>CM057453.1:1376097500-1381097500 GCA_016271365.2 Neoceratodus forsteri
TAAATGATGTAAATTGTACGAGTAACATCATCACAGCTAACATTTTCAATAGTTTTTTCACTGTTCTTTCCACTTATACTGGAGTCTTTCAAGATGCATCTGCACCCCCTCCTAACAGTAATTGTTCCCCTCCAACTCCCCCCCCCCAAACCACTGGGCCTCCACCTCTTTATTTTAAGAGGGTTTCCATTCCTGAGGTCAATAAACTCCTTTTGCAGGTTCCTGTCTCAAAATCTACATGCTCTGATGGAATTAAGCCTTACCTTATCAAGTCTGCAGCTTCTGAACTTGCTCCCCCATTGCCAGGATTATTAATGTATCCCTGTCCTCTGGTGTGGTCCTTGATCTCTAGAAAAATATCCAGTGTTGTGCCCATTTTTAAGAAAGGAGACCATAAACTGATTTAACAATTACAGGCACACAGCCATTCTTCCAGTGCTAAACAAAATCTTACAGAAAATTGTCTCCTTCCAGCTCACCACTTCCCTTCCTGCCCACGACCTCCTCTTTCCTCTGCAGCATGGTTTCCTTAAGGGGCACAGCACCATTACAGCCCTACTCTCTCTCGCTCACTAACCACAAAGCTCATGCATGCTGACCAATGCTTTTTACCTTGTTGACCACCTTCTTCTCTGTGAAAAACTTGGAGAAATGGGCACATCTCCCACTGCTCCTCTGTGGTTCATTTTGGATCATCCCAGTCTGAACCTATCCCAACACTTGCGGTGGTTCCACAAAGATCTATCTTAAGGCCCCTTATTATTTGTTTTACACATAAATCAGATCACCCATAGTCTATCCCACTACTCTGCTATACTACATGCTGACGATATGGTCCTCTACACAAGCTCTAGTAATATCTCCCACATTAATCAGCACCTAGCCTCTGACCTTCAGTCAGTCCATGACTGGCTGTCCTGCAACAAAACTCATCCTTAATGTGTCCAAAATGCAGACAGTGCTCTTTGGGGCGCCCCCTAAATTGAGACAGTACTCGGTCTCTTTATCTGTCACTTACAAAGATAGTCCCAGGGATTACTTCATTTACATATTAAGATGTCACACTTGATCCCCCATTGTATTTCATGCTGCACGTGGCGGGTATCTGCAAAAGGTTCCACTACATGTTGAGTGTCTCCTACAAAGTTGGACGTAATCTGACCCCGCAAGGTAGACTAGCTATTGCCAGACATATGCTTCTGCCTAAACTCCTTTACGTCACGGGTCCCAAAAAACACATTCTCAAGATAGGATGTAGCCTACAACAACATTTGTTGTATTGCACTGACATTACATAGACTGGCACACCACTGCTCCCTCTGACAGACTAGGCTGGCTTCCCCCATCCCAGTCCTGTGACCACACACTAGGGGGTGTCATCCATGGCATCCTTCAGAATCGTATGCCTCTGTCCCTTGTCACTCTCTTCAGCCCCATACACAGTATATACACTTGGGGTCTAGAGTAAATACCTTGTTAGAGATCCTTAAACTTAAAACTAGGTCTGGAGACTCCTCTTTTCCCCACGGTGCACCTTCACTATGGAATTCCATTCCTGCTGAGATTCGATAAAATCCTTCAGCATCCTCGTTTCACAATAGGTACCGTTAACTTCTACCGAACGTGTAAACAGAAGAGCAGGTCAAGGGACCAGGTGCCAGTAACATACAAAAGTCAACTGAGAATAAAGTCACAGCACTCACCCTTCCACAGTTAGTAAATAAAAAGAGTCCACAATGCTGTATTAGACTTCCCTCATTATGTTGGCGTGCGTGCACGCACAAACATCATATTGGGGTAGTAGCACTTTCAGAGGTGAGTCTGCCGTTGCAATCAGAGACATGCTCATCACTGGAGCGGCAGATGACACGCCTCCATTACATGCCATTCTGGTGAAACATTTAAATACATATGGCAGTTCCTGCCATCCGCTACACAATCCCGACATTGGGGTGCCCAATCCCTGTGTTGGCATCCCCCCTCTTGGTGTGCCTTTTCTGGTTAAACAGCTTCCCCTTTCTGACATTGGGATGCCCACTCCCGGTGTCGGATGTGGCCTCCCCCCCAAAACCCGTCTATTCGACTTCCCGACATCGGAGTGCCCAGTCCCCGCATCAGCATCTCCCCCACTGTGGCACACTGGGAGCCCCAGTGTGCCAATTGTTTTTGTGTGTGTAAGTGGTCCGAACCTGTAAATAAAGAAAACCTTCCCTCGTGGTCTGTTTTTTTTCCCTGCAAAGCAAAAAACAGTCCACCGTTGTCTCCCTCATTACCCTCCCCATCCCCACCATCCCTCCTCTGTGCACCCCCAACCCAAACTTACCCTCCGGAGGTCAGGAGCCGCGATCTTCTCTGAAGCAGGACATATCTGCACTCTTCAAAGCGAACTGCGAACTAAAGAAAAGATGGTAAGCTTTATAATAAGGGGGTATCTCAGTCATTTTTAGGAATTTTGGCCCCAAATTTTCAACATGGGGTTCTTGGGACCCCACCTCATGAACAAGTAACTGCCATTTTGTTTCTCAGTCCCAAAAGATGATTTCGCCATTGCTGTGCTGAATCACCTTTCGGGACTGATTAACGAAAACGACAGCGCCACTGTTCATGAGTAGAGGTCCCAAAAAGCCTATGTTGCAAATTTGGTGAAAAAATTCCAAAAAATGACTGCATTACCAGCGTGCATTGCACAGTTTCTACACACGCTCGTAACTTCACCATTTTTAACATTTTCACTCCAGATTTTCAACATTGCAAATTTTTCACACCTCCTTATGAACAGGACAGCTTCATTTTTCACAACCTGCCCGAAACATGTTTTCGCACCTGTGGCACACAATGGGCACGGTCACTATGCAAAATCAACTTTCGGGACAGATTAACAAAATCACAATGCCACTGTTCATGAGGAGACATCCCAAAATGCCCATGTGGAAAATTTGGTGGAAACATTCCCAAAAATTACCATGTTATGGGCGTGCGTTGAACAGTATCTACGCATGCTCATAACTTCGCAAATGTTTCATATTTTCTCTCCAGATTTTCAACATTGCCCTTTTTTTTCACACCTCCTCATGAACAGTACAGCTGTCATTTTTCGCATTCTGCCCGAAATGTGTTTTCGCACCTGTGGCTCACAATGGGCATGGTCGCTGTGCAAAATCAACTTTCGGGACACATTAACAAAATCACAGTGCCACTGTTCATGAGGTGGGGTCCCAAAAAGCCAATGTTGAAAATTTGGAGTGAAAATACTAACAAATGACCGGGGCATTAAGAATTACAACCATACACCCACCCTGTAGAGACTGACAGGTGTCGGGGGCATAACTTGAGTTAGTTGGCCATAATGTTCACAGCATTCTACCCTCCCACCCACCCTACAGCCACTGACAGGCATTGAGGTATGCTTTGGGTTCTCGCCCCTAACGTTCACCCCATTCTCCTATATTGCATTCATCTCAGCTTATTTCCTTATGGAATGGGGTGAGCATAAGAGCTGAAGACCCCAAAGCACAACGATACCTGTCGGATGTCTGTAGGGTGGAGTGAGGTGGAATATTTTGAGCTGCTATGGTCGATGACCCAAATCCACACCCCAAGGCCTTTCAGTCTCTTGTTGGGGTGTTGGCGTTAGTTCAATACTTCACTGCCACTCCTATTATGCATCTCTAAGTCCTGCACTACCAATGTCAATACCAGCAAGTCAACATTCGGCACTGAAAAATGCTTGTTTTATTGCTGTTGTCATACGTTCATACATCATAGCAGTCAGGAGCAGAAAAATACTAACATTTCACCTTATGGCTTTTTCAAATTACTAACTGTGGAAGGGTGAGTGCTGTGACTTTTCTGCAATCTACTGAAGGTGCCTACATGTTCCTGTACCTGATTCCGATTAATCTGACCAAGTCTGATGATTTTATTGCATTTTTTTCTACCTGATTAAGCACAACAGCTTACTCAGTTTGCAGAGACAGATTATGGCTATGTATCTCATCTCTCCTGGCCCCCTCTGGATTTGTAGCTTTTTTTGTACTCTGAACTGCTCTGCCTGTATTGTTGTGGTCTTGTACCATTTTTTGTAATGCACTTCATGTATGTAACCTCCTGGGTCATGCCTGAAAATAAGACATTTGTTTGCCTAGTGCTTTTACCTGGTCAACAAAACCCCCAAAATACTTTCCTCTATACCAGTTTCCCCTATCATTTCTGTCCCACAGGAGCCATTATTGTGTATTTCCCTGTATACTCCCCAATTAAAACTGTATACATGGCAACATGGGTTTGTGCCAGGTAGATCATGTCAAACCAACCTTGTGGAGTTCTATGAATGGGTAACATCAGAACTGGACAGGGGTAAGCCTGTGGATGTATTATTCTTGGACTTCAGCAAGGCGTTTGACTCTGTCCCCCACAATGGTCTGGTGGAGAAACTGATGGGGTTAGGAGTAGGCCCTTTGATGGTCAGATGGTTGAAAACTGGCTAGTTGGGCCATGCTCAGAGAGTAGTGGTCTGTGGGGAGCTCTCGAACCCTAGAGAGGTTGGTAGTGGGGTACCGCAGGGCTCGGTCCTGGGTCCGATCCTGTTTAATGCATACATATTGGACATCAGGGAGGGTATAGGGTGTGAAATGAGTCTCTTCGCGGATGACTCCAAGATGGGAGCAGTAGTTGAGGGAGAAGAGGGAGTTGGCCTGCAAGGGACCTGGACACCCTGGAAAGCTGGGCTCACACATGGAAATTAAATTTCAATATCACCAAGTGCAAGGTGTTGCATCTTGGTGGGAAACCCTAAACACAGGTACACCCTGGGAGGAGGCTGGAGGCCTCAATAGGGGAAAAAGACCTAGGGGTCATGATGGATGCATGTATGAATAACTCTGAGCAGTGCAGGAGGCGGCTAGCAAGGCAAACAGGATGTTGGGATGCATCGTGAGGGGATCACCTCTAGGAGCAAGGAAGTGATTCTGCCCGCTGTACAATGGACTGGTTAGACCACACCTTAGTACTGTACAGTACTGGAGACTCACACTTAAAGAGGGACATACAGCTCCTAGAGAGGGTACAGAGGAGGGCAACAAAGATGATACGAGGGCTAGGGGATTTGACGTATGAGGACAGACTTAAGGAGCTCTGCCTGTTTTCACTGGAGGAGAGGAGAGACAGGGGGGACATGATTGAGGTCTTCAAGTACCTCAAGGGAATACATAGGGTAAACATGGAGGGGATCTTTAGACTAAAGCAGGGAGGCATCACCAGAGGGCATGGTTTGAAGTTGGAAGGTGGAAGGGTAAGGGGAAAGAGGAGGAGGTTTTTCACTGAGAGGGTGGTGGACCCTTGGAATGCACTGCCTGGTGAGCTAGTTCAGAGATCCACAGTGGAGGGCTTCAAGAGAGGATGGGACAGACACAGAAAGTGGATGTATCAGATGATGTCCTGTCCCAGGGGGGTGGGGATGGATGATACGGGTTTCTGGAGCACAAGGGATGGGAGGGTCTCGGCACCCAACTAAGGATCTAAAGTTCGAGCAGACTCGATAGACCATAAGGCCTAATCTGCTGGCAAATAGTATGTTAGTATGTTAGTATATTTCCCAATTAAAGGGGATCAGTCAGCATACAAGGCCCCACACACTAGTGTGGAGCTGGTCATAATGTGAACTTCATGTGCAAAAACATTCGTTTTACTTACTGTAGTACAGTAGATTGTATCAAACTGATTTTAGTTTTTCTTACTTCTAGGCTATCTTCTGTAACTACAAATCCCAGAATCTGCTGCAGCTGACATCACAGCAGTAGTGCAGCAGTGGGAGATGCAATTGCTTGCAGTAGGGTTGGGCAAAGCCGGGGTGCATTTGGATTTAGTTTTGCATATGCAAAATCCAGGATGAGTTTGGATTTAGCTTTGCAAAGGATTTGCATTTTTGGATTTGTCTGGTTCGGGCCTAGATTTATAAGAGGTGGAAAAGACATTTATTTTTCAGGAGAAAAAGACCACAAAATGTAAAGGGACAGTGGCACAACAGTACAGAGTATACTATGTGAGACACACTGCATCCATCTGTTTGAAAATTCTTTGCTTTTGACCTGACCCTGACCAACCAGCAAGTCAAAAAGTGAAGTGTGAAATAAAACACGGCTTACAGGACACCCCCTTCCCCAACCATGATGTGGTCAGATGTAAATTAGGACCAACAGAAAATGTAGCAAAGCAAGCAAATTAAGTAATATATAGAACCTACTGGGCATGAAGCAGTGGGCACTGGGCACGTCTCTGCTTTGCTTTCTTTTTTATTAGGACGAATTATTACCCGGCACGGCATTAAAGCTGGCTCTGGTGTTTGCTTTTGCCAGCATTGGAGTCTCCCATGTTTTTCATTCCACAGTCTAGATTTCACCTAGAGGCCAGGTAATGCCCCCACACACACACTTCTTAAAATTTTATTTATTTATTTATTTTTTTACACAGATGTGACTAATAGTTTAGTTTGTCCTTAGTCGCCATTTAACAGGCGAGATGGTTTCTTTAATCATTTTGCATTTTTCTTGTTAAATTTGTTTTTTCTGCCCCCTCTTGCCTAACATCCATCAACAGGATAATCCCTCACAGAGACACAATAGCCAACTAAACTTAATCAGTAGATATTGGCTCACCATCATCATCATCAATATCAAAATGACTCTGTGGAGAACCAGTGGAGCCAGCAAAGAGACCAAGGCTGACTTTAATAAATGTCAAATGTTCCACATTTTTAGGCAACAAACGGTTATACAGCTCCAAAGTAACACTACAAGCGGTGCTGAAGATTCTCTCAGAGTAGATGCTGGTTGGAAGGCAACCTAAATATCAAGTGGCAACTCTGCACAATGCAGGCCAGATTCTTCCCTTTCTCTGTCAATATTTCAAAAGATTATCCCAAATAAACAGGTTACTCACCTGTAACAGTAGTTCTAGGAGTGGTATATGTTGTTCATCCACACTCTTTGGCATGTCCCTTTCCCTTTAAGGATCGTCGGAAGTCTTAAAGCTGTCTCCTCCCACCCACCCGGGTGGTATAACCCTCGGCTCTGCCCCATGACGCCAGATCTTAGCCTGCTGGAAGCCAGGTGTTGTGCATCCACAGCCGGGGAGGTCAGGTGGGTCTGTGTGGATGAACAACATATACCACTCCAAGAACTACTGTTACAAGTGAGTAACCTGTTTTTCTAGGATCGTGGATATCTTGTTCATCCACAGTCTTTGGCAGACTCCTAGCAGTTCTCCGGGAGGAGGGAGGCAAGGCGCACACCCCCTACTTAGGAATCAGGGATTGGAGAACTGAGGCCCCAAAACCAGCATCCCGGTGTGACTCAAGGTCGATGAGGTAATGGGTAATGAAGGTGTTTGCTGACTTCCAGGTAGCAGCCCGACAGATGTCCTGGATAGTGATGTCCCTGGAAGCAGCCACTGATGCAGCGGTATGGCGTGTAGAATGAGCTGTTATCCCTCTGGGAGTCTCCATGCCCGCCAACTCATAACACAGACTAATGCAAGATGTAATTCACCTTGCAATAGTCCGTTTTGCTGCAGGTCTGCCAGAAGCGGCTTCAGCATAGGTGACATACAGCTGGCGAACCTCTCCCCGAATTTCCGCTGTCCTCTCCATATACTGTAATAGGAGATAGCATATCTCAGGTCCAAAATATGGAGCCTGTACTCGGCCTCCGAGGTGTAATTAGGGTAGTACACCGGCAGAGTTAACACCTGGTTAAGGTAAAACTCTGACACCACCTTCAGAAGGAATTTCGGGTGGGGGCGTAGGACAACCTTGGCCCTGTGGAAGACCAGATAAAGGGAGTCCACTGAAAGTGCCTGGAGCTCCCCTGTGCTTCTGGCAGAAGTGACAGCCACCAGGAAGGCCATCTTCCATGACAAGTGTGACAAAGCACACTTTTGCATTGGTTCAAATGGCTTGCCCATGAGCTTTGCCAGTACCAGCACTAGATCCCATGAAAGTGGAGGTTCACGCACCGGAGGGGATATGTAATCCAGGCCTTTGAAAAAGCACCTGACCACTGTCTCCTGCACCAATGTCGGCTGATCAGCCAGTGCCCAGTAAGCAGAGATGGCTGCCAGGTGCACCCTAAAGGTTGATGACCGAAGGTAGTTGAGAATGTTAGCCACTGGACAGGACAGAGGGTCCAGGCCCTTGCCCCGACACCAAATGGAAAACCTTTTCCATTTGAAGGCATAACATCTTCCGGTCAATTCCTTTCTGGATGCCTCCACCACACGGTGAGGACATCCTCGGAAAGACCCAAAGCCTGGAACACTAGCCGCTCAGGTACCAGGCTGTGAGGTGCAGGGATTGAAGGTCCGGATGGTACACTTTCCCCTGGTTGAGATATCAGGTCCGGGCTTGCTGGAAGCCACTCCGGGGATCTGAGGCTGAGGAGATCTGGATACCAGAACTGGCGCAGCCAGTCTGGGCCTACGAGGATCACCTTCGCCTTGTCTCTCCTCACCTTGAAGAGCACCTTGTGGATCAAGGGAAATGGAGGGAAGGCGTAGAGGAGGCCTGGGGTCCACAGCCTCGAGAAGGCATCCCCCTGCAGCAAGCCCTGCTGAGGGGGATGGGCATGAAACAGCCTCCGCTTGGTGTTTTACCTGGAGGCAAACAGGTCCACCATCGGTTTACCCCAGTGGGAGAACAGGCTGTAAGCTACCTCGAGATGGAGAGATCACTTGTGAGATGTCTCGCCTAAGCGGCTGAGAGGATTTGCCAGATTGTTTGAGGCTCTTGTCACATGGATGGCTAGGAGATACGCCTCCAAACGGCTGATGAGGGTCCAGATGCGGAATGCTTCTCTGCACAGCAGATGGGAATGCGTGCTGCCCTGTTTGCTGAGGTAGTACATGGTCATGGTATTGTCCATCTGGACTTGAAGCACTTGACCCCGGAGCTGAGGAGTGAAAGCTGACAGTGCCAGTCTGACTGCTCTGAGCTCCAACAGGTTGATGTGGTATCGGGACTCCTCAGGTGTCCAGAACCCATGGGCCCTGTTGTCCCCCATGTGAGCTCCCCAGCCCATGAGAGAGGCATCAGTCGTATAGACAACCATTGGCTTGGGATGGACAAATGGGATCGCTTCCTGCAATCGGTCTGAGGCAGTCCACCACTGGAGAGCATTCCACATCTTCTGGGTTACAGTGATCAGCTGGTTGAAATGACCGTGGCGCTGAGTCCACTGGGCGGCCAGCTCCCATTGTAGGGGGTGCATGTGCAACCGGGCCCAATGGACCACTGAGGTGCACGACCGCCATGTAACCCAGAAGGCACAGAAAGTCCCAGGCAGGGCACAATTGCCCAACCAGAAATGATTGGGCAAAGGAGGAGAGAACCTCCGCCAGGAGCCGAGCTCTGGCTTGACGAGAGTCGAGCTCTGCCCCGATGAAGCACATCACCTGGGAAGGCAAGAGTTCTGACTTGGCCTCGTTGACCAGGAGGCCGAGTTGGGAGCAGGTCTAGAGGGCCCGGTCCCTGGACCGCTCCACCTCCTGTCGGGTGGGACCTGCTAAGAGCCAATCATCGAGGTAGGGATAAATCCTGACCTCCGCCGATGCCCGAGATGGGCTGCCACCACTGCAATGCATTTGGTGAAGACCCGTGGGGCAGACGACAGGCCGAACGGCATGGCTCGGAACTCATACAGGGTCCCTTCGGCTTCCAGGCGGAGGAACCGCCGATCAGACAGACGGATTGGGACATGAAAGAACGCGTCCTGCAGATCCAGTTAACAGAACCACATGTTTCCCTCCAAGGATGGTATGATCTGGGACAGAGTGACCATCCAAAAGGTGCGTGACCTGAGATACTGATTCAGGTCGTGCAGATCTAGAATGGGGCACAAGAAAAAATTACTCACCTTAGTAATGTTGTTTCTTCTAATGGAGTCTTGCTGTAATCTGACAATAGCAGTGAGTCCCAACCTTCGAACTGCCCCGGAGATGAAAGAGTTAACTTTCCATGCCAGGCATGGAACACTGAGCTCGAGCTCGGTTGAGACTCTGTCTGTAGCTGTTTAAACTAAAACCGTCAGATCTTTACAAGCTAAATTCACTAAGATCCTGTGTGGAAGCTGTAAACCTACACTAGCCAACTGGCTACTAAACATAAAACACATTTTTTGGTCCCAAAACAAAGACTCAAGTCAGGAGACCCAAAAAATGAAAAATACAACACCCACTCACCCCAAGAAAAAGGGGGTGAAAACAACAAGGTGGGCACCTGAGTGCCAACACTGCACTGCCCACCCACATCCCAAAAACCGAGGTTCTGAGAGGGGCAGGCGGGGAGGTCAGAATACAGCAAGACTCCATTAGAAGAAACAACATTACTAAGGTGAGTAATTTTTTCTTCAAACAACATGAAGTCTTGCTGTATTCTGACAACAACAACTACAAAGCAGTACCTCCATGGAGGGGACAGAACCTACTTAGGAATAGGCTCTGAAGCACAGCTGTGCCAAACCGAGCATCACTCCTAGCCTGGATATCCAGGGAGTAATGCTTGGTAAAAGTGTGAACTGTTTTCCAGGTAGCTGCCTGACATATCTCTAGAATAGGGATGTCCCTAGCAGTAGCCAGGGAAGCAGCTGTACCTCTGGTAGAGTGAGCCCTCAGGCCTGAGGGTGGAACCTTACCCAGTTTTTCATAACAAAATTGGATACAAGAGACAATCCACTTGGCAATGGATCTTTTAGTGGCAGGTTTCCCTTTACCAACCTCGCCATAAGTGAGGAACAGTTGGAGGGAGTCAAACCTGTGACCCTTGGTACGCTCTATGTAGTAGCTAAGGGCTCTTTTCACATCTGAACTGTGCAGCCTCCTCTAGCCAGAGGAGGAATGGTCAGTGAAGTACACAGGAAGAGACACAGATTAAGGTGGAAATCTGAAACCACCTTAGGCAAGAACTTCCTGTTGGTCCTGAGGACCACCTTATCTCTATGAAAGGAGATAAAATCAGGCTCCACTGACAAAGCTTGTAATTCACTTATGCGTCTGGCAGAAGTGATGGCTACCAGAAACACAGTTTTCCAAGTCAAGTACTTAAACTCTGCTGAAGACAAAGGCTCAAAAGGGGGTTGCATAAGCTGAGCAATGCAAACATTAAGGTCCCAAGCAGGGGCAGAGTCCCTGAATGGAGGGTTCGTGTGAAGCAATCCCTTGAAAAACTTGGAGAATACAGGGTGAGCTGAAAGAGGAGAGGGCTTACCTGCCGAAATAAAAGCAGAAACAGCTGCCAGGTGCACCTTCAGTGTAGCTGGTCTTAGCCCCAAGCTATTTAAATGGACCATAAAATCAAGGACTGTGGGCAGATCAGCAGACTCTGAGGAAATATGGTTCCCAGAGCACCATATGGAAAATCTTTTCCATTTGGAATTATAAGTAGCCCTGGTGGAAGGTTTCCTAGAAGCCTTCAGAATATCTATCACACCTTGGGAGAGATGTAAATCAGCAAACTCTAACTCTACAAGAGCCAGACCTTGAGATTGAGAGATTTGAGATTCGGGTACCAAACCCTTCCCTGAGCACAGGTTAACAGGTTGTAATTCCTGGGAAGACACAGGGGAAGATGGACTGCTAAGGACAGTAGGAGTGGATACCAGGGCTGCCTGGCCCAGTCTGGAGCAATCAGGATCATCTTGCGGTTGAGATCTGATTTTGACTAGCACTTTGAACAGGAGAGGAAGGAAAAGCATACAGGAACTTCCCTTCCCAACCGAGAACTAAGGCATCCAGGGAGACTGAGCCCAACACTGGGGGCCTGCAGCGAAAAAAGGGAAGTTAGCGATTGTCTGGGGCTGCAAAAAGATCTATCTGCGGGGTGCCCCATCTGGAAAATATCACCTCCAAGACCAGGGGATCCAGTGACCATTCGTGATGGCCCTGGGATATCCTGCTGAGAGCATCTGCCAGGACATTGTCCTTGCCTGGGAAGTGAACTGCCGTGAGGGAGGTGTTCAGGGAGTAAGCCAGAGACCACAACTTCATTGCTTCTGTGTACAAGGCCGTAGACCGAGTGCCTCCTTGCTTGTTGATGTACCACATTGTGGTGGTGTTGTCTGTTCTGACCTGGATAATTTTGTTCTGAAAAGATTTGGAAAAGGCTTGAAGTGCTAGAAATACTGCCCTGAGTTCCAACAGATTGATGTGAAGCAGAGATTCCTGAGGGGACCACAACCCCTGGGTGGTCAGGTCACCCATGTGAGCCCCCTACCCCAAGAGGGAGGCATCTGTAGTAAGGATTAAAGAGCGAGACTGAGTGACAAAGGGAACCCCTTGTCTCAGATTGTTCTGATCCTGCCACCACTGTAGGGCCTGGATCAGGGTTCGAGTTCCTGGGATCAATTTGGTCAGAGGGTCCTTCCTTTGAGACCAGAAGGCTCTCAAATGGAACTGAATGTCCCTCATCTGAAATCTTGCTCCCTGCACTACTGCTGTGGAAGCAGCCATGTGCCCCAGGAGCTGTAGAAAATGCCTTGCTGGTCGAGACACCTGCAGGGTGAAAGAGGAGGCCAGAGAGACAAGGGTCCTTGCCTTGTCCAGGGGAAGGAAAGCTCTGGCCTTTTTTGTGTCTAGCTCTGCGCCTATGAAGGTGAGGAGCTGGACAGGCTCTAGAACTGATTTTGAAAGATTCAGAAGTAAACCCAAGGAGGTGAGCAGTTGCTGAGTTATCTGTAAGTGTAACCTGACTTGGTTTGGGGACTGGCCTACTATGAGCCAGTCGTCCAGGTAAGGGAAGATGGCAATCCTTTGCCTTCTTAGAGAAGCAACTACCACTGCCAGGCATTTTGTGAATACCCTTGGAGCAGAGGTCAGACCAAAGGGCATTGCTCTGAACTGGTAATGGCCTGAGGGCAGCTCGAACCTGAGGTACTTTCGATGGGAGCTTCTGATGAGAATATGGAAGTAGGCATCCTTGAGGTCCAGGGACACTAGCCAGTCCCCTGGCCTTAGAGAGGGTAGAATAATTCCCAGAGTCACCATTTTGAATTTTGGTTTTAAAAGGTGCTTGTTTAAGTATCTGAGATCCAGGATGGGCCGCCATTCTGCTGTCTTTTGGGGTAAGGAAGTACCTGAGTACAACCCTTTGCCCTGGTGTGGGGTGGAACCCTTTCCACAGCTCTGAGAGCTAGGAGGGAAGAGGCGTCTGCCTCTAGGGCAAGTGTCTCTGAGGGATTTGCAGGTGGAAAGGATCTGGTTCTCATCTTTGGAAACTTTTTGAAGCTGAGAACCAGTCCCTGGCGTACTACTTCCAGGACCCATTTGTCTGATGTCAGAGACTCCCAGTCCTGGACAAAGTAAGCCAACCTGCCCCCTACAGGTAGTTGAGAATCGGCCCTGGCAACCCCATCAGGGTGCCTGTTTGGCAGGGGCTTTGGGCTGGGGGTGGAAGCAGGCCTGCTTGTACCCAGTCTGCCTCTCCCTCTAAAGAACCCCCTCTGGGCATAAGCAGAAGAGGAGGCCTGGGCTTGGCAGAAAGGCCTGCCCCTGCCCCTGGGATGCTGCCTTTGAGGAGTGGCCTGCCTTTCCTTGGCCTGTGCACTCCTATAGGTGGTCCTATATTCGTCCATTTTTTTCATGTAATTCTCTGTCTGCTCCCCAAACAGAGAATTACCCACAACAGGAAAATCCATGGCCTTAGTCTGGGTATCCTGTGACAGGCTAGTACATCTGAGCCAAGCCATTCTCTGAAGTGCCACAGATGTAGCCATGACTCTAGATGACACATCACTGGAGTCCACTGCAGCATGGAATTGCACCTTGGATGCCTCAATACCATCAGCAGCCACCTGCTCCAGCTCCTTGGCAAGCTGGCCAGGGACCTGTTTTGCTAAAGCCATAACAGTGTCCCATCTGGATTTTTGATACCTAGCAGCATAGGCCATATAATTGGCCTGTCTGAGTCCCAAGGATGCTGCCATGCACTGTTTCCTTGCCATGGCATCAATCCTCCTGGAGTCCTTGTCCGGCGGGGTATGAAGCCATGGGAATATTTGCCTTATCACAGGCTGCATCCTGCACTACCCTAACATGGCTGCATTGTTGTGTAAGGAACTCCGTATCTGAGCCCGACAATGTATACCTCTTGTCCATTCTTTTATCCACAGGAGGTACAGTATTAGGAGTCTTTAAAATCTTAAATGTCCGTTTCCCAAAAGATTTGTGTACGGGGAATAGACAGCCTCCTAGACTCTGGGATATCCATCATTTCTACATAGTCAGGCTCCTCCTGGTCGACCACAGCTTCTTCCATAGGAAGCTGGAGGGTTTCAGCCACTTTTTTTTTTTATAAAACATGAAATGGGAGGGGGACTCAGAAAGCCTAGGAGGAGACACTCCTGAAGATCTGTCTGGGGAGATGTCTGGGTCAATAGGCACATTCAGACTTTCAAAACCACATTCACTTTCCTCATACTCCTCTTCCTCCTCCTCCAGTTCATAAAATTCCTCTAAATCATACTCTTGAACGGTGGAACCGCTAGACAACGCCTGCCTGAAGGTGCCGGTTCCGATCCGGAACCCGAGGAAAGCGACTACACAATTTGATCGCTTTGGCTATTTCTTCAGCGGTTGGAAGGAAAGTTTTGGCTCCACCAGCTGACTTTTCTTTTCTAGTTCTCTTAGCAGGAACCGACTCCTCAGAATCGGCTCTCCTTTTGCCGAAAAAGTCTCGCCCTGGTCAGAGGCACTCCTTCTGGTTTGGTTTGAAGCGACACGGGCGGCCATCCGGATCAGCGGACTTTTAGCCTCCTTTCCCTGAGCCTACCAACTCTCTTTTCAGGGTAGCTGCAGGAAATTTTACAAATCTGGCAGTCTGCATTGAGGTGGTCAAACCCCAGATAATAAACACAGGTGGTGTGGGGGTCAGCCTTAGCAAAGACTTCCCCACACACCGACATGTTGAAGCAGTGGGCCCGGTTTTTCTTTTGGGTTTCTTAGACATTGTGCCAGTCCTAACCAAACTTACCCTTTAAATGGCAATCCGCCAGGCAAGACCCTCTTATCGGTTCCTAACCGTGTCACGGGTCGTGGAAAAAAACGTAATAAATTTGTTTTTTTTAGAACCGATAAGAACCGGTAACCACACTCTAAAAGTACAAATTAAGATTTTTTAACAGCTAGATCGGTTCACACCGAACCGATGAACCGTTTACAAGTTCCACACAGAAAAGAATAAAATATAACTTATCTAGTACTCACAAATACCACAGACAGAGACTGAACCGACAGGTTACGGTTTAAATTCGGTCGAAAACCGAGAAAAGCGGTACTTTAACCGACAAATTGAACCAAGCAGGAGAAATCTCCGGAGCGACTGTGCAGTGAGGCGGAGTAAAGAATCTGACGGTTTGGGTTTAAACAGCTACAGACAGAGTCTCAACCGAGCTCGAGCTCAGCGTTCCATGCCTGGCATGGAAAGTTAACTCTTTCATCTCCGGGGCAGTTCGAAGGTTGAGACTCACTGATATTGTCAGAATACAGCAAGACTTCATGTTGTTTGAACCTGAATCTTCCAGGGGAAAGGAAGATCTGGTGTCATGGGGCGGAGCCGAGGGTTATACCACACAGGTGGGTGGGAGGAGCCAGCTTGAAGACTTCCGGTGATCCTTAAAGGGGAAAGGGACATGCCAAAGAGTGTGGATGAACAACATATCCACGATCCTAGAAGCTGAGTTTCCTGGAGTCTTTTAAATAGTCTTCAACCTCAGGGGTAGCACACCAAAGGTCACCAATCTTCACCTATTCCACAGGATGTTTCCCCCGCTGATAGTGAGCTTTGGAAAGGTGCATGCTCAACTGACTGTGAAACTGAAATCGCATCAATCATTTAGTCTGACAGTTTTTCAGTGAGTGGGTCTTTATACCCGCTTGTGTCAATGAGCCTGAGGGGAGAGAGGATACCAAGCTAGCCTTAAATCGAGGGTCTTTAATGATGTGGTCAGAATATAATGTTCTGATTCTAACATCACTGATATTCTGGGGTCCATTTCCAGGGATATAGCTAGCTTTCCGACAAGAGAAACAGCACTCCTTTCCTCAAGAAATGTTGCCTTCTGGTTTTCGAGTTTGTTCCTAACAAGAAATATCAGGGTTATTGCTTGACTCAGCCTGGCATTGTCTACATTCATTTCCCGAGTGGTTTCCTCAAATGGCTGAAGAATGTGGCACAACTGTGCCATCAGGTCCACTGGCTTGAACTGAGTGACACATTTCCTTTCCCTGTTGAGTGATCCACGGTGTATTGCTGTATGCTGCTGAAGAAGCCGCTGTACCATGCAGAAGGTGGAATTCTGCCTGGTGACCACCTCCTGCTTTAGCTGATGTTGTAGAAAGTTATTGTCTTTTTGTATCTTTAGCAGCAAGAGTTGGAAAACAGCAAACACAATATTCAGTTGTTTGCAATACAATTGTGTTTTTTTTTTTTTTTTTTTTTTTAACGTGTCGTTTTGTGGTCATTTCTTACTAACTTGTCCTTTTTTTTTTTCAAATTTCAGCCCACAATGCCACACCCACAATCTTTAACTGTCAGTGAGTATCACCCTCCCTCCTTTCAGCGCACTTCTGCAAACTCCAACTGCAATTTCTTAACTTGCCTTTTTACCCTTCTCTCTTATGCTTTTCTTTTTCTGTCTTCTTTCCTTGTAAGTCACTTTTTTCTCCTACTTGGTCTTCCTTTTGTTAGCACACATCGCCACCCCCACAGTTTTTCTGCAACTCAACCCTCCCCATTAAAGTTTCAGCACACCTCCGAGACTCCAATTTCAGTTTCTCTTTTAACTTGCTTTATTTCTTTCCCCTCTGTCTTTATCAACTTTTTTTGTATTTCTGATTCTGTCTTCTTTTATTGCATTTTTTTATTCCTTCTTCTTTTATCTTATGTTTGCTTGCGCACATGCGAAAGAAACCTATTGCATCAGCTTGCTTGTAGTAACGAGTTGTGGAGGTGCAGCTGTGTTGTAGCCAGTGCCAGCAGTCCATTGTGGGGCTGGTCTCTGTGGCGCCAATAGAGGAGCAGGCTGTCCATGACAACAGTAGTGTAGCGTGCCACCAACTTGTAAGAAACTTGCCACTGCTATCATGGAGTGCCCCATCATTAACAATCAGCTGTTTTTGCTGCTGGGGCGGTCCCGGATTGTAGCATACTTACCTCCAGAGCCCGGCGCGATGATCTTCGGTGGACCGGGAACATGTCTGCACTCTTCAAAGCCCATCACGAACTGAAGAAATGCCAGTAAGCTGTATAATGGCACAATTTTTTTTTTCAACTTATGTGGCTATCTCTACCATTTTCATGAATTTTGGCACCAAATTTTCAGCACGGGGTCCTTGGGACCCCATCTCATGAGTTCAGTGACTGTCATCTGGTTATTCAGTCCTGAAAGGTGATTTCGCAGTCACTGCACGGAATCACTTTTTGGGACCGATTAACGAAACTACAGTGTCACTGTTCATGAGGTGGGCTCCCAAAAAGCCTATGTTGCAAATTTGGTGAACAAATCAAAAATGACTGTGTTACGATCGCAGCATTATGCAGTTTCCAGCCACATTAATTCTACTAATAAATTTATAATATTTGACTCCAAATTTTCAACATTGACATTTTTTCACACCTCCTTATGAACAGTACAGCTGTCATTTTTCTTATCCTGGCCAAAATGTGTTTTCGCACTTCCGGCGCAGAATAGCACAGTCACTGTGGGAAATCAGTGTTCGGGACAGATTAAGAAAATCACAGTGACACTGCTCATGAGTGAAGGTCCTAAAATGCCTGTGTTAAAAATCTGGTGACAAACGTCCATAAAATGGCTATGTTATGAACGTGCATTGTGAAGTTTCCATGCACATGCGTAACTTTGAGAATTTTTAATATTTTCACTCAAAATTGTCAACATTGTCAATTTTGCACACCTCCTTATGAACAGTACAGCTGTCATTTTTCACTTCCTTTCTGATCTGTGTTTTGCACACCTGGCGCAGAATGGCATGGTTGCTGTAGGAAATCAATGTTCGGGACAGATTAACAAAATCACAGTGCCACTGTTCATGATGGGTAGAGGTCCCAAATGCTTTTATGAGGTGGGGGTCACAGAAAGGCCATGTTGAACATTTGTAGTGTTAATACCAACAAAAACCTGGGGCATTAGGATTTCTAACCATAATGTCCCACTATGTACAGACTGACAGGCATCAGGGCCTTTGGATTGCTGGCTGTAATGCTCACACCATACAACCCCCACCCCTCACCCTGAAGCCAGTGACAGGCATCGAGGTGTGCCTTGGACTCTTTGGCCCCAGAGTTCACCCCATTCTCCTATACTGCACCCATTTCTGCATATGTCCTTATGAAATGGGGTGACTATAAAGCCGAACACCCCAAGGCACACCTCAACACTTGTTGGTGGCTGCAGGAAAGGGTGAGGTGAAGTGCCGTGAGCGTTATGGGTAACGACCCAAAGGCACACTCCAATGCCTGTCCATCTCTGCAGGGTGGAGGTGGGTTTGGCGTGAGTTAAATAGTTCACTACCACTCCTATTCTGCATCTGTCTAACTTCTGCACGTCCAATGCTAATATCAGCAAGCAAACATTCGGCATTGACAAATGCTTGTTTTTCTTGTCCTGAGCCCCCTGCAGTGTAATTCTGCACCCCCCCCCCCACCAGACATGGTCACCCTTATCAAGGCCCTTCAGCACCAGCTCCCACACTTTCACACTTCAGTTTCAGTCCCATCTCTCAATTTTTCCTTTTACCAGTTCCTTCTTTTAGTTCTTTATCTTTTATTTTCTCAGTCAGTCCTCCAGTCCCAACCCAGTCCCTCCCACACTTCAATCCACCCCCATCCTCACCTCCACAGCGCAAGTACGACTGCCTCGTGCCCCCAAACCCCACTTTCACTTTCCCTCGGTCTTCCTCTGGGGTTGGCTTGGCTTTAAGTTTGTTTTTTTTGTAAAATACAACTTTTCTTTTTGTGTTTTTGTACTTGTTGTTTTGATTTCGTCCACTTTCCCCCAGCTCCAACTAGTCCACTCCCAACCCCATGTTGTCTGTACTCTCATCTCAAGTTCGCCCAACCCACACTTTCACTTGGTCACCTCTAGTGTAGTTCAGCTTTTTTTCTTGTTCAGGCTTTTTTAACGTTTTTCTTTTTGTAAAATGTAACTTTTTGTTTCGTTTTTTTCATTTCACCTGCTTTCCCCAGCCCTCACATCCCCCACACCACTGCTACTAACACAAGGCCATACATCTGGTCTGACCCAGACCTCTCCTCCAGTCCCAGCATGTTTGCTCACTAGTTCTACACATTAGGAATGGTGTCGAGCTGCAGCAGTCTGCTTTTTATACCCCAGTTTGCGCATGTCATGTATGGGATTGGTTGCAGGGGTACCGTTTAACCTCCCTCTGCAGCCTCAAATGCCAGTCACGTGACTGACAGTGACTGGCAAGCCTGCAAGAATAGGCTGAGAGGTTAGGGGAAGGAAATGAAGGAAAAAGGAAAAAAAACTGAAATCCAAGCTGAACTGGTAGTGTTCATCTTGGGATTTGCTGGAACTGAGCCACTTGAGTTCGGGATAGCTTGGTTTCAGCATAGGGGTTTGTGCCCATCCCTTGCCTGTACGGCATGTTAGAGCTTTTATAAACTCCAAACAGATGGCCCTGAGGTGACAGAGGAACCAGTATCCTACAGATCAGAGCTTATATATAGTCTTGTATGCACTACAGGCTACTGAATCTCCTACTGCTATAGTCCTGCTCTGATGTCCGCTACAAGAGATTCAGGGATTTGTAGTTACAGAAGAAGTCAGCCTAGAAGTAAGCAACATTAGTTTGATACAAACTACTTACTATACTATAGTAAACAGTAAGCACAAACAGAATGTTTTTGCACCCAAAGTGTACACTGTGACCAGCCCTACACTTGTGTGTGTGTCCCTTTGTGGTGACTGTCCCTCTTTAAAGCTGTATACCTCACAATTAAAATTGTAGATCTCCCAATTAAAGCTGTATACTTAAGCAATATACCACAACAGGGTGTGGGTTATGCTAGGATTTGCCATGCTTGGTGTGTTTGGTCACGAGGCTGCAGGCCAAGTGAGCGAAACACACCAGACGTGGTAAATCATAGCAGTACCCACACCCTGGAATGGTATATTGTGATTATACAATAGTCCCTTTTTGTGTTTCTGTAAAAACAAATTAAAGAAAAATACAGTTTTTTTTCTCAGTTTAAATAATTTCATAAATTTATTGTTGCGCCAGAGAAAACAGTTCCTTGTTACTAGGTAAAATAGCTTGAGAGGCAACAGTATGTCAGAGCTATATGGTAAGAGGATAGATGGTACTGAATGTGACGATGAGGTGTGAGAGAAGTGGCAGTGCTGGAAGCATTATATGAAGTCCCGCAACAATTTGAGCTCTGAGTAGGGCGGGGAGCTGGACTGTGTAAGGCAGGATTTATATAGCAACTTATGACTTCTGGTTAGAGAAAAAAGGAAGATTGAAGCCGTGATCTGAGCCCTTGGCAACGTGCCAGTGTCGTGCCAGATTGTATCATATAACACAATGGATCCTAATTTTGGCATGACACCGGCAAGAGAGCTTCCAAAACTTTCCCAGTCTATTTGTGAGAACTGTGTTTTAGTGGGTTCGAAAATGAAGAGATTGAGCTGCGTATTTTTTTTTTTTTTTTTTTTATAAAACCATGAGTGAGAGAGATAGGGAAAGGACCGGTGTGTGTTTCCAAAGTGGGTCAGTGTCATGTCAAAATTAGGATGGAATGTGTTGTAAGATGCAATCAGGTATGACACCAGGCGGCAGGTTGCAAAGGGCAGAGACAGAGCATGGTTTCAGTCTTCCGTTTTGTTTTTTTTTTTTTTTTTTTTTTTAAAGTGGCGCCAGGAGAAGTAGAAATGGTGGAGGTGGTAGTCAATTTTAGCAGCTTGCCAGCAGCTACTCACTGGCCGATTAACTTAGTGGTTTTGGGATCGGACTCAAGACTGGAGTGCGGGCAGGGAGTTCAAGTTACATGGGATGGAGTGTAGTGAAAGTGGTGGTCTGGATTTGGCTTGCAAATTGTTCAGCAGTAGTTTGATGCTAGGAAAAAAACTTAACTGCTGCATTGGTAGAGGTACTGGTATTTGCGTTTGCTTACGAGGTGTGAACAAGCTGCTGCTCCGCTTCTGGGTACACACACACATAAAAACCGCGATTGCCAGCTGGGTAGTCTCACCATCTTTGTCAGTGCTGGGCTTCATACTCACAGTGATTTGTATGGGGGTTCCTGATGTGGCTGACTGGTGGTTGAAACCTTTTCCTGTTGTTAAATCGCAGGATTTGCAACAAGGAAAAGATGCCAGTTAGCCAATCAGTTTCCAGGATTCTTGGAGCCTATTGTATAATTAAGCAATATACCACGACATCGTGTGGGTTATGCTGGGATTTACCCATGCCTGGTGTGTTGTTTGGTCACGAGGCCACAGGCAGAGTGAGAAAAGCATACTAGGTGTGTGTAAATCCCAGGATAAACCACACCCTGTAGTGGGATACTGTGATTATACAATGTCCCTCCCTTTTTTGAGTGAGAAAAAAAAATACTGTTTTTTGTTCTTTAAATCATTTATATTCATTGTATTGCTCCACTAGAAAAAATAGTTCTATGTTGGTAGGGAGATCCTGCCTAGCTTCCTGATTTGTGCAAAGCTGTCAGCTAAAGCAGTCCCCCACACTCAATCCCATCCCACGTAGAATCACATCCCCATTCCCCCGCCACACACACATACTTGCTGTGCTTTTAGTTTTTTAAAGAGGAGGATGTGCTTCCGTTTGACTTTTTTCTGAACCCACCCGCCATATGTAAAGCACTGCAGCAGGTCATACATATTTCTAACCACCCCCATTCACCTGAAGACATGTTTAAAAAAAAATGGGATAAGTGCTTAAGTGTGGAAAATGTTTGAAATTAGAAAGCAAGGGCTAAAAGTTGTAGAAATCAGCGCCAAAAAGCCCATCATACTGTGTGTGCGTGTATGCATATGCACATCCTAGGGGACATGCATATGCATGCAGCGTATCGCAGTGTGATGAGCTTCGGCAGCGAGGATTCTAGAGAACTTTAGCCCTCGGTTTCTAATTTAAAAAAGTTTCTTCACTTCAGCATTTCTCCCAGTTTTTAAACATGCCTTCAGGTGAACGGGGATGGCTGGAGGCATGTATGAAGAAGTGCTGTAGTATGGGGAACAGAAGAGAGACAGAGTGCGACCGCAGGCAAGAGAAAGTGGGAACGGAGCTGAGACCGAGAGCATGTGAGAACAGACCTAAGAGCAAGAAATGAGGTGGGTCCAATGGTCCATCACAGGAACGACGCCCGAAAAACTCATTTGTAAAATTATTGTATCCAAATCTGTTGCTCCGGTGCTTGTTGCTTTACTGAGACTCCAACAAGGCAGTTTTCCTGAGTTCATTTTCAGGGGGTTGGATTGAAGAAAGCGGCGAGTAGTTTGTATGTGGGAGGGGTCGGAGTGATATTCACTGGGCATTAGATGAGGCTGGCTAGCACTTTTTACCACTGGATGATAGCAGAATTTACAATGTGTAACGCGTGTCAGCCAGCCAATCAGGAACCAGTATTTTTTCAGTCATTGTATAATTCCCAATTGCAGCTATATTTCATGAGAGAAACATTCACATACAACACAAGTAAACACAGTAAAATCGCCACCAATTAAACACTCCACAACTTAATAAACTCTAAGGAACAACATAACCAAAAATTAATATCAATTCACAGATGTTCCCATGCTCAACACACCAGAGAAATTAGGTTACTCACCTGCAACCGTAGTTATAGGAGTGGTATATGGGTCACTTATCCACACTCTGGAACAGTCTGATTGGCTGGAAATCTTTAAACTAAGCTCCTCCCACCACCTGGACAGTAAGTATATCCACCAACTCTGCCCTGTGAAGTCAGATCTTGCAGGCTGGAAGCAGGAATCCATGTGTCACTTGCCAGGGGAGGTCGGGTGGATTGTGTGGACGTGAACCATATACCACTTATAAAACTACGGTACAGGTGAGTAAATACAGGTTACTCACCTGTAACAGGAGTTCTAGGAATGGTATATGTTGTTCATCCACACTCATTGGCAGGTATCCTTGCCGCTTTAAATCTTGCCGGAAGGTCTTCAAGCTTGCTCCTCCCACCCACCCGGGTGGTATAACTCTCGGCTCCGCCCCATGACGCTAGATCTGGCCGCTGGAAGCTCAGGTTGTGCGTCGAGCCGGGAGGTCGGGTGGGTCGTGTGGATGAACAACATATACCATTCCTAGAACTCCTGTTACAGGTGAGTAACCTGTATTTCTAGGGACATGGATATGTTGTTCATCCACACTCATTAGGAGACTCCTAGCAGTTCTCCGGGAGGAGGGAGGCAAGACGCACCCCCAATACTTACTTGGGAAGAGACTGAGAACGAGGCCCCAAAACCAGCATCGGCGTGACTCAAGGTCGATGTGGTAATGGGTAATGAAGGTGTTTGCTGACTTCCAGGTAGCAGCCCTGCAGATTTCCTGGATAGGGACTCCCTGGAAGCAGCCACCGTTGCAGCGGTATGGCAGGTAGAATGAGCTCTTATCCTCTGGGAGGCTCCATGCCCGCCAACTTATAGCAGAGATCTATGCAGGAGGTTACCCACCTGCTTATCGTCCGCTTGGCTGCAGGTCTGCCAGATGCGGCTTCAGCGTAGGTGACAAACAGCTGGCGAACCTCTCCCAATTTCAGCGTGCGCTCATATAATAGCGGCCCTTCTAGGGTCAGAGTATGGAGCCTATATTGACCTCCGGTGTGATTGGGGTAGAACACGGCAGAGTCAACACCTGGTTAAGGTGAAACTCCGACACCACCTTCGGAAGGAATTTGGTGGGGCGCAAGACAACCTTGTCCCTGTGGAAGACCAGGTAAGGAGACTCGATGGAAGCGCTGGGCTCTCCCATCCTTCTGGCTGACGTGATAGCCACCAAGAAGGCGGTCTTCCACGACAGGTGAGAGAGAGCACACCTGTGCATAGGTTCAAATGGCTTGCCCATGAGCTTTGCCAGTACCAGCAGTAGATCCCACGGAGGTGGGGGTTCCCGCACTGGAGGGGAAATGTGATCAAGGCCTTTGAAAAAGCGCCAGACCACCTTCTCCTGCGCCACCGACTGCTTCCCGGCCCGCGCCCGGTAAGCAGAGATGGCTGCCAGGTGCACCCTTAGGGTCGTCGACCTAAGCCCTTGACTGGAAAGGGACCATAAATAGTCCAAGATGCTTGCCAAGGAACAGGAGGAAGGGTCCAAGCCCTTGCCCTGACACCAAATGGAAAACCTTTTCCATTTGAAGGCATAGCATTTTCTGGTCGACTCCTTACGGGACGCCTCAACTACATTGAGGACCTCGTCGGAAAGACCCAAGGCCTGGAACTCTAGCGCTCAGGAACCAGGCCGTCAGGTGCAGGGATTGAAGGTCCGGATGGAACACCTTCCCTGATTGACTGAGAGCAGGTCCGGGCGAGCTGGAAGCTGCGCGAATCCTGGAGCTGAGACTGAGGAGATCTGGGTACCAGAACTGGCGAGGCCAGTCTGGGGCTATCAGAATCACCTGCGCCTTGTCCCTCCTTGCCTTGAGAAGCACCTTGTGGATCAAGGGAAATGGGGGAAAGGCGTAAAAGAGGCCCGGGGTCCATTGCCTCGAGAAGGCATCCCCCTGCGGCGAGCCCTGCTGAGGCGGGCATGGAACAGACTCAGCCAGCGTTCTCCTGGAGGCAAACAGGTCCACCTGAAGTGTGCCTCAATGGGAGAACAGATGCTGTACTACCTCCGGCAGGAGAGACCACGTGGGATGCAGCCCCTATCCGGCTCAGGGCATGGGCCAGGGTGTTGGAGGCTCCTGCCACGTGAATGGCTAGAGATCAGCCTCCAGGCTGCTACAGTGACCAAATGCGGAGGCTTCCTTGCATAGAAGCATGGGCGCGTCCCGCCTAGCGGTTTAGATAGTACATAGTCGTGGTATTGTCCGTCTGGACTCGGACCACTTGACCCCGGAGGAACGGAGCAAAGGCGGTGAGAGCTAGGCGGACCGCTCGGAGCTCCAGCAGGTTGATGTGGCATCGGGACTCCCGCGGGGACCAGAGGCCATGAGCCCGGTGTTCCCCCAGATGGGCACCCCAACCCATCAGAGAGGCATCGGTCGATAGAGAGACCGTCGGCTCGGGGCGGACGAACGGGATGCCCTCCTGCAAATGATCTGGAACAGTCCACCACTGGAGAGCGTTCCACATCCCCTGTGTCACCGACACAAGCTGGTCCAAAGGATCGCAGCGTTGTGACCACTGGCTGGCCAGTCCCCACTGAAGGACGCATGTTCCAGCAGACCCCAGCGGACCACGCTGGTGCAGGCCGCCATGAGACCCAGGGCGCAGGAAGTCCCGGGCAGGGAACGGTGCCCAACCAGAAATGATCGGGCAAAGGAGGAAGAACCTCGGCCCTGTCCGCCGGGAGCAGCGCTCTGGCTCGGCGAGCTGCGCCCGATGAATAGAATCACCTGCTTGGCTCGAGTTCCGACTTGGCCTCGTTGATAAGGAGGCCCAGTTGAGAACAGACCTGGAGGCCAGATCTCTGGACCACTCCGCCTCCTTCCTGGAGGGAGCTGCTATCAGCCAGTCGTCCAGGTAAGGGTACACCGGACCCCTCGGCGCCCAGGAATGCTGTCACCACTGCCATGCATTTGGTGAAGACCCTGGGAGCTGGAGACAAGCCGAAGGCATGGCTTGGAACTCGAGAGGATCCTTCGCTCGAGGCGAAGAATCTCTGGTGAGGCAGACGGATGGGACGTGGAAAGCGCGTCCTGCAAGTCCAGAGAGCAGCCACACGCCGCGTTCCAAGGATGGTATTATCTGAGCCAGAGTGACCATCCTGAAGGTTCGAGACCTTAGGAACTTGTTTAGGTCGTGTAGGTGAGAATGGGCGCCAACCCCGTCCGCTTGAACCAGGAAGTACCTGGACACAAACCCTGGTCTGAAGGAGGGTCCACCACCTCTCTTATCACCTCCTTCTGGAGGAGGAGGCGATGTCGGCTCGACGAGCCGCCAGTGAGCTGGGGATCCGAAGCCCCCGGTGCGGCTCTGAAGGGTGGTGCCTGCTCGAATTCCAGAGGCAGGCCTCTTCCCACCACCTCCAAGACCCACCTGTCCCGTGGAAACAGCGGACCAGGCGGGCAGGAAGTGCGGAGCCGTCCCCAGGGGACCCAGTGAGTGGCGGGAATGGGGCGACACCCCTCAGCCCGTCACTGGGCAGGCTTGGAGGAGGACGACCGGGGACCGCCTGGGCCTTTCCTCCCTGCCTCCTGTTAGAGGAACCCGGCGGCTTGGGTTTGGGATGCCAAGGCCGAGCCTGCTGGCCTAACGTTGCTGGGCAGGCGCGCCGGGGGCACAGAAGAGACGAAGGGCTTAGGCTGCGGTTCGGCCTTTGTCCTTCTGAGCAGAAGAGACCGAGTCCAGGTAGCATTGGACTTCTCGATCCTCTGCAGGTGACCTTCCACCCCAGGGCCGAAGAGGTCAGTCCCCAAAAAGGGAACATCCGCCAACTTGTGCTGGGTATCCGAAGTAAAGGTGGATATCCTCAGCCAAGCCCGTCGACGCATAGCCACTGCGGCCGCCACCGATCTGGCACATGAGTCCCCTATATCCAAAGCAGTCTGGAGCTGCTATTTGGCCACTGCCCTGCCCTGGTCCCGCACCTGCTTAACCGTAGTCTGCAGATCGGCGGGAAGATGAGGGATGACCTCATCCAGGGAGCCCAACAGGGCATGAGAAAAATGTGCCATTAGGGCGGCGAACTGGCTAGCGAGCCGAGAGAGGAGGGCATAGCGTGAACTTTTAGCCCGACATAGTCAATTTCTTGGACTCCTTGTCCAGGAGTTTGTGTCCACATCCTGGCGTTGCCGGCGGCACGGAAAACGCTGTCGGTAACAACCCCTCAGCAGAGGTGTTCCGAAAAAACCGGACAGAACCGGTGAGGGACCGCATACTTCCTGGCCATCCTGGCGACGCAGGGCAGGAAGCAGGGGCGCCAAAGCTCCAGTGCCAGACCCACTATGGCCTCAGCCACGGAAGGCCTCCGTTGGAGAATCCCTCGGTCCAGAATCTCCAGTGAGGGATACCTGGCCCGTTTGGAAAGCAGGTTCGAGCTCCATCCCGGTGGACTCGAGATGAGCGAAGTAGTCCTAGGAAGGGCGGCGGGCTGTCGTCCATTGACTGACCTCCTGAAGACTCCAAGTCCAGTCGCTTGGAGAAAAGGAGGAATCATCTTCGGACTCGGAAGAGTCCTCGAAAACTGCCTCTGGCCTGAGGCACCCTTCACCTGCGAGGTCGGTGGTGGGAGTGAGGGTAACTGACAGCGATGGGGTAGACCCTTAGCCGACCGAGAATCCTTGGTGAGACCCAATGGTGGCTGTGGGCGGAGGTTCCACGAACGGTGGAGCAGCTGGTTTTGGCCGAACAACCGGCCTGGGTATGAGCTCCTCGGATAAGTCGAGGGTTGTGTCGGCCGCTCGGTGACAGCCATAATGGCGGGGAAGGCGGCAGGGTCGGCTTACTCCCGGCCAGGAGAACTGTTGCAACATAAGGTCCTCGTACCGTCGGCGTAATTCGCCCGAAGCCTCCCTCATCCGAGGAGGAGGCGAGGCCAGCCCGGCGGACGCCGCTTACAGCAGTGCCGAGACCGAGACCGCCTATGACGGTGGGATCGGCTGGACCGCGAAGGTCGAAGACGAGACCGAGAGTCCCGGAATTTCCGAGGTCGGTGCGGGGAGGTGTCGGCCGGAACCGGCACTCCCTTCGGCTCGGATGGTGCATCCGAGGGCTCCGAGACGGAGGCACAGGTGAGCCCCAGGATCCTCAACTCCTCCCGGGGGCAGGAGAGGGAATCTCGGCTGCTAAAGGCGACAGCCCGTCAATGGGTCGAAAAAATCTCGACTTCATCGGTGGAGTCTCGGTCAACTGACCTGGCGGGGACACCGTGAGGCCAGTGGCGGCAGTGACCCGAGCCGGCGGTCGGCGGCCGGGGAGAGGACCTTTCCCGCTCCCAAAAGCATGACGGAGGACTTACCCTGTCCCTTTTTGGACCGAGAATAAGGTCCCATAAGCGTGAGCCCTTCTCCTTTAGTGGAAAGGGACAGACAAAACTCCTAAAAGAAGCCGTGTAGAAGAGCCCAGAGAGGCGGGATAAATGCGCGCCGAGGAAAATCTGACCAGCGCCGCCTCTCTTCGATGGCGACCATCCGCTCGAGCTGATCCGCCGAGCCGCCGCCGCGGACACGCCAACCGGGCCTCCTTGGACTACGGAGAAGCGCTTCGGGGACGGCCCAGACTGCAATCGGGCATACGGTCTTGAGGGCGTGAGCCAGAAAGATGAGCACAGTCGCAAGCCTGCGGGTGTGCTCAAGGCCTAAGCAGTAGACACACGTGGAGTGTGGATCCGTCGAGACATCTTCTGCCCGCATGGGCATCTCCGAAAATCCGAGGTCGATTTGTCCATCGCAGCGAGGGATAGAAGACTGAAGTCTTTTCGCAAAATTTATTTTAAATCCATAAGCGGAGAAATAGGAACCAGTCTCAAGCGCGAGGCGTTAAGGAGGGAACCTGAGCTTCCAAGCGGTAAGGAAGATCTGGCGTCATGGGGCGGAGCCGAGAGTTATACCACCCGGGTGGGTGGGAGGAGCAAGCTTGAAGACCTTCCGGCAAGATTTAAAGCGGCAAGGATACCTGCCAATGAGTGTGGATGAACAACATATCCATGTCCCTAGAACCTATTTTTCTAGGGGCGTGGATATAGTTCACTTATCCACACTCTGGCAGACTCCTAGCAGTTCCCTGGAAGGAGGGGGAAGGCATGCACTCTTACTTGGCAAACAGAGACTGGAGAATCAAAGTCTCAAAACCAGCATCCTGGCATGACTCAAGGTCGATGCAGTAGTGGGAAATTAAGGTGCGTGCTGACTTCCAGGTTGCAGCCCTGCAGAGTTCCTGAATAGGGACATCCCTGAAAGCAGCCACAGAGGCAGTGGGCTGTCTAGTGGAATGAACCTTAAGCCCTCTGGGAGGCTCCCTACCAGCCAACCTACTGCAGAGGTCGATGCAGGATGTGATCCACCAGACAATCATCTACTTTGCTGCCGGTCTGCCAGGCGTGGCTTCAGCGTAACTGACAAACAGATGGCAAGCTTCTCCCCCAACTCCAGCAGTCCACGCTACATAATACGAGAACGCTCTCTACAGGCCCAGAGTATGGAGCCTGCGGTTGACCTCCGAAGAAGGGCTGGTGAAATACACCAGCAAATTAATCACCTGATTAAGGTGAAACTCTGATACTACCTTTGGGAGGAACTTCTGGCTGGGGCAAAGGACGACTTTGTCCCTGTGGAAGACCAGGTAAGGAGACTCCATTAAGAGTGCCTGGAGCTCCCCAACCCTTCTGGCTGATGTAATCAGCACCAGGAAGGCTGCCTTCAGTGACAGGTGAGACATCTCATACCTGTGCAATGGCTCAAAAAGCTTGCCCATGAGCACTGCCAATGCCAGCAGGAAGTCTAACTGTGGAAGTAGTTCATGCATAGGAGAGGGCAGGTGGTCCACATCTTTGAAAAGGCACCCGACCACCTCCTGTGCCATTGTCTGCCTACCAGCCTGCATCCGGTAAGTGGAGATCGCTGCCAAGTGCATCTTAAAGGTCGTCACCCGCAGTCCCAACTGGGAAAGGAACCGGGGTAGTCCAGAATGCTAGCCATAAGGCAGACGAGAGGATCAAGTCCCTTACCGACACCAAATGGAAACTCTCTTCCATTTAAAGGCATACCACCTGTAAGTTACTCATTTCCTGGAGGCCTCCACAATGTGGAGTACATCCTCTGAGAGCCCATAGGCCTAGAACTCTAGCCATTTAGGAACCAGGCCGTCACGTGTGGGGACTGAAGCTCCGGCTGCAGGACCACTGCCTGTAGTCCGGTCAGCAAGCCCGGGTGGAGAGGCAGTCCCCATGGAGGCCTGCTGCTGAGGTGATTCAGGTACCAGAACTGCCATGGCTAGTCTGGAGTTATCAGGATCATTTGCGCCTTGTCCTTCCAGGCCCTGACCATCACCTTGTGGATCAAGGGTAAAGAAGGAAAATGTATACAAGGCTTAGGGTGCACGGACTTGCGAAGACATCCCCTAGCAATACCCCAAACTGTGAGGGGCAAGCATTAAACAGCCTCAGTTTGGTGTTGTCCCAGGAGAAAAACAGGTCCACCAAGGGTATGCCCCATCAGGAGAACAGAAGGTTCACCACCTCATGATGCAGGAACCACTTGTGCAACGTCTCTCCTGGTTGCCTGAGAGCATCTGCTAGCTGATTGTTTACTCCTGCGACATGGATCATCAGGAGATGAGTACGCAGGTTGCGCTCGAGTGTCCAAGTGCATAGTGCCTCCCAACACAAGGGAAGGGAGTGAGTTCCACCCTGCCTGTTCAGGTAGAACATAGTTGTGATGTTGCCCGTCTGCCAACCTAACCCCTTTCTAGCGGAGCAACTTCCGTCAGAGTCAAAAGCACTGCACAAAGCTCCAGCAGGTTTATGTGGTAACAGGGCTCCCTGGGTAACCAGAACCCATGGGTTCTGTGGTCTCCAAGGTGCACTCCCCACCCCACAAGAGATGCGTCTGTCCTGTGCGTGATGGTCAGTTCTGGGTGGACAAACGGGATTTCTTCCTCCAGGTGTTCTGGGATCGGCAACCACTAGATGGCATTCCACATCGGCTGGGTCAAGTGGCCTAGATGCTGGGACCACTGATGGCCCAACTCCAACTGGGGGTGGCACATCTGCCAGTGGTCCCAACAAACCATACTAGTGCAGGATGAAATTTACCTAAGCAGCCTCAGGAAATCCTAGGCAGAGCGTGAGAGTCCAGCTGAAATGATCAGGCAAAGGAGGCAAGATCCGGTGCCCAGCCCACAGGGAAGCAGGCCTTGGCCCACAGGGGGTGTAGTTCTGTCCCAATTAACCTGATCACCCGCTTCGGTACCAGTTGCGACTTGTCCGGGTTGGTCAACAGCCCCAAGTCTCTGCAAGTCTGGAGAGCCAGATCTCTGGACCTCTCCACAGCCTCTCTAGATGGACCAACTAACAGCCAGCCATCCAGGCAGGGGTACACTTGAACCCTGAGGCTCCACTGCTGCCATGCATTTGGTGAAGACCCTGGGCACTAAAGAGAGGCTGACGAGCATGACCTGGAACTGGTACAGGGCCCTTTCTGCTTGGAAAAGGAGGTAACAGAGGTGGAACAGACAGATGAGAATATGGAAAAACACATCTTGGAGGTCATCCAGTGATGGAATAATCCAGTTCAGGGTGACCATCCGTAACTTGTGTTTCCACATTAACTGGTTCAGATCATGTAGATTCGTATGGGGCACCAGCACCCCCATCCATTTGGGGACCAAGAAGTACTTGGACACATAATCCTGACATGCCAGGACATTGCTATTGTCCCTTATGCAAGGAGCTGAGCAATGTCCACCCGAAGGGAGGGCATAGTGTCCAGTGACACCCTGGACTCTCGAGGCGCATGGAGGCGGTAAGGTAGGAGAGCCCCGAAGTCCGGAGGCAGTCCTCTTCCCACTACGTCTAACAGACACTTGTCTAGTGTGATAGTCAACCAATGTGGCAAGAAGTGATGTAGCTGGCCTCCGACCAGGAGAGCAAGCAGGGACAAGATGGGTGGAGGGACAATGCCCCCTGATCTGTAATGGGGCAGCTTTTGCTGGGGCACCAGTGGCTGCTGCCAGAGGGGAACTACTACCCACCTTTTTTGGACCCTGGCCCTGGGACTTGGGGTACCAAGCCTGGAACTGCCCCTCCTGGGGCTGCTGCCCAGGAGGCTGTGATGAGAGGACAGTATTGGAAAGCCTGTTTCTTGGGCTCCTTTTTCTGGTCCTTCTGGAATGATGTCACAGAACTGAGGGTGGCAATGGACTTCCCAATGCGGGTGACATGTGGTTCTGCCCCAGGGCCGAATAGGTTGGTGCCCGAGAAAGGGACATCAGCCAGCATGTGCTGGGTGTCCACCATGAAGGTGGACAGATGCAGCCAGACCCTGTGACACAACCTGTGTTCAAGGCTGTCTGGAGCTGGTGTATAGCCAGCGAAAGATCCTGGTCTCTGATGAGCTGCATCGTCAACTGTTGTTCAAAAGGGAGGTCAGTGAGGCCTACATCAAAAACTCTCATCAGGGAGTGACTGAAGTTGGCCATCATCATGGCACAGCTAGCTTAACAGAGTCCCAGAGACGACACAGCATACATCTTTTTAGTGGTGTGGTCAATCTTGCTAGACTCCTTGTCCGGAGACTTGTCCATATCCCCTGGCATCCAAGTTTAAATAACACCAAATCAGCGACCAACCTCTCTGCGGAGGGGTGGTCCAAGTACCCCAAAAGGGAACCCATGGAGACCGCATACTTACGGACCATGCAGGTAGAGGGTGCCGGGAAGGATGGTGGATGCTGCCAAAGCTCTAGGGCCAATGCCAAAATGGCCTCAGTCACAGAGAAGACAACCCCAGAGGATTTGTCCCACTCCAAAAATGTCAATGATAGGATACTTAGCCCTCTTCTGCAATGGCTCAAGTGGGACCTACATGAATTCCGAAATGAGTCGGAGAAGCACTCCTAAGGATACCGGGCCATGCTCGGTAGTAATTCCTTCACCCAAGTCACGGTCAAGGAGGGAAGTCCCAGAAAAGTCCATAGACTAAAAATCCATATCATCTAAGGATTCCTCATAGCCCTCAGACATTTCTCAACATGGTCCTCCTGAGTATCCACTCCCAGGGTGATCCTCACCGACAAGTGGCCTGGCAAGCCAGTGGCCGAGTGGCCAGCCTCCTTAGTTGGAGCACCCACCTTCAGTTCCAGTGGTGGCAGCTCCATCTGAATAGGTGGAGAAGCAGCTGTGGTCTGCACCTGCATGGTGTGAAGTGGCATGGGGGGGGGTTACTACTGGCAATGTCCAGGAGACCAAGGGTCCTGGGTGGAGCCCTACCCTCCCCCACTATGGCCCACTGTTGCCACAGGAGGTCCTCGCTGCACCGGTGCATGTTACAGTGGTGCCTCTTCTCACACGAGGATGAGGGATGGCGAAGCCTACAGGTTGAGAGGGACTGAGAATAGGAACACCTTGACTGCGATCTTGACAGTGACCTTAACCATCGACTGACAGCGAGAAGGGCCTTCCAGCAGGTTGCTGTAGATCACATGCCTGCCCATGTTCAGCAACACAGGCATGGAAGACCCGACCTCCAGTGCAGGTTACTCCCGTTCAGGATCGGACGGGGATACTGACCAGACCATGTCCTCCTGCATGAGAACAGGAAGCACCGGGGTCTGCGAGATCCATTCCTCAACCTAGTCCAACAACTGGACGACAGGCTCAAGAAATATCTTAGCAGCCTGCTCGACCAAGTTGAAGCCAACTGACTTGACGGGGAGGAGGGATGACCAAGAGCCCTCAACCTGTGCCCCCCCCCCCAAAAAAAACCAGGGGTGCTTAACAGCTGTCAAGTGACTTGAGAGACCAGGAGGACTTCGATTGTTCCCGGTCCAATGACCAGCACCAGCTCTTAGCACTATAGGGGGCAGGGCTTACCCTCAAGGTCTGGAGGGCCAGACACATCTCCTGGAACTCTCTGGTGAATGACTCTCAGATGCTGGCCCTAGGGAACAGTGCTGAGACTGAGGTGGTGCCACTTGTGCCTTAAGGGATGCAAGTTATTCAACCGACTTGGCCACAGTAGTAGGTCGACCCAGCAAGGGCCACAGCTTCATGTCCTCTAAAGACTCAGGAAGCATGCTTAACCATAGCCCGCACCCAGTCACATCATGTTGCCTGCCCAAGCAGTAGAGGCATATGTCATGCGAATCGGTGACCGACACCATCTGCCAGGATGCACACAAAATTTAAATCCTGGCTTCCGTTGCTTCATCACCGAAGAAGGTCGAAGGAACCTGGAGCACTCAAAACCTTCAAAGAAAATTCACCAGTGTCGTACTAGAAAACCTAAGCGGGAGCTATGAAGGAGGTGATCTGTTCTTCCAGCCGAAAGAAACATCTCACATCATGAGACACAGTCAGGGGTGGTGGGAAGAGAGCAGTTTAAAGACGTCCGGCCAAACAGACCACTTCAGTGGACCTGCCAGAGTGTAGATAAGTGAACCATATCCACGCCCCTAGAACTGTTTCCTCCAGAACTTATTTTCCTTTATTATTTTATTTAGTGCCAACCTTGCTAAACACTGTAATCTACAGCCATGATCATGATCCCCTCACACCTCCCGTAACAGAACCCAGAAGTCCGTCGGGAGTCGGATGCTGGAGAAATGCACATAAATCACTACAGGGAGGCATAAAAACATGGAAAACTAGCTACAAAACTAAAAAATGTTAGGGGAACATGGCAAAACAACTCCTCCCTCATTACACTCACCAACAGCTATAGCCCTCAACAATGCAGATCTCTCCTCAGCTGCTGACTTTTTATACAATACTCCATCTGCCTCCTCTAACGCCTTGGCCACCACACTACTGTGACTGCCATCTTTACATGCTGCCGTGCTGCTCCAGGCTGCTTGTCTACCAGCTCCAACGAAGAACTATGTTTCTGACTGCACAATCCACATACCACTGACGCCACAAGCTGCTCCCAACCTCAGATCACCCTCCTGACCAATGTAACCACATCCACTCTAATGACTATAGCTGCAATCCACAATGCCACCACTGACCTAAGGGACTATCAACCGCAGAAAAGTCCCATTGTACTGGGGAACCCTACACAATGGAAATGAAAAGGGGCCAAAAGTGTCCCCAAACCAAAACACCTCTCAACTATGGAAGCCGTGAGGAACCACAATATTCACCTCAAAAACAAAAATGACCACAACCCAAAACCAACCCAACTACACCTCACAGGTAAAAGTATCAGCCATCCACATGTATTATATAAAACAAATGATGGATAAGTGTGGCATACTCATTAACATACTAGGACTCTAGTACTGTGGGGGCTTATTCAGAAAATAAAGCCCTTCAGGCTTGTGCCTTATCTGCTAAGCTGCTCAACTGATATATTTACTTATAACTGGTTAGTGATGATCATCAGTTATGGGCAGAAGCTGTCAACATGGGTGATTATACATGGCCATATATGATGCAGTTTGATTACACACATATGTGCATAATCGCTGTGTATAACGGAGTTTGATTAAGCACTTTTGCAAAAATTCTAAAATCACTCTCATGCTAGCGCTACGCGCTACTGGCTCCTGACGCTGTCAAGTTGACTGCACTAACCTCACTGAAACCGCTGAATGGAAATTTAACTTATGTGCGGCACAAGAAAAACAGGTTACTCACTTGTAACAGTAGTTCTAGGAGTGGTATATGTTGTTGATCCACACTTGCTGGCATGTCCTTTCCCTTTAAGAATCTTGCCGGAAGGTCTGAAAGCTGGCTCCTCCCACTTACCTCGGTGGTATATCCCTCGACTCCTCCCCTTGACGCCAGATTTTACCTGCTGGAAGCAGAGGGTTGTGCATTGACGCTGGGGAGGTCGGGTGGGTTCGTGTGGATGAACAACATATACCACTCCTAGAAAGTACAGTTACATAAGAACTTACCATAACAGTAGATCTTTGAGGAGTGTCTCTTGCAGTAGGTAATATACTTGGGTCATTGCCAGAGGTCGCTGTGTGGCGCACAGCAGCTCATCTAGCAGTCTTTTCACCACGGACCACCACACATGACATCAGCTTCCTGTTTCCTATATAAGACGCTGCATGGGTCCCTGGTATCCTCAGTGTGCCTCTTGTCGGGATTCAGGCTCGCAAAAAGCGAGGACCGAGAACCACAGGTACCAAAAAGCATTCCAACCCAAAGTTGTTGAACCAGAATTTGTTCTACTACAGAAGGAGGGGGACGGGAGGTGGTAAAGAACCTAATGCAAGAGACACTCCTCAAAGATCTACTGTCTAAGTTCTTATGTAACTGTACTATCTTTCACGGAGTGGTCTCTTGCAGTAGATAATATACTTGGGATGAGTTCCAAGCAATATACTCAAGATGGGTGGACCTTATGACAGAAGACCTGGTAGGACTGCTCGGCCAAAGGCCGTCCTATGGCGAGAAGCAATATCCAGATTGCAGTGCTTCATGAATGTATGGATTGTGGACCAGGTAGCTGCACTGCAGATATCTGAAATGGAGGCTCCTTTAAAGCAAGCCGCAGTAGTGGCCATAGCTCTAGTGGAATGGGCTTGGACAGGTCCTGGTAAAGGTTTGTTGTATTTTGTATAACAGAATGTAATACAATGTGCCAAACAGTTAGAAAGGGTTCTTTTAGTTACTGGGGAGCCCTTTTCGAACTGAGGCAAAGGTGACAAACAGTTGGGAAGTCTTTCTGATCGATTTTGTTCGATTAGTGTAGTAACGTAATATGCGATGGACATCTAAGGTATGTAGTAGATGTTCACCTTGGTTGGAGTATTCAGGATAGTATACTGGTAACTCCAAGGTTTGGTTTAGAGTGTGTTCAGACACTACTTTAGGAAGAAAGGAAAGGCTGGTACAGAGTGCCACCTTGTCTTTGTGAAAAAAACAAGTAGGGTTCTCTACACATGAGGGCATGAAGCTCGGAAATACAGCAAGCTGAAGTAACAACCACTAGAAATAAAGTTTTCCATGAAAGGAGAAACGGAGGTCACAAGTGGCCACTGGTTCAAATGATTCAAGGGTTAATTTCTCTATTAGAAAATTAAGATCTCACAGAGAAGTGGGTCATCTAATAGGTGGTTTGATATATACAGGTTACATAAGAACTTACCATAGCAGTAGATCTTCGAGAACAGCTCTTGCAGCAGGTTACACCATTAGGACTGAAGCTGGCAGGCGCCAGGACCCCACGGAAAAATTCTAGCTAGCAGTATCCAGCGGGGGACCACCTCCGACGTTGACCCCTCCCCGACGTCAGGCATCACATAAAAGGGGGCGGTGCCCCAGCATCCCCAGTTCTCCCACTGGAGACTCCCAGCCCAAAGGTGACATCTGAAGGGGAGACCGAGGATCCGCTTCCCAAGGAAGGTTTGTAATAGGTGTCAAAAGATGCAGCAGCCTAGAACTAGGTCAGAAGACTCAACCTCCAGAGGGGAAGGTGGGAGGGAAACTACCTGCTGCAAGAGCTGTTCTCGAAGATGTACTGTTATGGTAAGTTCTTATGTAACTGTACTATCTTACTTGGAGAAGAAAAAATGACTCACCTTAGTAATGTTGTTTCTTCTAATGGAGTCTTGCTGTATTCTGACTATTGCAGTTAGGTCCTGCCTTTCAACTGCCCTGGAGAACAAAGAGTTAAACTTTCCATGGCCAGCATGGAATGTTCACCGCAAGCTCAGTTGAAGCCCGTCTGCTGCTGTTTAAACTCCAACCGTCAGATCTTTATGAGCAATACTCACTAGAAGTTCTGTGTGGAAACTGTAAAACTCACACTAGCCAACTGGCAACTAAATTTATATAAAAGGGTTTTTTGGTTTCAAAGCAAAGACTCTAGTCGGGAAACCCAAAAAAACAAAACACATCCCAAAACACAACACTCACCCAAAATAAAGGAGGGGTGAAAAAGGGACACCCCTAGGGTGCCAACACTGCACCTGCCCACCCACATCCCAAAAACCAGGTTCTGAGAGGGGAGGTGATGGGGGAGGTCAGAATACAGCAAGACTCCATTAGAAGAAACATAATTACTAAGGTGAGTAATTTTTTCTTCAAACAACATGAAGTCTTGCTGTATTCTGACTATTGCAGACTACCAAGCAGTACCTCCATGGAGGAGGGACAGAACCTACTTTGGGAATAGGCTCTGAAGTACTGCTGTGCCAAACTGAGCATCACTCCTAGCCTGGATATCCAGAGAATAATGCTTGGTGAATGTATGGACTGTTTTCCAGGTGGCTGCTTGACAAATTTCTAAGATAGGAATATCCCTAGCAGCAGCCAGGGAAGCAGCTGTACCTCTAGTAGAGTGAGCCCTCAGGCCTGAGGGTGGAGTTCTACCCAGTTTTTCATAGCAGAATTGTATACAAGAAACAATCCACCTGGCAATATATCTCTTAGTGGCAGGTTTGCCCTTACCAACCTCTCCATATGTGAGGAACAATTGGAGGGACTCAAACCTGTGACCCTTGGTGCGCTCTATGTAGTAGATGAGGGCCCTTTTAACATCCAAGCTGTGCAGCCTCCTCTCTCCAGAGGAGGAATGGTCAGTGAAGAAAACAGGGAGAGACACAGACTGGTTAAGCTGGAAATCTGAAACCACCTTAGGCAAAAAACTTCCTATTAGTTCTTAGGACCACTTTATCTCTACGGAAAAAGGTGAAATCAGGCTCCACTGACAGGGCTTGCAATTCACTGATACGCCTGGCAGAGGTAATGGCTACCAAAAACACAATTTTCCAGGTCACGTACTTAAGCTCTGCAGAGGAAAAAGGCTCAAAGGGAGGTTGCATAAGCTGAGCAATGCAAACATTAAGGTCCCAAGCAAGAGCAGGGTCCCTAAAGGGGGGATTGGTGTGAAGCAATCCCTTGAAGAACTTACAAAACACAGGATGGGCTGACAGAAGAGAGGGCTTGCCTACTGACAAGAAGGCAGAAACAGCTGCCAAATGCACTTTAAGTGTAGCTGGCCTAAGGCCTAGGCCATTGAGATGGACCATATAGTCCAGAACCGTAGGCAACCCAGCAGATTCTGAAGAAATATCCTTATTAGAACACCAAATAGTGAACCTTTTCCATTTGGAACTGTAAGTCTTTCTAGTGGAAGGCTTTCGAGAAGCCTTAAGGATATCCAGAACCCCTTGAGAAAGATGCAGATCAGCAAACTCTAACTCTTCAAGAGCCATGCCTCGAGATTGAGAGACCTGAGGTTTGGGTACCAAATCTTCCCTTGAGAAGATGTCAACAGGTTGTAATTCCTGAGAAGAGACAGCGGAAGGTGGACTGCTAAGGACAGCAACAGGGGGTACCAGGGCCATCTGGCCCAGTCTGGAGCAATCAGAATCACTTTGCATGGCTGTGACCTTATCTTGACTAACACCTTGAACAGGAGAGGGAAGGGGGGAAAAGCATACAGAAATTTCCCTTCCCAATTCAGAATCAGAGCATCCAGGGGGACTGAGCCCAAGACTGGGGGTCTGCAACAAAAGAGAGGAAGTTGGTGACAGTCTGGGGCTGCAAAAAATCTATCTGTGGAGTGCCCCATCTCGAGAAAATCACTTTCAAAACTAGGGGATCTAGGGTCCATTCGTGATGGCCCTGGGATATCCAGCTGAGAGTATCTGCTAGGACATTGTCCTTCCCTGGGAGGTGAACTGCTATCAGAGAAGTTTGCAGGGAATAGGCCAGGGACCACAACTTCATTGTTTCTGTGCACAAGGACATAGACCGAGTGCCTCCTTGCTTGTTGATGTACCACATTGTGGTGGTGTTGTCTGTTCTGATCTGGACCACCTTGTTCTGTACACATTTGGAAAAGGCTTGCAGTGCCAGAAACACTGCTCTGAGTTCCAAGAGACTGATGTGAAGCAGAGATTCTTGAGGTGACCACAGTCCTTGGGTGGTAAGATCCCCCAGGTGGGCTCCCCAGCCCAGCAAGGAGGCATCTGTGGTGAGTATCACTGAATGAGACTGAGTGACAAAAGGAACTCCTTGTCTCAAATTGTCCTGATCCTGCCACCATTGCAAAGCCTGGATCAGGGTTCGAGTCACTGGGACTAGTTTGGTAAGGGAATCCTTTCTTTGGGACCAGAAGGCTCTTAAGTGGAACTGAATGTCCCTCATCTGGAATCTTGCTCCCTGGATCACTGCTGTGGAGACTGCCATGTGGCCCAGAAGCTGCAGGAAATGCCTTGCTGGTCGACACCTGTAGGGTGAATAAAGAGGCCAGTTCCATAAGGGTCCTTGCCCTTACTGTATCCAGCTCCGCCCCTATGAGAGGGAGGGCTGTACTAACTCGAGAACTGACTTTGGAAGGTTGAGGAGGAATCCTAAGGAAGTGAGCACTTGCTGAGTTATTTGCAAATGTGACTTGACTTGGTCTGGAGACTGACCCACTATGAGCCAGTCATCCAAGTATGGAAAGATGGAGATCTTTTTTCTCCTTAGGAAAGCAACCACTACTGCCAGGCACTTTGTGAAAACCCTTGGGGCTGATGTTAGGCCAAAGGGCATTGCTCTGAATTGATAGTGGCCTGAGGGCAACTCGAACCTGAGGTACTTTCTGTGGGAGCACCTGATGGGAATGTGAAAATAGGCATATTCGAGGTCCAAGGAGGCTAGCCAGTCCCCTGGCCTTAGAGGGGGCAGGATTATTCCCAGAGTCACCATTGTGAACTTTGGTTTTAAAAGGTGCTTGTTCAGATATCTTGGGTCCAGGATGGGCCGCCATTCTCCTGTCTTTTTGGGGGTTAGGAAGAACCTGGAGTACAATCCTTTGCCCTTGTGTAGGGTGGGACCCTCTCTATGGCTCTGAGAGCCAAGAGGAAGAAACCTCTGCCTCTAGGGCAAGGGTCTCTGATGGATTGCAGGTGGAAGGATCTGGTTCTCATCTTGGAAATTTTTGAAGCTGAGAACCAGTCCCTAACCTACTACTTCCAGGACCCACTTGTCTGATGTCAGAGACTTCCAGTCCTGGACAAAGTAAGCCAGCCTGCCCCCTACAGGTACTGGAGAATCAGCCCGGGCAGACCCATCAGGGTGTCTGCCTGGCAGGGGCTTTAGGCTGAGGGGTGGATGCAGGCCTGCTCATTCCCCATCTGCCCTCCCTCTGAAGAACCCCCTCTGAGCATAAGAAGAAGAGGAGGCCTGGGCTTGGTAAAAAGGCCTTTGAAAAGGCCTGCCCCTGCCCCTGGACTGCTGCCTTTGAGGAGTGGCTTGCCTTTCTTTAGCCTGAGCATTCCTGTAGGTGGTCCTGTACTCATCCATCTTTTTCATGTAGTTCTCTGTCTGCTCCCCAGAATTACCAATAACAGGGAAATCCATGGCCTTAACCTGGGTAACCTGTGATAAGCTAGCACATCTGAGCCAAGCCATCCTCCGAAGGGCCACAGATGTAGCCATGACTCTTGATGAAACATCACTGGAGTCCACAGCAGCATGAAATTGCACCTTGGATACCTCAATCTCATCTGCAGCCACCTGCTCCAGCTCCTTGGCAAGCTGGTCAGGGGCCTGTTTAGCCAGAGCCAGAACAGTGTCCCATCTGGACTTCTGGTATCTAGCTGTGTAGGCCATATAGTTAGCCTGCCTGAGTCCCAAAGATGCTGCCATGTACTGCTTCTTTGCCATGGCATCAATCCTCCTGGAGTCCTTATCTGGGGGGTGTGATGCCAAGGGGATATTTGCCTTATCACAGGCTGCAGCCTGCACTACCCCAACATGGCTGCATTGCTGAGAAAGGAGCTCCATGTATGAGCCTCAAAGAGTGTACCTCTTGTCCATTCGTCTGTCCACAGGAGGTATGGAGTTAGGAGTCTTAAGAATTTTATTTGTCTGTTTCCCAAAAGATTTATGGAGGGGAACAGACAGTCTACTGGACTCTGGGATGTCCATCATTTCAACAAAATCAGGCTCCTCCTGATCCTCTACTGCTTCTTCCATTGCAAGCTGGAGGGTTTCAGCCACTGTTTTGTAAAACAAAGTGGGAAGGGGACTCAGAAAGCCTAGGAGGAGAAACACCTGAAGGTCTGTCTGGGGAGATGTGCAGGTCAACAGTCACATCCAGACTTTCATAATCACCACCACCACCATCCTCATACTCTCGATCCTCCTCATCCAGTTCATAAAATTCTTCTGAAGTGTAATCCGGAACCAGGGGAACCGACCGAACCGAACCCCTGCCAGATGGTGCCGGTTCAGCCGGAACCGAAGTAAGCGATTGCACTATTCTTATAGCCTTGGCTATCTCATCAGCGGTCAGAGTATGAATTTCTGGATCCGAACCAGACGATTTATCTTTTCTTTTTCTTTTAACCGGAACAGACTCCTCAGAATCGGCTCTCCTCTTGCCCGAAGAAGTATCGCCCTGGTCAGAGGGCACTCCTTCTGGTTCGTTCGGAACCGAACCGGGCTGGCCATCCGGGTCAGCGGACTTCTCGGCCTCCCTTTCCCTCAGTCTATTTACTCTCTTATCCAGGGTAGCTTTGGGAAAATTCTTACAAATTTGGCAGTCTGAATCGAGGTGGTCAAACCCCAGACAATAAACACAGGTGGTGTGGGGATCAGCCTTAGCAAAGGCTTCCCCCCACACACACTGCAGTGTTGAAACCCAGTGGGCCGTTTTTTTTCTTGGGTTTTTCAGACATGGCCAATCCTATCCAAAACTTGCCCTTTTTTCGGCAATCCACCAGGCAAGACTCTCCTATCGGTTCCTGACCGTGTTCTGGGTCTTGGAAAAAAACGTAATAAAATCCGTTTTTTTTTTTTTTTTTTAAGAACCGATGCGGACTGGTTACCACACTAAGTAAATTCACAAACTTTTTTAACCTAAACTGATCGGTTCAGCCAAACCGATCCGACATTTACAAGTTCCACACAGGAACTAAATGCAAAACCTAACTAGTAACATAGAAACATAGAAACATAGAAGTTGATGGCAGATAAGGACCGCAAGGCCCATCCAGTCTGCCCATTTCTTTTTCTACCTTATAAATGTGCCATCGGCCTTTGCTCTGTCAGTGGCCTATCTATTCATACTCATATTTACTCCTGCAGTTACCAATGACACTGGGCCCTGGGCTTTTGTCTACAGCCCTCCAATCCCAGCTCATCCTTAACTATGCACTGACACTAGCGCAACCGCTCTTCACCCGTCCTCTGTTCTTTCAGCCACTCACTCCACCCTGTACTTAGTACTGCGTTATAGTGTAACGTAGAGTGTTGTTCTGTATAGAATTCTATCCCTTTCAAAATGCTGTTGTACCACAGTTCAAAGGTTATGGAATGTGACTGTACTCTTCTGTGGCACAACACCATTCTGAAACCTCTAGAGACTACTTAATTATTTTTGTTTTGAAAGCGAAAGAGCGGACATGCACACATTACTACACAATATAAAAAATACAGGATCAGCAACTTTATGCACAAGCAGTGTGTTCGGACACCTCGGGTTCCAGTTCCCTCGGACCTCTCGAGAGGGAAATCAGAACCCTCTGTGGCAGGACAAACGTGTTGAGCATAGTTGCCCATCCAGTATTCTCCATGTTGCACACTGCATATGTTGTTCTTCTGCACTTTACTGTATTGTATACTTTCTACACAGTAGCACTGCCTGTGAAATTGCTCATTTTGTTACACCTGTATATAAACATAGAATTTGACGGCAGATAAGGACCACTTGGCCCACCCAGTCTGCCCATTTCACTACCTAATGGATAAGCTGCAGATCCTAGTTAACCAGCAACCTACTTCTTCCTACCCCCAACCCCTAGAATTGCCGTATATTAATTTTCTGCTACAGAATCTTTGTTACTGCACAGCTGACCTCTCCCTTCCCCTACACTGGGCACATCTAGAAACAAGCTGGTACCAGCTCAGTATGTTCCTGGCAAAACTTCTGAAATAAATACATACATATGCCTCTCACTTCAAGCATCTACATTGTGACAGACGTAAATCTTCTGTTTAACTTCAAAAGCTCCCTTAGCCCTTGCTCTCATCTCTGTTCACAATTATCACTAAACTTATAATAAGTGTAGAGGATTAGCTGCCCAGTGGGCTTTGTGCTAAGGCAGCAGGGCCTTTGAATCTGGCTTTTTATGTTCCCAGTCACAACTTTCGCTAAAAGCATTTGGGCATGATGAATTTTACTGTTCAGTTAACCCAATATAGTGACGAATCCAGTTCGTATGTGGCAAAACAAAACATTGTTATTTTAGCCACAACCGCTGAGAGATTTTCAGACCACAGCACTCACCCAGAAGAGGTTAATGAAGAAATCAGGGATCTGTGGATTGGGGAGCACTAACAAGTGAACTGTGAACTAACTTGGAGGGCAGAGGTAGTGATGAATGGCCATTGTTCTGGAAGAAAAGAATAGTGGCATATATCAGGACCAGTTCTCTAAAATGTTCACCTGCTACACTAGGGAAGGGATACAGGGCAAAATTTTAGTCCGTTTGCAGATGTTACTAAGTTAAGTAGGAAGGTGAACTGTAAGCAAAGGTATCAAGGATATGAAAAGTGATCTAGGAAGGTCAGAGCAGAGGTCCATGGTATAGCAATTCAGATTCAATGCTAAAAAATGCTAACTCATGTATATTAATAGAAACAATTAGAGTTACCACTTTTTAAGAAGCCCAAAGTGGGACATTTCTTACCGAAACATGATTTTTCGGAGGACAGTATGTAACCTCAACCAATGCAACAGACTTGTTTTCTCTATGTAATCAGAATTACAGCCAAGTATTGCATTTTCTTAGTTGCTTCTATTGTTTCTTATCATTTTAATGTATTTTAGTTAAGGTATTATAGTTTTCTGCAACATTTAGTGGAAAGTTAGAAAATATTTTTCTACTGTAAAAGTAAGGACATTTAGTATTCATGTTTTTGCAGGACACAACTGTCCAAATCAGGACTGTCCTGCGAAAATCAGGAGATCAGGACAGGTGGTAATCCTAGAAACAATCCCAAATCCAAGTACTGGCTAGGCAAGAGTAGCCCAGATTGCAGAGGGCTACGAAGGGACTTCAGAGTGATCACAGCTGATGCCCTAAATGTCACAGTTCAGCATACAACGGCATACAGGAAGGCCAACAGGATCCTGGGACGCATAGGAAGGGGTTCTCCACTGGAGTGAGGAAGAGATCTTCTGCCTGTACAGATCCCTGATGAGGCCATAACCTGGAGTATTCATCAGTTCTGGGATCCTCCCTAAAAGGGACATGAATAGGCTGGAGTCTGTTCAAGGAGGCTAACCAACACGATTCAAGGACAGAAGGGGAGCGCTTATGGGGAGCGGTTGGGCAGCCTTAACATGTTCTCACTGGAGGCAAGGAATGAGCATGGGTGTGAAAGTTAGTGGGTGAGACAGATGCAGGCTTGGGTAAAAGGTGTAGAATGCACTTTGCAGTATTTATTTTCCAAAATAAAATACACATACAGTAAGGAAATAGGCGATTAGTTCTTCCAGTTCTACAGAAACAGTGCATTTCCTCAGGGCTGCGATCCAGGCTTCATTCCAGCCAAATAGATTCCTAGCACATGAAACTTGCATGTACTATGAGATGCTTCCTCCACAACAGTCAGGTCTTCACTGACTGACTCATCTATTTTGCATCTCAGGAGTTAGGCTTTACCCCTGCCCACCGATGATGTCAGCACCATGTGAGCTGTCTGACTCACAATTCTCTAAGTAATTACACACCTCTTCTTCACATAGGAAAGAATGTTCCATTTTCAGCTGCTTGCAAACCCAAAGCAGTTTACACAGAAAAAAAAAAGTGTAAGGCTCTGTGTTTCAATTCTTTTCATTACTTACATTCCCTCGGGTGTCTGCCTGCAGTACAGCACAGGAGAAGAAAGTAACTTACTGCCTCTAGTCTTACTTACATGTTCCTTATACAGTACTTGGGGTGGAGGAAGAGACTACAAGACAAAGTGGCCAGATTTCAGCCTGTAGCTAGAACAATAAACTTACAAGAACAGGACAGTGTAAAAGAAAATGCAGCACACATTCAGATAGCGGCTCTGACCCAGTCTCCTCTTTAAAGGGAACCAGTCCACTATTTTCTTCTTGCTAGTGAGACTGATTTCTAACCTTTTTACTTATTGGTATGAAAACCATACCAGACTCCCTTTGTGTCTAAATTTCATCTGTCATACATTTTCAGATTTACTTTTAACTCACGTCCCCCAAATCTTTTAGGAGTATTCATATATTTCAGTAAGCATACAGACTTAACTTATTAACAACATTTCTCCAGTTCATTGTCATTACAGACAGGAACATTATCACTTGTTTTGACATAGGCATGCAGTTTCCTGATTTTCATCTCATTAGTTTGCATCTTTTACCAAGTCTACCTCATCCAGGGAATCACCCCATGAAACAATGATTTAGTCCCTTCTGGTCTTAAGTAAACCTCTTCAATGCTGCCTCCCGTAGAGCTTCCATGCCCTTTCTAGATGCCGAGACCAAAGTCCTGAAAAAGTACACATGGCAGGCTCTGTTCCTCTTTTCCTCTCCATTTCCATCTGTTTAATGTACAGCCACTTTAGGAGCTCACGGACCTTTTCTGGTGGTGCAGATGAAACAGCCTCTTCGGCCTCTGGTATGCCGTCCTCGACTTCAGGTTTGATTTTTCTCCTGGCCCCTAGGTCCAATCCTGGAAGAAGCTTTTTAACCGTCTTTTCTGCTATCACTCTGGTCAAGATAGGTGACTTGCATTCCACGTTTACCTTTTGCACCTGCTGTTCCTGTATCTACCAGGATATCAGGGCAGTATCCCCTGGTGTCGTCTCTCTCCCAGCCTAGACGCACCAGTATCCCACTTCTAACACCAGGTGTGAAGGTGCGTGGATGAGACAGATGCACAGTCTCTGGTAAAAGGTGTAGAACGCTCTTTGCAGTATTTATTTTCCAAAATAAAATAAACATACAGTAAGGAAATAGGCGATTAGTTCTTCAGTTCTACAGAAACAGTGCATTTCCTCAGGGCACAACGTCCAGGCTTCATTCCAGCCAAATAGATTCCTAGCACATGAAAACTTGCATGTACTATGAGATGCTTCCTCCACAACAGTCAGGTCTTCACTGACTGACTCATCCGTTTTGCATCTCAGGAGTTAGGCTTTTACCCCTGCCCACCGATGATGTCAGCACCATGTAAGATGTCTGGCTCACAATTCTCTTAAGTAAACACAGGCAGGCTGACTCATCCTAAATAAACACAGACAGGCTGACTCATCTGACCTTTACGAACCCTAGGAAAGAATGTTTTGTTTTGGTTGCTTGCAAACCCAAAGCAATTTACACAGAATAAAACAGAGTGCAAGGCTGTGTTGCAATTCTTTTCATTACTTACATTTCCTCTGTGCCTGCCTGCAGTACAGCACAAGAAGGCAAGTAACTTACTGCCTCTAGTCTTACTCTTACGTTCCTTATACAGTACTGGGGGGGGGGACTACAAGACTGAAAATAGCCAGATTTCAGCCTGTAGCTAAAACAACAAACTTACAAGAACAGGACAGTGTAAAAGAAAATGCAGCATAAATTCAAACGGGGCTCTGACCCTGTCACAGTGGGGACAGGATTGAGACTTTTAAAATTGACAAAGGGAATACACAGGGTAGACTGCCAACAGATATTCTAGCATTGTGAGGGTTCCACAACAAGGGGACATTGGGCATAAACTGGTAGAGAGAGAGAATGCAAGAATGTTAGGAAATATTTCTTCATGGAAAGAGCAAATGACAAATGAAACAGATTACCAGTGGGCTAGCCCTATCTGTGAAGGCCACCCGCAGTGCCTCTGAACCCTCCCTCCTGATTCCCAGCTGCAGAACAACCCTGGATCAGAGATCCTTCTTCTATAGGGCTCCCCTCTGGATGAATGTGTTACCTAGTTGCATCTCCTCTGAAAACAAGATAGGCCCCTTCAAAACCAATCTCAGGGAACATCTCCATTCCTCTGGTGTTTGCAACTGCTACAAGTTCCCCCATCTCCCCATTTTAGCCATAATGGCTTCACTTGAAACATGGATGTTCATGTCCAACATCCCTTCTTTCCCTCCTCTCCCCTCTGTTTTAGCTAACCTGCCTTCTTGACAAATGTTTCTATCCTGCTTACGCTAATAATTTTGCAAACTTGCTTTCTTGACAATGGATCTCCATCCTGCTTAAGCCAAGTGCTTTGCTCGCTCACTACATAATTGTATCTATTTGACTCCTTGTATGCATGTTTTTGGATAATCCATCATTGCGTTTTATAATTCTCTGTAATATTGTTGCTGTCCGTTCTCTGACATGGAGCCTTTGTAAAGAGTCTCTGACTCAAGGTTTGTAGTGTGATATATTTCTAAATAAAATAAACAAACAAGTTGCCCAGGAGGTAGTGGAATTGAAACTGTGGTGGGTTTCAGCAAGGGCTGGGACAGATATGAGAGACTAGTCAAAATGGAGTGGGGTGGCAGGAGGCTGATCTACCACTGGGGAGCAGAGTTGAGCCTGCTCAGTATTCATTTGGTGGTGTTTAGGTGGGAACAGAGCAGACTGGCTGGACCTTTGTTTTTCCTGCTGTAAAATGTTCCCTGTCTCTGTTTCTCTATCCTAATGCACATCATGCAGTCTCCTCATTTCCCTAACCCAACATTTGGAAGGCAGCTCAGTATACCCTGGAAACTGGCGGAAGGTTACCAAGAGGAAACTTCAAGGCTGTTACAAGAAAGTCCTTTATAAAGTCCACAGTGTTAGCATACAAGGGATGCAATTCAAGCAAAATGCCAATTAAAACATTTTTTTCAGTCGTTTGTTTAAATGGTTTGGAGTTTTCAAGACTCTATTTTATTGAACAGTTGCACCTGGAAAGGCACACTGAACAATACAAAATTGCTTGTCTCTAAAAGCATCCTGGAGGAAGGGGAACATGGGAGTACAGTAATCAGAGGCACATTGCCATGCAGTCATTATAGTCTCTAATGTGCCTGAAAAACCATCAAGGTGAGCGTGCCCAGTAATGCCTGCAGTGACTGAATCTTTACAGCTTTCAAAGGATCAGCTTCTTAAAGTATTTTTTTTCCACAAGCGATTTTTTTCTTAAATATGCTATCAGCTTACAAAGGTAAGCCATCCAGTCAGCTTAGCTTCCATCTTTTCGACAAAAGCCACTAGCAATTCAAGGTGACTCCTTTCAATCCTCCATTGTACCAGGCTGCAAGGACCCATCTGCTAAAGCGGTTTGTTTTGCCTCCATTGTACCAGGCTGCAAGGACCCATCTGCTAAAGCGGTTTGTTTTGCCTCCATTGTACCAGGCTGCAAGGAACCATCTGCTAAAGTGGTTTGTTTTGCCACAGGTGGAGGGCCCCTCTGGTGAGTGCCTCAACCACTGCTGCCGCTGGCTCTACTCCTTGGCCATTTGGACACTGCAGATCTTTGACAGGTCAGTTTTGCACTGCCCAATTTCTGCTCATTAGATCCAGGGCCTGGTGTTTTCTGATGAGACACGTTGTCCCTCTCTTGGACGGGCAGGTTTCTCTATGCTTTCCTGCCCTTCCCTTTGATCGAGAGGGTTCTATTGAAGCTCCGACAAGAGAGGGCGTGCCTTATTCTAGTAGTGTCCTTTTGGCTCAGACAAATTTGGTTCCCTCTCTTACATCAGCTGGCCCAGGAACTACTAAAAAAACTGAGACAAAGGCTTGGTCTATTTTTTAGAATAAAACACTACCTCAACAGAGACTCCAAAAAAAGATTAATCCAGGCATCATTCCTATCCCTCATTGACTATGCTGACTTTCTCTATGGTCATTGTTCACTCCCCCTCTTAAATAAGCTGGACACCCTATATCACAGGTCCATCAGATTTATTACTGACCTTCCCTCTAGCACCATCACTGCTCCTTTATAAGGCAGTTAATTGGACATCATTACAACACAGAAGAAATAGGAATGCTGCAATCTGGATATTCAAAGCTTTATCAGGCAAACTACCCACCTATATCACAGACTGTTTTACCCAAATTACTTCTAGGCCATACAACTTAAGGATCAGCAATCTTATCATTCTAAAGGTCCCCAATGCCTGCACCCGGTTTGGGAGGCCGCTATCAGCTACTCACTAGCAATTGCATGAACTCACTCCAAAAACCATGAAGCTAAATAGCCTCTTACCTTTAACATCCTTCAAGATTATTCTCCACCCTATTCCCAGAACTCTGCAATTGCTTTCACAAGGCCTAATCCCGACCCTACCTACCCCACCCCCTTTCCGTGTTCCATTATGCTAGTTCTACTTCTTTTTCCAGTCACCTGATATACTCTCATAAAAGCCAATTAGGACCTATAATTTATATATTATGCCTGCTATACCCATTGCCTCCTTTTCATACAGGTTAAATGGTTTTAATGTGCCTTGTATATATGTAAATTGTTATATATTATCATTTTATGTCATTGTATTACTGTTTATGTTATTCTTGATTATGTAATAATACTTGCCCTGCTTGACCACTCAGGTCCATCTTGTAAATGAGCTATGCTCAATGATGTTCGCCTGATTAAATAAAGATTTTGATTGATTGATTGGATGGGGATGCAAAGAGGTCTAATTCTGGTGTCCCCCATCTGCGGAACAGGTCCTCTGCGACTTCCTGAAGCAGTTCCCATTCGTGGACTGTGGCCTGTAATCGGCTTAGACCGTCCACGATAGTGCTGTCCACTTCGGGAACATGCACTGCAATGATATCTGCGCCGTGTTGCAGAACCCAATTCCAAACCCTTTGAGCCTCCCTGCAAAGGAGGTAGGAATGAGTGCCTCCTTGTTTGTTGAGATGATACATCATCGTGGTATTGTCTGTTTGTACCAGAAGAGTACTTGGTGGAATCTCTGTCTGGAATGCCTGTAGGACGTAAAGGACGGCTCTCATCTCTAGAATATTTATGTGAAGCTGGGACTCCAGAGATGACCAGGAGCCTTGAGTCCTGACCCGTTGAGGTGAGCTCCCCATCCGAACCCCGAGGCGTCCGTGGAGAGGGTCGCTGAAGGAGGCGGTGCAATGAAGGGGACTCCCGTTGAGAGGTGGTCTGGGACAACCCACCAATTCCAGTCTCGGGTGACGGTATTTGTGATCCAGACTGGATGCTGCAGATGATCTTGCTTCTGGTCCCATTGTGCCCTCAACATCCACTGGGTGACACACATATGGAGTCGAGCTAGGGGAACCGTTGCAATGGCAGCTGCCATGTGTCTGAGCAGGCAAAGGACGGACCGGGCCGGTACTGTCTTCTTTTCCTTTATGTCCCCTATGAGGGAACTGATGTGTTCCACCCTGTCCTGAGGAAGGAATGCCCTTCCCAGAGTGGTGTCCAGAACTGCTTCTATGAACTGCCAGTTCTGAGACGGGACAAGGTGCGACTTCTCCTGGATGATAGTGATGCCCAGCGATAGGAAGAGAGAACAGGTATCTTGTATTGTGGACATCGGGGCTTTCCATGAGGGTGCCATGAGGAGCCAGTCATCTAGATAAGGAAACACATAGTGGCCCCGTCTCCTGAGAGCTGCTGCTGCCATGACTGCCATACACTTCGTGAATACTCAAGGTGCCGAAGACAGCCCGAAAGGGAGGGCTCGGAACTGGTAGTGGGATCCCAGAAACTCGAAATGCAGAAATTTCTGGTGCGCTCAAATGATCGGGAGATGTAGGTAAGCATCCTGCCTGTCCAGTGACGCCAGCCAAGTGCCCTCTTTGAGCATGGGAATGAGACCCGGCAGGGTCACCATGCAGAAACGATTGTACAACACAAATGTGTTGAGGCCGCTGAGATCGAAGACTGGGCGCAAGTCCACTGCTTTCTTTGGAACCAGGAAGAAGTGATAATAATAACCTTTTCCTCTCTGGTTTGGTGGAACGTACTCTATGGCCTCCTTGTCGAGGAGGGCCAAGATCTCCTGCTGAATAAGCAGGGCATGCTGACCCGAGTAGCAGGAGAGCAGGGGAGGTCTGGATGGTGGGTGATCGAGAAACTCTATAGAGACCTCATTCGACCAACTGCAACACCCACCGGTCGAAGGTTATCCTCTGCCATCCCGGAAGGTGATGAGAGATGCGAACCCCGACCTTCTCGACCCTTTGATCCAGAGGAGGGGCAGGGGCTGGGAAGGAGTCATGCTGTGGTGGTGTTGGACCCCGCGGGCTGGGCTGCTTTGGGTCCTGGCCCGAGGGAACCTGGCTTGATTTTTGCAACCGAAGTTGCCCCTGGGTTGCTGGCCGGAAAGTGGCTGTTGCCATTGTTGGCAGCCGTGAAAACTATGAAAGGAACCAGATTTCAGTCTGTACATAGCCTGTACAGTCATGACTTCCTTCCCAGTGTCCTGCAGTTTGGTGATGACCTTCTCGGACTCCTCACTGAACAGGACCGCTCCATTATAAGGGACGTCCAGGATGTTCTTCTGGATGTCCGGGGTAAACCCGGAGACTTTCAACCATACGTGTCTCCAGAGACAAACGCCTGTGGCTGCTACCCTGGCTGCCAAGTCCGCTGAGTCGTAAGTGGCTCGGAGAACCTGGGTCCCCACGTCTGACCCAGTTTGGAGGAGGTTCAGCAGCTCCTCCTTTTCGCCATCCAGAAAGTCTTTTAGAAGGTCTTGGCCCTGTTCCCAAAGGGCATTAAGAAAATGCACCATATGCGTCAGATAGTTTAGAGACCTAATTGAGCATGTGGCAGCCGCATACATGCGTCTTCCCATAGAATCTAACTGCTTAGATTCCTGGTCCGGAGGCTGGATACTCAAATGCTGAGGCTGCTGGGACCTATCATGAGATGCAGTGATGACCAGGGAGTCTGCCAGGGGTTGTTGCGCCAAATACAGGTCCTCTGTGGGAGCCCTGTAGAGGCGATCAGCCTTCTTCGGAACAGCCGATGTGGAATGCGGATGCTTCCAAGCTGCCTTGGTGAGGTCCATAAATGTGTACACCAAAGGTGGGATCACCACAGACTTCGGATCTTTCTGCCTGAGGTAATGGGCAAGGTGTTGTTTCTCGGGGTCTAAGTCTTCTGTCTCCCATCCCATATTTTCCTGGATGTACCTCATAATTTCTGAAAAGGAGAGATCATCCGGAGGCAACCTAGGAAGGTGCCATGAGTCTGGTGATGGGGGACTGAAGGGAGATGGAGACCTGGAGATGTCTGACGCATCCGGTTTGGAGTCATCTCCGGGTGAGTGACGTCTGCCCCAGGTCATTTTGGGTTCGGGGACCCTGAGGGAGAATGTGATGGGCATTTTCTGTCTCTCGATCAGCCCCGAGGAGGTGGAGTTGATTCCTTGTGGGTCAGGGGTCTGGAACCTTCAGCACCCCGAGGAGGAGGTGGAGGTGGCTGAGGCTTAGAGGAACCACGTCCTTCCTTATGGTGTCCCACCAGAAGGTGAACAGTTCTTTCACCTCTTGAATATTCATACCTGACGACAGGCCCGGCGTCGGTGTGGGCCTGTTGCCGGGGTCGGGCGTCTGGTCTAGGGGAACCACCAGGTCCAACGATGGCTCCCTGGGTAGGCCAGCATCCTCCGTGTCGCCTGTCTGGTTTTCCGGTGGTGTGGTAGCCTCTTCACCTGAGGACCCCTGACGTCCAGTGTCCACCAGCATTGGTACTACCATCGTCGGGTAGTCCATTTTGTGGGCGCTAGGTCGGACGCCTTCTTGGTTTCCGTCGTCCGCTTAAGGGACGTCAGCTCTGCAGTCTTTAGCCCGCTGAAGATCTTACCTTAACCAGGAAGGAGATCTGTCGGACCGGGTAGAGCTGGAGCTGGCCCTGGACTCTGAGGCCCTGCTGGGGGATCTCGCCCTATCAGAGTCCCGATGTTTGTCCTGGTGTTTCCCTGACTTGCGGCAATATTCCCCTTTAGAAGAAGGTCTTGTCTCCATTTTCTCCTCGAGGAGGAATCCCTGAAGGGCCTTTTGGCGGCGGATCTGAGTCTTGCTATTGAATTGCTGGCAAATTGAGCAGGCCTGGGTGTCATGTTCCGGGCCCTGGCACCTGACACAGGCCGAATGATGGTCTGCAAAATGGATCTGTTTGCTGCAGGCACACTTAGAGGGATGTCCTTCGAGAGAAGGGGTAGGAGAAGCAAACATGGATTGAGGTTTTTGTAGAAAAAAGATTTCACGCGTCGTATCGTTAATGCAGGCATCCGTGAGGCCGATGCTGGAGAGTTGACAGCGGGAAAAGAACTGGTGATGTTAGGGGGGGCCACCCCCTTTTATGTGATGCCGACACCGGGGAAGGGCCGACGTCGGGGGCGGTCCTCACTGAATACTGCTAGCTAGAATTTTTCCGTGGGGTCCTGGCACCTGCCGGCTTCAGTCCTAATGGTGTAACCTGCTGCAAGAGCTGTTTCTCGAAGTAAGATCAGGAGTTCTAGGAGTGGTATATGTTGTTCATCCACACTGTCTGGCAGGTTCCTTGCCGCTTTAAGTTGGGCCGGAAAGTCTTAAAGCTGGCTCCTCCTACCCACCCGGGTGGTAAAACCCTCGGCTCTGCCCCATGCGCCTGATCTAGCCCGCTGGAAGCCAGGTTGTGCGTTGAAGCCAGGGTGGTTGGGTGGGTCGTGTGGATGAACAACATATACCACTCCTAGAATTCCTGTTACAGGTGAGTAACTTGTATTTCTAGGGACGTGGATATGTTGTTCAATCCACACTGTCTGGCAGACTCCTAGCAGTTGTCCAGGAGGAGGGAGGCAATGCGCGCACCCTCGATACCTACTTGGGGAATAAGGACTGGAAAACAGAGGTCCCAAAACCAGCATCCTGGCGTGACTCTAGGTCAGTGTGGTAATGGGACATAAAGGTGTGTGCTGACTTCCAGGTAGCAGCCCTGCAGATTTCCTGGATAGGGACGTCCCTAGAAGCAGCCACCGAAGAAGCGGTATGGCAGGTAGAATGAGCTCTTATCCCTTTGGGTGGCTCCATGCCCGCCAACCTATAGCAGAGATCTATGCAGGAGGTGACCCACCTGCTTATCATCTGCTTGGCTGCAGGTCTACCAGGTGCGGCTTCAGCGTAGGTGACAAACAGCTGGTGAACCTCCCCCCGAACTTCAGCCGTCCACTCCTTATAATAAGCGAGCGCTCTTCTAGGGTCCGAAGTATGGAGCCTATATTCGGCCTCCGAGGTGTGATTGGGGTAGAACACTGGCAGAGTCAACATCTGATTCAGCTGAAACTCCGACACCACCTTCGGAAGGAATTTCAGGTGGGAGCGAAGGACAACCTTGTCCCTGTGGAAGACCAGATAAGGAGACTCGATGCAAAGCACCTGGAGCTCTCCTATCCTTCTGGCTGACGTTATAGCCACCAAGAAGGCGGTCTTCCACGACAAGTGGGAGATATCGCACCTGTGCATCGGTTCGAATGGCTTGCCCATGAGCTTAGCCAATACCAGTAGTAGATCCCACGGAGGTGGAGGTTCTCGCACCGGAGGGGATATGTGATCAAGGCTTTTGGAAAAGCACCCGACCACCTTCTCCTGCACTACAGACTGCTTGCCGGTCCACGCCCGGTAAGCAGAGATGGCTGCCAGGTGCACCTTAAGGGTCGTTGACCGAAGCCCTAGCTGAGAAAGGGACAACAGGTAGTCCAAGCTGATAGCCAATGGACAGAAAGAGGAGTCCATCCCCTTGTCCTGACACCAAATGGAGAATCTCTTCCATTTAAAGGCACAGCATTTTCTGGTCGACTCCTTATGGGACACCTCAACGACATTGAGGACCTCGTCAGAAAGACCCAAGGCCTGGAACTCTAGTCGCTCAGGAACCAGGCCATCAGGTGCAGGGATTGAAGGTCCAGAAGGAGAACCTTCCCCTTGTTGACTGAGATCAGGTCCGGGAGGGCTGGAAGCCACCTCGGGAGCCTGGAGCTGAGGCTGAGGGGATCTGGGTACCAGAACTGGCGAGGCCAGTCTGGGGCTACCAGAATCATCTGCACCTTGTCCCTCTTCGCCTTGAGAAGCACCTTGTGGATCAAGGGAAATGGAGGGAAGGCATAGAAGAGGCCCAGGGTCCACGGCCTCAAGAAGGCATCCCCCTGCAGCCAGCCATGCTGAGGGGGTGGCATGAAACAGCCTCAGCTTCGCGTTCTCCCTGGAGTCGAACAGGTCCACCTGAGGGGTGCCCTAATGGGAGAACAGGTCTTGAACTACCTCCGGCAGGAGAGACCACTCGTGAGATACAGTGCCTATCTGGCTGAGGGCATCGGCCAGACTGTTCAAGGCTCCTGACACATGGATGGCTAGGAGATCCGCCTCCAGGCTGATCACGAGAGACCTAATGCGGAGAGCTTAGTTGCACAAAGGCAAGGAGTGAGTCCTGCCCTGCCGGGTTGAGATAGTACATGGTCGAGGTGTTGTCCGTCTGGACCTGAACCACCTGACCTGTACAAATGGTGCGCAGGCGGTGAGGGCTAGTCAAACCGCTCGAAGCTCCAGCAGGTTGATGTAGCATCGAGACTTCTGAGGGGATAAGAGGCCATGGGCCCGGAGCTCCCCCAGATGGGCACCCAACCCATCAAAGAGGCGTCGGTCATAAGAATGACCGTTGGCCCAGGGCGGACAAACAGGATACCCTCCTGCAGATGAGCTGGGACGAGCCACCACTGCAGGCCATCCCACATCTTCAGAATCATGGTTACTGGCTGGTCCAAAGGATCGGAGCACTGTGACCACTGGCGGGCCAGCCCCCATTGTAGGGGACGCATATGCCAGCGGATCAGACGGACCACACTGGTGCAAGCCGCCATGAGACCCAGAAGGCGCAGAAAGTCCCAGGCAGGGCGCAGTTGCCAAACCAGAAATGATTGGGCAAAGGAGGAAAGGACCTCAGCCCTGTCCGCCGGGAGCTGGGCTCTGGCTCGAAGAGAGTCGAGCTCTGCCCTGATGAACTGAATCACCTGCGATGGTATGAGTTCTGATTTGGCCTCGCTGATGAGGAGACCAATCTGGGAGCAGACCTGGAGGGCCAGATCTCTGGACCACTCCACCTCCAACCTGGAGGGGGCTGCTGTCAGCCAGTTGTCCAGGTAAGGGTACACCAGAACCCCTCGGCGCCGCAGGAATGCTGTCACCACTGCCATGTATTTGGTGAAGACCCTGGGAGCTGGAGAAAGACCATAGGGCATGGCCCAGAACTAGTAGAGGGATCCCTCTGCTCTGAAGCAGAGGAATCACAGATATGACGGATGGACTGGAACATGAAAGAACGCGTCCTGGAGATCCATGGAGCAAAACCACACGCCTAGTTCCAAGGATAGAAACATAGAAACATAGAATTTGACGGCAGATAAGGACCGCTTGGCCCACCCAGTCTGCCCATTTCCCTGCCTACTGGATAAGCTGCAGATCCTAGTTAACCAGCAGCCTACTTTTTCCTACCCCCATCCCCTAGAATTGCCTTATGACTGTCCCATGCATACTTGAATTCCACCACTGTTTTGACTCCACGACCTCCTCAGAAGGCCGTTCCATGCATCCACAACCCTCTCTGTGAAAAATACTTCCTTAAATTACCTCTGAGCCCCCTATCTTCAAATTGTGCCCCTTGTTCTTGCACACTCTTTTTGAAAGATGCTACCTCTTGGACTTTGTTGATTCCCTTGAGGTGACTTGAAAGTTTCTATCATGTCCCCCTCTCCCTCCTTTCCTCAGGCTATACATATTAAGCTCTTTAGTCTCTCTTCATATGTCTCCGGTGCAGACCCTGCACCATTTTAGTTGCCCTCCTCTGGACAGCTTCCATCCTGTCTATGTCTTTGCGAAGACTGGGTCACCAGAACTGCACGCAGTACTCCAGATGGGGTCTGACCAGCTGTCTGTACAGAGGATAATAACTTCCTGTTTTCTACTGGTGATGCCTCTCCCTATGCATCCCAATATCCCCCAGCCCTCATTGCTGCCCTCTCACATTGCTTGCCCACCTTTAGGTAATCTGATATGACTACCCCAGGTCCCTTTCCATTTTGTTGCTGTTAGTATCTCACCCCCATTGTGTACTCTTTCCCTGGTTTTTGTTTCCCAGGTGCATTACCTTGCACTCTTAGCATTGAATCTAAGCTGCCATACATTTGACCATTCTTCTAACCTTGCCAAGTCCCTTTTCATCCTTTCCACCCCACCTTGTGCATCAGCTCTTTTGCAGATCTTTGTGTCATCTGCAAAGAGACATACTTTCCTTCAGTCCCTCTGCAATGTAAACATAAAGACATTGAAGAGGACTAGTCCTATACTGAACCCTGCGGTACTCCACTAGTAACCCCCTTTCATCAGAGTGGACTCCATTTACTATTACTCTCTGTGTCCTATTTTCCAGCCAATTTTTACCAGGCTGTCATCTTGGGACCCACTCCCAGGCTAGCTAACTTGTATATTAATCTTTGTGTGGGACTGTGTCAAATGCCTTGCTAAAGTCTAGGTAGGCCATGTCACAGCCCTCCCTGATCTACTACTTTGGTCACCCAGTCAAAGAAATCTATCAGATTTGTCTGGCATGACCTTCCTGTGTGAATCCATGCTGCCTTGGGTCCTGTGCCCTCTGGCCTCTAGATACTTGACAATTCTTTCCTTCAGAGTGATTCCATCATTTCCCTACCACTGAGGTTAAACTAACAGGTCTGTAGTTTCCTGCTTCTGCCTTGCTCCCACTTTTGTGAAGGAATCACATCTGCCCTCCTCCAGTCCTCAGTACCACCCCATCCTCCCATGATTTGTTAAACAGGGTAGTCAGTGGTGTCACTAATTCTACCCTAGTTCTTTTAAATTCTGGGATGAATCCCATCAGGCCCCACTGCTTTGTCCACCTTCAGTTTAAGAGTTCTTTCAGAACCCTTTCTTCTGTAAATGGGCTGGTATCAACTTCTGTATCCAGTGTGTTTCTACTGTTTGTTCTAGGTACCCCACCTTCCTTTGTAAATACTGAGCAAAAATATTTGTTAAGTATCTCTGCCTTTTCACAGTCTCCCTCTGCCCCCCTTATTAAGCCTCACTATCCCTCCCTTGGTCTTCCTTCGCTCCCTGATGTACCTATAAAAGGTTTTATCCCCCTTCTTAACTGAGTTGGCTATCTTTTCCTCGGTTTGGGCCTTTGCTGTTCTGACTGCCTTCCCAGCTTCCTTTTGCTTTAACTGATACAGTTCTCTGTCCTGCTCCTTCTGCGATTCCTTGTACTTCCTGAAAGCTTTCTTTTTCTCTTGAACCTTCACTGCCACTTCCTTTGAGAACCATACTGGTTTCTTACACCGTTTAGTTTTGTTTATTTGCTTCACACAAAGGCTTGTTGCCTCTGTGATGGCAGTTTTTATTATTCCCCATTGTTCTTCCACCCCTCCTTCCTGCCCATGTGCTAGTGCATTCCTTAGGCACTTACCCATTTTGCAAAGTCAGCCTCCTAAAGTCCAGTACCTTTGCCTTTGTAGCTTGACTCTATTGCTGTGTTTATTGTAGAACCATACTGTTCGATGGTCAGCTAGTTCCCAGATGGCTACCCACTTTTACATCTGTGATCCTCTCTTCATCTCCATTTGAGAGAACCAGGTCTAAGATTGCTCCCTCTCGAGTGGGCTCCAATACTAGTTGTCTAAGGCATGCCCCTGTAGGGCATCTAGAATAACCCCACTCTTGAGTGGCTGTGAACTGCACTCCAGTTAACATCTGGCATATTCAGATCACCCATCAGCAATATCTCCCCTTTTTTTGCCATACTAAGTATACTTTCTATCATTTCCTTGTCCATTTCCTCCCCCTGAGAAGGGGGTCTGTATACAACCCCTGTGCGGATTGTGGTGCCATTGCCGGTCTCCAAATTTACCCACAGTGCTTCTTCTCCTCCCTGTTTTCTCTTTTGTTCTGTTACTTTGATTCCTTCCCTTATGTAAAGAGCTACTCCGATCTGAGCCAGAGTGACCATCCTGAAGGTGCGTGGCCTTAGGAACTTGTTCAGGTCACGCAGATCGAGAATGGAGTGCCAGCCCCCCCATACGTTTTGGGACCAGGAAGTACCTGGACACAAACCCTGGGCATGGAGGAGGATCCGCCACCTTGCTGATCACCTCCTTTTGGAGAAGCAGAGCTATGTCAGCTTGACGAGCCGACAGAGAGGCTGCGGAACCGGTAGCCCCCCAAGGGGCGACGTCTCGATAGGGAGGGGTCCACTCGAATTCTAGAGGCAGACCCCTGCTGACCACTTCCAGCACCCAATGGTCCGTGGTGATAGCGGACCAGGCGGAAAGGAAGTGGCTGAGCCATCCTGCCACGGGGGGACCCAGGGGAAGAGTGACGAGGTTGGGTGCGGCAACCCTCAACCCGTCACTGGGCAGGCTTGGAGGAAGGGCCGACCGAAGAGCCACCTGGGCCTTTCCCTCCAGGCTTCCTGCTGGAGGAAGCAGCAGGCTTGGCCTTGGCGTGCCAAGCGTGAGCCTGCTGGCCCTGTTGCTGGTGCTGCTGGGCCGGATGTGCCGCAGGGGAGGCGAAACAGCTTACGCTGTTGCTGGCAGCCTTTGTCCTTCTTGGCAGACGTGACCGAGTCCAAGGTGGTGCTGGACTTCTCGATCCTCAGGAGATGGCCCTCCACCCCAGGCCCGAACAAGTCAGTGCCCAAGAAGGGGACATCTGCCAGCTTGTGCTGGGTATCTGCCATGAAGGTGGAGATCCGCAGCCAAGCTCTGTGGCGCATGGCTACTGCAGCCACTACTGACCAGCACAGGAGTCTCCAACGTCCAAGGCACTTATGAGCTGTTGCTTGGCCACCGCCCTTCCCTGATCCCGCACCTGCTTGACCGTCGTTTGAAGGTCAGCTGGGAGATGAGGAAGCACCTCATCAAGGGAGCCCATCAGGGCATGTGAAAAGCGTGCCATCAGTAAAGTCAAGCTAGCCTGTTGAAGGCCTAGGGAGAAGGCAGCGTAAATTCTGCGCCCGGAATAGTCCAGCTTTTTGGACTTCTTGTCCTGGGGCTTTTCTACGTCCCTAGCATTTCCGGAGTGTCGGAAGACGCTATCGGTTACCAGCCCTTCAGCTGAAGGGTGCTCCGAAAAACCGGAGAGGGAACCGGTGGGAACTGCGTACATGAGGGCCATCCTGGCCAAAGGCGCAGGACAGGATGCAGGCCACTGCCACAACTCCAGGGCCGGACCAACAATGGCCTCGGCCACTGGGAAGACCTCCATGGGGGAATCCCCTCGATCCAAAATCTCTATGAGAGGATATCTGGCCAGTTTCGGCACGGGTTCGAGCTGCATCCCAGTAGACTCTGAGATGAGCCGAAGAATTCCCAGGAATGAGGATGGGCTCTCGTCCACCGACAGACCCCCGGAGGATTCCAGGTCGAGGGGCCTGGAATACAGGGAGGAGTCGTCAAACTCCGAGGAGTCCATGAACAGCTGCCGAGCACCTGAGCCACCCTCCACTCGCTGAGGCCTATCGGCCGTGAAGATGACTGATAACCTGTGGGACAAGCCCTGACCCAACCGAGAATCCTTGGTTGGGGCCCCAGTCTTCGGTTGCGGGGGTGATGGTTCCACCACAATGGGTGGAGCAGCCGGTTCCAGCCGAGCAATCGGTGCCAGAGTCGGCTCCTCAACTAAGTAGCCAATGGCGAGAGGCTGCTTTGGCCATTTGGGTGACAGCCACTTAATGGCCAGGGAAGGCGACTGAGTCGGCTTGTTGCCGGCCAATAAGAGCCGCTGCCACATCATGTCCTCATAGCGCTGACGCAACTTGCGCTGGAGCCTATCCTCTGAAGAGGACAAAGAGGATGAGCGGCGACACCTCTTTCCGTGATGCCGGGACCGAGACTGCCGATGTCGGCAGAACCAACCCGACACAGAAGAGGACCAAGACTGTCGGGGTCGCCGATGGTGGGCTGAAGAGGGGGCAGGGAAAACCCGCTCATCCCACGGTTCAGGGTCCTTGACCCGGGACTTCAGCATGGGAGGCTGAGGCAAGTCCTTAGTAACCACCTGGGGTACCAGTGAAAGAGGGTTATCGGCTTCTCCAGTTGACAACCCGCCCAACGGGTCGAGAAAAATCTCGACCGCATCGACGGGTGTCTCGGCCGGCTGACCTGACGGGGACACTGAAAAGCCAGCGACCTTAGCCGCAACCTCAACAGAAGTTGAATGCAGACACTCTGGGGAGCGAGATCTCTCCCGCTCCCACGAACGTCAACGGTGGGACTTACCTTTCGGTTCCTTTTTCTTAGACCTATTAATGTGAGTCCCTGAGAGGGCCCCTTCTCCCTTGGTGGAGAGGGACTGACAAAGCTCCTTAAAGGAAGCAGTGTAGGAGGAGTTCAAGAAGAGCGGGATAAATGCTGATGCCAAGGAAGCAGAAGAAGTGGCCTGGGCCGCCTCCTCCTCAAGGGCGATTAACTGCTCCAGCTGCTCCACGGGCCCGCGGCCTTGGACACTGCCAGCAGGCCTCCTTGACTTCACGGCAGAAACCATTTCTAGAGCCCCAGCTGGAGTCGGGCAGCGCAGACTTCCAGAACCGAAGCCGAAAAAGACTTGCAGAGATCACAGGCCTGCAGATCATGGGCAAGCCCCAGGCAGTAAACGCACGTGGCATGCGGGTCAGTCCAAGACATCTTCTGCCTGCAAGGGCACCAACGGAAGCCAGGAGTAGATTTCGAATCCATCGCAGCCGCAAAGGAAGTAGAAGACTTAAGTCTTGTAAATTTTAAGACAATTTTCAGAAAAACCGAAGGATTTGGAACCAGGCCTAAAGTCACAAGAGCGCTAAGGAGGGAACCTGAGCTTCCAAGCGGTAAGGAAGATCTGGCGTCATGGGGCAGAGCCGAGGGTTGTACCACTCGGGTGGGTGGGAGGAGCCAGCTTGAAGACTTTTCAGCCCAACTCAAAGCAGCAAGGAACCTGCCAGACAGTGTGGACTGAACAACATATCCACATCCCTAGAAGTAACATTCCTTTCAAAACCATTTTGGCTAGATGGTGTTGGTATAGTAATCTGCCATCTAGCGGTTCATGGAAGGCCAAAATAGCAGCCAAATGGACTTTAATGGAGGAATAGCTCAAAACTGACTCAGATAATGAGGCCAAGTAGTCTAGGACTTTCGTCTGTGAGCAGGAATAGGGATCCAATGATCGAGAAGCAGACCATATGGAGAAGCGTTTCCATTTGGAATTATATGTTTCTCTGGTTGCTGGTTTATGCAAGGCCAACAGAATGTTGGCAACAGAGGAGGACACTTGTAATATGGCTATGAAAGCGTCCTAAGGAGCCAAGTGTGAAGGTGTAGAGCCTTCAGGTTGGGGTGCAGGAGGGCTCCTTGACACTGCGTTAAGAGGTCCAGTCTGACTGGCAATGGAATGGGTTCCTGGTCTGATAGTTGTTGAAGGAGGGGAAAACATATCTGCCGAGGCCACAAGGGAGCTATGAGGATCACTGTGGCAGGTTCTAGTTGTAGTTTCAGCAGGATCAGTTGCAGGAGAGGGACAGCGGGGGAAGCATATAAGAAGAGTCCTGTCCAGGGTTGGGACAGGGCATTTATAGACCGTCCCTTTTTGCTCAGGATAACAGAAAAATAGTTAGGGAGATGGTAATTGACTGGGGAGGCAAACAGATCTATTCGTAGAGTTCCTCAGAGGTTGAAGATTTTCTGGAGAACTTCTTTGTCAAGTGTCCGTTTGTGCATGGAGGACCGGCAATTTAGCCAGTCGGCCAGTAAATTGTGACGTCCCGGTTAAGTGGACAGCTGTGAGTGTTAGGTGTTGCTGGATGGCTTCTTGCCAGACTGCAAGGGTCTCCCTGCATAGAGTATGGGATTTCGTACCCTCCTTGCTTGTTGAGGTAGAATACCACTGCAGTGTTGTCTGATTGGATCAACAATGGTCCTGGAGTCAAGTGGGGTGGAAATGCCTGAAGAGCTAAGCAAATTGCGTTCATCTCTAGGAGACTGATATGAGACTGAGGGTGAGAAGTGGTCCACTTTCCTTGTGTCCGATATGGACCGAAGTGTGCGCCCCATCTGGCCAGGGAAGCATCCGTGGTTAACATTTGCGTGGGAGGAAGGGACTGAAAGGGCACAAGTTAGTTCTGACTGTCCACCAAGTCAGGGCTGACTTCAGGAAGGGAGTGACTCTGATCTTGTCTTTGAACTGTCCTGTTCTTTGAGACCACTGATTCTGGAGGGTCCACTGAATAGGTCTCATATGAAGACGGGCGAATGCCACTGTAGGGATGGTAGCAGCCATGTGACCCAGAAGGCACAGCATTTGTCTAGCTGTTACTACTTTCTAAGTCTGTATGCATGATGCCAGAGACATTAGTGTGTCCTGCTGGGCGGCTGGAAGGTAAGCTCTGGGTGAGGCTGTATCAAGGATAGCTCCAGTGTATTGGAGGGACTGAGTCGAGGTCAGTTTGGACTTTGGCCAGTTGACTGTGATCCCTAGAGTGTGAAATATCTTTAGGGTAGCTTCTAAGGAGATAAGTAGAGCTGTTCTGGAGTCTGCTTTGATTAGCCAGTTGTCTAGCTATGGGAAGATAAAATACCCTTTTCTTCTTAAAGCTGCTGCGACTACTGTCAGGCATTTGGTGAACACTCTTGGGGCCGAAGACAGCCCGATTGGGAGTGCTCGAAAAGTATAGTTACGTAAGAACTTACCGTAACAGTAGATCTTCGAGAACAGCTCTTGCAGCAGGTTACACCATTAGGACTGAAGCAGTCAGATGCCAGGACCCCACGGAAATTTTCTAGCTAGCAGTCATCAGCGGAGACCGTCTCCGACGTCAGGCGTAGTACATAAGGAGGCGGTCCCCCCACAATCCTCAGTTCTCCCGGCGGAGACTCCCGGCCGCTGGATGACATCAGAAGAGGAAACCGAGGATCCGCCATCAGAAGGCCAAGACTAAAAAACTGAATATCCCATCTCGTAAGACGGATGTTAGGCTATGACCTGCCTCCACAAGAAGGGGGATGGTGGGCAGGAAGGTACCTGCTGCAAGAGTTGTTCTCGAAGATCTACTGTTACAGTAAGTTCTTACGTAACTGTACTATCTTACTTCAAGATACAGCTCCTGCAGCAGGTTACACCATTAGGACTGATTCCCAAGCAATAGCGGCAATCTTATGCCACAGGGAGGAGGTAGGTAGATCACAACCTATAAGAGCCTAAGACAGAAGTCCCTGAAGGGCCGGCTAGCGAAACCTGCTCTTTGCCTCGTCGATGTCCAGACTGTAATGCCTAATAAGGTATGCACGAACTCCAGGTGGCATAGCGCTAAATGGCTGAGGTGTGGAGACTTTCCTTAGCTACCAAGAAAGGAAGTGGCTACTCCTCTCATGGAGTGACCCTTGACCACACCTGGTAAGGGTTTGTTACGCTTGTCATAACAGAAAGAGATACACTGGATGAGCCAACGTGATAGACTGTTTAGAAACCGGAGTTCCTTTCATTCTCTCAGCAAAGGAGACAAACAGTTGATCCGACTTTCGATACTGTTTGGTTTTGGTCAGATAATATCTGAGGCACCTGTGTACGTCAAGGGTGTGAAGCAATACTTCTCCTCGGTTGGTGTACTTGGGAAAGTACACTGGTAAGTCGATATCCTGATTAAGGGTGAGGGCTGAGACCACCTTAGGCAGGAACTTTGGGTTTGCCCTCAGGGATACCCTATCCTGATGGAAAATTAAATAAGGCTCTTTGCACATAAGTGCATGCAACTTGGAAATCCTTCTTGCCAAAGTAACTGCAACTAAAAACGTTTTCCACGACAGAAAACGTAGCTTGCAATCTGCGGCTGGTTCAAAAGGTGGCAGCGTAAGCTGCTCCAGGACAAAGGGCAAGTCCCAAGGGGGAACCGGGTCCTTGATAGGCGGCCTAAGGTGGAGGACTCCCCTTAAAAAGGCACGAGTAGTGTCCAATTGGGCCACCATCCGATGGCCTATAGGGGCATGGTGAGCTGATGCAGAAGCGGGAACCAAATTTGTCTGGGCCAGAAGGGCACTATCAAAAATGAGCGTCACCTGCTCCCTGCAAAGTTTCAAGAGAACTCTCTGGATCAACGGGAAAGGAGGAAAGGCATAGAGGAATCTGCCCGCCCAGGAGAGGGACAACGCACCTCGTCAGAAAACACCAGGCCCTGGATCTAGCAAGCAGAAATTGGGCAGTTTTGCATTGGATGGGGATGTGAAAAGGTCTAACTCTGGAGTGCCCCATCTGTGGAACAGATCCTCTGCCACCTCTTGTAGAAGTTCCCACTCATGGACTCTGGCCTGAGAACGACTCAGGCTGTCTGCAACGGTATTGTCCCTCCGGGGACATGTACTGCAATAAGATTTGCACCGTGCTGTACTACACTCCCACACTCTCATGGCCTCCCTGCAAAGGGGGTAAGAGTGAGTGCCTCCTTGTTTGTTGAGGTTATACATCACCGCAGTATAGTCTGTTTGCAACAGGAGAGTACCCGGTGGAATCTCCGACTGGAAGGCTTGCAGGGCGTGAAGTACCGCCCTCATCTCCAAAATGTTGATGTGGAGATGAGATTCCTGGACTGACCATGTGCCCTGAGACCTCACCCCGTCCAGGTGTGCTCCCCACCCGAGCCCTGAGGCGTCTGTGGAGAGAGTCACAGTCGGAGACAGCGCTGTGAAGGGAACCCCCCACAGAGAGGTTCCCCGGATCTAGCCACCATTGCCAATCTTGAATCACAGCATTCGTGATTTGAACTGGCTGCTGCAGATGGTCTTGTCTCTGGTCCCACTGCATCCTTAACATCCACTGGGTTACCCGCACGTGGAGCCTTGCCATCGGGACTGTTGCAATGGCCGCAGCCATGTGTCCGAGCAGGCGGAGGACCAGTCTGGCCGGGACGGTCCTCTTCACCGACAGGTCCCTTATGAGGGATTGAATGTGTTCCGCTCTGTCCGCGGGAAGAAAAGCTTTTCCTCTGATGGTGTCCAGAACTGCTCCTATGAACTGCAGTTTCTGGGACGGTACCAGGAGAGACTTCTCGTGGTTGATGAGAATACCCAGTGACTGAAAAAGGGCCTGGGTACGGTGAATGGCCATCATCAGTGCTTCCTTGGAGGGAGCCATGAGAAGCCAGTCGTCCAGAGTGCGGGAACACGTAGTAGCCTTCTCTCTTTAGAGATGCCGCTACAACCGCCATGCACCATTGAAGCGCGAGGTGCGATGACAGCCGAAGGGAAGCGGAACTGATAGCTGGCTCTGAAACTCAGCTGAGGAACCTCCTGTGCACTTGAGCAATTGGGATGTGCAGGTAGGCGTCCTGCATGTCTACTGACACAAAAGGCATCCTGCTTCAGCATGAGGATTAGACCGGAAGGGTCACCATGCGAGCGTTTGTAATGACCGATAAATTGAGGTCGCTGAGGTCCAGAATTGGACGGAGGTCCCCTTTTTTCTTTGGAACCAGGAAGAAGTGCGAATAATAGCCTAACCCTCTCTGGTTCTCTGGAACGTGCTCCAAGGCTTTCTTCTCCAGAAGCGCAAGCACTTCCTGCTGTATAAGCAGGGCATGCTGACCCGAGTAGCGGGAAAGCAGAGGAGGCCTTGTAGGTGGGCTGCCTACAAATTCTATATAGTGGCCTTTTTCCACCAATTGCAGGACCCACCTATTGGTGGTGATCGACCGCCACCCTGGCAGGTGACATGCAATGCGACCCCCAACCTTCATTTCCCATTGATCCTGAGGAGGGGCCGGGGCCGGGAAGGAGTCATGCTGTGGCAGCGTTAGATCCCGCAGGTTGGGCCGGCTTTGCAACTCGGTGGCCTCTGCCTGAGGATGACTTAACCTAGGCTTTTCTGGTGAAGGAGCCCCTTTGCTGTTGGCCGGAACGCAGTTGCTGCTTTTGTGTTCGGCCACGAAAGTGACTCCAGTTCCTACGAAAGGAACCAAGTCGAGATCTGTACATAGCCTGAACAGATCTAACTGCCTTCCCTGCATCCTGAAGTTTGGTGATCACCTTCTCCGAGGCTTCACCAAACAGGACTTCACCACAGTAAGGAACATCCATGATATTCTTCTGGACGTCTGGGGTAAAACCGGAGACACAGAGTCAAGAGCGTCTCTGGAGACACACGCCTGAGGCTGCAGTTCTGACCAAAGAGTCCGCAGAATCGTATGCGGCTCTGAGCACCTGGGTCCCCACGTCTGAACCCGTACGTAGGAGATTTAAATGCTCCTCCTTTTGACCACCGTCAGGCATCTTTTCAACCAGGTCCTGTCCCTGTTCCCACAATGCGTTCTGGAATTGAACCATGTGGGTGAGGTAATTTAGAGACCCGATGGCGCAGGTCGCGACCGCATATGTGCGCCTACCCAGGACATCCAACTGCTTGGATTCCGGGTCCGGTGGCTGTGTGCTCAAGTGTTGAGGTCTCTGAGACCGGTCATGTGAGGCCGTGATGACCAGGGAATCGGCCAGAGGATGGCTCGCCAGGTACTGGTCCTCCCTCGGGGCCTTGTACAGGCGGTCAGCCTTCTTCGGCACTGCCGGGGTTGAATGCAGACGCTTCCACGCAGCCTTAGTGACGTCCGCGAAGGTGTCCACCAAGGATGAGACTACCACAGGCTTTCGGTCCTTCTGTCGAAGATAGCGGGCCAGGCGCTGTCTCTCGGGGTCCAGTTCTTCAGCATCCCACCCCATGTTCTCCTGGATATGCCTCATGATCTCAGTGAACGAGGGATCATCCGGAGGGGACCTGGGAAGGTCGCGTGGGTCTGGGGAGGGGACGCTGATGGGAGAAAGAGATCTGGAGCACCCTGAGGTGTCAGATCTGGAGTCCTCCAAGGATGAGGTATACCAGCGTCGCCTGGGTCTCTTGGGGCTGGGGGACCCCGAAGTGGATCTTGAGGGAGGTCTTCTCCTATCCGATCTGCCCCTAGGAGGAGGAGGTGTTGGCTCCTTGGGGGGGGTCGGTGACCGTCCTGCGGACCCCCTGGATGGGGGAGGGGGCGCAGGCGTTGAAGGAGTAGCTGGAGCAGGAGGAGGGTGTGTGGCGACACATCCTTTCTGATGGTGTCCCACCAGAGGTGAAAGCTCCTTCACCTCCATGAATTCAAACCCGACAGCCGGGCCGGGTACCAGTGGCCTGTTGCTGAGGCGGATGTTGGGTCCCAGGGGTCTCCCGCTCGGGAGGGTTCCGTGGGGCTCGGCGGTTCCAGAGTCGCCCGCCTGGTCCTCGGGCTGAGTGGTATCCTCCTCCCGATGATGCCTTCCGACCCGACATCAGTAGGTAGACGGTGGTGCAGTCCTCCCTCTGGGATAGCTGGCGTCGGCCCCAGCCGACGCCCTTGGGGGCGAACGCCTGGCCGGCGACGGGTGTCTCACTGTAGCCGGCTCCTGGGAGTGCCTATGATGCCTGACTGATGACCAGTGGGCCGACATCGGGTCCGACGTCCGTTTCAGGGATGTCAGCTCCTTAAGTCTTGCGCTGGACTGGGTCCGACCCACGCGGCGGCTGGGACACTGACCTGGCGTCGGAGTCCGGATGGCGGGAGGAAGACTTGTGGTGCTCCCCAGACTTGGACGAGGCCTTACAAGGAGTGGATGAAGCCAAAGGCCTGGAAGTCTTGATAGGCTGCAGGGAGGAGGAGCCGCTGGAGGATCTGACCTGAACCGGGGGAGGCTGAGACTGGGCCCTGGAGGGAGAGCGGTCTGACCTCGAGCTGGAGCTGCGGGAGTCCAAGGCCCTCGATGGGGATCTGGGCCTGTCCTTCTCCCGGTGCCTATGGGTCTTCCCTGACGACTCCCCACTGGAGGAAGGTTCCCTATCCATAGCCTTAAGTTTCTCCTCCAAGAGAAATGCTTGAAGGGCCTTCTGGCGGCGGATCCTGGTGCAACTGTTGAAGCCCTGGCAGAAGGAGCAGGCCTTGGTGTCGTGGTCCGGTCCTAGACAACGCACATAGGCAGAGTGAGGATCCTTGAAGAGGATCTGTTTGCCGCAGGCACACTTCGATGGGTGACCTTCCAGAGAGGTGTTTGGAGAGGACATCAGATGAATTCAATTTTGATATGAGAAGAAAAAGAACGTCGTAGTTCCTAGTCATCGCATGCTAGAAAGTGACCAAGAGGCCGATGCTAGATGTCGGCAGGAAAATAACTGAGGATTGGGGCCTCCTTATGTCAGGGGGCGGGACCGACGTCGGAGGTGGTCCCCGCTGAAGACTGCTAGCTAGAAATTTCCGTGGGGTCCTGGCACCTGACAACTTCAGTCCTAATGGTGTAACCTGCTGCAAGAGCTGTATCTCGAAGTAAGATCTGGTAGTTTTGACCCAGTAGGTGGAAGCGCAGAAATTTGTGGTGGGCAGGGTGAATGGGGATATGTAAGTAGGCATCCTTCATATCTAGGGCACAAAGTCAAACTCCCTGTTTCAGTATTGGCATGATGGAAGCTAGAGTTATCATGTAGAAACGTTTGTACTGGATGAAAAGGTTCAGTTTTCTGATGTCCAGTATCAGTCTGAGGCCTCCAGTTCGTTTGGGTACCAGAAAGAAGTGGGAGTAAAATCCCATCTGATGTTCAGAGGGAGGTGCTGGAGAAACAGCCTGTTTGACCAGAAGAATCCTCAATTTTTCCCGGAGGATGGGTATATGATCTGGTGGATAATGAATTTTCCAAGGAGGATTGGGGGGGGTGGAGATAAATTCCACAGTGTGACCTCTTTGTATAATCTGGAGTACCAATTTGTCTGAAGTGATTGTTTGCCAAGCCTCCAAATGGAGGGCAAAATGATCTCCCACAGCTTCCGAGGCCTGGTCGAGGAGGTGTGGGGAAAACCCTAGTGGGTTACTGGGAGCTGGGCTGCCCTGCCCCTCTAGAAGGGCGGGGCGGGCTCCTCTGGCTGCAGAGGCTTGGCATTCTGGTAGGTTGGGATTAGTGGCGGAACAACTAAGACAGGCTCCTCTGGTAATTCAAGATATTCTGCCATATCTTTACGTCGTTTGTCATGTTCTGTAGTAGAGAAACCCAGGACCTTTTGTATTTGAACCATCATTTTGTTAAAGGTTGAGTCATATGGGGAAGAGGCTGCGGAAGCTCTAGGCAGGTTCTCATTCAGAAAAGAGATTTCCGAATAGGGAGAGTCAGGATTTGAAAATCCAGTTCTTGGAACTCTTCTTCATCAAGATCACTGGGGAAGTCTGCCAGTAATTCTTGTTCATCTGAGAAATAGTCCTCCATGCGAGGAGGAGGAGGAGACCAGGGTGATACGGGATCCCCGTCATTATGGAAACGTTTTGGTGGAGGGGTAGGCGATCAGAGAAGATCACCCTGCTCTCCTGTGTCGGAGTGCTGGGAGTGGCATGGCATGCAAGACCTGTCGGACTACATTGGTGATGTCCAATTCTTGAGAAGGGGGGGTAGGAAGGGGAGCATGCTGACAGATAAGTGGGGTAATAGACGGGATAGGACGTGTAGTCTGAGCAGGTATCGCCCCTGGGTGGTAAAGACCAAGGTCCCGATCTCTGCCCACCTGACCCCTATAGGTGGCTACCTGGGAAGGTGGAGGGGCAGTAAGCGGGGCATAAGCCATAGGTTTCCCCTAAGGAATGCGGGGTCTCGTCGACGGGCCCGCAGGGGGAAAAAGAAGCAGTTTCACTTAAGTTGTCATATGCCGTTGATGGGACAGAAGCCCCCGTCGACAAAGTAGCCGTATACTGGACTTCATTTAAAGCGCTGGAAAGCAACATCAATGAAAGGATATGAACCCACGTCGACAAAGTGGTGTGAATCCGTGTCAATGGAGGGACACCTGAAACGGTGGCAGTCAACGAGCGTTGAGGCAGGGAGTGTGAAGAGGGTTTTTCCTTCTCCTTTTTCTGCATAGAATGAGAACCAGTGGTGGGGGAGCCCTTGGTACGAGCTCCCTGGTTCACTAAGAGAGACATTTTCTGTTCCATTAATAGGTAATGAATTTCAAGCAACAAGTCGTCGACGAGTTGCTTGACTGAATTCTCCCGACAAAAACTGCAGGAACTGGTGCCATGTGTGGGTCCTAGGCACCTTACACAAGAGGTGTGATTGTCAAAACAATGCATCTTCCTGCCACAATGACAGCAACGAAATAGTGCTTGTTTGCTTGAAGAGTCTTTAGACATTCGTTTAGTAATCCAAATTCTCATCGATGACTGCAGCACAGACATTGCTCTAGCTGCTACGCGCGAGCTGATGACAGTGGGAAAATGAATTGAGGATACCAGGAACCGCCCACACTTATATAGGAAACAGGAAGCTGATGTCGTGTGGGTGGCCCCTGGTGAAAAAGACTGCTAGATGAGCTGCTGTATGCCACAGCGACCTCTGGTGATGACCCAAGTATATTACCTACTGCAAGAGACCACTCCATGGAAGATCTGTTTTTCTAGGATCGTGGATATGTTGTTCTATCCACACTTGTTGGCAGACTCCTAGCAGTTCTCCGGGAGGAGGGAGGCAAGATGCACACCCCCTACTTAGGGAAAAGAGATTGGAGAACTGAGGCCCCAAAACCAGCATCCCGGCGTGACTCTAAGTTGATGTGGTAGTGGGAAATGAAGGTGTTTGCTGACTTCCAGGTAGCAGCCCTGCAGGTATTCTGGGTAGGGACATCCCTAGAACCAGACACCGATGCAGCAGTATGGCGGGTGGAATGAGCTCTTATTCCTATGGGAGGCTCCTTGCCCACCAACTGGTAGCAGAGATCAATGCAGGATGTCATCCATTTGCCAACTGTCCACTTTGCTGCAGGTCTACCAGCTGCGGCTTCAGCACAGGTGACAAACAGCTAACAAACCTCTCCCCGAATTCCAGCCGTGCGCTCTTTATAATAAGAGAGCGCTCACCTCAGGTCCAAGGTATGGCACCTGTACTATGCCTCCAAGATGTAACTGGGGTAGTGCACTGGCAGAGTTAACACCTGCTTGAGGTGAAACTGACACCACCTTCGGAAGGAATTTCGAGTGAGGACACAAGACAACCTTGTCCCTGTGGAAGACCAGGTAAGGAGACTCAACAGAGAGCGCCTGTAGCTCCCCAGTCCTTCTGGATGATGTGACAGCCACCAGGAAGGTGGTCTTCCATGACAGATGTGACATCTCACACCCGTGCATTGGTTCGAATGGCTTGCCCATGAGCTTTGCCAGTACCAGCAGTAGATCCCACGGTGGTGATGGTTCACGCACTGGAGGGGAAATGTGGTCAAGGCCTTTAAAGAAACCCCAGACCACCTTCTCCTGAGCCACCATCTGCTGACCGGCCCATGCCCGATAAGCAGAGATGGTTGCCAGGTGCACCTTAAGGGTCGCTGACCAAAGACCCCCTTTGGAGAGAGACCAAAGGTAGTAGAGGGTGCTAGCCACTGGACATGACAAAGGGTCCATGCCCTTGCCCTGACACCAAATGGAAAATCTTTTCCATTTGAAGGCATAGCGCCTCCTGGTCGACTCCCTTCCAGATGCCTCCACAACGGGCACATCTTCGGAGAGACTCAAAGCCTGGAACTCTAGTCGCTCAAGAATCAGGCTGTCGGGTGCAGGGATTGAAGGTCCGGGTGGAGGACCGTCCCCTGATTGACTGAAAGCAGGTATGGGTGTGCTGGAAGATGCCTCAGGAGCCTGTTGCTGAGGAGACTGGGGTACCAAAACTGGTGGGCTCAGTCCGGTGCCACAAGAATCGCCTGTGCCTTGTCCCTCTGGACCTTGAGGAACACTTTGTGGATCGAGGGTATTGGAGGGAAGGCATAGAAGAGGCCTGGGGTTCATGACTTCAAGAAGGCATCCCCCTGCAGTGAGCCCTGCTGAGGGGGGTGGGCATGGAACAGCCTCAGCTTTGCGTTCTCCCTTGAAGCAAACAGGTCCACCTGAGGGGGTGCCCGAGTGGGAGAACAGACTGTGTACTACCTCCAGGTGAAGAGACCACTTCTGGGACGCTCGTCCACACGGTTGAAGGCGTTCGCCAGTTGAGTCAAGGCTCCTGCCACATGGATGGCTAGGAGATCTGACACCGGTCGGCTCATGAGGGTCCAGATGCGGAATGCTCCCCTACACAGAGGCTGGGAGTGCATGCTGCCCTGCTTGTTGAGACAGCACATGGTCATGGTATTGTCCACCTGGACCTGTATCACTTGACCCCGAAGAAACTGAGCAAATGCAATCAGTGCCAGCTGAACTGCTCGGAGCTCCAGCAGGTTGATACGACATTGGGATCCCTTGGGGGCCCACAGCCCATGGGCTCTGTGATTCCCCATGTGGGCAACCCAGCCCATGAGAGAGGCATCGATCATCAGAACAACAGTTGGCTCAAGACAGACAAATGGGATCCCTTCCTGCAGGTGTTCTAGGATGGTCCACCATTGGAGAGCGTCCCACATCTTCTGGGTCACAGTGACCAGCTGGTCAAAGTGACCATGTCTCTGAGTCCACTGGCTGGCCAGCTCCCACTGAAGGGTGTGCATATACCACCAGGCCCATCGGACCACGGAAGTGCAGGCCACCATGTAACCCAGAAGGCGCAGAAAGTCCCGGGCAGGCCGCAAGTGCCCAACTAGAAATGATCGGGCAAAGGAGGAGAAAACCTCTGCCCTGTCTGTTGGGAACCTGGCTCTGGCTCAGCAAGAGTTGAGCTCTACCCCAATGAAGAAGATCACCTGCAAAGGTATGAGTTCCGACTTGGTCTCATTCACCAGGAGACCAAGTTTGATGCAGGTCTGGAAGACAGATCCCTGGATTTCTCCACCTCCTGTCTGGATGGACTCGCTATGATCCAATCATCGAGACAAGGGTACACTCTGACCTCCACACCCCCCCCTCCCCAAATGCCGAAGGTGGGCCGCTACTACTGCGATACATCTGGTGAAGATCCAGGGGCCGATGACAGGCCGAACAGCATGGCTTGGAACTTGAAGAGAGCTCCCTCTGCTCAGAAGCGGAGGAACCTTCAGTGAGACGGACGGACGGATCGAGATGTGAAAAAACGCATCCTGGAGATCCAGTGAGCAGAACCACTTGTTCTGCTTGAGAGATGGTATGATCCGAGACAGAGTTACCATCATGAACATGCGGGACCTGAGAAATTGGTTCAGGTCATGCAAATCTAGAATGGGGTGCCAACCTCCATCCATTTTGGGATCAGGAAGTACCTGAAAATGAACCCTGGGTTGACAGGGTGATCTGCAGCTCTGGCCACTACCTCCTTGCGAGGGAGCTGGATGATGTCGTCTTGGAGAGCCGACTGAGTGTGCATGGACACCACCTCCTCCCATGGGGCATGGGCTCGGCTTGGTGGGTACTGCTCGAATTTCAGAGGCAGTCCCAGGCTGACCACTTCCAAAACCCACCTGCCCATTGTAACAACAGACCAGGCGGAAAGGAAATGGTGGAGCCTGGACGCCCCCCCCCCCGCCACAGGAGGACCCAGAGTTGGCGTGACGGGTATGGGGTTGGCAACCCCCATCCCATCACTTTGCAGGCTTGGACGAGGAGGATCTTGTTTGGGGACTACCGGGACCCTTTCCTCTGGGTTTACGGGCCAACAGGGGCTCGGACTTGGGCTGAGAGCACCAAGGTTGAGCCTGCTGCTCTTGTTGCCCTGTTTGAAAATGGGGCTGCCTGGCCACAGGGGCAGAAGGCCGAAAAGGCTTTCTTTTATGTTTTTGGAACCCTGGGATTCCTTCTGAGCAGAAGTCACAGAGTCCAAGGTGGCACTGGCCTTCTCTATACGCTGGAGGTGACCATCCACTTCTGGGCTGAAAAGATCAGTACCCAGGAAAGGGACGTCCGTCAATTTGTGCTGAATGTCCGCCGTGAAAATGGAGACCCTCTGCCAGGCCCTGTGGTGCATGGCAACCACGGTCGCCACCGAGTGGGCGCAGGAGTCCCCGATGTCCACAGCCATCGGGAACTTCTGCTTCGCAACCACCCGGCCCTAGTCATGGACCTGCTTGACCGTGGTCTGGAGGTCTGCGGGGAGGTGAGGAAGGACCTCATCCAGAAAGCCCAGGAGGGTGTGGGAAAAATGCACTATGATGGCTGAACTTGCCTGATGAAGGCCAAGCAAAGAAGCAGCATAGACTTTTCAGGTCAAATGGTCCAATTTCTTGGACACTCTGTCTGGGGGTCTATCGGTGTCTCCCGAATTTCCTCGAGCGCCAGAATACAGATTCGGTCACCAACCCCTCGGCCAAGGGGTGCTCTGTGAATCCCGAAAGGGAGCCGATGGGGACCACGTACTTGTGGGCCATTTGGACTGAGGGCACAGGGCAGGAGGCAGGAGGCTGCCACAGCTCCAAGGCCAGACCAACACTGGCCTCAGACACTAGGAAGGCCTCTGTTGGAGAATCTCCTCATTTGAGGATATCTGTGAGGGGGTATTCGTCCCGTTTCTGAACGGGCTCCAAGGGCATCCCCATGGATTCGGAGATGAGATGGAGGATACCCATGAAGGAAGTGGGGCCCTCCTCCGTCGAAAGACTCCCTATGGATTCATTGTCCAAGGGGCAAGAATACAGGTCAGAGTCCTTGGACTCCGAGGAGTCTGGACAGATCGGCCGGCCACCAGAGTCACCTTCCACCCGCCTATAATGGTCGGGAGTGAGGGTAACAGACAGCCCGTGTGGAAGACCCATAACGAGCAGAGACTCCTTGGCAGAAGCCCCAGAGGTAGGCTGTTTAGGTGGCGATTCCACCCAAATTGGTGGAGGGGCAGTTTCAGCTGAGCCAGGAGGGTCTTGACCGGCTCCACAGGCGAAGGGACGGTGTGGACCGGCTCCTGAGGAGTCGTCCTGGAGGACGACAGCCAAGTAATGGCCGGAGAAGAAGTCGGAGTTGACTTCTGGCCAGTCATAATCAGCTGCTGCCACATCACATCCTCGTAGCATCGATGCAGCCTGCGTCAAAGCCTCTCCTCTTCTGAGGAGGACGAGGAAGAATGTCAGCATCGCCACTTTTTGCAGCACTTATGCACCTTCTTCAGCCTGTCAGTTGAAGAGGTCAGAGATCTCGACTTAGACCATCGGGGGGACCGACAGGGTTGTTCGGAAGGAGCCAGGGAAAACCATGGCTCTTCCAGGTCAGGGACCGGGACCATGAAGAGGTTCCCAGCGGGCTGGGTCTCCTCCTCAGTGGGTGCAGGCAGGACCGGGGTCCTGAATAAGGGGTTGTTGGCCTCATCCAGTGACGACAGGTTGACAGGGTCGATTATAATTTAGACCGGATCGTCATCCCACGTCTTGGCCGGCTGGCCTGATGGGGTACCGTGAAGCCAGAGGCCAAGGCCGCAACCTTGACCAAAGTCGAGACAGCAGATTCTTGGGACCGAGATCTCTCATGATTCCAAGAACGTTGTCGGCGAGACGAACCTTCTTTTGGATCATTATCCTTTTTACGGGAACGAGAGAGATGCGTGCCCGAAGGACCGTCTCCCTTGGTGGGGAGGGACTAACACATCTCCTCAAAGGAGCATGAGAAGGTGAAGACCAGATTGAGCAGGATGAAGACCAAGAGAGAAAAGGACCGATCAACGGCCTGTGCCGCCGCCTCTTCTAAGGCTTTCTTCTGCTCCAGCTGCTCAGCGGACCCCGCAGCTGTGGAAATCGCCCAACAGGGCTCTTTGGATTTGACCGACGGGTTCCGTTTTTCCAGTCTGCCCAACTGCAGTCATGCGAGATGATCGTCCAAAACATTGGAATGGAATGCACAACACATTTTGTATGCCTGGGTGACATGACCATGACACAGGCAATAGACGCACGAGACATGTGGGTCGGTCCAAGACATCTTTTGCCCACATAGGCAGTGGTGGAGACTGGGTGAGGACTTGTCCTCCATCACGGTCGAAATCACAAAGTGATTAGGAGAAACTGGAATGAGTTTTAGTTTTAGTAAATCTGGAGATTTGTTCACCAGGGCCTACAGTAACACATGAGCAATAAGGAGGGAACCTGAATCTTCCAGTGGAAGGGAAGATCTGGCATCAAGAGGTAGAGCTGAGGGATATAGCACACCCAGGTGGGTGGGAGGAGCCAGCTTTCAGACCTTCCAGCAAGATTCTTAAAGGGAAAGGACATGCCAGCAAGTGTGGATAGAACAATATATCCATGATCCTAGAAAGACACATTTCCTACAAAAACGAAAAATAACCAGTGGTCTAACGTCTGTCTACCCACCTAAAAAATGGCACATTCATCACCATTTCAGCAACCTAGTGACCTAGAGAGACAAAAATCCATAGAGCAGCAAGAAAAAAAGAAACACTGTAAGAAAAAAAAAAAAACAAGACTGACATTAGGCTGTTAAGCAAGCACCTGTATGACAAAAAAATGAAAAGAACCCCAGTTATTATAAAAAATAGAACATGGGGAAGTATGTGTCGACTCAGATTTTATGCACACCCTTTGTGTGTGAGGCCTTGATTGATAAACCCCTCGAGCTTCCCTCTCGGGATTTATGAGGCATCACACACCTTGGATGTGCATAAAATCCTCATTACGCACACTTACCATGAATTATTCTGTTTGTGTATCACACTAACTCATCAATTATTCTCTCTCTTGCTCTATCCCTCTACAGATTAGGGTTGAGTAAGAACTTTGATACACCCCCCGATTTTTGCACCTTAGTAATACGTGCATTCAACCAATTTGCTTGAAATCTGGCAGGCATGAAATCAGTGCCAGGATATTTGGATCTTGTGGAGGGGATCAGCCGCACCACCTCCCTCAGGACTCATCCTCCGTAGAATCAAAAACATTAGGGTCTGGAGTTTCAGGAATCTTAGCAAATTGGTGGTGTGGATTTCCTTGAGGGTTTCAACCGTAATGCTCCACATCATCCCCTGAGCAAAGAAAGTAAATTTATACATGATCTCCTGCTCCACGCAAGGCCCTATGTGAAGAAACTTATGATTAGTTCTGCAGCTCCATATCAAGAGTATTAGCTGCCTTGCTCCAAAGGGTAAACCCATGGGGTATAAGCTTGGACCTGTAGCTTGTGCTTTGATCATGAGGCTAGGGACTGGGGATGGGCATTAGGGTTGAAAACTCCAAGAAACACCACATCTATGATTTGCCAATACTACTGAGACTCCAGACTCTAATGCTTTCATTACCTTACTTTGTGCGCTTCACGTTTTTCAAGCCTAATACTTGCATTAACGTAGTTTTTTGGCAGTGAATATTTAAATACATATTGGATAGCCGCAAACTCAAGCAAAAAGAAAGCCAGCTGTACTTGAAATGTTTCTCGACCACTGTGGTTTCAAGACTTTCACATTTTGCACAACTTCTGTATACATTCTTGAATGCTAAGCTTGGCTGTTTCCTCTACACCCCTGCAAAATCCATCAACACTATATAATGTTAAACAATCACTGAAATACAGACACTTGTTTGGAATATGAAAAAAATTAGACCGAACGTGTGTGTGTGTATATACATATATATAGGCACCATACTGTACCTCTCCGGAATTTGGGCTTCACTTTTGGTGTGTCGTCCTGTGTTTTCACACCCTCCAGTGCAGGGGGAATCATGTAGCATATGACATCCAGCACCTTTTCGCACGCCAGCTGCAGAGAGAGCAGAAACATTTTAGGGAGGAAACAGAATGGGGGGGGGGAGCAGGCTTTATGGCTTAACTCTCCATGAGCAAAAATAATAATAATGTTAATACTGACAGACAGAAGAGAAAATGAAACAAGTGCCTTAGCTGGGACCCCCTCTTCAGCCTGTTTGTGTTTCATATAATTATTGTATAAAATATATATGCATCACAAAAAGCTGTGTTAATGCAACAGTTAGGGTTGAGATCAAATCGACAACAGTAGGGATATGTAATGTTAGTTTCCTAACACCCTTGCCCCACCCCTGAAGCAAATGAGGGGTGGAGCCTCTTTTGGGATTGTCAACCCTAACCCTCACCCTACTGCATAAACAAAAAAGCTAAGATATGATGGAGACAGGTGTGTATGTTTCATGAGTGTATACAAAGGAGTGAGCGTTAGGGCTGACAACCCCAAGGAAGACTCCACCCTTTATTCGCTTCAGGGGTGGGGCGAGGATGTTAGGGTTTGAAACCCTAACATCACATTTACCTACTTTTGTCGGTTTAATCTGAACCTTAACTGCTGCAGTAACGCTTTTTTTTTTTTCAAATAGTTTCCTTACTTTTTGAGATAGTACAGTCGTATCCTCATTTGCCTGTGGGAGCGCAGGGCACTCTGAGCCCCGCACTCCCATCCCTCCATAGATGAGCACATGCATGTTGCTGTAGAAGCGCAGGGCCCAGCGCTTGCCTTTCCGGCAAAACACCAACCAAATTGTCAGCACAGCCTTTTTATTACCCCACCTCATGAATCTAGTACTGAGAATTTTCAAATCCCTGAAAAAACATCATTCCAAGGCATCAAAACATCATTCCGCGGCACAGGTGCTAAAACGAATTTTAGCCAGAATTTGAAAAATGACAGCTGTCACATTCATGAGGTGCTGTAAAAAATGGCTACGCTGAAAATATGGGGTCAAAATATTTAACTAAAGTTACGAGCGAGCATAGTAAAATTTCAATGTATGTGCATAACTTTGCCAGTTTTACATATTTTAGTGACAATTTTTAACGTAGACTTGTTATTACCCCATCTCACGAACGATGTTCAAATCCCACCTGAAAGGCGATTTCACCAAGCGACTGCTAAATAACCTTTCGGGATTGATTAGCGTAATTCCACCACCACTGGTCATGAGGTGGGGTCCCAAAAAGGGCACATAGAAAATTTGGGGTCAAAATATGCAAACACTAAAAAGTTATGCATCAACGTTAAAACCCCCATTGAAATACATTGAACTGCGCTTACCTTAGTATCTCATATTGCAGTCAGCGGTTCCAGCATCAAGATGTGTCTTTGATCGGAGAGTGGATCTTAACCCTGGGACCTGTTTGGGGGTGTGAAGGGCTGCAGGGTGATGAGTGAGGGTGTGTGGGGGGCTGCAGGGTGATGGCTGCTCAGTGGGAGGTCGGAGTTGGGGAGGGTTGAATCGGCAAGGGGCCGTTTTCTCTTTTACAGGTGTAAAAAAAAAAAAAAAAAAAAACACGAGGGACAGTTTTCTTTATTACAGGTTAGTTAAATATGGGGACAGCAATCGGAAGGTGAAGGGTGCCGCTACACACCAGGAAAACATTAAAAAATATGGGGAAAGGGATCAGAGGGGCAGAAGGTGCCACTAGATACCAGGGAAGCATTAATGAAATCGAGCGACAGTGATCAGAGTGGTGGGGGGTGCCACTGGACACTAAGGAAACTTTAAAACAATACGGGGACAGCAATTGGAGGGTGGGGGTATGACTAGTCACCAGGGAAACACTAATGAGAGCAGTGATGGGAGGGTGGGGGGAGCCATTAGACACCAGGAAAACAATAAATATGGGGACAGCGATCGGAGGGTGGGTGGGTGACACTAGACACCAGGAAAACAGAAAATGAATACGGGGGACAGCAATTGGAGGGGTGGGGGTACCTCTAGACACCAAGGAAACATTGAAAAATATGGGGATAGCAATCAGAGGGTGGGGGGTGTCGCTAGACACCAAGGAAACATTAAAAAATACGGAGATAGATATCGGAAGGTGGGGGTGCTGCTAGACATCGGAGAAACACTAATGAATATGGGGACAGTGATGGGAGGGTGGGGGTGCCAATAGACATCGAAACATTAATAAATACGGGACAGCGATCGGAGGGTGGGAGATGCCACTGGACACCAGGGCAACACTGATAAATAGGGGGGCAGCGATCGGAGGGTGGTGGGTACCACTAGACACCAGGGGAAAAGGGGGAGTTATGGCTTCTTAAGCTTCCACTGTTATCCTATGGGAATTTGCAAATTTTAATGTTTGTCATTTTTTAGCAACCCGGGGGGGTAATGTGTTATTCTAGAAGTACTCATTAAGACCTTTGTTTTTTATATATACACTGTCCCTCAAGTCCAAATTTTGAGGGAGTTATGGGTTCTTGAATTTAAAATCAGTAAAAAAAAAAAAAAAAAAACTAAGCCCAAATTATTTTTCCATATGAAGGGATCCGTTTCATATGAAAGGAAAAAGCATATGGAAAAGGATCAATTCAAACAAAAAACAAGAATCAGAAAAAAAAAAAGTCCAAAATCTTTTTTCGTTTGAAGGGATCCTTTTTCATATGAATGAAAAAAAGCATACGAAAAAGAATCCCTTCAAACGAAAAAAGAATGCGGGGAAAAAAACGAAGTCCAAAAACGTTCTGCATATGAAAGGATCCTTTTTCTTAGGGGCAAATTCCTTTCTTGTATGGCCATATGGAAAAAGTGTAAGCGAGTCACAAAAAAGGATGCAAAAAGGAAAAAAAATCCACACATCTGGGGGTCATTTTTACAACACTGAAGTGCAGAATCCACCTAATGGGGTCCCAATGAGCAAGATACATGTCTTGGTCTCTCTGGAGGATGACATTTTTCTGGATTTCGATAAATATATTGAAAAAAAAATGGAAACTAGATGGCGGCCAAACAAAAAAAGATTTTTTCGTAAGAAAAAGGATTAGTCCCCATATGAAAAACAAAGGTTACTCACCTGTAACAGTAGCTCTAGGAGTGGTATATGGTGTACATCCACAAGTTCTGGCAGTGTCCTTTCCCTTTAAGAGTTGCTGGAAAGTCTTAAAGCTGGCTCCTCCCACCCATCCGGGTGGTATATCCCTCGGTTCCACCCCATGATCCCAGATCGTGCCCACTGGAAGCAGAGGTTGTGCACCCGAGCCTGGGGAGGTCGGGTGGGTCCGTGTGGATGTACACCATATACCACTCCTAGAAAGTACAGTTATATAAAAACTTACCGTAACAGTAGATCTTTGAGGAACGTCTCTTGCAGTAGGTAATACTTTTATGTATCCAGCAGAGGTCACTGTGGTGTATGGCAGCTGTTCTAGCAGTTTTTCACCAGGGACCACCAACACATGACATCAGCTTCCTGTTTCCTATAAGTGTGGGTGGTCCCTGGTATCCTCAGAGGCCAAAGCACCAAAGGAGTCCCAACCCTAGTCATTGGACCAGAACTTGCTCTCTTAGAGAAAGAGGGGGGATGGAGGGTGGGGACAAACCTACTGCAAGAGACACTCCTCAAAGATCTACTGTTACGGTACATTTTACGTAACTGTACTATCTTCCACGGAGTGGTCTCTTGCAGTAGGTAATACTTTTGGGATGCATCCCAAACAGTAATGCCCATGTGGGAAAACAGTTATGATCAGAGATCTTGTAGGACTGCACGTCCGAAGGCCGTCCTACGTCATGAGGAAATATCCAGATTGTGAATGTATGGATCGTGGACCAGGTAGCCGCATTGCAGATATCTGAAATGGAGGCTCCTTTAAAGCAAGCCGTAGTGGTGGCCATAGCTCTAGTGGAGTGGGCTTGGACAGGTCCAGGTAAAAGTTTGTATTTCATTTTGTTACCAAAAATACAACAATGTGCCAATGAGGATGAAAGAGTCATTGAAAGAGTACGTGTCACAACCGGGAGGCCGTTGAGACCCAGGGCAAAAGAAACGAACAGTTGAGACGTCTTTCTAATCGACTGTGTCAGATTAGTACAGTAGCGTAATATACAATGGACATCTAAAGTATGAAGCAGATGTTCACCCTGATTGGATTAGTCTGGATAGTAGACAGGAAGCTCCAAGAACTGATTTAAAGTGTGTTCAGAGACTACTTTAGGAAGGAAGGAAACAAGGGTTGGTATGAAGGACCACCCGGTCTTTGTGGAAAATCAAGCAAGGTTCTTTACACATGAGGACATGAAGCTTGGAAATACGTAAAGCGAAAGTGACAGCCACTAGAAATAGGGTTTTCCATGAAAGAAAAAGGAGTTCACAAGTAGCTGCTGGCTCAAAAGGCTCAAGGGTCAATTTTTCTATCATAAAATTCAGATCCCACAGAGGAGTGGGTCTTTTAACAGGTTCAACATGTAACATTCCTCTCAAAAAAACATCTTAGCTAGATGATGTTGGTACAGTAACCTGCCATCCAGAGGCTCATGGAAAGAGGAGATGGTGGCCAAGTGGACTTTGATGGAAGAATAACTTAAACCGGACTCAGATAGTGAGGCCAGGTAGTCCAGAACCTTCGTCAGTGGACAAGGGTAAGGGTCCAAAGATTGAGAGGTTGACCATATGGAAAAGCGTTTCCACTTGGAATTGCATGTTGCTCTTGTGGTTGGCTTGCGGGAGGCCAAGAGTATACTGGCAACAGGAGAGGACAATTGTAATCTAGTTATGAAAGCATCCACAGGAGCCAAGCATGAAGGTGTAGAGCCTTCAGATTGGGGTGAAGGAGAGACTCGTGTCACTGAGTCAAGAGGTCTAGTCTGATCGGCAATGGAACGGGGTCCTGTACTGACAGTTATAGGAGATGGGGAAACCACATCTGGCAAGGCCACAGTGGGGCTATGAGAATCATTCTGTCCGGCTCTAACTGTAGTTTCAGTAGAGTCCGATGCAGGATAGGGACGGGGGGAGGGTAGGGTAAGCATGTTGGGGAAACATGGGGGTGATAAAGGGAATGGGACACGCAGTATGAGCAGGTCTCGCCCCTGGGTGGTAAAGACCAGGGTACCGATCTCTGTCCACCTGACCCCTATAAGAAGGCAACTATGTAGGTGGATGGGCAGTCAATAAGGAATAAGCAACAGGTTTCCCCTGAGGAATGCGGGGTCACGTCGATGGACCCACTGGGGAAAAGGAGTTATTTCCACTTAAATTGTCAGATGCTGTCGACGGGAGAGGAGCCCCCATCGACAGAGCAGCAGTATATTTAACTGCATATGAAGTGCTGGAAAGCATTGTTGACGAGAGCGTATAAGCCTCCGTCGACAGAGCAGTTACTATTTGTACTGCATTTAAAGTGCTGGAAAGTGCCGTCGATGAGAGGGTATGAACCCCCATCAATGAAGAAGTGTTTAAAGGGTGCCCAGTCAACGGAGGGACACAAGAAACAGTGGAGGGGAAGCCCTTGGTATAAGCCCCCTGGTTCTCCAAGACCGACATTTTCTGCTCCTTCAAAAGGTGTGTTGAATTTCACACAACCGTCATCGACAAGTTGCCTGATTAAATTCCTGACACAAACTACAGGAATTGGTGTCGTGTGTGGGTTCCTGACACCGTCCACAAAGTATGTGATTGTCAAAGCGGAATATCTTCCTACCGCAATGGCAGGAACAAAATAAAGCTTGTTTCTTTGAAGAATCTGTAGACATTCATCTTAGTTCCAAATTTCTTGTCGATGACTGCTACACAGAAGTTGCACAAGCTGCTGTGTGAGCTGAAGACGGCGGGAAAATGAACTGAGGATACTAGGGACTGCCCACATTTATATAGGAAACAGGAAGCTGATGTCATGTGTGGGCGGTCCCTGGTGAAAAACTGCTAGAAGAGCTATTGTGCACCACAGTGACCTCTGCTGGATACCCAAAAGTATTACCTACTGCAAGAGACCACTCCGTTGAAGATCTACTGTTACAGGTGAGTAACCTGCGTTTCTAGGGACGTGGATATGGTGTACTTATTCACACGTTCTGGCAGACTCCTAGCAGTTCTCCGGAAGGAGGGAGGCAAGGCTCAAACTCCCTACTTAGGAAACAACTGGAGAACTGAGGTCCCAAAACCAGCATCCCAGGGTGAATCAAGGTCAATGTGGTAATGGGAAATGAAGATGTGTGCTGACTTCCAGGTAGCAGTCTTGCAGATTTCCTGGATAGGGACGTCCCTAGAAGCAGACATTGACGCAACGGTATGATGGGTGGAATGAGCCCTTAGCCATCTGGCAGGCTCCCTACCCACTAACCTCCAGTATACATCAATGCAGGAAGTGATCCTCCTGCCAATTATCTGCTTGACTGCAGCTCTGCCAGGTGTGGCTTCAGTGCAGGTGACAAACAGATGGCGAACCTCTCCCTGAACTCCAGGTGTGCGCTCTTTGTAGTAAGCGAGCGCTGGCATCAGGCCCAGAGTATGAAGCCTGTGTTCGGCCTCCAAGGTGTGATTCAGGAAGAACATCAGAAGAGTCATCACCTGATTCAGGTGAAACTCTTGACACAACCTTCAGGAGGAACATCGGGTTGGGGTGCAGGACAACCTTGTTCCTTTTGGAAGACCAGGTAAGGAGACTCCACTGAAAGTGCCTGGAGCTCACTGATCCTTCTGGCTGACGTGACAGCCACCAGGAAGGCGGTCTTCCACGACAGGTGAGACATGTCACACCTGTGCATCGGTTCAAATGGCTTGCCCATGAGCTTTGCCAAAACCAGCAACAAGTCCCATGGTGGTGTTTCATGCACTGGAGGGGAAATGTAATATAAGCCTTTGAAAAAGCACCAGTCCACCTTCTCCTGTGCCACCGACTGCTGACCAGCCCATGCCCAGTAAGCAAAGATGGCTGCCAGGTGCACCTTAAGGGTCGTCGACTGAAGTCCCCCTTTGGAGAGAGAGACCACAGGTAGTTCAAAATGCTGGCCACCGGACAGGATAAAGTGTCCAGCCCCTTGCCCTGACACCAAATGGAGAATCTCTTCCATTTGAAGGCATAGCGTTTTTTGGTCAGTTCCTTCCTATATGCCTCCACCACGGTAAGGACATTTTCGGACAGACTCAAAGCCTGGAACTCTAGTCGCTCAAGAACCAGGCTGTCAGGTGCAGGGATTGAAGGTCTGGGTGGAGTACCTTCCCCTGATTGATGGTGAGCAAATCCAGGAGTAGTGGAAGACACATCAGGAGCCTGTTGCTGAAGCTGAGGAGATCAGTGTACCAAAACTGGTGAGGCCAGTACGGAGCCACCAAGATCACCTGCGACTTTTCCCTCCTGACCTTGAGCAGCACTTTGTGGATCGAGGGAAGGCTAAGAAGAGGCCTGGGGTCCAAGGCCTCAGGAAGCCATCCCCTGCAGCGTGCCCTGCTGAGAGGGGTGGGCACAGAACAGCCTTAGCTTTGAGTTCTCCCTGGAGGCGAACAGGTATACCCAAGGGGTGCCCCAATGGGAGAAAAGACTGTAAACTACCTCTGGATGGAGAGACTGCTTGAGGCTCCTGCCACATGGATGGCTAGGAGATCAACCTCCAGGCTGTGCACGAGAGTCCATATGCGGACAGCTTCCTTGCAGAGAGGCAGGAAGTGCATCCTGCCCTGCTTGTTGAGGTAGTACATGGTCGTGGTGGTGTCCATCTGGACTTGAACCACTTACGAAAATATGAAATTTGCCAGCAGATAAAGGCCTAGAGGTCTATCAAGTCTGCTCAAATGTGTAGCTAGCACCCCTTATTTTGCAGCTGCCCCTTCCTTCCACTCTTCCCCTTCATTGACCCTCCCCCTTGTCCTGTCCCACCCACTTTTGAAGCAGTCCACTGTTCTACTGGATACTACTTCTGCAGGTAATGCATTCCACCCAGCCACCACCCTCTCTGTAAAAAAGTGTCTCACCTCCCTCCTGAACCTTCCTCCCTCCAGTCTCATATCATGGCCCCTGGTGTCCCTCCCCTCTCCTACTTTGAACAGCCCCTCTGTACCTGTCTTGTTTATTCCTTTCATGTACTTAAAGGTTTTAATCATGTCCCCCCCGTCTCTCCTCTCTTCCAGTGAGTACATGTTCAACTCCCTCAGCTTCCTCTCGTATGACAAGTCCCCCAGCCCCTTGATCACCTTTGTCGCCCTGTGCTGCACCCCCTCCAGTAACTTAATGTCCCTCTTCACATACGGGTGCCAGTACTGCACACAGTACTCCAGGTGCAGTCTAACTAATGACCTATACAGTGGCAGAATCGCCTCCTCCATCCTCGAGGATATACCCCTTGCAATACAACCCAGCATTTTGTTGGCCTTTGCAGCTGCCTTCCTACAGTGTGCCAAGTTGTTCATTGACCCTGTAATAAGCATCGCCAGATCCTTCTCCTCCTCTGTCTGGGCTAGCTGCACTCCCCCCAGCTGGTAATTCCTCCTTGGGTTCTTCATCCCAAAATCCAGCATCTTGCACTTTTTGGCATTAAACCACAGTTGCCAGGTGTCTGACCAGGTTTCAAGCTTTGCCAGATTATCCTGCAACCCCTGCCATCCCCCTAGGTCATCCACCACTGCTCCCACCTTGGTATCATCAGCAATCAGACTGATCTTGCTCTTGATGTCCACGATATGTCTGCAATGAATATCCCAAACAACACTGGTCCCAACACCGAGCCCTGTGGAACACCGCTCGTCACTGCCCTTGGGTGTGAGAGCTCCCCACCCACCACCCTCTGTTGCCTTCCCTGAAGCCAGTTCCCTACCCATCTCACCAGCTTTGCACCTGCCCCTGTGCCTACTAGCTTACTTCCCAGCCTTCCATGCGGCACAGAGTCGAATGCCTTACTGAAGTCCAGATACAGGACATCCACTGCATGGCCCCTGCCCAGTTGCCTAGTTGCCCAGTCATAGAACTCCACCAGGTTGGTTTGGCAGGATCTGCCCCGTATGAAGCCATGCTGTCTGCTGTGCTGTAGTCCTATGGCCTCTAGGAGGGCCACCAGCCTCTCCTTCAGGACAGTCTCCATTAGCTTACCCATGATGGATGTGAGGCTCACTGGTCTGTAGTCTCCCGGTTCATCCTTCGGGCCACTCTTGTGGATGGGCACCACATGAGCCATCCTCCAGTCCTGAATATACACTCGAATGTAGTGAGGCATTAAATAGGTCTGCCAAAGGTCCTGCAAGGACCTCTGCCAGCTCCTTCAGTACGCTGGGGTGGATGCCATCTGGGCCTGGCGCCTTATCCACCCTCAGTGCCTTCAAACCCTCCAGAACTCTGCCCTCCATGATTTCCCCATCTGTCACCACCTCCTCCCCCATTTCTGCCATTTCTCCCCCCCGGGGTGTCACCCCCTCCTTCTCTTTAGTAAATACTGAGCAGAAGTACTCATTTAGTGCTTCTGCCTTATCACACCCTGCTTCCACCCACCCCCCGTCCTTCCTAATCCTTACTATGTGGTCCTTACAGCTTCTTTTCTCCCTGATGTACCTAAAGAAGTCCTTCTCCCCCTTCTTAATGCCTTGTGCCAGCCTGAGTTACGTAGATGCCTTGGCTCCCCTTACTGTCCTTGTCACCTCTTTCAATTCCGTCAAGTTCTCCTCCCTGTCCTCCCCTCTCCCTGTTTTCTTGTACTTCCTAAAGGCAGCTCTTTTCCTCCTTACCTTTTCCATGACCTCCTTGCTCAACCAGCTCGGTTTCTTAGCCCTAGCCTTCTTGCTCTGAGCCTTGCAGCAGGCTTTGGTTGCCTCCACTATCCCCAGTTCTATGAGCTCCCACCTCTGATTAGTGTCCATACTAGATTGAATTCTGGCCAGGTACCCTTTTACCACTTCCCCCATCCTCCCAAGGTTGGCCTTCCTGAAATCCAGCACTCTTGTGCCAGATTCCACTCCTTCCTTGCCCATATCCAATGTGAGCCATACTGAGTGGTGGTCACTCCCCGACAGCGGTTCCTCCACTGTAAGTTCTCTCACAAAGTCCCCATTTGCCAGCACAAGGTCAAGGGTATTCCCTAACCTGGTTGGTTCACTGACCATTTGCAGCAAGAAGCTGTCCTGGAAGGCATCCAGCAGTACCTGCTCCCTTCTGTTCCTGGTTGTTGGAGTACTCCAGTCCACTCCTGGCATGTTGAAGTCCCCCCAAATCACCACACTACCCTTCTCGCAGGTCCTCCTGATCTGTCCCGCTAGTTCCCTGTCTGTCTAACTCCTCCGTCTGAGATGGTGGCCTGTACACCACTCCCATTCTAAGAATCCTATTCTTGGTATCCTGGATTTGCATCCAAAGTGACTCCATACTACCCTCCTCCCCTTCCTCCCTTACACACTTCAGTCCTTCCTTCACATATAGTGCCACACCCCCTCATTTTCCAATCACCCTGTCACTACAAAATAACCTGTACACCCTGGTACAGACAGGTCCCAGTCATTGTATTGGGTGGCCCATGTTTCTGTGATGGCTGCAATATCCACCTCTCCCTCTGTCATGAGCACCTGTAACTCTGCAGTTTTCCTCCCAAGGCTCCTAGCATGAAGGGTAACCACCTTCTACCTCCCCCTCCCATCCTGCCCTCCTTTACTAGCATCACCAATAATACTTGCTATTTGTCCTTTGTCACTGTTATGGGGGGGGGTACGCTCATATGGTTTCCCAACCTGTGGTTTCTGCATGTCTCTTGCCAAATTGCCACCCTCCGCTCCTAGTTTAAATTCCCTACTTCCTCTATGTACTCCTCCATCCTCTGTTTCAGCACTTTCTTTCCCTCCTCACTCAAGTGTAGTCTGTCTTTGGCATACAGACTACTGTCCTCCCAGGTCCCTCCCCAACCCCCAACAGCCCATACCCTTTAGCACAACAACAGGTTCTTAGCAATCTGTTAAATTCCTCTATTCTCAGCTTTCTTGTTGTGCTTGCCTTGGGCACCGGAAGTATCTCTGAAAAAGTTACTGATCTTCCTGCTCCCTCACATAACTGTCCTAGTTCCTCAAACCTCCTCTGAACTATATCTGGAGGAGGGCAACAAAGATGGTGCATGGATTGCATCACAAGTCCTATGAAGACAGGTTGAAGGAACTGAACATGTACTCCCTGGAGGAGAGGAGGGAGAGAGGGGATATGATAGAGACATACAAGTATCTCACAGGGAGGAACAGGGTGCAGGAATACACTATTTTTAAGCGAAAAAGATGTTCCAGGACTAGAGGGCATGTGATGAAGTTGGAGGAGGAATTCAGAAGGAAACATGAGGAAGAATTTCTTCACAGAGCGGGTGGTGGACAAGTGGAACACCCTGCCAGAGGAAGTGGTGAGGGCTGAAACAATCACGGGATTTAAGAATGCATGGGATAGACATAAAGGAATTCTGGAGGTCAGGGGTAAGGGGCAACAGACTTCTAGGAAAACATAAACTGAACTTACAAGCTCAAATGGGCAGACTGGGTGGGCCATAGGCCCTTATCTGCCAACACTGTCTATGTATCTATGTATCTACTGTCTTGTCAGCCAGGTCGTTCGTCCCAAGATGTATAATTAAATAAGGCTTGTCCCTACCCCTTCTAGCATATTTCAGAACAGACTGTCACACCCTTTCCGCTGTCATTCCGGGCATTACCTCCATGCTAAACCCAACCCCAGTCTGCCTTGCCTGTCTCAGTTCCTCCTGCAGACCATCAATCTCCTTTCTAAGTTTCTCTATGTGGTTGCACACTAAACATCCTCCCACACTCCAGGCAATTTTTTAGAAAAATTGGTGCACCGCAGTTGTTGCAGCTTACCACCCTACCCATTGCTGTCGTTGCCCACCAGCGACCCCCCCACCCTTCCAGATGCAGGATACCAAACACTCCCCAAAGTCTCAGCCTATCCCCCCCTCTATCAGTGCAAAACATTATTTTCTTAATTTCCCTTACCCCCTTTGTTGTACACGTTTAGATAGATTGAGCAACTGCTTTTTATATTCCTAACCTTCCTATCCACACTCAAAAAGAGACTAAGTAGCTATTGCACAACCTTCTTCAAACTCCTACTGCTCCTTTCCACAATGCAATAGCAATGCATAGAAGTAACAATGAAAGCTCCTAGATTTGCAGTTTCTTCCCTTCCACTGAGATAGCAGTCACTTCTTCACACGCGCTGCTGTTCCTTTTCTGGATGTCTGCTTCTGCTATGACAGGTGCACCCCAAACATACGGAGCAAATGCAGTCAGCACCAGCCAAACTGCCTGGAGCTCCAGCAGGTTGATGTGCCATTGGGACTCCTCGGGGGTCCAGAGCCTGTGGACTCTCTGTTTCCCCAGATGGGCACCCCAGCCTGTGAGAGAGGCATTGGTCATCAGGATGACCATCGGCTCAGGGCAGACAAACTGGATACCTTACTGCAGATGCTCTGGCACTATCCACCATTGTAGGGAGTCACACATCTTCTGGGTCACAGTGACCAGCTGGTCAAAGTGACCTTTGCGCCGAGACCACAGGCTGGCCAGCTCCCATTGCATCCAACAGGCCCAATGAACCACCCTCGTGCAGGCCACCATGTAACCCAGAAGACGCAGGAAGTCCTGGGCAGGCATAATTGCCCAACTCGAAATGATCGGGCAAAGGAGGAGAGAACCTCCGCCCTGTCCACCAGGTGCTGGGCTCTGGCTCAGCAAGAGTCAAGCTCTGTCCCGATGAAGCTGATCACCTGTGAGGGCATGAGTTCCTACTTGGCCTCGTTGACCAGGAGGCCAAGTTTGGCGTAGGTCTGGAGGGCCAGGTCCCTGGACCGCTCCACCTCCTGCCCAGAGGGACCTGCAATCAGCCAGTCATCCAGATAGGGGTACACCCGGACTCCTCGGCACCTCAGGTAAGCTGCCACCACTGCTATGCATTTGGTGAAGACCCTGGGGGCCGAGGAGAGGCAAAAAGGCATGGCCCAGAATTCACAGAGGGTTCCCTCAGCTCGAAAGCGGAAGAACCGTCGGTGGGACGGACGGATCGGGATGTGAAAGAACACATCCTGAAGATCCAAGGAGCAAAACCACGTCTCATTCTGGAGATGGTATGATCTGGGACAGAGTTACCATCCTGAAGGTGGGCGACCAGAGGAACTTATTCAGGTCGTGTAGATCTAGAATGGAGCGCCAGCCCCCCAATCCGCTCTGGCACCAGGGAGTACCTGGAGACAAACCCTGGGTATTCGGATATCCACTACTCTGACCACTACCTCTTGTGGAGAACTGGCCAGTCATCCCAAAAGAGCCGATCAAGTAGCTGCAGATACCAAGTCCTCCCGTGGGGTGCAGGCTCGGCTTGGAGGGTACTACTCGAATTCCAGAGGCAGACCCTAATCGACCACTTCCATAACCCACCTGTCCATGCTGGCAGCAGACCAGGCGGAAAGAAAGTGGTGGAGTTGGCCCCCCACAGGAGGATCTACGGGAGGCGTGATGGGTATGAGGGTGGCACCCTCCCATCCCGTCACTGAGCGGGCTTGGAGGAGGATGATCCAGCTGAGGAGACACCAGGTCCCTTCCCTCATGGCTTATGGACCACGAGGCCACTGACTTGGGCCTGGGTCACCAGGGCTAAGCCTGCTGGTTGGGCTGGTTTTGTCGCAGGAGTGGAGAACAAATGAACTTAGAGGCTTCTGCTGTCTGAAGCCCTTGGGATCCTTCTGCGCCGATGTCATGGAGTCCAAGGTGGCAATGGACTTCTCGATATGTTGGAGGTGACCCTCCACACTGGGCCCAAACAGGTCGGTGCCTAGGAATGGAACATCCACCAGCTTGTGCTGAGTGTCCACTGTGAAGGTTGAGATCCGCAGCCAAGCTCTACGGCACATGGCAACTGCGGCTGCCACCAAGCGGGCACAGGAATCCCCCAGATCCAGAGCTGTCTGAAGTTGCTGCTTGGCCACAGCCCGGCCCTGATCCCAGATCTGCTTGGCCGTGGTCTGGAGGTCCGAGGGTAGGTGAGGAATCACCTCATCCAGAGAGCCCAGAAGGGCATGAGAGAAGTGTGCCACCATGACAGCCAAGCTCGCCTGTTCGAGGCCGAGCGAGGAGGCAGCATACATTTTTTTAGCTGTGTGGTCCAATTTCTTGGACTCCTTGTCTGGCGGTTTGTCGACATCCCCCGTATTGCCTTAGTGCCAAAACATGGAGTCACCCACCAACCCTTTGGCCGAGGGGTGCTCTGTGAACCCCGATAGGGTGCCGGTGGGCACCGCATATTTGCGGGTCATCTGAGCCAAGGGCAGGACGCAGGGCACTGCCAAAGCTCCAGGACTGGGCCAACAATGGCCATAGCCACTTTGAAAGCCTCCGGAGAGTCCCCTTTGTCCAGAATTTCTGTGAGGGGAGAGCTAGCCCACTTCTGGATGGGCTCCAGTTTCACCCCCGTGGACTCAAAGATGAGACAGAGGATGCCCATGAAGGAAGTGGGCCCTTCCTCTGTCAAGAGATCCTCCATGGACTCGACGTCGACCGGACAGGAGTGCAGTGAAAGTCCTTGGACTCGGAAGAATCCGCCAAACGTAACCGCCTGAATCACCCTCAGACCCACCGCAGACGGTCAGGCATGAAGGTGACCAACAGCCAATGGGGAAGCCCCTTAGCTTGCTGAGACCCCTTAGTCAGAGCACCAGTCGGCGGCTGCTTGGGCGGCGGCTCCACCATGATCAGTAGACAGGCAGGCATCAGCCAAGCCAGTCCTGATCGGCTCTGCTGGGGAAGGGACGGTCTTGACCCCAAGGAGGGAGTCAGCATCGGCCTGTCGGGCAACAGCCAAGTGATGGCTGGAGTGGGAACCGAGGACTGCGTCAGACCGGCCAGCACCAACTGGTGCCACATGAGGTCTTCATGGCATCGACGCAACTTACGCCAAAGCCTCTCCTCATCCAAGGAAGACGAAGACAATGAATAGCAGCGGCACTGCTTCCTGTGGCGTCCTCAGCAGGAGTGCAGATGATGGTGGAAGCTGTCCAATCCACTGGAGAAGGAAGACCGAGACCTCGACCTTGGTCACTGGTGGTGCCAACAGGGGATCTCAGAGGGAGCTGAGGAGTGCCACGGCTCCTCCTGGTCTTGGTCGGTGACCGGAGGGATCTGCTCAGCGGACTGAGCAGCCCCTTCTGAAGTCACTGACAGGACCGGAGTCCTGAAAAGAGAATTGTTGGCCTCTTCAGATAACAACCAGTTGATAGGGTTGGGAAAGAGTTCGGCCGCATCATCGGTGGCATCTCGACCAACTGGCCTGACGGGGTCTCTGTGAAGCCAGCGGCCAAGGCTTCGGTTTTGACAGTGGTCAAAACCTGGGAGTCCTGAGACTGAGAACATTCCCAGTCCCAAGAACGTCGACAGTGAGTCTTCTCTTTCTCTCCGCGACTCCTTCTTGCGAGAGCGGGAGCTGTGCAAACCCAAAGGGCCCTTCCCCTTTGTCAGAAGGGACTGGCACAGCTCCATGAAGGGGCCCAAAAAAGCAGAGTCCAACTGTAGAGGAACAAAGGCCGAGGCTGAGGAGGACTGTGCAGTGGCCAGAGTTGCCTCCTCCTCAAAGACTGTAAGCAGTTCCAACTGCACGGCAGACCTCGCAGCTGCGGAGCCTACCCAACGGGCATCCTTAGATTTGACTGGCGGATGTCGTTTCTCTAGACGACCCAACTTAAGGCAGGCGAGGCGTTCCTCGAGGACCATCATATGAAACGACCAGCAAATATTACATGCCTGGCTATCGTGATCGTGGCCCAGGCAGTAGACGCACGTGATGTGTGGGTCAGTATGTGACATTTTCTGCCCGCATGGGAACCAACGAAATCCGGGCGTGGACTTATCATGCACAGAGGTCACGATCCAAGACTGAACTGAAGACAGAACTCGTAAGAGTTAAAAATTTTGGAAGTAAATTTGAAGATTCAAGCGCTAGGGCCTAACTCAACATGGGAGCAGTAAGGAGGGAACCTGCTTCTTCTAGCGGTAAGGAAGATCTGACGTCATGGGGCAGAGCCGAGGGATATACCACCTGGGTGAGTGGGAAGAGCCAGCTTGAAGACTTTCCGGCAACTCAAAGGGAAAGGACACTGCCAGATTGTGTGGATAAGTACACCAAATCCACGTCCCTAGAAATAATCTTTTTTTCTATACCCAGATTCGGTACGGGGGCGTGGTTTTACAATCGGGAAGTCCATCCTTTTTCACAGCAATGCCAAAATTGGATTTTATGAGTGAAATAACTTTTTACCACGGAGGACTTTCTGTTCCATACTTGGTCATCACACTCCTACACAGGTCAGTTATCGACTACAATGGGGGAAGCAGCTACTAGGGAGCAGCTCTTTAAGCTCTTCTGTCTCTTTCCATCTGTGCTTTTTCTCCTCCATCTCTTTCCATCTGTGCTTATCGTCCTCTCTTTCCATCTGTGCTTATCCTCCTCCATCTCTCTCTCCATTTGTACCTCTCCTCCTCTATCTCTTTCCATCTGTGCTTAACCTCCTCTGTCTCTTTCCATCTGTGCTTACTCTCCTCTCTTTACATCAGAGTTTATCGTCCTCTCTTTCCAACTGTGCTTATCGTCCTCTACTTCTCTCTCTCCATTTGTGCTTCTTCTCCTTTATCTCTTTCCATCTGTGTTCATCCTCCTCTATCGCTTTCCATCTGTGCTTAAGCTCCTCTATCTCTTTCCATCTGTGTTCATTGTCCTCCATCTCTTTCCATCTGCTTATCCTCCTGTCTCTCTCTCCATTCGTGCTTCTCCTCCTCTATTTCTTTCCATCTGTGTTTATCCTCCTCTTTCTCTTTCCATCTGTGTTCATCTCTCTTACCATCTGTGCTTATCCTCCTGTCTCTCTCTCTCCGTTTGTGCTTCTCCTCCTCTATCTCTTTCCATCTGTGCTTAAGCTCCTCTATCTCTTTCCATCTGTGTTCACTGTCCTCCATCTCTTTCCATCTGTGCTTATCCTCCTCTCTCTCCATCTGTGCTGAAGCTCCTCCATCTCTTTCCATCTATGTTCATCGTCATGTATCTCTTTCCATCTGTGTTCATCCTCCTCTATCTCTTTCCATCAATGTTCATCATCTATCTTTCCATCTGAACTTCTCCTCTCTCTCTCCATTTGTGCTTCTCCTCTATCTCTTTCCATCTGTGCTTAAGCTCCTCTATCTCTTTCCATCTGTGTTTATCAACTCTTTCCTTCTGTGCTTATCCTCCTCTCTCTCCATCTGTGCTTATCTTCCTCTATCTCTCTCCATTTATGCTTCCCCTCCTCTATCTCTTTCCATCTGTGTGTGTCCTCTTTTATCTCTTTCCATTTGTGCTTCTCCTCTATCTCTGTCCACTTGTGCTTCTCCTCCTCTATCTCTTTCCATCTGTGTTTATCCTCCTCTATCACTTTCCATCAGTGCTTAAGCTCCTCTATTTCTTTCCATCTCTGTTTATCGTCCTCTATCTCTTTCCATCGGTGCTTATCCTCCTCTGTCTCTTTCCGTCTATGTTCATCGTCATCTGTCTCTTTCCATCTGTGCTTCTCCTCTCCCTCTCCATTTGTGCTTCTCCTCCTCTATATCGTTCCATCTGTGTTCATCCTTCTTTATCATTTTCCATATGTACTTAAGCTCCTCTGTCTCCTTCCATCTCTGTTCATCATCTATCTCTTTCCATCTGTGCTTATCCTCCTGTCTCTCTCTTTCTCCCCATTTGTGCTTCTCCTCCTCTATCTCTATGTGTTTATCCTCCTGTCTCTTTCCATCTGTGCTTAAGCTCCTCTATCTCTTTCCATCTGTGTTTATCCTCCTCTATCTTTCCATCTCTGCTTACCCTCCTCTCTTTTTCCATCTGTGTTTATCATCTTCTGTCTCTTTCCAACTGTGCTTATCCTCATCTTTCCATCTGTGTTTATTCTCCATCTCTTTCCGTCTGTGCTTATCCTCATCTCTTTCCAAGTTTATCGTCCTCTATCTCTTTCCATCTGTGCTTAAGCTCCTCTACCTCTATTTGTGTTTCTCCTCTTTCCATTTGTGCTTCTCCTCTATCTCTCTCCATTTGTGCTTCTCCTCCTCTACCTCTTTCCATCTGTGTTTATCATCATCCTCCTCTCTCTCTCTCTCTGTGTTTCTCCTCTATCTCTTTCCATTTGTGATTCTCCTCTATCTCTCTCCATTTGTGCTTCTCCTCCTCTATCTCTTTCCATCTGTGTTTATTGTCCTCTTTCCATCTTTGTTTATCCTCCTCCTCTGTCTCTTTCCATCTGTGTGAATCATCCTCCATCTCTTTCCATCTGTGTGTATCCTCCTCTATCTCCCCATCTATGCTCATCCTCCTCTCTCTTTCCATCTGTGTTTATCCTCCTCCATCTCCCCCATTTGTGTTTCACCTCCTATATCTCTCTCCATCTGTGCTTAACCTCTTCTGTATCTATCTGTGTTTGTCCTCTTCTATGTCTTTCCATCTGTGTTTATCCTCCTCTATGTCTTTCCATCTGTGTTTATCCTACTCTATCTCTTTCCATCTGTGCTTATTCTCCTCTATCGCTTTCCATCTGTGCTTATCATCCTCAGTCTCTTTTCGTCTGTGTTTATCGTCATCTCTTTCCATCTACGGTCATCCTCCTCTATCTCTCTCCATTTGTGCTTCTCCTCCTCTGTCTCTTTCCATCTGTGTTTATCCTCCTCTGTCTCTTTCCACATGTGCTTAAGCTCTTCTGTCTCTCCTCCATCTGTGCTTACTCTTCTCTATCTCTTTCCATCTGTACTTATCATCCTCCATTTCTTTCCCTCTGTTTATCATCATCATCTCTATCTTTCCATCTGTGTGTATCCTCTTCTATCTCTCTCCATTTGTGCTTCTCCTCTATCTCTCTCTATATGTGCTTATCCTCCTCTATCTCTTTCCATCTGTTCTTATCATCCTCAATTTTTTCCCATCTGTTTATCATCATCATCTATCTCTTTCCATCTGTGTGTATCCTCTTCTATCTCTCTCCATTTATGCTTCTCCTCTATCTCTCTCCATCTGTGCTTATCCTCCTCTCTCTCTTTCCATCTGTGTTTATCCTCCTCTATCTCCCCATTTGTATTTAACCTCCTATATCACTCTCCATCTGTATTTAACCTGCTCTTTCTCTCCACCTGTGCTTAACCTCCTCTGTCTGCCCATCTGTGCTTAATCTCGTCTCTCGCTGTATCTGTGCTTAGTAACCTCCTTCTCTGTTTCCATCTGTACTTTACCTTCTCTCTCACCATCTCTGTACTATAAGATATTCGTGCCTCCAAGGGATGTTTCATGGTATAAGAGACTCCAAGCATGAGGTTTAGGCAAGAGAACCACAAAGCTGAGCAGTTCTGTCGGCCAATACCTCACAAGAGTAGTACTATACCATGAGACATTCCTTGGAGGCCATATTATCTTATTATAAGCTCAAGTGATTTATTTATAACAAGTTTAGAGGTTTATTTTTAAATACATTTTATTGTGCCATCCTTCCTCCAGCACTGAAGTGGAGTGCTCCCTCCTAACTCTCCTGCACGAGAGCACACAGTGACTCTGCATGTTGACTGGTTGAAATCACTTAAGTGATTCATAATTAACCTTCTTTATCTCATTCTATCAGTGCTTAATCTCCTCTGTCTCACCCTATCTGTGTTTAGTAAACACCCTGTGCCTCTTTATTCCATATGCATAACTAACTGAAGCTGCAATAGTTCATGGCTTCTAAAATGCTTTAGCGCAACATGCATTCAATAGTTTCTCCAAACCATAAATTAAAGGTCGCTTGTGTAAACACTTCAGTAACCCTGTGCTCCCATTCTTGGGCTTTCAGGTTTAGCATTATCAGAAGTGGGTAATGCGTGGATGTGTCTCACCCTGAAATCATTTATACAATTTATGTATTCTACAATATGTGAAGAATAGCACTTCAGAATGCTGTCACTCACAGGACAGAGAAGTCCATGACAGAATATTCAATCCCTTCGGATACAAAATTTCCCCCTCCTGAACTATGCATGCTTACTGCCATGGGCATAAAAAAGCTATCCACTTGAAGCTGCATACTTACTCTGTACTCCCCCATGGCAAAATGACATGATGCCATTTGGATGAGCGCTCTCTGCTGTTCCAATGATCCCTGACTTGTGACCTGTTGCTGGGAACCCTGAAGTGCTGCTAGGTGATGCAGACTGGTGATTGCCTTTTTGTACTGGCCCTGTAATAAAACCACAGAGAGTGACCAAAACACAGACACAAATAACACACCCACAGCCCTTTTTTGCCAGTGTTGGCAGATTATCTATATCCCAGCTTTCAGACATGAACATCTCCACAGTAGATATAACTTTAGCCAGCGCTTACTTAAAGAAATTCTCAAAGCATCACTGAATATTAGTTAAAACATAAATTTTGAGAATTATTTTGCTTTTATTTAATATGTGTCCTCCATCTCCCCATAGGCTTCATAACAAACATTTGCCGAAAAGCAAGATCTTAGTATTGCAGGCTTCATCTGCGTCAAACTTTTTCCCCTGTAATGCAGCAATAATTCTCCCTTTCTGTCTAATGCAGTAGAAATGTTCTCTTTATGATGTCATAATGATGCCCACAGCAACTAGCCATGACACACAGACATCAGCAAGTCAAAAAGAAGAAACAAGCCGCTGTGGTTCACCAAAGAAATAGCAACAATAGTAAAACACAAAAAAGGGCCTTCAAGCAGTATAAGCAAGGAAAGAAGCAGACGGGCAGCATTACATATCAAAGCTGAGAGAAGCGGGAAAGGCTATTAGGATAGCCAAAGCCCAGACAGAGAAGAAAATAGTGCCGAGAGTAACAAAGGGGGAAAAAAAATGTTTTTGATACGTAAGAGTAAGGGTAGGGTAATCAGGCTAAATTCAACTGAAGGACAGATGGCTGAAAAGGATGGAGATAAGGCAGAAGTGCTGAACTAATTCTTCTGCTCAGTCTTCACCACTGAAGACCAAGGCAGCGGTCCTAGTATGGGAAAGGCATTGTGCAACAGTAGAACAGCAGACAACTTCCACTTCTGAAGAGAGAGTCCTAGAAGAGCTTCGCCAACTAAAAGTAGACAAAGCAATGGAACCCAATGGAATTCACTCTAAGATTCTAAAGGAGTTATGGGAAGAAATTGTAACACTGCTCACTGACCTTTTTAATAAGTCACTGGAAAGTGGCACAATACCACTAGACTGGAAAACGGCTGTGGTGGTACCCTTACATAAAAGTGGAAGCCAGAAGAGTCTGGGAACTACCGCTCAGTCAGTCTGACCTCAGTGGTAGGCAAACTTATGGAAACTCTGCTGAAAGATAGAATAGTGGATCATCTAAAAGAATCCAGAAAGTTTGACCCCAAGCAACACGAATTTATGACAGGAAAATCATACCTAACAAACATGATAGAATTCTTTGACTGGGTGACCAGAACAGTGGATCAGAGAGGGGCGGTGGACATGGAGTATCTAGACATCAGCAAGGCCTTTGATACCATATCCCACAGAAGGCTTATGGATAAGCTAGAGAATACAGGACTTAGTCAGAAGACAGTAAATTGGATTGCAAACTGGCTCAAGGATAGGACACAGAGGGTCTTAGTTAATGGAGCTCAGTCAGGGGAAGACAAGGTGACCAGTGGAGTGCCATGGGGTCAGTATTAGGCCCCATCCTCTTCAACATTTTCATCAGCGACATCGCTGATGAGCTGGAGGGGAATGCATGCCTATTTGCGGACGATACAAAACTCTGCAACCAGGTGGACACCCCAAAGGGAGACTTGAAGATGGAAAAGGATCTGAATAGGCTGGAAGAATGGTCCAAATATTGGCAACTGAAGTTCAGTGTGAAAAAATGCAAGGTCATGCATCTGGGTAAAAGAAACCCCAGGAAGGAATACATGCTGCTAGTGCACCAGCTTGAAGTAACCACAGGTGGAGGGGGATCTTGACGTAATCGTTACAGATGACATTAGGATGAGCAAGCAATGTGAAAGGGCAGCACAGAAACCAAATGGCATCCTCGGATGCATTGGAAGGGGTATAACTAGCAGAGAAAGAGAGGAGATAATGCCACTCTACAGATCACTGGTCAGGCTGCATATGGAATACTGTGTCCAGTTTTGGAGGCCGCACCTGAAGAAGGATATCAACAGACTGGAGGCGGTGCAGAGAAGGGCTACAAAGATGGTGCAGGGTTTGCACCAGGAGCCATATGAAACCAGACTGGCTGACTTACAGTTGTACTCGGTTGAACAGTGAAGAGACAGCGGGGACATGATAGAAACATTGAAGTATATGAAAGGAATTAACATGGTGCGGAAGGAGAACCTGTTTCAGATGAAATCAGAGAGTCATACAAGAGGCCACAATCTACGACTGGCAGGAGGTAAAATTAGGGGAAACATCAGTAAGTACTTTTTTCCTGAGAGGGTGGTCGACCCTTGGAATAGCCTACAGCAAGAGGCAGTAGACTCAAAATGTAAGGGAATTCAAACTTGCGTGGGATGAACACTACGTGCAAAAAAGGAAATCATCTAAGGAGGGGGGTAGGTATTCTGGGCAGACTAGATGGATCAAGAGGTCCCCTTCTGCTGGCAGATTCTTATGTTCTTATGAGATGTACCTTGGCAGAGGGAGACGTAAAACAAACAGTTGACGTCTGAGGCAAAGAAAATCTTCTTTTCATGTAGCTGTCTAGTAATCCAGTGAAATTAATACAGAGCATTAATGAACCACTGTGCATTCAAGAAATGAAATTCAACAGGACAATTAGCCAACTCGGCTCCAAAAAAGGTGGCACATTTTAAGAAAAGTGTGGCCCATTGAGGAATTTTAAGAAAACATAGAAAATAAGGAACGGGCAACCATGCACAAGGGCTGTGTTTCCACTGAAGGGTTCTGATGACATCATAGGGACCTCAAGAGTGAAATTCAAGAAGTACTTGATGTCATCAGAGCTAAGAAATGGAAACAACAGCCACGTTGTGAACAGCTGCCCAAGTCTTATTTTATATAATATATGGTTTAAAACATAAAATAAAAAAATGCTGCTACTTTTCTCCCAAGAAATCTTCAGTTTCATTTTTTTAATTAACAAAAAAAAAAGTAAAACAAAAGCAAACCCCTTCACCCAGCTACTGAAATCCCACCGAGGAGAGGGGTAGGTTTCTGTTTTTTAAAATAATGAAACAATAGAAGCTGTTGCACGGGGTTAATTAAAGTAAAATGGTAGGTGGCCTGAGTTTCTATTTTAATTAAAAAGCTGTTGCACCTCAGAAGGGTACAACAACATTCTATAACAATAATAATAACTTTATTTTTAAAGCTCCTTTCAAGAATATCAAGGTGCTTTACATCAAGCACAATATAAAATATCAATTTAAAACATACAAAAATACATTAAAACAACATTTAATTAGAACAAACCATACTATCATCCAAACAATAACAGATATTGATAAATAGTATCCCCTAATCGTCAAGATATGACCTTTGAACTGCGGAACAACACATTTTGGTTAGGATGGAAATCCATGCAAAACATGGAGTAACAACACACTGTAAATGGATAATAAACTATAAATGAAATCCCTTCCCATCTGAAGAAGGGAAGGAATGCTGATGTAAAATACACACAGATCTCTAAATGGCAACCAGCAGGCAAGATGGTGGTTGGGGGGGCATCCATTTTTTTCTTCTGATAGTCAGAACTTAAAACCAAATTTCAGATGGAAATCCCTTCCCTTCTGAAAAATAGAAGGCATTCTGATGAGAGAAACAACATCTAAATGGCAAACAGCAGGCAGGAGTCTAGATAGATCCAAGTTTGGTTTAGATATTCAGAAGACAAATTTCAGAAGGAAATTCCTTCCCAACCAAAGGGAAGACATACTGATGAGAAATATAATTTATTAAATGAAATAAACACTTATTTTCATTCAACTGCAGTTTCACGTCTTGTTAAAGGGACACATTCATGTACCATGGCAGACAATGTTTGAAGGCCCATGAAAAGTTATTTCAATTGAGGTATTGGGCATACCTGTAGCTGGAAGCAGTCCAGAGATATCGATGACTGAGTCTGTGCAATATAAATACTACATTAGAGCCATTCTTAGAACCTTGTGATGTCAGCGATGATCATCTGTGCCCCAGCCACTTTCTACCCTGGACATTTCAGACCAAAATTCCAAACAGTCTGGGCACTGGGCTAGTTGACATATAAAGGAACACAATACGGGGGCCAAGAGGCATCGGTTAAATATGGGGGAAAAAAAAGTTTCATCATGATAAGCGAGTCACAAAAAAAACATTTTAAATGTTAAAAAAACATTTCAGGCCATTTATCCAACAGTTAAGTGCAGAATCTACCTAATGGGGTCCAGATAAGCAACACGCATGTGTTGCCTGCACTCCAGAATGTCATTTTGAAGGCTTTTTAAATCTGAATTAGTGGTGAAAACTGAAAACAAGATGGCGGCAAACGAAAAAGGATTTTCCTTCACCTCACGAAAAAGGATGAGGTCAGTACGAAAAAATAATTTATTTTGTTTCATACAGCAATTTTTTAGTGCCAGCTGAACATGCTCAGAACCAATTATTCAAAATTTCAAAATTAAATAACTTTGGAACCGATTAATATTTTTTCACCAAACAAGCAAAAGGCACATCTGTGGGCCAGCCCCTTTCTACCCAGAAAATTTCAGACCAAAATTCCAAACCGTCCAAGTTGACAGCAAACCAATTCAAACCAATGGGAAAAAAATCCTCCCCCCCCCCCCAAAAAAAAATGCACTTTTTGCACTATCTGTATCTCGGAATCCACACATTCAACCGGAATGAAACTTGGCACGTCAAGAGATCTACCCCCACGAGACCGCACATGCAAATCTATTAAACAGTTGCAAAGTTATTTAAATGTAAAAATTGGGGGGTTAACATTGAACTACCAGTTCAACCCTAACTATGGGGCGCTACTGCACCCCTATAATACATACATATATATATATATATATATATATTTATGCAGTATGCATAGACCCAAACATTATTACATAAATTCTGATATTTGAGCTACTGTGTACATAAATTTCATTTATGTACATAGTAGACACGTCATCAGCATTTATGTACATAGCAGACGTGTCTGCCCACGGCTCAACTGACACTACTTCTTCACAGTAGTCCGCTTTCATTTACCCAACTACAACCATACTCTGAACACAAAAGTTTATTTTTCTCTAATTTTTTCCGCTAGCATCAGGCTGAAAGTCTCACAGAAACAAAAGTCATTACTGCATTTTTTTTTTTTTACTAAAACTTTGCAACAGCACTGCTTCTTCAGTCCTTGTCCCCCCACCCCGCTTGCTAGCATGCCCACTCACATTACCTCTCAAATCCACCAAATACATTCAGGATAACCCATAGTATGCCTTCCTTTACAAAAAAAAAAAAAATGTGCCATTATAATTGCCAACACATACATACCTTTGTCTGGGCAGCAGCACTTGCATAGTCTTTCAAAACCAGCATGCTTCTTCTGTTTCCCCTCCCCCCGCCTGCTCACTCACTCGCCCTCCCACTCACATTACCTCCACAAGAGTATGTTAATATAAACTAGTTTACCTTTCTTAAAAAAATTCTGAAAATGAGCTGAAGTGTGCAAGTTGAACCACCAACAGTTCTCTCATTTCTCTGGCAGCAACACTCTCACCTCGTCAAACCTGCATCCACCAGAACGTCCCACTCACTCCTTTTCAACCAGCGTTAGAAAAAATACTTTGAAAACAAAGATACTGGTTCAGAATTCAAAAGACCACCATATGTTTTCTGAGCAGCAGAAGAAGCCAGTGAGCTGATGTCGATTCCAACCTGCTCACTAAACATCGGCGCCATATTCCTTCCAATTTTCGGAAAACCCATTATCTCAGCCAAAGACAGCTGATGCAGTGATGCTGGCTTGGGTAGCGCAGTGAAGTGTAATAGCCTAATACAATTTAAACATCTCACAAGGTCCCTGCCTTTTGCATCAACAGAATACGCAACAGGGACCTCGTAGAAAAAATAATTTATTTCCATGCTATCCGTCTGATCTTGGGAACATTACTCATGGTTTATGCCACTCGTGAGGTTACCCAAGGTCAAACAGCTATTATGAAAATAAATAATTTATTACACAGGTTTCTGTTGCGTATCCCTCAGATATATGCAACAACAAACAACAAAGTGGTTTTATGCTCTGATAAATGCATGACTGGGGTATAGCAGTCCCATGCCTAACTGCCCCAGTAGTGTGTTTATCATAGCATAAAGCACAACCTGTCGTGTGTTACAGCACTTATAAAATGGGTACATGCTGAGAAACTAAAATGTTGTCTAAAAAAATGTGCAAAACATTAAAAGAAAGTCTATTTTTATAATAAATACTCCCTCCACTTCCTACATATTCTCTACTGTCACCAAGGGCACTCACACGGTTCCTGGGTTAGTGGCACTGTGCTGAGCCAAGGTTTGTGTAGCCGACAAGACTACGCTTTTGTTTCGGTCTTCCCACAACATAACACCATCTGTGGTAGCAACTTTAGAAAAAGAGCTAGTATTCTAATGCCAACTGTGGGTCAGGAGTGAAATATAAAAAGCATGGTCGCCTGCTTGTTAGGAGGGGGAGCGCACAGGTTGGGAGGGGCAGCTATAGGGATACAGACCAAAAAGTACAGGTTCTAGGGCTGATATATAGTTTCTGTTCACACACAGGCAGTTCCACTGGAAGTGCTGATTTGTCAAAACGTCTTCTAGCTAAGCTTCTTCTATCACCCAGGCCATATATTCTCTGGCTCCACCCCATGACGTCAGATCTTGCACACTGAAAGCAGAGATCCATATGCCATTTGTCAGAGGAGGCCAGGTGAGTGGTGTGGATGTGAACTAGATACCAGGCCTAGAACTATGGTTACAGGTAGCAATCTATTTTTCTAGGGGTGTGGATATAGTTAACAATCCACACAGACAGACTTCCAGCAGTTCTCTTGGGAGAGGGGGAGTAGGCATACCCCCCCATTTGGCAGCGACTGCCAAAACACAGAATTTGACGGCAGATAAGTACCACTTGACCCATCCAGTCTGCCCATTTCTCCCTACCTACACTATTACCACAGACCACACTTGAACTACAGTTCTTTCTCCCTTCCCACCTTTCTTTCCACTATGATTCCCTTGTACTTACCCATTCACTCTTAAACACCACCGTTTTGCCCCCACCACTTCCACTGGCTGGCCGTTCCAGGAATCCACCACTCTTTCTGTAAAGAAATACTTCCTCACATCTATTCTGAATCTACCACCTCCAGATTCATAACAGGTCACCTCATTCTTGAGCACCTTTCTTCTGACAAATACTTCCCTCAGAGAAACATAGACTTTGACGGCAGATAAGGACCGCTAGGCCCATCTAGTCTGCCCATTTCCCTACCTACAGGATAGGCCGCAGATTCTAGTTAACCAACAGCCTATTTCTTCCTACCCCCCCCACAAGAATTGCCTTATGTCTGTCCCCTGCATTCTTGAATTCTCCCACAGTTTTAGACCCCACAACCTCCTCAGGAAGGCTGTTCCATGCATCCACTACCCTCTCTGTGAAATAATACTTCCTCACATTGCCCCTGAACCGCCCTCCTTCTGTCTTTAAATTGTGTCCCCTTGTTCTTGCAAGTCTCTTTTTCTGAAAGATGCTACCCTCTTGGACTTTGTTGATTCCACTGAGGTACTTAAAAGTTTCTATCATGTCCCCCCCCTCCCTTCTTTCCTCAAGGGTATACATATTAAGCTCCTTTAGTCTCTCCTCATACGGCTTCTCTTGCAGACCCTGCACCATTTTAGTTGCCCTCCTCTGACTACCTCTATCCTGTCTATGTCCTTGGAGATGGGGTCTCCAGAACTGGACACAGTACTCCAGATGGGGTCTCACCAACTGTCTGTACAGAGGGATAACAACTTCCTGTTTTTCTGCTGCTGATGCCTCTCCTATACATCCCAGTATACCCTCAGCCCTCCCTACTGCCTTCTCACATTGCTTGCTAACCTTAAGGTCATCTGATATGATTACCCCAGGTCCCTTTCCTTTTTGTTGTTACTACCTCCCCACCCATTATGTTTCTTCCCCTGGGTTCTTGTTTCCAGGTGCATTACTTGCACTTCTTTGCATTGAATCCTAGCTGCCATACTTCTGACCATTCCTCCAACCTTGCCAAGTCCCTTTATCCTTTCCACGCCTCCTTGTGTATCAACCCTGTTGCAGATCTTTGTGTCATCTGCAAAAGGCATACTTTTCCTTCCAGTCCCTCTGCAATGCCACTGAAGAGACATTAAAAGGACTGGACCCAATACTGAACCCTCGGTTCCCACTAGTAACCCCTCTTTCTTCACAGTGGACTCCATTTACAATTACCTTCTGTGTCTTGTTGTGCAGCCAATGTTTTACCAGGCTACCACCCGGACCCACTCCCAGGCTGGTTAATCTGACTATTAATCTTTTGTGTGGGACTGTGTCAAATGCCTTTCTAAAGTCTAGGTAGGCCATGTCCACAGCCCCTCCCTGGTCTACTACTTTGGTCACCCAGTCAAAGAAATCTTTAGATTAGTTTGACATGACCTTCCCGCTGTGAACCCATGCTGCCTTGGGTCCTGTGCTCCACTGGCCTCTAGGTACTCAACTATTCTTTCCTTCAGAGTGACTCCATCACTTTCCTACCACAGAGTTCAGACTGACAGGTCTGTAGTTTCTACCTCTGTCTTGGTCCCACTTTTGTGAAGGGGCATCACATCTGCCTTCCTCCAGTCCTCGGTACCACACCATCCTCCCATGATTTATTAAAAAGAGTAGCCAGTGGTTTCACTAGTTCCTCCCTTAATTCTTTTAGAATTCTGGGTGAATTCCATCAGGACCATTGCTTTGTCCACCTTCAGTTTAGGAGTTCTTGCAGAACCCTTTCTTCTGTGACAGGACTGGGATCGACCCCCCTATCAAGAGTGCTTCTGTTATTTGGATTAGGCACTTCACCCCTCCTCTTTTGTGAATACTGAGCAGAAATATTCGTTCAGTATCCCTGCTTTTTCACTGTCCCCCTTGCCCACCCACCATTCATTCTATTCAGCCTCACTATCCCTCCCTTTGTCTTTCTACGCTCGCTGATGTACCTATAAAAGGTTTTATCCCCCTTCTTAACCGAGTTGGCTATCTTTTCCTCAGTTCGGACCTTTGCTATTCTGACTTCCCTCCCTGCTTCCTTCTGCCTTAACTGGTACAGTCTTCTGTCCTGCTCCTTCTGTGTTTCCTTATACTTCCGGAATGCTATCTTTTTCTTCCTGACTTTCACAGCCACCTCTTTTGAGAACCACAGTGGCTTTTTCTTTCGTTTTGATTTGTTTATTTGCTTCATGCAAAGGCTTGTTGCCTCTGTGATGGAAGCTTTGATGATTCCCCATTGTTGCTCCACACCTCCTTCTAGCCTGTTTGCTAGTGCTATTCTGAGGCACTCTCCCATCTTGCCAAAGTCAGCCCTCCTAAAGTCCAGTACCCTCACTTTTGTATGGCTTGACTCTGTAGCTGAGTTTAACGTGAACCACACTGTTTGATGGTCACTTGTCCCCAGATGGCAACCATCCTCTACCTTGTTTAACCCCATGAGGTATTTAAAGGTTTCTCATATATCCCCTCTCCCTCCTCTGTTCCAGTGTTCCAGAAAATCAAGGTCCCAAGTGCAGCACCCCAACAAGATTCAAGGTTGATGCTGTAATGGGAAATGAAGGTGTGTGTTGACTTCCACTTAGCAGTCACCGAGGCAGCGGTATGCCCGGCAGAATGAGCCCCAAACCCTACGGGAGGCTCCCGACCAGCGAACCTATAGCAGAGGTCGAGGCAGGAGGTTATTCACCTGCCAATCATTTGCTTAGCTTTTGGTCTGCCAGGTGAGGCTTCAGTGCATCTTACAAACAGCTGGCAAACCTCACCCCAAACTCCAACCATGCGCTCCATATACTGCAGAATTGAAAAGCATCATGTTTGTTTAATTTAGCGGTCCAAGGCTATGCGACTTGTTAGCTGCAGTTAAAGTTCACTGTCCTGTACTTCCATATAACGAGTCTGACATAGATAACTTAGTTGTTCAATTAATTTAGCGGGTCTCTTTCTACAGCGAACATAGCAGGCCCAGAGCATGGAGCCTGCAGTTGGCCTCCGAAGATGGACTGTTAAAGTAAACCAGTAAGCTAATCGCCTGGTTAAAGTGAAACTCTGACAATACCTTCAGAAGGAACTTTGGGTGAGGGCGGAGAACGACTTTGTCCCAGTGGAAAACCAAGTAAGAAGACTCCACCAAGACGGCCTGGAGCTCACTGATCCTTCCGGCTGACCTAATGGTCACCAGGAAGGCAGTCTTCCGTGACAAGTGTGATGTCTCACACCTGTCCACAAGCTCAAATGGCTTGACCATGATCATAGCCAGCACCAGCAGTAGGTCCCATGGTAATGGTGGTAGTGGTTTACACACTGGAGGGGGCCAACGGTCAATGCCCTTAAAAAAGCACCAGACCACCTTCTTGTAGGCCACTACTGGTATACCAGCTCACGTCCATTATGCAGAGATGGCTGCCAGGTGCACCTTAAAGGTCATCGCAGTCCCAGCTGAGAAATGGGACCAGAAGTACTCCATGATACAAATCACAGGGTAGGCAATGGGATAAAGTTCCTTGCGTTGACACCAAATGGAAAATCTTTTCCAATTAAAGGCGTAGCATTGGAGAGACAACTCTTTTCAGAAGGCCTCCACAACGTGGAGCACAGCTTCTAAAAGACCCAAAGCCTGGAACTCTAGCCACTCAGCAACCAGGCTGTCAGGTCCTGTTATCAGGTCAGCAGGTCCGGGCTAAGAGGCAACCGCCACAGAGGGCTGCTGCTCAATATGAAGAGATCAAAGTACCAGAACTGCCGTGGCCACCCTGCAGCTATCAGGATCATCTCTGTGCCTTGTCCTTCTGGACTTTGACCACCACATTGTGAATCAAGGGGAAGGGGGAAGGCATTCCTCCACCAGTGTCCCACACTGTGCAGCCGGGCACAAAACAGCCTCAGTTTTGCGCTCTCCAAGGAGACAAACAGATCCACCAGAGGGGTCCCCACTGGGTGAACAGGCGATTTACCATCTCCTGATGCAGGAACCACTCATGCAACAACACTCTGCCATCCAGCTGAGAGTGTCTGCCAGTGGATTGTGGACACCAGCAGCAAGGATCACCAGGAAATCTTCACCCAGGCTGCACATGAGGATCCTGGTGTGGAGGGTCTTCTGACAAAAGGGAAGGGAGTGCGCTCCACCCTGCCTGTTCTAGTAGTCATAGTCATGGTATTGTCCATCTGGACTTGCACAACCTGACCCCTGAGTAGCAGAGTAAATTCCATCAGAACTAGCTGCACTGCACAGAGTTCCAGTAGTCTCTGTGGTCAACCACATGCACTGCCCACCACACCAGAGATGTGTCAATCGTGGGCATGACAGTCGGTTCGGGGCAAATGGGGCCCCTTCCTCAAAATGTTCTGGTATCGGCCATCAATGGACGGCATCCCACATTGGTTGGTCTAACTGGCCTACATAATGGCATTACTGACACCCAACTCCCACTGTAGGTGGCTCATCCACCAGTGGGCCCACCAGACCACATTGGTGCAGTACACCATGTACCCCAGAAGCCTCAGGAAGTCGCGGGCAGGGCATGACAGCCCAACCTGAAATGATTGTGCAAAAGAAGCTAGATCCAGTGCCTAGTCTGCAAGGAGGAGGACCGGAGCTGAATCACCTGCAAGGGTATCAGTTCAGACTTGGTTGTGTTGACCAGCAGGCCCAAGTCTCTGCAGGTCTGGAGGGTCAGATTCCTGGACCACTCCATGACTTCCTTGGATGGCCTGGCAATCAGCCAGCCATCCAGAGAGGGATACACCCTGACGCCCATGAACCTCAGGAAGGATGCCACCACTGCGTTGCACTTGATGAAGACCCTGGGTGCGGATGAGAGGCCGAAGGTCATGACCTGGAACTGACAGAGAACCCCTTCTGCACAGAACAGAATGTATCGTCAGTGGAATGGACAGACTGAGATGTGGAAGAATGCCTCTTGGAGGTCCAGGGAGCAGAAACACATGTCCTGCTGTGGGGATGGAATGATCAGATTCAGAGTTACCATCCTAAACGTGTGCTTCCGCATGTACTGGTTGAGATCATGCAGATCCCCCGGACACATACCCATCTGGCTACAGTATCTGGAACACAGGCTATAGTCCTTTTCACAAGGGCAGTGATGTCCTCCCTTAGGGCAGACAGCATGTCCTCGACAGAGGACTACCGAGGGGTGTGGGATCATTAAGGCCGAGAGAGCCTTGAAATCTAGAGGCAACCCTCTGCCTACCACCTCTAGGATACACCTGTCCATGATAATAATGGATGAACATGGTCAAAAGTAGTGAAGCTGACTCCCTCACTGGGAGCTGGGTCAGGGACTGGACAGGCGGGAGGCTAACACTCCCCCCCCCCCAAACACATCACTGAGTAGTTTTGGAAGGGGAACTGGCCACTGGGGCTAGAGGAGCACCTCTTCCCCTACCTCTGCCTCTTTTAGGCCCCTGGCCAGAAGACTTGCCCTTGGGACACCAGGCTTGGTACTGCCCCAGCTGGGACTGCTACTGCTAAGGCTGCTGTGGCTGAAAGGACCGAATTAAAAGAGCTTCTTTTTGGGTTTCTGGTCCTTAGGATCTTTTTGGGACAAAGCCATTGAGTACAGGGTGTCACTGGACTTCTCAATCCTTGTGAGATGTCTTTCTACCCCTGGGCCAAAGAGGTCAGAGCCCAAGAAGGGGACATCAGCCAGCTTGTGCTGAGTGTTTGCAGTAAAGGTTAACAATCTCAGCCAGGCCTCATACTGCACTGCACTGCAACAGCCACTGCCATGGCACACGCACAGGAGTTTGGTCTCTGACCAACTTCACCGGCAGTTGCTTGTCTGCAGAGAGACGAGTGAGGACATCATCCAGTACTCCCAATCAAGTAGTGACCAAAGTTGGCCATTATTGTGGTGCAGCCACAATGAAGTCCTCCATGAATGACCATCCAGCACTGGCCCAAGCACCCAGGCTGACTAGGTGCCCACTGTAGCAGTCACCGCCTCCTCTTCCATGGCCACAAGCTGAGCAGCCAACCCCGCTTCAGCGGAGGCTGACATGCAGCCCTTCAGCCAGAGCTCTGGATCCCCATCGGCCTGCCAGTCAAGAAGCAGCCAGGCCATATGATCTTCCAAGGAAGAAGGACGCATCATCTGATGCAGCTCACAACCAAAAACATTGTGTACTGCTCCTAGAGTGGCTAGATACATGTGGGCATGTTTCTGACCTCTTCTGTCAGTACTTGATGCAGAACTTTTAGCCATGAATCAGCTTTACTTCCTCTGAATCAGCTTTGCTTCCTTTGAATCCATCTTCCATTGAAGAGGCTGAAGCCGGAGCAAAGGGGAGGAGAAAAAGTCGAGGAACAGTTTAAAATTGTAGAGAAAATAGTTTGATCGCCAATGGCACACTTGATAGCCTACAATACTGAAAAGCTACTAAGGAGGAGACGGGACTCTTCCAGCAGAAAGGAAGATAAGACACCATGGGGTGAAGCCAAAGGATATATCGCCCGGGTGGTGGAAGAAGCTTACCTTGAAGACAGTCAGACAAATCAGCACTTCTAGTGGAACTGCCTATGTGTGGACAGTGAACTATGACCATGTCACTAGAATAAAATATTAAACTGTCTCAAATTCCCTGTTTCTGAGTTGTCAGCGAGCAAGTGACTGGGCAGCAGAGAAAACAAGATGACTGCCACACTGGGTTGGTGCTCCAGGATTCTGGTCAATATGCCAGCCACTACTGTTGGATCTTTTTTCCCCTGTGCTATACGATCAAAAAAAAAATATGGCTGGAATCCAGTTCTAGCCAATCAGGTTCCTTTTCTGCCCCTACCCATTTTAAACATATAGATATACACACACATTCTTGAGTTAGATCCTAGAAAAATTTAGAACAATATTTATTCAGTGAGTAAGTCATGTTTCCGACCATTTTAGGGATTTATTGCTCAGCCTTCTTGGAGCAGATTCCTCCCGGTTTTTTTTCTTTTTCTTTTTTTTTAGCTTCACACAGTTACAAGATCACAGGATCACACTGGGAACCTTCCATTTGCAAAAAAGAGGAGTGAGAATAAAAATAAAGTAACTCTAATAATCATAATGATAATAATTTTAATAATACAAGTACTTTTCAGCACGAAGTGATTCCATTGTCTGCTGTTACCTGGTAAATTATCATATCGGTGAGGAAGATTCTCAGCCACAGCCAGGTGTCGGTCTTCCAAGCTACACAAATCCTTGAAAATTCTATTCATAAAGCAAATGCAGGTCAGAACAAAGAGCAGGACTCAAGTTCAGTCTGTACTTTGTAAACAATTCATTTAGCCTTTAGCATTTGCTAGAGAAACTTTATTTTTCATTGTCAACTGGCTTTTCCAATCTTCCAGTATTTACAATAAATCTGGTTCCTTAAGAACAAGTAGGAAAAAAAAGTTAAAGGGGAAAAGTCCACCAAATCAGCCACCACCTAATGGGTGAGGCTGGCTGCCCACAATCAGTACATTCAGAGCCGAATCATTTTTTAATTTTTAAACTTACTGCTCCATTTAAATATCCTACCTTATCTGGTTCATCCTGTGACTCCTCCACCCCACCCTGATGAACAGAAGTTCCTGTGACTGCATCTCAGAATCCATAGTGACTGACATCAGCGACAGGAAGTCAGGAGTTTTCTAAAGCTCTGACATGCTTGTTGTGGGTCCTGCAGTATTTCTGAGTCAGGACTAATAATGGCCCGTGTGATGCAAAGGCAGAGCATGTCATGCGCCTATCTGTGAGGCAAAGGGTCACAGTATGACGCGACTCCTGCTCCAAACTAAAGAAGCCTAGGAAAAGGAAGGCATCCACATTGCTGCTCTGTGGTTAGCGGGGGGTCTTACAGTACATCACAGGTAACCATGTAATGCCATGATCTCCCCCCCAACTGCAGGCAGTGGCAGCATGGACATGGCACCAACCCAACTCCTCCTTTTCGCCTCCCACATGAACAAATACACATACCTCTTGCATTCTGCCTCCCAGCTCCATTGTGTGGTTGGACGGGGCCTCCCTTGGTGTACCAGAAGGTAGGTCCATAACCAGATCAAGAAGTGTGGAGGTGGAAGGGACTGTGGGCTCTTTTGGGGAGGGGGGGCATCTGGGGCAAAGGATACCCTGTCCTTCTGCACCTTTAGGATCATTATGTGGCCCAGATGAACTGAAGGAAAGGTGTACAGGAGCTCCTGTGCCCCCTCTCCCCAACCAAGTGCCCTGCTGAGGGTGATCGCAGCTTCCTTTTTTTTATCCCCCCCAAGAAGTGAACAGATCCACTGACTATGTTCAACATTTTGAGAACATCTAGGACACTCCCCGTGAGTGCAGTGACCACTTGGGGGATGCTTCTCCCACATGACAGAGCATGTCTGCCAGCAGATCGCTCCTGTGACATGGACCACAAATCAGTCATAGAAACATAGAATTTGACGGCAGAAAAGGACCGCTTGGCCCACCCAGTCTGCCCATTTCCCTGCCTACTGGATAAGCTGCAGATCCTAGTTAACCAGCAGCCTACTTCTTCCTACCCCCACCCCCTAGAATTGCTTTATGACTATCCCATGCATGCTTGAATTCAACCACTGTTTTTGACTCCACGACCTCCTCCGGAAGGCTGTTCCATGCATCCACAACCCTCTCTGTGAAAAAATACTTCCTTAAATTACGTCTGAGCCGCCCCTCTATCTTCAAATTGTGCCCCCTTGTTCTTGCACACCTCTTTTTTTGAAAGATGCTACCCTCTTGGACTTTGTTGATTCCCTTGAGGTACTTGAAAGTTTCTATCATGTCCCCCCTCTCCCTCCTTTCCTCGAGGCTATACATATAAAGCTCCTTTAGTCTCTCTTCATATGTCTTCTGGTGCAGACCCTGCACCATTTTAGTTGCCCTCCTCTGGACAGCTTCCATCCTGTCCATGTCTTTGTGAAGACTGGGTCTCCAGAACTGCACGCAGTACTCCAGATGGGGTCTGACCAGCTGTCTGTACAGAGGGATAACTTCTTCCTGTTTTCTACTGGTGATGCCTCTCCCTATGCATCCCAATATCCCCCCAACCCTCCTTGCTGCCCTCTCACATTGCTTGCCCACCTTTAGGTCATCTGATATGACTACCCCCAGGTCCCTTTCCATTTTTGTTGTTGTTAGTATCTCACCCCCCATTGTGTACTCTTCCACTGGGTTTTTGTTTCCCAGGTGCATTACCTTGCACTTCTTAGCACTGAATCTAAGCTGCCATACATTTGACCATTCCTCTAACCTTGCCAAGTCCCTTCTCATCCCTTCCACCCCACCTTGTACACCAACTCTGTTGCAGATCTTTGTGTCATCTGCAAAGAGACATACTTTTCCTTCCAGTCCCTCTGCAATGTCGCTTATAAAGACATTGAAGAGGACCGGTCCTAATACTGAACCCTGCGGTACCCCACTAGTAACCCCCCTTTCATCAGAGTGGACTCCATTTACTATTACTTTCTGTGTCCTATTTTCCAGCCAATTTTTTACCCAGGCTGTCGTCTTGGGACCCACTCCCAGGCTAGCTAACTTGTATATTAATCTTTTGTGTGGGACTGTGTCAAATGCCTTGCTAGAGTCTAGGAAGGCCATGTCCACATGTCCCTGGTCTACTACTTTGGTCACCCAGTCAAAGAAATCTATTAGATTTGTCTGGCATGACCTTCCTGCTGTGAATCCATGCTGCCTTGGGTCCTGTGCCCCTCTGCCCTCTAGATACTTGACAATTCTTTCCTTCAGACATGATTCCATCATTTTTCCTACCACTGAGGTTAAACTAACAGGTCTGTAGTTTCCTGCTTCTGCCTTGCTCCCACTTTTGTGAAGGGGAATCACATCTTCCCTCCTCCAGTCCTCGGGTACCACCCCATCCTCCCATGATTTGTTAAACAGAGTAGTCAGTGGTGTCACTAATTCTACCCTTAGTTCTTTTAGAATTCTGGGATGAATCCCATCAGGCCCCATTGCTTTGTCCACCTTCAGTTTCAAGAGTTCTTTCAGAACCCTTTCTTCTGTAAATGGGCTGGTATCAACTTCTGTCCAGTGTGTTTCTACTGTTTGTTCTAGGTACCCCCACTTCTTTTGTAAATACTGAGCAAAATGTTTGTTTAGTATCTCTGCCTTTCACAGTCTCCCTCTGCCCACCCTCCTCCCCCTTTATTAAGCCTCACTATCCCTCCCTTGGTCTTCCTTCGCTCCCTGATGTACCTATAAAAGGTTTTATCCCCCTTCTTAATGCAGTTGGCTATCCTTTCCTCGGTTTGAGCCTTTGCTGTTCTGACTGCCTTGCCAGCTTCCTTTTGCTTTAACTGATACAGTTCTCTGTCCTGTTCCTTCTGTGATTCCTTGTACTTCCTGAAAGCTTTCTTTTTCTCTTGAACCTTCACTGCCACTTCCTTTGAGAACCATACTGGTTTCTTACATTGTTTAGTTTTGTTTATTTGCTTCACACAAAGGCTTGTTGCCTCTGTGATGGCAGTTTTTATTATTCCCCATTGTTCTTCCACCCCTACTTCCTGCCCATTTGCTAGTGCATTCCTTAGGCACTTACCCATTTTGGCAAAGTCAGCCCTCCTAAAGTCCAGTACCTTTGCCTTTGTATGGCTTGACTCTATTGCTGTGTTTACTGTGAACCATACTGTTCGATGGTCACTAGTTCCCAGATGGCTACCCACTTCTACATCTGTGATCCTCTCTTCATCTCCATTTGAGAGAACCAGGTCTAAGATTGCTCCCTCTCGAGTGGGCTCCAATACTAGTTGTCTAAGGCATGCCCCCTGAAGGGCATCTAGAATAACCCCACTCTTCGAAGTGGCTGCGACAACTTCACTCCAGTTAACATCTGGCATATTCAGATCACCCATCAGCAATATCTCCCCTTTTTTTGCCATACTAAGTATACTTTCTATCATTTCCTTGTCCATTTCCTTCCCCTGAGAAGGGGGTCTGTATACAACCCCTGTGCGGATTGTGGTGCCATTTGCCAGTCTCCAAATTTACCCACAGTGCTTCTTCTCCTCCCTGTTTTCTCTTTTGTTCTGTTACTTTGATTCCTTCCCTTATGTAAAGAGCTACTCCTCCTCCTCCTCTTTTACCCTCCCTGTCTTTCCTGTATCTAGTGTATCCTGGTATGTTTACGTCTCAGTCATGGTTTTGTGCGAACCATGTTTCTGTGACTGCCACGATATCCAGATGTTCCTCCTCCTCCATCAAGGCCACTAATTCAGGAAGCTTGTTACTCAGTCCTCATACAAAGTGCGATATAAAAGAGACCATATCCAAAGTGCCTCCCGACACCGAAGAAAGGCATGCTTCCTACACTGTATGTTCTGGTCAAACATTGTGACTGTGTTGTCTGTGCTGACTAGGACCACTCAACCAGGCACCAGTGGTGTGGACGTCACCAACGTCCTGTGCACTGTATCGAGTTCCAGCAGGTCGATGTGGAGTTGAATCTTGCATGGCGACCAGAACTTGTGCACCAAGTTGTCCAGCAGATGTGTACCCCTCACCAGTGATGCAGTTGTTCATGTGATCAAGGGCTCTGGAGAGACAAACAGGATTCCCCCACAGAGGTTTGAGGAGGACAGCCACCACAGAATGCCCCATACATTGGCTGGGTCACCAGAACTAGTTGGTTCAGGGTTGAATGTGACAAATCAGTGACACCACAATACATAATGAACGGGTTGCATAAACCAGCAGCTCCAATGCACTATGGCTGTGATAGAGGCCATGAAGCCCAAAAGCAGCAGAAATTCCTGGGCCAGGTGTGATTGCCTAGCCTGAAATGGTTGGGCAAAGGACGGTAGTTGAGCTCTGGCTTACAGGGAGTCTAGTTCTGCTGCAGTGAAGAGGATCACCTACTTCGGGGTGAGCTGAGACTTGGCCAGATTGACCGTTAGGCCGACATTCTGAAACTCTGGATAACCAAACTCTTGGACTGCTCCACATCCTGCAACCAGCTCCCTGTAATGAACATCTTGACACTTCTGCATCCAGAAAGGTCGATGCAACCGACAGACACTTGGTGAACATGCTGGATGCTGAAGACGGACTGGACAGCATGGTCCTGAACTGATGCAGGGTTCCATCCACTCGAACATGAAGGAACCCTCTGTGTGACAGACAAATGGGGGTGTGGAAGTACACATCCTGGAGGTCCAGGAGCAGAACCATGGCCTTGACTTCACCGTCACAATGATCTGGTGAAGATGCGAAACTTCGGACTCCAAATGAACTTGTTCAGCACTCACAGATCAAGAATGGGGTACCAACCTCCATCTTTCAGAGTACCAGGAAATACCATGACATGAACCCCTTCTGAGCTTGGTTTTCTGGGACAGGTTCTATCACATGCCTCTTGAGGAGCTAAAGAACTTTGCTCCATAGTGCATGGAGAGCATGCATATAGCATGCACCAAGCAGGAATATAGCATGCACCAAGCAGGAAAGGGATCTTGGGGTTGTCATCTCTGATGACCTCAAGGTAGGGAAACAGTGTGACAAGGCAGCAGGTAAAGCAAATAGGATGCTGGGATGTATAGGCAGGGGCATCACCAGCAGGAAAAGGGAGGTCATAATTCCGCTATACAAGACACTAGTGAGGCCCCACCTGGAGTACAGTGTACAGTTCTGGAGACCATACCTACGTAAGGGCATAGACAGGGTAGAGAAGGTTCAGAGGAGGGCAACAAAGATGGTGCATGGATTGCATCACAAGTCCTATGAAGACAGGTTGAAGGAACTGAACATGTACTCCCTGGAGGGAGAGGAGGAGAGAGGGATATGATAGAGACATACAAGTATCTTACAGGGAGGAACAGGGCGCAGAAAAACACTATTTTTAAGCGAAAAAGATGTTCCAGGACTAGAGGGCATGGGATGAAGTTGGAGGGAGGACGATTCAGAGGAAACATGAGAAAGAATTTCTTCACAGAATGGGTGGTGGACAAGCGGAACACCCTGCCAGAGGAAGTGGTGGGGGCTGAAACAATCACGGGATTTAAGAATGCATGAGATAGACATAAAGGAATTCTAGAGGTCAGGGGTAAGGGGCAACAGACTTCTAGGAAAACAAACTGAACTTACAAGCTCAAATGGGCAGACTGGGTGGGCCATAGGCCCTTATCTGCCGACACTGTCTATGTATCTATGAGAGACTCAAGTTACGGCATGTCCTCTATCAGCACTCGGAACTGACAAGGAGGTAAGATCACGAATTCCAGAGACAACCCTAATCCTACCACTTCCAGGACCCACTAGTCTGAAGTACAAGCAGACCTCTGTGGCAGAAAGTGGCAGAATCATCCTCCCAACCAGGGATCCCCAACCCATCACATTTCATTTGGCAGCGGAACCAGCGGATTGACCACTGGAGGAACAGCAAACACTGCCCTTGCACTGACCGTGACCTCTCGATTCATTGGCTGAGTTGTGCTGCTGATACTGCTGCCTCTGATGCTGCGGCTGACCTTGTGTGCCCCAACAGGGTTCACAAAAGGAGCTTGTGCCATGTGGCCTAGGCTTCGGCTGTTGCTTGGGGTTGGCAACCACTGACACTGATGTCAGGGTCACATTGGACATCTTAATGCATGCGAGATGGTCCTCTACCACCGCACAAAGAGATACGCCTCTGTAAAGGGGAGGTCTGCCACAGGTTGCTGGATTTCCTGTGTGAATGTCAAAACCAGCAACCATGCACATCGGAGATTGGACACTGCACAGTCTGATACATCAGCCATATCTACTGCCACCTGCAACTGGTGCTAAACCAACATCTACCCCAGATAAGGGACCTCCTGTAGATCTGGCGGACTCTCGACAGGAAGCTGGTTGGAGATGCCCCACAGCCTTGTCAATATCTCATGGCTCTACCGGGCCTTCAAAGCCACATAGTTGGCCTGCTGGATGCCCGGGGAGCAGCCACACAGACATTTCAGCCAAGGCACGCCGTCATCTAAGACTCGCTGTTTGGTGGCTTGCCCAACTCCCCCTACACCTTCACCTTGAAGAACACTGCATCTGCCACCAAGCCTTCTGATGACAAATGTTCCAAAAGTCTGGATGATATGCCGGACCACACACATATGATCAATACAACACGTCTGGACTTGGCAGGAGGTTGGGTACTGCCAGAAACTGAGTGCTGAGCCCAAGATAGTAGGGGCAATAAAGAACACCACCTTTGGAGAGAAGTCTCGCTCAAGAATATTTATCAGTAAATAGGTCTCCTTCTGAAGCTCTTTCAACAGACTGTCCAGAGCGATGGACATCTGTTGCATTAGTACAGCGAATGAGGACTGGTCCCCTACAGGAGGCCTGTCTGTAGGCAGAAAATCTTCCCAAAAATGTGGATTAAATGGGATGAACAACGAATCGGAGTCAGAATAGACAAATTGACCACTGACAAGGTATGTTGTTGACCTTCTCCGATGGGGTAATCACCTCTAACAGGAGGTGAAGAAGCCAAGACTTACACTTACAGTCCTAGGCTGGAACGCTCTCCACAAACTGTGGAGGTAGGGGCTCCATCAGCATATCACTTTGGTGCAGTTGATAATTCCGTAGCGGGAGCTGTGGGGCACACAAACGGAGTTGGCGATGGGAGAGAACCATGACTGGGACAAGTCTATGGACATCAACGGTCACCTGTGACTCACAGCAAACTCTCATTAGGCTCACTGCTGCTAGGCAGCTCTCTTCTATCTGTGACATTCCAGTCGATGAGGAAGAACTCTTATCAATCACAAAACGGCACTGGCATCAATACAGAGAGATCTGGAGGAGTGCAACTAAAATTATGCAGGGTCTGCATCAAAAGCCCTATAAGGAAAGTTTGAAGGACCTCAATATGTACACCCTGGAAGAGAGGAGGGTGAGGGAGTGAGGGATATGATTGAGACCTGCAAATTCCTCACAGTGGTAAATAAGGTACAGAAAGTAAGTATTTTTCAGAAGAAGAGGTGCTCAAGAACAAGGGAACATGCTATGAAGCTGGATGAGGGGAGTAGATTCATGACAGATGTTAGTATGTAGTTTACAGAAAGAGTGGTTGATTCCTGGAACAATCTTCCAGTGGAGGTGGTGGGGGCAAAGACATTGGCTGGGTTCAAGAATGCATGGGACAGGCACAAGGGAATCATAGCGGAAAGGAAGTTGGGGGGGCGGCAGATCAAGTACAGTCTGTGTTACCAATGTAGGTAGAGGAAAAAAGGGCAGACTGGGTGGGCCAAACAGTCCTTATCTGCCATCGAATTCTATGAGATCAAGGGTGTGACCATGAACTCAACTATGGACTCAAAGATCAGTGCAGTGCCAGGGACTCTGCCTACCCCAAGAGAGTACCTCTGGGTGCCAGACAAATAGAAGGCAATGCCGGGTTGACTGGTGGCAGCTGAATCAGCAGGGTCCTGACTGGGAGCTTTGTCAGGTCACACCCACCCTGACTGGGTTTGGAACACATTCAACATCAGGGTCAGGGACAGAAAGAAATCTTCCACCCCAATGGCCATGTCACTGATGGGGGGTCAATGGGCAAACTGACTGGCATCAACCCTGTTGGCTCCATGGGCAGACAAGAGGCTCCATGGGTGGCCCAACCTCCATCAATGGCAACTGGCCACATGAATCCTCTGACCTTGGGAGAGCGCAAATTATACCCTGACTGACAGCAATCCCATGACCGGTATCAACTCTTCTTCTTGTGTTTTCATTCACAAGGTTGAGACTTGCCTTTGAAGGAGTGGAGAGACAGAAGAAAGTTTTTAAACCCTTCAACTTAAGCAGGAGTCAGTAGATCCAGAGCGAACTCCTCCGCCACCACCACCTCCACCACCAAAAGAAGGTCCAGGACTGGAACATCCTCGCTGGCCTCATCTACCTCTTCAGTCTAGGACTGTCCTGCTGACCCTGCAGCTGAGGTTGGCATGTGCATTTTCAATGGTTTGCCCTGGAGCACCTGCAGTCAGCACTCCCAAGGGCTGATGGGTGCATAATCTGACACCAGATGCACTGCACCAAGCTGTGCCCCTGGAAGAAGCAATACATACAGGCTTAATGTCTGTCAGTAGCAGATATCGGGTACCTGCTCTTTTCTGCTCCATAGCAAAATGTGATGGCGGTGCAGGAAGCCAATTGTGAGGGTAGACAACCTGGGAGAAAATGCTTGAACACTAGCGGAATCCCAATCCACTAGTAGGAGCTGTGAAGGAGGAGACCTGTTTCTTCCAGCAGAACAAAAAAAGATCTGAAAATAAAGGGGGTATAGACAGAGGACCACATGGTTATGTGGCTGGAGAAGGAGAGCCTGAAGACTGTTTCAGTGACTGAGCATGCTCAGTGGAAGACTGCTTACGTGTGTATAGTGCTCTCAATCTAGGTAGTCAGAATACAGTATTCTCTTTTTAAACTTTACCAAAATGAAATCCATTATCACCTTCACAGTTCCACAGGCTCCCTGTCAGCATGAACACTATCTGTTACTGGTGCAGAGTTATGGCTGCTGAGGCTGTTACACCACCGCCACAGCTGTCCCAAAATGAATCCCCCAACATCACTATTTCTATTTCAAAGGCATTTTTCTTTCCTTTCATAAATTTGTTCAATTGGCAGGCCCACTGGTGGATCACCAAGGACACCTGTTTGTGGTGCTGGCCACTAACATGTATGGAACTGTGGAAAACAAAAATTAGTATAAATCACCAGAAATGTGGAAGCCCACTTGCTTTAAGGTAACTGGACATAGAGAGAAACCGCTAACGGTTATTTTAGTCCCATTTTTAAAAAAATGCAGTTTGACTTTTTCAATCCTCATAAATCAGTATTATCTGTGGATTTAGTAGATTTTTTTTAAATAATCATATTGGATATGGCATAAATACAGGAAAACTTTAGCACCACCAGTCTACATGACGTGTCAGTGATGAAATGGAGTTTGTGAGATTATATGCACAAAAAAACGAAGTTTTTCGGTGCATATTGGTCTGCAATAAAATTTTGGATTTCTATCTACTGGACGCTGCTATTGAGCTGTGTGGGTGCTTATATTTAGGTTTTTTGCTGTTTGATCCGTATGTAGCACCACACTAATCCTGGCGCTCTTTGCCTTCTTTTTTCCGTAAATATAGGAGTAGAAAAGAGTGGGTTTGTTCCTGAACAGAACAACCGCTAGTATCTTCCGACCATGAATCTCATACACTGTACAGTGCATCTATAACATAATGTTGCCATATCATTTTGAAAGTTTCTGAAGTACTATCGTTGAATGCTTCTGAAGTGATATCGCTGTATCATTCTGAACTTTTTTTTTTTTTTAAATATCAATAAATCATTTTGAAGGTCTCTGAAGTAATACTGCTCTATCATTTTGAACGCTTCACAAATATATTGACGTTTCTTTTCTGCTACTGAGACATCAAAAAATACTCCTCACCTGTATATTCATATACATTTTTACTATCACTATATGGATTTTTTACATCTTCATATTACAGTGGCGCAGTAGCACCTCTATTATCAGGGGTAAGTAGGCATGTTTATGTTAAACCCCGATTCTTGCACATTAAAAAAGCATCTATCCCTGAATGGAATAGCCTGAAATTTGACATACGCATAATTGGTGTCAGATCACGTGATCCTGTTAATCAGGTAGTGGTCAGTTCAGCTGTTTAAAAGTTGATTACTTTGTTTGCTGGTTCTACTGTCCTCTTTGGTGTTACATACAGTCACAGAAGACTGTACTTAGCTCCCCGAGAGAACAGCAGGACCAGCAAACAACTGATCAATGCTTATAAAATCTCCAACGTGCACTGTAGGCTACTGAATCTCTGATGGCTGCAACCCAGCTCTGACATTAGCTGCAGGGGATTCTGTGATATTTGGTTGCAGCAAAGTGGTTATAACAAATGTCGGTTTAGGAGTCAGAAGGATCCGCCAGATACAACCTCTATATGCAGTAAACAGTAAGTAATTTTTTTTTTTTTTTTAATTTGCTCACAAAGTGCAAATTCAGACCAGTCCCACATTACACTATGGGGCTATTCATGCTGACTGTTCCCCTTGAAGACCTTTTCATTTCTCAGATATAGCACATAAATGGTTTATAGCCTTAAACTTCCAGGTTTGTAATAGTTTGGCCCAAGGATGATTCTTTGAGAGGAGGCTTTACTGATAAATTTGTAGTTTTATAATTTTCAGAAAACTGAATGCCATTTTAGGTATGTTCTGTTCATTTATTTCACAAGTTCTTCATAACTACATTTTTGTGAAACCGACACCAGTTTCGTGAGTAGGAATCCACTTTAGTGAGATAAAACCCCTGCTTCATGACCCTTATCAGTCATGAAAGTGAGGAAAAGAGAAACCTTTGCACATCAGAAAAACAAGAAAATGAGTTGGAAGTCTGAAACTTGCTGATGGACAGCGTAGGGTGGTAAGGTTAACTGTTCAAGAGTTGTTTTGGTAAAAACAAAGTTTTCAAATTATTAATGAAATCAGGCTGTCAGGAGTCATGAAAACACGTCCTGCTTTTGTCACTGCAGAAAACAGTTACATACTTACTGTAACAGTAGATCTTTGAGAGAATCTCTTCCATTAGGCCACATCTTTGGAACTAAGGTCTGTAAACCGATGATGTAATAAATAAATAAAAACAAATAAATAAATAAATACAGCTGCTGGGCATTAGGACCACACAAACTTTTGCTAGCTGGGGCTACCCATGACGATGTCAGGTGTCAGTGTCTACATAAACATGGGTGGTCCCCATCACTCCTCAGTTCCCTGTAGGAGATTAGGTTCGGAACACCACCACCTGTGGGGACCCAGATCAAACCAGGACCAAGCATACAAGGTGATATATGGTGCTGGATATAACAGCCAAGGATTAGGATCAGGCACAATATCTGATGCTATCGTCACTCAAGCAGAAAGGGGACGGAGGGAAGGATGGCATGCCCTAATGGAGGAGATTCTCTCGATGATCTACTGTTACGGTAAGTACGTAACTGTTCTATATTCTTCAAGGATATCTCTTTCATTAGGCCACACCTTTGGAACGAGTCCCAAGTAGTCCCAAAAGGCATTGGGAGGTTATTACAGTCTGATATATACAGTCAAGATAGGAGACAAAGAACCTCTGTGCGCAAACACTGAGGCAAGGGTTACCCCAAAGGGCATTTGGCTGGGAAGCCAAGTTTCAAGAAAATACAAAATCACACATGCTCCCACAATGCAAAGCATCATGGGCTATATATGCAAATCACCACAGAATGTTATGCTGGTCCAACTTTAAGCAGAATTGCATGGTGCCAAGACAGGAGGCCTTCCAGTGCAGCAAGCCCCAAGCCAGCATGTTTACCGGAGACCATGTCTAGACTATAATGTTTAGTGAAGGTTTGGACAGTGCTCCATGTTGCTGCAGCACCTATATCAGCAGCAGAAACATGTCTGAAACAAGCAACAGAAGTGGCCATAGCCCTTCTGGAGTGACCACAAACTGCGCCTGGAAGTTCCTTACCATACTTTCTATAACAAAATGTAATACAATGTGCAAGCCATTTGGACAGACACTGTTTAGACATGTGGGCACCCTCTTTCCCAGGGCAATTAGAAAAAAAGCTGAGATGACTTTCTGCAGTCCTTGGTGTGACTCACATAGTATCTCAGTTTTCTTTTTTTTTTTTGTGTTATATTTTCCCCCTATGTGCTACTGCTCTCAGTCACTCCTTCAGGCTATGCCAAGGCACCTCCGATCCATCCTGTTCCCGTGCCCCGTCCCTCACATTTTGCAGTCATCCCCAGAGTAACCCGGACGTGACCTTTTGCCGGGTGGGCCCCCTTCTTCCGAGGGTGAGGCACCGGTGGGGCAGGCAAGTCCACTACCTGGCCCTGAGGTACTGCTGAGGGATGGACAGCTCCCGGGACATTGATGGCATCGGACTGCCAGGCGGCCATCATCCAGTTGAGTGCGGAGCCAGTTTCCATTTTCTGGTGACGTTCCCTCCCCTCTCTTGCACATGTCTGCATTACCTCCGGTCTCCACCGGAGGTCACTGTAGAGCGACGCACTCCCACAACCCACCCCAGGAGAGGAGACCAGTCCTTCGGACGCTCGATCTTCTCCTCTCCTGCCTACCCCTGGCACCCAGAGTCCGTTCCCGAACCCAGGTCACCGTCGTGGGTCGAGGCAAGGAACCAGCGCCTCAACCCTCTATGCCACTGGGCTGGCTAATCTCAGTTTTCTATGTACATCCAAAGTATGGAGCAGCGCGTCACCCTGAATCACGTGCTTGGGATACTAAACAGGAAAGGGTATCATTTGATTCAAATTCAGATACCATCTTTGGTAGAAGGCTAACACATTAGTGCCTACAGTTCTGAAATTCTTCGCACACTGGAGCTTGCAGTTCTGAAATTCTTCAGGCAAATGGGACTTCAACCAAAAATAACATTTTCCATGACAGGAAATGAAAGCCTCAACTAACGGCTGGCTCAAAAGGAGCCAACATCACTTTCTCAAGCACAAAATTCAAGTCTCAGGGAGGGACTTGATTATGAATAGGAGGTTTCATATGTAGAATACCTCTCAGAAAAGTACAGGATGCCTCCAGCTGTGCAACCGTATGCCCATCAATAAGGGAATGGAAAGCTGATATAGCAGCCAAATGCACCTTAAGTGATGAATACTGTAGGCCTGAGTCTGACAGTTTCAGCACTGCATCTACAGGACATGTAAATGGGTACAAATTCTTGGAAGCAGCCCACAAAGTGAACCGCTTCCACTTCAAGTAATAGGTACTGTATGTCTGGTAAAAGGTTTTCTGACCGCAATCTGAACATCAGCAACTTTAGGGGATACCCCAAAATGTGCTATCACTATGTTTTCAGGAGCCATACATGCATACAGATGTAGGGATTTCAGGTCTGGATGGACCAGACACCCCTTATCCTGCGACAGCAGACGGCCCGGTGGCGCTGAGGCGCTGGACGTCACACCGGCGACCCGGGTTCGGAAACAAGCCATGAGAGTGTCGGGGGCCCGACAGGGAAGAGAGAGGACTGAGCGTCTGTGGACTGCTCCTCTCTCTGGGGAGGGATCCAGGGAATGCCCGGTGCAATAGCATCACCCAGTGGAGACCTGTGGATGTGCACATGTAGGGGTTGAGTAGAGGGCGGAGTTCAGCGGACGTCGTGACATCATTGCCACGACCAAACTTGGGGGGCGGGGAAGTAAGGAATATCCCCAGCTTGTGGACAAGCGTGACACCACCATCCACCCGACCACACTCTGCCAGTTGTACTCCTTACCTGGGCTGAGCCCAGCCCGGCCCAAATTTACAGATAGAGCGCCCTGGGTGGATAGGGTGGCCCTACCTCGGGGGGGAGCTCAGAGCCGGGGGGATAGCCGGGCTGGTGCCAGGATTCAGGAGGCCTCTCAGGCACGGAGGTAGAGTCGAGGGCACTGCAGGATGCACGAGAGAGTTCCACAAGCTGGGAGGAAAAAAATAGAGTTAGAAAAGAAAAAATCCTGCGACAATAGACCCCAACACAATGGCAGAGGTACTGCAGGCTCCACACCAGTTGCTGCAGGAGAGGAAACCATATTTGATAAAGCCATAATGGGACTATGAGGATGAGGGTAGCACCTTGCATTTTCAGTCTGAGGAGAACTCTCTGCATTAGAGGAACTGAGAAACCTCCAAGCCCTAGAGCGAGTGAGCAGAAGCGTGGCAATTTTGCATTGTGTGGGGATGCAAAAAGGTCCAATTCTGGATGACCCCATTTTGCGAAGAGGTCGTCCACCACAGAGGTCAGCAGTTACCATTCATGCATCCTGGACCGTGACCTGCTTAACTTGTCTGCTAAGATGTTTTGGAGATCTGGGAGATGCATGGCTGATGGTTGTAGGCCGTGGAACAGAGCCCAGTACCACACTCTCACTGCTTCCCTGCATAGGGGATAGGAATGGGCACCCCTTGTTTGTTGATGTAATGCATCACACTGGAGTTGTCCATCTGGATTAATAGAGGACCTGGAGTTAAATGCTCCTGAAATGCCTGGAGGCTATATAGGACAGTTCTCATTGCCAGAATACTGATGTGTAACTTGGCCTCACTTGGGACCATAACCCTTGTGTCTGGTAGGAATCCAGATGTGTACCCCATCCAGAACATGAGGCATCCGTGGTGAGGATCTGTACAGGAGCTGGGACACGGAATGGAATGCCATGTAAAAGACTGTTGGTTCCATCCACCATAGTAGCGCCTTACACAACAGGGACGTGACAAGGACCCCTTTGGTCCAGCTCATCTGTCAGCTGAGCCCACTGGACCCTGAGTGTCCACTGTGTTATCCTCATGTGCAAGCGAGTCAATGGCACTGTCATAATTGCTGCAGCCATGAGGCCCAGAAGACATAACATGGCCCATGCAGAAACACAGTGACATCTTTGTATCAGCTGTGCTTGAGTAATCAAGCCTTCTGCCCTGTCTTGTGGAAGGAAAGCATATCACTTTTCTGTATCCAAGACTGCTCCTGTGTACTATGACCTTTGGCAGGGAGTCATGACCTGCTTGAGCACATTCACTGTGACCTCTAAATCGTTGAACAACTGTCTTGTCCACGACAGGGTACATAGTAAAGCCTCTCTGGAGTTGGCCTTCAGAAGCCAGTCATCCAGATAGGGGAACACACATAGGCCCTCCCTGCGAAGGGCTGCTGCCACTACTGTGAAGCATTTGGTAAATTCCCGTGGTGCAGAGGACAAGTCAAAGGGTAATACTCTGAACGAATAGTGCTCCCCTTCCAGCATGAAATGTAGATGCTGCCAGGGGGCTTTTCTGATCTTAATATGAAGGTCCTTGATGTCCAAGGAGTACAGCCCTTCACTTCTTTACAAAATGGGAATTGGAGCTTACAAGGCTACCATACGAAACTGCCTGTATTCTATGCAGAAGTTAAGATCCCCAAGGTCTAGTACAGGAAGCAAATCCCTTGTCCGTTTTGGGACAAGGAAATATCTGGACTAGAACCCTTTATTTCTCTGGGTTGGAGGAGCCAGTTCTATAGCATGTTTTTTGGAATAATGACTACTTCTTCCTTCAGAATGGACAAATGGCCTGCAGGATAGCAGAAAGGAGGAAGAGGATGATCTGGATGGGTTGCTAACAGCTCCAGAGCATGCCCCCTTGCAATTATCTCCAGCACCCACTCGCCTGCTGTAATCTTCCACCATTGTTTCAGGTGTAGGGAGGTCCTGTCCCCAACCACCACCCCTAGAGGAAACAGTGGAGTTGGGGTTATAGTCTGAAAAAGAGTCAGAACTAGTGGAGGCAGAGCCACCAGCATTGACTGCTTTGGGTGCTTCTGAATGGGCACCTTGGGGGAGGAGTCCTGGCAGAGAGTCACCTCCCCTACCTCTGCCCTACTGATGGTGGGCATGACCACCTCTTGTAACAGGCCAATGAAAAGAGCCCCTCCCACGTCCCCTAGAAGAAGTGGGATAAAGGGACTTAACAGATCTGAGGATCATTTTGGATGTCTGAAGACCCGAGTGTCTCTTCAACATCATAACCGAACAGTTTTGTCCCCCTAAACAGAGCATTCAAAACTGCTTGCTGTACACCATTAGCAAAATCTGCAACTTTAAGGCAAGAATAGCATCTCATACATGCATCTGAAGCAGCAGCTCTGGCAGAAGCATCAGAGACCTCATAGGTAACCTTAGCAAATGTTTGCCAAACTCAGCCCCAGAAGTTAAAGTTTTAATTGGAGGAAAACCTAATTTAGTTATTACGTGGGAACCAATGACCTAGCTGGGGAGGAGGTTGAGGTGATACAAAGAAGGTTCAGGAAGTTAGGGAAGATCTGCAGGAACTAAGCACGTTTGCTAGCCTACTCAGAGGTGATACCACCACCAAGGGCCAGCACAGCCAAGAAGAGAAGACTAGAGGATTTTATATATATTTTTTTTTTTACTTGCTATTTTCCGCTTCCCCTGCCCCCTACGCTCCGCTTCTTCAGGAGCGCCTGACATCTGCCCGGTTCCTTCCGTGCCTGAGTCTCGCGGTGGTCCCCCATGTAGCCTTGGGATCTCCAGGCGCGGGACTGAGGTGGGGGCCCAAGCACCCGAACTAACGCCATTTCGCCGGAGCCACCGCATGGGACAGGCAGGGGACCATTGAGGCTCAGAAGGGCGCCCATCTACCTGGAGCGATGGAGGTGTTTTTCCTGTTTTCTGGGCGTGCCATGCACCCAGATGTCAAGGCGGGCTCCACCGACATCTGGCACACCCAATCCTCCTGAATTGGCCAGGCTCTGCTGTACCCCAGGCCTCCACCTGGGGTCAGTCAACACCGACGCCACCCCGGAGGCAAGCTGTCCTCGACGCTCAGCCTCCTCCCCGCCAGCCTCCAGCTCCCCGGCTCGCTTTCGAACCCAGGTCACCAGCGTCGGAGCGGTAGCGCTACCGCTGTGCCGACGGGCTGGCCTGACTAGAGGATTTTAATGACTGGCTGAGAAAATGGTACAGAGAAGAGATGTTCACCTGTATCAGGGACTGGGAGGAGACCTGGTCAAACAAAGCACTCTTTTCACCAGACAGGCTACACCACAGTAGAGAGAGTCTATGGTATTCAGGGACAAACTTGGGGAATACATAACCACTACACTTAATTTAAACTACCAAGAGGGGGCAGCGGGCGTGCAGTCCCAAAGACTCCAAGAGGAGGAGATCAATGAACCTCCCCCCCACCAACAGTGATGAAAGAGGTCTGGAGGGAGGAAGTGGAAGGGGTGAGAAAACAGTTATCAAAGGACTGAGGGGGTGAGGAACACACAAAAAGGGTAGGTGGGGGGTGCACACAGAGGGGAGAAATGTGAAGTGAAGAATAGAGGGAAGGAAACTAAAGTCAGATTCTAGGTGGAGGGTCGTGTCCCTGAATGCACAGAGTCTTGGAAACTAGATGGACAACCTGGAGGAACTATTAACAGACAGGAGGGTGAACACAGCGGCAGTAACAGAGACTTAGGCAACACCACACCATGACTGGGACCTTGAGATCCCTGGATACAAACTATGCAAGAGGGACAGGATAGTCCAGAAGGGGGGGGAAGGTGGAGGGTGGCAGTTTACATCAGGGAGGGAATAGCTTGCATGAAGGAGGAGTCGGAAAAAGAGAAGGTGGCGAGGCATTATGAGTTCAGTTACAGTTCAATAGAGGGAGAAAGGTGAGGTTGGGGTTGCTTTACAGACCACCCAACCAGGATGAGGAGAGGGACAGGGTACTGAGCTCACAAATATTGGAAGCTGCGGGGAAAGGAGAGGTGGTAATTGTGGGGGACTTCAACCTGCCCAAGGTGGACTGGAGCATACCATCCACAACATGTGCTAGGAGTTAGGTGATCCTGAAAGGACTGCAAAATGGTTCCTGACTCAGGGCATCACAGAACCAACAACAGCAGAGGCAATTCTTGATCTGGTGCTCACAAATGGGGAGCATGTACAGGAAATAATGCAGGGAGACCCTGGGTGGGAGTGGCCATTGCACAGTGTGGTTCCAGTTGGATATGGGCAGGGAAAGCATCCAGACTAACACCAAAATGTTGGTTTTTAAGAGGGCGGACTAAAGGAATATGGGCGAAGTGCTAAGGAGCTACCTGGCAAGCAGCAGAGCAGATATGGGGGTGGACCAAAGGTGGTTCATCATTAAAGAAGGAATACTGGTTGCCATAGAGAAGTGCATTAGGCTCAGGGGCAAGAACACAAGGGCCAAAGCACCCAGCTGGTTCAGTTCTAGTGTCAACCAGGCAGTAAGAGAAAAGAGGTTAGCTTATAGAAAATTCAGGAACACCGAGAGAGGTGGTTAGGGAAAATTACCTAAGGCTGGCTAGTGAGGCAAGTAAGGAAGTCTGGTGAACTAAGGCACAGAAGGAGCTGCAGATAGCTGAATGAATTAAGAAGGGGAAGAAGGCCTTCTTTCGCTATATAAGTGAGAAAAGGGACAAGAAGAAAGGGATTGTTAGGCTTAAGAAAGGGGAAGAGTGGGTGGAGGATAACGGGAAAAGCAGAGGTACTAAATGAATACTTCTGTTCTGGCTTCACCAGGGAGAAGGATGGACAAGTGCCTTCAGGAGGGAGAAGAGGAGCTGGAGGAGGAGAACACACATTTAGTGACGGAGGAGGACAGAGTGAGGAAGGGGCTGCTAGCATTGAAGGTGGACAAATCACCAGGCCCGGACAGAGTACATCCAAAGGTACTAAGGGAACTGGTTGTGGAACTGACAGGGCCACTGGCAGACTTATTTAATAGTTCACTAGAGTCAGGAGTGATACTGCTGGACTGGAGAACAGCACATGTGGTGCCCCTCCACAAAAGCGGTCCCAAAGATGACTCATGGAATTACAGACCAGTCAGTCTGATCTCAATCGTGTTTAAGCTCATGGAGACCATACTTAAGGAAAGGTTGGCAGAATATCTAGAGAAGCATGGTCTCTAGGATGTGAGGCAGCACGGGTTCAGGGGCGGGGGGGAAGAGAGATCACGACACATGAATTTGACTTTACTTTTTTGACTAGGTCACTAAGACAGTAGACAGGGGCCAAGCAGTAGACATCCTCTATCTGGATTTCAGCAAGGCCTTTGACTCTGTGCCCCACAAAAGGTTGATCTGGAAGTTGGTGGATCTTAGGGTTGAGGATAAGATGTATGTGACAGGGCAGAACAGGACCCTGTCCCAGTTGTTATGGAGAAAGTGTTTAAATGCAAGGATCTTTCCTTTCCTGTCTCTTCTCTGTCTGGCTGCGCAACCAAATTTTCCTGTGACACTTCGGACTTGATCAACCCGAACAGTCTTGCAATCCTTTGCCCCTCTCTCGGTCTCTCAGTCCTCCCTTGTCGTCTGTTTTTCCTCCCTTGCATATCTGCCGATATAAAAGTATAAACAAATCAATATGTGGACATGTAACTGATGTTGGGATCTCTTTTGTTTAGAAAATATATAGTGTTACTGTTGAAATGTATATATTTATAATTTGAAATGACTGCAAAAAGTTGTTGGAAACTAGAGGTTACATTAGTGCAAATCTTAGAGCCTTTTGCAAAAGCTGTGCACAAGAGGAATCAGGAAGCACACTGTGTTCTAGCAGCTCCTGCCTGATATTTACAAAACAGAATGCTTGCTAAGAATGGGGGTTGAAATGACTTATAAAGGAGCTAAGCTGCAACTGCTGAAGAGAAAAAAAGGGACACAGAGACTGAAAGAAAAAACTTTAATTTCTCCCGTATACACAGATATTATGAACAAGTTTATTTTTGTTTTTTATGTTACTGCTACTATAAATAAATATTTTTGGTGAATTCTACAACTGCTCCTGGTTTTCCCTATGCTTCCTGACCTGTGCCTCGACAACAATGTCCAGATGGGTGGAAAATTGGCTGAGGGACAGAACCCAGAGATTGGTTGTGGGGGAAGAGTTATCTGGCATCAGAGCAATCACCAGTGGGGTCCTGCAGGGCTTGTTGCTGGGGTTAGTGTTGTTCAATGTCTTCATCAGTGACACTGGGGATGGCGTTAAGGGCAAAATGTGCCTATTCATGGATGACATCAAGCTCTGGGGTAGAGTGGACATAGCTGAAGGGATGCAGGACCTACAGGATGATCTGGAAAAGCTGGGGAGGTGGTACAGGATCTGGCAGCTTGGCTTCAATGCCAAGAAAAGCACAGTTACGTAAGAACTTACCGTAACAGTAGATCTTCGAGAGGAGCTCTTGCAGCAGGCTATCACAATTAAGACTGTGCCGCAGGCACTAGGATCACACGGGAAAACTTCTGCCAGCAATCCCAGCTGGGGACCGCCCCGACGTCGGCCCCACCCCGTCGGGCGGGGTACAAGAGGGGGCGGACCCAGCTCCACCTCAGTTCTCCCGCCAGTACCCAGCAGATGGCCTGACAAGAGAAGGAGATGAAGCTCATCCTAGAGGAGAGAAGAGAAGGAACCTGCACACTCCGAGGGGGAAGGTGGGAGGGAAAACAGCACCTGCTGCAAGAGCTCCTCTCGAAGATCTACTGTTACGGTAAGTTCTTACGTAACTGTACTATCCTACTTCGAGATAGAGCTCTTGCAGCAGGCTATCACAATTAGGACTGAGTCCCAAGCAGTTCTCCAGTTAAGAGGCAGTCGCCCCCCAGGAGGAGGAAGATACGGACTCCAGAGGCTGTTTAGGACAAGAGTCCTTGTAGAACCGCCAGGCCAAAGCCAGCACGGCGTCTGGAGACGATATCCAAGCTATAATGCTTGACAAAGGTATGCACCGAATTCCAGGTCGCGGCCGCACAGATGTCCTGAATGGCGACATTCCGCATCGCGGCAAAAGAAGTTGAAACACCCCTGGTGAAGTGACCCCTCACCGGACCCGGTAGGGGCTTGTGGTGATGTTCGTAACAGAACGACACGCAATGGACTATCCAGTTGGAAATAGTCTGCTTGGACACCGGCTGACCCAAGCGCCAGGCGCAAGGCCACAAAGAGTTGTCTGATTACGGTGTTGACTCGCTCTACTGAGGTAATACTCAGGACCTGTGGACATCCAATGTGTGGAGGAGAACCTCCCTATTGGAGGGAGAAGGAAAATAAACAGGAAGCTCAACTGATTGGTTGAGGGTCAAGTCCGAGACCACCTTCGGAAGAAACTTTGGATTAGTTCGGAGGCAAACCCTTTCCCTATGAAAAACCAAATAGGGCTCTTTACACATCAGAGCCTGCAGCTCGGAAACTCATCGAGCGGAAGTAACAGCAACCAAAAAACAAACTTTGCAAGATAAATACCGCAGCTTGCACGTCGCTGCAGGTTCAAAAGGGGGAAGGGTAAGCTTCTCCAACACAAAAAGGAGGTCCCAGGGTGGGATAGGGTCCCTGATGGGAGGTCACATGTGGAGGACCCCCCGAAGAAAAGTGCGGGCCACATCTAGTTGGGCTAAGGCTCTACCACCCACCACAGCATGGTAGGCAGAGATCGCCCAGAGGTGCACCTTGATGGAGGAGTGGCTCAGGCAGTTTTCATACAAAGAGAGGAGGTATTGCAAAGCGGAGTTCACAGAGCATGTGACTGGGTCTAAATGCCGAGGCAAGGCCCAAAGGCAAAAACGCTTCCACTTCATGGCGTAAGCCGAGCGCGTAGAGGGCTCACGTGCAGACACCAAGACCTCTGCCACTTCCGGGAAAACCCCATATCTAGTCAGTGCTACGTCTGAAGGAGCCAAGCATGAAGGTGCAGGGATCGAAGATTCGGGTGGACCAGAGAACCCTGGTCCTGGGACAACAGGTACGAGCATAGGGGCAGCGGGAGTGGAGGTTCCTGGGACAACCGCTGCAGGAGTGGGAACCAAATTTGTCGGGGCCAGTAGGGTGCCACAAGGATCAATCAATCAATCAATCAAATCTTTATTCAGGAGGACATCATTGAGCAAAGCTCATTTACAAGATGGACCTGATAGGTCAAGGATCAAATTGAAGGTACAATAGCAGACATATACAGAACACTTATATTTAAACAGATACAGTAATATAAACATATATACAAATGAAGGATAAGGATGATTCAACCTAACAGGACAAGGTAGGATACAGTAGAAGTACCCTAGAAGAAACCAGAATGTCCAAGATCCAATAGAGAAGCCAAAGCAAGCACGCAATACATGGTAACAGGTGGTTACAGGCTCCCGGGCAAACTAACGCAGACAAACAGATGTAATGATTTATGACTGCAAAAATGATGATAAACAGCCTCTGACGAATGACATGGAGGGGCTGGTGGGAGATTCAGAGAGGGGCTAAGGCTACTAGTAGTAGGAGGTATGGAGGAGTGGTTGGGGTAGAAGTAAGTGCCAGGAGTTGGTGTGCAGGTCTTAGTCAGGTGAAGCTAAGCTGTAAAAAGGTATAAAAGGGGGCTGAGATACAAAAAAAGGGGTCTGCAAGGGAGGGAAAAACTAAGGGGAAGATTTATGGAAGAGCTGTCAATCATAATTGCTGACTGAAAGGGGGAGGGTTGTGAATGTGACTGGACTAGGCCTTGTGGTAGCAACTGCATTTCTCTGGGAAGAGACTTACGTAGAGCTTTTTAGAGGATGCTAGAGGTATAAAGTTGGTCAACTTTAGGGTCTTCTGTAAAGAATCCATGCCAATGCTAGAGAGTAGCTGACTGCAGACCTCCCATGCCGGGTGTAGGCTTTGGGTAACTTAAGCGTGATGAAGTTGTTGCTTCTTAGGGCATAGGACCTAGCTGTGGCCAGTGTAAAGCAGTCTAAAAAGCCTATGGAGTGCAGTGAAGAGAGTAGCAGCTCATGATCCACGGTGTCAAATGCTTTGCTTAGATCAAGGAATACAGCACAGACACTGCTCTTTTTGTCAAGTTCAGTTTGCCAGTCATTTGTGACTTTTGCCAGTGCAGAGATGGTGTTGTGCTGGCCCCTAAATCCAGACTGAGCAGGATTTAAGAGGTTGTTAACTTCAAGGTAGTCTCTTAATTGATGCTCACTAATTTCTCTAGCATCTTGAAAGCACTAGAAGAGTGGATATGGGCCAGTAGTTGTTGAGGTCCATGGGGTCCCCTGATTTTAGGAGGGAAACACTTGGGCTGTTTTCCATATCGAGGAATAGAGCCAGAGGTTAATGATAGATTAAAAAGATGTGTTAATGGAACTGCAAGCACATGAATTGCAATTTTAAGAAAATAGGGGTCAAGAGAGTCTGCACCTGCGCTTTTTTTAATGTCCAAATGCAGCATTAGGTCCTCTACTTGCTTCAATAAAACCGGTTTGAAGGAGAAGGAAGAAACAGCCCTCTGAACCTCAGTAGACTGGGAGTTTAGTTGTGCCCGCAGTAGTTTAGCTGGAGAGGTGTCAAAAGCAAGGACAGCCGTAGTGAAATGATTATTGAATGCATCCAGTACTTCCCGTTTATCAGAGATAGCAACCTTATTAAGGTGCACTTGAGATGGCAGAGAGGTGTTAGAGTCCTGTCCTAAGATCCCCTTGACGGTGCCCCAGAATCTAGCAGGATTGTGGTAAGAGGCATCAAGTTCAGCCATATAGAAAGCAGCTTTAGCATCCCTTACTTTCTTGGTGCAGCTATTTCTGGCTTTCCTGAACAGCATCCAGTCATTTGGTTCCTTAGTCTTCCTTGCCATCATACGTGCCCCCTCTGCCTGCAACTTGAGCAGGACCCTCTGGATGAGGGGGGAAGGGTGGAAAGGCATAAAGAAACCTCTCGGCCCAACAAAGGGACAATGCGCCTGGCCAGAAACGCTGGAGCTGGCTCTGTGAGCAAAAGCGAGAGAAGCTTACTGGCGTGGTGATTTAAAGAGATCCAGGTCGGGCACGCCCACCTGGCCAAGAGGCAATCTGCCACGGATTGCGTAATTCCCACTGGGCGCTTCTGGCCAATGACCCGCTGGAGACTGCCGGCCAGACTGTTGAGGGCACCTGGAACATGAATCATGGATAGACAGAGGCCCCGCCCAGTGCCCAGTACCAGACTCTCATCGCCTCCCGCAAAGAGGATAGGAATGAGTGCCTCCTTGCTTGCTGAGATAGAACACGACCGCCATGTTGTCCGCCTGAATGGGAAGAGAGCTGGGAACCAGGTCTCTTGAAACGCCTGAAGGGCGAGAGGATAGCTCGATTTGTGACATTGATATGGAGAGACTCTTCCTCGGTCGACCAGACCCCCTGCGTGCGGTGGCCGTAGAGATGAGCCCCCCAACCCAGGTGAGAGGCATCCATTGTTAGCGTCTGACCTGGAGGCTCTGGATGAAAGGGGACCCCCTTGTCCAGGTTGGCGGGGTCCATCCACCAAAGCAATGTTCTCCGGACTGGCTCTGAGATCAGGACTAATGCGTCCAGGTCATCGGAGTATTGATCCCACTGCACCCTGATCATCCATTGTGGGATCCTCATGTGGAGGCGGGTCAAGGAGATAACTGGGATGGCCGACGCCATGTGCCCCAGTAGACTGAGGAAGTTCCGGGCCGGAACCCGAGGTGCTATGGAAATCCGTTCTGCCAAACTTCGCAGACGAAGACCCCTGTCCTGAGGGAGGAAAGCTCTGCCCTGGACGGAGTCCAGAATTGCTCCAATGAAGGCGAGACGTTGACTGGGCTCCGGGGACGACTTCTTTAAGTTCAGGGTGGTCCCCAGATCTCGGAAGAGAGTATAGGCGTCTGCGAGAGCGCACAGGAGGCCGTCCCCGGACTGGGCTGTCAGCAGCAAGTCGTTGAGGTAAGGGAAGACATAATGGCATGAGCGCCTGACAGCCGCAGCCACCACTGCCAGGCACTTGGTGAAGACTCGCGGAGCGGAAGAAAGGCCGAACGGAAGCACCTGAAATTGGTAATGCTCCCCCTTGAAGCAGAACCTCAGATACTTCCTGTGGGGAGGAAAGACTCCGATATGCATGTACGCATCCTGCATGTCGACAGAACAGAGCCAATCCCCTTGTTGCAGTAGAGGGAGGAGGCATGGAAGAGTCACCATCCTGAACTTCCTGTACTCTACGAAGAGATTTAAGGGACGGCGGTCCAGAATGGGGCGAAGGTCCTCCGTTTTCTTTGGGATCAGAAAGAAATGTGAATAAAACCCGTGACCCCACTGCTCCATGGGAACTCGCTCTATCGCTCTCTTGTGCAGGAGGGCCTGAATTTCTCCTTCCAAAAGTGGAATGTGTGAAGGAGGATAACGGGAGCGCTTTGGTGGAGTACTGGGAGGGAACTCCATGAACTCCAGCGTGTGACCTCTCCAAATGACGTCCAAGACCCAATGATCTGTGATAACAGAGCTCCACCCTTCAAGTGATGGGAGAAGCGCCTCGACCGCTCCCTGGACGCCTACCCACGGGGCGCGAAGGGAGCATGGGTGGAACCGGGGTGGGGAGAGGCCTGGGAAGACTTGGGCACATGGCCAGAGGGTCCAGATTGCTGGTTTCCAGGCCTCCGGCGGAAGCCGCCTCTCTGTCCCTGCTGGGAACCACAGGCTGAAGCCTGAGAGCCTGAGGACTTTCGCAAAAGCCAACAGCGACGTCGCTGATCGCCACGGTACAACTGACGGACCGACCAGATAGACTTGCCCGATTCCTGGAGACGGGAGATCAGATTCTCAGTCTCTTGCCCAAACAAGACGGTGCCCTGAAACGGCAAGTCTCGGATACCGGACTGCAGATCCTGGTGGAAGCCCGAAAGCCTTAACCAGGCATGCCGGAGACAAATCTGAAGTGGCAGCCTGGTCGCCATTCGGGCGGTAGATCGAGGAGGCCCCAAGACGTGAGTGCCAATGTCCGAGCCCGACTGTAAGAAGGCCAGGAGCTCCATTATTTTCTCGGAGTCTGGCATGGCCTGTACCAGCTCAAGACCCCGCTCCCACAACGCGTTCTGGAACTGCACCATGTGCGTGAGGAAGTTCAAGGATCTAATGGACTAGGTGGAGGCAGAGTAGACCTGCTTGCCCACCTGATCCAAATAACGGGACTCCAAGTCGGGAGGCTGAGAGCTGAGGTGGCGCAGCTGTCGAGACTTGTCGTGAGCAGCCGTGATCACAGGAATCCGCCTGAGGGTGTTCAGCCAGAAAAGGCTCCACCCTCGGCGCCTTGTAAAGCCTGTCCGACTTCTTGGGGACCGCCGGGATGGAGGCTGGGTGCAGCCAGGTGGATCTAGTCAGGTCCTGAAAGGTATCCACCAGAGGAGGGATAACCAAAGACTTTGGCTCCTTCTGCCTCAGGTACTTGGCCAATCTCCGGCGTTCCGTGTCCAGGTCTTCCGTATCCCACTGATTAGAATCCTGGATATGCCTCATGACGTCCAAAAACGTGGGATCGTCTGGAGGCGAGCGAGGCATGTCCTTATCCTCAGGGGAGCACTTAAGGCTGAGGGAGGAGAAAGAGGATGAAGATGCATAGGAGGACCGACTATCCAATTTAGAATGGTCTGGATCTGCCTCATGGCCATGCCTACGCTGATGTCGGTACACAGGGGACAGACGATGGTCCGAAGACAGACTGCGGTCCCTGGACCAACGATGGAGCGAAGACCGACGACGGTCAGGGGACCGACGTCTGGAACCGTCCCGCTTAGCGCGGGAAGGGCTCCGAGAAGGAGACCGCAACCGACGTCGGTCAGTAGGATCCAGGAGCGACGTCGGTGGTCCTGAGATCGAGCGCGGGAACAAGCCCTAGAAGGGGGCAAAAAATGGTGCTCCGGGGACCTCAATGGGGAGGCCTTGGCCTCTGGCTGTGGTTCGCCCGCAGGATCAGGTACCGGTGTCTGGGCCGGCGACGGGGTGGTACGGTGGTGCACCTGCCCCCACCAGAATGAAAAAAGCGGTTTCAGCTCGTCCTTGGAGAATATGTCCGCTGCCCGCTGCGGGAAGGAAGATTCAGGCGCATCAGGACGCGAGGGCGAGCTATCCTGTAGGCCATGGGGGGAGGAGGACTTGGGTGATGGGGACATCGGCAGAGGTACGACCGACCCCGAGTCCTTGGCCCCTTCGACCGGCGTTGGTGCCGCGACCGACGACGGGTAATGACAGGGGCCCGGAGACCTACACCGAAGGCACACCTTCAGTAGGCAGCACCGTGCCGTGAGACGGTAGAGCCCAGGCAGGCACCGCCACGGACTTAGAGGTGATCTTAAGCGAGTCACCTTAGGTTGAAGTGCCCCCTGTATGGGACGCTTTAGCTTGAGACGAGCGCCGCGACTCACTCGAACCCGAAGAACGGGCCTTTCAGGGGAGGGTCGGACCGCGATCGACCGGACCAGTGCCGACCGACAGCGCCTTACTGTGGGCGCTTCCTTCTTCTTCCCTCGGAGGAGTGCAGGTCCATCTTTTTCTCCAACAGGTAGGTCTTCAGGCGCCGGATGCGGTCCGCTCGGAATGCTTGGCAGGTGGTGCAGGAAGCAGTGTCGTGGTCCGGGCTCAAGCAAGACGCACCGCCGGTGACTGTCTTTACGGGAATCTGCACGTCAGACTCGCACTTATTAACGTGTTCGGGGGATAGAAACGCCCTGGAAAAAAAACGTTGAAAACAAGTAGAAAATCTTGATTGAAGACAATTTCGCTGGTGAAACACAAGTAGTAGCTCTTCACGTGCGTGGTATGCAGTGGGAAAGAACTGAGGTGGAGCTGGGTCCGCCCCCTCTTGTACCCTGCCAGACGTCGGGGCGCGCTGGCGTCGGGGGCGGTCCCAGCTGGGATTGCTGGCAGAAGTTTTTCCGGTCCGTGCTCCCAGGCACAGTCCTAATTGTGATAGCCTGCTGCAAGAGCTCTATCTCGAAGTAAGATTGCAAAGTTACGCATATTGAAGCCAAGAACCCCAGAACAGAGTACTACCCGGGCGGAGTCCAGATATCTGCATCAGAAGAGGAGAAAGACCTGGGAGTGATGATTACTAGTGACCTGAAGCACTCCACGCAGTGCAGGAAAGCAGCAGCAAGGGCAAACAAGATACCGGGATGCATCGCTAGAGGTTCAGAAGTAGGAGAGAGGAGGTTATACTACCCTTGTACAGGTCACTGGTGAGGCCACATCTAGAGTATGGAGTTCTGTACTGGTGCCCGCACTTCAAAAATGTAATTAACCTGCTGAAGAAGGTCCAGAGAAGAGCCACAAAGATGATAGTGAGTCAGCAGGGTAAGGCATATGAGCAGAGGTTGAGGGCACTGAACATGTACTCCCTGGAGGAAAGGGAGGGGGACATGACTGGGACCTTCAAGTACTTGAATGGGATAAAAAAAGGTGGATAAGAGGTTCTCTTTAAGCTGAGTTGCAACCATAATACGGGGGGGTTAGGAAGCACTTCTTCACAGAGAGGGCGGTGGACACTTGGAATGCACTGTCAGAAGAGGTGGTCTCGTTGAAGACAGTGGGCAGCTTTAGAGAGGCTGGGATATGTATAAGAGGAAGGTAAGGATCATGGGTAGCGACAATAGCTCAAGCTGTGGACCCCATGGTACAAGCAGACTAGACAAACCAAGTGGCCTTCTTCTGCTGGCTTCTTCATATGTTCATTCTTAGCAGAATCATCAGGCAAAACCTGGGCTGCAGCCTTAGAAGCTTTCCACAGGCTGTTCTGGTATTTAATCATATGGGCCTGATAAACAATTTTAAGACCCAGTGAGGCAGAGGCATACGTACACCTGCCTATCATCTAGCCTCCTAGATTCCTTGTCAGAGGGCACAGTTCTAATGTGTTTAGGTGCCCTGGACCTATCATGAGCAGCCATGATGACCACAGAGTCAGTTTCTGGCTGACTAGCATAATAAGGCTTGGCAGATGGAGCAAGATACTCCTTATCAGCCTTTCAGGGAACTGCAGGCAGTGAGTTTGGTCTGGGCCATGCAGCAAAGGTAGCATCCTCTAATGCAGGATAAGTAGAGGGAATTATAATGGATGGAGAACAAGGAACCTCCAAAAATTCCATTAAATTCTTTTTAGCAGAATCTTCTTCCATAGCAGAGCCCATGGCAGTTTGCATTTGCTGCATCATAGTTTGAAAAGTAGGATCCTCATGAGATCTCAGTGCAGGATGAGAGGGCAGAACTAGAATGAGGTGCCACATATTGTTCTCCCTCATAATCCCCCTCTAAATCCTCCTCCTTTAATACCATGAGGTCAAGATTATATTCCACCTTGTCAACCTCCCTTTCAACAACAGGAGCCACTGAAGTTGCCGGAGATAATGGTGGTGACTGAGAATGAGAAATTTGCCGTGTGATGGAAGTAGTTATTAATGGGAGCGGAGTGTCTGTTGACCCCTCAGACAGAGTAACATTATGCATAGGTAATCCAGGCAGAATGCGTTGTAACATCTCTGAAATGATGCCAGCACAGCCTGAGAGTAGACGATGCCCTGGACTGTGAAAACTTGTATCGATGACTGGCCTTGGCCCCATAACAATGGTGGTGTACTGTCCACAGTAGGTATGGCAGCGCCTAAGTCAGCCCCCGACCTTGGTGTCTCAACAACAGTTGGGGGAGGAGGGGGGGGAGGCTGTCGTCCATGCTGCCACAGCGGGTGATGACGCTGAAGGACTACCTTGTCTCAATGGCATCCAGCATCTTGCCAGGGAAGTAGACTTCTCTTTGTCTCTATGCTTATGGCCCTACGATGAGCAGGGCCGTGATGACGACCATTCCGTCTTGGTCCTTTGACTTTGGCAGCCACATCTCAGCCAACGTGGATGCCAACAGCTATTTTGGGCCTTGCTCCTTTTCCATGGCTGATAATGTTTTTTTGGAGAAGGAAACCTTCTAAAGGCTTCTTACAGCATTGCCTTGTTGCTTGGTTGAAGCCTTGGCAGATCTCACATGTCCTCACATTGTGAAAGAGGCCAAAACAGCACACACAATTTTGTCTCCACACTTACAGTATCACAATAATGTGGCTGATGAGTTTGACGGCATGCATAGATGATGAAAAACACATTAATAAAATAAAGCAGAGTAAACAGCAACAGCAGGTTGATGACGTCTCTTCAGCAAGTCCGACGAGAATGAGTGAAGGTGGGAAAAGAACTGAAGAGTAATGGGGCTGCCCACGTTTATGTAGATGCTTGTGCAAGATGTTGTGGGTGGTCCTGGCCAGCAAAGGTTTCAGTGTGATCCTAGTGCCTGGTGGCTGTAGTTCCAAAGGTGTGGCCTGATGGAAGAGATATCCTGAAAGATCATCTTGTTTTCAGGCCTTGCAAAGCCACTTTTGAGAAGTTTTGATGCAAGGTGCATGACGATGAAAGACCATCACACAGCTTGTGTGAAAACAGTGGCTCTTTTCATGAACTGCAGCCACTGAATACCCAGCCTGGTGGCTTACTACAGAACACCCCCCTTCCCAACAGTGTCCAGACACTGGGTGTCCAATTATGGTGTCATGGAAGTACAAAATCTCTCCTACTCAATACCTCCCACGTCACCCTCCTCCTGTTCCAAGTAAAAAATCCCCACAGCCCACTCAGCATCCATACCCCTTCCTGCACCCACATTTTAACTGAAAACCAGTATTGGGTAACCAGCACAATCCTCCCCTACACCACTGTAGTCTGCCATCTACTAAAGAAAACAAAAAACAAAAAAAAAAAAAAAAAAAAAAGCTAAGCCCCACAATGCAGTAATAGTGAATGTATTGGGACTTTTTTTTTTTTCCAGTGTTGTGTTTTTTTTTCCTTTTGCTGATGACTTAGCCATTTTGGGCTCAAATTTTCAGAACGCCCAAGTTATCACTGCCCCTCCCCCAAAAAATGCAGCACCTTGTAAATCCAACCCAAAATATGTTTTGGCCAAGTTATCCGCAAGAGGAACAAAAACCAATTCCCAAAGCATGCACCATTAGAGCTTTTACAACTTTCTGTCTCTAGTTGATGGCTGCTGGGCTAGGTGGAGGAGTACTGATCATTCTACAGGATGTTGGCTCCCCATCTTTAAAGGGAGGTTCGGGGAGGAGTATGGGTGCTAAGTCAGCTGATCTACCTTGCTTTCACAGGCTATGCCTACAAAAGCATGGGATGATGATAATCTGTGGGGTCCTGCAGAATGAGGATTTTTATACACAAGGTTTGAGATGACCTCAAAATCCATGATAGCAAGCCGGCCAGTTGGCACAGACGCATGGCTGCCATGTGTGAAACTGGTGACCCAGGTTCATACCCCAAGCCTGGATCATAGCAGGGCCGGTGTTGGGAGTAAGAGAGAGCACTGCAGCAGACCTCTCCTCTACCAGGGAGAAATGTATGTCCTGTTGCATTGTTGCCATCACTCAGGTGACCACATGTGACAGTACTATCTCAGGAGCCTGCAGTGTGCCATGGGAGGGAAGAGTGCATACATCACTGCATCAAGCAAGCCAGCACCTGCTTTCACAAGGCACTCTCTCAGTAGCTGGGACAAAGTAAGGGGAAAAATGGCTGCCAACTGGGCAGACAATGCACCTCCCACCGCCAGTGTCCATCTGGACTCCTCCATCAGGTCCCCCCCCCCCACAGGCTTAGAAGGGCTTCAGCCATAGGCAGCTAGATATCAGAAGGGCAACGATCAAGCAGATGAAGGTAGGACCCTGCTTCAGGGGGCAGGCCCAGGGGTAAGAAGTGGGTATCCTTAGGTCCCATGCGAGATCCACAGTATACTGCCAGTGCCACCTGTCCATCATTGGAGGTCCTAACTAGTGGTGAGCCTCGGGGATGAAGAAAATTGAAAAAGAAATCAATAAATTAGAGCAAACCCCCTGAATGCTGGCACCATTCAGTCCACAAAATACCATCTCCTATTGCTCCTGGGCTGTGCTCTGATGTTCCTGGGAGATCACACAAAAACACAGAAACATAAGACTCTTACGGCAGATAAGGACTGCTTGGCCCACCTAGTCTGCCCATTTCCCTACCTACTGGATAAGCTGCAGATGCAAGTTAACCAGCAGCCTACTTCCTCCTACTCCCCACTATAACTGTCTAGTCGGTCCCATGCATTCTTGAATTCCCCCACTGTTTTTGACCCCGCGACCTCCTCAGGAAGGCTGTTCCATGCATCCACCACCCTCTCCGTGAAACAATATTTCCTCACGTTGCCCCTGAGCCGTCCCCCCCCCATCTTCAAATTTGTCCCCTTGTTCTTGCACATCTCTTTTTCTGAAAGATGCTACCCTGTCGGACTTTGTTGATTTGTGCTTGAAAGTTTCTGTCATGTCCACCCTCTCCCTCCTTTCCTCAAGGGTACACATATTAAGCTATTTTAGTCTCTCTAGTCAATTTTAGGCTAGCTTGCGGCTCATGAATTCCACACAATGCTTCCTTTATGCAGTGGCATTAAGCACGATGACAAGTGCCAGGTGCTCCCAGTTTTAAGGCTGGAATGAAATACTAACTATAAAACAATCACAAAACAACACTAGATCATTTCACTGTGTTAATGCACTTTCTGTATTACATATTTTTTTTTTATTCTCTCTTTATGCCTCCTGCTCGCCGCGGTACTTCCTTCCTTCAGAAGACTCCCATTGCCTTGTATGTCCCTGCTTGTCTGTCCGGTCGCAGGTGTAGTCCATCCCCCCACAGAGTCGTGGTTATACCCCCAAGAGATGCAGACAGGGCCCCCTTCCTCCGTCCCGACGTGTCTGTAGTTTAGTCGGGATGGGATCCGGCCTGGAGCTCCCTCTACAGGGAGCACTGCAGGTTTTTTCCTGCTTTCTGGTCCTCCCACAGGATGTCGGCACGCTTGGGAAGCCATGGGTCGGCACACGTCGGGACGTACAGACACTCCGGCCGACGTCCCCCCTCCTTTCTATTTTTGCTGTCCTGATGCACCTCTACCTGTGGTCACCCAGGTGGCGGTAGAGCAGCGGGACAAGCAACACACCCACCCTGGAGGAGAGCAGCCTCTGGGCGCTCATCCTCCTCCCCGCCGACCTTCCAGCTACCAGAGTCCATTCCCAAACCCAGGTCACTGGCGCCGCGAGAGGTAGCCCTACCACTGCACGGCAGGCCAGCTCTGTGTTACACTTTGAAGGGCTACCCACAGTTCAATACCTATAAGATCCAGGGCAGGGGGGCTTTCTGGCTGTCCTACCTTTTTCTAGTGATTCTTGTGAATGTAGCAGCTCCCAGCTCTCTCTGGCCAACTTAAAACTTTCCAGTACCTCTGTGGAGTTTGGCAAGTCCATCTTGTTCACCACTACATGACGATTTCGGCCCTTTCCAGATCCTTCTTCGTCATCTGAACTCTGTTTTGTTTTGAGGGGTGAAGGGGAGAAAAAAGAAAAACATTAAATGATTTTTGAACCATACAGTATCTGCTTTATTGTTAACCATCAAAAAAGATCCTTCTGCCATTATTACCTTTACCCCTTCGGTAGCTTAACATAATAATGTCAAACAAAACTGAAAATGCAAAAAACTGTTGCAGATTTTTAAATATTACGTCATTTATGAACCTAGTGTCAACCCTCAATGACCTTTAAAACCTTTTAATAAACAAGCAAATCTGGTGGAGGCTATGTGTGGCACTACCTGAAACAGGATTAAATACCAACATATTCTGCTACAGCCTACTAAATCTCTGCTATACCTCTCTCCCTATCACAATTTTCTACCTATGCTAATAAGTTACTGGTCAGGCAGACATAATTCCAGGGTTCCAAGGTTTATAGGACAGCTAGGATCGCTGGGATATTGCAACGGGATACAGCTTTCGTGTGTGTGTGTTGCCAAAGCTCTGAGAAGCAGCTTTTAATGAGTCACTGGATTTTCCCTTTGCCAGAACCCATTTTACATTAAGTTTTAGAAAATGGGCTTTTAAAAACCTGACTCCAGATTGGTGGAAACACCCTTGCACCGATACTGCTGTTTTTTTTTTTTTAAACAACGCCCAGCAAAAAGCAAGTGCCAATTCAGGGTACCCATTACTTAGGATATTATTGAGCACCTTGAATTCTGAAACAGAGCAACCAACATTTTTTTCCTCCCGATTAGCGTCTCCCCCCCCCCATCCTGTTACTGATCAGATGCCTCCTCTTTTAAAAAATGTCACACAAAATGCATAAATATACCTACCTTATGCAGGCTTACTTTCCCATCTTCATCCTATCTCGATTGAGAGATCTAGGCTCGACTGCAGCTCTTGGTTTGTGGTATCTCCATGCTGCGGCTGGCCCACCCACCACCATTCCATCGCTGGCGATTCAAAGTGCCGAGCTCTCACCAAGCGGTAACCCAGTATCCCAACTACACTTCCAAGTCGTGCCTTTTCATTCACACCAATAACTATATAAAAAAAAGTCACACAGCCACAACGCTTTCCTTTTCATGGTGGCCTTCGAACACGCAAATGAGAGCTTCAGCCACACTCCCCACCCGCTCCACCTCTTAGCTCCAGTCACAAACTGCACACCAGCAGTCCCCTCGCCCTCAGAGAGTCCCCAGTAGGTCAAAAATCCATACTGGCGGAAGAACTACTTTATTAAAAAATTATTATAAAACTTATTTAAACTAATTTAACTTTTTTTTAAATGCATTTTTTTCTTTACAGTGCCCATTTTCTAAGCCTAATAATACCCTCCAGGGTGGGCATTATGGGATATAATGAACTGTCCAGGGGCTATAAGGCCCTCTGCCTGCAGCGTTGGGCCTCATTATGCCCCTGGGCAGTCCGTTACATCACAATAATGCCCACCCTGTTGGGTATTATTACTTATTTTCTATTTTATCGTTTTTGAGCAAAACTCGGAACAGTGTGTGAAACAGAAAGTAACCCTGGCCATGCACTTCCAGTTTCAGTGGCAGTCCTGCTATAAATCCAGATGTCTGTGTGAGTGTCAGCAAGCACCGGTGGGCATCACACTGTCAAGGGTGGTGTCTGCCAGTGTCAGCCATGGGAAGCAAGTGGGTCCAGAAAGTCTACTCCCTTTTGTTCAGATAAGCAACAGGATAATATTGTAAGTGACTATTTTTTTTTATCTGTCCTCCCTTGCTTAATACATGCTGCAAACTCCACTGAATCATACAGTTTTCTTTTGGGAATAACTCCCAAGATCCCTTTCTGTTAAAAAAAAAAAAAATGCCACTGAGGGAAATGGTATAACACGAAATAACCCATCTAAAAAGCGTTTTTTCTGCACTGGCATGTTCCACATGTAAAATGAGTGATGTAGTGGATGAGGCATTCCTGAGCAATGAATACATTTGCTCCAGAAGCCATTACACTAGTAAACTCAAGGAAGAAGTTGCTCAATAAAAGGATAAACAGGTCATCAGAAATTGCAGAACTTAAAAGTGTTTTTAGACAATACACAAAGAGCTGGGGGTTGGTGGTATGTAAATACATAAAGAAAGGAAATGCACAGACAGATTGCAACTATTGTTGCTGTATAAACTAAAGCAGTGAGGGAGGTCAAGTGAAACGATACTGATTAGTAAAAGGAATTCCACGTGTTCAGAGTACATTAAGTTAACAACTTATAGACATGACTAGAATGGATATATGATCATAATCTCTTTAAAAAAAATCAGATGTAGTGGAATAATTGATTAAGCATCTTGAATACTGATGATGGAAAACTGTTTAGAACTTAATGACACCAAGGTATGGGGAATTACCCTTACATACAAAAAAGTTGTTTTTTTTTATAAATACCTGCATTTATCGAGGGGGCAAAATAACGTTGAGATATGATTAAGCAAAGTAATTCATGATTTGACAAAAAATGATTAGTATACGCTATACGCATATGCTCACCAATTCCCCCCCCCCCCGACTAACACACACGTGACCTTTATGAGCAAGCCAGGTAGCTACAACTTGAAAACAGGATACAATACCAAACCTGCCTCTTAGATAAAAAATCACTACTCAGACTTCAGCCTCCTGGAGCCACAAGCCTATTAAGCTTATTCACAGACCCACACCGCACCAGGTACTCTGACCATCAGGTTCTCACCATCCCTCACTGCAGAACCTCCCAAGGGCAGAGGTCATATGCCTATCGGGCACCATTTTGGCTCAATAACCTCGGCACTGAACATTAAGCCACGCAGAGATTGGGGCTTTTCAAGACCAAGCTAAGAGAACACCTGCTGAAGAAAAGCTCTTGTGACTGTACTTTCTAATTACTCCACACACACCCACTTCTGACCCCGGTCTTATTCACCTTTCAGGTTATTACCATCTCCTCGCTACTCCTTTGTCCTTCTACCCTGAATTGTCCCCATTTTTGCCCTGCAATAAATACCCTGCACTCTCCTCTCCCTCCCCAAATAGTCACCATGCCCCCCCACTCAGTGCCCCTACTCCTTTCTGGATAGCTGCTTACTGTCTTACCTGACAATGCCACCTTGGCTGCTACTGTTACCTGAATTATCCTAGTGTTGAAACCATCTGTTTCCTATTTACAATGTATTTTTGTCCATGTTTACATACCTAGCTAGATACTACTAAACCCACAATGTATGTATACCCACCCTTTACGACACGGAACCTTTGTGAAAGAGCAGTCTCCCACTCAAAGGTATTGTAATCCAAGACTGAATAAATAAAAAAATAAATAAAAAAAATACAATACATAATGGATGTTTTGGAGTTGTACCTATGATATTGGAAAAAGACTTAAAGAAACATTTTTAATTTTTTTATTTTTTCTTAATTCCATTATGGAATCTGATAATACTGATAATATTTTTATGTATCCACAGCAATCCTAGCCCCAGAAGAAGCCCACATAGGGTGAAACGTTGCGTGTGGTCAGGGGATCGTGGTATCAAGTGGTCATGCAGTAAATTGAATTATATTTTGGAACTGTTGAAGTGTGACTGGTTTCTTCTTGTACTTTCTGAATTCTAAGATGGCTCAAGAGTGGCAGACTGTACCAAATGACTGAGGAGGGGGTGGCAGGACCGGCCAAATAAATGTAAGAACGAATCAAGTGACAGTAAGTAAAAACCATTCCATATGACACTTAAATGGAACACCCCTACACTTTTGGTCTTCATACTTCAGATTGTTCACTTCTGATGGGGCACGGACAACTCCTCCTACTTGGCAGTTTTTCTGATAGTTTCCTTGATGAGGCAAGAAATATAAAAATCAACTACAGCATAACAAGATTTCACCTCACAAAGTATCTCCATGTACTCTGCAGACCAATGGGTTAAATATAGGATATGTAATGACTTTTTATCAATGAGACATGCCAAGATGGACACTGTCAGGAGATGATGCACACATCCTGTGTGCTATGAAATACAAGGCACTGCTTAGTGCCTTCAGCCATCCTGGAGTGTATCGATACCCCCTACAATACCCACCCTGAAGGTGCTTACTGTGCTTATAAAATGGTCATTTTCTGGAAATTTAAGAAAAAGGCAAAGCACTTTTTTTTCCATTTTTGTTTATAAAGTGAGTTCAGATTTGTTCTATTGCTATATTTTTGTTTTATTTATTTATTTAGTTTTGTTGACTAGGTAGGCTCACTGAGACTAGAAGTCCCTTTTTCAGGGGCAACCCAGGATGGGGGATGGGATACAGATGGCAACCAACTGAAATGAAACCATATTAAGCTGTTGGTGGTATTTTTAATGAATGGGGGAAATTTGGCTAGGACACCGTGGAAAAGTCCCCTACTCGCCAGTAAGGGGACTGTCGGTTGCCAGGATGGCCAATTCAGAGGAGATACCGGGAGGAATGGATGTTCAGGGAGCAGAGGAGTTAGTCTCGTCTCCTGCCCTTAAAACAACCAAGACAGAGATTTTTTTTGATGTGGATGAAGTGGATGATGTTAAGGAATCAGCACTTATGAAAGTGGCTGAGGAAAATCACAGAGAAAAAGTTACAAATAACGAAAAACGTCAGTATCATATGGAAGATGTTCCAGTTGTGCCGAATATCAGTGCTGAGCAAAGGGAACTACAAACAATGCTTGCAGCCAAGGAGGTGCACTTTATTGCAAGAAAAAAAGAATTAGAAATTGCTATTGCGGCACAGCAAGAACGACAATTGGCGTCGTTGCTAAGGGCTGCCAAGAAGCAGACTGAACAGCTGCAAACAAATGATGCAGCTGTAACATCAGGGCAAGGCAACATGCACAAAAGCAAGGACCGTGCGGGAGGAGCTAGAGGCAATATGGACATCGGACAGAAGAGCTTTGATTTCCCCACAAGTACTTCAGAACCTACCCTGTTTACTTTTAAAGGTAATATAACTAATCCTGTAGGGGTCTCATTGGGAATTAACGCAACGCGTGGAATGCCTGGCCTAAATCGCGACCCCATAGATATGCAACCTCAGGAATTACAGAATGGGGGTTATAACCGCTTTATGTGAAGCGGGTTGGGAAAAAGAAATGGGAACAAGTAAATAGGTACTGGGTCCTACACCCATTCAAATCTTGGGGAGACCTCTTACAGTAGAAGGGAGGTCTAATGCCATATGTAATGTCTTGAGTACGGATACTGCGCAGGCAAGTACCACACAATTGCCTCAGTCCCCTCTACATATCCCAGATGGACTGCAATTTACTCAAAATCCACAACTGAGTCTGGTGCAACGGACCCCCCCCCCTTAAGAATGAGCACAAACATAATGCAGTCTGAAGTCTCGAATCCTCCTGCTGAAACAGTTTCTTAATCCAGCTGCAGTGACTGCCTCAGGGTGTTCCCAGGCCTCAGAAATAGCAGTTACGTAAGAACTTACCATAACAGTAGATCTTCGAGAGAGGTTCCTGCAGTAGGTCTTCACATATAGGACTGCGCCCCATGGCGTCAGGTCCGCACGGCAAACTTGTAGCTAGCAATCATCAGCGGGGACCGCCACCGACGTCAAGTGACACAACGTCAGCTCGACTATAAAAGGGGGTGGTTCCATGCCTGCCCTCCAGTTCTTTTCCACCAGAGACCTATAAATAGGAAGCAGAAAAAAAGAGTAACAACTCCGGGGACACTGTGCCCTGGCCGAACCAGAGGACTAGACAGGAGAAAGGAAATAACTCCAGGAGCTGGGGGATAGGTGGGTGGGAAACTAGACCTACTGCAGGAACCTCTCTCGAAGATCTACTGTTACGGTAAGTTCTTACATAACTGCTATTTCTTACTTCGAGAGGGTTCCTGCAGTAGGTTTTCACATACAGGAGTGAATTCCAAGCAGTCTAAAAAAGGAGTCAGAGACGAGGTTCCAGGAGGAGGAAGAAGTCTGCCAACAAAAGGTCTGCCTTAAGACAGAAGACTCTGCAAAATTACTAGGCCAAAACTAGCTTTACGCCTAGAAGTAATGTCCAGATTGTAGTGCTTAGTGAAGGTATGGATGGAAGACCAAGTAGCCACTGCACAGATATCTGCAGTGGACACATTCTTGAAAAAAGCGGTAGAAGTGGCCACGCTTCTGGTAGAGTGGCCTTTGACCACCCCCAGAAGGGTTTTTCCATATTTCTGGCAAATGTAGTGACCACAGTTAGCCAACCACCTGGAAATAGTCTGTTTAGAGATGGCCGTGCCCTGGTACTGGGAGACAAAGGCCACAAAGAGTTGGTTTGACTTTCAAACCTCCTTAGTCCGGGAGGTATAATACCTCAAAATCCTGTGCACATTCAGGGTGTGCAGAAGATATTCCCCCCTGTTGGAATGCTGAGGAAAATAAACCGGCAGTTCAATATTCTGGTTGAAAGTCATCTCTGAAACAACCTTCGGAAGAAAAGAAGGATTAGTCCTCAGGACCACCTGGTCCTTGTGAAAAATCAAACAAGACTCTCTGCAAAAAAAGGCCTGAAGCTCTGAGACCCTTCGAGCTGAAGTAACTGCAACCAAAAAAATGGAAATTACGTACTTACCATAGTTATTGATCTTCTTGGACAGTCTCCATCACTCATTCACACTAGTGGGATAGCGCCGGAGGTGCTAGGACCAAGCGGGAGCCCAAAGTTTTCAGAAGGGTCGGCGCCAAGAGAGGACCATGCATGCGCGGCACCGCAAGACTAGCTTGCGCCTGTGTAGGCTATCTCAGCGTCGACCCTCCAATCGCCTCAGTACCTTTTCAACCGAGGAGGTGCAGCGTGACTAATAAGAATAACTCATCCTGAGTTTCTGGGCCTGAGAGGACCCAAATGGACTTTGCAAGAAAGGTTAAGAATAATGTCCTCACAGTCTGAATCATAGGACCGTGAAGACCAGGAAAGAAAACGAGTGAACCCAGGGGATGTTGGATGGGCATGTGAATGAGTGATGGAGACTGTCCAAGAAGATCAATAATTACGGTAAGGAAGTAATTTCCACTTCTTCCTGGACTAAGTCTCCATCACTCATTCACACTAGTGGGAGTACCAAGCTAAAACCAACAACCCCGAGTAGGGTGGTAGGAGATAGGGTTCACTCAGAAAGGACAGCCAAGGACTGTCTTGTTAATAAAAAGAGATGTCTTGTAAGAGCATCTATAACATAGTGCCTACAAGATAAACGCTTGAGTTATAACTCGTCACCTTGCCGACGACTACAATGGGCACAAAATGAAAGTCTGCCAGGCAGCTGCAACCACTCTAGGAGAGCAGCAAGAACCTGGCCTCACAATTTGATCTAGGACCAAAATTAATCGTGTCAGACATGTACTAATGTAACGTAAAGGGACCTCAGGAACTGAAAGAGTCGGAGGTAAAGTCCACTGGTTCAGCGTAGACTGGAAAATGCAAATGGAAACCCCCACTATCCAGTATGGTTGACCTGTAAACAACAGGTCCAGAAGCACTTGAACCCCTTACTTGGTGAGCAAGCGGGTCCAGGTGGAGTCAGCCCATCAAGGAGAATGGTCTCCACTTAGTCACAGGATCTTCCTGATGGAAGGCCAAGCACGACTTAGAGGCCTCTCGTGGTGGTCTAGTAAAACCAGATCCTAACCACTGTATATTCCAAGAGGAATAATCCTGCCCCTGTGTGCACAACTGTAGCAGCAGTCTCTGAACTTAAGGAAGAAAGGAAAAAGGTGTACAGGAGGATGTGTCCACTGCGGAAAAAAACATTCCAACAGAAAAAACCCAGGGGCTGGATTTCTAAGGTCAATAGAGACAGATGTGCGTCGAGGAGGGACACAGCAGGACCAAGTTAGGGCTAACCCATTTGTTGAAGTGACTGAAAGAAGCAGTAACTCAATGCAGTGAGGCACTAACCACTCTGGCTTTCCTGAAAGGAGTAGGAAAGGATTCTAGTTAATTTGCTGAAAAAGAAACATCACCACACCCTCTCGCACTTGAAGGGGATAGCTTCGTGAGCGACTGGCATGGACCAGAGCGCAGGAACCAAAGCTGTGAATATTAGAGAAGCTTCCTCAGAAAAAGGGACCTACTTGACCATCCGTCAAGAAGGGGGAAATTAACTGTTAAATTAAGCAAGCAAGGAAGCAGGAACCTGAGTTCCGACTAGGTGGAGAGTCGCTTCTGCTGCTGTAAGGCTCTGATAAAAAGAAAAGGAATTAGCAGACTGGACAGTCACCTAGGTCTAGGAAATGTCTCTGAATGAGAGAAATCTCTCAGAGAAAGAGATGACCCATATCGTCACCAGATCGGACTCCCCGTAGGGGAAGAAGAAATCAGGTACTCTTTACCGTATCGCGGAGATGAGTGCCTCAGGGGCTGAGGAGGAATCTGACCAGATCCCCCCCAAAAAAGGGGGGTACCGGATAATTTCGGCTAGGCCCTGTGCTGTGACAAAAACCACATGATACAATTTTTTTTTTAGTCCGAGCCTAACGAGGCCTTCAGGTTGCTATTTTGAGGATTGTCTTGATACAAAAAGATGAAGATGTTCTCCATCTGAGTGCGGAAAGAGCCTGAGTGTCCAAACTGAAATCATGACTGGACTAACAATCACAGCTGGAGAGAAGTTAACCACCTGTGCAGAAGAAGCCACCAAAGAAGCAATATCACAAGGAGGCTATATACCCCTATCAAAGGAGCGGAGGAGTCAGAGCGGCCCCCGACCATTAAATTAAAATGTTCCACAAAGTGTAACTGTCTTGACGACTGAAAAAGTCTAGACGCAGAAGAGTATGGTCCACGGATGCAGTGTGAAATACTATAGTGGACCCCGTTACTGAGGAACTACTGAAAGGATCTTCCCCTCACGGACTCTGAAGATAGAGATGACATGCCCTCCAGCATATAAAATTTTATTTATTTATTTATTTAAGAGATTTACCAGAAAAGGCATACTGAGTGGAATACCGCTCTATTCCAGATGCGCCTTGGGGGTAGGGGGTTACATGGGTGCAGTAATAAGATGAGAACAGTTCATACATATGTGAAGGTTATAAAACACAGTGGTACAGTAGTACAGTAGAAATACAACAATACAAAGTGAGAAAATTGTTATATACAAAATGGGTAAGGCGTACGTACAAATTCACAACAGTAGCAGGTTCAGCAATAAGCATTTAAATAGCATTATGTGACAATATGGAAAAAAAACCGGGCCCAGACTGGAGCAAATAGCTGATAGAATGGGTAGGCGTTGTGCAGGTACTGTAGCTGAATAGATTGGGTAGGAGTTGTGCAGGGAAATTCAGAGATGGGGAAAGCATGAGCATTAGGTAGCAAAATGTGATTTGAGAAGGGCATTCCGTTGGGGAGTACTAGTGGTGTGTCTGATGTCTGCTGCCAGTGAGTTCCATAACTTGGGCAACCTGAAACTGAAAGCTACCTGACCTGATCGGGGTGGATCTGTGTGGAATGTGCAGCAGCCTAGAGTCAATGTTCCTGAGATCGTAAGTAGGTGGGGAGAGGGCGGTTAGGGATGCAGATAGGTAGGAAGGGAGCGTATGCGACCAGAATTTGGCAGCGATTCTAGCACCGTGCAGCAATCACCGGTTTTGGATTGATGGGAGGTCAAGGGACTGGTACAGGTCACAGTGGTGGGTATTGGGAGAACAGTCCAAGGCGAACTGGCAGAAGGAGTTGTATAGGAGGTCAAGCCTGACTAAGGACATTTGGGGGGCGCACTGTAGACGACATCTCCGTAGTCCAGAGTTGGGAGGATCATTTTTTGGACAACAGCTAGTCTGGTCAGTAGAGGGATGCAGTACTTGTTACAATGGAGAGCACTCAGCATGGGATGCAGTTTTTTGTGCAGAGCGTCTATGTGCGCCGAGAAGTCAAGGTACTGATCTAGCCAGACGCCGAGATAGCCATATGTGGAGCAGGCTGCAAGTGGTGATCTGTCCAGAGTGCAGAAAGTGGGTGATTCAGTGAGCCAGGTTAGTTTGGCCCAGGAGTCGAAAGTGAGGGAGACTGTTTTTTTTTTTGTGTTTAAGAATAGCTGGTTCCCGAGGAACCAGCGTTGGATAGAGTCGAAGTCCTTCTGTAGACATGCTATCACGGCGGTTCCGGATAGGCCAGAGGCGAACAGCACCGTATCGTCCGCGTACATATGGATGGTAGTTTGTGTGCAGACAGCAGGCAGATCGTTGAGGAAGACTGAGAATAGCAGCGGGCAGAGTACAAACTTGGGGTACACCACTGGTGACAGGGAGAGGGGTGGATCGAGCCATACCAATGCGGACTGATTGTGACCTACCTGATAGGTATGAGTGGAACCAGATTTTTGCTACCATAGACAGCCCAGTTTGGGCAAGTTTAGACAGCAACAGGGGATGAGAAACCGTGTCGAACGCTTTTGCCAGGTCTATAAACATGGCTGCGGTTATTTCCCCTTTGTCCATGCCTGTAAAGAATGGAGTTTGTGAGGCGAAGGAGGGAGGTGGTGGTGGAGTGATTTCTTCTGAACCTGGCTTGGTAGGGGGTGAAAAAGGAGATTGTATCTAGATAGCGGTGTAGCTGGGATAGAACAAGGCGCTCTTGAATTTTGACTAGGATGGGGAGCAGAGATATAGGTCGATAGATTGATGGGGAGGAGAGGTCCCCTCCCTTGGGAAGAGGAATAACTGTGGCTTGTTTCCGTGCTGTGGGGACTGCCCCTAATTTAAAGGACAGATTATAGAGCATGGTTAGAGGGTGGGCTATGGCCGGTGCTGAGAGTAGGAGCATTTTGGAATCTAGGCCCGATGGACATTTACCTTTGGATGGGTTTAGTGAGTGTAGTAATTTTAGCACCTGGCCAGGAGCGACTGGGCAGAGTGAGAAGGAGGCCGGGGGGGTGCTTTGGGGGGCACTGGGGGTACATTGGGGAGCACGAAGGGTAGGGGTGGGGTTGGGAGGAGAGTAGGGAGGAAGTAGTGAAGGAGAAGTAGGAATTAAACCTCGGGCAACCAGACTAGGAGCTTGATGATTTTACCTTCGAGGTTGAGAGTGGGGTGGAGGGTTGGTCATGGGGTGAGAAGGGATTTTATAGACTTCAGAATTGAGAAGGGTGGTGTGTTATTGTTGAACTGCTTTGAAGTAATTTGATTTGGCCTGCCTTATGAGTCTTGTACAGGCATTTCAGAGACCGTATTGTTGTTGGGCCAGCATGAGCACCTGTGGCCTTGAAGGATTTCCAGGCACGGTCTCTGGCACGGAGTTGTTCCATAAGGTCTGTTGTTACCCAGGGTAAGTGGAAACCTCTGACTCTGGATCTCCTTAGTGGGGCATGTATGTCCCAGATGGCGAGGAAATTTGTAGAGAAATAGTTCAGGGCCTCATCCATGGAGGTGGCTCTAGGGATGAAAGACCAGTCTATGGTGGTAAGGTCATTTAGGACAGCAGTCAGATCCAGTGATTTATAAACTCTGCTGTACAGCATACGGGGTGGGGGGCTGGAGGTCGGAAGATTTTGCGCACTAAAAATCATATGGTGGTCGCTGGGAGTCCGGTAGAAGGCTAGCTTTAAGTATCCTATGAGGGTGGGTAGTGAGTGCCCAGTCCAGTAGTGTGTGCTTATTTGATTTGTGATTTAGGCGGGTGGCTTCCCCCATTTGCTGGTGCAAGTTTAGTGCGTCTATTTGGCAATGCGTTTTAGAGGCAGCGCAGCCTAGCCAGTTCTGATTGAAATCACCAAGGATGTGGAGTTCGCCGCCTTCTGTAAGGGCCCTCGGGTTGCCTAAGTGATCAAGGATGCTAGTTGGTGGCATGTCCGGCGGACAGTAAGACCCAGCTACGTGTACTGGGATAGAGTGGGGCAGGGGGATTTTGATCAGGAGGTAATCTATAGTTAGTATGGGTGTCGGTGGAGTGATTACAAAAAACTGGAGATTTGTGGAGACATACATGGCAGTGCCAACACCCTTCTTTTTCCCCGGTCTGTCTTGGTGGATTAGAAAGAAGCCGGGTATTGAGAATTCTTTGTCCCGGTGATGGGGCTTCAGCCAAGATTCAGTGATGATTATAATATCCGGGCGAAGGGCCAGGACAGTTGTTTGTAGGGCAGCCATTTTATTTAGGATGCTGCATATATTTAGGTGGACAATTTTGAAACCTTTGGGGAGGTGTGTAGGTGGTGCGGGTGGTTGGGCAGCAATGGGTGCCTGGGGTCCTGGGTTCCGTTCAACGTCCCCGGCTACGAGAAGAAGAAAAACCAGGGTGTGCCTTAGTAGGCGCATGAGCTTTACTGGTGCACTCCTGCAAGTGGGATGATTAGAGGTTGTTAAGTTTACCTCTGGGACTGAAAAGAGTGGGAGATACAGGGCAGGTGTTGCAGCGTGGAAAGAAGGGGGGGTAGGATAGAGGCCCCCAGGGTCCAGTTGTGCCCATGGTGCTGGTTGTGTTTCACTGCTGCCGAGGAGGAGTGGGGGGTGGGCTTGGTAGTTAAGGTGGGGAGTGGCAAAGGGTCTGGTAGCCTAGGACTGGATGAGGGTGGGAGGGAAGATGAGGCTATGCAAAGCATAAACATAGAAACATAGAATTTGATGGCAGATAAGGACCGCTTGGCCCAACCAGTCTGCCCATTTCCCTACCTAATGGATAAGCTGCAGATCCTAGTTAACCAGCAGCCTACTTTTTCCTACCCCCACCCCCTAGAATTGCCTTATGACTGTCCCATGCATGCTTGAATTCCACCACTGTTTTTGATTCCACAACCTCTTCCGGAAGGCCGTTCTATGCATCCACAACCCTCTCTGTGAAAAAATACTTCCTTAAATTACCTCTGAGCCGCCCCCCATCTTCAAATTGTGCCCCTGTTCTTACACACCCTTTTGAAAGATGCTACCCTTCTTGGACTTTGTTGGTTCCTTGAGGTACTTGAAAGTTTCTATCATGTCCCCCTCTCCCTCCTTTCCTCGAGGCTATACATATTAAGCTCCTTTAGTCTCTCTTCATATGTCTTCCGTGCAGAACCTGCACCATTTTAGTTGCCTCCTCTGGACAGCTTCCATCCTGTCTATGTCTTTGTGGAGACTGGGTCTCCAGAACTGCACACAGTAGTCCAGATGGGGTCTGACCAGCTGTCTGTACAGAGGGATAATAACTTCCTGTTTTTCTACTGGTGATGCCTCTCCCTCGCATCCCAGTATCCCCCAGCCCTCCTTGCTGCCCTCTCACATTGCTTGCCCACTTTAGGTCATCTGATATGACTACTCCAGGTCCCTTTCCATTTTTGTTGTTGTTAGTATCTCACCCCATTGTGTACTCTTCCCTGGGTTTTGTTTCCCAGGTGCATTACCTTGCACTTCTTAGCACCGAATCTAAGCTGCCATACATTTGACCATCCTCTAACCTTGCCAAGTCCCTTCTCATCCTTTCCACCCCACCTTGTGCATCAACTCTGTTGCAGATCTTTGTGTTATCTGCAGAGAGATATACTTTTCCTTCCAGTCCCTCTGCAATGTCGCTTATAAAGACATTGAAGAGGACCGGTCCTAATACTGAACCCTGTGGTACCCCACTAGTAACCCCCCTTTCTTCAGAGTGGACTCCATTTACTATTACTCTGTGTCCTATTCTCCAGCCAATTCTTTACCCAGGCTGTCATCTTGGGACCCACTCCCAGGCTGGCTAACTTGTATATTAATCTTTTGTGTGGGACTGTGTCAAATGCCTTGCTAAAGTCTAGGTAGGCCATGTCCACAGCCCCTCCCTGATCTACTGCTTTGGTCACCCAGTCAAAGAAATCTATCAGATTCGTTTGGCATGACCTTCCCGCTGTGAATCCATGCTGCCTTGGGTCCTGTGCCCTTCTGGCCTCTAGATACTGGACAATTCTTTCCTTCAGAAGTGATTCCATCATTTTCCCTATCACTGAGGTTAAACTAACAGGTCTGTAGTTTCCTGCTTCTGCCTTGCTCCCACTTTGTGAAGGGAATCACATCTGCCCTCCTCCAGTCCTCGGGTACCACCCCATCCTCCCATGATTTGTTAAAGAGGGTAGTCAGTGGTGTCACTAGTTCTACCCTTAGTTCTTTTAGAATTCTGGGATGAATCCCATCAGGCCCCACTGCGTTGTCCACCTTCAGTTTTAAGAGTTCTGTCAGAACCCTTTCTTCTGTAAATAGGCTAGTATCAACTTCTGTATCCAGAGTGTTTCTACTGTTTGTTTTAGGTACCTCCCCTCTTCATTTGTAAATACTGAGCAAAAATATTTGCTTAGTATCTCTGCCTTTCACAGTCACCTCTGCCCACCCTCCTCCCTTTATTAAGCCTCATTATCCCTCCCTTGGTCTTCCTCGCCTCCCTGATGTACCTATAAAAGGTTTTATCCCTTCTTAACTGAGTTGACTACTTTTCCTCGGTTTGGGCCTTTGCTGTTCTGACTGCCTTCCCAGCTTCCTTTTGCTTTAACTGATACAGTTCTCTGTCCTGCTCCTTCTGTAATTCCTTGTACTTCCTGAATGCTTTCTTTTCTTGAACCTTCACTGCCACTCCTTTGAGAACCATAGTGGTTTCTTACATTGTTTCGCTTTATTTGCTTCACACAAAAGCTCATTACTCTGTGATGGCAGTTTTATTATTCCCATTGTTCTTCCACTTTCCTTCTTGCTCATTTGCTTGTGCATTCCTTAGGCACTAGCAAATGGGCAGGAACTTTCACTAGCATGGTGATGGTTGCAGTGAGAAACTGCATTTTGTATTATATTTTCCTCTCAGAACAGTGGAGGATTTTTGACAGTCTGCTCTGCGGTGGCCGCTAGTGGTGAAAAAAATATAAGGGACTAATGGGAAAGTGGGCTGATTGGTTTACGAGCTCACGAGGTCAGCTCTATATAAGGAGGAGCTCACCAAGGGTGGTGGGGGCGGTGGGGAGCCAGCACGTGAGCGAGGCGGGCCAGAGTTCCTTTCAGAGAGCAGCTGCAAACACTCTGGTGGCTACCTGGCTCCGTTCACTTCAGCATGGTCCGCGGGGCTCTCCTGTAGTGGGGAGGGCTGGGGACTCCTGCCCTCACGACCCTCTGAGCTGCAGAAGGCAAGAAAAGGCTTCTTTAAGTAAGGTATGTGGTTTGTAGGAGCAGTTTACACAAATGCAGCCAATTAAGTGTAAAACTAAAGCTTTTAGAAACTTGAGCTATGGCGCGGTATTACAACAGCCTGGGGCTCGCTTTACAATTGAAACAGATTACGCTGCACACTTTACAACAATTCCCCTAAGGTAGCAGCAGACTTTCACAGTCATGAAATTCAAGTCAAAACCCCAGAATTAAACAAGTTTGCAGAATTAGCAAGAAATTCCACTTTTAGTAAAATTTAGCCAAGGTAAAGGTGCTGTCTAAGACACTATGCTCCACCGGTAAATTCTACAAACTGAACTGTACACAAAAAGGCGCCAAGTTTAAATTATGTGGCGTAGTAAAGCTCCTTTCAGAGAGCAGCTGCAAACACTACGGTGCCTACCTGGCTCCGTTTCACTTCAGTGTGGTCTGCGGGGGGGGGGTCTCTTGTAGTGGGAGGGCTGGGGACTCCTGCCTCGCGACCCTCTGAGCTGGCTCCGCTTCACTTCAGCGTGGTCCATGGGGGGTCTCTTGTAGTGGGGAGGGCTGGGGACCCTGCCCTCCACCCTCTGAGCTGGCTTGCTTCACTTCAGCGTGGTCCACGGGGGTGTCTCTTGTAGTGGGAGGGCTGGGGACCCTGCCCTCACGATCCTCTAAGCTGGCCTGCTTTCACTTCAGCGTGGTCCGCGGGGGTTCTCTTTGTAGTGGGAGGGCTGGGGACTCCTACCCTCGCGACCCTCCGAGCTGGAGCCGTCCGCTCCGTTACTGACCAGAAGGACAGGGAAAGACCCATCTAGATGCACTTCTACCCCTGAAGGACCTCCAAGAGAGATCTAGATCAGAGCCACTAGAGACTCCGCCATCAGGAAGGATGTCGAGGAGCTTGGTACCACATAGGGAGCAGAGAAAGTGCTGAGCAGAATGAGATTCCGCTGGCAGAACGGTGCAGCACAGTTCCACAGCAGAAAACCACTGGATGACACAAGATCCCACATAGACCACCACTCACTAAAATGTGTGGAAAAAAATAATCCACAGAACAGGAGTTCATTCTGAGGTAAACATCCCGCCACAAGTTCTGTGAAAAGGAGTCTGAAAGGAAAAAAATGTGTCACTAATTCTGCCATACAGCACCCACTAACACCCGTGTGGCATCAGCAGCACTCGTGGCACAGGAGGGCACCAAGCAGTGCCTATGCCAACCTGGGCGATACCGAAGGGCAGCCATGGTAGTATCCGCAGGTACTCCCGGCACCCATGTAGAAATGGCACTCGAGGGCACCTCCGACGCCCATGGCACCAATGGCACCCATGGCAAGAATGGCACCAATGGCACCTGTGGTATCCATGGGCACCTGCGGTGCCACCCGCTGGTGTCACCCTGGTACCCAAGGCACCAGTGGCACCCATGGCACTTGAAGCATCCATGGAACCCATGGGCGCCCACAGCGTCACCCACGGCACCCATGGGTGCTCCCGGCACCATCCCTGGCACCCATGGCACCCGCAGGTGAACGGCACCACTGACAGCACCAACAACCAGTGGCAGCAAAGACAGCACCCACGGCGCCACACAGAGTGAAGGTGCCGACCCACGGCACCGACCAAGGTCCCAAGGCTCGGCGCCGACCAAGGTCCCAAGGCTCGGCGCTGACCAAGGCACCGAGCATGGTGCCGACCGCCAGCACTGAGCCACTGAGACCAACAGCCACGGCTGAGGCATGGCGCTGAGCCATGGCGCTGAAGGAAAATGCCAATGGAAATCCTGAAAAGGGAGAAGGAAAAAGGTGGTGCCCATGCCGGCCCCTGCATGGAAAAGGGAGAGAGGAGTAGGCAAGAGGGGTCGACACAATGGCAAAGGCACCCAGAGGGCACCTCACCATACGTGATCCAATCAACCCGGCCCCGGTCCAACGGCTCCGAGGCCCAGAGGTCCCAAAATCAGGAACAGAGCCAGGAAAACTGGAAAGTCGAACCCCCTGCTCCATAGAAGTGACTGAAAGGTGAAACTGCTCACCGGAGCTCCAGCGAGGACAGATGGAGCTCGGAGTCGAGAAAGCAGACGTTAGGAGCGGGGCCAAGAGGAACCCACCAAAGTCAGTTCGGGCCCATCACCCCTCCAGACGAACATTCCTTGTGCAGACATACCAACGGGCAACCTCGAGCAGCACCGATTCTTCTTCCCCGAATGAGGAAGAGGAGCTCGAGGTCAAGCGGAGCCAGATCACAGTAACCGTTACATTTGTGCTTTGAGGACTGTCCTCCCCCAACCACAGGACTGTCCGTAGTCAGACCCTCCTGTTAATTAGGGCGGCGGACGGACACAGCCCTCTGCCATAAAAACTTTCAAACTAAGTCCTCCTACTGTCACCGCTACGTCCTAAGGACGACTCCGTTGATGGCAGGAAAGAATTTATTTTTTCTTCTTCTTCTTGTTTGTAAAATAATAAATTACTACTTTAAAATATTAAAACATTAAGACATTAAGAGCTGTTGTCGTATAGACGAAAACTTCGACTCTGGCAGACGAGTGACGTCGACATCCAAGCGCACTCGACGGCAGGAGAAAAGGAACTGAGGCGGTTGGAGGGTCGACGCCGAGATAGCCTACAGAGGTGCGAGCTCGTCTCGCAGTGCCGTGCATGCATGGTCCTCTCTCGGCGCTGACCCTTCTGAAAACTTTAGGCTCCCGCTTGGTCCTAGTGCCTCCGGCGCTATCCCACTAGTGTGAATGAGTGATGGAGACTTAGTCCAGGAAGATCAGCGTCTTCCAAGACAGAAAGCGCATATCACAACCATCTGCCGGTTCAAAAGGGGGCAAAATAAGTTTTTCTAACATAAAATTAAGATCCCAGGGAGGACAGGGATTCCAGACTGGAGGTCTGATGTGAAAGAGTCTCTTCAAGAAAGACTTGGAAACCTCTACTTGTGCTAGGGTTTTGCCCTCCACCGGATGGTGGTAGGCCGACACTGCAGAGAGATGGACCTTAAGTGAGGAGCAACTAAGACCCAACTCTGAAAGATGTAGCAGGTACTCGAACACCTGGGAGGCTGAGCAAGAAAAAGGGTCCAAGCTCTTAGCTGCAGCCCAAATAGAGAACATCTTCCACTTCATGGCATAAGTGGATCTGGTAGAAGGTTTTCTGGCCTCCACCAAACCATGAGTGACCTGAGAGGAAACTCCATAGCGAGAGACCACTATGTCCACAGGTGCAACGCATGAAGATGGAGAGACTGACGGCTCGGATGTACCAGGGTGCCCTGCTCCTGAGACAGAAGGTTGTGAGATAGCGGCAGAGGAACCGGTGGTTCTAGAACTAGTTGTAATAACAGTGGGAACCAAATCTGCAGGGGCCACAGAGGAGCGATCAAGATCATGTGAGCCCCCTCTGCCTGAAGTTTCAAAAGAACCTTCTGAATGAGAGGAAAGGGAGGAAACACGTATAGACACCTTCCCGTCCAAGAGAGAAAGACAGTGCGTCTCACCAAAAAGCACCATGCTCAGGAATAAGCGAGCAAATGTTGGGTAGTTTTGCGTTGGATGGGGAGGCAAACATATCTAGGTCTGGTCGACCCCACCGAAGAAACAAGTCATCTACTACCTCTTGTTTAAGTTCCCACTCATGAGCCCTGGTCACTGATCAGCTGAGACTGTCCACCAGGACGTTGTGAATGCCCGGCACATGGACTGCTGTCAGGGTCAGGCTGTGCTGAATCGCCCAATACCATACTCTCATTGCTTCCCTGCAGAGAGGGAATGATCGGGTACCGTCCTGCTTGTTCAGATACCAGACAGTTGCCATGTTGTCTGTCTGGATAAGAAGTGTTCCCGGGAGGAGTTACGACTGGAAGGCCTGCAAAGTGTAGAGGACTGTTCTTGTCTCCAGGATGTTGATGTGAAGGTTCTGCTCTGTAGGAGACCAAGAACCTTGAGTTCTGTGATCCCCCAAGTGGGCTCCCCAACCCGTATTAGAAGCATCTGTAGTGAGGGTTTGGGAAGGAGCCTGGAAGTGGAAGGGGGCTCCCACCAACAAGTTGGTGAGGTCCTGCACCAGAGGAGATCTTTCTGGAGACTGTTGGAGATCATGACCAGCTGGTCCATGTCATCCAACTGTTGATCCCATTGGTCTCAAAGAGACCACTGGGCAACCCTCATGTGCAGCCTGGCCAGGTGGACAGTAGAAATGGCCGCTGCCAAAAGATGGAGCACTGAGCGCGCCGTGGTCCACCGAGACTTGTCCACCAAAGTGGCCTGAGAAACCAAGGTCTCCGCTCAAACTAAAGGAAGGAAGGCCTTGCTCTGGACCATATCCAGCACCACTCCAATGAATTGGAGGTGCTGGGAGGGTACTAACTGGGACCTGGGGAGGCTGACCGAAATACCCAGATGGGCAAACAGATTCAGAGTGAAAGAGAGAGACTCCTTCAGGCTGTCTGGATATGGGGCTGAAAATAGCCAGTCATCCAGATATGGGAACACACATAGGCCCCTGCGGTGGAGGAACACCACTACCACTACTAGGCACTTAGTGAAAACCCGAGACGCTGAGGACTGGCCAAAGGGGAGTGCCTTGAATTGGAAATGGTTCTCCATTAAGGAGAATCAGAGAAAGCGGCAGTGGACCAGGAGAATAGGGATATGAAGGTAGGCATCCTGCATATCCAGGGAGCACAGCCATGTGTGTGACAGGAGCAGTGGCACAAGTCCCTGGAGAGTCAGCATGTGGAACCTCTTGTACCTCTACAAAGAGGCTGAGCCTGCTGAGATCCAGGATAGGTTTTGGATCCCCCGTCTTTTTTGGAACTAGGAAGAAATGGGAGTAGAATCCCCAGCAGGTTACACCATTAGGACTGAAGCTGGCAGGCATCAGGACCCCACGGAAAAATTCTAGCTAGCTATCTTCAGCGGGGTCGGTCCCGCCTCCGACGTCAGGTGTGGTACATAAGGGGGCGGTCCCGCCAGATTCCCCAGTTCTCCCGCCGGAGACTCCCGGCCGCAGGATGACATCAGAATGGGAGACCGAGGATCCACCGTCAGAGGAAAATAAGGAATGAAAACCCAACATGTTGAGGTAAAGCCATGCCTCCTCCAAGGGGGAAGGTACTTGCTGCAAGAGCTGTTCTCGAAGATCTACTGTTACGGTAAGTTCTTACGTAACTGTACTATCTTACTTCGAGACACAGCTCTTGCAGCAGGTTACACCATTAGGACTGATTCCCAAGCAGTAACGCTGTCAGAAATTCCGGGAGGAGGAAAATAGGAAAAAACATTCCAGGTCCTGAACCTAAGACAGGAGACCCTGCAGCACCACAAGGCTGAAACCAGCTCTACGCCGAAAGGCGATGTCCAGGCTATAATGCCTGATAAAGGTATGCACAGAGCTCCAAGTGGCTGCAGCACAAATAGCAGAGATGGACACGTTTTTGAGTGCTGCAAAGGATGTGGCCACACCCCTGGTAGAATGACCCCGGATAGAACCCGGGAGGGGCTTCCGTTTTATATCATAACAGTAGGAAATACACTGGACAAGCCAGCGAGACAAAGTCTGTTTGGATACTGATTGGCCCATCATTCTCTCAGAGAAGGAAACGAAAAGCTGATCAGAACTACGAGAGGGTTTAGTTCTGTTGAGGTAATACCTCAGGCTGCGGTGAACATCCAGGGTGTGGAGCAAAGCCTCTCCTCTATTTGAATAACTCGGGAAATAGACCGGAAGGTCAATATCTTGGTTTAGAGTGAGTGAAGAGACCACCTTAGGCAAAAACTTAGGGTTCGTCCTCAGGGATACTCTGTCCCGGTGGAAAACTAAATAAGGCTCTTTGCACATGAGAGCGTGAAGCTCAGAAATTCTTCTCGCTGAACTAACAGCAACTAAAAATAACGTCTTCCACGACAGAAAACATAGCTCGCAATCCGCGGCAGGTTCAAAGGGAAGAAGCGTGAGCTGTCCCAGGACAAAGAGCAGATCCCATGGAGGCACAGGGTCCCTAATGGGAGGCCTAAGGTGTAACACTCCCCTAAGAAATTCCCGAGAGGCGTCCAATTGAGCTACTGTACGGTGCCCCACCAGGAGGTGATAGGCAGAAATGGCACAAAGATGTACTATAATAGAGGAGTAGGCTAGGCCTGAATGAAAAAGGGAGAGGAGATAATCCAAAACTACTCCCACAGGACAACCTAAAGGGGAAAAATCACGAGCGCGTGACCATAAACAAAAACGGCGCCATTTCATGGCATACGTCGCATGCGTTGCCAGCTTTCTGGCTGCAGAAAGAACCTCTGCAACCTCTTGCGAGACCCCATGACGCAAGATGGCTATGTCTCTAGGAGCCAAGCATGCAGGTTCAGAGAACGTAGATCCGGATGGACCAATGAACCTTTCTCCTGAGACAGTAGGTGGGAGCTGAGCGGCAATGGGAGCGGGGTTCCCGAGATAGTTGCACCAACAAAGGGAACCAGATCTGTCTGGGCCAGAATGGGGCCACCAGAATCATGTATGCGTGCTCCCTGCGCAGTTTGAGAAGAACTCTCTCGATCAACGGGAAGGGAGGGAAAGCGTAGAGGAATCTGTTCGCCCAGGAGAGGGATAACACGTCTCGCCAGAAAACACCAGGCCCTGGATCTAGCGAGCAAAATTGGGCAGTTTTGCATTGGATGGGGATGCGAACAAGTCTAGTTCTGGAATTCCCCATCGAAGAAACAGATCCTCTGCTACCACTTGAAGAAGTTCCCACTTGTGGACTCTGGCCTGGGATCGACTCAGGCCGTCTGCGATCGTGTTGCCCACCCCAGGAACGTGCACAGTGATCAGATTTGCGCCGTGTCCGATTACCCAATCCCACACCCTCATGGCCTCCCTGCAAAGGGGGTAAGAGTGTGCGCCTCCTTGTTTGTTGAGGTAATACATCACCGCCATGTTGTCTGTCTGAAGCAGGAGAGTACACGTGGGATTACTGACTGAAAGGCCTGCAGGGCATAGAGAACCGCCCTCATCTCTAGGACACTGATATGGAGATGAGCTTCCAACGGGGTCCACGTACCCTGGGACTTTACCCCGTCCAGGTGTGCCCCCCACCCAAGACCTGAGGCATCCATGGTGAGGGTTACCTCTGGGGACGGCGCTACAAACGGGACGCCCTTGGAGAGTGACCCTGGGACTAGCCACCACTGCCAGTCTCGGATCACTGAGTTCGTGATCCTGACCGGATACTGCAAGTGGTCTTGCCTTTGGTCCCATTGCACCTTGAGCATCCACTGGGTTACCCGCATGTGGAGCCTTGCGAAAGGGACAGTAGGAATGGCCGCAGCCATGTGTCCGAGCAAGCGAAGGACCGACCTGGCAGGTACGATCTTGTTCGACGACAAATCCCTTATGAGGGATCTGATGCGTTCCGCTCTGTCGTCCAGAAGAAAAGCTCTTCCCTGAACAGTGTCCAGTACTGCGCCTATAAACTGCAGTTTCTGCGACGGTACCAGGAGAGACTTCTCGTAATTTATGAGAATGCCCAGAGATTGGAACAAATCCTGGGTGCTCTGGACCGTGAGTAACAACGCCTCTCTGGAGGTGGCCATGAGAAGCCAGTCGTCGAGGTACGGGAACACATAGTGGCCCTGTCTCCTCAGAGATGCTGCCACGACTGCCATGCACTTGGTAAAGACCCTTGGTGCGGAAGACAGTCCGAATGGAAGAGCTCGGAACTGAAAGTGGTGGTCGAGAAACTCGAAGCGGTGGAACCTCTGGTGCGCGTGAGCTATGGGGATATGCAGGTATGCGTCCTGCATGTCTAGAGACGCTAAAAAGGCATCTTGTTTCAGCATGGGAATAAGGCCCGGAAGAGTCACCATGCGGAATCTTTTGTAGGCGACCAACACATTGAGGTCGCTGAGGTCCAGAATCGGACGGAGGTCCCCTGATTTCTTGGGAACCAGGAAGAAGTGGGAATAATATCCTCGTCCTCTCTGGTTCTCCGGGACGTACTCTATCGCTCCTTTTCATAGGAGTGCGAGTACCTCTTGCCAGATCAAATTTTTGTGCTGACCCAGATACCGGGAGAGCAAAGGAGGCCTCGAGGGTGGCTTTTCTGTGAATTCTATAAAGTGGCTTAGACAGACCAACTGCAGAACCCACCTGTCGGTGGTGATGGCCTTCCATCCCGGCAGGAAGTTCGCAATGCGACCCCCGACCATGATTTCCCGTTGATCCTGAGGGGCAGGGGCCGGAAAGGAGTCAGGCTGTGGCGGCAGATGGACCCGCTGGCTGGGTCGGCCTAGGGGAACGCTGACCTCGGCTGGCGGGCTGTTTTCCCTGGGTTCTCTGAGCCGGAGCCCTCTGATGTGTAGCGGAACGGGCTGTTGCCTCTGTGTCCGCTTCATTTAAACGCTTTGGTTCCTACGATAGGAACTAAAATTGGGTCGGCATGGTTTGAACCGACCTCACCGCCTTCCTCGCCTCTTGAAGTTTGGTAATGATCTTCTTGGAAGGATTACCAAATAAAACTTCTCCTCGAACGGAGCGTCCATAATGTTTTTCTGGACATCCGGGGTAAAGCCGGAGACGCGTAACCAGGAGTGTCTCCAGAGGCATACGCCAGAAGCTGCTGCTCGGGCCGATGAGTCTGCGGAGTCGTACGTGGCTCGAAGCACTTGGGTCCCCACGTCTGAACCCGTACAGAGGAGCTGGAGCATCTCCTCCTTCTGCTCACCTTCGGGCAGCTTTTCAGCCGCCTCCAGACCCTGTTCCCACAAAGCGTTCTGGAATTGAACCATGTGGGTTAGGTAGTTCATGGATCTGATGGCGAGGTAGCGAAGCGGCGCTGCCCAGAGCTGCCCAACTGTTCGGACTCTGGGTCCGTGGCAGGGTGCTTCAGATGTTGCGGCTCTGTGACCGTCATGTGAGGCTGTGATGACCAGAGAGTCGGCCTGAGGCTGCTGTGTCAGGTACTGGTCCTCATTGGAGCCTTGTACAGACGATCAGCTTTCTTCGGCACCGCCGGGAGCGAATGTGGACGCTTCCACACTGCCTTGGTGACATCCACGAAAGTGTCCACCAAGGGTGGTACCACCACAGGCTTGGGGTCCTTTTGCCAAAGATATTTGGCAAGGCGTAACCTCTCGGGGTCTAGTTCTTCTGCATCCCATCCCATGTTCTCCTGGATATGTCGCATAATATCCATGAACGAAGGGTCATCCGGAGGAGATCTCGGCGTCTCACGTGGGTCCGGAGAAGGGATGGAGAGAGGAGATGGGGATCTAGAGGAGGTGTAGACTGATCCCGTGTCCTCCGTCGACGGCGAACGTCGGTGTCTCCTGGACCTCTTGGGGCTGGGTGATCCAGAAGAGGATTTCGACGGAGGTCTCCGTTTTTCTGATCTTCCCCTGGGAGAGGATCTAGGCTCCCGGGGGGGAGTTAAGCGGCCTGCCGACCCCGAAGGTGAAGGGGGGGCCGGCACCGGAGGAGGAGGAGGAGGAGGAAGAGTGGTGGGGGCCATGTCCCTCTTAATGGTATCCCACCAATAAGTGAAGAGATCCTTCACTTCCGCTAAAGAAAGTCCCGACGACGGCCCAGGCGCCGGAGGGCGGTCGCCGGGTCCCGCGCCGGCTCCACAGGGCCTCGGTAAAGGCGAGGGGCCCTGGGAGTTTCCGCGAGGCCGGATCGCCTGCCTGGTCCTCGGCCGCGCAATCCTCCTCAGTCAACGCCTCCTGACCAACGCCGGTCGGAGGCGGCGAGCCTCTTCTCAGGAAGAACGGACGCCGGTCCCCAACCGCGCCCGCTGGGATGACTTGTCGACGACGGCCGTCCGCTGACGACGGCTCCAGGGAGGAATGACGTACGGCCGACGACGGTCGAGCCGGCGTCGGGTCCACCGGTCTCTTCAACGGTGTGGGCTCCAAAGTTTTGCGGGGAGGCACAGAAGACGACCGGACGTCGGGTGCCGAAGGGCGGGAACCCAACTTATGATGATGGTGATGGCGCACCCCGGACTTCGCCAAGGCCTTGGAAGAAGAGGACGACGACGGCCTGGCGGACTTGGCCTGAGAAGAAGGAGGCTTTGTTACCGCAGGCGGGGAGGCTGAGAGCTGGCCCTGGAAGGAGAGCGGTCGGACCTAGAACCGGAGCTGCGGGACTACGAAGCCCTGGACGGAGACCTGGAAGGGGCCTTCTCCCTTCTTTTCTCCACATGCTTGTGGGATTTGGACGACGATTCCCCCTTGGAGGACATGGTTTTTAATTTCTCCTCCAACAAAAAAGCCTGAAGAGCCTTCTGACGTCGGATCCTGGTTCGGCTGTTGAACCCCTGGCAGAACGAACAGGCCTGGGTATCGTGGTCTGAGCCCAGGCACCTGACGCAGGCCATGTGGGGGTCCTTGAAGGGGATATGTTTCCCGCAAGCACACTTGGAGGGATGACCGGAGGTCGGAGAGGACATCAGCAACAATCTTGCTTGAAGAAAAAGGAATTCCCGGAGGAAAGCTCTGTAACCACGCGTCATACGCTAGACTGAAAACCGAAGGGTCGAGACATGCAAGTCGACGGCGGGAAAGAACTGGGGAATCTGGCGGGACTGCCCACTTATGTACCATGCCTGACGTCGGAGGCGGGACCGACGTCGGGGGCGGTCCCTGATGAAGATAACTAGCTAGAATTTTTCCGTGGGGTCCTGACGCCTGCCGGCTTCAGTCCTAATGGTGTAACCTGCTGCAAGAGCTGTGTCTCGAAGTAAGATCTAACAGAGACCTCAACAGAGGCGACCCCCGGCTGCCCGCTCACCCAGGCAGGAGGGGGAGAAAGCGTTCGGACTGCCAGAGTGGATGGAATGCCAGCAGGAGTGGTACTCACGGTTTTGGAGAAGGGTCCACCTAGGCTGTCGACTGAAGCTTGACTGGTTTTCCCCTGGGGCAGAGGGCTTCGCTCACAGCACTTTTCTTTGTCCTCCTTTTTTCTCTTCTCAGGGGCCGGCGACGACCTCCTTGTCCTCCTTTTTTCTCTTCTCAGGGGCCGGCGATGACTACCTCTCCCTAAACTCGTGAAGCTCCTTTTCCATAGTAGCTAGCCACTGGGACAGAAGGTGGGCCTCGAGGGTCCGCTTGTGTCGGGTCTGGGTGGCCTGTTTGAACCCTTGGAAAACTGCACACTCAGCCGAGTTGTGATTAGGCCCCAGGCAAAGGAGGCAGCAGGAGTGGTCGTCACCATGCAGAATTTGGGTGCCGCACCTGGAGCACTTTTTTTTGGGACGAGACGATATACACTTGAGGTTGTTTTAGAAAGTATTTTATAGAAAAAAAGATGGAAAAACATTGAATTATAAAGCGGGTGACATCGCTGTTCTACTACGTCTGTCGGATGAACTGGTGTGACAGTGGGAAAGAACTGGAGGGCAGGCACGGGACCGCCCCCTTTTATAGTCGAGCTGATGTCGCATCACCTGACATTGTGGGGGGCAGTCCCCGCTGACGACTGCTAGCTAGAAGTTTGCCGTGCGGACCTGACACCAGGGGGCACAGTCCTATATGTGAAGACCTACTGCAGGAACCCTCTTGAAGTAAGAGCTCTGATTTAACTGTGAATTCTGCCACTAGATCTTATGCCTCTTTATTTCATTGCTCCTATATTTCCTGCTAAAAGACACAATGCTATACGTCTCATATATAAAGGTCTTGAAGTTTTTCCCACCCATAGGTATGTGGCTAGAACCCTGTTACAGGACACCATGCACTGTACAGCTCCTGAACTTTATGCACTCATACACGTGTTGGGAGAACCTATTTTTGATATTAGCTTTAAACTGGGGTGTGGTCTTCAAAAATTCAGGACTCGGTACAACACACTGAAGGCAACAGCGGCATGGGCTCCCTTTAAGGTAGTGCCTTTAACCAAGCCAGCACGTAGAATCATCATTGTCAGTGGCTCAGTAGGTAGCACACTCGTGTCTGAGGCCGGGAGATCAGAGGGTTGTGGGTTCAGTTTCCACATCTGGCACTTGGTTAATATCCCAGTACTGACACTGTAGTGCAGCATTAGAGGGGTGCTGCACTTCTGAGGTGCCGTCTTTTGGATGAGATGTTAAACTGAGGTCCCACCTGCCTGGATTTGTGGTAGTTCAGGTGGATGTTAAAGATCCCATGGCACTTATTGAAAAGAGTAGGGGAATTTCCCCAGTGTCCTTGGCCAAATTTCCCTCATTCACTAATAAATTCCATCAACAGCTTGATCTGGTTCAAGGCCAGTTGGCATTCATCTGTATTCCCCTCCCCCGGGTCGTGCCTGAAAATAGGCAGGATTTATCTAGTGCACTTACCCGATCAACAAAAACTAAATAAATAAATAATAAATAAATCATGGTGCTTTTTCGGAATAAAGGACTCCCTGTCACTGACCGTGTGTACTGGCTCAGAGGTGCACGGTACAAGGAAACCCTGAGGCCATCTTTGATAAAGATCTTATATGGACTGGAGGTTGGAAAGTTCATGTAGTTCTAAACACAGATGATACAGGACTACAACACCTCCCCAACAGCTTTTTTTGGGCAGAGACAGAGGTGTCCTGTTTTATGCAGGACAACCCAAGGCATGTTATCATTGTGGATCAACTGACCATCTGAGTAATTTATGTGATTGCTTAAAATGTACAATCTGCAGCACTCACTGTAGAAATGGGCAAGTTTGCAATCTATGTGATTTAAAGGGACACACAGATCACATTTGCCCTCAAGCAGCACATAACCAACTAGACCAAGCAGATAGTGAAGGGCAGTGGGTACATGTAGCTCTTGCCCAAAGGAAAGAAGCTTGAGAAAAAGCCATAATCTACAGCTCCCACACCCGTCAGTACCCAGCCCACTGTAGCATACCTCTCAAACTCCTGCCTCATAAATCAGGGACAAGGTTTACAAAATCAGGGACACATCTTCAAAATTAGAGACATCCAGCCACAAAGCTGGTAGAATATAAGGCTTAGTGCAGAATGCATTTCCTAAAGAAATCTGTAACTTTAATGCCTGACAATGCTTACAATGCCCAGTTTAGCCATGGAAACCAAAATTATATGATGGACAGAGTAAACTTTTGAGGCAAAATTAGGGACATCCCTGAAAATCAAGGACAGTTGAGAGGTATGTACTGTGGTGTTGCATGAGGATGTACCAGTAAGTGTAGGCCCAGCACCACAGATATCCCAAACAGTGACCATGGCTTTGATCCACAATGCAGATCCCATTGTGGAAATGGATATTGAGGAAAATATGGTTCCTGAGCAGACAGTGATGCCCCCCACCCCACCCCCGCAAGCCCAAACAATACAGAGTGGCAGGAAACCATCTAGCAGGCGGAGACAAGAGTGGAGCCAACCACAGACAATAAAAAAGTATCAGAAATCCACTGATGTACCCACGGAAAACAGGTATGCGTTGTTAACTAAAGATGGAGGCGCCTCTGGTAATGGGTCCAATGACTCTTCTATTTTGTCTTCCATACCTGATGGAGGCTCTGATACAGAGAGCGCTGCATCAGTGCATACAGCATCAGCTGCTCCCCTCCCAGAAGGCTAAAGCAAAGCAAAAGCCCTCCATTGCTACTAGGCAATCTCAGAGGAAACCGCCATGATTTAGGTAGTGCTACTTCCCCCTTTTATTCCTCATGCAGCTTGTTACTAACTTCTTTTCTAATAATGTGAATAGTATTAAAATACAACAAAGAGAATGGGAGTATTTTCCAAATTACATTCCCCGACTGATGGTACTTTTTTCTTACAAGATACACATATTCACTTTATTACTGAGGTACAACAGACTATATGCAATTGGAAAGTAGGCCCTTCTTACTGGTCTTTAGGACAAGACAAATGTTCAGGGGTAGCCATCCTATTTAAAAATATATCCTAACACTTAATCAAACGTCTAGATTTGCTACCTGGTAGGGTTCTTATATTGGATGTTAAAATGCAGGATGTATAGTTCCGACTAATAAATGTGTATGCTGCTCAAACGAAAGCAGACAGAATCCAGCTGTTTTAAACTATACAACCATATTTGCACTCACCCCAAAATGTAATACTTAGCGGAGACTTTAATTGTGGGTTGACATTAGCAGACAGAGGGGGTACATACATTAACAAAAAAGGTGTTCTGTGATCTGTCCTTTTTAAAAAATATGATACAGAAAACAAAGCTAATTGATGCTTATAAAAAAAAAACTGGACAAAGTGACTCAACATTTCATAAGAGCTCTTTGACCACCAGAATTGATTTTCTTTTTATTACGTCCACACTACTTATACAAGCAGCCCAGATAATAGTCACGGAATTTTCTGACCATAATATACTTTGTATCACTCTGGGCAATACTAGTACAGCCCCTAATGGTCCAAGCACTTGGAAATTCAATTCATCCCATTTGTTGAAACCTGACATGCAACATAATATTCAATATCTTATTGAGGCAAGAAAATCGGTAATGGACATGTATGATTCCCCTACTATTTCTGACCTAACCACTTTGTTAAAGATAAAGTGCAGAATAGAAAGAAATAAGTATTATGCTTATTTGCAAAATAGTAATCAACTACAAAAATTACTAACCCTTCCACACACTACTAAGCAGAATTTCCAGGCACAAATACAAAATATTAAAAAACAAATTACAGCTTTTAACATACAGCAGGCTCAAGGATTACAATGCCAATTGAAATTCAGCACGCAGGGAAAAAAGGAACTGTTTGCCCTTTTGTAGGGTATAGTGACAGAAATAAAATTAAAAAAAAGATGGTTTATTGGATAATGCTAATGTTGTAAGACAGACACACAAATACAGGTTACTGACCTGTAACAGGAGTTCTAGCAATGGTATATGTTGTTCATCCACACTGTCTGGCAGGTTCCTTGCCACTTTAAATCTTGCCGGAAGGTCTTCAAGCTAGCTCCTCCCACCTACCCGGGTGGTAAAACTCTCGGCTCCACCCCATGACGCCAGATCTAGCCCGCTGGAAGCCAGGTTGTGCGTTGAAGCCAGGGAGGTCGGGTGAGTCGTGTGGATGAACAACGTATACCATTCCTAGAACTCCTGTTACAGGAGAGTAACCTGTATTTCTAGGGACATGGATATGTTGTTCGTCCACACTGTCTGGCAGACTCCTAGCAGTTCTCCGGGAGGAGGGAGGCAAGGCGCACACCCCCTACTTAGGGAATAAAGACTGAAGAACCGAGGCCCCAAAACCAGCATCCCAGCGTGACTCAAGGTCGATGTGGTAATGGGTGATGAAGGTGTGTGCTGACTTCCAGGTAGCAGCCCTGCAGATTTCCTGGATAGGGACGACCCTGGAAGCAGCCACCGATGCAGCGGTATGGTGGGTAGAATGAGCTCTTATCCCTCTGGGAGGCTCCATGCCCACCAACCTATAGCAGAGGTCTATGCAGGAGGTGACCCACCTGCCTATCATCTGCTTGACTGCAGGTCTGCCAGGTGCGGCTTCAGTGTAGGTGACAAAAAGCTGGCGAACCTCTCCCCGAACTTCAGCCATCCGCTCCTTATAATAAGCGAGCACTCTTCTAGGGTCCAAAGTATAGAGCCTATATTCGGCCTCCGAGGTGTGATTGGGGTAGAACACTGGCAGGGTCAACACCTGATTAAGGTGAAACTCCGACACCACCTTCGGAAGGAATTTCGGGTGGGGGCGCAGGACAACCTTATCCCTGTGGAAGACCAGATAAGGAGACTCGATGGAAAGAGCCTGGAGCTCTCCCATCCTTCTGGCTGAAGTGATAGCCACCAAGAAAGCGGTCTTCCACGACAGGTGAGAGATGTCACACCTGTGCATCGGTTCGAATGGCCTGCCCATAAGCTTAGCCAATACCAGCAGTAGATCCCACGGAGGTGGAGGTTCTCGCACCGGAGGGGATATGTGATCAAGGCCTTTGAAAAAGCGCCCGACCACCTTCTCCTGCGCCACCGACTGCTTCCCGGCCCACGCCCGGTAAGCTGAGATGGCTGCCAGGTGCACTTTAAGGGTCATCGACCGAAGCCCTTGCTGAGAAAGGGACCACAGGTAGTCCAGAATGCTTGCCAAGAAACAGGAGGAAGGGTCCAGGCTCTTGCCCTGACACCAAATGGAGAATCTCTTCCATCTGAAGGCGTAGCATTTTCTGGTCGACTCCTTAACGGGATACCTCAACGACATTGAGGACCTCGTCGGAAAGACCCAAGGCCTGGAACTCTAGCCGCTCAGGAACCAGGCCGTCAGGTGCAGGGATTGAAGGTCCGGATGGAATACCTTCCCCTGATTGACTGAGATTAGGTCCGGGTGGGCTGGAAGCTACCTCAGGAGCCTGGAGCTGAGACTGAGGAGATCTGGATACCAGAACTGGTGGGGCCAGTCTGGGGCTACCAGAATCACCTGCACCTTGTCCCTCCTCACCTTGAGAAGCACCTTGTGGATCAAGGGAAATGGGGGTAAGGCGTAGAAGAGGCCCGGCGTCCACGGCCTCAAGAAGGCATCCCCCTGCAGCAAGCCCTGCTGAGGGGGCGGGCATGAAACAGTCTCAGTTTCACATTCTCCCTGGAGGTAAACAGGTCCACCTGAGGCGTGCCCCAGAGGGAGAACAGATCTTGTACTACCTCCGGCAGGAGAGACCACTCGTGGGATGCAGCCCCTATCCGGCTTAGGGCATCGGCCAGGGTGTTGGAGGCGCCTGCCACATGAATGGCGAGGAGATCCGCCTTCAGGCTGCGCACGAGTGACCAAATGAGGAGAGCTTCCTTGCACAGAGGCATGGAGCACATCCCGCCCTGACGGTTTAGGTAGTACATGGTCGTGGTATTGTCCGTGTGGACCTGAACCACTTGACCCGTAGAAATGGAGCGAAGGCGGTGAGGGCTAGATGAACCGCTCGAAGCTCCAGCAGGTTGATGTGGCATCGGGACTCCCGAGGAGACCAGAGGCCATGCGCTCTGTGCTCCCCCAGATGGGCACCCCAACCCATCAGAGAGGCATCAGTCGATAGACCATCAGCTCGGGGCGGACAAACGGGATGCCCTCTTGCAGATGTGCTGGAACAGTCCACCACTGAAGAGCGTTCCACATCCCCTGGGTCACTGTCACTAGCTCATCCAGCGGATCGAGGTGCTGTGACCATTGGCCGGCCAGTCCCCATTGAAGGGGACGCATGTACCAGCGGGCCCAACGGACCACGCTGGTGCAGGCCGCCATGAGGCCCAGGAGGTGCAGGAAGTTCTGGGCAGGATGCGACTGCCCAACCTGAAATAATTGGGCAAAGGAGGAAAGAACCTCGGCCCTGTCCGCTGGGAGCCGTGCTCTGGCTCGTAGAGAGTTGAGCTCTGCCCCAATTAATTGTATCACCTGCTTTGGCACGAGTTCCAACTTGGCCTCGTTGATGAGGAGGCCAACCTGAGAGCAAACCAGGAGGGCCAGATCTCTAGACCGCTCCACCTCCGCACTGGAGGGGGCTGCAATCAGTCAGTCGTCCAAGTAGGGGTACACCCAGACCCTTCGGCGCCGCAGGAATGCTGTCACCACTGCCATGCATGTGGTGAAGACCCTGGGAGCTAGAGAAAGGCCGAAGGGCATGGCCCGGAACTCATAAAGGGATCCCTCTGCTCTGAAGCGGAGGAATCTCTGGTGGGTTGGATGGATTGGGACGTGAAAGAACGCATCCTGAGGGTCCAGGGAACAGAACCACACGCCTCGTTCCAAGGATGATATTATCTGAGCCAGAGTGACCATCCTGAAGGTCCGAGACCTTAGGAACCTGTTCAGGTCGTGCAGGTCGAGAATGGGGCACCAGCCTCCCGTCCGTTTTGGGACCATGAAGTACCTGGATACAAACCCCGGGTCTGAAGGAGGATCCGCCACCTTCCTGATCACCTCTTTTTCGAGGAGCAGGGCAATATCGGCTCGGCGGGCCACGAGAGAGGCTGCGAACCCTGTGGCCCCCCCGAGGGGCGATGGCTCGAAAGGGTGGGGCCTGCTCGAACTCCAGAGGCAGACCCTTTCCTACCACCTCCAACACCCAGCGGTCCGTGGTTATAGCGGACCAGGCGGAAAGGAAGTGGCGGAGCCGTCCCCCCATGGGGGGAACCCAGTGGGGAGTGACGAGGCTGGGGGCGACACCCCTCAACCCATCACTGGGCAGGCTTGGAGGAAGGACCGGCCGAGGTACCTCCTGGGCCTTTACCTCCCTGCTTCCTACTGGAGGAAGCCGCGGGCTTGGGTTTGGGATGCCAAGCGCGAGCCTGCTGGCCCTGATGCTGTTGGGCCGGACATGCCGCAGGCACAGAAGGGCGAAAGGACTTGTGCTGCTGCTGTCGGTGGCCTTTGTCCTTCTGGGCGGAGGTGACCGAGTCCAGAGTGGCACTGGACTTCTTGATCTGCTGGAGTTGACCTTCCACTCCAGGGCCGAAGAGGTCGGTCCCCAAGAAGGGGACATCCGCAAATTTGTGCTGGGTATCCGCCGTGAAGGTGGATATCCTCAGCCATGCTCTGCAGTGCATGGCCACTGCGGCCGCAACCGATCTGGCACAGGAGTCTCCTATGTCCAGAGCCGTTTGGAGCTGCTGTTTAGCCACTGCCCTACCCTGGTCCTGTACCTGCCGGACCGTGGTCTGCAGGTCAGCCGGGATATGAGGGATCACCTCATCCAGGGAGCCCATGAAGGCGTGGGAGGTCTGCCATCAGCACGGCCGAGCTGGCCTGGTGGAGGCCAAGGGAGGACGCAGCGTACACCTTGCGCCTGGCGTAGTCCAGCTTTTTGGACTCCTTGTCGGGGGGCTTGTCCATGTCCCTAGCATTTCCGGAATGCCAGAAAACGCTGTCGGTGACCAACCCCTCGGCAGAGGGGTGTTCCGTAAACCCGGGCAAAGAGCCGGTAGGGACCGCATACTTCCTGGCTATTCTGGCCGAAGGCACAGGGTAGGAAGCAGGGTGCTGCCAAAGCTCCAAGGCTGGGCCAACAATGGCCTCAGCCACCGGAAAGGCCTCCATGGGGGAATCCCCTCGGTCCAGTATCTCCATCAGGGGATACTTGGCCCGTATGGATACGGGCTCGAGCTGCATCCCGGTGGACTCCGAGATGAGCCAAAGCAAACCCATGAAGGACGATGGGCTTTCGTCCAACGACTTTCCCCTGGAGAACAGGGAGGAGTTGTCGTAGGACGCAGAAGAGTCCGCGAAGAACTGCCTGGGGCCTGAGCCACCCTCCACCTGCAGAGGACGGTCGGGAGTGAGGGTGACAGACAACCTGTGGAGCAGGCCTTGACCCGACCGAGAGTCCTTGGTCGGTGCCCCCGATTTCGGTTGTGGACGCGGAGGTTCCACCACAATCGGTGGGGCAGCAGGTTTCGGCCGAACAACCAGCCCAGGCTTGGGCATCTCGACTACTGCGAGAGGTTGTTTCAGCCACTCAGGTGACAGCCACTTAATGGCTGGGGAAGGCATCGGCGTCAACTTGCTCCCGGACAGAAGTAACTGCTGCCACATCAGGTCCTCGTAGCATCGACGCAATCTGTGCCAAAGCCTCTCCTCTTCAGAGGAGGAAGACGAGGACGAGCGGCGGCGCCGCTTACCTCGGTGCCGAGACCGAGACCGCCGATGTCGGCGGGATCAGCTGGACCGAGAAGAAGTCCGAGACCGAGACCCTCGGTATTTCCGAGGATGGGTCTGGGAAGGAGCGGGGGACACCCACTCTTCCCTTGGCTCGGACGCCTTAATCAGGGACTGCTGCACCAGGGGTGCAGGAAGATCCTCGGTCTCCACCGGGAGAACCGGTGAAGAAGGATCATCGGCCTCACCAGTCGACAACCCATCCGACGGGTCAAGAAAAATCTTGACCGCATCGACGGGTGTCTCGGCCAGCTGGCCTGACGGGGACGCCGTGAAGCCAGCGGCCTTAGCCGCAACTGCGACCGAGGTCGACTGTCGGGTGTCCGGGGAAGGAGACCTCTCCCGCTCCCACGAACGCTGACGAAAGGACTTACCCTTAGAGTCCTTCTTTTTGGACCTAGAGGAATGTCCCGATGGCCCCTCTCCCTTCGTGGAAAGGGACTGGCAAAGCTCCTTGAACGAAACTGAATACGAGGTACCCAGAGAGAGCGGGATAAATGCGGCGACCGAGGAAGAGGATGATGTGGCCTGGGCCGCCTCCTCCTCCTCGAGGGCGATCATCTGGTCGAGCTGCTCAGCCGAGCTAGCCACCGCGATAACCGCCCAATGGGCCTTCTTCGACTTAACCGTGGGTAGCTGCCGGGGTTTCCAGCTTCTAACCGGCAGCTTAGTTCTCCAGGACGCTGGTCGAAACTAACGGCATGACCCGCAGGCCTGCAGTTCTGTTCTAGGCCAAGGCAGATGCACATGGAGTGCGGGTCTGTCCTGGACATCTTCTGCCCACAAGGGCACCGAATCCGGGAGTCGATTTGTCCATCGAGCCGTGAGGGAGAAAGATGACCAAAGTCTTGAAAATTTTAAAATTAGTTTCGTGAACTGAAGAATTAGGATCCAGTCTATCACGCAGAGTGCAGGAGGAACCTGAGCCTCAAGCGTAAGAAGATCTGCGTCATGGAGCCGGGAGTTTTACTACCCGGGTGGGTGGGAGGAGCCAGCTTGAAGACCTTCCGGCAAGATTTAAAGCGGCAAGGAACCTGCCAGACAGTGTGGATGAACAACATATCCATATCCCTAGAATCTATATTACAAATAATTACACAGCATACGTCTGAATTATTTCAGTCCATACCAGACAATATAGAACATCTTGACGCCTTTCTAACTACTTTCCAAGTACCTGCATTATCTAAGCAGCAGGAAGCATTTCTGATACAAAATATTACTGCAGAAGAAGTGGAAACAGCCATTACATCCCTAGCTACAGATAAAACCCCGGGCAGTGATGGCTTAGCAAGTGAAATGTACAAATTCATAGGGACCGAGTTAAGCATGGCGTTGGCACAAGTTTTTACAAGCTTGTTAGTGACACAATCCCCATCATTAAGAATGATGAATGGCCTGTTGATTTATTTATATAAAAAAAGGCAACAGGCAGGATATTAATAACTGGACGCCTATTAGCCTTTTGAACAATGATTTTAAAATATTAGTCAAAATGCTGAATTCTCGAGTATTACTTGCAGATAAATCACTTATCTCACAGGCTCAAACATGCGCAATACAAGGACTGAATATCACAGAACATTTGGTTTTGGTCATAGAACTTTTTGAATTAAGTCATAAGAATAAGACCTCTGGTTTCATTTTGTCATTGGACCAACAAAATGCATTTGATTCCATTAAGCATACTTTCCTATGGACTGCACTTGCAAAATATGGCATCCCCCCACAATTTATCTCTTGTATTCTGACCTAACCAAAGACAAAGAGCAGAACAGAAAGAAATAACAAGTATTATGCTTATTTGCAAAATAGGAATCATGTCTCTGACATAAGGACGGGAATCAGGAGTGAGATGAGTCTCTCTGCAGATGACTCAAAACTGGGGGCGGTGGTGGATGGGAAGGAGAGGAGGGTGGCCCTACAGGGGGAGCTGGAGGCTCTGGAAAGATGGTCTAGTAAGTGGAAGCTGAGGTTCAATGCAGGGAAATGCAAGGTACTGCACCTGGGGGCCAGAAACCCGGGCCAAGTGTACACCCTGGGGGGGGAATGCTACAAGTCTCGATGGCTGAGAGGGACCTGGGGTGGTGGTGGATGTCAAGATGAACCACTCGGAGACTTGTAGGAGGGCAGCAGCCAAGGCCAACAGGATGCTGGGATGCATCGCTAAGGGGATCACCTCCAGAAGGAGAGAAGTGATACTCCTCTGTATAACAGCTTGGTGAGGCCACACCGAGTACTGCGTGGAGTTTTGGAGGCCACACTTAAAGAGGGACACTAAACTCCTGGAGAGGGTCCAGAGGAGGGCAACCAAAATGATTTGGGGCTTGGGGACAGGACTTATGGGAGGGCTCAAGAGCTAAATATGTACACACTGGAAGAGAGAGTGACCGGGGGGACATGATAGAGGTCTTCAGGTACATGAAGGGGGTAAATAGGGAGGAGCAGCAGGGGAATTTCAAGGAAGGAGAAGGGGCAACTAGAGGGCATGGGTGGAAGCTGGAGGGGGGAAGATTCAGGGGAGAAAGGAGGAGGTGCTACTTCACTGAGAGGGTGGTGGAGCCATGGAATGCGCTGCCCAGGGGGCTGGTGGAGGCAGAGACGGTGGAGGGGTTCAAGAGGGGGTGGGACAGGTACAGGGGAAGGGTTCTGGAAGCAAAATCCAGTGCAGCGAGAATATCCGGAACTGGGAAGGGAGAAGCCAGAGAAGGCAAAGGGGCAACATGGTCAGCTCCCAGGGTGGGGGCTGACCAAACGAGCAGACATAAAAGACCGTTAGGCCTATTCTGCTGGCATTTTAGTATGTTAGTATGTTAGATTCAAACTTTGTATAAAACAGCGACTGTGACACCCTTAGTAAACGGATGGAAGGGCTCCATGATACCAGTACTTAAAGGGGTAAGACAAGGCTGCTCATTAAGCCCTTTACTTTATGCATTTTGTATTGACCCCCTTTTATGTATTTTAAATTCTACGGCTGGTTTATGCTGGCAGTACAGCCTAGAAGTTAGAGGAACAAGGTGTGAACAAGCTTGATACATCCAGCAGACCAGACCTGAGTTTGATTCTCACAACCTCCACTTGCATACTGTGTGACTCTGAGCAAGTCACTTAACCGCCCAGTGCTCCCAGGTCGCCCCTGAAAACAGGCACTTGTGCCTAGTGGGCCTTACCCGGTTACCAAAGACTAAAATGAAAAAAAAAAAAAATAAAAGACAATACGACTATACACAGAGCAATAGCGTATGCAGATGATGTGTGTGCATTATAGTACGAGGTAGTTCACCTATAGAAGAAGCTCTCTGCCAGTGCCATCTGTATGGTGCACATGCAGGAGCTTCTTTGAATAAATGTACAGAGTTTCATTTGGGGTATGCAGAGCAGAAACAGTAGGGGGACTCAAGCTCACAGAAGAGCCCCTTAAAATTGTAGGCATTATATTTGGACACACAAACTCAGCCACTTTAAACTGAGAACCAAAATTACAGCAGAGAAAACATTCAGTGACACAATGGAACAAATGGCAAACGGAAACATATTCATACAACTAAATCATATTTATTGCCTTTATTTATATTAGTCATATTTTTCCACCACCATGTACACTAGAAACCACTTTATATAGCATATTTTTCTAAGTGATCTAGGGCAGTAAGCTCAACCCTATTAAGAGTATAGCAGGAGGTGGTGGTCTAAGGCTCTGAGCTGCAAATTTGGTGACATCCAGCAGACCAGACCTGGGTTTGAATCCCACAGCTTCCACTTGCATACTGTGTGACCCTGAGCAAGTCACTTAACCTCCTTGTGCTCCCAGGTCGCTCCTGTAAAAAAGCTTTCAGCTTAGTGTGCTATACCTGGTTAAACAACTAAATAAAAAAAAAAAAAAAAAAGAGGAACACATTGTATTTACCTATTTCAGAGGGTGGACTAGGAATGGTTAATCCTTTAGTGTTTTATTATACTGTATTTCTACAAACTAATTTAAAACCCTTACTGTTATTTTCGGGGCACATCTGGACTTCTTTACTCTACACTTCTTGCATCACACTGTTTAGGCAATGGGATACTGGAACATTAGGACCTTTAAGAATAGCTGTTAATGACTCTCGTTACATTAGGGAACTTTTAAAAAAATAAAACAGTGGCATATTACAACGCGGCTGATCCTTACTAAACCAAGGAAAGAAGTATATCAGTGGATTACAGCTCATAATTTTCATGAAGACATAACCTTCCCAGCATGCATGCACACATTTATCACATCTCATTTGCACTTATTGAAAGAAAAATGACTTTCTCAGAAATTTTGGGACTTACATTGGTTAAGCTGTCATAATAAAATAAATGTTAAAAATAATCAAAAAACTTAGACTTTAGCTGAACGAATATGTAACAGACCACAATGTAGACAGCAACTGGAAACTATTGATCATTTTTTCCTTTTCTGTACAGATGTTCAAGATTTTTGGGACTCGCTGGCAGCACTCTGGAATAAACCATGGTTCTCTAAAGTAACACTTGAAATGTTGATGTGGGGGTCATTATACAGGTATTGGGCAGAAATGGAATGGGAGTACTTTAAATATTATATTTTTAGCTATTAAATGGTATATTGGTGTAACCCCCCTACAAATGGGGTTCCCAAAAGTCTTCCTCGGGTGTATCTAAATGCCCACTGCCAGGCTGGTGTCCTGTGTCCTAGCAGGTTTAAAAGTGTTTGCATGCGAGTGCTCAGTTAACCTCTGCCTATCTCATAATTCATAGTTAATCTGAGTGGGGGCCCAGTGTTTCTAAGCTCAAGTCCCGCCTGGGCTGCAGTACAGCCGCTTCATTCTGCCACCGCCAATTGCGCAGAGGGAGCCCTACTAGACTGTGACTGTTTGCTGATTATCTGTTTTAATAATACTGATAATGTAGTTTGTCTCACCTGCCTTCCTTTGCAGCATGGACATTTCTGTTATGTACCACCATCTTGGTTCTGGACTGCCAATCTGCACCAATCAGTGACTTTGGGGGCTCTAAAATGGAGTCTGCCCCAGAGGTCTTGTGGGAGTAAATTTCTGTAGGAATTCTAGTTTTCACCCTTTGGCACCTAAATGGACCTGGAGGGGGAGCTCAAGCTGTGACAGACAGATGGATCAATGAACCAAATCTTTTTTGGATCACTAGGAAGCCCTGGTGCTGCCTACAGCAGAGGTCAGTGTGAAGTAAGAGTTGAGAGAGTGAGGAGCTCGAGCAATTCGAGCAGCTGCTCCTGCACAGTGCACAGGGGGAACTGGTGGGAAGGTTGTTTCTGGCCTGCTTGTTACCATCTTCCTAAAGTGAAAAGACTTAATCCGACCATCGGACTTCATCCGAACTTGTGACCTTCTTTCTGAATTGTGACTAATTTCGCCTGAAGAGGACCGAAGACTTGCTTTTGTGCAATCGGCCTATCAGGACTTTCACCACAACCGCAGAGCATACAGTTTGCACAGGGACACTGTGAGTTACAACCGGCCTGTCATCCAAACTGCAGTATTTGTCTGCCTTTACTACAAGTGTGCTGAATGTGGGGAGTGGCTCGCAATTTGGTTCCTCACTTTGCTGAATGTGTCACGCTTGCTGGAAGCTGCATCCCGCAGCCTTACCAGACTGCATTCGAACTGATCTCCCAGTCTGAGCCCTGCCATCCTAGCCCAGACACCTGCTTGCGCTGCAGAGAAAGATCCGACAAGAGACCCGCCCGGAGATTCAGTTCCCTGATCAACAACACCGAACAGGATTGAGTGCCACGTCACATTGTGTGGGCCCTGCTTCTCCTGGCCATCCAGCTCTTCATCTTGAGGTCTCCATTTCATCCATCCTGCATCCAAATTTGGGTACCGTGAGTAAAACCAGGGTAGCTCCCTGCAACACAGCTAACAATCACAGTGTGTCATCTGATTTAATTGTTGTTAAGTGTTTGTGGACTGAGCCATACAGCTCCGAATTACAAATTGTGGGCTACAGTGCATGCATGTTTCTTTCCATCACAGGGCCCAAACCAGCTGCAATGCCAGCCTACTCCGGGCAATGCTTCAGGTTAGCCTGTACCTCCAACTGGGTACCAAGTGCGTGTGACTGTGTTCCAAAGACCTTTGAGCACATGCCTTATAGCCTGAATCAATCAGATCTAAAATCAACCACAAGATAACTGCCCCTCCCTTGTTCACATCCCTCAATAAAATCAGATCTGGATCTTTTTGCAGTTAAACTGTGTGTGGTGTACCTCTGTATAAAAAGTACTGCATCAATGTTATGTTGTTTAATTATTACAGGTCTCGTTTTCCAAGGGGTCCTCCAGGGCGTTCCAGCATATCATAGCCCTGGTGGTAAGTGGTTACAAAGTAGGATTCACTGTGTGAGTGCGGGGTAGCTGCAAGCTTAGCCAGGCCACTAGGGGTAAAGAGGGGGTATCAGTGTCCTGGAGGGCTACACCCAGGGCAGTCACACTGCCAACAACCTTGACCTCTGGGTAGAGGCACCCATTTCGAGAGCCCAGGCCCCTCAACCTGCAGGCTACTGTGCAGGCAGGGGTATTAACCCTTGAAGTAGCACCACCTAGGGGTTACAAATGGAATGCCAGAAGTTTGTTTACCCTGCAACAAAAACACAATGAGCACATTGAATTGATTCTTAAAAATCACGTCCGAGGTTCAGGATATATATTACACGGAAACACAATCATTGACTAGAAATCACTTCAGAGCCCTGTGGAGGAATATGCCCTGGATCACGAACACAGATGTGCCCATAACATAAATAGTATTTATAAGAACCACAAGCCTATGATTATAATAGGATTATCCCAAAACAAGTAATGGAAGTGAATTAACTTGGAAAATATATTTGACTGTTGCATGGAATCCTACTGTTTCTTACTAAGGTTTCACAGTATTATTTTGTTTTTAGTACTGTGTATTAAGATATTTTGGGAATGTTATTCTTTTCTTTGGTGAAGCATGTCTTGTATGATATCCTTACCTTAATAAACACCCCTACTCTTTTCGAGAAGTGCCATGGGATCTTTAACGTCCACTTGAACAACTACCAGAACAGGCAGACAGGATCTTGGTTTACTGTCTCATCTGAAGGACAGCACCTCAGGAGCGCAGCATCCCCTTCATGCTGCACCACAGGTGTCAGTACTGGGAACCCCAAAGTGCCTGTGTGGGGCTAGAACCCCTAACCTTTCAATCTTTTTTGGCAGATGAGCATGAGAGCACCATGGCACGGTATGCATGCTCATTACGCACAAAGTGCCGAGGTACGGGCGGCAAAAGCGGGGGAAAACAGATAAAAATATAATATAAAAAATTTAAGAATATGAAGATTTCAGAACATAATCAGGCAGGCAGAGACTTGGGCTCATTACTTCCAGTCTCTGTTGCTTGATACCAGTTTGGCTGGTTGGTGGCCTTAGCCAATCAGAATGAAGATTTCTCCCTACCCATTTTCTAAGCATTCTTACAGTATGAGAACAGTAAGTGGTTCTCATACTCCAAGAATATAACTGAGGCCACTCTTACAACCACAAAATAAGCCTCTGCAGAAAAATGATATAAAAATGTTAAAACTCTTCACCACATTAGCCCATTTACAAGGCACCTTTGTATGGACATGCTTTACAGAATAACTGTTTCATGCATAGGGGAAAACAGCACTCTGATTGATCAGAAGTACTCCCTTGATCTATAAAACTATGAACATACAAATGTGCCAGCAGAAACAGACCACCTGGTCTATCTAAGTCTGCTCAAGTGTGCAGTTAGCACCCCTAGTTTGCAGCTGCCCCACCCCTCCCCTTTGTCATCCCACTGCCACCACCACCCTCACTCTCCCCTGCTCCCTGTCCCATGCCCTTTTAAAGCTGTTCACAGATTTACATACCACCACCCATTCTGGCAGTGCGTTCCATTTTGCTACCGCCCTCTTCGTGAAATAGTGTCTCCTCATTTCCCTCCTAAGTCTTCCCCCCTCTGTTCTTAGCCCATGCCCCCTGGTGTCCCTCCCCCTCCTTAGCTTAAAGACCCCATCTGCCCCATCCTTATTGATTCCCCTCAGATACTTGAATGTCTCTATCATGTCCCTCCCTGTCCCTTCTGTCCTCCAGGGTGTACATATTCAGGTCTCCCAGCCTGCTCTCATAGTCTCTCCCCTCCATTCCACATATCATCTTTGTTGCCCTCCTCTGCACCCCCTTTAAGTAGCCTGATATAACGCTTCAGGTATGGCCTCCAAAACTGCACACAATACTCCAAGGGCGGCCTTACCAGTGACCTGTAGAGGGGCAAGATCACCTCTCTTTGTCTGGATGAAAACCTCCTCACTATGCACCCCAGGACTTTGTTCACTTTTGCAGCCACTATCCTGCACTGGGGAGTGTCGTACATGGTCCCTGTTAACATTACCCCAGGTCCTTCTCTTCTTCAGTGATCCCCAGCCCCCCCAGCCAGTATTTCTTCCTTGGGTTCTGCACCCTGAAATGCATAACCTTACACTTCTTTGCATTGAACTCCAGCTGCCACCTCTCTGACCAGTCCCCTAGCTTCCCTGCAACCGCTTCCCTCCCTCCACTCTATCTACCTCTGCTCTGATTATTTTTGTGTGCATTGCTAAGCTGCCAAAGTTTGTTTTTACAGCCAGTCATATGTGGGGAACTGATGCATGGCCATGTGACTTATCTGCTAAACAAGAACCACAATTTCTTTAGCTCATTTTATTGAAGCAGACAAACATGGTAACCTACACATCCCATACACAGTCATGCACAATACCACCCATTAAAACCTGGTTTATTAATGGAATGCTAAGGTGGCATGTGGCTACCTGGCAAGCTAGCAGCCTGGGTTTGTGCCACAAGAATAAAAAGGTATGCTGGCAGGGAGGCTGAAAATGCAGTTGCAAGGCTGCGTGCCACCTGGGGTGGGTGGATGTGTTCCACTGCTCTAGAACTGAAACCTAGAGGTGATGGGGTGGTGGTACTGCTGATGGCCTGGGTTACTTACAGAAATGGGGGGGGGGGGCAGAATTTTTTTTGCATGCATCCATGTCCACAAGATGACTGATATTCTTGATAGTCTGTGTATTCGCATGCAAGGCTTGCAGTGACCCACTACTGAGATCCCTTAATGAGATTCCCCCCCATACACACTTTAACCCCTGGCACCCTGGTTTAGGTGACAACCCACCAGCCCTGTCTCTGACTCATCTTGGAGACTTGCATGTTAACCACCATGGCGGGCCTGCCATGTAGAGCCATGCAGTGCGTGTTGGGGGATGTCAAACGGACCATGGTGTTTTCTTCCGGCATTTTTCTTGGTTCCCCCCAAGGCGTAAACATTCAGTGAAGGATGCGCATGCATGTGTGTGTGTAGGTGCGCACGTGCCACATTTTCAACACCCCGCTTGTTCCTACTGTTTCTGTCTTTGCTACCATCAGGCCTCTGCCAAGTGGCAGGCAAGTGCGGAACCAAGAAACACCCCCCCCACCCCCGAGGGAGGAGAGGTGTTGTGGGATGCTAAATCCTGCACCTCTTGGCTGGACCACGAGTGACACTGGTCCGTTCCTGAACCTGGGTCACTGATGTGGCTGGTTGTGTGGTGTCCAGCGCCTAAATCCACCTTGCCACTGGGCCTGCCTCAAAATGAGATCTGTAAGGACTGAGAAGCACTAAACTGACCCTGAATACTGAGATATCTGCAGGTGTTTCAGTAGCAAGAAAAGCAATAGGTGAGACAGCCCATCGGCACAGCAGTAGTGTCACTGCTCGCTCGCTATGCTAGGAACCCGGGTTTGCGAATGAGCTATGGTAATCCAGGGCCAATGGGAGAGGAGCACAGAGTTTCCATAGGATGCTCTGCTCCTCCAGAGAGGGTGGATCGCTGCCTCTGCTGCAGCAATGCCACCTGGGTGATTATGGGTAGCAGTACAGCAAAGACACTGCAGGGGAAGGGGATATCATCTGGGTTCCGCACAAGCATGCAGTTATGTGCACACGTTTGGAGCCCCATGTGTCCCGAAGGAGGGGAACCAGGAAACCAGAAAGCCCTGGTGTGCAAGATGACCCGTGGTGCACTCAGGCCCTTTGTTCCCACCACCAGTCACTCTTTAACCATGGATTCTCCAGGCCCAGAAATGGAAGGAGACAGACAATGCAGGGGAATCAAGTGTAAGGAGGATGAAGAATAAAAGTATTAAGAGATGGTGCACAGACTCTTGACAGATTTGTAAACCAATGTCACCTTCAGTTCTGTGTTTTTCCAGTGTTAACTAGAGCTGCTTGGAAAACATCCCAACTTTTGAATATTCTGGTATCAGTATTTTTGCCAATACATGTCAGGTTTCTAAAATGCCACATCTTGTCAAAGGTAGATATTGGCTATTTAATCAAATAGATTTTTTCTGATCTGAATAAATATCCAGTACTTCCACATTTAAAAATACATGAAAAAATAAAGCACCTCTTCCCCCAAATATGTATAGTCCCCCATCACTAACAACTTATGTAGAAATAATATCCCCCCTTCGTCTTTGGCAGGGGCAGGACAGTAGCTGTAGTCTATCTGGACTTAATCTTTCAATACTGTGGCGCATGTCAAGCCTATGTGCACACTGCACCGGTGCGGTATACAAGAGGCATATACAAGATGATTACTAACTGGCCTGGAGCAGGAAGCAGAGAGTTGTGACTGATGGGCACTAACCGAGTGGAGAGGGGTACTCAGCGGCATCCCTCAGGAGAGGGCCACTACCGTTCAACATTTTCATAAACAATCTGGAAGCCAGGGACTCTAGCAAACTGATTCACTGATGACACTGTACTGTCCAGGGTGTTCTCCCTTGAGGATGGGGACCAGAACAGGCAGAGTAACTAGTCATACTCCAGGAATCTTAGCTTTAAAGTACACATATGTAAGTGTTGCACCTGGGAAGGAAAACCAAGGATAGTCACTACACATTGCAGGGTCTCCTCTTGCTGCAGTGCAAGAGGAAAAGGATCTCAGGGTCATAACAGATAAGGGTCTGAAGCAGGAGAAGTTGTGTGTAGCTGCTGTCAGGAGGACTGAAAGAATGCTGGGATGCATCAAAAAAAATCAGAATGCTGCAGTGTGTTAAATGGGCAATGAAATGCAGGACAAGGAAAGTAATGATGTCATTTTACAAGGCCTGATCAGACCCCACTTGGAGCACTGCGTGTGGTTCTGGGTTCTATAATACAAAAAGGACATTAAAGTAATTGACAGGGTGTAATACAGGGCCGTCAAAATGATCTTGTGGCACGGAAGTCGAAAGCTACGATGAGGGGCTGATGGCACTTAACATGTACGTAGGAGTAAGGGAGGTTGAGAGGGGACATGACTTCAGTTTGCTGAATACTCAAAGGTATCAACAAGACCAAATGAACCATACCTCTCAACCTGTCATCAACATCTAAATGCGACAAGATGGGGGACATCAGCATCAAACTATGATATTCCTAACCCTTCCACTTGTTCTGAGGCTTGTTAGGAACAGACTCTTCCTGCTTGTGTTTTTCATCAGCAGGGGCCACCTTTGGGAGTCCTGATTCCATTTTCTATGATACTGCAAGTTCAGAACACCATAGATTTTAGTGTACTTTGGTAATGTTAGCTGACAACTAAGCATCATAGATTAGCATTAATCTCTACCTGAAGTCTCAGAGACAATGTGGAATATTGCCTTCTCCGTGTGGTACAGGAGGTTTGCCAAGAGGCAGAAACATAGATACTGCCAGAAGATAAAGACCAAGGGCACATTCCTTCTAAAAGGAGTGAGGTACCTTGTAATATGTGACAGATGTTTGATCTGGTGGTCTCCAGCTAGACACAGGGACACGCCCTGAAGAATACCCAGGGCTGCTGAGTGGGTAGGGAACCCCTTTAAATTAGTACATGTTTACACAGCATACTTACTCATATCTGCTTATGGGGGGGGGGTAGACATGATGGACCTAGAGTCCCTTATGACCTTAAAATTACTCCGGTACTTCTTCTCCACCCACCATTTAATGCATATGGGCCAATCTGGGCTTAGCACCTTTTTCCATAAAGGTATTTCCCCAGTTGGGTGGGCAGGCTATCAGCCCTGATCCTGCTCTCCCTCCCCCGGTACTCACCATTGATCCTTATTCTGGTGGCCAGGTGGCAGCGTAGGCTGGGTCAGGGGAGCTGTTGATATCAGATGCTGTGAGGAGAACTAGAATCTTTCCTTCATTTAGAAGACAGATCTAATACAAACAGTCAACAGTGACCAATCTGAACTCTATGGGGATGGGCTGTGGGGTCCAGAAGATGTTCAAGATGAGCACTGGGGGAACTGGGGTTTCAAGTGGGTGGGAAGAATGGTGCTGAAGAAAGCTAAACCCAGACAAGGCCCTACGTGATAAAAAGGGGGGTAAGGATATTTCTACATAATAGGGATGGGAGGGGGAACCATTAATGTTTTCTTTCAGGCTCTTTTGGTGTTAAAATGCTGAGTCACAGCCAGCACGGTGGTGTGGAGGGCTGAGGCATCATGCCTTACCTCCTGCCATGCCAGCGACCCATGTTTGTGGTGTGAGCGGGTTGCCGGGAGGGGAGGATTGAGCATCCCAAGAACAGCTCTCCTTCTCTGGGGTGGAATCAACAACCGCTGCTTGCATGTCCCCTAGAGGAAGCTGGCACACCAATGCTCCACAAGGTGGGGGGAGGCAGGGCAGATGCCCGACATGGGACAGTGCATGACACCACCACTGGCGTCACTGCATGCCCTTCCTCTCAAAGAGGAAAAAATGTCTCCGGCAATTGGATTAAAGAGGGGTTCGCAGTTCCCACTCCCGACCAGTCAGGCACCTACCGGAACTGGATCTAGTCTTCAGTGGAGGCTTGCGGGTTCCCCGCCGGGGTTGGGGGGGGATGGTTTCCACTGATGGTAGACATCAGGGGGGATGGGCTGGGGCTCCCTCCTGAATGTGGTCCGCCGGAGACTGGGAGAAAAAGTATACTAAATAAAATGCTGAGTCACAGAAAGGCAATCTTGGCACAAAAAGACCACTGGTCCCTATAGTCTGCCCAGTTTTTTGACTCTAACCCGTGACCTACTGTGTACACAGGGTATTCACCTTCACCCCTACCACTCACTGCTTGCATTAACTGCTAACCCCCCCCCCCAAGTAACTACTAAGCCCTTTGCTCTGTCCCAGCTGTGCTTCAGCCTATTAATCTTTTTTCTGCCCAACACCTCAGTAGGCAGGCTGTTTCATGGCTCAATCATTCTACGTAAAGTAAAACTTTCCTCCTGCCATCAAAACTCTTTCCAATACACCCCAACATTCTGACTGCCTTGCTGTACACGTTACAAAGAGTGGTTTGTTATGGGGAACTACTTATAATGACTCCACTATGTAGGGTCCTTTTCCTTTGAAGCAATAGCCAGTCTAACCACTCCCTTCCAGCATTCCTTCCTGGGGTTCTTGCTCCCAATGTGCATCACCTTGCACTTTTTGGTGTTGAGTTTCAACAGGCAGACCATGGACCACCTCTTTAACCTTTTACAGGTTCCTCTACAAGTCTTGTACCCCCATCCTGGCTGTCTACCCTGCCACAGAGCCCAGTGTCACCTGCAAAGAGAGACATCTTGCCCTGTATTTCTTCTCCTGTGTCACTGACGAATATGTTTAAAAAGGACTAGGCCAAGGGCTTAACCCGACGGTATCCTACTAGTGAGCTCCCTTCCCCCGATTTGACACCCATTAATGATGATATAATGTTAGATCAGAGGAATCCAATCTGACTTGACCAGCTTCTTGTAGTATCTGAACAGTCTGGCTCTCAAGCTGATGTCAATGGATTTTACACTATCCAACCGCATCTTGTGCTAATGCAAGCCTCAAGCATGACATGAAGAAGGTGTCCACAGTTACTGTATTACCTTACCAGTGTTGGTATAGTCACTCGATATAGTACTTAAAAAGAAAATAAGCTACCACTAAAGTTAGGGGCGATCTTCTGCCCCAGAATTAACAGCAGATTTACCATTGTTTTTTCTCTGCCTTCTGCCAGTTTCCGTTTCTTGTGTATGTGCTTGCTGCGGTCAATGTCTGTGTCATCATAGACGCTGGACAAGTCCTCAAGTAGAATCAGCGAGGCTTGAGTGGGAGGATTGGATCCTACATTGCAGAAGCAGGAAGAAAACCACAAGGATCAGTGAGACAACATATTGCAAAGGAGTGTTTTTCAAGTGAAAGGAAAAATATTTGACAACGGCCTTTATGAATACTACATTTTAAGCAACTTACACCAACAAATACTACATTTTAAACACCTTATGCCAATGTGGTTTCAGAAAGGGGGGCTGCAAATAAAATGAATGGATTATCTTGAATGGATGCTGAAAACAAAAGACAATGTTTCAACCATGCCGCCTTCTTCAGGAGTAACACACAAAGGAAAAGGTAAGCATTATTTTTTGTAAACAAAAATACATTTTTAAACACATCATTGCTAAAGAAAGCATCATGTTCAACACAATAATAGATTATTTTAAAAGGTATGATCTGCATCCCACAACTGTGTTGCCTATCATCTGGCTAGATAAAATGAGTGTTATTTTTGGAACCGCTGCTGATTTCATACTGCGATTTGTCAGGAAACTTGAGGCGTAACACCCATTCTTGATCAGCAACATTCAGCTGCAGTTTCCAGCAGCAAGCATCCCAACAGTAGACGTAATTACCAATATCTGCCAAGTTTGCTTAGGCAAAAGATGGTCCAAGTGGGCTTAGTCCCTAACCTCCAGTCTCCACTGATGGAGACAAAACAGTCTGTTGCCAGCTGCCCTTTCCTGCGTGTGCCTAGGGACATGGGCCGACGCAGTCCCTCTGAACTGAAGAAAACCCTGCACACAGTGCAGGCTTTGTGGCTTTCAAAATTCAGCCCACAGTTTCTGTCTGTGGTTTTCCCACTAGGTAGACGTGTAGAGCAGTGCAGGTGGTGGTAGTGATGGGGGGAAAAGGAAAGAACAGTTCCGTAAGAATTACCCCGTAACAGTAGATCATCAAGGGGATCTCAGTCATCAGGTCTCACCACAGGAACTTTACCGTTGGTGAAGCAGGATCCACACAGAAGATTTTCAGCAGTACAACTCAAGGATCTATACTGGGACCCCTTTTATTTAGCACCTTCCTCAATAAACTTCTGGCATCCTGTTCCAAACCAGTACTCCTCTATGCAAAAGGTGTGGTCATTTTCTCAAAGACTGCTGACCCTACCCTTCTTCAAGCCCAACTTCAGAAAAGTTTTACTGAAGCTGAGTCCTGGTTCATCTCTCATAAGTTGGTGCTTAATTGCAAAAAAAACAAAGGTCATGCTCTTCCATGGTACCCACAGCAAGCACAAAGCCAAACAATTGGTGATTAAAAACAGTGCGAATGTTGTCCTTGATCAGACTCAATCTTTTAAATACCTAGGAATTACTCTGGATAGTACGCTCTCCTACTACAACCATGTTGAGAATGTTACTAAGGCAGTTAACATTCACCTAGGCCTTCTACACAGGCATAAACACTGCCTTACTACCAAAGCTCTCAGATTGGCTATCCAAAGTTCACTTGTGTCTATTATTGACTATGGTTTGGTCATTTATGGTTCTGCCACAGACACAACCCTATGTCAGCTCACCACAGCTCTGAATAAGGCATGCCATCTACTAACTGGTGCAGCGTACTGTACTCACACATGTGACCTTTACGAACAAGCAAACTGGCTTCAACTCCAGGCTCGCTTTGAATATCAAGCCTGCCTTCTGGATAAGAAGGCAGATCTTGGTCTCCTACTACCAGGTTCCCTTCAGCTTTCCAGTCCCTTCCGGGGCACTCGGAGCACAAGAAGTTCTGTGAGCCAAACTTTTACCGTCCCTCACTGTCGAACCTCACTCAGACAGCAATCCATTGCAGTTAGAGCTGCTAGTTTATTTAATTCCCTTCCTCCTGGGATAGCGATGACTGCAACCTTGGGACCATTTAAGCTGAAGCTGCGTCAATTTCTAGTTTCCAGAGCATCTTGTGACTGCTATACCTAATCTCTGCTGACAGATAAATGCACTGGGACCCCCCTCTTTTACCATTTGCTCCTGTATAGCCCTATCCTGTTGCTGCACTATTCCACTCACATCACTTCCTCCCTTATCCTTTTCCCATTCCTGCCCTCTTTTCATCCTACCTCATCTCCCCTTCCTTTATCCCTCCACTCCCACTTCCTCTCTCCCTCCTCTGTTTCTGCACCTTGTTCCCTCCCGCTTCCCCCTGCCCCCGTGGGTCTTTCCTGCTTAAGCTTCATTGTGGAATCTCCCTCCTTGCTCTTATTTCGCTCCTTCCACCCCTCAATTCAGCCACTGTACTTCTCTCCTTGTAATCCCTTCCACCCCTCTTCAGACAAGGCCACTGGCTCACTTGACACATTTATCTTGCCATACTGTTCTTTTGTTTATGTAATTACTTTCCTCATGTTGTACTACTTACTGAAACCATTGTATTTGCTATTCTTGCGACTTGACGTGGAACCTCTGTAAAAAAGAGCCCTTGGCTCAAAGGTCTTTCCGATTTAAATGAATAAAAATAAAATAAAAAAAAACAACTGGGGCCACCCACGCCAACGTCATGTGACGATGTCACCAACCCTATAAAGGCATGAGAAGCCCCACTCCCTACTCAGTTCTTTCCCCCAGAGACAAAGGGAGCACAGCTCTAGCCATGGGGGACCAAGGAGAGAGAGAGAGAGAGGTGCCCAGGCCAATAAGAAAGGCTGGATACACCAGGTAGCCAGTTCCAGTAAAGAGTACCCCAAAGGGGGATGGTGGGAGGGAAGACAGACCTGATGACTAAGATCCCCTCGAAGATCTACTATTATAGTAAGTTCTTACGTAACTGTTCTATCTTCTTTGGAGATATCTCAGTCAAGTCATCAGGTTACACCATAGGAACAAGTCCCAAGCAGCTACAGGTGCAAACAAACAGTCTGGAAGGAAGGCCACCCTTAAACTTAAGACAGGAGGCCCTGCAGCACTGCCCTGCCAAATCCAGCACAGACTCTACAGGCAATGTCAAGACTGTAGTGCTTGGTAAAAGTGTGGATGGGTACTCCAGGTGGCAGCTGCACAAATGTCAGTGGCTGAGATCCCTCGGAAAGTCACAGAGGTAGTCATGCCTCTTATAGAATGAGTTGTGACAGCTCAGGCAATTTCTTGCCATATTTGTTGTAGCAGAACACAATGCAGTTAGCCAACCATTTGGACAAACATTGTTTGGAAACCTGCATGCCCTCTCTACCTGGGGCGAAAGAAACAAACAACTGCTTCGACCTTCTACTTTCCTTGGTTTCGGGCAGGCAGTATTTCAAAGTTCTGCACACATCTAACGTATGGAGCAGTGCTTGCCCTAGATTGGCAGCTCTGGAAAATAAACAGGAAGGTGGAATGATTGGTTCAGTGTAAACTCAAGACACCATCTTAGGAAGAAACTTAGGATTCATGTGCAAAGACACCCTGTCTTTGTGAACAATAAAATAAAGTTCCTCACACCAGAGGGCCTGAAGCTCTGAAATTCTTAGAGCAGAAGTAATGGCAACTAAAATAATGCTTTTCAGGAAAGAAAGCGTTGCTCGCAAGTTGCAGCTGGCTCAAAAGGAGACAGGGTCAATTTCTCCAAAACAAAATTCAGATCGTAAGCCGGGACAGGGGAACAGAATGGAGGTTTCAGATGAAGGATGCCCCTCAAAAAGGTATGGGAGACATCCAGCTCAGCTATGGTGCAGTCACCTACGGGTTCATGAAAGGCTGAGATAGCTGAAAGATGCACTTTGAGGGAGGTGTACTGGAGACCTGAGACAGACAGAAATCAGGCAGTCCAAGATCGGTTTCACCGAACGGGTGAAATGGTCCAGATTATGCTTGGTAGCCCATATGGCAAACCACTTCCACTTCATGGCATAAATGGCTCAGGTGGCAGGCTTTCGGGTGGCCACTAGGACGTCCGCCACTATGTGGGAAACCCCAGATCTGGTAATGGCTACGTCCTCAGGAGCCAAGCATGCAGATGGAGGGATCTGAAGTTGATATGGACCAGGGTCCCCTGATCCTGGGTCAGCAGATTCCTGCAGAGGGGGAGAGAGACCAGAGGCTCATCCGTCAGCTACTGTAGAAGATAGATAAAAACTTTATTTTTATACAGGAAATACTTATTAGGATTATACAATCATGTTCTCAAGATAGTCCTGTGTATGACTCGTTAAGTTACATCTAAACATATAACATATAACATATACGTAGAAGAGGAAACCATATCTGGCGGGACCAGAATGGAGCTACCAGGATCATGGTGGCCCCCTCCATTTGCAGCTTGATTAGTACCCTCTGAATTAAAGGAAACAGGGGGAAGGCGTAAAGAAATCTCCCGCTCCAGGAGAGGGGCAACACATCTCACCAGAAAATTTCAGGCCCTGGATCTAGTGAGTAGAAATTAGGCAGTTTTACACTGAGTGGGGATGCAAAAAGGTCCAACTCCAGATGACTCCATCTGTCGAACAGCTCTTCTGCGACGGATGACAGAAGTTCCCACTCATGCATGCTGGACTGAGTCCAGCTGAGGCTGTCCGCCAGAGTGTTTAGCACTCCTGGGATGCGGACCACTGAAAGAGTCAGGCTGTGGTCCAATGCCCAATACCACACTCTCTTGACCTTCCTGAACAGGGGGTAAGAATGTGTTCCCCCCCATTTGTTGATGCAGTACACTACACTGAGGCTGTCTGACTGAATCAGCAACTGGCCCATAAGGAGGTGGTTCTGAAAAGCCTGCATGGCATACAGAACCGCCAGCATCTCCAGGACATTGATATGCAGGGAGGCTTCAATCTGGTACCTCGAACCCGGAGTTTGAAAGGTACCCAGGTGAGCCCCCTAGCCCAAACCAGAGGCATCTGTGATGAGGATTTGATGTGGTGATGAAATCTGAAATGAAACTCTCTGCAGTAGATTCAGGGGATCCATCTACCACTGGAAGATTTTTGCGGACTAGGGAAGAGACCAGCACTAACTGATCTAAATCGTCCATATACTGGTCCCACTGTACCCAGAGAATCTACTGGACAGTGGGCATATGGACCTAGCCAGTGGAACGGTGGGTATGACTGCAACCATCAGACCTAACAGTCTCACGTACACTCTGGCCAGGATGTAACGGCTCTGGGCCACCTCCTGAGCCTGAGCAATAAGACATTCCACCCTGGCTTGAGGCAGAAAGGCTTTCCCTAGTGCCGAATCTAGAACCACCCCCATGTATTGCAGCCTTTCAGATGGAACCATGACCAACTTGGGCAGACTGACGGTAATGCTCAGGGAGAGAAACAATTGGAGAGTTCTCTCTAAAGTCCCCAGACGCAATTCTCTGGATAGGGCCTTTAGGAGCCAATTGTCCAGGTATGGGAAAACAGACATTCCGTCCCTTCTGAGGGCACAAGCCACTGCGGCTTAGTTCTTGGTAAAGACCCATGGCGCAAAGGACAAACCAAAAGGCATCACCTTGAACTGGCAATGCTCGCCCTGAAAAAGAAAATGGAGGAACCTCCTGTGAGGAAGAAACACCAAGATGTGCAGGTATGCATCCAGCATGTCCAGAGAACACAGCCAGTCACGTCGCTTAAGAAGGGGCATCAGAGCTGGCAAAGATACCATTCGAAACTTTTTGTACTGCATGTACAGACTGTGGTCCTTTAAGTCTAAGATGGGCCTCAGATTTCACTCTTTTTGGGGACCAGGAAAAACCTGGACTAAAACCCGTTGTCCCTCTGAAGCCTGGGCACTGGCTCGATGGCCTGTTTGCCCAGAAGGGATTGTACGTCCTCCCAGAGAACAGTCAGGTGGGCTGGGGGTAGTTAGAGGGCAGAGGGGAGGTTTCGGGGGTTGCTCTGTGAACTCCAGAGTGTGACCCCTTTCTATGAGTTGCAGAATCCAGGCATCCACTGTGACAGTTCTCCATTGACTGAGATGGAGGGAGAATCGACCTCCGACCACCACCTCTTGATCGGAGACTGGAAGAGAGGGTTCTGTCACGGAGACAAGCAGAGGCAGATCCAGCCGCTGGGGCTGGTCCGTCACCCCTGGGACACTCGGCCGCAGTTCCCACAGTAGAGGGAGTGAGCAAGGTGGTGAAGGCCCTGTGTTTGCCTCAGGGCCACGGCGCTGCTCCTGGCCTATTGGATACCTTACGAAAGGGAGGGCCCTGCCTGCTCTTAGGTTGCATAGGATGGAGTGTGTGACTAGATTTCAGAGCCTGCCAGATGTCTGTGGGTCATTAATCATGTCCTGGACATCTGGACCAAAAAGCTTAGCACTGTTAAAGGGGGCATTAAGCACCTTCTGCTGAACATCAGCAGCGAATCCAGAGACCCTCAGCCAGGAGTGCCTACATAGGCAAATGCCAGTGGCAGCAGCCCTGGCAATAGCATCTGAAATATCACAGAGGGGCTGCAAAAGGTGCTTACTAATGTCCTCAGCAGCCTGCAAGCATTTGAGTCTCCTGCTTTTGCATACTTTCTGGGAGGGCTTGGGCACCGGCTTTGCCCTTCTTCCAGCTGGTATTTTGGTACTTTACCATATAGGTCAGGTAATTGGCAATCCTCAGCCAGATAGTGGAGAAGACATAAACCCTCTTACCCCAAAGGTCAATCCTGTATGACTCCTTGTCAGGGGAGAGGGAGCTAAGGTGCTTAGGCGCCTTAGACCGGTCATGAGCTGCCTTTATAACCACTGAATTGGTTTCAGGCTGGGCAGCATAATAAGGAAAACCCTGAGGGGCATGATAAAGTTTATCTGCCCTACGGGGCATTGCTGCCACCATGTCAGGCCTGAGCCAGGCTGTGGTTGGGCATTCCTCAGAGCAGATAAAATAGGAGGGATGATCTTAGGAGGAGACTCTGGGATCTCCAGGAAGTCCACTAAATTCTTCCTGGTGACATCCTCTTCCTCAGTGTGGAATCCCATAGCTGAGGACAGCTGCTTTATAATATTGAAGAAGGTGGGGTCCTCTGGAGGTGATCCAGGGGTGTGCTTGACAGAGTCCTCGCTAATGGAAGAAGCTGTGGACCGGTCAGAAAAAAGGTGGCCTTTCTCCTCCTCTTCCTCATCAGGAAGAATGAAATCAGGATGGTACTCCTCGACGTCGACCTCTGCGAGGTCCAAGTCTGACATGTGAGAGATCGATGCCAGCCTGCAGGGGACCACCTGTGGCCATCTAGGAGGAGTGAACAATGAATTTGCCATTGACGGCGCAAGTGACGAATACCAAAAGACTCCAAAAGCTGGCGAGCAATCGCCAAAGTGAATTTAATCAAAATCTCGTTGAGGTTGACAACAGAAGACTATGTCAATGGGGTGGGGGGGGTCGATGGCACAGGAAGTGACACCCATCGGAGGGGCCCTAAGAAGCCAAGGAACCTGTAACTCAAGGGACTGGACTAGGATAATGCCTCGTTGGGAGAGCCGATGAGAAGAAGGGGCCAACGGCCAAACACCCTGGGTATCAGGCAGCAGCGCTGTCGGTATGGGTCTGGTGGGCACAGAGACCTGGACAGACGACCTATGCATTGGTGCAGCCGCAGCCAACAAAGAACCCCTGGACAAAGGAAAGGAGTACCTTGGGACCGCCGCCAGGGGAGCGGTCCCGATCTTGGTCCTTTCTGCACCCCTCGAGGACTTGTCTCGGCCTTAGAGGCCTGGGAGCTCGACGACCCAGCCAGTGACTGGGAGGTTGGGACCTCGGAGGACACCTGCCAGAACTGGCTACCTGTTGCTCCATTAGAAAATGTTTAAGACATTTTTTGTGTCATCTGAGGGTTGTTTGAGTAAACTTCTGGCAAAGCTCACAGAGGCTTTGTGGTCAGGCCCAAGACAGCAGACAACGAGAGTGTGTTCATCTGTGGATGCAATCTTCTGTCCACAGCGGCAGCAATGGAAGAGAGAAGTCTAAGGATTAACTCTCTACATAAACAAAAGAAAGGAATCTCTTTTAAAAAAGGGATTGTAAGGTAAATAAAAAGAAAAAACCATATATGAAAAGGGCGCAAAATTGTGATGGAGCTTCTGCGGAGACCTGTGCGAGCAAGTCAACTGCGGGAAAGAACTAAGGAGAGAGTGGGGACACTCATGCCTTTACAGGGTTGGTGGGGTCATCACATGACGTTGGCGTGGGCAGCCCTAACTGTACTGCTGAAAATCTTCCATGTGGCTCCTACTTCACCGACGGTGAAGTTCCTACTGTGAGACCTGATGACTGAGATACCCCTGAAGATGTATCGCTCCTTGGAAACTCCTACATGTACTTACTGCACATGTGAATACTGTAAGTGGGTTTTAAGTCAACTAAAAAGCACCGGTATCAAATCATGGGTAGTAGTGCAATAAATGGTAGTGGGAAAAGCTATGAGCAGAGGCCGATTGCCCTTAACATGTTCACGTCAGAGAAAGAAGGCTGAGAGGGGACATGATCTCAGTCTTTTGCATATTCAGGGGTATCGACAAGACTGAAAGAAAAAATTACTCACCTTAGTAATGTTGTTTCTTCTAATGGAGTCTTGCTATATTATGACAATTGCAGTGAGTCCCCATCTTCGAACTGCTCCGGAGGTGAAATAGTTAACTTTCCATGCAGGCATGGAACTTAGAGCGCGAGCTCAGTTGAAAACTCTGTCTGTTGTTCTTCAAACGCAAACTGTCAGATCTTTACGAGCTAAAACTCACTAAGGCTCTGTGTGGAAGCTGTAAACCTACACTAGCCAACTGGCTACTAATAAACACTCATTTTTTTGGTCTCAAACAAAGACTCAAGTCAGGAGACCCAAAAAAATGCAAAAACACAATACCAATTCACCTAAAAAGGAGGGTGAAAAACAACAAGGTGGGCATCAAAAAAAGTGCCAATACTGTACTGCCCACCCACATCCCAAAACAGAGGTTCTGAGAGGGCAGGTAGAGGGAGGTAATATAGCAAGACTCCATTAGAAGAAACAACATTACTAAGGTGAGTAATTTTTCTTCAAACAACATGAAGTCTTGCTATATTATGACAACTGCAGACTACACAGCAGTACCTCCATGGAGGAGGGCAGAACCTACTTAGAGAATAGGCTCTGAAGCACGGGCTGTGCCAAACCTAGCATCACTCCTAGCCTGGATGTCCAGCGGGTGCTTGGTAAAGTGTGAACTGTTTTCCAGGTAGCTGCTTGACATATTTCTAGAATAGGAATGTTCTGGCAGCAGCCAGAGAAGCAGCTGTACCTGGTAGAGTGAGCCCTCAGGCCTGAGGGGAACTTTACCCAACTTCTCGTGAGCAGAACTGGATACAAGAGACAATCCACCTGGCAATGGATCTTTAGTGGCTGTCTTCCCTTACCAACCTCGCCATAAGTGAGGAACAGTTGAGGGAGTCAAACCTATGACCCTTGGTACGCTCTATGTAGTAACTAAGGGCTCTCTTCACATCCAGGCTGTGTAGCCTCCTCTCACCAGAGGAGGAGTGGTCAGTGAAGTACACTGGAAGAGAAATAGATTGATTAAGGTGAAAATCTGAAACCACCTTAGGTAGGAACTTTCTGTTAGTCCGGAGGACCACCTTATCTCTGTGAAAGGAGATAAACTCCTGCTCCACTGACAACGCTTGTAATTCACTTATGCATCTGGCAGAGGCGATGGCTACCAGAAACACAGTTTTCTAAGTCAAGTACTTGAGCTCAGCTGAAGACAAGGGCTCGAAGGGGGGTTGCATAAGCTGAGCAATGCAAACATTAAGATCCCAGGCAGGGGCAGGATCCCTAAATGGAGGGTTGGTGTGAAGGGATCCCTAAATGGAGGGTTGGTGTGAAGCAATCCCTTAAAAAACTTGGAAAATACAGGATGAGCTGAAAGAGAAGAGGATTTACCTGCTGAAATAACAGCAGACACAGCTGCCAAATGCACCTTCAGGGTAGCTGGTCTCAGCCCCAAAGAATTCAGATGGACCATATAATCCAGGACTGTAGGTAGATCAGCAGAGTCTGGGGAAATGTGCTTTTCCGAGCACCATATGGAAAACCTTTTCCATTTGGAATTGTAAGTAGCGCCATTTCCCCAGCATCCAACAGAAAAACCTCGACCGCAGAGGGTAGTTGGTCCAGGAGGTTGGCAGGTGGTTAGAGGAGCAAATCAGGTGCATCACTCTCTGCTCTCAACACATTACCTCCAAAACCATATAAACACTACAAACAGGTATCTGCCTCTATCTCTGAAATCAAATAAAGAGGCAGAAGACACTGCAGAGCAGGACACTGCGGCACAGGAGCTAGCACAACAATACTCACCCAAATCAGGAACCAAAACTAAACAAGCACAAAGGAAATCAAAAACTTCTGATCATAGGAGACTCCATGATTCGGGGAGTTGATACCATCTCCAACCAGGGTGATGGTCAGATGTCTCCCAGGTACATCAGCATGGAGAGACACTGACCGCATTACTAATTGTTCACAAAGCAGGAGAAAACATTGATGTCCTAGTACACATAGGACTAATGATCTAGCCAACCCGGTCAGTTGTGGAGACCAAGGAACACCTGACTAGGCTGGGTGACAAACTATCATCTATTTAGTCCGGCATCTCCTTCTCTGAGATCCTGCCAGTCTGGGAGAAGGGAGCAGATGGACGGAAGGTCAGAAAGGAGATAGGGAGCTAAACACGTGGCTCAAGGACTGGTGCCAGGAAAAAGGACACAGATTTGTAGGGAACTGGCAACAGTTCTGGGAGGCAAAGTTCTTTAAATTTGATGGACTGCATCTGACTAAAGAGAGTCAGTGCATTGGGGCAGAAGTTTGGCGTCTTTGCAGAATATTTAAACTAGCAAATGGGAGAGGGTGCAGCACCCCATCGTCGAATGGGAAGAACACCCTCCCCTCAGCTAGTGGTCAAACAGGAATTCAGCGTGTTTGCCGTTCATTTGCATCACCAGGTAAGAAAAAAGGTTGGTCTCCCCATACGATGCACAGGGGTAATGCCAAACTTCACCCAACAACTAACACACCAAAATCTGGCCAATGGAAAATCATGTACACAAATGCTCACAGCCTGGGAAATAAGATCCCAGACCTGCAGGCAATAATGTCAGAGGCTAAACTGGACATAGTAGCAATTAGTGAGACGTGGTTTACCAGTAACCACACTTGGAGACTTCAGTACCTGGCTATGTATTGTTCAGAAGAGACCGAGGTGCAAAAGGGGGAGGAGTGGCCCTGTATGTTAATGAAAATATCAAAGCTACAGAAATTCAGAATACACATAAGGAGCCAGAAGAACTGTGGGTCACCCAACAAAATGGGACAGCCATAAGAACTGGGGTTGTCTACAGGCCCCAGACCAGAGGAGGACATAGACACATTACTGTTAGAAGATATACAAAACATGACAGCTAAAGGGAGGTTCTGATAATGGAGACTTCAACATGCCAGATACAGATTGGTCAATACCAGCAGGAACATCTGCCAGAACTAGACTCATAGTGGATTCCCTGCAGGGGAGGGCCTCAAACAACTGGTACAGCAACCCACAAGAGACAGGGCTATCCTAGATCTAGTACTGACTAACAAAGAAGGATCACAGATCTCCAGGTAGAAGGTCACCTGGGGGCCAGTGACCATCACATGGTATGGTTCAATTTGGCTACTACATCTAAATCATCCCATTCAAGGCAAAAATATGGGACTTCAGAGGAGCTGACTTTGATAAGATGGCCAACAGAGTTAAGCTAGCCCTGGCAAAAGAAACACAGGTGAGGAGGTACAGGCAAAGTGGGCAAGCATTAAGGATACAATACTTGAAGCAACATCCCATTGTGTTAGACAGAAAAGGAAGTGCAAAGAAGAAGGAAACCACTTTGGTTCTCAAATACAGTAGCAGAAAAGGTCAGAGCCAAAAGGCTGGCCTTCAGAAAATATAAGGGAACACAGTGGGATGAAGATAGGAGGCATACCAAACTGCCCTAAGGGAAGCAGGTAAGGCAGTAAGGCAGGCAAAGTCCCAAACTGAGGAAACACTAGCACGAACAGTAAAGAAGGTGACAAGACTTTCTATAGATACATTAGTGAAAGGAGAAAGTCCAGAGGGGTATTGCTAAGCTTAATGGAGAAAAGGGAGCATGTGAGGAGGAGGACCCTGTAAAGGCATCTATCCTAAATAGATACTTTTGCTCAGTATTTACTGAAGAGAAGGTAGGGCAGGGCCCACAGCTCAGCATCATGGACACAGGGGAGGGAGGTGAGCATACTCCCTTCACAAAGAAAGGGTCCTACAAGAGCTTGCTAAGCTCAGGGTGGATAAGGCAATGGGACCTGATGGCATACATCCCAGGGTACTTAGGAGCTAAAGGAGGAACTAGCAGAGCCATTAGCAGAATTGTTTAGTGAGTCTCTGAGCACAGGAGAGGTCCCAGAAGACTGGAGAAGGGCTCATGTGATCCCTCCACAAGAGTGGTAGCAGGGAGGAGGCGGGAACTACAGACCGGTCAGTCTTACCTCAGTAGTGGGCAAGATTATGGAGGCACTCCTTAAGGAAAGGATAGTGCAACACCTGGAATCCATAGGGGCACAGGATCCAAGACAGCATGGGTTTACAAAGGAAGGTCCTGTCAAACTAATCTCATAGATTTCTTTGACTGGGTAACCAGAGTGGTGGACCAAGGGAGCAGTTGATGTCGCCTACCTTGACTTCAGCAAAGCTTTGACACTGTTCCACATAGAAGATTGATAAATAAGCTAGGTAGGCTCGGGGTGGGTCAGAAGTTGGTCAACTGGGTGGCAAACTGGTTGACTGGCAGAAAACAGAGAGTGGTGGTAAATGGTATACAGTCAGAAGAGATGCAAGTCACAAGTGGGGTACCTCAGGGATCAGTCCTGGGGCCAGTCTATTCAACATCTTCATTAGTGACCTCGCAGATGGACTAGAGGTAAAGGCTTGTCTGTTTGCAGATGACACCAAGATCTGCAACAGAGTAGATGATCCAGATGGGGTGGGCAGAATGAGAAGAGATCTGGATAAACTAGCAGAATGGTCAGAAGAGTGGCAACTGGGATTTAATGCAAAGAAGTGCAAAATCATGCACATAGGAAGAGAAACCCTGAAGCCACTTATAGGCTGGGAGGGAGTTGCTAGCAGTCACAAGGAAGAAAGAGACTTGGGCATCATCATCACTGATGACCTAAAATCATCCAAGCAGACCTCTAAAGCAGTAGGTAAGGCTAGGGGTGTTAGGGTGTATTAGTAGGGGTATCACAAGTCGTAAGAGGAGGTAATAATCCCTCTGTACAAGACATTGGTTAGGCCCCATCTGGAGTACTCGTGCAGTATTGGAGCCACACCTTCACAAGGACATTAACCAAATTGAGGCAGTCCAGAGAAGGGCAACCAAAATGGTGCAGGGACTGCATCAGAAGACATATGAGGACAGATTAACGAGCTCAATATGTATACCCTTGAGCAAAGGAGGGAGAGGTGATATGATCGAGACATTTAAACACCTTAGGGCATAAACAAGGTGAAAGAGTCTAACATGTTTAAATATAAGAAAAATAGCAGGACAAGAGGACACAGCATGAGATTAGAGGAGGCGATTAAGGGGAATGTGAGGAAATTCTTTTTCACAGAAAGGGTGGTAGATGCATGGAATGGCTTACCACAAGAAGTGGTGGCTATGAATACAGTGCAGGGCTTCAAACAGGCATGGGATAGGCATAAGGGAGCAATACAAATGACTATGAATAGATAGGTCACTGACAGAGCAAAGGCCGATGGCACATTTATAAGGTAGAAAAAGAAATGGGCAGACTGGATGGGCCTTGCGGTCCTTATCTGCCGTCAACTTCTATGTTTCTATGTTTCTATGGTGGAAGGCTTCCTTGAGGCCTTCAATATATCCATTACACCTTGGGAAAGGTGTAAATCAGCAAACTCTAACTCTTCAAGAACCAAGCCTTGAGATTGAGAGATTTGAGATTCGGATACCAAACCCGTCCCTGGGCACAGGTTAACAGATTGTGATTCCTGGGAAGGCACAGGGGAGGATGGACTGCTAAGGACAGTAGGAGTGGATACCAGGGTTGTCTGGCCCAATCTGGAGCTATCAGAATGACTTTGCAGGATTGGGATCTGATTTTGACTAGCACTTTGAACAGGAGAGGAAAGGGAGGGAAGGCATAGAGAAACTTCCCTTCCCAACTGAGGGCTAAGGCATCCAGGGGAGTGAGCCCAACACTGGGGGCCTGCAGCAAAAAAGAGGAAGTTGGTGATTGTCTGGGGCTGCAAAAGATCTATCTGCGGGTGCCCCATCTGGCAAATACTCCCAAGACCAGGGATCCAGTGACCATTCGTGATGGCCCTGGGAAATCCTGCTGAGAGCATCTGCCAGGACACTGTCCTTGCCTGGGAGTGGACTGCCGTAGGAGAGGTGTTCAGGAGTAAGCCAGAGACCACAACTTCATTGCTCGTGCACAAGGCCGTGAGACGAGTGCCTCCTTGCTTGTTGATGTACCACATTGTAGTGGTGTTGTCTGTTCTGACCTGAATAATCTTGTTCTGAACAGATTTGGAAAAAGCTTGAAGTGCTAGAAAAACTGCTCTGAGCTCCAACAGGTTGATGTGGAGCAGAGATTCCTGGGAGACCACAGACCCTGGGTGGTGAGGTCGCCATGTGAGCTCCCAGCCCAAGAGAGATGCATCTGTAGTAAGGATTAGAGCGAGACTGAGTGACAAAAGGACCCCTTGTCTCAGGTTGCTCTGATCCTGCCACCACTGTAGGGCTTGGATCAGGGTTCGAGTTACTGGGATCAACTTGGTAAGAGGATCCTTTCTTTGAGACCAAAAGCTCTCAAATGGAACTGGATGTCCTCATCTGAAATCTTGCTCCCTGCACAACTGCTGTGGAAGCAGCCATGTGTCCCAGGAGCTGCAGAAAATGCCTTGCTGGTCGAGAGACCTGCAGGGTGAATGAGGAGGCCAGGGAGACTAGGGTCTTTGCTCTGTCCAGAGAAGGCCCTGGCTTCCTGTGTGTTCAGTTCTGCGCCTATGAAGGTAAGAAGCTGGACAGGCTCTAGAACTGACTTTGAGAGATTCAGAAGGAAACCTAGAGAGGTGAGCAGTTGCTGCGTTATCTGAAGATGTAAATTGACCTGGTCTGGGACTGGCCTACTATGAGCCAATCGTCCAGGTAAGGAAAGATGGCAATCTTTTGCCTTCTTAGGTAGGCAACTGCTAATGCCAAGCATTTGGTGAATACCCTTGGAGCAGAAGTGAGGCCAAGGGCATTGCTCTGAACTGGTAGTGGCCTGAGGGCAGCTCGAACCTGAGTACTTCGATGGGAGCTTCTGATGGGAATATGGAAGTAGGCATCCTTGAGGTCCAGGGAAGCTAGCCAGTCCCTGGCCTTAGAGAGGTGAGATAATTCCCAGAGTCACCATTTGAACTTTGGCTTTAAAGGTGCTTGTTTAAGTATCTGAGATCCAGGATGGGCCGCCATTCTCCTGTCTTTTGGGGTAAGGAAGTACCTGGAGTACAAACCTTTGCCCTGGTGTAGGGAGGAACCTTTTCACAGCTCTGAGAGCCAGGAGGGTAGAGACCTCTGCCTCTAGGGCAAGTGCCTCTGATGGAGTCGCAGGTGGAAAGATCTGGTTCTCAGCTTTGGAAATTTTTGAAGCTGAGAACCAGACCCTGGCTTACTACTTCCAGGACCCACTTGTCTGATGTTAAAGACTTCCAGTCCTGGACAAAGTAAGCCAGCCAGCCCCCTACAGGTAGAGAAGAATCGTCCCTTGCAATCCCATCAGGGTGCCTGCTTGGCAGGGGCTTTGGGATGAGGGGTAGAAGCAGGCCTGCTTGTACCCAGTCTGCCTCTCCCTCTAAAGAACCCCCTCTGAGCAAAGGCGGAGGAGAAAGCTTGGGTTTGGTAAAAAGGCCTATGAAAAGGCCTGCCCCTGCCTCTAGGAAGCTGCTTTTGAGGAGTGGCCTGCCTTTCCTTGGCCTGTGCACTCCTATAGGTGGTCCTATATTCATCCATTTTCTTCATGTAATTCTCTGTTTGCTCCCCAAACAGAGAATTGCCCATACGGAAAATCCATGGCCTTAGACTGGGTATCCTGAGACAGGGTAGTACATCTGAGCCAAGCCATCCTGCAAGTGCCACAGATGTAGCCATGACTCTTGATGAAACATCATTAGAGTCCACTGCAGCATGAAATTGCACCTGGATGCCTCAATACCATCCATAGCCACCTGTTCCAACTCCTGGCAAGCTGGTCAGGGACTTGTTTTGCTAGGGCCAGCACAGTATCCCATCTGGATTTCTGGTACCTAGCAGCATAAGCCATATAATTTGCTTGTCTGAGTCCCAAAGATGCTGCCATGTACTGTTTCTTTGCCATAGCATCAACCTTCCTGGAGTCCTTCTCAGGGGGGTGTGAAGCTAGGGGAATATTAGCCTTGTCACAGGCTGCAGCCTGCACTACCCCCACATGGCTGCATTGTTGAGTGAGGAAATCAGTGTCGGAGCCTGATAAGGTATACCTCTTGTCCATCCTTTTATCCACAGGAGGTATAGTGTGAGGAGTTTTTAAAACTTTTACTGTCTGTTTCCGAAAAGATTTATGTAAAGGAACAGACAGTCTCCTGGACTCTGGAATATCCATCATTTCTACATAGTCCGGCTCCTCTTGGTCATCAACAGCTTCCTCAACAGGGAGCTGGAGAGTTTCAGCAACTTTTTTATAAAACATGAAATGAGAAGGGGACTCAGAAAGCCTTGGAGGAGAAACCCCTAAGGGTCTATCTGGAGAGATGTCCGGTTCAATGGGCACATCCAAATCTTCAAAACCATATTCACTCTCCTCATATTCCTCTTCCCCCTCCTCCGGTTCATAAAAATCCTCAAAATCATAATCTTGAACCGGTGGAACCGGCCGAACCTAATGCCTCCCTGATGGTGTCGGTTCGGTCGGAACCGGGGAGAGAGACTGGACAATTTGAATTGCTTTAGCTATTTCTTCAGCAGTTGGGGAGAGAACTTTTGGCTCTACGCTAGCTGACTTTCTAGTCCTTTTTGCTGGGGCGGCCCTCAGAACCGGCTCTTCGCTTCCTGCAAGTATCGCCTGGTCAGAGGGCATTCCCTCCGGCCGGTTGGTATCAACCGGCTAGCCATCCAGATCAGCGGACTTTTGGTTCTCCTTTCCTGAGCCAACCAACTCTTTATCTATGGTGGCAGCAGGAAATTCTGACAAATCTGGCAGTCTGAATTGAGGTGGTCAAACCCCAGACAATAGACATGTGGTGTGTGGGTCTGCCTTAGCAAAAGCTTCCCCACAAACACTACAGTGTTGAAACCCAGTGGGTCCGGTTTTTCTTTTGGGTTTCTCAGACATAATGCCAGCCTAACCAACTTGCCCGTTTATGGCAATCCGCCAAGCAAGACACCCTTATCGGTTCCCAACCGTGTCACGGGTCGTGGAAAAAAACGTAATGAAATCCATTTTTTTTTTAGAACTGACAGGAACCGGGAACCGAACTCTAAAAAAGAACTAGTAGATTTAAAGACAACCTGAAAGGGTTCAAACCGAACCGATAATGAATTACAAGTTCCACGTAGAAAAACTAAATGTAAAACCTATCTATTACTTGCATTACCACAGACAGAGCTTGAACCGACCGGTTGCGCTTTAATTTCGCTAAAAACCGACAAAATAATACTTTTAAACCGACAAAATGAACCAAGCAGAAGGAGAAATCTCCGGAGCGACTGTTCAGTGAGGCGGAGTAAAGAATCTGGCAGTTTGCGTTTGAAGAACAACAGACAGAGTTTTCAACCGAGCTTACGCTCTAAGTTCCATGCCTGCATGGAAAGTTAACTATTTCACCTCCGGAGCAGTTCGAAGATGGGGACTCACTGCAATTGTCATAATATAGCAAGACTTCATGTTGTTTGAAACACAAATATGCAATATGGTGTCCTCCGGTAGGATGAAGAAACACACTATGAAGCTCAGAGGTGGTAAATTCAGGGGTAATACTGGAAAACACTTCTTTTTCCCCAGAGGGTAGAGAATCTATGGAACAGCCTACCAGTGGAGACAGTGGACATGAAGACAGTACTGACCACCAAGGTGAGCCTGGACAAATTTCTGCTTACCAAGGAAACCACTGGATACCCTCAGTAGTAGAGTCGATAGGAAAGACATTTAGTTGTCTGTATAGCATACTAATTAATACCTGCTTATGAAGCTGGGGGCCAACATGACAGACCTAGACTCTCTTCTGACCTATAACAGGTAGGTTAAAAGACAATTTGGGATGATTTTATTAAAGTAAATTATTGTGGTAGTAACAAAAAAATATAAGGTAGTAGGCAGAAAACAGGGCGTACAATATCTGTACCATGCATTTAACATGCCTTTCTTTTACGCGGTTCTAATTTTTCATTTTGCGTGTTTGTGAGTTCCCCTGGCATTTAACTGACACCCAAGGAACAGCGGTCATCAATGCTAGCAGAGGCTTCTAATGCTATTCCGAGGAAGAATCGCACGCCATTACTGCTGCAGTAAAAACAAGTCCATTTCAGTTTTTATTCGGAAGGATAAAAGCCTTTGAGCAGAGGCTCATTTACAATAGCAACCCCTAGCTGCAAAACTTTTACATTACACCTTAATACAAAAATATATCACACACACACACAAAACATTTCATTTCAAAGAGATGTACAACCATACTTGGTTAACAAAGATTATGTGCCCAATGTATAAAACAAGTACTAGACATCATACAAAATAAATAGATATATTATCCTCACTACAAATACTTTTATGATGCTGTCATTCATCAGTTTCCAGTGCCCACAAGAGGAAAGGGTTTTCAAAATGCTAAATTAATAGTTTTTTTGTTTTGTCTTACCAAGAAGAAAAACACTGGTACAAAACAGGTTATGTAAAGTACCAATATCCTTTTTTGGTTTTAAAAATCATTCAAAATCTCAGGCATTACCTTAGACGAGGGCTCACTATCCTAGGAATTATTTAGAGCTTAGTACTGAAACCAAAGCCCAGTGTACGTATCCTATATTCTCTTACCCATATTCTAGTACTCAGCAAGACAATGGTGGTATGATCCTTCACTTGTGACACGTACCTGCTTAACAGTTTTATCCAGAAAGACCTACTGAGTGGAGAACCAGCTCTTTTTCAGAGGTATCCTGGGGGAGGGTACAAGGGGAACCAAAACCAGCAGCAGTAGTGAAAAATGGTAAGTGAACTCAATTATGCATACCAAGCAATTTAAAAGTGGCCAATACTGGAGTACAAAACAGGCATAAAAAGCAGCATGAGGCACAAAATGAAAAAGTAAACTCAAATACAGTAAGCAAGTCATAAACAGATAACATGATAGTCCAAAACAAAATAATGGTCAAAACAGACGTGCAATATAATGCATTAAATGCAGCCCAGGGGTGAAACACCAGTTATTCTCCTGTAACAGTAGTTCTAGGAGTGGTATATGATGTTCATCCACACTTTCTGGCAGTGTCCTTTCTCTTTAAGATGCGCCAGAAAGTCTTCAAGCTGGCCCCTTCCACCCACCTGAGTGGCAACTCCCTCAGCTCTGCCCCAAGACACCAGATTTTGCCCGCTGGAAGCAGAGTGTGTGTGCCGAAGCTGGAGAGGTCTGGTGGGTCAGTGTGGATGAACATCATATACCAATCCTAGAACTACTGTTACAGATGAGTAACCTGTGTTTCTAGAGACATGGATATGATGTACTATCCACACTTTCTGGCAGACTTCTAGCAATTCTCCGCGAGGAGGGAGGCAAGGCGCACACCCCCTACTTTGGGAACAGAGACTAGAGAACTGAGGCCCCCAAACCAGCATCCTGGTGTGACTCGAGGTCATTGTGGTAATGGGAAATGAAGGTGTGTGGTGACCTCCAGGTCACAGCCCTGCAGATTTCCTGGAGAGGGACGTCCCTGGAAGCAGCCACCGATGCAGCAGTATGGTGGGTGGAAATGAGCCCTTTGCTCTCTGGGAGGCTCCCTACCCGCCAACCTATAGCAGAGATCAATGCAAAATGTGATCCACCTGCCAATCGTCCACTTGGCTGCAGCTCTGCCAGGTGCAGCTTCAGCGTAGATGACAAACAGATGGCGAACCTCTCCCCTCTGAGGTATGATTGGGGAAGTACACTGGGAGAATGATCACCTGGTTAAGGTGAAACCCTGACATAACCTTCGGAAGGAACATTGGGTTGGGGCGCAGGACAAGCTTATCCCTTTGGAAGACCAGGTAAGCAGACTCCACCGAAAGGCCTGGAGCTCCCCAATCCTTCTGGCTGACATGCTAGCCACCAAGAAGGTGGTCTTCCACGACAGGTGAGACATCTCACACCTGTGTATCAGTTCAAATGGCTTTCCCATGAGCTTTGCCAAAACCAGCAACAAGTCCCATGGCGGTGGTGGTTCACGTACTGGAGGGGAAGTGTGATCAAGGCCCTTGAAGAAGCACCAGACCACCTTCTCTTGCACCACCGAATGCTGACCGGCTCACTCCCGGTAAGCTCAGATGGCTGCCAGGTGCACCTTAAGGGTCATCGATCAAAGGCCTGACAGAGAGGGACCAAAGATAATCAAGGATGCTAGCCACTGAACAAGACAAAGGGTTCAGCCCCTTGCCCCGACACCAAATGGAGAATCTCTTCCATTTGAAGGCGTAGCACTTCCTGGTTGACTCCTTCCGAGATGCCTACACAATGGTGAAGACATCTTCAGAGAAACCCAAGGACTAGAACTCTAGCCACTCAGAAACCAAGCCGTCAGGTGCAAGGATTGAAGGTCCCCTGATTGATGGAAAGCAGATCCGGGTGTAGGAGAAGACGCCTCGAGAGCCTGCTGCTGAGGCTGAGGAGATAGGGGGTACCAGAACTGGCGTTTGTAGTTCGGAGCCACCAGGATCACCTGTGCCTTGTCCCTCCTGGCCTTGAAAAGCACCTTGTGTATCAAGAGAAGTGGAGGGAAGGCATAAAAGATGCCTGGGGCCCATGGCCTCGAGAAGGCATCCCCCTGCAGTGTTCCCTGCTGAGGGGAGCAGGCACAAAACAGACACAACTTTGCGTTCTCCCTGGAGGTGAAAAGGTCTACCCGAGGGGTGCCCCATTGGGACAACAGACTGTGAATTACCTCTGGGTGGAGAGACCACTCATGAGATGCCTTGCTCACCCAGTTGAGGGCATCCGCCAGCTAACTGGAGGCTCCTGCCACATGGATGGCCAGGAGATATGCCTCCAGGCTGCGCATGAGGGTCCAAACACAGAGAGCTTCCTTGCACAAAGGCAGGGAGTGCGTCCCGCCCTGTTTGCTAAGGTAGTACATGGTCATGGTGTTGTCCATCTGGACTTGGACCACTTGACCCCGAACGTGTGACGCAAATGCAGTCAGCACCAGCCGAACTGCTCGGAGCTCCATCGGGTTGATGTGGCATCGGGACTCCTCAGGGGTCCAGAGTCCGTGGACTCTGTGTTCCCCCAGGTCGGCACCCTAGCTCATGAGAGAGGCATCGGTCATCAGGATGACCGTTGGTTCTGGGCGAACAAATGGAATCCATTTCTGCAGATGTGCTGGGACCAGCCATCACCAGATGGCGTCCCACATCAGCTGGGTCACAATGACCATCTTGTCGAAGTGCCCCTTGCGCTGAGACCACTGGCTGGTCAGCTCCAACTGCAGGGAGGACATTCTCCAGCGGGCCCAAAGGACCACGCTGGTACAGGCCGCCACGTAGCCCAGCATGCACAGGAAGTCCCAGGCAGGACGCAATTGCCCAACCTGAAATCATCGGGCAAAGGAGGAGACAGCCTCCACCCTGTCCGCCAGGAGTCGGGCTCAGGCTCTGCAAGAGTCTAGCTCTGCCATGAAGAAGCTGATCATCTGCAAGGGTATGAGTTCCAACTTGGCCTCGCTGACCAGGAGGCCAAGTTCGATGCAGGTCTGGAGGGCCAGGAGCCTGGACTGCTCCACCTCCTGCCTGGAGGGGCCTGGTATCAGCCAGACATCCAGGTAGGGGTAAACCAGAACCCCTCTGCACCTCAGGTAAGCTGCCACCACTGCAATGCACTTGGTGAAGGCCCTGGGGGCCGTGAGGAGGCCAAAAGGCATGGCAATGCACTCGTAGAGGGTTCCCTTGGCCTGGAAGTGAAGGAACCTTCGGTGAGATGGATGGATGGACTGGGATGTGAAAGAACATGTCCTGAAGATCCAGGGAGCAAAACAAGTTTCACTGTAGAGATGGTATGATCTGAGGCAGAGTTACCATCCTGAAGGTGCGCGACCTGAGGAACTTGTTAAGGTTGTGCAGAACTAGCATGGGGTGCCAGTCCCCCATCCGCTTTGGCACCAGGAAGTACCTGGAGACACACCCTGGGTGTTGTGGAGGATTCGTGACAGAAGCCACGACCTCCTTGTGGAGGAGTTGGGCTATGTCATCTCTGGGAGCTGACAGCATGTCTGCGGAAACCAAGTCATCCAGTAGGGCGCGGGCTCGGCAAAGAAGGTACTGCTCAAACTCTAGAGGCAGACCCTGACCCACCACATCTAGAACCCACCTGTCCATGGTGACAGCGGACCAGGCAGAAAGGAAGTGATGGAGCGGGGCCCCAATGGGAGGACCCAGGGGAAGCGTAACGGGCAAGAGGGAGGCATCCCTCATCCTGTCACTGGGCAGGCTTGGAGGAGGAGGCAGAGGGCTCGGCTGAGGGGCCACCAGAGCCTCTGCCTCCTGACTTATGGACAACCGAGGCCACCAACTTGGGCCGAGGTCACCAAGCCTGAGCCTGCTGGACAGCTGGTTGCTGGGTTGGCTTGGCTGCAGGAGTGGAGGTGGACCGAAAGGGCTTCCGTTTCTGATACTGCTTGGAGCCCTTGGGGTCCTTATGGGAAAATGTCACGGAGTCCAAGCTGGCATTGGCCTTCTCAATGCGTGTGAGGTGACTCTCGATCCCGGGGCCTGAACAGGTAGGTGCCCAAGAAAGGAGATCTGCCAGCTTGTGCAGAGTGTCCGCCATGAAGGTCGAGATCCTCAGCCAAGCCCTGCGGTACATGGCCACTGAGGCCACCACGGAGTGGGCACAGAAGTCCCCAATGTTCATGGCAGTCTGGAGCGGTTGCTTGGCCACAGCCCGGCCCTGGTCTCGGACCAGTTTGACCATAGTCTGAAGGTTCACAGGCAGATGAGGAAGCCCCCCCATCTAAGGTGCCCAGCAGGGCATGGCAGAAGTGGGCACGAGGACAGCCGAGCTCGCCTGGCAGAGGCCAAGCAAGGAGGCAGCATGTACCTTCTTAGCCGCATGGTCCAACTTCTTGGACTCCTTATCAGGTGGCTTGTCAACATACCTGGTGCTGCAGGAGTGCTGGTACACAGAGCCGGCCACCAACCCTCGGCTGAATGGTGCTCTGTCAACCCCAAAAGGGATCTGGTGGGTAACACATATTTGTAGGTCATCCAGGCTGAAGGTGCAGGGCAGGAAGCGGGACACTGCCACAGCTCCATGACAGGGTCAAGAATGACCTCTGCCACCAGAAAAGCCTCTGTCAGAGAGTCTTCCCAGTCAAGGATCTCGGTCAATGGATAACGAGCCATTTCTGGATGGGTTCCATCTTCATACCCCTCGATTCAGAGATCAGACAGAAGAGGGCCATGAAAGAGAACGGACCTTCATTTGCTGAGAGATCCCCCCGATAGACTCCACATCGACCAGACAGGAGTGCAGGGAGGAACCCTCAGACTCCGAAGATTCATCAAACAGCGATCTACTGCCGGAGTCCCCACTGACCCTCTGTGGACAGTCAGGGGTGACGGTGACAGACAGCTGGTGGGGAAGCCCCCTGGCCAGCTGAAATTCCTTAGCTATAGCGCCGGCCATGAGCTGTTTAGATAGCGGTTCCACCATGATTGGCAGAGAAGCCGGAATCATCCAAGTTGGGAATGTTTTAAATCGGTTCCATTGGCGGAGTCGCCATCAGCTGTTCAGGCAACAGCCAGGTGATGGCTGGCATAGAAACCGGGGTCAGTTTCATGCCAGTGAACACCAACTGTTGCCACACCAAGTCCTCATAGCATCGACGCAACTTGCGCCGAAGCCTCTTCTCAAACGAGGAAGACGAGGACGAAGAATAGCGGCAGCACTACTTCCCGTGGTGCCAAGAGAAGCGCTGAGGACGGTGGGATCGGCTCGACCCACAGGAAGAAAACCTTGACTTTGGCAGCTGGGGGGGACCAGCGGCGGGGCCTGGAGGGAGTCGGCGATTGCCAAGACTTCTCTTGGTCAGGGACCAGAGGTGGTGGGTCAACGGACTGATCCATCCCTCCAACGGTCTGCGTCAGAACCGGGGTCCTAGACAAGGAAGTATTGGCCTCTTTGGTCGACAACTGGTCGGTCGGCTTGAGAACAATCTCAGCTGTGACTTCAACCAAAGTCCAGCCGGAAGGCCCGACAGGGTTACCGTGGAGCCAGCGGCCAAGGCCAAGAATTCGACCGAAGTCAAATCTGGAGAAGCGCGGGAATCAGAAGCCCTCAACTGAGAGCGCTCCCAATCCCATGATCAGCGATGAGTTTTTCTTTCTTAGACTCTTGTTTAGCTTTAGAGTTGCCAGTGGGTCCCTGACCGAAGGTCAGCAAAGACTAGCATAATTCTTTGAAGGAGCCCATAAAGGTCGAGCCTAGCTGAAGTGGCACGAAGGCAGAAGTCGAGGAGGAATGGGCTGTGTCCTGGGCCTCCTCCTCTTCGAAAGCCGCAAGCTGCTCAGTGGACCCCGCAGCTGCAGAGACCACTTAATGGGCATCCTTGGATTTAACCAGCAGGTTCCATTGTACCGGGCGGCACACTTTCAGGCGGGCAAAACAATCCTCCAGAATGGTCAGATGAAACGAGTGGCAAAACTAGCAAGCCTGGGGATCATGGTCGTGCCTCAGGTAGTAGACGCACGTGGCATGCATGGTCCTGGATATCTTCTATCCGCAAGGGTACTGACAGAACCCAGGAGCGGACTTGTCATCCATCATGGTCGCGATCGAAGATCGAGCTGAAAACAAAAACTTGTAGGAGTTAGTTTGGAAGTAAGTCCGAAGAATTTAAGCGCTAGGGCATACTCAACGTGGAAGCAATAAGGAGGGAACCTGCTTCTTCCAGCAGAAAGGAAGATCTGGCATCATGGGGCGGAGCCAAGGGAGTTATCACCCAGGTGGGTGGGAGGAGCCAGCTTGAAGACTTTCCGGCACACCTTAAAGGGAAAGGACACTGCCAGAAAGTGAAGACAGATCATCATATCCACGTCCCTAGAACAGGTGAGTTCACTACATGCTGTAACAAGCTGTAATAGGGACAGCAGAAGTTGACATAAGGGGGGGGTTATCGGCTGCAGATAAGAGAGGTGTGAGCCTGGAGAAGAGCTTTCAGGGAAGAAAGGAAGGAAGCAGAACAGACAGATGGTCCATCCTTGCCAAGGAAATGGCTGATGCTACAAGCACAGCCTTGTGACATTTTCAAAGCCCAAGCAAAGGGGGAGTGTGAGATGAAAGCAGCTCTCATTTAAGTGATTATCTAGTTCCCTGCACACAAATTATCACTGGCATCATCAGGACGCAAATCTCTTAACATTCCTAAAAATCTGAATTTCAGAATATTCCAACAGCAGCACTCCCCAGCCTGGAGGAGGGCTACGGAGCTGGCTCCCCTGCCTTGCAGACAGACTATGTGTGTGTTTGAGACCTCAGTCAGGAAGTTTCGTTAACACCTGGTGAGGTTATCACCAAGGGAGAAAATCATGGTGTGTCTCCATGACAGGCTATACCTCTTCAGTCCTGTGCTGTAGTGACATGGAGACCCCCACCACCACCACCACAGCTGGAAGAACAGTGGGGGGTAGAGGCCGAAGGTGCTGGGATGTTACTGTGAATAAGACTCATCCCAAAGGATGAAGAGATATGTCAGCTGGAAAAAAAGCTGTATGGGGAAAAATCTGACCAAGGAAACAGATATTTCACCCCCAAAAGGGAACAAAAAATATGAGGTGACATTATTTTCTGCAGGCATGGAAGTCGCATGTAACTGATTTTCCTAATGAAAAGGCATTTTACCAGTAATATTGCATTTTAACTTCTAAAAATTGGTTTCTCAGAGTACTGATTCACAAAATATGAGACATGGGAAGCATTCTGACTTCCAAATAACAACTGGAAGGACTTCCTAATGTGGACCCATGGACTTTTTTTTAACTGACCCCCACCCCCCCCGGCTATAATCTTAAGGTGTGTTTACACTAACCTTACTGTTGTGCTTCCATCAGCACTGCTTGTTGCTGTTCCACCTGCACACCACTTCCTATCACTGTTTACACAACAAGCATTGCACATCACTGCAGAGCCACTCTGTGTGTTAGAGCTTTCCTGCATTTTTTACGGCATTTCCGCTGGAGCCTGCCAGTTTGCTGTCAAGATTATGTGCAAGGATGGTTACAGTATGCCCGCCTGGCTGCTATTGCTGGGAGGACAGTTGAAAAAGGAGACATTCCTTCATACTTGGAGTAATTTCTTTTTCTGTTAGCTCCAACATTGCCAATGGGAAGTTTATAGATGGAGGTTACAAGCCCCCCTTTGGGGTACTGTACAGCCCAAAGGCTGTCAATTATGCATAAAACCCTGAGGAGATGAAGATCCTGGAGGCAGCTTGCCAGTTGATGTAGTTTTCTCCTTGTGCGCTGCCATCCCAGTTTTAGAAAAATAAGCAAGTGCTGCTCGATGTAGCCCTGCTACTTGAGCACTACCAGCCTGGTTTAAAACAAATAAGCAAGTGAAAAGCTATGGCCGACTACAGTAAAGACACACACGTGCTTGCTTTTATTCTTTGCCCATCATTGACAAACTACTTAAATTCTTAATATGAAAAAAGACTTATGTCTGAAGTGACTGGTCAGACCCAAAACCACATTTAACCGCTGCCTCTCCATCCTAAACAGATATTGTACAGGGGAAAATATTTCTGTTACAGCACTCTACAACCCCTCAAAATGTGGATTCCCTTTTTTCACTTGCCGCTTCTCAGCTTAGCTCCGCTCTGAGGCATGGAGCTAAGGTGAGCAACAGTGAGTAAAAAAGGTAATCCACATTTTGATGTATGGTACAGTGTGATAGCAGAAGTATTTTCCCCATACAGTATGTCCTTAGGATAGAGAAGCAGAGGTCAGAGTCTGTGAAAAGATGATGTTTTTTTGTGGTCTGATGAGTCCATCTTGTACCAAAGAAAAAATAAGGTGTTGTGAGAGGACAGAAATGGACATATTCTGTAAACAAAATCTGATGTTGTCACTTACGAGAGGCAGCAGGAATAGCACAAGGTACCAGGGACCGGTACCGGTGCAGGAAAAGCAGCATGTTCTCATGCTAGCCAAAAAAAAACCGCCTGCACTGATACAGCTCCCCACCAAAACACCATTCTCTCCACGCCACAACAGAGTGACCTACATGCTCAGCTACCCGTTTAAGCGTCCTGATCTGCACTGTTGCAAGTCATTTGCACTGCTCACAATGGTGCAGATCAGGTCATGTAACATGCCTTTACCTTCAAATCTGTTATTTTCTCCAGGATTCCTGAATCACCTGAAACTGATCTCAGAGCTGTCATCCAACATCTCCTAAACTCATTGTAAAGGGCTGTTCCTGTGAGGGTGTTACAGGAATGTGTTAGAAGAAGGGTGATTATAACTGCAATACAACTGCAAGCAAGCTAAACTAGCCTTCAGGGCTCCAGATACGATTTTTTGGGGATGAGTACTGTACTCCTCATTTTGAAAGTGAGGCGAGTAAAACCAAGTTCAAGATGCCCACGAATGTCTGGAAGGAGTGGAGTGAGGAGTACATTTTTAAAAACAATGTTGTTTTTTCCAAGAATTGATCAGGTGCCAACAATGCTGCAGTTCTGGCAAGCAGGAGTATTTTGTACCAGTACCTGGTACCTGGTTTTAAAATACAGGGAGTAAAACAAAATTGGGATGGGTACAGGTGCTATGAATCTAGAACAAAATGCCCTTTTGAATCACCAGTTATGTTATAAAACACTATTCTTTGGCGTGTGGAGTATTTAAAAATGTTGAGTGAGTACTGGTACTCGTTAACTAATTTTTCTGAAGAGTATTTCCTAAAATGAGGTGAGTAAAATAGATGGGTACTCTTCTTAACTGGAGCCCTGCTAGCCTTATAGTAGAGGGAGCCTTTTAGTGAGGGCCCTGCATAGTTCTTCCACAAACATACAGCAGAATCTTTCAGAAAGCCACCCCAGTCCTTACTAACCTTGAAAAAGAGATGGCTGGATACTGTTCACGTACTGGAATGCGTTCTTAAAGAAGACCAGCATTGTAGAGTACACCACTTGGTTCCTATACTTCACGTGAGCTTCACTGTCAAAGTTGCTTATGTATCGACAAAGTTCTTTCATTCTGTGTAAAACGTCAGCAAAACTCCTGCGAAAGAGAGTAAAGGGAAATCAGCAGAGGTGAAAAGGTAACTTGGCTACAAAGGACCAGTCTGTAAATCTTGACTGATGCAAACCGGGACATGCTACATTGGCAGTCGAAAGTAAATGGCAAATGGCTCACAGGCAAGGACAGAATCGCATCATGTAGCAAGGCAAGCTTAGTTTTCTAGGCCCACTCCCCATAACCCTCAATTCTTTTTAATCATTATTATCTTCTGAAGGTTTCCTAGTCAAAGCTTACAGCCTGCAAAAGGGGGGGGGGGAGATTAGGTACTGCTAGAGGGAAAGAAGACTGAAATGTTCGCAAAACGACAAAAGTCATAAGACAAATGAAAATTAAGTTGTAAACTGCAGTTGCTAATTAATGTGTAGTATTAACAAAATTGAGAAAAAGTTTAAAAATATTTTTTATTAAATTATTTTTTAAACCCAGCACAGTTGAAATGTTATAGCTCTTCAAATACAATTTCAAGCATTATAAAATATCATCAAAGATTATTTTTGTAAATGGTCAGAAGATACTAGTCTTTGTTTTGTCTAAGAATAAACACATGCTTTTTATAGTTATTACGTTACTTGCCAAGTTTTGGTAGCACTCAGCATCCCGATCAGGCTTTTCCTCCCACCACCTGGCCAGTCCCGCTAATGGTGAAATGTTCAATGACTCGGGTGGGGGGGGGGTGTTAAACGTTGCTACTTCAATGAACTTCAGCACATTTAGGAGCGGCTTCATTTTTCATCAATGTAGCAGCCCATGCAAGGGCCCGTATCACCGACTGATTTAAATCAATGAGATCGCTGGCTGGTGCACCAATAATGGTGCAATAGGATGGGTTATATAATCAGCTGATTTTTAAATACCCAGGACACAGAAAATAACAAACACATGTACCGAAAGAGAAGATAGGAAAATATGAATCAGGAATGCTGCACCGTTTCCAATCCCCTTCTCATCAATGCAGCATTTTATGGTACCTGCTTCACCACCACCCCCCATCCCAGACCACACCTCTCAACTGTCGCACATTACTAGGTACATCACTAATTTTACCTCACAGAAACTCTGTCCCACCTGGAGAAGGCAACAGTCCATACCATGCACTGAGACTCTAATATAGAAAGTCATAATTATTCTATGATGCTCAGTTATCAGCAAATATGACAAACAGTGCACTTATATCCACAGTGCTCTGAGCTTGCTGTGATGTGTTTCACGATACGTCGCACATTTTACCTATTTGTCACACATCTCGTCACATATTTGGTTGTTGAAAGGTTGAGAGGTATGCCCCAAACCCATCAGTTGACAAACATCCTTCTACACTTAAAGAGCAGGGGCTCAATTCTCAAACTGGGCTTAGAGTGGCGCAACCTGCGTCAAAGCCGAGTGCGCCAGGGACCCTATGCCTAATTCTCCATCTCGCAGGGTCCTTATAGCAAAGTCCCATGTCTCGCGGCAACCATAGCGGTGCAACAAAGAGACGGCATACTGGGCAGGTTAGCCACAGGCCATGCGCCACACTAGTCCCTACTGATCTGGCGCGCACACACACACGCGCCCGTGTATATACCTGGGTACCACAATACCACCTGGTGGTATAGGGCCCCCCTTCCTAATCCCAGATGTGGCCCGGTATGTACATAATAAATAATAATTCACCCGCACCTGGTAGTCTAGCGGCCCCCCTTCCCGAACTCAGATGTGGCCTGGTACGTTAATAATTATTAATAATTCAGTTGTACCTGGTAGTCTAGCAGTCCCCCTTCCCGATGTGGCCCAGTATGTTAATAAGTCATAACTGCCCGCACCTGGTAGTCTAGCAGTCCCCCTCCCTGCTCCCCAATGTGGCCCGGTATGTCAATAACAAGTAAGAATTCCCCGGCACCTGGTAGTGTAGTGGTCCCCTCTCCCCAATCCCCGATGTGGCCCGGTATGTTAATAATAAGTAATTCCCCAGCACCTGGTAGTGTAGTGGCCCCCTCTCCCCAATCCCCGATGCAGCCCGGTATTTTAATTTATAATTCCCCCGTACCTGGTAGTGTAGCGGACCCCCTCCCTGAACCCCGATGTGGCCCGGTATGTTGTTAATAATAATTAATAATCCCCCCCCCTCCTGGTAGTCTAGTGCCCCTCCCAAACCCGATCCCCCGTAATAAAAAACAAAACAAACTATCCCTAGTGGTCCAGTGGACCGCTCCAGCACAGATCCCCAATATAGTGCAAATACCAAATACCTGGTGGTCTAGTGGACCCCACAACTCCGCAGTGTCCTACCACCTCGTTCCCCCCTTCCATAATCGAGCCAGTGACTGGCACAGCCCACCTCTCACCACCACGGCTAGCCACTGGCTGAGTTCTGAATGAGTGCATACCGTATACAGTACATGCTCACTGAATGACAGCTGCTGTCAATCACTGAGTACATACTGTATACAGTATGCGCTGATTCGAAACTCAGTCGGTGGCTGGCAGCGATGAGCGGTGGGCTGTGCAATCACTGCTCAGTCAGGAGGGGCAAGTGATAAGGCACTGTGGGTGGTGGGTGAGGGGTCCATTAGACCACAAGATATTTGTTATGTGTACTATATGGAGGATATGGGCTGGAGCGGTCCACTGGACAACCAGGGTTAGTTTGTTTTTGATTACGGGAGATCGGGACTTGGCTGGGGGCAGAAGCCAGCCAGCAGTGGGACTTGTATTTTTGCTGCATCGGTGGCAGAGGGTTTTTTGCTGCAATGACAGATAAGGTGATTCTTTGCCGCATCGGCGGAGAGGGGAGGTGAGAGCCAGAGGAACCGGCGGCTAAGCAGCGAAGGGGGGAACGGGCCTCATCCACAGCGTCAGCTGGCCAACAGTTGACCTTATCTTTGGCTGGAGAGTCAATCAGAAGCTGAGGCATGGTTTTTGAATTCAGTGGTCGGGCTATAAAGGGCCCAACTGCACAAAGAAGCCAGCCAGCAGCGGGACTTGTGTTTTTGCCACATTGGCGGCAGAGGTTTTTTTTGCCGCATTGGTAGCTGAAGTGATGCTTTGTCACACCGGCGGCCAGTGGAGGTGAGGGCCACATCGGTGGCCAGCAGAACCGGCAGCTTTGCAGCGATGGGGGGAACGGGCTGCATCCACGGCGTCAGTCAGCCAGCAGTTGAACTTATCTTTGACCGGAGAGCCAATCAGAAGCCGAGGCACAGCTTTTGAATTCAGTGGCCGGGCTATGAAAGGCCCAGCCACACAGAGTAGCAAGCCAGCAGTGGGGCTTGTGTTTTTCTTCTACACTACCACCCCGCAACGCCACCAGTATTAAACAGGTTAGTGGACCACTCCAAGTAGTGGATCCACCTAATCAGGAAGGGTCAGGAGGTGGAGTAATTAAAGGGGGACGGAATCTGGGGCAGTGTGAGGGCAAAGACAGGTTGACATTAATACAGGTTACAGTAATACAGGTTTAAAGTTCTTAAAGTAATACTGATGCAAATGTAATGATTGTGCCTTTTCTGACGCAAGGGCTATTCTGGGGGCATTACTATGACAGAAATACAGGCTTACAGTAATTCAGGACTACAGTAATGCAGGTTTAAAGTGCTTAAAGTAATACTGATGCAAATGTAAAGATTGTAAGCTGCAAACAGGGCATTAGGGCAGAAGAGAGAAAGTGTAACAATTTTTATATTGAAAGAAGATATTTAGGGAAGGCAGGGAAAGGCTCTAAAATAGGGACAAAATGAGTTACTCAGGACAGTAGGGGGGCAGGGCCATGAATTTTCCTGGAGGAGGAGGGGGCACCGGGGGAAGGCAGGGGAATGGGCAGAATAGTGGGGTGCAATGGATGCGGGGCAGCAGTTTTTATGGGAACACTGTGGAGGTTAAGATGTTGTTCAATATGTTTCAGATTGGGGCAACCTGAGGCAGAGATAGGCAAGCTAAGGGGGGAAATGGAGAGGAAGTGAAAGGACATGGGGGGAATAAAACTGGAACAGCAGCAGGGAGATGCACGGGGCTGCTGAAAGAGAAAGGGAAGGAGCTGGCTGGGAACATGGAGCAAAGGGACTGATGGGGGGGTCAGGGAGAAATGGCTGGCAGGAAGTAAGAGGAAAGGGGACTGCAAGGGCTCAAGGAAAGACACATACCTCAGCAGCAGGGGGAACGGAAACACATGGGGGTATTACAGTGTCTAACAGATAAGGACTTCTGGCAGATAAAATGGAGGAGGAAGTTCTGAAAGGATTAGGGAGAACAGAGAGGGAGGATCAGGGGCTGGGGATGACAAGCAGGGAAGGGAGAGATGGAAGCAGGGATAGGGAGGAGGAAAAGGGGAAGAGGATGGAAGGGGGAAGGATGGAGGGAAGGATAACGAGCACAGTAAAAGGAGCGGGGGGGAATAAACAAGGAGGGAAATCAGAAGGTGCAGGAGAGGGAGACTGATGGCAAAGAAGGGGAGGATGGGGTAAGGCAGTAGCAGAGAGGGAGTCAGGAGATAAGCAAGGGGCACAGGAAATCAGGGAAGGCGAAGAAGATACAGGCAGGGGTCAGGATGGGGGATTGGGAGTAAATGGGCCAGTATATATCACTAAGGGGAGAACAGGAGGGGAACCGGGGAGAGATCAGGAAAGTCGGGTAGGCAGTTCAAAGCCGGGGGAGATTTGGTTAGTAGGAAAAGCATACGGAGGAGATTACTGCCAGGAAGAAGGCCAGAACCATTAGCTGTGGAGGTGGAGAATGCCATGCTTTTCGGAGACTCCATGATTAAGGGGATACACTGGATTAGGAGGGGTCCTACATATAGGCAGAGGTCTTTTTTTTGTTAACTAGGAATGGAGGCGGGGATGGCAATGCAAAAAAAGCAGGGAGAACACTCGATTGGTGGGGAAACCACACTTTATCATTCATCTGGGAACAAATGATCTGGCAAGTTATGATGTGGAGGAGGTCCACAGGAGGTTCAGGGCACTTGCGCAGGGATGCCTGAAGGAAGCTAAATCCTTAGCTTTTTCAGAGGTCTTGCCGGTCCCCTGTGCCAGCACTGTTGGAGAAGAATCAGGAAATTCAAAGAATGGCTCCAGGCATGGTGTGAAAAGGAAGGGTTTGCATGTATAGGAGAGTGGGGGGAACACTTGGGAGGATGATGACTTATACTGGAAGGATAGGCTGAATCTGAGTGAGAGAGGGGCAAGAGTACTGAGGGGGTCTACAAGGATACACTGATAAGGTTCTGGGGGGGGTTAAACTGGTAAGGGGGAGTACAAGGCTAGGATGGGAGATGGGTCAACAAGAGGAGAAAAAGGACTAGCTAGCACTCCGCTGCAAAAGGGAGAGGGGAGCAGACCAGATATAGTAGGGAGGGAGAGTGAGGAGAAGAGACAAAATTGGTGGAAAGGACTTTTCGCTAATGCAAGAAACTTAGGAACAAGATGGCTGACTTAGAAGCTATAATGGAGGGGGAGGGCCTGGACAGTGTTGCCATAACAGAGACCTGGTGGTCACAGCACCAAGCCTGAGAAGTAGAGGTATTGGGGTACAGGTTATTCAGGAAGGACAGGGCTGTTTGGGGGGGGGTGGATTGCGCTATACATAAAAGAGGGCATAAAGGCATCAGAGGGGCAGGAGGAGCAAGGGAAAGTAGAAATCTTATGGGTCACACTAGAGAGATGGGTTGGGGCAGCTATAAGGCTGGGGGTGGTGTACAGACTTCCAATCCAGAGTGAAGAAATGGACATGCAGATGCTGCAAGCGGTCCAAAGGATGGCACTAAAAGGGGAGATTCTGCCGGTGGGAGACCTTAACCTCCCAGACACAGACTGGGATATCCAAGGAGCTGGAGTGTCCAGGAGTAGGAGATCCTAGAGTCCTCAGGAAGCTTTTCTGCAGCAGCTGGAGAACCGACTACTGAGGGGTTAATGTACTTGTCATGGTCCTCACCAATGGGATAGTGTGGAGGTGCAGAAGTGGGGTCAGCCTAGGATCAAGTGACCACAACACTGAGGTTCAGGGTCAGAGCAGGGTATAAACCAAATCAAACCATCACAAAGGTCCTAGACTTCAGAAGCGGCGATTTCCCAAAATGAGGAAAGTAGTCCAAAGAATTAGATGGGATGGATGGGGGTTGAGGAAATATGGAATCGGATTGAGGGGGAACTACTAAAGGCCGAAGAGAGCTGTATAAGAAAGGTGAGGAAGAGCAGAAAAAGGAGACCGCTTTGGTTCAACAGGGAAGTGAAGGAGACAATATGGAAGAGGAAAAAGGGCATTCAGAAAATATAAGGGGACACAGGGGAAGGAGGACAGAGAAATATACAAGGAGAAGCTGAGGGTGACAGGGCAGAGGATTAGGAAAGCGAAAGCAGAAACAGAGGAGAAAATTGCTAGGCAGGCCAAAAGGGGTGATAAGACTTTCTTTCAGTACACAGGGGGAAAAGGAAAGCCAGGCAGGGGATACATAAGATAAGGGGTGAGGGGAGAGAGGAAATGGAACGGGACCTCGAGAAGGCAGAAGTGCTAAATAGGTACTTTGGTTTGGTGTTCAAGGTAGAGGGAGAAGGCAGGGGACCAGACTTGGAGGGGAAGGGAAGAGGGGATGCGGGGGTGGATCCTAGCCAAACGTGCAAAGAGAATAGGAGAAGGAGTACAGGGAGCTGGTAACGCTGGGAGCTCAGATGGGGGCAGACCTCTAACAGAGGAGCCAAAGGAGGGGAAGCGCAGTTCATGGGTACAAAGCACAAAATGACTGAGGTGGGAGATGGAGAAATAGGTGAACTGGGGCAAAAAGGGTTGAGTACAGCAGAGAATACAGGGGAGAAACAGAGACAATAGGAGGGAACACTGTGCAGAAAGAAGAAGGAGAGGAGTAGGGAGAGGACGAGAAGGGAGGTGTCTTGATCTTGGGGGACTTGATATTAAGAGGGGTCAGGTGGGGAAGCAAAGGGGAGAGGTAAAGTAGAACCTGGGTGGAAGCCATGCCAGGAATGAAGGAGGAAAGGATGGGGCAAATCCGTGCCAAGGTATGCAAGCAGGGGAAGAGAAAGGCCTCACCTAATAATACACCTGGGGCCGAATGACCTGGCTGTTGGGATGGTAGGGGAGGTTAAGTGGAGGTTTGAGGAACTGGAACCTCTGTGTAAGGGTGCGGGCAGATCTGTCACCTTCTCAGAGGTACTTCCCGTCCTCAGGGCAAGCACGGCAAGAAAAGGGAGAACTGAAGAGTTTAACGAATGGCTGGGGGCCTGGTGTTGGGAAAAGGGGTATAGGCAGGGGGGGAAGGGGACCCTGGGAGAACAGCAGTCTGTATGCAAAAGATAGGCTGCACCTAAACGAGGAAGGAAAACATGTACTGAAGGCAAGGATAGGGAAGCACATCGAGGAGCATTTAAACTAGGAGAGGGGGGTAAGCAGGAGGGATAGTGGTGTTCAGAGGCCTAGTGATGTGAAACCAAACGGGCTTACCCCCTGTGATAGCAAGGTAAGCAGGAAGGCAACTACTAAGGGAGTGGACATAAGAGGAGAGAGGTGGGGGGGAGGGGAGAGACAAGGGTTGGAGGGTGGTAACACTAAATGCAAGGAGTCTGGGGAATAAGGGGGCGGAACTACAGGCTCTTTTGGAGGAGAGGGGCGTGCACTTGGTGACTATAACCAAGACATGGGCCACCCAAATCCACGACTGGGACATGATGGTTCCGGGGTACAGATTACACTGGAAGGATAGGTAAAAGGGGAAGGGGGGTGGTGTTATATATAAAGGAGGGATTAAAATGTGTAAGGGAGGAGGGAGACCAGAGACAGATACACAAATACTGTGGGTGCAACTACAGGATCCCAAAAACAGATCACTAAGACTGGGGGTGGAGTACAGGCCACCCTCTCAAACTGAAGGGATGGACAGGGTACTGACAGAACAGATCAGGAGGAACTGCAGAGGGGGGGTGGAGATAGGGGACTTCAACCTGCCGGGGGTGGAGAGGGACACACCTACCACAAAGAACAGAAGGGAGCAGGTAATGCTGGACGCCTTCCAGGAAAGCTTTCTAGTACAGTTGGTCAAGGAACCAACTAGGGAAAGGAGCACCCTTGACCTCGTACTTACCAATGGGGAGTCGGTGAGGGATGTGAGGGTGGAGGAACCACTGGAGGGGTCCAATCAGTGACAGTATGGTTCCAGTTACAGATGGCTAAAGAGAGGGGGGCATCTGCCACAAGTGTGCTGGATTTCAGGAATGCCAACTTTAAGAAGATGAGGGAAGTGGTATAGGTGTTGCTGTGCAAAATTCAACCGGGTATGGACAGACAGCAAAGGTGGGAACTGGTAAGACAGGGGATAGTGGAGGCAACAGAAACTTGCAGCTGGGCCCAGACCAAGAAGGCTAGGGCGAAGAAACCCAGCTGAATAAGTAAAGGGGTGCTAGACAGGGTGAGGAAGAAAAGAGCAGCTTACAGGAGATACGGAAAATCGGGGTGGGAGGACGATAGGGAGGAATACCTGAAAGAAGCAAAGGAAGCAACCGGGGGGTGGGGGGGAGGTAAGGGCAGCCAAGGCAGCAAGGGAACTCAGGCTGGGCGAGGGCATAAAAAATGGAAGAAAGACTTCTTTAGATACATTAGGGAGAAAAAAAGCTGTAAGGACCAAATTGTAAGAATTAAAAAGGAAGGTGGATGGGTGGAGGAAGGGGGTGAAAAGGCAGAAGTGCTCAATAACTACTTCAGTTCAGTCTTTACGACAGAAAAGGAAGGGGCACTACCCATAGTAGAAAGGAGGATAGAAACAGATGTGGGGGTGACAGGTGGAGAAATCACAGTGGGAAGGGTGCTGGAGGGGTTAAGGCCATTGAGGGTAGACAAGGTTCTGGGACCAGATGGAGTACATCCGAGAGTGCTGAAGGAACTGGCAGAGGTCTTGGCAGACTTATTTAATTCATCTCTAGACACAGGATGCATATCGTAGGACTGGAGGCTGGCTCACGTGGTTCCCCTCCACAAGAGTGGACCCAAGAACAAACCAGAGAACTATAGGCCAGTAAATCTAATGCCCATAGCATGGAAGCTAATGGAAACCATCTTAAAGAATAGGCTAGTGGCACTACTGGAGGTGAATGGGCTGCAGGCCGGGAGGCAGCATGGCTTCAAGGCCAGGTCATGCCAGACCAGCCTGGTGGAATACTATGACTGGGTGACTAGGCAAACTGACAGGGGCCATGCGATGGATGTCCTGTATCTAGACTTCACTAAGGCCTTTGATTCAATACCACATGGGAGACTTGGAATCAAACTACAGGGCACAGGGGCGGGAGCAAAACTAGTGGGGTGGGTGGAGAACTGGCTTAAAGATAGGCAGCACACATTGGACCTGGTGTTCTCACTGGGGCTTGAGACAAATAATCTCAGGATTGATCGGGTAGTTTGGTCCAATCATTGCACGGTGCAGTTCATGTTCTGGGCTCCCACCAGATACCCTCCCCCTACAGAGATGATGAGCCGTTGCCCTTTGCAGGGCTTGACCCCGGAGGTTTTTTTGGTGGCAGCAAATCTATCTGATGTAGATAATGCATGCGTCGGAGGTGTTGGTGTCGTGGTGGACTCTTATAATAGAGTGTTATCTGACACCATTGACTCTCTCACACCTATCCGTGTATGACCCAAATGTTCCTACCTGAGGGTCCCCATGGTTTGATGGGGACCTCAGGGAGTTAAAGAGAAAGGGTCGGAGGTTGGAGCGCTGCTGGAGAAAGTCCGGGCTGAAGGAGGACAAACTGGCCCTGTGTGTGCATTATAATGCTTACCAGGGGGCAATCAACCATAAGAAGGCAGTGTTCCTGTCCAGGGAGATCGCTGCCGGGAAGAACCGACCAGCTATACTTTTTCAGACTGTGGACAGGCTACTCCATCCTACCTGTCTGCAGCCAAAGAAGGGTTTTTCAAATGCTGAATGTGAGGAGTTTGCTCAGTTTTTCTCAGACAGAGTATCCAATATCAGGCGGGGGGTTTCCCCCAGTCAGCAATGTTATAGCTGGCAGTAGTCGCCAAACATGTTCCAAGCACACTCTGTCTGGTTGGGGGGAGTTTAGACCAGTGGAGGCAAGTGAGGTTATCAAGGTGGCGACCAATCTGAAGGAAACTTTTTGTAAACTGGATCCGATGCCAACGCACTTCTTGAGAAGATACATTGACACCATTGGCCCGGTGTTTGCTCTGATTGTCCAGTGTTCCTTGTCTGAGGGGGTCTTCCCTAATGCCTTGAAGGAGACATTGGTGAAACCACTCAAAGAAAACATCTTTGGACCCGGGGGGTAGGGCAAATTACCCACCTATCTCCAATCTCCCTTTTTTGGTGAAGATTGTAGAGAAGGTAGTGGCGCTTCAGTTGGAGGAGCACCTTGTGACCCATGAGCTGTATGAACAGTTCCAGTTGGGGTTTTGGGCAAGGCATAGCACTGAAACTGTGCTTGTTCGAGTGCAGAATGATCTCCTCAGGGCAAGAGATCGAGGAGATAGGACAGTTCTTGTTCTCCTTGATCTCTCCTCAGCATTCGATACTGTGGACCATTGTGTGTTGCTTAACCGTCTTAGGGAACTCTGCGGACTCACCGGCATGGTCAACTGCTGGTTTGAGTCATTTTTAACCAATAGGAGGCAACGGGTTGTGATGGGGAATTTCTCCTCCACCTCTAGCCTCCTTTCTTGCGGAGTACCTCAGGGATCGGTTTTGGACCCAATGTTCTTCGCAGTATATATGCTGCCCGGGGGAAGGGGGGTCATTAGGAAGCATGACTTGGGTTTTCACGTTGTGCTCGATAGATACCCAGCTATACTTATCCTTTTGCCCCAGGAACATCTAACGCAGTGGATGTCCTTAACAGCTGCCTTGCTGAGATCAATGACTGGATGTCCTCTAGCTGTTTGCGATTGAACCCCGATAAGACAGACTTATTGGTGGTGGAGTCAAACAAAGCGTGTGATAGGTTGGCCTCTGATCCAGAGACTGGACTTGTTCTGGGTTCTGTTTCATTGAAGGCCTCCTCTAAGGTGCAAAATATTAGCGTCATTTTACATAGGAGTTTGAGTATGGAGGGACAGATTTCCTCCGTTGTTCGCTCCCGTTTTTTCCATCTTAGAAATGTCGCCAGGATAAAGTCCCTTGTTCCACCTCTGGACCGCCTCACTTTGATGCATGCCTTAGTTACACTGAGGTTTGACTACTGTAATGCGCGCTACCTTGGGGTCACAGGAGGATCTCTCTGCAGACTGCAGCTAGTGCAGAACGCAGCCGCCTGACTGCTTACTTGTCAGTCGAAGTTTTGTCATATTACACCTGTGTTGCGTGATCTGCACTGGCTGCCGGTCAGGTGGATGATCCTCTTTAAGGTGGGGGGCTTCTCATTTATAAGACCCTACATGGCCAGGGTCCTGGTTACCTGTTAGACCTTCTCATACCTGCTGTCTCTTCCCACCCCCTCCGCTCCTCCTGTGGAGGCCCCTTAGCAATTCCCAGGTCAAGATTAAAATCGGCTGGCGACAGGGCCTTCAGTGTCACCGCTCCTGCCCTGTGAAATTCGCTTCCCTCCATGGTTAAGGGGGCCTCCACTTTCGAGGTTTTTAAGACCCTCAAGGCCCTCTTATTTGCCAAGGCATTTTTAGATTAACTGTTAATCCACGAGTACTGATTTATGTATAGATGCTGAGAATTTGATATTTGCTTAATGTCTATATGGATTATTTTTAATAATTATTTTATGCTTTATTGATATTTTTTGGAACATGTGTTTGTATTTTTGTGCGGCACCCAGAGCCTCCAGGATTGGGCGTCTTTTAAATAAATTTGCTGTGCTTGCCAGCAGAGGGTGGTGGTAGGTGGGGAATACTCATCCCCTAAGCCTGTGACATGTTCCACAGGGTTCGGTCTTGGGCCCAGTGCTGTTTGGCATATTTATTGCAGACATCTCAAAGGGCATCAGCAGGAAAATCATCTTATTTGCGGATGACACCACGATGGGAGCGGTGGTGGATGACCAGAGGGGGTGGCGGGGGCTACAGGAGGATCTGGCAAGACTGGAGGCATGGTCTGACAGATGGCAGCTGGGGTTCAACACAAAAAAGATGCAAGGTGCTGCACTTTGGAACAAAAAAATCTGAGGAGAAGCTACCATCTGGGGGGAGTGCAGCTGAGGGTAACAGAAGAGAAGGATCTGGGGATGCTCACCACGGGAGCAATGAACAATTCCGCACAATGCAGAAAGGAAGCAGCAAGGGCCAACAAAATGCTGGGGTGCATTGCCAAGGGCATTACCTCGAGAAGAAGAGAGGTTATTCTACCGTTGTACAGCTCGTTGGTTAGACCCCACCTGGAAAACTGCATTCGGTACTGGTGCCTGTACCTACAAAGGGACATTAGGCTGCTGGAGGGGGTGCAGCATAGGGCAACGAAGATGATTCAGGGCCTGGGGGAATTGCCATATGAGGTCAGACTAAGAGAGTTAAGCATGTACACACTGGAGGAGAGTGGATATGATTTAGACCTTCAAATACATTAAAGGGATAATCAAAATGGATACAGAAGGTCTATTCAGGAGGAGCATGGGGAGAGACACTAGGGGCCATGACATGAGATTGGAGGGAGGTAGATTCAGGAAGGAGGTGAGGAGGCATTTCTTTATGAAGAGGGTGGTGGCAAAGTGGAATGCACTACCAGCTGAAGTGGTGGCATGTACCACAGTGGAATGCTTCAAGAATGGGTGGGACAGGGCAAAAGGAAGGGTAAAGAGGGAGGTAAGGAGGGGTGAGGCAGCTGCTGAATAGGGAGCCAGCTGCATTCACGAGCAGCCTGGATAGACCATGATGGCTTTTTGCTGCCGGCAATTTTCGTACGTTTGTAAGTAGGGTCAGGGAAGAATTGGGTAAGCCGAGGATAGACAAGGCTATGGGTCTGGATGACCTGCATCCTAGGGTGCTCCAGGAGCTAAGGGAGGAGCTGGCAACACCACTAGCAAGACTATTTAACTTGTCTTTGGACACAAGGAAGGTTCCAGAGGACTGGAAGAGGGCGGACATGGTGCCACTTCATAAAAGTGGCAGCAGGAAACAGGCTGCCGATTATTGCCCCGTCAGCCTCACTTCGGCGGTGGGTAAGGTGATGGAGGTGATCTTGAAGGAAAGGGTGGTTAGGTACTTCGAGGACAGCGGGCTGCAGGACATCCATCAGCATGGCTTCACACAGGGGCAGTCATGTCAGACGAACCTGATCGACTTCTTCAATGAGGTGACAAGGGTAGTCAATGGGGGGGGGGGCAGTGGGTGTGGCTATCTGGACTTCAGGAAGGCTTTAGATACTGTGCCCCACAAAAGGCTGGTAAACAAACTGTAGAACTTGGGGGTAGGACTGAAAATAACATGGTGGGTGGAGAACTGGCTGACAGGTAGAAGTCAAAGGGTGGTGGTAAATGGGGTGCACTCAGGAGAGGCAAGGGTGATGAGCGGGGTCCCCCAAGGGTCGGTGCTGGGGCCCAATCTGTTCAATATTTACGTTAGTGATACTGTGGAGGAACTACAGGGGAAGGCCTGCCTTTTTGCAGATGATACGAAGATGTGTAACGGGGGGATACCCCAGAGGGAGTGAAGGCTACGAGGGAGGATTTCGGGTTGCTGGAGGGGTGGTCTGAAACATGGCGGCTAAAATTCAATGGCAGGAAATGCACGGTGATGCACATAGGGAGAAATAATCCGCGGGCAAAATGCACACTGGGAGGAGATGTAATAAAGCCATCTGAGCAGGAAAAGGACCTAGGTATCATAATCATAGATAATCTTAAGGTACGGACCCAATGCAGCAAGGCGGTAGGCAAAGCATACAGAATGCTGGCGTGCATAGGGAGAATGATAACCAGTGGAAGATGGGAGGTGCTGATGCCACTCTACAGTTCCATGGTGAGGCCCCACTTGGATTATGGGGTTTAGTTCTGGAGACCTCACCTACGCAAAGACATAGATGCTACAGAAAGAGTACAGACAAGGGCCACAAAGATGGTTCATGGGCTAAGGAAGAAGCCAAACAAAGAGAGACTGAGGGTGTTGGATCTGTGTCTGCTGGAAACCAGAAGGGAAAGCGGAGATATGATGGAAACATTCAAGTATGTAAAGGGGATCAATAAAGTGGGAGGGAATTTATTCACAGGGCAGGTGGGCACAAAAACTAGAGGGCATGGACTGAGGGTGGGGGGGGGAGTTCAAGGGGAATGTGAGGGGACAATACTTTACTGAGAGGGTGGTGGCACCCTGAACAGTCTGCCAGTGGAGGTGGTAGAGGCAGGGATTCAAGAGAGCTTGGGACAACCACAAGGGACTGTCTAGGGCACAGAGGGGGGACTCTAAGGGGGAAGGGGGTATGTAAAGAAAGGAAAAAGGCAGACTCGATGGGCCAAGAAGGTCCTTTTCTGCTGGCACATGTCAATGAATCTAGGAATGTAGACTACCAGGAGCAGGGGAATTATTAACATATTGGGCCACATATAGCCCAGTGGCGTGGAAGGCTGAGGCATCATGCCTTACCTCCCGCCATGCTGGAGACCTGTGTTTGCATTGCGAGCGGGCCGCCGGGGTTCGGCTGGGGTGAGAGAGGATCGTGCATCCGGAGGACAGCTCTCCTGTCCCGGGGAAGGAGGGACGCAGGGACCGTCGTCAGTCTGACACCTAGTGGTGGCTGGGTACCGGCAGGTAAGGCCCCTCAAGCAAGCAGGGGAGGCAGAACAAACGGCTGGTGTGCTATGGGCGGACGCGAGCACAACATGGCCAGGAAATGTGGCCAGGCAAGTCGGATGACTGTTGACCCTCGGAGGCCCTACCCTCAGCAGGAGCAGCCCTCCCGGAATCTGGATCCTTACTCGACAGGGATATGGGGGTCCCCGCCACCCTGCCACAGAGGATACAACCATGGGGGAGGAAGGGAGAAGTGCCTGCCATGGTCGGGGGATGGGTCTGGGGAGGGGGAAATCACCAAGAACGTGGGTCGACCAGTCAGGAAGAGGAGCATAAAGAATGTAACATTGAAAAAAAGAAATAAATAAATACCTGGCCACATCGGGGATTAGGACCGCTAGACTACCTGGTGCAGGGGAAATATTAATTATTATGCACATACCGGGCCACATTGGGGATCGGGGAGTGGGGCCCTAAACCACCAGGTGAGGGGTAATTATTCATTATTAACAACATACCAGGCTGCATCGGGGAAGCGGGGGCCCTAGACCACCAGGTGTGGGGTAATTACTCATTATTAACAACATACCGGGCTACATCAGGGAGGGGGGCCCTAGATCACCAGGTGCGGGGTAATGATTCATTATCAACAACATACTGAGCCACATAAGGGATCAGGGAGGGGGGAACACAGTAAATTGCCACACATAGGTCAACTCTCCCATAGGAGAGCCAGCCCTGGTTGGTCTAAGGGTACTTAGAAAAGTTTCCTCTGGAACAGGTTACAAAATCCTATTTTCAGGGGTGTGTCAGCTTGCGTCTGCCACATGCCCCCTAGAGCGAGTCATAACCATTTTTGGGTGCAGGCGGCTAAGCCTCTATTATCAGGCAAGCCTAGCCGGTTGATGCAGGCTGCCTTGTGAATAGCTATGGGAGCAGTTTTTGACGCAAGGTGTCACTTGCACCATTTATGCGTGGCGCAGGCCCCTTACATCAATTCAAGGGCTTTGAGAATCAAGCCCCAGGTGCTTACTTCTAACAAACAGGCAACTGATTATTTTATTTATTGGATCTTGGTGTGTTTGCAACTACTTTATACTTTTATAATAAAATATTTGTTCAGGCAGTGAAACAAGTGGGTGTTTACCTTTGGTTTTCACACTGCTAGTAAAAAAGAATTCAGTGGAATCTTAGTATTGTAATTCCAGAAAATGCCAGCTACTTAGGAGCCCAATGTATTTCAATGGAAGCTAAACATATTTTTCTGTCTTTTTCAAAAGAAACACATACTTCTTTCGGCAACAAATTTTGACTTTTACATGTTGCACTACTGTGGTCCATCTATATGATTTTACAATATTTAAAACAATAACTGGCTTCTCTTTGTTTCTCTCCAAGCAAAGTCTGGTGATGAAGAAAATGTCACCTGCTAAATTATAACAAAAGATCACAGGTTACCAAAAATCACATATTTCTACCAAATATATACTATTTGGTGTTTGAAAGTGTTATCTCTCTATAAAAATCTACAAACAGGTATGCAGTTTCCCACTAAATACACTGGCAGCCTTGCCAGTGAAGATTTTCTGACATCACAATACAGGAATTCCATTGCATTCTTTTTTGCTAGTAGTTAGAAAAAATGCAAATAGAATGATGAAAAGGTAATTAAAGAAACAAATAAAAGCAAACAAAATTGTTACAAAGGTATCTAAAGGCCCCAGTCTGTCATTCTTTAAGATCTACATCCTTACTAAGCACCTGCTCTTTAAAAGAACGCCCTGCCAGTCAATCCAACTGCACTAGAAGTGAAGGTTGTAGACAAACTGGGCTCTGAGTGACAGGAAACGAATCATTTACAAACGTTCTGTAGGTAAATAACTGCAAAGGAAGACAGTGTGAGCTCATAGTTAGAACACTACAAGCAAACAACCAGCACTTCCAGCAGACATAGGCAGGTATACAGAAAGCAAGAGGTTTACAATGAATGCTTTCAAACATTTATTTATAAATGTTCAGTGCACCGGTGACAGCTACAGTTACCCTAGCGCATCAAGACTGGGGGAACCCTAAGGAAGAGAGATGTGTCAGTCTCAACACACTGGGGTAATTGCAGCCAGCGCTGGAGCACTGGAACATTTAGAAATCCTGTGGCTGCCTAGCTCACTGCTGCGGGTCCAATGTGCTGCCTCCCGGCCTCCGCGAGGCAGCAGATATACAGCAGAATGCTGTGTCCACCCCTCCTCCAGGGAGGACAGCGTTCCCTGGAACACTCTATTTTCCCTCCCCCGGCCAGCACTTAAGTGACATGAGTCCATTCCCCAGTCTGGGCTGCCCGCATAGTAAGCGGTAGCACAACCACTGCAGTATCGAGCCAGCTCTATCAGTTCCAACGTTTTAAGGTGAACAGACCACTCTGCATTCAAAAACAGACTTTTAGAGAGGAAGGTGACACTTTGCCAAAAAACATTTCATATAAAACAGATAAAAGGGACTTGTACATTAAAAAAAAAAAAAACACCTCTCTTACAGGTCTCACTTCACAAACCAAGACTAGTACTTAATATCACTAGTATCTTCCAATAACGTGACTGATATTATACCAAGTTTTTCTGTTGTTATCATTAACAATATTACTATTTAAAAGCAGCAGTGCATGACAGCGGTCAGAATTTTGGACCTATACTTTTTTATATTATTTCTGATCACCACCTACTATATCTCCCCGGCTTGTGTGATGCCCTTTTTCCCACATTCTCACTCAGCATATTTTACAGCTGAAATAATAAAAAGAGCGGTTCTTTTAATATGTCTCAGACCTGGTTTTTACCACTATTCTCTGATGTTTTTCAACACCCACTGTTAAAGATCACTTTGCACGTGACGATAATGAACTAGCATGTAGCAGACACCGATTCCTGACCTTATGGGACAAGTGTCCAAAATCAGTTGAGAATACCGACAAAAATATGGTTGACACCACATTAAAAGAAGCGTTCCTTTTATTATTTTAAGTGTGAAAAAAGTGCTAAAGCAGACTCAGAATGTGGAACAAGGTTATCATGCAAGTCAGGAGACAGATGGCAATCTAAAATAGAAAGTATAGGTCACAACTTTGACTGCTATGCACTACTACTTTAAATTATTATATCACAGGAAGTTTTAATGAAAATGTCAGAAACGTACAAGTATATATATATATAGAGCGAGAGATAGATTCTATTATATATATACACACACATACAAAAATAATGGGTGAGGAAAAAAAATCTGTAAAAATGCTGTCTCCTGACTGGAAGAAACACATCACACAAATATGCATTATCCTACAATGACCACACACCCCTACACTTCTTTATTTCACCCCCCCCCCAAACAATTTTGGCCATTTTTATAAGACAAATAATCCACTACAGGGCATGCGATCGTACTCTGATATACACACACAGTGGATGGTTGAACACACTCAGCCTGCAGCCTCGTGCCTCACAACACTCACCAGGGAATACGTACATCAGAGCATGACCACACACCCAGTAGTGGAATATGTTAAGATACATACATTATATCAATCGCAAAAAAAAGGCATTAATGCACCAGTTAGGGTTCAACTTAATTCCACAAAATCTAAGCAACTGCTATAATGTCCATTGCTTCCCCTAGGAACTCCTTAAGCATTTATTTATATAAAAATGGGGTGATGACTGGGGAGCTTTGCAACCCCTGTGACTCTTCTGAAATGGGACTCTGAAACCCTTATCTGGTGAAATGGCACTACTGTGTATCGATATACGATACTCCTATGATGTTTAAAAAAAAAAAACTTTTTAAAATGCTTTTTTTCCTGATTTTTGGTTAACATTCGGCATAAACAAATATGAATGACAATTTTCCAAAGGGGTTGTCTGTTTCTCAAGTTGTGTAACTGGGCTGTTCTGGTAGTGCTACTGCTAGCTACATCAGTGACCCAGGTTCAGGAACCAACTGAGGCACATGGGGGGGGGGGCTGATCAGAGGAGGGAGGGTCAAGCATCCCAGTTACAGCTCTCCTCCCTTGAGGTGAGGGGAAAGAGCTTCCCACTGCTTGACTACTATCTGGTGGATCCCTGGTGGTAGCCCAGTGAGCACACTCTGCAGGGAAAGAGACTGCTGCTAGACACCACGCATGCATGCAGGTCACTGTACATGTGCATGTCACTACATGCTGGCACCCCCAAGAGTAAAATAAAGGAAAAAGCCCCAATCCATCCAGTCAATGCCAGAATCCCCTAATAAGCCCATGTGCGACTGACATGGCAGGACATCCACCACGATGGGAGTCCAAGGTAAAGTGGTGGTTTACCAGTAAGCCCATGAGAAGGCTGGTGATGGGGTTATTCCATCAGGAGGTAGGGGCTGACCCGGAGCCAAAGGCATGGAAACAATGGGGGAAAAAGAGTCAGTGCAATTGCATCACAAAAAAAGAACTACCCCATAATCTTGATATGCTTACAGATGACAAAAGAATCAGAAGGGAGAAGAATGAACCGAAAGAAATTCACACAAGTTCTACATCACAGATATGGAAGCACAGACTCGTGCTTACAAAACAAAGGAGACACTAGTACAAAGGCATGGAATTCCGAAGCAAACACAAGAAAACAGCGATCGCTGTAGCAAATGTACAAAATCTTTATTCTAAAGGACACCTAAACAAGGTTTCCTGGGAAAATCAAGACTGCAAAATCCAAAAACATACAGCTGTAGTCTAAGCCCTTACCTGCCGTATGATGTGCTTCATCTTGTGCATAAATAGTTTTAACACAGTTTAGTCACATTTAAAAAATGTAAACAAATTGGAACTGTTTCAAGCGCCCACTCGTAGCAACCCTAAGATGGACCTGACGTCCTTGGTGATATCATCATGGAGCGAAGGCGCTTCGAGCGATAAAGGATGAATATGGGGCCTGTTAATATGCCTTTAACACCCTTAGATAGCATATATTAGTAATATCCTTCACTGTGCATGTGTGATGCCCTCTTCACACCTGCACAGTAAAAGATTTTACCCATATATGCAATCCAAGGGTGTTAAAAGAACTATATTTAACAGGCCCCTATACACATCCCAATTATCACTCTGGATTACTCTCGCTCCAATGACGTCATCATGCAAGGACATCGCAGCCACCTTAGGCTGCTACCAGAGCAGGCATTTTGAAAGAGTTGACAATTTGCTTATATATATTTTTTTTAAATGTGGTGAAACGGTGGTAAAACTATTTTATGCACAAAACGAAGCACAGCATATGGAAGGTAAGAAAAAATTACTCACCTTAGTAACTGTGTTTCTTCTAATGGAGTCTTGCTGTATTCTGACATTATGCAGTTAGCCCCAGCACTTGAACTGCTCCAGAGAGGAAAGAGTTAACTCTCTGCCAGAGCATAGAACGCTGAGCTCGAGCTCGGTGCAAACCTCTGTCTGCTGCACTCTGAACTGTAACCGTCAGATTCTAATGAGCTAATACTAACTAACTACACCTGCTAAGTGGAAATTGTAAAATCTACTAGTCAAAAGGCAACCAAATATTTTGGGTCCCCAAAAAGACTCAAGTCGAGAACTCCAAAACAAAAACTAGGTAGTGAACAAAACATAACTATAGAAAAATATATATGACTTAACCCACTCTCCCGCTCTATAAAAGGGAGAGTGCCAATTGCACCCCTGAGGTGCAACACTGCACCTGCCAGCCCACTTCACAAAAACCAGGTTCTGAGAGGGGAGGCAGGGAGGGAGGTCAGAATACAGCAAGACTCCATTAGAAGAAACATAGTTATTAAGGTGAGTAATGTTTTCTTCAAACAACATGAAGTCTTGCTGTATTCTGACATTATGCAGACTACCAAGCAGTACCTCCATGGAGGAGGGTACCAAACCTATTTTGGGAATAGGCTCTGCAGTACTGCTGTACCAAACCTAACATCGCTCCTAGCCTGGGTATCCAGAGAGTAATGCTTGGTGAATGTATGGACTGTTTTCCAGGTGGCTGATTTACATCTCTCTAACAAGGGTATATCTCTGGCAGCAGCCAGAGAAGCAGCTGTACCTCTAGTTGAATGAGCCCTCAGGCCTGAGTGGGGGTACTTTGCCTAGCTTGTCATAGCAGAATAGTATACAAGAGACAATCCACCTGGCAATAGTCCTCTTAGTAGCAGGTTTACCCTTTCCCACTTCACCATAAGTGAGAAACAACTGAGGACAGTCAAACCTAAATGCCTTAGTGCCCTCAATGTAGTAGCTAAGTGCCCTCTCAACATCCAAACTGTGTAATCTTCTCTCTCCTGAAGAAGAATGATCAGTGAAGAGCACAGGAAGAGACATGGACTGGTTCAGATGAAAACCTGAAACCGCTTTAGGCAAGAACCTCCTGTTGGTTCTAAGGACCACATTATCTCTATGGAAAGAGATAAAATTAGGCTCCACTGATAGAGCTTGTAATTCACGGATACGCCTGGCAAAAGTAATAGCTACCAGGAACAGAGTTTTCCAAATCAAGTACTTAAGTTCTGCTGAGGCCAAAGGCTGGTCGCATAAGCTGTGCAATGTAAACGTGAAGATCCCAAACAGGAGTAGGATCCCTAAAAGGGGATTGGTATGGAGCAATCCTTTAAAGAATTTACAGGAAACAGGATGAGATGCCAGTGAGGAGGCCTTTCCCACTGACAGGAATGCAGAAACAGCTGACAAGTGTATTTTCAGGGTAGCTGGTCTGAGGCCTAAGCCATTAAGATGAACCATATAATCCAGAACTGTAGCCAAGTCAGCAGAATCTGGGGATATGTGCTTACTGGAACACCAAATGCTGAATCTTTTCCATTTGGAGTTATAAGTTTTTCTGGTGGCAGATTTTCAAGAGGCTTTGAGAATGTCCAGAACCCCCTGAGACAAATGCAAGCTTGCATATTCCAGCTCTTCAAGAGCCATGTCTTGAGACTGAGAGACCACAGGTTCGGGTACCAGATCCTCCCGAGTGGAGGTTAACAGATTGTGATTCTTGGGAAGAGACAGGTGAAGATGGACTGCTAGGGACAGCAATAGAAGATACCAAGGCTGCCTGGCCCAGTCTGGAGCACTCAGGATCACTTTGCAAGACAGTGACCTTATCTTGACCAGAACTTTGAATAGTAGAGGAAAGGGGGGGAAGGCATACAGAAATTTCCCCTCCCAGTCCAGAAGTGAACTGAGCCCAAGACTGGGGGTCTGCAACAGAAGAGAGGAAGTTGGTGATTGTCTGGAGCTGCAAAGAGATCCATCTCTGGAGTGCCCCACCTTGCAAATATCACCTTTAACACTAGGAGATCCAGGGACCATTCGTGATGGCCCTGAGAAATCCTGCTCGATGCATCTGCTAACACATTGCCCTTCCCTGGAAGGTGGACTGCTACCAGAGATGTCTGTAGGGAATAAGCCAGGGACCATAACTTCATGGCTTCCATGCACAAGGGCGCAGACCGTGTGCCTCCCTGCTTGTTGATGTACCACGTGGTGGTGGTGGTGGTGTCTGTCCTGACCTGAACCACCTTGTTCTGTACTGAGTCCGAGAAACCTTGTAGAGCCAGGTACACTGCCTGAGCTCCAGAAGATTGATGTGAAGTAGAGACTCCTGAGGTGAACATACTCCCTGTGCTGTGAGGACTCCCAAGTGAGCTCCCCACCCCAGGAGAGATGCATCTGTGGTTAGAACCACAGAGTGAGATAGAGTGATGAATGGGACTCCTTGTCTGAGGTTGTCCTGATCCAACCACCACTGGAGAGCCTGGATCAGAGTCTGAGTCACTGGTCAGATTTCCGCAGGCTGGAGTTCACTGACATTGTGAAGATCGTCCAAACATTGCGACCAACCAGTTGTAGTTTGGATCCGGGTCCTACACCCCTTTTAGTGGGATGTGTAGATGTTATTTGCCCGATCCTTGCTGACATTGTCTGGAAGTCTTGGGGGGGTCTTTCCTGACCCCCTCAAGGAGACAATCGTTTGACCACTCCCTAAAAAAACCTCCTTGGATCCAGATTGTCTAGCTAACTACCGGCCTATCTCTAACCTGCCATTGTTGGTAAGGTTATTGAAAAAGGCGGTTGCGTTGCAATTGGATGATCATCTTACAACTCAAAATGTCTATGATACTCTCCAGTCTGGTTTTAGGAAGAAGCATAGCACAGAGACTGCGCTTGTCTGGGTACTGAATGACCTCCTAATGACTAGAGATCGAAAGGCACGTACCATTCTGGTCCTTCTCGATCTGCCTTTCCTTGGCCTGTGCACTCCTGCAGGTGGTACTGTATTCATCCATTTTCTTCATATAATTCTCTGTCTGCTTCCCAAACAGAGAATTCTCCATGACAGGGAAATCCATGGTCTTAGCCTGGGTGTCCTGCGAGAGGCTAGTACATCTGAGCCAAGCCAATCTCCGAAGAGCCACAGATGTAGCCATGACTCGTGATGACATCATTGGAGTCCACAGCAGCATGAAACTGAATCTTAGATGCCTCAATCCCATCAGCAGCCACCTCCTCCAGCTCCTTGGCAAGCTGGGGAGAAGTCTGTTTAGCCAGTTCCAGAACAGCATCCCATCTGGACTTCTGGTATCTGGCTGTGTAGGCCATGTAGTTAGCCTGCCTGAGTCCCAAGGAAGATGCCATGTACTGTTTTTTTAGCCATGGCATCCAGCTTCCTGGAATCTTTATCTGGGGTGTGTCAAGTCAAGGGTATGTTAGCCTTATCACAGGCTGCAGCCTGCAGGACCCCAACATGGCTGCACTGCTGATACAAGAACTCCATACCTGAGCCTGACAGCGTGTACCTCTTGTCCATTCGCCTGTCCACAGGAGGTAAAGAATTTGGAGTTTTAAGCAATCTTTGTGTCTGTTTCCCAAAAGATTTATGATGGGGAATAGACAGTCTCTTGGACTCTGGGATGTCCATCATCTCCACATAGTCAGGCTCCTCTTGTTCCTCAACAGCTTCAACCAGAGAGAGCTGGAGGGTTTGTGCCACTTTTTTGTAAAACATAAGTGGGAAGGGGACTCAGAAAGCCTAGGAGGGGAAACACCAGAAGGTCTGTCTGGGGAGAAGCCCTGTTCTATGGGCTCATCCAGACCTTCTGTATCATTATCATCGTCATCATCTTCATCTCCATCTCCCTCCAGATCCGGTTCATAATACTCTTCTGGGGAATAGTCAGGAACCAGAGGAACCGACTGAACAGAGTGCCTACCGAGAGGCGCCGGATCGGACGGAGCGATTCAACTATACTAATCGCCCTGGCAATTTCCTTGGTGGTTGGACAATGCAGCTCTGGATCAGAACCGGCCGATTTCTTCCTTTTCTTTCTCTTAACCAGAACCGACCCCTCAGGATCGGCTTTCCTTTTGCCCGAGGAAGTCTCGCCCAGGTCAGTGGGCACTCCCTCAGGTTCGGTTGGAACTGAACCAGGCTGGCCATCCGGGTCAGTGGAGTTCTCGGCCTCCTTTTCCCTAAGCCTGCCCAATCTTTTATCTAAGGTGGCCTTCGGAATTTTTTTTTTTTTTTTTTTTTACAAATTTGGCAGTCTGAATCAAGGTGGTCAAAACCCAGACAGTAAACACAAGTGGTGTAGGGATCAGCCTTAGCAAAGGCCTCCCCACACTCACTGCAGTGTTGAAACCCAATGGAACCGTTTTGTCTTTGGGTTTCTCAGACGAAGCCATCCTAAAACTTACCCTTTACTTGACAAAAGCCAGGCAAGACCCCCTTATCGGTTCCTAACCGTATGACGGGTATTTGAAAAAACATCTAAAATACGTTTGTTTTGGTTTTTTTAGAACCTCACACGAAATACAGAAACCAAAATAAACTTAGGAGAAAATAGCAAACAATCAGTTCAGCTGAACCGATTGAAAAAGTTTATTTTGTTTTGTTTTTTAATAATTTCCAAACACAATTCACACTAGTCCACTACCTATGTACTTACTGTACCACAGACAGGGATCTGAACTGAAATAAAATAAGAAATAGCAGTTTAAAACTGACGTTTTTACTATACCGAACTGATAGCGAAGGAGAGATCTCCAGAGTGACTGTTCAGTTAGGCGGAGTAAAGAATCTGACAGTTACACTTCAAAGTGCAGCAGACAGAGGTTTGAACTGAGCTCAAGCTCAACATTCTATGCTCTCCAGAGCAGTTCAAGTGCCGGGGCTAACTGCATAATGTCAGAATACAGCAAGACTCCATTAGAAGAAACACAGTTACTAATGTGAGTAATTTTTTTCCTACCTGCCATATGCTGTGCTTCGTTTTGTGCATAAACTAGTTTTAACACCGTTTCACCACATTTTAAAAAAATACATAAACAAATTGGCAACACTTTCAAAATGCCTGCTCTGGTAGCAGCCTAAGGTGGCTGCGATGTCCCTGCATGATGATGTCATTGGAGCGAGAGTGCTCCGGAGTGATAATTGGGATGTGTATAGGGGCCTGTTAAATACGGTTTTTAACACCCTTGAATTGCATAATGTCAGAATACAGCAAGACTTCATGTTGTTTGACGGGCTTAGACTACAGCCCTATGTTTTCAGATTTTGCAGTCTTGATTCCCAAATTAGCCTGTTTACTTGTCCTTTAATGATGCTGGCATCAGAACACAATTCCCCAGCGCTTAGTGGTGCTCTGCCATGTCCCCTGATGACGTGCCAGGGTGCCACAAAGTGCTAGAGAATTGTGTTCCGATGCCTGCACTTTAAAATAAAAACTTTGCACATTTGCTACACAGAGTGTTGTTTTCTTCTGTTTGCGTCTACATCACACATATGTACACTGGATCAAGCTCTAACCTGGTTCCTTTGTCCAGCTGCCACTCACATCTGATTCCCACTACAGACAAGATCTCAAAAAGCCTCTCCCAAGGGTCTACAATTTGGGAGGACTTCTCAGTCAGTCCCTCTATAACGTATTTTTGGGAGCTTCGCTTGCAGGGAGACTTGAGGTCTGATGCATCCTGGGTACCTGAAATTACAGAGCACAGTTACAAACTACATCACTGAAAAACGGCATCAAAGGAGAAATGCCTTCATACTTACCAAAATGTCCTTTTCTGTTAGCTGCAGCATTGTCAAATGGGAATAATTACAGATGTGGTTATAAGGAGCATCCTTACATTTAGAAAGAGGAGATGAAAGAAAGAAACAGACTGAGCAGGTCGTAGCATGGAAAATTTCTGCATCAGGCCTTTGGTCTCACACAGTCAATACTGCCCTGTCCCCACACAATAAATACTGCCAAGAGCCGCCAATTCTAAGTGATCTACTTAAGGAAAAAAATACTTAAAAAAGGGAGGGAATTTGCTACCACAGTGAGATGCTTGGGGGGGGGGGCAGGAAAGTTAGTAAAGGAAGGCACACAATACCACCCTGCTTACTATCGAAGTCCCCCCAAAAATTGAACTCTTACTTACCTGAAGCACCAGGCTAGGAAACAAAATACAAACCCAGTAGAACCTCAGTCTAAGCAACAACACCCAAGGCAAGTGGTCCCCATTCAGACACTGTAGGCACTGAGAATAAGAGGCAGCTAGCAGATTAATCATCGTCGATTTGAAAGCTGCTGTTTAACAGGAATGACTTCTAAATTTAAGGGTGCGCCCTGTTATCACATATGTAATTATTCCCCATGTACAGAGATACAGAAACTACAGTACAGCGAACTGTCACTTTATAGCTAGGCATTCTACTGTAGGAAATCAGTTGAAGAAACCCTCTTTGGGCTGCATGCCAGGGCTAGAAATTAATGGTATTCCATCCTGTTTTGCATACCAGTTTTCAAAGTGGAATGACACTTATCCGTGCCACTGCTCTGCAGTTCAATCCATAGCATTAACTCTTTGTTAGACGGAATACCAAATTTGGGGTTTTAGTATTCCACCTCCTACAAAAGATTTTCTTCATTTCTGCCCATGTATCCTACCATAGCACACCACCCTGCCAATCTGCTATGATCAGCATTACTCAGTAAGGCCATGCTGCTTATGCAATAAACATGGATGGCAGCTGCTCTTGGACTTCCACTGTGTAACTAGGTGACGTCATTTTGTGTGGAAACTCCGGTGTCTTACCTTGGGACTAACAGGGAACCAGGACATCTTCAAAGGGGGGGTGGGGTTCAGGGGCCATCCTGTCTCTGCATACACCCCAACCACCAGCGATCAAGCACAGAGCAGCATTTTTGCCAGCTGTGAAGCTAATTGCTAACCCACCCTCCTGGGCTGATGGAAAGAGACGTGTGGCTGCATCACTACTGATACTGAGATGATGAAACAGAAGCAACAAGAAGAAAATGGGTCCAGAAAAAAAGAAGCATTGTCCAGGCTACACAGACATCTCTGCATCCCCCTACCCCATTTTGTCCTTCTACCTCAATATAGTCTACGGGTCAGATCTCCCATGTATATTTCAAGATTTCTTTGGTTTTATTTGTTTTGTTTGTATTTTCTCTTTCAGCATGCTTTTCCCAGCCTCTTCCCTGATCCACCCCTCACCCACTGTGGTTCCTCCAGCCAGCTCTCTTCTGCATCTGTATCCCCGTACTACACTCTCAGTCACGGGCTGTGGAAGCGTGCATGCAGCAGTAGTGCACAATCCTCTGCTAATTAGGGGGAGCACTCAACATCAATCAAATTTTATTTTTAAAAAGCGCAAATCATACAAGTATCTAAGCACTTGCACAGAATCACAAGAGAATTCAGCAGTTAAAACAATAAATAACAATTAAAAACATAAATATCATAAATACAGTACTCCATAGTTCAATCCTACTCCAAGGAGGTGAGCTTAAATAAACAGGTTTATAAAGAGTTAGTGTACTGCTTGGGATTAATAGTAATTCTCAGATGCAGTCATCTATCACTTCTTATATCTCATGTATTTTTTCTTTTCTGTTTGTTAATTAGGAGATTTTCCATCTGGCAGTACTGGGGAGATGTGTGGAGCAGCACGCTGTCTGGAGGAAAAAAAGTCAGTTCTGTTCCTCCCACTACATCATCAGAAAGGAGACCAAACACCCTGAGGCACCACAATCCTTGCAGCCTGAGCAGAGACTCTCACAAGCTACCAGTCAAAATGCAGGAAATTGTGACATCACTAGTAACCAGGGAGAGCCAGTCCCTGCTGCTTTAAGTGAAAGTGAAACCTGGCAGTGAGAAATGGTTCTCATTGGTTACTAGTGATGTCATAGTCAGTGTGATCTCAGTGTTGATGTAGTGGGAGGAACAGAGCTGACGTCTTCCCCCTCCAGACAGAGGGCTGCTCCACACATCACCCCAGTACTGTCAGGTGGAAAATCTTCTAATTAGCAAACGGGTAAGAAAAAATACTTGTGATATAAGAAGTGATAGCTGACAACATCTGAAAGATACAAATAACTGCAGGCAGTTTCCATTGAGTACACTAGCTCTTTAAAGCAATTTTAAAGCTCTCCACAGTCAGGCACTCTCTTATCTGACGAGGCAGAGAGTTCCACAGGATAGGGGCCACAAACACAAATGTCCTAGCTCCAGAGGTCTTTAAACGAACCCTGGGAACCTCTAGCAATCCCTCATCAGCAAAACGGAGTGGGCAGAGGGGGTGATAAGGACACAGAAGTTCTTGAAGATACCTTGGACCCTGTCCGTGCAGGGCTTTATAGGTCAGCAAACCGACCTTGAAGGTGATCCGCCACTGAATTGGCAGCCAGTGCAGACCGTGAAGCACAGGTGTAACATGGCAAGATTGAGGTAACCCAGTCAACAGCCTGGCTGCTGCATTCTGCACCAGCAGCAAGCGGTGAATATCAACCTCCGGGAGCCCTAGGTACAGAGAGTTGCAATAGTCAAGGCGGGAGGTCACAAAGGCATGGATCAATGTTGGAAAATCGTCGGGCGGGACCAGGTGTTTAATCTGAGCAATATTCCTCAGACGATAAACTGTAGATTTGACGACGGCCAACATTTACAATTTAAGGGTCAGTCAGTCATCAAAAATAACACCCAGATTATGCACCCGGTCAGAGGTCAATAACTGACTGCCCCCGAGCTGAAGCCCTGAAGGCTGCCCAACTGACCCTTCAGTACAACAACTCGGGTTCACAACCAACACCTCAGTCTTATCAGTGTTCAACCTCAGCCAGTTGGCATTCATTCAGTCTTGTTTTTCGGCATGGCAGTTGTTAAATACCGAGACAGTATCCTCCTGGTTAGGCACAAAGGACATGTAGAGCTGAGTATCATCTGCATAGCAGTGAGAAAACAGCCCATAACGCCTCACAATGTCTCCCAACGGCAGCAAATACACCAAGAACAACATGGGGGACAACACAGAGTCCTGTGGGATCCCACATGCCAGGGAGACTGGGTCAGAGGAAAAAAATTCCAGACACCACTCTGTGACCTGCCCCTGAGAAAAGAGTGGAACCATTAGAGGACCATACCAGATAGCCCACTGATGCACCGCAGGCGCTCCAGTAGCATACCATAGTCCACGGTATCAAATGCTGCAGAGAGATCAAGGAGAACCAAGATATAATGGGCCCTTCGATCTTTCGCTATTAGGAGATCACTGAGCACCCGAACCAGGGCCATCTCAGTACTATGTCTCTTCCAATAACCCGACTGGAGAGGATTGTAGATGTTGTGAATGTTAAGATGGACCTCCAGCTGCAGCGCAACCACCTTCTCAACAATGTTACCTACAAAAGTAAGGTTAGAAACCGGCCGGTAGTTAGCTAGACACTTGGGGTCAAGAGAGGATTTCTTAAGGAGAGGTATTACTACCGCCTCCTTCAGGGTGTCTGGGAACACACCTGTCTCTAATGAACACCCGACAATCTCTGCTAGGACTGGGCCGAAGACTTCAACACACCCCCACCAGAAGGTGGGTTGGACCTGGGTCCAAACTACCGCAGGTCAGCCGCAAACTCTGGACAATCCTCACAACATCCACAATTGCCAACCCGTCGAAGTCAGACCAGGCAAAACAAGGTGCAGCAACCTCCCACCAACCAGCACAACTCTCGTTGGAACACGCCATGCAATTTTCAGACCTGATGTCGGCAACCTTATCTGCAAAGAATCGCACAAACTCATCGCATTTCTCTTGTGACAACGCTCTCCGAGACTGGAGACAGGCTGGACTGCACAATCTGTCCACAGTTTGAAAGAGCTGAGCTGGCCGATTCTGTGCAGCAGAAATTTCTCTGGACAGGACATCTGCCTTCTTATGGGAGATAACTGATTGATACACCTTATAATGAGTCATCAATATAAGCCTGTTGGCATCAAGGCCAGATTTCCACCAGCATCGTTCCAGCCTTTGCCCAACTCGCCTCAACTCCCTCAAGGTCCCATCAAACCAAGGGGACAGAGGGTGGAGAGTGAGTGGGTGAACCCCAGACAGGAGCAATGGAATCCAGAGCCTCCACCACAGCCCTATTATAGGCCTGCATGAGATTATCAGGAGCCATGCTTACACTCGGTATTCCCAATAGATTCAGCACTGCCACAAGGCCATCTGGGGTAAAACCCCTCAAAGGGCGGTACCAAACTATCTCCACAGGGGCCGGCCCACTAGGGAGAGCCTGAAAACTGAACCTTATAGAGTGATGGTCAGACCAACCGACCGGCTCCACCACCAGCTCGGAGGTCTCCATCCCCAGAAGGAAGACAAGGTCTAATGAGTGACCATGGATACGGGTCACAGAGGTAATAACCTATGTGAGGCCCAATTAATTCATCAGTTGGAGGAAGTCCTGACCAAACTGCGAGAATTCATCGTCGACCCAGGCATTGAAATCCCCCCCAGCACCATCCATCTGGGGAATTCCAACACCATATTGGCGATGAAGTCTGTGATTTCCTGCAGGAACAGTTTCTCATCTCCGAGTGGACGGTAGACGAGAAGAATCCTGCACCCCACACGTGCCAAAGATACACTCAAAAGATCTGGCCTCCCCACTGAAACCTCTACAAGGACCAATTCCATTCTAAAACATGTGGCTACACCCCCCATCCCCCCGCGATCTATGCTCGGGCAGTGTATCACTGAGAACCCAGCCAGAACAGCTGACTCTAAAACTGGGCCGGCATTCTTGTCCAGCCAGGTCTCGGCAATACAGGCCAGGTCCGATGACTCCACAAGATCAGCAATCACTGCTGTCTTGTTTTTAATGGACCTGGCACTGCCTAACACCACACGAGTAGGATGGTCCACCGAGATCGGCCGCGCTATCTGCCCACCCACAGTGCAGCCCTTGGGTATGAGGATCAGACAAGGAGGACCCCTCTCTGGTACCCATTTCACCCCTGGGTGACCCCTGAACCTAACCACCCCAATCTGTCCACCCTGCTCCCCTCCCCATCCGGGTCCACAGCCCCCAGTCCTACACCTCTTCCTAACAATCCCCAGCACCCAGTAACACCCATATACCTCAACAGGCAAGGGGGAGAGACAGTCAAAAGGCCAGAGGCTATGGAGCTCAGAGGGGGAGTAACACTTGATTGGGAGAGCTCTAGGCCAGCACATTCCAATATTAACCACACATAGCAGTCAATACCAACACATACTAGAAAAACAAATTCCCCAAATATAACAAGCATAAAAAATTATTCCACCCACTCCCCAAACCCCAAATTAGAGTCCTCTGTTTAAACAATACAAAGTCCAGCAAAGCAAAGTCTGTAATTAGTCAGATGAAGTCTAAGCATGCCACGCTTGAAAAATTTGGCTCTGGATTTGATGGGACTCTCATCTCCACCAAGCCCCCATATTTAAATCCAACAGCTGAGTTCTCACCACAGCAAACACCTGATTAAGAAGACAGCAATACAAATTCTGGTGGCTCTCCCACAGCCACCACCACAAGTTGAAATGGCTCTAACACACCAGTGATATAGTGTGAACCTGCAGTGGATAGCACACACTCATCAACAGGATCTAATAACAGTCCTCAACAGGCAGCACACGGGGATAGCTAGTCCTCACGGAGAAAAGGCCCCTCCAGGGTGAGACTCTCCGGCCCCTACCCCCCGAGAAGCCCCGAGCAATGTCGGCCCCACTGCCCATCAGCAATGTACCCAGCACCTGCACCGTCCGATCCTCCACCCCGGCCCACTACACCCATCTGAAGCTGCAGTTCGAATTTAAGAAGGAAGCAAGCCCACTAGAACCAATGATCTCACCAAAGCCACCCCAACTGGAACCACAGTATTACTTTCTGGTTTCGCAGAGAAATTCAGGTGAGCCACCCATAGGGATAAGGCCCCAGATGCACCACATCTTCCAACCAGGTCCCCTGGAAGAAAGCCCTAAGGCCAACAGAAGTGCTACCCTCTCCAGCACACACTCCCACCAACCCCCCTCCCGTAGGCGACTCAATCAGGGATCACCATTCCGCTGTCAGCAAAACAGGGCCTCAGCAGGGCAACAAAGTCTCAATACAGGGCTTAAGAATAGAATGGGCTCACCACGATGATCACAAAGGAATCCTTCACAGTCTACTCTCCAATCCCTCCGTCCATCTTCCTCCTTAACCGAGCATATAGACACCACATTCTGCTCCTCTCCAGGTCAAAGGTGAATATTTCCACTCCACTCAGAGTTTGAAAGTGTCTGCCAGTACTCAAAACAAATACAGGCAGTCACAGCTAAATCACCGGGAGGCAGGACTATGCAAAATGTGCCTGAATAATCACCATAAATACGGTGGCAAAAACAGCTCACACACATAGAAGTTGAACTGATAAATGCTAGCCATGTTCAAAGGGGCCAGCAAACGGCTTAATAAGTTTAAACAGTATACACCCAAAAAACACAGCACGCTTAATGCTATTAAAAACCCAAAAAAGAATGCTAACCTAACTAATCTTCCTCACTATCCCCACCCTATCTAAAATAACTAAAACAAAATACAAAACAACGTAAAATAGCAAGAAGAGACACTAAAAACAAAATAAAATAAACGCCACTCAGAACACTGCTGTTTCAGGCTGACCCATCCTGGTCACCATAAAATAAGTAAGGCCCTCCTGGAGGGTGCTGTGCATTACCTCCCACACCCCACTCCACCAGGGAGAAGATACGCAGTGCTTTAGTGCCAGAAAAACTCAGTGAGTGCATACCATATCTATACTGACAGCAAATGTCTTCCTTCTGCACAATTATGGACCCCAGCATATGCTCCCACTATGGCTGTTAGGCCAGCCGCGATTTTGAGGTTTTTTTTTTTTTTATATTCTGCTGTTTTTTGAAGTCTAAATAATGGCATGTATCATCTTTGGCGAGCCTTCATGAAGTATAAATATACAAACATATGTCAACAAGGCCAAGTTCAGCCAGTAAAATTAGTTTCTCAGTCTCATGAAATATCAGTGGGAGACAGCTAGGTAACATCAGCTTAAGTCCACCCATATATGCCACAGTGCTTCATTAGCAGTGGAAGAGTCCAGGTTAGTTTACACAGCAAAGCTGCAGACAGGAATCCCATAAACACATTGAACATTCACATAAAAGGTGTCAGCAGAAAAAGACTTGCAATCCATCAAGTCTGACCTTCAAAATTGCTATTATGTGTGTTCTGTAGGCCTACTACCTCATGGGACTAGCCCCCCCCCCCCCCACCACCACCACTTCATCCTTACCAACCTCTTTAAAATCAGTCCAGCCAGACCTTGAACCCTTTTGCCTTCCCTGCCTCCTCCAGCCCCTGAAGCAGCTTATTTCACTGCTCCACCACTTTCTTAGTGAAGAAAAACCTCCTCCCGCCCCCTCATCTTCCAAATGCGCCCTTTCATGACCGTGCTTTCATTACTGGTGAACAGATTCCTACTATCCACATTGTTTATACCCCTCAGAAACTTGTAGGTCTCTATCATATCATCCCTCTTCCTCCTGGCCTCCAACCAGTACATATTAAAGGTCCACAAGCCATTTCTCATAATGTCCAGCCTTGCTATCCTTGGATCATCCTGATGGGTCTTCTCTTTGCCACCTCCAGCCTGTCCTAGTCTTTTTTTCAGGTGCAAGTACCAGAACTGGGCACAGCACTCAAGATGTGACCTTATCAGGCTCTTGTACAGTGGCAAGATCACCTCCCTCCCCCTTCTACTGTCAAAGCCTCTGCCTATACACTGCGACAGCCTCCTCACCTTGCTGTATGCCATAAATACAGTGCCCCTACCTGGATTCAAACTGCTGATCCTTTGCTTACTAAGCAAAAACACATTCAATATGCCACCGAGCTGCCTTCAAGAAAAATGGGAACCAATAACACCCACCAGAGTTCTGTACCCGTTTACAATAGGGAATAAAAGATCCATTGAGAGACTGACTTACAGAAAGGCTATGTTGCTTTTGGAATACTATAAACACTGCGAGCCAACCGTACAGTTGCAGCTCCTCCATGCTTCACTCTGAGAGATGCCGGTGATTTCCAGTCTGTTCGCTGGCAGAGTCCTTATTGTTGATATCTAATCCAGAAGCTCCCATGCTGTGGCAAGACTGCACTGAAGAGATCTTGTCTGTGTCAATCTTCACCATTCATCACTGGTGGGTTCTGGCCGAAGAACAGGATCCTGTAGGAGCTTTTTTTTTTTTTGGCAAAGATACGGAGCTAATGGTGCTACCCTTCCTCAGACCCAGTTCTGCCTCTCCCGAGTCCCGCCATCGAGTTAACACGTACCCTCATGCGGAGCAAATTCTGCGTCAACGGCCTAGTCAGTTGGTCTACCTAGTTCTGTACAGCTTCTCTCAGTGCTGTCGACTGGTAACACCAATCCTTTTTATTTTTTTCAACGACACTAAGTACTATTTCTGTTTCTTGTTTTTCCGTCCGGTCATGTTTCGTTCGGGGCACAAGAAGAAACCCTCCAAGGCGGGTCAGCCTCCTATGCGGTGGCGTCCCTGTGGCTGACTTTTTTCAGTCACAGACCAGCATGACCGTTGCTCAACCTGCTTGGGCCCACACCATGATATGGATCGTTGTGACGCCTGTTTTTCCATGGACCGTCGAGTGATGGAACTGCACGTGTTTAAAGTCAGATGTTCGCCACCGACTTTCAGTGGACAGGCTCGCACCCGGGACACCAAGTGTAGTTTTTTTTTACCCTTCCTCCAGGTCTCGTCCCGGTCCTGGACCTGTGGAGGAGGGCATTTCTGCCCCTTCTTGCCTTGCCTTGGCAGAAACTTCTTCCATGGTGCAGGAGGCCTGGCCTGATTCCACCGGGAGTCAGATGGGAGGCACCATTCTGGCAGTCATCTCTTCAGAGGCGAAGGCTCCCCCAGTGTTCCAGCCAAGGGCCTCCAGGCCCGGTCCAGCATCTTCCTCAGTACCACCTGTCAGTGCTGCCTTGGATCCCAGCACCGCTTGTGGCACCACAGATCAGTGCGGCACCACAGGCAGTAGGGATTCAGATCCCGGCACAGTCTCTGATCCCGGTGCCGCACACTGTGCCAGGGATCATGTCGGTGCCATGAGCAGTGCGGGCCGCCTTGAGGTGCCAGAAGTGGAGGAGATCATGGGGTGGTCTGGGTCCGAGCCTCTTCAGGTGAGGACAATGATTCAGAGGTGGACCCGGACTGGCTCCCAGATTCTTCGGAGTCCTCAAACTCCTCCTTGCCCAGCACTACAACTCCAATTCAGCCCACTCCTTTGGGATTAGCAGTTACTGTCGGCACTGGTGTCGGTGGTCCCAACCAGTCCTCCTGTGCTGACGGTGGCACCAGGGGACGTGCCGGGGTCGGTGGTTCTCCTTCTCCCTTAAGGGGTGTACCCCTTTCTTTCTGTGCTCAGGCCGGGCCCATTTCTGGACTGGCTAGGGCACCTGAGGCAGGGTAGGGTGTTCTCTCAGTGACTGTCTCTCGGAAGTCAGCCATGGTGATTAAGCTGTCTAGGCTGACTCTGAGGAAAAGGTCCCTCTCCGAGTCTGAAGGGTTGAGGGGACAAAGTCGGGGGCAGAGCCACTCCGAGAGCCCCAAGTGGCTCGGGGTGGAGTCACAGCACCGGTCCTGTTTTATCTCAAGAGGCCTCCTTAGGAGGAATCTCATTTTTAGCGGCTAGGGGCCACCCTTCTGGGCTCATGCGGCCCCGGTCACCTCGCGGCGGGGGTTCTCTTTTAGGGCTCAGTCCTGACCCTTCCAGCTCAGTTGAACAGCCCCCCCGATTACTTCAGCCGACAGATCTTCTCCAGTCTTGAGGTCTCCTGTTCAGTCCCCCAGCCCTGGCAGAGGTTACGCTCCTCCTCGGAGGTGTTAAGCCCCCTTACTTCTGCCAACGACTCCCTCTCTCCCAGGCCATGTCGGTCCCATAGGACCTCTCAACTGAAGCAGTTTAGGTCCACAGTTGCACTATTCCCTGCCTTCTTTAGGTCCACAGACGAGGAGGTGTTCCACCATTCCCCTGTGCAGCCAGTGCCTGACTCTCCGGACTCGTCAGCTTCCTCATCTTCCTCTTCTGACGGAGAGGATTCCTCCATCCACCTGTCTCCAGCGCTTCCTTTCGGGGTTGGTTGGCGTGCTCCACATCTCCATGTCAGGAAGTCGCAAACCTGAGTGGATGCGTGCGCCTTTTTAGGCAAATTCAGTGCAACCAACCTAGTGGTTCCCACCTGGCCATCCCCCTTAAGGGAGGCATTGTACCATGCCTGGAGAAGTCCTTCAACCCTCTCTCCAGCCAAGGGACTGCCGGTGCAGGTACTGTGCACCCCTAGAGTCTCCAGGAGCCTTGGCTCACCCTCCTTCGGGCGTGACGCTCCTGGACACACCCAGATGCCCAAGACTTGACTGACCCCCAGAGACAGATTCTGAGGAGTTTGACATTTGGGGAGGAGAGTTTTCTCTTCAGCACATCTCTCTTTATTTCCTTCGGCACATAAGGCCCATCATGCTGCCTATAAAAGGCAACTATGGTCTCTACTAGGACAGATCCTAGTATCCTTGCCCAATTCGGAGGTGACCAGCCAAGCCACTGCCCTCTCCACACGGGGTCTGGAGCTTGTGAGGCACCAAGCAAGGGCATCATATGATGCTGGTGAGGGAGAATATAGGCTGTCGGGGACAGCAATCTGCATTAGGTGGATGGAATGGCTTCGTCTTTCCAGGTTATCACCCCTGGCCTGGTGAAGGGTAACCACCTCCACATTCCGGGGAACCCATCTTTTCTCCCACAGGGTGAAGCAAGAACTTCAGGGGTGACTTCCTTCTCCTACCCAAAGGAGAACCCCGCGTCACCCAGATCAGTCTCAGGCCTCATTAGGCCTGTAAGGGTTCTCTCCTCCAGTGTCTCCCCCACTGGAGGCTGAGAGATTTTTCTTCCTTCAGGGAGGTACCAGGCCCCCTTTGAGGGGCTTGATAATTACCCACCAGTGATGAATGGTGAAGACTGGCACAGATAAGATATGAAAATGATGTACCTACCATAATTCTTGACCTTTCTGTGTATTTCCTCCATTCATCACTGCTTCCCAAACACCTTTTCCTCTTAGGCCTCAGTCTCTTGGCGATGCCTCCTCCCTGTTTGTTTCTTCAAACTATTCCTGCTGGTAATTCTGATACCTCTCGCTCCACTCCCTTTTTCAAGGGTGTTGGGGAGTGTTTGGGGGGGGGGGGGCAAGCATGGAGGCAACCCATTTTGGTCACCAGGGTTCTGTTTTTTATCCTAATGGGACCCTCCTCCCGGTCAGAACCATTTGGATCCTCACCTGTTTTTATCCAAAACTCTAAAGGTTTTCTTAAAGCAGTATTGGTGGGACCCTGGTGATCCTTTCCTCCTTTTCCATCACTGTTTTAGCGATATCTCTGGTAAATTTTTCCCCCTGGAGATTACCTGTCGCTCTTTCACTATAGGAATAAGCCTCCTCCTCATCTCTCAGACTTAAAAAGGGAAGGGTGGGAGGCTTATTTTGTCAATTAAAGTCTAATTCAGAATGAATCATGTCCCTTCTCCTCTTATTACCCCTTTCTCACGGGGCGGGGGGGGACATTAGTAGTTTACTTCTGTGCTGCTCCCCCTCTGGATTCCAAATAATAATTATTATTATTATTCCTCCTCTTTCTCCTCCAACTCCTCCTCTTCTTCTGTTCTACCTCTTCTCCCTCCCTAATTTTATCCCTCCTCTGTTCACCCAGAGGTTAGGACCCCCGTCTCAGATCTCTAGGCTCTTATCGTTCTGTCCTCTTATCCAGCATTATTCCTTTCTTGGTTTAATGCCCTTTCCTTTTTCTATCCCTCGGGCTCCCTTGCCCCACCCTCTGCCTTTCTTGATTACTCTCCGGCATGCAGAAATGGGTCTGAGGAGGAGCTGATGTCGGTTTCTGGCTAACCCATGAGCACCTCGAGGGCAGTGCCATCATGATGTGGGCTCCGCCTCTTTGGAAAATAAAAAAAAAAAAAAGGCTTCTACAACTTCCTTTTCTCCTGCCAGAACCCAACAATGATGAATGGTGAAGATACACAAACAGATCAAGAATTACGGTAGGTATGTATGTAGGTTGCTAAGCAGCAGATGTTTTTGCATTGTGCTCTGGTTCTGTGATAGAACCTGTATTAGTAGAAGGTAGACTACTCTGATTGTAGCTACCTTTTGATGGTAAGGCTAAAGAGCTGAGAAAGAAATCTATGTATTTTTGAGTGTTATAGAAGCCAGAAAGGGAAGGAAGCATATTCAATTCAGTGCTTTACAGTAATTGGTAATTGCAGTTTTTCTTTTAGACTTGGATTGTGGGCTTTTGGTGACACTGTACTTTCTTTGTTGTCTTTACTTAGATTTGTTTTTGGGCTGTTGAGGATTTAAGACGTAGCAGTGGTGTATTCTTTGCTGTCTTTGGTTGCGGCAAATTTTCACCCCCCCCTTCCCCCAACCCTTGATTATTTGCCCTGTTAAATCTGACTGACAGGAGCTAAACACTGGGTATAGTAAGGGGTGTGGAGTAGGAGGGGCATACCGGGAAAGGAACAGCAGCAAGTGAAGAGGTGACTGCTCTCTCAGTGGAAGGGAAGTAAATGCAAATCTAGGAACTTTCATTATTACTTCTTCGCATTGATATTGCATTGGGGAAAGGAGGAGTAGGAGTTTGAGGAAGGTTGTGCAATGGCTACTTAAAGTCTGTTTTTGAGTGTGGATAGGAAGGATAGGAATATAAAAAGCAGTTGCTCAATAGATCTAAATGCGTGCAACAAAGGAGGTAAGGGAAATAAAGAAAATGTTTTGCACTGATAGAGGGGGAGGGGAGACCTGGGAGAGTGTTTGGTATCCTGCATCTGGAAGGGTGGGGAGTCACTGGTGGGCACATAATGTGGGTGGTAGGCTGCAACAACTCATGAGCACCAATCTTTCTAAAATTGCCTGAAGTGTGGGAGGATGTTTAGTGTGCAACCACATAGAAAACTTAGAAAGGAGATTGAGGGTCTGCAGGAGGAACTAAGACAGGCAAGGCAGATTGGGGTGGGTTTAGCCCAATACTGGAGGGGAGGAAGAAGGGAGAGGAGGAGGCGACGATTTAGCCAACAGTGGTGAGGAGAAGGTCAGAAGAAATGAAGCAGAGACAAAGGGGCCCAGGCCAGGAAGAACAATTGCCAGGGAAACCAGGTCAGGAAACAAAAGACAAATGGAAGGAGGAGATAGGGACTTGTGAGGGGAGGCGAAGAAGTGGCAAAAGTCAGAGTGTGGAAAGGAGAGAACAGGTTACTATGAAGAGAGAGGGAGCGGGCATTTGTGAAGGGCCTTCAGAAAATAGTTGTGCACTGCTATAAAGAAAAAAGGTGGAGCAGGTAAATGATGAAATTAGAGGAGTAATTGAGAAATGCTTGGACCAAACTGGAGCGGGGGGAAGTTCTGCTGGGAGAATTGCAACAGGGGTAAAAGGGGGAAATAATGTGCAGGAGGAAGAAGAGGAGCTGGAAATGAGAGAGGAGGAGATGAATGGAAGCAAGCAGGGAGTAAGAGGGGTGGAATCTTAGTGCTGGGGGACTCAATACTAAGAGGAGTTAGGTGGGGTAGCAAGGGGGAGAGACATAGTCGCATTTGGGTGGAGGCCATTCCAGGAATGATAGCGGAAAGGGTGGGACAGTCTGTTCTGAAATATGCTAGACGGGGTAGGGACAAGCCTCATTTAATTATACATCTTGGGACAAACGACCTGGCTGACAAGACAATAGATACAGTCGAGAGGAGGTTTGAGGAACTAGCACGATTATGTGAGGGGTCAGAAAGATCAGTAACTTTTTCTTAGATACTTCCGGTGCCAAAGGCAAGCACAACAAGAAAGCTGAGAATAGAGGAATTTAACGGATGGCTAAGAACCTGGTGTTGTGCTAAAGGGTATGGACTGTTGGGGGGGGGGACCTGGGAGGACAGTAATCTCCATGCCAAAGACAGACTACACTTGAGTGAGGAGGGAAATAAAGTGTTGAAACAGAGGATGGAGGAGTTCATAGAAGAAGTTGGGAATTTAAACTAGGAGTGGGGGGTGGCAGCTGGGGAAGAGATATGCAGAGACCACAGGTTGGGAAACCATATGAGCTTACCCCTCATAACAATGACAAAGGACAAATGGCAAGTACTGTTGGTGATGCTAGGAAAGGAGGGCAGGATGGGGGGGAAGGTGGTTACCCTTAATGCTAGGAGCCCTGGGAGGAAAACTGCAGAGTTACAGGTTCTCATGGCAGAGGGAGAGGTGGACATTGCAGCCATCACGGAAACATGGGCCACCCAATACCATGACTGGGACCTAGCTGTACCAGGGCACAGGTTATTTCATAGGGACAGGGTGATTGGGAAAGGAGGAGGGGTGGCACTATATGTGAAGGAAGGACTGAAGTGTGTAAGGGAGGAAGGTAGTATGGAGTCACTTTGGATGCAAATCCAGGATTCCAAGAATAGGATTCTTAGAATGGAAGTGGTGTACAGGCCACCATCTCAGACGAAGGAGTTAGACAGGGAACTAGCGGGGCAGATAAGGAGGACCTGCGAGAAGGGTAGTGTGGTGATTGTGGGGGACTTCAACATGCCAGGAGTGGACGGGAGCACCCCAACAACCAGAAACAGAAGGGAGCAGGTACTACTGGATGCCTTGCAGGACAGCTTCCTGCTGCAAATGGTCAGTGAACCAACGAAGTTAGAGAATCCCCTTGACCTTGTGCTGGCAAATGGGGACTTTGTGAGAGAACTTACAGTGGAGGAACTGCTGTCAGGGAGTGACCACCACTCAGTATGGCTCATATTGGATATGGGCAAGGAAGGAGTGGAATCTGGCACAATAGTGCTGGACTTCAGAAGGGCCGACTTTGGGAGGACGGGCGAAGTGGTAAAAGGGTACCTGGCCAGAATTCAATCTAGTACGGACACTAACCAGAGGTGGGAGCTCATAAAGCTGGGGATAGTGGAGGCAACCAAAACCTGCTGCAAAGTCCAGAGCAAGAAGGCTAGGACTAAGAAACCGATCTGGTTGAGCAAGGAGGTCATGGAAAGGTAAGGAGGAAAAGAGCTGCCTTTAGGAAGTACAAGAAAACAGGGAGGGGAGGACAGGGAGGTACTTGACAGAATCAAAGGAGGTGACAAGGGCAGTGAGCCAAAGCATCTCGGAACTCAGGTTGGCACAAGGCATTAAGAGGGAGAAGGACTTCTTTAAGTACATTAGGGAGAAAGAGCTGTAAGGACCATAGTAGAGAATTAGGAAGGAGGGGTTGGGTGGAAGCAGAGTGCAATAAAGGCGGAAGCACTAAATGAGTACTTCTGCTCAGTATTTACTAAAGAGAGGGGGGGTGACACCCAAGGTGGGATAAATGGCAGAAGCAGGGTGGGAAGTGGTGACAGATGGGGAAATCATGGAGAGCAGAGTTCGAGAGGGTTTGAAGGCACTGAGGGTGAACAAGGCGCCAGGCCCATATGGCATCCACCCCAGGGTACTGAAGGAGCTGGCAGAGCTCCTTGCAGGACCTTTGGCAGACCTATTTAATGCCTCACTACATTCGAGGTGTGTACCTCAGGACTGGAGGATGGCTCATGTGGTGCCCCTCCACAAGAGTGGCCCCAAGGATGAACTGGGAAACTACAGACCAGTGAGCCTCACATCCATCGTGGGTAAGCTAATGGAGACTATCCTGAAGGATAAAGCTCTGTAACAGAGTAGACACACCAGAGGGTGTAGACAGAATGAGAAGCAACCTGCAGAAACTTGAAGAATGGTCAGGGGTTTGGCAGTTGAAATTCAATGCAAAGAAGTGCAAGATGATGCATATGGGGCACAAAAACCCTGGCACAATATATCAGTTGGGGGGTGAGGATATAGCATGCACCAAGCAGGAAAGGGATCTTGGGGTTATCATCTCTGATGACCTCAAGGTAGGGAAACAGTGTGACAAGGCAGCAGGTAAAGCAAATAGGATGCTGGGATGTATAGGCAGGGGCATCACCAGCAGGAAAAGGGAGGTCATAATTCCGCTATACAAGACACTAGTGAGGCCCCCCTGGAGTACAGTGTACAGTTCGGAGACCATACCTACGTAAGGACATAGACAGGGTAGAAGGTTCAGAGGAGGGCAACAAAGATTGTGCATGCATTGCATCACAAGTCCGATGAAGACAGGTTGAAGGAACTGAACATGTACTCCCTGGAGGAGAGGAGGAGAGAGGGATATGATAGAGACATACAAGTATCTTACAGGGAGGAACAGGGTGCAGGAAAACACTATTTTAAGCGAAAAAGATGTTCCAGGACTAGAGGCATGGGATGAAGTTGGAGGAGGCCGATTCAGAGGAAACATGAGAAAGAATTTCTTCACAGAACGGGTGGTGGACAAGTGGAACACCCTGCCAGAGGAAGTGGTGGGGGCTGAAACAATCACGGGATTTAAGAATGCATGGGATAGACATAAAGGAATTCTGGAGGTCAGGGGTAAGGTGCAACAGACTTCTAGGAAAACAAACTGAACTTACAAGCTCAAATGGGCAGACTGGGTGGGCCATAGGCCCTTATCTGCCGACACTGTCTATGTATCTATGTATGTATCTATGAAAGGCTGGTGGCCCTCCTAGAGGCCAAATGACTACGGGACAGCAGACAGCAAGGCTTCATACGTGGCAGATCCAGCCAAACCAACCTGATCGAGTTCTATGACTGGGTAACTAGGCAACAGGACAGAGGCCATGCAGTGGATGTCCTGTATCTGGACTTCAGTAAGGCATTCGACTCAGTGCCACATCGAAGGCTGGGAAGGAAGTTAGTAGGCACAGGGGCGGGTGCAAAGCTGGTGAGATGGGTAGGAAACTGTCTGCAGGGAAGGCAACAGAGGGTGGTGGTGGGTGGGGAGCTCCCACACCCAAGGGCAGTGATGAGCGGTGTTCCACAGGACTCGGTGTTGGGACCAGTGTTTGGGATATTCATTGCAGACATATCATGGGACATTAAGAGCAAGATCAGTCTGTTTGCTGATGATATCAAGGTAGGCGCAGTGGTGGATGACCTAGGGGGATGGCAGGGGTTGCAGGATGATCTGGCAAAGCTTGAAACCTGGTCAGACACCTGGCAACTGGGCTTTAATGCCAAAAAGTGCAAGGTGCTGCATTTGGGATGAAGAACCAAGGAGGAGTTACCAGCTAGGGGAGTGCAGCTAGCCCAGAGGAGGAGGAGAAGGATCTGGGTGTGCTCATTACAGGGTCAATGAACAACTCAGCACAATGTAGGAAGGCAGCTGCAAGGCCAACAAAATGCTGGGTTGTATTGCAAGAGTATATCCTCTAGGAGGAGAAGGTGATTCTGCCACTGTATAGGTCATTAGTTAGACCACACCTGAAGTACTGCGTGCAGTACTGGCGATCCGTATCTGAAGAGGACATTAAGTTACTGGAGGGTGCAGTGCAGAGCGACAAAAGATGATCAAGGGGCTGGGGGACTTATCATACGAGAGGAGGTTGAAGAGTTGAACATGCATTCACTGGAGGAGAGGAGGCGGGTGACATGACTGAAACCTTTAAATACATGAGAGGAATAAACAAGACAGGTACAGAGGGCTGTTCAAAGTAAGGAGGGAGGGGACACCAGAGGCCATGATATGAGACTGGAGCGAGGAAGGTTCAGGAGGGAGATGAGGAGACACTTTTTACAGAGAGGTGGTGGCTGGGTGGAATGCGTTACCTGCTGAAGTGGTATGCAGTAGAACAGTGGACTGTTTCAAACGAGGATGGGACAGGACAAGGGGGAGGGTTAATGAAGGTGAAGGGTGGAAGGGAGGGGCAGCAGCAGAATAAGGGGTGCTAGCTGCACATTCAAGCAGACTTGATAGACCTCTAGGCCTTTATCTGCTGGCAAATTTCGTATGTAATTTTCATTTTTCTTCTGTTCCGTGTGATAAAAAAGTATTCAGGAAATAAGTATATGTCCCAACTGTCATGGCAGAGAGGCTTGGACTCCTTGGTTGCTTTCAAGAGGTGGTCACTTGTTTCCGTGCTACCTGTGACAAGCAATCCCGTGTGTAGTTTGTGTTAGTTACATACGAACATATGAATGTGCCATCAGAAACTCACCACCCGGTCTATCTAAGTCTGCTCGAGTGTGCAGCTAGTACCTCTAATTTGCAGCTGCCCCATCCCCCTTCCCTTTGTCATCCCACTGCCACCCACCACCTCTTCCACCCTCACTCTCCCCTGTTCCCTGTCTGATGCCCTTTTGAAGCTGTTCACAGATTTACATGATACCACCCATTCTGGTAGTGCATTCCATTTTGCTGCAACCCTCTCTGTGAAATAGTGTCTCCTGATTTCCTTCCTAAATCTTCCCTCCTCTTTTCTTAGTCCATGCCCCCGTGTGTCCCTCTCCCTCCATTGCTTAAAGACCCCATCTGCCCCATCCTTATTGATTCCACTCAGATACTTGAATGTCTCGTTCATGCCCCCCCTGTCCCGTCCCGTCTATCCTCTAGGGTGTACATATTCAGGTCTCCGAGCCTGCTGTCAGAGTCTCTACCCTCCAATCCACATATCACCTTTGTTGACCTCCTCTGCACCCCCTCCAGTAGCCTGATATCATGCTTTAGGTGTGGCCTCCAAAACTGCACACAACACTCTCAAGTGCGGCCTTACCAGTGACCTGTAGACGGGCAAGATCACCTCTCTTCGCCTGGACGAAACCCCCCCTTGCTATGCACCCCAGCATTTTGTTTGCTTTTGCAGCCACTCTCCTGCACTGGGCAGTGTTGTTCATGGTCCCTGTTATCATTACCCCTAGGTCCTTCTCCTCCTCAGTGATCCCTAGCTTAACCCCCAGTACTCTCCTTGGGTTCTTCATCCCAAAGTGCATAACCTTACACTTCTTTGCATTGAACCCCAGCTGCCACCTCTCTGACCACTCTTCTAGCTTGCTTAGGGTCCCCTGCAGCTGCTTCCATCCCTTCTCTCCATCCACCACTGCTCAGATTTTGGTGTAGTCAGTGAACAGATGTACCTTGCTCACCACCCCATGTGCAATGTTTGATGTGAAAAGCCCAAACAAAACCAGCCCCAACACAGAGCCCTGTGGCACCCCACCCATCACCGGCCTTGGCGTTGAGAGCTCCCCTCTCACCACCACCCGTTGCAGCCTCCCACTCAGCCAGCTTATAATCCAGTTCATCATTTCTTCCCCTACCCCTACACCAGTTAGCTTCCCCCCCCAAGCCGCCCATGAGGCACTGAATCGAAGGCCTTGCTGAAGTCCAAGTAAAGAACATCCACCGCATGACCCTTATCCATCTCACCTGTCACCCAGTCATAATATTGTATCAGGTTGGTTTGACAAGACTTCCTGAAACAAACTCATGCTGTCTCACATCCTGGAGGCCACTGTCCTCCAGGCACGACACCAGTCTTTCCTTTAGTATCATTTCCATGAGTTTGCACACTATGGAGGCGAGACTTACCAGGCGATAATTACCCGGTTCATGCCTTGGTCGGCTCTTGTGTAATGGCACTACATGTGCCATCCTCAGTCAGTGGCACACATCCGACTCCAGTGAGTGCTGTACAGATCATGGCCGGCTCACGCCAACTACCTCCATCTCCCTCAGCACCCTGGGGTGGATACCATCCGGCCCTGGTGCCTTATCTACCTTCAGTGCCCTCAGTTCCTCTAGGACACTACTTGCCTCAATTTTTCCATCTGTTGCCTCCTCTCCCCTCGTCCCCACACTCCCAGCCCATGGTGGTAGCGGTCCCCCTTTTCTTCCATGAACACTGAGCAAAAGTATTCATTCAGTGTTTCTGCCTGCTCCTCCCCCTTTATCCTCACTACTGTCTCCTTGCACTTCCTTTTCTCCCTGAATGTATCTGGAAAAAAAGTATTTCTCAACCCTGTTAATTCTCAGCTCCCTCTGGGCCTTGGCTTCTCTCACTTTTCTGGTCACCTCCCTGGACCATCCTGCATACTCCTCCCTGTCCACTTCCTTCCCTATCCTCCTATACCTCCGGTGCACCTCTCATTTTGATCTCACCACCTCCACTACCTTGCTGTTCAACCAGCATTGTTTTCTTGCTCCGCTCCTCTTACTCTTGTGTCTTGGTGCAGGCTTCAGTTGCTTCTGTAATCCCCAGTTTAATAATATCCCACTTCTGCTCTGTATCCATCTCTTGCTTTATGCCCTCCGGTTTCCCTTTCAGTACTTCCTGTATCCTCCCAAAGTCTGCTCCGGTGAAGCTTACCACCTGAGTAACTGATTTCTCTGGCTCCCCGCACATCATGATATTAAACCACACCATTTGGTGATCGCTGTCGGCTAGTGGGTCCTCCATCTTTATTTCCCTTACTGCCTCACCATTCAACAAAACCAGATCTAAAGTGTTCTTTAGCCTAGTAGGTACACTAACCAACTGTGTCAGCAGACCTTCCTGGATTGAGTCCAGGAGCACTTGCTCCCTAGCACAGGAGGTGACCAGAATGCTCCAGTCAACCCCCCAGCAAGCTGAAATCCCCCATGATGACCACCTTCCCTTTTCTACATACCTTTCTGATCTGTCCCGCTAATTCCCTGTCAAGCTTCTCAAACTGGGACAGTGGCCTGTCTACCACCCTAAAATACAGGTTACTCACCTGTAACAGGAGTTCTAGGAATGGTATATGTTGTTCATCCACACTGTCTGGCAGGTATCCTTGCCGCTTTAAATCTTGCTGGAAGGTCTTCAAGCTGGCTCCTCCCACCCAACCGGGTGGTAAAACTCTCGGCTCCGCCCCATGGCGCCAGATCTGGCCGCTGGAAGCTCAGGTTGTCGTCGAGGCCGGGAGGTCGGGTGGGTGGTGTGGATGGGCAACATATACCATTCCTAGAACTCCTGTTACAGGTGAGTACCTTATTTCTAGGGACATGGATATGTTGTTCATCCACACTATCTAACAACTCTAACAGTTCTCGGAAGGAAGGGGCAAAGCGCACACCCCTACTAGGGAACAGAGACTGGAGAACCGAGGCCCCAAAACCAGCATCGGCGTGACTCAAGGTCGATACGTAATGGGCGATGAAGTGTGTGCCGACTTCCAGGTAGCAGCCCTGCAGATTTCCTGGATAGGGGCGTCCCTGGAAGCAGCCACCGATGCAGCAGTATGGCCGGGTAGAATGAGCTCTTATCCCTCTGGGGCTCATGCCCGACAACTTATAGCGAGATCTGTGAAGGTGACCCACCTGCTATAATCCGCTTGGCTGCAGGTCTGCCAGGTGCGGACTTCAAGCGTGGGTGACAAACAGCTGGCGAACCTCTCCCTAATTTCAGCGTGCACCTTATAGTAAGTGAGCGCCCTTCTGGGGTCCAGAGCATGGAGCCTATATTCGACCTCCGAGTGTGATTGGGGTAGAATACCCGGCAGAGTCAACACCTGGTTGAGTGGAAACTCGACACCACCTTGGAAGGAATTTCGGTGGGGCAGGACAACCATGTCCCTGTGGAAGACCAGGTAAGGAGACTCGATGGAAGCGCCTGAGCTCTCCCATCCTTCTGGCTGACGTGATAGCCACCAAGAAGGCGGTCTTCCACGACAGGTGAGAGAGTTCACATCTGTGCATTGGTTGGAATGCCTTGCCTATAAAGCTTTGCCGAGTACCAGCAGTAGATCACGGAGGTGGAGAATGTCGCACCGGAGGAAATATGATCAAGGACCTTAGCGCCAGACCACCTTCTCCTGCACCACCGACTGCTTCCACGCCCGCACCGGTAAGCAGAGATGGCTGCCAGGTGCACCTTAAGGGTCGCTTCTAATCGCTTCTCCTTGCTGAGAAAGGACCAAAGGTGTCCAACATGCTCGCCAAGGAACAGGAGGAAGGGTCCAGGCCCTTGCCCTGGCACCAAATGGAAAATCTTTTCCATTTGAAGGCGTAGCATTTTCTGGTCGACTCCTTATGGGACGCCTCAACTACACTGAGGACCTCGTCGGAAAGACCCAAGGTCTGGAACTCTAGCCGTTCAGGAACCAGGCTGTCAGGTGCAGGGATTGAAGGTCCGGATGGAATACCTTCCCCTGATTGACTGAGAGCAGGTCCAGGTGAGCTGGAAGCTGCCTCGGGAGCCTGAAGCTGAGGCTGAGGAGATCTGGGTACCAGTACTGGCGGGGCCAGTCTGGGGCTATCAGAATCACCTGCGCCTTGTCCCTCCTTGCTTTGAGCAGCACCTTGTGCATCAAGGGAACGAGGGAAAGGTGTAGAAGAGGCCCGGGGTCCACGGCCTCAAGAGGGCATCCCCCTCCAGCGAACTCTGCTGAGGGGGCGGGCATGGAACAGCCTCAGCTTTGCATTCTCCCTGGAGGCAAACAGGTCCACCTGAGGTGTGCCCCAATGGGAGAATAGATCTTGTACTACCTCGCGGGAGAGAGACCACTCGTGGGGACGCAGCCCTATCCGGCTTAGGGCATCGGCCGGGTTTTGGAGGCTCCTGCCACATGAAAGAGCTGGAGAATCCGCCTCCAGGCTGCGTGCAGTGACCAGATGCGGAGAGCTTCCTTGCATAGAAGCATGGGCGCTGGGCCCGCCCTGGCGGTTTAGATAGTACACGGTCATGGTATTGTCCGTCTGGACTCGGACCACTTGACCCCCAGAAAGCGAGCAAAAGGCGGTGAAATGGCGGACCCACCGGAGCTCAGTAGGCTGATGTGGCATCAGGACTCCATGGGACCAGAGGCAGTGGCGCTGGGTGTTCCCCAGATGGCACCCCAACCCATCAGAGGCATCAGTCGATAGAGACTGTCGCTAAGGGCGGACAAGCAGGATGCCCTCCTGCAGATGGTGACGTTACCACTGGAGAAGCGTTCCGCTTCCTGAATCACCGTCACTAGCTGGTCCAATGGATCACAGGCGTTACGACCACTGGCTGGCCAGCCCCACTGAAAAGGGGGCGTGATGTCCAGCGGCCCAACGACACGCTGATGCAGGCCGGCCATGAGACCCAGGGCGCAGGAAGTCCCGGGCAGGGCACAATTGCCCAACCAGAAATGACTGGGCAAGGAGGAAAGAACCTCGGCCCTGTCCGCGGGAGCCATGCTCTGGCTCGAAGTTGAGCTCTGCCCCTATGAAAAGAATCGCCTGCTTCAGCTCGAGTTCCGACTTGGCCTCGTTGATAAGGAGGCCGACCTGAGAGCAAACCTGGAGGGCCAGATCTCTGTACCGCTCCACCTCCTGTGTGGAGGGGGCTGCTATCAGCCAATCGTCCAGGTAAGGTAAACCCGGACCCCTCGCGGCGCAGAGAATGCTGTCTCACCACCACCATGGGCTGGTGAAGACCCTGGGAGCTGGAGATGCGGCGAAGGGCATGGCTTGGAACTGAAAGAGATCCCTCATTTCAGCGAAGGACCTCTGATGTGACAGACGGATGATAAGGGCGTGAAAGAAACGCGTCCTGCAGGTCAGACAGCAGAACCACGCCATGTTCAAGGATGAGTATTATCTGAGCCAAGTGACCATCTTGAAGGTCCAGAACTTAGGAACTTGTTTAGGTCGTGTAGGTAGAGAATGGGCGCCAGCCCCGTCCGTTCAGAACCAGGAAGTACCTGGACATGAACCCGGGTCTAAGGGAGGGTCGCCACCTCTCTGATCACCTCCTTCTCGAGGAGGAAGCGTGTCGGCTCGGCGAGCTGACAGCGAGGCGGACCTGAGGCCCCGAGTGCGGCGGCTCTGAAGGGTGGGGCCTGCTCGAACTCCAGAGCAGACCCTTTCCCTACCTCCAACACCCACCGGTCTGTGGTGATAAAGGACCAGGCGGAAAGAAAGTGGCGGAGCCGCCCCCCCACGAGGGGCACCTGGGGTGAGGTGACAGGGTTGAGGCGACACCCCTCAATCACCGTCACTGGGCAGGCTTGGAGGAAGGACTGCCAAGGGACCTCCAGGGCCTTACCTCCCTACTTCCTGGAGGCTGAGGGCTTGGGTTTTGGGATGTCAAGCTTCGAGCCTGCTGTGGCCCTGACGTTGCTGGGCCAGGCGTGCAGCAGGACACAGAGGATGAAAGGAGCTTAGGCTGTGGTCTGTGACTTTGTCCTTCTGTGCGGATGAGACCGAGTCAAGGTAGCATTGGACTTCTCGATCCTCTGCAGGTGACCTTCCACCCCAGGGGCAAGAGGTCGGGTCCCAGGAAGGGACATCTGCCAACTTGTGCTGGGTATCCAAGTGAAGGTGGATATCCTCAGCCATGCCCAGCGGCACATAGCCACTGCAGCACTACTGACCTGGCACATGGTCTCCAATGTCCAGAGCAGTCTGAAGCTGCTGTTTGGCCTGCCCTGCCCTGGTCCCGCACCTGCCTAACCGGTGGTCTGCAGGTCCGCCGGAAGATGAGGAACTCATCGTCCAGGGAGCCCAACAGGGCATGAGAGAATGTGCCATGAGTGCAGCAACTGGTCTGATGAAGGCCGAGGGAGGGCCTTAGCGTAGACTTTGTGCCCGGCATGGTCAATTTCTTGGGACTGCCCAGCCGGGAGGTTTGTCCACGTCCCTAGCGTTCCCGGCATGCGGAAAACTGTCGGTAACAGCCCCTCGGCGGTGTTCGAAAAACCGACAAGGAACCAGTAGGGACCGCATACTTCCTGGCCATCCTGGCCGGGAGGCGCAGGATACAGGAGCGAGCGCCAGAGACTCCAAGGCCCACATAGCCTCGGCCACGGAAAAGCCTCTGTAGGGAATCCCTCAGTCAAGTCTCCATGAGGGATACCTGGCCCGCTTGGACACAGGTTCAACTTCATCGGTGGACTCCGAGGCGAAGCAATCCAGATAGGACCAAGGCTATAGGTCCATCGACTGACCTCAAAGGACTCCAAGTCTACTAAGCCTGGAAAAGGGAGGAATGGCGATCCGGACTCTGAAGAGTCCAAAAAAACTACCTAGGCTCTAACCACCCTCCACCTGCCGAGGTCAATCGGGAGTGAGGCTAACAGACAGCCTATGGGGCAGGCCCTGAGATGACCGAGAATTCTTGGTCGAACCCCAAATAATGGCTGTGGGCGGAGGTTCCACGAACCGGTGGGCAACTGGTTTGGCAAACAACACGGCCTGGGGCAGGCTCCTCGGGTAGCCAGGGTTGTTCGACGCTCAGTGACAACCATAATAATCGGGGCGTGAAATAGCTTGTTCCGGTCGAAGGAGCTGTTACGTAGGTCCTCGTGCGTCGGCGTAACGACGACCTCCCTCGTCGAGAGGAGGGCGGCGGCGGCACAACACCGCCCAGTGCGAGACGAGACCGCCTCGGCAGTGAGATCGCTGGACGAAAGTCAAGACGAAACCTCCAACTTTTCGAGGCGGTCTGCGGGGAAAGGGCAGGCGACCAGCTCTCCCTCGTGGAGGGTTCACGAGGCTCTGGAACCAAACGCATGACCCACGGGATCCTCAACTCCACAGGAGACTGCAAAGAGAGGATTCTTAGCCTGGCGACAACCCATCAACGGTCGAAAAATCGACTCGTGACAGGCGTCTCAGTCAACACTGACCAGGGACACCGTGGAACAAGTGGCGAAGCGAGCGATCGACCGAAGTGATGGCCGACAACTCGGGAGAGGACCTTTCCGCTCCAAGGCGTCGGCAGGACTTACCTGTCTTTCTTTTTGGACCCAAATAGGTCCAGCAGATGTTAGTCCCTCTCCTTAGTAGAGGACAGACAAAACTCCTTAAAGCTGTGTAGAGGAACCCAGGGAGGCGGGATAAATGCGGCCGAGGAAGATGCGGCCGCGCCTCCTCTCAAGGCGATCATCTGCTCTAGCTGATCACGAACCGCCGCCCGGAGACCGCAACCGGGCCTCTTTGACTTTACAGGAAAATATTTCGGGGCGCCCCAGCTGTAAATGGGCAACAGTCTTGAGGACATAGGCTGAGAAGGAAGAGCACAGGTGCAAACCTGGTCTACTCAAAGCCTAAACAGTAGACACACGTTGAGTGCGGATCTGTCAGACATCTTCTGCCCATAGGGCATCTCAAAAACCGGGAGTCGGTTATCCATCGCAGCGCGAGGATGAAGACCCAATCTAAGTGCAAAAATACAGTTCTCACCTAACAGGGTTCTAGGAATGGTATGTTGTTCATCCACTCATGGCAGGTATCCTTGCGCTTCATCTTGCAGGAAGGTCTTCAGCTTGCTCTCCACCCACCCGGTGGTATAACTCGGCTCAACACAGCCCAATCTGGCCGCTGGAAGCTCAGGTTGTGCGTCGAGCCGGGGAGGAGTGGGTGATTGTTGGATGAACAACATATACCATTCCCAGAACTCCTATTACAGATGGTAACCTATTCAAAGGACATGGATATGTTGTTCATCCACTCATTGGCAGACTCCAGCAGTTCTCCGGGAGGAGGAGGCAACCCCAATAACACTTGGGAAGAGACTGGAGACAGGCCCAAAACCAGCATCCTGGCGTGACTCAGGTCGATGTGGTAATGGGTAATGAAGGTGTTGCTGACTTCAGGTAGCAACCCTGCGTTCCTGGATAAGGCGTCCTGAGCAGCCACCGTTGCAGCAGTATGGCGGGTAGAACAGGCTCTTATCCCTCTGGGGCTCCATGCCGCCAACTAACAGAGATCTATGGGAAGTGACCCACCTGCTTATAGTCCGCTTGGCTGCAGGTCGGCCAGGTGCGGCTTCGGCGTAGGTGACAAACAGCTGGCGACCTCCCGATTTCAGCCGTCGCTCATATAATAGCGGCGCCCTTCAAGGTCAAAATATGGAGCCTGTCGGCCTCCAGGTGTGATTGGGGTGGGGCACGGCAGTCAACACCTGGTTGGTGACTCAGTACCACCTTGAATTTCGGGGGGCGCAGGACAACCCAATCTGGAAGACCAGGTAAGGAGACTCGTGGAAAGTGCCTGGGCTCTCCCATCCTTCTGGCTGACGTGATAGCCACCAGGCGGTCTTCCGACAGGTGAAGAGCACACCTGTGCACAGGTTGATAACGCCCATGAGCTGCCAATACAGCAGTAGATCACCGGTGGGGTTCCGCACTGGAGAAATGTGTCAAGGCCCGCTGAAAAGCGCCAGACCACCTTCTCCTCGCCACCGACTGCTTCCGGCGCCCGGTAGCAGGGGCTGACTGCCGGAATTACACCCGCAAATTCGTCGACCTGGTACTTGATTGAAAGGGACCATAAATAGTCAAAGATGCTTGCCAGGAACAGGAGGAAGGTCCAGCCCTTGCCTGACAAATGAAAACCTTTTCCATTTGAAGGCATAACATTTTCTGGGCGACTCATACGGAACGCCTCAACTTCATTGAGGACCTCGTCGGAAAGACAAGCCTGGAACTCTAGCAGCTCAGGAACAGGCCGTCAGGTGCAGGGATTGAGTCCGGATGGAACCCTTCCCTGATTGACTGAGGCAGGTCGACGAGCTGGAAGCTGCCGGGTCCTGGGCTGAGACGAGGAGTCTGGGTACAGAACTGGAAAGGCCAGTCTGGGGCTATCAGAATCACCTGCGCCTTGTCCTCCTTGCCGGCACCTTGTGGATCAGGGAAATGGAAAGGCGTAAAAGGGCCGAGATTCACCTCGAGGCATCCCCTGCAGCAAGCCCTGCTGAGGGGCGGGCATGCAGGAACGGTCTCAGCTTAGTTCTCCTGGCGAACGCCACCTGAGGTGCCCCAATGGGAGAACAGATGCTGTCGCTGTCGGTAACTGGCCCCTACTAGGGTGTTCAAAACCGGATAAGGAACCAGTAGGGACCTGATATTTCTGGGCATCCTGGCCGAGGGCGAGGACAGAAGCATTGCCAGAGCTCCAAGGTCAAGCCTACTAGGCCTCTGCCACCGAAAGCCTCTGTGGGGAATCCCCAGTCCAGTCTCCGTGAGGGACTCGGTCCGCTTGGACAGGTTCTGAGCCATCCCGTGGACTCGTGCCTGCAATCCCAGATAGATCAAGGGCCATCGGCCCATCGACTGACCTCCAAAGGACTCAAGTCTACTCGCCTGGAGAAAGGGGATTACGTCGACTCTGAAGAGTCCGCGAAGAGCTGCCTCGGCCTAAGCCACCTCCACCCGCTGAGGTCAATCGGAGTGAGGTAACAGACAGCCTGTGGGGCAGGCCCTGATGACCGAGAATTTGGTGGAGCCCCAAATAATGGCTGTGGAGGCGGAGGTTCCACCGAATCGGTGAGCAGTTATTTGCCAACAACCGCCTGGAGCAGGCTCCTGGTAGCCAGGTTGTTTCGGCCCGTGACAGCCACTTGACGGTCGGGACGCTGGTGGCCGGTTGTCTCGGTCAGAAGGAGCTGTTGCCACGAAGGTCCTCGCATCGCCGACGTGAATTTACATCGAAGCCTCCCTCGCCGTGAGGAGGCGAGCGGCGGCATTGCTATCCTGGTGCCGATCGCTTATGACGGCGGGATCGTTGACCAAGAAGTCCAAGACCGAGAACCTCAGTTTTCCGAGGGCGGGAAGGACGGGCTACCAGCTCTCGGCTCGGTGGTTCACCAGGCTCTGGAACCAGAGGCACTGGTGTTTTCCACGATCCTCAACCCCACCGGGGAACTGGGAAGAGAGGATTTGGCTCGGCTTTCGACAACCCAACGGGTCGAAAATTTGATCGTGTCGATAGTTTCTCAGTCAATGGCCTGACGGGACACCGTGAGACCAGTGGCTGTTTCATCGATCGGTTTATGCCATAACTGGGAGAGGGACCTTTCCCGGCCCCAAGAGCGTCACTGAGATTCTTACCTTGTCTTCTTTTGACCCAGAATAAGGTCCAGTATGGTCCTTCTTAGTGGAGAGGGATAAGACAAATTTAAAGAAGCTGCAAGAGGAACCCGAGAGGGATAAATGCTGTCGAGAAGGTTCCCGGCTCTTCGAGGGCCATCATCTGCTCTAGTTGATCCACCGAGTTCGCCGCCACGGAGACCGCCAACCGGCCTCTTTTGACCTTACCAGAAAATATTTCGACGCCCAGCTGTGCAAGGCACCTAGTCTTGCGTATTACAGGCTGAGAAGGAAGAGCACAGGCTCAAGCTCGTGGTCATGCTCGCGCCCAAACAGTAGACACATTGAGTGCGGATCTGTCCGAGACATCTCTGTCACGCAGGGCATCTCCTCGGTGGAGTCGATTTATCCATCGTAGTCGAGGGATAAATATTCGGGTTAGGTGCAAAATACAGGTTACTCACCTGTAACAGGTTTTGTGGGAATGGTATATGTTGTTCATCCACACTCATTGCAGTATCCTGTCGCAAATCTTGGCCGAAGGTCTTCGCTCTCCCACCCACCCGGTGGTAACCTCGGCCCGCTTCATGACGCCAGATCTGGCCTGGAAGCTCAGGTTGTGCGGTCGGGCGGCGGTGGGGTTGGGATGAACAACATATACTATTCCTTGAACTCCGTTACAGAGTAACTGTATTTAGGACATGGATGTTGTTCATCCACACTATTGCAGACCTTAGCAGTTCGGGAGGAGGAGGCAAGACGCACCCCACTTACTTGGGAAAGAGACTGAGAACCTAGGCCCCAAAACCAGCATCCTGGCGTGACTCAAGGTCAGGTAATGGTAATGAGGTGTGCTGACTTCCAGGTAGCAGCCCTGCAGATTTCTGATAGGGTCGCCCAGCAGCCACTGTTGCAGTATGGCGGTGAATGAGCTTATCCTCTGGGAGGCTCCATGCCCGCCAACTATGGCAGAGATCTATGGTGAAGTGACCCACCTGCTATCGCCGCTTGGCGTGCAGGCCTGCCAGGTGCGGCTCAGCGTGAGGGTGACAAACAGCTGGCGAACCTCTCCCCATTCTCAGCTGCAGGCCCTTGAGACAAGCTTTTAGCCTCTTCTAGGTCCAGTATGGAGTTTTATTCGCCTCCGAGGTGTGATTGGGCAGAACACCGCAGAGTCACCTGGTTAAGGTGAAACTCCATACCACCTTCTGAAGGAATTTCGGTGGGCGAGACAACCTTGTCTCTGTAGATCAGAGACTCGATGGAGTGCCTGAGCTCCTTATCTTTCTGGCTGACGAGGCCACCAAGAAGGCGTCTTCCACGGCAGGTGAGAGAGACACCTGCACAGGTTCCGAATGGCTTGCCCATGAGCTTTGCCAGTACCAGCGTAGATCCCACGGAGGTGGGGTTCCCACTGGGGGAAATGTGATCAAGGCCTGAAAAGCCAGACACCTTTTCCTGCGCTACCACTGCTCTCGCCTCGCAAGCAGAGATGGCTGCCAGGTGCACCTTAGGTCCCGATCTGAGCCTGATTAGAAAGGGACCATAGCCAAGATGCTGCTATGAACAGGAGGAAGGGTCCAGTCTTGTTTCGACACCAAATGGAAAACCTTTCCATTGGCAGCATTTCTGGTCGACTTGACGGGACGCCTCAACTACATTGAGGACTCGCTGAAAGACCCAACTGGAACTCTAGCCAGGAACCAGGGCCAGGTGGTGGATTGAAGGTCCGATGGAACACCTTCGATTGACTGAGAGCAGGTCCGGCGAGCTGAAGCTGCCGAGTCCTGAGCTGAGACTGAGGAGATCTGTGCCTCAGAACTGCGAGGCCAGTCTGGGCTATCAGGATCCTCATGCCTTGTCCCTCCTGCCTTGAGAAGCACCTGTGGATCAAGGGAAATGGGGGCATGCAAGAGGCCCGGGTCCATTGCCTCGAGAAGGCATCCTCTGCAGCAAGCCCTGCTGAGGGGGCGGGATGGAACATCCAGTACGCCCCTGGATGCAACAGTCCATTTGAGGTGTGCCCCCAAGAACAGATGCTGCTACTCCGCAGGAGAACCACTGGGATGCAGCCCCTATCCGCCTAGGCATCGCAGTGGGAGGCTCCGCCACATGAATGGCTAGGAGATCCGGCCCAGGCTGGCGACGAGACCAATGCGAGAGCTTCCTGCATAGAAGCATGGATGCCCCGCTCCTGGCGGTTTAGATAGAATGGTGGTGGTCCGGCTCGACCTCGACCACTTGACCTCGAGGAACGGAGGCGGTGAGAGCCAGGGCGACCGCCGAGCCTCCAGCAGGTTGATGTGTGGGATCGCCGGGATCAGAGGCCAAGGAGCCCGGTGGTGTTCCCCCAGATGGGCACCAACCCATCAGAGAGGCATCGGTCGATAGAGAGACCATTACCGCTCGCGGACGAATCGATGCCCTCTGCAAATGATCTGGAACGGTCCAATTGGAGAGCGCCCATCCCCTGAGCGCTTTATACGTTGGTCCAAAGGATCTAGGTTGTGACCACTGGCTGCCAGTCCCTACTGGGAAGGGACGCATGTTCCAGCTGGGCCCAACGGACCACGCTTGGTGCAGGGCCGCCATGAGACCCAGGAGAGGCGAGGGAAGTCCCGGCAGTGGGGCGAAATTGCTCAACCAGACGTGATCGCAAAGGAGGACAACCTCGCCCTGTCCGCCGAGCCGCCTGTCGAAGAGAGTCGAGTCATGCTCATGAATAGAATCACCTGCTTGGCTCGAGTTCGACTTGGCCTCGATAAGGAGGCCCAGTTGAGAGCAGACCTGGAGGCCAGATCTCTGACCACTCCGCCTCTTCCTGAGGGAGAGCTGCTATCAGCCAGTCGCCCAGGTAAGGGTACACCCGACTCCCCGGCACCGCGAGGGAATGCTGTCACATGCTATGCATTTGTACGATTCGGAGCTGGAGACATGTCAAGGGCATGGCTTTGAATCAAAGGGATCCTTCCGCCGAAGCGAAGGAATTCTGGAGAGACGATTGATAGGACATGAAAACGCTGGCTTGCAAGTCCAGAGAGCAGAACCACATGCTGCTCCAATGTTGGTATTATCTGACAGAGTGACCATCCTGAAGGTTCGAGACATTAGGAACTTGTTTAGGGTGGTAGGTCGGGAATGGCTCAGCCTCCCCAGTTTCGAACCAGGAAGTACCTGGACACAAACCCTGGTCTGAAGGAGGGTCCGCCACCTCTTATCACCCTTCTGAGGCGATACCGCCCGACGAGCCAGTGAGGCTGGGACCGGGCAGTCTTCGGGGCTTTCTGGTCTGGATGGTGCTTTCTAATTCCAGAGGCAGCTCTTCCCACCACTCTCTCCAAGACCCACCTGTCCGGTGGGTGACCAGGCGACCTTAGGTGCCGGAGCTGCCCCCACGGGGGCCCAGGGTAAGGTGACGGAATGGGGCTTACACCTCAGTCTGCCACTGGGCAGGCTTGGAGAGGACCAGCCGAGGACCTCCCTCTGGCTTTTCCTCCTGCCTCCTGTTAGAGGAAGCTCGCTATTTGGGATGCCATGTCGAGCCTGCTGGCCCTGGCGCTGCTGGGCCGGGCGCTAAAGGGCTGGTGAAGGACGAAGCGCTTAGGCTGTGGCTATGTCTTTGTCCTTCTGAGCGAGACAGAGTCCAAGGTAGCATTGGACTTCTCGATCCTCTGCAGGTGACCTTCCACCCAGGGTCAAGAGGTCAGTCCCCAAAAGGGAACACATCCGCCATCCTAAAGGTATCCTGGAAGTAAAGGTAGATATCCTCAGCCAAGCCATGACCTTTGCGTAGCCACTGCGCCGCCACCGATCTGCGCATGAGTCCCCATCCAAAGCAGTCTGGAGCTGCTGTTTGCCACTTCTCTGCTCCTGGTCCCACCTGCTTAACCGTGAGTCTGCAGATCGGGCGGAAGATGAGGGATGACTCATCCAGGGAGCCCAATAGGGCATGAGAAAAATGCCATGAGGACGGTCCGAACTGGCCTGGCGACGGCGCGAGAGAGGAATGGCGAGACTTTTGCCCGACATAGTCCAATTTCTTGGACTCCTTGTCAGGAGGTTTGTCCACATCCCTGGCGTTGCCGGCTGCAAAGGCTGTCGGTAACCAACCCCTCAGCAGAGGGGTGTTCCGGAAAACCGGACAAGGAACCGGTAGGGACCGCATACTTCCTGGCCATCCTGGCCGAAGGCGCAGGGCAGGAAGCAGGGCGCTGCCACAGCTCCAGTGCCGGACCCATTATGGCCTCGGCCACCAGAAAGGCCTCCGTCGGAGAATCCCCTCGGTCCAGAATCTCCGTGAGGGGATACCTGGCCCGTTTGGAAACGGTTCGAGCTCCATCCCGTGGACTCCGATGGCGGAAGATCCAGGAAGGACGACGGGCTATCGTCCATTGACGACTCTCCTGAAGACTCCAAGTCCAGTCGCTGGAGAAAAGGAGGAATCATCTTGGACCGGAAGAGTCTCAAGAGCTGCCTCTGGCCTGAGCCACCCTTCACCTGCCGAGGTCGGGTCGGAGTGAGGGGTAACTGGGACAGCCGGCTGGGTAGACCTTAGCTTCACCGAGAGACCTTGGTCGGAGCTCCAATAGGTGGCTGTGGAGGCGGAGGTTCCACCGGAATCGTGGAGCAGCTGGTTTTGGCCAACAACCGCCTGGGTAGTAGGCCTCGGATAAGTCGAGGGTTGTGTCGCCGTCCGGTGACAGCCACTTTAATGGCCGGGAAGGTGACGGGTCGCTTACCTCGCCAGAGTGAGCTGTTGCAACATGAGGTCTCGCATCGCTCGACGTACTTACGCCGGCTCCCTCGTCCGAGGAGGAGGACGAGGATGAGACGCCGCTTTACCGCTGTGCCGGTGACCAAGACCGCCTGAGACGGTGGGATCGCTGGACCGCGAAGAGGTCCGAGACCGCGACCGAGTCCCGGAATTTCCAGGTCGGTGCGGGAGGTGTCGGCCGGAACCCACTCCTTCGCCTCGATGGTCCATCCGAGGGCTCCGAACCGAGGCACAGGCGAGCCCATCGATCCTCAACTCTCCTGGGGAACCAGGGAGAGGGAATTCGGCCGCTAAAGGCGACAGTCCGTCCAACGGTCGAGAAAATCTCAACTCGTCGGTGGGAGTCTCGGTCAACTGACCTGACGGGAACACCGATGATGGCCGGTGGCCGGGTTTAGCGGTCGACCGGCGTGACGGCCTACGACGGGAGAGGGGACCTTTCCGCTCCCAAGAGCGCCGACGGAGGGACTTACCTTGTCCTTCTTTTTGGACCGAGAATAAGGTCCAGCAGACGAGGCCCTTCTCCCTTAGTGGAGAGGGACAGACCAGCTCCTAAAAGAAGCCATGTGGGAAGAACCCAGAGAGCGGGATAAATGCGCGGCGAGGAAGATCTGACCAGCGCCGCCTCCTCTTGAGGCGACCATCCGCTCGAGCTGATCCGCCGAAGCCCACCGCGCGCGGACACCGCCAACGGGCCTCGCCAGACTTCACCGAGGGACGCTTCTGGGGCCGCCCCAGTTGCAATCGAACGCTGCGGTCTTCCGAGGGCGTAGGCCAGAAAAGATGAGCACAGGTCGCAAGCCTGCGGGTGCGTGCTCAAGGCCTAAACAGTGAACACACGTGGAGTGTGGATCCGTCGAGACATCTTCTGCCGCATGGGCCCTCTCCAATCCGGAGTCGATTTGTCCATCGCGGCCCGAGGGATCGAAGACTGAAGTCTTTTCGTCAAAATTTATTTTAAATCCGCCAAAGCGGAGAAATAGGAACCAATCTCAAGCAGAGCGTTAAGGAGGGAACCTGAGCTTCCAAGCGGTAAGGAAGATCTGGCATCATGGGGCGGAGCCAAGAGTTTTACCACCCGGGTGGGTGGGAGGAGCCAGCTTGAAGACCTTCCGGCAAGATTTAAAGCGGCAAGGATACCTGCCAATGAGTGTGGATGAACAACATATCCATGTCCCTAGAAACTTTTAAATTCATAGAAACCGAAGAATTAGGAACCAGTCTTATCATGAGGTGGGGAGGAACCTGAGCTTCAAGCGGTAGGGAAGATCTGGCATCATGGGGGCCAAGGGTTTTACCACCCGGGTGGGTGGGAGGAGCCAGCTTGAAGACCTTCCGGCAAGATTTAAAGCGGCAAGGATACCTGCCAGACAGTGTGGATGAATAACATATCCATGTCCCTAGAACCTTGGTTTCCTACCCGTTGAGTCTAGGAGCTGCAGCCAGATTGCCTCTGTTCTTTTCTTCCCCCTCACCCCTTGTGCATTTGATCCTGTCCATCACATAGACTGCCACCCCACCGCCCCTTCCCTCCTTAGGTCCTTCCTGTATAATTTATATCCTGGGATTGCCAGATCCCAGTCCTCAGTTGCCCACATTTTTGGGACAGCTGCAATATCCACCCTCCACACTGCTAAGAGTGCCTGTAGCTCAGCTAATTTGTTTCCTAAGCTTCTTGCATTCAGTGAGACCACCCTCCATCCTGCTCCTACCCTTCACTGGCCTCCATTTCCTCCCTTCTACTCCCTCCTTTTTCGGATGCCCCGAGTCCTTCCCTGCTAGCCTGGGGGGTAGGCGGTGACTCCACTCCATCGGATCCCTGCCTACCTGCTGTCCACTTGCCACCCCCCATCTAGTTTAAATCCACCCTTGTCACAATATACCTGCTCAGTCTTTGCTGTAATACCTCCTTCCCCTCCCTACTCAGGTGCAGCCTGTCCCCTGCAAACAGACTGTTATCCCAGGTACCACCCCAGCTGACCACAACCCCATACCTCTTGGTTCGACATCGTTCTACCAACCATGTGTTCAATTCCCTAATCCTCTCCTTTCTCACTGTGCTTGCACAGGGTACTGGGAGCACCTCGGAGAATGCCACAGACTCCCCAGTCTCCTCATGCAACCTTCCCACTTCCTCAGCCCTCTCCACTGCTAACGTTGCAGTTTCCCCCACTAGGTCATTTGTCCCCATATGTACCACAATGTGTGGTTTCCTCCTACCCCTCCTTACGCACCTTAGGATTGCCTGTCCCACCTTGTCTGCCTTTAATCCTGGTATGGACTCCACCCATATCTGACCGTACCTCTCCCCCTTGCTGCCCCATCTGATCCCCTTGAGTATGGACCCCCCAACACCAGTATACCTCCCTCCTCTTTCCTTGTGCCAGTCACTACCCCCCCAGGTTCTCATTTCTGGGGCCACTCAAGATGGTGCTTTTACAATGTGTCCCACTGTCTTCTCCCCACGCGTCTCAACTGAGACTCCTCCCCTCCTCCTGTTTGACTGCCAGTCTTCCTCTCCCTCCTCACCTCTCCAAGTATTATCCCTCCCCACTATGCCATGCTCAGTCTCTCCACTAATCATGCCCATCTCTCCCTTCTCTTTGTGAGTACTATCCCTTGCACAACCTCCTCCTGTGTCCTTTCCCATGTGTTGCTAGTAGAGCAAACATGTTCCCTCCCCCCTTTGCCTTACTGTGCTTTCCTCCTGCCTACTGCTGCTCCTCTTTTTCTAGGTCCTACTAGAGTCCACTCTTCATCAGCTGGCTTCCTGTCTACTGTGACCCCTCCCCGACCTCTCTCTTGCCCTACTGTTCCTACTCTGTGGTGCCCCCACAATACTCTCAGATGTCAACCCTCCTACCGACGCAATCCTTCAATCATCCCTCAACCTCCCCAGCTCCCTGCCAATCCACTGAACCTCTTCTTCAAGTCTCCTTAGCCTGTGGCATATCGGGTACCTTCCCAACCTCCAGAGTATGTTCACCTGCGCCACAACCACTGCAGCCTACAATCCTACCCATGGTCCACACTACCTATACAGCCCCTCCACACCACCCCTCCCTACAGCAAGTAGAATTAACTAGTCCTAGCCCAGCCTCTAACAGAAATTGTAATCCTAAATGCCCTTGCATGCAGCATAAGGCAGCCAACTACAGTACTAACTGGAAACCACAATTCTACTCATAAGGACTATAGATCTACTGAGACGTTTTATATATTTATAAGTCTTCAAGAATTGGCTCATATGACTGTTCCTTGTTTCCTCCCTCCTGACCTGCCCAGAGGGCTCAAGTCAGTTTGCAGCTCCCTAAGCTCCTCCCTCACAGCCTTTAAACCCAACCCGCCAGTGGTATTTAAGTATTTAGTTGAAGTGCCAGGGGCCCAGATATTAATCATGGGATCTCTTTTAATAACTAGTGCTACCCTGGACTCAGTGAGTCACAATAATGTAGTTGGGGACTACTGAAAAAAACCTTCAAGGTCTTTCCCCTCTACTTCAGTTGCAAGGCCATTATAAACAGGCGATGCTCCAATCAAGATTTTTAAGGCCTCCAACCTATACCTTAAATTCCAGTCTTTTCGTACCAGCTTGGTGGTTTTCGACAGGCTCATGACATTGGGTTATGCAATTTCTGGGACTGCTTGGAACTTTGAATCTTGCGCTCCCATACTTTCAAGAATGGTTTCTATTTTTGCATCCATAGTGTTTATCACAGTCAGTACTACTATGTGCCATGCAGGCTCAGTGCCTTATTCTGCAGGCCTTTCTATTCTGGAGCTGCCTGACCCAGTCAGTCAGTTATGCAATGGTCTTCAGCCGCCACCACCACACTGGTTTTAGCAAAATGTCCCATTTTTGGACCACACAGTATTTCAAGGTTAAACTTTCCGATATTTAAAACAGATTTTTCAAACAAAAGTTTTGAAGCTAAATTCCGCATTTCTCTGGCTGAGCTCTGTCGAGGAATGTCAGTCTCAGAAGAAACTAAACAGTGCCCCCTCAATTCAGAGATTGCTTAATCTGTAATGGAGGTGTAGCTTGGAAAAGTAATTTTACACATCATTTTGTACACAGCCTAGTTTTCTTGCCCCAGCTGTATATACAACCCACCTGTTGCCCCCAGTTGCATACAAAGCCCTTTTGTTGTTCTACAGTTGTACATCTCGGTGTGAAACCAAAGCCTCACTCAGCTGCTTGCATTTCCATAGCAGCTTGCTTACATACAGCACAATCGTACTGTAACATCAGAAGGTGAGGCAAATGATGCCCTTCCGGTAAGGTACAATGCTGCCCCTCAAATATGCACACCATGAATTAGCAGAGCTCTGCCTCTTACCTGGATGTTGGGTTTCAGCAGAGGGTGATCTGGTCACATAGGTGATGTAAAACTCGGCAGCCTTGTGCAGGTACTTGTACAGAAGGCTGGCAGGGAGGCGCACATCATGGTTATTAATAATTAGAGGCAAGACATCGCATACTGTAGCCGAGGAAGAAAATACGTACATGAATATATGTAATGTTTCGTGGAATTTACAGAAAGTTTAACCCAACACCTGGTAAACTCTATATACAGTGAAACTTGTCTATTAATGGCATTGCATATTAATGACCTCACGTAGTGATACTGCATATTAAGGACTTCAAGTAGTAAGGATATTCCTTGTAGTCCCAACTGCACATTTCTTAATGGAAGACTACACCCTCACAGATTGTGGATTTTATCACTTTACTTTTCACCAGTTAACTTGATGTCTATTGTAGCTGGGGATAAACACTTGCTTTATTTTACTTTTTTCTGTTAGCAGCAGTCCTCTAACGTTCCTGGGTGCCTCCATTTTCCGACTGTTGAAATCTCAGCTTGTCCCCAGTGAGAAAATGAGGATACAGAGCCTGTTTACACATTGCATCATAGCAGCAAGTATAAATAAACTTAAAAACGCCCAAGAAATTAATTTATTTGTATTTATTTTGCTTTTGTTTACTGAGCAAGTGCACTAGACAGTACAATGTATATTTTCAGGCACAGCCCAGGAGAACACAAAGAGTCAAAAACAGTTTTACATGACGGTAAAGAATACAAAAAAACGTGGCAACTGTTACAGAATAGACATCGAAATATATAGCTAGATACAGCTCAAGTAAATACACACAAAGTACATGATCCTGTCATGGATTTGCAAAATTATGAACATACCAGGTGTTATACAAATTCAATGTGATTTACAAAAATAAATCCTGCTGTATAACTCTTAAAACATTTTATAAACAGACTGAATGTAAATGGGTATTTCACACCTCACCTGCTATTTGCTGTGTTATTCTAAAAATCAGCAGACAGGCACACTGTGGAGACAAATGGGTGATGAATCATCATACAGATACATACGCAGCCAATGACACCAGAAAAAGACCCATTGGCCCATCCAGTCTGCCCATCATACCCAAATGCTATGCACTAACCCTAGTGGTCATCCCCCTTTCAAACTAATTCCATATGCATGTCCCATTCCTACTTGAAGCTATGGACCTAATTTGCCTGTACCACTTTCTCTGGAAGCTTGTTCCACTTGTCCATCACTTTATCTGTGAAAAAGTGCTTAAGAACGTCACTCTCGAATCTCCCCCATGAGTTTAAGTGACTTCCCATCATCCCCGTATTTGAGCTCAAGGAGAAAAATACCCAGGCATCCAACCACCCCTATTTATCCCATGTAGGTACTGTATGATTCGTTAACGCCAACCCTTTACCTCCTTTTCTCAAGGGTGTATATGTTCAAGTTCTGCAGCCTCTCTTGATACGTCTTGCTCCTAGTCCGTGGACCATCCTGGTTGCCCTGCACTGAACTGCTTCCACCCTATCACAGTCTTTCCTCAGGTGTGGACTGCAGTACCATGCACAGTACTCCAGATGTGGCTGCACCAGTCACCTGTATAACTAGAGAATCACCTCCTGGCTTCTACTGCTTAGCCCCCTCCCAATGCAACCCAACTTCCTGTTTGCCTTACTCACATCACTTGTTACAGTGTGCTGCTGTTTTTAGGCTTTCCGATATCACGACCCCTGGATAATTTTCCCCCATGGTGCTTTGCAGCACCACCACCAATTACATATTGCACTGTTTGGTTCCTTTTCCCAATATACATAATTTAACCTTTTTCAGTATTAAAGCCCAGCTGTCAGATCTTTGACCAGATCTCGAACATTTCCGGTTCATCCCCAAGTTCTCTCTTCCCTTTCTCTGTATCCATCCTTTTGCAGATCTTTGTGTTATCTGTGAAGAGGCAGACCTTGCCCTTAATTCCTTTCCCTATGTCACAAATGAACACACTGAAAAGGACCGGGCCCAGCAGCAAGCCCTGAGGTACTCCCCTTGTTATTATCCTTTCCTCTAAAAAGCTTCCCACTAACCACCACCCTATGTGTTCTTCCACTTGACCAATTCTCCAACCAAGTTGTCAATCTTTTCTCCACTCCTGAGTCCCTCAGCTTTTTGCCCAGCCTTCTGTGCAGGAATGGGTCAAATCTTTGCTGGAATCCAAGTATGCCATATCACCTGCTGCCTCCACAAGCATCCTCAGGTGTAAGTCACTCAGGGCTCATATATTTAACTACCATCAATCCTGAAAAGCTATCTCACTGCCAATGCAGCTCACAGAACAACAGAGATTTCAACAATCAGAAAATGGAGGCACCCAGGCTAGTTACAGAGGACTACTGCTAACGATAACAATAAATGAAAACAAATGTTTATATCCCCAACTGTTACACAAATGGGGAGGATTGATGACAAGAAAATAGATAACATTTACAATATATGAGGGTGTAGTGTTCCTTTAAGTGATGTGCAACCTGCATATGAAGGATAAATTGATTTTAAAAACAGATTTGATTCCAAATGCATCCTTAACAAGTTTCAGTGCAGTTCAAAGCTCATATCAAATCCAGCAGCTCCACAGCTGAGCATAGAAGAACCCATCCAATTCAGTTTTACAGGAAAGATAATCAGCAGATCTGTGATGGCTGTTTCTCTACTAGATTCCACAAATTCAGTGAATGAACGGCACTGTCCAAAACTTTTCTCACAGATGCAGGGACAACCATGGCCAATGTTCTGTCACAAACTGCCATAACTAAAATGCACAATTTCCCTTAAGACTTGGCCCATCCTGGGTGTGTCTTGCCTTCTGCATGCGGTGGAAACATGGTGACTGTAGCAGCCCTGGAGCTAGTCAATTAGGGAAGGGTTTTGAACCTGGTAGTCTCCCTGTTGGACACTGAAGCGTCCCGCAATAAATAAATAAAAATGACTGAAATCCTCTTAAGTGCACACATTTTCCCGAGATGGTCAATCCCTCCCACTTCTCAGTAGGTGGGTGTGCACTTAGGTTACAGGCAGTGTTGGAACTACAGGGGGGTTGCCAGGACTCGCCACCCCCCACAACTCTGACGTGAGCCCCAATGGCTCAAGCATCACTGCCACCGACTTAAAATGAGAAGGGGCTCAATTTAAAAACAGGACCCTTATTCTTCCCCACCCTGATTAACAGTGCTGCTTTCGGAAGACTGCAACTAAAAGAATCCACCATTTTTAAAGCTGGAGTCATAGTCATTGATAACAATTGTCCCCCCATAACATTCTCTTACTGGCGACACTGAAGGACTCCAGACCCACGCAAACAGCATAGCGGCACATCATGGAATGAGGGTACATTATGCTATAGTACTGCTACACCACTTGCCACTCTTCTGGTTTCGGTAACCACTTACGTACCAACTTACAGTACTCTGGAGTAAGTTAGTATGGCTGTGTCCAGTTTTTTTTTTTTTTTTTTAAATCAGTTTATTTGAGTTGGGGATCTTGAGCTGGGGGGCTCTGTGCCCACACCTCCCTTTTTTTTTTTTTGTTTTTTTTTTATCATGGGGTAGTGGGAGCAAAGTTCCTCAACTCAAATAAACTGATTAACAAATAAAAAAAAAAAAAAAACTACAGGTCAACATGGTGTAGAGTGTGCCATACATCTCAAATACTGTAAGTGGGTCTGGTGTTCTCCAGTATTGCCATAATCTGTACAAAGGCTTACAGCCCACTAATAAAGCATATTAAAATAGCAGTCCATGGCTGTGGTGAAAATTTTGACCTATACTTTTTTCTATTTTATATTGCCCCTTCTCTCCTGACTTGTATGGTACCCTTTTCTCCTCAGTTTGAGTCTACTTTGGCATTTTTTCAAATTTGAAATAAAAGGAGGGCTCAAAACCAGGTTTTCATCAGTATTCTCAGCTGCTTCTATATACCTATTGTATGCTAGTTCATTATAGTAACAAGAAAAGTGATCTTAAACAATGGGTGCTCAAAAACAGCAAAGAATAGTGAGGAAAACTTGGTCTGAGCCATACTGAAAAGTGCAGTCCTTTTATTACTTCAGATGTTTAAAACAGAAGTGGTACAGTAGCCTCAAAATGGTGAAAAAGGATTTAATACAAGTCAAGAGAGAATGAGCAATTTAAAATAGAATAAAAAGTACTAGTCAAAAGTTTCACTGCTACCACTATCACGCTCTACTGCTTTAACCTACAATTAAAGTGCATTGGACATTGTAAATGTCACTTGACAGGGGCAATTACCAGTCTTTGTGGATGGTACCAAGTTGAAAAGGACTCTGGTGTTGGTGAATGGTACAGCAAGCAAGCTGAAGGGCAGAAATGCCAGTTGTTGTGGCTAGATGGAAACGCCAAGACACACTGCAAGTAACTCAAGGTACTCCAAAAGAGACACACCAGACAATCAATGCAACCCCCCTCTGCCCACTAAATTCTATTTCTGCATCTTACTGCAAGGAACATATCACATTTGGCTATCCTAAAGCCAATCCCTTTCTCTCCAGGAGATCCGTTTCTGGCCTGAACATTGTCAAGCACTCAACTTCTTACTGCCACGTCCTTGTAGACACCCCCTTCCTGCACTTACCGACAACAGATGGGGAGATCCTCCTAAATTTCAAATGACAGTAGATGAAGGGGAAGCAGGGCTCTAGGCTGCCCATCTGGGGACGTGGGGATGCAGAGGCTAGTCTTCCACATCATTTATGATCCCTTTCAAAGCCCTGCCCTGCAAACACAGAAAAGCTGATGCTGTCAAGCTAAATACAGCAGGTATCCTCCTTTCCCCTCTGTGGTTCCCTGTTGCACTGCCTGCACTGGTCATCCAAGTAGCAGCCCCTACTGATGTTTCATCAGTTTTCATCATAACAAACTCATGATTGTTAAATATTTGCAATATACGGATAAGCCTTACTAATACCACCTCGGCCCATCGGAAATTTTTCTTGTAATACACAACTGCCAATGCCAGAATACTATCATTCAGCAGTGGTAATACATGGTTTCAGACTTGATAGTACATGGAATACACAAAGAACATTTTCTAAAGGGCCAAGATGGTATTATTAAGGCTTATCCATATGTTACAAAAAGTAATAAATATACAAGTGTGTTACAAGGCTGTAATCTCATCTCAAGGTTTTGGGGACTTTGGTAACCTCTCAAGCTTTGCCTTCGAAGTTCCAAGTCCCCAAAACCTCTTGATGGGATTACTGCCTTGTAATACATACACTTAGCTATCTATTATTCTATTTACAATAATGTGCCACACTGTGTTCAGAATCCATCTCCAGAATCCCTTTCCATTAAAATCCCACAATAATTCAAAATACTGCAAGATTGTCTTCATAACCGTTTCAAACAACATACAAACAGACACTTATCTCTCACCAAATAACTTCCTAAAACAGTTAACAGGGGATTCCTGATCGTCAATGTTTTCAGCCTCCAGCAGAGTTTCTCCAAGGCTAACCTTAAGAAAGACAATAAAAGAGTAAATACAACTGCACATGACATACATTTATATACCAGTACTGATCAATCTAAATATGAATGACATTAGTTTTGTTCATGATACACAGCCATCTTCTGAACTAACAATATAAATCTTCACATAAACAGCTGATTTTAAGTAATTAGTTTTGGGAGAAGAGTTTGCAGCCCAGCTCAACAGACTATTTTCTTTTGTGCTCCTAGCAACGGCTAAGATGATTATAAATGACACTTTTCAAAGGATTTTTGTGATAAATTTCTCTTTCCCCAGATTAGTATACAGATCAGGTGTTTCTGAAGCAATTTTGTTGGAAATGAGGCAGCAGAACAACAGAGGCCGAAAATATTTTGTCCATTCTTGTGGTGTGCCCCCTGGACAGTCAAAACAACAACTACCCACCACATCAAAAAAGCCCAACTAGTGACCCTCAAATCCTTGCAGCAGTTGACCTCTGCCCTCACAAAATCACTGCAAAAGACTGATCAAAAGCTAGGTTCCCACAGTGAGGAGCCGACTACAGTGGAGAGCAGCATGGATGGTATGTCGAGAGCACTCAAAGACACTGAGGCCTATAAGGCATTCGTGAGGGCAGAGGTAACTTCAATCAAAGAGCAAAGCCTCCTGAAAGCAAGGCTGGAACACTTGGAGAATGTGCCATGTGTCCCAAATGTCTGCATCCTGGAGCTTCCCAAAGCATCAGAAGGGGGAACCAGTTACTTTCTTTGGCAAAATGGTTGTGGGACATTTTGTAACTGGAACTGAGCCTTGTTAGTTGAATCCTGGCTTCAACTTCTAACAAAAGTTAATTTACAATCAGGAAATAAGAATTTAAGAAGACACTTCACAGTGCTGAATGAAGCACACCCCATGCTCTCCATGTAATGACACCACAAAATGTCCGAACCGAGGGGAAGAAAGCAGTGAAAAAAAAAAAAGTTGAAGGGAGTGAGCAGCCAGCCCTTCAGGGCAAATTATGATCCCTTCCCTTCCTGGGGGTGGGGGGGTTATTATCATATCCGTATTAATCCTATCATATCACATCGCATCTTTATTCATTTTTATCTTTCTACGTTCAGGAGAGACAGAGGAAAGGAGGAGGGGTTATAGTACAGAGAGGGTATCAAAGTTATAGAGGGACAGGGGCACAAAGAGGAAAATGAGGGACTGAAATTAATACAAGTCAACCTGTAGGCAGACTATGGGCATACCATCTGTAATGGAGTAGTTTACAGACCCCCAGCACACAGTGAAGAGATGGATAAAGCACTTGGGAAAGCCACAATTAAAATGTCAAGTAAGGGGGAGGTGCTGCTAGCTGGGGACTTCAAGCTGCCAGACATGGAGCGCAGTCTTCCAATGCCAGCTTCAGCAAGGAGCAAGGCCATCCTTGACTCTCTGAAAAAGGCTTTTCTCAGGCAGTCAGTGAAAGAACCCACTAGGGACGGGGCAGTGTTGGACCTGGAGCTTACAAACAGGGACAGCACTGCATACGTCACAGAGAACAGTCTCACTGGAACCAGTAATCCCTGTACAGTGTGGGCCAACATAAAGATAGCAGCACAGGCAAACCAAACAAGGACGAGGGTTCCGAACTTGAAGAGGGCAGATTTTAAGGTAATGGGTGACTGTTACAAGAACTGCTTAACAAGGGTGGAGGAGTGCCAAGGAGGGGTAGAGGCACTACGGTGTAGAGTAAGGGAGATTATAACTAAAGCAACCAACCTATGCATTGAAGGAAGTAAGCAAAAGCAGAAAGAGGACATTATAGTTCTCTGAGGAAGTGGCAAGGGTTGTAAAAGAAAAAAGGGTTGCATTCAAGAGGTACAGTATCAGGAAATGCAGAGTGGACGTATAAGGAAATGCACACAGAGAGGAAGGCTGGGAGGTAGACCTAGAAAAGCATATCAAAGCAGGCAAGGAAGTGAGGGGAGCAAAGGTGCAGATAGAGGAAAGGATAGACAAAAGGATCACTACAGGGCATAAAGACTTTCTTCAGGTACATAAGTGAGAAGAGGAAAACAAGGGTAGGGATAGTAAGAATTAGAAATGCGGAAAGGGGAAACTGTGCAGAGGGAGACCAAGAAAAAGCTGACAGTTTAAACAGGTACTTCTGCTCAGTTTTCACAGTAGGGAGTCGAGCAGATGAACCGAAACAGAAAAGCAGGGATAGGGGTGGGAGCCGGGTGGACACAGGTCCATTTTCAGAGGAAAGAGCACTGAAAGGACTTGAAGACCTGAAGGGGACAAAGCAATGGGACCAGATGGGGTTCACCCCATGGTACTAAAGGAGCTTAGGGAGATTCTGGTTGCCCCACTGACAACCTTGCTCAACAACTCACTAGAGATGGGAGCGGTTCCAAAAGACTGGAGAAGGGCTGATGATGTCCCTCTACACAAGAGTGGCAGCAGGGTGGAGGCTGGCAACTACATGCTGGTCAGTCTCATCAATGGTGGCGAAAAACACAATGGAAAGAAAGGATAATAGGGCATCTTGAATCCAGTGGGCTGCAAGACCACAGATAACATGAATTCAGTGTTGGGGGGTGGGGGTCTCACCAAAACATTTGACTTGGTGACCCAGGGAAACTGATCAGAGGAGAGCAGTTGACATTGCATATTTAGAGTTTATCACGGCTTTTGATACAGTGCCGCACAGGTGGTCGATTAGGAAGTTGACCGACCTAGGAGTGGGATCCATAATGGTAAACTGGGTTAGAAACTGGTTAAAGGTTAGGAGACAAAGGGTGATAGTTAACAGCACTCATTCTAAAGAGACGAGAGTGACAAGCGGTGTACAACGGTTATCAAAATTCAATAAATAAATGTTTTCCAGGCCCCTAATCATTTTCATTGCTTTCCGCTGAATATCCTTGTGTTTATTTTTATTCCCTTAATTTAACCCCCCCCAACCAAAAAAAACAAACAAACTGGGAGCAACAGTCTGTGACAAGACGTATATAGAGTTTTTAGATGCGGAGTAGTATATATCCTTAGATTTACGATTATACTGTCTCCTTAAATTGTTCAAGGAGTAGTTCGTTTTGTTAATTTTGCTCTTTTATGTGTTGCCTGGGCCTCAGGTCTGCAGATACTTTAACACCTAGATGTTTTTCAGAGGTTACATGATCCATATTGAAAGTGATTTTCCTGACTTCTGGAAAAAACAGTTATTGCTGGGCAACAGCAGGACTCAAATCTCATTGGATTCTCAAACAATTTGAATTTCTGGTCATTCTGTTCTACATTACTGACGCCACTTGCATGAAATCAGGTAATTTGTTTTTTAGACTTTGTCTGTCCATGCTACTTCTTCCAGCTCTGAAGTCAGACTCTTCCGCCTGTAGCATCAGAATCAAGTCCACAACAACAGGATGCGATGTCACAAGTGGTGGATTAAGAATTGACAGCAGGAATAAGCAACTGAAAAAAAATGACATCCATGGGAAAAAGGTCCAGTTTTAACAAAAATATGAACACACGATGAAGCCAGCGGATAAAGACCCAACGGCTTATCAAATCTGCTCGAGTGTGCAGCTCTCACTGCTGTGCACTGATGCTACCCCCCCACTCCCCTCACCACCAACTGATCCCACTATTTTACCCTTTCCCCTTCCACATTTTGATTTTGCCCTTAAGTTTATCACACCCCCCTTAAATCCCCCCACTGATGCCCTCAAAGCCAGTTCCTCTGGCATAGTATTCCATGCTGTCACCACCCTCTCAGCAAGAAAGTGCCTCCTCATCTCCCTTCTAAACCTCACCCCCAACTTTCGACTATCCCCTCTTGTAATTCCTTCCTTTTTAATTTTAAACAGACCCTCATGACTTACTCTATTAATGCCCTTCAAGTATTTAAATGTCTCAATCATATTCCCCCATCCCTTCTGTCCTCAAGAGAGTACATATTGAGCATCTGTAGGCCTCTCCTCATAGGGCTTTTCCTTCATCCCACTCAACATCTTGGTTGCTCTACTTTGTACCCCCTTCAATAGTCTAATGTCCTTTTTTAGGTATGGACAAAAATGTCTTCTATAATAAACAAGCATTTGTCAATACCGAATGTTTGCTTGCTGGCATTGGCAGTGGTAGTGTAGAAGTTACAGAGCTGCATAATAGGAATGGCAGTGAAGTAATGAACTGAAGCCAACCCCACCACCACCCTGCAGAGAGTGACAGGCATTGGGGTGTGCCCTGGGTCGTGTAGGCATAACGGCCACACCATTTCACCACACCCCAGCCTGCAGACACTGACAAGTGTCACGGTGTTCCTTGGGGTTTTGTCTTTATGCTACATTCCCATTAGGAACACGTGAGAGGGTGCAATATAGGAGAATGGGGTGAACTTTGGGGCCAAAGAGTCCAAGGCATACCTCGATGCCTCTCACTGGCTGCAGGGTGTGGAATGGTATGAGCATTACAGGCAAGAATCCCAAGTCACACCCCTGATGCCTGTCATTCTCTCGGGGTTAGGCGTTATGGTTGGAAACCCTAATACCTCAGGCATTGTTGGTATTTTCACTCCAAATGTTCAACATGGTTTTGTGACCCCACCCTCATGAACAGGGGAATATCAGTTTGTTAGCGAAAGCTGCTTATGCACAGCGACTACGGCATCTAGCACCACAGGTGCAAAAACATTCCGAACAGGATGTAAAAAATGACAACTGTACTGTTCATGGGGAGGTGTAACAAATGACAATGTTGCAAATCTGCAGTAAACATATTTAAAAAAATGGTGAAGTCACGAGCGTACATAGAAACTGTGCAACGCACACCCATAATATAATTAGGTTGGGGATGTTTTACAGCAGATTGTCAACTCAGGCATTTTGGTGCCTCCGATCATGAACAGTGTCACTGTGATTTTCTTTATCTGTCCCGAACAATGATTTCCCACAGCGACCACGCATCTCTGTGCTGAAAGTGTGAAAACACACTTCAGCCATGTTGTGAAAAATGACAGCTGTACTGTTCATAAGGAAGTGTGGAAAATGCCACTGGTGAAAATCTGGACTGAAAATATTACAAAGTCATGAACTTACAAGAGCGTGGAAACTCGCAGTATGCTCACTCATAACACAGTGATTTTATGGACTTTTGTCCATAATTTCCAACATATGCCATTTTAAGACCTCTGCTCATGAACAGTGTAACTGTGATTTTCTTAATCTGTCCCAAACATTGCTTCGCACACCAACAGCACCATTGTGCGCTACATGCGAAAACACATTTTGGGTGGCATATGAAAAATGGCAGCTATACTGTTCATAAGGAAGTGTAATAAAATGGCAATGTTGAAAATCTGGAGTGAAAATATTAAATTCGCAAACTTATGAGCATGCATAGGACCTGCGCAACGCACGCTCGTAAAACAGTCATTTTTAGGAATTTTTTCACCAAATATTCAACATAGCCATTTTAAGACCTCTGCTCATGAACAGTGTCACTGTGATTTTCTTAATGTGTCCCATACAGTGATTTCGCACATCGACTGCGCCATTGTGCGCTACATGGGCGGATACACATTTTGGGTGAGATGTGAAAAATGACAGCTGTACTGCTCATAAGGAGGTGTGGTAAAATGGCAATGTTGAAAATCTGGAGTGAAAATATTGAAAATTCGCGAACTTACGAGCATGCGTAGGAACTGCTAATGCAGCTCATAAAACAGTCGTTTTGATTTCCACCAAATTTTCAAAATAGGCTTCTTGAGAGCCCACCTTATGAACACTGGCAGTGTCATTTCGTTAATCAGTCCCGAAAGGTGATTTCGTGCAGTGACTGCAAAATCACCCTTCGGGCCCGAATAATGCCAAGACACTGACAGCATTCATGAGAAGGGGTCCCAAAAACCCCATGTTGAAAATTTGGTGCAAAAATTCCAAAAAATGACTGAGATATGCAATAAAGTTGAAACCCCCTATCTAGCCCATTATACAGCTTACCGACATTTTCTCAGTTCGAGGTCGGCTTTGAAGAGTGCAGACGTGTTCCCGGTCCACAGAAGATCGTCGCACCCAGCTCCGGAGGTAAGTATGGGGTGAGGGAAGGGTGTGGGGAGGCAGGGTGAGCAGTGGGTTGGTGCGAGTTGTGGGGAGGGGGGCAGGAAGACTGCGTGGGACTGTTTTTTTCTTTACAGGTATTTAAAAAAAAAAGACGACGGGGACGTTTGCCACACTGGGGTGGGCTTCCAGCAGGCAGAAGGATGGCTGGGGGATCGGGAGCCGACAGGGATTGGGCACCCCGTCATGCCATTTGTTGCCATGCTGGGGTGGGCTCCAGCGTGGCACCCTGTACTCGGGGGACAGTGAAGCCGATGGGGACTGGGCACCCCCGTCGGCTACACCACTGACTTGCCACGCTGGGGTGGGCACCCAGGTGGCATTTGGAAGGCTTGGGGAGCGAGCACAGCCGACGGGGATTGGGCACCCCTTCCGCTATAGAGTGTGTGCGTATGGGAGCACGCAGTATGTGTGTGTGTGCGTAGGTGTGTAGGGGAGTTGCGCACGAGCAGGCGATATCTTATCGCTGCTCACTCAAGCGTAGCTCCCCCTTTCAACTGTATGCCACTGCATTTTGGAGCTTGTCATAGACAGCTCCAGCATGCACTGGCAGACAGGGGCGCGCCTGCCAACTAACTGACTGACTGAATTGGAAGAGGGGGTGACACATCTCCGAAAACTTGGATGATGGCACTATGTTTCTTGCACATGCATGCAAGCAAACATAAAAATGGAAGGATCAGAAGTTAAAAAAAATCTGTGGGGCTGGGGCGTGAATTTTGAATAGATGAGTTCTGTGGATACAAACTGTTCCGTTTTTTTTCCCGCAAATTGGAAAATCTCTTTAAAGAGATTTTCAAAATTATAGCAAAACATTCAGTTTGCATTAGCAGAACCCAGCTGCACAAAATTCTTCCCAACGTTAAATATAAGGATCTTTCATTTTTTTAAATTACTGAAGACAGTGTCGAACATACGAAATTTGCCAGCAGATAAAGGCCTAGAGGTCTATCAAGTCTGCTCGAATGTGCAGCTAGCACCCCTTATTCTGCAGCTGCCCCTTCCTTCCACCCTTCCCCTTCATTAACCCTCCCCCTTGTCCTGTCCCATCCTCATTTGAAGCATTCCACTGTTCTACTACATACCACTTCAGCAGATAACACATTCCACCCAGCCACCACCCTCTCTGTAAAAAAGTGTCTCCTCATCTCCCTCCTGAACCTTCCTCGCTACAGTCTCATATCATGGCCCCTGGTGTCCCTCCCCTTCCTTACTTTGAACAGCCCCTCTGTACCTGTCTTGTTTATTCCTTTCATGTATTTAAAGGTTTCAATCATGTCACCCCTGTCTCTCCTCTCCTCCAGTGAGTACATGTTCAACTCCTTCAACCTCCTCTCGTATGGTAAGTCCCCCAGCCACTTGATCATCTTTGTCGCTGTGCGTTGCACCCCCTCCAGTAACTTAACGTCCCTCTCTTCAGATACGGACGCCAGTACTGCACGCAGTACTTCAGGTGTGGTCTAGCTAATGACCTATACAGTGGCAGAATCACCTCCTCCCTCCTCGAGGATATACCCCTTGCAATACAACCCAGCATTCTGTTGGCCTTTGCAGCTGTCTTCCTACATTGTGTCGAATTGTTCATTGACCCTGTAATGAGCACACCCAGATCCTTCTCCTCCTCCTCTGTCTGGGCTAGCTGCACTCCCCCAGCTGGTAACTCCTCCTTGGGTTCTTCATCCCAAAATGCAGCACCTTGCACTTTTTGGCATTAAAGCCCAGTTGCCAGGTGTCTGACCAGGTTTCAAGCTTTGCCAGATCATCCTGCAGCCCCTGCCATCCCCCTAGGTCATCCACCACCGCACCTACCTTGGTATCATCAGCAAACAGACTGATCTTGCTCTTGATGTCCCATGATATGTCTGCAATGAATATCCCAAGCAACACTGGTCCCAACACCGAGCCCTGTGGAACACCGTCTCGTCACTGCCCTTGGGTGTGAGAGCTCCCCACCCACCACCACCCTGTTGCCTTCCCTGCAGTCAGTTTCCTACCCATCTCACCAGCTTTGCACCCGCCCCTGTGCCTACTAACTTCCTTCCTAGCCTTCCATGTGCCACTGAGTCGAATGCCTTACTGAAGTCCAGATACAGAACATCCACTGCATGGCCCCTGTACAGCTGCCTAGTGACCCAGTCATAGAACTCGACCAGGTTGGTTTGGCAGGATCTGCCATGTATGAAGCCATGCTGTCTGCTGTCCTGTAGTCCTTTGGCCTCTACGAGAGCCATCAGCCTGTCCTTCAGGATAGTCTCCATTAGCTTACCCACGATGGATGGGAGGCTCACTGGTCTGTAGTTTCCCGGTACATCCTTGGGGCCACTCTTGTGGAGGGGCACCACATGAGCCATCCCCCAGTCCTGAGGTACACACCCCGAATGTAGTGAGGCATTAAATAGGTCTGCCAAAGGTCCTGCAAGGACCTCTGCCAGCTCCTTCAGTACCCTGGGGTAGATGCCATCTGGGCCTGGCGCCTTGTCCACCCTCAGTGCCTTCAAACCCTCTCGAACTTTGCTCTCCATGATTTCCCCATCTGTCACCACTTCCCACCCTGCTTCTGCCATTTCTCCCACCTTGGGTGTCACCCCCCCTCTTCCCTTTAGTAAATACTGAGCAGAAGTACTCATTTAGTGCTTCTGCCTTATCACACCCTGCTTCCACCCAACCCCCCCTCCTTCCTAATCCTTACTATGTGGTCCTTACAGCTCCTTTTCTCCCTGATGTACTTAAAGAAGTCCTTCTTTCCCTTCTTAATGCCTTGTGCGAGCCTGAGTTCCGTTGATGCTTTGGCTCCCTTTACTGCCCTTGTCACCTCCTTCGATTCTGTCAAGTACTCCTCCCTGTCCTCCCCCCTCCCTGTTTTCTTGTACTTCCTAAAGGCAGCTCTTTTCCTCCTTACCTTTTCTATGACCTCCTTGCTCAACCAGATCGGTTTCTTAGCCCTAGCCTTCTTGCTCTGGGCTTTGCAGCAGGTTTGGTTGCCTCCACTATCCTCAGCATTAGAGCTCCCACCTCTGGTTAGTGTCCATACTAGATTGAATTCTGGCCAGGTACCCTTTTACCACTTCCCCCATCCTCCCAAAGTCAGCCCTCCTGAAGTCCAGCACTATTGTGCCAGATTCCACTCCTTCCTTGCCCATATCCAATGTGAGCCACACTGAGTGGTGGTCACTCCCTGACAGCGGTTCCTCCACTGTAAGTTCTCTCACAAAGTCCCCATTTGCCAGCACAAGGTCAAGGGTATTCCCTAACCTGGTTGGTTCACTGACCATTTGCAGCAGGAAGCTGTCCTGGAAGGCATCCAGCAGTACCTGCTCCTTCTGTTCCTGGTTGTTGGGGTGCTCCAGTCCTCCTGGCATGTTGAAGTCCCCCACAATCACCACATTACCCTTCTCTCAGGTCCTCCTGATCTGTCCCGCTAGTTCGCTGTCTGTCTAACTCCTCCATCCGAGATGGTGGCCTGTACACCACTCCCATTCTAAAAATCCTATTCTTGGAATCCTGGATTTGCATCCAAAGTGACTCCGTACTACCCTCCTCCCCTTCCTCCCTTACACACTTCAGTCCTTCCTTCACATATAGTGCCACCCCCCTCCTTTCCCAATCATCCTGTCCCTACGAAATAACCTGTACCCTGATACAGACAGGTCCCAGTCATTGTATTGGGTGGCCCAAGTTTCTGTGATGGCTGCAATGTCCACCTCTCCCTCTGCGATGAGAACCTGTAACTCTGCAGTTTTCCTCCCAAGGCTCCTAGCACTAAGGGTAACCACCTTCCACCCTCCCCAATCTTGCCCTTCTTTCCTAGCATCACCAATAATACTTGCATTTGTCCTTTGTCACTGTTATGGGGGTAAGCTCATATGGTTTCCCAACCTGTGGTCTCTCATATCTCTTCCCCAACTGCCACCCCCCACTCCTAGTTTAAATTCCCAACTTCCTCTATGTACTCCTCCATCCTCTGTTTCAACACTTTCTTTCCCTCCTCACTCAAATGTAGTCTGTCCTTGGCATAGAGACTACTGTCCTCCCAGGTCCTCCCACCCCCAACAGCCCATACCCTTTAGCACAACACCAGGTTCTTAGCCATCCGTTAAATTCCTCTATTCTCAGCTTTCTTGTTGTGCTTGCCTTTGGCACGGAAGTATCTCTGAAAAAGTTACTGATCTTCCTGCCCCCTCACATAATTGTGCTAGTTCCTCAAACTTCCTCTGGACTGTATCTACTGTCTTGTCAGCCAGGTCATTTGTCCCAAGATGTATAATTAAATGAGGCTTGTCCCTACCCCTTCTAGCATATTTCAGAACAGACTGTCCCACCCTTTCCGCTGTCATTCCTGGCATGGCCTCCACCCAAATGCGACTATGCCTCTCCCCCTTGCTACCCCACCTAACTCCTCTTAGTATTGAGTCCCCAGCACTAAGATTCCACCCTCTTATTCCTGCTTGCTTCCATTCATCTCCCTCTCATTTCCAGCTCCTCTTCTTCCTCCTGCACATTATTTCCCCTTTTACCCCTGTTGCAATTCTCCCAGCAGAACTTCCCCGCTCCAGTTTGATCCAGGCATTTATCAATTACTCCTCTAATTTCATCATTTCCTCCTCCACCTTCTTCCTCTCTAGCAGTGCACAACTATTTTCTGAAGGCCCTTCACAAATGCCGCTCCCTTTCTCTTCATAGTAACCTGTTCTCTCCTTTCCACTCCATGACTTTTGCCACTTCTTTGCCTCCCCTCACAAGTCCCTATCTCCTCCTTCCATTTGTCTTTTGTCTCCTGACCTGGTTTCCCCAGCAATCGTTCTTCCTGGCCTGGGCCCCTTTGTCTCTGCTTCCCTTCTTCTGACCCTCTCCTCACCACTGTTGGCTTAAATCGCCCTCCCTCATCTCCCCTTCTTCCTCCCTCCAGTATTGGGCTAAACCCACCCCAATCTGCCTTGCCTGTCTTAGTTCCTCCTGCAGACCCTCAATCTCCTTTCTAAGTTTTTCTATGTGGTTGCACACTAAACATCCTCCCACACTCCAGGCAATTTTTAGAAAGATTGGTGCACCGCAGTTGTTGCAGCCTACCACCCTACCCATTGCTGTCGATGCCCACCAGCGACCCCACCCTTCCAGATGCAGGGTACCAAACACTCCCCCAAGTCTCCCCTCTCCTCCTCTATCAGTGCAAAACATTTTCTTTATTTCCCTTACCTCCTTTGTTGCACACGTTTAGATATATTGAGCAACTGCTTTTTATATTCCTATCCTTCCTATCCACACTCAAAAACAGACTTTAAGTAGCCATTGCACAACCTTCTTCAAACTCCTACTCCTCCTTTCCCCAATGCAATATCAATCGAAGAATAATAAAGCTCTAGATTTGCATTTACTTCCCTTCCACTGAGAGAGCAGTCACCTCTGCACTTGCTGCTGTTCCTTTCCTGGCATGCCCCTCCTACTCCACACCCCTTACTATACCCAGTGTTTGGCTCCTGTTGATCAGATTTAGCAGGGCATATAATCAAAAGTTGGGGGAAGGGTGGCAAAAATTCGCAGCAACCAAAGACAGCAAAGAATACACCACCACTACGTTTTAAATCCTCAACAGCCCAAAAACAATTCTAAGTAAAGACAACAAAGAAAGTACAGTGTCACCAAAGCCCACAATCCAAGTCTAAAACAAAAACAGCAATTACCAGTTACTGTAAAGCACTGAATTGAATATGCTTCCTTCCCCTTCTGGCTTCTATAACATTCAAAAATACATACATTTCTATCTCAGCTCTTTACCCTTACCATCAAAAGGTAACTACGTAAGCATTAATCACCGCCAGCTGAGGGCTCTACGGTGGATTAATGCCGCTGGGGTTCGTGCTTGGTGCCCCAGCGGGCATTAATCACCGGTAGAGACCGGCTGAAGGTGATCGCGCTTAACATAGGCTCAGAGGCACCGCAGAGCCTATGTTACTGGCATCAACTCCGGCGGGCAGGACCGTTTCAACGGTCGGCCACGGATTTCTCTCTGCTGCACTGGAAGCCCTATAGACAAACGAGGCGGGACTCAGCTGTCAGCGGACAGTTCTTTTATTAGGTTACAAGCTGGAAGGCTTACTTGCTGGAGCCCTGCTGAATGATTGAGCGGCTCCGGCTGCTGTGCTGGGGGTCGCATCAAGTTGCTGGCTCGCTGTACTGCCGGAAGTGCTGGGTTGCTCACAGCGGTGGTCTCCGAGCAGCAGGCCACCTCGATCACTCAGGAGGTGCAGTCGATGGGTGGCAGCTGGTGCAGCGGTCCCTCCTTGCCGTCGCCCCACGCTGCAGGGCTCAATGATTCGACCCTCTGCCGTCGCACAGGCGGGACGCTCTGCGACTGGGGGGGGCGCGGCGTGTACTGCAGGCTGGCGAGGACCGCCGCTGTGCATCTCGGTGGGGGGAGGCCAGGAAGTGCTGTGATCTGCTGGCTTGTTAGGGGCTCCAAGCGACAGGCGTACCGGGACAGCCTCTCTGGTTATCTGTGGTTGGTGGGGGGTGGGGCTCGCGCGCTCCCGATGGCATCTCCAGCGTGTTTCATGCCTGCTCAGTGCTGTACCCTCTGCCTTCTGGCCACTCTGGGTACTGCCGCAGCGGGCTGCTACCCTCGGGTGCCTCCATGGCCACAGCTGGTACTGACCGAGTGGGCGTTATGTGTGGCTTAATACCCGGTCGGTTTCAGTCAGCTGTGGCCATTCAGCCAATCGTCGCGCTCCTTTCTGCCACCCGACTGACAGCCGTGTTACAAAATCACAATAATCTACCTTCTACTAATACAGATTCTATCACAGAACCAGAGCACAATGCAAAAACATCTGCTACTTAGCAACAACAAACAGGTGACAATATACCAAGTTGATGTAGCTTTTTTAAAATAGAAAAAAAAATGTAATCTTTTAAACCAGTAGAAATCAGCAGTCCCAAAAGCACCTTGAACTACAAGAACACAGAACCACACCTCTGCCACAATAACTAAACAGTTCTAAAACACTGGAGAAAGAAGAAAAAAAATCAGAGACTGCACAAAAAGATACAATGTACTATAAAGTATTAGGCAATAGTATACTCAGTTGTTTAACAGAGAAAATAAAGTACCTACCAAAACAGACAGAATACCCACAAATGACACTTAGGTTCTCAATATCAGACACCACCAAAGGCACACACAGAAAGGGTTTAAACTACAGTATTAAAATTAACCACATCAGAGTAGAAAGATCACACTAAATAAATGTGTTGATCCTTCTGACTTCCAACGAATATCTACCACACAAATTTTATATCTTCCTGGAGCCTACAGGGTTGTCTTTCATAATCACCTAAATTTACATAAAACAAAACAATTTTTAAACTGAAAATTATAGCAAAAAGCACTTAGCTTTGGGAGCTCTTCTCAAACACGGCCACTCAGCTCAGAGTTCTAGAATCAGTTTCATTAAAGCAGGATATTTTTCCCTTAGACTTCATCTATTCCAGTTGCTTATTCCTGCTGCAAACTCTTAATCCGCCCCTTGGGACACCACAGCCAGTTGCTATGAACAGGATTCTGATGCCACAAGCTGAGGATTATGACTTCAAAGTAGGAAAAAACAACACCGAAAAATAAAAAGTCTAAAGTGAAAAGAGCCTGTTTTCATGCATATTGCTTCAGTAACGTAGAATTGAATGTCCAGAAATTCATATTAATAATTTTATGAGATTTAAGCCCAGCTGATGTCAGCAGTATTGTTTTTACAGAAAACTGAAAAAGTGCTTTAATTTTTACCTGAATGAAAGCAAAAACTGTGACTGCTAAGGCCGCCCAATAACCCAGCGGAAGTGTGACATGCTTCCATGCCGGCCATCCAGGTCTGGGAGTGAACACCGGTGCTGGCACTAGGGCGGCCAAGCTGAGAATCAGCACTGCCAATGGCAGAAAGTACCAGTGGGAGGGAGGTAGCAGTGCCCCTTGTTGGAGGTCCGGGAAGGCTGCTCTCCCAGTGGAGGCATGCCCACCCCCACCCCCTCCGACTGCAGCAGAATAAACACCCTAGCACCCTTCAGACTCCATACTGCTAACTACAGTTCCAGCCTCTCACCCCCACATGATTCAGACCCTGGAGGCAAGTAGGGAAGGCACTGAGTTGTGTCTTTATTGCAGAAAAGCTTTGTGATGCTCCAATGAAATGCATTATAAAATGCAATATGGTACAGTATAAATTAGATATCTCCAGAGAGGCCACTGCAATAGACAGACAGATAGATAGACACACATGATTGCATACAGAGATGTACTGTGTGTGTGTGTGTGCGCGCTTGTTATGAAAAAACGTTTAATTCTCCTTACCCCGTGCTGCACCACTGTTTCAGGAAAGCGCCTCAGGAGAAGCAGCAGCATCTCAGCCCTTTCCAATGTATTAAAGCACTGCTCGGTGGCCTTCAGCAACATTTCACACTGCACTCTTCCAGGAAGGGTTTCAAACAAGCCTGGGAGAAGCAAAGTGTGCATGTATGAGGTTACAGCTAGACAGACAAAGGAACACAACCCACAGTGCTGCAGGTACACACTCACCCAGTGAAGCTTATGACAGAGCAGGGGGCTTGTGATGTACTCAACCCGTTCATTGCCGTGAGCTTTTAACACATTTTGTAACCTGTTAACTTGTAGCACATCAATGGTATATCACATCTCATGTATCCTAACATGGTCTGTAGACTGCAACATGGCTGCTTTTCTACCATCTCTGGGGGCATTCACAAAAACATATGATCGGTAGAAGGGTACCCTGCATCTCCTTCCTGCCTCACCTCTGCCACACACTTCAACCCCAGAATGGGATTCTAGGGCTGGCATACAAACCCCACAATGCACCACTGGATCGGCCATGGTAAGGTGTTTGCATTAACCAGACTCTGCCAAGTATGCTGCTACCAAACAAAGCAATGTACCTTATCGCAGTCAAACCCAGAGAAACGTCCCCATGTTCACACACACTTGAGATTCTTTCACATTAAACACTTTATGTTGCACTGTTACATTACTAGTAATAAGTATGCATATATTAAAAATCTGAATACCCAGTCTGCATGATTATTACCTGACAGCACAGGTCATCCCAATCTTAACTATGCCTAAGCGAAGGCAGACATGGGTTGGTTGGGGAGCACAGGTGCACCAGTATGACCAAGGCATAGCACCACCGCTACCAACAAATACCCTCAAAGTGCTTCACTTTGCCAATATGTGGACACGCTATCGTAAGAACTGGAAACTTAGATTTCCCAGATACAGAGGTCAGGGGTGGTGTTCCATTGTCTTTTGGATCAGGGCGAATAACCCATACTAAGAGTGAAGATATTAAGGCCACAGAAGGTAGTATCAACAAGGATATAACAGCTGCTCTCCTGATGACCCAGGGGTTAAGAATAGTACATATAACCATGTGTAGCCCATTATCTAAATTAGATTACTTGAGAATGGACCCTTAAATATAAACCTGATATTACAGTAATTACTGAATCCTGGTTAAAAGTAAAAGAGTGTCAGATGAGCAAATACAGTTACAGGGCTATAACCTATGAAGACATGATAGAACAAAACAGGGGGAGGAGTACTTATTTATGTAATTAGGATTTTAGATGTTAGCAAAAAGGCTAGTAATATAGACTGGAATGGGGCAGAAAGTCTGTTACTGGAAATCAAACTCGCCTTTAGTAAACCACTGTTACTACTGGGACTGTACAGTCCCCCAAAGGTAAATTATAAGGTATTTGAGTTGATAGAAGAGCTGTTGGGGGAATATACAGTCAGTCATGAATTGATATTGATTGGGAACTTTTATGTGAATTGGAAAAAGGCTGATCAGTGCCCCGAATTGATAGATATGACCATTACATTTGGCCTAACACAATTAATTCAGGACGCTACTCAAATAAACAGTAAGCACCCAGAGGCTTCAACAACTCTGGATTTAATATTTGTTACCCAACTTGAAAAGTATTTAAGTTTTGGGGCACTGCCAAATGCTATGTCCGATCATTAAATCATCTACTGTACTAGATAAATAACAAAACAGATCATCCCTGGGAAGTCAGTAATTACAAGGAATCATAAAACTTTTGACTCCGGAGAGTTCTTGCTGGAATTAGAGAATGTAAAGTGGGACAGAGTAAAACTAATACCTGATGTGAATGATGCATGGGATTTCATTTACGAAGAGTTTATGATAATATGTAAAAAGCACACCGCTCAAAAAAATGTGGAAAGTTAAAAAGAATAATGCCCTCTGGTGAAACTCAAAACTATATAGGTTAAAAAGACAACAGGACAAATCATGGAAAACTGCGAAACAGACTCCAAATTCTCAGAATTGGTTAAAATATAAACAATACAGAAATACACAAATAATAGAATTAAGGCAGGCTAGACACAATTATTATAAAAGAAAGCTCACTCAGAATAGGACAAACAATCCACACAAATTTTGGAAGATCATGAGGAATGTTCAGGGTTCACGGATCTCGGATCTTCCAAAAAACTTTGAGATCAATGGTGTAAACGCCCTACCAGGGGTAGATGCGGCAGATGGTTTTAATAAATGTTTCACCTCCATGGGCTCCACTGCTCAAAATATATTACCAAAAATCAATCAGGGTAGGAATCATAATTATAATTTGTCAATAGGAAAGCCTATAGAGAACAAACAGAAGACAAACAGGATATTAACTACATTTGAGTTTGTAGCCTTTCAACCATATGAGGTAAATGAGGCACTGGGAAGGCTAGATGTACACAAAGCAGGTGGGAATGATGACATACCAAACCTACTATTAGAATATGCCGCACCCGTGATTGCCTACCCTCTGACAGAACTATACAATATATCACGGATACAATCTGAATTCCCCAATGCATGGAAAATTGCTAAGGTAGTGCCAATATATAAATCAGGATAAAAGAACTATTACAAATTTACAGACCTATTTCCCTTCTCCCAGTTGTTGCCAAGATTTTTGAGGGTCTGGTTGCTCAGCAAGTTCCAGTTTTTGACCAGCACATGGTACAACTTCTGCATTATTACAGGTTACAAATCTTCTAAATGCAAGGCTGGACAGGGGTCTGTCTGTGGGTGGCATAAATGTAGATCTTTCGAAAGCACTCAATACATTGGACCACAGCATTCTCCTGTCCAGGCTTCAGTATATTGGTCTGTCAGATCAGGCCATAAATTGGTTTAAATCGTACCTTCTTAATAGATGTCAGCTTGTAGTACTGGATCAATAGAAATCACAGATGTTTTAAATTAAAATGGGAGTCCCACAGGGCTCTTTGTTAGGCCCATTATTGTATAATATATATGTGAATTCCATGACATTTTCCAGTCTTGAAATAAATTACCATCTATATGCTGACAACACAATAATTTACCTGCTTGGCACAGTAGACACTCAAACTGAAGGCACATTACAGTTAGCATTTGATGAATTACAAGGCTTTCTAGCCTTATCCAAACTAGTTTTGAATTCAAAAAATATCTCAGGTTATGTACTTTCATAGAAATACAGGTAGGGTCTAGGCAGATAAAGTATTACAAATAAAAACTAATGACAATCAAATCTTAGACCAAGTAGTTAGCTATATCTAGGGGTCCATCTTGATTGCTCACTAAAGTGGGATATACAAATAGATCAAATGGTAAAGACAATTAATAGACGTATGGGAGCTTCATACAGGATTACACAATGTACAACATATGCAATTAGAAATCATTTAATAAATACGGTACGATTCCCCTGTTGGATTGTGGGAATTTAATCTATATGGAGGCTAGTTCCACACTACTGGGGAGACTGGAAACTGTGTATAGTAAAATTGCACGATACATTACTATGGCCCCAAGAAGGAAACATAGGGAGGAATTATATCAGAATCTAGGCTGACATAAATTGGGGGATAGGAGGTCCTTACATGTACTGTTATATAGGGAATAAAGTACCGAGATATATTATAGAATGTTTACAGTAAAGATTGATAAAATCATCTCATAGATCAGGAAGAAGGATAGAATATTTGTTACCAAAGTATAATACAAATTTGGGTAGGGGCTACTTTTTCTATAAAGGACCCTCTCTTTGGAATTTATTACCTACAAAATTAAGAATACAAATAAATGTGTTGACCAGGCGGCTGAAATGGGACTTATACCTGGAACAACTGCCTTGGATTGCCTGAACAGAATTTATATAATGGCAAAAAAGGAAAAACTACAAATTTACTTGGCCGAAAGATATCATCCAACCATGCATCAAAAAACTATAAACACACGGTCAGGTGCCGAATCTTATTTTCCTCCCCCAAAAAACCTACTTGGAGCCATTTTATAAGCATAACCACTCCTCAAAGGTGAATGTCATAGAAATTATAATACACTTCCCAGGGGCATAAGGACACTCTACCTTTGGTGTCGAGCCTTACTGCACCCCTTGGGAGCTCTTTAACATCTTATAATGCACACCCTGTCATGGCTTATCACTTACATGATCAGTGCAATGATCAGTGTACACCTTTTAATGTAGAATTACATTTTTCTCATTATGATGTAATATGCCTAAACTGACAACTACATGCACTCCAGAAAACTACTGCATGACTTACCTAAGTATGTAATAGAAACATGAATGTGCAATAGGCCTTTGCTCTGTCAATGGCCTATCTATTCATACTCATCTGTATTGCTCCCTTATGCCTATCCCATGCCTGTCTGAAGCCCTGCACTGTATTCATATCCACCACTTCCTGAGGTAGGCTGTTCTATGCATCCACCACCCTTTCTGTGAAAAAGAACTTCCTCACATTACCCCTTGTATGTAACTGTACAATCCTTGTGTATGATGCTGTATATGTATTTATCTAACCCTGGTGTACATTACTGTATATATCCTTTCCCCCCCTCCCCCCAGGATGTATCTGGAATCCAGCGGTACTCCGCTCAGTATGTCCTCCTGGTTAAACTCTTAAATAAATAAATAAATAAATAAATAAATAATCAGCCTCCCTCTAATCTCATGCTGTGTCCTCTTGTCCTGCTATTTTTTTTTATATTGAAATGTTAGACTCTTACCTTGTTAATGCCCTGAAGATGATTGAATGTTTTGATCATATCACCTCTCTCCCCCTCCTTTGCTCTAGGATATACATATTGGGCTCAGTTACTCTGTCCTCATATGTTTTCTGATGCAGTCCCTGCACCATTTTGGTTGCCCCTTCTCTGGACTGCCTCCATTTTATTAATGTCCTTGTGCAGGTGCAGCCTCCAGTACTGCACACAGTACTACTCAGATGAGGCTAACCAGTGTCTTGTAAGAGGATTATTACCTCCTCTTATGCCTTGCGATACCCCTACTAATACACCCCAAAATCCCTCTAGCCTTACCTACTGCTTTAGTGGTCTGCTTGGATGATTTCAGGTCATCTGTGATGATGATGCCCAAGTCTCTTTCTTCCCTTGTGATTGCCAGCAACTCCCCTCCCAACCTATTCCCCTCCCAACCTATAGGTGGCCTCAGGGTTTCTCTTCCCTATGTGCATGATCTTTCACATCTTTGCGTTAAACCTCAGTTGCCACACTTCCGACCATTTTGCCAGTTTATCCAGCTCTCTTCTCATTCTGCCCACCCCATCTGGAACATCTACTCTGCTGCAGATCTCCGTGTCATCTGCAAACAGACAAACCTTACCCGCTAGTCCATCTGAAATGTCATTGATGAAGATATTGAAGAGGACTGGCCCCAGGACTGATCCCTGACGTACCCCACTTGTGACCTGCATCTCTACTGCCTGTATGCTGTTTACCACCACTCTCTGTTTTCTGTCTGCCAACTAGTTTGCCACCCAGTTGACCAACTTCTGACCTACCCCGAGCCTACCCAGCTTATTAAATCGATCATATCGAAAGCTTTGCTGAATTCAAGGTAGGCGACATCAACTGCACCCCCTTGGTCCACCACTCTGATTACCCAATCAAAGAAATCTATGAGATTAGTTTGACAGGCTCTTCCTGTTGTAAACACATGCTGTCTTGGATCCTGTGCTTCTATGGATTCCAGGTGTTGCACTTTCCTTTCCTTAAGGAGTGCCTCCATAATCTTGCCCACTACTTAGGTAAAACTGACTAGTCTGTACTTCCCTGCCTCCTCCCTGCTACCACTCCTGTGGAGTGGGATCACATGAGCCCTTCTCCTGTCTTCTTGGACCTCTCCTGTGCTCAGAGACTCACTAAACAATTCTGATAATGGCTCTGCTAGTTCCACCCTTAGCTCCTTTAGTACCCTGGGATGTATGCCATCGGGTCCCATTGCCTTATTCACCCTGAGCTTAGCGTGCTCTTTTAGGACCCTTTCTTTTGTGAAGGACCTAGTGCACACCTCCCTTCCCCCTGTGTCCATGGTGCTGAGCTGTGGGCCCTGCCCTACCTTCTACTCAGTAAATACTGAGCAGAAGTGTCTATTTAGGATAGATGCTTTTCCTTGGTCCTCCTCCACACGCGCCCCCTTATCCCCTTTGATCTTAGCAATACCTCCTCTGGACTTTCTCCTTTCAGTAATGTATCTATAGAAAGTATTGTCCTCTTCTTTTACTGTTCGTCCTAGTGTTTCCTCGGTCTGGGTCTTTGCATGCCTTACTGCCTTCCCTGCTTCCCTTAAGGGAAGTTTGGTATGCCTCCCTATCTTCGTCGTGCTGCATTCCCATATATTTCCTGAAGGCCAGCCTTTTGGCTATGATCTTTCTGCTACTGTTTTTGAGAACCAAAGTGGTTTCCTCCTTTTTCCTCTTGCTTTTCTCTCTAACACAGTGGGATGTTGCTTCAAGTATTGCATCCTTAATGCTTGTCCACTTTGCTTGTACCCCCTCACCTGTATTTCTTCTTGCCAGGGCTAGCTTAACTCTGTTGGCCATCTTATCAAAGTCGGCTCCTCTGAAGTCCCATATTTTTGCTTTGGAATGGGATGATTTTGTTCTAGTGGCCAAATTGAACGATACTATGTGATGGTCACTGGCTCCCAGGTGACCTTCTACCTGGAGATCTGTGATCCTTTTCCCGTGAGTCAGTACTAGATCTAGGATAGCACTGTCTCTTGTGGGTTGTTGTACCAGTTGTTTGAGCCCCCCCCCCAAAGGGAATCCACCATGTGACTAGTTCTGGCAGATGTTCCTACTGGTATTGACCAATTTGTATCTGACCGATTATGACAATGCATTGTATGACCCATTGTTGCCGAATAAAATTTACATTTTAAGAAAATCTGCATTCCAACATGACTGAATGTAGTACTGTAACACAGTATCACAGCACTATGGTGATGGAAAGGACTGGTTGTCGGCCCCTCCAGCCACATGGCAAGGACTATACTAACTTTGAGAGTATGGACATGCATCCAAACTCATCAGATGCAATGCTGCCCCTAACAATGCCATGTAACCCTCAATGCAATTCTTACTCAGGAATCTGACGAGTACGACTTTGAAAGCCTGAACAGAAATAACTTCCACTTTCTCACTAGGCAGGCTGTTCCGTGTGTTAACAACCCTTTCTGCAATGTAATGCTTTTTAATATTTCCCTTGATTCTCTGTCTCCCCCAGTTTGAGTGCACTATCTCTATATTCTGCTTGCACTCATCAGCCTAAACATCGCTGTAAACTCTACCCTTATTGTGCAGCCCTGAACACTGTGCTCATGTTCCCTTGCAGCCTCCTCTTTTTGAGATTAATTATTTGCAGTATTTCCGGTCTCCCTTTGTAGCTCTTGCCTCCTAAGCCTCTAATCAGACGGGAGGCCCTGTGCTGCATTCTCTCAATCTCTTAAGTGTCCTTTTTGTACTGAGGTGACCAGAATTGATTGCAGTATTCTGGATGTGGTCTAGCCAAAACCTTGGACAGGAGGAGGAGGCTCACCTCCTCTGAACTGCTCTTTACCAGCTCCTCATTTATCCCGACATTGTGTTTGCTCACTGACTACCATAGCAGTCACTGCCTGCGTGGCTTCAGTCAGCTTACTGTTCAGTTACCCAGAGATTCTTTTCCTTGGTTTCACTGTTTATATTCTTCACCACTAGGTGTAGTGCCTTACACCCCCCCCCCCATGAAAATTGTCTTCATTTCTCAGTCCTCACACATAATATATGCAGGTCACCCCCCACCTTCATCTGGTTTTCCTAGTACACTGCAATGCAGATTCCTACCTCGTAAAAACTGGGTCTGCTTATCCTGACAGTCCGTCCTTAAAGCGGATGTGATGACGCTGATTTCCCGCCACACCACAGGCTGCTCTGGAAAATTGATAAACCTACAATAAAGATTCAGATAAGTTAGGTCCTGACAGCCGCCCATCATTCTGCTTATATTTACATCAACAGTAAGTGTAATATCTATAAAAGAACAGGCTAAGATGGAAATTAAGATTAATGTGGCATTCCTGGGCTTCTGTAAGCACTGGAAACATGAGGGTCAAACACAGAAAGAAACAGAATTTGTCGGCTGATAAGGACCCCTTGGCCCACCCAGTCTGCCCATTTTACCTACTTCCCGTATCACAGTGCAGGGAATTATTTAACTCCAAAAATTGATTAGTGTTTTGCTCATAAAAGTGCTAAAACTTTGTGAAAATGCATAGCACTTGCCTCACTGTGTTTAACAAACATAACACTTCTAGAAAACCTATATAAATACTTTCTGTACAGTTAGCATTGTTCCAAGAAAAAAAATGCTAATCAATTATTTAAAACCCTGCAGTGGATCTTCCTTATAAAAGCTTACTTTAGCTCCGTCTCTTTCTCCCTCAGTTTTGTTTATTTGCATTTACTGCAGTTAATTTTCATTTGGTCACTATACTGATTCTTCAGCAGGCAATGCCTGTTTGAAAGACCAATAAGGGAGATAATAAAAGCACATAAAACATACAAGTAAAACAAATATAAAAAAATGGATACATTGCAAGCACTGCACATGCTGATGTTAACGTAATGACACTGGTGCATTGCATTAAGCACAGTTTTAACAAATGCTTAAAATTCAATTGTCAGCTGCATTGCCAAAAAGATAAAGGTAAAGTTCAGGGTTTGCTCTCTGCTCTTAATGGGTGGGGGTCTGATAAATCTGGGGTCAGAACTCTGCTGAGTGTCTTTATGTCACATTACTTGATGCTGTTACTGCGTACAATACTAACTTTTCACTATACCAGACCAGTTCTAATGCACAAATTTTATCTGTATACTTCAGAAGCTTTGAAATGCCTATATGGAGACATCACTGGGAGGCTACTGCAAGACTTGGTACTCCAACAAGAATTCTGGTACTGTATAATAGGTCACGATGGCTGCTGCAAATACTGCTCTCTGACTGGATGAACCAGGTCACATGCCATGCCAATACATGCTCATAAAACCCAGAGCGCTGCATTTTCCAAGCCAAACCTTTTAAAACAAATTTCAGATTTTTTATTTTATCTATTTGGGCTTCATAGCCCATTACCTTATGCCAGCATTCGGCTATCTGTGTAAAATGTAGATTTTTTAGGGCTGCCATTTTCGGGAGGGAAGGGATCATAACTGAAACCGAACCCACAGCCAGCCAATCCCTTCCAACTTCCCAGTCCACCGGCTCCACCACTCAGCTCACAGGGGCTTATGAACTGAGCAGTGGCTTTTGTTTTTCCTGCAAAGCTGCTTCAACATACATAAATAAGAACTGAAAAATGTCACCAAAGGCTTGTATGGGGCACGTCCACGCGCTCTCCCTGCTCAGACGTCATAAAACGTCTAAGCGCGGGGGTGGGGCTTGTGGACCAAGTAGTGGAAGGGATCGGCTGGCTGAGAGTTAGATTTCAGTTATGACCTTTTCCCGCTCGAAAATGGCAGCTGTAAAAAATCTACTTTTTACACAAATTGATTAACCCTGGCACAAGGTAATGGGCTATGAAGCTCATATGTATATCTTTGAGATTAACTTTAAAATCGTGCCATTTTAATTTTTTTTTTTTTTGCAGTTAAACTAATTATTAAAGTTTTCAGAATACAATTAAAGCATCAAGGCATTAGAACAGCAAACTAGTCAAGGGGAAAAAGAACAAGTTACGTAAGAACTTATCAGAACAGTAGATCTTCCGAAGGGATCTCAGTCATCAAGTCACACTGTAGGAACTTCACCGTTGGTAAAGCAGGATCCACACGGAAGATTTTCAGCAGTACAACTGGGGCCACCCATGCCAATGTCATGTGATGATGTCACCAACCCTATAATGGCGTGAGCGGCCCCACTCCCTCCTCAGTTCTTTGCCCCGGAGACACTTGGAGCATAGCTCTAGCCATGGGGGACCAAGGGGAGAGAGAAAGAGGTGCCTAGGCCAATGAGAAAGGCAGGATACACCTAATAGCCAGTTCCAGTAAAGAGCCCCCCAAAAGTGGGATGGTGGGAGGGAAGACAAACCTGATGACAGATCCCCTCGAAGATCTAGTGTTACGGTAAGTTCTTATGTAATTGTTGTATCTTCTTCAGGAGTATCTCAGTCATCAGAACTCACCACAGGAACACGTCCCAAGCAGTTACAGGTGCAAACAAACAGTCTGGGTGGCAGGCCAACCTTAAGCTTAAGACAGCAGGCCCAACAGCACAGCCCCACCAAGTCCTGCATGGCTCTAGAGGCAATGTATAGATTGTAGTGCTTGGTAAAACTGTGGACGGTACTCCAGGTGGCAGCCACACAAATGTCAGCCACTGAGACCCCTTGAAAACAAGCCAAAGAGGTAGCCATGTCTCTTGTGGAGTGAGCTTTGACAGCTCCAGGCAGTTCTTTGCCATACTTGTTGTAGCAGAACACAATGCAGTTAGTCAACCATTTGGACAAACATTGTTTGGAAACCTGCACTCCCTCTTTACCTGAGGTGAAAGAAATAAACAGCTGTTTCTACTTTCTTTGGTTCACAGCAGGAAGTACTTCAAAGTTCTGCGCACATCTAACGTACGGCGTAGTGCTTCCCCTGGATTGGCACGCTCTGGAAAATAAACAGGAAGGTAGATAAATTGGTTCAGTGTAAACTCAGGTACCACCTTAGAAAGACACCCTGACTTTGTGAAAAAATCAAATAAGGCTCCTCACACCAGAGGGCCTGAAGCTCTTAAATTTTTTGAGCAGACATAATAGCAACTAAATGTAACGCTTTCTGGGAAAGAAAGCGTAGCTCGAAAGTTGTGACTGGCTCAAAAGGAGACAGGGTCAACTTCTCCAAAACAAAATTCAGATCCCAAGCTGGGACAGGTGGATGGATTTGAGGTTTCAGATGCAGGATGCCCTTCAAAAAAGTACAGGCGACATCCTGCTGAGCAATGGTATGGTCACCCATGGGCTCATGAAAGGCTAAGACAGCCGGAAGGTGCACCTTGAGGGAGGAGTACTGGAGACCCATGTCAGACAGAAAGATCAGGTAGTCCAGAATCTGGTTCACCTGACATGTTAAAGGGTCCAGATTATGCTTGGCAGCCCATATGGCAAACTACTTCCACTTCAAGGCATAAGTGGCTCAGATGGAAGGCTTAGGACAGCCACTAAGATATCCGCCACTCTATTAGAAACCCAAAACCTGGTGGTGGCTACATCCTCAGGAGCTAGGCATGCAGATGGAAGGACCTGAAGTTGGGATGGGCCAGGGTCCCCTGATCCTGGGTCAGTAGATTCCTGCAGAAGGGGAGAAGGAGCAGAGGTTCCTCCGCCAGCTACTGTAGAAGAGGAAACCATATCTGGCAAGTCCAGAATGGAGCTACCGGGATCATGGTGGCCCCCTCCATCTGCAGCTTGATTTGTACCCTCTAAATCAGAGGAAACGGGAGGAAGGCATAAAGAAACCTCCCGCTCGAGAAGAGGGACAACGCGTCTCGCCAGACAATTCCAGATCCTGGATCTAGGGAGCAAAAACTGGGCAGTTTTGCATTGAGTGGGGATACAAAAAGGTCCAACTGTCGGTGATCCCATCTGTTGAATAGATCTTCTGCGACGGAAGAGAGAAGTTCCCACTCGTGCATGCTGGATTAAACCGGCTGAGGCTGTCCGCCAGAGTGTTTAACACTCCCGGGACGTGGACCGTGCTGAAAGAGTCATCCTGTGGTCCAGTGCCCAATACCCTACACTCCCACTGCCTCCCTGCACAGTGGGTAAGAATGTATCCCCCCCCCCCCCGTTTGTTGATGTAGTTCACTAGGCTGAGGTAGTCTGAATGAATCAGCAACTGCCCCAGAAGGAGGCGGCTCTGAAAGACCTGCATGGCATACAGAACAGCCCGCATCTCCAGGATATTGATATGCAGGGAGGTTTCGATCTGTGACCAAGAACCCTGTGTTTGAAACGAACCTGGATGAGCCCCCCACCCCAAACCGGAGGCATCTGTGGTGAGGATCTGATGTGGTGATGAAATGTGAACTGGAACTCCCTACAATAGATCCAAAGGATCCATCCACCACTGGAGCACTTTGCAGACTTGGGAAGAGACCAGCACTAACTGATCTAAATTGTCAGTATGTTGGTCCCACTGTACCCGGAGAGTCCACTGGAGAATGGGCATATGGAACCTGGCCAGTGGAACAGTGGGTATGGCAGCCGCCATCAGACCCAACAGTCTCAAGTACACCCTGGCAGGGATGTAACAGCTCTGGGCCCCCACCTGAGCAATAAGGCATTTAGTCCTGCCTTGAGGCAAAAAGGACTTCCCCGGTACCGAATCTAGAACCGCCCCTATGTATTACAGACTTTGGGACAGAACCATGACCGACTTGGGCAGATTGACGGTAACGCCCAGGGAGAAAAACAACTGGAGCATTCTCTCTAAGGTCCCCAGAAGCTATTCTCTGGATGGGGCCTTTAGAAGCAAATTGTCAAGGTATGAGAAAACGTACATTAATTTCCCTCCCTTCTGAGGGCTGCGGTTACTGCTGCTAAGTACTTGACAAAGATCTATAGCACTGAGGACAAGCCACAGGGCAGCACCTTGAACTGGCAATGCTCGCCCTGAAAAAGAAACTGGAGGAACCTCCTGTGAGAAAGAAACACTGAGATGTGCAGGTATGCATCCTGCATGTCCAGAGAACATAGCTAGTCGCCTTTCTTGAGACGGGGCATCAGTCCAGGCAAAGTAACTATTCAAAACTTTTTGTACTAGATGTACAGACTGACGTCCTTTAAGTCTAAGATGGGCCTCAGATCTCTGGTCTTTTAGGGGACCAGGAAAAACCTGGAATAAAAACCCTTGTTTCTCTGGCGTCTGGGCACTGGCTCTAGGGCCTGTCTGCGCAGAAGGGATTGTACCTCCTCCCGGAGAACAGCTAGGTTCTAGGCTTCTTGGACTGGAGGTAGTTGGAGGGCAGAGGAGGAGTTTTTCTGGGTTGCTCTGTGAGCTGCAGAGCGTGACCCCTTTCCATAATTTGCAGAATCCAGGCATCCGCTGTGATGGATCTCCATTGATAGAGATGGAGGAAGACCAGACCTCCAACCACCACCTCTTGGTCAGGGACTGGAGGAGATGGGTCTAGCAAGGAGTCAAGCAGAGCTGGATCCAACCACTGGGGCTGGTCCATCACCTCTGGGACGCTTGGCCGCAGCTCCAGCAGTGGAGGGAGTGGACAAAGCAGTGGAGACTCTGCGTTTGCCTTGAGGCCAAGAGGCTGGTCCTGGCCTATTGGATGCCTTGTGAAAGGGACAGCGCTGCCTGCTCTTAAGAGTGCGTATGGCAGAGCCAATGAACAGATTTCAGAGCTCTGCCAGATGCCTGCAGGTCATTTATAATGTTCTGGACATCTGGATCAAAAAGTTTAGAGCTGTTAAAGGGGGCATTAAGCACCTTCTGCCGAACATCAGCAGTGAATCCCAGGACTCCCTGTAGGATTTTTAGTTTGGGGTCCTGGACTTGCTGGAAAAAAGAAAATGGGGGTCCTCAGCTAAAATCTGGGGGTTCCCCTAAAATTTGGAGGGGTGCAGTAAAATTAATAGAGCAAGTCTTTTTTTTTTTTTAAAGAATAGGACTGGTTTGGGAATGGGTTCAAGTTGTTGGGGGTCGGCAGAGAGAGGGAGGATTGAGCATCCCAAAGGATGCTCTTCTCCCTCTGGGAAGGGATACCAGCGCTGCTGTCAGCACCCGAAGTCCCAAGAGGGCCAGTGGAAGCACAGGCTCTCGAGGGCTTGGCAGCTCCACTCGGTGGAGTCGGGGATGCTGTTAGGAAGGCGAGCGTCAGCACGTCACCTCTCTTGACATATGTCCTTGTGACAAGCTCATAATCAATTCAGCAGTTGGGAAGGAGGGTAAGGGAAGAAAAATGGCAAAAAAAAAAAAAAAAACTCGGGCCAAGATGACGACCAATCCACCTCAGGATCGCCAGCTCACAGGACAGACCCCATTGTGCAAGCACTCGTAGGAGAAAGTAGGAGGGTTAAAAAGGAGCTTGCCTGGCACTCTAGGGGCAGATTCTGTGAGAGGGACCTGAAGGTTTGATCAGTGGTCACAAGGAGTGGGTCGAGGGGGTAGTAAGGAAGGATGAAAAGAAAGAAAGAAAAAAAAAAAAAAGAATAGGACCGCAGCCAGGGAACAGAAGTGTCCCAGTCAAACAACTGATATAATAAGCGGGGGACCGGCACCTACTGAAAAGATAAGTAAAAACTTACTTTGCTCCGCTCTGCTATGCAGTTTTGGGAGGAGGAGCCTGTCGAAGCACTAAAGTGAGTGATTCACAGTCAAAATTGGAGCGAAGAGTAGAAAAGAAGGGGGATGAAGTATGTCATTTGCATACATCATGCCCATTCTCTTCTGCTCTTGGCTCCAATTTCAGCTGTGAATCATTCCCTGTAGAACACCAACATGCCCCTCCTCCCAAAACTGCACAACAGAGCTCTGCTGAAATGAAGGATTTCAGAGCATGCTGTTTCTTAAAGCAGCAGCCACGGGACTCCTGGGCCTCATAGTACAAGTGTCTCTGGGACTTGCTGCTGAAATTTTTGTAAGTCCCAAAGCCCAAAATGTGCATAAACGGTGCAGGTACCTGCGTTCCCGAGAGCCCTGGAATCCATAGACCGTCAGCCAGGATTGCCTACACAGGCAAATGCCAGTGGCAGCAGCCCTGGCAATAGTATCCAAAATATCATAGAGGGCCCGCAGGGGGTGCTTACTAACATCCTCAGCAGCCTGCAACCATTTGAGGATCTCCTGCTTCTGCGTACCTTCTGGGAGGGCTTGGGCAGTGGCTTTGTCCTTCTTCTAGTTGGTATTTTGGTACTTTACCATATGGACAGGTAACTGGCAATCCTCAGCCCGAGAGTGGAGGAGGCATAAACCCTCTTACCCCAAAGGTCAATCCTGTGCATCTCCTTGTAAGGGGGGAGAGAGCTGAGGTGTTTAGGCACCTTAGACCTGTCAGGAGCTGCCTTTATAACCACTGAATTGGTTTTAGGCTGGGCAAAATAATAAGGAAATCCCTGGTGGGGGGCATGATAAAATTTATCTGCCCTACGGGGCATTGCTGGCACCGTGTCAGGCCTGTGCCAGGCTGCAGTAGTTGCATTCCTCAGAGCAGGTAAAATAGGAGGAATGATCTTAGGAGTTGACTCCGGGATCTTCAGGAAGTCCACTAAATCATTCCTGGTAAAACCCTCTTCCTCAGAGTAGAACCCCACAGCTGAGGACACCTGTTTCATAATATTGAAGAAGGTGGGGTCCTCTGGGGATGAATTTGGGGTGTGCTTGACACAGTCCTCGCTGACGGAAGAAGCAGGGGACCCGTCAGAAGAAAGGTGGCCTTCCTCCTCCTCTTCCTCATCAGGAAGAATGAGATCAGAATGGTACTCCTCCTCGACGTCGACCTCTTAGAGGTCCAGGTCCGACATGTAAGGCATCAATGATGGCCCACGGTGACTGCCCACAGCAGTCTAGGAGGAGTCGATGATGAAGCTACCATTGACGGCACCACTGATGAAGGCCTAAAGGCGCCAAGCTGGTGAACAATCACCAAGGTGAATTTAGTCAAAATCTCGTTAAGGTCGATGACCGAGGACTGCATCGACTTGGGGGTGGGAGTGGTCGACAGCACCGGGAGCGATGACCCGCCAGAGGGCCCTGAAGAGCCGAAGAACCTGTAGCCAGAGGGTCTGGACTAGAATCAGGCCTCATCAGGAGAACCATCGATGATGAGCTTGTCATTAACGAAGGAGGGGCTGATGAACTGGAAGTCGACGGCTGGGTATTGGGTGGAGGCACTGTTGGTACGAGGTCTGGTGAGCACAGAGACCTGGACCGTGGACCTATGCATCAGTTCAGCTGCAGCTGAAGAACCCCTGGAGGAAAGAGAGGAGGCTGTAGGGAAGCAAGACCGCTGCCGGGGTGAGCAGTACCGATCTCTATCAGATTTGTGACTTTCCCCCAAGGACTTGTCTCAGGCCTTAGAGGCCTGGGAGCTCAACCCTGCCGGCGACTGAGAGGCCGGGATCCCGGAGGACCCCTGCCCAGAACTGGCTAACTGTTGCTCCATTAGGAACATTTAAGAGCCTCGCCTGAGGGTTGTTTGATTAAACTTCTGGCAGAGCTCACAGTCGGCACTTCGTGGTCAGGCTCAAGACAGCACACAGAGAGAGAAAGAGTGTTCGTCTGTGGAGGCAATCAGAGAGAAGTCGAAGGATTAACTCTTGACATAAAAGAAAAGGAATCTCTTTTTTTTTTGAAATTCAACTTCTTTATTGAATTTTAGTAACAACAAAACATGATGTACAGACAGTAACATATACTGTGGCGAGACAAAAAGAGGCATATACCAGTGTGACAACAGGAGCTAGATGATGTGTATGCCCCCTCCCCCACCCACCCCTGGAGGGTACCACCTCAAACCACGGGATAACAGAGATGGGATGGCAAGAGGTACTCCGGTACTAAAAAAACAATAAAAAGGAGACAGAGTGTACTAAGGCTGTCAGAGGTAACTCTTGTATGGGATTTAGTGAAATATAAGGCGTATAGCTTGCCCCACTTCTGGCTAAAGGAAGGCATACCATTCTGGGAGCTAGCTATTAACCTTTCAGTCTTGAAACAAAGAGAAATTTCACTTAGCCATTCGGTATATGAGATAACAATTTGATCCAGCCAGTGTTTGAGAACCAGCCTTTTAACTGCTATGGAAATTAAGGCCATATGGAACCGGCGTTCTTTAACTCTAATATCAGAATACAACCCTAGTATACATATTTCAGCTGTAAATAACTCCCCTAATCCCAGGAGCGGATCCAGATTGGTTTGGATTGTATTCCATAGGGGGGCCACCTTGTCACAGTACCAAAATATATGCAATAAGTTCCCTTCGACTGCTCCACATCTTGTACAAGTAGTTGAAGTCAGCTTGCCAAATCTGACCAGCTTAATTGGCGTATAGTACAGATTGTTCAAAATGTAAAACTGGATAAGCCTATTTCTATCTTGAGTAAGATATCTATATGTGTCAAGCCAGATCTGGTTCCAAGGTAGGTGGGAGCGGTAAGAGGAGACCCAAACCTTGGAACCAGTTAAAAGCGCTTGGAGTATTTAGTATCTAATAGATAAGAATAGATTCTGGCAATTCCATGGGGTTTGCTTGCACGCTCTTGAATTTGATCTAAGAAAGGTTTGGTTTGGGAAGGTATCATTACAGTCCCAAACAGCTTCCCTAAAAGGTGTCTCAACTGAAAGACCTTAAATATATATTTCTGTGAGATATTCAATTTAGTTAACAATCCAGTGGAGGAAAGAAGAGAACCCTTAGAATAGAGAGCCTCCATTGGCCAATCATGTTATTTGTGGAAGCCAGTCTGAAGTTAGCAGGGAGCCACCGATTTTGATGTTGGGGTTAAGGGTAAGAGGTTGCGCCACATCTTTTGTGAATGGGATAGTAAAAAAGCTCCAGCATTGAGAGAGAATCTTAATGGAAAGCCCTATAACCAAATTTTGTATAACCTCTGGTAGTGTGGAATAGGTGTAATAGAAAATTCGGGGAGGGCAAAGATTGTATTTGTCCAGCAGGTTGAGTTCTAACATCAACCAAATAGGTTGATAGCTATTTGATTGGGCCCTAAACCAACGTCCTATTTTGGCTAGATGGCTAGCCCAGTAGTAAAACAAGAAGTTAGGAAGGCGAAGGCCTCCCCTGTCTTTAGGTAAATTAAGTTTTAGGAAAGCCCGTCTGGGGTGCTTACCCTGCCAAATGAAGTTGGATAAGGCAGTATGAATTTGTTGAAAATAGGATCTGGGGAGCCAAATGTTAAGAAGATTTAGGGGGTAAAAAATACGGGGTAATATGTTCATTTTAATGATACTCATGCGACCCCACAAGGACAACGGTAGACTGTCCCATCTACAGAGATCTTTCTGGACTCTCACCAGCAGGTCATCTAGATTAAGCTTTTAGTAATCTCCGGGTCACGAGCTAAATGTATGCCTAAATATTTAAGGGAGACCGGAGACCACCTCATGCCAAATTGAGAGAAATTAACTTGGGATGTAAGGGAGTTAAGAGGGAAAATAACTGATTTGGTTAGGTTTAACCTATAGTTGGATACATGCCCAAACTGATTAATAATTTGTAATGCTTGAGGTAAGGAGGATTCTGGGTTGGTGAGATGCAAGAGAATATCGACTGCAAAAACCGAGAGGGTCAGGACTTTCTGGGAGAAAACACAACATGTAATCTGGGGTGAGGCCTTAATACTGAGTATCAGGGTTCTAAGTACAAGTTAAATAAGTAAGGGGACAGAGGACAACCCTGTCGGGTACCAGAGTACAGAGGGAAACGAGATGAGAAGACACCATTACAATAAATTCTGGCAGAGGGTGAGTTGTAGACTGCTCTAACCCACTGGATAAAGATATTTGGGAAGCCCATTCTCCCAAGTGTGGACCACAAAAAATCCCAGTTAACCCGATCAAAGGCTTTTTCAGCATCTAAGGCAATCAGTGCCATGGGAGTCTGGGAGTCTTGTGCAACCTGAAAGATATGGGAGAGGGTACGCAGGTGGTCTGCCGCAGATCTGCCTTGGACAAACCCCACTTGTTCGGGACTCAACAAATGTTGCCAGACCTGTTTAATTCTGAGAGAAAGAATCTTGGTTAGGATTTTGATGTCATAATTTAATAATGAGATTGGTCGGTAACTAGCCGGCTCCAGCCGGGGTTTGTCTGGTTTTGGAATTAAAATTATTGTGGCCTCCAACAGCAAAGGGTCAAAGGAGTCTGATGAAAACATACAGTTAAACAATTTAAGGAGGAGAGGAGAGGAGAAATCTCCTTGCGGAAAGTTTTATAAAAGTTAGGGGAAAAGCCGTCAGGGCCTGGAGATGTATCCAGAGGTAGCCCCTTAATTGCATCCTCGATCTCATCCAAGGTAATGGGGGAGGATAATATTTCACAATGATGTGCCTGCAAGTAAGGGAGAGAAACACCATCCAAGAAATGTTCCATAGCGGGAAGAGATACTTGAGAGGTACCTCTACCATACAGATCTTTGTAAAAAGATTCAAAGATATGCCCAATATGTCTTGGTGATGTTTTAATGGAGCCATCAGGTGACTTCAGAAGCGAGGATTAACCTGAGTTTTCAATCTCCCTTAACCTGAGGCTAACAGCCTGCAGGCTTTTCCTTGATCTAGGTAGTGGGCTTTGGTTTTAAGGATGGCATATTCCGTTTTTTTCTTTGATCAGGTCCTCATACTCGTTCCTGAGCTTGCATAATCCTCCAGATCTTTTTGAGAGTTAGAGAGAGAAGGTACTCTCAGCAATCCTGATTTGGTTAGACAGAGATACAATCTTGGCTTCCTAAGTTTTTCCTTCTGAAGCCAGTTTTATGAACTCACCTCTAATAAAACACTTTAGAGAACACCAGATTAAATCCTCCCTAGCAATAGAACCCTGATTAAATTAGAGAAAAGACGAGATCAAAGATTTGAAATGGGAAACTATATGTTCATCTTTTAAGAGTTATTGTGTTTAGCTTCCATGAAGTGTCCTTTGACCATATGGTCCGGAGACACCTTAATCCATGCAAGGGAATGATCAGATATGACAATTGGCTCAATACCTGAGTGGGAAGTATTTTCTAAGAGGGTAGTGCTAATTAAAATATAGTCAATTCTTGACCAAGTTTGGTGTACCTGAGAATAAAAGGAATATATACGGCCAGAAGGATTAAGTAGGCGCCAAGGGTCACACAACCCTAATAAGTTCATGAAGTCCCCAAGAGCGATTTGAGATGGGGAAAGGGGTTTTATAGGTCTGTAAGTTCTGTCAAAATCTTGAGTTGGGGCAACATTCCAGTCACCTCCCAGAATAAATGAGGATGGCAGGAACCCACTCAATTTAACGGCTAACTGCATGAGAAAAATTGGGGTCACCTTCCACTGGGCCGTATATTGCCCCTAATACCACACTAGCACTATTAAGCAGACCCTTAACTAAAACAAATCTGCCCTCCTGATCTATAGAACTGTCCTCGACCACAAATGGAATACCTCGTCTTATCAAAATAGCAACACCTCTACTGACCGATGTTCCCCCAGATACAAAAACCTGGGAGAACCCCTGACGTCGTAACCCGTTCGTCTCTGTAACTAATAAGTGTGTTTCCTGCAAGAATAAGATATCAGTATTTAACAGGGAGCAGTTTAGAAGGATTTGATGCCTTTTAGTGACATCCCTGATACCTCTGACATTCCAGGTAGCAATTTTAATAGGCCTCGCAGCCATATAGCATAGGAAAAAGGTTGGAGAAAACGAGATCCTGTGGCACTTCCACCAAACTTAAATACAAGTGGCACCCTCCAGGTTCCCCACAACCTCCCAACAACCCCAATACATTGACAAAATGCCATAGTTCTCTGGCTACCAGGGAATCTAATTGTGAACATCTAATAACAATGCTAAGTAACATTAACAGGTAGATGCATAATATAGATAGCGAGATAGCCCTTGACCTTCCCATCCTCCCCCCCATAACAGCCCACCCTCTCCAAGTCCCCTTTAAACTATATACAATAGGCCCCACTAAGACTAAGAAACTAAGTACAAAAAACCAGAATAAAACTGACAGGGACCAACCCCAAAAGGTTACATGCCCAGGAGTAGTCAGACTTAAACTAAAATGAAGTATATGGAGGTAAACCACTACGGAGGCACAAGTCAATCTGCCCTGAACCAAACAAAAGACTCTAGATCTCCTGGGTACAGTAACCCATCCCCCCCCAGCTAGACCATGAAGCAGGTCTCCCAGTGCTTATCCTCTCCCTGAGCCTCCCACCCACCAACCACGCTTGAATAAGGGAAAACTAAGCCTTGTGCCCCTACTATTAAGAGTACTGCAAGCATGAAGATATAAGATCCCTACCAGGAGCTGCAAAAAACTTAGGGTGATAGCGGCCCCTTCAGTCCAAATTGTGCCAGGAATCATTTCTGATGTCAAAATCGTGGGGAAACAGCCTTCCAACAGGTATATCTTTCTGCTTCCAGCAAAAGGAAAAATAAATCCAAGGGAGAATCGAGAAGAAAATAAAGACTTGTCCGACTGAACTATATTAAATTAAATCCACCCTGAAGTGTGGGAAGTGACGGGAGGAGAACACAGCTGAAGGACTAGCCGGTCCGTCACTAATAAGGGCCTGTGGAAACCGCAATCGGAAACTTAGTTCCACCCCCCCAACCCCGAGGCTAAACAGCTAGGCCTCTGGAGTTTACTAAGGCCTAACAGGCCCTGATCCAGACATCAACCCCGGTCCCAACAATCGGAGCAGAAGGAGACAAGAGAGGAAACGCCTAGCAGGTAAAAAACCTCAGCATCAACACATTATCAGGCAAATCATACTAAGCAGAGTTTCGTAGCTTCAAACTCAGTTCACTTTAAAAAGGCTGAGCAGCTTAAGAGTGAGATCTGAAATGGCCTGGTCCGGGTTTTTGTAGGGGTGCCAGACACCATCCAAGGCCACCAGTAGTTTAGCCGGATAGTTCATCCTAAATCTAATTCCCGATGCGATGAGCTTATTCACAATTGGATGAAAAGCTGCTCTTTTTTGGCGGGTTTCATAAGGCAGGTCCTGAGACAGTCGTAGCTTAGCATTGTCCCAGAGAATTGACTCCAGTTCTCTTGATTTAGACAGAACGTGCTGTTTCTCTAAAAAGCTGAGGAACTTGATTATTTAGGGTCGAGGGGGAGCACCAGGTGGAGGCTTAGGCTTTAAGGAACGATGAGCTCTTTCAATGTGGTACTGCTGATTGAGGGTGAGGACCAACAACTTTATTCAGCAGCTTTTGGATGAACGAGATAGTATCGGTTCCCTCTTCGGATTAGGGCAAACCGAGAATCAGTATATTGTTTCTTCTACTTCTGCCCTCTAAATCTTCTGTCTTAAGTTGTAACTTGTTGATTTGTTGATGAAGTCGTGCGATCTCCGGTTCAGTTTTCCCCTTCCAGTTCTCCAGTGAAGACGTTTTAGCCTCCGTATCACCCACTCTTCGGGTAAGTGCACCAAGGTCGCTTCTGATGGTTTTCACTCCGGAGGAGATATCTTGGGAGGGTTTCTCGAAAGGGGAGCAATTCTTGCGGAAAGGCGATCTTCCGTAAGCAAGTTAGCAGAGGAGCTAGGGGAGCTGTTTAGTAGATTGCCCGAGCTTTGATTTTGGCTTTTGGCAGTTTTCTCGGGGGTAGTAGGCTGAGTGTGCTTCCTCCGGCCTGTTCATCTCTGCTTCCATTCTTCTAAAAGCTCCTGAAACGGCCACTGCTGGTCCAAAAACAGAACACTGCACACTCCAGGCAGAAGGAGCAAGTTATAAAAGTAATCACCTTATTACTTCGGGTTTTAGAGGGGCAAAAACTTGAGATTTGCAGGTTGGTAGGTAGGAGCTCCAGAAAAGGCTGCCACTAGTTGCTCTGCATCACATGACCTTAGGGAATCTCTTTTAAAAAAGAGATTCTAGGGAAAATGTAAAGAAAATGCTGTAGGCAGAAAAAAGGCACAAAACTGCGACGGAGATTCCGTGGAGACCTGTGCGAGCAAGTCGACAATGGGAAAGAAATGAGGAGGAAGCAGGGCCGTTCATGCCTTTACAGGGTTGGTGACATCATCACATGACGTCAGCGTGGGCTGCCCCAGCTGTACTGCTGAAAATCTTCTGTGTGGATCCTGCTTCACCGATGGTGAAGTTCCTACGGTGAGACCTGATGACAGATACTCCTGAAGAAGATCTAGAAATACTCCAAATGCTTAAGTGCCATGATATAAGTGAGCAAGAAAAAAAAAACCCTGCAATGCAGCATGTGGCTAGGCAGTTAAACAGAACTGGACATTGTGAAGTAGAAGACCAGGATGGTAAGCAATAAATACAAACTGGGTCTGCAGATCAAATAACAATAAGAAACAACCTAGAACAAAAAGCAGCACATGGAAAATAAAAGGCACAGGACTAGAGAACTATGAGCTCATCTAAGTGGTTAGTAGGAGAACTGACAGAAAGAGGCAGTAGAGGGACCAGGAAGTGGGTAAAGGGACCAGTCTAAAATTGGATAGCCCACTCCTGCTCAGGGAAAGATAAAATTAAAATAGGGCTGCCAGCATTTATAATAGGTTTCCAAAGAACTGGTGGCCAGGTGTGAAAGCCGATCTAGTGTGGAAGTTGGTGCAGGGTAACATGACGTTCTGGAACGTAGGGGATGGTTGCAGTGTGCCATTTACTAAGGAGGAGGAGTCTCTTGACTTGCATGCTCAACAGTGCAAGCCATCTGTGCTCTGAGTGTGCGGTCTAAGATGGTGGACACACTGACGGACTGAGCGGACGCACTGCAGCCACGGAGGAGAGGGGAATCTTGCATACCGATACGGCAAGAATAAACACCAATAAAAAAGCCAGATAAGTAGCTTTTGTTTTCCCCTCTATTTCCCCCGTGAATTACGTGTGGTCACTGTCTCTGAACAAGCTTGCCATTCACTTACCTGGGCTGGGGAAACATCCAAGGTTGCATCCATCTCGGCGGTATCATTCCTTCTCTCGCTGTGGCTCTATAATTGCTGACTGGCAATACAAGGGAGGTGCACCATCAGAAAATTAATAGTAGTTCTCCCTCTTTGCGCTCTGTATCTAACCCCCCTGGTAGTGGTCTTTCAACAGCTAGGTTCAGAGGAACAGTGGGGAGGAGGTATGTTGCAGAGGCCCCGATGCACAAGGGAGGTAAAGAATCCCCATACAAATCTCGAAAAAGAGCTGCAAACTAAGTGAAGCAGCAGTCTGAGGGACGTAAAAAAATCTCTCTAAGTCGCACAAGCTTCAGAGAACCTTTCAATTATTTTAAGTCTCTAGACTTTAACTTAACACCACCATTAGGTTCTACGAAGGACTTGGCGCCTGACAAATCTCCCTCAGAATCTTCACAGATGTTTAATCCCTTTCACTTCTTCCCCGGAGCTACAGAGATGGATGCTGCGCTACAAACACCATCTACTAGCCAATCCATAGTTGCGGACACCGAGGATGACAGTTTAAATACAAATTTACAACAAAATGCTTCAGGAGGTTTGCAAGCTTCGAATGAAATGACTGCGACATTGGGAGCACATAAAGCAATAAAAACAACCTCCTCTGATAATGGCAAAACTATAGAGGGAGAAACTTTAAATCTGACCCTTCAGCAAGAGTCGACATCACAAACGGGGCAGCCAAAACAGGAGAGCAGGACCAGGAGAATCTCAAACTCAAGGGAGAAGAGAAGAATTAACATGCCCGATAAAGAGTATCCACAGCTACTAGTGCAGGAAAGGGCAGAAACTCTGGATAACTTGATAAGGCAAAAACAAAATACAGAAACCAACACGTACAAGGAGTGCTAACTCAAGGAAATAAGAGAAGGTTTCATGAGTGCAAAAACCTCTATTGCAGAATTAACAGGTTCAGTAAATGATTTGGCCCAAAAAATTTACTCTGTCAATCAGGATGACAGAGCTGGAGGACAGAGTGAGCACAGTGGATGACGCTTTAAATCCTCTGAAGCTGAAAACAGAAGACCATACAGAAGAACTGGAGAATTTACATAGCAAAATTGAAGAACTAGAGACACAAAGTAGGAGAAGCAACCTGAAGTTGGGTGGAATACCCGAAGGCTCGGAGGGGTTCAATCCTGTGGAGATCTTTGAGAAACTGCTTACTGAAGCACTGAATAGGCCCTATCCAGAAAAGAAAATAGAGCTGGATAGAGCCGCAGGGGAAGTAAAAACCTGAACTATCAAGGATCTCAACCATGGTTAGTCTTTATCAGACCACATCACTACCAGGATAAGGAGGCAATTTTGAGGAAAGCTAGGCTTGAAAATGGTATTAAGGCAACAAGAATAAATATTTAAGTCTTTCCTGATCTGCCATATGATGTTCTAAATAGTAGAAAAGCTTTTGCTAATGTCAAGTGTATGCTGGTGAAAAGGGATATCCACTTTATGATGCTTCCCCCAGCAAAGCTGAAAGTCTGGTTTCAAGGGAAAGTGAAAATATTCTTATCTTCAACAGAAGTGGAAGCAGAAAAAACTATTAAAAAATAGATGATGGAAAAAACAGAAGAAAATGGCTGAACAATATATCCTGAGGGAAGAAAGCAAGAAGCTTCAGGAGGGGAAGATTCAGGAGACATCATTTCACTGAGAGGGTGGTGGATAAGTGGAATAAGCTGCTGGAGGAGGTAGTAGCTTGTAGTATGATAAATGGTTTTAAAAGGGGATGGGACAGAGTGAGAGAGGAGTAATTATGAGGAGTGGTGGGTGGGGCAGCTGCAAGTTGAGGGGCTAGATGCACAATCAAGCAGACGCGATAGACTGTGAGGCCTGTTTCAGCTGGCATTTTCTTATGTTCAGTAAAAAAAAAAAAAATATATATATATTTTTTCTACATATTGTAAATATATATATAAAAAAAGCAGACATTTTAATTAGCCTTATTCGTTGACCCCCTAGTGTTTAGAGTGATGGGATAGCTTTTACACCACACTATAGGAGCTGTCTCTACAGTGTTTTTGGTTTTTCTTCTATTTATCCTTCTCCTCGGAGGAGCAGCCCTCACGATCTCCGGCCGCTGGTGCCCGCAACCCCAGAGCTGGTTGTACATGCGGGCCACACAAACCCACACTCACAGGGCTGACCTTTCATTGCTCCACAGCCTGGTTAGGTGCCCTACTCAGCTCTGGGGGGTGCAGGGCACAGCCATCAGCCGCGAAGATCACCCCCCGCAATTTTCCGCCATTTTTGTTCCCCTTTGGGAGCCGGACGTGCAATGGCATCAGAGTACAGAGTACTGACGCCTGCCATGCTCCCACCCCAAGCTATGCCAGCCACTGTAGTGCTGCTGGCCTCCGCTAGGTGCCGCTACAGAGCGGTACATGTCCCCAACCCACCTCAGAGGAAGGAGAGCAGTCGTCGGACACTCAATCCTTCCTCTCCCATGCCAACCCCTGGCAGCCAGAGTCCATTCCCAAACTGGGTTGCCGGTGTGGCGAGACGTATGGCATCCAGCGTCTCAACCCCCAATGCCACCGGGCCAGCTGTCTACACAGTTTAAGTATGGGTCAATGAGGACAAATTTAGAAAGGAAAGGAAAGATGACGAAGGGAGAGAGAGTATTGAGGGGGGAAAAAAAGATAGAAACAGTCAAATAGGAAGGAAGCTCTTTATTATTTTCGTCTCCTAAAACAAAGAAGCATTGTCCCAGGACAGTCCATTAGTAGTACATCTGGTGTCTGGAAGTCAAGACACTAGATGTTTTCCAGCTATCTAGCAAGTAAGGGTGTGGGGGGAAGGGAGACCAAAGGAAGGGACAAGGGAGTCAATTGGGAAAGAACGTTAAGCCAAAACCAGGGTATCAGGAAAAGAATCTGAGCTAAAACATATATATTAGGCTTAACAATAGTGCTGTTTCTTGTTATCCCTTTAGGTCTAAGGGTTTTGATACAAGAGGGGGGAGGGATAAGGGAAGGGGTAGGCTTGGGACAATACAATTTAAAAAACAGACAATTTGTAGGCAGACCACTGGCACAGCAGCAGCACTACCACTTGCAATGCCATCGCCCTGGGTTCGAGAACGAGCCCAGGAGATACAGGAGCCGCAGCCGGGGGAGGCTTGGCGTTGGAAGATGGCTCACCTCACTGAGAGGGAGAGGATGAGTGTCAGTGCTGGACTGACCTCTGGCGGAGGCCAGAGACGCAGCAGATACTGAGCCAGAGAAAAGGGGAGAAGAGCAACAGATGTCGGTGCATGCGCCTTGACGTCATGCACACATCACTCCTCTGTGGGGCGTACTAAGAAAAAAACTTGCCCTGCGCGACACCAACAAGAAAGTCGGGAAAGTTCTTGCCACCGGCATGGCTCGAGTTGGGACCCCGACAAGATTTAGGGTGGGGGGGGTCACCCCCACCCTGTCTCTGCCTGGAGGGTAAACCACGGCAAGATGGGTGGGTCCCACTGAGCCTGCTTTGTGGTGGTCAGTCGGGCGACAGTGCCTGGGTCTGAGGGGATAAAAATAAATATTAAAAATAAATAGACAATTCAACAACAGAACAGAGGGATTGCGCTACAGATTTCTAACTATCTATAATGACAGAAAAAAAAATAATTACTGGCCAGGAGGATCTGGGCAAAGGTCTTATTAGGAAATTAAATTTAACACTAAATCTAAATATAAATATTATAAATGGAAACAATTAATGTAATAACGTGGAACATAAGGAGCACAAAGTACAGGACAAAATAATGACAATAATAAATCAGTGTAAAAGGAAAAAAGGTGGACATCTTGTTTCTACAGGAAACACACTTTGAAAGCAAAGACCGGAATTACTTTAAGAACCTATACAGAGCAACTGGGTCTTATTCTCAATATAATAATAAAGCTAGAGGTACTGCAACAATAATTACAAAAAAAGAATAGGCTATACAATAACTATGCAGCATAATGACAAGGAGGGTAGATATTTACTACTTAAGAGTTAGAGAAAATCTCATGGAATATACACGAGTATCAGTCTATGCACCAAATGAAGAAGACCCTGACTTCTTTAGTAGGCTATTTACTGACATTTCAACCTTCCTTGCCCCATATATAGCTGCAGGTGACTTCACTATTACTTTGGATCATCTGGATAGGAGTTTGGGAGCAAAGGAAAATAAAAACATAAAATAATTCCCTTATTTAAAAACTATACCAGATGTTTGAATCTGCTGAACCCTCTGAGATTTCTCTACCCAAATAAAGAGGTGTATTCATTTCACTCTATGATGCATTACACTTTTTCAAGAATCAACTTTTTCCTAGTATCCAAACAACTAGTAAGTGATATACAGGATCTGAAGTATGACTTAATTACAGTCTCAGAGCATGCTCCAGGGCGACTTTCAATCAAACAATTGGGAACTGATTTACTACAGTTTCAATGGAAATTTGATTCCTTAATGACGAAACAGTTTTTAAAATGATGACTGAAGACATAGATCATTTTTTTAATTAATAACGCTTCACAAGACGTGGATTTAGAAACAAAATGGGACGCACTAAAAGAAAGTCTAAGAGGGGTTTTATGTTTCATATAACTCTTTTAAAAACAAAAAACTGACCAAAATCTTCTTAGTTCTTTAGAGCAAGAGCTGGTCATTGCAGAAGCACACCTAATAACAGGTAGAGGCTTCCATAGGGTTTCACTCCTGAGAGATGAAATAAAACAAGAGTTTGGAAAACAGGGCAAAAGGAGCATTAGCAAGGACAAGGGTGAAATACTACTTTCTAATGTGTGAAACCAGATAGACATTTAGCTTTTCAACTACAGGCAGAAAAGGCACAAAATATAATAGACTCAGATAAAAACAAAACAGGATTATTAGTAACAAACCACACAATCATTAAAACGTTCACATCCTTCTACTCTAAATTATATGCACAAGAAAACACTATAGACAGACAAAAAAATTGAAGAATTCTTCTCAGTCTTAACATTGAACATATTAGATACACAAGATCAACAAATATTACAAAATCATATCACAGTACAAGAAATATTAGAAACTACTGCTGAACTCCCAAATAATAAATCCCCTGGTCTAGAAGAATATATAAACAAATTCTACAAACACTTTAAAGATAATATAATTAATTTACTTCATCAGGTATTTAATAATATCCTACATGGGAATGACCCCCCTTCCTTTAGTCAAGCCATTATTACACTAATTCCAAAACAAAAATAAATTGCTTCATAAATGCAGTTCTTACAGACCCTTATCACTATTAAATACTGACTATAAAATATATACTAGAATATTAGCAAAGAGGTCGACAAGGGTCATACACAAAATTATCCACTCAGGCTAGATGGGGTTTCTCCCAGGTAGAAAACTGATGGATATCATACGCCTTACACTCAACATTTTGGAAAGTTCAACACATAAACATGCAACTTTAATAGCATTCGATGCAGAAAAGGTGTTTGACAGGGTAGGTTGGGAGTACTTATTCATAACACTACAAAAAACTGAGTGTGGGCAAAGATTCATAAATGCGATCAAGGCAAGCTATAGATCTCCGACTGCTCATACAAAAACTAACCAAATATCATCTTATATGCATTTAAAAAGAGGAATGAGATAGGGTTGTCCCTTCTCTCCACTACTCTTTGATTATGCCACTGTCCCATGCAATAAGACAAGCTAATGGAATCAAAGGCATAAAAATAAATGGGAAAAACCACGTGATATCTTTGTATGCAGACGATATATTATTATATTTGGAAGACTCTACTCTGACCACACCTACTGATGAATCTTATTAAGAAATTTGCAGCTATCTCGGGATATAAAGTAAACACAAACAAACTGGAGATTCTTTCAATAAATGCAGAATTCCCATCAGCTCGATTCAAAACAGAAAATCACAAAAAAAAAATTTTAGTATCTAGGGGTTTGGATTACACACACAAAAAAAACAAACAAAAAAAAAAACACTTGTAGAATAAAAACCATGACAACATACTCCAGAAAATATACAATGATTTACAAAGATGGCAACTACTCCCTCTGACTCTAATTGGGAGAATAAACGTAGTTAAGATGAATCTTTCACCCAGAATGCAGTTTCTTTTCCAAGCACTTCCTATTTGGATCCCAATACAAACCATTTAAAAAAAAACTTGAGATGCAGGTCAGAAAATTAATTTGGAAAAATAGTCAACCCAAGATAAGTCTTGCTAAATTATATGCCCCCACTGACAAAGGTGGGCTGGGACTGCCAAACTTTCAATGGTATTTCTATGCGGCCCAAATATCGCAGATTAGATCATATTATCAACCACAAGAAAAACCAGACTAGGTAGAAATTGGAGAGGCAAAATCAGGTTTAAAAACCTTGACAGGCATTGTTTATTGGGGACAGAACAATCATTCTAAAATATTAGGTTTGGAGACTACTAAATTATCATAAAAATATAGGAGCGGAAATCCATAAGCTAATTGGCTGGAAAGAAACGTTGAGCTCATTTACACCTCTAAAATTTATTCCTAATCTTAAAAAGAACCTCTGCCTCCAAAAACTGGAAGCTAAAGGTGTTTACCAAATTGGGCAGCTGTATAGTCGGGGGGCCATTTATGGCATTTGAGGCTTTTAAACAATGCTATAATTTAGGAGAATGTTATTTTCTCCCCTACCTTCAAATAAAGCACTCCAAAAGGGTTAAAAAGGTAAACTTGATGAAATACCTAGCTCTCCAATTGAGGAATTATTAAGCTCAGAAATAAACCTGAAACTGGTTGGGCAAACTTATAGTAAGTGCCAAGAAGCAAAATCATCCGAGCTAGATAAATTATATAATAAATGGAGGGAGGATTTAGGACCAGCGCTAACGCCAGAAAAATGGCAACAAATCATCCCTAAATCTTTGGAGGTGTCCAAGAATAGTAAACTAAAGCAAATTCAATATAATATTTTACATACGGTTTATTATAGCAAAGAAACTCCATAGCTTTAATATAAAAATAACCGATAAATGTCTCAGATGTCAAAACCAGACAGGAAAACTTATCCACATGTTAGTAAACTGTCCAAAACTATCAAAATGTTGGAAAGAAATATTAGCAACAGTAAGGAAAGTGTTGGAATTTGATTTCCCATACAATCCAGGAATAACTATTTTTGAAAGTAGTTCTCTGCAATCCATGGAAAAGAGTGGAGGGGAAAAAAAGAAAAATTATTAGACATAATGTTCATTAATGCAAAAAAAATTATTATGCAGAGCTAGAAAGATAAAGCCCCTCCACACTTTAATAATGGGCTAAATTTATTGATGGACTGCAGCAATCTACAAAGGATTTTTTTATAGTCAAGAAGCTAATCTTTCCATATTCAAAGGCATATGGGATCCTCTTCTGGACTATTTTAAAAATCCTGAAAAGACTGTGTGCAACCTTTGCATTACCTCCATAAAATCTAATAATAGATAGAAGCAGTGACTCAGACTTCCTGGCACCTTCTGAAAAATGATAACTGGCAATTGAATACCAGATATTATATTAATAGAATGACACACCATAATCTGATTCAGAAGTTAAATATATAAAAAAAAAAAAAAAAAAAAAGCCATCTGTGCTCTGGGGCTGCAAGGTGTGCAGCCTCAAAGGCGAGTCCCATTATGAGCAATGGGGCCAAGTAAGTAACAGGTTTACCAAGGACCATAGCTGCAAAGCGGCAGAAAAGTCGGGTTATTTTATAAATGCAGTAACACACTCCAAGGATCTGCATTTGTTGAAAGATACAGGCACTCCTCAGGTATGTGCTGAGGAGCACTCAGCAGCAGCACACATCACAGCAGTACCTGTACAGTATCTCCCAATGAATGCATGCTCCGTTGTGTGTTAAAGCCCACATATTGTCACAGGAGGCATCAGTGGGTGTATGAGGGAATAATGGCACTGGGCACTGCAGACAAAGACTGAGACCAAAGGCTGAGATCACTATCTACAGTGCCTAATGCCACTGTTCATGAGGACTGACCTTCCAGTGCCTACCATTATTGCTATTATTATTATTATCGAGGACATCAATTAAGGTAGAAAAACTGAGCATTTTTAAGAGCCCCCGCCAGCTCCGTGAACTGTGCAGCTGAAGTCACTTCTATTTGACAGCTGGATTTTTCACAAAGTGATCGTTATCAGAAACTCATTTGCATGTTTGGAATGCATTTGCTACCCTATCTGCATATTCCAAATACATATATTAACTAATTAGCATATTCAAAATAACTTTAATATTCATCATGCATATTAAAAGGGCACTGCTGCCACACAATGCCCTGTAAATAAGAGGTCCAATTGTCAACAAGGGTTTCACCTTGAATTAATGCAGATTATTTTTCATATTAAGCCAGTATTCACATAGAAACAAAATTTGATGGCAGATAAGGACCACTTGGATCATCTAGTCTGCCTATTTTTCCCTACCTACTGTATCATTGCAGACACTGCTTGAGCTCCAGCTTATCCCCCCCTTGTTTTATCACCAAGGTTCCCTTATGCCTATCCCATGCTTTCTTGAACCCTGTTACAGTTTTTGCCTCCACCAGTTCTGCTGGTAGGCTGTTCCAGGCATCCGCCACCCTCTCCATGAAGAAGTACTTTCTCTAATCTCCTCTGAGTCTACCCACTCCAGCTTCATTGCATGACCCCTTGTCCTTGAGCATCTTTTTTTTTCCTGAAAGATGCTTCCCTCTTGAACCTTATCTATACCTGTGAGGTATTTGAAAGTTTCCACCATATTCCCCTCTCTACCTCCATTCTTCCAGTGTATACTTATTAAGGTCCTTAAGTCTTTCCTCATAGGGCTTTTGATGCAGACCCTGCACCATTTTGGTTATCTCCTCTGGACCACCTCCACTCTTTCTATGTCCTTCTGGAGAGGTCTCCGGAACTGGAAATGGTACTCCGGGTAAGGTCTCACCAGTGATCTATACAGGGGTAACCCCACCTGCCTCTTTCTGCTGGTGGTCCCCTTCCCTATACACCCCAGCATCCTGCTAGCTCTCTCAAGTGCCTTGTCACACTGCCTAGCCAACTTTAGGTCATTAGATATGATAGCTCCCAGATCTCGTTCCAGTTTGGTGATCGTCAATACCTCTCCTCCCATTTTGTACTCCTCCCCTGGGTTTCTGTGCCCCAAGTGCACGATTTTGCACTGAAGCCCAGTTGCCATACCATTGACCACTCCTCTAACCTTTTCAAACAACAGAAAACTACTGGTAACTAGTCTGAACTTAGGGCAGCTGCTGATGCCACCGATGTCCAGCTGCAAGCAAAGTCTTCAAAGTTTTCCACTCAGCAGCTTTCAGGCTGCTGCTTTCCCGACCCTCTCTCTCTAGTCGGCGGTGTCTACAAACTGCTGGCAGTCGTAGTTTCAATCTGAATTTCCTCTCCGGCACTCTGAAACTCTCCTCAGCATACTGGGGTCTGGAAGCGCCACAGAAGAGACTGTAAATTGTATGTGCAGACCTGTGGAGTACCAGAATATCTGGCTGGGGAGGGGGGGCAGCGATGACAAATGCTAAGACGGACTGCATTTTGTTAGTGAGCACATCCGACTGGCTGCTGGTGCACTCATGATGTCAGATGTACACGTGCATCTGTATCACAGATACACAGTCCATCCAAGGAAACAAGCATGGTGGCATTTGGTCTGTTACTAAAGAATGGGGTGTCCTCCTATAGATTTGGGGTTGGCTGCACTAAAATTAAAACTGGGATCGGGTGGGGACATCAGCCGCTGAGCTAGGTATGTTAACTGGGTGCGGCGGGCAAATGATTTCACTTTGCACCGATCCAGCCACCTATAATGCCAGGCTCTTCTGCGGTTGCGGCCACTATGCCTCCATGGTCACGGCCCAGGGAGATGATCTCTGCTTGATGGGCGATGATAGGAGCTGCTTGCTCTTTTGAACTACAAAAAGTTTCCACCCAGCACACAAAGAACACTGTCATGATCAGTTAGGCTGATCACTGGCCTGTCACTGCTGAGCCCACCGTTGCTTCAGCTGCACTAAACCCAACAGTGACACATCTCTGAAATGGCCTTATTGTACAAGATGTGAAGGTTACAGATGGATTTCCCTGCTTAATCAAGATGCAAAATTATTTTTGAAACAAACTGCTCTGAGGGTGCAAAATAATACTGTAAAACTAACTGCTCCAGACCAGACCGGATTTATTCCTGGATACCACTTATAATATAAATATAACAGTACTAGAAAACTGCTACATGTGATTTTGGGGGTTCATTACTGGACCCTACTTTAGTAGTTGCAGGTGATGCAGAGAAAGCTTTTGATTACTTGAACTGGTCATTTCTGGATATAACGTTGGCTCCCCGTTGCACCAACCACTGTCTGCTCTACTCAGCATTGAACTGGCTGCCTCCCTATGGCCTGTGCTCCTACACTCTGGGAAACCTTACTGATTCCTTATCCCGTCCATGACATCCCAATGCACTTGCAGCTGTGCTTAACCCTGTTACCCAAGCTCGTCATCTAAGGTCTTCGGCTTCTCCCCTGCTCGCTGTTCCTCTTTGCTCTAAGATGGGTGAGCAAGCTTTCTCCCACTACGCTCCCAAATTCCGCAACTCCCTTTCCACCGACATCAAGCATTCTCCTTCTCACTATTCTTTCAAAAAAGCACTTTTTTCTTGCTTGAACTCTCTTGGTGTATGCAATTGCCCCTAATTCCACACTCTGGTTTCGCCTGCTCACTCCATGTCTGACAATGTCAGTAGTCATCCTGATGCTCTGTATATTGCTTGACTGGTTTGTTGTCACCCACTCATATATGGGTGTTTTCTTCTCTGTATCCTTGTTTGACCTCCCTGCATGGGGTCCTGTGTTTTTTTTGGTTATACCTGTCTAGTCCTCTGTAATACTGTCTCCTTTATTGTTGTACACTCCTGGGTCGTGCTTGAAAATAGACAGGTCTTTTGCCTAATGCACTTACTGGGTTACCAAAAGCTAATAAATAACTAAATAAATAAATTAGCCAAGCTTCAATTCAGCAACACATTTTGATACTCAATTGGAGCCTTGTATGAGCATCCCACTGCAAAAGTTAAAGCAAATAGTACATTCTAGGCAGTTCAGCAGGATACAAGACAAGGATGTCCTCTCTCATCTCTGTTTTCCACTTAAGTACTGATCCTCTGGTGGAAGCTGTTCAGAGTCACCCACATATTGTAGGTACCCAAATGGGAGGAAAAGAAGTGAAGCTCTCCTTATACAGTGGAGCTCATCAGAATGCAACGCAATACTGCAGCAGCAGGAAACAAGGCAATTTCAATGGCAGTTAATCTCTTTTGTCATGGAGTAACCAGAGATGGGCTCTACTGCCTGTAGAGAACACTCACCTTTCTTGGTTGTGGCAGAGGTTGCTGGAATCTGGGACAAACTGGCAAGGGTACAGAGGACCTTCTGCCCCAGCCAGGAAACACAAAGTTTGCCTCCACTCCACAAGAGGATGCCTACGCTGAGGTAGTGAATGGACCCGAGTGGAGTCTGGGAAAGTGGGGGTGCTGGGAAGGGTGCACACTCCTCAGTCTATACCACTGCAGAACTCCTTTGCTGTACTGGCATGACAGGGTAGCTGAGAGGAGGCACCCATCGTAGCAGGAAGGGAGGAAATGGGGGTCCCAAGAAGCCGAGGCCCCAAGGAGTGACAAGAAGCCCCCAGCCAAGGAGGAAGCTGAGAGGAGGCACCCATCGCAGTGGGAAGGAAGAAAGTGGAAGTCCCAAGAAGGCGAGGCCCCAAGGAGTGAGGAAGAGGCCCCCAGCCAAGAAGGAAGCAGCTGCTGGTAGGGAGTGCTCTACTGTTGGGGGCAGATTTGGAAGCGGGGAGGGAGAGAAGGATAGAAGGTGGTGTGCCTAAGCTGTGCTTCAGCTTGGAATGAAGAAGAGTACATCCACAGGGTCGCTAGGTCAGCAGGAGACGTGTGGGAGCTGGATGTCACTTTCCATCAAGAGACAAATGACCAGACAAGGGACAAGGTAGGAATGGTGCTGGGCAATTTCAGAAAGCTTAAGAGGGGCCTCAAGCAGGTAGCATGCACAGTGCCTTTTGAAAAGGTGTTACCTGTGTACGGCTGAGGAGATGCAAGGGTGCTCCACACCAGGGCATTTAACAGCTGGTTGAAGGCATGGTGCATGGAGGAGGACTTTGGCTACACTGGAAATGGGGCCAGCCTGGGAGAATATACACCTCTGCAAGGGAGACAGCCTGCATCTTTCCAGGAAGGGGACTACAGTCCTCGTAAGCAAGGGTCAAGGCCTGAAGGAGACCGAGAATGGAGAAGATAAAAAAAGGTGGGTGTCAGGGAGAAATCTGGGAATAGCACAGGCAGAAAGGGGAAAGCAGGGAAGCAGGAAGGAGGGTAGTAAGGTGCAGAGGGACATGTGCACCAATGCACAGAGTCTTGGAAACAATATTCCAGACCGGGAAGCCATCATGGTGGAGACTGACCTGGATTTAGCGGACATAATGGTGTCACGGTGCACTGAGCACCATGACTGGACCACAGCCATACCCGGCTACTCTCTGTTCACGAGAGAATGGGCAGGGAGGAGGGGTTGCATTACAAGGGAGGGAGGGAAGACCACAGAGGCAGAGAGTCAACCAGAGGAAAAGGAAGGGCTGGAGGCCCCGTGTGTCATCCTGGAGACAGGCTCTGGGGCCACTATCTGTACCAGGGTAGTGTAAGACCTCCAGAACAGGGAGAAGAGTTGGATAAGACACTTGGGCATGTCATCATCAGAATGGCAAGGGGGAGATACTGCTAGTTGGTGACTTCACTTTGACAGACGTGGAGTGGAGCCTTCCAACGGTGGCTTTTGCAAGGAGCAGGTCATCCAGGAAGAGTATAGATACCAGAAGGTAAGAGGTAATACTCCCCGCCCCCCCAACATAGATCCTTAGTGAGACCACACCTGGAGTACAGCACCCAGTTCTGGACTCCTCACCTCAGGAATGATAGGATAGGCTGGAAACAGAGCAGCACAGGGTACCAAAAATGGTTTGAGGCCAGCAGGGCAGGTTCTACGAGGAGCACCTCGAGGTACTTAACATGTATTTGCTAGTGACCAGGAAGGAAAGGGAAGCCATGGATAAAGACCTTCAAGTTCTTAAAAGGAATTAACAAGGTAAACTGCAGGGAGCTTTCTGGCTTGAATACTAGCTCAAGGTCACATGGACATGAGTGTAAAATAACAGAAGGGAGGTTCAGATGGGATATGAGGAAGTATTATTTTACAGAAAGGGTAGTGGAGCTGTGGAACAGTCTGCCAGCTGAGGTGGTGGGTGCTAAAACCGCTTGTGGTTTCTGTGGCGAGAACGGCCCCAGCAGTGTAATATCTGCAGACATATTTCTGTTATATATGTTTTTGCGATGTGATTTTTTTAAATTTTCAATGCCACCAAAATTGCAATATTAATGAAAGGATTACATAGGATACTGAGACAGACTGGATTTCTTTTAAAAATGTTTGACCTTCCCAGGGCTCCAGATAAGGTGTGTACAGGCCTATTTTACACACCTCATTTTAGGAAATACTCTTCAGAAATTTTTTTAATGAGTACCAGTACTCACCCAACATTTGTAAATACTCCCCACGCCAAAGACTAGTGCTTCATAGCATAACTGGTGATTCAAAAGGAACAGTTTTTTTGCCAGATTTACAGCACTTGTATGCATCCCACTTTTGTTTTACTCATTATGTTTTAAAACTGGTGAGTAAATTCCTACCTGCCAACATTGTTTGGAGCATTGTTGGCACCTGAAATTATCTAGAAAAAAAAATTGAATTTTTTTTTTTAAATAAATGCACTCCTCAGTCCACTTTAGCAAGACATATTGTACACATCTGAATTTCGTTTTACTCACCTCACTTTCAAAATGAGGAGTACAGGTACTCATCCCCAAAAATATTATCTAGAGCCCTGGACCTTCATCTGACCTGAGGGGCAGCTGCTGCCAGGAAACTGAGATTGCATTTCCAGGTCCTGTAACAGAGCTATGCCAAAAGCCATTGCCTGTCATAAACCATGCATTTCAGAGTCAGGATGCTTTGTTCCAAGAAACTGTTATAGTAAATTACATCTTATGAGGTAAAAGGACAGAAACATCCTTTGCAGCAGACCTCTGTGAATTCTTGACACATTGGTGTCAATTGTGTTACTGGTGGGACACAGACATCAAAGGTCATCAGGAAAATAAGATTTTGGAAAAGCGTAAGAGTGACCTCTACTGGCCTAAGAGAGAAGACCACCAGCTTCAAACGAGAGAGGGTTTTTTTTTCAGCCTGCCAGGGACATATATAGATAGATATATATACACATACATACATATACATATATATATTATAGATTATATATATATATATATATATATATATATATAGAGAGAGAGAAAGATTAATATATATATATATATATATATATATATATATATATATATATATATACACACACACACACACACACACACACACACACACACACACACACACACACACACACACACACACCACAGGGGTGAGAGCTTTCTCAGTAGGATAACCTGTGTTATTTCCACTGCAGTGAGGATAAATCCTGATGACATCAGCAGAGTGAGGATATAGACATTTATCCATACTCTGCTGATGTCACCAGAGTGAGGATAAATGCACTGCAGTTTGCATTCTAAAGGAAAGTTTCAGAAAAAGTTTCTCTTTCTCACTGAAGCTGCAACATACTCAATTAGCTTTGTAAAAGACTCTCACCTATGTCCCATTGTGTTTCTAACATTGCTGGCCCATTACCGTGCTGATCTCAGCTTCAAAACAACCTGAATTCTAAATGAAACTCTTTTACAAAGCAGGTTCTGTTTCTCAGTGCTACCTGCAGCAGTTTGTCTTTCTCACTGAGCCTCTGACTCACCTAATTAGCTTTGCAAAACACTCTTACCTGTGCTTCTGACTCCCAGTCCATTCAGAACACACACACAGACACAGACACAGACACAGACACAGACACAGACACAGACACAGACACAGACACACACACACACACACACACACACACTGACAGCACACACAGAATGAGCAGGAAACACACAGACTCAGAAAAAATGTTCCTGCAGCTCTCATCCCTGTAGTATAAATCGCACACATGATGGGCAGATCATGGCATATGAAAAGCATTCTCACTCCTGCCTCATGAGCTGTGTATTTTCACTCGTGCCTTCAGCACTCGTGAGAATACACAGCTCACTCTGCAGGAGTGAGAATATTTTCCTTATCCCACTCCTGCCAATCATATAATATATATATATATATATATATATATATATATATATATTATATACATACACACACAGTGGCGTGAAAAAGTATTTGCCCCCTTCCTGATTTTCTCTATTATTGCATATTTGTCACACTGGATGTTTTCAGGTCTTTAGACAAAATATAATATTAGATAAAGGGAACCTGAGTGAACAAATAACACTTTTTTTTTTTTTACTTATTTCATTTATTTAATGAAAACGTTAACCAACACCAACTGGCACTGTGTGAAAAGTAATTGCCCCTAGTTAAAATCAACCCAATTAAAGGGATAGTTAGAGTCAGTTGATTGAACACAGCCAGGCTTGATTATAGCCAGCCCTGCTCAATATAAACCTCACTTATTTTGGCCCTTACCATCAGAGTCACGTTGCCAGCACAAAGATTCAACAAGCACATTATGCCATGATCAAAGGAAGTTCCTGAAAAGATCAGAAAAATGTGTTGCCCTCTATCAGTCTGGAAAGGGTTACAAGCTATTTCTAAGGCTCTGGGACTCCATCAACCACAGTGAGAGCCATATTCTCCAAATGGAGAACACTTGGAACAGTAGTGAACCTTCCCAGGAGTGGCGGCCTGCCAAAATTACTCCAAGGGCGAGTGTAAAATCATCCAAGAAGTCTCAAAGGATCCTAAAACAACATCCAAAGAACTGCAGGCTACTCTTGCCTCAGCTAAGGTCAGTGTTCATCACTCCACAATCAGAAAGAGACTGGGCAAAATGGGCTTCATGTGAGAGTAGCAAGGCGGAAACCACTGCTAACCAAGAAGAACATAAATGCTCATCTCTCATTTGCCAAGAAGCACCTGGATGATCCACAAGCCTTTGGGAAAATGTTCTATGGACAGATGAGTCCAAAGTGGAACTTTTTGGACAACATGGATCCCATAATGTCTCGCGTAAAGCAAACACAGCATTCCACAGTAAGAACACCATACCAACAGTCAAACATGGTGGTGGTAGTGTGATGGTGTGGGGATGCTTTGCTGCCTAAGGACCTGGATGACTTGCCATAATTAAAGGAACCATGAATGCTGCTCTGTACCAGAAAATTCTTAAGGAGAATGTCCAGTCATCCTTCCGTCAGCTGAAGCTGAAGCATAGTTGGGTCATGCAGCAAGACAATGATCCAAAACACAAAAGCAAGTCCACATCAGAATGGCTAAAAAGAAGTAAATTAAAGTTTTGGAGTGGCCTAGTCAAAGTCCAGACTTAAACCCAATAGAGATGCTGTGGCAGGACCTGAAACGAGCAGTTCATGCTCGAAAACCTACAAATGTTACTGAATTAAAGCAGTTCTGCGAGGAAGAGTGGGTTAAAAGTCCTCCACAGCGATGTGAAAGACTGGTATTGAATTATAGGAAGTGTTTGGTTGCAGTCATTGCAGCTAAATGTGGCATAACCAGTTATCAAGTGTAAGGGGGCAATTACTTTTTCACACAGTGCCAGTTGGTGTTGGTTAACTTTTTTTTCATTAAATAGGTGAAATTAAGAAAAAAAACAAGTGTTATTTGTTCACTCAGGTTACCTTTATCTAATATTACATTTTCTCTAAAGACCTGAAAACATCCAGTGTGACAAATATGCAATAATAGAGAAAATCAGGAAGGGGGCAAATACTTTTTCACGCCACTGTGTGTGTGTGTGTGTGTATGTATGTATATATATATATATATATATATATATATATATATATATATATATATATATATATATACACACACACACACACACACATATACATATATACACACACACACACACACACACATTTCGGCACCATGCAATTCTGCTTAAAGTTGGACCAGCATAACATTCTGTGGTGATTTGCATATGCAGCTCATGATGCTTTGCATTGTGTGGGCATGTGTGATTTTGTATTTTCTTGAAACTTGGCTTCCCAGCCAAATGCCCTTTTGGGTAACCCTTGCCTCAGTGTTTGCGCACAGAGGTTATTTATTTGTCATATTCATATATATATATATATATATATATATATGAATACACACACACACACACACACACACACACGGGTGAGTGGTAAATGAGAGATAAAACAGCGTATCATCCACTGCAGTATGATATTTTTACCCTCTGCTCTACTGTGATGATATCAGTCATTTACACACACAGGTCACAAAAGGGCACTGATATCATCACCCTAGGCAGCTTTCCCTCAGCATGCAAGAAACATCTGTCCTGTTACCATAGACACAAATGCAGAACTACCTGAGAGGTCTTACTGCTGCCTACAGCTAACTCAGTAAGAATTACAAAACACACCTTACCCCCAACTTCCAGCTCATCACTGTGATGCTCTCAACTTGATGCAGCCAGAATTCCAAACAGCACAGCTTCACAGAATAGTCTAAACTACTGCCTGGTTCAACTACCACTGAAACACACTCTCACTTGTTCCTCAAACTCTGATTCTCACCCATTACAGTGACGATCTCAACTTCACTGTAGCCAGAATCCTAAAGAGCACAATTTCACAGAACACTCTGCAGTCTGCCTGCAGCTAACTTAATTACCACTGAAAACAGTATCAGCTGTTCTGACACTCTGCCTCTCAGCTCATTACAATTAACTGTGATGCTCTTAACTTCACTGCAGCCAGACTGCTAAATAATACAGCTTCACAAAAGTATGTTTCTCACTCCTATCTAAAACTAACTCATTTAGCAATGCAAAACACACTCATGTGTCTCTCAGAGTTTATAACACTGCCAGCCCATTCAGAAAAGCTCACACACAGAATGAGCAAACACATAAAACAGGAACAGAACACAAGACAGCATAACAAAACTTCTGAAACTCTTGGCCCTATTGTATATATCGAATACATGATGGGCAGATTGTGTGCTATGGCAAATATTGTCGCTCCTGCATCGTGAGCTTGGATATCTCACTCTGCAGGAGTGACAATATTTGTCATATCACACTCATGCCCATCATGTATCCTATATATATATCCACACATACATACATACGTAGTATGTATATATATATATATATATATATATATATATATATATATATACATACATACATACACACACACACACACACACACACACACACACACATATATACACTATTAATACATACATATATGTTTATACACTCATACATACACCAACCCCCCAATAAACAGAAGCTCATAGAACACTTTTCATCTGGACTTTCTCCTGACAACAAGAGAAGCTAAACTGCCACAGCATCAAGACTAAGAACTAGACACCGCACTTACTCTTTACGGACTGCAATTCACTACAAACTAAGGTAGAACTTTAGATAACTGTCGTAGTGCATTTTTTTTTGTACAACTGCACTTTTTTTTTGTTATGCTGTTATGAAAAAGATTAAACCTTTTTAGTTGTAACTGTATGATTAGTAACTATTTAGTAAAAACATTTTGTTTTTAAGAAAACCGGTCTAAGCGTGGTTTTCTTACACTGCGTGTGCGATTGTGGGAGGTTCAGTATTAATCTGTGACTAAACTTATTGCTAAGGGAAGTCTCAAGGAAGAGTCTGTTGGGATTTGAACCAGGTTATTGCACACCTTGTGGGAGAAGCAGAATCAGGGTTACAATGCTACTCTGAAGAGGTTGTAAAGGCCTGGATCTTGCTCCTCTGTGTAACAACCAAGAAGGGTTCATATTCGTCTAGAAGACTTGAGACTGGTATTGTACCCTGATCCAGAGTAAAGAGGGAACCCTAAGACTTTGTGTTCAGTTGTGAAGCAAGGGAGCACTATAGAGGGACTCAAAGAGGGTATCCCCCGTTTTCCCCCTTCCCTGTCACGGATTACACTTAGGGATGGCACTGTGAGCTCAGTGGACCTGACCCTCAGGAGTGAGTTCATGACAGTTTCAAGCACAGTCAGGACGGAATGAAGGATATAGTGGTTGCTAGAGACTGCAGAAACTGGGAGGATGTGGAGGGTTAGGATCAGTAGGCCCCACAGCTAAAAGGGAACTTGAGTAGATTTTTATTTATTTGAAAGTTTGTGGCCGGGAGAGGCACACTGAGCCATGGCTCGTTTCTAAGTGTGACCCGGGTGCAAGGAAGTGGAATATTTGTACAGATGTAAACTGACTTACAGAACGAGATTATGCTATTGGTGATATCTTTTTTAGTGAATGGGAGGAATCTGGCCAGGACACCATGAAAATTCCCCTACTCTTCTCGAGAAGTGCCATGGGATCTTTAACGTCTGCCTGAACAATCACCAGAACAGGCAGACAGTTTAACATCTCATCCGAAAGATGGCACCTCAGGATTGCAGTACCCCCTCTTGATGCATTACAGTGTCAGTACTGGGATTTAACCCATGTTCCCAGCGTGGGGCTAGAATCCACCACCTTCCAGACTGGATGGGCCATTGGTCTTTTTCTGACATCACTGCCTGTTTCTATGTTTCTGACACTCTACAAGGGTTTTTTCCTCACACATCTAGTCAAAGAACCAACTAGGGACTGGGCAGTGCTGGACCTGGTGCTTATAGACACAGACAGTGTTGCAGATGTCACAGTGGGCAGTCCTCTGGGTTCCAGTGATCACTGTACAGTGTAGTTTAACATAAAGACAGGAACAAAGACAAACCACACAAGGACGATGGTCCTGGACTTTAGGAAGGCAGATTTTTTTAAAAATAGGAGACTGCCTCAGAAACTGCCTCCTTTTTTTGGGGGGGGGGGTGTCAGGAAGGAGCAGAGGCACAGTGGGGAAAATAAGGGAGGGCATAATTAAAGCAACCAACCTCTGCATGAAGGAAGTGAGTAAAAGCAGAAAGAAAAAGATGGTTATGGTTTCCTAAAAAGTGGGTAAGATGGTGAAGGAAAAAAGGTGGCATTCAGGTGGTATAAGAAAATTCAAAGGAAGGAGGACAGGGAAGTATACCGAGTAAAACAGAGGATAATCAGGAAAGGCTTTGAGGAAGCAAAGCTGCAGACAGAGGAAAGGATAGTTAATGGGGTCACTAAAGAGGATAAGACTTTCTTCAGCTAGCAAAGGGAGGGATAGTGAGGTTCAGAAAGGTGGTAGGGGAAGACTGCACAGAAGACTACCAAGAATAATCTGCCATCCTGAACAGGCACTTCTGCTCGTCTTTACAGTAGAGGTGGGGGGGGTGTGCAAACCAGACAGACCATCACAGAGTAGAAGGAATGGGGCTGGGGGAGGACACAAGTCAATTTTCAGAGGAAAGAATCTTGAAAGGACTTCCAGCTCTGAACATGGACAAGGCTATGGGATCGGACGGGATACACCCAAGTGTGCTGAAAGAACTCACAAAAGTGCTAGCTGCACCACAGACAGCCTTGTTCAACAGCTCACTGAAAGCAGGCATGGTTTCAGAGGTCTGGAGAAGAGCTAACAAGGTCCCTCTACATAAGAGCAGCAGCAGGAAGGAAGTTAGCAACTTTAGGTAGGTCAGTCTTTCTTCAGTGGTAGGGAAATTAATGGGAACCCTACTGAAAGAAAAACTGGTATAATACCTTGAATCCACTGGGCTGCAAGACCACAGGCAGCATGGATTCATAAAGTGTGTGTGTTGGGTGTGTTTGGGAGGGGAAGCCATACTAAAGGAATCGGATAGATTTCTTTGACTGGGTGACCAGAGAACTAGATTAGGGGAGAGCAGTGGACGTGGTCTATCCGGATGTCAGCAAGGCCCTCTACACTGTGCCACCCAGGAGACCGATCAAGAAATGGAGCAGCGTAGGGGTGGGATCCAAAGCAGTGAACTGAGTTAGAAGCTGCTTAACAAACAGGAGACAGAGGGTGGTGGTTAATGTCACTCATCCTAATGACCTTAGAGTGACCAACGCGGTTCCACGGGGCTCAGTACTGTAACTGGTCCTCTTCAATGTGTTCATAAGTGCACTGCAGAAGAACTGGAAGGGAAGGTATGCCTTTTTGCAGAGCAAACCAAAATCTGCAATCGGGTGGACACTCAGAGGGGCGGAGAGAATGTGCAGGGATCTTGGGAAACTTCTGTAGTAAACAGCATGGCAGCTGGCAGCGTTCAATGCAAAATGCAAAAAAGTGCAAAATCATGCGTCCAGGGCATAGGAACCCAGGAGGGGTGGATAGTATGGGGTAGGGTGGGGAGGTTTTGACAGTCACAAAACAGGAAAGGGACCTTGGGATCATCATATCTGACAGCCTCAAAGTGGCAGGACAGTGTCACAAAGCAGTGAGTAGGGCCACTTAGTGATATACAGTGGTAACACCACCTCCCTCCTCCTACTGGAGACTCCCCTTCCTGTACACCCCAGCATCCCATTAGCCCTACACATTGATTCTGTCTACTTGCCTTATTGTAAAATTATAAAATGGCATGAAAAATCCCTGGTCTCTGATTGGTCAGTTTGAGGCTAGACCCATGATGTTATCCCAGCACAACAGCACAGATCTAGTCCCAGCACACACATGACCACATTAAATGTCGGGGGAATCGGTGCACTGGCTATGTCAAAGTTGCAAACACTTGGCATGGCTGCTCTGGCTTTTGCCAGTAGTTGCTCCAATTTTTTAAAATGAAATCTCTCCCCCTCAGTGCCACAAAAAAGTCCCAAGCCATCCTAAATTAAACATGTTCATCCTAACACTAATACATCCCAGTTTCCATATTTAAAAACTTTCAAAAGTTCTGTAAAAAGAAAGTAAGAAAATAATGAGCAATTACTGCGAGCGGCCTCAGCAGTTCTTGCTACTCTCCTGGCCCGAAGTCAGTGAGTGCTTCAGTTAATTCAAAATCCACATAAAATCACTCATAGCTTGTTAACCACAACAACAGTTTCTTGGTTTTCTCCCAGTACTACATACAAGTACTGTACTGGGAGAACCAAGCAAACTATGGACAGAAGAGTGTAGAAGCGCAAAACCACAAACCTGAAACCGGGTGACAGCACACAGTACTATGATCGGTGGCTGAGAGAGGGAGTGCATTTCACACTGCATTGCTGACAAACAGTATAACCAAGACTGGGTGCTGAAAGACAAACTGCAAATCTCGGCAGTGACATGTACTAAACTGCAGTTTGGTGGGGACACAGTCAAAAATCATAAGACGAAAGTTGTTGAGGGTGCAGAGGAACAGTACTAACTGCACTGCAGCGACACCTACTGGCCAAAATGGGAAATAAATAATGTAAGTATAACCACCCATTAAATGAAAGACAACAAAATCTAGCTTTAATGAACGTCAATCTTTTTTATTATGGCTATTATTTTACAAGCATTTTATAATCACAATAATGCACTCCAGGGTGTATGCTGTGGTGGAATAACTCGGCCCACAGCCTCGTGCCCAACTGCACAAGACATGACATTATCCCAGCACACCACACACCCTGTCGTGCATTATTGCTTAACTGTATGCAACGGATCCAGCCTATTTATTTGTACTTGTCTGACTTCATGCCAGCGGAACTTGCTTACTGTACTTGTTATGCTGCTTTGTGATCTCTGTTATTCACTTGGAACTTTTGTAAAAGAGCACTTGTGCTCAAAAGTATTCTCTAAAATAATCAATCAATCAATATAAAGAAAAACACACACACACTCAACCCACAACAAAAATTAAATCAGGAGAGAATTTTCCTTTGAGGGCTAAAATGTGCCCTGCCATATATTTTAAACAAATAAAAAAAATAGTAATCCATCTCTTACACGGCCGAAAATTACATCTTGGAAGTCAGGTGACACCACAGTCCCTTTGAGCTTCGCTCCCAAAGTTTATGATGTCAAGTGAATTCCTTGGTGAAATTAAAGAGACACACTGCTATACATTATTCTATTTAATCAAATAGAGAAAAAAAGCCATTTACAGTTGCTGGTGAGCACAAAACCACCTCTGAAGTGGTAATGCACTCCCTGCCCCAGATTATATATAGCACCATACAAGAAAAGTGAAAAAAAGGCATAAAAATGCAGCCGCATTTTAAAAACATACTTTTAAAGATGATGGGAAGCAGTGAGACACTCCTAATCCAATATATGTTTACCCTCTGTTCATGTTCTGTATGTATCTTTTTTTCCAGCCTCTCTGGCCTTTAAAATGCTACTCTCTTTATTTATTTATTTAAAATTTGATAACTTGGAAAGGCAAGCTGAGCCAAGAGTAATTTCCAGGTGTGACGCCAGGGGTGGGTGGGTGGACAATGAGAAATAAAAACACCAAAACCACTCTATAGGTCCATGGTGAGGCCCCACCTGGAGCAAAGGGTTCAGTTCTGGGGACCTCACCTATGCAACGACATAGATGGCACGGACAGAGTTCAGAGAAGGGCCACTAAGATGGTGTATGGGTTAAGTGGGAAGTCATACGAAGAGAGAGTGAGGGTGCTAGATTTGTACCCGCTGGAGACCCGAAGGGAGAGGGGGACATGATAGAGACGTTCAAGTACATGAAGGGGATTAATAAAGTGGGGGTGAGCATATTCACAGGCAAAGTAGGCACAAAAACGAGGGGGCATGGACTGAGGGCAGAGGGGAGCAGGTTTAAGGGAAACGGAGAGGGTGGTGGAGCCCTGGAACAGTCTGCTGGAGGAGCTGGGGGGGGCCAGAATAGTGGGGGAATTCCAAGAGGGCATAGGACAAACACAAGGGGTTGTCCAGAGTGCAGGGGTGGCACCCTCTGGGCAGGGGGAAGCAAGTAGGGAGGGGGGATTGGGCAGACTAGATGGGCCAAGATGGTCCTTTTCCGCCGTCAAATATCTATGAATCTAAAAATACAGTGGCCAGAAGATTCAGCACAGAGAACACTGTAGTAAACTGTGCAAATTGTGCAATATATGCTGACTGAAGAAAAAATGAACAAACAGTGGCAAATTAGTGATGCAGTACTAAGGCAAGACATGCCTCTGCTACGGTTTTGCCCCCTACTCGACTACCCCTACCCCACTGTAAGTGTGGCTGAAATGCTTGATATTTGCTGCTTGTTCTTAGTGTACTTACTCCTGTTTTAATCATGTACTCCATTCCACTTTACTATACCTGTGAACTTTGTCAGTGCTATGTAACTGCATTAACTGTGTACAGTGTCCGTGCTATGTATCTGCCTCCCTTGTTACCTTCACCAGGGCCGCACCTGGAAATGAACCTTGGCTCCATGAGCCTTTCCCAGTCACCAGTTATCAAATAAATAAATAAATAGGCTAAGACATGCAAAACAGATACAACAGGCATACTCAGGAGCATGAAGCATGTCTGTCCCTCCCACTGCCAATCCCGCTCTGGCGCTCTACGAGTGGAACCACAAGTGGCGTTGGAGCGGCAGGCTACAGATAATCTCCCCATACAAACAAGTGTCTTTTGGGAAGCTCGATCCCCCTCCCCTCCGCAGGACCGACTTTAGAACACTGGTGTCCAGTGTCCCAAACGGTAGTAGTCCTACCACTACACCAATGGGCCTGCTCCAGGACATGCAATGTTTAGTCAAAGCCTCTGTATTCATCCCCACACCCCACTGTACCATTACAGGTGTGGTCAGGCAGTCACTCTTGAGACTGCTACTGGCATGGGCTGCAACACTCATAAAAATGGAGCAGCTCCTCAGTATGAACAATTTTTCACAAAGTAACAACTTATAAAAGTAGCAACATCAGTGCCCTTCCTTGTTAAGTTCATGGTGGACAGAAAAAGAAGTTTGGCTACATTCTGTCGGACAAGCCAGAATTGAGGAACAGGGAGGCAAGACGCAGACAGTAACACCTGCAACGGCCATAATGGGAAAGGAAAAGGGAAAAAAGGCATGGGAAAAAGGAGACCAGGGTTGAGGGGAGGAAGCAGGAGAAGGAAGGCATAAACAGAGGGATGATTGGCAGCAAAATATGGAAGGCCATGGTTACAAATGCTCGCAGCCTGGGAAATAAAATCCCAGACCTGGAGGCATTACTAGTTGAAGCAGACCTTGATATAGCTGTAATAACAGAGACCTGGTACACCACGAATCATTACTGGGATATAAATTTACCAGGGTATGCTCTATTCAGTAGGGATAGGGGGACTAAAAAAGGGGGGGGGGGTGGCCATGTACGTTACGGAGGATATAAAGGTAACAGAGGTATAAGGTAGGCAAGGGGAGGCTGAGGCACTATGGGTCACCTTTGAATCAGGCAAGGGCACAGCAATCTGCACAGGGGTGATTTACAGGCCACCATCACAGGGAGAGGAGGTGGATAGGGAGTTCATGTAGGAAATACACGGGATGACAGCAAAAGGGGAAGTACTACTGCTGGGTGGCTTCAATTTGCCAGATGTGAACTGGACCATCCCAGCAGCTGCTTCAGCCAGGAGCAGAGACATCTTGGATTCCCTACAGGAGGCAGGCCTGAGGCAGCTAGTGTTTGATCCTACCAGGAGCAGGGCAATCCTGGACCTAATATTGACAAATAGTGACAAAAATCACAGAAGTCCGGGTAGAAGGTCAGCTGGGGTCCAGTGACCACCACATAATGTGGTTTAGCTTGGAGATAGGGATACTATCAAGTCACACAAAAGCAAGGGTCTTCTGCTGCTAGTTTCTGGTGGAGGGAATCTTGCTTTCACAACAGGCAGCCGACTGAAAAAGCTACAGATTTTCTTACTGATAAACCACTTCTAGCTCAGCAGGAGTCCGTGCCTGTTGGGATTAAGCAAACAGATACTTTACTAGAAGCAGGGGATCTCATTTAAGAAGGAAAAAAAAAAGAAAGTCACTGCATGTTTCTCTGTTTGGGGAAGGGGGCTGTATCAACTTAGTTTGCTTAATTAGGAGTGTGGCTTGAGCAGTAGAAAAGCAGCTGTCTCCAATTACAGCTTCCTGCTGCTAGTTTCTGGCAGAGGGAATCTTGCTTTCAGAGCAAGCAGCTGACTTAAAAAAGCTACTGATTTTCTTACTAATTGCCCTCCTTCCCTCCTTAAGCCAGTTCTACTTTTATAGCTACTGGGTTTGACTTACAACAGGAACTTCCTGTTTGGCAGTAGGAAGGAAGGATCACTGAGACACATCAACCTTGAAGGAAAAAAAAAAAAAGCTCTTTCTACCCCCCCCCCCAAGCTGCGGGAGGTCCAAGTCCAAGTAAGGAGGAAAGAGACTACTGAAGACTACAGAAGTTCCTGTCCCAGAACAGGAAGGGCGAGAGTTGTAAGGGTACATAGGCAGTAGGAAAGTAGGTGGAAAAATACGTAGAGGGAGGAGAGAGTAAGCAAACAAAGTAACAGGAGAGGGGACACAAAATAACTCATGATGGGAGTGGTGCAGTGCAATGGCTGTGGGGACATTCTGGAGCCTGCGATGCTGCCCTATTTGCAGGCACCTCTCTCTGGTCTGAGGGAGGAGGTTGCCCGTCTCCAGGCTGACCTGGCTAGGATTTGTGAAATCTCTTCCCCCACCCAGGGACCACCAGGGCCACCGCCACTTCCTCAGAGGTTGCCAAGAAAGAGGAGAAGTTGGACCAAGGTGGGCTCAGGCAGGGAGAGGGTGGTGGAACAGAGGTGCATCCCTCCAGCTGTACCTCTCCACAATTCATGTGCTGTTCTGGCAAAGAGTGGTTCCTCTATGGAGGCACCTGCAGTGGAGACCAAGGAGGATGCTGGGAACCTCCACAAAGGAGACCCACAGGAGGGTGGCACGAGACCCCGCAGGGGAAAGAAACAACTCCTGGTGGGGGACTCAATCATTGGGGGGTAGAAGTTGGGGATGAAGGTGAGAGGGAGGTAAGGCTGCCTGCCTGGCGCCGTGGCTCAGAGGGGACAGGAAGCAAATCCTCAGGATCACGGGAGCAGCTGGATGTCATTGTCCACCTAGGGACAAATGTCAGTAAATGCTGGCCTGCCACATCCTCCTCTGCCCTGTATATTGTGCATTTATGTGTATACATAGCTGTGACCATTTATTTAATGTACTGTATGTACTGTATGGTATTGTTTTCCATCCAGGATCACCTTGAAAATGAGCTTGCTCAATAGTGTTTACGCCTGGTTAAAGAAAGTGATTGAATTGAATTGAAATGACCTGGATGGGAATGGGATGAGAGCAGTGCAAGAGGAATTTGTAGAGTTGGGGAGGGGCCTTAGACAAGTAGCACATATGGTAACCTTCTCGGAGGTGCTGCCTGTCTATGGCAAGGATGATGCTAGGGTACTCCGCACCATGGGATTCAATGAATGGTTGAAAAACTGGCGTGGAGATCAGGGTTTTGACTTTGCTGGGGACTGGGGAGCCAGCTAGGGGGATACAGGCCTATACAGGCATGATGGTCTGCATCTGTCCAGGGTGGGGACCAGGATCCTAGGTGAGAGGATTAAATGCTTCATTGGCAAGCATTTAAAACTAGCCAAGGAGGGGAGGCACTGAAAAGGAGCAGGGAAATCCCAGCCTCTCTCCACCACAAAACACAGTAATTAGCGAGGTAAACATCAAGGTAGAGGAGTCATTCAGGAGCAGGACAGGGGTCAATGCAAAAAAAAGGCAAAGGCAGGAAGTAAAGGGATGGGGCTAAAAGGGGTAAGGCCAATGGAGGGTGATGAGTACCAATGCCCGTAGTCTGGGTAACAAGCTTCCTGAACTGGTGGCCTTGATGGAAGAGGGATGCCTGAATATCGTGGCAGTCACTGAAACATGGTATACATAGAACCATGACTGGGATGTCAACATACCAGGATATACAACCTACAGGAGGGACAGGAAGGGTAAAAGAGGAGGAGGAGTGGCTCTCTATGTACAGGAAGGGATTAAAGCAACAGAACTAAAGAGTAAACATGAAGTAGATGAGTCACTATGGGTCACCCTGGAGACAGGAAATGGCATCACAATCCGCGTGGGAGTTGAGTACAGACCCCCATCTCAGGGGAAGGGAATGGACAAGGAAATGATCGAAGGCATCCTTAAAATGGCAGAAAAAGGGGAGATATTGTTGATGGGAGACCTGAATATGCCAGATGTTAACTGGAGCACCTTTGCTGCAGGCACATCCAGGAGCAGGGTCATTCTTGATGCCCTACAGGGGCATGCCTCAGACAGCTAGTGTTTGAGCCCACCTGGAGGGAGCAATCTTAGACCTGGTACTCTCAAATGGGGATGGAGAAAGGATCTTGGATTTAGAACTGGGCAGCCATCTGGGAACATGCGACCGCCAAACAGTGTGGTTAACAATAAACACGGCCATAGAGTCAAACCATACAAAAGCAAGAGTACTGGGCTTTAGGAGGGCTGACTTTGGGAAAATGAGAGAGTGCCTCAGAAAAGCACCAGAAAATGGGCAAGAAAGAGGGGGTGGAGGAACAGTGGGGAATAATCAAGACATCCATCACAAAGGCAATAAGCCTTTGTGTGAAGTGAATCAATAAAACAAAATGAAGGAAAAAAACACTATGGTTCTTAAAAAAGGTGGCAGGGAAGGTTAAGAAGAAAAGGACAGCATTCAGGAAATATAAGGAAATACAGAAGAAGCAGGACAGAGAACTTCATCAGTTAAAGCAGAAGGAGGCAGGGAAGGCAATCAAAATAGCAAAGGCCCAAACCGAGGAAAATATAGCCAATTCTGTTACGAATGGGGATAAAACCTTTTATAAGTACATTACGGAGTGAAGAAAGACCAAGGGAGGGATACAAAGACTTAATAAAGGGGAGAGAATGCGGGCAGAGGGTGATAGTGAAAAAGCAGGGATACTGAACAAATATTTCTGCTCAGTATTCACAACAGGAGAGGATGGGGAGGTACCTAAATCAAACAAGAGAAACACTCTGGATGGGGGTCAATACCAGTCCATTCACAGAAGAAAGGGTTTTGAAAGAACTCTTGAAATTGAGGGTGGACAAAGCAATGGGGCCTGATGGGATTCATCCCAGAATTCTAAAAGAACTAATGGTAGAACTAGTGACACCACTGACTACTCTCTCTAACAAATCATGGGAGGATGGGGTGGTACCTGTGGACTGGATGAGGGCGGATGTGATTCCACTTCACAAAAGTGGGAACAGGGCAGAGGCAAGAAACTATAGACCAGTTAGTGTGACCTCAGTGGTAGGTAAAATGATGGAATCACTTCTGAAGGAAAGAACTGTTAAGTACCTAGAGGCCAGTGGGGCACAGGACCCAAGGCAGCATGAATTCACAGCGGAAAGGTCGTGTTAGATGAATCTAATAGATTTCTTTGACTGGGTAACCAAAGTAGTAGATCAGGGAGGGGCTGTGGATATGGCCTACCTAGATTTTAACAAGGCATTTGACACAGTCCAACACAAAAGATTAATACACAAGTTAGCTAGCCTTGGAGAGGGTCCTAAGGTGGTAGCCTGGATAAAAAATTGGCTGGACATCAGGACACATAGGGCAATAGTAAACTGAGTCCACAGTGAAGAAAGGAGTGTAACTAGTGGGGCACCGCAGGGTTCTGTACTGGGACCGGTCCTCTTTAATGTCTTTGTAAGTGACACTGGAGAGCACCTGGAAGGAAAAATATGTCTCTTTGCAGACAACACAAAGATCTGCAACAGGGTTGATACACAAGGTGGGGTGGAAAGGATGAAAAGGGACTTTGCAAGGTTGGAGGAATGGTCAAATGTATGGCAGCTCAGATTCAATGCAAAGAAGTGCAAGGTAATGCACCTGCGGAACAAAAACCCAGGGGAAGAGTACACAATGGGGGGTGAGATATTAACAACAAAAATCGAAAGGGACCTGGGTGTAATTATATCAGATGACCTAAAGGTGGGCAAGCAATGTGAGAAGGCAGTAAGGACGGCTGGGGGATACTGAGATGCATAGGGAAAGGCATCAACAGTAGAAAACAGGAAGTTGTTATCCCTCTGTACAGACAGTTGGTGAGACCCCATCTGGAGTACTGCGTGCAGTTCTGGAGACCCCATCTCCGCAAAGACATAGACAGAGTGGAGGCTGTTCAGAGGAGGGCAACTAAAATGGTGCAGGGTCTGCATCAGAAGAAAAATGAAGAGAGACTAAAGCAGCTTAATATGTATACCCTTGAGGAAAGGAGGGAGAGGGGAGACATGATAGAAACGTTCAAGTACCTCAAGGGAATTAAAGTCCAAGAGGGTAGCATCTTTCAGAAAAAGAGATGTGCAAGAACAAGGTGGCACAATTTGAAGATTGGGGGGGGGGGCTCAGAGGTAATGTTATAAAGTATTTTTTTCACGGAGAGGATTGTGGATGCATGGAACAGCCTTCCTGAGGAGGTTGTGGAGTCAAGAACAGTGGGAGAATTCAAGAATGCATGGGACAGACATAAAGCAATTCTAGTGGGGGTAGGAGGAAGTAAGCTGTTGGTTAACTAGAATCTGCAGCTTATCCATCAGGTAGGGAGATGGGAGGACTAGGTGGGCCAAGCGGTCCTTATCTGCCATCAAATTCTACGTTTCTATGTTTCTATGTCTTAGATTTCAGGAGGGCAGATTCTAATAAGATGGGAGGTGTATCAAAGAAGTACTCGCAAGGAGGAGGGAAGGGGGGGGGTTGAAGCCCAGTGGGAGCACATAAAGGGAGCCATAGGGGAGGTAACAAACCAATGCACTAGGGTGATAACCAAAGGCAAGAGATGGAAGAAACCACTATGGTTCTCTGAAGGTGTGGCAGAAAAGGTAAGGGCCAAAAGGGTGGGATTCAGGAAATAAGGAGTCTCAAAAGGAAGAAGACAGAAAGATGTACCTAAAGTGTCTAAGGGAAGCAGGGAAGGCTGTTAGGAGCACAAAGGTGCAGAATGAGGAAAAACTAGCACAGATGGTAAGGAAAGGTGATAAGACATTCTTTAGGTACATCAACGAAAGAAGGAAAGCCAGGGGAGAGATTGTTAGGCTCAGGTGGGGTGAGGGAGAGTGTAAGGAGGGAGACCTGGAAAAGGCAGATATACTGAATAAATACCTTTGCTCAGTACACTTAAGAAGGGGAAGGTCAGGGACCACAGTTGGGCAACAGATATGAAGGGGGAGAGGTCAACACCAGACCATTTACAATAGAGAGAGTCCTGGAGGAGCTCACAAAACTTAAGATGGACAAAGCCATGATGGCCAGATGGCATACACCCAAAAATATTAAAGGAGCTATGAGGGGAGCTAGCAGCGCCTCAACACAGGAGTGCTCCAGAGGCACAGAACTACAGGTCGGTCAGTCTCACCTCAGTAGTGGGTAAAATCATGAAGGCACTGCTTAAAGAAAGAATAGTGGGGCACTTGGACTCCACCGGTGTCCAAGACCCAAGGCAGCATGGATTCATAGCAGGGACATCATGTCTTATTTGACTGGGTTACAAAGGAGTTGAAAGGGGGGGCAGTGGACGTGGCCTACCTCGATTTCAGCAAGGCCTTTGACACTGTCCCACATAAATGGCTGGTAAACAAGATGGGTAGTCTGGGCATGGGCCACCAGGTGGTGAACTGGGTTAGAAACTAGCTAACAGACAGGGGGAAGAGGATAGTGGTGAATGGGATCCAATCTGGGGGGGGCAAGCGGGATACCTCAGAGTTCAGTCCTTGGACTGGTACTGTTTAAGTCTACATTAGTGACATAGCAGAAGGGCTAGAGGGAAAGATCTAACTGTTTGCAGATGACACCAAGATCTGCAACAGGGTAGATACTCCGGAAGGGGTGGAGAGAATGAAGAGGGACCTCAGAAAACTGGTCAGAGGTACGGCAACTGAGGTTCAACACCAAAAAGTGCAAAATAATGCAACTAGGATGCAGGAACCCAGAAGAGAGCTACAGGGTTGGGGGTGGGAGGTGCGGGGAGTTGCTGACAGTCACCAGTGAAGAAAGGGATATGGGGGGTTATCATTTCTGACAACCTAAAGGTGTCCAGGCAGAGTACAATGGCTGCAGCAAAGGCCAGAGGCATCCTGAGGTGCATAGGCAGAAGTATCCCTAGTAGAAGGAGGAAGGTGGTGATTCCGCTATATAGAACACTGGTGAGGCCTCACCTGGAATACTGTGTGCAATTCTGGAGGCCGCATCTTCGAAATGATATAGACAGGGTAGAGGCAGTCCGGAGGAGGGCAACAAAGATGGTACAGGGTTTGCACCAGAAAACACATGAGGAGAGACCGAAGGACCTCAATATCTACTCACTGGGCTAGAGGAGAGAGCCTGGAGACATGATAGAGCCTTCAAGTACCTCAAGGGTATAAACAAGGTGTGTGGGGGGCATGGCATCTTTCAATACAGGGGAAGTACAAGAACAAAGGGGCATGATGTGAGATTGGAAGGGGGCAGGATGGGGGGAGTATGAGGATGTTTTTCTTCACAGAAAGAGTGGTGGACACCTGGAACAGTCTACCACAAGAGGTGGTGGGAGCAAACACAGTGGGGGCATTCAAACACACATGGGGCAGGCATACAGGAACCCTTAGGATGGGAAGGAAAGAAGTAAGCCACGGATCAAGTAGGATCTAAGGCCACAAACGCGGACAGGCTTACAGGCAGACTGGATGGGCCTGGTGGTTCTTATCTGCCGACAATTTCTATGTTTCTATTCTGAAAGGTTACTGCATATTTGATTCCTCTGGTCAATGACAACCAATTTTGCCAAAAATGAAGATGATGTCTAAATCAAACACTAGTTACTGGACCAATATCAACAACTGCTGCTTGCAAGATTTCCCCTCTTTCTGACAAAACTTTCTATGGTCAGTGATCAACAGCTATGGACTGAAAAACAGACTCTGGGAGCAATACATAAGTTACAGAGCCACTCTAGCTGGCCAGAAACTTGGGAGGATGAAATGATTTCCACCACACTTCAAAACTGATGATCAAATCTTTATTTCTCTTCTGGGTTGGAAGAGTTTCTTTATTTAATCCCCCCCCCCCACTCACTGCTACTTGCACATCCATCCATTTACTACTTTGAGTGACCTGCCTTTGCCACCTCCACGGGCCTCACAGAGCATCTCGTCACCCCCAACTCAGGACTACTGTCCAGCCGACAGCCAAGGAGTAAAGCACCGCCTGAGAGGGGTGGCAAGGCCCCCTGGGCTTCACAAACGTTTATCCCTTGGGCCAGAATGAGGTGGGGATGGAGGGGTGGGGTCTGCTCACAAGAAGCAGCTATTTTCTTGATTTGTCTTACTTGCCTACTGTACCTTTGACACTTTTGCGATGGCTCCACACACAGACTAGGGGAAGGGGGAGACGGGAAGTCATATGGTCATCCAGAGTGTCCAACGTCTCCCTCCATCCCCATTTGAAGGTGCTAAATTAGGGGAGTAGCAGCCAACCTTCTCCTCCCTAGCGCTGAATGCTGCCTCCACAGGGTCCCAAGAATCCACTGGCCCAGAACAGATAGGCAATATTGCAAAATAAACTTTGGTCATTCATATGGGAGCGTGAGATGCTCTGCTGATACCACTATGTCGGGCCCTCAGCGGTAAGAGTTTAAGTGAATGACAGACACAGTCCTAGCACAAGTTTAGTTCTGGGTAACGCAATGTTGGCAAAAGGAGATTAAATTTACAGCTGGAACCCAAAGGAACTGTGATGAAAGGGAAACATTTTAAAATCTGAAACTGTTCTTTCAGTTAGAACAATTTCCTGCAACTGCATTATACGCAAGTCTTACTGACAAACCCTGCCAGTACAGAACAACAGTACAACAGTGCATGCCATAAAACATCAGGCATTCTCTGCTACTTACATGTCATACAAAAGTCGGCCTGCTGATGCAGTCCTCTCGGCATTCCTTTCAATGGTGTACATTTCATACTGAAAAAGAAAAAAGTAAAAAAGATGAAATGCATGGACTGCGGTGGCTATATGAAGACGAGAACTCTCACTCATCACCAAAATCACTTTCTTTGAGCAGTCTTGACCAGTCACCAATTGAACCTGGACGTTTTGTGGCACTTATATAGTCTCTGTCCATGAGCTCCTCCCACTGGAATTCCACAGTCAGCTGGTTTTCTATCCCCTGAAACCACACCCTCCTTTCCTAAAGAGATCAAACCTAAATCACCCACTCCAGTTGACTCCTCTCAATTACTGCTGTAACCTGCCCTATTGTTAGGGACCTCACCCTAATTCGACCATACACCCTTTTAATTTCTTACACTTCCACTGCCTATGGTGACATACCCAGTCACGGCCAAACCATCCCAGTGGCTGGCACCTTTGCCTTACCTGAATTTTTCAATGATATTGCTAAATTAGAACTAGTGTCACTACCCCCCATGCAGTAAAGCAATATTACAGTGACCCTTTCCAGGCGTTTACCAAAATTGCCCTGTGTTTCGGCTAATTTCACAGTTAGCACACCTTTGCTGTCTCAGTTTTACCTCCAGCTACCTTCTACACCATTTTTAGCCTTCCCAGCAATTAATTACTTATTCCCACCGGTGCTGAGAGCCGCACTATTCAGCGCCCTCTGGGTGGTTGACTCCTGTGCCTTGGCACTAGCACACGACCATGCAAACTTGCACAAGTTCTCTGTGTCTCTACCACAATTAGAACCCCTATCTGGACTACGCAGGTGGGAATGCACAACCTATGGCCCACATACCCTCCTGTTCCTATCTAACGCAGAGAAAAGTCTTCTTGGCTCCTTCCTTTACTCTCACTCGTTCTTCTCGCCACAACCAGCTCACCCTTACCGCCTCCTTTTCTCCTTGCTTTTACTTGCAGGCGACAAAGAGATCAACCCTGGCCCAGAAAACATCCCTATTACCTCCACACATAGCTGCTGCACCAACCCCTATGGACTGAAAATCGCTCACCTAAATATATGCAGCATCCCCTCAAAGTACACAGAGCTTCAAGCCTGGGTGGCCCTCCACAAACCTCATGTTATCGGGATCTCTGAAACCTGGCTCAAGCTGCACATCTCCGACACCTTGTGTCAACTGGCTGGTTACTGCCTACTCCGCCATTACAGAATGGGAAAGAAAAAGGGCGGTGGAGTAACTATTTATATATTGGAATCACTAGCTGCCACATCTCCTTCAGGTCTGATCCAGCCTCCCTGAACGAGTGGCTCATTGCAGAGTTAGTACTGGGCTACACAAAGAAGCTCTTCCTGGGGTGTTGCTACAACCTTCCAGCAGGGGGCACTGCTGGTCTCCTAAACCTTCTTTCCAGTCTCAGCTCTCTCTGCCCCCCCATCCGTGACACCATCATACTTGGTGATTTTAATATAAACTGGCTAGGGCCCAGGAACCTCACTATGCCAACATACTTAAGCAGCACAACTTAGTTCAGACCATCTCACTTCCCACCAGGCTGAACCCGCACACCTCTTCGCATACCTTGCTGGACTGTGTGTTATTTTTATTTTGTACTCACAGGGATTGTTACTGTTTATTGCTAACATTTTATTGCTTTATTTTTCATTGATTCAAACTGTTGTTGCTGGGTATACCTTCTGCTGCATTATTACAGGGTGTGCCTTCAGGTGTGTGCTTACAGATTACTGCTGTGATCTTCTGATTCAAATTGTCTTTTGCAAGGTATATCTTCTGTTGCTGCTTTATTTTTCCTCTGTAGCAAAGTGTTTCTTACAGGGTACATCTTCTGTTAAATTATTACAGGTGGTGCTTTACAGGTTTTACAGTTTTATCTGTCAGTAGGATTAGTGCTACTACATTTGTTGCTGCTTGATTGTTTCTGCTCTTACCTCCTTATTTCTTTCGTCCGTGGTTCTTTTTAGGCAGGGGAAGGGCCCAGCCACCCACCCTCATCCCCAACCACCGCACACTACACTCCTTTTATAGGGTAGCATAGTTGTGACATTTCCTGCAGCAAAGCAGGAAGGGGCGGATCAGAAGGGTATCCACACGGTGACCTCATTTACAGGGGCACTAGTAATTCAACTTGTTATAACAAGTTATACAAAAAAAAAAAAAAAAACACAAAAATCAAACTTTTGCTTTCATTTCTTCCTTCAAATTACTCTGACCAGGTTATAAACCCAGCAACTTACCTGGAATGGATATCATTAACTGCAGGTACTGTGGAACACTTTTCAGAAGGGCAGTTTTATAGGAGTAGTACACTGTCCTACTTGCTGGACCACTGGAGATCTAAGGGCTCAGCTCCACGCAGCATGGGCAGAGATTGCACGCCTTGAATTGCATATTCAAGAGGAAATATAAGAACCGCCCACCATTTCCCAACATCCAACAGAAGCACCTCAACCATAGAGGGTAGTTGGTCCAGGAGGTTGGCAGGTGGTTAGGAAGGGCAAATCGGGTGCCCCATCACTCTGTGCTCTCCAACATATCACCTCCACAAACCATATAAAAACTACAAACAGATATCTGCTTCTATCTCTGAAATCAAACAAAGGGGCAGAGGACACTGCAGAGCAGGACACTGCAGCACAGGAGTTAGCACAACAAAACTCGCCCAAAACAGGAACCAAAACAAAAAAAGCAAAGAGGAAATCCAAAAAACTTCTGATCATTGGAGACTCCATGATTCGGGGAGTTGATAATTATCTCCAGCCAGGGGTAACAGTCAGATGTCTCCCAGGTGCATCAGTATGGAGAGACACTGACCGCATTGATAAAGTTGTTCACAAAGCAGAAGAAAACATTGATGTCCTGGTACACATAGGGACTAATGATCTCGCCAGCCGGTCAGTTGTGGAGACCAAGGAACATCTGACCAGGCTGGGTGACAAACTATCATCCATTTCATCCAGCATCTCCTTCTCTGAGATCCTGCCAGTCTGGGAGAGGGGGACAGATGGACAGAAGGTCAGAGAAGGGGAGACAGGAGAGCTAAACATGTGGCTCAAGGGCTGGTGCCAGGAAAAAAGACACACATTTGTAGGGAACTGGCAACAGTTCTGTGAGCAAAAGTTCTTTAAATTTGATGGACTGCATCTGACTAAGGAGGGAGTCAGTGCATTGGGGCAGAAGTTTGATGTCTTTGCAGAATATTTAAACTAGCAAATGGGGAGAAGGGTGCAGCACCAGATACGTAGAATGGGAAGAACACCCCTCCCCCCGCCTCAGCTAGTGGTCAAATAGGAGTTCAGCATGTTTGTAGTTCATTTGCATCACCAGGTAAAGATAAAGGTCCAACTCCCCATACGGTGCATAGGGGAAACACCGGACCTCGCCCAACAACTAACACACCGAAATTTGATCAATGGAAAAATCATGTACACAAATCTTCCAATTGCCAGAGGAGTCCCTCAAGGCTCCATCCTATGACCAATCCTTGTTTCCCTGTACATCAACAACCTTGACTCCCACATAAAGAACTCTAGCATACATTTCTTTGCAGACGATACGGTTTTGTACGCATCAGGCTCGTCCTTAACTGAAGTCAGAGAAGCACTCCAAGCTGACTTTATCCAGTTAGAAAGCAACCTTATCAATGCCAAGCTTCTCTTAAATGCCAAAAGAACCAAGACAATGATTTTCTCGAGACTTGCCTTGTCTGGTGCCCTACCTACCCACCTAAAAACTTCATAGTTACCTTCCTAGGTGAACCCTTAGAAGTCGTACCTAAATTTAAATATCTAGGTATGTGGATAGGCAACAGGCTTTCCTTCAACAACCACATCGAGGATCTATCAAAGAGGCTTAAAGCACGCTTGGGTTTCTTCTTTAGAAATAGGACCCTCTTTTCTCTCGCGACCTGCAAAAGACTTGTCCAAGCAACATTCCTTCCCTTGCTTGACTACGGAGACATTATCTTTATCTCCTCCCCAACCTTGAGCCTATCTAAACTGGACATACTCTATCACCGTGCTCTTCGCATCATTACTAACTCTGCGTACAGGACCCACCACTGTGATCTTTATGCAGCAGTTAGGTGGACCTCTCTTGCCACCAGACGCCTCCTGCATGCTGGCATTTGGACCCTCAAATTACTACTCCACAAACTGCCTGTCTATTTAACGTCTCTCATACACATCTCACATAGCGCCTACTCCCTAAGGAAATCCAACCTTATCCTACTAGATGTTCCCAGGACACGTACCACAGCTGGCCAAAGAGCTGCTCTCACGCCTCCCAAACATTTGGAACCAACTACAAGCCATGCTGAAGCTAACCGGCATCGTATCAATTAACTCCTACAAAACACTAACCATCTCTAAATTAAAAGACATATGTAGGTGCTACTAGGCCCCCAACGCCAAGTCAACTTCCTAGGTACCAGCTGGCCCTCTACTTATTAAGCTGAAATGTGTTGCATAATTTAGGGCAAGGTCAAAGCTGGAATGTACTGCTTATATAGCACAAGGACTTCTATTGTGTATACCTCTTGTATTATATATTTTTCTTTGTTGTTCTACATTTTATATCTCCTATGTAATTGCGAACTGTATGTGTATGTGCCTCAGGACCTCCTTGTGAATGAGCTTGCTCACCGGAGCCTTTCTTTGCAATAAACTTGAACTTGACTTGACAAATGCTGCGCAGTCTGGGAAACAAGATCCCAGACCTGCAGGCAATAATGACAGAGGCTAAACTGGACATAGTAGCCATTAGCGAGACATGGTTAGCAGTAACCACACTTGGGAGACTTCAGTACCTGGCTATGAACTGTTCAGAAGAGACAGAGGTGCAAAAAAAAAGGGGGGGGTAGAGTGGCCCTTTATGTCAATGAAAATATCAAAGCTACAGAAATTCAGAATACACATAAGGAGCCAGAAGAACTGTGGGTCACCCTGGAAACAGGACAGCCATGCGAACTGGGGTTGTGTACAGGCCTCCAGACCAGGGGGAGGACACAGACATGTTACTGTTAGAAGATATACAAAACATGATAGCTAAAGGGGAGGTTCTGATAATGGGAGACTTCAACATGCCAGATACAGATACAGATTGGTCAATACCAGCAGGGACATTTGCCAGAACTAGACACATGGTAGAGTCCCTGCAGGGGGAGGGCCTCAAGCAACTGGTACAACAACCCACAAGAGACAGGGCTATCCTAGATCTAGTACTGACTAACAGGGAAAGGATCACAGATCTCCAGGTAGAAGGTCACCTGAGTGCCAGTGACCATCACATGGTATGGTTCAATTTGGCCACTAGAACAAAATCATCCCAATCCAAGGCAAAAACATGGGACTTCAGAGGAACTGCCTTTGATAAGATGGCCAACAGAGTTAAGCTAGCCCTGGCAAAAAGAAATACAGGTGAGGGGGGTACAGGCAAAGTGGGCAAGCATTAAAGATGCAATACTTGAAACAACATCCCATTGTGGTAGTGTGAAAAGAAGTGCAAAAAGAAGAAGGAAACCACTCTGGTTCTCAAACACAGTAGCAGAAAAGGTCAGAGCCAAAAGACTGGCCTTCAGGAAATATAAGGGAACACAGCAGGATGAAGATAGGGAGGCATACCAAACTTCCCCAAGGGAAGCAGGGAAGGCAGCAAGGCAGGCAAAGCCTCAAACAGAGGAAACACTAGCACAAATAGTAAAAGAAGGTGACAAGACTTTCTACAGATACATTAGTGAAAAGAGAAAATCCAGAGGGGGTATTGCTAAGATCAAAGGGGATAAGGGGGCGTGGGAGGAGAAGGACCATGTAAAAGCATCTATCCTAAATAGATACTTCTGCTCAGTATTTACTGAAGAGAAGGTAGGGCAGGGCCCACAGCTCTGCACCATGGACACAGGGGGGGAGGGAGGTGTGCACTAGTCCTTTCACAAAAGAAAGGGTCCTACAAGAGCTTGATAAGCTCAGGGTGGACAAGGCAATGGGACCTGATGGCATACATCCCAGGGTACTAAAGGAGCTAAGGGTGGAACTAGCAGAGCCATTATCAGAACTGTTTAGTGAGTCTCTGAGCACAGGAGAGGTCCCAGAAGACTGGAGAAGGGCTCATGTGATCCCACTCCACAAGAGTGGTAGCAGGGAGGAGGCAGGAAAGTACAGACCAGTCAGTCTTACCTCAGTAGTGGGCAAGGTTATGGAGACACTCTTTAATGAAAGGATAGTGCAACACCTGGAATCCATAGGAGCACAGAATCCAAGACTGCATGGGTTTACAAAAGAGGAAGGTCCTGTCAAACTAATCTCATAGATTTCTTTGACTGGGTAACCAGAGTGGTGGACCAAGGGGAGCAGTTGATGTTGCCTATCTTGACTTCAGCAAAGCTTTTGATACTGTTCTACATAGAAGATTGATTAATAAGCTGGGTAGGCTCGGGGTGGGTGAGATGTTGGTCAACTGGGTGGTAAACTGGTTGACGGGCAGAAAACAGAGAGTGGTGGTAAACGGTATACAGTCAGAAGAGATGCAAGTCACAAGTAGGGTACCTCAGGGATCAGTCCTGGGGCCAGTCCTCTTCAATATCTTCATCAGTGACATTGCAGGTGGACTGGAGGGTAAGGTTTATCTGTTTGCAGATGACACCAAGATCTGCAACAGAGTAGATGATCCAGGTGGGGTGGGCAGAATGAGAAGAGAGCTGGATAAACTAGCAAAATGGTCGGAAGAGTGACAACTGGGGTTTAACACAAAGAAGTGCAAGATCATGCACATAGGAAAGAGAAACCCTGAGACCACCTATAGGTTGGGAGGGGAGTTGCAGGCAGTCACAAGGGAAGAAAGAGACTTGGGCGTCATCATCACCAATGACCTGAAATCATCCAAGCAGACCTCTAAAGCAGTAGGTAAGGCTAGAGGGATGTTGGGGTGTATTAGTAGGGGGTATCACAATTCATAAGAGTGAGGTAATAATCCCTCTTTACAAGACACTGGTCAGGCCCCATCTGGAGTACTGCGTGCAGTACTGGAGGCCACATCTTCACAAGGACATTAACCAAATTGAGGCAGTCCAGAGAAAGGCAACCAAAATGGTGCTGGGACTGCATCAGAAAACATATGAGGACAGATCAACTGAGCTCAATATGTATACCCTAGAGCAAAGGAGGGAGAGAGGTGATATGATTGAAACATTCAAACACCTTAAGGGCATTAACAAGGTGAAAGAGTCTAACATGTTTCAATAGAAAAAAAATAGCAGGACAAGAGGACACAGCATGAGATTAGAGGGAGACCGATTTAGGGGTAATGTGAGGAAGTTCTTTTTCACAGAAAGGGTGATGGATGCATGGAACGGCCTACCTCAGGAAGTGGTGGATATAAATACAGAGCAGGGCTTCAAACATGCATAGGATAGGAATAAGGGAGCAATACAGATGAGTATGAATAGATAGGCCATTAACAGAGCAAAGGCCTATGGCACATTCATAAGGTAGAAAAAGAAATGGGCAGACTTGATGGACCTTGCGGTCCTTATCTGCCATTAACTTCCATGTTTCTATGACTGGACAGTCACCAATCCAGAAGAATGCATCACTCAGGCGGGAACACTCGCCGACTCCATAACTTAAGTGACCACTCTCCCAGCTACATAATCTGGTCCACAAGGACAAAACGTCCACCTCCCAAGTATCTCTCTTTCCGCAATTTCCAAGCCCCTGTTGACCCTGCTATCTTGAAGGAAGTCAGAACCATTAACTGGTCAAGCCTTTACTCACTACTTGATGTAATCTCAGCAGTGACTTATTTCACAAATGCCGTCCTGGGAATTCAGGACCGCCACTTCCCCCTTAAGACAAGGAAGGTGCAAGGAAGATGCACACAGTGGATCACCAAGGAACTTCTAAAACTCATGAAAGAACGTGATCGTAAGTGGGCTGATCATAAATTGTCCTCCTCCCCTTCCCTCTGGAATGAATATAGGTGTCTGAGAAATCAGTGCAAACACCTAGCTAAATCCCTAAAATGGAACTACTATATTAACCTCCAGAAGGACAGCCTAGGGAAGAAGAAGAAGAAGAATCAGCATTTATATAGCGCTTTTCATACATCCAAAGCGCTTTACAAGCAATGCTAGACTGGTAGTGAAGTGACTGAATGTGTGGTGGCAGCCATATCGCACATCATCACCCACACACAGCCTGGATAATTGCATGAACCGGTTTTATGGGAAGGGGAATGTTGGCCAGGACACTGGGAATGTTCCCTACTCTTTGTGAAGAGTGCCCTGGGTTCTTTTACTTCCACCTGGACACCCACCAGGAAACCCAAAACTTTATGGGCCTCCCTTAACTCCCTCACAAACCCTCATAACAACAGACCTGTTATCAAACTTGACTCCCCCTCGGGCCCTCTGACAGAACTGTCTGATGTAGCCCAGTCTTTCAACATAAAATTCACTGACCTGTCAGCCCATCTCACCAAACTAACTGGCAACCCTCCGGCCAACCCAGGAGCCAGTACAAACCAGCAGCCATCTCCCACCACCCCTGGCATCCCCTGCTTTCACTTCATGACCATATCTATGCAGGACACCATCAAGCTCCTAAGGAATCTCCCTAATCGGGGTAGCCCAGGTTCAGATGGCCTCTCACCTATTCTGGATAAACTCATCTCCCCTGCCATCATCAAGCCTCTCATGTTTATTTTCACCTTGGCTCTGTCTACCTCCTCCATGCCCGATACGTGGAAGTCAGTGAAAATTATCAGTCTTCAAAGGAGAGGACCCCCACTCATCCGATAATTACCACCCCATTTCTATTGTACCACACCTAAGCAAACTTCTTGAAAAAACTGTCCACTGCCAACTGTTGGAACACATAAATATATACAATATTATGTGTAGCCAACAGCATGGCTTTTGCAAATCGCACTGCACCACCTCTGCTCTGGCACTCTTTACTGACCATGTCCTTACCAGCATGGATCGCGGGCACGCTACCGGGGCTGTCTTTGTGGATCTCACAAAGGCCTTCGACATGGTAAACCATACAATTCCCCTCTCCAAGCTACACCTCCTTGGCTGCTCCACTGCGACAACAAATTGGCTCAAGAGCTACCTCTCAAGCCGCTCACAATCAGTGTGCATTGGTTCTGCCATCTCTCAGACTCTCCTTGTCACAACTGGCGTCCTCCAGGGTTCCATCCTGGGACCACTGCTTTTCTCCATCTTCATCAATTTACTCCCAGCTGATAGCCTAAACTGTAAATTGCTTCTGTATGCAGATGACCGTGTCATTTACCACAGCGATAAGTCCCTCATATTCTCAGTTCTTACCCAGAACTATGGCAGTGCTTTTAGCTGGTTCACAGCAAACCGGTTATTGGTAAATGGAAAAAATACCAAATCTATGCTATTCGCATCCAAACCGCACCTCACTAAATTTCATAGTTCTGGCTCCTCCCTCCAAATACTATCCCCTGATGGTCTGACTCTTAAAGATGTTACCTCGTTCAAATATCTGGGGGTGACACTTGATCCATCTTTAACCTTCTTGGACCATATCAACACTGTGGTTCACAGGGTCAATCAAAAACTTGAGGCGGTTTACTGTCTACCCCACCTGCTAACCCTAGAGGCTTGAACAGCAACTGTCCAGGGTAACCTACTTCCTATCTTTGACTACTGCTCCTCATCTACTCTTGAACATCCTCGGCCCTGAGAACCAGGCTCACAACGGCTTATAACAGTGCCTGCCGTTTTACTCTCATGGCACCTTTCTCAACTCACCACTGCAACAGTTCCCTTGGCTGGCTACCTCGCCAAGGGCGCTTTGATTTTACCCTTGGTTGTATCGTGGACAGTACCATCAGAAGCGGTGATGTGTCCCCTCTCTTCCCCCGCTCAATGTCAGAACTCTACCCAGGTGTCTCCGCTCCTCTACTTTCCCTCCCCTACATGTAGCGAGGGTATCCACGGGTGGAATGGGATCCCAGCTTCTCTAACACCGATTCAGCTCTCAGATTCCTCTACAAATCCTGGCTTGTGGATAGAGCAAACAACTCTCCAGCTGCAGCCAGGCCAGACTGGAGAATCAGAAGCCACATCTGCCCTCACAAAAAAACAATAGTGTTCTTAATCCAATCATTTAATAGAAATTCTGATACATCAGTAACTAGCTATATGATCAAGATGCCTGCACATCCAAAGCTTACAACTGTGAAGAAGGCATTTGATCTTCAGATGGGAACAGGTGCAAATCTAATGGTGCTGTCTGATCATCACATTAGTGATGTACCCACTTCTTTTTTATAAATAAGAGGGCCAATAATGCTGCTGTTTGTCTTTTTTCAAGAACAGATGTGGTTTCTGATTCTCCGGTCTAGCCTGGCAGCAGCTGCTGAATTGTTTGCAGATAAGTTTCCATCTCTATCATGGAGTACCCAAATATACAATCAATATATATAGCCCTACTGCTCTCTGGTGATGTACATTTGAACCCTGGACCAACCTATGTTGATAGTAATCATCTCTCACATACAAAGGGTCTTACGGTAGTGCATCATAACATTAGAAGTCTGGTGCACAGTTTTACAGAATTGGAATCCTGGATTACCCTATATAAACCAGATATCATATGTCTCATTGAACCGTGGCTTGAGCCCTCCACTCACGACTCCTGGTGCCCACTAAACTCCTACAACCTCTTAAGAGCAGACAGGCCTTCCCTAAAAAGAGGCGGTGGTACCGCTATCTATTTCAAAGACCACCTCAATCTCACTGAGATCTGCTCTTCTCCCCTAGTCCACAGTGAAGCACTACATGCTCTTCTCTCCCTGGGTTCCAAAAAACTTCATATAGCCTGTGCTTACAACCCTGCCTCCAGCGGTTTAAAAGGTCTTGATGAACTGCTGGAACAAACCACTCTTCTCTCAGGAAGAAATGAGGTTCTCTTGCTTGGGGATCTCAATACAAACTGGCTGAGTAACTCCCAACCCTCACTACTTTCTAAGAGTCACAGTTTTAACTTATACCAAGTTATCACTAATCCCACAAGAACTGCCCATCACTCAAATTCCTCAACTCTGCTCAACTGGGTTATGACTAACCACCCTGAAAATATTATCTCATCTGGCATACTAGCAGATTCCATTACAGATCATTCCCCCACTTTCTGCGTTTGGGTTAAGACCAAGCCCACCCCCAAAAGTCTCGGTTCATCACATTCCGCAACTATGCTCACCTTGACCGCTAATCCTTCCAACAGGATATTGCTTCCATCGATTGGTCTCCTCTGTTTAACTTGGATGACCCTCAAACTGCATTGAACCTATTCCTAAATTGCTTTTTGGAAGCTCAGAACAAACACTGCCCCCTCATTACCCGTAGAGTAAAAAATTAACATACACCTTGGCTTAAGTCCGACCTGCTCTCCAAACTACGCCTGCATGATAAAACCTGGCGTCGTTATAAAAAGACAAGGCTGCCTGCTGACTTCAATTCCTACAGAATACTCAGAAATTCCTGCAAGAAGGATATTAAACGTGCCAAGAGCACCTACTGTAAAGATCTCTTAATCAAATCGTATGGTGACCCCAAAAAATTCTGGTCCCACATAAAGTGCCTCCTAGGTTCAAATCTGCCCCCCACCCCAAACGATATGACTATTAATGGCATCCACTGCAATAATCCTTCTACTATCGCTAACTTTTTCAACACACAGTTCTCTGATTTTACAAACTACATATCATCCTTTCCAGCTTCAACTAACCCCCATACTCAACTGAATAACTCTGGGCCCAAATTTCATTTCAAGTCTGTTACCCGTCTGGATGTGCTGAAATTGCTCAATAACATTTCAGACCATTCTGCTGCAGGCTCTGACAGTATTGAACCCAAGCTGTTAAAACTTGCTGCCCCTTATATAGCCTCACCTTTAGCTAGGATCTGTACCCTCTCCCTGTGCCATAGCTATGTTCCCGCTTTCTGGAAGATGGCCAGGATTACTCCTGTCTTCAAAAAAGGAAACCGAAAAAAACCCTCCAACTATAGACCTATTGCCATATTGTCTGTCCTCAGCAAAATCCATGAAAAGCTCGTTGCCACCCAAATTATTGCCTTTCTCCAGTCACATGACCTCCTTACGAATGCTCAACATGGTTTCCGCAAGGGTCACAGCACTACCACTGCATTACTTAAATTTACTTCTGATACTCTATCTGCCATGGACTCTGGTCTCCTAACAGGGGCCATTTTTATAGATATGACAAAAGCATTCGACCTAGTCGACCACCCTATCTTCCTGGAAACACTTAGATCCCTAGGTTTCTCACCGAATGTCACAGCATGGTTTGGCAGCTACCTGTCAGATCGCACCCAGCAAGTTAAATTCAACTACACCTTGTCTGATTCAGTGACTGTAAACATAGGTGGGCCTCAAGGCTCTATCCTTGGGCCTCTGCTTTTCTCCATTTTCATTAACGATATTACCTCTAACCTTCCCCTGACTGCATCAATACTATACACAGATGATATTGTTCTTTATGCCAGTGCTAAAAACATTACAAGAATAAATGAAAAACTTTCACTTGACTTTCAAAGAATTCAGCAATGGCTATATAGCCACAAACTGCTGCTGAATGTATCTAAGACTCAAGCTATGCTAGTTGGTACTACTGCCAAGCTCAAACTCTATCAACCCACCTTCAATGTAAATACCCTGAATGGCTCCTCTGTTGACGTGGTACACTCGTTCAAATACCTTGGTCTCACACTTGACCCTACTCTTTCTTTTGATCTACACATTCAACAAACCTGTAAGCTGACCAACATAAAACTAGGCATGGCCTATCATTCTAGCTTTATGCTCACACCTTCAGCGAAGCTTGCCATAGTACGTGGCATACTCCTTCCATCACTCACCTATGGAGTTGTTGTGTATGCCTCTGCTAGTAAATCTATCCTCAGGAAGTAGGATATCACCTACAGTAATATCTGTAGGTATGCGCAGTGGACACTCTCCTCCTCCAGGGTGGGAGGGCGCCATCCCACAATGCACTACCACTACCTGGGTGACCACTCTTGGCAAAACAGTTGAAAGGAACATGTATATGCATGTGGTGTCCCTGGATCCTCCTAACTCGGACACCAGGAGTGAGAAATCAGGGTTCCTGTGATTGGTACACAACACACTGTACCCACCCCAAGATTCAATAAGGGCTTCATTCTGCCCTTCTTCCACTTCTGGGGATGGCCTCAGGTAGCATCATACCCCAGTGCTGGCAACTGAGTTTGAGGGATATTATCTGCCAAGAAGGCAGAACAGCAGGGCTGCTCACAGATGGGGCAGCCAGGGGTTGCCACAATGGTGGGTCGAGTGAGGCTTCCTGGGGTCCCTAGGCCTCTGAATCAGAGTTACGTCTATGATGGATGGTGACAATTCTAAATAAGTTATATGGACTGTTTCTTTAATCACCTATTTGCTTACATCAGAGGTCTGAATATTGGAAAGGTGTGGGTTCCATCCCCACATCAGGAACTTGGGTTAAATCCCAATACTGACACTGCAGTACAGCATGCGGGGGGTGCTGCACACCTGAGGTGCCATCTTTTGGATGAGACATTAAACTGAGGTCCCGTATACTTGTTCTTGTGGGTGTTCAGGTGGATGTTAAAAATCCCATGGCACTTCTCAAAAAGAGTGGGGAAATTTCCCCAGTGCCCTGGCCAGATTTCCCCCATTCACTAAAAATACCACCAACAGCTTAGTCTGGTTTAATGTCAGCCGGCATCCACCTGTAGCCCTCTCCCCCGGGACTAGGCTAAAAACAGGCAAAACTGCCTAGTCTTCCTATCCCAACCAACAAAACCTAAACAAACAAAAAAGTTATAAATGATGCTTGCTTTCTTCTCTGCAAAAGCTACAGAGCCTGAAGATGTCGGAACAAACAGAAGAGCCATACAGTGGCTAAAACAGAATCTTTGGAGAGTTTAGTTACATTGACTTTGACTATGCCTAAAGTTTGTATGGCCACCCCTTTTTCCACAGAAATGGAAAACTGAGATTAAAACAGAGTTTGCCATTTTTAAACACCACTTCCGAGTCAACATTTCAAAGGAAAAAACATTCTGCATCTCTTACACACTTGGCCATCACCTTTGTGGATCCCCCCAATTTGTGCCACTTGTTTGTGGAAAACATGCTGATTTGCACTCAATTTCGGGTAAAAACAGAAACAAATGGATTTAAGATTTTGCAAAATGGAACTGTCCATTTTAAAAAAAAAAATGGAAAAATCAATGGCCTTAAGCTTACCTCCATTTGTTAGGGCTGCTACATGCTGTCCTACCCTGACTGGAAATTGTTCGCGGTTGTATACTATGTTTTATAAACTAGGTAGAGATAGTCCGTTAATATGACTGGCTGAGAGCCCTCACCAGCTATGCTCATGTTTAGTTTACAGCACCGTGCTTGCATGGGAACAGTGGTGTCATGAAACTCGTGACCACAGATGGAAGCGTGCTGCCTGCAAGATGCTACCACTCGTGACGTCGACGAGCCGGGTTTGGGAACGAGCCCAAGTCATCAGCGAGATGGCCGGGGCAGGGGAGCTAAGCGTTCCATCAGAGTCAAGGTAAGCAGGGAGAAGGGTGGGAGATGGAGGTGGGTAGAAGGTCACGACCAATGGGGGCCAGTCAGTCAGCAGGGGAAGAGTATCCTAAATTAAAAAATTGAAAAGAAAATCTTAGTGAAGGCAATGCATAGGATGTTACAATAGCAGGAACAAATATAAATCAAATGCAGTACTTCTTAGGACAAGTGACTATTGTAAGTTACTTGTCCATTTTTAACACTTGGTATGCGGACACCACAAAGACTATAGTATTCGGAAACAGGCACCGAAGTACATGCTGCTCCCAGGTTGTACATAGGGTTTGCTTATGTAACCCCCCCCCCCCTTACAAATTGGGGTTCCTATAATGTCTTCCTGGGCTGCCAAATGCCCACAGTCAGGATGGTGTCCTGTGTCTAGTAGTTCTAACTGTCTGCATGCAAGTGCCCCAGTTAGCTTCTGTGCCCGTCTCTTTAAGAGAGCTGTTATTCTGTGCAAGAAAATTAGTCTGGGCTGGGTCCGAGTGATTTAAGGCTTGCAACCAGTAAAAACAGTCTGTATTTCGGTTCCACTCTGCAGTCGTTACTTGTGCAAAGCAAGCTTTGTTAGGAAAAGTGATTATTTGCCGTTTATCTGCTACAATAATAATAATAATAATGATGATGATATAGGAGTTGTCTAACCTGCTTTCCATTGCAGCTTGAACTTTTGCATGAGAGCCACTATTTTGGTTCTGGACTGCCAGTGTTGGACCAATCAAACCTCAGGGGCTCTAAAATGGAGACTGACCCCAGAGGTCTTGTGAGACTGAAATTCTGTAGGAACCGTAGTTTTAAGGGTTTGGCGCCTAAATGAACCTGGAGGGGGAGCCCTTTCTGTGATAGATAGTTCCCTCAGCCAATTGAACCTTGTGGATTACTGGCAAAGCCCAGAACTGCCTGCAGTAGTGTGTCAGTCGAGAGCTGGAGTTTGGAGAGTAAACAGCTAGAGTCATTGAGCAGCTGCTCCTGCTAGAAGCACGGGAGAATCGGCGGGAAGGCTCTGCTGGCCCAACGGTCACATCTTCCAGTGTGAAGTACAGCCTTGAGAGTAAAAGTCGGATTTATCCGATTAGTGGATCGAAACCTGTATCTAAAGAGAAAACGTGTGCTATTTCTGCTTGCAAGTGGACCGAAGACTTGCTCCAGAAGCGATCGGCCTGCCAGGTGCCGAAGTGAGCCTCAGATCGAAAGGTCTACACAGAGAACCTGCAATTTGCACACCTACTTTATCCGAACTCTGGCAAAATATTCTGAGTGCTTATAAGTGTGCTGAATGTGTATCGTGGATCGCAATTTGGTTCCCCATGGTGAGTTCTGTTACGCCAGCTAGAGGTTGTTCCAGCACTTTCATGGACTTTATCCAAACTGCCTGATCCGCTTGGACCTTGCCATCTTGGCCTAGGCCGCTGCCCGCGATTCAGAGACATTTTCGGTAAAAGACCCACTTAGTGATTTGGCCCCCTGCTCAACACCACCGAACAGATAGCGACCACCAAGAGGTGAGTTGTGTAGGCCCTGCTCCCCCGGCAATCCAGTACAACATCCAGAGGTCTTCTTTTCATCTGTCCTGCATCCTGGTCTGGGTAGCGTGAGTACAAACAGGGTAGCTCCCTGCAACATAAGCTACAAACATTGTGTGTCATCCGATTTTGCTCGTTTGGGTTTATTGCAATGGACTGAGCCATCCGGCTCCAGATTATAAGTGCATTCTAATTGTTTTTCTTCCTAAGGGCCCCAACAACAGCTGCAACGCCGGCCTACCCTGGGCAACGCTTCAGGCTAGTCTGTTTCTCATACTGGGTACCCAGGGTGGTGAGGACCGTGTTAAAGGGATTCATTGTGCATGCTCATTCAGCCTGAATTTAATCAGATTTGCAAATCACCTGCTAGATTCACGCCCCACCCTTGCTCACATTCCCCTGAATAAATCAGATTGTGGTAGCTCACGTTTAAGCTGGCTAGTGTGTACCTTCTTGGTGGGGATATTGTACTGCTATTGTATTATTGCATCACTGGTCTTATTTTCCAGGGGGTCTCCAGGGCAATCGCAGAAGATCCAGCCTAGATGGTAAGTGCAAGGGGTGTGAGCATACCATTACTGACATATGGTAAATGTGAATGTTCTGTTGCTGAACTGTTTAGGCCACTAGAAGGGTTGGTGGGTGGTTACAGCATCCCGGAGGACTATACCAACAGCAGCTACACTACCCCAAAACCATTCCTCTGGGTGAAGGCACCCATTCACCGAGCTCAGACCCCTTAACCTGTGCCTAGTCACGCAGGCAGGAGTAGTAGCCCACAGGATAGCGCCACCTAGGGGTTACACTTAAAGAGTAGGAACAGTAATATGATGCATAAAAATCATTGCGCTGGTTGTCTAACTACTGGATTGGTTTATCGCCGCTGACTGGTAGGTAGTTGTTGTTAACATTTTGTTAATAAATGATCAGTGAGCCTTGCACAGGCTGACTTTTTTTTTTTTTTTTTAAACTTTTGTTTTTCTAAACTTCAGCTTCCTCTCTTCAACAGTTCCCCAGGTCTGGAAGTATAGAAGAGTTATCCCTCGACACAAGGGGAAGGAGTGACCCAGCCTTACCTGGAAACTAGTATAGACCAATCTCCTGCTTTCCTGCTCTTGCAGAGTTGTAATAGACATTCTTCACTCTCAGCTTACTGCTTTCCTCCCCTTCTCTGCCTTCCTTAGTTCCCTCCAGTCTAGCTTCAGGTCTTACCACTCTACTGTCACTTCCATGCTAACAGTCACGGCTCCATCCTTACTGGGATGGATCAGGGCCTCATTACATCTTCAGTGCTCATTTTCCTAAGACCTTTAACACAGTCTCCTACACCCTACTCCTGAACAAGTCCCTGAACTTTCCTGCTATTGTCCATTGCACTGGCCTATGCACTGCTGATCGAGTCCTCTGGCTTGTCCAACCATCTGCCTCGCCATACCATTGCTCAGCCTCGGCAAGTCGACTACTGAAGTTACATGGCTGAATCTGCATCCCAGCCAGGGTGGACTTTATTTGTGTCCCTTCCCCCAATCAGCATTGTAATGGAACCCTATATGTCCCATATCTCCTGTAAAAGTGTCTTGCGTGTAGGCCCCCGGCCCATACTCTGCAATGCAGAAAGAGCCACAGCAAAGTCACAGTTTATTTATGTTTCTTAGCAGTGAAGATGGGGTAGGGGAAACTGGCGGATGCATCTTTGTTGTCTTAGGCACTTGTTTCATCATCTAACTAATGTTTAACCTCGAACCATTGTACAAAATGTTCCGATGTATGCAGATTAAGTTTCAGCAAGCAGGAGCGCATGAACTAAGCAGACACCCTGCCTTCCTCCAGCTAGCTCAGCCCCCCCTTCCCCGTTGGCTTTCATGACACTAGGCACACACTGTTTCTCCTGCTTCACCCCTTGTGCACGTAGGGCATGGGAATGGGGAGAGGAAGGTACTGACAGTCATTAAGCAGGAAAGGGCACTTAGGGTTATTATATCTGATAACCTCATAGTAGCAGGGCACTGTGACAAAGCAGTGGGTGAGGCGAATGGGATGCTGGGGTGCATAGGGAGAGGTATCGCCAGCAGGTGGAGGAAGGTGATGTTGCCACTATACTGCTCACTTGTGAGACCCCACCTGAAGGACTGTGTGTGGAGGCTGCACCTCAGAAAGGACACAGACAGGGTGGAGGCAGTCCAGAGCAGGGCTACTGAAATGGTGTAGGGGTTGCATCAAAAGCCCTAAGAAGACAGAGTGAGGGCTCTCAATATGTACTCCCTGGAAAAGACAAGAGCGAGAGGGGACATGAAAAAGACCTGGGAGCAGAAGGTATGCGATAAAGCTGGGGGGGGGGGTTAAAGGGATTTGAGGAAGTATTGCTTCACTGAGAGCGATGAATGCCTATAACAGACTGCCAGCAGAAGTGGTGGAGGCAGAAACAGTAGGGGGCTTCAAGTGTGTGTGGGATAGACATAGAAGAATATAAGTAAACAGGGAGGGTCGCAAGATATCAATTGGGATTTGTGGAGACAGACCATCTGGGCAGATTCGGTAGGCCAAGCGGTCCTTCCCTTTGACAAATTCTATGTCTCTATGACCATTATGGCTCCCAGCAGGAGGAGTCCCACACACACTGTGTAGGTCCTAGCTCTGTTCTCCTCCTGGGGTGTAGCCCTTTGCATTTAGCCCCATTGAATCTGGGCCTCCAAGAGTCAGACAAATCAACCAGCTTGTTCAGGTCCTCCTGACGTCTGTCCCCATCCTTAGGGAGCCCACCACCCTGGCCAGCTTAGCGTCAGTCACAAACTCAGGCAGCCTGCTGGAGACCCCTGCCTCCAGATCACTGATGATGTTGAAGAGTAGTGGCCCCGGCACTGATCCAAGGGGTGTACTATGTAATCCTCTCCACTCTGAGTAGTGGCCGTCCACCACCACCTTCTGTATCCTGCCCCCAAGCCAGTTAGCAATTTGCCTGCTGCAAGTCTCATGTATACACACTGGTATCCTTTGCCCAGATGTTTGGCACGCACCACATACAGTACATCCATGCCAGCCCACAGCCCAGCCCCATCCACTACAGCCGGTTCTAAGCACCATCAAACCCTGTGATTACTGGGAGGCCCCTCCTCATGGGGACCCCAGCCAGAGACAATAAGTACCTCATTGTTTTAAATGTTTTAACTTGTCTTGTCAAAACAACAATTAAGGGCACCACTGGGTTGGGCAGAGTCTTCTTATGTGACATCATAGTGTCATGAAATTACTTCCCAGGTATGGTACAGTTAGCTAGAGGCAGTTGGACACATGTGGATTGCATGGGTAGTGGGGTCCAAAGGATTAACACCATCTCCCCAAAAAGAAACCTAAATATTTCACAAGTTGCACTGAAAATAAAATGTTAAACATATGGGACATGTTACCCCAACCCCACAGTGGCTGTGTCTGGGCTCACACCTACAGAAACATAGAATTTGACAGCAGATAAGCACCGCATGGCCCACCTAGTCTGCCCATTTCCCTACCTAATGGATGAGCTGCAGATCCTAGTTAACCAACAGCCTACTTCCTCCTACCCCCACTAGAACCCCTTATGTCTGTCCCATGCATTCTTGAATTCCTCCACTGTTTTTGACTCTATGACCTCCTCAGGAAGACTGTTTCATGCATCTACAACCCACTCTGTGAAGAAATACTTCCTCACATTACCTCTGAGCCATTCCCCCTCTATCTTCAAATTGTGCCCACTTGTTCTTGCACATCTCTTTTTCTGAAAGATGCTACCCTCTTGGACTCTGTTGATTCCCTTGAGGTATTTGAAAGTTTCTATCGTGTCCTCCCTCTCCCTCCTTTCCTTGAGGTTATACATCTTAAGCTCCTTTAGTTTTTCTTCATATGTCTTCTGGTGCAGATCCTGCACCATTTTGGTTGCTCTCCTCTGGACAGCCTCCACCCTGTCTATGATTTTGCGGAGATGGGGTCTCCAGAACTGTACACAGTACTCCAGATGTGGTCTTACCAACTGTCTCTACAGAGGACCAACAACTTCCTGTTTTATACTGGTGATGCCTCTCCCTATGCATCCCAGTATCCCTCAAGCCTTCCTTACTGCCTTCTCACATTGCTGGTCCACCTTTAGGTCGTCTGATATGACTACCCCCAGGCCCCTTTCCATTTTTGTTGTTGTCAGTATCTCACCCCCCCATTGTGTACTCTTCCCCTGGGTTTTTGTTTCCCAGGTGCATTACTTTGCACTTCTTTGCATTGAATCTAATTTGCCATACACTTGACCATTCCTCCAACATTGCCAAGTCCCTTTTCATCCTTTCCACTCCACCTTGCGTATCAACCCTGTTGCAGATCTTTGTGTCATCTGCAAAGAGACTTACTTTCCCTTCTAATCCCTCTGTAATGTCACTTATAAAGACATTAAAAAGGACCGGCCCCAGTAATGAATCCTGCGGTACCCCACTAGTAACCCTTCTTTTCTTCACTGTGGACTCCTTTTACTACTACCCGCTGTGTCCTGTTGTCCAGCCAGTGTTTTACCCATGCTACCACCCTGGAACCCACTCCCAGACTGGCTAATTTGTTTATTAATTAATCTTTCGTGCCTTGCTAAAGTCTAGGTAGGCCATGTCCACAGCCCCTCCCTGGTCTACTACTTTGGTCACCTAGTCAAAGAAATCAATTAGATTTGTCTGACATGACCTTCCTGCTGTGAATCCATGCTGCCTTGGGTCCTGTGCCCCACTGGCCTCTAGATACTCAACAATTATTTCCTTCAGCAGTGATTCCATCATTTTCCCTACCACTGAGGTCAAACTGACAGGTCTGTAGTTTCCGGCCTCTGTCTTGCTCCCACTTTTGTGAAGGGGAAACACATCCACCCTCCTCCAGTCCTCAGGTACCACACCATCCTACCATGATTTATTAAAATAGGTATTCTGTGGAATTTCTAGTTCTTCCCTTAGTTCTTTTAGAATTCTGGGGTGAATTCCATCAGGCCCCACTGCTTTATCCACCTTCAGTTTTAAGAGTTCTTTCAGAACCCTTTCTTCTGTGAAAGGACTAATATCAACCCCCCCCATCCAGAGTGCTTCTATTGACTGGATTAGGTATCTCCCCCTGCTTTTCCATTGTGAATACTGAACAGAAGTATTAGTTCAGTATCCTAACTTTTCACTGTCGCTCTCTGCCCAACCACCTTCCTCTTTATGCAGCCTCAGTATCCCTGCCTAGTCTTTCTTGCTCCCTAATGTACCTATAAAAGGTTTTATCCCCCTTCTTAACCGAGTTGGCTATCTTTTCCTCGGTTTGGGCCTTTGCTATTCTGACTGCCTTCCCCACTTCCTTCTGCTTTAACTGGTACAGTTCTCTGTCCTGCTCCTTCTGTGTTTCCTTATATTTCCTGAATGCCATCTCTTTCTCCCTTACTTTCCCCGCTACTTCTTTTGAGAATCAGAGGTTTTTTCTTTCGTTTTGATTTATTTGCTTCACACAAATGCTTTATTGCCTCTGTGATGGCGGTTTTAATGTTTCCTCACTGTTGCTCCACCCCACCTTCTTGCCTGTTTGCTAGTGCTTTTCTGAAGCACTCTCCCATTTTAACAAAATCAGCCCTCCTGAAGTCCAGTGCCTTCACTTTTGTGTGGCTTGACTCTAGAACTAAGTTTATCGTGAACCAAACTGTTTGGTGGTCGCTTGTTCCCAGATGGCTACCCACTTCAAGATCAGAGAGCCTCTCTCCATCCCCATTTGAGAGTACCAAGTCTAAGATTGCTCCCTCCCGACCAGGTTCCAAAACTAGCTGTCTGAGGCATGCCCCCTGTAGGGCATCAAGAATGGCTCTGCTCTTGGATGTGGCTGCAGCAAAGGTGCTCCAGTTAACATCTGGCATATTCAGGTCCCCCATCAGCAATATCTCCCTTTTCTCTGCCATCCCAAGGATGCCTTCTATCATTTCCTTGTCTATTTCCTCCCCAAGACGGGGGTCTGTATACAATCCCAGTGTGGATTGTGGAGCCATTTCCAGTCTCCAGGGTGACCCATAGTGCCTCCTCTCCTCCCTGTTTATCCTTTAGTTCTGTTGCTTTGATCCCTTCCCTTATATAGAGAGCTACTCTTCCTCCTCTTCTTTCCTCCCTGTCCCTCCTGTAGATTGTGTACCCTGGTATGTTGACATCCCAGTCATGGTTCTCTGTGCACCATGTTTCTGTGACTGACATGATATCCGGGCATCCCTCTTCTATCATGGCCACCATTTCGGGGAGCTTTTTACCTAGACTATGGGCATTGGTACTCATTACTCTCCATTTTTTTTTATGGCTTTATTTCTTTTTGTCCCATCCCTGTCCTTACTGCCTTTGTCTTTTTCTCTATTTACCCCTGCCTTTCTTCCTATCGACTGCTCTATCTTGGTGTTTACCTCACTAACTACTCTGATTTTTTTTGGTGGGGGGCTAGGATTTCCCTTCTCCTTTTCAGTGCCTCCCCCCTTGGCTAGTTTAAAAGGTTTAAATGCTTCATTGGCAAGCAATCACCTAGGATCCTGGTTCCCCTCCTGGATAGATGCAGACTATCACGCCTGTATAGGCCTGCATCCCTCCAGGTGGAGCCCCAGTACCCCAATGACGCCCAATCCCTGAACTCTGCACCAGTTTTCAACCAGTCATTGGATCCCATGGTGCAGAATACCCCAGCCTCATCCATGCCGCAGACAGGTAGCACTTCCGAGAAAGTTACCGTGTGTGCTACTTGTCTGAGGCCCCTCCCCAACTCTACAAACTCCTGTTGCACTACTCTGATCCTATTCTCAGCCAGGTCATTCGTCCCTAGGTGGATAATGACATCCAGCTCCCTCCCCCTTGCAGCTGCTCCCACGATCCTGAGGATTCATTTCCTGTCCCTCCAAACCATGGCGCCAGGCAGGCCTCTTACCTCCCTTTCCCTTCCCTCCCCCAGTTCTACCCCCTAACAATAGAGCCCCCCACCAGGAGTTGCTTCCTTCCCCTGTGGGGTCCTCTGTCACCCTCCTTTGGGTCTCCATTTTGGAGGTTCCCAGCATCCTCCTTGGTCTCCACTGCGGGTGCCTCCATAGAGGAACCATGCTCCACTAGAGTGGTGGATGAACTGTGGCAAGGCACAACTACAGGGATGCGCCTCTGTTCCACCAATCTCACCCTCCCTGAGCACATCGTGATCCAACCACTCCCGTTTCTTGGCAACCTCTGAGGTAGTGGCGGTGGCCTGGGTGGTCCCTGGGTGGGGGAGTAGGTTTCCCGAATCCTTGCCAGGTCAGCATGGAGACAAACAACCTCCTCCCTCAGACCAGAGAGGTGCCTGCAAATAGGGCAGCAACGCAGTCTCCAGAATGTCTCCCGGAAGACTACTACTCCACAGCCAGTGCATTGCACCACTCCCCACATGTCTGTGTCCCTTCCTGTTACAGATGCTTTTCTTTTGTTTTTTGTTCTTGTTTTACAGTGTGCAAGCTTGTGAGTGTCTCTACCCCCATTCAGTGTGCTGTGCCTTTAAGGATATGAACAGGTGTATGTTGTTAGCAGTTTTGGGGAAGTGATGTCAGAACCCCTGCTATAAAGGAAGTTATGCGCTTGGGGCGGGTTGAGTGAGGGAGAAGGGTGGGAGGGAGTATACCTATGCCATCCAGAAACAATCAACTACAACTCTGACCCTCCACCCCAGGGAGTGCCTTCCTTCCTTTCAGACACCTATTGCACAGAGGTTAAGTACCATGTCTAGTCACAAATGACTGCAAATATCTCTCAGCTACAGTTCCTCCCTGGCAAATTAAAGTTAAAAACTAAGCAAAGTCAACCACAAAAACAAAATCAATACTAGTTACTTACACAGGTCCGAAAATAATAATTCACTTCAGTGTAGTCTAGAAAATAACCTCCTTAATTCAAGGAAACTGTGGCTGCTTTCTCCCTCTCTGTGTCTCAGCAGACAGAGACCACAAACAACTCTGTTATAAATCCACAGTTCAACTAGGCCCCTTTCAGCTCCTCCCCTTAACACCTATTTCACGAGGTTAAGTACAGTGTTCTCATTAAGTCTGCAGATCTGGGGTGCACTGCACCCTCTCCAAAAAATGTTAAGGGGTACAAATTAAAATTATAAGGGTTTATTCTACCATTTGTACAACATTTTTGTGGGATACATATACTTCTAACAGAATTATGGGGGTACAGTGTAGCCCCTCACATAAACATGTACTTGAATTTCATAATTTGTACTTGAATCACGTACAGATGGGGGTAAATGGGAACACTGGTTAAGGACCAGGGCTAGTCACAAATGACTGCAAATATCTCCCAGCTACAGTTCCTCCCTGGCAAATTAAAGTTAAAACTAAGCAAAGTCAGCCAGCCTGGTGGCGCTGAGGGTTGAAGCGCTGGACGCTACACCTCGTGCCATGCCGGCGAGCCGGGCTCAGGAGGCGAGCACAGGTCGGCGGGGCCGGCAGAGGGAGGACTGAGTGTCCGATGGACTGCTCTCCCTCTCAGGGTGGGGGTTCACAACAGTTGGCGTCCGACAGCCCCTGGCAGAGAGCTGAAGTCGGGGCACGTATGCCGTACAAGGAAGAGTCCGGGCAGACACCTGGATGAGGCGCATGCAGGCGCGCATGCTTGCCATCGCCCACTGGGTCACTGCACGCTGCCGACTCAGGGGGAAAAACAGTACAGGGAAAATGGTGGCACCTGATGCGGCTTGATGGCCGTCCACGAGTTCGCCGGGCATTGGCACCCGACTGGATCCGTTGGGGCAGGGAGTTAGGGGGCTCCCTGCCACCCCACTGCGGGGGGTAAGCCTCAGGGGTTACTGGGTGCCAGCGGTCCCAGTAGAAACAGATGGCTGCCGGATCCCCATAGGTAGAGGCTGCGAGACTACAGGAAAGCATCTGGGTGGCCACAGGAGAATAAAAAAAATAACACAGAAAAACTAAGCAAAGTCAACCACAAAAACAAAATCAATACTAGTTACTTACACAGGTGCAAAAAGTAACAATTGTTCAGTGTAGTCCAGAAAATAACCTCTTAATTCAAGGAAGCTGTGACTGCTTTCTCCCTCTCTGTGTCTCAGCAGCTATGCCTGGTGGCAGTATAGGGCCACCTGCTTGAGGTGCTGGCTTCAGTCTTTTTCCTGTGATGGGGGAGGGTTCATCCCAGAATAAACAAGCATTTGTCAATGCCGAACGTTCGCTTGCAGGTATTTGCAGTGGTACTTGGCACTTGGACATGGCTTAAAAAAATCAGTGGCAAAGAAGTACAAGCCTTTGTCAATGCCGAATGTTGCTTGCTTCTATGTGCTGTTTAGGTATCTGAAAGTCACTGGAGTGCAAATATTGAAAATTCGCGAACTTATAAGCATGCATAGGAACTGCGGAACGCACGCTCGTAAAACAGTCATTTTTAGGAATTTTTTCACATTTTCAACACAGCCATTTTAAGGCCTCTGCTAATGAACAGTGTCAATCTGATTTTCTTAATGTGTTCCATACACTGATTTTGCACACCTACTGCGCCATTGTGCGCTACATGGGCGGAAACACATTTTGGGTGAGATGTGAAAAATGACAGCTGTACTACTCATAAGAAGGTGTGGTAAAATGGCAATGTTGAAAATCTGGAGTGGAAATATTGAAAATTTGCAAACCTACGAGCGTGCGTAGGAACTGCGCAACGCACGCTCATAAAACAGTCATTTTAGGAATTTTTCACCAAATTTTCAACATAGCCATTTAATACCTCTGCTAATGAACAGTGTCATGGTGATTTTCTTAATGTGTCCCATACATTGATTTCACACACCGACTCGCCATTGTGCTCTGCATGGCGGAAACACATTTTGGGCAGGGTGTGAAAATGACAACTATACTGCTCATAAGGAGGTGTGGTAAAATGGCAATGTTGAAAATCTGGAGTGAAAATATTGAAAATTCGCGAACTTACAAGCCTGCATAGGAACTGCACAACGCACGCTTGTAAAACAGTCATTTTTTGGAATTTTTGCACCAAATTTTCAACATGGGGTTTTTGGGACCCCTTCTCATGAATGATGTCACTGTCATGGCGTTATTCGGGCCTGAAGGGTGATTTCGCATCATGCGAAATCACCTTCAGGCAGTAACAATGACAGAAGAGATTCAAAACCATGTTAGTAATTAGCAAAAATCAAAAATACCTGAGATATACAATAAAGTTGAAAACCTCCTATCTAGCCCATTATACAGCTTACCGGCATTTCCTCAGTTCCCGGTCGGCTTTGAAGAGTGCAGGCGTGTTCCGGTCCACGAGATCGTTGCGCCCGAGCTCAGAGGTAAGTATGGTGTGAGAGGGGTGTGGGGAGGCGAGGTGCGCAGTGGGTGGGTGCAGGTTGTGGGAGGGGCTGGGAAAAGCGCCATGGGACGTTTTAATTTACAGGTTAAAAAAAAAAAAAAAAAAGATGACGTGGGACATTTGCCACGCTGGGGTGGGCTCCCAGCATGGCAGAAGGATGGCTGGGGTCGTGGAGCTGACGAGGGATTGGGCACCTCAGGCAGACGACACGGGATTTGCCACGCTGGGGTGGGCTCCCAGCGTGGCAGCAAAGATTTGGGCAGCATGGTGGCGCACACAGCGTGGTTTTCTTTGAAGAGAAGACCACCGCTGTCATACACAGCACCGCGTCCAATTGGTGCAGGACTGCCACACCTGCTCAATGGAGCAGGGGACTGCAGAGGAGGGGCACACCTCCAAAGTGTCCCATTCTCCGAAGACGTTCCTTGCGCAAGCGAACGTAATAAGAAGTAGCACGGTGCCTCCACCCAGAGAACATAAGTGGACCAGATGGTGTGTGCAGTAACACCCCTGGGTTGCAGTACCTAACCACCTCCCTACACTGGACAGGGCCACCCTCTGGGTGCCAAAAAGACAGTTGTTACCTGCACCTATAGACACTTCAATCAAGTTACACAAATTGGACACATACACGCACACAGAAGTAGAATTCAACAAATTACTGTAACAATGCTTTTATCATGTAACACAGGCTGCAAGCCAGAAGAGGGGTTAAACGGTTGCAAGTCACCTTTAGCACTCCCATCCAGTAACAATACCCCCTTGGAGCCATGATACTATGGGTCATTACCACTCTCTCAGATCCCACATTTACTGATGCACCTGTCCAAACAAGGGGCACAATGGGATGAATCACTTTACACAGGGCGTGGTACACCTTTAAGATGTTACCAGTAATAAAACTATCAACTCCAGTATGAAACAACAAGCAATGACTCTGGGTACCCAGGAATTACACTAAGTCCTGGTGCAGGCCTGGTAGCTACACTGCCCGGGTTTTTTTGGTGGTGCACTTGTTGAAACAATTAGCAAGCTTGCATTTTTGCAAGCAGATTCATGATTCTCAAGGAACCCAGACCTCAGGAATGAAAGTACCACATACTCAGGGCATGCTCCCCGTGACTCCCCATTCCCTGATTCACCCCACTTTGTAAGGGCTAGTAGGCCCCCTACCTGGTTCTGCAGCAGCTCGATGGAGGTGCAGATCTCCATCTCCGATGCCTTACAATTTTACCCTCTCAGTTCTCTCACAGTAGCTTCATTCTACAGGTGTCTTTCTGGTACAGACTCATGACGACTTTCTCAGTCAGTGCCTTTCTGGCATGTTTTCACAGCTTTCATTTTAACAGGTGCCTTCCTTGGCACAGTCTCCCCCACCACTGAAGCCAAAGAAAAGGCTCACAAAACTCTGGAACAGTAAATCCTGGGGGGGGGGGGCCTTACCAGATTTAGGTCTGGATGGACCCTCTGCTTAATCCCAAAGCAGCAGGTCTTGATCATCTCAGTGTCCCTCTCGGACTGCCACAAGCTCCTTATGATCCCAGAAACTCTTCTCCCCCAATTCAGTATATTACTAGACAGTCAGGGTTGTCTATCAGTCCTTCTGCCCTGCCCTGCACTTTAGTTTGCTCTTTAAGCCAACCAGTCCATCGGGAAGGGTCCATGACACTGTGCCACCCCACATGTCTTTGCTCCTGCTAGGGCTGCCTTGGCTTTCTAGCCCTCTGACTGGCTGATTTGGTGGGTCAAGGGTCATCAAATGGCCGCAGCCATTCTTTAGTAGGAGCCTTGTGCTTCAAATCTTTATTTTGTTCTGTTTACGTGCTCCCAATTAGTATGCTAGCCCCAAAGTGCTGTTATAGCCCCCTACAGCTATTATTCAGTCAGTCGTGGTGGGTCCAGAGTCAGATTTGCTGGGGTTGGTGAGTGAGTGAGAGAGAAGCACTGGGGAGAAGCCCCTGCACATGCTCTCTCCTTTCAAGCCATCAGCGGCACAGGAGACTCTAAAGAAAGGGGTGACAGCCCTGATTTTTGTTGCTCCTGCCCCCTCTGCCAGAATTGGGCAGCCAGAACAGAAGAATGCGGATGCCAGGAAAGGGCGCAAGATGCTCTGAAATTGTCACTGCTGCCACACACGCTCTCTCCTATCACCACACATGCACTCAGGCAGAAGGGAACCAGGAGTAACAGCAGCACTGCAATTCAGTAGGGTGGAGGCAGGCGTCCAGATAAGCCACCTCCTGAAGAGGAGGCAGATACGGTTTTATGCCATAACTGCGATCGCGAAATAGCAATCACCATTTGCGCGAGTGTACATTGCTGAAAATGAATTACGGCAATGTACACTCACAGTGACTAGTAAACTGGCAACTGGTTTTCTATGTTATGCGGGGAGGGGGGCTGTGTGGTCCATCTGCTTAATCCCAAAGCAGCAGGTCTTAATCACCTCAGTGTTTCTCTCAGACTGCCACAAGCTCCTCATGATCCCAGAAACTTCTCTCCCCCAATTTAGTGTATTACTGGATAATCAGGGCTGTCTATCAGTCCTTCTGCCCTGTCCTGCACTTTGGTTTGCTCTTTAGGCCAGCCAGTCCGTCGCAAAGGGTCCGTGACATCATGCCACCCCACATGTCTCTGTTCCTACTGCTAGGGCTGCCTTGGCTTTCTAGCCCTCTGACTGGCTGACTGGGTGGATCAAGGGTCATCAAATGGCTGCAGCCATTCTTTAGTAGAAGCCTTGTGCTCCAAATCTTTATTTTGTTCCGTTTATGTGCCTCCAGTTAGTGTGCTGGCCCCAAGGTGTTGTTGTAGCCCCTAGGGCTATTATCCAGTCGGTTGTGGTGGTGTCGTGGTGCGGTGGGTCCAGAGACAGGTGTGCTGGGGTTGGTATGTGAGCAAGAAGCACTGGGGAGTAGCCCCTGCATATACACTCGCCTTTCAAGCTGTTAGGGGCAGTCAGCAGAACAGGAGACGCTGAAGAGAGGTGAGACAGCCCAGATTTTGTTGCTCCTGGCCCCCTCTGCCAGAATTGGGTGACCAGAACAGAAGACTGCAGATGCCGGGACAGGGTGCAAGATGCCCTGAAATTGTCACTGCTGCCACCCACTCTCTCCTGCCGCCACACATGCACTCGGGTAGAAAAGAGCCAGCAGTAACAGCAGCACAGCAATTGAGGAGGGTGGAGGCAAGCAGTCCAGATAAGCCACCTCCTGAGGAGGAGGCAGGTACAGTTTTATGTCATAATACACGAGAATAATGTATCATTATTTGGGCTGAGTACATTGCCGAAAATGAATTATGGCGATGTACACTCACAGCGACTAGAAAACTGGCAATTGGTTTTGCTTTGATTTGCTTTTCAGTGATATACACTTGTGATAATAGCGATCGCTGTTTCGCGTTCACTATTATCACATAAAACCGTAATTGCCCAAGCCTAGTCTGACCTTGCCTCCTTCTTGAAGAAGGGGATCACAGTGACCACTTTTCAGTCCTACGGCACCACAGCTGTCCAAACAGATGCCTGAAAGCATACTACAAGTGGCACCTCCAATTGTTTCTTTAACTCCACTGTGACCTTAGGGTGCACCCTGTCAGTCACTTGGGACTGACCTCTTTTTATCTTTGCCAGGTAGCAGGCTACTAGGGTAGGTGTGATGTCCACTGGCTGCTTTGTGGAGATCCTTGATGCTAGGGGCCCTCGCAACAACTAGGGGCCCCTTGATGAACACTGCAGCAAAGTATTTGTTATGCACTTCAGCGATCATTCCGAATCTCTCAAATGTTCCCCCCTGTTTTCAAGGTCCCAATCCCCTCCTTCAACTTCCACCTTCCATTTATGTACTGGAAGAAAACTTTGATGTTGTCTGCAGCTCCCAGCCCTTTCTTTACTTTCTACATTCTAGTTCTGTAATCCACTTCCCCCTCCCGTGCTACTCTGTACTCGTCTCTGGACTGGAAACACCCCATCTCTTTCCAGCAGTCAAAGACCATCTTCTTTGTTTAGAACCAGATGCCTCAGGTCCCCGTTTAGTCAGATGGCCTTTTCCTGGCACTTTTGCTCACAGGAATGCAGACCGCTGTAGCCCAGTTGAGCACCTTCTTGAACGAACGCCATGTGTGATCTGCATTACCAGCCTCATGCAGCTTTTCCAGACCCTTGCACAACAGCTGGTCCTTCATCATGACAACATTTACATTTCTAAAGTTTCTGGTCCTGCTGGCTGAGGCATAACTAGTGTTCCCTGTCACCAGGGAGAATGCTACCCTGTTGTGGTCACTGCCTCCCACAGGTTCTCCGATTCTTTACACTGGAGATGACCGCAACCTCACTGTAAAAAACAAGCTTAAGGGTAGTCTGAAACCTAGTACTCTATTTCACGTGACGCTCTAAGAAGCTGTCCTGGAAGGTTGACAGGAATTTCATTTTAGCCCTTCCATTAGCCCTCTCAAAACACCAGTCATGCCTGGGAAATAAAAGTTCCCAGGATCACCACTATATCTAATTTGGTTGCCTTTATTACTTCTCTGCCCAGCTGGGCATCATGTTCCACTAAGCTGTTAAAGGGCATTACAGCACACCCCCAAATGACTCCCCCCTCCCCAGCTTAATACAAAAGGACTCTGACATTGTCTGCCCCACTGATGTTCTCCTTGTCCTCCACAAGGACTCCTTCCCTTATGAAGAGCACCAGCCCAATCCTCTCTTGTCAGTATCCCTCTATCCTGGTGTCCCAGTCATTTGCTTTCCCCATCAGGTCTTCATGAGGCCAAGTCCTGATTCTCAAAGTGAATTACACCCTCAAACAAACCCATTTATCTGGATGCATCAATTATGTTACAACCCTCATACTGGTTGCTGTGTTGGTAGATCAGCAGGTTGCACACTCGCCTTTGAGACTGGAAGATCGGAAGGCAGTGAGTTCTTGCCCCACACCAGGAATTTGGGGTAAAACCCAATACTGACACTGTAGTGCAACATGAGGGGGATGCTGTATCCCTGATGTGCCGTCTTTCAGAGGAGACATTAAACTGAGGTCTCCTCTGCCTGGTCTGGTGGTTGTCCAGGTGGATGTCAAAGATCCCATGGCACTTCTTGAAAAGAGAAAGGGAACTGGAAGGATTGCAGTTCTTGAGCAAACAGGAAGCAGTATGGCAAACAGGAATACCATGTCATACAGTAATACCGTCAGTGCCAAGCACAAAATTCAAAACCTAACACTGAAAATTTTGTTTTCTCCTGGGGGGCTCCCCTCCCCACATGCACGTACACACACACACACACACGCCCATGCAGGGGGGCAACCCCCACAAAATTTATATTATCAACTCCAGTCCTAGCAAACCTCACAAAAAATGCAATTGGAGGTAGCGGGATTCAAACCCAGGATGGCTGGTGCGCCACATATGCTCTCGACTCCTTGTTCTCACCGCTAGGCTATCAGGGCAGCTTGGTTGGCTCATGCACTGGCCATCATCCTATAATTCCCAGGGTGACGTGGATAGACTATCCTATAAACCAGGTACTGACGGGATTACCGCCCCCCCCTTCCCGTTCACCTTATGACTTCCTGTCTGCCATACCTATCGTTCAAACACTGCACTTGAGCCAAAATATGTAAATAACTAACTACAGGTACTAGTGAATGCCACTATAGTGTTGCTCAGTAGTTACCCATTTCTCTCAACCCTGCTCCAGTAGGAGTGCAGCTCATATAGAATTGGGGACTAACACAGACATTCATACTTTCTGCTAATATCCGGGGTGGTGATGGTCTAGTTAGGATTTGTACACCGTAACCCGGTTTCTTCCCCCTTTGCCCACTTAGCTATCCCAGTACCATTTATGCAGGGTATTCAATAAGCCAAAATACTGGAGTAACAGATTTAAGTGCAACAGTGCTAATCAGCTGCGAAAATGAACAGCGCTTGGCATAGATTGCTAAGCAAATATTTATTATTGTCCACTATGTCGTGGACTCTCTCATAAAATGGTCAGCAGTCTACTGCTATATATTTCTGGAAATGGTTAGCATTACCCCATTTTCTGTAGCGTTTTTGTACCGTTATACCAGCTATTTAATACCCTCAAGGTATGTTCAATGTAAGAAAAAAGAAACTAATGCAGTACCAACGTGCACTTAGAAATGAAATAAAGCACACACATCATATTATACTAAAGGAAGGTAAGCAAGGCTAGGTAATCCCAACACCTCTAAAACATATTTGAATACACAGTTGCTGTTAAGTCTCACGCAATACGTAAGGATCCCCCGCCCCATAATTTTCATTGTAACTTCTTATAATTAAAAATGCATGACCTTAACAGCTACGAATAACATAGTACACCCCAGCTAATATCTCATCCCCGGATCTCAACCTCCCACTATCTTATTCCCTTTCCATTACTGGCGGTTACCTGTATGTTGAAGTCAGCCGGATACAGGGTCCTGGCTGTGATGAGCCAGGCTTTGGCCGCCCATGGGTCCTGGCTCACGAGCTCTCTAGCTTTCTTTACCAAAAACTCGCAGTCCCCCTGAGCCGACATGGTTACCCTGATATCAGCGCCAGTTGCAGCAGCACCGATCTTTACTTCATTCTATGGTTGCAGTCACATTGGCCTGCGACCGGTCACAGCACAATCACAACTACGGTGGCCGTACAGAACTAAGAGAATTCAGCCATTCAGTTGGTTAGAATCCTTGCCAATCAAAGCAAAGGAGGCGGGGAGAATTGCGTGACAGTATTGTTTTAAAGGTGCAGACCCATGACGCGTCGGCATCCTGAGGACGGGCTCTTGAAGTGTTTTGCTTTTTCCGGATGAAGTATTTAACATGCTTTAGTAAGATCTGATAAAGCAAGAAGTCAGAAATTGTGGACATGTTTCTGAACTAACTATTTTGTATTTACGTTAATCCAATATGCTTAAATGTATTATTTAACGTTCAGTGCTGGAAATGGATACAATTCACTCGTGGAACGCACCACCTTTCATGTAGGATCAGACCTACCTGACAAGGATCTGGAAGCACATTTCCAGTGATATGTTGCATTTTAACATGTTCGATACTTGTATGTCTTTTAGCAAGGTAGATATTATACAAGAGCAGGCTTTTACCCATTTTACTCCTGGAACCGAGTAAGGCTCTTAATTTTGTTCCCCCTTACAAAAATGTACCACTGAATTACCACAGGAATACTATGGTACTGAATGGTAATTTCATGGTACTGCATGGTATTGCCATGGTAAAATAGTTTACAGTCATAGTACTGAACAGTATTGCCATGGTACTGTCATGTTACACCTTGGTATTACTATGGTACAAGGATACAGTCATGGTACTACATAGTAGTACCATGGTATAGTCATGTTACAGCTTAGTATTACCATGGTACAATAATACAATCATGGTACTACATAGTATTACCGTGGTATAGTCATATTACAGCTTAGTACTACCATGCTACAATAATGTACAGTCATGATACATGGTAGTATTACCGTGGTATAGTCATATTACAGCTTAGTACTACCATGCTACAATAATGTACAGTCATGATACTACGTAGTATTACTATGGTATAGTCATGTTACAGCTTAGTACTACCATGGTACAATTATGTACAGTCAGGTATAGTCATGTTATAACTTAGTATTACCATGGTACAATAATGTACAGTCATGGTACTACATAGTATTACCATGGTATAGTCATGTTACAGCTTAGTATTACCATGGTACAATAATACAGTCATGGTACTACATAGTATTACTATGGTATAGTCATGTTACAGCTTAGTACTACCATGGTACAATAATGTACAGTCATGGTACTATGTAGTATTAACATGGTATAGTCATGTTACAGCTTAGTACTACCATGGTACAATAATGTACAGTCATGGTACTACGTAGTATTACCATGGTATAGTCATGTTACAGCTTAGTACTACCGTGCTACAATAATGTACAATCATGGTACTACATAGTAGTACCATGGTATAGTCATGTTACAGCTTAGTACTACCATGGTACAATAATACAGTCATGATACTACATAGTATTACCATGATACGTTCATTTCTAATCATAGTACTGCAAAGTAGTACCATGGTACAACAGTCTTAAGTCATTGTGCTGTATAACATTACCACGGACCAACAGTCTACAGTCATAGTACTGCAGAAAATTACCATGGTACAACAACGTATCTATATGGGACAGCTTAGAATAAGCATGGTACAATAATAGTATATTCACGATAATGTTGTATTTCTATGGTACAATTATTTACATTTAAAATAAGCAAAGAAATCATACTGATCTGACTGGCCAAGAGCCTCAATTGACATAAATCAGAGCATGACTAGACAGTTTAGAATTAGATGAATATTCACACCTTGAAAATGAATTCAACATATATTGTGAAACACAGAAATTGTCAAAAGATATGGACCGCGAGGCCCATCCAGTCTGACCATAAGCCCTACATTTGTTGTATGCGACCTGAGACCCTATCTGGTCAGTGGTCTTTCATCACTCACCCTCACACCTGAAGGTTCCCTTGTGCCTGTCCCAGGCATGTGTAAACATCCCCACTGTGCTCGCTCCCACCACCACCACCTTTCGTGGCAGACCATTCCATACATCCACCACCATTTTTGTTAATAAAAACTATCTTACATTTCCTCTTAAACTATCCACCTCCAATATCATATCATGCCCTCTCATTCTCATACTCTTTCCACATTGGAAAAGGTCTCCTCCCTGCACCTTGTTCATGCCCTTGAGGTACTTGAAAGTTTCTATCATGACCCCCTACTCCATCCTTTCCTCCAGTGAGTACTTCTTGAGGGCCTTTAGTCTCTCCTCATATGTTTTGTGGTGCAAGCCCTGTACCATCTCGGTCACCCTTCTCTGGATCATCTCCACTCTGTCAATATCATTGCGCAGGTGTGGCCTCCAGAACTGCATGCAGTACACTAGGTGAGGTCTTACCAGTGTTTTATACAATGGCATCACCACCTTCGGCCTTTTGCTAGTGATCCATTTAACTATGTACCCCAGCATGCCACTAGCTCTCCCTGCAGCCTTTGTGCTCTGCTTTTACTTGTTTAGTTAATCAGAAATGATAATCACTAGGACTCTTTCCTCTTTGGTGATTGTCAGCACCTCCCAACCTGTAGCTCTCTCTACAGTTCCCTCTTCCCAGATGCAGGCTGTTCCCGGCATCCACCATTCTTTCAGTGAAGAAGTGCTTTCTCACATCTCCAAGTGTTCCCAAGTATTCCCCATCCAACTTCATAGCATGATCTATTGTTCATGAGAATGCAAATTAAAGTAGTAGTGCTAAATAATCAGGAACTGATCAGTTTCCAGTTTTGTGGCGCCACAGTAAATATGGCAGCTGCCTATCTAGTACTGCTGCATTCAACATGGCAGGTAGCAGAAATGTAAACAAATAGTACTCAGTAGGCATTTTTTAGTATGCTTTATGGGAAAAAAATATATTGAGCTACTGCAAACACACACACACACACACACACACTGTACGAACCATCCTCATGGCCACAATATTCAAAATAAATGCTGCAATCTACTATGTTATAAAACAATAAAGAAACTGTTTGTTTATGTCAGTGAACACAGTGAAGTTCAGTTTACAGTAGATTTCCTTTAAATATTTCTTATCCTATATTTTGTTTCCTGGATAGTGCAGGGGAGATACTACATCTCATTGTCATAGGGATCTTCATTTACACATTTTTGCACTGTATTTGCTTACTTGTCTGATGCAGAGGTTCAGTGCCTTCGTTATGCTCCATTTTAGCTTCACCCACTGTTCCTCCATTCCACCCAAGTCCTCCCCCTCACCCCAGGGTATACCCAAGGCATTCATCTATCTTTTTAAGATTGTCCCACCTGAAGTTCAGGACCTTCGCCCTTATATTGTTTGATTCTGCCACATTTCTTATTGTAAAAATGCTCTCAGAAATGCTGCAATCTGATTGGCTGTTAGGATTCCAACAGCCTTACATTAATCCCTGTTACACTGTCATGTACAGCCTGATCACAATGGTGCATGTATTCTTCCTGTCAGCATTCCATCCTCTAGCACTGCTGAATACATGGAATTATGTTTTCTGATTCTGAATAAGCATTCTTAATCTGTTGGTGGAAGAACTATTTTTATTAAAAATCTCCATCTAAATGAGGAAAACATTCAGAAAGTATTTTTTTTAACACTTTCAGTTTGAAATACTTTTTATAATTTTTATTTTATTGATTTAGTTTTTGAAGCAATAAGGCACTCACAGGAGTTAGAGTAACAGTCAGTTAATCACTCCCTAGGGGAGATATGGCAGTCGACTGTGCCTCATGCCACATTACACCCCTAAGGGAAGATTATCAGACTGTTAATCTAACCCCTGGTCATGCCTTATTGCTTAATACTGAACCACACTGTATGGTGATCATTGGTCCACAGGTGGCCTCCCACCCTGATGTCTGCAACACTGTCTCTGTTAGTGAGTACAAGTTACAGTATTGCCCCATTATGAGTGGGCTCGATTCTAGTTGCCTGAGGAATGCATACTGTAGGGAGTCCAGGGTCCACTCACCTCCTGATCCTGTTAATAACTTCTGTGCTCCCTCAAGTGAACCCCAAGTCAGCACATTGTATTTTCTCTCTGCACAACTTCATTGTTGGATGCTGACTCAGTCTCACACAATAATAATGAACAGTCATTTTAGTTACATGCTGAGAAGAAATATCAGTAATTTATGATTTAAATATTTGCAGTTGTGGAGCTGGCATCCTGTCGCGGTGATGGAAAATATGGGCTACTGTATCAGGTGTCACCAGAGCAAAGGGGGAGCACAGAGGTGATTATTAGGATTAGGGGGTTGTTGGATTTCTAGTCTACCATGAAAACTGTTTTTATATTTTATATTAAATATGAAGCAGTGAGTCAGATGTAGTACCAGTAGTACCAGAGAATGGGTATTTACAAAAGTAAATAAATATATGCATACACACACACATACATACAGTACAAAATTATTTGATTTTGATGTTGAGGGTTTTCAACATTCACCAGAGTTCTTTGTTGACAGCACTGGCACCAGGAAATCTTTTATCATTATTTTTTATTTACTTGAGAGAAAACAACTAGATTATAAATCTAGATACAAATGTAAGTATGCAATGACATCACAGGGGGCACATCATAACTCATGCAAGATATATGAATGCAAACATTAACCAGATTATTCTGTTGTAGTTTATCAAGCTGAAAATGTACACACACACACACACACAGCTTGTTTCAGGTGAATCTCAGAACTGCATGCTAGTTAAATGGCTTGCTTAGGGTCACACAATACATAAGTTGAGGCTGTGCGATTAAAACCCATGTATGCTGGTACCCAAGATTGTTTGCAGCTTGGTACTCAAGCATTTTGGCAGTACTGACTGGCTCAATTAAAACTAATAAAATAAAAACATTACTTTAGTATTTGGATACTATAACAGACGCAATCACAACTGATAGTAACATTTGTGCTTTCTTCATATTATACAAATACTGATAAGCAGTAATTTATAAAAACAAACAAAAGTACTACGACTTAAAGTCTGATTAGTCTACCAACAACCGAATATATTTAGTCTTATTAGACAGTAAATAGCCTCAGGGTGTGTTGATACAGCCTATCATGTATTGAAACAATTTTTTTTACATACTTTGTTTTACAAATATAATACACCTAAGTCATGTAACTTTCAACAACTCAAGTTAGTCAGCCAAGCTTCACAAACTATGTGGTTAATCTGTCTCCACATTATTTGGCATTACACTGATGTAAGTTTTATTCCTGCAGGAAACTTTAACACGTTTGCATAATATGTCATCTGCATAGCAAGCACAGGTGTCAGGTTGAGCCTCAGTTTCAAAAAGGAAATTGCACATTAATCCAGTATTATCATATAATGAGAATCGTTTTGTTTTAATTTCATTCATAATCACATTTGCAGTGGAATCCCAATTGCAGTTGTAACCAGAGGAACAGAAACAGGAAGCTTTTATTTTGATTATGCCCAAAATGTCTATAAATTTCCCATTGTTTAGCTGGCCTGCATGGTTGATTCGTTTATAGCATCGTGTGTACTCTAAACCATGAAACACTGTTCCTTTGATTTGAAACTGTGAAAAGAATTCTACTTCAGCAGTGGTAATATCTTTCTTAGTCAGTTTTTCTATAGCTTGGCGATGCATCAAGGACAATTTCTTCTTTATACCTTTTCCAAGCTCTGTAGCATTATGCACTTCATCCTGTGATCTTATCCTCATACATTCCTCTGGAACCAGTTTTCTCCACACTTCCCTCCCTGAATGGGGTGCTGATTGAAAATGGTCCTCTGTTTTCTGAGACAAACTCCTCAAAATAAATGAATTAAATATCTGCCATGGAACAAACTGTGTTCCGCTGAAAAGGTTAAGTAGAACTCGATTGTTTCCTTCATATGAAAATGCAGATATAGACCAAGCAGGGCCCCATGCATTGCAGCTGTCTGGCAAGTGAAGAAGCTGGTGGATGTTAAAATGATACATATTCCTTTCCATAAAGCTTTTCTATCATTGACACAAATGTATCAAGTGTTTTCTTAGATGTTTTAACACTGTTATCACTTACTCTATTAGATAACAGTGCATTCATTGCATGAACTAGAAGAAACCAGTGTGCCAAATATTCCCTCGGAAGTAAACCCGACAGTAAGGGCAAGGAGTAGAAAAACAAAAATGATCGCCATTCTGAAGCTTTCCAGTACTTTCGAGTTGAGATGGATCTTGGTGTGCTTGATATCTCTGATGGAGGCTTGATATTACAAAGACCATCATCAAATTCTTGTATATGCTTCCCAAGGTAAAATTGCCTTTGGTGATTACTTGTGTCAAACCATATACAGCACAGTTGTTTAACTACTCCAAGTAATGCAGCATGCATGTAATCTGGCACAAAACCTGTTGTAATGTTAAACATTGGAAGCAAAAGCAATGGACTAAGACCCTTTACACCATGAATATTGTTTCCTTCCTCCACTGCACGGAATGCGTCTCCTTCATGTTGCTTTCTTTGATGTTTTTTTACATTCCTGTAGTACGGGTATACACGCGTATGACCTCTACCCTTCTCAACCACTTTACCTGGATGGAGGCACCAATCACAGCCAAAGTAACCACTAAACTGACTGCAGTTTCTAAGCAGTGGTCTTGCTACAGTCTGCTACACATGTGATTGTGTGCACCTTGGTATTTAGTTGTTGCCCTTCCTCATTTCCCCATGATATTCCATCTCTAGACAGTACTGAAAGTTCATCCACAAATTGTTTTAAAAAGACATTCATTTGAGGTTTATTACTTCCAAACCATAATCCTGTCATAAATATATGTTGTTTTCGAAGAAGTGGTGGGAGCTCATTGATCATAACCTGAATTGGCCAAATAGATTTATTTGAAGACTTGAAAACTGGCACTCCATCAGAGTTCCACTGCAAAGTCAAATCATGTTTGCCTATCTTTCCTTTCCTCAATAGTTTACAGTATTCTTTACCATCTGTGATGTTACTGTATTCGTGTTGAACGCTGCTCCTTTCATTAAACAAAATGTTATTGATAGATGGAATCTTTAGCAGCTGTTCAATTTGTTTTTTTAGAGGAAGAACTAGGAAATGGCTGTCATTTTTGATGGCAGAGTTTCTTAAAAATTCTGCTTGACAATACTCTTCAGTACATTGCTCCACTTCCTCTAAACTGATATAGGATCCACAATTCTGACAGTAATAGTGAACCTGTATAGTATCATACAAGTCCCTGAATTTTTTATTGAAAAGGTATTTTGAAGTATGTGGCAAGTGTAGAAAATGTGCCCTTAAGATGGCTAAAAGGTCTTCTAAAGCAGCATTAATCAATCAATCACTTTATTTAACCAGGCATAAACACCATTGAGCAAACTCATTTTCAAGATGGTCCTGGGCATTAATACAATACAGTACACTTCATAAGATTACAATTACGGTGGACAACGATGCAAAAAAAAAAAAATATTATGAAGGTGCCGGTCAATATGGGCCTATACATACCGGTCAACATAATTAACATGCAAAGGTACATAATGATAAGCTTTACTGAAATGAGAAGAGACAACAATCCCGTATAGTCTTCGCTAAGTAAGAGCTCATACCTAAATGATAAAAAATAAGGAGGTATTAAGGAATAGGGTAGAAATTGGGGTGAAAGAGTAGGCAGCCCAAAGGGAGGCCAGAATAGGTAAAAGGTAGAGAATAGGCAGGGCCATCTTGGATTAAGGGAGCTAGGCTTGTAGCTCCTAGGTTTCTGTTGTTAGGAATGTGGGGTGCATGAGATACTTAGGCGTAGGATTTGAGAGTGGCACCCAGGGCTTAGGGGTCATCAGTGCCTGAAACAGTTGCATGATTCCTTCAGATAATCCGTTAATAGAGCTTTGAATGTGAAAATGCTTGGAAGTGAGGATAATTTTAATGAGTCTTGCATAGTGTTCCATAGTGATGGAAGTGAGAAGTTGATTGCTGCTGAGCCAAGGGTGGTTTTCACTCTAGGAATCTGGAAGCAGATTAAGGAGAAGCGTCTCAGGCCATAGGACCATTTAGCCCATTTGAAGATGTTCGAGATGTATGCAGGGAGGTTATCAGATAATGCTCTAAAAAACCAGAGGAGAGCATTCCTTTTTCTTCATCTTCATCAGTCATATGGTGCTTCAGAATAAGTCCCATAATAAGTAGTTCACTTTGCGTTTGTGTTAATGGTGCTCCAGGATAAACTGGGGTTCCACTGTGTCCTGAAATTTATAGCATAATACTGGGCTAGAGACTTGTCCGCACAATAGTGGTAAAATCATTACTAAAATATACATTTGTGAAAGGATAAACACAGAAAATAGGATTACTAAAATGCGGATGAACTTATATTCCTTTTAGGAGTGCTTCCTAAATTTCGCTACTCTGGCAGGATGGGACTGTCAAGACAAGACAGCTGAGGTAGTGGCATGGGAGGATGTTGGAGTCCTTCAGAGCAGAGGTACCCAGGTAGCAGGAAGAGGACCCCAACTAAAGAGTAAGTATCTTTTTGTGGGGGATTGAATCATCAGGAGGGTAGTTTTGGGGAGCACCATGGGAAGGAAGGAGAAAGATGAGGTGCATACCTGGTGCCTCTGCATGGAGAGAGGGGAAGCAGAACCTTAGGATCATCAGGGCAATATTGCTGGATGGGTAGCTGGATGTCATTGTTGGGGTCAAATTACCTGGCAGATGAGGCAGGCAGGGTTGTGCAGGACAGGTTTATGGAGCTTGTAAGGGGCCTGAAGTAGGTAGCATGCACGGTGGCCTTCAATGAGGTGCTACTTATGTAAGGCTGTGGGGAGGAGAAAACATACTGCACTGTGTGCTTTAACAGCTGGTTGAAGGCATGATGCAGTGAGGAGAAGTTTGGCTACATTAGGGGCTGGGGTCCTGCCTGGCAAGATGGAGGCCTGTACAAATAGCACGGCCTCCATCCATCCAGGAGGGGAATGGCAGACCAGGTTGGGAGGTTTAAATGCTACTTCGTTGGGCACAAAAGCTACAAGCTGGGAGTTATGAAGGCTATAACTTTTTAAATAGTGCACACAAAAAAAACCCAACATAGCTAGGATAGCTATGGTTTGGATATACTACCAAATCTTGAGACTTGAAAACCCAATGCTCAAAATTCAGAGACCAACATCCTGACTCACTGATTGCCTAATGGACCACCATCCTGATGAATGAAAGCCCGACACAGCATGTAAGCTGCATTTTTAGGTGGAAAGAGGGCTTCACCCCCCCCCCCCCAAAATAATATAATCAACTCCGCATCATGGCATGTTTGAGTTTCGGGCTTTCAGTCGTTGGGATGGTGGTTCGCCGGGTAAACAGCATGTCAAGATTTCAGCCTCAGGACTTCGAGCATTGGGTTTTCATGTGTCAGCCTTTTTAAAAAAATCCCTATAGTATGGGTTGCCTGCCATGACAGTGCCAGCTGCTACTGCTTCTGGAAAACAAAGTGATAGGGCAAGGCACAATTCATCAAAGGGTGTTGAACAAAATGAGTACGGTGCTAGGCACCCCTCTGGCAACACTATTTAACACCTCATTGGAGACGGTGTGGTTCCAGAGGAACAGAGGAAGGCAGATGTGGTCCCTCTGCCCAAGAGCAATATCAGGGAGAAGGTCAGAAATTACAGACCAGTCTCACTACAGTAGTTGGGAATTTAATGGAGTTCCTGCTGAAGGAGAAAACAGTGTAGTACCTGGATATACTTGGGCTGCATCACCACTGACAGCATGGCTTCACAGGGGATGCCATGACAAATGAATCTCATAGATTTCTTTGGGTAACTAAGGAGGTGGATCAGGTGAAGGCATTGGATGTGGCCTATCTGGACTTTAGTAAGGCCTTTGACACTGATGCACAGAAGGTTCATAAAGATACTTAGCAGTCTGGGGTTGAGGAGAAGGGAGTGTGCTGAGTATCCAAGTGGTTGAAAGAGTAGAGAAGAGATGATGGTGGTAAACAGCAGTTACTCAAAGGATATGACAGTGACCAGTGAAATTCCACAAGAATAATGCTCTTGAAGAATTAGTGAAAATTCATCAAGACAAGGCAGAGATATAAGCAATAGAAAAGTACGATGTAGCAATAAATAGCTGATCTTGACCTATCTATAGTGGTGCTACTCTGCAACTAGTGTTTAATGTGAGTATATGAACATGCATTTCACTGATTGTGTTTACCTGAACATGGTCTGCGATGTCTTCTTCATGTTCAGTAGTGTTTGAGTCAACTTCCTCATTGCTTTCTTCCCCATGAAAGTTGATACTGTTATCATCAGTTTCTGTAATAAATCCATCTGAGATATGATTTACATCACAATCCAGGAATTCTGGCAAGTACAGTAGCGTAGGAGGAAAATGTAAGCATGATCATCCACAGTGTAGAAATTCCTAAAACAGCAAGCTCTGACACCATATGTCAGACTCCACCTGCCCCTGAAGACCTCTCCTGTCAACCTCGTCTAAAAATCCTTCACAGTCTTGAATTTTGAGACAAATGTACAAGACCTCCCTGCATCCAGAACTGCCTGATGAATATATGATACTTTTTTTTTTTAACAGACTGAAATATTAGGTGATCATTTTTGTATAGAATGCAAGACCAAAGAAATTAAAGATGATGTGCAAACAAAGTTATGCAAAGAAACTAGTGGAACATATTTGAAGACAGAAAGACTCAATTAGTTCATCTGAAGAGTCCATGGAAGTAAGTCATACATTATTACTTGCAGAGTGGATTTTGAACTGAGGCCCTCATGGGGTGACAGTAGCCAATAAAATCAAATTATATTTTGCAGAGTGAGCCTGTAGTTTGTCAAAGGTCCTCTAAAAATGATCTGCTGAATCAGGTTGAGGTGCTTAAATAAAAAAAAACAAATGCTAAAAAAGAAAACCAGTCACTCCAGATAAAAGTGGAAAATCTCACAAACATAATTTCATTAGTAGAGAGTAAGTACATCTGTTTCTTAACAGAGACTATGTACCTACATTTTTAGCACATTTGTATTATATAGAAGTATTTTAATAATTGTTTACTTGGTTACCTGGAACATTTTACAGACGTACCGCTAATGCTAAGCAAAATCAATAAGATAAAAACTTTCCGAAACAGGCCAGCACCCATTCATATTCCAGTTTGTCCCACAACATCACCAATTGAAAATAATTCAATTATGAATCATGATAGTAATGAAAATGTAGAGATCGAACATCTCACAATAAGTGTAATTCTGTATTGCTCCACTCTGTAAAATGTACAAGGAGAATAGTCATTATATATGGGTAGTAGCATCACTTAGAATCAGTTGATTACATTCTATCCTACATTTGTTAGATAAACAAAGAACCCTGTTTTTGCTTACACTTTCTCATGGCTCCTGGTCAGTTGTACATCCCGACTGTCCTCCTGGACCACACCCTAATATCAGTCCGACTTACCCCATATCCCCCACGGGTTCCCCCTCTGTGGCAGGGTGGTGAGGAGCCCCCCCTTCCCAAGTTCAACTCACCTGAAACAGAACCAGTGTGGGGGAAGTGCCCTTTGGGGTCGGTGCCGTGGAGGACGGAAGCTCATGCTGCCAATCCAGGGGCCCCTTTTTCCTATATTCTGGTGCATGATCCCCAGAGATGGAGCATGCAAGGATGCCAGTAATTTGGCCCACACGCTCACGTGCATGCACCCCATCAGGCAACTGCACTGTCTCTTGCCTCTGTGGTTGCAGTGTCAGTGTGCCAGCCACCACCAGGGGTCAGGCATGCACCGACATCTGGTCACCCACTCCATGGAGAAAGAGAGTTGTCCATGGGACACTTAATCCTTCTTCTCCCCTGCTGACCCCCGGAGGCTCGCACTCACTCCTGAACATGGGTCTCCAGCGTGACGCAAAGGTGAGCCATCCAATGCTGAAACCCTCAGCACTGCCTGGCCAGCCGAGAACCCAGTTTAAAATCCAGTTCTGTTCCAATACTTACTAAGATCTGATCATGTATACGAATTCCGAATATAAAAATGTTTCTTACCCCAGGAGTCTTTGAGCATCAGTAACTTTTTTGCACTTAGCTGATGTTAAAGGACTCCTCAAGTAAGAAGATTAGGGTATTTGAAGAGCAAAGGATTTTTCACCTGGTGTTTTTTGGACAATTTATTGGGTGGGGGGGGTTGAAAAAATTATTCACCGCAGTAATCTTCTTTCTTCCAAGGGGTCCTTTAGCATCAGTAACTTTTTTGCACTTAGCTGGCTAGGTGCAAATGCCCCAGAGGTGTGCCTTTAAGAGATATTTAAATGAGCCTAGGGCCAATCCAATCAAAAGACAGGAGGGTGTGTGAGCTGAGTGAAAGCTGTTGAATGCTTCAGAATTTTTTTGAAGGAAAAATGAGGCACATGCCCCGAAAAAGAATCAACAGGATTCAAAAAACATTGAAATGTCCACAAAAGTGAAAATAGAAACAACAGCAACACAAGCTAAAAACTCATCAATAAGAAACTCCAAATTTGGTAAAAGGTGACGTAACAGCCCTTCTCCAATAGGTGAACTGGGGAGGAAGGGTGGGAGCTTACTGATGCTAAAGGACCGCTTGGAAAAAAGAAGATTACTGCGGTGGGTAATTTTTTCTTCTTACCCCAGGAGTCCTTTAGCATCAGTAACTTTTTTGCAGACTACCTAGGCCATTCAAAAGTACTAATACCAAAAGCAGAGGTGCTGAGAAGCTGAGGAACCCTCCAGATCCCAGCCAAAAAATAAAGCTTTCAAAGATGAAGTTCCTCACAAATTTAAAAATAGTAAGAATGACGAAAAAAGGAAGCTTGATCAAGCCTCTGATGAAGTGGCTAAAAAGAAACTCTGTCAAGACAGATATGCTCCCGTTGCTCCTGGGAAAGCCAATAACGAGACAACAGGCAGCTTACAGCATACAGAAAAAACAAAACACTTACAAACTGCACAGGTTCTTCCGTCAGTGCAAGATATATATATTTTTTTCCCAATTGTTTAACCAGGTGAGACACAGTAAGTTGAAAGCTTTTTTACAGGTGCAACCTGGGAGCACAGGGAAGTTGTGACTTGCTCAGGATCACAAAGTATATGCAAGTGGGGGCTGTGGGATTCAAACCCAGGTTTCCAGATTTGCAGTTCAGAGTCTTAAACCACTGCTCTACACTGCCTCTCTAAATATGGAAAAGCATGGCACCTGTTTCAGACCCTTCAAAAGATGGGTCGTCGATTTACTGGGGCTGGCAAGCACTCTTCCACAGTTCTCTCTCCTTCCTCTGTGTTTATATTTATACAAAATATGCTGGATACCCTGGATCTCCCTATGCAGGAGCCCAACCAGGATGTCGATGAAGACGAAGATTATAGGGAGATGAAAGGTCTTTCATCCTCAAAGACCCTGGTCGTCCCTATCTATAATGCATTTAGAAAAAATACCATGAAGGTGCTTCAGCACCCCACTTCAGTATCAGGGGTTGATAAGCGGCTTGAGAGAAAATATAAGTTGTCTAAAAATGGTACCGAGTTCCTGTCCACACACCCTAGCCATGAAAGTATAGTGCAGCAGGCAGCTTGTGAGAAAGCTGGAGTCTCCTTGTTGCCCTCTCCCCCTGACAAGGATTCCAAAAAAATTGACTTTATAGCAAAGAAAATGTATGCCACAGCTTCCCTGCTTCTCAGGCTTTCTTCTCACATGGCATTCACAGCCAAATATCAGAAAGCCCTTTGGAAATCTGTCCAGGCTATCGCCTGCAACGGATCAGATTCTATGGTGCAGGAGCTGGTGGATACATCAAAAACTGCCCTGGAAGATACTATGTACCAATTCCACATGGCAGATGACAACAATAATAATAATAATACATTTTATTTATAAGGCGCCTTATCTAATAGCCAAGGTGCCTAACAATTTTAAAACAAGTCAAACATCAATACAATTCACGCAAACAACAATACATTAACATTAAAATAACAATTTACCATTCATCATTTGGAAGAACAATGATGCAGCCTCTAAGGCGATGGTCCATGCCATCTCTCTGAGATGCTTTGCCTGGCTTAGAACAACCACTCTGACCACAGGCACTCAGAACAAGGCCATGGATTTTCCCTGTGATCAAAATATGTTGTTTGATTACAGAACCACTTACTGCATGAAAAAAGTCGATGAGTACAAGGCCTCCTCAGTATTGTTGCAGGTCCCCAGTTCCGGGAGCGCTTCCTCTGGATGCCCTGATCCTAGACTGGTCAGAGAGCATCCTATACGCATTTCCTCCCTTTCCCCTGATATTCAGGGTTTTGCTGAAACTCAGACAGCAGCTTACATCGATGATCCTAGTGGCTCCAGATTGGCACAGATAAGCCTGGTACCCTCTTCTTCTTTCAATGTCCTGCAACCAGGGAGCCTGTTCCTCCTTGGAGCCTGAACCATTGCAAAGATGGGCTCATGAATCCATCTTTCGAGCCTATGTCCATGGCCCACATCAAGTTTGTAACTTGGAAGACCATCTTCCTGGTAGCCATTACATCTGCCAGGAGGATTTCAGAGCTGCAGGTCCTGTGCACTGAGCCGAATTACATCATCCCTCACAACGATAAAGTTGAGCTCAGGACAAATAGGAAATTTCTGCCAGAGGTGGTTTCAGAGTTTCACTTGAACCAGTCTATCACTCTGCCTGTCTTCTTTACTGAGCCATCCACTCATGGTGAGCAAAAGCTCCACAGCTTGGATGTCAAAAGAGCCATCTTTCACTGCCTAGAGCATACTAGACAGTCCAGAGGCTCTTCCACTCAGTTGTTCCTCACCTACAAGGATGTAGGTAGAGGAAGACCAGCTACCAAGAGAACTGTTTCTCATTGGTTGGTCTCTTGTATTAGATTCTGCTATGAGAAAGCTGGTCAACAACCTCCAGTGGGGCTCAGGGCCCATTCCACTAGGGGCACTGCAGCCTCACTTGCAGCAGCAAGGGACATTCACCTACTGGATGTCTGCAAAGAAGCTACCTAGAAATTTGTGCACACATTTGTGAAACACTACAATTTAGATGCGTAGACCAGATCTGATGCCAAATTTGGCAGGGCGGTTCTGCAGAGCCTCTTTCCTAAGTAGGTTCTCTGCCTGCCTCTCACTTGGTACTGCTGGGTAGTCTGCTAAAGTTACTGATGCTAAAGGACTCCTGCGGTAACAAGGAAAAATTACTCACCGAAGTAATCTTTCTTCCAAGGGGTCCTTAAGCATCAGTAAGCTCCAACCCTTCCTGCCCAGTTCACCTGTCGGAGAAGGGCTCTTTATCATATCTCTTACCAAATTTGGGGTTTCTTATTGATGAATTTTTATCTCGTGTTGTTTCTGTTTCCACTTTTGTGGACATTTACATGTTTTTTGAATCCTGTTGATTCTTTTTCGGGGGCATGTGCCTCGTTTTTCCTTCAAAAAAATTCTGAAGCCTTCAGCAGCTGTCACTCAGCTCATTACCCTTTCTGTTTTTTGATTGGCTATTGCCTAGGCTCATTTAAATTCTCTTAAAGATACACATCTGGAACAGTTGCACCTAGCCAGCTAACTGCTACAGTTACTGATGCTAAAGGACACCTTGGAAGAAGGAAGATTACTGCAGTGAGTAATTTTTTCTTCCTCTACTTACCTCCAAGTTTTCTCATGAAATGGCCTCTCAGCTGCTGGTTAGGGTAGTCCACCCCTGCAAGCTACAGCATGCAAGACCCCCTCCCCCCACTATGTGAATCTTAATCCACCTATGTAAAGCATCTGTTAGTGCCTGCAAGCCAGGGCTTCCACTCAGTTGGCCACTACTTAAGTAGAAAGGAATGATGGGTAACCTGTATAGAAGTTGGGGCTGGGGTTGGACTGCATATTGTTTATTTAAGTGGAGGACATTGGGGGAGCTCTGTATCTCTCTTATTTAAAGATAAATGTCATATGCTGGGCTGTCATAGACCAGTAGTGCTACCACTCCTAGTGCCAGCAACCCAAATGCTCAGGACATCAGGGACCAGGTATGGGAGGCAGGTCAAGCATCTCATAGGATGCTGTCTTCCTCTGAGGACAGCAGGTTATTGTTACTTCTGCAACACTGCCATCTGAGTGATCACAGGTGGTAGTGCATGACAGTGAACGTTGGAGGGGGTATGCTGGCAGAGGTCTATGTGAAGCATGATAGTGTGCTACAAAGTGGGCATCCAAGAGTGATGATGTCACCAGATCAGACTAGTAAACAGAATAAGGCCTGCCCTGAACAAAATCATCAGGAACATGCCTGGGCCCCAACTTTTGCTACTTCCTGCTTCAAACCGAAACCTGAAAACATCTTCACCTGTATTCTGTCGGGTCATGGATGTTGGATTTGGCCATGCTCAACACCCTGATATGAGGATGGTAAAGGCGTGGGATAGGAAACCCCTTAAGGTAACAGATGTAGATGCAGGGAGGTGAGGATAGGTTCGACATCAATGAAAGGGGTCATGAAAAAAAAAATGATCATCTTCAGTAAAGATAAATTCCATGTCACGTTATTGGCATGTGTTATTTATACTGTTCACATTTGTACTTCAGGATGCAATACAACTTACACCAGCTGTAAGAATATGGTCAGTTAAATTAGAAAGATGCTACCATAAAACAATCAGCAAATTGTCGTCAGATTTGCTTACAGCTCTTGTGCCTAGAGAGTTGTTAGCCAGCTCTTCATTAACAGGGTGCACAAGTCATGCAGCAAAGGAAGGAAAGGAAAGAAAGGAAAAGCTTGACGAAAACATTGTGGAACCAGTTATTTGTGAGTATTTAAAGCTTTAGGAATAATTTCAATTCATTTAACTTGCAGATTGTTGATGCTGACAAAAAAATTTGTAGTGATTTATGGTCAAGGAAGTGGCAGCTTTCATTTAACATGGACAAGTGTAAAATCATGCATCTTGGCTTCAGAAACCAGAGGGCGGGGTACTGTATGGGGGGAGGTGAGACCTGGCAGTAACAGAACAGGAAAGAGACCTAGGCATCACTATATCACGAGACCTGAAGGTGGCAAAGCACTGCAAGAGAGCAGTGGCTAGAGGCAGCAGAATGCTGGGCTGCATCGGGAGGGGGATTACCAGTAGGAGGAAGGAGGTCATAATACCCTTATACACCTATCTGGTTAGGCCGCATCTGGAATGTGGGGTCCAGTTCTGGAGGCCGTATCTCAGAAAGGATGTAGGGAGGCTGGAGCGAGTTCAGAGGGGGGCTGCGAAGATGGTGAAGGGGCTCAGCCACCTATCCTATGAGAAAAGGTTAGGGGAATTCCCTGAAGCACAGGAGGAAAAGGGTTGACATAATCAAAACCTTCAAGTACCAAAAAGGTATTAACCAGGTGCCAGTGGGAAGCATCTTCCAGCTGAAAGAGAATCAGAGGACTAGGGGGCATGGGTTACAGATTGGAGAGGCAGTTCAAGGGTAACATTAGGAAGTACTATTTGACAGAGAGGATGGTGGATAAGTGGAATAGGCTCCCTGATGAGTTGATTGGAGAAACAACAGTGAAGGCTTCCAAAGAGCATGGGACAGACATAAGGGATTGTTGGGGGGGGGGGGCATGTCCTAGCAGATATCTAGGCAGGTGGGCAGATTAAGTGGGCCTTTCTGTCCTTTTCTGTCATTGCATTTCTATGTATCTGTGTAAGATTCCATTGTGCCTATCACAAGCATGCTTCAAGCCCAGTATTGTTTTAGCCCCACCATCTCTGCTGGAAGACTATTCAAGGCAATCAACACTCTTTCAATGGATAAGTACTCATCCCTCCTACATTTTTTCTCTTCTAGCTTCAATGCATGACTCCTTTTTCCCATGCACCTTCTCCTCTAAAAAATACTTTCCTCGTACCACATTCACCACTGTAAAATACGTCTAGGTTTCTATCATGTCCCCCCCCCCCAGGGTGTACGTACTGAGATAGAAACATAGAATTTGATGGCAGATAAGGACCGCATGGCCCACCTAGTCTGCCCATTTCCATACCTAATGGATAAGCTGCAGATCCTAGTTAACCAACAGCCTACTTCCTCCTACCCCTAACTGTCTTATGCCTGTCCCATGCATTCTTGAATTCCTCCACTGTTTTTGACTCTACAACCTACTCAGGAAGGCTTTTCCTTGCATCTACAACCCTCTCTGTGCAGAAATACTTCCTCACATTACCTCTGAGCCATCCACCCTCTATCTTCAAATTGTGCCCCTTGTTCTTGCACATCTCTTTTTCTGAAAGATGCTACCCTCTTAGACTTTGTTGATTCCCTTGAGGTATTTGAAAGTTTCTCTCATGTCCCTACCTCCCTCCTTTCCTCGAGGCTATACATTTTAAGCTCTTTTAGTCTTTCTTCATATGTCTTCTGGTGCAGACCCTGCACCATTTTGGTTGCCCTCCTCTGGACAGCCTTCACCCTCTCTATGTCTTTGTGGAGATGGGGTCTCCAGAACTGTACACAGTACTCCAGATGTGATCTTACCAACTGTCTGTACAGAGGGCCAACAACTTCCTGTTTTCTACTGGTGATGCCTCTCCCTATGCATCCCAGTATCCCCCCAGCCCTCCTTACTGCCTTCTCACATTGCAGACCCATCTTTAGGTCATCTGATATGACTACCGCCAGGTCCCTTTCCATTTTTGTTGTTGTCAGTATCTCACTCCCCGTTGTGTACTCTTTCCCTGGGTTTTTGTTCCCCAGGTGCATTACTTTGCACTTCTTTGCGTTGAATCTAAGCTGCCATACATTTGACCATTTCTCCAACCTTGTCAAGTCCCTTTTCATCCTTTCCACCCCACCTTGCATGTCAACCTGTTACAGATCTTTGTGTCATCTGCAAAGAGACATACTTCCCCTTCTAGTTCCTCTGTAATGTCACTTATAAAGACATTAAAAAAGACCGGCCCCAGTACTGAACCCTGCGGTAGCCCGCTAGTAACCCTCCTTTCTTCACTGTGGACTCCATTTACTATTACCTGCTGTGTCCTGTTGTCCAGCCAGTGTTTTACCCAGGCTACCACCCTGGCACCCACTCCCTGGCTGGCTAATTTGTTTATTAATCTTTTGTGCTGGACTGTGTCAAATGCCTTGCTAAAGTCTAGGTAGGCCATGTCCACAGCCCCTCCCTGGTCTACTACTTTGGTCACCCAGTCAAAGAAATCAATTAGATTTGTCTGACATGACCTTCCTGCTGTGAATCCATGCTGCCTTGGGTCCTGTACCCCACTGGCCTCTAGGTACTCAACAGTTCTTTCCTTCAGCAGTGATTCCATCATTTTCCCTACCACTGAGGTCAAACTGACTGGTCTGTAGTTTCCGGCCTCTGTCTTGCTCCCACTTTTGTGAAGGGGAATCACATCTGCCCTCCTCCAGTCCTCAGGTACCACACCATCCTCCCATGATTTATTAAAAAGGGTAGTCAGTGGTGTTACTAGTTCTTCCCTTAGTTTTTTTTTTTTTCCAAGTGGCTAGTTTTCCATTAGCAGGTTATACAGACCTGCCACTAGAGGGATTCTTGGTCTTCTACATAAATCACTGTATTCATTCGTGGGCAATATGGCGTGCATTATCATTCTGCTTCTTTCCCGGTGCTGCTACAAGGGGACTTGAGTCTGAAGGGTGGATGGCCACTAAGCTGCTCCTGCTCTCCTTGTTCCCCTTTCTGCTGTATTTTCTTATCTAGGTTTTAAGTGAGTACCTAGGTGGGCAAATTACTTGCCTAGAAAATATTGCACTAATACAAATCACGAGACCACTCAATCTGGGACCATGGCTCTCATTGTGTTTTTATTGCTCCTAAGGTGCAAAGTTTTCAGCAATACAGTGCAATTCAAAGTACCTCAATGCAATTCAGTTCTCCTATGTACCTTATCAATTCCTAATGTTATAACAGTCTACCGTGCAGACACTATGTCATTCTCCTCTCCCCTTTTTGCCTATTCCCCCCGGTTAGCCTACACCCCCTTGCTACTGTCCTCACCTATGTCTACCCAAGCACTTACATTGATCACGATCAACTGTCATTCCAGTGGTGCACTGCAAGCACGACATAAGGTCACAAGAAATAAAAAAGCAGTCTTCATTCTTATAAGCTCCTTTAAAGAAAGTTATACTTCTGCTTCTTCTCTGCTCAGGAAATGTGGAGCTCAACCCTGGCCCCCCCTACAACTTACCTCGCCTATCGATTTTGCTGAGGCCACAGGTCTCAAAATGATGATGGTCAACATTTTAAGCCTGCCTAAAAAATTTGTATAGCTGCAAGCCTGGGTTGTACACACTAACCCAGACCTTATCATAATTACTGAGTCGTGGTTAAAAAAGACGAACACTGATCAACAAATATCACTGCAGGGCTACAATTTATTTAGAGCAGATAGAGAGTTTAGAGGCGGGGGTGTGGTTATCTACGCCAAATCTAAGTACTTGGTCACCAATATTAGTTGCAAATCTCTAGCCAAGGAATTTGAGTTAGTTTGGCTGAGCCTTCATCTCCCTCCTCGGAATGTATCACTATCCTAGGTGGCTATAGACCCCGCCTGGTGGTGATGAAGTCCTTAATCTTTTGAAATCCATGTTCGTAGATGCAAAACTGAGACAACATTTCTAGGAGATCTAAATATGGACTGGCTGTCACCTAAATCACACGGCCTCAAATCCCTTTGTGCGAGCTAGGTCTTGGGCAATTAGTCAGTGAACCTACTAGGAACAACACTCTAAATACTGCCAACAGTTCCATTCTAGATGTGGTACTAACCACCCATCCACACAAAATATCTCATTTGGCAGTGTTTCACAGCGACATGAGCGATCATGGAATTGTTGCTTACATAAGATCTCAAATTAAGGCCCGGCCACAACCCATCTTTATAACAAAAAGATCCTTTCGCAAATTCAGTGCAGTAAACTTCCTATCTGACCTGAGCATGATCAGATGGCAAGATCTTTACCTAGCCAAAGATGTCAACAAGGCAGCTTGCATCCTTAATGACAAACTCACTACAATAATAAATAAGCATGCCCCTTTCATCAAAGTAAGAGTACGGAACAATTCCAACCCCTGGTTCACCTCGGATCTCAAGGCAGCCCTTATAGCTAGAGATAAGCTCTGAGCTAAAGCTAGACATTCCAAAGAATCTTTGGATTGGCAGGCCTTTAGAACAGCCAGTAATAACTGTGTGAAAAAACTTTGCTCTGCTAAAGCTAACTATTATATTTCTACTCTCGAACAAGCTAAAGGTAACCCTCATAAAATATGGAAGACTATCAAAGCTATAGAAGGACGGCCCATGGCCCCCTCTGTCCCAACAAAGATAGTTGCAAGTGGCAAGATTGTGGAAAACAGGTCCCTAATCCTGGAGGAACTTAACTCCCACTTTGCCACAGCTGAATTAGCTTTTGACTCGTCACCTTATGCTGGTGCTGCGGTGAGCCAGCACACCCCTCCCGCCACATCTAGTCCTGCACCCAGCCCCTTCCAACTGCGCGAGATAACTTATAAAGAAGTAGAAGATTCTCTTCTTAGACACCAAAAAAAGCGCAGGGGACGATGGCTTGGAACCCTTTTTCCTAAGGTCAGGCTACGCCCATCTCACTGCCCCAATTCTCCACATCTTCAATCTTTCCATTACATCTGCTACTGTGCCATCCTGCTGGAAATCAGCACATATCCTCCCTCTATTTAAATCTGGTGACCCATGTGATGTAAACAACTATAGGCCTATCTCCATATTGCCTATCCTTTCTAAAGTTCTCGAAAAACTGATCCATATTCAGTTAAAATCTCACTTGGAAACCTTCTCTCTCATTAACCCAGCTCAATCTGGCTTCCGGGCTAATCATAGCACAATCACTGCACTAGCAAAAGTAACCAATGATTGGATCTCTCGATAGATGCTAAAAAGTAACTGGTGCAGTCTTTTTGGACCTCAGCAAAGCTTTTGATCTAGTTGATCACAAACTATTAGTCAATTGCCTTGCAGAGTTAGGTGCCACATGCAATACCACCCAGTGGTTCTCTAGCTACCTAACTGGAAGATTCCAAAAGTAAAGGCGGAAGGCTTTTTCTGCTGCCTTGCCAGTTGCAAGAGGAGTCCCCAAGGATCCATCTTAGGCCCTATCTTGTTTTCTCTGTACATTAATGACTTAGATGCTAACATATCTACGTCAATCTGCACTTTTGCAGATGATACTGTGTTGTATACTTCTGGCTCATCGTTATCTGAAGTCAAGGGTGCTTCAAGTGGACTTCGCACAACTTGAGCATAATCTAATAAAGGCAAAGCTTCTGCTCAATGCTAAGAAGACTAAAGCGATGATATTCTCCTGCAGTGCTGTCACAGGCCCCCAATACCCTTGCCCAAGACTTCATTGTCACCACCTAAAGCGAGCCTCTGGAGTTGTAACCAAATTTAAATATCTAGTATCTGGATCGACAATAAATTATCTTTCAGTGACCACGTCGAAGATGTCTCTAGAAGGTTAAGAGCAAGGTTAGGTTTCTTCTACAGAAATAGGCCCCTTTTTCCCCTTGAAACTGAAACAAACATACAGGCCGTTCTCCCTACTCGACTATGGCGATGTAATCTATTCCTCCGCCACTCTTGCAAATCTAAGTAAACTGGACATCCTTTATCACCGTGCGTTACAGTTCATTACCAACTCCCCTTACCGTTTGCACCACTGTGACTTATATGCAGCTGTTGGTTGGACATCCCTTACTACTAGACGCCTGCTCCATGCTGGGCTATGGACTCTTAAACTGCTCCTGCAGAAATTGCCAAGCTATCTCTCTTACCTTATTAGTATCTCACATAGTGCATACTCGTTTAGAAAATCTGACTTTATTATGCTTGACATACCAAGGACGCAGACTTCGTTTGGTAAACGTGCTGTGCATATGCCCTTCCCTCCATTTGGAACCAATTACAAACCGTACTGAAACTAACTGCACAGTTTCAATAAACTTCTACAAATCGCTAAGTTCAGCCAAAATAAAAGACACCTGTAACTGTCATTAAGTCTCTTCCTTCCCCATGTGTGCCATATTTATCCACTGGTAAGGTATAATTGATTTGTCATATTAACTGCTTTCCCTTCCCCTTCTACTCCTGGCTTTATCTTTGCTTACGCTCCGTTGCTACTCTATCAAATCACTCCTCCCCCATATCAGTTGTAGACTGTTGTTTGTTCTAGCTGCCAAAATACTGTATGTATTGCACACACGAGTCATCATGTTTCATTTATCAGTATGCAACCTGTAAGTCGCTTCCCTGTCTCATATCAATGTTTACCACCTGCGGTCACCCTATGTGGTACCCTTGTATGTATATCCAGCCTGTATCATGTAACGTGCATTTCATGTATATACTGTTATTACCTATCTGTGTTTGTACTTTAAGTGTTTATGTCACAGGACCTCCTTGTGAATGAGCTTGCTCAATGGAGTTTTCCTGCAATAAACTTGAACTTGAACTTGAACTTTTAGAATTCTGGGGTGAATCCCATCAGGCCCTATTGCTTTATCTACCTTCAGTTTTAAGAGTTCTGTCAGAACCCTTTCTTCTGTGAAAGGACTAATATCAACCCCCCTCTCTAGAGTGCTTCTATTGACTGGATTAGGTATCTCCCCCTGCTTTTCCATTGTGAATACCGAGCAGAAGTATTCATTCAGTATCCCTGCTTTTTCACTGTCGCTCTCTGCCCAATCACCTTCCTCTTTGTTCAGCCTCAGTAGCCCTGCCTTAGTCTTTCTTTGCTCCCTAATGTACCTATAAAAGGTTTTATCCCCCTTCTTAACCGAGTTGGCTATCTTTTCCTCGGTTTGGGCCTTTGCTGTTATGACTGCCTTCCCCACTTCCTTCTGCTTTAACTGGTACAGTTCTCTGTCCTGCTTCTTTTGTGTTTCCTTATATTTCCTGAATGCTATTTCTTTCTCCCTTACCTTCCCTGCTACTTCTTTAGAGAACCATAGAGGTTTCTTCTTTCATTTTGATTTGTTTATTTGCATCACACAAAGGCTTGTTGCCTCTGTGATGGTGGTTTTAATGTTTTCCCATTGTTGCTCCACCCCACCTTCTTGCCTGTTTGCTAGTGCTTTTCTGAGGCACTCTCCCATTTTGACAAAATCAGCCCTCCTGAAGTCCAGTACCTTCACTTTTGTGTGACTTGACTTTACTGCTAAGTTTATCATGAACCACATTGTTTGGTGGTTGCTTGTTCCCAGATGGCTACCCACTTCAAGATCAGAGATCCTCTGTCCGTCTTCATTTGAGAGTACCAGGTCTAAGATTGCTCCCTCCTGAGTGGTTTCCAAAACTAGCTGACTGAGGCATGCCCCCTGTAGGGCATTGAGAATGGCCCTGCTCTTGGATGTGGCTGCAGCAAAGGTGCTCCAGTTAACATCTGGCATATACAGGTCCCCCATCAGCAATACCTCCCCTTTCTCTGCCATCCCAAGGATGCCTGCTATCATTTCCTTGTCTATTTCCTCCCTCTGAGATGGGGGTCTGTATACAACCCCTGTGCGGATTGTGGGGCAGTTTCCAGTCTCCAGGGTGACCCACAGTGCCTCCTCTCCTCCCTTTCTACCCTTTAGTTCTGTTGCTTTGATCCCTTCCCTTACATAGATAGATCCTCCTCCTCCTTCTCCTCTTCTTCCCTCCCTGTCCCTTATGTAGATTGTGTGCCCTGGTATGTTGACATCCCAGTCATGGTTCTCTGTGTACCATGAGATTCCTCAGTCTCAGACTGTTCCAGGCATCCACCATTCTTTCTTACATTTTCCACCTTCCATCCTCCTTGCATGTCCCCTTGTTTTCCTGTATTTGTGCCTCTGAAAGATATTACCCTTCTGAACTTTATTTAACCCCATGAGATATTTGTAGGTCTCCATCAGGTACCCACTCTCCACTATCTCTTCCGGTATGTACATATTCAGGTCCCTCAGTCACTCCTCACAGGGCTTCTGATGCAGCCCCTGCACCATTTTATTTGCCTTCATCTGGACAGCCTCCACCCTGTCTACATCCTTTCTGAGATCTGGTATCCAGAACTGGGCACTATACTTGAGGTGTAATCTCAACAATAATTTATACAGTAAACATCACCAAACTCTTCCTGCTGGTGATACCCTCCCCCTATACACACCACCATCTCACTGGCATACCTTCTGCCTTGTTGCAGTGCCCCGCCACCTTGAGGTCATCTAATATGATTTCTCCAAGGCCTTTTTTTCTGTTTTGTGACTGACAATACTTCTTCCCTCATTTTATACTCCATCTCTGGGTTTCTGTGCCCATGATGCATGACTTTGCACTTTTGTGCAGTGAAACCCTGCTGCCGCCCATAACCCACTGGATTTAAGATGCTACGTAAGTCTTTTCTTTAATAACATCTCCAGTAACTTCCCTGCCAATGACATCAGTCTGAACTGTCTATAGTTATTAGCCTCCTCCCTGCTTCCACTTTTACAAACGGTGACTGTAACTGCCTTCAATCCTCTGGAACCTATGCTGTTTCCAGTGTGTTGTTGAAAAAGTCTATCGGAAGTGTACCCAGTACCTCTGGGAGCTCCCTCAGTGCCCCATATGGCCCCATATATTTAAATGCTATTAGATGTCCAAGTCTTTTGCTGGACTCACTCCTCTTTAAATGGACTTGTGTCTACCTCTGTCCCACCAGTGGCCCTGATGCTGTTGTTTGGCCCATCCTCTTACTCTTCCACTGTGAAGCCTGCACAAAAATAAGTATCTGTTGAGGCTATCTGCTTTTCCTGATCCTCCTGTGTACAGTCTCCCTTGTCCTTGTTAACCCTATTATTCCCTTATTCTCTTCCTCTATTTACTTGCATATCTGAAAAAGGCTTGTCCCCCTTTGTTACCATTTTGGCTGTCCTTTCCTAGATTTGTGTCTTTGTGTCCCACATTGCTTTTTTCAGCTTCCCTCTGCTTTCCATGGCACACCTTCCTATCCTCTTTGCTCTGCATTTCCATGCACTTCCCGGATGATACATTTTTGGCATTAACCTTTTCAGCCACCTCCCTTTAGACCCATAGCAGTCTCTTTTTTCTCCTGTTTTTGCTAACTTCTTTGGCACAGAGGTTTGTTGCATTTACAATGTCACCCCGCCGGCCTGGTGGCACAGAGGGCTGAGGCGCTGGCGCCTTACTTCAAAGCACACCGATGACCCGGGTTTGGGAATGGACTCAGGTTGCTGGGGGTCGGCAGGGTCAGGAGAGGATTGAGCATCCGGAGGACTGCTGTCCTCTTCTGGGGTGGGTTAGGGTGATGCCTTGCTCTATGGCGGCCCCCGGTGGAGACCGGGAGCACTACAAGATGTGGCGCAATGTCAGGGGTGCCAGGAAAACACAGAAAAATGTAATCTGAGCGACCGGATGACGGCTGCCTGGACTCCTGCCTCCATGGAGCCCCTGGAGAGCCAGGACCGATCTCAGCAGCACCCAGGGCCAAGAAAAGGAATGCCGGAAGGCAATTCCCCCAGAAGGAGGGAACACGCCAGATGATGGGATACATCGGGCTACCCTGTGCTGGCTACAATATGAGATTGGGAAGCTGGTGCCGGGGTGGGTTCAGAGTGGAGGATGGGGAGCTCCTTGGCAGAAGGCCTGAAGGAGAGGCCAGTTGGAGGCAGGGGTAAATAAATAATGCAAAAAAAAAATCAGTGTCACCCCAAAATATGGTCCACTGTTCCTCCACTCCCTTGGGCACCCCCCCCCCCACACTAGGCTTTCTCTGAGGCATTCACCAGATTTAAAAACAAAAACTGCTCTCTTGAAATCCAGGACCATCATCTTTCTGTGGTTGCTTAGTTTGCTATCCTTTTGTTGAATCCTGCATCCTGACTGGCTCAGGCAACCTACCACATGATCCAGTATCTGGCAACAGAGGCCAGGAAGTAATGGCCTCAATTTTCAAACTGCAGCTGCAAAAAACTCCTTCAGTGCAACTTCACCTAAATTTAGTACATTGGGTGCATTTGGGACATGGTTCACATTTTAAAGTGACTTGTGACAAATATTTGGTGCGAGTCCCATAAAAATGGTCCACAACATACCACAATTTAGACCGTGGGGGAGCTGGTCTAACTTGTAATATCTAGGGCATAGATGTGAAATTCACGATCATTGCCAGAATGTCACAGGCCCCACGCACCGTATGATAGATGCACAATGGGCATGCGGCATTCATGGTTTCTGAAAATTGAGCCCTACAGGACGTGGGGCACGATTTTCAAAGCCCCCAGAGTGACACAAGGAACTTGAGTCAAACAGAATTGACACAAGTGAGTCTTTGCATCACATTTAGCACTGTTTCTGATTTTCTATCAGCAGCTGCTGCCCACCTGGGCCCCATGCACTGGAGTGCACCTGCACAACCCTGTAACAGTACTTACAGTAATATTAATTTTCTAAATCATTTTGTTTTCTGATATGTAGCCTAGATCCTACTGCCTAAGTGCAGTAACACCCTCCACAGTGGGCAGTACTGGGCTATACCAGACTTTCTAGGGGTTATAAGGCCCTGGGAGGTCTGGTATAACCCAATACCTCTCACCCTGATGAGAATTATTGCTTATTTACATAACACACATACAGAACATAAAACTTATAATTTGTATATTAATATTGATTTAAAATATATTTTCTTCAAACAACATATGTCACAAAGAAAATGAATTGTGGTGAAAAGGATGTAAAGATTGCTATTTGGCAAAAATTAAGTAATGAAGAAAAAATGATGAAATGCCGCACTGTTCCTTAAAGAATAACTTGATCATTTGGTAAGATCCAAAAATTGAACCTGTGAAGCAGAAATTAGTGTCCTAACATCTTTGGAATTCTACACTTATTCTTCAAAGGAAAGATGCATAAAGTAAAAAATCTACATAAAACATTTAACTGGCCCGGTGGCACTGAGGGTTGAGGTGCTGGATGCCACGTCTCGCACTGCACTGGCAACCTGAGTTCAGGAATGGGAGAAGGAGCAGGACTGAGCTGCCACCAAACACCTCTCATCTCCTGGAGAGGGTTTGCAATGTACTGTCTATGTCTTACAAGCTAGCTATTCAGCCAAGACAAATCAAAATAAAAGGTATTAAAATGTCTTAAATATAGGCCCATTATAACTCTAGATATAATTTTCTCTTAAATAACTATCTAAAAACATGTGAGCTAAAGAGTATGGATATTTTGTACCGCATCCTGCTCAGTGTCCAGGTCAGCTTCACCCTCAGGTTGCAGTCCAAGTGCGCTGCTCCACACTAGTTGTACTTGTGCAGACTTGCATCAGTGTGCGAGGCTTACTTGCCAGGATATGCTTGAACTGCATATATTCCAGCTGCTCCGTGGCTCAGGCCATAAGTTGTTTCATACGGTTTTGTTATCATAGAAGCCCTTAAATAGTTATTTAACAATTTCTGTCTATATTTGTTACAGATACTGGCAATGTTGTATGATTAAATTGCCTTCTTATATTGCCATCCGCTTCTCTTCATGAAGACTGTTCTACTGTTGCTGTCTATTAGATCTGTTATTCACCAATTATTTTGTTTCACTCTTATAATGGAAAATTACTAATTGTTGTTACAGTATGTCAACTTGTTTACTATTAAACTGTCATTTAAATTTGGAATATTTTCCTGGATGTTCTTTTTTGTGAATAGGGAAAACCGGGTTTGACAGTTCGGAGGAGCATCGTACATGTTCTGGCAAGTGAGCACGAGTTTCAGGTTGTAAGTACACTTACACTTATAAAGTGGGCAGGAAAAATCCTTCAATAAGATTTTTGCTAATAATGCTTGAATAGGTTTGAAATACGATATTGGCAATTAGAGGGACACTGCCAACCTTTTTTTCATCACATTATTTTTAGCTAAACCCGCACATTTTATGATTGCTTACCTTCTCTAAAATTCAGTGATGTTGCTGGGTCTTTTATCTGCTTCCTTGCTTATTAGAACTGAAATGCATGGTAATGTATAACTAATCCCAGCCTTGTTTTGCTTCAAACCACTGAACTACTTTTACTGCATATTTCCTGAACATTATAAACACCCTCAAACAGTGCAGCAACTCAGGATGCAATAGTCTCCACAACTCCCACTGCATAATGAGTGGCTAGATTGTGTTGGGGGTGTTCCTGAGTCCAGGAAAGATGCAATGGGAGTTGGTTAAGAAATGTAACAAACTTGCTTTGGCATGGTAACACCAGTACAGTGGGCACTCAGTTTTTCAATTTTTAAAATCCTGATACCATTCAAGGACTTGATCACACTGGGACATGCTTTTGTTACATCTAGGTTGGACTACTGTAATGCCCTGTACCTAGGGCTATCTGGAGACAATCTCCACTGGCTGCAGCTGGTGCAGAATGTGGTGGCAAGATTATTGACAGATATACGAAGATGCGACCATATTGCACCTGTCCTACGTGAACTGCACTTGCTGCCAGTCAGGTGGAGGATTGTCTTCAGAGTCGGCTTCTGACCCATAAGACTGTATGAAAGGAGACCAGTTATTCTGCAAGATCTCCTTATGCCCCACCACCCATTCTGACTTCTCCATTCTGCCGAGGGTTGCTTTCTAGGAGTTCCCAGAGTTAGGTTGTGGCACTTGAGTGATTGTGCATTTTCTGTTGCTGTGCCTACCCTGTGGAACTCACTGCCTAACCATCTTTTGGAGGCAACCTCGTGGAAACCTTTAAAAAGGGTGTAAATTATTTTTTGTTTGAACAGGTGTTTAATTTATAAAATGTGGTTAAAGCCGGCCCGTCGGCACAGTGGTTGGATTTCCTTCTGACACACCAGCGATCCGGGTTCAGGAACAAACCCGGATCGCTGGAGGTCTGGCTGGGGGAAGAAGGAGGGAGTGTTCAGTGACAGCTCACCTTCTCCAGAGGGAGGGTGGGGATGCACCTCAGTGTCTGCTTGCCCATGGCGGAGGCCAGGAGCATAAGAGAATGTCTGAACCTAGACATCTGGGGAGTGGCAGACATCAACGCTTGCCATGATATCAGTGGCACGCCACTCCCACAGGGAGAAAAAGTGGAAAAATAGCACTCTGACTGATTGGATGATGGCCTCCCCGACTCCTCATCGCTGGACTCCCGGATCTCCATCTGCTGCCTCAGCAGCACCTAGTGTCATGCCGCATGGCCAGATAGGCTTATCTCTTGTGCAGGTAAGGACCCTCCCGATGAAGGGATACATCGGGGATACCTGGGGCTTGCTGCAGTGTGGGGCGGTGGGGTTGGGAGAGACCAGGATTGGAGGGTTCATGTGGGGCCTGAAGAAGTGATCGGCCAGGGCGCAGGGGTGGAAGCAAAAAAAAAAAAATGGGGTTAAGATTCCTTTTAAGCTGATAGATAATTTTAAATATTGCTGGTTCCCTCTATTTGAATTCATTTGAATGTTGTTGTTAATTCCTATCTTATATGTGTGTGTATTGATTTTAATATGCAAATGTGAAGCGTTCAGAGTCCCTGGAATGGGATGCTATGTAAATAAAGTATCTATATATCTAAAAGAAAAAAGGTAATGTGGGTTAGTGTAGCCTACTAAAACTCTAGCAACCAATCAACTTGCTTTATATAGTGTTTCATTACAATAAGTCAGTGTATTTTAAAATTACAGTGCTTTCAGATTGGTTCTTGTGCCCAGTGTAACCATTTTGCACCTGTCTATTGTGATGTTTGATCAGGTAACTGAGATCTGAAATGGGTCAACACTACCTATTTTTACTGTGGGTCAGGAAGTATCTTGAGATGCAGTCCCTTGCCACACTGTGTGGCAGGGACCTTTTCCATAGCTTTTGCTTGTAGCAGTTTGTTTACTTCAGTTCCCACAGAGTTCTTTCGTTGGGAGAGTGAACTGGGAAGCTCTTGTGTTTCGGCAGTTTGGGAATTTTTTTAACTGCAGGGACAACCCCAGGCCCACTACTTCCAGAACCCCCATGTATGTGATAATGCTCTCATTCCTGTGCATAGTGGACTAGACTTCCCTCACTAGCAATCATCCAGTGACCTGGGTAGAATTGCCAGGATTTTGGTTTTGGCTGAGGTTTGTGAACTGGTGCTCCAGCTGCATGCTTGGAGCCCGTGCTGCACAAACAGTAGCCTCTTTGGGGCTGATACTTATACAGGGCTTATGCAAAGTTTGACCTTGTATTCTGGGTTCTATCATTAGCATAAAGCTCTAGTTATGGAGCATCACACTCTGACTGGAGGATGATGCTTACGTGTAAAAATCCAGTGAGGGATTCTTGGAGTTAGAAGCACTTTGATTAGTTGAGAACACTCTCTGCTTCTTTAATATTAACAAGAAGGAAATCCCATGGCATGAGGGTACATTGCAAATCCAGTGGGATCAGGGTGCCAAGGAAATCCCATGGTACAACTGGTGCCATGGCAATCCTGTGGTATGATGGGTGCCGTGGAAAAACCCATGGTATGGGGTACAACACTAAAACCCATGGTATGGGGTACCATGGAAATCCAGTGGTATAGGGATACCTGGGAAGTCCCATGGTAATGGTGATACCATTGAAATCCTATGGTGTGGATTACTGTGGAAGTCTTATGGTATGGGGTACCTTGTCAATCCCATGGTACGGGGTACCATGGGAAATCCCATGGTATGACATACCTTGGAAATCCCATGGTAGTGGTTGTACCATGGAAATCCCATGGGGTGGGGTACTATGAAAATCCCATGGTACGGAGTACAATGGAAATCCCATGGTACAAGGTACCATGGAAATTCCATGGTACAGGGGTACTATGGAAATCCCATGGTACAGGGGTACTATGGAAATCCCATGGTACAGTGTACCTGTGTCCCATAAAAAAATTCCATGGTACTAGGCATCAAAAATCTCATGGTACTGTCCAGTTTACCATAAGACAGTACCATGGGATTTTTTTTTAATAGTAATTCCATGGTACATTTTTGTAAGGACCCTTCTCCCCAACCCATGTCCACCACTGTATAATATTGGGATACAAATAAGGGTGTTGAAACATTGCAAAAAGTGTGTGTTTGTGTGGGGGGTTGAAGTTTGAATAGGCACTTAGAGCATATAATGAAAAGCTGAATTTTGTAAGGTAGGTAATGCTTGTGTAACCCATTCCCTAGCGCCGTGGTCTGGAAAGAGAAGAGAAAGGGACTACAACCCCTGCCTTCTCGGCTCAGAACAGCTCAAAACAAGGTTGAGGGGCCTGGGATCAGATTCTGATGGAAAGAAGGGGGTTCTTTCCCAAAGGTTAGGTAAATAACACGGTGCCTCCACCTGGAGTTAAATTTAAAGTGGGCCAGATGTTGTTTTAGCAGTACAACCTCCAGGATGCTGTACCTACCCACCCCCCACTTACAGTCATCACAAAGAGTTGTGTCGGGGATTTTTTCCTCCGGCCCAGTCTCTTTGTTGTGTGGAGTGCCTCAGGGTTCCGTGCTGTCGCCCATGTTATTTGCAGTGTACATGCTGCCCCTCGGAAACATTATAAGACGGTATGGACTGAGGTTTCACTGCTATGCAGATGATACTCAGCTATACTTGTCTTTTGCACCCAACCAGGATGGAGCTCTCTTGGTATTTAATAACTGTCTGGGGGAGATCCAAGACTGGATGGATTCTAGTTGGCTAAAATTGAACTCAGAGAAAACTGAGGTTTTGATCGTGGTCAGATTGAGAGGTCGTGTGCTGGCGCACTGTCTGGAATTTTTCTCGGAGGTGTGTCGCTTCCGGCCTCTGAATGGGTGCGCAACCTTGGAATGATTCTTGATGATAGGATGACTTTTCAATCCCAGGTGTCAGCCGTCATCAAGACTTCCTTTTACAATCTTAGGAATATTGCCCGGGTTAAGCACCTTGTTCCATCTGACTCTCTGCCAACATTGGTCCACGCTTTTATGTCCTCGCGCCTCGACTACTGCAACACCCTCTACTTTGGGCTTTCTGGGGTTGACATCCGCCGCCTACAGCTTGTGCAGAACGCGGCAGCCTGGGTTTTGACTGGGGCAAGTAGGTCCTGTCACATTACCCCAGTGCAGCGCAAGCTGCACTGGCTCCCAGTATGGTGGCGGATCACCTTTAAAGTCATTTTATTGACTTTCAAAGCCCTTCACGATCAGGGTCCATCCTATCTGAAAGACCTTCTGGTTCCTTGCTGCCCTAGCTGATCACTCCACTCGGCCGACATGAGGTTGTTAGAGATTCCAAGAGTGAGTTTGAAATCCTCTGGCAGCAGAGCATTTTTTCATGCCACACCCACTCTTTGGAATTCTCTACCATGCCGGTTACGGGAATGCTCCTCCGTGGAGATTTTTAAGAAGGAACTGAAAACCTATCTTTGGAGAATGGCCTTCTCGGAAAGTTAAATGCACTGTCTAGTGTGTGAAATTTTATTGTAATTTATTATGCTTCTAGAACATATTTTATAATTTTATGGTTTTGTGGTTTGTATTATGTGTTGATGTTTTTATTGATCTGTTCAGCACCTTGATATAGTGAAAGGCGCTATATAAATTAAATTATTATTATTATTATTATCAAACACACATGGCATACCTGAAACCAAAAATCCATTTTCGTAACACTCCAGCTAATAATATGCTCATGAGTCAAATATTGTTCCAAAACAATACAACACATTTATTTACACGGAGATGGGCTAGGAAAAGGAAATTGGAATGGAGTTCATATTTTGATTCAGTTTTTGCATGTCTGAAAACATTCCCTTTCAACTGAATTCAAACTCCCATATCCACTAACTGACTAGATCTGACTTATTGTCTCTCCTCACGAGAGAGAGAAAAAAACAGTATCTGATTGGTTGAACAGAACAATTGGGGAAGTCTGGCATCTACTGAGTGGTTGATGCCATCTGTCAGTCACAGAAAAGTCAGTTAATGACCTTCAACAACATCCTATTGGCTAGCAGTCTTGGTGGCAAAAGCTGGCACCATCTCCTTTTCCCAGGAGCCTTCACAGCAGCTCTCAGGATCCTAGCATTCTGACTGGCTGTTAGCAGTCACAAGACTGGCAAAACATGGCCTCCAGTAAAACATTTTACACAGTGCCCCAACTTTAACATTAAAATACTGACAAACAATAAAGCTATACATTTATTTAATAACATGTAGCTACCTTTGAGCCCTTCTAAGCGACCATAGTTTACCCTTAAACAAAGGCTGCATGAGCTTGTCGCCACCTTCATAGTGCTATCCCCTTAGGGCACTGCAGTGCTCATTTTTATTCATGAGCAGCCTCGGCTGCTCCTTAAAGTGACAGGCTCCCATTTATATTTTAGCGCTTAAGAGTGCTTTAAAAAAACATTTATTTTCTTCTCCCCACAGTGCCTCCAGACCTTCCTGTTCATTTATTTACTTGGGGACCAGGGTACAAACTGCAGGCTTCTGAATTAGCTGCATATAGCAGCTTTTACATGCTAGCACTGCAGCACTCTTTCAATGTGTGAGAGAGAGGGGAGGAGGAGCAGACCGCAGCAGCTTGCACAGGAGCTGCGTGGTGATTGACAACCTTCTGCAGCATGCAGCTGCACTTTTTAAATTATTTTTCTTCGCTCCTTCACTCTGCTGGCCCACACGGCATGCAGAGGAACAATGGGGCTGGCAGGAGCACTTGGGGACCACACTGGATCGGGGACAAGGTGGCATGTGGTGGGAGGCGGCATTTAGGTAAGCCCCCAACTGTGGGGGGGGTTACACTCCCCCATGCCTTAAAAATCCTTGGCAACTCCACCAAGCGCACACCATGGCCTGGCATTTATAACATTAAACATTGCTAAGCGTTTTCTAACTAGATATATGAATTCTATCATACACAATACTATACATTCTAGTCTAGACAAATGCAACAGAATAAAACAATCACAAAAAGAATTTCAGCTTTTTAAGCAGTGGCAATCATACTCCCCAACAAACCCTTGGTGTTAAAGGTTTTAAGACTTTGGCCACTAAGAGGTGTCCCCCTTCACTTTTCCATTGACCAGCAATGAAAACAGCCTAGGCGAAAATTGACGTCAAACACCTTACCATTTCTTCTCACACCTTTTAACCATTTTCTAAGGGTCACTGAAATAGGAGATCCCAGAGGTGCCTTCAAATTATGTAACCCCTTCCCTAACACCATTTTCTGGGAAGAGAAAGGGACTACAACTCCTGCCTTGTCAGCTTGGAACAACTCAAAACTGGGTCGAGGGGCCTGGGATCAGATTCTGATGGAAAGAAGGGGGTTCTTTCCCAAGATTAGGTAAATAACATGGTGCTTCCACCCAGAGTTAAATTTAAAGTGGGCCAGATGTTGTTTTAGCAGTACAACCCTCCGAGATGCTGTACCAACCCACCTCCCCTTACAACCATCCCACGCACATGGCTTACCTGAAACCAAACATCCATTTTCATAACATTTGCAATTAAAGAATCCAGCTTATAATATGCTCAGGAGTCAGATATTGTTCCAAAACAATAAAATACATTTATTTACATGGGGGAGGGCTAGGAAAAGGAAATTGGAATGGAGTTAACATTTGGATTCCATTTTTGCATGTCTAAAAACATTCACTTTTCAGGTAACACATTTTCAGTGCCTACCTCCCACCAGCATTTACTTTCAGTCATCATAGGTGTTAACACATTACCCACTTCTAAAATTGTACCAGTATAGCCCCTATGAGTCCTATCTGGGTACCCAGGTTCTAGTTGCAGGCCTGTATGATGCAGCTAGTTGGCCGGCAGTTGGTGCACTTTAAAATCAGAATAACAACCCCATAACCCCAAAGGCTATACAATTGCTTAAATGGCATTTACAACTCTAAAACTTTCCATGCCATGGGGCGTAACTTGAAATTTAATAACTATGTACGGTTCCCCATGGGCAGGACAATCCCTGCAATTACTCACGATTCTGCAGACAAACTCTGGTGGCATTGAATCTATAGCTTTGGGGTGGATGGAACTTGCAGAAACCTGAAGACTTGAAAAGCTTGAGACATGATGCAGGCATCTTGCAGCTTGGGACAGAGGTATGATGAAGCAGGCATTTTGCAGCTTGGATTGCATGAGATGAAGGGTGCTGGTCTTCACCTGTCAAGCCTTTCCAACTTCACCATGATGGCCTTTGTAAACAGTGTTCTCTTGACAGGCCTGTATTTTCTTTTCTTCGGTGGTACCCAGGATGGGGGGCAGCGGGTGACAGCTGTAGTCACCCTGCAGGTTCCACTCAATACTGCAGTCTCTCATTGCTTTACAGTCAGTTATGTTTCATTTTTGAACAAACGCAGCCACCTTGTGTGACGAGAAAGGAATCTTCGACCACCTGCTGAATAGCAGCTGTGGTTCTTTACTTTCAGCTCAGTCTCTGAACTGTCACTGGAAAGGCAGTCCCAGGGAGACATGGTACATATTGTTAGGGCTCCTACGAGGACCTGAATTTGGCAAAACTCACAACAGTCTCCAGATAACAGAAAACAAAAACAAGGCATTTTCAACCACCTGCCCACGTGACAGCTGTGGTCCTTTGCTTTCAGCTCATACAGTCTCTAGGTAACAGAATTAACTTTTTTCTCTTTTATTTCTCACTGTGCAGGTGCTGATGAACAAAAAGAATAACTCATAGATCAGGTGCAGCAACAGATTTAGTTTCCATCATACTGAAAATTAAGACAGTTTCCATCACACTGGAAATTCAGACAGCTTCCATCACACTGGAAATTCAGACAGCTTCCATCACACTGGAAATTCAGACAGTTTCCATCACACTGGAAATTCAGACAGTTTCCATCACACTGGAAATTCAGATAGCTTCCATCACACTGGAAATTCAAACTGGCTCCTCTAGGAATTTGTGGCTCCACAAGCCCCCAGGCAGGACCATTCATACTCAAGCATCACAGGCATCTGGGAGATCCCTCTTCACTTCAGAAACCCCCAAACAATTACCTTGATTCTGTATGTTCACCTCAGAGGCAATGTGCAGGCACCTCCTGGTTTTCATGGGTTGCACAAACCACCAGGCATTCTTTTCTTTTTTTTTCTCCAAGGAACTTTACACCAACAGGCAACTTTGCCTTTCTCAGGAAATTAAAGTAACTTTTTCTTCCACTTTAACTGGATAAACATTGGAATCATCATTTCTCTGAACATCCTCTGGCACTGCTATTGTTTATGCCCCTCAGGATGAAAGGGCAAGGGTAGGAACCGGGATGGGGGCTTCAGTCAACACTCACACTGACTGAATTGAAATTCTCACATGCACTAACTGAATAGAACTGACTGATTGTCTCTCCTCACAAGCTTCAGAGAGAGAAAAACAGTCTCTGATTGGTTCAACAGAACAATAGGGGAAGCCTGGCATCTGCAGAGTGGTTGATGCCATCTGTCAGTCACAGAAAAGGCAGTTAATGGGATACCTTGATGCCCTATTGGCTGGCAGTCTTGGTGGCAAAAGCTGGCACCACCTCCTTTTCCCAGGAGCCTTCACAGCAGCTCCTCAGAATCCTGGCATTCTGATTGACTGTTAGCGGTCACAAGACGGGCAAAACATGGCCCCCAGTAAAACATTTTATACAGTTCCCCAACTTTAACATTAAAATACTATCAAACAGTAAAGCTATACATTTATTTAATAACATGCAGCTGTAACTGCCTTTGTGCCCTTCTAAGTGACCACATTTTAAATTTAAACAAAGGTTGCATGAGCCCGTCGCTACCTTTGTAGCGCTATCCCCCTAGGGCACTGCAATGCTTATTTTTATTCATGAGCAGCCTTGGCTGCCCCTTAAAGTGACAGGCTCCCATTTAAATTTTAGTACTGAAGATCGCTTTAAAAAACATTTTATTTCTTCTCCCCATAGTGCCCTCGGACCTTCATATTTATTTATTTATTTATTTACTAAGGGGCCTGGCCACAAACAGCAGGCTTCTGAATTAGCCGCACATAGCAGCTTTTACATCCAAGCACTGCAGCGCTCTTTCAGTGTGTGAGAGGGGGAGGAGGAGGAGGAGCAGACTGCAGCAACTTGCACAAGAGTTGCATGGCATTCGGCAACCTGCCACATTATGCGGCTGTACTTTTTAAATTATTTTTCTTCGCTCCTTCGCTCTGCCGGCTCACACATCATGTTTCTCATATCATTTTGCAAAGCATAGGAATGACCTGACAGACACATCAAGAGCCTGCACTCTATTAAATTGTTTAAAACACAGCTGTTGTCCTCGCTCACTCCACCTGGGGTACATAACTGCTACAGTTGACCATCTGTTGTTATTTGACAATGTATTCTTTGAGTACTGAACTTTAATGTCTTATAATCGTAAAGATCTAAATCCAAGTTACCCATGTCCACTTTTCTGTATTTTTTTGTTTCTACCTGACTGCAACCCCATTAAACATAAATAATCACCTGCCTAAAGGGTTTTATGTGAAATAAAAAGTAAACTAAGGTAAATAACCCCAGGTGCAAAGAACAAGCTGGTTCTCGCACTGAATAGGTACAAAGATGTTAAAGAACACAAGAGCGAAGTTCTAATGTTCCTATGACATCACAGTACTTATGAGGTAAGTTTCTTAATTTTATTTATGGAACTGAGTCAGGCTGAGGAAATTGACAAGCAGCTGCTAGAAAACATGCATGAAATGGCATCAAAGGGGAGGTACTGCTAATGGAAGACTTTAACATGGCAGAGGTAGACTGGTCCATCCCAGCAAAGGCCTCAGCTAGGACACAGGACTTTGTGAACTCCCTTGAGGGGGCTGGCCTTAGGCTACTGGTTCAGGAGCCTATCAGAGGCTGGGTAATCCTGGATCTGGTGCTGACTAATGGGAACAGGGTAGCAGATCTTTGGGTGGAAGGTCAGTTAGGGTCCAGTGACCACAATATGGTGTGGTTCAAAGTGGACACAGGGATCCAGTCAACTCATAGAAACATAGAATTTGATGCCAGATAAGGACCACCTGGCCCACCCAGTCTGCCCATTTTCCTACCTAACAGATAAGCTGCAGATCCTAGTTAACCAACAGCTTACTTCCTCCTACCCTCCACTAGGACTGTCTTATGTCTGTCCCATGCATTCTTGAATTCCCCCACTGTTCTTGACTCCACGACCTCCTCAGGGAGGCTGTTCCATGCATCCACAACCTTCTCCATGAAAAAATACTTCCTCACATTACCTCTGAGCCGTCCCCCCTCTATCTTCAAATTGTGCCCCCTTGTTCTTGCACATCTCTTCTTCTGAAAGATGCTATCCTCTTGGACTTTGTTGATTCCCTTGAGGTACTTGAAAGTTTCTACCGTGTCCCCTCTCTCCCTTCTTTCCTCAAGGATATACATATTAAGCTCCTTTAGTCTTTCTTCGTATGTCTTCTGGTGGAGACCCTGCACCATTTTGGTTGTCCTCCTCTGGACAGCCTCCGCTCTGTCTATGTCTTTGCGGAGATGGGGTCTCCAGAACTGCACACAGTAATCCAGATGTGGTCTCACCAACTGTCTGTACAGAGGGATAACAACTTCCTGTTTTCTACTATTGATGCCTCTCTATGCATCCCAGTATTCCCCCAGCCTTCCTTACTGCTTTCTCACATTACTTGCCCACCTTTAGGTCATCTGATATAATTACCCCCAGGTCCCTTTCCATTTTTACTGTTGTCAGTATCTCACCCCCCATTGTGTACTCTTCCCCTGGGTTTTTGTTTCCCAGGTGCATTACCTTGCACTTCTTTGCGTTGAATCTGAGTTGCCATATGTTTGACCATTCCTCCAACCTTGCCAAGTCCCTTCTCATCCTTTCCACTCCATTTTGTGTATCCACACTGTTACAGATCTTTGTGTCGTCTGCAAAGAGGCATACTTTTCCTTCCAGTTCCTCTGCAATGTCACTTATAAAGACATTAAAAATGACCAACCCCAGTATTGAACACTGTGGTACCCCACTAGTCACCCTCCTTTCTTCACTGTGGACTCCGTTTACTACTACCCTTTGTGTCCTGTTGTCTAGCCACTTTTTTTTATCCAGGCTACCACCTTGGGACCCACTCCAAGGCTGGCTAAATTGTGTATTAATCTTTTGTGTGGGACCGTATCAAATGCCTTGCTAAAATCTACAGTAGGTAGGTCATGTCCACAGCCCCTCCCTGGTCTACTACTTTGGTCACCCAGTCAAAGAAACCTATTAGATTCATCTGATACAACCTTCCCATCATGAATCCATGCTGCCTTGGGTCCTGTGCCACACTGGCCTCTAGGTACTCAACAGTTCTTCCCTTCAGAAGTGATTCCATCATTTTCCTTACCACTGAGGTCAAACTAACTGGTCTGTAGTTTCCTGCCTCTGTCTTGCTCCCACTTTTGTGAAGAGGAATCACATCCACCCTCCTCCAGTCCTCAGGTACTACCCCATTCTCCCATGATTTGTTAAAGAGAGTAGTCAGCTTTGTCACTAGTTCTACCCTTAGTTCTTTTAGAATTCTTGGGTGAATCCCATGAGGCCCCATTGCTTTGTCCATCTTCAATTTTATTAGTTCTTTCAGAACCCTTTCTTCTGTAAATGGACTGGTATCGACCCCCCTCTTCAGAGTGTTTCTCTTGTTTAGCTTAGGTACCTCCCCCTCCTCTTCCTTTGTGAATACTGAGCAGAAATATTCGTTCAGTATCCCTGCTTTTTCACTGTCACCCTCTGCCCACATTCCCTTCCCTTTATTAAGTCTCAGTATCCCTTCTTTGGTCTTTCTTCGTTCCCTAATGTACCTATAAAAGGTCTTATCCCCCTTCTTTACAGAGTTGGCTATTCTTTCCTCGGTTTCGGCCTTTGCTATTCTGACTGCCTTCCCTGCCTCTTTCTGCTTTAACTGATAAAGTTATCTGTCCTGCTCCTTCTGTGTTTCCTTATATTTCCTAAATGCTGTTCTTTTCTCCTTAACCTTCCCTGCCACCTCTTTTGAGAACCATAGCAGTTTTTTCCTTCATTGTGTTTTGTTGATTTGCTTTACACAAAGGCTTGTTGCGTTTGTGATGACTGTTTTGATTACTCCCCATTGTTCCTCCACCCCTCCTTCTTGTCTGTTTGCTAGTGCTTTTCTGAGGCACCTCTCATTTTCCCAAAGTCAGCCCTCCTAAAGTCCAATACACTTGCTTTTGTATGGCTTGATTGTATGGCTGTGTTTATCGTGAACCACACTGTTTGGTGGTTGCTTGTTCCCAGATGGCTCCACTTTAAATCTGAGATTCTTTCTCCATCCCCATTTGAGAGTACCAGGTCTAAGATTGCTCCCTCCCAAGTGGGTTCCAGTACTAGCTGTCTGAGGCATGCCCCTTGTAGGGCATCAAGAATGACTCTGCTCTTGGATGTGCCTGCAGCAAAGGTGCTCCAGTTAACATCTAGCATATTCAGGTCTCACATCAACAATATCTCCCCTTTTTCTGCCATTCTATAGATGCCTTCTATCATTTCCTTGTCCATTCCCTCCCCCTGAGATGGGGTTCTGTATACAACCCCCATGCGGATTGTGGTGCCATTTCCTGTCTCCAGGGTGACCCAGAGTGCCTCATCTACTCCCTGTTTACTCTTTAGTTCTGTTGCTTTGATCCCTTCCTTTACATAGAGAGCTACTCCTCCTCCTCTTTTACACTCCCTGTCCCTCCTGTAGATTGTGTATCCTGGTATGTTCACATCCCAGTCATGGTTCTCTGTGTACCATGTTTCTGTGACTGCCACAATATCCAGGCAACCCTCTTCCGTCAAGGCCACTAGTTCATGGAGCTTGTTACACAGACTGCGGGCATTGGTACTCATCACCCTCCACTTTTTGATGGCCTTACCCCTTTTAGCCCCATCCCTGTCCTTACTGCATTTGTCTTTTTTTACATTTACCTCTGTCCTGCTCCCTAATGACTTCTCTACCTTGGTGTTTACCTAACAAATTACCATGTTTTGTGGGGATGGAGGCTGGGATTTCCCTGCTCCTTTACAGTGCCTCCCCCCTTGGCTAGTTTAAATGCCTGCCAATGAAGCATTTAAACCTCTCACCTAGGATCCTGTTCCCCCCCTGGACAGATGCAGACCATCATGCCAGTATAGGTCTGCATCCCTCCAGGTGGCTCCCCAGTCCCCAATGAAGCCAAAACCCTGAGCTCCACACCAGTTTTTCAACCATTCATTAAATTCCCTGGTGAAGAGTACCCTAGCATCACCCTTGCCATAGACAAGCAGTACCTCCGAGAAGGTTGCCATATGCGCTACTTGTCTAAGGCCCCTTCCCAGCTCTACAAACCCCTCTTGCACTGCTCTGATCCCATTCTTAGACAAGTCATTTGTCCCTAGGTGGACAATGACATCCAGCTCCCTCCCTTGTGCAGCTGCTCCCATGATCCTGAGGATTCACTTCCTGTCCCTCCAAGCCATGGCACCAGGCAGGCACCTTACCTCCCTCTCCCCTTCCTCCTCCACTTCTACCCCCTAATGATTGAGTCTCCCACCAGGAGTTGTTTCCTTCCTGTGGGGTCCCATGCCACCCTCCTTATGGGTCTCCTTTGTGAAGGTTCCCAGCATCCTCCTTGGTCTCCACTGCAGGTGCCTCCATAGAGGAACCACTATCCACCAGAAGAGCGTATGAACTGTGGAGAGGTACAGCTGGAGGAATGCAACTCTGTTCCACCACCCTCTCCCTCCCTGAGCCCACCCTGGTTCAGCCTCTCCTCTTTCTTGGCAACCTCTCAAGTAGTGGCATTAGCCGTGGTGGTCCCTGGGTGGGGGAGGAGGTTTCACAAATCCTAGCCAGGTCAGCCTGGAGACAGGCAACCTCCTCCCTCCGACCAGAGAGGTATCTGCAAATAGGGCAGCATCGTAGCCTTCAGAATGTCTCCCGGAACACTGCCGCCCCACAGCCATTGCACTGCACCACTCCTATCATGTCTTATTTTGTGTCCCCTCTCCTGTTTCTCTGTATGCTTACTCTCTCCTCACCTTACAACTCTCACCCTTCCTGTTCTGGGACAGTAACTTCCTATATTCTTCAGAAGCCTCCTTCTTCCTTGCTGGGTGTCTGACCACCAGCAGCTGGGGGGGGGGAGAGTGAGCTACTTTTTTCCTTTAGGGTTGACAAAACTAATGTTTCTGTATGATCCTTCCCTTCCTACTGCCAAACAGGAAATTCCTGTTGTCAGTCAAATCCAGTGGCTATAAAAGTAGAACTGGCTTAGGGTGGGTGGGTGGAGGGATGGGATGGAAGGCTATTAGTAAGAAAAAAGGCTTGCAACAGGAAGTTGTAATTGGAGTCACCTGTTTTTATATTGTCTAAGTCACACCCCCAATTAAGCTCTCTCTCCTCCTACTGATTCAGCAAGGTAAGTTGATATAGTACCCTTCCCAGCACAGAACACACACTGACTTTTTTCTTTTCTTTTTTAACCCTAAATAAGACCCCTTCTACTTCTAATAAAGTATCTGTCTGCTTAATCTGACTCCTGCTGAGATAGAAGTGCTAAATCAGTAAGAAAATGGTAGCTGTTTTTAGTTAGCTGCTTTCTGCTCTACAAGCAAGATTTCTGTCTTCCAAAGGCTAGCAACCCATATGAAGGCAAGAGTCTTACACTTTAGAAGGGCGGACTTTACCAGTATGTGACTACAGCTAAAAGAAACCCTGGAAAAGAGGGAGATAGGCGGGGACATTGAGGAGAAATGGACACACATCAAGGAGGCTATAGTGGAGATAACAAAACAATGTGTTAGGTCAATAGACAAGAGTAAAAGGAGAAGAAAACCACTTTGGTTCTGGGGGGGGAGGCAGAAAAAGTAAGGGCTAAGAGGATAGCCCTCAGGAAGTATAAGGAGACACAAAGGAATGAGGACAAGAAAATGTACAGGAAGTGTCTGAAAGAGATGGGAAAGGCAGTGAGGAGCACTAAAGTGCAGATGGAGGAGAGAATAGCTCAATTGGTTGAAAAAGGAGATCAGACATTCTTCTGGAACATTAGCGAGAGATGGAAGGCAAAGGGGGAGTAGCAAAGCTTAGAGGGGATGGGGGGAAGATAGTGGAGAGAGATGGGGAAAAGCAGCAATCCTGAATGAATATTTCTGTTTAGTCTTCACTGTGGAAGGGGATGGGCAAGGCCTGCAGCTGGATTTCAAAGGAGCTAAGAATGAGGTAAACACCAGTCCATTCACAGAGGATAGGGTCCTAGAAGAACTGGCAAAGCTAAAGTTGGAAAAAGCCATGGGTCCAGATGGCACACATCCCAGGGTTCTAAAGGAAACTAGGACTGAACTGGCAGCCCTGTTCAGTGAGTCCTTAGACACTGGAGTGGTTCTAGAGGACTGGAGAAGGGCAAACGTCCCTCTTCACAAGAGCGGTAGCAAAGAAGTGGGAAGCTACAGGCCAATTAGCCTAACTTCTGCAGTCGGAAAGATAATGGAGGCACTCCTAAAGGAAAGAATAGTGGGACATCTGGAAGCCAGTGGACTGGTGGATCCCAGGCAATGTGGGTTCTCTGCAGGACAATCCTGTCAAACTAATCTGATAGATTTATTTGGGTGACAAAAGCAGTAAAGCAAGGGGGGGGGTAGATATTGCCTACCTCAATTTCAGCAAAGCCTTTGATACAGTCCCACATAGGAGACTGATCAACAAGCCAAGCAGCCTGAGGTTGGGAAGCAAGGTGGTGAACTGGATTGGAAACTGGTTAAGGGACAGAAAACAGAGGGTAATGGTGAATGTAACCCATTCAGACAAAAGGGAGGTGACCAGTGGGGTACTTCAGGGATCAGTTCTGAGGCCAGTCCTCTTTGATGTCTTCACCAGTGACATTGCAGATGGGCTGGAAGGAATGGTTTGCATGTTTGCAGATGATACCAAGATCTGCAAAAGGGTGGATACTCCAGAGGGAGTGGAAAGGATGAGGAAAAACCTGGAACTGCTGGAGAGATGGTCAGGGGCATGGCAGCTAAGGTTTAACATAAAGAAGTGCAAAATCATATATGTGGGGAGCAGGAACCCTGGGGCAAGCTACAGGTTGGGGGGGGCTGCTGGCAGTAACTAAGGAAGAGAGGGACTTGGGGGTCATAATTACAGATGACTTGAAGGCTGCTAGGCAGATGGCAAAGGCAGTGGGAAAGGCCATTGGAATGTTGGGGTGTACTGGAAGGAGAATCACAAGCTGAAGGAGGGAGGTAATAGTTCCACTGCACAAGACCCTGGTGAAACTTCACCTTGAATACTGTGTACAGTTCTGTAGACCACACCTTCAAAAAGACATTGACAAAATAGAGATGGTGCAGAGGAGGGTGACCAAAATGGTGAAGGGATTACATCACAAGCCTTATGAGGAGAAAATGAGGGACCTCAATTTGTACACACTAGAACAAAGGAGGGAGAGAGGTGGCATGATAAAAACATTCAAGTATCTCAAGGGCATTAACAAGGTAGAAGAGGACAACATATTCCAGATTAATTGTAGTGCTAGGACAAGAGGACACGACATGAGACTAAGGGATGGCGGCATAAGGGGAAATGTCTAGAAATTATTTTTTTAAAAAAGGGTGGTGGATGCATGGAATAGCCTGCCCCAGGAGGCAGTGTCATCCCATACAGTGGCAGGCTTCAAACATGCATGGGACAGAAACAAAGGAATAATAGAGATGAGAAGAAAACGCTAAAGTCAATGACCAGATAGAGTCACTGGACACTTCATTAGGCAGCTTAAATGGGCAGATTGGATGGGCCGAGTGGTCCTTATCTGCCAACATCTGTGTATCTATAAGTCCTCCCACCCCCCACAATTTCCACCACTTTATATGTTCTGTATTATGTGTGGCCTTATTTTAAGATGTACCATTGTAACAACGATGCTGTTACAAGGAACCCCCCACAGCGACAAAACCCATTCGACAACTACAGTGTCGTACAGATTTTTGCAACGAAGGTCCAAGATGATGAGTGCCGGTGTTCACCAATCTCCCCTGACATCCGCTACTCTCAAAGTTGAAAATCTATAATTCGGGGGGTAGTAAATCCCATGTCACATTGTTGCGGTCCTTGAAACTTTGTCGCAGCGATGTGATCCCCGTCAGCAAAGTGTTGTCGCTGTCAAGTCCTTTGACAACTTTGTTATCAAAGTGGCTTGTCACATCCTTATTTTAATTGCTTTGTACTTAATCCCGATGTGGATCCTTTGAAAAAGGGCACTTGTTGCTCAAAAGTATTTCCTAACTGCAATGAAACAAAGTTCTTCACTCTTGTTTTTTTTTTCATTTATTTTACATAACACACCCTGAGCATCTTTTCAGAAAAAAAACCAAAAAAAACAAATTCAGACTTGACAGTAGATAGAACTTGAAAAGGTTATGTCATCTTCACTGACGACATGCTCCACCCCACGTTGTGACGCTGTGATCAGTTGGGTGATAGGAACTTAAGAATAGGTGAAGTGGCTATAGAAATAGGGGGATTTCTTTTGGCTCTGTGTTTTTTCTCCAAACAGCTCGTGGATTTTGGCACTCCTGTTTTAATCAGATATGTTGCAGACATATTCCAGGCACTTCTGTGTGCATGTCAGGTTAGTTTTCAGCTGCATTGGGTGGCCTGGATCTTCATTGATATTTTATCTAGATGGGATATCTGTAAACAAACAACATGAGTTCACTGTTGCACATGTGATGAGCATTATAAGTTGTTCTATACGTTGTGAGAACTTTTTTTAGGGCTCTAACATTGAGAACTGCTTTGCAGAAACACTGAAAAAAATATGCTCGGTGTGTATTATATAGCAAATAATTAGCATCATAATAACACCAACATAATGTCTTTATAAGTGACATTGCAGAGGGACTGGAAGGGAAGGTATGTCTCTTTGCAGATAACACAAAGATCTGCAACAAGATTGATACGCAGGGTGGGGTGGAAAGGAAGAAAAGGGGCTTGTCAAGGTTGGAGGAATGGTCAAATGTATGGCAGCTTAGGTTCAACGCAAAGAAGTGCAAAGTAATGCACCTGGAAAACAAAAACCCAGGGAAGAGTACACAATGGGGGGGGGGTGAGATACTGACAACAACAAAAATGGAAAGGGACCTTGGGGTAGTCATATCAGATGACCTAAAGGTGGACCAGCAATGTGAGAAGGCAGTAATGAGGGCTGGGGGGATACTGGGATGCATAGGGAGAGGCATCACCAGTAGAAAACAGGAAATTGTTAGCCCTCTGTACAGATAGCTGGTAAGACCACATCTGGAGTACTGTGTACAGTTCTGGAGACCCCATATCCGCAAAGACATAGATATGGTGGAGGCTGTCCAGAGAAGAGCAACCAAAATGGTGCAGAGTCTGCACCAGAAGACATATGAAGAAAGACTAAAGGAGCTTAAGATGTATAGCCTCCAAAAAAAGGAGGGCAAGGGAGGACATGATAGAAACTTTCAAATACCTCAAGGGAATCAACAAAGTCCAAGAGGGTAGCATCTTTCAGAAAAAAAGATGTGCAAGAACAAGGGTTCACAGTTTGAAGATAGAAGGAGGGCAGCTCAGAGGTAATGTGAGGAAGTATTTCTTCACAGAGAGGGTTGTAGATGCATGGAACGGTCTTCCTGAGGAGATTGTAGAATCAAAAACAGTGGGGGAATTCAAGAATGCAAGGGGCAGACATAAAGCAATTCTAGTGGGGGGTTGGAGGAAGTAGGCTGTTGGTTAAGTAGGATCTTCAGCCTATCCATTAAGTAGGGAAATGGACAGATTAGGTGGGCCAAGCGGTCCTTATCTGCCATCAAATTCTATGTTTCATTCTGTGTTTCTATGTTTAAAGAGGGAGTCCTGCCAAAAGTGCTACATTGCAGAATTAGAATAAGCATAGCCCCAATAAATTTCATACCAAAAATTAGGTTTCTACAGTACTTCATTTTAAAATATGAGCTATTTTGTAACCCTGATTTCACAACCTATTCAAAAAGGCCAGTTTCAGTGAATGGTCACTGATGATGTCATCTCTAGAACTCACAGTCTAGTCCTCCCTGTCAGCATCATTATATGACCTGCTTCTTCAAAGTTTAAAAGAACTGTAGCTATAGCAATCCTTTTAAAACAAGCATTTGTCAATGCCGAACGTTCGATTGCAGGTATTTGCAGTGGTGTTTGGCATGTGGTGCTTTACCTTAATGCCCTGTGCAATTGCTGGTATTTGCACAATAAATTGTCAGCATGACCTTGTTGTTACCCCCCATTGTGTGCTACATAGGCAGAAACACGTTTTGGGCAGGATGTGAAAAATGACAGCTGTACTGCTCATAAGGAAGTGTGGTAAAATGGCAATGTTGAAAATCTGGAGTGGAAATAGAAAACATGAACTACGAGCGTGCAGAGACTGTGCAACACGCGCTCGTAAAACAGTCATTTGTAGGATTTTTTTCACCAAATTTTCAACATTGCCATTTTAAAACCTCTGCTAATGAACAGTGTCACTGTGATTTCCTTACTGTGTCCCATACATTGATTTCGCACACCAACTGTGCCATTGTGCACTACATGGGCGGAAAGATGTTTTGGGCAGGATGTGAAAAATGACAGCTGTACTGCTCATAAGGAGGTGTGGTAAAATGGCAATGTTGAAAATCTGGAGTGAAAATATTGAAAATTTGCAAACTTTATAGCCGTGACGTGGCGAACTGCCGCGTAACGCAGAGTCATAAACAGTCATTTTTAGGAATTTTTTCACCAAATTTTCAGCACAGCCATTTTAAGACCTCTGCTCATGATCAGTGTTACTGTGATTTTCTTAATGTGTCCCACATTGAGTTTGCACAATCGACTGCGCCATGACGCGCCATATGGGCAGAAACACATTTTGGGCAGGATGTAAAAATGACAGCTGTACTGCTCATGAGGAGGTGTGGTAAAATGGCAATGTTGAAAATCTGGAGTGCAAATATTAAAATTCCAATAAACATAATGAAGGAGGAACTGGCGCGAACGACGCCAGAAAACGGTTCATTTTAGGACTTTTCATCACTTTTCAAATATAGTCATTTTAAGACCTCTGCTCAGTGTACAGTGTCACTGTGATTTTCTTAATGTGTTCCATACATTGATTTCGCACACCGACTGCGCCATTGTGCGCTACATGGGTGGAAACACGTTTTGGGTGAGATGTGAAAAATGACAGCTATACAACTCATAAGAAGGTGTGATAAAATGGCAATGTTGAAAATCTGGAGTGAAAATATTGAAAATTCTCAAACTTACGAGCCTGCGTAGGAACTGCGCAACGCACGCTCATAAAACAGTCATTTTTTGGAATTTTTGTAGCAAATTTTCAACATGGGGCTTTTGGGATCCCTTGTCATGAATGATGTCACTGTCATGGCGTTGTTCAAGGCTGAAGGGTGATTTTGTGTAGTGACTGCGCAGTGCCTGCGAAATCACCCTTCGGGTCCAAATAACGCCCTGACAGTGACATCATTCATGAGAAGGGGTCCCTAATACCCCATGTTGAAAATTTGGTGCACAAATTCCCAAAAATGACTGAGATATGCAATAAAGTTGAAACCCCACTATGTAGCCCATTATACAGCTTACCGCATTTCTCAGTTCGCGGTCGGCTTTGAAGAGTGCAGACGGTTCCCGTCCACCAAAGATCATCGCCAGAGTCCGGAGGTAGTATGGGGTGGTGTGGTTTGGGGCCTGGGAGACGTACACGGGACCGCTTTTGTTTGACAGGTTAAAAAAAAGACGACGGGATCGCTTTGCCATGCTGGGGTGGGCTCCCGTGGCAGAAGATGTGTGGGGGCCGAGGAGCCGACGGGGATTGGGCACCCCATCAGCAAACCACGTGGGGGCAAGGAGCTGACGGGGATTGGGCACCCTGTCGGCAAACTAAATCGACTGCTTGCCACGCTGGGTGGGCCCAGCATGGCAGCAGAACGGCTTGGGGCCGTGGAACCGATGGGAGATTGGGCACCCTGTCGGCAACATTTGCCACGCTGGGGTAGGCCCCTTGTGCGGCACCAAAGCTTTGGGGCGCGGACGCGCACGCTGGAGGGGAGGCAGTGCATGACACACGGGGCGGCGCCATATGGCAGCGTGCTTTCCTTGAAGCAGAGGAACACCGCTGTCACATTGAGCTCCTGCACCCATTGGTGCAGGACCACCATGCCTGCTCAAGGGAGCAATACATTGGTGGGAGAGGCACACCTCCAAGTGCTACTCTCCTAAATATTCTCATGAGTGCCGCAAAGCTTAACATAAAATGACATAGTTGGCTACATGCTTGCATTTCCAGAATGTTCAAATGCATGGCACTGTACTTTAGAACATGTCAGAAGGTGGTTTTGGAATGCAGCACTAAATCAAAGCATAGAATGTCAAGGTGGTGCACAATTCTAAAAGGGGGGGGACACGCCCACTCAGAATGTGACAGGGATGTGCCATCTCAAAATGTGGTGGGACACTCAGTCTCAGAATGTGACAGGAACACACATCAAGGAATTTGGTGGGGACTGGCAATTTTGGAATATAGTGGGGAAGCATGCTGTCAGAATGTGACAGGACACACTGTTTATTCTGAAATTGCTTGTCCCTATCACATTCCAGAATTGTATGCACCCACCATTTTCAAAATTGTGTATCACAGTCCTACCACATTCCAACATTATGCATCCCAGCCACATTCTAAAATTATGCATCCCTGCCGCATTCCGAAATTACATATCCCTTCCCCATTCTCAAATTGCACATCCCTGCCACATTCTGAAATGGTACATCCCCGCCAAATTCTATAATTGTACATCCCCACCAAGTTGTGTTTTAGTGCCATATTTAAAAATTCTCACTGCTACATTCCCAAACTGTGTATCACACCACATTCCAAAATTATGCGTCACCACCACATTCCAAAACTGAGCATCATAGCCACATTCTGAAATTGAGCGTCACCACCACATTCTGAAAATATGCGTCACTGCTACATTCTGAAACTATATGTCTCCACCATATTCTGAAACTGCGTCACCACAGCATTCCAAAATTCAACGTCACTGCCACATTCTGAAATTTTACATCACCATCACATTCCAAAATTGTGTGTCACCACCACATTTCAAAATTGTGCGTCACTGTCACATTCTGAAATTGTGCATCACTGCCACGTTCTGAAATTGTGCATCACCACCACATTTCAAAATTGTGCATCACTGCTGCATTCTGAACCTGTGCATTATCTCTGCTTTCTAAAATTATGTGTCACCACCACATTCTGAAACTGTGCATCACCACCACATTTCAAACCCGTGTGTCACCACTGCATTCCGAATCTGTGCATCACTGCCACGTTCTGAAATTGTCACCACTGCATTCTGAAATTGCACATCATTGCTGCATTCTGAAACTGTGCATCACTGCTGCAATCTGAAATTATGTCACTGTCGCATTCTGAAATTGTGCCACCGCCGCATTCTGAAATTGTGTGTCACTGCTGTGTTCCAAACCTGTACGTCACTGTCGCATTACGAACCTGTACATCACTGCTACATTCCAAACCTGTGAATCACTGCTGCATTCCAAAATTGTGCTTCTCCGCTGCATTCTGAAATTGCTCATCACTATCACATTCTGAAATTGTGTGTCACCACCGCATTCCGAAACTGTGCGTCACTAACACATTCCAAAACTGTGCATCACCACCACATTCTGAAATTTTGCGTCACTGCCACATTAAGAAATTGTGCATCTTTGCCACATTCTGAAACTATGTGTTCCAGCAATTTTCTGAGACTGTGTCATTGCTGCATCCCACAGTTGCAACCTGGTGACATTTTGAAATCTCATACCTACGGTATTTTAAAAATTGCACACAACTTGGTAATTCTAAAGCCATATTTGTCACTGCATTCAATTCCCCCTCCCCCCGGTAACATTCTGAAGTATTGCACCTTGCATCTACACATTATGGAAGTGCATGTGCTGACCACCACCCCCGTCAATTTTCCTTTTTCAGATGTTTACTACACCTGCAGTTTTAAGTAACATAGGAGAAATAAGTCATATAAGGTAGCTTGCAGGGAGGACTAGGTTGTGAATTCAGGAGATGACATCAGCAGCAGCTCTTCACTGAAACTGGCTTTGTGAACAGGCAGTGAATTAACGGTTACAAAATGGCTTGTAACTTTTACACATAGTAACTTATAGATCTGATTTTTCACATGAGAATGATTGAGGATATGCTGATCCAAATTCTGAATTTATTGATACCAAAACTGTGGCCTCAGTCCCTCTTTAAGAACAGTTTGGTTCACACACCTTATTAGTGTTGTGGTATCATTGGCACAAGAGTGAAGCTCAAGGAAGGATGGCAATGTGGATATTCAATCTCACCCATTACAGCTCTCAGATAAATTCAGATTACTACATAGTCATCAAGACTGATTTTTAAACAAAAACAACCCGCTTTCTCAGGTTGACCTAGAAACAGCTAAGGATAAAGACTCATAGGTTTCATATGTTTTGTACAAGTCAGTAGCTTGTGCCAATTAAGACTCATCATTTTAACAGAAGGAAATTGTACTTTTAAACTTCTCCAATTTTTTCTTAAAGGTATCCATAGTGCTGCTGAATACTATCTCCTCTGGCAACTCATTCCAGCTACTGACCACCCTCTGATTAAACCAGGCCCCTCTTTTGTTAGTTTTGTAATTTTCTCCCTTAATTGATAGGCATGTGCTCTACTAGTCCTGGTGCTAGTTTTAACTTCCAGTCCCAAGCACTCCCATAGATCACTATTTCTATAGGCGGAGTAGATAAGGTGTAAGTCCCCTCTCAAGAGATGATATTTTAATGAGAACAGACCCAGTTCTTATAGTCTTGTCTCATAATTTAATCCCCCATTCCTGAATCTTATCACTTTTTAGGACCCCCTCCAGTTGCACAACATCTCTCTTTTGCCAAGGGCCCCAAAACTGGGCACAATATTCTGTCAAGTGCCTAACCAGAGAACCGTAAAGCGGCATTAAGACAGCTCTATCTCAGCTCCTGATATTCCTCAAGATACAATTTAGCATTTTATTTGCTTTTTTGCAACTTCTGTGCTATGGCAGTGGAATGTTAAATCATCAGTTACTAGCATTCCCAAGTCTTTTTCAACAGTAGTATTCTGAAGTTCAGTATCATTTGGAAAATATTTGTATTTTGCATTTTCTTACCAAAGTGCATGACACCTCATTTACTAAAGTTGAAACTCTTTTTGATTTCCTTGGTCTAATCACTTTTTCCCCACTTTTAAATATAGGAGTCATGTTTGCCATCCGACAGTCACTTGATACATAACTCAGTTCCAATGATTTTGAGAACAATAATGTTATTGGTCCTGCCAGTTAATTTGACAGCTCCTTAAGTATTCGAGGATGGAATCCATCCAGACCCAGAGATTTATCACTTTTAAGTTTGTTGAATGTGTCCTTATTATCTTGCAGCTCAATTGAAATTACTTCTTTGTTGCTACTTTTTGATGGAGTTGTTATTTTAATAATCTGTTCCTTTGCTTGGTGTATATTCAGAAAGTGGTTATTAAAAGTTTCAGCCATGATTTGCTCATCAGAAGTAGGATCACTGTTAATTTGTAGTGGTCTAAGCCCACCTTTTTTTTATTTATATAATTAAAAAAGCTTTTTAGTTGTCCTTTTATTTTGGTTGCTGTTCTCAGCTCTTCATTTTGTTTTGCCTTTTTAATGAATTGCTTGCTTTTTTTTTGCAGTTTCCTTAAAAAGTAACCATCTCGTTGGTGTTGGATTTTGTTTATGTCTGTAATAGGCTCTCTTTTTTTCCCTTCTGATTTTTAATATTTTTCTATTGAGCCATATTGGAATGTTACCGTTTCTTTATATTTTGTTTTTACGTGTATGTATGTTTGTATACAGTGATCTATTTTTACTTTAATGTTGTTTCATGTTTGATGGACATATTGTGCGTGTAAACTGGATTCCCAATTCCATTGTTTCAGGAAGTCTCACATCCCATTATAGTTGGCTTTATTTAGACATCTAATTTTGGTTGTTCCTTTTGCATTGACATTGTTGCAAGATACTTTAAGTTCGACCATACTGTGGTTGCTAGTCCCAAGCAGTTCCCTCACTTCACAGTTCATTACAGCATCTTTCATGTTGCTTAACACAAGGTCTAAGATGTTTTGTCCTAGAGTTTTTTGCTTAATGTACTGTAATGTTCTAAATAATTAATTAATAACATATCCAAGAATTATTTTTCAAACTTTGTTGTTGCAATCAGGTTTTCCTACTTTATATTTGGTAGACTGGAATCACTCATGATTATTGTATTCCCTTTAAGTTCCATCTTTTTGATAACATCAATGAATTTCATGTTGTCCTCTGTGTTTAAGCCACATGGGCTGTAACAGACATTAATAGTAGTTTTTTTATTCCCTATTTGAGCAATATCAACCCAAATATGTTCAACCTTAGTTGTGTTCTCTAATTTTAGATTATTTATTTTATGAGTAATGTATCCCTAATGAATAAGGCTACTCCTCCACCTCTTTTCGCTATTTGGTTTGCACAGAAAAGGTTGTATCCAGGTATAGCAAGTCCCCAGTTTCCATCACACCACCATGTTTCAGTTATTGTGCATATTTGTATATTTTGTTGATGTAGTATCAATTTTAGTTCCTCACCTTTATTAATTAAGCTCCTGGCGTTCACTAATAATACCTTTATTTCTGTTGTTCTGTCTTTATTTTTACAAGTGTTAGGTTTGTTTGTTATACATACATTTTCTTTTGTTAATAGTATGTTATTTTGCAGAGATATGGGAGATTTAACAACATTTTTTCTCCTCTCCTCATATATGTCAGTTTAAACCAAGATTCTTGATTGCTTCACAAAATATGTCACCAAGCAACTTTGAGCCCTTCAAGGTTTACAAAAGATCAAGGTTTACTACTAATATCATGGAACATAACTGGTTTGGAAAATACATTTGCTGACAGCAATTGACTAGAATTCATTACAAAAGGTGACATACTGTGCTATCAAGAAACGTGACATGAGTGTGAGGATTCCATTACCCTGAATGGTTATGAATTAATACTCTCCTTAGCAATTAGGGAACACAAAGCAGGAAGACCCTCAGGAGGTTTAGCAACCTATTTCAAATTGTGGAGCTTTAATAAAATACAAAAAATATACACTCAAAGGAATTTCATTACTTCTCTAGTTATAAACCAGGGAGTTAAATTCATTTTGATCAGTAGCTATGTACTCCCTGTGAGCTCAAAATATTGGCATCTTGAAATGTGGAGTTTATTTGATAGGCTTCTTTCTGATATACAACATGGATTTCCCCAGTTTGAAATTTTACTTATGACAGATTTAAACACCAGAACTGGCATATTCGATAGATTAGATGAGAACTATTTTTTTGTACTTACAAATATGGCCTTAAATATTACCAGAAACACCATGGATCAGAAAGTTAACAAAGCAGGCTTCCATTTAATTAACTTACTTCATTCTTATAACTTGTACCCTCTAAATGGAAGAATACAGGGAGATTTACAAGGAAGGTGTACGTATGTCAGGGCAACTGGATCTTCTCTCATAGACCTAGCTCTATGGCCAGGTGCTCCTCAAATGTAGTTCTCGCTATATATTCCAACTAGGCCAGAAAGCGACCATCTTCCCATGCTATTAACAGGACCATCTTACCATCTTGCAGTTAGGCTAGAATAGAAGATGGTGTCTTAATGGAGACATGTATAACAGAAATAAGATATATTAAGAGACTGAAATGGGATGTTCATCTGGACAAACAAATTAACAGAGCTAAAGCTAAAATGGGAGGTTTGTAAAACTGAACAAACTTTAACTGGAGAACAGGTATGGAGCTGTATCATTCATATTTTTGAACTAATCGGGGTAAAATATATAAACAACAGGTTATTGAAAAAAACAAACAAAAACTAACACATGATTCGATAAAGAATGTATAAAATGGAAAGCTCTTCTTACAGCAGAAATTAGGAACACCAGAAACTCCAATGAGAAGCAGAAATTTATTACATTAAATCAGGCAAGGAAAAAGTATAAATGTTTTCTTCAACAGAAAAAATGACAGTACCATCATGCTAAAGGGCTAAAAATGTAAAAGACAATTGAGAATAAAGACAACAAAACCTTTTGGACCCCTGTTGCAAGGGGGATGAATAAACATAAATTCCAACTGGATATATATATTCATGTATCTGTATATATATATCCCAGAAGCAGAATGGGTAAGCTGTTTTACACATATATTTTATGAAAAAAAAACTCTTCATGAGATATCATTTATAGCACATACATGTAATTATAATCAAGCTATTAGTCTATTTGGTAATTAAATTTCTTAAGCCCAATAAAGCACCTGGTCCTGACCACTTGCCCCTAGAAATATATTTGCCAAATTCTACTGTATGGGCAGATGTATTTCTAGTTTTTTCAATAAATGTATAACAGAAAATTATATAGCTCCATCATAGAGGGGTGCCATAATTGTACCCATCCATATGAAGGGAAATCTAACTGATCTATCGATGTATAGGGCCAATAGTTTTTAGATGTGAGCTCTAAAATATTCACTGAAATTGTTCTTGAAAGACTTAGAACTGAAATAAGACACACGTGGCCTAAGTGAACATCAGTCTGGTTTTAGTAAGGATTATAATACAAAGGATAACTGTTTCATATTAAACCACTTAATAGATAAATATGCTATCCTGAGGAAACAAAGACTATGGCCAGGATTTTCAACTTGTACCCAGAATGGGCACAAGTGCCTGTCGGAGTGCAACATTGCTATATTCAAACAGGATGTGTGATCACGAATACCATCTGAATACAGCAAATGATGCAGGTGGTGCAAAGGGGGCAGCCGAAGATGTGCCGGTGTATCTTCCTGTGTGGTCTGAATACCTGGAATGGGGATGCGCCAGGTGCAAATTCCAGATATTCAGACTGTGACATGCAAATGGGGCCATTAGCCTTGCAAGGGACAAATGGGGCTGTTTGCATGTCATTATGAACCATTTGCATGTCTGGGGCAGGGATGCACCCAGCAGAATGCACCGGGTGCCCTGCAATCTTTGTGTCACGCAAAAGCAATCCATGACTCTCTGGTAGTCTAGTGTCCCCCTACCCATCCCCGATCATATTTTAAAAAACAGGACATTTTTCCCTGGTAGTCCAGTGTCCACTACCCATCCCAATCTATAATAAAATAAATACCCTTCCCTGGTAATCCATTGGTACCCTCCTTCCCCGAACCCTGTCTGATTGATAGTTAATGATTGAGAATCCCTGGTAGTCTAGTGGTACCCCTTCCTGGCCTCGATCATGGCAAAACATGCAAGCCAATATTTCTGTAGTCCAGTGGACCCCCCACCCAGTGAGAGCACCCACACCCCACCTCGTCCCAGCATGATCATTTCAGCTTGCAGGCAGCAAAACTCATCACCTCCATGGCTGCTCAGCGACGCGCTGTCACTGAATGACAGCTATAGTAAGCATCTGCGAACACCATTGGTCACATCGTGACCAATGGGCTTGCAGTGAGTATTGTAAGCTTTCATTCACAACTTTGTGAATGACACAAGGTTGTGAATGAAAGCTTACAGTACTCACTGCAAGCCCATTGATTGACGATGTTGACCAGTGGTATTGCAGTGCTTACTGTAAGCTGTCATTCAGTGACAGCACAGTCAGCGGGCTGCCGTGGAGGTGTGCAGGTGGGTTTTCCTGCCCGCCGGCTGAAATGGCCATGCTGGGAAGGGGGGAGCAGGGTGGGATGCGGTGCCTTAATGAGTGAGGGGTCCACTGGACTACCAGGGAAATATTGGCTTATGTGTTTTGCCACAGTCGGGCTGGGGGTATCACTAGACTACCAGGGATTTTTGATTGATAATTATCATTCTGACGGGTTTGTGGAAAGGAGGGGTACCGATGGACTACCAGGGAAGGGGGGATTTATTATATGATTGAGGATGGGTGGGGGCCACTGGACTACCAGGGAGCTATGATATTTATGTCACATATGATCAGAGATGGGCGGGGGGACCACTGAACTACCAGGGAGGAATGACCTTTTTTGTCTTATATGATTGGGGCTGGGGGGTAGCCACCTAAGGGCTGGCTGCTGTGTTGCGCTGTGCAGTTCAGCAGCCCACCTGTGGGTGGCTATGACTTAATCATGGTTTTTCCATGCCTAACATTACGCAGCACATCTCTGAGATGAGTGGGCAGCTGCAATGCACATCTGTGCTGAATATGGAGATGTGCCATGTATGCAGGAGAACGCCCCTTCCAGATGCGCCACATACATTATTTCAGTGCTGCAGTGTATCTGGAATTGCACGGTGCATCACCTCCTTTTGAATATGGTGAAGGGGTACGTTTTGGAGATGCGTCAGCACAACTCAGTTGCTCTGAGCACATCTCCTTTGAATATCTGGGCCTATATGTAGTATGTGTAGATCTCAGTGCAGCATTTAATATGGTTTCCAGAAACACATTATAGAATATAATGATACAAAGGGGCATAGACATACATCTGGTGAACATTATTCGCAAGCTATATGATGATGCATGGGCCAAAATGCATATAGGCACAAATGGTCAATTATCTAAACCTATAATTATCAATAGTGGTGTCAGATGGGTGCATTATTGCATGCACCCTATTTCGCTTATATATTGATAAACTACTGAGGGATATGGCCAGTTTGGAATCAGATTCTTCCAAAGCTTTAGACCAGATTCGTGCTGCCTTAGCATTTGCAGATTATAGACTTCTTTTTTATTAACTAAGAAGGGATTACAAAAAAAGTTACATTTATTAGAACAAACTACAAAAGAATCGAATCTGAAAATGAATCAAACAAAAACACAAATATTAGTATTTGGTAAAGGCAAATCTGCATGGTCTTGGGAAGTTGGAACCCAGAAGTTAAATACAGTAGATGCTTACACATATCTTGGCACCTGTTATGCCGCCACAGGTTCATGGACCAAACATAATAATAAAACTCTGTCCTCTGTTAAAAAGACTGCACTAGCTTTAGGAAAATGTAACCATCTTTATGGAGGATTAACTATTAAACCTCCATTACAATCAATTATGGTGAAATATTTGTCCCAGTTGGCCTATGCAGCAGAAATATGGGATACAACAAAGATAAACTAATGGTACCAATTTACGAGCTAATCAGGAAAACACTAGCAGTTAGTCACTCCTGCCCATCCTCTTATCTTAGGGCAGAAATTACGAACATACGGAATTTGCCAGCAGATAAAGGCCTAGAGGTCTATCAAGTCTGCTTGAATGTGCAGCTAGCACCCCTTATTCTGCAGCTGCCCCTCCCTTTCACCCTTCCCCTACATTGACCCTCCCCCTTGTCCTGTCCCATCCCCTTTTGAAGCAGTCCACTGTTCTACTGGATACCACTTCTTCAGGTAACGCATTCCACCCAGCTACTACCCTCTCTGTAAAAAGTGTCTCCTCATCTCCTCCTGAACCTTCCTCCCTCCAGTCTCATATCATGGCCCCTGTTGTCCCTCCCTCCCTTACTTTGAACAGCCCTCAGTACCCGTCTTGTTTATTTCTTTCATGTACTTAAAGGTTTCAATCATGTCCCCCCGTCCCTCCTCACCTCCAGTGAGTACATGTTCAGTTCCCTCAGCCTCCTCTCGTATGATAAGTCCCCCAGCCCCATGATCATCTTTGTCACCCTGCGCTGCACCCCTTCTGGTAACTTAATGCCCCTCTTCAGATATGGGCGCCAGTACTGCACGCAGTACTCCAAGTGCGGTCTAACCAATGACCTATATAGTGTCAGAATCATCTCCTCCCTCCTCGAGGATATACCCCTTGCAATGCAACCCAGCATTGTGTTGGCCTTTGCAGCTGCCTTCCTACATTGTGCCGAGTTGTTCATTGACCCTGTAATGAGCACACCCCAGATCCTTCTCCTCTTCTGTCTGAACTAGCGCACTCCCCCCCTAGCTGGTAACTCCTCCTTGGGTTCTTCATCCCAAAATACAGCACCTTGTACTTTTTGGCATTAAACCCCAGTTGCCAGGTGTCTGACCAGGTTTCAAGCTTTGCCAGATCATCCTGCAACCCCTGCCATCCCCTTAGGTCATCCACCACCGCTCCTACCTTGGTATCATCAGCAAACAGACTGATCTTGCTCTTGATGTCTAGTGATATGTCTGCAATGAATATCCCAAACAACACTGGTCCCAATACTGAGCCCTGTGGAACACCGCTCTACCCTAGGATATGAGCGCTCCCCACCCACCACCACCCTCTGTTGCCTTCCCTGAAGCCAGTTCCCCTACCCATCTCACTAGCTTTGCACCTGCCACTGTGCCTTCTAACTTACTTCCCAGCCTGTGGCACTGAGTCGAATGCCTTATTGAAGTCCAGATACAGGTCATCCACTGCATGGCCCCTGTCCAGTCGCCTAGTTACCCAGTCATAGAACTCCACCAGGTTGGTTTGGCAGGATCTGCCATGTATGAAGCCATGCTGTGTGCTGTCTTGTAGTCCTTTGGCCTCTAGGAGGGCCACCAGCCTCTCCTTCAGGATAGTCTCCATTAGCTTACCCACAATGGATGTGAGGTTCACCGGTCTGTAGTTCCCCGGTTCATCCTTGGGCCCACTCTTGTGGAGGAGCACCACATGAGCCATCCTCCAGTCCTGAGGTACACACCCCGAGTGTAGTGAGGCATTAAATAGGTTGCCAAAGGTCCCACAAGGACCTCTGTCAGCTTCTTCAGTACCCTGGGATGGATGCCATCTGGGCCTGGCACCTTGTCCACCCTCAGTGCCTTCAAACCCTCCCAAACTCTGCACTCCATGATTTCCCCATCTGTCACCCCCTCCCCCCCTGTTTCTGCCATTCCTCCCCCCTTGGGTATCACCCCCCTCTTCTCCTTAGTAAAAACAAAGCAGAAGTAATCATTTAGTGCTTCTGTCTTATCGCACCCTGCTTCCACCCAACCCCCCTCCTTCCTAATCCTTACTATGTGGTCCTTACAGCTCCTTTTCTCCCTGATGTACCTAAAGAAGTCCTTCTCCCCCTTCTTAATGCCTTGTGCCAGCCTGAGCTCTGTAGATGCCTTGGCTCCCCTTACTGCCCTGGAACTGTCTGAAACATAGTAACTCAATAATAGATAGTAAACAAATGGAATTATTGGCTGCGTCTAACAAGACTAACCATAGAGAGACTCCCTAGAAGATGCCTAGAAGAAAAAAAAATGGATACCATTGAGATGCCAAAATCAGCATGGTATAGTAAAATTCTAAAACTTTTGGGCAAAATGAACTTAAATTTCTTCTAACCTACCTTGACAGAAATGTTGTGCTTAGTCAACATTATAAAAGATCCATTTCAAAAAACTTTGTTAAAGCATCAGTAAGGGTTCCTTCTAAAGCATCACCCAACCCTACAATTGCAACGCCACCCACACCATCCATACACCAACAAGCATTGGGGTGTGCCTTTTGATCATCGACCCTAATGCTCACCTCATTCCATCTGTAAGGAAGCTGAGATGGTACAATATTGGAGAATGGGGTGAGCGTTAGGGCCAACAAACCAAAGGAACACTCCAGTGCTTGTAGATGTGTGGATAGTGTGGGTGGGGTTGCTGTGGTAGGGTTGAGTGGGGTGGGGTGTTAAGGTTGAAAACCCTAACACTCCATTTCCCTGCCTTTGTTGCTTTAGTAGGAACCCTAACTGATGCTTTAACAAAGTTTTTTGCAATGAATTTCATTACTTTTTGAGATAGTATAATAGCATTCCCATTTTATGGATGTTTTTTGGAATTTTTGCTTCAAATTTTGTACATGAACTTTTGAGACCCCACTTCATGATCACTGGCACTGTCATTTCATTACATTACTGGGTCCAAAAGGTGATTTCACAAATCGTGCAGCAACGGCGCCATTCTACACTACAAGTCTAGAAACACATCTCAGGCAGCATGTGAGAAATGACAGCTGTAATGTTCATGAGGTGGTGTGAGAAAATGGATATGTTGAAAATTTGAAGTGAAAATATTAACGCTTTAATGATAACTGATGCATTAACAAAAACTGGATATGCTGAAAATTGGGAGTGCAAATATTAACGCTTTAACCCTAACTGATGCATTAATGAAGTTTTTTACAATTTCTTTCTTTCTTTTTGTTAGATAGTGTAATAGTATCTTTATTTTACTGTGGAAAGGACCATGCACTCCCATCCCTCCACAGATTTGCATATGTAGGTAGCTGGGGAAACACAGGGGTTTCTGGCCCCTGCAGTTCCATGCATCAAGTTATGAGCAGGCATAGTGAAATTGCAACAAATAGTCATGACTGTGCCATCTTAAAGAATTTTCACCCCAAACATTCAGCTTAGCCTTCTTATCACCTCACCACATGTAGCCAGTATAGAAAACTTGCAAATCCCCGTTGAAATGTAATTGTGCACAACTGTAATACCATTCTGTGTGTCAGGTGTAGAAAAACATTTGGTAGGATTTAAAAAAATTACACCTGTACTATTCATGAGGTGGTGTGAAAGAATGGCAATGTTGAAAATCCAGAGTGAAAATATGAAAAATCGGTGAAGTTACAAGCATGCATAGAAACTGTGCAATGCATGATTGTAACATGGTAATTTGTTTGGAATTCTTTCATCAAATTTTCAAATGGGCTTTTTGGGACCTTCCCTCATGAACACTGGCACTGTAATTTTGTTAATCCATCTCGAAAGTTGATTTTGCACAGCAACCGTGCCATTCTGTGGCACAGGTGTGAAAACACATTTTGGGCAAGATGTGAAAAATGACAGTTCATGAGGAGGTGTGAAAAAATGATGATGCTGAAATTCTGGAGTGAAAATATCAAAAAGTTACGAGTGTGCATAGAAAATGCACAATGCACGCTTGTAACACGGTCATTTTTTAAAGTTTCTTCACCAAATTTGCAACATTGGCTATTTGGGACCCCACCTCATGAACACTGGCACTGTCATTTTGTTAGTCAGTCCCGAAAGGTGATTTTGCACAACAACTGCAAAATCACCTTTTGGGACAGAGTCACAAAATGAATGACAGTGCCAGTGTTCATCAGGTGAGGTCCCAAGAAACCCATATTGAACATTTGGTGCAAAAATGTAAAAAACTGGCTGAGATATCAACATAAGTTGAAAATGCCATTGACAGCCATTATACAACATTTAGCTTGATTCTTCAGTTCACGGTTCGACTTTGAAGAGAGCAGACATGTCCTGGTCTGAAGAAGGTGACAGCCCTGAACTTCCGGTGCTAAGTATGGGGTAAGGGGGGTGTGGGGTGCTCAGTGGGACTGGGAGGGTTGGAATGGGGGAGAGAAGTGACGTGGATGATGAGGGACAGTTTTCTGTTTTGCAGGTTAAAAAAATTAAAAAAAAGACGTTGGTGGACAGTTTTCTTATTTTTATAGCAGTACATATTTAGTTGTTGACGCTGGGAGTGTGCTCTCCAGTGTCCCACACAGCTCAGGAGGATAGGGTCATTATACTGCCGATATGGGGATTGGGCACCCCGATGTCAACAAAAGTATACATCAAGTGTTTTGGAACACTGTGGGTGGGCTCTGCAGTGTACCATAGTAATGGGAGAAAGGGGAATAAATGCCAATATGGGGATTGGGCACCTCGATGTTGGCAGCTACTCCACTGGACCGTTTTCTTTTTTTTAGCTATTAAAATATATACTTCGATGCAGGATTCTGCATCGTAACATGGCAGTTTGATGCAGAATCCTGCACCAAAGTGCAATTTTAGATGGAGGATTGTGCATCACTGCTGTGCAGTTTGGGGACACTGGGAGTGGGTTCTCCAGTATACCACAGTGGTGGGCAGTTTGGGGACACTGGGAGTGGGTTCCCCAGTATACCACAGTGGTGGGCAGTTTGGGGACACTGGGAGTGGGCTCCCCAGTGTCCCACTGTCATTTTGGGGGTGGGATAGTGGCCCGCACCTGTACCCTTCAGCAGGATGCTTTGATATACAGTCCTATGCTGGACAGCTGCTCCGACAGAATCATATGTTGATTATTAAATTTCAGCATAAAATCCTTCTGCAGACCGCTGCTCCAACATAGAATCCTATGCCGTTAGGGACATCTATTTTTTGCCTAAAGGAAAGAATGGGAAAAACAAACTGTAATAACTTTGGAATGGAATAATATTTTTTCACCAAACCTTCAAATGGCACAATGTGAGACCAAAGTTTTCTACCCTGAAAATTTCAGCACAGTAGCTACAGCAGTTTCTGAGATGAAGGTGGGCAAAAAACACAAAAATCTCTGTTTTTTCAACACTCTGTATCTCAGAAACCATGCAGTGGATGCAAACCAAATTTGGCATATCATTAGACCTGCCCCTTCTGATGTTGTGTGCACAATTTCAATCATATCTGTTGGACCTGCCCAAAGTAATTACCCTAAAAACATTTGCCTTTAACATTAAACACTCGCACTAACCCTACATATACTGGTGCTACCGTGCCACTATAATACATTAAGAATAAAATCAGAAACCACAGGATACAGTCTGATCTTCAAAAGATTGGCAATTCAAAATACTCCATGTGGTATGTCAATAACAACTATACCTAACAATTTCAACATTACCTTGAAGTTCTAATAGACTAGACACTTAGAAAAAGTTTCACTAGATGAATACTAAAATTATCTGAGAGCAATACAGTATATGGAAAACAAGCTCAGAATGCTATGAACAGTGATTGTGAGCATGGTGGCAAAGAGGATTTAATCAATATCCTCTGGCATTGTAAATGGTATGAAAAGAACCGTAAGCATCTACTGAATTCATTATTTGATAAATATGATACTATTGACCTCTCCAGATTTGCCAAATCAGCTCTAACTGGAATTTTGCATTTACACTGAGGATGTGCATGCAATCAAATGTCTAGCCAACTACTGTCTAGCTGTATCTAAAATTAGAAAGAGAATGACTGAGCAGTGACTCACCTACCATTCATAATCCAGTTAACCTTCAGATTCTGATTACAGCAAATACATCCTGACCGGTATCTGATTTTTTTTATGGCTTATTTATCTTGGGCCTCTCGAAATTATTATTTTTTGTCTGGTAAACTTTAAAATATCTCATATGATTGCTAGAAAGTATAGGGAATAGGGAAATTCTGTAATAGCATATGTATAATGAAATCTAACATACGTATATAACTTAGGAAACTTAAAATGCTCGTATATTTTATAGCCATTTTAAATGTCTTTGTTTATTAAAGTCTGTCTTGTACTTGATTTTAACTTTTGTATTTGTAAACCTTGTAGTCGAACAATAAAAGTGACTGATGATGATACACAACACTAATGAGGTGTGTGAAAGTTGTTTGTTGTTTTGTATAATACGAGCGTTAGCATGTGTTTTAAATGGTGGTTTAAATAGTAGTAGTAGCTATATTTATTTGTGACACCCTTCCCAGCAGGCCCAGGACACCAGCACAAAGGAGAAAATATCATAAACATCAGCATACAACAGAAGGCATTATATAAAAATAAAATTTGCATAAATAACAACCCATAAAACCTCAAATAAATAACCCAACAGCCGGACTGCACTTCACTATATAACCAGTGTTCATAATATAACAGTTCTGTATTTCATTCTCCAAATGCATGAGCAAAAAGATATGTTTCTTACCTCTTTTTAAATACCACCACCAAGGGGGCCTTCTTCAGGGCCACCGGGAGCAAATTCCATAATAATGACCGGCCCCCACAAATTTTAAGTCTGGTCCAGTGAACAACCAGGAGACCGTCCTTGGTGGAGCGGAGCGGGTGTGCAGGCAGGTAAAGGCATAGGAGATTGTGCAGGTAGCTTTTTGAAGTGAAAACAGCAGTTTTACTCTGTGCAAGCAACTTTGACTCATCTGCAACTGCAGCTCAGCTCACGCTGTATTTTGCTTTTGTTCTGTCATGAGAGCTCACAGCTAATTGCAGCCGTTGTGGAAAGCTGTTCTAAATGTTCTGAAAAAGTTGTTCTCAATAAAATATGCTTAGTATGTATTTAAGTCAGTCCGTCTTAGGTTGTCCTTACTATAAGATCCCCAGCCCCCACCTCCACCACGTGCATGCAAGTATCAGGACTTGTTTACAGCTCTGTATCAGCATGTTTTTTTAATCCTCTCGAGCCGGGGTTGCTCACTCACCCGCAGGTCCCGCCTAATCGTGTATATGCAACTGTTGGTTTTGGGGGGGATTTAATTAGTCTTTGTTAATTTTACGGACCGGATTGCCAACTGTTGGGGTATGGGTAAAAACTGAGCCCCCTACAATCAGACTGGGCCAGATCAATGAAAGCCGGACTCAGCACAAATTGTGCAAATTTTGCTGTTGGGCTAAAATTATCTGATCTGGTTCTGGCAGTCTGGTTTTGAGGAGGTTCTGTGCATGGGAGAAATGTTAAACAAAAAAAGGAAACTTGCTAGGCTCTGGAGTGGGTTGGAGTGGTAACTGGCCACCCTCCACACTGCCAAAGTCCACTACCTTAACGTGCCTTGCAACAAGGCAAGCCTCTTCTAGGGCTAGCAGGCAAAACTCCTTCTTTAGCAGCATTCACCCAGATGCTTCTTCTACAGCACTCTTTAGGTCTTTCACCTGGGACCACTGGCTAGGGTCTTGCCCCTCCATTATTGGCCAGCTTGCCAACCAATCCTCCTTGGAGCCTGCAGGGTACTGGGGGAGCTTCTTGATAGCACCCACCCCCACTGCTGACCCCCCAAAGACAACTGCACTAGCTGATATTTTAGCTTAGTGAGCCCTCAAGAGGGCTGCCAGGCAGGCAGGAATCACATCTGCAGCACTTCCCCTAGCAGACAGCTTCAGCTCCCTTCAGAACGTCTGCTTCCAGCTCTTCTAGCCTTTCTGTGCCTCCAGGAGTTCCTCATCCCAAACTTATGAACTGACGACATGCCCTTGAACACTCCTTGCAGCTTTCTTTCATGATGCTGGGAGTGGTCATAGCTACCCTGGAAGGCTCTCTGCTTAGTTGGGAAAAGTGAGTCCCGGTGCTAATTGGTTATGCAAATGAAAGTTTAACAAACATAACCAATCAGTGTCGAGACCTGCTAATCAGGCTCCATGCCAGTTCCCCTGCATGTGCTGCAATAGCTTTAACTGCAACTTCTTTTAAAAGACGGCAAGTTCCTTTGATGTTTCACAGCAGAACCCACAGGATCGGGTGTTCTATGGGAGGGCAGCAAAACAAAAAGGGAGAGTTTCTCCAAATAGTTAGGAGTTGAGAAAGATGGGGATATCTTTCCTCTACACCCCCACACAAGTACATACGCATACAAAAAACAAAACAAAATGGCCACAACTGTTGGTGAGATGGTTGCCACTGTCACAAGCCCACTCTGGTGGGGCAGGAATTCCTTGGCCCAGCCTGACAGTTAGGACAGGTGGATGGTTTTGTGGGGTCCAGGGCATGTTTCTTAACTGGCATATTGTAGGTCCTGTGCATAAAATTTAGTTGGGTTTAGCATAACCTGTTATTTCTAGAACAGCAGTTAAGGTGTTGTACTGCCTTTGACTATATTTCTGGGGAAATGACAATGCCCAGGTCATCCTCCCACGCTTTTTGTATATGGATAGTGGGATCCACTCCTTCCCCCACCAGTGTGCCATAAAACACAGATAAAGGCCCAGCAGTCGGCTGGGGTCTTAACATTTCTTTGAAGCATGGATCTTGTCCCAGGTTTCCTGGAGGTTCTAATGCCACTGATTGCAGCCTGTGTCTGATCTACAGGAATATAAATAGATCATCCCTGGGGAGCTCCCATCTAACTTGGAGCTCTTGAAATGTAAGGAGCCTCCCCCCATTCAGCTGCAGGATCTACCTCAGCCCTTTTTTTTGCCATCGTAGCAGCCCTCCATGCAGGAAGACATTGTAATGTGGTGTCAGTTTTAGGGTAGCACATGTGGATGCATACTGGGAGGGCATAATCTTAATCTTTATGTGGTCATGTACAGCTTTCCACACTTTCATCAGAGTTCTAGTGAATGGGTTAGAATATGTTTTCTTGGTAATTAAAGGTTGCATCACTGTTGCAGAGATATCTCTTCAAAGATCACCCCCTGCATCCCCCTCTATGGTCATCCGTACTAAGGGTGTTAGATCCAGGCCCACAGGCAGAAACACCAGTTGAGAAACCCAGTAGTAAAACTTAAAATTTGGTTGCCCCATCCCCCTCTCCTTTATAGTCTGTTGAACAACCCATCTACTGATCCTTGCGTTTTTCCTGTGCCAGATGAATTTATGCAGAATACTGTTTAATTCTTTAAAGAATTTATCAGGGATATTTTATTTTGGTCTTTGGTAACTAGGTAAGGCCCACTAGGCACAAGTGCCTGTTTTCAGGGGTGACCTGGGAGTACTGGGCGGTTAAGTGACTTGCTCAGAGTCACACAGTATGCAAGTGGAGGTTGTGAGAATCAAACTCAGGTCTGGCCTGCTGGATGTATCAAGCTTGTTCACACCTCGTTCTTCTAACCTCTAGCCATATACTGCCAGGATATAGCATGGTATGGACTGGAATAGGTAAAGGCATTGGGGTAGTATAATCATTTTTAATGTGGGTGCTCGTCCTAACACAGAGAGGGGTAACTCTATCCATCTATCACATTCTGTCACTGTTTTAGCCAGCAGGGACTCAGAGTTTAGGGAGTAAAACTTAGAAACATTGGAAGACTTGTGGACCCCCAAATATTTAATTTTTGAGACAGTTTGTACTCCTAGCTTATTATTCACCAGGGCCTGTCTATTTTTTCCCCCACTGGTAAGAGCTTACTTTTGGACCAGTTAATCTTATGCCCTGATAAAGAGGTGTATTCCCTGAGGAGTGCATGTACACATGGGAGGCTCTCCCCAGGATTCTGGAGATACAGCAGCAAGTCATCTGCAAAGAGGGACACTTTATACTCCCCCCTTACTCCATAGCTGACCACTCCAGGGTCGTTACTTATGGCAGCGGCCAGGGGTTCCAGAGCCATGACATATAAAAGGGGGGACAAGGGACACCCCTGCCTTGTACCAGCTGCAATATCTACACATTTTCCCAAAGCATGAGATAGGTCCCCATCAATTCCTAAACTAGGATCCTTAGCTCTAGTAACAGGGAATTCAGAGTCACTGCCATCCCTAACATTCTGACCATTTGTTACCCCTCCTTGCTCAGAGTAACCTTCTGTAGCTGTTTGGTGAATGGCTACTTAGGGAAGTCCTACCTCCCTTTCACTACTTTCCCTTTCAGGAGACACATACTGGGTAACCAGCTTCCTTTTCTTTTCCACTGGGGCTTCTGTGGGGTTCAGGGAATTACAAGCAGCCTTAGCCGTCTGACTGTGGGTAACCACACACACCACCCCCTGCTGGAGATTATTCCCTATAATCACATCCAGGGTGAGGTTGTCTGCCACTGGCACTCTTCTGTCACACCCCAATCCAGGAGAACACTAGCTAGTAGCAAGGTTTTCTCCTCCCTGGTGAATCCCTTTACAGTTATAAAATGATTAGCTATAAGCTGTTCAGGCCCAGCCAAATTCCCTTTTACCAGGGTAAGAGATGCCCCAGTGTCCCTTAACCCTTGGGTCTACACCCCACTTATGGTAACTGGGTGTATGTGCTCCCTCATGTTCACAGGCATGCTCTCAGGGATACACAGTGCACCCACCTCCTTTTGAGGAATACTTTCTCCACTCTGTGCTTTGTTAGGGCACTGTCTAGCAAGATGCCCTGGCTGCTTACAAAACCAACATTCATAACTTTTTTTATCCAAGACATCCTTTTTTGGTAACTTGCAGAGGCAGTGAGAGTTTTAGCTGCCCTGAAGGTATGCTTTTCCGTTTTTGCCCTGTAGCACCTGCTCCCCCACTTCCTTTCAGAGCAGGCCTGCTCCTGGCATAGTGATCCATGAGCTCAGCAGCTTGCTGAGCTGTTTTAGGATCCCAGTCCTCTAGCCAGGTTTTCAGCTGCGCTGGGCAAGCCCAAAAGAACTGCTCTAGTAGCACAACCTCCTCAATTTTCCCCACAGAGTTTGCTTCCACTCTCTCCCACCAACGTTTCCAAAACTAACGTTGCTTTGTGGCGAGTTCCACAACGCTCATTTCAGAGCTCTTGTGGAGCTTCTGGAATTTAACTCTGTAGGTTTCAGGAGTTAGTTCATACTTTTTCAGTAAAGCAGTTTTAAGCTTTTCGTAGTCTTTACTGTCCTCATTGTCCACTTAGCCTAGTGCCTCATGCCCATTGTCAGTAAGCAGCAGGTATAGCTGAAAGCGCCAGGTCTCTTAGAGTATCTTGGCCTGGATACAGACCTTTTCAAATGAAGTCAAAAATGCATCCATATCCTGCCCCTATTTAAAGTCTGCTAATAATTTGAAATTTAATTTATATCCCAGCCCTGGAGTTTCAGGTTCACCCCTGCCACTTACTTTGTCTGGCGCTGGTTGCTGGAGTCATAGTCTCACCAGTTTGAATTCTCTTTGGCACTGTTTTTCCTCAGCCTCTCTTTGAGTCCAGCATCTCCATTTCAAACTTTCTCTGTTCGAATTCCCTCTGCTGCTGGGCTTTGAACTTTCTCTGTTCCAGTTCCCTTTCTTGCTGCTTTTCTTCAAGCTCCCTTTCAAACTGTATGTCATCAAGCTCCAATTTTCTCAGCTCAAATTGTAGGTTTAGCCTCTCTAGCTCAGGATCTGTTGTGGACTTCACTTACTGCTGCGGTTCCAGTCCTCTCTGGTCTTGCTGTCCTCCTCCTCCATGGGACTGGACACTGCGATTTCCTTTGGCACCCCCATGCCCAAGGTCTGGTCCCTTTCAGTCACTGGCCATGATTCGAAGTCCTGAGCAGTTGCTTGCTCATCAGCTGCCACAAGAGCCTCCATGACATTCTTTTTGCTGTGCCCCTCATACTGGACCCTCTTCTCCTGGCACAGCTGCTTCAGCTCTTCTACAGTGTAGTTGCTGTACTTGGAAGTCATCTTTCTTCCCTACGTTGCCACTAGTCTGCCTTTACTTGCAGCAAACAAATAGGGTAGGGAACTATATCTTCTGACTAATTTTCACTTTTTCAAATTTCTGCCCTCTTTGTATATGGTTTGTTTAAGCAGTTCACCAGTCGCACCGCTGCTCACCGAATCTGTCACAAGCCCACTCTGGTGGGGCAGGAATTCCCTGGGCTACAGTGAATCCTCTTGTGATCAGGGTCTGGGATACCCCTCCTCTGTCCTTTTAGCATGCTCGCTGTTTCACAACTGAACATACGCCAGAGGATTCCCAAGGCTTTCTCTCTCCATGCACGGGGGGTCCAAATACAGTCTCAAGTCTGTGTTCCTGGGATAGAACCCTTTTGGCCACTGCACAATGAACCAGAAAGCCACAGGCATCTATAGGCCTCCGGGGAAATGCCCTATACACTCTAATATGTGTCTTTCCCCAGAAATGCAGAGACTGGTTCAACCCCCCCACAGGCTCCTTCTTCAGACCTTTCATATTTCCGCCCCTTCTTTTGTCCACGGAGTCCTTTGTGGTACTTTTCTTCGGTAGTGTTTGGCCCTTAAGCATTCACACAGGCATAGTATAGTTTGAACAACCCTTTCCCAAAGCAACACACTCAAAAGACACTGGCAGAATTATCTTAAAATAAGCCAAAAGGCTTTACTAATTAATTAATAAATGCAGTAAATAACTTAAAGACAGATAATATTAGGCATTGGTTACAGGATATGGAAAAGAAAATGGAAATATACAATAAAAACCTACACTTTAAAATTCTGAGTTTGGAGTTCTACGCCAAGTCCTTGTTTGTGTTCCATGTCATAACAGTGATCACCATTACGGTGAGTGTACATCACCGAAAACCAATTTCAGCAATGCACACTTGCAGTGTGGACAACAACGACGCCTGAGACCTAGAGGTCTCATTTTTAATGTGGGGTGCTGTGCCCCCTGCACCCCCCTACTTAAGGATTCTCAGCTCCAGGGGGCTGCATGTCAGGAGATGGGGTGAAAAACTTAAAAAAATACATGCCACCTGCTGGGAAAAAAAAAACCTGCACCGCACCGCGCCAGACCTGAACTCTGTATCCTGTGCCTCCCAGCCAACTGTCCTGCCCGCCACGCTAATGGACCAGTTTGGCAGCTGCCACCACACCCTCTCCCACATACCATCCCTCCCCTGCCTCCCCCCCACATGTACACATGTATACCTGCTACTTCCTGTCACAGAATTCTCCCACTGCATTATCCGGTCATCCCCCTGCATGGTAGCTGTGAACACAGGTGCCATAATGGAGTTGCTGTTTTTGTTTGTGCCCAATTTTGGTCTCCTTGTTCACTGGACACCCCTTGTTTGCTGAATTTGAAGTGCAAAGTGTCCTTAGAAAAGTAGTTGAATTATTGGTTCCTGTGGTCCAGGAGACTTTCCTGAAAAAGAAAATGTCTTTGCTCGTTCTCAGTAGGACAGGGTCCCAGTGTAAACAGTTTCTTTCATCAAAGTCCAAAAAGGCAATGATAAAGTCTTGCACCCCTGTTTTATGGGGTTTCTCAAAGGGCAGATCCAGTGATACTGATTTGCTCTGTGATTGACTAGCATTCCATCTCCATGGCTACACAACTAATCAGGTTTTAATATTTTACTACAAAAAAAAAAATGTTCATTTCTGAATAGGAGAGAAAAAGAACTCAGAGTCCAGCCAGTTCAAAACAGAACTTTTAGGAGAAGATCCACGGCCAGCCTCCTTCCCCTTGAAATGGCTGGAATCGCTAAATGCAGTACAGCAATTTACCTAAATGCTAGTCCATTCAGATGTAATTAGATTAACTCAGGGTAGACCTGCAGAGACGAAAGGGATCCAGATGGCATGGCACCACTAGAGGCTGTGGGCTATTCAGAGACAAAAGGATTCCTGGCCTTCCAGCCCTACTTAATTATCCCCTTTTGTTTCCTTTTAAATGGTCTAATCAAGCTCTAGTCCCTGACTACCTGTTAACAGTTTCTCTGCCCAGTAACAAGAAATTACATCACTTTAGGTCCCATATTTTCTTTGTAACCATGATCCCTTACAACTTGCCCTGGATTTCCATGGGCTTCCCTGGTGTATAATATACATAAAATGATATGAAATAAACCAATTCAATAAGGTACAACTTTATCATGCTACAGTCACCACTGCAGCCAGTTTGTGTGTTGGGGGGGGGGGGAGTAGTGGCTGTAACTGCACACATGGCTACTGAAACAGACATCACAATACTTTCTTAAATCTAAAGCTGGTTCCACTCAAACCACCTTGACATGAACTCCAAAAAGGTGGTCTCCATGTCTTTTGGCTCCAGCAACTCTTCACCAAGCTCAGTCCTCCCCTGTCATTCAAACCCTGGATGGTTTTCCACTTGAAGAGGTCACCCTCTTTTAGTACCTTGGCACATTGCTGGACAGAAACTTGGATTTCTCCACCCACGTTGACACCATACCTAAAAAGCCCCATCTGAAGCTTGGCCCCCTTATACAGAAACCAGTCCTGCCTGCCCCTACTGGTCTGCTGAGAGATCCTCCAAATAATAATCTTGCCAATTACCAGGTCATGCTGAAAATAGACATATTTATGCTTAGCGTATCTTAGTTATCAAAAACAAATAGAAAATAAATGTTTGACTATGCTGATGTGGTCTATGGTGCCAGGCAAATCGGTGAATTATCAGTCATGTTTTTTGAAGGTCAGTCATGACTGATCATTGTTAATCATTAATTGTTATCATCTGATCATCAAGGGAGACTGTGATCTAAGATCTTCATCGACATCATGATTTAATTATCAAACATGAACTTTCAAATTATCAGCTGATGATTATTGATTATTTTTGTAAGTTTGAATCAGCAGGATGTTTTTTTGATGACTTGTGGATGATCAAGTCATGATCATGGGTGATCGTTATTGCTTATATTAGTTCTGTATGATAGGATTGTAAGTCACAAGTGTAATACTTAACAACGTTTTATGTGTTACTATTATGAAAATATGAATGTCAAATATCAGCAAAGGTAAATTAATTATAATATAATTCATGTGAAGTCATGTTTTAATCCTTTTAGAAAGACTGCATGCAGTGCTAGGTATAGTATACACATTTGCATAACTGATTTGCATATTTCAGAAGAACAGTTTATGGACCAAAACAATGGTAATTTTCTATTTTTAATATATTTTGTGTTAACAGTATTAGTTTGGAAGTGTTTTGAGCACAAACCAGGTACTTGGAACTCACCACATCCATAAAATGAACCACTGAATGGAGCTATGTAAATCAATTTGAGCCTTTGTAATAGTATTAAGAAGTGAGATGTCACAGTAAGTCTTAACTGAAGGCAGTGAGTTTGTACAGAAGATGTATCATAACTAATAATTCCAGTAAAGATGTCAAAATAGAAGACAAGATAAATTCCAGAAGAATAGAGAAAAAATAAGTTAATTTTTAAAAACGTATTCTAGTAATCTTGACCAAGGGGAATCAAAAAAAATCATGATGATACGTGATATCCTTAATTGCAGTCACCATTTCCATAACATCATGATTTTTGATTGGTAGCCAATTAATGTTAATGTTTAGTTATTTTTAATTATGATCACAGTGATGATTTCTGAAGTTTGAACATCATCTTATATTTTAAGATACATTTTGTATTGTGGATTCTGACATGTAAAGCACCTTGATACTTTGAAAGGCGCTTTAAAAATAAAGTTATTATTATTATTATTATCTTTGAAAATAATTGATAATGGTCATTCATGACACATCATTATAAAATCATCATTCTGCTGGCATGCTGCTTCCAAGTCCACCCTGGTCAGGCTGGTTCTGCTCTTCCATTCCTTGTGTTGATTTTTCTACTGACTCACTCGCCCCTACACACTTATCACTGCACCTTCTATTAGAACCTTTCTGTCACCACTCTTCGTCTCGTCCCCTTTCTTATTCTGAATAAAAATAGGAGTGGTGTATAGACCCCCTGCCCTGGCGGAGGAGCTGGAGGAGAGTCTGGTGGCAGATGTTGGGAGACACTGCAGACTGGGCAGAGGAATGATGGTGGTGGTGGTGTTGGGGGACTTTAACATGCCAGGAACAGACTGGGAGACTATGACATCCTCTGTGACCAGGGAACAGAGGTTGTTGGATGTCTTTCAAGACGCGTTCCTAACTCAGCAGGTGGGGGAACCGACCAGGGAGGCACGGGTACTGGATGTGGTCCTGGCAGACAGTGACCAGATTGGGGCCTGGAGGTAAGGGACCCGTTGGCGGGAGTGACCATGCCACGGTCTGGTTCTGCCTGGACCTAGGAGGGCTAGAAGGCTGCACAAAGACGGAGGTAACTGACTTCAGGGGGATGGATTTTAAGGAAATGGGAAGGATCCTTAATGAGCATTTGGATGTGATTGGGTCAGACATGGACACTGACAGTAGGTGGGAAATCATCAGGAGAGGGGTACAGGATGCTACCAGCACCTGTGCAAGAGTAAGACGAAAATGCGGTAGGGTCTGAAAACCCCTGCTGGTGGACCAGGGAGGTTCAGGAGGTGGTGCGGGGAAAGAAGGCAGCCTATAGGCAATTCAAGTGCTCAAGGAGTGAAAGGAATCGAGGGGAGTATGAGCTGATGGCTAGAAGGGCCACTAGGGTGGTGAGGGCGGCTAAGGCAAGGAAGGAGCAGAACCTGGCCAGGGAAATTAGGAGAGGGAACAAGGGGTTCTTTAGATACATTGGGGAAAAATGAAGGGTGAAGAGGCAGATTAGCAGGATTAAATCAGGGGAGAGATGGGCACAAGACCCGGGGGAGCAGGCTAAGGTACTAAATGAGTACTTCACCTCAGTTTTCACCAAGGAAAATGGGGGTGCTGCATTGTACATGGGAGGAGACAGAGATACTGAGGAGGGGGGGACCCTTACTGATCGGTGGGTCTGGCGAGAGGGGGAGGCATCACTGGCAGGAGGGGGGAGGGCTAAGCAGGGAGAGAGATACCAGAAGTGGAAATCACAGCAGAGAGAGTGATGGAAGCCCTCAGCTCCCTTAAGATGGAGAAAGCACCGGGGCCAGATAAATTACATCCCAGAGTGCTGAAGGAACTTGCAGATGTCCTGGTGAAACCCCTGGCGGAGCTTTTCACCATCTCTCTGAGGACAGGGTGGGTGCCCCAGGACTGGAAGGTGGTGCATATAGTGCCTATCCACAAGGAGGGATCAAGGGAGGTGGCAGGGAACTACAGGCCTGTCAGCCTGACATTGGTGGTGGGCAAGGTGATGGAGGGCATTGTCAAGGAGAGGCTGGGGGGACCTGGAAAAGTCAGGGTGCCTGGACGGTAGACAGCATGGATTCGTCCCAGGGAAATCATGTCAGACAAACCTTGTGGAGTTCTATGACTGGGTGACAAGTGTCTTGGACCTGGGTAGACCAGTGGATGTCCTCTTTCTAGACTTCAGCAAGGCATTTGACTCTGTTCCTCACATGGGCCTGTTGGATAAGCTGGGAGAAATGGGGGTGGGGAACCAGATGATCAGATGGATAGGCAATTGGCTCCAGGACCGACCCAGAGGGTCGTAGTTGGCAGGATAGTCTCATCCCCAAGGAGGGTCATTGGTGGGGTCCCACAGGGATCAGTCCTGGGCCCCTCCTGTTCAACGCCTACATCTCTGACATAAGGACAGGAATCAGGGTGAGATGAGTCTCTTTGGATGACTCAAAACTGGGGGCGGTGATGATGGGAGGAGGGAGGTGGCCTCACAGGGGTCCTAGAGGCTCTGGAAAGATGGTCTAGAAAGTGGAAGCTGAGGTTCAATGCAGGGAAATGCAAGGTACTCCACCTGGGGGCCAGAAACCCGGGCCAAGTGTACACCCTGGGGGAATGCTACAAGTCTCAATGGCTGAGAGGGACCTGGGGTGGTGGTGGATGTCAAGATGAACAACTCGGAGACTTGTAGGAGGGCAGCAGCCAAGGCCAACAGGATGCTGGGATGCATCGCTAGGGGATCACCTCCAGAAGGAGGGAGTGATACTCCTCTGTATAACTGCTTGGTGAGGCTGCACCTTGAGTACTGCGTGCAGTTTTGGAGGCCACACTTAAAGAGGGACATTAAACTCCTGCAGAGGGTCCAGAGGAGGGCAACCAAAATGATTTGGGGCTTGGGGGACAGGACCTATGAGGAGAGGCTCGAAGAGCTAAATATGTACACATTGGAAGAGAGAAAGGACCGGGGGGACATGATAGAGGTCTTCAGGTACATGAAGAGGGTAAATAGGGGAGGAACAGACAGGGTGCTTCGAAGGAAGGAGGAAGGGGCCACTAGAGGGCATGGGTGGAAGCTGGAGGGGGGAAGATTCAAGGGAGAAAGGAGGAGGTGGTACTTCACTGAGAGGGTGGTGGAGCCATGGAATGCGCTGCCTGTGGGGCTGGTGGAGGCAGAGACAGTGGAGGGGTTCAAGAGGGGGTGGGACAGGTACAGGGGAAGGATTCTGGAAGCAAAATCCAATGCAGCAAGAATATCCAGAACTGGGAAGGGAGAAGCCAGAGAAGGCGAGGGGGGGCAGCAAGGTCAGCACCCAGGGTGGGGGCTGACCAAACTTGCAGACGCGAAAGACCGTTAGGCCTATTCTGCTGGCATTTTAGTATGTTAGTATGCTTTCCTTTCAGAATACTGGTTTGCCTCATGCCATACCTTACTGACCTAGTCTTACTCTACATCCTCTCTTTCTACCCACTCTTCTCCTTGGACCCGTGATCTTTTAGCATTTCTTGCTGCAACACCACTGGAACATTGCCCGGATTAAACCTCTAATTCTGCACGAAAACCTGCCATTATCAGTGCATGCCTTCATAACATCCAGGCTCACCTACTGTAATATCTTTACCTCGAGGTCAGTGGAGTGAACCTCCGCCAGCTGTAGCTGGTGCAGAATGCAGCAGCCAGACTGCTGACAGGGCTGTCAAGGTCCTGCCATGTGACTTCAGTCCTGCGGGGTTTGCACAGGCTGCTGGTCAGGTGGAAGATTCTCTTCAAGGTGGGCTTGCTGACTTATAAGACCCTACATGGATTGGGCCCTGGCTACCTGTCCGAACTCCTTATTCCTGCCATCCCAGCCCGCTCCTTTCATTCCTCCATCTAGGGCCTCCTGGCAGTTCCAAGGACCAGGCTGAAAACTTTGGGTTAGCATTCATACTGGGTGGCTGGCCCGGTCCTCTGGAACTCACTGCCAGGATCTTTGAGGGAGGCCCCTATGGTGGGCACATTTCGGAAGGGCCTAAAGACTCACCTGTTTAGTCTGGCTTTTCCTACTGATGTTACTTAAGATATAATATCTTTTAATCTTAATTTGTGATTGGTTATTTATACAACTTTTAATGTTTTAGTGTTTTATTACTCTGTCAAATCTCTGTACTGAGCCTCCGGGATTGGGCACCTGATAAATAATAAATTACTTACTGACTTACTTACCTGTTCTGGCCCATCTGCCTTTTTTTTTTTTTTTGTAAGAGTAACTTCCCTCTGGAATCTTCCAGCATTCCACTTTCTTCCCCTACCCCAATCTCTCTTTTTTAAAAAACAATTCTTAGATGCTCATCAACACACATACATAACTGTTACTAATATGTTCAAGAAAACTATTTTATTTTCTCCCATAACTTGGAAAAAATTTAAGCGAAAATAGAATAATAAATGATAAGTCTGATTAACAAGGTTGAAGGATTCCAATACAGATTGTTAAAATATATTTCTAAGACCTAGTACATAACATTTTATGGTTATTGTCGCCCATATTCAAACAGTTGGGGCAAGAATAGCCAGGTTAGCACTGTGCTGGTGGTCAGGGTGGAGGCCATGTTCAGAAGCCCTCAGTGAACCATGCCAAGCCAGTAATGTGAGCATGCAAAATATACTGCTGTGCCTTTGTAAATGAGGAAACCCTCATACATAATGGGTGCAGCAGTATATTCAAAAGTTTCAGCAGTGCTGAACAGCCAACATCACAGTGATATATATATATATATATATATATATATATATATATATATACATTTTACCAGGAGAGACCCACTAAGCTGAAAGCTTGTTTACAGGTGCGACCTGGGAGCACAAGAAAGTTAAGTGACTTGCTCAGAATCACATAGTATGCAAGTGGGATTCAAACCCAGGTCTCCAGGTTTGCAGCTCAGAGCCTGAAACCACTGCACTATACTGCTTCAACCCTGCAGTTAACTTGTCGCAATGGATGGACCCTACCCGATCACCCGTTCCTTGTTGCAAACTTTTTTGACGCATCTCCCTGGTCTCTAATGGACCTAGCACCCCCCATTTGCCCATGCTGGTACTGTTAATAATAGTCCCTGGTGTTTAGTGGTCCCCCCACTACCCAATTGTCCATGCCAATACAGTCAATAATATTCCCTGGTGTCTAGGTGTCTCCCACTCTGAACAGTTGTTAGTTGCTTGATCACTCATTGACAGTCAGATGGCATTTGGCCAAGGAAGTGAGTGGAGGGCTGTGAATTTTTCTTTCAGCTCTGCATTCTCTACTATTACAGCCTTCAAATATTTTTCAGCAGCAGCTGCTTGGCGTTCAATAATACAGGTATCATAACAGACATCAGTAGCATCCAGTTTTACATTGCTGTCTTCAATTTAGAAAACACATTCATGACAGCCTGCTATATTTTACAAACATCCTTCTGTCCTAAGTGGACATTTTGTCTCAGGTTAAGCAATGGATGGTTTGGACTTCACACGAAGTCTATTGGAAGTAATGAGTTAAAGATGTGGATCTTAGATGTATTCTGTGCTTTCTCCATTGACAGTTTCACCACCTAGCCCAGCTGAAAAGATAATGATTTTATATTGATATCTCATGAATGATCATAATCGGTTATGTTCAAAGATCATGTTCAAGCTTCAAAACCATCACTGTGATCATAATTAACAACAATTAAACATGAACATTAAATAGCAGCTAATCAAAAAACATGATATTATAGAAATGATGGTTGTGATTAATGATGATCTCATATCATCATGATTGTTGTATGATGGCCCATGGTCAATGTTACTTAAGAAATAAAAAAAATACTTTCTTTCTTTACATTGGGAAATTTGTCTTATCTTCTATTCAGGCATCTTTTCTGGAATTGTCAGTTATGATATATCTTCTGTATGAACACATTGCTTTCAATGATACTTTATCTGATGCCTCATTTCTTACTAGTGTTATGAAGGCTCAGATTGGTTTTATATAACTCCATTCAGTAGTTCCTTTTATGGCTGTGGCAAGTTCCTGAAAGTACCTAGTTTGTGCTCAAACCCTTTCCTAACAAACAGTCTGCAAACTAATACTTTCAATGCAAATTGTATTACAAAATAGAAATTACCATTTGTTTGGTCCATAAACTGTTCTTTTGAAAAATGCAAATCAGTTGTGCAAATGGCTATACTATACCTAACATTGCATGTACTCTTCCTAATGGGTTAAAACTTGACTTTGCATGATTTACATTATAATTAATTTGCTTTTGCTGATACTTGACATATGTATCATATTTTCATAAGGTAGCAATCAAGTCCACAAGAGGAAAAGCAGTTTGGTCACATAGTGCATGTCTTAACTGCACCGCGCGAGTCCACTGTTCTGCCGTATACCTCACGTTGCACTGGAGTGGTGATCCATGGCGGCATGGTGTTGTTATAATAAATCTGCTTGACTGCACTATCTGCATGACTCCACTGTTATGTTTTTCTGTGGTGATCCATGGCGGCATGGTGTTGTAAAAAATAAATCTGCTCAAGTCTGCTATCGGCACTGTTTTTGTATTTGCATCTGCAGTGTTTTTGTTTTCAGTGCTTTTTTAAGGTGTGGTTTTGCTTTGCGGCTTTTTCACTACGCTGTTTCTTGCCGTGCCATTTTATTTTGCTTGCTTGATGTGGAAACTTTTTATAATAGTAACAAATAAAACTTTGTTGAGTATTACTCATGTGACTTACAGTCCTATAATACAGAACTAATATAGTCATTAGTGATCATCACTTGATCATCCACAGATCATCAAAAACCATCATGCTGATTTAAACTTACAAAAATGATAATCATCAGTTGGTGATTTTAAAGTTTATCCAGGACAATATAAACTTCTTCCCTCAGTGGAGATGGGTCAGCACTTCCCAATAAAGTAGACTTCAAACTTTCTTATTAGTGCAGCTTCTTTAATCAATCAAAATTAAAAAAACAAAAAGTCTTGAAAGAGGCTCACCACATTGTAATGTACATATCCGGGTGTCAGGCATGGACAGTAACCTATTAGCACCACAAAACATCTAACTTCCCACACAGCCAGAAAAAAATAACTAACCATAGGAGAACCCCCGAACTCCAGCCATGACTGAAGCTTTTTGGATTTTCACTCTTGATACATTTTCTCCAAGAGGTCTTAATGAGGATCTACCACTGCATATGTTTCTGTAATGGAGACTATGATGAATTATTAACTTCAGTCATTAATTAGACCAAGATACTCTAATGGAATTATTTATTATTAGATTATTTATTTCAAATTGCTCTATCCTATTTATTCACATTTCTGTACAATTTGCACTTTTTTGCATGTTTTGGTATTTTGCACTTTGTTATGCTGGCTGGGGAGAAGTGCTCTGAAGATGACACCAGACAGCATTGATATGTAAGTGTTTCGACCACCTCTGCATGGGTTGGCATGTGAGAGTTCGGGGGTTTTCCTCTGGTTTGTTATTTCTTTGGCTGTGTGGAAAGTCAGATGTTTTCTGATGCTGATAGGTTACTATTACAGCACCAAGCTTGTAACAGTAGGAAAATGCTGTTGCTCCCCTGTCCATGCCTGAAACCCGGATATGTACATTACAGTGCGATGGGCCTGTTTCAAGATTTTTTTTAAACTATTGATTGGTTAAAGAAGCTGCATTGATAAGACTGTTTGAAGTCTATTTTAATAGGAATTGCTGACCCATCTCCACTGAGTGAAGACGTCTGTGTTGTTTTAGTTGGACTTGTACCTCAGGGTATAGTGCCCTCCAGAATGTGGGTGCCAACCAGTTTTGTGGTTTTTGGATTTGAAAGTTCATGTCTGATGCTTGAATCATGATCTAGATGATGATCTCAGATCACAATTTCCCTTGATGATCATGTGGTAATGTAATTATTAATGATGATCCTTCATGACTTGCCTTCAAAAAACATGACCGATAATTTACTAGCTTGCATGGGAGCATTCTAGATGTAAACGTTCCAACACCTAAACTTTTCCAATTTTAACCACTGCACTGCTTGTGCAGAATCCATCTTAAAATGGTGATGTATGTTCTGGAGCAAATTCCTTCAATAGTATCACCTTACAAATACATAAACATCTGCAGAATATAATATCATCTTAAAAATACATAAGCATTTGTAGAATACAAGTACACTTTATGAAACTGTGATCTGACAAACAGTTATCAGATCCATTACCAAAATGAAAATTGTAAACTGCTGTATAACCTGTAACTCTGTACGGCTCACCTGATAATTTGTACTTAGTGTACCTTAGCCAGGTTTTCCTAATATACACTGTATTGGATTGGATTGCATGTAGCAACTGTATTGTATACATGTAAACTAATGCAAAACTGGAAAAAGTGTGCACAAGGGTTAGTGGTGCTCACGAAAAAAGTCTATCAGTTCATCACACATTCGGGCACTCACCACCTCTAATGGATGGACACCACACAGCTTTAGTAGTTGAAAATTAAAAAAATAATTTTATTGACACAAATCAGGAGTGTAAAAACACCCCTGCACACGTCCCACTTGACGCCTTTCTGACAATACATTTCTTTATCAATAAAATGATTTTTTTAATCTTCAACTACTAAAGCTATCTGTCCATTAGAGGTGGTGAGTGCCTGAATGCATGATATACATGTAAACTACTGTATAGTACATACTATATTGCCTCTGTAAATGTTACCCTTGGAACCAGGTGTGTACACAGGTGTCCCTTGTAAATGAGCACTCGCTCAGTGGGATTGTATATCTGTTCATTTCACATTTCATGAGTAAATACTGCTACTACTACTACTGCTTCTAGCTTGGGTATCTATTCCTGAGCAAGGCCTTCTATATACCCCTACCAGCAGTACCACGGCTGTAAAACTTGACTTCTTTGTAGTCTGAGCTGTGCTGTAATTCTCTCCATCTGGTACATAACTCTTACTTGATCTTTCTACTCCTACACCAATAGGGGAACTGAAGACAGCCAGTGAAATGTACTGTAATTCATTTGGTCACTACTAGACATGCTACTGGAAACAATCTCCTTTGTTTACTGTCAAGATCTGCTTGACAGAGAGACCCGGCAATGTTTGTTTACAATCTACTGTAATGGACGTTGCCAGTTACCCTAGGATCTGTATTCAGTATTGCCAGATTATAGGGCATCTCCCAAAATATGAAAATAATCACCAGTGTGCTCAGAGCCCCTCCTTCACTGGTCAGAGCCCCCTCTAAAGTGAGCTGCGAAAGAGGGAGTATGGAAAAACTTTACCAATGTCCTCTCTTCAAGTTGGAGAGAATGTTACCTTCTAACCTTGCTCTATTGGCCTTGTATGTTCATCCTCTGAAATATTCTTCCCAGAGTCCAACATCTGTTTACCAGTGACCCCCCCCCTCCAGGGACTGTCCCCCCACCTCCTACTTGTCATTAGGAATGAAGCAACTGCCACATCCTTTTTATGTTTGCTTGCACACATGTGCAAGAAACATAGTGCCATCATCCGAGTTTTCGGAGGTGTGGCAGCCCTCTTCCAATTCAGTCAGTGTGTTTGCAGGTGCGGCTGCAGTTCTCCAATGCCTGCTGGAGCTGTCTATGACAGCTCCAAAATGCAGTGGCGTACAGTTGAAAGGGGGAGCTATGCTTCAGTGAGCAGTGATAAGATATCGCCTGCTCATGCGCGCCTCCCCACACACACACACACACACACACACACACACATATGCATGCATACTGTGTGCTCACCTCCCCCACGCACACACTGTGTAGCCGACTGGGGTGCCCAATCCCCCGTCGGCTGTGCTGCACCCCCCCCAAAGCAGAGTTACATATGCCATGCTGGGTGCCCACCCCAGCATGGCTGCACATTGTATAGCTGACGGGGGTGCCCAATCCCCTGTTGGCTCCACTGTCCCCCCCAGTACAATCGCCATGCTGAGAGCCCACCCCAGCGTGGCAACAGATGCTATGCCAGCAGGGGTGCCCAATCCCGTTGGCTCCATGCCCCACCAGCCATCCTTGTGCCATGCTGGGCCACCCCAGCTTGGCAAGCGCCTCCGCATCGTCATTAAAAAAAAAAAAAACCCTGAAACTTAAAAAGCGGTCCCTCGTTGTCTCTGCCCCCACCCTTGCCCACCCACTAAGCAGCCCACCTCCCCACACCCTCCTCCCCATACTTACCTCGGACTCCGCGTGGCGATCTTCAGTGGACCAGGAACACATCTGCATTCTTCAAAGCCGACCGCGAACTGAGGGAATGCCGGTAAGCTGTATAATGGGATAGATAGGGTTTTTTCAACTTTGCTGCATATCTCAGCCATTTTTTGGAATTTTTGCACCAAATTTTCAACATTGGGTTTTTGGGACCCCTTCTCATGAATGCTGTCACTGTCATGGCATTAATCGGGCCTGAAGGGTGATTTTGCAGTCACTGCGTGAAATCACCTTTTGGGACGGAGTAATGAAACGACACTGCCACTGTTCATAAGGTGGGCTCTCAAAAAGCCTATGTTGAAGATTTGGTGGAGAAATTCCTAAAAATGACTGTTTTATGAGTGTGTGTTGCGCAGTTCCTACGCACGCTCTTAAGTTCATGAATTTTCAATATTTTCACTCCAGATTTTCAACATTGCCATTTTACCACACCTCCTTATGAGCAGCAAAGCTGTCATTTTTCACATCTTGCCCAAAACGTGTTTCTGCCCATGTAGTGCACAGTGGCGCAGTCGGTGTGCGAAATCAATGTATGGGACACACTAAGAAAATCACAGTGACACTGTTAATGAGCAGAGGTCTTAAAATGGTTATGTTGAAAATTGGTGGAGAAATTCTAAAATGACTGTTTTATGAGCGTGCGTTGAGCAGTTCCTACGCACGCTCTTAAGTTCGTGAATTTTCAATATTTTCACTCTAGATTTTCAACATTGCCATTTTACCACACCTCCTTATGAGCAGTAAAGCTGTCATTTTTCACATCTTGCCCAAAACGTGTTTCTGTCCATGTAGTGCACAATGGCGCAATCGGTGTGCGAAATCAATGTATGGGACACATTAAAAAAATCACAGTGACACTGTTAATGAGCAGAGGTCTTAAAATGGTTATTTTGAAAATTTGGTGAAAAAATTCCTTAAAATGACTGTTGTACAAGCATGCTTTGCTCAGTTCCTACGCACGCTCGTAAGTTTGCGAATTTTCAATATTTTCACTCCAGATTTTCAACATTGCCATTTTATTACACTTCCTTATGAGCAGTACAATGGTCATTTTTCACATCTTGCCCAAAATGTGTTTCCACCCATGTAGCGCACAATGGCACAGTCGGTGTGCGAAATCAATGTATGGGACACATTAAGAAAATCAAAGTGACACTGTTCATGAGCAGAGGTCTTAAAATGGCTATGTTGAAAATTTGGTGAAAAAATTCCTAAAAATGACTGCTTTACAAGCGTGCGTTGCGCAGTTCCTACGCACGCTCGTAAGTTTGCGAATTTTCTATATTTTCACTCCAGATTTTCCACATTGCCATTTTATTACACTTCCTTATGAACAATACAGCTGCCATTTTTCACATGTCACCCCAAATGTTCGTCCGCACATGTAGCGCACAATGGTGCAGTCGGTGTGTGAAAGCAATGTTTGGGACAGATTAAGAAAATCACAGTTGTACTGTTCATGAGCAGAGGTCTTCAAATGGCTATGTTGAAAATTTGGTGACAAAAGTCCATAAAATTACTGTATTACGAGTGAGCATTGTGCAGTTTCCACGCACCCTCGTAAGTTCATGACTTTGTAATATTTTCAGTTCAGATTTTCACCAGTGGCATTTTTCCACACTTCCTTATGAACAGTACAGCTATCATTTTTCACAACATGGCCGAAATGTGTTTTCACACTTTCAGCGCAGAGATGCGTGGTCGCTGTGGGAAATCATTGTTCGGGACAGGTAAAGAAAATCACAGAGACACAGTTCATGATCAGAGGTCCCAAAATGCCTGTGTTGGCAATCTGCTGTAAAAAATCCCCAACCTAATTACATTACGGGTGTGCGTTGCACAGTTTCTATGCATGCTCGTGACTTTACCAGTTTTTTAAATATTTTTACTGCAGATTTGCAACATTGTTATTTTTTACACCTCTCCATGAACAGTACAGCTGTCATTTTTCATATCCTGTTCGGAATGTGTTTTTGCACCTGTTGTGCTAAATGCCATAGTTGCTGTGCATAAGCAGCTTTCGGCTAACAAACTGATATTGCCACTGTTCATGAGGTGGGGGTCACAAAAAAAACATGTTGAAAATTTGGAGTGAAAATACCAACGAATGCCTGAGGTGTTAGGGTTTCCAACCATAATGCCCCACCCTGTAGAGAATGACAGGCATCAGGGCTGTGACTTGGGATTCTTGCCTGTAATGCTCATACCATTCCACATCCTGCAGCCAGTGAGAGGCATTGAGGTATGCCTTGGACTCTTCGGCCCCAAAGTTCACCCCATTCTCCTGTACCGCACCCATCTCACTGTATTTCCTGATGGAATGGGGTGCGCATAAGGGCCAAAGACCCCAAGACACACCGTGACACTTGTCAGTGTCTGCAGGGTAGGGTGTGGTGAAATGGCATGACCATTATGCCTGACGACCCAAAGGCACACCCCAATGCCTGTTGCTCTCTGCAGGGTGGTGGTGGGGTTGGCTTCAGCTCAATACTTCACTGCCATTTCTATTATGCAGCTCTGTAACGTCTACACTACCAATGCCAATGCCAGCAAGCAAACATTCGGCATTGACAAATGCTTATTACATATGTTGTCTCTAGTATTTTATAGGTTTATTTGAATGTGGTTGTTTTAACTGATATTTTATATTGAATGATGTGGAACTGTTGTTCCTAACTTTATAATTTTGTATTGACTTGTAATGTGATTATGTATTATGTGAGTCACACCTGTAAATGGTACTTATGTTCCAGTGTCCTAACTCGTTAAGCAAATAAACAAACAACCTCCCTCCAGCAATATATTACACAGCATTGACATATACCTACATCTGGTACAGAGATAAGATACCTAGCACTAAAAGTCTTCTAAAGGAGTCAAGTCTCCTGGGACCTCTTGAAAGTTATTACCTGTTAAGAGGTAGTGCCTGAATTGCAGAAGCTGGAATAGATCCTATTAAGCAAATCAAACTGTTGATTAAAGTGATTTTCCAGTTTTCTGCAAAACACTGAAAGCTGGCAGCAGTGAGACTCAACTACCATAGCATTTCCTAAAATATTTGAATTTTAGGACATTCTGTCCTTTATTACTAAAGACATACTGTATTAAGGAAATCATGTTATTTTCCCCTTAGTGCTGACCTGTTACTTACACTTCTCCAACATTGACTTCATAATCATCTGTTGTGACATCACAACCTGTTGCCATGGAAATAACTCAGACGTCACAACTACAGAATTGTAACTTCAAGGTACAGTAGGCAAAGCATCAGGAACATATGGGCCTGGATATTGGAAGCATATTACCTCTCACAAGCTGGTTAGTGCCTCGCAAACTGTGCTTAGTGCTCAAAAGCAGGGGCCCTGCTACATGTGCCATATCGGAAGGCACAGTCAGCGAGGCATTAACCTGTTTGCAAGTGGAACTTACATATGCCAGTGCCCGTATACAAAGCAGCTTACTGTGCCTTACGTATAGGCACACTGGCATATTGGAAAGTTTGGAGAGGTGGTAAATAGCTATTGATTTATCACTATTTACACCTCCCCCAAACCAGGTCTTATGGCATGCACTCTGGTAACCTCTCTCCCAAACACCCACCCAATCAGTATGTTTAAAGTCCTTTGTGGCGTAATGTTCTACCGCCCCCCTCCCTCAACTGATATGTTTAAGTCTCTGGTAGTGTAGTTTCCCCCTGCCCCTCCTACTGATTGCCCACCCAGTCAGTATGCTTAACTCTCTGGTGGTTAGTATCCCCTGATAGCCCATTCAAGCAATATGTTTAAGTCCCTTGTGGTGTACTGGTCCCCCACCACCCACCCAGCCAATATGTTCAAGTCCTTGGTGGACTAGTGGCCCACTGCCCCACCCCATCTTGCCCACTCAGAACTTGCACTGCCCCCCGACCCCCCACCTACTTCAGTAATCATGCCTTCCAATGTGGAGATGGCCATCGCTTCCTTCTCACTCACCAACTTGCCCAGCTGCTGTCTGATGACAGAGAGTGAACATATGTCTACTGCTACAGTAGACGCACATTCAACTCCTGTCATTCAGACAGTGTCCAGCCAGGTTAGTGATTGGAGAGGCTGTGGTAGTCGGCATCTCTGGTGCAGGGGGAGCATGACTATTGAGGTAAGTGGGGAGCAACTTGGGGAGGTTGTGGTTGTAGGTCTGAGTGGATGGGATGAGGTGAGGGTATTCGTTATGATTGTGGGGAGGCACCTGAGCACCAGGGACTTATTAGGCAGGCAGTTAGGGTGGATGGGGTGCCATTAGAGCACCAGGGACTTGAACATGTTGATTAGGTGGGTTAATGGGGGGGAAGGAGACACTAGACCACCAGGGATTTGAACTCATGGATCAGATGGTTGAATGGGGGTGGGAGACACTAGACCACCAGGGACTTAAGCATATTGATCAGGCGGGCAGTCTGGCGGGGGTTACGAAGGCACACTAGACCACCTGACACTTAAACATATTGAATGGGTGGGCTACCAGGTGGATGAATTTATACTAGATTGGCAGGGGGAGTCCACAAGTAGCCTGGTGGGTGCCAGGGGGAGGCACAAGCATGTTTTCTCCAGGCCAGTAATGAGGCCCCAGTGGGATGCAAATTACACCACAGAGCCTTACTAATGCTGTGGGGTCATATGCATAGGGATGTGTGACTATGTCAGATTGCACCACAGAAGTGGTCACCATTTGTGAGCCCTTAAGGCCTGTTTGCTCCTGCAAGCCCAATAGCACCGTGTTGGCCACGTACCTCATGTGGCCAGTAGGAGGTTGTGTTTAGCGGGAGCAATTGGGAAAGTGCCTAAATCAGTTAGCATAACGGAACATTTCATTAGTATGTGCTATGTGCCTTGGGCATGTTCCAATATACCAGTAGTTTGTTCCAGGCACTAATATGTGCCTGGAACAAGTGGTATTTGGATGTAAAACCAGGATTTTTCGATATCCTGCCCAGAAAGTCTAAAGGGCTAAGACCCTGTTTTCATGCAAAATGTCTTAAAATAATAAAACAGTAAACATTCTCAGATTCAAATTATGGGGAAATTTTGTATAACTGAGTTCTGCAGATGCCAGCTGAATTATTTCCTGATAATCAGAAAATCACTTTAAATTCTTCAAATGAGAGTCTCCTTCCTGTAAACTATGTATATACTGTATTGGCTGAGATATTCAAAGGGGTTGGAGTGCATACTGTAAGAGTCATTCACAACTTTGTGAATGAATGACTTCATTCACAAAATTGTGAATGACTCTTAACAGTATGCACTGCAAGCCCATTGGTCCACAGTGTGGACCAATGAGCTTGCAGTACATACTGTAAGCTGTCATTTGGCAGGCAGCCGCAGAGGTATGTGGGTAGGTATGCTGCCCGCCGATGACCGGGAGGAGCTGGTGGGCTGGGGGTCCTGTGTGGGTGGGGGGGTGAGTGGACTAATAGAATAACAGGGACCGATTTTGGTCATGTTTTTCGGCAATCAGGGTTATGGGCGGTGAGGGGGTACCACTAGACTACCAGGGAATATAGGAACATTTATTTTGGGATGATCGGTGGTACGAGATGGGGAGGGGGGAACCACTGGACCACCAAGGATCTTAAAAATATATTACAGTGATTGGGGGTATGGGCAGGGACGAGGTACCACTGGACCACCAGGGCAGTTAATTTTATTAATAACGGGCGATCGGAGGTACATGAGGAGAGAGGGGAAATCACTGGACTACCAGGGCAGTTTATTTTATTAATAACGGGCGATCGGAGGTACATGAGGAGAGAGGGGAAATCACTGGACTACCAGGGCAGTTTATTTTATTAATAACGGGCGATCGGAGGTACATGAGGAGAGAGGGGAAATTACTGGACCACCAGGGTTTTAGAAAAGCCGTTTTTACAGTGATCAGGGGTTCAGGATGGGGAGAGGGTACTACTACAGTACCTGGTACTGGGACTGCATGCTGTGCAGGGCACCAGGCACATTTCACTGGCCAGCCCTGCACAGCTCATGCAAATGGGGCCATAATGACATGCAAATGACTCCATTTGCACCTTGCATGTATAATGGCTCCATTTGCATATCCAGGTCTAAATATCTGGAAATTGCACCTGGCGTAGCTTCAGTTGCGCTGACGCATTCCCATTCCATGTATGCAGGCCTGTCTGAGGGATGCACTGACGCATTGTATTTGCACTGCATGCATTCTTTGATATATTCAGAAAAGATGCGCCATGGCACATCTCTTTTGAATATATCCCTTTGTTGCTCCAGCACAACTCAGTTGCTCTGCACAACCACTTGCGCCATTGACAGGCGAACTTCTGAATATCGGGCCCTTTGTTGATTCCATTGAATATATCTCTGTCTAGCTGACGAGGGGAAGTCCAAATCCCCAATAATTATTGTTAACTGACCAATATCATATGCTGTCTTCATTCTTTTCTCTTGGTTTAGCCAATACATGTAGGACATGCTTTGTCTAGGGGTTATGGATCCAACTCGGTGTCTGAGGAGCAAGTGTGCTAAGTAACAAAGTGTAGGGACTCATAAGGCAGCCCTGTTTTCCAAAGCATGTTAGCCTGATTCGATATTTTATTTAGCAATAGTGATTTCTTGTACTGCTTGAGCTGCCATATAATAGGCCTCAGATCTGGAAGTCCCATACTGCTTCTATCTCTATGTAACGTCAGAGTGTCAAGTCCTATGCAAATACGCTTACCCTGCTACAAGAACCTCAGTGTCTGCTGTCTAATTTTTTTCTAGAAGGACTGGTGGACTGCAATAGGGAGTGCCTGGAAAAGAAACAACCATCTGGGCAAGACGTTCATTGTTTGGGCTTTTACCCTGCTCCCAAGAGTTATTAGTAATGTTCACATATTCAAATCAGAGGCATTTTCTGAACTGAGGCAGTTCTGGGGGTGGGGCTATTTGTACACCTAAACATTTTATGGCATTGTGTGTGGCCCCCCAAATGAGGAAACCCTCCCTAAACTGGGAACTACAGCTTCCTGAAACCCTAATGGCTTCTGATTAAGTGTAGTTAAACTTATACTCTGAGATGGTGCTAAATAATTGAAGGTGTTTGCCCGTAGTTTGGAGAAGTAGCAGACAACCCTACCATGACTCCTTCCATGCAATTAAAACTGTATATGTCCAAGCATCATTTGGATGCTCAGAATTTCATCGGTTGCTGTGCGGCTGCTTGTTCCCTCTGGCTTCCTTCTCTGCCCTCCCCTTATGTTGCAGATGTGCAGCTTCCTCTGAGCAGCCCTCCTCTGCTTCTTTTTTCTGCTGCACTCCTCTCCTGTTCGTACCCATGTGGACGCTCTCACCTGCCCTCCCTTATGCCTTTGGGCTTTTGTTGGGGCTCCAGCCTCGCAGCATTATTCTGTTTCTACTGCCCTACGTAGAGGGTCAGTTGGGCTCTCAGTTGCAGTCAAACCCTGCTTCCCCTTGAGCAACTATCCACTGGGGGAATAGGACACAGGTTACACTGTTCTACTGACTGGATAGGAGGTGGACCTCTGCAGGGTCCTAAATGTTTCCCTGTTTTCACCTTCAGCAGTGGATATCTGGGCAGCATGTTTTAAAGATGATTCCTGGGAATGATTCACTCTTTTTTTGATTATGGTGACATAGTCTTTAGTGGAACTCCCAAATCCTCCCTTGCCAGACTTGATCCTCTCTTCTACTCTTTTTGTTGTTTTGCTTTAGATTGTTCACCTTGTACCCACCACTGTACACTCTACTCTGCCCTTTCACTTCTCTCTCGATGGCAGGTGCCTTTCCCATTGTGCCTCATTTATATCTAAATTCTGGTTTGGTTCCCTTTCCTCCTACCTTACATCCCTCTTATCCTCTTCCTCAACTTCCTACTATCCTCTATTTAATAATACTTCTAATTTCCTCATTATTCTTTCTAGAAAGTCTATTGTTGTTCAATCTGCCTTCTCATATGGCTTTTCTAAACTCTGCTTCTCCCTTCACATGTCAATTCACTCTGCCTCTTCTGCTTTCTCTTTAAATGTGACCATCATAACTATTTTTCTCCCTCCAGCAACTATCCTTGACTCTCTTCTTCAACCACCACCCAATAGTTTTGCCCTGACATTCTGTTTCTTTTTCTCTAGTACATGAATGTGTTATAATGTTTTGTCTTCAATTTATGATTACGCTACTTGATATATTGTATTTGCTGTATATGATTTTCCACATCCCTTACTCCCAGGATGCATCTGGAAATGACCTGTTAGCAGTTCAGTATGTCTTTCCTGTGAAACTTGTGAAATAAATAAATAAATAAATAAATACATACATAAATAGATACATAAATAAATACATACATAAATACATAAATAAATAAATACATACATAAATAAATACATACATAAATAATGGTTGCTCTCCTGTTGTAAGTACATCAGCCATGTTCTGTTCTTTCAGCAGTTTTAATGTCTGTGTCATCCTGCCTCAGACTAACTAGTCTGCATCAGCACTGCCGTGACCACCCCTGATGTAGTACATTCCCCGAGGAGTAAGTTGACGTAAATCTGCCATTGTTGCTCCACAGTCTCAGTAATACCATCGGTCTCTGTCATATTCAGTTGGCTATCATACCTCCAGTTAGTCATTTCATCGTGTCTTGTTCCACCTACCCTGCCTGCTATTTTGTGGCCATCAGGCTTTCCCATTGGCCCCCTGCTATATTCCTGCTGCCCAGACACATACCTCCCATGACTTCCCATAACTTCCTGGGTTCCCTGCCTTGACGGACGATGGTCTTGATCGCTTCCGTGAAGTCCCAGTTTTAAGGGTGGGTCCCTTGACCTGGGTGGCATCCTCCTCTTTCTGCCCTTCAGTTGAGAGTGTCCTGCACTTTGGGGAGAACTGTAGTCATGCAGATTGACTTGGCAGCACCTCTTGATGTAGCACTTAAAACTTCAGCTACCAGACAGCTGGACCCCCACATCATCAGGGGCTCCTTTAGCTGTGAAGACCACTTCGACAGAACCTTTGGTGGCTATTCCTCACTACAACTGCCTAAGAGTCACCTGGTCTCCATCTCCTTCCCTTCCTCTTTCCTCCAAGGGTAAAGATCATCAAACTACCTCAACCCTCTGCCCCCAAGGCTCATTGAGCCTTGCACCTCAAGGGTTCAGCTCTCTCTTTAGGTCTCCCTTGGTTGGAGGCCAGATGTGTAAGTTTCAGCAGTCATTGCTGTCCTTTTTCTTGCCTTGAGTGGGGCGACCTCCTTCGTGGGGAACCTCTTTTAGCTGCAGAGATTGGCTCATGGCACCCTTATGGTGTTTCCATTAGAGGGATAGAGTGAGAGCCTTTCATCCTAAAGATCTTCGCCTGAATTTCCAGATTGTAGTAGCTGAGCCATCACTAGTACTATCCCTAGCCTGGAGGCAAGGCGATTGAGGTCTTGGATCCTCAGAAGTTTCCTCCTTATAGGGTTTTTTTGCTGTCCTCTGTGCTGAAGGTCATATAAATTAGGTAATCTCCACAGGAGTTGGAGTAGGTTGGTGGTGCTCCTGGGTCCGGGTCTCTGTCTGGCTGCCTCTCTCTCCTCCTTAGGGAACGCTGTGCTTATCTGTCTTCCTTCTGCAGGACATTTGGGCCTTCTTCCCTAACGTGTCTTTGGTCCTCCAGGGACCCATCCCTGTGACACCTCGAGGGGTTGGAACCTTTTGTCAGGGTTCCACATCCTTGTGACACCCTGACAGGGTAGTAGTCTTCATAACAGGGACAGAGCGAGCATAATCCAAAGTTCACCGTTGCACAGACACTACATACCAGTTCAGTTTCAATCACTCCTAACCTACTTAAGAGCCCACTGACTATATGACTTGAAGGGCTTTTTGTGTAGTTGAGGTAGTGGGTGACCACACCATGTCCCCCCGCCCCATGCAGTTAAACTGTGCATGCCAAGGCATCCTTAGGACACTCTAAATTTTGTTGTCACCTTCCTCCCTTCTCCTCCAGAACCTCTCTCTTCTTGGGATTGGGTCTTTTTGCCTTATGTGCCTTTGGTCTTGGGACCCTGGCACTGCAACACCTCAAGGGATCGGAACCCTTTGTCAAGTTCCATGTCCTTGTGACATCCTGACAGAGTAGTAGTGCCCATATCAGGGACAAAGAGAGCATAACCCAAAGTTCACAGTTGCACAGGCACTCCATATCAACTCAGTCTCAATCAATCCTAACCTACTTAAGAGTCCGCTGACCCTTTTAATGGCAACTCTGTCCTCAGGACAGGAATAGACGAGAAAGGGTTACTCACAAAGAAGAGGGAATCATCTGCATGAAGTACAGTCTTTTGCTTTGACAGTCCCACCATCATGTCCTTAATTGTAGGATTTTAGATCACACTTCTGAGGCTCCCATAGTAGGCTGCTTTCCTCTATATTTGCTCAGCACAGCAGCAAAGAAACAATACATCTTCTGATTTTTTCATCATGGCCTTTAGGCCCTAACATCATGTTTGCCTACAACTCCCATCATGCCTAAGGCAGTTCATAATGCGTCATCTTCCCATGGTGCCCGCCGTCCTAAAATATGCCCTGTCCCACCTCATTATGCCTTTGTATCCGGTTCACTTTGCCTTTAGTTGGAAAGCTGTGGGCACAGCCCTACTTTGCCCACAGAGAGAGAGAGAGATCTGCAAGGTTGAGGGGCCTAGGTTCTTTGAAACTCCTTGGAGGGGTTTGTATCCAGAAAAAAAATAATAAAATAGTGCGATGCCTCCACCCAGAGAACAGATTAGTGGGCCTGATGATAGATGTGGTGAAACCTCCTGGGATGCAGTATCTACCCACCTCCCCCCGGCACAAACACCACCATAGATCCCACCCATGAAGCAATCCTAAATAGACAATGCGATACAGTACCAATAATAGACAGTGCAAAATAACATGTGCTCACACGTGGTATAAAAACTGACAACAGAACTTTATTTACTGGTCCTGTAGGGAAAAGGGGAAAAGTTAGATAACAACAATGTTTACAGTCTGGTTGTGCCCAGCATGGGCCCACCCCAGTACACTTTCTCCCTCCCCCTTCAAGTGGACTTTAGGTGGCCCAAGCCAGTAGACCTGGGTGTTATTAGATTTAAAACTAGCTAGTTAACTGGGTACCACAGTTTAAAGTTACTGTTGTAGGCCGGTTCTTGTGTTGCCCGGTGTCTGTAGAGATGGTACACAATTTAAATAAATCCAAACCCCGAGCCTGGGTGACTTGTTACTGTGCTAGCACTTACACCCCCAAATATTTGTATTATATACAAACAGGGTATTCCAAGGGTAATTCCAAATGATAATCCATGAACAGCTGAACACTTCCCAGCCCAACAAAGTACTAACAGATCTTGAAGACTCAACAGGTGGACAAGATGTGTCTCCACAGTTCCAGAGCTGGACAACCAGCAGGTGTGTAGCTTCTCACAGGATCCTCCAGAGGTCACTGTCAGATGGTCACAGCAGGCTGAGTAGGATGATGCTGAAGTCTTCTCGTGGCAGCAGGAAAGAAGTCTTGAGATCACGGGATGTCTGCAGCCTGGTAGCAGGCTAGCCTCAGAGCTCCCATCTCTCTACCTTCTGTCTGAAGTTTTATCTACTAAGATTTCCATTTTTTCATTCAATATCCTGCTAGACATCCGTTGCCTGCCTACAGCTAATGCCATCTTGATTTTCACATCGCTATTGGCAATCTTCCGCAGCGATGGAAACCGATATGCAGCAGGCCCCACCACGCCCCACCGCACCCCACTCCACCAACTTCACCGATGAAGGCTCCCAAGAAATCCAAAGCACAGGGATCACAATCTGCACACCTAGCAGCTCAACCTACTACATCAGTACCCTTAACAGAGGATCGCTTCCTTCAGGAATTGCTCCATTTCGGGAAACTCTTGCTGAAATTTCCTGTGAGCTAAAATCTATCCAGACTGACATGGGGAAGTTGGGCCGCGGAATCGGAGATGTCGAAGTTCATGTGGCCTCCTTGGAATCTTGGAGGAACAAAACTGACATGGAGCTTGTAAAGCTGCATTAACAAATCTCAAAATTACAGCTAAAAACTGAGGACTTAGTGGGCCATAGCCAGAGGAATGATATTCTGATTTTTGGCTTGCCCGAGTTAGAGGAAGGCCCCAACATGATTACCTTTGTGCAAAAGCTCCTTATCAAAGTGGTCGGGCCTTCCCCTTTCAATGCAGCATATCAGATTGAAAGAACTCACTGCTCCCTTCACCCAAAGCCCCCCGACAATGCTCCCCCCAGACCCATCATTCTAAAATTCCTCAGCTATCTGGAGAAGCAATGTGTACTGGTGAAAGCTTGAGAGTTACATTTGATTCTTTGGGAAGGGAAACCTCTGTGTCTGGCCCAGGGCCTGCCCAGTGAAACTTGGCAGAAGAGAATGGTGTTCCACCCCACAGTTAAAAAACAGATTGCTGCTGGCATCAGATTCAGGATGGCTTATCCTGCTCATTTGCAAGTTTTGCTAAATGGCTCCTGGATGTCCTTCAATACCCCGGACTTAGCTAGAAAAGAACTTAGGCAGCGCCTCCCAGACCTATTTACAGACACCTGAAATATCTTTTTGTTGTCAGTGATTGCTAGTCTACTAAATTGTTTAATCTGAGTACCTGTAATTTGAATGCCTTGGGTCCCCTTCCTGTGCTCCTTGAGGTTTTGGGGGGGGGCTCCTCTCATTTTGGTGTAGTCTCTTAGTACTACCCAGTTATATGTCTATAGGCTGTAACTTCCTAAGTGTCTCCCTTAACTGGTTAGAACTCTCCTCTTTGACTGAGCGCCTCTTTGGGTACGAGTTTAATTGGGTCTTACCCATTTTACAAACCGGGACCTTTTTGGTTAGATTTCTTTTCCTGTGGGGGCTTTTTTAATGTGCACCTTGTCCCATCCTTATTTTGGTTCCCACTGGTTCGGCTCGCACCACCTCGAGGAATGTGTACTCCATGGGGGATTTTTGCTTTTAATTAACTATCCTGCTGGGGCCTGAATTTTCTGAATTGGGTTCCTCTCTCCTCCCTGCTGTTTTAAGCTGTTACATTATGACTTATCAGCAGGGGATGAGGAGTTTTTCCTTTCTGGGCTCCCCCAGGACTTATTTCATGTCCCCCACTAGCAGAATAATTTGGTCCCACCCAGCGAGCCGCCTTGCCAGACTCCAGCTCCCGACTGCATAATGGCTAGATGCGGTATAGTAGGCAGTTTTGCTCCCGATTGCCTAAGCCTGGCCGAGAATGGGGTAGTGGTGTCAGCACTGCTTGCTTCTGGCTTGGTAAGCCCCTTCTCTTTAATGGAGAATCTTAGTAGTTCAGTTTGTTTACTTTCATTTTACCTTAGGGGTTGGGGGGGTTGATTTGTTTGCTGGGTTTGTATTGAGCTGGGTTTCACCACGTACTCGGTGATAGGGGGAATAGCCTGCTTTTCCTCACTCTAGGCACGCTCACTATTTTTATAAGGAGGATCAATATTGGATGCGGGGGGGGGGTTGACATCTCTGCAATTTTTCTGCTCTTTAGCTCCCCCCGATCCAATGTTCTCTGGCAACTGCAAATTGAACCCCCTTCTTGGAACTTCTTGCAGGAGTGGGCTAGAGCTAGGCTTAAGAGGGTCTGGTTTCTCCTAATTGTTCTTTCATTACACATATGCTGGACTTTTGAATGGAGGAGGGCCACTGTATATAGTTGTTGTTTTGAGGGGCAATTGAGGGAGGGAGTTGGGGTTTTATTTACTTTCTGGTTACTGGGTCAAAGGAATATGCTTCTTGGATGGGAGGGGAAGGTCTTATATGGTTCATGGGGAGGGGGAGAGGGGGGTTTTACTCAAATTGTCCATTTCATTCACCTAGACATAGTGTTTATACCTCATTTATTAGTCACATTGATACTAACATCTGAGTTTAAGACTTTATGTTTCTTTCTGTGGCCGGGTATATCCTGTTCTAGTTTGGGCTGGGAGGGGAGGAGGGAGAACGGAGTGTGCCCTTGTTTAGGGAAATTGAAACTGGTTGTACTCACGCATCGGGAGGCTGGCTAATAACTTTATAAAACTCTTATCCTGGAATATTCGGGGAGCTAGAGAGCAGCTGAAGAGATTTCAGTTATTCAAACACATATCCTGGATTTTAAGGGGACAGACTTTGGGAAAATGGGAAGATGCTTGAAAGAGGCATTAAGGGGAATGAGGCAGGAATCAGGGGTTGAGGAACAGTGGGCAGTATTTAAAACCGGGATTACAAGAACAGCAGAATTATGCATTAAGCAGGTTAGCAAGGGGAAAGGGAAGAGGAGGCCATTATGGTTTTCCAAGGAGGTAGCGGAGAAAGTGAAAGCCAAAAAGATTGCATTCAGGCAATACAAAAAGACAGAGGCAGAAGGGGATAGGGAGAAGTACCAGGAAAAGCAAAGGGAGGCAGGGAGGTCAGTAAGGGAAGCCAAAGCTCAGACAGAAGAACACATTGAAAAATCAGTGGGTAGAGGGGACAAAACCTTTTACAGGTACATAAGTGAAAAAAGAAAGGCAAAGGAGGATAGTGAGACTGAAGGGGAGGATGGGGGCCACATGGAGGATGACAACAATAAAGCTGACATATTGAACAGGTATTTCTGCTCAGTCTTTACTGAGGAAGAGGAGGATAATGGGTCGAAGGGAGTACAAGGGGTGGGAATGGTGCAGAAATGGACACAAGTCCCTTTACACAAGAAAGGGTCCTGAAGGAACTGGAAATAATAAGAGTTGATAAAGCAATGGGGCCAGATGGAGTGCACCCCAGGGTCCTTAAAGAACTAAGAGGAGGTGGCTGAACCTCTGGAAATCCTGTTTAGCCGATCACTGGAAACAGGGAGGTACTCAAAGACTGGAGGACAGCAGATGTAGTCCCTTATGCAAAGTGGGAACAAGAGGGAGGCGAGACTACAGACCAGTCAGCCTCACCTCGGTAGTGGGGAAGATCATGGAAGCACTACTGAGGGAGAGATTGGTGGAACATCTGGTTGTCAATGGACTACAGGACCCAAGGCAGCATGGTTTCACCAGGGGGAGGTCATGTCAAACCAATCTCATTGAATTTATTGACTGGGTGACTAGGGAGGTGGATCAGAGGAGGGTAGTGGACATGGCCTGTCTGGATTTCATCAAGGCCTATGACACTGTGCCACATAAAAGACTATTACACAAACTGGGGAATATGGGTGTGGGCAGGACAGTAGTGCAGTGGGTAGGTAACTGGCTGGGCGGCAGGACACAGAGGGTGGTGGTAAATGACTGTCACTCCACAGAGGGAAGAGTGACCAGTGGGGTACCACAGGGATCAGTGCTGGGACCGGTCCTATTCAACATCTTCATCAGTGACATTGTGCAGGACCTAGAAGGCAGAATTTCCTGTTCGCTGATGACACAAAAGCTCTGTAATAGTAGACACACCAGAGAGTGTAGACAGAATGAGAAGGGACCTGCAGAAACTTGAAGAATGGTCACGGGTTTGGCAGTTGAAATCAGTGCAAAGAAGTGCAAGATAATGCATATGGGGCACAAAAACCCTGGCACAATATATCAGTTGGGGGGTGAGGATATAGCATGCACCAAGCAGGAAAGAGATCTTGGGGTTATCATCTCTGATGACCTCAAGGTAGGGAAACAGTGTGACAAGGCAGCAGGTAAAGCAAATAGAATGCTGGGATGCATAGGCAGGGGCATCACCAGCAAGAAAAGGAAGGTGATAATTCCACTATACAAGACACTAGTGAGGCCCCACCTGGAGTACAGTGTACAGTTCTGGAGACCTTACTTACGTAAAGACATAGACAGGGTAGAGAAGGTTCAGAGGAGGGCAACAAAGATTGTCATGGATTGCATTACAAGTCTTATGAGGACAGGTTGAAGGAATTGAATATGTACTCCCTGGAGGAGAGGAGGGAGAGAGGGGATATGATAGAGACATACAAATATCTTACAGGGAGGAACAGGGTGCAGGAATACACCATTTTTAGGCGAAAAAGATGTTCCAGGACTAGAGGGCATGGGATGAAGTTGGAGGGAGGATGATTCAGAGGAAATGTAAGGAAGAATTTCTTCACAGAATGGGTGGTGGACAAGTGGAACACCCTGCCAGAGGAAGTGGTGGGGGCTGAAACAATCATGGGATTTAAGAATGCATGGGATAGACATAAAGGAATTCTGGAGATCAGGGTTAAGGAGCAACAGACTTCTAGGAAAACATAAAGTAAACTTACAAGCTCAAACGGGTAGACTGGGTGGGTCGTAGGCCCTTATCTGCCGACACTGTCTATGTTTCTATGTATTTCACTGCTTCAGGGTAAGATCATATTTTTGCAAGAAATGTACCTACTTAGCCAAGAAGCTTGCTGGCTATGCAGGCAAGCTATAGGCCAAGTATTTGCGTCAGGGGACTTTACCTTGAGTAGGGGGGTAACGATATTGATTGCAAAATCTTTGTCCTCCCAAGCCAGCTGAGTCATTTCAGATTCTCAAGGCCGCTTCGTTTTTGTTAAGAGTACTTTAGATCACACAGATGTCATACTCAGAAGCATTTACGGGCCAGTTGGGTGGGATCCTGGCTTTTTTATTGACTTAGCGGACAAGTTAGCTCCCCTCTTGCCTGACCCTTTATTCCTTGGAGAGGACTGGAATACCCTGCCCACACAAGATCTAGACTGCTCGAATGCATCCCCTGGGACCCCAACTCCTTCTCAACATGCTCTTCGTGATCTAATGGATTCACTAGGACTTTGTGACCCTTGGAGAACTTTTACTCCCTCTGTCCATAGTTACTCCTTTCATTTGGCAGTCCACCACACCTCATCTCGGATAGACTATTTCCTGGTCAGTCTCTCATCCCTACTTGCAGTGTGTAACGCCAGCCTTGAACCTCAGATCCTTTCTGATCATGCCATAGTCTGGCTTCTACTTGGCCCATTGTCAGAGTACCAACGGGATGCGACATGGAAACTTAACACACAGTTACTTAAAGATGATTTTGTAATTTCTAAGATAAAGTCCCTTATACAGTCCTGCTCTGACACTAATTTAGACAACATCCCTCACAGGGACCAGGAGTGATGTGCTCTCAAATGTGTCCTCTAGAGACAGTTTATCAGAATCGCTTCTAAGAGAAAGAAATCCCGTGAGAGAGAAGTCATCACGCTTTTGAACCAAATCTGGGAATTACAGATTTCTATCTCTCCTTCTTCACCCCGACTCCCTTAATATGCTTCTGGCCCTCCGGGATCAGTATGCAGATCTGTTAGGGGAGAAAGCTGAATATGCCATTTTAAAGACTCAATCAAAGTACATTAAACAATGGGAAAAGGCAGGCCGGTTACTGGTACTTCGCTTACAAAAGCTGAAGAGCTCTAGAACAATTGCTGCTTTTCTTCCTCAGATGGCTCTCTTACAACCCACCCTAAGGAGATAGCTCAGATTTTTGAATTCTATTATGGTGCACTATACGGACCTCGCCCAAATTCTCCAGGGATAGATGAGATAATGGCTTATTTGAACATGTTTAATCTCCCACAACTCTCAGAATCCCATCAGGCTCTTCTTTCTTCTCCTAATTCGCTTCCTGAGATTTCAACTGCAATAGATTGTCTTTCCCCTGATAAGTCCCCTTGCCCCGATGGTTTTCCTTCTAACATTTACAAAACTTTCTCCAAAGAATTGGCACCTCTCTTATTAAGTCTTTTTCGTTACATGTTTTCAGCTGACTCTCTAGATCCTTCTTTGCTAGAGGCCACAATTACTCTTCTTTTGAAACCTGATAAACCTCCTGCTCAGCCGTCTAGTTATCACCCTATCTCACTTCTTAATTATGATATTAAAATACTTACAAAAATTTTAGCCACAAGAATCAGTAGGATTTGGTCTGGTCTCCTTAGTCCTGAACAAGCTGGTTTTGTTCCAGGCTGATTGGCAGCCAACCATTTGTGTAAACTAGCCCACATTTTCTCTGTCACAAAGGACCTCCCCCTCCCCATGGCCTTAATCTCACTGGACATGGAGAAGGCCTTCGAGAGAGTGGACTGGGGTTTCCTACAGGCTATGTTGCAGTATATAGGGTTCCCCCAGTCTTTTCTACAGTGGATCAGAGTGATCTACTCCTCCCCAACAGTCAGGATCTATTGCAATTGTGTTTCTCCTCTCGTTTCCCCCTTTTCTCAGGCACCCGTCAAGGTTACCCTCTATCTCCTTTTTTATTTAACTTGTATCTTGAGCCCCTAATTAGACAAATTAAATCTTCCCCCAATATTTCCATGATTCCAGTTGGAGGGACTACCCAGACACTATCAGTTTATGCTGATGATATTCTTCTGCACCTCTTACACCCCATTGCCTCCCTTACAGAAACTCCGTCTTTCAGATGAGACATTAAACCGAGGTCCCATCTGCCTGGATTGGTGGTAGTTCAGGTGGATTTTAAAGATCCCATGGCACTTATCGAAAAGAGTAGGGGAATTTCCCCGGTGTCCTGGCCAAATTTCCCTCATTCACTAAAAATACCACCAACAGCTTAATCTGGTTCAAGGTCAGTTGGCATTCATCTGTATCCTCCTTCCCAGGGTCGTGCCTGAAAATAGGCAGGATTTGACTAGTGCACTTACCCGGTCAACAAAAACTAAATAAAAATAAAATAAACAAGTTATAAACAACTATAGCTATTTCTCTAACTATAAGTTAAATTGCAGTAAAATGGAGATTTTACCTCTCAATGGACACACCCATAGAGCGGACTTTGACTGCTTCGGTATGAAGTGGACCCCTCGGTTTATTAAATATTTAGGTATTTTTCTTCTCTCTAGGGATCTTTCCCTTATGAAGAAGCTTAACCTGGAGGATGTGTACATCAAGCTTCAACATGAACTTTCCAGATGGAAGGTGCTTCCAATTTCTTTGTGGGGTAGGGTTAACATAATCAAAATGAATATTCTTCCAAGAATTTTCTACCCCTTAAACATGCTGAATGTCTGGCTCCCACTTTCTTTGAATGCCTCCATGCCCTTACTGCTAACTTCATCTGGCTTGGAAAGTCTCCTAGGCGTTCGTACACCAAACTGGCCCTTCCTAAAGAGCTGGGGGGGGGGGCTTCGGGCTTCCAAATATCCTTCTGTATTACTGGGCAAGTCATCTCCATAAATGTAGTAAATGGCTCGCTGTTTCTCAATTAGACAGTGACAGGACCTACATACCTTCTTGGCTAGATATTGAGATCTCACTCTTGTCCCGATCCGGTCTCTCAAGTCCAGCTCTTCTTTTTTCTTCATTGAGGTCTTTGCCGGATTTCCTTCGGAAATCTTTAACAAAGACCTCACTCTGTCAAAGTCTTTTCACAGTTCTGTGCTTTTAAATTTCTTCCCACCAGGGATACCTCGCAACCAATTCTTCTTAACAGTAACATTAAAATTGTGGGCCGTACAATCTCTATGTAACCCCTAGATGGCGCTATCCCAGGGGCTACTACCCCTGCCTGATTTGCCACTAACAGGTTGAGGGGCCTGGATCCAATGGCGGGTGCCTCCACCCAGAGGTCAGGGTTTGCAATAGTTAAACTAACTTGGTCACAGCCCTCTGGGACACTGCAACCCCTTTCTTCCCACTAGTGGCCCACACAATATATCAGAATTACCTTCACAGTATACACTTACCCCAGGTCTGGTTCCGGCACTGGGACCTCCTGTGAAATGAGATACAGTGCAACAATCACAGTACAGTACTTTAACATAGACAAATACCTCAGGCAGTATAACTTTGCTGGAAACAAGCAGCTCTGATTTATTTAGGGATATAACAAGGACAGGGGAAATCAGGTTAATTAGCTTATCACTCTAATAATTCATTTATGGCTCTGTGCACAGGCCTATCCCTATCAGTTACTGTCCCTGGGTACCCAAGCCCTAGTGGCTAGTCCAAACCGTGGCAGCTGGTAGGGCCCTTTCACACAGAGAAAAGGAGAATTAAACAGTCAGCAGTACAGTAATTCCATTTGGATTTAAATGTGGCAATTCAACAGGGAGCGACCCTGAATTAGTACTCACGACCTCCAAATAAGATAGGGTCCTTCAATGTCAGCAGGGCTCACTTGAGGTACACAAACCTCTTCACATCCATATAAAAAAGCACTATACCAGGCAGGCTGCATCTGTATCCCGATCGCAATTACTGCACAATACCCGGGAGAACACAGCAGATTCAGTTCCTGACAGACCGAAGTGCAATTTTCAGCAATTCCTCCAGTCTTCACAGGGTGAGCCTGGTTTCTACTCTTCAGAGATCCTTTGATTCTTTCACAGGACGGATTCAGTTCTACAAGCTGTTACACAAGCTGCAGACCGGAACTCTGGGCCTTACACACGCTTTTTGACTAAAACTGCACACTGAAAAAAGCACAGGGCTCCTTCTTCACTGCCAAAGCTCAACTGAAACTCCAACCGACAAAACCGGCACTTCCTTGAGTTCCTCCCAGTTCTTGACTGGATTGGCTGTCACTCACAATAGACTGCTGCTGTTGGTCCAAAAAGGCACTGAAGTCTAAACTACATCTCCCAGAGTCACTGCCCATACAGTCCTCTTGTGGCTGGCTCAGATTATGAGTCCAAGTTCTGATTCGTCCAAGGCACCATTTTAGAGCTAGCTTACCCCACACTGATTGGTCCAGTTCAGCAGTTCAAAACTAGAATGGGGAACTAGCAGACACAGTTCTGACTGCAAAGAAAACAGGTTAGACAAACTGTATTTTCATTATTACTCTAAATTATTTCTGGCAAACAGTTACATCTTTCAGATAGGTTCCCTTTGCACTCCTAGTGACTGCAAAAATGAAGTGAATTGGCAGCAGCTCGAGTGGTACCAGAGAAGCACACAGTCCCCCATACAAACTAATTATGTCTGCAAGCAGACAGCTCTTAAAGAGACAGTACCAGAGGCTCTAAAAACACTCACTGATAAATGGCTTAAATACCAAACACCATTCAGGCTTGGAGCATTCAAGCAAGCTCCTGGAAGTCTTTTGGGAACCCCCATTTGCAGGGGGTTACACCCTTCCTGGTTTGGGAAAGCTTGACGTCGCACAAGCAAGTACCCCATAAGTTTCAACTGCAACCATATACATTTGCATTAGGCTCGCATAGTAATCATCAGTCAATATATAATTTACCAAGAACACATTTCTGAAACATTGCAGTACGTCACTTTACACAGTATTACATACACATTGTACCATAACTCAAGTTATTACCTCTTGTACATGAAACCTGAAGAGAGGGGGCCTTCCCTATCAGTTACCTTGGGGCTGATGGGCAAGGGCACCATACTTAGAGGGCAACACAAGTAACTTGGAGTTAGCACTGATGCTCAGTTTGGGCAATGAGCTCGGGACACATACACTCCTTTATGGACAACATTGAGAGGCAAGTCCACAGGCCTCCCAAGTGAATCATAACTGAGGTGCACCACAGGCTTTACAGCTCGACCAGTCTTTCTAGGGGAACTGTTATAGTCTCTGCACTCTGAGCCTCATTTTCAGCATTGTCCTCACTTGTCAGGAGTCTCCATGGGAGTAGAGAGGCTAGAACTTGGGGCACTTTCAGCTCCAGGAGTTACAGTTTCTGAGTCCACAACATTTGGCTCGCATGGAGAGCTTTCGACACTGGCAGTGGACTGTCAGGGCACTCAAAATACTCTTCTTGTTCGGTGTATCACCAGTCTGCCCCAATCTATCATTTTCCTCCCTGAAAGCCAAACAGTTCAACCATGCACAATGATTCCATTTCATCTGATCTGATGCTTTGCACTTCACTTTCTGGGAGCATTGGCTCCAGGGATGAAGCTGGGGCTTAGACAGTCCAGAAGGCCCAGCTTTGTCTCCAGTATTGACTAGGGGATTGCCCAAACAATTGACTCAGTTCGTAAGAAGGATAGTATTCAAAGTCACTCTCACTTTCTTCCGATATGGACTGATAGTCATTCTCAACTGGGACTTGTGAGGGAACACTTTAACTTTGCTTCTGTAGGTGCAGACTTTCTTGATCTTTTCTTAGCAGCAGCTCTAGTCACTGGTCCAGAGAGGGCATCTTCTAGGGCTCAGACTCAATTAAGATTTGTCCAATGGGCAGTAAATGATTTCTATGCATTGTTTTACATCTTTGAATTATTCTCAGGCCTTACTTTGTACACTGGCAGATCATCTAGTTTGCCCACTACAATGTGAGGAGATGGTGCCATCTGTCATCAATCGTGTGCTTGCCATGCAGTCCCAGATTTCTTAGCAATACCCAATCTCCTCCTGGAGTTCCTGTGCTTTCACCTTTTATCATACCTTTCTTTGTTGGCCAGATTTCTTTTGGCAGCCATGGTTTGAGCCAGTTGGCACGCATGAGTTAGCTGGGCCTTTAACTTTTGCACATACTGTAAATAGTTGTCAGCTTGAACCCCATCAGGAGAGACCCCAAAACACACATCTACTGGTAGTCGAGCTTCTCTTCCAAACATCAGGGTAGGGGAGAATCCAGTGGCATCACTTTTGGTGCAGTTATAAGCATGTACCAGGGTGCTAATTTGTTGGCTCCATCTAGGCTTGTCCTTTGGGTGCAGGGTGCCTAGCATATCTAGCAAAGTGCGGTTGAAACGTTCAGGCTGTGGGTCCCCTGGGGTGGTAAGGAGTGGTTCTGGACTTCGACTCCCACAGAGAAAGCATCTCTTTGATCAGACGACTCTCAAAGTCTCTCCTTGATCAGAATGGATTCTTTGTGAGCCCCTAGTGAACAAAAGTTTTCTACAAGTACTTTGGCTATAGTGGATGCTTTCTGGTCTTTGGTGGGGAAAGCTTGGGCATATCTCGTGAAATGGTCAGTGACCACCAGCACATTACTGATATTTCTTTGATCTGACTCCAAACTTAGAAAATCAATACAGACCAGCTCCATGGGTGCACTGGTGGTGATGTTAACAGGGGGCAGCCCTCTGGGCAAAGCTTTCCTCTGTAAGCAGCGACTACAAGTTCGAATGTGTTGCTCCACATCAGCCCCATCTTAGGCCAATAGAATCTGGATCTCACCAAGTCAAGTGTTCTGTCTATACCAAGGTGCCCCATGTGGTTGTGCAAGGACCTCAGTACTGAGTCCTCAAAAGCAGTGGGCAGCACTAGTTGTTGTTTGTCTACTTGTCCCCTCTTTCTACTGTTTCTCTGTATAACAGTTTATTGATCAGTTTCAACTTAGGACCTTCTTTGTATAACAGTGCAGTTCTCAAATCAGTGGAGCGTAATTTGGACACATCTTTTCCTGCATAGAGGGCTTCTAAAGCTGCTTTGATCATGGGATTCGAGTTGAGCCCGCGAATACTGTCATTGTCCAGCTGAGGCAGTGCACCAATGTCTATTGCAGAAAAGTGGCAATAAGCACAGGTATGCAATTCTCAGAGGCTCCCAAGCAATCCACCATGCAGTCCACTGCGTCCGTGGACATTTGTTCCTCCCTGTCAAACTTCCCGCAGAGTGCCCGAATGTCAGGTTCTGCCAATTGGACCCAATCATTTTGGGGAACAGGCCTCGGGAGAGAGCATCAGCATCTATGTGGTTCAGACCTGCTCGGTATTCGAGAGCATAGTCATATGTAGATAATGCAGAAAGCCACCTATGGCCAGTGGCATCCAACTTAGCTGAGGTCTGCACATAGGTCAAAGGATTATTGTCAGTTTTACTAGTATTTTAGCCCCATACAAGTACTCATGGAATTGGTCAACAATAGCCCACTTCAAGCTAGGAACTCTAACTTATGTACAGGATAGTTCTTTTCGGATGGGGTCCAGGCTTACTGGCGAGGCCACTGGTCTCAGGCCATTCTCGTGCTCTTGGTACAACACAGCCCCCAACCCTTGCAAGCTAGCATCAGTGTGCAGGACGTAGGTTTTCTTGATCGGCATAGGCCAGCACTGGAGCATGGGTAAGTTGATATATGATCTCATGAAAAGCAGTCTCACAATCAGGAGTCCAGCGGGCCCCAAATACTTCACTGGATGAAAATACACCTTTCAGTCTTGAGGACGCTGACTTTGGTATTTTTGTGGGTTGGGGGATACCTTGAGTAAGGTTAAGTAAAGGGCGGATCACTCTTGAATAGTCCTTGATGAAGCTACTATAATAACCACAGAATCCCAGGAATCTTTGCAGTTCTTTAGATTTTTGGGCTGTGGCCAGGTGGTCAAGGCCTCAACTTTACTTGGGTCGGTCTCTATTCCTCGGTTGATACTATGTGTCCCACATACTTTACTGATGTTTGAAAGAATTGACACTTATCAATGGACAGTTTAAGGCCAAAGTCCTCCAGTCGGTCCAATACCTTAAATAATCTGCTCATGTTCCTCCAGTGAGCTGCCAAACACAATGACATCATCTAGGTATACCAGGCATCTAGTAAGTTCATGTCCCCCACTGCACGCTCCATCAATCGCTGAAAAGTGGCTGGGCACCTGAAATCCCTTGAGGCATCCTCATGAATTCATAGAAGCCAAGCGGACAGATAAGGCCGTCTTCTCACGGTCCTCTGGGGCCATCGGATCTGGTAGTACCCACTGCGGAGATCCAGCACAGAGAACCACTTGCTCCGCTTAGGCAGTCCAAAGCATCCTGAATGCGGGCATTGTGTACTGATCAGGATAGTCCGCGGTTTAAGATGCGATAATCCACCACATCCTTACTGTTCCATTCTTTTCCTCACTACCACAATGGGGAAGCATAAGGGCTTCTGGATTCTGTATTACACCAGCAGCTAACATCTCTTGCAGATGCTGCCTCACATCATCTATGTCAGCAGGTGCCAGGCGCCGAGACCTCTCATGAAATGGTCTTCATCATGCAGCCGGATATTGTGCTCAGCTCCTTGCACGCATCCTACATCCCATTCCTTTAAAGAAAACACCTGGTCTCTCTGGGCAAGCTTCTCACTGATCCTCACTTTCCATTCAGCTGGCAGCGGGAGTCGCTAAATCAAACAAGTCAGGCTGCTACTCTGTCATTCTTCCTTGAACTCTTGCTGCGGTAGCACTGCAGTGTCTGCACAATGCACATTAGCCAGGATGCAACCTCTGTTTACTCGAATGTCTCTTTCAGACACATTATGAACTTGGACCATTACCCTTCTGGCATAAGCATGGGCTCTAGCGGCAAAATACTAGGCTTGACCAGCAGTCCCTCTGGCAATTTTCCATCGCCTGGTGCATCCAACATTAATATTTTATTCTTAACATCCTTTCTGATACGGACCTCTCCCTGTAAGGTACACTGGGCATTTGGCGCCAGGATCAGAGACTCAGGATCCTTCTTCCATACAATTCCGACCGGTTCCTCTGGTTCTGTTTTTCAGCATCTCTCGTGCCTCATAGGCCTTCTTAATTAAAGCGGAACTCTTAAAGCTCTACTAGTCTTTGACCCCTGTTTTTCATAACACAACTGTGCCAGCCTTCCGAACATATGAGCATTTGTTCCAATCAACAAAGGTACACCATCATACAGTCCAGTGGGGGACACACTAGGCTAGGGTCTCTACTTGTTCGCCACTCCAGCCACGGAGGTGGGAAAAGACAGCCAAATTCGGATATACCCGGAATAGGGTAGGCCTTCTCACTAACCCCCATACATGCAGTCCTTCTAATGGTTGTAAGGTACGTCTGACAAATGCTTCTGATACCAATCCTGGAACATAATTGTCACTTGGGAGCCACTGTCTAATACAGCTCTTGTAGACACTCCATTCACCTTTACAGTGGTCTCCATGGAGGGACCCACTATTCTGGACCAGTCTGGAGAGGCGGTAGGGGGGCCTGGGCAACTGACCTTGCCACAAAGGCGTGAATTAGCATTTTGGTGCCCTCACTGGGATCATGTCGGCACCTCTTAACCACTGATTTCTTCTCCGAAGCTCTCCTTGTAGCCTATATGCAACTTTGTCAGTGTCTTTTGGGGACTGGCATTCCCTTTTCTTGTGCCCATCTTTCCCACAATTATAGCAAAACATACTTTCTGGAGTTTGAGCTGGCTGAGGCACCACACTGGGAGCCAGGGCAGGGGTATTACTAACTGGAAACCTTGGTGCCATCTCTGTCTGCGGCGTGATAAGCATTTGGAGACATCTCGTCAGTTTCTCCACTTCCATGGTCAAGGAATCGAGTTTGGAGCTGTTATCAGCAGGAGATACATGGGTGGGTACCCCCAACCCCATAGCAGATGCAGTCGGATATAGGTCAGGGCCCGTACTTGCAGGCGTGGCCTTCATAAAGGACTGTTTTGAATTCCCGGATCTCTCTTAACAGTTCGCCCCATTGTGACATATCTTTTTCCTTGTCAGAGCACTCATTGACTGCCAACCTCTGCCCCTGAACTTCACTTGATGGGTCACCTCAGTCACTCGGTCGTAGCCGCAGCTATTGGTGCAGGTCCCTCCGAGGTCGTCTTTTTCAACTCCTCGAATTCTCTCATTAACTCATCATAGGAGGGTGGGATTCCAGTCGATCTGCCAGGCGTAACTGAAGCAACAGCAGTTCTGAGAAGGGGCAGACTTAAGGATCCTGTCTAGCCTGGTTTGGTCCAGTTCAATCGCTGGCAAACTACCTTTTCTGAGGCATTCTTGCAACAATTTTCCAGCCGAGATACATACACAGACAACAACTCCCTTGGTACTGTTGTGCATCTCTTACTCTCCACCATAGGTCCTCATCAGAATCTGGGCTCCCATACATTCTCCAAGGCCTCAAGATAGGCCTGTGCAGTCGCTTCAGGGTTACTGGCCCGTTAGCACGGATGGTAGCCAGGGCAGGACCTCGGAGGCTCTCACTAACCCTCTTTCACTTTCGCCTTCCGAGCATTGCCATTCTAGCACTTGGGGCAACATAGTCTATCCAGGTCTCCCAGTCATCCTCCCTTGGGGGTGGGGAGGGTGCCAGAGAAGATCCTCAACCTTCGTAAGAGTCGTGACTAATGGCAGGTGCAGAAATAGGAGTCTGCATTGGTTCAGCCACCATTACGGGCACTGGAGCAGGAGAGGTGTTGGGGAGGAACACCCCAGGTGGCAAGAATAGTTTCTTCAAGTCCTCCACAGTTTTCCCTCTCCCAGCAACCATTCAGCAAATTTCTCCTCAAAGTTTCATATAGTGGTGGGGGCTGATTCCCCGGTCTTTACTGTCCTTAGTTATCACTCTCCAAGCAGTGAGGGCTCCTCTGGGGTAATGGTCTGTGGCACTTTGGAGCTATCTATGGGATCCTAAACTCTACTAGGCAGGAAGGTGTGGGTGAGCAGATTAGCATGCCGACCCACCACCACAGGGTTTTGTAAACCTTCCACCTTGGAAAGTACTCCTGCACAGTGTCCGTATTGATACCAGGGGATGTCCAGGATAAGCATAGCATTTTGGGGTCGATCTCCTCCCAGTACACCACTCCACCAGCCGTGCACAGCCACTTCTGTCGGGTACCCATTTTTTTTTAACAGTGGTTCTAAATATGGCCACTAGAGGACACACAATCCCAGCGGTGGCGTCCAAGATGTAACCCCTAGATGGCGCTATCCCAGGGCTACTACCCCTGCCTGATTTGCCACTAACAGGTTGAGGGGCCTGGATCCAATGGCGGGTGCCTCACCCAGAGGTCAGGGTTTGCAGTAGTTAAACTAACTTGGTCACAGCCCTCTGGGACACTGCAACTCTCTTCTTCCCACTAGTGGCCCACACAATATATCAGAATTACCTTCACAGTATACACTTACCCCAGGTCTGGTTCCGCACTGGGACCTCCTGTGAAATGAGATACAGTGCAACAATCACAGTACAGTACTTTAACATAGACAAATACCTCAGGCAGTATAACTTTGCTGAAAAGCAGCTCTGATTTATTTAGGGGATATAACAAGGACAGGGGAAATCAGGTTAATTAACTTATCACCTAATAATCTAGCTCCTATGGCTCTGTGCACAGGCCTATCCTTATCAGTTATCGTCCCTGGGTACCCAAGCCCTAGTGGCTAGTCCAAACCGTGGCAGCTGGTAGGGGCCCTTCACACAAGAGAAAAGGAGAATTAAACAGTCAGCAGTACAGTAATTCCATTTGGATTTAAATGTGGCAATTCAACAGGGAGCGACCCTGAATTAGTACTCACGACCTCCAAATAAGATAGGGTCCTTCAATGTCAGCAGGGCTCACTTGAGGTACACAAACCTCTTCACACATCCATATAAAAGAAAGCACTATACCAGGCAGGCTGCATCTGTATCCCGATCGCAATTACTGCACAATACCCGGGAGAACACAGCAGATTCAGTTCCTGACAGACCAAGTGCAATTTTCAGCAATTCCTCCAGTCTTCTACAGGGTGAGCCTGGTTTCTACTCTTCAGAGATCCTTTGATTCTTTTCACAGGACGGATTCAGTCCTAACAAGCTGTTACACGCTGCAGACCGAACTCTGGGCCTACACGCTTTGACTAAACTGCACACTGAAAGCACAGGGCTCCTTCCTTCTTCACTGCCAAAGCTCAACTGAAACTCAACCGACAAAACCGGCACTTCCTTTGAGTTCCTCCCAGTTCTTGACTGGATTGGCTGTCACTCACAATAGACTGCTGCTGTTGGTCCAAAAAGGCACTGAAGTCTAAACTACATCTCCCAAGTCACTGCCCATACAATCCTCTTGTGGCTGGCTCAGATTATGAGTCCAAGTTCTGATTCGTCCAAGGCACCATTTTAGAGCTAGCTTACCCACACTGATTGGTCCAGTTCAGCAGTTCAAAACTAGAATGGGGAACTAGCAGACACAGTTCTGACTGCAAAGAAAACAGGTTAGACAAACTGTATTTTCATTATTACTCTAAATTATTTCTGGCAAACAGTTACATCTTTCAGATAGGTTCCTTTGCACTCCTAGTGACTGCAAAATGAAGTGAATTGGCAGCAGCTCGAGTGGTACTCAGAGAAGCACACAGTCCCCATACAACTCATTATGTCTGCAAGCAGACAGCTCTTAAAGAGACAGTACCAGAGGCTCTAAAAACACTCACTGATAAATGGCTTAAATGCCAAACACCATTCAGGCTTGGAGCATTCAAGCAAGCTCCTGGAAGTCTTTTGGGAACCCCCATTTGCAGGGGGGGTTACATCTATTTCTTGGCTTCCTCAGCTAGCTGACCGTAAAGTGTCTGACTTTTACTCCCAGGGATCCCTCCTCTCTTCTTCTGAAATTCTGTGTTCACTTCAATTGGCTCCTTCCCAGATCTTTAAAATCCTCCAACTTAGATATTTATTGCTTCAACAGTTTGGCCCTTCACCTATGCATTCTGAACTCTCTGACTTTTTTATTTCAATGCAGGATCATTCTTTCCAATCTCATGGTATCTCAGAGTGTTACTCCCTTCTTCTTGATAAGTTATCTCCCCCCCCCCGGCTTCTAAAATCTGGCAGATGTTGTTACTGAATTCTAATTTTAATTGGGGACACGTCTGGAGAGACCTTTACAAGTACACTACCCAAGATCGGTTCCGGCTTACCCAATTTCATATCTTAAACAATATGTATTATACCCCAATCAAATTACATAGGATGGGACGTCTCAGTTCCCCCACATGTACCAGATGTGGTAAAGGTGAGAGCACCTTGTTACATATTTTTTGGTCTCGTGAGAAGGTGTCATCACTTTGGGCCTGGATTGAGTCCAGGATTGACCCGTTGCTGGGCTTGGAAGGCCTTTTTTCCCCAGAAATCTGTATAATCGGTGATTATAGCCAGGTTGGGATTAAAGAGCGTAGATACCATATTGCCCTAATTTCGCTTGCAGTGAAGAAACTAGTGCTCAAGCATTGGTTAGACCAAACCTCCCTCTCTTACCGATAATGACTACATGAGTTATCCTTCTGTCTTCGGACTGAACGACTGATTGCCAGTACTCGGCGTCAGATGCCTCTCTTTAATAAAAAGTGGGGTAAACTATATGCGTTATATTTAAACTGATTTGTATTCAGCTCCCTCTTGCTTGCCTTCACTGCCACTGTTAGAGTGACTTTTTATTTGTATCTGGTATTTCTCCCTTTTTTCTTTTTTCTTACAACTTACTCATGCATCAGTGTCGGGCACACTCCTTGGGTGGGAGTGGGATTATGGGATGGAGGGGAGGTGGAGATGGGGGGCTTTATTTTTGTTTTTGTTTTAGTTTTTTATGTTTTTTGTGGCCTGTTCATGTCACGTGTTCTGCGTTAATCCTTGAAAATTCAATAAAGTTCCTTAAATTGCAAAAAAAAAAAGGAAAGGAAAGGAAAGAACAGTCTTGAACAATGGCAGATATTTAACAAACACCAGAGAGCTTTCTGGTAACTTTAACTATATTACGTCTAAACTGGAGTTGCTGCTGCTAAATTACAGATACAGGCTACTCTGGCTGGCAAGTCAGAGCAGCAGTAGTAACTCACAAAAGAAGCTAAAATGGGCAAAGTCTGCACTGGTCTATTCTATAGCAGGCTGGCTCTCACAGGGAAGGAGCAAGGCTGGCAGCGGTTCCAAGCCATAATGGCGATCGCCGTTTGGGTGAGTGTACATTGCTGAAAATAAATAAAGGTGATGTACACTTGCAGTGACTCCAAATGCACACCCCCCTAACTAAAGATTCTCAACTCCAGGGGAGTGCATGTCGGAGGTTGTAAAACTTAAAAAAAAAATAAAAAACTTGGCCCCAACGCAAAAAGCTATGCCTGCCCGAGAACCAAACCTGGCACCCTCCCAATTGGCCACCCTCACCACCACGCCACATGGCCAGCTTGGCAGCTGACTGCCACATTACCCCTCACATACCTTTCCACCCCTCGTGAGGTGTGGTCCCCCCCGCATGTGTGTATACATCCTGTCGTCCCATCCTTTGCACACCGTGGTATCATGTCACTACCCTACCAGGTAGCCCAGAACACAGACGCCGTGACTGAGTTGCTGTTTTTGCAGTCACTCAATCGAAGTTGCCATGTTCACAGGATACCCTGGCAGCCTCTGCCTCTTTCAATGAGTCAAGCAAGGGTAACTCACTGTTTCAGAAGCTTCTGGTGTCATGGGATGGGAGATTACAGGCTTTGCTCGGCTGAGAGGGCAGTCAAACACATATTTGAAAACCTAGTGGCTGCAAGCTTATGTCCCAGCCAGTGACAGTGGGTGACTGTGACTGGCTTGAGGGCAGCATGCCTGGGAAATCAACATGGCAGCCCCCAGTCACACACAATAAACACTGGCTTTGAAACATACCTTGCAGCAGCTTCACACACATTAAACACATTGCCCCAACACACTACCTTGATCCAATGGCCCTGTTTGCTCTGGGGAGTCCGTCGAAGAATTGGGAGCCTATCCCCAATATGCATCTGTAAGCCCCCTTCTTCGGGTGGGTTTACTAGTCTGTCAGGCATCTCCTCACCCTTTCTCCCTTCAGTGGTGTCATTTAGTCTGGAAAGTACCCTCTGGCCTTGTTCTTATGCTGCCAGCAGGGAGTGGAAGGTATTTAAGTCTCTGGTTTTGCCCAGGAAAGGGAGAGCAGCAGTCAGCAGCATGTAGTAGGGACAGTTTCAAGGGGGGTTCCCCCCCGGCCTAGTATGCCGGCATTATGCAGTGTTGGTGTGACGCAGGGTGGGGTACTCTACAGGGAGGGTGTGCAGAGGTAGCAGTGGTTGTGAGGGTCCAGGATGATGGACATCAGCTGCAAGGATGTGAAGAAGGCCTAAAGGCAGAAGAAACAAAAAGCACAATGGTGCCAGTTTCTCCTTTGTGGTGTAGGGGTCCTGGTTTCCCTAATTTAAGGTAAGGGGCATCCAGGCAGTGGAACTGCTACAGTGGTGGCAGAACTGCAGCAGGGCACTTCCAGAGGTGGCAACTCTGGAATGTAATTACCTGTGTGGCATGCTGCCCGTGGAAAGAAAATTAGGATGACTGGGAGAGCTTGGCCTGGGATTTGCCATAGGGCCTGCTGTGCCTGTGTCTGGGGCAGGCCCTGGGACCTACCATGCCAGTGTCTGGGGTAGGTCCACAGACCCATTTAAGGGCCAAGGTTTCCCTGGGGAACTGAAAGTAAGGAAGGATGGGTCTGGTGCCGGTTGGAGAAGCCCTAGGTGTATGGTGCACAGCTTGTTGCTCAGGGAACTGGTTTTGAGAATACCATTCGGGAGCAACCACAGTGGCTTAGGCTGAAAATTCACCCCGAGGTCTTTATGGCTTGGCTGGCACGGGAAGAGTAAGGCACTCCTCCATCAGAGGATTCAAGGAATTAAGCAAAAGGAGTTGTGTCTTGATAAGGGTTTGTGTGGAAGAAGTTGTAAAACTAAGGAGCCATTTATTGTATACAAATCTTGCTGCACGCTGAATGGGAAATGTAACTGCCATTTGACTGTCCATGTTCTCAGTCCCATGGAGCTGCTCCAATTTCATTGCTTAATTCAACTAGTCTGAGCCTAATCATTTCAAGGCCCAGAACAAAGTTATTGGTTTTGAAAGAACCCATGATTGACATCTGTTTGTGATCTAATGGAGTGTATAATAATGAATGTGTTTTTAAAATGCTTTCAGTGTGTTCACTTTTGCCACTTGAGATGAAGAGAATCCTGCACCTCCCCCAGCCTGGGGACAGTAGCATCTGAAGCCACCCAAACTTGGTGCTGTTTTGTGACCATTGCCACCAGGTCCAGGAGATTCTGCAGGGAAAGAGGTAGGCTGTATCTTTTTGAGAAGACATCACAAGGTAGGCCACCTCTTTTTTCGTGTTTCAATAACAAGAAGTGTCATGGAGTGTTTCTGGTCCGTAGCCCCTTTCCCTCCTCACAACATCTAGTACCCCTAGACTTAGAGGGAAAGGGAGGTTACACATGTGGGGGTTCACGTGGGATTTATTTCTTTGCACCCCAGTGCCTGGTGGCACTGCAACTGAGGGGGAGTTTTGAATGCCCTGGCTGGTTCCAAGGCCTGTGTCCATGTAGCACAGTTGTGGCAAGTTCTGGGCCTGTTTAAGAGCTCCTTGAGGCCTGTCTCTCTCTCTCCCTCTCCCTGTCTCATTGGCACCTCTGCAGCTGGGATTTATCATGTGATGAGAGACAGTAATAGTGATTGTCCGGCTCTGGGAAGATGTTAAAGGGGAGTTGAGCCTGAGGTGCCATTTTTTGCCTGGATACAGAGAGAATCTGACAGGGCGAGAGAGCGAGAGTGAGAGTGAGGTGTCAGCAAAAGTGAAGAGGTATCTTAAGGGCTGGTTAAGTCGGTTTACCAGCAAAAGGCCATGGTGGATGGTTATACTCCTAATGAGGAACCCCATGCAGCTGTTCCTACCTCCCTGCTTACTTGGCTATGGAACTCAGCATGGAGGGGTCAGGCCAAGGAAAGATGTGTAAGGTGTGGATTTTGAGGTAAAGGAGTCACCAAGCTGCATATTTGTGCACTCTGCTCCAGTGCTGCACCAGGAGGAATTTCTAAGGGGAACCCCATGGGGGATCCTTGGTGTTATCCAGCTAGTATCTCGGTGGGCATGGCCTCCTTGTTGTCTCATGGGAGCCTGGATCTTGGAGCTGATGCCAGACTGGAAGTTAAAGAGAGTGGCGACATAATGGTGGATGTAAAGCGGGGGTCTCTGGATGTGAAGGTTGAAGCAGTGGAGAAGACAACTGAGGGTGGTGAGGGGGAGCACGGCTGTCTGCCCAGCTCCACCCCACTGGCTGTTAGGTATCCCCACGGCAGAGGGAGGGGCAGGGATCTGCAGTTGGCATTGGGAGATCCCCTAGGGCCCAAGGGGACTCCATCAGGATCCCTGCCCAGTGACAGCGTACCAGGTCCATCAGTGGCAGGTGAAGCCCCTCCTCCTAATAGTGTCCACTCTGTAATAAAGGTGGGGCTCACCAAGGTGGAAGTAATGCAGGAAGAAGTCTGGAAAGAGCTTGCGTCAGTGGTTACTGGAGGACCCCCCCCCCCAAGCACTACCAATTCTTGGATCATGAGATACAGCGAGTGATCACCAGGCCTTTCCACAGACTTTCCATAACCTTACCTGATACCACCCTGTGTCTGGCAGCGCAGAGCTAAGCCCTGAGAGATCGCATGGATGGACTTTTGAGGAGTGAACCGGCTAATGTTGAGTACAGAAATAGTGTGTGGCTGGAGCCAGGTGCTGCTAGACAAACCAGCATGAGGGAGTTGCCTGAATGATCCTAGGCTGAACGGTGGATCAGAAGAAGGATCCGACTGGAATACCAACAGCAGAGTACCCGTATATCTCTGAACGCTTTTGGGACGTAATCAAAGAAAAGAGGTCAGACTGGGTTTTTAGGGAAATGCTCAACAAGCTGCAGTCTCGACCTGGAGGGACTGGTCACCCCTCTCAGCAACTCTTCCAGAACTCCCGTGCCATGTGCTTCTCTGTCCCTTGGGCTGGCCTTACTTTGTTCAAACATTTGGCGTTGTTGCAAGACCTGTCAGGGTGTAGGATCAAGTCCTACATCATTTCAAAAAACTAATTTGGCGATGAAACCACTAATCTTGACCCGGATTACTATTTCCCCTGGGGTGGTAGGCCCCCTATCTGAGGCAAAGTGAACTGAAACACCTGCGACTGCACCAGGACTGTCTTGTGATTAACACTATTCAGTTAAAAATTACAATCTCTAACCCACCGGCATGCCTGGGTTTTTGGCTTTGTTGAAAAAGAACTTAACTGTGCCCAGGGAGAGTTCTGTTTTCCACCGAGAAGACTGGCACTTAAATCATTTGCTTACCCTCCCTGAGACTCTAGAAAGATTTTCTATTTGTTTATGTTTTCTTTAAAAATAAATGCTACTTTTTGCATGTTTAGGAGAGGTTTATACATTTCTACCTCAGTGTGTGTGGAGAGAGACTAGGAGCATGACTGATGTGTAAATGGTGAGCGTCTATATATTTATTTAAGCAAAAGAGTTATTCAGTTGCTATTTCTAGTTTGTTCATGTTTAAAGTGACAGTCTGGTGAATAATTTCTAGTTTTATAGAAATGTTTTTGTGTGTTTTATATAAAATTGTCTTCCTTTGCTCTTTAGTGTAGGGTTAGCAGGGAGCTTTATGGATGGAGATTGGCATTCCCTGTGATCGGGGGACTATGTGGGGAGTGTGCATTACCCATGTGGTTGCCTAGGGCCACCAGTGGGCCTCCTGCACCATTTCCAGGAAGAAATGGTTTAAAGGAAGGAGTGAGTGTCAGCCCGCCCTCTTCAGGAGGACTTACTAGTCTGTCTGGCATCTCCTCCCCCTTTCTTCCTTCAGTGGTGCCGTTTAGTCTGGAAAGTGCCCTCCAGCCTTGTTCTTATGTTGCTATCTGGGGGCTGCAGCAAGGAAGGTATTTAAGGCCCCGATTTTGCCTGGGAAAGGGAGAGCAGGAGTCGGTGTTGTGTAGTAGGGGCAGTTTCGAAGGGGGGGGTTTCCCCCCTCGGCCTAGTAGGCTGGCATTATGCAGCGTCGGTGTGACAAGGAGTTGGATACTCTGCAGGGAGAGTGTGCAGAGGTAGCAGTGGCCATGAGGGTCCGGGATGGTGGACATCAGCTACAGGGGTGTGAAGAATACTTAAAGGCAGAAGAAACAAGAGCACAATGGTGCCGGTTTCCCCTTTGTGGCATAGGGTCCTGGTTCCCCCAATTTAAGGTAAGGGGCATCTGGGCAGTGGGGCTGCTCCTGTGGTGGCAGAACTGCAGCAGGGCACTTCTGGAGGTGGCAGCTCTGGAGTGTCATTACCTGTGTGGCACGCTGCCCATGGAAAGAAAGTTAGGATGGCTGGGAGAGCTTGGCCTGGGATTCACCATAGGGCCTGCCATGCCCATGTCTGGTGCAGGCCCTGGGACCTACCATGCCCGTGTCTGGGGTAGGTCTGTCAGACCCATTTAAGGGCCAAGGTTTAAGTATGGAAGGAAGGGAGCCACCATTCTACAAAGTGCAGCCCGGTGCCAGTTGGAGAAGCCCTAGGAGTATTTATTTATTTATTTAGCTTTTGTTAACAGGGTAGGTACACTAAACAAGTTATATGCCTATTTTCAGGAATGACCCGGGAGAGTACAACAGGTATAACAGGGTACATTAATACAGCATAGTAGGTGAGCAAGTACATATACATTTTGTGGTTAGGTACGTGGAGTCAACAAGACAGTGGGCAATATACATATTGTGATTAGGTACATAGTCAGCAAAACAACAGGCATTGTACGTTTGGAAGTTAGGTGCATTGAGTCAACAAAAACATCAGACAATATATATGGTGCACCGCTTGTGGCTCAGGGAACTGGTTTTGAGAATACCATTCAGGAGCAGCCGAGGAGGCTTAGGCTGCAAATTCGCCACAAGGTCTTTATGGCTCGGCTGGCATGGGAGGAGTAAGGCACTCCCCCATCAGAGGATTCAAGGAATTAAGCAAAAGGAGTTGTGTCTTGTTAAGGATTTCTGTGGAAGAAGCTGTAAAACTAAGGAGCCATTTATTGTATACAAATCTTGCGGCACGCTGATTGGAAAAATGTAACTGCCATTTGACTGTCCATATTCTCAGTCCCATGGAGCTGCTCCAATTTCATTGCTTAATCCAACTAGTCTGGGCCTAATCATTTCAAGGCCCAGAATAAAGTTATTGGTTTTGAACGAACCCATGATTGACATCTATTTGTGTTCTAATGAAGTGTATAATAATGAATTTGTTTTTAAACTGCTCTCAGTGTGTTCACTTTTGCCCCTTGAGATGAAGAGAATCTTGACCCCCCCAGCCTGGGGACAGTAGCATCTGAAGCCACCCAAACTTGGTGCTATTTTGGGACCATTGCCACCGGGTCCAGGAGATTCTGCAGGGAAAGAGGTAGGCTGTATCTTTTTGAGACGACGTCACAAGGTAGGCCACCTCTTTTGTTCATGTTTCAGCAGCAAGAAGCGTCATGGAGTGTTTCTGGTCTGTAACCCCTTTCCCTCCCTGCAACATCCAGTTCTCCTAGACTTAGAGGGAAAGGGGTTGGGTTACACTTCACTCTTTGGTGGCTTTTTACCACGGCAGTTGCAGCTCACGCTCACGGAGCATCCCCAGGTACGCGCATGCGCACTCGGATATTTACATGCTCGAGCACTACTTGCTGTTGGGGCTCGAATTTCATACAAGCCCTGCTGGCTCTGACTATACAGCCCAGCAGTGTCACAGACTTCTCCGTGTCTCTCTTCCCCACCCGCACAAAGGAGGACAACAGTATGTAGCAGGGACAGCAAAGAACAGGCGCTGAAGTCCTGAGAACACATCGAAGGATGGGCCAGCAGCAGGAGGGGACTCAGGGGCATGTGCTGGGGCCAGGTGTGGCCCAGGAGGTAAGCCCCGATTTTGGGGGCAGCTACACCATCTTCTTTGCTGCTCAGAACTGCATGGTGTCATGATCAGTCTCTCAGTATGCGGGAAAATGTCTTACGTTCATTCATTAATAGAGACCTCCTCAGAGGGGCCCTCAATTACTGCAAAGCATCACGCCATGCTCATACACAACTTCGTAGGCAGGAGACGGAGAGAGAGAAGGAATTGGCTACTTCTTCATCAGCTGCCACAGCAACTGCGCTTTACACGGTGGTCTGCAAGCTGGGCCACCTTCAGGTGAGAGATCAGCTTTCTGAAGTACGAGAGGAGTATTCCTCATCCAGCAACTCCCCTTGTGAAGAGTCTGAAAGTGGCAGCTCTGAGGTAGAACTGCCACTCAGACACAGCATGGATTCCCATGACTGAGAGCAGGATAGGGCCTCCCAGAGTAAAAAGAGGCCCCCATCGAACCCCATGGGGAGAGCTTGCATCAGAAAGTATGCCCCTTCAGTGGAGAGGCATAAAGGTAAAGAGAGAAAAGGGGAAAAAAGATCCTTCCTGTCAGAAGCTTAGGGGTAGAGAGTCTGCCCACAGATGGAGCTCTCTCCTTTAAAGTAAAAGGAATTCAGAGAGATGGTCAGGCTCCAAAGACCGAAATGTGTGTAAGGAGGGCACAGATCCTTTGTGTGTAGTTGTGGACCCTGTGCCCAGTGGAGAAAAAAAAATATGTTGCACAGGAAGAGCTGAGGGGGTAGCTTATGCTGACCAGCTTCACTGGGGTCAGGAAAGCCCTACAGAAGTGGAAGCATTTGCAGGACCACCAAAGTGCTCCACATCATCCCTCCAGGATCTTTTGTTTAATCAGGATGTGTCTCAGACTCTTCTAGTTGTGGGGTGGGGAGCAGAGTCTGAGTCCGACTTGGACAAGCCTGTGCCCTGTTCCTGGCATTCAGAGGTAGCCTGCTCAAAATGTCCCCAAGTAGAAGTGGAGTATGACAGGGAGTCAGGCTAGAGTGCTAGGAAGCTCCCTTTTGATCCTGATGCTTCAGAGGACTCCCCCTTTGAGTGTGTGCCACAACACGCCATTATTGATCACCTTATGTGCAGGCTGAGAAAACCCCAGGACTGAAAGATGCTGTGAAAGTCGCTTTAGAATTTCCTCAGGCCAGCCCCACAAAATGACCCTTGCCCCTGAAGCAATTTTTCTTTTATTTTTGTATTATTTGTTTATCTCCCCCACATTTTGAACGGCCTCTCCTTCAGGCCATTGCCAAGGACCCTCCCCGCGGGACCCCATCGCCAACCCCCGGCCTCATATCACAGCCGGCCCAGGGTAACCCGACATATCCCTTCGTCGGGTGAGTTCTCTCCTTCCGGGGAGAAAGTGCCTTATGACCATCCATCTTGGCCCTGGGTGCTGCTGAGGTTGGGTCGGCATGTTCGGGGCTCTGTGGAGGCGAGGGTCCGGGCGGCCATCATCCGACCGATCGAGGCGCCATTTTCTTTTTTCCTCCAACCTTCCCTGGTTGTGCCACGTCTGTAGTGCTCTTGGTCTCCACTAGGGGCTGCTACAGAGCAAGGCATCTCTCCAACTCACCCCAGGAGAGGAGAGCAGTCCTCCAGATGCTCAGTCCTCTCCTCCCCCCGCCGACCCCCGGTGCCCGAGTCCATTCCGGAACTCGAGTCGCCGGCGTGGTTCGAGGTAAGGCACCAGCACCTCAGCCCTCTGCACCATCGGGCCGCAATTTTCTTTTTATCTTGATAAGACAGGCAAAGACCCCAAAAAAGGGCTTGACAAAAACTTGTATATGGTCCAGGACAAACTCCTGGACCTCGTGGGTCCACTGGCCCTCATCAGTGACATAGTCCAGGAGGCCTTGGATGAGAACAAAGCCCTGGACCCTGGATATTTACAGGATGTGGTACAAAGAGCTATTTATCTTATAGACAACACAAATGTTGCCCTGTCTGCAGAGATATGGAAATCAGCACTCCTGCCATTCTACCCAGGCTCTACAGACCTGGCCTTTAAGGATGGTGGGATTGAAGAGGAGGCATGTTTATTTGGAGAGCCAGTACTGAAGGAACTGAGGAAACTTGGGGAGGATTACTCTTCCATATAAAACTAAGTGCTTTTTCCATAATATGAGACCTCTTTTTCCACGAGCTGGAAGGAGCAGAGGCTGTCCTTTCCGCCACCCTGGGCAGCAACAGTCCGGCTCTCATCAGATCTCCAGCTATGGCTTTGGGAACCCATTGTATAGTTATGACTTCTTTTGAGGAAGAGCTGGAAGGAGAACATGTGACAGAGGTTGCTCCAGAGGGTGAGATTCCCAGCAGAAAGCACCCCTAGCCACTGCAGGTAAGTATGTCCCCATTACTTACCAATTTTGTATTGGTCCCGGGGCCTTTTCAGCTAGGAGATAGGTTGACAAGGTTTGTGGCTAGCTGTGAGTGGATCACACAAGACCAGTGGATCCAGGCCTCTATTCAGAGCTACCGCCTAGAATTCAGGGACACCCCTGTGACGCAGTACCCCATCCCACATCCTCTCCACTTCTCATTTGCAGAGCAGTCTCTGGTTCAGAGAGAAATGGAGTCCGTGTTTTCAAAAGGGGCGATCTCAAAAGTCCAAACAGGAGAAACATGTCTGAGCTCCATCCTCCTCATCCAAAAATGGATGGAGGATCATGTCTCGTTATCAATCTGAGGGAGCAAAACTCCTACATTGTTTATCATTACTTCAAGATGGAGGGCATTCACCTCTTGAGTGGCACCCTTATTCAGAAGGATTAGATGTCCAGACTGGACCTTATGGATGCATACCTGTCAGTTCCCATTCATCAGGCAAACAGGGGATGGCTGCAAATTTTCTGGAAGGGGGAAGTGGCAGTACAACTCCCTTCCCTTTGAATTAACCTCAGCACCCTGGCACTTTACCAAAACCTTCCATCCAGTAGTGTCATGGCTGAGGGCGGCCGGGATCAAACTGATTATCTGTCTAGATGATTGTTTGATTATGGCTCAGGATCTAGTTCACCTATTGACTCACCTGAACCTTGCCATGACACTATTGGAGAACCTGGGATTTGTGATCAATACCAAGAAATTGGACCTCATACTTACATAGAAACATAGAAACATAGAAGTTGACGGCAGATAAGGACCGCAAGGCCCATCCAGTCTGCCCATTTCTTTTTCTACCTTATAAATGTGCCATCGGCCTTTGCTCTGTCAGTGACCTATCTATTCATAGTCATTTGTATTGCTCCCTTATGCCTATCCCATGCCTGTTTGAAGCCCTGCACTGTATTCATAGCCACCACTTCTTGTGGTAGCTATTCCATGCATCTACCACCCTTTCTGTGAAAAAGAATTTCCTCACATTCCCCCTTAATCGGCCTCCTCTAATCTCATGCTGTGTCCTCTTGTCCTGCATATTTTCTTATATTTAAACATGTTAGACTCTTTCACCTTGTTTATGCCCTTAAGGTGTTTAAATGTCTCGATCATATCACCTCTCTCCCTCCTTTGCTCAAGGGTATACTATTGAGCTCCGTTAATCTGTCCTCATATGTCTTCTGATGCAGTCCCTGCACCATTTTGGTGTATTCTCTGGACTGCCTCAATTTGGTTAATGATCCTTTGAAGGTGTGGCCTCCAATACTGCACGAGTACTCCAGATGGGGCCTAACCAATGTCTTGTACAGAGGATTATTACCTCTTCTTACGACTTGTAGATACCCTACTAATACACCTCTAACACCCCCTAGCCTTACCTACCGCTTTAGAGGTCTGCTTGGATGATTTTAGGTCATCAGTGATGATGATGCCCAAGTCTCTTTCTTCCTTTGTGACTGGCAACTCCCTCCCAGCCTATAAGTGGCTTCGGGGTTTCTCTTCCCTATGTGCATGATTTTGCACTTCTTTGCATTAAATCCCAGTTGCCACTCTTCTGACCATTTTGCTAGTTTATCCAGATCTCTTCTCATTCTGCCCACCCCATCTGGATCATCTACTCTGTTGCAGATCTTGGTGTCATCTGCAAACAGACAAGCCTTACCCTCTAGTCCATCTGCGAGGTCACTAATGAAGATGTTGAATAGGACTGGCCCCAGGACTGATCCCTGAGGTACCCACTTGTGACTTGCATCTCTTCTGACTGTATACCATTTACCACCACTCTCTGTTTTCTGCCAGTCAACCAGTTTGCCACCCAGTTGACCAACTTCTGACCCACCCCAAGCCTACCTAGCTTATTTATCAATTTTATGTGGAACAGTGTCAAAGCTTTGCTGAAGTCAAGGTAGGCGACATCAACTGCTCCCCTTGGTCCACCACTCTGGTTACCCAGTCAAAGAAATCTATGAGATTAGTTTGACAGGACCTTCCTTTGTAAACCCATGCTGTCTTGGATCCTGTGCCCCTATGGATTCCAGGTGTTGCACTATCCTTTCCTTAAGGAGTGCCTCATAATCTTGCCCACTACTGAGGTAAGACTGACTGGTCTGTAGTTCCCCGCCTCCTCCTGCTACCACTCTTGTGGAGCGGGATCACATGAGCCCTTCTCCAGTCTTCTGGGACCTCTCCTGTGCTCAGAGACTCACTAAACAATTTTGCTAATGGCTCTGCTAGTTCCTCCTTTAGCTCCTTAAGTACCCTGGGATGTATGCCATCAGGTCCCATTGCCTTATCCACCCTGAGCTTAGCAAGCTCTTGTAGGACCCTTTCTTTTGTGAAGGGAGTAGTGCTCACCTCCCTCCCCCCTGTGTCCATGATGCTGAGCTGTGGGCCCTGCCTCTCTCTTCAGTAAATACTGAGCAAAAGTATCTATTTAGGATAGATGCCTTTACAGGGTCCTCCTCCTCATGCTCCCTTTTCTCCATTAAACTTAGCAATACCCCCTCTGGACTTTCTCCTTTCACTAATGTATCTATAGAAAGTCTTGTCACCTTCTTTACTGTTCGTGCTAGTGTTTCCTCAGTTTGGGACTTTGCCTGCCTTACTGCCTTACCTGCTTCCCTTAGGGCAGTTTGGTATGCCTCCCTATCTTCATCCCGCTGTGTTCCTTATATTTTCTGAAGCCAGCCTTTTTGCTCTGACCTTTTCTCTACTGTATTGAGAACCAAAGTGGTTTCCTTCTTCTTTGCACTTCCTTTTCTGTCTAACACAATGGGATGTTGCTTCAAGTATTGTATCCTTAATGCTTGCCCACTTTGCCTGTACCTCCTCACCTGTGTTTCTTTTTGCCAGGGCTAGCTTAACTCTGTTGGCCATCTTATCAAAGTCAGCTCCTCTGAAGTCCCATATTTTTGCCTTGGAATGGGATGATTTAGATGTAGTAGCCAAATTGAACCATACCATGTGATGGTCACTGGACCTTGGACTTTGTCAAACTGACTTTTTGGGGGTTCAAGGTGGACTCTCAGATGGCAACCCTTCGGGTGCCAATCAAGAAGATTAAGGACAGGAAGTGGGAGTTCAGGAGGCTTCTCTGGAAAGAGCACCCACTCTGAGGGACCTAGCCAGGGTGATTGGCCTCCTAGCCTCTTCAGCTCAGGCCATATTTAATGCACCACTGCACTAAAGGACTTTCCAGGAGTGCAAGATTAACTCCTTGTGGCAGATGGGCTCTTTCGACACCCTGGTGCCCTTACCACAGTTGGTTCAGTAGGAACTTATCTGATGGGTTTGCCAGATGGAGAGTGGAATGGCAGGGCCATTTTTTGGACCTACCCAGAGCTGACCATCAACTTAGATGCCAGTTTGTCTTGTTAGGTTGCTTGGTATGAGGGGGTCTTCACAGGCTGGCATATGATCCATGGTGGAGGAAACTTTTCACATCCATGTGCTGGAGTTAATTGCAGCCCCCTTTATGATAAGGAGCTTAGCAAAGGACAGACAGAATTCAGCAGTTCTCTTCCAAATGGACAATGGAGTGGCAGTGAGGTATATCAGCCGTCATGGAGGGATCAGATCCCCTCAGTTAACTGCACTGTTAAAACTTCTGGGAGTGCCGTCTAAAGCAGAACCTTAGGGGAGGTGATCCATATCCCAAGACTGGCCAACAAAGCCATGGACTGCAGCTCGAGGTACATAATGGACTTGAGCGACTTCTTTCTCCACCCAGATATCATCTACAGGTTAGCCAAAAAGAGGGGCCCCTTAGAATTGGACCTGTTTGCAGCAAGACTCAACCATCAGTTGAGAAGGTTCTTCAGTTGGTGTTTGGATCCCCATGCAGAAGCCATGGATACCTTCATGCAGAATTGGGAAGGAGGGAGGGCATATGCCTTCCTCCCTTCACCTTAATCTTCAGAACTCTGGCACAGATCAGGAAGCAGATGATATCAGTGGTGCTGATGACCCCGGTGTGGCAAGACCAACCGTGGTACCTGGTTCACCTGGAGCTCTCGGTGGATCTTGCTGTTCTGCTCTCCTCAGTCCCAGATCTCCTCATGGATCTAATGGGCCTCCCTCAGCCCCTAATCCAGGAAGGGTCTGTGACCCTGCCAGTGTGGATGCTTTCAGTGGTTCTTAGGCAACCATAGGCCTTTTGGAGGGAGCTGTCTGCCTTCTCTCGCAGTCTTGGCCAGAGGCACCAGAATGGCATTGAAGTCGGTAAAGAAGAAGAAGAAGAAGAATCAGCATTTATATAGCACTTTTCATACACAGTATCCCAAAGAGCTTTACAAGCAATGCTAGACTGGTAGTGAAGTGACTGAATGTGTGGCGGCGGCCATATCACACATCATCACCCACACACAGCCTGGATAATTGCATGAACCGGTTTATAGGAAGGGGAATGTTGGCCAGGACACCAGGAATGTTCCCTGCTCTTTACGAAGAGTACCCTGGGTTCTTTTACTTCCACCTGGACACCCACCAGGACAACACCAGGATGGGCAGAAGAGACCTCGGTTTAACGTCTCATCTGAAGGATGGCACACCCCAGCAGTACAGTACCCCCCAATACTGCACTCAGATGGCAGCGATTTTTAGATGCAAGTCCATCCCGGTGTGGGACGAGAACCCACGACCTTCTGGTCCAGAGGCAGATGTGCTACCAACTGAGCCACACTGACACCTAAGAAGGTGTGGTCTAGTTGGTGTCTTTCTAAACACCCGGATCCCATTTCTGTACCTGTGATAGAGATTATAGTGTCTGTACAGCATATCCTCAACAGGTAAGTCATACAGGTACATAAATGTACTGAGATCCACCATTTCAGCTGGACATGACCCAGCTGAGGGCAGATTTATGAGACAAGTTCCCTAGTATGCAGGTTCCTGAAGGCTATCAGGTGGTTGATGTCTTCATAACCTAGACATAGGTTCACATGGGATGTGAACAGGGTATTTGGGATGTTTCAGATCTGAGGTCATAGTAACAGTAGCCAACGGCAGATAAGGACCACTAGACCCACCTAGTCTGCCCCTACTCCCTGTCACAATGACAAACTGAGCACTAAGCAATTACCATGAAACTGGTCAACCTATTATGTCTGCTCTTGATTAAGCAAGTCTCGGACACCAGAGCCCTTGAAATCCTGAGAATGTCTTAGACAGTAGAGGGTGTTTATTTCGAACTATCTAGATGTACAGGAACCAGTACTGTGGGTGTGGCTTATGCCAGGTTCAATCCAGGACCAAGCTTGTGAGTGGTTAGATGCATCCAGGCATACCAGGGGAGAACTGCAGCATGGCGGATCGGGGTAGGATCAGCTTTTGATTGCATTAGCCAGGTTTCATAAGTCGGTAACTTCAGTTACCATCAATCAGTGGGTGTGCTAGACAATGGCAGAAGCAGGTATCAACAATTCGGGGCTCACTCTGCCAGGAGTGCCATGGCCTTCTAGGCATTCAAGTGTGGAATCCAATTAGAGGATATTGTAAAAACTGCTGGCTGGCCTAGGGATACTGTATTCAATACTTTCTAAGTCGGGTCAGTCAGGGAGAATGTGGCTAATGTTGTTTCATAGTGGGATTTGAACAAAGCCTATTATGGGAAACCACAAGACATGATGTAAAATGATAATTTTCCTAGAGCATTCCTTGCAAGAAAATCATGATTTTGTGAATTAATCAGAGGTGAAGATAATAGCCCCACCTTACGCTGCATGTGTTTGTTTCTTATCAGGTTCAGCATGAGATGCTAAAAAGTGAAGGATGGCTGAATGAATTTCAAGTTTTCTGAAGAAAACAGGCAAAGACGAGGGCATCAGGAGGCAGTACAGAGCCTATTAAAGAATGGAGGGCACCATTGGAGAATGGTGCATTGTGGACTGCCTTAGGCATGATGGGAGTTGTAGGCAAACCTGATGTTAGGGCATATAGACCAAGAGGACAAGATGCATTGTTTCTTTGCTGCTGTATTCAGTACATAAAAGGAGAGCAGTCGATTATCTCTGTCTCCAAGTTGTTCACAAAATCATAATATTTTGCAAGCAGTGCTCTAGGAATACTACCATGGTATCCAGTGAACAAGGCGACCGAAATTGGGTGCCTACAAAAACGGCGACTTAATTACGGCACTTGTGTTCACAGGGAGGGGGCAACCGGATTCTGGGGTGGGTGAAATACTGCAATGGAAGTAGTGGATATACGCGCACGCCGCACACATGCGGGGGCAGAGGGGGGCAGTATGTTGGAGGAGGTGTAGTGGGCAACTGCCGAGGCTGGTCCACCTAGCATGGTAGGGAGGTGGTCAGCTGGGAGGTGCAGTGCAGGGTCCGGCATGGTGCGAATTGTTGCTCTCGTAGCAGTATTATTTTTATTAGCGCTAGCAGGTGCATTACCAGAATTAATTTTCGTTAGACATCAGCCATAATGGCATCACTATTTCATGATCTCCATTATGACATGGAACCGACTACCATTTGCCTCCAACATCCACTGCCTGAGTCTCTTTGCAGATAGGAGGGGGAGAGATGACATCACTGTCTTGTTCCTCTACCTATGGAAAATATTTCTGAAGCTACCCCATTATCCTCCACAGATGCCTCAGAGGACTCATACTTGATATTAATACTGTTTAAAAATTTAGGGGGGTAGAAGTGAGGGAGCAAGGGGAGAGGGAGGTAAGGTACCTGCCTGGCACCACGGCTTGGAGGGACAGGAAGCGAATCCTCAGGATCGTGGGAGCAGCTGCACGAGTGAGGGAGCTGGATGTCATTGTTCACCTAGGGACAAATGACCTGGCTAGGAATGGGATCAGAGCAGTGCAAGAGGAGTTTGTAGAGTTGGGGAGGGGCCTTAGACAAGTGACGCATACGGTAACCTTCTCGGAGGTGCTGCCTGTCTATGGCAAGGGTGATGCTAGGGTACTCTTCACCAGGGAATTCAATGAATGGTTGAAAAACTGGTATGGAGCTTAGGGTTTTGGCTTCATTGGGACTGGGGATCCATTTGAGGGATGCAGACCATACTGGCGATGGTCTGCATCTGTCCAGGGGAATCAGGATCCTAGGTGAGAGGTTTAAATGCTTCATTGGCAAGCATTTAAACTAGCCAAGGGGGGAGGCACTGAAAAGGAGCAGGGAAGTCCCAGCCTCCCCCCACAAAACACGGTAATTAGTGAGGTAAACACCAAGGTAGAGAAGTAATTAGGGAGCAGGACAAGGTAAATGTGAAAAAAGGCAAAGGCAGTAAGGATAGGGATGGTCATGGAACCAACTTGGCAGAAGGCAATACTGGACCTTGTGCTCACAAACAGGGACAGTGTGATGGGGGTAACAGTGGGGGAGCACCTGGGGAACAGTGACCACCAGTCATTGTGGTTTGAAATCACAGAAAGAGCAGAACCAAACCACACAAAAACATGTATCCTGGATTTTAGGGGGCAGACTTTGGGAAAATGGGAGATATTTGAAAGAGGCATTAGAGATGAATGAGAATCAGGGTTGAGGAACAGTGGGCAGTATTTAAAATGGGGATTACAGAGCAACAAAATTATGCATTAAGCAGGTTCAGCAAGAGGACAAGGAAGAGGAGACCATTATGGTTTTCCAAAGAGGTAGCAAAGAAAGTGAAAGCCAAAAAGATTGCATTCAGGCAATACAAAAAGACACAGGCAGAAGGGGATAGGGAGAAGTACCAGGAGAAGCAAAGGGAGGCAGGGAGGTCAGTAAGGGAAGCCAAAGCTCAGACACAAGAACACATTGCAAAATCAGTGGGTAGAGGGGACAAAACCTTTTACAGGTACATAAGTGAAAAAAGAAAGGCAAAGGGAGGGATAGTGAGACTGAAGGGGGAGGATGGGGGCTGCGTGGAGGATGACAACAGTAAAGCTGACATACTGAACAGGTATTCTGCTCAGTCTTTACTGAGGAAGAGGAGGGTAATGGGTCTGAAGGAGTACAAGGGGTGAGAATGGTGCAGAAATGGACTAAGTCCTACACGAGACAGGGTCCTGGAAGGAACTGGAAATAATAAGAGTTGATAAAGCAATGGGGCCAGATGGGGTGCACCCAGGGTCCTTAAAGAACTAAGAGAGGTGGTGGCTGAACCTCTGGCTATCCTGTTTAGCGATCACTGGAAACAGGGAGGTACCCAAAGACTGGAGGACAGCAGATGTGTCACCTTATACAAAAGTGGGAACAAAGAGGAAGCAGGGAACTACAGACCAGTCAGCCTCACCTCGGTAGTGGGAAGATCATGGAAGCACTACTGAAGGAGAGATTGGTGAACATCTGGTTGTCAATGGACTACAGGACCCAAGGCAGCATGGTTTCACCAGGGGAGGTCATGTCAGACCAACCTCGCTGAATTTTTGACTGGGTGACTAGGGAGATGGATCAGGAGGGCAGTGGACATGGCCTATCTGGACTTCAGCAAGGCCTTTGACACTGTGCCACATAGAAGACTATTACATAAACTGGGGAATATGGTGTGGGCAGGACAGTAGTGTGGTGGGTAGGTAACTGGCTGGGCGGCAGGACACAGAGGGTGGTGGTAAATGGCTGTCACTCCACGGAGGGAAGAGTGACCAGTGGGGTACCACAGGGATCAGTGCTGGGACCGGTCCTATTCAACATCTTCATCAGTGACATTGCGAAGGACCTAGAAGGCAGAATTTCCCTGTTCACTGATGACACAAAGTTCTGTAACAGAGTAGACACACCAGAGGGTGTAGACAGAATGAGAAGAAACTTGAAGAATGGTCAGGGATTTGGCAGTTGAAATTCAATGCAAAGAAGTGCAAGATAATGCATATGGGGCACAAAAACCCTGGCACAATATATCAGTTGGGGGGTGAGGATATAGCATGCACCAAGCAGGAAAGGGATCTTGGGGTTATCATCTCTGATGACCTCAAGGTAGGGAAACAGTGTGACAAGGCAGCAGGTAAAGCAAATAGGATGCTGGGATGCATAGGCAGAGGCATCACCAGCAAGAAAAGGGAGGCGATAATTCCACTATACAAGACACTAATGAGGCACCACCTGGAGTACAGTGTACAGTTCTGGAGACCTTACCTACGTAAGGACATAGCCAGGGTAGAGAAGGTTCAGAGGAGGGCAACAAAGATGGTGCATGGATTGCATCACAAGTCCTATGAGGACAGGTTGAAGGAACTGAACATGTACTCCCTGGAGGAGAGGAGGAGAGAGGGATATGATAGAGACATATAAGTATCTTACAGGAGGAACAGGGTGCATGGATACACTATTTTAAGTGAAAAGATGTTCCAGGACTAGAGGGCATGGGATGAAGTTGGAGGAGGACGTTATCAGAGGAAACGTGAGGAAGAATTTCTTCACAGAACGGTGGTGGACAAGTGGAACACCCTGCCAGAGGAAGTGGTGGGGGCTGAAACAATCATGGGATTTAAGAATGCATGGGATAAACATAAAGGAATTCTGGAGGTCAGGGGTAAGGGTCAACAGACTTCTAGGAAAACATAAACTGAACTTACAAGCTCAAATGGGAAGACTGGGTGGGCCATAAGCCCTTATCTGCCGACACTGTCTATGTATCTATGTATCTATGGATGGGGCTAAAAGGGGTAAGGCCATCAAAAAGTGGAGGGTGATGAGTACCAATGCCCATAGTCTGTGTAACAAGCTCCCTAAACTAGTGGCCTTGATGGAAGAGAGTTGCCTGGATATTGTGGCAGTCACAGAAACATGGTACACAGAGAACCATGACTGGGATGTCAACATACCAGGATACACAATCTACAGGAGGGACAAGGAGGGTAAAGAGGAGGAGGAGTAGCTCTCATGTAAAGGAAGGATCAAAGCAACAGAACTAAAGAGTAAACAGGGAGCAGATGAGGCACTCTGGGTCACCCTGGAGACAGGAAATGGCACCACAATCCGGGTTGTATACATAGGAACCCCATCTCAGGGGAGGGAATGGACAAGGAAATGATAGAAGGCATCCTTAGAATGGCAGAAAAAGGGGAGATATTGTTGATGGGGGACCTGAATATGCTAGATGTTAACTGGAGCACCTTTGCTGCAGGCACATCCAAGAGCAGGGTCATTCTTGATGCCCTACAAGGGGCATGCCTCAGACAGCTAGTATTGGAACCCACTCAGGAGGGAGCAATCTTAGACCTGGTATTCTCAAATGGGAATGGAGAAAGAATCTCAGATTTAGAAGTGGGTAGCCATCTGGGAACAAGCGACGACCAAACAGTGTGGATCACGATAAACACAGCCATACAAAAGCAAAAGTATTGGACTTTAGGAGGGCTGACTTTGGGAAAATGAGAGAGTGCCTCAGAAAAGCACTAGCAAACAGGCAAGAAGGAGGGGTGGAGGAACAATGGGGAGTAATCAAAACAGCCATCACAGAGGCAACAAGCCTTTGTGTAAAGCAAATCAACAAAACACAATGAAGGAAAAAAATGCTATGGTTCTCAAAAGAAGTGGCAGGGAAGGTTAAGGAGAAAAGAATAGCATTCGGGAAATATAAGGAAACACAGAAGGAGCAGGACAGAGAACTTTATCAGTTAAAGCAGAAAGAGGCAGGGAAGGCAGTCAGAATAGCAAAGGCCCAAACCAAGGAAAGGATAGCAAACTCTGTTAAGAAGGCGGATAAGACCTTTTATAGGTACATTAGGGAGTGAAGAAAGACCAAAGGAGGGATACTGAGGCTTAATAAAGGGGAGGGAATGTGGGCAGAAGGTGACAGTGAAAAAGCAGGGATACTGAACGAATATTTCTGCTCAGTTTTCACACAGGAAGAGGAGGGGGAGGTACCTAAACCAAACAAGAGAAACACTCTGAAGACGGGGGTCGATACCAGTCCATTTTCAGAAGAAAGGGTTCTGAAAGAACTAATAAAATTGAAGGTGGACAAAGCAATGGGGCCTGATGGGATTCACCCAAGAATTCTAAAAGAACTAAGGGTAGAACTAAGGACACCACTGACTACTCTCTTTAACAAATCATGGGAGGGTGGGGTGGTACCTGAGGACTGGAGGAGGGTGGATGTGATTCCTCTTCACAAAAGTGGAGCAGGACAGAGGCAGGAAACTACAGACCAGTTAGTTTGACCTCAGTGGTAGGGAAAATGATGGAATCACTTCTGAAGGAAAGAATTGTTGAGTGCCTAGAGGCCAGTGGGGCACAGGTCCCAAGGCAGCATGGATTCACGATGGGAAGGTCGTGTCAGATGAATCTAATCGATTTCTTTGACTGGGTGACCAAAGTAATAGACCAGGGAGGGGCTGTGGACATGGCTTACTTAGATTTTAGCAAGGCATTTGATACAGTCCCACACAAAAGATTAATATACAAGTTAGCCAGCCTTGGAGTGGGTCTCAAGATGGTAGCCTAAATAAAAAATTGGCTAGACAACAGGATGCAAAGGGTAGTAGTAAACGGAGTCCACAGTGAAGAAAGGAGGGTTACTAGTGTGGACATGGCCTACCTAGATTTTAGCAAGGCATTTGATACAGTCCCACACAAAAGATTAATACACAAGTTAACCAGTCTTGGAGTGGGTCTCAAGATTGTAGACTAAATAAAAAAGTTGGCTAGACAACAGGACGCAAAGGGTAGTAGTAAACGGAGTCCACAGTGAAGAAAGGAGGGTTACTAGTGGGGTACTGCAGGGTTCAGTACTGGGACTGGTCCTTTTTAATGTCTTTATAAGTGACATTGCAGTGGAACTGGAAGGAAAAGTATGTCTCTTTGCAGATGACACAAAGATCTGCAACAGGGTTTATACACAAGATGGAGTGGAAAGGATGAGAAGGGACTTGGCAAGGTTGGAGGAATGGTCATATGTATGGCAGCTCAGATTCAATGCAAAGAAGTGCAAGGTAATGCACCTGGGAAACAAAACCCAGGGGAAGAGTACACAATGGGGGGGTGAGATACTGACAACAGTAACATTGTAAAGGGACCTGGGGGTAATTATATCAGATGACCTAAAGGTGGGCAAGCAATGTGAGAAGGCAGTAAGAAAGGCTGTGGAATACTGGGATGCATAGGGAGAGGCATCAATAGTAGAAAACAGAAAGTTGTTATCCCTCTGTACAGACAGTTGGTAATACCCCATCTGGAGCACTGTGTGCAGTTCTGGAGATCCCATCTCCACAAAGACATAGAGTGGAGGCTGTCCAGAGGAGGGCAACCAAAATGGTGCAGGATCTGCACCAGAAGACATATGAAGAAAGACTAAAGGAGCTTAATATGTATACCCATGAGGAAAAAAGAGAGAAAGGGGACATGACAGAAACTTTTAAGTACCTCAAGGGAATCAACAAAGTCCAAGAGGGTAGCATCTTTCAGAAAAAGAGATGTGCAAGAAGAAGGGGGCACAATTTGAAGATAGAGGGGGGACGGCTCAGAGAGGTAATGTGAGGAAGTATTTTTTCATGGAGAAGGTTGTGGATGCATGGAACAGCCTCCCTGAGGAGGTCGTAGAGTCAAGAACAGTGGGGGAATTTAAGAATGCATGGGACAGACGTAAGGCAGTCCTAGTGGGGGGTAGGAGGAAACAAGCTGTTGGTTAACTAGGATCTGCAGCTTATCTGTTAGGTAGGAAAATGGGCAGACTAGGTCGGCCAAGCGGTCCTTATCTGCCGTCAAATTCTGTGTTTCTATGTTTCTATGGACACCTCCCATTCTTGCCAGGGTACTCATTAGAAATGTTATGTCCACCTGGTTGAAAGCTTTTTCTGCACCCATGGAGAATGCTATTTGTAACTTTTTCAAAGTCTGCTGGTCAGAAAGGATATTAAGGAGGCGCCGGAGTATATTATCATGAAGGTTCCATCTTAATAAATTCTGTTTGATCCTGGTTGCACTATAGCCTCTGACCCCTTTTGAAACCTTCGGCCTAAAACAGAGGCCAACAATCAGCAGAGAAACTGGTCTGTAAGATTCAGAGTATGTGCACTTCTTCCTGGGTTTTAATAGTACTTAAATCTGGGCTCTTCCACATGTTTCATCTCTCCCAGTAGCCCCCCCCCCCCCGACTTCCTTCAATTCCAGTATCAGTTGTGCTTGCAGACAGTTGTAAAATGTAGATGGAATGCCATCCATACCTGGTGCCTTCCCATTTCAGATAGTTTCAAGAAGCTTCCCCATTACTGGTGCATCCAATCCCTCCCTGTCATTAGCTATCAGTTCCTTAAGTATAAATCTAAGTCACTGTCAGAGTTATTTTGTTAATCAGGGGCAGTGTTGTAATCACACTTTATGAGCTTTGGTAGCTATGGGAGCTCATGAGGGTTCTGTCTTTAAACTGAGCCAATGTTCCCATTATAAGTCAATGGCAGAGATTCGTGAGTTACTGGGGCTCACTTCAGAGCAATGGGGGATGAGCCTGGCAGGTCCCCTTCCCAGTAATTCAAACATTGATTGAGGGGATATTTCTGCTGTATATAGTTCCTTGTAATAGTGAATGAATATTTGAGCTAGTTTCCCTGGGTGACTGACAGTGGTATTTTGCTGGCCTCTAGTGTGTATTTTCAGAATGGACCTTTTTTTAGCTCATCCTATTTGCCATGCTAGCTATGAGCCTCCCTGCTGTGTTGCCAGCCTCAGTGTAACTCTATCTAATGTACATTATACTTCTTCCTGTTTTTTTTTGTTCGGTGTATTACTTCAAACTGTTTTGAAATTCCTGAATACAGGGGAGCAGTCAGACATCCAGTGTGACCTTATACTCTACCTGTAGGTCAAAGAGCCTATGTTCCAGCTCGACCCACTGAACTACATCAGCCTTCTGTTCCCTCAGCTTGGATAACCTCCCCATGATGGCCATTTTCATGGCATCTATCTTGTCTACCAGGAAAGTATCCCCGACATTACTGAGTCAAAATTAATCTGGTAATTTGGATTGAATCAGTTCTTGAAATATGGGATCATTCAGTAGGAATACATTAAACCTCCAAGTTACATTTTTACAAGATGGGTCAGAGTGATACTCATACCCATTACCACTGGTGCATGATTAGATGCTGTTATCTGTTTAATAGTGCAGTCTTGCACTGTGTGCATCCACTCGGTTGATAGCAGAAAAAAAAATCTATCTGGAAATAAATGTTATGGGGTGGAGAAAAGTAGGTAAAATCAATCCCTGTTGGATGCATAAAGACCCTGGGTGCCAAGGAGAGGCTGAAGGACATGACCTGGAACTAGTACAGGACCCCTTCCATTCAGAACTGGAGGTACTGACGGTACCATGGATGGCCTGGGATGTGGAAGAATGTATCCTGGAGATCTAGGGAGCAAAATCAGATATTTTACTCCAGTAATGGAATGATCTAATTTAGAGTGACTACCCGGAACTTGCGTTTCCATATGAACTCGCTCAGATCATGTAGCTCTAGAATGGGATGTCAGCCCCCCTTCCCCCATCCGTTTAGAGACCAGGAAGTAGCTGGACACATAAGTCTGACTAGTCATGCATCCAGGACATGACCTGTTGCCCCTTTTGGAAGGAGCTGAGCGATGTCCTCCTGAAGGTCGGACAGTGTGTCCTGTGACACCCTGTACTCCCAAGGCACATGGAGGCAGTAAGGCAGAAGAGCCACAAAGTACACAGGCAACCCTCTGCCCACTGTGTTCAGCACTCACTTTTCCATTGTGATAGTGGACCAATGTGGGGAGAAGTAAATGTAGCTGATCCAAACACTTCTAGATGAGGAGGTCAGTGGACCTCCCCCCAAAAAGGCAGTGGCAGTCAGATAGGGGGAAGGGAGAGAGGGAGGGCAACCAAGGATAGTGGGTGAAGAGGAGAGTATAGGTGGGCAGGCAGGACAATGCTAATAAATGAAGGAGGTAAGGTAGTACAAAGTCGAGGTGGAGAGTGGTCGCTTTAATGCCTGCAGTCTCGACAACAAGATTGCTGATTTGCAGCCCCACTTAGTCGAGGTGAAGGTAGGCATAGCGACAGTTACTGAGACATGGACTACAGTACACCACAAATGGGACCTCTTGATCTCAGGATACAAACTGTCCAGAAGGAACAGAGAAATAGGCAAAGGTGGGGGTGGCATACATCAAGGAGGAAATAGCATGCATGATGGAAGAGAGTGAACAAGGGAAGGTAGAAACACTATGGCTCCAACTACGGACTAATGAGGCAGGAAGATCCGGATGTGGTGGTCTACAGACCACCTAACCAGGATGAAGAAAAGGACAGAGAACTATGTGCACAGAAGTTGAAGGTAGCAGGAAAGGGGGAGGTGGTTGTGGTGGGGGGACTTTAATATGCCCAAGGTGGACTGGGCTATATTGGCCACATCCTGCTCCAGAAGTCAAGAGATCCTGAATGTGGTGCAGGGAGGATTCATAAGCCAGGGTGTTACTGATCCCACTTGGGAGGAAGCAGTCCTTGACCTAATGCTCACCAATGGTGAGCATCTACAGGAGGTAGACGCCAGGGGACCTCTGGGTGCTACTGACCACAGCACAGTGTGGTTCAGTTTGGACATGGGCAGGGATAACATCACCACCAAGACCAAAATGCTAGATTACAGGAGGGCGCATTTTAAGACGAATGGGAGAGGTGCTAAGAGAGGACCTAGTGGACATTGGAGAAGACATGAGGGTGGGCCAAACATGGACTATCATCAGGGAGGTGATTCTAGCAGCTACATCAGATTGCATCAAGTATAAAGGGAAGAAATTGGGGACCAGATCACCAGGAAGAAGAAGATGAGGAAGAATATCTGAGGTTGGCTAGAGTGGCAAGAAGGGAGGTGCAACATGCTAAGGTGCAGAAAGAGCTCCAAATAGTGCAAAGGATAAAGAGGGGGAGAAGGCCTTCTTTCACTACATAAGTGAAAAGGGGGACAATAAGGAAGGTATAGTTAGGCTAAGGAAGGGGGATGGATGGGTAGATGAAGAAGTGAGCAGGCGTAAGTATTAAATGAATACTTCTGCTCTGTCTTCACAAAGGAAAAGGATGGGCCAGTGCCACATGGGAAGAGAAGGAGGGAGGGGATGGGGGGCTGAAGTGGTAATAGAGGTTGAAAGAGTGAGGGAGGGCTGCTGGCACTGAAGGTGGACAAATCCCCGGGGCATGACAGCATACACCCCAGGGTTCTCAAGGAGCTAATAGAGGAGCTGGCGAGACCACTGGCTGGGTGTGGTGCCGCTGGACTGTAGAATGGCACATGTGGTGCCCCTCCACAAGAGCGGACACAGGGATGCCCAGGGAACTATAGGTTGGTCAGTCTGACCTCGATAGTATGTAAACCCATGAAGACCATTCTTAAGGAAAGGCTGGTGAGATACATTGAAGAGTATGGTCTATATGACGAGAGGCAGCATGGGTTCATGGCAGGCAGATTGTGTCAAACAAATCTATTTGACTTCTTTAATTGGGTCACAAGGGTGGTGAACAAAGGCCTGGCAATGGACGTCATTTAACTGGACTTCAGCAAGGCCTTCAATTCTGTACCACACAGGAGGCTGATCAGGAAACTGATGGATCTAGGGGTGGGGGAGAAGCTGGTAAGGTGGACAGATAGCTGGCTGAGGGGCAGAACCCAGAGAGTAGTGATGGGGAGAGAGTTATCCAGCACCAAGGAGGTCACCAGCGGGGTTCTGCAGTGATCCGTGCTGGAGTCAGTGTTGTTCAATGTCTTCATCAGTGACACTGGGGAAGGCATTAATGGCAAGATGGGCCTGTTTGCGTACTACAACAAACTCTGTGGGGGGATGGACACAAAGGAAGGGATACAGGACCTGTGGGAGTACCTCAGTAAACTTGAGAGATAATCAGGATTCTGGCAACTCAGGGGGGTAGGGTCAGGTAGCTGCTTTAGAGGAAGAAAAGGATCTGGGGATGGTCATTACTAGAGGACTAAAACACACCACACAATGCAAAAAGGCAGCAGCAAAGGCTAACAGGATGCTGGGGTATATAGCCTGGGGATTCAGTAGAAGGAGGAGCGAGGTCATTTAACCATTGTACAGGTCAATGGTAAGACCACATTTGGAATATGGGGTAAGGTATTGGCATTCATAACATCAGCATGCTGGAGAGGGTTCAAAGATGAGCAACCAAGATGAGCCAGGGTCAACAGAATAGGTCCTATGAAGAGAGGCTGGGATCCCTAAGAATGGACTCCCTGGAAGAGAGGAGAGAGGAGGTGACATGATAGAGACCCTGAAATAGTTGAGGGGGATTAACAGAGTGGAAAGAGAAGGTCTCTTTAAAGTGAGTGACAACAGAACCACTAGGAGCCATAGATTAAAGTTGGTAGGGGTTGGGGGAAGTTAAGGTGGATGTTAGGAAGCATTTTTTTATGGAGAGGGTGGTGTCCACATGGTATGCGCTGACAGAAGAAGTGATCTCAGTAAAGATGGTAGGGACCTTTAAGAGGGCCTAGGACAAGAACATAGGAAACCCATGGGATTGAGGAAGGGAAGAAGGTGAGCAGAGTCATTGCCATAAGTCCAGAACCCTGCATCAGTTACCGAGCAGACGCAATAGACCAATAGGCCTTCTTCCAATGGCTTGTTGTATGTTTGTATGTCCTACAGGGACAGCAGACAGGGACAGGACAGGTGGAGGGATGACACTCCTCAACCCATAACTGGGCAGCTTTTGTGGGAGTACCAGTGGCTGCAGCCAGGGGCACCATCCCCCCTTCTTAGAACCCTGGACATGGGCTTGGGGCACCAGGCTGGTTCTGCTCCTTCTGGGGCTGCTGCCAAGGAGGCTGTGGCTGAAAGGACCAGTACTGGAAAGCCTGTTTCTTAGGCTTCCCTTTTTGGGTCCTTCTGGGATGATGCCACAGATTCCAAGGTAGCACTGGACTTCTCAGTACAGGTGAGATGTCCTTCCATCCCATGGCCAAATAGGTCAGTACCCAAGAAATTAACATCAGCCAGTTTGTGCTGTTTGTCTGCTGTGAAGGTGGATAGACACAGCCAGGCTCTGCGAAGTATGGAGATGACCATTACGGTTCTATGTCATAACGACAACCGCTGTTAGGGTGACTGTACATCGCCGAAATCAGTTTTGGTGATGCACCCCCCAGCACACAGCAAAAGGGTGCCGGAGACTTACAATTTTCAATTTTATGCCCCCCACATCCCCCTACTATAGGATTCTCAGCTCCAGGGGGGTGCATGACGGGTGGGGGAGGTGCAAAACTGTAAAAAAATAATTTGGGCCAGGCACAACAAAAAGTACATGTGCCCGGACCCAAACCCAGCAACCTCAGAACCCCAGCCCTGAACCCACCCACCATTCCATGGGGCCAGCTCAGCAGCTCATTGCAGCACCACCCCTCAGAAACTCTACTGCCCCTTGCTGAGCATGCGCCCCCGCGCATGTACATGTAGCGACATCTTGTTGCTATATGCGCGAACCCCCCCCATACGGTTGCCCTCCCTGGTAGGTAGCCCCGATGACATGCGCCACAATTGAGTCGTCATTTTTGTATGAAACCAATTGCGGTCACCCACATCACGGGATACCAGCCACTACCATGCCATGGGCACACAAACTGCCCATGTCCAAGGCCATCTGGAGATGGAGTTTAGCCAGCAACTGACCCTGGTCTCTGATGACTGTCACCAGCGGCTGTTGCTCAGCCAGAAGGTGAGAGAGGATGCAATTAAACACTTCCATCAGGGAATGACCGAAATTGGCCACCATCATGGCATAGCTAGCCTGGATGAGACTCAAGGATGCCGCAGCATACACCTTTTTTTATGCAGTCTTACGGGACTTCTTGTCTGGAGGCTTGTCCATGTCTCCATGGTTTCCCAGCTTACGGAAAACTGAATCAGTAACCAGCCTCTCCCGGGAGGGGTGGTCTGAGAACCCCAAAAAGGACCCTGTTTGGACCACATACTTACAGACCATGCAGGTAAAGGGTGCTGAGCAGGATGCTGGATGCTGCCAAAGCTCCAAGGCTGGTCCGAGAATGGCCTCAGCCATGGGAAAGGCAACCCCCGGGGATTCGTCTTAATCAAGAATGTCAGTAAAGGGATACTTGGCCCTTTTCTGAAATGGCTTCAACGTGACTGACATGGACTCTAAAATATATCTGAGAACCACCCTGAAAGAGATTGGGCCATGCTCAGTGGAGAACTTTTTGACTGATCCATTGAGGTACATGGGGGTGAGGACTAAGATGGTTAAATGGATTGAGAATTGGCCACAGGAGAGACAGCAGAGGGTAGTGGTGGTGGTGGGGGACTCTTATCTTCAAGGGCTGTGACAAGTGGGGTGCTGCAGGGAACAGTACTGGAGCCAGTGCTGTTTGGAATATTCATAGCAGACATCTCACATGGCGTCAGGAATAAGATCAGTCTGTTCACGGATGACACCAAGCTGGGGCAGTGGAAGATGATATAGCAGGCTGGCAGGGGCTGCAGGACGACCTGACCAAGCTAGTGGAGTGGTCGGAAGCGTGGCAAAGAACCCAAGGAAGGGTGCAGCTGGGTACCATTGAGGAGGAAAAGGATCTAGGGGTGGTTGTAACAGAGAAAATAAACAAAATAGTGCAGTGCGGGGCGCTGGGAGCCCAAGCAGCGAGCAGCAACTTTTATCAGCTCTTAGCAGTGAAGGGTGAATCTGCCTAAATCCACCCATTTGAAGCCTCTAAAACAACGTCTTCACCTCATCTTCGGAAAGAGCGACCTAAAATTGTTAAGAATAGGCAACACTAACAGAAAGAAAAGGGGTCTGGAGGAATTGGAAAAACCAAAGTTTCTGGAGGAGCAGGGAGTTTGGAAACCACCACATTGACTGAAGCCAGGCCTGGGTCAGGTGAGACCATCGCCACCCTGGGACACAAGTTGCAAACCCTGATAGCCTCCATATCCACCCTCAACCAAAAGGTGGACGATTTTAATGGTCGGGTCCTTATCTTGGAAAAGGCAGTAAATGGCCTAAAGGGCGACCTCCAGGACACGCACAAGCAGGCCGAAACCTCCTCCGGTGCAACCACACTGCTGATGGAAGAAAGCCAGCACCTGAGGGCATGTCTGGAAGCCCTTGAAAATCAAGCCTGAGCGGTCAACGTTCAGATAGTTGGGCTCCCCGAAGGCTCAGAAGGGGACCATCCTATTTTTAACATAAAAGAGTGGCTCACCAAAAAACTCTCCCCAGGGACATCAGACATAGATTGGGAGATTCAGAAAAGTAGCTGTTGCTAGCCTTGCTTGTAGAGCAGAAAGCAGCTAACTAAAAGAAGCTACATTTTGTTATTAATTTAAAACTTATATCTCAGCAGGACTCAGTGTCAGTTAAGATTAAGTAGACAGATAACTTTATTAGAAGTAGAAGGGGTCTTATTTAGGGTTAAAAAAAGAAAAGAAAGAAAGTCAGTGTGTGTTCTGTGCAGGGAAGGGTACTGTATCAGCTGACTTTGCTAAACCAGTAGGAGGAAAGAGAGCTTACCTGGGGATGGTTTAGACACTAGAAAAGCAGGTGAGTCAAATTACAACTTCCTGTTGCTAGCCTTGCTTGTAGAGCAGAAAGCCGCTAACTAAAAGAAGCTACATTTTGTTATTAATTTAAAACTGATATGTCAGCAGGAGTCAGTGTCAGTTAAGATTAAGTAGACAGATAACATTATTAGAAGTAGAAGGAGTCTTATTTAGGGTTAAAAAAAGAAAGAAAAGAAAGAAAGTCAGTGTGTGTTCTGTGCAGGGAAGGGTACTGTATCAGCTGACTTTGCTAAACCAATAGGAGGAAAGAGAGCTTACCTGGGGGTGTGGTTTAGACACTAGAAAAGCAGGTGAGTCAAATTACAACTTCCTGTTGCTAGCCTTTTTTTCCTTCTAATTGCCCTCCATCCCACCCCTCCACCCACCCACCGAAAGCCAGTTCTACTTTTATAGCCACTGGATTTGACTGTCAACAGGAACCTCCTGTTTGGCAGTAGGAAGGAAAGGATCATAGAGAAACATTGGTTTTGTCAACCCTAAAGTAAAAAAAGTAGCTTACTCTCCCCCCTAGCTGCTGGTGGTCTGATATTGAGCAAGGAAGAAGGAGACTACTGAAGAAGATAGGAAGTTGCTGACCCAGAATAGAAAGGGTGAGAGTTGTAAGGAGAGGAGTGAACAAGCATCCAGTGAAACAGTAGAGAGGACACAAAATAAGACATGATAGGAGTGGTGCAGTGCAATGGCAGTGGGGCGGCAGTGTTCGGGAGACATTCTGGAGGCTGCGATGCTGCCTATTTGCAGGCACCTCTGGTCTGAGAGAGGAGGTTGCCTGCCTCCAGGCTGACCTGGCTAGGATCTGTGAAACCTCCTCCCCACCCAGGGACCACCAGGACCAATGCCACTACCTCAGAGGTTGCCAAGAAAGAGGAGAGGCTGGACTAGGGTGGGCTCAAGGAGGGAGAGGGTGGTGGAACAGAGTTGCATCTCTCAGCTGTACCTCCACAATTCATTCGCTCTTCTGTGGATAGTGGTTCCTCTATGGAGGCACCTGCAGTGGAGACCAAGGAGGATGCTGGGAACCTTCAAAAGGAGACCCACAGGAGGGTGGCATGGGACCCCACAGGGAAGGAAACAACTACTGGTGGGGACTCAATCATTAGAGGGGTAGAAATGGGGAGGAAGGGAGAGGAGGTAAGGTGCCTCCTGGCGCTACGCTTGGAGGGACAGGCGGAATCCTCAGGATCGTGGGAGGAGCTGCACGAGGGAGGGAGCTGGATGTCATTGTCCACCTAGGGACAAATGACCTGGCTAGAATGGGATCAGAGCAGTGCAAGAGGAGTTTATAGAGTTGGGAAGGGCCTTAGACAAGTGGCGACTCGGTAACCTTCTCCGGAGGTGCTGCCTGTCTATGGCAAGGAGATGCTAGGCACTCTCACCAGGAATTCAATGAATGCTTGAAAACTGGTGTGGAGCTCAGGTTTTGGCTTCACTGAGGACTAGGGGAGCCACCTGGAAGGATGCAGACCTATACTGGTGCGATGGTCTGCATCTGTCCAGGGGGGAACCAGGATCCTAGGTGAGAGTTTTAAATGCTTCATTGGCAAGCATTTAAACTAGCCAAGGGGGGAGGCACTGAAAAGGAGCAGGGAAATCTGAGCCTCCCCCCACAAAACATGGCGATTAGTGAGGTAAACACCAAGGTACAGAAGTTATTAGTGAGCAGAACAGATTTAAATGTTAAAAAGGCAAAGGCAGTAAGGACAGAAATGGGGCTAAAAGGGGTAAGGCTATCAAAAAGTGGAGGGTGATGAGTACCAATGCCTGTAGTCTGTGTAACAAGCTCCCTGAACTAGTGGCCTTGATGGAAGAGGGTTGCCTGGATATTGTGGCAGTCACAGAAACATGGTACACAGAGAGCCATGACTGGATGTCAACATACCAGGATACACAATCTACAGGAGGGACAGGGAGGGTAAAAGAGGAGGAGGAGTAGCTCTCATGTAAAGGAAGGGATCAAAGCAACAGAACTAAAGAGTAAACGGGGAGCAGATGAGGCACTTTAGTTCAACCCTGGAGATAGGAATGGCACCACAAGCGATGTGGGTTCGGTACAGACCCCCATCTCAGGGAGGAACGGCAAGGAAATGATAGAAGGCTTCTTAGAATGGCAGAAAAGGGGCGATATTGTTGATGGGGACCTGAATATGCCAGATGTTAACTGGAGCGCCTTTGCTGCAGGCACATCCAAGAGCAGGGTCATTCTGATGCCCTACAGGGGCATGCCCTAGACAGCTAGTATTGGAACCCACTCAGAGGGAGCAATCTAGACCTGGTACTCTCAAATGGGCGGAGAAAGAATCTCAGATTTAGAAGTGGGTAGCCATCTGGGAACAAGCGACCACCAAACAGTGTGGTTCACGATAAACACAGCCATACAATCAAGCCATACAAAAGCAAGAGTACTGGACTTTAGGAGGGCCGACTTTGGGGAAATGAGAGAGTGCCTCAGAAAAGCACTAGCAAACAGGCAAGAAGGAGGGGTGGAGGAACAATGGGGAGTGATCAAAATAGCCATCACAGAGGCAACAAGCCTTTGTGTAAAGCAAATCAATAAAACACAACGAAGGAAAAAAACGCTATGGTTCTCAAAAGAGGTGGCAGGGAAGGTTAAGGAGAAAAGAACAGCATTCGGGAAATATAAGGAAACACAGAAGGAGCAGGACAGAGAACTTTATCAGTTAAAGCAGAAAGAGGCTGGGAAGGCAGTCAGAATAGCAAAGGCCCAAACTGAGGAAAGGATAGCCAATTTGTTAAGAAGGGGATAAGACCTTTATAGGTACATTAGGGAGCCAAGAAAGACCAAAGGAGGATACTGAAGCTTAATAAAGGGAGGGAATGTGGAGAGGGTGACAGTGAAAAGCAGGATACTGAACGAATATTTCTGCTCAGTATTCACAAAGGAAGAGGAGGAGGAGTTACCTAAACCAAACAAGAAAACACTCTGAAGACGAGGGTTGATACCAGTCCATTTACAGAAGAAAGGGTTCTGAAAGAACTAATAAATTGAAGGTGGACAAAACAATGGGGCCTGATGGGATTCACCCAAGAATTTTAAAAGAACTAAGGGTAGAACTAGTGACACCACTGACTACTCTCTTTAACAAATCATGGAGGATGGGTGGTACCCGAGGACTGGAGGAGGGCAGATGTGATTCCTCTTCACAAAGTGGGAGCAGGACAGAGGCAGGAAACTACAGACCAGTTAGTCTGACCTCAGTGGTAGGGAAATGATGGAATCACTCTGAAGGAAAGAATTGTTGAGTACCTAGAGGCCAGTGGGGCACAGGACCCAAGGCAGCATGGATTCATGATGGGAAGGTCATGTCAGACGAATCTAATAGATTTCTTTGACTGGGTGACCAAAGTAGTAGACCAGGAGGGGCTGTGGACATGGCCTACCTAGATTTTTAGCAAGGCATTTGATACAGTCCCACACAAAGATTAATTCACAAGATAGCCAGCCTTGGAGTGGGTCCCAAGGTGGTAGTCTGGATAAAAAATTGGCTAGACAACAGGACACAAAGGGTAGTAGTAAATGGAATACACAGTGAAGAAAAGAGGGTTACTAGTGGGGTACCGCAGGGTTCAGTACTGGGACCGGTCCTTTTTAATGTCTTTATAAGTGACATTGCAGAGGAACTGGAAGGAAAAGTATGTCTCTTTGCAGATGACACAAAGATCTGCAACAGGGTTGATACACAAGATGGAGTGGAAAGGATGAGAAGGGACTTGGAAGGTTGGAGGAATGGTCAAATGTATGGCAGCTCAGATTCAATGCAAAGAAGTGCAAGGTAATGCACATGGGAAACAAAAACCCTGGGGAAGTGTACACAATGGGGGTGAGATACTGACAACAGTAAAAATAGAAAGGGACCTGGGGTAATTATACAGATGACCTAAAGGTGGGCAAGCAATGTGAAAGCAGTAAGGAAAGCTGGGGGATACTGGGATGCATAGGAAGAGGCATCAATAGTAGAAAACAGGAAGTTGCTATCCTCTGTACAGACAGTTGGTGAGACCCCATCTGGAGTACTGTGTGCAGTTCTGGAGACCCCATCTCCACAAAGACATAGACAGAGTGGAGGCTGTCCAGAGGAGGGCAACCAAAATGGTGCAGGGTCTGCACCAGAAGACATACGAAGAAAGACTAAAGGAGCTTAATATGTATACCCTAGAGGAAAAGAGGGAGAGAGGGGACATGATAGAAACTTTCAAGTACCTCAAGGGAATTAACAAAGTCCAAGAGGGTAGCATCTTCCAGAAAAAGAGATGTGCAAGAAGAAGAGGGCACAATTTGAAGATAGAGGGGGGACGGCTCAGAGGTAATGTGAGGAAGTATTTTTTCACTGAGAGGGTTGTGGATGCATGGAACAGCCTCCCTGAGGAGGTCGTGGAGTCAAGAACAGTGGGGGACTTCAAGAATGCGTGGGACAGACATAAGGCAGTCCTAGTGGGGGGTAGGAGGAAGTAAGTTGTTGGTTAACTAGGATTTGCAGTTTATCTGTTAGGTAGGAAAATGGGCAGACTAAGTGGGCCAAGCGGTCCTTATCTGCCGTCAAATTCTATGTTTCTAAAGTTACAGAGTAAGTCCCTGAGGTTGTATGCAGAACCAAGACTTTCCCCACACCTTGATGCTGGTCACTTCGGGGGTTGCAGTGCAAGATAGAATCCTGAAATATGCCCGTAGAGCAGCACCCTTCTTCCAAGGAGGTTAACAAGTTCACATATTCCCAGACATCAGCTATGCAACGAGATGGCATTACAAGAAATTTGAGGGAGTGAAGCGGGCCCTACAAGACCTGGGAGTGCCGCATACCATTATTTTTCCGGCTTGGCTTCGGATCGTCTTCGACAGTAAAACGTATATTTTCTCGGATCCTATTGAGGCCGGCAAATGGGCAGACCGGAGGGCTGCTGAATCTAGAAGGCACACGGCAGATTCCGACAAGGAGGATGACTAGGCAACAACTTAATTAACATTCCCCAGGACTCTGAACACTTCGTTACGGGGTTAACAGTATGTTTAACATTAAAAATGCAGTTCCCTAAATGTTGGCTGGAGAAATTTACGAACTTAGCTTTTGAATCCTCACAGCAGACTTGAGACTTTTAGTCTTTTTGGTTTTATTGTACAATATTGTACTTTACTACCATCCAGAGCTTGAGCTAAATGATTTAATTTTGCTGCAGTGGGAGGCTTCATTTTTGTGTTTGCTTGCTCGCATGTGCAAGAAACATAGTGCCACCATATGAGTTTCCGTAGGTGTGGCACCCCCGTTTCCAATGCCCTCAGCATTTTGCAGGCAGCGCGCACCACACCAATGAATGCCCCAGCTGTCTGTGACAGCAGTTCAGATGCAGTGGCATACAATTGAAAGCAATGACTGCTACAATCAGCGGTGGTAACGTAGGCAAGTTATAATGCCCTGTCGACAACAGTATGCAAATTGCTCTGATGTCACCACCGCTGATTGTAGCGGTGGTTACAGCGCCTCCTTTGTTGTGTGCTGAGGGCATGCCCAATCCCCCTCGGCTCATGCACACTCCCTCCCAGCACACTGTATGTCCGACGGGGATGCCCAGTCCCCATCGGCTCCAGTGCCCCCCTCCCCAAAAAAACAAACTTCCAGCTGCCATGTTGGGAGCCCACCCCAGCATGGCAGAAGTCCAGCGTACTCATGTGTCCCCCCACACTGTATGGCCAATGGCAGTGAACAATCCCCCGCTGGCTCCACTGCCCCCCCCAAAACTTCCAGGTGCCATGCTGAGAGCCCACCCTAAGCGTAGCAAAAGTTCCATGTCATTCATGTAAAATAATAAAAAAAACCTGTAACAAAAAGCAGATCCCTCGTTGACTCTCTTGCCCCCCTTCCGCAACCCGCGCCCACCCTCTGTGTACCCCACTTCCCCACATGCCCATCACCCCATACTTACCTCCAGAGTCTGGGGCGACGATCTTCGGTGGAGCGGGAACACATCTGCACTCTTCAAAGCCGACCGTGAACTGAAGAAATGCCGGTAAGCTGTATAATGACATAAATATGTTTTTTTCAACTTTGGTGCATATCTTGGTCATTTTTTTGAATTTGTGCACCAAATATTCAACATTGGGTTCTTGGGACCCCATCTCATGAATTCAGTGACTGTCATTTGGTTATTCGGTCCTGAAAGGTGATTTCGCGGTCATTGCACGGAATCCCCTTTTGGGACCGAGTAACAAAATGACAGTGTCACTGTTTATGAGGTGGGCTCTCAAAAGTCTATGTTGCAAATTTGGTGAAAAATTCCCAAAATGACTATGTTATGAGTTACGCTATGCGCATGTTTCTCAGGCACACTCACAAATTTGTGAATTTGTAATATTTTCACCCAGATTTTCATCATTGCCGCTTTTTCATACCTCCTTATGAACAGTATAGCTGTCATTTTTCACATCCTGGCTGAAATGTGTTTTCGCACTTCTGGTGCAGAATAGCACAGTCACTGTGGGAAATCAGTGTTCCGGACAGATTAAGAAAATCACAGTGACACTGTTCCTGAGCAGAGGTCCTAAAATGCCTATGTTGAAAATTTGGTCATAAAAAGTCCATAAAATGACTGTGTTATGAGCGCATTGTGCAGTTTCTACGCCTCGTGAACTTCACAAATTTGTAATATTTTCACTCCAGATTTTCAACATTGGCATTTTCCCACACATTCTTTATGAACAGTACAGCTGTCATTTTTCACATCCTGGCCAAAATGTGTTTTGCACTTCCAGTGCAGAATAAGCGCAGATCGCTGTGGGAAATCAGTGTTGGGGCAGAATCAAGAAAATCACAGTAACACTGTTCGTGAGTGGAGGTCCCAAAATGCCTATATTGGAAATCTGGCGAAAAAGATCCCCCAAATAATTGCATTACGGGTGTGCATTGCGCAGTTTCTATGCAAGCTCATGACTTCACCAGTTGTTTTATATTTTTGCTCCAGATTTTCAACATTACCATTTTTTTACACCTCCTCATGAACAGTAAAGCTGTCATTTTTCACATCATGTTGGAAATGTGTTTTTGCACCTGTGTCATTAATGGTGCAGTCACTGTGCAAAATCATCTTTAGGCTAACAAACTGATAGTGTCACTGTTCATGTGGTGGGGCCACAAAAAGCCCTTGTTGAAAACTTAGAGTAAAAATACCAAGACATGCCCAGGGCCTTAGGGTTTCTTACCATAATGCCCTACCCTGTAGGGTCTGACAGGCACCTGACGTACCCTGTAGGGACTGACAGGCATCAGGGGTGTAACTTGGGATTGTCAACAGTAATGCTCATGCTATTCCACCCCCACCCCTGCAGCCAGTGACAGGCATCGAGGTGCACCTTGGACTCTTTGGCCCCAGAGTTCACACCATTCTCCTATACTACACCCATTTCAGCATATTTCCTTATGGAATGAGGTGAGTGTAAAGCCCAAACACCCCAAGGCACACCTTGACACTTGTCATTGTCTGCAGGATATGGTGAGGTGAAATGTCATGACTGTTATGGGTGATGACCCAAAGGCACACTCCAATGCCTGTCCATCTCTGCAGGGTTGGGGTGGAGTTGGTGTCAGTTCAGTACATCACTGCCATTCCTATACTGCATCTGTCTAACTCCTGCACTTCCACTGCTAATGCCAACAAGCAAACATTCGACATTGACAAATGCTTGTTTGTTCAGAGGGGACTTTTTCATGGAGAGGGCTGTGGCTGAATGGAACGCTCTGCCAGAGGAGGTGGTATCCTGCAAGACAGTGAGTGTTTCAAAAGGGGATGGTACAGGGTGGGGGGGGGTAATTTGGAAGGGGGTGGGGCAGCTACAAGATAAGGGGCTAGCTGCAGACTTGATAGACCAAGTGGCCTATTTCTGCTGGCAAATTCGTATGTTCATATGTTCGTATGATCCCCGATCGAGGAGTAGAGTCCCAGATGAGGCTGTGGACTTGTGATTCGAGTTGTCCAATGACTCCTCAAAAATGGCCCTTGATGATTTCCTGCCATGGACCACCCAGCTATCCTTCACTGGGGTGATCTGCACTGACAACTGGCCTGCCAAGTCGGTGGCCGGATGGGCCTCTTTGGGTGGAGTGCCCACCTTCAGCTGCAGTGGTGGCAGCTCCACCCAGAGTGGTGGAGAAGCAGTTGCGGGTACCATATGTGTAGCATGGACTGGTGGGGGCACCACTGGTGGCTGCTAGGTGACCGGAGGGCCAGGGGGGTAGAGCCCTCCCCTCACCCCCCAATGGGCCATTGTTACCAGAGGAGCTCCTCGTAGCACCTGCACAGCTTGCATCGGTGCTTCTCCTTGCCAAAGGATGAGGAGGTCAAGGAGCATTGATGGCATGTCCTCCCAATTACGTGGGATCGAGAGTGACAATGCCTTGATCGAGACCTTGACCACAACCTCAACCATTGACAGGACGATCGATGGTGAGGGGAGCCTTCTGGCTAGTTGTGATACATCACATGCTTACCCACATTATGCAGTATAGGTATAGAAGGCTCAACCACTGGTAGCGGAGTGGAACACCCACTGATCCACATCCTCCTGAGTAAGGACTGGGAGCACCGTGGTCCATGAGATTGATTCCTCAATCTCTTCTGACAGCCAGTTGACAGGCTTGAGGAAAATCTCCATGGCATGCTCAACCAGAATCAAAGTCAACTGGCTTAATGGTGATACCAAAGAGCCCTTGATCTGCTGACCTGCCCCTCGATTGAAGGGCGCTCAACCACTGTTGAGTGATTGGGCGAGTCAAGGGACTGGGACAACCTCGATCTCTCCTGGTGCCACGATCGGTGCCAGTGGTACTTGTGCTTGGAACAATTTTAGGCAGGGCTCTCCCTCAGGGTCTGGAGCACTAAACAAATGTCCCAGAAGTTGCCGATGAATCACCCTCCGATGCTGGCCCCAGCTGGGAGCAGCGCCAAGACTGAAGAAGTGCCTGCTGTGGAAGTCCCCACTTCTGCCTCAAGGGCCGCAAGCTGCTGAGCATACCCAGTTGCAGTCAACACCTTCTTGCAGCTGTTAGGGCAGTCCTTTGGATCCCATTCTGAAGGCAGACCAAGTGAGAGACGAGTTTCCTGTCCTTGAGGAACTCAGGAAGCATGCTGAGACAAATGCCACCCCTGGCCATGTCGTGTTGCCCACCCAGGCAGTACATGCACTTGTCATGCAGATTGGTGTCTGACATCTTTTGATGGCACTAAACACAGAATTTGAACCCCGGCTTCTGTTGCTTAATTAATGATCTGCAATGGGAGTCAAAGGAACAAAGGAATTAATGTCGAAAAACATGAAAAACTTTGTAAACAAAGTTCGCCAATTGCGCACTAAATCCTAAGTGAGAGCCACGAAGGAGGTGACCTGTTCTTCCAGCAGAAGGAAAGAGCTGATGTCACAGGGTGGAGTCGGGGGGGGGGGGATACTTTCCGGGTGGTGGGAGGAGCTTAGCTTGAAGGCATCCAGCAAATCAGATTGTTCCAGTGAAACTGCCAGAGTGTGGATAGTGAACTATATCCACACCCTTAGAATAAATAATTTATTGTTTTTAACAAAGTCTGGTCTATTTCGTTTTCCTTTTCAATAATACTATAAATGATCAGTACTGCTTCATTTCCTGAATAAGTTCCTTGTTTAAACCTGGCTGTTTACTTGTTACTACAGGCTCTGTTCCTTAACCAATCTCATACATTATCCTAATCATAGACCCATTTGTATCCTCCATATATTTTGTGACAATTAATTCTTTGGTTAGTGTCTCCAGAGCCATGTTGTTCCGATAAACGTGCTCTAATATCCTCCATTTCATTTTTATGTAACCCCCAGGGGGCGCTATCCAAGAACTACCCCCTTGCTCTTGTAGCAGGGTGAGGGGCCCAGATCTGTTGGCGGGTGCCTCCACCCAGAGGTCGGGGTTAGAACAGTCGAGGTTGACTCGGTCACAGCCCTCTGGGTCACTGCAACCCCCCTTTCTTCCCACTAGTGGCCCACACAGTTCAATTTCAGGGTCCTTACCATATACACTTACCTCCCGGCTTGGACCAGTCAGCTCACTCCGGGGACCCCCTGGAAAGTAAGGTACAGTTACACCACATTCACTGTACAGTATTTCACCATTAATACACAGACTAGCCAGTGTACTTTTGCAAAACAAGCAATCTGATTTATTTGAGGGGAGATAACAGGGACGGGGGGGGAATCAGGGTGATTGGCTTACCACTATAATTTATGTTTGACTACCTAGGGCTCTGTGCACAGGCCTAACTTATTAATTACTGTCTATGGGTACCCAAGCCCTAATGACTAGTTCCTTGATGCAGCTGGTTGGGGCCCTGACACACATGAGCATTTAATTCCTGAGCAGAGCAGATGGAGCCAGAAAGCTCAACTGAGACCGTCAGCAATACAAACAAACGATTTTGCCTTTAATTGTAAACTTTCACAGGGAGCTACCCTGATTCAGTACTCACAACTCCAGCAGAGAACCACTCCTTCACCACTCGCAGGGCTGAGCCTGAGCTTCAAAGGCCTCCTCACACATTTATATGAAAAACCACAGAGGGGTACCATACCAGGCAGCTGCTCCTATAACCCAACCAAACTCACAGCCATCGGGAGTCTCACTGCAGCTTCCACTTTCCTGACAGACCGAGCACGATTCAGCAGGTTCTCCAGTCCTCTTCAGGTGGAGCCTGGTAGGTAGCTGTGCTTGTACACCTCCTCCTCTGACCGCTAGCCTGCGGATTTAGTCCGTGGAGCGCCGGCGATTAAAACGGCCGCCTCAGGCCGTTCACGCGCTTCCTGCGCAAACACTGAACGCCGTAGGAGCTCAGAGCTCCTTCCTCACTCACAGTCACAATGCATCTGCCCCTTGACAGCATGGGGCAATCCTCTCAGCTCGGGCGCCACCCAATTCCATTGGCTGGCCTCAGATGCCAGTCACTTACTTTTGCTCTCAGTGGTGCAAAAAAGCGCCATAGCCAATAATGCCACTTCCCAGCATTACAAGCCGTGTCCCCATTGGTCAGTCGATTCCCTGAAGAGTCCTGCTTTTGGTTGGTCGCCAGTTACTCCCTCTGAAGTACCCCCTACTCCTATTGGACCCCTTCAGCACAGTCTGGGTCTAATATGGAGGGGCACAACACAAAGTCCCGCTGCAATAAAAAAGGAGTTAGACAAACTGCAATTTTACCAACACTACATATTCTTAGGGACCCACTATATCTTTCAGATGGACTCCCTAAGCGCTCCTAGCGACCACAGAAATGGGCGATCAGGCGGCAGTCCAGGGCGGGACTCGAGCAAGGGAACCCCAGTCCCCCCATTTGTACCACCAAAACCTGCAAGCAGGCAGCTCTGGAAGAGGCAGTAAGAGACTTGAAAAGCACTCCCAACGCCCACATTTAGCGGCCTTATGCCAAACACCAGTCAGGCATGGAGCAGTCAGACGAGCTCCTGAAGGGCCCTCAGGAACCCCCATTTGTAGGGGGGTTACACCCTTCCTGGCCTGGAAGGAACTTGGCGTCCGCGTCAAGTAGTTACCCTTAAATCGCTTTAAGGCAAACAGTTTAAGCAATATTATATCACACTTTATATTACAATCATTGTTACTGTTTCTCAATTTACTATTGTTTATGCAACATTACACACAGATAACCATTTTCTTGGTAAATCAGGTCATTACTTCCTGCCCTGGACACCTGGAAAGAGGGGACCCCTCCCTATCAGCTACTTGCGGGCTACCTAAAGCAGGGGTACCACACTCGAAGGGCAATACTAACAGGCTGGAGTTATCCCCCAAGACTAACTTAGGCAAGGAGCTCGGGGACACAAACACCCCTTTATGGACCACATTTAAGCGCAGGTCCACAGGCTGACCCAGAGACTCATAACTCAACTTTACTACAGGCCGTACTTCTCGGCTGGAGCATCTAGGGGTCTTGGAAAACCCTGCTACAGGCCCCGATTCCATTTCAGCCTCATTGAAATTAGTAGGGGGAACCTCCACAGAGAAGGGGATCCCGTGCTCATAGTACTTTCGGGGACATGACCCTCTATATCAGGACCCACACTACTTGGCTCAGCTGGGGACTGTTCAGGCACTAGTAAGGAACCATCAGGGCACTCAAAATATTCCTCAGGTTCTGGCATATCACTAGCTTGCTCCCCCACATCACTTCCTTCTTCGGAAAAGTCAGATAGTTCAGCCAGGCGAGACAGTTCAGCCAGGCTCAAGGATCCCACCCCTTCAGCTTGGATGCCACTCACTTCATCTTCTGGGAGCACTGGCTCCAGTGACAAAGCTGGGGGCTCAGACAGTCCAGAAAGCCCAACTTCGTTTCCGGAGTTGACTAGGGGATTGCCCCGAAACAGTTGGCTCATGCCATCTGCCAGGCTTGCTGTGGCTCAAGGAGTTCTGCTTCCAGCCCTGCATATGGCTCAGTCACATTCCTAGGTGCTTCAAAATCCTTGCTCCTCAGATGGGACACCACCTACAACAGCATCTGCTGCTATGCCTCCCGGGCGCCGCGTCTCAAACACCACTGTCAGCTTTACGCTGACCTCAACTGGCCTAGTCCCTCAGCCCACCGGCACCTATCTTTCGGCTCTCCTACTACACAGTATCTACAGCTCAGGTCTACCTGGACCTCTCACCTTACTTGTACTCCCAAACCTCCGCCTATGGTCTCCGATCGAATAGCGACACCCTCTTTTTATCCCCAGATGCAAAACCACTATAGGCACGAGAGCTTTCTCCTACCTAGCACCTAAAGCTGGAGCTATTCCACAAAATATTAAGCAAGCCCCACCATACCCTTCAGAATCTCCACACGTCAACATCTTCTGGCTTCTAACCCCTGTACATGTTTCTGGCGCCTAGCTCACTCTTCGCTCCGCTACCTTTTCCACCCTACTTTACCCTCCCTCCCTACCCCTCTACCTCTGTCTCTTTACCTTATCTCTCCTTCTAAAACCTTCGTCATCTGATGGCATTTACTTTTACTTTGAACCTGTTAGCATTAACATTGTTATACATGGTCTAGGTTGCTGTATTGCTTTAGTCTAACTGGGACTACTTTGTTGAATACGTTAAACAATCTATATGTCCCACACTGTTTGTATTTGTCCTACTGCCTACTTTGTCCTTGTGCTGCGTCACATTGTACTTGTCATGTGTTTCCTTTGTATACTCTCGGGTCGTGCCTGAAAATAGGCATTGATATGTCTAGCGCACCCACCCGGTAACCAAAAGCAAATAAATAAATAAATAAGAGGGATAATATTCAATATTATTCTCACTGTCCTCAGACATAGACTGACGATCATCTTCATTAGAGAGGGCTGGAGAAGGCCCTCTTATTTCGTTTGCTGATGAATCAAGTGCCCTGGTTTTTTTTCTTTGCAGCAAATCTAGTCGCAGGCCTAGATGGAGGGGCATTGGGAGATTCAGCTTCAATCAAGATTTGCCCGATCGGCAGCAGATGATTTCTATGTATAGTTTTCACATCTTTTGAACTGTTTTCAGGCTGCACTTTATATACAGGTAAATCTGCCAGTTTTCCCATGACAATATGAGGGAGGTGATGCCATCTTTCAGCAATCTTATGTTTGCCATGCAGTCCCAAATTCCTCAATAGCACTCTATCCCCTTCTCTCAGTTCCATTGTTTTCACTTTCTTATCACACCTCTCCTTGTTGGCCAGGTTTCGTTTAGCAGCCATAGTCTGGGCCAGTTGGTAGACATGGTTCAATTGGGCCTTTAACTTCTGTACATACTGTAGATGATTTTCTGCTTGCACCCCATCAGGGGAAACCCCGAAACACAGATCCACTGGCAGTCTAGCCTCTCTCCCAAACATCAGTCTGTACGGGGAAAATCCAGTGGCATCACTTTTGGTGCAGTTGTAAGCATGTACCAAGGTGCTAATCTGCTGGCTCCATCTAGGCTTGTCTTTGGGTTGCAGTGTGCCCAACATATCAAGCAATGTGCGGTTAAACTTTTCAGATTGGGGATCTCCCTGGGGGTGGTACGAGGTGGTTCTTGACTTTCGCACCCCTCATAAGGATAGCATTTCTTTGATTAGGCGGCTCTCAAAATCTCTTCCCTGGTCGGAATGAATCCGTTGAGGTGCCCCATAGTGAACAAAGAAATTTTCCACAAGTGCTTTAGCCACCGTGGTTGCTTTTTGATCTTTAGTAGGAAAAGCCTGTGCATACCGGGTAAAATGATTAGTGACTACCAATATGTTGCTGCTGTTTTTCAGATCTGGCTCTAGACTCAAGAAATCAATGCAGACCAGTTCCATAGGGGCACTAGTAGTAATATTGACCAGGGGAGCAGCCCTCTGAGGCAGGGTCTTTCTTTGTAAACATTGGCTACAAGTCTTGATATACTGCTCCACATCAGCACCTATCTTGGGCCAATAAAATCGGGACCGCACTAAGTCAAGGGTTCAGTCTATGCCGAGGTGTCCCATGTGATTGTGCAGGGACCTCAACACCAGTTCTCTAAAAGCAGTGGGCAATACCAGTTGTTGTTTGTCTACCCGGCCCTGTTTGTCCACAGTCTCTCTGCATAGTAGTTGGTTAATCAGTTTCAACTTTGAACCTTCTTTGTATAACAAGGCAGTTCTCAGGTCAGTGAAACACAGTTTGGACATGTCTCTCCCTGCCTGCAAAGCCTCCAAAGCAGCTTTTATCATGGGGTCTCGGGATTGAGCCCGTTGGAGACTATCATTGTTGAATTGGGGCAGCGAACTAGTGTCTAAGGCAGAAAAATGACAGTAAGCAGCAGGTAGGCAGTTCTCGGATGGCCCCAAGCAATCCACCATGCAGTCCACAGCATCAGGAGACACTTGTTCCTCCTTGTCAAATTTTTGGCAAAGGGCTCTTATGTCAGGTTCTGACAACCTGACCCAGTCGGTTTGGGGCATAGCCCTCTGAGAGAGAGCATCCACATTTATATGGTTTAGACCTGCTCTGTACTCAACAGCATAGTCGTAGGTGGCCAATGCAGAGAGCCACCTATGGCCAGTGGCATCCAACTTGGCTGAGGTCTGCACATAGGTCAGAGAATTGTTATCAGTCTTTATCAATATCTTGGTACCGTACAAATAGTCATGAAATTGATCAACAATGGCCCACTTCAGAGCCAGGAACTCTAGTTTGTGCACTGGATAATTTTTTTCTGAAGGAGTCAGACTTCTGCTGGCAAAAGCTACAGGTCTTAGATTGTTTGGGTGCTCCTGATGTAACACAGCCCCCAATCCTTGTAGACTGGCGTCAGTATGGAGAACATACGGCTTGGCCGGGTCAGCATAGGCCAGCACTGGGGCATGGGTAAGTTGATATATGATATCATAGAAAGCTTCCTCACACTCAGTAGTCCAGCGGTTTCAAACACATCATTGGCTGAAAATACTTCTTCTCTGTCTCAGAATGCACAACTTTCTTATACTTTTATGCGTGGAGGGTACTCGAGTAAGGTTGGGGGCGGATCACTCGAGAATAATCTTTGACAAACCGCCTATAATATCCACAAAACCCCAGGAACCATTGCAGCTCTTTCAGATTCTTTGGCTGAGGCCAAGTAGTCAAAGCCTCCACTTTGCTGGGGTCAGTCTCTATGCCTTCAGTGGATACTATGTGGCCCACATACTTCACAGAACTTTGGAAGAATTGGCACTTGTCTATAGATAGCTTGAGACCGAAATCCTCCAGCTGATCCAGGACCTTGAACAATCGACGTTCATGTTCTTCCAACGAGCTGCCAAACACTGTGACATCATCTAAGTAAACCAAACACTCGAACAAATACATGTCCCCCACAGCACGTTCCATCAGGCGCTGAAAGGTAGCTGGGGCACCTGAAATCCCTTGAGGCATCCGGATAAATTCATAGAAACCTAGGGGGCAAATGAATGCAGTCTTCTCTCGGTTCTCGGGGGCCATCGGGATCTGTTAGTACCCACTGCGGAGGTCTAATACAGAGAACCACTTACTGCCATTTAGACAATCCAAGGCGTCCTGTATACGTGGCATGGTATACTGGTCTGGGATGGTCCGCCGATTCAAGGTACGGTAATCTACACACATCCGAACCGGCCCGTTCTTTTTCCTCAGTACTACAATGGGGGATGCATAGGGGCTTCTGGATTCTTGTATCACGCCAGCAGCAAGCATCTCTTGTGAATGCCGCCTCACATCGTCTATGTCAACAGGGGCCAGGCGCCGAGATCTCTCTCTCAAAAAGGCCTTTCATCGTGCAGCCGGATGTGGTGCTCAGCCCCTTGCACACATTCCACGTCCCATTCTTTTAGGGAAAATACCTGGTCCCTTTTGGCAAGCTTCTCACTGATCCTCACTTTCCATTCAGCAGGCAACAGGGAGTCCCCGAAATCAAACAAGTCGGGAGTTACTTGGTCATCCTTCCTCGGGCTTTTGCTTCTGGGCAGCACTGCAGTATCAGCACGATGTACACTCACTAGGGTGCAACCTCTATTTACTCAAATCTCCTTGTCAGACACATTATGAACTTGAACCATCACCCTCCTGGCGTAAGCATGGGCTCTAGCAGGCAAAATACTGGGTTTAACCAGCAGTCCCTCAGGCAATCTTCCCTCCCCGGGTGCATCCAACATCAGTAACTTATTCTTAACATCTTTTCTAATTCGGACTTCCCCTTGCAGAACACACTGGGTATTTGGGGCAAGTACCAATGGTGCCGGATCATTTTTCCATACTACACCCACTGGGCCTTCAGGTTCCTCCTGGCTAACCTTCCTCTGAGTTTCATAGACCTTTTGGATCACAGCGGGTATTCTTAGTGCTCGCCCAGTCCTAAACATTTGCTTTTCTGAACACAATTGAGCTAATCGACCAAACATATGAGCATTTGTCCCAATCAACAGGGGTACCCCATCATGCAGTTCAGTGGGGGGGGGCAGACTAAAGCCAAGGTTTCCACCTGTTAATCCACTCCAGCCACAGAAGTAGGAAATGACAACCAGATCCGGATATACCCCAAATACGGATAAGCCTTGTCACTCAGCCCCCATACATGTAGACCATCCAAGGATTGTAGTGGCACCTCAGGTAGGTGTGTCTGATACCAGTCCTGAAACATGATGGTTACCTGAGAGCCACTATCTAATACAGCTCGGGTGGGAATCCCATTTACTCGCACTGGGGCCTCCATTGAGGGCCCGACCACATCAGACCATTCAGGAGGCACAGCATTGACAGTTGCTTGGGCATTGGCCCGGGTCACAAAGCTCTTCCTGGGGGGTCGGACGTGGGCCCTGCGATGCCAAATGATCAGTCGGCTGTTGACCTTCCTTAAATTCTCCGGCAGCTGGCACTCAGGCTGAAAGTGTCCATCCTCCCCACAATGGTAACAAAACTTGGGGTCCTGAGGGTCTCTATTGGGAGGGAAATACTTTATCTGCTGGGGGCCCTCCGGGGGGTGAAGTGGTTCCCCTGGGCCAGGGCATTGGATTCTAGATAACTCAGGTTCCCCAGACCTAACAGGGTGGGTAGTGGATCGCTTCAAGCCCTCACCAGTTCTTGTAAATTTCTGACCTTGGCCCTCAACTCACTTTCTACTTGGGGATCAGAGGAAACAGCATGCACCCCCACACTGCCCTGTAATTCTGGGGACACATCAGGCCCCCCTGAAAGGTGGGTCTCATCGGGTGCACTAGACTCAGGGGTTTGGCTCAGATTCACAGCCCCCACATGGGGTTCCCACCCCTCCTCATCAGTCTCTACTTCTCTAATCTCCCTCATCAATTGACAGTATTCAGGTGGGGCAGCCCGTCTATCATGTAATTTAAGTTTTAACAATATCACACTGGAAAATCTAGCAGACTTCAAAACATGTTCCAACCTGACCTGGTTCAAGGCTGAGGCTGTGATCCCCCCTTTTTGATAGGCCTTCTGCAAAGCCCGTTCCACCCTAGTAACAAAGTGGGACAACTTCTCATTCCTCCTTTGCTTGGCAGGCTTGAATTTCCATAATAAGTCTTCCCCAGTTTCTGTACTCCCCAAACACTCCCTCTAAAGCGAAGGTACTCTGCTGCGGTGGCTTCGGGCTAGTGGCCGCAACAACCTAATAGCTGGCTTTAGGCCCACAGACTCTCCATCAGTCTCTTTCGTTTCTGCCCTCAGAGCATTGCCACTCCTGGACTAGGAGGTGGCGTAGTCCATCCACGCCTCCAAATCATCCTCCTCTGAAGGCACTGGCACTGTGCCAGAAAAAGTTTAGCCTCACGGTAAGAATCTGGCTGTATAGGGAACCAGTGGGGCAGTGGGCCAAAATAGAACTCTTGGGGGGACAGGGAGGGTACCTGGGGAAACTTGGAAATGGAGTTCACTAAGGAGGTCCAATGCTTGCAGCAACTCCTGGGTAGTCCTCCCCTCCTTCTTAATTTAAGCAGTTTATCTTGAGAACTATTAGTCTGGGAGACCCCAGGAGTGACTGACCCACTCCGAATGTGAACAAGCCTCCACCCCTGTGGAGCACCTTCCGGGTAAATCACTGGAGGTACCCTCTCAGGGCCGATGGCTAGACTACACAAAAGTAACACCTGCAAGGTCTGATCGATCAGGTCAGCCATACGCCCCTTCACCTCTACCTTGCCCAAACATTTAACACGCTCCGCGGTATAAATAATGTCAGTGGTCGTTGTCCCCAGAGGTACATCTAGTAGTAACACAATTCTTTGAGAGTCCAGCTCTTTGGCTTCACCCCACCCCATCAGTTTGTGTATCATTGTCTTAATAGGGTCCAGTTTAATCTTAGCCATGATATCCCCTTCCAGCTTTTCCTTTAACTTATCCATATTTATGAACTTCACCCACTCAGCCACTAGGGGACGCAAATCCCAGTGGTGCCTCCAATTTGTAACCCCCAGGGGGCGCTATCCTAAAGGCTACTACCCCCACCTGCCTAACTGTAGCAGGGTGAGGGGCCCAGATCCATTGGCGGGTGCCTCCACCCAGAGGTCGGGGTTAGAACAGTCGAGGTTGACTCGGTCACAGCCCTCTGGGTCACTGCAACCCCCCTTTCTTCCCACTAGTGGCCCACGCAGTTCAATTTCAGGGTCCTTACCATATACACTTACCCCCCGGCTCGGACCAGTCAGCTCACTCCGGGGACCCCCCTGGAAAGTAAAGTACAGTTACACCACATTCACTGTGCAGTATTTCACCATTAATACACAGACTAGCCAGTGTACTTTTGCAAAACAAGCAATCTGATTTATTTGAGGGGAGATAACAGGGACTGGGGGGAATCAGGGTGATTGGCTCACCACTATAATATATGTTTGACTACCTAGGGCTCTGTGCACAGGCCTAACTTATTAATTACTGTCTATGGGTACCCAAGCCCTAATGGCTAGTTCCTTGATGCGGCTGGTTGGGGCCCTGACACACATGAGCATTTAATTCCTGAGCAGAGGAGATGGAGCCAGAAAGCTCAACTGAGACCGTCAGCAATACAAACAAACGATTTTGCCTTTAATTGTAAACTTTCACAGGGAGCTACCCTGATTCAGTACTCACAACTCCAGCAGAGAACCACTCCTTCACCGCTCGCAGGGCTGAGCCTGAGCTTCAAAGGCCTCCTCACACATTTATATGAAAAACCACAGAGGGGAACCATACCAGGCAGCTGCTCCTATAACCCAACCGAACTCACAGTCATCGGGAGTCTCACTGCAGCTTCCACTTTCCTGACAGACCGAGCGCGATTCAGCAGATTCTCCAGTCCTCTTCAGGTGGAGCCTGGTAGGTAGCTGTGCTTGTACATGGCCTCCTCTGACCGCTAGCCTGTGGATTTAGTCCGTGGAATGCCGGCGATTAAAATGGCCGCCTCAGGCCTTTCACGCGCTTCCTGCGCAAACACTTAACGCCGCAGGAGTTCAGAGCTCCTTCCTCACTCACAGTCACAACGCATCTGCACCTTGACAGCATGGGGCAATCCTCTCAGCTCGGGTGCCACCCGATTCCATTGGCTGGCCTCAGATGCCAGTCACTTACTTTTGCTCTCAGTGGTGCAAAAAAGCGCCATAGCCAATAATGCCACTTCCCAGCATTACAAGCCATGTCCCCATTGGTCAGTCGACTCCCTGAAGAGTCCTGCTTTCGGTTGGTCACCAGTTACTCCCTCTGAAGTACCCCCTACTTCTATTGGACCCCTTCAGCACAGTCCGGGTCCAATATGGAGGAGCACAACACAAAGTCCCAGCTGCAATAAAAAAAGGAGTTAGACAAACTGCAATTTTACCAATACTATACATATTCTTAAGGGACCCACTATATCTTTCAGATGGACTCCCTAGCGCTCCTAGTGACCACAGAAACGGAGTGATCAATGGCAGTCCAGGGCGGGACTCGAGAAAGGAAACCCCAGTCCATTTGTACCACCAAAACCTGCGAGCAGGCAGCTCTGGAAGAGGCAGTAAGAGGCTTGAAAAGCACTCCCAACGTCCACATTTAGCGGCCTTACGCCGAACACCAGCCAGGCATGGAGCATTCAGACAAGCTCCTGAAGGGCCCTCAGGAACCCCCATTTGTAGGGGGGTTACATTTAAACAACCGTAATTGTTCAAGTAGGCATATGTTAGCAATGTATGGGTCCCTTATATCTCTGAGGAAGACCTGTGTCATCAGGGCAAAACATGGGATCCTGCAGACCATGGTCATGGCCTGATGTGGTTCCAAGATGGTCTGCACTTTAAGATTTTAAAGTATTGAATTTGCACTTCATGTTTTTATGTGTCTTCATCAACAGTATGTATGTATTGTCTCACTTAGAATGAACAAGTGAGTTACTGATGCTTTGGTAACAGTGCACATACTGCAAGTTTGCCATACATGAGGAGCTAGGTGGGTACTGATTCAAAACAATAAAATGATGTTTATCCGTAGCTACATTATTCATAAATTGTTATTTGCTACATGAATTTTCCACAAAAGGTTCCTGTTGGAACTGTATGTAATCAGCTTTGTCAGGGTTAAAAACCAAACCTGGTGTATCCTCAGTTGAGTTCCTACAGGTATTTGATTCCATTTTTTAATTAAGTTCTTTTATTACCATTTTAATTTCCTCACTCTGCTGTTTGTGCTAAGGGAGGCAAAGTAAAATCTAACTGGGGTTTAATAACTACTTCTTGTGCTACTTCTTTATTGATTAATGAAGCTTTGAAGTTCAGTAAATCTGAATGAAAATTGTTGCTCCTGTATTTGCAATGACAAATACTAACATTGCAGTCTGATACCTCATGGTTCAAGTGGTCCTATTGGGGTCCACTGCTTACAGCAATTGGCTGTGATAAATCAAATAATAGTTTCCCTACATGCTCAGAAGGCTTAATATTCCCTTCTACCAAAACAGGTGCTTTGTTCGATATGGTATCTTCCATCACTTTCATTTGTTTTTTTTTTGTGGCGCTCCTTCCACCAGGTTTCAGCCCTGGTCATGGCCCCCAGTCTTCCACCTTCTGTCTTGAACCGTGATCCCCTGGTCACCTCCGGCTTTCCCCCGGAAGGCGGGTCCGTGGAACTGGCTCCCCTTATCCAGCCTGCGGAACCATTATCTGGTTGGGGGATCCAGTGACAGAGGCTGATCAAAGCCCAGGGAGGGCTTCATAGAGGTGGCGGTTCCCTTGATTTTCTTGGTGTTTTTGCCCACTGGAGAGCCGGACGTGCAATGATGTCTGCACACCTATGTGCAGACGTCTGCCGGCTCTCCCCCGCCATTAGCTGCACCTGCTACTGTCAGACACCCAACCCCACTGTAGCACGGTGCATGTCCCTCACCCACCCCGAAGGAAGGAGAGCTGTCATGGGATGCTCAGTCCTTCCTTCCACCTGCCAGCCCCCGGTGGCCCAAGTCCATTCCTGAACCTGGGTCACGGCGCGGTGCGAGGTGTGGCGTCCAGCGCCTCAACCCTCAGCGCCACCGGGCCGGCTTCCATTTGTTTTGTAACTTTTTTCTGAATTGCTCCATGTTGTCATTGGAGAATGTAGTTAATACTTTTGGGAAATGTGCACCCTCACATTGGGGTAGTGATACAGCTCAAAAGCTGTGACCTCAGTATCAACCCCTAGGGACATGGTACATTCTGTCTACAGCACTTACCTCTGTTTCTGCTGTACCACTGGAGGGGTAGTCAGCATAGATTGAGCTCTCTCTATATGGTTTGAATTTCTACTTCTAGTTTTGTTATTTTTCTGGAAGGACGTTTTGTCTGGGTACTTTCTGCATTGTTTGTGTGATTTTGTCTGGGTAGGACCACTCCTCTGGTGGTTGGTGTGCAGTGCTTGGTTTCCCCTGTAGTTTAGGGCAGAAGTATACTTTTTGTGGATAAGTGTGGCACTGTCTTTTCTAGGGGACAGCTCTGTGTGTCTACAGGCTCTGGCATTCTCTGATCAGTTTATTAGCAGGATTCTTCACCTGGGGTTGTTAGTCATCCTGGTGTTCCCTTTTTTTTCATTTAGCCCATTATTTTTTAGCTGCAGTGTCCTGGAAGGCATAGCTGTTTGCCATCCTCTAGACGAGAGAGCATTTGGGCAAATAAATAAATAAATAAATAAATAAAAGACGCAACAATTCACGCTCTTTTCCTTTTGTTGTGTGTGTGCCTTGCGGCTTGGTGCTTTGACCACCCAGACATGGCCAGCACCCTTTTGTGTCAATCATTCCCCACCTAATTAGGAGGGAGAGTGCACACAGGAGTGGGAAATGTATGTGCCAGTATCTGCATGTGGCTATATTCACCAGTGTGCAGTTGGCAGGAGGCATGTGTGCAAGTGTCTGATATTGCATAGCGTTATTCTGTAGATGAAAGCACTCTGTGGTGGGCTGTGAGCCCTCAAGGGGAAATCCATTTTACTCAACTCACTTTGCTGCAGCCCACTCCCCTTGTAGTCCACCTCTAGCTGGGAGCATGCTGGATAGTGCTTCAGTGGCAATACTGAAGGGACAAGTGTGCAGGTGAGTGTCTGATTGCATCTGCTCCCCTTGTAGTCTGCCTCTAGCCCGCAGCATGCTGGATAGTGCTTCAGTGGCAATACTGAAGGGACAAGTGTGCAGGTGAGTGTCTGATTGCATCTGCTCCCCTTGTAGTCCGCCTCTAGCCCGCAGTATGCTGGATAGTGCTTCAGTGGCAATACTGAAGGGACAAGTGTGCCGGTGAGTGTCTGATTGCATCTGCTCCCCTTGTAGTCCGCCTCTAGCTCGCAGTATGCTGGATAATGCTGAGGTGGCAATACTGAAGGGACAAGTGTGCAGGTGAGTGTCTGATTGCATCTGCTCCCCTTGTAGTCTGCCTCTAGCCCGCAGTATGCTGGATAGTGCTTCAGTGGCAATACTGAAGGGACAAGTGTGCAGGTGAGTGTCTGATTGCATCTGCTCCCCTTGTAGTCCGCCTCTAGCTCGCAGTATGCTGGATAATGCTGAGGTGGCAGTACTGAAGGGACAAGTGTGCAGGTGAGTGTCTGATTGCATCTGCTCCCCTTGTAGTCTGCCTCTAGCCCGCAGTATGCTGGATAGTGCTTCAGTGGCAATACTGAAGGGACAAGTGTGCAGGTGAGTGTCTGATTGCATCTGCTCCCCTTGTAGTCCGCCTCTAGCCCGCAGTATGCTGGATAGTGCTTCAGTGGCAATACTGAAGGGACAAGTGTGCAGGTGAGTGTCTGATTGCATCTGCTCCCCTTGTAGTCTGCCTCTAGCCCGCAGTATGCTGGATAATGCTGAGGTGGCAATACTGAAGGGACCAGCGTGGAGGTTACTTTCTGATCATATCAGCAGTGTTTCTATGTTGGAGGGGGACTGTCTGGATATAGATTCCTCTTTGAGTCAGTGTTCATGTGGATGCCCCTTAAAGGGGCAATGTGTGTGTTATTCTAGTGTCTGTCCAGTCATTCAGGGACCACAAGTTTCGCCATTAATGTATCCCAAGTGACAGACTGGACAGTGAGTCTGTTTGAGGTTTAGTATGTTTTCCTATGTCCCTCTTGCTTGAGTCTTTGAAAGGACTAGTGTATATATGTGTTACTGTACATGGTTGGGGGTGGACTGAATAGCGACTCTACTTATGGTGTGTCCCTGATGACTATGTTTTTTCCTAATAAAAACTTTCACAACACATTAATATGTAAATGTGCAGGCACATTAAAAGGACAATTTTCATGTGTGTTGTATGGTCAGCCAGAAAGGAACATAGAGTAAGTGAAAGCATATAGTCTGCTCAACGTAATGAGCCTGGATATGGAAGTTGATGATGTTTCTCTTCCTTCTGGAGGGCAAATGCCTTTTCCCCACCCTTGCCGACAGGAGGATGGGAGAGGCATACTATGAAGCATCATACAGGAACAATGAAAATTTTTCCTTTTCAGTTAACTTTAGTGGCACCATAGCTTCTCGCAGACAAATAGCAATAGCTGTGAGACCTACTGTAGGTCTATGAGGCCCGTCTTTCAAGAGACCTGTTGTCTGCTCTGTTTGCACTAATATGACTGTTTTCAGTGCCCCCAGCTAGTCCCTCAAGCTTGTGTGTGTGTGTGTGTGTGTGTGTGTGTGTGTGTGGTGAACCTTTGGTACCATCGGCAGTGGTAAAGCTCAGTTACACAATGTCCATTGTTTTTATGTGCAGAATATGCCAGTGATCCGCAGGCCTAGGCTGCAAAGACACCTGATTCCATGTGGATCCCTCTGGTCATGGAGGGGTCCATACAGGCACATCCAGGTGCACCAGAGTAGAGCAAGTCAGCTCACTGAAAGTGCAGGTGGCCCCTGACCTTGACAGCAGGTCAGATGGAGGGTATAAGAGGGTATGAGTACTATCCTGACTGAATGGAGCCAGATCTTTCAATTTTTATTTTATTTTATTTACTTATTTAAATTTTGCTAACCGGGTAAGTATGTTGGCGACACAAGGACACCTTTTTCAGGAACAACCCAGGCACCAATATCAATCAATCAATCAATCAATCAATTTTATTTAACCAGGAGAAAAACACCATTGAGAAAAACTCATTTACAAAGTGTTCCTGGAAGGACAATACACATATTACACACGGCAATATAAATATTCTAAACAATACAAGAAAGGGAATAAACAGACTATGCAGTATGTAAACAAGAAGCCTAACCATGTAAACTAAATTCACCAGTTTCGAAGGTAAGATGGGGGAGATGTAGTATAGAGATGTAGTATAGTGCAGGCAGACATAAAATAAGAGGGGGGAGGGATGTAGTATAGTGAAGGCAGACATAGAATAAGAGGGGAAAAGGGAAGGGGGCTCGAATAGCATAGGGATTGGGAAGCGGTCAGAATAATGGGAAGTGTAGCAAACCAGAGATGACCCATGGATAGAGAGCAAGTGCAATCAGATAGTACAATAGGGCAAAAAGTTAGCGTGAGATTATGGGTAGCAATTACAAGTTTCCTTCAACTGTTGTCGCAGCATAGTTTTGAAGGTAAGCATCCCGACCAGTCTGTGGAGTTTTGGTGTTTTTTTGTAGAGTATTCCAAAGGGTGGGGAGATGGTGGCTTAGAGGAGAAGAAGAGCTGTAGCAGGTTTTGATTCTAGGGATGTCAAGGAGGATGTACGAGTACCTTCTGCACAGATACGCACTCGATGTACAAGTGAACAGATGTGATATTTATTGGGGAAGTTTGTTGGTGAGGGCTCTGAAGACCCACAGAGCCGTGTTATTTAGTCTCTTAGTACTAAGGGACTGCCAACCAAGCTGTGAATAAAGGGAGCAGTGGTGTATGTTGTTGGGAGCATTAGTGATGAAACATATGGCCCTATGATACAGGGTGTCCAACTTGGTCAAGGCAGCGTTTGGGCAATGGCAGTAAAGAAAGTCAGTGTAATCCATGTGGGGAGGAATGTTGTCTGCACTAGCCTTACTTCAGCCTCGTAGGTAAGGAAGTGTTTAATTCGGTAGAAGATGCCTATTCTTTGTTTTAGTTTTTTGAGAGTTCCTTCAAATGAATGGTTCATAAGTTCATAAGTTCTTATACGAGTCTTCAGGTCAATAGACCTATGATTAACTCACCACTTTTCAGTGGTAATACCAACATTTCTCTTCCCCCATATACTTGTTCAGTGCCCTTTTAAATGAGGACATTGTGTCACTTGATACGACGCAATTAGGAAGGCTGTTCCAATTTGATATAATTCTTTGGTTAAACCATTTGGCTTTTCTATCCATTCTGTGTACTTCTCCCTGTAGCTGCATCTTATGTGATTTCATTGCTTTATGATTTAATTTAGTCTACACACGAACTATCGACCTATATCCATACTACCCCCCTCTCTCCAAGGCCCTCAAACATATAATAGCTGACCAACTCTCAGAATACCTGGACAAATACAACATCTTGTACACCCAACAGCACGGATTCAGAAAAGGACACAGCACTACATCTGCCCTCCTCGAATTCACTGGTGCCATCCACAACTCTCTGGATAATAGTCTCCTCACTGGGGCGGCCTTCATAGACCTGTCCAAGGCTTTTGACACAGTCCACCATCACCTATTAATCACACAGTTGCAAATCATTGGACTCTCCCACGAATCCTCTTCCTGGTTCAAGTGCTACCTGGAAAACTGCTCCCAATGTGTGAAGAATGCTGATGTCCACTCTGCAAATAGGCCCATTTGCTCAGGAGTCCCCCAAGGTTCCATTCTCGGCCACTTCTTTTCAGCCTCTTCCTGAATAGTCTCCTGAAATCTGCTCATCAACATACCCTTCTCTATGCAGACAATGCTGTCATTTACATCACCCACAAGGACCCCCTCCTCCTTCAAAACAATCTACAGCTTGATTTCTCTGCAATTGAAAACTGGTTTTGCAAGCATAAATTAGTCCTCAACTATAAAAAAACAAGTCTATGCTTTTCTGAGGCTCTCACAACAAGCACAGGTCTCAACCCCTCCTAATCACTAATTGCCTGGGTGCAGCCCTCGAACAGGTTCAATCATTCAAATACCTTGGAGTCACCATTGACAGTAATCTGTCATATGCCACTCACATAGACAATGTCTCAAAAGCTGCAAATACACGCATTGGCCTTCTTTACTGGCATAGGCAGTGCCTTACTGCAGATGCCTTAAGGATCATAGTTCAGAGCTTGGTGGTCTCACTAATCGACTATGGCCTGATCATCTATGGCTCGGCTTCTGCCACCGCCCTTAGGCACGTATCCTTGACCTTAAACAAAGCCTGTAGGCTGATCACTGGATCCCACTGTCTCACCCACACCTGCGACCTATATGCCCAAACTGGATGGCTCCAGTTGACAAGCCATATCAAGTACCAGACCTGCTTAATGGCCAAAAAAATAACACTGGACCTAGCCCCCCAGGTGTCCAAGCCCTCCTCCATATGGCGCAAAATCAGCACCCAACCAGGGGCTCCGAATCTCAGCTTCTGCACATCCCACATTGCTGCACCACCCAGGGGCAAAGATCCTTCACTCCCAGTTGTTTAAATGGCCTCAGCTATGACCTCTCCTCACTGCCTGAGCTAGGCCCTTTCAAATCTAACCTCTGCCTCCTCCTTGCTTCCTCCAGCTCCTGTGATTGTCAACCTTAATCGGCTCCTCTTAATCCAACGCTTATTCCCTCCCACTTAACTCCTCTAACACTCCCCCCCTTCCCTCCACCCCCCCCCCATCCCTTATAGCACTTTTTTGTTTACCTGACTAATGCCACCGGCTGCTAATGATTTTGTTGTCCCATCCTAGCTTCTTAATCCTGTATTCCTTCCTCTTCCTATGGTTCCTAATACCACAGTATCTGTATGTATGTACCTATCTGCTTGGAAATGATTGTAACCTGCTTTGTTCTCCCCCACTTCAATTTTCATTGTTCCTTCAAATTGTATTGTTTCATATCATCAGGTCTTCTACTGTCAGTCAAACTGATGTGGAACCTTTGTAAAAGAGCCTTGGCTCAAAGGTATTTGAAATCCTACATCTAAATAAATAAAATAAATAAATAAATTTCTTACTTAGCCCTATGCTTTCACAGAGTACATTGTCTTTTAATGCCCTGTATACCAGACAGAGATTTCCTCTTAGTCTCCTGTAGTGTAGTGAGTACAGATTTAACTTTCTAAGTCTATCTTGATATGATTTATTTGTTAAAGTGAGTATTTTTTTCGTTGCACGTCTCTGGACTCCTTCCAGTAATTTTTGACTTCTTTTACTCTGTGATGCACAAAAGGCAGAGTTATACTCCAAATGCGGTCTTACCAGGGATGTATACAATGGCAAGATCACCTCTGGCTCCCTGCTTTTAATATTTTTCAATATGGTGGCTAGAATCTTATTACCTTTTTGAGCTGTTTTTCTGGCATTTATGTCAAATTTTAGGTCATTAATAACGATCACACCCAAATCTCTTTCCTCAGTTGTTTCTTGTATAATTCTGTTATTCAGAGTATACTGGTAGTTGCTGTTATTTTTTTATTATTGGAGAAGGAGAATTTGCTATCAAGCCAAAAACCCAAGTATTTGAATTTGTCCATTATATCAAGTGGCTCCCCCAAGAGGGTCATAATCTGGAGCTTGGAACCTGAGGTGTACATATTCGTCAACCAAATATTTGGGGAGAGGAACATAACTTTGGTCTTTTTTGCATTTAGCAGTAGTTTCAGTCGTAAGAGGTTTTGTTGTAATAGGCTGAATTCTTGCTGTAAATCAGAGCAAGCAAGATCCAAGGAGGGCCTAGCAACATATAATACGGTGTCATCTGCAAAGAGATGGACACTTGCTGTGCACATTTTTGAGTCGATATCATTGATATAAATGGCAAATAAGAGGGGCCCCAGGACTGACCCTTACGGGACTCCTCTCAGTAGTGTTGTAAGAGGAGAGCTGTCACCTTGGGCTTTGACCTGTTGTCTGCCTACGAGATAGGAGGTGAACCATTGCATGGCAATGTCGTCCAGACCAATGTTGCGCAACATGAGTAGTAGCAGGTCATGGTCTACAGTGCTGAATGCCTTGCTCAGGTCCAAAAATAATGCACCAATGTGATTTCTAGCATCGAGTGCACTTTGCCAGTCATTCGTTACCTTGGCCAAAGCAGATACAGTACTGCGTTTAGGACTAAAACCGGACTGAAGGAGGCTGAGAGTATTGCATGATTCTAAGAATTCTCTTAATTGCGAACTGACAAGTTTTTCAAGAAGTTTGGATAAAATAGGTAACAGTGATGTGGGCCAATAATTACTCAGGTCACTCAGATCACCTGACTTGAACAGCGGAATGAGGTGCGCTATTTTCCACATAGAGGGGAAGGCGCCTTGCTCCAATAACATATTGAAGAGGTGGGTGATGGGTGCAGTCAGCACTTGATGGCCCAACTTTAGAAAGAAGAGTTCAAGCTGATCCACGCCAGCACTCTTTTTAATGTCCAAGGTTAGTAATAGATCTTCAACCTGCTTGAAAGATGTAGGGCTAAAGCTGAATTTGGCTGATTGCGGGGTGTGCAATGGGGGAAGGGCTAGAGTGTCTGAGGTACATAGCTGGGTGAGCAGTTTACTAGCAGGGGAAGTGTCAAAGGCTAGACCTGCGGTAGCAAAATGCTTGTTTAGTTGCTCAAGGATAGACTGCTTGCCTGTGAAGGTGTTATCACCAGAGATCATTTTTGTGGGCAGAGAGGTAGTGGTGCTGTGCCCTTCTATGTCTTTCATGATTTGCCAGAATTTGGTGGCATTGTTTTTGTTAGATTCTAGTGCTGATTATTTAACTTTCTCTGCCCTAATGAGTTTGGCGCAATGGTTCCTAATGGTTCTAAATAATGCCCAGTCAGATGTCAGTTTGGTCTTACATGCCTTTTTCCATAAGGTGTCTCTGCTGCGTAGGGCTGCTTTTAAGGCGGGCATAAACTATAGGTAAGACTGTTTCCTCGTTTCAGTTTTTACTAGGGGGCATGTTTGTCTGTCACATTCATGATGAGATTCATGAACAAGTTATAGGCCTCTGAGATTGAGGGCGTGAGATAAAAGTCTTGCCATCTAATGCAAGTTAGGTCCATTAGGAAGCTGGAGCAGTTGAATGTGTGGCGGTCTCTTTCGAAAATGAAACTGGAAGTGGAAATAGGCTTGGGGGTAGACCTTACACATGCAGCAGCCCTATGATCACTTATGTCATTAAGAAGTACTCCAGTATGTGTAATTGTGTGGGGCTTGTTGACCAGAATTAAATCAAGGACGGTGCTGTTTGTAGGGTTTTTGGTGTTTGGGTGGGTAGGCTCCTGAATAAGCTGAGTAAGGCCATAGGTGTTACATAGATCTTTTAGGAGTTTGGCACAAGGAGAAAACCAGTCGAGGTTAAAGTCTCCCATAAAGACTGCTTCCATGTTAGAGGTGTCCAGTAGTTCGCAGAGGTGATGTAATATCTGGAGACCCCCTGATGGGGGTCTGTAACATCCAGTGATGAATATAGGCTCCTCCAATGGTAGAAAGACTTTTAAGGTGAGGCTTTCAAACTCCTTTGGTACAGTGGAAGAGTCAATAACTGAAACTGTGAGTTTGTCTGAAACATATATTGCAACCCCCCCCGGATGTTCTATCAGAACTAAACACATTGTGTGTGGATATATTAATGGCATGATCAGGTGTTGTGCCTTGTAGCCAGGATTCTGATATCACTAGTATATCAGGTTTGGAGTGGCAAACTCATGCCTGAATAATGTTGTGTTTTTTTAAAAGGCTGCAGGCATTGATGTGAAGGAAACTCAATCCTTTTAAATGTGATAGATCGGAAGGAACTGCAATAAGAGATGGGGGACTAGGGTTGAAGTCTACGTTCCCAGAACAAAGTAGTAGGAGAAGGAGGAGTTTCATGAGGCTATTAAATAAAACCCTAATAGTTAAGCGCTGTCTCCGTTTATGAATGGGGGGCGGGCAGGTGGAGAGGTACTGGTTATATTTCTGTATCAAGAGACTGATTCGGCATAAATTGCCAGCCGAGCTGATATGGTTAAGAGAAGTGGATTATAGGATGATGGAGTCTGGTTTTGGAAGAAGGCTCTACTATCCTGTGTGTCAGTACCAGAAGAAGAAAAAGTCTGCACAGTGGGTGGAGTACTTATCTTGGTTGCCAAGTAGTCCCTAGTTACAGTATATGGTGGTCATTGGAAGAATGGGTGAGGCATAATAAGATAGCCTAGTAGGATTGATTAAACTGTGTGAAGGATAACTTTAAGACCATCCCGGCCTATATAAAGGATTATGTAGAAAGGATTAGGACAGGATAGTACCAATGTAGAACAAGTATTTGTCAATGGCGAATGTTTGCTTGCTGATATTAGCATTGGACGTTAGCAGCTCTAATGCCCTGGGCGTTTGTTGGTATTTGTACTACAAATTTTCAACATGGCCTTTTTGTGACCCCCACCTCATGAAAGCATTTGGGACCTCTGCTTATGAACAGTGGCACTGTGATTTTGTTAATCTGTCCTGAACGTTGATTTCTCACAGCTACCGTGCCATTCTGCTCCAAGTGTGCGAAAACACAGTTCAGGTAGGATGTGTAAAATGACAGCTGCACCGTTCATAGGGAGGTATGAAGAGATGGCTGTATTGAAAATCTGGAATGAAAATACTAAAAATGCTCGAATGTATGAGTGTACATGGAAACTGCACAACGTACGCTTGTAACACAGTCATTTAGTGGAATTATTTCAGAAAATTTTCAACACAGGCATTTTGTGACCTCTGCTCATGAACACTGTCACTATGATTTTCTTAATCTGTCCTGAATATTGATCTCCCACAGCGACCGTGCCATTGTGCGCCAGAAGTGCGAAAACACATTTCGGGCAGGATGTGAAAAATGACAGCTGTACTGTTCATAAGGAGGTGTGCAAAATTGACAATGTTGAAAATCTTGAGAGAAAATATTACAAATTCTCGAAGTAACGAGTGAGTGTGGAAACTGCGCAACATACACTTGTAACATAGTCATTTTATGGACTTTTGTCACCAAATTTTCAACATAGGCATTTTGGGACCTCCGCTAAAGAACAGTGTCACTGTGATTTTCTTAATCTGTCCTGAACACTGATTTCCCACAGGGACTGCACTATTCTGTGCCGGAAATGCAAAACACATTTCAGCCAGGATGTGAAAAATGACAGTTGCACTGTTCATAAGGAGGTGTAAAAATGGCTGTATTGAAAATCTGCAGTGAAAATATTACAAATTCATGAAATTCTGACGGTATGCATGGAAACTGCGCACACTGCGCTACGTGACACAGTCATTTTGGAATTTTTCACCAAATTTGCAACATAGGCTTTTTGGGAGCCCACCTCATGAACAGTGACATTATTGTTTCGTTAATCGGTCCCGAAAGGTGATTCCACGCAGTGACCGCAAAATCACCTTTCGGGACCAAATAACCAGATGACAGTCACTGAATTCAGGAGACAGGATCCCAAAACCCCCATGTTGAAAATTTGGTACCAAAATTCATAAAAATGGTCGAGATATCCACATAAGTTGAAAAAAATCCATTTATGCCATTATGCAGCTTACCAGCACTTCTTCAGTTCGCGGTTGGCTTTGAAGAGTGCAGATGTGTTCCCGGTCCACTGAAGATCATTGTGCCAGACTCCGGAGGTAAGTATGGGGTGAGGGGGGGTGTGGGGATGTGAGGTGCGCAGAGGGTGGCTGCGGGTTGGTGGAGGGGGCACCAGACACAACGAGGGACGTTTTTTCTTTTACAGGTAATTAAAAAAAATAAATAAATCAGGAAGGTTTTCTTTTTTTACAGGTGGTTTGGTACACTGGGGTGGGCTCCCAGCATACCACCTGAGTGTTCGGTGGGGGGTCTGTAGCCGATGGGGATTGTGCACCCATGGCACATATAAGTGTTGGGGGGCACATGAGCCTGGGGGGTTAGGCACCCCCTGGTACCACACATGGGGGGCATTATGTGCCGGCCGGAGTTGGGCTCCCCTGTTGGCAAAGAACTTGGGAGGGGCATGCCGATAAAGAGTTGGGCACCCCGTCGGCTACATAAGGACTGGTACGGGCAGGCGGCAATAGCGCTGCCATGTAAAAATGTAAAAGAAATGGGGGCGTTTTCTTGGCGGGGATTGGGCTACCCCGTCGGCAAATGAACTGGGGAGGGGGCATGCCAACAGGGGGATTGGGCACCCCCCATCGGCTTACATGGGGACTGTGAGAGGCGGACGGCGATAGCCGCCACCATGTTTATTGAAATGGGACACCAGACAAGGCAAGCAGTAATTTGCTGCTGCAATCAGGGTCCGCCCCAGCAGCAAAAACAGCTGGTTGTTAATGACTGGGCACTCCCTGATTGCAGCAGTGAGTTTCTTTCAAGTTGGTGGCACTCTACAAAACTGCTGTCATCGACAGCCTGCTTCCCTATTGGCGACACAGAGACCAACCCCAAAATGGACTGCTGGCATTTGCCACAACACTGCCGCACCTCCACAACTCGCTACTACAGCAAGCTGCTGCAATATGTTTCTTGCACATGTGCACAAGCAAACATATAGGGTAAATTTGGAAAATTCCGCAGGTTAACATAACAGGAGCACTGGCCAAGAGGAGAGGTGTTGGGGTCCCTCTAGTGGACAAATATAAGACGCTTATGGGAAAGTGGACACAAAAACCCACCAATAAAAACAGCATGCATCCTATCACATGACTGCAGACAGGTATAAAAGTAACCTACCGGGTCAAAATGTCACAGGCAAAACCGAGCATGTAAAACAGTGCTGAAATGGTTGTACAGCGACAGGGGTTTTTAGAGCGTGCGGTAGTAACTGCTACCCTGGCGCTGTAGGGTGCCAGCAGGGGGGGAGGTTAAGGATGCTGTCGGGGTGGTGACTGACCAAGCTGCTGTCATGGTGGAGTGGCTGAGCACCTGCCTCCGATGGCATTGGGGACCTGGGCTGTAGTTAGGTTCTCCCAGGTCCCACTACCGCTTTTTCCCCAAAAGAGAATTTCACTGGTGATGAGTTTTCTTACCTCAATGTCCATGACCCCAGAGTGGATTATAATTAGTCCGGGGGATGTGGGAGGTGGAGCCCCCTGCAAAAACAAAGTTGTTGCTGTGGTGTGCGCTCTTTCTGGCATGTTCAGCATAGTGTGCCGATGTTGTTTTGCCGCACACTGTTTTGCATGTGGCATTGTTGCGGTGCATGGTTTTGCCCATGATATTATGACCCCGTGCCTAAAAGTAATGTTGCAGATAGAGCTTGGGGTGGGTGGGGAGCCATCATGCAGCACCGGCAGGACAGTGCACCTGTGGTGCAGACTGAGTTGCAGGTCATGGTAGAGGGTGTACCTAGTGAGCAGCTTCCAGAGTTTGGGTGAGCAGTCTGAGCAGAGACCCCAAGCTGGCAGAGTCTTTCTGCAGATTGGTGGGAGGCGGGGGTGAGGTGCCCATCCTGGACAGACTGACAGCCTGAAGAGAGACAGAAGACATAATATTAGGCCTGAAAAGAAACACAAGGGGCTGTGACACAAAATGGCAGTGGGAGGGCTTGACCAGAAACAAAAGCACAGACAGGCAGGATCAGTTAAGGGAGGGGGGCTGAGTATGCAAAATAGGAGTAGGAGGGCATGCAGGACAAAGGAGCTGTAATCCCTTAGCAGAGGGGGGAAGGGGATTTGCACAGGGATGCAGGAGCAGGTGGAAGGTAAGCCTGGAAAAGCAGAGTGGAAATGGGGGTAGGAATCAGAGGGGAGGCAATGAAAGAGAGAGAGTGCCAGTAGAAACACAGTAGTTCACAGTGGGATTACATACATTCAGTGATTCATAGTAGAATACTATACATACACAAGGGGTAGCCATATAGCTAGTTTGCTTAGTAATATATAAATAAAAACAGCTAGTCATAGTTATGGACCCATAAATTAGCTGAAGCAAGCACAAATGTAATTGCACAACATATAATTCATGTAGCTAGTAGAGAAACTGTTGAGTGAAGGTGATTGCCTAATTGTATGAGGTATTTTGTTCCAAAGAAATGCTGCTTGGTAACCAAAACAGCTTTGCCCCATAGCAATGTGGAATAGCCAGTTGATTATTGGTTGTAGAACGTGAGCAAGGCAAATTAACCAATCTGAGTGAGTTGTACAAACAAGGAGGGGTACTTTTGTGAAACAGTCTAAAAGCAAGTTTTGCAAGTGCCCACTGAACTTTATCATCAGGCTGGAGCCAGTTTAATGCACTTAGGGTGTGGCAGTGGTGGGATCTAGGTCTGTTGGTTGTGGCAAATCTAGTCACCTTGAGATAAAGGCTATATTTAACTTTAAGAACAGATTTCAGGGCAGCATCAACTACTACATCCCTGTAGTCAATCAAGGGCAGAAGACTGCTTTGGGCTACGGGTAATCTAGTATCCCCAGTAAGGTGTTTGTGTACTCTGCAAAGGGAACTGAGTTTCTGGTGAATTTGGGTGGTGACATTGTTCAGGTGGACATCAAAAGGGAGGCAAGGATCAATACAGATTCCCAGATACTTGAAGGCTGCTATGGTCTCCAGTTGAGCACTGTCTTTGGTGGTGATATGAAAATCAAGTGTGAACTTCCTAACCTTAGGGGTTGAGCAAAGCAACATGACCTATGTTTTAGGCAAATTCAAGATCAACCTTTCTTTTAAGAACAATCTTGCTGAAGAGGGTGTTGTTGGGGTTGTGGTTGTTTTTTTAACTCTAACGCTCATCTCATTCCATGAGTAAATAAGCTGAGATGGGTACAGTATATCAGAATGGGGTGAGCATTAGGGTTGATGACCCCAAGGCACACAGCATGCCAGTTGCTGCCTGCAGGGTGGTGGTGGGTTGTTAGGGTTGGAAACCCTAATGCCACAGTTCCCTACTTTTGTCACTTTAACGCTAACTAGTGCATCAACAACGTTTTTTGCAATGAACATCCTTACTTTTTGAGATAGTATAATCATATCCTAATTTGCCTGTGGGCCCTGCGCTCCCGTCCATCCATCATTTTTGAGATAGTGTAATCCTATGTTATTTGCCTGTGGGAGCATAGGACCCTCTTGGCCCTGCTCTCCCATTCCTCCATAGATGTGTATATGTATGTTGATGTGGAAGCACAGGGCCCTGCAGGTCCTGTGCTTCCATTCGTATGAAAACAGCAACCAAATTGTCAGCATAGCCTTCCTATTACCCCACCTCATGTACGTGGTAGTGAAACTTTCCAAATCCCCAGCAAAACATGATAGCATGCCACTGCAATGTCATTCCACTTAACAGGTGCAAAAAGACAATTTGGGCAGAATCTGAAAAATTATAGCTGTCATGTTCATGAGGTGGTGTAAATAAATGGCTATGTTGAAAATCTGGGGTCAAAATGTTTCAGGTTACCAGAGTTACGAGTGAGTGTAACAAAACTTCAACAGATGCACATAACTTTGTAATTTTTACACATTTTGACCCCACATTTTCAATATACCCTTCTTATGACCCCACCTCATAATTAAGGGTGGTGAAAATTTTCATGTCCAACCAAAAGGTGATTTTGCTAACCGAACGCGAAATCACCTTTTGGGCCAGATTTGCAAAATTCTACCAACATTGTTCATGAGGTGGGTTCTCAAAAAGGCTATGTTGGAGATTTGGTGTAAAAATGTGCAAAAATGGCAAAGTTATGCAGCAAAGTTGAAAACCCCATTGAAATACATTGAAGCTCACTTACCTTACCTTGTCATATAGCAGTCGGCTGTTCCAGCAGCAAGACGTTTCTTCCATCGGAGAGTGGGTCTTCAACCTGAGACCTGTTTAGATGAGTGAGTGTGTGTGTGGGGGTGGGGTGGGGTGGTGGGTGCTCAGTGGGAGGTCAGGGTGGAAGGTCAGATTGGCGAGGGAACGTTTTCTTTTTTACAGGAAAATGAAAGACATCGAGGGACAGTTTCCTTTACTACAAACAGGGATGGGGATAGGGTGTGCCACTAGACACCATGGAAACTTTAAAAAAATAGGGGAATGGCGATTGGAGGGGTGGGGATGCCACTAGACACCAGGGAAACAGTGTAAAACATGGGTGCAGCGACTGGATGGGTGGGTGGGGGTGGTGCCACTAGACACCAGGGAAATATTACAGAATATGGGGCCGGGGATTGGGGGGTGCCATTAGACACCAGGGAAACTGTACAAAGTAGTGGAATGGTGATAACAGTGGCCAAATATGGGGACAGTAATTGGAGGGGTGGGGGGGTGCCACAAGACTCCAGGGACATGGTGGCAACATGGGGGACAGTGATGGCTTACCCCATATGATCACTTCATAGGGCAGTTTTGAAGTGTTTACTGAGCAAGCTCAGAACCCAAAAGTTGAAAATTAAATAACTTGGGAATGGATTCCTTTTTTTTTTCTTTACCAAACCAGCAAAGGAAACATCTGTGGAACAAATTGTTTCTACCCTGAAAATTTCAGACCAAAAATTCAAACCATCTGGCCGCAAGGTGATGGCAAAAAAACAGCAACAAAACATATTCCTCCGAAAATGTTTGTATCAATGGAATATCAAAAACAAAAGTGGAAACAAGTCACAAAAAAGGATTTAAAAACAAAACAAAAAAAATCACCTTTGGGAGTCCTTTTTCCAATAGTTGAAGGGGAACTGTCAGCAATAAAAGCCTCACACCCAAGTGTGAGGCTGAGTCCAATTTGCACTTTGTGTAAAAAAACATTTTTTTACTTACTGTTTATTGCAGTAGAATGTATTAGGCTAATCTTGCTGACTTTTAAGATTCTGTTTCCTGTAACCAGAAATCCCAGAATCCCCTGTAACTGACATCAGAGGAGGACTGCAGAGTTGGGAGACTCAATAGCCCGCAGTGTACATGTTAAAAATTTTGTAAGCTAAAATCAGATGTTTGCTGGTCTTGCTGTGCTCATGGATTTTAGTAACATCCTTTGACTATATCTAGCCCCAGGAGAACAGCAGACCAGCAAACAGAAGATTACAGGTTATAAAAAGACTCTGACATTCACTGTAGGCTATTGAATCTCCAGCTGCTTCAGTCCTCCTCTGATGTCATTTGCAGGGGAGTCTGGCATTTCTGGTTACAGGAAATGTCAGCTTACAAGTCAGTGAAATTAGCCTGATACAATCTACTACACTGCAGTAATAACTAGGTAAAAAAAGTGTTTTTGCACACAAAGGGCTAGCTGGGATCAGCCTCACACTTGGGTGTGAGGCTCTTATTGCTGACAGTTCCCCTTTAACTACAGAATCCACCTAATGGGGTCCCAATGATCAACATACATGTGTTAGTCTCCCTCTACAATTCCATTTTTGTACTTTTTAAATTTTTTTCACCAAAACCAGCAAAGTAAACTATTGTGGGCCAAGTCCTTTTTACCCTGAAAAATTTCAGACCAAAATTCCCAACACTCTAGGCGCTATTCAATGGCAAAAAAAAAAAAAAAACCAGCAAAAAATTGTGATTTTTTTCAATTTTTTCACTGTCTGCCTCTCAGAATTCACACATCTGACCAAAACAAAACTTGGCACATCAAGAGATATACCCCCGAGACCACATATGCAAAATTACTTGCAAATCTGGTGCAAAAACTGGGGTTTAACATTAAAGTGCCTACTCAATCCTAACTATAGTGGTGCTACAGCACCACTACTATATATATATATATATATATATATACACACATATACACGTAGGTGTGTTATTTTTTGTTTTTTGTATTGTTAGACGTCTACTGTGCTGTTTCAAAGATTAGGATTCATTAACTTGTTCTGACGCTTATGATCTGTACAATGAGCCAATAGGTTACAAGGTGAGACATATGAGGTTATGTTTGTTGGTGGAACTGGCATGGGTATCCACCAGTTATGCAGAATCCATCTGTGTTCTTTTTATGCTAACATAATCTTCTTTTTAAGATCAAACTTTTAGAAATGGAAGACCATGAGGTCTGATAGTGAACCTGATGTCCAAGAATGCAAGCCACAATCACACATCTCGAATGATAGTCCTAGTCTTCAAAAAAGGTAGACCAATATTTTTTCATTCCTATTTCATTTTCCTTGTATAGATTTATATGAGGGTTAAACCTGGAATGTGGGCATTAATAGTAGTTTGTAGTGTTTGGGCACTGCGTTGACAGAAGTAAACGGAGGTAACGGCTGCAGATGGAATGTTCCGTGTCCCTTGGGGTCTATGCTGAGGTCGCAGCTTTTGAGCTGTACCACTACCCCCGTGGGTGGGGGGCACATTACCTGTATATATTGACTACCTTCTCCATTGACAATGCTGGAACTAACAGAAAAGGAAATTACAGTAAATATGATGGAATTTCTCCTATTGTTGCCAGCTCAATGGTTGATTGTGACAGGAAACTCCTCTGTCTGTTAAATAAAGGGCCATCACAACATTTTTTTATTTATTTTGTTCTCCCCGCCCTCTTTTTTTCCTAAGCCTGTTGCAACAGCATCTCCAGCTTTTCTTATCTAAATCTTTACTTTCTACTGTTAGGTTGGCCACCTGCAGTATATCTTTCTTTAAACTGGTAATTTTTTCTATCTATCCTTTTCTTTCTTCCCCCTCCTTCCTGTGTATGGTCCAAAATGTGGCTATATGAAAGAAATAGACATACAGCAGGATTGACAGCATCTCCTGTCTGAAGCTATTTCTTTTTAAATATTATAGAATGCTGTCACAGGATCTGGTGTTGGAACGCATGGAAGCCATCTGCTATGTACTAAAGTAAATAAGGTAGTGAACTGTTCAGTATAAAATGTACCCCAAAGATAAGTAGCCTACTGCCCAGGCAGATGTATAAACGCTGTGGTACATTTATGAATGGGAGTGGGAAAAGAAACTGTTGTTGCTGTGGTTGTTCCCCGCTGAGTAAACTTTTCTCCTGGGACACCACCTGCTGTAAACATGCTGCTCATTCTTTAGAGAGATGAGAGCTTGTTCCTGCAGCTGCTAACATTTTCCTGCAGTTGCTCACATTTAAATAGAAATGTTTAACCAGCTCCTAGGCATTGCATTAAGATTTAGTAGCAGTAAAGGCAACAGAAGAGTACTATTAAACGTTTGTTAATGTTGAAAGGGTGAAAAGGGAGTGCACAGAGGACGCGTACTCTCTTATTTTATTCTTTTGATACCCTATTCAACATTAATTAAAGTACTTCAAACATTGTTACCAGCTAAAGTTGGTGGTCTGCTGGGCAAGAAAACGCAGGGCCCAAAATCCAATTGTTATTTCTGTAAGGGTCCTCTTTGGGGGCAGGCAGCCCAGACAGACAGACAGACAGCCTATTTATGCTAGTGACCAAAATGTGATGTCATGAAAGCATGGGTGTCACTAAGGGTGGGCATTAGGGGCTGGAGCCTGGAATCTTTATTCATTAGCCCCTAATAAAAGATGCTCAGGCCTGGATATTCAAACTGCCAGGCTGTGGCACAAGCCTGGACGCAGCTCAACTTTGTTGCGCAGGGGTGTGGCCTGGGCAATATTCAACGGAGCTGCACTATAGGCGCAACAGCTTTGAAATGTGCACCTGGCCACCCCACTGTGCATGGCACAGTGGCCTTGTCAGCCAATGGCCAGAGTGGAGCATGGAGATGCACTAGCGCAAGTGCCATTGCGCCATGCACAGCACCTGCGATATTCAAAAGGGGACATGCAAATGGGGCCATAATTTATGCAAGGCACACAGGGGGCCATTTGCATCTCATTACAGCTCCATTTGCATACCATTAGCATGCTGGTGCACTGATCCCTGACGACTTGCGCCTGGCGCCCTGCCAGGCAGCAGCCGTTGGGGACCGACGCCCCCTGCAGCCCGATGCGGGCATTCGTGTAAAATAAAAAACCCCATCAATATCCCTGGTGGTCAGTGGACTCTATGTGCCCAATCAGGAGCATTGGTATAGTCTCCCCGTCCAATATCCCTGGTGGTCCAGTGGACCGATGTCGCTGCCGATCGCGAGCATCAGTAACACATAACAGACCCTACTACCCTGGTGGTCTAGTGTACCCCCACCCACCCACCCACTGAGCCCCACGCCGCCCCCCCCATCAGCCGGTGGGCGGCAGCACCACCCATCTGCCGGCCCGTCCGCCTGCTGACTGAGAGCTTGGTAAGGCTGCCGCCCATTGGTTCACTGGTACTACTCGGTCCAGATATGTCCAGAATCATTCACATATCTGGACTGAGTAATCTGCTTAAACTGCATGCTCGTGGCTCACGCTATAAACCAATGGCGTGCAGCCCTACTGAGCTGTCAGTCAGCGGGTGGCGCGGGCGGCAGGCAGGTGGTGCTGCCGCCCACCGCTGACGGGGAGCAGGGCGTGGGGCTCAGTGGGTGGGTGAGGAGGGCACACTAGACCACCAGGGTAGTAGGGGTTCTGTTATGTGTTACAGATGCCCGCGATCAGACGGCGATCGGTCCACTGGACCACCAGGGATATTGGAGGGGGGGACTATACAGATGACCGCGATCGGGCACATAGAGGTCCACTGGACCACCAGGGATATTGGGGGGGGACTAAACCGATGCCCGCAATCGGGCACATAGAGGTCCACTGGACCACCAGGGATATTGGATGGGTGGATTTCACTCCAGGGATGCCCGCGATGGGGCATGGGGGGGCGCCACCAGGTGCGGCAGGAACTCGGGTGGCCACCCACAGGTGGCCGCTGCCGTGTTGCACCCTGCAATGCGGCAGCTCACGTGTGGGTGGCCATCACTTGTTCCTTTTTTTTTGGCTTAACTTTGTGCAGGCGCAGGTAGGGGTTGTGCATGCATGACTCTGCACATCCCGGGCTGAATATCGGGCTGTGCAGGTTATGCATGGAAACGCACCCACCTGTGCCTGCGCCTGTACTGATGCGCTCTAGCGCACCAGGATTTGTGCCGGACACTTTTCCCTTTTGAATATCGCGCCGGGGTGCATCAGTGGGTTGTGCATGGTGCAACACTGTTGCGCCATGCGCAACCCTTTTGAATATCTGGGCCTCAGTTCCTTAAACTGATCCTTCGGCTTATTCGTTTGTTTTTTACTGGGCAGGTAGGGCAGGGGCTCAAGACCCTAATCTTTTCAGATGCTAGAAACACCCCAAAAGTGGGTGGGATATAGACCAATTATGGTGATATAATAATAATGTTTAGTTTGCTTATGGAGAAAAATAATGTTATAACCCTTATGCCTATCAATGACAAACTATGTTGTCTTCTATAGAGCAGGTTTTATAGTGACAAAATGCCCTCCTAGCCATGTCTACAAGTACTAATGTGATAATAGATGTGTCACAATCATGATATCACAGGGTGACAGGTATACAAATCTGCCTCCTGAAAGACTTGTTAGATAGGTTGGTCAATGGAGAGCTGGCTGTGTTGAAGGATGCATCAAGGTGAGAATGCAAGTTTTCATACACTGGGAATTCTGTTGGCTGAAGCTAAACCTGATTGTACACCGAAGGAAAAGCGTACTGTTCTTGGAATTGAGAGACTAACCACTGATTTCTTTTCTATGTACATATGAATATATATATATATATATATATATATATTTTGGTAAAATAAATATCACATAGTGCATTTTACAGCAAATTACTGTGTCTGTGCGTCTGTCTAACATACATCCTTCCACATTGATGGATCAATATCCTGTAATTTGTTTAAGTGTCCTTTAACTGAGTTACATTTAAGCAATAATGACTGAACAGTCATTTTCTGGTGATTAATAACCAGCTGGGGTGCCGAGGGTCACCCTCACCCCCCCAGCCAGTCGTTAAACAAAGGAAATGACCAACTGTGAGGTAATTATTGCAATTATGTCTAATTGAAAGAATTACAATTTTTTTTTACGTTTTTAGCACTGAAAATAGTTTTGTTTACAGCACATGAGCCGCATGTCGCTGCTGTGTCAGTAATTTCTAAAAGATTTCAGACAGGCACGGCAGCCAATCAGTGAGCTAGTTCTGCTCATGAATAATTAATTAGACTTATAATTAAAAGTTCTTTATGTGTTGAGATTACTGATCCAGTCTTTTCTAAAACAGTAACAATTTTATTTTGACTGCTACTTGTTTTTTTATCTTAGTTGTTCCTTTGCCCTGTTATGTTACCTTTTTTTACCTTAATTTCCAAGATGTTGTGGGAAGTAGAGGGGGGCAAAGGATGCAAACAGGAAGGGAAGGCAGAATAGAAGGAAAGAGGGACAGAAGGAGTGGAAAGCCATGTAAGGCAATGCAAGGAGCCTAGGATATTTCCTTTTAAATTTATTTATTCAAACGTTTCACCAGGAAGGCATACTGAGCCAAAAATGACTCATTTCCAGATGCATCCTGGGGGAAGGGGAATTGGGAGTATATACAGTACATAGACTGTGAGCAACAATGAATAGACAAACATTGCAGAGTACATGATAACAATAGTACATCAACATATCCAATAACTAACGTAGTAATACAGTATTATACAAAATCAATTGGAATAAAAAGTGCGCTACAAATTCACAGTAAAAGTAGAAGCTCAGGACAATAAGGGGAGGCCCAAGTAGGACAAGGGCATTGGTTGTTGGGGGCTGCAAGGGGCAATACCTAAAGTGGGTTCCGCTCAGCAGGACAGAAGCCTAGGCACAGTTGGGGGAATGGGGAGGGAGTAGAGGGATCAGTTTGAAGTGAGAGGATGGAGGATTTCGGCAGGAGCAGGTGGGAGTTGTAAAGTCACGTAGAAGGGTGGAGAGTACTTTGTGTGAGGAGGCATTGTAGATGGGGAGAGGGAGAGCATTCTGCAGTTTAGGACAGTAGAAGGAGAAAGCAGATTGGCCAGTAGTAGTAGAACAGTAGGGGATTGTGAAGGATTTTAGATCTGAGTTTCTGAGGGAGTAAGTGCGTTGGGAGGAAGCGCTAATGGAAGAAGAAATATAGGAGAAGAGACTGTCAATCCAGAATTTGGCCATGAAAGTAGCAGTATGGGCTAGACATTGGGACTCAAGGGATGGAAGTGCCAAGGCTTTGTACAGGTCGTAATGATGAGTGCGAGAGGGCAGGATAGAACAAAGTGACAGAAGGAGTTAAAGAGGGTTTCCAGTCTGGCTAGGGTGGTTTTGTGAGTGGCACTGTAGACTATATCAGCATAGTCAAAGGTGGGGAGGATAATTTTCTACACTAATGCATGGTGTGCAGTTTGAGGAATACAGTCCTTTTTTCTGCATAGGGCACCAATCGTGGGGTGCAGGTTCTTAAGAATTCCAGTCACATGTGCTGAAAAGTCCAGATGGTGGTTTAACCAGACTCCAAGGTACCTCAAGGTAGTGACATTTTCGATAGGTGTACCGTCCAATGTGCGGAAGGCAGAGATGGGGGAATTGGAGTTTAGGTAGCCTCTGCCTAGTACCGAAGGTCATGGAGACTTTTTGGCTTTAAGGAACAGCTTGTTGGACTGGAACCATGCCTGGACCTTGTTGAAATTGCTTTGCAGTCTTGTCTTTGCGTCATTATGTGAGGTGCTAGATGTGTACAGGATGGTGTCGTCCACATATATGTGGATTTAGGAGGAGGAGCAGACTGTGGGGAGATCACTGATAAAGACTGACAATAGGATTGGGCCGAGTATGGAACCCTGTCAGACTCCAGTGGAAATGGGTAGTGGAGGGGGAAAGGGAGGAGGCAATCTTAACTGACTGAGATCTGCTTGATAAGTAGGATTGAAACCAGGCAGTGGCAGATGAGTTTAGCCCGGCAGCTGGGAGTTTATGGAGGAGAAGGGAATGGGACACTGTATCAAAGGCTTTGGCCAGGTTGACAAATATGGCTGAGGTGACGTGTCCCCAGATTAGTGAGCATGGAGTCAGTGAGCCGTATGAAGGAGGTGGTAGTGGATTGAGATTTGTGGAAGCCAGACTGGAAGAGGGTGAAAAATAAGTCAGAGTCAAGGTGGGGGGTGAGCCGAGCAAGGACAATACGTTCTTGTAGCTTAGCTAGAAGGAGGGAGACTGGGCGATAGTTCCCAGGGGCAGTGGGATTGCCACTCTCGGGGAGAGGAATGACAGTGGAGTGTGTCATTGAGGCACAGGTCAGGAAGCATAGGACAACTAGGAGCAGTTTCAAAATTCACAAATAGCATTTTATTTTTCTCAATAACAGCAAAAGGAAAAAAAAAAATATTTAGTGTAACTATTTACAAAGGCGGTGCAAACGGAGAAAACAAAGACCTTCTTCTAAGGGTATCTCTTAATTCCAAATCTCAGTCTTTCACTCTCCAAGTCTCTCTAGCAAAAGCATTGCTGTTCTTTTTATAAGTCTTTGTCTGGGAACTCGTTAAAAGAGCCTGCTTTTCACAGAATGTTCTTATAAGTTTACAGAATGTTCTTGTCAGTTTCGTTCCTTGCAGGTGCAGCAAAACAGTACATGGTGTCCCAGAACTGACCTCTTGTTCACAGCTCTGCAAAGGGCTTAAAAACTGCATCTCAGGTTAACCCTTTGAGTTCCAAATAGCCAGAATTTTTATCCTTCATTTGATTAAGGCAACAGAAGGGATTGTGATCTGTTACAAGTACAAAGTTAGCTTCTAGTAAGTAAAACGTAAGTGGCTCCATGGCCCACTTTGCTGCAAGGTATTCCTTTTCAGTGATGGAGTACCTTTTCTCTCTGTCGTGCAATTTCCTACTGATGTATAGAATAAGATGTTCTTTCCCATCTATATTCTGACTCAAGACTGCACCTAGGACTACTTCTGATGCATCAGTCTGTAACAGAAATTGTTCTCAAAGTCTGGGCTTCTTAAAATCGGGGCTGAACATAATGCACCCTTAATGGCCTGAAAAGCCTCATCACACTCTGGGGTTCATTTCACATTATTTGAGAACTGTTTCTTTGTGCGTTTAGTGAGGAGAGTAGTTAACTTGACAAAGCTGGGAACAAATCTCTGATAATAACCAGCCAGCCCTAAAAAAGACTTGACATGTTTCTTGGTTTTGGGGACAGGGCTGTTAAGTACAGCTTCTATCTTGGAAGCCTCTGGCTTGACTTCTCCAATTCCCAAAACATAGCCCAAATATCTGGGGCCCGATTCCAAAATGCATACACATTGGCACATTGCGACTCACGCCAGCACATATGGCATAAGTCATACTTTGCACCATGGGTTCTGGCACGGGATTCCAAGAGGTGGCCTGCACCATGGCACAGATTGCCTGTGTCCAGGGGGACCTATGCCACCCAAGGCTCCTACGGCACAGCAGAAGGGGGGGTTACAGCAGCATCTGCACCCTATTCCGAAAGGGCAGCTGCCGTAACCCCACAATGCCATTCCAGAAGGCCCTCTGGCAATGCAATGTTAGACCAGCTATGTGCTGGCATAACAGTACTCTGCTGTGCCCAACCACCTGATGCCCCCCCGCACAGACCCAACCCCACACACTGCTGTGGCACACCTACCCCCACCGCATAGACCCCCAATCCCCGGCAATACCGGGTTCCACCTGCTCAGTTCCTGGTACTAACGGTGTAGTGCTGCTCACCCCCGGTGCCTGTTAGCTTGCTAACTCCCTTCCCATGGCCCCACCAGGGCTTGTGGGCATGTTTCGGGGCTTAGGGATGGGGGGGTGGCTGCGCCCTGTTGGTGGGCATGTCGGCAGCTTTCAGCACCCAGGTCAGGTGCGCCTTTCCTATGGAACAACGCTGGAGGTGCCACAAGTCACAGGACTGAGTCGCCAGGGACCCGGCCTGTTCTGGAATCTGGCGCAGGGTCCCCGGCATATCGGCATACGTCGCAACTCGCAAGTGCCAGCGAGTTGCAACATGCCTCTTGGAATCGGGCCCTTGGTTTCCTGCATGCTCAATGCACACTTGGTAGGATTCATTGTCAGACTTGCCTTTTGATTGATTGGATAACTGCTCATAGGTGTTCCAGGTGGCTTTTCCAGTCTGGACTGTACACCACAACATCATCCAGGTACACAGCACAATAACCAGTGTGAGGGGATAAAATTACATCCATGTACTGCCGGAATGTAACAGATGCACCATGTAAACCAAACAGCATGGAGGTGAACTGATAGAATCCTATAGGACTGGCAAATGCAGGGGAGATTTTGCCAGTAACCCTTGGTGAGATCGAGGGTACTGATATAATTGGCACTCCCCAGTCTGTCCACCAAATCAACTGTTCCTGGCATAGGGTAACTGTCAAATTCTGACACTTGGTTAAGTTTCCTAAAATTAAGGCAGATTCTTACACCTCCTTCTTTTTTGTTTACAGTCACCATTGGTGATTACCAAGCACTTATCAACTCTTCTATGATAGCCAGTTCTTTCATTTTTTTTTGTATTTCTTTAACCACATCAGCTCTTAACCACTCTGGTAATCTGTATGTCTTTTGTCTAATAGGACGAGCATTCCTTGTCACTATATTTTTTTTTTTGCTGCACACCACCCCTTCCTTTTCTGCCCAAACTCCTGATCCCTGCCTCACTTCTCTGGACTTACTGTCCCTTAGTCGATACCCCGGCTCACCCCCAAGGGTGGGGCCATGGCACTGGGTGAACCTCTCAATGATGGGAGAAGGTGTCGGTGGGGAGCACCCACTGACATTGCCTCCCTGGCTTCCCCCCCTAGGGTGGGGTTCGAGGCCAGCCGGAGCCGCAGATGTCTGAATTGGTTGGCGGGGGAGAGCTGGAGGAAGCGACTGGAGCCAGGAGCGGGCATCATTTTATGGTGGCTGCAATTTTTTATATATTGTTTTTCCCCTGGGGGCGGGGACGTGCAATGACGTCCCACATCTGCCCCACCCCCCATAAGTGATGGCTCCGGCATGGAGGTTCCCCCAGCCTCCACTAGGGGTCTGCATTGTGCTGGACACTCTACTCCCCCCCCCAGAGAAGGAGAGCAGCCCTTCGGATGCTCAATCCTTCTCCCCCAGCCAGCCCTCTGACATCTGTTCCCAAACCTGGGTCATCAGCATTACAGACGGTTGCCCTGCTCCTGCGCTGGTGGGCTGGCTCATTCCTTATCACTATTACATGCTCAGCCTGGTACTGTGGTAAAAATACTGTTAAATGTCTTTAGCAAGTTTCAGATTTCTGCGGTTTGTTCGGAGGGTAAGGAAACATTCACTTTTGCAGCATCAGCAGTTAGTATGTTCCAGTCTATCATAAGCTAGATCAATATCTTCTTTATCAGTTTCTGGTAAAACTAACAAAGCAGCTTTCCGTGCTTTTTTCAACCCATTTCTTGAGAAGTTTAGCATGGTATATCTTAGTAGAATTTTTCCTATCAGTGGTCTCAATCTCATAGTTAACTGTGCCATACATCTAAGCACTTTATAAGGCCCTTGCCACTTCATTAACAGTTTACTTTCTGTAGTGGGTAACAGCAGCAAGACCTTTTCATTGATTAAAATACTTAACAAAACCGCCTGTCTGAGGGTGATAAGGGGAGGTTCTTATGGCAGTGATACCTAGTAGTCAGTACACCTGCTTCAATAATGCAGCACCAGAGTTACTACCCTGATCAATAATAATCTCTTTAGGTATGCCCACCTTGCTGAAAATTTTGGCAAGTTCTGCTGCCACTTTTGGGGCTGTGACAGTATGCATAGGAACAGCCTCTGGGTATTGCATAGCATAGTCACACACTACCAAAATGAATTGATTATCCTTTTTACTTTTGTCTAAGGGGCCAACCACATCCATTGTAGTTCTCTCAAAAGGCACATCTATCAAGGGTGGGGCACATGGGGCACCTTATCATTTTTGGTCACTGGGGCTACTTTCTGATACTCAGCACAGGAGCTGCAATAGGTAGCAACATCTTTGTGAATTCCAGGCTAGTAAAATCTGTACAGCAATCTGGCAAGGGTGCGTTCCCTCCCTGAGTGACCAGCCATAGGACTATCACGTGCCATCTGTAACAACTCAGATCTACACTTTTGTGGTATAACCAATTGTTCTATCTGGTCCTGTGTCTGAGGTTTAACCCAAACTCTGTACAGTACCCCATTACATTTTTTAAATATAGGCTCACCCTGTTTTGGATTCACCCCCAGCTGCTAAAATAACCCTGGAGAGAAACATCATTAGCTTGCTGTGAAAGAAAATCACAATCAGTGATCAGTTTAGTTTCAGCATTTTCATGTGTTAACCCCTTATGTCCATCAGTCTTTTGTTGCCACTGTTTCTTCAGGTGTCATCTTTCTTTCTTGGATTTCCAGATCTTGGAGCTCTGCTCAAACAAGTCTGAATCAAAATCATCGAAAGGAAGAGTCCCCACCATCTGAGATTTTCTTTGCCTGAGCTCTTGTCACCACAGCTGCTGAAACATCAGGATTTACTTCCTCTCTGATTAATTCAGTAAATCCTGGAAAGTCATGTCCAATAATCACAGGTACAGGTAACTTAGGTACTACTTCCACTTTCATTTGGTGCGACACACCTTTAATAGTCAGTCACTTGGGTGGTGGGATAGTATCGAGTGTCCCCATGGATGCAGACCACACCAGTACCTTGTCCTTTTGGTCATTGTTTTCCCAGCACTTCAATATACACTAGGGTCTGTCTGCATCCCAAATCTATATAAGTCCCTTCATAGTCTTATCTCTCACCTTCACATCTGTTAAGTACCCAATTTGCTAAGGACAAATCTGCTCCAGTGACACTCTTCTTACTACGGCAGTTTCTTGTAATATGATGCAACGCCCCTTACAAATGGGGGTTCCCGAAAAGTCTTCCTTGAGCTTGACTAAAAGCTCACTGCCAGGCTGGTGTCCTGCATTTTAGCAGTTTAAACATTATTGCCAGAGAGTGCCTGTATAGCCTGTGTGTATGGTCTCTTTAAGAGCTGCCTTCTCGCAGTTGTAATTGATCTGGGAGGGGGGCTGAGTGTTTCCATTCTCGAGTCCCGTACGGGCTGTCAGATAATCATTCCATTTCTGCCATCACTATCTGCGCAGAGGGAGCTCTGTCAGAGGATGTAACTGTTTGCTGGATATCTATTAGAGTGGTAAAGATATTGTAGTTTGTCTAACCTGCCTTCTTTGCAGCAGGGACAGTTTCTGTTTGCCACCGCCATCTTGGCCCTGGACTGCCGAAATGGGCCAATCAGTACCTTTGGGGACTCTAAAATGGAACTTGTCCCCAGGGGCTTTGTGGGAGCAAAATTCTGTAGGAATTGTAGTTTTGGGCTTTTGGCGCCTAGACGGACCTGGAGGGGGAGCCCTTGAACTGACTGACAGACAGATCAGCCAACCGAACCTTTGTGGATCAAAGGGATGTTCCCAAGCTGCCTGCAGAGATGAGCAGAAGTGAGTTGGAGCTGGAAGAGTGAGCAGCTCCAGCTTGAGGAGCTGTTGCCCTGTGGGGTAGCGTGGGGACTTGGTGGGAAGGCTGAGTCAGGCCTGCCTACCTTCAAGTCTCTCGAATGGAGAGATAAGAGAAGCTTTAATTCAGACCAAGTCTCCAAGTCATTTCGTTGTGCCTCGCTTAATGGGCATGACGAGCAGAAGCCAGATCTGAGTTGGGAAGTGAAGGAGTAACAGCTCGAGATAGTCGAGCAGCGACCTGCATAGTTTCATGTGAGAGAACTGTGGAGAGGCCTGAGTTTGGCCTGCATGCCTGCCTGCTGACCCTGAGAGGGAATCTGTGCCTTGTTTCAGACTGAATCCAAATTTGGAGAGCGAGTTAAGCCACTGAATTGTGACCAGGCTTCTACCTGAAGAAGACCGAAGATTTGCTGAATGCGATTGGCTTGTCAGGATTTCCTGCCACCTGTGAACTCCTGGATTGTGCAGAGATTCTGTAATTGTGACCGGAGAGCCATTTGCCTGGTACAGTGGAATTTCCTTACATGTGAATGTGCTGTGTGCTGATAGTGGGTCATGATTTGGTTCCCCACTGTGTGTCTGAACTGTGTTTTGCTTGCTGGAGGCTGCATCCAGCACCACAGACTGAAATCTGTATTCATCTCCATTTGGCCTGGGCCTTGCCACACTGGCCCAGCTAGAATACCCGCTACACAGAGAAAGTCATCGACGAGAGACCTGCCTTGGCATCTGCCCCCTGCTCAAAGCCTCGAACAGGAATGACACCTCGGTGATTTGTGTGGGCCTTGCTTCTCCTGGCACTCCAGCTCAACAACCTGCTGTCTCAATTTTGTCCTGCCTATGTCCAGTATTGGGTATCGTGAGTAAACATCAGGGTAGCTCCCTGCAACAACAGCTAACTCTAAAGTGTTGTCATCTGATTGTCTTGTCTTTTCCTTCACGAACTGAACCCTCCGGCTCCAGATTACAGATAGTGTGTGTTGTGCATGTTGCTTTCTTCCATCACAGGGACCCACCCAACTGGGACGCCTGCCTACCCCGGGCAATGTTCCAGGCTAGCCCACCATTTTTCTACCTGGGTACCCAGAGTGTGTGACTGTGTAGGGACTCTGAAGTGCATGCATAACTATCTGATTGATATAGCTGTTAAGCAAATCAACCTGATTACACCCCTCCCTTGTTCAAGTCCCCTGAATAAATCAGATCTAACTCTTTTTGCATTTAACCTGACTGTGGTTCCAGTTTGTACCAAAAGTACTGCATTGTTGCTATTTGCTGTGCATAACCTTGTTTTACAGGGGGTCCCCAGGGTCGAGCTAGAGGAACCAGCCCTGGTGGTAAGTGCAAACAGTGTGGGTAATTGCCTGGTGAATAAGGGTCATTGTGAAAGTGATTATTCTATATTGTTCAGGCCTCTAGAAAGGAAAGAGGGGGTTACAGTGTCCCGGAGGGCTGTGCCCAGGTTAGCTTGACCACTAACAACCCTGATCTCTGGGTGGAGGCACCCGTTTCAGTACCTAGGCCCCTTAACCTGCTACTAGTCAGGCAGGCAGGGGTAGTAGCCCTTGGGATAGCGCCACCTAGGGGTTACAATGGCCTGACTTGTTACAGTTATAGAAAATAAAGTCTCTGGGTGCAGATTTGTTACCCCCACCAGAGTGCTTATCAGACTTGGAGTTTAAATGGGGAAAAAAAGTGTCTTACTGGTGCTTGACTGTCACCTCGCTGCTGCGGTGTCTGGCCATTTGGTAGTCCTCGGCCACAGAAACAGCCTTTTCCCCACTTTCTGGTCAGTGTTCTTTCACCCAAAGCTGCACATCTGTTAGCAGGATGTTGATGAATTGCTCCATTGCAAATGTGTCGATGATCTGTGGGACTGTTTTGCCCTCTGGTTGGAGCCATTTAATAAGGAGTTCTTTGAGTTGGGTGAAGGCTTCTCTAGGATTGTCGACTGAATTGTACTTCAGAAACTAGAATCTTTGCCTGTAGGTCTCTCCTGAGAGGTCATATCTTTTCAGGATTTCACTTTTCACCAGGTCATAGTTTTCTGACTGTGCAGTGTCCATATTGCTGTAGGCAAGTTGGCTTTCCCTGTCAGGTAAGGTACCAGTCTGATTGCCATTGCTGCTTTGGCCACTGGCAGGCTGTGGTGGCAACCCTTTCAAAAGTTGTCAAGTATGCTTGGATATCATCCGAGGAACACAACTTTGTAAGTTTAATGTATTTTAAGTCATTTGTGTCTTGTTGTTCTGCTGGACCAGTGCCAGATCCTCCAGCTTTGATAACTTGCAAGGCATCCATCCATTGCTGCATCTCTTCTCTTCTTTGCTGCTCCTGCTGCTGCATCTCTTCTCTTCTTTGCTGCTCCTGTCACTGCATCTCTTCTTTTCTCTGCTTCTCAAGTTGCTGCATTTCTTCTTTTCTGTGTGCCTCTAAACATTGAATCTCTTTTTCTCTCTGTTTGTTGTATAGCCCACCATTTGAAAAAGGCAGTCAGGCTTTCAGGTTCTATCACTGCCTGTTTTTTTTTTTCTATCGCTGGTGCTGGCTGTACAGTCTCAGCTTGGACATCTATCTCTGCTAGTTTGGTTGACATTCTTCTGGTAATCACTCCTGGACTTGCTGCTGCAGAATCAATACCTTTCTTCTATGTTTCCGTGGTGCCAGATCTAGTATTCACACACAAAACTCCTGGCTTAGAGTATGCACGGCATAAATCCCACTGAGGTTGGCCCAATCTGTCGTCGAGGCACAGGTCAGGAAGCATAGGAAAACCAAGAGCAGTTTCAAAATTCACAAAAAGTGTTTTCTTTTTCTCAATAATAGCAAAATAAAAAAAATTAAAATTATTTAGTGTAACTATTTACGAAGGCAGTACAAACACAGAAAACAAAGTCCTTCTTCTGAGGGTATCTCTTAATTCCAAGTCTCAGTCTCTCTCTGTCTCTCCTTTCCTCTCTAACAAAAGCATTGCTGCTCTTTTTATAAGTCTTTGTCTGGGCTGGCCCGCCTGTGCAGTGGTTGGATTTCCCTTGCAATGCCGATGACCCGGGTTCGGAATCGGACCTGGGAGTCGGAGGGCCGGCTGGGGGGAGAAGGATCGAGCATCCTGGGATTGTTCTCCTTCTTCAGGGGGAGGGGCAAGAGTGTCTGATGCTTCCTGGACCCTGGTCAAGGCCAGGGGTACTGCTGCAGCTGGCGCCAGTACTTGGGGGGGTGGGGCAGATGGTGGCCGCCATTATACATCCCCACCCCCAGGGCTCCAGCATGCACATAAAAGCCTGCCCCTGGACATGATGCCTGACTCCCACTGCCATCCCCACTGCCACCATTGTTCACCGGGGGGTCCCTTTCTCATGGCCCTGACCCATGTGGTAAGCCGATGCTTGCCAATAGTGACCACTGGGGGGAGCCCTCCTGGCGGACCCACCCAGGGGGGTGAGCCTGGGCATGGGGGGGCAGCAGGCAGGGCACTGGTCTGACCTCTGACTGGAGGATCGGAGGTCCAGACAAAAAAAAAGTTTTTTTTCTGGGAACTCGTTAAGAGAGTGTGCTTCTCACAGAATGTTCTTGTAAGCTTACAAAATGTTATTGACAGTTTCATTCCTTGCAGGTGCAGCAAAACAGTACATTGTGTCCCAGAACTGGCCTCTTATGCACAGCTCTGCAAAGGACTTAAAAACTGCATCCCAGGTTAACCCCTTGAGTTCTAAATAGCTTTTTTGCAATTATTTCAACAGTATGACTGTATACAGTTTTAAACAAAGGGATCCCAGTATCAGTGACATTTCCACATAAGAGTCACATATATTTTTATACCCACAGATATGCAAGGGGTAAGAAAAGACAGAACAGCACATAAAGGCTGAGATATAGCGAGAGGCGGGAAATCGTGAAACCGTTGGAGTGATCAGTTCCTAGGTCTCACAAGAACATTTGGTTGTGCAACCAGACAGACAAGAGACAGAAAAGGAGAGGATAGAACAGATCCTTGCATTTAAACTTTTTCTGCGTAACAAATGGAGCAGGGCCTTATTCAATCCTGTCACAGAGTGTTTCCAGGTTGAGGGAACTGTGGATAGACAAAAGGATAAGTTTAGTAGAGAAGCCAGGGGGGAAGCTATAGCTGAAGTGGATAGGTGGAGTAGTTTGTGGTCCAGGCCATCAAGGCTTTTACCCTTACTGAGATTCAATGTGTGGAGGGCCTTTAATGCATCATGTGGTGTGATGAGAGAGAAACTGAAGGGTGAGTGGTAGAGAGGTCTGAAGTAGAAAGGGGGCTTGGAGAGGCAGTAGATATACATAAGTAGAGAGAATCTAGGAGGGACGAAGCACAGGAGGTGAAGAAAGTGTTGAAAGTAGTTCTGACAGATGGGGGTCAGATATCGTGGCATTACCATGAATGAGGGTTGGTATGGAGGGATGGGAGAGAGGGGGGAGAATCAAGATTTGACAGCTCGCCAGAACTTAGAAAGATGGTGTTGAAGGAAGGGGAGAAATATTCAGATTTAGCATGTCTGGTGGCCTTTGTACAGGTGTTTCTAAGGTACCAGTAATGGAGGAGGAGGGTTTGGTATCTGGATTTCATGTAGGCCTTCCAGGCCTGGTCTCTGGCCCATGAATAGAAAAATTCAGCACTCCAGTACTCCAGAAATTCAGAGAGTAATTTTATTGCAAAAAAGGTTTTTTTATGCAATACGTACAGAACTGTAAGAAAAATAAGTTAGTGCAAACAAGCATAATTTCTGCTTCACTTCCCTCAAACAGCCTCAGCACTTTGGGGCTATGCCACCCCTTTGTCAGGAGGTGTCCCTGGCCCACATGCAAGCCAGTAATTCAGCAGTAATCCATGGTAGGTGTGAACCTTTTACTCTTGTTAGCTTAGGAGGGGTGTGAAGGTCCCAGATTTCCAGATATTTTGTTTGGAAATAACTGAGGGCATTGTCAATGCAGGATTCTGTAGAGACTGGGGACCAGTTGGTGTGGTGTAAGTCATTTAGCAGGGGGGCTAGGTCTAGGGAGCAAAAAGATCATAGAGAGATCAGTTTTGGGGGAGCTTTGACCTGATGGACTTTGCAGATGCAGTAAATCATGTGATGACCACTGAGGGAATCTGGGAGGGTGCCGGAGAGACAACTATGTGGTGGGGGGTGAGAAGTAAGGGTCCAATCAATCAAGGTGTGTTTGAAAGATTTGTTTTTGAGTCAAGTTGGTGAGGTTATCAGTTGAGTTAAGTTTAAGGAGTTTACTTTGGTACAATTGTAGAGTTAGCAGATGAGAGCCAGTCCACGTTTATGTCACCTAGCATGTATAGCTTTCCTGTGGAGGTGTGGAAGGTGATAGTGGTGATAAGCTCAGAGATGGCAGATGTAGGGAGACCAGGGTGACATTAAGAACTGACTATGTATATGGGCAGGGTAAAAGGGAGGGAGAGTTTGAGGAGGAGCTTATATTGGGTTGGGGAATAGCGTGACAACACAGGAGAGTATTTGAGGTTGGAGGATAAATACATAGCGACATCGCTGCCCTTACTGGGTCTGTCTTGCCTAATGATAGAGTAGCCAGGGATAGTGAGATTATTGTCAAGTATCTTGTGGGATAGCCAGTTTCAGAGAGTACCAGCACATCCGGCTGTGGATCCAACAAGATTGGTTGGAGATGGGTAAATTTAGGGAGTAGGCTTCTTATATTGAGGTGAGAGATTTTTAAGCCTTTTGGGAGGGTAGTTGGGGAGGGGGAGGGGAGGGAGGTCTAGGTTAGATTCAATGTCACCTGCTGAAATAAGCAGGGGGGTAATAAGCAATTTGTAAATATAGTTTATCCATTTTGGGTGTTTTGAAAGTAGGGGACGGGAGAGAGGAAGGGGTAAGGAAGGGGGAAGGAAGTTTGGAGAAATGTAGGTTGACTAAGAAAGATGTGGGGGGAAGTATGGAAACATGGGGAGGCCAGGGGTAATTATTTAGATTGAAATAAGCTGAATATATTAAGTGTGTAGAGGTGTAGGTTGGATGGAGTAGGGTGGGGCAGGGGATGGAGGGTTGAGTGGTAGGAGGTAAAAGAGATTAGCAAGGGAAGGAGAGCAAGAGCAAGACAGAAAGATAGAATATAGTGCATTGTAATGAAGGTGAAGGAGTGATATGATGCTAGCTGCAAGGAGGTGTGAATTGGCAGTAGTGAGGTGTAATACTAATTGCGACCACTGACTGCTGTGGGATAACAGAGGAGGTGGACAGGTGTATACTAACAGACTGTGGCCCAGTGGTTAGTGCCGTAGACTCTGGTGGTGGCTAGTAACAGTAGTCAGTAGGTCTGAAACTGACCTTGGTAGGGATGAGGGAGAAGGAAAGTGATAGGGAGAATAGGGACTTAGTAGTTGGGTGGGGAATTTGACACTTTTTGAATTTGCTAGAGCCTGGAGTGCGGTGATAAAATGTTACATCGAGTCTAGAGGAGTAATGGTGACCTTTGGTGGCCAAGAAGAATAACCAGCAAGTGGAAGCCTGGGGAGATTGTCATGTGATGTGGGTGGGTCTATAAATCAAAAGCCCACCTAGGGTGGAAGGGGCAGCTGCCATGGTAGCGGCGGTGGGACAGTGCAGGTATGCCAACCAATTGCTAAAATTCCTGACCTCAAAGCAATCATTGCAGAGGCAGACCTGGATCTGGAGGCCATAACCAAGCCATGGTGTATCGACAACCACAGTTGGGAAATAGCTATACCATGCTACACCATGTTTTGGAAGGATAGAACAGGGAGGAAAGGTGGAGGGGTTGTTTTGTATGTGAGGGAAGGTACGAAGGCCACAGACATACAGGGACACCAGAGGGATAATGAAGGGCTGGAGGTACTGTGGTCAACTTAGAGACAGGGTCTGAGGCCTTTATACGAACATACGAAGAAGCCAGCAGAAGGCCATTTTGTCTATCAAGTCTGCTCGTATTGCAGGGTCCACAGCTTGAGCTAATGTCCCTGCTGTCCCTCCCCACTCCTCCCATCCTCCCTACCCATGATCCTTACCTTCCCCCATGCCTATCTCAGCCTCTCTTAAAGCTGCCCACTGTCTTCAACGAGATGACCTCTTCCGGCAGCGCATTTGCAAGTGTCCAATACCCTCTCTGTGAAGAAGTGCTTCCTGACCTCCCTCTTAAATCTCCCACCCTCTAGTTTAAGACTGTGCCCCCTCATATTATGGTTGCGACTCAGCTTTAAGAGACTCTCCTTATCAACCTTATTTATCCCTTTCAGGTACTTGAAGGTCACAATCATGCCCCCCCCTCTCTCTCTCTCTCCCCTGTCTTCCAGGGAGTACATGCTCAGTGCCCTCAATCTCTCATGTGCCTTACCCTGCTGACCGGCTATCATCTTTGTAGCCCTCCTCTGGACCTTCTCCAGCAGGTTAATGTCCTTTTCAGACCTCTCTTTAGCTCTGCCACTGGCTCATGATCACATGGTCATGAGTGGAAGCTAACAGGAGGGACATTCAGGAGGGACACAAGGAAGTACTATTTTACAGAATGGGTGGTGGAATTGTGGAACAGGCTGCCAGCTGAGGTGGTGGGTGCAAAAACCATTAGTGGTTTTAAGCACTGCTGGGACAGAACGAAGGTATAGTTACTGCTGAGGGCATCAGAAAAGGGGAGGAGTGTGGGGTAGAGGATGGGGAGCGCTAGGACCCTTGAGGAAAAGTAAGTCCCATGGCTAAATAGGGAAGTTGGGTAGACTAAATGGACTGTTAGTCTTTTCTGCCACCACTGTCTATGTTTCTATAATCTACCAGCCTTTCCTTTAACAAGGTTTGCATTAATTCCCCCACCTCTGGAGTGAGACTAGCTGGCCTACAGTTGCTAGCCTCCTTCCTTCTGCTGCTGTTACATAGAGGAACTACATCTGCTCTCCTCCAGTCCTCCAGAACGATGCCTGTTTCCAGAGAGCTGTTGAATAAGGTCATCAGCGGGCAGCTTGCACCTCCTCGAGTTCCTTTAGTACCCTTGGGTGAATCTCGTCCAGTCCCATAACCTTGTCAACTTTCAGTGTTGCAAGTCCCTTCAGGACTCTTTCCTCTGAAAATGGACTTGTGTCCACTCTCGTCCCCCCTTTCTTCCTGCTGCTCCCTAGTGGTCTGCCCCCCCTTCCCCACTGTGAAGGCTGAGTAGATGCACCTGTTCAGGATGTCTGCTGTTTCATGGTCCTCTGCTGTGCAGTAACCCCCATGCCCTCCTTATCCTCACTATCCCTCCCCTTGCCTTTCTATTCTCACTTATGTACCTGAAGAAAGTCATATACCCGTTAGCTACTCCTTTGGCTATCCTTTCCACTGTCTGCACCTTTGCTCCCCTCACTGCCTTTCCTGCTTCCGTCTGTTTTATTTGGTATACCTCCCCGTCTTCCTCCCTCTGTGTTTCCTTATACCTTCTGAATGCTGCCCTTTTTTCCTTCAACACTTTGGCCACTTCCCTGGTGAACCATAATGGTCTCTTTTTCCTTCTGCTTTTACTCACTTCCTCCATGCAGAGGCTGTTTGCCTTAATTATGCCCTCCCTTATTTTTACCCACTGACCCTGTACCCATTCCTGGTAATCCCGCCATGAGGCAGTTTCTGAGGCAGTCTCCCATTTCTTTAAAATGTGTCCTCCTAAGGTCCACAGTCCAGGACCCTGGTCCTCATGTAATTTGCTTCCGTTCCCATCCTAATGTTAAATCATACTGTACGGTGAGATAACTGGTACCTAGGGTACTGCCCACTGTGACATCTACAATTTCTTCCCTGTTTGTAAGCACTGGGTCCAGTTCTGCCCTGTCCCATGTCAGTTAAATGACTTGCTTAACATCACACAGTGATTATACCATGCACCTCTCAGATGAGCCAATCAGAGCAGCAGGCTGGCACCTTACCACCGTTGTAAAATCTAGCATTACCAATGGAAAAGGTGCCAGCCAGCTGCATCTTAAAAAAAAAAATCCGATGGCGAAATCGCGGAATGGCAACCGCCATCTTTTTTCCCCACTAAGCAGAGACTGCAAAAACTGCTGTACTACTGACTGGCTTATTTAAGCATTATACCAAGTACTGCTTTTTTAAATAATGAAAAAAAGCAGTACTTGGTATAATCATCAATAAACCACTTAAGGATGTGGGTTCTCGGGGGATTTACCATGGCTGGGCGGTTACCCACTGGCTGCGCCGGGCAAACCACTCCAGCCGTGGTTAATCCCCCGAGAACCCACTCCCCCTCGTGGCTTATTGCTTAAGTATTTGATTCTGCTGGAGTTTGTACCTGTGAATTACCAATTACTAAGCTGCTGCTGTAACCACTAGACCACACTGCATCCATTCATAGCACGGATTTATTTTGTTTGAGTTGTAGCAGGTTAGAGTTGCTGTTACCCCATGTTGCTGATTTTCCCAGGTGCCTGAAATTGGCAAAACTGTGTTGCTATTATTGGAGTTTTCCCTCCTCTAAATTTTCAGTTCACTCCAAATTTCCTGGCCATATCACAGAAACATAGAATTAGTTTCCGCTCCCTCGAATTTTCTGTTCACTTGGAATTTACTGGCCATATCACAGAAACATTGAATGAGTATCCATTCCCCCAGATTCTCTGTTCGCTTGAAATTTGCTGGCCAAAAAACAGAAACAAAGAATGTGTTCCCCTCCCCCAAATGTTCTATTCACTTGGACTTTGCTGGCCATATCACAGAAACACAGACTGAGTTCCCCTCGCCCAAATTTTTTATTCGCTTGGAATTTACTGACCATATCGCAGAAACATAGAATGAGTTTCCTCTTCCCCAAATTTTCTCTTCGCTTGGAATTCAATGGCCATATAATACAGACATAGAAGTTGCTATCTAAGGTGGAATGTGAGATTCTTGGTGACACTTCACTCCTCCTCCTCCTTCTCCTCTTCCCCTCCCCCTATTGATATCTATCATCCCCCTCTCTGGATGTTGTTTGAGAACCCAGAGTGTGGACCTAAAACCATATACTGACATTCTCTGGAGCAGTTATAGAATTTGACAGCAGACAATGACTGCTTGGCCCACCCAGTCTGCCCATTTTTACCTACCTACAGTATCACTGCAGACTCTAACTGCTCTCTAGCTATTCCTACCTCCCACCCTTTCTTTCTAATAAGATTCCCTTATGCCTATCCCATGCATTCTGGAACCCCACTACTGTTTTCGCCCCCACCATCTCTGCTGGAAGGCTGTTCCAGTAATCCACAAATCTTTCTGCAAAATCTGCAAAGAGATACACCTTCACTTCCAGTACCTCAGCAATGTCACTTATGAAGACATCAAAAAGGACCAGTACCAGTACTGATCCCTGTGGCTCCCCACTAGTCCCCCGAGTATCTGCCTTTTACCACCACCCTCTGCCTCCTATCCTTCAACCAGTTTTATACCCAGCTTACCACTTTCTCCCCAATCTCGCCCCTGGCTGCTTAGTTTCTTAACTAGCTTCCTGTGCAGCACAGTGTCGAAGGCCTTATTAAAGTCTGGATAGGCCACATCTGCTGTCCTCCCCTGATCCACCAACCTAGTCACCCTGTCATAGAAATTGTTTTACATGACCTTCTCCCTGTGAAACCATGCTGTGAGTGGTTCTGAAGCCCATTTGCCTCCAGGTACTCAATCAGCCTCTCCTTCAGCAGGGTCTCAATTAATTTCCCCACCAGTGATGTGAGACTGACTGGTCTATAGTTGCTAGCCTCCATCTTGCTACCACTCTTATGCAGAGGGAACACATCATCCCTCCTCCAGTCCTTTAGAACTACCCTGTCTGCAGTGACGTGTGGAACAGCGTTGCCGGAGGGATGGATAGCACTGTGCTCAGGTCATTTAAAACCTTTGGGTGAATCCCATCTGCTCTCATTGCCTTATTCTCCTTCAGGGCTTCCAATCCCTTTTGGACTGTCTTCTCTGAAAATGGACTTGTGTCCACGCCCCCCAGTGCCTGCTGACACATGTTGTTTCATCCCTGCCTCTACTGTGATGACCAAGCAGAAGTTCTCATTTAAAATTTTAGCTTTTTCTCGATCTTCTACACAGTCCCTCACCCTCCCTCCTGATTCTTACTATCCCACTAAAACGCCTGCCTGCACCCTACTCAGACAGCCCATCTGTGGGCTTCCCAAGCTGCTGCTGTGGCCCCGGCACTCTCCAAGCCGGCTGCAGCTAACAGACCCCCCAAATGACCCCTGGACACATTCAGACAGCCCATCTGCAAGCTTCCCAAGCTGCTGCTGTGGCCCCAGCACTCTCCGAGCCGGCCGCAGCTAACAGACTGCCGGACTGACCCCCGGACAGATTCAGACAGCCTATCTGTAGGCTTCCCAAGCTGCTGCTGCTGTGGCCCCTGCACTCTCTGCAAAAGTCGCAGCTAACAGACTGCCTGACTGACCCCCGGACAGATTCAGACAGCCCATCTGCAGGCTTCCCAAGCTGCAGCCCAGTGCTCTCTGAGCTGGCCGCAGCTAACAGACCATCCGACTGGTCCCTGGACAGATTCAGGTACACACCAGACCTCTGAAACTCATTGTTTTGAATGCCGCTGTTTTGATTGAACACCCAGTGGAGGAGCCAGGCACTGATTGGCAGTTTCTGCTCCTCGGCTGAATTTCCAACTCCTGGTGCTTCCTGATCTCGGGGAAATCTCTTTCTGTGCTGTGTTCTGGACTGAATTTTTGTAACTGTAATTACTTATGTTATGCATTAATTGGTCTTACTTTACCTGCCAGTTTAGCTAGTCTATTACAAGCCTCTAGTCTAGCCTCTCGGTGTTACTTGCTGCTGTGTGACTAGTGCTGGACAAACTGTATTGTTTAGTAGCTGATGTCTGACTGCTTAGACCTAGCCACTGAATATGATTGCTGCATTTTTCCATTTCTGCTTCTACTGCCAAACCCTGTCTCCTGTCCTACGCAGGTCACTCTACTAATTATTAATTTCTCCTCCCCACTTGCAATGCTGTCTCTCTAAACAGCTTAATTTCTTCTCTGCCTTACCTACAAACCCTCCTCTTACATCCCCTCCTGCTGCTGCTGTTGTCCTCCTCAGATGTCCCGGCATCAAAGCACAGAACGCCCCCTCCCTGTTAAGTCCTTTTCTATCTCTAAATAATTGCCCTGCATTTGGCACCTCTTTACCTTGTGCTTTTGTCTTTCCCCATTGCCTGCCCCCCACTGAGGTTGCTATTGTACTCTAGCTCTATTTAATCCTCTGTCTTTCCCCTCTTGTTCCATAGACAGTCCATCTGCGGGCTTCCCAAGTTGCTTCTGTGGCCCCGGTGCTCTTCGAGGTGGCCATAGCGAACATACTGCCTGACTGATCCCCAGACAGATTCAGGTACACACCAGACCTCTGAAACTCATTGTTTTGAATGCCGCTGTTTTGACTGGACACCCAGTGGAGGAGCCAGGCACTGATTGGCAGTTTCTGCTCCTCGGCTGAATTTCCAACTCCTGGAGCTTCCTGATCTCAGGGAAATCTCTTTCTGTGCTGTGTTCTGGACTGAATTTTTTCACACACACACCCTCACAGTATTAAATAGACCCTTGCTCTGACCAATCAGCCTAGCAGCTGATTGGTCACTCCACTGCTGCACATTCTTATGGCTATTGGCCTCCCTGTCTTCAATACCTGACTTGACCCACTCTCTTACCACCCCTTTTTAAAGCAATCTCACCCAGAGGGTTACACATTTGCTCCCAAGTTTTTCTCCAGCTAGAAGTACGTGACATTATTTGCTACATCTTGTGTGCTGTTTCTTTTCAGAGCCCTGCTAGTCACCTCTGTCCACAAATTCTTCAATGATAGTTATGGCTGGAAGAATACTGCCCCTGCTGACACTCAGCCTTGCTCTCTTTTTACTGGCTCTTCTCACTGCTAGACCTTGCTCTCCTGGCAGTGCTAAACTGACCTCCACACTATCTGACTTTACCTACTCGAACCTACTTGTGTCACAGATCAAGCAGCATGACGTGACTCCTCTATTACTCACTAGGCATCTCTTATACTTGGCTGCTGACTTTACCTCTAAACACCTCTGGCAGAACATGCTACTGGTACCACCTCTTTCCCCACGGAAACTATGGTATCTTGTGCTCCTAGCCTTGTTATTATCTGGGGACATCGAAACAAACCCTGGCCCCCAGTTACTCACTGCCTCTCCAAACATGGACTGGTTAAATATGAAAGGCCTTCTTATAGCACATTTAAACATTAGAAGCCTTCTCTGTAACTTTACTGAACTTGAGGTATGGGTATCCACATACGAACCTGACATTCTCTGTCTGACTGAAACTTGGCTAAAGCCCTCTATTCCTGACTCTTCCTGCTCTCTTGCTAACTATTCCCTATTTTGAGGAGACAGACTATCTGGAAAGAGGGGAGGTGGAGTTGCACTCTATTTCAAAAATCACCTGAATATGTCCCTAATGCAACGTTCGGTTGCCTCTAACTGCGAGTTTTTACATACCCTACTTCTACTTGGAACCAAAAAGATTCACTTAATATGTGCCTACAATCCTCCTAAAGCAGGTCAACTAGGATGCTCCAAACTACTGGAGTACTCTACCTCTGCAGCTGGCCAAAATGAACTTATTATTCTTGGCGACCTCAACCTAAATTGGCTGGGGAAAAATAAAAGCACACTGGTATCTCTAGTACATGGATTTAACATGCACAGGTAATTGAAGATCCCACCAGGCTGACCCAGTAACCTGCTGCTGGAACACTTATAGACTGGATACTCACAAATCAATCTGATAGAATTACCGCCTCAGGTGTGCTTCCTGATTCTATAAGTGACCATTCCCCTGTGTTTTGCATATGGGGAACTTCGGTGATTCCAGCTCCCGCACCACGCTACGTCACCTTCTGGGATTTTTCCACACTTGATCAAGCAAGCTTTCTACCTGATATCTCTTCTGTAAACTGGACTGTCAGTATAGCCTAAAGGTTAGAGTAATGATCTGTGAATCAACTTGTTATCCAACAGCCATGGGTTTGATTCCTACAGCTCCAATTACTTAAGCTGTTCCCTGGTGGTCTAGTGGTTAGGATTCGGCACTCTCACCACCGTGGCCCGGGTTTGATTCCCAGTCAGAGAAGGTGCTGTGTCCCTCTCTCTTTTAGGGGGTATTGCTAAGATCAAAGGGGATAAGGGGGCATGTGAGGAGGAGGACCATGTAAAAGCATCTATCCTAAATAGATACTTTTGCTCAGTATTTACTGAAGAGAAGGTAGGGCAGAGTCCACAGCTCAGCACCATGGACACAGGGGGAAGGGAGGTGTGCACTAGTCCCTTCACAAAAGAAAGGGTCCTACAAGAGCTCAATAAGCTCAGAGTGGATAAGGCAGTGGGATCTGACGGCATACATCCCAGGGTACTAAAGGAGCTAAGGGTAGAACTAGCAGAGCCATTATCAGAACTGTTTAGTGAGTCTCTGAGCACAGAAGATGTCCCAGAAAAGAAGAGATCATGTGATCCCACTCCACAAGAGTGGTAGCAGGGAGGAGGCAGGGGACTACAGACCAGTCAGTCTTACCTCAGTAGTGGGCAAGATTATGGAGGCATTCCTTAAGGAAAGGATAGTGCAACACCTGGAATCCATAGGAGCACAGGATCCAAGACAGCATGGGTTTTCGAAAGGAAGTTCCTGTCAAACTAATCTCATAGATTTCTTTGACTGGGTAACCAGAGTGGTGGACCAGGGGGAGCAGTTGGTGTCGTCTACCTTGACTTCAGCAAAGCTTTTGATATTGTTCCACATAGAAGATTAATTAATAAGGTGGGTAGGCTCGAGGTAGGTCAGAAGTTGGTCAACTGGGTGGCAAACTGGTTGACGGGCAGAAAACAGAGAGTGGTGGTAAATGGTATACAGTCAGAAGAGATGCACGTTACAAGTGGGGTACCTCAGGGATCAGTTCTGGGGCCAGTCCTCTTCGATATCTTCATCAGTGACATTCCAGATTGACTGGAGGGTAAGGTTTGTCTGTTTGCAGATGACACCAAGATTTGCAACAGAGTAGATGATCCAGATGGGGTGGGCAGAATGAGAAGAGATCTGGATAAACTGGCAAAATGGTCAAAAGAGTGGCAACTGGGGTTTAACGCAAAGAAGTGCAAGATCATGCACATAGGGAAGAGAAACCCTGAAGCCACCCTATAGGCTGGGAGGGGAGTTGCTAGCAGTCACAAGAGAAGAAAGAGACTTGGACATCATCATCACCGATGACCTGAAATCATCCAAGCAGACCTCTAAAGCAATAGGTAAGGCTAGAGGGATCTTGGGGTGTATTAGTAGGGGTATCACAAGTCGGAAGAGGGAGGTAATAATCCCTCTTTACAAGACACTGGTTAGGCCCCATCTGGAGTACCGTGTGCAGTATGGAGGCCTCACCTTCACAAGGACATTTACCAAATTGAGGTAGTCCAGAGAAGGGCAACCAAAATGGTGCAGGGGCTGCATCAGAAAACATATGAGGACAGATTAACGGAGCTCAATATGTATACCCTAGAGCAAAGGAGGGAGAAAGGTGATATGATCGAAACATTCAAACATCTTAAGGGCATTAACAAGATGAAAGAGTTTAACATGTTTCAATATAAGAAAAATAGCAGGACAAGAGGACACAGCATGAGTTTAGAGGGAGGCCGATTAAGGGGTAATGTGAGGAAGTTCTTTTTCACAGAAAGGGTGGTGGATGCATGGAACGGCCTACCTCAGGTAGTGGTTGATATGAATACAGTGCAGGGCTTCAAACAGGCATGGGATAGGCATAAGGGAGCAATACAGATGAGTATGAATAGATAGGTCATTGACAGGGCAAGGCTGACGGCACATTGATTAGGCAAAAAAATAAATGGGCAGACTGGATGGGCCTTGCAGTCCTTATCTGCCATCAACTTCTATGTTTCTATGATCCCTATTATCCAGTCCCAAGACATTGAATCTGCTCAGTCTCTTTCTTTCTATATTCTTATGCCTCCAGGATATACATACAACCAAACGGAATTGCGTTAGGGCCAAACAGACTAGGTGGCTGCACAAGGAACTTCTCGCCTCCCTCCGGGCATGTGGCAAAAGTTGGGACTGCTACAAAACCTTGGGTCAGCAAAGTGAATATGACATTTACAGAAAGCAGCATGATATGTGCAAAAAACAAATCAGGCTTGCCAAAAGCTCATACTGCAAAGGTCTATTGCTGGAAGCTACTGGGGACCCGAAGAAATTCTGGACACATGTAAAATTCTTCCTGGGCTCAAACCAGTCTCAACACACAAATGATATGGTCCTCAATGGTATGCACTGTGATGACCCCATCACCATTGCAAATTCTTTCAACAAATACTTTACTGATCTCACCAAATACACTGCCTCTTTCACAGCAAATTGCATCCTGACACCCGTTACTCACACAAACATGCCCATACAGCCACCCTTCTATTTTAAGGCTATTCCAAATGCTGATGTTCTAAAACTACTAAACACAATCTCTGATAGTACTAGTGTAGGCTCAGACTACCTAGAGTCTAAACTCCTAAAGCTGACTAGTCCTTTTATTGCAGCCCCATTGGCTAAAATCTTTACACTGTCTCTCTGCCATGGTCATGTTCCGGACATGTGAAAATTGGCAAAAGTCACCCCAGTCTTTAAGAAGGGTGTCAAGCAAGACATAGCTAATTATAGGCCCATAGCCATTCTGTCAGTACTAAACAAAATACTCAAGAAAATAATGGTTATACAGGTCACCGAGTTCCTCTTTAAATATACCCTCCTTTCACCTGCTCAACATGGTTTCCGCAAGGGGCATAGCACCTCTACTGTTCTGATGCAATTTACAAATGATGCCCTTACTGCTATGGATCAAGGTCTCATGTATGGTGCAGTGTTCACTGACCTCTCAAAGGCGTTTGATCTTGAAGCTCACCCCCTTCTGCTTGATTGCCTTAGTTTTACTGGTTTCTCAGAGCAAGCCACAAACTGATTCCAGAGCTACTTAAGCAATAGAAGACAACAGGTAAAATTTAGTTCTGCGGTGTCAGACTCTGTGCCTATCAATGTTGGTGTTCCTCAAGGCTCCATCTTGGGGCCTCTTCTCCATTTTTATAAATGACATATCTTTTAACACCCCTTTGTGCTCAACAATCTTGTATACAGATGATCTGGTGTTCCACACCTCCTCTGCAAACATAGAAGAAATAAATAGTCGACTAACATCTGCATTTCTCATAATGCAAGAATGGATCCACAACAAAAGGCTCGTCCTAAATGTAAGTAAAACTCAGGGCATGCTCTTCAGATCTGCAACCAAACTTAGAACAAACCGCAACCTTTTCAACGTCTCCTGTACAACTGGCTCCCCCCTTATGAAAGTAACCTCATTCAAGTATTTAGGTGTCCTGCTTGATGAAACTCTCAACTTTGAGCAACACATTATCAACAACTGCAAATTAGTAAACTCCAAACTCGGAATAGCTTACAGGACTAGTCGGATAATTACCCCATCAGCTAGACTGGCTATTTCGAGGGGCATCCTACTTCCATCCTTTGCGTATGGTGCTATCACCTACATAAATGCTTTGAAAACCACCCTAGGGTAAGTGGGATACAATGTATAATAGTATCTGTTCTTATGCCTCAGCTTCCCCATGTTTAAAGCACCATTGCTTGCTATATGCAGACCTTACATGGCCTTCTCCATCTGTCAGTCGACTCCTTGCCCTAGGTATTCTGCTGGACAACATCATCAGAACTAATCTACCTACCTCTCTTGCAGGCATGCCGGTGCCTCTGTCCCCCACCTATGGCCTCCTCTCTACTGGACTCTCTCTACTATACACCACTAGGTGCAGAACCCTAAAAGGAACCTCAGCGTTCTCCTGCCTGGCCCCAAAATATTGGAATTCCCTACCTCTTGATGTTCACTCTACACCTAATCATATTGTTTTTAAAAAGATGCATCACTCTCTCCTCGTCAAATATGCCCTACATTCTTGTTTTAAACCCTCATAGGGTGCTTGACATCCCCTTCCTCAAATCTCAAAGTGTTAAGTTTTGCTCTGACCCCTTGTTACTGTTATATGTAGCACTTACCATGGATTATGTGTTAAAACTCTACTGCACTATGATTGTATGCTTATGTTTTGTACTATTGTGTATTTTCCTGCCAATGTCTCTGTCATATTAGCAATACTGTTTATGTCACAGAACATCGTGTAGATTTTTCCTTGTATGGTTGATTACCTCTGAACTATACCTGTTATTTGTTTTGTCTGCCAATTTTGTATTGTAACCTCCCGGGTCATGTCTGAAAATCGTCACATTTTGTGGCTATGACACCTTACCCGGTAAACAAAAATGAAATAAATAAAATACCTGGGAGATGGTGTCCAGCTACCTGCAAGGAAGGTACTCACAAGGGCTGGCAGATATTTATATGGGTTATGAAATACAAACCTTAAATACCAGTGCTAATAGGAATTCCTACAGAGGTGGTGGAAATCTCTTTCAAGGTAGAGCAGATTTATTTAGCTATTTATGTATACACTTCCCTTCCTTCAGCAGTGGCTCTGTTAGTTACCACAGTAACGGCTGGGCAGTCTAATCTGTAAGTTAACATTTGCACAATCTGATTAACATTTTCTTTCCCTGACAAGAAATATAGAATTCGCTGCAACACACCACACTTTCACTCCACCACCAAAATGGCAGAATGTCCCCAAATCAGTTCAGCATTTCAGAGGTCACACAGTCCCTTCTACCTCAACCTAAGTGGGTGCTGTCCATGATGGTGACGATGATTCCAGTGCAATGCCCTGGCCAGGGATGGTGAGGCGTTACTTCTGAGTTCTTTTCGTTGGCTCTGATGCACCTCTGGTCCTCCAGTTTTCTGGCCCTGTAGCACCGCTAGTCCTCTTCTGGTCCTCAGATGAACAGGTGGAAACCCTCCCTAAAACTCTTAACTGTGTAAAATAACAAACACTTCAAGATGTCTTGAACAATTAACTGAAAAAGTGGACTTTCCCTGACTTCTCCTTAGTTTGGATTATCAAGGTCCAAATAATTCTGTAAAGATTAATCTGACTAAACTTTTCCTGAGTAAACTTTTTTCTACCTTTGGCTGTGGTAGCTCCTTAACTGTATAACCTGTCACTTTACCCTTTTTCTGTACTTTTTTTCTTCAGCCTGGCAGTAGTAGTTGCCTGTGGCAGAGCCCACCCACAGTACTCCTATCAGCTTGAAGAGGAGAAGAGAAAAGCCCCGAGCTTCTCCTCCTCCAGCCCTTTAGCTATTGCCTACTTGATGTTTGATTGGTGCATCGAGTCTTTAGGGCCCCTGGCAGCCAATTAGGAATGAGCTCACACACCCCACAGGCGAGAAAGTCTCAAGCTAGTTTCTCCCGACCATTGTTCCTGCCCCCTTTTGAATCCGTCATTTTCCCTTCTTAAGTGGAAAAACATGACTAAGTTTTGTGGGGCAGATAGGGCTGGCAAGTCCCTAACTAACCCCCCATACTTTCCCACATAAAAAATGTTTAGCTGTCAGAAGCAGCTGAATAGCAGCCCACCCCCCCGACTTCTCATCAATATCTGGCTGATCCTGCCTCCTGCTACTGATGTCAAGACGTCCTACTGGCATCAGTGCCAGCCAGCAGGTTCAAACATGGCCTGCCTTGATTCTCCCTGGAGGACTGCTTGCCTCCCCTCCTCCACAGGTAGAAACTTTATTAATTATTTTATTCTGCCCCTTTTGGGCTTCTGCTATGAGCCACTGTGCATATGACTATGGGTCCTCCTGGCCCTTATGTGGCACTCCGCCCCCCTTCCCCCAGTTCTCATCAACAGCCCCTTAGGGCTCGCATTCTTTCTCCCCTCAGGGAATTCTTAGTCCTTCCTGCCTCCAGCAGGCTCTCACAAATTTAAATTAAGCCCACCAGGCATTAGCCTGAAGCCACAGTGCAGTGTGAAATGTGCGGCACCTGCCATGCTGCTGCTGTCATCCTCTCTGACCTGCTCTAAAAGCCTTCTTGGCCCTTTATAATTGCTATGGAAGTGACTTTACTTGCTGGCAGCTCCTGCCATCTCTCCACTCCCAGCTGATAGCTTTAAGCAACTACAGGTGCAGCTCTGTACATGGCGGCCTCTTGCTGCCACCCAAGCCCCTCAGGGCATGAACCAATTTTGCAGCCAGAGAGGCAGTTCTGTAAGGTGGGGGGAGATGATTCTACCATGGTCTCCTCCACCTCCTGCTAGCTCCACTCTCCCCCCCTCTCCCACCTGCATGGAGCAGACCACAGTCTGAGCTCCGTATGGGCTGAGAGTAGCAAGTGCCCACAGACACTTTCACTTTCAGTGCAATCGCGCTATGCAGATGACTGCAGCTGCAGCCACAGTTTCTCCTCTTCCTGCTACCACTCCCTGCCTGCCCAACACAATATCAGGGCCCAAGAAGGCCCCACTAGACCCCAGGGAAGGGTTCTAAGTCTATTAAAAAAAAGAAAATTGGGCACAGCCACCAGGGAGCTAGCCCACTAGCCCACCAGGGCTGCCATTTCTGGCAGCAGGCCTCTTAGGGCATTTCTTGCCCACAGGACCACTAATGCTAGCTTTATTTACCTACAGGGCCCACTAGCCCCAAAAAGCCTACACTAGCCCACCTGGGCTACCATTTTAAAATACTGGTCACTCGGCCACCTATGGGTACACAAGGTGGTTTTGGCTAAGCCACCTCCCAAACCACACTTCCTTTCTTCTATTTCTAACTTTTACTCTTTATTTCCTTTCTTTATATCTCTGTTTTCCTCCTTTGAGAACTGAACCTTTAATTCTAAATCTCCCCTTCTCTTTACTTCTGGGCTGTCCTATACCTCTTTGTATATCTCTTGGCTCTCTGTTTCTGCTCTGCTACTGTATTTTCTCTAAATTAACCTAATTTTCCTTTACTTTACTGGTCTGACAGGACATGGACTCATCTCCCCATCAGATAAGTATTATTCTATGCCAAACCTGTCCTTTCCGCCCTATTTACCCCCAAGAGCTATGGATCCTTTGTGACCCCTTTTCCTATTTTTTTTTTTACAGGTGCAGCAGACATCATCCCTTCAAGACTCATACCTCTGGCTCCATAGTGCTCATGTAAGAGACTTCCTGTTTGTACCTATACTTGGTGGGTTGACTGTAACGGCATGCCCATGCCCGTTAAACCTCCCCTTGCTTTACTCTTTTCATTCACATACCTGAAGAAAGTCTTATCCCCTTTTTTAACTACCCTGGCGATCCTCTCCTCTGTTTGTGTCTTAGCTGCCCTCACCTTCCTTCCTACTTCCCTCTGTTTTTCTAGATATATCTCCCTGTCTGACTCCCTCTGAGTTTCCTTGTAAGTCCTAAGTGCAGTTTTTTTTCTCCTTTACTGCCTTAGCCACCTCCTTTGAGAACCGTTTTGGCCATTTCCTCCTTCCCTTGCTTGCTGCCATGAAACAGCACGCTGTTGCTTAGCTACTCCCCCCCTTGATCTTTTTCAGTTGGGTCCCCACTACCCACAGCCATCCCTCCTTCAAAGTATTTACTGAGGCAGTCTCCCATTTCTTTAAAGTCTGCCCTCCTGGAGTCCAAGACCCTCATCGTAGTGTGTTTTTTCTTTTACCCAATCAGTATGCCAAGCCATACAGTTCGGTAGTCGGTTGTACCGAGGGGACTACTCACTGTGATGTCTGCAATGCTGTCCCTGTTTGTACATACTTGGTCCACCACTACTCCATCTCTAGTGGTTGCCATAATCAACTACCTGAAAAATGCCCCAGTATGGAGTAAAGAATGGCCCTGCTTCTTCTTGTAGCTGCGGCCAGAATGCTGCAGTCTACAACCAGCAGATTAAAGTCTCCCATAATCAATACTACCCCTTTGCTTGTCATTCTGCCAGTGGCCTCTCCCAAAACCTTGTATAACTCCTCTCCCTCTGTTGGTGATCTGTACACCACATCCATGACCAAAGGTGATCAATCATTAAGGAAGGAATGCTGGTTGCCACAGATGAGTGCGTTAGGCTCGGAGGAAGAACATAAGGGCCAAAGTGCCCAGCTAGTTCAGTTCTGGGGTTGCCCAGGCAGTAAGGGAAAAAATGTTGGCCTAGAGAAAATTCAGGAAGACCAAGAGAGAGGGGGATAGGGAAAATTACCTAAGGTTGGCTAGTGAGACAAGCAAGGAAGTCTGGTGTGCAAAGGCATAGAAGAAGTCATCCCGGTGACGCTGAGGGTTGAGGCGCTAGATGCCACACCTCGTGCCACACTGGCAACCCGGGGGTCGGCAGGGGAGGAAAGAGATTGAGCATCTGGAGGACTGCTCTCTCTTCCCTGGGGAGGGACGGGGATGCGACTGCTCAAGGAGCGAAGGAGCGACCTCTGGCGGTGGCCGGAGGTAGCCCAAAGAAGCATCATGGTGTATGCCTGGGGTTGGAGCCACGGCAGCACATTGCCATGACATCCGGGCTCCACAGGGGACTTACAAGTTAAAACACCCACCCTCCGATAGGCAATGGTGCCTCACACCCAAGGACCACACTCCTGAAGCGGATGTGGCTCACTCCTCGCCCCTCCCAGCCCGGTGCTCAATACTAAGGAGAAGGAGCACCCTGGGCGGGGCGGCCCTTCTCCAGAGGGTAGACCCAGGGGATATCCATGCCTGGGAGTGAAGATGAGCTGGATCACACAAGGAGGTAGTGTCCGTGGAATGGAAGGTCGCTGGAGAGAGTTTGAGGGGGGTCAAAGGACAGGGTGGGGGAAAAATAGAATTTGGAAAAAAAAGAAGCACAGAAGATGCTGCAGATAGCTGAAGGAATTAAGAAAGGGTAGAAGGCTTTCTTTCGCTATATAAGTGAGAAAAGGGACAAGGAAGGGATTGTTAGGCTTAAGAATTGGGTGAGTGGGTGGAGGATAATGGGGAAAAGAAGAGATACTAAATGAATACTTCTGTTCCGTCTTCACCAGGGAGAAGAATGGACCAGTGCCTTCAGGAGGGAAAAGAGGAGCGGGGGGAGGGGAACACAGATGTAGTGATAGAGGAGGACAGAGTGAGGGAGGGGCTGCTGGCATTGGAGGTGGACAAATCACCAGGCCCTGACAGAGTACATTCAAGTGTGCAAAAGGAATTGGCTGAGGAGTTGGCAGGGCCACTGGCAGACCTATTTAATAGTTCACTAGAGTCAGGCATGGTACCACAGAACTGGAGAACAGCACATGTAGTGCCCCTCCACAAAAGTGGTCCCAAGGATGACCCAGGGAATTAAAGACTGGTCAGTCTGACCTCCATTGTGGGCAAGCTCATGGAGACCATACTAAAGGAAAGGTTGTTGGAATATCTAGACGAGCATGGTCTCCAGGATACAGCATGGGTTCATGGGGGGAGATCGTGTCAAACAAATCTGATTGACTTCTTTGACTGTGTCACTAAGACAGTAGACAGGGGCCAAGCGGTAGACATCCTCTATCTTGATTTCAGAAAGGCCTTTGACTCTGTGCCCCACAAAAGGTTGATCAGGAAGTTGGAGAATGTCAGGGTTGGGGAAAAGATGACCAGATGGGTGGAAAACTGGCTGAGGGACAGAACCCAGAGGGTGGTGGTGGGGGGAGAGTTATCTGGCACCACAGAGGTAACCAGTGGGGTCCCGCAGGGCTCCATGCTGGGGCTCGTGTTGTTCAATATAGAAACATAGAAACATAGAATTTGATGGCAGATAAGGACCGCTTGGCCCACCCAGTCTGCCCATTTCCCTACCTAATAGATAACCTGCAGATCTCAACTCAACTCATTCTTCATTTATAAAAAGCACCTTTCCAAAACCAAGGCACTTGTACAATAAATAGTTAAAATACACCAAAAAATAAAACAATATATTAAAACCAATCAACATAGTGGCATTAAAAATCAGGGTAAGCTAAGCTAAATAAAAAAGTTTTCAAGGTTGCTTTAAAACTTTGATGGTCAGGGGAGTCCGCACCCGACGAGGTAAAGACCTACGGTCGGGGCCTTTGAAACTAAATGACCTGGCCTCGATGTCTTCAAACAGACCCTGGACTTCTAGCAATCCTCGCCGGTGGATCGGAGAGGGTGGGGGGACAGTAGGGTGAAGAAGATCTTGCAGGTAACTAGGTCCCTGGTCATGTAGGGCCTTATAGGTCAGCAAACCGACCTTGAAGGTGATCCGCCACTGTACTGGCAGCCAGTGCAGTCCACGGAGGACAGGCATTTTATGACTGGTCCTAGAGGTGCCAGTCAAAAGCCTGGCCACCGCATTCTGCACTAGCTGCAAGTGGCGGATATCAACCCCCAGTAGCCCTAGGTAAAGGGCGTTGCACTAGTCAAAGCGGGAGGTAACAAAGGCGTGGACCAAAGTTGGAAGATTGTCAGAAGGAACCAGGTGCTTCACCCAGGTGATATTCCTCAGATGGTAAAAAGGGGTTTTGACAACTGCCAACATCTGTGATTTAAGGGTCAGGCAGTCATCAAACATATTGCACAGGTTCCGCACCCGGTCTGAGGTAGTTAGCCGGGCACCCCCAAGCCAAAGACCCGAAGGTGATCCTGCCAACAAACCCGCCTCCCGATGATCTGGGTCCACAACCAACACCTCAGTTTTTTTCTGGGTTTAACCACAGCCAGCTCACACTCATCCAATCTTGCATCTTGGTGAGACAGTTGTTAAAGACCGAGACAGCATCACCCTGGCCAGGCACAAAGGACATGTACAGCTGAGTATCATCTGCATAGCATTGAAAACTCAAGCCATACCACCTAATAATCACCTCCAACAGCAGCATATACACCGCAAACAACATGGGTGCCAAGATGTAGCCCTGCAGCACCCCACAGGATAGGGGGAGTGGTGCCGACGAAAAAATCCTAGACACCACCCTCTGAGTCCTACCCTCGAGGAAAAATCAAAACCAGCTGAGGACTGTACCAGACAGTCCACAGATAAGCCACAGGTGCTCCAATAGCACACCATGGTCCACAGTGTCAAATGCCGTAGGGAGATCTAGAAGGACCAAGATGGAACGGGTCTTTCGATCTCTCGCTATTAGGAGGTAATTTAGTACCTGGACAAGGGCCGTCTTGGTACTATATTTCTTCTTAAATCTGGACTGGAGAGAATCATAGACATTGTGGCTGGTCACATGATTGTCCAGCTGTGACGCAACCCTTCTCAATAACCTTACCCATGAAGGGTAGGTTAGAGACAGGCCTGTAGCTGGCGAGACAGTCTGGGTCCATGGAGGACTTCTTAAAAAGGGTCCGGACCATGGCTTCCTTCAGGTGATCAGGGAAGATCCCCCTCTCCAAAGACAACCAGACTATCTTGGCAAGGACTGGGTCAATTTTATCCACACATCCTACTAAAAGGCATGTGGGGCCTGGGTCCAGACTAAAGTTGGTCGGTCGCAGCGACTGTATGACCATCACAATGTCACTGATTGCAGGCAGGTCGAAGTCAAACCACACAAACTGGGTATCTGACATCTCCTGTCGACCACTACAACTCCCATTTGAGAGAGTTAGGAGGAGATCGGACCTGATTGTGGCAACCTTACCCATGAAGAATCGAGAAAACTCCTCACACCGTTCTTGTGAAAAAACACTTCCGGGCTGAAGACAGATTGGATTACACCATCTGTCCACGGTCTGGAAGAGCTGAGCTGGTCGATTCTGCGTGGCAGCAATTTCCCTGGATGGGAATTCTGCCCTCTTATGGGTAATTGCTGATTGATAGACCTGATAATGGTCCATTAAACTAAGCCTATCACACTCCAGGCCCGACTTCCGCCATCTCTCAAGCCTTCATCCCACTCTCAACTCCCTCAAGGTCTCATCAAACCAAGGAGACCTGGGGCAAAGACTGAAGGGGCGAACACGAACAGGAGCAATGGAATCCAGGGCCCTCACCACTGTCTTGTTATAGGCAAGTACCAGGGCCCCGGGATCCATGCATTCACTCGGTAGACCCGATAGGTCCAGCACCACCATCAGACCCTCTGGAGAAACACCCCCCAAAGAGCGGTACCGGACCATCTCCATAGGGGCTGGCCTACTAGCGGGGCCAGGAAACTGAACCCAATGGTATGATGGTCAGACCACCTGAGATCCTAGTTAACCAACAGCCCACTTCCTCCTACACCACCCCCTAGAATTGCCTTATGACTGTCCCATGCATCCTTGAATTCCCCCACTGTTTTTGACTGCACAACCACCTCAGGAAGGCCGTTCCATGCATCCACAACCCTCTCCATGAAAAAATACTTCCTCACATTACCTCTGAGCCATCCCCCTTCTATCTTCAAATTGCGCCCCCTTGTTCTTGCACTCCTCTATTTCTGAATGATGTTACCCTCTTGGACTTTGTTGATTCCCTTGATGTACTTGAAAGTTTCTATCACATCCCCCCGTCCCACCTTTCCTCAAGGGTATACATGTTAAGCTCCTTAAGTCTCTCTTCATATGTCTTCTGGTACAGACCCTGCACCATTTTAGTTGCCTTCCTCTGGACTGCCTCTATCCTGTTCGAGTCCTTGCGGAGATTGGGTCTCCAGAACTGCACGCAGAACTCCAGATGGGGTCTCACCGGCTGTCTGTACAGAGGGATAACAACTTCCTGTTTTCTACTGGTGATGCCTCTACCTATACATCCCAGTATCCCCCAGCCCTCCTTACTGCCCTCTCACATTGCTTGCCCACCTTTAGGTCATCTGATATGACTACCCCCAGGTCCCTTTTCATTTTTGTTGTTGTTGGTATCTCACCCCCCATTGTGTACTCTTCCCTGGGTTTTTGGTTCCCAGGTGTATTACTTTGCACTTCTTAGCATTGAATCTAAGATGCCATATATTTGACCATTCCTCCAACTTTGCCAAGTCCCTTCTCATGCTTTCCACCCCACCTTGTGCATCAATTCTGTTGCAGATCTTTGTGTCATCTGCAAAGAGATATACTTTTCCTTCCAGTGCCTCTGCAATGTCACTTATAAAGACATTGAAGAGGACCAGTCCTAGAACTGAACCCTGCGATACCCCACTAGTAACCCCCCTTTCTTCAGAGTGGACTCCGTTTACTATTACCCTCTGAGTCCTGTTCTCCAGCCAGTTTTTTACCCAGGCTACCATCTTGGGACCCACTCCAAGGCTGGCTAACTTGTACATTAATCTTTTGTGTGGGACTGCGTCAAATGCCTTGCTAAAGTCTAAGTAGGTCATGTCTGGTGCAGAGGTGGCACCAAAAGCCCTGTGGGGAGAGACTGAGGGATCTCAACATGTACACCCTGAGAGAGAGAATGTCAAGAGGATGTGGTAGAGACCTATAAGTACCTCACAGAGGTAAACAGGGTGCAGGAGTGGAGTCTCTTTCAAATGAGGAAGAGCACCAGGACCAGACAACATGCAGTGAAGTGGGGGGGGGGGGATAGTTTAAGATGAATGTGAGGAAGTACTACTTCACTGAAAGAGTTGTAGACACCTGAAACAGAATGCCAGTGGATGTGGTGGAGGCGAACACAGTGGAGGGTTTCAAGCATGTGGGGGATAGACATAGGGGAATAATCATAAATAAGCAGGAAGGAGGGAGGGAGGGTCATCAGAGACCAGTTATGGTCTGCAAAAACAGGGTAGGGAGTGACCATCTGGAAACATTGAGTGGGCCAAGTGATCTTTTTCTGCTGACAAATTCTGTGTTTATTTGTGCTGCTCCAGTTCACCCAGCTGTGGAAATGGGTAGAAACAGGACCCTACTAAATATGAGAGGTTGCATCTCAGCTGTGCTATCCTGGGTAAGGGAGTTGTAAAAATAAAATTGTAAATAAATAGAACTTGCATCCTATGAAGCAAACTAATTAAGTCTAGCACTTCAGCCACTAGAGGGCACTGAATCCAAAAACATCACAAATATCTGTATTTTTATGTTTGTTTGCATGTGCAAGAAACATAGTGCCACCATATGAGTTTTCGTAGTTGAGCCACCCCGCTTCCAATGCCCTGCTCCTTTTTGCAGGCACGGCCGCACCGCACCTATAAATGTACGAGCTGTCTATGACAGCAGTTCAGATGCAGTGGCGTACAGTTCAAAGTAAAAGACCGCTACAATCAGCGGTGGTAACATGTAGGCAATTTGCATACTGCTGTCGGCAGGCAATTTGCATACTGCCGTCAGCAGTATGCAAACTGCCTACACGTCAGCACTGCATCTGAACTGCTGTCATAGACAGCTCCTTTTTTTTCTTGTGATCCCCATCGGCTCCAGTGCCCCCCACCAACAAACACCCAAGTAGCATGCTGGGAGCCCACTCCAGCGTGCTTATGCGCTCTCCCCACCCCCGCACACTGTATGGCCGTTGGGGGTGCCCAATCCCCCGTCTGCTCCACTGCCCCCCCAAACAGACTTCCAGGTGCCACACTGGGAGCCCACCCCAGCATGGCAAAAGTCCGTATGGCTGACCGGGGGTGCCCAATCCCTCATTGGCTCCACTGTCCCCCCCAAACAGACTTCCAGATGCTACACTGGGAGCCCACCCCAGCATGGCAAAAGTCTGTATGGCCGATGGGGGTGCCCAATCCCCTGTCAGCTCCACTGCCCCCCCAAACAGACTTCCGGGTGCCACACTGGGAGACCACCCCAGCATGGCAAAAGTCTGTATGGCCGATGGGGGTACCCAATCCTGTTGGCTCCACTGCCCCCCCAAACAGACTTCCAGGTGCCACGCTGCGAGCCCTCCCCAGTGCGGCAAAAGTCCCGCGTTGTCTTTGTAAAAAAAAATAAATAAATCTATAAGAAAAAAACAGTCCCTCATTGACTGTCTTGCCCCCCGCACCCACCCTCTGCATACCCCACCTCCCCACACCCCCGCCTCACCCCATACTTACCTTCGGAGGCCGGCGCGACGATCTTTGGTGGACCGGGTACACGTCTGCACTCTTCAAAGCCAACCGCGAACTGAAGAAATGCTAGCAAGCTGTATTATGAAATGGCTCCTAGCATATAAGAAATCTGATTGACTACTTCCTGCATGCTCAAGTGTCTAAAACACAGGAGGAAGGTCCAACACTGCCCAGTGGGCATTGATATGGGTGATGCTGCCCACTCAGAGTGTTAAGAAAACAAAACACAGCCATCTTATTTTTGCCAGAAGTGGTGCCAGCCTAACTGTAAAAAATAAAAAAAAATATCTCTGACCTCCTGCTCACTCGGCCTCGATCACCTTGTGGATGCAGCATGTAGTAAACGGAAAGAAAAAAACTAACAGCGGCAAGCAGCGAGACTATTTTAAAAATCAATTACTGCCGCGATCTCTTCGATCACTTCCCGTTGCTCTCAACCGTCCGCTTGCTCACTCCCACCCACCGAGATATCTTCTCTTTCCTACCACCCATCTGGCCTCTCGATCACAGTCCTACTCAAGCATAGCTGCCACCTGCTTGGTAGCTTCTTATTGCACCCGTTGCTGTTTTTATGAGAAAAAAAAAAAAAACGGCATTGGAGCGGGAGAGGGGCAATGCCAGGACAACTCAAAACACTACAAGTATGGCAGCCTGCCTAGATCAAAAATCCTCAAGTCAAAAAAAAAAAAAGAGGACTCAGTAAACTGGCAGAGGAACTATTTTATTTAAATTAAAGAAAAAGATTTAAGTTTTTAATTACTTAATGCTGCTTTTTTACCTTTCACATGCATCTATAATGTAGATGCCCATTTCATAAGTGCAATAAGTCGCTCCAGGGTCTGTGTGTTAGACACTTTAACACACGGCTAGGAGGCTGGACGCACTCGGGGGCCTCGTGCCTCACTACGCCTCCTAGCCGTCTGTTAAAGTGTCTAACACACACCGTCATGTCTTATTGCTTACTACTGGCATAACTGTTTTTTTTCAATTTTGGTGCACATCTCTGCTATTTTGGGGAATTTTTTTCACCACATTTTCAACATGGAGTTCTGGGACCCCACCTCATGAACTCAGTCACTGTCATTTTGTTATTCGGTTCCGAAAGGTGATTTCGCGGTCACTACGCAGAACCACCTTTTGGGACGGATTAACAAAATGACAGTGTCACAGTTCATGAGGTAGGCCCCTAAAAACCCTATGTTGAAAATTTGGTGAAACAATCCCTAACAATGACTGTTTTACAAGCGTGCATTGCGCAGTTCTTACGCACTCTCATAACTTTGATAATTTTTAATATTTTCACTCCAGATTTTCAACATTGCCATTTTACCACACTTTATTATGAACAGTATAGCTGTCATTTTTCACATCTCACCCAAAATGTGTTTTCGCACATGTAGCGCACAATGGCGTGGTTGGTGCGCGAAATCAATGTTCGGGACAGATTAAGAAAATCACAGTGAGACTGTTCATGAGCAGAGGTGTTAAAATGGCTATGTTGAAAATTTGGTGACAAAAGTCCGTAAAATGACTGTGTTACGAGTATGCATTACGCAATTTCCATGCACCCGCGTTAGTTCACAAATTTGTAATATTTTTAGTCCAGATTTTCAACATTGACATTTTTACACACCTCCTTATGAACAGTACAGCTGCCATTTTTCACATTCTGGTCAAAATGTGTTTTTGCACTTCCAGCGCAGAATAGCACAGTCGCTGTGGGAAATCAGTGTTCGAATGATTGTGTTCATGAGTGGAGGTCCCAAAAAGCCTATGTCAAAAATCTGTTATAAAAAATCCCCAAACTAATTACATTATGGGTGTACGTTGCACAGTTTCTATGCACACTCGTGACTTCACCAGTTTTTTTATATTTTCATTCCAGATTTTCAACAATGCCATTTTTTACACCTCTTCATGAAGAGTACAGCTGTCATTTTTCACATCCTGTTCGAAATGTGTTTTTGCACCTGTGGTGCAGTCGCTTTGCAAAATCCCCTTTTGCCTAATGCACTGATAGTGTCACTGTTCATGCAATGGGGTCACAAAAAGCCCATGTTGAAAACTTGGAGTAAAAATTCCAAGAAACGCCCAGGGCGTTAGGGTTTTTGACCATAATGCCCTACCCTGTAGGGACTGACAGGTGTTAGGGGTGTGACTTGGGATTGTCGACAGTAATGCTTAAGGCATTACACCACCACCCCCACCCTGCAGCCAGTGACAGGCATCGAGGTGCGCCTTGGACCCTTTGGCTCTAGAGTTCACTCCATTCTCCTATACTGCACCCATTTCAGCGTATTTCCTTATGGAATGATGTGAATGTAAAGCCCAAACACCCCAAGGCACACCTCAACACTTGTCAGTGTCTGAAGGGTAAGGTGAGGTGAAATGTTGTGACCATCACGGGCGACAACCCAAAGGCACACCCCAATGCCTGTCCATCTCTGCTGGGTGAGGGTGGAGTTGATGTCAGTTCAGTACTTCAATGCCATTCCTATACTGCATCTGTCTGACTCCTGCACTTCCACTGCTAATACCAGCAAGCAAATATTCGGCATTGACAAATGCTTGTTAACAAGTCTTTCACATTTTGGCTTACCTGGTCACAAAGTGGCTTGACATTTTTCCTGGCTGTAGCCATTGATGTAGCTTCAATACTTCCAAATGGTGCACCAGTACTGCCAACTTTGTAACTGGTGCCATTTTGTGCTGCCAACATTTTCAAAAATTAGAGCACAGATCCAAGGCCTATACCAGGACAAAGTGTTTTTTTCCACCCTGTGTTCTTGCCCATAGCTTCTAGTGCTATGGCAGTTGTTCTGTGTTTTCCTGTAGATTTTGTAATTGTGGCCCAGAAAACGATCCCTTTCCCTTCCATAAGAGGAAGGCAAGATGCTTTCTAAAAAGCACAGAGATGACTGAAACTATGCTGGTTCAACAGGGCAGCTGTAGAGCTACTGCTTGTGACACCAGTAATGCAGACTTAGGAAAGAGCCCAGATCATCAGGTTCTGGCTGAGTGGAGAAGGACTGAGCATCCCAAGGACATTCTTCTTCGAAAAGGGTGGAATCCCATCCTTGGTCATTGTACTGCCGCCTTCGTGACCACTGGTGACAGTGCAGTTGGAGGGCTAAGGGTGGAAGGAACTGCGCATACACTGGGAAGCCGCTGAGCCCTGTCTGAGCACATGTTCCATTATGCCAGCGCATGTTGGAGTCCCTTGGGGCAGAAAATATAGAAAATGGACCTATTCCTGTGAATGGAAGACTCTGGTGCTTCTGGTTTTGCACTCCACAGACCAGAAACGCACCTCCTGATGAGCCACAAAGTATTTTGGGGGTAAATCCCCCATCCTGACCCCACCAGTGGAGTAATCTGAGCCAGCATGAAGGAGGTGATACTCCGGTATAGTAGGAGTGCTCTGTGGATGACACCATATGTATCTGGAAGGTGTTGGAGAACAAAGATGAGGAGGGGGAGCAAAGAAAGAAAGAAAAAGAGAGCGGCGTGAAACCAGGCAGGAAAAAGACCTGGCTGTATTGATCAGCAGCAGCTTTACATGGGAACTGCAGGGTGGGGCAGTAGATAGCGAAAGCAAATGTCATCATGGCATGTATCAAGAGACATTTTATAAGCAGGTCAAGAGAAATTATAATTCTCTTTACAGATCCTAGTCAGGCCCCACCTCGAATATGGTATGTAGTTCTGGTTCGCATATCAGAGAAAGTATATCAGCATGATTCAGAATAAAGTACAGATGAATAGCTGACCCGTTGGTGCAGCAGTAGTGCTACTACTTGCTATGCCGGAGACCCAAGTTCAGTAGTGGGCTTGGGGTCATCGGGGGCTGGCCAGAGGGAGGAGGATTGAGCATCCCACAGGATGCTGTCCTCCTCCGGGGAAGGAGGGTTGCCATCCCTGCTGCTGTACTGCCACCTGGGTAGCCACAGGTGGTAGTGCAGATCAGGGAGGCCAGGGAGGGATGGACATCAGCCAGATCCAGCTGCACCGCCATGCCTCTGCATGTGCGCGTGACCCTTTGGATCTCTCTATGTGCCAATGTCCATAGTTCGGAGAGAAACTTGAAAAATGGCCCCTACATGCTAGGATGATGGAGCACCTGACATCATCCCCAAATCTCCCCTGCCTATCCCATGTCAATGGCTTCCCAATAGCACATGGAAGTTTGATGGGTGGGGCCCCCTCCATGGGGGAAGTCCTGCACACTGTACCTCAGGTAAGGTGGGGACAACAGCCAACTGGATGCCTTGACAACTCCTGAAGTAATTGGTGTGCAGGTGGTAGGGGGAATAAACATTAAATTAAAAAATAAAGTAAAAAAGATACAGAGGAGATTGATCAAGGTTGTTGAAGGTTTAGCAAACATGGGCTGTGTGGTCCAACTGACAGAACTGGGATGGTTTTCCATAGATAAACAGAGAATCAGAGGGGATATGATCTTGGTCTTCAAATATCTGCAAGGAATAACACTGCCAGCCTAAATGTAGCTCTTCAGAATGAACAAGGGTGAGAGACCAAGAGGACACATGAGGCTCGATTCTCAAAGCTCCTGGCAGGGTGCAAAGGGATTGCGCCACAAAGAATGACACAAAGTGCCCCTTGTGCCAAAAAATGTGCAGGGAGCGATTCACAATGGCAGCCTGTGGCAACTGCAGGCTGCCTGCCCCAAACTGGGCTTGTGCCGTCCATATGCCCAAAAATGGTCTGCGACCTGGCACTAGGGTACATGTGGCAGACACAAGCTGCCACAACCCCAAAAATGGGAGTCACAGAAATCTCCCAGAGGGAGAAATTCTAAGTACCCTTAGACCAGCCAGGGCTGGTCTAAGGGTACTTAGAAAAGTCTCCGCTGGGAGAGTTGCCTATGTGTGGCAATGTGCCGTGTTCCCCCTTCCCAGCCATGATATCCCTGACAGTAATGTAAAACAAGAACCTGGTAGTTTAGTGGCCCCACTCCCTGATCCCCGATGGTGCCAGTATTCATGATATCACATGTTCCCCTGTCCCTGGTGGTCTAGTGGCCCCCTTCCCAGTTCCTGATGGTGCCGGTAATCGTACTATTAAATTATTCCTCATCCCTGGTGGTATAGTGGCCCCCTTCCCCGATAGCACCGGTATTAATAATATTACATTTTCCCCATTCCTGGTGGTATGGCTCGCGATTCCGATGGCACGTATTCATAATATTACATTTCCCCTTCCTGGTGGTACAGTGGCCCCCTCCCTGCCAACCGATGTCCCCAAAGTAATGTAATTAAAAACCTGGTGGTCTAGTGGACCCCCCACCCGGTAGTGCCCTACCACCCCGCTCTCCCCATCCTGTAACGGAGCCAGCGACTGGCACAGCCTACTGCACACTACCACGGCCAGCCACCAACTCAGCACTCAATGAGCGCGTACTGTATATAGATCCACAAGACAGGATGCCATTCTCAGTTTGGTTCTTACCTTGTGGTGAAAGGGTTAACAAGGGAACCACTTGGGTCCAGTGACTACAGTACTATGTTGATTGAACTGATCCTGGGAAACTGCAGACCCTCTCAAAGGCTGTGGTCCTGGACCTCAGAAGGGGAGATTTGGGGAAAACTGAGGGGGAAGGTCAGGGAAGAACTAGAGGGACTAAAGGGGATCAAAGGATAGAGAAAAAGTAAGAAGTAATTAAGGTAGGCATTCTTGAGGCGATTGACTCTTGTGGTCAGTCTTTTTATTGAAAAGCTTTCAAGTTTATGATAGAAACGGAACAAACCAAAACAACAGAAACCAAACTCACCATACAGTTATGCCGATCGTTGCAATCATAATTACAGCCAAGGGGGTACAGTATAGGAAATCAGTAACAGGATTGTAAATGTTCTGTACTTGCCTTAGATACAATGCAGCAACATCTTGGAATCCATTTCAATAGTCTTCTGAGCCACCTATTATGTCAAGTAGTATGGTGACCTCTGAAGCAGGTACCAGACATGTATGAGCATATATACATATTTTTTCTTTGTACGCTGTCTTTTAAAGAACAAACTTTAAAGAGCAGTATTACTGTCAGTGCTTTTGGCCAAATGCAGCCATTTCTGTCAAGTGTTCTCTAATACAGATATAAAGATATGACTTATTACAACCATAGATTGAAGAAAAGCCAGAGAGACAGCCTCAAAAATAAGCTGGATAGATTGTATTAATACAACAAAGAAAACTGCTGTGCAGAAGAGAATCATCTGAAGCAGTACTGCATATTAAAGGAACACTGTCAACTACTAGCTGATTTTTTAGCCCCATGTAAAAATGGTACCCACAGCCATCTTTATTACTACTCCTAATATATACTGTGCCTGAATGACAAAAAGAGGTACATTTAGCAAGACTGATGTAATATTTATATTTTTACCCAACCCAACTTTATCTCAGTGGTCTGCTGCTCCCACGTGTACCCATTTCAACATGGCACCAAAGCGCTGGTGTAAACTCGTTCTTGAACAAGTCTGAATTTTTTAAGCAATATCAGCCAAATTGTTTTTTTATTCCATCTAGCTGTTTGCCCACCTGCCACCACCTGCTCCTGCCTTCGGGCCCTGGCTTGGCCACCCCCCTGGCCATCAGACCAGCTGGGATCCACATGGTGTGGTACACGAGGGTCCCGAGGACTGTCATATAATGTATGGCAATGAGGGGACATGGATTTTTTCCTCCCAGTTTTCTCCCCTAACACTCTGGGGCCTCAGCAACTCAGTCCAGCATGCGTGTGGAGGTGTGCATGCATGCCAGAACCCAGACGACCTGCTGCCACCTGGCCTGGCGTGCCAGGCCCCCATTAGTGGCCTACCACCGAGCCTCCACCGATGGCAGCCAAGCACCAGGAAGACCAGCTTCTCCAATCTGGGAGAGAAGAGCTGCCTGACTGCCACTCAGTCCTACTCCCAGCCCCCCCTCCGGCCAACCCTGGGGCCAGAGCTTGTTCCCGAACCTGGGTCGCCGGCATGGGACAGAAACATGGAATCATAGAAACATAGACATTGTTGGCAGATAATGACTGCTAGGCCTATCCAGTCTGCCCGTAGGCCCTATGCAGCGTATGTGACCACTGACCCTATGTGATCAATGGCTTTTCATCACTCCCTCCCCTCTCAAGGTTCCCCTGTGCCTGTGCCAGGCATGCTTAAACCCCTCCACTGTGCTTGCCCCCACTACCTCTTGTGGCAGACTATTCCAAGCATTGACTACCCTCTCTGTGTAGAAAAACTTCCTTACATTACCCCTTAATCTACCCACCATCAATTTCATATTGTGCTCCCTTGTTCTAGTACTTTTTCTCCCTTGGAAAAGGTCCCCCACCTGCACCTTTTTTATGCCCTTGAGGTATTTGAAAGTTTCTATCATGTCACCCTGCTCTCTCCTCTTTTCCAGCGAGTACATATTGATGTCCCCGAGTCTCTCCTCCTATGTTTTGTGTTGCAAGCTCTGCACCATCTTTGTCACCCTTCTCTGGGTAACCTCAATCTTGTTTATGACCTTGCACAAGTGTGGCCTCCAGAACTGCACACAATACTCCAGGTGAGACCTTACCAATGTTTTATACAATGGCATCACCTCCTCCCTACTCCTGCTAGTGATATCCCTGCCTATGCACCTCAGCATGCCAGTGGCACTCCCTGCAGCCTTTGCACATTGCTTTGATACCTTGAGGTCATCAGAGACAATAACCCCTAGGTCCCTTTCCTCTTTAGTGACAGTCAGCTCCTCCACCTCATCCTGCAGCTCTCCCCAGGGTTTCCTCTACCCAGGTGTATTATTTTGCACTTCCTAGCATTGAACCTCAGTTGCCACATCCCTGACTATCTTTCAAGCTTCTCCAGGTCCCTCTTCATTTTTTGAACCCCTTCTGGAGTATCTACCCTGTTGTAGATCTTGGTGTCATCTGCGGATAGGCAGACCTTTTCTTCCAGCCCCTCTGCAATGTCACTAATGAAGACATTGAACAGGACTGGTCCCAGTACAGATCCCTGTGGTACTCTGTTGGTCACCCCTCTCTCCCTGTATTGGATCCCATTTACCACCACCGTCTGCCTCCTGTCTGTCAGCCAGTTTTTAACCTAATGTGTCTCCTTTTGTCCCATGCCCAGTCTTCCCATCTTGTTAACCAGCCTTCTATGTGGGACGGTGTTGAAAGCTTTGCTGAAATCTAGGTAGGTGACATCTACCGCCCCTCCCTGATTTACTTCCCTAGTCACCCAATCAAAAAAATCTATCAGATTTGTTTGACATGACCTCCCTGCTGTGAATCCGTGTTGCCTCAGTTCCTGGGCACTCCTGGATTCCAGGTGTGCCACTATTCTTTCTTTCAGCAGTGTCTCCATGATCTTCTCCACTACTGAGCTGATACTGACTGGTCTGTAGTTCCCCACCTTCTCCCTAATGCCACTTTTGTGCAGTGGTATTACATGCACCCTCCACTAGTCCTCTGGAACCACCCCTGTGTTGAGTGACTCTGTGTACAGGGCTACCAGAGGTGCTGAAAGTTCTCTTCTCAGCTCCCTTAATATCTTTGGGTGTACTCCATCTGGTCCCATGGCTTTATCCACCTTTAGGTTTGTGAGTTCTTCCAGAACTCTCTCCACTGTGAATGGACTGGTGTCCACTTCTCCCCCTCCACTGCCTCTGCCACCCAACTGTGGTCCTTGACCCTCGCCCTCCTTAGTGAATACTGAGCAACAGTATTTGTTCAGTATTTCTGCCATGTCTAGATCCCACTCCTCACACTCTCCCTCCTCCCCTTTGAGCCTCACTTCCCCCGCAGTTTTTCTTCTGTTGATGATGTACCTATAGACTGTCTTGTCCCCTTTTTTCACCGTCCATGCTAAACCCTCCTATGTTTGTGCCTTGGCTCTCCTTACAGCTTTCCCTGCTTCCTTTAGACATTCAAGGTACACTTCCCTGTCCTCCTCCCTTTGGGTCCCCTTATATTTTCTGAAACTCAATCTGTTAGACCTTACTTTGTCTCCAACCTCTTTAGAAAACCATGGTGGTTTCCTTCTTATTTTCCCTTTGTCCACTATCCTAATGCATTAGTTTGTTACCTTCACTATGGCTTCCTTCAGTTTCTCCCATTGTTCCTCCACTCCCCCATTATGTCTCCCTTCCCCAACACTGTTCTTATACATCTAGCCTAGACAGGTAAGGCACTAAGCACTTCAGCCTTCTGCACTACTGGGCCAGCCACTAGCCAAAGTGGTTTTCTAACCATGGCAGTTTGCTGAACATCAGGAAGTGACACCAGTTTAAAAATGAGCACTGTAACCTGTGCAATCAGCTATTTAAAATGTAAAGCCATGACTAAGGGCAGGTGCATTAGCCTCAGTTGTGATGTGTGCAACGTAGTACAAAGCACATTTTTTGGGTCTTCTTTGTGATTTTCCACCACCTTGTGGATTGGGTTCTAATCCCTGACTTAAAGACACTATAGAGCATTTTTTTTTTACCTTTGGATAGATGGCCCATGTCTACTGGCAACCTTTGGTACTTTTAAAAAGCAAGATGCTTCCATGCAGGGTAACACCTCTTGCACACAGGGCACAACAATGCTGCCCGTGGGAAATTAAACAGTACATTATTGATAGTGATACCAGTACACACTGACTCTACAAAGAACATGAACAGTACAGAAGTAACAAGCATTTGTCAATGCTGGATGTTCGCCACTGGTATAGAAGTCCTGGAGTACTGAATGCATTATGGTACACTGTGTGGGTTATGTATTACCAAAGTTATGAGACTTCTTTTGTAAATTTGAATGCAGACTCATAAATTTGTTATGTTTTAATACTTTTGCCCCAAGTTGTCTACACAGCTGTCTTTATAACCCCACCTCATGAACAAGTGCAGAGAAAACTTTCAACTCCAGTCTGAAAGGTGATTTCACGCAGGGACAGCAAAATCACTTTTCATGACAGAGAAACATTTTGGGCAGGATTTGAAAAATGACAGGTGTCACATTCATGAGGTGCTGTAAAGAAATGGCTATGTTGAAAATTTGGGGTAAAAATATTGAAAATGTATTTATTTATTGAATTGAGTCACCAGGAAAGGTACACTGAGCAAAACGATGCTCATCTCTTGGTGTGACCTGGGGGGAAGGGAACAGGGGAAGATAACACACAGGTCAACATTTTAGCAACATACGTATAATTATCACAATAATATAATGACAGTGCATACATATATTTGTATAAATTTACAATATGGCAGTTGCACAGGAGTAGTATTTGGCAGCTAAAGATAAAGCACTAAAACTAACATGTATGGCTAAACAAATTTAGTACAATGTGCGTATGCATAGATGGAGTACAAAATTGGTGCTGTAGATTTGTTATAAGTTTGAGCTGGGCTGGCCAGAGAGATCAGGGTGTGTGCGGGTAAGTGTATACGACGGCAGCCATGGATAGCGCGGTGTTGCTGGTTGGGCAAGGAAAGTGTGAAATGGAGGAGATCAGTTATGTGAGCAGGCACAGTTAGCAACAAAGTAGCTTGACAATGCAGTTGCTAGGGAACCGGTAGAGGAAGAATGATGAATTTGAGGTGGGAGAGCATTCCAGGGTTTCAGGAGTTGGTGTGACAAGGCAGTTTGTCCAGCAGAGGTCTTATGACTCAGAATATTTAGTAGGCAGGAGTCAGTGGACCTGAAGGTATGTGGGGAGTGGGAGCCGTCAGTAACGAGGAGAGGTAGGAGGGGAGAACGCCAAGCCAGAATTTTGAGGTAAACTTGGTGCTGTGCAGTGCAGTTTGTGACGATTCTCTAGGGAAGGGACAGTGAGGAAGTGGTAAAGGTCACAGTGGTGGGAATGGGGGGAAGCATCTAGAGCAAAATGGCAGAATGCATTGAAAATAGGGTCCAGTTTAGACAGGATGAATAAAGGTGCCACGCTATAGATGATGTCACAGTAGCTGAGGGAAGGGAGGATCATTTTCTGTACTAGTTCCCATCTAGTCGAGAAGGGGAGGCTGGTGCAGGTCCGATAGAGGACTCCATGCTTGGGGTGTAGTTTTTTGATAATTGCGTCAATATGGTCGGAGAAGTTAAGATGACAGTAGAGCCATACCCCTAGATACCGGAAGGAGATGACATCCTCCAGGGTTGTCCCGTCCAGCGTGCAGATGGAAGGAAGGGAGGGTGGGGAGTCGGGCTAACGCTGTCTTGTGCCAAAAGATGTGGTAACTGTTTTTTTAGCATTGAGAGAGAGCTGATGCGAGATGAACCAGAGTTGGACCTTATTGAAGTCTGACTGGAGGTTGGATGTTACTTCTATGGGGGTGGAGCTGGTGGAGAATAGGATGGTGTCAGCTGCGTACACATGTATAGAAGAATTTGTGCGGTAGGTTGTTGAGAAAAATAGAGAACAAAATGGGACCGAGCACCAAACCTTGGTGGACGGCGGTAGTCATAGGGAGGGGGGAGGATGTGACATCAGCGATTTTCACAGATTGTGTTCTTCCAGTGAGGTAGGCACTGAACCAATTTGAGGCTGAGATAGATAGCCCTGCTTCCGAGAGGCTTGTTAACAACAGTGGGTGGGAGACTGTGTCAAAAGCTTTGGCGAGGTTGACAAATATAGCCGAAGAGAACATCCCTCTATCTATACCAGAGAGGATGGAGTCAGTAAGTCTTAGCAGTGAGGATCCTGTGGAGTGGCCCTTTCTGAAGCCAGACTGGAACGGCATGAAGAAATCTGTGTCGGAGAAAAAAGGAGGTAAGTTGGGTGAGCACCAGGTGTTGAAGAGAGAAATAGGGTGGTAGTTTGAGATAGAAGAGGGGGGACCCCCTTTTGGGAGAGGAATGACAATGGCGTGTTTCCAGGCCTGAGGGACAGCAGCATTGAAAAAGGAGAGGTTTAGGAGATTAGCCAGGGGAGTGGCTATAACCGGTGCCAAGAGGTGGAGGAGTTTGGGGTTCAGCCCGTCTGGGGAATATCCTTTAGTCAGATTTAGTGACATTAAGGCCTTGAAAACTGCAGATTGTGTGATAGGTCAGAAGGAGAAGGTGAAGGAGCCAGACACGTTAGAGACTGCTATGGTAGGACTGGTTGGGTCAGCAGGAAGGAGAGGAGAGCTCAGGCGAAGGAAGTAAAGTATGTGTTGAACTCAGTTGCCACAGCTCCTGGGTCTGATAGTAGTGAGTTGTTTACTTTTAGGAGGGGAGTTGGATTTGCAGCTGTGGGGGGGGAGAAGAGGGAGTGAATGACCTTCCAGAACTTGGATGGGCTGTTTAGATTGGACTGGAGGGTGGAGTTGAGATATTCCATTTTTGTGAGTCTGGTCACTCTGGTACACTTATTTCACAGCATGCAGCACTTGTTGAAGCCTTGAGGGAGGTGTGAGGCCTTATGTGCTTGCCATGCTTTATTGCGTGCATTGTGGCAGGCTATCAATTCTCAGGTGATCCATAGTGGGTGGTTGCCCGCATTGCCTTGAAGCGACATGATGTAATGCAATTCAGACCAGTTAGGACGTGTCTTGAAGTGTTCGAGGGCATCATCAATGGAGCTGGCAGAAGCGGGTGTGGTCCAACTAGCAAGGGCTAGATCTTCGAGCACGGCTACAAGGTTGAAGGATTTAAAGAACCTTTGGATTATAAACCTAGGCGGCAAAGCGGGGTGATGAATTTTCCTGATCAGGTAAGTTATATGGTGGTCACTCAGTGAGAAAGGGAGCAGGCCAGATTGAATAATCCAGTGTGGGTGAGAAGCGAGAGCCCAGTCTATTAGAGAGTGGTTCTCAGATTTAAGGTTTAGGCGGGTGGGCTTGGTGATAGTTTAGGTCAGGTTTAGGGCCGAGATAGCGGTATGGGTTCTGTTGAGAGACAGAGATAGCCAATTGTGATTAAAGTCCCACATAGCATATAATTCCCCTTTAGGGGTTAGGGAGGAGAGTTGAGGGAGTAAGTTGGTGACTGAAGAAGATGGCATGCCCGGTCAGCAGTATACACCAGCTATGTAGATAGGGAGAGAGAAAGGTAGATCCAATTGTATCAGTAAGAGTTCATGGGCCTGTGGTTCAGACTTGGTTAGAACAACGGAGAAGTGTAGTTCTGCCTTTAGGTAGATAGCCAAACCGCCACTTCTGCTAGCCCTGTCCTGGTAGACCATGGTGTAATCAGGTATTGATACTGTGGGCACAACATTTTTGTTTAGCCAAGTTTAGGACAGGATGAGGATGTCAGGGGCATAGTGGGGTGCAAGAACCTGTAGGGAGTCGAGTTTGAGGGCTAGGCTATGTATGTTAAGGTGTAAGGGACGCAGTCCACTTGGAAGGGGGGGTGCAGTTTCTGGAGTATGTGGGTGAGTTTTGAGAGGGACCAGGTGCATTTTGCAGGGTGTGGGTGAAAAGGGGGCCTAGGTTCGGATGAATGTCCCCCTCTGCGAGGAGCAGAAGGGCAATGGAAAGGTAGTGACCAATAAGCTTTAGCCACCTGCAAGTGGTGGAGTGCCATTTTGTAAATGGACGCAGGCGGCTGTTGGAGGTATAGTGAGAGCTAATTAGATTCAGGATCAACCAGTTTTTTGAGGGAGGGAAGAGGAAGGGGGGTGTTCATTTGAGTGTGCCTACCAAAGTTATGAGTCTGCATTCACAAAATTCAATGTAGGCGCATAACTTCGTTGTTTTTAAAATATTTTTACACCACATTTTCAACATAACCTTCTTATGACCCCGACTCATGAACAAGGGCACAGAAAATTTTGAACTCCTGCCCGAAAGGTGATTTTGTGAAGGGACCATGAAATCACCTTTCAGGATGAAAAACACATTTGGGGCAGGATTTGAAAAAAAAAAAACAGCTGTCACACTCATGAGGTGCTGTAAAGAAATGGTTATGTTATAAATTTTGGGTAAAAATATTGAAAATGACCTAAGTTATGAGCCTGCATTCACAAAATTCAACATAGGCTCATAACTTTGTTGTTTTCTAACATTTTTACACTAAATTTTCAACATAACCTTCTTATGACCCTACTTCATGAACAAGAGCACAGAAAATGTTGAACTCCTGCCTGAATGGACCGCAAAATCACCTTTTGGATGTAAAAACACATTTTGGACAGGACTGGAAAAATGACAGGAGTCACATCCATGAGGTGCTGTAAAAAATTGCTGTGTTGTAAATTTGGGGTAAAAACATTGAAAATTACCAAAGTTACGAGCCTGCATTCACAAAATTCAATGTAGGCTCATAACTTTGTTGTTTTTTTATATTTTTACAACAAATTTCCAACATAGCCTTCTTATGACCCCACCTCATAAATGGGACAGAGAAAATGTTCAACTCCTGCCTGAAAGGTGATTTTGTGCAGGGACCTTAAAATCAACCTTCGGGATGTAAAAGCACATTTTGGACAGGATATGAAAAATGACAGTTATCACATTCATGAGGTGCAGTAAAGAAATGGCTGTTTTAAATTTAGGGTAAAAATATTGAAAATTACCAAAGTTATGAGCCTGCTTTGGCAAAATTCAATGTAGGCTCACAACTTCATTGTTTTTTAAATATTTTTGAATCAAATTTTTAACATAGCCTTCTTATGACCCCACCTCATGAACAAGGGCAGAGAAAATTGTCAACTACTGCCTGAAAGGTGATTTCACACAGGGACGGCAAAATCACCTTTCGGGAGAGATTTGCCTAATGGCACTGAAATTGTTCATGAGGTGGGGTCCCAGAAAAGGCATGTTGAAAATCTGGGGCAAAAATATGCACAAGTGGTCAAGTTATGCCACTAAGTTCAAAACCCCATTTAAATACTTTGAACCATACACCTGTTTCTTCAGTTCGCGGTCCGGCTTTGAAAAGTGAAGATGTGTCTGCGGTCCACAGAAGATGATGAATGAATGAATACTTTATTTTTAAAAAGCACCTTTCCAAAACCAAGGCACTTTTACAACAAATCAATACATAAAATTAAAACAACATCCTAAAATCAATCAATAAATATATTTAAAAATCCGAATATGCAAGACTAAACAAATTCTTCTTTAGTACTAACTTAAAACTTTGGACAGTCAGGCAATCTCTCACCCAATGAGGTAGAGAATTCCACAGGGTTGGGGCCATAAAACGAAATGATCTTGCCCCAGTTGTCTTTAAACGAACTCTGGGAATCTCTAGCAATCCCTCATTGGTGGATTGGAGCTGACGGGAAGGACAGTAGGGACGAGGAAGATCTTGTAGGTAACTAGGTCCCTGATCATGTAGGGCCTTATAGGTCAGAAGACCAACCTTGAAGGTAATCCACCACTGTATTGGCAGCCAGTGCAGTCCACGGAGGGCAGGTGTTATGTGACTGGTCTTTGACGTACCAGTCAAAAGCCTGGCCGCTGCATTCTGCACTAACTGCAAGTGGCGGATATCCACCCCCGGTAGCCCTAGGTACAGGGCGTTACAGTAGGTGTTGGACTCCTGGTGGGTATGTAAAGGCTTGGGGGGGTGCTTAATGCTGAGTGGGAGGGTCAGGTGGGGGGACAGTAATGGCTGCAAAAGACATAGATGGATGGTCTTCTTTTCACAGGGTTTAAAAAAAGAAGCCGGAAGGATATGTTTTTTTTTTTATTTCCAGATTGCGATACTTGGGGATTGGGCATCCCCAGTGTCACTGTTATATTTGTGGGGGGGTGGATTGATGGGTGCTGAGAGGGGGTCAGGTGGGTGGGATTACAAAAACGACTAACAAAAAAAGAAGATTTGACCACGCATTGGGAGCAGCATGGTACTGGACCGTGGGGGAGCACTTATGGAGTGATGACACTGGGGGATTCAGCACCTCCAGTGTCAGTGTTTTGTTTGGGAAGGGTGCTGAGGATAGTCACAGGGGGGGATGAATGAATAAATAAATAAAACAAAAAAACAAAAAATAAGAAGATGTGACTGTGCATTGGGAGTGGTGTAGCAGTGCATCAAGGGGGTTTCACTTACAAGCTGGCGACACTGGGGAATTGGGCACCCCAGTGTCAGTGTTATGTTTCCAGGGGAGGGGGCTGTGAAAAAAGGGCTGGGTGTGGGGGTCAGTCAGGGGGCCGCCACTAAAAGACATCAATGGATGGTTCCCTTTTACAGCTGGCAGGCAGTCCAGGCTGACCAAAAAGGATTAGCTTGGCTTGCTGGGTGGTGTACATCAAAGGGAAGAGCTGATCAATTATTGGGTTGGCTCTTTTTTTTGATATACACAAAGTTTCTGCCCAGCAAGCTAAAACTCCATCACGATCAGCCAGCTTCTTGCCCCCCCCGTGGGGGCTTACCTTTTGCCTGTTCTCTCGGTTGGCTCCCATTCCATAGCATGCCCCCCAATGCCTGTCAGGTTCCCCCGAAATAATCCCGATCCTTGCTGCCATTTCCCAGTTCCAAAATGTGCCCCGGGGGTGCCAAAAGCCTCTGACCAACCCCTGCATGTTTTTTTGTTTCAGCAGGGGTCAGGAGGAGTTAAATTGTGGGCCGCTAGCATTCAGGCCAGCTGGTGTGCCCACTCACATGCAAAGAGATGCACCTTTGGTTTCTGAACACCTCTGCGGTCAACAGGTTGGCTTCTCTGGTGTCCCAGCCCCTAAAAGGCTGGCATAGGAGGCTGATGACTAAGCAGACTGGAGGAAGCTGCAATTTATTTTAAAATATAGAGAGTGCCATGCGCGCTGGAGCATTGTGCCCCACATCATGAATATTAATGAATGGTGCATTAATATTAATGAGCGGATCCATGTAACAGGGAGTTGTACATTTTGGAGGTTGCTGCCACAAGAAAATGTACATATTAGTGTATAAAGGGCAGCACCTCCATGGACAATAAAGGGGGCTCTGAACAAAGGGGGAAGTGAGTAAAATTAAAATACTTTCTGGCTGCACTAAAAGTTAAACATTGGGACTCAGATGATTGCCTGTCTGCTGTCTGGGGGCACTTAATTACGGCACAGTGACAGGCTAAGGCAGCGTTTATGAGGGCACATAAGCAGCTATGGAACTATAGGGCAAGCAGCTAAATAAAGTGTTTAACATGGCTGCATCAGAATGTTAAACTTGAAACTGTGTTAATCTGCAAAGAGACTGTGGCCCGGATATTCAAACTGCTTAAGGCCGTGATGCAAGCCCGGGAGCAGCTCAACTCGGTTGCGCAGGGGTGTGGCCTGGGTGATATTCAACGGAGCTGCGCTATGGTGAAGCAGCTTTGGATATCGCACCCTGGCCATCCCCACTGTGCATGGTGCAGAGGCACTGCACTAGTGCAAGTGGCCAGAGTGGAGTATGGAGATGTGCTAGCCCAAGTGCCATTGTGCCATGCACAGCACCTGTGATATTCAAAAGGGGACATGCAAATAGGGCCATAATTTATGCAAGGCGCACATGGGGCTATTTGCATGTCATTATGGCCCCATTTGCATCCCATTAGCATGCAGGTGTGCCGATCCCTGACGACTTGCGCCTGGTGCCCTGCCAGGCAGCAGCCATTGGGGACCGACATCCCCTGCAGCCCGATCACGGGCATTTGTCTGAAAACTAATCCTTGTCTAATATCCCTGGTGGTCCAGTGGACTGCTATGTGCCCCGTCGCAGGCATTTGTCTCAATCAAAAATCCACGTCCAATATCCCTGGTGGTCCAGTGGACTGCTATGTGCCCGATCGTGGGCATCAGTATAATACACCCCCTCGACAATATCTCTGGTGGTCCAGTGGACTGCACTCTGCCCTATCGCGGGCATCTGTAAAACATAACAAATGTCCTATTACCCTGGTGGTCTGAGTGCCCCCTCTCCCCACCGCCGCCCCATCAGCGGTGGTGGCAGCACCCTACTGCCCACCACCCTGCGCCCAGACAGCTTGGTAGGGCTGCATACCCATTGGTTCTGGCGTGAGCCAAAGAGTGCAGCCATCCCATCACACATTCCAGATATGAGAATGATTCATTCATTCACATATCTGGACTTTAGTAGTATGTATGGCTGCATGCCCATTGGCTCACGCTGTGAACCATTCACAGCAGCCTACCCCGTGCAATCAGTCGGCGGCGGTGGGGTGGCAGGCGGTGGGTGCTGCCGCCCACCAGCTGATCGGTGAGGAGTGGGGTGGTGGGGCTCAGTGGGCGTGGTGGGGAGGGGTACACTAGACCACCAGGGTAATAAGACATTTGTTATGTTTTACAGATGCCCATGATTGGGCAGAGTGCGGCCCACTGGACCACCAGGGATATTGGTGGGGGGATGATTTACATAGATGCCCATGATCGGGCAGCGATTGGTCTACTGGACCACCAGGGATATTGGACATGGAGTTTTGATTGAGACAAATGCCCGTGATCGGGCACATAGTGGTCCACTGAACCACCAGGGATATAGGACGGGGGGTTTATTTAACCAGATGTCCGTGATGGGGCATGGAGGGGTGCTGCCATGTGGCAGGAATTGAAGTTACACCACAGTGGCAGCTGCTGTGTTGCAAATCTACAATGCAGCAGCTCACCTGTGGGTGGCCATCATTTGTTCCTTTTTGGGTTTAACTTTGTGCAAGCACAAGTAGGTTGTGGCCATGCATGGTTAAGCACATCCTGGGCTGAATATCGGGCTGTGCAGGTTATGCATAGGCACCCCCCCACCTGTGCCTGCATACATTACTGATGCGCTCCGGCATATCGGAATTTGTGCGGCACACTTTTCCCTTTTGAATATTGTGCTGGGGTGAATCAGTGGGTTGTGCATGGCGCAACATTGTTGCACCATGTGCAACCCTTTTGAATATCTGGGCCCGTGTATTTACCAGCCACGATAGTGCAGCAACAGCCAATTTGAAAAGTCAGGATTCTAGAGCAAGGAATAATGGGACAATGCCAGAAATTTATGGGACAGTACACAGTGCTCATGGAGAAGTTACAAGGACCTAATTCAGGTACCAAAACAGGGAGCCTATTGTGCACTGAGTGAGGCTAATGATTATTCATCTTCTGGACTGACAAGCAGGTTCAGCCAATTATCAAGGGAGCAGCAAATAGTTTCAGCCAATTGGGAGCCTCAGAAGGGCTTCATAAAGGACAGTGTTTTGCAGGCTGAGCAGTGTGTTCGAGCAGGAGCTCCCCACAGGGGTGGGGGCTCAGGCCCTTTGTTCCAGAATGGGCCTAGTGATCCAGTGCAAGCCCCTCCACAGGGGGATGGGGCTTTTCTTCTGCCAGAGAGACAACTGGCTGCAGGCAATGGAAGTTGCTAGCCTGGGGGTTGCCAGATGTTGTCCTCCAGGGCTGGCCAGCACCTTTCCATGTTTTCGGGAAAATGTGGGTGATCCTGATCCTTCAGCTGTGAGAGAGAGATGCATGTACATTCAACGTCCGCAGCGAGAGTGCTGAAGAAAGCCTGAAACCTCAGAGAAAAGAAAACCATTTCTGCAAGTAATCTGAGTGAGTAAACTGTGTCTAACAAGTACAAGTTTGAGAAAGTCTGCAGGGGGGCAGAGAAGGCCAGTACATTTAGGATGTGACTGTCTGTCTGCACCCAAGTTTAACCAAAGCATAGAAAGGTGGACATCTGCTAATTGCCCAGAGAAGGGTTCTGTTCAAGTATACAGATATGTCTGATTTGATTTGTGTAGTGCCACAGGACTGAATGGGGAGTTTCCTGACCACGCAGAATTTCTCTGGACAGTGTCTGGTGGGCCACTAACCATCTGTATGTCCAGTTGGGAGCTGCAAACACCAGTGAGAGCCACAAGGGACTCTGTCTGTGCATTTGTGAGTCTGACAGAGCTAATAAGAACTGTTTACTACCAAGTAACGTGTTGTGAGCCTAGAAAGCTACAGAAACCAGTTGCTTCTGAGTGATGTGTCTGAGTCAGAAAGAGTCTACAGTTTCAGCTTTGCCAACAATTAAAGTCTGCTAAAGAGTAGTGAGCTATGAAGTTGTTTCAAATGGCAGTGAGCCTGCCTCAAGCTCAGTCTAGAGTCTCAGGTGGTAACAAGCCAAGTTTCAGGTTGCCTGGTGTTGTGCAAGGGATGCATCTAAGCTCCTAGTTGTTGTGCAAGGACTGTAAGCATTCGGGTCACCCTTGACTTAGGATGGAAAGCACCCATTCTGTATATGATGAGTAAAAGGACCAGGGTGGCCAATCTGGCCCCTGTTTGAAGGATTGTGAGAGAAAAAAATACAAATGTGCTGAGTCTGATAAATGTGTTAAATGCTACACAACCATCAGATTAAGCCTGGGACAAAGCCTGGTAGTGTGCCACCTTGGCACTGCCATATGTGTTTCCCCTGAGGGGCATAGCTTAGACATGTTGAAATGTGCTGGCCCGGGTCCCAGCCTGGTCTACCTAGAGAGTGATTTTAGCCCAAAGAGGGGCACTGCCAGCGAAACAAAGGGTGTTGTTTCCATCTGCAAATGCTACATCATCTTGCAGTCAGCATCACCGCTGTAGTCCTTTGCCAGCCTCTTTGCTCCAAACAAAAGGTTTTACAGAACTTTAGTGACAGCGATTGAATCCAGCATCTTGAATCCAGCTACCTCCTGTTTCTATCCCTGAAAATTCAAGGGTGGATTTTTTGCATTACTTGGTTAACTCCTGAATAACATCTGATAACAGTAAGGAATAGTAGCTCCTTGTTATGGAAAAGATCTGTATTAAGAGAATTGTCCCCTACACTGTTTCCTACACTTATTTAGCTGTACAGTTCCAGAGGTGAACATGGTTTCTACTAGGTTACAAAGGTTGCAAAGTAGTGACCCTTTACCATTGCTTGAATTAGCATTACCATCTAAACAAAAGAAACTGGTTAATAGACAGTCTAAAATAACAGAGCATATGGTTGCAATTCATGGCGTTGTCAAAACTTCAACGCCTAGAGCTGAAACCAAATTAGCTCTACTAGAAACCAGAATGAGTGATGATAGTGGAAACGATAGGAAAGATTACATTATAGATCCCGAAGGTGATTCAGAATTGAAACTTATGTCTGAATATAATACTACAATAACTGATGATTTCAAGCAAGGGGTATTGCCAAGGATCATTTATGAAGATGGAGGGGGAGAAGTGGACATGAATGTTCCCAATAATTTGATATCTACCCCTAATTCCCCTAACTTGGCTAATTTGACTAATGAAAATCATTCACAAAAAGAATTTAAAAGAGAGGAAACTTCCTATGAGAAATCCCTCAAGTTATGGTATTTCAATGACCAGGAATCTTATAAAGATCAGGAAAGTGGGGACTTGTCTCCAAGATAGACAATAAATGCAGGAACTCAACAGACTATTAACGAGATTGAAACAGCTGGATAGGAGTAAAGTACCTCCAGTACCTGCTGCATCTCTAAATTATTATTTAACGTGTGGTCATGGTGTAAGGCTGCCTCCAAATATTATGGAAGCCTTTCAACTCACTTGTTTAAATGAAGAACTAATGTATCAATTGAAAGATCCCTATAATGCTCATTTGATAATAATGGAACAAATGGTTATTAACAAAAACATTTTGGAAAATTTATCAGTAGAAATGGCTCTAAATAGAGCTAAAATAGAAAAAATGTTAGCAAAAGAAAGGGTAATAAAGAAGATGGAAGATACCTCAAAGACAGAAGAAGGGCCAACACAAATAGAAAATAAAATAGTGGCCCAAACTAAATCAAGACCTGATTTTCATATAATTGAATTTCCAGTGACTTCTAATAAATCAAGAATAAAGGGGAGGAAAAAAAAGAGGAAAACAAATAAAAAAAGGGGCAATGTGAAAATTAAAGATAGATCTCTTGTAATAGATTTACAGGATACCACAGATACAAGAATCAATGAAGAAGGAAGATCACACCCCACTCTGAAAGAGGTTAGTAAAATACCGAACGAGAACCCTCCTCAACTTATAGAAAAACCTATTAGATTGAATTTAATGTCAAAGTTGGAAATACTGGAACAAGAAATTGTAAAGCTAAATCAACAATGTGGGAACACAGTAACTAATGTGGGAAATGAGACCACTGTATCTACATCCCCTTTAGCCCTGAGGAGAAGCACTAAACATGATGGTAAAAATTGCAAATTCAGGAAAGTGACTGTAAAATAGATCTATGCACCCAAGTAAACTCAGACCTCAACTAAATATCAGAGAGTAGAACAAGAAATAAGCCAACTAATTGGGCAGATTTATTTCCTTTAATTAGGCTTTACGGCCCATTAAATTGGGGCAAGTTCAACTTGACTCAAATAGAGATGGAAGTGCTTCAATTTTTAAATACTAAATTGGACACCAAGATCTCGGAGGATGATATCTTGTAGATAAAAAATATACCAATATCAGAAGCAACACTGATAGATGTGTTATTTATATGTCCGAGGTTAGCAAATTATATATGGATAAATAGTTGGGTGATACAGGAACCTGACTTAATTATCACCTTCCCTAATAGATCACTGTTTAATAAAGGGATGGTAGATACAAAGAAGGAAGTTACTCTTAGTGTTTTTGGTATGGCTCACCTGAAAGGAGAAAGTAACATCAAATTAACTAACTCTATAAAGGATTTAATGGCTAACTTTCTAAGAATTTCAGTAGATGAACTTGGACATATTTCAGCAACTTGAGTGGGGATAGATAGCTAAATAGATATAAGTGTTTCTAATTCAAAACTACCTGACTATATTGCGGGGAAAACCAATATTCTGGACAATTTAAGTCTGAACCTAGTGGAGTCAACTGTTTTTAATGGTTCAGGGATAAGTCATAGTAATCTAGGGAATATTCTAAATGACAGCAATTTGTCTTTGAATAACAGATTTATGAAGTTAGCAGGTTATGATGAAAATTGACTACCTTCAGAATATATAGATATAACAAAAGAAGTGGCTAACAAAAATCAGGGGCTAACCCTTCATGACTTGGAATATTGTAGGTTGGCTTTCACATATATCTGATATGGAATGGATGGCTTTCCTAGAACTAAATGCTTTCATCTGCCTTCAGGAAACCTGGCATTCTGATGATGATGAAATCATGATGAATGGATATGAGAGCTATGCAATACCAGGGAAAAATGTGACCAAGTATGGTAGATACTCTGGTGGACTAATAACTTTTGTGAAAGTGGGCAAATTTAGTAAAATAAGAAGGTTCACAACACCGACTAATATGTTGACCATACAAGTTAATATTGGAAATTTAGAATTCTATGTTGTGAACGGTCATATACCTCTGGAAACTTTTAGTTTTTATGTTGATACAGTGTGGAATGACTTAGCAGATGAAGTTATGCATCTGTATCAGGAAAGCTCATCTGCCTATGTTTTGTTAATGGGAGACTTTAATGCTCATATTGGACCATTTGATGGACTTATAGATAACTTGTTATATATCTATATGCAACCAGGTTCCCAGTCCATGAAAATAAACACAAAAGATATGAAAATTAATAAGGGTGGAACAAAACTTATAGATCTTATGGTGGAACACTAATTGTATCCATTAAATGGTAGACTACGGGGTAATATAGTTGGTGAATTTACATATGTATCCGACAGGGGAGCTTCCTTGGTTGATTATGCAATATGGTCAGGACAACCAAATATGTGGAAAGCCTTATCAATGCCGGTAAGAGCTGAAAGTGATCATTTTCCCATTCTTCTGGAACTTAATATCCCTGAATGAAGTTTAGCTGACTCAAAAATGATCCCAGTTCTGTTCACAGAGGTTAGATCTGCAAAAAAAAAAGGCAAAAAAAAACTCAGATGTTGACATAACGATATTGATACAGGAATCTTGTCTTATTCATAAATGTGCACAATTATGGAAAGAGGATGTGCAATCCTTAACTCAAATGCTAAACTACCTTTATTTGGAAATACAAAAATGCCTGGAATGTAAATTTAATCCTTATTCAACAACTGCTTTGAATTGATTTGATGCTGATTGTAAAAAGAAAAAAGTGGTTATACGGAAAAAAAAAGCTTTTAAGAAATACTAGGTCTAAACAAGTTCTGACTGAATTAAATCAATAAAAAAAGAACTTTAAAAACCTGATGAAACAAAAAAAGTTGAAAAATCAAGAGAAATTGTAGCAACAGATGTTATCTGCTATTGAACAAAATAATGTCAAGGCATTCTGGAATTTGGTGGCTAGAGGTAATAAAAATCTTAAGACAGAAATTGACACCTGTATCTCCGAAGATAAATGGATTGCACATTTCTCTAAAATTTTCTATGACGTAAAGGAAGGTAATATTGAAAAGGAACACTTTATGATTCAAGAATGATCCATATTAATCATGTCTGAAAATATATGGCAATTGCCATGTTAAAAAAAACAAAAAGCAGCAGGTCCTAATGGGATCCCAGCTGAAGTATTTATATGCTCACCTTTTTTATGGGTAAAGTTTCTGGTAATATATTTCAGTAAATGTATACGATCAAATTCCTTTCCAGAAACATGGAAGAGAGCAAATATTGTGCCAGGACACAAAAAGGGGAGCTTTTCAGATCCCTCTATGTATAGGCCCATTAGCCTATTGGACGTAGATCTGAAGATAGTGACAATGGTCATACTGGAAAAATTAAAAAGTGAGGTGCAAAAAACAGGTGGCCTCTCTAGATAGCAGGCTGGATTCAGAGCTAATTATTCTACGTTGGACAATATTTTTGTTTTAAAACATCTCATAGAGAAATATGTGAAACTTAGACATCAGAAACTCTATGTGGTATTTGTAGACTACTCGTCAGCATTCGATTATATATCCAGACAGATATTATAGTCTATATTAAAAGAGAGAGGGATTGATGGCAATGTCATTGCTTTAATTGCACAATTATATAATGATAACTGGGCCAAGATAAGGTTGGGAAGGCAAGGTAAATTAACGGCAGCATTTAAAATCAATAGAGAAGTTAGACAGGGTTGTGTTATGGCACCGCTGCTGTTTTCCTTCTATATTAATAAAATGTTAACAGCTAGTGAATCTATAAACTCAGACTCACTGAAAATATCATCTATGCCATGCCCACTATTGGTCTATGCAGATGATTTTGCCATATTCTCCCTCTCAAAATCAGGACTTCAAAAAAAGCTAGATTTTATTTATAGTAGATCTATAAATTTAAAATTAAAAATAAACTTGAATTAAACAAAAGTGCGTATATTTGGAGCAGGACGAAAGAAAGACTCAACATTCTGGAAAGTAGGAACTGAAAAATTAGAAGAAGTAACAAGTTATGTCTATTTAGGCATCCAATTCCAGGAGAACTGTAATTGGACACAACATATAGAAATGCTATTAGAGAAATTAAAAAAGACTGTGGCAGGACTGTTACATTTCAATATAAAATATGGAGGCATGACAATAAAACCATTAATACAGGTAATTAGAACTTAATTTGATTCCAAACTCCTATATGGAGCAGAGATATGGGAATCTAAAAATTTAAATAAATTAATGTCCCCATTATATAAATTCCTTCGTACAATTCTAAAAGTGGGACATTTTTGTCCATTGGCATATATACATTCAGAACCGGGAATTGTGAATATTGAAGCTCTGCTAGAAACTAGAAAAGTTAATCACTGGATCAGAGTATCTAGACAAAAAAATATCACATTAGCAAATATGGCACTGAAAGAAAAACAAATATGGTACGACCTGGGCTACCAAAATGGTTATTGGTATACTACAGTTTTGGATATACTGTTAAAAAATAAAATGATGAATCTAAACAGGCAATAGAAAGAGGGATTACACTTAGTACAAAATACAAAAAGTATATTACAAAAAGAATAATTGCAAAATAGAACTACCAGGATTTACAGCTGATAAAAAACTCATGCTACTCAAAATGGTTTTTGGAGAATAACTATTATTTTGGATTTAAACCATACCTGGAAATACTCACAGATCCAAAATTAAGATCTCTAATTTCTAATTATAAATTTGAGCAGTGTGAAAGTAATATGTTATCTTATCGATATAAAAAGGAAAGGTTTCCTATCTGGGGAATGCAATTGTAATAAAGGGAGCGAGGAAAATCTAATGCACGTACTATGGGATTGTTCATGGTATGTTAATCAAAGGAGATACTGGTTGTTCCCCTTTACAAGTGATACATATCAGATAGATAAATCAACATTAATGAATATATTATTTCAAACTAAAGACTGTGGAAACATTATCCAAATATCTAAGTTCAATTAACAAGATAAGAAGTAGAATACGTATAACATAAATGAAATACACTACAAGATATTTATCCTTTATCTAATACTGTGTCTAATGTGTATCTATTTAGATAGTCATTTTAAATATTGTATTAGTATTTAAATTGTTATTTATATATATGTGTGTCATACATGTTTTTGTAATATGATTGTTGACTGTTAATTGCGGTGCTTATTTTGTGAAGGCTCTTTAGCCATATACAATAAAACTGATGATGGTGCTCCAGAGTTAGAGTTTCTGCCTGCTGTAATCACCTTAATTTTTCCTCTACAACCTGATTGTGACTAACCAATAATGACTTCTGCTCTATGAGTATACAGGGCACATGCCCTGCATTAAATCTTGAGGGGACAGGTATATAGTTAAGGTATTTAAACAGACTGGGCCATTCAGCCACAGATACAACTGCTTTGAGTTACGAGAATGTTACATATGTTTAACCTTCTTTCTTTCTTCAAGGGTCCCAACCGCCAGACAACAGCAACTGCACTGTAAAACAGGCCTGCAATAGTTAAGACTAGTGCTGGGTACCCAGGTTAATGTGTAAGATTGCGGGGGTTTATCCAGTTGGGGACTGGTACCAGTGTAGGCATTATTGGGTAATGTGTAAACTGATTTATGCAGCTAAATAAATGGCCAGGGAGCTGACTATCCCAGAGGTTGGTGGGTGCCACTGTGAATTATGATCAGAGAAAAAATGCAGATGATTATGTGATTTATGCAATCTAGCCAATCAAACCAATCACTCAAATCAAACTAATGTAAATGTTGTGTAACCCCACCCCTGCAAATGGGGGTTCCTAAATTGTCTTCCTGGGCTTGACTGATGCCCACTGCCAGGCTGGTGTTCTGTGTTCTAACAGTTTTAAAAGTGCTTGCATGTGAGTGCTCTAGTAGTCTCCATGCCTGTCTCTTTAAGAGACATCATTTTCAAATGGTTATAATTATTCTGGGTGGGGGCCGAGTGTTTCTAGGCTGGAGTCCTGCTCAGGCTGCAATACAGCCGCTTCATTCTGCCATCACTAATTGCGCAGAGGAAGCCCTTCTAGAAACTGTAATTGTCTGCTGATTATCTGCTTTGATAGTAATGATATAGTAGTTTGTCTAACCTGCCTTTCTTTGCAGCATGGATATTTCTGTTAATCACCACCATCTTGGTTCTGGACTGCCAGTTTGGACCAATCAGTACCTTTGGGGACCCTAAAATGGAGACTGTCCCCAGGGGTCTTGTGGGAGTGAATTTTTGTAGGAATTGTAGTTTTTACTGTCTGGCACCAAAATGGACCTGGAGGGGAAGTCCTTGCTGTGATAGACAGATGGATCAACCAACTAAACTGTTTGGATCACTGGGAAGTCCCAGAGCTGCCTGCAGCAGGGAAGCAGTGTGTAGCTGGAGTTGAGAGAGTGAACAGCTTGAGTAATTTGAGCAGCTGTTCCTGCGTGGTGCACGGGGGAATCGGTAGGCAGGCTGTGACTGGCCTGTCTGCTACCATCTTCCCAAGTGAAGAGACCTTGAGTTTGAAATTGGACTTTATCCAAAACTGCAGCTTTTGCAATCGGAACCTGAATTGTGACAAAGTGAATTTTGCCTGGTGTGGACCGAAGATTTGCCTCGGACAATGCTCCAGGCTGACCTGCAGACCAATTGGGTACCTAGAGTGTGTGTGACTGTGTTAGAGGGACTCTTAGAGGCATGCATGCTTAGCCTGATTAAATCAGATCTAGAATCAAACATCAGATTACTGCCCCTTCCTTGTTCACGTCCCCCAATAAATCAGATCTAAATCTTTTTGCATTTACCCTGGCTGTTGTGTACCTTTGTGGTGGGGATACTGTGTTGCTATTGCCTTTCCCCATTGCAGGTCTTATTTTACAGGGGGTCTCCAGGGCAAGTGCAGCTGATCCAGCCCTGGTGGTAAGTGTACCAAGTGTGGGGTTAACATTGCATTCTGATGTAAATGGTGAGTGTGTATTTGCTGATCAGGACAGACCACTAGAGGGGATAGAGGGGGTATCAGTGTCCCGGAGGGCTGTACCCAGAGCAGCTACGCTACCACTAAGCCTGTCCTCTGGGTGGAGGGACCTGTTCACAGAACTCAGGCCCCTCAACATGCAGTTAGTCACGCAGGCAGGGGTACAGTAGTATCCCTTGGGATAGCACCACCTAGGGGTTACAGTTGTAAATAGCTTGTCCTCTGCTCCAATTCACCCTTCCTAACCCTCTCCATTTAAATAAATTGGTGTTTAATGTTTTTGCATAATCCTGTGTCGTGAGCATATTATTAGTAGTCAGTCCATAATTCAAAATGTCTTAAATGTGAGGAAATGTTTGTTGGGTCATGTCTGGGGTGACTCAATGGTAATGTGGGTGGGTACAGCATCCCAGAGGGTTGTACCAGGTGTTAGCTAGCCCACTGAAAAGTATACTTTGGGTGGAGACACTGTGCAATTTCATTATCTTTGGGAAAAAAACAGTTTAGCATTATTTTTAGGAACCCAGGCCCCTCAACCTTGTTAGTGGCAACCAAGGTAGAGGTAGTAGCCCTTGGTATAACGGTGCCAGGGTTACATGCCTGATGAGTGGTGTGGCACAGATATGCCCCTAAAACCCTGTTCTGCATGGGACAAACAGTGTCACACCCATCAAAAGCAGCATTGTTATAAGACGCTCATTATGGAAGCGATGCCGAATATAAAAGGGAACAGGTTTTATTGGTAAAAAGGCAAAAGAAGGCACTAGGGAGAAAGAAAGGATTAAAACAATCAAATAATAATGCAAACCATCTCCGGCTAGCCAAACCACACACAATTTCCCTCAAGAGTCACTACGGTAGTGCTCAACTGTGGTGTGGAATTAGTTGCTGGCCAGCTCCCATTGAAGCAGTATTATATAGAGATAATTTTTTTTTTAACTTACTCTTTATTCTCCCCCCCCCCACACACAGGAACCCCGCTCCATTGGGAGACACCTATGCAGCTGCCCCACTTCACTGCTTTTCCTTACCTGGATCCGATACAGAGATAAATTAATAAAATCTGGTGCAGTCTCAAAAAAGGCAGTCTTTTTCTGTGCCCTTACCACCCTCACTGGCTGGTTTCTGATTGACTAGCTGTTCCAGGGCTGCTGGCAGTGACATTTGACCCCATGCTATCCTCTTGTTGGATCAAAGGACTCAAGATGGCAGAGCCCAGGAACTGCTGCTCCAAAGTTTATTAGTAACATACAGCCAAAAAGTCAGTGGTATCCTCCTAGGCAAGCAAACTTATGTGGTCATCCTTTGTGGTTGCCGATCCCTTTTTCCATTGTCTGTGGGGTTTAAGAGCATTGTGAGGTTGGCACTCTATGTAGCTGTGGTGTCAGCAGTGCAGTACAGTTGTGATGTGCATTTCACCCTCCAGGCACGAGAAAGAGTCCCTGCCCTTCCCCTGTACCTTGGCGCCACTTGTCTGATATTCATAGGGTCTGGAGGATCGTCAGTGTGCTGATGTCCTGAGATATGTCAGTCTCTTGTAGGGCTCCCACATAAAGCTGAAGGTATGGCCCCTTATTCAAGAGGGGGTACATTTAATTCTGTATTTATAATATTAAAGGCTACAATTGCCTTATGACTGGGGACTAACAAGATTGACCCCTGATTTTGTTTTTCTCTAGCATATCCTGTATTGCCACAATATGTAATATATCAAGGGCATGCCTGCTTGGGAGAATGTTGCTGACATTATGAAGGCATTCAACCTTCTGGATCATATACAGTAAATACTGTTAGAGAAACATAGGGCCCTTTTCCAACAGAATTTCACCAATTCTATGCAGGTGGCAAAATCATGTGAAATAGGTCTTTCTGTGTCTTTTGGGTTGCGTCAACAGACATTAAGGTTGTTTAAGGACTTCATTCATGATGACTAGACCCAGGTTGCTATGGTAAATGGAGACTACTCAGAGGTCTGCCAGATAACCTTGGTGCCCCCCCCCCCGGGCTCTGTTTTGAGAATTTTATAGTTTATGCTTTTTACAAATGACCTACCATCTATGGACATGGAGAAAAACCTAGGCACATCACACAAATACAGTATCCACTGCATGACACATGGGGCCGTGGCACTCAACGTTAGTGCACAAAAAACTACATGTCAGTTTTTAATGTCAATAAAAACAAGTCCTGTGGCTAAATTGTCAGACAAAAATGGGCCAGGAAACGTTGTCATATCACACCCTGCAGGTTGTCTGGAGACAGCTGAAACCATTTGGGCAAGTAAAGCATTTGGAAAGGTGATAAAGCAAAAAAAAAATTACAATCTTAATCCCTGAGACAGGCTTTTTATAACATTTTATAGCTGTCACATAGAATGCAATGCTAGCCCTGTGGCATTGGCTAGTAGTAGTACAGAATACGTGGGAGATCTGATACTAAGTCTTGAGTCTGACTCCCCTGCTCCAGACAAGGGAAGCTGTAATGTGTTGTGGAGCCCTGCGTGTTTGTCCCATAGGGAAATTATAAGTTAGTCCTGTACTGTAGGTACTGCACTGTCAGGCTGGGAAATTACATTAACATTATAGCTGACTGCAATGCCAGTTATCTCCCAATTAATAGGAGTAGAGGTGCCAAGTTTTGAAAAATTTTGTGGGTGGTCATGGTAATCATAGAAGGCTGGGGGTCTGTGGGCTGCCTAGGCCCCCAGAAGCTATAGGACTTTTCATGCTTTGTGGTGCATTTTGGGTATTATTTTGATGCATTTTAGAATGTATAAGCACCACCACCAGTACTCCACTGCAAAGGATGTAAGGGTGAGTTGTGGGCTCTTTGATGCCCAGCAAGGTGCATTTGAATCCCACAGCCCCCACTTGCATACTATGTGACCCTAAGCAAGTCACTTAACTTCCCTATGCTCCCAGGTCGCACTTGTAAACAAGCTTTCAGCTTAGTGTGCTACTCCTGGTTAAACAATTGAAAAAAAAAAAAAAAGACTCATAGGAGGGTGCTCTGGAAGGATCTTTGATGCCTCAAGGTGTTGCAAGCATGCCCAAATATGGATTTCAGGTTACAGTGGCACCACTACAAGAGGTGTAAGAGTTCCCTGTAGCACTCCACACACTGTCTCGAGAACTTGCACCAGTTATTATGGAAGTAAATAATGCCCATGCAAGGCTTGGACTATGGGGCTTTTTCACAATTCCTAAGTGTGTGATAATCTCATAAACCCCTCATGCAAGGGTTTTTTGTGATTATCACACACCTCAGAGGTGTGTGAAAAATCCTCCTAACACACACCTGCACAGCATACCTCTTGACTGTTATGAGTTTCACACAGCGCTATAATTTTTACAGTCAAATTTACCATTACTCCATTAAGGTTTTCTGATGTTCCTCATAATGCTAAAGCTATTCCTGGACACACAATCTAATAAAATGTGGAACTAAATTGATAGTAACATTCCTTAACACTAAACATTTGGGGCCCACTATTCTTAGACATATTATTCTTTAAAATAAGAAAGCAATTCACATTCTGGCCATTTGCTCTGAATTTTGAAGGTCAGTGCTATACATTTCAATGCTGAGACATTGAGAGGTATGCTGCATAGGTATTTTTCTCTAAATATTCCAAAATGTAATGAAACACCCTTTTGTCCTGTCATGACTCTCAATCTCATGCCTCATAAATCAGAAGCAAGGCATAAAGCATCAGGTACAAAGGGCCAGAATCAGGGACACATCTTAAAAATTTGTAATATTGACTCAGAAAACTGATAGAATATGGGGATTAGTGTAAGATGCATTTTCTGAAGAACAGGTCTGTAACTTTAATGTCTGACATTATTTTGTGCTTACAATCCCTACAGTTCAGTCACAAAAACACACATTTTATGAGGGATGGGAAACCTCTGAAGCAAAAATCAGGGACATCCCTGAAAATAAGGGACAGCTAAGAGGTTATATGTCCTGCCTCCCTCCCTTGCTGACCACAGTTGTGCATCAGGGAAGTTGCAGAATTCCAGCTTGCTCCTTTCTGTCTGATTGAAGTTGCTCAGGGATTAGAATAAATTTGAGGTGGGGGGAGAAAAAAGCTCCCATGGTTTCAATGTATCAAAGACAAGGGGAGTTGAATGGAATAATTTGCAATTAGAAGAATAATTTGCATCTCTGACCCTTCAGTGCTAATGAGACAAGGAGCTGAGGAGCTGATAACCTAATACCTTCTTGCAATCAGAGGAGGAAGTTGAAGTGGCCCTGCTCCCTTTGGCTAACTAGGGCTAACCAACAGCAAAAGCCACAACAAATCAGACCAAATTAAGCTAGCAAAAAGCAGCCTTGAATATTCATCCCACTGTTAGTGACGAGGCAGCAGTGTTACAAAAATGCACGTATCACACTTTAGAAAACCAGCACCCCTTAATCAGAATACCTGTGGCGCTGCTCCTGTGTTCAAAGCATCCGAGTCAATGACATGGCAAACTATGATGTGTCTTTGAACACTGCTGAGCCTGACAGCGGGGACGGGTGGCAGGGAGGCAGGGACTGAGACAGAGAACACAGAACTGGGTACAGGGGCTGAAGGCAGGAGAAGAGGCTAGGATATTTAGGGAGCAGAGGAGTGCAGGGCTTGGGATCAGTGTTAGAATTAGAGGGGGATTGTCAGGGCTCAGCCAACCCCAGCTCTGAAGAAAGCCCTTGTAGTGCATGATGCACTGCCACTGACTTATAATGGGAAGGGGGCTCAATTTAAAGATATGGACCTCTGTGTCCCCCCAACTCCCAAAACCCATAAAGTTTAATTCCAACACTGCTTGGGACTGGGCTGGAGATGGGTTGGGGCAGTGGGACCCCGTGCTGTTAGGGAGGGTAGGGCTGGGGAACAGGGGACACAGGGCTATGTATAGGGAAACACTTAGTTTGGGGGCAGTGAGGACACAGAGCTGGGAACAGGGTACACAGAACTTGGGACAAAGAACAAATCTGAGGACTGGGGACAAGGAGACACTTAACAATGGGGACAGAAAACACAGGACTACAGACTGGGGACACAGGCTGGGTTAGGTATTCCTATATTAAAACATTTAACAAACACCACAAAGACACCACTGTCTCATTAATTATTAGGCAGTCAGACAGTAACTCCAGACAGCAGCCCTTCCCAGTACCCCTAGCCCTTCTTCCCCATCCCCACACTGGCTAGGTTAGACCCGTGCCCAGCAGACCCACACAGACACACGTGGTGAAAATCAACACTTTGCTGCACTTCTCTGACAAACAAACATGTATTGTACACTATGGAGTAAAAGCAGATACACTGTGTGTACTTACTATGTTTTGTTTCTCAATTTAATAAAACAATTTGGCTGCTTAAACAGATTATATAGCCTCCCGACAGTCCTGATGGTGCGCACTATGTGATCCTGCTCCACACTCTACACTGCTGCTCACTGAATGAGTCATTACATGACCCACCATTGACTGGTCATATGTCTTGGCTGGGTCTTCTATTCAGCAATGCCATTGGCTGCTGGGGGAGCCAAAGAGAAAGGAGGACTGCTGACTGCCACATGCATGCAAAGGGGTCTTCTGACTGACTCTGTCAGTGAAGACTCTGGGATGGGTCGGACCTCGCAGCGCAGGCTCATACACATACAAAGTTAAGTGAGTGAGTGAATGGATGCAGGCAGGGGCTTGTGTCACTCAGACAGTTTTAATTAGCATTGGATGGGTCATGGCAACAGGATGGCTGGGAGCCTGGGAAGGATCGGGCGAGGGTGGTGGTGGGCTAATGAATGGGCTGCAGTGCTGCCTCCTAAAACAAACAGGCAATGAGGCAAAATAAATTGAGGGTGCCTATTTCAACTTTGTGGGTGCTCAAGCACCTGAGCACCTGTACTATTGACATCCCTGAATAGGAGATTGGGGGAAACAGGTGCCTCTGCTTTGGCAGTTGGGTCTAACTTATAAAAAGGGGCAAAACAATTAAGCAATAATGCCCGACACGGTGTGTGTTGTGCCGGGATAACGTCACGCCTCATGTGGTTGGGGGCCGAGTGCATCCAATACCTGAGGCGTGACGTTATCCCAGCACAACACACACACCCTGGAGGGCATTATTGCTATTATACGATGGCTTGTTGTAATACAGAATTAATAAAAAAATATTTTAAATAATGTTTTGTTAGTGTGGAAGAATATTTTTGTTTCTTAAGAGAAGATGCAAAAAAGAGAGTAATTGATGGTCATGGTGGTGGGCATCCAAATGGGTTCACATTGCTGAGACTAGACCCGTGATGTTGTGCTGGGATAACATCATGGGTCCAGTCCCAGATTGACCAATCAGAGACCAGGATTCTTTCTTGCCATTGTAAAATGTGCCATGATGCTGGTCACTAGCCTGCACAATTCTGAGCTGCCAGCTGTAATTATTCTCTTCTTCATGCCTCCTAACTGGATTATTGTCTCCTCTCCCCCTAAAAAAACCAGGGCTGCAGGTGCCCAGCAGTGCAGCAAGCAAGTCGTCAGAGCTGCAGGTAGGTGTAGCCTTTGTTAATGTACATCAGGCAAATTGCCCAAGGGGACTCTTTTGATCCACACAATGCTGTAGCTGATAAGATGGTAGCAAACACATTTTAAATTTTAACTACATTTTGATGTGTTGTTAAAAAAAGTGTTAGAGTACATCTAGTATTCTGATATAGGGAAGGGGTGGGAAGTAGGGGTGTGGGTTAAAACACTGGGAGAGAAAGGTAGGTCTTAGTATCCTCCCCCTGCTCCTTATTAATTATGCCACTATGAATGTTACATTTCTTAAAACTTGTATGTCTAAGCAAATGTATTTTTTCTGCTCTCTCAGGCCAACATTTAATTGTCTTTTTGTTTATTCTGTAACTCCTCCTAAAGATCTCAGTAAGTATAGTAGTAGTAGTAGTAAAAACATTTTTATTTATACAGGCAAAAACAAATTTGACAATGCAAAATGTTTACACCATAGATCTTATTCAAGGCCTGTTTTCATAAGTATACTGTCTTGCAGGATGCTCCTATACTGAAAATGGATTTCCTGTGGCCGGATGTGCCAGAGACACTGAATCCATTTTAATCAGAATCCCCCACAGTTATAGCAGGGATGAGTGTCACATTTCACCATGATTATGTTTTCTCGTAAGTTAAATATATGGGCCCAGATATTCAAAAGGGTTGCGCATGGTGCAACAGTGTTGCGCCATCGCACGCCACTGATGTGCCCCGGCGCGATATTCAAACGAAAAGTGCACGGCACAACTCCGATGTGCTGGAGCCGCATCAGCAATGTATGCAGGCGAGGTAGGGGGCACCCAGCATACCCCTGCACAGCCTGATAGTCAGCCCGGATATGCGGAGCCATGATGCGCAACCCCTACCTGTGCCAGCACAAAGTTGATCCAAAAAAAAAAAGGAACAATGGGTGGCCATCCATGGGTAAGCTGCCGCAGTGCGGGGCGCAACACAGCAGCTGCCATCTGTGGGTGGCCACCCGAGCTCCGGCTGCACCTCCGTGGTGGCGCCCCCCCATGCCCGATTGAGGGCATCAGTAAAAAATGATTAATCCAAACTCCCTGATGGTCCAGGGGACCTGTCAGCCCAACCGATCGCAGGCTCGGTAAATAAAATAGAAATCCTCCAATCCCTGGTGGTCCAGTGGACCTGTCTGCCCGATCATTGGCTGAAGTAGAAATTAATGAAACCTATCATCCCTGGTGGTCCAGTGGACCCCACCCGCCCACTGATCCCCACTGCCCCGCTCCCCCCGGTCAGTGGTGGGTGGCAGCACCTCCTGCTGCCCCGCCGCCCGCCGACCGACACGGCTGTAGCTGTACGCCCATTGGTCCACAGCGTGAGCTAATGGGCGGTAGCCCATACTGTACTCACATTCCAGATATGTGAATGGATCCCGGGGACTCAGTGGTGGTGGGGAGGGGGGTCCAACCACCAGGGATGATAGGTTTTGTTAATTTCTACTTCAGCCTGCGATCGGGCAGACAGGTCCACTGGACCACCAGGGATAATAGGATCTATATTTTATTTACTTAGCCTGCAATCGGGTGGGCAGCGGTCCACTGGACCACCAGGGATGATAGGATCTATATTTTATTTACTTAGCCCACGATCGGGTGGGCAGCAGTCCACTGGACCACCAGGGATAATAGGATCCATATTTTATTTACTTAGCCCGCGATCGGGTGGGCAGCGGTCTACTGGACCACCAGGGATTTAGGATTATACTATTTTTTACTGCAGCCCGCGATTGGGCTGTGGGGCACATTGCCACGCTGCAGGGGGCGTCGGTCCCCGACGGTTGCTGCCTGGCAGGGCGCCAGGCGCAAATCGTCAGGGATCGATGCACCTGCATGCAAATGGCGCCATAATGACATGCAAATGGCCCCATTTGTGCCTTGCATACATTATGGCCCCATTTGCATATCAACTTTTGAATATGGTGGTTGCTGCACCTTGCGCAATGGAACTTGCGCTATCGTATCCCCATGCTCCACTCTGGCCACTGGTGCTGGTGCAGTGCCACTGTGCCATGCGCACTGTGGGTGGCCAGGGTGCGATATTCAACGATGCTGAGCCATGGCGCAGCTCCATTGAATATCGCCCAGTCAACGCCCCAGCACAGCCAAGTTGCGCTGCGCCCAGGCTTGCGCCACAGCCTGGCTCAGTTTGAATATCTGGGCCATGGTATCTATTGTAAGTAATCTGCCCCTCAAATACACAAGTGTAAGTGGTACACAAGTATACACATCCATAATCCCCTTCCCATCTGCTGTGCCCTCCTTGACGGTGTACACATCCACAGACCCCCTCTAATCTGCTGACATTATCCTTGCCCCTGTATACCTGCCCCTCCCATTTGCTGACATCCTCCCTGCCCCAGTATATACTGTAAATCCTGAACCCCCTTTCCATCTGCTGCAATCTTCCATTACCCAGTATATGCATCCCCATCCTTCAGCCATTTGCTGACACCCTCACTTCCCCAGTATGCACTTCCCTTCCTATCTACTGACACTGTCACAACCCCAGTAATCCCATCCATAGATGCCAGAACTGGGGGGCTACTATGGCCACGGCTCTACTACTTTCATAAGTGGTAGGGCCTGGCCCTATCTGTTTTTGCAACATGTTAATGTACTACTAGGGAGAACTGTGCCTATAAAATGCAGCATGTGCAGTAAGCAGTGTTACTTTCTAATCACTCCCTTCGTGGTTTGCAGGGTGTCAGCAGAATTTTAAAAAGTTGAGGCCTGAGTAGTATTGAACATACTGAATCAAAATGAGGAGAGGTTCAGTGTAACAAGCTGTGTGCAAAGAAAGGAGGGAGTATGCAGAGTGGAGCTACTGATGTACCATTAACAGGTGCAGTTGCACTGAGCTGCCAACGCAGACCACAGAGATCTTTTAAATTGTTCAGACCTGGAGAGGTTCACCATGTTTCCAGCAACTAATTTCTACAGCTTGCAGATGACTTCATTCTCAAAGTGTCTGTACTTGCTATTCTAATACTGCAAATTTCTAGTAAAGTCCATTTCTACCTTGATCCACCACACGTCATGGGATTGGGGAGATGATTTTTAGTGGCTTCATCAGGGATACAGCTCACCAGGACAGCAGGTTGGGGGGTGGGGAGGTCGGGTGATGCAGTATAGTAAGGGCTGACTTGATGGACCTTCGGTCTCCTTTCATCAAATTCTATGTTTCTATGCTTCTGTCTGCCCGTCTCTAGTTGTAAGAGGTTTGTCAGATGAATTTGGAGATTTGCTACAGATTAAAACTTTATAAATTTTATTTTTTTGTCCTTTTGTAGAGGATCTGGTTTTGCACTGCTTGTTATAGCTGTGCTGCTCTATGTTTATTATTAAATGTACCTGATTTTTTTGGGGAGAGGTTTGATGTGGGGGAATAACTCCTCCCACCAGTGATATTTAAGTCAGTCTCTCCCCTCACTACATGCTTAACATGTTTTGACCACTAGGCTCTGCATGGTCCTTATGGCTGTGCTGCTTCTGCTTGCTCCCTGCTCTTTGTTCTCAGCTTGGCATCTTGCCATTTCCCTGCTCTGCTTCTCTCTCTGCTCCCCTCTCACTGCTCCAGTGTCTTGTTACTTCCCCTCCATGTCTGCATTCTTTCTCTCTTTCTTACCCTACCTGCATGTGTTTCCCCCCTTTCTCCTCTAGTTGCTTCATGGCTTCAGCGGGTCTCCTCCGCTGCCCCTTCCTTCATGTACCTCCATCCTGCTGCCATCCTTGGGTCCATTTCTCCTGTATTTGTTCTTTTTATTCCTTTTGGGGGGTTTCTGGGCTTACTCTGCTTTTCTCTGTGGCAGTATTCTGAGCTTCCATTTTTTCGGGTTCATAATGCGTGGTGACATCCCCATCTGCCGTAAAGCATCAACACCATTTTTCTGTTCTCTGGTTTCCCCTCCTCTATACTTCTCATTTCAAAAATACATATTTAGCTGTATCTCCTGCTCTAAGTTCTTCCTAGTACTAAGTAATACTTGTCCTACTCTGCCTCCTATTCCATCTCCTTTCAGTCCCCTTTTGGACTTTTTACACTTTTCAGCTCCTCCATTTTCTAGCAGCCCTCACCAGCAGCCTGACCAGTCTCCATCTCCCTACCTTGTACCTTCGAGAGGTCGATGAGAGTAGGTTGCGTTCTATTCATCTGCCAGAGATGGGAGTTTGAGTCTTTGAACATCATGCCATTAATTAATCAGCAACTGCAGCACTGTTACAGTGCCATGGCATCCATCCCCATCTGGTGCATCCTCTACGGATGTCAGAGAAGGCCCTTGAGGGCTCCCTCGAACTTCTACAGATTCACTAAGACCTCGCAAAAGATCTTTGAAATTAAAATTTTCCATAAAAGGCTGGATTGTTCTGTGCCTGATTTCTGAATTGCAAAAATTGGATATATCCTATTCAGTGTTCGCTCAAAAACAAGAGCTATTCGAATTATTCATTGCAGCCAACTCTCAAACCATTAGGAATCCTGCTCCTAGCCAGCTCATCCTCCAACCAGCTTCTTCCTTATCCAAAATCAGAGACTTCATGGCCCAGATGGCTACCTCAGTATCAGAGCTACAATCCCACATCTTTTCTCTCGAAGCTCACCTTCCCTTGCAACCCTTTCCAGTTTCCAGCTCAGTGACTTCCACTACTCCTATGACCACTTTTGATATCCATAAGGGTGCTGCTTCTACTCTGCACTTCCCATGAGCACTCTGTCTACATCTGGTCTTCAACCATGGCAAGATTCAGATACCTCTCCTCCAGCCACTTCTCCACCATTCATATCTCCCATTCATCTTCTCCCAAGTCACCTCCGCAAAGATATATTGAATGGGAAGGACGTAAACCTGATATCTCTCCTTATATTATGCCATGATATAATAGAAAACAGAAAAGTATTCTGCGGAGATGTCTCCATCATCCTGAAGTCAAAAGATCCCGGACTTCTGAAGAAATTGACCATATCCAAATTCGTCCTTGCTTTTAGCTTACACCATGACATCATCTGCACCGCTTATCCCTCTAAATGCTAAAAACTCGATTCATATTTTTATCTCAATTTTGACCTAGGCATTCGATATGGAGGAACCCACTTTTATGACTATCATCCGTCTTTTTTTTTTGCAAAAGTCACTGCTGGATTGGCTCATTTGAATACAAGACTGAACTGGGCCATCCTGGACAAAGAACTCTTCTGCCATGACTTTGCTGGCCAGCAAGTATATTCTCTGCCCTCTAACAGCTTCCAATGTCTCCTCATCTCCTATGACTATGAGGAATTTACTAGCTGGTCCAGATCCAGCTTCCTTTTCCTCTTCACGGTTGACCCACATGATCTCTAATTGCAATGCATATATTCGTCTCAACCTAGACACGCACAGAAGGCAAATCAAATATGTGGGAGGCAAACCTATTTGCAATATTTTCAATGATATGGATGCTCAGGTTCCAGTTGCCAGTTTCTCCTTATTTGCAGTTTCTGCAGTGAAGCTCATGCTCAATTAATTTGTTCGAAAGCGCTTCAGTCAAAACAATGACAGTTACTGTACCCCTTCACTCCTGTCAACCAGTGGGCTTTAGCCCAAGCACTAGCTTCCCTTCCTTCTTGCCTATTTATGGAATATATTCTGTCTGGCTTTTCTGAAAAATGTCACACTGGGATTGCTGTGCTTCCCTCTGACACCTTCGAATGTCATAACTTGCAGTCTGCCTGAAATGAACCGAAGTCGGGCAACAATTTATTGCACAAAGAACTTCAGAAGGCATTCCTCATTGGTCCTTTTCTGTATCCACCATTTCCTACCTACCGGATCAGTCCTATTGGTGGGCCAATAGAGAATTTTCTGGCAAAAAGCAATTAATCATCGATTTATCAGCACCTCAATCAAAGTCTATTTCTAACATCAATTCGTTGATTCCATCAGATGAGCATTCTCTCTCTCCAGTGTTCACATAGACGATGCTATTAACATTATTAAGCGATTTGGCACCGCCTCTTGAAAACAGACATTTCAGATGCTTTTAAATTGCTGCCCATCCATCCTTCTCTGTAGCACTTATATGGCACTTAAATGGGAAAATCGTTACTACTTCACTGTTTGTCTGACCTTTGGTTGCAAAAGCAGCCCAAAATTATTCAGCATGTTTTCTGAGATGTTCGTTGGCTACTGTTCAACATTTGTCATCATGCAGCTGTCATCCATCTCCTAGACAATTTCTTACTAATCAGTCCACCCGATTCACCTTCACCTGCTGGCATCACTGCTCTCGTCCATGTCTTCCAGGAGTTAGCAGTGCCTTTGTCCGAAGAGAAAACTTTGGGACCTTCTACATCTTTTGAACTTTTAGGTATCGAGTGGGATACGATGCGCATGAAAGCCAGATTACCTCCTGATAAATTGCTTAGGATTCAAACACTAGTGGAATCTTTTTCCGTCCATTTCTTCTGTACCAAACATGAACTAATTTCACTCCTTGGTTATCTCAATTTTGCAATGCAATTTTTTTCAAGGCCATTCATTCTTTTCCTAACTTCTATCATTGGCCTCTTTGGTCTCTGAACTTTACCATCACATATTCATAACTGCTGCAGCCAAATCTAATTTAGCCATGTGGTCCCACTTCCTAATCAATTGAAATGGATGCTCCATGTTCTACAAAGAGCCATCTCCCAATCTCCATCCCAGGATATACACTGATGCATCTCCTAATCATGGTTTTGCAGCCATTTTTGATCATTCCTGGTTTGTGGCTCCTTGGCCTCCTGACATATATACATTCTTCAAGACTTTTCCAAAGCATCTCCTTTATTCAAAATTTACCCTGTTGTAGCTGCTGCATTCATATAGGGTCATCTTTGGTCTTTGCAGCCCATCCCAATGTTCTCTAATAATCAACCCACTGTGGATGTCATAAATAAAGGCAGATCTTCATCCCATTCCATAATGTTATTCATGCAGAGGCTGACGTGGTTATCATTCTACCACAATTTCACCATGAAATGTTTTCATATCTCTGGCTATGCAAAGAAAGCTGCTGATTATCTGTCTTAATTCCAGGAATTCCATCGCATCTGTCCCGCAGCAGATTTAACCATGACCTCTCCTCCTCGATTCACTGATCTCATCATGATTTAGCATTCTATCGTTGTCAAGTCAAAGTTATTATATGGTCAGACCTAGCTCCTACTACTTGAGCAACTTACACCACCACCTGGAAGAAATTTTCCTCATTCTGTGCCTTGTAGTTGATTCATCCAAGCTCATTCTCCATCGATCATATCCTGGCATTTATCATCTTTTGCCACCAAGCCTTGAAGTTATCATTCAGGACCATTAAATAATACCTACAGTATCCAGAATTCAATTTTTTCTGTATCAGTCAAATGCACCTGTGTCTCTAATCCTATCCCATGCTTCAGTCAAACTCCTCCTACTCAGAATCCATACAGCATCCCCATCAAATGTTTCATAACTATTACCTATCCATGGATCTGTATTTTGCAAATTGTTGGTTTTACTGTGTACCAATGCCTTTGACCCAACCTTAAACATCGTGATTTCATCAGCTATTTGCTTAGTGTTCTGTGGCTTCATTATGTTCTCTTCTTCCTGACCTCAAAAACTGACAGACTGCATCAAGGAGTTCAGATCTCATTCTACCCACTTAAAATAATTGGTATCCAGTAGCCATATTGAATCAACTTGTGCAGAGCTCAGGCAAACCTATAGGAATATCTCCTTTTAGTATGCCCAGAGGAACGGCAGTTCAGTAGCCATGGTTCCTCAGAGGTTTCCACCTCAAGGGTTTTTTTCCCCTCTCCTGTGTGCTACTGTTCACACTCTCCATGAGTCTGCGGTGGTACCCCCTCTTTTTGGGCCTTCTATTTCTGTAATGCCACCTGGCTCCTCTACTGAGGGTGGGAATAGAGAAACACCAAAGTTAAAGTTAAAGTTCACACAAACACTTACGGTATTCCCAAACACTGAATTTTTGTTTTACTATAGAGTACAATTTTTTTTCCTACTTCTCTAAAGCTGAAGTAGCCTTTGGGCACCCATCATCTACTGTACCTTACCTCATGGTCACAAATTTATCAAATACCAGCATGCTCTGGCCAACATCAGCCTCTCCCAAATTATTGCCCTACTCACCAGGTTCAATCACACATCCAGTAACCACAGCCTTCTTTGCTGGATTATTTTTAATCACCCAGATAGAATCTCAGCTTCCTGTGTACTTGTAAAGTGTTTCAACAACTACCTGACCACCTTCTGCATCTAGAAAATTAGATGCAAGAACAGTCTCCTGAAAACATTCACAGCACATTCAAATACACCCTTTACCCTGCAGAACTTGTATGAATCAATCTCATCCCTTCATCGATGAGGACTGGGATTATTTTGTCAGTGAATTCCTGTATGTCTGTAATAAAAATACACCAATCAGGACATACTGTACAAGGTCAAAAACCAACATTACCAGTGCATTTCAAAAGAGATTTTAGAGCTGGTCTTGCACTGGGATACTGTCTGGGATAGATTTCAGAAATCCAGATCTCAGTGATGGGCTGTACCAGAGAAGACTTTGGAATCTAAGCAAGTTTGCAGCTAAAAAAGGTAAGATTAATTTCTGCAGCAGCATCTGGGACATAAACAAGCATTTTTTTTTTTTTAGAAATTTCTGGTCTGGGGTCAAAAATCTGTTTGAGATGGATCAATGGGAGCAAATTGACTAGATCTGGAACCCCTCTTGGGATCTTTTAACTTCCTTTCCTGATATCTACAACCTACAAGGGTCACTCCCCAAGCAAACTCTAGCACTCTAATTGACTGGGTATTAACAAATCATCCTGAGCATATCCATATGGCAGGCACCCTAGCTGATGCGATAACAGATCACTCACCTGTTTTCTGTATCTGGAGCCCGGCAGCTACTCCTCCCCCACCGCTACATTACATTACTTTTAGAAACTATGCAAATCTTGACAAAACTAAACTTCTTCTGGATGCATCGCTCATTGACTGGTCCAGTTTGTATCAAGCAAATGATGCTCAGTCTGCTGTTGGAATCTTCCTTAGCTATTTTAGCACCATACAGGACACGCATACCCCCCTTATCACTCATTGTGTTAAGGGCAAGCAGACAAAGTGGCTAAAAAAAGACCTGCTTGTGATGCTTAGAAGGAGGGGCAAGAGCTGGTGTTGCTTCAAGTCCTCTGGATTGCAGGCAGATTTTGACCACTACAGGACCCAGCGGAATGCATGTAGGAAACAAATCATCTGCATATAATGCTAGTTTATGTGTCGACCCACCCAAATCAATTCCCCTCACCTCCGGGTGTTGTCTGATCATTTGAGCTAATGGTTCAATGTAAAGGGCAAACAGGAGGGGGGGGAGAGGGCATCCCAGTCTAGTACCTCACTCCAGACTAAGTGCATCTGATATGTGGCCATTTGCCCTCACATGTGCTCGAGGGGACTCATATAGTCTGAACCAGGCAATGATGAACTGCTGCGGAAACCCAAACTGGGAAAGGACACACCTCAGAAAAGGCCAGGAGACCCTATCAAAGGCCTTTTCCATATCTAGACTTACTTTTAGAGAAGGGAGTTTCTGTCTGTTTATGTGGTCAATTATATGTGTTGTTCATCGTGAATTGTCTTGGGCTTGTCGGTCCATATGTATTAGACATAGGAGATAAGTCTGTAAGCGTCTCGCCATGATTGATGTCAGGATCTTATAGTCCATGTTCAATAATAAGATAGGGCGATAAGATGTACATCTGGCTGAGTCCTTTCCTGGTTTGGGCACCACTGAAATAACAGCCCTGGACCATGAAGATGGGGCAGTCACCTCTCCTCCCATCACCTCTGCATAAACCCGGAGAAGCTGAGGTTGGATTTGTGTCCCCATGCACTTGTAAAATTCTGATGGAAAGCCATCAGACCCAGGGCACTTCCCCACTTTCAGTCTCCCAATCTCTGCCTTTATTTCTTTTCCTGTTATAGGAGCTAATAGGGATTCTCCTTGTACCGGGGTGAGCTCCAGGAGTTTAATGTTTCTAAAAAGGTCTACATTGATGCCCTCCCTAGAGTTTTCTCCTCCACATATAATATAGCATAGTATTCCTTGAAGGCATCTGAAATCTCATGTACCCCTTTGACCATTGCCCTCCTCTGCGGGTGCCAAACATGGGTGATTGTGGCCCTGGTCCTCTGTGCCCGAAGTCTACTAGCCAATAATCTTAAGGAGCGTGGACCACCTTCATAGTATCTCTGACGTAAAAAAAGGAGTTTTTGCTACACATAGTAATCTAATATGCCAGAGAGTTCTCTTTTATAGTCCAAAAGCTATCGAGCCCTATCTCTGTCCATTTTCTGTTTTTGCTGCCCTTCTAACTCCTGCACACACTTGAGCAATTCTATTCTATGGGCCTCTCTAGTCTTTTTTTTCTGCGAAGCTATCTGTATTAGTTTCCCTCTAAACGCCACTATAGCTGCGTCCCATATGATAGATCGTGAAGTATCTTGATCAGAATTCTCTACAAGAAGGTTTTTACATGTTTCAGTTACTAAGCTCTTAACCTCTTTATCTTTCAGAAGGGAGACATTCAAGGCCAAAAGGTATTATGTCTTAACTCTCCCAAGTCCATCTGCATATATAAGGGGGCATGATCAGAGAGAAAGAACTCACTCTGGGAACCGAGGAGGAGGAATCCAGATGTGGGTTAAATGTCAGGCTCAGGTCACCCCCACAAATCAATTGTCCCTCACCCCAGTCTTGCAATGTAGTCAGGAAGGTATGATATTCTTGGTACAGTGTCCCTGGAGGGAAATATACTGATGCCAAGGTAATAATGTTACCCATAAACTTCCCCTTTAACATAGCAAATCGTCCCTCTTTGTCTATTTTCGAGTCTATTTTTTCAAATTGTGTCTTTGAGGGAACTAGAACCACTGCACCATGCCTTCTACCCCTCTTATAGGATGAAGCTGTTAATTCCCTGAATCCCAGCTTTAGGAACTTATTGTGCTCCTGCATCATCAGATGAGTTTCTTGTAGGACCAAGAAGTCCACAGAAGCTTTTTTAGCCTGACTTATAATCTTGCTCCATTTTATTGGGTTGGTGAGACCCTTTACATTATATGAGCACACCAGAGTACCCCTTTTATCTATACTTAAAGCTATATGTTCTAAATGCCAGCCCTCCAACAAGGATTCCTCCTCCCTCTCCCGGGCCATCTGCTATGTATTCTCTAACCTGTATTGAAATTAAAAGTAAAACATACTCTTGGCTTGTAATATCAGAACTATCCCAAACAGTAATTACCTTAAAAAAAAGAAAAAAAAAACACTTATCAAAACTGGTCAACATGACCATTAACTTTATAAACATTAATCTGCTTCCAAAGGTGGAGACCCTAGTTCGAGGGTCTCTTTTCTTGCTCACTTCAAGGTCTCTGTGAGTCAAGTCTGGAGGGGTTTTGCTCCATCTCCAGACTGAGAGACCCCCTCCAAGAGCTTCTTGGTGGAATAAAGAAACAATTTAGCTCTGCATCAAATTCGGAGGCTTAAAGTAAACTAGCCTTGACTGGCTATAGTAGTGAACACCTGAACCCTCTTGATGGTAAAGGGTTAGACGGTTATGTGCATTTGCATAAAGGTTAAGACCCATTCAACCTTTATATGTGAGTTAATATTTACAGTGGGTTGTGCAGGGTATGCCCCAGGAGCCCCCAGGATGCGAACACCTCACCAACCCGAGCAGACATCCTCCCTTAGAGGAGAGCAAGGGAGGCGAAGACCAATCCAGGAAGTGCTAATTACTCCACAAATCCAATTCTACACTAATTTGTCATGAGACTATCATTAGGATAGTCTGTGCATCTCATTTTGTTAACTGGCAACAATCCAGGCCACTTAGGAGGGAGCCGTATGCCACCGATCGGCTGGTAGAGCTGACCGCCAAATCTATTAAGAGCACTTGTATGGCCTCTGGCTGTTCCCTCCAGGCAACCTGCAAAGGTCACTCGTGGGTTGAGCACTCAGCCACTGCTCCCTGTCATAGGTCTCTATGCAGGCTTTTATTGGGGTCAAAATGGCTCCAATTTAATAATTCTCAGCCGGTCTGATAGGGCCGCTCCCCTCCCCCATGGCACGAATCACCTATTATGTTGCTTTTAGGAATGGTCCTTGGCTCTTTCCTCTCCCCCTGAGTTATAGGCATTTTCCCCAGGAGAGGTGGGCCACACCCTAGAGGGCACCATCTCCGCACACCCCACCCCCTTGTACTCTTTATCCGCTTGTCACTTATTAAGAAACAGACCCTTATTTAAACAAAATAAAAGGCAAGTGCCTCAGTCTGTTAGCATCTCTCGATTCTTAGGGCCTATATTCCATTTCAGCAACATAGGTCTTTCAGTCTCCATCCCCTTAACAGAGTTCAAGTAGGAAAACTACTTGCTGTTATAGTTTCAGAGTTCAGGTTTGGGATTCTGCTTCATTCGCCGGCGCAACATAATCCTCGGGGTTATTCATTCTGGTTTGGGTTTCTTGATCTTGTTCGCCCTGTCATGAGCATTTCTGGCCTCTCACAGTGTCCCACAGAAGTGTCTATGCTGGGTTTTCCTCCTTGCCTTGTTGGTCTGATTATTGACCTTGCTCTCCTGTGTATTTGTTGTTGCAGATTTTGGTTTGCCACCAGGTCCAGGAGGGTAGTCCCATGCTGGGCCAAGGAATCAGAGGCCTCCCTCAACTCCTGGAAATGAAGTGGAACCCTTGTGGTAAGGACTTTAAGTCAAGCAGGATATTCAACAAATGCTTGCATCTCTTTCTGGTAAAGTAATTTCACAATTGCTAAGAGCTGTCTTCATCTCGCCAGGAGCTGGGGGGTGAAGTCGTGATTGAAAAACAATCTTGTGTCCCCAAATTCTACACTTTTTTTGACCAAGCTAGAGAGAGAATCTCCTCCTTGACCCTATAGTCGAGAAAGGCAAGTACTACCGATCTCGGTCTAGCCTTTGGGTCTCGGGGTTTAGGAATAAGTGAGCGGTGTGCATGAATTATATATAGGGCTTTTTCTGGAGGCAAGTTCAGGATTTCATGCAAATAAGAGTCCATAAAAGTTAACATGTTACTGGACTCCGTACCCTCCGGCAAACCGTGAATCTGGATATTATTCCCCAATTATGATTTTCCATCTCCTCCAGCCATTGTTCAAGTGTGACGGTGCATTGGTTAAGCTCTAGGAGAGCCGAGTTATGTACATCAGTAGTTTGGGTATAGTCCGTTAGGGTAGTCTTGAGGGTTCCCGTACGGTGCTCCAGGGTTTCAATTTCTTTCCTATGGTCAGAGACCTTGGCTTCCAGGCTCTGCAGTGTTTCAGTCATCTGTTTGAGGGCCTGGCAGAGCTGGCATGAGGTAATGGTGCAGTCAGCCTCATCCAGTGGGATGTCTGAGGACATAGTGCCATCCAGAGTCTCCTGGGATTTACAGACTGTCGGTGGCTGCATCCCTTCAAAGACATGTTTTGATGGTTTACCACCTCCAGTCGGCAGATTTTCTTTAAACCGCTGCTTTGGAGCCATAAGTTAGGCAGTAATGTTGCATTTTAAAGACAGGATGCGGGCTAGAACACGGTGATGCGAGTGGATTGTTGTAGGTCGTTCTTGGAGCTTGCAGACTAAGCCGCCATTAAGAGGTGCTCACAACTGGAAGTCCGATTCTTGTCTTCTCACAGGTGCTGTGTTTATTGATATGACTAAAGCCTTTGACCTTGTTGATCATCCTATACTCCCTGGCATGCTTCCCTCACTAGGCTTCTCATCATCTGTGGTAGCCTGGTTCCCGTAGCGGCTCTAGCCACAAATGGTTACCAGGGCACAGCTGGGGCACAACAGATGGCAGCCAGGGCACTGATATATTGTTACTATGGGGGAAGCTCTGCACCATATGGGGCACCAACTGGGGCACAGCATTTTTTTACCGGGGCACGTGCCCTGGTGGGCCCTGGTGTAGAGCCGCCACTGCCTGGTTCTTAAATTACCTACTAAATAGGGTCCGAGTTGTTAAGTACAATAACACTCTCTTGAATCCGACAACCATCAATATAGGGGTTACCAAGGGCTCCATCTTTGCCCCCCTTCTCTTTACAATATTTATAAATAATATCACCTCTTGTGTTTCATCCTGCTCATCCCTTCTTTATGCAGATGCTATTGTACTGTACTCAAGCTCTAAAAATATTTCTGAAATAAACTCCAACCTCTCAGTGGACTTTATTAACGTACAGGTTTGGCTTACTGAAAACAAGCTGGTTCTCAATGAAAGTAAAACCCAGGCTATGCTATTTGGATTGGCTTCTAAACTTAAATCCTCTAAGTGAATTTCAAAGTATCCAGCACATCCGGCTCCCCAATTAGTATTGTTACTTCCTTCAAATACCTAGGCATCACTCTGGACCAGTCCCTTGACTTTGACCTGCATGTGCAATCCACTTGTAAATCTGTAAATTCAAAACCTGGCATAGCATATAAAACTAGCTATGCTCTTACACCATCTGCTAGGCTGGCCATCGCATGGGGCATCCTGCTTCCCTCCCTGACCTATGGGGTACCGACTTACTCTGTCATGCAGAAATCTATGCTACATAGATGGGATGTTGCCTATAACAACATTTGTCGATTTGCCTCCTCATTGACGCGACTAAAGCACTATTGCCAGCTTTATTCTGACCTAGACTGGCTATCACCCTTTGCAGTCAGACTACACTCCCTTGGCTCTCTGATTGATAGTATTATGAGGTCCCAAACTCCTGTAGCGCTTGCCACCTTGCTGTTTCCCCATTCATCCCCATATGGCCTACACTCGGTTGAGAAATCCCTTCCTTATGTCCCAAGATGTAAAACCTCAAAAGGCGCTAGTGCATTCTCCTGCTTTGCCCCAAATTTACTGGAACACTCTGCCTCCTGCTGTATGTCAGTCTCCATCACATACCACTTTCAAAAATGACCTCCGTAAATACTTATCCCTCTCTGAGGCTTGCTCTTGCTTTAAACCACCATAATTTGATTCTTCTCAGCTCTTTTCCCCATCTCTCCCCTACTAAACCTATTTCTTGGTTATCGCTTGTGTCTCTATCGACCCTCTCCTCCACTCTTCTAGGAAAAGGCCACCTCCTTGCTAACCTCCACCGAGGAGACCGGAGGTCGCGAGGGCCTGCCCTGAAGCCCTCCCTGCCCGCAGAAGCCCCAAACCCAAGCCACATCAGATACCACCCCTTCACCGAGGAGACCGGAGGTCACGAGGGCCTGCCCTGAAGCCCTCCCTGCTCACAGAATCCCCGAACCCAAGCCATATCAGATTCCACCCCCCTTCCCCGAGGAGACCGGAGGTTGCAAGGGCCTGCCCTGAAGCCCTCCCTGTCCACAGAAGCCCCGAACCCAAGCCACATCAGATACCACCCCTCCCCCCGAGGAGACCGGAGGTCGCGAGGGCCTGCCCTGTAGCCCTCCCTGCCCGCAGAAGCCCTGAACCCAAGCCACATCAGGTAATTTTACCTTGCTCCAGGCAGCTGCCGCAACCGTTGGACATCTGGCGCCTTTTCTGCAAATGGCTACAAGGTCCCCTTCTCATCGCACGAATCCTAGCCAAAAAGCACCTCGAGTTGCTGCTCAGGCTTAGCCCCGCTGAACGCTACGTGTTCGGCTACCTACCACCCCCACCACCACCCTTGGTCGACACTCGAATTTATAGCTAGGGATAGTCGGGTGACCTGCCGAAATAACCTATCAGCCTACTTTTCCAGCAGCAGGTTATACTAACCAAACACTAGTGGCCACTGTAACATTCCTCTCACTTACTACACATACAATGTTATCCCTACTATTAGCAACCCTACTGACTTTCAGGATCATACAACTTGCTCTACACCCCCCCCCCGAGGCTCCTATACCACACCACTATAACTATTACACTAATCCTTCAGCTATCTATGATAATTACAGACCCAGTTCCTCCAACATCTCCCACTCATGCCAAATTGATCCCGATGACCTATACCCACACACGCTCACGTTAAATCTCACACTCACACATGGTATGCATTGTACCTCAGCTCTCCCCCAGTTCAGACCTCAACCCCCCACCACCCACGTTAGCCCCACTATCGTTCTCCTCACTTCCCTTATCCTTCTATCCAGCGTCATTCCTAGTCACCCAGTCCCCACCTCCAACACAAAAAGCCCAACACCCTACCAATCCCTGCGTCAATCATCCAAACTCTGTAGGTTGGTCCTCCTCCGGCACACCCTCCTACTTCTCTTATTATCTGGCAATATCCGCCCCAACCCAGGACCACCCTGCACTAAGGCCTCTCCACAAAACCCTCAGGGGAGTCTGCTGCTAGCCACCCTTAATATTTGCAGCCTACCTAAAAAACACACCCCTCTCCGAGGCTGGATTGCCCAACATACACCAGACATACTAGCCCTCTCTGAGACCTGGCTCTCTGAAAAAATTCCCAATGCTGCTGTCTCCCTCTGTAATTATACCATCTTCCAGGCAGATAGGAACAGCAAGAGAGGCAGTGGCTGCGCAGTTTATGTTAAATCCTCATTCAATGCCACAGAAGTACATACCACCGCACCACAATATGGCGCCCAGACTCTTACAGTCAAACTCAGTCTAGGTACCAAAACTCCACATCATTTTGGCCTATATCCCCCCGAGAAACCAAAAACTTGCATTTGGTTCGATCCTTCACATTATCGCCCACCTACCTAATACTAGTGAAATCATCTTAATGGGTGACTTCAACGTCAACTGGCTATCTCCAGCCTCATCCAGCTTCATAGACACTGCCCTGGCATTTGATCTTACCCAACTAGTCACCTCCCTGACCAGAAGGGACTGTAGATCCAGGACCTCCACCCTTTTAGACCTCATTTTCACCAACAGGCCACGTAATCTCTCCCATGCAACTGTACTCCCTGACTCTATCAGTGACCACTCCCCAGTAACTTGCTGGTGGTCAGGTAAATTGGCCCCTGCCCTTCCAAATATCTCCTGGAAGCAAAGGCTTAAAAGAGGAGGCCTAGAGAACCTCAAAGCCTATCTATCTAACAGCAGCTGGCTCCCCATTTACACCACGCAGTCAGTTGACCTTGCACTCGCCCACTTTATAACCACCTTCAACAAAGCCTGTGATATATTCGCTCCCCTCTCAAAGCAAGTTGTGAAAACCAGAACCACCCCCTGGATCACATCTTCACTACTAAACCTGCTACAACAAAGGGACAACCTTTGGCACAAGGCCCTTGACTCCCAACGCACCCAGGATAGACAACTTTACCGGGAGGCAGGTAATAAATGTACATGGGCCTTGCAGAAGGCAAAAGCTAATTACTACCAACAAACCCTTACCTCCTCCTGGGAAGATGGAAAAAAATTCTGGAACAACATAAAAGAACTCAGTGGAAAATCCTGCTCCCCCAACCCTACCCAGCTCAGCCTAAATGGGGATGTCACACAGGATCCCGCTACTATCACAAAAGCCCTTAACTCCTCCTTCTCGGACCTCTCCCATATCCTCTCTCCCAATTTCCTCCACCCTCCCACACCCCAACCTCCCCATGAAACCCCGTGTAATGTCAACTCGCCTCCCTTCCGGCTTTGAGTCATCCCCTGCAGTGAGGCAAAACACTATATTACCAAAGATATCGCCAATATCCGTTACAGCAATGACTCCCTTGATCTTAAACTTATTCAGCTTACCCTGGATGTCACACTACCCCACCTTACAAAAATTCTCAACCTCTCGCTATGCCTCGGTCAATTCCCCTCAATCTGGAAGAAAGCCATAATCACTCCCATTCTGAAGAGTGGTGACCCCACTAACACCAGCAACTATAGACCTATCTCAATACTTCCACCTCTCTCCAAAGCACTTGGAAAAAATAGTCTCGGACTAGATAACAGAGCATCTAACTAAACACAACCTCCTCAGCCAGGAACAGCATGGTTTACCGAATGGCCATAGTACTTGTCACTGTACTTTTTGAGCTCACCTCGTTCATCCACGAGGCCCTTGACCAAGGCTCAATTGCAGGGGCGATCTATGTGGATCTGACCAAGGCATTTGACATGGTCAGTCACAAGCTACTGCTCTTTGTCCTTCCACAGCTAAACGCGGTCCCAGAGGCTACTGCCTGGTTCAAGGACTACCTCTTAGGATGGTCACAGCAAGTCAGGATAAACACCACCATCTCCACCTCCAAAACAGTTTGCTCTGGGGTCCCGCAGGGGTCTATACTTGGCCCTCTCCTTTTCACCCTCTTTTTAAACTCTCTCCCTAAGGTGTGCAGCGGTCATCTACTACTCTATGCTGATGATGCAGTACTGTATTGGAAACACCCTCAACCGAGCACCCTTCAATTGGCTCTTCAGGGTTTTTTCTGGGAGCTAGAGAACTGGTTCACTGAACACCGCCTGATCATCAATTATAAAAAAACAAAGTCCATGATCTTTGCGCATCACCAAAGCCCACATAGTCAGTCGGCACTCCTAATTAAGAACTCACTAGGCACCCCACTGGAATATGTTACAAACTTTAAATACCTGGGTATCACATTAGACACCTCCCTCTCCTACCATAGTCATTTCCAACTTCTCTCCTCCGCTGTCAACGCTAGAGTGGGCATCCTCTACAGACTCAAGCACTGCCTACCTGCACAGGCCATGCAACTTGTAGTCACCTCCTCCTTCCTCTCCCCTACTTGACTATGAGATAGTTATGTACGGCTCAGCTGAACCCACCACACTAAGCAGTATAAACACTGCCTTGAATAAAGCCTGCCGCCTAGTTATAGGCAGTGACAGACTAACCCAAGTCTGCGATCTTTATACTTTGGCTGGTTGGCTAAATTTCCAACAAAGACTAAAGTACCACACCTGCATCCTTGCAAAAAAGATACACCTTCAGCTAGCCCCCATCGGCCTGCTCCCCGTTATCAGTGCAGCCCCCATTAGGCGCAATACAAGACTCGCAGCAAACTCATCATTTTTGGTCCCCCTTTGTAGAACATCCCTAGGGCAAAGATCCTTCTGCTACAGTGCCCCTCTCTGACTCAACGCGATACCACCCCCCACTTTCCCAGACCCATAGCATCTCACTATTCAAAACAGGCCTTAAAGCTCAACTACTTGAGAGTGCTAAATGTGACTGTGGCTAACGCTGCCCACCCTATTTGCTCCCACACCCTCCACATTTCCTGACACAGGGTCTCTCTAGACCACATGAATCTGCATCCTACAAGTCTCTGTCAAGGGATTCCAAGAGTGCTGCCTAATTATCTCACCAGTTAAATAAGTTCAAGCCTGGACTGCTCTGTCAGTACTGATACTGTAAATACTGCCTGTTTGTGTTCGTAACCAACGTGGAACCTTTGCAAAAGAGTCTGTGACTCAAAGGATTGTAATTCCGATTGTATTCAATAAATAAATAAAATAAATAAAGTGCCTTCTGAACTCTGAGCTTCCTTATCCTCTCACTTATACCATGGCCCTGTACTGTGCCACGCACTTATATCTGTAGTGAGTTGTCAATATTATCCTTCCTGCTGGTGATTCATTTGTGTCTCTCTGTTGAAATGACCTACTCAACTATGTGTACCCTGTCTAAACATACTGTATTTAAACTGTTTTCTTTTTGTATCATTCTAATTTTAGCTATTGCATCTGAAAATGTCCCTGATTCCTGTATAGACTATCCATCTATGTAACTAGTTTTTTTTTCACTATTTGTATGAAGTCTACTGTGATCTGTATCCTACTGCTGTAATCTGACTGTTTTTTTTGTATTATGTTTAACTGTACCGTGCTAGCTACTGTCTGAAGTCGCATCCTACCACTCCCTGTACTGTACTGTTTACATCTGTAACCTCCCGGTTCATGTCTGAAAATAGTCATTTCCATGGCTAGTACACTCACTCGGTAAACAAAAACTAAATAAATAAATATCAATAATGTTTTTAGTGCACATTTCACCATCAGTATCACTGCAAGGCTTAAAGATATCCTCATGTCTCTCGTAGATCAACTCTCATGTGAAAGATCTGATCCTGAAATATCTGGTCCACCCTCTAACTTTAACTTCTTATCAGTTACTCTAATAGAAGTCCATAAAGCCCCAAATGACCTGAATATGAACAAAAGTGCAGGAGCAGACCTGCTTGACATGAAGATTCCCTGCTTTGCTGTGCATTACAGCTGTGTTTCAGTTGCCATGTTATTTAACCTCTCTCTCACTTCACTTGAGCTTGCTACAGTCTGGAAATGGGCCAGTTTTTCCCCTCCACAAAGGAGGAGCCAAGCAAAATATAAACCAGTACAGACCCATTGCTACCCTCCATGCTCTTTTCAAGGTACTTGAGGAGTATGTCCACTCCCAGATGACCAAGTATCACAAACTGCACAACCTTTTTTCAGCCAGGCAATCTTTTTCACAAGGGTCATGCTACCATTTCTGCCTTTCCCAAATGATCTCCTCTACTTAGTCATGGACACTCTCTGGTGCCATCATGATTGATCTCTTCAAGGCTTTTGATCTGGTCGGCCATGTGCTACTCTTGCACAAACTCAGGAACCTTGGCCTGGTTCTTTCTGCCATGAGCTGGTTTAAAAGCTACCCATGCTATCGCACTCAGGCAATGATCATACAAGGAAATAACTTTGATCTGGCAGTTATCAGTCTAGGAGGGTTCCATGTCATAACGGTGACTGCAGAATAATGATCACCGTTATGGCCAGTGTACATCACTGAAAATGAATTTCGGAGATGCACACTCACAGCGAGGAGAAATAGGGCACCCCAGACCTACTGGTTATTTTTTTAATCACCCTCCACATGGGGGGCTTCACCCGCAAACACACCGCTACTTATGGATTCTCAGCTCTGGGGAGGGGGGTTTGGGGATGAAAAACTTAAAAAAAGTGAATGGTACCGCTGGTAAAAAACAAACTGTGTCGTGCTGGACCGGACTGAACGCTGCACCCTCCACCTCCCAACTGACCACCCTCCCCACCATGCTAGTGGACCAGCTCGGCAGCTTCCTGCCACACCCCCTCCCACATACCATCCCTCCCCTGCCTCTCCCCCCTGCATGTGTGCATGCGCATATACCCGTGTACATCCCCTTGCCATATGTCACCCACCCTGGTATCTGATCACCCCCCTGCCAGGTAGCCCCGAACACAGGCACCGTAACTGAGTCACCATTTTTGTAGGCATCCAATTGCGGTTACCTTGTTCATGGGTACCCATCTAGGAGTACCTTAAGGCTCTATACTCAACCATCTACTGTTTTCCATTTTTGCAAAGATCTCCCAAAGCACATTGTAATGATACCATTTTACTATGGCGCACTAACTATGAGTTAAATAAGATCCTTCAATCTGACTTCATCATGATCTCCTCCTGGTTCATCCACAGTGGCCTGATCCTTAATGCAATCAAGACCAAGATGATGATGTTCAAATTCTGAAATTTAACAAAGCATTCAGCTAATCCTCTTAGTATCACCAAGAAGGCAACTCTTTTGAGCAAGTAAGTGTTGTCAAATATCTGGGGTTATGGCTTGATGACTCACTCACATACAATAAACACATTGACCTCATTCTTGCCACCATGGGTTAAAAACTCAGTCTCCTCTTCAAGACTAAATGCTGCCTTAGCGTGCATGTAAGGGTGCAGGTGGTTTCCTACTTCTAGCTCCTGACCATTGATTATGAGAGAGTTATTTACTTTGCAGCAAATAAAGCCACTCTACTGCCCCTAGATTGGTTATATAACATGCTATGCAGGTTTAAACTCTTGTGTGCCTTCTCCACCCGTCACTGTATGCTCTTTGATCAATTAAGTCTGTTGAGTCCACCAGGCAAGCATGATTGCCACTGGTTCTCTTTGCCTCACAACTGGGAAAACCCCCGTCTACCTCATGACTCGCTTAATGCATTTGAGCAGTACCTACTCACTCCGTTCATCTGTTGCGCTCAACTTTTCAACTCCTAGGATGAAGTGTAAACGTGACTGAAAGTCCTTCACAAACTTTGCACTAGATTCCTGGAAAAGACTTCCTCTTCAATCTTGAATGCTTCTAGTGTACAATTGCTCAAGTTGCTTCTATCCAGCCACATGAGAACCCCTTGTACCCACACCCTCCTCCCTTCACAGTGCCAGATTAAGGTAACCTGGGGCCCTAGGACCAAGAGAAATCTGGGGTCCTCTCACCACAGCCGTACCCCTTCACCACCCACAACTGTGCCCCTTTGCCAAGACCACACCTCTTGGCCATTGCATACCAGTTACTGAAACTTGGAAAAAAAAATTACTATCCCCTATTTTGTTTGGTAGGGTAGTGACTCATCTCTAAAAGAGGCTAGGTTCTGGGTGATGTAGGGGCTAAGTTGGTAGTTTACTAGAGGAGTCATTAACTTCAGAGAATATGTTGTAAAGGGAGTGATTGTTAGAATAAATCATTCCCAGGATCAGACATTTCTGTTATTGATAAGTAAGCTAGGATCAACAAATGGCAAGACTTACTGATGGGAATCTGGAAATACATTCATTTGTTCACCCTGAAAATGGAGCTATGTCAAGATCAGAACTTCAAAGTGAGTGAGATGAAAGAATTATAAAAAGAGTATGATTTTTAATTGTACCATTGAAATGCATTGTAGATTTCTTAATTTTAGGAGTGAGAGTAAATATAAAGCATACAGACTGAATTGTACTCTTAATCTTTCATATTTAAGAATAAGACTTGATTATAAGTGGGGATTCTAAATAGGGGTAGGAGACAAAGCAATGGAAATGGGTCTCTTCACACCTTAACACCTGGCAGGGGCCCCCTGAAGCAATCAGTTGCATTTAACATCTAATCAGGGAGGTGAGTGTCAGTTCAGCCCCTGCCTTGCTCAGATTACTCAGTGGCCGATCCTTTACAAAAAAAAAAAAGAAAGAAAAAAATATATGTAGGGGATTGCTGGGGGCCCCCCTGGCAGGCAGGGGCCCTAGGCCTGAGCCTATGTTGCCTATGTCTTAATCTGGCCCTGTCCCTTCAGCATTGTACATGATGTATATTAAGGTCATTATTCTTTTTTTTTTTTTTTAATTTCCATTTATGCCTCGTCCTCTTTGTGCCCAGTCTCCACTCCTTCTGGAGACACATATAGCGGTCTCCCTGCATCATGACCTGCCCGATTCTACCCTGGTGAGTCCCCATCAAGCCATGGCTATACCCCCAGGTGGGTATGGGGTACAGGGTGAGGCAGCGGTGCCCCAAGAATCTTGCAGTGTCAGACTCACCAGGACGTCAGGCAGGTGCAAGTAATCAGGGTCTCCATCATCTAGGAGACCTGGCACTGGTGTTTCCATGTTCTGGGGGAGTGACACGCACCCAGACATCATGGCATCAACGCTGACGTCGCCACTTCCCAACCCCTCGAGTCAGCTACAATGCTTGCTGCACCTCCAGCTTCCGCTAGAGGCTAGGCAAGCACCGAGCAAGGACCCCCTCCCTCCCAGGAGAGGATAGCTGTCCAATGGATGCTCAATCTTCTCCCAACCCTGCTGACCCCTGATGTCCTGGGCTCAATCCTGAACATGGGTCACCAGTGTAGCGTGAGGTGTGGCATCCAGTGTCTCAACCTCAGCACCACCGGGCTTGACAGTCATTATTCTTTATGGCTTCTATTCCACTTATGCTACTCTGTATTTATTAATCTGTTTCTATTTTGTATTATGTATTATGGCTTTGTATATTTTATATATATATATATATATATATATTGCATGCTTGTTTATTGCTTAGCTAATCTATCCTGCTACCTGTGATTGTTCTCTCTGGGATCCCCACAAAAACAAGATGCCGCATCTCATGGAGGTGATCCCAACTGGAATAAGTTCCAATAAAACAAGAGGGAATACTTCCAGATTAGCCTGGACTAACCACTGGATCACCAGGGAAAAAAGTGAAATGAGAGTATTTTTTTGGGGGGGAGCAGGGGAGCAGTCATTTCAATGGCACCAGAGAGGGTTCTGTTAGAAAAAAATGGTGTTTTTCTGTGTAGGCACTTCCTTGATCTCCAGGGCCTGGATATTCAAAAGGGTTGCGCATGGTGCAACAGGGATGCACCATACGCAACCCACCGATGCGCCCCAGTGCGATATTGAGAGGGGCAGGTTGTGACGCGCAACTTCTGATGTGCTGAGGCGCAACAGTAATGTATGCTGTGCAAGTGCGGGGGCGTGCCCATGCATATGCGGCACATCCTGATATTCAGCCCGGGATGTGCGGTGCATATGCTGGCACAAACACACCTTACGCCACTCAGGGGGGTGCAAAGATGTGCCTGGTAAAACCAGGAGCAAGGCCAGGCCACCCACAGGTGAGCTGCCATATTGCAGGGTGCAATACAGCAGCCACCAGCCGTGGGTGGCCACCTGCCCACCCAGATCACAGACCTCAAGCCCCCTGCCCAGGGAGCATTGTGCCCCCCTGCCCCTTGCCCGATCGCGGGCATAAGTGTTACTAAGGTCCCAGTTGGACCTGCGAATTCCCCGCCCGATCGCGGTATAAGTTATATGAAGGTCCCAGGTGAACCTGGAACACCCCTGCCCAATCGCAGGCATATGATATAAGACGGTCCCAGGTGGACCTGTGAATACCCCTGTTACCCGATCGTAGGCATACCTGCAATGCATGTCCCTGGTGGTCCACTGGAAACCACCCCCAATGCCCATTCATGGGTGGCATAGCACAAGGGACCCTGATGGTCCAGTGGTATCCCTCCCACCCGCCCACTGAGGTCCCGCCATCCAGCATCCCCTCGTCATTGGTGGGCAGCACCCCACCGGCATGCTGCCCATCGAATGACAGCGTACAGTACTGTCTCTACGCCTATTGGTCCACCACGTGGACCAATGGGTGTGCAGACCATACTGTACTACACAGGCCCGATATGTGAATCTTTAATCTCATTCTAACCACCTCATCAATGTCCACCATGTGTAAAATGGCTAGGGTTGTACCCATTTGTTTCAGTGATTTAAATGTCATGTATGTATTACAGTACATGGAAATTACAATAAAAATCTTTATGGAAAAAAAAAATGGTGATCCCCAATCTCTGGATAACTATAGACTCATCTCGATCCTACCACATCTGAGTAAGCTCCTAGAAAAGATTGTCCATCACTAACTCACAGAGCACATTAACAAACATAACCTCCTATGCCCACAACAGCATGGCTTTAGAAAACACCACATCACTGCATCTGCCCTGGTCCAGTTCACAGACCATGTTATCAAAAACATGGACACATGGAACCTCACAGGTACCATCTTCATTGCCCTGTCCAAGGCTTTCGACGTGATCGATCACCACTTGCTCTACAACAGGTTGGTGGGCCTTGGTTGTTGGATGGAGATGGCAACCTGGTTCTAAAACTACCTTGCAGATCGATACCAGATGGTCACCATCAATGGTGCTACCTCTGCAGCAAAGGCTGTGACCACTGGAGTACCCCAAGGCTCCATGCTGGGCCTGCTCCCATTCTCTTTGTTTATAAACCCCTACCTGATGAAAGCCTCACATGCAAAGCCATCCTATATGCTGATGACGTGGTGTTATTCCACAGTGCCAAGTCACTGGCAAACCTCTCTTCCCTGTTAACTCAGAACTATCAAACAGCACATAACTGGTTAAGAAACATAGAAACATAGAATTTGACGGCAGACAAGGACCGCTTGGTCCACCCAGTCTGCCCATTTCCCTACCTGCTGGATAAGCTGCAGATCCTAGTTAACCAGCAGCCTACTTCTTCTTACCCCCACCCCCCAGAATTGCCTTATGACTGTCCCATGCATGCTTGAATTCCACCACTGATTTTGACTCCACAACCTCCTCCGGAAGGCCGTTCCATGCATCCACAACCCTCTCTGTGAAAAAATACTTCCTTAAATTACCTCTGAGCTGCCCCCCCTCTATCTTCAAATTGTGCCCTCTTGTTCTTGCACACCTCTTTTTTTGAAAGATGCTACCCTCTTGGACTTTGTTGATTCCCTTGAGGTACTTGAAAGTTTCTATCATGTCCCCCCTCTCCCTCCTTTCCTCGAGGGTATATGGTTCCTGGGTAACAGACTACTGCTTAATGCTAGCAAAACTAAGACCATGCTCCTGGGGTCTAAAGCAAAGCTATCTAGCCTGGCAAGCACCTCATCACTCTTGACTGTCCCAGCTCCAGGTGGCTCCCCACTTGAGAATGTGACTAGTTTCAAATACCTGGGTGTCACCCTTGACTCCTCCTTAACTTACTCTGCACATATGAACACCACCATATGATGAATAAACCAGAAATTGGCAATGGGCTACTGACTTCGACACTATCTGACCCCAATGGCTAAACTTACCATAGTCCAAGGCAACCTCCTCCCTCTCCTAGACTACTGCGCCCCCATATACACTCATACCTCTTCCAAACTACTTACTCAACTTAGCACCACCTACAACAACATCTGCAGATTTGCATAAATGGCTCCCTATGCCACTCACCACTGCTCTCTTTACCAGGCACTGGGTTGACTCCCCCTACATGCATAATTCAGCTACATTCTTGGATGTACAATGGACAACACCATCAGGGACAGTAACCTGTCCCCAAATTCCTCCCTACTCAACAAGAGGCACTGTCCCCACCCCCTGAGAAACTCCAGTGTTCCACCATTGGAAGACCCTAGAACATCCCCTAGCCTGGGCAGTAGAACATTCTCTTTTGTAGCACCCAAGTTATGGAATAATCTTCCTGACTCCCTCTGCTCTCTTGATTCACACCTTACATTCAAGACACACTATAAAGCCAAACTACTGCATGCAGAAACATGCACCTGCCCCTTGGGGTGATTTCCAAATGTATGGCTCACTGTATCTTAAGTCTGCTCAATCTCTGTCTTATGAGTTATATAGTTATTTCTGGTTATAAATGTCTTCTTTCTGTATTCTAACTTGGAACTGTACATTTGCATTGTTCCTTTATCCCTGTTTGTAATAGTTACAGTACTTGCACTTGTACCTTATTCTTTCCCCATCCTATGTACTTGGAAGTGTAATTACTTGACTATGCTTATATATGTGCCCTCTGTATGGCCCGGGTCGCACCTGAAAATGGTCCATTGAATTAGTGCACCTACTTGGCAAATTAATTAATTAATTAATTAAATATTTTTGATTTTACTGCATGATTTTAAATTGATGTTATGTATGTTGTAATTTTGTATTGTTATACCCCTTGTGTATCCCCATCTCCCCAGGCATAGCTAAAAAGGGTCTTTGATCTAGTCTACTTTCCTGGTAAATCAAATCAAATCAAATCAATCAATCAATCAATAAATAAATAAATGTATACAGTTGATGGCACTCAGCACATTTCTCATGCCATGTATTGCATAGAATGCATCCTTTGTTGCCTGTATATTGGCCTGTGGGGTGGGGCATTGTATGTGCTCATGCACACACAGCAGCAGGGTGTGGGTGACCTCATGCCGTGCTATGGACAGGGAGGACTGACTGACATCTGTGTCATCCCCAGCCACCCTCTGGAAGTACCCTGTGGCATAGTATGCCAATGCACATAGGACTTTCATCACAACCAACATCACCATGACTGACTGATCGAGGGTGCCACCTGTGCATGAACCATGTCACACAGCCATTTGATTGTGTCATGGTCCAGGCAGAATCTCTCCAGGCAATGTGTGGCCTACAGGATGCCAGCATCCAGCCATGGTTGAAATACACGTTGTCATGGCCATGCCATCAATGTCTGCTCATGTTCCCTCTCACCATCCAGCAGGAGGACATTCATCATTAACTCCAGATACATCCTGTGTACCCCTGTGGCGATGCCCTTACATGGATGCCAGATGATGTGTGTTACACTCATGTCTGTGATTCACCCGACAAAGGCCCTGACTGGGTTGCTGTACAGGTGTTCAATGCCGATGGGAGACCCTTTAAAGAGGTAGGTATCTGGAACTCCAGTGTGGTGATGCAGCATGCTTGGGCATCACTGGGTCATTTCTTGCTTGACTCTGTACAATGTCAGCAGAAGGGGAAAGTGTGTCTGTGGCTACAGTTGATGTGGTTAGTGTTTACCTATGGAAGTTGTGGAGGGTATCCTTCACAACATGCCAGGACTCCGTGGAGGGGGGACCAGTCTGGCAGGTGATCTAGCCTGCAGAGGTAGGTATCCACCTGTCATAGTTCACTGGTGCATGCATGTCCTGTGTTTTGTGTGCTGTGTCAGTCATGTTGATCCCCCCTTATGTCTTCGCAGGACCTCCATGGATGCCCAGGATGAATCGTCGATGAACTTATGCAGCAGCCAGATGGTGCTGTGGCTGTGATGGTGGCCAGCTGGCAGAGGTAGCCATTATACCTGCCAGACTTCCTTTCCTGGAGGGTGGGCTCCCAAGACACCCACTACAAGGATGATGAAGGAACCATCAAAGGTATGTTCTGTGGTGGGGCTCTGTATGCCAGCAAAAGGGGAGGGGGGACTGTGTGCCTGCTGTGTACAACTGTGGCCTTGCATGTGTAGCTTGCCCATGACTGTCCTCTGTGTTCATGGTCCTCATGGGGAGGGGGTACATAGCCACCACCCTGAAGGGCTCAAGCATGGATTCAGAGGAGGAGGAGGACAACTGACAGCTGCATGACAGTGCTCCTGAGCAATTTACCAACTGTCTGTTGATGGAGATTTATTGCCATTAGCTTAAAGCACACACAAAAAATATTTTTGTACTACATCTGTATCATCGTTATTCCAATCAGAGATCTCATGTCGTCTTCTGGGACTGTCAGCCCCAGTTGGGGCACCCCATTGCCCATTGGGGTCCTACAGTATTTCTGTGCTTTGTGTATATCCAGCACATTTCACAGTGTTACACAGTCAGTTTCGGACCTATGAGTTACTACGGGTCATCCACAGTGGTGGTTGGTCTGGTCATGTGCTTGCTAGAGAGTATCCAAATAAATTATTGAGCCAAGCAATGTCAGTGGCTAGCAGTAGATAACGCACAGAATGCATTACTACAGTTAGAGAGAGGGCGGGAATGGGTAATCGAGTGGTGTTTCCCACTCCTTTTCCACCAGTCTTTGGTAATATGAAAAATATCATTCACAAGTACTGGAGGGTGCTGGGATCCACTGTTCAAGGACAGAAGAGTTCTTGCAACCCACCTTTGGCACTTGTCAAAAAGTGTGAAACTTTGAAGGACATGCTGATGCACACTGATCATGTTGGGACATAGTAAAGAACTAGGACTTAAGATTTGGAGCCAGCACCTATTGGGAATGTTCCCTGTTGGTGCTGAGCCCAATGCCCCAATACTTACAATCTGAAACAACTTTCCAATAAATGTAAAAATGAACCTAGAAAAATCAAAGATAAAATCACATGTACAACTACACATGTAGTTTACTTATTGAAATGACCTTATGATAAATCCTACCTAGGAAAAACTTAGAATGCTTAAATAATGGGCATCAGAACATAAGTTATCTATGAGAACTAAAGATGAGAAGTCAAGAGTCGCAAGGCATGTTTTTGCCAGTGGGCTACTCAATTCCCTCATTATGTTTATTTAGACTAAAAAGGGTATTCCCAACCAACAGCGGTGGAAATTGGGATTGTAAACTTGTCAAGAGAGAAGCCTACTGAATACAGAGGGTTGGCACCTTGAATCCGGATATTGGGTTAAATGAAACTATAAACTGAACACCGATTCTGTGAGGCGCATATGGTTTATGTGATGGTATGGTTGTGAAACCTGTCATTCTTTGTTCAAGTTTGTTCACAGTGTTATAGTTTTTTCATCATCATCTCCCGAAACATCCTTTTATAATTTATTATTTTTTCAATATTTTTTAATTCTCACTTTTGGGGATTTTTTTTCAGATTACTGATATGCTCATGGTATTTATGATTGACCTTCGGTAAATATTTGTGACCTCCCTACTGCATAATTCTTCTTGGCTTAATATTAAAATTCTTCCTGGTCTGCCAGTTACATTTTGTAGTTAAGAAAGATGTTTCTTGGTGATAATGAAGTAAACACATTATTTTATTTATGATTTGACATTATGGGAGCCTTTGTTAGCTTGAGAAGGAATGGTGCCGTTCACACTCCACTAGGCAGCTGACTCTCCATTTGTAGCCAGGACCCTGCAAGCAACTTTTGTTTTTCAAGTTTTGGAAAATTGATCCTTGAGGTGGAGATTTGGACAAAAAACTCCACAGGAGGGAAGGTTTTTAGCAATACACATTCGGTTCCCTAAGAAATCCTGGTTTAAATGATCATTTCCAGTTGTCACCATTTCTGAAAGAGTAAGAACCATGCACACTTGCCCCAGCTGTATCAATTTTCCCTGTATGCGATTTTATAGTGTGTTACTATGTCATTTATTATGTAGAAAACCACCAGTTATATGCCCCATTTACAATAGCATGGTATCTTGAGATTTCTCAGTTTTTGCATATGGGCTGTGCGCCCCCCTCTGTCCACCCCTCTCTTTCTCCCCTTTCCTCATGTCAGTCTTATGATAATGATATTAGTGTACATCCCTTCAGACTCTGTTGTATGCCTTAACTTTTATAGTTTTGAAATTAGCTTTGTAGCGCCTATTTTATAGAGATGCAATGTGCTATGACAAGGATTTAATTATTAAGGAGGTTATAATCCACTTAGAGACTGTCTTTCCTGTCCTGTTCCTTGCCCCCCCAACCCCTGCATCCCTGACCCCTCTTCCCCTCCCCTTCCCTCATGATAGTCTTCTTTCCAGGGATAATGGGTTTTGAGTATATTCTCAGTTGGGGCTGCACAGGAGCTAGTACAACAAAATTCACCCAAAACAGGAACCAAAAGAAAAAAAGAAAAAAGGAAATCAAAAAAACTTCTTATCATAGGAGACTCCATGATTTGGGGAGTTGATACCAGGGGTAATGGTCAGATGTTTCCCAGGTACATCAGTGTGGAGAGACACTGACAGTATTGCTAAAATTGTACAGGAAGCAGGAAAAAACATCAATCTCCTGGTACACATAGGAATGAACGATCTCGCCAGTTGGTCAGTTTTGAAGGCCAAGGAACACCTGACCAGGCTGGGTGATAAATCATCATCCATTTCGTCCGGCATCTCCTTTTCTGAGATCCTGCCAGTCTGGGAGAGGGGGGTAGATGGATGGAAGGTCAGAGAAGGGGAGATAGGGGAGCTAAACATGTGGCTCAAGGGCTGATGCCAGGAAAAAGGACACAACTTTGTAGGGAACTGGCAACAGTTTTGGGAGCGAATGTCCTTTAAATTTGATGGACTGCATCTGACTAAGGAGGGAGTCAATGCACTGGGACAGAAGTTTGATGTCTTTGCAGAATATTTAAACTAGCAAATGGGGAGAGGGGTGCAGCACCCGATACGTCGAATTGGAAGAACCTCCCTTCCCCCTCTGCTAGTGGTCAAACAGGAGTTCAGCATGTTTGTAGTTCATTTGCATCATCAGGTAAGGAAAAAGGTCTGGCTCTCCATACGATGCACTGGGGAAATGCCAGACCTCACCCAACAACTAACACACTGAAATCTGGCCAATGGAAAATCATGCACAAAAATGCTCGCACTCTGGAAAACAAGATCCCAGACCTGCAGGCAATAATGACTGAGGCTAAACTGGACATAGTAGCCATTAGCGAGACATGGTTTACCAGTAACCACACTTGGGAGACTTCAATACCTGGCTGTGTACTGTTCAGAAGAGACTGAGATGCAAAAAGGGGGGTGGAGTGGCCATTTATGTCAATGAAAATATCAAAACTACAGAAATTCAGAATATACATAAGGAGCCTGAAGAACTGTGGGTCACCCTGGAAACAGGAAATAGGACAGCCCTACGAACTGGGGCTGTCTACAGACCTCTAGTCTAGAGGGAGGACATAGACACATTACTGTTAGAAGATATACAAAACATGACAGCTAAAAGGGAGGTTCTGATAATGGAAGACTTCAACATGCCAGATACAGATTGGTCAATACCAGCAGAAACATCTGCCAGAACTAGACACATAGTGGATTCCCTGCAGGGGGAAGGCCTCAAACAACTGGTGCAACAACCCACAAGAGACAGGGCTATCCTAGATCTAGTACTGACTAACAGGGAAAAGATCACAGATCTTCAGGTAGAAGGTCACCTGGGGGCCAGTGACAATCACATGGTATGGTTCAATTTGGCCACCAGAATTACATCATCCCATTCCAAGGCAAAAATATGGGACTTCAGAGGAGCTGACTTTGATAAGATGGCCAACAGAGATAAGCTAGCCCTGGCAAGAAGAAATACAGGTGAGGGGGTACAGGCAAAGTGGGCAGGCATTAAGGATGCAATACTTGAAGCAACATCCCATTGTGTTAGAGAGAAAAGGAAGTGCAAAAGAAGAAGGAAACCACTTTGGTTCTCAAAAATATTAGCAGAAAAGGTCAGAGCCAAAAGGCTGGCCTTCAGGAAATATAAGAGAACGCAGCGGGATAAAGATAGGGAGGCATACCAAACGTCCCTAAGGGAAGCAGGGAAGGCAGTAAGGCAGGCAAAGGCCCAAACTGAGGAAACACTAGCATAAACAGTAAAAGAAGGTGACAAGACTTTCTATAGATACATTAGTGAAAGGAGAAAGTCCAGAGGGGGTATTGCTGAGATCAAAGGGGATAAGGGGGCTTATGAGGAGGAGGACCATGTAAAAGCATCTATCCTAAATAGATACTTCTGCTCAGTATTTAATGAAGAGAAGGTAGGGCAGGGCCCACAGCTCAGCACCATGGACACAGGGGGGAGGGAGGTGTGCACTAGTCCCTTCACAAAAGAAAGGGTCCTACAAGAGCTTGATAAGCTCAGGGTGGATAAGGCAATGGGACCTGATGGCATACATCCCAGGGTACTAAAGGAGCTAAGGGTGGAACTAGCAGAGCCATTATCAGAACTGTTTAGTGAGTCTCTGAGCACAGGAGAGGTCCCAGAAGACTGGAGAAGGGTTCATGTGATCCTGCTCCACAAGAGTGGTAGCAGGGAGGTGGCAGGGAACTACAGACCAGTCAGTCTTACCTCAGTAGTGGGCAAGATTATGGAGGCACTCCTTAAGGAAAGGATAGTGCAACACCTGGAATCCATAGGAGCACGGGATCCAAGACAACATGGGTTTACATCAGGAAGGTCCAGTCAAACTAATCTCATAGATTTCTTTGACTGGGTAACTAGAGTGGTAAACCAAGGGGGAGCAGTTGATGTCACCTACCTTGACTTCAGCAAAGCTTTTGATACTGTTCCACATAGAAGATTGATTAATAAGCTGGGTAGGCTTGGGGTGGGACAGAGGTTGGTCAACTGGGTGGTAAACTGGTTGATGGGCAGAAAACAGAGAGTGGTGGTAAATGGTATACAGTCAGAAGAGATGCAAGTCACAAGTGGGGTACCTCAGGCATCAGTCCTGGGGCCAGTCCTCTTCAATATCTTTATCAGTGACATTGCAGATGGACTGGAGGGTAAGATTTGTCTGTTTGCAGATGGCACCAAGATCTGCAACAGAGTAGATGATCCAGATGGGGTGGGCAGAATGAGAAGAGATCTGGATAAACTGGCAGAATGGTCAGAAGAGTTGCAACTGGGGTTTAACGCAAAGAAGTGCAAGATCATGTACATAGGGAAGAGAAACCCTGAAGCCACCTATAGGCTGGAAGGGGAGTTGCTGTCAGTCACAAGGGAAGAAAGAGACTTGGGCATCATCATCTCATATAACCTGAAATCATCCAAGCAGACCACAAAAGCAGTAGGTAAGGCTAGGGGATGTTGGGGTGTATTAGTAGGGGTATCACAAGTCGTAAGAGGGAGGTAATAATCCCTCTTTACAAGACACTGGTTAGGCCCCATCTGGAGTACTGCATGCAGTACTGGAGGCCACACCTTCACAAGGACAGTAACCAAATTGAGGCAGTCCAGAGAAGGGCAACCAAAATGGTGCAGGGACTGCATCAGAAAACATATGAGGACAGATTCACGGAGCTCAATACTGTATATAAGTCGTGTTACAATAAGGGTTTTTGTATCTGAAGGCTATTAAAATGACTAAAATTGTTAAAGTTATTAAACTGTTTAAAGTGTTTAAATGCTAAAATGTTTGTGTACCCATCCCCATTTTTCCAATTCCCCCCCACTCTCATTTTTTATACATTTTGTGTGGCTGTAAACAACAGCATGCATGCAATTCTTTGTATATGATTATGTATACATGCCTATCATTGATATTTATGTATTTCATTCATGAAAATGTGTTATCTATGTCCTCTTTGCAGACGTCTTGGTAGATTTAGTGCCTAATGTATATAGTGGTTAGTGGGGATTATTTCATGACAAATTCTAGTAGTTTTACCTTTTTTCACCATCCCTCCCCTTCCCCTCTTTCCCCATACTTCATTTCACCGATGTTTTGTGTTTGCATTCTTTTACATATGCACCTTATTTTGTATAGCACATTTTTTAACTAGCACTTCTTAATTGAACACAAAATAAAAGGTTGTTGGGTGCCTGCGGGCTTCAATCTTGAGAAAGCGCTTCCAGCGTGAAACTGTTGATTGTTCGTGGGAGAGGTCTGCTATGCTGTTACTAAGCCTTTTAAAGTTTTCTATTCAAGTTTGAAGTTTTAACTCAATCAAAGGTTCAATGTTTGGAGTTTGTGAGTGCTCCATTTTTGAGTTGCAAAATCCTTTCTCCTTTGTCAGCATCTTTTCCCTGGTGTTTAGAGGCACCCCCACTGTCTGATCACCATCCCTGTAATAACAGTATATTTCTCTGGTGTCTAGTGGTGCCCTCCCACCCTCCAATCGCTGTCCGCATAATTATTTATTTTCTCCCTGGTGTCTAGTGGCACCCCCTACCCTCTGATGCTGTCCTCATACTTTTTAAATAATTCCCTGGTATCAAATGGCACTCCCTACCCTCTTATTGCCCTCCCCTCATTCATATGTATGTCCTTAGTGACTAAAGGCACCCTCCCCCATCCGATTGCCATCCCCGTAATTAAATATATATTTCCCCGGTGTCTACTGGCAACTCCCAATTGCTGTCCTTGGCATTCATATATGTTTCTCTGGTGTCTAGTACCACCCCCCATTCCAATCACTGTTCCCATAATTCAGTTAGTATTTCCCTGGAGTCCAGTGGCACCTCCCTCCTCTGACTGCCGTCCCTGTCATTAAATATATATTTCCTGGTGTTTAGTAGCACCTCCCGTCTGATTGCTATCCCCATCTTTTAAAATCCTATAAAAAAGAAAACCTTCCCTCAATGTTTTTTTTAACTTGTGAAAATAAAATGATCCCTCACAATTCTGACTCCCCATCCCAACCTCCCATGGAGCACCCACCACCCCGCACCCCCTCACACCCCCATACAGCCTCACTCACCTGAACAGATCCCAGGATCAAGATCCACTCTCCCATTGAAGACCCGTCTTGCTGCTGAAACCACCGACTTCAATATGAGAAACGAAAGTAAATGCGGTTCAATGTAGTTCAATGGGGTTTTGAACTTTGATGCATAACTTTGTCATTTGTTCAGCTTTTGACCCCAGATTTTCAAAATGGCCTTTTTGGGAACCCACCTAATTACAAATGTTGGTAGAATTTCAAAAATCAAGCCTGAAAGGCGATTTTGTGGTTGCTTGGTGAAATCACCTTTTGGGCAGGATTTGAACATTTTTACTAGTGTTGTTCATGAGGTGGGATCAAAGAAGGCTATGTTGAACATTTGGGGAAATATGTGAAAATGGCAAAGTTATGCCCATATGTTGAGCAGTTGCTACAGTCACTCATAACTTGTTAATTATTTTGACACCAACTTTTGAACATAATCTTCTTTTTACACCACCTCATTACTGTGACAGCTGTCATTTTTCAAACCCTGGACAAACTGTGTTTTCGCACCTGTGGTGTGCAATGGTGTTGCAGTGGCGTGGAATCATGTTTTGGCAAGGATTTAAACATTTTCATTACTAGATTTATGAGGTGGGGTAATTAGCAGGCTATCCTGACAATTTTGTTCCTGTTATATGTAAACATCTAAGGAGGGATGGGCTTGCAGGACTTGGAGGTTCCTGCACTCCCGTAGACAGATGAGGATACTGTACAATTATATTATCTCAAACAGTAAGGAAATTCTTTGCAAAAAACTTTGTTAATACACTAGTTAGGGTTAAAGCAACAAAATTACCTAAATTTGGTGCTAGGGTTTACAATCCTAACACCCCACCCCCATCCTGCATGCAGCAACAGGAAAAACTATTATAGTTTCACCTCTCGTGCCTGTTCACAAATCAGGTGTGGGGTGTGCCTTGCTGTTATCAACCCTAACGCTCACCCCATTCTCATATACTTTCCTTTGTCAGCTTATTTACTGATGGAATGGGGTGAGCATTAGGGGTGACAACCCCAAGGCACACCCAACGCCTGATATGTGAAGAGGGAAGTGAGATGAAATTGTAATGGTTTTTCCTGTTGCTGCCTGCAGGGTGGAAGTGGGCTGTTAGGGTTGGAAACTCTAACACCACATTTCCCTATTTTTATTGCTTTAACCCTAACTAGTGCATTAATGATGTTTTTTGCAAAGAATATTCATAGGAAAAAACTTTGCTAATGCATCAGTTAGGGTTGAAGCAACAAAAGTAGGGAAATGAGGTGTTAGGGTTTTGAACTTTACACCCCTACCACCTCACCCCACCCCACCCTCCACACACCAACAGGCATCGGGTGTGCCTTGGGGTCGTCAGGCACTTTGAAAAAGTCTAACCAACTGAAATGTTAGTGTGTGGTCACCTCTGGCTGAGACTTCCAGCCTTTTGTAAATCCTCCTTCTTCACAAGTAAAACTATGGAGACCAACAGCAAACATTGTGTGGACAGTGGTTATTGTGTTGGGGTGAGTTCCATGACTTTGTATCTGTGCGGTGTATTCTCCTATACTGTGTCATCTCAGCTTCCTTACACATGGAATGGGGCGAGAGTTAGGGCTGATGACCCCAAGGCACACCCCAACACCTGTTTTGGGGTGTAAGGGGTTGGGGTGTAAGGGTTCAAACCCTAATGCCTCATTTCCCTACTTTTGTTGCTTCAACCCTAACTGATGCATTAGCAAAGTTTTTATTGTATTGAATATATATATAGCTGCAGGGGCAGCTGCAATATAAGGGTGCTAGCTAAGCATACAAGCAGACTTGATAGACCGTGAGGCCTGCTTCTGCTGGCAAGTTTCATACGGTTGTATGTATGTTCATATATGTCTATATTATCTATCTATCTCTATATATATATATATGTATGGGTTTATATATTTGATGTTAGGATTACCAACCCAGCCCCCACCCCCATTCTCCACACACCAGCAGGTGTCGGGTGTGTCTTGTGGTTGTCGGCCCTAACTCTCACACCTTTCTCTTTGTAAAGAAGCTGAGTGGTACAGTATAGGACAGTGGGGTGAAAGTTAGGCTGGGTGATCTCAAGGCACACCCCAACACCTGTTGGTGTGTGGAGAGTGGGGGTGGGGGGAAGGGTTGGTAACCCTAACATCGAATTTTCAAACTTTTTTCACTGTAATGACAACCCTAACTGATGCAGTAATGAAGTTTTTTTGCAATGAATTTCCCTTCTTTTTGAGAAAGTGTAATGTTACTCATATGTGGTTGTGGGAGTGCAAGGCCCTCCAGGCGCTGAGCTCCCATCATGTATACATTTTGTAATTGTCTCTAATTTTCATGTTGAGGCCCTGCGCTCCCATCTATACATAAGTGTACTGATATTTTAATGATAACACATCTCCATGTGGGAGTGCAGTGCCCTCTTGGCCCTGCACTCCCACTACTGCATAATGTAGGGCCCTGCATTCCCATTATTGCATAATGGGATCCAAATGTGGGAGGGATCCCATGTACCCATAAGTATAGAGACACAGCGCACGCCTAGAGCCATTCCAGGTAACCCTTGTGCTGCAAAAGTTGCAATATCTCAGGAGCCATAGGAATTTTTGAAAAAAATTCCTTCGCAGTTGTATTCATGGCCTGGCCACCTCCACATGTGCTTAGTAAACTAAGCTGCGCTTAGCAAAAAATCCGTATCTCGAACTGTTTTAGAGATATAGCCGCTGAAAGGCACCATGACCACTACAATGTTATCCTATGGGAACATTTGCAACTTCAGAGTGCTGTAACTCTGGAACTGGTGTCCATTTCTTCACCAACCCAGCAAAGGGCACATCTGTGGGGCAAGGGCTTGCCACCCTGCATATTTCAGCCCAAACGTCCTAACCATTTTCTTGCTATGAAGTGGCAAAGAAACTGTTTTTTGGGGCTGTTCACCTGCCTTCACTTTCAGATCATATATTTTTTTCCTGTAGGCTATAATATGCAACTTTAAAGTTTAATAACTTTTGAACGGATTAATATTGTTTTACCAAACCTTCAAAAGACACATCTGTGAGGCAAAGGCTTTCTACCCTGAAGGTTTCAGACCACAACCTAAAGCTGGTTCTGAGATCCAGGTGAACAAAAAAAATGTCAAAAAACACAGATTTTTCTGTTTTATCAACACACTATATCTCAGAAACCACACACGTCTCCCACGAAATTTGGCAGATCAAGAGACCTACCCCTAGACATTATGCGTGCCACATTTCATGCAAATCCATTGAATTGTTCTAAAGTTCTTAACATTCAAAAATTCGGTTTTAACATAGACGTTACCTTTTACCCTAACCAGTATAATATGTATACTTGGTTTCCTGGCCAAATACCCTTTGGGGTAACCATTGCCTCAGTGCTTGCACACAGAGGTTCTTTGTTTTTTAAATTTTTTTTGTTTTAATTGGGTTCACCACAACATAACCCAGATAGACCATCTTAAGGTAGCTGGTCCATTCCACTGGGGTGTCAAACAGATGAGGCATACTGATGAGTCCTAGTAGGACAAAACACGTGTCTATGTCTTCTGTTGGCACCCTTTGCAAACTGTGTGAGAGGCCTTTCCGCACCATGCATTTCTGCTTAAAGTTGAGCCAGCATAATATTCTGTGGTGATTTGTATATGCAGCCCATGATGCTTTGCATTGTGAGGGCATGTGTGATTTTGTATTTCTTTAATATGTATATATATATATATATATATATAAATATGTATATATATATATATATTATATATTAGATAAAGCACTCTGAGGTGAGCATTCAGCTCTGATATACTCATACCTTGGGTGTGTGTTGTATGCACGAGGCCATGCAGGTCAGAAAAGGCCAAATCTACCTAAAGCGTGTGTATATCAGAGTGCCACCACACACACCTCAGAGTGGTTCATCTATCTTATAAAATGTAAAATTGTTTTGGAAAGGGGTAAAAGTGCAGGTGTGCGGTCGTGTGCTGATATACGACGCCATGTGATGCTTTTCATTATATATATATATATATATATATATATATATATATATATTTATAAAATGGGGAAAAAGAGTAGCTCCAAATCCAAACTAGTGATTGTATAAAACACATCACATGACCGCGCATATAGCAGAGCGCAAACTCGCACACCTCCACTTTTGCCCCACTCCAGAACAATTTTTCCATTTTATAAGATAGGTAAACCACTCTGAGGTGTGCGGTCATGCTCTGATATACGTGACGCTTTTGTGGTTGGATGCACCTCGCCTGCGGTCTCATATGCATAACGCACACCAAAGCCGGGCATGATATCGGGTGCATGACCACACACCTCAGAGTGGTTTATCTATTACATATATATATATATTATACAGGCAACGGTAGTGCCTGTATTAGGGTTGATGAGAGTGTTAATGTTAAAGGGCAATTTTTGAACCTTAGTAACTAACTTTGTAATTGTTGAAGTGATTTCTATGAAATTTGGCATGCATAATCACCCTGGGTAAATGTCTGTATGTGGGACATTTTGTCTCAATAGCTTCAGCCATTTCTGAGATACATAGTGTTAATAAAAATAAAGACTGTTTGGGGGTTTAGCACTTTTTTGTCCACCTGTATCTCGGAAATGGCTTTAGCTTCTCAGCTGAAATGTTCAGGGTAGAAAGCCTTGGCCTCAGAGATGTGCCTTTTGAAGGTTAGGTGAAAAAATATTAATCCATTCCAAAGTTATTAATTCTTGAATTTCCCATTATTTATTATGGGAAAAAATAGACGTATAGGTAAAAGTGATTTTCGCACACTGTCATCCAGTTTTGCATACTTTGCACCTTAATACTTTGCAACCAACTAATGAATGTGCAGAAAATTTGGCATGCATCAACCTAGGGCACAGGTCTCTTGAGCTGACAAATTTGGTTTGAATCCCTTATGTGGTTTCCAAGATACACAGTGTTCAAAAAAAAGGTTTTTGAGATTTTTGCTGTTTTTTTTGTGTCCATCTGTATCGCAGAAATGGCTTTAGCTTCTTAGCTGAAATTTTCAGGGTAGAAAGCCTTGGTCTCACAGATGTGCCCTTTGAAGGTGTGGTGAAACATATTAATCCATTCCAAACGTATTCAGTTTTGCATTTCCCATTATTTCCTATGGGAACAAAAATAGATGTTTAGCATGACGAAGGATCCCATGTTGCAGGAGCAGCTGCGATGTGGGATTCTAGGTCAAACATAATATGCAGCACTAGAAACCCGTGCACTCCACCTCCAAGCCAGTAGATTGACACTGGGGAGCTCACTCCCAGTGTCCCGATATGTATCTCCCCCAAAAGCCACCCCCCTCGCCAGTGCAAGTGCCAGTTTAGGGACAATGGGGAGCCCACCCCCCCAGTGTCCCAATATGTTTCCCCCTGAAAGAAAGAATGGGATGAACATTAGGGTTCGAAATAGCAAGGTACACCTGTCACACCTGTTCCTGCATACAGGGTGTGGGTGAGGTCTTACGATTCAAAGTCGAGGGTGTGGCTGGGGTGTTGGAGTTGGGAAGCCTAAGTTCCCCTCATGCCTGTTCCTGCATGTGCAGTGGGAGGGGGGCCTTATGCTTGGGAATCCTAAGTTTGCATTTCCCTACTTTTAACCTTTCAACTCTAATGGTGCATTAAACAAATTTCTTTTGCAATAAAAAAAATATATATATATACATATATATATATATATCTGTGGGATACATGATGGGCAGGAGTGGAATATGGAAAATATCTACATGAGTGAACAGTGACCTCAGGATACCTCACAAATGGCATAGTGGAGCCACGAGTGAAAGTATCCCGACATCACTGTTCACGTGTGTGGATATTTTCCATATTCCACTCCTACCCATCATGTGTGCGATTTATACGATAGGACCATAAGTATGTTTTGGTTTCTCAGTTATGTTTCTTGTAAGTTATTTTCATTCTGAAGTGGTGCTGTGGGTGTTATTTTCCCTAGTGGTTTTGCTCCACTTGAGTTTTATGCTGTTATGGATGATTTTGATTTTGGTTTTGTGAATGGAGTTGTATTTTGATTGGTTGCTTTTATCAATGGGTTGCTTGCATGTGTGCCAATTGGTTGTGTGTTTGGACATTACTTTTTGATTGGTTGTTTTTGATTTTGTGGGTGGGCGTTAGTAATGGCAGAGGTTGTGAAGTCCATGTGTATGTTGCTACTGTTATAGTAAATATCAGTTCATTATATTTATTCTTTTGTGTGGTTATCATTTATTTTATTTATATTTTGGGCATTTGTGATGTGCGTTGCTTTTTTCATTTACTATGTGAAGATTTTTGTGGTACTTATCTGTGGTTCACTTAACTGGAGATTGTTTGTTCCGGTTTATTTCACCCGTGGTAGTTAGTGTCAGTTTACCTCACTGGGGGGAGTACTTTTCTCATTTTTGCTGCTTGTTTTCTTACTTTTTACAGGTTATTCTGCGTTTTTTTATCTCATGTATTCATTTGGAGTTCGTGTTTGACTGGGTAATTCGAGGTCTATTCATGAGTTTCCACTTGTATTGATGTTCTGTGGCGAGAAACAGACAGAAGATATGGTTTTCTTTTTTTTTAGGTATCAGCATTCGTGGTGTGTGTCTGAAAGTCTGTGGTGGTCTAGTTTATGGCATGAGTACTATGTGAGTGTGATTTTTTTGTTTAAAAGGCTCTACAGGTGTTTTTTGTTACTATGGAGATCTGGAAGTAGTTTGGTATCGTAGGGAGTTATAGTGACACAGGCACTGTTGGACTGTATCTTACTGATATATGCACTGTTGAAATAAACAGCCTTTATTTTCACAGTACATACATCACGGCAGATTTATTTGTTACAAATACATCTCAACCCTATTACAAATACTCCTCACCCCAACATATATATATAAATATATATATATATATATATATATATATATATACATATATATATATATATTATGGTAGCATGGTAGTGCTACCATAGTTAGGGTTGAGGAGCCATTTATATGTTAAACCCAATATTTTGCACCTTGATAACTTTGCAACCTGTTTGATGGATTTGCCTGAAATTTGGAATACATGATCAAGACCCATACACCTTTGGGATTCGCAAGTTTTGTACTGGTCAGATACATGGCTGTGGAGTTATTGCTTGATTCATGCGCAAGGCTATGCTTTTCTGAATTCTACAGTCATCTACAGGTCGCGACGGTTTGTGCGACTGGCCCAAAATCTTCAGGGAACTTGCAGCTGGGGTCCCTGATGTGCCTTTCAAAGATTTCATGAAAAAATATTAAACAGTTCAAAAGTTATTCAAACAACAATTTCCCATTATAAATCAATAGGAGAAGTTAAAAAGTTCGACAGTGTCGCAAATGCACTTTTTACTGTCGCAAATGGCCCTTTTACTGTCGCAAATCCACCATTTTGTTTTCAGTTAGTGATCAGAAAAATGCTTGGCATTTAAAATTGAGACCCTCTAGCAACCTAATTCTTTTTGTATTCACCTAGTCAGGCCCTGAGGATGCTAGCCATGTCTTTATTTTGGGGTAAAACACCTCAGAAATATGTTTTTCAGATTTCTGGAAAAAGTACTTTCACAAAGTAGTGTCGCACTCATGAAAGTGTCGCAAATTTTTGCTAAAGCTTTCACAAATCACGACACTACTTTGTGACACTATGCCCAAAATAACAGTAATTCTTTGGCACCCTGCTGCAAAAGAACAGTTTGGAGTTTTGAGCTGAAATTTGGAAGGAACGCAGCCGACATCTCATACATGTGCCTTTCAGTGTTTCATTGAAAAAATATTACATGGCGGCAAAGTTATGGTACTCCAAAGTTGACGCTTTTTCCCATAGGATAACATTACGGCGTACAACGCATTGCAGCAATTGTTTGGCGCCCTGCTGCAAAATAACAGTTTGGTCTTTTGGGCTGAAATTTGCAGGGAACACAGCCAACATCCCCCAGATGTGCCTTTCAGTGGTTTGGTAAAAAAATATTACAGGGAGGCAAAGTTATGGCAGTCTGAACTTCTGTTTTTTTCCCATAGGATAACATTACTGCATTCGCCGTGCTTTTCAGGACCCCTATCTCGAAAACGGTGCGAGATACATACTTTTTGTCGAAACATTTCTTAGCCCCCTTCTAGGCGCTAAGTACGAAACTTGCCAGGAAAGTGATAGTTCATATGACTTTTAAATGTTTTTTCTATGTCGTACGGTTACTGAGATATAAGCAATTTACTATTCCAAGTCCTCATTTTTGTGTTCCGACAGTCATTATTTTGCATACATTCTTTGTACTCACTGTCTTTATCTATACAGCTTTTGGGTAAAACCAGCTTGTGCGCTACATTATTGTTACTATTACTATTTTGCTTGCGGTTCCGCATTCGTTTCACTTACTGCTCACGCTTACGCCACCATGTGCTACTCCTTATGCTTTCATTTGCGGTTGTGTTTGCGTGCTTGTTTTCAACATTTCTATCTACAGTACTGTTTCTCTTTCTGTTTTGCTTTGCATCACCATGCTATTACGATTTGCATTTGCGGGCACAATGTTACAATGTGACAAGACATCACGTGATGGAGCGCTGGCTTTGGGCCCAGCGCCCTCCACAGATTACATTCACTATTTCTCATTATCATTCTCAAAAGAAGGAATTAGAGGTAAAATTATTTAATGCATCGTTAGGGTTGTCTCCATTAGCGAGTATATAGGGCCCGATGTTGTGTTGAAACCCCTTTTGCACCTCTCCAGCCCACCCCAACAACTGAATTGAAAGCGACAATAATCAGTCCTAACTGTTACCCATTCTCCTATTCCTCACCTTCTTTCCACACGTGATGGGGTGACAGTTAGGCCGACGACCCCTAATGCGCACCCCAATTCCAGTTGGGGGGTGGCTGAGGGTAAAGGGGTTTTAACCCTAACATCGAATTTCCTCGCTTTGTTGCTGTGAACAAACAACCCTAACTGATGCATTAAATGGAGTTTTTTGCTCTAATATATATATATATATATATATATATATATATATATATATATATATATATATATATATATATATATATATATATATAGATATACACACACATATATAGCATATTAGTGTTGAGTTAGCACTTCTATGTTAAACTCAAATATTTGCACCCTTAAAACTTTGCCCCCTTTCAACTGATTTACATGAAATTTGGAAAGCCCAGCCTCTGGACCAGGACCTCTTACTCCTGTAAATTTCATGAGGATTGGTTCAGGGGAGGAAAGGTACAGAGGTGCAAACAACCATAAAAGTCTCTGTTTTTGCAAATTTTTTTGCCACCCGATAACTAAAAACATAGCAGGCTTTGAAACCTGAACCTTTCAGGTTTGATAAAGCATGGTCCAAGGTATGTGCTTTTGTGGGTTTTTTGGTCAAGCTGTTAAATAGTTTTTAAAATATTTGATAAAATGTTCCATTTAAGAGCATGCAGTTCAAAAATCAATGTTCTATTCAGAATTGAATTTTATGAAGTAGAAGCTAGTAATTATACGACACAGCTGTCTTTATCGAAAGCAGCTGTGTCGTATAGTACAAGTACTAGCACGACACAGCTGTCTTTAATAAATGATAGCTGTATCATATAGTGCAAGCTGCTGCTGCTGTCATGACTCAAGGTCAGGGATGGGGCTACTGTCATTGTAGCCCAGCCATCCCGACTGTGTCTTAATTAAACTGTTATCTGCTCACGGGGCAAATCCCCAGTGGCAGTGTTATTTATTTATTAATTAGTTAATAATTAATCAATTTATTTTTTAGATCTTATTCTTATCTCACACTGGGATGCCCACTCCCGGTGTTGGATGTTTCCCACCTGTGCAGCCCCTTGTTTTAAAAACACTGCTAACATCAGAGGGCCCAGTCCCCGTGTCTGCATTTACACCCCGCTGCAGCATTGAACACTGGGGAGCTCACCCACAGTGTCCCAAAATAGCGTTATTTATTTAATATTTTTCTTGAAAAGAAAAAACATCCTGCAACATCTTTTTTCAACCTGAAAAAAAGAAAACTGTCCTTTGTTTTCACTGCCATCTCCCTACCCCCACTCCGACTTTCCCACTGAGCACCCACCACCCCACACACTCACCCTTACCCTATACTTTCCTGTGGAGCAGCTTGCACTATATGACACAGCTGTCTTTAATAAACAACAGCTCTGTCATATAGTACTAGTACTATACAACACAGCTGTCTTTATAAAACCACAGCTGTGTCATATAGTGCAAGTACTGTATGACACAACTGTCTTCAATAAACTACACCTGTGTCGTATAGTTCAGGGTTTTTGACCTGGGGTCTGCTGTCCCCAGGGGGGCATGATCAATGCCTAGGGGGTCGGTGGAGTGAGTAAGCAAACTTCAGTCAAAAAGGGTGAATTGAGTGCTTGCAAATGGGGAAACATTCCACATAAAGCAAAATTGCAATAGCGTGTGATCATTGTGAAGTCCCAAAAGCCAAATGTCTGTTCCACATAACATTACATATTAGCTGGTGAGCATTGTGAAGTCCTGAAAGCAAGTATGATTGTAGATTTCCTCTGTTCTGGTTTAAACTTATCTGATCATTGTCAACAGCAGTAGCCTATCAGTGTGTGTTTATCTGTTTACTACAGGCTGTTATATTAAGTTGTAGCAAGTGGCACCAAGAATTAAATGATAGATTTACCCTATTAACCGCAGTTGTAACTCTCCGAAATCACAACATGGAATTCCACTTTCTGAATGTACTCATATCAGTCGATCACTCCCCCGACATCTAATAAGTAACCTCCAATGCTGTGTATCTTGTGTATCTTGTGATACTGTGTGGGTAGGAAGTGGAGTAAGCTGCTAAGATTTCAGAGAATCTGACAGGTCTGATGGGTCTGCTGCTCCCCCCCAGCTCTGAACTGTTGCTCTTGTGTTCTTCCTTTAATTTTTTCCTAAAAAGAAAAACACGTCCTTTGATATCTTTTTGTTTCTTTTTAACCTGAAAAAAAAAAAGAAAATTGTCCCTCGCCATTGCCATCTCCCTACCCCCAACCCGACCTTCCCACTGAGCACCCACCACCCCACATCCCCCTTACCCTTACTTACCACCGGAGGTCTATGATGTTATCTTCTGTGGACTGGGGCATGTCTGCACTCTTCAAAGCTGAACCATAAACTGAGGAATCAAGGTAAGTGCAGTATAATGTATTTCAATGGTATTTTGAATGTATGTTGATAACTTTGCCATTTTTTGGAATTTTTTTACCAAATTTTCAACATGGCCTCTTTGGGACCCCACCTCATGAACACTGTGACTGTCATTTCATTACTCGGGCCCAGAAGGTAATTTCACAGTCACTGTGCAAAATCACCTTCAGGACTGAATAACGAATTTCACCACTATGTTCATGAAGTGGGTTCTAAAATGCTATGTTGAAAATTTCCAGAAATAAATTCTCAAATGGGCGAGTTATATTCATTGAAACTTTTCCACGCACATGCATAACTTTGGTAATTTTAAATATTTTGACTCCAAATTTTCAAGCATAGCCCTTTTCTCATATCACCTCATGAACAGTACAGCTGTCATTTTTCACTTCCTGTCTGAAACATGTTTTCGCACCTGTGGCATGGAATGGCATTTTGGCATGGATTTGAACATTTTCACCTATGGGGTTTATGAGGTGGGGTCATAAGAAGACTATGCTGAAAGTTTGGGGACACAATATTTAAAAAAAAATGTATCAAGTAATGTTATTTGCAGGCATGTCTGTTGCACCACTGGGGAACATAATGCCATTCCGTGTCAGTGAGCTCAGTTCAGGTGTGAACTCAGTGAGCAGGTTTAATGGGACAAGGCTGATGGGGAAGTGCTGCTGCATGCAGCACCAACCCTGGCCTGGCTAGGGATGTAGCAGTGTTTTGGTGTAGATGCCACACCCTGTGGTGAGTCAAGGAGCCTCACCCACAAGGTATCGGCATGCATGCCGTGGCCTGCTGGGCCCATGCACTGGGTCAGGACTGTCTCCAATATAGTATTTATTTCATTTTGCGCAGGTCCCAAAGGGATATGCACAAATGCCGATATAATTCCACTATTTCAAAAAGAAGGGAGATTCTTTGTGAAAAGAACTACAGTAAGGCAGATATTACACCTGTAAAACACAACGCGCACAAAGACGGGAAATAAAAAACAGGGATTTGGGTCTCTGGAGTATTGGTGAATCAGTAATGGGGTCTTATTTTGGGTTGTCAGCCCTAATGCCCACCCAGTCCCTGATCAGACCTTGTCAAATGTGATGTCTCACACAGGGTCCATAGGGCCCTGCCTGAAGAAAGCTGTGAGAGATTATGTTAGCCATACTGCATCACTATGAGGCACAAGGTTGGAGCTGTAGCTTGTGCTTTGGACAGGATGCTACGGGCTGGGGGGAGGGGGTGGGCATTAGTGTTGACAACCCCAAGTAATTGTATTTTCCTTTTCCTGCTTGGGGTGTGGGAGTGAGAAGTTAGGGCTGGAAACCCTAATGCCACATTTCCCTACTTTTGTTGCTTTAATCTGAACCCTAACTTTTTTTTTTGCCAATAATATAATATAGATTTAATGCATCAGTTAGGGTTCAGATTAAAGCAACAAAAGTATGGAAATGTGGTGTTAGGGTTCAAATCCTAACACCCCACCCCCCTACCCAACCCTAACATCCCCCACCCTCCAAAGATCAACAGGCATATGTGTCATTGGCCCTAATGCTCACCCCATTCCACATGTAAAGCAGCTGGCATGGTATAGCATAGGAAAAGGGGGTGAGTGTTAGGGTCGATGACCCCAAGGCACACCCTGATGCCTGTTGTTCTTTGGAGGGTAGGGGTGGGGGATGGTAGAGTTGGGTGGGGTGGTGAGGTGTTGGGGTTTGAACCCTAACACCACATTTCCATACTTTTGTCGCTTTAATATGAACCCTAAATAATGCATTAACAGAGTTTTTTGCAATGAATTTCCTTACTTTTTGAGAAAGTGTAATGTTACCCTTACTTGGCTGTGGGAGCCCTGTGAGCCCATCAGTCCATAGTGTGTTGTGGGAACACAGGGCACAGCCATGCATATTATAATGTCAGCCATCACTCATTTATGTGTAGGAACACAGGGCCCTCTGGCCCTACGCTCCCATTAATCCATAATAGCACAGTATCATAGTCACCATGGTGCCATTAAAAAAAAAATGTTGTGGCCTGGAGACATGCCTTGCTGGTGTACTAAGCAGCATTTCACAGAAAATCAGTATCCCAAACTGTTTTCGAGATATAGCTGCCAAAAGGTACCCTGACCAGTACAATGTTATCTTATAGGAAATTCATAAACTTTGGAATCTTATAACTATGCAACTGATGGAATTTTCTCACCAAACCAGCAAAAGGCATATCTGTGGGGCAAGCCCTTTGTACTCTGAAAATTTCAGCCCATGAGTGCAAACCATTTGTTTGCTATGCAGTGACAAAGAAACAGGCAGTTCTGAAAAAGTTATGCAAACTGTGTCACAATTCGTGGCATTATGAAAATAGTTTGAGCATTGATATAAGAACTCTCAAATAATGTTCGAACATTATTTCACAAATACCGTTCACACTGTGTGCTTAATACACTCCAATAATTTTTCACGCTAATAACGTTCGCATTCTATACATAAATATCCCAACACTCAGTAGTGTTCAAATGGTATTCTGGAAATACCGTTCAAACTTAGGATAGCATTGATATTGCGACTGTTCACAAAGTTTCAGCATTTTTCACAAAAGATCACTCAAAGTTTGTAAGCAACCGAACATTGTTGCCTAACCAGTTTCTCATTACTGCAAAATTGGAAAACGGGTATGCTTTTCATCTGACAGTTATTCTGTACAGCCAGCAACATCATCCCAACATAATGTAACCCATACAACTACAAATAAATTATAACCATGAGACTTGTCAGTCACAACAGTGGTGAGGTGGGAGTAGAACCCACAATCTACTGACTACCAATATGTAAAGCACACTGTTGAACCTTCTTTCCTTGTGACACATGTAAGTGTATGCCATAAGCACCACATACCACACCTACAGTAACTGACACCTGTTTGCTCAGCAATTTGAATATATGTTTTTTGGCTGCCTGATCATCCAGTACCCTAACCCCTGGAAAACACACTGTAAGTTTGGATGTATTTTTGAAAAAGAAGTTTGAACGTGTTTTGCAGAATACCGTTTGAACTGAATTCATTAAGTACTGTTTGAACAATTTTTCTAAGTGAGAGACGCATAGAATGATTATGGTCACAAATACATATGTTTATCACATAAATTGGAACTTAATACATTAACTAATCACATAGACTTCCCCCAGTTGCCACATGTCTGCGTGACTAAGTGCAAGCATTATTTACCCCAGAAAGCAGTTTTAAACTGACTGGAAAAATCCAAGGATGCAGACATCTCAGACAGAAATTCTCTGAGGAATCAAACTTTCAAAAAAAAATGATTGAACATTTTTTATCGTTCGAATGATGTTTCTTCAACCTGCCTGTCCTGCTGCTAATGTTTCTGTGACCTGCCTGTCCTGCATCTATCACAAAAGTAAGTAGTTATAGTTCAAAAATTACTAGTTATTTTGTCACCAGACCATTCAAAGACACATCTTTGGCACACACCACATCTATCATGAGAAATACAGAGTAATCCTCCATTCCATGTGGTCTGTAGATGTTGGCAAAAAATCCCATGTTATCCTATGGGGAAAAAAACATAATTTTATGCCTTTTTGAGCACTTTATATCTCAAAAACCATACAGGCTACCATCACAAAACTTTCCAGATATTGCAACACTGATAAAGTGACAGCGCATCCCAATTTTGGGGCTATTTCATTGAAAAATGCCAAGGTTATTAAGGTGCAAAAACTGAGATTTAACATTGAAGTGCTGTACCGACCCTAACTATAGTGGTACTACTGCGCCCCTATGATATGGGATATGCCAGGTCCCTAACATTGATGATATTTTTTTGAGTTCTTCTTGGCCTCATGACATCATTCATGGCAAAGCCATGAGTGATGTCAAAAGGCAAGCAACACAAGAAAAAAATATAATCAATACTTTTCCTTGGGCCATGACATATTTGATTTATGCAATGCCCTTTCATTTCTTTTTTCATATGTTATTTTGTATTAGTGCCCTTTCCTTTTTAAAATGTAACATATTTTGGATGGCAGGTGACTGCGCTAGAGATGCTGTACAGATGTGTCAATGTGTCTCTGAGCATTCACATGAGTGTGGACAAACCAAGAGAAGGAGTCAGCCTTTTGTTTTGGTCTAGTGCCCTGTAGTTTATTTTGTATTTGGAACGGTTGTGAGTTTTATAATTTTTTTTTAAATGGCCCTTTTTCTTAATTAATATTAAGATGGCAAGGCAGATTTGGCAGCAGAACTGGGGACACAAGATTTGATGATGTGTGTCTCTGCATCAGCACGTTAGCAAACCAAGTGGGTGGTGCACGTGCGAGGCTGGTGCGAGTTACAATGGTAGTCATACTGTTGGAAGTGAGTGGGTATGGTCTTTGTAGTAAGTGGAGAACTAGAGAGTCAGTGCCAGCAAGGGAACCACTGGAGTGTTGGCCACGGCATGGACAGTACTGATTGGGGCACAAAGAGTGGCATGATACTGTGTACATTTTTGAGAGGGGACATTTGGGCAGTCTGTGGGGAACAAGTTGTTAGGGGGTGACAGAAAATGTTTTAAACTTATTCTTTATCTTACAGAGAGAGAGCTGACAGACACTAAGTAGCGATGGTTTAGTTAATGAAAGTATGGAGCTGGAGCTAGTAGGTGAGTGAGCTGCAGTGCTCTAAAAATAAAACCATGCTGCTTGTGCTGCTGGCTCCAGCCAATCCCAACCTACAGTGAGAATATTTTTGCCACTATGGGGATCTAGAGTGAGAACAGAGTGAGAATATCATGATAGTCTCATTCTAGGTCCCAATCGTGGCAAAACTATCACTGATATTTGACACCATTTATTCTTACAGGTATTGCACCTCAGTCTGTCTGTCTGTCTGTCTGTCTATCTGTCTATCTATCTATCTCTCTAGAACTATGTTAATGTTCATTAGGGTTGCTACTGCACAAAATGTGAACTGCACAAAGGTTGGAAATAAACTAATAGGGTTGCAAACAGAATGCACACAAAGTTGGGAAATGTCCCATTAGGGTTCTTATGTCTAACTTCCTCCCAACCTACTATGTCCCCTACCCTCATGACCCAAGGGGAGTGTACAGGTGCAAGGCTATAAATCCAGTAGCATGGTAACTCATACAGGGTCAACACATTAAAATTGGTGTATAGCAACCCTAATCCTCCTCCCCCCAGTTGGTGACTTGCATTGGTTTGGAGCTGTGAGAAGGTGTGGAATATTTCAAAATATTGAAAATTAAAGTTAGGCATGAATGTTGAAATATTTCAGTGTTCACTCATAACTTGATCATTTCATCATATTTTTACACTTTGCAACATAGTCTTCTTATGATCTCACTTCTGGAATCTAGTAGGTGAAAATTTTAGAATCATGCCCAAAACAGGATTTCATGCAGTGACTGAAAAATCATATTTTGGGGTGGATTTGAAAAAATGCACCTGCCTTGTTCATGAGGTGTGGTCTCAAAAAGGCCATGCTGAAAGTTTGGTGGGAAAATGTTAAAAATTAATAAAGTTATGAATGAATGTTAAAATATTTCAATGTTCCCTCATAACTTGGATCATTTTAACATGTTTTTATACCAAATGACACCAAATATTCAACATAGCCTTCTTATGACCCCACCTCATGAGCCCACCAGAAGCTGAGTTTGTGCAGCAAACACAAAATCACTTTTTGGGTCAGATTTGAAAAAATTCCACCACCCTTGTTCATGGAGGTGGGGGTCCCAAAAAGGCCATACTGAAAGTTTGGTGGAAAAATGTTAAAATTTGTGAAGTTATACGTGAAAGTTGAAATATTTCAATGTTCACTCATAACTTGGTCATTTTAACATATTTTAACACCAAATTTTTAACATAGCTTTCTTATGACCTTGCCAGGTGAAAATTTTCAAGTCATGCCATGAAGATGATTTTGTGCAGTAACCACAAAATCACCTTTCTGGCTGGATATGAAAAAAATCACCACCCTTGTTCATGAGGTGGGATCCCAAAAAAGCCATGTTGAAAACTTGGTGAAAAAATATTCAAAAAATGACAAAGTTATGAATAAAAGTTTAAACCCCATTAAACTACATTAAACCAGACTTACCTTATTTTCTCATATTGCTGGTGCCGGTTTCAGCAGCAAGATGTGTTTTTGATTGGAGAGTGGATCTATGTTATGGAACATCTTCAGGTGAGTGCGTGTGTGTATGTGGAGATGTGGGTGGAGGGTGTTAAGAGGGGGTTGGGGTGGGTGGTGGGGTTTGGGGTCGATCGGCAATGGACATTTTCTTTTGCAGGTTAAGAAAATGATCAGCAAAGTTTGGTTTTCTATCGGTGGATCAGGACTGTAGCCAACAAGGAAGCATCATGTTTTGTCAACAGTAAATCTGCCAACATCCAGTACAGTGACGGCACAATGTCGATACCCAGTATTGTGCCGTCAATAACCAATGTGTGTTTTGAGGGGGTTGTGCCCCTGCACCCCTCAAATTTAAATATAATCAACTCGAGGTCAAAGTTGTTTTTGATGGGGAGGAGGAACAACACCGGGAGAAGCCACGTCGGTGAACAGCAGACCATTATGGCGACTTTTGCTGTAATGGTCCTTTTTCATCTTTCACAGTTTTGGTTTCACTGGACTGTGGGCCACTGAGCCAATACTGGGGTTGGGCAGCCCAATGTTGGGATAATCTTCTGTGGCATGGGGGTGTGAATGCTGGTGCCACCACCTACTTGGGGGTAACCTTGAGGGGGAGGGGTGGGGGTGAAAGAAGCAGTACCAAGGAGGGCTGGCTGAGCTGGGAGAGGGAGAGAATTAGAAAATAGATAGATAGATAAATAGATAGATAGACAGACAGACAGACAGACAGACAGACAGACAGACAGACATAAAGACAGACAACAGAGATCAAGTGACCACTGGCTCATTGCTGCCACTCAAACTAGAGGCAACCTTCCATCTGTGGCTGCAGAAATCATGAAAGTCCCACTATTCTCATACAGAGAACATGGGTGAATGTTTTCTCTCACTAAGCTGTGCATTTACGGAGTTAAAAACAACAACAAAAAAACACCATAATCTAGCAAAACGGAGCCCGCTTTGTTAGGTTTAGATTCTTTTTTTTTATTTAAATACACCATTTTTAATTTTTACCATGTTTTTTAGTTTGGGGGAAAACAAGATAGCAATTATCATGACAGGAAAAAAATGTTTTTGTGTTGAGAAAAGCAAGTGGTGAGAAAGCAAAAAGCTCTCTCACACAAAATGTCATATCTTATTAGGGAGTTTTCCAAAAACCCTAATAAGCATTCTCAGAAAAAAAAATCCTTATTACTCTGAAACCATTTAATATTTTTTCATGAAACCTTTGAAAGGCACTACCGTGGCACAGTACTGCTTCTACCCTGAAAGTTTAAAGAACAAATTCTGCTCCACCTATGCTGTAGGAGAGAGCAAAAAACAAAAAAAACAAAGCCATGTTAAGTATAGGAAAACATTTAGCCTATACAGATTATGTATATATAGCAAAACAACATGGTTATATTAAATGCAGACTGAAAATAGAAAATAGAGTTAAAAATCTACGTTTCGACCTTAGGTCTTCTTCAGGAAATATCTAAAAGAGAAAAAAAAAACAAAGTTAGTGTAGAGGGGAGGTAAAATGAGAGACATATATATGTGGGGAAAGAAGAAAGGGGAGGCTCAGGGAGAGGAAGTAATAAATGGTAAGATTAAGAGAGAATCTGTGAAACAAAAAGGTGATGATGGGAAAGATAAAACATAATAGGAGTGAAAGAGCTAGGGAAGTTCCCAGGTGGGGACTAATTAGCAGGGCCTAGTAAGAAGGCTGAAAGGTGACAAATGTGTAGGAAGGAGACAGAGATGGAGACTTATGGTGAAAATGAAAAATAAATTAAATGAGTACAAAAACAAATAGACTTTAGGGAAAAAAAGGGATGGCTGAAAGATGTTAGTGGAAACTAAGTCTATCATTTAAACCAGAGGGCTGCTGGGAGCCAAGGTGGATGACCAGATTGGCTTTCATGTTTTTTCTATCGTCAGGATCCCAGAAGCCCTGCTTTTGAGATTTTTAACTCTATTTTCTATTTTCAGCGTACATTTAATATAACCATTTTGCTTTGCTTTTAGACCACATGCTGATGCAGCACCTTGTTTTGTTTTTACTATATATATATATATATATATATATATATATGGCAGTATAGTGCAGTGGTCTAAGGCTCTGAGCTGCAAATTTGGTGACATCCAGCAGACCAGACCTGGGTTTGAATCCCACAGCTTCCACTTGCATACTGTGTCACCCTGAGCAAGTCACTTAACCTCCTTGTGCTCCCAGGTCGCTCCTGTAAAAAAGCTTTCAGCTTAGTGTGCTATACCTGGTTAAACAACTAAATAAAAAAAATATATATATATATATATACACACAACAGGTGTGAACAATATATCCATTACATAAATTCTGATATTTGTGCTATTATGTACATAAATTTTATTTATGCAATAAAAGTGGGCTCAAAACTCATTGAATAAATCCATTTATCTTCAAGCTGTTGAATAAGCAAAATTTATCCATATAGTAGCTATGTCACAATCACTCTGGAACTAAGCTTTAAAACGAAAAAAGATAGCATGGTACTGTGAGCATGAAAGCTGTTCAGCACAAAATTACCTACAAAATGAGTGGTGTTTCATTTATAGGTATCTTATAGATTTTTTTGTAATTAGTAAAAAAGAGCAGAAAATGCAATTTTTGTTCACTTTTTTGACAAACATATCCAAAAAAAAAATAAGCAATCAAAATCAAATGTCTCTGCACTGACAGAAAGCATCCCTATTGCATAAATGAAATATGCAATGGTGAGTTGTCCGATAAATGATTTATCTAAACTTGTGCTGTTTGACCTCAGACACCTCACTCATGGCATATGCCACTCTTGAGGTTACCCGGGGTCAAACAGCACTTGTGGAGATAAATCATTTATCGGACACCTCACCATTGTATATCCCTTATTTATGTACATAGTTACTATGTCATCACTCATTTATGTACACAGTTGCTATGTCATCAGCCAATTTACAATGTTCAGCCTCAGTAGCAGAATTAATCATATTCAAATGCAAATAACTTTAAAATGAAAACTGGTAGAATGGTACTGTAAGTACAAATTTTGTCCTGCACAAAAATATCTAAAAAAATGAGTGTTGTTTCTTTTATAGATACCTTTTAGTTTTTTTATAATTAACAAAAAAAGCAGAACATTAATTTTTTTTACACTTTTTTGACAAATAAATACAAATAACTTTAAAATGAAAACTGATAGCATTGTACTTTGAGCACAAAAGTTGTTCAACACAAAAATATCTACAAAATGAGAGGTGCTTCATTTATAGATGCCTTTTAGATTTTTTTATAATCAGCAAATATGGCAGAAAATTACATTTTTATTCACTTTTGTGGAGGGAACAAATCCCCCCCCAAATGCAAAAACCAAAGAATTGTGCATCAAACGTTTTCATTATGTACTGTCCATAATGTAAAGTTGGAGCATCCATAGCAACTGCTGGTAACACTTTAGTTGAAGTGTCCTTAACTATACTGAAACTACTGTATATCTACAATGTAATTTCTGTGTAGTTGCATGCAACTACAATGTAGTAATTAACTACTTTCACATTTACGGTTTGGTGAAGTTACACAATTTGCATGAACTGGTAATTACTGTTGCCTCCCTTCTGCCTCAAATCAGCTCTATCTGGTAAATGTAACTATGTATATTGCACTTTGCAACAGCTCTTACATGTGTAGTTACACTTCCAGCATAAAACAATTTGTGCAAAAAGAGAGACGGTTATGGTTGCATGTGTAACTACCACGTAATGCAATTTGTATAACTACACACCAGGAAGGGTCACTACCTGTGTATCCTTCACCACCCACCACCACTCCACACAGCAGATCGGTGGTAAAGCATGGTATGTAGCCATGTCCCACCTGGGCCACAGCAGGCCAGGAGTGTGGGTTCAGAAAAGGTGTGGTTCAATGCCACAGAAGCAGCACATTTCTTAATAACTACAGAACTGTTACAAGCCAGTAAGTAATTATGTAAATTATGTTTATTGTATAAGTAAACAATGTAGTGGTATAGCAACTAAAAATATAAGATTGTATGTTTATTAAGCAGTAAGTGCATGAGGTAATGATTTGTGAAGGATCGCATACATCAGAACTACAGCATTGACATTCAATGTAAATGTATAGTAGGTACACCCTTCTTCATATGCTTTATTTCAAGTGTCAGTTTCTGCATACTTACTTTGCAAATACATGTTAGTTAGGAATTAACTGTGGAAACAATGCTACATAAGTAGCACATTCCTTCATAACTACAGCACTGTTACACCCTTCTTCTTACACTTTATTTTAAGTGTCAGTTTCTGTGTACTTACCTTGCAAATACATATTAGTTAGTTATTAAGTGTGGAAACAATGCTACAGAAGCAGCACTTTCCATAATAACTAGAGCACTGTTACACCCTTCTTACACTGTAAGTGTCAGTTTCTGCGTACTTACTTTGTAAGTACATGTTAGTTAGACATTAACTGTGGAAACAATGCCACAGAGGCAGCATGTTCCTTAGTAACTACAGCACTGTTAAAAGTCAATAAGTAAGTATGTAAATTAATGATTTTTTATTATATAGCAATTTACAATGTTAGATTGCATATTTATTTTTAGTCCTTTTTTGGGGGGGGGGCACACAGTATATAAGTGGTGGTTTGGGATTTTCCAGGTTCTCCAGGTTTGCAGGTCAGTGCTTTTAACCACTGCTCTATACTGTAGTAGCTTCATGAGAGAATGATTTCTGAAGTATAATTTTAAGTGTCACTAATTACACTGCAACTACTGTATAACTATACTGTAACTGCACTACTATGTAGTTGTTGACTGGTTTCACAATGTGGCTTGTGTACAGTACTTACATAACTTTAAATGTGCTGCTTCTGTGAGACTGACCCACAACTCTACTGCACACACACACACCCCTGTCCTGCTGCTGACCAGGTTGGTGGCTAGGGGTAGAGCATGGCTACACTTCAATGAGAGTCCTAATTCTTCTGTACCTCAGACTACACTGTTCCATTGTACAATGCTGAACAATCATAAGACTAACTGATTGTGCATCATGTATATTACAGCCGCAGAAGAGAGACCCCACCACATCCTATACCCAGAAAGAATGCTGGGAAGAATATGTTGTTTGACATCCGGGAGATCACTGAGCCTGTTGTTGTCCCATGGGGACTACAGAATTTGGCTGAACCAAGGCTAAGCCAGGCACCCAGAACCTCCAGCTGGAGGAGATGAAAAGCAATTCAGACAGAGACTCATAAGAGCATAAGAATGGTGTAGGCAGATGACTATTTGATCCATCTAGTCTGCACAAAGTGTCTACCCCCTTCCCCTTATGTGTTCCTGGCAAATTGCCCACACTGTCTGTCCCATGCTAATTTAAATTCTTTCACCATCTTAGCTGCCACCACCTGTAGTGGCAGACTGTTCCATGGGTCTGTTATGCTCTGTGAAGAATTACTTCCTTGAGTTGCTCCTGATCTTGCCTCCAACCAGATGCAAGTTGTGCCCACTTGTCCAAGTTTCCTTATTTTCCTGAAAGAGTTTCTTTGTCTTATTTCCTTGACATATTTAAATGTTTCTATCATGTCTCCTTTATTTCTTCTCTGCCCCAGTGAGTATAACTTCAGTTCCCTGAGCCTAGTTTCATATGTTTCTTGGTGCAGCCCCTGCACCATTTTTATCACCCTTCCCTGCAGTTTCTAGTCTGTCTATGTCTTTTTTCAGGTGAGGCTTCCAGAACTGGACACAGTATTCCAGGTGTGGCCTTACCAGTGATCTGTACAGTGGCATGATCATCTCCTGCCTTCTGCTTGTAATGCCCCAACCTATGCACCCTAGTATGCCGCTTGCTCTTTGAGTTGCTTTTCACACTGTTTTGTGACTTTTAGGTCATTGGTAATGAATACATTCAAGTCTCTTTCCATTTTTGTCTCCTCCAGTTGGTGTCCTTCCAGTGTGTACTTTATTCCTGAGTTTCACTTTCCCAGGTGCATGACTTTACATTTCTTGGCGTTAAATTTTAACTGCCATTGTCCTGACCATTCCTCCACCTTCCTGATGTCAGCTACCATACTTGTGGCCTCCTCATGTGTGTCCACCCTGTTGCAGAGTTTTGTATTGTCAGCAAACAGGCACACCTTTCCCTTCAATTCTTCTGTGATGTCACTTATGAATATATTGAAGAGGATTGGGCCCAGTATCAATCCCTGTGGTACGCTGCTGGTCACCTCCCTCTCACCTGATAGGGCTCCGTTGACTAAGACTGTCTGTGTCCTTCCCTGAACCCAATTTCTAACCCATTTAACTGTCTTCTACCCTAACTGTGTGTGCTCTAGTTTGTTTCCCAGCCTCCTGTGGGGGACAGTGTCAAAGGTCTTGCTGAAGTCCAGGTACACCACGTCCACCACACAGCCCTGGTCTATTGTTTTGGTAACCCAGGTGAAGAAACTTATCATATTTATTTGACATGATCTTCCTGCAGTGAATCCATGTTGCTTGGGGTCTAGTTTGCTATTTTCCTTCAGGTATTCCACCATTCTCTCCTTAAGTAATGTCTCCATAATTTTTCCCACTATACAGTAGGTGTCAGGCTGACTGGGTGACAGTTTTCAGTCTCCTCCTTGTTACCTCCCTTGTGCAAGGGCACCACTGTTGCCCTTCTCCAGTCCTGAGGCACCGTTTTGCTATCCAGTGATTTGCTGAACAATTTTTGCCAGTGGTGCTGCAACTTCTTCTCATAGCTCCCTCAACACTCTCAGGTGACTACCATCTGGCCCATTGCTTTGTTTACTTTAAGTTTGTTGAGCTCTTCTAGGACCCTTTTCCTTGTGAAGGGGCTAGTGTCAGCCTTCTTACTATTGAGTTTTGTCTGCTTTAGTGGAGGTCCCCTTCCACTATCCTCTATTGTGAATATGGAGCAGAAAATACTTTTGCTTTGTCCTTGTCTTTTTCTACCATCTGACCATCTTGTTCTGCTAGTCTGGCTATTCCACCTTTATTCTTTCTCTTGTTATTCATTTACCTATAGAAGGTTTTATCTCCCTGTTTGACTCCTTGTGCTATTCGTTCCTCCATTTTGGCTTTGGCATTTCAAATGGCCCTTCTTGCCTCCATGAGTTTGTTCCTGTAATCTTCCCTATTAGCCTCCGTCTCTGTCTGTTTGTATTTCTTGAAGGCCTTCCTCTTTCCCCTATTTTTGCTGCCAAGTCCTTGGTGTACCAGAGAGGGGTTTTCCTTCTTTTTGATTTACTGATGCATCGTGCACATTGTTCAGTGAGTGTGGTAATGGCCTTCTTGAAATGATCCCCGTCATTTTCCACATTCCCTGATCCACTGTTGTTTAGTATGGCCTTAATTCTCAATCTCATCTCAGGAAAGTTTGCTTTGCGGAAGTTGAGGATTTTGAGTGTTGTTCAACATATACCTTTTGCTTTGTTGATTGCTAAGCAGACTGACCTGTGGCCACTGGTCCCTAAGTTAATGCCCACTCATATGTTGGAGACCCTGCTGCTGTTTGTGAGCACTAGGTTCATAGTTCTGTTATCTCTGGTGGGTGAATTTACTAGTTGGTTGAGCCCTGCCCCTTTTAGCATAAACAGGAACTTTCTGCTTCTTTCAGTGGATGTAGTGTATGAGGTCCAATCAACATCTGGCAGATTGAAGTCCCTGACCAGCAGTAGCTCACCTTTGTCAGCCATCACTGAGATGGCTTCCAGGAGTTCTCTGTCACCCTCTTCTTCCTGGGATGGGGGTCTGTATATAATGCCCACTCTGATGGGGTACCTGTCCCCAGCTCCCAGGGTGACCCATAGGTCCTGCGTGTTTTTCCTTTTTACCTGGTTTTCCATTGGATTGATGCCCTCCTTAACATACACAGCCCCCTCCCCACCCCTTTTCAGCTCATGGTCTCTTCTGAAGAGCATTTATCCTGGTATGGATACATACCAGATGTGATTTGGGGTGAACCACGTTTCCATAACTGCAACCCAGCCTAGTGGTGTTTCTGCCAACATGGCTGTGAGCTCCAGAATTTTGTTTGGTAGGCTGCGAGCATTTATGCACATTGTCTTCCATCCCTGGAATTGTTTTACTTGGGCCCAATTGTGCAGCTTTGGTTTACATTGTTCATGATTCAAACTCATACTGCCTTAGTGGATCATCTGTGTTGGTTTCTCAGAGCTGAATACCTTCCAGCTTGAAAAGATGAGAGCAGCGTATTAGACAGACAGCCTCAGACATCAATTCTTTCTGAACAGCAGGTGTTGAGAAGGTCTCCCCTCTCCTTCACTGCAGTATAGGGTGCTGACAGTCACCCCACAACAGGACCTCCTCTGGTTATTGTTGTCCTGAAAGGGAGAGCCCACAGGGTTCAGGGGAATCCTGTCCAGGACAAGTACTACCTCCAAAAAAGAAGAGAGGAGGGGCAAAAATTGTATAAGGAGTTAGAAGGAGAGTCCCTGTAGGCCCTCTCCTCCTCACTCCACATAGGGGATATCCTCCACCACTAGGAGTCAGTCATGGCCCACAGGACTAGACCATGTCCTGGAAGAACCCCCCAGCTGAGAAGGGAAGGACCCACAGGGAGTCCCTAAGGCCAGAACAAGAAGCCCTACTTGCCCTCCCTCCCAGGGTGGGCCCTCTGTCACTTAGGAAGGTAACAGAGGACTCAGAGGTACCAGTGGGACTCCACCCACAGTTGGCCTCAAGAAGGGGGAGGGCATCACCCAGGAACTTAGACCAGAGGGTAAGGTGGGTGAGTGCCAGTGATGAATGGTGAAGATACACAGAAAGATCAAGAATTACAATAGGTATGTAATTTTCATACCTTCCCAGTGTCAGTCTTCACTGTTCATCACTGTCTGGGTGAGTACTGAGCCCCCCCGAAGGGACACAACTTTCTCAGCCATCTCATGGGGGAGGACCAAGAAAGGAGGAGACCCATTACAGGCCAGTTAGGCCTGCGACTGGTTAGAACAAGGTGGGTCTCCCATTGCCTAGGAGACAGAAGTCACCCCTGTAGTTCCCACCTCACCCTGTGGGAGAAAAGGAGAGTCCCTGGAAAGTGGAGGCAAGCACTCTAAGCCAGGCCAAGGATGACAACATTAATAGATGAAACCACTCTGTGCACCTAATGCAGATTGCTTTCTCTGCTAGCCTTGAAGCTACCTTGTTGGTGTCATAAGATGCCCTTGCCTAGTGCCTCATAAACTCCAGACCCTGTGCAGAGAGGGCAATGGCCTGTCTGGTTGCCTTTGTATCAGGCAGCAATGCCAGCACCTGGCCTAGCATTGACCACAGATGCCTGTTGTAGGCAGCATGGTGTGCCTGATGAACAATGATGCTGAGCATGATACGTGCTGAGGAGAACACTCTCCATCCCTAGTGTTAAAACTCTGCAGAGTCCTCATCTGGCAGTCAGTTGTGCACTGGGTATGCCCAGATGAGGTATTCAGGACCCTCATTCCCAAAGAGGGATGAGGTAAGGTCCCTGGAGACCCTTGGGGTGTGCAATACCTGCACTGGTAGTCCATAGGGGCTGGAGTCTGGGCAGATGGGCACTGCCAGGTGTGGGATGATGCCTTCTGGAAGAGAATCCACTAGGGAGGGACCACCAGGTGGCCTACACTGAATTAATTAAGGAAGACACACCTCTTCCACTCAGTATTGCATCTTGTGATGTGGAATAGGTGCAGATCACTGACCAACCTTGATAGGAAGCTTTTATACTCTGTCTGACCAGCGTCTGAGGGCAGCTGGACAGAGGTATCCTCTTCCTCAAAGGAAGAAAATGAGGAGACCAATGAATTTGAAGAGTCCAAGTCTGGCTGCTGTAGGGGAGCAGATGAAAGACCTGCTTGTCCATAGCCCTGACATACCTGGGGAAGGTGGCAGCAGTGACTCTGATTTGCTCCCAGGTCACGGACCCCAAAAGCCCCACATGGCCTGGGAAATTAGGGGGACTGCAGATGCAATGGGGAGACACACTTCACCTTATGCAAATGACCTCTGCCAGGGCAAGGGGACCTCACTGGCAATCTCGGACATCCTGAGGATCCACTAGTCCATGCAGTTACTGGCTGCTCAGCCAGCTTGAAGTGGTCAGGATTGAGCCCTGAAGGAGAAACTCCCCTGTGAGGAGACCAAGGCTGCATAGAACCAGAAGGGTGGACCCCAACCTCACCCAATAAGGCCTCCTTTGAAGGGGATGAGGGAGAGAACAAGGGTTCAGTGTTGTGACTCCTCCCCAAACCCTGAAGGGTCCCTGGGGAAGATTGCTGCCCCACACCCTGCCCCCTCAACTCTGTTGACTCTGAGGTCGACCTTTTTCTCACTCCAAAGCTTGGGGCTGCTCAAATCCTGCAGGCCCCTCAAGGGAGGCCACAGAAGAGGGAGTCCCTGATCCAGTCTTGGGGGGTCAAACAGCACCGGCACTGAGACCAGCAGCTGCATGGGCCCCCAAGACCCAAACCACCACCTCCTTAGACTGAGGGCCATTATTTGCAGGCCCACTCCTGACCTCACCACTGGCGTGGGAGCCGGCACTGACCATAATCACTGGTGCCAAGGAAAGGGATGCTTGGGAGGGCACAGAAGTACTGGGCACTGGAGAACCCTCAGACTCTGAGGAGTCAGGCAGCCAGTCTGGATCAGTCTCCTGATCATCTGGTTCTGGAGAGGAGGAGACTCAGAAGACCTCCAGACAAGCAGCCTCTGAGGTTTTCTCACCTATGCCACTGCTCGCAGTATCGCAGGAGGGCCCAGTACCACTCACAGTGCTGTGCCAATCACCAGAGCAGCAAACAGCACCAAGATCCAGAATGGCACTGGTGGGAGGTGCTGAGGAGCAACCCATGCCAGGCTCAGCAGACATGAGCTACAACACTGGGAGAGCCTCTGAGGAGGTAACTGCCTGTGCAGTGTTCCTGGCCAGGCTCCAGAGAGGGCTGGACCATTACTCTGGCATCTCAGAAGTGACTTCCTCCTTGGCAAGGCCAGAAAGAGAGGAGAGGAGAGGAGAACCCCTCCTCACCAGTCTGTATAGAACTGGGAGGGGAACCAGAGGAAGGGTGGCGGTACCTGCACTTTGAATCTCTCATACGACGACACCCTCTGAAAGTTGATGGATCGCAGCAACTTTCCACACTCGGTGTTCCAGTACTCCGTGGTCCATAGAGAAGCAAATGTTGCAACTATCCATATTGTGGGATGGACCCACACAGGTGAGGCATTGGTCATGCTGGTCCATGCCAGACATCTGCTGGTGCAGGAACACAGACGCATAGGTAGGGCGGACCACCTTGGAAGAGCACTTTTCATCCCTGGACGAACCTGACATGTCTTGCAATAACTAAAATAATAATAAGAAACAGACTCTGTGCTGCTTCAAGAAAGAAAAAGGAAAGGTCTTACTGTATTCCTGCAGAAAACTGCTCTGAGTTACTAGTGGATGTGGAACTAAAATGGAGCAAAAATGGCATTGGCAATGGCATCGGAACAATTGACTAGGTCACAATGTCGCAGATAAAATTTCTTCAGCAGAGGCAAGGTGCTGCACTCTCAATGGTGGGAGAAGCAGAACTGGAGCAGAGGAGGAGGAGGATGAGCCAGAGTACCATGTAATGCATTGGACCCAAGTGCAGTACCACCACTAGCTCTGGCTCCTCCCCTACAAAAAAAAGCTCCTGCGGGGTGCTGCACCTCTGGCTGTCACTCAGACAGTGATGAATGGGACTGACACAGGGAAGATGGGTAGTACTGTGCTATAGTTACATAATTCACAAGAAGTGGTAGTTACTGCAATTACTGTTGCCTCCCTTCTGCCTCAAATCAATTCTTTCTGGTAACTGTAAATATGTATGTTGCAGCTTGCAACAGCTGTTACATGTTTAGTTACACTTCCAGCATAAATTAATTTATGCCAAAAGAGAAACAGTTGTGGTTGCATGTGTAACTCCCACTTCATGCAAACTGTATAACTACACATCAGTCAAATGTGAACGTAATTAACAACTACATAGTATTTACAGGTCAATAACAGTGTAGTTACTTCATAGAAATGTGAGTCTAATTACATAATACGCAAATGTAAAACTAATTACCAACTATATTGTAGTTACATTTAACTACACAGTACTTACATAGCAGTTACATTGTAGTTATACAGTATTTACAATGTACTTAAATACACTTAAAATAAAGTATTGCTGGTAACACTTTATTTTAAATTTCCTTAACTACACTGAAACTACTGTATAACTACAATGTAACTACTATGTAACTTCTGTGCTAAGTGGAGCTACCCTGGGAAAACCTCATAAAGTCCATGTACATTAACATTAAAAATTAAATAAACAATTTAAAACAAAACTCCTTATATGATCCTAAAGGATCCCTATTGCATAAATGAAATACATAACAGGGACCTTGTGGAATACATGATTTATTTTCACTCAAGCTGTTTGACCTTGGGCACAGCACTCTTGGCTTACACCACTCATGAGGTTACCCAAGGTCAAACAGCTCTTGTGAAAAAAATATATATATATATATATATATATATATATGTCGGGACCCTCCCCTATCTTACATATTTTTTTAAATGTACATATTTTGTTTATGATGCTGAAAAAGGTTTCCAGTTTTTTATTTATAGATAAGTCCTCCACCTTTCAATTTTTTAAAATTATAGTAAAATATTATTTCAGAATCATATAACATTGTACTCATCAACCTTTCAATTATTCAAACATTCTGCAACTTTAAAGTGCAATACATACAGAAGAGTTATGTTGTGGTTGAAGAGGTAGACTAAAATCAAGTTTTCTAAATAGGAAAATCATGTTTACTAAAAATATTCACAAAACACAAGCATATCTCACATAATACACAAAGTGCGTATATTTTCTAAATTAATATGTAAAATTCACACATTTAAACATGAAAACCATCGTGCAGCATGAATATTTTTCAGAAATACTTTTTACTGCAAGAAAATTTTATATTTTATAAATCATTGCAAATACTTTTTACTGCATGATGGTTTTATATTTTATAAATTGTCAGAAAGCACAAAAACCATCATGCAGTAGGAATATTTTGAGAAATACTTTATAACCTCACAATCAAGTTGAAAATCTTTGCACAAGACAAAACTGCTGTTCAGCATGAATATTTAAAAAAACGGTATTCAAAAACAGTATTCAATAGTTGTGCTACATGTAGATTTTACACAAAAATGTAACATTTATGAAAGATTCCTTTAGGAAGACTTTCATTTAAATCAAAGATAACTAATGATTGTTATTTGTTTTAAGAAAATATGTTGTGTAACTCATACTAACCCTTCCTCACAAATACTACACTGTCACCCTTAACTTTTACCAAATTAAAAAATAATCTTAAAGTTTTTGTTCATGTTGAAAAAAGCCTATGTTTAATTCTAGCTACTTTTTCAGTTTTTCTGAATGTGCATGTGTGAAAATTCATTGTAAATAACTTTAAAAATTAATGATTTTTTTACCCCAAGCCCCAAAAGGACCTATTCCCATATGATACCTATAAAACCTGTAAGTTTCATATCTGAACTGTCTACTATTTATCAACTATCTGAGTGCAAAAATTGAGGTAGCAAACTGGGCAAAAATTTGTAGTTGCAGCATTTTACAGTCCTAGGGTTTAAGACAGCTGTGATATAGTCTCCCGAAAATGATCATTTTTGATGAAACACCAACACAGCCCTACTATGCAGGCACTGCTACACCTGCATAAATATACAGTATATAGAGGTGGATATGACATGGCCTGACTAAAGATATCGGGCTGGATTTTCAAAGGCCCCAGACTGGCGCAAGGTGCTTGTGTCAATCAGGTCTGACACAAGAGGCACCTTGCATCAAGGGCTGCGCCAAGTGGTATTTTCAAAGACAGCCTGCATCACCTAGCGGGCAGCCTGCACCAAAGTGTGCTAGCACCTGCCTTGTACCATGAAAGTGGCTGCGGCATGGTGCTAGGGGGCTTGCAGCAGACCCAGACTGCTGCAACCCTCAGATCCAGAATTTCAAAGACCCCCCCAGGAACTAAGTGCCAAGTACCCTTAGATCAATGAAGAGCTGGTCTAATGGTACTTAGACAACTCCTGGGAGGGTCATTCAGTATGTGCCGCTGTGTGGCCTGCCCCGATCCATCTCAGATGGGTGATCCCTGGTGGTACAGTGGTCCCCCCTCACCCAATCATAATCCCTCACACCCATTGCATTACATATTGACATCTCCCTGGTGGTCTAGTGCCCCCCCACAGGTAGTGCCTATCTCTGCAATCCACCCCTCCCACATACCTGATCCAGTGACCAGCACAGCCCTCCACACACCACCGGCCCGGCCACCGGAATAGGCTGTCAGTAGCGTGTGCTGTATGCAGTATACAGTATGCACGCTGGCTCGTTGTCTTCGCTCGTGTGTGAGCTGTGTTGGTTGCTGATTCGGGCTCTGAGGAGGGAGTGGAGAATCGAGATGGAGCACTTCTACCGAAGACACTAATACAGAAATACTAGTGTGTGTTGGGCCGCACGGTGCGGTGTACAGTGGTGTTGGGAGGGCTGTGTCCAGTTGCTAGCCCCTGTCTGTGAGTGCTGCAGACTCCTCACTGCCATTGCAGCATTCTGGGTGGGTACTGTGGTGGAATTTTTATATATCCTAAAGTATAATACCTTTATATTCTAAAGCTTATTGTACCAGAGCTTATAACTGTTATATGTGATTATAGCCATATAGATATGTTGCTTCTCATATGCTCTAAAACTATCTGTTTTGTTATAGCCATATAGCCATGTTGCCTTTCATATGCTTTAAAACTATCTGCTTTGAAAACAGCCATAATGAATGTGCAGTTCTGTGCTAACTAAAACAAAGGAGGTTGTTTGACAAAGATAGAAAACCTTGAAAAATTAAATGAAGTGAAATACAGCTGGTTGTAACTAAGATAAAGGGAGACACATAGTAAGTATAAAAAAACAACTCCTTATATGGAAAGTGCTGAATCTAAGGTTTTGCTAAAGATAAGGAAAAGCTGTTGTTAAGCATGAGATCACTGTTAACTATGAAACTAAAAAGGTATATAAGCCTCTGTGAACAATAATCGAGGAGCTCTTGCCTTTAGCTGAGCTCCCACACACGTAATGTACAGACAATAAACTGAGTTTATTGGAATAACCATTGGGTGTGGTTATTGAGTACATAGAAATTAAGGTAAAGTATAGACAGTAAAGAGAATCTGCGACCACAGTTTTTTGGCGTAGTCGGCAGGATGGCTTCACCTCTCCATGTTGCGCCGTGATCGGACTACCTAGTCCCGGGCACAGGGGAAGGGTGCCCCTGTGTTTTAGTCCCATCACTTGTGTGACACCTAGGGATTGGTGACAGCCATCATTTACTGTCTTAGGTGCTAGGGTGGCACCGAAAGTGCTAGGTTGGCACTTGACGTCAGGGGACGTCCAAATAAGAGAAGTGTTAGGTGGGCACTTCGCATAAGAGATAGGCGCCAGTAAACGGGACCAAATGGGAAATATGGGGGACCCTCTACCAGATGGATCTCAAGCTAGTACTGTTAAGAGATTTTTTTTTAAACTGCAACCCAGAGCTCTGAAAAAGACTTGGTTTGGCAGGTTACTAAAATGGCCAAAAGAAAACATTTAAAGAGTTAATAGCTGCAGTGTTTGGAAATTATCATGAAGGTCCTGCAGTCAGTTTCTTACTCAGACTTGTGTATCTGAAAAAAAAATACCTTGGCATCGGTAAGTCTGAATTTTTATTCAAAGTTGTTTTATGTCTGTCTGTTTTATTTCTATAATACGTATACTAAACAAGGTAATGCTCAGTCTTTCTTGTACATATTTTATAGCTTATATCTGTGTTCTGTAATTATGTTCTGTTGTCAAGGTTGCGAGATAGGATTGACTGCCTTCAGTGCAAAACATATTACAGTAAAAAAAAAGATGAAAAGAAGCTTCCTTGCCTCATAGCTGACTGTTTTAATTGGCTTTATTTTAATGAAACATTTGTGCTGCCTAGACAGGGTCATTAAAGAACTTTTGTATGTAGTTGCTGGTTAAAGCAGGTGGTGTTGAAGGTAAAGAGATATGACGTCATAGATTGCAATGTGCAGAAAGAGTTGTAGTTTGCAAGCAGCGTGCCAAGCCACTGCTAGGTAAAAATGTAATGTGTTAACAGCTATAAATGGCTTTATCATACTTCTAGTTAAAGCCAGAAACTTTTGCAAAATGGCAGAGTGCCATATTTTGGCTATGCTCAGAAAGGTGTAACCATGTTATACTAGATGTGTTCACTTACAGATAGTATGTTGTGCTGTGTTTAAAGGTGTTGAAAGAGTTATTAGAATGTGTTTAAAAAGTGTTTTGTTCTGGAAAGATTTGGCATAGCGATATGTATAAATGTGTTGGTTTAAAATTGTCAGTGTTACAAGACAGAAGGTAGCACATATATCTAAAACAGTACAGTTTTCTAATAAAACTATGGGCATTACCTCAACAAATTGGTGTGAAACAATGTCAGTCTTATTTTGTGTTAAGTATTTCTTTTTGTGTATGTATGTGTGTGTACTGTCTTGGCCAGCAGTTTTATTGTAAAATATTTAATATCAGTAGTGTTCAAGGACACTACAAAAAATAACTGGGTTTGAACTACCCTTGCATGCACACTGTGACCTTTTGCACGTTATTTGACCTTCTTGTGTTTCAACATTTTATGTTACTACCAGTTCAAACTGATGTGTATTCCATGCCAAAGCACAACTTTTCACACAAAATGTATGTTTTCATGAAAGCACACCAAGAGTGAACCATGTAATTTGACTTTTTATTGCAAAACTAGTATTCTAAGTAAAGAAGAACAAACTTTTCTTCTCCTCTCATGGCTTCTGACGTGCAGCCAACACAGGCAATACTCCAGCTGGAAGGAGAATTATTCATCATCTCCCCATATTTTTATTATCTATATAGTACGCTTTTGAAAAAGGACTATTACAGCTGTTTTGAGTTTACCATCTACAGTTAAAAAACAATGGTTTTGGTTTTATGTGTGACCATGGTGTAATCATTTTTTGTCTTTTGAAATGCATTCTAAGAGATACACGCTACGGTATTACCATCAATCTGGATTTTTATAAACTCAGCTGACATTTTGTCATGCTTAGGATAAGGGAACAGGGACGCTTGGCTTCTTTTATCCCATAAAAATAATCTTGTTTTATTTTTAAACTGGTGTGTGTTTGTTTTGTTGTTTGTCTGTGTTTCTTCTCTTTCTTCTAGAAAAAAGTTCCCCATCTTTATAGTAAGGTATGAAACCTACTAAACTAATTGTAATATTATCTTGTTATAATTTAAAGTGTAGTAGGTGGGGATCATGTCACCATCCACAGCTAACCTTTTTATTACTACAGTATTCGAGCTGTCTCTTTCACTTCAAGCTGTCTCTTCCACCAGTAGGAGCTTGGGGGGAAGGGGTAGGCTACCCTTCCTCTATCCCTTCCAGTGTAATACCCACAAAGGTTGCAAGGTACATCACTGTTCCCCTAGAGGGGTAAATAAAGAAAATATGTATTTGCCAATAATTGTTTCTTATTTACAGGTTTTAAAAAAAGACCCAAGTATTTTAACAGCATAACCAAGCCCAAGCCCTTCTGTTTTTTCTAGTGCAAACAGTTAAATCTCACACCTATTATTGGTACAAGGGTTTCTGCCCTCAGCAAGTAATCAGTTACGCTGGAGAGTGAAGTTGTGTATGTATGTCCACACATATTCATTCTTTTGATTGTCTTTTCAGCTTTCTTATCCTGTTAAAACAAATGCAAAAAAACTTTTGTCATTGCCTTACAGCAATGAATGCATTTTTTTTCAACCAGTAAATTCACAGTACTCTAACATTTCTGGATTCTAAGCTAAGTTTACAGTCTATATGTGTTGTTTAAAATGTATTTTATGCATTATGCATTATGCTCAATACTGAAATTGTTCTATTACAAACATGCTTATGTTTCATGTTTATGTTATAATGTTTTGATATACATCTTGCTACACTGTATCATGTGTGTATTCAGAAAAGTATTCCACATGTATAACGTTTTAATGCTCATAACCAAACCTAAATACTGGGACCAGCATTGCTGACCCACCTCTACAATATGTTCCAGCAAAACCAAAAGTAAAATTAATGCTCCGTTTGTCTTATTACTCACAGGTACCCCTAAAAATAAGTGTACTCTAGTAGGTTTTGTCATTTTAAATTTTAACAATTATAATATGCACAATTTACATTGTCTCCAAACCTATGCTTCAAGCCTTATCTCACTCAGTACTTTAAAGTATGTCACTATACAGAGTAAAAAAAAAAGTGAGACCTTTTCACGTGTCACAGGTGCAATAGGCACCGTTATTAAATTGGCATAGACCAACAACATATGTATTTGTCCCACTGATTGCATTATGTAAAAGGCATATTGTTATGAACAATATGTTTAAAGCGTGTAACTGCATTAAGCAGGTTAGCAAGAGAAAAAGAAAGAGGAGACCATTATGGTTTTCCAAAGAGGTAGCAAAAAAAAAAAAAAAAAGACAAAGGAAAGGGACAGTGAGACTGAAGGGGAAGAATGGGAGCCGCGTGGAGGATGACAACAGTAAAGCTGACATATTGAACAGGTATTTCTGCTCAGTCTTTACTGAGGAAGAGGGGCAATGGGTCTGAAGAGAGTACAAGAGGTGAGAATGTGAAAAATGGATTGCATCACAAGTCCTATAAAGACAAGTTAAAGGAACTAAACATGCACTCCCTGGAGGAGAGGAGGGAGAGGATATCATAAGAGACATAGAAGTATCTTACAGGGAGAAACAGAGTGCAGGAAAACACTATTTTAAGCGAAAAAGATGTTCCAGGACTAGAGGCATGGAATAAAAGTTGGAAGGAGGACGATTCAGAGAAAACATGAAAAAATGTCTTCACAGAGCGGGTGGTGGACAAGTGGAACACCCTGCCAGAGGAAGTGGTGGGGTTAAAACAATCACAGGATTTAAGAATGCATGAAATAGACATAAAGGAATTCTAGAGGTCAGGGTAAGGGAAAACAGACTTGTGAAAAACAAACTAAACTTACAAGCTCAAATGGGTAGACTGGGTGGGCCATAGGCCCTTATCTACTGACACTGTCTATGTATCTATGTATTGTAACATTACAGGATTTTATAACTCAGGTCTCCGTCAGGCCTGCTTGCAACAGACAGGAAATAATGTTCATCACTGTCATAACTGCTGTGATTTAAAGCAGGAGGTAACCATAACATTGTCATAATTTACAGATGGTCAAATGGTATAATTGAACCTCGACCTGCACCCCCAGGTGTGCAGGTTAATGTCCCATTTTATTTTTTTTTTCTAATTGCCAGAATTTAGGCTCTGTCACACCACTCTTTACAAAACAAAAGTAAATGGTTTAAAAGATTGTTATTTATGTGTTTTAACTCCAGTGTCTAACACACTTTTGCAAGTTGCAGGTTTCACGATTGTGGCACACACAAGATCTCCGTTCAACAGCAGTAACCTCTGCAAGTGTAATGTTTTCAGAAATTACACCTATTTGTAGAACTTTAAATCAACTGAAAAGGTCCAGTCAGTTCAGACTCTGCAATCAAGCTTATTGTTTCTGCTTACTATAAAGTTAAGTCTGGGGAAAGAGCGCTCCCAACTCCAGGAGAAGAATTCTACTTCAATTGACCTTCATACATCCATTTCTTCACTGCGCTTGTTCCAAACATGGCTGGTACTTTCTACAACCCTATTGCTCTGTTATGGACTGTGTTCTTAATGGTTTATTGTCAATTGTTACCTTTTTATGGACTGCTAATTTGTATGCTGGGTTGTAATCAACTACGACAAAACAAATGCCATGCCAGTGTGTGTGTGTGACTACTCCATTAAAAGGACTTAATGCACCCCTGGCCAGTGTGTCTACTAATCAGCCAGCCAGCAAAATGAACACTGACTTTTCTACTATGCTGGTGTTTTGTTTTTAAATTACTGTCTGCATTGCCCCATATGCCTTGTGGGGTTACCACCATTCTGCAAATGACATTTCATCTGTACTATAACTACATCAACCTGTGGATACTTATATGAACTTATGAACTGTTAATTTCATGGACTGTTATGTTTTATAAGGACTTATCTGTCAAGAGACATTATCAATAGATTCTTCAATCAAGCTCCAAGGGTGTGCCACACCTCAACACAAGGTAACATCTACCTTATTCACTCTCAAAGTGAATTCCATAAACTCTTTTTCATCAACAAAATTGTTATGTTATATGTGGTGTCACGTGTTAGCATTTTTCTCACACATTTCAATTTGGTGTTGACATCCTTCAATTCTTTATTATGTTTTATAAACTCACCACTGTGTTCCATCTGTAACTCCATGCCTTAACTATCTGTATGCTGAAAACCAGTTTTAAATCATATAAATAAAAGGAAATTGGTTAGTTGATACAGAGTATCAAAAGGGGAGTGTGGTGGAATTTTATATATCCTAAAGTATAATACCTTTATGTTCTAAAGCTTATTGTACCAGAGCTTATAACTGTTATATGTGATTATAGCCATATAGATATGTTGCTTCTCATATGCTCTAAAACTATCTGTTTTGTTATAGCCATATAGCCATGTTGCCTTTCATATGCTTTAAAACTATCTGCTTTGTAAAACAGCCATAATGAATGTGCAGTTCTGTGCTAACTAAAACAAAGGAGGTTGTTTGACAAAGATAAGAAAACCTTGAAAAATTAAATGAAGTGAAATACAGCTGGTTGTAACTAAGATAAAGGGAGACACATAGTAAGTATAAAAAAACAACTCCTTATACGGAAAGTGCTGAATCTAAGGTTTTGCTAAAGATAAGGAAAAGCTGTTGTTAAGCATGAGATCACTGTTAGACTGTGAAACTAAAAAAGGTATATAAGCCTCTGTGAACAATAATCGAGGAGCTCTTGCCTTTAGCCGAGGCTCCCACACATGTGTGTACAGACAATAAACTGAGTTTATTGGAATAACCATTGGGTGTGGTTATTGAGTACATAGAAATTAAGGTAAAGTATAGACAGTAAAGAGAATCTGCGACCACAGTTTAACATGCATTTGGAGCAGCATCACCTTTGCCACAAGCCACTGGACTGTGGCGCTGGGACTCTGTGGATTAGAATATCAGGCACAGGGTCCTGGGCGCACCCGTACTCGATGCAAGCTGCCATTGTTGCAGCTTGCACTGGGCCTTTGAAAATCTGGCCCATCATATTTATCTTCATGAGAAGTCAATGATACAGTGATATCTCATGAGTGACGAAGCCACTCATGAAATATTGTAGTATCATTGGCCTTGAAATGAAGATAAATATGATATCGTCAGTCAAGCCATGTCACGTTCTATTCTGTTTTGGGCATCTGAAGCGGCATCTTGTGTGGCTTGTGCGGCAAAGTGTGGAGTCTGAGGCAGTGTGGCAGCCTCCCTCGACTCCCTAAAACCCACCTGTATTCTGTAGGGGCAGAACAAAAGATCTAGCAAGCTGAACAAGGAGCAAACTGTTGTTAGCCTTTAGCATCTGAGTGCTCAATGTACATCTGAAGGGACGTGAGTGCAATAATACAATCTGTCTGGAATGGGAAGCATACTGCTGCTGTCTGCATGAATTACATGTGCTTTTTTGAATTTGCTGCTTGACCTGTGATCTGCCATTTGAACCTGCAAACTGAACTGTGTGCTGCCTTGTGAACCTGCAACCTGAAATTATGTGCTGCCTTCTGAACTTGCATCTTGATTGTGTGCTGCACGAGTATATTAATTGTGGCCCCTGCTGAAAGATACTTTATTTGCCGTCTCTGCTGTTGAACTGTTTTAACTGCCTGCTGCTGCTGAAGGGGATGCTGTTTGAAACGGGCTGTGTGCAAGTGATTTAGTGAGTCCTTCTTGCCTCTGCTTCTTGAGCTCCCTGGCCAATTGTGTTGCTATAGCAACAGTATACTTGCCACAACTGCCAGTTCTTCTAAGCCACACCCCCTCCCCCCGATTGGTGGTGGCAGCCCAGTTTGGCGGGTCTTGGGGATTTAAATCTAACTGTAAGATGTGGCTGCATCTGAAGTGGTAGCTTGTGTGGTGAAGTGTGGAGTCTGAGGGAGCTGAGAGAGCTGTGGGAGCCTGGGCCATGTTGGTATGCTCAAAGGTGAAAAGTGTGGTATCATTGTGGTCTAAATTTCTAGGACAAAATGGCTAGGGGTATTAGTACTTTTAATTGTGTGTTGTTGCTTAGTCTTTTCTTATTAAATAATATGTTAGCTTGCCATGTTGAGTACGGTATGAGGAAGGCAGGGAAGACATGCGTTTTGATTATTATATGTCTTCATTATTGTTGAGTAGGTTTTATGTTCCTCAAATGCACGGTTGGCTTCTTTTGAATGGGGCTACTTTAAGGGAATGTGGATCATATATGTTGCCAGGATCTGCGTTTTATACTCAAAAATGTTTGTGTGCAGTTTGCACTAATTTTAAGGTATTGGTGTTACGCCATTTAATTTTATTATCTGGGGATATTGAGATGAACCCAGGACCTGTTGGTCCCTATAACACTGACTCTGGTAACAAAACTTAATATTCCCTACATGGGCTGAAGATCATACACCTGAATGTTAGGAGCTTTTTGTCCCAGCTGTCTGAAGTGGAGATTATTGCTCATACTTGTAGTCTGGATGTATTTGTTTTAACAGAATCTTGACTAAAATGGTTTATCCCAGATAATGTGTATAAAATCTTTGGATATAATATGGTCTGCGCAGACAGAGTGGGCAAAAAGAAGGGGGGAGGAGTGGTAGTGCTGTATAAAAGTTTTTTGTAGGTTTGTCTTTTGGGTAGCAGTACTGATACAGATTCATCTTTTGATTGATTATTGTTAAGGCTAATTTTGGGGGTTAAAAATATGTTACCATTGGATGTTTATGTAACCCTTCCACATGTGGTTTAATTGGGTTGAAGGAATTTTTAAATATCTGTTCTGGGTATTTTTCTTCATCCGATTTTGTTATGGTAGGAGGTATAAATTTGAATTGGCTTCTGTCTGATAGTCTTGGTTTAGATTCCCTATAACAGACTGATAATTTGGCACAATTGGTCCACAAACCTACTAGGTTAAATTATCAAACAGGGAATCATTCTGTATTAGATTGGATTAAAATAGAAACATAGAATCTGATGGCAGATAAGGACTGCTTGGCCCACCTAGTCTGCCCATTTCCCTACCTGATGGATAAGCTGCAGATCCTAGTTAACCAACAGTCTACTTCCTCCTACCCACCCACTAGAATTGCCTTATGTCCATCCCATGCATTCTTGAATTCCCACACTGATTTTGACTCTACGACTGCCTCAGGAAGGCTGTTCCATGCATCTACAACCCTCTCTGTGAAGAAATTTTTCCTCATATTACCTCTGAGCCATCCCCCCTCTATCTTCAAATTGTGCCCCCTTGTTCTTGCACATTTCTTTTTCTGAAAGATGCTACCCTCTTGAACTTTGTTGATTCCCTTGAGGAATTTGAAAGTTTCTATCATGCCCCCCTTCCTCCTTTCCTCGAGGCTATACATCTTAAGCTCCTTTAGTCTTTCTTCATGTGTGTCTTCTGGTGCAGACCCTGCACCACTTTGGTTGCCCGCCTCTGAACAGCCTCCACTCTCTCTATGTCTTTGTGAAGATGGGGTCTCCAGAAATGTACACAGTACTCCAGATGTTGTCTTGCCAACTATCTGTACAGCGGGACAACAACTTCTGTTTTCTACTGGTGATGCCTCTCCCTATGCATCCCAGTATCCCCCCAGCCCTCCTTACTTCCTTCTCACATTGCTTGCCCACCTTTAGGTCATCTGATATGACTACCTCCAGTTCCCTTTCCATTTTTGTTGTTGTCTGTATCTCACCCCCCATTGTGTATGCTTCCCCTGGGTTTTTGTTTCCCAGGTGCATTACTTTGCACTTCTTTGCATTGAATCTAAGCTGCCATACATTTGACCATTCCTCCAACCTTGCCAAGTTCCTTTTCATCCTTTCCACCCCATGTTGCGTATCAACCCTGTTGCAGATCTTTGTGTCATCTGCAAAGAGACATACTTTTCCTTCCTGTCCCTCTGCAATGTCACTTATAAAGACCTTAAAAAGGACTGGCCCCAGTATTGAACCTTGCAGTACCCCACTAGTAACCCCCCCCCTTCTTCACTGTGGACTCCATTTACTATTACCCTCTGTGTCCTGTTGTCCAGCCAGTGTTTTACCCAGGCTACCACCCTGAGACCCACTCCCAGGTTGGCTAATTTGTTTATTAATCTTTTGTGTGGGACTATGTCAAATGCCTTGCTATAATCTAGGTAGGCCATGTCCACAGCCCCTCCCTGGTCTACTATTTTGGTCACCCAGTCAAAGAAATCAATTAGATTTGTCTGACATAACTTTCCTGCTGTGAATCCATGCTGCCTTGGGTCCTGTGCCCCACTGGCCTCTAGGTACTCAACAGTTCTTTCCTTCAGAAGTGATTCCATCATTTTCCCTACCACTGAGGTCAAACTGACAGGTCTGTAGATTCCTGCCTCTGTCTTGCTCCCACTTTTGTGAAGGGGAATCACATTTGCTCTCCTCCAGTCCTCAGGTACCACACCATCCTCTCATGATTCATTAATCATTGTTACTAACAGGGTAGATATTTCATCTATGGGAGTGCTTGCTGAATCAATCAGTGATCACCAAGCAGTTTATTGTGTTTTGAATTTTAAAAGGGCTAAGACCCCATCATGGTTTATTCAGTTTTGAAATTTTAAGAAATTTGATTGTGGAAAGCTTATACAGTAGCTTTCTTTAATTGAGTGGTCAATCTAATTCCATACCCAGACTGTGCAGTTGACTACTTTTGTAAGCAATTACTCCCAGTTCAAGAAATGTTTTTTCCATTACATAGGGTTAGAGCATGGGGTCCCTTTAACAAGTGGTTCACTGTGGACCTGAAAGAATAGATTAGTGCTAGGAACCTTGCTTGTTCTACATATAAGCAATCTCCCTTACCTTTCCTTTCCTTCTAGATAGATACAGTTTTTTGAGGAATAAAGTTAGTCATTTAGTAAGCTGTGCCAAGAAAGATTATTACAAAAAATAACTGAGTGACAATTGGGCTGATCCAAAAATAGTTGGGATTTGGTGAATAACTTAATAGCCCTGAAGGAAAAATCATGCGATGATAAAATCACAACCACAGAGGGTATAGTAGCCAATCCTACTGTTGTGGCCAATTTATTTAATATTAAAGAGCACCTTTCCCAGTTATTTTGACTTTCATGCATAAATTACCCCTTCTTGCATTGATTCTGGAATTGTATTTTGGTAACATCTGATAAAGAAATGGCCAACATATAAAATTATTATTTTTGTTCAGTATTTAGTGAAAAAGCTGCCTCATCATTTACAATGACTAACTGTCCAGATGATAGTAATATATTAATAGACCCAGTGGATGTACTGGATAAACTTAAGAAAGTGGATGTTACTAAGTCTGCAGGTCCTGATAATATTCATCCAAGAGTTATTCATGAATTGGCTGAAAGTATGGTACTCCCTTTGACGCTTATTTTTCAAGCATCCCTGGACAGGGGAGAAGTTCCAAATGATTGGAAAGTTGCAAATGTGGTACCATTATTGAAAAAGGGGGCTAGAACTGAACCATCAAACTTTAGACCAGTTAGCTTGACTACAGTTCTGGGCAAGATACTGGAAAAAATCATAAAGGAAAGGATTACAGATTTTTTAGAGAAGCAGGGTTTGGCTGATCCCTTTCAACATGGCTTTAAAAAACATAGGTCATGTTTAACAAATCTCTTAACTTTTTATGAGAACGTCAATAAGGAATTGGCTAATGGTAATTCTGTTGATGTGGCTTTCTTAGATTTCACAAAGGCCTTCGATAAACTACCCCATTTGGAATTGTTAAACTTATTATCGAAGATCAACTTAGATAGTAGTATAATACGTTGGATTTCAGTTTGGTTGCAAGACAGGAAACAGAGGGTTAAAATAAGGAGTGAATACTCTGATTGGAAGCCTGTTTCTAGTGAGGTACCACAGGGTCAGTTTTGGGCCCATGTCTGTTTAATATTTATATTTTCACCCTTTGGGTTAAGCAGTCTGGTGTTTGGTTATACAAATTCACAGATGATTGTAGGGTGGGAAGAATAGTTAATAACAAGGATGACGCAGGTCAGCTACAGGAAGTACTGAATGATATTAAGACTTGGACGGAGAGGAATAGATTGGAGTTGAATTCATCCAAATGTAAAGTAATGCATTTGGGTAGGCATAATATCTACCAGAGTTACAGTATAGGAATGGTTGTTCTGATGAAAACTAAGGAAGAGAGAGAGAGAGAGATTTGGGGGTAAAAATTACAGATGATTTAAAATTCAACATGTACTGTTCTGAACAGGTGAGAAAAGCAAATCAGAATCTCAATTGTATATTAAGACACATTTCCAGTAGAAAAAGTGAGGTGATAATGCCATTGTATGAAGCTCTGGTTAGACCACACTTGGAATATTGTGTCCAAGTGTGGGCTCCATCTAGAAGGGAGGACATTTTAAGAATTGAGGGAGTCCTGAGAAGAGTTACTAAATCTATTGTGAAATTAAAAAATAAGACCTACGAGGCAAGGCTGGGAACACTAAATTTGTACTCACTCCATTATAGAAGATTCAGAGGAGACATGCATTTGTTATTCAGAACTATGGGTGACATACAGCAGAAAGACAACTTGGGAGTTGTAGCTGTAAATAGAAGGGATAGTAGTAGAAGGCATGATAAACAGTTGTTTATAGCTAGGTGGAATCAAAACAGTCAAAAATATTGGTTTAGTCAAAGGGTGTTAGTAGAATGGAACAAGCTACCACAGGCATTAATTTGAAGCTCTAATATGGATACCTTTAAAAAGGGGTTGGATATATTCTACAATGATAGAAAAACTATATTTTAAATAAATATAAAATGGCAAACTGCATGGACAAGTTGTCTTAAGTTTGTAAAAAATTCCTATTCCTTCCTACTGTCCTCTGCAGTTAGTTTTTGCATTCTTAGCTGCTAAAAACTTCAGGGTATACCAGAGTTTCTATAGCAAGCCTGGTGTTGCTGTGGACCAAGGGCTGTACTGCTGACATCACTATAGGACAGAGGAGTGACTCACACTGTGCAGTACAGTGCAGTCACAGCAGTTTTGCAAGGGAAGACTACTACTACACAATGTACATATTGAGTTCCCCCTTCCCCAAGGCACCCTGTTAGTAATGCATTATGCCAAAATCCAAATGCTTTGTTAGTATGATTTTTTTTGCAAAATTGACTCGTGTGTGAGTGGGTTTATGTGACTTGGGTGAGTTTTTTAAGTCATGGACCACAATGAGTGACTAAAAAAACCACCCCATGTCACTAGAATGAGCAGTTTTAGATTAACCACCACAAACAGCGATGGTTGACAACTGTAAACAAACAGAGGAGAAAAAAAAAACCTTTTTTAATGCAGGGGGCAAGCACCTCCACATCCCAACTAAAATATTGCCAACTCCGGGGGGAAGGGGTGCGGACTTAGGAAAATAAATTTAAAAAAATTGCAAACTTGCACCAGGACCCGAGTCCTTCAGCCTCTTAGGCAGTGGCTCTAGCCACTACACCAAATGGCAAGCTCAGCAGGGGTTGGCCAAAAACATTCCCATATCTCCTTCTAGCGAGTGCAGCTCATTGCTATACTCACTAGACCATACTGCTCGGCATTCTTTGCCACTCGCTATTCCTACAGGTGGTATTACTGAGTCACTCAAATTAAGCCACTCAATAATACTCACCCACATAGGGTACTACCATGTCGGTCACTCCTCTGCCATATAGTAATGTGAGCAGTACAGCCCTGGGTCCACAGAAACATCAGGCTTGCTATAGAAGTTCTGGTACACCCTGCAGTTTTTGGCAGCTCAGAATGCAAAAACTTAATGCAAGGAACAGTAATGAAATGCAATTCCAGAATCAATGCACAAAGGGATACTTTATGCTTGAAAGTCAAAAGAACTGGGAAAGGTGCTCTTTAAATCTCAATCTCTCATCATCACCAATGATCTGAAATCATCCAAGCAGACCACTAAGGCAGTAGGTAAGGCTAGGGGGATGTTGCGGTGTATTAGTAGGGGTATCACAAGTCAGAAGAGGGAGGTACTGTAATAATCCCTCTTTACAAGACACTGGTTAGGCCTCATCTGGAGTACTGTGTGCAGTACTGGAGGATGCACCTTTACAAGGACATTAACCAGATTGAGGCAGTCCAGAGAAGGGCAACCAAAATGGTGCAGAGACTGCATCAGAAAACATATGAGGACAGATTAACTGAGCTCAATATGTATACCCTAGAGCAAAGGAGGGAGAAAGGTGATATGATCAAAACATTCAAACACCTTAAGGGAATTAACAAGGTGAAAGAGTTTCACTATAAGAAAAATAGCAGGACAAGAGGACACAGCATGAGATTAGAGGGAGGCCAATTAAGGGGCAATGTGAGGAAGTTATTTTTCACAGAAAGGGTGTTGGATGCATGGAATGGCCTACCTCAGGAAGTGGTGGATATGAATACAGTGCAGGGCTTCAAACAGGCATGGGATAGGCGTAAGGGAGCAATACAGATGAGTATGAATAGATGGGCCATTGACAGAGCAAAGGCTGATGGTACATTCATAAGGTAGGAAAAGAAATGGGCAGACTGGATGGGCCTTGCGGTCCTTATCTGCCATCAACTTCTATGTTTCTGTGTTTCTCTCTCTGTCTTTCAACAAAATATTACTCTTTTTTATAAGGTGTCTTTTCCTAGCTGTTGAAGCTCTGCCTCCTGTTCTTGTAAGTTTCATGTCCTGTCTCTCACAAAATGGGGTAATTTATGCATGAAAGTCAAAAGGACTGGGAAAGGTGCTGACAGTGACTCTATCTTCTCTCAATCCCCATGCTCTGTTACAGAGGCAGAAGTAATTCAATTTTATAAAATTCATACCAACAAGGCATTTGGATTTTGGCATAATGCATTGCTAACAGGATGTCTTGGGGAAGGCGGAACTCAATATGTACATTGAGTACTGGTAGTCTTCCCTTGCAAAACTGCTGCACCTGCACTGTACTGCACAGTATGAATCACTCCAACTATGTTTAACAGACCTATCGGCCTCCAATTCTGGATTACTTTTTTATTCCCTTTTTTATATATATGTACTGTATATAAGAGATCCCTTATTAATTTTTAAGAGAATATCCTGTTGCTCTAACATAAGGTTCAGTACTTGAGTCAATTCATCACCCAATTCAGTACCCATAAATTTATAGAGTTCTGATGGTAAACCTTCTGGGCCTGGAGCTGTATTATTATTAAGAGAGTGGATGGCCTCCATAACTTCAGTGGTTTGTATGGACTATTCCAACTGCCCTTTATCTATCTGTGGGGTATCTGGGAAGTTTAAGTGAGATAATACAGACATGGCCAGTACCTCGTCAAATTCTAAAGGGCCATATTTAGTTCTGGAGCATTCTGTGATAACTTCCATAATTCCATCATTAGTTAGTTTTAATTCATTCTGCTGGCTATATAGTGCAGTGAATTATTTTTTCCCTACTCTAAACTGACACACTTCATATGGGCAAATGGTTTCAGATAATCCAGCTGTGCCAAACTGCTGATGGTGTTTAAGAGTCTGGGCTTTTTCCATATGATATAAATGGAGCTGATTTTTTAAGAACTTGAATCTGAGCCATATACAGTAGTCATGTTTGGTGATTGTGGGAAGTGTCATGAGTTTTTGCAGTTACATTCTCTTTTGTAGATAGTCTTTATATTTATCCATGCTCAGGGATTTACTGTGATGTTTCAAAAAATTGCAAAGATCCTGTTTGATATCTACCCACCACTGTATATCATCATATAAGATAAAGACTGATTTTTGTGCCCCTAAAAATTATGTTAATAAGGACACAAACCTCTCATTCTGTAGTAATGAGGTATTCATTTTCCATGCACCAGGGCCTTTTTGAATAGTATTTTTAATCCCTAAGGAAACTGTTAGGACACTGTGGTCTGAGAATTCTGCAGTTTCTACTGATGTGTTAACAATGGGTAAATGTTTAGATAAAAAAGAAGTCAATACATGTGGCTAAGCTCCCCTTAAGAAATGTTGGGGTATGTAAGTTCATGTGAGATTTATAAGCATCTGCTAGGTTTGCCATTTTTAGCACTGAGGTTAAAAAGTTGGAGTCACAAAATAGTTTGGTGATTGTGGAGGTGGAGGTCTTGTCTTTTAAGGAGAGATCACAATTAAAGTCTCCACTGAAAATAACAAACTGGGAAGTATGTCGAAAAGGCTGAATTAGTTTAAAGCGATCAATCCCAAAGTGCTTTTGTTTGTGAAGTGTAAATATTTATTAGCCTGTACAGTATGTGTTGAATCTTCACCTCTAAAATCAAGACTCTCCCAGGGACTAAATCAATCAGTTTAATAAACTCAATATTTGGGAGGTGGAACAAAATCCCTACCCCAGAACGTGGTTCTTGGCCAATTGACCAAAAGGAGGGCCCTGGATACCAGGCCTGTTTAGCCTGCTTTATTTCATGTAAAGTGTGATACCTCACATCCTGTAAGAACACAATTCCTAAGGCACACATTGTTTGATAAGAAAAGACTAGATCCTTTTTGTCCGGGTTCTTTATACTATTAACATTTACAGTATGGCAAGCAAAATGTTCCACCATGTAAGTAGGTTTTTGTCATTTCCACCCCTTATTCATTTTGCCCCCCCCTGCATGCTGAGGACTCTTCAAGTTTATGTTTTGTCTTAGCTTTCTGTTTTTGAGGGCCCGATCATTCCATCAGTACCTCTCTATCTATAGTCTGTTCAGGGATGGAGGACTGAATAGAAGAAGTATCAGAGTCACTTTCTGATGCATCACTATCAGTCTGTAGTAGTTCGTACTTGTTATGAGTTACCACAGGCTCAGTTTGTGCAGGTTTAAAGCTAGCAGGGTCCTGCAATCGTCTATTACTAGTGGTGCAAACTGTGGTAAACTGTGGTACATTTGAGGGTGGGGGGCCTCATAACAGCATTGTCAGGAGCTATCTGTGGTGAGGGTTCCACAACAGTGTGTTCCTTTTCCCCCTCTGCTGTTGGAATATTTTCAGGTACACTTTCAAATTCTCCATCCCCAGCATCAGTCTCCATACCCTGTTGGGGGGGGGGGCACCTTGAGGCATCTCCTGGACCTGTGCTGGACCAGTAATGTCCCTTTGAATTTCAGTGGTGCATGAAATGTCTTCAGGTACTAAGCTTGCTTGCACAGGAGTGTCTCCAGGCCTGGTGTTGTTCCTGGAAAAAATCTTCTGTTTTTGTCCCAAGGTAACATACAACCGTTATTCAGCCCCATCCACTTAATCAGGTTTATTAGGTGCAGCCCATGGACAGCTCTGGAAAGAATGGCCAATTACATCACAAAGATTGTATTTCTCTCTTACTGTGCAATGTGCCCCAGAATGACCTATTTCACCACATGTAGAGCATATTAGCTGGTCACAGGCACTACTCAGATGTGCTACAGAGCCACATCTGTAGCATGCCTTCAGTTGTCCTAGGTAGAATAGAACCCCCCCTATGTCTGCTCAGGAAAAAGCTGTTGGGCAGATGCGTAGCCCCAGAGTCACTCATTTCAAACATCACCCTCACTCGCCAGCCCCCAGTCCATATCTGTTCTGAATCAAAGATTACATCTGAGCCAGAAAGAACAGTGCACCATGCCTTGAGCAAATGGACTAAATCATTCATATTCCCCCCTTCACTACAAAAAAGAACAGTAATCATTTTTTGTGTAGGTCTAGATAAAGGAATAGCTGAGAGGGAGTCCATAAGGGGGTATTTTTTTTGCCTATGATATTTCATCCAGAATCATTCAAAGCCTTGCTGAGTTTTAAAACTAATGTCAAATATGGTTTCCCCCAAAACATGAATGAGGGCATGAATTTCATTAGCAAAGAATTTGAGCGAATCCTTTAGTAACACTCTGGCTACATAGAGTCTGTCTGGGGCCTCTTGCATGCCCCCCCATATATTTAAATCTGACTGAATTATGTTGTTTCACAGGCTGCATAGGGGTTCTAAATAGAAATGTGTAAGGGCATGTATTAGTTCTAGATATTGCAGCAGAATATAATATGTTTGTCTGTGTTCCCAGTTGTCCCTTGCATCTGCATCTGAAATTTGTCTAATTGAGGCAGCATGTATGCGGTCAGTAGAAGCACCTGGCCATTGCAGGACCGGGTTTTGTGTTAAATCTAGATCAGTAGGAAGTTCCATAGCCTGAGAGTCTATCACACTGTCTTGTCCATATTGTTGACTTATAACATTAACATCATGCATGGCCCCTGGTATATATATATAGGTGATGCTCCCGACACCTAGTGCCCTATGGTAGCTTCCTTTTCCCACCCTGCAGCCTGCAGAGCTTTAGCCACAGATCAGGATTCTTTCAATCAATCAATCAATCAAAATCTTTATTTATTCAGGCGGACATCATTGAGCAAAGCTCATTTGCAAGATGGACCTGATAAGGTCAAGGTTCAATTGTAGGTACAGCAGCAGATATATACAAAACACTTGTATTTAAACAGATACAGTAATATAAACATATATACAAAAATCCAAGGATAGAGGATGCTAAAACCTAACAGGACAAGATAGGATACAATCAAAAATACACTAGAAAAATCCAGTAGGAACAAGTCCCAGTAGAGGAGCCAGAGCAAGCACGCAACATAAGGTACCCGGAGTTGCAGGCTCTAGGGCAAACTAAAGCAGACAAACAGATATAATGATTGAATGACTGCAACAAGTGGTGATAACAGCCTCTGACGAATGACATGGAGGGGCCAGTGAGAGATTCAGACAGGGGCTATGGCTAGTAGTAGTAGGAGGTATGGGGGAGTAATTGGGGTTGAGGTAAGTGTCAGGAGTTGATGTGGAGATCATAGTCTGGGGAAGCAAAACTGTAAAATGGTATGATAGGGGCTGAGGTATCAATAAGGGGCTGTGTGGGAGGAAAACTAAGGGATAATTTATGGGAGAGCTGCCAATTATAATTGCTGACTGAAAGGGGAGGGTTGTAAATGTGACTGGACTAGGCCTTATGGTAGCAGTTGCATTTCTCTGGAAGAGTCTTATGCAGAGCTTTTTAAAGGATGCTAGAGGTATAAAGTTGGTCAATTTTAGGGTCTTTTGTAGAGAATTCCATGCCATTGCTAGAGAGTAGCTGATTGCAGACCTCCCATGCCGGGTGTAGGCTTTGGATATCTTTAGAGTGATGATATTGTTGCTTCTTAGGGCATAGGAACTAGCTGTGGCCAGTGTAAAGCAGTCTAAAATATAGGTTGGAAGTTTATTAGACAAAGCTCTGTAAATCCATAGTGTAGCATTTCTGTTCCTTCTGAGGTGTAGGGATACCCAACCAACTGCTGCATAGAGAGAGCAATGATGAGTGTTGAATGGAAGATCTGTAATAAACCTTAGTGCTCTGTGATACAGGGTATCCAATTTGCTTAAATAGGAAATAGGACAGTGACCATAAAGGAAGTCTGCATAGTCGATAAGTGAAAGATATGAGGCCTGGATTAGTCTCAACCTTGAGTCTCTGGTTAGAAAATGTTCAATTCTGAAGAATATTCCGAGCCTCTGATGAAGTTTTTTCAGAAGTTCTTCAATGTGATATGTGTAGTCAAGCCTGCTGTCAAACCACACCTCTAAGTATTTGAATTTATCTACAAAGTCCAGGCTTTCTCCAAGGATGGTGGATAACTGGGGAAGATTGCTTAGTGAGGAGGTGTTAGTGTAGGTATGAGTGGAGAAGAACATTGCTTTTGTTTTCTTTGCATTTAAGAGGAGCTTTTTCTCAAGCAATTGATGTTGCAAAAGGGAGAATTCTGCTTGTAAAATTTCACAGGCCATTGCAGGTGATGGATTACTGACATACAAAACAGTGTGATCTGCAAAGAGGTTCTTGATCTTTTGAAGTGGTTGGTTGAACCGTGGGGAGTCTTAGGCAGGATGAGACATCAGTTTGTGCCATTCCCAATGTAGGCCCCACAATAGAGTCAGTATTAAGCATAGTAGTACAAACAATTGGTGCACAAGCCCTTACCTCCTCTGCCGGAGTTGTAGTGTCTGTGGGAGTGGCCATAGATATTGAAACATCCTCTGTAGTCGTGGGTCCAATTTCCAAAGCAATAGTTTGTGCAGCTGTTGCCGAGGTACCTTTGTGTGGTATACCAAGCGGTGCCATTTGCACAAGCATTGTGTCTGACTTCTTCCTCCTGTAGCAGATCATTCAAGGTAAGGCTTGTTACTTGTGAATCCATGGGTCTTGCATTTTCAACAGAGCAATGTAATGCCTCTTGCTGATGTCCTTCTACATCTGATTGGCAGTCTGCCAGTCCATATCTTCTTCCTTTTCCTGTAGTATTAGATTCATAGATTCATAGAAGTGTGATGGCAGAAAAGGACCAACAAGGTCCACCGAGTCTACCCATTTGTCCAGCTATCTGACTGGACCTGCGCCCCCCACCCTCAACACCCCCCTTTATTTGTCCTATGCCCTTTTGAATCCCTCCACTGTTTCTTCTCCAACAACCCCCTCTGGGAGTCTGTTCCACTTATCCACCACTCTCTCTGTGAAATAGTACTTCCTAAAGTTACCCCTGAACTGCCCCCCTCCACCTGCAGGCCATGCCTCCTCGTCCTCTGATTTTCCTTCATCTGGAAGATGCTTTCCACCAGCATCCTGTTTATACCCTTAAGGTACTTGAAGGTCTCGATCATGTCCCCCCCCCCTCTGTTCCAGGGAGTACATGTCCAGAACCCTCATCCTTTCTTCATAGGAGAGGTGGCTCAACCCTTTTACCATCTTTGTCGCTCTCCTCTGAAATTGCTCTAGCCTCCCTACATCCTTTTTTGAGGTATGGCCTCCAGAACTGGACTCCGTATTCCAAATGTGGTCTAACCAGATGGGTGTACAAGGGTACTATGACCACCTTATTTCTACTGGTGATCCCCCTTCCAATACATCCCAGCATTCCACCACCCCTAGCCACTGCTCTCCTGCACTGCCTTTCCACCTTCATGTCCCCTGATATAGTGATGCCCGGGTCCCTTTCTTGTTCCATGACCTCCAGATCTCTGCCCCCCATGCAATACCCTGCCCTCCAGTTCCTGTAGCCAAGATGCATGACCTTGCACTTTTCTGTGTTGAATGAAAGTTGCCACCTCTTTGACCATGCCTCAAGCTTCCCCAAATCTCCCTGCATTTTTTTCTACCCCTTCCTGAGTGTCTACCCTATTGCAAATTTTAATATCATCTGCAAACAGACTCACTCCCCCTTCAAGGCCCTCCACAATGTACCCTACACATATATTGAATAGTAGGGGCCCGAACACTGATCCCTGAGGGACCCCACTTGTGACCTTGCCCTCTTTGGATGCCACCCCATTTATTACGACCCTCTGCCTCCTATCCCCCAGCCAGTGTCCTACCCATTTAACCACCCTCTGACCCAGCCCCAGGCCTGACATTTTATACAGCAGTCTCCTGTGGGGTATGGAGTCAAAATCCTTCCTGAAATCCAGATAAACCACATCCACTGCCCTCCCTTGATCCAGCTCCTTGGTGACCCCATCAAAAAACTCTATCAAATTTGTTTGACAGGATCTGCCCCTTGTAAAAACCATGTTGCCTTGCCATCAGGCCACTTTTCTTGAGGTAGCTGGTGATCCTGCCTTTTATTAGTTTCTCCATGAGCTTGCCTACCACTGATGTCAAGCTCACAGGCCTGTAATTTCCACTTCCACCTCCCTCCCTCCCTCCCCCTTATGCAGTGCGGCCACATTTGCCTGTCTCCAGTCTTCTGGCACCACCCCAGCCTGCAAGGACTGATTGAAGAGTGCAGTCAGTGGCACTGCCAATATCTCCTTTAGTTCCCTTAACACCCTTGGATGCACCCCATCTGGTCCCATTGCCTTTTCCACCTTGATGCAGCCTAGTTCTCCCAAAATCTCCTCCAGGAGGAATGGACTCATATCCTCTTCCCCCTTCCCTGCCATTACTTTTCCTGCTCTGCTGCTTTAACTGTCTTCCTCCCTAGGGAAAGTGAATTAGTTTCCAGATCTACATCCATATATCTCTCAAAGGTCTCTGGCTGGGCTGAGATAGGGGAGGAGACCCGCTCGCCTACCTCCACAACATCCACCCTTTCTCCATCCAACCTGGACGCCATCTTGGCCAAGTGCCAGGATGACAGAGGTTCCCCTACCTGTGAGTATGGGGACTTTTCCCTGGTGTCTGGCCAAATTTCCCCCATTCACTAAAAATACCACCAACAGCTTAATCTGGTTCAATGTCAGTTGGCATCCATCTGTATCCCCCCCTTCCCTGGGATGAGGCTGAAAATAGGCAGAATTGCCTAGTCCTCCTTTCCTAGTCAACAAAACTAAAATTAAAAAAAGAAAATAAGTAGCATAAAGTGATTCAGTGAGTTGCACAAAGTGATATGCAAAGTAATTACAACTATCAATTACATTTTTAATTTAATATTCTTAGTAACCAAGCAACAACACTATGTAAGGAGTTTTGTTGTGATAAGATCGAGAACCTCTACATTGAAACAAGCAGACTATTTAATAAAGACAATTACTGAAACTATAGAGAAGGGTAGTGACTAGAGAAGGGTAGTGACAAGATAATGCTAATGTTAGTGAAGAATAGCACAGACTTGTCATTAAGTATTTTAAGGAGAATTTAAAAATGTCTGCAGCACTGCCAGTCTCGGGCATGGACAAGCTTTATAGTAATATGCAGTTATGTAGATTATCTGTCCTTTATTTTTTCTATATCTTTTTTTTTAAGTCTATTATCGCAGGTTTTACTAATGTTGTAGTATGTGGATGTTGCAGGACTCAGTGTAGATTATACGTTGATGGTTTGATTTCTTCAGAAGTGATCCACGGTTAAGCAATGTGCACAGATGTACCATCATGGAGGATAGACTAGAATTAAAAAAGAGGTGCAAATGTAGAAATTGTTACACAGTTAAATCCACAATTAAACTCCCCATCTCCATTCCAAACATTTAAACCTGATTTTTTTTACCAGAAACTGCTTTTACATAATAACTGTCTTGTTGCATTTTTATTTTGTATCTCATGAAAAACACATTGTTATAATAAATGTGTTATAAAGAGTTGACACATCTCATGATGCTCCTCATGGAGGATATGTTGTTGTCTTATGCATTAATTAAAATATTTCTTGACCCCTTCCCCCCACTGCACATTGGGCAATGAACGCCAAATGTGGGTGATGACATGGGGATTTCAGTATCTTCTCCTATGAAGGAGGTTTTATAGAGGAGTCAGACAAATGGTTGCCCCCTCAGGGTTAGGCATCTGAGCATTTTTGGGATAATCACTCTTGAATTTCTCACGTGTGGAAATGAGGGGGGAGCGGGGTATCCTTTGACTGCTGACTTACACGGGGTTTGAAGTATCAGTGGTGGAGCTGCTTATCAGTTGTGCCAGCAGTTTCACAAATCCAGTGGCCAAATCTGTAAATGTAAAGCTAGTTTATTTGAACATCTCCAAAACAGTTATTGCTCAGGCATCCAATTGGCAAGTAATTGTCCAAATATAGTAGCCAAACAAATTGTTTTGGTTACCACTATTCAGTTTGATACTGGAGTTGTTTTTATTCCTATAGAGCTTTCTACTCCTTTAGAGGATCTTCTGCACCTGTCCCCACCTCCCCTTGGCCGGCACCCATCTCCACCAGACCTACCTGGTGTGAGTCCCCCATAGTTTGCCCTTGTGACAGGGCTGGAGGAAGGTGGGCCATCCTCCCTTCCAGAGTCCAAATCCAGAATGCTCCAGGTGTTCAAGAAGTGGTGCAGGTTTTGGAAGATGCACAGGGTATCATTTAGCCCTTGAATCCCTTTTTCCATTTTCTCCCAAAGCCCCTGCAATGGCAGCACATCAGTACCTATGCGTGGAAGTGCGCACATCCTGCAGAGCTGCGACCCCTCCCTTTGAGCCACTTGCTGCCTGCACTTCAACCAGGCCTTCATCCGGTGACAGTCAGAGGCTGAGATGCCTCGCCACTTCTCCTTGGGAGAAGAGGGTAGTCACAGGGTCACTCAATCCTCTCCCACCCTGCTGGCCCCCATCAATCCGTGCTTGTTCCTGAACATAGTGGTCGTCAGCATGACAGGAGGTAAGGCGTTCAACACCTTAGCCCTCCACACCATCGGGGTGCCTTTATAATGGAGTAGTCCAGTTATGTACCCATGGCTTTATAGAACATTAGACACATTTGATATACATGTGAGCATTTTAAGACAGGAAACAGCACAGTATGGATATCTGCGCTATCAATATTTGCATGATTCCCAATTTACCTTAATTTTTGGGTAATATATCACCATTGCATATCTCAGATAAATATTTTTTGCCTCTATTGGAGCTACAAGAAGGATATCAACCTTATTGTCACAACAGTTCTAAGTATACAGTGTTACGAATTACAGTACTTTGTAGATTCATTCATTCAGGTGGCCACTAACAAATCAATATCAGTGTGGAAGGTGGCCAGTTAACAGTCAGGATGCAGTTTTTTTATGTCATGGTATAACTGAGAACATGTATGATATTGATTACATATGCAATGGCATCAATGAAAATATAATTGATATTTTCCTCATGCAGTTTAACCTCTGCCAGTCATTATGAAGTAATTGCAAACTGCATTCTGGAAAAATATATCTGATATTTTTGTTATGCCCATTGCATATTATTTATTAAGTTTAACTCAGTGACATTTTTATCTTTCAGGCGTATGATACTTAGCAGTTAGTCATGGTTGCAGTCTCTACTGCTAACATCGATTCACTTGCAGTTTTTGTTTTCATAGTGGTTACCTGAAGAGATAGGAATAAAGACATATTATGTAAGTCTTCTGGAATATTCATGCATCTATTGAGTCCACTGACTGTCTACAGCATCTGTAATTATGAAATGGGTAGAAATTAAAATTGATCCTGACTGTTGTAGAGGTACTTTCAGCCAGACAGTTATCCCAGTATAACAGCTCATCTGAAAGCAGCTCAACAAACATAATCGCAATTAGGCACCTCATATTGCAATTATTTTCACTTTAGGCCCAGTTATGCAATAGTGGTAAAGGGCACCAAAAGGGACATTTACTACTATTGTGGGACCTCCTGTGGTAATATGCTGTGGAATCTTCTGTGGTAATGGTCCCTAACCAGTGAACTTTTGATGGGATAATAGCAGGGTTGATGGTGGCAACCAAATATTCAGAATTGTGTTACTTAAATGAAAAATTAAAGGTATGGCCTAAATAAATAATTCCATTGTCTAATGAAAATATCACTGATAGTTCTTATTGTGCCTCTTTAATTGTTACATCCCCTTCCTAAGGATCTCGCTGGAAATGAGCCTGCCTCAGTCGAGTCTCCTATTCTTTTCCTTCCCTCTGGACTCCATAGCCGGATGCCACCCGACCACAGTAGTGGAGCGTGCCATGGAGTGACATCAGGGCTTCACATAACCTGTCCTCCATTTGTTGCTGTTTTCTCCCTCCCCCTCTGTAGATGGGGTGCATATGTTGGCATGTGTATGTGGAAGCATGCATCTACCGTGGAGTCCCACAGCTCCCCCCATCCATGCTGCTCCTAGTCCCGTTCTACCATCAGTTCTCCACCTGGTGGCAGTCACGTGGCTGAGCTGGCAACCCTCCCTCCCCAGGAGAGGAGAGGAGAGGAGAGCAGTCCAGCAGAAGCTCTATCCCCTGCCCTTCAACCTACCCCCACAACCCAAGATAGCTCCTGATCCAGGGTCACTGGCATGGTGGGTGGTAGCAATACTACACACTACTGGGACGGCTTTTTTTTCACACAATTTATTGGTTCCAAAACATTAGCTGTTATGAATTTACATTGCTATTTGGATGCATGTTTTGTTCTTTCCTTGAATAACATTAAATGTCATGTTTGTTGCATTGAAAATGGGATTTTACAAGCAGGAACCTACTAAGGCTTCCATTTTCCTGTTTATTCGAATTGTGACTTTGCACGTGTTTTTTTCTTGCTGGACAGAGGAAGTCACAGCATGGAGCACATTTGAGATTTGAAGCTGTTTTGTGTCATTTAATTTAGAATAATCATTGTTACTTTGGATGTTTTTGTGCCCTGATATTTGGATTATCTCATTCAGAGCAATGCCACTGTCACTAAATTTTTGTACTAAGCGCTTTCTGACACTGTGGCTTGTAAGTTTTTTATTTCTTTTAATTCTGGCATCAGCAATAATGTTCTTGACCAGAAATGACATCTTGTTTACACCAACAGGTTGGCACTTGAACCAGGTAGCTGGTGCATTGTGGAGGTGAGCATTCACATTCATTGCCAGAAAAAAGGCAAGTGTGCAGTCAGGTTTTTTTTAGAATGTTACTTTTTGTATTTGGGACAGTTATTAACTGGACATTTCTTAATTTGTGATGAAGTAGAATATGCTTGGGGCTTTATTTTACTAATTGCTTTGGGTTTGTTCCTGTTCTCAGTTTTGTCTGGCACTCTTTGATATATTCTAGGTAGCGAACACCATTCTCGTCTTCTCTCAGTTCAATATCTCCCCATTGTATGTTACTGGTGTTAACAAATGGGGAGGCTGTAAGGGATCTGGGAGTGGAGGACCCCCTGGCTGGGAGTGGCCATCACACAATGTGGTTCACACTCAATATGGGCAGAAAAACAGGAGGTATGGGTACCAGAGTGATTGATTTTAAGGGGGCAGACTTGAAAAGGATGGGGGAAATGTTGGTTGAGCATCTGGTGGGAATTCAGACATGCATGGGTGCTAGCCAAAAATGGGATAGCATTAAAAAAAGGCTAGCAGAGGCAACTGAGACTTGTACCAGGACATGAAGCAAGAAGGGTAGGGCAAAGAAGCCAAGCTGGCTGACTCGGGAGGTCATAGAAGGTGAGGGCCAAGAGAAAGACATTCCAGAGGCTTAGGAAATTGGGAGGGCAAGGGGACAAAGGCAAGTACATGAAGAAGTCCAGGGAGGTTACCAGGCTAGTCGGAGTGGCCAAGGCTTCCAGATAGCTGAAACTGGCACAGGGAATAAAGGACGGGGAAAAGGACTTCTTCAGATACATTGGCAAGAGAAGGAGAAACCAAGACCAGATTGTGAGGATTAAGAAGGATGGGGGTGGGTGGAGAAGGGGGAGGACCAGGCAGAGGCACTGAATGAGTATTTCTGCTCTGTGTTCACGAAGGAAAAGTGGGGCAGATACCCCATGGGAAGGGTGGAGTGGGCAGGGGGGACCAGTGGTGACAGATATCAGGATTACATAGGACAGGTGCTGGAAGGACTAAGGACACTGAGGGTGGACAAGGCACTGGTACCAGATGGCATTCACCCTAGGGTACTTAAGGAGCTAGTGGAGATTCTGGTGGGACCACTGGCAGACCTGTTCAGTACATCACTGGACACAGGATGCATGCCATGGGATTGGAGGATGGCCCATGTGGTGCCCATTCATAAAAGTGGCCCAAAGGATGATCCAGGCAACTACAGACCAGTGAGTCTCACTTCAATCATGGGGAAGCTCATGGAGTCAATCCTAAAAGAGAGGCTGCTGACCTTTTTGGAAGACAATGGTCTCCAAGACGGTCATCAACACAGTTTTGTCTCAGACAGATCCTGCCAGACAGACCTAGTTGAGTACTATGACTGGGTTACCAGGGAGCTGGACAGGGGCCATGCAGTGGACATCCAGTATTTGGACTTCAGCAAGGCCTTTCACTTGGTGCCGCATGGGAGGCTGGGGGAAAAGCTAGAATACATAGGGATGGGAACAAAAATGGTCAATTGTATCACCAACTGGCTGAGGGGTAGGCAGCAAAGGGTGGTGGTGGGGGAAATCTCATCACCAAGAGACGTTACAAGTGGGGTGCCCCAGGGATCGGTACTGGGACAAGTGCTGTTTGGGATATTCATAGCCGATATATCAAATGGGATCTGGACTAAGATCAGTCTGTACACAGATGATACTAAGATCGTAGCTTTGGTATATGACATAGAGGGGTGTAGGGGGCTGCAGGCGGACCTGACCAAACTACAGAAGTGGTCAGAGACATGGCAGTTGGGGTTCAATACCAGGAAGTGCAAGGTCCTGCACTGCAGAGCAAGGAACCAGGGGAGGAAATATCAGTTGGGAGGGGTACAGTTGGAAATCACCATGGAGGAAAAAGATCTAGGGATACTAATAATGGAGAGTATGAACCACTCAGCTCAGTGCAGGAAGGCAGCTGCAAAGGCAAACAGGATACTGGAGTGCATAGTGAGGGGAATCTCCTCCAGACACAGAGAGGTGATCTTTCCCCTGTGCAGGTCAGGCTGCACCTGGAATACTGCATGCAGTACTGGCGTCCATTCTTGAAGAAGGACATCTGATTGCTGGAGGGGGTGCAGCATAGGGCAACACAGATGATCCAGGGACTGGAAGGAAAATCCAATGAGGAGAGGCTGGGGGAGCTGAAAATGTATTCCCTGGAGGAGAGGAGGGATGGGGGGATATGATTGAAACCTTTAAGTACTTAAAGGGAATAAACAAGACTAATACAGAAGGTATTCTGCAGATTAGAAGGGGGAAGGACATGAGAGGGCATCGACTGAGATTGGAGGGGAGAAATTCAGGAGGGAAATCAGGAGACAGGGTGGTATACAAGTGGAATACTCTGCCTAAGGAAGCGGTACCATGTAGAATGGTGGGAGGATTTAAGAGGTGGTGTGACAGAGTGAGGAGGGTGTTATGAGGAGGGGAGGGGAGAGTGGGGCAGCTGCAAGTTTAGGGGTTAGCTGCATAACTGAGCAGACTTGCTAGACCGTGAGGCCTGTTTCTGCTGGCATTTCGTATGTATGTACTGTGATGGGCATATGACCAGACTGATCTGCTCATTTCTTGTGTTAGTGTAGATATCTTTCTTTTATAAGTTCTATTATTTGAAAGTGGATGAAAATATGGCTTCCAAGTCACATGTCCAGAGAAGTCTAATGGGAAATACAAATAACTGCTCTGTGTAACTTTCCCATGACCTAATCCAGGCTACAGATCCTGGAAGATGTGAAGGTGTAACTTTGAACACCTCAGACATCCTGCAACACCAAGGTTGTAAAGCTGGAACACCTCAGACACCCTAGGAAACAAGATCATAAAACTGGACAGAGGATGTCTAAGTGTGAAGCAGACCTGCTAGCTCAGATGATGTCACACAGACACACACACACACACACACACACACACACACACACACACACACACATATATATTTGGGGGGGGTGCAGTGGGAAACTGTCACTCAAAGGAGTGAAACTGCTACCAACAGTCAAAGGGGATAAATTAGGGAACTGAGGTTGAGCTTGCTCTCTTGGACCTGCAACATCTAAAGACCAGCGCTCTGCCATAGAAACTAGATGAATGGCGAGTCAAGATTAGTCTAGGGAAAGTGTCTATGTAGCTAGTGGGCAGATTAAGAATTTGGCAAGGGAAGCTCAGTTTTTTCTATCTGTCAACTGTCTGTTTAATATCCATTATTTTCCTTTCTGATTAAATTTGTAAAGCTTTTGTCTGACTGTAAATATATCCTGTTTTGAAATGGTTCACCCATTTTGGTGCAACAGTGAAGGCTTTCCACAGTCTGGCATTGCGATGTCAGGCATTGTGGCTTTTGGGACTATAGCACCTCCATAACTAAATACACCATGCCCCAGAGAGGGTGAGAAATTCTGTGGCCACAAAGGGTGACATAAGTGAGAGGCGATCTAAAATCAAGATTGCCCCAGTCACTCTAGCCCATGTTGTGGCACTGTAAGTGCAATGACAAAATGAAGTTGCTACGCTAACAGCATACCTTTGTAAATACTCATAATTCTCTAGTAAAGAATAATTTTTTTGATAAGTTCAGTGACTGCCTGTTTATTTTAAAAAGGGTAATTTTTGTTATTTCTGCCAGACTCTGTTTGCAGACTGTCCTTGAAGGGCAATCTACCCACAAATATTGCGCTGACCTTCCTGGCCTTGAGCTGGAGGTAAAAGGTGGTTTCCTGGTTCCTGGTAAAAATCAGGTCATCGCAAAGAATTAGAAGTCTTATTAAAGAATTAGAAGAGGCAATTTTTTTTCACAGCTGGTAAAAGTGGTGAGGAATATTTGTCAGTTAAACATCTCACTGTTCCCTCATATGCCAAAATGGAGGCTTACAGTTAGCCAAATGGTACTGAGGAGTGACCGAGCAGTATGTGGTTTGATCATCTGGGTTTTAGCAGTTTGTCTATAAGATTATCAGTCAGCTCATCCAAAACCTTTGTTCATGCTCCTTTACTCAAACTTTTCAGTTGTTCTTGCTTTGACTGCAGGACTGCTCGCTTTTTTTCAAATACTGTACTTGCGATGTTGTTAGTGACTCTGGGGACATGAGGAATTTTAAGTATCTCTCCTTGCTCTGGTAGATGGAGCTCAGTGCTGGGGGTTCATTATGATTACCATCCTTCTTTGCATTCATAAAGTAGTGGCAAAAGTAGCTGGTCATGTGAAATGCCATGCAGTGTACGTCCTTGTCCAAAAGTCTCCGAAAAGTAATTTTTTTATCACAGTAAGACCAGATACTATTTTAATGCTGTTTATGTTGTCTTGTAGATGCAAAAAGGTGTTAGTGTCTTCATAGTCGATGTTTGCAATTAGTGCTGGGAAAAAATTGCGAATTCCCGCTTTAGCTTTTGTGAAATTTCACAACATTCATGGACTTTTCCTAACTTCTGCCTTTGGTGAAATTGGAAATCTTCTGGAAGTATTTGACAAATTTTCACCCTGTTCCACAGAGTTTTTTCATAGAACTGCATAATAAAATGCATGAACATCATGGAAACTATATTTAGAGCTGGGGCGATCATTCAGAGGGTGGGGGTGCCACTGGATACCTGGAAAACAATATTTATGGCTGGGGCAAGTGATTGGTGGGTGGAAGGTGCCACTAGGCACCAGAAAAGCAATATTTATGGCCTGGGCAAGTGATAGGAGTGTGGGAGATGCCACTAGACACTAGGGAAACAATATTTACAGCCAGGGCAAGTGATTGGAGGGTGGGGGGCACCACTAAACACCAGGGTAACAATATGGGGTGAGTGACTGGAGGGTGTGGGGTGCCACTAGACACCAGGGAAACAAAATTAATATGGTGCCAGTGATACATAACACAACTGATACTTGCATTCTTCAGTTAAGTGACTCACTGAACTGCAGAATGAATGTATAAGTTGCAGAGTAATTGTATTAAACTGCCGAAAGAAATGCTGCAGAACTGACCTCTGACAGTGATCACTTCGCAGATTTTTCCCCCACAGTTTAATACATTAATATCCTCTGTTCATACCATTATTATACCATTCTAAGTCAGAATTTCCACAAAAATTTTAATTTGATTACAGAACTTTCTCTTCACTTTTACACAAATTCCACTGGCAGAAGTTTGTTTTTGCACAGCTCTATTTGCAGTTCCTTGTTTGGTGTTTGTGTTGAAGAGTTGGTGACTGATGCAGCTGAGGTTGATGGTTGCTTATTTCTTGTGGTCATTGTAGGTGACATTTGTGGTTCTCTTGCTGATGATTTGTGCACTCTGGTCCTGTAGGTTTTCTTCTTGCTATTCAAGATGTGCAGAAGTGGTTGCATTTTGCTGCTCTGGTGCTCTATACAGTGTTCTTCTTTGTGTTGTACCACTGATGAGGTGCTGAGCACAGACTGGCTATAGTATTGTGATTCAATATGAATCATTATATCATTTACTTCATGAGAAAAACTGGAGTCAGGTGAAGACATGTTTTGGCTTAAGTAGATTTTAGAGTGGAAGGCTGTTGTCCAGTAGAGTTTCTGAAGGAAAGTTGCTGATTATTTTTTTCTTTTGGGCTTAATATATCTGGCAGTGAGGAATAGCTTGATGTCTTTAACTACTGTTGTGAAAGCTGAGTGAACGTCAGCGCAACTGCTACGTGAGCCGTGCTGGGTGGAGAAGGTCAGCTTGTTAATTGCCATCTATTAGTGCAGGGGTAATGAGATAGCTGTGTTTATGTATGTTAACACAGTAAAGTTGTATTTTTCTGTGTTTGATTGCACTAGTGAATGTCACTTTCATTTTTGGCATCACAGTGGCAGATGAGCGCTACCTAACAAACAGAAGGCATGCCATATATGAAGGGATGATTTGGGGTAATATAATAGGTGAACAGTGCCACTGATAGGATATTTACTGTAGCTAAATATTTCTCAGTAAACGTTGTCTTATTTAAGCAATAATGTATGTATAGGGGTTAGATTAACAGTCTGTTAATCACCACCTTGGAGTGTAATGTGGCACAAGGCACAGCTTGATTTTTAAAAGGGACATGTTGTTTTGGTGGTTTTTGCAAGAGGCAGTTGATTTTTTTTAGAAGGTACAAGCAGCAGAGTACACTCCACCCTCCCACCCTCGACCCACCCCAGGGGGCTCCTTCTTTATGGAGTGGGGGTCCTTTGCTGCACTACACCTTCTTACTACCATACAGGAAGTACCTAACAGTGCAAAGGGGCAGCAGAGAGGTGACTCTAGAAGGTGGAGATAGAGCCTGTGGAAAGGGAAAGCAGTAGGACACAGATACACAGAAGGTGACGACAGATAAGGACCATATGGCCCACCTAGTAGTCCCCTTTTCCCTACCTAATGCATTACCACAGACCCTAGTTGATCTGCGTCTTACCCTCTCTTCCCTTTTGCTAGAGTTCTCCTATGTCTATTCCATGTATTCCTGAATTCTCCTACTGTTTTTGCCCCCTCCACCTCTGCAGGGAGGCTGTTCCAAGCATCCACTACTCTTTCTGTGAAAACATACTTTCTCACATTGCCCCTGAGCCTACCCCCTCTAGCCTCATATCATGCACTCTTGTTCTCGTACACCTTCTTTTCTGAAAGATGCTACCCTCCTGTACCTTGTTTATCCCCCTGATGTACTTAAATGTCTCTATCATATCCCCCCCTCTCCTCTCCTCCAGGGAATACTGTACATATTGAGATCCTCTAGTCTTTGCTCATATAACTTTCGGTGCAGTCCTTGCACCATTTTTGTTGCCCTTCTCTGGACTGCCTTTGTTTTGACTATGTCCTTCCGGAGATGCATTCTCCAGATCTGGACACCGTACTCCAGATGAGGTCTCACTAGTGAGCTGTACAGTGGCATAACCACCTCCTTTTTTCTGCTATTGATGCCTCTCCCTGTAAGAACATAAGAATGGTGTCAGCAGATGGGGACCACTTAATCCATCTAGTCTGCCCAAAGTGGCTACCCCCCTCTCCTTTAATTGTTCCAGCCAAGCTGTCCACACTGTCTGTCCCATGCTAGCTTAAGTTATCTTACTGCTTTAGCTGCCACCACCTGTGCTGGCAGTCTGTTCCATGGCTCTGTCACCCTCTCCATGAAGAAGTACTTTCTATTGTTGCTCCTGAACTTGCCTCCCACCAGATGCAAGTTGTGCCTCCTTGTCTGAGTTCTCTTGTTTTCTTGGAAGAGATTCTCCATCTTTTTTATTCCCTTGATGAATTTGAACATTTCTATCATGTCACCTCTGTTTCTTCTGTGTTCTAGTGATTACAACTTCAGTTCCTTGAGCCTAGTTTCATATATCTCATGGTGCAACCCCTGCATCACTTTAGTGGCCCTTCTTTGCACTGTTCCTAATCTGTCTATGTCCTTTTTCAGGTGTGGCCTCCAGAACTGGACACAGTACTCCAGGTGCGGCCTCACCAAGGATCTGTACAGTGGCATGATTACCTCTTGCATTCTGCTTGTAATGCCCCTACCTATACATCATAGGATGCCACATGCTCTCTGTGCTGCTTTTTTGCACTGTTTTGTGACTTTTAAGTCATTGGTGATGAGTACACCCAGGTCCCTTTCCATCCTCGTTACCTCCAATTGGTGCCCATCCAGTGTGTACTTTACTTCTGGGTTTCACTTTCCTAGGTGCATGACCTTGCATTTCTTGGCATTAAACTTCAACTGCCATAGTTTTGACCACTATTCTAGTTTTCTGAGGTTTGTCATCATGTTTGTGGCCCCCCTCCTATGTGTCCACCATGTTGCAGAGCTTTGTATCCTCTGCAAACAGGCATACCTCTCCTGCCAATTCCTCTGCAATATCACTGATGAATATGTTGAAGAGTATTGGACTCAGCACCGACCCCTGTGGCACAGCATTTGTCACCTCCCCTTCCTGTGACATAGCCCCATTTACCAAGACTCTGTTTTCTATTCCATATCTAATTCCTAACCCAGTTGACTATCTTGTGCCCTAACCCTGTGTGCTCCAGCTTATTTCACAGCCTCCAGTGGGAGATGGTGTCAAAGGCTTTACTTAAGTCTAGGTACATTATGTTCACTGAGCCGTCCTGCTCCATTGTTTTGGTAACCCAGTCAAAAAAATGTGTCATGTTTGTCTGACAAGATTTCAAACAACATGAAGTCTTGCTGTATTCTGACTTATTGCAGTTAGCGCCAGCACTTGAACTGCTCCGAAGAGGGAAGAGTTAAATTCTATGCATAGCATAGAATGTTGAGCTCGAACTCGGTTCAAACCCCTGTCTGCTGCACTTTGAAGTGTAACTGTCAGATTCTTTACTCCGCCTAACTGAACAGTCGCTCCAGAGATTTCTCCTCTGCTCTCGGTTCTCAGTCAGTTAAAGTTGTCAGTTTTACTGATAAGTTCTTTGTTTTTTCAGTTCAGATCCCTGCCTGTGGTACAGTAAGTACACAGGTAGCAGACTAAAGTTAGAGAGACTTGTGGAAATTGTAAAATTGATATTTTTCAAACGGTTCGGCTGAACCGGTTGCTTTGTAGAGTGTATTTGATTTTATTTCTTCCTGAGTTTAGTGTGGTACCGGTCCTTATCGGTTTCCAAAAAAAATGTGTTTTGCAGTTTTTTCAAATACCTGTGACACGATTAGAAACCGATAAGGGTGTCTTGCCTGGCTTAAGCCGAGTAAAGGGTAAGTTTTTGATTTAGCATGGTATGTCTGTGTGTGTGGGGAGGCATTTGCTAAGGCTGATCCCCACACCACATGTGTTTATTGTCTGGGTTTTGACCACCTCGGTTCAGACTGCCAAATTTGCAAGAATTTCCCTAAAGCCACCCTGGACAAAAGATTGGGCAGGCTTAGGGAAAGGGAGGCCGAGAAGTCCGTTGAACCAGATGGCCAACCCGGTTCAGTTCCGACCGAACCAGAATGAGTGCACTCTGACCAAGGCGAGACTCCTTTGGGCAAAAGTAGAGCCGATTCTGAGGGGTCGGTTCCGTCACAGAGAAGAAGAAATGACAAATCGGCCAGTTCAGATCCAGAACCACATCATCTGGCCGACGAGGAAATTGCCCGAGTGATTTGCATAGTGGAATCACTTAGTTCGGTTCTGACCGATCCGGCACCTTCTGGCAGGCGTTCAGTTCGGTCACTTCCTCCGGTTCAAGATTATGCCCCTGAAGATTTTTATGAACCAGACCCGGAAGGGGATGATGATTATGATGATGATGAAGGAGATGATGATGACAGAATAAAAGGTCTGGATGAGCCCATAGAACCGGACTTCTCCCCAGACAGGCCTTCTGGTGTTTCCCCTCCTAGGCTTTCTGAGTCCCCTTCCCACTTTATGTTTTACAGGAAAGTGGCAGAAACCCTCCAGCTCCCTAGGGAGGAAGCTGTTGAGGAACAAGAGGAGCCTGACTTTGTGGAGATGATAGACTTCCCAGAGTCCAAGAGGTTGTCTATTCCCCTTCACAAATCTTTTGGAAAACAGACACAAAAGTTGTTAAAAACTCCAAATTCATTACCTCCTGTGGACAGATGGATGGACAAGAGGTACATGCTGTCAGGCTCAAGTACGGAATACTTATACTAGCAATGCAGCCATGTTGGAGTCATGCAGGCTGCAGCCTGTGATAAGGCTAACATACCCTTGGCTTCACACACCCCAGATAAAGACTCCAGGAAGCTGGATGCCATGGCAAAGAAACAGTACATGGCATTCTCCTTGGGACTCAGGCAGGCTAATTTCATGGCCTATACAGCCAGGTACCAGAAGTCCAGGTAGGACACTGTACTGACATTGGCTAAGCAAGCCTTCCCCCAGCTTGCCAAGGAGCTGGAGGAGGTGGCTGCTGATGGGATTGAGGCATCAAAGATCCAATTTCATGCTGCTGTAGACTCCAATAATGTATCATCTAGAGTCATGGCTACATCTGTGGCTCTTCAGAGACTAGCTTGGCTCAGGTGTACTAGCCTATCTCAGGATACCCAGGCTAATGCTATGGATTTCCCTGTAGTTAATAATTCTCTGTTTGGGGAGCAGACAGAGAATTATATGAAGAAGATGGATGAATACAGGACCACCTATAGGAGTGCACAGGCCAAGGAAAGGCAGGCAACTCCCCAAAGGCAGCAAGCTAGGGGCAGACCTTTTCATAGGTCTTTCTACCAAGCACAGGCCTCCTCTCCTTTTTCCCAGAGGGGGTTCTTCAGAGAGAGAGGCAGAAGGGGAATGAGCTGGTCTGTATCCACTTCTCAGTCTAAGGCTCCTGCCAAACAGACACCCTGATGTGTCAGCCCGGGTTGACTCCCCCATTCTTGTAGGAGGCAGGCTGGCTTACTACTTCCAGGACTGGAAGTCTGTTACCTCAGACAAGTGGGTCTTGGAGGTAGTAAGCCAGGAACTGGCTGTCCACTTCAAAAAGTTTCCAAAGCTCAGAGCCAGATATTTTCCACCTGTGAACATCTCAGAAACCATTGCCCTAGAGGCAGAGGTTTCATCTCTTCTGGCCTTAAGGGCCATAGAGAGAGTTCCTACAATCCATGGGGAAAAGGTCTGTACTCCAGGTACTTCCTTACCCTGAAGAAAACAGGGGAGTGGCGGGCCATCTTAGACTTAAGATACCTGAACAAGCATCTATTAAAACCAAAATTCAAAATGGTGACTGGGAATAATTCTTCCCTCTCTAAGGCTAGGGGACTGGCTAGCCCCCCTGGACATAAAAGATGCCTGCTTTCACATTCCCATCAGGATCTCCCACAGAAAGTACCTCAGGTTCACACTGCCTTCAGGCCATTACCAGTTCAAAGCAATGCCCTTCGGCCTAACATCAGCTCCAAGGGTGTTCACAAAATGACTAGCAGTAGTAGTGGCATTCCTAAGGAGAAAAAATATCTCCATATTCCCATACCTGGATGACTGGCTCATAGTGGGTCAGTCTCCAGACCAAGTCAAGTCAGATTTGAAAGTGACCCAGCAAGTGCTCACTTCTCTAGGATTCTTTCTCAATCTTCCCAAGTCAGTTCTCAAGCCAGTACAACTTTTGACCTTCATAGGGGTAGAACTGGACACTGTCAAAGCAAGAACATTTCTCCCCTTGGTAAGGGTAAAAGCCATCATAGAGCTGTTTTCTTTCTTCCACCTTCTGGTTTCTCTGCCAGCAAGGCACTTCCTTTGGCTTCTGGCCACGTGGCAGCTTCCACTGCAGTGGTCCAAGGGGCCAGATTTCAGATGAGGGACATTCAATTTCATCTGAGGGCCTTTCGGTCTCAGAAAAAAGATCCTCTAATCAAACTTATTCCAGTGACTCAAACCCTGATCCAGGCTCTTCAATGGTGGCAGGATCAGAGACAATCTCAGGCAAGGGGTCCCATTCATCACTGAGTCTCATTCTGTGGTTCTAACCACAGATGCTTCTCTCCTTGGGTTGGGAGCTCACCTGGGGACTCTGACAGCCCAGGGAGTGTGGTCCACTCAGGAGTCTCTTCTCCACATCAATCTCCTGGAACTCAGAACAGTTTACCTGGCTCTGCAAGCTTTCTCACAATCAGTGCAGAACAAGGTGGTACAGATCAGGATGGACAACACCACCACCACCATGTGCTATATCAACAAGCAGGGAGGCACTCAGTCTATTTCCTTGTGCATGGAAGCCATGAAATTATGGTCCCTGGCTTATTCTCTACAGACTTCTCTCATAGCAGTCCACCTCCGAGGAAAGGACAATGTGCTAGCAGATGCATTGAGCAGGATCTCCCAGGGCCATTACGAATGGTTCCTGGATCCCTTAGTGCTAAAACAAATTTTTTTAAGGTGGGGCACTCCAGAGATAGATCTCTTTGCAGCCCCATATAATTGCCAACTTCCTCTCTTCTGTTGCAGACCTCCAGTCTTGGGCTCAGTCCTTCTGGATGCTCTGATTCTGGACTGGGAAGGGAAATTTCTATTTGCCTTCCCTCCTTTTCCTCTTCTGTTCAAGGTTCTGATCAAGATAAGATCACAGTCTTGCAAAGTGATTCTGATTGCTCCAGAATGGACCAGGCGGCCTTGGTACCCCCTGTTGCTGTCCCTAGCAGTCCATCTTCCCGTGTTTCTTCCCAGGAATCACAATCTGTTAACCTCCTCTCAGGGGAGGATCTGGTATCCCAACCTTCTGTGTCTCAATCTCAAGGCATGGCTCTTGAAGAGTTAGAGTATGCAAATTTGCATCTGTCTCAAGGGGTTCTGGACATTCTCAAAGCCTCTCGAAAACCTGCCACCAAAAAAACTTATAACTTCAAATGGAAAAGATTCAGCATCTGGTGTTCCAAAAAGCATATATCCCCAGGCACTGCTGAATTGTCTACAGTTCTGGATTATATGGTTCATCTCAATGGCCTAGGCCTCAGACCAGCTACCCTCAAAGTACATTTGTCAGCTGTTTCTGCTTTTCTGTCAGTAGGAAAGCCTTCCTCACTGGCATCTCATCCTGTTTTCTGCAAATTTTTCAAGGGATTGCTTCATACCAATCCTCCCTTTAGGGATCCTACCCCTGCTTGGGACCTTAATGTTTGCATTGCCCAGCTTATGCAACCCCCTTTTGAACCTTTGTCTTCAGCAGAACTTAAGTACTTGACTTGGAAGACTGTGTTTCTGGTAGCTATTACCTCTGCCAGATGTATCAGTGAATTACAAGCTTGGTCAGTGGAGCCTGATTTTATCTCATTCCATAGAGATAAGGTGGTCCTTAGAACCAATAGGAGGTTCTTACCTAAAGTGGTTTCAGATTTTCATTTGAACCAATCCATGTGTCTCCCTGTATTCTTCACTGATCATTCTGCTTCAGGAGAGAGAAGATTACACAGTTTGGATGTTAAAAGGGCCCTTAGTTACTACATTGAGCGTACTAAGGCACACAGGTTTGACTCCCTTCAGTTGTTCCTCACTTATGGGGAAGTGGGTAAGGGCAAACCTACCACTAAGAGAACTATTGCCAGGTGGATTGTCTCTTGTATACAATTCTGCTATAGGAAGGTAGGCAAAATACCACCTTCAGGCCTGAGGGCTCATTCGACTAGAGGTACAGCTGCTTCCCTGGCTGCTGCCAGGGATATTCCTTTACTAGAAATATGCAAAGCAGCCACCTGGAAAACAGTCCATACATTCACCAAGCATTACTCTCTGGATATCCAGGCTAGGAGTGATGCTCAGTTCGGTACAGCAGTGCTGCAAAGCCTACTCCCAAAATTGGTTTGAATCCCTCCTCCATGGAGGTACTGCTTGGTAGTCTGCAGTAAGACAGAATACAGCAAGACTTCATGTTGTTTAAAGAAAAAATTACTCACCTTAGTAATTGTATTTCTTCTAATGGAGTCTTGCTGTATTCTGACCTCCCTCCCTGCCTACCCTCATAGAACCTGGGTTTTGGGAAGTGGGCTGGCAGGTGCAGTGTTGCACCCCAGGGGTGCATTTGGGCACTGCCTCTCTTCAGAGAGGGGGAGTGGGTTATGTTTCTTTATTTCAATAGTCATAAGTTGTTCACTACCCGGTTTTTGGTTTTGAATTTCTCAACTTGAGTCTTTTGGGGGATCCAAAATATTTGGTTGCCTTTTGGCTAGTAAACGTTTTTACAATTTCCACATAGTGGGTTAGTTAGTTAGTATTAGCTTGTAAGAATCTGACAGTTACACTTCAAAGTGCAGCAGGCAGAGGTTTGAACTGAGCTCGAGCTCAGCATTCTATGCTCTGCATAGAATTTAACTCTTTCCTCTCTGGAGCAGTTCAAGTGCTGGGGTTAACTGCAATAAGTCAGAATACAGCAAGACTCCATTAGAAGAAACACAATTACTAAGATGAGTAATTTTTTCCTTCCTGCCATGAAACCATGTTGCCTAGGGTCTAATTTTCTATTTTCCCTCAGGTATTCCACTACTCTCTTCTTTAGTAGTGCTTCCATCATTTTTCCCACTATTGAGGTTAGGCTGACTGGGCGATAGTTCCCAGTATCCTCCTTACTTCCTCCCTTGTGGAGGCACCACTGTTGCTGTTCTCCAGTCCTGAGATACTGTGCTGCTCTCCAGTGATCTACTGAATAATTCTGCTAGTGCACTGCAATTTCTTCCCTTAGTTTCTTCAACACCCTCAGGTGAATTCCATCCGGCCCCATTGCTTTATCAACTCAAGTTTGTTTAGCTCTTCTAGGACTATGCACACTAGCATCCATCTGGCTCTCCCCACATCCTTCTCACATTCTTTGGTTACCTTTAGGTAATCAGATATGACTACCCCCAGGTCCCTTTCTTGACTGGTGGCTGTCAGTACTCCCCATCTTGTACTCCTCCCTTGGATTTTTGCATGATTTTACACTTCTTTGCATTGAATCTTAGCTGCCAAACTCTCCACCACTCCTAAAACATGTTTAGGTCCTTTCTCATTTTTTCCACCCACCCTGGAATGTTGACTCTTGCAGATCTTAGTGACATCTGCAAAGAGGCATATCTTCTCCTCAAGCCCCTCTGTAGTGTCACTTATGAAGACATTAAATAGGACTGGCCCCAGCACAGATCTCTGTGGCATTCCACTGGTTACCCCCCTCCACGGATTGAACACCATTTACCACTGCCCTCTGTGTCCGGTCACTCAACCAGTTTCTGAACCAGTTTATCACCTTGGGGCCCATTCCCAGGCTGCCCAACTTATTTATCAACCTCCTATGTGGGACGGTGTTGAGGGCCTTGCTGAAATCTAGGTAGGCCACATCCACTGCCCCTTCCCTATCTACCTCCCTGGTCACCCAGTCAAATAAATCTATCAGATTTGTTTGACAAAACCTGCCCTTTGTGAATCCTTTAGTAGTGACTCCATTAATTTCCCCCAACTGAGGTCAGGCTAACTGGCCTGTAGTTTCCAGCCTCCTCCCTGTTCCCACTTTTGTGGAGAAGGCCTACATTTGCTCTCCTCCAGTCCCCTGGAACCACCCGTCTCTATTGATTTGTTGAATAGGGCTGTTAGTGGTGTTGCCAGCACCTCTCTAAGTTCTTTTAATATTCTGGGATGTATCCCATCTGACCCTATATGCTTGTCCCCTTTCAGATTCTCTTGTTCCTTTAGGACCTTTCTTCCCTAAATGGGTTGGTGTCCACCTCTCTCCCACTGGTGCTCCTATCCCCCAACAGTGGTTCTTTTCCTTCCCCTTCTTCTGTGAATACCGAACAAAAATATTTGTTCAGGATTGTTGCTTTTTATAGTTCCCCCTCTGCACACCTCCTTCCTCTTTTGTTAACCTCACAATCCCACCCCTGGTCTTCTTTCTATCACTTATGTACCTGACAAAGGTCTTGTCTCCTTTCTGAATCACCTGGGATTTTTTCCCTCTGTTTGCCCTTTTGCACTCCTGACTGCTTTTCCTGCCTCCTCTGCTTTTCTAGATACAGCTCCCTGTCTTCCCCCATTTGTGTTTCCTTGTACCTCCTAAAAGCTAGTCTTTTTCTCATACCTTCCTGGCCACGTCCTTTGAGAACCATAGTGTTTTTTTCTTTCTCTTTGTTTTGCTTACTTGCCTAACACAAAGGCTTGTTGCCTCTACTATGGCTCCATTAAGGTTAGCCCATTGTTTCTCTACATCCCTCCCTTCTTCTTTCCCTGCCAGGGCTTCCCTGAGATATTTCCCCATTTTTGCAAAGTCAGCCTGTCTGAAATCCAGGACCCTTGCTTTCATGTGGTTTGACTCCTCCACTGTTCTCACACTGAACCATACCACACAATGGTCACTGGACCCAGGTGGCTACCCACCATTACATTGGTTACTCTGTCCCCACTGGTGAGTACCAGGTCCAATATTGCTCCTTCTCTGGTGGGTTCTGCCACAAGTTGCTTGAGACATGCCCCCTGCAGGGAATCCAGGATACCTCTGCTCCTGGCTGTGGCTGCAGCCTGAGTGCTTCAATCCACATCAGGCAAACTGAAGTCTCTCACCAACAGCACTTCACCTTTGGCTGTCATTTGGTGGTTGACTTCCATTAGTAGCCCATCCATCTCCTCCCCTTGTGCTGGAGGTCTGTAGATCATATCCGTGCAAATTGCAGTTCCATTTCCTGTCTCCAGGGTGACCCACAGTGCTTCCACTTCCTCCTGCATTCCCTGAACTTCAGTTGCTTTAATTCCCTCCCTGACATAGATAGCTGCTCCTTCACCCTTTTTTCCCACACTGTCTTTTCTAAATAGAGTGTAACTTGGTATGGCTAGATCCCATTCATGGTTCCCCACGTACCATGTCTCAGTAACAACGACAATGTCCAGGTCTGCCTCTGCCATCAAGGCCATTAGGTCCAGGATTTTGTTTCCCAGGCTGTGGGCATTTATGCACATGGCCTTCCAAGTTTTGCAACCTCCCCCCTTCTAGTAGCTCCCCTCCTATTCCCATGTCTTCCCTCCCTCCCTTCCTCTCCTGTTTTTACTCCTATTCTTCCTTATTTCTTCCATTCTGCCTATCTCAGTTTTAGGTTTTAGTGTCAATTTTCCAACTCTAGGGTCCTGCCTACTGGCTACTTCATCCTGTGGGGGGGGGTAATTAGCTTCTTCCTGCCTACTATCACCTCTCCCCTTGGCTAGTTTAAATGCTTGCTAAAGAAACATTTAAACATCTCATTAAGGATCTTGGTCCCCCCCGAATAGATGCAATCCATCCCACTTGTATAGGTCTGCATCCCACCAGGTGGGACCACAGTCCTCAATGAAAGCTGAATCCTTCTGCTCTGCACCAGTCCTTCAACCATGCATTGAATCTCATGGTACAGAGTGCTCTGCCTTCCCCCTTGTCAGGATAGTTTAAATAGCATTGTAAGAAGGAATACCAATCAGAGTAAACAAAGCTGATTCAGGGAGTGGTGCAGTGCACTGGATGCAGAACGGCAGTATTCAGGAGGACATTCTGAGTACTGTGATGCTGCCCCATATGTAGTCCCCTCTCTGGGCTGAGGTAGACAGTTTCCAGGCTGAGCTGGCAGGATTACTGGACACCTTCATGCTCACTGTGTCACCAGCCACTACCACAACAGCTGCCCAGACAGATGGCAGAATGGTCCAAGGTGGGCTCAGAGAGATTCAGGGAGGGGGCAGAGACACATCCCCCATCCAGTCAAGCTTAAAAACTCTTATCAAGTCTTGGAGGAGAGGGAAACTCCTGTAAGAAAACCCCAGGCTGTGACTGGATGTGAGGGTTCTCCAGAGAGGAGACCCAGTGGGTGGTAGAAGTGGAACCCAAGGGAGGGGAAGAAGAAATTATTCCTGACTGGTGACTGACTTCTTCAGGACATGGATCTAGGCAAGTGGGGGTGCATTAGGGGAAGGGGGAGAACAGTGAAGGTGGTGATACTGAGAGGAAGGAGAAGGATGGAGGGGATGCAGAGAGCAAAGAGGAGGAAGGAGGGGAGGCAGATAGCATTAAGGAGGATGGGGCAAGGAAGGCACAGGGTGAGAAGGGAGGCAGAGATGGAAAGCAAGGAAAGGATATGGGAGAGGGGGAAGCATAGGGGTGGATGGAGGCATACAAACTAAGATGGAAAATGGGGGAAGTCAAAGGGACATAAATGGGGCAGAAGGGGAGGAAAGAAGGTCAGCAAACAATCTGGGGAAGGAGATGGATAAGGGGGGAAATGGGACCAGGGAGGTAAATTGGATGCCAGGAAAGGGGTGTAAGCTAGAGAATCAAAAGTACAAGCAGTAGGAAGGGAGTAGTAGGGTCATGCTCATAGGGGACTCAATACTAAAGAGAATCAGATGGGGAAAAATGGAGGCAGGAGCAGCACCATTTGGGTTGAGTATAAGCTATGAATGATGACACTAAAAGTGAGGCACAATATACCCTCATGGGGCAAGCAGCAAGATGAGAGGTCACACTTAGTGTTCCACTTAGGCACCACTGATCTGGAGCGAAGTAGTCTAATGGAGGTGCAGGCTAGCTTTAGGGAGCCTACTAGGTTCTGCAGTAGTGTGGGGTTCAGTTTGATTGCTTTCTCAGGGGTACTGCCTGTGCCCAGAGCAAGCACATCAAGGAAGCAGAGGAATGAAGAATTTAATCCATGGCTGGAGGGTTGGTGCAGGCAGATGGCATTTGGGTTAGTGGGATACTGGGAAACAATGTTAGAGGACAAGATCCTGTTTGCCCTGGACAGGCTTCACCTGAGCAGGGAGGGACAAGCATTACTAAAGAGAAAGTTAGGGGACTTTTTTGAAAGAAAATATAATTTAAACTGATTTCAGGGGTGGGGGGTCAAGGAAGGGTCACTCCAAGTGGCAGAAGTGGTAGGAGACTATCAGCTTCCTCCCAGGATGGAGATAAAATACTGGTAGGAAGCAAGAACAAGCAAGGGTTAGTAGGGGACAGCAGTGAGGGGAAGGGGTCCTGGTGAAAGGGATTATCATCAGGAGTTTGGGAAACAAAATGGTGGACTTGGAGGCCATCATGGTGGATGAGGGACTAGACATAGTAGCGGTAAGTGAGACATGGTGGACAGAACATCATGCCTGGGAGACAGTTATCCCAGGTTACAGACTGTTTAGAAAGGACAGGGATGGTAAGGGGGGGTGGGGTGGCATTATAGGCAAAAGACAACATTAGGGTAATGGCAGGGCAGGGGGAGGTAGGGGAGACAGCACTCATGTGGATCATGCTTGACAAATGGACTGGGGAATCATTGAGGATAGGGGTGGTCTACAGACCTCTGACACAGGGAGAGAAAGGGGATAGACAGCTGATACAGGCAGTTGCAAAGATGGCTATCAAGGGGGAGCTTCGGCTAGTGGGGGACCTAAACCTCCCTGACATGGACTGGGGGTTCCTGGCTGCAGTATCAGCTAGAAGCAGGGGGATCCAAGAGGCACTACAAGGGGTATACATGCAGCAGCTGGTCATAGACCCCACTAGGGGAGATAACCTGTTGGATGTGGTCCTCATAAATGGGGAGACTGTGGAAGAGGTGGTGGTGGGTGATGGGCTAGGTACTAGTGATCACATGACTGAGAAAGACAGATTTTAACAAAATGAGGAGGATACAGTATTCAAGGAAGAAATTGCAGGGAAGGGGAATATAGGGGATGTTGAGGAGCTATGGGGAGCTGCCAAAGGAGGGGTATTGAAGGCCAGTGAAATTTGCATTAAGAAGGTGAGGAAGAACAAAAAAAGGAAGCAACCACTCTGGTTTACAAGAGAGGAGGCAGGGGCAGTCAGGGAAAGGAAAAGAGCTTTCAGGGAATATAAGAAGACACAAATGGGGGAGGACAGGGATGCTTATGGAGAGAAGAGGAGGGTGGCAGGGCAGAAGATAAGGAGGGCTAAAGCAGATACTGAGGAGAAAATAGCTAAGCAGGTTAAAAGGGGGGATAAAACCTTTTTTAGGTATCTGGGGAAGAAGGAAGGTGAGGCAGGGATAGTAAGGTTGCTGGGGGAGGGAGGAATACAACTGGAAAGGGACTTTGAGAAAGCAGAGGTGTTGAATAACTACTTCTGCATGGTCTTCACGGAGGAAGGAGAAGGTAGGGGATCAGAGCTGGGGTGGAGGGCAGGGAAGGCAAAAAGGTGGATCCTAGCATGTTCAGCATGGACAGGATAAGGGAGGAACTGGGCAGGTTAAAGGTGGACAAGGCAATGGGGCCAGATGACAAATACCCAAGGGTACTCTGGGAACTGAGGGAGGAGCTGGCAGCCCCACTGATGAGATTGTTTAACCTGTCCATGGATACAGGGTGTGTGCCAAGGGACTGGAGTAGGGTGGATGTGGTGCTACTGCACAAGGAGGGGGGCAGTAGGGAGGCAGCGAAAAATGATCACCTGGTTAGCCTCACCTCAGTGGTGGGCTAGATGATGGAGGCACTAATAAAAGAAAGGGTGGTGGACTACCTGGTGGATAGTGGACTGCAGGATGAAAGGCAGCATGAATTCATGAATGGGAGGTCCTGCCAGATGAACTTGATAGAGTTCTTCAATTGGGTGATGCAGGTGGTTGACCGGAGGGGCAGTGGATGTGGCCTATCTGGACTTCAGTAAGGCCTTCAACACCATCCCTCACAGAAGGCTAGTAAATAAGCTGGAAAGCTGAGGGGTGGGACAGAAAATAACTAGGTGGGTGGAAAAATGGTTGGTGGGCAGAAGTCAGAGAGTGGTGGTAAATGGGGTGCATTCCATGGTGGAGGGGTAATGGGTGGGGTGCCCCTTGAGTCAGTGCTGGGATCCCTCCTTTTTAATATATCATTAGTGATATAGCAGAAGGTCTGGAGGGAAAAGTGTGCCTATTTGTGGATGATACAAAAATCTGCAATAGGGTGGACACCTGGGGGAGAGTAAAGGCCATGAAGCATGACCTCAGCAATCTGGAGTGGTTGTCAAAAACTTGGCAACTAAAATTCAGTGCCAAAAAGTGTGCTGCAATGTATATGGGGCACAAAAACCCATGAACAGTTTAGACTCTAGGAGGGGAGGAAATCAAAATAACAGAGCAGGACAGGGATCTGGGGATTATAGTATCAGGCAACCTTAAGGTGGGTAGCCAGTGTAGCCAGGCAGTGGGAAGACAAATTAAATGTTGACATGCTTGGGTGGGGGGGGGGCATAATGAGCAGAGGGAGGGAGGTTCTGATGCCTCTTTACAAGGCCATGCTGAGACTACACCTGGAGTACAGGGTCCAGTTCTGGAGACCGCACCTATGCAAGGACATTGATGGGATGGAAAGGGTTCAGAGAAGTGCAGCCAAGATGGTGCATAGTATGCAGGGAAACCATATAAACAAAGATGTAGGGAATTGGATTTGTACCCATTGAAGACTAGAAGGGAGAAGGGGGACAAGACTGAAACTTTTAAATATGTGAAGGGGCTCAATAAGGTGAAGGAGAGGATCTTGTTTAGAAGGAAGGAGGGGGGCTAAAACTAGAGATCATAGCCTAAGATTGGAAGGTGGAAGATATAGAAGCAATGTGAGGAAGCGATTCTTCATGGAGAGAGTGGTGGAGGCCTGTAATAAACTACCAGAGGAGGTGGTGGTGGAGGCCAAAACAGTGGTGGGATTTAAGACAGCATGGGGCAGACATATAGAAATGGGAAGTGAGGAGAAGGGGAGGGCTCATAAGAGTGGAGAGGAGTAAGGGGGAGGAAGGGCAGACTCGATGGGCCATTAAGGTCCTTTTCTTCCATCAGATTTCTGTGATTCTGTGATATTGCTACAAGGGGGCGATTAACTGACTGTTAATCTAACCCCTGTACATACATTATTGCTATTATTATAATTCTGAAACATAAAACTCACAATTTTTTCATTTGTGGGGCATATTTTATTCAAACATTGCCCATATTGATGTAAAATAATCCATCCGCCTTTTGTTGTGCTGTAGATGTGGACATGAGTATGTTTAAAAGCAGGGTAACAAATACATTCACTTTAGGTTGTGAATTTAATCACCCCCAGTGGTGGGATTTAAGAGGGCATGGGACAGACATATGGGATTGAGAAGTGAGGAGAAGGGGAGGGCTCGTAAGAGTGCCTGTTTTCAGGGGTGACCTGGGAGCACAGGGCGGTTAAGTGACTTGCTCAGAGTTACACAGATCAGACCTGGGTTTGATTCTCACAGCCTTCACTTGCATACTGTGTGACTCTGAGCAAGTCACTTAACCACCTTGTGCTCCCAGGTCACCCCTGAAAACAGGCACTTGTGCCTTACCTGGTTACCAAAGACTAAAATAAAATAAATAAATAAATAAATGGCAAAACTATCTGCCAGCCCATACCAGCAATACTCTGGTATTTGTCCCTAACTCTCACTTTCTGAGGTGCCGAGTGAAGGTAGGCTTCCCCTGTCTACCAGGGATGGGATTCTGTTACAATTACTACGTTCTACTACTTACCAACTTGGCATCCTCCATCCCTAACTCTGCTTGGCAGCATCGAGTGCAGGTTAGCTCACCCTGACTACCAGGGATGGGAGTCATGTCTACAATCTACTGTGCATACCATGTCTTCTCTACCTTTACCAGTTGCCGCTTCCTTCAGGAACGGAGCTGCTTCACCCCATGTGCCTTCATCATCCTACCTAAGCATAGCAGCCTCTAGTCAAGATCATCCCACCTCAAGCATCACAGCTGGGTGCCTGACTCTATGTTTAAATGCTTCAGCATTTTGCATTCTCAGCCTACTGCCCAGATGCCGCTACCTTTCAGGAACTAGACCTTGTCCTACTTGCTTTCTCCATCTGACCTTGCCTGCAGCATTGACTCAAGGTCCTATCACACTGTTTTTCATGGCTGAGAGCCAGAGTCTCCATTCGACTGTTTCCACCTTCTGCATCCTTTACCTGATATGGGTTGCTGCTTCCCTTCGGGAACTGGACCTCTAAAACCATTTGCCTTCCACCTCCCAACTCTCCTACCGGCATTGTATGATGATCTTTCCGCACTGACTACCTGGTTTGGATGCCTGCTTCTGTGACTCCACCAGCTCTGTACTGTCTCTGTCTCATGCCTGGTTACCACTCCCACCTGGAGTGAGAACTCATCCTCTCGGTTGCCTCCATCCTCCTACCTCTGCCTGCTTTTATTGGATACAGGTTATCTCTCCTTGATTACCAAGACTGGAAGCTCATTTCTGCAATTGGCTGTTTCACCCTTAGATGCACTCTCCAAGACCACCAGTCACTGCTCCCTCCTGGACCTAAAACATTTACCGACTTTGCCTTCCCCATCATTCATTATCTGGAGTGTTGCGTCCGGGTTGTCTCACCTCAACTACCTCAGCTAAGAGCCTCCATCAGCACCTGAAAGTTCATCCTGCCACATTTTCTATCTCCTATCTGATTACCACTTCCTTTCTGAAACAGAACCCTCTGCTCAGACTAACTTGCATCCTTCCTCACCAGTCTCTATCCTACGCATCTTTGGACCATTGTGCTTGACCCCCTTGGCCTCCTTCCCCTTATAGTTTGGATCTTGCCAGCTTCTTCAGTCTCTATCTCAATCCAGTTCTGCTGCCTCTTGGACTTCCTTGCTGTGGGTCACCCCTTCCAGCTGCTGTGTGAGTTTATTTTCTCTTTCGGATATGGGAACCTTGTCCTTCTTTGCTCTGGCATATTCCTTCCGTTCCAAGCATCATTTGGTGCCTTCATCAGATGTGGGACTGATGTATCTCAACTCAGTTGCTCTTGGTACTTGAATTCCCTCCTTGGCCTTCCATGGATCATCCTCTAGTGCCTTGCTACAACCTTCCTGCATTCTGCTGTAGTTCACTGAGGGGCTGCCAGGTCCTGTTCCTCCTGCACTGTCTGTCATCTGGCTTTGCCTAGCCCATCACCTTCCCTGGATCATTTTTTCAGTTCATCAGTATTCAAGCTGGACTCCCTTCCCATTTGGATGGCTGCCTTTTCATCTCTGCCTTAAAGGCTCGGGGCTTTGTCCTGTTTGCTGTGGCTCTTTTGGGCCTAGGGCCCTATCTCTGACCAGCATTGCTACCCAGTCAACTGCTTCTCTAATTTATCCATCTAATATTCCTACTCTGGCCATTCTAACAATACCCTTCCACTACTCAATGGATCACTTGTTCATTACTTTTGAGAAAACTACTGCTAGCAAAGATCCCTTGGATAACATGCCTCACAGACTTCTCTGTCATCATGGAGTTTTATATACTGCCCAGTCAGCTCCTCACGATCATTCCTGGAATGGATACACCCACTGAATCCTGTCTATTCAATCACCGTGACTTCCCTGTATATCATGTCTCACTGGCTATCCTTCTACATGGAAATGACTTAAATCCTTCTGTTATGCTCTGACTTCATAATCATTATCACTGCTACAGATACTGGGAATCGCAAGATAACCCATGCCACTACGGGCATCATCCATTTTACCTTCTGCAGCCTCTCCTACCAACATTGACTCTGTTGACCATGTTACTCGACTCCTACTTTCTCAACAGCCACTGCTCATCCTAAGACTTTCACAGCTGCCTTCCCAGAACTTTCATCATTGGATCTCTCATACTTAGCTGCCTTACTGATGTGATGCTATCCAAACCACTGTTTTCTATCTCCTGAACATCACCATACCTCATATACTTATCAGCATTTCTCCATTCTGTTGCCATCAGAAGGCAGTAGGGAGGGCTGGGGGGATACTGAGATGTATAGGGAGAGGCATCACCAGCAGAAAACAGGAAGTTGTTATCCCTCTGTACAAACAGTTGGTGAGACCCCATCTAGAGTACTGCATCCAGTTCTGGAGACCCCATCTCTGCAAGGATATAGACAGGATGGAGGCAGTCCAGAGGAGGGCAACTAAAATGGTGCAGGGTCTGCAAGAGAAGCCATATGAGGAGAGACTAAAGAAGCTTAATATGTATACCCTTGAGGAAAGGAGGGAAGGGGGCATGATAGAAACTTTTAAGTACCTCAGTGGAATCAACAAAGTCCAAGAGAGTAGCACCTTTCATGAAAAAGAGATGTGCAAGAACAAGGGGGCACATTTTGAAGATGGGGGGATGGCTCAGGGGCAATGTGAGGAAATATTTTTTCACAGAGAGGGTTGTGGACACTTGGAACTGCCTTCCTGAGGAGGTGGTGGGATCTAAAACTGTGGGAGAATTAAAAAATGCATAGTACAGACATAAGGCAGTTCTTGTGGGGGGTAGGAAGAAATAGACTGTTGATTAACTAGGATCTGCAGCTTATTCAGTAGGTAGAGAAATGGGTAGACAAGGTGGGTCAAGCGGTCCTTATCTGCCATCAAAATCTATGTTTCTATGTTTCTATCAGTCAAGTTAACTCCCATCCAGTGGTCCTTCTAGTCTATCCTTCATGAACTATCTCCATTACTCCCTCCAGTCAAGACTTTCTCAGAGAACTGGCTCCTCTGATTCTTGATCCAGAAACCACAACTGTTAATGGTGAATTCACTATTCCAGTCTTGCCTGCCTCCCAACAAGTCTTAATCAACCATAGTACTAGGATCCTCTGGCATTTCACCCTACTTGACTGCACTACCAACCCAGCCTATAGTCACTTCCAGAGATCCACTTCCAAACTTCCTCTTAGTATTTAGGCACCAGATTTCCCATAAACCTAACCAGACATTGCCACCTAAGTGCATCTCATGAGCAATTACACCACAGAAATATCCATATATACTTCTGACAGTGAACCAGCAGAACATACACAAGTATGGATACAATATCAATGCTCAAATAGGCTATCCAATTCCTTGTATTGGAATTCCAGTCATTCTCTATATATATTCAATTACCAGCTGTACTGCATATGCCAATCTTCTTGTATTAGTCTACAAATCACTTATGGCATTTCTCTTATTAGGCACTCAAAGACTCTACTCGACTCCTCCTCCTTCCATGTCATGGATGCTTATTTCACACCTTATAGCTCCCCACTGACTTCCTTACCTCCAGACTTTACCATGAATGTCAACCCTCCCAACAAGTTGGATAATTCACTTATGACTTCACGAATCATCACATTCCCATCGTTCACTGTCTGGTAGCACATCGAGCAAATCATGCTCTCCCTGCTCATTATGTCCCTGCAATCTCTTTGGACAAGCATACTCCATTACATTGGAAATCCAGACTTCATTCATCCTTCTTTGACTGGATCTGCTTCACATTCAGGATTCTTCTGCTCCTTCAGAATTCAACCTCAGGATCATTATCCAAACTACATCATCCATGGATCGAGGATGGACCATCATCTCTCCAAGAAGCTCACTTTCCTCAAAATTAGCAATGGTTATTAGAACCTAGGTCCTTCTCTTAGTATGCTTGGAGGATGGGCAGACCAATGGCCATGGGTCCTCAGAGCTTTCCTCCACCTGGGGTTTTTTTCCTCTCCTGAGTGCCAGCAGTTGTACTCTTCGTGAGTTGGAGGAGGTATCTTTTTCAGCCTTCTGATCCCTACACATTCCTACCTATGTATCTACTGTACTACTCAAGGATGGGAATAGAGTAAAGCCACAAAAAGTACTACAAGTTACAAAAGCACTAAATACCCAATCGCTATTCCCCAAACATTGAATGATGGGGAATAGCTCCTCCCACAACCTCTACTTAAACCATTCCATAACACACCTCCCTTGCTTACGGAGTGTTTTCTGTCCACCACCATCCCCTCCTCCTCCTTTTCTGGTGTTCTTCTCACCCTTGTTCATGGGAATTCTATTCCCTACAAATTCCTACCTACATACCTACTACTCAAGGGTGGGAATAGAGTAAAGCCACAAAAAGTACAAGTTACACAAGCACTAAATACCCCATCGTTATTCCCCAGACATTGAAACATGGGTTAATGTAACCCTGCTAGAATGCTGACAACCAGAGTAGGAGAATATTTATTGCATTATAATAATTATTGTGAATGCAGTACTTCTGGTTTCTGGTGTGTGTGTGTGTGTGTGTGTGTGTGTGTGAAAGAGAATGTTATGCTTGGCAGCTCAAACCTGCCTGCATTGTTGTGCTCCAGTTGTAATCAATTACCTTTTTTGTTTTGTTTACAGCAGCCATGATTTTAGGGGAGAAAAAAGCATGTTTAACAGGTTCATCACTGCCATGCAGAAAACAATGAATACTGCCATTTTCTGATGCCATTTCACTTGACTGACATTGGGTTCCTTGGGTTTCTGTAGACGGGGAAGCTGTTGTCGATTGTTCAGAGTGAATTCTGGTGCTGTGAACAGCACATGTTCACAAATCTATGTTACTATGAAGGCATTTGAAATAACGAAAAATGGAAAACCAGTGTTGTTTTGGGATACTTTTATTATGTTGATAATGCAACCAGGTGTACTAGTCTCACACTAATTCATTTGGCTCAGCTGTTATTCTCGTGCCATCTGTGAGATCCAGAAGAACCTTGTACCCAGTGACATAAGCAAGTGAAAAATAAATGCAATTTGTGACCCAGTGGGAAATAACTCATTTATTACTCACTTGGGTCAGATTTGCAGTGAAAATACATACTTTATTTCCACTTTAACATTGCAACACTTTATTTGCATTTCTGCCTGTCTGTCTATCTATCTATCTACCTAGCTACAGTGGTCACTACAGAAAAGTTTCATGGTACTTCGGTATACCAGTCGGTACCACTTTGTTTGGTGTGTCAAGGGGGTTGCAGCACAGTACCATGGTGTCAAATGCCTAATTATAGCAGTTGTTAAAAATGCACTTCCGCGCTTAGCCACACAATGGCTACCACAAGTTGTAACATGAAGATTGCATGCCAGAATAGTAATTGATGTTGTCTTCCACAATTAACCTGCAGTTGGCATTAGGTTGTACAGATTTACTATTGCCAGCATTGTGTCCGGAGGCCCCCACTAAATTAATCAGATCAAGAATAAACAATTTCTGGTGCTTGTATCAAGTATGATGTTTGGGGGAGATGGGGTTTTAGACCATCACAGCACACCAGCTGAAATTATGCACTCACATCTGTTGCTGCATGGTGCTCTGTATCAATGCAGTCAGTGGAACTATGAAAAAACATAGAAAAGAGTGAGCAATGTACTACATACAGCATTAGAAGAATGGGATTTAAAGTGCACAACACAGTTGGTACAGGATATCATTTGCAAACAACTTCTTACTCACAAATAGAAGCTGTAACACATCAGTGTCAAAGTGGCCCTTGCCACTGTTTAATGTATGTGCTTTGTTAAAGATGCCATCAAAGCTGACATAAACTGCATTTAAACAAGTCCCGTAAGGTGTGGTGCTGATGTGATTTTTCAACCATCACTGTACACATGCATTGATGAAATTATATTTGTCACTTTAAAATTTTCTGTGTAAATGCAGTTTGAGTAAGACACAGCAGCATCCTTAACAAACAGTGTGCATGCATGAAATGTTAGAGGCATATGCACTGGCATCTTACGGCTTCTATTTCTGAATAAAAAGTTGTTTTGCAAATATTACCCAGTACCAAGCGTGATATGTTCTCTAAATTCCATTCTTGTGGCATGTGTAGCCAAGCTTCTTGATTGAAAATTGACTATTGTGTAAGCTGTAGCTCCATGCCAAACTGCTTTGGGTTTCCTCCTGCCTCTCATGTCTACATAGAGGTTTATACTACACGGAGGTTTATATTGTAACATGGTGATAATGAACATAAAAAACAAGCTACAATTGCTGGTGTTTCTGCAGTACTTGACTTTTCCTCTGTATTTTCTTAAAATGTTCCCCTTTATTCTTTGCAAACAAACAAACAAAAAAGCCATGGTAGTTAGGTGGTACCCCCTCCCTAACCCGATCCCCTATATATTGTGTAAAAATTCCCTGGTAGTCTAGTAGTTCCCCCTCATTAACCGATACAGAAGAGAAAAAAGAACAGTAGTATTTTACATTTTTTTTAAATACTAAAATATACAAAATACATGTAAAAATTCAGTCAATAAACAGTGCACAGCACCAAGCATATCATAGAAAGATGTCCACAGACCAATGTATGAATACTACATTTCCCTAGTTCAGCAATTTTAAATAAATGGTACAGCATCAAATAAAATGAATTCTACATCAAGCTTAGTAAGTAGAAACAAGTAACATTTTCTGTACTCCTATTTCCATTACAGTAGATCCACAGCAAGGAGTCCTATTTCAATGTTTTGAGGAAAATATAAAATAATGTTCCATGTTTCTTCTGCTCAGCCATGGTATAGGTCAGAGAAACATCATTTATATGTGCAATGCAGCTTCCATAATTTTTGAAACCTATAGAACTAAAATATCACAGTTATAATAGTTTGTCTCTATTTCTCTCTCTCTCTCTCTCTCTCCTCCCTCCCTCCTCCTCCTCCCTCTTTAATGGGACAAAACATGTTTAAAGGTGGAAAGATCTTTAAATATTAGTTTTTAATTTTGATACCTCCTTGGTTGTTTGTTGCACTGGCAAATGTCTATTATTCACTCTGGTGTGATCCAGTCTGATAGAAAATTAATTCCATCATGTAAAAGATCCACAAATGCATAATTGCTATTGAAATAGATGGATTAAGATATAAAAATGAAGAATGCTTATTTACTATTAGATATATTTTGGGGTTTACATTGTGAAGGTTACTTTAGACACAGTATGCCTGAACTAATGCCACTAATATTTATTTTCTGGTTTAGTTGCACATTCCATTCATCATCAGTGTTTTAAAAATATTCATCCTCTGAATAATCCATCTTTTTATTGTTTGTAGTGGAAGTCCAACTTTACATCTTTACTCTTTTTTTATTAATATTTATTAATATATAGGGACTGTTAATCTGTAGGGACTATTAATAGATTAATTTGATTAATATAAAGGGGCTATAGAAAGCTTCTGCACTTTATCCATGCTAATCTGATTCCAGAAAGTTTTAATTTAGGTTCTTTATAGTTTCCCCATTCTTTTGTTTTGTATTTTTCCTGGTTTGCCTTGTATGGGTCATGGGTCATCATTTTGTGGGCCTTCTTTTTCATTGTTGATAGTCTCTTAAGCTTATTTGTGAACCATGGGGGAATTTTCTCTTTCTATGATAGACAGCCTACAATTTCTTCTCTATTGGGGTTAATCTTATAGAGTACCCCAATGATTTTCTACTGCTGCTTAAATAAAAACATATCACAGTTTGCCATCAAATAATACAGTGGGTAAATAAAAATAATAATAAATTAAATTCCTTCATATCCTTATCTCCTACTGTGAAACAGTTGCAGCATTTGGGGTTTTGTCAAACATGTTATGAACTCTGTGTAAATGAAGGAACATTGCAGAACAATCATATCTGAAAATGTAATAGCATATTCTTGAGTAGCTTTTTATGTAATAACAGCAGTCTCTGTACATGTTCTTACAGTATTTACAAACAGATACTGTATGTTTCTTCAGCAGTGTTCATTTTAATAATTGCAGTCTCCATACAGTTTCATACAGTATTTACAAACAGATATGTTTCTTCAGCAATGTTGTTCATGTACACTGAGTTTATAACATGTCTGATAAAACAGCAGTGCTGGAAACACTAAACAGTAGGAGATAGGGATACGAGGAAATTGAATTTATTATTATTGTTTTTTTACCCACTGTATTGTTTGACATCAAAGTGTGAGATGGACTGGGTGGTTGGATGATTATGACGTATAAAAATATGTGTAGTTTACATTGAGAGAAGTGGTTGTGGTGGGATTTGAAATTACAAAGAAAGAAAGTGTTCTGATGTTCCAGCTCAGTGTCTGTTAGCTAGACACCACAATGCAAAACTCCTCACACTCCACATTCACAACTAGTATGAATGAAATTATGAAGTGCTTCTATAGTGAAACCTGACTGGCTGCTTGTTAAACAGTGTAGTGTCACCATAGAATCACAGCATTATTTCATTCATACCCTTTGTGACTAACGAAGAGCAAACCGCTCAATCCACAGGACCGCAGTCCAGAATGAGATTGCCTTTATTTCTGTGGGTTCTGTGAGGAAGGGGGTTGTAGAGAAGTTGGTGCTAACTGACAACCCCAAAGAAATCCACCCCCCACTCATCACATACCAACAGCTGCTGTTGTCATGGTGACCGACAGCCCTTTCTCAAACACACTTACTGCTATCAGGGCAGAACAATAGGTGTGTGAAGGAATAAGTATGTCCCTACCCCCAAATCACCTTACAGGCTGCCTACTGAGTAAGGGTAAAAATAACAACCCCTCCAAAAATAAATAAATACTAGTGGTCAGGCACAGAAAGGTAATAATGTACATAGGATTACCATCTGTCCTGATTTTTGCAGGACAGTCCTGATTTGGGCATCTGTATCCTGCAAAAAACATGAAACATGCTCCTTATCCTAACTTTATAGTAGAACAAATATTTTCTAACTTTTGACTAAATGTTGCAGAAAACTATAATACCTTAACTAAAATACCTAAAAATGGCAAGAAACAATAGAAGCAATTAGGAAACTACAATACTTAACCTTAATTCTGATTATGTAGAGAAAACAAGTCTGAGCATTGGCCGAGGTTACGTATTGTCCTGTGAAAAGTCATGTTTCAGTAAGAAATGTCCTACTTTGGGCTTCTTAAAAGCTGGTAACCCTAGTAGCAATCAGTTCTGTATGAGAAGAAAACACCATGTAACAATGTAGCCAGGATTTGTAAGTTTGTATCTATACATGTTTTACTGTTTCAACAATCAGAGAACAATTTGCAGCAATGTACAGTATTACCTGCCCTTGATTGTCTTGCTTTCCCTTGCAGTGCCTGGTCTGACCTTCTATTTTTTCTATATTAAAAGTAAATCGATCATGGGAGTGTCATTCACCAAACAGAAGAACCAATTTCCACCCATTTGTCAGCTGAGTAATTTCTGTACTGCAGATTCTTGAAATACCTTTGTTGACCTGGCATTTGTTAAGTTGGTTTTGTGCTGTACTGGATGTATTCACACTCTTTTACTCTTTTAACACAGTTTCAGAGATTCTAAATAATCTATAATGCTAGGCAATGCTGTGCTTTCTGCACAATTAGTGTATATGCCAGCAGTCTGCATTCATGTTATATGCCTTACATGTTTTATAATAAATTATAAATTATAACTAATAGTGAATGCATATTTTTTTCTGATAGCCTAGTTTGTCCCTTTTATACCGATGTTACAGCATTGTGTGAAACTGTACTCTGTTGTCGTAAAAAAGAGGAGGACATGCATTCTATGAGTTTAACAATTTATGAAACAAAAATTAGGCTCAAGGGATAAAAATTGACTCTCCCGCTTGGTGAGTGGGCCAACCCCCAACCCTCACCCGCTTTATTCAGTAAATTGAACAAGGGAAGTGAACTCTACAAGTTAGCAGCTCTTGAATTGAGGTACCTAAACATACCAAATAAGGGGACAGCAATCAGAGGGTGGGGGGGTATCTTACTATTTTAAGCTCAATGTCTGATTTCATCTAGCCTACACTGGCCCAGTTCAATTAGTCTGCACTAATTGTACTATATTTTATTTTTCCTCAATAATGTGCATGTTTTGACAGGGTGTCCTTTCTTAATATTGTTTCAAACTGTCATTAGTGTACGTAAAGCACGCTGTTTCCTAAATAGGCAGTGCTTAAATTATAATGCTGAAGGCTTAAACTCCCCCCCAAGAAATATTTAGCTGATGACCCTTCCTGAGCATAACTTTGGAATTCATGATTGAGGCATTACTATTCCCTGTGTGCTGTCAGTAGATGTCAGGGAATAGTAGATATATTATGGGGTCCAGCAACTGGAGGATGGGGGGGCACGATATGCATTTGTTTGATTTTGCATGCCAGATGTTTATAGTATAGACCTCACCCCACCCCACCCCTACCCCAGACCCATCCACAAATGTGAGAAAAGCACACCCCACATTTCTCAAATGTGCTGTCTCCAGACTTTTTTTAGTAGAAATTGGAATTGCAAACCTTTGAGTCAGGGACTCATTTACAAAGGCTCCTCATCAGGAAACTGATAGTATATACAAATACAGACGTAGTTACATAGAGTACAGATTGACATGGGGAACACTATATATGTATGTACATAAATACAAGAGATAAAATTCATACGAGAGCAAAAACTCTATACAGGAAAACACTATACATGTATGTACAAAAATACCAGGAATACAATTCATAAGAGAGTGAAACTTTTTACAGGTCCTATACAGTGATGTAGCTAAATCATCTAGTACACCAGAGACATCAATTTGGGTTCTGTTATAAATAAAAATAGGTAGTAACTTAAAACAAATGTGGTGACACTTGGGCAGCTACATGCTCTGCCAGGGCATGAGACAGTGGGTGGGGGGTCCCCAGTGAGGTGGGGAAGCAAACAGCTATGTGCAGTTACAGCTGCGGGTGGTGATTAGGTGTTGCCTAAGGGCAGATTTGAAGGGCCCTATTCTTAGTTGAGGTGCAATATCAGAGGGGAGGACATTGCTCCAGGTTGGGGCCCAGTATCAGAAAGATCTTTGGGCCAGGGATGTCCTGACCCTGGGCACTTGAAGTGTACACTTGAGTGCGCTCTGGGTGGAGATGGCAGGGATGGAGTGGGTGAGGGTGGAAATTAGGCCTGGAGGTGCAAGGCCTGCAACAGATTTCTTGGTTAGGAGGCAGGTTTTATAGCACAACCTTTCCTCAAGGCTGAGAAAATCAGCAAGGTCATATAAGGTACTTGTGTGGGTGAGTCTGCTGGAGCCTGTAAGTAGGCAGCAGGCTTTGTTCAGGGACAATTTGATTTTATTGAGTGCAGTTTTGTCTGCTGCACCATACACCAGGATGCCATAGTCCACTAGGGATAGCACAGAGGAGGTGATGGCCAGCCTTAGGGCTGCAGGTAGTGGACAGCTTTTGTGGTGGTACAGTAGGCCAACATGTATGTTTATGGCTGTAGTGACGGTGTGTGTATGGTCATGAAAAGAGAGATCAGAGTCGAAGGTGATGCCCAGGTATTTGTAGGTTTTTACCTGCTCGAGAGGAAGGAGGGTGCTAAACAGGACAGTGAGTGGGGCACCCCTGGATTTGCTTTGAGAATGCGAGAATAGCATGTGCTTCATCTTTTTTAGGTTAATTACAAGGTGACAGTCCACAAACCAGGATTCTGCCTGATTAAAAGAGTGTTGCAGGGCACTGCGGAGGTGGGAGGGGGTCGGGTGGGATGTGAAAAGGACTGTGTCATCCGCATAGAGGAGCATTTTTTCTGAGCAGGAACTGGGGAGCATATTCAGGTACAGACTGAAAAGCAGAGGTCCAAGAATCAAGCCTTGTGGGACACCCAAGTGGACCTGCCGAGTGCAAGAGAGGGAACTGTTGATTTTCACACACTGTGACCAGGAGGTGAGGTAGTTGGAGAACCAGGACAGAGGGCCATGTGAAAAACCTAACTGGGAAAGGGTGGATATGAGGAGTGGGTGGCCGACGGCATTGACTGCTTTCAATAGGTTAATGTAGACTACACTCATGAGGAGCCCTTTATCCAGCGCTGTGTGTAAAGAGTTGGAAAACTCGATGAGGGTGGTAGTGGTGCTATGCCCCCTGCAGAAACAGTGCTGTTCTGCACAGAGGAGATTGTGTTTGTCAAGGTATTCAGTCATTTGGTCAGCCACAACTTTTTTTAGGGCTTTCGCGGGGGCAGTATTAAGTTCGGTCTGTAGTTCCTGGGGGAGGTATGGTCCCCATCTTTGTGTATGGGGAAACCACTGCAGTCTTCCAAGCAAGGGGGAATTGGCCATGACAGAGTGAGTGATTGAGAAGGCTGGTAAGGGGTGCAAGGACTAGGTTTGCTGGCCAAGGCACCTAGCTTCACCTGAGCTTTTTTCTTCTAGGTTGCTTGAAAGGACAGAGCAAAGAATCTTACCAGAGCAAGGAAAAGGATTAAGGCTTCTTTTGGCTAGCCAGATTTACTGTGTGTTGTTATTTTTATTTTGTACTCACTGGGATTGTTACTGTTTGTTTCTAACATTTTATTAATTTATTTTTCTCTGATTCACATTGTTGTTGTTGGGTATACCTTCTGCTGCATTATTACAGGGTGTGCCTATAGGTGTGTGCTTACAGATTACTGCTGTAATCTTCTGATTCAAATTGTCTTTCACAAAGTATATCTTTTGTTACTGTTTTATTTTTCTCTGTAGCAAAGTGTTTCTTACAGGGTATATCTTCTGTGAAATTATTACAGGAGGTGCTTTACATGTTTTACAGTTTTATCTATCATTAGGATAAGCTTTCAGGGCTACTGCATTTGTTGCTGACTGATTGTTTCTGCTCTTACCTCCTTGTTTCTTTCATCCATGGTTCTTCTTTTTCAGCAGGGGAAGGGCCCAGCCACCCACACCCATCCCCAACCACCCCTACACTTCACTCCTTTTATAGAGTAGCACAGTTGTGACATTTCCTGTAGCAAAGCAGGGGTATCTACACAGTGACCCCATTTACAGGAGCGTTAGTAATTTAACTTGTTATAACAAGTTATACAAAACCAAACAAACAAAACACAAAATCAAACATTTGCTTTCATTTTTTTTCCTTCTAATTACTCTGACCAGGTTATAAACCCAACAACTTATCTGGAATGGATATCATTAACTGCAGGTACTGTGGAACACTTTTCAGAAGGGCAGTTTTAGAGGATTTAGGACACTGTCCTACATGCTGGGCCATTGGAGATCTAAGGACTTAGCTCCAGGCAGCATGGGCAGAGATTGTGCACCTCAAATTGCATATTCAAGAGGAAATATATTATAAGAACCATCCGCTGTTTCCCCAACATCCAACAGAAGCACCTCAACTGCAGAGGGTAGTTGGTCCGGGAGGTTGGCAAGTGGTTAGAAGGGACAAATCAGGTGCCCCATCACTCGGTGCTCTCCAACATATCACCTCCACAAACCATATAAAAACTACAAACAGGTATCTGTCTCTATCTCTGAAATCAAACAAAGGGGCAGAGAACACTGCAGAGCAGGACACTGCAGCACAGGAGCTAGCACAACAAAACTCACCCAAAACAGGGACCAAAACAGAAAAGGCAAAAAAGAAATCCAAAAAAACTTCTGATCATAGGAGACTCCATGATTTGGGGAGTTGATACCTATCTCCAACCAGGGGTAATGGTCAGATGTGTCCCAGGTACATCAGCGTGGAGAGACACTGCCCGCATTGCTAAAATTGTTCAGGAAGCAGGAGAAAACATTGACATCCTGGTACACATAGGGACTAACAATCTCTCCAGCTGGTCAGTTGTGGAGACCAAGGAACACCTGACCAGGCTGGGTGACAAACTATCATCCATTTCATCTGGGATCTCCTTCTCTGAGATCCTGCCAGTCTGGGAGAGGGGACAGGTGGACAGAAGGTCAGAGAAGGGGAGATAGGGGAACTAAACATGTTGCTCAAGGGCTGGTGCCAGGAAAAAGGACACAAATTTGTAGGGAACTGGCAACAGTTTTGGGAGCGAAGGTTCTTTAAATTTGATGGACTGCATCTGACTAAGAAGGAAGTCAGTGCATTGGGGCAGAAGTTTGACATCTTTGCAGAATATTTAAACTAGCAAATGAGGAGAGGGGTGCAGCACCCCCACATGTCGAATGGGAAGAACATCCCTCTCCCCTCAGCTAGTGGTCAAACAGGAGTGCAGCTTGTTTGTAGTTCATTTGCATCACCAGGTACCACCATGATGCACACGGGAAATGCCAGACCTCACCCAACAACTAACACACTGAAATCTAGCCAGTGGAAGATCATGTACACAAATGCCCACAGTCTGGGAAACAAGATCCCAGACCTGCAGGCAATAATGACAGAGGTTAAACTGTACATAGTAGCCATTAGTGAGATATGGTTTACCGGTAACCACACTTGGGAGACTTCAGTACTTGGCTATGTACTGTTCAGAAGAGACCAAGGTGCAAAAAGGGGGAGTGGAGTGGCCCTGTATGTCAATGAAAATATCAAAACTACAGAAATTCAGAATACACATAAGGAGCCAGAAGAACTGTGGGTCAACCTGGGAACAGGAAATGGCATAGCCATACAAACTGGAGTTGTGTAGAAGCCTCCAGACCAGGGGAGGACATAGACACATTACTGTTAGAAGATATACAAAATATGACAGCTAAAAGGGAGGTTCTGATAATGGGAGACTTCAACATGCCAGATACAGTTTGGTCAATATCAGCAGGAACATCTGCCAGAACTTGACACATAGTGGATTCCCTGCAGGGGGAAGGCCTCAAACAACTGGTGCAACAACCCACAAGAGACAGGGCTATCCTAGATCTAGTACTGACTAATAGGAAAAGGATTACAGCTCTCCAGGTAGAAGGTCACCTGGGAGCTAGTGACCATCACATGGTATGGTTCAATTTGGCCCCTAGAACTAAATCATCCCATTCCAAGGCAAAATATGGGACTTCAGAGGAACTGACTTTGATAAGATGGCCAACAGAGTTAAGTTAGCCTTGTCAAAAAGAAATACAGGTGAGGGGATACTGGCAAAGTGTCAAGCATTAAAGATGCAATACTTAAAGTAATGTTCCATTGTGTTAGAGACAAAAGGGAGTATTTACCGAAGAAAAGGTAGAGCAGGGCCCACAGCTCAGCACCATGGACAAGGGGGGAGTGAGGTGTGCACTAGTCCCTTCACAAAAGAAAGGGTCCTACAAGAGCTCAATAAGCTCAGGGTGGATAAGGCAATGGGACCTGATGGCATACATCCCAAGGTACTAAAGGAGCTAAGGGTGGAACTAGCAGAGCCATTAGCAGAACTGTTTAGTGAGTCTCTGAGCACAGGAGAGGTCCCAGAAGACTGGAGAATTGTCATGTGATCCCGCTCCACAAGAGTGGTAGCAGGGAGGAGTCGAGGAACTACAGACCAGTCAGTCTTACCTCAGTAGTGGGCAAGATTATGGAGGCACTCCTTAAGGAAAGGATAGTGCAACACCTGGAATCCATAGGAGCACAGGATCCAAGACAGCATGGGTTTACAAAAGGAAGGTCCTGTCAAACTAATCTCATAGATTTCTTTGACTGGGTAACCAGAGTGGTGGACCAAGGTGGAGCAGTCGATGTCACCTACCTTGACTTCATCAAAGCTTTCAATATTGTTCCACATAGAAGATTGATTAATAAGCTCGGTAGGATCAGGGTGGGTCAGAAGTTGGTCAACTGGGTGGTAAACTGGTTGACAGGCAGAAAACAGAGAGTGGTGGTAAACGGTATACAGTCAGAAGAGATGCAAGTCACAAGTGGGTACCTCAGGGATCAGTCCTGGGGCCAGTCCTCTTCAATATCTTCATCAGTGATGTTGCAGATGGACTGGAGGGTAAGGTTTGTCTGTTTGCAGATGACACCAAGATCTGCAACAGAGTAGATGATCCAGATGGGGTGGGCAGGATGAAAAGAGATCTGGATAAACTAACAAAATGGTAGGAAAAGTGGCAACTGGGGTTTAATGCAAAGAAGTGCAAGATCATGCACATGGGGAAGAGAAACCCTGAAGTCACCTATAGGCTGGGAGGGGAGTTGCTGGCAGTCACAAGGGAAGAAAGAGAGTTGGGCGTCATCATCACCGATGACCTGAAATCATCCAAGTAGACCACTAAAGCAGTAGGTAAGCATAGAGGGATGTTGGGGTGTTTTAGAGGGGTATCACAAGGGGAAAATAATAATCCCTCTTTACAAGACACTGGTTAGGTTCCATCTGGAGTACTGTGTGCAGTACTGTAGGCCACACCTTCACAAGGACATTAACCAAATTGAGGTAGTCCAGAAAAGGGCAACCAAAATGGTGCAGGGACTGCATCAGAAAACATATGAGGACAGATTAACGGAGCTCAATATGTATACCCTAGAACAAGGGAGGGAGAGAGGTGATATGATCAAAACATTCAAACACCTTAAGGGCATTAACAAGGTGAAAGAGTCCAACATGTTTCAATATAAGAAAAATAGCAGGACAAGAGGACACAGCATGAAATTAGAGGGAGGCCAATTAAGGGGTAAATTGAGGAAGTTATTTTTCACAGAAAGGGTGGTGGATGCATGGAATGGCCTACCTCAGGAACTGGCGGATATGAATACAGTGCAATGCTTCAGACAGGCATGGGATAGGCATAAGGGAGCAATACAGATGAGTATGAATAGATAGGCCATTGACAGAGCAAAGGCCGATGGCACATTCATAAGGTAGAAAAAGAAATAAGCAGACTGGATGGACCTTGCAGTCCTTATCTGCCATCAGCTTCTATGTTTCTACGTTAGGCTAAGGAGTTTTGGATCCAGTGTGTCATTACTATAGCCAGTGCCACTGAGTGCTTTAAGTAGGTGGGGTTTCTCCTCAGATGGTGTGAGGCCCCTGAAGTGGAAAGGGGGGTAGTGGAGGTTGGGGGGAAGAGCAGGGGCAGGGTCAAAGAAGTTGCTGGGGAGGACTGCACTGAGGTCTGAGAAAGCTTCATTGAGTCTTCAGTGATACACTGTGGGTCTGTGGTGAGCGAGCCATTTGCATCAAGCTGGGTTGGTGGGGCATTGTAGACTTTCCATTCAGCTCCTTAATATTATCCCAGAACTACCAGGTGGATCCCCAGGAGCAGGCAAGGGTGGATCTGTAGTAGTCTGATTTTGCCTTGCGGATGGCCCAGGTGCATTTACTGCATGCAGCACTATAAGCTTGCCTATCTGCAGGTTTGCCAGATTTGATTGCTCTGTGCCAGAGGTTATCTCTGTTCTGCAGTTGATTGATTATAGCTGGGGTTATTCATGGAGAGTTATGCTCCTTAATAAATGATTTAGTAAGGGAAGCAAAGATGTCACACGCTGCATTAAATGATCGGACAAAGTAACTGAAAGCAGTGTCAACATCAGGAGCTAGTTTAATCAGGGACCAGTCCCAGCTGGCAAGGTACTCTCTAAGTTTTGTTAGCCTGACAGGGTGAATGTGCCATTGGAAGACAGTTTATGGTGCCTTTTTTTTAATTTTACAGGACCAGGAGAGGGTGATAGGAGAGTAGTCACTGACAGCATTGGGTAGTATGGCGGTGATGGTGAATTTATGAGGTCTGTTCAAGAGGACAATGTCCAGAAGTGTGGCAGTGCCTTTGGTAGGGCAGAACTGGGTGGGCGTAGTTACCAACTGTGTAATGTCGAGGGCTGCTATAGCATCCTTGGCTTGGGAGGCAGAGCTGGAGAGCCAGTTCATATTGAGATCACCCATTGTGATCTGTTCCAGTTTGTTGGGCAGATTGGAGAGGTGCTCTAGAAGTGACTGAAAGAAAGGGAACTGGTGTTGAGGGGGATATAGGTGGCCATGAATATTAGGGGGGCTCTGGAGGCACCAGTGGAAATTTTGAGGAAGAGCACCATGCTTCAGCTGAGGTGGGGGGAAGGCAAGCCCTTGCAACATGTCTCTAAGGTATATCATGCTGCCACCTCCATGTTTCCCAACCCTGTGTGTAACCTGGTATGGTAATAAAGTGATCAGGGTTTTTTTGGATAGCCATGTTTCCACTAGTGCTAGGATATCCAGTTGGTGTTGAGCAACCCAGCCCTGTAGGTCGGCAAATTTTTTAAGGAGACAGCAAATATTCATAGAGGCCATACATAGACCAGTGGATGTGGAGGGGCAGTTAGGGCTGTCTGCTATGGGACCTGGGTTGGGGTGGATGTTGTCTGACAGTGGATGCAGGAGGGAGATGAGTTTGAAAAGAGCCATGTGCTTTCTAATTTGGTTGGGCTGGGTACCGTGCATGGCCCAGCTCTGGAGAAAGATAGGAATGGGGAGGAACTGAAGAGCTGCAATGGCCAGATAGAATGGGGGCCAAGGGAATCCAGGGAGTGGGGGGTGTGGACAGATGATCTGGTGTGGGGTACAAAGGGAGTGCTTGACACCGCAGGTGGGCTGGTGAGTGATAGGGTGGGAGTGTGTGAGGGTGGGTTGGCAGGGGTGAGGGACCTGCCGGGGGGGGGGATGTGTCCATGCTAAGAGACAGCTGTATGAGTAGTGCCAGTCTGGAAGGCACTCAATGTACAGTCATATTGGTCATGGTCTGGGATAAAAGAGGTCGCAGGTATCTTACTGAAATGTGGCAGCCTCTTTGGTGCAGCGGCAGGGTCACAGACTCATATCACACCATCGAATGTTAGAATGTAGGTAATTTGCTTTAGGTATGAAGGACCCAGGACTAGAAGTGTTAGGGGAGAGCAATGGCAAGAGAATTGCAACCTACATGTGATTGTTGCCCTCTAGTGGCTTTGCAGTATAATTTTCAAATGGGGAAAAAAAAAGAAGGGTCTGAGCTGGGAAAAAGAGCTATTTAAACTACAGCAGTAGCGATTAGTTTAAAGTAAATGCAGTCACTAGTCTCGTTCTAAGTTAATTTGAGAGACAATGTTTAAGCAGTGTAAGAATACAATCTAAATAAATGCAGTCACTAATCTGGATTCTATTTCATAAGAGAGAACATACGAACATATGAATGTGCCAGCAGAAATAGACCATCCAGTCTATCTAAGACTGCTCGAGTGTGAGCTAGCACCCCTAGTTTGCAGCTGTCTCACCCCCTGTTTGTCACCCACTGCCACCCCCCACCTTCCCCACCCTCACTCTCCCTGTTCCCTGTCCCATGCCCTTTTGAAGCTGTTCACAGATTTACATGATACCACCCATGCTGGTAGTGCATTCCATTTTGCTACCACCCTCTCTGTGAAATAGTGTCTCCTTGTTTCCCTTCTAAATCTTCCCCCCCTCTATTCTTAGCCCATGCCCCCTGGTGTCTCTCCTCCTCCTTAGCTTAAAGACAACATCTGCCTCATTCTTATTGATTCCCCTCAGATACTTGAATGTCTCTATCATGTCCCCCCATCCCTCCTATCCTCCAGAGTGTACATATTCAGGTCTTCCAGTCTGCTCTCATAGTCTTTCCCCTCCATTCCACATATCATCTTTGTTGCCCTCCTCTGTACCCTTTCCAGTAGCCTGATATCACACTTTAGGTATGGCCTCCAAAGCTGTACACAATACTCTAAGTGCTGCCTTACCGGCGACCTGTAGCGGGGCAAGATCACCTCTCTTCGCCTGGATAAAAAAACCCTCACTATGCACCCCAGCATTTTGTTCACTTTTGCAGCCACTCTCCTGCACTGGACAGTGTTGTTCATGGTCCCTGTTATCATTACCCCCAGGTCCTTCTCCTCCTCAGTGATCCCCAGCTTAGCCCCCCCAGCCAGCATTCTCTCCCCTAGGGTTCTTCACCCCAAAGTGCATAACCTTATACTTCTTTGCATTGAACCCCAGCTGCCACCTCTCTGACCACTCCTCTAGCTTGCTTAGGTCCCCCTGCAGCTGCTTCCATCCCTCCCCTCCATCCACCACTGCTCCGATTCTGGTGTCATCAACCAACAGTCTTACCTTGCTCACCACCCCGTGTGCAATGTCTGATATGAAGAGCCCAAATAATACTGTCCCCAGTGCAAAGCCCTATGGCACCCCACTCATCACCAGCCTTGGAGTTGAGAGCTCTCCTCTCACCACCACCTGTTGCAGCCTCCCACTCAGCAAGCTTGTAATTCAGTTCTCCATTTTTGCCCCTACCCCTACACCAGTTAGCTTCCCCTCAAGCAGCCCATGAGGCACCAAATCAAAGGCCTTGCTGAAGTCCAAGTAAAGAACATCCCCTGCATGACCCTTATCCAGCTCACCTGTCACCCAATCATAATATTGTATGAAGTTGGTTTGACAAGACTTCTCTGAAATGAACCCATGCTGCCTCACATCCTGGAGGCCATTGTCCTCCAGGTATGACACCAGTCTTCCCTTTAGTATAGTTTCCATGAATTTGCACACTATGGAGGTGAGATGTACCGGATGATAATTACACGGTTCATCCTTTGGCCCATTCTTGTGTAATGGTACTACATGTGCCATCCTCCAGTCCAGTGGCACACATCCTGACTCCAGTGAGGTGCTGTACAGATCTGCCAGTGGCTCTGCCAACACCTCTGCCATCTCCCTCAGCACTCTGGGGTGGATACCATCTGGCCCTGGTACCTTGTCTACCTTCAGTACCCTCAGTCCCTCTAGGACTCTACTTGCCTCAATTCTTCCATCTGTCACCTCCTCTCCCCTGTCCCCACCCTCCCAGCCCATAAGATGTAGCTTTAACAAAATCATCACTGGTGTAGCAAGCACAATCAAAACCAGTTTAAGCAATGTATAGATATAGTGAAACCAGGTAAAACTCCTTTTCTATCCCTTAGTTGGTGGAAACCATCAAAGAGATACAGGGATTTAAGTCACTAGAATCCAGGTTGCAAAATAGGTTGTAAATAAAATAAAGATAAGAAACTGCTCAGCAGTGAGCAGCAGTTACATATGGCAGTGGGTTACAGATAAAGGACTGCAGATCCCAAGCGAAGACCAAATGAGGGCTCAGACTGGAAAAGGCGCCACTTTTAAAATTCAAGTGAAGTGCACCGTGACTGTCTGAGTCACGGTCCATTCCTGTTGGCTGGCTCTGAGGCAGGTGCAGGCTCCTTTCTTGCCCACTTGGAGGGAATTGGGCAGGCTTGTGCAGCAGTTACCCAAATAGGCTTTGAGGAGTGCCTGAGAAGAGGGACAAGAGGGAGAAATAAATCTGAAAGTCAGAGGTGGGAGGGGATTCACAGTGACAAGGGGATACTTTTGGTATGACAAAAGAGACTTAAGCTGGGCTAAAATTGTGGGAGTTTCACAGGCAGAGGCAAGCACCAGTTGGGTCTGAAAGGACAAGGAAACAAATGAAGGGTCTGGGCTGGGAAAAAGGGCTATTTAAACTGTAGCACTAAAATGTCAATGAATGAATCAGCACGTTCTTTTACAAGTGTGCTCTTATTCAATCAGTGACAACACAGTCTGGCGAACACAATGGTCGAGAGAGGTGGGCTTTGCTGGTCATGCTAAACTCAGTCAGACTGTGGTGGTGGTGTTGGGATGGAAGGAGAGGGGGTACTGTTGGGGATGGGTGGGTTGTGGTGTATAATAGCCACTGGGTAATATTGTGGCTTTTAAAACTGCAGGCATATTCTTGTAAGTGGTGCCAGTTCACTCGCCCCCATGGATTAATTTTTACAAACTCTGTCACAGGTTAGGGTGGGGAAAGGGTCCACCACCCAACAGTGAATGAATTATAAAACAATGGGCATGGGATCAAAAATAGGTGTGTCCACTAGCCAACATGGTATAATCTTTATAACAGCAGGCATGGGGTTGAGAAAGAAGAACGACCGCTATGAAACAGGGAATAAGTATTACAATTAAAGACATGCTGTTCCAGACATCTGCCACCTTTTCAGTGATTTCCTCTCATCAGTTTATTTATTTATTTTTTGGCTAGAAAAAATGGCCCTTTTTGTTCAGCCCCCCATCCCACTTCTGACTCAGAAATCACAACCCCACACTCCCCAGTACACCCCTGGACATACTAAGTCAAGGAACTCCACAGTAATAAGGGATAAAGGGGTAATAAAGCAGGAATGCTAGAGAACACTTGAGCCGTACTCCCACAGACACAGGAAGTAGGAAGGGAGCGCAGTGGTTCTGTCAGAGACAGACAGGACTACAAAAGCACTAGGTGTGTAATTTTGTTGCTTTTGGACATCTTTGCCCTGTGGCTGGACCTCGTATGAGAGGTAGATGCATGGAGAGCTGTATTTACATTTTAAAATATGAATGTTTTGTTTAGAGGGGCTCTTGACCCCCACAAGCACTTCCGGGTCATTTTGACCCATATCTAGCTGTTCTGCTATGAGTGGGTGAGCATTACAGCACCTGTAATTGTTTGGGTAAGAGTTGTGGTATCTGAGGTCTAATTGAGAGACTCCCTAATGAGTTTTAACATTGTCTGTGAGTTTGTTGTACTTGAGCCCTACTCCCACAGACACAGGAAGTAGGAAGGGAACACGGTAGTTCTGTCAGAGCCAGACAGGACTACAAAAGTGCTAGGTATGTAATTTTATTGCTTTTGGACAACTTTGCTGTGTGCCTGGACCTCGTATGAGAGGTAGACACACAGAGAGCTGTATTTACATTTTAAAATATGATCGTTTTGTTTAGAGGGGCTTTCGACCTCCACAAGCACTTCTGGGTCATTCTGATCCATATCTAGCCATCCTGCTGCATTCTGCATGTGTCGGCTGTGTCCGTTGGGGATGATTGGGGAGCTGGGCCATCACATGGTAAAGTCAGGAAGCAATACATAATGAGGTAGGCCCTCAAGAAGTACAGTGTCCACCATAAAGCATAGTAAAATGGAAAACATGATAGTATGCATGGAATGTTATATGTACACAGAGGGGGACATGCAGGAGGGATTCATATGTGAGAAATGTATTCTCATAGCAGTCCTACAAAAGGAAATTGTATCCCTGCATGGTAGGATACAGATACAGCATAATATTGCTGACTTAGAACAATTTATAGATACTGCAGCGACAATGTCATTGGGCGAGTCTACTCCTGTGGCTGGAGATTTGGGGGAACCTGGAAACATAACAATCACAGGAACGAGTAGCACTTGTAAACAAACTGAACGGGAGCAAACAAATGAAGTAGAATACTGGTGCTTGGTTCAAAATAGAACCAAAAAGGGTAGGCACAATATAGGAGGCACATTTAATCTGGAGTTGCAAAACAATTTCAGCATACTGGGGGAAGGTGAACATCTAGAAGCTGAGAATACTGAGATGACACAAACCCAAAATCCATCTAGCAGCTTAGCACCAGAGACATTGAAATCACCAAGAGATATGCTGATTGTGGGGGACTCATTGGTATGAAATATAGATTGCATAGTCTGTAAAAACAGGAATACGTATACAACAGTTAGGACACTACCAGGGGCTGGAATAGGAGATATCAGGGATTTACTCCCCGGCTTATTGCAGAATTGTAATAAACCTATCACTGTTCTACATGCAGGGGTGAACAACATAGGGAGGAGAAAGACTGTTGAGATACAAAGGGACTTTGAGGAAGTGGGTAAAACTCTCAAGGCACTGGGGTGTGAGGTTTTCATTTCTGAGGCTCTCCCAGTCCCAAGAGCTGGACTGATGAGAATGAGGGAAATTAGACAATTAAATGGGTGGTTGAGAAGGTGGTGTCTCAGGGAAGGATTGACATTAATAGAACATTGGAACACTTTCTTTAACACCAGACTGTTTAGTAATGATGGACTACACATTAATAAACAAGGACCAGAATCCTGGCCCATGATATTTTGCAAGCAGTACAAACACATTTAAACTAACAGACGGGGGGAAGATGGGTGAAAATGCAAACTTGCATAGGAATATGAATGCAAAAACTGGAAATAGGAAAGAATCCATCTGGAAATGTTTGAATATAAATGCAAGAAGTGTAGTTCAGAAGTTTGACGAACTGGTATATACACTAATAGAGGAAAAGGTGCAGATATGTGCCATCATGGAAACATGGTGGGACATGGAGGATCACTGGGAAAGGCAGATAACAGGTTACCAGTTGTACAGTGCTGATAGATCTGGTAGAAGGGGAGGAGGTGTGGCTATCTATGTAGCTGATAAAATAATAACTGAGGAAATGGAAGTGAAAGCACTGGAGGGTATTGAACAAATATGGATCAATTCAATTCAGTTCAATTCAATTCAATTCATGTTTATTTATAAAGCGCCTTTCAAAATCAAGGCGCTGTACATAATAATAAAACAAAGATAAAACAAAGATCAGCAATAAACAAGTTAACTATAAAGAAAAAGCCAAGTTAAAAAGATAAGTTTTTAAAGCAATTTTAAAACTATCGACGGTCGGGCATTCTCTCAACCAATGAGGTAGAGAATTCCACAGGGTAGGAGCTGAACAAGCAAAAGCACGAGATCCTGATAATTTCAAATGAACCCTGGGAATCTCTAGCAATCCCTCATGGGTGGAGCGGAGGGGGTGGAGGGGGCAACAGGGAATCAGAAGATCTTTCAGGTAACCGGGTTGCTGATCGTGTAGGGCTTTAAAGGTTAGTAAACCAACCTTAAAGATGATACAGCACCGCACAGGCAGCCAGTGCAGTTCGTGAAGCACAGGCATAATATGACTGGTTCTCGAGGTCCCAGTCAAAAGCCTGGCTGCAGCATTCTGCACTAGCTGCAGGCGGCGGATATCAATCCCTGGAAGCCCTAGGTATAGGGAATTACAGTAGTCCAAACGGGTTGTAACAAAGGCATGAACCAGTGTCGGAAGATCCTCCTGGGGATTCAGGTTTTTCACCCGGGCGATATTCCTCAGATGATAAAAAGAGGTTTTGACAACAGCTGACACCTGAGATTTCAGGGTCAGACCGTCGTCAAAAATAACACCCAATTCGCACCTGTCGAGAGCTGAGCCGCACCCCATCAAGTGATAAGCCTGATGGATGTGCTGACACCCAAACTCTCCAGGAAGATCGGCCCCACAACCAATACCTCGGTCTTATCCGGTTAGCTTCAACCAACTCGAACTCATCCAAATTCTGATTTCATCCAGACAGTTGTTAGGTACAGAGAGTCGTCACTCTGATCGGGAGAAAGGATAAATACAGCTGAGTATCATCCGCATAGCAGTGAAAACTCAAGCTGTATTTTCTGATGATTTCTCCTAATGGCAGCATATACACTGCAAACAACATGGGAGCCAAAATGGAACCCTGCGGTACCCCACATGGCAGGGAGAAGATGTCAGAGGAATAAATTCCAGTGACAACTCTCTGAGACCTACCAGTGAGGTAAGAACGAAACCATTCATGGACTGTACCAGACAGTCCACAAAAAACTCGCAGCAACTCTCCAATAGCACCTCATGGTCTACAGTGTCGAATGCAGCAGAAAGATCAAGAAGGACCAGAATGGTATAAGCCTTCGATCTCTGGCCATTAGGAGGTCACTCAAAACCCGAACAAGGGCAGTCTCAGTACTATGCCTTTTTCTGAAGCCAGATTGGAGAGTATCATAGACATTATGGGAGGTGAGATATTCATCCAATTGCAGTGCGACTGCCTTTTCAATAACCTTACCAACGAATGGCAGGTTAGAGATAGGCCGGTAGTTAGCTAGACAGTCTGGATCCAAGGAGGATTTTTTAAGGAGTGGATGAACAACTGCCTCCTTAAGGGGATTAGGAAAAACCCCCCTCTCCAAGGACTTCCAGACAATGTCAGCGAGGATTGGGTAGATGACTTCAACACATCCTACTAACAGAGGTGTGGGACCCGGATCCAGACTACAACTAGTTGGACGCATTGATTGGATGATCTTCACAATGTCTACGAATTCCAGATGGTGAAACTCCAACCAAACAGGCCGGGGGTTAAGTACAACCGGTTGCCCACCGTAACCCCCCAAAGGAGAGGTTGGACCGATGCCGGACCTGATGTCGGCAACCTTATCTGCAAAGAAGCGAGTGAACTCCTCACATCTAAGTTGAGAAAAAGCTTCTCTAGGCTGAAGATAGACTGGATTGCACAGCCTGTCCACAGTCCAGAAAAGCTGAGCCGGTTGATTCTTTGCAGCAGAAATCTCTCTGGACAGGAATTCTGCCTTCTACAGTGATTTCTGATTGATAGCCATCATAATGGGCTAACAATCTAAGCCTGTCGACATCAAGGCCGATTCCATGAATATCTCCAGCCTTGACCTCTCACATAATTCCTTCAAGGGCCATCAAACCATGGACTCCTTTGGTCGGATAGTGAGAGGCTGAACACGAACAGGAGCAATTTTGACCAGAGCATCTCCCACAGCCTTATTATAGGCAAGTACAAGATCCTCTGGACTCATGCATTCACCCGACAAACTCGATAGGTCCAAGACCGCCGTAAGGTCACTGGGGCCAACACCCCTTAAAGGGCGGTATTGGACCATCTCCGTAGGGGCAGACCTATTAGAGGGGGCCCTGAAACTGAACCTTATGGTGTAATGGTCCGACCAACTGACTGGTTCCACCCCCAAATCAGTGATCTCCATACCCAAGAGAAAGACCAGATCTAATGAATGACCTCCAATATGGGTAGAGGTGGTAACAACCTGTGTCAGGCCCAGTGAACTCATCAACTGGAGGAGACTTTGACCAAAATGAGAGAGTTCGTCGTCGACCCAAGCGTTGAAGTCGCCCAGAAGAATTAATCTGGGAAACCTCAACACAAGGTCGACAACGAAGTCTGCTTAAGGTTACTCCAGTAGGCAGAGCCAAAATCACTGTCGGAGTGATATATAGACCCCCCTCTACCCCACCGGTTATTGATATCCAGTTAATAGAAAATTTAGGAAAAATGGATGTTCCCAATAATCTAACAATACTGGGAGACTTCAACTTACCCGGTATAAATCGGGAAAACAATATGGCAAGGACTATGATGAGACAAGATATTTGGATGCCTTCAACCTTATTGGTTTGGAACAATTCGTACAGGGAACAACTAGGCAGTCTCATTTATTAGACCTTGTTCTAAGTAATATGGGGGATAACATATGGCAATGTTGGATCACTACCCCACTCAGCTCCAGTGATCATGCCAGGGTAGAATTCTCCATAAGGGATCAAACTGCCAGGGCTTCAGGTGAAACATTAGTTAGAAACTACTGCAGAGCTGATTACAATAAGATAAGGGATGAGTTTAGCAAATGGAATTGGAGGGCCAACTTTCAACACAAATCTGTTTCTTTAATGTGGGATGCTCTGGCAGGGATGATAAATCAGATAATTGATAAGCATATTCCTGTCAAAATAAAATATAATAGATCAGGGAAGGTTCCTGTTTGGATGATTAGTAGAATTAAAAAAACTAATAAACAAAAACAATAGAGCATATGTCAAGGCCAAGAAAAGTTGCCATGAGAAAGACAAGTGCCAATATACAGTAGATATCTACTTAAAAAGACCAAAAATAGTATCTCAAAAGCCACTAAGCCAATAAGAACTAAAACTGGCCGATAAGATCAAGGACAACTATAAAGCCTTCTACAACTATATTAGTTGTATAAAAGGGGGACCACAAGGAATAGGCCCACTAAAAGATACAGATGGTAGTTTGATACAGGATAATGCTCTCATGGCTGAAAGGTGTAATAGCTATTTTTCGTCAGTATATACTATTAAGACCTGGGGCACTAAACAACATTACGAAACAAACTGTATGCCTTAATTAAAAAAGGAAGGTATCAAAAATAGATTGCTCAGCTTGAATCCTGGTTAATCCCTGGGACCAGATGGAATCCATCCTAAGGCAGTTATTGAACTGGCTGAAGTACTGGGCGAACCACTAACCTACCTATTTCAGGCTTCTTTGGATCAGGGAGAAGTAGTAGATGCATGGAAAGAGGCAAATGCACTGTAATCCCCATCTTTAAGAAGGGCTCCAGGCAGGATGTTGGTAATTATCGACCAATAAGCTTGGCTTCCATACTTGGCATGGTATTAGAAGGGGTTATTAAGGACCATATAGAACTGGATATGCAGCAGAGAGGGGATATTGATAATGCGCAACATGGATTCAAACATGGGAGATCATGTCAAAAAAACCTCTTGGGATTCTATGAGAATGTTAGTAAGGCTTTGGATGAGGGTAGTCCAGTGGATATTATTTTTCTGGACTTCTCCAAGGTCTTTGATAAAGTACCACACAGAGAACTAGTGGACACCCTGATAGAACATGGCATCCAGGGAAACATAACACGCTGGACTAGCTCCTGGCTACACGTTAGGAAGCAGAGCGTGACAATCAGAGGATGTAACTTGGGATGGTTGGGGGTGACGAGTGGGGTCCCACAGGGGTCTGTTCTGGGTCCTTGCCTCTTTAATGTATACATATTCAATGATTGCCAGAGGGGATGTATGGGAAGCCAAGTTTGCTGATGACACTAGAATCAGCTCCACGGTTAATAGCAACCTGGAAACTGCCAGACTACAGGAAACCCTGATTAAATTGCAGGGCTGGGCACAAGACTCAAGGTTAACTTCTAATGTGGATAAGTGCAAGCTCATGCACTTTGGTGGAAACAATGCAGGGGCTACTTACAGTCTAAATGGACATCTACTAAGGGAAGTTAGTGATGGAAGGGACTGGGAATTAGGGTCTCAAATGACCTTAAATTTAATCAGCAGTGCAGCCAGGTGGTCAAAAAAAAAACAGGTAATATATTGAGTTGCATAACAGGCACATTAAGAGTAGGAAAAGAGTTGCTAGTATGGCCGCATATGGAGTGCTACATACAGTTTTGGTCTCCGGGTTACAAAAAGGAGATTATGTCACTGGAGAGGGTTCAGAGAAGGGCTACCCAAATGATCAATGAGGTACAAGGTATGGACTATCAGGATAGGTTGACCAAATTGGGGATGTACATGTTGTACTATCATAGACTGTGGGGAGACATGTGCATGGTCTATAGGGCCCTCATGGATATAAATCTAAGGGAGAAGTTGGGATTAAGGCTACGAGATCAGCATTATCAGACCAGAGCACATCCATTACAGCTCATAAGGGAGAGATGTAAGACTACTAAAAGAAAGCACTGGTTTAGTGTAAGAGTTGTGCCAATCTGGGATAGACTGCCACTGGAGGTGGTAACCAGTAGTAGCATGCATGCTTTTAAAGCTAATCTGGATAGATTCCTGATTGGAAATAACATTCTGAGGTATCAGTAATTTTTTAGAGGTGAGCTGTATTTACAGTATAAGTCTTCTGCGCTCTGAATAAACCTATGAAACCTATAAAGGGGTCAGCAATTTACCAGCACGATTGATCCTTTCCGATTTTAACCTAATGTCGTAAAACATGTCCATAGATGTAGTACAGACATTCACATTCACAAACTCCTGCTGTCTGCACTTTTAATATTGCAACTCCTGTAAAAAGTGCCTTTCTCATTTTTTAACTTTCAAACCAGGATAACTTTCACCACAGGTAAACAGAAGGGCCAGCTTTCACAGTTTTTTTTCTTCATTGTTTCATTTAGGCCAGAGGTGGTGGTCTGCTCAACAGAGTTTGAAGGGATTAAGGATGCAGACACCGCACATCTCCCAACTCTATGAATACTTTTATTAAGTCAGCCAGAATGAAAAGAATTACAGGAAACAAGAAATCACCCCCCCCCCCAAGTGGCCTACCAGAGCCAAAAGCAAGAAAAACTGGTTCTCAGTTTGGAAATGTATGTAAGGAATCTAATGAAATCACAAGACTAAAATCAGTCTTTTGTGTGCTTGTTGAAATACACACTTGGACTGTTTTTTAATAAATAAAAATGACAAATAATTTAATTTACCTTATTGCCTCCTAGTGTATTCTTTCATTTAGTTTAAAATTTGTTTAAAATGTTGATACCCACCTCGTCTCTCAGTTGATTGCCCTGTGCTATCAACTTTTGTAGCTTAGTTTGTGTTTTGAATTTGATTGCTGGTAAATACCAAATAAAACACACAGCACCCAAACTAAGCCTTAAACCATAATAAAATTACAACATTACAGCCATATCTTTCACACACACCATAGATAGCACATAATAGCAACACAGATACCATGAACCAGAGATGCTCTCATACTTTACTACAAAAGTAATAACTTCACTGTGGCCATAAGCCAAACATGGGGAGAATGCCAGCTACACCAGAAACCAGTGATGTGCTCAGTATTCATGCTGGCTCTAAGTTAAAATAAGCCACTCTCAATGAAAAATGAAAAAATGTGTTTCTAACCTACTGCTAAATCTTTCAGTTGATGTTGGTGTATGCCTGTTCTATACCATAATACAAATGTGATTGATCGGGGGGTGGGGATTAGTAATAATAATGATGATCTGGCTATGTTTCTTTTATGGTACAGAACACATTTTGATTTGAAAAGTTTTGAAATGCTATTCATAGAGGCTTCTTCTATTGTACTTTCCGTTGTCTGTCTGTTGTTTTTTTTGCTGTGTTTTTTCTTTATGTCTAATTGCTGAATGATTGTCTGCCCATTACATTTATTCATAGTGGACCGTGAGCACTGCAATCTTTTTTCCCATGGTTTTAATTATTTCGTAATCAAATTGTGATTTGATGCTGTGAAAGACTCAGAGTGACAGAATCATGAATTTCAGTAGTAACCATGAGCATGCTTGGTGATATAAAACATTTAGATGTTGCCACCAGTCCATAACTAAATATATGTATGTTATTTGCTCTAAAATGTTGAGCTGTGCTATTTATTTTCCTTTTTTCTTTTGTTTCAATTCACTCCGAGTCATTCACAGCATCAAATCATGATTTGATTGAGAAAAAAATAAACATAACCATCTGTGGAAAAAATTGAAACAGCTGAGGCAATGTTTAGGCACTGTGTTCTGTAGGATTAAGTCCATCAGATGTCCAATCTCTACATAAAACTGAAACAAAAGAAAAAGGGAAATAGCATAGCTCAACATTTTTAGAGCAAATAACTGAACACATTCATCAGTTTGTGACACAGTGGAGTGTGAATATCAGTCACTGGCCACTCACTCATCACAGTATTTCATTCATTAGAGTGGGTTCAGACCATCACAGTGAGCATACACATATTTAGTTCTTGACTGGTGGCAATATCTAAATTTTTTATATCACCAAGCATGCTCATGTTTACTGCTAAAATGCATAATTATGTAGAAATCGGACATCTGATGGTCTTAATCCTACAGTACACAGTGCCTAAACATTGCCTCAGCTGTTTCAATTTTTTTCAGATGAACTTCTCACAGGTACTGTGGCAGTTAATCATGCTGTGAGCATTTATTCTCATCATTTTTTTAACAAGTTCAGATCAGGTGCTTATAACACAATGATCATCAGTTTCCATAAAATTACTTGGATCTGGAATATTTTACTCAAGAATCCAGGCTCAGATCCGGGCTCAGATCATAGCATTTGCTGATGTGCTCATGCTGTGGGTCAGGTGTCAAAAATTAAATTGTAATATCACAAAGTTAATTCATTATTTATACTTTTATTTTGCTTCCCATATACTGTAATTTCATTACATGATTTTTTTATATAATCAATAAACAACTTCCAGACTGACTGGTGAAACAAATAAAAGTCTGTGGTATCATGACTTCTTTGTAACCTGAACTACATTTAAGCAAAACTGGATGATCAGATAAAGAAATATGAAAGATTTTTAACATATTTGCATGTTTTGTGACAATTGCTATTAAATGCAGGTATTAAGCATAGGTCTCTGAAATCCTCCATGGTTATTAGTATGCATATTTTATAGTTCCTCTTATATAAATAAATCATATGAATAGAAAAAAAAATAATTACCAATCTGTTAAATGTATAACAAATAATTTGTTTTTATATAAACTAAATTACATAAATTCAAATGGCCTCAGTTCCTTATCGGAAGCCACCGGAATCGATCATTTAATCGAGCAGCTCTTGTTATAATTATTAGATGGTCACCAATGTATATATTTAATATCAAATTAATTTGACTAGAGAGATGTGCTTATGATCTCCTAATTAGGTAGTTTTTCCTGGTTTATAAACCTTCACATTCAGATTGGTATCAAATAAGATTACCTCTTTGAGCCTGTATGAGCAATTGCCTTTAAATACCATTGACGTTTTAACATGACCTTCACTGAGAGATAGCAGGCCTGGGCACGTAAAAGAGAATATGCCTGGATCATAAAATGTTACACTGATCCTAGCAAAATTCATTAGGATAGTAAACATATGTTTACTGAGGTTGGAAAGAAAAAAAGAAAGCTTATTTACTGAGTGTGCAGAATAAAAGGGAAAAGAGTAGTGTGTCTGGTTTTCTTCACTTGGCAGTAATCAAGGTGCAAGAATTTTTTATTGGTAAGAAATAACATTGGCTCATTGAGGATGTATAATGAGCAATGCCTCTAATTACCATAGAGGTGTGGCACAAACATTTCAGGGAGGGAATGTAGATTCTTGGTGCCTAACAGAGACCTTGCCTAGTTTAACAGAATGATTTACTGATCTCAGTGCTATGAGTAAGACCAATAAAGAGAACAATATATGTTATCTGAGTTTAAAGAATGCATGGATGAATGGCAGTGATCATTTTCAGTTTCAGTCTGCCATGTTTATATCAATTGTATTTGTATGTCACATTTGGTGGTTATTACAGTAATATAACTATTACACTTTGGAGTGTTTTAAAATGCAGTTTCACTGATGGCGGTATTTTTTAAGCAGACACAGGTTTGTTCACAGTTGCTATGACAACAGGAGGGTGTACAATGCCTCCTCATAGCAACTGTAAACAAAGGTTCACCTTACACGTCTGCATATAAAAATAAGCTATATCTGTCCTGCAATTATAACACCCCACCAAAGTAGGGTACACAGTTGTCCTAAATCCGCTATCCCATTTTCCACTTTTTTTTATTGCATTGTGTGGTAACTGGCTTTTTGAACATGCTACTAAATTCTGTTGAAACCTTACTGTTTAATCTACATGGATAAAAGTCTTGGGTCATCTAATTTGGTTTTTATTATTGTATACTGTAAATGTATTGCTAATCTTCAACATTCGCATGAATGGTGGATTTTTTTTTTATGCATGATTGGTGAGAAGTCCTTGCACTTTCCTCATGAACCTTTTTCTTTATAAAAGTTGTCTGTCACCTCTCTCAAGTGGTACATGCCTTATTCCTGGAGAGTATAGGTACTGCACATACTCTTTCCAAGTGAGCCCTACTTCTTGCACCAAATTACAGTTGCAGATTGTCTCTGGTGTCATACAGGTCTATAAGCTCATAAGTGCTCAAAAGCAAACCTTAATTGACACCACTCTGAATCTAAAGGTTCAAAAAACATGAAAAACTGCCAAACTAGGAAATCACAGGCACATCACTCTAGTCTTATTAATTTGACCAATCTGTACAGTACTGTATGTGCCCAGTAATATCTGAGCAATTAGAGCCATGGTTTAAAAGTTGCTGTTTTGGTTTGATATTACCTGGGGTATACAAAGTGTTCAAATTAATGTGACTAGAGAAATGTGCTTATGATTTCCCAATTAGACAGTTTTTCCTGGTTTATGTACCTTCAAATTCAGATTGGCATCAAATAAGAGTAGCTCTTTGATCAGTTACGAGTGATTGCCTTTAAATACCACTGATGTTTTAACATGACCTTCACTGAGAGATAGTGGGCCAGGGCACCTGGATCATAAAATTTTACACTGATTGGAACAGTGCAACCAAGTCAGCAAAATTTAATTGCAAACAGTGCCACCTGCTGCATTTAAGCACATGAAGCTGGAAATCCCATTAATTAAGCTCTAATGCATTACCTCAGTACTGCATACCACATTAATGACCTGTAACAAGGTATTCCTGCATACCGCTCAGTGTACCTCACTCACTGAGGAATACCATGTCACCAGGATCTTTTAGGTAATGACCACGGTATCTATCTATCTTGGGTGAGAAATCTGGGAGTCATTGTGGATTCCAAGATGACTTTAGAATACCAGTTGTCAGCTGTAGTCCACAATGGCTTTAATCAACCCTGTAACATTGCCTGGATCGAGTCCTATCTTGAACTGACTGATCTGGCAACACAGGTGCACACCTTAGTCACATCCAGACTGGATTACTGTAACACTCTTTACCTTGGGTTATCTGCAAGGTTGGTGTGCCACTTTCAGTTACTTCAGAATGCAGCAGTCCAGCTGGTTGTGGGGACCTCTTGGTTCAAGCACATCATGCTGGTTCTCCGCACTCTCCACTGGATGCCAGTGAGGTGGCACATCAACTTCAAGGTGTGCTTGTTGACTTACAAGGCCCTGCACAGTATGGGTCCAGGCTACCTGAAAGACCTCCTGGTGTGATTTGCTCCTGGCTGTGCCCTCCAGTTGGTGAAGATGGACCGCTTGACCATCCCAAGATCTAGGTTAAAATCTTGAGGTGATAGGGCATTTAGTGTTATGGCTTCTATCCTTTGAAACACCCTTCCCCAGGAGGTGAGAAGTGCCCTTTCACTGGCCATTTTTAAAAGCTCTTTAAAAACTCACTTTTTTACTTTATGGTTTGCACTGGCTTCATGATCTACTGTTTTAAAGTTTTATTACTTTTTATTATTGTTTTAAATCTAATCTGTTTGTTCACATTGTAAGGCTCCCAGAGTCATTGAGATTGGGCACCATATAAATTAAATTTCCTTGACCTTGCCTGCCTGTCTGTCTGTCTATTTATGTGTATTTATCTGTATCAACCTACCTATCTATCTGTCTGTCTGTCCATCTGTCTCTTTACCTACCTACCTAATCTGTCTATCTGTTTGTCTGTCTATCTATCTGTATCTATCTAACTATCTATATCAGCATGGCCATAGAGCAGTCATCTAGACATGAGGAGAGGAGAGTGGGGGACAATTTCTGCAGTAGCTCCATGTTTCTAGGTTACAGAGAATGGCAAGGGTCCATATGCTGGGTGCCATTCCCCAAAGCTGTCACAGTGTCAGTATGTTAATGGCTGTCCAGTGCCCTTACCTCTTAGTCACAAGTGCAGTGACCCCTGGCATGTGTCACAGCCTTGCAATCAGAGAGAAGGGTTAGATAGCACTTTTGATAACAATAACAGAAGGAAACAGGGCTAAATAGGGAGATCCATACTTGCCAAGGATGTAGACAACCAATTCTGGAGCCAGACTGGCAAGGAATAGTATATATACATAAGGACATGGTCATCAATCAGCCATCAAGTTATGGTGAAAGAAGGGTGGGAGGGGATGAACTGAGCAGTAAGCAATGTGCACCTGGACCAACCTCTGCAATGTTGCAGTTCCACATTTTAATGGTCACACAGCCTATGTGAGGCCATTAACATCTGAACAGGCAATTTGTATAAGTTAACCTGGGTTGCTGTCAAAGAGGGGAATATGCCCCCTGCAAACAGTGTCACCCATTTGTGAATGGTAGCTTTGCTTGGTAGCAGTAAAATGAACTCATTGTTCCCTTGAATAACACCAACCACAATTGCAATTATGTATAGGTCTCCCATGTCTCAGCTCAAGAAGAGGAGGGACCACCACCCTGATCTTGGCAAAATAGACAATAATCTTCATAGCCCTGAAATACCTATGATTTGGGTCATTGTGAGCCCACAATAGAAAAGCAGTTTTGAAGTAAAGAACTTCAGTGCCAAGCTCTGAAGCAAAATTTACCCAGAAAGGTCACTGGCAATGAAGCCAAGTTTCAAAGAAATACCACAATACAGTCAGTAATGTAAAGCATCTTGGGAAGGATATGCATGGTGATTTGTATATACTTTCCTTGATGCGTTGCATTAGTTTGTAATTTGATATACTATACAAGTAAGCAATAATGCACAAAAGGATGTGTGATTATGGGTATAGATATTACACTACAGTGCTATGGTACTGCCCTTTATTTATTTATTTTATTTTGCTTTTGTTAACCAGGTAGGTGCACTAGGCATAGCAATGCCTATTTTCAGGCAAGATCCTTTCAAAGGTTTCATGAAAAAATATCAATTGGTTCCAGGGTTATAAGGATGTAGCGTTTATTTTGGCATACTCAGTAGAGTTTTAGGATAACCTTCTGATACAAATGTTAAGTTTGCCTTTTGTGAGCATTTACCTTTCACATAATTAAGGATCTATTGTTTGTGAGAAAACAATATCGCCTGTGATGGCCGCCATCTTGTTTTTTACATACTGTAGTTAAGAAAAAAATTGCAAATACATAAAAATTAAGAATTTGAAGAAATAAACACATTAATCTTGCTAAACAGGACCTGTTAAGCTAGATTATGTTGTCTGTTTTTCCAAAGATGCACCAGAAATGCCGTTTTAGGACTTTGGCTGTCATTTTATTGAAATGGCCAATTTATGTGTCATGAACTGAGAAGGGTGACACATAAATTTATGTGTCACACATTTTAGTGTTGCACTTAAATGTGTGACACTAAAATGTGCAACACAACAATTCAAATTTTGTGTCTCACGTACTTTTATTCATAACAATTCCATTTTACAAAATTTTAGCCCAAACTGTGGAAACCACACAAGATGCTTTCACTAAATGTTTCATGTTTTGAGACCCTACCAGCCAGACTGTGTGTATCAAATTTTGAGCTATTTCGTTGATTGTATGTAATCACATATTACTGGAGTGTTTTATTGCACTTATAATATGTGTTAGAAAAATCAGTCCATGTAATTATTTTAATAAATGTTATAAAGTTAAAAGAATCTGGATGGGGAGCCATGAGTAAAATAAAGTTCCTGTTCCAGGCTGTGCAGATCCTTCAATGTCCCCAACACTTGAGGCTCCTGTGATTGCATATCTCCCAAGTGAATAAAGTAATTAACAGAACTGCATAAAATATTTTTTCATGGCAGCCTTGGGGGTAAAGGCACATAGTTTTTTAGGATGAGTAACACTGCAGGGTTTAGGAGAAGAGGCCATATATAACCACAAAATAAGGTGAGCACAGGGTAAAGGTCATAAAATAGGCACAACAGACTGAATTAACAGTTCTATGTTTAATTTATTCTTTTAAACATCACATCCTAGCAATCTGGGGGAAGGGCTAGTTATTCTTTAAAAAAACTGCTTATGTACTGTATATTAAAGTGCCATAGATAACCATCAATTGCATATGAACAATGCTGTGCAAAATATTGTGCGGACAAACACCAAATAGTTGCTATTGCTGCAACAATGGTAACGAATATAACAATAGACCAACCCGGAGCCCAAGAACAAGCCAGCCACCTCTACAAAAAAAAAAACAGCGCTTCGGCCCCTGCCTTCCTCAGGGGGTGTGGTCAGGGTAAATGCCCCCTCCCTTTATATAAATACAAAGTGCACGTGAAAGATAATTAAAGCTTAATTGAATACAATCAGTCTCCTGCATCACAATATGAATTCATTACAGCCCTTAGGAGGACTGGCTGCTGCATCGCCTGCACTTGGGATTGCACTGATCCTTGTTTAACAGGTACAAAGGCTGCCAGCTTGAGCGAAGTGAAGGCATGTAATAATGGACATATAACTTCATGGCTGTACTGGTGTTCTGGCAAATCAGAACACTTTATTTTTCTTACACATTTTATAAGTCCTGATATATCATCTCTATGTGGGATATCTTTGGGCAGGCAGGGTTAGGCAGAGGCACATATGAATACACAGCAGCTCTCACCACCTGATCATGAGGTGCATAACCCCCATCATGGTAGAACTGCTGAAAGCAGGTCTTGCAGGAATTTGATTCTTGTGAGCCAGAACATTCATTCTGGTAGGGGGAAGGGTTAGGCAGCATACAACACCACCACCACCAACAGTAATAGAATGGAGCAAAGAAAGGAGGTGATCCTCTGGATTCCAGGGATGTGGACATCCAATTCCCAGGATTCCTGGGCCACTGGACCATCAGGGAAAACCAGCCAGGAATGGTCAATATACATACTGGCATGGTCATAAAGAAGTCTTCTAGGGGACAACTTTGGTAGTAGATCCATGTTCCTGGGCCACAGGCTGTGGCATTGCACCATATGCCTGTTTCCATGCTATGGGCCAACCCCTGCAGTTATCACCTTTTCAGTATGTAAGTGGCTGTACAGCCAGCTCATCAGCATCCTCACCCCCATGTCAGAAGGTGCAGTGATCCTTGCCATGATAAAATTGCTTTTCATGTCACAACCTAGAAATCTGGGGGAAGGGCTAGGTAGCACTTCTGACAACAGTCACAGAAGGGAATGGGACTTAGAAGGGGATCCACACTCACGAGGCATGTGGTCAACAAGCTGACATGCTTCTGGGGCCAGACTGGCAAAGAACAGTACATACTGGCATAACCATTAGGGTATTGTGCAACATAGCAGGGGATGACTTCCGCAGAAGCACCATACACCTAATGGACCAACTCCTGTGTTGTTGTAGTCCATCATGTTAATGGCTGCACAGCCTATGGAAGACCATTATCACCTGACCAGTCAATTTCCATAAGTTAAGCTGCTCCACTGTCACAAGAGAGAATACACCCTTTGCAAGTAATGACACCATTGTGCATAGCAGTTTTGATGGGTATCAGTATAGGGAGTTCAGTGTCCCCCTGAATAGCACCATCTGCCACTGCGAGTGTGGACAGGTCCCCTGTTCTCTCAGCTCAGGGGAAAGGAAGGAATCTGCCTCTTGACTACATTTATTGGGGTTATAGTGAGCCCAAAACAGAAAGAACTTTAGCACAAAACCACTGAAGCAAATTTTTCCCTGGACAGGCACTGGCAACAAAGCCAAGTATAAAGAAATACAAAATAAATATCTCATTAGAGAAAAGAATGATGGGAAGTATAAGCATAGTGTTTTGCATACACTTCTTATGATAATTTGCATTAGTGGGGTATTAGAAATGTGTTATATTATAGAAGTCCTTATATGCAATCTCTATGGGGATATTCTTGAGCAGCAGGTTTAGGCAGAGGCACACACAAACCAATCAATTTGTCACTGGGTAATTTTTCTGCTTCCTTTCTGTTGACCTAATCTTGTGTGCCCACAATAAGTCAACTGGCTATGCCAAGCAGCCTTAAAATGGCCAGCATAGCATGTTGATTTATTTACAGATTTATGTCAAGAGCACAGTGGCCCAGTAGTGGCACTCTGTAGTCAGTGAGGTATGCATCCATGTCTGCCAAAACAAGGAAAAGGGGTGTTTTTTTAGGCAGATCACTGACTCTTATCTCCTTGTTCTACATTGACTGGGTATTAGTTTCACATTAAGGCATGCCTAATGATCAGCGTTGTTTATCCATTCAATGTCCTGTGCAGCCAGTATAGTGTTATACTTGTGCAACTGTGTTAGTTTGGTTTTGGCCATTCACACTCTCTATTCCAGAGGAATTACCACCCTGTAGGGGTATGAAAGGCAAGGAACCCCTGGAGAGGGTTCCACCCCTAGAGGTGCCATGGGATGATTCCCATGGCTAAAGGTACCTTAGGAATCCCCCTAAGGAGAGAAGTACTGCCACTGGAGGAGGAGGGGAGGATGGTGGGGCAAAGAAAACATGCTTCACAATGAAGCTGAGAGGAACTGCTCATATAACTCATGAAGTGGGAGTGGCTGGCTGCTTGTTCATTGAAATACAGGCCCAGCCTTCCAATTCAATGTCCTGCACAGCCAATATAGTGCTATGCTTGTGCAACTGTGTTAGTTTAGTTTTGGCTGTTCACATTGTCTATTCCAGAGAAATTACCACTCTGTAGGGGTACAAAAGACAAGGAACCCTCAGAGAGGGTTCCACCCCTAGAGGTGCCACAGGATGATTCTCATAGTTAAAGGTACCTTAGGAATCCCCAAAAGAAATGTAGTACAAATGTATCCCAAAAGAATGAGGCAACACAAAGCATATGAGCAAGCAGTAACTGATGTAGTAGCAGTAACTGTGATGTAGTAGGGAAGTATAGACAGTTTGATAACATAATGAGATGCTCAGTTTGATAACATAATGAAATGGCCAGGTTTGTGTAGCATGATACTAATGGTTTGCATTGAGAATTAGGGGATCCTCTAAGGAAAGAGGGAATGGCAGGACATCCTCCACCTCCATCTAACAGCGGAACCTCCCTAAAGAAACTAGGGGACACTACCATGCTAACTAACAGTTATGACCTGAGGCAATGGAGGAGAGAAAAAACCCTATGAGGAGGAAATCTCTGGGGGTCCAAGGCCTAGGGCACCTTTCCTCCAGGCTTGGGATAGTTTATTTAGTGACGGCTCTGCAGCTGCAATTTGGAAAACCTAATTAAAGGGAGGTGGAAAATATTCCAATTTGGAGGAAAGCTCTCACTCAAACCCTCTAGCAGGAATGCCATGGAAGGTTGCGAGAAAACTCTGCAACAATACATGCAACCAAGGTGCAGGAGGAGAGCAATGACTGCTGAGGCACTCACCTGGCCTACCCACCCTAAACTCAAACCAGGTGAACCAGAGGCAGTCGTAGGGAGAATGTGGTGAAAATGCCTTGCTAGGGAAACCATTAAAGTCAATGGTTAACCATTATAGTGGAACACTAGAGCCAAAAGAGGTAACTTTTTACACCCTTCACCACTAGTCTTAAATTCTAAACCAGGAGCTGCTGTCACATAACAGGCAGCTCAAGCCAAGCCCGGGGTGAGGACATTCCCAGCTATGGGCCAGGTGAGAAGGATCCTGCCCCAAGTTGGACATGCTCAAGATGTGGACGAAATGCAGAGCGAGACCATCAGCTGCAGGAACCCTGCACCAGAATAGAATGGCTGGCATGCCCCAGAAATTGATTGAGAGCTGAAAAGCTGGTGAGCTGAATGAGCACAGCATGCTGAGATCGCAATGAGCATTGAGTGCTGAGACCTTGCAAGGTTGAATGCAGAATTGAGTGCAGCAGAATCCCAGAGGCTGAAGCCGAGGGGATGGCAGTAGGCATGAAGCAATGATCTGTGTAAGCAATGAGCAATGACAGCGTAAGCAAGCGTGGACCTGTACGTAGGTCAATAGACAGTAGTAGTGATAGGTGGACCTGCATGGAGGTTTGCATAACATGTAACAATGAAACAGCACTGAGCTGTGGGCAAGCCAGCCAGACATGAATAGCCAAATCAAGATGCCGAATACTCTGAGGATTTTCGGTGGTGAGGCAGGATTTATTAAGAATAAAACTATATTAACAGCCTCAGCAGGAGCTTAGTTGGCTGACCTCAGAGTTGTAACTGCAATATGAAACATGCAGACAATGCTCTGAAAGCAGGTGTAGCCAGGCAGTGCAATGAAGCTGCAAGTAGAATGAGAGCATGAATGAGCAGCATAGCTAGGGTCAGAGTAAAGCTGTGTCAGGTGAAAACAATTGAGTATGTGACATGGAACAGCTATGGCTGAGTTGAAACACATAGATAATGATTGCAGTTGCACTGCAGTAGTTTGAGTGTGGTGAGCAATAGTGTAAAAAACACAAGCACTGGGAACAATAGTAATTGGAGTAAACAGTAGTAGTGGCTGCAGTTGTAGGTAACTGAAAGCAGTAGTATGAGCTCTGAGTAGCAGTATGCTAGGAGCTTAGAAACAAAGCCCCAAATGATAAAACCAAAACATAGCAACACAGAAAACAGGGAACAAGGCCCAAAAACAAGACACACAAAACACAAGGAAGCACACAGCCAGAGGACAGATACAAACCAGAAGCAGGAAAACAAACAGCAAAGTCCAGCAGAGACACACAGAAACAAAAGGCGGGGGGGGGGGGTTAGGCCTCAGCCAGCTCAGAAGACAGACCAACAGAGCCTCTGGCTGCAAAGAAAAAATACTTCACAATGAGGCTGAGAGGAACTGCTCATATAGCTCAGGAAGTGGGAGTGGCTGGCTGCTTGTTCATTGAACTACAGGCCCAACCTTCCAATTAGGGGTGGGTTTTTGGGGGATGCTGATGAATGTCTCTTCCCCCACTGCTTCCTGACTGGCTTTGCATCTTCCTTAACTAAGGTGTGTGACAAAGAAGCTAGCATGTTTTTTTTTTGAGTCGTTATTTATAGACCTTACTTAATATGCATGACAGAGAAGCCAGCTAGTCTGTTTACTTAGCCAGTAGCATATGTTCTCTGTCCTACTCTTTAACCCTTGACTGCCAACAAGGTTCCAAAGTACTGGCACTGTGGAAAGATACATCAGTCAGTAGTGCTGCGAGGGTTAATTTCTGGTAATCTTCTGTAATGTAATGTTCTTGATAAACTGATGGGGAATGGTGGTAATGCCAATTTCAGTTGCTGACAGGGACTGGTGGGTGCCAGGATGGTGATGCAAAGCAGTGCTGCTGTGTACTGTATGTCCTAGGCTAAGTGGACTTCAGAGTGAAATGTAGAGGTGAGGGGAACAGAGAAGTTGAGAAGTCTCTCAGTCTGTGCATTGCTGCCTGCTGTAGAGTCTGGGCAAAATACTTTCTGTTGTTGTTCAGTTCAGCATATGTGTGTGTGTGTGTGTGTGTGTGTGTGTGTGTGTGTGTGTGGGCATCACGATCTTATTAAAGTAAAAAAGCTGCTTTCTGAGCTTTCTCTTCTGTTGTTGCTTGTGGAGGGGGATCAGACATCAAGATGACTCGTGATTATGATCAGTGAAAAATAAATCATTCTTGTTCTTAATATCAAGATCATGCTGGCTGATGTTGTGCTGTAGTGTGTGTTCATGCTTCACACACTACAGCCCTGCATCAGAGTCAGCCAGCATGTTGATCAGTTTAATGAATGCTTAATTTCATTTTCACTGATCCCAGTCATATCATCAGTAATCTTGCTGCCCCATTCCCCCAACAGCGACAACAGAAGGCTTCAGTCAGATCAGAAAACAAGTTAGTTATTTTAATTGAATCACACCTGGAGCCCCCAACCCACACACTCACACACACTGATCACTCATCTACTCCACTGTTGAGCTTGGTCAGACCAGATGGAGCCTTAACTAAGCAGGTGGATGGAATGGGTCAAGCTGATAATTAAAAAGAAAAAGCTTGGCAGGGAAGATACATAAGTGGCACTGCCAGTAGTTCATATCAGACAGCTAGTGCATGCTGACAGACCTAGTGGGTACTCTGTCATTCACATTTGCTTCTATAGGGACTGAATAGAAGTTTAAACAGTTAAAAAGGGGCATATCAGGGAAGGCCTGGGCTTTTATCCAGGCAGGGATCACAGCTGTATGCCATGTCTATATGTGTACCATAATCTGCCTCCTCATTTTATGCTAAAAGGGGGAATGGGGGCCAGAACTGACTCCTTGAAATGGTATTTTAGGGGTGCAAATTTGTAACCCAAAAACAAGGAAAGAGGTCATTTTGAAAAAGTCCAGACAAGCCTGGGTTCCACTTTTTATGTGGAGTGCCACCACCGGGCATAGTGGTAAGCATAAAAATGTATAGGAGCCTTCAGCAATTTGCTAATGTGTCCATAAGTACCAACATGAGTGTGACAAGAATTGATGGAGCCCTGAATGATAATGTTACTGAAGGGATTTTGTCAAATAGTCATGTATTTGCTGATGGCTGATTTGAACATTTTTCTTGCAATAAAAATCCTCAGTAGCACGCTTATTTTGTGAAGACTGGCAATTTGCATATTATTAACTGCTGAAATAACTGCAGTTGCCTCTCAGCCTCCTATATTCATTTTGTATAGCAACCAAATTGCTAAGTTTGATTTGGTAATTATAGATGTTCATTGTGTTACATAGTAATTGTTAGGTGAGTTTTGCCCTGCTGCTCTCTAGAGAAATCTACTTCTTTCAGGAATGCTACAGTGGCTTGATTGAACAATTGAATACAGAACTTATTAAAATGCATGGCGTGTTATGCACATCAGGATGAATTTGGAAATACTGTAGGTGAGACAAAAATGTGTGACGCAAACAAAATACAGCTCCTAGAAGCAGGCAAAAAGTCATGAGGATCTAAACTAGGTGTGCAATGAGCAGGGAAGGATACAGCATGTTGCTAACTTGACAGCGATTTTGTTCAGACAGTAGCAATCTCCCCAGAAAAAAATTAGCTAGTTGGTTATTCAGATTAGGCTGAAACAGCTGCTGCTAGCTGACCCCAGGGAGCAGGTGGGCTTACCTGTGAGCCAGGTATGTCACAGGAGCTACCGTAGAATGCAACAGACCAAACCAAAAACCACTGCACTCCAGAGAAAGAATCAACTGACTACACACAGAAAGCTCAACACTGCTTTACATCTATTTACAATCAGTGTGCAAACACATAAATATTCTGTAACATACAAAATGCAGTGTAGACAGTGTTGTCATTCACCTTTAATGGATTAGAAACCCCAGTGCTTTGCATTGAAGGCTTTGTCAGAGAGTGGAGATTTGCAAAGATGACAATGCATTTAAAGCCCTCCTGGTGACATCATTACCTCAGTGACCAATCACATCATAATGTGCATATTTGAAAAAAAATAAATGCATGTTAAAAAAACATTAGTGTAATACATACAGTTTACTTATAAAAATTCAGTCATATCAAAATGTCATGTGAACTTCAACAATCGCAGGCTACCTGGTAACAGATTATGTCCTATCTCATATCCTCCTTTTTTTTTTAATTTTATTCAATTTGTTATCTTTTATGTGATATTAAACCTTAGGCTGACTGTCAATTAGTAACATGTAGGAATTCTGCATGTGTATAGATGTCCATATTACAGCAAGGGTTAAAGAGATAGAAACAATGTCACCAATAAAGGTGCCATCTCTCGGTTCTGTGATCAGCCTGATTTACTTGGAAATTCCTTGGACTATGGTGGATCTACAGGAACCGCATTCCAGCTTATTGTGGTATTGAAAGACAGGAGAGATAGAGTTCCAAAATCTGGGTGCATCCTGCAAAAAATCAACAAAAACAATATAGCAGTAAGCAGTGAGAAACAGTGAAAATACATATGTACATACATATACACTGTCTGAGTCATATCTTCAGACTTTTAATTTGTTCAGAAATATCACTTAGTATACAAACTGCCTTTAATATTTACATGGGATACTCAGACCCTCAAAATGCATTGTGAAATCACTTACATTCTTCTCTAATGCAGCCATTCATTTACAATTGTACAAACCAATCACTTTTGCATTTGGGAATGCAATGTACTATGTGTGTGTGTGTGTGGAGGGGGTCATGTCCTTTTGTTTAGGTCAAACTCCCAATTAAAGCTGAAAGGTTAGCCCTAAGGTGTCCACCAGGAAGGACCTCAGGTCCCAATGTTCATTTAATCATTTTGGACTGTTTGTTTGAAGCATAAATGTTCAAAAACTTTCACAATAAGTTTAGTTGTTACCCACACGTTTGGGAGCCCTAACTTTCTCCAGCCCCATGAATCATGGTTATCTAGGATCTGCATACATTTTTTCCATAAAGTTCCTGCCCACCAGGGTGTTCTTTTTTATTTACTATTGACCTGACATGTTCTTATATCCTTTCCTATAACATCCTAATAGTTCTTCCCACATAACATAATCCACATGGGAACCACAAGACACAGGGAACAAAGTTAGCGGTACAGGAAATAAATCCCCTAATTTCAAATTCCTGATTAGCACTCTGACATAGAAGTCTCAGCCTGTACACCATGCTGACAGATTTTGCATCTTTAACATTTAAAATAGCCATAGGATCGTTTCAGTAACCAACATGTTCTACTCCCACCAGATGTAAAAAAACTGGCTGTGTACTAGCTTGTACCTTAAACTTGGACTCTTCTTAAATATGACCCTTGGTGATTGGCTTACCACAGAACCAAATGTGTCATCACTGTGAAAAATTCACCAATATTGCCAGATGATATTGCCTATTTGCCTTGCTATGTTATTGTGTTCTGTCAAGAATGTAGCAGGACCCATTCATTAAAAGGTCTTTCAATTTTCTGCTTTGGTTCCAGCAGTAACTCCCTACTTTTCTGTCTCACTTTATTATAGGCTCTATCCAGTAGTTCCTCTCCATACCCCCTTTCCAGAAATCTATTTTTCCATTCTTCAGATTGTTTATCAAAGTCTTACATATCGATACAGTTTCTTTCGAAACCACATAAAAGACAAAAAAATTAATCAAATATAAAAAATGAGATAGGATAAAGTCTTTTGCCAGGTAGCCTGTTATTGTTGATGTTCACATGAAAGTTTGATATACCTGCGTGTTCTAAGTTAACTTTATGTATTGCACTGAAGTTTTTTAACATGCATTATTTTCCGATGTGCACTTTATGATGTAATTGATCACTGAGTTAATGATGTCACCATGAGAGCTTGAAATGCATTGTTATTCTTGCAAGTCTCGGCCCCCTGAGGAAGCCTTCATGGCAAAGTGCTGGGGATTAAAATTCTCTATGGGTGAATGGCAACATTATCTACACTGCATTTTATATACTGCAGAATATATTTGTATTTGTGCACTGATTGAAAATAAACGTGAAGCAGCATTGAGCTTACTGTATGTGGACAGCTGATTGTTTCTCTGAAATACAGTGCTTCTCTGTTTGGTCTGTTGGATTTACCTATGGTTAGCCACCCAATACAGCTTCATACCTCTAGAGAGCACTGAAGCGTGACTGCTACAGCAAGAGTAGTGTGATTGCATCATTTCAGACAGTGAGCATGACAGACATTTCTGGAGTACAAAGAGATGCCATTACACTTCGAGTATAGACGAGGTGGAGCTGCACTAAGTGCTGACAGTGAAATAAGGCAGCATTTCTCAGAATCAAACAAACTACAAGGTAAAGTTCAGTGAACTTGAGAAATGAGTAGATATGTTGGAATAGAAGGCAAAAGTGGTAGTTGTAATAGCTTCAGTCTGGAGACTGAACTGATTTTGCAGGCAAGATATCTTCAGGCAAAGGAGAGATGGAAGGGGTCCACTACTGGGTAGGAGGAAATAGCTTCAGCATGGGACACCACAGGTAACATAAGAACCACTTTTTTTATGCTTGAAAGACTGTTGATACATGAACTTAATATCACATACAATGTTATAACCCTTGAGACATACATGGAGAAGGAACAGCTCCACAGAGGGTTAAGAGTGACTAAGGTCCCCTCGTGTGGTAACAGGGATGAATGGGAAAAGTAAGCTGAAAAATGTTCCATTGGATTTACAAAATTAACAATAGAGGAGGACAGTGAAAAGTTTGACCAGATAACGGCTGATGTCAAGCTTGCAAAAGAGGACGTGGATAAATTTTTAACTCCACTGATTTTAACAAGTATGACAAAGCTCTGCAACAGAAAATAAATAAATACAAGACTGACCTAACTGCAAGAAAAGTTGGTAAGAGACCAGGCAGATTATGGCAATCACAGGATTTTTTCCTGGGTCTCCAAAAGAAGAACATGCTCAGCAAGTAGGGGGGCTGTCAAGAGTAAGCTTTAGATCACATGATAAAAAACCAAAAAGACTGATGAGCAAGGTACAACTGGAGCAGAAAACAATACCAAAATTGTTTCAATTGTTTCGGGGGGGGGGGTTCTATGTGATAATAGCGACCACCGAAAGGCGATCCCTAGTATCGTGATCTGCATTATCACCGAAAACATTTTTGGTGATATGCAGTGAAAGACTACTGGGAAACTGTGTATGTGGGAGGGGCTGTGACCCCTGCACCCCCTGTGGGGGGCTTCACCCACTGCACCCCCTTAACTACAGATTCTCAACTCCGGGGGAGTGTATGTCGGGGAAGGAGGCACAGCCCGGTTTAAAAAAATTAAGCCATGCAGCTGCAGGATGCAGCAAAATTGTACCTACCCCCAGTCTCAAACCACAGACCTGCTCTATCAGAGCCAACCACTCTACCCACCACACCACACAGCTGGCTTTGCAGAAGCAGGCACTCTACAGGTTTACAACCCTGTTCCCCATCCCTCCACATCCTGTCACCCACCCTATCCTCATGTTCACAACATTCACCATCCCCCTATCATCACCCATCATGATAGTGCCATCATATGGGTCACCATTTTGACAGTCACCCATATGCGGTTGCTATCATCATGGTATACCTTCTGGGGGTGATATCAGCACAGGAAATGAAAACAGAAACAGCGCTTTTTTAGACAAGAGAAACAAAACAGCAAACAAAACACACACACACACACACACACACACACACACACACAGGAAAGCAAGACATGGGAAAAGAAGTGGTAGAAAACAACATGGGGGTAGGAAGAAGACTGAAGGCAACAAAAGCGACAAGTTACAATCAATAAATATATCTAATAGGGACCTTTCAACAGAGGAAATCACCTTACTACAAAAATTACTGAATTTTGTATAAGCACTAAATATTAATGACTTTCAAGTTACTGTTGACCTGTACAATCTTTTCATGAAGATTAAATTAAGATTTGGGGGTGAGGGGTGACTCTGAAGTGTCTTCATCATATCAAGACATTTCTCCAGGAGGAGAAACTCCCTCAGATTAAGAAAGCCCTTCCTGTATAACCAGACACTCTCATCATTTCTCCAAAACAAGGTGGGCTGTCACGCAAGAACAATCCAAGACCTATAATATAATATCTGAAAGTTAGATTATATAGAAAAGAGAAAATGTAAAATGACAACTATTTTTTATTCCTACTTTAATGCCACTAAAAAAGGTTACCATATTATTTCAGATTTTTCTTTATCTCCGATCATAGAGTAATGTGTATGTTCTGTCTCTGAAACATCAATTATCTTATTCAAAAATTTCTTGAAAGTGGAGGGATTATGATGTTTCCACTGCTGTAAAATGACTTTTTTTTTCATTTACCATCATGAGATGCAAAAGTTTGTATAGATGTTCTTTTAAATCAGTGCTACCTATGAAGCCAACATAATAATCCCTGGATCGAATGGGAAATTCCTTTGTAGTTTTTTGGAAAGTATTTTAAATATTTTATCACACTACTGAAATAGTGAGGGACATGTTGCAAACATATGAAACCTTTAGCAATCAAGACATCTGGGGCATAGTTCTGACACTGATTCATTAAATGTGTTTAGTTTTTTGGGTGTATAGTAAATTCTGTGCATAACATAAAATTGAATCTGCCTCAATTTTATATTTTGTGAGACTAATATAACTGTTGATATTGTATCCCTCCATTGTTGTTCTGAGAAACTTGTACCGAGATCTAATTCCCAGGCATTTTTAATGAGATTAACTCTTTGGCCATACCAACCCTCACTAGAACATATACTTTCCCTATTAGTTTATCTGAAGAAACAACTGTGGAAAAGAAATGTTCAAGAGGAGTCTGTAAATGGGGATCTAAATTTCCAGTACTGAGTCTAACAATCTCTCTAAGATGACGCTATTTTAATACACTTCCTGCATGATGATCCAGCAGATTTCTGAGATATTCAAAATATATAAATTAATTATCCCTGTATAAATCTTTCAATAACAGAACGTTTTCTTGTAACCAACTCTGCAGAGTTATTGTAACAGGGAAATGAGGACTGAAGAAAATTGGAGATAAAGTAGATAGTTTGTTATTATAACCTAATAACCTGTTGATTTGTTGCCAAGCTAATGCGGTGGTCATAGTAAAACTTGTAATTTTTTGATGCTGATCTTTCTTCTTAAAATCTAGTTCTAATGCGGCAATCAAAGAATTACAAGGGGCTAAATGCTCTTCCTGTGAAAATCATAGTAGAGTTATAGCCAGTGACTTTGGTAAAGAAAATGCTGCTTCTACTTGAGCTGCTAAATAGTGGCAGTATAAATTTGGTAAACTCAGTCCCCCCTGTTCTTGTGATAGACATAATTTCTCTAAAGAGAGTCTGGGTCTCTTTTCAAGCCAAAGAAATCCTCTTAACTTCTTTTCAAATTCTTTGGATATAATTTTCTCTATTTCAATGGGGAGAGCTTGAAAGTTAAAAAGACTATGTGGTAAAACATTCATTTTTTATAATATTGACACGTCCCATTAAAGAAAATGGGAGTAATGACCATTTATTTAGATCCAAATATATTTTATTCATTACTGTAACTATGTTTAGTTCAAAAATGTTTCCTATATCTAGATTTAAAGTAACTCCTAGGTACCAGATACTTACTTTTGATTTTCTGATTAATTAATGAATTAGTTTATTCATATCTTGATCAGGAGCCAGGGGCATTGTTTCAAATTTATGTCAGTTTACTCTGTGACCTGATAACTTATTGAAATTATTGATTAGATCCAGAAGAACTGGTATAGAATTTAAACCTGCAAGTATAAGAGAACATCGTCTGCAGATAATGAGTAAATTAAGATGTAATTTTGGTAACAGTACACAAGCAAGACAAGAGAAAGTGACAATGCAGTTTAACAATGACATCATGAGGAATGAGGACTTGGCTGCTAGTGACACAGATGGAAGCAACATTCAAGACCCAGAGGGGGACCCTGAAGCTGCACTAAACATCAGCCTGGATAGAGTGAACCTGGGGATACTAGAGCAACTGTTTAATGAAAATAATTCTGCTAATATATCCCTTAACATGATACTTTGGGATGAAGCCAACAATTGCAAAAAGTAAGGAAGTACATTTAAGAAAAAAATCTGACATTTATTTATTTATTTAAGAGATTTACCAGATAAGCATACTGAGCAGGGACTGCTCATTTCCAGATGCGACCTGGGGGTTACATAGGTCGAGATAGGTACAGAATGCACAGTACAACAGTGATTAGACAGCAGGTTCAGTAGACAGCTCAATATCAGAGGTATATAAATCAGCTGAGAGTGGATACAAACAGGGAGAGATTGCCAGTGGTATTGCAACAGATGAGAGTGGATACATACAGGGCGAGATTTGTAGGTACAGTAGGTGCAGATAGGTAGACAGTAAAATGTACATTTCCGAGGTTTGGTCCACAGGACAGAGTGCATAGTTTGTTGTGGCATGGTTAGGCATAGACTACTGGGTGAAACAGTAGAGCAGTATAAATATATTGGCACAGTAGGAATACTAGGCTTGTTGCTTTAGTTATTATTTATGAGCCATTTGGATGCCCCTGGTGATAGGACTAGGCTGTAGGTAGCAATTACATACATCTGAGAAGTGGGCAAGTAGAAGTGGTTTGAGAAGCCAGTGGGAGGTGGAGAGCCTGATATCTGCAGGTAAATCATTCCAGAGTTTGGGCAACCAATTTTTGAAGGCCAATTGGCCCTTTGACGTGTGCATGAAAGGGACTTGGAGTTGTTTTGAATCCGAGCCTCTGATGGAGTATGCCGGGGGGGGGGTTGAGTTGCTAGTACACAGCTGAGATGGGGGGAAGGCATTGGACCAGTATTTGGCTATGAGATTAGTGCAATGCAGTTTGCACCGAGACTCCAACAATGGGAAGGCAAGGGTGCTGTACAAGTTGCAGTGATGGGTGGAAGGTGGGCAGTCAAGGATGAACCGGCAGAAAGAATGAAAGAGGGGATCCAGGCTGGCCAAGGTGAATGGGGGGGGGCTGCACTGTAGACCACGTCACCATAGTCAAAAATGGGGAGGATCATTTTGAGGACTAATTCACTCTTGACTGAGGTTGGACGGTTGCCTTTATTGCTGTAAAGTGCGCCTAATTTAGGGTGTAGTTTTTTCTGTAGTGAGTCAATGTGGGCATAGAAATCAAGGTGTTGATTGAGCCAAACCCCCAGATACCTGAAGGAGGTGCAGAATTCCAGGATGAATCTGTCCAGAATGTGGAAGATGGGGGGGGGGCTTCTAGATGGGATAGTTTAGGATGGGTGCCAAAAGTTATGGAGATGGTTTTCTCTGCATTTAGGACAAGTTGGTTGAACCTAAGCCAAGCCTGAATGGCATCAAAATTCCGTTGAAGAGAAAAGTTTGTGTCCCCGATGGAGGGGCCGGAGGTGTACAGTACGGTATCATCTGCGTACATTTGTATGGCTGAGTTGGAACAGACTTGAGGTAGATCATTTAAAAATATGGAGAGAAACAGGGGGCCCGGGACTGAACCGTGGGGGACCCCCATGTAAACTGGGAGTGAGGTGGAGACATAAGGGCCAATTTTTACTGCGTGCTTCCTGCCTGTCAGGTAGGCTTGGAACCAGCTGGTGGCGAGATGAGAGAGGCCTGTGTGTTGCAATTTTGTGAGAAGCTTTGGGTGGGATACAGTATCAAAGGCTTTGGCCAAGTCAATGAATATAGCAGAGGTGATATGGCCCTTGTCCATTCCCGAGGAAATGTCGTTTGTGAACCTTAGCAGTGCTGTGATGGTGGAGTGTGTTTTGTGAAAGCCCGACTGAAACGGGGTAAAGAAAGAGGTGGAGTCGAGGAACTGTGTGAGTTGGGAGAGTGCTAGGTGTTTTTGAAGCTTGGCCTGAACTGGTAGGAGAGAGATCGGGCAGTAGTTGCCAGGCTCAGATGGATCACCTCCTTTTGGTAGTGGGATAATTACTGCTTCCTTCCAGGCTGCTGGAATTTTTGCCATGGAAAAAGAGCGGTTCAAGAAGTCGGCTAGGGGGGTGGCTATTGCAGGGGCTGATAAGAAGAGGAGATTGGCATCCAGTCCTAGAGGGCACATGCCTTTGTTTGGGTCTAGGGAGCATAGGGCGGCTAGAGCTTCAGCTGAAGAGACAGGTTGAAAAGAGAATGAGGACATGTGTGGGGTCGGCGGGGGTATTGCGAGATGGTTGTATGTGGGTGTGTGGAGTTGTTGGCTGTCTAGAAGAGATTTGGCGCTAGTGGAAAAGAAGGAGTTGAAAGCTGAGGCAACATCGCTTGGGGCCGATATATTGTTGCCCTGTATGTTTAGGGTAGGGGTGGGTGGCTGGGCAGGGGGGGAGAGAACAGGGTTTTAACGGTTTTCCAGAATTTGGAGGGGTGGCTTAGATTAGTGGTGAGAGCCTCCCAGAAATAGTTGATTTTTGCCTGTCTTATGGCTTTAGTGCAGTTATTTCAGAGGGTATGGTAATGCTGTAGAGATGCAGGGGAGTCTAATAGCCTGTGTTTTTTCCAGGCCTGGTCTCTAGCCAGACATCTGCCAATAATGTCAGCAGAGACCCAAGGGAGATGGTATTCTCTGACTCTTTTCTTTCTTAGGGGGGCGTGATGGTCCCATAAGGCAAGGAGCTGCTTTCTAAACATTTCGAAAGCGTGGTCAATAGTGGGCACCAGTTTAATAAAAGACCAGTCGGCGACGGAGAGGTCATTTAAAAGGGAGTGGAGACAGAGGGATTTGTATGCTTCGTAAGGATTATCCTTGGTGGGTGGTGGTTTGTAGGTCTGTGCACCTTCCTGGTCATGTAGACCATATGGTGATCACTCAAGGAATCAGGTAGGATGCCAGCCTTAATTATTCTGTGTGGGTGTGTAGTGAGAGCCCAGTCCAGGAGGGAGTGGTTACGTGTTGTAGGGTTTAGGCGTGTGGGTTGTTCTATTAGTTGGGAGAGGTTTAGGGATTTGACACTGCTACATAGTTTTGAGCAGTCGGGTGCTAGCCAGTTATAGTTTAGGTCGCCGAGGATGTATAGTTCACCGGTGGCAGACGTAGCTTTCCGGAAGGCTAGATGGTCGATGATGGAATTCCCAGGTGTAGCCAGGGTGCAATAAATCCCGGCCACATATACCGGAGAGGTGTGTGGCAGAAGAAGTTTAATCAACTTAGTTTCTATCTCGGGAGTCTGACCTGTGATTTGGACAGGGGTGAAGTGAAGCCTATTTGATATATACATGGCTATGCCGCTGCCTTTCTTAGTTCCTTGGCGGTCCTGCCTAATTGCAGTGTATCCAGGGATGGCTATTTCTACATCCACATGGTGAGGTTTGAGCCATGTCTCAGATATGATGCAAATGTCAGGTTGGAGGGTTTGGGTAGTGACTTGCAACTCCGGGATTTTATTTAGTAAGTTGCAGATGTTCAGGTGGAGTAGGCTTAGTCCCTTTGTAAGAGTTTGGAGGTTGGGGTCAGACGTCGGGCCCGGGTTTGTTTCGATATCACCTGCCAAGAGAAGCAGCAAGGTGAGATACCGTATAGCATTTTGCCAAGTATTTCTTGGCTTAGGTCTGGAACGGGAGAATTGTGGGGTGTGGGGAGGGGCAACAGCCGCTAGATTACTTAGGGCAGATAGACGCACGGGGAAAGAGAAGGGTATGACTGAGGGGCTTATGAACCAAGATCGGGTGGTTGTGTGAAACTGCAATGCCTTGGGAGTAGGTAGGGGTGGAGGGGGGGTGAGGGTGAGATATTATGTAGGAGGTCTGGGTTGTTTATAGGCTTATTTGATGGAAGTAGAGAAGTGAGAGGCATGGCAGTGGTAAGCACTGCTAGTAGGTAGAGGATCATGTTTGTGTAAGTGGTGAATACAAGAACAAGCTGTAATTGGTAGTAGCGGCCTCTGCTGGTGGGAATTGATAACCTGCAAACCTGAAAGTGGGATGATAGGTTTTGGCAGAGTCACCTGACCTTTCAGCTGCCTATACGTTTGAGTGCCGACCAAGGGTGGTGGTGGGGCGGTGGGAGCAGCGTGCAGCACAGGCGGGGCCAGAATCACGGCAGAGCAGTGCAGCACGATGTGCAAGCCGGAGATTCAAGCTTGTGGAAAGGCACCAAAATTTAAACAAAGGAGCCCTGTCCTGGCTCACAGCGATCGTTCGTCATACCTTTGTGGCTTCGGGGGGGGTCCTGCAGTCGGTATCCCAGGGAGAGCGCAGCAGGGCCCTCACGACCTCGTGGGGGTTTCAGGGGGAAGGTATCAGTCCCATACCCTCGTGACCCACTGTGGAGAAGAGAAGAGCACAGGATTAATTTATACACTTGCAGGAGGGGCGGAGCAGCGAAGCAGGTATGACTTTATGCTGAATTACAAATGTCTGACTATATTGAGCTGAATATTTGAAATTGGCTTTCTGGTTTGAATTTACTGTAGTTCCACGACTCAGCAAGTGCACTTCACTCTGCCCACAAAATGCTGCAGCAGCCCTTGGCGAAAATGTAGCAGTAACGGTGTCTAAAAGCTGAAAAACCACAGTTACGGTGCCTAAAAGCTGAAAACCCCCCGTCGATGCAACTTGCAGGGAGCAGGCTTTTAGGGCTTGGCGCACAGGCTGTAGCCCTTTTGTAACAAATGCCAGAAATCAAAAGTTTTGGTTCCTGAATTCAGAAAGCCCACAGCCGATGTAAATTTACAGGGAGCAGGCTCTCAGTGCTTGGCGCTCAGGCTGTACCCCTTTTGTATCAACGCCAGAAGCAGAATCACAGAGCAACAAGCGTTACAACTAAACTTTTAAAGACACCTAATTTCCCTTATTTTTTTTTCTCAGAGCAACAGCTTAATTCCCGTGTGTCTGGGCAGATAGTGACAAGCAAAAGGGCAGCCTGTGCAGTACAATCAATATGCAGGGAGACTTAATTCATGGTCACTCTTAAAGTACATTGCATACATACATAAATTCAAGTAATTGGAGGGGAGAAACAGTAAAAAAGCCAGCTAAAAAACAGTCTATAGATGTACGCCGACTGCACTGCCTTTAAGAGAATCATGGCAGAGCAGTGCAGCGCGATGTGCAAGCCGGAGATTCAAGCTTGTGGAAAGGCACCAAAATTTAAACAAAGGAGCCCTGTCCTGGCTCACAACGATCGTTCATCATACCTTTGTGGCTTCGGGGGGGGTTCCAGCAGTCAGCATCCCAGGGAGAGCGCAGCAGGACCCTCATGACCTCGTGGGGGTTTCAGGGGGAGGGTATCAGTCCCATACCCTCATGACCCACTTTGTGGCTTCGGGGGGGTTCTGCCAGTTGGTATCCCAGGGAGAGCGCAGCAGGGCCCTCACGACCTCGTGGGGGTTTCAGGTGGAGGGTATCAGTCCCATACCCTCACGACCCACTGTCCCACTGTTATGAATGGCACAATTCAAACATTTAAAAAGGTAGTAACAAAACAGGTTAATGGTTTGTTATTGAAAATTAAAAACCAGGTTCACAGTCTTACCCCCTCCCCTTGAAATGCAAGCCCTAAGGAAAGTATCTGAAGATAAAGAAGTGGTACTCAAGCATGCTGGTAAGTGGCATAACACTGCAGTAATGAACAGAGGGCACTATAGAACTATTGTGACAAATTTGCTAAATGATGAAGGAAACTGCAAGAAACTGCCAGGAAATCCTATAGCTAATTTCAAGAAAAAAACTGTGGCCACTATTAAAGGTTGGGTTACAAACTAGTCAGATTACTTATGAAGAATTTAAATAGTTGTAGTGCAAGTCCCTTTAATCCCAACATATTACATCCTACCCAAAATTCACAAAAAACTGGAGGACTACCCTTGTAGACTGTTTGTCTCAAGGTTTGGGTCACTGACAAGTAATTTGTGTGTGTTCCTGGATTTTTTTCTCAAACAGTGTGTACAATACCTCCCATCATATTTAACAGATGCAGGAGATACCATGCAAAAACGTAAAATTATGAAATGGAACAATGTTACTTCTCGTTGACTGTGGATGTTGAATCTCTATATATGTCCATTTGTCACAAGGACGGTATTGAGGCATGTATGCACTTCTTGGGAAAGTATCCACTGAAGGACTGGATACCAACAGAATTTATTGAAAGAGCTTTAGAGCTTATACCGAGTTGTAACATGTTTGAATTTGATGATGAGTTTTGCATTCAGGTATGTGGGGCAGCAATGGGGGCCTCAATGGCCCCTGCATATGCAAACCTCTTCCTAGACTTATGGTAGCAATAAACAATCTATGATGAGGGAAGCAATCCATCTCTATGATAAGGGAAGTAATCCATTCATTAAGCAACTGAATGTTGGCATCACTACACTGATGACTGTATTTATATCTGGGAGGGAACAGAGGAAGAGGCACATGGATTTGTGAAATAGCTGAATAACAACTTGAATTTGAGGGTCACTGCCACTATTAACCCAGTATGTGTTAGTTTCTTGGATCTAACACTGATTGGTGACATGGAAGGTAACAGGGTTAAAAGCAAGGTCACAGAAAGGAAAAATCCAACAGCCTCCTTAGATATGATAGCATCCATCCAACTGCCCTGAAAAGTCTATCCCATACAGTCATTTTTTTTTCATATCAGAAGAAACTGTACCAATCTGGAAGACTTTGATAACAATCTGAGGAACTGAAAAACAGATTTCTGGAAAGGCGTTATGGAGAGGAACTCCTGGATAGAGACTATAATGACGTGGGACAGAAAAATAGGGAATCGCTGTTGGAAACAAAGCAGAAAAATTAAAGGTCTTTTAATGAATGAGGTCCTGTTACATACTTAACAGAACATAATAACATAGCTGGGCAAATAAGTAATAATATCAGGTAAAATTGATTAATTTTATGCAGAGATGTTAGGGTTGGTAGTGTGGTAGGCCAATCACCAAGGGTCATATTTAAGAAAAGTCCAAGTTTGAAGGACAAGCTAGTACAAAGCTAGTTTTTTACATCTGGTGTGAGTAGAACGTTTTGGTTATTGAAACAACCCAATGGTTATTTCATATGTCAGAGATGCAACACATGTCTGCATTGTGTGCAAGTTAAGACTTTCAAATGTTAGAGTCTTAATCAGGAATTTAAAATCAGGAAGTTTATTTCCTGTACCACTAACTTTGTTGTCTATGTCTTGTGGTGCCCATGTAGATTATGTTACGTGTGAAGAACAATTAGGATGTTAAAGGAAAGGATGCTAGAACATGTTAGGTCAATAGTAGATACTAAACAGACACCCTATGTGCAGCAACTTTATGGAAAAACATAATGCAGATCCTAGATACCTCAAATTTGTGTGGCAGAAGAATGCTAAGGCACCCAAGCATGGGGGTATCAGACTAAGCTTATTGTTAAGGAGAGAAAGTTTTTGGACATTTAAGCTTCAGACAATCAGTCCAAAAGGATTAAATGAATACTGGAACCTGAAACCCTTCCTGGTGGACACATAAGGGCTAATCTTTCAGCTTTATTTTGGAGTCTGACCTAAATAAAACAAAATACACTACCCACACACACATAGTACATTATGCCCCCCAAAACAGAAGTAATGGGTTTGTGCAATTATAACTTTATGAATGCATTAGTCAAGAATATGTGATTTCCCATGGCATTTTGAGAGTCTGAGGACCCCATGTTCATGCTAAAGGCAATTTAGAACCCCCTCCTCCTAAATACAGTACATGCAAGTTTGTATACCAAATTATTTTTCTGAATGAATTAAAAGTCTGGACATATGAATCAGACAATGTATATGTAGGTACAGTATATATGATTTTCACTGTTTCCCACTGCTATATCGTTTCTTTGATTTTTTTTTTTTTAGAATGTTCTCAGATTTTGAACCTCTATCTTTCCTGTCTTTCAACAGCACAATAAGCTGGAATGTGTTCCTGTAGAACACCGTATTTTGATGAATTACCAAGTAAACCAGGTTGATCACAACTGGTAGAAGTATTATGAATGCAAACTATCTATCTGCTCATTATGACCTTCACCACTGAGGAGAGGAAAAAACACCCGTGGAGAAAACCACTGGGGATCCAAGGCTTTAGTTTGCCATCCCACCAGGCTATGAGATTGACTTTTAAGTGAGCCTGGTAGCATGGGGAAGAAACCAAGTGGTCACTCAGACATATGCCCAGGTGAAACCTGTTTGTCAATGGAGCATGTGCAAAGTGGGAAAGGGGCATAAGCCCAGTAGTCACTGTGTGTGAGCCCAATTGTCAATCAATTAATCAATCTATCAAAATCTTTATTTATCCAGGCGGGCACCATTGAGCAAGGCTCATTTGCAAGGTGGACCCGGTCATGAATACATCAAAGTACAGTACAGAAGCAGGTATACAAAAAGCAATAATATACAAGGAAGAAAAAGTATATACAGTGTATACAGTACAGTACAAGGTTGAAATAAATAAAAAAACAGCATTATTTTACAATTGAAGAAGTCAGCAGATGTACAATCAACCATAGGCATACAGGGGTTATAAGCAGAGATCTTTTGAGTGAGGCAGCCAGCAACTACACATATGGGGGAAGAGGCCGTGTATGGGGTGGCAGGTTAGAGAGGTAAAGAAGAGGAGGGATATATTACCGATGACTGGTGGAAAAATTGAGCTAAAACCACAGAAAGTGACAATGGCTGTCGTGTACTTGTTTATTATGATAATGATGGAGGAGGGGTAGATAATTGGGACACTACTATGGATGGGGTGGGACTTTAGCCAGGCTGGAGTGGACAGGGAAGGGTGGGTGCAGCAGGAAGAGTTAATAGGGAAAGAGTGAGAGCCAGGGATAGAAACATGGTGAGTGTCAGGATGGAAAGGGGGAGTTGTAGAATTAGTTGGCTAGCAGTGAGGAAAACATTTGCAAGGTGCTTTCATGTAGCGATCGTAGAGCGTCTTGAAGATATTCAGGCTAACAGGGCAGCTCAGCTTCAAGTTCCTTTGTAAACTGTTCCACAATGTGGGTAAAGAGAAGCTTAGAGGAGCTTTGCTGAAATGAGTTTTGACCCTTGGAACTTGGAGAGCAATTAGGGAACAGCTCCTTAGAGCGTAGGTGCCTAACACTGTCCAGGGAATACATTCTGAGACATATGAGGGGAGCTTGTTGGTCACCGCTCTGAGGGCCCATAGGGCGGCATTTCTATTCCTGCTATAGTGAAGGGAAGTCCAGCCTAACGATGAGTACAGGGAGCAGCGGTGTGTGGAAAGTGGAAGGCCAGTAGTGAAACTGATAGCTCTGTGGCAGAGGGTGTCCAACTTAGCCAGCACAGAGGCAGTGCAGTGGCTGTAGAGCAGGTCTGCGTAATCTATTAAAGATAGGAAGGTAGCTTGAACCAGTTGAATCTTGGCCTCCTTTGTGAGCAGGTGGTTAATTCTGTAGAATAGTCCTAATCTTTGCCTTAGTTTCTTCTGCAGTTCTTCGAGATGGTCGGCGAAGGAAAGTTTTTGATCGAGCCAGAATCCTAGATATTTGAATTTAGCTACATACTCTAGAGTTTCTCCAAGAACAGTGGTAATTTGTGGGATAGCTCCCCCCCAGCAGGAATTGCCACATGCAAGGAGGGGGAGAAGAGCATGGCTTTTGCCTTTTTCGCATTGATCAAAAGCTTTTGGTTTATGAGCTGGTATTGTAGAAGGTTAAATTCAGCTTGGAGGTCTTCACAGGCTGCTTCCGGCGTGGGACGACTCAAGTACAGTACAGTACAGTGTCGTCCATGAATAAGTGGATGTTGGCTTTTTTGATGGGGTCATTGATATTGTTAATGTAAACTGCAAAGAGGAGGGGACCAAGGATAGAGCCCTGGGGCACACCCCTCAGCATAGGTTTTAATGGGGAAAGATCACCTTCAGCTATAACCTGCTTTTTCCATTCTCTGAGGTAGTCTGCAAACCAGCACATAGATTTATGGTTGTGTTAGGGCATGAGTCCAAAGTCATTGGGGCAGGAGCCTGATGATGGTTAGGGCATAAGATCAGTAGTCCTTGGGGCATGGTTCCTGCAAAGATGATTAGATTTTGGCTGGCAAGGAATTCCAGATGGCATTGGTCTCAACAGTTGAGTAGAAGTCTAGTGTAGGATCAGGTCGAGGAATGAGGGACTTCCAACAGGGACACATTTGTGTGAGGAAACCAGGAGTCTAGTAGCTATGGTATGGCAGGAAGGGGAGGAACTACAGCTGATGATGGAAGGTTGGGAATGACCGAGAATGTCTGGAGCTGGAGCGATGGGCACAGGTGGAGGAACAAGATGAGAAGGTCCCAGCAAGTGACTGAGAGGGTCAAGAGTCTCTTGCAGAGGTGGTTGTGCAGTGTTAGCTTTTAAATAGGTAGCATGATGAACAAAGATGTCTTTTTTTTTTGCTGTGGCTGAAAAATGGAATCTAGAGTTCTTTCAGGGTGGAGGTCAGTTTTACTGCAGTGCAGTCTTAGTATTTAATTAAGTATTTGACAGAGGTTTTCTTAGCCCTAGGTTGAGAATGAACAGATTCTTGGTCATCATTCTATAATGGAAGGTGCTCTTGTTCACTAGCTGATCCTGACATGCAGAAATAAGCAAGAACTGATGACTGTTGTACTAGAGAAGGTAACAAGGTGGCAAGAATACGATAGTTCTGAATTGCAGGGGCATCTTGAGGAGGCATGACCTCATGGGGTCGGACAAAAAGTGAGAGCGAGGTCCCACCTATAGGGCAGAGTAGCTGCTACAGAGGGGAGCAAGGTCTGGAGTATAGAATGGCTCAGGGAGAGCCTGGAAACAAAGTCTTGGAGTTAGGATCCAACATCAGTGGTATGGCACAGGCTCAACTGAGCCAGGGAGCAAGGTCCTATAGGCAGGATTCACCTGCTGTTTGATAAGGCAGCAAGTCTGGAAGTGAAGCACAAAATGGCTTGGCTGAGCTAGGGAGCAAGGTCCTGGAGTCGGGTCCACCTGCAGTTTGATAAGGCATCAAGTCCTGAACAGCAGCATAGTACAGCTCATCTGAGCCACAGAGTAAGGTTCCAGAGCAGGAATGGCTACGGGGTCCAGAAGGCAGGTAGGAGTAGCAAGGTCCCAATGCTAGGCAGGCAGTTTGTGAAGGAGTGAGGTCCAGAGATGATGGGGCTCAATTGGAGGCAGTGAGCAAGGTCTCGATGTTGAGCAGGCTGACTGCTGTGGAGCAAGGTTCAGAGAGGCAGAGGATCACTGGGAGACAGGGAGCAAGGTCCTAAAGCAAGAATGGCTGCAGAGTCCAGGAGGCAGCTAGTGGAGCAAGGTCAGGCAGTGTGGTCTAAGAGGTAAAGGCTTACTGGTAGCCAAGGAGCATGGTCCAAAGGCAGGATCTACAACATGATAAAAGGGAACAGGAGTATATTCAAAATTAATTATTCAATACATAAAAGTGCTGCAGCGTAAAAAGTGCAGAAACTACCCTCCACACCAACTAAACACCAGGCAGAATGTACCTGCTAATGCAAGCAAGGTCAAAATAGGCAGGTGTGATGGGTTCCAAGGAATCTGGGGAGCAATGTCCCAAATGAAAGCAGTCTAGGAGATAGTGAGGCAGAAGCTTGGTGGTTGTTGGGCATAAGTCAAAAAATAGGATAGAGTCCCAACGTAGCCATGCAGATAGGTAGGAATCAAGGTGTAAAGAGACAGCGAAAGTGGAGCCTGGCCACAGCCATGGCTAGAGAGGCCCAGAGGCAATCCATGCAGTGGGCAGCTGAGGCAGCAGGAAGGAAAGCAGAGACAGAGAGGAAATGCCAGAAGGGGGAGAAGAGCCAATCCCAGCAGTGGGGAAGGGGGGCAGTAGCCACCAGGGCATCCAGGCAGCAACAAGCAAAACAGCCCACCTCAGCAGAAACCTCAAGGTTGGAGCAGCAAGGGGAGGAGGGGGCAGAAAGGATATTGACCAGAAACAGCCATGGCCTTCCCAAGGAGGAGAGCGCCAACATAGAACAAAATGACAACATGGGGCTGAGAGGTGGAGAGCAGACAACCAGCAGCCACACTTTGACAAAGCACCAGTAAGCATCAGAGAGTGAAAGTGTGAAATGCTGGGGCTCCAGTGGATTCTCCTGTGTGTGGTTATAGTGTGCTGATTGCTGAGCATTGTGTGTCCTATAAAATTAAATAACTGAATAATTTGTAAGCAATTACATTAGTGGCATGCTTCCATAGCAGACTGGAGTACTGGACCAGCTAAGCCCAAAGAGGCAAGGGTGGAGGTCGGAGGCAAAGGCAGACATGAAGCTGTGGATTGCTGAGGTAGTAAAAGATAGGGGATAAATAATTTTTAAGGTACATAAGGGAAAAAAGGAAAACAAGAGGACCAATGGCCTCAGCCCTTCACACTAGGAGATGAGTTGGGTCAGGGTCCATTTCACAACATGCTGGGGAGATCCCTGCCCGAATGCAGAACACCCTGTCTGAGAGAAACAGAGCAAACTCTTCACACAGTGTGATTGAAAATGCTCTTTTTGGCTGTAGACAGACTGGACAAAAGATTCTATCCACAGTCCGAAATAGCTGAGCTGGTCTGTTCCTCCCAGCAGCAATCTCCCTGAATAGGAACTCTTACTGTTGATTGCCCCTTGATAGTCATTATAATGATTTCTCAAGGCTAGTCTGTTGTCCTCGGACTGGGTCCTCTGACAACAATGCTCCAACTTCTGACCCCTGGTCTTCATCTCCTTTAGAGCCTCATCAAACCATGGAGGTCTCAAGCGTGAAGACCTGGGTCATATACGGACCGGTGCAATGACATTGAGTGCCTTGGCAATGGCCCCAGTATAGGCTGCCAATCACACATGCAGCACTCACCTCAGAAAAGTCTACTGCCACCAAAAGTCTCTCTGGGGACAATCCCATTAAAGGGTGGCAGTGGCCCATCTCAACGGGGGGGGGGGGGCAAACGAGAACTCCACCATGCAATGATCAGACCAAATGACTCGATCAGTCTTGATATCTGTGAACTCAAGCCCCAGCAAGAATACCAAGTCCAAGGTGTGGCTGTGTTGATGGGTCGCAGAGGTAACCACCTGTGCCAGACCCAGAGATGTCATTGTCTGGAGGAGGTCATAACCAAAATGCGAGGATTTGTCATCGATCCAGGCATTGAAGTCCCCCAGAATCAACCATCTAGGGGACTCCAACACTGTGTCTGGCCTACCAAGTTGATAATCTACAGAATGAAAAACAGAATGGGTTTGTGTCAGGGAGGTCTTGCCAGACCAACCTGATACTGTTTTGGTGGTAGACAGGGGGCAGGCAGTATATCTGCTCTACTTTGACTTCAGCAAGGCCTTTCACTGGCACAGTGCAGCCCACTTATACCAGAAGTGGTTAAGCTGGAATTTCAGTTATACCGTCCGGTTTCCGAAAGCCAAAAGCTGCTTCCTTGGATGTCAGTGCAAATAATGTTATTGCAATTTAAGCAGCCTGCTTATGCCGACTGGCAGACTGACCTTTAAGCTGTGATTTCCTGCCTGTCATGACGGCGGTCTGGGTTACTTGTGGTCACTCCATCTGTCAATTAGCTGTTACTTATTGTAAAAGAGTCATGGCCAGGAGTCAGTTGCACTGCTAAACGTTCAATTGCACTGCTAAACATTTTAATTGTAGTCGTACACTGTCTTACCATCAGTTGTTCTTCTACTTTGTCCTGTCAGCATGCTGCCGAAACAGAGTGCAATTTCTCTCACATGCAAAGCTGAGCCTAGGAGACCTCTTCCTTCACTTTCACATGCCCAAGTCCACACTTTCCGATCTGAAGAGGGACAGAGAAAAGATTTTCAAATCCTGCACAGAAATCAAAACCCAGATCAGAAAAGGAAGCGTGATGGTAAGGACAGTGAAACTGAGGAGTCACTGTTACACTGGTTTGTGAACACAAGAGGCTGGGATGCCCTTATCAGTGGGCCGCTTTTGTTGGAGAAAGCCTCGCAGATTGCTACTGTACTTGGCAAGACAGACTTTGTTCCCTCCATGGGCTGGCTACACAGGTGGACAATCCGCCATAACATCAGCTTTAATCAATCAATCAATCAATCAATCAATCAATCACTTTATTTAACCAGGCATAAACACCATTGAGCAAGCTCATTCTCAAGGTGGTCCTGGGCATCCTTTAAGCGTGCCCATGGAGAGAAACAAAGTGCTGATGTTGCCAGTGCGGATCAGTGGCTGTCAGATGTGCTGTCAGGGGTGCTTGCAGAGCACGCACCTGAAGACATCTTCAATTGTGATGAGAGTGGCTTCTTTTTCTTTTCATTGTGTTGGCCCTGGTAAGCTCAATTTCAAAAGTGAGCTCCCCCAAGGAGGGAAGAAGGCCAAAGAAAGATTGAGTGTCCTCTGATGTTGCAATATGATGTTTGTTTGAGCTCATAGCATTGTGAACATTATACAATGCAGAACCATACATATCACTGCCTTTTAAAGGCACAGCGCTACCAGTAATTCAGTGCAGTCCGCAAATCGTGATCTCGGTCAATAACGTTAAGTTAGACACCGGCTATATCGGAAGAAATGGATATGCATGGAGGTGTCTGCCATAAGTGGACTGCACTGTACCACACGATGGGCTGCTGAAGAAGTTGGAGGACTTGGGAGTGGAGTGAGGTATAGTTAGGTGGGTAGGAAATTGGCTAAGGGGAGGCAAAAGAAAGCAATGGTTAACAGTGCTAAATCAGGGACATGGAGGTCACAATCGGAATGCCACAGGGATTAGTTCTGGGAGCTATCCTATTTAATATCTAGGGAAAGTTGTGCTCTTTGCTGATGACACAAAGCCATGTGGCAGGGTGGAACATGAGGAAGGGGTGCAGGAGTCCTAGAAAGATCTAGAGAAACTGGAGAAATGGTCTAAGGTCTGGCAGTTGAGATTTGATGCCAGGATGTGCAAAGTAATGCACTTAGACAGAATCTGTACACAGAATACTGGATGTGAGGAGTTAAGACTGGCCACTTCAACAGAGAGATATTTAGGGGTCATAATCAATGAGTCCCTCAAGCAAACAAGTCAATGCAACAAAGCATACAGCAAGGCATCAAGGATGGGTATCAGAGAAGGAATATGGGTGACGCAATAACGGCAAGTGGAAAAGCACGAATGACTTTTGGGCGACCTGTGTTTTTTAGCGAGTGGTACTTTCAGCAAGGTTGTAGTGAAAGAAACTGATGAAACTAACTGGTGAGAGCAGTGAAATACAATGTTGTAGAGTGAGCTGCTGAGCTGCTGAGCTGCCATTGTGGCGTAGAGGCTAGGGTGGTCAGCTGTGTTTGTGTGAGATGCCTTTAGCTGCAGTTCGAGACTTGCTGTTTTGTTCTTTAGATGCTGAGTTTCCTCCTTGCTTCCCTAGTGAAAATCCCACACTCCCAAGTTTCCCCCCTTCCTTGAATTGTGCCAAACTCAGAGTTGGTTATTTTATTGAAGGGGTTGGCCCCCACATTGGGGGTGTGGGGGGGCGAAGCCCCACCTAAAGCATGCAGTGTTATGTGCTGCCGTCTGTGTTGTTTGGAGCGAAAGTCGGTATTTTGGCTGTTGCTTTGATTGTCAGGGGATGTTTGCGGTTTCAGCGTTTTGCTCTTGCCCATATGGCTGTCTCTGTAAAGTTTTCACTCATATCACATGGAACCCAAGGATGCTGGGTATATAAGGAGGGGTTTTGACAGTAGGAGAAGCGAGATGGTTCTGTCAATGTACTGATCCCTGGTGAGGGCTCACCTGGAGTACTGCACCCAGTTCTTTAGTTCTCACATAAGGAAAGACATTGACAAACAAGAATCAGTACAGCAAAGGCTCACCAAGATGATACAGGGCCAGCAGGAAGCATGTTGCCACAGTGACACAAAAAGCATGAACCCACTGCAGTGACACACGCAGAGTGACTGCAAAGGGAGCACAAGGGAGAACATGCCGACACACCCGACAGAGTGCTGACAGGTGTGTTGACAGGTGCAATACAAAGGTAGGCAATAAAGCTGTGCCACAGCTGCCAGATCCTGCACACTTGGACTGATGCAGCAAGAGTTTGTGCAGCGTGCAAAGGGGAAGGAGATGCTCATCATTGGTGGGTACATGTACCAGTGGGAGCAGCGCTGTGGAGACGTGGTATACTGGAAATGTGTTTAATCCAGTGATGGCCGGTGTATGGGGTGAGCACAGCCGGCTGCCGAGGATGATGCGACCCTGTCCAGCTGGCACAACCATGTGCCCGACACTGCCAGAGTTGGTGTGCGGTGGGTGTGAGCGGCGGTGAAGAGGAGGGCACCAGAGACAAGTGAGAGCAGCCAGCAGTGTGCCTGAAGCTGTCGGAGGCAGCCTGCCACCCATGAGACTCATGAAACGGGCCACACAAGGGGTGAGGAGGGGTGTACAGAGGGTAATAGATCCCACCAACCTTTCTGAACTGAGCACACTTGAGGTTTACCGAGTGACACAGGCAGGTGAGCCCTTCCTGCTTTACAATTCTGGGGGTTCTGACCACAGCTTCCTACTTTTCAGCACCACCCACAACCTAGAATACCTCGCCCGGAACAGTGCCCCCACAAAAGATTAATAATCAAGTTAGCCAGCCTGGGAGTGAGTCCTAGGGTGGTAGCATGGGTAAGAAATTGGCTGCACAACAGAGGGTAATAGTAAATGGAACTCACTCCGAAGAAAGGGGTGTTACTAGTGGGGTACCTCAGGGTTCAGTACTGGGTCCAGTCGTCTTTAATGTTTTTATAAGAGACATTGCAGAGGGTCTGGAAGGAAAAGTATGCCTCTTTGCAGATCACACAAAGATCTGCAAAAGAGTTGATACACAAGGGGGGGGTGGAAAGGATGAGAAGGGACTTGGCAAGGTTGGAGGAATGGTCAGAAGTATGGCAACTTAGATTCAATGCAAAGAAGTGCAAAGTAATGCACCTGGGAAACAAAAACCCAGGGGAAGAGTACACAATGGGGGGAGGTACTAACAACAGCAAAAATGGAAAAAGACCTGGGAGTAAACATATCAGATGACCTTAATGTAGGCAAGCAATGTGAGAAGGCAGTAAGGAGAGCTAGGGGGTTACTGGGATGCATAGGGAGAGGCATCACAGGTAGAAAATGGAAAGTGATTATCCCTCTGTACAGACAATTGGTGAGACCCCATCTGGAGTACTGTGTGCAGTTTTGGAGACCCCATCTGTGCAAGGACATAGACAGGATGGAGGCGGTCCAGAGGAAGGCAACTAAAATGGTGCAGGGTCTGCATCAGAAACTGTATGAAGAGCGACTAAGAGAGCTTAATGTGCATACCGTTGAGGAAAGAAGGGATAGGGGGACATGACAGAAACTTTCAAGTACCTCAAGAGAATCAACAAAGTCCAGGAAGGTAGCATCTTTTAGAAAAAGAGATGTGCAAGAACAAGGGGGCACAATTCAAAGACAGAGGGGGCACGGCTCAGGGGCAATGTGAGGAAATATTTTTTCACAGAGAGAGTGGTGGATGCATGGAATCGCCTTCCTGAGGAGATTGTGGGGTCAAAAACTATGGGAATTCAAGAATGTATGGGACAGACATATGGCAATTATAGTGGGGGGTAGGAGGAAGTAGGCTGTTCATAAACTTGAATTTTCAGCTTTTCCAATAGGTAGGAAAATGGGAAGACTGGGTAGGCCAAGCGGTCCTTATCTGCTGTCAAAGTCTATGTTTCTATGTTTCTATGTAAGTGCCTGGTTCAGAGATGGGACCTTTAAATGCTGTCCCTGGCTTTTCCAGTAGCTCCACACTCTGCATGGTGTGGAGGTGTCTGCCATGCTGCCCACTGCATATGTTGTAATGACCAAGAGGACAGTGGCTGCTTACACCGAGGTATTCAGGAAGATTGCTGAGTTATGCCCTGTCAGTGAGCCACGATTCATGATCATTGACTTTGAGATGGTAGCCTTTAAGGCGCTGCGGGCTGTATTCCTACAGCTGGATGTCTATGGTTGCTTTTTCCATCTCTGTCAATGGGGGTGGAGGCAGATACAACAGCATGGCAATTGCATGAGGATGTATGTTGCAGATGAGCAGTGCTCCATGCATATGCGCATGCTACCCACATTGGCGTTAGTCTTTCTGGAGGCTGTGTGTGCCATGTATGATGAGATGCAGAGCTAGATATTTTTCATGCAACATGATGAGGTGCTTGCTCCAGTCCTTGACTATTTTGAAGATACCTGGCTTGGGAGACCAGTCCAGAGTGGCCATTGCTGTAAGCCACTGTTCCCCATTGATGTGTGAAACTGCTATGCCACTGTCCAGGAGGGGATGCCGTGCACGAACAATGACATTGAAGGGTGGCATAGGGTGTTCAGTTCCCTGCTGGGTGCCATACGTCCAACACTGTGGTGGCTTATCGATGTCCTGAAGAGAGAGCAGTGCCTCATGGAGGTGAAGATGCAGCAGGCGGTGTCTGGCAAGGCTGTCAGAAGCTCACACAGGAAGTGGAGGGACAATGCACAGCACCTGGTGGACATCATCAGCAAGTATGCGGTATGGTGCTGGGGGGACTACCTGATGGGCCTGACACTCAACATCAAGCTGCATGTTTGAAGGGCTTGCGGGGGGATGTTTGCTCAGATACTAGGTTGAGACTGTGTGCACTCAGGGCTGTGCAGTGTGTGCTGAACTTACGGTGTGTACGTGGCACTTTATGGATTCTTGTGTGTCCTCCACTCTTGCTGTGCTCCACATTCGTTGCCCCCTGCATGGTCGCACTGTACAACACTGTCCAGGTGCTGTGTGGTGGGCTGTTTTCTGCACGTGAGGGCACGTGGGCTGGTGGGGTGCGCAGTCACTATCGTGGTCTTACGGTGTTGTGTTGTGCAGTACATCACTGTTTGAACTGTTGAGGAGGTGCCTGTCGGGCTGCTGGGTGCTGTCCATTGCTGTTCTGACCGTCAAGGTGGTACCCATCAGGTTGCTGGATGTCGGTGCTACAGTGTCACTGTACAGGATGTTGGCGGTATTATTGTTGATCCACTGTGGTGGAACTGGGCCAGCAGGGCAGATCCTATGAGGAATGGTTGGATGCCCTAAATATGTATTTGCTAAAGGTCAGGCAGGAGCAGGGGGGCATGATTAAAATAGATATGTTTCTCAGGCACAGAAACAAGGTAAACATTGAGGACCTATATGTAAGAAATAGGGATGCAGTCACTAGGGGATATAACTGGAGGTTGATGGGGGCAAATTCAGGAGACAATTGAGGAAGTTCTACTTCATTGAGAAGGTGGGGGATCCATGGAACAGACTGCCAGCAGAAGTGGTGAAGGTTACTACCCTAAATGTGTTTCAACATGGTTGGGACAGGGCAAGGGGGCTCATAGCCCCCATGGGGGGCAGCAGGGGTTTGAGGGGGGGTAGCAGGCAGGGAGGGACACAAACCACCACAACAGTAGGTCAGTGGGGTGAGGTAGTATAGTAAGGGCAGACTAGATGGATGTCTGGTCTCTTTCTGCTATAATTCACAAAAAATACAGCCAGAAGCTTAATCTGGTTCAGTGTCAGTAGACTTTCATCTGTAACCCAGGTACCATGTAAGCAAGGGCTACTACCCCTGCCTGTTGGGCTGCAAACAGGCTGTGGGGCCTAGGCTGTGTTCTGATGGTAATGGGGGGGGTCTTTCCAAAATAATGAGTAAATTATAGTGTGCCAGATGTTTGTGTACTATAGCCCCCTGGAATGCTGTACCTACCCACCTCCCCTTCCAGTCACCCCACACATGGAATACCATAAACAGTTGTAACACTTTACTTTGCATGCAATTGAATACCATAAACAGATGCAGCATTTTACTTTGCATGCAGTTATTGACTATAGCTAATAATATACTAAATTATAGTGTGCCAGATGTTTGCATACTTCAGAACAAACACGCCCCCCTCACTAGGAGAAGGGTGAGGGGCACCGTCACAAAATGGCTAAATGGAGACCTACTCTCCCTTATGAAAGCCAGGGATAAACGCTGGGCATCCTATAAGGCCTCCCTTAACAATCACGACCTGATGGCCTATAGACACCTCGGAAACACCTGTAAAAGAGCCATCTGCTCTGTTAAAAGCGACTTCTGCAAATCAGAATTACTCTCCTCCAGCAGTAAACCGAGGAGCTTCTGGCAACATATTAAAAATGCCATTGGGGATCAGCAAAAGCAGAGGTCACTGACCTGCTCATCGGTGGGATCAGCTGTAACAACCCCCAAACCATCGCGAATGCCTTCAACTCCCAGTTTTCTGAACTGCCCCCCTCCTCCCCTTCCCTGCCCCCCTTCCGACTGAGGCCAGTAACCCCCAATGAGACCCATAAGCTGCTCTCTGGCCTCTCCCCATAGCGGAGCAGGTCATGACACTCTCGGCGAAACTCCTTAGGCTGGGTGCCCACCTCCTTGCCAGGCCATCTGCACCTATTCAACTCCTCCATTAACTCAGGGATTATTCCCGACCTGTGGAAAGTGGCTAAAGTTGTGCCTGTATCTTAAAACAAAGGGAATCTAAGGACCCTCAGAACTACACATTTATCGCCATTCTGTCTGCCTCCAGTAACTGCTCGAGAAAGCCGTTGCCTCCCAGCTCTCCCAATACATCCTGGACTACAATATTCTCTCTCCCGCCCAGCACGGCTTCAGGAAAGGGTATAGCACGTCCACTGCCCTTGCCACTGTTACCTCCCTGATCAGGGCAGGCACTGACCTAGGCTATCTCACTGGGGGCATCTTCGTCGACCTGTCCAAAGCCTTCGACAGAGTTAACCACTTCCTCCTTGGCTCCATGCTTCTAACCCTTGGGTTCTCCCCCTCTGCCCACGCCTGGTTCCAAAACTACCTTTCCAACCGACAGCAACACACCTACTTCAACTGGACATCCTCCAACCTCTCTCCTGTCCTCTGTGGTGTACCTCAGGGGTCCGTCCTTGGTCCGACCCTATTCTCACTATTTATCAACGACCTATCTTCCGTCCCTACCCATGCCCACTCCACCCTTTACGCAGATGATCTCGTCCTCCTGGCCAGCTCTTGGGACATCTCAACTATTAACTCCCAGCTTAACTCCGACTTTGAACGCATACATACTTGGCTGCATGACCACAGGCTCACCCTCAATCTCAAAACTCAAGCCATGTTGTTTGGGTCCTCGAACAAAATAAAATCCTGCCCTGCTCCCCTTCGTATCCTCGGGGCCGACGGCTCTCCCCTCGAGATGGTTACCTCCACCAAGTACCTAGGTGTCACCCTCGACCAGCAGCTGGACCTCACCCTGCACATCCGTAACATTTGCAACACCTCTAACCGCAAACTTGCCCTAGCTTATCATGCCAATAGCTGCCTCACCCCTGCTGCCCGCCTAGCCCTCGCCCGTGGGGTCCTCCTCCTCCCCACTGTCTGCTATGGCCTCGTCACTTTCACCCCAGTCCCCAAAACCAGCCTATCAAAATGGTACTCAGCCTACAACAATGTTTGCCGCTTCGCACTTTCCGATCCTCCCCTCACCCATCGGTGTGATCTCTACAACCTCCTAGAGTGGCTCCCCCTGGAGAAACACCGGTCCTTCATTATAGGCAACTTCATCGACAACATTGTCCGCTCTGGTTCCCCCCCTGCTCTTGCCCTTCCCCTTAACCCTAGGCCCCCATCCTACCACCTCAGACCCGGGACAACCCAAGAACGTCTCGTTCCTAGGACCCGCACCCTTGCGGGTGATCGGTCCTTCCACATTTACGCCCCCAAACTTTGGAACTCGTTCCCAGAACTTGTCAGGGCCTCCTCCTCCCACCCAAGCTTTAAAGCCTCCCTCTGGAATTTACTGAAACCTTCTCCACCCTGCCCCTGCTCCTCATAATCCTTCTCCGTGGGTGGGGGCCTCTCCCTCCCCCTCACTACCCCACCTCTGCCCTACTCGCACTTCTCCCCTAGCTCCGGCCCAGCAACCAGGCCCATCCCTCCCTGTCTTTGGCACCCTCCTGCTTTCACTTACCATTGTCACCGCTTCTGTTTAAGCATAGTTTTTTCCTTGTCCTAGAGCTAGCCTTGTAAACACCTGCTGTGCTAGGTTACCTTCTTGTCTCCTCAATCTGACTAACTATGTACTCAACCTATCCGCGTGTTTGAGTTATTTTTCCTATGTTATTACCTGTATTTCCTCCCATGTACTTTCACAAATTTACTGAGCCACTATTGTAATGCCTGGATCTTCTATGGATTTTTTCCCTACTCTGTAATCTGTTAATAGTATGATGTCTGACTCTGGTAACTCTCCTGGGTCGCACCCTTCTCTGTAACTGTGATGTACACCTTATGGTACCTGTAATCCTCCCGGGTCACACCTGAAAATAGGCACATGGCTGTCTAGTGTGCTTACCCGGTTAACAAAAGCAAATAAATAAATAAATAAATAAATACTCATGGACTGTATTGAACAACAGCAGTAAATTATTTATTAAATGGGGAAGAGGACTGGGATGCAGAAATAAAAACTATTTGAAAGATTTGATGTAACTGGTAAATACTTGAACAATAAACAATAATAGTGCCAACCCCCCAACAGCAACACAGTCAAAATGACCCACCTCCCCACTGGTACCAGTATCCCTAAATAGTCTGACTGGGTACCCAGTAATAGTTGCAGGCCTATATGTTGCTACGGGTTGGCCGGCGTTGGTGCACTTTAAACTAAATTGCTACTTGGTTTGGAACTTTAATCTAACTCCCCAGGTCAGGGCAGCCCTATTTTACTCATGGTTATGTAGATAGATGACAGGGTCTGGGTAGCGACCACAGGCAGGCTGGAGAGCTGGGGCCTTGAGCAGTGAGACAGGTTGGCAGCAAGCTTGCTGGCTGAGGCAGGATAGTCTGGCAGCTTGTCACCTTCTGGCTTGCTTGAAGAGTCTGGCAGCTTGTCACTTTCTGGCTTGCTGGCTTGCAAAGTCTGGCAACTTGTCATCTTCTGCATAGCAGCTTGGATCAGATGCTGGAACAGGCCAGTACTGGGGACCAGGGCCAACATGTCTCCAGGGGAGACGATCAGTAGCGCCTAGCAGTAGTGCCACCTGGCTGACTCCCCAGACTGTCCTTGGTGGCAGTGGCTTCTGTTCTGGAGCTCAGGAGATCATTCAGGCATTTCTCCTCTGTGGCTGCAGCAGTGGATACCTCTGGGAACAACCAGCTCACTACCTAGGTCAAGGAGTGGCACACAGTCCCAGGCAGTTTTCAAACTGCAGCTTCAAACCACAATGGCTTATCTTGATTTAGCTGGATGTCCCAGATGAAGGGAACCTTCTGCAGATATCTCAGGGATCTGCTTGCTTGATTGAGACTTCCAGACATTTTGCAGGATAACAGTCCACCCTCCTCACAGGCTGAGGTCTCCTTTCAGGTGCTATAAAGTTTAAGTTGCAAAAAGCTCTGCATACACACTCTCTGGATCTCCAGATGAAAGAGAGTGTTTTGGCAAGTCTTCTGGTATTTGGCTGTGGAAGCCTTAGGACAACTTTCAAACTTATCCTTAGATATAGTCCAAGTCCTCTTGTATCACTGAGAGCTTCAGCCCGACTGCCCTGAGCTGTAACTGTTCCTGAGATCTGAAGTGAGAAAATCAGCCTCTGATTGGTTGAACACAACTGTCCCCCTTTAAAATTAATATGCAATAAGTTCTTATGATGTCCAATTGGCTGTCTGTTTGGGCGCCAAAGAGATTGTCTGTACTCCATACCCAGGAGCTATAGCTGCAGGTCCTTGGTCTCCTTGATTGCTGATGGGCTGGCTTGGGGTCAAAGGCAACAAATATGGCTGCTGCTATAAACAGTCTATATGCAGTCCCACTTTAAAGTCTCTTTTGCAGAATTTTTTTTACATTTGTTTAAACATAAATGCCCCCCACAGTCTGCTAGATGCCCCTCTGCTCTGGTGTCTGGTGGCAGAATCTGGCTTGCAAGGGGCTTCCCCTACCTGTTGCTAGCATCATAGCACTGACTCCCCAGGTGGCAGGCAGGCTTTTTTTTTCATGTAGCAGCCACGGCTGCTTTTAAAAGTGTATGCGCCCTTCACTGTAACAGCGCTTAAGAGTGCTTTTTTAAACATTTTATGTTCCTTTTCTATCCCCTCCCCTAACATGACTCTAGACCCCCAGTTGTGTTGCTGGCAGTCCCAGGTGTTGGAGCACACTAAGGAGATGCTGGCCAGAGCTGCTGCAGCAGCTTTTGCCCTTAAGCGCCATAGCACTTATACAGCTGCCAGCTTGCACTTCTGAGCAAGCTCCCTGCTAAAATGCTTGGGTACTGAGCAGCATGGTGTTCACAAAACCGTCAAGTGGGCAGTCATCTTCCACACTCCTCCAGTCCCTCACACAGGGATTGGGCACATGGGGCCAGCAGGAGCAAATAGAGGACACAAAATGGGACTGGGACTAGCAGGATGGCAGAGTAATGCCTGGGGAGAACAAACAAGGAAGCCCCATCCATGGGGGTGGGTTACACACTCCCCCGCCTAAATATTTTGAGTCTGCGACAAGTCCATACCAGGGATCTGTTGCAAATAAACTTTAGCCAAAGCATTCCAACATGTTAACTTGCACTGTGTAACTAGACAATTGATTCCTGACTAATATGAGTAATCAATATATCCTTGTCTAGACACATGTGACTCTCTAGATCGTATCAGAAACATTTAATAAAAGTCTTTTTGGATTCATAGACAGCTGTCATGACATTACATGGAATACCGTAAACATACATACTGTTTGTGCTCAATTATCTGGCCATTTTGAGACAATACCATGAATGCACATTTCCACCTCCCCTTTTATTCTTTTTACTTTTATCTACTCTGGGTGGTTTGGCATTAGGTGGGCACACAACAGTTTTAGTCAGAGACCTCAGGGTGACACAGATGCTCTTGTGGACTACATGCATGGGCAAGTCAGTAAGAGCCCCTGGAAAATCATAGGTGAGCTTTAACAAAAGCTTTTCACTTCTTTCAGAGCATCACAATGGTACTTGCACTTCTTCTTCGGCATCAGGAGGCATCCCCCTATTTCATTGCCCACCAATGAAGCATCCTCAGGCAAAGTGGGCACCACAACTTCCTCTGGCACTTTGTTTGTTTGCTCTGTCTCTGCTAGTTCAGGCTTTGCAGGTTCAGGCTCTACATGGTCTCCACCTTCTTGCTCTGCCTCTTCCTTGGATTCCAGACGGTCATCTGAGGGGCAATGTCAGTTGGTGGTTCAAAGTCCACTGATATGGTTGGAGGCTCTGTAGCAGGCATATCTGTCAAATTACTTGTGGTTTCATGCATCCCTTGCAGTAGTCTAGCAAGTTCTGGGGGTGGGATAATAGTAGACTCGGTAGTAAACTACTTCTCCTTCTGACTCGGAATCTGAACTTTCTGGTTCTGGTGGCTCATCAAAAGTTACTGGGACAACTCCAGATTGTTGGGCCCTTTGTTTAGTTACTCATCTGCATGCAGCAGCTCTTGTTTCAGGAGGCTTTGGAGGTGCAATCTCATTCTCTGTGTTCTCAGTAGCCATTTGACCAATAGGCAACAAATGATTTTTATGAATGGTTTGGTAACCACTGGTATGTCCCTCGGGATGAATCTTGTATATAGGCATTTCCTGCAGCCTCTCTATTATGACATATGGGGTAATGTCCCATCTGTCAGCAATCTTATGATTGCCATGAGGTCCTAAGTTTCTCATCAGTGCCCGGTCACTATTAATAACTCTTGAACCTTGACCTATTTGTCATGTGTCTCTTTGCACAGTTTCTTTTTGTAGCAGCTTCAGCAGCTAATTTATAGGCAGAATTTAATTGTTCTTTCAATTGCTTTACATACTGCAGGTAGGACTCAGCTTGGGTGCCATCAGCAGAAACACCAAAACAGATGTCTACAGGTAATCTCGCCTCTCTGCCAAACATCAAACTATAAGGTGAAAAGCCAGTGGCATCATTCTTGGTACAATTGTATACGTGCACTAAAGTACTCTCTTGTTGACTCCATCTACTTTTATCTCTGGGGTTCAAACGTCCAAACATATCAACTAGAGTTCTGTTAAATCTTTTGGGCTGTGGATTACCTTGCAGATAATAAAGGGTAGTACGTGATTTGCTGATACCCCAAAGAGATACAGTTCTTTAATCAAGTGACTCTCAAAATCCCTCCCTTGATTGGAGTGAATCCACTGGAGGGCCCCATAATGAATAAAAAACCTCTCTGTGATAACTTTGGCAACTATAGAGGCTTTCTTGTCTTTGGTGGGATAGGTCTGTGCATACTGTGATAAATGGTCAGTGACCACCAGTATGTTGGTAATGTTCTTGGAGTCAGGCTCCAGGCTGAGGAAATCAATGCAGATGAGCTCCATGGATGCACTAGTTACAATGTTGACAAGGTGGGGGTGGCCCTTTGTGGCTGAGCTTTCCATTGGACACATCGCTGGCAGCTTCTACAGTAACTTTCTATGTCATTGCCCACTCGAGGCCAGTAAAACTGGTCACAGAGCAGGTCTAGGGTATGTTCACTTTCCAAGTGTCCCCTGTTGTCGGGTACAGCATGCAGTACAACCTTCCTGAACGTTGCTTGTAAGACCAGTTGCAGTCAAGAAGGTCCATTCAGGTTTCTGATTTCTCGATACAGCAGATTGTCTTTAATCTAATTTTGATCATTCTCCCAGAAATAACTTCATATTAGAGTCAGTTGCATAGTGTGTAGAATATCTTTAATAACTGGATCCAACCTTTGCTCTCTCTGCAGGTATTGTGGAGTCAATTGAAGAAGACAACTTAAATCCAATGCAGCAAAGTTGCAATAAGCAATAGGCAAACAGTCACCAGATGCACCAAGAACATCCACTAGACATTCAGTAGCAGCAGTAGGAATCTGATTATCTGTATCAAATTTTGTACATAGGGCTTTAATGGTCTAGTTAGGTACGAGTATCCATTCTCTCTGAGTAAGAGTGGAAGTGGTTGGGCATTGCGACAAAGTGTCTGCATCAATATGGTTTAATCCAGAATGATATTCTATACAATAATCATAGGTGGACAGAGCAGACAACCACCTATGCCTGGCGGCATCAAGCTTAGCGGTGGTTTGAACATAAGTTAGAGTTGTTATCTGTGTTCACGGTGATGTGCGGCCCATATAACTACTCATGGAACTGGTTCACAATGGCCCACTTAAACACAAGGAACTCAAGCTTATGGACAGAATATTTCTTCTTAGCACCATTCAGACTTTGGCTAGCAAAAGCAACCGGGTGCAGTCCCTCAGGGTAACTTTGGGAGAGGACTGCCCCAAGCCCACTAAAGCTAGCATCCGTATGAAGGACGTAAGGCTTCTCTGGATTGGCATAGGCAAGGGCAGGAGCAAGATTCAGTTTGTGTATTATCTCTTCAAAAGCTTTGTCACAATCAGAGATTCACTGGGCCCCAAAAAGGCTCAGAAGACTTGAAATAAAGTTTGGTTTCAGCTGATTTACTAGACAGTCTCTTGTTCTTGTTAGCTGGAGGATAACCTTGGGTCAGATTTAAAAGAGGTCATACCACTCAGGTGTAGTCTTTGACAAACCGACGATAATATCTACAAAATCCAAGAAATTGTTGCAGTTCTTTGAGGTTAGTTGGCTTTGGCTAAGTGGTCAGGGCCTCCACCTTGATGGGGTTAGTCTGAATGCCTTCTGATGACACAATGTGGCCCATGTATTTCATGGAGCTTTGGAAAAACTGGCACTTGTCTATCGAGTGTTTGAGCCTGAACTCCTCCAGATGGTCTAACATTTTCAGAAGTCTGCACTCATGTTTCCCCAGGGTCTTTCCAAATACTATTACATCATCCAGGTAGACTAAGAATTCAAGCAAGTTCTTGTCCCTGACTGCTCATTCTGTAAGGGGTTGAAATGTTGCAGGGGCACCAGAGATACCTTGAGGTATTCAGAGAAACTCATAAAAACCTAGAGGACATATGAAGGTGGTCTTATCTCTATCTTGGTGCGCCATGGGTATTTGACAATAGCTGCTTCTGAGATCAAGTACAAAGAACCACTTACTTCCATTAAGAAAATCAAGGGTGTCTGGAATTCTGGGCATGGTACATTGATCAGGAATTGTCCATTTGTTGAGAGTTCTGTAATCACACACATGCGTGCAGCTCCATTTTTCTTGCGCATGACCACAATCAGTGACACATAGGGATTCTTCGATTCTTAAATGATACCAGTTGCCAACAGTTCCTGTAGGTGCCTTCTGACATCATTAATGTCTGTGAGTACCAGCCTGCGGGATCTCTTCCGGAAAGGGCATTCATCATTAAGTCTGATATGGTGCTCTTCTCCAACTATGCACCCTACATCCCATTTGTGAAGGGAAAACACCTTTGTTCTTTCAACTAGTTTGCAGCTGACTTGGGCCTTCCACACTTCTGGTATGGGAGAATCATTGGGTCAATGCCAGATTGGCTGCTGTCTCTGATAGGACTAAGTTGCAGTGCCATATCTACACAGTACACATGAGCCAAAGTGTGCCCTTTCCTAACAACAATGTCTGGATCTGACACACTCTTTACCTGGACGGTAACTCATTTAGCATAAGCATGAGCTCTGACTGGCAACATAATCCTGTAGGCAGACCGTGTTCTTCTGGAACATCTGTTTTTTTACATCTTTCTTCAGGCGTACCACACCACCGATACTGTATTCAGTATTAGAGGGCAGCACAAGTTCTTCAGCATCCCGATGCCATACTATAACCACAGGGTCATCTTGGACTTTGGCTGTAGACTGGGTTTGTTGCTGGTAGGCCTTTTGAACTAAGACGTGTACATGCAGCACTTTTTCTTTCTGTTCAGCTTCTCTTTCCTGGCGAAGCTGAGCCAGGCAACCAAACTAATGGGCATTAGTGATAATAAGTATGGGCACTCTGTCATATATTCCAGACGCAGGACACACTAAGGCCAGTGTCTCAACCGGGTCCTCCACTCCGGTTACTTTGGATGGGAAGGCAATCCACACATTGATGTAACTCAGATATGGATAAGATGTATTGCTGAGTCCCCATACATTTAAACCTTCTAGAGGCAATAGCTTTTGATAAGACAGGTGCTGGTTGTATCAGTTCTTGAAAATAATTGTCACTTGGGAATCACTGTCCAACACAGCTTGAGCAGGCACTCTGTCAATAGTGACTGTTGTTTCAGTAGATGGTCCAACAAGCTTGTCAAGTTCAGGTAGTACAGAATAGCAGACTGGGCCCCACTGAAGTTTCCTTGTTTCTGGTACTTTTCTTCAAGCAGTTTGTCTCTTACTGGGTTCTCCTGCGATTGACACACCCTCTTTATATGTCTGTCTTTTCCACACTCGTAACAGAAAATGCCCTCTCTGTACAGTCAGGGAACCGAGCAGGGCATCAGAGGAAGCTCTCCTTTCTGGCTTACTTTGTTTAACAGGACCCAGAGTTCGGAACTCGGATGGGGGTGCTAATTACTGCACATTTCCAACCAAGGATACTTTCTCTTGACCTGGATGCAACTTGAGATTTACACCCCTCTAGCTCAGTTACCCATTTCAGTAACTCGTCCATCTTATCTTTAAAATCAGGGTCCAAAGAGAGTGCCTGGGTTTGCACTCCCACACCCATGACAGGAAGATTTGGTGTGGCTGGGAGAACAGACAGGTTCTGGTGAACATCATGACCCTCATTTCAAACAGAGTTAGAAGATGAGCTGGATCTCAGTTCTTGGATTTTGTTCAGTATCTCTTGTAGTCCAGGGCCATCATGGGCAAATCTTTTCTTGAGAACAGGAGTTGCAGTTGCCATAGCCGCACTGGGGTCTCATTGTTCTTCCTCACCCTCAGCCTCCTGCACCTCTTTCATCAGCACTCTGTGGGAAGGAGGATCATCCCTTCAGTCATGTAGCTGCAACTAAAGCAATAAACCAGAGTACCAAGCAGACTTGAGCACCTGTTCCAGCCTTACTTGATTCAATTAATTTGGGGCCACCCCTCCTTTCTGAAAGACTTTCTGCAATGCCTTCTCCAGGTGAGTCAGATAAGTGAACAATGGTTATCCTTTCCATTGTTTAGTTGCTTTGAACTTCCACAAAAGGTCATCACTCAAGTTGGTACCTCCAAACACACTTTCCAAGGTGATTAGATACTCTTAAACAAGAGCATCCAGCTCCGTGACTGTCAGAGATCAAATGGCATCCAAAGTGGGTCCTCTGGGGCTTTCTCCAAGCCATTTTCTTTTCTCCACCTTGGAGCATTACCAATCTTGCACTAAAGGAGCTGCATAGTCCATCCATGTCTCCAAATCATCCTTACCTGCTGGAGTGGGCTTTACTCCTGAAAACATTCTTAGTCTGAGGGAGATGACCCATAACTAGGTTGGGGTGCAGCCTCCCTTTTGGGAATCACAGTAGCATGCATCACTATGGTACATGCCACCTTGGAACCTTCTGGGATCAGTACATCAAGCAGTCTAGTGGGGTCAACTGCATGTTGGCACTCAATTAACACCATCAGCATCTCTGTGGCAGAGTCCATACACTGCCCCCCGGACACTTGACTATTGATATCGCCTCATCTAGTTGAGCTCTGTCCTGAGAGGGACTCCCAGGAGCAGAAGTGCTTTTTTAGGGTCCTTATCCTCACCTTCACACCACTCAAATAGTCTATTACAGGCCATAGTATCCACAATCACTCAGGGTTTGGGGGGCACAATACTGCCCTTGCGAGCATGGGACTTGATGTGGGGCATGACTGGTAAACAAGAGATCCCACCAGTGCCTCCAAAGATGTAACCCAGGTGCTGTGTAACCATGGGCTACTACCCCTGCCTGTTGGGCTCTAAACAGGTTGAGGGGCCTGGGCTCTGTTCTGATGGTAATTGGGGGGGTTCTTTCCCAGATAAAAAAGATACATAGCGTGGTGCCTCCACCCAGAGTAAATTATAGTGGGACAGATGTTTGCATAGTACAACCCCCTGGGATGCTGTACCTACCCATGTCCCCTTCCATTCACCCACACATGGAATACCATAAACAATTGTAACACTTTACTTCACATGCAATTATTGACTATAGCTACTAATATACTCACAGACAATATTGAACAACAACAGTAAACTATTTATTAAATGGGGAAAGCAGACTGGGATGCAGAAATAAATAACTGTTTGAAAGATTTGATGTAACTGGTAAATACATGAACAAGAAACAATAATAGTGCCCACCCGCCCAACAGCAACACATTCAAAATGGCCCACCTCCCCACTAGTACCAGTATCCCTAAATAGTCTGACTGGGTACCCAGTAATAGTTGCAGGCCTGTATGTTGCCGTGGGTTGGCCAGCATTGGTGCACTTCAAACTAAACTACAACTTGGTTTGGAACTTTAATCTAACTCCCCAGGTCAGGGCAGGCACTGTTTTACTCATGGTTCTGTAGATAGATGACAGGGTCTGGGTAGCAACCACAGGTAGGCTGGAGAGCTGGGGCCTTGAGCAGTGAGACAGGTTAGCAGCAGGCTTGCTGTATGAGGCAGAATGGTCTGGTGGCTTATCACCTTCTGACTTGCTTGCAGGGTCTGCAGCCTGTCACCTTCTGGCTTGCTTGCAAAGTCTGGCTGCTTGTCACCTTCTGCATAGTAGCTTGGATCAGATGTTGGAACAGACCAGTACTGGGAACCCGGGCCAACACACCTCCAGGAGAGGTGATCAGTAGTGCCTAGCAGTAGCACCACCTGGCTGACTCCCCAGACTGTCCTTGGTGGCACTGGCTTCTGCCTGGAGCTCAGGAGATCACACAGGTGTTTCTTCTCTGTAGCTGGCAGCAGTGGACACCTCTGGGAACAACCAGTTCATTCCTTAGAGCTAGGAGTGGCACACAGTCTCCAGGCAGTTTTCAAACTGCAGCTTCAAATCACAATGGCTTATCTTGCTTTAACTGGATTCCCCAGGTAAAGGGAACCTTCTGCAGACATTTCAGGGATCTGCTTGCTTGATCCAGACTTCCAGGCATTTTGCAGAATAACAGTTCACCCTCCTCACAGGCTGAGGGCTTCTGTTGGATGCTGCAAAGTTTAAGTTGCAAACAGCTTTGCAGACACGTCCTCTGGCTCTCCAGGTGATAGAAAGTGTTTTGGCAAGTCGTCTGGTATTTGGCTGTGGAAGCCTTAGGCCATCTTCCAAACTTATCCTTAGATATAGTGCAAGCCCTCCTGTATCATTGAGAGCTTCAGCCTGACTGCCCAGAGCTGTAACTGTCCCTGGGGTTTGAAGTGAAAATGGCAGCCTACGATTAGTTGAACACAGCTGTCCCTCTTTAAAATTAATATGCTTTAAGTTCACACGATGCTCAATTGACTGTCTGGGCGCCAAAGACATTTTCTATACCCCATACCAAGGAGCCATATTTGCAGGTCCTTGGGCTCCTTGATTGCTGATGGGCTGGCTTGGGGTCAAAGACAACACATATGGCTGCTGCTGTAAACAGTCTACATGCAGTCCAACTTTAAAGTCTCTTTTGAAGAGTTTTTACATTTGTTTAAACATTAATGCCCCCCACAGTCTGCTAGATGCCCCTCTGCCCTGGTGTCTGGTGGCAGAGGGGGGCTTGCAAGGGGCTTCCCCTGCCTGTCGCTAGTGCTGTAGCACTGACCCCCCAGGTGGCAGGCAGGCTTTTTAGTCATGTAGCAGCCACGGCTGCTCTTCAAGGTATATGTGTCCTTCACTGTAATAGCACTTCTGAGTGCTCTTTTAAACATTTTATGTACCTTTTCTGCCCCTACCCTAATGTGCCTCCATTAGTGTTGCTGGCAGTCCCGGGGGGTTGGAGTACACTAAGAGGATGCTGGCCAGGGCCACCGCAGTGGCTTTTGCACTTACGCGCTGTAGTGCTTATACACCACTGAGCCTGAAGCCACCAGCTTGCACTTCTGAGCAGGCTCCCTGCTTAAATGCTCGAGTACTGAGTGGCATGGCATTTGCGAAACCACCAAGCAGGCAGCTTTCTTCCACATGCTCCTCTAGTCCCCCACACAGGGATGAGGCACATAGGGCTGGCAAGAGCAAACAGAGGACGCAAAATGGGACTGGTACTAGTGGGAGGGCAGAGCAGTGCTCAGGGAGAATGAACAAGGTAAGCCTCACCCATGGGGAGGTGGTACACATCTGTATCCTCCACTTCCTGGGATGAGGCTGAAAACAGGCAAAATTGCCTAGTCTTCCTTTCCCAGTCAACAAAAACGAAATAAATAACTAAAACTCTGTTTCTCTAAGAAATTAAGTATTATGCTAACTGACATCAAGACACAGTTTCCTTGATGCACTGCTTGACTTGCTCTTTAACATATAGTAGGTCAGTTTTCACTATATATTCTGAGGCATGTTACCTTCAAGGATGAATTATTTCAGGAATTAGCAGTGTATGGATTCAAACAGAATCAAATATCAAGACCAACACCACATCAGGGCAACATCAGCAGCTAAGACCAAATGTTTTATTTCACCATTTATTTCCCATGATATCCCAGCTGAGATGCAGTATCGTGTTTTCAATGAAGTCCAGCTTTACCCACTTTTCTATAGCTAGGTGGACTGAACCAATGAGCCTATGTTAACCTATCAAACAGCCTACCATTAGAGACAGTGGACATGAAGAGGCCTTCAAGGTAAGCCTGGACAAATTTCTACTTACCAAGGGAAACACATGCTACCCTGGGTAGTAGAGTGGGTTGGGAATCCCTATGAATTAGTACATGTTTGCACAGAATATTTCTTCAGCCCTATTGATGAAGTGGGGGTGGATGGAGGGAAATGATGACCTAGAGTTCCAACCAACCTTAAATTACTATGTTGCAATGTTACCATGTAGTGTAAGTTACTTTGAAGCATTCAGAGTGACTTGCTCAGAGTCACAGTGATTAAGTGACTTTCGTCAGATTTGAACCTGGGTCTTCAAGTTCCAGAGCCTGTAATCTGGCCACTTCATCATAATGATTACTTATTTAAGACATTCTTACTCACATAAATGCATAATATTGGGCCTGACTATTGAAACGATGCTTTTCCATATTTAATTGTAACAAATAATGTATAGTTTATCATGCATGCTAGTTCTTGTTTCTTGAGTGTGATCACTTGTTTGGAGTTGGAAAGTTTCTGCCAAATAATCTGGGACAGAATCATTTGAACAGCAATACATATAGAATAATTTATTTTATTTTATTTTATTTATTTATTTATTATTACTTCGGAAGACACCTTTGATCCAAGGTTCTTTTACAAAGGTTCCATGTCAGGGAAACAATACAGAACATAGTGAGGACAATAACAAGTACAGTAGTTTCAAGCAGCCATAGGCTTTGTCGGGTACATTAAAGCTTTCATATGGAATTACTGTAATATGCACAATGATTCACAGTATGTATGTTAAGTTACAGTAATTTGTGTATATTATTCAAGAACATATGGACAATAAAAAAACAGTTGTAATATAGTTCACTAGAATAAATTAGAAGCTGATGGGAGAGATGGTAGATACATGTAGAGGAAGCTATGGGGAGAGAATGTAGATAATTGTGGGGAAATAAAAAGGAGGAGATAGGAGATAGTGGGTGGTAAAGGTGGGAGGGACTTAGAGGGGGGAAATTAGAGGGAAGGAGAGTAAGTTTAGTTAGGAGAAACATTCACAGGAGGACATTGTGACAAGGTGCTGACGCAGGTTGCACTTGAAAGTGCCCAGGGTAGTGTCATTGGTAACATCAGGTGGAAGCGAGTTGTACCAGGATGAGGCTCTGTATGTAAAGGAGTGTTGTCCTTGGGTAGTGCGGCAGCATGGAACAGAAAAAGTAAGATATTATGAGCTCCCGGTTAGGAGGGGGCCACAGCGGGGGACCAGTAAGGACTGAACCCTTGAGGGTAGGAGATTTAAGGTAATCTTTTTTGCTAGCATACAGGTCTGGTACTTGAGTCTGCTGGGGAGTTGGAGACAGTTTGCTTGCTTGTGGATGTCACCGGTATGTGAGAGGTGTGGAGCAGAGGTCAGTAGATGACATGCCTTGTTAAGGGCAATGGCAATTCGTCGAAGAGTGGTGTTAGTGGCAGAGCCATAGATCACAAACCCATAGTCGATTATTGATATAACAGAGCTCTGAATGGCAATGCTTAGGGCTTCACTGGTGAGGCAGCTCCTATGTCTAAAGAGAAGTCCTATGCGGGTGCTCATGATCTTGGCAATGCTCTCAATGTGTTCAGAGTAAGACAAGGTGCTGTCAAGGGTAACCCCCAGGTATTTAAACAGTTGAACATGTTCGAGCAATGTCTCTTCATTGTTTGTGATAGATAGACATTTGTTTTTATGTTTGTTGTGGATGCTATGAAACATCATTGTTTTAGTTTTTTTGTGATTTAGTATGAGTTTTTGAGATTTAAACCATGTCTTCACTTGCGTAAAGCTTGTTTGCAGTTGCAATTGTACGAGGGAGGGGTCAGGGTGGGAGGTGAAAATAACTGCATCATCTGCATATAACAGGAGTCTATTAGGGCATGATGCAGGGAGATTATTCATAAAAATACTGAAAAGCAAGGGACCCAAGATGGACCCTTGAGGAACTCCAGAGCGAATCAGACGGGAGGGTGAGAAGGACTCACCAACTCTGACCTGCTGGGTTCGGTCACTAAGGTAGCTTTGGAACCAACGTGCAGTGTCATCTGAGAGGCCAAGGCAAGATAATTGTTCAAATAGTGGGAAGCAGTTGACAGTGTCAAACTCCTTTGTCAAATTGATGAAGGTGGCGCCGACAAGATGTCCCTGATCCAGAGCATTATGGATGTAAGTGGTGAATTCAAGGAGAGCTGTGGTGGTACTATGTCCTTTTTGGAAACCATGCTGCTCCTGACATTGCAGGTTGTGGTTAGCAAGGTATTCTGTAAGTTGATCGGCAACTATTATCTTCAGTGCTTTCGAGAGAGGGTGAAGAATGGAGATGGGTCTGTAGTTAGAGGTTAGGGTTTTATCCACACTTTTGTGAATTGGCATCACAACAGCAGATTTCCATATTTGGGGGAACTGAGAAAGCATTAGGGATCAGTTGATGATTTTGGTGAGCAGGGTCAGGACTTCGTCAATGGTGAGGGCAAGGAATTTCAGATCTAGGGAGTCACCACTGAATCTGGGCCTCCCAAGCACTTTGAGCAGTTGTTTTTGGCTAGGGCCTCCAAGATAGTTCTAAAGAAGAAAGATGGATGGCCCTGTGTTAGTCTTGCTTTGTCCAGGCCTGGAGAGCCCGGTTGGGGTCAAAGAAGGCTGGAGGAAGCACATGACTAAGATCGGTGAATGCCGCATTAAAAGTGTTAGCCATGGTGACCTGGTCCAGAGTGATGCTGCCATTTACATTGAGCATAGAGAGTGGTACTTTTGAGATATGCCCTGTAACTTCAGAAAGATTTGCCCTAAACTTCTTCCCGTCTTTCCATGAGTTAGTGAGTGAGCTCCTGTAGTATCTTGCCTTTTCATTTCAAATTGCTCTAGTACAGGCATTTCTTGCTGTTTTGTAAGCCTGGGTGCCAGTCAAGTTGGCCATATGCCAAAGATGATCCTGGGACCTCAATTGTTCCAGAAGATCAGAGTTAATCCAAGGGTTGTTGACGCCTTTAATCTTGTGTTTTTTGAACAGGGCATGGACATCACAGGCGCTGTTAAAGCTGTGGATAAAATATTCAAGAGCAGTGTCAATGTTGGAGGCTGTGTCTATTAGAGACCAATCATGGTCTCGTAGGAGGGTTTTTAGAGACCCAAGATGACCAGGAATAAGTCTCCTGCTGTTAATAGTTTTGGGAGGAGACTTAGTGTATTTGTTCGACCAGGAGCAAAGGATTGGGGAGTGGTCACTTAAACTATCAGAGAGAACTACCGTTTTTGTGATGTGATCCAGGCGGCTCGTAAGAACCCAGTCCAGAAGTGTGGTAGTACCTGTTCTGTAGTACACCCTTGTGGGTGATTGGACCATTCGTGAGAAGTTAGCAGCAGTCAGTGTGTCCTTATATTTGTTCGCATTGGGGGAGGACCAGTTCATATTGAAGTCACCAGGCAGGATTGTTTCTGCATTTTGATTAAATGAGTGTATGAAGTCTAGTATAGGGTTTAGCCCTTGGTTGGTCAGCTTGGGGGAGATATAGATTTATGCCACTGTCAGGTTTTTGTTTTGTGCTCCAAGCAGTATCTTCATGGCAAGGACCTGGATGTCATTCTCAGGGAGAGGCACACTGAAAACATGACCCTTAAGAGATTCTTTTAGGTAAAGGGCACAGCCTCCGCCTTTCTTGGACAGCCTGTCTTGCCTGAAGACTGTATACCCTGGGATTGATATTGCTGAGTCCAGGATCTTTGGGGAAAGCCATGTCTCAATTATGGACAGAATATCAGGGTTGTGATGTGCTGTCCAGGCTGTGAGGGAGTCAAGTTTATTGAGGAGGCTACAGATGTTGACACTTGCCAAGGAGAATGTCCAGCCTTGACTTGTTCTTAGGCACCAACTCGTGGGGGAGGCCCAGGGTTAGGGTGTACATTTCCTGACATAAGTAGTAGCAACAGTATTAGATGTTTTATGATGGTCAACTTTGGTTGTTGGATAGATAGCCCTTAGAGACAAGTACATTAAAAGTTGATTTCAATTGAAAATGTTGATACCTGGTGGTTAAGTCAAAAGCCAAAAGAAATGATCAACTGCTGAGGTCCAGAGTCACAGAATGTGTTAAAATTCCTGAAGGTGATGAAGGTGATGAACTGCGCCTGTGCATATGCAGGATGTGAAATATTTTTGTTTGTATGCTTCTTTTGTCATTCAAAGAGGTTGTTGAAAAGCCCACACACAGATCCTTTAGGAGAAAGTCAGACGAAAATGTGGATTCAAGCAGGACCCAGAGTCACTGAGTTTGTCAGACTTGGTTGATTGACTTATGTTTTGCTTGGGATAGATTCCAAAAAGTTGATTTTAAAATGAAAATGCAGCAGTGGCGGCTCCACCAGGGCCAGCAGGATACGTGCCCAGTAAAAAAAATGATGTGCCCCAGTTGGTGCCCCATATGGTGCAACGCTTCCCCCATAGTAACAATATATCAGTGCCCTGGCTGCCATCTGTTGTGCCCCAGCTGTGCCCTGGTAACCATTTGTGGCTAGAGCCGCTACTGAATGCAGATACCTGGTGATGATGTTTTGCAGAAATCCAGTCTAGGAGACTTTCACGGATGTAGTGAACAAGAATGGTGTAGTTACTCCAAGCAGAAAACCATGTAGATCCACAAAAAACTAAGCTACAGACACAGACAAACACAAACAGCCACCACACAGACCCAAGAATAATACATGGGCGAGTATAACTAGAATTTAATGCACCCCTGAGGTTTGGGATGCTAAATAAACCCTGAGGGTGAAGCCCGAGGGGTTTATCAATGCATCCCACACTGAGGGGGTGCATTAAATTTGAGTCTTCAACCCCCCCCCCATGTGTTATTTTATGTAATAGCTGGCATTAGTTTTTTGCCTGTAGCTTTGCATTTTGTGTGATTTGTAGTACTGTCTGGCCACTAGATGGTGCTGCTGTGGAAACAGTCTCTAGCTGTGGAGACCCTTGGTTTTCATTTTGTTTTAGATTGTTGTTGCTGTTTGTTTTAACATTTACTTATTTTTATTTATTTCAGTTGTTTCCATTAGCTAGAGTGGTTGAGGCAGCGGAGAGATTGGGGCACAGCAAGGATAGTTGTGGTCGGGCTGAGGACGAGCTCCAGGTTTAGAGATAAAAATGAAATGTCAGTTTATTTTAAGGTAAATTAACTCTGGGGATAAGGTAGTGTCCTTTTCGGAGTATGCTGAGTGCATCTGTGCAGGAGAGAGTTTGGTCCGTGCTGATTGCCGTGGCGAGAAAATGGTAGAATTAATTTCAGTGGAGTTGTCCACTCAGGATTGTTCTACACATGCGGATAATGAGAGAAACATGGTGCATGTTCATCGTTGTAACCCGCTGGTTATAATAGTGAATTATAACCTTGTTTTCCTATGTAAAAAAACTAATGCCAGTTGTTACATCAAGAATTGCAGTGGTGTGTGTATGCTCTTTCTTATGTTTTGTGATTGCCATAGTTTAGGTGATTAAATATACATTTCCTGGGATGCCCTACTTCACGACCAAGTATGATTCTACCTGCTTTGGTTCCTAACACCCACTATCTCTCATAGCATCTCTGATTTCTACATTGCCCCCTAAACTAAGTTAGCATAAGTAATCAAAGTCTCATAGAATTAGTGCACATGTATTCAAGTCTTGTTTTCCTGTATGTTTTATAATGGTGCTAGTCCTGTTTTATGTGAAAGGCAAAGCCTAACTCAGCCAAAGAAAGACAGCCGTGAAGAAAGTTTACAAACCCGTTAACACAAACATGCTTTAAAGTCAAAGAACTATCAAGGTAAACAAACTCCCAAATACTTTATTTTAGATGATGAGTAACATGGGTCTCACAGCTGTAATAACAAATTGTCATGGATGGCAGGCCGAGACCTTAAATCTGTTACTGCACCAGATAAACAGTGCTCTGATGGGTTAGCTCAAGGGTGAAAAAGTGGTACTTGGATGAAAGGACTGGCAAGTTGTTAGCATATTTGAAATGATGGGTTGCAATCTGGCCTTGAAATGCCTGTGTTATAAAGCAGTGCCAGCACTCCTCAGCTGCTGACTACCGTTCATTCTCTTTCTCTAACTTTTCTCATGCAATCTTATGGAAAACAAATTCATACCAGGTGACTCAGGCACAGCTGGAGCACAGACAATAATATGCAGTGCTCAGCATCCTTTGTACTGACATATTTGACCTTATCTTCAGTCCAATACAAAAATGCTGGCCTGACTTTTTTTTCTAGGAAGGCACACTAAGTGAAAGCTTATTTTCAGGTGAATTCAAAGAGCACAGGGAGGTTAAGTGATTGCTTAGAGTCACATAATGTGCAAGTGGAGGTTGTGGGATTCAAGCCCAGGTCTTTAGGATCTCTGGAGTCACAGTTTGGTGCTCTTACCTCTAAGCTATACTACCTCCTATTTGTTTTTTATTAGAATTTTTTTTTCTGGGAAAGGCACTCTGTGCCAAAGCTCATTTCTTGGTGCATCCTGGGAGTACAGGGTGGTTCAATTACTTGCTCAGTAACACACAGGATGCAAGTGGAGGCTGTGGGATTCAAACACACATCTGCTAGGTCTCCCAGTTCACAGCTTGATGCTTTAACTTCTAGGCTATACAGCCCTCACATTTTCAAATGCTGTTCAAGAATTTGCATCATATTTCTGGAACAATCTTGCGAATTGCAGAAGAAAATCAGACCACCTAAAAGGTAACTGCAAACAGAAAATGACGTAGGCATAATTTTTTGCCATAAAGCAGGTTAACTGTTTCCCTCATAGAAACACATAATTTGATGGCAGATGTGGACCACTTGGCCCATGCAGTCTGTCCATTTCCCCCTATCTACCCTGTTACTGCAGACCATGCCCGAACTACAGCTCTTTCTCCCATCCCCTTTCCTTCCGACTATGATTAACTGTGGTTCAGAGCTCAGTGCTTATGTTACATACTGTAGCTGGATGCTGAAGGTTGTGCTTGGATGCAGAGGCCAGACCAGTAAGTAGGATAATGCTTGCAAGGTACTAGCAGTATGAAATGATTCGTGCTTAGGTACTTCAGCATAGACATGAGCAAGTCAGTGATTATAGTACATATGAACTGGATAGTATATTCAAGGTGCTTAGATGCTTGAACTGATGAGTCACTTGTTATGATTTGATAGTTTTGGCCTTTCTCTGTATCCCACCATAGGAAGGATGCTTAGTCCAGTATTATGAGACCTCCCCGGTGGGATAAGAGTGCTGCAGAAGGAGGAGGTGTCAGGGGAGGATGGTGGGTGAGTGCGACTTGCTCTAATCAGGGCAGGGCGCTGCCTGCTGGTATAAATAGGATGTGGGGGAGGAGCTCTTCCCCCATTTAACTATGGGCATAGCCCTAAATTTAACTGTGGTTCAGAGCCTAGTGCTTATGTTACATACTGTAGCTGGATGTTGAAGGTTGTGCTTGGATACAGAGGCCAGACCAGTAAGTAGGACAATGCTTGCAAGGTACTAGCAGTATGAAATGATTTGTGCTTAGGTACTTTAGCTTAGACATGAGCAAGTCAGTGATTATAGTACATATGAACTGGATAGTATATGCAAGGTGCTTAGATGCTTGAACTGATTAGTCACTTGTTATGATTTGATAGTTTTGGCCTTTCTCTATATCCCACCATAGGAAGGATGCTTAGTCCAATATTATGAGACCCCCCCAAAAAATAATGATATCAACGATTGTTCTGTATCCGACTGATGAAGGAGTCGAGTAGGATGACACCTTCAAGAAATGAGTAGCAGTATGATCACCTGCTCCAACTCCGGAGAGTGTGACCAGTAGCATGCAGGAGAGGAGAAACCCCCTTGGGGGGAAACCTCTGAGGACTCATGGCTACTGACCTGCCCGTCCTTCTGGGCATACTAAAGGAGGATAATCCTACATTAATTAATTATGGACTAGTCCAAGTTTGCAGATTACATATTCAGTGGAACAGTTCACAGCCAAGATGAAAGGTCAAGAACAGGCTTCCAAGTCTTGCATGACTGAAGCAGGTAGTATGAAAGCGTGCAGCATCCAGGTAGATGAGCTCTGAGGTGAGCATTGTAGAACATGTCCAATAAGTTCTGGATAGAACTGGAAGTGAGGAGCTCCTGTGGCTAGCAAATGATAGATAGGTGGATGGAGTAATTATATCCAGGCTTTGATGCAGGTGAGGCAGGATGAAAATAGAAGAAGTTCGACTTTCAGGTTTCTGCTAATAGAGGGCTTATAATAATACGTGGAATGGTAGAAGGCTGCAACGAGATTACTGACTGACGAACCTAGTTCTGGTAAAGTATGATAGGAGCAGAATATACACTTAGGAGATGATATAGAAGGCAATGGCTGTAGAGCTGAGCTGGAATCCTGGCAGGCTTTCAGGGCAGTAAATCCGAAGCACTGTTGCAAGGTTAGGAAGCATTCATGAAGTATAACAGGGCGAGCCCAATAAGTAAGTATGTGCGGGTGGACCATGTAACTGAGGAGATGAGATAGTAAGTAGCAAGTAAATGCACCAAGTTGGTCAGCTGATAAGTAATAGAACATGGCAGCTAGTCCCTCAGTGAGATGCGCAGCTTAACCATCAGCTGGTGAGGTAAGTAGAGAGGCGGCTAGCTCCAGATAACATGAAAGTGCAGCCAGACCTACGGAGGTCTGCTGGTAGTAATAGAACGTGGCAACTAGTCCCCCGGCAAGATGCGCAGCTTATCCATCAGCTGGTGAGGTAAGTAGAGAGGTGGCTAGCTCCAGGTAAAATGAAAGCACAGCCAGATCTTCACAGATCTGCTGGTAAGTAAATAGAGTAGCAAGTGAATAAGTAGTAGAATTGGCAGCTAGTCTCATGGTTAGGATGCGCAGCTAGACCTTCATAGGTCAGCTGGTATAGTAAGTAGAGTGGCAACAGGCTCCAAGTAATCATGTAAGCTCAGCCAGACTCTTATAGTCTGCTGGTAAGTTGGTAGAGTGGCAGCTAGCCCTCGTAGGCTAGTGTGCGTAGTTGGTCCCCACGTAGGTTAGCTGATTAGCATGAATGAATTTGAGAGTACAGAGCATATCCGGGCGACTACTATGAGAATTAACGAGATCTACAGGAGAGCATATGCGATCCGCTTAGGTGGAGTTGTACTGTCGAGTAATTCTAGCAGGTGAGGAATTCTTCAGAGAAGAAGAGGAGCTTGAATGAATGACTGAATTCCAGTGGGGAGAATATGATCTTGGAATTGATGCCAAGTAAGGTAGAAAGCCAGGTAGGAGTTAGGAGTATATGAACCTCCAGGCCCAGGCTGGGCATGGCAAGCTGTATGAACCTCCAGGCCAGAAGCGGTGCAGGCAGGCATAGTGTATGAATAGTTGAACCTCTGGCCCTGAGGATGAAGCAGGTACGAGGTGCAGTAGGTAATGAGATAGAAGTATATGAACCTCCAGGCCCATACTGGGCATGGCAGGCTAATAAGAGTCACGAACCTCCGGGCCCAGTGCTGGGCGAGGCAGCTGTATGAGCATCGATGAGCTAATCTGAGGGAGCATATTGAAATAATAAACAATTAAGGAGTAGGTACTTTCCTTGGATGCTTTGGTTTTGAGCTTGACAAATCAGTCAGGAAAGAATGGGGACGATGTGGCAGCCAGTAGTAACAGTGTTGAGGCTCAGACAGGAGCAGACCTATGAATGCTACCATGCACTTACAGGTTTTGGCAGACGCAATGTGGATGCAGTCAGAAATGACATAGCGGACTCCCCTAAAATACAGGGATGGAAACAGCTGTGGCTGAAGTGCATATGCAATGTCGGGGAATAGCAGCAGATTGCTTGATGTATAGCAAAACGTAGGGTCTTACAAATTAGGTAAAGTGAATGGGCTGCATTACAATTTAGCGAATTACTAATCACAGAATGCCTTGATTGCTAGCATTCAGTTGTCAGCACAAACTGCATATAAAACAAATGGTTCTTAATAGATACAGCGTCTTGAAGCTTGGCTTGAGGGACAGCAATGTTGATATATACGTAGGTGAAATACAGCTTCAAACTTGCCCCTATATGGAGTCCATTAAACTGAATAGTAAGCGAGCTTCACCAAATGACCATCTCAAGGCTAAGGTATGCAAATAAAGTTTGTAAAACGCATGCTGCACCATAGTAGCATACCCAAGGCTGGGCGTAGTAAGGTAATAATAACTACTTTAAAGTATGGAAGGGAACTATATGTAAACTGTCCCTTGAAGCTCAGGAAAGCCAGACTCCCCTTGTTTTATGAAATCACTGGATCGATAGTGCAGGTAAGTGGTGTCTGGTTTGGCGTTCAAGGTCGCTTTTAGGACTGAACCCAAATGTAGGCGAGCCAGGAATGAGGAGCGGAGCAGGAGGAATCCATAATGCAGCCAGGGAAGCGGTATTCAGAAAGGAGCGTACGGGCTACGTAGTATAGTGGCGAGCAGCAGGTGCGAGAGTCAAAAATGGCAGCACATGGCAGGAGAACAGGAGTGGAACATAGGCAGTTCATGAGGTTCCAGAAGTGCAGGACGGGGCGGTAGAAAAGATCCAATGGAGGAGCGGAGGCGGCAAATGAAGCGACGAACTACAGTGCTACGGCTGGAGGCAAGGTAGACCCCCCCAAAAAAATGAGAACAGAACAAAACCACACAGAGGTGGGCAGGGGAGAGAGAAAAATGGGCAGAAGGAGCAAGGCAGGGAGGACAGAGCGAGTGGGGGAAACAAGCCTCAGCCCTAGCACGCAGCACGGAGCGAGAGCAGCGAGTGTGACTCACTCTAAGTAGGGCAGTGCACTGCCTGCTGGTATAAATAGGATGTGGGGGAGGAGCTCTTCCCAATTTAACTACGGGCATAGCCCTAAATTTCTCTTGCACTTATCCCATGCATTATTAAACCCCACCACTGTTTTCAGCCCATCACCTCCTCTGGTAGGCTGTTTCAGGAATCCACCACTCTGTCTATGAAGAAGTACTTCCTCACATCTCTTCTGAATTTACCACCCTCCAGCTTCATAGCAAGTCCTCTTGTTCTTGAGCACCTTTTCTTCTGAAAAATACTTCCCTTTCTCCTGTATCTTATTTACCCATGTGTGGTATTTAAAGGTCTCCATCATATTCTCCCCTTCCTTCTCTGTTCCAGGGTGTACATATTGAGTTCCTTCAGTCTCTTCTCATAGGGCTTTTGATGCAGACCATGTACAATTTTAGTTGCCTTCCTCTGAACTGCCTCCACTCTGTCTATGTCCTTCCAGAGATGTGGTCTCCAGAACTGGACACAATACTCTAGGTGGGGTCTTACCAGTGATCTTTACAAAGGCAACACCACCTCCCTCTTTCTGCTGGTGATACTGCTTCTTATGCACCCCAGCATCCCGCTAGCCATACCAACTGCCTTGTCGCACTGTCTGGCCACCTTTAAGTCATCCATTGTGATGATTCTTTCCACCCCCTCCGAGAGTATCCACCCTGTTGCTGATTTTGGTGTCATCCGCAAAGAGGCAGACCTTCCCTTTCCGCTCCTCTGCAATGTCAGTTATAAAGACATTAAAGAGGACCAGTCCCAGTACTCAGCACCAATCCTTGAGGCACCCCGCTGGTCATCCTCCCTTCTTTAGAGTGAACTCTGTTTACCACCACTGTCCGTCACCTATCCCCTAACCAATTTCTTATCCAGTTTACTACCTTCGGACCCACTTCTAAGCTACCCAACTTGCTTACTAGTCTCCTATGTGGAATGGTGTCGAAAACCTTACTGAAGTCTAGGTGGGCCATGTCCCCTGCTCCATCCTGATTTAAATCCTTTGTCACCAAAGAAATCTATCAGATTAGTTTGAAATGACCTCCCCACTGTGAACCCATGCTGCTTCTGGTCTTGTAACCCACTGGATTCAGGATATTCTACAATCCTTTCCTTCAGCAGTGAGTCCATTAACATTCCCACCGCTGTTGTCAGGCTGATCGGCCTATAATTGCCAGTCTGCTCCCTACTACCACTTTTGTGTAGTGGGACTATATCCATACTCCTCTAATCCTCTGGAATCACTCCTGTTTCCAGTGAGCTGTTAAATGGAACTGTCAGAGGTGCAGCCAGTATTTACCTCAATACCCTTGGATGACCCCATCTGGCCCCATTGCTTTGTCCACCTTTAAATTAGCAAGTACCTTTAGGAATCTTGTCCTCCCTCCCTCTGACCAAAACTTTTGTTACCTTTTTGTGGTCCCTCCCCTTTTCCTTCCTCTGTGAAAACCGAACAAAAGTATTTGTTCAGGATATCTGTCTTTTCCTGGTACTCTCCTACACAATCCCCGGCCTTCCCTTTTTAACCTTACAATCCCATCTCTGAACTTTCTCTTTTCACTTACATACCTAAAAAATGTCTTGTTCCCTTTTCTTACCTCTTGGGCTATTCTCTCTTTCATTTGTGCCTTTGCGCTCCTTACTGCTCTCCCTGCTTTCCTCTGTTTCCCCCGATACACCTCCCTGTTCTCTTTCCTCTGCATCTCCTTGTACCTTCTGAATGCTACCATTTTAGCATTTATCTTTTCTGACACTTGTTTCAAAAACCATAGCGGTCTCTTTTTCCTCTAGCTTTTGCTCAGTTGTTCGACACAAATGTTTTTTGCCTTTACTATGCTCCCTTTTATCTTCACCCACTGTTTCTCCACCCCACCCAGGCCATCCACTCTGGTCAGGTCATCCCTGAAACATTCACCCATCTTTACAAAATCTGCCCTCCTGACGTTCAGGACCCTTGCCCTTATGTGGATCGATTCTGCAGCCATCCTTATATTGAACCACACCATATGGTGATCACTGGTCCTCAAGTGGCCTCCCACCTTGACGTCTGCAACACTGTCCCTGTTAGTGAATACCAGTTCCAGTACTGCTCAATCACAAGAGGGTTCACTGGCTAGTTGCCTGAGGAATGTCCCCTGCAGAGAGTCCAGGATGTCCCTGCTTCTAGCTGAAGTCACTGCTGGGAGGCTCCAATCTACATCTGGCAGGTTGAAGTCTCCTACCAGCAGCATCTCCCCCTTTTCTGCCCTCTAGCCAATGACTTCCACCACTACCGTATCTAATTCCTTCCCCTGTGCTGGAGGTCTGTAGATCACTCCAGTGTGAATAGTGGCTCCATTCCCCCTCTCCAGGGTGACCAACAGCACCTCTGCCTCCCCCTGTATTCTCTGTATCTCCATCACTTTTATGCTTTCCCCTCACATAAAGCACCACACCCCCTCCTTTCCTTCCCACCTGGTCCTTCCTGAAGAGAGTATAGCCTGGTATGGCCATATCCCAGTCATGGTTTTCGGTGCACCATGACTCAGTAATGGCCACAATATCCAGGTCAGCCTCTGCCATCATGGCCTGTAGGTCTGAATTCTTATTTCCTAGACTTATACCATTCGCACATATGGCCTTTCAGATTTTGTTTCCATTCTCCTTGTTGCCCTCCCTTTTTTCCTTTTGCCCTCCCTCCTTCCCCCACTCTTTTTAATACTCCCATTCTTTCCCTCCTTTATCTCTACCACCCTGCTTCTTTTATTAATTTGCAACCTGGGGGATTCCTCTCCCCTTGGGTTCTCCTTACTCTCTACTTCAATTTGTGGGGGGGGGAGGGGGTGGTTTCTGACTCCCCAAGTCCTTCTGCCACCCTCCTTGGCTAGTTGAAATGTTCACTGAAGTAACATTTAAACTGTCCACTGAGGACTGCAGTTCCCCTCCTGGATGGATACGGGTCATCACCCCTGTATAGGCCCTTATCCTCCCAGGTGGGTCCCCAGTCCCCATTGTAGCCCAACCCTTCCTCTCTGCACCATTCCTTCAGCCATGGGTTGAAGCTCTTGGTGCAGAGATCCCTCTCCTGTCCCCTATCATAGACAAGCAGTACCTCAGCCAAAGGCATTGCGTGAGCTACCTGCCTAAGAAACATCCCCTGCTCCCTAAGCTCCCCCTACATTATCTGAGCCCTGTCTCTTAGCCAGGCCATCAGTTCCCAGGTGGACAAGGACATCCAGCTCTCCCATCATGCTGTCCTGGCGACCCTCAGGATCTGCTTCTCATTCCTCCAGACTGTGGCGCCAGGTAGGCAGCTAACCTACCTCTCCTCCCCCTTCCTATTCCTAAATCTCCTTCACAACTGATTATCATTAATAACTCTATGGAGCTGTTGATGGGTTCAGTGTGATCTATTATATTTAAAAGGTAGTGAGAACCTGTGTTTCCTTTTCTAAAGAATTATTAGACGTGTTCTGAAGTATTTCAGAAGCACCATGCAAACAGTATAGGCTGCACTTTATACACCTATATAAAAATTTTTCTTTTTAAATTTTCAGTTTTTTCCCCCTGCTCTATATTATAATTATATGCCGGATCGCATATTTTTTCCTACCCCTAGTATGAACAAGGTAATAGTGGCTGAAACATTTCCTCTAGCACTTGTCTCCAGCCCTCTTATGCCAGAGTGTATCTGGTACACTTTGATGGTTTCTGTTGGGATTTGTGAAGCTACTCCCTCTGGCTCTCTAGTGTGGGAGGTGGAGTGGCCAGTTGACAGACATGGTCCAGGAGCTTCGGGTGTCATGCTGCATGCATCAAAGTAGTTTCCTCTTTAGATTCCCTAGCTCTCAGGACACTGATGGCAAGGTTGCTTTGTGCACATGCTCATGCTTTGTTTATGGCAGCACACAGCATCAGCCGGTGTGCTCCCTCCCTCCCCAAGCTACATCAACTGCTCTGCTTCCTGTGGTCACCCATATGGCATTTTTGCAGCAGACCCCAAAACCAAAGAAAGGTGTGTAAGGCCAAGCCCTGTCTTGTACCTTGGGGCATATGGTACTTTTTGCCCAGGAAAGACCAGCTTGCACCAGAAACTTGCACCTTCATGGGTCTGGGAAACAGGGACCAGGGACGTCAGTGAGCAGAGAGGCACCATTAACAGGAGGCCACACACAAACTGGAATGTCCATGCTGGGAGCTGGGATCAGGCAGCTCAGTGTTTATTTACCAGCTGGTACACGGCGCTCTTTCAGGGCTACTTCCTCTTTACCAGCGCACTGCCCCCTTAATTTCATTTGGGAGGGCTCCACGCCATTTTCTCAAACCCTCCACTTAGGACAGGCACTGCTGCAATACAGTAAACACAATTAATTCAGGTCTGTCTCCCATATAGGGGCCCATGGGTGCCACTTCTCACACGATAGATACATGGTGCACTCTCCCCAGGCATAGTGACACAATTACCCTGGGGGCTGCTTAATTCTGTGCATAGAATTCATGCCAGCTGGTGACACCAGAACACCGTTGGAACCGGCTTATGGTTTTCTTATCTTTTGTATCAGTCAGTTACTATGTTCTAATGACCGTTCTTGCAACTGGCTCCATCGCCTGGCCCAACCTCAGTGGGACATTATGCCATCCCTGTCTCTTGCCAGGCACCACTCCCTGACATAGCCAATGCACTTATCAGTAAGTAGTAGTAGTAAAATAGTTTATTCTGCATTTCCAGAACTGGATAGACCAATTGAATCGAGGTTTATTTACAATGGGGTCCCAAGTGCAAAAAAGGAACAGTTTCACATCTTAAGATACTAATTGCACACATACAAATAAAACAAAAGTAATACCCATCGAGACTCTTCTTTACGACAGCCTTGAAGTAGTTGATACTTTTAAATAGCTAGGCTGTGACCTTGATTAGCATCTAACGTTCTCAGCTCACATTGCCTCTCTTGCAAAAAAACTGCGACAAAGACTTGGCTTCTTCTACAGAAATAAATCCATCTTCCTTACTGAAGCCAGGAAACGACTAGTCTAAACCACTTTCATCTCACTTTTGGACTATGCTGATATACTATACGCTTGCAGCCCTGAATCTCTGCTACACAAGTTAGATACACTTTACCATTGAGCAATTCGATTCATTTCTAACGCCCACCAGCATACACATCACTGTGATCTGTACGCCTCCACAGGTTGGACCTCTTTAGCCACCAGATGTCTTATGCACTCCCTAACCTGGCTCTACAAAGCTTTTCTGTGTAACCCCCCCCCATACATCTCTAATCTCTTTTGGCAGTCTGCCTGCTTATATCCCCTATGCAGTAATTCATATATTATGCTAGATGTACCAAGCTGTCACTCCCATTTTAGAGATATGGCCCTAAGTCATGCACCACCAGCTGCCTCGAACAAAGCCCAGGCTAAACTCAAGTTTCAACATCTAATTACCCTGAATAGCTTCAATAAAATAGCTACCAGCAGTTTATCTGACACATGCATTTTTCAGGTGTCAGCGTGGCTCACTTGGTAGTACATCCGCCTCTGGAGCAGAAGGTTATGGGTTCTTGTCCCACACCGGGATTGTACTTACACCTAAAATGCTGGCATCCAAATGCAGTATTAAAAGGATGCTGTACTACTGGGGTGTGCTGTCCTTCAGATGAGATGTCAAACCAAGGTCCTTTCTACCTGTCCTGGTGGATGTTCAGATGAAAACAAAACAACTCAGGGTACTCTTTGCAAAGAGTAGGGAACATTTCCTTTCCCATAAACTGGTTCATGCAATTGTCGGTGCTGATGTGTGATATGGCTGCCACTACACATTCAGTCACTTTACTACCAGTCTAGCATTGCTTGTAAAGTGCTTTGGGATACGCTGTGTATGAAAAGTGCTATGTATAAATGCTGATTCTTTTTCTTCACTGATTAAGACCCAGTTACTCTAAACCTTATATCTTTCCACTTTTGACCCTGCATCGCCCTCACTCATGCTCCTTCCCAATCTCCATTCTCTGCATGCTATTTTCTTCCTGTCTCCCTTCTTACCTGCTTTCTACCTCATTGCCCTACTCTGTCTAGTACCTCTCTATTTACAGTTGACTCTTGGTACATCCTGGAACCTGGTTTTGTGACTGCCTTGTGTTCGAACATATATTACTGCATAGTTCTACTGCATGGAAGTTCACTTGTATATAATGTTGACTGTATATAGATGTACACAAATGCAGATTGTTTCTTCATATATTCTGTATAATGTTACCTATATTTACTTTGTACGATATATGCCTTCTTTACATTTTCTTATGTATATGACTTATCTGTTCAGGACCTCCTTGTAAATGAGCCTGCTCAAATGAGTATTTTCCTGCCAATAAACTGAACTGAACTGAATGCAATAATAGTGCAATAAGTTACATCATGCAAGCTATTCACAACAAATGTTTGGCAGCACAGCAATATTTACAATCCATGTTTTTATGGATCCTAACAGTACACTTCCAGAGGTGTTTCCTACTCACTTGTGTACTTTTACTTCTTGAGCTGCTCAGAGAGGTTGACTCTTATCTTGCTGTCTACTATTGTGTACCTGCTGGGAGCAGATCCCCATGGACCCCAGAAATCTGCTTTGGGAGGCAGCCTGCCACTGCTCCCTGGTACCCTTTAGGTTGGGACTGCTGGTACGCCCTTCATTGGGACAAGGTTGCAGAGGTGACACATCTGGCCACTGTTATCTGGAGGGCCTCTCCCCAACCCCAGAGGGGAGGAGAAGCAGTGCATCCCAGGGCTTCCTCCCTTCTTCACTCTGGTGATACTCCAAAAGGCCCCCAAATCCCCTGACCTGGGGGCTTATTAGGGCACAGCTTGCCTCTCTCTCTTTATAGGAAAAGGAGAAAGGGCAGAGCTCGTGGCTGTTCATGCCTGAGCCCCACTTGTGGAGCCAGGAAGCACTGAGCACAAATATCCAGTCACTCAGAATCCAGGTTAGGCCCAGCAGGAAACAACTGTCAGAGTCTGAGTAAACCCTTTGAGTGCTTTCTTATCACCTGCCTCCAGCATAGAAGAAGAAAGAGGCTGGTTGCAATTGCACTCCTCGGAAGGGGGGGTAATAAAAAAGTCAACAAATTGAAGATGTACTTACTGACTCCACACCAGTACTGTTTCTGGCAGCAGTTGTGATTTACTCTGTCCCCATTTGCAAATCTTCACTTGAAACAAAGAAAGCTAAAGTACAGCATTTGTTCAAAATAGGAAAGTATTTTTTATGTAAGCTCCCTAACTTTGTTGGGCTTACTGATGTGGCACTGCTTCCTCCGTGTTACTGCTGTCTGTATCCCCACTACTCTGCAGGGTGGAGGTCCATGCATGCCGGTCACGAACGATTATTTTCTTGCCGCTCCTGTGGTGCACTGAATGCTCCCTCTGTGCTCCCAATCCCCTGGAGTAGCAAAGCAGGGTCCGGAGACATGGAGGAGCTAACTTAGAAGCCCCAAATGTATTTAGTTTTAGGGCGCCTATGAGCACTAGTAATGGGGCATGAATAATTCATAAAGTGCTATGAATATTAATGAGGTCCTGCTTGCTGCCTGGGGACAATGTTTTGTAGCTACCTGTTAGAAAATGTTTACCTCTGAAATGGTGTGAGAGAGCAGGGGGGCTGCTACCTCCCCTGTGAGGCTTGACATATTGTATAATAGGTCCTTAAGATTCATTACCAGCTCTCCTTTCAGGACTCACCACTGTGCACTATATGCCATGTTGGGTTGGCAGTCCCTAAAAACTAGAAGACTCACAAGTACGGCTACTTGGACCTACAGAGCCCTTATGGTAAGCTGGTGTCTTACATTTCTAGCCTATTAACTTATTCCACTGGAACTTACTCTCTTAGGAGCTACTCCTACCTAGCCTTTAACATTCCCAGGTATAGAACCAGCTTTGGGGCCTCTTCCTTAAGCCATGCCTTACCAGCCCTGTGGAATAACCTACAGAAATCGCTGAAGCTTTCCTCTCTGAATAAAATGCCCTCCTTCAAAACACTATTAAGGCATCACTTTACTTAATCTTGTAATTGCTACTCTTAACCCTTGTTTCTCTCAGCAACAAGGGCCATGTTGCCCGGCCCCTCCCAAGTACTTCACCTTATGCATGCCTCCACCCATTCTGGCTCCTTACAATCTAATTCTCATATATATTCATACTATTCTCATCCCCCAGTCCCTTACTTCTCCCTCCCACTCTCCAGGTCCCAACCCCCACCTGCCTCCTTTTCCATACATCCTACCCCCTCTCTCAAGTGAATTCTCCTTTACATCTACATACTGTTGCATGTTGTCTCTTATAACCGTTTTATAGTATTACAATACATTCAGTAGTAGACTTCGTAAGAGTTCTGCTTGCTTACTCCTCATTGCACAAAATCCTTGTGTCATGGTCCTGTGTTATATTGTAAATATATTTCTGTATTTATACCACATCTATCCTGTAAATATCTCCTTCCGTTTTTGTAATAACCATACTAGTAGGCCCTCATGTAGTGTAATGTATTTAGTGTATTTCTTTGACTCTGTTTACCTATGTTTGTAAGATCTGTATTGTACTGCTGTCCATGCCCACTTTGTAAATGTTTTTCTCAACGGTGTTCCACCTGGTTAAATAAAAGATTATTGATTGATTGATTGATTAATAGGAGGAAATACATATTAGCAATGTTAAATGTGACTGAAAAAGACTTTAGAGTTGGGGGTTTTGCTGGGACTGAAAACTCAGTAGTCATGATGTTTACCTTTGATCCCCTGCCCAGCAAATCAGAATGCAAGGATTGTTCAAAGGAGTTATGGGACTGCCAAAAAGACTTTTGGAAATAAAAGGAGGGCTAATTTTAGGCACCCTTTCAAGGGACAATAGGGTGTCAAAGGAGGTTAATGAACATAATTTTCTTGGTTGGACCAGTGTTGCAGCCAATGAGAAGGGGTTGCTGCAGAGGGAATAAAAGGGACTGTTTACCTGGAGAAGGGGGTCTTTGGCTGGTGATGAGAGCCCAGCCAAGGTCCAGCAAGAAGAAAATGTGACTATTTTTCTGGTAAAAGGGGTCTTTGGATGGTGGTTATAGCTCAGCCAGTACCCAGAAGAAAAAGAATGCTTGGGGCTTGCTAGCCCTGTAGGACTGTGTGTTTGCTCCTCGGTCTAGTTGACCACAGCATGGGACAAGCTGAACTGTTTCTAGAAAACAATTAGCCCCCAGGGACACAGCAAGGAGATTCCCTTGATGAGAGAGGAAGACCTGTAGTTTCAGCTCTGAGAGAGCTGTAAAGACCTGCAATTTCAGCTGTGAGAGAGCTGTAAAGACTTACAATTTTAGCTGTGAGAGAGCTGATTGAGAGATTCCTGAGAGAAAAAATTGCTTCTGGGATTTGAACCTGTAGCTGATGAATGTTGCTGCAGTGAAGTGAAAGTTTACTCCAGAGAGAGAGAGAGAGAGCCCATGAGATTTGAACCTGTGGCCAATGGAGATACTGCAGTGAGGTGAAGTTGCTCCAGAGAGAGAGCCTGTGAGATATGAACCTGTGGCCAACGGAGGTGCTGCTGTGAAGTGAACTTTGCTCCAGAGAGTGAGCCAGTGAGATATGAACTGTGTCTGGGGAAGGAAGACCCTGCCATTTGAAGTGTGAGTTTCCTGAGGTTTGTCTAGAAAAAGTTGGACTGATTTGCAGTGCAGAAAGTTGTTTGAAATATAGAGCTGGAAATCGAAGACTGTAAAGGTCGCTACCTAAAATCTATAGTATCTGCCAGCTTTGAGAGTGGGGTTGCCCAAGTGTTTCCCCTAGTTGGGGAGTAGAAGTTGTACCTGAACTAGGAGAAAATCCTTAGAGAGGAAGAGGTTGAGAGGCCTGCCAGGTGAAAACCACATACAAAGGCCTCCCCAAGGGTGCAGATTGGAAAGGCTTGGCAGGCGAAGACCTACTTTCCTATTTGCTTAAGTCAGTGGCTTTGTGTTGCAACAACTCCTAATACTATTACAATATTGTGAATTCAAGTATCTACAAAACCCCTTGAGAATCTGAAGAACTGCAAGTACCCTGGGCTGTGGCTTTGGGGATGTCTTTTCATCCAGTTATCTAATCAGAGAAAACAAAGGGGGTAATTCCTGGGCTGGACTGTGCCAAGATCAAAAGTGTGCCCAGAATGAAGTTTAAAGTTCTTTCATCTGTTTGAAAGTTATTTGGGCCCAGACGAAAGACCCCCTGCATCATTTGCTTTATCAGTGTGATACCCACCCTTGGGACTGTATAGACTTTTGGGCAGTGGCCCTCTTGAAAGTCTGGTGCACCCATGGGGGGAGGTGGAGACTGTGTGGGGTTAAAGTGTTGCAACAGTTGTTAACGTTGTTATGCTGTTTTTCCCCTTTTTTCCCAAAATAAAACTGTTAATTGTTAATGTTACATTCTGGTATAGTGACTTATTGCAAAAAGTGGGAATTGTTGTTGTGTGGGGAAGGTACTGTGGGGGCAGCTACTATATTTTCCTGGGGGGTGTTAACCTGCAATTTATCTTCAGGTATTTTCTATCCCTACCCTAGGCGGAGGCACAGAGAGCATTTATTGTTCCAGTACCACTTATACTCCAAGAACCTAGGCTGGCCCCATCGAGGTGTGTCCAGGGAGGACCCGAGGGCCCTGGAAACAGCCAAGGTGAGTCCAAAATTTGGCTGTTACATCTAGTACAAAGTTAGCATCAGAATTTAAAGCAGCAGTGATTGAAAAATGTTTTTTCCAAAATGATAGTTTCCGCTACAGTTAATAAAAATATCAGCAAACCTGTCAAATGTACTTGTCTAGGTACCTTCTATATTGTTCACCATGAGTCTTTTTTTATTTGCTTGATCTTAACCCTTGCCAGGTTTATAATGCTATTTCTATGCAAAATGTGGCAGCTATCCTTTTTTCTTGAGAAATAACTATATTAAAATATTCATAAAATACTCAAATGTTGGTGGAATTAGAAAATTGTACCCCCAGATAAAACTGGAAGATACCTAAAATCTTTTATTGTGAAAAAAGATAGGGTCCAATTATTTGCCCAATTTCGTTGCATTGCTGATTTAAATAAGTCCATAGCTAGGGTTAGGGACCTCAAATGGCACAAATGGTCAGTACCCCTTTGGGTGCCTTTTTATTACTTTCTTTTCTTCCAGGAGTGCACCTCTCTTTGGTTTTGAGGTTTGGGGATTCTGTAGCTGGGTATTTGTTGTCCTGAGATCCATCCGCCTCCATTCTATGAGTGTGTCTGCTTTGTTGTGCTTAGTATCACAGCGAAGCCTGTTATCCTGCAAACATGGAGGAGGAGGAGAGCACCCCCCCCCAAGCTGGCCTCCTATGTCCCAGGTTCATTATCGAACCTGAGTCACTACTGTTGTGAGGGCAGCCCCACTGCTGCACTAAAGGGCCAGTCCTAGTACTTTACAGGGAATCTCTTCTCTCATCCCTCCTGCCTCTGCATTCTCTTGACTGATCACAATTCTCTATTCCCTTTCTTTGTCTGAGTATCCACTCAACTGAATAACCCAGATTTTATCTCTGGGGGCAATTGGGTTAGGCCTCTACCACTTCAACACTTCCTCTTGACGATTGTCTCTCCAATTCCCCCAAAAACTCTCCCTGAATCACAATACTGTAAGAGCAGGCAGGCATGCACTCTGCTGTTACTCTGAACTGGCAGGAATCCTCAGGCACAGTTGCTGCACCTACTTTTAAACTTCAGTTGGGGTCTCCAGTTATAGATACTGCTGGTAAACTGGATTTGAACGCTTTTTGTGCAGGATGCTAGGCATATTGCCCACCACTTTTAGTAATCCTCAAATTGATATTGGGGTTATGCCCTGTTGCACAAGCACTTAAACTTACCCTGAACATACTCAATACCTTAGCCTATTTCAGTACAACTTACTTACGGTATAAAGCAATCATTCTACAGTAATTACATTGCCCAAGCATGCCTTACCTAGTTGTCTGATGAATTGGTAAACACTGGGATGCGTTTTACTCACTCACTCACTCACTCACTCACTCACTCACTCACCCACTCACTCTCTCACCCACTCGCTCTTCTCAGTGCTGGTAGGAGCTCCTGGAGTCATTATAAGAACTGGAGGTATCAAATGTCAGTTCTCCTACCCCAATATAAAGACCTACCAGATGTCAGACAGTTATCCTCCCCTTGCTAAGTTACTATTTTCAATTACCTCTCTGTTTTGTATCTGAGCTCCATGTCCATTCACAGTTGTTGCTGAGAATCAATAACTCTGTAGCTCTCCACTGCAAAATGCAGCACCTCACACTTAAAACGAAGGTCACATATGGTTGAAAAATTGTTTTTGTTGTCCTAGGCATTAGAAAATGGACTCTCCTCCTCAGTCTTAAGGAAAGTGATAAGAATGTCACCACCCTCATGCTGAACTCTTTCCTGCCTCCTTATTAGTAGTATTAACAAATATCTTCAATGGACTTTATGAAGTCTGCACAGCTTTGATTATTTGGCAGAGATGCAGATACAGCACTGAGGTCATGGGTCAAACGGAGACACAACATTGATTATAGGCCTTTATGATCTTCCAGTCACAGTGATCTAGGACTCCCCTAATGTTTGGCTCATCTCATGCTGATCACCGGCTCATCTGATAATAATCACATTCTCATCTCAGGCTGATCACATGCTCATCTCAGGCGGATAACATGCTCCTCTCATGATGATCACATACTTATCTCATGCTGATTAACATTCATCTCATGATGATCACATGCTCATCCCAGGATGATAACATGTTCATCTCATGCTGATCACATGCTCATCTCATGATGGTCACATGCACATCTTTGGCTGATCACATGCTCATCTCCGATTAATCTTTTGTTCATCTCATGCTGATCACATGCTTCTCCAAGGTTGAACTCTTGTTCATCTCTTGATGATCACACGCTAATCTCATGTTCCTCCCACATTGATCTTGTGCTCATCTGATTTAGGGCCTGCTTTTGTAACAGGACTTTAGTACACATTAGAACATTAATAAAAAACAAAAAATCACATGCATGTGGGTACCTACAGCCCAGGTATGTAGCATATTTTGCATTAATTTCAGGATGTTAGTCAGCATGTCATCGTTATGTTTTAGACTCATGTTGAGCAAAGTAAACCTGCAGTGAGAATCAGATTGCACCCCAAGGAGGAAGCCAAAGGATAAAGATGATTCAGTAGTACTACCAGAAGCTGATTTGTCCACACACCAGTGTGCAATCAGGGGAGTTATGCATGCATAGAATTAGTGCTTGTCAAGATGCCCAGTGTACAGTGGTATACACCATCCACAGTCTCTGCCAGAAGCACAGCAACTGCCTTTTGCAACCCTTGATATATTCCTTGCAGAATACTGTAGGATACTGTGGTGCAGGAGGGTATCTGGCACCATGGGTACAAGTACTGTAATGGTTTATAGAAATGTGTCTTTCATAAGGACAATGTCTGGAGATCCAACACCATCATCTCATTGATCAACTGGGTGACCTGCTGTGCTGGTGGATGAAGGATATGGCACTTGGTCCTGACATGGAAGGCCAGCATTATGACTAGTATTGGCAGGAGTATGTTGATTTTGACTGCTTGGTTTGGGGGGGGGGGGTGGAATGCTGGGGAAAACATCAACTTCTTTGAACCTGGGGCCAGACAGCTCTTTTTCAAGTGCTGCAGACATGACCACCACCTTGGTTTGTATTGTGGGACTTGGGTGAAGCACCCTGCTTTCACTTCCCTTTGACTACTGGTGCTGCACCTTACTCTGATTGTTCTGACTAAGCCTGCAGAACCACAAAAAGGGACATGGTGGATTGCATGAGTTTTCTTGGGGTGAGGCGTCTGGTTTGGTTGTTTTTACTGTCCTTGCCCTTATGTGCTGAGCATAAGGTTGTCTTTTTCAATCTTAGCCTCTCTCAATTTTAGTTGATCTCTCTCTTCCCCATGCATATAGCTTGTATACTGCAGCTCATTTCCAAAGTCACTAAGGTGTGTCTGTGAAGAGTACACTGTGCGATGGTCTTAATAAAGGCAATCAGACAAGAGCCTCACAAAAATTACTGTGTACAAAAAGAAACTTGCTATTTGATAGTGTGGGTCTCAGACTAAAGAGTTCAGCACAGACATGCCTGTGTCATCTTCTTTACCTTGAGACACTGACAAGATCACATAATCAGGTTTCTGTGAGCTCCAGAAATGGTCTTAAATTGGTAAGGCATCCCCAGGAGATTTTGAAAAATGTAGTGCATGGCCATATGCACAAGCAGATGGTGCACAGTTTGATGTGGAAGGGGGAGTCATCTGTCAGCCCTGCTCGCTTGCTGATGGACCAGAGCCCTGGAACAGACAGCACAAAATGAAATACACAAATGTCAGACAAAAGTCCTTCAAAGAGAAAACTCTGTGTAAAAAAAGACACTTATGGTTTGATAGTTTCAGCCTTATATTGCACAGCACAACTTACATATCTGTCTCTCCAGTTCTCTGCCTTGAGAGACGAGTACAAGATGACCTGATCTGGCTTCTATGAGGTCCAGAAACTGACTTTGATTGGCCAAGATGCTCCCGGATATGTAGAAAAATGTAGCGCCTGGCTGTATGAATAGCTCTTGCACAGTCCGATGTGAAAATGGTAGTAAGACAACTGCCCTCCTCTGTTGTACATACTTGAGACTGGACTCTGCCTTTGGTACTCAATGAATTGTCCAAAATATACCTCACAAAGTTAAGCATGAATGTGGCCTTCAGTACTGGATGAACCTCCAAAAATACACCTCACTGAGAAGCATGATTGTATAGTATTGTAGAACATTGGAACCTGAGCTAGATTTAATGCTTTTCTCACTACGTCCTTTGTTCAAATATTAGCTAGTTGTTTGGGGAGATCATAGGGTTAGCTTTAGTGCATTCATGGCAACAGTAATAGGGGATACATGTAGTCTAATAGGTCCTATAACATTGGCCATGGTCAGGTTGCAACTGAAGGTATGATGCAGTCACTGCAGTGGTCCACAGTGACAGGAGTTGCTGATGGGCTAATGACTGGGTTGGGGATGGGGGTGTGTGTGGATGGACCCTAAACTGTGCCCAGAGTGGAGGAATGGGAGAGTTAAACAGCAATTATCACTATTTGTCTCCCAAACTGCCTTTTTGTGGTCAAATACCAAGTATCTGGGGGTCCCTGAGTATGAATATTTGCTGGGTATTCAGAAAAAGATGATCACACTCCCACAGTATATGCTTTATCAGCAGGAAGCACTTTCTTTCTTCCCTCTCTCTGGTTAAGGGTGACCTTGGGGCATCCACGCTGAAAGATGTGATCTACCTTTTTTGTGGTGAGAAAGTCAGACATTCAGTGTCAGTCTTATCTACAAGAATGCCTAAATGTTCTTCTGTTGTAACTGGGTCACCATTGATGTTGTGATTACTATTCCTGCCATTTGGGCTTAACATAGTTGAGGGACCTGGGTCTGTTAAACTCCTGCTATGTTGGTGGTGGGGGGTGGAGGTCATATCCAAGTTAATATTTAAATAGAACGGGACTCCATTCATAGAAAGGTTGAAGTGGGCCTGGCGTAAGTATAATAAACACATAACTACCATCCAGAAAAAGGTTGAAGAAGGCCTGGTGTAAGTATAATATGTGTGGTACTGCCATCGAGAGAAAGGTTGAAGTGGGTCTGTTGTCAGGATAGTACTAGTCCCAGGGATGCAGTCCTCCCACACCTTCAAACAGGATCATCCCACCTGTGAACCCACACAGAGCAGTGATAGTTACCGCAAATCATGCAACTTAATACTCTAAAATAATATGCACCCAAACAGTAATTACAAGCAAAAATGTTAGTTTTATTTATTTAAGTCTTTTATAACCGGGCACGTACACAGATCCGGAGGACCGTTTTCAGGCACGACCCAGGCTGCAACATGCGGCGAACAGGGAGGAAAAACATCTATACAATGGATAACAATTTGAGTAGTACAATAGTCATTACCATTAGGTGGTTCAGATTACAATGTGCGAACAGGCAGGTGGGAAATATACAATTCAATAAAAACTCACAGTTCCTCTGCAGGAGTTAGAAATAACTGTACGGTGTATTACAACAGAATAAAAGACAGGGCAAAGTGGTGCATAAAAACGTACAAAGACACTGTGACGTCAGCTTTTAGACCCTACCCAGTTAAAAAAATGAAGATTTTATAATGTTGTATCATGAATGATCATCATTAATTCTATTCAAAGATCATGTTCAAGCTAAAAAAAATATCAACAGTGATTAAACATGAATGTTAACTGGCTGCCAATCAAAAACCACAATGTTATGGAAATGTTGATTGTGATCAATGATGATCTCATATCATCGTGATTTCCATGACTGCCCATGGTCAAGATTACTGCAATAAATTTTTAAAAAGTAACATTTTTGTATATTTTTGGAATTTATCTTGTCTTCGATTTAGACATCTTTATTAGAATTGTCTGTTATGATAAATCTTCTATACAAACACATTGCTTTCAGTTATACTTAATCAGACAGCTTACTTCCTGGGGTTATAAAGGCTCAGACTGGTTTATATAGCTCCATTCAGTATTTTTTTAGTTTCTGTGGTGAGTTTCTACAGGTATCTGGTTTGAGTTCAAAACCTTTCCTAACAGTCTGCAAAGTAATGCTGTCACTGTGAAATGTTATTAAAAATAGAAATTACAGTTGTTTTGGCTCATAAGCTGTTCTTTTGAAATATGCAAATTAGCTATGCAAATATGTATACTATACCTACGTTGCATGTACACTTCCTAAACAGGTTACAACTTGACTTCATATGATTTACCTTATAATTAACTTGCTTTTGCTGATACTTGACATTCATATTTTCATAAAAGTAACACAATTTTAAGTCTTACTTAAGTGACTTAGTCTTTTTCGTACAGAACTAATAAAATCATCAATGATCATCACTTGATCATCCACAGATCATCAACAACCATCATGCTGATTTAAGCTTACAAAAATAATCGATAATCATCAGTTGGTGATTTGAAAGTTCATGTTTGATGATTAAATCATGATCTAGATGATGATCTTAGATCATGATCTCCCTTGATGATCATATAGAAACATTAAATGATTAATGACGATCATTCATGACTGACCTTCAAAAAACATGACTGATGATTTACTAGTTTGCATAAATAGAAAGAAAAGGGGGCTAAGGGGGCTAAGCAATGAAATAGAAATGTATGGACTCTTGGTTGTTTTTTACAGTGCCTATACAGGCCCAACCTAAGTTATAGAAATATAGAAACATAGACTATGATGGCAGAAAAGGATCACGGGTCCATCTAGTCTGCTCAGAGTTTCCTATCAGCCCTGTGATCTAGTGCCCATGCAGGGTTTTATCCCTCCCAGTCCACCGCCTGGTCCCCTCCCTACTGCTAATGACCTACTGCTACCGACCTGAGCAACGACTATACCTTCACTCTGTTCCAGCCATGCTTGAAACCATTTATGATCTTGGCACCCACCACCTCCTCTGGCAGACTCTTCCACAGCTCCACCACCCGTTCCATAGAATGTAACCTTCTCACATCTCTCTTAAACCTTCCCCCTGCGAGTTTCCACTCATGATCTTAAGTTCTTGACTCTATGCTCATGCTAAATAATTCCCCGCAGTCCACCTTATTTATTCCCTTTAGAAACATGAAGGTCTCTATGATATCCCCCTCTCTTGCCTGGTGTCCAGCAAGTATATGTTCTGTGCCTTCAAATGATCTTTGTAAGATCTGCCCTGTTGGTCCCGAATCATCTTGGTCACCCTGCCTTGCACTGTCTCCAGTCTGTCCCTGTCCATACTTAGGTGAGAACTCCAGAAATGAGCACAATATTCCAGGTGTTGCCTCACTAGTGGCCTATATAGAGGTAATAGTACACCCTTTATCCTGCTATCAATACCCCTTTGATACACCCCAGTATCCTATTGGCCTTACTATAGGTCTTCTTACACGGGCTTGATTGTTTGAGAGAGTCACTAGTGATGACACCCAGGTCCTCTGCTTCAATGCTCAGTTTAACCTGTCCCATCCAGAACTCTGTCTTGATTTTTCTTTCACAAGGTACATAACCTTGCATTTTATGGCATTAAATTTCAACGGCCAAACCTTAGACTGCTTCTTTTAGCCATTGTAGATCACTGAGCATCTCGCTGATCTCTCTGTCACTATCTACCCTACTGAAGAGCTCTGTGTCATCTACAAAGAGACACAGCTTGCCCTGGATGCCTTTCCAGTGTCACTGATGAATATATTAAAAGGACAGGACCCAGGAGTGATTCCTGTGGCAGTTCACTCGTGACCACCTTCCGTTTTGATTTGACCCTGTTTACCACCACCCTCTGCTGTCTCGCCTTCAGACAGTTTCCTATTCATCTAACTATGTCCCTGATCACACCCAGGTCCTCCAGTTTCTTCAGCAATGTTCTGTTTGGCACCGAGTTGAAAGCCTTGCTGAGTAGCAAAGTAGAATAAATGCACAGCATGACCTTTATGTACTATCTTTGTTACACAGTCAAAGAAAACTATCAGGTTGGGCTGACAAAACCACCCTACCACAAACCCATGGTGTTTACTATCCTGTAGACCATTGCTCTCCGGGTAATCCACATGGTCCTCTATGATCAGTGACTCTAGCTTTATTTTTTTTTTTTATTCTTTTGGTAACCGGGTAAGGCCCACTAGGCACAAGTGCCTGTTTTCAGGGGTGACCTGGGAGCACTGGATGGTTAAGTGACTTGCTCAGAGTCACACAGTATGCAAGTGGAGGTTGTGGGAATCAAACCCATGTCTGCTGGATGTACCAAGCTCATTCACAGCTCGTAACTCTAACCTGTATACCCACTACAGAGGAAAGGCTGACAGGTCTGTAATTCCCTGGCTGTTGGTCCCCCCCCCCATTTGTGTAGTGGGACTACATCCACTACCCTCCAGTCTTTTGGAACTACTCCTGTTGAACTGAGCTATTGTATAGCACTACTAAGGGTTCAGCCAATTCTGTTGCCAATTCCTCGAGTACCCTTCTGTGCATCCAATCTAGCCCTGGAGTTTTATCTACCTTTAGGGCTTCAAGCCCTTTCTGGACCCTTTCTCTGGTAAGTACTGGCTGCCTCATTTCAGGAATACCCCTGACAGCTGCCTTGATGTCACTGTCAGGCAGGGGCCAGCTAGCTTCCCTTTTGAAAACAGAGCAGAAGTAATCACTAAAGATGGCTACTTTTTGTTTATCTTCCTCTAGTAGTCTCCCCTCTCCTGTAGCCTAACAATACCCCTCCATTCTTCCTTTTTTCTTTAATACATTCTAAGAATTACTTTTCTCCACCCTTGACCCCCTCTGAAAATGTCTGCCTTTGCCTCCCTGACCATCCTCTTTGCTTCCCTAGTTTTTGTTACTCTCCCTATTCCTCCCCCCGCTTTTCCTTATATGAATGTAAAAGCCTTTTTCTTGGCCCTCACTGCTTCTCTGATCCTTTCTGAGAACCATATTGGTCTCTTGTGCATGACATTTTTCTCTTGAGAGTGGTCCCCTTGATTGTCTCACGTCTTTCCTCCATACTTCTGATGCTGTTCACCCTGGTCAGTTTGTCTTAGACCAGCTCCCTCTTCTAGTTGAAGTCTGCTCTTCTAAAATCTATGACTTCAGTTTTTGATAGGGATATTCTGATCCTGAAGGTCAGCCTGAACCCAATGGAGTTATGGTTGCTTGACACCTGTGACTCTCCTACCCTCACTCCACCCACCATTTCTGAGTTGGTGAGCACCAAATCAGGAATGGCTGCCTGTCTAGTGGTTTCTTTAACAAGCTGCACCAGCAGTCAGTGCTGCAATGTATCTAACAGGGCCTGATTTCTGGCACACCTGGCTGCTGGAATGTCCCAGTCGATATCCAGCAGGTTCAGATAGCCACCACCACCATTTCCCCATCTTCACTCCCCTTGCCAGAACTTCCTTGAGCTCCCTATCTCTCTGTTCTTTTTGTCCTGGTGGTCTGTAGATCATCCCCATCCATTTTTTATTTCCTGTTATGAAAGGGATGCCATTCAATCCCACTCCTATGAACAGCCAAATAGTACATTCACACCTAAGCTATGCTTCCAGTGCTCTTCCAGGTTCAGCCCCAAACAAAGTAGCCTGCCCCAAACACTCATGCATTGTAGCTGCTTGCCCAGCTATACTGTTGGGCACTATTCATGTTACACTGGTCCCAGTACAATATGTTACCTTTAAGTTATTATTAGGGCATTGCCTGTACTTCACTGGGCACCCAGATGTGGAAACAATATGAGTCCGATGTCATTGCATGTGATCAGCCAGCATTGCTGCACCTTTAAAATAATTCAGCAAGGATATGATTTGCTGCAAACTCAAAACCTAATATGTATTTGTACTGCCAGCTGGATGGTCTAGTCAGTTAAATGACCCTCTAATTAACCTATATACAGGGTATGGTTTCCCAGACCGGAGGATCTCCCTCAATGCATGCACAGGGTACAGTGACACAGTATCAGCGAGTCTGTCTGGCTGGTTTTGCATCCCTCACAGTTAAAGCTTCTGGTGTCCGCTGGCAAAATCGTCTGTTCCCTTCGCTCCAGTCAGGCTTCTACTGACCTCAGCATTTTGCAGAGGATCTTCATCTTTGTACAGAGCAGCTCACCCTGCCTGCAAAGCCTAAATCATTTCTGGCCAATACATGTTCTGGCATTCAATCCTTATTGTGTTGCGATGATCAGTAACAAGCAATGGCACTGTCTGGGTGGTTTTCCAGATACAAAGCTGCAGCCACAGTTATGCAGTTCTTTTACCCGCAGCACAGAAAAGTCTATTTGTCTACAGCTGCAGCTTTTAGCTTCAGTTCAGGAACTGAACTAGGATGCAGTTACCTCTTTTTTGTGTCAGCAAGAGATCTGCTTCTCTCTCTCTTGCTCTCTTTTATCCCTCTCAGGAAAATGCGTGGTCTGCCTCATTTGGATTCTGGTTCTCAGGCTGTCTCTTAACAGCATGGCAGTCCTGCTTTCTTCATGATCACAAACAGCTACACACGCACACACACACACACACACACACATACACACACACACACACACACACACACTAGACTGCCAAAGTTCTGGAACAGCCCGTGCAGTTCACTGTGGAACCGCAGCCCCTGATTGGCTGTTAAAGCAGTCAGTTACTCTACAGCAGGTCTGGTGGTTTGTTATTTGATGAGTGATTAGTCACTCCACAGATGCCTGAATTAGAGAAGTTTACTACAAATCCATGAGCCATGTGGCCTCTCCACAGGGTTCCGTGCCTGATTGACTTACCAGTCACCTCTGACCATGGCACAATGCCGTTAAGGGCCAGAGGTGATGAAAATTTGTAGTTTATAGGTATGCTTTACAAAATGTCTCTATTTACATTGAGCTGTGCTTTCAAACAGCATTTTGGGCTCCAAACCTGTCCTGCACTGTTTAGCTTATTTATCTGGTTCAGTCAGGGCAATGATCAGTGGATTCCTGATTCAGACAGGATCACCGATACAGTTACTCCTTCAGCAGCAGCTGGCATCTTTGATGTGTGAATGCAGAAAGCCTTAATGATAAGCCCCCATGGGGGTTTACACTGTTCTAAATGTAAATGCACTTTAACTGTATTGGAAAGAGTGAATCATTCCTATGAACAATATAAATTATGGCATCATTTTTTTGGTGTGTTCTTGGGTTGGTCACCTCCATCCGATCTCCCTTGCTGCAACTTCCAGTTACAGGCAGTGTAGTCTAACAGTTAGAGATCTGGCTTGAAAACCAGATCACATGTTTAAATGTTGCTAGAGCCAAATACTCATATGACTTTGGGCAAGTCACTTAATCTCTAGTATGCCAGTCCACCCAGCTGCACAAGCTGTGTAGAAGGGTAGAAGGGTAGAAGGAGGACTGTTGCATATCACCTGGGATAACCTGGTTAAATAAACTGTAGAAAGAAAAATAAATGAAGGTTATGCAACAGGCTGACTCAAAGTAGGACATTTACAATATCTTCACACGTGAAAGGGCAGAACAATGACACACTAGTGGCAGAGTCACAAGTCAGTCACGTAAGTCCAGCCTCCTTTTAAGTCATGGTAAATGTCTTATTCTGAGTTGGATGGGCCATTGTGTGTAAAATTAATCCTATGTATTATGAACTATTATACTTTTAAAATAGAATGTTATATGAAGATTTAACTGTTTCAGTTTGATGTCATTGCTCTGTTGTGAGTGTTGAAGAGGCTATTGTGATGTCATCAGGCATAGTTCAAGCTACTCTTCCTTTGGTTTTTGGTTCCTTTGTGATCGGTTTGAAGTCAGAATAAGTGGCCAAAATGAAGACAGAATACTGAATATATAATGTGTTACATTGGAGTGACCCACTTAACTCCACCAGTGCATTACAAAAGACCTACAGTATAACTCATGAGAGACAAAACCACAAGTTAGTTATAAAGTTCTTATCACTCAAGTGTGGAGATAAATGTGTTTCTACTAACCCATGTATATTTGATACAAACAGTACCACACTAGTTGTAATCTTTTTTATTGGTGTTTTGCCTTATTTTAGCTTAAAACTGTCTTTCTTTCCATTGCATATTCTCATTTTTCTCTTTCTATTTCTATTTCCAGATTCTAAGTTGGAATACCATGTTTTAAGTGAAATAACGTGTTCTAAGTGAAAATAAATATTTTCTCCCAAATTACAGGATTTCCTTTCCCAATATATTCATCACTAGTGTGGTTTGTAAGCAGTAACCCACAAAAGGGTATGGGGTTACTGGAGATTAATCTACACCTCACGTGCTTTGTGAGGCATGAGGCCACAGGTCCTCACAGCATCCGAGGTGTGGATTAATCCCCAATAACCCCTTACCCTGGAGTGGGTTATTGCACTTACAACATGGGATTAATTACTGGTTAACAACAAGCACTACATTTGATGAACCATTCTGTGATTTTTTGCTTGACTTACTGAGGTTAGTTCTGACCAAAAATAGTGTTTTGTTCCAGAGGCAATATTTCCTACAAGTTAAGGGAACTACAATGGGGGCTACTTTTGCTCCCACATATGCAAATTTATACTTGGGACTCTGGGAACAACAGACTATTTATGACAGAACAACAAATCCATTTTATGACTACATTGATCTTTGGTGCCACTTTATTGATGATGTGTTGATGGTGTGGTGGGGAAGTGTTGAACAGCTGCAGTGTTTTATTCAATATCTGGAACAGTCAAATCCAAATTTGAGATTTGCAGTGAACCAATTGGTGGATAGGATACACTTTTTGGATCTGGATATTTGTAAGGGCCCAGACGAGGGGGGCCTGTGACAGATCTCTATCATAAGGAGATGGATCGCAATAATCTTTTATTATCCAGCAGCTGCCATCCCTACCACACCGTCAGCAGCATCCCAAAGTCACAATTTTACAGGATTAAATTAAATGGTTCTGATGTTAAAACTAGTGAAATAAGGTGTAGGGAATTATGCTGGAGATTTGTAAATAGAGGCTATAGCTTGGAACATTTAAATAAGGTTAAACACCAGACAGAACAGATTCCCAGATCGGAATTGTTACAATATAAAGAGAAGAAAGATGTTACTCAAGATAAGGTTTTGTTTATCACTAAGTTTGGGGTGGACAGTGAGGATGTTAAGAATATCTTGCTGAAACATTGTCACATCTTTGCCATGGAATCTACATTAAAAGAGGTGGTAGAGGGTAAACTACAGATGCTCTATAAAAAGGGTAAAACCTTAAGGGAAACATTAGTGCATAGTTTTTTGCCTTACAGTAAACCTTCCTCTATGGGATGGATCCCTTCGGCACCTAAGGGGTGTTTTAAATGTGGCAGGTGTGCACAATGTAAGGTTATGACCAAGACAAAGGTTTTCTCCACAACAAATAATCTTAAGATTTATAAGATACAACATTTTATTAATTGTAGTACTACTCATGTTGTTTACCTTGCTACTTGTTCCTGTGGGGCCTTTTATGTGGGCATGACCACTTGTCCGCTTAAAACTAGGATAGGTGAACACTTGAGTTCAGTTAGGTTAAAAGATTGTAAGAGTGCCTTAAGTTTACACTTGTAAGAAGTGGAGCATCAATGTGGTCATGATTTTTCTTTCGTTGGTATTGACCATGCGTTTGTGGGACCACGAGGTGGCAATGTTAAAATGATTCTAACTGAGAAGGAGTCATTTGGAATCTATACATTGCGTGCACTTAAATTACCAGGTTTAAATGATGATATTGATTTAATAGTACATCTTCATAAATAGAAACCTAGGTATGAACCAATCTGACTCATGAGACTTGGGAACTGTTTTATACTTTATAGTATGCTATAAAATAAGATGAATACAATGAGTATATGAATAGTGGTAACAGTTAATAATGGATTTGTATACATGACTCATGATTCAGGATAACTCATTGTCCTTCCCTTTGTTGGTGGTTTAGGGTGGATATACATACATATATGTAGGGATACATTATTAGATATATCTTATTGATATACACACCCATTTCTGAGGATTAATGTGGGCTGTAAGTCCCAATAACTTTTTTATTTTTCATATTCATATTTGAATATATGTGTATTTTATAAATATTCTTTGAAGTAGGGTGCTGGGGTGATTAAAATTTGGTATAAAATAATAATACATATTAAAGTTTATTAAATGTTTTTGTTTTGTTTTGGGGTGGTCTTACACTATTAAGTGTTGTAATATGTTAAATATATTGATAGTAGTATTAATAGATTTATTAAGCAAGTAATATATTGCTATATTGTTTTGAATGAATTTAATGTGACAAAGTATCATAGTAATGCTGTATATATAACAAGGAAATGAGTGAGGTCCCCTTAAAGACATTGCTTTAAATTGCTCATGCTGAGCACCTTGGGGTACTTCCTGAAGAGGCTACTGCGAAACCGGTAGAAGTCAGTTGGGCCCTGCCCTGCTGTCCCAGCCTCTACTAACATCATGTAAGAGGTCTGTGTATTTTGAACTTTTCGTGTTTGAAGTTGTATTATTAAACTGCAAATGTTTGGACATTTAATTTTTTGTCACTGCCTTTTTTAGTGGTGGGTAGTGCTGGCTTATTCCGATATCTCAATATCAGCTACACCTAAACCAAATAAGCCAGCTCACTTGTGTGAGTCCTACCGTCCAATTTCTGTTCTTAATCAGGACTATAAAATATACATTAGCATACTGGCTCACCGCACTGATGTTACTTTCCAGAACTTATTCAACTGGACCATTCCAGCTTTATTAGGAATCGACAAACCATGGATATTATTAAAAGGACCCACTTTATCATGCCCGTCCACCAAAACTTCACTTCTGTTTTTAAGTTTAGATGTTCAAAAGGCATTTGACAGAGTGTCTTGGTCTTTTGTGTACACCACTCTGTCCAAATTTGCCTTCTCCAGTTCATTTGTCATGGGTATACAAGGCCTATACAGTGACCCCTGGGCAACAGTGAAGGCAAACAGATCTCACTGTACTGGCTTTCCTTTATATAGAGGGACACAGCAGGGTTGCCCACTGTCCCCATATCTTTTTGCTCTGTATGCTGAGCCCCTGGCCCAACATCTTCGGGATAATAAGTGGATCCGTGGATACCAGTTTGAGAACCACATTCATAAAATAGCATACTATGCTGGCAACTTGCTACTTGACTCACCTTCACTCCCACATTGATGCCCTCACATCGGCCACCAACACCCGGATTGGCCTCCTTTACCACCATAAGGACTGCCTTCCACCCAGTGCTCTCGGGCTGGCCATCACCTCCTCAGTCCTATCCCTAGTGGACTATGGCCTACCTGTATATAGAGCTGCTGATAATATGGCACTCAGTAAGATCCAACTCACTCTGAACAAGGCCTGTAGACTCCTGACCAGTGTGCCCAGGCTCACCCACACCTGTCTGCTCTATTCCACTGCCAATTTCCTCAACCTCGAAGAAAGACTCCACTAGCAAACCTGCCTACTAGCCAAGAAAATTCTGTGTGGACTCACCCCCCCCAGGGGTAACTGTCTCCCTTCAACAAACCTTCCTCACTGTCTCCATATGCAACTCGGATAAGGCCACATTACTGGCACCCAGAACCAGGACCTCCCTAGGTCAGAGATTCTTCTGCTACAGGGCCCCATCCTGGTTTAACTCTCTTCCTAAAACCATCACTTACACTTCCAAAATAGCCCCTTTCAAAACTGTTCTTCGGAGCCACCTCTTCAGCACCCACTGCTGTAATTGTCACTAACAGGTTGCTGTCATGCCGCAAGTGCGCCTTCTATCGACAAAGTCCTCCGGACTGCCTCCAACCGTCACCCTCCACCCCACCCCCATCTGGGTCCTCTGATCCCCTGCCAGATATCTGGATGTCGGGGCCTACTAAACTGAATATATGCAACTACTGCGTATGAATTGTACAAAATAGTTATAACTATGGCTGTACTCTAAGTGTGTAAAAAATATGTGCTACTCTGTATGTCAGCACTCTGTAACCTGTGCTATTGTTGTCCTCCCTGTGACGAGGTACCTTTGTAAATGAGCCTCTGGCTCAAAGGTTACGTATCCAATTGTACAAATAAATAAATAAATAAATAAATAAAATATATTACGCAGCTTGAGCAATCTCTCCCCACCTTAGCAGGCAGTTTACGGCTTATTGAATCTTTTTCTGGACATAAAATCAACACCCAGAAAACAGAACCGCTACAATTAGGGTTTCAGCCCACTCCACAACTAAAAATTCAGTTCCCATATAAATGGGACAAGTCTCAAATCAAATATTTAGGGACACACCTGACTTCATACCCCCGCACAACTTGACGTCCCAAATTATTATCCCTTGTTTGCACAGATGGCTATGGACCTTGACACGTGGAGCCATCTACCCCTTCCCTTGATACATCGTGTACAATCTATACAGATAAATATCCTGCCCAAGTTCTTGTATTGTTTCAAAACATTCCTATCTACTCGCAGAAAAAAGATATACAAAAATGGGATAAAATGATAGCTCGCTTCTTGTGGCAGGGTGGCAGACCTGGCCTGGCATACAAAAAGCTACAATTGCCAAAAACAAAAGGGGGATTAGCCCTACCACAACCTTGCTTTGTATGCCATTGTGGCTGTTCTTTATCATACATATCATTAGTTCTACCCTCCCACGTCTGTACTTCAGTGGGAACAAATAGAAAGGAACCTGGCATCCACCCCGCTGGATGCTACAGTAGTATTTCAGCCCTCACAGTTAGATTCTCCACAGGAGTTATCATACTTTACCACAAATATAATAGATGCGTGGAAGACATACATGGTGTTACCCATGAATGGGCTGGGAGTCAGAAGGGTTGAGGTTTCAGTTCTAACCCTCAATTTCTCTCAGCTAAATGTGATCACAAATGTCAAACCTGGATCCATCTGGGACTGGCACACACCTATCAGTTTTACAGGGAAGGGGTATTTAAATCTTACGAACATCTGCAGTCTGACTTGCCATTAATTAGACAAGATCACTATAGATCCATTCAGATTTGATATTTTCATGAACAGATCCTAGGGCTTCAGGTGGACCTGCTCTTAATCCCACCAGTTTTTCCATTTTTAATACATGCACAAACCTCTACTGCCCAGGACCACTTCATCTCCAGGTGCTACCAAGCCCTCATGAATACACCCACCAACCTTATGTATACTCTGCAATCTTGGTGGGATTCAGAACTGAAAATGTCTTTCACACCCGAACAATGGTCAATCATATGGCTCCGACAACATAAGGTAACCTGTTCATACATATACATAGATACATAGACAGTGTCGGCAGATAAGGGCCTATGGCCCACCTAGTCTGCCCATTTGAGCTTGTAAGTTCAGTTTGTTTTCCTAGAAGTCTATTTCCCCTTACCCCTGACCTCTAGAATTCCTTTATGTCTATCCCATGCATTCTTAAATCTGTGATTGTTTCAGCCCCACCACTTCCTCTGGCAGGGTGTTCCACTTGTCCACCACCCGCTCTGTGAAGAAATTCTTTCTCATGTTTCCTCTGAATCGTCCTCCCTCCAACTTCATCCCATGCCCTCTAGTCCTGAAACATCTTTTCGCTTAAAAATAGTGTTTTCCTGCACCTGTTCCTCCCTGTAAGATACTTGTATGTCTCTATCATATCCCCTCTCTCCCTCCTCTCCTCCAGGGAGTACATGTTCAGTTCCTTCAACCTGTCTTCATAGGACTTGTGATGCAACCCATGCACCATCTTTGTTGCCCTCCTCTGAACCTTCTCTACCCTGTCTATGTCCTTAAGTAGGTATGGTCTCCAGAACTGTACACTGTACTCCAGGTGGGGCCTCACTAGTATAGATACATATGGCAAAAATATGGCTGGACGATAATCAGCAGATACTTTTGAGCCCCCCAAATTAAAGCTAAATTCTCCTCTTCCTATTCTTCCAGTTGCTGGAGATTATCCGGTTGTCTGTTAGCTATACACAGCAACATTTTCTGGACATACCCTGCTCTTTCTGCCTTTAGGGAGTTGGAAGATAAGGTGCTGTGGGATTTAATACCTGACTTGGGCCCATTAACGCCCGAAAAGTCAATACTTTTGCACTTCCTGCCACAACCGAAACAAAAACATCTTCTATACATAGCAGGCATCCTATTAACAGCAGCTAAAAAGCTATAACTAAACTGTGGTTGCAGCGGGCCCCACCTCTGGTTTCCATCTGGGAGGATATTATTTACCATATATACTGGATGGAGCATGTGACAGCACAATTACAAAACGTCCTGCTGGCGCTGGAACTAGATGGACAGCATGGTTCCTCTATGTCTCAACACACAAAGCTGATAGTGTCCCTTAGATGGGGGGAGGTATCATTTAGATGGGGAGAAGCTTTTACATAGAAACATAGAAGTTGACGGCAGATAAGAACCGCAAGGCCCATCCAGTCTGCCCATTTTTTCTACCTTATGAATGTGCCATAGGCCTTTGCTCTGGCAATGGCCTATCTATTCATAATCATCTACATTGCTCCCTTATGCCTATCCCATGCCTGTTTGAAGCCCTGCACTGTATTCATATCCACCGCTTCCTGAGGTAGGCTGTTCCATGCATCCACCACCCTTTCTGTGAAAAAGAACTTCCTCACATTACTCCTTAATCAGCCTCCCTCTAATCCCATGCTGTGTCCTGTTGTCCTGCTCTTTTTCATATATTAAAATATGTTAGACACTTTCACCTTTTGCTGCTGGGCTTTGGGTTCGTTAGGGCTGGACAGTCCTTTGAAGTAAAGTAAGTGCTAATGTAGATTATGGTAAGACGAAATACACATTTACCCCTCAGCAATGGATAAAACACATTTTATGATGGTGGCTCTCCCCACTTTCAATCAACAAGATGCTACTTACAGTACTGATGGATCTTTTAAACAAATGGAATAGATATGATTTTAACATGACCATGTGATATGATGTTACAGTGTAATGGCATAATGGATGTATCTTTGAAAAAAAAACAATAAAATTACAAGTTTTAACTCATTACGTCCTAATGATGCCATATGGCATCATGGAAAATGTACCTCTTTTTCCTGATGATGCAGTATGGCATCCTAAATTATATGCTGTATTGCCTGATGACGCCGATTGGCGTCCATGTCTTTCTCTTGGTGCAGCTCAAGCATTTGTTTACATTTGATGAATGTACCAGCACCAGCCAATAGGGGACATCATACCATTACTGATTTTACCTAATATAATATGTGTTTCCATTGGCTATTTTTGAGAAAACACGCCTTAATAAATAAATAAACAAATTTACTATTTTTGCCTGTGCTGTGAAAAATGTTTATTATGCTCGTTTGTTGCCATTACAATTTGTCTAGTAACAACAAATCATCCTGTTGTAGTGTAACGTGTTAAGCTGATCAGGTTGACTCTATAATTAATTTCATAACTTGTATTTTTTGCATTCGAGCAATCTTATTGGCTGTCACCACTTTTGGTGTATTGTTTTACGTCATTTGGGCATTTTTCTACAATAACATGTTGTCACTGACATCATGATTGTTATAACTATTAGTCCATTTATACCACTAAGTGAGCTGAATATGTCTGTATTTAAAAATCGAGCTCTGTAATTGGTTGCATTTTCTGACATCATCAGTTTTGAATTAAATTGGTATAAAGGGATTGTCTTAGATACAGGCACCATCCCCCTGATTAAGCCTTACTTGGTGAAGCACCAGAGAACCTGCTCGCAGATCTTTTTGTTGTGCCTTCCACTATTCTATTCAATGTGTGGACCTGAAACACTGGAATAAATCCTTATTTAGCATTCAAGCAAGGACTCTGGTATTGTTTTCAACCGTCACTGGAGGGAAAGTGGCTCTCCGGGCACTGGAGTTTACAGTGAGTTTTTGATGTTTCAGTTAGGGCTTGCAGCCCTCACTTGCACCCTGCCCTAGCTCTGTAGTGTGGCACCATTTGATCATATTGATCCTCACTGTTGCCATGCTTGCTCTATGCTTATTGTACACGTCACTATTTCCATTAACCAGTCAGAGTGCACACTGGTGCAAGAAGAGCGTGGTGACTGGAAACTTAGTTTCAAGATGGAGGCGCTGCTCTCATCCTAAAATATTCACTTCATTTTGGTGCCAAAACCTTGATTTGTAATATGTATTTACTTTATTTGTTTTTATTTTTATTTATGGCAAAAGTTTTCATAGCCATCACTTTGTTCATTTTGGGATAATTTCTGGTCATCCTGTGTGATCACATCTTATAGATCCGGCTGGCATTCCCGATAGGAGAGAGAGTTTCTTGTGCATGTACTAGATGAGTTCACATGAATTCAGCACCTTTTGTTACTTTTTGAAGAGTCTGTGTTCGGATTATGGCTATGTTAAAATCTATGTGGCATGTTGCTCCCTGCGTTATGGATGATAAGTGTGTTAGGGTCAGTAGCATGTTTGCCTCATGCTCTGCACTTGAGTTTTCTCCCTAATACGCAGTTGCTGATTGTTTAAAATGAAAAAAACAAGCATTTGTCAATGCTGAATGTTTGCTTGCTGCCATTGGCATTGGTAGTGTAGGAGTTACAGAGCAGCATAATAGGAATGACAGTGAAGTATTGAACTGAAGCCAACCCCATCACCACCCTGCAGATAGTGACAGGCATTGGGGTGTGCCTTTGGGTCATCAGGCATAATGGCCATGCCATTTTACCACACCCTACCCTGCAGACACTGACAAGTGTCACAGTGTTGCTATGGGGTCTTTGGTCCTTATATACCCCATTCCATCAGGAAATACAATGAGATGGGTGCGGTATAGGAGAATGGGGTGAACTTTGGGGCTGAAGGGTCAAGGCACACCTCAATGCCTGTCACTGGCTGCAGGGTGTGGGTGGGGGTGGAATGGTATGAGCATTGCAGGTGACAATCCCAAGTCACAGCCCTGATGCCTGTCATTCTCTGCAGGGTGGGGCGTTATGGTCGGAAACCCTAATACGTCAGGCATTTGTTGGTATTTTCAATCCAAATTTTCAACATGGTTTTTTTCTTACCCCCACCTCATGAACAGTGGCAATATCAGTTTGTTAGCTGAAAGCTGCTTTTGCACAGTGACTACGGCATTTGGCACCACAGGTGCAAAAACACATTCTGAACAGGATGTGAAAAATGACAGCTGTACTGTTCCTGTGGAGGTGTAAAAAATGGCAATGTTGAAAATCTACAGTGAAAATATTTAAAAAAATGATGAAGTCACGAGTTTGCATAGAAACTGTGCAATGCATACCTGTAATGTAATTAGTTTGGGGATTTTTTACAGCAGATTGTCAACACAGGCATTTTGGGACCTCCGATCATGAACAGTGTCACTGTGATTTTCTTTATCTATCCCGAACAATGATTTCCCACAGCGACCACGCATTTTTGTGCTGAAAGTGTAAAAACACATTTCGGCCATGTTGTTAAAAATGGTAGCTCTACTGTTCATAAAGAAGTGTGGAAAAATGCCACTGGTGAAAACCTGGACTGAAAATATTACAAATTCATGAACTTACGAAGAAACTGCGCAATGCTCACTTGTAACACAGTCATTTTATGGACTTTTGTCACCAAATTTTCAACATAGCCATTTTAAGACCTCTGCTCATGAACAGTGTCACTGTGATTTTCTTAATCTGTCCCAAACATTGCTTTCGCACACTGACTGCGCCATTGTGCGCTACATGTGCGGAAACACATTTTGAGTGAGATGTGAAAAATGGCAATTGTACTGCTCATAAGGAAGTGTGGTAAAATGGCAATGTTGAAAATCTGGCATGCAAATATTAAAAATTCACAAACTTGTGAGCGTGCATAGAAACTGCGCAATGTGCGCTCCTAAAACAGTCATTTTTGGGAATTTTTTCACCAAATTTTCAACATAGCCATTTTAAGACCTCTGCTCATGAACAGTGTCACTGTGATTTTCTTAATCTGTCCCAAACATTTATTGCGCACACTGACTGCGCCATTGTGCACTACATGCACGGAAATACATTTTGGGCGACATATGAAAAATGACAATTATACTGCTCATAAGGAGGTATGGTAAAATGGCAATGTTGAAAATCTGGAGTGCAAATATTACATATTCAAAAACATAAAAGCGTGCATAGGAACTGTGCAACGCACGCTCGTAAAATGGTCATTTTTAGGAATTTTTTCACCAAATTTGCAACATAGGCTTTTTGAGAGCCTACCTTATGAACACTGGCACTGTCATTTCATTAATCAGTCCTGAAAGGTGATTTCGTGCAGTGACCGTGAAATCACCCTTCGGGCATGATTAACACCATGACAGTTCGGAATTTATGAGGAGGGGTCCCAAAAACCCCATGTTGAAAATTTGGTGCCAAAATTCCAAAAAATGCCTAAGATATGCATCAAAGTTGAAAAAACCCTATTTATGACATTATGCAGCTTACCGGCATTTCCTCAGTTCATGGTCGGCTTTGAAGAGTGCAGACATGTTCCCGGTTCCCTGAAGATCATCGCACTGGACTCTGGAGGTAAGTATGGGGTGAGGTGGGGGTGTATGGAGGCAGAGTGCACAGAGAGTGGGCGCAGGTAGGCAGGGAGACCACCAAGGGAACTTTTTTTGTTTACAGGTTTGTTTTTTTTAGGAAGACGATGAGGGACATTTGCCACGCTGGGATGGGCTCCCAGTGTGGCAGCTGGAAGAATGTTTGGGGGGACCTGGAGCCAACGGGAGATTGGGCACCCCCGTCGGCCATAACAATTTTTGCCACGTTGGGTGGGCTTCCAGCATGGCACCTGGAAAGCTTTTTGGGAGAGTGCATTAGACCCGATGTGGGATTGGGCACCTCCATCCGGCCATACAGTGTGTGCATGGGGGAGCATGAGCGTACTGTGTATGCGTGCGTGCGTGTGTGTTTGGGGGGAGCGCTGCTCACTGAGGCGGAGCTCTCCCTTTCACCTGTACGGCACTGCATTTTCAACTGCTGCCATAGCAGCCGTAGCATTCATTGGAGAATACGGCCGCACCTGCAAACACACTGACTGAATTGGAAGACGGGTGTCACACCTCCGAAAACTCAGATGATAGCACTATGTTTCTTGCACATGCATGCAAGCAAACATAAAAAAGTGTTGCTTTCAACTCATCTGGCATCAGTCCAGCCCCAACCTCTGATGCGCTGTAAAGGCCAATTCAGTTTTGAATTCCTGCAGTCACTGATGTTGTCCATCGACTCATATGATGTCAGTTCAGACCTAACCTCTTATGCACTGTAATGTGCTCTTCAGGTTCAAATCCCTCCACAGCCACTGGTAAGATCTATCTCCTTGCCTTGCATCAGTCGAGTCCCAAACTGTAGTGAACAGTGAAGTGCATTTCAGGTTCAGATACCTCCACAGCTAATGGTGTTGTCCATCGACTTACCATGTATCAGTCCAGACCAATCCCATAAAACACTGTGAAGGGCATTTCATGTTCAAACCCCTCCGCATCAACTGGTGTAGTCCCTTAACTCATATGATATCAGTTCAGCTCCAACCTCTGATGCACTGTAAAGTACTCTTTAGGTTCAAATCCCTCCACAGCCACTGGTAAGATCTATCTCTTTGCCATGCAGCAGTTGAGCCCCAAACTGTAGTGAACAGTGAAGTGCATTTCAGGTTCAGATCCCTCCACAGCCAATGGTGTTGTCCATTGACTCATCTGGTGTCAGTCCAGCCTCAACCTCTTATGCACTTCAAAGTGCTGTTCAGGCTCAAATCCCACCAGAGTCACTGATGTAGTTCATTTGTTCATCAGTCCAGCCTTTACCTTTGACATTCTGTGATGTGCATTACTGGTATGGATCCCTTCTCAGCCACAGGTGTAGTACATTGCATACATCAGGATTCATTCCAACACTACCCTCAGATGCACTGTAATGTTCTATTCAGGTTCAAATTACTCCACAACCACTTGTTTAGTCCCTTGTGCTCATCATGCTTCAGACCAGCCCTTACCTCTGATGCACTGTGATGAGACCAGTGCCAATGTATGACTTATGCAGTCCATTCAAATGAAGCACAGCACATAGTACACATTTGTACGCATGAGCCAATGAGCATCACTCCATGGTGCAGGCATACCCACACTCCCTTCCCACCCACACACACAGAGCGCCATACTGAATGTTGCAACATATTACATGTATATGCAGGCAATCCATGTGATAGCACACAGTACACAACCTTTATAGGCGCCCATGTCATCACCCTGTATGTATACCCACAATGTCTCTGCATGGCATATGAACACCATTTCCAGGTGCAGGCAGCCCCACTGGCTTCCCCACAACTGAGTGTACCCCAAGGATAGGTGCCAGTTCATGACACAAAGTGACTGCAGTGCCTATGAGCATCATTCCTTGGTATAGGCAGACCCAACCCCTTCCCCATGACACAGTATACCCCAAATTACCAGTGCGTTTTCAGCAACTTCATCACCCTATACGTACACCCACAATGTATCAGCAGTGTCTGTTAGTACCATTATTAGATGCATATAGCCCCTCTCATTTCCCCAGAACATATGAAGTGCATTTGAGCATGTGTCATGAATGCAGGACCCCCCCCCACTAACATACAGTGCTTCATCATACAGTCATTCCCTCACCTTATACCATCCCATAATACACCCCCAAAAAATAAACTATGCCAGAAAATTAAATAATACATATATTTATGTAACTTGATGTTTATTGAAAGTCTGTGAACCTTTCCATGAACAACATCATGCTTCATTTGCAGTATGATAAAGCAAACAGCACAAATAAAATACAGTTTCCTATATTTATTATGGAATTTTATTACAAAAATACAATTAAATAGTTCGTCTCAATGAAATTACACCTTTTAACTACAATAAATATGCAATCATCATAGAGAGACCTCCAGCACTAAAAAATGCATCCATTTCCTGTGTCAGCTCACTGACCTACACTCGAAGAGTTCTTCCGATTTACATCACTTGACCTCACAAAGCACTTCCTTCCTGCATCACTTCCTGATATGTCCTTCTAAGGTACTGTGTAAATAAAGTCTTACTAAACTATGGGAAAAAACAAAAAAATTGATAATCAGATTCATAAACTAAAATCAGTGGGTAAGAATAATTAAACACTGCAAAAATTCCAACCAGTGGAGTGGAACAAAAAACTCAAGCTGTAATAACAAGAGATTCAGACACTGATTTCTGACTAACAAAATGGTAAAAACCTTGCAAAATTTATATTTAGACAGTGACAGATGTTTATTGCATATTTTTAACAATTTTAACTAACAATTTTACAGAAATTTAATATTTTTGTATGACTAAGTAGACAGAGCATAATTACATTTAGATAAAATCATCAGAATTTATGAAAATATGAAAAAACAATCGTACACAACACTAAATCCAGTTAAATAGACATTACTAAACCTCACTCATTTTCAAAAACATTTTGTCCTGAAAAACTTTTCTTTTTGCAGTTTTAAAATTGGATGTATGGTTTTTAAGATATGTAGGTTTAAGCACAGTGTGTTTGTATGAATGCTGCAGATCTAGAGCCCCTTCAGGAACACAGGTGTTCCAGCAGCAGGAAGAGAGTATCAGAACATTCTAAGTGACAATAGGATAGAATGAGTTAAAAAAAGAATAGTGTATGGGTGACCATACACAACTAGGCTGTTTTTCCATCAAGGGTATGTGATGACATCATAGAGACCTCGAAGGAGAAGCTTCAGAGGTCTCCACGGTGTCATCAGATGCCCGAGATGGAAAAACAACCTTAGTTGTGTATAAGCACCTATATATTGTTTTATAGAGTGTATGGTTTGCCCCATTGAAATTTTTTTGTTTTCGTTCTGGGGGAGGGAATGGACAAGGATATGATAGAAGGCATTCTTAGAATGGCAGAGAAAGGGGAGATACTGTTGATGGGAGACCTGACTATGCCAGATGTTAACTGGAGCACATTTGCTGCAGCCACATCCAAGAGCAGGGCCATTCTTGATGCCCTACAGATGGCAGGCCTCAGACAGCTAGTTTCGGAACCCACTCATGAGGGAGCAATCTTAGACCTCATACTCTCAAGCAGGGGGCAGTGAGAGGATCTCAGATCTGAAGTGGGTTGCCATCTTGGAACAAGTGACCATCAAACAGTGTGGTTCACGTTAAACTCAGCTACAGAGTCAAGCCATACAAAAGTGAGGTACTGGACTTCAGGAGGCTGACTTTGGCAAGATGGAGAGTGCCTCAGAAAAGCACTAGCAAACAGGCTAGAAGGAGGTGGAGCAACAATGGGGAATCATCAAAACTGCCATCACAGAGGCAACAAGCTTTTGTGTGAAGCAAATAAACAAATCAAAATGAAAGAAACAGCCACTATGGTTCTCAAAAAGGTGGCTGTGAAAGTCAGGAAGAAAAGATAGCATTCCGAAGTATAAGGAAACACAGAAGGAGCAGGACAGAGAGCTGTACCAGTTAGGCAGAAGGAAGCAAGGAGGAAGTCAGAATAGCAAAGGCCCAAACTGAGGAAAAGATAGCCAACTCGATTAAGAAGGGGATAAACCTTTATAGGTACATCAGCGAGCATAGAAAGACAAAGGAGGTATAGTGAGGCTGAATAGAATGAACGGTGGGTGGGCAGAGAGGGACAGTGAAAAAGCAGGGATACTGAACGAATATTTCTGCTCAGTATTCACAAAAGAGGAGGGGGAAGTGCCTAATCCAATTAACAGAAGCACTCTTGATGGGGGGGGTCGATCCCAGTCCTTTCACAGAAGAAAGGGTTCTGCAAGAACTCCTAAAACTGAAGGTGGACAAAGCAATGGGGCCTGATGGAATTCACCCCAGAATTCTAAAAGAATTAAGGGGGGAACTAGTGAAACCACTGGCTACTCTTTTTAATAAATCATGGGAGGATGGTGTGGTACCCGAGGACTGGAGGAAGGCGGATGTGATTCCCCTTCACAAAAGTGGGACCAAGACAGAGGCAGGAAACTACAGACCTGTCAGTCTGACCTCTTTGGTAGGGAAAGTGATTGAGTCACTTCTGAAGGAAAGAATAGTTGAGTACCTAGAGGCCAGTGGGGCACAGGACCCAAGGCAGCATGGGTTCACAGTGGGAAGGTCATGTCAGACGAATCTAATAGATTTCTTTGACTGGGTGACCAAAGTAGTAGACCAGGGAGGGACCGTCGACATGGCCTACCTAGACTTTAGCAAGGCATTTGACACAGTCCCACACAAAAGATTAATAGTCAAATTAACCAGCCTGGGAGTGGGTCCCAGGGTGGTAGCCTGGGTAAAACATTGGCTGCACAACAGGACACAGAAGGTAATTGTAAATGGAGTCCATTCTGAAGAAAGAGGGGTTACTAGTGGGGTACCGCAGGGTTCAGTATTGGGTCCAGTCCTTTTTAATGTCTTCATAAGTGTCATTGCAGAGGGACTGGAAGGAAAAGTATGCCTCTTTGCAGATGACACAAAGATCTGCAACAAGGTTGATACACAAGGAGGCGTGAAAGGATGAGAAGGGACTTGGCAAGGTTGGAGGAATGGTCAGAAGTATGGCAGCTAAGTTCAATGCAAGAAGTGCAAAATAATGCACCTGGGAAACAAGAACCCAGGGGAAGAATATACAATGGGGATGGTAGTAACAGCAACAAAAAGGAAAGGGACCTGGGGTAATCATATCAGATGACCTTAAGGTTAGAAACAATGTGAGAAGGCAGTAGGGAGGGCTGAGGGTATACTGGGATGCATAGGGAGAGGCATCAGCAGCAGAAAACAGGAAGTTGTTATCCCTCTGTACAGACAGTTGGTGAGACCCCATCTGGAGTACTGTGTCCAGTTCTGGAGACCCCATCTCTGCAAGGACATAGACAGGATAGAGGCAGTCCAGAGGAGGGCAACTAAAATGGTGCAGGGTCTGCAAGAGAAGCCGTATGAGGAGAGACTAAAGGAGTTTAATATGTATACCCTTGAGGAAAGAAGGGGGGGGACATGATAGAAACTTTTAAGTACCTCAGTGGAATCAACAAAGTCCAAGAGGGTAGCATCTTTCAGAAAAAGAGATGTGCAAGAACAAGGGGACACAATTTAAAGATAGAGGGGGGCGGTTCAGGGGCAACGTGAGGAAGTATTACTTCACAGAGAGGGTAGTGGATGCAGGGAACAGCCTTCCTGAGGAGGTTGTGGGGTCTAAAACTGTGGGAGAATTCAAGGATGCATGGGACAGACATAAGGCAATTCTTGTGGGGGGTAGGAAGAAATAGGCTGTTGGTTAACTAGGATCTGCGGCCTATCCTGTAGGTAGGGAAATGGGCAGACTAGATGGGCCAAGCGGTCCTTATCTGCCGTCAAAGTCTATGTTTCTATGTTTCTAGTTTGTCCGTACTATAAATTACTGCTTCCACTCCCTAGCCCACTCTGGCAGTTCACTCTGTGTCAGTGTCACTCCTGACAAGTGGTTCCTCCCATTTCTGACCCTCCAGCCCTCTGTCGGTATATGAGCCATGATAACAATGTTTTAAAAAACACACACACATACACAAAATGATAAAGAGGTCCTGTTTGGTGCCGTGGAGTCATCTATGACTGTCCATGTCCAAACTGCCTCAGTCACCTGCTCACTAAATGGCGTCACCATATTCCCCTGATTTTTTTTCTTGAGAGTCATGTCATTAGTCAATCAAGGTGCAGCACAAGGCTAAAAAGTTGTTGTGGTATCGTTGTGAGGTCAGAGCGATACCACAACAAATTTTCATGACCTTTGAACTATACCACAAGACAATTGTCAGTATGGAAATCCATACACAGTAGGGGCAAACCATACACTATATGAGGAATGCATAATGGGCTTCAGTGGAATAGCACATTTATCTGCACTAGAGAGTGGTAAGACCCACAACTCACAAGTGTAAAGCCATGAGTTAGCTACAAAAGGTCTTACCACCCATGTATGGAGCTACAGTAAATGTGTTATTCTACTATAATAACTGGCTTCCCCTTTTTCCCCATAGGGAGACCGTGGCATAATTTGCCATTATAAATGAGTGTTTACCTTGACAAAGCCACTAGAATCCTGTAAGTGCTGCATGACAGTTGAAAACACCAGTAATTATAAAAAATAAAATATGGGTCTGGGTGTGCGGCTTCGTTACACACCTTGAGGTTTGATGTTACGATAAACCCCAGCTTCACTCTCGGAGCTTATGCAGTACAAACCCCTCGGGTGTGTGTAAATTCCCGTTACACACCCAGACCCATACATTATTCTCTATGTAATCTATTATGTACTTGATACTGTACATACCACAGTATTTGTAATGCTTTTACTAGTGTTTTAGCTTGTTTTTGCCTTTCTTTTCATTGTAAACTCTCTATGTAACCCATTATTCTCTGTGATCTATTTACAGATTCTAAGTGGAAATAACATGTTCTAAATGAGATAAATTGTATTCTAAGTGAAATAAGCCAGGACTGTGTTCTTTTTAAAGTAGCCTTGAATTGAGGGATCTGTTCTTTAAATTAGCATTGTACTGAACGAAAACACTTTACTCTATGCCCAAGGCTGCTTCTGCTTCTCCGTGGTTGGTGCAGTAATATGCAGCAGCACTGTCTCCATGTGAGCTGAAGGTAGGACCTTAACCTTCGAGGCTGTAGAATTAATTTGTAATCTGATCGAGATAAAGGAGGTAAAGTGTGCAGGCTATTGACTTAATTCCTATCTGTACCTGCTAGTGGAACTAGCACTCAGTCACACAGAGGGCTTAAATTGATAGTTTCCCTCAGGGCTGTAGAAGGATTTTTGGAAGAGATAGAGCTAAATTAAAGTAATTTAATTAAATCAAAGTAAGAGCTCTGAAGGATCCTCAGCCTTACGGCTGGTCAGACGGCACCTACTCTTCCCCTGCTCCCGGCGACCATGCTCTCAGCATCATCTGCTCTGGGTATTTGTTCCCCGTAGCCGCTATACAGCTGCTCCCCGCCCGCCCTCCAATACCCTCCCACCCTTATCTGTGTTTGCTCATATAGGTCCTGGCCATCATGTGGGACTTGTGTGACACTATTTTTTTCTATCTGTCTATAATCTCACCTGCAGGTTATAGCTTATCACCACTTGGTGTCGTATCTTCTCCATCCTGACTAGCTGACATTTCTCCTTGTTGAATTCTGATTGTAGTTGCACTCCCTGCCTAGCCTTGTACTCCTCCCTGTCAATTTCCACTGCTCCCTATCCAGACCACCCCCTTTCTCCCTAAGTTCTCCCTTTGTGGCTGTCCCCCAATTTTTCAGTCAACTTCTCCTGTGCATCCACTCTATCATGGAGCCTAGATTATCTTTGTATCTCCTTGTGCCCTTGTTTTCTGCACTATTGGCCCTCAGCTCCTTATTCCTTATGGCTGGCATACCTCCCCCAACTGAGGTATCCCTTTGTAATTCTATCTACTCCAACCTGATTGCTGAAGGTTCCCTCTCACCTCTTCCTGTAGTTTACCTAAGCTATAAACTCCTCAGGTCTCTACTAAGGCACTTGGTGTACAGGAGGCTTATCTCCCCTACCACTGTCCCTTGTGCTACAGCCATTGCTCTTCTATGGTTCATAACCCTAACTCTGACTCTAGCTGGAGATATTGAAACTAACCCATGCCCCTCGGACCTCCCTTAACATGTCTACCCCTTTCACCACTCATCTCCTTCCTCCTGCTCAGGGCCTGACAATCGTGCACCTGAATATCCGCAGTCTGCTAGTTAATCTCCCTGAGCTGGAAGCATGAGTTCTGACAAACAACCCAGACATCCTTGTACTATCTGAAACATGGTTAAAACCAACTGTCCTGGACCAAAGCTGTGCCATACATAATATGTATCGTACTGACCGTGCCTCCCGAAAAGAGGGGGTGGCCTGGCACTGTACTACAAGTCTCACCTTAACGTCACTCTGCTGCCAACCCCTGGCCTGAATAATAGTGGTACTGCACTCTCTCTTGCTCTTTGGGGGTGCCAAGAAGTTGCACATACTTGGGGTGTATTTACCCCCCTGTAATAGCAGACTTGGTCTTGAGGAGCTTACTGGTCTGATTCCTGCCCTAATTAAGAACAACGAGGTGATCTGTCTGGGTGATTTTAATCTGGACTGGCTGTGTCCAAACTCCTCCTCACTTGCTTTGACAATCAGCAAGGTAAATCTTGAGCAACTCATCTCTTCCCACACTCAGATAACTCAGAATAACCTCTGTTGCTCAACGATTGACTGGATCCTTACCAACCACAAGGACTGCTACTCCTCTACCAGGGTCCTACCCGACACTATTAGTGACCACTGCCCTGTCTACTGTGTAAGGGGTGCTTCCGCTGCCTCTTCCCCATCCAAAGTACTGTCCTTTTCCAACTTTTCCAATCTGGATACCGCGGTGTTCCTACTTGATTTAAAACAAGCTGACTGGTCCCCCCTACTTCAAATAAATGACATTAACCGGGCTACTGACGACTTCAACACCACTCTTCTAGCCTTACAGACCAAACATATCCCTGTCTCAATGCGGAAGGTCAGAGGGCAGGTGACTAAGTGGCTGAAGTGGCCTCTCCTGCAACTAATCAAGGTACATGACAAGCTTTGGCTAAAATGGAAATCCTCATCTGCTCAAACTGACTTTGATGCCTATCATTCACTATGCAATGCCTGCAAGAAAGAGGTCTGAGCTGCCACGAGTAACTACTACCAGAAACTCCTCCAGTTCTCAACTTCTGACCCCAAGAAGTATTGGAACCAGATCAATGAGATACTGGGGAACATAGGCTTCTGGCTCCCAAGGATATGCTAATTAACAATACTCTGTGCAACAACCCCTGTACTATAGCCAATGCTTTCAACTCCTTTTTTACTGAGGCTCCAAAAATCTCCCCATTGGCATCCTGTGGTCCCATCCCCCCCTCTTCAGCTCCTCCACCACTTATCCTCTGTAATATTGCACGGTTGGATGTTCTCAGGTTATTTCAGTCCATCCCCCTCGAGGTAGCCCCAAGCCTGATGGTATTGAACCAAGTATAATTAGACTTGGGAGCACACCTCCTTGCCATCCCAATCAATAGGCTGTTTAATCTGTCTATCTGCACCTCTATGGTGCCTACAGCTTGGAAAGCTGCAAAAGTTATCACTGTATTCAAGAAAAGTGACTTCAAAGTCCTAGCTAATTATTGACCCATAGCCTTACTACCAACGCTCAGTAAGATCTTAGAGAAACTTATTCGTCACCAAATCTCTACACACCTATTGAATTTTAATATTCAATCACCTGCTCAACATTGCTTCAGAGCAGGACATAGCACCACCACTGCCCTCACGCTTCTCACCAGTGAGATTAAGTCTAACATGGACAATGGTCTTCTCACCATTGCTGCCTTTATAGACCTCACAAAGGTATTTGACATGGTTAATCATCCACTACTCCTGAACAAACTTCACTTACTAGGGTCCACTGGATCTACCCTGTCCTGGTTCAGCAGCTATCTCTCCAACCGATCCCAATCCATCTCCTTTGGCAAAGTTCTTTCATCCCCTGCTCCCATCTCCCATGGCGTCCCTCAAGGTTCCATTCTGGGACCTTTACTCTTCTCCATTTTTACTAATGACACTCTCTACTCTCTTCCACACTGTCACTCTATCATGTATGCTGATGACTTGGTGCTCTATTCTGCCTCCCGTTCTGTCCCGGAAATTAACACTCACCTATCCTCCATGTTCCAACAGATTCAACACTGGCTGTTCTCCAACTCACTCATTCTCAATTTGCCTAAGACTCAGGCCATGCTTTTTGGATCTGCTAGGAAAGTCTAATGCAGAGTCTACTAAGCTTTGTGTGCTTAACTATTATGGGTCAGTAGTCATGTCTACTGACGCCTTCAAATATCTTGGAGTGACCCTTGATCCTATACTTGATTTTTCTGCACATATAAATGAGGTATGCAGATCTGTTAATGCCAAGTTAGGCATAGCCTACCGCATGCATCAATCCCTTATCCCTGCTGCCAGAATCACTGTGGCATGTGGGGTACTGCTTCCTAGGCTCCTATACACTCTCCCCACTGTCTCACATGCCAACGTGGGTATCCTTCATAAATGGGACACCTCTTATAACAACATCTGTAGATTCACCCTCTTTGCCCCTTGCCTTACCCACCACTGTCTCCTATATTCCACTTTGCATTGGTTGTCCCCTAAATCGCAGTGCTCTTTCTCTCTGGGTTGTTTTATCGACTCCATGAACACAGCCCCCCGCCCTGACAGTATTGCGGCTATGCTCACTCCCATGATTCATTCCGGAACATTGAGGTCCTCTAATTTGCCTCTGCTCTCCATCCCTCTCTGCTTGACAAAAATTGGGGTACTTGCTTTCGCCCATTTTGCCCCCAAATTCTGGAACTCCCTACCTGCCAAGTTATAGGGCTTCTCATCTTACTCAGCCTTTAAATCTGTACTTTTTTCCCACCTTCATGCACTTGATTCCTGTGTCTGTACCTAATTCTTTCATGAACTCTGTGTCCTGCTTATCTATACCCTTGCTCTACCCTGGTTTCTCTTAACTCTACCGTGACTGTTTTCTATCTCTAAGCATTGTTGTTACAACATGACACTCTCTCCGGTGGTCATCACTGTTAAATCCATGATTAAATTAATTACTCTGTGATTTCCTGTATGACTATATTCACCCTGTATCTTGGAAGACTGTAATTGTATGTACCTGTTTTGAGGTGAGTTCATTGTTTGTAAACTGTACTTTCCTGGGTCGTGCTTGAAAATAGGTGGAATTTGTGCTTAATGTACTTACCTGGTTACCAAAAGCTAATAAGTAATTAAATAATACCCAACAGGGTGGGTGGTATTGGGCTATACTGAACTGCCAATGGGTGTAATGAGAACTGACACTGCAGTCGGAGGGCCTTATAGCACCTCAAAGGTTTGGTACAGCCCAATACTGCACACTCTGGAGGTTATTATTGCACATAGAAAATGGGTTGGTTATAACATTTTAATTATAAGTAAAAAAAAAGCCCCCCTCCCCTTGGATGGCAGAGTGGCTGATGACCGAAACATCTTTTTTTTTTTACCTACCCTTCTTCTGCTCTTGTAATTGTTGCGATCCTGCCTGTCTGTCATGATGCCATCCACCCACATGCCTGTTAATGCAGAGAACAGAGCCTTGTGCTCTGCAGCATACTGAGACTGAAAGATGGCTACAGTAATTGTTATAATGGTGCTACCAAAAAGGTGACTTTTTTTTTTAGTTCACAGAAAATTAGCTTACTGTTGTGTTAGTGGGTGGAGGTAAGAGTGAGGATGCGGAAGCTAAGGCTGATACCATTCAGGAAAGTGATCTGCAGAGCAGTCATGATCAGGACATGTTAACGTCAATTCTATGAAAAAAAATACTATGGAGGATTTTTAAGTTGCAAATTAACATCAGTGACATTTACTATTTTTTTCATGAGTGTTGAGAGGCCAGTGGTAGTGCTGCTGTAAAATCTTGTGACGAGAGGGTGGGTGGGGGTATATCTCTCACTAAGTGAGACAACAACATGGCATCAGTTTCAGATTAAAAATTCTAATGGGCACAATGATTTTAGAATGTAATCAGGCAACAAAGACTGGGGCTCATATTTTTCTGTCTCTGTTGCCTGATACCAGACTGGCTGGTTGGGTGCCTGAGCCAATCAAAGTGAAGATATCTGTCTACCTATTTTCTAAATTGTGTTTTTAAGGGACACTGTCAACCTCCTTAGGCCTCAAAATATTCTTAGTTTGAAAAACACATTTTATATTATAAGGGTTTGGGGGGAAGGATTCAGCACAGTCCTATTAAGGAAAATGTTGGTGTTCAAAGTGGGGAATAAGCTCTTAGTTCTGTCGAACTTCCATTGTAAATGCAATAATGTACAATACCATTAAGATTACAATGTGGAATGTCAAAGGCCTCCAACAGCAAGTAAAGCAATATAAGATTCTTAAGCACTTAGCTTTGTTATCCTTAGATGTTATTTTAGCACAAGAGTCACACTTGTTAGAATCAGAGGCAAATTGTATGAGAAGATAACAGATTGGTCATGTATTTTCCACAGGGGTTGCCTCCAATAGTGCTGGGGTTTTGATAGTAATTAACAGAAAAGTTCATTTTGTTCTTAAACAGGTGCTCAAAGATCCACAGGGCAGGTTTGTGTTTATTCATTGTATTTTGTATACGACTGAAATTTTGTTGGGTAGTCTTTACGGGCCCAATATAGATTCTCCTGTTTTTTTTACGCAGCTGGTAGAACTCCTATATCCATTTTTGTCCCTGCCAATCATTTTAGGGGGTGATATAAATACTGTTATGGATCTGCTAATGGATCGTTCTTCTGGTTTGAGCAGAGATCGCTCACCGGCTCAAAGGGCCCTACAGAAGTTATTAGAACACTACGCTCAGTGTGATGTTTGGAGAGTTTTACACCCCTCAGAAAAAGGGTACACTTTTCTATCACCAGTCCACATAACTGCCTCACGTATTGACAATATTTTTCTTTCCCACACTCTTCTGCCAAGGGTTGTAGAAGCTTCCATACAATCGGGCCCGCCCTCCGATCATTCACTAGTAACCTGTCATCTCACCCTTTCATTTCTCCCCAGGAGAACTACCTGGTGGAAAATTAATAATCAAATGCTGAAGGACCCCCATATAATCAAAACTCTCAATAAACACATTGAGCAATTTATTAAAACTAATCTCCATTCTATTTCTAGACCAGATTTTATATGGGGTGCATTTAAAGCTTTTATTAGGGGAATTCTAATTAGTATAGCTTTTCAAAGGTAAAAAGTAAAGTAAAGAGAGCTTAATACTCTCCTTGTTCAAATTTGTTTGGTTGAATCAAGCCTGTCTCTTAATTTTTCAGATGCCCTTCAGCAAGATCTTGCTAAATTAAATGATGCTTATCTTGAGATCTTGAGAGATAAAGCAGAATTTGCTATTCTGAAAACTAAGGCAAATTATTCGGATCAAGGAGAAAAGGCGGGTCGCCTATTGGCACTTCGTATTAAACAACAGGAAGCTAATAGGTATATTTCTTCAATCTGCTCTCAATTAGATGGTACCCTAAAAACATCCCCTACAGAGATAGTCTCTGAATTTATTAAGTACTATACACAGTTATATAACTCCAAAATAAATTCACCGTCAGAACAAAGTTTAGATTCTTATTTAGAGGCACCTGACTTGCCTTCACTCTCTGATTCCTAACAGAACCTGCTTATATCCCCACTCTCCCCCAAGGAAATTCTCAGTGTTACCAAAAACTTACCTTCCGACAAATCACCAGGCCCAGACGGTTTTTCGGCTAATTTCTATAAAATGTTTCAAAAGCAATTATTGCCCCTACTAGTCCCCTTATTCCAATATATATTGTCGGGTGCACCCACTGACCCCACTTTATTGGAGACCCTAATAATTCTTATACTGAAACCGGATAAGAACCCAGAATTAGCCACAAGTTATTGTCCAATATCCCTGATGAATCAAGATATCAAGATATTAACCAAATTATTAGCTGACCGTATTGCAATAGTTTTGCCTGACCTCATTGGACCTGAACAGGTTGAGTTCATGAAGGGTCGTTCCTCGATTGACCATCTTCGAACCCTTTCACATGTCCTTTCGGCATCCAGAGATGCTACTTTTCCAGCTGCTTTGGTTTCTCTGGATGCCAAGAAGGCGTTCAATAGGGTTGACTGGAATTTTTTGTTTCATACTCTTAATGCTTATAAGTTTCCCTTATGTTTTCAAAATTTGATTAAGGTCCTTTATAGTACTCCCTCAGCTCGGGTGGCAGCTAATGGAGCCGTAGCCAAGCTCTTTATGTTATATTCTGGAGCCAGACAAGGTTGTTCTTTATCTCCATTACTTTTTAATTTATACCTGGAGCCCCTTATTCACCGCTTAATGTCTTCCCCAATGATTCAGGGTATTACTATTCAGGGACATAATATAAAAGTTTCGGCTTATGCTGAGGACCTCTTGTTACAACTATCGTATCCAAATATGTCAATTTCCCTATGTTATCTATAATAGAAGAATACTCCCAACTATCAAATTACAAATTAAACATTGAAAAAACTTTTGTTTTCCCTCTTAATCATAAGTTTGTTAAATCCACCATCACGGATCGGGGTCTTTCTTGGACACCGAACTCCCTAAGATACCTGGGTATCCAAATTACCAGAAATCCGGCTTCTCTTCAAAAATTAAGTTTAGATGCCCTGGTAAACACCATTGGTATGGATCTAAATAGATGGTCCAAATTATCTATCTCATTATGGGGCTGGGTGAATTTAATCAAAATGAATATTTTTCCCAGGATTTTTTATCCCCTGTACCTACTCAATATCTGGTTACCTCTGACTTGGTTCTGTAAAATTAATGGCCTGATTACAAAATTTATCTGGGCCAATAGGCAGCCTAGGATTGCTTTTCACAAGTTAGGGGTGCCCAAAGATAAAGGAGGTCTTCATTTCCCTCATTTGATATTGGGCAAGTCATATTGTTAAATAGATTAGATGGTTGGGACATACAGAAGAAATTAATGATTCTATTTTTGTTCCTAACTGGCTTAAAATTGAATTGTCTCTTATTCAAGTAAATGGTTTAGCACCGGCCGCCCTGCTCCATATTAAACCCTGTGCTCTCCCCCCAAATTTAAAATTAACCCCTATTGCAACTTCTGTCAGAGTACATACTCAGATATGCGCCTTTATGAAATATAACCACATTTTTGATTTAATTTAACCCATCAGGGGTAACCCCAATTTAAAAATAGATAACAACCGATCACATTTAAGTGGCTTCCCCAATTGGAAGGCACCCAGCTTTCCCATTTTGTCACTGCGGACAACTCATGGTCCTCATCCATTGACATATTAAAAAATCTCAATATTCCCACTAAATTTACTTTTAAAATTTTTCAGTTAAGGCACCTAATAGTGAAAGTTTTTGGTGTGACATCTCCCCAAAAGGGAACTAAAACTTTCCTGGGAGAAATGGCCTTTACGACCAATTTGGTCTATTCTGTATCTAACATTTACAAGATCTTACATAATTGGGCATATCCGAACTGTTTTGCACCTGAGTGGTATTGGGGGTTGTTTTTTTCCTAATCAGGAAATAGAATGGACAACTTTATGGCACAATTGTCATAAATATATTACTCAGGATAGACTACGGGTTACTCAATTCCACATACTGCATAATATATATTATACCCCTCAAAAATTATATAAATACGGGCTTATTGGCTTGCCCACCTGCTCTTGTTGGCAGCAGGCAGAGGGTTCTATGTTTCATATATTTTGGACTTGTCCTAAAACCTCTATTCTCTGGAAAGATATCCAGCAAAAGACGGATCCCTTGTTAGGGCTGTTGGATGTTTTTACCCTGGAGGTATGCCTTTTAGGTGATTATGCCACAATTTCAGTAACTACCAGGCGATATCATATAGCCCTGATAGCACTGTCTGTCAAAAAGGTTTTTCTCCATCATTGGAAAGATAGTGCTGATATCTCTTATTCTGAATGGCTAAAGGAATTACTTGCTAATCTCAGGACGGAAAAAGTGGTGGCAAGTCTCAATAATAGAATGGACAGATACAAAAAGATATGGGAGCCTCTTTACTCGCTGTTCTCCATCTAATATAATATATAGTATTTGATATTTGGTTAATAGCTTGATGATTATGTTGGCGCAGTATGGACTGTGCTGAATTGGTAGGGGGTTCTAGTATGGGGAGGGAGGGGGTTAGGATTGGGAGGAGGAAACAGTTCAGTATATACAGTTTTTTTCTGGTTTCATGTATAACACAGATTGTTTTTACTGGACCTGTTCTCATTATTCAAAAAACAATAAACTCTGATTTGAAAAAAAAAAAAACATTTTATGACTGGTCATATTCTATAGAGATTGTTTATGTAAATGGTAATTTGAGTCTTATTCCTTTTTCTTTTTAAAAGTGAAAAACAGACTGCCCACCATAGTAGTGTTACCATACAAAAATACATTTGTTTTACTGGAAACGGGAAATGGGACAGCCATACGAACTGGGGTTGTCTACAGGCTTCCAGACCAGGTGGAGAACATAGACACATTACTGTAAGAAGATATACAAAACATGACAGCTAAAGGGGAGGTTCTGATAATGGGAGACTTCAACATGCCAGATACAGATTGGTCAGTACCAGCAGGAATATCTGCCAGAACTAGACACATGGTGGATTCCCTGCAGGGGGAGGGCCTCAAATAACTGGTACAACAACCCACAAGAGACAGGGCTTTCCTAGATCTAGTACTGACTAACAGGGAAGGATCACATATCTTCAGGTAGAAGGTCACCTGGTGGCGGTGACCATCACATGGTATGGTTCAATTTGGCTACTAGAACAAAATCATCCCATTCCAAGGCAAAAATATGGGACTTCAGAGGAGCTGACTTTGAAAAGATGGCCAATAGAGTTAAACTAGCCCTGGCAAAAAGAAATACAGGTGAAGGGGTACAGGCAAAGTGGGAAAGCATTATGGATACAATACTTGAAGCAACATCCCATTGTGTTAGAGAGAAAAGGAAGTGCAAAAGAAGAAGGAAACCACTTTGGTTCTCAAAAACAGTAGCAGAAAAGGTCAGAGCCAAAAGGCTGGCCTTCAGGAAATATAAGGGAATGCAGCGGGATGAAGATAGAGATGGATACCAAACTTCCCTAAGGGAAACAGGGAAAGCAGGAAGGCAGGCAAAGCCCAAACTGAGGAAACACTAGCACAAACAGTAAAAGAAGGTGGCAAAACTTTCTATAGATACATTAGTGAAAGGAGAAAGTCCAGAGGGGGTATTGCTAAGATCAAAGGGGATAAGAGGGCATGTGAGGAGGAGGACCATGTAAAAGCATCTATCCTAAATAGATACTTCTGCTTAGTATTTACTGAAGAGAAGGTAGGGCAGGGCCCACAGCTCAACACCATGGACACAGGGGGGAGGGAGGTGTGCACTAGTCCCTTCACAAAAGAAAGGGTCCTACAAGAGCTCGTTAAGCTCAGGGTGGACAAGGCAATGGGACCTGATTGCATACATCCCAAGGTACTAAAGGAGCTAAGGGTGGAACTAGCAGAGCCATTATCAGAACTGTTTAGTGAGTCTCTGAGCACAGGAGAGGTCCCAGAAGACTGGAGAAAGGCTCATGTGATCCTGCTCCACAAGAGTAGTAGCAGGGAGGAGGTAGGAAACTACAGACTAGTCAGTCTTACCTCAGTAGTGGGCAAGATTATGGAGGCACTCCTTAAGCAAAGGATAGTGCAACACCTGGAATCCATAGGAGCACAGGATCCAAGACAGCATGGGTTTACAAAAGGAAGGTCCTGTCAAACTAATTGCATAGATTTCTTTGACTGGGTAACCAGAGTGGTGGACCAAGGGGGAGCAGTTGACGTCGCCTACCTTGACTTTAGCAAAGCTTTCAAGACTGTTCCACATAGAAGATTGATTAATAAGCTGGGTAGGCTCGGATGGGTCAAAAGTTGGTCAACTGGTGGCAAACTGGTTGACGGGCCAAAAACAGAGAGTGGTGGTAAACGGTATACAGTCAGAAGAGATGCAAGTCACAAGTGAGGTACCTCAGGGATCAGTCCTGGGGCCAGTCCTCTTCAATATCTTCATCAGTGTCATTGCAGATGGACTGGATGGTTAGGTTTGTCTGTTTGCAGATGACACCAAGATCTGCAACAGAGTAGATGGTCCAGATGGGGTGGGCAGAATGAGACGAGATCTGGATAAACTAACAAAAATGGTCAGAAGAGTGGCAACTGGGTTTAATACAAAGAAGTGCAAGATCATGCACATAGGGAAGAGAACCCTGAAGCCACCCATAGGCTGGGAGGGGAGTTGCTAGCAGTCACAAGGGAAGAAAGAGACTTGGGCATCATCATCACCAATGACCTGAAATCATCCAAGCAGACCACTAAAGCAGTAGGTAAGGCTAGGGTGATGTTGTGGTGTATTAGTAGGGGTATCACAAGTCATAAGAGGGAGGTAATAATCCCTCTTTACAAGACACTGGTTAGGCCCCATCTGGAGTACTGCGTGCAGTACTGGAGGCCACACCTTTACAAGGACATTAACCAAACTGAGGCAGTTCAGAGAAGGGCAACCAGAATGGTGCAGTGACTGCATCAGAAAACATATGAGGACAGATTAACGGAGCTCAACATGTATACCCTAGAGCAAAGGAGGGAGAGAGGTGATATGATCAAAACATTCAAACACCTTAAGGGCATTAACGAGGTGAAAGAGTCTAACATGTTTCAATATAAGAAAAAAAAAAATAAGGCAAGAGGTCACAGCATGAGATTAGAGGGAGGTCGATTAAGGGGTAATGTGAGGAAGTTCTTTTTCACAGAAAGGGTGGTGGATGCATGGAATGGCCTTCCTCAGGAAGTGATGAATATGAATATAGTGCAGGGCTTCAAACAGGCATGGGATAGGCATAAGAGAGCAATACAGATGAGTATGAATAAATAGGCCATTGACAGAGCAAAGGCCGAATGGCACATTCATAGGGTAGAAAAAGAAATGGGCCGACTGGATGGGCCTTGTGGTTCTTATCTGCCGTCAACTTCTATGTGTCTATGTTTCTATGTTTACATACCCTTGATCAACTCCCACTGCATTTGTTCTGTACTTGGGAAAACACACAACACAGTCTAACCACTCAGGATGCAGTGAGTAAGCAAACAAGAGAAAGTAGTGCCTAGGTTAATAGAGAGCAGAGTTCTCAGAAAGGTTTGCTCAGGGACTTCAAAGCCACTATTGCCAGTGTTAACTGGAACGTGATGGATACAATCCAGGATATTGACTTGGCATTAAAATTCACAGACAATTTAACACCATCTGTGACACCTATGCCCCTTCAAGAAGGTGTAAAGTCCATGGCTCATGTAATGGTTGCCTCACAGAGAATCTTCGGGAGATAATCTGTGGCTCAAGGCCAAAACCTCAGGCAAAGCCCATGGCTTGCACCAGAACTGAGCAGCCAGGAACAAGTGCTACCATGCCATCAGGGTGGCCAGGGCCAACTCTTACAGAGAGCAGCTTGATAAAACCTGAGGCAATAGCAAAAGGTTTTGGGACAACATCAAAGAGCTGCTAGGGAAAGCAGATAAGTGAGTACCCTCCATGCTCAGCCTTAATGGTTGCACTTCTCAGGACCCACTAGCCATCGCTAATTCCTTCAATGCTGCCTTCATGGATCTGAGCTCTGTCCTTCCTCCCGATTACCAGATTGACTCAGAGGCGCCACGAGAGACCACTGCACCATGTAGTAAGCACCCTAAATTCTATTTTAGGCACATCTCATTAACTGACACAAAGAAATACTTAAAAAGAGTGCTGGGAAAAACAAGAATGGGTAGCGATTAAATCGACATGAAGATGGTGGGGCTCACCCTTGATGTACTAATTGTCCCATTCACAAAACTCTTCAACAAGTCACTCTCCTTGGGGAAAATTCCCCACCCTGTGGAAGCAGGCACTTGTCACATCAGTGTACAAAAATGGAGACCACGCTTCCACCGCCAATTACAGGCTCATATCCATTCTGTTCCCCCTCTCAAAAGCACTTGAGAGAATTATGTCAGACCAGCTTACCGATTATTTGAATAAATATAACCATCAGTGCCCTCAGCAACACAGCTTCAGGAAAAGCCACAGTACCACCACAGCCCTTGTCGAATTCACAGACTATGTTCACCAAGACATGGATGATGTAAGCCTCGTGGGATCCATATTTATTGACCTCATGAAGGCATTTGATATGGTCAACCATAACATTCTCTTACAACAACTGGCAGATCTGGACTTGTCAGCAGATTTGGTGGGCTGGTTTAGTAACTATCTTGCCGCCAGGAACCAACATGTAAAGATCAGAGCAGTGACATCTACCACCAGAGAGGTATCCCTAGGAGTCCCTCAAGGATCCATCCTTGGCCCTCTACTGTTTAGTCTCTTCATAAACAGACTTCCCGAATCCTGCCCTAGTAGAGTCATCCTCTACGTGGATGATGCAGTAATCCTGAGTCGTAGCCCAGCTTTAAGAGAACTTACACATGAAATGCAATCCACCTTCAACTTGCTGTAGGATTGGTTTAACTCCTGAAAACTTCTCCTCAACTACAAAAAAACCCCAAGGTTATGCTAATAACCAGCCCTCATCTTAAAAAAAATATATACCTCACTGACCATCGCAAATAACAAAAATGCCCCTCTTGAGCAAGTAAAGGTGCTCAAATACCTACGCATTTTTATCGATGAATCCCTCTCCTTCTCCCAACGCATCGATCATGTGGTAAAAAACGTTAATGCCAAGCTTGGAATCCTGTGCAGGCACAGGAGAAACCTCATGCCCTCTGGCCTGCGACTAACTAACTTGAGTTCTATACTATCTGTGACTGATTATGGCCTCGTGGTCTACAGCACAGCTAATGACACTGCACTGAAAAGGATCACCACTGCATTAAATAAGGCCTGTAGGCTTGTCCTCGGGGCTGACAACCTAATGCACACATGCCTGCTTTATAACCAAACAAACTGGCTCAATGTCAGGAACAGGATAACATTTCAGACCTGCATCTAGGAAAAAAAGCAATGCTATGTCTTGTGCCACCCTGCATCAGACAAATGGTCCAGACAACAAGCTCCCAGCACAGTACCAGGGGGACCTCACATTGCTTACTTAAGGTACCCTTCAGAAGAACATCTCTTTCTCCTACAAGGTTCCACAATGGATGAATGGTCTCTCCATTCTCCAAACTGGTGCTGAAAACCTGAAGGTCATCAAAACACTCCTGTTTCAGCACCTCGCCAACTTATCCACCTGCAACTGCCTCATGTAACCAACTTCCATTTGGTGGATCCATTTCCCGCACTTACGAGCAGCACTAGTCTCCTACCTCTGACACCCCTTTCCTAATTAATTACCTTTATCCACTGCACCTGCCATGGAGGGCTCTGTTCCCTCCCTCTTATCCTTACTAGAGCATGAGGACCCATCCCATTCTAGCCAAAAGCCCACAAAATGAGCTTGTTAGGCTGTTTCTAAGGCTTCGCAAAATATGCTGGTTAGACTGCTCCTCCCTTCACCTCCTCTCTCCCATGCCCCTCTCACTATTTCCTCATCCTCTCCCCTCCCCTCCCAACTCTGCAAAGACTCAAGCCCCCTTCCCCTTCCCACCTAGCTATCTAATCTACTTATATCCAACAAAGCCTACATCTGGCAGCACTGGGCTCTCTTACCGTCTCTGTAAGCCATTCTCTTCTTTCACAGTCTCACTAGTTAGCACTTTTAGTATGCCATGCTCTAACCCTTCAATGTCCCTGCTCATTATACTACATGTCTATAACAAAGTTTTTAATTTTGTAACTGTGTGTAACTATAGTATGCATTGTGAACCTTGCTTATGCGATTTTACAATCTGATTGCGACCTTACTATGTGTTGTACTGTATGCTCTACTAAGATGTGGAAACTTTGTAATTGATCTTCTAGCTCAAAGGTTGTTTCCAAATCAATAAACTTGAAACATGAGTGAAGAGGAGCCTTCTGAGTCATGAGTGACTGCACTGTCTGGGATTTTCCCAGTGTTGCGGAAGTATGTAATAAGGGTAAATTCAGGATATGAAACAAAACAAGGTTAAGTATAATTACACCACTAGCATATAAAATCCACTTAAGGTTCCCTGCACACACCAGTCCAAAAAGGGACGCCACAGCATTTGCGTGCAAAATTAAATTTATTACATTAAAACCTCAATCAGTGCAGACAAATGCCTAACATGTTTCAAACCTACAATGGTTCTTCTTCTTCAGAGGCTAACAAATCCTAGTTAGTAAACCACCACTTATATATGGCTCCTATGACATGTGTTCAACAACCACCCATCAATCTAACATACAGTGATTAATTTAAAATACCACTAGTTTAAAGCCACAATCATTAGAGGTCACAATCCTATACAAATGACCCTGTTAAGATTATTAAGTATAATCCAACATCAAGTTGATACAAATTGTGCCTTAAATGCAGTTTAAATAAAAGAAATATATAAATATATATATATATATATATATATATATATATATATATATATATATATATATGGGATACATGATAGGCGACTGTGGAATATGGAAAATATTTGCATGAGTGCAAATGTTTGCCATATTCCACAACCCCCCGTATTACAGGTTGTAAAATTCTTTTGTGATGAAATATGGGGCAAACTGTACACCGTTTACATTGCTTTACAGTTTACAGTCATTGTGTGGACAAAAATGCTGGGAATTGGCTTTCCAAACCTCTGAGTTGCTACCAATGTAAACAGTGTGCAGCTTGCCCCCATATTTCACCACAAAAGAATTTTACAACCTGTAATACGGGGAAAGAGTATCAGATCAGACAGTGTATAACATGTGACATGGAGGGGGTAATATATTTGGCCACCAGTACATGTTCTGCCTTTTACGTGGGTAAGATGAACAGAACTCTCAAAGTTAGAGTTGGGGAACATCTCAGAGCTTTAGTTAAGAAAGATGACACGTATGCTACTGCAGTTCATATTATGGATAGCTCTGATACTAACAGACATTGTTTTAAATTTGTAGCTATTGACAAGGTCTGCAGAAACCCCAGGGGAGGAGATTTTGAAAATGTGATTTTAACAAGAGAGAACTTTTGGATTATTACTTTGGGAGCCACTTCCAAACCCAGCCTTAATTCACATTTGGACATCAGGCCATGCCTGAAAAACAGAACGAGCAATATAAAGGTTTATAAAATGGGCTCAAGAAATCCTGTAACCTGATTGACTACAACATCTTCTGAGCCGTGTCCTTATTAGAAGATATTGTAGCCAACTGGCACTATCCTCCACTCCTGAGCCCCACTACAACACCAAATCAGTGAGCTGTGCCAACCCTAAACAAAAATACAGGCTGGCACAGCTCACAGCGGGGAAACGGCATCCCGCGTGCTGCAAAGAAAATGGCTTTCCTAGTTGACACTGTGGGACACGCTCGGTATCAGTAAATAAATTCAGCAGACAAAGATAACCAAAATAATAAAAAGTGCACACAAAGGATTCTGGTGGGGAAGAGGCATGAAACACCATCATGCTAAACCCCCACCCGGCAGGCACTTTCCCCCTACTGTAAACCCTCGTTTTCTCCCCACTACCGGCTTTTCTTCAGAGACGCGGCAACATGAAAACACCTGAATCCCGATAGAAAATGTTGATGAGAAATGCAAAGGCATTTACTAAGCTTCTTTTTAGAGAATACAGATTGTGGGATGGCACAACACAAATCCAATCTCGAGGTTGTGTTTATGGCATACATTGACAGACATTTCACCCAGGAAGTCCCGCTTCACTCATAGCAAGCGTGTACCTTAACGACCGCCGTACAGAGCAATTTCCTTCTTTGCATTTAAAAATATAATCTGTGCTCTGTGGTGGCTTTGTAGATTGTGTTTTTTAAAAAAAAACCTTAGTTAGAAAAGGGTGGTGCTGATGGGGGCATCCTGGACATCGGAGATCACAAACAGTTGATGCAGAAGCAGATCAGATACCACTGTTTGAAAGAACGGGCACGATAGCTGTACATGGAGTGGGGGAATGTCAGGGAGAAAATAATTACAGGTGGAAAAAATTCATTTAGTTTTGCTGGGGGAGGGGCTTGGATATACTGAGAACTGTTGGGGTGACCAAGCCAAATACAGTGTACTGTACTGTACAGCACATTACATAGAGGGACTACTTTATCCCTCCAACTAAAGAAAAATGTTTCTTAAATGTTTTCCATTTCAACAGCTTTTTTCTCTTTTTTTAATACTCAGTCTCTACTTGGGGGCCCATTTTATAAGTGCAATAACACACTCCGAGGTGTGGGTTATCTCCTGATAAGAGCACGCCCAGGTGCATAAGGCACTCAGCGCAAGTGCCTCCTGCCTAACAACGCATCTGGGCGTCAGAAGATAACCCACACCTTGTCGTGTGTTTTTGCTTGTTTAAACTTGTTATGCTAAATAGTTCTATGAGATTAAACATAATGGTATGCACCATGAAGTAAAAGTACCTCCTTTTGGAAAATATTTTGACATTATTAAGGTGCACTAGGTTCGAATCCCACCAAGTTAGAAAAGCAATTAGAGTTACCTGGATTTATTAATTTGCTCTGCTTTTCTGAGCTTTGTGATAGCCCTACTATAGTTGCAGTATTTATCCTCCCTAGAAGCGAATAAATGAGCACCTCTCCCTTTCCTTTTAATTAATTTAGTGCTTGTAGTTATAATTCACCCCCCTTTCTCAAAGCAAACTTGGTTCTCCGAAGCCAGAATTAGTATACATGTATTATGGCATGTTATTATTTTTTATGTATAGGGTTTGCATTCAAGAAGGTATATTTTGTATCTATAATATTTACACCCTATATTTATTTATGAATGAATGCTTATGATGCCAGAAACGTTAGTTATGTATCTATAGAGATAGTTTGTTTTAGTGAGAGCTGCTTTTTGAAGTATGTTTTGCATCATTATTTAGAGTGTTTGTTGTCTTGTAATGTTTACAGCATACATTTTTTGCATGTAATATGTACTTATGAAATGTGTTGATGGTGTGTGTTACGAGAAGTATAGTGTTAATTTTACACACAATTCCTCTCCCCTTCCCTCCCCTCCCCTCTTCCATTTCCTATTGTCCCCTGTTCCTTCCCTTGTTCCTCCCATTTGTTTCATCAACTGATATGTGTGTGTGTGTGTGTGTGTATATATATATATATATATATATATATATATATATATATATGTATATATTTTTTCTTTATGTATTTATTTTATTTAAATTGCATTTAAGACACAATTTGTTTTAACTTGATGTTGGATTATATTTAATAATCTTAACACCAGGGTCATTTGTATAGGATTGTGACCTCTAATGATTGTGGCTTTAAACAAGTGATATTTTAAATTAATTACTGTGTGTTAGATTGATGGGTGGTTGTCGATCACATGTCATAGGAGCCCTACATAAGTGGTGGTTTACTAACTAGGATTTTTTAGCCTCTGAAGAAGAACCACTGTAGGTTTGAAACATGTTAGGCGTTTGTTTACACTGATTGCCATTTTAATGAAATAAATTGAATTTTGCATGCAAATGCTGTGGCATCCCTTTTTCGATTGGTGTGTGCAGGGAACCTTAAGTAGATTATTCTGGTGAGTTTTCTAGCACCATGTCTGGGTGCATACTCTATGGAGATTTAACCACTAGCATGTATTTTAGTTCTACTAAGGAAACAGATAAAACAACTAGCAACATCAATGAATTATAGAGAACATAAGTAATAATAAAATGTGGGGTTTTACCTAGAAATAATATAATGTAAAAAATGTTGACAATGTCCCTTTACGTAAAATGAAATATCCAATAATAACATGGTTTATTTACCCAATTTATTTACCAACTGGTGTGATGTATATTTGATGTATCATCATTTAGAAATTAATGCTTCAGCAGCTAAAATACTTTTTTTTGTAAGATTTTAATCTCACATACAATGTTTACATTGTGTACATTGTACTTAAGATGTGTTATTTCACATAGAACAAATAAAAAACACAACTTTCCAGCTCCAGCACTGGACAATGAAAGTGCAGGTCCTGAGAGCACTGGTGAATGGCATTCTACAGCTGACCCCGGGGTTTCTTGCTTTCTCCCCACCCACCTCTCTCAGTATGCCATCCTTGCCAGTGTTGTGAGGAACCCTTCACAGTGGCCTGCTTCCCACTGCCTGTCCAAGGAGGTGCTAATGCGATGGAGTGAATGTGAGAGTAACACTCTTTAACACGCTTCTTCCCCAGTCTGAGAGAGAGAGAGAGAGATGCTTCTGTTTTTTCAGCACTCCCGAGACTTCACCAGCCTGGAGTCGCAAGCCATTGGCTCAAACCTGGGTCTCCCGCATGATAGTGCAATACACCATGCCACCAGACATTGATATGATATCATTTTAAGCCAGTTAGGACTGCTTGTTTCAAAACATGTCAGTCACTGTTTTAAAGCCATCTCATGCAACAGTTCCAAACTTTTGAAGTTCTAGTGGGCATAGTCCATTTCCCACACATTTTTATTTTCATTTTCTGCAAAATAAAACTTTCTGTTTTAAATCCACATTTCCTTTTTTAAAATAACAGCCCCTAACATGATTTATATTATGTTTACATATAAAAATGAAGGAGGTCTGTTATGGTTTTAGAGGTGTCTTCTTAAGTCCTTTGTGTGTCAGAATTGCTCAGCTGCACTTTGCAGACATCTTACTCAAAGAACTCAAGAAGACACTCTTTTATAATCATAAGAGATAAATATATAAACATGTAAAATAAGGAAATTAGGGAACAAAATCATTTTTAGAAATTTTTTCTTTAAGGCTAGTAGGACGAAATCTTTGTGAACCATAGATCAATTGCCGTACTGACCTGAACATCAATCAGTTGACCCTGAAATAATAACTGAATGACTAACATGTATTTTCCCAATGAGAAAAACTATTCTTATGAGCATCAGAGTGTGTACAGTGTGTGTGTGTGTGTTTTAAAATGCGACATGCTGTAATGAACCCAGATTTCTCCCACTGTGAATGGCGTTAGTGTCCTTCTGACAAGAACACTGGGACAGCATTTTTCAGTCGGGGAACTTTGAAGATCAAAGAAGTGGGCCTCGCTGTCATGCTGTTGCTGTGTCACAACTTTGAGATTTTGGCAAAAACACAGTTGAAAGAGAATAAATTCAAGGGCCCTTGTTAAGACTCAAACTGAAACAAGCACAAGCAACATTGTTACTTTACTTCTGAAGAGAAAGTGGAAGAGAACCATGCCAATGGAATGATTTCAGGCCAGTTAAGTGGCAGGAGAGGGTTTCGCTTAAAACTGCTAATAGCATACGGTATCATGTAAGTCATATCTGGCAAATTATTAAGTCTGACATTTTTTCGGTTTTTTTTTTTTTAGTTTGTATTTTTTAGGGATAGGAAACTGCAAAAAGTCCTTGCGTTTGGAAAAGTTTTGATAAGCTTTGATCCTAAATACTTCATGCCAGCCACCCATACCTAAAGGGAAAAGAAACAAAATCCTGCTGAGTGGTCTGTTCCAGTTATGGGCATCTTATCAATTTGTAAAATATTGGAAACACACTAACTCACCAAATTATTATTATTATTTTTTACTTATCCTCTTTATCCTCCTTTGCCACCGACCAGGCCCCCATCATGCCTGCCTCCCCAGCCCTGTCATGCGGCTTCTCCTGGATTTATCCAGCAACTCCGTTCCCCAAGGTTTATTCCTCCTCGATGGGATTGGTGGGGTTCCCCAACTCCTGCTGCAAAGGGTCCAGTCAGAGCAGATGTCAAAATCACCACTGTGGGGCCTGCAGAAGCCACAGCTGCCATCCTGCTTGGATGGGGTATTTCCACTTTTTCATCCCAGAACCACAAGACGCTGGCATTCGTACACATGCATGCAACTGTGCATAACATGACACCAACTGACATCCTGCTTCCCATGAAGCTGCCCCAGACTGGACAGCCATCTGTGATCACCCAGCTTGTAGAATCACATTGGAACTGGTTGCCCTCTAGCCTCCTCCTCCTCCTCGGAGAACATCCTCTGGGATGCTCAAGTCTCCTTCACCCAGCCGGCTAGCAATGACATGGGTCACTAGTGTAGCAAATGGTAGTTGATGGGCTGGCTAACTCAGCAGAGTCTTGAAAATACTATACTTCATTAGTTCTCAGACTTTGTCATAGTGAGCCTTTCTCCAAGCCATCAAAAAACTCTTGAGCCTTCCCCAAATATTGAAATAATCTTGGGGCTCCCCATAAAAAAATAGCATACTTTGCACAGTACATCAAAAATAAACTGAAACCCCTTTGAACAGTTAGCTTTCATTGTATTCGCTTTATTGTAACCCCCCCCCCATAACCTTCCTCCCCAGGCCAGCCTACATGCTCCACTATTTTGACTCTTAAACCATTGTTACTCCTTGTTGCAATATCTTCATAGGTCAGACTGCTTTCTCTGTCTGTTTCCCCTTTATCTGTAATAACCTTACTACCCACATCTGCTTCTCCCTCTTTTACCCTGCTCTTAAGCAACTTCTTGGGGATCCTTTTGCTCCCTTTTGCATTTGCTCCTAGTACCTTTCTGTTTAACCCTTGTATTTGGACTGTTCTGCCACCAGCCTAATTGATCAATTTGTCACCTCTCAATATTTGTTCATAGTTTCTGTTTGTTTGTACAATTGTTCATTTTGCATTGCTTGACTGTTTTGCAGCTACCTTTTGAATTGTGTTCACTCCCACCCCTTCCCCGGGTACACCTGAAATTAGCCTTGGCTCCGAGTGCCTTTCTTGCTCACTGATTTGTAAATGTATATGGTATATAAATTCACCTGCTATTATCCTCTTTCAGTTTGCCTCACACCTTCACACAGAATATCTAAAACTCAAAATTTCAATACATTACTTTTTTAGAGTTGTTTGAGCCTCCCCTGGAACAGATTGGCCCCGGGATGGGGGCCTCCACATTTGAGAAATTGTGCTATACTTCATCTGTCTGATGTGGTCAAAAAAAACAAATCATGCTTGTTGCCCTCCGATATTTTGGGGTGCCCACCAACCCCTTCATCTGGGTGGACAGGTCATATCTGTGTTTTCACCACATCATAGATTAAAAACAAATTATGAAATGGGTAGAAATTATGAAATGGGTAGAAAGATTGCTGGCTCCAGGTTGGCCAAGAGATACTTTCAGCTGGGCCATTGTCACAGCACAACGGCCCAGCTGAAAGTAGATCCATAAAAATATGTTTAAAAATCCATCCAGTTTACTAAAAAGGACCCATTTCATAATTACGATATATCGTCAGAGAGAGATATGGTGGGATACTATTCTTCGGTGGTGGAAGCAATTCTCGGTTTTGCCTCATGCTTCAACCCACCCAAGGTGGGCCATTATCCCACCATAACGCACTCTCTGTCATGCCTTATTTCTTAACTATTTTGCATTTCTACAATATTGCAAATTCTTTTTTACTGGAGCCATGTGGCAGTACACCCTAGTGAGGGGATCTTTGGAGGAGCCAATCCTGGCTTTCTCCCACATAAGAGAGGGTGGATAACTCTGAATATAGTGAATGGACTTAACCTATTATTATTCCGTCATGTTATGAAATTGAATCCTATGTACTCTACATGTGTATGATATGTAACTCTTACAATCTCTATAAGTTAACCACTATGTATTAAGATGAACTTATGACTGCCTTCCCCTGTACCTTATGGAAAAATTATAAATAAAAATCATACTAACAAAAAAAAGTGGAACATTATAAAGGAACCCAAACATTAACAGACACAGCTGCATTCAGTCTCAGAGGTGTGTGTGTGTGTGTGTGTGGGGGAAGGGCAGTAGCTCCCCCATTCAGGTATGTAACTTTTTAAGAGCCCCTGTCATGATAGGAAACATTTTGTAAAATGTAAGTGTAACCTTCCTTTCAGCACGTGACTAGGGGTCCAGTGGTTAAAAAGCTGAAGGGGGGCACAAACCAGGAAATCACCAACAGGAACACAGTTGGAAATAAAATAGGTTCTCTTACCTTGTCTGCAGAATTCATACCAGACAGGCACTGTCTCTACCAAGCTGACACCCAGAGAACAGGAACATGGTGTGCGGCTTGTGGAACTGCTTTAAAAAACTTGCTAGGGGCAAAGATAGTTAGAGCAGGCAGGAACATAATGAACAAAGGCGCAAAATAAAGAATACAAATATTTTATTAATAATGTTGATAAGAAAAATAAAATTGCACAGCTCCATGGGGCAGTAGACACAATGGAGCACAGGCACAAGGTTACAAAGGCAAAACTTAAGCAGCACAGAGCTGCAGTAATCACTTAGGCCTAAGCAGGCCAGGGAGTGAGCTCCATGCAGATTCTCAACACCAAGAGGCTCAGGAAATGGGGGGAGGGCTATGTGTGGGGTGGCTAACAAAAAATACAGGCCACAAACACCAAGGCTCACTCAACTATTTGCCCCCTGGGACCTATACTGGCCTTGACTACTCCCAGGCCACCCACACTCCAGGCACAATCACAGGGTGCTCTAAAACAAACCTGCCAGCTCCCTCCTTACAGTTTCTCCATCATCCTGCAGTTACGGACCAAGGTGAGACCAAATCTAGATGCAGGCACAGTGGGTCCAGCAAAAATATCTCCCAGCAGGCCACCAAACAAACAACGGCAGTGTGCCACCTGGGTACGGCCTCCTGGTGCTGGGACGACCATGCTGCGACTCTGCCACCACCACGGCAACCCCACTGCCAATCCACCACCAAAGTTGGAACAGGCCTCGGCCCACTTCAGTGCCATGGAGCAAGAAGTGGGCCACCAGTACAAATCTTCCAGGATGCGGCTCCCTTAAAAATCGAAACGGGTCCCATCCCATGGTTGTTTTCCCTGCAAACCACCCCCAACAAGATCCAGAGCATGGAGCAGTGCCGAAAAGTGAAGGCCGCAACTCCCTGGGTCGGGGTCTGAACCCCGGACTCACACTTGTGTGCGGTTCCATGTCATAACAGTGATCGCCGAACAGCAATCACCATTTGGGTGAGTGTACATCACCGAAAATAAATAACAGCAACGTACACTTGAGGCGACTACAAAACTGGTGATGGAAATTCAAGATATGCAGGGTGCTGTGCCCCTGCACCCCCCTGGGGGGCCTTGCCCTCTGCACCCCCCCAATTAAAGATTCTCAACTCCAGGGGGTGCATGTCAGGGGGGTGTAAAATTTTAAAAATTAAAAACCGGCCCTGATGCAAAAAGCAATCCTACCCTAGAAGTGAATCCGGCACCCTCCCAACCCCAGACTGCAACCCTGCTCACCACGCCACACAGCCAGCATGGCAGCTGACCACCACACTATCTCCCACATACCCTCCCTTCCCTTCCCTTCCCTTCCCTTCTGCCTGTCACGCAGTGTGGTCCCCCTGCGTGCATGTATATATGTACACATCCTGTCACCATATTTGCTCACCCTGGTATCCTGTCACTACCCTGCCAGGTGGCCCAGGACACAGGCGCCGTGATTGAGTCGCCCTTTTTGCAGTCGCTCAGTCATGGTCACCATGTTCACAGGATACCCTTGTGTGCAGATGTCACTGCTGTCTACTCAAACTCGCTATCATTCCCCTTTTATTGCAGATGGGCCAAGAGAACACACCTACGAGGACGGACACCAGCTGTCAGTTACCCTACCAGGCTGACCCATGGAGGAGAGCAAGGTAACTTGTAGCCCCCCAAAGTGGGGTGACTTACATAAGACTGAGATGCAAGCTAGTTTCTGTTTCATCAATTTCTGTATTTAGAAACATAGACTTTGATGGCAGATAAGGACCGCTAGGCCCATCTAGTCTGCCCATTTCCCTACCTACAGGATAGGCCGCAGATCCTAGTTAACCAACAGCCTATATCTTCCTACCCCCCACAAGAATTGCCTTATGTCTATTTCTTTCTTTATATTTCTTTCCCATTCTTTATTACTGAGGACAGTTGCATTAAAACAAATCACTGCTTTGGTTACTTGCCTACATTTGCATCATAATCTCTTGTTTACAACATCATAATTATCACCACAGCAACAGGTAATGATGTCATCAACAGAACTGAGATGTCAGGTGCAGATAAGGAGCCAGTGTAGACAGAGCAGGGATTCTTTTTTCATTCAAATGTCCTTACTAATAAAGAAATAGGGGTAAGAATTACCGAAAAAAATATAAAATGTAAGCTGAATTATGTCTATTACATTCTTCCAAAATTGTTAACACAGCACCATTAGCTCATTAAATCATATTGTAGTAATCAGTAATATACCAGGGGCCATCATTCAAAGGCTGGCTGTATAAAGATGTAGAAAAGGAACTAGACTTCCCACTAACAGAGAGAAGAGTTTACTAGAGAATTAATATCATAGGAAAGAAGACAGAAGTGGAAAGAAGAAAGACAGGGAAGAGAAATATCAACACAGAACAAAAATACACAATACAGTTACCAATGACCCAAGTGAGATTTAAACAAGCAAGAAGTCATGGAATCACAGGGTACAATAAACTCCGAAAACAAAGCCCCTCAAAGGAAGGGAGGTCTCCACTGGAATGGGCTGGGGGAGGTTAAGCCAACCCTGAAGAGGCTGTGCCAACAACAAATTCTATAAGATGGTGCGAACCATTGGGAAGGGATATGGATATTTAAAAAACTACAGCAGCCTCTATGGATACTAAGGGCCTATACCCTATGTATCAGGGAGTAGGAAGATAGGGAGAAAAAGGTCCCATATGGATCCATCTGAGTGAGGGCAGTAAAGTTGTGCATCTGGAAGGGGCTGTGCCTGGACAGGATCCCATTTGAGTTGGTAAGGGCCCCAGTCCTAACTGTATAGATTTCTTTTGCCCAGTGCTGAATATGCTAGTCTCTCATACCTGCCAATAGTTCCCATTCTTCAACAGCAGAGGGTCCTCCTCCCTAGAATGACAGAGGAGCACTCTATTAGCTTTGGCTAGTGCCACAGGAGCCAAAGCATCTGCGGCTGAGTCAACATTAGGGAGTTGGTAACATACCAAGTAAATAAGTCTTAGGGTCACCAGTAGGGGGAGTAGCACAATAGTTCAGCAGATGGACCAAACATGAGTCAAGTAATATTGCAGGAGGTGCAGGACCATAGAATATGAGTTGGGAGGGTCTGAGGGGCCTGACACCTCCAACAGTCTCTTTGGGGAAAGTCCCATATGATACAGAGCCAATGGGATGTTATAGACACTGGAAAATTTTGGATTGGAGGGATTTACATTTCTTAGTTAGCTCCACATTCCAAAGACCATACCCCTTCCCACTCCTCTTTTGTGACATGTATTCCCAATCCCCATTCCCAATTTTCACTAGGATCCACGACTCCAGTGTTTAGGCATACGTGTAAAAACTGATAAAAGTGTCTCGTCAATTCCTTCAGGGAACTGAATGAGATTCTCCAGAGCTCAAAGGGGTCTTGAGAGGGACTCTTGTAGTCCCTAGGTAACCAGTTCCTTAGGATATCTAGCAAATGGAGATACTGGCACTGAGCTTTAGTAGGCAGGGAGAACTCTTGACTGCAACTGCTGGAAGGTCTTGAGGGTACCCTGGGTCTCTTCGATAAGATCACCCTATACTTTGACTCCTCTAGCGTCCCAACTTCACAAAACAATGGGTTTCTGGCCTATGTATAAAGAAGGCTTGTGCCAGAAAGGGTGCACATGGGATAAGCTAGGGAAGCAGCATGACCCCCTCGACTCACATAGCCAAGCGATTCTCAGGTGTCTCGTACAGAGAGATACCTCCCCAGAGAGTTTCCAATCTGGATGTAGCATAGCTTCTGGCCAGGGGAGAGAAAGGTCTGATGTAATTTGATGGAGATCTACAGTGGAGTAGAGGGACAATCATGTCTCTGGAGACAGAAGAGGCCATCTCATGGTAAAGGCAGCATGGTATCTGCACATATCAGAGAATCTGAATCCTCCCCCCGCTCCTGCCACAGGCAATTTAAGGTGGAAAGGGCAATCTTTGCTTTATTCTGGGACCAAATAAAGGTGGAAGAGGTGGACTCCAGTTGTTAGAAAAAGGATACAGGAATTTGAAGAGGTAGGATAGCCTGCATATAGCAGACCTTTGGCAAGGGTATGAGCTTAAGAATATTATCTTCCCTCCAAAGACAACATAAAGTGGCCCCATCTATGAATGACATCCCATACAGACTCCAGAATAGTATTAAGATTTACTTTCCATTTTCAGAGAAGGAGCTTTTAAATTCTGACACCCAAACATGTAATGCCAGAAGGGTACCACTGAAAAGGATACATCAAAAAAAGGATTGCTGTCAGGAGGCATTGAGAGGGAGATTCTGAGACTTGTTACTATTCAGTTTGTAGCCAGGGAATGATGCATTGCTATGGATTATAGAACTGAGACATGTGAGAGAGTCTGGGATATACATTAGCAGGAGCATCACATCATCTGCAAATAACAAAATCTTATGCCTCACCTCTCCCACCAATAATCCAGGAAAGGCAATGGCTGCTCTAATTTTTATATTTGCTTGCATGCATGTGCAAGAAACATAGCGCCATCATCCGAGTTTTTGTAGATGTGGTATCCTGTCTTCCAAATCAGTCAGTGTGCTTGCAGGCACGGCCACAGTTCACCAATGAATGCTGCAGCTGTCTATGACAGCAGTTGAAAATGCAGTGCCCTACAGTTGAAAGGGAGAGCTCCACTTCAGTGAGCAGCGATAAGATAGTGCGTGCTCTATCCCCCCATGCACACACATGCATTGCGTGCCCATGCTCCCCCACGCATTACAGGGCTGACGGGGGGTGCCCAATCCCCCGTTGGCTCTGCTGTGCCCCCCCAAACAGAGTTCCAGGTGACACGCTGGGAGCCCACTCCAGCATGGCAACAGTCCGTATGGGTGCCCAATCCCCCGTCGGCTCCACTGTCCCCCCCCACGAGACTACCGAGTGCCACACTGGGAGCCCACCCCAGCATGGCACCCCAGCATGGCAGCAGTCCATATGGCCGAAGGGGGTGCCCAATCTCCCATCAACTCCACTGCCCCCCAAACAGCCCACACCAGCATGGCACAAGTCTCGCATCATCTGAGGAAAAAAAAAACCTTCAAGGAAAAACCTTCCTTCACTGAATGTCCTGACCCCCCTCCCCCACCCGCCCACCCTTTGCGCACCCTGCCTCCCCACACCCCACCTCACCCCATGCCTATCTTTTCAGAGTCTGGCGTGACGATCTTTGGTGGACCAGGAACACGTCTGCACTTTTCAAAGCCGACCGTGAACTGAGGAAATGCCGGTAAGCTGTATAATGGAATAAATAGGGGTTTTTCAACTTTGATGCATATCTCAGGCATTTTTGGGAATTTTTTCACCAAATTTTCAACATGGGGTTTTTGGGACCCCACCTCATGAATTATGTCATTGTCATTTTGTTAATTGGGCCAGAAAGGTGATTTCGTGGTCACTGCGCGGAACCACCTTTCAGGACTGAATTACAAAATGACAGTGTCACAGGTCATGAGGTTGGCCTCCAAAAATCCTATGTTGAAAATTTGGTGAAAAAATTCCCCAAAATTACTGTTTTACGAGCATGCATTGCACTGTTCCTCCGCACGCTCGTAAGTTCACGAATTTTCAATATTTTCACTCCAGATTTTCAACATTGCCATTTTACCACACCTCCTTATGAGCAGTATAGCTGTCATTTTTCACATCTTGCCCAAAACATGTTTCCACGCATGTAGCGCACAATGGCGCAGTCAGTGTGCGAAGTCAATGTTTGGAACAGATTAAAAAAATCACAGTGACACTGTTCATGAGCAGAGGTATTAAAATGGCTATGTTAAAAATTTGGTGAGAAAAGTCCATAAAATGACTGTGTTATGAGCAGCCATTGCGCAGTTTCCACGCACCCCTTGTAAGTTCATGGATTTCTAATATTTTCAGTCCAGATTTTCACCACTGGCATTTTTCCACACTTCCTTATGAACAGTATAGCTGTCATTTTTCACACAATAGCGGAAATGTGTTTTCGCACTTTCAGCGCAGAAATGCGTGGTCGCTGTGGGAAATCATTGTTCGGGACAGATTAAGAAAATCACAGTGACACTGTTCATGAGCGGAGGTTCCAAAATGCCTGAGTTGACAATCTGCTGTAAAAAATCCCCAAACTAATTGCATTATGGGTGTGCGTTGCGCAATTTCTACGCATGCTCATGACTTCATCAGTTTTTTTAATATTTTCACTGCAGATTTTTAACATTGCCATTTTTTGCACCTCCCCATGAACAGTACAGCTGTCATTTTTCACATCCTGTTCGGAATGTGTTTTCGCACCTGTGGTGCCAAATGGCGTAGTCGCTGTGCAAAATCAGCTTTCGGCTAATGAACTGATATTACCACTGTTCATAAGGTGGGGTCACAAAAAACCCATATTGAAAATTTGGAGTGAAAATGCCAACAAACGCCTGAGGCGTTAGGGTTTCTGACCATAACGCCCCACCCTGTAGAGACTGACAGGCATCAGTGGTGTGACTTGGGATTCTCACCTGTAATGCTCATACCATTCCACACCCTGCAGCCAGTGAGAGGCACCGAGGTATGCCTTGGACTCTTCGGCCCCAAAGTTCACCCCATTCTCCTATACAGTACCCATCTCACCGTATTTCCTGATGGAATAGGGTCAGCATTAGGGCCAAAGACCCCAAGTCACACCATAACACTTGTCAGTGTCTGCAGGGTAGGGTGTGGTGAAATGGCATGGCCTTTATGCCTGACGAACCAAAGGCACACCCCAATGCCTGTCAGTCTCTGCAGGGTGGTGGTGGGGGGGTTGACTTCAGTTCAATACTTCACTGCCATTCCTATTATGCAGCTCTGCAACTTCTACACTACCAATGCCAATGCCAGCAAGCAAACATTTGGCATTGACAAATGCTTGTTAAAGGTGGGGCTCTGTTACCAATAGCAAAAGGAAAACAGAGAGGGAACAGCCTTATCTAGTTCCCCTATCCAGAGGGAAGTGAGTCAAGACCACTGAGTTGATGAGGACTGGTGGGGGAGGAGCATAAATAAAGCACATGAGCAATAAATTTGGGATTAAAATAAAAGGTTGCAAAATTTCAAACAAAGAATGCCACTCCACCCTGTTGAAGGCCTTTACTGTGTCTGAGAGAGAGTGAAAGTGGGCATATATGACTTCTTTGCCTCTCACACCAAATCCAGCAGCCTCCTAATGTTGTCAAGTCCCAGTCTTCGTGGCACAGTACCCACCTAGTCAGGGTGGACTAAAGCCAGTCACACAGGTTCCATGCATCCTGTCAGAATTTTGGCAAACACCTTTCCATCCTTATTAATAAGATATTTGAGTTAAGTCTGCACAGCTTACATTGTCCTTCCCTTTTTTTAGAGATTAGGGTTACTAAAGCCTGGTAAAAGGTAGTGGGAAGGGCATCCCTATCCCAGCATTCATTGAAGACATCTGCACAGCAAGGGCCCTATGGAGATATAGAATTTGGCAGGGAAACCATCCAGGCCTCGAGATGTACCCTTTGCCATATTACAGACTGCAGTTTCCACCTCTTGACTAGAAATGGGTAGACAGTGGGATCCATTTATGGCTGTGGAAGTGTGGGGAAAAGGAAGGTCAGAATAGGAAGTGCTGCATTGCTCCTGTGTGGGGTCCTAGCCAGCAGTATACTGTATATAAATACTGCTGCTGAGATCACACTTACATTTGTAAGTATGGTTTCATGCACAGTCTTGGGGCATGGTCTGATAGTAATATACTCCTCAGGTCTATTTTCCACACTTGGGTGAGTTCATTGGACAGAAACAAAACATGTAGTAGGCTGAAAGTGTCCTGAGGAGTAAAATGCAAAGTTGTGCTTTCTCAGGTGAAAATTCCTCCAAGCTTTGTGAAGGCACAAGTCCCAAAATGGGGGACAACATGCACTTCAACCAGTCCCTCTTGGTGGGAGCCAAGCCCTGTCCTACCCCAACAGGGTCAAGCATTATACCACCCTAGGATAATATGGGAGAGGTCCCCCCTGAGCTCCTGCAAAGTGTCATTAATGAAGACTGAGCTGGGTTCCGGAGGAGAATTAGTACTTCATAAATGTAGGCCCCTTCAAATTTTGGCAGGAAATGTTATCATTATAATTGTGGCAGCATATGACATGATATAGTAGAAGGCACAATTTTGCACATGTACAGTATGCACAACTTATATTGACCATGCTTAATACAGGCGGCAGCGTTTTGTGGGCAGAATGTGAATGCCAATTGCCACTGCCATTAATTACACAGTAAAAGCCAATCCTTATACCGGATGTTGTCCTCCTGCTGTTTCAGGCATTTCTGTGGCTGATTTAGTTGTCTTAAGTTTAATTTTCAGCAAAATGGCTGCTGGAGGATTACATTTTTTTTGGCAGGTTTGGGATATAATTCATTTTCTCTCCCTTACTAAATAAAGCCCCCCTCTACTTGTTTAAACAGTACAGTACTGGCTCAGTACTGGAAGAAAATGCAAAACTTTCTGGAATCTCCAGTTGAAACAATGGCAAAGATTACAGGTGTAACTGTAAGTAGCCAGGAAAAGGGTTCTCTAGCTATCACTAAGATAAATAAGGGGGAAGGCATGCACTAAAATGAATGGGGAGCTCATCAGACAGGAAAACAACTAAATGGTCCCTAAAGAAAAAAAGGACGAATGGCTCAAATCCTGAAGACAAAACGTAACATTGAAGAAGTACACTGCCCTGCATCTTCCACATTGTTATACTAAGTAAATATTGCAGAAAAATCTTTACCTAAGTCTGTTGCTGAAACAGAACCAGAGAATGGCATTGACTGTCTAGGGAAATCACATATCCAGCGCCCCCCCCCCCTCAAATTGCAGACCGTGCTGACCAGTTTACATTTTCAGTCTGTTCAGTTATTTTTCATTGGTTTGATGCCCCTATTTACTTTTATTAAAGATGTGTTCTGCACAGCGAGATGCTGTGGCTTTTTGTAGTAAAAGTTTTAATGTCTGTTTAATGTGGCTTGCCTGTGACCGATTTGCAAGCATTTCAGATATGCTGACCACTATGTATTGCGGGCAGAATGGAAGAACACAATTGCGCCCGCTATAAGTGAACTTTACCTGTATCCTTTTTCTCCTATTTGTGTGATGAGTTCACAATAAGTGACTGCTGAGGGATTTCCCAGGACAGGAAGTACCATGCTCTCCAGAATGGAGAACCCCTCTGGCAGCCTAATTTCTTCTCTTCTGATAATAAGGTTATTTAGCATTACTTAGGGAACTGTGTAATGGTACACAAAGTGTTCTTTTATTATAATTTTGTCTTCTTATTGTGATTATCTGAGCAACTGTATGGGACTTCCCTGTGACCAGCCAGTGGCGGTCCCCTGTCATGTTTATTTATTTATTTTTTTGCTCCTCTCCTGCTCCTTGACTGGCCACTTTTTCTGGTCACTTAGGACCCTGCTGGCACTCCCTCCCTGCTGCCAGCCACCACCCCACATCACAGCCCTTCCTGAGTTACCCAGCATAACCCTTTGCTGGATGGTTCCCCCCACTCTGAGAGGGAAGACACCATTGGGGCCAGCCATTGCACTATTTTACCGTGGCCCAGGGTGCTGCTGAGGTGGTCCGGGGCTTTGCTGTGGTGGGGCCAGCAACCGTCATCCAGCTGGCCATGGAGCACCATTTCCTCATTTTCTCCCCTGGGAGCATGGCGTGCCACTGACATCAAGGCATACGCTGACATCCATCATGCTCCCCTATGCAGCGGGGGGCCCGATGCATTGCTGGTCCCCCAGTCTCTGCCAGGAGTCAACTAGCACCGGGCCCAGACCTCCCCCCCGAGAGAAGGCAAACAGTCATCAGACGCTCAAGCCTTCTCACCCTGGCTGGCCTTCTGATGCCCAAGTCCATTCCTGAACCCTGGTCGCTGGTGTTGCAAGTAGAAATCCAACCTCTGCGCTGACGGGCCGTCCCTGTCATGTTTATAATAATTTCTTCTTTTTATGCTTTTATGCAAGTTCATGATAAGGTTACTAAAGGACAAGCTAATCCCTGTATTGTAGTTTGAACCAGTCAGAACTAGTTCTACTGTGGTTAGTGACATCATTTGTCAAGATATGTGTAAGAGAATACTGAGCTGACTGCTTACCAATGAGACTGATGTATTTTATATTTTTGCCTTATTTAGCTAGCATGTCCTCTGTCTACTAATACATACCTCTTTGTCAGAGCATATATAAGGGATATGCGGGGGGCACCAGTTGGATAACCAAGTTATCTGTACAGTAGCCTGTGACCTCTAGTAACCTCACGAGTGACAAAGCCCTGAGTGAGGTTCATGAGAGGTCACAGGCTACTGTACAGATAACTTGGTTATCCAACAGGTTCCCCCTGCATATTGGATTTGTGCAACAGGGGAAGACTGATTGATGGTTTAAGGCAGTGGATTGTGTTTTTTTGTTTTCATTTTTTTTAGTGTCCACAATGGTTGTTGGGGTTTCCTTTGTGTAGTTGTGTCTCTCTGCATTCCACTTTGTGAGGACATTGTTAAGTGGGTGTTATTGGTGACAGTGAGCATGTCCATTGATTGGTTAAGTGAGCGGGATTTGAATGTGCAACATAGCGGCTCCAGTAAGCGACTGCGCTCATCCCTCAGTGCTGCTAGGGTTAATCACTACCATAGGAGAGTTTATTTTGTGGAGTGTGGTAGCCAGTCATTTTTGTTTTGTGTCACAGAATGAGGCAGCATACAGAGATGGATTCTGGATGGAGACCGTGAGCATGGCAGCTATTGAAGGCTATGTAGAGTGCATGGGCCAGTGTCAGTCCTGACGGAGGAAAGAACCAAAGCATGTATCAGTGTTTTTTTACAGTGGGAGAACATGGACATGTAGACTTAGGAGTGGGACTGAGGCTGCACAGTAAAAGAGTTTGTGAATAAAAGTGTTTTGTGCTGTTTGTGCTGACCACAGTGGGGGGGGGCTCCGTCTCATCTTGGAATAGTGGAAATGGGTGAATGTAGTGCCGACTGGGGGGTGGAGGGGAATGATAAAGTCACTGTGTGTATAAATGGGATATGACGTAATCACTATGGGAATAACTTTGAGTTATTCCCTTAGTAATTATGTCATCTCCCATTTATCCACACAGTGACTCAGATAAACATGTTTATGCGCCGCTTTTTATCCTGACATCTGCTGCATAAATGTATATATGACATGGAAGTCATGTTAGCTGAGCTCAGCTGTTGAATAAGTATTTTGATGCTGGAGGGGTGTCACTACAACTCCCACAGCAGGTAACCCCTGTCTGTAATTCTGTGCTATCTGGTAATAAATTGATTATTACCTGTGACATCTTTGGTTCTGTGTTGTGTTTTCCATCATCAGGTCATGAATTCTGCCAACAAAGTGGTGACCGTGGCAGGACCTGTTTTGGACAGAACTGATGCCAAAAGACATGCAGGTAGTGGGTTAGGATACTGCTAGGTTGAAAATGTTCACCCCTCACTCGATTTTGGATCAGTCTATAGTGCTGCCTCTGCCAGAATGCATAACTGTTTGACTGCCGAGATTGAGGTAAACTAGTAAGCTGCTGACCTTCAGTCACTGCAGTTTATTGAAACGAAGCCACGACAAAATGGTCACTAATTCTGAACTCACAATAGATGTCTTAAATTTCTTACCTCCCATGGACGGTGGAGTGATTTCGAGCTGGATGCAAAATACCGAACTAATCCTTTACAGTATGTAGAGAAGCCGCACATGGAGGAGAAGCTTAAGGCTAAGAAACGGGAGAAAATGTTCACGGTCTACAATATGCATGACATAGTGAGACTGTATAATGAAACTCAGGCAAAAATCAATGAGTTAATTGCTGTAAACAACAATGAGGCTAAACAGCACCCCATAGACAGGGAAATCATCTGTGCTGCTTATGGCAGCTATGTTTTAATCACTATAACAAACCTGTTCAGGAATCTACAGGCTGGGCATGTCCCCAGCCTCATTAAGGATGCACAGATGGCTTAGTGGTATAGCCCTCACAGTGTGGGCTCGGCATGCAAACAAAAGTGCATTGCTGAGCTCCTTACATTCCCGTTGAGTACAGCAAGGAATTTGGGGAATGTCACACCACACCCTAACAGAGAACACTGTTACTCTTCAGGCCGTTTCTCAATATGAGAGACAATGTACATCTCATTTATGGTTTCTCTGCCAGTGTTTGACCAGAACACCTTGGTGTTTGACGAAATGTCAGAGGTTCACTTGGTGGGGTACCTGGAGGATGACATCTACAAGGAGCGCCTGGACCTTCCTCAGCTTTTGGTATTCCACCCCGACATGCAAGCCTGGGTTGTCCTCATATAGCCTGTTATTCTGTAAAAGGGTATCGGTACCACTGTAGATGTGATGTCTTTGATGTGGCTATGCCCAGTTGTAAATAATCTGTGCAGACGTGGAACAGCAGCAGCTAATCATCCAGACAGTTGCAAGTGAACATGACCATCTCCTGCCCTGTGCAGCTCACCAAACGGTACCTTCCTAAAGTGAGAGTTACTTTCAGTATGGATGGGCAAGACTGTGTTGTCACAAACCACAAGACCTTCACCTATGCTGCCTCACATGTGGTGTCACTACTCCAAACTTCTGCTTCACCCCTCATAAGCACGCTATCATTGGTCGTACTGTCATCACACCTAGTCCTATCCATGATGAGTCTGGATAAATATCAGAAAGGGTAGCAGGGACAAATCACTGCTGATCAGGAAGATGAAGTAATTAGGCTGGGTTTTCACTTAAACATTTTTAAAAATGTTAAAGTACTAAAACTGCTTAAAAAGTTATAAATTGATAAGGCACCTGGTTGTGATGAACTTCAGTCCAAACGTTTGGTACTTGCATCATTTAAAATTGCTTACCCTCTAAGGTTAATATTCAACTTATCATTTCAGACAGGACAAATATCCAGTCTGTAGAAAAAGTCTTATATAACACCCATTCACAAAACAGGATCTCAGTCAAAATTCAGTAACTTTTGACCTATGTCAATTTTGTCAGCACTTTCAAAAATACAGGAAAAAATAGTATACTCACAGTTAAATGATTATATCAGGACCCATGACTTAATCTCTCATAACCAACATGGCTTTAGTGCAGGATATAGCACTGAGACTGCCTTGGTTGGGTTCACAGACACTGTCCATAGGGCTACCGGAACCGGCGGCCTAACAGGGGCAGTGTTCATGGACCTAACCAAGTCATTCGATTTAATAGATCATACCATCTTATTGAAACATCTTGAGCATGTGGGACTTGGAACTCGCGCTATCAATTGGTTCAGGGATTACCTTGATTACAGGTTCCAGCGTGTTAAATGTAATGGGTTTTTTTCTACATTCCGCAGGGTTCAATGTAGAGTCCCTCAGGGCTGCATACGGGGCCCTTTACTTTTAACTCTCTTTATTGACCCGATCCCAGAAGTACCGCACAACTGCAACTTAATACTCTATGCAGATGACGCAGCATTGGTGTCTCATAGTACATCTGTTCTAGAAGTCGATTCTACACTAAGCAGTCAGTTTACTAAAATTCAGGACTGGTTTTGTCAGAACAATCTGGTTCTAAATAAAATAAAAACTAAAGCCATGTTGTTTGGATCTCATGTTAAAATAAAAAATACTCAAGTGACTTTATTTATTTATTTGCTTTTGTTAACCGAGTGAGCACACTAGACAGCCAAGTGCCTATTTTCAGGTGCGACCCGGGAGGGTTACAGGGTAGATGCGTACAAGGACAGTAAAGGAGTCAAATTAAACACACAGAAAATAACAGGCTTTACAGGTTGTTCACAGGGGGGAGGTCAGATTGAGACTGTAGATTCATTTAAATATCTAGGTATTACTTTGGACCCATTCCTAAAATTCAGTCTTCATATGGACAAAGTCACTTCCAAGGTACACGTAAAGATAGGAACATTATACCGATTACGAAATGTTTTAACAAAAGAAACATGTCTTGCTATTACTCAAAAAAATCTCCTCCCAATATTGAACTATGCATCGTTGGCTATTGATACTGCTCCTTTTTGTACTGTATCTAGAAAAGAAACATTATCATGCATCATGATGCTGGAGGGGTTTTGCTACAGAGCAGGTAACCCCTGTCTGTGTTTCTATGCTATCTGATAATAAATTTGTTATTACCTGTGCCATCTTTCGTTCTGTGTTGTATTTTCCTCCATCAGGTCACAAATTCTGCCAAAATAAAGTGATGGGTTTACATTGATAGGTGCCCTCTAGAAGGAGCACCCTGCCCTTTGGATCTCTATAGGTGTGTTGGAAGCCAATGTGGTTGCTTTTGGCACATAGAATGGTCACCCTTTCTTCCCCCCCACCTGGAGTTGTAGGAGTAAGAGTTATAGTTAAACATTTTCCCCATCGATATGGCCATTACGTGATCTATCTCCAGGGAGGAGAGGTGGGTCTCCCATAAGAAGTCCATGTCACAGCTCATGAGCCAAAGCTTCAATAAGACTTTCTTATGTTTAATTGGGCAACTAACATACTAACATACATACTAGATGCCAGCAGAGTAGGCATCTTGGTCTAATAAGTCTGCTCGTGCTTCAGCATCCTGATTGGGTACCGTAGCAAGCCGTCTGGCTCCTTCCATTGATAGTCCATCCCCCAGTCCCCCCCCCCCAGGTAAGCCATCCTCTGCTTCACCCCTTGTCTATACCTATCCCACCCTCTCTTGAACCCTTCCACCATTGCTGCCTGTACCAGCTCCCCGGGCAGTGTATTCCGCGGTTCCACCACTCTCTCATTGAAGTACCTCCTCCTCCTTTCCTCCCTAATCCTCCCACCCTCAATCTTCCAACTGTGTCCTCTGGTGATTCCACCCTCCTTCCGCCGAAAGATCCCATCTCAGCTTACCTTATTTACTCCCTTGAGGTACTTGAAGACCTCAATCATGTCCCCCCATCCCTCCTCTCCTCCAGCGAGAACAGGTTGAACTCCTCTAGATGACCCTCATATGTCATATCCCCCAGGCCCTGGATCATTTTGGTCGCTCTCCTCTGAACCCTCTCCAGGAGTTGGATGTCCCTCCTTAGGTGTGGCCTCCAGAACTGCACACAGTACTCCAGATGTGGTCTAACCAGGCTATTGTACAGTGGCAAAATCACCTCCCTGTTCCTAGAGGTAATCCCCCTAGCGATGCAGCCCAGCATCCTATTTGCCTTGACTGCAGCCCTCCTGCACTACTCTGAGTTATTCATGTTAACATCCACCAGTACTCCCAGGTCTCTTTCCCATGCTGTGGCCTGCAACTTATCCTCTCCCAGGATATACACGTAGTTGGGGTTCTCATGCCTTAGATGTACTGTAGCACCTTGCACTTGGAGGAGTTAAATTTCAACTTCCAGGTGCAGGACCACCTGTCCAGAGTATCCAGGTCTCCTTGCAGGGCCAATCTTCCCTCCTCCCCATCCACCACTCCCCCCAACTTAGAGTCATCTGCAAAGAGACTCATTTTGCACCCTATACCTTCCCTGACATCAGAGATGTAGGCATTAAACAGGAGCGGCCCCAGAACTGATCCCTACGGGACCCCACTTATGACCTCCCTAGGAGACGAGACCTCCCCCCAACCACTACTCGCTGAGTGCACCCAGAAAACCAATTTATAATCCACCTAACCATCAATGGGCCTATTTCCATCCTCCCCAGCTTCTCCAGCAGGTCATTGTGAAGGATTGAGTCAAATACCTTGCTGAGGTCCAGGAATAGTACATCCACTGGTCTCTCCCTGTTGAGTGCTGATGTCACCCACCCATAGAATTCTACAAGGTTTGACATGATCTACGTGGCACAAATCCATGCTGCCGGTCATCCAGGTAACCCATCTCCTCCAAGAACCCTCCCAGCCTTTCCTTAAGTATGCTTTCCATTATCTTCCCTACCACCGACGTCAAACTGCTGGGTCTATAGTTTCCTGGCTCTTCTCTCGATCCCCTTTTATGGATGGGCACAACATGCGCCTGCCTCCAATCCCTTGGCACCTTCCCCATTTGCAGTGACATGTTAAAGAGTTCTGCCAGTGGTGCAGCCTAAACATCCACCAACTCCCACAGTACTTTAGACTGGATAGTGTCAGGCCCTGGAGATTTGTCCTTTTTTAGGAACTTGAGGGCTTCCCACACCCAACCGATAGGAATATCAGCATCCGCCCCCCCCCCAGCAGAACCAGCCTGATGTCTCACCCCTGGACTACCTCCCCAGCTGCTTGTTCTATAGCAGGTACTCCAACAAGCAGGTCTGCTGCTCCTACTGTGTCCTGCAACCCCTTTTTTGGGAGTTCCCCAGCCTCCTCTCTAGTGAACACCGAGGCAAAGTACTCATTTAGTACCTCCACCTGCTCTCCAGCCCCTTTCACCCACCCCCACAGCTGTCCTCAATCTACTGAGCTGGCCCTTGACCTTTCTCCTCTCCCCAATATACCTAAAAAAACACTTTTCCCCACCCCATATCAACTGTGCCAGCCTCTGCTCTTTCCAGGCCTTTGCCACCTCACCACTCTGGAGACTTGCCTGGCTACAAGGTGATAGTTTTCCCTATCCCTCTCTCCTTTGTACCTACCATAGGCAGCCTTCTTCTCCCTTGCTGCCTCCTGGACCTCCTTGGTCCACCAACATGGTTTATGAGACCTACCACCCTTGTGCCTCACCCTTGCACAGGTCCTGGTAGCCTCCTGTAGCCCCCGCTTTATGATCTCCCACCTGCCTTCAATGTCCATACCTGGTTTTATCTCCTGCAAATGCCCCTTGAGTATTTCCCCCATGCTTCTAAAGTCTGCCCCCCGGAAATCCACTATCATCATCCTTGAATGATTCCCCCCTTCGATTAAGCTGAAACCAGACTGTGTTGTGGTCACTCCCAACCAGGGGTTCTTCCACAAACAGATCCCATACAAGATCTCCATCTGCTAAAACCCCATCCAGGATATGACCCTCCCTCATTGGAGACATTACCTGCTTATTGAGGAACACATCCAGGAAGCTGTCGAGCAGCTTCTGCTCCCTGGTCACAGTGGGCGTCATTGTTCCCCAATCGGTAGCTGGCATAATAAGGTCCCCCATCAACACCAATCCTTCCCCTTCCAGTCCCCTCCTTTATGTTAGCTAGCAGGCACTCTTCCAGGTCCTCCATCCACCCTGGGGTCCTATATACCACCACCAACTTAATCCTTCTTCCCACGGGGGTTCGCAAGGTGACCCACAAGGCCTCCATGCTGCCTGCTGCTTCCTCCACTCTAATAATTTCGATGTTATCCCTAATGAACATTGCCACTCCTCCTCTTCTGCCCACCGTTCTATCCTTCCTAATCACAAGGGGTACACACTCAGGTTAAGATCCCAGTCATGGCCAGGGGTGGCACAAGTTTCAGTGACCGCTGCTACATCCACCCGCCCCCTCAACTAGCGTGGCTTGGAACTCAGGCATCTTATTCCCCAGGTTCCTGGCATTGATTAAAACCACCCTCCAACCCTTGTCCCCACCCCCCTTAACCATCTCTTCCCTGGATCCTTCATACGTCCATCCACCTCCCTCTCCTAGGGTACCGTCCACCCCCCTGTTTTGGAGTTGAGGACCGGTCCTACCTGCGATATGGATGGCCAGATCAGCCCCACATTTAACCCTCCCTCCTTCACAAGTTTAAACCCCATCTAGCCTGAATGAAATCCGCCACCCCCCATTTGAGAACTTCCTTTAATACCAGATTTAGGTGAAGCCTATCCCAGGCATACAGTCCCTTATCTTCCCAAACTCCCCCCAGTCTCCCAACACCCCAATTCCACATGCTTCACCCCACTGCCTGAGCCAGTCATTTAGCTCGTCCAGTAGACATCTAAAATTTACAATGGAGTATAACCAGCAAGAAATTAATTTTCTGGATCTTACTATTTATAAATGTAGCAACAAGCTAGAATGCAGAATGTTTCAGAAACCAACAGCAAAGAATACTATTCTACATGCAGACAGCTGTCATCCTAAATTGTTTATTGAGAACATTCCAAAAGGACAATTCTTAAGAGCAAAATGCACATGCAGTCAAAATAAGGACTGATAGGTATGCAGTAAAGAAATGAAAAATAGATTCTTTCAGAGATGGTGTACTCCCTATGTTACTGATAAAGCTTACACTCATGCAAGTGAAACAAATCATGCTGGACTTATTAATAACAATATGAAGCCTGCTAATGTCAATCTAGCACATAAAAATCTCAGAAATTGCATGTGTGACTCAGTACTTTCCAAAGGCAAATAAAATTGTAGAAATACTGAGAAAACATTGGAGTGTTCTAAAAGGTGGCAGAAAATTTGATTCAATCAGTGCAGAGTTACCAAGAACTGCTTTTCGGAGAGGACGCAATGTTAGAGAAACAATGGTTCACACATTAATACCGAAACCAGTAAATAATATGAACTGACTACCAAAAGTTCCAGCAGGCAACTACAAATGTGGACACTGTACACACTGCAGTGGTACAAGAAATATCACCACTTTTGTACATCCCAGAACTGGAAAGAGATTTAATATCCAACAATTTATTAATTGCAGTTCTGAAGGCACTGTGTATGTACTGACTTGCCCTTGTGGAATTTTCTATGTAGGACAGACAAAACAAGATCTTAAATTAAGGATTGCAGAGCACAAGACAGCTATTAGGACAAATAACGAAAGGTATGTGATTGCTAAACATTTTAGGGAAGCACGTCATATGTCTATGTCTGTTTTACAATATTTTGGCATTGAGAAAGTAGTACTAGATAAAAGAGAAGGAAGTCTGAAAGATAAACTGCTCAATAGAGAAGCATTCTGGATTACTATGCTAGATAATGTTAAACCAAAGGGACTGAATGATGCAATACCTCTGTATAACTACTAATTATTAAGCATCCCTTCCTCTCTCCTTTTTTCCCCTCCCCTCCTTTTTTCCCATTTATTTATTGCTGCTGCACTTTGCATGTATTGCACTTTAGATTTGTTGTGGGGTCACTTTAACTAATTAGCTCTTAAATGCTCAGCAAGTCAGTGCATGTCACACATTCTGATGAAGGCATAGTTTGTTACGCTGAAATGTAAATGGTTCTGTGCTGGCGTTTGGGTTCTCAGTGTCGAGTCGGCAGGTATAATATGTTTTAAAATTGCCGTCTTATAGACTCTTATGGATCTGAGTGAAATCTTTGGTGTACCCAACACTTGGTTTACTGCTGCTACTACCTGCTTTTTGCTGCTAATCGTTGTGATGCACTTGCACATGAAATAAAAGTAGATACTGTGAGTACGCTTGGAGTGCTGACCATTTTTCTGGGATTCAGAAAGTGTTTTTCTCTTTCTCCAGTCATTTATCTCCCTGATCTTCTGTTTGTTCTCCACTGTGGCCCTTGGCACTGGCAGGATTTCCGAGAAGGAGACTGTGCAACCATTGTCATGACAGACCCTGGCCAGTTCTCGGAACCTTGCCTGAATTTCCAGTACACTATTCCTTTCAATATCATTTGTCCCCAGATGCATCAGGAAGTCTGATGATCCACCACAGTCTCTTGCCAGCTCATACACCATGAACTTTGCTCTATGCACAGTCAGACTGGAAATACCCACTACCTTAACTTGACTGGACTTTCCCTCTCCCAGCCCCTCCAAGTGAATACCCCTGATCGTGGAGTCCCCCAGCAGGAGTACCTTATTGTTCCCCTTGGGCTTGGGTTCACATCCTTTTTGGGCTTCCCCTCCAACCCCTGACACCTCCCCCCCCATGACCACTTCCCCCTGTGTTCCCACTGGACCCTGTACAATAGCTCCTTGCTGCCCTACCCCTCTTGTCATGGCTTTTATGATTAAGGTTCCAGCTCCCCTCAGTTTGGCCTCCACCCCACTCCCTATCCCAGTCAAGCCTTCTTCTCCAACCTCCCCACTTCCAGCTCCTACCTCAACAGACCCCCAATACAGCACTCCTATCACCATCACCCCCACCCTACCTCATCCCTGTCCTCTTTCCCCTACCCTGTCCACCTGCAGTGCCCTTTACCTCTGGGCCTTTCTCTTGAATGATCCTCCCCTCGAAGGACACAACTACCTTGACTCAATGTCACCTCCTTTTTTGTCTAGTGAGCTTGCAGCCTCCACACCTTCCCCCTGCTGGTTCCCCCCTTCCCTACTGTGACATTTGATTTGCCCTTCCCCCTGCTAGCATGCTTGTTTGGATTACTGATGCCCATCCTCATCTGATTCCCCATATCCCCCCACACCACCCTCCTTTTCCTCCTCCGCACCCCTCACCATGTCTGGCATTGGCTGGCAGTATATCCTAGAGGTTAGAGGAATGAGGTGTGAACAGGCTTGATACATCCAGAAGACCAGACCTGAGTTTGATTCTCACAACCTCCACTTGCATACTGTGTGACTCTGAGCAAGTCACTTAACCACCCAGTGCTCCCAGGTCGCCCCTGAAAACAGGCACTTGTGCCTAGTGGGCCTTACCTAGTTACCAAAGACTAAAATAAAAAAATAAATAAATGTCTTCACCACCCAACTTGCTCAATGGCTCAAATTTATTATAGCACACAAAGTCAACCTCTTTTCTTTGCCCAGGTTTCCCACTGTCGGCCCCTCTGGTAGGCCCCCTGTCACTCCCTACCCTCCTGTTCACCCTCACCTTCCAGTGATTTATACAGTCTCCTGGACCAGTTTCCTTCTGGGTAGATACTCCCTTTGCTACCAGTCCCTGCTCCCTAAGTTCTCCCCTCCTGCCTGATGAAATGGATCCAGGTCTTCCTCCATCACTTCGCTCCTGTCCCCAACAAGCCCTCCCAGACATGTTTATTTCTCCCCCAACATCTCCAGTTTTCTTCTTACCCAGTCAATCGCGCCCCTGATCTGCAAAATGACCTACATACTTCGCGCCCCCTCCCTCAGGGCCCAATTCAGAACCATAGCTGCCACAGCCCATTACTTCTAACCCTGTCAAAGATGCCTGCACTGGTGGGTGGGGGCCATTCCCAGAGACCCTCTCCAAACATTCTTGAATGTGCCCCCTTGACCTGGTTCCCTCCCCCAGGTAGCCCTACCCACAACCCTCCACAGGCAGCCATATGAGGAGATGTGGCCAGTGCAATTTAAAACATAGAGTTATAGCCCCAAAACAGTTTCAAAAGAATGAACAGAGTTCCAGCCCTAACAGTTCCACCTCCACAGAGATCCACCCCACACAGATTCCAAGAGATAGTCAGAGTCACAGCTGGAGAGAGGGCTCCACCAAGATCCTTCCTCTCCCAGATCTCCCAACCCCAGTATAGTCACCCAGCCAATTAGTGATCTACCTCCATCTGGCCCCTCCTCCTCCAAGCATTTAATAGAGGTTGGGTCTGGGGAGGGCGGGTGAGACAAAATATAGCACAAATAGCACCTCGGACCTCCACCAGAAGCAGCAGCAGCCCACTGATGTGGCCTGCATAGTCTCCCTGCTCATCTTTCTCTGTGTCCCAATAGCGACTGGGTGCATCCCTTTTAGAGACCCAGCTGCGAGTTTGAAAGATGGCACCCTTGCTTCTGATTGGGCACTCTCCCTGGCAGCAGCTCCACACAAGTCAAGTCCTCCACACCACCAAAAGTGGCTACCTCCGTCTCCAAATTACAGCTCCTCTACCACTGCCGATGCGGCCTTTGCAGTCCCCCAGCACCTCAGACCTCCACCAGAAGTAGCAGCAGCCCTCCAATGTGGCCTGTGTAGTCCCCCTGCTCCTCTTTCTCTGTGTCACTGACATTCCAATTTATGATGACACATATGTAGCCCACCCCTCCCTGGTGTCTAGGGTATGCTGATGATGGTAATGTCGGTGGTGAGGGGTGGCCACAGCAGAAACTATACCAGTCAGCTTGCATTTACAAGGTTCAGAAGTGGGGGGTCAGGTGAGATTGGCCTCCCTGTGCTGGGCTAAAAGAAAGTTGTTGGTTAATGGCAGCAACAGTCATTGCAAAGAACTGAAATGACACTGCAGGTGTAAGGAAAACAGTAGGATCTCATTTAATAACAAGTAAAAGTCAACTCCATGGAACAGTAGTTAATCACAGTTCAGGGGGAGACATATCACACTGAACCAACATGGTCACAAAATTGCAAAAGTCCATAAAGTCCCAGTCGCATGCTGTCCATTCCATGGGGCATGATCCAGATGACCCTGTTACATTAGTCATCTTAGTTCATCCAGAATTTGTGGGGCTACATCTTCTCATGGTCCCACAAGACCTACACTATCTCTTTCAGCTTGGAACAGGCTATCCTCTCACCTCGAGACCACTATTCCCTTATTCCAGTGGGTCCACAGCCACAGACTCCCTCCTGGGCTGCTGTTCCCAAGAAAATATAGGTGGCTGTGTGTGTGCACTTCCACGCACGTGTGCACATCTGTAGTGAGGAGAAAAACAGGTAGAAAATGGAGCTGGCAGGCTCCATGATGGCCCAGACACATCCTCAGTACCGGCCTCCATGGATACTAGATTGTGTTCTGAGAGGGAAGGGTAGCTGGCGCTCCTCCCTCCGGCCCCTTCACAGGGGAAATCCATGGGGGAACTACTGGGGTAGGGCTGGATCGGGGATGGCCGTGGTCGGAAGATGAGCCCTCTAGGTGAGGGCTGGAGCCACTTGCCAGCTCTGTAGAGGAGGAGGAGGAGGAGGAAGAGAATAATAATAAAAAAAAATTACAGGTGGCTCATTCCCGAGATTTCCCAGCCAAGGCACTCACTCCCAAACTCTACTCCCATATCTTTGGCGTTCACCATTGCTCAGCCTCGAACCTTGGCTTCACCGTTCAGTCCTACCACTTGGCCTCCTGCTTCTCCCACAGGATAATGGTCTCTCTCTCCCTCCCCATAACTGGGGAAGCCTTTCAAATGCTGCTGCCATGTTCAAAGCAGGTTTGACTTTGTCCTCTGCTCCACCCAAGAGAAAACTACAAACAGCACCTCGAGTGGGCAATCAGTCTCGCTCACCCTGCGCCACCTCGCCTCCTTCTTTTTGCATGCTCCCTTAAAAAGCCTGGCCCACCCACAGGGTACTCCCATGCTGCCAGCAGTTCCCCTGAAGTGGTGAAAATATTAACCCCTTAGGGCCTGGGTTGAAATAACCCAAAACAAGTATCCCACCACAACATGCACTAAATGACACTGCAATCCCTGGGAGAGGTAACACATAGATTTTTATAAGTAGCCATGGCTGCAAAAACAGACACAAGAGCTAGAATGCCCCCTCCCTCCCCCCATTAAGCAGATCCCCACTGCCCCCTCCTCTGGCTTCTCACACAATAACCAAGGCAATCCAAATGATTCACAAAGATATTTGGAAACCAGCCTACAGAAACTGCACAGCTAAAAGCAAATAAAAGAGAATCCAACTGAGTTTGCCTTTAATCCAGAGGAAGAACTCTGGCAGCTGTCCCAAACACACAAGCAAACAGCAAGGCATGTCAGAGACCACACTCAATACAGAACTGGAAGTAGATTAACCACCAAGACTCTGTCTACCCCCACCTCCCCCACCTCCATTTCCCTTTTACATCAGCCAAGCCATACTGCCCATAACCTGAAATGCAAAAGGAAATGGTTATATGCTCTACAAGGGAGAACAAGCATTTGTCAATGCCGAATGTTGATTGCGTTGGTCTGTTGAGCTCGCTCAGTGGCCCTGTCAGTGGCTCAGTCTGTTTGTCCTGGTGCTGCAGGCTGCTCTTTTGTACTGGGCTGGAACCTGTGTTGGTACCTTGTTCTGCTGAGGAAGAAATCCGCAGCTGTTCCGACAGAGCTCCATTGAGATGGCTCACTCCCCCTCTCTCACTCACTCAATCTGTTTCTCCTGGTGCTACAGGCTGCCCTTTTGTATTGGGCTCCTGCCTGTGTTGGTGGCTTTTTGTACCCACGAAGAAATCCTCAGCTGTCCCGACAGAGCTCCGTTGAGGTCTCTCACTCCCCTGTCTCACTCAGTCAATCTGGTTCTCCCAGCGCTGCAGGCTGCCCTTTTGTACTGGGCTCCTGCCTCTGTTGGTGCCTTTTTCTGCCCACAGAGAAATCTGCAGCAGTCCCAACAAAGCTGCGTTGAGCTCGCTCACTCTCCTTCTCCCACTTGCTCATTCTGTTCTGCCGGCACTGCAGGCTGCCCTTTTCTACTGGGCTCCTGCCTCCGTTGCTGCCTTCTTATGCCCATAAAGAAATTTGCAGCAGTTACAATACAGCTCTGTTGAGCTCACTCACTCACTCATTCTGATTTTCCTGCCACTGCAGGCTGCCCTTTTGTACTGGGCCCCTGCATGCATTGCTGCCTTTTTCTGCCGACAAACAAATCTGCAGCAGTGCCAACAGAGCCCCGTTGAGCTCACTGACTCCCCCTCCCTCACTCATTCATTCTGTGTCTCCTGGCACTGCAGGCTTCCCTTTTGTACTGGGCACCTGCCTGCATTGGCAGCTTTTTCTGGCCAGAAATAAATCTGAAGCAGTCCCTACATAGCTCCACTGAGCTCACTCACTCCCTCCCCCTCTGTCACTCCCGCATTCCGTTTCTGCCGGCGCTCCAAGCTGGCCTTTTGTACTGGGCTCCTGCCTGCATTGCCGCATTTTCTGCCCACAAAGAAATCTGCAGCAGTCACACTAGAGCTCTGTTGAGCTTGCTTAGTACCGCTCTGTCACTCGCTCGTTCTGTTTCTCTTGGCGCAGCAGACTGCGCTTTTGTATGGGGCTCCTGGCTGCATTGGCACCTTTGTCTCTCCACAAAGAAATCCGCAGCTGTCCCGACAGAGGTCCATTGAGGTCACTTAGTCTCCCTCTCTCATTGCTCATTCTGTTTGTCCTGGTGCTGTAAGCTGCCCTTTTGTACGGGCTCCTGCCTGCATTGGCGCCTTTTTCTGCCCACAAAGAAATCCTAGCAGTCCTGATAGAGCTCCATTGAGCTCACTAAGTCCCCTTATCTCACTCGCTTGTACTGTTTCTCCCAGCGCTGCAGGCTGGCCTTTTGTACTGGGCCCCTGCCTGTACTGATGCCTTTTTCTGCCCACAAAGAAATCCGCAGCAGTCCTGACAGTGCTTCGGTGAGTTCGTTCACTCCCCCTCCCCCACTCACTCTCTCATTCTGTTTCTCCCAGTGCTGCAGGCTGCCCTTTTGTAGTGGGGTCTTGTGTTGGGGCCTTTGTCTGCCCACAAACAAATCTGCAGCAGTCCCGACAGAGCTCGGTTGAGCTTGGTCACTCCCCACTCTCACTCGGTCGATCTTAATCTGTCCCAAACACTGATTTCCCAGAGTGACCGTGCTATTGTCCGGCAGGAGTGCAAAAACATATTTTAGCCAGGATGTGAAAAATGACAGCTGTAGTGTTCATAAGGAGTTGTGAAAAAATGCCACTGTTGAAAATGTGGCGTGACAGTATTACACATTTGCAAAGTTACAAGGGTGAGTGGAAACAGTTCAACACACGCTTGTAACACAGTCATGTTATGGAGTTTCATCACCAGATTTTCAACATAGGGATTTTAGGACCTCTACTCATGAACAGTGTCACTGTCATTTTCTTAATCTGTCCCGAACACTGACTTCCCACAGTGACCACGTTATTCTGCACCAGAACTGTGAAAACACGTTTCAGTCAGGATGTAAAAAATGACAGCTGTACTGCTCATGAGGAGGTGTGAAAAAATGGCACTGTTGAAAATCTGGTGTGACAATATTACAAAGCTGCGAAGTTACAAGGGTGCGTGGAAAGTGCACAACGCACACTTGTAACACAGTCAATTGATGGGCTATCATCACCAAATTTTCAACATACACATTTTAGGACCTCTGCTCATGAACATTATCATTGTACTTTTCTTGATCTGTCCCGGACAGTGATTTCCCACAGCAACCGCTTTATTCTGCGCCGGACCTGCGAAAACACATTTTGGTCAGGATAGGAAAAATGACAGCTGCACTGTTCATAAGTAGGTCTGGGAAAATGTCAATGTTGAAAATCTGGAGTGAAAATATTATAAATTCGCGAAGTTACGAGCGTGCATGCCAACTGCACAACGCACGCTCGTAACACAGTCATTTTATAGAGTATTGTTACCAAATTTTCAACATAGGCATTTTAGGACATCTACTCATGAACAGTGTCACTGTCATTTTCTTAATCTGTCTTGAACACTGATTTCCCACAGCAACCGTGTTATTCTGCGCTGGAACTGCGAAAACACATTTCGGCCAGGATGTGAACAATGACAGCTATACTGCTCACAAGGAGGTGTGAGAAAATGGCAATGTTGAAAATCTGGCATGAAAATATTGTAAATTTGCAAAGTTATGGCGTGCACGACAACTCGCAATGCAGCTCATAAAACAGTCATTTTTGGATTTTTCCCACCAAATTTGCAATATAGGCTTTTTGAGCCCACCTCATGAACACTGGCACTGTCGTTTTCGTTAATCGGCCCTGAAGGGTGATTCCGCACAGTGACCGCGAAACTACCTTTCCGGTCCGATTAACGCCATGACAGCTCAAGAATTCATGAGGAGGGGTCCCAAAAACCCCATGTTGAAAATATGGTGAAAAAAGTCCCAAAAATTCCCAAGATATGCACTAAAGTTGAAAAAACCCTATTTATTACATTATACAGCTTACCAGCATTTCCTCAGTTAAGTGGTCGGCTTTGAAGGTACAGAGCGTGTTCCAGTCCACGAAGATCGTCGCTGGACTCCGAGATGCAGTATGAGGTGAGGGTGTGGGAGGCAGGGTGCACAGTGGGTGAGTGCGGGTTGTTTGAGGGGCCTGGGAGAGTTCCGAGGACCATTTCCTTCTTTACAGGTTGAAAAAAAATATGACATTGGGGACTGTTTTCTTGTTTAACAGGTGTTTTGGCATGCTGGGGTGGGCTCCCAAGGTGCCACCTGTGTGGAGTGGGTGGGTGGATTGGCCGCCCGGTTAGGCACTCACGTTGTAAACAAGGACAGGGAGGGCTGCAGGAGCTGAGGGTTGGGCACCCCCTCAGCTATAGAAATGGAAGGGGGTATCATTATGCTGATGGGGATTGGGCACCTCGTCGGCAGGAACAAAGGGGACATCAAAATTATGCTGACAGGGATTTGGCACCCGTTGGCAGGAACAACACTGGGAGGGGGGTTACAGAATGCCGACAGGGAGTGGGCTTCCCCGTCGGCAAGTAAACACGGTGGGGGGGAAGGGTTATATTGTTTGTGAACACGGCGGCAACCCACCACCATGTTCATAAACAATATCAGGGGTTTCACATCCCGCCCTGCAATGATGGGTCGCTCCCTCATTGCAGCGGATGGCTGACGCTGCAATGACGAGGTGGCCCCTGATTGCAGCGGCTACTTTTTTAGAAGGCTGTGGCACGCTGGCTGTACTAGTGTCAGCAGCAGCGTGCCACGGCATTGGGGGATGGGGGACAAGCCTTTGCAGGCTGTGGGGGCATTGGGCACAACAGTGCCACGCCTCCATAACCTGCTTGTGCAGAAAGCTGACGCAACATGTTTCTTGTGCATGCGCGCAATCAACATAAAAATTGCATCAGACCCAACAATAGGAATAATGGTATAAGCATCTTCTAGCCCTTTTCGACATCCTAAGGGACACCTAGAAAAAACCAAGAAAAATTAACAGAAAAAGCAAAATAATCAGTACAGCTACCGCACATAAATGTAATGAGTCCCAGTGGCCACCAGGCAGTCTTAGGTGAAAGGACCTGTCCCATTTCTGTGCCCCCCTATGATTGCAGGCAAGTAAAGAATTCCACAGAAACTAAGTCTGTGCAGAACAGGAAAACAACCATAATAATTTTATTGCTGTGGATGTTGTGATGCTGCAGCACAGACATGTACACAAAGAGCAAAAGGCTGATGCACCTAGGAAAAACCAGCCAGGCAAAATGAATACATCCAGTGCTCCATGGACAGAAATCATCAGTGAAGGACCAGCACCTGTGTAATGGAATGTCCCGAGTTAGAAAGAGCCAGTGGAGGGAACAAAGTAGTCGATAATGTTAAGTCAAAGTAGCTGGCTGCCTCAAAGGTCCACAATAAAGGAAAAGTATCCTAGTCAACACACGTGTTGCATGGGTGCTTAAATGCAGTCGCATTTCCAACAAAATAATACTTTTATTGAACCAATTCTTTGCAAACACAGTGTCTGAAATCCAGTCTAACTGCAGAATTTGGCTCCAGTATTAACTCAAACAATAACACAAAGGCATCAAAATACACACCGAGTTCAATGATGTGCTGAGCAGCCCTACAGTATATAAAGGGTGGCATATACTACCAGGGAGAGGGAGACAATTGTACTTACAATCTCAGCATAGTCGATGCCTTTCAATCTACTGTCACTGCAGGGGGTCTAGAGGGGGGAAATTGGTTCCACCATGTTTATGGAGGAACTAGCTAGGCCCAGTTCCTTTATAAAACAAGCATTTGTCAATGCCGAATGTTTGCTTACTGGCATTGGCAGTGGTAGTGCTGAAGTTACAGAGCTGCGTAATAGGAATGGCAGTGAAGTATTGAACTGATGCCAACCCCACCACCACCCTGCAGAGAGTGACAGGCATTGGGGTGTGTCTTTGGGTCGTCAGGCATAACGGCCACGCCATTTCACCACACCACACCCTGCAGACACTGACAAGTGTCACGGTGTTCCTTGGGGTCTTTGGCCCTTATGCGCACCCCATTCCATTAGGAAATACGGTTAGATGGGTGCAATATAGGAGAATGGGGTGAACTTTGGGGCCGAAGAGTCCAAGGCATACCTCGATGCCTCTCACTGGCTGCAGGGTGTGGAATGGTATGAGCATTACAGGCAAGAATCCCAAGTCACACCCCTGATGCCTGTCATTCTCTACAGGGTTGGGCGTTATGGTTGGAAACCCTAATACCTCAGGCATTCGTTGGTATTTTCACTCCAAATTTTCAACATGTTTTTGTGACCCCACCTCATGAACAGTGGCAATATCAGTTTGTTAGCCGGAAGCTGCTTATGCATAGCGACTTCGGCATTTAGCACCACAGGTGCAAAACATTCTGAACAGGATGTAAAAATGACAGCTGTACTGTTCACAGGAGGTGTAAAAATGGCAATGTTGCAAATCTGCAGTAAAAATATTAAAAAAATGGTGGCGTCCAGCGTACATAGAAACTGTGACACGCACACCAGAATATAATTAGGTTAGGATTTTTACAGCAGATTGTCAACTCAGGCATTTGGTACCTCGATCATGAACAGTGTCACTGTGATTTTCTTTATCTGTCTCGAACAATGATTTCCCACAGCGACCCACGCATCTCGCCTGAAAGTGTGAAAACACACTTCGGCCATGTTGTGAAAAATGACAGCTGTACTGTTCATAAGGAAGTGTGGAAAAATGCCACTGGTGAAAATCTGGACTGAAAACATTACAAGTCATGAACTACAGGTGCGTGGAAACTCGCCAATGCTCACTCGTAACACAGTCATTTTATGGACATTTGTCACCAAATTTTCAACATAGCCATTTTAAGACCTCTGCTCATGAACAGTGTAACTGTGATTTTAAATAATCTGTCCCAAACATTGCTTTCGCACACCAACAGCACCATTATGCGCTACATGTCGCAACACATTTCTAGGCGACATATGAAAAATAGCAGCTGTACTGTTCAGAAGGAAGTGTAATAAAATGGCAATGTTGAAAATCTGCAGTGAAAATATTAAATTCGCAAACTTACAAGAATGCATAGGAACTGCGCAACGCACGCTTGTAAAATAGTCATTTTTAGGAATATTTTCACCAAATTTTCAACATAGCCATTTTAAGACCTCTGCTCATGAACAGTGTCACTGTGATTTTCTTAATGTGTCCCATACATTGATTTCGCTCATCGACTGCGCCATTTATGCGCTACATGGGCAAACACATTTGGGCAAGATGTGAAAAATGACAGCTATACTGCTCATAAGGAGGTGTGGTAAAATGGCAATGTTGAAATCTGGAGTGAAAATATTGAAAATTATGTATCTCACGAGCTGCAGCATAGGAACTGTGCAACACACGCCGTAAAATGTGCATTTTAGGAATTTTCCCACCAGATTTTCAACATAGCCATTTTAAGACCTCTGCTCATGACCAGTGTCACTGTAATTTTCTTAATTTGTCCCGTACATTGATTTCGCATACCGACTGCGCCATTGTGAGCTACATGGGCAGAAACACGTTTTGGTGAGATGTGAAAAATGACAGCTAAACTACTCATAAGAAGGTATGGCAAAATGGCAATATTGAAAATCTGGAGTGAAAATTTTGAACATACGCAAACTTACGAGCATGTGTAGGAACTGCGCAACGCACGCTCGAGAAACAGTCATTTTTAGGAATTTTTTCACCAAATTTTCAACATAGCCATTTTAAGACCTCTGCTCATGAACAGTGTCACTGTGATTTTCTTAATTTGTCCCGTACATTGATTTCGCACACCAACTGTGCCATTGTGCGCTACAACTCGGAAACACATTTTGGGTGAGATGTGAAAAATGACAGCTGTACTACTCAAAAGAAGGTGTGGTAAAATGGCAATGTTGAAAATCTTGAGTGAAAATATTGAAAATTCATGAACTTACGAGCATGCGTAGGAACTGCGCAATGTCGCTCGTAAAACAGTCATGTTAGAATTTTTCACCAAATTTTCAACATAGCCATTTTAAGACCTCTTCTCGCGAATAGTGTCACTTTGATTTTCTTAATTTGTCCTATGCATTGATTTCGCACACTGACCTGTGCCATTGCTTCTACATGGTGAGCTGCGTTTTGGGTGAGATGTGAAAAATGACAGCTATACTACTCATATGAAGGTGTGGTAAAATGGTAATGTTGAAATCTGGGTGAAAATATTGAAAATTCATGAACTTATGAGCATCGTAGGAACTGCATAGCGCATGCTAAATAAAAACAGTCCATTTTGGAATTTTCCACCAAATTTTCAAAATAGGCTTCTTGAGAGCCCACCTTATGAACACTGGCAGTGTCGTTTGGTTAATCAGCCCCGGAAGGTGATTTCGCACAGTGACTGCGAAATCACCCTTCGGGCCTGAATAACGCCATGACAGTGACAGCATTCATGAGAAGGGGTCCCAAAAACCCCATGTTGAAAATTTGGTGCAAAAATTCCAAAAAATGGCTGAGATATGCAACAAAGTTGAAAAAACCCTAGCTATACCATTATACAGCTTACCGGCATTTCCTCCGTTTGCAGTCGGCTTTGAAGAGTGCAGACGTGTTCCCGGTCCACCGATGATCGCCAAGCCGAGCTTCGGAGGTAAGTATGGGGTGAGGGGGCTGTGGAGAGGCAGGGTGCGCAGTGGGTGGGTGTGGGTTGTGGGGGGGGCAGGGAGACTGCGTGGGACCGTTTTTTCTTTACAGGTTGTTTTTTATTACGACGATGCGGGACATTTGCCACACTGGGGTGGGCTCCCAGTGTGGCACAAGGACGACTGGGGGGGGCGTGGAGCTGGCGGGGATTGGGCACCCTCGTCGGCCATAGTATCTATTACCACGCTGGGGTGGGCTCCCAGCGTGGCACCCTGTACTCTGGGGGGGGTGAGGACAGTGGAGCTGACGGGGGATTGGGCACCCCCGTCGGCTATACCATGAGTTGCCATGCTGGGGTGGGCACCCAGCATGGCATGTGAAAGGCTTTGGGGGGGAGCGCAGCACAGCCAATGGGGGATTGGGCACCCCCCGTCGGCTACACAGTGTGTGCGTGGGGGAGCAGCACGCGGTATGTGTGCATGTGTATGTGTGTGTGTGTGTGTGTAGGGGGAGCTGCGCATGAGCAGACGATATCTGATCGCTGCTCACTCAAGCGTAGCTCCCCCTTTCAACTGTACGCCACTGCATTTTGGAGCTGTCATAGACAGCTCCAGCATGCATACCTCTCAACCTCTTGCTTCATGAATCAGGGACAAGGCTTAAAAAAATCAGGGACAAAGACCCAAAATCAGGGACACATCTTAAAAATTGGTACTATCATTTCAGAAGGCTGATAGAATGAGGGAATTTGTCTTGAGATGCATTTTCTGAAGAAGAACAAGTCTATAACTTTAATGTTTGACATTATTTTGTGATTTTACTCAACACTATTCTGTCACAAAAATGCAAATTTTACGAGGGACAGAGGAAAATTCTGTGGCAAAATCAGGGACGTCCCTGAAAATCAGGGACAGTTGAGAGGTATGCCAGCATGCATTGGAGGACTGGGGCCGCGGCTGCCAACACACTGACTGAATTGGAGGAGGGGGTGACACACCTCCGAAAACTCGGATGATGGCACTATGTTTCTTGCACATGCGTGCAAGCAAACATAAAAGCATCTGCTTGAGCCAGTGAGGTAAACATTTCCCTGCAGCCTTGGAAGGAGACTGCTAAAGAGGGATACAGCAGAGAATAATTGAGCCTGCTGTTATATAAGCTTTCTTTAGTTTTATGAAAAGCTTGACATTGATCAAGTATTGCCTAAGGGCAGTCATGATAAAACAATGGTTTATGACCCTCAAACCCTATATGCTTGAGCTCAAAAGTTGCCATGAGAATGATCTCCATATCAATATACTGAGGAGGCTTAATGATCAACGGATTGGTATGTGGAAGGCCATGGGCTTTACTTACTTAGATCTGATAGGTGTATTCAGTCTTGAAATCATGCTGCAGCAACAGTCAGAGCCGGGGGGGGGGGCAGGAGAAATACCACTGCATGTTTGTCCTCAGTTCCCTCTGGCAGATCAAGAGTTTGGAGGTTCTTTCTGTACCCCTAACCCTCTAGTTCCTCCACCTTATATGTCAGCCAGTCAATCTGCTGCTGCAGTGCAATGAGCTGTTTGGTCTGGTCCTTAACTGAAGTCTCAGTCACTGACACCTGTGACTCCACTTGACCCACTCTGCCAGTTAAAGTCTCAATTGCTGACTGGTTTTCTGTGACAGCGTAGTGTTCCCACAATCAGTTCAAGCAGGGCTGCATGTTGGGGCTGGCAGTATAGCCTAGAGGTTAGAGGAAGGAGGTGTGAACAAGCTTGGTACATCCAACAGACCAGACCTGAGTTTGATTCTCACAACCTCCACTTGCATACTGTGTGACTCTGAGCAAGTCACTTAACTGCCCAGTGCTCCCAGGTTGCCCCTGAAAACAGGTACTTGTTTCTAGTGGGCCTTACTCTGTTACCAACCAAAGACTAACAAAACAAAAAAAAATGTTTGCTGGGGTCCAGGTCTGAAGGATGTGGAGAATGTCATCTGTCTGCCATTTTGAGATCTTGCAGATTAGGAGAAGGCAGTGATCTTTCAAGTGATTGCTTTCTCTTTAGGTCACTTTCTGGCATTTCAAACACAGACATAATGAGTCAACACTTTGTGCACTCCCCAGTGCAGTGAAAGTTGCAGAGTAACATTAAAGAATCATTGCTGATTGGGACCGATTCAGCTGGGGGCTGCCAAGACCAAATTTCTTAAGTAGCCATCTTGTCACTGGCACCCACCTGACCTCCTCAATTTGTTTCCCTTAACCACATCAAATTAACGATGTATAGTATTGCAAAATGTTTGAGTTAGTCTATTTTTCCCAATGTTTCACAATCTGCTGCGTTACAGTATGTTAAGCTTTGATAATCAATAGAGTCATATCAGAACTTCAGAAATCTCAAGTTTATTTAGAGTTAAAACACAGAACTATTTTCAGCTTAAGCAATAATGACTGAAGAAGCCGGCCCGGTGGCACTGAGGGTTGAGACGCTGGATGCCACACCTCGTGGCACGCCGGTGACCTGGGTTTGGAAGCGTGCCCAGTTCATCAGGGGTTGGCAGGGATGGGAAAGGATTGAGAGTCCGGAGGACTGCTCTCCTTTCCTGGGGTGGGGGGTTTAGGCTGGCTGCTATTCTGGTGGCACCTAGCGGAGGCTGGGGGCATTGCATCAGAGGCTTGCAGCATAGCAGGGGGCAAGCCCTCGGTGGACATCTTACAGGGGTACATGGGTGCATGCATCCAGCATGCAGGATGCCATTACACGTCCGAGGCTTGGGAGAATCTGAAAAAGGAAAAAAGGCCTGATCCTGGTAGGCAAAGGTGGGGACCAGGAGCTACCCCCTTCGCCCAATGTCGAGTGTGTCGGCTGTCCTCGGTGCTCCCTCCAGTTGCAGGATATCCGCCCAGATTCCAGAAAGGTCACCAAGGATAGAGAAATGGTGGTCCTGCCCCAGGGGCTTAAATCTGGGGGAACGGATACTGGGACTGGAGTTGGGGCTCGGACACCCAAGAGACAGGACTGAGCCTATGACTGGGCGGGATGGAGGTAAGTTGTGTGCCCCCACTGGAGAGAGTCTGGGATCGAGTGGGGTGGATAAATAAAATGTACAAAAAAAAATAAAAATAATGACTGAAGAGTCAATCATTTCTTGGGGATTAACACCTGGCTAGGAAATGTTGATGGCCCTATGTGCACAAAACCCCAGACTGGGTGTTAATTCTCATGGAAATAAGCAGCTGTATGATTGTTATTACTATTATAAGCCTTGTTGTGTACCTTTTTGTTTGGAAGTGGGTAATGGCTGTGAGAGTGAATAGTGTGTTAGAGTGGTGCTGTGACATTTGTCATGTGTGTCATTTGGAATCATTCATAGTACAAGTGGGAGATTCTTGTTTTCAGTTTTGAGATGAGTTTGATTATTTGGCACAAACTAGTGCAGCTAGTACATGCCGATTGTCATCATGCGTGTTCTTTTCTGCATTCAGTCAAGTTTAAGGCTAAATATTAAACTTACTTTGTTGCAGTTAACTTAATTAGTTCTGATGGATACTTTGAGGCTTGTCTAGGTTTGAAAATAATTTAGTGGGAAGCATTACTTCAACTTGGCAAGATGCCCATTACTAAACTCCACAGCAGCTGTGTATGGGGGATTGTATGAACTGACTGCAGGATGTGCATTCTTATTTCATGAATTTCTTGTCAAGAAACCTTCTGTTTTACCATGTGGAACATTAGCACACAGTGGTAGTGCATCAAGACAGTAGTTGAAGGGGACCTGGTCTGAGCCCCAGTGAAGGACAGTTTTCTTTCTCACTACAGTTTATGTAGTATGAGAGAAATTGTTATATGCCATTGCTGCAGTCAGTGATAAAAGTTTCAGTAAGCTTTGAAGCAGACTGTCAGAATATTAAACTGTTACTTTGTTGCAGTCAACTTAATTAGTTCTGGTGGATACTTTAAGGCTTGTCTAGGTTTGAATGCAACTTAGTGGGAAGCATTACCTCAAATTAGCAAAATGTTCATTACTAAACTCCACTGCAGCTGTGTATTGGGGGCTTGTCTGCACACAGTGCAGGATGTGCATTCTTACTTCATGGGTTTCTTGTAAAAAATATATGTCTGTTTTACCACATGGAACATTATCACACAGCGGCAGAACACCAAGACAGTACAGTCATCCCTGGTTTATTCAACTCTCGTTTATCTGATTCTTACATATATCCATCACTGGCTGCCAGATTTTTTTTCACCTTGTGCTAACATCCACTTATCCATCACTCGCTTTATCCATTTGTATTCTCCATCCTCTGTGCTGTCTTCTATGTGACTCTCATTGTGCACTCCCCCTTTTGTGTCCAGTCCTGAATTTTGCTGCAGTAATAATGTGATTGTTGAGCATGTATTCTTGGCATTCCCAGGGGCAGATGGATGGACCAATCAGAGGATTCAGCACATCAAGGAAGACCATCTCAGGTCAGAGAAGGATTCTAAGTGCACCATTACTAATGCCATCATGGTGAACAGAGGTACAAACAAAGCACAGAGCAAGCCACAGACTGAAATGGCCACAGAGCAAACCACAGAATGAAGCATACAGTATTGTATGCAAGCAGGCAAGAGCGACAAAGAAGGAAGCCAACATTTCTGTAAGTTAAATATGGAGATACCATAAAAAAGAGCACTTATTGATACAGTAGAGAAGTGTGAGGGGGCAAAGAAGTAAGAGTGGGGGGGTGAGGTGTGCTGTGTGTTTCAGCAAAGAACTATAAAACAGTACCTTTTTTTAAAATCAGATTTGTGAAATGGTGAAAAAAGCGAATACACTGTAGAAATAGATCCAGCAAACAAAAGGGCCAGGACAGTCACTGGTGCAAACATGGATTGCAGCACTTGTTTAGTTCAGGCCTAAAATCTAAAGTGCACAAGGGCTGAATTTTTAAATGGTTTTCAATGGTTACTGACCATTATAAAAAAAATAATGTAGTTAACTATCTCTCTCAGATATCCATCACTTGACCTGGGAATGTAATGCAATGGGTATCTGAGTGCTGACTATAGCTGAAGGGGTCTGGGTTTGGGCCTGTGAAGTAGCCTCAGTGAAGCATGTGATGTGAACAGCTAGTTCTGAGTGCTGTATCATTTTGTTTTAAATATAAAAATGTATTACTGGTTGTCTCTGCTGAAAAATCTGGTGCTCTTAGAATGACCTCACTCATCCCTCCCCAGGTTTCAACTGAGAGATGAAAGCCATGAGAAAAATGCTGAAAACAGCATGTGAGAACACTCACACAGTTTTACATACTAGGTGTTATGGAATGCCTTAATCAATGACCTCCTGTTTTTTTCTGAGTTAATTTTAAGATGGAAGATCATATCCATTTTATGACGTTGGAAGAAAAACCCAGCTTATGACACAGGAGTGTGAAAATCTTAAAGATGCTTTCATGTCCTGAAAGGGGGAAGCTTATCATGAGATCAAAGAGATGTCATCTGAAGAACATATGAGTCATGCTGAGGATTGCAAAATTAATACTTTGAAAAGACATCCTGTTTTTTTAATTAGATATATTTTTATATATAATCTGACAGAGGAGGCGCTAGATGACCTCACACAAAAGGGGTTGGCAAATACAGTTTACTTTAAGGAATGATTCTGTTTTACTTAGTCACTTTTATCTAGACTCTGACAAGGAAAGATCTGTGAGCACTGTAAAGAGGTATTTAGAGAGAGAGTCAAATCTAAGTACTGTAAGTAGGAATTTGCACTATTTAAACCTTGTTCTTTTAAAAGATTTGTATGTCTTGTGATATAAGAGTTCTGTATTGTATGTTTTACATATGTTTATCTAGTCTAGTAAAATTCTTTATAGAGCATACTTGGTCTGTCTTTGACTTCTTTTTAGTTGTAAGAAAAGTATATATGGTTAAAGCAGACAATAGACATAAGCTTGAATGGTGATACCAAACCTGGAAAGAGAAGCGTTTTAAATCTGAGGTCTTTATTAAAGTTTTTAAGGGTTCATCTCTGTATACCTGGTTAAGTGCCCATAGGCAAAAATATCTGGCCCCCCGAAGACAGAAATATCTGCGCCTGTACATTGGGTATGCGAGCCAGAGGTTAACAGTTTGAATCCCTCCAAGACTTGAGACCAAAGGTTGATCCAAACTCACAAAACAGACAAGAGAGTTACCTTGTTCTGTTAAACTGTTCATAAGACTGCGCTTGGAGGTTGACACTTTGGGAGTAGAGGGTCTGATCTGCTGAGTGGGTTTGTGACAGATTGGATGGCAGCGGTGGCATAATTTTGGTATCACAAGCTTGTATTGTTCTGTGTCAGCTGAGACTGTAAGCTCTCTTGCAAAGAAAGAAAAAGACAGAGTTTTATTTTAAAAAGGAAACAGAACTATATATCACTTGGTGTACAGTCAAGTTCCTACCTTTTTGTTTGTTTTTTTCCCTAAAGTGCAGTCAGAGTAGCAGTAGTCAGGAAAGATGACTTCCAACTACAGCAGGTACACTGTAGATTACTTAAGGCAGTTGTGCAGGGACAGAGGAGTCCCGTTTGAGGTAAAAGCAAGCAAGCAGAGCCTCATAGATGCCCTGATGGTAGCAGATACCCAGAGCAGTGTGTCATCAACCATGACTGGAAAGGACCAAACCTCAAGTGTGGAAGGGCTAGCGGTCAATGAAGGGTCCAGAGCTGATGAGGAGGACAGCAGGGGCTCTGTCAGTGAAGGGCCACAGCAGCAGGGGAGGGTCACCAATATCCTGAATCCAGAGGTACTCAGGCTGCAAATTGAGTTGTGCAGGAAGGAGCTGGAGTTCCAGGAGAAGAGAGAGCGAGAGAAGTGAAAGGCGGACTGTGAGGCAGAGCGAGAATGCAGAGAGGCAGAGAGGGAACAGCAAGAGGCAGAGCGACAACAGAGGGAGGCAGACCGTGAGGAGCATGAGCGCCAGTGAGCTGCAGAGAAGAAGAGAGAATGAGAATGCCCAGATGCAGACCGTGAGGAGCAGGAGCGCCAGAGACAACACGAACTGGAGAAGATATGACTCCGACCAGCGGCACCAGAGCAGGTAAGTGGCTTGGGTTTAACTGAGACTGCAGGACTGGGTTACAAATTGAACTCCAAATTAGTAGCAGAATTTAAGGAGGGGGAGAATATGGATGCCTTTTTAAATTCTTTTGAAAAAGGTTGTATTCAGGCTAAAATTCCTAGAGAGTCCTGGAGCTTCCAGCTATCCCCGCTACTTACCGGGAAAGTTTGGGGTGCATTGGGTCAAATGGACAATGAGGACAGTAATAATTACAGCAACCTAAAAGCTGCACTGTTAAAAAAGTTTAGATTAACTGCTGAATCATACAGAGCTAAATTCTGTAAGCTCAGGAGAAGCCCTGATATGAGCTACGAGGAGCTAGCCATGAAATAACGTCAGTTTTTAAAATGTTGGTGGGAAGGAATTGAGGCAAACTCTGTTGATAAAAGCAAAAATGTGATTTTATTAGAACAGTTTTATTGGTCTTGCCCAGCAGAGCTAAAAACCTGGCTAGAGGACCGAGATCCCAAAACAGTACAAGAGGCTGCTGAACTCTCGGTCTGCTATGCCAAGAGCAGACCTGCTCTGAGAGCAAATGGGGCGAGCATGGCAATGCAGAAAGGGAAAAGTGCACCTTCAGGGCAGCTAAAACCCTCACTGCCTTCACCAAAACCAGTTAGCCCCAGGTTTCAGAGGAAAGATTTCTCTGAGAGAAGAAATGAATGTTGGTTGTGTAAGGAAACTGGGTATATTGCCAGACAGTGTCCCAAAAAGGCAAGCCTTACTACACAACAGGGTGCTAGAAAAGAAGTGGGTTGTTTGTGTGTCCCTTGGAGCATGCCAGTGAACATGAGGGAACACATGCACCCAGTCATGGTAAATGGTGGGCAGACACAAGGGTTAAGGGACACAGGGGGATCCTTGACCTTGGTAAAGGGGGATCTGGTACAGCCTGGTCAGCTTATACCCAATAAATATGTCACTGTATAAGGGTTTGCTGGTGAAGAGAAAACATTGTCACTGGCTAGTGTTCTCTTAGACTGGGGTGAAACAGGGGGAATTGTGCAACAGGTAGCTGTAGCCAAAACATTAGCAGTGGATGTGATCCTGGGTAGCAATCTCCAGCAGGGGATGGTATGTGCAATTACCTGTAGCCAAGCGGCAAGGAAAAATTGTAGTTCCCCGAACCCCATGGAAGCCATTGTGGAAACCACTGGGAGGCTGGTTCCCCAGCCTGTGTCTCCAGATGAGGAGACTGATAAAAAGGGGATAGAAATGTCCCCAGTAGCAAGTGACCACACAGCTATGGAAGGTTACTCTGAAGAGGGAGGGGTGACCCATTGTCAGATGGTTGGGATTGACAGTGATCCTGAGGGCCCTGACGCTAGTGCTAGGGACCCTAGTTTAGTGACTGAAGGGGACCTGTCTCATGCCTTGGGAATATGTGAGGGGTTTGCAGCTGCTCAGAGAAGTGACCCTAGTTTAGAGAAGCTGAGGGCTTGGGCAGACTCTAACGGAGCACAGGAAGGTGATGGCCCACATAAGGTTTATTGGGAAAATGGGCTTATTTATACTCAGGCAGTACAGACAGAGGGAGGGATGCTAGGCAGGCAGTTTGTCATTCCCCAGGGGTATCATGAGCAGTTACTCAACATTGCACATGATATTCCCTTGTCTGGTCATCTGGGAATCATGCACACAATGCAGCAGTTGGCCCAGAATTTCTACTGGTCAAACTTCACTCAGCAGGTGAAAGAGTATTGCAGGTCTTGTCACCAGTGCCAAGAAATAGGGAAGGCGGGCAAGAAAACCCAAGCCACCCTGATTCCATTGCCTATAGTGGAAGAGCCATTCCAGAGGGTGGGAATGGATATTGTGGGGCCTTTAAATACCCCAAGCTCCTCAGGGAAGAGATTCATCCTGACTGTGGTTTATTATGTCACCCGGTAACCAGAGGCAGTTGCCCTATCCTCACTGAGGATGGACAAAGTGGCGGATGCCTTACTTGGGATTTTCTCCGGTGTTGGGTTTCCACATGAGGTAATCACCGATCGAGGGGGTTCCTTTATGTCGGACCTGATGAAATGTTTATGGGAGAAGTGGCGCAGAGATGCATGACACCGTATCACCCACAAGCCAATGGGCTTGTGGAATGATTCAATAGTACCGTAAAGTCAATGCTCTGGGCATTTGCTGAACAGCATGGGAGGGACTGGGGAGAAATACGTTCCCCACCTGCTGTTTGCATACAGGGAGGTGCCCCAAGAGTCGACAGGATTTTCCCCCTTCGAACTCTTATATGGACGCCGGGTACGTGGGCCCCTAGACTTGATCTGGGAGGACTGGGAAGTCAAGCATGCCACCCAGGAAAGTCCTATTGTGAATTATGTCCTTAGGTTTAGGGAAAGGCTGAAGGAGCTCATGGGGACAGCCCAGAGCAACCTGGCAGCTGCCCAACAGAAACAAAAAATGTGGTACAACTGCAGAGCCAGAGCTCGCTCGTACATGGTGGTTCAGGAAGTCATGATCCCTATTCCAGTCCAGAAAGACAAGTTGCAAGCTGAGTGGGCAGGACTGTACAACATGGTTAGGAAGGTAAATGATGTGAACTACATTGCAGAGTTACCTGACAGAAGACAGACAGAAATGATGTACCATGTCAACATGATGAAGCCATATGCAAATAGGGCTGACATGGTATTAGCAGACTTTGCCCCATTGTTTAGCTCCAAGCCTGGACTAACCCCCTTAGTGACACATGATGTGGAGACAGGGACACAAACGCCCATACGGCGGACAGCATATCGGGTGTCAGAGGCTGTCCAAAAGGACATTAGGAGGGAAGTGGAGGAGATGCTGGATTTAGGGGTAATCCAGAGATCCCACAGCCCCTGGGCCTCACCCATAGTCCTTGTGCCCAAGCCAGATTGCTCAACTCATTTCTGTGTGGACTATCATGGACTGAATGCAGGCACGAAGTCAGATGCCCACCCAATGCCCCAGATGGATGAACTCCTGGACAAGTTGGGAGGGGTGACCTACCTTATGACCATTGACCTGACAAAGGAGTATTGGCAGGTAGAGTTGACAGACAGAGCTAGGGAGAGGTCGACCTTCATTACTCTGATAGGCTTATTTGAGTTTAAAGTAATGCCTTTCGGAATGAAGAATGCCCCGGACACTTTCCAAAGGTTGGTGAACCAGGTATTAAATGGTGCTGAGGAGTACACCGGGGCATACCTGGATGACATTGCCATCTTTAGTGCCAGCTGGGAGGAACACCTATCCCACCTTAGGGAAGTGCTGGACAGGATACAGAGGGCCAGCTCACTGTCAAAGCCGAGAAGTGCCAGGTGGCCATGGGAGAAGTGGCATACCTCGGGCATGTGGTAGGCCGGGGACAGCTCCATCCTAACCAAATAAAGATAGAGGTGATCCAGGTGTGGCCCAGACCAGAAACCCAGAAACAGGTCAGGAACTTTCTAGGGACAGCAGGGTACTACAGGAAATTTGTACCCAATTACAGTGCCCTGGCTGCTCCCCTATCTGACCTGACAAAGAAAAGGATGCCAAAGAAAATTACCTGGGGCTCAGCCTGTGAGGAGGCATTTACCAGACTAAATGAGGCAATGTGCAGTTCTCCTGTTTTGACAAGTTCTGACTATAGCAAAACCTTTATAGTTCAGACGGATGCCTCAGACGTGGGTATTAGAGCAGTACTGAGTCAAACGTCCAGCCAAGGGACAGAATACCCAGTAGTGTACCTGAGTAGGAAGCTGCTTCCCAGGGAGCAAGTGTAATCCATGGTGGAAAAGGAGTGTCTTGCCATAGAGTGGGCCCTAAAGAAATTAGAGCCATACTTGTATGGGCAGCATTTTGTGGTGCAGACTGACCACAACCCCCTGGTTTGGCTGACGCAGATGGGGAAGAACAATGGGAGACTGCTAAATGGAGTCTTGCTTTACAAGGGTATGATCTAAAAATTGTACATAGAGCTGGAGCAAAGAACCAGAACTCAGATGGGCTGTCTAGGGTCTATGAGGAGTGAACTGATTTGGGAAGCTCATCCCATGTAGGGGATAGAACCTCCAAATTCAGTCTAGGTGGGGAGGAATTGTGTCGTGGACAACCAGTTCTGGGTGCTGTATCATTTTGTTTTAAATATAAAAATGTATTACTGGTTGTCTCTGCTGAAAAATCTGGTGCTCTTAGAATGACCTCACTCATCCCCCCACCAGGTTTCAGCTGAGAGATGAAAGCCATGAGAAAAATGCTGAAAACAGCATGTGAGAACACTCACACAGTTTTAGATACTAGGTGTTACATGGAAGGCCTTAATCAAGGACCTCCTGTTTTTTCTGAGTTAATTACAGCTGTAGTTGCTAAGATGGAAGATCATATAAATTTTATGACGTTGGAGGGAAAACCCAGCTTATGACACAGGAGTGTGAAAATCATAAAGATGCTTTCATGTCCTGAAAGGGGGAAGCTTATCATGAGATCAAAGAGATGTCATTTGAAGAACGTATGAGTTATCCTGAGGATTGCAAAATTAATACTTTGAAAAGACATCCTGTTTTTTTTTATTAGATATATTTTTATATATAATCTGACAGAGAAGGAGCTAGATGACCTCACACAAAAGGGGTTGGCAGATACAGTTTACTTTAAGGAATAATTCTGTTTTACTTAGACACTTTTATCTAGACTTTGACAAGGAAAGATCTGTGAGCACTGTAAACAGGTATTTAGAGAGAGAGTCAAATCCAAATACCGTAAGTAGGAATTTGCACTGTTTAAACCTTGTTCTTTTAAAAGATTTGTATGTCTTGTGACATAAGAGTTCTGTATTGTATGTTTTACATATGTTTATCTATTCTAGTAAAATTATTTTTAGAACATACTTGGTCTGTCTTTGACTTCTTTTTAGTTGTAAGAAAAGTATATATGGTTAAAGCAGACAATAGACATAAGCTTGAATGGTGATACCAAACTTGAAAGAGAAGCGTTTTAAATCTGAGGTCTTTATTAAAGTTTTTAAGGGTTCATCTCTGTATACCTGGTTAGGTGCCCGTAGGCAAAAATATCTGGCCCCCCAAAGACAGAAATATCTGAGCCTGTACATTGGGTACGCTAGCAAGAGGTTAACAGTTTGAATCCCTTCAAGACTTGAGACCAAAGGTTGATCTGAACTCACAAAACAGACAAGAGAGTTACCTTGTTCTGTTAAACTGTTCAAAAGACTGCACTCAGAGGTTGGCACTTTGGGAGTAGAGGGCCTGACCTGCTGAGTGGGTTTGTGACAAAGCATAGTTTTTTTCTCACTACAGTTTATGTAGTATGAGAGAAATTGTTAGGTATCACTGCTGATGTCAGTGATAAGAGTTTCAGTAAGGTTTGTAGCAGGCTTTCAGAACATTAAACTTATACTTTGTTGCAGTCAACTTACTGAGTTCCGACAGAGGCTTGTCTAGGTTTGAATGCAACTTACTGGGAAGCATTACTTCAAGCTGGCAAAACGTTCATTACTAAACTCCACTGCAGGTGTGTGTGTGTGTATGTGTGTGTGTATTATAGCTTGCTGCTGGGGTCACCTATTCCACTCATTAACCTGTTACATATTCATAGGATAAGACCAGGTTTCCTTTACAAAATACTGTACATCACATACCTAGTAGCTGAGAGCCTTAAAGGTGCTAGGAAACAGTTTTTACACCTCTAGATGCCCTATTATTTTCCTTTTAGTGCCCATCCAATATTCCGATGTTTGACCCAGAGGCAGAGCAATGGCCATAGGGGAGGATCCGAGATGGCTTATTGGGCAGGTCAGATAGGATTAGTGCGGACATAAAAGCACCCAGGGAGGAAGTGTAATAATAACAGGGTTTCCTCCTTCCTTGTTCCCCTCCCTAGGGTCATGCCTAATACTATCAGGCAGCAGACAAACAGGCCAACTGACTCCTCCCTTTGGGGCTCGTCCCTGTAATGCAGGATCAATGAGGAAAAAGACTGCAGTGATTGAGAGTTTCATCAATGATTGCTCAGCTGATCTTATTTGTGTCATAGAGACCTGGCTGGGTGATGACTCTAGACCTGTGCTGGAGGTGTTGATCCCAGTTGGATACTCTGTGGTACATTGCCTGAGGCAGGATCTGGGGGGAAGGGGGCATCTGTTTTAGACTCACTCTGGCGCTCACAGCATACTCCACTGGAATTTCCAAGTCTTTTAAATGTGTGACTGTTAAGGGTAGGTCAGATGTAGGCTGTAGGATCATTGTCATATACCAGTTGGGGGTGGGGTGGATTTCCTTCAGGAGCTGGTGGATTTCACAGTTGACCAGGTGTTGGGTGCCCCCAGATTATTAGTGCTGGGGGACTTCAATGCCTGAGTCGATGATGAAATCTCACCACTTGGTCAACAGCTCCTCCAGCTGAGGTCATCACTGAGCCTCACACAGGCAGTTGCTTCTGTTACCCACCAAAATGGTCACACACTGGACCTGGTATTCTCATCAGGGCTTGACATAAGTGTGGTCAAGGCTGATTTAGTCATTTCTTCAGATCATCATGTCATGTCTTTTCTTTGTGGCACCTGCCATTTTAATTTCCTTCCAGTGGAGATGGTTCAGTACTGTCCAAAATATAACATGGAGCCTTGCAAATTTCAGGCCATGCTGGACATCTCAGGTATGATGACGACATGTGCTCGGGGAACTCAGAACACCATAGAGCACTATAAAACAGTTATTGTGGCCACCTTGTATTACCTAGTGCCCTACTGTGGCCGTCTCTTTATCTCTCACCAAAGTTCTCCAAAGTACTGTGAGGAGCTGAGGCAGTTGAAGACTAAGGGATGGAAGTCAAGAGCATTCTTGGCAGAGGTCTCACTTTGAGGAGGACAAATTGGCTCACAGAACCTGCTATGGTGAATATCAGAAAGAAAGCACTTTGAAAAAGAAAGGATTCTTGTCAAGAATGATTGCTACAGCAGGACCAGACAGGCTGTAATGCAGAAATGCTACAGTATAATGCAGGGAACAATGTAATTCAATGGCAATTAAGTCCTTTTGTCATGCAGAGTTTGTGACATCACATACTGCAAGTTACTGCACTGCATCACATCTGCTTCTGCTGTACAAGCAAAAATCAACCATCTCAGCTCTTTCAGACCAAGGACAGGTTGATAAAGCCTCCCTGTCTATGATCTGCCTGAGCCATTTCAGCAGAGATGTACAAAGAGCTTAGTAGCATTTTCCTTTACAAGGTGGTGCCATTCGGACTGGGATCTCCTCAAGTGGTCTCTCATGGACCGGTAGTGTCATAAAGAAAGGGGCAATGAATATGGTGATCTGCCATCCTGGGCAGAGTTCCTTCCAGCTATAGAATAGAAGATAGCCTGGGTGATCTCGGGCTTTTGCCCTACTTACTATACACTGGACCCTGGACCTATTTGTTTGCTTATTGTCAGCCTTGAATCTCTGGGGCCAGTATACTCTGAGATTTTCAGTTGTTCCTTGCTGGAGGGTGTTTTTCCATCAACTCTGAAAAGGGTGGCAGTGAAGCCCTTCCTAAAGACCTTTGGACCCTGAATGTCTGGTGAACTACAGGCCTGTCTCAAACCTTCCCTTTTTTGGGAAGGTAATTGAAACAGTATTAAAGGCACTGCTTGGGGCTCACCTGTAGCTATTTAACATCTACAAGCCTTTCCAGTCAGGATTTAGGCCCCGTCACAGTACTGTGTACTCCAAGATCTCATCGTGAGAGACCAGGGGCATTGCACCATCTAGGTCCCTTTGGATCTCTTATCACCATTTGTCACGGTGGACCACGGTGTGCAGATTTATGTACTGAGGAATTATGTAGGACTCACTGGCACTGTTTTATGCTGGATTGAGTCCTACATTACTAGGAGAATGCAGAAGGTGGCTTTAGGAAATTTCATCTCTAAAGCAGCTGTGGTCACTTTTGGGGTTCAGGTTCCCCTAGGTTTGATCTTGGCACCTTTACAGTTCACCATGTATATGCTGCTATTGGGTGAGGCCATCAGACAGTAGAGGGTTGAGTTTCACTGTCATGCAGATGATACTCAGCTCTGTCTGTCTTGCACTCCTCATGGGTCGAACACAGCAAGAGTGCTTGGGTGATGCCTACAAGAAATTAATGATTGGATAGTCTCCGACTGGTTCTGTCTCAGCCTAGGTAAGACAGAGGTTACGATTGTTGATCCAGGCTGACATGGGTTGGCAGTGACAAGTGGGGACCATCTTTTACCAACTGTGAACAGTCAGACACTTAGTGCTGTGGATGTGGTAAAGGATCTGATGGTCATTTTGGATTGCAGGCTGACTCTAGAACAGCAGGTGTCAGCGGTAGTCCAAAACAGTTTTCACCATCTACATATTATTGCCTGGATCAAGCCACATCTACTGCCAGCTGACATGGAGAAAATAGTCCATGCCTTTGTCACCTCCAGATTGGATTACTGCAGCATTCTTTACTTATCTGTTATAGGTTTATCTGGTGGTTGAATGAGCCGTCTGCAGTTGGCCCAGAATGCTGCGGCCTGGCTAGTGTCAGGAACTTCTCAGCGGGACCCATGCCGGTTTTCCACATTCTGCACTGGCTGCCAATTCAGCAGCATGTCACCTTCAAGATTTGCTTGTTAACATTCAAGGCTCTACATGGTCTGCACTCAGAAGCAAAAAAGAAATAGCACACACAAACTGTAGGGAAGGTTAAATATTTACTAAAAAGTACATGGTACAGGGAACACTGACCAGCTGCCCCTACGTTTCGCCTCGGCTAGAGGCCTCCTGAGGGGGAGTGGCTGACTTGTGATTTAGTGCATACTTTAAAGTGCTTTCAGTTAATTAACACGGAGGTGAATTACATTAATAAAATCAATGAATTATAAATATGCACATTGTGTTTACAAGGAAAGTGCATGGTTGCTGTTAGTGCAAATTATTTAAAAATATTCACAAGTGTGAATATGCAAAACTTCTCTCAAAATCTTACGAGGCCAAACTGTGGCGTTAAATTAATTTTCTTCAATTTTCTTGAGTGTTGGCTCCCCGATCTCTGTGTAGGGACTCAGCTCCAACCCTTGTCGCCTCCCCATGCCAAGGCTTACGCCCTGGGTGGGGCAGCTGGGGGGGCACCCCCCCAGGTCAGTGGCAACTTGCCCTTGCTTACCCCCCAAGGTGGGGCCATGGGAGTGGGGCCCCACCCGGTGGACACAGTAGGCAGTGGAGCCGGCAGAGCAGAGCTTCATGCTTCAGGGCCGGCATTTTTTGTATGTTGTATCGGGGGTTGGGATGTGTAATGATGGCCAGCGTCCACCCCACCCCTCCACTGATACGGTGCCAGCACTGTGGTTTCCCCGGCCTCTGCTAGGGGTCAGAAGCATGCCAGACACACAACCCCCCACCCCCTGAAAGAGGAGAGCAGTCCCTAGGATGCACAATCCTTCTCCCTCGGCCAGCTCTCCGATGTCCCGAGTCTGGTCCTGAACCCGGTTCATTGCCATCACAGACAGATGCCCTGCCTCTGCACTAGTGGGTTGGCTGGATTAATTTCCTTCATAATTCCATATTTTACATGATGCTACTGTATAGCAAGGCCTTTCATGGAAAAAGTTCAACAAAGGCAGACACACATGAAAACCTCCGGTCACTAGTGGGACCTTTCCCTCGTGTGACATTTAGAAGGGGCAAAACAATAGCCAACTGCTTTACAAACAGCCACTTTGTAGCTAGTCAGCGGGCTACCACTAGCCAAGGAGCAGGATTCAACAAATGCAGATGGTGCAACGTTTGCACCTGTGCACATATAGGCAATACATTTGAGCGTCCTTAGACTGGCAAAGTGTGCCCTTTAAACAGATATATAGATTGCCACGACTTTCTGTGTGTATGTGTGTTAGTATTCCTACAGTTCTCTTTACATTGGACATATAGTTTTCCCCCTTAAGTGCCACAGCCAGGTATATGTAACAGCCATACTTAATTGTAATGAAGCTAATACCCTGGGTGTGTGCTTCAGGGAGGCTCATGGTTCATCAACAGTGACGCTTAGATTCCTCGAACATGTCCTTCCCCCTGTACGAGGAGGTGACAGACTACAGAGTTTGCTCCAGAGAGAAACCTGATGGATAGTGAAATTGAATACACTAAGTTCATCTGGTCTCAATGATCAAATTGATTTTAAGCCACTCTTGTAAACAAATTCTGAATGACATAGGTAACTGAGCTTTTCAGCTTCCACTCATATACTGGGGGTGTAAATGCTCTAGTTTTTGATCTGTTTTGTGATACAACATGCAGCACAATGAATTTACTAGGAATTGTTTTGATTTGTCCTTAATGTGATCCCTTTATGTCTATCCCCTATCCTTATCAGATGTTATGTAGGCACTCATGGTGGATAGGACCTTATTTTCTTAAAGCTGGTTTCCAGTACTTAACATCCCCTAACTTGCTCTTCTTTGATCTGTCCATCAGCTCCAGTACAGTACCTGGTACATGGAAAATAGCCCAGGTACTCCCACTATTTAAATCAGATGACCCTCTGGATCTAAATAACTACCAACCTATATCCATTCTACCCCTGCTCTCTAGACTCCTCGAGAAACTGGTAAATGTTCAAATAAGGGACTATCTCAATAAAAACAACCTGATAAACCCAGCGCAATTGGGATTCTGAACAGCCCATAGCACAACCTCAGCTCAAGCCTCAACTACTAATGACTGGCTCCTAGCAATGGATTAAAAGGAAGTCACAGGGGCTGTCTTCCTGGACCTTAGTAAAGCTTTCGACACTGTTGATCATGCTTTACTCCTCAACACATTAAACTGGTATGGCATCTCTGGCCCAGCCCTGTCATGATTCAACAGCTACCTGACCAGATAGACTCCAGCAGGTTCAGGCGGAAGGTTCCCTCTTCCCGCTCCTTCCCCTCAAGAGAGGACTACCACAAGGATCGATTCTTAGACCTCTTCTTTTTAAGATATATATCAACACCATTGGTACTAACATTAGTAAAGCAAGATTACATCTGTTCGCAGACAACACTGTGATATACTGTATATATCCAAACCCTTGCTAGCCAAAGCATGTTTGGAGCTCAAGTCTGAATCTGACCTCCTACAACGCACCCTTGTACAGTCCACGTTGCTATTAAATGCTAAAAAACCAAAGTGATGTACTTGTATTCTAATCATCTGCCTGCCATTACAAATGCACTCTAAACCCTGCCCCCCATTAAGACTCTTCTTGATGACAGTCTTGAGGTAGTTAACAAATTCAAATACCTAGGCTGTGAACTAGATCAACACCTAATGTTTTTGGCTCATATAGCCTCCCTTCCCAAAAAACTGTGGCAAAGAATTGGCTTTTTTTACAGAAGCAAATCCCTTTCACCACAGAAGCAAGACTTCGCTTTGGTCCAGACTACTTTCATTCCTTTACTCAACTATGCTGATATACTCTATGGCCAATGTGCAGACTACCTGCTTCACCAGTTAGACACCTTCTACAATAGGGTTTTATGTTTCATTTCTAATGCCCATCATCAAACTCACCACTGTGACCTTTATACCTCTTTGGGTTGGTCATCCTTATCAACTAGATGTCTCATCCACTCTCTCACCTGGTTCTACAAAGTTCTCCTTTCGAAGCTCCCCCACTATATCTCTAATCTCTTCCAGTGGACTGCCTGCCTTTACCCCTTACGTAGCAACGCCTACATTCTGTTAGATATCCCAGGCTCCCGCTCCTACTTCGGAGCCATGGCCATAAGCCGTTCCATCCCAGATGCATGGAATAAAGCCCAAGCTAGACTCAAACTACTAAGTCTAATCCCTATAAACAGCTTCAAAAAAACTAGTCGCTGGTAAGTTACACGACTCCTGTGCTTGCCACTGAATAAGTGCTGCCACCTCACCCATTATCCCTTGAGTACACAACAAACACTCTCTTCCCTACAGCTCCATCCCTTACCCCCTTCCTCACCTAAAGACCCCATCCATTCCCTCATCCTGCCAGTATCACCCTCTGCCTCCTTGACCTGCCATCCTGCCCACCCCCAACCACACCCCCCCTCCTCCTTTTTTAACTACCATTTGCCCTCCCCTTAGTCTGCATTATATACCTGGTCAACCTCCTCTAACTGCCTACTTAGGCATTGCCAATATTTGATGAATCCCATATAATATAATTGGTACTGCATGCTACTCAGTGTTTTTTTTCAAGTATCACCATCCTTATATTGACATATCTATATTATTACCTGTAAATACATTTTAAATAATCCTTTACCTTGTATATTTTTTTTACTTATATTTTTCTATTTATTGTGTATCGTTTCATATTGCTTATGTCTTTTATGTCAAATTGTATGTCCAGGACCTCCTTGTAAATGAGCCTGCTCAATGGAATTTTTTCCTGCCAATAAACATGACTTGATTTCGATACTGTACTTTCCCTTTTTTGAGATTGAAAAATGTTAGTATAAGCACTTTAGATATAGAACAGAAGATATTACACAACATGGGGCGGAGTAATAGCAAGGTTACAGTATATCCTGATATGCTAGTTGAAGTTCATTTATTATTCATGGACAGAGGTTATATTCAAGAGTACATAGTTTCATGGGTTCATGTCCGGGATACATTTATAGCTGAGGTGATACAAAGGGGCAGCTGAGCAGTATTCCCTGCACCATGCAATTTTTAATAAATATTTAGTGGTTTCCTACAGTCTGTGTGCTCTGTTTCATTTTTGTTTTTGTACCTGACCGCTTACCTGCAGCAACACCTAAAAGAACACCTTTCATAGATTTTTTAAAGTCACCCCCAGAAACCATTAAGGATCCTTAATTGCCCCCAAATCGCTTACTGTATACACTTCAATTCTCAGGTGCCTCTATTTTGGAAGGGAAGGGATTGTATTCCTCCGTGGAGCTGAGCGGCCAATCCCTTTCACTTCCTTGTCCTGAATGTCACTCCCACACGAGCCCACTTTGTGATGTAATTATATGAAGAGCGCGGAGGCATGCTCCTTAGACAGTAATAGGAACTTTTTATAACTTAGTATTTTATATTTTAAATGTCCATTCTGAGCAAATCAAGGCCATCCCTCAACTAATAAAGGCCTTGTTAGTTGAGGTGTGCCCTTGAGTTGTTCAGAACGGGCATTTAAAATATAAAAAACTAAGTTAACACAATGGCCCCATTACTACCTACAGAGCATGCCACCGTGCTTTCCATATAATTACATCACAAAACATGCTAGTGCAAGGGCAGTGATCAGAACAAGGAAGTGGAAGGGTTCAGTGGCTCAGCTCCACTGAGCCAAAATACAGTCCCTTCCCTTCCTAAATAGAAGTAACCTAAAATGAAAGTTGATGCAGTAATAAACTTGGGGGTGGGGGATGGTAAGGGTCCTTTACAATTTCTGGAGTGAGCACCAGAAAAGGTGCTCTTTAAGGAGTCTATAAGTGCTTCTTCATTTTGTTATACTGTATGGTCTGGGCCCAAACTTCCTGAAAGATCTCTTGTTATCTTACACACCTTCTCACCCCTTCTCCTTCACAGATTTGGGCTTGCTTCAGGTTCCATGTTCCCGTCTAAAGCAACTGGGGGACAGGGCCTTTGGAGTTGCCACCTCTTTCCTCTGGAATGCTCATCCAGAGGTGATGTGATCTGCCCATACTGTGAAGGCTTTTAAGAACCTGTCTAAACCTTTTTATTTGCACAGATCTACCCAGAATAGATGAGTTTTTAAATAGTTATGTGTTTATATTTATTGTGTAATTATTGTTTATACACTTGATTTATTCATTGATTGCTTCATGTTTATTTTTGTAAGGCACCCTGAGCCTCATGCAAAGAGCACCAAACAAATACAATTTGTTTAGCTTTACCTTTTTTTAAATTAAATGAAAAATCAATTTGTGCTGCCTTTGCCTTTGCAACTACCCTGAACCCCTTTCTTCTCTGCAGTTGCACTCCCTCTTTGCTGACTGCCTGAACGTTCTATGACATTAGTAACACCATTCTAGGCCATTCAGATGAATAGAATGGAATGCTGTAACTGATGTCATGGAATGTCTGGTATGTTAAAACTGTGACTGAGATTACTCTTATGGTTGTGACAGCAGTCTCACACACATTCTTAGGGTAGCAGAACTACGAACTAAAGGTAAATGGTTCTGATACCCTAAGGATGCAAGTGAGTCCACTCTTGCAACTGTAAGAGTGGTCACGGTGGCAGTAGTAATATATTATTGATAGAGAGTGATTGGCATTGTTGGGACTTTTCATTTATGAACAGCTGAATTTACTTTTATTGGGTACCTCCACTTCCTACTGTACCAGAATGCAGGATTCTATCTTATTTTTATTCTTTCTCCATTAATCCTTAAGGTGGTGTAGATGCCGTTATTTGTATGTGGATTTCCAGCATCAGCTTTGTAGTGTTGTATTGTTATTTTCTTAAAATGACAATAAACAGAAAGTACAAATATATATATATATATATATTAGCATTTAAAAAAAAATGCCTCAAACATACTCATTTCCTCTAGGGCAGCAGAGCACGTGAGACACTCTTCACAGAATAAGAGGTCTCCTGCTCAGAGGAAAGAAGTGCTGCATTAGCCAGGAGCACTCCCACGATCTATAATAGAAATATGAAAAGAATGAGCAGTAGCTGGTGAGCAAGGTAGACTTCTATGAAGATCTGAGAGCACCTCAAAGCTAGATTTTTTACTTTTTTTTTTAAATTGGACAGTACATATCAGAATACATAACTGGCCTGGAAAGACAGGTGGGAGGGCACTTAACTACTGTATGTGAAAAAAGTATCTCCTATTCCCTTTAAAGACATATATATGTTTTAAATGCAGAATGCTGAGTTAAACATGAACAACGCAGTCTCTTAGATAAGAATAGTTAGGGGTGATGCTCTCTGCCCAAGCAGTCTTTAATTTGCATAGACATATAACTAGTGGAAAGGAATGGCCAGCAGGCACCTATAGGGGCACCTCAGGACCAGCACAGGACCCAGGTATCCCATGAGGCCGAGGTTTCAAAATGAGGCAACTGATTTTGCCTTTGCAGCATGTTCTAATTTCTTTACTGACATTCAATGCCCCTTGTAGTACTTTTATACAGCTTTGTGCCCTTTCTTACACTGTTTTACATAGTGAAGGGAGGTAGTATTTTGCACTTAGTCTTTGAAATGTACACTTTGGCCCAGATATTCAAAAGGTCTGCGCATGGCGCAACAGTGTTGCACCATGCACAACCCACTGATGGACCCCGGCGCAATATTCAAAAGGGAAAAGTGTGCCGCACAAATCCCGATGCGCCGGAGCGCATCAGTAATGTATGCAGGCACAGGGCGGCACATGATGCCAACCTGCACAGCCTGATATTCAGCCTGGGATGTCCAGAGTCATGCATGCGCAACCCCTACCTGTGCCTGCACAAAGTTAAGCCAAAAAAAGGAACAAATGATGGCCACCCACAGGTGAGCTGCCGCATTGCAGGGTGCAGCACAGCAGCTGCCACATGTGGGTGGCCACCCGGGTTCCTGCCACACCTGGTGGCACCCCCCATGCCCCATCATGGGCATCCGTGTAACTAAACCCCCCCTCCAATATCCCTGGTGGTCCAGTGGACCGCTATGTGCCCAATCGTGGGCATCTGTTTAAATCACACTGGTCCACTGCAGCCCGATCGCGGGCATTTGTCTAAATGAAAACCCCCCTCTAATATCCCTGGTGGTCCAGTGGACCGCTATGTGCCCGGCTGCAGGGGGTGTCAGTCCCCGACGGCTGCTGCCTGGCAGGGCGCCAGGCGCAAGTCATCGGGGATCGGTGCACCTGCATGCTAATGGAATGCAAATGGGGCCATAATGACATGCAAATGGCCCCATGTGCGCCTTGCATAAATTATGGCTCCATTTTGCGTGTCCCTTTTGAATATACACAGGTGCTGTGCATGGGCGCCAATGGCACTTGCGCTTTGCTTTGTTCCATGCTCCACTCTGGCCGCCTGGCGCTGGCGCGGTGCTACTGTGCCATGCACGGTGAGGGTGGCACAGGGTGCGATATTCAAAGCTGCTGCACCATAGCGCAGTTCGCTGAATATCACCCAGGCCACACCCCTGCGCAACAAAGTTGAGCTGCGCCCAGGCTTGCACCACAGCCTGGCGCAGTTTGAATATCCGGGCCTTACTGTATATAACATCGCACAAACTACTGTGCTGGGTACTGAACTTTGCTAGTCTCCCTCACGGCAGCTTTTCAGGGCTCCTTGTAATTCACTATCTACAAACTATTCAGATTATACTAACATAAAAATATAGGTACATGATTCAACACATCAGTACAGCCCAGCTGCGAGCACTAAACCTCGGGGATGTTACAGAAAACACATAGTAGCAAAGTAAAGAAAAGCAGCATGTTGCACAACAGAATAACAAATAAATACTTGCTATTTTCTTTTATACAGCACTTAGATATTTTATATTCTCAGGACATCCTTTTTTTTTTCTTTTTTTTAAACTCAGCCTTTATTCAAAGAAATGTAATTCCATATAGTAAACCTCTGGCTACAGTCATTTCAGCTGTCATATTTACATTGAATTTCTACAAAAAGGGGTATTCCCCCATCGTACTGACTATACATATGTTATTAACCATATTATAAACTTATTCTATGCACATAAATCAACCTATAAAGCTAGGCTTGATACAAAAATGGTTCATAAAAGAGTCAATGGCTCCAATACATTGCTGCATAGAGGGAATAACTTGATAATATCTATATAGATTAATGTGTATTACATGCTATGTTCCTGTCTATATAAATTGCTGTATATGTGTAAACCTCTGTAATTATGTCTGACTGCATTTTGTATATTGTAGGATACCTTTGTTCCTTATTTTATATTTAATATTTTATTCTACATGTTTATTATTGTACTAGTAATTGTTCAATTGTGACACAGGACCTCCTTTGAAATGAAACATTGCTCAATGGAGTATTGTATCATCAATCCTATTCATAATATATATGAATAAAATGTCATACTACTAATATGCACATTTCTTTTACGGGTACATTCATTTAACAGAAGATTTCAAAGAGAACATAACTCAACAACTGTTGCACCACACCAGAATGTTCCTTCTGCCTTCCTATAAACCCTACTATTACCTAATGTTCTTATGTTACATAAGATCCATTTAATTGCATGCTCTTGCTGTAATTTATTTCCAGTATTGCCCTTGGCTGTGTACTTTTAAGCTGTAACTTGAGTTTTCCCATGCTATTGAACTTGCACCATCCTCCTTCACCCCCCCCCCCGTGTGTATAATAGCCATGTTGGCCATTTTATTAAAAAAGTTTCTTTTGTCAACCTGAGCTCCGCTGTGATACATTCCATATTATATAATGCTGTTAGCCTGTCCACAAAGGAGCAAATTTTGTGAGTGCGTGTGGGGTGGGGGGGGGTCAAAAGCCAGTTTATGGTGATTTCCTTGATGACCATCAACACCAGGGCCTGAAGTACTTTGGCAGTAGTCCTCAGAAGAAGGCCCTCTCTTGCCCTTTCTAGTAGGAGGTTTTATAGGTATACTGAATTGTCCTTCCTTGGATACTCTCTAATTTCCTGTGTACACCCTCCCAGCATGGCATTAGCACTGGGCAGGACCAAAATATATGCACATATGTACCTCTCTCCCCGCATCCTCTGCAGCAGGAGTCAGACTGTGCTATTCCCAGGTGTTTGGTAAGAGATGTGACCAGGAAGAAACACATGGTTATCTTACACCTGTATTCTCTCCTGGGTGGGTGGGGGTAGTTAAACCTTCGCCTATCGTATATATATTTTCCCTATTCCTGATCTGAGATTGTGTACCCTGGCTCTATCTCCCATTTTGCTTTGATATACTTAGGGCCAGTGTTTTTGGCATTTAAGCAGGAGCTGGTATAATATCGAGATATATCTTTGTTTCCCCAACCATTCTGACTGGCCAGTAGTAAAAGTCCTCCAGTAGAGACAGAGCTCTTGTAAGCTCAGGCAGTACATTGCTAGAGAGTATAAAATGCTGTACCTGGCGGTATCTGAAAAAATCATTATGCTAAAGTGCAAATTTCTCTTTCACTGTAGCAAAAGTATCCCCTCCCCCATGTAAGCTGTGCAAATCTAGTTAGGGATTTCTGATTCCATGCTGAGTACCCTGGGTCTCCTTTTGCTGGGAGAAAGTTATGGTTACCTGTGATGACAGTGAGAGGCCTGGCTTTGTTACGGGTCAAGGTGATCTGTATGGCCTTCAATATGATTCCTACTAATGGGAAAGCCAAGGGTTGCCGAATTCGTTTAAGTACTGTTTTGAAAGTGGCACAGTTGGGAGGGTGTCTAGCAGACATGGGTTTGTTGCTTTATTCTCAGCCTTGTACCAGCTTGAGTTCCATCTCTGCATGACTCATATTACTATTTGTTTTCATTGCACTGCCTGATAGTAGAGCCTGAAATTTGGAACCCCCACCCCTTCCTTCCCTTGGCCAGATGTAAAGTTAACCAGGTTCTAGGCTTTACCCCCTTAGGTATTTTCAGCAGTACCTTCCACTATGCTTCTGGAATTGCAATGGGGAGGGTTTGAAATAGGAACAACAGACGGCAAAATATTCACTTTAAAATTGAGGCACTACCTTAAAGGTAAAAAGGTAAGGTGCTCCATTTACTGACATCTGTTTGGAGTTTCTCCATAGTGTTTCATAACTCTTGGTGAAATGTTTAGAAATGTCCAGTGAGACTGCCACCCCTAAATATTTGATATTATTTTTGTCCCATTAAGATGGAAATGTCTATTTGAAACCATGTGGGAGCTGACCACTGAATATCAGTGCCTCCAGTTTTTGTTCATTTATTCTATAACCCACCTTGTTTTAAAAAAGATAATAGTTCTGATACAGCTGATTTGGGGTTACTGAGAAAAAACAATGAGTCATCTGCATACAGAGACAACTTATGTTCTACTCCTAATGGCTTGATACAGAAGGAGAAACAATAAAAGTGAAAGGGCAGCCCTGTCTCCCTAGTACAGACCATAGTAGAGATCTGTGGACGCAGTGGAGAAAAACTCCCCTAGAGTAAATGCACAGAATGAAAGGGACAGGACAAGAAAGACTTAGGATTAATGGGGTCCAGATGCAGTGAAAGAAATATTAGAAGGGTGAGTTAAGGGGTAAACCAGGGAAACATGCATGCAGGAGTGGGAGGGAGAAGCAGGGCAGTAGACAGAGGGAAAGATCTGAAAGCGATGTGCTCTAACGCAAGGAGCTTTGTAAATAAAATTCTAGACCTGGAAATCAACATGGCAGACTAATCTACATGTAGTGTCTGTAAAAGAGTTGTGGTGTACAGAAATTAATATACCAGGATACACTCTGCTCAGAAAAGACAGAGGGGAAGAAAGGAAGAGGGGTTATATTATATGTGAGGGATGATATCCGGGCCAGAGAGGTACAAAGGGAGAATGAAGGTCTGGAATTACTATGGGTCAGTCTGGAGATAGACTCTGGGTACACTATCCATGCTGAAATAGTGTACAGACAGACCCACAGCATGGGGTAGGAGACTAATAAAGCACTTGGGGAAGCCATAATCAGAAATATAGAAGTTGTCGGCAGATAAGAACTCCTTGTCCCATCTAGTCTACCCAGTTTTCCCTGCCTACTGCACTACCTCAGACCCTATTCGATCTCCTGTCATCTCCTTCCCTTGCCTTATGATCAAGGTTTCCTTGTGTTTGTTCCATGCATGCTTGAATCCCATCACTGTTTTGGCATCCACCACCTCTGCTGGATGGCTGTTCCAGGTGTCCACCAGCCTCTCCATGAAGAAGTATTTCCTCACATTTCCTCTGAGCCTCCCCCCAACTTCACTGCGTGACCCTTGTCCTAGAGCTTCTTTTTCTATAGAAAATGCTACCTTCCTGTACCTTATTAATACCCATTAGATATTTGAATGTTTCTATTATATCCCTCTTTCCCTCATTTCCTCCAGACAGTACATATTCAATTCCTTGAGTCTCTCCTCATAGGGCTTTTGATGCAGGTCCTGCACCATTTTGGTAGCCCTCCTTTGTACTGCCTCCACCTTATCAATGTCCTTCCAGAGGTGTGTCCTCCAGAACTGGACACATTACTCAAAGTAGGGTCTTACTAATGATCTATACAGGGTAACATTACCTCCTTCTCCCTACTGGTGATACCTCTCCCTATGGACCTGAGCATCCTGCTAGCCTTCCCTACTGCCTTAATACACTGCTTGGCTACCTTCAGGTCATGAAATTATTACCCCAGGTCCCTTTCCTGATTGGTGGTTGCCAGTACTTCCCCACCCAATTAGTATGTAGCCCTGGTTTCTGTGTCCCAAGTTTATGATTTTTCACTTTTTTGCACTGAAACCCAGCTGCCAAACCCATGACCATTCTTTCAACTTTTTCAAATCATCCCTCATTTCCCCCCTCGATGCGTCTCCTCTGTTACAGATTTTTGTATCATCCACAAATAGGCATACTTTTCCTTCTAGCCCTTCTGCAATGTCACTAAGAAGGACATTGAAGAGGACCAGGCCTAGTACTGAGCCCTGAGGCACCCCGCTAGTCACCTTGCCTTCTCCAGAGTGGACACCGTTTACCACCACCCTCTGACTCCTGTTGCTTAATCAACTTCTTACTCAGTTTATAACTTTCTGACCTTCTCCCAGACAGGCCAACTTGTTCACCAGTCTTCTATGTGGAATGGTGTTAAAGGCCTTACTGAAATCCAGGTAGGCCACATCTACCGTCCCTCTCTGCTCCACTACCCTGGTTACCCAGTCAAAGAACTTGATCAGGTTTGTCTGGCAAGACCTCCTCCCTGTGAAACCACATTGCCTTGGATCCTGTAATCCACTGGTTACAAGGTATTCCACTACCCTTTCCTTCAGTAGTGTTTTCATTACTTTGCCCACTACCGAAGTCAGGCTGAAAGGTCTGCAATTTCCTGCCTCTACCCTGTTCCCACTTTTGTGAAATGGGACCACATCTACCCTCCTCCAGTCCCTCGTAACCTCCCTTGTTTCTAAATGCTAGTTTTTTTGCTCTCAGTTTTTCTGCTACATCTTTAGAGAACCATATCGGTCTCATTTTTCTGTTGCCCTTGTTAACCTGCCTGACACAGAGGTTTATTGCTTTTTCAATGTCCCCCATAAGTTAGTTCCTCGATTCTCTATCCCTGTCAGCATGTCCCTGAGGCATTTTCCCATTTTCCTGAAATCGTCCCTCCTGAAGTCCAGAACCCTCATCTCAGTACAGCTCAGTTCTGGCTCAGTCCTTGTATTGAACCACACTGTACAGTGATCGCTGTACCCCAGGTTGTCACTCACCGTGATGTCAGCAACAATGTCCCCGTTTGTCAGTACCAGGTCTAGTATTGCCACCCGATGAGTGTCTTCTTAACTAATTGCCTGAGGAACGCACCTTGCAGGGAGTCCAGGATGTCCCTACTTCTGACTGTTGCTGCAGCTGGTAAGCTTCAATCTACATGTGGTAGATTGAAGTCCTTCACCAGTAACAGAACCCCTTTGCATGCCATCCTTTGGATGGCTTCTATCATGTCTTTATCCACCTCTCCCCTCTGTGCTGGATGTCTGTAAATTACTCCTATGTAAATAGTGGCCCCCTTTATGTGTTTCCAACATGACCAACAGTACCTCAGCTCCTCCCTGCTCTCCCTATATTTTTGTGGCATTTATTTTGTTCCTAACATAAAGAGCCACTCCTCCCCTTTTTTACCTACCTTATCTTTTCTGAACAGAGTATGCCCTGGTATGGCCACATCCCAATCCTGGTTTTCATTTGCACCAGAACTCAGTAATTGCAACCATATCCAGGTCTGCTTCTGCCATGGTGGCTTCTAGGTCTGCAGTCTTGTTGCCTAGACTTCGAGCTTTTGCACACATGGCTCTCCAGATTGTGCTGCCACCCCCCTCTTGTTTCCCATTTGCCACTCTTTGTTTCCTCCACTGTCTATCTCATTATCACTCTTGCCTTCTATCACCTGGATTCCTTTGTTATATGGTTCTTTTTGGGGTTTCATCTCCTCAGGATTTCTCTTGCTGACCTCGTTTGCGGGGGTTTATGTCCTCATTCATCTTTCTGCCTCCACTCTCGGCTAGTTTAAATACTGGCCATTGTAGAATTTAAACCATTCACTGGGGACCACAGTTCCTGCCCTGGACAGATGTAGGCTGTCACCCCTGTACAGGTCCTTATTCCTTTCAGGTGGGGACCCAGACCCCTATGAAGCTGAAACCATCCTCTCTGCACCATTCCTTCAACCATGCATTGAAGTTCCTAGTGCGCAGAATCCTGTAACCCCATCCCCCCATTGTAGATAGGTAGCACTTCTGGGAAGGTCACAGATCATGCCACCTGCCTAAGACCTCTCCCCAATGATGTATTAATTTTTTTAAGTCTATTCTTGATATCTGCTATTTACTTATCTATTGTTTACTTGTTTTGTTTTTGTACTACTGACGTGGAACCTTTGTAAATGAGTTGAATTGCTCAAAGAAGTTGTAATCCAAGATGCAATAAATAAATAAATGAATAAAATTCCCTGAATCCTCCTGATTTATGGCTGGCTCATCCCTAGTCAGGTCATTAGTCCCCAAATGGGCAATGATGTCTAGCACTCCCTCACTGCTGCCCCAGTGATCCTTTGGATCTTCTTTTCATCCCTGAAAGCCATGGGACCAGGAAGGCACCAAACCTCCCTCTCCTCATCCTTACCTGTCCCCATGTCTATCCCCCTCACTATGGAGTCCTCCACCAGGATTCATTTCTTCCTCCTCTGGGGACCTCTGCCACCCCCCTCGGGGTCTCCACTATGGAGGACCACCAATCCACCCCATTCACTAATTTGGGTACCTCTGTGGGACTTTCCTACTCTGCCAGTGTGATGTAGGAGTTTTGCAGTGGAACCAGGTGTGGGATGTGCCTATGCTCTACCACCCTAACCCTTCCCAAGCCCACTGTTGTCCAGTTACTTCTCCTTCTGGGAAACCTCTGAGGTAGCAGTGGTGGAATAGGTGGTTGCTGGGGTGGGGAGAAGGTGCTCTGAACCCAAGCCAACTTGGTCTTGAGTCTGGCAACCTCCTCCCTTTGCCCAAAGAGGTGCATGCAGATAGGGCAGCAATGCAGCCTCCAGAAAGTCTCCCTGAAGACTCCCACCCCACAGCCACTGCAGTGCACCACACCTGTCATCCTATCCTACCTGCTTTCTCTGTTATTTTACCACTTTAAATTCCCTTTATTACCCTACCCTATATAGGGAGTTTCAATGACCCCGATGTTTCTGTAAGTTTTAAACCTCTAGTGTAGCTTAGCCCTGTATAGGGTGCTGCACCTTTTTTCCTACCTGATACCTTGTCACTGTAGACACCTACTTACTCCTTTTTCCTACTCATGGATTATGGGGCAGAGTGTACATCTGCTGTCTGCCTCCCCTGGCTTACTCCCATCTGCCAGACTCCTTTATGTTGTCCTTTGTACTGCGGTCCTTTGCGCTGCAGTCCTTTGTGTGGATGTCCACTTGATGGTTACTTCTGATATATGTATCAGGCAATGGCTGATTGTCTTATTTGAGGAGAGCCCCAATTGACTGTTGTGAGTGAGTCTTTATATAGAAATCCAAAACCAACCTGCAGTTAGAAATGTGAGTCACTCAGCCCCTCCTCTAATTATCACCTAGCTGAGGCCCTAGACCAAACAATTCTCACCTTGCCCCCAAACTACAGGGCAAGACATGGCTCTTTATTATGGCCCTTAAATGTGGGCTACTGTAGCTGGTCTCAATTTACCCTACAGACAATAATAAATACACTATTTCAACAAGTTTCCCCAACAACGTACCCCAGAATGGTAAACAAAGGAGAGACGTTGCTACTTGGCAACTTTAATCTGCCAGATATAGAGTGGAGTCTTCCAACTACGGCTTCAACAAGGAGCAGGGCCATGCTTGACTCCCTGTAAGGGGCTTGTCTCAGTCAGTTAGTTAAAGAACCCACTAGGGATGGAGCAGTGCTGGACCTGATGCTTACAAACAGGGAAAGCATTGAAGACATCATGATGGGCAGTCCTACTAGCACCACTGATTACCATACAGTGTGGTTCAACATGAAGACAGGAGCATTGTCGAACCACATGAGGACGAAGGTCATGGATTTTAAGAGGGTGGATTTTAATAAAGTGGGTGACTGTTTCAAGAGCTGCCTAAGAAGGATGGAGGAGTGCCAGGGTGGGGTAGATGCATTGTAGTGGAAAATAAGGGAGAGAATAACTAATTAAATAAACCCATGTGTCAAAGAAGTAAGGAAAAATGGAAGGGGAAAAGGATACCATTATGGCTCTCCATGGGAGTGGTAAAGGTGTAAAAGAAAAAAGGGTTGCATTCAAAAGGTATTAGGAAACACAGAGACAAGGAGGCTTACCTAGGGAAACATAAGGAAGCAGGCAAAGCAGTGATGATCACAAAGGTTCAGACAGGGAATGGCTTTCTTCAGGTACATAAGTTAAAAGAGGAAAACAAGGGGAGGATAGTAAGACTTAGAAGAGTGGAAGGGTAAGACTGTGTAGAAGGAGACTAAGAAGAAGCTGACATTTTAAACAGATAATTCTGCTCAGTATTTATTTGGAGAGTGATGGGGATAGACCAGCAAGGAGAAACAATGATAGGATGGGGAGTGGGGTTTACACAGGTTCATTTTCAGAGGAAAATGTGCTTAGAGGAGTTGCACCCTGGTGTACTAAAAGAACTTATAGAGATCCTGCCTACCCCACTGACAGCCTTGTTCTGTAACTTACTGAAAACAGGGGTGGTTCCAAAGAACTGGAGAAGGACTGATGTTGTACCTCGGCTGCAGGGAGGAGGCTGGCAACTATGGGTCAGTCAGTCTTATTTCACTGGTAGGAGAATTGATTGAAACTCTACTGAAGGAAAGAATGATAGAATATCTTGAATCAAATGGGCTGTAAAACCACAGACAACATGGCTTTATGAGGTGAAGGTCATGCCACATGAATCTAATAGATTTCTATGGCTGGGTGACCAGGGAAATCAATCAGGGTATGGCAGTGAATGTGGCCTGTTTTGACATTAGCAAGGCCTTTGACATGGTGCAACATAGAAGGCTGATTAGGAAGTTGACCAATCTAGTAGTGGGATCCTTAGTGGTAAACTGGGTTAGAACCTGGTTAAAGGATAGGAGGCAGAGGGTGGATGTAAATGGTACCCTTTCAAAAGAGGAGAGTAGGAGGAGTGGGGTTCCAGAAGGCTTTGTATTGGGACCAGTCCTCTTCAATATCTTTATAGAGAGCATTGCAAAAGAGCTGGAAGAGAACATGCACCTTTTGCAGATGATACCAAAATCTGCAATAGATGGACGCTCAGGAAGGGGTAGAAAAATGCAATGGGATCCTGAGAAGCTTGGGGAATGGTCAAAAACATGGTAGTTAAGGTTTAATGCCAAATCGTTCAACATAATGCACTTAGGGCATAAAAGCCCTGGCAACAAGTATAAGCTGGGGAGAAGTACTAACATGCACTAAGCAAGACAGGGACATAGGAGTTATCATATCTAAGGACCTCAATGTGTCAAGGCCAGCGTGACAAAGCAGTGGGTAAGGCTAGTGAAATGCAGGGTTGTATAGGGAGGGGTATATCCAGCAGGAGGAGGGAGGTGGCTTTGCCATTATATTGGTCATTACTGAGACAACACCTGTAATACTGTGTTCAGATTTGAAAAAGGCACCTCAGAAAGAGCATAGACAGGGTGGAGGCAATCCAGAGGACAGCAACTAAAGGGTGCATGGTTTGCATGGGAAGCTCTATGAAGAGAGACTGCAGGATCTCAACATGTATACCCTAGAAGAAAGGAGAGAGAGAGCCGGGATATGATAGAGACCTACAAGTACTTCAATGGAGTGACTAGGGTAGAGGTGGGGAGTCTCTTTCAAATGAGAATAAGCACAAGGATCAGAGGGAATGCAACTAAGCTGAGGGAGGGATTCTTGAGTGATGTGAGGAAATATTTCTTCACTGAAAAAGTAGTCAATGCCTGGAAATTCTTAATAGGTTGCTGGTAGAAATGGTAGAGACCAAAACAGTGGGGGGCTTCAAGCATGCATGGGATAGACATGGGGTATATTAGATAGGATGTGGGGGGTAGGGGAGGGTCAATGGAGACCAGGTGGGGTCTGCTGAGACACAACAGGTAGGGAACATCTGAGCTGACTAGATGGGCTAAGCAGTCTTTTTCTGCTATCAAATTCTATGTTTCTATGTTTGGCCAGCTTAATAGCCCAAACCAGGGGGAGTGGATTCCTTTCACCTTAATTCTTGCTTCGGGGGTTGCATGTATCCCATTAATCCACTGCACAAAAACTGGGTTAAAGTAAATTTTTGTAGGGTGGCAATGAGGAATGCATTGCATAAAATTGGGGCCAAAGTAAATTTTCTATAGGGTGGTGTTGAGGAAGCCCCAGCCCACCCCGTCAAATGCCTTCTCAGCATCCATTGAGACTACTATTTAAAACTGTGCACTGGATTTCTGCAATGTAAAAATAATAAGGAGGTATCTAACTTTATGCTGGAGATACCTTTCTCTCACTAAACCTCTTTGGTCTGGGTGGACTTGAGCTGGTATAAAGTTCTGCAGTCTCCCTGTCAATATGGGAGGGCCCCGTGTTTACTGCAATTCTGCAGCCATGGCAATGGCCACAGAAATTGGGGCTGGCTGCAGAAATCAGGGCATGTTATACAAATTAGATTAGGAATAAATTATATAAGGCAGTAATAAAAAAGAGGTTGATCTTTAAGAAAATCCAGGAAGGACAAGAGAAAGGTGGATAGGGAAAATTACCTAAAGTTGGCTAGTGAGGCAAGTAAGGAAGTCAGGAGAGCAAAGGCACAGAAGGAGTTGCAAATAGCTGAAGGAATTAAAAACGGTGAGAAGGCTTTCTTTTGCTATATAAGTAAGAAAAGGGACAAGAAGGAAGGGATTGTTAAGCTTCCGAAAAGGGTGGAGTGGGTGGAGGATAATGGGAGAAAATCAGAGATACTAAATGATTACTTCTGTCTTCACCAGGGAGAAGGATGGACCAGTGCCTTAAGGAGGGAAAAGAGGAGCAATGGAGGAGGGGGACACAGATGTAGTGATAAAGGAGGATAGAGTGAGGAAGAGGCTGCTGGCATTGAAGGTGAACAAATCAACAGGACCAGACAGAGTACATCCAAGGGTAATTATAATATTAATAATAATAATACATTTTATTTCACAGAAGAACCTTTCAAACCATCAAGGTGATTTACAACAAGATAGTAACAACAGTAGTAAAATCAGAATCCAACTAATCTAATAATAGCTGTCTGAACTACTAAAGGAACAGGCTGAGGAGCTGGCAGGGCCACTGGCAGACCTTTTTTATAGTTCATTAGAGTCAGGTGTGGTATCACAGGACTGGAGAACAGCACATGCAGCGCCCCTCCACAAAATTGGTCCCAGGGATGACCCAGGGAATTACAGACCAGTCAGTCTGACCTCCATTGTGGGCAAGCTCATGGAGACTATACTAAAGGAAAGGTTGGTGGAATATCTAGAGGAGAATGGTCTCCAGGATGCAAGGCAGCATGGGTTCATGGGGGGAGATCATGTCAAACAAATCTGACTAACTTCTTTGACTGTGTCACTAAGACAGTAGATAGGGGCCAAGTGGTAGACATCTTTTATCTTGATTTCAGCAAGACCTGTGACGCTGTACCCCACAAAAGGTTGATCAGGAAGTTGGTGGATCTTGGGGTTGGGGAAAAGATGGCCAGATGGGTGGAAAACTGGCTGAGGGACAAAACCTAGAGGGAGGTTGTGGGGGGATAATTATCTGGCACCAGAGAGGTAACCAGTGGGGTCCGCAGAGCTCGGTGCTGGGGCTGGTGTTGTTCAATGTCTTCATCAGTGACATTGGGGATAGCATTAAGGGCAAAATGTGCCTATTTTCGGATGACACCAAACTCTGCCGGAGAGTGGACACAGCTGAAATGATACAGGACCTACAAGAAGATGTGGAAAAACTGTTGTGGTGGTCCAGGATCTGGAAGCTTGGCTTCAATGCCAAGAAATGCAAAGTTATGCATATCGGAGCCAAGTATTCCAGGACAGAGTACTACCTAGGTGGAGTTTGAGTATCTGCATCAGAGGAGCAGAAGGACCTGGGAGTGATGATCACCAGTGACCTGAAGCACTCCATGCAGTGCAAGAAAGCAGCAGCAAAGGCAAACAAGATGCTGGGATGCATATCTAGGGGGATCAGTAGTAGGAAAGATGAGGTTATACTGCCCTTGTACAGGTCACTGGTAAGGCTGCATCTAGAGTATGGAGTTCAGTACTGGTACCCACACCTCAAAAAGGGCATTAACCTGCTGGAGAAGGTCCAGAGGAGGGCTACAAAGATGATAGCGGGTCAGCAGGGTAAGCCATATGAGGAGAGGTTGAGGGCACTGAACATGTACTCCCTGGAAGACGGGAGAGAGAGGGGGGACATGATTGAGACCTTCAAGTACTTGAAAGGGATAAATAAGGTTGATAAGGAGAGTCTCTTTAAGCTGAGTGGCAACCATAACATGAGGGGGCACAATCTCAAGCTGGAGGGTGGGAGGTTTAGGAGAGAGGTCAGGAAGTACTCCTTCACAGAGAGGGTGGTGAACACTTGGAATGTGCTGCCGGAAGAGGTCATCTCGTTGAAGACAGTGGGCAGTGGGCCGCTTTAAGAGAGGCTGGGATAGGCATGGGGTAAAGTAAGGATCACGGGTAGGGAGAATGGGAGGAGTGGGGAGGGAGGGCAGGGACAGTAGCTCAAGCTGTGGACTCTGCACTGCGAGCAGACTTGATAGATCAAATGGTCTTCTTCTGCTGGCTTCTTCGTATGTTCATATATATGGATTGAAGCAGTGACAAGGAAGGACATTGTGGAGTGTTAACAGGCATGCGTGATCTCCCTGCCAAAAAATGAAACATGGTTTGATAAAGGTGAACACTGGATGGCTAACAATTTGTGTGCCACAACAGCTATTCTTTTTTTTGTTTCATGCCAGTACCCCTAGTTGATAAAGGCTGCCGACTAGTCTTTTTTTTTTTCAAAGGACTGTATCATGGTAACCCCATTTATAATGTTTTGAACAATTTAAAGAGAGAGCCAGTGTATGTGTAAATGACTTGTTTGGGAATCGGATAAACAATGCCATTTGTTTGAACTAATGGAGGGATGGCCAACCACAAAACTACAGTTGCAATAGTTTATTTTCTGTAATCCAGTTCCCCCTTCCCCTCAGTCAGCACATGCTGTTAATAAATCAATGCTTTCTCTGTTTTAAAATTGAAGATCTAGCCAAGACTTCAATGGACACAGCAAAGATCTGCATTTTTTTTTGCAGAGGAATTGAAAAGACTGTGTGAAGCAAGACACCAACAAACAGCTGACAGATGGTAAAACCACCAAGCTGAGCAGCACATCTCAAATTCAAGTGAAAGCACAGTTAAATCTTGGTGGAGAGGACATTCAGTAAGTAAATAAGGCCACATGGCTAATTTGTTTCTTTTAAAATCACAGGGAAAATATTTTTAATAAAACTTTTGTGACTGCAAAATGACATTACATGTTCAAAACAAGGAGAGTAAAGTGAGGTGAGATCCTTTGACAGTATGAGAGGGATTTTGAGACAGGAATACTGTGAGTGGATGATACTTTGGCAAGTGGTGGTGGGCTAGGTGCCACAGGTTTGGTATGTGTACTATGGGTGGGGGTTGGCATGTTTTGTCTTGCAATGGCCCTGGGTTCCACTGCTGTGGCAAAAACAAGTTCACCACAGAATTGCTGCAGAACCAGCAGTTGTTCTTCTGCAGCAATCTTGAGATCCTGCTGCAGAATGTAGGTCCACTTTGCTGCAGTGAGCACAGGGTCCTGCAATATGGTAGGCAAAATTTTCATCAGCAGCTGCTTTCACTGTATTTGCCCTGTTATCCGTAATGTAAAAAAAAACATATAGATTTGGCACCAACTGTCCATGACTGCAGCATGTCTTGAATGAATGCCAGGATGTTTGTTGACTGTGGTCTTTCTCCATTAGGCCAACATTTAAAAGAGCAGACCTGGAGTGACTGCCAGGTTGGGGAGGGATGAAGGGAGAGCCACTGCCAGTGACAACCTATTTTCTGTATACCTGTGTAGTTTGTAGCCATGAACAATAATTCCCTCTCTTACACACCCTAATTTCATTCTAATTTAAATTTAAATGAAGTTGCTTCACTCTGTTCTATCCTGGTGTGAAAATCTGTTTGACGCCATAGCAAAGATCATGACCCCACTCATGCAAGGCATCATGAAAGTTGACACGTATATGTACAAGTCCGCAGAAGTGCTATTTTCAGTCAGTGCTGTTGTATGTCTCCTGAAGCCCCTGTATTCTTGCCTTGTGCTGGTCATCAAACTTTTCAAGGTACATTCCCTAATGCTTTCTGTTGTTTAAAGTGTGTCTGAGTTGGAAAAATGCAGTTGGAAGAATGTTGGTGCTTGTAAAGTTTTGTCATTCAGCTGAATGACTCCTATGTGCTAGGAGCTGTTTGCTAACTCCCAGTCCCTGTGAAGTGCAAATATACATTATTGACTCCCATGTAGAGATGCAGTGAATTTAAAATTCGCTGGCGAGGGGTGCCTTGAAGTGGGCACTTCCCGTTGCTGCTCACTCATGAGTGGGCAATGCAAAGTGCTCACTTTGCCTTGTCATTACTTAGCATTGGCATAATGAGAACGCGAAGTAAGGCAAACTCATTGTTTTTAATGGACTTCGCGTTCCTCATTATGATTCTAAGTGATCCACTTCGTGTTTCAGACTTGGCAGCCCCCCACAGATCACATGGCTTACAGTACTGTAAGTCACATGCTCTCTAGCCAGGTAGGAAGGAAGTGAGTCACACAGAAAGTTTCACTTTCTCCTGTGCAGACTGAGAGAGAAGAGTGTGTGTGTACTAGAAAAAGGAGTGTTTTTTTGGTTGCAGAGAGAGTTAAAATTTGATACTTAACCCAACAGCTTTTTTAAAAGCTACATTTTTTTGTCTTTTCTGTACTGTTTTTTACTTAATTTGTTCTTTCTGTAAATTTTATTTTACTTACCTACTTAGTTGTTTGTCTGTGTGTGTGTGACTATGTGTGTGTTGTGCTTGTGTCGTGAGATGGAGCAGGGTGAGAGAATGTCTGGGGCGGGGGCAGCTTTGGGAGAGCGTGGTAGTACGCATCATCGTACCGTGCGCATGCATGAGGGGCATGGGTGCCCACTTGTGTTGGACCATTCTAAACTTATGAGTGTCCAACCCCCGGAAGCAGGGCCAGCACCGCCTTCTGACTCTGAGGCAGTTCAACCGCCACCACCATCACCACCACCACCACCACCACCACCAAGTCCAGCACAAGGTCCTTTGGAGCAGGTTGTGCCTGTTCCCCCAGGCCCAGGTGTGGATCCCACCATCAGAACTGTTGAGCAGTGTGAACAGCCAATTGCCAGTTCATCTGGCCCTCCCCTGCCTGTGCCTGATCCTCCCCGCACCTCCATTGTTTGGCAGTTTTTTGACTGTGTCGGGGGGACAGCAGTATGGTTAAGTGTCACCTATGTGTGGTGGAGGTGCACCGTGGCCCCTGGGGGAGTCATCTGGGGACTGGGGGCCAGCGCACCCATATGATTAATCACCACCAGTTGGAGTGGCAGGCTGCTACAGAATGGACCATGTCTGCACCTCCTGGCCATTCCGTGGCAGAGAGTGCCACTGTGCATAGCGGCATCCCTAAGAAGAGGAGAGCCACAGCAGCACCTGTTGCTCCACCAGCACCACCACCACCACCACCAGCAGGTCAGCCTGTTGAAGGTGTGGACACCAGAGAAGTGCGTGTAACACTGTCTGACTTGGCAGTTCTCTGGAGTGCTGTTGAGGAGAACAGCGAGAGGATGAGTGCTGTGGAGCAGCGGCTGTATGACATAGAGGGACATCAGCTTCAAATTATGTCCATGCTGGAACTGCTGCTGGATCACCATAGGATCCCACATTAGTTTTGTTTCCTCACACCATGTCCCCCCCTCACCTTCCTTGCTGTGCCATAAAATGTATTCCTCCACCATTCCTGACCCTTGTATGTAATTATGCCCTTTTTTTGTTGTCTTCAGTATGCGTTACACTTTGTATTCTGGGGCCCCTTCCTTCTGTTAAGTGTCTGTGTGTTTTGTGTATGTGCGCTGTTTTGGTGCCTCATTTTTCTGCATCCACAAAAGGCATCTGTCTTGTGTCCAGAAAATTGACAAGTGGTAACACGTGAAATGAGACTGTTTCAGCACATACAAAGTCCCCCAGAATTTATGGTGCACTCAGTCATGCGCACAACAGTGGCACAGAGTCCCCAGATTTTTTCTGCAGGCCCAGAATGCATCCTCCATGTATCCAGAAAATTGACAAGTGGCAACACAGTGAATTGAGACTGTTTCAGCACATACAAAGTCCCCCAGAATTTATGGCGCACTCAGTCATGCGCACAACAGTGGCACAGAGTCCCCAGATTTTTTCTGCAGGCCCAGAATGCATCCTCCTTGTGTGCAGAGAAGTGAAAAGTGATCATCTCAACTGGATTGAACGGTGCCCTTTGGATGTACAGTAATAGTAGGCTTGGTGAGTAGATATATACAGTATATAAATATAGATATATGGTTGTGTATTTTGCAGGTGATGATGAGGGGGGTTGAACTTGACATGGACATGTATTCACACTATTGTTCTGCATCACACACAGGTGACTCCATCTCCGAACCGTTGCTATGCACTGTCCAGTGCTCAATGGGAATGTTTTGCACTTTAATGGAACTGGATAACTCTCAAGCACATGAAGGTAAGTATTTCTTTTTTTGTGGGGGGGGGGGGTCATATTTTTAGTTTTGTCTGTAATGGTTTCTTATTTTTTTATTTCTTCACAGATTTCATCAGCATCCTTCTGGAGTCCAGTTCTTAATGATGGTCATGGTCATCGAATGAAACGACTTCTGCGTGTTGCATGTGTGCCCAAGCTCTGGCCGGGGAGGGGTGTGCCTGATCATGTTGATGAACTTCTTTGGATAAGGCCACTTTGACAGAACAACAAAGTATCGCTAATTTTCCTACAAAAAGAAATGAATGACTTCTTAAAAGTTATAACTTCATTGTTATGTGTCCCTCCCTGGCTCTCAAATCTCAATCCCTATTGTCAACTAAGTTACATTTCAGAGACACATCTGGTCAAGTACTAAGACAGCCTGTTGTTTGCGATATTTGCAGCAGTCTTTACAAAGCAATGAAACGGATGAAATAAAATCTTCATACTTACCAGAATGTATATCACATGGACATTACATCGCTTCCTCTCTGTCTGTACGGTATAGCTACAGCATCTTTCCCAACGAGTAATATTACCGATGCAGCCTGTTTTTGTTCTCCTGTAAAAGAAACAAAATAAGTGTACTGTATGTGTTTTGCCACTGTGGCTCTGAAAAGCTACAGAAAACAAAACAGACAACTTAAGGAAGTGAGGCAGCATAACAAACATGAGTGCACACTCACTTTATGGTTTAAATATTAAGAAGTTGTTGGTGGTGGTGGTGCACTGGTAGACTGGTGGCCCGTGGTGGGCAGACAGTCTCATGGTGGCAGCAGACTTGGATAACATCAGTCCCGGTGGTGGTGGTCCGGGGTGGGCAGACAGACTCATGGTGGCAGCAGACTTGGATAACATCAGTCCTGGTGGTGGTGGTGGTGGTCCATGGGGGGGCAGACAGACTCATGGTGGCAGCAGAGTTGGATAACATCAGTCCAGGTGGTGGTGGTCTGGGGTGGGCAGACAGACTCATGGTGGCAGCAGACTTGGATAACATCAGTCCCGGTGGTGGTGGTCTGGGATGGGCAGACAGACTCATGGTGGCAGCAGACTTAGATAACATCAGTCCCGGTGGTGGTGGTGGTCCAATGGGGGGCAGACAGACTCATGGTGGCAGCAGACTTGGATAACATCAGTCCCGGTGGTAGTGGTGGTCCATGGGGGGGCAGACAGACTCATGGTGGCAGCAGACTTGGATAACATCAGTCCCGGTGGTGGTCTGGGATGGGCAGACAGACTCATGGTGGCAGCAGACTTAGATAACATCAGTCCCGGTGGTGGTGGTGGTCTGGGGTGGGCAGACAGACTCATGGTGGCAGCAGACTTGGATAACATCAGTCCCGGTGGTGATGGTCCATGGGGTGCAGACAGACTCATGGTGGCAGCAGACCTGGATAACATCAGTCCCGGTGGTGGTGGTGGTCCATGGGGCGCAGACAGACTCATGGTGGCAGAAGACTTGGACAGCATCAGTCCCGGTGGTGGTGGTCCGGGTTGGGCAGACAGATTCATGGTGGCAGCAGACTTGGATAACATCAGTCCCGGTGGTGGTGGTGGTCCATGGGGGGGCAGACAGACTCATGGTGGCAGCAGACTTGGATAACATCAGTCCCGGTGGTGGTGGTGGTCCATGGGGTGCAGACAGACTCATGGTGGCAGCAGACTTGGATAGCATCAGTCCCGGTGGTGGTGATCTGGGTTGGGCAGACAGATTCATGGTGGCAGCAGACTTGGATAACATCAGTCCCGATGGTGGTGGTGGTCCATGGGGGGCAGACAGACTCATGGTGGCAGCAGACTTGGATAACATCAGTCCCGTGGTGGTGGTGGTCTGGGGTGGGCAGACAGACTCATGGTGGCAGCAGACTTGGATAACATCAGTCCGGTGGTGGTGGTCCATGGGGTGCAGACAGACTCATGGTGGCAGCAGACTTGGATAACATCAGTCCCGGTGGTGGTGGTGGTCCATGGGGCGCAGACAGACTCATGGTGGCAGCAGACTTGGATAGCATCAGTCCCGGTGGTGGTGGTCCGGGTTGGGCAGACAGATTCATGGTGGCAGCAGACTTGGATAACATCAGTCCTGGTGGTGGTGGTGGTGGTCCATGGGGGGCAGACAGACTCATGGTGGCAGCAGACTTGGATAAAATCAGTCCCGATGGTGGTGGTGGTCCATGGGGGGGGCAGACAGACTCATGGTGGCAACAGACTTGGATAACATCAGTCCTGGTGGTGGTGGTCTGGGATGGGCAGACAGACTCATGGTGGCAGCAGACTTGGGTAACATCAGTGCCGGTGGTGGTGGTGGTCCATGGGGGGCAGACAGACTCATGGTGGCAGCAGACTTGGATAACATCAGTGCCGGTGGTGGTGGTCTGGGGTGGGCAGACAGATTCATGGTGGCAGCAGACTTGGATAACATCAGTCCTGGTGGTGGTGGTGGTCCATGGGGGGCAGACAGACTCATGGTGGCAGCAGACTTGGATAACATCAGTCCTGGTGGTGGTGGTGGTCCATGGGGGGCAGACAGACTCATGGTAGCAGCAGACTTGGATAACATCAGTCCCGGTGGTGATGGTCCATGTGGGGCAGACAGACTTATGGTGGCAGCAGACTTGGATAACATCAGTCCCGGTGGTGGTGGTCCAGGGTGGGCAGACAGACTCATGGTGGCAGCAGACTTGGATAACATCAGTCCTGGTGGTGGTGGTGGTCCATGGGGGGCAGACAGACTCATGGTGGCAGCAGACTTGGATAACATCAGTGTCGGTGGTGGTGGTCCGGGGTGGGCAGACAGACTTGGATAGCATCAGTTCCGGTGGTGGTGGTGGTGGTCCATGGGGGGCAGACAGACTCATGGTGGCAGCAGACTTGGACAACATTAGTCCCAGTGGTGGTGGTTCGGGGTGGGCAGACAGACTCATGGTGGCAGCAGACTTGGATAACATCAGTCCTGGTGGTGGTGGTGGTCCATGGGGGGCAGACAGACTCATGGTGGCAGCAGACTTCGATAACATCATTCCCGGTGGTGGTGGTCCGGGGTGGGCAGACAGACTCATGGTGGCAGCAGACTTCGATAACATCAGTCCCAGTGGTGGTGGTCTGGGGTGGGGGGGGCACACCGCCTTTTAAATACTGAAGTTAAAACCTGCCAACATTAACCACTTCATCATCCTCATAAAGCAAACTGCCCTCACAGTCATCGATGTCTGAAGTCTGACCACTGAGAAATTCTTTCTCCATTGTGTCATCATCTACATCAGTGGTGGGCTGTTTGAGGCAGCCACTGCCAGTGCCACCAGGATGCTCCATTTCCACATCAGCAAGACCACCATGACTAGGCTGGGGTACGAATACCGATGTTGCAGTCTGTGCTGGTATGTGCCTCTCATTCATTTTAATGAATGTTAGCAAACTAACATTTGCAGGAGACAGGTTTGTCCGACGATCCCTGACTACTGCACCTGCTGAGCTGAATACCCTCTCAACACTTACACTGGAGGGTGGGCATGTGAGGTACTTCAGTGCCACTGCAGTCAGCTCTGGCCATTCACTGACCTTTCCACTCCAGTACAAAAGAGGATCTTCACTTATTGTCAGATGCCTGTTTTCAGACAAATATGACTCAACCATTCTCTGTGCCACACTAAGTCCGATTGCTGATGCATCAGCCTATTCCTCGGAATCATTGATGTTGCAAATACCCACTTGGGACAAAGCCTCCCAAAGCAGGTTGACGCCAACTACTTTGGATGACAGACCACCAGGAACTACAGTTCCCTTATCCTTGCATGATATGCTTGCTGGTCCTCCAGCTACACCTTCAGCTGGATTATGTTGCTGAGGTTTGCAAACCTTGGCACGTGACTTCTGAACCCCATGAACCAAGAGAATCAGTTGACCACTGATATTTTTTACCTGTTCAGGCCCTCCCTCCAGTACTGATGCAATTCCATGTTTGTATCATGGGTCCAGCATTGTTGCTATGGCAAAGTTGTCACTACACTGAATGCTCATAACGTGACGATTCTGATCGAATATTGTCAGCATGTGTTGCAGCAACATACTGCTGCCACCGACTCCAGCAACATCAAGGCCATACTGTACATTCACCAATGTCTGCCTCAGCACCCACAGCAGTGGAATTGATTGGCTAATGGAGGCAGACTCACCACTCACTGCATGTGTGGCATATTCAAAAGGCCGCAAAATTGTTATTACAGAGTCCATGAGGTGCCACTGTTTAGTCGTCATAGACATGGAGGCCCCAGAACTGTCACGGCTAGTGTGCATAACAAGATATTCTGTGATGGCTTTGTATTGTTCATACAACCTCTCTGCTATGTATAACATGGAATTCCATCGGGTGACAACTTCCAGCTTCAAGCGGTGCTGACGTAGGCTGTTTTGTATCTGCAACTGCCGCGGTTGGTCACGGGCCTTTCCAGATCTTGAAAAGTGAGAGCAGATACGTCATGCAATGGTCAGCATTTCCTTTATGTCAGGGTGCTGCAGAAACTCCTGAACCACAAGATTTAAACAGTGCGCCATGCATGGAACACAAAAAAAAACACCATTCGTGATGCATTTCACCACATTTGACCCATTGTCACTTGCTATGAACCAAGCTCTCAGGGACAGAGGGTTTAGCCATCTGTCAATTTCAGTCAACACCATGTCCAACATGTTCTCACCAGTGTGTGAACAGGTCACACTGCGAATAGCAATTGTTGCATGCTGGCGAACTCCAGGAAGATTGCTACCATGACAATCCACCTTCCTGCACTGATTAGTCACACTACCAGCATCACAAACAAACCCGGCACCTGCGCCAGGTGTGCAGTTATACACAGATATGAACTCCCCACTGTTTTGCCACTTGTCCACATATCCATACTTAAATGGATGAATGGAGAGGAGGAATATTGAAGGGCATGTCTTACAGAGTCTGAGACAGTGCGGAACAACTCAGGAACAGCATGGGTAGAAAAGTATGTCCTGGATGGGACTTTCCATTTTGGACAGGCATGGGCAGCAAACCACTGGAACCCAGAATTCTCCACAAAGGAGAAGGGGAAAGATTGATTGCCAGCATTTCCGCTACAGCATCATTAAGTTCACGTGACACTGTATGATTGGGGGGGTACTTCAGCTTATGCCCAAAAACACTCTGAAACATGGGCTGACTTAAACGTTTTACAGGGTGTGTGTTGGTCACAAATGGTTGTGCTCTGTGATGAATGGCATTGGCAGGGGATGGATTGTGGACATTTGATAAAGACGGTTGCACAGGTGATGATGACATACTCAGAAATTATGTTATTTTTCCGGATTTGCCAACCGGGGTTGATGTACCACTGGCACTAGACATACTGCGTTCACCACCACCACCACCTCAAATACTGCTACTCTCACTAGCACTGGACAACATTTCAAAGGGGACCACCACAAAAACTGCTACTCTCACTAGCACCGGACAACATTTCAAAGTCATTATGGTCCTCCACCTCATCATCATCATGCCTGCAGTAATCCTCTGCTCTTATTGCCGCACTACTGCACACGTTTAATTTCCTACTGGGCTTAACAGTCATGGAAGGGATAACATGCTGGCTATGGTTGCGCCGTGTGTCTGGGTGAACGCCTAAGTCTGGTATTAGCTGCCAGCTTGTGCTGGGTCCACAGAGCCAAGTGCCTATTCTTAAGATGTGTATGCTGTCCTCCTGTCCCAAGATGGCTCCCTTTACCTCGACCACACGCACATGGCAAACCTGGCAGATTGCAACTGAATCATCATTTGCATCTTGAGCAAAAAATTCCCAAACAAGGGACTGTGATGCTCTGCTTTTAACATGTCCATGATGATGTGGCTTATTTAAGTCTGTTATTTTTAGCACTGAAGTGGGGGGGCCTGTGATGTTACGGGCACTGCACACCTGGACTGCAACTGACCACCATGACTACCTATCATATTGAGTACTGGGTCATCATCATCATCATCATCATCCACTAAAACCGGTACATCACAAGTTTTTACGGGGGTTCCTGCAAACAGATTCAGAAATTTCAGACACGGCCACTTTTAATTTATTTTTCTCCAGTTCCCAACTGGGGTCAATTAAATCATTATCATATTCATTAACATCACTGTCACACACATCCATATCTTCTGCTTGAATGCTAACATGTGGACTGCATGTTGCAACAACAGCAACATTATCATCATCACATTCATCATCAGCATCTACATCACCGTCACCTAATATTTTTTCACCACACTGTGAATCACTGTTGCATGGAAAATGCGTGACGTTAAGTGCCACGGTGGATGCAGTATCACATTGTATGCTATCGTTGACATGATCATCAGAATCAGGTTCAGTTAATGGGATGTTACTGGGAAGTATGACATCATCTATGCTGTCACTCACTTGCACTGCTTCACACTCAATATGTTTGGATACAGTACACTGGTCGGAATTAGAACTTAATAATAATAATAATAAATAATAATAACTTTATTTATTTAGCACCTTTCAGAAACCAAGGCGCTGTACAAATAGAGCATAAAATCAAAATATACAAATAAAATCGACAATACAAAACAGCTTCAATCAGTAAAAGCCTTGTTCCATAAAAAAGTCTTAAAATCCCGCTTAAAGGCTTCCACGGTCGCGCATTCTCTAAGCCGGCGAGGCAGAGAGTTCCAGAAGGTAGGGGTCACGAAACCAAAGGCCCTAGCCCCAGAGGACTTTAATATAACCCTTGGAACCTTTAGCAACCCCTCATCGGCTGAACGGAGCTGTCGCAAAGGGCGGTAAGGGACCAGAAGGTCTTTCAAGTAATCAGGGCCGAGTCCATGCAGGGCTTTGAAGGTCAAAAGACCTACTTTAAAGGAGATCCGCCACTGTATAGGCAGCCAGTGCAGATCGCGCAGCACAGGGGTGATATGTGTCCTTCTAGTTACCCCCGTCATTAATCTTGCAGCAGCATTCTGCACTAGCTGCAAGCGGCGGATATCAATCCCAGGAAGCCCCAAGTAAAGGGAGTTGCAGTAGTCAAGGCGAGATGTCACAAAGGCATGGACCAACATGGGTAAATCGCTGGACGGAACGAGGTGTTTCACCTTGGCAATATTCCTAAGATGGTAAAATGTGGACTTAACGACAGCTGACACCTGATGACGAAGGGTCAGCCCTTCGTCAAGTACCACACCCAGGTTACGCACCCGTTCAGAGGAAAGAATCAGATCGCCCCCCAGGAATACGTCAGAGGGCTGACCAGACCCCAACCCACCTGTCCCACGCCCCAAGTCCACAACCAAAACCTCAGTCTCAACTTCAACCAGTTTGCATTCATCCAGTCCTGGATTTCAGCGAGGCAGCTATTAAATTCCGAGAGAGCACTAACCTGGTCGGGGGCAAAAGACAGGTAGAGCTGGGTATCATCAGCATAGCAGTGAAACCTCAGCCCATACCTTCTTACAATGTCTCCGAGGGGCAGCATATACACTGAAAACAACATGGGGAAAATGCGAACCCTGGGAACACCACAATGCAGAGGGAAAGAGTCAGAAGAAAAAATCCCCGACACAACTCTCTGCGTTCTCCCAGATAAAAAAGATGAAAACCATCTGAGCACTGTACAAGACAGGCCACAGATGGACTCCAGGCGTTCGAGCAAAACCCCATGGTCTACAGTGTCAAAGGCTGAAGAGAGATCAAGGAGGACTGAGATAGAACGGTTCTTCTGATCTCTCGCCATCAGGAGATCATTGAGCACCCGAACCAGAGCAGTCTCGGTACTATGCCTCTTACGAAAACCAGACTGGAGAGGTTCATAGATATTATGGATGGTCAAATGGTCATCCAGCTGGTTTGCCACTACCTTCTCAATAACCGTCCCGATAAAGGGAAGGTTTGAGACTGGTCTGTAGTTGGAAAAAACATCTGGGTCCAAAGAAGCCTTCTTCAAAAGGGGAGTCACCACAGCTTCCTTTAGAGAGCTAGAAAACTCACCCAATTCTAGGGAGCACCAGATTATTTGAACCAGAAATGGGCCAATGATCTCAATACAACCCAAAATTAGGGACACTGATGCAACAATGCTAATACTACCTCCACTACCACTAACACCTGTAACACTAACACCACCGGCTGGGAAAACATCATCTCCTCCAACTATCAGTGAAGCTACTGATGGGGCTTTAAAAAACTTGCAGGAGAAATACCTTTCCTCACATCACCAATGCACTTCTCCGTCTGCGTACTACTACCATGCCCACAGACCCTCTTACTGCCAACATTGCCATGGCCAGAAACAGCTTTACTTGCACGTCTCTTTGTAGGCATTTTGGGGGATCAACCACACATATTATTACCAAATTCAGATTCTGATATGTTCACTTTCTGACTGGAGGGTCGCTACTCACTACTATCGCTAGCTGGATGTGAAGCAAAATGAACAACTGTGGCTTCAACAACAGATAAGGGGACTACTGTGTTGTGACACTGTCATGGAATTAAAACAACTTCAGTAACCAGTGGTGCTGATGGGGTCACAAAACAATCCAGTCTGGTAAAACATATCTTTTCAACTTGGGGGGGGGGCACTGAATACAGACAGTGCTGATTTTTATGGCACTACAAGCAGCAACACTAAGAACAGAGAACATGGCTGCAGTACAAAATCTGGCAGCTGCAGTGGATAGCAGGTTCACACTGCTGCGCTAAGTTGCACTTACACTGATCTGTGTCACAAATTTTAAAAGGTGTATTATATTTGATGCACATAACACTGCACACACAACACAGAACACTTTGTGTACAATGCTGAACGAGGAATGCGATGCAAATGCAAAAGTTCAGTGTACTCAGTACCACGTAATGTAAATTTGTAATTTAAACAACCTGACCTTATGAAATGCTGCACCACATTCACACAACAAGCAGCAAGAAAATTTGTCCTATCACTGACAATTTTACTATGGTTACAGTAACACAGTCAGTTATATAACAAAAATATTGCCAAAACACAAAGAAATCACTAGTTCTCCAACTTAAATCTACCTACACACAGATATGCCCCTCCCCCACACAGCACACTTCACTGTCTTTCACCACACACACTCAATGTTGTAAATTTACATTCAAAATCCACACACAAACAAAAACGCCCGATGATGTGAGCACAGGAGGGTTTCCTACAATTGATGAACTACAGTTGGATCCCCCCAAAAAAAGCAAAAATGCTTTTTGAACAGCTTTTAAAAGATTCCTACAGACAGCTATCAGAGCACACTGTCTCCTACTCCTTCCAACTCATACTACCACGAACTGAGGCTGTGCAGATCAATATAGAGCCCATGTGACCTGAACTCCTATGAATCACTGCAAAATCCTCCTTCAGAGCTCAAAAACAAGGCGAAGTGAGGCGTAGTGAACTGCCACCAATGTACTTCGCCTCAAAAATTGAAAGAGAAGTGATCAGTGAAGGCGGAGTAACGTGAAGTAGCTGTTTTCAATGCACTTCGCGTTCCTCATTATAAAGCGAAGTACTCCACTTCGCATTGCGGAGCACTCCGCGAATCCACCTTTGCTCTGCGAATCACTTTGCGGAGCGGATTGAGCCCACTTCACCCACTCCTTTGCAATGATGTCAAACAGGTTTTCACACCAGGGCAGAACACAGTGAAAACAATTTAATTAAAATTTAAATTAGGATGAAATTAGGGGGTGTAAGAGAGGGAATTATTGTTCATGGCTACAAACTACACAGGTATACAGAAAATAGGTTGTCACTGGCAGTGGCTCTCGCTTCATCCCTCCACAACCTGGCAGTCACTCCAGGTCTACTCTTCTAAATGTTGGGCTAATGGAGAAAGACCACACGTCAACACACATCCTGGCATTCATTCAAGACATGCTGCAGTCATGGACAGTTGGTACCAAATCTACAAGTTTTCTTTTTTCCATCATGGATAACAAGGAAAATACAGTGGGGTTGCAAGAGAGAGAATCATTTTTCATGCCTACACGCTACACTGGCAAAGTTAAAGGGACTTTCCCTTTAAATCTCTTCTTGGGCACGTGGTAAAGCCATTAACAATAGAAAAATATCTCTAAGCTAACTGCATTTCAGTTAGACTACTTTCCTTGTTCTTTGTTTCAGGAAACAAATAAGTTACAAAACCTTACATTTCTAATCAAAATAAACCTCTACAGAACCTTCCCCCCTTAAGTGGTTAGTCTTCTTCACTACTCTGCAGGTTGAAATCACCATTTGCTTAGTACACACACACACACACACACACACACACACACACACACACACACACACACACCTGTACTTTTGTGGCCTACCTGCCTGTCTCTCTCTCTCTCAGCAGACACTAAACAGTCCTAGTATTTTCCCTTTCTTTTTTTTTCAAATATAATTTTTATTAAACTTTTCAGAAGTCAGTTACATCTGTAGTTAAACATATTACATGTGATGACAGTATGCACAGTTGGTATTACTATATAGAGCAGGTTAAGAACAACAGCAAGCATGCATCCTCCCCCATTTGGTCGGGGGGGTAACTTTATCACAATCCAAATAATATACTGCATAACTTATTTAATTCCTTTATAATTGCTTTAGCCCTTTCAAGATGTTGTTCTGCGACCAGGTAATTACGTGTGTGTGTGTGTGTGTGTGTGTGTGTGTGTGTGTGTTGGGGGGGAGGTCACTGGGGTCCGTCCCAGCCAGAGGACCTGAATGCACCCAGCTGTGGAGACCCGCTGTCCTGCCTCACCCCCTTTTAGGTCCATTTAGAGGAGAGACCTATGGTAGGCCTGTATTTTACCCCTATTATGGGTATTAATATGCTTGAAGCTAGAAGGAAAGGATCAGGGTACAAACAGTGGGTCTATGAGCATCATATATAATAACTATTTCATCCATCTATCTGTACAGACCTCTCTATCTTTCAGATCATAGGTAATTCTTTCCATCTGGTATATTTGGTTAACAATCCCTCTTCATTCACCTATGGTGGGAACTGTTTGAGATAACCAATGTTTTGCGATTGCTTTCTTTGCTGCTAGTATTAATATGCTAAGCAGGTATCTAGAGCCCCTGTCTTGGACATTCTGAGGATAGATATGAAATAGAAAAAATTCAGCTGCAATAATAATCTGGTCAGAATACAGTTCCCTCAGTTCGTTCTGTAGGTTTGTAATAAATGGGGAGAGTTTTGGGCATGCCCAAAAAATGTGTGTCTGATTGGCAATTCTTTTACCCCATTGTCTCCAGCAGGAGGCATCATTTGTAGTCTGAAAATGTGTGGTAACTGCTGGAGTGAGGAAATATCGGGTATGATTTTTCCAGGTAAACTCTTGCCACTGATGTGAACTGGTTATCTTAGAAGAGAGTCTGCAGGATAGCATCCATTGGTCAGTGGTTACCCCCACATCGAGCTCCTCATTCCATCGCCACGACACCAAGTCACTTGTTCCACCAAGGGAATCCATAAGGGCTTTATAAAATAGGGACTAGGATGGGATATACATTTAGATCTCAATATAGTAATGATGGTGGACAATATGGGAGGGAAAGAGTCTGGGTGATGTACACCTAGTGGGAGGGCATATATGAAATGCTGTAATTGTAGACATTTATAGAAGTCGCAGCGTCTTAGTTTGAATTCTTGCTGGATTTGAGTGAAGGCTTTAAGTGCAGTACCAGAAAAAAATTAGAAGATGTATTGTAGTGATGTGTGTTCCCATCTATGAAACTCGAGATCAAATTTGGCTGGGGTAAAATGCTCTAATAGTGTTATGGGTGTTAGGAGGGATAAACATGGTGTTAGATGGTTTGCTTTGTGAATTGCAGACCAGGTGGATAGCTGATACTGGAGCCAAGGGTTGAGGGAAAAGTGGCATAGTGGAGGATAATCTGTATAATACATTGCTGTCATTAAATCATTAGAGAGGAGGACAGCCTCCTCAATCTCCACCCAGCATGGGCGATAAACCTCAAGCTGTCTTTGATAAAGAAAGGCCAGGTGCATGGCCCAGAAGTAGTACCTAAGGTTAGAGAGGCCAAACCACCCCATGCCCTTGGGAGGAATAGTGTGGAATGGGGTGTTGTCCTGCCCCAATAAACTTGGTAATTGCCTTGTTCCAAGTCTTAAATTGCTTGGTAGTTAGTGAGGGGGGGACATTCTGAAACAGGTATAGGGCTCGTGGTAAGGTGACCATTCTAACAACCTTAGTCCTTTGGGATAGGGAAAGGGGTATCAGATTCCACTCATCAAAGTCCTGTTGCATCTGGGCTGAAAAGGGGGTATAATTGCTCTTGTAAGATTCAGAGGGGTTGTGGGAGAGAAAGATTCCTAGATATTTGAGCTTATCTGGGTGCCATCTAAAATGGAAGTGGGCCTGGAGTTTCTGGGAGGGCTGATAATGGAAGGTAAGGGCTTTAGTTTTGGTTTGATTCACCTTATAGCCCGAGATCGAACCACAACTGTCTAAAATTTGGAAAATTTCAGGAAGAGAGTGTGCAGGGTTGTTAAGATACAGAAGAATATCATCGACGTACAATGCGATGCAGTGTTCTGTTCCCTGCATCATGACCCCCTGGACATGCTGGAATTCTCATATTGCTTGTGCCTGGGGTTCAATATAGATGGCAAAAAGTAATGGGGTGAGTAGACATCCCTTCCTGGTACCCCAACGGAGGAGGAAGTGTGCTGAGTGATGTCCAGATATTTCAACACATGCTCGGGCAGAAGCATATATGTTTTTGAGGGTGGATATTAGTGGGAGAGGAAAATTCATTTTTAGAGAGTGTGGCAGATAAGAAGGGCCAAGAAACTCAATCAAAGCCTGCTCAGCATCTAGGCTGAGAAGGGTAGCCGGATGCCCTCGAGTCTGCATTTCACTGATTAAGTGCTGGGTTCAGTGGACATTATCTGTGGTGGACCTTTCCCATACAAAGCTGGTCTCGTCCACATTAATCATGGAGGGAAGAATTAGGTCAATCGGTGGGCCAATATTGACATGAAATATTTATAATCAGAATTAAGGACTGATATTGGGCAATATGATTCACAATATTGCAGGTTTTTATCTGGTTTTAAGATTACAGAGATTGCAGCACATGCCCAGCTGGGGGGGGGGGTTCTGTAATTGCCTCATGGAGTTGCACTATCGATCTTTCCATTCCTGTCTACTCTGTTATCCATTTCAGTGAACAGCCCCTCCGCTTTCTCTTAATGGTGCTCTATTTTACCAAGATCCGTCCGGAGTACCGCTATTGTTAATCTGTTCTCTTTTCCAAAATCTCTCAAATCTGTTAACATCAGTGTCATCTGCTTTTGGAGAGATTTAATAGAGGAGGCTGCAGCTCTAGCACGGCTGCTGTGCGACGAAAGCTGAGAGCTATCACTGTCAGAAGGGTTACTGTCGCCATCCATAGAATCCACGGGTGATGGAGCCTGGTTTGCCTTTCCCTTTGGCATGATAAATAGTTCTGTGCCTTCTGGCTGATCTTTTAGAGTTATTTTTGCTGTTTTAATAGTTTATTCACCCAGGTATAGATGGAGCCACAGTTCAGGCTGCTTCCATGAGGGTGACGTCACCGGAAGTCTGTGTGTGTATTTTTAACTGTCGTATTGTCCCTTTTTTAAAAGCCTAATTTTTCACCCTACAGTGTAAAAATTGTCCATCTAGCTTGGAATTTAGAGAAGGAACAAAAATGTAAATATTTCTGATTTATGATGTCTAGTTTTAACAAGTGGATAGATGTAAATTGGTTCTCTGCAGCAACTCAAGTCATCTGTCTCTCCTGCCTGAAGCTTCTGAGAGTGCTGGGTCACATGACCTGCATTTGGTGAGCTTCCAAAGTGGCATCTGATTGGACAGGAACTCTTGGGAGATCTTGAATTCCTGCCGAATAGTAACATGCTGAATAGCCCAAATGTTGCAAATTATTCATTTTTCTTCCCGAGTAATGAATAGCCTATTTGTAGTATTCAGGAAATACTATTCGTTACTCGCATACACCTACTCAGTACTGGATTGGAATAAATTACATGCTACTAGTAGTCTTTTTGAAATCATGGCATAATGCAATCTTGATAGTATTTTATGTCTACTGGAATGATGTGTATACTCTCTTTTTCATAAGTCTCTTTCCAAAGATCCAATAGATTGTTAGAGGATAAAAAATTCAGAAATATCCTGGGCTTATATTTGTCCTAAGTTTTTGTTTGTGTAGACTTATCCAAATTTTCATCATGTAAACAATTCATGTCTCTTCCTAATAATATGTTATCACAGTTCCCATTGGCACAGCCTATTGTTCACTCCTGTGCAAAAAACTCAAAAGCCTTGAAAGGAGGCATAAAGGGAGCCTATAATGATTTCTGTTCTGAACCATTTTATCTTAATCATAATTGTTCTCCCCTCTGCATCATACTGTGTATGTAATATTTGTCCTTTAAAGTTTTTTTTATCAGAATAGCCACTCCTTTGCTGTTCTCTGATGTACTTTGAGATGAAAATATTTGCTCTACCCACCCTGTTGTAAGCTTTCTTATATCTTTTTCGTTCAAGTACATTATGTTATGTCTACCTCTAATTTTTTCAATTTGTTTAAAATGCGGTATATTTTTACAAGTGATTTTGCTCCATTAACGTTCCATGTAGCTCCTTTAATTATCATATTCATCCATCTGTAAAATGTTTGTGTATTGCTCTACCATATTTAAGCAACAAAAACTTCTTTGTTGAACAATTGTTAACCATTCTTGCCTGATTCCCCCTTCTAACCAGAATAATATGATTCCCCCTTCAGTCTCCCCTTCCTAACTCGCACCTCCCTCCTCCATCCTTTCTGCCAAAGAAACCAGTTCTGGCAGACCCCAATTTATTACTTGGTACACCTGCAATACTGCAAGTTAGTATAGAACATAAAATAATAGATTGAAATTAATATTACCTATAATGTTTGATCAACCTGTGAAAAAAGTGACAGAAATTGTTTAGCAAAGCAAACTTTATTCACAGCAAACTTTAAAAGTGGTCATTATAAAAATGTCACTGTAAGTTATCCTTCATTTCAGTGCATGTAAAGGACATCGCTGACGTCATACTGTTATGATCTGGTTTCTATCACTAGTGTACTTTGCAGTCGGTGAGACCTCTGGGATCTGAAAAAAAAAGCCAACAGAAAACAATGTAAGAATATTTACTGTTCTGTACTTGTTTAATAAAGCAGGCTGTGTTACAAATATGAGGTTACCAGGCTGAGGCACGTCACGTGAGCATCAACAATACTGGCTTCTGTGAAGCTGCAGATGCAACCATTGTGCTGCTTGCTAATGTTTTTAAAAGATATTGTCAGCCACTGTGCATGTTTAGTGTTGATGTTACTCATTTTGAGGCCCACAGAGATCTCTGTTGATAGGGTGCATGCACTTATTTGCCCTGTGATGAGCTTGGCATACCATTTTGTGAAGCATGTTTTTAACTCGCCCTTCAGCAGCTTGTCTATCACAACATCTAAGGGCTGTAAGAGGTCAGTGCAGGAGGAAGGAATAAAGACTGGTATAATCTGTACTGACTAGATTTTTCAAGGACATCTGTTGTGGTATGCACTGGGTGCAAATCTAGTATAAGCTGAGAGTGCTGTTCATCGAGTAGGCCATTTCATTGATGGATGAATGATATATAAGGCACAAGTATATTGTCCACATACTCCAGCACAGAGTACTGCTTGGCCCAGTGATTCTCCCTTGGGGTTATATGCCAACCTGGAGGAAAGCACATTTTTGGATGGCAATTTTTAGTTTTAATTTGCACAACTGAGCCGGTAGGGGCACTAACACAAAATAAACCAGGTGTTGCAATTACATGTTTTACATTGTTTGCTCTCTCCCTTATAGTTCACACATTTAATTTCAGTTGTAATGTGGTGCTACTATTTGCCTTAACCCTTTTGCACTCCCTCTCCAGATGCCCCCACCAAACATTTCATAAGCTGAAACATAAAAATGCAAATTCAGTAGAAACAGAAAAATAAAGCATGGAGAACAAAATCTGCTCAGTCTTGCATGATTTTCCTCAGTTTTCAGTTTATGGTAGTTAAATAAGCCAGCAATAAGACACTCTGAGGTGTGGTTTATGGCCTGATAAGAGCATGCCCCAGGTGCATTATAAGGTACAAGGTGCTTGTGCCAAGTGCCTTTAGCACCTGGGAAGTGCTTTTATCAGGCCATAATCCACACCTCGGAGTGTCTTATTGCACTTATAAAATGGGCCCACCGGTAAAGTAGTTAATTTAAAAAATGGATATACTAACTGTACATAAAAAAAAAAATAGTAAAAGAAAATATGATTATTTCAAAACCCCAAAAATAGTCCCTGTCATTGTCTCTGAATGGAGATGTGTCATCATATGCCACTACAGGAGGTTGGTGTATGTCTGTCTCTGCAGTCTCTAGGCACACATATACACACAGAAAGACTTAAAAACTGTGTTTTTGTTTTGTTTCTTCTTTTTTTCATATTTGCTACTTTGATCACCCAGTATCAGTTATACCAAGTGCCAACGACTTGTCCAGTACTCTATGATTTACTGTGAATTTTCTTGGCATCCCCTCACTTCAGAAGATAAATTTTTTTAATTTTATTCATTTTTTTTACATTTATGTCATTAAATCTTTTTCTTTAATTGGCTAGCTGCAGTGGTAGCGAGCATGTCCCTCAGCGGCCGCCATAGATAGACATTGTCTGCTTCGCGGTTCAGGACCATTAGTGAGGTACAACGAGGAACAACTCCGCAGTACTGTAAACAGAAATGAGGTGCAGTTCTTAAAGGAAAACTCTGCAAATTCAGTGGCCCCTGCCCCTGAAAAGCTTACCCCAATCCAGCTTTTTATGCAGAAAAGCATGTTTTTCTCACGCTGCTGTTTAGTTTATTTTTATAGCAAAAATTCTGTGAACCAGGAGTATGGCGGATGCTGGGTGGCTCCATTTACAATAAAGGTGCAGTGCCACACTACTCACTTTAGTACATTCGAGCAGTGTGGCACCACACATTTACAGTAAATGGAGCCCCCAGCATCTGTCATAATCCCGGTTTAGGCCATTTTTCCAATAAAAATAAAGTAAGTAGCAGTGCAAGGAAAACATGCTTCTCTGCATAAAAAGCTGGATCAGGTGGTAAGCTTTTCGGGGGCAAAGGGCACTGAATTTGCAGAGTTTTCCTTTAAATATTCATTGTTGTAACTCGCTTTTCTGGGACTGGATGAGGCGAGATGGGGTGGAGAGGGGATGAACTCTGGAGATCTGATACACTGTTGAGCTACAGGATGCGACATACAGCAGGAACTATCACGAGTCCTGAGGGAATGGGCAGTGAGTAAAAGAAAGATGTTTAAACAACCAAGGTCTATGGAGGCATTTCTGTGGTTTCTCTACTAGTGCTAGTGTGTTTGGCGTAGGGTTATGTGTGTGTTATGTGGGGAACCAATGAAACTGTTGAGAGTTTTTACTTTTCTGTGCCACCACTCTCCCGGTTCTCTCGGATGATAGGTGAGAAGTTGTAGCGGGAAAACGGTGGCACGGATTGATTCCCCTGTGTACTGTGTCTTAGTTGGGAGAAGCAATGTACGTTGCAACATTATGTCCTGGTAAGGACACGGCTGGAAAGGGCTTCCAGCCAATCAGCAAGCAGAACTGTTTTTGCCCATTTTATAAGTGACTTACTTACGGTGGCCCAAAGAGGTTTGACAACCAAATTCTCAAGTCAGTAAGGGCTTCCTCACAGTTATTGTACAGCAAAGACTGATGCTTCAATAGCACCTTCAGTTTTGCTAGAAACATTATACATACTTTAATGCTCTGCTTCCATAGGGTTTGTATCTGGTTATAATGTTTTCCATGCAGCCATAAGTGTTTAGAAAAATCCTGTCTTGCCAATACTATTTTCTGTCCTTTAAATCTGAAATATTTTTTCTTGAAATGCCTTAAGAGTTTATAATTTGTCACCTGTCCTCAAGAATTTTATCATAGGCTTCGTGGACTCTGCTTCCCCATCTCTCCATGTATCACCTAGCCAATGGTTTCTGTCTATTATTGGTAGATCTTTTAATAACTCTTGAAGTAGTTGTTGGAGTAAGTTGTGGATGGAAGTGTCTTCCCACTTTGGCATCATACCAAATATTCTGATAATTTTTCTGAATGACCTGTTCTCTTGGTCATCTATTTTAATTTTAAACCCGTCCTGTTTCTTTTTTTGTTATCAACATCAGTTCTTTTGTCAAGGGATTTAACTTGTCCTCCAAATCACAGTGGCATTTTTCTAATTCATTTAGACCTTTTAACCTCTGTTTCTAGTTTAGATTCCAGACTACCCAGTGTAGATTTCACTTCTTCCTTACATTCAGGCATTTTTTTTTAGTTTGTCCAGATTTTCTTGTATCTCTGAGATATTATCCAATAATTTCAAGGCCCATTTAAGGAGTGTCCCCTCCCCCCTTTGTATCTTTGTCTTTTGTTTCATGCTTGGTTAGTGGGTTAAAAATGACTTTTTGTTGTTTTATTGTTATGACTCCTTGTTTTTATTTTGAGGCCTTCACTGAACACCCGAAATGCTTACACCTCCGCTGTCCTCCTCTGTCTGATTTGTATTTTATTGCTTGTTCTCATTTTCTCTTTTTTTAATCTGCTTTGTTTTGCATTTTTGGAGGTATTCTGTCTCAGATTTTTTTAAAGGCAGTTGGGTTTGAAGCAGGCAACTTCCTATCAATGCTTGAACCCCCAGCTTTAATTTTATTTTTTGGGATTTCAGGCCTTTTAGCTTCTCAATGACAGTTCCTTGCTTTTTTCAGAAGATCACAACAGTTTACTCAAGCTTTTATTTTCAGTTTTCCTAGGTACAATATTTTTGTTGGGGTATGGAATATGAAGAATTAACTCCCCCAACTGATGCTTTATTCTGCTGCTCATCCTGTATTAAAGAGCTTATATCCCACTTTATCCTCTTATCAATTCTGTGAAACCTATAGTTAGTATCATTTGGGAGGGAGGGCTAGAGTATTACTGCCTGCTAGCCTGAATACTGGGTAATATAGTACATGATGTTAAAGAAAACAATAAAAAAACATGTAACTCACATCCATTGTACGCTGGATAAACTAACTTCTCCTGGAACCCCTACTTTTGTTTCAGTTTACTTTAGCTTTGATGTTCTTACTCCCCCCCAATTATTTTTTTCAAATCTGTGCAGCTTCTTCAGCCCACACTTATTACCTTGGTATCCAGTGAGGATGGTGACTGAATATGGGTGACCATCAAAGCAATGACTCATATTCAGTGCTTTCCCCATGGGCTACCCAGCAAGGGTAGCAACCCTATGCGAAAGCCAGTGAAGGGAAGGATGAGCGGAAAAGGGGGGATAGCAAGGGGAAGGGGAAGGTCAGGGAAGGTGTTTTAGGTGACTGGTGTGCCTGCTGCTGCTGAATTTGCCATGTGGTGTGGTGGTGTGAGTGGCAAGCTCTGGTGCAGCAGATACTGGGCTGGGGCTGGGAGCATTGAAATGTTGCCGCTGCCTGCAGATGCAGGACTTAATTTTTTTGCAGAATCCAGTTTTTGGCCCCTTCCCAACATGCACCCCCCTGGAGTTGAGAATCTAAATTCAGGGGTTGCGGGTCACCTGGAAGTGTGTATTGCCGACTTGCTTTTTGGTGATATATATGCGCCATAATAGCGATTGCTGTTTTGCAATCGCTGTTATGACATGGAACCTGTTACCTTTGGGAAACGGTTTCATTTTTATGCTGACTTCTCTCCCCCAACTGGGAAAAGCTACTAAATACTGTGTTCCCATTTCACTGTTTTCTTGGTGGGCCATCAGTTCAAGGCAGCAAGACTGTCATCAAAGCCTGTAGCAAAGTTTATCTTCTCTTGAGCCACAAAGAACAATTGAAAGCACTTCTACGGACAGATACCAGTCAGTGGTCTGCCAGTCTGTCTATGGGGTCAGCACACTAGGTAAACATGCTGAACTCGCACTCCATGAATCCCCTGCAGATTACTAAGAGTCATTATTCATGATCCTCGGGTTGACTGAGTCAACTGGAGGACAAAAACAAAAAGCTTTAAATGGTTCAACAGTTCCCAATTCCTGGTTCATGAAACCATATTGAGAGGGCATACTAAAAACACTTTTATATGCATTTGATGCATTTTGTGATGACACTGCATTAGCACAAGGAGCTATGGAGAGATGCCAGCAGCACTCGTCCTGTCTAAACTGCATGCATACTCAGTGCAAATCCACCCCCAACCCCCTACCCCATGTCATGCCTCTTCTTGTAGTGCAGTGGTCCTACTTTGTAAAAACTTTTTTGGGGAAGGTGCATTGAAACTTTCAAGAACCTTTTTTATTAGTAGTAGTTGTATTTTTATTTATTAGGCACCCTGTCCTGCAGGCTTAAGACACCTTACAAATCGCACAGATCATACAGGAGCCATACATACCATAATGTAAGCCTGACCATAATTCTAGCACCAAAGAATAAACTTTTGAGATGGAAATAAAGGAGATAAACAGGGTAGGCTATGCTGAAAAGGTATTACTTAAGACCCATTAAAAATACTCCACCAAAGTTGTCCCTCTCCAAAACGACGAGGCAATGTGTTCTATAGACTGGGCACTGCAACCACAATACCCCATCTCTGGGCATTTTATGAAAGTCTGCAAACTTGCTGCAGTTTTTGTACTGAAAAAGTCTTGCTTTGTAAAAGTAATTGGAGATGGGGTGGGTACACTGAAACTGGTGAGAACTCTTATTTATGAAAGTGTCATTTTGTGGTTGTTACTAATGCTGTTAAGGAAAGTGTGGTTTTGAGGTTAAGAAATGAGGTGTTATTAAGGTGCAAATAATACACAATAATTACTGGGTTGCACTTTTAATATGTAAATAACGATGCTATAATTTTTGGTTACAACCTGTCATGTGTAACTGCAAGCTGTCAATCAAGCTGTCACTGCTCAAACCATGCATCCCACTACCGCAACTGCATCTAGTTTTAAATAATTAGTGGCCCTCACAGAAAACAAACTTTTCTCACATAAAATCATGGCAAACACTTAAATGCAGCTATACAGTTAACTTAATAAGTGTTGAAAAATGTTGCACAAATAAAAAAAAAATGAGCTTCAAACACACCGTTCTTGTTGTCTCTGTACACCACTGCCTCTATTTAAAATGATTGGTCAGTAATTATAACAAAAACAAAAACAAGGGTAGGTGTGTGGAACAAAGAATTGTATACACACCCTGGGTGTGGGACGCTTCACTCTCGGAGTTTATGTAGCAACTCACACCACAGATGTGTATACAATTCTGGCTATACACACTGACCCACATATTATTCTACTATAAATTAACTGAGTTTTGCTTTTTCCCTTAGGAAAACCTGTTGCATAATTTGCCATTATAAAGGAGTGTTTATAATGACAAACATGTGCTGGGTTTCCCCTCACTCTGCACTTGTGCCAGCTGCAGCTCTTCCATTCCTGGCTGCTGGCCGCGTTGCTTTGTCACCTGAAACTGCACCACTTCTCAGACTCGGTGGTAAGTTATTATTATTTTTTTTTTAAAACATTGGTTTAAAAATTTTAAAAACAGCAACTACCAGAAAAAAAAAAAACTTAACTCTTAGAAGGGGACCGGGGACTGCGCTAAAACCCAAAGGGATCATGGCCACACCGGAATGTCTGTTATTTTATGTAATTGCTGTGGCAAAAAAGTGAAATCCAGCAATTACATAAAACAAAATATGGGGTGGTGCAGAAACTAGAATTTTACACATACCCTTGGTGCTGGATGCCTAGATAAACCCCTCGAGCTTGATCTTGGGGTTTATGTGACATCCAACACCTCGGGTGTGTATACAGCAAAATTCTTATTACACACACACACACACACTACCCCATATAGTATTATATGTATAATTACTGGTGGCCCCCTTTATCACACTGTTTACAAGGGTCTCCAAAATGCCATAATAACCCAAAAATGAGTTATTATGGCATTCACTAAACTTTCTTTCGCCTCCAGTGTCCTTTCTGTGTCACTCCAGTGTACCGCACCACTTCATTGGCTCATGCTCCATGTGTGGGCAGGCTGAACAGTATTATAAACATGGTGGCTCAGTTTTCCACCTACCGAAGAGCCACTTTTGTTTACTACCCTCCCCATCTTTATTTGATTTTTTTATTCTTTATTTGGTTGATCCTACCTGTCAAATAAAAAAAAATATCTGGTTGATTCCACTGTATCTCCAGATTGAGAAACACCAAGTCACCGACTCCGAGTTCAATCCAGGATGGACCCCAGTAAGAGCCATGGCTGACAGTTTAAAGAAGAAAAAAAAGTCCGTCTGATAGAGCGAGGCAAAAGGGGAAAGAGTGTGAGTGTGTGTGTGATCAATTGTGTGAGAGAGAGAGTGTGTGTGTGTGTGTGTGTGTGTGTGTGTGTGTGTGAGTCTGTAGACAAATGCAGGGTAATGTATTTTGGGACAAATAATCCTAGGAATGTATATATCCTGGATAAGACAGCTTTATGTAGTTCATCTTTGGAAAAGGACTTAGGTGTATTTATAACTGATGATTTTCTTCCCAATTCACATTTAAATTAAGTCATTCTAAAGGCTAATCATGTTATTTGGACCATTAAGCGTAATATTACATCGAGAGATGCTAAAGTCTTGTTGCCTTTGTACAGGTCCTATGTTATCCCACATTTGGATTATTCTTCCCCTTTTAAAAAACAAGATATTAGACAAATAGAAGGTGTTCAAAGAAAGTATACTAAAATGATGTGTGGTCTAAAAAATGTTCCTTATGAACAAAGACTCATCTCACTCGATTTGATGTCACTATTTGTTAGGCGTTTAAGGGGTGATCTCCTTCTTATGTATAACACTATAAATGACCCATTTTTAATAACAAATCTGGGGTTTCTTTCTAAGGATCCAATCTACACTACAAGGGGACATCCCTTGCAGTTGCAGTTGCAGTTAAAAAAGTTTAATCATCTCCCGCGCAAGTTTTTTTACACAGGAAGAATTATCAAACTGTGGAATAGTCTACCTATTGAGGTGATTGACTGTAACTCTTGGCAATCATACAAAAGGCAACAGGATAAATTTATTCTGTTCGGTGGTAATTTTGGTTACTATTAATACATAGAGGAGCATTTTTTGGGCCTTTTTGGCTCTCTTGCTCCTTACCAATCCTAGTATGAATCCTAGTATACACTGACCAAGGGGAATAACTCATTGCACCAGTAATTATAAAAAATAATGCATAGTTAAGTGTGTGTTCATGAATTTTTTTTTCACACCCTTGATGTGTGATGCCCACATAAACCTTGGTTGTGAAAAAAAAAAATTCATAACACACACTTGCCTATCCATTATTTTTTATAATTACTTGTGCAATGAGTTAGGGGGGTCAATACCAGTTCTTTCACAGAAGAAAAGGTTCTGAAAGAACACCTAAAACTGAAGGTGGACGAAGCGATGGGGCCTGATGGGATTCACCCCAGAATTCTAAAAGAACTAAGGGGAGAACTAGTGACACCACTGATTAACCTTTTTAGCAAATCATGGGAGGATGATGTTGTGCCTGAAGACTGGAGGGGGGTTGGTGTGATTCCCCTTCACAAAAGTGGGAGCAAAGCAGAGGCAGAAAACTACAGACCTGTTAGCTTGACCTCAGTGGTAGGGAAAGTGATGGAGTCACTTCTGAAAGAAAGAATTGTTGAGTACCTAGAGGCCAGCATGGCACAGGATGCAAGGTAGCATGGATTCACAGCGGGAAGGTCATGTCAGATGACTCTAATAGATTTCTTCGACTGGGTGACTAAAGTAGTAGACCAGGGAGGGGCTGTGTACATGGCCTACCTAGACTTTAGCAAGGCATTTGACACAGTCCCACACAAAAGATTAATAAACAAATTAGCCAGCCTGAGAGTGGGTTCCAGGGTAGTAGCCTGGGCAAAAAATTGGCTGGGCAACACGACACAGAGGGTAATAGTAAATGGAGTCCACTCCAAAGAAAGGGGGGTTACTAGTGGGGTACCACATGGTTCAGTACTGAGTCTGGTCCTTTTTAATGTCTTTGTAAGTGGCATTGTGGAGGGACTGGCAGGAAAAGTATGCCTCTTTGCAGATGACACAAAGATTTGCAACAGGGTTGATACACAAGGGGGAAGTGGAAAGGATAAGAAAGGACTTGGCAAGGTTGGAGGAATGGTCAGAAGTATGGCAGCTTAGATTCAGTGCAAAGAAGTGCAAAGTAATGCACCTGGGAAACAAAATCCCAGGGGAAGAGTACACAATGGGGGATTAACAACAACAAAAATGGAAAGAGACCTGAGGATAGTCATATCAGATGACCTAAAGGTAAACAAGCAATGTGAGAAGGCAGTAAGGTTGGCTGGGGAGTACTGAGATGTATAGGGAGAGGCATCACCAGTAGAAAACAGGAAATTGTTATTCCTCAGTACAGACAGTTGGCAAGACCCCATGTGGAGTACTGCGTGCAGTTCTGGAGACCCCGTCTCTGCAAGGACACAGACAGAATGGAGGCAGTCCAGAGGAGGGCAATTAAAATGGTGCAGCGTCTGCAACAAAATCCATACAAAGAGAGACTTAAGGAGCTTAATATGTATAACCTTGAGGAAAGGAGAGAGAGGGGGGCATGATAGAAACTTTCAAGTACCTCAAGGGAATTAGCAATGCCCAAGAGGGTAGCATATTTCAGAAAAAGAGATGTGCAAGAACAAGGAGACACAATTTGAAGATAGAGGAGGGATGGCTCAGGGGCAATGTAAGGAAGTATTTTTTTCACAGACAGGGTGGTGGACGCATGGAAGGGCCTTTTTGAGGAGGTCATGGGGTGAAAAACAGTGGGAGAATTAAAGAATGCATGAGACAGACATAAGACAATTCTGGTGGGGGTTAGGAAGAAGTAGGCTATTTAACTAGGATCTGTAGCTTATCCAATAGGTAGTGAAATGAGCAGACTAGTTGGGCCAAGCAGTCCTTATCTGCCAACAAAGTCTATGTTTCTATTTTTCTGTTCTCTATATAATAACTGTGCATCAAGTTTTTCAATGGAGATGTCCAGTTAATATTTGCCATGATAACCGACTGGTTACTGCAGCATTCACGTACCCACTGAACACCAGTTGCTGTCTCCTGACACCTCGAGCATTGCACTCAGTCAGCAGTGTACAACTCTAATAGCCCTTGTTTGAAACAAAGTTGGTTCTTGTCATGCTTTTGGGCTCCAAATCTTTAAAAATCATCTTGCTTTCCCACCAGGAAATGTTCTGTTTGCTCACAGTTGCTACCTGATGTGTAACTGACTTGTAAGAAAAAAAAAAAAAAGCGTCTGTACGATTCTCTTTGGGGCGTTACTTGAGTGCGGCTCAATTATTCAGACAGGAGCAAGCTTGATTTAACGACTACTACCCCCCCTTCCCCCAAATCATGGTTGTGGATCAGTACAGCAGCAGGCACCTTCTGAAGTATTGTCTTTAATTTGGGGGGGGGGGCGATGGCTAGATATTTTGCAAAAAGAAACAAAAAACAACTACTGGGCACTTAGTTCAGTAGTCACCATATAACAGACTGTAGGCTGATCATGATTAAAAATATTTGCTTTATTTAAATTGCAAAATCATCCATGCTATATAAGGCAGTGTGGAGCATATATACAGATCGAAGATGCCCAACGTTTCATGCCACATTGTGTACTTTGTCAAGGTGTCTGGGTATTGGTATTTATTTATTGCACATATTTAAAGTGGCAACCTCCAAAGACAAAGTATACCACATAATTATTAATTAGACAAAGTATACAACATAATTATTAACTAGACAAAGTGTACCACATAATTATTAACTAGACAAAGTGTACCACATAATTAACTAGACAAAGTGTACCACATAATTATCAACTAGACAACGTATACTACATAATTATTAACTAGGCAACATGTACCACATAATTATTAACTAGACAAAGAATACAACATAATTATTAACTAGACAAAGTATACCACATAATTATTAATATAGGACAGAGACATTTCTAACATCTATGCTAAAATATAGCACAGATACAATTTAGTGCAAGTTGAGATTAAATATTGGCATAATAACTATAGCAGTACTATCTAAATTCATGTTGCACTGTATACTATAATATTAGCTATCGGTGCACAGATTCATGACTTAGTTCAATGCTCATGTCATGATTCAAAAATTCACAGTATAAAAACATGTTTACTGCTAATTGCATCCTCTGATCTGGGACCCAGTAGTAAATGAGATTGTTTCAGCACACAACCATCAATCCAGATGTTAATTTTTACTTTTTTACTTTTTTTAAAGCATCTACTAGACATGCTAGTACTCCAGATGTCACTTGATGATGGACAGACCAAAACCATTCAGTTTGTCTTTACACCACGCATCATGGTCATGTCCAGGGTTCAGTGCATTTTCTTTTTTCCTTTTTATTATATAGAGGGCCAGCTATTCCTTTTCTGAAAAGGTACTCAACAAGAAACCTTGTTAGAAAACAGCACAATAAATGGCAATAACAGCATACTGCACGAATATAATATTTGATAGAAACCAAGTCTCAGATCAAGGGATTTAAGGCTAAAATGATTTGTGTGGGGAGCTGGGGGTTGGGGGTGAGGTGGGGCAGAAATTATATAAAATATAGTGTAAAGTAGTATTGTTACTTGAATTTAATGTCCATCTTCAATGTGTGATGTTTAAATAAACCCCTTGAGCTTTGCTTTTGGGGTTTTTGTAGCATTACAAACCCTGGGTGTGTATTAAATTTTCATAACACACACCACCTTATGCATTATTCTATATTTTATATGGTGATAGTAGGGTAAGTATATTGGTATATGTAAACAATAATACCTGACAGGGTGTGGAGTATTGGTGGCTAACCGCATGCTGAGGCAGAGGACCTTATAGCACCTATAACTGTGGTTATCCACCATTATACAATTAAGCAATAAGGCATGACAGGGTGTGGTATATCATGAGATATTGTCACACCTTGGGTGGTTGGGCACGAGGTCGCAGGCCGAGTGTGTCCAACCGCCCAAGATGTGATGATATCCCATGATATACCACACCCTGGAGTGACTTATTGCTATTATGAACTGAGTTACAAGTTTTTTAAATAAAAAAAAATAAAAGAAACAAGTTTTAAAACGTTTTATGAATGAGCTTTTGGGTGGTGTAGGAGTACATTTTGAAAAAGTAGTTCTCAGACAGTAGAGAGCAAGGAGGCTGGTGGCACTAGAACTTTTCTGAAGCTGTGATGATATAGTCTGATATCATCATGGCTTCAAAGAGCTCTCAGCCAATCAGATTCCTCTATTTATGATCCTCAGTTCAAAATGGCACTTTTAAAACTACAAAGCTGATTGACTAACTGGGCATTTTATTCATGAGTAAATCCCAGCATAATTCATGGATAAAAACCCAGTCAGCCTCCTCGTCAAAACCTCCACTGACTGACAGCAGGAATCAGTCCACCCCCAACCCGAAAATGTAAACAAAACCCTGCCATCTTTAAAACCACCACCATGATTCCATAATACAAGAGACTGCCAACCGCTTGTGAGACAGACAAAGTGCATAAAAAAATGTCTGATTTAAACAGCAGCTTCCAGCTACATAGCACTGAAACTCTAGACGTGCTGTTTAGTACACTCACCACATGCAGAAGCTGCTAACAGTGTGATCGTGCTTTTAACACCCCTGCAAACACAGACTCTGTGAAACTAACTGTTGCAGCACCTGTACCTCAGAACCACAATATTTAACTACAGATTTTTCTGTTTAGTACACTTTACCTGCTTCTTACCATCAATACTGGCAATCACTTTCCATTGTGACTCCCTCACGCTGACATCTCCGATTATCCCTCACACTAACTCCCAGTACCAGGCGGCTTCTCCTTGCAACTCCACAGACACTGCCTTGGGCACCTCTGAAGGACAAAACTATTTTGTCAGTCACCCCTTCACATCATGTTCACAATCTGTTTCCTGTGCTGTCCAAAAAAAAATATTTTCCGACCCCTTCCAAAGCCAGTAGCCAGCACTGGCGGGCTCTGCCCTGCAGCTCCATTTATGCTGCCAAATGACGGCATCTCCTTAGCAAAACAGAGCTATTTTTTTCTGGGGCAGGAATGAATTCAATTAAAATAATTTAAAAGGCAAAAAAACAAAACAAAAAAAACTGTTTTTTTTTGGGTGGGGGTCTCAAAAACTAAGGGGGACATTGTATGATCGCAATAAACCATCCCAGGGTGTGGGTTATGCTGGGATTTACCCACTTCTGCTGTAGATCTGGTCACTCAGCCTGTGGCTTAATGACTAAACCACACCAGGCATGGGAAAGTTCCAGCAGAACCCACCCCCTGGCATGGTTTATTGCTTAAATACCCTACACCCTGAAGGGTATTATTGCACTTAGAAAATGGGTTGGGCAAATTTTAAAAACATCTGTGAAAGATAAAAAAGACACAAAAATACAATAAAATATTGCTTAGAAAAAATATATAGTCCCTCCACAGATGCTTTCTACCTGTCAGTTATTTATCTTTCTATATATGCAGTAGAAGGTTTATTTGTTTAGCATGGAACACTAGAGCTAGGGCTACATGTGGCAAACCTGAAAAAGTGTTAGCAAACAGGTTTCTACTCTCTAAATTGTCTGTCTCTCTGAAAAAGAAAAAAAAATCCCTCCAAAAAAAAGCTCTCAGGGCTCTCTGTCTCTCTGTCTCTCTCTCCCTCCCTCATTCTGTGCTGGCTGTTGGTGTGTATGGAACAGAGTGGGTTAGTGGGGGTCTGCACTCCCCTTAAACAGCAGAAAGGGAAAAACACTGTCTTTACCCCAGTCCAACAGTATGTTTTAAGTAGGGGCATTACAGAAAAGGCTGTGTTGAGCTAGGCACAGTTGTTTAGTGCCATTTTAAAAGTTTTATTCAGCAGTCAAGTGGCTTGTCAAAACTGGAAGTGCCTTGGAAGCACTTCCAGTTTTCTGAAACGTATTGAGCAGCTGGTGTGAGTGTCACTGGTCCAAAGGCAAGGGCTGCATGTGGCAAACCTGCAAAAGTGTTACCAATGTCTGTCTCTCTGGAAAAGAAAAAAATCCCTCCCAAAAAATGTTCTCAGGACTCTCTCTCTCTCTCTCTCTCTCTGACTCTCTTCCTGTGCTAATTGTTGGTGTATGTGTGAGGTAGTGTGGGCTAGTGGTGGTTCATACTCCCCTTAAACATCAGAAAAGGGAAAAACACTGTCTTTACCCCAATCCAACAGTGTGTTTTAAGTAGGGGCATGACAGAAAAGACAGTTTTAAGATAGGTATAGTAGTTTAATGGCATTCTCCCTGCCACATGGGGTGCCCCAGGGCTTTGTGCTTATGTGTATGTTATTCACGGTGTATATACTGCCATTGGGATACATCGTAAGGCAGTATGGTCTGAGTTTTCACTGCTATGCAGATGATACTCAGATATACATGTCCTTTGTACCCGACTGGGATGATGCGGTCTCAGTGATTAACAACTGCCTCTCCGAGATCCAGGACTGGATGAGTGCCAACTGTTTGAAGCTGAATCCTGACAAAACTGAGGTTTTGGTGGTGGACCCAGGCCATTGGGTCAAGGGGTCTTCAGCTGGACAGGCCTCTGGGCTTCTGCTTGGTGGTAGCCAGCTGATGCCCTCTGAATGGGTGTGGAGTCTGGCGGTATTTTTGCCAAGTGGTTGACTTTGATATCTCAGGTGTCATCTGTTGTCAAGCCTCATTTTACCATGTGAGGAATATCACCCGGATTAAGCACCTGGTTCCACCCAGTGACCTTCCAACATTGGTCCATGCCTTTGTGATCTCCTGCCTTGATTACTGCAATGCCCTGCACCTAGGGCTACAGGTGGTCGATATCCACTGCTTGCAGCTGGTGCAGAATGCTGCAGCCAGGTTGTTGACTAGACTTTCTTGATCTAGCCATGTCACGCCTGTGCTGCATGGGCTGCACAGGCTGCCAGTTCAGTGGCTGATCACCTTCAAGATTGGCTTGCTGACCTACAAAGCCCTACATGGACAGGGACCGAGTTACCTCCAAGAGCTTCTGCATCCCTATTGCCCCCTCAGACCGCTCCACTGATGAGGGATTGCTGGAGATTCCCATGGTCTGTTTGAAGACCTCTGGAGTTTGAGCCTTTGCATTTGTGGCTCCTACCCTGTGGAATTCTCAACCTCATCAGTTAGGGGGTGTCTGACTGTTGAGAGCTTTAAATCGGCACTCAAAATGTATTTCTTTTCACTTGCCTTTCCTGACAATTAATTTATGGAAGTCTGCTGTTGTGTTGGATTTTAAAAATTTATAGTTTTAAGGTTTTTAAATTCTGTAAAAGCGCTTTGATACATGTTGGACTGCACTTGAAACAAATAAAGATTATTATTATTAATAATTAAAGTTTTATTCAGCAGTTCAGTAGCTCACTTATTTATTTATTAGCTTTTGGTAACCGGGTAAGTGTGCTAGGCAACAGACCTGCCTATTTTCAGGCATGACCCGGGAGAGCACAGGACATTGGTTACAATATGCAGAAATGCACAGACATAATATAGGTGTACAGGAGCAAAACAAGATATACATTGGGTAGCACAGTAATAGTTACATAAGGGTACATTTTAGGCATAGATCATAATAAGGATGTAAAATAAAGCAATTAGGGTAACCATAAGACAGCTGAGGACAATAAAGACATCAAGGTTCATAGCCACCTAGACAAGCATATTGCATGGGAGAACATTAGTGTAGTACTCATGGTCAGACCTGACAGCCTGCAGTGGGACAAAGCAAATTAAGAGCATTTGCATTGGCCAGAGGCTAGAAGGTGGGTGAACAGCGAGTTTTTGAATTCTTGATGGGAGGCTGAAGTTTTCACCATAAGGGGGAGTGAGTTCCAGAATTTGGGAGCAAAATGGGCAAATGCCTATTCACCCATTTTTGTCATGCAAGGTCTAGTGGAGAGCATGGGGACAGAGGAAGACCTGAGGGTACGGGTGTGTGAGGCAGGAGTCAGGAGGTTGGCAAGATGCAAATTTGGTGACATCCAGTGGACCAGACCTGGGTTTGAATCCCACAGCTTCCACCTGCATACTGTGTGACCCTGAGCAAGTCACTTAACCTCCTTGTGCTCCCAGGTTGCTCCTGTAAAAAAGCTTTCAGCTTAGTGTGCTATACCTGGTTAAACAATGAAATAAATAAATAAAAATAAGATAGACAGGGCAGGGAGGTCTAGACAGGGAGTCGATAAAGCAGCCCAGGGAGTAGGCTCGAATATCCTTAGGTGACAGCCAATTTAAGCCAGCGTAAAGGAGACAATGATGGGTAAGACGTGGGGCAGTTAAGGTGAATCTACAGATGTTGCTGTAGACAGTGTCCCATTTATGGAGTGTAGCAGAGTTTGCAGCAAAGAGGAGGGGCAGAGCATATTGGAGCTGGGGTAAGAGAATACCTATCGCAACAGAAAGTCTAGCAGAAGGAGTGAGGGAGTGGCGCATGTGATAAGCTCCACCAATTTTAGCATTGACAGCACGGCACACCATATTGACATGTTGAGACAGGTCAAGTGTGGGATCCAAAGTGACCCCAAGGTACTTGAAGGACTCAGTGTTTAAGATGAGGGAGCCATCAAGGCATTGAACCCGGAGCCTGTTCGCCGGGGCAGACAGTTTCTTAGCGGATCCGAATAGCATAGCACAAGTTTTTTCTAGTTTCAGGACTTGGTGGTTGCTAGAGAGCCAGGTCTGCAGGAATTGGAAGTCATTAGTGAGAGTGGAGTTGATGGCAGCAACTGATTTTGACCCAGAGTAGAGAACAAGGTCATCTCGTACATAAGAATGCAGCTATGCGGGACATGGTGGGAATATCATTTAGGAAGAGGGAGAGAGTAGAGGTCAAGAGTGGATCCTGGGAAACTCCACGGGAGATGTTTAGGGGAGGAAAGGGCTTGTGAAATGCTACTGCCTGAGTCCGATTGTCAAGATAGCTATGGAACCAGGAGAGGGCTTGGTCAGATGCTCCAATGGATTGGAGTTTCTTTAGCATGAGAGGATGGTGTACCATGTTGAAGGCTTTAGACAGGTCGATAAAGACGGCCCCAGTGAGTAGGCCATGGTCCATATTATTTCTGATGTCATTTGTAAGTTGTGTAAGTGCAGAGGCGGTATTGTGACCGGGCGGAAACCATGTTGGCACGGGTTTGAAGATTAAACATGTCAAGGTGAACAGCAAGCTGGCGGTGGACTATTTTTTCAAGCAGCTTATTGAGAGTGGGCAGAAGAGATATAGGGCGGTAGTTGGACATGAGTTTGACATCGCCCTTTTTGTGTATAGGGATGGTTCTGGCAGTTTTCCAGGTGAATGGGACAGTAGACGTATGAATCAAGAGGTTAAAAAGCCAGGTGATAGGTCTGGTCAGCCAAGGTGCATACTGCTTAAGTATGCAAGGATAGATGCCCTCAGGCCCTTGACCCCCGCGTGCCGGAAGGGAGTTAAGTAGCTTGCGAACTTCAAGGTATGTGGTTGGAGCCAGAACAAAAGGGAGGAGTGGGAGGGGTGAGGGAGGAGAAGAGGGACAGTCAGGTTGTTGGCTAGTTAGAGTAGCGACTGGTGGAGAAGAAAAAAGGGCATTGAAGGCGTTGGCAATGGTGTCATGATTGGTGCAGTGAACACCTTGAATGTTCATGTCAGCTGGATTCTGTTGCTTGTCATTGCCGAGAATGTCCTTAATTTTGGACCAGTACCCGCGTGGATTTGTAGAGGATGTTATTAGTAGGTTCCTATAGTAGGTGCTTTTGGCAATATTAATTTGTCTTTTGCAGTTGTTACGTAATGCACGATAGTCTTCAAAGTCTGCACGGAGGTGGGAGATCTTCCACCTGGACCAAAGTTTGTCCCTAGATTTGAGAAGTTGAAGCAGGGGGTGTGTTAGCCACTTGGTTACTTTCCCTGCCATCCTACGTGTGGTGACTGGGATGTGAAGGTTTTGAAGAGAGAGAGGAGGACGGAGTTGAAATATTCTGTGGCTATATTAATGTCCTCTGTTTGGTAGAGAGGGGCCCAGTAAACCTGGTTAAGGTCAGTTAAGAAGTCCTCATGACTTAGGCAGGAGAGATTAGGAAAGGTTACAGTTTTAGCAGGGAGGGGAGGAATGACAGTGTTCCAGACACAGTAGATGGGATAGTGGTCACTAATTGTGTCAGGTAGCACACCGGCTGAGGCAACATATTCCGTCCTGTTAGTAAGTATCCAGTCAAGGAGGGTGGCACAGTTGCCCCCATGTGAGACCCTTGTGGGTTCATGTATGAGCTGGGATAGATTTACCTTGCTAGCTAAGGAGGATAGGTTAGCTGAGTTTTTCTCGGACCAGTCAAGGTTAAAAATCACCAAGGCAGATAATGTCATTCTTGCCTGTAACTGTAGGCAGAAACCCTAGGAGTTCAGTGATGCCTTGTGTAGCATTTTTTTGGGGGATATAAGTTCAAAAAATATGGAGTTTCTTTACACCCCCAAGAAGCAGTAGGGAGTGCAAGATTTCACAGTTTGGTAGGAGGGGATCCTGCAGAAGGGTAATGTTTAGGTGAGTTTTGAAGTAGAGGGCAAGGCCACTTCCCCTTTTAGTGCCAGGACGGTCAATACGAAGCATGCTGTATCCAGGAAAGTGGCACTGAGAGTCAGGCACTGTGGGCTTAAGCCAGGTTTCTGTGATGGCGAGGATGTCCGGGACGTTAGTATAAATCCAACTTAAACTGGAAGTGCCTTGGAACACACCTTCAGTTTTCTGGAATTTATTGAGCAGCCAATGTGAGCACCAGTCAGCACTGGACAGACAACAAGTGGAGTCCAGAAGGCCAAGAACTTCTGCAACAGTAGATAAACTAGTCCTATCAGCAGAAATGAGTATTGAGGATATCAGGCTGGGGGACGTCATAGGGAAAAGATACAAAAACTACAGTTTAATGTCTCTGCTAAATGTTGCTCTGGATGAAACAAGAGAAAAGGAAGTGTGTCCTCACTGCTATAAAATAAAATTAATGAAGGACGAAATAAACAACCTAAGGAGGTAAATAAATACTGTAGAACAGGTTATATTTGTTGTAAAATAATTATAGCTATATTTGCTCAAGCGAGAACCACGCAAAAATAAGTTGCACTAATTGGACAAAATTGCACATTTTCAATGGGCATGAATTATACTTTAATTTCAGAGCATGAAATTAAATGTACACAATTGCAGTTGATTAGTGCCATGTGCTAAATATGACCTGCATGACAATAAACAGTTCTACAGTAACTTAAAAGAAATAAAGAGCAATGAGTCATTCATGGACAGTGGTCCCTGTTCACTATGGGTGGGTAATATGTGCCAGAGGCATGTAACCCTCCCGTGGAGGTCTGCACCTAAGGACAGGTGTGCAGCAGTGGTATTCGCCACCAACTGCCTGGACTGGTGGTAGTTCAGGTGGCTGTTAAAGATCCCATGGCACTTATCGAAAAGAGTAGGGGAATTTCCCCGGTGTCCTGGCCAAATTTCCCTCATTCACCAAAAATACCACCACAGCTTAATCTGGTTCAAGGTCAGTTGGCATTCATCTGTATCCCTCCCCTCCGGGTCGTGCCTGAAAATAGGCAGGATTTGTCTAGTGCACTTACCCGGTCAACAAAAGCTAAATAAATAAATAAATAAATAAATAAATAAACTGCCACCTGTCCATGGCTCTGCCCTCCCTGGCATGCAGGACTCTGCACGGCAGCTGGGGTGGAGTCACAGACCTGGCCAGACATCCAATCAGATGCCTGAACTGGGAACCACAGTGGATCCTATATGCGGTGGGGCATGCATTGGCAGCATGCCCCACAGATGTCTGAGGGTCAGTGGCTGTGGTGGTGGTGTGGGGAGGCCAATGCTGCTAGCCCTCTGATGGCACCAGAGATGTACATAGGGATGGGGTGGGGGAATGGCAGTTGGCAATGTGAGGGGAGGCACTGTACCCCACTGTTAGTGGGAAAGGCAGGCTCAGCCATTCAGGGAAAGATGGGGGCAGCATCCATGGCCTGTGCCCCTGTGTGTGTGGGGGGTGTCATAGGAGGGGGAAATGATATGCACTGGGGCAGATGGGAGGCATCAGGTGGCTGTACGCAGTGGCCCCGGAGTGTGGGTGGGCTACTCACCCCTGTTGTCAGGCAACTCCCACTGTGTTTGTAGGGTGCATAGGGGTCTTACAGCAGGGTTCTCCCTGGCAAAACCTGTGCCCCCTGTGCATCCCCACTGCCAGCACTGTGTGCCTTGGTGCATGGCACATAGTTCTGGCACACACCCTGCCCAACCCAAGGGCATTGCGTGTGGAGTGGCTACGCACCCCAGATATGTGTTCTTAGCCACTCTGCTCCATTCACGCATAGGACCCATGATTGGGGAAATAAACCCCCCAGATAGTAACCAAATCAGTAATGAAACAGGATAAACAGAACAACAATCAAGCAAGATGGGTGGCAAAAAAAGAAACAGCAATAGTGAAAGCAATTGAGAAGAGAAGTGGTCTGTAGTGCAATTGAGAAAAGAAGCAAAGAATGGTAGGAGAGCAGAGATACATAGATCTGATGCCATAAATGAAGTTGAATGCAGCCCCACTGAGCCATGTTGGGGATGCAAGCACATTATCAGACAATTAGAAATAGGGAAATGTGTTAATAGTTGGAGACTCAATGGTTAGGTTCACAGATTTAATGGTGTGTCCAAAGAATATGTTTAATAGAATGGTGATCTGACTTCCAGGAGTAGGAATTAATGACATAACAACAAATATTGACAAATTATTGAAAGGGTGAAAAGGGTCAGGGTCACAGATACTCATACATGTACAGTGGCGTCCCCCAGGATGAAACCAACTTTTAAAGCACTCTGCAGTATGCTGCAGCAGATCTACCGAATGAAGCAATGTAATTTCAAAGACAATTAGTCCCTTTTGTCATGCAGAAAACTGTGGCATTCACTTCATCCTGGCAGTGTCACATTTTCCTGAATGACAAAAGGGACTAATTGCCATTGAAATTACATTGCTTTATTCAGTAGGTCTGCTGCAGCATTCTGCAGAGTGCTGCAAAATACTGCAGAACTGGGTTTCATCCTGGGGGACGCCACTGTAGGAGTAAATGATATTGGGAAAAAGAGTGAACAATATATTAAATAAGGCTACATAAAATTAGTGGTGAAAGTGACAGCAAATTCATTGACACCTAAATTTTCAGAGATACTATCAGTTCCTAGGGCATCAAGAAAAAAAAACTCAAGACATTATAAAACAGATGGCTAGATGAATGAACATTTAGGAGGATTATAGTTCAGTTAACAAACTGGGAACTATTTCTCAATGCTAAAACCATATATGTCAGAGATGGATTGCACCTGAAGTCTAGAGGAGTCAATAAACTGGCGGACAGATTCAACAATTGCCTGGAAAAACATTTAAACTGCTAAAATGGAATGAGGGGACTCAAAATCCACTTAATAATGGAAGAAGGAAAAGTACTAGTAAAAAAACACAAAGTAAAAATAAAAGAACTAATCATGAACACCTGCAGTCTGGTTGATAAAATGGATAGTTTAAAGATAATTGTAAATAAATGTAAACCAGACGTAGCAGCTGTATCGGAAACCTGGCAGGACCCAGAGGACAACTGGGATAAAACATACAGGGATATGACCTTGCCCATCAAGATAGAAAAGGCAGAAGAGGTGGAGGCATGGCAAGTTATGTAAGTAATACGCTGACATTCATAAATGTGACATCTGATAAAAATCTAGAATCAGTATCTCATACCATATTAATGGATAAAAATTTATAAACTGAGAATAAATAATACTGTTACCAGATGGGTTTCAAATTAGCTAAATACAAGAATGCAAAGGGTAGGATAAGGGGAAATGTGTCAAGTAAGGGAAGAATCATAAATGGAGTTCCCCAGGGGTCAATCTTGGGGCCAGTATTGTTTGGACTTTTCATTGGAGATATGGGACAAAATGTGAACAGTACATGTAGTAAATTCGCAGACAATAATAAATTAGGGGTTGGAGGGCAAACACGGATGAGGAAGTAAACGTAATACAGAATAATCTTAACAAGATGGTGGAGTGGGTCAAGACCTAGAAAATGAACTTTAATAGTTCCAAGTGCATGATGATGCACCTGGGAAAACACAACCAAAAGAAAACATATTATATGACTAGAGTACAACAAAAAATAAAAAATTGTGCGAAACACCTAAGCTTATATGTAACCAGTGATCTAAAACAAAAAAAAAGGCAGGTAAATCTGGTTTAGAGTAAAACAAATCATATACTGAACACAGTTAAAAATATTTTACACACAGGTCTTAACAGGTACTTCTTCCATTACGTAGGTCTCATGTAAGACCACTGATTGACTATAGTTCCATTGGTTCACAGTTTTGGGGAGGTTTCAATATAAGTGAAAGCATCAATATTGAAAAATTACAACATAAAGCAGCTAAGATGATTAGGGGAATTAAGCATAAGATGTACGAGGAAAGGTTAAAGCACTTGGGACTACACTCACTAGAGCAAAGGAGAATCAAGGGGGGAATTTGCTACTACTTTTTATGTTTGCTTGTGTGCATGCACAAAAAACATTATGTGGCAGCTTAGGAGAGAAGCGGGTTGTGGAGGTGTGGTACTGTGGCAGCCAACTGCAGTACTGCATTTGGGGGCTTGGCACTGGTGGACCAATGCAGACACACTGTTCTAATGACATTGGTTTCCAGAAGTGCCCCACATTGAAACGTTTTCACTGCTGCAATCAGGGGCCACCTCATCATTGCAGTGTCAGCCATTTCACTGCAATGAGAGAGCGACCCATCATTGCAGGGCAGTATCTTGCCATCCACATGCCCCTGACCCACTTAATTTGCAGACGGGGGAGCCCACTCCCATCGGCGTACTGTAACCCTCTCCCCCATTTGTTGTGTGCTGAGGGGGTGCCCAATCCCTCTTGGCATCATGCACCCCACCAACAGTCTTTTTTTGCTGATGGGGGGCCCAATCCCCATCGGCCTCAGTCCCCCCAGTTCAATTTGCTGATGGGGGAGCCCACTCCCCGTCAGCATAATGTCCCTCCCAATTTATTGTGTGCCAAGGGGGGTGCCCAATCCCCCTCGGTTCTCTCCCTCCCACTCGGTATGTGCTGACAGGGGTGCTCAATCCCTAGTCGGCTACAGCTCCATCAAAAAAAAAAACACTCAGGTGGCACACTGGGAGCCCACCCCAGCATGCCAAATGTCCCTGTCAAAAAAAAACCTTCCTGCAATGTTTTTTTTTTTTAAAAACCTGTAAAACAGAAAACGGTCCCTCGCTGAGTTCAGTGGCCCCTCCCCCAACCCACGCCACCCTCTGCATACCCTGCCTTTCCATGCCCCCTAACCCCATACTTACATCTGGAGCCCATCATGATGATCTTCAGTGGACCAGGAACACGTCTGCACTCTTCAAAGCTGACTGCAAACTGAAGAAATGCCGATAAGCTGTATAATGGCATAAACAGGGTTTTTTCAACTTTGATGTATATTTCAGGCATTTTTGGGAATTTTGGCACCAAATTTTCAACATAGGGTTATTGGGACCCCTCCTGATAAATTCAGCCACTGTCATGGCGTTATTCGGTCCTGAAAGGTGATTTCACGGTCACTGCACGGAATCACCTTTTGAGACTGATTAATGAAACGACAGAACCAGTGTTCATGAGGTAAGCTCTCAAAAAGCCTATGTTGCAAATTTGGTGCAAAAAATCCAACATATGACTGTTTTACAAGCGTGCATTGCGCAGTTTCCACGCATGCTCATAGCTTTGCGAATTTGTGATATTTTCACTCCAAATTTTCAACACTGGCATTTTTCCATACCTCCTTATGAACAGTACAGCTGTCATTTTTCACATCCTGACCAAAATGTGTTTTCACACTTCAAGCGCAGAATAGTGCGGTCAATCTGGGAAATCAGTGTTTGGGATGCATTAAGAAAATCACAGTGACACTGTCCATGAGCAGAGGTCCTAAAATGCCTATGTTGAAAATTTGGTGACAAACGTCCATAAAATGACTGTGTTATGAGCATGCGTTGCACAGTTCCCATGCACGCTCATAACTTCATGAATTTATAATATTTTCACTCCAGATTTTCAACATTGGCATTTTTCCACATCTTCTTATGAACAGTACAGCTGTCATTTTTCACATTCTGCCCGAAATGTGTTTTTGCACTTCTGGCACAGAATAGCATGGTCACTTGTGGGAAATCAGTGTTCAGGACACATTAAGAAAATCATAGTGACACTGTTCATGAGCAGAGGACCTAAAATGCCTATGTTGAAAATTTGGTGACAAAAGTCCATAAAATGACTGTGGTACGTGCATGTGTTGCGCAGTTTCCACGTATGCTTGGAAGTGCAAGCATTTTTAATATTCCCACTGCAGATTTTCAACATTGCCATCTCTTCACACCTCCCTATGGATGGTACATCTGTCATTCTTCATATCCTGCCTAATCTGTGTTTACATACATCTGGCGCAGAATGGCACGGTCGCTGTTGGAACTCAAGGTTTGAGACACATTAACAAAATCACACTGCCACTCTTCATGAGAAGAGGTCCCAAATGCTTTCATGAGGTGGGGTTACAAAAAGGCCATGTTGAAAATTTGTAGGGGAAATACCAACAAACGTCTGGGGCATTAGTGTTTCTAACCATAACGTCCCACCCTGTACAGACTGACAGGCATCAGGGTGTGCCTTTGGATTGCTGACTGTAATGCTCATGCCATCCCACCCCCCCCCCAGCCAGTCACAGGCATCGAGGTGTGCTTTGGACTCTTCGGCCCCAGAGTTCACCCCATTCTTCTATACTGCACCCATTTCAGCGTATGTTCTTATGGAATGGGATGACTGTAAAGCCGAACACCTCAAGGCCCACCTCAACACGTGTCAGTGTCTGCAGGATAGGGTGAGGTGACATGGCATGAACGTCATGGGCGATGACCCAAACGCATACCCAAATGCCTGCCCATCTCTGCTGGATGGAGATGGGGTTGGCATGCAGTTCAGTACTTCACTGTTATTCCTATTCTGCATCTAACTCCTGCATTTCCAGTGCTAATACCAGCAAGCAAACATTCGGCATTGACAAATGCTTTTTTTTAATTGGATTTTAAATGGCAAGGTATTTATTTTTCCATAGTGCACCATCCAAATAGGTTTGGAACGCTTTACAAATATCAACATAACATGAAATAAACATAATACTAAAACAGAAATGCAGTAAAGCATGTGGGAGGTGAGTGGTGGCTCTGAGCTAACAATAAATGGACGGCGGAGCACGCTGAGGCCTGTTTGTCTGTGGCAATAACTGCAGCCGCATTGTCATTGAAATAGAGACAGTTCTGTAATGCTGTGAGCCACTCCTGGACTGCTGTGTCCTGAAGTAAAAGATTAGAGAGACTGAACCATGCATAATGAAGCTACACATCTGTTCCAGTAGTTTTGTGTTTTGTATGTAGATAGTTTTTGCATCTGACAAGGTTCTGTTTCTGTGTGCAGATGCAGACCGAAGATGATGGGTGATAAAGCAAAACACTTCCTATTACTAGTACCTGTATTTTGTTTCAAGCTGCATTTAGTCTGTATTCTTTTTGTTTTTACTTTTATTCCCTGCTGTTGCCCTATTTCACTAGTTTCTATCCCATCCTTACCGTTCTGCCAAAGTGCTGGTAAACACCAACTCTAGATTATCAACTCCAATTTCCTAGTGCTCAGACTAGTGCCTCCCCCCCCAGTCACTGATCCTACTGTTGCCAAGCCCCCCAAGCTGCCTGGTTCTAGTGGTACCCCTCCATTCCTGATTGCCAAGATGAACTCCACAACCATCCCCAACAGAATGTGTTGCTAACTCTCCTGTCCCAATTAATCATTGACCCCCAACTAGCACTGTGCTGCCGATGGCAACTGGCAGTCATTCCACTCACAACCACAGCTAGCTACAGTCTGAATAATAAGGTGTGACCCCCAACTAGCACTGTGCTGCTGATGGTGACTGGCAGTCATTCCACTCACCACCACAGCTAGCTACAGTCTGAATAACAAGGTGTGACCCCCTTGCACCCAGTCATGGTGCTGAATGGAGGGGCTTCATTGGACACCATCAGTGGCACAAATGAAGTTGTGTGACTGTGGATCACAGGGTGCTAGCTGAGGGAGGGAGTGATTGATGCAAATGGGAAGATTAGCTGCACATTCTGTTGGGAGGGGGGTGGGAATCATCATGGCAAATGGCATGAAGTGTACCACCTAGAGCCAGGCAGTTTTAGAGGGTTGGCAACAGTACATGCGGGGGGAGTGACTCAAGGAATGGGAGTTGGTGTTGGGAAAGTAATGGATTTATGGGTACTTTAGTGGCGCTCATGCTCTGACCTGCACTGATGCTGAATAACACACTGCCCACTGATAATGAACCTGCATTGGGACCTGGAAGAGGAGAGGCATTTACTTCATGCTACAAAATGTGGCACTGAAAGGCTTTGAATGTGAAGCATGAGATGTGTAGCCAGAAATACATGAGACCTGCAGAAAAAAGATGGATTTAGGTCAGGAAACAGCAGAAAATAAAGAGAAAAAAAGCAAGTTAGTGCAAATCAGGAAGGGGGAAGACACTTAAATGAGCCAAGAAAAGTGATTGTGTCTGTTTGCTTTATCTATAGCTTTATTACAGTGTGCTGCTGTTTGTAGGCCCTCTGATATCATCAGACCTAGCTCATTTTCTTCCATGGTGCTTTCCCATACCATCACCACCATCACACATTTCATACTGCACTCTTGGGCTCCTTTTTCAAATGTGCATCACCTTGCATTTTTGAACATTATAGCCCAGCAGCCATATCTTCTCCCTAATCTACCAAGATCCAAGGGTTCTCTGATCCCTTCTTCTGTGTCCACCTTCGTGCAGATCTTTGTACTGTCTGTGAAGAGGCAGATCTTGGTCCATTCCTCTACATCACAAATAAACACATTGAAACAGACCAGGCCCAGCACAAACCCCTGAGGTACTCCACTTGTTGCGTCCCTTGCCTCTAAAAAAATCTCCCCAATTACTACTTCCCCATAGCAGTTCTCTATCCAAGTCATCCATTTTTCATCCAGCCCTAAGTCCTTTAACATTTTGACCACCCTCCTGTGTGGGGACTGAGTCAAAGGCCTTCCAGAAATCCATGTATACTAAATTGACTGCCTGTTCCATAGTGGCTTCCCTGGTCACCCAGTCAAAGAAGTGGAGAAGATTTATCTGGCAAGATCTGCTCTTGTGAACCCATGTTGTCTGGGGTCCGTAGCCCATTTTTCTTCAAGAAGTCTACTAGCTCCTCCATTAGTGTAGACTCCATAAGCTTACCCACTATAGACATCAAAGTGACTTGTCTATAATTAGCTGGAGGCTGGTAGACATCCTCTTTCTGGACTTCAGCAAGGCATTTGATTCAGTACCCCACAATGACCTGCTGGCTCAAGTGAAGGAAATGGGGATAGGGAGACAGTTGTTAAGATGGAAAGGAAATTGGCTCTCTGATCATACTCAGAGGGTGGTGGTTGGGGGGCTAGCCTCATCCCCAAGGTAGGTTACTAGTGGGGTGCCCCAGGGGTCAGTGCTGGGGCTACTCCTGTTCAACACCTATGTCTCAGACATAAGTAAGGGGATCAGGAGTGAAATGAGTCTCTTTGCAGATGACTCAAAGCTGGGTGCAGTGGTGAATGAGGAGGAGAGGAGGGTGGCCTTGCAGGAGGATATGGAGGCTCTGGAAAGGTGGTCAGGAAAATGGAAACTAAAATTCAATGTGGGGAAGTGCAAGGCACTGCACCTGGGAGTCAGAAATCCAGGCCAGGGGTAAACCCTGGGAGGAGACAAAATTCAAGTCACGGAGGGTGAGAGGGACCTGGGGGTAGTGGTAGATGTCAAAATGAACAACTCTGACATCTGTAGGAGGGCAGCGGCAAGGACAAATAGGATGCTGGGATGCATCACCAGGGAGATTACCTCCAGAAAGGCAGAAGTGATCCTACCCCATACAACTGCTTGGTTAAGCCACACCTCGAGTATAGTGTGAAGTTTGGGAGAACACATTTAAAGAGGGATGTTACAATCCTAGAGAGGGTCCAAAGGAGGGCAACCAAAATAATCCAGGACTTGGGAGAGAGGACCTATGAGAAGAGGCTCAGGGGGCTCAACATGTACTCCCTGGAGGAGAGGAGGGACGGGGGGACATGATAGAGGTCTTTAAGTACATAAAAGGGATCAATAAGGGGGGCCCAGTCAGGGTGCTCTAAAGGAAGGAGGCGGGGACAATGAGAGGAAATGGGTGTAAGCTGGAAGAGGGCAGGCTCAGAGAGGAGAGGAGAAGGAGGTTTTTTTTTTTTCTGAAAGGGTGGTGTAGCCATGGAATGCACTGCCCAGGGAGGTGGTAGAGGCAATGACTGTGGCCGGGTTTAAGAGGGGATGGGACAGGTATAGGGGAGGATAAATCTGACCAGGTCCAATGCAGCTGGTACATCTGTGACTGGGGACAGTAAAACCCAAGGAGAGGGGAGGACACCAAAATTGGCCCTCAGTGCAGGTACTGAAATCGAGCAGACTTGAAAACCCGTTAGGCCTATTCTGATGGCATTTTAGTATGTTAGTATGTATGTTAGTATAGTTCTGTGGCTCATCCTTTTGTTCCACTCTTGTGTAGTGGGACCACATCTCCTGTCCTCCAGTCCCTAGGAACCACCTCCCAGTATCCAATGAGCAGCTGAAAATGCCTGCAAGTGATCCAGCTATCACCTCTGCTACCTTCATAAGCATTCTTGGTTGTAAGTTATTAGGTCCCATTAGATTTATTTACTTTCAACCTTCTTGGACATCCTACTCCCTGTTATTCTAGCCATGCTATCTGACCACTTGCTTTCCAGTCTTCCACTCTTAACCCACATTTTGATAGTGGCCTATCCTTCTCCCTAGTAAAGATGAAACAAAAATATTTGTTCAGTAACTCTGCTTTTCCTTTGTCCCACTCCTCCCATCCTTCCTCACTTTTCAGCCCCACAATACCCCCATTAACCTTGCACTTCTCCCAGATGTATCTAAGAATGCCTTTTCCCCTTCCTTCAGTCCCACAGCAAGCCTGGGTTCAGTCTTACCCTTGGCCTCCCTCACCATCTTGCTGGCTATCTTTGTTGAACTTCTCGCTATTCTCCCCCATTTGGCTTCTTCTGTACTTCAAGAATGCCCTCCTTCTGGCTCTTACTGCCATCTTTATTTTGGCCATGAACCACATTGGGCCCCTTGCCCTTTTTCCTTTGGACACTTTCTCATCTGAGCTTTCTGCCACCTCAGTCATTGCTTTTTAAAATTCTTCCCATGTTTCCTCCACTCTTTCTACCAATACTATTCTCCATGTGCTTCTTTCTAATAACTCCCAATCATTCCATTGAAATCTACCTTTTTAAAGTCCCATACACTTTCTGCATTTGCTCCCTAGGCAGCCTCTATCTAGACCTCCACCGTCACTGTTCTGTGGAGGCTGGAATGAAGTGGCTCCTGGATTACCACATTTTGGATCCTCTCACTGTTGTTGAGTGCCAGATCTAACAGAACCTCTTCCTTTGTTGAACACTAGACTAGCCAAGTTAGGAATGCCTCCTAGCATGCATACTCCAGGAGATGATTCATAGTCAAGGGCTCCCTCTTTTATCTGCCAACCTCCATACATCCTAAATGTTGGTGGATAAAAGAGGATGGTGGATAACTGAGGGTGGCGGTTAAAAGGGGTGATAAGATTTCTGGAAAATGGGACAGGAACTCATACTGGTAGTAAGTGAGGGTGGTGGATAAAAAGTGGGGTGGATAAAGGAGGAAGCACTGCACTTGCCATAACTGGAACTTTCGAGTCCACATCTGGCTAATTAAAGTCCCCCACTACCTTCTCAGACTTGGATGTCTTCCTAGGCATCTACCCTAGTTTCTGCCCCTTGATCTTGAGATGGTGGTCTATAGACCACCCCTGTCATGACTGGTTTCCTGTTTCCTGTCCCTGCTAGTATTAGCAGACTTTCTAGTTTTCTTGAATCCCCTAGGCTGTCTATCTCAGTTGTCTCTGTCCCTTCTTTTACATACAGTGCTACTCCTCCACCTGTCCTGCCCTTTACTCTGTCTTTCCTGAACAGTGAGTACCCTGGTTTGGTCATGTCCCATTTAGTGGTGGGCAAAGTGGGCTTAATCCGCTCCATGAAGTGATTCATGGAGCAAAGGCGGATTCGTGGAGTGCTCCACAATGTGAAGTGGAGTACTTCGCGTTATAATGAAAGAGCGCAGTGCAAAACAACTGCCATTGTTTACTCTGCCTCCACTGATCACTTCTCTTTAAATTTTTAAGGCAAAGTACATTGGTGGCAGTTCACTTCACCTCACTCACTTGTTTTTGAGTTCCAAAGGAGGATTTTGCAGTGATTCATGGGAGTTCAGGTCACATGGGCTCTATATTGATCTGCACAGCCTCAGTTCGAGGTAGAATGAGTAGGAAGGAGTAGGAGACAGTGTGCTCTGATAGCTGTCTGTAGGAATCTTTTAAAAGCTGTTCAAAAAGCATTTTTGCTTTTTTGGGGGATCCAACTATAGTTCATCGATTGTAGGAAACCCTCCTGTGCTCACATCATCGAGCGTTTTTGTTTGTGTGTGGATTTTGAATGTTAATTCACAACATTGAGTGTATGTTGTGAAAGACAGTGAAGTATGCTGCATGGGGGAGGGTCGTATCTGTGTGTAGGTAGATTTAAGTTGGAGAACTAGTGATTTCTTTGTGTTTTGGCAATATTTTTGTTATATAACTGACTGTGTTACTGTACACATAGTAAAATTGTCAGTGATAGTACACATTTTCTTGCTGTTTGTTGTGTGAATGTGGTGCAGCATTTCATAAGGTCAGGTTGTTTAAATTACAAATTTACATTACGTGGTACTGAGTACACTGAACTTTTGCATTTGCATCGCATTCCTCGTTCAGCATTGTACACAAAGTGTTCTGTGTTGTGTGTGCAGTGTTATGTGCATCAAATATAATACACCTTTTAAAATTTGTGACACAGATCAGTGTAAGTGCAACTTAGCGCAGCAGTGTGAACCTGCTATCCACTGCAGCTGCCTGATTTTGTACTGCAATCGTGTTCTCTGTTCTTAGTGTTGCTGCGTGCCATAAAAATCAGCACTGTCTGTATTCAGTGCCCCCCCATGTTGAAAAGGTATTTTTTACCAGACTGGATTGTTTTTGTGACCACATCAGCACCACTGGTTACTGAAGTTGTTTTAATTCCGTGACAGTGTCACAACACAGTAGTCTCTTATCTGTTGCTGAAGCCACAGTTGTTTATTTTGCTTCACATCCAGCTAGCGATAGTAGCGAGTAGCGACCCTCCAGTCAGAAAGTGAACATATCAAAATCTGAATTTGGTAATAATATTGTGGTTGATCCCCCAAAATGCCTACAAAGAGACGTGCAAGTAAAGCTGTTTCTGGCCATGGCAATGTTGGCAGTAAGAGGGTCTGTGGGCGTGGTAGTAGTAGGCGGATGGAGAAGTGCATTGCTGATGTGAGAAAAGGTATTTCTCCTGCAATGTTTTTTACAGCCCAATCAGTAGCTTCACTGATAGCTGGAGGAGATGATGTTTTCCCAGCCGGTGGTGTTAGTGTTACTGGTGTTAGTGGTGGTGGAAGTAGTATTAGCATTGTTGCATCAAGTTCTAATTCCGACCAGTGTACCGTATCCAAACATATTGAGTGTGAAGCAGTGCAATTGAGTGACAGCATAGATGATGTTATACTTCCCAGTAACATCCCATTAACTGAACCTGATTCTGATGATCATGTCAACGATAGCATACAATGTGATATTCCATCCACCGTGGCACTTAATGTCACTCATTTTCCATGTGACAGTGTTTCATAGTGTGGTGAAAAAATATCAGGTGATGGTGGTGTAGATGCTGATGATGAATGTGATGATACTGATGATGGTGATGTTGCTGTTGTTGCAACATGCAGTTCACATGTTAGCATCCAAGCAGAAGATGTGGTTGTGTGTGACAGTGACGTTGATGAATATGATGATGATTTAATTGATCTCAGTTGGGAACCGGAGAAAAAGAAATTAAAAGTGGCTGTGTCTGAAATTTCTGAATCTGTTAGGAATCCCCCCCCCCCGTAAAAACTTGTGATTTACCGGTTTTAGTGGAAGATGATGATGATGATGACCCAGTACTCAATATGATAGGTAGTTGTGGTGGTCAGTTGCAGTCCAGGTGTGCAGTGCAGAAACATCATTGCCCCCACTTCAGTGCTTAAAATAACAGACTTAAATAAGCCACATCATCATGGACATGTTAAAAGCAAAGCATCACAGTCCCTTGTTTGGGAATTTTTTGCTCAAGATGCAAATGATGATTCAGTTGCAATCTGCCAGGTTTGCCATATGCTTGTGAGTCGAGGTAAAAAGGGAGCCATCTTGGGACAGGAGGACAGCATACACATCTTAAGAATAGGCACTTGGCTCTGTGGACCCAGCACAAGCTGGCAGCTCATACCAGACTTAGGCGTTCACCCGTATCACCGGCGGCAACCATAGCCAGCATGTTATCCCCTTCCATGACTGTTAAGCCCAGTAGGAAATTAAACGTGTGCAGTAGTGCGGCAATAAGAGCAGAGGATTACTGCAGGCATGATGATGATGAGGTGGAGGACCATAATGACTTTGAAATGTTGTCCAGTGCTAGTGAGAGTAGCAGTTTTTGTGGTGGTCCCCTTTGAAATGTTGTCCATTGCTAGTGAGAGTAGCAGTTTTTGAGGTGGTGGTGGTGGTGAATGCAGTATGTCTAGTGCAAGTGGTACATCAACCCCGGTTGGCAAATCCGGAAAAATAACATAATTTCTGGGTATGTCATCATCACCTGTGCAACCGTCTTCATCAAATGTCCACACTCCATCCCCTGCCAATGCCATTCATCACAGAGCACAACCATTTGTGACCAACACACACCCTGTAAAACGTTTAAGTCAGCCCATGTTTCAGAGTGTTTTTGCGCATAAGCTGAAGTACCCCCAATCATACAGTGTCACATGAACTTAATGCTGCTGTAGCGGAAATGCTGGCAATCAATCTTTTGCCCTTCTCCTTTGTGGAGAATTCTGGGTTCCAGTGGTTTGCTGCCCATGCCTGTCCAAAATGGAAAGTCCCATCCAGGACATACTTTTCTACCCATGCTGTTCCTGAGTTGTTCCGCACTGTCTCAGACTCTGTAAGACATGCCCTTCAATATTCCTCCTCTCCATTCATCCATTTAAGTATGGATATGTGGACAAGTGGCAAAACAGTGGGGAGTTCATATCTGTGTATAACTGCACACCTGGCGCAGGTGCTGGGGGTTGTTTGTGATGCTGGTAGTGTGACTAATCAGTGCAGGAAGGTGGATTGTCATGGTAGCAATCTTCCTGGAGTTCGCCAGCATGCAACAATTGCTATGCGCAGTGTGACCTGTTCACACACTGGTGAGAACATGTTGGACATGGTGTTGACTGAAATTGACAGATGGCTAAACCCTCTGTCCCTGAGAGCTGGGTTCATAGCAAGTGACAATGGGTCAAATGTGGTGAAATGCATCACGAATGGTGTTTTTTTTTGTGTTCCATGCGTGGCACACTGTTTAAATCTTGTGGTTCAGGAGTTTCTGCAGCACCCTGACATAAAGGAAATGCTGACCATTGCATGACGTATCTGCTCTCACTTTTCAAGATCTGGAAAGGCCCATGACCAACCGCGGCAGTTGCAGATACGAAACAGCCTACGTCAGCACCACTTGAAGCTGGAAGTTGTCACCCGATGGAATTCCATGTTATACATAGCAGAGAGGTTGTATGAACAATATAAAGCCATCACAGAATATCTTGTTATGCACACTAGCCGTGACAGTTCTGGGGCCTCCATGTCTATGACGACTAAACAGTGGCGCCTCATGGACTCTGTAATAACAATTTTGCGGCCTTTTGAACATGCCACACAGGCAGTGAGTGGTGAGTCTGCCTCCATTAGCCAATCAATTCCACTGCTGCGGGTGCTGAGGCAGACATTGGTGAATGTACAGCATGGCCTTGATGTTGCTGGAGATGGTGGCAGCAGTATGTTGCTGCAACACATGCTGACAGTATTCGATCAGAATCGTCACGTTGTGAGCATTCAGTGTAGTGACAACTTTGCCATAGCAACAATGCTGGACCCATGATATAAACATGGAATTGCATCAGTACTGGATGGTGGGCCTGAACAGGTAAAAAATATCAGTGGTCAACTGGTTCACTTGGTTCATGGGGCACAGAAGTCACGTGGAAGATTTGCAAACCTCAGCAGCATAATCCAGCTGAAGGTGTAGCTGGAGGACCAGCAAGCATATCATGCAAGGGTAAGGGGACTGTAGTTCCTGGTGGTCCGTCATCCAAAGTGGGTGGTGTCAACCTGCTTTGGGAGGATTTGTCCCAAGTGGGTATTTGTGACATCAATGATTCTGAGGAACAGGCTGATGCATCAACAATCAGACTTAGTGCGGCACAGAGAATGGTTGAGTCACTGAAAACAGGCATCTGACAATAAGTGAAAATCCTCTCTTGTACTGGAGTGGAAAGGTCAGTGAATGGCCAGAGCTGACTGCAGTGGCACTGAAGTACCTCACATGCCCACCCTCCTGTGTAAGTGTTGAGAGGGTATTCAGCTCAGCAGGTGCAATAGTCAGGGATAGTCAGACAAACCTGTCTCCAGCAAATGTTAGTTTGCTAACATTCATTAAAATGAATGAGAGGCACATACCAGCACAGACTGCAACCTTGGTATTCATACCCCAGCCTAGTCATGGTGGTCTTGCTGATGTGGAAATGGAGCATCCTGGTGGCACTGGCAGTGGCTGCCTGAAACGGCCCACCACTGACGTAGATGATGGCACAATGGAGAAAGAATTTCCCAGTGGTCAGACTTCAGACTTGGATGACTGTGAAGGCAGTTTTCTTTATGAGGATGATGATGTGGTTAATGTTGGCGGGTTTTAACTGCAGTATTTAAAAGGTGGTGTGCCCCCCCCAACCCGGACCACCACCACCGGGACTGATGTTATCCAAGTCTGCTGCCACCATGAGTCTGTCTGCCCACCCCGGACCATGACCACCACCAGGACTGATGTTATCCAAGTCTGCTGCCACCATGAGTCTGTCTGCCCACCCTGGACCACCACCAGGACTGATGTTATCCAAGTCTGCTGCCACCATGAGTCTGTCTGCCCACCCCGGACCACCACCACTGGGACTAATGTTATCCAAGTCTGCTGCCACCATGAGTCTGTCTGCCCACCCCAGACCTCCACCACTGGGACTGATGTTATCCAAGTCTGCTGCCACCATGAGTCTGTCTGCCCACCCCGGACCACCACCACTGTGACTGATGTTATCCAACTCTGCTGCCATCATGAGTATGTCTGCCCACCCCAGACCACCACCACTGGGACTAATGTTATCCAAGTCTGCTGCCACCATGAGTCTGTCTGCCCACCCCAGACCACCACCACTGGGACTGATGTTATCCAACTCTGCTGCCACCATGAGGCTGTCTGCCCACCCCGGACCACCACCACTGGGACTGATGTTATCCAAGTCTGCTGACACCATGAGTCTGTCTGCCCACCATGGACCACCAGTCCACCAGTGCACCATCACTACCAGCTTCTTAATATTTAAACCATAAAGTGAGTATGTGCACTCATGTTTGTTATGCTGCCTCACTTCCTTAAGTTGTCTGTTTTGTTTTCTGTAGCTTTTCAGAGTCACAGTGGCAAAACACATACAGTACACTTATTTTGTTTCTTTTGCAGGAGAACAAAAACAGGCTCCATCACTAATATTACTCATTAGAAAAGATGCTGTAGCTATAGCTATGTAGAGAGGAAGCGATATAATGTCCATGTGAAATCCATTCTGGTAAGTATTAAGATTTTATTTCATCTGTTTCATTGCTTTATAAAGACTGCTGCAAATATTGCAAACAACAGGTTGTCTTAGTACTTGACAAGATTTGCCTCTGAAATGTAACTTAGTTGACAATAGGGATTGAGATTTGAGAATCAGGGAGGGACACATATCAATGAAGTTGTAACTTTTAAGAAGTCATTCATTTCTTTTTTTAGGAAAATTCACGATACTTTGTTGTTCTGTCAAAGTGGCCTTATCCAAAGAAGTTCATCAACATGATCAGGCACACCCCTCCCTGACCTGAGCTTGGGCACACATGCAACAAGCAGAAGTCGTTTCATTCCATGACCATGACCATCATTAAGAACCGGGCTCCAGAAGGATGCTGATGAAATCTGTGAAGAAATAAAAAAATAAGAAACCATTACAGACAAAACTAAAAATATGATTCCCCCCCCTCAAAAAAAAAAAGAAATACTTACCATCATGTGCTTGAGAGTTATCAAGTTTCCATTTAAGTGCCAAAAATTCTCATTGAGCACTGGACGGTGCACAGCAACAGTTCGGAGAGAGAGTCACCTGTGTGTGATGCAGAACAATAGCATGAATACATGTCCATGTCAAGTTCACCCCCCCCCCATCATCACCTACAAAATACACAACCATATATCTATCTATCTATCTATCTATCTATCTATCTATCTATCTATCTATCTATCTATCTATCTATCTATCTATTATATATATATATATATATACTCACCAAGGCTACTATTACTGTACATCCAAAGGAAACCTTTCAATCCAGTTGAGATGATCACTTTTCACTTTTCTGTATACAAGGAGGATGCATTCTAGGCCTGCAGAGAAAATCTGGGGACTCTGTGCCACTTTTGTGCGCATGACTGAGTGCACCATAAATTCTGGGGGACTTTGTATGTGCTGAAACAGTCTCATTTCACTGTGTTACCACTTGTCAATTTTCTGGACACATGGAGGATACATTCTGGACCTGCAGAAAAATTCTGGGGACTCTGTACCACTTTCGTGTGCATGACTGAGTGCACCATTAATTCTGGGGGACTTTGCATGTGCTGAAACACTCATTTCACTGTGTTACCACTTGTCAATTTTCTGGACACAAGACAGATGCCTTTTGCAGATGCAGAAAAATAAGGCACCAAAACAGCGTGCACACACACAAAACACACAGACACTTAACAGAAGGAAGGGCCCCAGAATACAAAGTGTAATGCATACTGAAGACAACAAAAAAAGGGCATAATTACATACAAGGGTCAGGGATGGTGGGGGAATACATTTTATGACACATCAAGGAAGGTGTGGGGGGGGGGGAACATGGTGTGAGGAAACAAAACTAATCTGGGATCCTATGGTGATCCAGCAGCAGTTCTGGCATGGACATAATTTAAAGCTGATGTCCCTCTATGTCATCCAGCCGCTGCTCCACAGCACTCATCCTCTCGCTGTTCTCCTCAACAGCACTCCAGAGAACTGCCAAGTCAGACAGTGTTACACGCATTTCTCTGGTGTCCACTCCTTCAACAGGCTGACTTGCTGGTGGTGGTGGGGGTGCTGGTGGAGCAACAGGTGCTGCTGTGGCTCTCCTCTTCTTAGGGATGCCGCTATGCACAGTGGCACCCTCTGCCATGGAATGGCCAGCAGGTGCAGACATGGTCCGTTCTGTGGCAGCCTGCCACTCCAGCTGGTGGTGATTAAGCATATGGGTGCACTGGCCCCCGTCACCAGGTGACTCCCCCTGGGGTGACGGTGCACCTTCACCGCACATAGGCGACACTTCACCACACTGCTGTCCCCCCCCGACACAGTTAAAAACCTGCCAAACAATGGAGGTGTGGGGAGGACCAGGCACATGCAGGGGAGGGCCAGATGAACTTTCAGTAGGCTGCTCACACTGCTCAACAGTACTGATGGGATCCACACCTGGGCCTGGGGGAACAGGCACATCCTGCTCCAAAGGACCTTGTGCTGGACTTGGTGGTGGTGGTGGTTGAACTGCCTCAGAGTCAGGAGGTGGTGCTGGTCCTGCTTCCAGGGGTTGGACACTCATAAGTTTAGAGCGGTCCAACACAAATGGGTGCCCATGCCCCCCACGCATGCTCACGGTATGACAACATGTACTACCACACTCTCCCAGAGCTGCCCCAACCCAGACATTCCCTCACCCTGCTCCATCTCACGACACAAGCACAACACACACACAGTCACACACACACACACACACACACACACACACACACACACACACACACACACAGACAAACAACTAAGTAGGTAAGAAAAATAAAATTTACAGAAAGAACAAATTAAGTAAAAAAACAGTACAGAAAAGACAACAAAATGTAGCTTTTAAAATAGCTGTTGGGTTAACTATCAAATGTTAACTCTCTTCCTCTGCAATCAAAACATTCCTCTCTCTAGTACACACTCCTCTCTCTCAGTCAGCACAGGAGAAAGTGAAACTGTCTGTGTGACTCACTTCCTTCCTGCCTGGCTAGAGAGCATGTGACTTACAGTACTGTAAGCCATGTGATGTGTTGGGGGTCTGCCAAGTCTGAAACACCAAGTGGATCACTTAGAATCATAATGAGGAACGCGAAGTCCATTGAAATCAATGACTTTGCCTTACTCCGCTTTCTCATTAAGCCCAACGTAAAGTGGTAATGACAAGGTGAAGTGAGCACTTTGCACAACGCGAAGTGCCCACTTTGCATGCACTTCACCAGCGGATTTTAAATTTGCTGCATCTCTAGTCCCATTTGCTATTAAGGGTTGACAATGCCTCTCTCACACCCACCAGGTCAATGCTCCCTTCTGTGACCATCGCCTAAAGTTCTGGCATTTTGTTGCCAAGACTCTTGGCATTGGTGCACATCATTTTCCAGTATCTATCATTGCCCTCTCCTTTTTCCCTTACCATGATTGTTCTTGATTCCATTGTATTGGTCGATGGGGAGAGGCCAGCAAGTACCCTTTTGCTTGTGAAAAAGGATGGGTACCTTGCCACTCTAACTCTCCCCTTCACTGATTTAAACAAGCTGTATATTCTTTGACTAGTGTCTCCATCAGTTTACCCCCAATAGAGGTAAGACTGACAGTAGTTACCCAGTTGCTTCTTGTCCTCATCCTTCTGGAACAGAACTATATCCCCTGTCCTCCAATCTTTCAGAACCACCCTGACTGACTCGAGCTATTGAGTAGCCCTGCCAAGAGAGCAGCCAATTCTGTCCCAAAGGCCTTATCTATCTTCAGGGAGACCAGCCCTTTTCTGATCCTTTCACTTGTAAGTACTGCATGACCCATTTCTGGGACACCCCTATCAGCAGCCTTTATGCTGCTTTGTGGCAAAGGCCCGCAGTTCTGTACTTTGAAAACTGAGCAGAAATAGTCGTTAAGAACAGCTGCCTTCTGCATGTCCTTCTCTATTACCCTGCCCACTCTGTTAGCCTAATAAGTCCTCCTCATGTCTTTTTTTCCCTCCATATATCTAAAAAAACTGCTTTTTCACTCATCCTTGACCCCTCCATGAAACGCAGCTTTGTGTCTGCTTTTGCATCCCTCACTGCCTTCTTGGCCTGCCTTGATTTCACCTGGTATTCACTCTGTTCTTTGTCCCTCTGTGTTTTCTTGCTTCTGATGAAGGCCTTTTTCTCAGCACTCCCTGCCTCCCTGAACTTCTTTTTTTTATATAGTCTTTGTTTATTCACCCCCTTCTACACGGCACCAGTTCCTATCCTCTGGGATTCCCAAAGTTCTGCCAGGCATCTCCAGGAGGCTTCGGAGGACCAACCCCCATCTGACCGTGGTTCATCCCTGGGAGTGGGGGAAGGGATCCTGGGTCATCCCCCTCCATTCCAGTGAGGGCATCAGGAAGTCCAGCCGAGCCCCTCCCCATGGAGTTTGGTCATATGGCTAAGGCCCTGGGGCCCATCTCCAGAAACATGTGCAGGGATTTTCCTTATTTCAGTGCCTCCTACCCCAGAGGATGACAGCATACAAGGAGATTCAAGGAGACAAGAGCATGCAGGAACATGGCATCACTCCAGACCTCGGCCAACGTCCTTCCCAACTGTTCACTCTGCAATCCCACTGCACCTCCACCCGTGGTTCCCCAGGTGGTGGTAAAGCAACAGGACCCACACCTCACCCTCTCCAGAGGAGCAGAGCAGCCCTCTGGGTGCTCAATCCTCTACTCCACAGTCGGCCCTCCAGCAACCTGGGCTTGCTTCCAAACCTGGGTTGCCAGTGTCTCAGGCAGTAACTCTACCACTGCGCCAGTGGGCCAGCTTCTCTGACCTTCTTAATGAACCACATTGGTCTCTTGCACCCATTTCTCTTGGTGACCACCCTCAGTCATGACTTTGTTGCCTCAAGAATGGTCCCTTTAATTTCACTTCACCTTTGCATTGTTATACATTGTATACTGTAGGGTAGGATTGCTGGTTGTTATTTAATCTGTTTAGTTCCTGGGGGGTAGTATTATCTCAGTCACTTCAGTGCTAGAACAGGCTTTCCCAGGTAGAGACACTGTCCAGGCAACTCCCATGGCACAGTAACACCAGATCTGAGACCACCCACTTGAAGGTTTAAAGGTAAAGTATCACAATCCTCATAGAGCTTTTCCATATGCCTAGTGAGAGGGGGTTATTAATAAACATAAAGTGTCATCCACTGCTGGCCTGACAGTGGGTCATGACATTACTGTGAGCACCCTCCTCCCACCCAGCTGTGCTAGGCAGGATCCAAAGACGTGCTAACCAGCTTTCTGTTCTCCCTTCCTTCACTCTCTGTGTTGTGCTGACTTACTTTAGGTCACCCTTGCAAATGGGCGCTTGTTGCTTGAGGACTGTTCTGTAACTTAATACATTATTAAAAAATCAAGCAATCAATAAATCCAGGAATGGACCAGCTCTGTGGCATTGAGGGCTGAGGCATGGATGCCTTACCTCGTGCCACGCTGGTGACCTGGGTTTGAGAGCCTACTTGGGTTATTGGGGGTCGGTGAGGGAAGAGAGGATCGAGAGTCTGGAGCACTGCTCTCCTCTCCTGGGGGGGTTGTGGATCCCCAGCATTTGGCAACTTCCAATGGAGACTGGGGGTCACTGCAGCCAGGGAACACCTGGGATCGACTTGAGGTGGTGGCAAACATCATGTAGGCAGATGTGGGAGCATGCCAATCGCAAGCTGGATGTCATTGCAAATCCATGCCTCCAAGGGTATCCAAGTTGAAAACCCTTCTTGTGCACACACAAGGAAGTCCCTGATGGACTTTCACTCCCTCTGGCCTGAACAAAGCCCAGCATAAGTCAGGGTTGGGGCTCAAGGGTGATCTTGATCTCCCCCCCCATTCCCCTCTGGGAGGACCCTCCATGGGGGGGCAAACCACAGTCCTCCTCATCCCTGCAGCTGAGGTGGTGGCCAGGTCATGGAAGTGTTGAGGGTCCATGAGAGGGCTGACAGGGGGATAAGGCACCATCTCCGCCACAGAAGAGGTGCATAAACAAATGAAAAAAACAATTAATTAATTTAATTCTCTTTGGGGACACCACTTTGCAAGGAGTACCCCGATCATCACTCAACAGGCTCCCCAGCTCAGTGGTACTTTGACATCTTGTAAGGACCCATCATATGGCTTTCGCCCCAACCCATCCCTGTTCCTGGGGGGGGGGACCTACTCTGATGGAAGTAAGCACTCCTCCCCCAAAGCACTCCTCCCCCAGCAATGCTCAGCAGCATCTAGTGATAAACTCAACAGCTTACTGATACTTAAACCTCTTGTAGTAACCGATCATACATTTTCCACCTGTTCTGCAAGGAGTAAGCTGCCAGGTATGCTATTGCCATTCACAGATTCCTTCCAATTAAATTATCTCGATGTACTATTTACATTGCCACACTAATGCCAGTAAACAAAAATGAACTATTATAATACATGTCTGTCTCTGTGGAATTATTCTACACATTTTGTATTTATTTATATAATTCTTTGTTAACTAGATAGGATCCACTAGGCATATGTGCTTGTTTTCAGGGGTGACCTGGGAGCACTGGGGTGCTTAAGTGACGTGTGTATGTAATTTGACTTCAGCCCCCACTTAGTCTCTCTCTCTCTCTCTCTCTCTCCCTCTCTCTCTCTCTCTCTCTCTCTCACACACCCTCTTAATCTAGATAACACAATTATACTACAGTGGAGCCCTCTTAAGTGCACACCCTTAGGATAAAAGTGTTTTTTGCACTTAAGCGGGCTGTCCATTTAACCAGAAAATCACTTCCAAGCACATTTCACTATCTCTGTAATGTGCTTTATTAAACACCAGGTGCTTAAGTTAAAATGACATTACTGCACTGTCCTACAACACAGTACTAGTGTTGCTCAGATAGTATCCTAGAAATCAGGATACCAACAGGTACCTCCTATTTGGCCAGATAGTTGCTGTGGTAGGATAGCAGTGCTATCTGACCATGTATACTACCCTCTAGGATGTCTGAATCCCAACCAGGATCCATCACTATCTAACCATGGATCCTATTTGCCCTAGGATCCATGGATCCTAACCAGGATACCTGGATCCTAACCAGAATCCATCGCTATCTGACCATGGTTCCTGCATCTGTCTTTGGCAGGATTTCTGGTAGGATCCAAGTCAGGATATCAGCACTATCTGACAGATAGTGGTAGGATCCACAAAAGCACTATCTGAGCAACACTACACAGTATTACTTCAAACAAGCATTTGTCAATGCAGAATGTGTGCTTGCTGGTATTAGCATTGGAAATGCAGGAGTTAGACAGATGCAGAATAGGAATGGCAATGAAGTATTGAACTTCATGCCAACCCCACCTCCATCCTGTAGAGATGAACAGGCATTGGGGTAAGTGCTTGGATCATCACCCATGATGGTCATGCCATGTCACCTCACCCTATTCTGCAGACACCGACATGTGTTGAGGTGTGCCTTAGGGTGTTTGGCTTTACAGTCACCCCATTCCATAAGGACATACGCTGAAATGGGTTCAGCATATAGGAGAATGGGGTGAAGTCTGGGGCCGAAGAGCCCAAGGTACACCTCGATGCCTGTCAGTGGCTGGGAGGTGGGGATGGGATGGCATGAGCAGTACAGTCGGCAATCCAAAGACACACCCCGATGCCTGTCAATCTGTACAGGGTAGGATGTTATGGTTAGAAACCCTAACGCCTTGGGCGTTTGTTGGTATTTGCACTACAAATTTTCAACATGGCCTTTTTGTGACCCCACCTCATGAAAGCATTTGGGACCTCTTCTCATGAAGAGTGGCAGTGTGATTTTGTTAATGTGTCTCAAACCTTGAGTTCCAACAGTGACCGTGCCATTCTGCACCACATGTATGAAAACACAGATCAGGCAGGATGTGAAGAATGACAGCTGTACCATCCATAGGGAGGTGTGAAGAGATGGCAATGTTGAAAATCTGTAGTGGGAATATTAAAAAATGCTTGCATTTCTGAGCATACATGGACACTGTGCAACACATACGCGTAACACAGTTATTTTATGGACTTTCATCACCAAATTTTCAACATAGGCATTTTAGGACCTCTGCTCATGAACAGTGTCACTGTGATTTTCTTAATGTGTTCTGAACACTGATTTCCCACAGCGACCATGCTGTTCTGTGCCGGAAGTGCAAAACCACATTTTGGCCAGGATATGAAAAATGACAGCTGTACTTTTCACAGCGAGGTGCAGAAAAATGGCAATGTTGAAAATCTGGAGTGAAAATATTACAAATGTGCAAAGTTACGAGCGTGCATGAAAACTGCGCAACACACACTCATAACACAGTCATTTTATGGACTTTCATCACAAAATTTTCAACATAGGCATTTTAGGACCTCTGCTAATGAACAGTGTCACTGTGATTTTTTTAATGTGTCCCAAACATTGATTTCCCACACGACTGCACTATTCTGTACTGGAAGTGCGAAAACACATTTCAGCCAGGATCTGAAAAATGACAGCTGTACTGTTCATAAGGACATGTGGAAAAATGGCAATGTTGAAAATCTGGAGTGACAATTTTGCAAATTCGTGAAGTTACGAGCGTGCGTAGCAACTGCGCAATGCACGCTCATAAAACAGCCATTTCTTAGATTTGTTCCACCAAATTTGCAACATAGACTTTTTGAGAGGCCACCTCATGAACATTGGCATTGTTGTTTCATTAATTGGTCCCAAAAGGTGATTCTGTGCAGTGACCACAAAATCACCTTTCAGGACCGAATAATGCCATTGCAGTGGCTGAATTCATGAGGAGGGGCGCCAATAACCCCATGGTGAAAATGTGGTGCCAAAATTCCCCAAAATGCCTGAGATATGCACCAAAGTTGAAAAAACCCTATTTATGCCATTATACAGCTTACCATCATTTCTTCAGTTCATGGTCGGCTTTGAAGAACGCAGATGTGTTCCTGGTCCACCGAAGATCGTAGCACTGGACTCGGAGGTAAGTATGGGGTGAGAGAGGGTATGGGAGACAAGGTGTGCAGAGGGTGGGGTGGGTTGGGGTGGGGCTACTGGACTCAACGAGGGATTGTTTTCTGATTTACAGGGAAAAAAAACTGAAAAAAAACATTGTGGGACTTTTTTTTTACTAGGGACATCTGGCACACTGGGGTGGGCTCCCATTGTGCCACCCAAGTGTTTTTTTTTGAGGGGGGGCTGTAGCTGATGGGGGATTGGGCACCCCCTCAGCACAAAACTAATGTTTTGGGGGGATATTATGCCGACATGGAGTGGGGTCCCCCATTGGCAAATTACACTGGGAAGGGGGGATGAAACCGATGGGGATTGGGCCCCCTGTCAGCAAATAAAAACTGTTTTGGGGCTGTACATGATGCTAAGGGGGATTGGGCACCCCTTGGCACTGGGGGCTGTCTAATATTGTTTGTGAACATGGCAGTGGTTTGCCGCCATGTTCACAAACAATATTACACTAGGCAATGTTCTGCCCTGCAATGACTGGTCACTCCCTCATTGCAGTGGAATAAATGACACTGCAATGACAAGGTGGCCCCTGATTGCTGCAGCGAAAATGTTACAACTTGGTGGCACTTTTGGAAGCCAATGTCATCAGCACACTGTGTATCCATTGGTCCATCAGTGCCAAGCCCCCAAATGCAATGCTCACATTGGCTGCCACAGTGCCGCACCTCCAAAACCCACTTCGCTCCTAAGCTGCCACATAATGTTTCTTGTGCGTGTGTGCAAGCAAACATAAAAATTAGTAATCTTCTATTGTTTTGTGTGTTTCAGTGTAGGATTCAGAATTAAACAGAAGGCTAAAGTCAGTCTTTTCTTTTGACAAAATGAATTTTCTTACTGTGGCCATGCTAGGCAGCACCACGGCTGCAGTTAAGATGTTATGGTGGACTATTTAAGGTGGTACTGTCCAAAATGTGCACTTAAATGCTGGGTTGGACTGAAAATCAATAGGAAAAGTAAAACAAATATGTGCATTTAACCGAAATGTGCACTTACATGTAGTCCACTTAAGAGGTACATTTAACACTGGATGAATAGGAAAAAAATTGGGATATAGAAAAAAATGTGCATTTAAGTGGGATGTGCACTTATCCGATGTGCACTTAAGTGGGCTCCACTGTACTTCTTTTACCAGCAGTCCCTGGGCTGTTGCACACACACACACACACACACACACACACACACACACACACACACACAGTGAAGCATGGAAAACAAAATCAGATTCTCACTAGTGTGCAACTTGTATGGTGTAGTTAATAAGTAATGAGTACACTTTCCCCATGTGTGTGAACAGTTTTCTTGGGTCAAGGAGTCAAACTGCAATTACTGTGAACAGTGTTAACACTTACACAGCATTGTGGCAACAGTGCAGTGCCCATGTGTAGAGCTCAGCTCCACATGGGAGCTGAAGTCCAATGCAAGTTGGTTTCCTTTCAAACTACCCATTTAATTATCCAAGGCACAAAAGTAATTTCCTGATCATGTATAACTTCTAAACATTCTGTCTTTGTTTCTTTATTTATGTAATTCTTTGTTAACCAGGTAAGGCCCACTAGTCATTGCTGCCTGTTTTCATGGGCAACCTGAGAGCACTGGGGAGGTTAAGTGACTTACTAACATAGTACAAGGCCAGCAGATTAGGCCGTATGCTCTATCAAGTCTGCTCAATGGTCAGTGCCTTTCCACGGCACCGTTGGTAGCCCCCCCCCCTCCCTCCCTACAGGTTCCACCATTTCCCAGTGAGGTTCCGGGATGGACCTTCCCTCTATGCCTCTTTCAGCCTTTCTAGCACTACTCCATAGTAGTAGCAGCCAACAACTCCCTGAGCACTGCATTCCAGGGCTCCACCACCCACTCAGTGAAGTAGCATGTCCTTGTTCCTTGTGGCTTGCTCACAGTCACACAGTATGCAAGTGGGAGATTGTGGGAAGCCACTCTGCATACCCCATTCCAAACCCTCAACCCTCCCCCATCCACCATACCCATCACAACTTGAATGCATCATAGCAGAGAACACTCACAGATGTGAGAATACATAGTCAGATCTGCAGTTCATTCCCATGTACAGGTCATGTAAGTTAAGATGGACACCATACAATGTGTTTCAATGTATTTCAGCCTGTCCTTCACTGTTTACACACATAGCTAGCCAGACTAATGCTTTAGCACAGCATACTATTTGATAAATCAGTAAGAGTTTCAGCAATTACAATTTTTTTGATAAATAATAAAACATGCACACTTGCTTTACTTGCTTGTTTTATTAATTTGGATGTAACACAAGTAAGAAAAAGAAATCTGAAAACACAACAGGAATCCATGATAGCTTTTTGCAGTCATACTGTAACACATCAGGGTTTGTACTTAAAAAAACAAAAAAACTGTGACTTTCCTCTATTGTTACATAAAGATTGTGCTACACTGTTACCAGGAGTTGCAACTTCGTTGCTACACAATCTGTTCACCTTTAATCAGTTCCTTTCAGAAACAATGTGCAACATTGTAACATACTTACCAACCTTCTTGCAGCTTTTGATACTTAGTATAACATATTATTTCAGTCAAGTCAGAAACCAAGCTTCTCATAAAGCATACTGAATATGGGTACTAGAGAACATTTCATTGTTCTGCTTCTTTTCTATGCTCTACTGTGATATTTGCATTTCCTGAGCCCCTTTCCCCTTCCCCAACACAGGGGCAGGATGCAATCACATCAAATATCCATTAACAATTGTGCTGCACAACACACAGTCCAATTTGCAAGTACTTGGATTTCCTGTAATTAAGCACTTGCCTACTCCCTGTCAGACTACTTATTGCAAGATGTTGTAAAATATTATACTTTTAAGAGGAGACAAAAATGCAGGACAATCTGTCATTAATTCTGATAGGGCCACAGAAGTACTTACACCTACATAACTCTATACTCATTCGCACTAACAATGTCAAAACCAGCAAGCAAACATTTGGCATTGACAAATGCTTATTAATACAGAAACATAGACTTTGATGGCAGATAATGACCACTTGGCCCACCTAGTCTGCCCAATTCCCTACCTATTGGATAAGCTGCAGATCCTAGTTAACCAACAGCCTACTTCTTCCTACCCGCCCACCAGAATTGTTTTATGTCTGTCCCATGAATTCTTGAATTCCCCCACTGTTTTTGACCCCACAACCTTCTTAGGAAGGCCGTTCCTTGTGTCCACCACCCTCTCTATGAAAACATACTTCCTCACATTGCCCCTGAGCCTTCCCCCCTCTATATTCAAATTGTGCCCCATGTACAATGACAGAGAAATAAAGGAAGGATTAAATTTCAAAACTGGGCAGGAATCTTACATGCTTAGGAGGCACAATAAGCAGCAAAGCTTACATACTTCAGTACTAACATAAGGAAGAACTTTTTCACCCAAAGGCTGGTGGGTCTGTGGAATATTCTGCCAAGTAAACTAGTCAATAATAAAAATACTACTACTTAATATAGGTGGCTAGAGATGGAACCACAACCATTTTACTTAAATTTCAAGAGATGGACAGGTATGGACACAGTGTCTTATTCCATCTCCATTACAAAAGTATTAAGCGAAGAACATAAAAATTCAGTATTCTGTAGTATTCCAGTAATAGAACCCCCCCCCCAGGGCATGAAATGTTAACATGGAATGCATTAATTTAAAATTCTGCAAAATTCCAGTAGCATACACACACAGACATACACAGGCCTCATACAGAACCACAGGACCAGTTGTATCTGGGGAAAGGTTAGCAACAGAGATTACTGTGTCAAGCTAGGCCATGAGGGGGATTTTTCGTGGTCATCAAAGAAACACCAGAAATAACAAAACTGAATAGCGCTTGATTTTTTAATATGCATTTATGTATAAAAGAAAGGGATCTTTATTAGAAAGAACATTTAATTATTTATGTTTTTTTCTCCAATTTAAGGGTTTTTTTTTAATTTTAGGGCCTAGTTGAAGGATTTTATATAAGAATAAAAGTGGAAGTCATGTTTGTGATGGAAATCAAGTCAGAAGAAAGTAGCTAATGAATTCTGTATGTGATGTGTTCAAATTCCAGATCACATGTTGGACCTTTTTACATGTGGGTATTGGTATATAAGCATATGCCAATGGAATGGCAACAGCCAATCAGGATACAGTATTTAAGTTGGCCATTTTCTATGGGGAAAATAAACAACTGTTTTTTGTATGGAGAGAAAGGCATACCAGTGTAATATTTATCAGTTCCTTACTATAATCACCACTTCAAAGTTCTCGTCTTGTTGTAAAGACAATGTGAATAGCTGGTTTTAAAAAAAAGCCAAAATCTTACAAATGGTATTTTGACTTCCTACGTCACATACCGTATGTCAAGCACATAGTTCAGGGCTGTTGAAAAGGCAATGCTTCACATGCTATAAACATGCCTTTTCAGGTTAGCTGGATGCAAATCTACAGCACCTCACACAAATCAGTACTACTGGTAATGTGACTGCTGTACATGTCGGGTAGTGTTATGATATCTAGAGGGAAATCAAGGACTGCAGAAATTGATTTAACACCATGGTACATTAGCACAGAGCATCATAATAACAGGATTACATTGCCCTATTCTGGTTATGAGAGACCCATGCCATTACACGAGCTGATTTGATTAACTCATGAAATGGCCTGAACAGTTTGCTGTACTTTTGTACTGAGGAGTAGATGAAGCACATCTAGGACTTCTGTATACTATGGGACCTGAGAGATCATTGACATGCATTACAAGACAGGACGTGGACTTGCATGGATTGAAGAAAAAGCAACAGCTTCATAACACTTTTACTCCATGCCTTTTCATGTACAGTATGTAAGTCATAAATGTTTAGGTGACAAATGCCCCTTTTACATGACAGGCTGTGCACCACATTTATTGGTGCAGAGCAATTGCAACATTACCCTTCTTGTCGTCTATTGGCAACCTGCACCACATCTGAAGGGAGTGTTTGCTGTCCTGTCATTCCCTGTTTTTTGTGGTTACCCATTGTGTTTCATTGGTTTGCACCACTCCATGGTGCTGCCTACAAAGATGATGGTGCTTACATCGATTTGTAGAGAACCTCTCGTGAGATACTCCTCCATTTCCCAGGATGCACTTCCTCATACGTGGTACTGAGGCTTGTGCATTGAATATTGTACCCGAGTTCAGCTAAATATATCCTTAGATACTAGAAAGAAGGCTGAACTCAGGAAACTTGCTACTTTTCTGAAACAGGGGCTAAAAGTTCCTTTAAAAGTGCTGCAAAAGTTGAGCCATGATACTGGGCATGTGCTTATGCATATTCATATCCCAAGGGTTGGTGCAATACTCTACAGTGTAGAGGCAACTGGGAGTGGTGCAAATGGAGCAGAGTGAGCGGTTGGGAACCACTATGATGTCAGTGCTGCTCCATGTAAAAGGGGTTAAAGATCTCACCTCCAAATGCATATATATGTATGTGTGTGTGTGTGTATGTGTGTGTGTGTGTGTGTGTGTGTGTGTGTGTGTGTGAGGTGGATCATCCCTATAAAATGAACTGAACTGCAAAAGCACTGAATCAAGTGTTACGCAGAAGGTGCATTGTCAATAAAGCCAATTGTTCAAGAAGAACTGCCTTGACTCTGTTCATATGTCACGTAGAAGCCTTGGTCTGAGTCTATTATTGTTCAGTATTTGTCACTTTTTTTTTTTATTTTGTTTATTTAAACATTTGGTAACCGGTAAAGGTACACTGAGCCAAGGCTCGTTTCCAGGTGTGACCCGGGGGTAGAGAACATGGGGTAGATAATTACACAAGATACAATAAAAACAACACAACAAAAGCACAAGTAATCAGGTAGGCGGTACATACAATATAAGCAACAGGTAAATTGTAACACATAAATACAACCCTGTGGGTTAAGGAAGCTTGTGCAAGTTATAAGCTTGAGAAATACAGTGGTATAAGCAGGATAAGCAGGTAGGGAGATTGGAGAACCCTTTTTTGCTATAGCAAGGAGAACATGGTTGCACAGAATGCTTTTGGCCAGAAGCCTGGAGGAGAGTGCATCAAGGGCCATACTTGTATGTATTTAAGGATACAGATGGTATAGAGACTAGAAAGTAGCTTTGCAAAAAATTCCAGTGGAAGGGAGGAAGGGCTTTTGTGATTACTATGAAAGGAGAGAGGATGGAAGAGTGAGGTGGGGTGAAGATGTGAGAGAAGTGCTGCTTGTTAGTTTGGGTCAGGAGCAAGGTGCTACATGTTGTTATGTGAGTGGTGGGGCAGGTGGAACAGCAGGGATTTGATAGAGGTGTGTGACAGTGAATTTCTAAAACTCAGTAGTTGTTTTTGAATTACAAATATGTGGTATGGACCACATTAAAATGGTAAAGATGTAGTTCATGTCCCTTCAAACTCTAGGGCTAGCTTCAGGTCACATTATAGGGTTGCCACCTTTGGATGGGGCAAAACCGGATCCTAAGCTCCGCCCCAGCCCCATCCCTTTTCATGAATCATCATGCATTGTTCCTCCTAGAAAGCCATTTGTTATATTAATAAAAAACAAGGCTTTAAGCAGCAGTGCAACAAAAATGTTAAGGTACTGTACTGTACCTGTTAAGTTACTTTCCTAGGTTCTTCCTAGTCATCCATTTACTTATGTATTTATTTATTTATTTATTGACATTGGTTTAACAAATAAACATACAGAGATAAAAGAATCATCATTTACAGATATGATCTGGGGGGAGACAAGGGAAATACTGTAAATAGCATACAACAGTATACATGGCATATAATAATACATAAGAAATTGTTTCCTGTAATGTGTTCTTCATATCTTTGTCTGGCTCCATTCCCTATTAATGTCCACAGTACTATACTATTTCAAAGCCAAAGAAGTGACCATACTATTTTCTTCAGGAAAAAAAATAATTTCAAACATTTAAAAATGCCTTAATTCTGTTAGAGATGAAAATGTTTACCAGCAAATGAAGTGGAAGACAACTGGCTCTGTTACTGTTACAAAAAGTGGGGGCAGCTGTGCTGCTTGATGCAGTGGAAAAGATTAGGTTAAGTACTTTACACCTCCCAGGCTGACTGCTTTCACAAACAAAGGGCTATATTGACAACAGAACTTGTATGTAAGCTGGACATGCAGCTGAAACAATGAATAATATGACAACTTTTGTTTCAAAAGTATGTGAGCACTCAAAATTGCTCAAAAACCTGACCAGCACAGAGCAAAAGTGGATTACCTGATAGGGATCCTGAAAACCTGATCAGCAGGTAAAAAAACCTGACAGGTGGCAACTCTAGGTCACAAAACTAAAACCTAGTGAACTAGCATACAACAGATACTGCTGCTGATCTCTTAGGACAGAGGGAATGTCTGGCTGACACCAGTTCACAGAACTAAGTATGGTAAACTAGAATGTAACAGGCACTGCTCCCTGACCTTATGGGACACTGGGGGACATCAGGGCTAACTATGGGCCACAAAACTAAATATGGTGTGCTAACATACAACAGACATTGTTCACTGACCTTACAGGACACTGGAGATGTCTGGCTAACTCCAGATCACAAAACTAACCATGATGAACTAGCATGCAACAGACACTGCTCCCTGACTTCATGGGACACTGGGTGACATCAGGGCTAACCCCAGGCCACAAAACTAAACATGGTGAACTAACATACAACATAGATTGTTCACTGACCTTACAGGACACTGGGGATATCTGGCTAACTCCAGATCATAAAACTAACCATGATGAACTAGCATGCAACATACACTGCTTCCTGACCTCATGGGACACTGCATGACATCAGGGCTAACCCCAGGCCACAAAACTAAACATGGTGAACTAACATACAACAGAGATAGTTCACTGACCTTACAGGACACTGGGGATGTCTGGCTAACTCCAGGACATAAAACTAAACATGGTGAATTAGCACACAACAGACACTGCTACCTGACCTTTTAGGACATGGGGGTGGGGTGGGGGTTATAGTTAACTCAGGTTGCAAAATTAAACAAGGTGAACTAGCATGCAACAGTCAGACACTGCTCCCTGACCTTATAGAAAGGGGAGGTTCAGAGTTAACTCAGGTCACAAAATCAAACATGATGAATTAGCACACAACAGTCAGACATTACTCCCTGACCTTTTGGGATACTGGAGGGACATTAGGGTTCATCACGATTAACTCTAAGTCACACACCTAAACATGGTGGACTAGCATGCAATAGTCAGACACTGCTTCCTGACCTTTTGCGACACTGGGAGGACATCAGGGTTGACTCCAGGTCACAAAAGTAAACAAGGTGAACTAGCATGCAACAGTCAGACACTGTTCCCTGATCTTTTGGGACACTGCGGGACATCGGGATTAAATCCAGGTCACAAAACTAAACATAGTGAACTAGCATGCAGCAGACACTGCTCCCTGACCTTGTGGCACACTGGGGACTTTGGGGTAAATTCCAGACTACAAAATTAAATATGGTGAACTAGCATGTAACCCTGCTTCCAGACCTTATGGGACACTGGGGGACATCAGGATTAACTACAGGATACAAAACTAAACATGGAGAACTAGCATTGCAACAGACACTGCTCTGTGACCTCATGGGACACTGGGAAACATTAGGGCTAACTCCAAGTCACAAAACTAAAAAAGGTGAATTAGCATGCAATTGACAGTACTCCCTGACCTCATGGGACATGGGAGACATCATGGTTAACTCCAGGCAACAAATCTAAAGATAGTGAACTAGCATGCAACAGGCACTGCTCCCTGACCTCATGGGACACAGGGTGGGGACATCAGCTTTAATGCCAGGTTACAAAACTAAGCATGGTGAACTAGCATGCAACCATCAGACACTGCTCCTGGATGTTATAGGACATGGGGTGGTGGGGAGGGACATCAGGGTTAACTCCAGGTCACAGTACTAAAAATGGAGAACTAGCATGCAACAGACACTGCTCGTTAACCTCATGGAACACTGGGAATATCAGTGTCAACTCCTGGTCACAAAACTAAACATGGTCAATTAGCATGCAATAAACACTGCTCCCTGACCTAATGGAACACCGGGGAACAGCACAACTAACTTCAGATCACAAAAGTAAATGCAGTAAACTAGCATTCACCAGACACTGCTCCCAGACTTCAGGGGGCAGTGAGGACATCAGGGCTAATGCCACAAAACTAAACAGAGTGGAGTAGCATTCAACAGACAATGCTGCCTGACCTTAAGGAGCATCAGGGCTAACTCCAGGCAATAAAAATAAACATTGTGAACTAGCAACAGACACTGCTTCCTGGCCTCATGGGGCACTGGGAGACATCAGGGCTAGCTACAGGTCACACAACTAAATACAGTGAACTAGCATGCAGCAGACACTGCTCCCTGACCTTATAGGAGACTGGGAGACACCAGAGCTAGCTACAGGTTGCAAAAGTAAATATGGTGAACTAGCATGCAACCGGCACTGCTCTAACACCACATCACAAAACTACATATGGTGAGCTAGCGTGCAATAGACAGTGCTCCCTGACCTTGCTGGACACAGGGGAATATCAGGGCTAACCCCAGGCCACAGAATTAAACATAGTGAACCAACATGCAACAGACAGTGCTCCCTGACCTCATTGGACACAGGGGGATATCAGCGCTAACCCCAGGTCACAGAATTAAACATAGTGAACCAACATGCAACAGACAGTGCTCCCTGACCTCATTGGACACAGGGGGATATCAGCGCTAACCCCAGGTCACAGAATTAAACATAGTGAACTAGCATGCAACAGTCAGACATTGTTTCCTGACCTTATAGGACATGGGGGGGACATCAGGGCTAACCCCATGTCACAAAAATAAACATAGAGAACTAGCATGAAACAGACACTGCTCCCTAACCTCATGGAACACTGGGGAACATCATGGCTAACTCCAGGCAACAAAACATAAGCTCCAATGTGGTGAACATAAAATGAAATGTAGCCTCAGGTGAATGGCTTTAGAAACAAAAAACAACAGCTGGGAACAACATCAAGGTTTGCAAAGGAGAGCAGAAGAAACATATAAAACAATGATTCACTCTGCACTGCTGCTTCAACTTTAAGCAGCTCACCTTAAAACTTAATGGTGCATTTGTAAACCTCTGAGACCAATACACGGACAAAACAAACTTAGAATATATATTTTTTTAATCAGAAACTCCAAAAGAACACATTCAATTTGAATCCATTTTTTTAAAGGTTTGGTAAAATGTATTAATCCTCTCCATATCAATGATATGTCTGGTTAAAATGGAGCATCAGTGAGCCAATGGTTTTACAGTTGCAGTGCTAGAATAGTCACTTGCTGCTACTGTGTTAGCCTCTCTCCTATTTTGTAACTGTTTTAATTTGTAATCAATACCTCACATTTGTTATACAGACTCATTTGTTTCACCCGTTTTCTTTTGTACATATTGATAGCGTCACAAACGAAGGCGACCCCTTGGGAATACCAGCTGTACATCGAGCTCTGTAATCTCTAAAAGCACCTGGAGAGGACTGGGTCCATTGTTGGAGTCCCAGAATATGAAAATACAGCCTATCAAGGAGTGGGCTGGGGGGATGAGTGCGTTGCAAAGATATAAAACTTGGCTACCTGGGATGAAGGACGTGGGCTGCTCTCTGCTGTGACAGGGTTGAATAAGGCTCTGTCTCATTTGTAACGTAGAAAGAGTTAAACACAAGGACCTGTTTTATCCTCTCCTTTTTTGTCTCTTGTCTGTCTGATTGTGCAATCAAATGCCAACACACTGATGCATGTGCTTTCCGCTCCTAGTGCACACTGTAGGTTCATGAGACTCCACCACCATGAGGCTCACAGGTGGTGGCACTGCAGTGGGGGACACATCCTGATTTTCCCTGAGGAGGACAGCATCTTTTGGTCTTCTGGCTGCATGGAGGCAGTATAACACAGTGGTTAAGGGCACTGAACTATAAACTTGGAAACCTGGGTTTGAATCCCAACAGCCGCAACTTACATACTGTGTGACCCTAAGCAAGTCACTTAACTTCCGTGTGTTCCCAGTTCACACCTGAAATCAAGCATGGGCTTAGTGTGCCTTTATTGGTTAAACAATTTCCCCTTTCCCCCTTTCTGGGACACTCAGTCCTCCTCCCCCTCTGTCTTTCTGAGCATCCAGGCTTACAGCACATACTCAGGGCACTGGCATTGTGACCAGTCACCAGCAGCCCTGCTACTGCACCAATGGGCCAGCTAATCATCCAGTGCTGACAGCTGTTTGGGTCATGGTAAGACCAAAGCAGGAAAGTAACTCAAGGGACAAGAATTTCAATACAAAAGCATTGAAAAAAAAAGCGAGAGTTATGTGCAAAGTGCATTGTTGTTCAGGGTCACACACTAAGAGGCAGTTGTGGTATTCAACCCTGGGTTTCCAGTTCAACAGCTCTGAACTCTTAACTACTGGACCAAACTGCCTCCCTAATGTAGAATCATTTTGTTTTAAGTTTTTCTCAACAGAGCTGCAGAGTAGGCAGACAAAAACCATAAAAACATCCTATCCTTTGTGATGAATAATTTAATGACACACAGCTGCTAGTTACTGGCCTTTGATAAGAGATGATGTTATGTTTTACAAACTCACTAATAGAAGGAAGTCAAGGGCAAACCTTCTGAGAAAAAACTGTGGAAATGATTCATTGTGTCAACAAATCAGGGGAGAAAACAGAAATATTATGGCCAATGGCTCTAAGGCGCTGCCTTGGTGACTAGGCTGTATAGATAAACACATCACTCCCGTCCTCTGATGCCTCTCCTGGTATCCTGTTCAGTTTCATATCCACAAAATAAAATTGCCTTCTTCATAATCCTTCATGGGTGTGGCCTCCCAAATCTTTCTTTGTCCTTGCTACTTCTTACTACAGTGTCTGTACTCTTCTGTACTCCAGCTCTAGAAAAACAGAAACTTTTTACAGGCAGAAAGAGACAATGGCCTCCAAATTAAAAGAGCCCTTAGATCACTGCAAGTTGTGGTGATCTAAGGCTGTGGCAAACTTCAGGTGCATCAGGGACCCTGCGGGCAATTTTATAAAACTTGGGGTCCTACACTAAAGATTCAGGAGTTGCCACAGCTACAGGCTTGCACCAAACATGTAGCCCACCTGCAGAGTTTGATGCAGGAATCCACCCCCCCCCGTCCGTTGCAGCACTAGAGGGGCCACAAAGATGGGGGAGTAAGTATGCCTACTGGTGAGGCAGAGGCAGAAGGAACACAGAGGTTTCTTAGGGAGCATCAGGGACACAGTGGTAATATTAGGGTGGTGAGGTGGCACCTAGCATGGGTGCCATGCACAATGGCAGACAGCCAATCAGTCTTGTCAGTGGGGAGTTAGCAGGGATGGACCATGATCTAGCCCCAGGTGGGCACAGGCCTGGCACCTGCCCCATAGGTGCCACAATCACCAACCTTATGGGGGGAAGCAGTGGCTGAAGGTTGAGGGCTGCCAGTCATAGAGGGGAATGTTCTTCAGGCACTGCAACAGTTTCTGGTATCCAGCCCCCCCCCACATTGTGGCAGGTTGACTCCCGCCTACAGAGTTGGGGATTGTGGCACCTATGGGGCAGATGCCAGGATGTGCCCACCTAAAGTTGGGACATGATTCCTCCCTGCCAACCCCACACTATCCAGGCCAATTGGCTGCCTGCCATTGTGGAAGGTATCCCCGCCGGGTACCACCTCACCACCCTGACATTGCCACCATGTCCCTGATACTCTCTAGGGTATCCCCATGCTCCTTCTGCCTCCAGCCCCCTACTTGCAGGTCCCCCTCACTGCTGCAGTGTCTGGCAGAGGTGCTTGGCCCTTAGATCACCTCCTGGCTGGTCTGACAGGAGTCCCCTATTTCATCCACAGCAAGGCTTCCAAAATTCCAAAAAAGGGGATGGTGCATCCCTATCATGGTACAATCCCCCTTGTGACCTGAAGCAAGGATGCTTCTGCTGCAAGAGTGGCGTAGGGTGGCTTAGGTGTAAAGCATCCCAATTTCAATACAGCCTGTATTTGAAAATTGGGATTGCCACAAACTTTGACACAAGGTGTCACTTGCATCATACCCATTTGGCGCAGGCACCTTGCATCAAAGAATTCTTTTTTAAAATTGGGCCCCATGGATCCATCCAGTCTGCTCTGATTTTACCTGCTACCACTCCAGTCTATTGCTGGGCATGCTCGAAAGGGGGCCCCCATCCGGCAGCATGGTCCTTTCTGTAGCTGCGTCCCCTTTCCCTCCATTCTCCAGCTCCCTTAATTCAGAACTTTTCATATCTATCCCTTTCTTTCTTGAAACCTTGCATCGTCTTTGTCTTAACCATTTTTCATGGCAAGCTATTCCATCTGTCCACCACTGTCTTCCTGAAGAAGTACTTCCTTGCATTCCTCCTGAATTTACCTCCCTTCAGTTTGTACTCATTGTCACTGGTGCAAGTCCCCTCTCTGCATTAGAACAGTGAAAGGCAATCCCCTCTGCTGATCCCCTTAAGGTACTTAAACATTTCAATTATATCTCTCCTCTCCCTTCTGGTCTGAAGTGAGAACATGCTTAGTCTGTTCAACCATTCCTCATATGGTCTCTGCATACTTTAGAAAATGGGCTTTTTATTTCCTGGCATCTGGTTGGCTAGTACCCTTGCCAGGGGGTTACATTAACTTTCAATAGATGCCCAGGAAATAAAAAGTACCAGTCTATAGTGCCCCTTCACCCATGGAAGTATCCTAGTGCCCTCCCAGTTTCCTAATTGGCTGTAAGCACCGAATTTTAATTTAAAATTGCCAGCATTTTTTCCTGTCCCTTAGCGAGAGATATTATTCCCACAACGCTCTGTGTCATCTCCCTAACAAGACCACTGATCTGTTTTTTGGTGTTGTTAAAAAACATGAACTACGTCATTTAATAGCGGAACTGAATGGGTTCAAACACAATGCAATCAGTACAGTCCATCAACCCGTAGTACATCTCTGTCTCCCTCCCCACCCATCCTGTCAATGATCTCTTGGGTCACTTTTTTATTAATACCCTGCTCAGTCCTCCAGCTGATCACTAAAAGCCAGTGCAAATCACACACATCTGCATTTTGTTTTCCCAGCTCATATTTTGTTCAGAATCTACTGATCTTGTGTCCATATTCAACAGCTTCATGGTGTAGCCGTGCCACTATCACTCCTCGCAGATTTCCCAAGGATGAATAAAAAACTATTGTTTCCACACAAAAAAAATCAGTTGTGGTGCATATCGGAGCTCAGTTACTATGGCCTGTGCCACATCCTCTTTTTTTTGCTACTCTCCAGAAGAAAGGTTTTTTTTTTTGTTTTAATGTCTTACCTCTGACCACAAACTCGGACAGCTGCTGGGTCATCAACTCCTCTACAACTGTCACCTGATCTTGAGTCCCGCTCGCAGTACATTTTGACACTAGTGTATTAAAGTGCACATCTCCCAATAGCACTACCATGAAAGTAAATAATAAATAACAAAACAGTAGAACTTTGGGGAAGGAGATGGCTTCAACAATCTGTTAAGAAGTACGTTGCTGTGCAGCACTCCCCATACTTCTGGGTCATGCAGTCCGCTTCTGGTAATCTTTCGGCAATAGGGTCGGGCTATTCTCACAGTTCTCCCATTTGCTTGGTTCTTTTCAATAACTAAGATTCACCATTTTTTTATCTACTATCTTTTTTTTTCCATTGTTTATTTCCATGGCAGTATTACTAGGATATGTGTACTCTAATGTTGAGTTCTGTGTGCAGATGTACTGTGAGTGATACTGGGATCGGGTAACACTTGTAGCTGACCTGGCAGCTGTCTCAGTTTGCATCAGAGGTAAGCACACTCTGTGCTTCTGATTTCATAATGATATTAAAACAAAGAAAATAACTGTTATGTTGCACAGGTTGTGAAGCAGCTGCCAAACACAGCAGTCAAATGCAGGCATAGGAACTATTTTGTTATAGAAGTTATTTTAAACTAATTTTTAGTTAATTTTTTTAAATTAAACTTACATTCTTTTACAGTGCTCATTTTCTAAGTGCAATAATACCCTTCAGGGTGGGCGGTATGGGAAATACTAGACCTTCCAGGGGCTATAAGTCCCTCCGCCTGTGGAGTCGGGCCTCATTACACCCCTGGGCAGTCCGGTATTGTCATATACCGCCCACCCTGTTGGGTATTATTGCTTGCATACACCATTTTGGTGGCCCTCCTTTGCACTTTTTCTAGGCAAGCAAGCAGTATTCAATGTGCAGCCTCAAAAGAGGTCTGTATAGGAGGATGAATCATCATTCATACAAACTAGATGTCTACCTGTCCCCTACATCTCAGTCTTTACAATTGGTGAGAGGCCATTCATCATCTTTGCCACTGTTCCTCTTTCTGCCTTGCACATTTGCCTTCTCTTGATGACCCTTTGCGTGTAACTGTAGTTCTACTTCTGGCTTTCCTTCCTCATTCAGACTGGAACAACATATGAAACTGCCAAAAGGAGAAGGCCATATGGCCTATTTAGTCTGCTTGTTGCACAACCCCATGTACTTATGTTAATATGGCACCTTGTTCCCCCTCCCTCTGTACCCTTACCTTTCGATTGACTCTATCTCACCTGCTTTTGAAACCACTAACCATTTTCTGACGGACGACCTCCAGAAGTTCATTCCATCCTGTTACCATCGGGCCTCTCTGTGAAGAAGTGTCTCCTGACCTGCTTTCTGAATCTCTTGTCTGCCAGCTTGTGAGTGAGTCCCCCTGTGTTCTTGTTTTGACTTACGCTAAAGAGATTCCCTAGCTCGAGCTGGGTAATACCTTTGATATACGGGAAGGTTTCTATCATACCCTCCTTCCTTTCTGTTCTCTTCTCAAGTGAGTACATGCTAAGATTTCTCAGTCTTTCCTCATATGGGAGCTCATGCTGACCCTGGACCTTCTTTGTAGCCTTTCTCTATTCTGCTTCCATTGGTTTATGTCCTTTGTCACAGAATAGATGTAATGGAATGGAACTGAATAGGCGTAAGGTAAGGTAACAATTTGCTAGGTACCTGTACAGTATTTCCTTTTGTTTTGTTTGTTTGTTTTGTCAGATTATTTGTCAGAAAATTCTGCCTGCTGTAAAGAGTTAGGGTTCTTATCAGTGCCTCTGAAAGGAAAGCAGACTAGCTGGGGCCTGGTTGTAAATTTATTACTTCAAGGATGTCAAGTGTGGACCTCTGACACATGGCTGAGCACTAAAGTGTATTTGGTGTCAGAAAACTGCAAGCAGCACAGACATTCCTGTAAAGTGGCTCATGTTACTCAGCACACTGGCACAAGCTGGTTCTCCTAATGGGTGCTAGAGACAAAAGATTTTGAATCTGTGATGTCAGAGGAACATACTGGGTGATATGTAATGGGAATGCAGCTTAGAGGGTTTTAGGTCCGACAGGGCCTCGCTGAGTCAAGTCAAGCTTGGGACCTAGAACAAACTGCCAGCTAAATGTCCAAGGTTGTCATGATTCAAACTGTGTCTTGAGGTACGCTAATTTACTTTGTAGAAAGAGAGGGAAATAGTCTTTCTGTGTGAAACCTTCTGAATGAAAATAAGTCTCTTTTCACTCCTGTAGAATTACTGTTTCCTATAGTTTTGTGGTAATGTCATGTAGAGTCTGTATAATTATTTTGAAATATTAAAAATATTATTCTCGTCGGCCTGGTGGTGCTGAGGGTTGAGGAGTTGGACGCCACATGTCACGCTACGCTGGCGACCCAGGTTCAGGAACGGACCAGAGTTGGATGGGGGAAGAGGATACAGCATACCAATGGATGTGCTCCTCCTCCAACAGGGTGGGTGCTGGGTGTGAATCTGTAGCTCTTCCACCGGTGGAAGCATGGGGGGACATATGGCTCTATGGAGTCAAGGGAAGGAGGACTCTTTTAGGTGCTTGATGTCGGCATGCATCTGCACGCCATTCATCTGGACAAACGTCCTTCATGCTGGCACCCTCAGAGATGGGGAGAAAATGGGAGGAAAAATGAATAACCCCCTGGTCCAAAATGAGCACAATAAAGCCAGGGATCCTGGTAACTGGGATCTGGTGGATGGAGTTGGAGGGGATATGAGGCCCCATCTGAAGTGCTGAGGAGCCGGAGCAAGTAAAAAAAAATGTGTTATTTTTATATACTGTATTACATGTTTCTGTGGCTGAATCCTTTGAGCTACAGCTCACCAGTTTATAACTGACATTATGAACTGGAGATCGTAAATGGAGGAAGGTGATTGGCCGAGAGGTTTTTGAAGCTGTGATGATATCGGGCTACATCATCACGGCTTCAAAAAGCTTCTGGCCACCAGCCTCCTCACCCACAACAAAGCTATCCGAGGGTGAGTGGCAGCTACAGAACCCGCTAAAACTGCAGTCAGTATGAGAAGTTCCTCACTCGCTTTCACGCAGTAGGAGTGTCAGCAACCGGGAAGAATTTTTATTTTTTTTAAACGAAACACCCGCCAGCTGAAACAACACAATGGGTGACTGCTGACTGCATCATTCATTAAAGCACTCGCTCCCAACAGAGAAATACCGTAACACCACCATGCAGCTCATTAACGGCCGCTCGTGAGGAGAAAACATTCCCGATATCACAATGGCCCTACCAATTACAAAAAATTGTTTATTAACCTCACCTTCTCCCTTAAAAATGAAGCATCACAGTTTTCTTTTCTCCAGGCTTCCAATAATCACCTCATCATTTGGGAGGTGGGGGGAGCAGATCACAGACCACAACAATAGCTGTCCCTGTCAACACACTGGCACTTGCAGCTGCACTCCTACATGAACTCCACTTAAAACAGTGCCACCTGCTACCTAAAGCCCTCCAGGAACTTTTTTTTTAAAGATGTTCCTCCAACACTTTAAAAAGGGCATTAAAACATTTTAAAATGTATTTTTATGTTTGCTTGCACACATGTGCAAGAAACACAGTGCCATCATCGGAGTTTTTGGAGGTGTGTCAGCCCTCTTCCAATTCAGTCAGTGTGTTTGCAGGCATGGCCGGTTCTCCAATGCCTGCTGGAGCTGTCTATGACAGCTCCAAAATGCAGTGGCATACAGTTGAAAGGGGGAGCTACACTTCAGTGAGCAGCGATCAGATATCGCCTGTTCATGCACGCTCCCCCTACACACACACACACACACACACACACACACACATATGCTGCTGCTGCTGCCCCCCCCCAACGCACGCACTGTAGCAGCCGGTGGGGTGCCCAATCCCATTGGCTGTGCTGTGCCCCCTGAAACACAGTTTCATATGCCACGCTGGTGCCCACCCCAGTGTGGCTATGTCAGATAGCCGACGGGGTGCCCAATCCCCGCCATCTCCACTGTGTCTCCCCGAGTACATAGGGAAAGGCGTTGGCAGCCCACCCCAGCGTGGCAACAGATGCCATGGCCGACGGAGGTGCCCAATCCCCATCAGCTCCATGCCCCCCAGCTGTCCTTCTGCCATGCTGGGAGCCCATGACAGCATGGCAAACGTCCTCCGTCATCTTTTAAAACTAGAAAAACCTGTAAAGAAAAATGGTCCCTCGCGGTCTCCCTGCCCCCTTCCCACAACCCGCACCCACCCACTGCGCACCCCACCTCCCCACACCTCACCTTCACCTCCGAGGTCAGTGACAATCTTGATTGGACCGGGAACACGTCTGCACTCTTCAAAGCCGACCGCGAACTGAGGAAATGCCGGTAAGCTGTATAATGGGATAGATAGTTTTTTCAACTTTGTTGCATATCTCAGGCATTTTTTGGAATTTTTGCACCAAATTTTCAACATGGGGTTTTTGGGACCCCTCCTCATGAATTCTTGCACTGTCATGGCGTTACCCGGGCCTGAAGGATGATTTCGCAGCCACTGCGCGAAATCACCTTTCTGGAATGATTAATGAAACGACACTGCTAGTGTTCATAAGGTGGGCTCTCAAAAAGCCTATTTTGAAAATTTGGTGAAAAATTCTGTAATGACTGTTTCACGAGTGTGCGCAGTTCCCACGCACACTGTGAAGTTCACAAATTTTCAATATTTTTCACTCTCCAGATTTTCAACATTGCCATTTTACCACACCTTCTTATGAGCAGTACAGCTGTCATTTTTCACATCTCACCCAAAATGTGTTTCCGCCCATGTAGCACACAATGGCGCAGTTGGTGTGCGAAATCAATGTACGGGACACATTAAGAAAATCACAGTGACACTGTTCATGAGCAGAGGTCCTAAAATGGCTATGTTGAAAATTTGGTGAAACAATTCCTATAAATGACTGTTTTACGAGCATGCGTTGCACAGTTCCTATGCACGCTTGTAAGTTTGCGAAATTTCAATATTTTCACTCTAGATTTTCAACATTGCCATTTTACCACACCTCCTTATGAGCAGTACAGCTGTCAATTTTTCACATCTCACCCAATACGTGTTTCTGCCCATGTAGTGCACAATGGCACAGTCGGTGTGTGAAATCAATGTACAGGACACATTAAGAAAATCACAGTGACACTGTTCATGAGCAGAGGTCCTAAAATGGCTATGTTGAAAATGTGGTGAAAAAATTCCTAAAAATGACTGTTTTACGAGCGTGCGTTGCAGAGTTCCTACGCACGCTCGTAAGTTCACAAATTTTCAATATTTTCACTCCAGATTTTCAACATTGCCATTTTACCACACCTCCTTATGAACAGTACAGTTGTCATTTTTCACATCTCACCCACTATGTGTTTCTGCCCATGTAGCGCACAATGGCGCAGTCGGTGTGCGAAATCAATGTATGGGACACATTAAGAAAGTCACAGTGACACTGGTCATGAGCAGAGGTGTTAAAATGGCTATGTTGAAAATTTGGTGAAAAAATTCCCCAAAATGACTGTTTTAGGAGCGCACGTTTGCGTAGTTCCTATGCACGCTGGCAGGTTTGCGAATTTGTAATATTTGCAAACCAGATTTTCAACAGTGCCATTTTACCGCACTTCCTTATGAGCAGTACAGCTACCATTTTTCACATCTCACCCAAAATGTGTTTCCTCACATGTAGTGCACAATGGTACAGTCGATGTGCGAAAACAATGTTTGGGACAGATTAAGAAAATCACAGTGACACTGGTCATGAGCAGAGGTCTTAAAATAGCTATGTTAAAAATTTGGTGACAAAACTCCATAAAATGACTGTGTTACGAGTGAGCATTGCGCAGTTTCCACGCACCCTTGTAAGTTCATGAATTTGTAATATTTTCAGTCCAGATTTTCCCCAATGGCATTTTTCCACACCTCCTTATGAACAGTACAGCTGTCATTTTCCACAACATGGCCGAAATGTGTTTTCATACTATCAGCACAGAAATGGTGGTCGCTGTGGGAAATCATTGTTCGGGACAGATAAAGAAAATCACACTGACACTGTTCATGATCGGAGGTCCCAAAATGCCTGTGTTAACAATCTGCTGTAAAAAATCCCGAACTAGTTATAATGCGGTGGCGTTGCACAGTTTCACTGCAGCTCATGACTTCACCAGTTTTTTAAGATTACAGCAGATTTTCAACATTGCCATTTTTACACCTCCCATGAACAGTACCGCTGTCATTTTTCACATCCTGTTCAGAATGTGTTTTTGCACCTGTGGTGCCAAATGCCATAGTCGCTGTGCAAAAGCCGTTTTCGGCTAACAAACTGATAATGCCACTGTTCATGAGGTGGGGGTCACAAAAACATGTTGAAAATTTGGAGTGAAAATACCAACGAATGCCTGAGGCGTTAGGATTTCCGACCATAACGCCCCACCCTGTAGAGAATGACAGACATCAAGGGTGTGACTTGGGATTCTTGCCTGTCATGCTCATACCATTCCACCCCACCCATACCCTGCAGCCAGTGAGAGGCATCAAGGTGTGCCTCGGACTCTTCAGGCCCAAACTTCACCCCATTCTCCTATACCTCACCCATCTCACCATATTTCCTGATGGAATGGGGTGCACATATGAGCCAAAGACCCCAAGGCACACCGTGACACTTGTCAGTGTCTGCAGGGTAGGGTGTGGTGAAATGGTGTGGTCGTTATGCCTGATGACCGAAAGGCACACCCCAATGCCTGTCACTCTCTGCAGGGTGGTGGTGGGGTTGGCTTCAGTTCAATACTTCGCTGCCATTCCTATTATGCAGCTCTGTAATGTCTACACTACCAATGCCAATGCCAGCAAGCAAACATTCAGCATTGACAAATGCTTGTTTAATTATTTTTCCTAACAAAACTGATAAACCACTTCATAATAGCAATAAGGCACTTCAGGGTGCGGTATATCAGGGGATATTGTCACTTCTTGGATGGTTGGATGCACTCGGCCTGCGGTCTCATGCCCACCCACCCGAGGCATGACGATATCCCATGATATACCACACCCTGTCGTGCCTTATTGCTTAATTATACAATGGTAAGCAAGAATCCTGTTCCCTGACTGGTCAGAGTGAGACTGGACCCGGGATGTTATCCCAGCATAACATCCCGCATCTAGTCCCACCACAGTTAGGACCGCAAAACATAAAAAAAAAGATCGCTCCACAGCCATCCATATGAGTAGCATCAAAAGTCCCACTCCTCACATTCAGCGGTCTCCCCCAACCTCAGAATTGATGACCCCCCCCACCCTGACGCAAACTCCACCCATTACTATTTCAATTTACAAAAAAAAACAAAAAAACAAATAAAACCACGAGTGAAGTGAAACCTGTGTTTGGCTTCACAGCAGTCCCCACATAGTGAAAGTCCCTGCTCAATAATTCACTCTGTCATTTGAGTGAGAGCATAACTCCGTGCTAAACATCCTTACCCTTTTGCTGTTTTCTCCCTTCAGTCCTTTCTCCCGGTAATGATAAAATGCTACCCAGAGAAGACATCGCGACATGGGCTGCAGGAGTCATTTTTCCAGCTTCCAAGCTACAGAAGGAACAGGTGGCTGCATTCTGACACAGAGGGAGAGATGACGTCTCACTTTCACATGGCAGTCGAAACAGCAAAGCAGGAGAAACAGAGAGGGACATAAATACAAACTGCACATTTAAACTTGGCGGAAAAATGATGAACAAGAGATGCAAACGTGTTGGGGAGTGCAAAGCCTCAATAACAGCAACTCCAACACAAGCTCCACCTACTAGTCTAATAGTAAATCAGCACTATTTTTTAAAAGTCAACCTACACATTAAATAAACAGCAAAAAACATATTTTTTAAATGTATTTTTTTAAATCTTTATATTTTCTTACATTCCTGAGCCATTGTATAATAGGAATAATGCACTCCAGGTGGGTGTAATGCTGGAATAACATCCCTTCTTGGTTGCTGGACACCCTCGGCCTGCGGCCTTGGGCCCAACCACCCAAGGCAGGATGTTATCCAAGAATAACACTCACCCTGTCATGCATTATTCCTTTAATAACTGAATTTCCGCCACTGAGAAAAAAGCTACTGTTACCATATCTTATTTACATAAAAACATAGATGTTTACGGCAGATAAAGACCACTAGACCCAGCCAATCTGCGCGTATACCCAACCTGTAAAAGCAGCCATTGACCCTACTTGGTCATTGGCTTCTGCTTCTCCTTCCCACCTCTAGGATTCTCTTTTGCATATCCCATGCATGTTTGAATGCTGCCACTGTGCTCACTCACACCACATCCTGGGGTAGGCCATTCCATGCATCCACCACCCTTTCCATGAAAAAGAACATTCTCACATTACCTCTTATCCTACCCACCTTCCAATTTCATATTGTGCCCCCTCATTCTTGTACCTCTTCTGTACTGAAAGATGTCTTCCACTTGCACCTTGTTTTTGCCTCTAAGATACTTGAAGGTTTCTATCATATCTCCCTGTTCCCTCCTCTCTTTCAGTGTATACATATTGAGGTCTTTTAATTTCTTCTCATAAGTCTTCTGTTGCAAGCCCTGCACCATCTTAGTTGCCCTTCTCTGAACTGCCTCCACCCTATCTACATGCTTACAAATATACGGCCCCCAGAACTGCACACAGTACTCCAAATAAGGCCTCGCCAGTATTTTGTATAGTGGTATCACCACCTCTCTCCTTCTGCTAGTGATATCTCTTTCTATGCATCCCAACATGCCACTGGCCCTCCCTACAGCCTTTTTACACTGTCTGGCCACCTTTAGGTCATCTGAGATGATAATTCCCAGATCCCTTTCCCACTAGTGACTGTCAGCAACTCTACTCCCCATTCTGTAGCTCTCTGAAGGGTTTCTGCACCTCAGGTGCATGATTTTGTACTTCTTCACATTGAACCTCAGTTACCACACTTTGGACCATTTTTCTAGCTTTTCTAGGTTCCTCCTCATTTTTTGCATCCCATCTGGAGTGTCTACCATTTTGCAGATCTTGGTGTTATCTGTTAACAGGCAAACCTTCCCTTCTAGCCCTTCCACAATGTCACTAATAATGACATTGAAAAGGATTGGCCCCAGGACTGATCCTTGAGGTACCCCACTGGTCACCCCTCATTCCTTGGATTAGATTCCGTTTACCACCATCCTCTGTTTCCTGTCCCCCACCAGTTCCTAACCCTGTCTACCACCTTGTGGCCCACACGCAGGCATCCCAATGTATTTACTAGTCTTTTATGTGGAACACTATCGAAGGCCTTGCTGAAATCAAGATAGAAGACATCTACTGCACCCCTTTGATCCATCTTCATTACCCAGTTGAAAAAAATCTATCAGAATTGTTTAACATGCTCTTCCTGCTGTGAATCCATGCTACCTCAGATCATGTGCTCTGTTGGATTCCAGGTGTTCCACAATCCTTTCCTTAAACAGTGTCTTCATAATCTTATCCACTACTGAGGTGAGGCTGATTGGCCTATAGTTTCCTGCCTCCTCCCTGCCTCCATTTTTGAGAAGAGGGATTACATGTGCCCTCCTTCAGTCCTCCGGAGCCTCTCCTGTATTGAATGACTCACTGAACATGACTGCCAGTGGTGCTACTAGCTCCATCCATAGTTCCTGTACTATACTGTGATGTATGCCATCTGGTCCCATTGCCTTATCCACCATCAGTTTTGTGAGCTCCTCTAGGACTCTCTCATCTGTAAATGGACTGGTGTTCACCTCCTTCCACCTGTGTATCTGATGTCTAGCTGTGGTCCCCATCCCTCCACTTCTTCAGTGAAAACTGAACATAAGTATTTATTCAGTAACATTGCCTTTTCCAGGTCTCCCTCCACACCCTCCTCTTCATCCCCGCTGAGCCTTACAATCCCAACCCTGACCTTCCTTCTCTTGCTGATTTACCTATAGAATGTATTTCTAAATGAAGGTGTTCTCAGCTGAGACAGAAAGGGGTTGGTCATGTGACCTTGAAAAACTAGCACTGCCCTGTGTGAACAGTGGCTCTGAAGGGATGTGAACCTGACAATTCTCCAGGAGAGTGTCTAAGCTGAATGGTGGCAGCTACTGAAGTACTGAGAAAGCTAGTAACAATGATACAGACTGAGTCTGGGAGGGATCAGTCTGTCACAAACTGGAGGCAGTGTGTGGGCTCTGGAACAGTTTGTTAGTATAAAAGTTACCTGTCCAGTCACAGAACAGGATACACAAAGGGGGACTGTGTATTGTACCAGTTTTGTTTCTTTGCTTAGTGTTGTGAGATAAGGCCATAGCTTATTGTTTTGGTCATGTTTTATATAATTTTATGTATATAATGCATCAGAGACACCTGTGGTAGCCAGTGTAAGTGAAAGGGATCATGGGTATAAGTATATGGGCCCTGTAGAATGAAATGAGTTTCTTGTTACTGGGCAAAAAAACTGTTTACTACTAGCTAGGGCTAGAGTTAATTAAATCATTTTAGAAAGAGATAAAATAAATAAATAAGCAGAGCTGATATGTAGGCAGGTCCATTTGTGTCTGAATAGACCACAGCATCCCCAGGAGATCGAATGTCTGGACCCCCTTTGTTTTGAGAGGTCTACACTGGCTTATGCTTGTTACCAACTGAATGGGCTACCATTTAAGTAAATTACTATATTAAGTGCAGTTTAACTACAGTTATCTCCCAGCAGGGAGACTGGAATGTTCCCCCTAGAAATCTGGTTTGAGCTGGCAGACCTCTGAGTCTTTTTTATATTCAGAACCTCATATCTGTGATATTGTAATAAAATACTAAACTCTGATTGGTTGGATAACCATAGAAACAGAATGCTAGCCAGTTGCAAGGCCAGTGACTATCCACTGGACCTGCCCTTCTGAAACCCTTTAAAACTAGGATGCAGAGGGGGTATCTGAGCCTTTTAGCTTTTGCCTCTTTGCTTGAAGCCATTTGCCATTGTTGAATTTGGGACCCTGCCTGTCTTGAACAGAGACAATTTCTCCTGGATCACTGACAGCCAAGACTTCAACTACCACACTTCTAAGGACACTTTGCACTTTCAAACTTCAACAACTAAGGACTCAAGGTAGAACTTTAATCTCTGAGTTTTAAAGTGTAGGTTTTTATGTATGCTTTCCTTTTTATTTTCAATATCCTTTAACCAATGTCTAAAATTATTTGTTTTTATGTTATTTACTGCATTTATGAAATAATTAGTAAAGCCTTTGGCTTATTTTAAAATAATTCTGCCCATGTCATTTGTGGGTGTGCTGCCTTGGTAAACTTTGTTCAAATTACATCATGCCTGTGTGACTGTTTTAAGGCTAAACACTACAAAAAGTGAAGTACCACTAGGGACTTCATGATGAAAGGAAGGAAGGAAATAGGAAGGATCTCAAGAGGAGCCTGTGGGGGGTTGAACTGAGCTCTGCATTTCTGGTAAAAGACACATAATACGGTGTATAGCGCCCACCAAAGACCAATAAACACCTGTGTATTTCTGGTTTGTGGTACAGTAGCTAAAAGGGTTCTACCCCAGGAACACAGACTTGAGACTGTATTTGTATCCCCTTGCATGAAGAGAGGGTGACCTGAGATTCTCTGACACATGTTCAGTTGTGAAACAGTGAGTGTTCTAAAAGGACAGAGGAAGGATATCCCTGCCCCCCCATCTCTGGAGGGATTTGTTGTGATGCAGAGAGAAATGCCACCCCACAGGAATGGGCTGGTGACAGACTTGGTGGGCAGTGGTGCGACCTTACAAAGAGTTTGAACAACCACACACAAAGAGGGCAGAAATTTGGAAAAAGGGCAAATTGTTTACAAGATATAGTTCCCACCCTATTTGTTTTTTTTTTTGCTGCAAGTAAAAGTCAGATTAATGGTAGTGTAGGGAAAAAAGATAACTTCCAAGTACAGCGAATACACTGTAGAAGAGCTGAAGCAACTGTGCCAGGAGAGAGGGGTCCATTATGAGGGGCGAAGAAAAGAGAACCTCATGGAGGCTCTTGTGGTAGCCACTGAGCAAGCAACTGCCCAGGATCTGAAATTGCAGCCAGTGACTGAGAAGGACCTCACCTTGGGCATAGGGGTGAAAAGAGACTTCAGTGTCCAGTCACAGGGAGGAGGACAGTGAGATCAGAGGGAACACAGGGTCACAGCACCAGGGGAAGACCACCATAAAGCTGGAGCTGGAAGGGATCAGGCTACAGCTGGAGTTGAGGAAATTGGAGCTGGAATTCAAGCAGAAAAAGGTTGAAGCCCAGCAGCAGAGAGAATTTTAGCAGAAGAGGTTCAAAATGGAAATGCAAGAAAAACAGCAACAGAGAAAGTTTGAACTGGAGAAGCTAATACTCCAATGACCAGCACCAGATGAGGTAAGTGGCAGGGATGAACCTGAAACTCCAGGGCTGGGGTATAAGTTAAACTCTAAATTAATAGCTGAATTTAAAAAGGGGGAGGATATGGGTGCATTTTTGAATTTTTTTTGAAAAGGTCTGTAACCAGGCCAAAATACCCAGGCAGTTCTGGAGCTTCCAGCTATCCCCACTACTTACTGGTAAAAGGTGTGAGGCACTAGGCCAACTGGATAATGAGGACAGCAGAGACTATGAGAAACTTAAAACTGCTTTGCTTAAAAAGTATGAACTGACTCCTGAGGCCTACAGGGTTAAATTCCATAAACTCCGAAAAAAGCCCTCACATGAGCTTTGAAGAACTAGCCACAAAGAAATGGCAGTGTTAAAGTGTTGGTGGGAGGGTGTGGAAGCAAACTCTATGGGGAAAATTAAGGAGGTTATACTTTTAGAGCAGTTCTTTTGGGGTTGGTCAGTAGAGCTGAAAACCTGGCTGGAGGACCGGGTTCCCAAAACAGCACAGCAAGCTGCTGAGCTCTCAGACCGCTGTGCCAGGAGCAGGCCTGCTCTGAAAGGTAGTGGGGGAACAGCTGCTGCATCACAGAAAGGGAAAAGCATGCCTTTAGGGCAGCTAAAACCCTCAATGTCTTTGCAGAAAGGGGGAAGCCCCAAGTTACCAAGAAGGAAGGTCTGGGGGGGGGGGAGAATGATGAATGTTGTTTTTTTTATCATAGAAAAATTATTATTGAAGTTTTCTTATACAGAGCACAGACATTAAACCTATAGCATAACATCTCATGTGCAAAAAAAAAACAAGTTATACATATGTCATCCAAACTCAAGGAATAACATAAAGTTTCCCACCATAAAATATCCAATACACGCTTAGTGCTGGCATGCTAAGCTACAAACTATGGTAATGTGAACTAAGTACTTAACTTTTCAACAATCCTCCTCATAGGAGGGTACACATTAACATATTGGGGAGCTTCTGTAGATATGAACTAACAGCAGCATGACAGAATAGTAGAACAGTAGAAAATAAAAAGAAACAGATGTTGGAGATGAAAGGGTAGAGCTGATAAAAGGAAAATATAGAAGCACCTCAACATTCCATAACCTGACCCATAGGACAGAACCACCTACAGACATTCTGGGAAGATTAGATTTCACCACTTGAGAGAGGGGTAGGTGGGTTACATGGTACTGGAAGGGTGACTTTACATAAGGCGGAGTTTAGGTATGGTCTCCATTTCTGGTAATATAAAGCCAATTGTTCTCGGTTAGTATACGTGAGCCTTTCAAATATGACTAGTCTTGCCATAGCAGAGGGAGTTGGGAGGGGGCAATGCTTGTCTCCAGTACAGAAACAAAAGCCTGTTTGCCTCCAGGAGGGCTACCAGAAGCCAATTTAAATGCAGCCTCGGCAAAAAGTCCAGGGGGGATGGGTCCCCCAACAGGAGCAGTGGGTTGGAAATGTCAATGGGAGTTCCCAGGATCCCAGAACAGTCCATTGCTATGGCGGTCGAAAAGGGAGTTAGGGTCTGACATGCCCACGGTAGGTGTAGGATGTTTGCAGGGTCTTGCCCGCATCTCCAACACTGTGCGTGAGGCCGAATGCCCTAAAAGTGGAGAGCAGCAGGCATGCGGTACCACCTAAGGAGGATCTTAAGTTGTATCTGCTGGCTCCTGACATCTTGGTATGCAGAATGAGCTAGATTGAGGCATCAGGACCATGCTTCCATGGTGATGGGTGTATGGAGATCCGCACTCCATGCCACCCTACATGGTTCAGTGTAGTCTGGCTGCGCCTCCCACCATGTGCTAGAAAATTGTCCAGCCAGGCCTTGTGAGGAGGTTCTACAATGAAGCAGTGATACCCAACTCCACTTTGGATCCACTATAAGTGCCCCATCGAGGTTCTGAATTACACTGCGAATCTGTAGATACCTCCAAAAGTCCTTGGATGTTAGGGAGTATTGGGCCCTTAGTTGCTCAAAAGACATCATCATGCTAGAGTTCTGCATATATAAGTCTTGAATAGTGCATACCCCCTTGCTCCCCCATGCCAGCCAGTGGATCGGTTTATTATCCATTGTGAGGAGTGGATTGTGCCAGAGAGCCAGATAGCGAAAAGGCTTAGATCTAGCCACCTTAGGAGTGTTAGAAGTTGTCATGATCTTGAACCACACCTTCCTTGTCTTAGCCATGGCTGGAGTGATCTTGCTGATGTCGAGGGGGGCAGCAGTCAGGAGCAACCCCAAGGGTGTCTTCTGCATCAGCTGGGATTCTAGCAAGACCCATTGAGGAGGTATGGAGGGAGAGGGGACAAACCATTTAGTACCCTGCGCAGAGGTGTATGCCCAATGGTAGCCTTGCAGCCATGGGAGTCCCAGACCTCCCCTGGTCCAATGTGCCTGCATCTTTCTGCAACTCCATTGAGGAGATTTGCCTTCCCATAGAAAGAATGAGATTATTTTATCCAGTTGGCGAAACACCTTACATGATAAGGCAATAGGGAGGTTACAGAGCAGGTGCGCTACCGTAGGTAGTAGCAGCATACAGATTGCTGCATCTTTGCCAGGAAGAGAAAGGTTGAGATGGCGCCATCGGTTTACTTCTACCATAAGTGATGCTATTAGGGGGTTGAAATTCTCTTGCGCCAGGTGACTCCACTTGGCTGGTATGGTGATACCTAGATAAGAGAATCCAAGTGGGGCCCAGGTGAGTTTTAGGCCTTGCAAGCATAATTTTGTACAGGCTACATTGAGGGGGTTACAGTAGTTTTACTTTGGTTAATTTGCAGCCCAGACATTTGTACAAACTCATTTAAGACCTCCAAAACTTTTGGGAGAGACTCCTTTGGGTGGGTCAGTGTTAAAAGCAGATCATCCACATAAGTGGCGGTCAAATATGCATGTTGACCAACCCTTATGCCCTTGATCTCTTCTGTGACTAGCATTTTCCATATAAACGGGTCTAGTGCCACTAAAAACAATAAGGGGGATGGGGGCAGCCCTGCCGAGTGCCCCTCTGCAGGGAAAAAAAGGGTGGGGAGATGTATTTATTAGTTAGGATCTTAGTTGAAGGGGCATTGTATAGCACCCTGATCCATTGTCGAAAGTAAGGGCCAAACCCATAATGCCGTAGAATTTCATGAAGGTAGGGCCATTCAACAGAATTAAAGGCTTTAGAAAAATCCACAGCCGTAGCTGCCATAGGTTCTTTAGAATGCATTGCAATCCTTTTCAGGTCCAGGACCAGCATGATATTATCAGCTGCGGCCCGACCCTTAGTAAAGCCCACTTGGGATGGGTGAACAATAGAGGGCAATGCCTCCACTAACCTTGTGGCAAGCACTTTGGCTGCGATTTTGTTATCCACAGATATGAGGGAGATTGGCCAATAGCACAATTAAGGAGGTCATCAGTTTTTTTTGGGAGGAGGTTAATTAAAGCCTCTTACATAGAAGGGGGAAAGATGCCATTCTCATGAGCTTCCTGTAACACAGAGAGGAGAGGTGTACTAATTTCCACACTTAGAGTTTGATACAGTTCTGCGGTCATCCCATCCGACCCCGGGAATTTGCCTTTGGACAGTTGGGACAAGGCCCTCAGCACCTCACCTTCTGTAAATGGCTGATCTAGTGCCGTCTTAATACCTTCAGATAATTGAGGGACTCCAACATTTGCACAGAAATCTGCTATTTGGTCACCTAACTGTTTGGACTCAAGGTAGAGTGCATCTGATAGAGCCTTTGATAGAATTGCTGCATACAGGCATTAATCTTTTGGGGTGTGGAGACCACCTGGCCATCCGCACTTTTAAGGTCATGAATCCTCGAGGCTGCCTGCTGTTTTCTCAGCCGATATGCTAGCAATTTCCCCCCTTTGTCACCTCCTTCCCAATGTGTATGTTTGGATCTGAGGAGTGCCCACTCTGACTTTTGGTAGAGCATAGTATTGATACAATACTTTAACCATGAATGCTGGTTTTGTAAGAAGCCAGGGCATCTGCTAACAACATACACCTGTTCATATCCTTAAAGGCACAGCACACTAAATAGGGAGTAGAGACACTCACAAGCTTGCACACACTAAAACAAGAACAAAAAAAAAGCATCTGTAACTGGAAGGGTAACAGACATGTAGGGAGTGGTGCAATGCACTGGCTGTGGAGCAGCAGTCTTCTGGGAGACATTCTGGAGACTGCGTTGCTGCCCTATTTGCAGGCACCTCTCTGGTCTGAGGGAGGAGGTTGTTCGTCTCCATGCTGACCTGGCAAGGATTCGGGAAACCTGCTCCCCCACCCAGGGACCACCCAGGCCACTTCCACTACCTCAAAGGTTGTCAAGAAAGAGGAATGGTTGGACCACAGTGGGCTCAGGGAGGATGAGGGTGGTGGAACAGAGGTACATCCCTCCAGCTGTGCCTCTCCACAATTCATTTGCCACTCTGGTGAAGCATGGTTCCTCTATGGAGGCACCTGCAGTGGAGACCAAGGAGGATGCTGGGAACCTCCACAATGGAGACCCACAGGAGGGTGGTCCAGGACCCCACAGGGGAAGGAAACAACTCCTGGTGGGGGACTCAATTGTTAGGGGGTAGAACTGGGGGAGGGAGGGGAAAGGGAGGTAAGGTGTCTGTCTGGCGCCAAGGGTTGGAGGGACAGGAAATGAATCCTCAGGATTGTGGGAGCAGCGGCAAGGGGGAGGGAGCTGGATGTCATTATCCACCTAGGAATGAATAACCTGACTGAGAATGGTATCAGAGCAGTGCAACAGGAGTTTGTGGAGTTGAGGAGGGGCCTTAGACAAGCAGCACACACGGTAACTTTCTCAGAAGTGCTACCTGTCTATGGCATGGGCACTCCACACCATGGGATTCAATGACTGGTTGAAAAGCTGGTGCAGAGCTCAGGGAGTTGGCTTCAATGGGGACAGGGGCTCCACCTGGAGGGATGCAGGCCTATATAGGTGTGATGGTCTGCATCTATCCTGGAGGGGAACCAGGATCTTAGGTGATAGGTTTAAATGCTTCAATAGCAAGCTTTTAAATTAGCCAGGGGGGGAGGCACTGAAGAGGAGAAGGGAAGTCCTAGCCCCTCCAAAAATCAGGGTAATTAGTGAGGTAAACACCAAGATAGAGCAGTCAACAGGGAGAAGGGCAGGGATAAATGGAGAAAAAGACAAAGGCAGTAGGGACAGGGATGGGGCAAAAAGAAATAAAGCCATAAAAAATGGGAGGGTAATGAGTACCAATGCCCGTAGTCTAGGTAAAAAGCGCCCTGAAATGGTGGCCTTGATGGAAGAGGGATGCCTGGATATTGTGGCAGTCACAGAAACATGGTACACATAGAACTATGACTGGGATGTCAACATACCAGGGTACACAATTTACAGGAGGGACAGGGAGAGAAGAAGAGGAGGAGGAGTAGCTCTCTATGTAAGGGAAGGGATCAAAGCAACAGAACTAAAGGGTAAACAAGGAGGAGAGGAGGCTCTGTGGGTCACCCTGGAGACTGGAAATGGCTCCACAATCCGCACAGGGGTTGTATACAGACCCCCGTCTCAGGGGGAGGAAATGGACAAGGAAATGATAGAAGGCATCCTTGTGATGGCAGAGAAAGGGGAGATATTGCTGATAGGGGACCTGAATATGCCAGATGTTGACTGGAGCACCTTTGCTGCAGCCACATCCAAGAGCAGGGAATCTCGATGCCCTACAGGGGCATGCCTCAGACAGCTAGTTTTGGAACCCACTCAGGAGAGAGCAATCTTAGACCTGGTACTCTCAAATGGAGACAGAGAGGATCTCTGATCTTGAAGTGGGTAGCCATCTGGGAACAAGCGACCACCAAACGGTGTGGTTCACGATAAACTTAGCTGTAGAGTCAAGCCACACAAAAGTGAAGGTACTGGACTTCAGGAGTGCTGATTTTGTCAAAATGGGAGAGTGCCTCAGAAAAGCACTAGCAAACAGGCAAGAAGATGGGGTGGAGCAAAAATGGGGAAACATCAAAACCGCCATCACAGAGGCAACAAGCCTTTGTGTGAAGCAAATAAACAAATTAAAATGTAAGAAAAAAACACTATGGTTCTCAAAAGAAGTGGTGGAGAAGATAAGGGAGAAAAAGATAGCATTCAGGAAGTATAAGGAAACACAGAAGTAGCAGGACAGAGAACTGTACCAGTTAAAGCAGAAGGAAGTGGGTAAGGCAGTCAGAATACCAAAAAGGCCCAAACCGAGGAAAAGATAGCCCACTCGGTTAAGAAGGGGGATAAAACCTTTTATAGGTACATTAGGGAGCAAAGAAAGACTAAGGCAGGGATACTGAGGCCGAACAAAGAGGGAGGTGGTTGGGTAGAGAGTGACAGTGAAAAAGCAGGATACTGAATGAATACTTCTGCTCAGTATTCACAATGGAAAAGCAAGGGGAAATACCTAATCAGGTCAATAGAAGCACTCTGGATAGGGGAGTTGATATTAGTCCTTTCACAGAAGAAAGGGTTCTGAAAGAGCTCTTAAAACTGAAGGTGGATAAAGCAATGGGGCCTGATGGGATTCACCCCAGAATTCTAAAAGAACTAAGGGAAGAACTAGTAACACCACTGACTAACCTTTTTAATAAATTATGGGAGGATGGTGTGGTACCTGAGGACTGGAGGAGGGTGGATGTGATTCCCCTTCACAAAAGTGGGAGCAAGACAGAGGCAGGAAACTACAGACCTGTCAGTTTGACTCAGTGGTAGGAAAATGATGGAATCACTTCTGAAGGAAAAGAATTGTTGAGTACCTAGAGGCCAGGGGACACAGGACCCAAGGCAGCATGGATTCACAGTAGGAAGGTCATGTCAGACAAATCTAATTGATTTCTTTGACTGGTGACCAAAGCAGTAGACCAGGGAGGGGCTGTGGACGTGGCCTACCTAGACTTTAGCAAGGCATTTGACACAGTCCCACACAAAAGATTAATAAACAAATTAGCCAGCCTGGGAGTGGGTCCCAGGGTGGTAGCCTGGGTAAAATACTGGTTGGACAACAGGACACAGTGGGTAATAGTAAATGGAGTCCACAGTGAAAGAAAGGAGGGTTACTAGTGGGGTACCGCAGGGTTCAGTACTGGGGCCAGTCCTTTTTAATGTCTTTATAAGTGACATTGCAGAGAGACTGGAAGGGAAAGTATGTCTATTTGCAGATGACACAAAGATCTGCAACAGGGTTGATACACAAGGTGGGGTGGAAAGGATGAAAATGGACTTGGCAAGGTTGGAGGAATGGTCAAATGTATGGCAGCTTAGATTCAATGCAAAGAAGTGCAAAGTAATGCACCTGGGAAACAAAATCCCAGGGGAAGATTACACAATGGGGGGTGAGATACTGACAACAACAAAAATGGAAAGGGACCTCGGGATAGTCATATCAGATGATCTAAAGGTGTGCCAGCAATGTGAGAAGGCAGTAAGGAGGGCTGGGGGATACTGGGATGCATAGGGAGAGGCATCACCAGTAGAAAACAGGAAGTTGTTGGCCCTCTGTACAGACAGTTGGTAAGACCACATCTGGAGTACTGTGTACAGTTCTGGAGACCCCATGTCCGCAAGGACATAGACAGGGTGGAGGCTGTCCAGAGGAGGGCAACCAAAATGATGCAGGGTCTGTATCAGAAGACATATGAAGAAAGACTAAAGGAACTAAAGATGTATAGCCTCAAGGAAAGGAGGGAGAGGGGGACATGATATAAACTTTCAAATATCTCAAGGGAATCAACAAAGTCCAAGAGGGTAGCATCTTTCAGAAAAAGAATATGTGCCAAAACAAGGGGGCACAATTTAAAGATAGAGGGAGGATGGCTCAGAAGTAATGTGAGGAAGTATTTCTTCACAGAGAGGGTTGTGGATACATGGAACAGCCTTCCTGAGGAGGTCATAGAGTCAAAAACAGTGGGGGAATTTAGGAATGCATGGGACAGACATAAGGCAATTCTAGTGGGGGGTAGGAGGAAGTAGGCTGTTGGTTACGTAATTAGGATCTGCAGCTTGTCAGTTAGGTAGGGAAATGGGCAGAAAAGGTGAGCCAAGCAGTCCTTATCTGCCATCAAATTCTGTGTTTCTATGTTTCTATCTGGCTAGACAGTGTCCTAAACAGGCAGAGAGTGGACAAAGTGGCCCTTGAAAGGAGATGGGTGCACTGTATATCCCTGAGAGTATGCCTGTGAATATGAGGAAACATATACACCCTGTTACTGTAAATGGGGTGCAGACCCATGGGTTAAGGGACACATGGGCATCTCTTACCCTGGTAAAAGGGTATTAGGTTGAGCCTGAACAGCTTATACCTCATCAATTTGTCACTGCGAGTGGATTCACAGGGGAGGAGAAAACCCTGCCACCAGCTAGTGTTCTCCTGGATTGGGGTGAGACAGGAGAAGAGGGTACAAAAAGTGGCAGTGGCAGACAACCTCACCCTGGTTGTGATTTTAGGGAATAATATACAGCAGGGGGTAGTGTGTGCAGTTACCCACAGTCAGTCAGCTAAGGCCCCTTCTATTTCCCTGAACCCTATAGAAGCACCTGTGGAAAAGAACAGGAGGCTGGTTCCCCAGCCTGTGTCTCCTGAAATGGAGAATAGTGAAAGAGGGTAGGACTCCACCAAGTAGCTGTGCACCAAACAGCTACAGAAGGTTACTCTGAGGAGAGAGTGGTAATCAATAGTCAGAAGGTTAGGGATGGCAGTGACTCGACATTTGTGGAACCCAGTTTAGGAACTGAGGGGGATATGTCCCATGCTTTGGGAAAATGTGAAGATTTTGCAGCTGCTCAGAGGACTGACCCTAGTTTGGAGAGGCTGAGGGCTTGTCCAGAATCTGATGGGACACAGGGAGGTGACATGAGACATAGGGTATTTTGGGATAACAGACTACTGTACACACAGGATGTGAGGACCGAGGGAGGGGTGATAGGCAGGCAGCTTGTTGTTCCCCAGGAGTATAGTGAGTGGTTGCTCAAGGTCGCCTATGATATCCCCATGTCTGGATATCTGGGAATCATGTGTATCATGCAGCAACTGGCCCACAATTTATATTGGTCCAACTTCACCCAGCAAGTGAAGGAATACTGCAGGTCTTGTCACCGGTGCCAACAGATAGAGTAGGCAGGTAGTAAAACAAAAACTTCTCTACTTTTCTTGCCCATTGTGGAGGAGCAATTCCAGAGGGTAGAAATGGATACTGTGGGATTCATGAGTACCCCAAGCTCCTCTGGGAAAAGGTTTATCCTGACTGTAGTCAATTACGCCACCCAATACCCAGAGGCAGTCACCCTCTCCTCCATTAAGGCACCCAAAGTGGCAGACGCCTTGCTAGGGATTTTCCCGTGTTGGGTTCCACAGGAGGTTATCTCTGATCAAGGGGGCTAACTTCATGTCTGACCTGATGAAGTCTTTGTGGCAGAAGTGTGGGGTGGTGCAAAGACACACAACACTTTATCACCCACAAGCCAATGGGCTTGTGGAAAGATTCAATGGTACCCTAAAACTGATGCTCCAAGCGTTTGATGAACTGCATGGGAGGGACTGGGAGAAATACCTTCCTCACCTGTTGTTCAAATGCAGGTAAAACACCAAGAGGTGACAGGGTTGTCCCCCTTTGAATTATTATATGGACGTAGGGTGCATGGGCCCTTAGATCTGATCTGTGAAGACTGGGAAGGTAAGCATGCCACCCAGGAGACTCCTGTAGTGGAGTATGTCCTTAAGTTCAGGGAGAAGCTGAAGGAGTTTATGGGGATGGCCCAAAGCAGCCTGTCAGCTGCCCAGCAGAAGCAAAAAGTCTGTTCTGATTGCAGAGCCAGAGCTCACTCATACAGCACAGGCCAGGAAGTAATGGTACTCATTCCAGTCTGGAAGGACAAGCTGCAGGCTGAGTGGGCGGGACCATACAAGGTAGTCCGACAGGTAAATGACATGAATTATATTGTGGAACTGCCTAACAGGAGACATATACATTGAATGTACCATGTCAATATGATGAAGCCATATGTAAATAGGGCCAACATGGTGTTTGCTGTTTGTAGTCCTGGGGAAGGGACAACGAAGGAGACCTCCTCCTGGACTTGCTAGAGGAAAACAAGCTGGAGTAATCTGTGGAGACAATCAAACTGTTGCTTCAGCTGACCCCAGAACAGACCCAGGAGGTGAAGGAGGTTTTAGAGGACTTTGCCCCTTTATTTACGGTCAAGCCTGGATGGACCCCCTTAGTAACCCATGATGTGAACACGGGGATGCAAGCACCCATATGATAGACAGCTTACCGGGTACCTGAGGCTGTCCTAAAGGACATTAGGATGGAGATGAAGGAAATGCTAGGAGTTAGGAGTTAGGGGTAATCCAGAAGTCCCACAGTCAATTGGCTCCCCCATAGTCCTCATCCCCTAGCTGGATGTGTCTATTCACTTTTGTGTGGACTACTGTGGACTCACCACAGTCACAAATTCCAATGCCCACCCAATGACCCAGATAGACGAGTTGTTGGACAAGTTGGGGGGTGACCTACCTAACAACCATAGACCTGACAAAGGGATACTGGCAGGTGGAGTTCACTGCCAGAGCTGGGGAACAGTCAGCCTTCATCACCCCAATAGGCCTCTTCAAATTTAAGGTGATGCCTTTTGGGATGAAGAACGCCCCTGCCACATTCCAAAGATTGGTCAACCAGGTGTTACAAGGTACTGAAGATTATGCAGTGGCTTATCTGGATGATATTGCCATCTTCAGTAACAGCTGGAAGGAACTTCTGTCCCATCTGAGGGAAGTGTTGGGCAGGATACAGAAGGCAGGACTCACTGTAAAGGCTGAAAAGTGCCAGGTGGCCATAGCTGAGGTGTTATATGTGGAACATGTAACATAGATCTGCTAATACCAATGCAGATGGCCTATCCTGCCAGTCTGAATAGGAGGCAGAACTGGTGGAAACTCTTACTAATAAAAAGGGGTGTATTCCCCTCAGGTTCTGTTATAGAGGGAGAAGTGTGGCAAGATAAGGCCATAGCTTATTATTTTGGTCATGTTTTATATCATTTTATGTATGTAATACATCAGAGACACCCATAGTGGCCAGTGTAAGTGCAAGGGATCATGGGTATAAGTACATTGGCCCTGCAGAATGAAGTGAGTTTCTTGTTACTGGGCAGGAAAACTGTTTACTACTAGACAGGACTAGAGTTAATTAAAATAATTTTAGAAGGCAACAAAAGAAATAATTAAACAGAGTGGACATGCAGGCAGGTCCATGTGTGTCTGAATAGACCACAGCATCCCCAGGAGACTGAATGTCTGGACCCTCTTTGTTTTGTGACATCCACACTGACCTAAGCTTGTTACCAACTAAACAGGCTACCATTTAAGTAAATGACTGTATTGAGTGCAGTTTAACTACTGCTATCTCCCAGTAAGGAGGCCAGAATGTTCTCCCCAGAAAACTGATTTGAGCTGGCTGACCGCTGAGTCTTTTTATATATATATATTTAGAACCTCATATCTGTGCTATTGTAATAAAATACTAAACTCTGATTGGTTGGGTAACTATGGAAACAGAATGCTAACCAGTCACACGGCCATCCACTATCCACTGGACCTGCCCTTTTGAAACCTTTTAAAACTAGATGCAGAAGGGTATCTGAGCCTTTTAGCTTTTGCCTCTTTGCTTGATACTGTTTGCCATTGTTGCATTTGGGACCTTGTCTGTCTTGAGCAGAGACAATTTCTTTTGAATCACTGAGAGCCAAGACTTCAGCTACAACACGTCTAAGGACACTTTGCACTTTCAAACTTCAGCAACTAAGGACTCAAGGTAGAACTTTAATCTCATAGTTTTTAAGTGTAGGTTTTTATGTATACTTTCCTTTTTATTTTCAATATCCTTTAACCAACATCTAAAATTATTTGTCTTTATGTTGTTTACTGCATTTATTAATTAATTGGTAAAGCCTTTGGCTTATTTTAAAATAATTCTGCCTTTGTCATTTGTGGGTGTGCTGCCTTAGTAAAAGTTGTTCAAATGATACCATGGTTTTCAAAAGCTTATTAGTAGATGTACATGTTTCCTCCACCCAAATGATATCATGCCTTGTGTGACTATTTTAAGTCTAAACACTACCAAAAGTGAAGTACCACTAGGGACTTTGTGATGAAAGGAGGGGAGGAAATATGAAGGGTTTCAAGAGGAGCCTCTGGAGGTTTGAACTGAGCTCTGCATTATTGGGGAAAGACACATAATAGGGTGTGTAGGGCCCTTCGAAGCCTATACACACCTGTGGCTTTCTGGTTTGTGGTGCAGTGGCTGAAAGGGTTCTACCACAGGATCATGGACTCAAGACTGTATTTGTATCCCCTTGGATGAAGCGGGAGTGCCTTGAGATTCTCTGGCACGTGTTCAGTTATGAAACAATGAGCATGCTAAAAGGACAGAGGAAGGGTATCCGTGACCTCCCCCATCACTGGAGAGATTTGCTGTGATGCAGAAAGAAATCCCATCCCATGGTAGTGGGCTGATGATACTTAGCAAGACTAGAAAGATAGAAGACATCATGTCTGTGTCATATAACAACTTCTGACTGCTTTAACTGCACCAGAACAGACAATTGGCCTATGAGGAGGGCCAAACATGGGCACAACTTAAAGCTGTCCTCAAAAACTGTGACCAGGAAAACTGTGTGAAAGGGGTTGTGACAGAGGTATTGGACAATGCAGATGTGCCAGGGCCTTTGACTAGGGCAGCAGTGCAAGCAGGCCAGTTACAAATGTTGCAGCTGCTGCTTGCCATGCTTAAGCAACAAACAGAGGCAGAGCTGCAATAGACGAGGCTGCAAGCAGAGGAGCAAAAGCAAAAAACAGAGAAGCAAGAGAAAGAGCACTAGCATGAGAGCAACATGAAGAAGTTTGAGCATGACAGTAAGATCAAGATGCGGCGCTAGAGGGCATCACCAGAAACTGAGTAATGGCATAAGGGATTTGGCCCAGGAAGCCAAAATGAATTCTAAAATATTTCCTGAATATGAGGAGGGGTTGACCTTGATTTGTTTTTAAGCTCTTTTGAGAGAATCTGTGGGCAGTTGGAATTGGGTAGGGCCTCTTGGGTGACTACCCTATTGCCACAGCTTACAGGCAAGGCATTAGAAGCTTTTGCCCAAATGGATGATAATGATTGCATGGACTATGATAAAGTGAAAAATGCCTTACTAAAGCATTTTGAGTTAACCCCTGAGGCCTAGAGGGGTTAAGAAAGGTCCGGGGACAGCTATGCTGAAATGTGTGTGCAGCTAAGTAACTTGTTAGAACAATGGGTAGAAGGTGCAAAAGCTCACTCTGTAGAGAAGATAAAATAGTTATTTCTGCTGGAACAGTATTAAAAAACTGTACCCGAGGATATGGGAATATGGTTGTTGGATAGAACTCTGAGCTCCGTGAAAGAGGCAGCCAAGAGGGTTGACCAGTTCATATCCAGTCGACCATCGTCTCACTGCAAAGGGAATGGGGGGAGGGTAATCAGGTAGTTTTAGGAGAACCCCAGGGAGGCAGTCTAAAGGGAGTCAGTCTGTGCCCAAACAAAAAGAGAAGCCCGCTAGTCTCTAAAGCATGAGGACAGGTGAATGCCAGTGCTATATCTGCCAGAAGCTGGGGCATTTGTCTTATGATTGTCCGAAAAATGTAACAAAAGGTGAGAATGCAGCTGGAGAGGGTAACCTGGTAAGCTTCCAGCAGTTAGTAGCCTGTGTACAGAGTGCAGTGCCCTCTAATGTCACTGCACACATGCACCCTGTGTGTGTGTCAATGGGATGGTAACCCAAGGATTGAGGGACACTGGGGCCTCAATTTCTTTGGTGAAGCAGGATTTGATTCAAGAGGAACAGATCCTCCCTGACCAGTTTTCTAGGATTAGAGGAGTGACGGGTCCGGCAGTTTCAGTGCCAGAACTTTCTAAGCTGGGAAGGTAGCCAGGGCATATGGAAGGGGCATGGGGTCATTATGTTTCTACCGAAACCGCAGAAAACAACAATGCCACACACAAAATGGCATGCAGCAAAATAAGGTTGGAGCAACACACTGACCGACACACAACAGCGCACGCCATTCGGAACAGTATCAAAATCTATGTTTATGTGGTGGGATCTGCCCCCGCACCCTCTGACATGGGGAGATTTGCCCTCCACACACCTCCAAACTAACATAAACTCTGAGAGGGGTGTGGACTGAGGGGAAAAGGGAATACTTGGGAGTGGGGAACTTAGTTTTTTCTTTAAAAACAAAACATAAAAACATCTTGAGAGATGAGGAATCAAACCCAGATCCCCAGATCTATACTGTGTTAGGTGCTTGTGCCTTAGCCACTCCTCCACAGGAGCATTGTGATCAGGCACAGCACCTGTGGCCTCATCAGTCTTTCCTCCAGTTCCTAGTAAGGGACAGGGCTAGCGGTAGTTTCTTACCACTGTTATACCCCTGTCACTGTAATACATTCTGCAATGTAGATCGCATGGTTCTTCATGTGTTATTTCATCCCCGGCATATTGACCTGGTGCCTACGGAAGGTGGGTGTTGTACCAGACCTCCCTGTGGATATAATCATGGGTAATGACTTTGATAGTAGGGCCAATATTGTGTGTGTCACTACCCGTAGCAAGATGGGGGCACTGGCTCCTGAGAAATCAGAGGGGCCAGTGCATGAGGAAGCAATCCCTACCTCATTAGCATAGAAACATGGAAACATAGACTTTGATGGCAGATAAGGACCACTTGGCCCACTCAGTCTTCTCATTTTCCTACCTGTTGGATAAGCTGCAGATCCTGGTTAACCAACAACCTACTTCTTCCTAACCCCCACCAGAATCGCCTTATTTCTGTCCCATGCATTCTTGAATTCCCCCACTGTTTTTGTCCCCACAACCTCCTCAGGAAGGCTGTTCAATGTGTCCACCACCCTCTCCTTGAAACAATACTTCCTCACGTTGCCCCTGAGCCTTCTCCCATCTTCAAATTGTGTCTCCTTGTTCTTGCACATCTCTTTTTCTGAAAGATGCTACCCTCTTGAACTTTGTTGAGTCCCTTGAGGCACTTGAAAGTGTCTATCATGTCACCCCTCTACCTCCTTTCCTTGAAGGTATACATATTAAACTCCTTTAGTCTCTCTTTGTATGGCTTCTGGTGCAGACCCTACACCATTGTAAGTGCCCTCCTCTGGACTGCCTCCATCTTGTCTATGTCCTTGCAGAGATGGGGTCTCCAGAACTGCACACAGTACTCCAACTGTCTGTACAGAGGGATAACAACTTCCTGTTTTCTACTGGTGATGCCTCTCCCTATACATTCACTAAAAATACCACCAACAGCTTAATCTGGTTCAAGGTCAGTTGTCATTCATCTGTATCCCCCTCCTCCAGGTCATGCCTGAAAATAGGCAGGATTTGTCTAGAGCACTTACCCGGTCAACAAAAGCTAAATAAAATAAATAAATACATCCCAGTATCCCTCCAACTCTCCTTACTGCCTTCTCACATTGCTTGCTTACCTTTAAGTCATCTGATATGATTACCCCCAGGTCCCTTTCCATTTTTGTTGTTGTTAGTACCTCCCACCCCAATTGTGTACTCTTGTCCTGGATTTTTATTCTCCAGGTGCATTACTTTGCACTTCTTTGCATTGAATTTAAGCTGCCATACTTTTGACCATTCCTTCAACCTTGCCAAGTGCCTTCTCTTCCTTTCCACCCTCCCCTTGTGTATCAACCCTGTTGCAGATCTTTGTGTTGTCTGCAAAGAGGCATACTTTTCCTTCCAGTCCCTCTGCAATGTCACTTATAGATACATTAGAAAGGACTGGTCCCAGTACAGGAGGAGAAGTTGTAGCTTAAGAATGAGCTAGGAGCAGCAGTTCTGAGCCAGAACTACAGACTGACAAGAGCTCAGCAGGGGGTGTCTCTCCCACAGCAGAGTGCATTCTGGGGAAGGTCAGGCATGCGGAGCTAGGGAGAGCTCAGCAAGCTGATCCATCCCCGCAAAAGCTAAGGGAGTTAGTCACCATTGGGCACGATGACTCTGAGTGTGGGAAAAAGGAGAGTGTACTTGGAGAATGGTCTCCTGTATCATGACTGTGTTCCTAAGGGGGGCCGGAGGAAGGGGTAATCTGGCAGGCAGTGGTGCCTAGGGTGTATAGGCAGCTTCTTCTGGCCTTAGCCCACTGCATATCCTTTTCAGGACAATTAGGGGTAAGCCTTACAAAAAGCCGACTGACTAATAATTTTTACTGGCTCAGTATTTGGAAAGACATGGCAAATTACTGCTGGACTTGTCTGCAGTGCCAGAGGGTGGGAAAGGTTATGGACAAGGCTAAAGCAACATTTATTCCCCCTACCTATTATTAAAGAGCCATTTTGGTGAGTTGCCAAAATGAATGGTGTGCTGAGTACATTTGGTGAAATATTCAGGGGCAAGCTAGGGTATACCACAGTGGTAGAGTACCATGTGGCTACAGGTTCCCAAGCTCCACTGAGACAGCCACCCTACAAGTCCCAGAAGATGTAAGACATGGCATACATTGGGACATCAAAGAAATGTTGGCCCTCCAGGTGATCCAGGAGTCTAGTAGTCACTGGGCCTCCTCAGTGGTACTGATTCTCAAAAAAGGACAGGACCATAAGGTTCTGTGTCAACTACTACAAGCTTAACAGCTGCACAGAGCCAGAGGCATATGCTATGATCAGGACAGAGAGGTTCTAGAGAGGTCAGGGGGAGCCCATTACCTGTCCGCCATAGACCTGACAAAGGGCTATTGGCAGGTACCCCTGCCCCTGAAGCCAGAGAAAAGTCTGTTTCTGTCACCCCATTTGGATTATTTGAGTTCAGGGTGATGCCATTCAGGATGAAGAATGTGCCAGCCACCTGTCAGCAGCTTGTGGACAATATTCTGTGGAGGCAGGAGACTTTTCTCTGGTGTATACGGATGATTTTGCCATTTGTAGCCAGACCTGGGAGGATCACATCAGGCATGTAACCGAGGTGTTCCAATGACTGCAGACCACTGGGCTGACAGTCATGGCAGAGAAGTTCCAGATAGGAATGGCAGAATTGACATACCTTGGGCACAGGGTGGGGAGTAGGCACATCCAGCTTGAGCTAGTGAAAACTGAGGCCATCCAGGGATGGGCCATGCCCATGACCAAGAGGAAAGTGTGGGTCTTCCTAGGGATGGCCAGGTACTATGTAAGTTTGTGCTGAATTTCAGCAATATTACCAAACCCCTGTATGATCTGTAAGCAGGAAGAAAATGCCAAAAAAAGTTAATTGGACCTGTGAAAATGCATTCTCTCAGCTGAAGGTGGCATTATGTTGGGCACCTGTGCTCACTAGTCCAGACTACACTGTTAGGTTCATTGTGCACATAAATGCATCTGACCATGGGCTAGGTGCAGTTCTGTCAGGTCACACACTTGGGAGAGGAGCACCAAGTTATGTACCTGAGCAGGAAGCTTCTACCCAGACAGCAAGCCTACACCACAATAGAGAATGAGTGTCTGGGGGTTGTCTGGGACTTGCAGAAGCTGCAGCCATACCTGTATGGAAGGGAGTTCACCCTGGTTACTGATCACAACATCTTATATGGCTGCATAGGACCAGTGGCCAGAATGCAAAATGCTAAGATGGAGCTTGGTACTGCAGGCCTATAATATGGACATTCATCACTGAAGTGAGTCATAGCATGGTAATGCAGAAGTGCTGTCCAGACAATAACTACTGCCCCTATCTTTTTTTCTTTTGTTTTTTTCAATAGGAGAGACCTAGGAGAAACTAAGGTGGGATTTTCACAAACAATGAACAGAGGGTATGGCAGTATACACACACACACAAACACACATATACACACATCTTCAGGGGAAGGGGAGATGTCATGGAATAAATGGAATCAAAGAGATGTAAGGAAATGTAACAATTTGCTAGGTATGTATGGCATTTACTTTTTCTTTTTATGTTGGCTTGCGCACACGCACAAGCAACATAGTGCGACCATATGACTTTTAGAGGTGTGCCGCCCGCTCTGCCAATGCCCCGCTCCATTTTGCAGGCAGGACCACACTGCATCAATGAATGGCTGAGTGTCTATGACAGCACTTCAGATGCAGTGGGGTGGAGTTCAAAGGAAACCACTGCTGCAATCAGCGGTGATAACATGTACCCATTTACATATTCCCAGTGTCGGCAAGCAGTGACTGTCGTCAGCAATTTACATATTGCCGGCGTTAGACACCTCTCCATCCCCATTAAAGCTAACAGGGGTGCCCAATCCCCCTATCAGCATGCCCCCTTCCCAGTTCATTTGCTGATGGGGTAGCGCAATCCCCGTTGGCATGATGCACCCCCCAATGTGTTGTGTGCCAGGGGGGTGCCCAATCCCCCTCAGCTCACGTACCACCCCAGCACACTGTATGGCTGATGGGGTGCCCAATCCCCGTCGGCTCCACTCCCCTAACAAAAATCCAGGTGGTATGCTGGAGCCCACCCCAGCATGCCAAATCCTGCGCCTTTTTTAAACCTGTAAAAAGAAAACAGTCCTCGTTGACTCTCTGCCCCTCCCAAACCCCTGCCCACCCTCTGCGCACCCCACCCCTGCACCTCCTCACCCCATACTTACCTCCGGAGCCTAGCACAACGATCTTCGTGGACCGGGACACATCTGCACTCTTCAAAGCCCACCGCCAACTGAAGAAATGCTGATAAGCTGTATAATGGCATAAATGTTATTTATTTCAGCTTCGGTGCATATCTCGGCCATTTTTGGGAATTTTGGCACCAAATTTTCAACATGGGGTTCTTGGGACCCCAACTCATGAATTCAGTCACTGTCATCTCATTATTCAGTCCCAAAAGGTGATTTTGTGGTCACTGCATGGAATCACCTTTCAGGACCAATTAACGAAATGACAGTGTCACTGTTCATGAGATGGGCTCCCAAAAAGCCTATGTTGCAAATTTGGTGAAAAAATTCTGAAAAAATGACTGTTACAAGTGTGCATTGCTTCTTTTCCGTGCACACTCGTGAATTTCACTTAATTTGTAATATTTTCACTCCAGATTTTCAACATTGGCATTTTTCACACTTCCTTATGAACAGTACAGCTGTCATTTTCACATCCTGGCCAAAACGTGTTTTCGCACTTCTGGCACAGAATAGCACGGCTGTGGGAAATCACTGTTCGGGACAGATTAAGAAAATCACAGTGCCACTGTTCATGAGGAGAGGTTCAAAAATACCCATGTTGAAAATCTGGTCGAAAAAATCCAAAAAACTGATTGTGTTGCAGGCGTGCATTGCGCAGTTTCTATGCACGTTAATAACTTTGCCAATTTTTCATATTTTCACTCCAGATTTTCAACACTGCCATTTTTTCACACCACCTCATGAACAGTATGGCTGTCATTTTTCACATCTTGCTAGAAATGTATTTTCAAACCTATGGTGCCAAATGGCGCAGTCGTTGAGCAAAACCACCTTTCCGGATTGAGTAATGAAATGATAGTGCCACTGTTCATGATGTGGGGTCACAAAAATCCCATTTTTCAAATTTGGAGTGAAAATGCCAACAAATGCCCAAGGCGTTAGGGTTTCCAGCCATAATGCCCTACTCTGTACAGACTGACAGGCATTGAGGGTGTGACTTGGGATCGTCACCCTTAATACACATGCCATTCCACCAACTTCCTGCAGCCACTGACAGGCATTGAGGTGTGCCTTGAGGTCTTTGGCCCCAGCATTCACCCCATTCTCCTATACCACACCCATTTCAGCATATTTCCTTATGGAATGGGATGAGTGTAAGGGCCGAAGATCCCAAAGCACACCGCAACACCTGGTCTTTGGCACCAATGTTCACCCTATTCTCCTGTACTGCACCCATTTCAGCATATTACCATATGAAATAGGATGAGTGTAAGGCCTGAAGACCCCAAAGCACACCGCAACACCTGTCAGTGTCTGCAGGGTAGTGTGAGATGAAATGGTGTGAGCGTTATGCCCGATGATCCAAAAGCACACCCCCAATGCCTGTCACTATCTGCAGGGTGGGGTTGGGGTTGGCAAAGATACATCCCAATGCCCGTCACTCTCTACAGGGTGGGGGTGGAGTTGGCATTAGTTCAATACTTCACTGCCATTCCTATTATGCATCTTTCTAACTCCTGCACTATTAGTGCCAATTCCAGCAAGCCAACATTCGGCATTGACAAATGCTTGTTTTATTTGTTTTGTTACATATGTAATTCTGCTTGCTGCAAAGATTTAGGGTTCTTATCAATATCTCTGACATGAGAGCAGACTAGTTGGGGCCTGGTTGTAAATTTATTATTTCAAGGTTGTCCAGTTCAGATATCTGAAATACGGCCAAGCACTAGAAGTGTCTTTGGTGTCAAAAAACTGCAAGCAATATAAATATTCCTGTAAAGGGGCTCATGTTAATTACCCAGCACACTGGCACAAGCTGGTTCTCCTAACGGGTGCTAGAGACAAAATATTTTGAATCTGTGATATCAGAGTGACATACTGGATGATATGTCATGGGAATGCAGCTTAGAGGGTTTTAGGTCCGACAGGGCCTCACAGAGTCAAGTCAAGCTTGGGACCTGGAACAAATTGCCAGCTAAAAGTTCATGGCTGTCATGATTCAAACTGTGTCTTGAGGCAAGCTAATCTACTTTGTAGAGAGAGAGGGAGATATTATTTCTGTGTGAAACCTTCTGTATGAAAATAAGTCTCTTTTTTCATTCCTGTAGAATTACTGTTTCCTACAGTTCTGTGGTAATATCATGTAGATTCTGTGTAATTATCCTGAAATTTTATTTTTTATATATTTCATATTTCTGCAACTAAATCCTTTGCGGTACACTTAACCAATTTATAACTGACAATAACTGTATCTCTGCCACTGAGGAGAAGACTACAGTTCCTATATCCTATTTCTAAATGAAGGTGTTCTCAGTGGTGACAGAGAGGGTGTGGGTCATGTGTCCTTGAACAAGGAGCACTCTACTGTGTGAGTGGTGGCTCTGAAGGGATGCGCACCCGGAGATTCCCCAATAGAGTGCCTAAGCTGAGTGGTGGCAGCTACTGAACTATTGAGAAAGCTGGTAACAGTGATACAGGCTGAATATGGGAAGGACCAGTCTGTCACATCTGTCCTTATGGAGAGACTCCAGTATTACATACAGTTTTCTAAGTGTGGACTCACCATAGACCTCTACAGCAGCAGAATCACTTCCTCTCTTCTGGTGAAATCACTAACTATGCAATCCAACAGTGTGTTTGCTTTAGCCAGTCTCTTTGTGCATAGTGTAGAGGGCCTCAGATTGCTAGTTATAGCTACCCTGAAATCCGAATAATGAGCAGTCCGTGCATGAAGGTGGCTTGTGTATTAAACATAAACGGCTAGTCCTTCACAAAGTCCTGTAGCACAAACTTGTTAGCACTCTTGGAGACGATAACAAAAAGCAGATTCTAACTCAAAATGAAAATATATTTCAAATGTCAATATATATTGGGGAGCAGAAGAAAAATTGGGTGGGATACTGGCAAACAGTCCCGGCACTTTGACCACAGGAGTCATTGTCAGGGGACATGGCTGATACCAGGTAAGAGCCTTCTTAAAATACTGTGCCTGTTAAAGACACACTACTGTAAGTTAACAAGTTGCCCACATTAAATATATTCCATTATTTGATTTAAATTTTAAAGTACAAAGCTAATTGGTGGGTAAAACAATAAAACATAATAACTGCCAATAGAACAAAACAAGCATTTGTCAATGCTGAATGTTCGTCGTGTGCACTGGTGTCATTTTGGGGGAAGGGGTGTTGAAAACCCCATTGGATACAATGATGCCAAAACCCTGGCTGAACTATGTTTTGACAAGCTGTCATATTTTGGACAGCATTTGAATACAGTAGCTTGGATAATAAGAAGACTAAGTTGAAAATGTGGGGTGCATCACCAGCCCAGGTGATGCTGAGGGTTGAGGTGCTGGATGTCACACCTTGCGCCACACCGGTGACCCATGTTCAGAAATGAGCATGGGCCGCTGGTGTCACCAGGGGAAGAGAAGGATTGAGCATACCAGGGACAGCTCTCCTTCTCTGGGAGAGGGGCAACCAGTTGTCACTGTATGCCTGGCCCCTAGCAGTGGCTGGGGGCCGGCACACTGATGCTACAGACATTGGGTGAGATGCGGGGCAGATGCCTGATGGGGTGCACACATGGGAGCATGAGTGGCACTGTCACTGGTGTCCATGCACACTCCGGCCCTGAAGGGGAGAAAGCATAAGGAAAAAAAGCTCACAGCAGATGATGGAGGGAGTTCGCAGGTGCCGCCACCAAACAGTCATGGCGCCAACCCCTGTACTGGATCTGGGCTTGGGGGTAGCTGGTTGGCATTGGCTGGTGGATGTTGGGGGATGCAACTGGGATCCCTCCAGATAGAGAGGGCTGTGGAGCAAGAATACAAATAATTCCAAAAAAATTTGCAAATATTTAAGAGTTCCGCAGTTACTAGCATGCATACTGAAGTTGTAACAACTGGCCATAACTTTGTCATTTTTTCATATTTTGATCCTAAATGTTGAACAGTCTTCTTATCACCCCACCTCATGAACCCTGTAGGTGAAAAGTTTCAAATCTGTGGGAAAACGGCATTCCACACAAATGGCACGAAAACACATTATGAGCAGGATGTAAAAAATGACAGCTGTACTGTTCATGAGGTGGTGTGATAAAAAGGGTATATTGAAAATTTGGAGTGAAAATATTGAAAATGACCAAAGTTACAGGCATGTGTAGAAAAGTTTGAATGACTAGGTGTAACTCTGCCATTTTTTGGAGTTGTTTCACCAAATTTTCAACATTGCCTTTTTGGGACCCCACCTCATGAAGAGTGCCACTGTTATTTTGTTCACTTATCCTGAAAAGTGATTTCATAGAGTGACTGTGCCATTCTGTGCCACAGGTGTGAACACATATTTCAGGCAGGATGTGAAAAATGACAGCTGTACTTTTCAGAAGGAAGTGTGAAAAAATGGCAATGTTAAAAATCTGGAATGAAAATATTAACAACTGGCAAAGGTACAAGGGTGCGTAGAAACTGCACAACGCACGCTTGTAATGCAGTCATTTTGTGGAATTTTTTCACTAAATCTTCAACATAGCCTTTTTGACCTCCCCACATGAACAGTGGCACTGAGATTTTGTTTATCCATCCCAAAATTTGATTTCGAACACTGACCGCACCATTCTGCACCACTGGTGCAAAAACATATTTTGGGCAGGATGTGAAAAATGACAGCTATACTGTTCATAAGGAGATGTGAAATAATGACAATGTTGAAAATCTGGAGTGAAAATATAAAAAATTGGCAAAGTTATGAGCGTGTGTAGAAACTGCACAACACACGCTCATAACGCAGTCAATTTTTGAAATTTTTTCACCAAATTAGCAACATGGTTTTTTTTGGACCCCATGTTACGTAGAGTGGCACTGTTGTTTCATTACTCAGTCCCAAAAGGTGATTCCACGTAGTGACTGTGAAATTACTTTTCAGGCCTGAATAACAAAATGTTAGTGACATGTTCACGAGGTGTGGTCCCAATGACCCCATGTTGAAAATTTGGGGACAAAATTCCTTAAAATGGCTAAGATATCAACGTAAGTTGAAATCCCCATTAACTCCCACTATACAGGTCTAATCTTCATTCTTCAGTTTGCCGGTCGGCTTTGAAGAGTGCAGACGTGTCCCGATCCAGAGAAGATGACGGCGTCCGACCTCCAGAGGAAAGTATGGGGTAGGGGGGTTGTGGGGAGGTGGGTGCTCAGCAGGAGGGTGAGGATGGGGGCTGGGGAGATCACGCAGGACTGTTTTCTGTTTTGCAGGGTAAAAAAAAAAAAAAAAAGACGCGGGGGATGGTTTTCTTTCTTTACAGGTGTAAACAAAAAAAAATTATTTTGGGCACACGGGGGTGGTCTTGCAGTGTACCATATGACTGGAACTCCGATATCGGCAGTGAAAGCGGTGTGGGGGCCTCCAACACTGGAAGTGGGCATCCCAGCTTTAACAATAAAAAAGTAAAAATAAGTTGGCACACTGGGGTGGGCTTCCAGTGTGCCACAATAGTGGGGTGGGGGACATTCCGACATGGAGATTGGGCATCTCAATGTTGGCACGGCTTGGTACTGGAGGGTGCGGGGTGGACAACTCACAGTGGGAGGAAGCGGGAAGGTTTTATTTGTTAGTGGGGGCTGCCAGGGGCTGGGACGGGAGCAGGGAGAACAGCATGCAATGGGAGGATTGTATTTGCTGAGGGGGTGCTGGGACGGGAGCAGGGAGGACAGCACGCTGAGGGAGGCAGGGGAGGGCCTGAGCTTCAAAGGACCAAGCCATGCTGCTACTGCATTGGCTCTGTCCTTTGAAAAACTTGCCCAGACCAGCCCCCTCAGAAAATCAGTGTCATCAGGACACTGTCTGCTGATTCACCTGCCATATACTGACCCTTAGAGCACTGCTTTCCATTGGACTTGCACCCCTCACACCCCTCTCTAGCAATTCTCGTATCAACATGTTCATCTGCGCTTGCGCACATGATGGACATAAAAGGAAAGATAACACTTCCAGCCAGGTGTGAAAAACAATTTGCAAATAATTTTCATCTGTATTAAAAAAGGAGAATAGAGTTAACAGTATGTAATTATCACAAAAATAAAATGACATGGCTTGAATTCAGACTCTGTAAACTACATGTCATAAAAGGCAAATCACCATAGGGGCAATAAGAGGCAAGAACATTTTTTACATTTTTACTAAATTTAAAAAGTAAGTACTTCTAAGTAGGAGGCATATGCCAAAGTTGCTGTTACAATGAGCCTCTTATAATAACTAGTAAAACATCAAAATTAAACTACAGGGCAAAGATGAAAAGGTCAGAACAACCATATTTCTGTTACTTAAACAATAGTGATCCAAAAAGCTGGTCATTTCCGAGGGAGTAATGACCAGTTGGGGGATTGGTGGCCTGAGGTACATGGCATGAAATGACTGGGTTTGAGGTTGTTATTGCAATTATAAGTCTAATCGTAATAGCAACTTTTGTTTTTGTCATTGTTTTACTTACTTACAGGTTTTGAGCAGAGTGGCATGAGCTGTGCGTGTCGCACAGCATCAGTTGGCAGCAGGATCAGTAATTTCTAAGACATTAATGACCGATCTAGTAGCCAATTAGTAGCCTTGCTAGGCTCACTAATATTTAATTAGACTTATAATAAACCTTACGTTTTAGCTATCATCCCCGAAGTGCCACACAAATTCTTACCAGAACCATAGCTATGAGGTTCAAGGGGGTCCAAATTCAGGCTGGAATACACTGAGTCTCACTGAAAAGTAGGAAAAAGAAGAAGGGAGGGGTGGGGATCCATGAGGGATTGTTGGTTTGCTGAAGTGAAGGGTCCAAAATCCGAGATATTCTCTCTCACATGCAACAACTTGACTGGAATACAGTTAAATGAATTTCAGGTTCTGCCTAAAGAAAAATAAGAAATAAATAACATAATTAATAAAAAAATATGATGTAAGATATCAAATATTCAGAACTAATAGAATATGAATAAGTCTATTCATAAATAAAAATACATTAAAGTATAGGGTGGTGTGTAGCAAGAAGTTTGCACACATCTGAGGGGTTAGATGCTACATAAACCCTGACGAGAGTGAAGCTCGAGGAGTTTGTGCATAGCATCTAACTTCAAGTGTTTGTGTGTAAACTTTGAGTTTACACACACTACCCCATATTTTATTTTATATCATTGCTGGGTCTCCCCTTTTTGGTCACAGCAATTATATAAAATATATAAAATTATATAAAATAGCAACAGTTCCGGTGCAGCCACGCTCCAGTTCAGTTTTCGGCCGGTGAGCTGGTCCACAGATTTTCATTCTTAGAGCTTTTACAGTTGTCTTTTTAAATATGTTGCTGTCCCCTATTTGGAGAAAATAACACCTTTTTGTTTTTGAAGTGACTTAGTGCGATGTTTCTCTGGTGGCTGTGTTGCGGGTGAGAAGGAAGCACGAGCCAGGAAGGGAGACACTGCAGTAGGCACATGCACAGAGCGAGGGGAACTGTGCACATGTTTGCTGTTATAAACTCTCCTTTATAACAGCAAATTATGGCACGGTTTCCCTATGGTAAAAAGGGAGACCCATTAATTATTAAGAAATAATGAATATACCTACTGATATCTAAAACTTTGCTAAAAAACCCTCATATATCCTTTGTCTAATGTTATCCTATCTAGATAACCAAAATGTATAAAGGGTCAGTGTACTGTCAGCCATATTACAGAAAAGGAACAAAATCTATGTCTTCATTAGGGTTCCATGGTTTATAATTATAGCTACCACCAGATCCTTTTCCTAACACTGAACTGTGATTAATGCTTCCCCTAGTCTGTACTTGATTTTTGTTTTCTTGCATCCAATGTGCATGACCTTGCACTTTTTATGTTTGCTTGCACGCATGTGCAAGAAACATAGTGCCATCATCGGAGATTTCGGAGATGTGTCACCTCCTCCTCCAATTCAGTCAGTGTGCTGACAGGCGCGGCCTCTGTAAGCCAATGCATTTTGGAGCTGTCTGCGACACGCCCAAAATGCATTGGCATACAGTTGAAAGGGGAGCTACGCCAGTGAGCAGCCATCGATATCACCCGCCCGCGCGCAGCTCCCCCACAAACACACGCCAGCGCCACGCAGTGTCCGCCCCCCACGCACTGTATAGCCGAGGGGTGCCCAATCCCCGCCGGCTGTGTTGCATTCCCACCACCTCCCCAAAGGCTTGCAAATGATGTTGGGTGCCGCCCCAGCGTGCAAGTAATCATATAACTGACTGGGGTGCCCAATCCCCCGTCGGCTGCACTGTCCTGCCACCCCCCCAGTAGTGAGTGCCTCGCTGGGAGCCCACCCCAGCATGGCAATGTATTCCTTAGGCCGACGGGGGTGCCCAATCCCCCGTCGGCTGAATGGGCCCCCCCAATGTTCTTGTGCCATGCTGGGAGCCCACCCCAGCGTGGCAAACATCCCACGTCGTCCGTTTTTGTTTTTTTACCTGTAAAGAAAAAACGGTCCCACGGCGAGTCTCCCTCCCTCCCACAACCCGCACCCACCCACTGCGCAGACCCAGCCTCCCACACCCCTCACCCCATACTTACCTCCGGACCTCGGCGCGACGATCTTCGTGGACTGGAACATGACTGCACTCTTCAAAGGCGACCGCTGAGCTGAGGAAATGCGGTAAGCTGTATAATGGGCTAGATAGGGGGTTCAACTTTATTGCATATCTCAGGCATTTTTTGAATTTTGCCATTTCAACGCCTGGGGTTTTGGGACCCCTTCTCACTGCTGATGTCACTGTCGCGGCGTTATTCGGGCCGAAGGGTGATTTTGCGCGGTGACCGCGCAGTGACTGCAAAATCACCCTTCAGGCCCAAATAATGCCATGACAGTGACATCAATCATGAGAAGGGGTCTCAAAACCCCATGTTGAAAATTTGGTGCCAAAATTTAAATGATTTCGAGTTTTACAGTGCGCCCACGCACGTCAGAAGTTTGCGAATTTTCAATATTTTCACCCAAATTTTCAACATTGCCAGTTTACCACACCTTCTTATGAGTAGTACAGCTGTCATTTTTCACATCTCACCTAAAATGTACCGCTTCATGTAGCTTAATAAATGGCTACAGTAGGTGTACGTAAATCAATGTATGGGACAAATTAAGAAAATCACAGTGACACTGTTCATGAGCAGATGTCTTAAAATGGCTATGTTGAAAATTTGTTGAAAAAAGTCCTAAAAAGGACTGTTTTACGAGCGTGCATTTCGCAGTTCCTACGCACGCTCGTAAGGTCGTGAATTTTCAATATTTTCACTCCAGATTTTCAACATTGCCATTTTACCACACCTTCTTATGAGTAGTACAGCTGCCATTTTTCACATCTCACCCAAAACGTGTTTCCACCCATGTAGCGCACAATGGTGCAGTTGGTGTGCGAGATCAATGTACAAGACAAATTAAGAAAATCACAGTGACACTGTTCATGAGGTGAGGTGTTAAAATGGCTATGTTGAAAATTTGGTGAAAAAATTCCAGAAAATGACTGTTTTACGAGCGTGCGTTGTACAGTTCCTACTCACGCTCGTTAGTTCGCAAATTTTCAATATTTTCACTCCAGATTTTCAACATTGCCATTGTACCACACCTTCTTATGAGTAGTAAAGCTGTCATTTTTCACATCTCACCTAAAACGTGTTTCCGCCCATGTAGCGCACAATGGCGCAGTCGGTGTGCGAAATCAATGTACAGGACAAATTAAGAAAATCACAGTGACACTGTTCATGAGCAGAGGTCTTAAAATGGCTATGTTGAAAATTTGGTGACAAAAGTCCATAAAATGACTGTGTTACGAGTGAGCATTGAGCAGTTTCCACGCACCCTTGTTAGTTCATGACTTTGTACTATTTTCAGTCCAGATTTTCACCAGTGGCATTTTTCCACTTCCTTATGAACAGTACAGCTGCCATTTTTCACAACATGGTCAAGTGTGTTTTCACACACTTTCAGTGCAGAGATGCACGCTGTGGGAAATCATTGTTCGCACAGATAAAGAAAATCACAGTGACACTGTTCATGATCGGAGGCACCAAAATGCCTGAGTTGACAATCTGCTGTAAGAAATCCCAACCTAATTATATTACGGTGTGCGTTGCACAGTTTCTATGTACGTCGTGACTTCACCATTTTTTAAATATTTTACTACACATTTGCAACATAGCCATTTTTACACCTCCCATGAAAGAGTACAGCTGTCATTTTTACATCCTGTTCGAATATTTTTGCACCTGTGGTGCTAAATGTCGTAGTCACTGTGTATAAGCAGCCTTCGCTAACAAACCGATATTCCCCCTGTTCATGAGGTGGGGTCACAAAACAAACATGTTGAAAATTTGGAGAGAAAATACCAACGAATGTCTGAGGTATTAGGCTTTTCAACTATAATGCCCAACCCTATAGAGAATGACAGGAATCAGGGGTGTGACTTGGGATTTTTGCCTGTGATGCTCATACCATTCCACACCCTGCAGTCACTAAGAGGCATCGAGGTATGCCTTGGACTCTTCGACCCCAAACTTCACCCCATTTTCTATATCGCACCCATCTCACCGTATGTCCTAATGAAATGGGGAGTATAAGGGCCAAAGACCCCAAGGAACACCGTGACACTTGTCAGTGTCTGCAGGGTGGGGTGTGGTGAAATGGCGTTGCCGTTATGCCTGATGACCCAAACGCACACCCCAATGCCTGTCACTCTCTGCAGGGTGGTGGTGGGGTTGGCTTCAGTTCAATACTTCACTGCCATTCCTATTACGCAGCTCTGTAACTTCTACACTACCACTGCCAATGCCAGCAAGCAAACATTCGGCATTGACAAATGCTTGTTTAAATTGAGCCCCAGTTGCCACATTCCAGAACACCTCTACAACTTTATTAAAGCTTCTCTTAGGGCCTTGACTTCTGCCTCTGTGTTCACACTCCCACAGTAGTAGTAGTAGTTGTAATAATTTTATTCATACAACATAATCAGAAACTCAACTTGAGCAAGCTCATTTCCAAAGAGACCCTTACAGTTTAAATTACAAGTTACATAAAAATTGCGTTTTTCGCATATTAAGTTTCACTATAACACATCTTAAAAATACAGTAGACTGTTCATAACTAGAAATACTAAGAATCAGGATCAAAGATTACATCTGTAAAACACACATACATAAATCACTATGCATGAAATACTGTGAAAATAAATTATTCATAACTAGTACTACTAGGTGGAGTCAAGATCAGAGATTACAGTTGTAAAACACATGCATGAAACATAATGCATGAAGTGCTGTAACTAGTCAATTCTGATCTACATAGTAGATCCGTATGAATTTTGATATAAAAAAGAGAAAAACAACTACAAGATTTTGTATATATCACAGAATAGGTCAACCTATTTCTAATTTTGAACAGTGTGTAGTGTCTGCTGTTGCTTGTTCTTAATACCACCTTTTTATTTTATTCACTTATTTTACCCTCCATAGAGCTTAAATGTGAAGCTATATCATTCCAAAATTCTGGGCCCATACCGAAAAAATGGGATCTGCCAACTTCTGAATTTCTTTTAGGTGGTAGAAACTCAACCCCACCTGCAGCTCTAAGTGAATTTTTGATACTTAGGCCCCCATTTTCAAAAGGTTTGTGCAGCACAAACTGGGTTTGTGCCACACCAACCTGGAATAGCACCGGCCGTCAGGGGTGTGGCCATATTCAAAGGCCAGATATGCACGGTGCAGCCCTCAAAGCACCGAGGCACACATTAGTGCAGTGTGCCTATGCAAATGAGAGCTCCATCATACAACGGCAGCACAGTGCAATTTACAAAAGTTTCAGAAGTGTTAAACAGCCACTTGCTGTGGTGCAGTTTAACATTTCTGAAACCCTGCCCTTAAAAGTGTGCAGATAGGGTGAGCCCTGTGCATCCCATCCATGCCTCATCCAGGGCAGGCTCTCTGTTGGTCCAACCATCCCTCCCAAAGCCCCAATCCCATTCAGCATCATAAAAAACATTCTCATTTTCCTGGTAGTCTTGTGGTCCCCCCCCCAATCCCTGATCTGTGGAATAATTAAAAAACGAAATGTTTCCCTGGTGGTCTAGTGGTCCCCCCTCCCTGATTCCCAATCTGTGGAATAATAAAAAAAAAGTTTTCTTGGTAGTCTAGTAGTCCCTCCTCCCTGATCCCTCATCTGTGGAATAATAAAAAAAACACACATTTCCCTGGTAGTCTAGTGGTCCCTCCTCCATGATCCCGATCTGTGGAATAATAATAAAAAAATGTTTCCCTAGTAGTCTAGTGTTTCCCTCTCCAGAGCCCCAATTCCATGCAGCACAAATAAAATCCCTATATCCCTGGTAGTCTACTGCCCCCAGCCCTGATCCCATTCATAGAAATCTCTGTAAACCAGGCAGTCCAGCAGTCCCCCCTCCCTAACACTAATCTTCCCCAATCCATCAGTCCAGACCATCCCTGGTGGTCTAGTGGGCCCCCCACCCCTACCCCGGTAGGTACTGTCCCACCACCCCACTCCCTCTCATCCCAACCTCAGGAGCCGGTGACCGCCACAGCCCTTTGCTTGCCACCATGGGCAGTCATTGACTGAGATCTCTGGGAGCACGTACTGTACATATACAGTACGCGCTGTGGTGGTGAGTGGAGGGCTGTGCCAGTTATCAACTCTCAAGGGCGGGATGGGGAGCAGGGTTGGGGGAACAGTACCTACTGGAATGGGGCAGCAACTAGACTACCAGGGATGGTCTGGACTGATGGTTGGGGCAGGTCGGGCTTAGGGAGGGGAACTGCTGCACTACCTGCTCCCTTGAGTGGGATATTGCAATTATACAATGTCCCACTTTATTTTTTGTATGAAAAAAAATACAGAAAATTCTTTTTTTTTTTTGCATTTTAAATGATTTTTATATAATGGCCCAGATATTCAAACTGCACCCAAAAAGTGCGCAATAGCAGATGCAAGTGCAAGTCCATTGTGCCCATGCACAAGAGGCGCGATATTCAAAAACTGAGCCGGCCAAGATGTGCCTACAGCCGACGACTGAATATCGCACCACCTGCACCATAGCACAACTAGGGAGGGGAAGCTGAGCATATTTGATGTGCCATAGCGCAACAAGGGATATTCAGCTGAGCAGTCCAGAGGCACCATAGCGCAACCATGGATGCCCACCCAACAGCAGGGCAGCAATGCAACTGCACAACCAGGGATGTATGGGCCCACCACAGATGGGCAGAGGAACACACAGCAGAACAGACATCGTCCCCCCACACCCCATGCACTGCACAACTGGGGGAGGACTGGAATAACCACTGGCCCATGGAGACAAGCAACCAACCCACAGCTGGGCCATGGTGCCCCATCACACCCCCTGGCAAGCTATGACTGGCACACAAGGAGGGCTGACCACCCCGTGCCACACCATCCCCCCAATGCAGAGCACACCCTGCACCATGAGCCCCAGACACCTTGCCCAGGAGCAGTGTCCATCACTGCAGGAAACCCCATGCATGCCACCACCCCCACTGTGACAATGCAACCCTGTGCACCACAGAACCATGCAAGGCAGCCCCACCACGCACACCCATCAGTGGGTGGCAGCACACAGTGATGCAACAATGGCATACACAGTGCCACCACGCACAGCCCCCCCCGAGGTACAGCTGAGAGACCGACCATGCGTCGGCACACGAGGTACCCCACATGTGACAGGGCATGCCCCAGAGCCCACCATCAGTGGTACAGCATCCTGCACACCCTCCCAAGGACACACCCCGACCCAGCACTGGCCACAACAGCCAGCGCAGACACCCACAGTGGTGCATGGAAGCATGCATCACACCGGATGCAACACAGTGCATGGACAAACACCCACCCATGCCCAAGGGCACAACAACACAGGGACACAGTAGCAGGGAAACCAAGCCCCCAGCGTGGACCCATGGAAACCATGTACACATGGCCTGCAGTCCTCCATGGCACAGGAGTGCCAGCCACCCTGCGCAGGCACTGTGGACCTGTATGCCACTATCATTTGCCCGGAGCACAAGTCACAGACAGTGGTGCACATCCTGTGCAACACACACAAGCCACAGCATGGAGGTGGGACAACAACCGTGGAGGCCACAGTGTCACCTGAGGCAGACATGCACCACACCAGTGACAGGAGGCAACCCAGCATTGTGATGGGTACAGTGGCTGCCCTGCATGGACAGCCACCACTGACATGCCAGAAGACCGTGCAGGTCACAGACATGCAAGGGTGTCAGCTGCACAGGCCATGGATGGGCTGATAGGTGCGCCATGGACACAGAGCATGCACCATGGACCACTGCACACAGTCATCCAGTGCACAGGGAACATCACACACACCACAGACACTGACTGATAGCTACTTCCACACCATAGTCACTTCCCCACGGACACACACACATACTCATGACTGCACCACCCCTGATGCCATGCACACCACTGCAGCTGAGCACCTATAGCCCACTGCAAATCAGAGACCACCACAGTATTCATATCAAAAGACCTGTAATGAAAAACATCAAACAAAACTATTTACAACTATGTACAGATGTGTGGGGGGAGGGCCAAAAACAAGGTGGGGGGGTAAGGGGCAGGGGTGAACAAATGGGACAGGAAAGTAGGGGTGTGAGGGTGGGTCCAGGGGGGTAGGGGAAATCAGGGGCATAGAGATGGTCACTGGGAGCCCCACTCCCCGCTCCGGCTGCTCCGCCTTCCATGTCTCTGCCAGACACCCAGCCGCTCAAACCCCCGCAGGATGTCCAGTGATGCCCTTGCCACGGTCAAAATCTCCTGCAGTGCCTCCTGGATAGCCTGAAGCTGGCGGACACCTAGGACAAGGGAGCACAGTCAATAGGTGTGAATGCACAGCCCCATACAGCCCACCCACTGTGCATGGCATATGGCCGTAGGACATGCCTCTGTGATGGTGTGTGACCACCCACAGTGATCACATCCACAAGACCTGCCCACCCAGGTGCAATCAACCATGCAGACCACTGCACATACCCACTGGCCAAGTCCTGCACAGCACCACTGTGTCTGTTTAGTGACATGGCTGTGTGGTGCGAAGGCAATGGCACAGCCATGTACCTGGTGCACGCATGGACCACCATTGACGCACTCCCAGACATGCAGTGCCACTGGACAGTGCTGACTGTAACAAGTTGCATGCATGGCAGTGGTGTCAATGGGTGGTGGCCATGCCCCGCTGCCCGCCCTGTTACACAGCATGCAATAGTAATCATGGAGGTATGGCACTCACCATCATCAGGCCAGTCCCTCTGGCACTGTGGACATTCGCCCCTCCTAATGGCCCTGTCTTCCTGCTGGCACCTCTGCTCCCTGGCCAGCCGCCTCTATTCTGGCCCTGTGGTGCAAACATGGAGAGAGGAACATCAGTACAATCCTGTAGCAAAGTCCCCCTGCCCCCATGTGTGTGCAATCCCACCCAGCCAGACCCACCCACCCCATACCCTGATAACACCACCACAGCCAACACCGGACGGTCCATCCCCCATGTTCCGGACACATGCAACTGTGATACCCATATGGAAGATAAAAGTGTGTGGATGTAACACCTACCTGGCAGTGGCACCGTGCCCCTCCTGGCACATGTCTGCAGGCGGGCAAGCAGGTCCGGTTCCCTCCTCCTCAGGTCGCCATACCTGTGACGGCATTGTGCCACCATCCACCCCCTTCCTGTGGCCTCCTCCAGGGCGTCGGCCACCTCCTGCCACACCTGGCTCCTGGACCTGTCCAGGGGTGCCTCCCCAAACAGTGGGCCATAAAATGGCTCAACAATGGCCACCAGGTTAGCCAGTTCAATTTGGGTCCACTGGGCAGCCCTCCTCTGCGCCATCTCACTTGCTCAGTAGGTTCAAAATGGGCAGATGCTGCGCGGTACAGCGCTGCCATTCCCTATCACGCTGTCACCGAACAGTGCGATAGTGGTGCACCCATGCCTGATGCATGGCGCCTGGGGGGCAAAGGTCGGGCACAGGGTCAAGGGTTTCTGGTGCACAGACAGGCACAGCGCCATTGGAACCCAATGCATGTAGCGCAATTGGGTGCCTGTGTGCTACCTCCAGTAGCGGCCTACCGCGCTGTTGCCCCAGTGCGCCTATGATGACCCAGTGCCACAGTGCCATATAGGTGAACATTGCTGTAGCACCACTGGCACAATGGTGGCTATGCCCTGCATTGCCTCCCATGCACAGCACGCCAGCAGCGTGGCAGGCTCGCCAGCAACCCGGCATGCGCAGTGAGGTGTGTACTGCGCATGTCACAGAACTGCACCCTTGGCTCAGCACGCTCAACACACTTGCGTAAAGCACAACAGCGTGATATTCAGCCGTCATATGCAAATCAGCTAATCAGCCATTCAATGGCACAGCACTGCAATTTGCATCCACTTAAAGTTGCGCCTCGCCTCATTTGCATGGGTTGCGCTATAAAAGTGTGACAGTGGGCTGCACTGGCCATAGTCGGTTACTGCAGTCGATTGGTGAGTTGCATGCTGTTTGGGAGTGTGGACTGTGGATTTTGGGACATGCATGGGACTGCACAATCACAGGTAACAACTTTTATTCTCACAGGCTAAATCATGACCAAGAGAGTTGTGGGAGAGGAGGAACACAGTGGTGGGAGGAGGAGGAGGCCTAATTTCACCAAGGCCAAGACGGATGCCCTGTTTGAGGCCTACCTGGATCAGGAGCCGCTTCTCAGTGGATGGCAGGAAACACCACAGGCCCGTGCTGCTGCATGGGAGGACATGGCACGTGCAGTGAACCTGCATGGCAGCAACCAGCGCTCCATGCAGGAGTGCAAGAAGAAGATGGGCACAGACAGGAGGAGGATAAAGGAGAAGGTGGCTGCCATCAGGGCAGCATGAGCTGTGACAGGTGGGGGAGAGCCGGAGGTGCTACACCTGACCCCACAGGAGGAGAGGGTTGCTGGCATCATGCAGCGTTGTGCCATTCAGGGTGTTCTGGGTGGTGGCTTCCAGATGGGTGGTAGCCTGTCACTGCATGGTAGGTAATGGTCTGTCTATTGGGGGGGCAGGGTAGGTCACATGCAGTAACACGGCTTTGTTTTCCCTTACAGAACCTGAGTGTCTGCATGGGTCAGCGGTGGTGGGCCTGTCCATTGAGGCCAGTCAGATGGAGATGGAGGAGGGCCCATCCACCTCCACAGATATACGTGGCTCAGTGCGACAGTGGGCCCACCTGGCTGTCCAGACTGAAGTTTTTGGAACAGGTGCGGAGGAGGCCCTGCCCATGTCCCAGCGTGCCAGCGTCCACGGATGCCAGCATGCTGTGACTTGGGCTGGTGCTGGGTCCGTCATCGATGATGATGTCGCTAACACCATGGGCAGTGACACATGTGTGCCACGGGATGGCCACACAGGAGGTAACATCTCGGCCATGGCTGTGGGTGGTGCCACCGTGGAGGCCTTCGTGTCATCACAGTCCCAGCCTGTGCCTGTCAGCACCAGTGGGGCAGCACTGGTGTGTGTACAGGACAGTGGGACTGTTGCAGCCACTGCGGCAGCACCAGTGAGCCCTGGGGAGTGGCAGCCAGAGGGGCAGCATCAGCAGTCGGCCAATGGGCTTGGGGGTACAGGGTCAGGAGGCAGCATCACTGCACTGCCTGTGGACATGCCCAGACCTGGTCCTGGTGTGCAGCGCCCACCCTCAAGGGGTGCTGAGCATCAGGGCTGTGCACACCCTGAGGAACAGGATGTCAAGGAGGCAGACGACCTCTTGAATGAGCACACCCGCATACTACAAGCATCAGTCAACCAGCAGATGCGGCTTGCGACGTCGGTGGATGCACTGCGTATGACTCTGGAGTGGGCAGAGGAGCATCGCAGCAGAGACACAGCTCTGATCCTGGCAGGGATGGACCATTTGCGGGAGGATGTGACCGCTGCCATTGACAGGCAGACACAGGCATTCACTGCTGTCATGGCCACAATAGGCACACAGTTATTTGCCCATGCATCGCAGACACCATGCAGTGCACTGTCCACCCCCGTTCCCGGTGTCGTGTGACACCATCCTTGTCGACACCGGGTTCAGCTGTGGGCATCCCGAGCATGCCTAGCGCAGGCATGTTTGGTGTGTTGCAGACCCCTGTGCAAGCACGGTCGCGTTCACACAGTGGAACCCCTGGGGGACCATCGGTGCCACCCCATGAGGCTAGTGGTCAGCCCGTCAGTGCTGGCGGGTCTCAGCGGGGTTGCCCATGCATCCGTGGCAGCCGGGGCACTGTGGCGCATGACTGACCTGTCTTCCAATGCGGCTACTGTCTGGTGCTGCCCTGTGTGCATTGTGTCATTCAGCGGGCATTGCACGGGTGGGTACCCGGCCCTGCACGCGGACACACAGTCCATGTGCACACCCTCCCAGCTGCTGTCCGCGGTTGTGTATGCATGATGATGCCTGCATTGCACTGTACACCAATGTGCAATGGTGCTGAGCATCTGACACATGCACAAGGACAGGCAGTAGGTGTGGTGGTCTCTGGACATGTGTGTGGCTATGGGTGGCATTCTGGGTGGGTGTGCCTCCTACCCTTTGTGCATGTCTGGTGGGTTGTGTGTGTGTGTGTGTGTGTGTGTATGTGTCCACGTGGCATGTTAGACCTCACCCATCCCTGGTTATGTGTGTGGTTCCATGCCCGGCAAGCTCCCTTGATGGTATGCACCCCTGGTGTTTGTCCATGCATGTTTGTGGGTTGTGCCTTAGCCACTGTTGGTTGCACATGGCCCCATGACTTACCTGGGTTGGCTGAAGTGCTCCTCCGTGATGGTGTCCTGGTGCAGCTGTGCCAGCCGGAGCAGTCGGGGGTCCCGTCACCAAAGGGGGGGCTGCCCATCACCATTGTCACCGGCGTCCTCATCGTCCCCATCGCTGTCACCCTCTTCGACCTGTACGGCTATCCCACATTCGTTGGCCATGTTGTGCAGGATGCAACAGGCCAGGAATAGCCCGCAGGCCTTTGAGGGGCTGTACTGTAGGGCACCGCTGGATGTGTCCAGGCAACGGAAACGTACCTTCAGCATCCCGAACACCCGCTCAATGACATTATGTGTGGTGGCGTCTGCCTCATTGTAGCGTTGCAGCGATGGGGTCGTGGGCTGCCGGTAGGGTGTGAGCAGCCAGGGACAGAGTGGGTATCCACTGTCACCTGTGCATAGAGGGTAGAGGTTAGTTTGGTGATCAGCATCGCCCTGCCCTGGGCCATGTAGGCCACTACCCATGTCACCTCTGACCATGCCCCCCCAGGCCCTATGTTTGTCCATGTGGTTTGCATACTCTCGAATCTGTGGCACAGTGCTGACTGGTAGCAGATGAAGGCATCATGTGCTCCCCCAGGGTGCGTGGCACAGACATTGATTATGCGCTCCCTGGCATCGCACACCACCTGGCAGTTGATGCTGGCATAGCCCTTGCAATTTATATATGTGGCCCCCTCGGGGCCAGGTGGTGTGTGGATAGCCACATGGGTGCAGTCTATTGCCCCTAGCATGCCAGGCATATGTGCTACCCTGTGGAACTCCTGTATGTTTGCTGTGCGCTCCACCAGTGTGCTGGGGAAATGGATGTACTCTGCAGCATGTGGCAGCAGTGCACTGAGGAATTGGGTGAGGTGGCATGACGCGGCCGACTGGGTTATGCCTGTGGTGTCCCCAGCTGGTCTCTGTAAGGTACCCATGGCGAGCAAGCACATGCAAGCTGTCATTTTCATCTCTATTGACAGAGCATGGCTCCGTCGTGTGGGTGCCTGCATCACATCACTGCACAGCTCACAGAGCCACCTCAGAATTTCCCTATTCAGGTGGTACCGGCCCACGATCTCCGTATCACTATACAGCTTGAAGCTGGTGCGGGCTCGGTACTGCCTGTTGGGGGCATACCACCGACGGGCCCTTCCACGGCCACGGCCACAACCCCCTGCTGCCCACCTTCTCACCCCCTCATTACTGCCTCCTTCTCGATGGTGGCACTAGCCATGTCCCTGGCTTGTGTTCAACCCCCTGGCAGCTGTTTCTGTATTCTCCCCGCTGTCGTGGCTGCTACTTCCCCTGCACCGGGAACACCTGCCTGTGCTGGCCTCACTGCTGTGTGGCAAGTACTTCCCCTTCTGCACTGTGGCTCCCCACACCTTCCCCTGAGCCTGTTGGTTCCAGGTGCCATTTCCTGGCCTGCCCTGTGTGTCCCTGCTTCCCGGTCTGTCCTGCTAGAGATCAGCCTCATGTGCCTTCCCTGTAGCATTCTTGCACCTCTCCCTTGCTCCCTTTTATTTTGGCTCATTTCCGCTATGGTGCAACTTCTGCTGGCTCCCCTATTGCGCATGGCACATGTTGTTGAATATCGCACTGTGCCATTTATGCATAGTTCCTCCCCCTTCAGTTGCGCATACATTCATTATCATTGCGCTGTTGCTCAGCGTGATTTGGGGGGTGCAACTACCTCCTGCTGAATATCGCAGAACGGCGCATTTTCAGACCTGTGCAGGTGCAACCCTATTGTGCATGGCTCAACTCTTTTGAATATCTGGGCCAATGTACTCTTTCACCACAAAAAATAATCCAATCTGGTTCTGAAAGTTATAGGTTCAGATTCAGTTTTAAAATGTTGAGACTTGAGTGTTTGCCCTGGTCAGGTTTTGTCAGAGAGGGGGAGACTAGATAGACAGCAGTCACCGTAAGGGAGGTGGAAGGGAGTGACTGGTGTGAGCTGTTAGCAGAACAGAAGGGCCAGAGGTAGGAAGCTCTTATTGGAGATGGTGGCTATGAAGGTGGGAAACTAATCTATCATTCAGGGCAAAAACAGTGAACGGCAGCAGTGGAAGTAATAGAATTAAGGCTCCTGTACTGTGTGACTGCTGTATCGGGCACCTGCCTTTGAAAATATTGCAATCAGAGGCTGAAAGGATCTTTGTGCTATGGATGAGGAGGTACATATTTAATGATTGGAAAGTGTTGTGCCAGGGAGTTAAAGACAGCTGTATTTGGGAGTGTTGAACCGGGAGTTGGAGACTGTGTGTGGTTTACGAGTGACTAAACATGATGGCTTTTCTGTTTCTGTTTTCAGGGTCAGAGTGATTTGACATAGTGGGATGGTAGATGTGGCTGGCTGGCACTTCTTCTCTTGGGGTGATACTACGATTTACATGTTGTAAATTGTGCCAACTAACCAATCACAAAGCAGTATTTTTAAAGCCATTGTATAATACTGTATCATCCACATAAAGATGGTATTATATATGTGGATTCTTCAGAATAAATATGTGTGTGTGTGTGTGTGTATATATATATATATATATATATATATATGGCAAAAAACTCAGTTTAATGCATCAGTTACGGTTGTTCCACAGCGACAAAATCGAGGAAATTTGGTGTTAAGGTTACCACCCCTTGCACCCCACATCCACCCCACCCCTGCCAACAGGCATCAGGGTGTGCGTTGGGGTTTTTGGCCCTAACTCTCACCACATTCCATGTGTAAATAAGCTGAGGTGGTGCAGTATAGGAGAATGGGGTGAGAGTTAGGTCCGATGACCCCACAGCGCACCCCGATTCCTGTTGGTGGGGGCGGGGTGGGTGTGGGGTGGTAGGGGTGGTAACCCTAACACCAAATTTTCCTCACTTTTCTCACTGTGGAACAACCCTAACTGATGCATTAAATGGATTTTTTTTGGCGTGAATTTCTCTTCTTTTTGAGAACGTGCACTATAAATAGTGAATGGCTCCCACTATACTTCCCATTTGTGTGTAATAACAGTAACGGTAATGGCAACGGTAATGATAATCCTAATGGGAACGATAATGCTAATAGTAACGCTAACACTAATGGTAACGGTAACAAGAACAGTAACAGTAATAGAAACGCACACACAAATGGTAACGCAAATGGTAATGACAACTGAAACGATAACGGTAACGCAAATGCAAGTGGAAAGGGTAACACCAATGGTGATGCGAAAGGAAACAGTAACACAAGCGGTAACACAAATGCAAGTGCAAAAACAAATGGAAATGGTAATGCAAACGGTAATGGAAACACAAACGCAAACCTGAACGCAAACACAGATGGTAATGCAAGCAACAAAAATGCAAATGGTAATGGTAATGCAAACAGAAATGCAAATGCAAGTGCAAATAAAAATGCAAATTGTAACGCACACAGTGACACAAACAGAAATGCTAATGAAAACGGTACCGGAAACGCAAACGGTAATGGTAACACAAACACAAATGGTAATGCCAATGGTGACACAAAAGGAAACAGTAACAGTAATGGTAATGCAAACACAAGTGCAAAGGCAAATGGTAATGCACATGGTGATGCAAACGGAAACGATAATGCAAACGGTAATGGAAATGCAAGTGCAAACGTAAACACAAGCACAAATGGTAATGCAAATGGTAACGGAAATGCAAATGGTAATGCAAACAGAAACACAAATGCAAATGCAAATGCAAACGTTAACATTAACGGCAACGGCAATGCACAAGGAAACAGTAATGCAAGTGACAACAGAAACACAAGCGCAAATGCAAATGGTAATGGTACCAGAAACTCAAAAGCAAATGGCGATGCAAATGGTAATGAAAATGCAAAAGGAAATGGTAACACAAACGGTAATGGAAAGGCAAGCGCAAACGTGAACGCAAACACAAATGGTAATGCAAATGGCAACAAAAACATAAATGGTAATAGTAATGAAAACAGAAATGCAAGCACAAATACAAACGCAAACGGTAACGCACACAGTGACGCAAATGGAAACGCTAATGAAAACAGTACCGGAAACACTAACGGTAATGGTAATCGAAAAGCAAACGCAAATGGTAATGCCAATGATGACATAAAAGGAAACAGTAACACTAATGGTAATGCAAACACAAGCGCAAATGCAAACGGTAACGCATACGGTGATGCAAATGGAAATGATAATGCAAATGGTAATGGAAATGCAAGCGTAAACATAAACACAAACACAAATGGTAACGGAAATGCAAATGGTAACGGTAATGCAAACAGAAATGCAAATGCAAATGGTAACGTTAATGCCAATGGGGATGCACAAGGAAACAGTAATGCAAGTGACAACAGAAACGCAAGCGCAAATGCAAACTCTAACGGTAACGGAAACTCAAACACAAATGGTAATGCAAATGGTAACGAAAATGCAAATGGAAACGGTAATGCAAATGGAAATGCAAACGGTAATGGCAACGGTGATGTCAAAGGAAACAGTAATGCAAATGGAAACACAAATGCAATTGTAAATGGTAATGCACACCATCACGCAAATGGAACAGCGAACAAAAATGGTAACGAAAGGCAAACAGTAACGGTAACGGTAATGCAAATGGTAACACCAATGGTGATGCAAAAGGAAACAGTAATGCAAATGCAAGCACAAACACAAATGGAAATGATAAAGCACACAGTGACACAAACAGAAACGCTAACGCAAACGGTAATGGAAATGCTAGCAGAAACGTAAACGCAAACCATAACGATAACAGTAACGCAAACGCACTTGCTGTTTGTCCCAAAAAGGTACATTCAGAAGCACAGTGAATACAAAGAATGTGACCATAATAATGGCCCTCGGACCAGAAAATGAGCACTTGGAATACTAAATTGCTTATATCTCAGGGACCGTATGACGTAGAAAAAAAATTAAAATCTCATATTATTTATGACTTTCCAGGCTAGTTTTGTCCTTAGGATTTTTGTGATGAAAAGTCCATATCTCAAACCATTTTCGAGATACGGGCCCGAAAGGTGCAGCGCACACCGTAATGTTATCCTATGGGAAAAATCGTCAACTTCGGAGGGCCATAACTTTGCAACCCTGTAATATTTTGTCACCAAACCACCAAAAGACACATGTGTGGGATCTTGGCTTTGCTCCCTGCAAATTGCAAATTTCAGCCCAAAAGATCAAACCGTATTTTGCAGGAGGGTGGCAAAGATTTCCTATTGTTTTACCATACTTTACGAATTGTTAAGAATCACTTAAGGTTTCACAAAAATTCTGCTAAACTTTCATGTTTGTAAAAATATTTTGTGAAAGTACTTTATCAAAAAATGTAAAAAACATATTTCTGGAGGGTTTAACCCCCCCCCAAAAACATATGCCTTGCATCCTCAGGACCCGATAGGTGAACACAACAAGAACTGTGTCCCTAGAAGGTCCCAATTTTAAATGGCAGACATTTTTCTGAGCTGTAACTGAAAACAAAATGGCCGATTTACAAAAGTAAAAGGGTCATTTGCGAAAGTAAAAGCGGCCATTTGTGACACTTTCACATATTTTGTTAACTTTTCTCATAGATTATAATGGGAAACCGCTTTTTTAAATAACTTTTGAACCGCTCAACATTTCTTCACAAAATCTTCAAAAGGCACATCGGGGACCCTGGCTGCATCTTCCCTAAAGTTTTTGGACCGAACGCGCAAACCATGTGGGCTGTAGGAGCGAGCAAAGAAACATGCAAAAAAACCATAATTTACACAGTTTTCTGCGCTCTATCCTCAGGACCCGATAGGTGAACACAACAAGAATATATACAAATGAGGGGCTCAGAAATTATTTCAGAGTGCCTCTTTGCATTTGCACTCGTAATAGACACAGTTGACAGCTGGCCGTGGAGGTGAGAGGTGGGCTGTGCCAGTCGCCAGCTGAGGAAGGGTGGGGGGTGCTGGGTGAGCTGGCACAGCTGGGTGGAGGGGTGGGGGGCCACTAGACTACCAGGTAATAGGAAATGATTATCTATTTTATTATGATGGGGGGGCTACTAGACTACCAGGGATATGAAGAATAATAGCAATTACATATAGATCGGGGCCACTAGACTACCAGGGATATAAAAAACAAATGTTAATCAAATACACATTGGGGGAGGCACTAGACTACCAGGGATAAAAGAAACCAATATTAATAAAATACAGATTGGGGGGGCACTAGACTACCATGGAGACAGAGATCATTATATATGTTATCATGATCAGGGGCTCTAGACTACCAGGGATATTGAAAACATATTTCTTTTATTCAAATGGGCAGAACGCTTCCCTGAGCAAAAAAAACCCACCTCATATATCTCTAGGGCACCGCGCTACAAAAAAAAACTATTTTAAAATCTGACCATCTTGTCCCTCGCTTTTTGTTCATGAGAGAGCAATTTCTTTGATCGTGAGATCTTTGATCGCGATCGTATCGCGAAAGGCGGGACTTCAGATGGCCAGATAAAAATATATTTTCTCAGCTCAGGGTGTCCTAGGACAACAAATGAGGGAGGGTTTTACTCAGGGGGCTTCATTCTGATGAACCATGGCAGTGGTTTACCGCAATTCTTTGAATTTTTTAAATTAGAACAGTTTTAATTCTTTGTTGATCAGCCTGCAAATTCTTTGATTGTGAGATTCTTTGATCGCCATCTTTCATCGTGAGATACGGACAAGATGGTCAGATTTTTTATAATACAATAGATACGGAAATTTTACCAATCTTTAAGATTGAATATCTTGAAAACAGTTTGGCCTTTTTACTTGAAATTTGGAGGGTGTTTACAGCATGTCCTGTAGATGTGAATTATGGTATTTACGTGTCAGAGAAATTTTTTTTGCGGAGATATTGTGTGACGCACTTTCTGTGTTGTGGACAGTGTTTTGGATTCTACTGGTGGCTTGAAATTGATAGGGTGCCTAGCCTTAGTGTCATGGGTGAAATTTTCAGTTGTTGCGTGTGTTAAATGTCAATAGGTGCGGAACTGTGACACTCTGACGAATGAAAATTTCTAATTTTGACATGTTATATCTCGGACATGGCTTGGTCTTTTTACTTGAAATTTGGAGGGTATTACAGCACGTCCTGTAGATGTCAATAGCGGTGTTTATGTGTTGGACAATATATTTTTTGGCGAGATATTGTGTGGTGCACTTTACGTTTTGTGGACAGCATTTTCTATTGCTCTACTAGATTAACATTTGTTTGGTGGGTGGCCTTGCTGTTGTCAATGTACTTTTTAGTCATCTGGTGTGTAATGTGGTCTGACACTTACAAGTTAGTGGGAGCATGGGGCCCGAAGGGCCCTGCACTTCCACCAACGTGCGCAACATTCTACTTTTCTATTCTTTCTTAAAAAGTAAGGAAATTCTATGCAAAAAACTTTGTTAATGCATCAGTTAGGGTTCTTCTACAGCAAAAAAAGTGAGAAAATTTGATTTTAGGGTTCCCACTCCTTGCACCCCACCCCAGCCCGCCCCCCACCAACAGCGTCCGGGATGTGCGCTGGGAATCGCCGGCTAACTCTAACCCATTCTCCTACATTGCACCACCTCAGCTTGTTTACACATGGGATGGGGTGAGAGTTAGGGCTGATGACCCCAATGCACACCCCGATGCCTGTTGGTGGGGGCTGACTGGGGGTGAGGTGCATGGGGTGAGAACCCTAAAATCAAATTTCCTCACTTTTTTCGCTGTAGAAAAACCCTAACTGATGCATTAATGAAGCTTTGTGCATAGAATATATATATACATATTTATGAGAGTAGGCCCTACAATTGAGATAGATATATATATATCTCGATATGTGTGTGTGTGTGTGTGTGTATATATATATATATATAGAGAGAGAGAGAGAGAGAGAGAGAGAGAGAGAGAGAGGAGAGAGAGACTGTATAAAAATACATTGGAGACAGTATCTATGAAGTCTGTCAGGGTGGTGTCCATTGATTTTCCTGCCCTAAGACCTGCCTAGCAATCTGAAAGAAGTTTATATTTTTCCAGGTTCTCATAGATCTGGTTACAAACCAGCCTTTTGAATACCTTTGAAATTGTTAATAGCAGAGCTATCGGTTGATCATTTGTCAGTTTATCTTTTTCACTCCTTTAAATATTGGAATGATCTTAGAATTTTTTTCTAAAAATCAGGATATATCCCTTGTTGTAGACTAGAATTAAATATATTTGTTAGGGCTGAGGTTATCTGTTCTACAGAGTATTTAGGAACTTTCTCTCAGCTTGGTCTAGTCCAATAGCTTTTTGTAGATTTAGTTTGTCTGTTTTTTGACCTCAGCTAGTTTCAGTTTTCGAAAACAGAACTTTGGGAGTTTATTGTCAAATTTTGGTTCATTTGTTATTATCCCCAAATGATATACATCACTTAGTGTATTGCATTCGGATTTAATATCAGGGAAGTGACAGAAATAATGGTTTAAGATGTTTACTGTCTGGCAGGTTGTCATCTCCCTACCCCTTTCATCTCTTAATCTTATTTCTGTATCTTTCTTTATATTCTCTTCTAGTTGCTTTACCATTTTCCAATATTGTGCCAGATTTTTTGTTTGATTTATTTTATTCTGATAATATTTTCTTTTTGCATTTTTGATCATACTTTTACATTTATTCCTAATTCTTTTAAATAGCTCCCAATCCTCAGCCTGCAGGGTTCAATTTGCCTTTTTCCAAATCCTGTCCTTCCATCTAATATATTTGTTAATTTTTTCATCTACCCATGGGTGGTGTCTTTTCCTTTCTCTGTTTCTTTTAAATGGGGCATTCTTATTACAGATATCCACAAAAGTCTTCATAAAGTACCTAACTGCTAACTCCACATCGGGGATAAGGTTTATTCATTCCCAATTTACTTTCCCTATTTCTTGTTGAAAGTTCAATTTATTAAAGTTTTTAAAAATCTCAGATATACCTAACTGAAGCCAAATCCACTCTATCAAACATTTGTTCAATTTTGCATTCTATGTAGCAGTGATACACTTAATTTGGTGTCCCTTCCTCATTATTCAGTACCTTAACACTGTGAGTCTTAAAAATTAAGTCCAAGATATTTCCCTTACTTGAGTATGTACTATTTTTAATTGGGACATTTATGATCTGAGTCATGCCTAGGGATTGCAGTTCAGTTTCTATTAAGCTTAATCCTTCTCCCTCTAAAAGTTCTGCTGAGCAGCCAAAGGGCCTTGATTTGGATGTATGTCACCACAGGCAAGCAAACAGTCCACACAAATAGAAGTGCCCCACTTTAAACACCAATAAGAGCCACAGCCCTTTTTAATGATTCTGAAAATGGTCATAATTATGATATCATTAACAGTTATTTGGTCTTTCCGCCTATCTATAGGGGAAACCATCAAAGTAACCATTTTAATCAAAACTTTCTCTATGCTTGTCTTTAACATAGTAGGTGATATAGCCCCTTTCTATGGCACTCATTTAAAATATCCCAGAACTAAGGTTCCACTGCCATTCATCAAACCCTACCGCAAGTTTGATTTATCGCCATGGTCTGTTTTCATTTGTGTACTCACAGTGCTCAATAAATCCCAGCAAAGTAGGTGCAAACCCAGTCAAGATGTAATCATTCTAAGTAATATAATTTCTATTTTAAATGCTAAAATACTGTAAAAGATAATGAAGACGCAAAGTTTACAAACTATTACAGTCACGGAGCTTGGTATCATCTGCAAAGAGGCAGATTATGCCCTTTCCTCCTTCCCCAATGTCATTAATGAACACATTAAACAGCACTGATCCAAGCACCAACCCCTACAGGACCCCACAGGTGACCTTTCTCAACTCTGATAGTTCCCCCCACCATCACCATTTGGGTTCTCCCTCCCAGCCTGTTCGCCACCCACCTTATTTGTTTGCTTCCCATCCCTAGGTCTTCCGGCTTTTGATCACCCTCTTGTGTGAAACTGAGCTGAAGACCTTGCTAAAGTCCAAATACAGTACATCTGCTGCCTGACCCTTGTCCACTGGCTTCATAACCCAGACAATGAAACTGATCAAATTTGCTTGATATGAACTCCCTGACTTAAACCCATTCTGTCTGTCATTCTGGTGCCCATTTGCTTCAAGGAACTCTACTAAGTGTTCCTTCAGGATGGTTTTCATCGACTTGCCAACTGTAGAGGTCAAGCTGACTGGTCTATAGTTCCTGGGTTGTCTCTTCTCCTGCTGTTATGCAAGGGCACTACATTAGTGGTCCTCCATTATTGTGGCACCACTCCTGTATTCAGTGAATAGTTAAACAGGTCCATCAGTGGAGCTGTTAGTACTGCCACCAGCTCCCTCAGCTCCCTGGGGTGCATACCAGTAGGCCCAAGGGATGTATCCCCTTAAGGGCCACTTGACCCCCCTGTTCTCTGTCTTCCATAACCAATTCCTCCCCCATTTTCTTTCCCCCTTCTTCTCCCTATCCCTAACTTCCCCTACAGCACTGGACCATCCTTCTCTTCTGCAAAAACAGAGCAGAAGTATTCATTTAATACCTCTGCTTTCCCTGTTGTCCTCCATCCATCCATTCATTCTGATTTCCAAGTTGCACATTGCCCTCTTTTGTAGATCTTTTTTCCCCTTATTCAAAGAAGGCCTCATCTACTTCTTTGACTCCCTCCACTACCTGTAATTCCTTTTCTGCTTTTGCCTGTCTCAGCACTTTGCTAGTTGTCCTTGCCTTCTCCAAGTAGTCAAACCTGTCCTCTTCATTCTGTGACTTGCTATATTGTACTTACTGTATGAAACCCTCTTTTCCTTCACTGACCTCCCCACTTCACCTGTGAGCCAAATTAGTTTCCTAAGCTTAGTCTTCTTTTCCTTCTGTTGAAGGAAGGTTTCAGTGGCTGCCAGGATGCCCTTCCTGAGCACAGACCACTTTTCATCCACTCCCATGTCTGCTCTTCATCTAGTCAGGAGCCACATTAGTATTTCCCCATTATGGTTATGTCAGACTTTCTGAAGTCCAAAACACATGTTTTAGTGTTCAGCACCTCCCTTCACATGTCAGTATGGAACCATATTGATCAATGGTCACTGCCTCCCAGGGGGTCCTACATGCTGATATCCTTGACATGATCCCCATTTGTCAACACCAAGTCCAAGATGGCTCCATTCCTATTCAGTTCCTTCCAACCCTGGACCAGGAACCCATCCTGGACTGCATCCAGGAGTAACGAGCTCCTGTAACAGCTGGTCAGTGGGACACTCATGTGCGGTAGGTTGAAGTCACCCACTATCACCACCTCATCTTAGTTAGGTGGCTAATATATGATGCCCAATCTTATATTTCTCCCTGCCCCTGTTTGGATATGGATCCAAAGTGCCTTAGTGCTCCCACCCTCCATATCCTTTCCGCTGTCATTCCTGGGAGGCACACCACTCTCTTTTCAAACTGGTCTAAGCTATCCTGCGTCCACCCTACCCCCTCACTATTGAGTACCCAATATTACAAGGATTCAACTAGATCCTCTACCATTTTCCACCCTTTCCCTAGATGATACTGTCTGGATAAATTCCTTGCCCCTTTCAGTGCCCCCCTTTCACTATGTCCTCCTTCCTCTTGATCTCTTCATTCCCCAAATTTATGAAAAGCCCTTCTGAACCCCCCCAATTCTTTCCTCTCTTTTACTGCTTTAGCTGTGTGGCTTACACCAACCCTTACACCCTTTGCTCTCCTCCAAGGTATGGTTTGGTCACCCCCTCTTTCCTTACTTCACCCTTGTCTCCAGTCCTGACTTCCATGCTTTCCATACCTTATGCTTACCCCTCATTTTTCAGTTCTTCCTCCCCAGACCCCAATGGCCCACCACCATTCTCCCCCAAGCCACAGTGGCTGCATTTTCTTCTGCATCCCTCATGCTACATTGGGTACCCCCTTCCCCAGCAGAGCTTAGTGGCTGGAAATGATTGCTAACTGCTGCCACCTTGGAATACCTTATTCTATCTCCTTCCATCGAACCCTCCCATCCCCAAGATTCCTCTAGTCTATCATCCTTACTTTCCTCTTCCTTTGCAGTAGAGGGGCCCACTGCACTGGAGCCCCTGATCTCTCCATTGTTCCCCAACCCCTGACCTTGGCTCTTGTGCTATATCTGCCCTCTGTCTCCCTAATAACCTGCTCACTTCTCAGCATCCACTGACCATGTGCAAAGTGTTTGGGAAGCATTTAGTTGGAGCTAGGGGTGTGCTGGTTAGCTTTTCTAGTTTTGACAGGTCAGGCCAGGGAAACTATCACCAGAAACAAAATGGTAGACTGCCTTCAAAACACACAGTAATGTTAAACAGTAGCTCTGGCTCTGCTGAAATGGGAAGGCCATTGTAAACCAGAGGCTTCATTTCTCTTCTATCTCTTCCATTCCACCCACCCTGCTCCACAAGTACATTCACACAGATGTAATATTTTTTTATCACTATATTTAACATTTGTTGACCATGGGAGGCACACTGAGCCAGCACTAATTTCTGGATGTGACTGGGGTAGGGGAGTTACAAGGGAAGAAGAATACAATAAACAGCAAAGTTATGAGTGCAATACAATACAGTAAGTGAAATATGGCATAAAGACACAGAAGGGGCATATACAAAATTCACAAAAATACAGATATTTGCAATAGTCACAAGCAATAAATAATTTAGTAGAACCAAAATTACAAATATTTACAATGGTAATACATCATTAGAATAGATCAACAATGTGAAAAATGGAGAGTTGCCTTGGTGTAAGTATGGGCCAAACAAAATCAGTGTGTGAGTCGTTAGCTATAGAAATAGGGTGTAGAAAGATGAGATAGCAGGAGCAGCTTAAAAGAGTAGAGTGAGAACGAGGGATGAATAGGGAAAGGAAGATTATTCCAGAAAGTTGGAAGGCAGACAGAGAAGGAAGACTGAAGCATGTGGCATGTGGAATGAATGAACATCAGAGGAGCAAAGGGAGTATGAGGAAGAGATGAAGGGGTGATGAGGGAGGAGAGCTAGGTGGGAATGGTGGCAAGCCAGTACTACGTAAGGAACAGTGGGAGAGATGACAGGTCTTAAGGGAGAAGAAAGAGAGTTTATGACAAGGGGTGCAGTGATGATACAGGGTGGCATTTATGGGCAAACCAACAGACAAAGTAGAAAAGGGCGTCCAGTCTGGCCAGCACTGGGGGCAGCACTGTAAGTCACATCCACATAGTCAAACACCGGCATGGTCATCTTGATGACTGGAAGGCAAGATTTGTTAAGGTACAGCCTAGCCTGGGCTGAATTTATTTTGTATAGTGTCAGTGGAGATACTGAGGTGCTGGTCTGGCAACACACCAAGACACTTATAGTACAGTATGACTTTCAGTGGTGTGCCATCTAGATCCTGAAGATGGAGGTATGTTGGAGCCTTTGCACCCTTGACATAATGTCAAAAGTAGTGGTGACATTCTTTTTGGCATTAAGCAAGAGTTGTTTTTAGCTGAACCAGTTGTGGACATGATCAAAGTTCCACTGTAGCAAATATTCTAGCTCAGGTACTGAGAACAGCAGAAGCAAAGAGTATTTAAGCAATAAGGCATGACGGGACATTGGTGGTACTAGATTTCCCCCACAGTCAGGGGCATAGTGAGGCATGAAACAAAGCCAATTGCCTTCAGCCCCCCTGACTTTGGGGGAAACCTAGTACCACTAACATTCCTGAAGTGCCTTATTGCTTATATAAAATGGGCCCATAGGCAACTGTTAAAAATATACACTAAAAGTTTTCAAAGCCACAAAAAATATAATAAACTGTTGCTAAATAATATAAAATAGTCCATCCACAGATGTTTTTCACCTGTAAGTCATCTGTCTTTCTTCACATTCAATACATAGTGTGATTGTTTACCATGGAATAGAAAAATTCAAAGCTCTGCATTATTCCAGTAGTAGAATACTCCCCCCCCCCCCACACACACATATGAAATACATTAATTCAAGATTCTTCAAATTTCCACTGACATAAACACACACAGACACACACACAGAGGCTGCAAGTGGAGACAGAACCTCAATTTTGTCTATTGCCAGGTAAGGAGCAGGGAGTTCTCTGGCAAACTGGTAGAAATTGGAGGGTGATTTTTCATTGTCATCAAAGAAACACTAGGAATGGAAACTCTGAATAGTACTTGATTTTTTAAATTTGTGTATGTGTGTAAGGAGGGCCTCTCTGAGTGAAAATAACATTAAATTATTTACTTACTTTATTACATTTAATGGACTTTCATTTTTAGAGCCTAGCTTAAGTTTTTTTTATATATGAGTAAAGGTCAGAGCCATGTTTGTGATGGAAATTAGGAAGTAAGTGGCTTATGAATGCTGTGAGTTGCCCTGGTTGGAAGGGACTAGCCATTGGTAGTGCTGTCTTACTGCCATGGCTAGAACCAAATCTCAGCCAACCAGGGCACAGGGATTTCCTTGCCTATTTTATATTATGTTGTCCATGTAGATTTGGATGTGCAAAGAGACACAAACTGAGGGGAGGTCATTTAAATCAAATCAAATCAAATCAACTTTATTTATATAGGGCTGGATATTCAAACTGCGCTATTCTTAGTTGCGCAGGGGTGTGTCCGGGGCAATATTCAAAGGAGTTGATCTATTGAGCAACTCCTTTGAATATCACCCCCCAGCCACAGCCACTGTTCATGGCGCAGTGGAACTTGCGCCACCGCAAGTTGACAGAGTGGAGCATTCAACTTGCAGTGGCGCAAGTACCATTGCGCTATGCGTAAAATCCCGATATTCAAAAGCTGACATGCAAATGGGGCTATAATTCATGCAAGGCATAGGGGCCATTTGCATCTGATTATGGCCCCATTGCATGCCATTAGCATGCAGGTGCTCCGATCCCAAGGACTTGCGCTGGTGCCCTGCCAGGCGGCAGCCGTCGAGGACCGACTCAGCCTCGGCTGTGCAAGGCAAAAATAGCAGGGATCCCCCCACACTCTCCACTTGCCCGATCAATGGGCAGAGTTGAACCCCCACTCAGTCCGATTTCAGGGCAGCATGTAACCCCAAGACTTCTGGTGGTCCAGTGGACTGTGGGGTCCCACCGATTGTGGTTCTCATTCTCCTCATTGTCTCGGTGGTCCAGTGACCAACATCCCCATCGCTGGAATATCCCCCCGTTAGCTTGGTGTCGCGGCCACCCACTGGCGGCTATCTCCGGCCCCCGCAGCCAGCGGGTGGCAGCATTCTACCGCCGTTGCCGCCTCGGGCCGATTGACTGCTCAGGCAGACGCTTATTGGTGCAGAGCAGAGCTGGACTGCAGCAGCTCATAGCAGATAAGAAGTCCAGATTGTGAATGAGTCCATTCACAAATCTGGACTGTCTTGTATGGTATGGGCTGCATGCCCATTGGCTCTGCTCGCACCAATGGGCGCAGCCGCATCGGCAGTCAGTCGGCGGTGGCGGGCTGCAGGCGGTGTGTGATGCTGCCGCCGCCGCCGGGGAGCAGGGAGGAGGTCATGGGTGGGTGGGGTGGGGGACACTAGGCACCAGGGAAGTTTCTTGGGGTTGTTTGCACAGTCCATCCCGCTGATCGGGATGTTTGGTCCACTGGACCACTAGGATATAATCGGAGGTGGGGGTTAATACTCCATACCGCGATCGGGATGTTTGGTCCACTGGACCACCAGGGATATGTTGGGGGAGACACTTTGCTGCCTGCAATCGGGCTGGTGGGGGAATTAAAGCTATGCCCGGACCGGCCAGTGGGGGTGGTGGTGGGGATATTACTCTTTGCCAGCGATCGGGCTGCAGGGGGGCACAGGGTGGGTTGAGGCCAGCCACAGGTGGCAGCTGCTGTGTTGCGCCTGCAATACCGCAGCTCACCTGTGGGTGGCCCCGACTTAAGCCTTTTTTGGCTCAAAGTTGTGCAGGCGCAGGTTGTGGGTTGCGCCAGACACTCTGCACAGCCCGCTGAATATCGGCTGTGCAGTTTATGCATGGTTCCTCCCCCTCCAGTTCAGCATGCATTCATTTGCATTGCACTGTTGCTCAGCCTGTTTTCAGTGGTGCAACTGCCTCCTGCTGAATATCGCAGAATGGCGCAATTTCGGACTTGCGCATGTGCAACCCTATTGCGCATGGCGCAACCCTTTTGAATATCCGGCCCATAGCGCCTTTCAGAGCCAAGGTGCTGTACATAAAATCTTATACATAATATAAATTAAAACAACATTAAAATATGTCAACCATAATTAAATAAAAGCTAGACTAAATAAATATGTTTTTAAGCCAATTTTAAAACTATCGACGGTTTTAAGAAATTAGAAACAAAAATTGATCTGTTAGATTAAGTTCCTAGCCCTAATGGCTACAAAGATAGCCCTTTCTGAAGATAATTTCCTTTGAAAGGCTTAACTTTGGAAGTGTAAGGGCTAGAAACATTTATTTTTATGGCTGCATGGGCGGAGCTCCACAGATGTATTGCTAACATTCTGTTTAGGAGCACTGTGGAAGCACATGACTGGATCACTCTCTGAAGTGCTTCCACAGTGCTGTAGCACAGTTCCACTCTGTTATCTTTTAGCAGCACTTCCCCTCTGCCTGCTGCATGAACACACTCCCTTCACGGAGCACTACTTTTTCTTCCACAACCGTGGAAATGACAGCTGCTGTGCCCAAGTTGGCTGCTCAATCAAACTCCACATGATTGAGTATCGTGCATTTGCAGTTCTGTCATGGCCACCATCTTGGGTACAGCAGACTCCACCATGGTGTGAGCTCCGAGTATTCTTTTACTCGGTCTCACCGATCTGAGCAGCCGTACTGGCTCTGACCATATTTTGTTTTTCAATGAAAGCATGGAGTCAGATAAACATGGACACATTGCATCAGTGCACATTAATGCATTGATGTACTGGAAATGCACTTTTACTAAATCAATATAACAATATTAAAGCATTTTCACTTATCTGACAGGCATGTGCATTGCCATATTGTCTGTGTGGTGTGCATTGCATGGTGCAATCAACATATGTCCTGCAGTCTTGCACCCATCTATACAGCAAACTTTAACACCTGTCTCATTGGATTGATGTTCCATTATCCCATGGCTGTGATGCACCAACTGTGGCACACTTGTGTGATCTGTGGGTGTTTGCAAGATGACAGGAGGCGAAGGACCACAGTTCACAATGTCCTGACAACTCTTATCCTGTCATTCAGGGGTCCAGATGGCTGCTAGTAGAGCTCTGGCTTGCACCAGTACTTGAGGGTTGCGTTCTACACTCTAAGTAGTGTTCACAGTGTTGCTTACTGCATGAAACATGTAGCTCTGTGGAGTAGTGCAGGACAGGGTTTGCTGTACTCCAATTAGTTGAGGTCTCCAGGGCCTGAACGCAGAGCTGCTTGCTCATGTGGGGCTCCATGAAATACCCATGGAGGGCCAGAATGTTTCTGGGCAACAAGGCTTTCATGGGGATGGCAGAAACCTCCCAGCCTACCTCACCTTCAAGCAGCAGTGCAACAAAATTGGACACAAAAATTTGACCCTACCCTTTTTTCACTATAAAAGATTCCAGGCATTTTCCATTTTAGTAGGTAATTTCACCAAAATTTAAATGTGTAATAAATGTTTCTATTTAGTTTTTCCTCAAAAAAAGTAGCTGAAACAAGCTTTTTTTTGGAAAAAAATTATTTGCTGCACAGCTGCTTTCATAGGTGACAACGAGGTGTATCATAACACATTCAACAAGGTGTGGAAGGTTGTCAATCACTTTTGGAGTTTGTCATTATGGTTTGTACCTTGTCACTTCATGTTTATAGTTTGTACAATGACCACAGGGTACAGTAGCTTGTAGTATGTGACTTTGAACAATCAATCAGGAAAGCTCTCACCCCATCAGAATTCCTATTAATTTCATAATATATTCATAGATTATACCCTCAAAGCAAGAACTCAGAACAAAATAAGGGGCATTGTATCAGTGTGTGGGTTGCAACCAGAACAATGGAGGCCTCTCAAATATACACTAACATAGAAACTTAGGTTAGAGTGTTGTTTCACCATGAGACTGACTTCAGAAATGTTGAATCATCAGTGCTAACTTTATTTTGTAATTTCAGCACACATGTAATATAACACCTACTGTAACCCACATTATGGAGAGCCATTGACCTATTTCATCACTGTGTTTATTTATTTGAAAAGTGCAAGCAGGAAAAGTAAGCAACAGTCAAATAAAACTAGTCATATGGCAGTATGAAAATGCATTTGTCTACATTCAAGAACATTTGGCATTCATGAAGCTTGCGGTGTCTTAACTTTACTGTATTTTACCCCACTAGTCATTAAACAGTTTTCAGTGGGCTTTTATTTTGGCTTTATTTGACTTCATTTTGCTTTTCCTCATGTTTTACTGTGCTCTTTAAAGGGCAGTGTTTGAATCAAGAGTGGAGTTAAAGGGGAAGAAATATAACTCTAAATGAAACAATTTTACTAAAAATGTACTTCTGGAATTGCAAAGGAAAAAAATCTCTTACTACTGAAAAAGTGCTTTCTGAATATACTGTAGGCCATAGATTGTAAATAATACCTAAAGTACATTATTCCCACGTTTCCACTACAGCATGTGTATTTATTCAGTAGTAAATGAAGCAATAATGCATGACAGGACATGTATTGTGGGATTTAACCCCTGCCGTATGTGGTGTGGCATGAGGCATAGTCAAGTGCTACAAACTACACAAGAAGTGAATAAACCTAACAACACATGCCCTGTAGTGTGTTAATGTGATTATTTATTGAAAATGTTGGCAATTATCTTTGAGCACAAGTGCTCATTTACAAAGGTTCTGCATTAAATACATAGCCACAGAAAACATTACAAGTACAATAAGCAGTTCCAGTGGAAATACAATTGAGTCAGGCTTCAAGCACTTAAGGCGGAACAGTTACATAAAGTTTTGAAAAAATGAATACAGATCGTTGTATAAAAAGTCACAGGATATGTACTGTACAGTGAATATCCAAATAAAACTGCTTACTGGTTACAATTGCTTTGGTCTGCAAAGACAGACAGCAAAGATTTCTTAATTAAACTTGGGGAGACTCAGCAGTGCATCAGACAATCTGTTTAACCAGTTAGTGACCCTGTCAGCAAATGGTCGCTTTCCCAGCTGAGCACACCAGAAAGGAGGTTTAAGGGCATTCCTGGCTACGTTTCTGGTGTTGTATTGTTGGAGATGGTGAGGAAGAAGGTTGTTAAAGCAGGGGATGTTAGGCCCAAGCATGCCTTTTTGGCTAGTAAACAGGTCTGGAGCTTTATTCTGCTGGGTAAAGGTAGCCAGTTAGTGAGGAGATAAAGGGTACAATTATGAGTGCGGTTATCTGTGTCAAGTACAAAGTGGCACGTCATATTACTGATCAGCTTTACTCTGTTTAGCACCATGTCACAGGTAGTAGCATAGACAGGGAGCCCATAATCTATAAGTGACAGAATGGAGCTGGCCATGATAAGGCATCTAGCATCTCCAGTAAAAGTGTTCCTGTTACGGTTCATGGCACCCAGTCTTCTATTAACTATGGCCACCAGATTATCAACATGGGATGCAAAAGATAAGATGTCATCCAAAGTTAGTCCAAGGTATTTGAAGGTCTCCACTTGTTCAATATCTTGACCTTGGCCCTTTCAGATGACAAAGGATGGAATTTTCCTCTTCTATATGAGGCTAGAGAAGAGCATGGTCTTTGTTTGTTTTTTTATCGAGGACCAGTTTGTTGTTGGAGAACCAGCTTTCAAATGACCTAATATTACTTTGGAGAATGGCAGTAAGACTGTCAAGGTTGGGGTTTTTGGAATAGATGACAGCATCATAGGCATTGAGGAGTACATTGGCTGTCTGACAAGCATTTGGTAGTTGATTTATGAAGAGGCCAAAAAGGAGTGGGCCCAAGATGGCACCCGTGGGGACACCAATAGATATTCCCCAAATGTCAGACAAAGATTTATCAATTTTCACTCGCTGGGAATGAATGGTGAGATAGCTGTGGAACCAGTCAACTGTGGTCTGTGCAAACCCAGGCTAATGTGTTTGTTAAGTAGGGGCTTATTGTTGACCAGGTCAAAGGATTTAGTAAGGTCAATAAATATAGCTCTGACTAGGTCACCAGTGTTAAGGGTCTCATGAACATAGTTGGTGTATTCCAACAGCTTGGTGCTCTGGAGCTTCTGGAAGATTATCGAGATGGTAGATACCTTTAAATATTTAGGTATTTTGTTGGACTCCCACCTGTATTTTAAACCTCATATTCTTTCTGTACTGAAAAAAATGTAAACAAAGAATCGGCTTATTACATAGGGTTAGACCCTTTCTTACAATGGAATCACGTCTACTTCTAACTCAGTTTTTTGTTAACCTTACTTGATTATGGTTTAATTGTATATACTGCCACTTCAAATAAAATTCTTGCTAAGCTTAGGGTTACCTATAACTCAATCCTGAGATTTATGACAGGGTCAGCCTTTCGCATTCACCATTGTGAACTTATCAAGTTATTTAGCTGTCTGTCTCTTCAAAATAGAGTATGTTATAAGATTGGGCTATTTCTTTTCAAGGGTACCCTGGGTCTTTTACCTCCTTCTATGTATGCCCCATTTCCAAGGGCTCTAAATGGTTGTGCAACCAGATCGCATAGCAGGTTAACTTTTTCCATTCCATTCTTCAGAAAAACTTTTGGTCAAAGGTCTTTACTTTACAAAGCTCCTCAATTGTTTAACACACTCCCATCTAATATTGCCAACTGCTCCACTGTCTATCTGTTTAAAAAAACATTACGACAATTGTTCAATGATTCGGATAAATGCACTTGTTCTTAGGCTTTGAACTGATGGCTATGTATTTATTTGTTACTGTATGTCTCTTGACATTTTTGTCTTTTCTGTCGTGTATTTATTGTTCAATATCTTGTAATGTTTTAATGTTTTTGTACACTTGTTACATATGAAAACGGGCAGACATACTTATTGTGCTTACAGTTATAAAAATAAAATGAAATGAAATGAAAGCCATGCTACTGTACACACTGGACACTGTATTTTTTGAGGTATGTGACAAGTTGGTCAGAGACTATTCTCTCAAGGGCCTTGGACGGGGGGGGAAGAGAATTGAAATGGGGCTGTAATTGTCAAGGCTAGTGTGGGCTCTGCATTTGTAAACTATTGTAACCAGTGCAGATTTTCACTTCTCTGGGGACTACAAGTAGCACAGGGAAAAGTTAAAGATTTCTAGATATGGGGTGGGAAAGTTCCTTTACCACAGGGGCAAGAAGTTTCATATCAATGGAGTCACTCCCACACCTAGTCTTGCCAAGTACCCTATTGGTGTATTTTGAGGTGTCTTGAGTGAAACAGCCTTAAAGCAGAATGTAGGGTACCTTGGTTCAGAGCCCATCCTCTGGAAGGCTTCAAGTCCTGGTTCCCTGCAGGGTGTTTGGGTAGGCTCAGTGGGGGTGATGGAACTGAGGTCAGTAAAAGCTGTGTTGAAGTAATTGACAATTTCAGTCAGATCAAGGACCTCTCAACCATTCACCCTAAGCATTTGAGGAATAGTTTTAACTTCATTGCCAAGGTGCTCTGAGTCATTGTCCTTGAATCGTTTGCCATTGGTCCAGTTCTGGGTCTGCTGGTCCTTAATAGGAGTCAGATTTGGCCTTTTTTATCATACTGGTGCACTTATTGTGTGCTTCCTAATACCTTTGCAGGTGAACATGGGACCCTGTTTCCCTGGCCAGTGCCCACAGATCGCCCCTCTTCCTCATGCAGGCAAGGAGTTTTGAGGTGATCCATCTGGGTGGTGTTCCTCTTGCCTTAGTAACATAGAAACTTAGAATTTTATGGCAGATTAGGACTGCTTGGCCCACCTAGTCTTCCCATGTTCCCTACCTACAGTCACACCATAGACCCTACTTGATCTCCAGCTTTTCTACCCCTTTACTTAATTCTAAGGTTCCCTTATACCTATCCCATGCCTTCTTAAATCCCATTAAAGTTTTTCCTCCCACCACCTCTTCAGGGAGACTGTTCCAGTCATCTATGACCCTTTCTGTGAAGAAGTGTTTCCTTATATTTCCCCTGATTCTAGCCCCCTCCAGCTTCACTGCATGACCCCTTGTGAATCATTTTCTCTGAAATCTTTTAAAGCCTTGCATTTTTAAGTGGTACAAATTATCACAGGCAAGTGTGAACTCAGAGGCAAAGAACCACGGGGCCAAGTCAATATCGGGAATGACATCTAAGAAGCTCCAATCAATTTGAGCTGTGTAAGATTTAAATTCAGGCACCTTCAGTTTGTTTAGGACTCCGTTGACTATAATCTGGAGAGTGGCCTTGTCTGTTTAACTTCCCACAGACATTGCACAGGCGAGTGGTCACTTAGGGTATCTCTGACAACTTTAACCATATTAGTGTGTAACTAGTACCCAGTCAAGCAGCATCATGGTGCCAGTTTTATAATTGGCCCCAGTGTGCTCAGTGACCATTTGTGTGAGAAATAGGCTGGACATTTTATCCCTATGACCTGTGCTGGACTTAGCATTCCAATTCACGTTAAAGTCAACAGTAACAACGTATTCCCAGTTCTGATTAAATTGCATGAAGTAGAGAGTAAGCGACTGTATGCCCAGATTCTGTTTGGTGGGATATATATATTCAGGATGAGAAGGATTTTTCCCTTACCCTGTCATAAGCTTTATTGCTAGGCATTCATAGTCCCTAGTTAGATCTTTGATCATGATTTTAGAGACTTGCAGGTCTGATCTGATGTAAGTAGGACAGCCCCCACCTCGCTTGCTTGTGCTATCCTCTCTTAAGATATTGAATCCTGGCAATGAGATAGTGGTATTAAGTATGTGTGGACTGAGCCAGGTTTCATTGTAAAATTAACCCAAATTAAAAATATGAACACAACTCTTATTTGAGTAAAACTAACAGCTGAGGCTTTACCAATGTTGATAAAAGATCACAATTTGTTGTCCTAAATGGACACCAGTCAAGAACGGACTATGTAACAAGAGGGGTTCCCCAGGGATCTATCCTGGGCCCCCTCCTGTTCATAGTCTATTTAAATGACTTACCAAAGAAAATTGGATATTCAAAAATTCATCTATACGTAGACGATACGGTATTAGTAGCAGAGGGGAAAAACTATAAGTGAAGTAGAACTAAACTTACAGAGTGACTTTAGCATCATGCAAGGTCACTTTTCATCTCTGGGTTTATTAGTTAATAGTAAAAAGACACAGGTTATGACATTTGCATTGGGCTTAAAGGGAATTTCAAAATTAAATATAAAGACACAAGAGGGTAAGTTTTTAGAACAAACTGAAACATATAAATATTTAGGGGTACATATAGATCAATGTCTTACTTTCCAATATCATATAACAAAGAAAACACATGTTAAAATTGGAGCTATGAGGCAAATATCAAATTGTATGACAAGAGAAACAAGATTGATTATGATCAATCAATTAATAATGCAGGTTATTGACTATGGAAGTCATATTTACAGACATACAGCAAGAAAACATTTAAATAACTTGGAAACACTTTATAATAAGCTTGCAAGATTTGTGCTAAGGTGTGATTTTAAAATTCATCATTGCACTATGTATATGGATTTGGGTTGGATTCCATTAGACTTACGGGCTAGGGGAATCTGGCTAAATCAGGTTCGTAATATATGTAAAAATCAATCTTTAGATAACTTAAAAAACAAATTACAAAAACCAAAACATGGTTTAAATTTAAGAAAAACTGGTGCTAGAGATTTAATAATACCAAAGTTAAAAAATCGATTTAGTGAAATGACCCTTCAATATCAAGTAGCTAACAGCTGGAATTGTCTTCCTTCTTTTTTACGTGAACTGACAACTACTGATCATATTTTTAAAAATGGCCTGAATCACGAACTTAGTTTTTGTTGTTGTTGTAATAGGTGAAATTAATGTAAATCTAAAAATGCTAATATGCCTGTTATTGATGAGTTTGTAAACTCTGATGTATTGTTCTTTACTTTTCTGTAATCTGTATTGTTATAAATATATAATTGTAGTAATTTTGCATAATGTAAACAGGTAAGCCTTGTGAACAGGGATTTTCAGAACCCTAATGGCTGTATCACTGTATAAATAAAATTTTACCATACCATACCATACCAATGTATATGTTGTAAGATTCACTTATGAGTAAAGACTCAGACTGACTCATCAGATTTCAGGACTTTTTTTTGTTCATTTTATTATATAAAGTTACAGACGTATCAGTTTGCAAGAAGAAAATCAAGTCTATAATCAATACTATCAAAACTGATAAGAGCTTTAGCAGGTAATAGTCTGCAGTGTTCGTTGCCACCACCACCTCTACTAGCTGTTGTTAGCTTGAGCTAAGCTTTGAGGATGGATATTACAACCTTACAGAGATGAACAAACAGGAGAAGTGGAGCACATTAACTGTAATTTTAAATGATTTACATAACATCCAACATTATGGCATGTCCATGGAAAAAAGCAGCATATGAAGGAGGGTGGGTGGAAGAGGCGAGGGACCAGGCAGAGGTATTAAACGAGTACTTCACCTCTGTGTTCACTAGGGAGGGTGATGGGATATCTACAAAGCAAGGCACGATGGGGATAGAAGCAGCAGTGAGTGGGATCAGGGGAGCAACAGAAATGGAGCAAGAAGGAGGGAGAGGTACCCCAAGGGTGTCACATCAGGATAAGAACAAAAAGGCCAGTAAGGTGGAAGGGACAGATGATGCATTATCCACCGAAAGGGTGTGAATAGCCCTCAAGGCCATAAAGAAAGACAAATCTCCTGGGCCAGATGTCACTCATCCAAGAGTACTATGGGAACTGGTGGACATACTGGCTGCACCCCTGGTGGAGCTCTTCAACAGGTCGCTTGAGACAGGGAGGGTACCTAGGGATTGGTGAGAGGCACATGTGGTGCCAATCCATAAAGGGGGGGGTCGAGGGAAGTACCAGGTAACTATAGACCCATCAGTTTGACCTCAGTGGGGGGAAAGTTAATGGAGAGTATACTAAAGGAACGATTGGGGGTGTACTTGGAGGAGGTGGGAGGTCTGGATAGTCGGCAACATGGGTTTGTGCCAGGTAGATCATGTCAAACCAATCTTGTGGAGTTCTACGAATGGGTAACATCAGAACTGGACAGGGGAAAGCCTGTGGTTGTATTATTCTTGGACTTCAGCAAGGCGTTTGACTCTGTCCCCCACAATGGTCTGGTGGAGAAACTGATGGGGTTGAGAGTAGGCCCTTTGATGGTCAGATGGATTGAAAACTGTCTGGCTGGATGCACCCAGAGAGTAGTGGTTGGTGGGGAGCTCTCAAACCCTAGAGAGGTCGGTAGTGGGGTACCGCAGAGCTCGGTCCTGGGTCCGATCCTGTTTAATGCATACAAATCGGACATCAGGGAGGGTATAGGGTGTGAAATGAGTCTCTTTACTGATGACTCCAAGATGGGAGCAGTAGTTGAGGGAGAAGGGGAGGCTGGCCCTGCAAGAGGACCTGGACACCCTGGAAAGCTGGGCTCACACATGGAAATTAAATTTCAATATCACCAAGTGCAAGGTGTTACATCTTGGGTGGGGAAACCCTAAACACAGGTACACCCTGGGAGGGGAGGTGCTGGAGGCCTCGATAGGGGAGAAAAAGACCTAGGGGTCATGGTGGATGCATGTATGAATAACTCTGAGCAGTGCAGGAGAGCGACTAGCAAGGCAAACAGGATGTTGGGATGCATCGTAAGGGGGATCGCCTCTAGGAGCAGGGAAGTGATTCTGCCGCTGTACAATGGAATGGTTAGACCACACCTTGAGTACTGTGTACAGTACTGGAGACCACACTTGAAGAGGGACATACAGCTCCTGGAGAGGGTACAGAGGAGGGCAACTAAGATGATACGAGGACTAGGGGATTTGACATGAGGACAGACTGAGAAGCTCTGCCTGTTTTCACTGGAGGAGAGGAGAGACGGGGACATGATTGAGGTCTTCAAGTACCTCAAGGAATAAATAGGGTAAACTTGAGGGATCTTAGACTAAAGCAGGGAGATATCACCAGAGGGCATGGTTTGTTGAAGGTGGAAGGGTGAGGGGAAAAGAGGAGGAGGTTTTCACTGAAAGGGAGGTGGACCTTTGGAATGCACTGCCTGGTGAGCTGGTTCAGAGATCCACAGTGCAGGGCTTCAAGAGAGGGTGGGACAGACACAGAAAGTGGATGCATCAGATGATGGCCTGGCCCAGGGGGGTTGGGATGGATGATAAGGGTTTCTGGAACACAAGGGAGGGAGGAGGGACTCGGCACCCAATTAGGGATCTGAGGTTCAAGCAGACTCGATAGACCATAAGGCCTAATCTGCTGGCAATTAGTATGTTAGTATGTATGTTAGTATGTCAGCATGGCAGGTGCCAACTGAAACTGATTTGAAATCATTAAGGAGGGGTAGCTTTGTGAGAGAGAGAGAGGGAGGGAAGGAGAGAATCTGGACATATTGATGCAGATAAACTAGCATGGCATGCAAGAGTTCATTTTACATACTTTGTGTCAATTTGCTGACAGAAATGCAGGTAGGCAGTGTTACATACTTTTTTGATAAGGGTATCTGCTATATTGTAAAGCAGGGTTTATTGTGTTGTACTGTAGACTGTTATATTTCCTGTAAATTACATAGACTGCAATGCCTTCCATGGCTCAGTGAGATGATGTCATAGTGGAGACTGATGTGTGAGTGAAATAAAGAGATGATGGAATATATTACAGGCAGATTGATCAATATCTACAACTTACTGGTCTATTATTCTTTGTCAGATGGTAAGAGAGTGTTTGTTTGTAGAGATACAAAGACCCAGGCATAAGTAGAGTCTTGGGGCACACCTGTGTCTACTTTAGGGGATGCAGTGTACAGTAGAGCATCCTATGTGTAGCGCTTTGAGGTGGTCAAATTGGTGGGATCTAAAGGAATGTATACACTACTGGATCTGCACCATTGTGAGCAGTATAGATGAGTTACACTGGTGCAGATCCAGCAGTGTAAACAGCTGCAAGAGTGTTGCAAGTTGCTCTGTTGTGTTGCAAAGCAAGCAGTGTTTCTATGGGTTTGTGTACTATTGCAGGTGTTTTGGGGCTAGTGTGTAAACATGCTGCTTTGCCTGCACTGATGCAGCCCCACGATACCCTGCGGCAAAAATATTTACTGTACCTGTACCCTTTATGCCAATGACATTCATTTAAATCCTTTACAATGTGTAAAAAGAGTGACTCAAGTGAAGCCCCTGTCCTGCAACCCCTGCAGCTATCTTTCTGCTTTGTAGCTCTCCCCCTCTTTAGATAAGCACCACATTATTACTAGCATACTTACAAGTGTATCTCTGACATACAATAGCGTGCCACAGCTGACAACAAACTTCATTTGCTGTCTTTAAAGACAAGTGGTATAGGTAAATGAAAATACATATAACTCAGTAGTTTATGTTCATAACCCAGTAATGAACAATCCATTCAGTTCTCAGCGGAAGTGCAACCGGCAATGCAGGAAGTTCGGTCTGAGCTGTAGACTGACACAGCAGCGCTACACAACATTGGCTGTGTAAATGGGTATCGGGTGTGATGCTGGAGGAGTGGCTACAAAACAGAGGAGAGTGCATTGCAACTGAGAGTTAGTTGTAAATGCACCTTAAGCCAATCAACTGTAACCTCACAGAGCCCAGCAGCGGTAACATTTTTCTCATAGGTGGGTGTAGGCAAAGTGTGGCATACCTTTCCAAGGTCAGTAAAGATGGCTGTAGTAAGGAAGCCCTGTTTCTTCCCTTTGTGAATAAAGTTCATAAGCCTGAGTGGAGAGGTAATAGTGGAGAGATCTTTTCTGAATCCAGATTGGATGGGGACGGAGAAATAGGAGGATTTAAGGAAGGGGAATTAGGCATAGACAAAGTGTTCCTGCAGTTGATCTAGAGCAGAAAAGAGGAAAGTTGGTCAGTATTTTCCAGACTTAACTTCCTGAGGAAAGGGCAGTGCAACCTAAAGTGCTAAAGGTTCATGCTGGGTTGCTGTGGGATATTTCTTATGTAGCCTTAACTTAGTAATAAACTTTTTTCACTTTTGCATAACTGCCTTGTGCATATGTCATACAGACTGCTATGACTGGAGGTGTTTTGTGAGAAAACAGCAGGTGATAATGGGGAAGAAAAGAGGAAAGGTGAACTTTGGCTGGTTGGGGAGGGTGGGTGTGAAATTGCAGCAGGTGCTATGTTAGGTACAAGACCTTTAGCACAGGAGGCAAAAGATCTGTTAACAATGGGGGCAGGGATGCATTTTTGCCAAGCTTGGGGAAAGGCTACACCAGTGGGCCAGAGAGGTTGTGTATTACTGTCAAGAATTTGGCAGCATTAGATTTGCCTGGAAATTGGCAATGACATAGTTAATCATCCTACTAGCTCTTAGAGTTTTTAAGACAGCCATTACAGAACTATTTTTACCAAAGCAGGTTTTCTGGGATACTAGTTGCTTTGTGCACATACTGGGTGGTGCCATGTGCTTTATACTGTGCAACAGGTTTCATGGAAACACAGGGGAAGGGAAGATATTTTACACAGTACTCATGTAGGGTCATATTTATCCCAGGCAGCTATGAGAAGGTATACAGTTTCTAAAAAAATTTCATTTTAATGCCATTTGAAGAAACGGTGATAAGCTGAATACTTTCTAGTATGCAGTATCATCCCCAATCAGACAATGGCCCAGATACAATCACATCTTTAATTTACACTTCTCTTCTGCTGCCTAGCAGGAATAGCTTATCTATCTCTCTCTTCACCTTAGTACTATACTTCACCCTCCTTACTTCCACTTAATCTCACAATGTACCATTTCCCCTGACTTGGTATCTAGTTTTATTTTTAAATTGGTGACTGGGAGAGAAACTCTAAACTGATGCTCATTTCTTGGTGAATCCCAGAGAAGATGGCATTTTAGAGCAAATGAGTAAAAAAGTCAAACAATATAGTAAAAATGAACAGAGCCCAAATAGCAAAAAGCAGCAGCAGCTGATTACAAGATTTAGCTACATCGCAAAAAGCTCAGAAGACCAGATGAATACAATGAGCTAGGCAGGTGTAGCAATGAATGTAAAACAACATAAAACAAATATACAATGACTATATAATATTCAATAAGAGCATGCAGAGTAGTGTGCAATTATATATCAAATTATGCTTGAGGAGTAGGGAGGGGAGAGCAATGCAACATAATGAGAAGGGGGAAGGCAGAAAGGAGTTAGGAGGGGTAGGGAGGAGTGAGTGGAGCTGGAAGCTCAATGGGGGGGCAAGTGAATGGGGGGGGCTGTAATTCCTAGTTTTCATTTCTAATACATTTCTTCCTGAATTTTGCATTTAGATATGTGACTACCTTATATCCCAGCTCATACATGGAGTTCCTTAATACCAGATGTTGTGCATTGACAGTTTTTAGTTGCAAACTTTATTACAATTTTCTTCTGGAAATATTGATTCACTTAACTGTTTTATTTAATGCATTTTATATTTTGTTCTACTATAAAGCATTTTGGGATACATGTTTGCATGAAATACACTATAAATGATTTATAAATGGACATGAGTATTTGAGGAATCTGATTGGTCCTTTGCTGTGATAAAACCACCATCCATAATTGCTGCCGTGCTAAGCAGGTTATTACATGGGTAGTTCAGTAGCACTCATTGCGGAATAACTTGCATTTGTAAGGACTGCAGCTTGCATTTTACCTGCAGTGTCTTAATTTGTTTAAAACCGTACTTTACATAATGAGGGTAGCAGTAGGGTGAGTTATTAGTGCAGTTAGTATATTGTAAGTGAGGTAGTGTAGGAGGGTAGTCGTATTGATTTTAAACCATTCACAGTGTGGTGCTTGGTGTAACAGTGGATCTTCATTATATGCTATTAAAACACTGTATCAGTTTGGTGGTAACCTTTTGCCTGACAGAGATTAGCAGAGCTGCCAGAGTGAAATGGGGTGAATTATTTGAGTAGGTAGGCATCAGGTTTATTGATCAATCATTAAAAATGATTATTACAATGTTAATACATAGGAGCACATAAAAAATACATAAAATATAAAAACAGACAGGAATATAATTTATAGAGCTATAAGATCCTAAACAACTACTGTGTTATTCAGCATTCTTTTTCTAATTTTCCTGTTTGTAGTAAAGAATTTATCGACCCTTGTTATAATATATGGGTCCTCTGCAGTTAAAGGAACTGTTATGATAGTATCAGCATCGACAGAGATTAAGCTATTGAGAAGTGACGGAATCTATTTGCTCCTGGCTTTGTTGTACCAGGAGCAGTTCAGTATTACATGCACTAGATTCTCTTTATCCTTACCAGTACATAGGCACATAGAATCTTTAGGCTCTTTAGATTTGTTGCATTTGGCATTTCTAAGGTTTGCCTCGAATAGTTCGAACTTAAATCAAGTATAGGTTTTTCAAATGTAAGGGTCATCTAAGATGTCCAGGTAAAGAATCAGATTGTACCTTTGTGATAAGTTATAATTTTCTTTTTGATGTAACGCCTGTACCGATTGCTTTGAGTGAAGTTTTTGGACAAGTACTGCAGAAGAGAGTCCAGTGCATGTTTCTGCAGTGTCTTTTTAAGATTTGTGTACATGGTGATTCTTTGCAGCCCAGTCTTCTCCATTTCAGTTTTTCTTCATAGCAAAGATGAACCAGTCTGACATTTGGCAATTTAGCTATTTTAATCCAGTAATTGATTAATCTGGTGTCCACAAGTGCATATAAAGCAAGAGGGGATTGATTTTGGGCAAACTAATGTCGACCTCAGTAATTGTATGATCGGCTTCTCCAGTCTGCCTGTATAGTAAGGGGCCCAGATTTCTACACCGTATAGTGTTTAAGAGTTAAATTTTGCCTCTATTGCACTAATAAGTGGTCTTATGGAGAATCCACCATACAAAAAATTAAATCTGGCCAAGGTGGATACTGACAATTTTACTTTTGATAAAATTGCATCAAAGTGTGATTTCCAACATGTATTATTAGCAAATGTCAGACCTAGAAATGGGTACTTATTAACTACCTCTAGGGGAACTGTGCCAATTCTCCAGGTAAACTTAGGAATCCTAGCACCCAGGATCATGATCTTAGATTTTTGCAGCTTGCTCTTTAAAGAAAGTGACTCTGAGTGCTTAGAAAGGATATTCAATTTATTCTGCAAACCTCTGGATGAGAGAGAGAGAGAGAGAGAGAGGAGTACCAGGTCATTAGTGTAAGCCAATGGAAAGTTATTAACCTTAGGAGAGTCTGCAATAAATGCCAGAAATTTGTTTAAAAGATCATTGATATAGATACAAAACAGCAGAGGGGCAAGTATGCAGCCTTGTCTGACCCCCTTATTAGTTATAAATGAGTCAGATAATTTATTTTCTGCTCTAACCTTGGCCCAAGTGTTTGAATAGAAATTCTTGATGGTGTTTACTAGTACAGGTGAAATTTCCCAGTTAAGCATAATAGTCTCCGAAATTTGCCATATTTTTCTATTAAATGCTGTACTATAAAGCAGTTGTCCATTGCGGAATGATTTTCGTTGAAAACTGCTTGAAAAGGAGAAAGATCCCCTAATTTTCTAAGTTCAGCATTTAATCTATTCAGCAAAATTTTAGCAAAAACTTTCCCAATAACATCTAATAAACTTATAGGCCTATACATCTTGGGATCATCCTTTGGTCCCTTTTTTATGAATTCGGATGATTATAGAGTCCAACCAAGAAGGGGGGGGGGATAAAGTTTTGAACAACATAGTAATTATAAAAATCAATAAAAAAGAATCTGCCCACTCATTTGACAGGCATACTGTATGTAAACCTCACTGGGTATTCAATCAGGGCTTGGTGCTTTATTTTGTTTCAGATTTAGAAGTGCTAAAAATATTTCAGGTTTGGTTATGGGGTTAAAATGTAACTCTATATAGTGTAGCTTGCATCAAGCGATGTCCAACAGTGGACCAGAACAAGATTAAAAAAATCTCATTAAAATGCTGAATCCATTTATCCAGTTCAATATAATTGTCAAGTTCTATTTGCCTTCCTTTACAGCCTTTGGCAACTATAGTCCAAAATGATTTAGAATTTGTATTCATAATTTTTACTATTATATTCTCCCATTGAGTTTCATGATATCATTTTTTCATTTGTTTAAGAAAGGCTCTGTAGGTTTTCCTGGCAGATTTTAACTTGAGATCGCTAACCTTGTCAGCTTTTCTTTTTGCAGATCTTAATGCAAGACTCAGTTGATTCTTTTGATGCCTACAGTCTGCATCAAACCAGCCTTTTGCAGAATCTAGATTTTTTTCCCCTAACCTTTTCTGTACATAAATAGGGATACAAGTCTTCAAATAGGGCCTGTATATTCAAATTAATGTATTCAGGGCTCATGGAACTCAAGCTTTGTTGTGTCCAGTGAATTAAAATTGAATTGACTATTTCTTTCATAGTATACTCTAGAGTTATTGTCCATGTTAACTTCTTAGAGTACCTCACTTCAATATTGTTAATTTCTACCAGTTTGTTCATGGAACTATTATTAGAATGGAGAGCTCTCCCATTAAGTGAAATTGGGAAGTGGTCGCTTTCTGTCCATGGGTGAACAGTGAGGCCTGCCCATAATTCAGGAGAGTCTTGCTACAATATCAATCAATAACAGAAGCTTTTAGAATGGAAAAATAAGTGGGAGCTCCTTTTAAGTCACCAGTCGACCATTTAATGGATATAATAAATTTGCTTCCATTAACTTAATCTGTCGGGGTTGGATATTCAGACTGCGCCAGGCTGTGGTGCAAGCCTGAGCACAGCACAACTGGGATGTGCCAGGGTGCTGACAGGGTGATATTCAATGGTGCTGCGCCGTGGCTCAGCACTGTTGAATATCTCTCCATGGCCACCCGCATAGCGCATGGAACAATGGCACTGCACCAGCGCAAGGGGCCAGAGAGGAGCATGGGAATGCGCTAGAGCAAGTGCCGTTGTGCTAGGCACAGCAACCATGATATTCAGTGGTGGGCATGCAGATGGGGCCATAATGCATGCAAGGCACAAATGGGGCCATTTGCATGTCAGTATGGCCCCATTTGCATGCAGGTGCGCTGATCCCCGGTGACTTGTGCCTGGTGCCCTGCCAGGCAGCAGCCATTGGGGACCGACACCCCCTGCCCCTTCCCGACAACGTGCTCCAATGCCTGATCTTGGGCTGTTTTAGATAATAGAATCCCTGGTGGTCCAGTGGACCCTATCTCACTGCCCTATCATGGGCTGTATAATGCAAGGAACTCTCTGGTGGTCCAGTGGACCTCCCCCCCTTCCGATTATGGGCATTCAGTACTGTAATTATCTCGGTGGTCCAGTGGTATCACGCCTCTTCCAGCCTTTTTCAAACAAGCGGCGCGGGTAGCAGCAATCATTCCAAAGCCACTGAAGTCAGCCAACCGGACAGCATATAGCACGTGTTGTACATTTGTATATCCACGTGTTTCACTGGCGTGCAGTCATTGTCACTATTGTCCTGACATGTGAACAAATGGATCCATTCATATCGGGACTGTGTAGTATAGTATCGGTTGCATGCCCATTGGCCCACACTGTGGGACCAACAGGGCATGTTCTCATCTTTACACTGTCAGTTGGTGGCCAGCCAGGTGGCTTGTGCGGGTGGTGTTGCCACCCGGCCGCTGACCGGGGGAAGCGGGGTAGCGGGACTGAGTGGGGGGTTGGGAGGGGGTATGGGTACCGCTGGACCACCAGGGATAATTACGGTACTGAATGCCCGTGATCAGGCTGGGGGGCAGGTCCACTGGACCACCAGAGAGTTCCTTGCATTATACAGCCCATGATCGGGCAGTGAGATAGGGTCCACTGGACCACCAGGGATTCTATTATTTAAAACAGGCCACGAATGGGCATGGGGAGTGCTACACCACTGGATGGTGCTGCCAGAGCTCGGGTGGCCACCCACAGCTGGCAGCTGCTGTGTTGCAGCCTGCATTACAGCAGCTCACCTGTGGGTGGCCAGCTGTTGCTCCATTTATTTCTGGCTCAACTGTGTGCGGCGCATGTAGGGGTTGCACCTACATATTCTCAGCACATCCTGGGCTGAATATCAGGATGTGCAGGATATGCATGGGCACAGCCCCCTTACCTGTGCTGCATATATTACCGATGCACCCCAGCACAATGGGATTTGTGCTGAGCTTATTCCCCCATTGAATATCACACCAGGGCGCATCAGTGGGTTCCGCATGGCGCAACTCTGTTGCACCATGTGCAATCCGTTTGAATATCCCACCCTCTATGTCTATTATGATTGTACTTTTGGTCAATAGTTGATCTTATATAGGAACTGGCTGTGGGAAACATACAACCCAAAATAGTGTTGCCACATAGATAGTCAAAATTGCTTATTTTGTTGTTAAAGTCACCAATTAATAGAAGATAAGCATTAAGAAATTTTAGCTGGGCCTCTCTAATAGATTCTGTAAGATTTTCCCATATGTAAACTGGGTAAAATGTGGACTTAAGAGGAGGAATATAACAATTATAGAGAATAATGTCTGAATCTGGATAAAGTACTATAATGCCAAAGAAAGCTATTTTCCAGTGCTACACTCTCAATACCAGAAAATACTCCTAACTTTATGAAAGTAACTAAACCACTGGCCCTACATCTGGCTTTTGCAGTTTTTAGTCCAGGCTTCTGGAAAACAGAATACCCATTCATATTGATAATATCAGTATGGTTGTGCCATGTCTCTTGAAGACAGATTACATGATACTGTTCAATAAGATTGATCCAATCCAAATCAGACAATTTAGACTTTATGCCAGCTACGTTCCAAGAGATAAGAATGTTATACTGAAATTCAAGGTGTTCTTCTAAACTTGTTCTGGCAATTGTTGAAGAAACACCTAGGGTAAATGAAATCATTCATTCAATGTACCCAGCTAATGCCATATATTTATTTTTGGGACAAATGCTGAGTGTGTCTGTATCTACCATTCTCCATCTATTATTAAGTTGGAGAAGCCCATCTTGGTTCTTGCAGATCACATGATCAAAGTCTGAATTGTTGAGATCAACGAAATACAACCCCATTGCATCTAAATTGCTTGTCTTTCACAAAACTCTGTATGCTTTTTCTAAATTTCTAAATAATATATCTATCTGCCCTTCTCCCCTTAGACTTTTGTGTCTATAGACATTCATAACACCATTATGACCCAATGTGATATTTATGAAATTACTGAATAAATTGCAGATAGCTCTAGTAAGTTTAACATCTGTTTTATTGGACAGTTTTTCACAACCAAATAAGCTTAGAATAACTGGTTCGTATGGACTATCATTCTTGGAGACCCTTGAATGTACTGAGTGATTTCCAGAACCCATCATAAAAAGATCTCCCCGTATCAGTGTAACAGTAACATTTAGCTGAGATATTCTATGGATATTCCTCCATAGGTAGTTAACAATTCTAGGATTTATACAATAGATATCCAAACTGTCCACATAACAATTGTACCCAGTGTCTCTGGATCTTTCAACTTTAACCAAATCATCCGCTCTATTTCTAGTTCTAGATTTGTGCTGAATAGTTGTAAGATTTTCTCCCCAAGACTCTGGGGTGTTTCCCCTTCTATTTTGTTTATGCCAAATAATCTAATGAAAGACATATTGGGCTCCAAGGATTGTTCTGCATTTGAATGCCCATATTTTACACATTTTGAAAGTTCAATCAATTCTGAAGAGGGGTAATTCCTGTTTTCACATGAGGCATTCAAAATAGAGATTTATTTGTTCTGAGTCAGATCAATCTCTGTGACTATATGGTCAGTCTTTACAGCAGTTACAGATGTAGATTTTCTTCTTTTTAGGAAGTTTCGGGGGATGGTCATTGACTTTTTTAACATTTTCCCCATTTTCTCTGTCTTCTTAACTTTAATTTTTTCCTTTTTACCAATTTTTCCCTTTCTCCTTCTTTCATTTACTGGGGTTGATTATGGTACAATTATAGATAAAAAGTCAGGTCTGATACCCTCAGAGGATTTTCCAGGGCTCACAAAATCCTTTACTGGAATTGAGAAGGAGTCCTTTGGTGGGTAGATGTTATTCAGAATTCTAATAATATCATCCATTCTGGCGCTAGTAATGGCAACATTCTCTTTTAATGCCCTATCTTAGTGATGATATTCAATATAGTTAATCACAGATTGCTTTTGCAATCTTTTTCAAATATAGGAATATCTGATGAGGTGGTCAGCTGGTGTTGGAATTATCTGAGTCATCGTACTCAGGCCACATGCATTAATGGTGTTTGTTCTCCTCTTTCCTCCGGCACTATGGGTGTTCCTCAGGGGTCTGTTCTGAGTCCTTTACTATTTAGCTTATTCTTAAATACTTTACCTTCTTGTTGTTCTATTTCTCACACATTTCTTTATGCAGATAATGCACTGGTCCTCATGAGTGGAGAAAGACTCACTACTGTTCAAGTTAATTTGGCTACTGATTTTAAATCATTGCAGGACTGGTTTATTGAATATAGACTTGTTCTGAATGAAATAAAATTAGTCAATGTTTTTTTGCAGTCACATGAAAAAAAGTATAGAGGCCCCTGTCCTGTCTCTCCACACAATTGGAGGTGGAGAGATCGAACAGGTAAATTTTTTCAAATATTTGGTCTTAACAGTTGATGGCTGTATGTCTTATGAACTTCATATAACACAAATGATAAAAGCTGTCCACCAAAGGCTAGGAGCTCTTTATAGGATAAATATGCTGTTATTACCATCAACTAGGTTGCTCTTTTCTCAGAGTTTCTTAATTCTTGTCATTGATTATGTTTTACTTTTTTGTCATACTGCAGGTGAGGGTCTGCTGAGTAGGGTAAGAACATTATTAAACCAAACAGTGCGCTTTACAACACAAATGTCCATCAGAACACATCACTGTGATCTTCTAAATCAAGTTGGTTGGTTGGTTGTCATTGGACTCAAGATATTAATTTTAGTTAGGTGTTTTGGTGAAAAAATTGATAACAAGTAAGGTTTCAGGCTTTTTTTCATTCTATATTCAGAGTTTGTAATAGTAATAAAGGAACACGTTCTTCTGCACATCAATATTTCAGTATTCTGAGAATGAAATCTTCTTCAGGGCAAAGAACAATGTTTTACAAACTCCCATATTTTTTAATGTTATTACATCTGCCCTGGACCATATAAATGTTTCACTATGTGGCTTTAAAAATGTATTAAAAAAGTATCTTCTGTCTGAGAGTCAGTGCAAATGTTTTAATTAATTATTGTCCTTGTGATGGATATGAACTGCTTGTTATATACTTGAATATAAGTTATTTATGCTGATGTATGAATGTGACTCTGGACATCCATGTAAACAGGCCTTGGCCCATGGATTTACCAGATCTTTTTTTTTTTTTAGATTCTTTTTGCTAGCTCCAGTGGACTAGAGCATCTCTCAGAAATACCCACTCAGCTATCGCCTCTACTCCCCACCTGGGACCACCCTCCTCTGGGAGTGAGATTGCTGAGCACCCCCTTCCAATGATCTTCCAGCCCCCTGGATCACCCCTCCAGGGGAGGGCCCACCCCATCTACCTGGTGGCCTTTCTGCAATTAGAGGGTCGGTCCTGGTTGGGGGGTTTGGGAGAGCCAGTGGACAGATGGTCCAGTGTTGTGGATGTAGGCTAGGCTCCTGGAGCCTTCATTGCCTCCCTAGTCCTCCTGGGTATTTCCAATTATGGTTTCCCCAGAGCGCTGACATGCAATGATGTCTGGGCATGGATGTGCCAATGTCCACCACCACCACTCCACCCCCTAGTTACGGCACCACTTCCTTGCAAGGCCCCCAATCTTCATCAGGGGTTGCTAAGGAGTGGTGTAAGTTCAGTATTCCACCCCAGGAAGGTAGAATAGTCCTCCGAATGCTCAATCCCTTCCCTCCCCTGCCGACCCCCGGCAGCCCGAGTCTGTTCCCAAACCCAGGTCGCCAGTGTGATGTGAGGTGTGGCATCCAGCACCTCAACCCTCAGCACCACTGGGCTGGCTGGACTTACCAGATCTTAAATAAACAAAACAAAACAAACATCATTAGGGTTATGAAGAACCAACATGCTGCTAATCTTATGCTTGTAGAGCAACTTATGGCTACAAGGTATGAAATCATATTCGAGTAAATGGAGCTTCCAGAGTTGGACTGAGACTGGGCTGTGACCCGAGAGTGACGGGAGGAAAGCGTCAATTTCTGGAGTCAGGGCTGGTAATTTCTGCCTGGAACATTACTCAGAGCCATCCTGGAGCAAGTGACTTGTGAGGAGAGTGAAGGGGGCCTAGTTAAGGCCTAAGTCACAAGGTCATAGGGAGTGGCTTCCTGCTGTAGGTGCCATCCCTGGACTGTTTCAGGATGAAGTCCTAGTAAGGAGCCTGTCCATTGTGTACTGTGTAAAAGTGACTGGAGTTACTGAGAGTCATCTGGCTCATCCTCTTTTTGTCTAACTTGCCTCATATCTCAGGTCTAAGCTAAGCTACCTTCAGCAGTGGCAGGGCTGCGAGTCAATTGTGCATCTGTAACTTAACTATTCATGCTCTGGTGAGAGTGGAGACTGTGTACAGTCACTCGGGGGATGGCAAGACTGTGAACAAGACACACAGTATCTGTAATTGTGCTTCAGCTTCTGTTTACTAGAAGTGAGACAGAGGAGTTTGCTTCCCTGAATTGAGCCTGTCGAAACTGTTTGGAACTATAGCACCAAGGATGGACAATCTTACCCCACTGTGTTTTTATATTTTATTATTGTATATACTTTTTTTTTGAGTGGTTGGGGGTATGTGTGTTTAGGGCAGGAGCATTTGTGTTGATTGTTTTAAATTTAGTTTAATGTATAGATGTGTATGGAGGTGGATGTGTAGGTAAAAATATTGTAGTGAATGAGTGTGTTGTGTGAAGGGGTGGGTGGTTGTGGGTTGGAGGTTGGTGGGTTTGTGGGAGGGTTGTGGAGTGTGGGGTGGTATTCTTATTGGGTTGTTGTAAATGTTGTTGTTGCTGGTATAGGGCTTGTTGCTGGCATAGGGCAGCAGATCCCTAAGCTCAGCTGCTTCCCATTCCTTCTGCTTGACTTGCACTGTTTCAAGACACCCCCCCAACCCAGTGCTGTGTACCAGCATTGCAAGGAGGTGGGAATCATGAGGAACCATGGTGATTGGATATTGCTTTCAGATGGTGCTGATGGAGTGAGGGCTAGTAGGACACAAAGGACCAGGAGGCGCCATGGGGTGAAATGGGATTTAGACAAAAGCATGACATATTTAATTCCCATTCCCTGGGGCATGATGGGAGGTTTCTTTAGGAAATCATGGACTTTATCCCTGACAGGATGTTGAAGTCACTTAGATGGTAAATGTGTAATTTCAACATCTGGGTCGACGATGAACTCTTACACTTTGAACACACTTTCCACCAGGCAACGGAATCCCTGGGACATGCACAAGTGGTTTGTTCTGTAACTCACCAGCATGGTCATGCCAGAAGTCTTTTACCTGGGGCTCAAGATAGAGACTCTTGAGACTTGTCTGATCAGTTGGTCAGATCACTGCACTATGAAGTTCTCCTTTAGGACCCTCGTTGTGGTCCACTCCCAGTGGAGATGATCTGGTACCATCTTTTAAGAGGGCTTTGGCCTGAGTGACTTCAATTGGTGCTAGACATCTTGTGTGTGATGGCGACATGTGCAATAGGGTCAGTGGAAGCAGTTTACACTACTGCTTGCCATGGTATTATGGTGAGCTAAGGGAGATGAAGGCTGGGAGCAGAGGTTGGAACATTGTTGTAGGAGATCCACGGAACAGGAGGCCAAACTGGCATTGGGTATTCATTACAAGGAATACCAAAGTGCAATCACCCAGAAGAAGGCAGTTTTTTTGTCTAGAGAAATTGATGCTGGGAGGAATTGACCAGCTCAGGTTTTTCAGACTGTAGATAGGTTTCTCCATCTGACCTGTCTGGATCCTTTGAGAGTCTTTTCACCTACTAGATGTGAGAAGTTTGCTTGATTCTTCCCAGACACCTCTATTCTGGCCAGATTCTCCCCAAATGGGCTGTGGCAACCCAGCAGGGTTGAGCCGCCACACCACAGATGTTTAGTGCAACTGGATATTATTTCTCTTACTGAAATTGGCTTAACCTCAAAATACCTGACTCTGCCGTTTCACTGCAAGGTTTCAATATCTTCACAGAAGACAGACTAGGCAAGTGGGATGGGGCTACCATATATAAGAAAAGGCACTCAGGCAGTATTAAATCTTTTAAGAATCATTTTATCTGTTCATATGTGCCTCAAATAAGACAAAAGCATATTCTTAAAGGGACACTGTCAACCTGTTTTTCATCATATTATTTCTAGTTCAACCCCTACATTTTATGATTGCTTACCCTCTCTAAAATTCACTGATGTTGCTGTTTGTTTTGTCTGTCTCCTTGCTTAGTAGAACTGAAATGCATGGCAATGTATATTTATAAACAATCTTGTTTTTGTTTACAATCCTGTTTCTGTTCTTACAGCATACTTTCTGAGCATAAGAAACACACCCAAACAGTGCAGCCACCCGTAAAGCAGTAGCCTCCTGAACTCCCACTGCATTATGAGGGGGTTAGACTGTTTTGTGGGTGTTCTCAATGCCAGGAAAGATGCATTTGGAGTTGATTAAGGAATGTAAATAAACCTGTTTTGGTGTGATAACACCAGTATGTTAGGCAGTCTGTTTTTTACTTTTTTAAAGAAATTAAGAGTCAGACTCAAACTACCAGCTACATTAACAATCTTTACAGAATTTTGGCAATCATAAAATATGTTTTTTAAACTAGGGACACTTTGAGACCTAAGGGGGTTGACAGTGTCCCTTTAATAAAAAAGCAGTTTTTAAATAAATACATACATATAAATATGTGATCAGAATTCAAAAAACTTAATGTGCAAGATTCACATACCATGTCAGTATAGGCAGCACAGCACTTTGAGGCCACTAAGACCTCATCGTCAGGGGTGTCGCCTCCTATTGGTATACACCTTTATATAGTGTTTAAATCCCAGCTGTGTTTAATTATTATCCCTCATAATCTTTAAAGCATAATTAAAACTCTCTGTATTCCATTGTTACCAATGTGTAGCTAAGTTAGTTTTATATACTAATTGACTGATTACTAAAGTGCTTAACAACCATCTTGTGCATAAGGAATAATTCAGTTCCTTTTTAAAAATAATCCTTAGCTCACTCAAAGGGAGGTAGGTGTGTCCACTGTGCTGCCAGACTCTCCTTAGTCCATCTGGGGCATAATTTAATGGAATATTTCCAAAGTTGAAGCCTCAAATTGAACTGCCTGGCAGCACACTGCACACTCTCACCCCACCTAATGAGACATACTTAGAAGAAAAAGCAATATGTAAATAAAATATTAAATATAAACATCAAAACACATCTGAGCTTTTTCATACTCCTAAGGAGCCATTCAGCCTGCTCTTAAACAGAGTCATATATGCTCCATGAAGAACTATCCACTGCTCCAGCTAACTTTCACAAAAAGGGTTTCCAGTCCATGCAATCATTAAATCCTTCTGGTTTGAATGTTTTTAAACAAAAATAAATCTTGATTCTTTTTGATCCAAACTCGTTTCCCTATCCCCTCCCCCCCCTCCACACACAGAGGGGGTACATGCTGTAACTATAAAAGGCACAGGATACACCTTTTTGGAATCGGTTAACAGAATTTTTACTGCTTCTACACCCTGGTCATGATCAATACTAGTGTAGAAAGACTTTACATCCAACACTAACCTGGTGTAGGTTGGTTGCCAAACAAAATCCTGCAACTTCTTAAGTACTGCAGTTGTATCTTTAACATAAGATTTCAAAGATACCACTTCCTACTGCAAAAATGTGTCCACATATTTCACCAAAGGTTCATACAATGAATTGTTCCCCGATATAATGGGGCATCCTGGGGAGGGGGGTATCTTATTTTTGTGGAGTTTTGAGATATGATAGAAAACAGGGGCTCTCAGGTGTTCTGGACATAGAGCAATCAACTCACTTTGCAAAATCCATCCTTTTCTCACTGACTGTATCACAAAATCACTTAATTTCTCTCTATACTCTCTTATTGGATTCCTTGATTGCCTCTCGTATGTATTTACATCACCCAATTGTCTCATTGCTTCTGCATAATGAGCTTCTTTATTCTGAATTACACTATTACCTCCTTTGTCTGAGGGCTTGATCTCTTTGTCTGTCATTTCCTGAAGCTCATTTAATGCTGCCCTTTCAAGTCCACTCAGATTATCCCAGTGAAGTTGTTTTTTATTTAATACTATCATTTTATCCACATCTCTCAATACCACTTCTCGAAAGACTCTAATGGCTTCACTATTAGTGTTTAGAGAAAAGACTGATTTTGCTTTTGGTTTTGCTGCTAAGTCCTTAATTGCAGTATGTGCATGACCTATCTCCTCCTCAGATTCCAATTCCCCAGCCACAGCTCCCATTAATTCCTCTTCATTGGCTAATAGCAACATTTGCTGCAGCTCTTCAGTTGTTAATGTGTCAGTCATGCAGGTATCCTGAATTTCATTTCCCCGCTGTGACAGTGCATCCATTAGCACTGTGTCAGCAGAGAAATGCTTTCTGAGGTTCAGTTTCCTAAATCATTTGTACAAATCACAATAAATATCAAACTCATCTACTGGTTTAACAGGAACAAAGGATAAACCATATTTCAACACTTGCAATTGTACACTTGTAAATACTCTTGTGGACAAATTAACCACTGTTAAATCATGTGAAGAGAAACATTCACTATTGCTCTTACATACTACATTATCACCAGTAATTTGGCGAGAAGCAGTCATCAAAGTTCTCAGTCTATTCGGACTGCGATCACCTCCTCGTCTGGTTATTTTTTGAAAGAATTCCAGCGTTGGGCCCCCCCCCCCGGTTGCCGTTCCATGCTTGTATCCAAATCTGACGAGTGCCCACATCCTCCAATTGATCATGCAATATTTTAATTTGATCCTCTACTAAGGCGTGTTGATATACATTCTCACTTATTTGTATTCGTGTAAATTCAAGTGGAGCTGTCTTTCAAGTTTCTTTCCCACCTTTCCTTGTAATGCATATTATTTAACCCACATGCTATCATTTTTGTCACTCTTAATCCCCGGGGGACCCGCTCATATTCCAGACTCTTTTTTAGAAACCAGATATCATAATGGGGTACTACCTCCTTTAGCACAACTTTCTCCAATTTGGCAACGGCAGTCCGAATTTCCATTTCTTGAGACATGGAGCTTGGATCTACTTCAGGAGCATGTTCTAAGCAGACCGCTGCTCTTGTGGAGGCTAACTTCATACTGCTCAAAGTGAACGCCACCCTGACTGCTTCGTTTATTCCAGTTTCAAGTTTTTAACAATTCCTTGGCATTCACATAAACTGAACGGTAGTGAATCTTGTACTGCTTCCTTTCGATTTAAACACTGCCTCTGACCACATAAAAACTGCCTGTGCACACCACCAAAAAACAGAGTTTTATCTAAAAAAGAAAGAAAACAGGTGCACTTTTTTAAGGTCTGGTGCCTAAAAATTACTAGAATACTATATACAAGAAAAGGCACTCAGGCAGTATTAAATCTTTTAAGAATCATTTTATTTTTTCATATTTGCCTAAAACATGACAAAAGCATATTCTTAATAAAAAAGCAGTCTTTAAATAAATACATGCATATAAATATGTGATCAGAATTCAAAAAACTTAATGTGCAAGATTCACATACCATGTCAGTATAAGCAGCCCAGTGCTTCAAGGCCATTAAGACCTCATCATCAGGGATGTCGCCTCCGATTGGTATACACCTTTATAGTGTTTAAATCCCAGCTGTGTTCAATTATTATCCCTCATAATCTTTAAGCCAGCAATAACACATGATGAGGTGTGGGTTACGTGCTGATAAGAGCATGCCCAGGGGTGTACTAAGGCACGAGGCACTTGAGCCGAGTGCCTTATGCCCCTGGGCGTGCTCTTATCAGCATGTAACCCACATCTCGGAGTGTGTTATTGCACTTATAAAATGGGCTGCTAAGTAACTAATTGAGAATAAAAAAAAGTTAAAAAAAATTAGCAAAAACATGTAAATTGAGGTTTAAGAGTGAACTAGTAAAAAAATAGTCCCCCCATTGGTAATTCCTGATGGCAGGTACAAGGTGCCCCCCCGACACAGAAAGAGAGGTGGTGGTCAAACTGTGTCCTGGTACTGTGTTTCTGAGACAGAGTGATTGTAATTTTGTTTGTTACTCCTTACCAAAAACACAGATTTAATTAAAATCAGTTACTCACTCAGCAATATAATGTGAGCAGAGATGGCATTTTTTTTTAGAGCTAGCATGCCGTTTAAGTTACAGTGAGCGTGTTCGTTGTCAGGGGCTTTTACTAGTTTTTTTTTTAAGCAATGTGAGCATTGAGAGTGTTGTTAGGGACTGAAGCAGATTGAACTGTTCGAGGACCGAGTAAGTTGCTGAGCTAGTGTGTCCTATAGCGGCTGCCGTATAGAGGTGTTTCTGGGTTGCGTTTTTTTTTTCCCCCAAGTTTATTTATTGTATCGTGCTGTGATAGTGTGGACAAATATGAGTGCTTTTTTGTAATTGTTTGATCTACAGGTTTGGAGCACAGTTTGTGAAGGGGTCAGGGTAACAAGAGTGGAAGCAGCATGCTGAGAATAGGAAAGACGTCGGCACCGAGTGGCTCTTGTTTTAATGCTGTTAGTGAGGTATTTACACTTTCTTTTTTATGTGAGGGGAAAAAAGGTCTGGATGGATTTTTAGAGCGTTTTTCTGTGTAAAGAGAGACTGTGTGTGTGCATATCGAGGTTGGGGCAGAGCGACAGTGTTGAGCAGGTGGTCTACTGCACAATGCTTCTACATCTGTTTAGCATGGCACAGAGCTGCAGGTAATTTTTTGACACAGGATGGTGTTGGGGACAATGATATTTTTGTGTGGTGTGGTCAGTTTGGCAGAATTAGTGCAGGTTGGCACAATACATGCTGATAAGGACACAGCTAAAACTAGGTTTTAACCAATCAGCTTTCTGGAGTTTTTAAACCCATTTTATAAAGCCTAATTAAAACACTTTATGTTCCATAGTTACCAACATGTAGCTAAGTTAGTTTTATATACTAATTGACTGATTACTAAAGTGCTTACCAACCATCTTGTGCATAAGGAGTAATTCAGTTCCTTTTGAAAAAATCCTTAGCTCACTCAAAAGGAGGTAGGTGTGTCCACTGTGCTGCCAGGCTGTCTTTAATCCATCTGGGGCATAATTTAATGGAATATTTCCAAATTTGAAGCCTCAAATTGAACTGCCTGACAGCACACTACACACTCTCACCCCACCTAATGAGACAGATGGGACGCTGCCTGATCTATTTCCAATCTGACCTGCAAGCATCAAAGTTTGTAACAAAGACCTGTCGAGGGGCTGTGAATGCCTGTCCATTAAATTGCTGTTGGGGCGATGTCAAATATCTCTTGTCCACCTGATGGTCTATATCCCACCTGGTAAACAACAAGTGGGTACAGAATTCCTCTCTAACTGTCTTAAACAATTTAACCAGAATTGGGAATTCACAGTAACTGGTGACTTTAATATTAACTGGACCACAAAGTGCAGTACAAGGCACAGAGATAACATTGCCAGTCTGTTTCTAACACAAATGGTCACTGAGCACACCAGAACTAACTATAAATTGGGCACTACGACACTACTTGATTGGGTACTTGTAACTCACCCAGACAAGGTCAAATATATCAAAGTTCTGCCTGATACCCTCAGTGACCACTCCCCATTGCAATGATTCAGGGATGTAAAACAGCCCAAGCCCCCATCTGTTTTATAAACAGCTGTGTCATAAGCAAAATGAACATGTCAAAATTCAAATCCTGTGTGGCCCAAGTAGACTGGAGCTTCCTTGATATCTTCCTTGATATTGATTCGGCCCTAGAATTCCTTGTCATGGAATTTACAACTGCCTGTAATAAATTAGCACCCTTCCAAAAGCACAGAGTAAGAGGTACACCTGCTGGCGAGAGGGATAAATCTGTGAGCACTGACCAGGGAGACTGGGTCCCCAGTACATCTCAAAAATACATGGAAGACAGGAATAAATGTACTACTAGGATATGACTGGCCAACTCAAGCTACAGCAAGGCCCAGAAGACACAAAATTGGAGCAATGGTAAAAGATTCTCAGAAAATGTCTCAGAACTCCTTGGTAAGGGTGGCAAAACCTCACCAGAAATGCTCATGGTTGATGGTCATGAGGTACTTGATCCCACTGAAATTGTTATCAAATTCAATGTTGCATTCACTGACCCTAGCTCTATCATCCCCACTGAGCCAACCCTACCCTCCAACAGAGGTTCTGCTCCTGTTGGCACACAACCATTGGCCTGGGGGGTGGGGAGCACTGTCAAGCTCCAACATGGCAGCAGCTTTATAACGAAGCTCACCTGGCATCATTTCTAAACTAATGCAAATAGCAGTACTAACTTACTGGAAAGCTACAGATTTCACCTCATCTACAGTTGGAACACTTCTGCAGCAGAATGAGTCCAAAAAAGGATCCTAAGCGAACGTCACAGAGCCTGGACATCTACCTATTGGCTCAGAGTTCAACTTCCAGCCTGAGGCCTGTTGCCTCTACTTTGGTGGCACCGGAGCTCCCTATGACACAGATCCTTGTGATGCTTGCAAAGATCCAGGCTACGGGGGGATGAAATGAATAAACAGTTAGCATCCGTGGAGGCAAAACTTCTGGAAAATGACCGCAGCATTCAGGAAAATGCACTGGCTATTAAGAACACTAAGGAGGGGTTGAAGAGGCAAAATGAGTGCAATGCAGCCTTTGTGAGAGCTCTGCACTTTATCAAGGCCAAAATAGAAACATTGGAGAACCTACAGAGGCAAGCTAATATCAGAATTGTCAGATTCCCTTCCAAACACTCTGGCCCCGTGGATCTACAAGCTGCGGTAAACAAAATGATCTTTCATGATTTACAGCTCTGACCTTCTGATGCCGGAATCCAGATTCTAAAAGTTTTTATCATCTCTCAGTGGCCCAAGCCACGCGGTGGCTCCCAACAGCTTCTTACAGCATTTGCCATGCTCTCTGTCTCCGAGGCCCGGATCGCACTTCTCCAGGCAGCTCACTCTCAAGGGGAGATTATTTGGGAAGGGCATCACCTCTCTTTCTTCCCGGATCCTGTGGCACAGACACAATCAAAAAAAAAGAACTGCAATTGATTAAAAAGCAACTTCTACAAAATGGCTTTGAGGCGAGGCTTAATTTCCAGGCCAGACTTCTTGTTAAACACGCTGCTAAGTCACACGTTTTTATAGACCCTGAAGCGGCGTCAGTGTTTACTGAAAAACTGATTTCTAGTCTTCACCCCACTACCAATTCCTCAGATGAAGAAGGGTGAGCTTTATTTTTTTATGGTAGGAGGTTGCTTCAACTGTGGACCTGGTGTCTAACATTCCTAAAGTTGGACTGATTGTGAAACTATTTCTATTAGAAATGGCCAGTTAATATAAGGGCTAATCTTGGTAGCTATTGCATAAGGGAAGGCCGTTTTTTGCCATTTTTGTTGTTTGCTATTGATATTGCCATGTTTGTAGCTCTATGCTTCTAGTAGGCTGGTGCTATAAAATTTATATGTTGGGCCATATGGCACCTCTTAGTTTGTGAGCTGAACTATTTCCTGTTTTTCTCCTGCTCCCACAGGGTGGGTTGCCATGCTTCACATAAACCTGTGGGTATTTTAATCAACTTAATTGAGATCAGACTATCTGATTAAAGTGTATTTACAGTTATTCAGACTGTTTTTTGTTCCTTCCATAAACTAGTTCTACAAGCGAACTGTCTTCTTGGCATAAAAGAACTGATAGTTTAATTTGGGGTGAAAGGGTTAAGACTCTACAGGATGAACAGTTTGGACTATACTCCTATTTAAACTGTGGGTGGATCACATATTACCTGGACTCCAGTATCTTATAAACTGCTATTGTATCATCTCTGTAGAAGCGGTGTGGAGGTTTGCATACATCACTTTGATACTCTTTATGAGATACAGTGTATGCTGTATTATCATAAATCACAAAAAACAAAAAGTAAAAAAAAAAAAAAAAATTGGTCTGGAGACAGGACAGCCTAAGTTCTGTTGTAGACCTGTCTCAGAAAGGGACACCTCTAATTATATAAGAAAGGGGCTTGGTAAAGCCAGAGTCGGGATGGTTCAATTGATATGAGGCTATTTGCCCTAGTATTTGAGGAACTCCCCTATACCATTTCCACAATTTTCAACTTCTCTTTGCACTACTCCCAGTTCCCTGAAAAGTGGAAATTCACGCTAGTTACACCAGTTTTTAAAAGCATTGAAACATAGAAGCATAGAATGTGGTGCCATCTCTTCCCCTCCCTTCCCAACCCCTATGATTCCCCTATGCCTGTTCCAGGCATTTTTGAACCCCACCACTGTTTTCACCTCCACTGCCTCCACTGGAAGGCTGTTCTAGGTATCCACCACCCTTTCTGTGAAGAAGTACTTCCTCACATCCCTCCTGAATTTGCCCTCCTCCAGTTTCATAGCATGTCTCTTTGTTCTAGAGCCATCCCCGCTGAGTATTCCATACTGCACTGCCCAAGGAGGGATTGCAGGGATGGTGGAGTGGCCAGCGTTTTTAGATCCAGCCTGCGCTTCACGGTGCACCTGATTGGTATTACCAGGTCTTTTGAGTGTATTGCTGTGCGTGGGTGTCCAGGTGCAGGTTGCAGGATTCTTGTTTACTGCCCTCCAGGGTTGGAAGGAGAATTCCTACAGGAGGTAGCAGACTTCGGTGTGACCAGGTGTTGGAGTCCCCCAGATGTTTAATCCTGGGGGACTTCAATGCCTGGATCGATGAAGAATCTTCACATTTCAGTTATGACCTCCTCCAGTTATGTCATCACTGGGCCTGGCACAAGTTGTTGCTGCTGCTGCAACCCACCAGTACAGCCACACACTCGTCCTGGTGTTCTGGCTGGGTCTTGAGGTTGATAGACTTAAGATTAACCGGATTTCTTGGTCTGATCACTGCACCATGGGGTTCACATTTGGGGCCCCCCCCGATAGTTCTTCCCCAACAGAGATGGTCAGATACCGCCCTTTAAAGGGCTTGCACCCAGAAGGACTACTGGCGTTGGCTGACATATCTAGAGTTGACATAGTGTGTGTGAGTGGCACTGGTGAGGAGGTTGTCATCTATCATAGGGTGGTTTCTGAGGCACTGGATGCCATCACTCCAGCCTGTATATAACCCAGATCCTCTCACTTGAGATCCCCCTGGTTTGATGGGGATCTCAAGGTGATGAACATCAAGGGTCAGAAGTTGGAGCATTGCTGGTGGAAGACCTGGCTGGAGGCTGACAGACTGATTCTTCATGCTCACTATGGTGAATACCAGGAGGCAATCTCCTGTAAGAAGGCAGAGTTCCTGTCCAGGGAGATTGAGGCAGGGAAGAACAGACCTTCTCAGCTTTTTCATACTGTGGACAGGTTTCTCCATCCTGCTTGTCTACAGCTGAAGAAGACTTTTTCATCCACGTTATGCTTAGAGTTTGCTCTGTTCTTCTCTGACAGAGTGTCGTCCATCCAATCGGGGATCCCATCAGGGAAGCTATCACCGCGCAGTATCTGGGCTGGGAGGAACAGTGGCACTCTGACTGTCTGGGAGAAGTTTAGGTCAGTGGAGGTGTCTGAAGTGGCTAGGGTGATCTTAGAGCTGAAGCACACCTTTTGTGAACTGGACCCAGCTCTGATGCGTTTCTTAATGTGATGTGCCGAGGCTGTTGGCCCGGTGTTCATCAGGATTGCCGGGTGCTCGATGGTGGAAGGAGCATTCCCAGCGGCTTTGAAAGAAGTGCTGGTGAGACGCCTTCTTAAGAAATCTTCCATTGACCCTCATGTCCTGCCGAATAACCGTCCAATCTCCAACCTACCATTTTTGGGGAAGGTTGTCGAGAAATTGGTAGCACAGCAGCTTGAGGATCACCTCATATCCTTCAACATCTATGAGCCATTTTAGTCGGGTTTTTGGGCTAGACACAGCACAGAAACGGTGCTAGTTAGGGTACATAATGATCTACTCAGGGCTACAGATAGAGGAGACAGGTCAGTTCTTGTGCTCCTTGACTTCTCATCAGCACTTGACACTGTGGACCATGTCATGCTTCTTGACCAGCTCTGTGAGTTTTGTGGACTCACTGGTACCGTCATCAGATGGTTTGAGTCCTATCTCTCTGATAGGGTGCAGAGGGTAGTGACGGGGAATTTCTCCTCCTCCCAAATGCCCCTGTCATGTGGAGTTCCACAGGACTTGACCTTGTTGCAGATGCTGTTTGCAGTGTACATGCTGCCCCTGGGTGAGGTCATTCAGCAATACAGTGTGGCATTTCACTGCTATGCAGATGACACCCAGTTGTATTTGTTACTTGCACCCAGAACATCTGGTGCTGTTAATGTGCTTAACACCTATCTGGCTAAAATCAATGACTGGATGGCTTCCAGCTGGCCGAGGCTTAAGCCAGATAAGATGAAGGTGCTGATGATAGAGCCGGGTCACAGGCTTGATGGGTTGTCACCTGGAGTGACCACAGGACTTTTTCTGGGGTCTGCTCCGTTGGTGGCTTCCCCGAGGGTGCGTAATCTTGGTGTGATCCTGGACTGCAGGCTGACCTTTGAAGATCAGGTATCGTCTGTAGTAAAGAGTGTTTTTTATCACCACTGAAACATTGCTAGGATCAAGCCCCTTGTTCTGCCTGAGGATCTTCCAACTCTAGTATATGCCTTTGTGACCTCTAGACTCGACTACTGTAACTCTCTGTACTTTGGGGTCACGGCAGGGACCCTCTGTAGGCTGCAGCTGGTGCAGAATGCAGCTGCCTGGTTGCTGACAGGCCTACCTAGGTCTTGTCATGTGACCCTAGTCCTGCATGCTCTGCACTGGCTGCTGGTCAGGTGGCGGGTCCTTTTCAAGGTGGGCTTGCTCACCTAAAAGGCCCTATGTGGGCTGGGTCCTGGCTACCTGTTGGAGCTCTGCTACCTGTGACCTTTGCTCACTCTCTCTGCTCCTCTTCGAGGGGCCTCCTGGACATTTCCAGGGTTTGGCTTAAGACATCAGGTGACCATGCTTTTAGTGTCTGTGGGCTGACCCTGTGAAACTCACTTCCATCTGCAGTCTGAGAGGCCCCATCAATTAGTGTTTTCAAACTCAGGCTGAAGGCCCACCTCTTTGACCTGGCTTTTATGGAGTGATCTCCCAAACCTACTGTTTTAGCTAGTATTTATCTATTTAAATGACTGTTCTTGCTGATTTTATTATTGTTTTGAAAAAATGTTATTGTTGTTTTATTTGTATTTTATATGCTTGTAAGGTGCCCAGAGCCACAGGGATTGGGCGCCCTAGAAATAAAGTTGTCTTGCCTTTTTCTCTGAAAAAATACCTCCCTCCTGTACCATACTTACTCCTGTGAGGTATTTAATGGTCTCTGTCATATGCCCCCTCTCCCTTCCCTCCTCCAGGGTGTACATACAGTATTTAGCTCTTTAAGCCTCTCCTTGTAGGGCTTTTGATGCAGACCATGAACCATTTTGGTAGCCCTCCTCTGGACTGCATACATTCTGTCTATGTCCTTCCTGAGATGTGGGGACTGATTCCAAGAGGAAAGTCACAACTCACAGGCGTCTGCAAGTTGTGACATTCGCCGCTATGCCAGGGACCCTGCGCCGTATTCTAAGAGCATCAGGGTCCCAATACCTATGACCTGCGACTTGCGGCAGGTGAAGGCTAATGTCACGGGCTCGGCATAACAGTCCAGCCTGCTGCAAGTTGCAGCCTGCTACAAACTGCCCCCCTGGAGCCCCCCCAACTCGGAACACCACAGTGGGCACCAGGGGGCATGGGGGGGCTGGACAGGTGGCACAGGCATCCGGGGGGCACATACAAAACCAGACCCTGGGGATCCCTGACAGTTGGGGGGGTTGGGGGCATGGCCATGATGGGGGTGCATGGGGAACACAGTGGGACCATTGCCATGGGGCTGCAGAGTGGGCATCCATCATTTGGCACTTGTGGATGCCACTTACACCACCTTCTAGGTTATGTAATTCCACTGCGCCAAAGCAGCTCTTCAAATTGTGTATGTGGTTTACAGCAGCCACCCTCTTGGAATAGGGTGCAAGTGCTGCTGGAACCTACCCTTGCACCATGGCATTGCGGGTTGTGGCATAGTGGGTGTCGTAACCCACATTTGGCACAACCCGCAGTCGCCATGGTGCAAGGCACCTTTTGGAATCGCACCTGGCATAATGCCTGGTGCAGATTGTGAGTTACGCCATAGGGCTTGGCATACCTTGGCTTGCACCAGGTGTAAGCCTCTTGGAATCAGGCCCGTGGTCTCTAGAACTGGACACAGTACTCAAGGTGAGGTCTTACCAGTGCTCTATATAGGGGCAGCACCACCTCCCTTTTCCTGCTGGCAGTACCACTTCCTATGTACCCCAGCATCCCACTAGACCTTCCAAATGCACTGCCACACTGCCTGGCCACCTTTAGGTCATCTAATATGATTACCTCTAGGTCTCTTTCCTGCTTGGTCTTTGTTAGTATCACTCCACTAATTTTGTACTCCACTCCTGGGTTTCTATGGCCCAAGTGCATTATTTTGCACTTTTTTTGCATTAAAATTCAGCTGCCATATCCTTGACCATCCCTTCAGCCTTTTCAGATCCCTACCCATCCTTTCCACACACACCCATGGAATGTCCACTTTGTTGCAGATCTTGCTGTGATCTGCAAAGAGGCAGATGCTTCCTTCTAGTTCCTTTGCTATGTCACTTATAAAGACATTGAAGAGAACTGGTCCCAGCACTGATCCTTGAAGTACCCTGTTGTTCACCTTGCCTTCCTCTGAGCAAACTCAGTTTATCACTACCCTCTGTGCCCTATCTGCTAACCACTTTCTTACCCAGGTTACTACTTTATTACCCATCCCCAAGTTCCCCAATTTGCTTCCCAGTCTGATGTGGACAGTGCTGAACACCTTGCTGAAATCCATGTAGGCCATGTCTACTGCGCCTTCCTCCCTGATCTAACTCCTTGATCATCCAGTCAAAGAAATCTATCAGATTTGTTTTGTATGACCTCCCACCATGAAACCATGCTGCCTTGGATCATATATTCCATTGGATACAAGATAATCCACAATCCTTTCCTTTAGTAATGATTCCATTAATTTACCCACCACTGACATCAGGCTGACAGACCAATAATTGCCTGCCTCTTCCCTGCTACCACTTTTGAGAAGTGGGACTACCTTTACTCTTCTCCAGTCCCCTGGGACCAGGGCTTCAGATAAGGTGAGTACCGACCTATTTTACTCACCTCAATTTAGGAAACACTCTTCAGAAATTTTTTTTAATGAGTACCAGAACTCACCCAACATTTCTAAATCATCCACACTCCATAGAAGAGTGCTTCTTAACATAACTGGTGATTCGAATGGAGCAGTTTTTTACCAGGTTTACAGCACCCATATGCATCCCAATTTTATTTTACTTTCTATATATTAAAACTGGTGAGCACCTGATCAGTTCTTAACTAGGAAAACCTGCCACCTTCTGTTTAAAAATGTATTCCTCACTCTGTTCTATCCAGACATTTGTACACATCTGACTTTGGTTTTACTCACCTCACTTTCAAAAGGAGGAGTACAGTACTCATCTCAAAAAATCTTATCTGGTCCCTTGCCTGGGACCATGCCGATCTCCAGTCATCTGTTAAATAGGTCTGTCAGAGGTGCAGCCAGTACCTCTCTTAGCTTCCTCAGCACCTGTGGATGTTCCCCATCTGGCCCCATATCTTTTGTCCACCTTCAGGTTAGCGAGTGCTTCCTAGAATTTCTCCTCAGAAAATGGACTAGTGGCCATTTCCCTTCCCTCAATGCTCCTGGTGCCTTTTCGTGGTCCCTCCCCCCTCCCCTTCTACTATGAATAGTGAGCAGAAGTATTTGTTCAAGATGTTTGCCTTTTCTTGACCCCCCTTCTTACAGTCTCCCTTTTTAACCTTACTATCCCTCCCTTTGTCTTCCTTCCTTCCCTCGCTAACATACCTAGAAAATGTCTTGTCCCCTTTTGAAACTCCCTGAGCTATTCTTTTCTCAGTTTGAGCCTTTGCGCTCCTTACTGCTTTGCCTGCTTCCCTCCCTCTCGGTTCCCAGTTACATTCCCTATCCTCCTCTCTCTGTGCTCCTTATACCTTCTGAAAGCTACCTTTTTTAGCGTTTACCTTTTCAGCTATCTCCTTTGAGAACCATAGCAGTGTCCTCTTTCTTTTACTTTTGCTTACCTGCTTGATATAGAGGTTTGCTGCCTTTATTTTACCTTCTTTTAGTTTGGACCACTTTTCTCCACCCACCCAAGGTTCTCTCCCCCTGCCAGGTCATTCCTGAGGCATTCACCCATCTTAGTAAAATCAGTCCCTCTGAAATCTAGGACTCATGCCTTTGTGTGGTTGGATTCCGCAGCTGTTCTCATGTTGAACCACACTGTATGATGATCACTCATCCCCAGATGGCTTCCCACCTTGATGGCCACAGTTCAATCCCTGTTAGTATGCACCAGATCCAGTGTTGCTCCATTATGAGTGGGTTCACTGACTCACTGCCTGAGGAACGCACCCTGCAGGGAGTCCAGGATGTTCCTGCTTCTAGCTGAAGCTGCCTCAGGGAATCCACATGGGGTAGATTGAAGTCCCCCACCAGTAACACCTCTCCCTTTTCAGCTATCCTGCCATTTGCTTTTATCATTTCCTTATCTGAGTCCTCTCCCTGTGCCAGAGGCCTGTAGATCACCTCTGTCCAAATAGTGACCCTGTTTCTCAACTCGAGGGTGACCCACAGCACCTCTGCCCCTCCATGAGTTCCTTGTATTTCTGTTGGTTTTACGCTTTCCTTCACATAAAGCACCACTCCTCCTCCTCCTTTCCTTCCTACCCTATCCCTCCTGAACATCGTGTAGCATGGTATTACCATGTCCCAGTCATGGCTGGCCATGCAACATGACTTGGTAATGGCCACAATATCCAGGCTGACTTCTGCCATGATGGCCTCTAGGTCTGGGATCTTTTTTTTTCCCCAGACATCTCGCATTTGCACATGTGGTCTTCAAGATTTTGTTCACTCTCTGCTTGTTGCTTCTCTTGTTTCCCTTCTATATCCCATTTCTCCCTTTTCTTTTCTGACAGCTTGTTTTTCTCCCCACTCTCCACTGCTAACCCCTACTTTCTTAATTTATTTGCTCTATGGTGGAACTTCTGCCTCCCTTTTTTCTTCCACCACCCCCTCAGCTAGTTTAAATGCTCATTGAAGTAACATTTAAACTGTCCACTGGTGGCGACCATTCTAACCCTTCCAATTACAGGCCAATTTCCATACTCTCCTCCCTGTCCAATGCCCTTGAGAGAATAGTGTTCGATCAACTTGTCTCTTATCTTGAACAATATGAAATACAATGTCCCCAATAGCATGGATTTTGGAAAAGAACAATAGCACCAATACAGCACTAATTTAATATTTCAGTTTTGTCCTTGAGGCCCTTGACAATTGGGACCAGGCTAGCACCAACTATACTAACTTGATAAAAGTCTTTGATGTGGTCAGTCATAAGCCCCTTTTCTACAAACTCCTTGACCTAGGCCTGCCACTAGATACGGTCACTTGGTTCCAGAGTTATCTGTTTAATCGTACTTAACACCCTAAGATAGATAGTTCCTTGTCAGATGTTAGGAATGTAAACACTGACATTCTTCAGGGCTCTGTTCTGGGCCTCCTACTATTTGGATTACATTTATTCATAAGCCACCTATCGAGCAAGTGTAGAGGATTGCCTCACTCAGTCCTTCAGTTATATTGTCTTTTTTCAGTACGGAGTGTGGCAATCCTCTGTGCTTGCTTGGTATATGGCAGTGTGTCACAGCGTGTGGGAATAAACTTCAGACGAGGCAAATTTACAGGTTTAAAACACACCATGGTGTGATATTTATTTTTCAAAAGTTAGAAAAATAATAAATGACAACAAAAAGAAATTGCAAAGAAAATCACTACTTAACATTAGTTGTTTCTCACATACTGTTTCATAACTCGTCATTCATTGCTCCATGATGGGACAGGAAATCAGCATTGTTGTATAAGGTTCCAGATCTATGTTGAACCACAAAATTATATGGCTATAGGGCCAAATACCACCTCATTATTCTAGCATTCTTATCCTTCATTTGATGGATCCAACATAAAGGATTATGATCGGTAACTAAGGTGAATTTGGCTCCCCACATATAAAATCTTAATGCTTCTATTGCCCATTTAGCTGCCAATGCCTCCTTCTCTACAGTGGAGTACTTTTGCTCCCTTTTGAGCAGTTTTCTTGATATGTACACAACTGGGTGTTCTTCCCCATCAATTGTTTGTCTCAGCACTGCCCCTATTCTTAACTCCAAGGCATCCGTATGTACCTCAAAGTCCATCTCAAAACTAGGGCTGTTTAATCCAGGGGATGAACAGAGGGTGGCTTTGATGGCTTGAAAGGCCTCATCACACTGAGGGTCCTGCTGTACCTTGTTACTATACAGTTTCTTTGTCAGATCTGTCAGTGGTGTAGCAATTGACGCAAAGTTTGGAATAAAGTGTTGGTAATACCCTGCAAATCCTAAGAATGATCTCACATGTTTCTTTTTAGTGGAGATGAGGCACTTCACCACTGCTTGCAGCTTATCTGTTTCGGGGAACTGGACTGTAAATGGACTTCTTGAAACAAAAATCCAGGCTGTGTTTAATAGCATTGATGTAGCTGCTGAACAGAAATGTGATGTTTCTTTAAAACCATTTTTTTCACAGGTTGGACTGGAATTGTCAAAAGGGGCCGCTGTGATCATATTGAACAATTATATATTGTACCATTATGTACCACTCCTGACACTGGAGAAAGTGTCTAACAGTTATTGGTACCTGAGAAGTATAGGGAGCCAATAATGTTTTTAGGGCCCATGATCTCTCATGGGCTGGCCATGCAGGGTGGAATCACACCCTGAAGTGCATTCTACAGAGATTTTATTGGCCAGGGCTATATGATCAAATAGCCAAGTATTGCCAAGCATATAAAGAGTGCCAGCAAGTGTCCCAAATAGGCAAAAAGGACATGGTGCCCCTTATGCCCCTACCCTTGGTTACCAACACTTTTGAAAGAATAGGTATGAACATTATGGAACCCTTGTTAAAAAGTTCTAAAGGGAACCAATTAATTTTGGTGATATGTGACTATGCCACAAAATACCTGGGAGGCCATACCAATGCACACAGTCACTACACCAAGGATAGCCGAGGAGTTGGTTAGGGTGTTTAGTCACCTGGGCTTCCCAAAAGAGATACTTACAGTACAGATAGGGGCACAAACTTCAATGCAGCCTTGTTAAAAGAGCTTTACAAGTTACTAGGGATAGTGGCTGTTCAAACCTTCCCTTATCATCTCCAGTCAGACGGACTAATGGAATGGTTCAAACAAACTCTGAAGCAAAGTCTCCGTAAGTTTGTACATGAGGATGGAGGAACTGGGATACCTTTTTGCCATTTCTTTTGTTTGCCTATAGGGAAGTGCCCCAGGCCTCAACAGCTTATTACCCATTCTTGATGTTGTATGGTTGCAGTCCCCTAGGCCCATTAAATGTAGTTAAAGAATTTTGGGAAGAAGGGACTGATGTGTGACATTTAAACATTGTTGATATATGGGACAATTATGAAAGAGGCTGATCACTTATACCACCAAGGCCCATCAAAGCTGTGCGGAGGAAGATGGTGCTGGAGGTGATAATCCAAGTTTGTCACAGCATGTGGGAATAAACTTCAGATGAGGCAAATTTACAGATTTAAACCACACCGTGGAGTGATATTTATTTTTCAAAAGTTAGAAAAATAATAAATGAAAACAAAAACAAATTGCAAAGAAAATCACTACTTAACATCATTAGTTTCTCGCATAATACAGTCCTGGATCTTAGAGCGCCTAAGACCCTTCTCATCTATCTTTTGGTGGGGTCAGCTGACTGAGCCCTTCCTATTTACATGTCTGGACATGTTTCAAAACCAAGGGGTGTTTGTTTCAGGGGACTTCCTAGTTCAGTTAAAGATACAGTGTATATCTCCACAGATATTGACTCTAGATATCTGATCCACAGTGACTAAGCACTTTTATAAAGTATACCACATTCTTTTGTTCAACCTCAAACATAGATCTTATACAGTAACAGGTTTATAATGTAAATTTATGAAAATACCTTATGGATTTTATATAACTGTAGTAATCATGAAATTGTTATTATTTTATATGGCTTCTGAATCCTTTTCATTTAAAAATTTTTTTTTCCTTTTTTATACTTTCTTTTTACACCCCCTTCTCACCCCGGTACTTCCTCACCTTCAGGAGTCTCCTATGGCCTTGTGTGTCCCTGCTCATCTGTCGGCATCGGGTGCAGTCATCCCCCCACGCTGCCTTGGTTTGACCCCCTTGTGGGTACGAGGCGGGGCTCCCCTTTCCACCACCCTGAGTGACTGAGTTTCATAGGGATCCGTCATCCATGCCGGCAGGGGCCTTGGGATCGGGGCCTGAAGCTCCATCTACAGGGAGCACCGGAGGGTATTTCTCCTCTTTCCGCCCATCCCCATAGGATGTCTGCATGCTAGGAGAGCCTAAGAGTGACATGCGTCACAGCGTGCTAATGCTCCGGCTCCCAGCAGACATCCTCCCTCCCTGCTTCATGCAGTCCTTGCTGCACCACCACCTGTGGTCACCCAGGTGGTTGTATCGCAGCGGGATCCACATTCCACCCCACCCGGAGGAGGAGAGCAGCCTCTGGGCACTCGATTCTCCTCCCCCTGGCCGGCCCGCCAGTTCCCTGAGTCCGTTCCCGAACCCGGGTCGCTGGCACTTTGAGCGGTAACCCTACCGCTGCACCAGCAGGCCGGCAATAAAAAGGCTTTATTAACTGTATGTATTCCTAAAATAGCATTTCTTTTTTTTTGTACAAAAAATGCACTTATGCACGTTACACAACACCTCTCTGGGTTTTTGGCATCATTCCAGGGACTGGATGGATGGAAATGGAAAAAGAATGAAAAGAGAGAAATAGTAGGAAGTTTAGTAGGGACAGTAAAGAGCTACACTAGACAGCCAGCCTAGGGAAAGGGGTTAAAGAAGAAAAGCAAAGAGAAAAGTATTAACTGTTGCACAACAGAAGTTTTGGTAGCTAGGAAATAAGGAGGTAGAAAAGTGATCCATTGGTCATAGCAGAGGGTGTAGCCTAACTCTGCCACACTTTGTTGTCCACACTTGCTGTAAGTGCTTGAGCTCATGGACTTCTGTGTTTTTCATAGACCACCTGCCTGATGCCTGTCAGTCTTCTCTATGCAGAGAATGGTGTTATCTATTCCAAGAACCTTAACATTGGCAGCCTTACCACCATCTTCCAAGGTCATCTTGAGGCCCTTGAAAAATTGTTCTCCCAAAACAAACTGGTTCTAATTTGCAATAAAACTAAGACAATGCTCTTCACAAGCCCACAAATGAACAAAAAAGTACCTCTTTGTCATCTGCAATGACCTGGGACATATATTTGAACAGAGGGAAGCTTTTAAATACCTCGGGGTAATCCTGAATGATGCCTTATTGTTTGCTCCCCATGTTGACCACCTTGTATCCATGGTAAGCAGAAGACTGGGTGCCTTGTACCGTAACTGAGTCTACCTCTCTGCTGATGCTAGATGCCTCATGGTGGCAAGCTCAGTATTCTCACTAGTTGACTATGGCCACCCTGTATATGCAACTGCCTGTGATTCAGTTCTCAGCAGAATAAATGTTATCTGTAATAAAGGTTGTCACTTAGTGCTTGGTGCTGACAAGCACACCCATAGCTACACCCTCTAAACCCAAACAAATTGGTTACCCCTACCTAGCAGAATTAGGTTCCAGATATGTCTGTTAGCCAAGAAAGCACTATGAAGCCTAACCCCCTTAGCCCTAACTCACTGCTTCGGCCCTGTCACCAATCTCTGCAACACTAGAAGCATGGTTCAGAATGCCCTTGAACTGCCTTTTCACCATTCTCAGCTGGGTAAGCGTTCATTTGCTGTTGGGCAGCTGGCTGGTTAAATGAGCTGTTTGATACATTGCTCAGCCTACCTTAGTTTGACCAGTTTAAGAGAGCACTGTGGGCAGCCCTAACAGTTCAATGCAACTGTAACTGCTAATCATCCTAACTAGGTCTCTCCCAGTATAGACTTTGAACTGTGTCAGATTATTGTGGCTCTGAGGCCATGCACCATTACTATGCTTGTTTTATATTGTTTTTGTTTACTTACCTTATCATAAAATTGTATGCAATTGATGTAGCCTATTTATTTGTACTTGTTTGACTACATTGCACTTGTTTGACTTCATTCCACTATAACTCACTTACTGTATTTGTTATGCTACCTTGTAATTTCTGTAATTGACACATAACCTTTGTAAACAAGCATTTGTGCTTAAAGATTTTCTCTGAAATTTTCAGTAAATAAATAAATCAAATTAAATTGCCATGCAAGGTTAAGATATACTTGCTCTATTCATAACGGAGAAGACCACAGTGTCTTAACATTAGGGTTTTGAAAACATACACTGTTCAATTGATTGAAAAGTATGCCAGTGCACCCTGCAGAATAATGCATTGCAGCTAAATGCTATGAGCGGCTTTTCACTCTTGTTCAAAAGCCCGATACATAGACTGCCTGGTGAAACTCCCTTATGGATATGTAGATAAAATAACTTAACCTAAAACTAACAATTATAATGTTATTTTGGAATGCTTCCTTTGCCGTCACCAAGTTAGTGCAAAATAAAAATAAACAATGTAGCAGAAACAAAAATCGCTTATATTTATTTTTTATGTTTGCTTGCACACATGTGCAAGAAACATTATGTGGCAGCTTAGGAGAGAAATGGATTTTGGAGGTGCTGCACTGGGTGGCCAATGCCACCACTGCATTCTTGGGCTTGGCCCTCGTTACCCAATTCGGCGGCATGCTGCTGCTGACACTAGTTCAGCAAGCATGCCACCAACTTGAAACAAATTAGCTTCTGCAATAAGGGAGCATCCCATCATTACAGGGTGGTGCCTTGCCTGGTGTAGCATTTCAATAAACATAGTGGTGGCTGTCGCTGTCTGCCGCTCACAGTCCCCATGAAAGCCGATGGGGATACCCAATTCCCCATGTCGGAATACCCCCCTCTCCAGTTCATTGCCAATGGAGGAGCCCAATCCCTGTTGGCATAATGTCTCCCATGTAATAGTTCTGTATGCCGTGGGAAGGTTTTTCATTTACAGACTTGTCTTTGTTTTTTTAAGGCATCCATATCTCTTTCTTGTGCTATGTGAAACAGTTTGTTTTTTACTGTGGTTTTGTATTGCACTGAAATGTTAATACTCCTTAAGTAATCACTCAAAGATGAAATAAATTAGTCTTTTCAGAACTAACAGTACATTTTTCAACAAAGTAGAAATACTATTGTCCTTGGCCCAGTTTATTTTCTCTTGTAAACATTCCAATGGAAGAGTATTGGAAGAATTATTAATTATCCTGCGCCAGTATGATACAAGTCTAAGTTCAACTAATTTGGACATTGGAACTCTACCAACCTCTGCCCGAGCAGTGGTGGAGGATGTAGTTACAGTGCGCATTGGGGTCGTTGGCCCTAACTCTCACCCCATCACATGTGGAAAGAAGCTGAGGAATAGGAGAATAGGGTGAGAGTTAGGACCGATGACCCCAACGCGCACCCCGATTCCAGTTGGGGAGGTGGGCTGGAGGGGTGCAAAGGGGGTTTCAACCCTAACATCGAAATTCCTCGCTTTTGTCGGTGTGGAACAACCCTAACTGATGCATTAAACAGAGTTTTTTGCCTCTAATTTCCCTTCTTATTGAGAATGATAATGAAAAATAGTGAATGTAATGAGGTGGCGGGTAATGCAGCGGCGGGAGCAGGGGGCCCTGTGGGCCCCGCGCTCCTGCCATGTGATGTCTTGTCACATAGTAACATTGTGCCCGCAAACACAAATCGTAATGCGCATGGTGATGCAAAGCAAAGCAGAAAGAGAAACAGTACTGTAGACAGAAATGTTAAAAACAATGCAAATGCAACTGCAAATTAAAGCATAATGGGTAGCACATGGTGGCGTAAACTTATGAATATGGAAGTGAAGCAGGCCTGCGGAACCATAAGTGGAAACGGTAATGGTAACAGTAATGTAAGCGCACAGGCTGGTTTTCCCCAAAAGCTGTATAGAGAAAGACAGTGAGTACAAAGAATGTATGCAAAATAATGACTCTCGGAACACAAAAATGAGGACTTGGAATAGTAAATTGCTTATATCTCAGGAACCGTACAACATAGAAAAAAAATTTAAAAGTCATATGAATTACCACTTTCCTGGCTAGTTTTTTACTTAGCCCCCATAAGGGGGCTAAGAATTGTTTTACAAAAAGTCCGTATCTCGCACCGTTTTCGAGATACGGGCCCTGAAAGGCGCGGTGAACACAGTAATATTATCCTATGGGGAAAAAAACAGAAGTTCTGAGTCCCATAACTTTGCCTCCCTGTAATATTTTTTCACCCATCCACTGAAAGTCACATCTGTGGGATGTTGGCTGTGTTACCTCCAAATTTCATCCCAAAAGACCAAACCGTTATTTTGCAGCAGGGCGCTAAACGATTGCTGCAATGCGTCATGCACTGTAATGTTATCCTATGGGAAAAATCGGCAACTTTGGAGTACTGTAACTTTGCTGCTGTGTAATATTTTTTCAGCAAAATACTGAACGGCACATCTGTGAAATGTCGGCTGCGTTTCCTCCAAATTTCAGCCCAAAACACCAAACTGTTCTTTTGCAGCGGGGTGCCAAAGAATTGCTGTAATTTTCCCACAGCCTAGAAAAGTACTGTCGCAATTTGTGAGAGCTTACAAAAATTTGCAACACTTTCGTGATCATGGTTAATTACTTTGCGAAAGTATTTTTCCAGAAATTGAAAACGTATTTCTGGGGTGTTTACCCCAAAATAAAGACATGGCTAGCATCCTCAGGGTCCGACTAGGTGAATACAAAAATAATTAGGTTGCTAGAGGGTCCCAAATTTAAATGCCAAGCATTTTTCTGATCGCTAACTGAAAACAAAATGGCAGATTGCGACAGTAAAAGGGCCATTTGTGAAAGTAAAACTGCATTGCGACACTGTTGAACTTTTTGTTAACTTTTCCCATTGACTTATAATGGGAACTTGTTTTTGAATAACCTTTGAACTGTTTAATATTTTTCATGAAATCTTAAAAAGGCTGATCGAGGACCCAGCCGCACATTTCCTGAAGATTTCGGACCGGTCTGCGAAAACCGCGGCAACCTGTAGGCTAAACCGTAGAATTCCAAAAGCTGTGAACAAGGGATCATGCTTTTAATAACTCTACAGCCATAGCACAAAACTCGGCAGATCCCAAGGCATGTAGGTCTTGATCATGTATTCCAAATTTCAGGAAATCCATCAAACAGTTGCAAAGTTATTAAGGTGCAAAATTTTGGGTTTAACATGAAATGGCTCCTCAACCCTAACTATAGTGGCACTACCATGCCACTATTATATATATATATATATATATATATATATATATATATATATATAGAGTACAGAAACAAACCAAAGCAACACTCACCCAACCACACCATGGTAGGTTTTGGCATGGTTGGGTGAGTGCTACTTATGATTTTTAATAATAAATCTTAGACCTGGTACTCTCAAATGGGGACGGAGAAAGAATCTCAGATTTAGAAGTGGGTAGCCATCTGGGAACAAGTGACCACCAAACAGTGTGATTCACGATAAACACAGCCATACAATCAAGCCATACAAAAGCAAAAGCATTGGACTTTAGGAGGGCTAACTTTGGGAAAATGAGAGAGTGCCTCAGAAAAGCACTAGCAAACAGGCAAGAAGGAGGGGTCAAGGAACAATGGGGAGTAATCAAAACAGCCATCACAGAGGCAACAAGCCTTTGTGTAAAGCAAATCAACAAAACACAACGAAGGAAAAAACCACTATGGTTCTCAAAAGAGGTGGCAGGGAAGGTTAATGAGAAAAGGGATGCATTCAGGAAATACAAGGAAGCACAGAAGGAGAAGGACAGAAAACTTTATCAGTTAAAGCAGAAAGAGGCTGGGAAGGCAGTCGGAATAGCAAAGGCCAAAACTGAGGAAAGGATAGCCAACTCTGTTAAGAAAGGGGGTAAGACCTTTTATAGGTACATTAGGGAACAAAGAAAGACCAAAGGAGGGATACTGAGGCTTAATAAAGGGGAAGGAATGTGGGTAGAGGGTGACTATGAAAAAGCAGGAATACTGAACGAATACTTCTGCTCAGTATTCTCAAAGGGAGAGGAGGGGGAGGTACCTAAACCAAACAAGAGAAACACACTGAAGACGGGGGTCGATACCAGCCCATTTACAGAAGAAAGGGTTCTGAAAGAACTAATAAAATTGAAGGTGGACTAAGCAATGGGGCCTGATGGGATTCACCCAAGAATTCTAAAAGAACTAAGGGTAGTACTAATGACACCGCTGACTACTCTCTTTAACAAATCATGGGAGGATGGGGTGGTACCTGAGGACTGGAGGAGGGCGGATGTGATTCCTCTTCACAAAAGTGGGAGCAGTACAGAGGCAGGAAACTACAGACCAGTTAGTTTGACCTCAGTGGTAGGTAAAATGATGGAATCACTTCTGAAGGAAAGAATTGTTGAGTACCTAGAGGCCAGTGGGGCACAGGACCCAAGGCAGCATGAATTTATGATGGGAAGGTCATGTCAGATGAATCTAATAGATTTCTTTGACTGGGTGACCAAAGTAGTAGACCAGGGAGGGGCTGTGGACATGGCTTACCTAGATATTAGCAAGGCATTTGATATAGTCCCACACAAAAGATTAATACACAAGTTAGCCAGCCTTGGAGTGGGTCCCAAGGTGGTAGCCTGGATAAATAATTGGCTAGACAACAGGACACAAAGGGTAGTAGTAAATGGAGTCCACAGTGAAGAAAGAAGGGTTACTAGTGGGGTACCGCAGGGTTCAGTACTGGGACCGGTCCTTTTTAATGTCTTTATAAGTGACATTGCAGAGGAACTGGAAGGAAAAGTATGTCTCTTTGCAGATGACACAAAGATCTGCAACAGGGTTGATACACCAGATGGAGTGGAAAGGATGAGAAGGTCAAATGAATGGCAGCTCAGATTCAATGCAAAGAAGTGCAAGGTAATGCACCAGGGAAACAAAAACCCAGGGCAAGAGTACACAATGGGGGGTGAGATACTGACAACAGTAAAAATGGAAAGGGACCTAGGGGTAATTATATCAGATGACCTAAAGGTGGGCAAACAATGTGAGAAGGCAGTAAGGAAGGCTGGGGGGGATACTGGGATGCATAGGGAGATGCATCAATAGTAGAAAACAAGAAGTTGTTATCCCTCTGTACAGACAGTTGGTGAGACCCCATCTGGAGTACTGTGTTCAGTTCTGGAGACCCCATCTCCGCAAAGACATAGACAGAGTGGAGGCTGTCCAGAGGAGGGCAACCAAAATGGCGCAGGGTCTGCACCAGAAGACATATGAAGATAGACTAAAGGAGTTTAATATGTATACCCTTAAGAAAAGGAGGGAGAGAGGGGACATGATAGAAACTTTCAAGTACCTCAAGGGAATCAACAAAGTCCAAGAGGATGACATCTTTCAGAAAAAGAGATGTGCAAGAACAAGGGGGCACAATTTGAAGATAGAGGGGGGACGGCTCAGAGGTAATGTGAGGAATTATTTTTTCACAGAGAGGGTTGTGGATGCATGGAACAGCCTCCCTGAGGCAGTTGTGGAGTCAAGAACAGTGGGGGAATTCAAGAATGCATGGGACAGACATAAGGCAGTCCTAGTGGGGGGGTAGGAGGAAGTAAGCTGTTGGTTAATTAGGATCTGCAGCTTATCTGTTAGGTAGGAAAATGGGCAGACTAGCTGGGCCAAGCGGTCCTTATCTGCTGTCAAATTCTATGTCTATGTCTATGTATATATATATATATATGACAAAGAACCTCTGTGCACAAGCACTGAGGCAATGGTTAGCCCAAAGAGCATTTGGCCAGTAAGCCAAGTTTCAAAGAAATACAAAATCACATGTATGTCATCGCATGAGCAACTATTATGCATCATGCTTTTGTATAGATTATGCATTGAATATGATATTATGATGAACTATTGTGAAATAACAAAACATATGTATCAAAATGAAGAGTTAAATATGACATATTCTCTATAAAAATAAAGGAACTAGAGTACAGTATAAGAGAAGTGCTAGTCTGTCATACCTAGTTTCTTGCTTATACATTTTGTTTTGAGACTCGCTTCCTTTAACATGATTTCATTGAATGTCATTGGTAATACAGTAGATGACAAGTTATTTTTTTATTTAGGGAGTGCTTTACTTTACATTATATTTAGTACGGAAACAAACCAAAGCAGCACTCACCCAACCACACCATGGTAGGTTTTGGCATGGTTGGGTGAGTGCTACTTTTATGATTTTTAATAATAAATCTTTTTTTTTTTTTTTTTTTGAATCAGTCAACCAAAGTATTGTTTTTTTGTGCAGTAGCCCTAGCACAGTCCTTTGGTTGTCTCCATTCTGGTGATTGACATCTGGGGCTTGGCTAGTCTGTTGGGTGGCTGCCTTCACTTTTGGTTGGCATTATATCTATTAACAATGTGTCCTCTTGGACATATTATATTTATATGTGCTTACTGCGATTGTTTTCTGTTGCTGGTGTTCTACAGACAAACCTGTCTAACATGCAATTTTGTGATGTAATAGGATAACCAAAAACAAATAGCAGCTGCTGATGCACTCTCTCATTGTCTCAGTTATTTAATTATTTATTGAATTTTGTTGACCTGGTAAGCCCACTGGGCCTAGAAGTCCCTTTCTCGGGGGCGACTTGGGGGAGGGGGGGATACAGATGGTAAGCAACTGAAGTTAAACCAGAGTAAGCTGTTGGTGGTATTTTTAGTGAATGGGAGAAATTTGGTTAGGACACCGGGGAAATTCCCCATCTCTGTCAGTAGGGGGAACCACTGTTTGCTAGCATGGAGTCCTCCATTTTGGGTGAGGAGGAGCAGGGGATAGAACCTGTTTTGGACACTTTGTCTGGTGCTGTAGACACCGAAATTGCTGCTGAAGTCTTACCTCAGCCAGTGATTTTGGAACCCGGTATGCAGCCTGAGGATTTCGTCTATTCCCAGTCTTCAGACCAGAAAGAAGTATTTAATCTTACTCTTGAACAAAAATGACAAATTTTGCAGGCTGAGTTGTCTGCTATTGAGGCCCAGCTGAATGCAGAGAAATTGCTTTGCGAGGATGAAAAAAACCGCAAGCAGTTGGTTGAAGATTTCCCCTGGTAAGGTAAATGGTGGCACTTCTAAAGTTTTTATTTCTTCCTCTGTTCAGAAGGCTTCATCGGATGGTAATTCAGGTTCTTCTCAGGTGGCTTGTCATATTGTGGTGATGTGGGAGAAGCTTGGCCCCCGGAACGAGCCCTAGAGGGGGCAGGTTGGTCGCAGGACGCCAATGGTGTGTGGACAGCTGCAGTTGCTCTGATGCTGGAGGGTGCTGCTCAAGAAGCCACTGTAGATCCAGGTACAGGTTCACCTATGGTTGTGACTGATTTAGAGCACCGGGAGATGGTGGAGCTCTCAGGTACTGTTGCATTTTCTCTCCTTTTGACTGTATCTCCTCATGGCCCCGCAAGCTCCCTCTGTGGATGAGGCCCAGCCACCTGTTGTGCAGGTTCCTACTTTGGACTCTGTCCCAGATCCTCCCCTGGGTGAGAAGAATGATTCCTCCCTGACCTTTGCCAGTCTTTTCAGAAAGCCTGTGGAACTTGCAAAAAGATGGAATGCCGTGCGGTTTCTGTATTTAAGGGTATGGAGACTCCTCTTGATTGTTTTTTTTTGTGGGGCAAGTTTTATTAAAGCAATCCTTGCATTTTAACCCAGCTGATGTCTATGCTCTTATCCATGCAGTGGGGGAATCCACTTTTGACATCATTTTCTGAACCTCAGACTTGTTAGAAAAGTTTTGGGCCAGGTATATGAATCTCAAGACCAATCCCCTTTGGACCCCTTTCCAAATCATTCCCTTAACTAAACAGTCCTTTTGGGTGATTACTGTTCTATTTCGGAATGAAGGTGTCAATATTCAGGATATACTTTATTGGCTGGATAAAAAATGTGAAGTGCAAGGTACCCCTGAGCCTATCCTGGATGGGGAGGGGTTTTGGAATGGGGGTTGGAAGATAAAAATCAAATTACAGTACGAGGGTACTGATTTATGGCACTTACCAAATTGCCTATATATAGGGTGGGATAAGGGTTTCATGTTTTATCCAGGACAGCCCTGTAGGTGTTTTAAATGTGGGTCTGCTAGGCACATTAGCCCCAACTGTGAGATTCTTAAGTGCATTCCTTTCTATGTGGAGAATTAGGCCACACAAGCTTTCAGTGTACAAATCCTTTGAAGTGTACCTTGTATGAAGAAGAGGGACATTCCTTTTCCAACTTGCCCCTGGGCATCTTATAATACTGCTGACACGGATTATACTATCCAGGATTTTTATATTCAGAAATCCAAATCAGCCTCTGGCTTCCGGGGGTTTTCTCCACCCCCTCAAACCACTTCAGATTTGGTGGTTTCAATTGTGGTTAGTTCGGTTACTGATGTTGTGATGGACTCTTTGGTTGGGTGTAGGGATGTTACCCTGATCCCTGAAGAAAACCCTCAGTCCTCTGATTCTATGGCCTCCATGCCCCCTCCTCCTGTGGGAGTTGGTTTTCAGGAAGTTAAGAAAAAGAAGGGGGCGAAGGGAAGAAAGAGTAAGGTCAACCCTGGAATTTCTGTGGAGGCAGTTGCTCATCATTATCCTTTTCATCTACTTTGGGAGGGCATGTCTGAGGATTATTTGGGCTCAGATACAGCGTCTTGGGCCTCTTCACAGGCTGAAGTCCCCTCGGATACTAAAGATCTGGAAGATGCTGTTGCCAGCCGAACTAGGAAGGGGTGAATGGGTGTTAGGGTCTCCTCTAGGAAAGTACCTAGAAGCTCCTTTTGGTATACGTTCTGGGACTGAGCCACTATGACTTAACTATAGCCTCTCTCAACACGAATAGTGTGTTGTCAGAGCAGAAGAGACTAGCGACTTTCACTTTGTTTTCTGATTTATGTTTTGATATTGTTTTTTTTTTTTCAGGACACCAGGTTGCAGACCCAAAATGAAATTAAGGTTGGGAGGGATGCTTGGGTTCAGGGAGTTAGTTTTTGGTCAGGAGGGACTGATATTTGTAGTGGGGTATGGATTTGTTTTTCTACTCATAATGTTAAAATTCTTCATCTTGTGGACATTTTGCCAGGTAGGGCCCTTTTATTGGATGTTCAACTCCAGGAGATGGATTTTCATCTAATTAATGTATATGCCCCTCAGACTAAATCGGCTAGGATAGACTTGTTTAAACTTATTTTGCCATATATTTATATGTCTAAATATGTACTTTTTGGTGGAGACTTTAACATGAGTAGGTTATCTGCAGATAGGGGCCTGTGGATCTCCAAGCTTTCTTGTGACTCATAGTACCTTAATCATGTTTTACAATTGACTGGTCTTGTTGATGCCTTTGCTTTTCCTGATATTTCCAGTCCCCCCATACCTTTTTTAAAGGACTCCTATCTACACGGATTGATTTTTGTTTTTTATCTCCTAATTTAACTATTAGACATACAATTGTGACACCAGTTGCTACTTCTGACCATGGTCTTCTTGTAGTCTCTCTCTCTCTCAGACCTTGCTGTTACCACAAGGAGGAAGGGGGTATTGGAGACTTAATTTAAGTTTGATGGATAATGAAGAGATACAGGTGGGTTTTCATGCCCTGGTACAAGCCAGGTAATCTGTAGCTTTTTATAAGATTCTTTAAAGGAATGGTGGTCAGATAGTAAGGACTATTTTCAAAGATATTTTCAGCTGATGGGTAAATTAAATGGTACACAGACGAAAGAGGATTGTAAGGTTTTACAGGATCACCTAACTCTATTGCAGTCTTTACAGGATTCTACTGGGATTTCCCTATGTTGACCAAACAGAACAACTTAAGTATAAATTGATAGGTTTGCAATATGATAGGATGAAATCCTTGGAAGCCGAACAGAAAAGGGGATGTATTGGGAAGCAAGGAAATGTAAATCCTTTTGATTCTTGTTTGGTCCAGTGACAAAATAAAGTCCTGTACTCTCTTAAGTCTAAAGACGGGTCTGAAAAGTTTGGGAACTTGGACATTATGAAGGAAGTTAAAAGTTATGTACAGTACAAATTTTCCTCTGTAGCTATACCTGAAAGGGAAGTTCATGACTGAGTGGTCTCTTGTGATCTGCCACAAATACCTGATTCTCTGAAATCTTCTTTGATAGCCCCAGTTACTGAAAATGAGTTGGGTTCCATTATCTCTCGTTTAAAACAAGGTGTAGCCCCAGGGCCAGATGGTCTTCCAAATAAATTTTATAAATTACTTTTCCCATTGCTCAAATCAAAGATTGTTGCTGCTTTCAACTTTTTTTTAAGTTCCTACACTTTACCAGGTAGTACGTATGATGGTCTTATTTTTTTTCTGTTTCAAGCTGGTGATAGGACCTTTTTGGATAATTGGCAGCCTATTACTCTTTTAAGTACAGATAGCAAAATCTTGGCGAAATTGCTGTATCACCGCTTCGCTTTGGTTTTAGAGGATATAGTTCGTCCTACACAGTTTTGTGCCATTCCTGGGAGGAAAATAGCAGATGCACTTATTTTGATTAGGGAAATTATGGAAAAGAGATCTGGTGAGGAAGTGAGTGGTTATTTAGTAGGGTTGGATCAAACTAAAGCCTTTGATACTGTTTGTCACGACTACTTATGGATCGTGCTTTGTGGTCATGGTTTTCCGGATACTTTCTTGGATTGGCTTAAATTGTATTATCAGAAGGCTATGGTTAAACCTTATATGAATGGCTGGGTGGGGGCTAGTTGTCCAGTTCAGAGGGGAGTTAGGCAAGGTTGCTCCCTGAGTCCGGCATTGTATGTTTTGGCTTTGAATCCAGTTTTAAGGAAATTACAGCTGCATGACAATATTAAACATCTTTCAGTATATAGTGGGGATTTGGAAATAAAAAGTACAACCTATGTGAATGATATGTGCTTGGTGTTGGGGGACCAGGCATCAGGTGGTACGGCTGCTCAGGAAATTCAGTATTTTCCCTGTTAACTAGTAACACCATTAATACTGCCAAAAGTACATGCCTTCCTATAGGAGATTTGGTTCCTAAAATTCAGGTTTGTCTGGACATACCATGTCAGACTCAACTGTAGAAGTTGCTGGGAATTGTTTTTGGTATAGGGGACATGTGTACCTATAATTAGTCTCTTATTATGTCAGAAGTTAGGGTGAAAATTGGGAAGTGGAATTCCTGGCACATGTCCAAATTGAAAAGAATATATATAGTAAAAACCTTTTTATTGCCAATGTTTTTACATTTATGTGTGGTTTTCCCACCAACTGTACAATTGGAGACTGTACTTTATGGCTTATTTTTTCGATGTATTTGGGGTAGTCGACTTAACCCGATAAAACGAGGTGTTTTGTATCGTCCTTTCAAAGATGGTGGACTGCAGATGGTTCATCCTATTGTTTTTTTCTTTTCTTTATTTTTATATGGAAATTTGAAGCCTGTGTTGCAACATAGCTCTAAGATTTGGAATCCCTGGGTTTCAGACCAAGTGGACCCTTGACTTGTTTCCTGGTGTACTGAGTCCGTCATTCCAAAACAAAAATCACTTTAGGGTCTTCCTTCCTTTATGCAGTATATTTTTGGTAAATTGAAACTATGGGCCATTACAAAATGTCAATTATTGACTTTTTCTAGGAAGGAGATATATATGTATATTGTTAACAGTTTTTTTTAGAGGTTCCTAGATAGTGGATTAAATCTCCAGGTGAAACTGTAACTATAGGGAAAATTTTAACCAATCCGACATTACAAGGGAAAATGAGGGATGTTCTCTGGTTGAGAGTTCACAAAAAATGAAATGTACGGAATAACTTGAAGCAGAAAGAAGTTGCTGATAGAAGGTATCCTAGAGATGACACTTGCCATGGGGTATTGTAAATTGTTGCTCATTTATTTTTTGAATGTCCTTTTGTTTTGTCCTTTTGGTTTTTCTGTATTCACAGTTTTTTCCTTTTCATTTATGACTAGGGGCATTTTGTTACTGGGTTTGTTACCTCAAACGTGGGCTAAGTATGACTTAGGGACTGTTCATTTATTCTTGTTAGTGCTTAAGTACCATATATGGCACACAAGATGCCAACTGACTTTATATAAAAAGCGGGTTACAGATGAACAATTGTTCTGGACAATGCATAATTCTTTTAAAAGGTTTAGGGATTTGGATTTTTTTGACCTGTTCACTCTCCCTTTTTCAGGAGAGGTGGCATCATATGGATTGTTTTTCGGATGTGGGCTAGTTTAAGCAGGAGGGAGGTGCATTATATCTTATGATGAAGATGTTTTCCTTTCTTTTTTTCCTGTAGTTTCTATCAGTGGAATATATCACTGTTATGTATAGTTTCTTTTTTTTGTAGTTCTGATGAAATTTTCCCCTACTCTTACAGTGGGGGAAGGGGTTTTATTTCTGTATTGTGTTTTTGGTTTCTATATCTGTTATTAGAAGGTAAAATTGAACATGTATGATTGTAATACTTGTTTGGTTTTTTTATGATTTGTATTTTACTTTCATGTGCTTTAACACTGTTCTGTATGATTTTTGTTTGAAGTTTTAATAAAATTTCCCCTACTCTTTTTTGATAAGTGTCATGGGATCTTTAGCATCCACCCGAACTACCATCAATCCAGGGAGATGGGACCTCGGTTTAACGTCTCATCTGAAAAATGTTAATTTGATAAATTCCAATCAGGGTGCTATTGATTACAAAATTTATATTTTCTCTTTTATTTTGGGCTTTTCAGATGGAAGTTTCAATTTAGATAATTAATTATACCCTGATCAATCTGGTATTCATTTACTTAGAAATCCAGAGAAGTGTACTGTGAGCTGGGGAAAGACCGGTGCTTAAGTGTGGGGCAGCCAACCCAGTCGCAACACACAAAACCAAAAGTCACAAGCACACTAAACAGAAAAAGTCCAAACTCCAGTATACTTTTAATTTTTGAACCCTTAAAAGGGTACTGTGTTGAGTATTCCCAGTATCACTTATACCAGTTATCTTCCCTATCATACACCAGCACAAAACAATAACTAATTTATCAAAGGTAGCCTAGCTGAGATGTAACATCTTGTTTCCAGTAGGATCCTATTTCTACCCATTTGTACAGTTGAGTGGAAGGGAGCACAGGGAGGTAAAGTCACTTGCTGAAAATCACACCATTAGCATTTGGCTCTACTGAGGTCTGAATCTGTGACCTCCCAGGTGGAAATCTGGTGTTCAAACCAATGGACCACACAGCCTCTTATTACACAAAATGATGCTAGCAAAACAAAAATTATGCACAACTGCTTCAGTACAAAGAAATGTAAAACAGCACTGGTGCAAACATTGTTTAGAGTGGTGCTAGCAGGACTATTTGCAAACCACACAGGTGCAAAACATTTTACTCAACTGAAATGTCACAAAACATTGAACAAATCAACAGAACCCCTAAGGAGCTCATAAACTGTTGGCGCTGGTAGCACACAACTTTTTTTTTTATAACAGGGCAATATACTTGTAGCTCCATGACACAGTGGCTTTACAAATTTGTAAGATGGCAGGGATGCTGATGCCTGAAAATGCCATCAGCACAATTTACCACAAATGTCACTGAGAGTTGAGGGAATCAAAAACTATTCATTGTAAATTACTGACAGCCCTGTATTTTCCCTCTGTTTTCCCCTGATGTGATGTCATTTCCTGTGCCTGTGATTTAGAAGATGGATGCCTGCAGCTATAAAGGGAGGGGCAACTAAATGGGTTACAATTCTGACCCTAAAATTGTTACAGGTTCAACCAGTAGCTTATGTAAAGCAAATTTCCATTGGTAACAATATTGATACATTTTATAATTCATGTTAGTTTGCCTTTAAGGCCCTACACAGGTTGTATCCTGCCTACTTGTATGGAAGGCAGTATAGCACAGTGGTTAAGAGCACTGAGCTGCAATCCTGGAGAACTGGGTTTGTGTCCCAAAGCCACAACTTGCATACTGTGTGACCAGGAGCAAGTCATTTCACTTCTGTGTGCTCCTGTCATGCATCTAGAAACAAGCCTTGGCTTAGTGTGTCTTTCCTGGCCAAAAATTGTAAAATTAATAAAACTAACAAAATATCTGGCTAATCTCCCAGATCATTTTATGCCTGTGTACTCTTTTTGCTCTACTGAGGTGTGCCTCTTAATTGTGTCAAGGGCCAGTCCAAAAATCTTGGGAGACCAAGCCTTCAAGGTGGCTGGACCAGTACTCTGCAACTCACTCCCGAGGGTCCTCAGAGAGGCCCCCTTAGTGGAGGCCTTTAAGAAGGGTCAAAAGACTTACTTTTTAAAACAGGCTTCTGGGAATTGACACCTACCATTGTTTGGTTTTGGTACCAGATGAGTTTTTATCCTTTTTATTTGTTTTATTTGTCCAAACTTGATTATGTCTTTATTTATGTATTTGAATTCACTACTGCACTTCATTGTAAAGTACCCTGGGACTCTGGGAAAGGGTGCAATTTATAAATGAAAACTACTACTAAGCCAGCCCGGTTGTGTAGAGGGTCGAGGCACTGGTGCCTTACCTTGAGCCTTACTGGCAACCTGGGTTTGGGAATGGACTTGGGATGCTGGGAGCTGGCAGGGGAAGAAGAGGATTGAGCATCTGTAGGACTGCTCTCCTCTCCTGGGGTGGGTACAGGGGTGATGTCACTCTGCAGCAGCCCCTGGTGGAGACCGGAGGCACTGCAAGTCGAAACGTAGGGTATGCCATGAAAAGTGGAAATACCCACTCCATGTTCAGCCGGATGATGGCTGCCTAGCTATCTGAGGTGATCAATGTCCCGAGAGTCATCTGTTCCAGCAGTACCCTGGGGCCAAGCATTCTCACTGGTCTGTCTCAGCAGCTGATGCCTTTCCCCTTGGAGAAGGGGGACCCACCCGGCAAAGGATTACGTCATGGTTACCCTGGAGTTGGCTGCTATCTGGAACAGTGACTCAGGGAGTGAGATGGATCAGACTCCGCCTTGGCTCATGCCTGAAGGACTGGCTGAGATGGAGCATGTAGGAGGGAAAAAAAAAAAAAAAAGCAAGAAAAAAAACTACTACTAATAATAAACCCATGACAAAATACATGTTTACTACTCCTCCATTCCTGGTTCAGTATACTAGAGACAACTTTATAATCAACTGCTCCCAGCCCCACCACCTCCCAGCTAAGCAATTCTGCCTTTCCCCATTTACCTTTTAACATTGGGCAGACTTGATGGACTCTTGGTCTCCTTCTGCCGACAATTTTTCCATGTCTTCTATGTTTCTAAGATTATATTGCTTAGCTATTTAGAGTACCATTTTGGTTGCACTCCATTGCACCCCATCCAAAACAGCTACACTCATCCATGGCCTCTTACTGAAGAGCCCCTCCTACAAGTGCAGTGGAATGCAAATTGTTAATGCAGAGGTTAGCAGATGCACCACTAACATCCACAGTGACTGATCAATGATGTGGTGCTATGCTGTAGTACCTTATCTACAGTACCATAAACTTCTCACACTGTGTCTCTGTTCCAAGCACTTTCTGATTCCCAGGTGACTAGCAGAACCCCTTCATCCAATCCACACCCCTATCTCCTAATGGCATCAACATATACTGATACAGACACCACACCACACCACACCAACCAATTCAGTAGCACACCCTATGGCATTCCTGATGTACACTTCCTTTCTCATCTAATTTCCATCTTCAAGACACTACCACCAAGCTCACACAGTTGTGAGCAGTGTCAGTGAGTTACATTCTGCTTTTAACAAACCTGGTGTAGCCTGCCCCACCCCTCGGTTGCAAGAACCACAGTGTATTTTGAATCACCCTGCATTACATTAGTATTGCAGTCCCCATCCTTTTCCAGTGGGCTTGAAGGGAAGATTGCTGGTGTACAGGAAGAGCTAGTAATGTGTGGGTCTCTGGCTTTCTATTTGCCATTTACTCACTGGATTAAGTCATCGCACCTAAGGTTATTTTTTTTTTCCATTCTTACACATTTTGGTGGAACACAAAAGTTATTACTATGCCACTGAAATACATTTTCTATTTAACTCTCCAAAAGATACTTAAAATGCTAAAGCAAAAGCGAACCCTCTCCTGTGCTACTAAAAAATGAATGAAGTGGTTTCATGTGAAACATTATGCCAGTCAGTAAAGGACAATTTATTTTGAATGAAAACATACAGCCGGAAAGAAAAATAAACACATTGAGTTATGTACTTTGGTTCTGTTGAGAGGGTTCAACCAAATGGCTCTCTTTGCTTAAACTCTGGTCTCATTTTACAGAATCTTCTCTGAGTGCCTGTGTGAAGACAAAGGTCAGCTTGTAGTCCCATAACTGCTCTGTGGTTAACATCCAGACTTCCCGATGAATCCCCTCCTATTCATGATGCACAATATACTGCACTGTATGTCAACAGTCAATAAATAGAGTAATGATCTTTCCTCTAAAGAGCCACTGACGCCTCTGGTAAAACTGTGGAAAACCTAATATTTAGAAAGTTCAGCTTGTATTTCATATATCTTTCATAGACGTCTCCTTCCTTTTTTATTATTGTAGAAATTTGCTCAGAAACAGGATATTTTTATCTTAGAGTTCCTCTTCCCTTGCAGCTCTTCCCCAACTTGAAACCATAACCCTCTGCTGTGACATCACAGGCTGTTGCAATGGGGATAGCTGTGATGTCACAAGCAGAGTATTGTGTCATCAGCTAGGGAATAAGCAATAGCAGCTGATGAACTCTCAATAAGCAAAGATCCTGTTTTCATAGAAACGTAGAATTTGTCATCAGGAAAAGACCACTTGGATCACCCAGTGTGCCCAGATGGTCCTTGCCTAGTCTGCCATTTTCATGCTCATAACTCCAGTAACAAATAATTGTGAGGAGAAATACAGAGCTAGTTTAAAATATAAGCAAGCAATAACACACAATGAGGTGTGGGTTATTGCCTGATAAGAGCACACTCAGGTGCATAAGGCACTCAGTGCAAGTGCCTCATGCCTTATAACACCCCTTCCTCTGCGGGCCATGCACAATTGTATGTCCAGTCCAACTTTAAGGAGCAGCCCTCAAGGTGTTTCTGGGGAAAGAGTTGGGAGCTTTTCAGTTTTTGCAAGTCCTGTGGGCTGATTGGTGGGTAGTGCTTGGCTCTGTCCTTACCCCCCTCCTATATTTTGTAACACTGCAGAAAATATATTATTGGCAGGGTTTAGGTCTGGGTGGTTATGAATGTTAATATTTCTGCTAGTGGGGCACTGATGTGGTGATTTAGCTCTGCTCTGAGAGCTATCAGGCTTGCCATGCTATATTTAGACCCATCTGACTGCTGTATTTTGGCATAGTACTTTCTTAATATTAAACACAGCTCTGTTGTGGTTACTGTTTGCAGGCATATTCACATGCCTTTTATGCTGCACCAGTTCTCGAACATTGCTGCGGTCCACATCATCTTTTTCTGAGTGCTCAGCTCATCCTTTTGTTTTTCAGCTCTTCAAGTTGCTGTGCTGTGAGATCAGGGTATGGTTCTTGGTGCTTAGTTTTTCTTTTCTTCTTGGCAGGTTGATTGCTGGTGGATGGAGCTGCTGTTTCTTCTGTCTGTGGCTGATTGGTTGGAGGGATATTGTCCGATGGCAGGCTGGTGGTGTTCTTTGTTGCTGTGATCAAGTTTGAGGTGACAGAAGGTGGCTGCAGTTCTGCGGCACTGTTCGAGGTGGATGGCATGGCAGGAGAGTTACTACCATCAGATTCATCGCTGACTGGATTGCTATCACTTGTGGAGCTTTCAAACTTGGTGAGTACTTCACAAATGTTCAATTGAAAGCTGGCTTCTGACATTTTCACTTACATTCTTTTGCCTGACAGCGCTAGTTTTGGAGGTCTGTTTCCAGCATTGTTGGGTAACGTTCAGGTACCAAATGACTTTTTTGCTTACTAGGTACCTAAGGAAATGGCTGTGCACTGTGCCCTGAAATGTTTACTTTTTTACATGGTAAATAACTTGTTCCTCACAGATTCAGTGGTTCATTTTTGCCATTAAAGTTTGCCTCCATGAGGAGAGTAACGTTTCCCACTAATGCTTCACTGAGCTGTGCCAGTCGGTGTTTTTATTTACTATTGGCACAGCTCAGTGATTCGATGTTGTTATGTGCCCTCTGGGTAGAGGGTAGTCCTGTTGGCTACAATATCTTCTGATAGGGACACAGCTCAGAATATGTTGCAGCCAATCAGGTTAGGGGAATTTTAAAGCCCATTTTATAAGCTGAATTGTGGCCAAGTATTATGTTTTTCAAAGTTCTTCAGGAGATGTAGGTGGCACTTAAATATGGCAAGAGTTTTTTTTTACTTTAACATTGTAAATAAAATGCTTTTCCACTCCTTGATGTATTTACTTCCTGAACCCCCCGCATACTCATATGCCAGCCCCCACACACACTTACTCACACACATGCGAATGCAGTAATGCATTTCCATTTTCACTCATTCACATTTAATGAACCAAGCTGGACTAATTTCAGATCCCATAGGCCATGCTATTCAGAGTCAGAAACATCCCTCAGTCCAAAGTGAGGGGAGAAATGCTGGGGATGGGAGAACCAGCTCTGACATGTTCAGAATCGTCCAGCGCCTATGCCAGTTTCTGAAAAACAATTTCATCAGAAGAACATTTATGTTTGATCAGTGTTAAACAGTTGGTTTGGGATCTCAGTAGATATTTACCCAGAGAGAAGACTGGGGTATTAAAAAATACAGAAACAAGACTGGGGATGGAGAAAGGATCCAATGACGCAGGGCTCTGTTTGATCATTGTGGTGTTTTGAGAGGGGTACTAAATAGTTATACAGCACTGCAGTATCCCTGTTAAGTGTTTTTAGCTTAATTTCCTTTTACCGGTGATAGTTCATGGTTTAACATGCATAACAGTCTAAATAATTATTCATGGCCCAAACTTGTTAAGTGATTGGCTACTACAGTATGTTTGAAGTTTAAAGTTTATTTATATTTTACCAGGATATGCCCACTAGGCAAAACCTGTTTTCAAGACCATCCTCTATTACAACAATGCATATGCAACGTTAACAAGTTAAAAGCATAACAAAACAATAGCATGCATACAACACAATCATAATTCAGGTATTATGCTGGGAGTTAATCTATTAGAAATGTCTGGCACAGCAGTTAAAATGAAACCATATCTCATGTTGCTGGAATTCAATATTTCTAGTTTGCGTTAAAACACTGACTTGCGAAACTCCACAACGTTAAAGAGGACAGCAAATTATTTCTAACTGGCAGCTGCGTGTAATGTTCTTGGGGTCAAAAATGATATTCCTGCCCCCAAATGATCCCTATTTAACTGTGTCTGAATAATGTTTATGTGAAAAACTGTCTTTTGCATTGTTTTGTTTTTGTGAGCAACATTCTGTATAATTCCTTATAAGGAACAAGTAATTTGACATTTTAACTATGTCACAGTTTGTGTACAAAACTCTAAACTCTATTTGGATAGGTCAACATCTTATGCTTTGCATTCTGTACACAAACCATGACATAGTCAAAACTCTGAATTTCTGGTTCCATGAAAAGAACTGTGTAGAATGTCATTCAATACAAAACAAATTTTTTCATATCAATGTTGATTCAACTACAGTTACCCATAGAGCAGTGGGTGGTGTGAATTTCATCCCTGTAAATAAGAACATTATAAACAGCTGCAAAGCAACATAGCTGTCCTGTCCCCTTTAAATTAGGGTTGTCAGAATGAATCATCAAATGATTAGAAACCTTTTAGAACCCAGTGGTTTGAGTTCTAATTTAGTACTAGAACACCAATGTGTAGGGAGGCAGTATAGTGCAGTGGCTTAAGGCTTTGAGTTGCAAATCTGGTGATATCCAACAGACCAAACCAGACCTGGGTTTGAATCCCACAGTTTCCACTTACATACTGTGTGACCCTGAGCAAGTCACTTAACTTCCCTGTGCTCCCAGGTTGTGCATGCAAAAAAGCTTTCAGCTTAGTGTGTACTCCTGGTTAAACAACTAAAAATAATAAGCGTTAGTGGTTCAAAATGCTTTTTTTTTTGTTGTTCAGACATTTCAGAATCAAGGATGCCAGTCTGGAAAACAAACTATCAGGAATTACATTTTAAAATGTTTCGGTGTGACACACATGTGATACTATCTGCTCATACAGTATGTACTGTATATGCAGCTGTACCAGACTTCAATACATCAGACTCATGTTCTTTGCTTTTTAAATAGCATATAGTGTTTTGCTTTCTTGTCTGCACATGCAGCAAAACAGAATACACAGTATATTCTGTGCTGAGAGGACATGTCTCTTTTTAGTTGCTTTTTCTCCTTTCAGTAACTCTGTCATTCATCTCCAGTCTTATGTGCAAACAAGCCTGAGTTATAAAGCAGATTAGAACACTAGAACTATTTGAAAAGTTCTACTAGAACTATTTGAAGAGTTCTGGACCAGAACAATAACCCAAAACATCTGCTGGGTCTGACAACCCTGCTTTAAGAACCAAGAGTACTAAATGCACAAAAGAAGGTCTGTAAAGTATGAAATGCTCCAAGTACATGGCCAAAAAGAAGGCTGACAGGCTTCCTCTGTTAATGAAAGGGAAGCAGCTAAGGTGTTGGGGTCTGAAACACAGCATATATGAGGATTCAGGGCATAATAAGGATACAGAAACATAGAGCTATGCTGCCAGAAATTAACACAATGTGTAAGGGTACAAAGGCAAACAATGGGGTTGATTTTCCCACTGCACATCCTGGATCAACCTTAGACCTCAAGACTCCCCTAGCAAAATTTGTTATTTATGTTCCTCCACACACTCTGTATACTGTATGATACTTTAAAAACCATAAAATAGCTCAAATCAGCCAAATGATGTATGAAATTAGTGGGTGGCTATGGCAGTTAGGTTTATGTTTTTTAGCATCACTACTCACTGATGATGCTGCTGGAGAATCTTCATGAATGCTCCTTCATTCTTTATGCTACAGTAAACAGTGCTATCCTGTTGTACAGTGATGCTGGTCTGGAGGTCATCTGGAGTCCAGGACACAGGCAAAGGATAATGTAGCAACTGTTGTTTTTATTTCCTCAAGTCAGGAAAAGTTCTAGAGCCCACTGAAACCACTGCATGACTCAACTGCTGCTCAAGCCAGCCAGGGATGTTGGATTTTCCATTCCCACTCCTGCGTAGGACACTAGAGGAGGCCCATCATGATGACAGATGTCAGGTTTTCCATTCCTGCTTGTGTGAGACACCAGAGGAGGCCTGCTTTGCTGGCAGATGCTGGGTTTTCTGTTCTAGCTTCTGCAAGACAGCAGGAGATGCGCACTATGCTTAAGGATGGGTGGTTTTCTGTTCCTGCTTGATACCAGGATACTGTGTCGGCAGGAACTAGGTTTTTAATTCTCACTTATGCAGAGCAGCAGGAGATGCCTGCCATGCCAGCCGATAATGGGATTTCTGTTCCTACTATTGCAGGCCACCAGGAGAGGCACTTTGAAGGGATTGTTATACCTCACGGTCCATTGGAACAGGTGGTATTCTATCCAATGTTCGTCTGGACGTTCCATGGAGCTCACAGGGGTGGAATTTCTTTTGTTATTTCTTGCACAGTTTACATATCAAAACTATTTTTAAGCCTCCATGCCTAAGCCAATGACCTAACCTCCTCAATGGCAGTCACAGTGCAATTCCATAGATAAACATTACCGGAAATATTTATTAGATTAATAACAACAGAAGTAAAAAACAAACAAACAGAAAACGTAAGTTCATAGTACTATTAACTGCAGAGAACACAGGGAGATCATGCTAATTTGAGTTACTGGTAATTTTTGAGCAATGAACTGTGAACACTACTTTCTGCGTCCATGGGGGGAGGTTACAGGGACCTTTTTTTAATGTCAGGATTGGGTATTAGCCCACATTCCTGGTGTGGGACTAGAACACTTAACTCTCTGATAATTGAGTTACTCTCCTCACTTACTGGCAATTTCTCTTATGCAACATAAATTGTAGTGCAAAAGGAAAATGTTCCTCACTAGGGACTGTTACAGGGTTAAGGCCTGTCACAGGTTTGCAGGGGATTAGTGGTAAATGACACTGCAATGACAAAGCATCCCTGTTTAGTGTCAAAGAAATAAAAATTGGGGGACTTCTGATGAAGTCACAGCCCAATGTGGACACGGACTCCATCACTGCTGTCACCTGCTTCTAAATATATTGAAATTGATGAAACACAGCTTGTAATCTTCATTAAAACCAACAGAGATGCATATGGTTGCCCACTACAAACTGAAGCAGTTTACAATCAAAACCCCCAAATTCCTTAGAAACTTTAGTCAGGCTGGCCCAGTGACGCTGAGGGTTGAGGCACTGGATGCCAGACCTCGCATCACCCTGGCAACCCAGGTTTAGATGCGTGCCTGGGTTGTCAGGGGTTGGCAGGGGAGGATAGGATTGAGCATCTGGAGGACTGCTCTCCTATCCTGGGGAGGGATGTGGGTCTGCACCGCTCTGCTGCAGCCCCTGGGGACATCTGGAGGAACTGCTACAGTCGATGCAACTGAGGGAGGAGTGCAGCGGACGTCAGCATGCCAGTGCTCAGACATCATTGCACATCTGCACTCTTGGGGGATTAATCAGGAGGAAAAATGGCAGCACTGTCCACAGCAGATAGCTGCACTTCCTGAACATGGCAGGGCTCACTGGTGCAGAACCGGGGCCGGTATTAGTTCCTGGCCCAGTGCGGGGACTGAAGAGGGGGTTCCTTTTGCAGGTACAGCTGCATATGCTAGCTGGCCCAGGAGATGCGCCTCTGTGGTCATCAGGGAAAGTGGAGCAGTGGCTGGAGATAGGGCAGGTCAGTGTCTGCAAGGAGAGCAAAACAGAAATAAGATAAAAAAAGAAACTTTAGTCAGCTCGAGAGCTCAGCCCGAACAGTCTGACCCTGACTCAGCTTATTTCACTCATCTCAGAAAGTAATGAGAAGGACCCAGAAAAAGAAAATGTGGCCATCAAGTCTGGTAAAAGAATTGAGGAAGATCAAGTCCTCCTGAGGTCTCACCACAAATGGACACACATAACACAGCCCACCTTTACCATTATAGGAGGTGGAGGGACCAGGCCACTAAGCCTGGATACTTTGAAAATCAATTTAGGTGAAATAGCATTCACATTCATGACATGCCAGAAGTGAAAGAACAGGGGGACTTAGAAGAGTTCATGACCACATGGCTGGCAGAGTTAACTGGATGGTAACAGGCAGATTTCCAGCTATGCACAGAATGAGCACACAGAGCCTGCACGACCAAGCTCATGGACCCTAAGGCAAGATGGGGATAATTCATAGTGCGATTCCTGAATCACAAAGAAAAAAAAATGACATTTTTGAGGGTGGCATGTGTGAAGAAAAAACTTATGTTCTGGGGCAGGAGACTATTTCTCGGCCATGATTATGCACCACAGACTCAACTCAAACAAGCAAAGCTCTCATGAATAAGGGAATGAAGTCCCACATGTTCTTCCCAGCAGAACTGAAAATCTTCCTGGCTGCATGCCCCAAGAACTTTGCCACACTGGAAGAAGTGACTTCAACCCTGAGGGAGCTGGGGGAGGAGGCATCACATTAGAACAATAATATATAAGTAATATATTTCACAAATAACATATTAACATCAATTTTTGTAGTCAAAAAGTGAACTGTACTATGGAATCAGATATCCTATATTTATGTCTTAGCTATACAGTTTTTTACTGGTGTTATTCTGATGTTGCTTAACATCTTATGGGCCCGATTCTAGATGGGTGGTACAAGTTGCCACCGAACGCAACTTGTGCCACCCGCAACTGCGACATTGACCCTGCGCCCTATTCTAGAAGGGGCAGGGTCTCCGCAGCAAAGTCCTGCAACTTGCGGCTAGATACACCGCACAGAGGGCTTACCTGGCCAGCATGTTGCAACCCACAGCTGCAGGTCACAAGTGCACCCCCCCACCCAGCAAGCCACAACAGCCACCCTGCAGGGCTGCCCACACCCCCTTCCCCCCAAGCCTCCAGCAATTGCCCCGCAGGGCTGGCCACACCAACTGGCCCCTGAAACATCCTCTCAGTGCCCTGTATGGTTGGCCACTACAAATTGGCCCCTGAACACCTATAGAATGCCCGGCAGGGTGGCGCAGTCAACCCCCACCCGTGCCTCTCCTCGAGTCACCCGCAGCAAATGCGGCAATTGCCCTGACATGCTCTGGTAGTTTAGTGGCCCCCCACCCAGCCGTGCCAGTCCACCCAGCACCCCTCTACCCATCCCCAGCGGGCAACTGGCACAGCCCACCTCTCATCACCATGACCAGCCGCCGACTGAGTTCAGTATGAGCGTGTACTGAAAAGACATGCTCAAAAATTAATTTTCTGTAAACTTGAGTGATTTATAATAAGTTAATAGGGCCTCCAAATGGTGCCTTTTATGGTTTAAGAGACACCTCTCATGAGGTTGGGCAGACAAAGCCACTGAGCTTTGCTTTGAAGTTCTCTCACCCACGCCTCATGCTAGTTGTCTCTTGTTCTATAAGAGACATCCCTCAGAGACCCTATTAACTTACAAAAGACCTGTTTAAGTGGTCATGAGGGGAAATGTTAAAAGCCCATCCCCAAAATTTAAAGTGCTAAAAACATTTTTAAGGTTATGCATAACAGGTCATGTCAAGTCATATTTATTTGATCGGTCATAGACCATTACAAAACATACATAACATACATATCACACATATACTCAATATAAGTGAATTCTATTACAATCATAAGTTAAAAACATCTTCAATTATATGTAAAAAGTAAAAGAAATCCTAAAATTATGCTAACTCTTTTAGCTTTGTGTGCAATAGGCTATAACAGTACCTTATTCATATTTCAGGTATATAACTGCCATAACCTTAAAGTGACACAAGTTAAAAATTTTTTGTTGAAAATGTCCTATATGGACATCTATACAAACTTGACTTCCCATATAAAAGAGAGCCATTCATATATATTTGCCAAAACTGTACCACTATCTGTTTAAGAGTTTAGGTGGAGCCCTCTTTGTTCTATTATTATAAGAAGGGAGACCACAGGGACCAACACATCTGAATCCTGAGAGTTCAGAAGGTAAATCAACAATTGTTGGGGCTGATATTGCTGTTTTTCCAAAATTTTACCCAACAGAGAGGAACACTAATTCTCATATAAAGGGCATAGTAGGATCAAGTGTAAAAAAGTATCCTGTGCTAGTTTACATCTACAAAGGGTCTCTATATCCTTTTTCACCTTCATACTGCCCCCTTTTCTTATTAATTAAAAAAGACTCAACTCTGAACCTTGCCAACTGGATTCTCTGTCTTGGATCTTCCAGTATGGTTAGATATTTTTCTAGGTTATGTGTTCTCTTGTTTTTGCTAACCAATGGAAGGCCTAAGAGAGTCTACCAGCCTCTAGGTCCTTCTGTATGAAGATATCCTTAATTCTATTGTTTACAATCTCTTTAATATATTCAACAGGGTATCGTAAGCTATTCGGAATAATATGTAAAAGGCCATTTGGTTTGATTATATTCTCCAAAACTCTCAAAGAGGGGAAAGTTGTGTCATATTGTTCATAATTAATGGCTTCCTCAATGCATATTTGATGGTATCTATCAGAAGGCATCATGAAAGCCTTGATCTAGTAGTTAGTTAAGGGTTTATGTGACAAGGGAGAGGAGAGAATGGTGACTGCTAAAACAGAGATGACATTTCGGCTACCGTTAAAATGGCAATGGTATATTACAGCTACTGCATTAATGGCAATGTGCATATGTGGGGGGCTTTGCCCCCCACACACCCCCAATGTGGGGAGCTTCACCCTCCCACACACCCTTACTATTTATAATTAACTCCAAGGTCATAGCGCCTTGGGGAAGAGGGGAGGTCTATTATTGTCATTGCTGCAGTAGCCATAATATACCATTGCTGTTTTCATGGTAGCCGAAATGCCATCGCCATTTTGGCAGTCACCGTTTTCTCCACACCCTTTTCAGGGGTTACTGTTAATTAATCTTTGAGTACAGTAACATTTGATAGACAGTTCACCTAGTTTGGCCCTTACTAGAGCCGAGGTAGTGCTGTTTGGGACACCTAGGAGCTTCTTATAAAATTTGTTTAGGCTAGATTCTAATTTATTTCCACAATATAATCCCCAGATTTCAGCGCCACAAAGCAATTGACTTTTAATTTTGGCACTAACTACCATTAAGTTTCCTTTAATCAATTTTCCTCCATATTTGTAAGAAAAGGAGGACAACACTGTAAGAAAACTATCCGCCTTAAATTCTGTGTACCTCAAGTGTGCTCCCCAGGTTCCATTTTGATGGGCTATAAGCTCCAAGTAGCAAAATTCTTTAACAGCTTCTAACTTGTGTTTGTTTATATAATAGCTATGTATTTTCTTATTTCTTCCCAAAACAATTACTTTTGTTTTATCATAATTTACCTGTAGCTCAGCTTTTTGACATTCAGAATGAAATGTTTCCAAGCTCCTACTCATGCCCAAATAACTAAGAGAAAGTAAAGCAACATCATCTGCATATGCTAAATAGGTTATAGTTTTTAATCCAGTTTTGGGTAAATGGAAGTCAGGGTTGTGTATTTGTCTAAGAACTGTAGTAAAATAGAGATTAAACAACAAGGAAGCCAATGTGCAGCCTTGTTTCACATCTATATTGGTTTGGAACCAGCTACTCAATTCTTCTGAGTCCATAAAATGGACACTAGTATCTTGATGGATAAGTTTAATCATTTCTAGTAATGAAGATTCTAGCCCTAGTTCCTGTAGTCTTTCCCACATAAGGATCCTATTTACTTTGTCAAAGGCTGCTTTAAGATCAATAAAAGTACAATAAAGTTTTTGTTTTTTGACTGCCTTGTATTTGTGAATCAAATAAGCCAAAGTGTAACACTGGTCTATCGTTGAGTGGTTGTTTTTAAATCCCGCTTGAGCTTTATCTAGAATATTATTAGTCTCTACCCATTGCATTCATCTATTGTTTAGAATTGTGGTAAATACTTTTCCATTTGCATCCAAAAGGCTTAGAGGCCTATAACAAGCAAGGTTCCTTCTGTCCCCCTTTTTAAAAAATTGGAACACTGATGTTTAGCTTGCAACCTTTGTGCTACAAATAGAATTAAATAATTTGTAGAGAAAAGGGATCCAATATTGTTTAGTTCTTAAAATTACATCGAGGGGTACTCCATCTGGGCCTGGCGCTTTTCTTCTTTTGAATGAATTCAAATCAGTATCTACTTCTGAAAGTGTAATTTCCAGATTCTGGAACAAACATTCTGCTAGCTACCCGGATCTCGGTAGCTCTAGATAGGCATTCCAGATCCTCCCTGTAAAATAGTTGTTTGAAGCGTTTAATCCAGTCTCCTGCCTCAGTAGATGTCATTATTTGGTTATGATTTTTTGTACCATGGTTTACAATACTCCAAAAAATGTTGCTATCTTTGGAACAAACTGCTTTTTGCAGGCCAGTCCATAACTGTCTGATATATCTCTGCTTATTTTTGATTAATATCTCTCTGTATTCCCTTCTTGCTACATTCATTAGTTTATTATTGTTGTTTTTATCTAGTTTTTGTTTCAGTAATCTGAATTTTTGATTTAAATGTTTGTTTGTTTTTTTGCAATTTTACTTTCATTATTATAGCAAGGGAAAAGGAGTTTTTAGAAATAATATATGCTATGATGTTTATAATGGAGTTAAATTCTGAAATCAGCTGAGGACTTGGATGCTGATCCATCAGATCCAGGAGGTTTGATAGTATTCCCTTGCTTTCCAGAAGTGCCTCAAAATTGTAGCCCTCAATGGCTTTCCATTCAGTACCCCTCCTCTTGAATTGTATGGTAGTAGTCCTCCTTTCTTCATTTAGAATTCAATTTTTCTCAGTAATTTTTAATTCTAATGCCAAATGTTAGCTTTCAGGTTTCGGTACCAGTTACAGAGAAAGGCATCTGTCAATCAGGTGTAGATTGATCCACATGTAGTCAATGGTGGAAACCCTGTTTCCACCTAGGAAATAATATTCTCCTTCTGGATCCAGGAAAATCCTATCATTCAGAATGACTAGATTCTGTCTAGTTAGTGTTTCATGCAATTTAATGCCTTTTTTGTCCATGATTTTGTCTCTGGCATTTCTCATTAATTTTAGTTTTGTTTCAGAAAAAGAAGAACAAGCCTCTGAGATATCATTTGAACATCCCTGTAGCTGTCCCAATCTGGCATTAGAATCACCCATGATGAGTATAAATCCTTCTGGACAATCATTCTGTATATTGTCAATCAAATCTCCTAGTGCGTTAAGATAATTTGGATCCCCATTGCCATTTCATACAAGATGTGAATAATTAACAATGTACCATACCCTTTTGTTTCTCTCAATTATTTTAACCGCCAGGATGCTATTACTAGGGCTGTTTATTTCTTCAGTCATAACGTCTTTATTCAACTTAATAAATGTAACTAAACCCCCTATCCCCCACCCTAGTATTTTAGTTTCTTAGCTTTTTTGCTGCATGAACTATAACCAGTTAAAAATAGGTTATTCAATGCCCAAGTTTCCTGTATGGCAATAAGATGAAATTGGTTCAGATAATTATTGGTTTTAGGATCACCTATTTTATCACCTAGTCCTGAGGAATTCCATGATCGGACTTTAAATATATTCCCATCCTCGAGGGGCAGTCATCCTGAATCCAGGATATGAATGTTATTTCTAGCTTCCATTCTAATGTTATGTCCCTGTGGTCTGCCTTCCTGGGCACAGTTGTGTCATTGCTTCAAAGTAGTAAGGATCTTATATCTATTGAAAGTTTAAGGATCTAACATCTATTGAAAGTTTCAACCAGACTTTACCAAGTTTCAGAATTCATTTGTATTTTGGCATGCTTATGAACCAACATTTCATTTTCTTTCTCTATACAGAGCTGGATTCCCAGTTGGTCTAAAATGCTTTGTTTACTCATAGTTCCCTTACCATATTTTCTTGCTTTACATAAAATAGTAACTGACCATCATATACCTGTCTACTCACCTTGCTTATGTGGAGGCTGCTGACTTGTGGGCCCAGGCATACATTTAGAAAATCAGTCAATTCACCCCTTTTGTTGGATTTATTCTCTTTCGGAAATTGTTTTAACCCAAAGATCGAAATCATAATTTCTGTCTGTTTTATCCCATCTGTGACTTTATGTGTATAGAACTCAGGAAAGAGTTCCTTTAGCTGGGTAATGTCTCCAGTTATAATGCCCAGATTAAATAGATCTTTGGCCCTCTAGATTATGGCATTCAAGATATAAAATTGTTCTGTAACAAACAGAACCAATTCCGAGCTGACTATAGGCCTAATAATACTAACTATATCTTTCACTAGTGTGCAGCCATCCAACAAGGAAGACAGTAGACCAGTTACAGAATCAGCTAGTTCTTCTTGTGTTTCATTTGGTAAACAAGTCACCTTATATAAAGGTAAGACACAGTCAGTACTCAATGTTTTTACCAAGAAAAGTTTGAAATGTTCAGTCTGGCTGCTTATATTAGAATTTTCATTTGATGACCACTTGCAAATTTTCTCAGATGAATTACTCTTTCCTATCAATTCTACTTTATGATTACTCTTGCCATCTGATACCATGTGCTTTGTATCATGGCTATTTGGATTCTTGAGTCTCGGAGTTTCTTTCTATTGATTGCTTTTTTTGTTATCTTTAGAGTTTACTGAAGTTTTTTTTTTATTCCAGAGCTCTTTAGGTGTCTCTTTTTTGCTCCCTTTTTATTTAACCATCGGGGCTTAATCCAGTCACATATCTGGAATGTGTAGTATGGTACAGGCTGCATACCTATTGGCTCATGCTGTGAATCAATGAGCATACAACCCTACCTACTGTGTCAGTTGGAGGGTGGTGGGGCAACAGGTGGGTGGGATGCTGCCGTCCGCCACTGACCGGGGGGGAGCAGGGCGGTGGGGCTTAATGGGTGGGTGGGGATGGTGGTACTGCTGGACCACCAGGGATATTGGATTTTATTTATTATTACAAATGCCTGTGATCGGGGTGACAGTGGTCCACTGGACCACCAGGGATATTGGACTTTATTTATTATTATAAATGCCTGCGATCGGGATGACAGTGGTCCACTGGACCACCAGGGATCTAGAACATGATTTATTTTTACTTAAGCCCGTGATCAGGCTGTGGGGCACATTGCCACGCTGTGCAGAGGGAGTCGGTCCCCGATGGCTGCTGCCTGGCAGGGCACCAGGTGCAAGTCACCGGGGATTGGCGCACCTGCATGCAAATGGGGCCATAATGACATGCAAATGGCCTAATTTGTGCCTTGCATACATTATGGCCCCATTTGCAAGTGCACTTTTGAATATCGTGGTTGTTGCACATAGCGCAATGGAACTTGCGCTAGTGCATCCCCCTGCTCCACTCTGGCCACTTGCACTGTTGCAGTGCCAATGCACCATGCACACTGCGGGTGCCCAGGGTGTGATATTCAATGATACTGTGCCATGGTGCAGCTCCATTGACTATCGCCCAGTCAACGCTCCTAAGCAGCCAAGTTGTGCTGTGCCCAGGCTTGCACCACAGCCTGGTGCAGTCTGAATATCTGGGCCTGGGTGTATTGGGGGAAAATTCAATACCAGTGATTCCAGTTTAATTCTATTTTCTAAGCAAACCCCTTTTGTAAATTAGATATCTTGCTTTATCTTGACTAGCTGCTTCACCAAGAACAAATTGGCATTGAATGGGTCTCTCAGAACAGTCAACATGTCTCTAGAAATACCTTCAGTATCAGGTGTATCAGATATTTTCTCTAATTCAGGGCTCATTGTCCAAGAACAAGAACTGTTGGGACTGATTGAGAGCTCCCCTGATTTGTCCTTGAGTCTAACTTTATTAATCTTTTCTTGTGTATTTTCCCCCCTCCTTTACCCAGGTCTATTCCATCTAATTTTCTAAGCTGTAGTTTCTATAATTACTGTTACAAATTGGTGTATTTATATCAGCCCTCTGTGGAGAGATGATATACGTATGTGTCTAATATGGTTTGCTTTCATTATTCCTTTTTTCATTATTTTCAATCCGCAGTGATTCCCTTGTACTTCTTACCTCAGAGTCCAGAATAGATAAATTATGGAAAATTTCAGAAAAATCTATTTTTTGATCCAAAGATTGGGATAAATCTAAATCCTGTTTTTTTGTAGATAATAAATTAGGCACAGTATTATTTAATATGTTATGCTAATCTCTGTTTAAGATTCTCACTGAGGCATTTTAAGTCTTCTTGCTGGGACAGAGGTGGCCGTTGAAGTTTGAAAATGTGGTGAGGTTCTGGAAAGCTAACTTTGTCATAAGTTTCTGTAAGTTGTTATTGTTTGCAAGTTGTGTTTTAAAATTGGCTGAACTCCTTAAGAACTTTCTGGAATAGAGGGACACAATCCTTAAATCTTTCTGTGCTAGCTGGAGACTGTTCTTGTGGGGGAGGGTCTTTGGCCAGTAACACAGCCAGCCAATCAAGGTTGTTTGCATTTCAGTTAATCTCTGTTTAAAATTCTCACTGAGGCATTTTAAGTCTTCTTGCTGGGGCGGAGGTAGCAGTTGAAGTTTGAAAATGTGGTGAGGTTCTGGAAAGCTAACTTTGTCATAAGTTTCTGTACGTTGTTATTGTTTGTAAGTTGTGTTTTAAAACTGGCCTAACTCCTTAAGAACTTTCTGGAAAGCTCTCCCACCCACTCCTTGCATTAGCCTTTCTTAAATACAGAAGAGTCACTGGGGTTGAGCTTAAAGGCTGGGACGGAAGAATTTAGCGAGTTGCAAACTTCCCCTGTAAGCAAACTCTTAAGGCTAATAGTCAGGTGGGGAGAAGTTCAGCCACTCAAATGTTGCAAGTTTAAAAGTCTTGGACTAGTGGGGAACCTGGTTGCTCACCCAAGGAAACCTACTTGGAGGGGGGATAGGACCACATGTCATTAGGGCCGGCATCTTTGGGAGGGTGGTGGGGTGCACAGGGTGTGGGGCACCCATGATGCTGGACTGGGCTTGGAAGTTTGGTGGTTGCCCAGTATACTACCAGCTGGCACAGCTTAGGGAGGAGGTTGAGGGGATTAGGAGACAGCTGGGGAAGGGGGGAGGTATGGTTGGGGAATAGGGCAGGGGCTCTCCCATGGGGTTGCAATGGGGTTGCACCAAGCACTAGGAGTGGGGGCATAGGGAAATGCATGCAGGAGAGTACTCTGGGGTTGTATAGGGACCCTGGTAGATGGGGCACAAAAGGAGGATACTACAAAGGAAGCAGACAGGTAACTGGGGACCCTCACAGACGGGGGCCAAAGGGAGGACATTCTCAGGGAAGTAGGCAGATGTCTGGGGCTGGACAGAAGGAAGCAATAGGGGGAGGTGGATCAGACCTTAAGCTCAGTAACCACTTCAATTCTCTTCTTCTGCTTTGAGGATGAGGGGGTGATGTAGCCATGACAGGGGTGGTTAGAGATGGAAAGGGAGTAGAGGGCAAGATGCAGGGACTGGATAGCATGAGAAACATGGGGGAACTTGGAATGCAGGAAAACGGGGGGAGCAGGGGATCAGAGCAGGAGGATGAGAGGGTAGAGGGAGGAAAGTGCAAGGAAAAGGACCAGTTGGGAGAAAAGGGCAAGGAGAAGGACCAGAAGTACAATGAGGATACAGTAAAGGGAGCTGAGGGTTTAGGCCAGGGGAGCACGACAAGCATGGTGGGGCTGAACAGAGACAGGAAGGAAGGGAGGACGAACCAGACTAGTTTAGCAGATGGGGGGAAGGACTAGTCACAAGCAGTAACGTGGGGGTAGCGAGGTACAGAAGGAAACTCCAGAGGACAAGAGGCATAGGATCGGAGGGGAAGGGGTGGCCAGGGTAAATAAGGAGTGGATGGCAGGTGGGACCCAGATAGGGGGAGGAGTAAGGAGCCAGCTGGGGGGAGGGGCCCGGTAGAAAGGATGAGGGACATGGAAGGGGGAGAAATGGAGGAAAAGGGGCTGCCAGAGTGCTCCTGTTGGGTGATTCCATGATCAGGGGGATCAAATGGGATAGGGAGGGAGAAGCCTGCCCGGTTTGAACAAAATGCTTTCCTGGACTAACAGTGCACAGGGCCAAGCATGAGGTATATCAGCTGGCAAAGGATTGTGGAGGTTCACCGGACATACTGGTCCACCTGGATACCATTGACATTGAAAGAAATAGTGAGCTAGAAATACAGACAAGGTTCAGGATGCTTGCCAGGGTCTATCATGATATAGGATGCACAGTTTCCTTCTTGGAAATCCTGCCAGTGCCAAGGGCTAGTGGGGAACACAAGAGGAAGATTAGGGCAATCAAGCAGTGGCTCAGGGAGTGGTGTGGGGCCAGAGGGTATGGGTTGATAGGGGATTGGGGGGGAGAACTGGGAGGATAAGGGGCTGTATGCTAGAGATAGGCTGCATCTCAATTCGGAGGGGAAGGAAATCCTTAAGTTGAAAATAGAGGGGTTCACTGGTGAAAGGTGGGGTATAAACTTGTGAAGGGGGGAGGGATGGGAGAAAAAGCTGTCGAGGGGGGTCCAATTAAGGAGGAACTCTGTCTCCACCCCCCTGGTGAACTGGAAGAACGCAGGAAAAAGCCAACTGGTAAGGTGTGGGCCAGGGGAAGACAGAATCCCCACGGGAACACGAGCAGTGCAAATGGAAGTATACGGAAAGGGTGGAAGGTAGTCCTGCTAAATGCCAGGAGCTTGGGCAATAAAATGTCTGAGCTCCAGGTGATGCTAACTGAGGGAGAGGTGGATGTGGCAGTGGTCTCTGAGACCTGGGCCACCACAAGGCACAACTGGGACCTGAACCTGGAGGGTTACACCATGTTCAGGAAGGACGGGGGGGAGAGGGAAGGGGAGGAGGGGTAGCAATAATAGTCAAAAACTGCATTGCCATAAGAGGAGTGGAGGAGGCGGAGGGAACTGTGGAGGTGATTTGGGTCACCTTGATAACAAGGGGGGGGCAAGAGAGTAAAAATAGGAGTGGTGTATAAACCCCCTGCACTGGAGGAGGAGCTGAAGTAGTCTGGTGGCAGATGTTGGGAGACACTGCAGATTGGGAAGGGGAAGAATGGTGGTGTTGGGGGACTTAAACATGCCAGGAACAGACTGGGAGACTATGACATCCTCGGTGGCCAGGGAACAGAGGTTGTTGGATGTTTTTCAGGACGCGTTCCTAACTCAGCAGGTGGGGGAACCAACCAGGGAGGAGCGGATACTGGATGTGGTCCTGGCAGACAGTGACCAGATTAGGGGCCTGGAGGTAAGGGACCCATTGGCGGGGAGCGACCATGCCACGGTCTGGTTCTGTCTGACTCTAGGAGGGGTAGAAGGCTGTACAAAGATGGAGGTGACTGACTTCAGGGGGGTGGATTTCAAGGAAATGGGAAGGATCCTTAAGGAGTACTTGGATGGGATTGGGCCAGACATGGACGCTGACAGTAGGTGGGAAATCATCAGGAGGGGGGTGCAGGATGCTACCAGCATCTGCGCAGGAGTAATACAAAAATGCGGTAGGGCCTGAAAACCCTGCTGGTGGACCAGGGAGGTTCAGGAGGTGGTGAGGGGAAAGAAGGTGGCCTATAGGCAATTCAAGTGCTCAAGGAGTGAAAGGGACTGAGGGGAGTACGAGCTAATGGCCAGAAGAGCCATTAGGGTGGTGAGAGTGGCTAAGGCAAGGAAGGAGCAGAACCTGGCCAGGCAAATTAGGAGAGGGAACAAGGGGTTCTTTAGATACACTGGGGAAAAACGAAGAGTGAAGGGGCAGATTAGCAGGATTAAAATAGAGGAGGGATGGACACAAGACCTGGGGGAGCAGGCCGAGGTACTAAATGAGTACTTCACCTCAGTTTTCACCAAGGAAAATGGGGGGGGGCTGAATTATACATGGGAGGAGATGGTGAAACTGAGAAGGGGGGACCCTTACCGATCGGTAGGTCTGGGGGGGGGCACCTTTGGCAGGTGGGGGGAAGGAAAAGCAGGTGTATGAGGTAGCGGAGGTGGAAATCACGGCAGAGAGAGTGAGGGAAGCCCTCAGGTCCCTTAATATGGAGAAAGCACCAGGGCTGGATAAATTACATCCCAGAGTGCTGAAGGAACTGGCGGATGTCCTGGTGAAACCCCTGGTGGAACTCTTCAGCATCTCTCTGAGGACAGGGTGGGTGCTCAAGGACTGGAAGGTGGCACATATAGTGCCTATTCACAAGGGGGGATCAAGGGAGGTGGCAAGGAACTACAGGCCCTTCAGCCTGACATTGGTGGTGGGCAAGGTGATGGAGGGCATTGTCAAGGGGAGAGACTGGGGGGGACCTGGAAAAGTTGGGGTGCCTGGATGATAGACAGCATGGATTCATCCTGGGGAAATCGTGTCAGACAAACCTTGTGGAGTTCTATGACTGGGTGATGAGTGCCTTGGACCTGGGTAGAGCAGTGGATGTCCTCTTTCTTGACTTCAGCAAGGAGTTTGACTCTGTTTCTCACTGAGCCTGTTGGATAATCTGGGAGAAATGGGGGTGGGGAACCAGATGATCAGATGGATAGGCAATCGGCTCCAGAACCGGACCCAGAGGGTTGTGGTTGGTGGAATAGTCTCATCCTCAAGGAGGGTCATTAGTGGAGTCCCTCAGCCATCAGTCCTTGGGCCCCTCCTGTTCAACATCTACATCTCTGATATAAGGAAGAGTATCAGGAGTGAGATTAGTCTCTTTGCAGATGACTCAAAACTGGGGTCATTGGTGGACGGGGAGGAGGGGAGGGTGGCCCTACAGGGGGATCTGGAGGCTCTGGAAAGGTGATCTAGAAAGTGGAAGCTGAGGTTCAATGCAGGGAAATGCAAGGTACTGCTCCTGGGAGCGAGAAACCCGGGCCAAGTGAACACCCTGGGGGGGAAATGCTAAAAGTCTAGATGGCAGAGAGGGACCTGGGGGTGGTGGTGGATGTCAAGATGAACAACTTGGAAACTTGTAGGAGGGCAGCAGCAAAGGCCAACAGGATGCTTGGATGCATCACTAGGGGGCTCACCTCCAGAAGGAGGGAAGTGATACTCCCACTGTACAACTGCTTGGTGAGGCCGCACCTCAAGTACTGCATGCAGTTTTGGAGGCCACATTTAAAGAGGGACATTGAACTCCTGGAGAGGGTCCAGAGGAGGGCAACCAAAATTATTTGGGGCTTGAGGGATAGAACCTATGGGGAGAGGCTCGAAGAGCTAAATATGTACACATTGGAAGAGAGAAGGGACGGGGGACATAATAGAGGTCTTCAGGTACATGAAGAGGATAAATAGGGGAGGAGCAGTCAGGGTACTGTGAAGGAAGGGGGCAACTAGAAGGCATGGGTGGAAGCTGGAGGGGGGAGAATCAGTGGAGAAAGGAGGAGGTGCTACTTCACTAAGAGGGTGGTGGAACCATGGGATGTGCTGCCCAGGGGGCTGGTGGAGGCAGAAACAGTGGAGGGATTCAAGAGGGTGTGGGACAGGTACAGGGGAAGGGTTCTGGAAGCAAAAACCGCTGCAGCGAGAATATCTGGGACTGGGAAGGGAGAAGCCAGAGAGGGAGAGGGGGGCAGCAAGGTGAGCTCCCAGGGTGGGGGCTGACCAAACGAGCAGACAAAAAAGACCATTAGGCCTATTCTGCTGGCATTTTAGTATGTTAGTATGTTATCAACAAAGGCTTAACATTGTTCCTCTATGGGTACATTTCTACAATAAGCCTGGGTAGTAGAACTTGATCTTAACCTTACTTCTGGGGTAAAAAACTTATGAATGTCTTCACTATCTCCACTGGGTGTGGATACAAACTGGGGTAGTGTTTTTTTCCCATGTAATTGCTTACTTATAAGTTTGTTGGTATCTCTCCTAGTGCTTTTCTCTATTTCTGTGATTCTGTTATTAATCCCCTCAGATGTTTTAGTCTGGTGTCTACCTAATACTCATAAAGCAAGAGTTTTCAGTGATAAAGGGCCTTTGAATTTGCTATTGCACCTTCGCCCATAGACCCCCCCATCTGTTAATCTACTGCCCATAGGGTCCCTATTCTTTCTGCATCTTATGGCAGGCATAACTGCTGTGTGTCCTCTATATGACAAAAAGGATGAGTTACCAAAGTTTCTAGACAAATTCAGAGTCAGCAATTTCAACAGCTTCAATAATAAATATCACTACCTTCTAAAAATAATAAATATGTTGCCTGAATGTAGAGAACCACAAACATGGATTTATAAGGACAAAACAAACAAAGCCAGGCAACAAATCACCTTATTAAGTCCACTCCAAGGGCTCTTCAAACAGTCTCCTGGCCCAAGTCCAGCCGCATCCAACTTGTCCTGTGTTTCTTATAGTTCTTTGAGGTTTTAGTTTCTTATGGTTTCTTGGCACTTTCAAATCCATTTCTTTTTTAAAATGATATCCACTTCCAACAGTGCATGCGGAGATAATGGATAAGTCAAGGCAGTTACTAAACATATAAAAACAAAAGGAGAGTGCTCAGTAACCATTAACACAGGAATAATATCCTTTCCTATCCTGTACTACTGAAGAAAGACAATAAAGTGTCTCTACAGTAAAACAGAGAAACACCGGATCCTGAGCCTGAGGTACATACACCTCTAAATTGTTTTAACATTTTCACAAAAGTGGGACCAAGACAGAAGCAGGAAACTACAGACCTGTCAGTCTGACCTCTGTGGTAGGGAAAGTGATGGAGTCACTTCTGAAGGAAAGAATAGTTGAGTACCTAGAGGTCAGTGGAGCATAGGATCCAAGGCAGCATGGGTTCACAGCGGGAAGGTCATGTCAGACCAGATCTAATAGATTTCTTTGACTGGGTGACCAAAGTAGTAGACCAGGGAGGGGCTGTGGACATGGCCTACCTAGACTTTAGCAAGGCATTTGACACAGTCCCACACAAAAGATTATTAGTCAAATTAACCAGCCTGGGAGTGGGTCCCAGGGTGATAGCCTGGGTAAAACATTGGCTGGACAACAGGACACAGAAGGTAATTGTAAATGGAGTCCACTCTGAAGAAAGGGCGGTTACCAGTGGGGTACCGCAGGGTTCAGTATTGGGTCCAGTCCTTTTTAATGTCTTCATCAGTGACATTGCAGAGGGACTGGAAGGAAAAGTATGCCTTTTTGCAGATGACACAAAGATCTGCAACAGGGTTGATACACAAGGAGGCGTGGAAAGGATGAAAAGGGACTTGGCAAGGTTGGAGGAATGGTCAGACGTATGGCAGCTAGGATTCAATGCAAAAAAGTGCAAAATAATGCACCTGGGAAACAAGAACCCAGGGGAAGAATACACAATGGGTGGGGAGGTAGTAACAACAACAAAACAGGAAAGGGACCTGGGGGTAATCATATCAGATGACCTTAAGGTTAGCAAGCAATGTGAGAAGGCAGTAGGGAGGGCGGGGTATACTGGGATGTATAGGGAGGCATCAGCAGCAGAAAACAGGAAGTTGCTATCCCTCTGTACAGACAGTTGGCGAGACCCCATCTGGAATACTGTGTCCAGTTCTGAGACCCCATCTCGCAAGGACATAGACAGGATAGAGGCAGTCCAGAGGAGGGCAACTAAAATGGTGCAGGGTCTGCAAGAGAAGCCGTATGAGGAGAGACTAAAGGAGCTTAATATGTATACCCTTGAGGAAAGAAGGGAGAGGGGGGACATGATAGAAACTTTCAAGTACCTCAAGGGAATCAACAAAGTCCAAGAGGGTAGCATCTTTCAGAAAAAGAGACTTGCAAGAACAAGGGGACACAATATAAAGATAGAAGGAGGGCGGTTCAGGGGCAATGTGAGGAAGTATTATTTCACAGAGAGGGTAGTGGATGCATGGAACAGCCTTCCTGAGAAGTTGTGGGGTCTAAAACTGTGGGAGAATTCAAGAATGCATGGGACAGACATAAGGCAATTCTTGTGGGGGGCAGGAAGATATAGGCTGTTGGTTAACTAGGATCTGCGGCCTATCCTGTAGGTAGAGAAATGGGCAGACTAGATGGGCCTAGCGGTCCTTATCTGCCATCAAAGTCTATGTTTCTATGTTTCTACAAGTAAAATATAGAATATTTAAACAGCAGAAGATTATGCTACACAATAAAAAAGGGAATGCCTTGAAGATCCTTACTTGTGATGTTTATCCAAAAATCCTAAAATTCCAGGTCCCAGGAATAAGATAGCTATAGAAGTTAAATGCTGGAAATGCTAAAACTGCCAGGCACTGAACGGTACCGTGGTGCTAACCAAGCTCACTCACGGAGTGATGATAGAGCCCAGTTCCGTTTTGGAGTGAGTTGCGAGAGAAAAACTTCACACTCGCACTCACAGGTACAAAGCCAGACACTCATTTCAAGCACTAGCACTAGCATTAGCAAGCTTTACTTTTGGCAGCCAGATTAATAATAAAAGCTGGAAAAAAGTTTGCAAATAGATAAAACGACCAGGTGATAGATGGTGCACCAGCCGAGTGAAGAATGCCAAAATGCCAGAATGCCAAAATGGAGAAAGCACGCATGCACTATTTATGTAGCGAGTCACGTGAACTCTCTGTGGTGCGTTTTTAAAAAAAAGACCAAATTGTACACAAATAAGAGAATGCATCATACAACTAAGATATAAAATAACACACAAAGGCCCAGATATTCAAAAGGGTTACACATGGCGCAACAGTGTTGCGCCATTGCAAATATGCGCCATGTGTAACCTCTGATGCACCCAGTCATGATATTAAAATGGGAATTGTGCCCGGCACAAACCCGGCGCGCCTGAGCCGCATCTGTGCCAGGGCGCGGCACAGGTGGGTGTGCCCATGCATACCTGCATATCCCGATATTCAGCCCGGGATGTGCTGGAGTCCATGCATGCAACCCTACTTGCGCTGCACACAGGTGAGCCAAAAAAGGAACAATGGCTGGCCACCCACAGGTGAGCTGCCGACAGTAGGCGCACATGAAGGGCTACACGTGGGTGGCTACCAATTCTCGCTGCACCTGGCGGCACCCCCATGCCCGATCGCAGGCTTACATACAAAAATGACCCTCCAAAATCACTGGTGGACCAGTGCACCACTGTCAGCCCAATCACAGGCTTGTGTTAGATAAAAGTAATTCCTATATCCCTGGTGGTCCAGTGGACTGCTCGCAGCCCGATTGCGGGCATTTGTAATAAAAACAAATGACGTCCAATATCCCTGGTGGTCCAGTGGTACCCCTCCCACCCGCCCACTGAGCCCCACCGCCCGCCTCCTCCGGTCAGCAGCGAGCGGCAGCACCACACCCGCCTGCCGCCCCACCACCTGCTGACTGACACCGTAGGTAGGGTTGTACGCCCATTGGTCTACAGCATGAGCCAATGGGCATGCAGCCTGTACCATACTACACATTCCAGATAGTTGTGATAATTGAGTGAGATAATCTAAGGTTAATATAGATTTCTTAGCATATTGTGATCCATGATTAGTGCAAATGGTCTTGTTTCAATATGATAATTAATATCATTATACAAATTATATATATATATATATATATATATATATATATATATATTTTATTTTTTTTTTTTAGCAACACAGTGGCCTGATGAAGTGGGATCACCATGAAACTGTTGCCTGTTTCTTGTGTAATGAGACTTGAATAAAAAATTAAAAAAAAAGTTATATTTAATGTGGAATTCATCCATTCATATATTTGTAACAATTATCTTGGTACTAATGGATGACCCAATAATAGAGATTTTCTAAACCTGTCAGCCTGGAATCCCCTCCTTTTTTTCAAATAGATGTATGACTACTGATGTTAAACTTATTGGACGATAATTTTCTGGCCTAGAGTGATTGCCTTTTTTTTGAAGATTGGAACAACTATTGTTTCAGACCAGTCATATGGAATAAGACTTTCCTGGAGATATTTATTAAAAATGAAGGTAAGGGGTTTTACTAAGGCCTCAGCTGTTTCCAGTAAAAATCTGGGGTTAATATCATCAGGTCCTGGACTAGATGTCTTATTTAAAGAATGCAGAGCCTTGAGTACTTTGACTTCAGAAATGGAGTACACTATTAAAGTGTCACCTATACATTGAATAGTTATGGGATCCTGTTTTTTTTTTTTTTTTAGAAAATACCGAACAAAATTGCACATTAAAAATGTCAGCTATATCTTTGTCAGAGGCTATAATAGAGTTGTCCATAATTAATGGACCTATATGTCTACAATTCCCTCTTTTGTGATTAAGATAGGAAAAGAGGGATTTATAGCCATCTTTGAGTATGCCAATCAAAACTCCAAGTTTCTTTTAGACTGTAGAATATAATTTATTACGTTTTTAACCGCTTTTTTGTATTTTGCTAAGACCTGTACTTTAGCAATACCATCACTTTGTTTTTAAATGAGAGAAAAGCCTTTGTTTGCTTTTAATTTGTTTCATAATAGTTTTATTTAACCAAAGAGGAATCTTCCCCTTATTATTATATTTTTTTACTATAGGGATGAATGATTCTTCCAAGTGATGAATCATACATTTCGGATAACACCAAGCTTCCTCAGTAGAAAGGGGGATTAGAATATCCTCCCAGGCTATTTTATTTAAACAATCATTAATGTTTTTAAAGTTAGCATTACCATATTTCTTGAATACAGTATGACTTGAAATTTGTCGAGAATTGAGATTTAATGTAAATGTAATTGAACTATGGTCACTGGACCCCAAGGGGTCCTTGATGTAACTATTGATGTGCTATCTCCAACATTGGTTATTACAAGGTCCAGAATGTTATTCCCCCCCCAAGTGGGCTCAAAAATAACTTGCTCAAGACCCAAGTCCACTAAAAGTGAAACCAATTCCTTTTCACTGTAGGTACTACTAGATAGTGAAGTCCAATTTATGGTAGGCATATTAAAGTCTCCTAGAATTAGGATGTTACTTTTGGCGGTCATTGTTTCTATTTCTTTATGTAAGAGGGAAGTATAGTCAGAAGTAGCAGATTGGGGCCTATAACAGGTGCCTACCAAAAGTTGGAGTTGTCCCTTAAGTTGGATATATACCCACAAGGTTTCAATATCATTAGACTGTGGGAGCTGATAGGAAGCAATATCCTCCTTAACATAAAGGCAACACCCTCCCCCTATCTGACCCTGTTGATCCCTGTGGTATAACCTGTAATCTGGTAAATTCACTGTCTCTGTGGAGTTAGTATCCCACCAACTTTAGGTTATGAATATGAGTCCATATTTAACCAAATTATATTTAGCTTCCAATTCTCCCATTTTAACTAGGTTTAGAGATCTAGCATTCAGGGACAAAACCTCACAATCTGTAATTTTACTGAGTATAGAATTTTTTAGAGAAGAGGGTAAAAACCCTTTCTCCCTCCTTGCTTCTAGTTTAAAAGAGTTTTAATGGCTGATGACATACTTCTTCCCAATAAAGTGCTAACACATCTGCGGAGATGCAAAGCATCCCAGCAAAAAGGGAATTGAAAAAAAAAAGTTTTCCCAGTGGGCAAGACATAAAATTCCCTGTTGTGAACTCCATCTCCTGAGCCAGTCATTGAATGCCCTGATTTTACTTATAACGGAATTGGTTGCTCTTGGAACTGGTAAAATCTTGGAGAAACAAACAAGGCAATCTTCATCAGCTAATACATTATTGAGAGGGATGATGTCATGTTTACTTTATCAGCTAATACATTATTGAGAGGGATGATGTCATGTTTACTTTATCAGCTAATACATTATTGGGAGGGATGATGTCATGTTTAAGCTCAGCTAAACTAGTTCTATTAATGTTGTTTGTTCCAGCATGTATTACAAACAGAGGATTATTGTCTGCCCCCTCAAGTACCTTTTTAATAACAGAAGTAACATCAGAAATTCTTGCCCCTTTCAAACTGTAGCATGTCCGATTCAGTTTGTCTGGATTACAAATCGCATGATCTATGTGCTTTATAATTGAATCTCCAATTACATAAATCTGCTTGTTTACAGGGGGGTCTGTGATTACACTTGGAGGGGTTATAATATGTTCACTACCTTCACTGTTAACATGACATGTACCTTGATGGAAGTTATTAGTATTGGATGTAGTCCTCTTAATTTTGTTTTTATTACTTATAGAACCATCAGGAAGATGACTAGTGGCTGTACAGATCCCTGTATTACCGTTTGTATTATCATCCCCTAAGGAGTCTAAACTCTCATGAATGAGAACATCATAACCATTGGATAGGGGAAGTATGGGAGCACTATTAAACATTTGCTCTCCCCTACGTTTGGTTTTGGTATTTTTTTTGGTTACTGTTGCCCAGTTGTCAGGTTCATCTAGAGGCAAGGAAAGGGGCATAGTATGACTGGGGGGATCAAGTTCCACTGAAGGGGTTACAATTGGAGGACTGAGTATATCTGGAGGCACAATCTGTTTTGATTTGACTCGGTACTGTTACCTTGCATTCCTGGTTGACTGCCACGCTTTGACTCTGTACTGTTACCATGTTTTACTGCCTGAACCTGAATGTTCCATGTTGCTGGCTGTGCCTTTACTCTGTATTGTATTGCCTGTACCTTGTAACTCTCCTGGGTCACACCTGAAAATTGGCACTTGACTGTCTAGTGTGCTTACCTGGTTAACAAAAGCTAAATAAATAAATAAATAAATTGCCAAATAAGTGTTACGAGGGCTACTTTACAGTATTATGGGACTGCTGTATGGCTCCGTATTTAAGTGTAAGTGGGAGCGCAGGGCCTGGAGGGCACGTGCTTCCACATATGCATACCATTACACAAACAATGGGCAATGTGAAGGGAGTGCAGTGCCTGAAGGGCCCACGCTCTCACAAACACATACCACTAACCACTTACATTACACTTTTCGAAGAGAAGGGAAATTGATGGCAAAGAACTCTGTTAATGCATCAGTTAGGGTTGATGTCACTGCAAAAAAAGTTTGGAAATTTGATGTTTGGGTTACCACCCGTACCATCTCTGACCCTACAGGCACCAACAGGCACTGGGGCATGCCATGGGGTCATCACACCTAGCTCTCACCCCATTCTCCTATACTGTTGAGTGTCAGCTTGTTTACACATGGAATGGGATGAGAGTTGGTCCTGATGACCCCATGGCACACACCAATGCCTGTTGATGCCTGTAGGGTTGGGGTGGTGGAATATTGGCAAATTAGTGTTACAAGATTCCTTTTCAGGTCTATAGGGTTACTGTATGGCTCCATTGTTATGTGTAAGTGGGAGTGCAGGGTCTGGGTTGCCTGTGCTCCCACAGACACATATCATTATGCACAACAGGGCAGGGCCCAGTGCTCCCACCAACACTTGCCATTTACTAGTTACATTACACTTTTTCAAAAAGTAAGGAAATTCATTGCAAAAACTTTGTTAATGCATCAGTTAGGGTTGATGTCACAGTGACAAAAGTTTGGAAATTTGATGTTAGGGTTAACCCTCCCACCCCCCACCCCCCCATCCTCCATATACCAACAGACATTGGGATGTGCCATGGGTTCATCAGTCCTAACTCTCACCCCATTCTTCTATACTGTAACATAGTAGCTTGCTTACACATGGAATGGGGTGAGAGTTGGGCCTGACTACCCCATGGCACATGTTGGTGTGGGGAGGATGGGGGGTTGGGGTGGTAGGGGGTTAACCCTAACATCGCATCTCCAAACTTTTGGCACTGTGACATCAACCCTAATGGATGTATTGACAAAGTTTTTTGCATTGAATATATATATATATATATATACACACATATATATTAGTGGTATGGTGGTGCCACTATAGTTAGGGTTGAGTACCCCATTGAAGGTTAAATGGTGAAATTTTGCACCTTAATAACCTTGTCACCATTCAATGGATTTGCCTGAAACTTGGCAGGCACAGGATGTAATCATAGATCTTGGGATCTGTAAACTTCCGTACCAGTCAGATATACAGCTGTGGAGTTATTAAGCAACATTCTGGCATGCAATTACATTTTTTTGCACATTCTTTGCTCGCACCTACAGGTCACATGGTTTACATGACCAGTCCGAAAACTTCAGGGAATGTGCGGCCAGGGTCCCTGAAGTGCTTTTCTAAGATTTTGTGAAAAAATATTAAACGGTTCAAAAGTTATTCAAAAAACAAATTTCCCATTATAGTCAATGGGAAAAGTTAACAAAAAGTTCAACAATGTCACAAATGCAGTTTTTAGTGTCACAAATGACCCCTGTAGTGTCATGAGTCAGCCATTTTTTTTCAGTCAGTGGTCAGAGAAATGCTTGGCATTTAAATTTAGGACCCTCTCAATACACAATTCATTTTGTGTTTACCTAGCAGAGCCCTGAGGGTGCTAGCTATGTCTTTTTGGGGGGTTGAACACCCCAGAAATATGTTTTTCAAATTTTTGTAAAAAGTAGTGTCGCAAAGTAGTGTCACACTCATGACAGTTTCGTGACTTCATTTGCAAAAGTGTCGTGATTTGCGACACTATTTTGCAACACTATGCCCAAAATTACAGGAATTCTTTGCCACCCTGCTGCAAAAGAACAGTTTGGTCTATTGGGCTGAAATTTGGAGAAAAGACAGCCAACATGCCACAAATGTGCCTTTTTGTTGTTTGGTGAAAAAATATTGGAGGGCTGAAAAGTTACAGCACTCCGAAGTTGACACTTTTTCCCATAGGATAACATTACGGCATCTGCCACATTACATGAATTCTTTGCCACCCTGCTGCAAAATAATGCTTTAGTCTTTTGGGCTGAAATTTGGAGGGAAGAAAGCTAGCATCCCCCAGATGTGCCTTTTTGTGGATAGGTGAAAAAATGTTACAGGGTGTCAAAGTGACGGCACTCTGAAATTGACGCTTTTTCCCATAGGATAACATTATGGCATCAGTCGCACCTTTTGGGGCCCGTATCTCGGAAACTGTGTGAGAAACAGACTTTTCATCGGAAAAATGCTTAGCCCCTGATAAGGTGCTAAGTACAAAACTAGCCAGCAATGTCATAATTCATACCAAATTTACATTTTTTTTCTATGTCGTACGGTTCCTGAGATATAAGCAATTTAGTATTCCAAGTCCTCCTTTTCTGCTCCGAGGCCCATTATTATGCATACATTCTTTTATTCACTGTCTTTTTCAATCCAGTTTTTGGGGAAAAGAAGGGTGTGCCCTTTCGTTACTGTGCCAGTTAGCATTTCCAGTTGCATTTCCGTTACAGTTCGCGTCACCGTTTCCATGTACGCCACTGTGTGCGTTATGGTTTGCATTTTCATTTATGCTTCTGTTTGCATTACTGTTACCATTTGCATTTCCATTACTGTTTATGTTTTTGGTTTTGTTTGCATCAGCCTGTGCATTTCCATTTGTGTTTGCAGACACCCTTCCATTTTCGTTTGCGTGTGTCTTTCGCTTTGCTTCATCGTTGCTGTTACCATTCGTGTTTCCAATCGCATTACCATGACCATGCACGTAACGGTTTGCATTTCTGTACGTGCTTGCATTTGCATTTTCTTTTCTGTTTCCTTTGGCATTACTGTTGCTGTTACTGTTTACATTTCCAATTGCGGTACCGTGACCGTGCACGTAATAGTTTACGTTTCCTTATGCACTTGCATTTGTGTTTCTGTTTCTTTTGGCGTTATTGTTGCTGTTACCGTTACCATTTGCATTTACAATTGCAGTACCATGACTGTGCATGTTACAGTTTGCGTTTCTGTACTCGCTTCCATTCGCGTTTCCATTTCTGTTTCCTTTGGCATTATTGTTGCTGTTACCATAATCATTTGCATTTACAATAGTAGTTCTGTGACCGTTCGCATCATGGGTTGTGTTTCTCTACACGCTTGCATTTGCTTTTCTGTTTTCTTTGGCATTATTGTTGCTGTTACCATTATCATTTGCATTTACAATTGTGGTACCATGACCGTGCGCAGTACGGTTTGCATTTCTGAATGTGCCTGCATTTGCGTTTTTGTTTCCTTTGGCATTATTTTTGCTGTTACAATTACCATTTGCATTTCCAATTGCGGTACTGTGACTGTACGTGTTACCAGTTGCGTTCTGTACATGCTTGCATTTGCGTCTCCGTTTCTGTCACTGTTCGCATTGGCATCACTTTGTGCTTGCTTTTCTATTACTGTTTGTGTTACCATTTACGTTTGCATCACCATGTGCATAACCATTTGCATTGCATTTGCATTGCACTTACCATTACTATGTCACAAAAAATCACATGGTGGGAGTGTGGGGCCTGAAGGTCCCGCACTCCCACTACACATTACATTCACTATTTATAGTCCTCATTCTCAAAAAGAAGGGAAATTCATGGCAAAAAACTCTGTTTAATGCATCAGTTAGGGTTGTTCCACAGTGACAAAATCGGAAATTTAATGTTGGGGTTGAAAGCCGCACCCACCACTCCACCCCCATCTGGCATTTGGGGAGTCGTTGGGATCATCAGTCTAGCTCTCACGCATTCTCCTATACTTCACCACCTCAGCTTGCTTACACATGGAATGGGGGTGAGAGTTAGGCTAATGACCCCAATGCACACCCCAATGCCAGGGGGGAAGTGGGGTGCAAGGGGGGCTTAAACCAACATCGAATTTCATCACTTTTGTAGTTGGAACAACCCTAACTGATGCATTAAAATGATTTTTTGCCATGAATATATATATATATATATATATATTTATTTATTCATTGCAAAGAACATGACTTAATATACCAGTTAGGGTTCAACTTAATGCCATAAAGTAGGGAAATGTAGTATTGGGTTTCCAAACCTAACTCCCCTCAAGCAGGAAATGTTAAAGCCCACACAAGAAACAACAGCCAGCCATCATCTGGTAAGACAAACAACGTACAACTTTTTCCAGATGATGCAAATACAGTAGCACTGATATACTACCTCTGTGCATTTGTATCTATGGCTGCAGAAGTGCAGACCCCACTTCAGAAGTGCAGACCCCACAGAGGCTTGCTCATCTGCAGCCAGAAGGGTGTGTATGTCTTACAGTGTGCATGAGTACCTGTGGCTGTAGACATGCTGGCCTTGTGGGGGCCTGCTCTGTTGCAGATAGAAATAGTGTTGCATTTTGGGTATCATTGACTTCTGTATGCATCTTCAGATGTGGAGACCCCAGAGGGGCCTGTACTTTTGCAACTAGAAGTCAGTGTGTAAGTCTTACAGTGTGCAGGACTACCTGTGGCTAGAGAGGCCTGAAGTAGAGTTACAAATTAGGCATCATAGATTTATATTTGCCACCAGAGGTTGGTGTGTATGTCCTATACCTGTAGCTGTAGACATGTGTGTATGTCTTACAGTGTGAATGAGTACTTGTGGCTACAGAATGACTGGCCCCACAAAGACCTGCACTTCTGCAGATAGATGAATTGTTGCAATTTGGGTATCATGGATTTCTATCTGCAGCCATGAAGTCAGTATGTACTGTATGTCTTACACCTGCAGTTAAAGATGTGCAAGGCCCTTAAGGGACTGCACTTCTGCAGCTAAAAGTGTACATATGTCTTACACTGTGCATGAATACCTGTGACCACAGAAGTGATGGCCTCATAGGGGCCAGCACGTCTACCGATAGAAAACTATTGTAATTTGGGTATTGTGGGTTTGTATCTGTTGCTGCAGGATCCTGTACTTCTGTAGACAGAAATTGTGTTGTGATTTAGATAACATGAATTTCTATATGCAGCCAGAAGTGAGTGTGTAAGTCTTGCAGTGTGCATACCACAGATACAAATCCACAAACGTAGCACATCAGTGCTACTGCATTTGTGTTATCTGGAATCAGTTGTATGTTGTTTGTCTTACCTGATGATGGCTATCTGTGGCTGATTGTGTAGTCTTGTCCTTTTGCTGCTTGGGGGTGGGGAGTTAAGGTAGGAAACCATAACACCACATTTCCCTACTTTTATTGCATTAAGCTGAACCTTAACTGGCACATTAACACAGTTTTTTGCAATGAATTTCCATTCTTTTTGAGAAAGTCATTAAATGGAAATTAGAACAGTACATCTGGCTGCTAAAGCACTGACCCTTATGGGCCAGCACTTCTGTAGCCACAGATACACATCCACAGTGCAATAAATATGCATCCACTTCTGGCTGCAGAAGCACAGGCTCCTGTGATGCCTGATTTTCTGCATCCACAGATAGAAACAATACTTCTGTAGCAGAGGCACACATTCACATTGCATGACAGACATACACAGGCACTTATGGCAGATGCAGATAGAAATTGACAATACCAAAGGCATCAGTTCCCCGTATCAAATCGCTGTCAGCCCCTGTCAGCAGCTAAGTATACAGTTTCATTTAGAAATCATCAACTGTTAAAAGAACTGCTATCCTGGATTTCTATCAAAACACAAATAAAATGTTTAAATCTAACACAACTGAACTAACTTTTAAGAACTCCCAGATAAATCCATCTGGGATGGGAGATGCATCTTTTTTGAGATTTGCTGCTACTTTCTTCTATGGGTGTGTACTTCACCAGTCACCAAGACTGACCATTGGCCAACTGGTTTGGACAAGTTGCATTATACAAACCCCTCTGCTGAAGGAGATCCATGAAGGGAATCCTTCTAGTGATTCATGATAGAATAAGGCCTCCCCCCCAGCAGCCTGGAATGAAATACATTTTGAAGGCAGCACAGATGCTATGTGGCTTTGTCCTCATAATAAAAAGTGTTCCTTTCCATCTCTAATCCAGAACAACAAGGGCACATGAAACATGCAAGCCCACATGTGAAGTTCCACTGTGTTCAGCCTGACAGCTTCCCTGCAAACAAGAGGCTATCTTAATTTCCAAAGCAGTTATGGTGAGGTTGGTTAACTTTCTGAAGCCTTTAAAGAATATATGGCAAAACAGTATTTTTCAACAAGTAATATGTATACATTTTTATACCTGTAATTTAGCATATCGCCATCTAAAACTATTTTGCATACTTATATGTTTATAGTTGTAAATATATTATCTTTCTATGTTACATTGTAATCTACTGTTGTTTTAATGTTTGAAAACTAATAAAGTACAGTCAGTTTAATAATTAAGGAATCTGTCAGCATTAGACATACAGCTTGGAAAAGTAGGAGGTGATTGCTCCTCATTTTTTTGCAATGCTTTCCAATAAACATTGATTTTGAACTTGGATCTTGACCTGGCCACCCTCCTGACCACTTGACTGCAATCCTCACTACCAGTCTCTGTTGTTACTTAATGCCTGAGCTTAGTTACCTGTATTATAGTCCTTGTTCATATCCTGGTCTAGTTAGAGGTCTGGGTTGGGGGTCTTATTGATGTCAGGGCCCTGTTGGGTATCCTAGTTTAATCACCTCCATTTTTGAGATGCTGTTCAACAGCCATGAGGAAAGACTGTAGCCTAACTGTGTGTAACAGCAGTGCCTAGAGCAGTGCAAGGAGAAGAAGGTGTGCTGTGGTCAGTAGTCTTATCCCCAGGGGTGCTGTGCAGGCAAATCCAAGGTAATGATGCAGCCCACAATGCAGGGAGCAAAATTAGAATATCAGTGCTGAACCAGTTGTCTTGTCTTTTCATTGGGTAGCCAACCTTCGACAGTGGCTTGGCTTACAAGTAGAGGTAGTGGTTCCCCAGTTGGTGCTTAGTGATGTTGGTACTCTGGTTCCTGTTGTTTTGGGATTTCAAGACGAAGGAAGTGCCTGGAGTGAGCAGTGCCTGATAGCAGGGATGACTTTTGAGCCAGGGATTGGAGCCCAGAGTGATGTTATCTTGGCACGCTAGGACTGCTTTGATGCCTGCTTAACACATCCTGTGCAAAGTCTCAGCCGAGTACTGGACAAAGTACCCAGTGATGTCCCATTGTGTAAACTGTAAACTGTAAACTGCCTGGAGAAAACTAAGAAAGATGTCGAGCACCTAGAGCCAGCACTTTCTGTGTACAAAAGACTATATCCCGTACTATATCTATATGACATATACACATCCAAACATATGGTTCTATGTGATAATGACGAAAGCCTAAAGGCAATCGCTGTTATTGCAAAGTCACAGTGCCGAAAAATTTTTTTGCCACTGTGACACTTAGTTTTTAATGTTTTCTGTGGGGGGGCTGAGATTACATACAGAACAGCATGCCTCATAGCCTGTATCTTGAATATACCCCACTAAAGGATTCTCAACTCCAGGGGGATGCAGGTGTGTGTGTCGAGGGGGGTATTAAAAAAAAAAGTTTGGGCCATGCACAACAAAAAAGCACAGGCACCTGGACCCGAACCCAGTACCCCATGCACTGACGCCAGCAGCCGACCCACCAAGCCACAGGGTTGGCTCAGCAACCCACCGTGGCACCACCCCTAACATCCCCTCCTGCCCCTTGCTGTGCATGCCCGCTCCCCCCCACGTGCGTATGTATAGCGACATCCTGTCGCTATATTCGCTGACCCCCTAATCCGGCCACCCTACCAGACCATGGCTGTCCCTGTAATGTGCTGGGGAAGGGGTTGCCATTATTGTAGGTGCCCTTTCCCCAGTCCCATTATCATGGGCTACCAAACAAATATTATCTCCAGGATCCCAGATTCTTCCCTCTCCATGGTTTGTTTTCACTGTTATTCTTACCTTGGTTCTTCCTGTCCTTGAAGAGTATCAGTACATTTTTCTAACATAGGATTTGATTTTGGGGTGTGAAGGAAAGGGAGTAACACCCAAACCCCTGAGATGGCCCTGCCAATAAAGGGTCTGTCCCCTCTGTTATGTTTCAACCATCTTTAATATTACTACAAAATAACATTTAAATATACTCAGTAATAAACCAAACCACCTACACCATCTTATACAGTACTTAAATATCAGAGGACAATATAAAGTTACTAAAATTAAATTTCCCCAAAAGCAAATTTCAATAAAATTACTCGGAGTCTACCCAAAGCTGATCTGAATAGTGTTATCCCTTAAATGACCCTGGAAAGACACGTAATTCTCTTTCTGTCTCTGCTTGGTCTCAGCCCAGTCTCTCTCTCTCTTCTTTTTCTCAGAAGTGAGCGTCTATTTAAATAGGGTTTTTAAAAACAAAAAGATGGGTATTTGCAGACAGGATCAACTTCTAGAAGGGAGGGAGAGGGGGTAGATTGACTGTACAGACAGTTCTACTGCTTAACCAATTAACAGCTATGCAGCAGCGCCTCATTAAGAGAGAATCACATCTGCAGTCAGGTAGTCTGCGAGTCCCATCCACACCTCCTCCAAAGCTACTTTTCCTTGTGTTATAAGATCTATTTGTATTGTGAAAGAGCAAATATTCTATCTACTTGCAGCAGACATACTGATCTGTACTTTTAACTGCAGACATAACTGTTCAATACACTTTTTCATTTAGGTTAGATATTCAATTAATAGTTAAATCATGTTACCATCATTATGTTATATTTTTTTTGTTGCTGACCATGTACACAGTCAAAACTTACAGTGAATGATTTTAGTTCCTATCACTGAATTTTATATGAAGACTGATGAGAGTACATACAGAACAACATGTCTCATAGCCTGTGTCTTGAATATGTGATACTGGAAATATTCAAAAAAAGATTCCCCATCTACCTCTCTGTCTCTCTTTCTGTCTGTATTTTCTCTACATTTAACTTGTTCTCTCTCATTCTCTTGTTCTGCTTCTCTTTCTCTGTTACTCACTCTCTCTCTCTCACTTCTCATCTATAGAACTATTATTCACTTTTGTAAATTAGTCCTTTGTTTGTCCTCACTGAGATTGTGATCATGCATCAATGTTTAAAAAATGTTTAGCAATCTGTGAAATGAATAATTTTTGTTGTGACGTGACATGCCATATCATTCACAAGTGAGTTATGATACTGATGGCAGCATTTGCAATGTAAAAGTTATCATAGGTTCATCCTATCAATAAACAGAGTATTTAATACACATTATAAAATAGCAAGTAAAAATCATGCATTCTGATTGGTTGCTAGACATTCATTAGAAGTGTCTAATGCATAGCTAGCAACAAGGTCAGGGATCAGATTCATAAAACTTTGCCCTGGTGCAAACCCAGTTTGTGTGGTACAAAGCGGGTTTTGCACCTAAGCGGTATTCATAAAAGCCCGGTTGGCACTCTCAAACTGAGTTTGTGACAGGGCAAACTGTTCCGGGGTCCACAGTGCAAATGAGGGGGTGGGGACCTACATATTAGTGCTGTCCCATTTACAATGTATTTGCCCTGTGCTAGGGCCTTTTACAGGCCCCCTTGGAGCAAATATGGCTGACCCAGATCTTCTGGTAAACCTGCACAACCCTAGTGGTTGGCAGAGGTACTGCAAAAAAAAAACCCTTCCATCACCGATCACCATCCCCTTGATAATACAATAATTGTCCCTGGTCTTCTAGTGGTCCCTCCCCCCGTTTGCTGATCACCAGCTTGTTGATAATAACAAAAAATGTTCCTTGTAGTCTAGTGATCCCTCCCCTTCCCCATTTGCCAATCAGCAGCCCATTGGTAAAAAAAAAAATTGTCCCTTTTAGTCTAGTGGTCCTTCCCTGATCACTGGCTCATTGTATGATAACAATAATTACCCTAGTGGTCCCTCCCTTCCCACTGCGACACCGCTCCTGTGATAAGAAATGTAAGTCCCTGGTGTCTAGTGGTCCCTTCCTCCCTCCACCCAATATCCATCCTGACATATGAAAAGCAATTCCCTGGCATCCAGTGGTCCCTCCCCCCACCTGATGCCTGTCCTGACATAAGAAAAGTAATTCCCTGGTTTCCAGTGGTCCCTTCCCACACCCGACACCTGCCCACATATAATAAAAGAAAGTCCCTGGTGGCTAGTGGTCTCATGCCCCCACCTGATCCCCAGCCCAACTGTACAAAACCACAGTCCTTGGTGGCTAGTGTTTCCACCCCCCCACCTGATCCCTGGTGCTACTGTACTAAACCACAGTCCCGGGTGGCTAGCAGTGCCACCCCCCACTCAATCCGTGGTCTGACTGTACAAAACCACAGTCTCTGGTGGCTAGTGATCCCATCCCCCACCCGCACCCATGCTCACAATCATGTCCCTGGCATCTAGTGGTCCCTACCCCACCTGAAGCCCTGCCCAAAGAAAACCAAAGAAGTGTCTCTGGTGTCTAGTGGTCCCTCCCCTTGTCCCCAGCATGACAAGCCCCCCCACAGTTCTCACCACAGGTGCAAAGATGTCTCCCCCTCCAAACACATAGCTGCAGCCCATGTACAGTACAGCGCTCTGCGTCCCCCACTCATCTGTCACTGGTGGCAGTGACCTCCCTCTGTCCTGTGGCACTGACAACCCCCCTGTCACCTGTACCTGAGCATCAGTTCTGTGGTCATGAAACAGTGACTGACACAGCCCTCCATACATTCAACCTCGTCTGCTCACCATTTGACTGTTGCTGGGAGCACACTGCTTATTTATAGGGTGAACACTCATTCATTTATTCCATGACACCCTCATCACTGACCCCTGCAGGGTTGCTGAGGCTTTCAACATGCACTTCGCCAGCTGTGCCAACATGCTCCTATCGTCCCTCCTGAGTCCGACCCATACTGCTCCTCCCCAGTTTTCCAGTGCTCACCCTCTAATCCCACAGTTTTCCTTCCAGTCTGTAACCCAAGATGAAGTCCTTAGATCTCTCGAGCCCTAAACCCCAACAAGGAAAATGCCCACGTCCCTGGATACCAAGATGCTTTTTTCCTATCACTTCCAGCCATAGCAGCCCTTAACACACTTTTCAACCTCTCATTCACCCTGGGTAAGTTACCCACAGCTTGGAAGTTCGCCACCGTCATACCCCTCCCTAAAGGGGTGACTCATCTTCCCCAGCCAATTATCGCCCTACCTCCCTACTCCCAATTCTGGCCAAACTGCAGGAATGCCTTGTCCTCTCCCAACTCACCCCCCACCTGGACACTGCCTCATTTTTCACCCCCTTTCAATCTGGTTTCCACAAATCTCATTCTACCACCACCTCCCTTCTACGAGTCACTGGCGACATTCTGTCTGGCATGGACAACAGACATATCACCACTGCAATATTTATTGACCTAGCCAAGGCTTTCGACAGCGTCTCCCACTCCCTGCTCCTCGACAAACTCACTGACGCTGGGCTCACCTTATCTGCAAATGCCTGGTTCCATGTCTACCTAATAGGCAGATTCCAATCAGTAAAAATCGCATCACATATCTCAGACCCACTACCAGTATCCATCGGCATCCCCCAAGGGTCAGTCCTGGGCCCATTGCTTTTCTCCATATTTTTAAATGACCTCCCATCGGCTTGCCGGCACTCCTCAATCCAGATGTATGTGGATGACACTATCCTGTATGCTTCTGGCCCAACTACAAGCAACATGGCTACCCTCCTTCAGGAGGATTTCAACGCCATCCAGGAATGGTTTAGGTTAAACCAGCTATTTCTAAACCCCAAGAAAACTGTGTCATTAACTTTCGGCTCCCAACAAAGACTCTCCCATCAAGCCTTCTGCCCCCCTTTAAAAACCTCGTAAGGGATCCCTCTGGACAACTGCTTCAGCTTTAGATACTTAGGAGTCTGGCTTGACCAGCACCTTGATTTTGCCATTTATATGACTCCCTGCATAACAGGCTTCTCCCCAAACTTGGTGTCTTACACCGATACAAAAGCTGCCTCCCCTCTCCTACAAGGCAGGCCATAGTCCAAAAAATGATAGTACCTGTCCTCGATTACAGTGACATAGTGTACTCCATCGCTCCCTCATCTACTTTGGCCAGCCTCAACACCCTATTCCACTCATTCTGTCGTTTCATCCTCAACTGCCCTCAATCCACCCACCACTGCTCACTATACCGCTCCCTAGCCCTGCCATCCCTCCAAGATTGCAGACTAATAAACTGCACCAGGTTCGCTACTAAATTCTGGTCCCTCTCCCTCCCACCTTACCTGGCATCCACCCTAGCCCAACCACCTCCCCCGGCCTATGCCCTAAGACGCACAGACCAAAGGCTTCTCCACGTCCCTTTCATGCGCACAACTGAAGGTCAGACCACTTTTTCCTACCAGATTCCCCAGATCTGGAATGCTCTACCACCTACCATAAGAAACACATCAAATCCTAGTCATCATAACCAGCTACTCAGCACGCATTTTTCCTCCAGCTGTACATATTTCTAGCTGCACCTCTTTTAACTACTTCTAACTCCAATGTACCATACTGCTCTATGTTATAAGGGTGTTTTTTTCTAGGTTGAATCATGTATTCTCTGTCTTTTCCCCAAACTGTCTACTTGTAGCTATTCTGCTGTTGTCTGTAAGGCAGTTGGCCATACCTCTCGCTGTTGTAATGTCTCAGTCTGACACTGTGTTTTGCTTTGTATTGGGTCCTGGCCCCCAGGTCACATCTGGAATTGAGCAATTGTTGCTCAGTATGCCTTCCTGATAAAACTCGTAAATAAATAAATAAACTTTATGTGAATAAAGTACAAAGATACTAATGATAAAGGGCAACATATCACAGAAAGCTGGAAAAAAGATGGGGTAGAGGAAAGGTAACACCCATGCACTAGGATCCCCGGAAAAGAACAAATATTTGGCCGATCCGGTTGCACCAGCTGTTGGCCCCATTCCTGGGACTCCTGTGCCTGGGGCTTGGTCATCTAAAAAATATCATCACAGAAGACCCCTTGTATGTCTGCATGTTCAAATTCCTCTTGCCTTTCATCAGGTGAGCTTGCTAACAGAAGTAATTATTCAGACAGTGCATGTAAAAGTAATAAAAAGGACTGCTCACTACATTAATGTGTCACTGTGCCAGGGTGGAGGGGGAGGAAAGTGATTCACCTAGGTTCAGTTCACACATTGTTAAGGACCAAATCCTTTGCTATAGGCAGCATGTATACAAGTGGGGATCAGAGAACAATACTGAACATCATTTAAAATGCCCCCCCACTTCAGGAACAGGAATAGGGCAATGTCAAGGGACAAGTAGAAATGACACACAGTATAACTGTGCAAAAGGATCTCAAACCTAGGATAGGAGCCCCACCCTCCCATGCAAATCATGGCCTTCTCATCCCACCACAGTACAGTATTACCTGGAACCCTTTAAAGAGCTGCTGACACCTCAACGAAAACTTAAAAACAAACACAATATTTAGGTACAATTCTGCTTGCATTCCATTTATATTCTGTATATTTTTCCTCCCCATTATTTATTACTGGGGAAATTTGCATGAATATATGATCTTTATCCCTTAGAGTTCATCTGCCTCTATAGCTTACTCCCTACTTCATGTCATAATCCTCTGTTGTGACATCACAGTCTGTTGCCATGAGAGCAACTGTGATGTTACAAGCAGTGCTTTATGACCACAGAGTCACCTAACTTCATCATACCTCCCACCAGCACTTCCACATTTCTAAAACTGACAGCCAGATGTCTTCCCCTGGATAGTGGCATTTCCGATGTCCACTCCACAAAACTTGAGACCTCTGATTTGTTTCATATGTCGCTGATGCACTGACACATTGATGCACAACATCAGCATCAGCACAGGTCAGCGCTCGCTCACTTTCCACTCAGCCACCTGAAATTAACCCCCCAATAAGGAAAAGGGTTTCAAAACTACATGTTTACACTGCAAAAACTCAACATAATACTAAGTCTTGCATAAATTAAATATGCTATGGCCTGAAACTCTCATTAATATTCTTCCCTTGTGCAGTTTGACCTTTGGCATCAATCATGGCTAAGCCACTCATGATGTCAAAGGTCAAACTGCATTTGGGAAGAATAACAATGATATTCTCAGTCAGGCCATGGCATATCCCCTGTATAAACAGTACAGCACTAGTATAGTTAGGGTTGAGTAAGGTGTTTAATGTTAAACCCCATTTTTTGCACCTTAATAACTTTGGTGGCATTTAATGAAATAGCCCAGAATTTTGCATGTGTGGTCTGGCTGGCAGGTTCTCAGGATGTGAAAAGTTTTATGATAGCATTTTATCTGGTTTCCAAGATACAGAGGATCAATTTTTAATGAAGTCCACTTTTTTCTATACTTAAAGGGTACCTAAACAAGCAGTTTTTTAAAACTGCAAACTCCAAAATCTGGCCTTGTGGCGAGGTAGAGTAAAGGCTACTGTTTACATTCATGCTAAAACTGCATTTCTGTAAATAACATAAATGCAGTTTCATAGCTTTTGGAAAATGTAAACATCAGCCTTTCACTTACAAAAAAACAGCATTGCCTTCTCCCTAAGATGTCTGCCAAATGTGTTAACTGATGAGTCATGATGACATCATCTGAGCCAAAGCCAGAGACCAATATAGATTCCTATAGGCTAAGTAGTTCTTCTTTCCCTCTTTGTTTTGAATTGTTTTACCAGAATGATCAACACCATGTGTTAACATGTGGATTATTTTGATCAGTACACAAGCTAGGCTATGATTCTGTTAATTTTATTTACTTTAACTTGCTGAAAACGTTTTACAATCTAGCTGACTTTCTCTTTGGCAAACTGCAGAACAGTACAACACTTCAAATGCCTGATGATCTAGTGGTCATGTGATGTCCTTAATTTTGTTTTTGTTAACCAGGAGAGACACACTATGCTGAAACCTTGTTTACAGATGTGGCCTGGCAGTACAAGGAAGCTAAGTGACTTACTTAGGGTCACACAGCGAAGTACCGGTCTGGTACAGTTCCAAAGCTCATGCATTCTTGTTAATCCACAAAAAAAGCTTCTCTTGTATTCTTTTTCCAAGTGAACCCCCTGCACCTAGCCTGGCTTCTGTTGAACACCCCACCATCCATACTCTGTCCTTAGTACTGCCTGGGGCTGCATATGAGCTTGCGGTCTCATGAAGAGAATTATCTCACCTAAGACTGTAGTCATATACCTCAGAGAGATGTGCACACCTACAGCAACACGGATCATCAGCTGGCACTGTTAAAAAATACCTCCCAAATCACAATTATGTCCACTTTTTCAATGTTTGACTTCTGCTCCCACAGTAAACATTGAGTGGATCACCACCCTTCTGCACAGTGAAGGCAGTATGTACAGTTCCCCTGTTGTGTTTTTGTCCTGCCTCATTAACCAACAATTGGGTCTTCGTGGAGGGCCAAGAAATAAGCCTCAGGACTTACCAGAAAAACTGCTGTTCATGCCCTTATAAGGGCTGTATGTACTATAGATAACAATATTATTAGCAGGAGAGGCATACTAATGCCTTGTGTGAATCCACCAGACTTCTAGTGTCAGTCTACTCCTTTACCTATGATCTGCTGAACCCTGTAGGACAGTTCCCTGCAAATCTTCTCCAGTACTTTTTAGTGCCTACAATGTGAGCTGGTTGGCTACCACCCTTCTAAATCTTGAATGATCTATACACAGCTCCCTCAATACTGTCCTAACAAATGTCACCCACCCCCCCCACCTGAGGGTAATCTCCCTACACTGAATTCAAGTAACACTTTAAGTGCAGCCCTGACACTGAATATTTGTAATTTCTGGCTGCTTTCATTCACAGTCAGGTAGTGATCATGGTGCTGGCAGATCTACATTTCAGATCTCACAATGATGTGCTAAACATTCCCTTCCTGTCTTCCTCTAACCTGAATATAACTGTACCCAGCTGGAAAGGCATCTTCAGTCCCTCTCTGGCATTCATTCATTCTTCTATTCTGCTCTCCACACCAAAAACTGGTGAGCACACTACCCTTCTGCATCATGAAGGCGGTTAGTACAGTCGCCTGTACCATTTTTACATACTAATAACAAACATGATCTTCTGGTAAGCTAGGCTGATAGCAGCAGGGCACAAGGGGAAACACAGGCATTCCTACCCACATAACATCTAATCCACCTATGATTAGGCACTATTAAATGACATGCATAATGATGTGCAGACCCATCATTTAATAGTGTCTAATCAAAGGTAGCCTAGATCTCGTAAGGATAGGATAGCCTATAATTCCCCTTGTCCCCTACTGCTATCAGCCTGACTTACTGGAAAGATTTGTTTATTTTTGATATGTCAAAAAACCTGGGGACTGTACTACCCTCATTCATGATGCACAAGGGTGATGAGCTCACCAGTTTTTGGTGTGGGGAGAAGTAGTGAGAATGAATACCAGAGGGGGACTAAGAAGGCCACTCCTGCAATGTACTGCTATATTCAGGGCAGGGGGAAGCCAGAAGGGGAGAAATATGAACAGATCACCATGAGAAATAAGATGTGGGGCTGCCAGCTCCATGATCACTACCTGTCCCTATTGTCCTGGCCAACATTCCCCTTCCCATAAAACCAGTTCATGCAATTGTCCAAGGCTGTGTGTGGGCATTAATGTGTGAATTTGCTGCCACTACACATTCAGCCACTTCACTACTAGTCTAGCATTGTTGTAAAGCACTTTGGGATACAATGTGTATGAAAGCACTATATAAATACTGATTCTTATTATTATTATTTCCCATGGATAAAGAAAAGAAGACAAGACATGCATATTTTTGATTTCCAAGAAAGTATGAATTCTGGCATTGGACTACAGAAGAACTTTGCTACAAACAAGTGGTGGATCTATGGGGTGGTAAAGGGTGCGGCTGTAGCCCCCCTATTGTAAAGTACTTGCTTGCTGCTGCTGCACTTCACTTTGTTGAAGAAGTCTAATTTATTGATTGTACAAAGGTTTACATTCAAAAATATGGATTACATTTGTAGTTTCAGTCAAAAACATACTAGAAAAGCATAATAGCAGAAAATATAAAGGTTTCATAAAAATGTTAAGTGCATATCAAGTATACACACTCCCAACACCACCCCACCCTTTGAGCATCCTGGATCTGCCATATACACTGAACCACCAAGTTATTCAAGATTTGTACTGCACTGTGGTTTGCCAAAGAGAAAGTCAGTTGGATTAAAACACAATTTCAGCATGTTAAAGTGAACAAAATGAACCATAGCCTAACATGCATATTGATCTAAATAATGCACATGGTTTGGACCATTTTGGTGCAACATTTCTATACAAAGGGAAAAAAAGAACTAGTTAGCACTATAGAGAGCCATATAACTCTCTGACTTTGGCTCTGAGGATGTCATCACTTAACTCATTTAGTGGCCATTTTAAGAAGCAGGTAAGGCAGTTTTTTTGAAATCGAAAGGCTGATTTTACATTTTTCAAATGCTTTGGAACCACATTTAGGTAACTCATATAAATGTAGTTTTAGCATTAACAAATTCAGCAACCTTTCCTTTAGTCCTGTTTGAGGTCAGATTTTTGAATAGTTTGTTGTCAAAATGTTGTTTAGGTATCCATTAATGCACCTTTTTTTTTGCTCTTATGTACAGCCTAGATGGTACAGAATTTTTTTCACAAAAGTTTCAGGTTGAAGGGGCCTGTGCTGAGGTAGTGCCTTTCAAAGGTTTCATGGAAAAATATCACACAGTTGCAGAGTTATAAAGATTTTAAGCTTTTTTCAGTGCATGTTCAGTAGGATATTTGGGCAAGCCTTTGATACGATTGATAAAAAGCACTGTTCGTGAGAGTTTATCGCACATTATTGAACATAAGAAAATAAAAATCGATTGTGATGGCCACCATCTTGTTTTTATTTTTTAAACTAAAAAATACTGAAGATAAATAAAAATTATGTATTTTCAAAAGGCAAACACCTGGACCTAGGTAAGCGGGACCCATTTAGCTAGATTCTGGTGTTAGTTTATTGAAAACTGGTCTGAAAATAAGGTTTCTGGGTACTCAAAAATCCTGGATGCCCAGCTTAGAGAGAGGAGCTGCTCACCTGCATTCTTTGTATGAGAACAGCAGGACGTTCTTGATTTGTGTAGCTGCAGCTAGAGTTGTGCTGCCGGCTTCAGTGGGAGTAGTGAGCTGGTGAGCTGGTGGTCTTTCCTAGTTACTATATCTATTTGCCTATCTGTATGTCTATCAGGTCTGTCTGTCTGTCCTTCTGTCTGTCTGTCTGTCTGTCTACCAATCCTATGTCTCTTATGTAGACTGGGGTGTTCACTCCCGGTATCACTACTTTCTACCCCCTCCCTTCCAGGTCACCCACCCCTTTTTCTGACATATAAATTATTTTAGAAAAGTAATGTAAAAGAGGACTGAGGGTGCCCTCCCAGTACTGCTTGTTTCTACTCCCTCCCCTCCACATTGCCCATCCCCCTTTTCAATATACAGGTGGCGACACTGGTGTGCCCACACCCTGTGCTGCTGAAGAGCATTCTGACACTGGGGTGCCCAATCCCCAGTGACAGCCAAGTCCCCTGTAAAATAAGAAAACTGCCCCTCGATCTTTTTTTATGTTAAAAGTAACTTGCAGAGAAGAAAATGGTCCCTCACTGATCTTTAACACCCCCCACCCACCCTACATGACCCCCCCACTCAGTATCCACCACCCCTCACACCCTCACTCACCTAATAGTATCCCATGTGTAGATTCACTCTCCAATCAAAAAGACACCTTGCTGCTGGAACTGCTGACTGTGATATGAGAAAACAAAGTAAGCCTATTAAATGTATTTCAATGCATTCTGAACTTTTACTCATAACGTTGACATTGTTCAATATTTTTACACTAAATTTTCAACATGGTTTTTCTGGGACTCCACCTCATGAACAAGGTAGGTAAAAGTTTTCATATCTTCCCAAAAGGTTATTTCTTGGTCACTCTGAAAAATCATCTTTCAGGTGGGATTTGAATATTTTCACATGTTCATGATGAGGGATCATAAGAAGGTATATATTGAGAAACAAAGGGAGGCAGGAAGATTGGGTAAGGACAGCAAAGGCTCACACTGTGGAAAGGATCACCCAGGAGCTGAAGAATAGGAAGAAGACTTTCTTCAGGTACATGTATGAGAAGACAAGGGGTGGTATAGTACAGATTAGGAGACCAGAAAGGGGGCACTGTGCAGAGGAAGACCATGAAATAGCAAACATTTTAAATGACTACTTATGCTTGGTATTCACAGTGGAAGGGGACATGCTGACATGCATTAGCAGGCACTGGAAGAAGGGGAGGACACAAGTCCATTTATGGAAGAGAGAGTCCACAGTGGGGTGGAAGCCCTAAAGGAAAACAAGGTGATGGGGCAAGACGGGATCCACCAAAGGGTGCTTAAGGAACTCAGTATGGTACTAGCCGCCCCTCTGGCAACACTATTTAGCACCTCATTGGAGATGGGGATGGTTTCAGAAGACTGGAAGAGGGCTGATGTGGTCCCTCTGCACAAGTGTGGCAACATGGGGGTGGCCAGCAGTTACAAATCAGTCAGACTCACATCAGTAGTGGGGAACTTAATGGAGTCACTGCTGATGGAAAGATTGATGGAGTACCTAGACACATATGGGCTGCAGGACCATCGGCACCATAGCTTCATGAGGGAGGTCATGTCAAACAAATCTCATAGATTTCTTTGATTATGAAACTAGGGAAGTGGATCAGGGGAGGACAGTTGATGTGACCTATCTAGACTTCATTAAGGCCTTTGACATTGTACCACACAGGAGGCTGATGAAGAAACTTAGTTGCCGGAGGGGGTGGGAGAAGATAGTGTACTGGGTATCAAAGTGGTTGAAAGATAGGAGGTAGAGGGTGGTAGTAAATGACAGCCACTCAGAGGATGGGAGCATGACTAGTGGAGTACCACAGGGATCAGTGCTGTGCCCTGTCCTCTTCAATGTCTTCATAAGTGCATTGCCAAGGAACTGGAGGGGAAGGTGTGTCTCTTTGCAGATTACACAAAAATCTGCAACAGGACAGACACTGAGGAGGGGTGAAAATACAAAGGGATCTGGAGAAATTAGAGGAGTGTTTTAGAGAGTAGCAGCTGGGTTTCAATGCCAAAAAGTGCAAAGTCATGCACCTGGAGCAGGGTAACATGAGGACTGTGTTTTAGATTGGGATGAGGTATTTACAGTTAACAAGCAAGAAAGAGACCTTGACATAATCATATATGATGATCTCAAGGTGGCAGAGCAGTGCAACAGAGCAGTAGACAAGATGAGGCAGATGTTGGGATGCATAGGGAGAGGGATGCCTAGTAGGAGAAGGGAGGTAGTGTTGCCTCTGTATCGCTCACTGGTGAGACCCCAACTGGAGTACTGCATCTAGTTCTGGAGGCTGCACCTCCATGAAGACATCAACTGGGTGGAGGCAGTCAAAAGGAGGTCTACTAAAATGGTGTGGGGGTGCCCAAGAAGCCATCTGAGAAGAGACTGTGGGAGCTCATCATGCACTCCCTAGAAGGGAGGAGAGCAAGAATGGACATGATTGACACCTATAAGTACCTCATGGGGGTGAACAAAGTGCAGAAGGGAGCATTTTTCAAAGGAAGAGGAGCACCAGTACACAAGGGTATGCTTTGAAACTTGAGAGTGTGAAATTTAAGAGGGATGTGAGGAAATACTTCTTCATAGAAAGGGTCATAGGTGCCTGGTACAGCCTACCAGAAGAGATGGCAGGGGTGAAGACATTGAGGATATTCAAACATGCATAGGAAGGCACACGAGTATTATAAGAAGAGGTAAGGGAAGAGAGAGGGACATCTGTGGCCAAATAGGTTCTAGGGTGTAGTGCAAGGCTGGGAAAATAGGGCAGACTAAATGAGCCTACTGGTCCATTTTTGCCACACTTTCCGTGTTTCTAAAAAGACTATGCTGAAAATTTGGTGGAAAACTATGGTAAAATGACCAAATGATGAGTGGACATTGGAATATTTCCTTGTTCACTTGTAACTTCAGTGATTTAAAATATTGTTCCACTACACTTTCAGCATAGCTGTTCTGGGACCCCAACTCATGAACAGTGCAGGTGATATTTGTTAAATCCTTGCCAAAAGGTGATTTCACAGTTGCTCCACAAAATCATGTTTTGGGTGTGATTTGAAACATTTCATATACCGGGTTCATGAAATGGCAAGGCAAGACAAAATTTATTTAAAAGATGCCCAATCCCAGAGGCTCTGGACACTGCACAAGTATGTAAACTTGGGGTTATAAGAAGACACTGTTGAAAATTTGGTGGAAAAATATGTTACAATGACCAAGTTATGAGTGAGCATTGAAATATTTCAATGTTCAGTCATAACTTCACAATTTCTTTTTAAATATTTTTTCACCAAATTTTCAACATGGCCTTTTTGGGACCCACCTTATGAACAAGATAGGTGAAATTTTTCAAATGCAGCTCAAAAGTAATTTTTATAGTTGCTTTGCAAAATCTCGTTTTGGGTGGGATTTGAAAAGTTAGGAGTGAACGTTTACATATTTCCACATTATCAGAACTTTGCTAATTTTCAATATTTTGACTCCAATCATTCAAGATAGCCATTCCCCCCTCACCTCATAAATGTGACAGGTGTCACTTCTTAAATTCTGGGTAGGACATGTTTTTGCACTTGTAAATGCCACATGTCATATTTATGAGGTGGAGTTATAAAATGACTATGTTAAAAATTTGTGGTCAAAATGTAAAATACATAATTTTTAAGAAAAGTTGTGTGTAGTGTCAGCCTTTACCCCAGCAGGTAGTGCTTCATGAGCCTATGCCGGGAGCTGAGCTCAGGGGTGAGCTCAGTGAGCCAGCTGGAAGGGACAAGGCTGGGGGATGGTGCAGTCTTGCAACACCAGCCCCCAGCTCTGGAAGGGAAAGTGCAGGATTGCCCTCATGGGTCCAAGTACCATATAGTATTGAGAACTCTTCTTTTGGCACAGGGCCCTGCATCTCTGCATGAGTGGGCACCAGAGGGCACTGCACTTCAGCTGTAGTACCAGATATCAACAGGAAAAGTAATCATTCTATACTTGTTACAGCAGATAACTTGCTTCATTATTTTAGAGATATCTTTTATGACACAATTGGTATGCAGGAACAGACTAACTTTGAAAAGTGTTTACCTTGTGAATATGATCCAATTACATTCTCTTTTCATGAGGTTGAAGATGCCACATTGTCATCTAAAGTAAATAAAGCCACTGGTATGGATGGGATATCATCAGATGTCTTTAAAACCCACTTTGGTATATGGGTTCCTTTGTTTACTAATGTATTTAATACATTTCTTCAAAACAGATTTACTATAGCAAATTGGAAAAGAAATGTGATAATCTCTCTGTTCAAAAAGGGAGACATGAGAGAGAAAAAATATAGGCCTATCCATCTTCTAGATGCCATTTCTGCTTTATTCAAAAATGTTGAATAAATTACAAATGTGGGTGGAGGAAAACAACTTGATATCAGACTTACAGGTGAGCTTTAGACACAATACTTCAACTACAGATCATATTTTCACACTGGCTCACGTACTAGAAAAATAATTGTTTAACAAAAAATGTAAAGTCTATGCGCATTTATAGACTTCAGGACTGCTTTCAATTCAATTGATAGGACATTACTATGGCAAAAGTTAATTCAAATGGGAATCTGTATGAATCTTTTGATCACTATAATACAATTATATTCAAACAATATCACTTACATTACAGATGATTTATCTGGCAATCTCACTAAACTTTTTTATTCCAGTCATGAAGTAAAACAAGGATGCCTGTTGGCTCCTGTATTGTTCAACCTGTAGATTAATGAAATCCTTTTAAATATAGATGCCAAAGACTTCCATTCTCTGAATATTTTGAACTGGTCTTGTCCCCTTCTGGCTTATGCATTTGATATGATCATATCATACCTTTTCTCAGTTGGATTACAATGCAAATTAAATGTCATTTATAAAGTGTGTCAAAAATAGAAACTAATTATTAATTATAATAAAACAAAAACAATTATCTTTGGTGAAAAAAAAAATATTCTTTCAAAATGTACAATGTTGATATAAAGGTGCTCAATGAGTATATTTATTTAGGAGCACCGTTTACCTGAAACAGTAAGTGGTCTGGACATATAAAAGGCCAAGTGCAAAAGATTAAACAAAATACAAGCGCCCTGTTAAGATTTAGTTACTTATATGGTGGGATGTTTGAGCAGCTGTGGCATGAGAATCCAAATGTAATCCAATAATTCCATAAGGAGCTGAGGTATGGGGTTATTATACACCTAATGAACTAGAAACCCCATTTTCTCTGTTCTACAGCTTAATTTTGAAACTCAGTAAAACCTGGCCAGATGAGCATTTTAGAGCTGAGCTGTGCAGAGTCCCAATAAAAGCAATTATAGATATTAGGGATGTCTTCCATTGATTAAGGATTATAACCCACAAAGCTAATGTCTGGGTAGCTTGTTCTTTTAAAGAAAAATTGACATGGCCAAAATACAACAACAAATCACCTTGGTTAGCACACTTTTACAATTATACTAATCTTGATAACCTGAAAGGTTTTGTTGGAGGACTCATTGAAGGGGGTCATTATTATGCCATCTTTCAAACCATTTATAAAATCATGTATCTTTCATGGCATATCAAGCAAGGGATATGCAGGTTTTTGCAAATTCCAAAATTTCCAAGTAGTATGCTAATCATGAAAAAATGACATGGTTGTGAGTATTTACAATTATCCCTTCCACAAAAGATGAGAGGTCTACTAACTAGATGCTGAATTGAATGTATTGGCCGGAAGCAATGATGATCAAATATAATAATATGAAGGAAGACTTTGATGTGAATTGTTACTATAATTTAGGTCATAGTGAATTTTTGTTTCATATCACATTTCAATGTCCATTGTACTCAGAATGGAGGAATCTATACCTTAAAGAGATACTATAAAGATATTAAAACTCTCTTCAAAATTGTCTTGAAATCCTGTTAAATCCCCGTACAGTCAGTGATGCTTTAGCTCTTGTTAGTTATATTGAAGCTATGGTAAGATTAAAAAAAAAGTCACAGCAATGTACGCTTCTGAGTAGGCTTGTATTGTCTATGTGCAATAATGTTTTTGTAATTAATATCATTACACTTATTTATTGTATTTATTGTTTTTAATGTTGTTTTGTTGTAATAACCTATGATCAAACAAATAAAATCAACTAATCACTTCAGCTGACTGATCAGCTGTTTGCCCAGTGCATCTGTATCTGTAGCCATGTGGAAAAATGGGGCCCAGATGGCCCCAAGCTTCTGCAGCCCACCAGACAGCTCCATGAATTCTTAACATCTGTTGCTGCACTTCTATAGGCAGACAGAGCATTCCCTTGGAGTAAAGCCCCTCTGCACCTGTTTATCAGGTCCTGAAATGAACTGCATGAATGAAAACACAATTTAACTATCTCAAAAGAAAGGAAATTATTTGAAAAAAAAACTGTGTTACTACAATAGTTAGGGTTCAACTTAATGCCACAAAAGTAGGGAAAAGTGGTGTTAGGATTTCCAACCCTAACTCCTCACCCACCCTATCAAGCAACAAATGGATAAGACCACACAAGCAACCACAAACTGCCATCATTAGGTAAGACAAACAATATACCACTGTTTCCAGATGACACAAATGCAGTAGCACTCATGTGCTATCTTCATGGATTTATGTCTGTGACTGCATAGGGGCCTGTGCTTATGCTGCCACACCTGTGCGTGCATGTCATTCAATGTGCATGAGTACCTCTGGGCCTGTGTTTCTTCACAGAATTACTGTTGCAATATGGTTATCATGGTTCCAGCAGCAGATCTAGAAATTCTTCAAGGGGATAGCAGTTTTGTTTCAGGATAGAACTTTCCCTGAAAAAGTAAAATGTTACCTTTGAAAGTGCAGATTAGGTTTAAACAGCTACTTTTTCTGGCCTAAAAGGGTAGCAGGTAGCAGAAACAGTTGTAAGTTGTTTGTCCTACCTGGTGGTTGCTTGTGTGGTCTTGCCCTTTTTGCTGCTTGAGAGCAAGGGGGAGTTAGGGTTGGAAAACCCAACACCACATTTTCCTACTTTTGTGGCATTAAGTTGAACCCTAACTGGTGCATCAACAGTTTTTTTTCAAAGAATATATAGGGGTACACCAGATAAATGCATGGTCAAAACCCATGCAGTCCAAATGTGCACTGCACAGACACCCCAAAAACACACAGTTGAAAACTGCCGTAATATAAATAAACTATCTCCAAACTGCACAAGCTGTTTTGACTGCATGTTTATTTTTTCAAGTCCTTGAAGGGTATCTGATGGAGAAACATGGCCCTCTTTTTCTGTCTGTATAACATCCTTATCAATTCAGTTTCTCAAGGGGTTCCCATGCTCATAAACATCTTTAAAAAGGCTCTATTTTATATGAGTCATACCATTCAATGGTTTGTGACATTTACAGTAGTTTCATATTTGTGTAAGTGGATTGAAGCCTCAAGGTATGCACATATGTAGAACCCCCCCCCAAAAAATAGAAGAGAGACAGAAATAAGTGCTTTAGCTAGAATTTGAACTCAGGCCACCCAGAATATTTTTCTGATTGCACTACCAGCTGCTCTACCAAGGCAACGTGAAACATGGGACTCCCAGAAGCACCTTACTCTTTCACAAATGCACAACCTGGAGCTGCACAGATAACTGAGTTTTCATATGCAGTGGTGTGGTGTGCACATATATAGAACCCAAACAAACAGAAGAGAGAAAAAATAAGTGCCTTAGGTGGGATTTGAACCCAGGCTATCCAGAAAACCATTCTGATTGTGCTACCAGCTATTGCCTTTGTGGTGCAGCTGGTAACACATTCTGATTGTGCTAGCAGTTGTACCACCAAGGCAACTGGACACCTCAGACTCCCAGAAACACCTTACTCTTTCTGTGTACACTGCACCCATGTGTATGAAAGTGTAACTATTTGTGTAGCACCAGATTATGCATTAGAGAAAGAATAAGGTGCTTCTTGGAGTCCCAGGCTTCCAGTTGTCTTAGTGGCACCAATGGTAGAGCAGTCAGAATGGTATTCCAGATGGCCTGGGAGTAAATCCCAGCTAAGGCACTTATTTCTTTCTTTCTTCTGCTTCTTTGGGTTCCATATATGTGCACACTGCACCCTTGTGTATGAAAGTACACGAGGATGATCCTGTAACCTGTACCCAAACCACCATGCACAGTCATGCATTCAAGCGACTTGGTCATACATGTGAGGTATGCCATCAACCCAAATGCATATCTAAAGCAGATAGCCACCCCGCCTCCATTGTGCTCTTGCTTAGGGCAACCTACCACAGAATAACCTGGCAGAATGCATGCCTCTAGCACCAGTCCACAGTAATCCCCCAACTAGGCCTCTGTGATACATACTAAGTCAGCCATGGAGTCTGTGATAAACATCTCCATTATCATGGTTTTATTGCTAATCAGTCTGGTGTTACATAGAACTGCAGCAAGGGGAAGAGCTATGTCAGCTGGCCAATTAGCTACCTACTTGATCAAAGACAGTGTAGCCCTAGGAAATGGAAACAGGCATGGTGGACATCTCATGATGTCCATTCCCAGGGCATCACCTTGATCTCACACTTCCAATGTTGTACTCCCTGTGGTCCATACCTAGATCTAACTTGCATGGCAAGCTATGGCCCCAGAAGATGCCCAATCTGAGGAAAGGATAGCCATTTCTGTTAAGAAGAGGGATAAAACCTTTTATAGGTACATTAGGGAGTGAAGAAAGACCAAAGGAGGGATACTGAGGCTTAATAAAGGGGATGGAATGTGGGCAGAGGGTGACAGTGAAAAAGCAGGGATACTGAACAAATATTTCTGCTCAGTATTCACAAAGGAAAAGGAGGGGGAGGTACCTAAACCAAACAAGAGAAGCAATCTGAAGATGGGGGTCTATACCAGTCCATTTACAGAAGAAAAGGTTCTGAAAGAACTAATAAAATTGAAGGTGGATAAAGCAATGGGGCCTGATGGGATTCACCCAAGAATTGTAAAAGAACTAAGGGTAAAATTAGTGGCACCGCTGACTATTCTCTTTAACAAATCATGGGAGGATGGGGTGGTATCTGAGGACTGGAGGACGTGATTCCTCTTCACAAAAGTAGGAGCAGGACAGAGGCAGGAAACTACAGACCAGTTAGTTTGACCTCAGTGGTAGGGAAAATGATGGAATCACTTCTGAAGGAAAGAATTGTTGAGTACCTAGAGACCAGTAGGGCACAGGACCCAAGGCAGCATGGATTCACAATGGGAAGGTTGTGTCAGACAAATCTAATATATTTCTTTGACTGGGTGACCAAAGTAGTAGACCAGGGAGGGGCTGTGGACGTGGCCTACCTAGATTTTAGCAAGGCATTTGACACAGTCCCACACAAAAGATCAATAAACAAGTTGCCAGCCTTGGAATGGGTCCCAAGGTGGTAGCCTGGATAAAATTGGCTAGACAACAGGATGCAAGGGGTAGTAGTAAACGGAGTCCACAGTGAAGAAAGGAGGGTTACTAGTGGGGTACCGCAGGGTTCAGTACTGGGACCAGTACCTTTTAATGTCTTTATAAGTGACATTGCAGAGGAACTGGAAGGAAAAATATGTCTCTTTGCAGACGACGCAAAGATCTGCAACAGGGTTGATACACAAGATGGAGTGGGAATGATGAGAAGGTCAAATGAATGGCAGCTCAGATTCAATGCAAAGAAGTGCAAGGTAATGCACCTGGGAAGCAAAAACCCAGGAGAAGAGTACACAATGGGGGGTGAGATACTGATAACAGTAAAATTGGAAAGGGACCTGGGGGTAATTATATCAGATGACCTAAAGGTGGGCAAGCAATGTGAGAAGGCAGTGAGGAAGGCTGGGGGGATACTGGGATGCATAGGGAGAGGCATCAATGGTAGAAAACAGGAAGTTGTTATCCCTCTGTACAGACAGTTGGTGAGACCCCATCTGGAGTACTGTGTGCAGTTCTGGAGACCCCCATCTCTGCAAAGACATAGACAAAGTGGAGGCTGTCCAGAGGAGGGCAACCAAAATGATGCAGGGTCTGCACCAGAAGACATATGAAGAAAGATTAAAGGAGCTTAATATGTATACCCTTGAGGAAAGAAGGGAGGAGAGGGACATGATGAAACTTTCAAGTACCTCGGGGAATCAACAAAGTCCAAAGGGTAGCATCTTTCAGAAAAGAGATGTGCAAGAACAAGGGGGCACAATTCGAAGATAGAGGGGATGGCTCAGAGGTAATGTGAAGTATTTTTTACACAGAGGGTTGTGGATGTGTGGAACAGCCTCCTGAGAGAGGTCATGAGTCAAAACAGTGGAGAATTCAAGAATGCATGGGACAGACATAAGGCCCAGTCCTAGTGGGGGGTAGGAGGAAGTAAGCTGTTGGTTAACTAGGATCTGCAGCTTGTCTGTTAGGTAGAAAATGAGCAGATTATGGGCCAGCGGTCCTTATTTGCCGAATCAATTCTATGTTTCTGCAACCCTTACGTAGTCGATGACCTCTATAGAAAGGGTAAAAGGGAGTCCCCCAAGGGCCACAGGTGCTGCAGTTGATCCAAAGAGTAGACTAAACACTGCCTGAACACAATAGACATTGTTTCCTCAACTAAAGTAGCTAACTTTAAATATAACTTAACCTCCCATACATAATCCAACCCCTCACCCAAAAGAAGAACACGCTTCTCACTCACCCTACAGCCACATCACTAAATTAACTAGATCTACACAATCAGTCACACTGTACATCCACATTGCTAATAACAGCAAGCACTCAATCAAGAGTCACCCTATAAATACATAATAATCCATTCACTCACTAAACTCCAAGCAAACAAGGTTCAGAAAAGAAAAAAGTAAAATAATAGTGTTATCAGTCCATCAGGGGTGCCTTTTTTTTAGTCCAGTGCAGTACATTAAAAAAATTAAGTATTTCTGTTCAGAAGGTCAAAACTTGAACTGTAACATCACAGATACCATGCAGGTCCCCTGTCTCACTACCACTGATAAGGGGAAAGTCAATGAAATACACCAGGTACTTCTAGCTAGTTCAGCAAAGTGGGAGCAAATGGTACAAATTCAACAAGAAGGATGAACTCCCACTCAGCTGCTTCAGTCAAGATTTATGGAGAAAGTTTTAAAATACATAGCTTTTTTTTTTTTTTTTTGTGTTTAGTCTGATACCCACTTTCAGGCAGTTTACGTACCGCCAGGTGTTTGGTATCTATATGACATCATGGTACAGGGGAAAATGATCTTCCTAATTATACCTAATTAGTTTAGTTTACTAAAGTTTCTTCATTATATGTGTGTTAAATATATAGAATAAGGGAGCCAAATTTTATTGAAGAAAGCTTCTTTACCTACCTTTATATAGTAAATCCTTTCTAACTTACCACAATCTGTCAAAAGGTTTAGCCATTCCTTAAATGTTGGTGGCTCATCATCCCTCCAATGCAAGAGGATGATTTTTTTGCCAGTATCAAAGCTAAAGAAATGAACATTTTACTCCTCTTCTGAGATATCTATATCCACTACTAAGTTAAAGAGGAGAATTCCAGGATCGAATGGGATATTTTCATGTAATATTTTCAAGAATGATTCTTTAATTGTGTTCCAATAAGTTGTTAAAACTGGACAGAATATCATCATGTGGCTTAAAGTTCTTTTTTGGCTTTTGCAGCGAGTACAACGGTCAGATAGAGTGAGATCAAACTTGTTAAGTTTGCTTGAACTATAGTACAAGTTATTTATTTATTTTTTTATGTTATTTATTTATAGGAAGTACCTTTGAGCCAAAGGCTCTTTACAGAGGTTCCATGTTGTAGGAATACATGGGCATAACATCATTTACAATGGTTACAAGTACATAAGCAGATACAAGGAGGTTCCATGCCTAGAAAGACATGAGTATATCAGGTTACAGAGCTTACATAATTACAATAACAGGGATTACATAAGTACAAAATGTACAGACTCATAATTTAAAGCAGGCTAGGTTGACAGGTTGTTAAGTGAACAACTTGAGAATCTACAGGATATAGAGCGAAAAAGGTAGGGAACAGAGGATGATATAGTCTGTAAAATAATTAACTAATACTAAATGCAAGGTGGCGAGAACTTGCTGGGCAGCAGTTCTTTTGTCTTATGTGCTAATGAGTGTAGTCATAAAAGAGGGCAAGACTCACTTGGAGAGTGCTGAGGCTGGGACCTGGGTTATGAATTACATTAAACTGAATTTGTCTCAGCTTAGAGTTTTTTGAAGCTCTTTCAGGTGAGGCTAAGACTTCAGACCAATTTATAATTTGTATTGGGATGCCCAGTTCTTCAGACCATTTCTGCCACCAGCGATTCACATCTCATTTAGTAGCTTCTAATAATAAAGTATAGATTTTTGATATCAGTTTTACTTTATTCTGGGAATCACTCAGCAAGCATTTCAAGAGAGATAATTTTAACATTTTTATGTTGTTGTTAAAGTAGAAATCTCTCAGTTGTAAGTAAGCTAAATAACTACCATTTGGTAGGTTAAATTCTGATTTAATCGTTTCATATGTCTTTAAATTGCCATTTGTAAACGTTGTCCCAAGTGATCTAAACCAGCTTTTTGCCATGTAAGAAAATATTTATTAACCTGCATGAACTTAAGGTTAGAGTTCATGTACAGAGGAGAGAAACAAGAAAAAATGGTTTTGAGTCCTAAGTAGGAATGAGCCGCTTTCCAAATCTTAGAAGTAGTCTTTGTTGCACTTAGTATCTTGTTTTTATATATTTTGTTTTCACAGTTTATGTATTAAACTTGATATAAGTATTGAAATGGGGAGCAAGACAATTCTAGAGGGACTGTTATTAAGTCGATATTAATATTGTTATTTGGCAACCACATCAGCGTCTGTTCAGATGTAACAGGGAAGAAGGGGAGAAGGGCAGGCAAGAAGTAATCTGGCTGCAACTACACAGCCATAAAGGCACCAAGATCTGTCTGGGGGTTGTTTATATACCTCTGGCTCAGAAGGAGGACATTGGCAGAGAACTGGGGGAGCAGATAAGGAGGCATAGTGCCAAAGGGAGAACAGTGGTGGTGGGGGACTTTAATCTTCCAGGGGTGGATTGGAGCATCCCAGAAACCAATTGTGCCAGGGAGCAGATCCTCCTGGAAGCATTCCAGGATGGCTTCCTTACCCAGAGTGTAAGGGAGTCAATGAGGGAGGGGAATATACTAGACCTGGTACTGGAAGATGGGGAACAGGTCAGGGATGTAAGGGTGGAGGAACCTCTGGCAAGCAGTGACCACTGCACAGTGTGATTTTCAATCATCCTGGGTAGAGAAGTAGCCACTACAAAAACTAGGGTCCTGGACTTCAAAAGGGTGGACTTTGGCAGGATGGGAAACGTATTGGAAAGTCATATGGCAAGCATCTGCCCAGAAATGACAGGACTGGCTGACGCCACTAAAACTTGCGTCAAGAGCCAGAGCAAGAAAGCCAGGACCAGAAAACCCAGTTGGATGAGTAAAGAGGTACTTAAGAAGGTGAGAGAAAAGACGAATGCATTTTGAATCTGCAAGTGATCCAACAGGGCAGGAGACAAAGAAAAATATGTGAAGAAATCCAGAGAAGTGAGCAGAGTGGTAAGGGCAGAAAAGGCGGCTAGGGACAGAGGTTAGCACAGGGGATCAAAGGAGGGGAAAAGGAATTCTTCAGATATATCAGAGAGAAGAGGAAGAGCAAGGATCAAATTGTTAGGATCAGGAAGGGAAGTGGGTGGGTACAAAAGGGGGATGAGCAGGCAGAAGTACTTAATGAATACTTCTGTTCAGTCTTCACCAAGGAGAGGGATGAGGTGGGAGAGGTTGGGGGAGAAGCAACCACAGATGGGGAAATCACAGTGGAAAGGGTGTGGGAGGGCCTTAAGTCCCTGAAGGTAGACAAGGCACCTGGCCCAGAGAGAGAGTCAACCCCAGGGTGCTGAGAGAGTTGGCAAAGGTACTGGCAGGGCCACTGGTGGACCTGTTTAATACCTCTTTGAACTCTGGGTGCATGCCCAGGGGCTGGAGGGAAGCACATGTGGTACCTCTCCATAAGAGTGGGCCCAAGGATGGACTGGAAACTACAGACCAGTGAGCCTTACTGCAATTGTGGGAAAACTGATGGAGACAATCCTCAAGGAAAGGCTGGTGCAATTTCTTGAGGATAACAACATCCAGGAGAGCAGGCAGCATGGGTTTGTCTCAGGCAGATCCTGCCAGACAAACTTGGTTGATTTTTAAGACTGGGTTATGAGGGCACTGGACAGTGGACATGTGGTGGATGTCCTCTACCTGGATTTCAGCAAGGCCTTTGACTCAGTGCCACATGGTGGGATGACCTACAAGTTGAAGAGTCTGGGAGCAGGAAAGTAACTGGTCAGATGGGTCAAGAACTGACTGCAGGGTAGGCAGCAAAAGGTAGTAGTGAGGGGGGAGGCATCTGAACCCAGGGCAGTAACAAGTGGTATACCACAGGGCTCGGTGCTGGAACTGGTTCTGTTTAACATTTTCATAGCTTGGCAGAAGACACCAGGAGAAAGGACTGCTGTGTGATTGAACTTCTCTGCTGGGACTAAAGTAGAAGAACTTTTGTACTTGGACCTTTAATTTAGGGTAAAAAAACTAACATACAAAAAAAAAGTGTGTGTTTGGGTTAACTGAACGGAATGGGTATCTGAAGAGTTATCTAGGTGTAAATCTCAGGTGACTGAAAGAACTTAACTGCTGTGAGGTTTAAATTACTTGTAGAAAGATCTGGTAAGTAGGGGGAGTGGCTTAGCTAGAAGAAAGCTACATTTAAAGACTGCCTTAGAAAGATTCTGCTAATAGCTTGGCAGAAGACACCAGGAGAAAGGACTGCTGTGTGATTGAACTTCTCTGCTGGGACTATATTGCCCTTCTTCCCTCCCCTCCACCCCCCCCACCCAAAGCTAGTTCTATTTTTATAGGCACAGGATTTGACTGACAACAGGAACTTCCTGTTTAGGGGCAGGAAGTGAGTGATCACAGAACCACCAAGGACCCACCATCCTAGAAGGGCAAGAGTAGCTCTTCAGCCCTCTAGCTGCTGGAGGTCTGCCTCTGAGCAAGTAAGTGGTCTACTGAGAAATATAGGATATTCTTGTCTCAGAACAGGACAATCAGGAGCTTAAAGGGCACACAAGGCAGAAAGTAAGGAGAGAGAAAAAAAACAGAGGAAGAGTAAGAATTGCAAACAGTTAAGGGGCCAGAAATAAGACATGATTGGAGTGGTGCAGTGCAGTGGCTGTGGAGCAGCAGTCTTCCGGGAGATGTTCTGGAGGATGCGGTGTTGTCCCACCTGCAAGCACCTCTCTGGGCTGAGGGAGGAGGTTGCTCATCTCCAGGCTGAGTTGGCCAGGATTTGTGGGACCTCCTCTTCCATCCAGGGACCACCAGTGCCACTGCCATTGCCTCAGAGTTTGCCAAGAAAGAGGAGCGGTTGGACCACAGTGGGCTCAGGGAGGGTGAGGGTGGTGGAACAGATGCGCATCCCTCCAGTTGTACCTCTCCACAATTCCTATGCCATTCTGGCAAAGTGTGGTTCCTCTATGGAGGCACCCACAGTGGAGACCAAGGGGGATGCTGGGAACCTCCACAAAGGAGACCCACAGGGGACCCTGCAGGGGAAGGAAACAACTCCTGGTGGGGGACTCCATTGTTAGGAAGGTAGAACTGGGGGAGGAAGGGGAGAAGGAGGAAGGTGCCTGCCTGGTGCCATGGCTTGGAGGACAGGGGCGAATCCTCAGGATTGCCGGGCTGCACAGGGAGGGAGCTGGATGTCATTGTCCACCTAGGGACAAATGACCTGGCTAAGAAAAGGGATTAGAGAAGTGCAGGGAAGAGTTTGTGGAATTGGGGAGGGGCCTTAATCAAGTAGCACGTACGGTAACCTTCTCGGAGGTGCTACCCATCTATGGCATAAGAGAGGCTAGGGTGTTCTGCACCATGGGATTCAATCAGTGGTTGAAAAACTGATGTGGAGCACAGGAATTTGGCTTCATTGGGGACTGGGGGTTCACCTGGAATGATGCAAGCCTATACTGGCATGATGGGCTGCATCTGTCCAGGAGGGGAACCAGGATCCTAGGTGATAGGTTTAAATGCTTCATTGGCAAGCTTTTAAACTAGCTAAGGGGGGGAGGCACTGGAAAGGAGCAGGAAAATCCTAGCCCCCCCCAAATAATCATGGTAGTAAGTGCGGCAAACACCAACATAGAGATGTCGATAGGGAGAAGGGCAGGGGTAAATGGAGAAAGTGACAAAGGCAAGAAGGACAGGGATGGGGCAAAAGGGAATAAGGCCATCAGGAAATGGAGGGTAATGAGTACCAATGCCCGTAGTCTGGGCAACAAGCTCCCTGAGCTGATGGCCTTAATGGAAGAGGGATGCCTGGATATCGTAGCAGTCACAGAAACATGGTACACAGAGAACCATGACTGGGATGTTAACATACCAGGTACATAACCTACAGGAGAGACAGGCAGGGAGAAGAGGGAGGAGTAGCTCTCTATGTAAAGGAAGGGATAAAGCAACTGAACAAAAGAGTAAACAGGAGGAGAGGAGGCACTGTGGGTCACCTTGGAGACTGGAAAGGGCACCACAATCCACACAGAGGTTGTGTACAGACCCCCATGTCAGGGGGAAGGAATGGACAAGGATATGATAGAAGGCATTCTTAGAATGGCAGAGAAAGGGGAGATACTGTTGATGGGAGACCTGAATATGCCAGATGTTAACTAGATGTTAACTAGAGCACATTTGCTGCAGCCACATCCAAGAGCAGGGCCATTCTTGATGCCCTACAGGTGGCAGGCATTAGACAGCTAGTTTCGGAACCCACTCGTGAGGGAGCAATCTTAAACCTCATACTCTCAAATGGGGGCAGTGAAATGATCTCAGATCTAGAAGTGGGTTGCCATCTGGGGACAAGTGACCATCAAACAGTGTGGTTCATGTTAAACTCAGCTACAGAGTCAAGCCATACAAAAGTGAGGGTACTGGACTTTAGGAGGGCTGACTTTGGCAAGATGGGAGAGTGCCTCAGAAAAGCACTAGTAAACAGGCTAGAAGGAGGTGTGGAGCAACAATGGGGAATTATCAAGACTGCCATTACAGAGGCAACAAGCCTTTGTGTGAAACAAATAAACAAATCAAAACAAAAGAAAAAGCCACTATGGTTCCCAAAAGAGGTGGCTGTGAAAGTCAGGAAGAAAAAAAGAGCATTCTGGAAGTATAAGGAAACACAGAAGGAGCAGGACAGAGAGCTGTACCAGTTAAGGCAGAAGGAAGCAGGGAGGGAAGTCAGAATAGCAAAGGCCCAAACTGAGGAAAAGATAGCCAACTCATTTAAGAAGGGGGATAAAACCTTTTATAGGTACATCAGCGCGAGAAAGACAAAGGAGGGATAATGAGGCTGAATAGAATGAATGGTGGGTGGGCAGAGGGGACAGTGAAAAGCAGGAATACTGAATGAATATTTCTGCTCAGTATTCACAAAAGAGGAGGGAATGCCTAATCCAATTAACAGAAGCACTCTTGATAGGGGGGTCGATCCCAGTCCTTTCACAGAAGAAAGGGTTCTGCAAGAACTCCTAAAACTGAAGGTGGACAAAGCAATGGGTCCTGATGGAATTCACTCCAGAATTCTAAAAAAAAATTAAGGGAGGAACTAGTGAAACCACTGGCTACTCTTTTTAATAAATCATGGGAGGATGGTGTGGTACCCGAGGACTGGAGGAAGGCGGATGTGATTCCCCTTCACAAAAGTGGGACCAAGACAGAGGCAGGAAACTACAGACCTGTCAGTCTGACCTCTGGTAGGGAAAGTGATGGAGTCACTTCTGAAGGAAAGAATAGTTGAGTACCTAGAGGCCAGTGGAGCACAGGACCCAAGGCAGCATGGGTTCACAGAGGGAAGGTCATGTCAGACGAATCTAATAGATTTCTTTGACTGGGTGACCAAAGTAGTAGACCAGGGAGGGGCTGTGGACATGGCCTACCTAGACTTTAGCAAGGCATTTGACACAGTCCCACACAAAAGATTAATAGTCAAATTAACCAGCCTGGGAGTGGGACCCAGGGTGGTAGCCTGGGTAAAACATTGGCTGGACAACAGGACACAGAAGGTAATTGTAAATGGAGTCCACTCTGAAGAAAAGGGGGGTTACTAGTGGGGTACCGCAGGGTTCAGTATTGGGTCCAGTCCAGGACTGGAAGGAAAAGTATGCCTTTTTGCAGATGACACAAAGATCTGGAACAAGGTTGATACACAAGGAGGCGTGGAAAGGATGAAAAGGGACTTGGCAAGGTTGGAGGAATGGTCAGAAGTATGGCAGCTAGGATTCAATGCAAAGAAGTGCAAAATAATGCACCTGGGAAACAAGAACCCAGGGGAAGAATACACAATGGGTGGGGAGGTAGTAACAACAACAAAAAAAGGAAAGGGACCTGGGGGTAATCATATCAGATGACCTTAAGGTTAGCAAGCAATGTGAGAAGGCAGTAGGGAGGGCTGGGGGTATACTGGGATGTATATGGAGAGGCATCAGCAGCAGAAAACAGGAAGTTGTTATCCCTCTGTACAGACAGTTGGTGAGACCCCATCTGGAGTACTGTGTCCAGTTCTGGAGACCCCATCTCCGCAAGGACATAGACAGGATAGAGGCAGTCCAGAGGAGGGCAACTAAAATGATGCAGGGTCTGCAAGAGAAGCCGTATGAGGAGAGACTAAAGGCGCTTAATATGTATACCCTTGAGGAAAGAAGGGAGAGGGGGACATGATAGAAACTTTAGTACCTCAGTGGAATCAACAAAGTCCAAGAGGGTAGCAGCTTCAGAAAAGAGACTTGCAAGAACAAGGGACACAATTTAAAGATAGAAGGAGGCGGTTCAGGGACAATGTGAGGAAGTATTATTTCACAGAGAGGGTAGTGGATGCATGGAACAGCCTTCCTGAGGAGGTTGTGGGTCTAAACTGTGGGAGAATTCAAGAATGCATGGGACAGACATAAGGCAATTCTTGTATGGCGGTAGGAAGAAATACGCTGTTGGTTAACTAGAATCTGCGGCCTATCCTGTAGGTAGGGAAATGGGCAGACTAGATGGGCCTAGCAGTCCTTATCTGCCGTCAAAGTCTATGTTTCTATGTTTCATAGCTGACATTGCAGTACGGATTAAGAGCAAGATCAGTCTCTTCGCAGATGACACAAAGATCTGTGCCAAGGTAGATGGGGGGGCCGGAGCAAAAGTACTTCAGGAGGATTTGTCAAAACTGGAAGAATGGTCTCACACTTGGCAGCTTGGCTTCAATGCCAAGCAGTGCAAAGTGATGCATTTAGGATGGAAGAACCCAGGACACAATTACTGGCTAGAGGGTGTCCCGTTAACAAAATACAAGGAGGAGAAGGATATGGGAGTGCTGGTAACCAGGGAGATGAACCACTCTGCTCAGTGCAGGAAGGCAGCAGTGAAGGCAAACAGGATGGTAGGTTGCATAGTAAGGGGGATTACTTCCAGGAGTGGGGAGGTCATCTTGCCCCTGTACATGTTCCTGGTGAGACCGCATCTAGAGTACTGTGTGCAGTTCTGGTGCCGCTACTTGAAAAGGGACATCAAACTGCTAGAGGGGGTACAGGACTGGGCAACAAAAATGATCCTGGGATTGGGGGAGAGATCAAATGAGCTGAGACTGAGAGAGCTCAATATGTATATCCTGGAGGAAAGAAGGGAGAGAGGGGATATGGTTGAGACCTTCAAGTACCTGAAGCATTTGAACAGAGTAGACACCAGATGTATGTTCAGTCTGAAGGGTGGAAGGGAAACCAGGGTCATTCTATGAAGTTAGAAGGGGACAGGTTCAAGAGGGAATGGAGGAGGCACTATTTCACAGAAAGGGGTTGTGTACAGACCCCCATGTCAGGGGGAAGGAATGGACAAGGATATGATAGAAGGCATTCTTAGAATGGCAGAGAAAGGGGAGATACTGTTGATGGGAGACCTGAATATGCCAGATGTTAACTGGAGCACATTTGCTGCAGCCACATCCAATCGCAGAGCCATTCTTGATGCCCTACAGGTGGCAGGCATTAGACAGCTAGTTTCGGAACCCACTCATGAGGGAGCAATCTTAGACCTCATACTCTCAAAGGGGGGCAGTGAGAGGATCTCAGATCTAGAAGTGGGTTGCCATCTGGGGACAAGTGACCATCAAACAGTGTGGTTCACGTTAAACTCAGCTACAGAGTCAAGCCATACAAAAGTGAGGGTACTGGACTTTAGGAGGGCTGACTGGCAAGATGGGAGAGTGCCTCAGAAAAGCACTAGTAAACAGGCTAGAAGGAGGTGTGGAGCAACAATGGGGAATCATCAAAACTGCCATCACAGAGGCAACAAGCCTTTGCGTGAAGCAAATAAACAAATCAAAATGAAAGACAAAGCCACTATGGTTCTCAAAAGAGGTGTGTGAAAGTCAGGAAGAAAAGATAGCATTCCGGAAGCATAAGGAAACACAGAAGGAGCAGGACAGAGAGCTGTACCAGTTAAGGCAGAAGGAAGCAGGAGGGAAGTCCAGAATAGCAAAGGCCCAAACTGAGGAAAAGATAGTCAACTCATTTAAGAAGGGGATAAAACCTTCTATAGGTACATCAGCGAGAAAGACAAAGGAGGGATAGTGAGGCTGAATAGAATGAATGATGGGTGGGCAGAGGGGACAGTGAAAAGCAGGGATACTGAACAAATATTTCTGCTCAGTATTCACAAAGAGAGAGGAAGTGCCTAATCCAATTAACAGAAGCACTCTTGATAGGAGGTCGATCCCAGTCCTTTCACAGAAGAAAGGGTTCTGCAAGAACTCCTAAAACTGAAGGTGGACAAAGCAATGGGTCCTGATGGAATTCACCCCAGAATTCTAAAAGAATTAAGAGAGGAACCAGTGAAACCACTGGCTACTCTTTTAATAAATCATGGGAGGATGGTGTGGTACCCAAGGACTGGAGGAAGCGGATGTGATTCCCTTCACAAAAGTGGGACCAAGACAGAGGTGGAAACTACAGACCTGTCAGTCTGACCTCTGTGGTAGGGAAAGTGATGGAGTCACTTCTGAAGGAAAGAATAGTTGAGTACCTAGAGGCCAGTGGGCCACAGGACACAAGGCAGCATGGCTTCACAGTGGAAGGTCATGTCAAAGCGAATCTAATAGATTTCTTTGACTGGGTGACCAAAGTACTAGACCAGGGAGGGGCTGTGGACATGGCCTACCTAGACTTTAGCAAGGCATTTGACACAGTCCCACACAAAGATTAATAGTCAAATTAACCAGCCTGGGAGTGGGTCCCAGGGTGGTAGCCTAGGTAAAACATTGGCTGCACAACAGGACACAGAAGGTAATTGTAAATGGAGTCCACTCTGAAGAAAGAGGGGTTACTAGTGGGTACGCAGGGTTCAGTAGTGGGTCCAGTCCTTTTTAATGTCTTCATCAGTGACATTGCAGAGGGACTGGAAGGAAAAGTATGCCTTTTTGCAGATGACACAAAGATCTGCAACAGGTTTGATACACAAGGCGGCTTGGAAAGGATGAAAAGGGACTTGGCAAGGTTGGAGGAATGGTCAGAAGTATGGCAGCTAGGATTCAATGCAAAGAAGTGCAAAATAATGCACTTGGGAAACAAGAACCCAGGGGAAGAATACACAATGGGTGGGGAGGTAGTAGCAACAACAAAAAAAGAAAGGGACCTGGGGGTAATCATATCAGATGACCTTAAGGTTAGCAAGCAATGTGAGAAGGCAGTAGGGAGGGCTGGGGGTATACTGGGATGTATATGGAGAGGCATCAGCAGCAGAAAACAGGAAGTTGTTATCCCTCTGTACAGTCAGTTGGTGAGACCCCATCTGGAGTACTGTGTCCAGTTCTGGAGACCCCATCTCCGCAAGGACATAGACAGGATAGAGGTAGTCCAGAGGAGGGCAACTAAAATGGTGCAGGGTCTGCAAGAGAAGCCATATGGGAGAGACTAATGGAGCTTAATATGTATACCTTTGAGGAAAGAAGAGAGAGGGGGGACATGAAAGAAACTTTTAAGTACCCCAGTGGAATCAACAAAGTCCAAGAGGTAGCATCTTTCAGAAAAGACTTGCAAGAACAAGGGACACAATTTAAAGATAGAAGGAGGCGGTTCAGGGGCAATGTGAGGAAGTATTATTTCACAGAGAGGGTAGTGGATGGATGGTACAGCCTTCCTGAGGAGGTTGTGGGGTCTAAAACTGTGGGAGAATTCAAGAATGCATGAGACAGACATAAGGCAATTCTTGTGGGGGGTAGGAAGAAATAGGCTGTTGGTTAACTAGAATCTGTGGCCTATCCTGTAGGTAGGGAAATGCGCAGACTAGATGGGCCTAGAGGTCCTTATCTGCTGTCAAAGTCTAAGGGTGGTGGCAGAGTGAAATGCTCTGCCAGAGGTAGTCGTATCACTGCAGAGTGTTGGGGGCTTCAAGATGGGGTGGGACAGATTCAAGGGGAGGGCACAAACCGGGAAGGGTGCGAGATAGGGGGAGGGCATATGAGGGAGGGGGGCAGCTGCAGTCTAATGGATTGAAGTGCTGCACACTTGAGCAGACTAGATAGACCAAATGTCCTGTATCTGCTGGCAATTTTGTATGTTCATATGTTTCGACTGAGCAGCCCAATAACATAATTTGAGAAATGGAAGGCCAAAGCCCCCTTGTTTCAAGGGAGGATATAATCTGTCCAAGCTTGCCCTTGGCCTTTTATTTTTCCAAATGGACTGTCTAAAAAGGTTTTCTATTTTAGAAAAGAAAAGATTATCTAAAAAGATTGGAAGGGCTTGAAAGAAAAATAGAAATCTTCGGAGTATGTTCATTTTAAGGATATGTATCCTGCCTGTAATAGAAAGGGGTAAATTAATCCATCTATCAAGATCTGCCTTTATATTATCAAGTAAGTGGATTTTATAAAGTTAAAGGGACTGATACCCTGAGGGGATAGTAACTGATAAAAATGTGAAAGAACAAGCTGTCGCCATCTTTTGAAGGCACAGTCAAAGGTGATCAGGAGAAATGCTTCGTCCTCTGTAATAAGTTTACAGTTTTCATAGGTAGGGCATATCACCTTTTTTTTTCTCAGTTTCTTCCAAGTTTGGTATGTATAGGCTGTTATTTTTGTAAAAACATTTGAAGATGATGAACAACCCTCCGAAGATAAAAGTATTTTATGTATATCGAATAGATCATTAATATGAAATTCCAGGGTTTTCCAGGGTGTCTGATAATCCTTTGCCAACCACATAAGAAAAATTTGCAAAAATGTGGCATTAGCATGTAGGGTGAGGTCCAGAAGTGCCATCCCCCCTTGAGCTAAAGAAAGTTTCAGAACAGATAGCTTAATTCTTGGGTGACCCTGTCTCCGTATAAAAGTGGATATCAATTTGTCCCAAGATTTGAGATAAAAAGAAGATGGAAAGCAGGGAAGGTTCTGAATAAGATAAAGGAGTCATGGTAGAATATTCATTTTTATTATGGTTATTCTCTGGTAGAGAGAGAAAATCATAGCTGTCCATTTAGTGAGGTCTGACTGGATAGTGAGTTAGAGGCTCATGATTCACTAATGCTATTAACTCTAGGTTATAAGGTATACAAATACCTAAATATTTTATTTTAATAGCTAACCATTTGAAATAGAATGTACGTTTTAAGGCTGGAAGTGAAGTGAAATTATATATTAATATTTTCGTTTTTGAGTCATTTAATTTGAATCCCGCCAATGTTTCAAATTTCTTTATAATTTTCCAGGCCGAGGAGATTGAGGTTCCCGGCGAGATCAAGGACAACATAACATCATCCACAAATAAGCTAATTTTATACTCGTGCTGAGCTATAGGAATACCCTCAATCTCCCTGGTCTCTGTCAATGCCTGGGCCAGAGGTTCCATATAAAGTGTGAATAAAGTAGGCGAAAGGGGACAACCCTACCGGGTATCCCGATTCACTTGAATTGGGGCAGAGATTTTTACGTTTATCTTAATGTAAGCTCTGGAAGAGGAATATAAGTTTTGTATGCAGGTTATAAAAGAGTCTGGAAATTGCAAAGTCCACAAGACATCCCATAGATAGGGCCACCTCACCCTATCGAACACCTTCTCTGCATCAAGGTTTATAAAGGCAGAAGGGGTACCTCTTCTGATAACATATTCTTGTAAAATCAAATGTTTACATATATTATCTGATGTCGTACATCCAATGATGAAGCCTGATTGGTCAGGATCAATAATTCGGAGAAGCATTTTTTCGATTCTTTTGGCCCAAATGGTGGTAAATATCTTGTATTCTAGATTTAATATTGAGATCGGATGATATGAGATGGGGTTTGTTGGGTCTTTATCTGGTTTCAGGATTGGAACTAAGGTAGCATAATTCCATGATGGTGGGGGAGGTGAGTCACCGTTAGCAATCTCCCAGTATAGAGAGTGTAAGGATGGTAGGAGAGTTATCAAGAATTTACGATAGCACTCTGAGATTAACCCATCAGGGCCGGGACAGCGGGCAGTTTTAAGGTTTTCAATAGCTTCTAAGATCTCCTTTTGAGAAATCTATACCTTTAAAGAATTAACTTGTGCTTCATCTAGCAAAGGCATTTTTAAATGTGCAAGGAAAGAAGTCTTGTCCTCTCCTGAGGTCCCTGGCTTCTCTTTGTATAAACCTGAGACAAACTCCAAGAATGTTCGTTTAATGTGGGATTCTGCATGGTCTATCTGTTCAGTAGATGGATTTCTAATTTTTAATATTGTGAAGGTTGATTTCCTAGCCTGTAATCTCTAAGCCAATTTCTTAGTTCCCTGTGGACCCTCTTCATGTGTTGAGTGTCGCAGGTACAGTATATCAATTTCTGTTGAATCTCATTGTCTATAATGTTTTGTAAAGCACTTTTAGTTTCCCTGATTTTTTGGGGGAGTTCACGGTCCCCATCTCTATATAGCAGCTGATAATTTAATAATTCTTCTGTGAGTTGCTTATATTTTGCGTCCTTTTCCCTATTTTGGGTGATGTTTTTTGCTCAACTTTAAGATGGCCCAGCGCAGAAATAGAGGTTTTTCCCATCTGTGTTCTTCTCCACTCTTCCCTGTAAAATTTGGTCAAAAAGTAAGGCTTTGTTATCTTATTTACTAATTTGTTTTCATTCGTTTTCAAACAGCTTCAGTATTCTAGCATGTGTTTCATGACCCCTGAGAAATAATTATTTTTCTGTACCAGTATCCTTCTGATTGTTCAGGCCAGAACTCTGAGCCCCCCCCCCATGGCCAAGTTGTAGTCTCCTTTGATTCACCACTCGTATCTTATATTATATCTGGAATCATGACCACTCGGTTTTTAAAAATAACAACCTCATTTCCCCTAACCAAGAGCAAAGTTCAGCCTAAAAGAGGAAAGGCTGTCCACACTAATCCATCCCATTTCAAAGTTCAATCTAAAAAGGAGAGAAGTCCAAAACAATCCATCCTTCTCCAAAGCCTCAGAGGAGTGTCAAAACCCAATACTCCAACAGGGTGCAGACCACTACTAAGTCCATCTGATGTTCAAAGCATCCAAGACGTTATTACTGTAGAGTCACACATATCACCTCATTCACCAATGTCTCTCAACATTTTCTTGGTGGGCCATTAACTCAAAATTAACATTTTAGGCTCCAATGACCAACATCTCTCATTGTATTAAATAGCACATAAAGATATGCCATTGAGATCTATTTATGACATTGTGGTGAGACGTATATATGCCAGCGCATGAGATCTACTTTAATTCTTAGTTATAAACTTGGAAATAGTTATAGGTTCTCTTTAGATCTGGTCATGATGCACTCTAGGCCACTGTCTGAAAATCTCCCCTTCCCCTTCTAGTCAGGTGTGCCCAAGCCAAAAATCAAATGGCTTTAGGGTATGAGAGAGGGTCTACAGAGAAGAGTGACAGGCAGGCATAAAGCAAAGAAGAGCAATTACCTTGATACAGACTCTCTCCAAGCCTGGTTAATACCCCCACCATCTGAGGAAATAAATCAGGCCCTAATGACAGCCCAATGCCAAATTAAATGAAGCAAAGAAGAGAGAGAGCGAGAGAGAAATTCCCCCTCTCCTCCCCTACCCATGTCCAGATGAAATAATGACTGTCAGAGCCTATTCTTGAGGCACCCTTCCCATTCAGCCCACCACCCTCTTCTCAACATCTGTCCCACCCCCCCAACTGTAGTCTGACCAAAGAGGGTATCAGAGACAATATAGGCTCAACCTTAACAGTACCTTAAGTTCCCAGGGCGGGGTTACAGTATGTTTTCAGACGTTGCAGGATTTCTGACAAAGAGAGATTGTCCGTTTGCTTTAGTTCTGCTGTCTCAAAAGCATTGTGGCCTGTGCAAGATTTTACTAAGTCCAGTATTTTGTTGGTGAGTATTCCCCTTGTAGAAAGATCTGTAGCTGCCTCCATAGCTGTAGAATATGTTTTCTGACCTGTTGGCAGATTAACTACCAATTTTGCTGGATATGGAGTTCTGAATTGGAATTTCTGTGCTCTTAATGCAGGGAATAGTGGATTGTAATCATGCCTCTGCCTCTGCCTCTGAGTATATGGTGCATAATCATTATCAAATAGCAGCCTATGTTGTTCCAGCATTATTCATCCCTTTTGCCAGGCCTTACGTAGTGTTGATTCTTTAGTCTGGAAACTGAGTAGTCTGATTACATAAGAGCAAGGCCTAGCTTCAGGTCATGTTGGTTTGGGGCCAAGTGTCCTGTGGGCATGCTCAATGTCCAATTGAAAGCTGAGTCGAGATCCAAAACTAGTCACAAGAGATAGTCTGAAAATACCAAGGTATCATTACCCTCTTCCCCTTCTGGAATTCCAAAGATGCGAATGTTGCGATGTCTACCCCAGTTTTCAGAAACTTCCTGGCATGCTGCTATCAAAAGCTGTTCAGTGGCTAATGTTTTCAGGCACGTCTCAAGGTTGTCTATTCTGTCTACATTTTTAGATATCTGGTTATCTGCCCTGGAGACCTTGTTCTGTAGCGAGGTGATCTCAGAGCGCAGATCGATCATATTTTCCCGGACCTCATTTCTGGATTCGCAATCACTTTTAAGATTGTATTGGCATTGCTGTCTGGTAATGATTTCCCCCCCTTGGTCGAGGATGCTGCTTTCTTCCTCGAGGAGCCCATGTTAGGCCTGAGAGAGGCTTCAGAGTCATCTGACTGTGGGTCTTCTCCTTCTGCCATTTCTGCAAAGGCTTGAAAATGTTTTTTTGCTGAAGTTCGACATTCCAGTTGTTTTGCTCTTTGTTTATACCAGTTTTAAGTTTTTTTTTTGATTTTTATGAGTTTAGAGCCTAGGTTTTAAATGGTTAGCGTGGAGAGCTCGCTCTAGACATTTCTCTTCAGCCCATGTCGGAACTGGATGTCCTCTAAAAACAACTTTATTTTGATTCAAATCCTGCATCTGTTCTTCTTGAACACTTCCTAAACATTAGAAGCACACCCAGACAGTGCAGTTACTAATGAGGCAGTAGTCACCTAAACTCCCACGGTATCATGAGTGGCTAGACTGTGTTGGGGGTATTCCTAAGTCCAGGAAATATGCAGTGGGAATTGATCAAGGAATGTAAACAAACCTATTTTTGTGTGGCAACACCAGTATTGTGGGCAGTCTGTTTTTTCACTTTGTAAAAGAAAAAAAGAATCAGAATCAAACTACTAGTTACATCAGCAGTCTTTACAGAATGTTAACAATCATTAAATGTGTTTTTTAAACAAGTAACACTTGAGGCCTTAGAGGGTTGACAGAGTCCCTTTAACTGTATTTGAAAAAGGGGCAATAGGAATATTTTCCAGAAAATGATTAATTTCTTATTGTGATGGGTGAATATCTGACATATACAGTTTTTTTATAATAATTCTGAAAGGCTTTGTTAATTTCTAAATGTGAGGTAACCATCTCACCTGAGCCTAGATGTAGTTTGAATATTGCATTCTGGTTGCATTAGCATTGTAACTGATAGACTAATAATCTATTGGGTTTCTCTGTGAAGAAATAATAATAGGATCTAGCATTCAGAAAAGCTTTTTCTGATTTTCTAGAAATTAATTTTTTTTCATTTCCTCTCCTTATTTGTAGTACGTGATTTAGATCTTCTTGTGAACCCGATATATTATATGATGCTTCTGTTGTAAGTAATTGATGTTCCAATACAGTGATTTTTTCTTTCTGCCTTTTTCTCAAAAAACATGCATAGGAATAAATCCAACTCTTAACGTAAGCCTTTGACAATTCTCAGATAGTTGTTGCACCCAAATTCTCTTTATTATTTATTGATAAAAATAAGTTGATTTCCTCACTCAGATTTTGTTTGAAGTTGAGGTCTCTTAATTGCATATTATCAAATCTCCAACAATAACTACCATAACTGGTATTGTCATTGAGGACATTTGATTCTAAGACTACCGGAGAATGATCCAAAATTTTTATAGCTCCATAATTGATCTTAGAGATATTATTCAGTATTTCCTCTGAAGTGAGGAAATAATCAATTCTTGAAGATGTCTTATGGGCGGTAGAAAAAAAACTTAATTTTTCCATGATGGGTATATTTCTCTAAAAATATCTATTAATTTAAGAACTAACATGCATTCCTTTAAGACTTTTACAGCCCACTTTTTTGTATCCTCCCCACTTCAGATCTATCTAGATTTGATACAAAAATATTAAAATCACCACCGATAATAAATAGCCCATGGAAATTACTTAGGGTAACAAAGAATTGTACAAAACAATCTGGATCATCGTCATTTGGTCCATAAATTGAGCAGATTGTTATTAATTTATATCCTTTTTGAAGTGAGGCTATGGCATATCTAACTATCCTATCTACTATGGTCTGGTTCATTCTAATATTTAGGAAATTTTTTAAATATGAGGACTGTACCCCTAGAATTGTTTGAATATGCTGAGTGTATCCCATAGCCTCTAAACAGATTACAAAAATATTGAAAGTCATTGTCGGCAAAATGGGTCTCTTGTAATAAAAGGCAGTTGACTTGAATTTGATTTGCATTTTGGATTATTTTACATATTTTTATCCTATCTTTAACTCCTTTAAGGTTCCAACACAAACATTTTAACATAGCAACCATTTTGTATGGTTCCAAAAATTATATGAAGAAGCTGCTTCAAAACAAAAAAACTGTTGAAATGTTAAATAAAGAATCCTTCCATTAAAGCTACTTTTATTGCAGTTATTACCTGATTGAGTACATCTCTTATGGAATTTACCCCTCCCCCCTAAATTCCAAAAAAAGAACCCTTACTCAGGCTTGCTGCTGAGTATCCCTCCCCCCTGCGACAGTCTACAAAGAATGATCAATGCTTTAGATGGGTGAATGTGAGGCTAACCCCGGGCCTAATATGGATACTAATTTCAACTAACTGCTTTCCCCTAATAGAATTAAGTTAGGAAACAAATCATAGTTTCTATTCATATGTTAATATACATGTTATTTTTCTTATTGTTTGTTTTTCCACTCCTTCTTCTTCTCCATCCTCTCCTCCTCCCCATCAAATGAGACTTTATAGACTAATTAAGTCATCAAAAAGTTCCAGATTTATTCAAGTTTGACCTTCAGCATGGTGAAAGTGTGTTTTCAGATATTTGTCCACCTCCATTGGTGTATCAAAGATATGCTGAATTCCGTTAAGAAATATTTTCAGGTGACCAGAATGTATTAGGTTATGCGGAATGCCTTTTTCTCTTAAAAGCTTCCATCAACCCTCAAATGCTTTATGTACCAAATTCTGGATATCCTCTTACCATGTCCTCAGATGCCCTGCCACAGCATCCTCTAGCCTCACCACCACTAAAATAGACAGAGTGGGACCAGCCCACCAACTGTCTCCAGTGCCCAACCAGTAATATAGCCACCTACCTGTCCCACTGCCACTCTACTGGCTCATGACACCAAAACTGTCCCATGTATAACTCATCCCCAGGCAGCTGGAGATCAGTCAGAGCTGCCTCTACCTGTCACAGATAGTCCTGCAGAGTCAACCTGTCCTGCTGCACATACTCATGGACTCAGCAGAAGATGAGAAGGTCTTGAACTCCCTACAACACCTGCAACTTATTTAATTTCCTCAGGTCAATCCACTGGTACCACATTCCCTACTTGAGGTTCCACACCTCTGCGATGGAAAATTGGAAATAGATCTCCCCCTCCACCAGCGTCCATAATTGGGGAGAAGTTGTAAGGGCTATAGGAAATTTGTGAAAAAGTCTGGTGTGTCTGGTTGCACATTTTCCTTATTGAAATTTGGAGCCACTAAGTACAGAGTGTGGCTCTGAACTGAATGGGAAACCACAAATGCAATTTTACTTTTGTTAAGTTCAGAAAGCGTTGTCGGCGTCCTGACTGGATTGAATGACAGGACACTGCTTCAAAAAACACTCACGCTGGATTTCTAAGCTAAAAATAAAAACCTCAGTAAGACTGCTTAACTCAGTAAAAAAAGCCGCTATCTCTGTATATGTGCAAATTGCACCCTTGAGTATAAAAATGTAATTATCTGTGCAGCACTACATTGTGCATTAGAGAAAGAGTAAAATACTCATGGGAGTCTAAGATTTCCAGTTGCCCTAGTGGTGCAGCTAGTAGCACAAGTGGGACAGTATTCTGGGTTGCCTGAGTTCAAATCCCAGATAAGTCACTTATTTCTGTCTCTCTTCTGTTTGTTTGGGTTCTATGTACTGTATGTGCACATCACACCCTTGTGTATGAAAATATAATTATCTGTGCAGCATCAGGTTGTGCATTACAGAAAGACTAAGGTGCCTAGGGGAGTCCCAGGTTTTCAGTTACCTTGATAACAGAACTGGTAGCTCAATCAGCATGGAATTCTGGGTGGACTGGGTTCAAATTCCAGCTAAGGCACTTTTTTCTGTCCTCTGTTTATTATCCTTGTGTACCAACCTCCAGGGCACAGGAATGATCTCCTGCAGGAATGTAAAGGTTTCAGGGCTAACAGGTGGTGACTCACCCAGATGGCTTGTTCTGGGTGATTTCAATGCCTGGTTCATTGATTAAACTTCTCTATTTTAAATGCAGTTTCTTCAGTTGATGACACCATTGGGCCTAATACAAGTGGTTGCCTTTGGCACTCACTAGCATGGCCATGCCTTGGTTCTGATTTTCTCATTGGTCTTGTTATTACTGATGTCAAAGTTGATCCAGTCATTTGGATGAATCATAATGCTATACAGTTCCTCTGCTGGGCCCTCTGGTTAATGATCTCCCCAGTGTAGATGGTAAGATATTGTCCAGTTCAGAATGTGGAGCATGAGAAACTCCAGGTGGTTCTGAACACCTTGGGCATAATGATGGCTTGTGTTTGGGGGCTCAGACAAAGCTTTGGAGAGTTATAACATGGTTTTTATGGTCACTTTTAATTTCTTGACACCAATTTATGTTTGTCCCTTGATTTCTCATCACAGGTCACCATGGTTTGATGATGACCTGAGGTGATTGACGACAAAGGACCAGAGTTTGGAGCAGTCCTGGTGGAAATCAAGGTCAGAGGAGGATAGATTAATGCTGAGAATTCACTTTGCTGTGTATCAGTGGGCAATTACCCTGAAAAGGTCAGAATTCTTGACATGGGTGATTGTTGCTAGAAAAAAAGAACCAGCTCAACTCTTCCACACTGTGGACAGACTGTTCAATTCTATCTCTCTGCAGTTAAGAAGAGTCTTTTCTGCAGAAAAATGCAAAGAGTTGTATCATTATTTCCTGGATAAGGTATTCTCCATTCAGACCAGCCTGACATTGGGTGATCTGTTGTAGACTAGCAGTGTCTTGTCGATGTTGGGCAAAGGCACTTTGTATCGGTGGGAGGAGCTCAAGCCATGTCTGGTGGAAGTTGTTTTCCAGGTGGTCTTGGAACTGCACACTACTTACTGTGTACTGAATCAAGGATACCACTAAACTTCTTGTGGAGTGCTGGGGAGAAGTGCACATGGCATTCATGGAGATTGTCAGATGCTGCCTGTTCTGAAGAAAACATCTTTTAATCCCGATGTTCTTGTGAGCTAGACAGCTGTTTCAAACCTTCTGTCTTTGGGGAAGGTCATTAATAAGGTGCTAGTAGCACAGCTGGAGTACCATCTGGAACTATATGACATCTATGAGCCACTCCTCTGGTTTCTGGCCTCATTACAGTACTGAGACTGCACTCATCAAGGTGCACCATGATCTCCTCCTCCTGACAATGGGTAGAGGACAGTGTTCCATTTTGGTCCTACTTGACCAGTCCTCAGCATCTGACAGAGCAGACCACAGGGTGTTGTTGGTTTGGTTGAAGCTTTTTGTAGGATTCTTAGGGACTGTGTTGCAGTGGTTTGAGTTCTACTTATCTGACAGAGAGCAGTAGGTGGCATTAAGGTCTTACATCACAGGTAGCAGCACTCTCTGTTGTGCAGTGCCTCACAGTTTGATCCTGGTTCCCATGTTGTTTGCTATGTATATGCTACCACCGGGGGAGATTATTCAACAGTATGGGCTGGATTTTCACAGTTATCCTGATGATACCCTGTTGAACCTGTCCTATGCCCCAGATGTGGATAATGTGGTCGCAGGGCTGAGAGAGTGCCTTAAGGAAATTTGAGACTGGATGGTCCCCGGCTGGCTTAGTTTGAGTTCTGCAAAAACGGAGGTGCTACTGGCAAAACTAGGTTAGTCTGGGTCAGCAATGAATAGTGTTGGTGTCAGTTTGCCATCTCTAAATGACATGCTAGGAGCTGTGGAGAGGGCAGAAAATGTAGGGGTCATTGGGGATTCCAAACTGACATTAGAACACAGATGTCAGCAGTTGTCTGCATTGGATTTTTCCATCTTTGAAACATTACACAGATTAAACCCTTTCTTGTGCCAATTGAGATGGTGCCCTGGTGCATGCCTTCATTACTTCTGTACTGGAGCACTGTAACATTGTCTGCCTAGGGCTTTCCATGAGGCTGGTGTGTTGCCTTGAGCTGGAGCAGAACATGACAGCCTGACTGATTTCTGGGATTTCTCAGTCTGAGCATATCATGCCAGTGCTTCACAAACTGTAGTGGCTGACAATTCAGTGGCACGTCAGTTTCAAAGTGTGTTTGTTAACTTACAAGGCCCTGCATGGTCTGGACCTGGGTAACCTGTAAGATCTGTTGGTCCCATACACTACCAACCGGTCTCTCCAGTCTGCATAGGTGGGTCTCCTCTGTACTCATAGGTCCCAGTTGAAATTTTCAGGGATCATGTATTTGGGATTGCAGCCCTGCTTTTGTGGAATATACTTCCCCCAGATATTAGAGGAGCCCCCACCCTGGACACTTTTAAATGGAAGCTCAAAATCCATCTGTTTATGAGTTGTTATGATGCTGGTGGCTGAATGTTATCATTTTATTGAATCATGTCTGATGTTTTTATTTTGCTTCATGTCTGTAAGGTGCCCAGAGCCCCAGAGATTGGGTGCCATAAAAATAAAATTGCCCTACCCAGTCTTAAGGGGCCACCATCTCACACAGTATCCTAATGTGGTATGCTAGCCTACCATATCATGGTGAACCTGTGTCACCCTGTGACCTTCCTGTGAACAGACACTACTGTCAATATGGACACAACCACTCTGTTACCCCACCACCAGCATATGATGAACCCGTCCCCTGTCAACCATCAATGAACTAAGCCACGTATGACTACATATAATCTGCTGACTTGACCCTGTTGTATAGTGACATTTAACATTCGGTTGTTAAAATATATTACATAACTGGGATTAATATTCCAGTCTCCTGGTTAGCTGATATCCATGTGAATACTACACAGTTTTTATACAGGTCTTAAATGCACCCTGCTGTTGAGTGAAGCATGCACATGGGACATGTGTGAGTTATTTTAGGTTATCTAACCCCCTCTCCAGAAACAATCTAAAATACCTAACTACATTTTATAATAGCTGTAAGGTGACTCAGGAGGTGGTTAGCAACTGGCAATCCCATTCACCCAGTGAGCAACACTTGCCTTTGCTACATGTTTGGGGCTCGGGGGTGAGATTACCTGATGGCTATCCACCCCGGTCATGCTGTAGCACTTAAGTAAATGCACCATGACCCCATGACTGTAGTGGACTGCAGCCCCACTCTCCAGTTGTCCATGTTTTTCTTAGGTTGTCTATGGACATACATGGTCATCCCTGCTCTATCTCTGATCTTTGCCTATGATAACTCCATTTATGGTTTGTCCATAATTCATAGACATGATTGTCCATGGTGGATGAACATGCAAAAATGTCTGGAAAAACACCCAGTCAAGAGAGACTAGTCAGGGGAACTAAATGTGTTTTCAGTGTGGTACAGTAAATGAAAGAAAATACATTCTGATAAATCAACATTTAACATTATTTCAGGTAGCAGCCATGATTGTCCATGATTTAAATATGCTTTTTAGTGTCCATGCTTTATAATAATTTTCATGGGTAATTTTTAATTATGGCATTAATCAAATGTTTCCTCATTGTGTCCTATTTAAGATTATATCAAGGATGGTATTCTGGTTAAAATACAAACATTGTTTTATCACATTAGTAGTTCCATCATTTAAACTATTTTTGATGCCCATCTTGTGGTAATTGCATCAAGAAATGAGGCCACTTTTTTGTGGTTCAATGGTCTTTGCACAGCTGGTGCAGTTGCATCACAGTCATGATACAAGCCTTTGAAAATCCAGCCCAATAACATAGAAACAGACAATGATAGCAGAAAAACACCAATGTTCCATCAAGTTTGCCCAAGGTTACCTGTCCAGCCCTGTGACCTAACATCTATCCAGGGTCCTAACCCCCCCCCCATCAACCCATCATTTTCGTTCCCCGGTCTTGGTGCAGAACCCATCCATGTTTGAAGCCTTCCATGCTTTCATCACCCACCACTTCAGCAGGCAGACTGTTCCATGGTTCTATCACTCTTTTAGTAAAATAGTAGTTCCTCAAGTCCCTACTTAAGCTCCCTTCTGTCAGTTTCCAGTCGTGCCCTTGTGTCATTGAACTGGTGTTCTTGTTAAATAATTCCATGCAGTTCACTTTATTTATCCCTTTCAGAAACTTAAAGGTCTCTATGATAGTTTCCCTTTCCCTTCTGGTCTCCAGTGAGTACATGTTTAATGCCCTAAGATGCTAATTGTAGGACTTCCCCTGTAGGTCCTGAACCATCCTTGTCACCCTACGTTGTACCATCTCCAGCCTGTCTATATGCTTTCTGAGATGAGAGCTCCAGAGCTGAACACCGTACTCTAGACGTGGCCTCACCAAGGATCTATAGAGGGGGAGTATTAATTCTTTTTTCTACTATCTATACCCTTCCTATACAGCTCAGCATCCTCTTTGCCTTGCTGTAGGCCATGTTGCACTGGCTTTCATGCTTTAGTGACTCATTGTTAATGACTAACAGGTTCTGCTCTTCAGCTGTTGTGCTAAGTTTAACTCCACCCAATCAGTACTCTGTCCTGGGGTTCTTTTTTCCTAGGTGCATTACTTTGCACTTTTTGGCATTGAATTTCAGCTGCCAAACATTTGACCATCTTTCCAGCCTTTGAATGTCATTCTGTAATTCCCCAACTCACAGAGCTTAGTGTCATCTGCAGAGAGGCTAATCCTATCCTGGATTCTTTCACCAATGTCACTGATGAACATATTAAAAAAACTGGACCCAGGACTGATCCCTGTGGAACCCTTGTGACCTCCCTCTCCATTGGTTTAACTCCATTGACAACAACCCACTGCTGCCTTCCCTTGAGCCAGTTTCCAACCCATCTGACTATATCTCTTGCTGCCCCATGATCCTTCATCTTCCTTAGTAAGCATTTTTTTGAGGCACTGAGCTGAATGCTTTGCTTTAGTCAAAGTATAGTAAATCCGCTGCATGGCTCTTATCCAGCAGTCTCGTTACACAGTCAAAGAAGACAATTAGGTTGGTCTGACAGGGCCTCCCTGCCACAAATCTGTGCTGCATACTATTATGAAGACCATTTTTCTCCAGGTAGTCTACTAGATCCTGTTTATCAGTGATTTCATTAGCTTCCCTACAATAGAGGTAAGACTGACCAGACTGTAGTTCCCTGCCTGTTCCTTATCTCCCCCTTTATGGAGCAGAACCTAATCCACCATCCTCCAGTTCCATGGAACTACCCCTACCTGCAATGAGCTATTAAATAAGTTTGCTAGAGGATCAGCCAGTTCACCTGCCAATTCCCTTAGCACCCTCAGATGCATCCCATCCAGAACTAGGGCCTCATCTATCCTAAGGGTTACTAGTCTTTCCAGACCCTATTGCTAGTGAACACTGGTGATTCCATCTCCAGAATCCATCTAGAAGCTGCTTGGATGCCACTTTCAGGTAGTGGGCCAGTACCCTCCCTAGTGAAAACAAAGAAAAAGTAATCATTTAGGATTGCAGCCTTTTGCTCATCATCCTCTATTACCCTGCACATCTGATAACCTAACCATTCCGCCTCCCCTTTTTCTTCTCTGATGTAGTGGAAAGAATGTTTTTCACTGGATTTGATCCTCTCAGCAATCTGCAGCTCCATGTCTGCCTTAGCCTCTACAACTGCCCTCTTTGCCTTCCTATTTTTCTGAATATATTCCTCTAATTCATCCTCCCCCTGCTTTAAACATAATTGAGATGCCTCAGGGATGGCCCATTTTATTATCCCCCATCTCTCTTCTGCTATACTACTCACTCCAACTAATTTGTTCCACTCCAACACTCTGTTTTTTGAAATCTACCCCTCTAAAGTCTAGGACCTCCATTCCTGAGAGAGACTTTTTGACTCTGAGGGACTACGCAAACCCAAACAGAGTTGTGATAACTGTTTGCTAGTGGCTCCCCTACTTTTACTGCTTTTACTGCTTCTGAGTTGGTGAGTACTACATCTAGAATGGATCCCTGACTGGTGGGCTCCTTGACTAGCTGTAACAGCAGACAGTCCTGAAAGGCATCCAGCACAACCTGACTTCTAGCACTCCTGGCTACTGGAACATCCCAATCTATGTCTGGCAGGTTTAAGTCCCCAACCACCACCATTCCCTCCCCCCTTTATCACCCCCCTTTTTATTTCCTCACTGACCTCTCTGTCCCTCACTTCCCCTTGCCCAGGTGGCCTGTACAGCACCCCCAGACATAGCTGCCTGCTCAATGATGCTGTGAGCTGTACCCACAGGGACTCAGCTTCCCAAATTATCACCCTTGATGTTCCTGTCCTCCATCACTTCAGTACCCTCCCTGACATAAAAGGCTACTCTGCACCCTCCCTTCTTTCCCTCCTGAATAGTGAGTACTAGGGCATTGTGAGGTCCCAATTGTTGCTTTCTGAGGCCATGTTTGCATGATGTCAACGAGTTCCATCTAAGTATCTGTAACAATTGCCGTAAGTTTAGGATAGTAATAAGCAATATGACCAGATGCAGTCTAAGTGAAAAAAAAAGATCAGGCTGTCACAAAAAAAATCTTCAGTTAATTAAAGAAATGGAAGGTCCTGAAATTCAAATATTTGTGGAATTTTGTGTAACTATTTTATGCTGCTGTCAACTGAATATGTTTTGCACAAGAAAAATCTTTTCAAAGAGACCAGGAAACAATATATAATGGCAGTTGTTCGTAATCTTAAAGACCAATGCTCTGAGGCAAGGGTTACTTGAGAATGGCATTGTCAAAAAAGCCAGGTTTCAACAAAATATAAAATCACACATACCCCAATAATGCATTCATGGTGATTTGAATTATTGGGGGAGGGGGGGATCTGTGATTTTGTATTTCTTTGCAGCTGATTGGAGTGCTCTTAGTTTTGGAAATAGTCATGCACCCCTCCATCCCCCAAAAAATCCACATTTAACAGTCTCTGAATAAATGTTTGTAAAAACTCTGTTTTGTATTGGTTTGTTTTTGTGGGCAGCATTCTGTACAGTTCTCTTCACTGCACCAGTAATTTGGGGGTTTGACTGAGTCACAGTTTCTGAACAGAACTCTTAGCACTGTTTGGATAGGTCAGCAGGTCATACTTAGCATTCCGTGCACATTGCTCAACTTGTGACATAGGCAAAACTCCAAATTACAGGTTCCATGAAGAGAACTGTATAGCATGTTGTCTGTAAAAAGAAAGCAATATAAAATACAGTTTTTACAGAAATTCAGGTACTGTTGAATGTTATATGGATACTTTGGAAGTATGAATTTTCATTCTATAAATAGGGACCTTACAATCAGCTGCCAGTTAACACAAATTACCTTACCATTCCCCAGTATGATTAAGTCCCTCTTCTTCTCTGTGTACTCTTAGTTTGTCTCTTCTGTCTTAGTTTTAGACCTCAGATGACTTAGAACTGATTCACCTGCCAGTGTCAGACTGGCCAACCAACACATGGAAGTTTTCAGGTGGGACCCCTTGTGTTGGACTCCTCCTTATTTTTTCTTGCATAAATAATCTATTTTATTATTAAATTGGGGCAGCATCTGCTCGGGTCCCTCAAATCCTCTTCTCCCAATTTCTCTGAGGTGACTGGCCTGTGTAACTATTTTTATGGTGCACTGGGTATCTGAGTCTTTAAATAATGCAGTGCCCCCACCTGCAGAAGCAATAAGGGATACCTGAAACTGTGCTCAGGGCTATTACCTTCCTGCCCTGGGAATTACTATATTGCCCTGACCCACACAGTCCCTTTCTGAAAGTATGACACTATACATAATAATGCCTCCACCATGGAAATATAATGCAAAATGATATTTATTAAAAATGAGAGAAGGAAAAGAATAAGGGACAACAGGGAAAATGGGAGAATGGGGCAGCAGCAGTCAAATGCACACTATTCTCCACAATCCCACCACACTGGCAGTCTTAATCAATTCCACCACCTGACTGATGCACCAGACCCTGTCCCCATGAAGGCGTTAGGGAGCTCCCAGATCACGTTGGGTGGGTACAGCATCAGAAGAGCATTGCAGGGCTGATGATGCGGCAGTCAATGTGGAAGAATAGGTTGACATAAACTTGCAGTAAGAGCTAAATTAAAGTGATCACTAATTGTAATTCAAATTGAATCACAAATCCCAGCAGTTTCTGCTAGTCTTTGGCCTGGTCCTGTCAAGCAAAGTCCAGGACTTCCGCAGCCCCATCCCGTAAAACTACCTCCCTCCAGTCGCAGGGCCAAAACTCTGAAGGCTTCTCATGGCTTTGCAATCCCACTCAGTTTCTGTTTTTTCTCCTATATCACAGAGGCAAGGATTCACTCAGAGATGGCTCTTAGATGAAAGGGCCATCTTCTCTGGAGTCATTGGTCACTCACTCACTGTTTTACTTTCAACCCTCCAATCTCTGGTGCATTTTCCCACATCAAGCACTATAGGGCCAACCTACCACTACCTATGCCTCGATCAGTGGCTGGATTGCTGCTCTCCTTCCTCCTTCACATGATCATTTAGCTGATGTGCTTGTCATGGTTCCACAGGACTCTTTCAGTCAGACAATGGCATCACTAATTGCAGATGGTCTGGAATTATTCTCCAAAGGGAAAAGTCTCTTAGGACACCCCACCCCCTGGTTACCCATCCCATGTCCCCTGTATTATCCCTGGTGGCCAGTGGTACCCTGTCCCACCCCCTGAATGCCGGTTGATAAATGGACTGGTGAACATTGGTGGTCCAGCAGCCCCCCCCCACTCACCTTGCCCACACCCTAAACATCATCAGTCGAATCCCCCCTTACCAGTGTTACTAGGGTCATGTATTGCATCCTGACACAGCAACCAGCACAGCTCTTCTATGACCTCCAAGGCCAGCTGCCGTATGAACTGCAGTGTGCGTGTATACAGTACTGTATACTGTACATGGCAGCTCATGTGGTGGCTGGCCAAGGAGGTGAGAGAAGGGCTGTGTCAGTCACTATATTGGGATGTGACACACATCACCAGACATGCTGGGAAGGGGGGGTTGAATGGGTGATGTTCAGAGTGCATGCAAGGTGGTTGGGGCTGCTGGCCCGCCAGTGTTCACTGGTCCATTTGTCAATGAAATCATCAGCTCAAACTAAATCAGAAAAGCTGACCACCACTCGGGCCACTGTTGGGCACATTCTTAGTGTAACCCCCTTGCAAATGGGGGTTCCTAAAGGTTTCCCAGGAGCTCGTTTGAATGCTCCCTGCCAGGTTGGTGTCCTGCATTTTAGCAGTTTAATTGTGATTGCCAGGAGCGCTATCAAGGCCCCCGTGCCTGTCTTTTTAAGAGCTGCCTAACTCGCAGTTGTGATTAATTTGGGAAGGGGCTTGAGTGTTACCCTGCTCGAGTCCCGCCCGGGCTGCCAGATAATTGCTCCGTTTCTGCCATCGTTAAATTGCACAGAGGGAGCTCCCCCAAGAGATGTAATTGCCTGCCGGGAATAACTTAGGGTGATAAATGAAAATGTAGTTGTTCTAACCTGTTTTTCCTTTGCAGCAAAGACTGTTCTGATTCCCCCCCCTTCATTTTGGTCCAGGACTGCTAAATTGGACCAATCAGTACCTCGGGACCCTACAGAGTTGGCTGACCAATAGAGGAACTGCTTGTATTTTGGGAAAGGTATTATGGGCTATGGTGCTGTTTCGCACCACTGAGAGCAGGAGCAGTTGATTGACAGGTGCCGCTAGCCAATGGAAGCGGGTAGTGCCCGAACTGAAGGGAGAGACCCTTGCTGTTGGGGGCAGATGCATAGTGGCTGAGGAGAAGAAAGGAGCTGTGTGCTTCTGCGCTGGTGGAGTGTTCACGCGTGAAGCGCGTGAAGGCCTGAGGCAGCCGTTGTTGCCGTTGAGCGAGTCAGACTAAATCCGCTGGCGTGCGGTCAGAGGAGGCTGGTGCCAGCCCAGCTACCCACCAGGCTCGACCTGTTGGAGGATTGGAGAATCTGCTGAATCGCGCTCGGTCCTTGGGAAAGTTGAATCTGCCGTTGCAGCACCTTAGCTGGCTGAGAGGTTGTGTGAGCCTTGGAAGCTGCGGTCTGGTGTGGTACCCCTCTGGAGTTGCCATATGAGTGTGTGAGGAGGCTGGTGAAACTCAGGCTCAGCCCTGCCAGTGGTGCAGAAACCGTTGCTTGCTGGAGTCGTGAGTACTGAATCAGGGTAGCTCCCTGCTAAGTTGCAACCATGGTCTCAAGCTGTCTTATTATGCTGCTGACTGCCTAGCTGAATCTTCTTTCCATTCTGACCTTTTCAGGATCGTAAAGTCTATCTGTGTCAGGGCCCCAACCAGCTGCCACGGTGGACTAGCCATTAGGGCTTGGGTACCCAGGGACAGTAAATATTAGGTTCAGGCCTGTGCACAGAGCCCCAGGTAGATAGGTATAGTGATAAGCCAATTAACTTGATTTCCCCTCTGTCCTGGTTACTTCTCCTTGAATAAATCAGATTGTTTGTTCTGCAACTACACCCTGGCTACTGTGTGCATTGCTGGTGAACTGCTGAATAGTGACTGTATTAAAACTGTACCTTACTTTACAGGGGGCCCCCGGGGTGAGTTGAGAGATACTAGCCGGGGGGTAAGTGAACCAAGGAAAAGCATTGTGGGTACCCCGAGTGAGCCACTAGCGGGACAAAAGGGGGGTTGCAGTAACCCAGAGGGCTGTGACCGAGGCACTCTCAATGGTACTAACCCTGACCTCTGGGTGGAGGCACCCGTCAACGGATCTGGGCCTCTTGCTCTGTCTCAGAGGAGGCAGACAGGGGTAGTAACCCTAAGGATAGCACCCCCTTGGGGTTACATTAGTATGACCAGATTCTCCCAAAAATGGTGCTGAAGACTTGGAACCAGAACACTAGCTGCAGAACCGATCAAGGTGGGGAAATGACTATTTTACTAATAAAAATTGAGGTTATTTTGAATAAAACTAAAGAAAGAATGCAGCCTGTTTAAAAAATACAATTTCTCACTGCTTTTTTGTATTGTTACATGACAACCAGAGCTTATGTGTTAAAAAAAAAAAAAAAAAGGTAAGGGGGCAGGTTGAAGCTGAGCAACATAGTCCTTATGCACACTGACTGTATTTTTCCCACCTAGCAGTCTCAAATGCACACACTGGGCTGGATATTCAAAAGGGTTGCGCCATGCGCAATAGGGTTGCGCCTGCGCAAGTCCGAACTTGCTCCATTCTGCGATATTCAGCAGGAGGCAGTTGCGCCACTGAAAACAGGCTGAGCAACAGCGCAATGCAAATGAATGCATGCTGAACTGGTGGGGGAGGTACCATGCATAAACTGCACAGCCCGATATTCAGCGGGCTGTGCAGAGTTGTCGGCGCAACCCCAATCTGCGCCTGCACAACTTTGAGCAAAAAAAGGCTGAAGTTGAGGGCCACCCACAGGTGAGCTGCTGCATTGCAGGAGAGCAGCGCGGTGGCTGCCACCTGTGGCTGGCCTAACCCTCCTATGCCCCCCGTGGCCCGGTGCGGGCAGCCAACTGTAATCCCCACCACCACCCCCAGTGGCCCAATTCCGGGCATAGTGTACTCCCTCCCCACCAGCCCGATCGCGGGCAGTAATGGCCCCCAGCGTATCCCTGGTGGTCCAGTGGACGAAATGCCCGATCGCAGGCAGTAAGATTAATAAACCCCCACCACCACCGCAGTGATCCCTGGTGGTCCAGTGGACCGCTAAGCCTATGCGCGGGCTGCATAATGTGGTGACACACACCCAAGACCATATCCCTGGTGATCTGTGTCTCCCCACCCACCCGAAGCCCCACCACCCGCCCCCGGCAGCCTGCGGCGGCAACATCCACCCGCCTGCCACCCGCCGACTGACTGCCCGGCGGTGGCCTGCCGCGCCATTGGTGCAGAGCAAGAGCCAATGGGCGTGCAGCCACCAAACCTGAGCAGTCAGATGTGTGAATGAAGAATCATTCACATATCTGGACTGTCTTATACGATATAGGCTGCACGCCCATTGGCTCTTGCTCTGCACCACCGGGCGCAGCCCTACTGGGCAGTCATCGGCGAGTGGCGGGCGGCAGGCGGTGGATGCTGCCGCCCGCCGCCCGCCGGGGAGCGAGGTGGTGGGGCTCTGGGTGGGTGGGTGGGGTGGGGACGCTAACCACCAGGGCTATGTTCAGAGGGGTGGTTTTATTAATCTACTGACCGCGATTGGGCATTTCGTCCACTGGACCACCAGGGATGACTCGCGGAGGGGGTTTATTATCACCGCCCGCGATCGGGCATTTCGGTCCACTGGACCACCAGGGATCCGCTGGGGGCACATTGCTGCCCGTGATCGGGCTGGTGGGGAGTACACTATGCCCGCGATCAGGCCACTGGGGGTGATGGGGGATTCTACACTGTTTTGCCTGCGATTGGGCTGCAGGGGCGTCGGTTCCGGCGGCTGCTGCCTGGCAGGCGCCAGGCACAAGTCCGGAGTTGGTGCACCTACATGCTAATGGCATGCAAATGGGGCCATAATCAGATGCAAATGGCCCCTAAGCCCTTGCATGAATTATGGCCCCCATTTGCATGTCACCTTTTGAATATGGGATTTTGCATGGCGCAATGGTACTTGCGCCACTGCAAGTTGAATGCTCCACTCTGACAACTTGCGGTGGCACAAGTTCCACTGCGCCATGCACAGTGGCTGTGGCCGGGGGGTGATATTCAAAGGAGTTGCTCAATAGCGCAACTCCTTTGAATATCGCCCCGGCCACACCCCTGCGCAACTATTTTGCGCAGCGCAAGGGCTTGCACCTATGAATAGGGCAGTTTGAATATCCAGCCCACTATGCCTTAACTTGTATTCCACTGAATTGTGGGAAGTCACAGGAAGAAAACAAATGTGTTGGTCAGTACATTAATTCGCACAAAATAATTACAACTTTTATTGAAATAATAAAAAAATAATAAAGAAACCAAGGAAACTCTTACAATAACCCAAAACGGACATCAAGCAGCATGTCACAAAACTAAAATCAAAGGTGACTACAAAATTAGGACTCTTCATTGCACTGCTGCTTTAAGGAGGCAGAGACACATTTCTCTAGTCTAAACACTACATCTTCCCCATTTTCCAACATTAACTTGGAATTTGTTCACAACAGAAACACAAACATAGCCTGCTTTGTCTATGTAATACTGAAAACAGTAGTATAACCTTGTTATGAAGTTCAGTTCACTCTAGTTGCCATACTGTATATAACATCTAAACACCGGTCTTTAATTTTAAAGTTCTTCAATTAATCTTGCAGGAGGCTTTACTGCCCTCTTTGGGTACCTCCTGACTGGCACAGCTTCTGCAGAAGTATCATACGGGTTTCGGGAGGGAATCCATTCATCCTATGAGGCATCACCACGCTCTTCTTCTGCCAATGTTGTATCCTGCAGGATCCCTTTAAAATGTGACGCATTGCAAGTTATTCTGTGACCAGCATTTTCTATAGGTAATCATAGTGCCTTTCTTGCTTGCAATATGATAGGGAGCTGGACTGTAGGCAGATGAGGCTTTATTTGACTTTTTCTGAAGTACAATTAGTTAGGCCCTTTTTTTTGTAGATAATACTTGGGCTTTTCTTCTTTGTCTGTGTATTGCTTCCTTTCAGCCTTTTGCTTCTGATTTCGTTCTATTTGACTGTCCATCTGTGGTTTTTGAAAGGCAGTGTCAGGCAACTGAGTGTGAATGAATCTGTTGAAGACTACTTCAGTTAGGGTTCTGTTAGTGGTTGTGTGTGGCACATTTCAGTACCTTCTTAAAAACTTGCACACTTCTTGTTTAAAGGATTTCTGTTCCACTTGTCATCTTTAATCATTTTCTCAGTGTCCTCATAAACCATTCAGCTGTCCTGTTAGCGTGAGTCCAACAAGGTGGCATTTTCTTATTGTTGAATCCTTAGTCTGCAAACCATTTTAAATCAGACCCATGAAATGGAGGTCCATTGTCTGTTTTTGCCACTGTTGGGATTCCATAAGCAGTGCATATTCTGTCTGTTGCTGGCAATACTGCAGAGGCTGCAGTCGAAGCAATACATTCCATTTCAAGATAATATTCATCTGTAGCAACTAAGAGGAGGAGGAAGCAAATCCTGTTTGGGGACTCCATTGTGAGAGGAACAGTGCAGGGGATAGGCAGAGGGGGGAAAGGGAGGTAAAGTGCCTACCTGGAGGCATGGGTCGCCGGGATGGGAGGTGGATACTAAGGATCGCCAGGGCAGTAGCAGGGAGGGAGGAGCTGGATGTCATTGTTCACATGGGGACAAATGACCTAGCTTGGAAAGTGGTGGACATAGGGATAGTAAAGGAGGACTTTAGGGACTTGGGAAGGGGCATTAGGCAAGTAGCACACTCCGTAGCTTTCTCAGAGGTACTGCCTGTCTATGGCAAGGGGAAGGTAGTGACATCTGCACCAGGGAATAAAATGAATGGTTGAAAGACTGGTGAGGACAGGAGGGTTTTGGCTTCATTGGGGACTGGGGCCCCACCTGGGAGGATGCAGGATAGTATAAGTTTGATGGCTTGCATCCATCCGGCAGTCAGCAACATCCTTGGTGAGAAGTTTAAATGTTTCCTTAGCAACCATTTAAACTAGCCAGGGAGAGGTGAAAGCAAGCAAGGAGTATCATATTGCCCCCCCCCATAGGAAGAGACAGACAAAGAAGAGGATAGTAGGGTCAAAAGATCACCAAAAAAAAGAGAAATCCCACACAGGGAACACAGAGAGGAGAACAAATAATGGGAAAAAATGCAAAAAGGGGACAGAGGGGAGACAGGAGTGTAAGGGGGAAGGGGACTGAATGTGGAGAGCAATATGTACAAATGCCCGCAGCCTGGGAAATGAAATCCCAGACCTAGTGGCATTGATGGTGGAAGTGGACCTGGACATAGTGGCTGTTACTGAAACACGGTACACAGAAAACCATGAATGGGATATAATCATACCAGGATATGCACTTTTCAGGAAAGACAAGGTAGGAAGAAAGGGAGGAGGGGTGGCCATGTCCGTGAGGGAGGGAATCAAAGCAACAAAGGTACAGGGGCTGCAGAAGGGAGCGGAGGCACTGTTAGTCACCCTGGAGACAGGAAATGGAACCAGCACTTGGACAGGGGTGATCTACAGACCTCTGGCATAGGAGGAGGAGATAGATGATACATTAGTGGAAGCCATCCACAAAATGGCAACCAAAGGTGAAATACTACTGCTACAAGTCTGCCAGATGTAGATTGAAGCACCCAGACTGTGAGTTCAGCGAAAAGCAGGAACATCCTGACCGCACTACAGGGGGCATGCCAAAGACAGCTTGTGGCTGAACCCACCTCCAAGGGAGCTGTACTGGACCTGGTGCTCACCAATTGGGACAGGGTCAAGGAAGGTAGGCAGTCACATAGGAACCAGTGACCACAGGACAGTATTGTTCAATGTTACCACACTAGAAGAGACCAACCACACAAAAGTAAAGGTCCTGGATTTTGGAAGGGCCAACTTTGACAACATGGCGGAATGTCTCAGGGCAGCCCTTGCAAAAGAGGGAAAAGGGGGGGGCATGGAGAAGCAGTGGACTATTCTCAAGGGGGCCATAACAGAGGCAATGAGCCTCTGTGTCAAAGAGCAAAACAAGAGTAAGAGAAAGAAATGACCACTGGTTCTCAAAGGAAGTGGCCAGGAAAGTGAGAGAAAAAAGAGAGGCCTTCAAAAGATACAAAGAAACACAAATGGAGGAGGACAGGGAGCAGTATGTAGAGAAGCAGAGGGAGACTGGGAAGGCAGTCAGGCGTGCAAAGGTGCAAACAGAGGGAACTATAGCCCAGGCTATAACGAGAGGTGATGAAACATCTTCAGCTACATTAGCGAGAGGAAGAAGACTAGGAATGGGATTGTCAGGATGAAGAAGGAGGGTGTGCAGAGGAGGACACAGAAAAGGTAGAAATATTGAACAAATATTTTTGTTCAGTTTCCACCAAGGAAGGGGAAGGTGAAGGTCCACAACTCAGCAAAAAAGGCAACCATGGAATGGAGGTGGACACCACTCCATTCACAGTAGAGAGAGTCCTAGAGTAACTCGGGGAAACTGAAAATAAATAAGGCAATGGGGCCAGATGGGATTCACTCCAGAATATTAAAAGAGCTCAGAGAGGTGCTGGCAGCCCCACTGATCACCCGATTCAACAGATCACTGGAAACAGGTGCAGTCCCAGAAGACTGGAGAAGGGCATATGTGGTTTCTCCATAAAAGCAGAAGCTGGGAAGAGGCAAGCAACTACAAACCAATCAGCCTGACCTCAGTGGTGGGGAAATTAATGGAGGCACTGTTAAAAGAAAGGACTGTGTTATTCCTTAAATCTAGCAGAGCACAGGCTCCAAGGCAGCATGGATTCACTGTGGGAAGATCATGTCAAACAAATCTAATAGATATCTTTGACTGGGTGACCAGGGAGGTAGATCAGGGAAGGGTGTTGGATGTGGCCTACTTAGATTTCAGCAAGGTCTTTGACACCATCCCACATAGAAGGTTGGCAAACAAGTTAGGCAGCATGAGGGTAGGCCCCAGGTGGTAAACTGGATCAGAAATTGGCTGAGGGACACAGAGGATACTGGTGAATGGTGTTCAATCTGAGGAGAGGGAGATGACCAGCGGGGTGCCACAGGGATCAGTCTTGGGGCCAGTCCTCTTCAATGTCTTCATAAGTAACATTGTGGAGGGGCTGGAGGGGAAAGTACAGTATGTCTTTCTGTAGATGACACTAATATCTGCAAAAGGGTTGACACTCTAGGGGGGATAGAAAAAATGAGAAAAGACCTAAACAGGTTGGAGGAGTGGTCTGAAGTGTGGCAGCTAAGAGTTAATGCAAAAAAAGTGCAAAGTCATGCACTTGGGGAGCAGAAATCCAAGGGTGGAGTACAAGATGGGAGGGGAGGGACTGGCAGCCATCAAACAAGAACAGAACCTGGAGGTACACATATCGGACCAAACAATGTGAGAAGGCTGTAGGGAAAGTCAGTGGGATGCTGAGGTGCATAGGGAGTGGTATCACCAGCAAAAAGAAGGTGGTTATGCCACTGTACAGATTGCTGGTGAGACCTCAGCTAGTGTACTGTGTCCTGTTCTGGAGACTGCATCTCTGGAAGGACATAGACAGAGTGGAGGCAGTCCAGAGGAGGGCTACAAAGATGGTGCAGGGTCTGCATGAAAAGCTCTATGAGGAGAGGCTAGGGGAACTCAATATGTATTCCTTGGAGGAGAGGAGAGAAAGAGGGGACATAATAGAAATGTTCAAGTAACTCAGGGGTATAAACAAGGTACAAGAGGCTAGCATCTTTCTAAAAAGAAGATGTGCAAGAACAAGGGGGCATGAGATGAAGTTAGAGGGGTGGAGGTTCAAGGGCAACATGAGGAAGTACTTTTTCACTGAGAAAGTGGTGGATGCTTGGAACTGCCTCCCTAAGTGGGGGTGGGGGTGAATCCAATTATGGATTTCAAGAATGCATTGGAATAGACATATTGGTATCCTAGAGAAAGAAAAGAAAGGGTGCACTGCAGATCAACTAGGATCTGTGGTTTTGAAATAGGTAGGCAAATGGGCCGACTGGGTGGGTCATGTGATCCTTATCAGTGGTCAACTTCTATGTTTCTAAGACAAACTGCTGACAAGGTAATGGCCCATAAAAGTCCACAGCAAGTGTCCCATACAGTATTAGGTAATTCAGACATCAGTAGTAATTCTGGTTACCCATCATTTATTACTGCCTGTCAGGCAGGACAATTTCTTTTTCATGATCTCCGTAAAGCTGGTCTATGTTGGAAAACCGTACTTTCTCTCTCAGCAGTTTCCTGGTGCTTACTATGCCAAGGTGCCCTGTATGTGCAATTGCAACTGTTTTAGCTCCTAATGAGACTGGGTATTACTATTCTGTTGCCTCTCAGAATCAGACAGTCACTCAGAACAGACACTTATGTTTTCTGTCTGGAAGAAAGAGCCAGCTCAGATATGTTAATTTTGGGATCTGGGAACTCATTCCTTGTTATTTTGTACCACTTATATGCCCTTATTAGTTCTATTGGATCCTGCAGAGTCTTGACAGTTTTTATTGCTTCCTGTATCTCTATAAGGGTTAGAGCTTTTGGCATAGTATGTATAGTTACAAAGCTAATGTATTCTTCTGCAGTTGATGGTGAGTTAACTGATCCCTTCAAAAGAAGCCTTGAAATATAGTCTGCTGGGTAATTATCTGTTCCTGTTCGGTGCACAGTGTTGAAATCATAACCCTGATGGCATAGCCCCCATCTTTTAATGCATCACGGTTTACCAAATATTGTTATGAGGGCCTGATGATCTGTAACTATTTTGAATGGTGCCCCATACACAACTAGGTGATAGTGCTCACATGCCCAAACAACTGCTACTGCTTCTTTCTCAGGTTGAGACTACTTTTGTTCTGTTCAATCTCATTTAACCTGTAGCTTGCATAGCAGACTAGCAGGAAAGGCTACCATCTGGCTTTTTCTAAGTTAATTTTGCCCCATGTCCAACTGGACTAGCATCTACAATTAATTCTGTCATCAGGCTTGGATCAAAGTATGACATGGTTATGTCTGAGGTCAATAAATTCTTTATGGTGTCAAATGCCATTTGACATTTAGCTGACCTCTGAAATTCTATATTCGGCTGTGTGACTTCCCCCAGTGCAGCACTTACAGTGGAAACGTTTCTAATATACCTTACACAGTAACTAGCCATTCCTAAGAATGAGTGCACTTCACTGACATATTTTGATATTGCTGCCTTCTTTATTGCCACTGCCTTTTTTGGATCTAGTTTTATACCTTGATGTGAAAATACGTGGCCGTAGAACTCAAGAGCAGTCTTGTTAAATTCACATTTAGCTTCATACAACATTAGGTTATTAGCTGCCAAACACTCAAGCACAGCTTTGAGAGCTTGATTATGTTCTTTCTGAGTCTTACCAAAGACTAAAATATCATCACTATAATTAAGCGCATTGGGGCCTATTCACTAATGGTGCAGAGAGGCTACGCACCACGTAACCCCTGCGCATAGCCCACTCCGCACCTGCCCAAGCCTGCTGTGCCCTCTGCGCAGCATGAAGGTACACCATACACCCCCTATGTGCCTGAGTCCCTGGCCAGATGTGCAACTCTGAGTCAAGGCAGGCCGGGGACCGGTGCATGGGATGTCACCGCACTCCACACCATTCACAAAGGTGCAGAGTGTGGTGCATGGGGGGGGTGATGGCTATGCCTTCTGAAGGCTGCTGTAAGTGATACATGAGCCTCTGGGGTGCTGCTGGCTGCAGTGGGGATTGTCGGGGCCACTAGACCCCACACCGAGGCCACCCCTAATGTCGGGGCACATTAGGAGGGCTGTGGGACAGTCATCTGGGGGATCCCCACCTCTTGTCCCATAGGTGCATCCATGCTTGCTGCCAACATGGTGCCCCATTGGTGCAGGGGATCCAGCAAGGGACCCAGGATGGGCAGCTGATTGGCCACCTGCCTGGGTCTGCAGCTCTGCACCGGACTGCCCCCATGAACCTGTGCACTGGGGGGGGGGGCATGGGAGCTGCATGTTAGCTGCTGTTTGAGAATACTGCCAATGCACGGAACTCCCAAGGGTGCGGAGCTGCACAGGAGGGGGTTACATGCCTTCTGCGCATAATACCACCCGCGTTAGTGAATAGGCCCCATTGTGAATATTTTGTATTACCCTTTTGTCAGCATCTTTAAAAATTTCATCTGCTAAGTACACTCCTAATGTGAGTCTCTTATTGCATCTTAGGCATACATGGGTAGAAAATGTTGTCAGATAGCTAGACTCTGGTGCTAATTCTAACTGATGGTAACTGTTGTTTAACTCTAGTTTAGAAAAAAACAGTTGCACCATTTAAAGAATGAATGATATCATTCACACTAGGTAATATATGTCTTTCTCTCAGCATAACTGTATTCGGAAGTCTCATGTCAAGGCAAATTCTAAAGTTGTGTGGCTCTTTTGCTTTGGGAACAGTGGGTATAGGTGACATCCATGATGTGGGACCAGAAACTTTCTCAATTATATATTGGTCCTCTAGATTCTGTAGTTCCTTCTCTACTAGTTTTCGGAGATGGAACAGGATTCCCCTATGTGGCTGTGCCACTGGTCGTACTGACTGATCTACATGCAGTTATGTCTGATAGTCTTTTAGTTTATCTATTCTTCAAATAAAGAAGAACTACACTATATTGTGCTTTCAATTTCTGGAGAGATTTTTATTAGTGACATAATGCACAATAGTGATAAGCTTCAGTGTTTAAGCTGTTGTGTAACTCAAAAAGCATCCACCTTACCATGTATCGCAAAGAAAGGTGCAGTGCACAATTTGCCTTTATGCTCTGTTAGTGCATCAAATTTTCCTGCTTCTTTAAGAAAGGAGTGGGAACCATAAAGAAAAATATTTGTTTTGACTTTTGCCAGCTTAGGTTTAGTCTCTAGTTTGTCATAAGTGTCCTTGTCCACGATGTTTACTGAGGCACCAGAATCAACAGTAAATTGAAGTTTGGTATTTAGAAAATTCATTACAGTGGTGGTGCTGCCTGTCACAAACCCACTCAGCAGGTCAGGGTCTCTGCTCCCACAGTGCCAACCTCTGAGCACAGTATTGTGAACAGGTAAGAGAAAAGGGTAACCCTCCTGTCTGCTTGTGGGTCCGAATCACCTTTAGTCTCAAGTTCTGGGGGGACTCAAACTGTGAACCTTATGCTAGCATACCCAAATGTACAGGCTCAGATAATCTGCTCTTCGGGGGATGCCAGATATCTTTCGCTGAAGGGCACGCAACCAGGTATCCAAAATGAACCCTTAAAACTCTATAAAAGACGTTAGGTATATTCTTACCTTTTCCCAGTTTGGTAACACCATTAAGCTTATGAACAGTTTTGTCAATCTTAGCCCTCCATTCATCACATGCAAAAGAAAGAAATTCGAACACACACCCAGGCAGTCTTTTCAAATATTGATTTACTTAAAAATGGATAAAAATATGTAAAATGTAAACACAGAACCATATATATCACAAAGCATACAATCACTAAAAAGAACAAGGTTAAAGTACAAATATAAACTCCTACCACAATACAATTTGACTTTTCTATCTAATGTATTACCCTCTTACAGTGCTTATATTTAGATCTTGTTTCTAAGAGCCCACAAAGAAAAATGTCTCAGTGGAAATACAGAATACAGTTTAAACCCTGTGTCTCCACCCCTTCTATGATGCCATCTAGCTCCTCCTTTTAGAATATAAAAATTATACAAACAGGATGCCCTATCAGGAGGTATATTAAATAAGGTGACATCAGCAAAAACTCATTTCCCAAATTATGACAGTCTTTAAATCAAGCCCTTTTCCTTTGATCTTGTGTGGTTTCCTGCTCTTCCAAGGATCAAAAGATTTTATAACATTGTTAGCACCATAGTGATATAGCATGTTTTCTTCCTCTAAGATATCATAACATGTTTATGATCTCCATCCTTTGGCAGACTCATAAAGTCCCATTTCATTTCCACTTCAAAACAGCAACAGGTCATAAAATGCAATGTGCAATGTCTTGGAAGTTTTTCACATTACAGAGATCTGCTGTTTAATATATATCCTGTCATTTTAATAGAAACCTGGGGGGAAGGGCATCCCACAGGCTGTCTCATTAGAGACACTCACATGCCACATTCTAATACAAATATCATAGAGCAATCATAACCAGCTGGCCAATCGTCACAAATTCTCCCCACCTAGACTGAATTTGGGGGCTCTATCCCCTGCATGGGATGAGCTTCCCAAATCAGTTCACTCCTCATAAAGACACGAAAGGCCATTGCTGTTCTGATTGGTTGCTCCAGCCCTATGTAAGATTGTCATGTCATACCCTTGTAAGGCAAGACTCCATCTTAACAATCTACCATTAGTTTTTCCCATTTGCATCAGCCAAACCAGGGGGTTATGGTCAGTTTGTACCACAAAATGCTGCCCATGTAAGTATGGCTCTAACTTCTTTAGGGCCCACACTATAGCAAGGCACTGTTTTTCCACAGTAGAGTAAGCCTGCTCCCTGGGAAGTAACTTTTTACTCAGGTACACTACAGGGTGATCTTTCCCTTGGCTGGATGTCTGACTCAGTACTGCCCCAATACCCACGTCTGAGGTGTCAGTCTGAACTATAAAGGGTCTGCTATAGTCAGGACTTGTCAACACAGGAGCACTGCACAGTGCCTCCTTCAGTCTGGTAAAGGCTTTTTCACGGGCTGGTTCCCAGGTAATTTTCTTAGGCATCCTTTTCTTTATCGGGTCAGATAGGGGAGCAGCCAGGGCACTGTAATTGGGTGCAAATTTCCTATACTACCCTGCTGTCCCAAGAAAACTCCTGACCTGCTTCTGCATTTCAGGTCTGGGCCATGCCTTGATCACCTCTATTTTTACTTGGTTAGGATGGAGCTGTCCCCAGCCTACAACATGCCCAAGGTATGCCACTTCAGCCATGGCCACCTGGCACTTCTCAGCTTTGAAAGTGAGCCTGGCCCTCTGTATCCTGCCCAGCACTTCCCTAAGGTGAGACAGGTGTTCCTCCCAGCTGGCACTAAAGATGGCAATGTCATCCAGGTACACCACGGTGTACTCCTCAGCATCATTTAACACCTGGTTCACCAACCTTTGGAAAGTGGCCAGGGCATTCTTCATTCTGAAAGGCATTACTTTAAATTCAAATGAGCCTATCAGTGTGATGAAGGCTGACCTCTCCTTAGCTCTATCCATTAATTCCACCTACCAATGCCCTTTTGTCAGGTCAATAGTCGTAAGGTAGGTCACCCCTCCCAACTTGTCCAGGAGTTTGTCCGTCCAGGGCATCGGGTGGGTATCTGACTTTGTGACTGCATTCAGTCCATGATAATCCACACAGAAATGAGTAGAGCCATCTGGCTTGGGCACAAGGACTATGGGTGAGACCCAGGGGCTGTGGGATCTCTGGATTACCCCTAAATCCAGCATCTCCTCCACTTCCCTCCTAATGCCCTTTTGGACAGCCTCTGACACCTGATATGCTGTCCATCATATGGGCATCTGTTTCCCTGTCTCCACATTATGCATCGCTAAGGAGGTTAGTCCAGGCTTGGCGCTAAACAGTGGGGCAAAGTCTGCTAAAACCTCCCTTACTTCCTGGATCTTGTTCTGGACCAGCTGGGAGACAATTTAACTGCCTCCACAGAGGACTCCCACTTGCTTTCTTCCAGCAAGTCCAGAAGGGGGTCTCCTTCATCCGTCCCCTCCCTAGGACTACACACTGCAAACACCATGTCAGCCCTATTAGCATATGGCTTCATCATGTTGATGTGGTACATTCTTTCTGTCTGTCTTCTGTCAGGTAACTCTATGATATAGTTCACATCATTTACCTTCCTAACTACTTTGTGCGGTACTACCCACTCAGCCTGCAGCTTGTCTTTTTGGACCGGAATGAGGACCATGACTTCCTGACCCACTGTGTACGAGCGAGCTCAGGTTCTGCAGTCATACCACACTTTTTGTTTCTGTTGGGCAGCTGCCAGGTTGCTCTGGGCTTTCTCCATAAGCTCCTTCAGCCTTTCCCTAAACCTAAGGACGCAATCCACTATGGGAGCTTCCCGGGGGACATGTTTGCCTTCCCAGTCCTCCTGGATCAAGTCTAGGGGCCCAAGTACCTGGCATCCATATAAGAGCTCGAAGGGGGAAAATCCTGTTGACTCTTGAGGCACCTCCCTGTATGCAAACAACAGGTGGGGAAGGTATTTCTCCCAGTCCCTCCCATGCTGTTTAGCAAACACTTGGAGCATTGACTTCAGGGTACCATTAAATCTTTCCACAAGCCCATTGGCTTGTGGGTGATAAGGTGTCATGCGTCTCTGCACCACCCCACACTTCTCCCACAAACATTTCATCATGTCCAACATGAAGGAACACCCTCGATTGGTGATAACCTCCTGAAGAAACCCAGTACAGGAGAAAATCCCAAGTAAGGCATCTGCCACTTTGTCTGTCCTCAGTGAGGATAGGGCGACTGCCTCTGGATATTGGGTGGCATAATCTACCACTGTCAGGATGAACCTCTTCCTGGAGGAGCTTGGGGTATTTAAAGGCTGCACAATATCCATTCCCACCCTCTAGAATGGCTCCTCCACTATGGGCAATGGAATTAGGGTGGCTTGGGTTTTTTTACCTGCCTTCCCTGTTTCTTGGCACCGGTGACAAGGTCTGCAATACTCCTTCACCTGCTGGGTGAAGTTGGGCCAATAGAAATTCTGGGCAAACCGCTGCATAGTGTGCATGATTCCCAGATGACCAGACAGGGGAATATCATGTGCAGTCTTGAGCAACTGCTTATGATACCCCTGGGGAATGACAAGCTGCCTGCCTTTCACCCCTCCCTCTGTCTGCATAGCCTGAGTATCCATCAGTCCATTTTCCCAATAAACCTTATGTTTACCATCACCTCCCTGTGCACCATAGAAACATAGAAACATAGAATTTGACGGCAGATAAGGACCACTTGGCCCACCCAGTCTGCCCATTTCCCTGCCTACTGGATAAGCTGCAGATCCTAGTTAACCAGCAGCCTACTTTTTCCATCAGAGTCTCCCAAGCCCTCAGCTTCTCTAGACTAGGGTCACTTTTCTGAGCAGCTGCAAACTACTTACACATTCCCAAGGTATGGGACAGGTCCCCTTCAGCCTCTAAACTAGGGTTCCTAGCTCTAGTGTCAGGGCACTCAGGATCACTGTCCTCTCTAACCCTCTGACAATGGGTCACCCCTTCCTCTTTGGAGTAACCCTCTGTAGCTGTGTGGTTAACTGCTACTAGGGAAATTTCTACCCCCTTTTCATTAGTCTCCATATCAGTAGACTGGCCTTGGAACCAGCCTCCCAATGGTTTCCACAATGGCTTCTGTGGGGTCCAGGGAACTACAATTTCCCCTTCCCACTTGGCTATGGGTAACTGCACACACCATCCCCTGTTGGAGATTGTTGCCAAGGATGACGTCAACTGCTAACGTTTTGGCTACAGCCACCTGTTGCACAGTTCCCCCTGTTTCACCCCAGTCGAGGAGAACACTAGTGAGGGGCAATGTTTTCTCCTCACCAGTAAAGTCTTGTACAGTGACATATTTATTGGGTATAAGCTGACCAGGCTTTACCAGATCCCCTTTTACCAATGTCATGGATTTCACTGTGTCCCTTAACCCTTGTGTCTGTACATCATTCACCGTGACTGGGCGCATGTGTTCCCTCATGTTCACAGGCATGCTTCCAGGGACACACAAACAACCCATTTCTTTCCAGCACCATGTTGGGTATTGCTTGCCCTTTTGGGACACTGTCTGGCAATATGTCCAGTTTCTTTACAGACCCATTTGTTTCTTTTCTCAGAGAAATCTTTTCTCTGAAACCTGGGGCTAACTGGTTTCGGTGGTGTCAGTGAGGGTCTTAGCTGCCCTGAAGGCGTGCTTTTCCCTTTCTGCACTGCCACACCCACCCCATTCATTCTCAGAACAGGTCTGCTCTTGGCATAGCGGTCCGAGAGTTCAGCAATCTCTTGCACTGTTTTGGGATCTCGGTCCTCCAGCCAGGTTTTCAGCTCTGCTGGGAATGCCCCAAAAAACTGTTCTAGCAAAATAGCATTTTCAATTTTATTTACAGAGTTTACTTCAATTCCTTCCCACCAACGTTTCAAAAACTGACGCTGTTTCATGGCTAGCTCTACATAGCTCATATCAGGGCTTCTCCTGAGCTTACAGAATTTAGCTCTGTATGCTTCTGTAGTTAAATAAAATTTTTTTAACAGTGCAGCTTTAAGTTTGCTGTAATCATTACTGTCCTCATTGTCCATTTGACCCAATGCATCCTGAGCTTTCCCGGTAAGTAGCAGGGATAGCTGGAAGCTCCAGGACCCTCTAGAAATTTTAGCCTGAATACAAACTTTTTCAAAGGAATTTAAAAAGGCATCCATGTCCTCCCCCTCTTTAAATTCAGCTATCAATTTGGAATTCAATTTGTAACCCAGTTCTGTAGTTCCAGTTAAACCCAAGTCACTTACCTGCTCTGGTGCGGGTGGTTGGAATCGTAGCTTCTCCAGTTCATGTCGCCTCTGGTGCTCATGCTCCTCATGGTCTGCCTCTCACTGTTCACGCTCCCTCTTCCCCTCTGCAGCTCACTGTTCTTGCTCCCTCTTCTCCTTTGCAGCTCGCTGGCGCTCACGCTCTTCATGTCAGCCTCTCGCTGTTCTCGCTTCCTCTTCTCCTGGAACTTCAGCTCCATTCTGCACAACTCAATCTGTAGCCTGAGTACTTCTGGCTTCAGAATGCTGGTGACCTTCCCCTGCTGGTGTGGCCCTTTGCTGGCACTGGCTCTGCTGTCACCCTCATTAGATCCGAACACTGCACTGGCTGCTAGCCCCTCCATGCTCAAGGTTTGGTCTTTTACAGTTACAGTCTGTGACTCAATGCTCTGGGTATCTGCTGCCATCAGGGCATCCACAAGGTTCTGCTTGGTGGCTCTCACCTCATACAGGACTCCTCTGTCCTTGCACAACTGCATCAAGTAGTCTACAGTGTGCCCACTGTAGTTGGAAGCCATCTTCTTCCCTAACTTCTGCTACCCTTACTTGCACTTTAGAAAAAAAATAAAACAGGTAGGAATTCAACTGTAAGCAAAATGATATAGTTTGTTTCCTTTTTAAAAATAAATCACTGCCTTATTTTACAAGTGAGCTGTACAGAATCAAGCTGACATACTGAACAATTAAAACTTATGTTACCAAATGTATCTACACCACTGCCAACCAATCTGTTACAAACCCACTCAGCAGGTTAGGTCCTCTACTCCCACAGTGCCAACCTCTGAGTGCAGTATTGTGAACAGGTAACAGAACAGGGTAACCCTCCTGTCTGCTTGTGGGTCAGAATCACCTTTAGTCTCAAGTTCTGGAGGAATTCAAACTGTGAAACTTATGCTAGTGTACCCAAATGTACAGGCTCAAATAATCTGCTCTTCAAGGGATGCCAGATATCTTTCTTCTAAGGGCACCCAACCAGGTATCCAAAATGAACCCTTAAAACTCTATAAAAGATGTTAGGTATATTCTTACCTTTTCCCAGTTTGGTAACACCATTAAGCTTATGAACAGTTTTGTCAATCTTAGCCCTCCATTCACCACATGCAAAAGAAAGAAATTTGAACACACACCCAGGCAGTCTTTTCAAATATTGATTTACTTAAAAATGGATAAAAATATGTAAAATGTAAACACAGAACCATATATCACAAAGCATACAATCGCTAAAAAGAACAAAGTTAAAGTACAAACATAAACTCCTACCACAACACAATTAGACTTTTCTATCTAATGTATTACCCTCTTACAGTGCTTATACTTAGTTCTTGTTTCTAAGAGCCCACAAATAAAAGTGTCTCAGCGGAAATACAGAATACAGTTTAAACCCTGTGTCTCCACCCCTTCTATGATGCCATCTAGCTCCTCCTTTTAGAATATAAAAATTATACAAACAGGATGTCCTATCAGGAGGTATATTAAATAAGGTTACATCAGCAAAAACTCATTTCCCAAATTATGACAGTCTTTAAATCAAGCCCTTTTCCTTTGATCTTGTGTGATTTCCTGCTCTTCCAAGGATCAAAGGATTTTATAACCTTTTTAGCACCATAGTGAACATGTTTTCTTCCTTTAAGACGTCATAAAATATTTATGATCTCCATCCTCTGGCAGACTCATAAAGTCCCATTTCATTTCCACTTCAAAGCAGCAACAAGTCATAAAATGCAATGTCTTGGAAGTCAATCGCATCACAGAGATCTGCTGTTTAATATATATCCTGTCTTTTTAACTGAAATATGGGGGGGGGGCATCCCACAGACTGTCTCATGAGACACACTCACTTACCACATTCTATATACAAATATTATAGAGCAATCATAACCAGCTGGCCAAGCGTCACACTGCCTATCACTGAATCATTTGCTTTACATGATGTCACAAACACATAATTGTCTGGAGGATCTTCTTGTTTTACATACCTCATTTTATTGCTGACTCTGATTTTCAGAGAATAGCTGCTAATGAGGTTCAGTTTGTGTGGAGCAGCACATAACAGCCAAGTGATTACACCTGCCACACTTAGAACACAGTTGACCCTTCACTGGGCAGTTACAGTACCTTCATGAGGATAGTTCCTGCTCCAGTTATAGCAGTGGGATATCATTTCAAAGTGGGGCCTGACAGCTTTCTGTCAGACACTGCACACTAGATGTTGTTCTGCACCTCGTCTGACAGTTTTAGCTTGATGATCTGAGATCTCTAATGTCCTTGCCATATTTAAAAGTTCAGTCAGAGAGGGATCTTCCCTCAATACTCTTCTCCTGATTGAAGAAGAATTGCATGAAACAATGATTTGTGTTTTAATCTCACTGTCCATGTTCAGAAACTTGTAGGTGTGTGCTAGATCCCACAGACTAGTAGCATATGCATCAGTGGGTTCACTTGTTAGCTGTTAGCTTCTGGTCTGGAAAACTCATCTCTTGCTGCTCTCTTGGATGACTTGCTGGGCCATGTGAATGACTGAGTCAGGTGCACAAAATAAATATAGGAAAAGTTTTATTTCACTTAGCTTACATCTGCACACCATGAAGCATAGCTTCAGACTGACCAGCAGACACCTCCTTTACATCGTAAACTAGTAACCTGAAACCACTTTGCTCTGAGTGTCTTTAAAGAGGCAGCAGCTAATTGTTAAGTCCCATGCTTAAGTGTACTCCACATCACCCCTCCCTGGGGTTGTGAAAGTGAGTACCACTTGAACAAGCAGTAATATGACAAACAACCATTAACACTGGAGAAATAACAAAGTATCTTATTTAACAACCTGACCATAGGAGTACTCCACTGCTGGGGAGGGGGTGAAAAGAAGCTGATCTAGAATAGTGAGCAACTGTAAGCTTTGTCAGAGTGACAAGTGCCCCAGAGCAGGGAAGGGGTAGAAGCTGGAGATATCCATAACTATGAAATGCAAATTTAAGTGAAACTGTTGCAGAACATGAGAACAACATATGGAACTGTTCGTTTGAAGACATTCCTGCAAAGAAAAAGGGTTAATGCAGTGTATGCAGCATTGTATACCAATTAGCAAAACATTTATGTATAGAAACATGTACATTAGGATGTGTACTGCAGAAGAATAATTAAACACAGACAGTGAGGAATACCACGGGTATCAGAATCATTAGGCTCAAAAACATGGAGTCTGAATGCACAAAAGTTCAAGACTTGCGTTGAATCTTCCAGTCAGTGGGAATAGTGCTATGAATTGCTTGAACCAGTACTTAACAGGATGTGGTAAGGTTGGCATTAGCAACCCAAGAGTTCTGAGAACTGGTAAAATCACACCATTTGACTCTATAATCCAAGATCCATTCACAAATTTCTTGTGGAGAATCTTCTTGATTTGAAACACAGGGGTGTGTACAAGAGAGTCCAGAGGAGAAGAGGGCTGAGAAGGCCCAGGAAGTTCATTTGATGGAAGGTCAGGTGCATCAGGATCCGGCTGGAGAGAGTTAGAAGTGTTAGAATTTGACTAAACTATTTGCAAGTTATCAGGAGAAATTTCTGCTTCTGCGAGGATGGCAGGTTTAAGTGCAGGTAAAGTAGGCTGGACTGGCCACACCAAGACTCTCAATGGCATCCTAAGGCATCCTTTGTTGTGGGTAAAGGATGAGCATCCTGCACCATGCAGGCATTGAGTTTTCTGCAGTCCATCACAAAGTGATACCCCATGTCCTTCTTTACTACCAGCAGGCATGGTGCACCCCAGGGACTCGCAGACTCTTCAATGATGTCTTGGTCAAACATGTCTTTAATCATGTCCTCTAGGACTTGTTTCTGTTTGTGGCCCACCTTGTAGGATCACTGGCAGATAGGATTCTGACTGGGTTGTACCTCAATAGTGTGTTGCAGAATATCACAAAATCCAAGTTTGTTATCGGTACCAGCAAAGACATCTGTGTAGTCCTCCAGGACATTTAGAAGCTTTGTTTCTCTGTAGGAGATGCTGGAAGTTTAGAAGAGGACATTCGATAGCTATGGGATAACACTAGTAAAACTAAAGTAGTAGTGTTAGTAGTGGTAGAAGTAGAGTTATCAGAACCAAGCTGGGGTTTTTGCATGTGGTGGAACTGGTCCCCTGTAGATAAGCAGACAAATTTCCCAACATGGGTGCCCTTGGAGATGATGATTGGTTCATTTGTCAAGTTGCAGCATTTTTGGAATACTTGCTATTGTGTACAGCCGACAAGATGTTTCCTGGGAGAAGACCTGAAAAATGCAGGGTGGAAGATCCCGTGGCAATGCCAACATCATCTTATGGGAGTGGTTCATCTCTAATCCTGGAAATTAATCTCCGCATGAGGGGGCACAGTGACTGTATTTACAGCTGCAAGTTGCCTGCGGGGGTCTAATGAGAGTTTGTTAGATGCAAATTCTAGGAGGTCTTTGTGGGATTTGAGAAAGTCCAGGAGAAGAATCACTGACAGATGTAGATCAGGTACTAGGTAGAATTTGACAATAGCTTGCTGTGAGCCAAAGTGTAATTTGAGATGGACCACACCTGTAATAGATGCTGTGGCAGTGTTTGTTGTGATAATGTACTTTATGCCAGCTGGGGAGATATGAGGGGTCTGGCGAAGAGCTTCATTGTTTAGAATGTTAGTATTGACAACTGAGATTTGTGTGCCAGTGTCGATCAAGGCGAGAGAGGACCAATCTTCAATAGTCACCAGTACATACTTGGCAAGGAGTGGAGATCTGATGACAGGTACATTTGCACCTGGAGGTGAGGTGGTAGTTGGAGGTTGCTTGTGGCGTGATTTGCAAGAATCAGAGAGGGCAGTCATCTAAGGTGTTTCCCTGCCCAACAAAAGCCTCTAATTCATTGGGCAGTGCTAATTTCCCTGATCCTGAGGGTGGTTTCATTCATCTTGGTGTTGCTGCTGCGATGGGTGTCTTTGGTTCCCGTTGTTGCTGTAGTGAGATCTCAGTTTTCTGCAGACTGCAGCTGTGTGTCCCTGGAATCCACACCACTGGCAAGTGACTGGTTCACAAGGAGGGTGAGGTTGATCGGGTGACTGTCACAAAGGTTGCTGGCCATTCACTGTGGTAGTAGAGGAAGAAGGGAGGGAGCTCAGCTGCAAATTATTGATGGTGGTAATGAGTTTATTGTGGTTTGTTGTTGCTTGATATAGGCTGTAAGTACAGCTATGTGTGATGGCTGAGATCCTTGGACACTAGTAGCCTGGAACATTAATATGGATTCCTGTGCCAATCATGCAGATTGGATTGTGTCTGTCCAGGTCATTGGCTTCTGTTGGATCACATAAGATCAAAGTTGTGGGAGAAGCCCTCGGAATAAGGTTGTGATTTCTCTGATTTTTGTAGGGCATTTGTAGCATGACGCAATGTCCACTATGAAGGCTTTTAAAGATTCTGTGGGTTGCATGGTTGCACTCCCATAATTGTTGTTCTAACAGTCATGGCAGATGTACATTAAGAAAATGTGTAAAAGTGGTGTATAGAGTGGCAGTATTCCCTTTTACTTCCTTGGAAAGTGTGTCAAATCATGTAATGGCAGACCCTCTCAGGAGTAAGTGCAAGGCATTGGAAATATGCTGAGGATTAGTTCAGCCATGAAAGGCAATCCAGGCTTGGAATTCTTGGAGCCAGGCTACAGTGTCTTCATGAGGCAAGGCTGAGAAGGGTATTTGTTATAGGTTGGTATGGACGGTGGACTGTGGTGAAAGAGTTCTTATATATGCTAGATCATTCTGGATGGTTTGGATAGCTGTATTAGAGGATTGGACATCTTGCAGGATGATTTCTATGGTATTCTTCAGTGTTGACCTGGGGGGGTGGTGTGTGAAAATGGGATTCCAGATGGTCCTTGGCCATCTGCTGTAGCTGTTGCAGTGGGCAAAGGTTGACTTCCTGGCTGTTCTGTAACAATATTATTGCATGCTTCAGACATTGTGGTTGGGGAAGTGTCTTGACTGCCAGAACCTAGGTTATAAAAATGAGATGGCCTTATTATCATACAGGAGACAGAAAGAAGTGGGAGTAGATGGAGTATTGTAGAAAAACAGTGTTGTAAACAAAAATACAATTATTTGTTAGCAGAGTCCATGGAATGAATTCAATTCAATTCAGCTTTATTTTTAAAAGGCGCTTTTCTTAAAACCAAAGCGCCTCTACATTTCGAACAACAAATACAATAGAATTAAAACTAATATAAATCATTAAAAGCTATGCTAAAAAGGTGGGTTTTCAAAGCTCCTTTAAAACTAAGGACGGTCGGCATCATCACTGTTCGATTGGTAGAGAATCTATAGGTCGGTGCTATAAAACTAAATGATCTAGCACCGGATGTTTTCAAACGACCCTAGGAATTCTAGCAATCCTCGCCAGTGGATCGGAGGAGCAGGAGGGACAGTAGGGCAAAGGAGTACTTTCAGGTAGGTAGGTCCCAGGTCATGTAGGGCTTTATAGGTCAGCAAACCGACCTTGAAGGTGATTCGCTAGCCACTGGCAGCCAGTGCAGTCCGCGCCATTGCAGCATTATATGGCTGGATCTAGAAGATCCAGTCAACAGCCTGGCTGCCGCATTCTGCACTAGCTGCAGACGGCAAAGTTCAACCCCCGATAGCCCTAGGTATATGGAGTTACAGTAGTCGAGACAGGAGGTAACGAAGGCGTGGATCAACATTGGAAGGTCCTCTGGAGGAACCAAGTGTTTCACCCTGGCAATATTCCTCAGATGGAAAAAGGAAGTTTTGACCACTGCTGACACCTGAGATTTAAGCGTCAGACGGTTGTCAATTATTACGCCAAGATTCTGCACCTGATCTGAGGTTGCCAACTGAACACCTCCAAGCCATAATCCTGAGGGTGATCCATCCGCAAACCCGCCACATCGCCTTTGTCCACTTACCAACACCTCAGTTTTCTCCGGGTTTAACCTCAGCCAACTCCCATTCATCCAGTCTTGAATTTCTGCAAGGCAGTTATTAAATACTGACAAGGCAGCATCCTGGCCGGGCACGAAAGACATATACAGCTGGGTATCATCCGCATAGCAGTGAAAACCCAGACCGTATTGTCTAATAATCGCTCCTAACAGCAGCATATGCACTGCAAACAATCGCTCCTAATGGCAGCATATACACCGCAAACAACATGGGCGCTAAGAATGAAGGTTTTTAATAGGCAGTTTCTGATTATATATGTGTCGTCTATTATTTAAATAAAGATTTCTTAACAAATTTCAGAGATTAGTTGCAGTGTCCATTCGTTTCACTAGGGATTGCCCTGCACAAAGATGGCCACTATTGAAGTATGTGGAGTATAATTCCAATTGCAGATAGTGGTGCCCCTCACAAAGATGGCTGCTGGATCAGTAGCATAGGCTTCCTGTCTTGTTTGCCATTCCCAATATGGCTGCTGACAGGGGTTAAAGGTTGCTTTCTGTTTTGCAGTGGTAAGCAGGTGACTTATCTTTGGGTAGCAGAGGAATGCTAGGTGGCAATTCTGCAGTCTGTTCAAAAGAGAAATGGTGGGCTTTGTGGGAGATTTATGTTTCCCTAAAGTTTCAAATGCCTAGAATGCTGTCAGTTCTGAGTCTGTTTATTGGAATGCACATAAAGCAGAGTGCTGATGTTGGGTAGACTTTCTATGTGTTTCTGGTTTAAACAAGACACAGCAGCTAGCATATAAAGGGTGCTTAAAAGAGCTTAGGAGTTGGAGGGGGTTATGAGCATGGGGAACCAAGGTGAGGTAGGAGGGGAATTTTTTTTTCAGTTAAAGAGCATGCAAAAGCTACTGCCTGAAGTTCAATTTAAACTGTGTCCTTTGAGGAGCTCAGTATAGTTTTCAGCAGAGCAGGAGGTCTACATTCTCCACCATATGTGGCATTTTGGTGCTGGTCTGCCACTAGGACCCTTACATTCTCTTCTGGTCTGGCAAACCCATCTCTTGCTGCTCTCTTGGACATCTTGCTAGACTGTGCAAATGACTGAGTCAGATGCACAAAATAAATGTAGGAAAAGTTTTATTCTACTCAGCTTACATCTGCACACCATGAGGCATAGCTTCCAACTGACCAACAGATCCCTCTTGTACACTGTTAATTAGTAACCTGAAACCACTTTGCTCTGAGTGCCCTTAAAGGGGCAGCAGCTAATTGTTAAGCCCCATGCTTAAGTGTACTTCACACAATCATAACATTTTCAACCTGATTTATCCATTTCCTCCAACTGTAGGCAAGGTTATTGGTATTCAAGGTATCAAATTTGGGAAGGGCCTGTAACACATTTACATACTGTCCATATGCTCTTACTGTTTTGCTTGTGTATGCACTCAGCTTATTATTGTACCAGTGGCTGAACTGCATACTTCTACATATTTTGTTTACTTGTAGTAACTACTGTTTCTAACAATCTTAAACTGAGGCAGGGTAATGAAAACAGTTTTACCTTTGTGAAGCCATATACGAGATGACAGCAGCCCACCAAGTCTTCCTTTTGACTTTCATTCTGTGGAACATGTATTTGATGCCAGTTAGCATATATGTAGGCAAGGTAGCATGCAGGATTTGTCAGTCTGGAGCTCTTGGATTTTTCCAAAATACCAAAGTGCGCACTAGAAAAGTAGTGCCCAAGAAACAAACAATGGATATCTGACCTTAATGTTTTGAGTACACACAAAGAGACTGAGGTCTGTCCTTCTGTGTCAATAAAGATGAAGTAAACTGAATTACGGCTTTGATGTCCCTCTTTAGAGGTTGTGTGTGCTCGAAACATTAAGGTCTTATAGCGCTGGGAATTTCACCATGGGTTCTGTAGCTTCATCACTTGTCGTTGTTGCCAGCTGTACTGTTCTCTGTAGTTCACCACCAAACAAGACCACATGAGTCATGTCTTGTTTTATAGCACTTTATTAACTGAGTGTCCCTGCTTCCAGCATGGCTCTGTGTCTGACCCTAGCTTGCAGCGCTCTTAGAAGTTATATTGTGTGTCTCACATGTTACTGAACCTGATGCCAATGGGAATACTAACTGAGATAAGTTTCAGGAGACAGAGACAAAATTCCTCTCAACACTACAGACAATGTACCCTGCAGTCCCCCAGCTGCAGCTCCCCAAATCAAGGACCCAGAGGATGAATACACTAGACATCGGAGCTCTCATTGGCAAATGCAAGCTCCAAGTTTGGGGTGGGGGGGGTGTCTTTAATGGGTAAGTAAATATAAGATGAAAACACAGAGCCACTGAACAAAAATGAAGTTGTATACTTGTATGAGCACAACACTCTGGGCCCTCACATTCATTTTCTAGGTGACACCTCAATAACAATTTTCCAGGTAGGAAACTGTTCCTTTAACATTGTTTTTACAATGTTTTTGAGATACTAAACAAAAAAAAAGACAGATCAACAGCCAGAGCAAATAATGTTTGAGGATGAAACAAATCTTTAAATATTTAGCATCATAAATAAAAGGTGTAGGAAAATATTTAAAATGATAATAAGGGGTTTCTGGAACACAAGGGAGGGGAGGGCCTCGGCACCCAACTAGGGATCTGAGGTTCGAGCAGACTTGATAGACCGTAAGGCCTAATCTGCTGGCAAATAGTATGTTAGTATGATAATGTTTGAAATTTTCCCCCATAGAAAACTAAGGAATAATAACTTTTTTATTGAGGCTGCTGTGCGTGAAATCACATTATTTCCCAGCTGAAGGAAAAGCTTCTCTGTGTAAAGGAAACAAAAAACAGGAAGAAAAAAAACACACCCTGAGAACAAGGCTGAGAATCATTTACATTTATGGCCCTATTCCAGTTCTCACAAATTGGGTATATCTTTAAACAGACGTAAAATCAATTGCTGATGTAATAGTTGCAGCCTACCAGCACAAAAAATTGTAAATAACACTGGGTACTAAATTAAGCCGTAATGATCTAAAACATATGCCTTACTTGGTGAATGATTCATGGCTGGTTGAACTTTTTTTTTCCAGTGCCCAAACCAGATTTTATTACAGTATTCACCTCTAAAGCACATAATTGGATTCACGACTACTGTCTGTACTACGTTTTTGCCCAGGTTATTTGATTTCTGAAAGGGTCCTGGTTATGTTATAGTTAAATAATTTGTTTATGAAATATGCACATTCTCTGCTTACCTGATAGCATTGTTGTCGGTATTGGGCTGGTTAATAAATGAACAGACTGATTCCCGATAATCCAATAGGTTTATACAGAAGCTGGTGAGTTTTTCATTTTGTCATGAATATCAGGGCCTTGAATATCCTACAGTCACAGGGTTCTGTGACTGCTGTGGTAGCTATTCATTGTGAATCAAACTGGCATTGACATTGAAGGACTCCAGGAGCATTTTAATAAAAGATGCTGGGTTATATGTAATTGAATCAGAGCACCCCGGTAACTAAAGGCCTGATCCACAGAGCCCTATGCACCCCTATGCAGGTGCATAGGATTACCCCATGTTGCACAAAAGCCTCCTCTCATCCACAGCATGAACTGCACCACCAAGAGATGGTGGTCTCTGCCTGATCCATGGATCTATGTGGGTCATCAGGATTCCCCAAGGATGAGCATAGCCACACTCTGCAGCCATGCACAGCCACAATGCAGTCATGCATAATGTAGCCACACTCTGCAGCCATGTATAGCTGCACTCTGCAGTCATGCATAGCCACATTCTGCAGCCTTGCACAGCCACACTGCAGTCATGCATAATGTAGCCACACTCTGCAGCCATGTATAGCTGCACTCTGCAGTCATGCATAGCCACACTCTGCAGCCTTGCACAGCCACACTGCAGTCATGCATAATGTAGCCACACTCTGCAGCCATGTATAGCTGCACTCTGCAGTCATGCATAGCCACACTCTGCAGTTATGCATAGTCACACTCTGCAGCCATGCACAGCCACACTGCAGTCATGCATACTGTAGCCACACTCTGCAGTCATACATAGCTGCACTCTGCAGTCACGCATAGCCACTCTCTGCAGTTATGCATAGCCACACTCTGCAGTCATGCACAGAGACAGTAATGTATGGGCAACCATACACAACATGGCTGTGTTTCCACTGAGGGATTGAGAGGACAGCATAATGAACCTTGAAAGCGAAATTCGAGAGGTCCATGCTATCATCTCAACCCTGAGATGGAAACACATGCTGAGTTGTGTATGGTTGCCCAGATTCTATTTTAGATGTTTGTTTTTTTTACACAGGAGTCATGGACGCCCCTCCCGAAGTGAAAACAAACAAAAAAAAAACAATTGCTTTGTTCTGTTCTAATCTCTGATTAGATGTTTTCCGGTTCTGCTTTTCTCCAGGGGCTAAGTACAGTCCTCTGTTACTGTACTTAGCTCAGGAAGGACAGTAGGACTGGCAAACAAAAGATCAGAGTTTAACAGCAGGTTATTGAATCTCCCACTGCTACAGCCCTGCTCTGATATCAGCTACAGGGGATTCTGAGATTTGTAGTAAAAGAAGATATCTGCCTACAAATAAGCAAAATTAGTCTGATAAAATGTACTATACCATGGTAAACAGAAAGTAAACCAAAATGTTTATGCACACAAAGTATACACTGGGGCCAGCCCCACACTTGAGTGTGGAGCCCTTTGTGCTGACTGTTCCACTATAACCTACAGTTTGCAGCTGAAGTAGACCAGCAGGAAATCGAATGTTTGAATCTTATGCTAGTGGTGGATGAAGAGGGTTTAATAGAGACCTGTTACTATAGAAAACCAATGGCTGGTAAAATCATTTTTAGAGCAGATAGTAAACACCCATGGGCATCTTCTAAGGTTACATAGAAACTGCACTGATTTATCTACCTTTGAGTCACAAGATGCTTAACTCACATTCAGGTTTTGGGAAAGGAGATATAGTGACCAGGTTGTAACTACAGCCCTCACAAAAGTCAGAACAACATACTATAATACCACCCTATAGTAGTGCCCAAAATGAATAATCCAGGATCTATTGGACCCACTATGTTTATTACAAAACCCAATGGTATTTCAGGGGGAGTTGGGCACATCATAACAAGCAACTGGAAAATTCTTGTAAAAGATCGCAGCCATGCTAATATCCCAGGCCCTAGTACATACTGTACCTTCACCAGGGGTGAAACCCGAGAGAACTATTTGACACACAGCCACTTTTCTGATCCCAGGAATAAAACTACAGCTTGTTTGGGAGACCCCACACTGGGTTTCCATCACTGTGGGACATGTACAGTAATGTGTGCAAATTTCCAAAATTTGGCAATGTTATCCACTCTTCTAGTCAGAAATGTATACAGTGCCAAATTCATAGTTTATGTCATTTGATGCATGCGTTCCCTGATTTACATTCCAACCAGAGTGCACTAAACTGTCTGAATATGAGTCTGTGTTGGTGTAAAATGTGGGATAGAGCCCGGCAGGTTGCTTAAGATCTAAACACCACGCAGCCTTGGACAAGGTATAGGGCAGCTTGAAATAAGTAAGTTAAAGAGATCTGAGATGCCAGGACAAAATAGTTAAAATTTACAACAACCAAAAAAAAATGTTGTGCAGACTGTTATGATTTATTTGTGTAATCCTATCATTTATTTTGTTTACTGTAAGGATTGTTTTCTAAATGTGCCTGCTAGTTTTATGCCCCATGAGGATACACATTTTTTATTTCTTTTATGTTTCCTACTGTGCCTCCTGTTTCATGTGATAGTGATGTGTTTGTGATCATTAATTTGTCAAGAGCTTGTGTTGTGTCACGTTTACAGGAGTAGTGCTGTGATTTTAAATAAATCTCCTTAGCCAGTAAATGCTAATGAAGACTATATTTACAGATGGCAGATATCTGAGGGGTAATTAAATGGTCTATTCTGTGAGGAAACAGCTAAAGTCTTCTCCAGTTACAGCACTGGTGACCTGGGGTAATTTGTGTGCTTTTTATGTTTCCTTGTGCTTGTGCAAGAAACATCTTGTGGTAGAATGACATTTGAGAGGTGTGTCAGGGATGAGTCCAATGCAGAGCACTCTACAGTGGGCTCGACCCTGACACACCAATGACCACACAGGCAGAGAGTGACAGTGGTTGGAATTCCACAGCGGGGAAGCAGCTGCACTTGAAAGGAATGAAACGCTCCAATGAGAGTGCTTAATTCCCTTCATTTACATAATGCTGTCTGCCCCACTCCCTCCGTTCCCTGTCCCTGCACTCAGCATCATTCAATGAAACCCTCCCACTCCCTTCCACTGCATGCTGCCTGCCCCACACCCTTGGTTCCCCCACCAGACCAGCAGTGATCTAGTAAAACCCTCCTGCTCCCTCCCACTGCATGCTGCCCACCCCGCACCCTCCATCCCCCCAGTCAGCATTCAACTGAGCCCTCCTGTTCCCTCCCATTGCATGCTGCCCACCCTGCACCCTCCATCCCCCCAGTCAGCATTCAATTGAGCCTTCCTGTTCCCTCTCACTGCATGCTGCCCACCCTGCACCCTCTGGTCCCCCAGCATCCAAATGATCTGTCCCACTCCCACTGCATGCTGCCAGCCCCACAGCCTCTGTTCCCCCAGCATCTAAATTATCCCTCCCGCTCCCTCCCACTGCGTGCTGTCCATCCTGCTCCCTCTGTTCCCCTGTGCCAACATCGGGGTGCCCAAGCTCTGTGTTGGCATTATCTAAACTTCCCCCCTGGACACTGGGGAACCCACACCCAGTGTCCGGAAATAAACATTTTTTTCCCCTGTTAAAAAAAAAAAAAGAAAACTGTCCCCCAATGTTTTTTTTTAAGCCTGTAAAAAAAGAAAAATGTCCCTTGTTGCCTCCATTGTACCACTCCCCCATCCTGACCCTCCCTCTGCGTACCCACTTCCCTTTACCCCCCCTTACTCCATACTTACCCTACGAGTTCAACAGCTACAATCTTCTGAGGACCAAGACACATGTGCTCTCTTCAAAGCTGAACTGTGAACTGAGGAATCAAGGTAAGTACTGTATCATGGCTGTTAATGGGGGGTTTCAACTTATGTTGATATCTCAGCCATTTTTAGGAATTTTGACCCCAAATTTTCAACATGGGTTTCTTGGGATCCCACCTCATGAACTCTGTCACTGTCATTTTGTTACTCTGTCCAGAAAAGTGATTTTGCAGTCACTGTGCGGAATCTCCTTTCAGGACTGGTTAAGGAAATGACAGTGCCAGTGTTCATGAGGAGAGGTCTCAAAAAGCCCATGTTGAAAATTTGGAGAAAAAAATCTCCCAAATGACTGCATTACAGGCGTACATTGCACAGTTTCTATGCACGCTCATAACGTTGCCAATTTTTAATATTTGCACTTCAGATTTTCAACATTGCCATTTTTTCGCACCTCCTCATGAACAGTATAGTCGTCATTTTTCACATCCTGCCCAAAATGTGTTTCCACACCTGTGGCGCAGAATGGCATGGTCACTGTGCGAAACCACCTTTCTGGATGAGTGAACAAAATGACAGTGGCATTTTCATGAGATGGTGTCCCAAAAAGCCCATGTCGAAAATTTGGCGAAACTGCTCCAAAAAATGGTAGAGTTACACCTGGTCATTCAAAATTTTCTACACATGCGTGTAAGTTTGGTCATTTTCAATATTTTCACTACAAATTTTCAGTATAGCCATTTTATCACATCACCTCATGAACAATACAGCTGTCATGTTTCACTTCCTGCCCATAATGTTTTTTTGTACCTGTGGTGTGGAAAGCCGTTTTTCCATGAATTTGAAAATGTTCACCTACAGGGTTCATGAGGTGGGGTGATAAGAAGACTATGTTCAACATTTGGGGTCAAAATATGAAAAAGGGACAAAGTTATGGCCATTCATTGCAATTTCAGTACATATGCTTGTAACTGCGGATATCTTAAATATTTGCACCCCACATTTTTTTATTTATACCTCTACTCCACAGCCCTCTCTATCTGGAGGGAGCCCAGCCCCATCCCACTACATCCACCAGCCAACGCCAACCAGCTAGCCCCAGGGCTTACACCCCAGTGGGGTCTGCCGGGGTTCACACCCTCACCAAGACCAGATCCAGTACAGGGGTCAGCGCCATGGCTATTCGGAGGTGGGACCTGCAAGTTCCTTCTGTCATCCACGGTGAGCTTTTTTCCTCCTGGTTTCTCCCCTCTCATGGGTGGAACGTGCAAGGACACCAGTGACAGTGCCACACACATTCCTGTGCATGCACCCCCATCAGGCATCTGCCCTGCCTCTAACACGATGTCTGCAGCATTGGTGTGCCAGTCTCCAGTTCCCAGCCATCGCTATGAGTCAGGCACACACCAATAACTGGTTGCCCCCCTCTCCAGAGTGGGAGAGCTGCATCTGGAATGCTTGATTCTTCTCCTCCCCTGCTGACCCCCACATGGCCCCTGCTTGCTCCTGAACGTGAGTCATTGGATGGCATGAGGTGTGGCATCCAGTGCCTCAACCCTCAGTGCCACCGGGCCAGCAGTGCACCCCACATTTTCTATTTTTTTTACATACATTTTATTTTTCAGTTTTCTGCCTACCCCCCAGAGGCCACAGCATACACACGCGTGTACATGCATATGCACACAACAGGATCTGATGGCCCCTTCTGCTCCTCCCCTGACTTTTGTCACCACCCGTACTGCATATGTGCCCACCAGACCTCCACCCAGTGGGAGCGGGACTACGGATGGGCGGGCATCCACCCCTTTTGGAGGGGAGTGCAATGGCTCAATCCCGCTCCAACCCACCCCCCCGAGCCAGTACCTCAGTGACCTGAGGTAATTCCTGAACCCAGGTTGCTGGCATAGTGCGAGGTAAGATGCCAACGCCTCAGCCCTCTGTGCCACGGGCCACTCCCCACATTTTCAACATAGCCTTCTTATTAACTGAGCTTCTGTATTCAAATGCTGTCCAAAACATGAAACTTGTCAAAGCATACTTCAGGCAGGCTTTTCCTCCCACCAGAAGTTCAACTAACACAATACACCCCTGCCACATAAACCATGCATTGAAGCATTCGGCATTGACAAATGCTTGTTTATGGCTGTGTGTAGTTGGATGAAATAAAAAGATTTAAAAACAGTGCCTGCCTACCGTTATGGAGGAAGTAGAGACACCTGAGGAGGCTAGCTTGGCTAAGAGCAGCCTATGATTAACTGTATCTAATGCCTTTGCCAAGTCTGTGAGGACTGCACCAGTCCTTTGGCCGAAATCCATATGTGAATGGATGTGGTCCATGATTCTGAGCAGGGAAATAGAAGTGGAATGCATAGGGTGGAAGTCCGATTGGAAAGGAGTGATGAAACCTGATTTGGTAGAATAATCTGAGAGTTGTTTACTGACCGACCTCTAGAGTATTTTGAAGAGGGAAGGGAGCAGAGATATGGGATGGTAGTTTGTCAGATCGTCGGTGGTGCCTCTTTTATGAAGTGGGATAACTAGGGCATGTTTCCAGCTTAAAGGGAAAGTGCCAGTAGTCAAAGACTGGTTGAAGATGTGGGTGATTGAGGTGACATGGGCTGGAGCTCCAGTAGCTAGGCGTGTGAGTGAGAGGCCGTCCAATCCCCCAGAAGAGAGAACATTCAGGGAAAGGAGTTCTCTGAGGATGTATGATTCCTATTTGGGAGACAGACTGAATGTATCATTAGTTAGAGAAGGTATTGGCAGGCTAGTGGCAGCTGAAGGAGATATGAGGGCTTCAGAGCTGTCTAAGAAGAATTGGTTTAGTGCATCAGCCGATAAAGGGTGATAAGTCTCCCTCTGCAGGCCTGAAACAATCGGAGAGGTGTTAAGAAGGTGATGAACTTCTTTCCAAAATTTAGAAGTGTCTGAGCCACTGATTAAGAAATTATTTTGGAAACAGGTGGCCTTAGCCTGCCAGTTGACTTTGGTACAATAGTTTCTGAGTCCAGTGAAAGCTTGTCTATTAGAAGGTACCCTAGAATCATTGTGCCTGGACCAAGCAGTATCTCTTAGATGGAAGAGGTTGACTAGATCTAGAATTAAGTAATAATGCATGACAGTGTGTGTACTTTGCTGAATGTCATGCCTTGGGTGGGGTAGGCATAAGGCCACAGGACAAATGCTTTCAACACTGGAGAAGTGATGTTATCCACACGACACATGTCCTGGAGTGCATTCTTACAACTATAAAATGGCATGCTTTAAAAAAAAGGTGACAAAATACATTAATTAGTTGCTTTTTGCATAGGCGTGATGTTGTGCTGAAGTTATATCACTGTTGAAGGTCAGCACTGACCAGTCAGAACCCAGGAATTCTTGTCATTTTATAATTGTTCCTGTAGCTCCACTATGATCCTTTGGTGTATTCAGTTTGCCACTTGGGAAGTTCCTGGCTTGACATTTGCCAGGTAGTCAGCTATGCTATCCAGGAACGTAGCCAGGATGTGTTGGGGGGGGGGTCCAAATATTTCTAGGTGGGTCTGGGGGCATGTTCCCCGGGAAAATTTTGAAAATTTAGGAGTGAAATGCTGCAGTTTAGTGTGTTTTTTAGGTAATAAATCTCCCCAGCACAGGGCTGCTTATATTATCACAGAAATTACTTTATTTTCCTGACTTTTGTTCTGTGCCTTAACAGGTAACCCATGCCTTGTTCTATTCATATTTGCCTTCCCAGTATGTGTGTCTGAATATGTTGATTCACATTTCTGTCATTTGTTTGACCCAAATATTCTCTTATCTCTGATCTGCCCAGCATTTCTACATTGAGACTCCCAATATGGCAATTTTAGAGACTATTTAATATTCTCTAAAATTAACATTTCTATTGTTCCTGTATTTGAATTTCCTTTAGACCTCCTGCAGCAGCCCTAAACAGGATTTTTTTTCTTTTTTTTCCCCCATCTCCATTCTCAGACTTGATTGTGTGGCATTATCTACTTTGTTTTTTTATTTTTTGGGGGCCAGGAAGATTAATGCAGACACTAAAAGTCACAGACTGGTAGTGGCTTGGCAGGGCAGGCGTGATAAGGATTGCCACTTGCTGCTGTCCTTAATGCTGCGACGTGGCCCAGGCTAGAGGTGGGACATCTTTGGGGAACATGACTTATTGACTGTTACCCTATCCCAGCTCACATTTCCAAACTTCTCCAGTTTGGCCACCCACCAGAGAGCCAAAGGAGAGAGGCACCGGGTCCAAATTTCTTTTTATTTAATTTTTAAGCTGCTGTGGAGTACATGCAGTTTCAGTGAGAGCCAAGAGAGGTAACAGAGACAGTTGACTTCATTGACTTACTCTGGCAGGAAGACAGTGTTGCATGACTCTCACACACTTGCTCCTCCAACCACCTATGTGACCATGTGAGCGATGTTCCATGGTTCCAGAGACTGGGTGGGCCATGTGCTGCATATTCATGAGCTGATGCCGGCCTGCTCCATGTTGCTAGCACTTTGATTTCCCTGACCTCGCAGTTGCCAGAGTGAGTCAGTGTTGACAATGTATGCTGGAGTTTTTTTTAAATATAATTAAGGCAAGCTAGTGGGGGGTGTGCACCCAGGCCCCCAGCACTGCCTCATGCTACCTGGCCAGGTGTGAAGTCTAATGGCTGCATTTTTGGCTACCCCTGATGTTTTTGGACTTGCTAATGAGCCTCTCTCTCTACCAGGGCCCCTTTAGAGAATACTGAAGCAAAATATTTGTTGGGAATCTGGAGCAGCTCAGCCACAACCTCTGGCACTCTCACAGGTTCCTTCCCCCTACCCCTGTTTCCAAAGGCCCAGTGCCATCCTTTACCTTCTTCCTTCCAGTGATCTACTGGAAGAAGGCTTTGGTGTTGCCTGAAGCCTGAGCTGCTGGCCTGGTTTCCAGCCCTTCACTGGCTATCTTAATTCTAGTTTTACAGTCCACCAGTGCTGCTTTGTATTTCTTTCTGGCCCAGAAGCCACCAGCCTCTTTCTAGTGGTCATAGACCTTCTTTTTGTTCAGAATCAGCTGCTTTAGGTTCTTGTTTAGCCAGGGGGTGCTTTTTGATCCTATTTCCCTTATTGCTTTCAGGAATGTAGATCTCAGCAGTGGGTTTGACCACCTCTTCAATGAACACCACATGTGCTCTGCATTAATAGCCTCATGTAGCTGTTCCAGACCCTTGCACACCAGATCCTTCATCATGTCAAAGTCTGCCCCTCTAAACTTCTGGTTGCTGAGGTCTGATTAGTTTTCCTTTTCACCAGCAAGAAGTTGACCTGGTTGTGGTCACTGCCTCCCACCAGCTTCTTGGTTTTTACACTGGAAATGACCTCAATCCCACTGTTAAGAACAAGGTCAAGGGTGGCCTCAAACCTAGTACCCTGCTGGATAGTCACATGCTGCTTAAAGAAGCAATCCTTGAAGATGTAAGGAATTCTGTCTTAGCCCTGCTGTTATCCCTCTCAAGACCCCAGTTTAGGCCCAGAAGATTGAAGTCCCAGGATAAACACTGTATCTGATTGGCTGCTCTCATGATTTCTTCAACCAGCTCAGGACTATATTCCACTGAGCTGTTTGGGGGCCTGTGGCACACCCCTATGATGATTCTATTCCCCCTTTTCCTCTAGCACAACCCACATGAACTCTGTGATATGGTTTGCTCCCCTGATTTTGTCCTTGTTCTCTTCAGTGACTCCTTCCCTTACAGAGACACTCCACTCCTTTCCTGTCATGCCTATCCCTCTGAAATAGTCTGTATCCCTCTGTACCAGCATCCCAGTCATTTCTTTCCACACACAAAGTGTCTGTAAGGGCCACTGTGTCATTGCCTTCAAAGTGAATTAGGACTTTGAGTTCTCACAATTTACTGGATGTGCTCTTCATGTTGACCTGCATGCAAGTGATGATAGTTGCCCCATCATTCTTCCTTGATCCCCAGGGGTCTCTGTTTCTTGTGTTCAACTGCCCTGCTGTCCTTCCTTCTATGACTCCCTGCATCTGTCTAAAGCCCACGGTGATCCACTACACAACCCCCCCCTCCTATCCTCCAGTTTTAATCCCCCCAGCTGCTCTGTCTATTCTCCTGGACACTGCTCCACTTCCTTTGGGTGCAGGTGCTGCCCTTCCTAGGCATAAAGGCATCCCTTGACACAGATGGCCCTCCTCTTGGCCTGAACACCCAAACCCGCCTTATCATACCATACCCTTAGTCAAGTGTCAGCCTGCCTAATGGTCCACTGCAGCTCCTCACTGGCCCCTAGGACTGGAAGGATTTCAGAGCAGAAATTTGTCCAGGCTTACGCTGAAGGCCTATATTGTCTTCATTGTCATTGTCTCCACTGGTAGGCTATTCCATAGGTTCACCATCCTGTAGAAGTGTTTTCTAAAATTACTGCTGGCTGTACCACCTTTAAGCTTCAAAGCATGCCCCAGGAATACCTCTGGTCCTACTAAAGAACACCAGAGCAAACATCTCCATGTGTTTGACCTTGTCAATAACCTTGAGAACAAAGAACACTGACATCATGTCCTTCCTCAGTCTCCTTTTCTGAGCATGTTAAGAGCCTCTAGTCACTCCTCATTGTTTTTGTGCTCCATAATCCTGATGATTTTGGTGGCACTGTGTTGCACCCTTTTGTCTTTCTTTATATCCCTTTTATACTATGTAGCCCAAAACCTCATGCAATACTTCTGGGGGAGCCTGCCCAGGGCCTTGTAAAGTGTCAAGATTACATTTTCTGCTCTGTTGATCACCCCTTCGATGCAGCCTAGCATTATGCTGGTCATGCTTCAGCCCCTTGTCTGATCCACCAGGTCATTTTTCTCCTCACTGCAGGAAGAGGAGCATCACACAGTGTATAGGTTCTGCCTCTGGTTTTCCTCTCTAAGTTTTGCATCTGTCATTTCACTACACTGTATCTAAGAAGCCAGGAGCCTGACCTGACAGCCCACTTGTTCAGGCCATCCTATAAGTTTGACCCCATCCTCAAGGGAGTTCACTGCCCTTGCCAGCATGGTATCATCAGCAGTGATTTCTAGGGTTGCACAGATAGTTTTGCTAATCAGACATATATGGTTTCAGCAAAAAAATCCAGATGTCAGATTTTTGGATAAAGCTACCTAAAATCTTAAATCCTAAATATTAGGATGTTAAATTTAATTCAAACCCTATATCATTTTGAAAACTGAAAACATATCCCCTCTTAACCTTCTTTTTTTTTTCTGGAAAAACATGCCCAGCCTACAGCCAAAAATACAGGATTGGTGAATAAATTGGGTACATACTGTAAATAATGTTATTCTGGAATTGCTAATTTATGTTAACTTACAATAATGCTGTTTCACTTACAGTAGAGTATGCTATTTCCACTTAGAACCTGGAAACAGGATGCAGAAAGCAATGTGCCAGGAAAAGAGTTAAAAATGCAAAGAAAGGCAGATTTTGGCTAAAACAAGGTAAAGCACTAACAAAAGCCTTAGAAATAGTGTGCTAAATCTCAAATACATAATAGGCTGCAGTACAGTAACACATTTATCACCACAAATGAGTTGTAAGAACTTTATAACTAACCCATGACTTCACCATGCTTGAGCTAGGGATCTTTCCACTCACCAGTGGAGATACATGTGTTGTTTCCCAGCAGCACATTGTGTATTCCCTATTTACATAACAAACTCTACTCACAAACAAAATGGCTACTAGTGCATTAACCCATCAGGCCTCAACACGCACATCAACCCTTTGTAAGGGAAGGCTCCTTAGCCTGCCACATGGTGTCATCTGAACACCAAAACACTGCTCTGTCCCTTCTCAAGCTGAGCCGGTGCCGCACACTGCAACACCTTTTGCCCAGCCATGGCCCATTCAGACAGCTCACTGAGCTTGCACCTGAACTCAGATCACTGGCACAGGAAGACAACGTGGTCCCCACTGGGACAAAAGCTGTCACTGTAACAATGTCACTTCATAATTCCTTGGGGGAACACATTTTGACCCCAAATTGTCAACAGTCTTTTTATGACCGTGCTCCCTTCTGAACACGACAGGTGTCATTTATCAAATACTGGACAAAACATCAGCACATTTTGGACATGATTTAAAAAACAACACTCATCACATCCACGAGGTTGTGTGAAAAAATGGCTATGTTGAAAATTTGCTGTCAAAATACTGAAAATTACCAAAGTTGTGAATGTGCGCTGAAAAATTACAACTTCCCTTCAAAACTTGGTTATCTTTTTAATATTTTGATCCCACATTTTTAACATAGTCTTCTTATAACCTCACCCCATCAACCTGGTAGGTGAAAAGTTTCAGTCCCGGCCAAAACATAATTTCGGGCCACAAGTGTGAGAACACATTTTGGCCAGGAACTGAAAAATGACACCTCTCATGTTCATGAAGTGACATGAAAAAATGGCTATGCTGAAATTTTGGTGTCCAGATATTGAAAATTACCAAACTTATTAGCGAGCATTGAAATATTTTAACATACCATTGTAACTTTGTTTTTTTTTTATGTTTGCTTGCACGCATGCTCAAGGAACATTATGTGGCAGCTTAGGAGAGAAGTGAGTTTTGGAGGTGTGGCACCATGGAAGCCAATGCTGGCACTGCATTGTTGGGCTTGGCAATGCTCAACTAATGTAGGCCCAGTGTCCTGATGATACTGGTTCTGCAGAGTGCCACCAACTTGTAAGGATTTCGCCGCTGCAATCAGGGGCCACCTCGTTATTGCAGCATCAGCCATTCCGCTGCAATGAGGGAGCGACCCGTTATTGCAGGGTGGTACCTTGCCTGGTGTAACATAAACTAGGCACATGGTGGCTCTATGCTGCCACCTCAGAGCCCCAAGAAAGCTGATGGGGGTGCTCAATCCCCCTGTTGGCATGCCCCCAACCAACTTCATTTGCTGACAGGGGAGCTCACTCCCCGTCGTCATAATGTCCCCACCCTCAATTTCAGCTGTGTGCCAAGGGGGTGCCTAATCCTTCTCAGCATCATGTGCCCCCCACACACATTTCTGTGCTGATGGGCAGTGCAATCCCCATTGGCTTCAGGCCCCCTTCCCAGTTCCAGTTGCTGAGGGGGTGCCCAATCCCCCTCGGCATCATGCGTTCCCCCACTCATTTCTGTGCCGACTGGGGCCCAGTCCCTGTTGGCTTTGGCGCCCCTCCACACAGATGCTGGTGACATACTGGGAGCCCACCCCTGTGTACCAAAAACACACCTGCAAAAGTAAAAAAATGTCCTGCATTGTCTGTATTTTTTTTTTAAACCTGTAAAACGAGAAAACAATCCCTCAAAGTGTCCGTTGCCCCTTCCCCAACTCACACCCACCCTCTGCATGCCCCACCTCCCCTACTCAGCCCATACTTACCTCCAAAGCCTGGTACGATGATCTTCGGTGGACCGGAAACACGTCTGCACTCTTCAAAGCCGACCATGAACTGAAGAAATGCCAGCAAGCTGTATAATGGCATAAATAGGGGTTTTTTCAACTTTGGTGCATATCTCGGGCATTTTTGGGACTTTTGGCACCAAATTTTCAATATGGAGTTATTGGGACCCCTCCTCATGAATTCAGTCACTGTCATGGCATTATTCAGTCCCGAAAGGTGATTTCATGGTCACTTCGCAGAATTACCTTTCAAGACCGATTAATGAAACAACTGTGCCACAGTTCATAAGATGGACTCTCAAAAAGCCTATGTTGCAAATTTGGTGAAAAAAAATTCAAAACATGACTGTTTTAAGAGCGCGCATTGCGCAGTTTCCACGCATGCTCGTAACTTCGCGAATTTGTAGTATTTTCACTCCATATTTTCAACATTGGCATTTTTCCACACCTCCTTATGAACAGTACAGCTGTCATTTTATAAATCCTGGCCAAAATGTGTTTTCGCACTTCTGGCGCAGAATAGTGTGGTCACTGTGGGAAATTCAGTTTTGGGACAGATTAAGATCGAGCGAGTGAGAGAGGGGGAGTGAGCGAGTTCAACTGAGCTCTGTCGAGACTGCTGCAGATTTCTTTGTAGGCTGAAAAGGCACCAACACAGGCAGAATCCCAGTACAAAAGGACAGCCTGCAGCGCTGGGAGAAACAGAATGAGTGAGTGAGAAAGGGGGAGTGAGCGAGCTCAACTGAGCTCTGTCGGGACTGCTGCAGACTTCTTTGTGGGCACAAAAAGGTACCAATGCAGGCAGGAGTGTAGTACAAAAAGGCAGCCTGCAGCACCGGGAGAAACAGAATGAGCGAGTGAGAGGGGGCAGTGAGCGAGCGCAACAGTGCTGTGCTGGGACTTTAGAGTTGCCACCCTCCCACCCAGGGTCCTTTGTGGTCCTATATTACAGCAGGATCTCTTGGGTGGAGACAAAGCAATGATTGGATACTTTTAGGATTGCTGTAATAATACAGATTTAGTTGTTCTGTTTATTTCTCTAACTGAGCTAAGTACTGAGCTATACTGTTAGGACTGCTGTAATAATACATATTTATTTGTTCTATTTATTTCTCTAACTGAGCTGAGTAATACTTGGAGTGCAATAGGATTTCTAACTGGGCTAAGTGAAACTATATGAGAGCTGAGAACAAAAAAGTATGGTAGCTGTGGAGTGAAAAATGGAAAAGGAGGCTTCAGGATTGTTACAGTAATACAGTATCTAACGTATGAGATTTGAGACTGAATTAACCTGGTTGGCAAGGGGGCAGTAGGGGGACTAGTGTGTGTGGGGGGGGGACAGGAATTTGAGTAAATAGGGGCCTAACAGTTGTAGTAGGGTACAGAAACCGGGAATAAGAGCCCATAACATAAGATGGGGGCCAAAATGTGGCAGGTGCCACATGTCAATAGGGCAGGCATTTTTGGAAGGGTGGTGGGGTGTACAGGGTGTGGGTCTGCCATGATCCTAGACTGGGCTTGGAGGATGTGGAGGGGGTGTATGGTCTGTAGATGACTGGCTAGTTTGAGGGAGGAACTGTGGAGATTAGGGAGGAGTCTAAGTGGCAGGGCAGATGAGTATGGTAGTCATCCTGGCTGGGGGAGGGGGATAGGGGATGGCAAGGGAATGGGGAAGAACAACTAGGGGCTGAAACCGACCCCAGTATCAGAGGCACTAGCAGAAAAGAGAGGACAAGGGAGGGGGGTGCCTGAGGTGAGGGGGCCTCCTGATGGGGGAGGAAGAGATCATGAGGAGTACTAGGGGAGAGAGCAGATGGCTGTGGGTAGGGCGGGACCAGGGGTAGGACCAGGGGTGGCATGGAGGGAAACAAGTAGGAGTGAGGAACCGATAGGGGAAGAGATGTAGGAGGGGTATCGTCTAGGAATAGATTCAAGCCTCTGCTATGGGAGAGAGAGGGGAAGCAGGAACATACTGAAGGGGTGGGGAAGACAAGTGGGGCATGAGAGGGATGGCAACTGGTAGGGGAAGAGATGAAATGGTACAAGGGGGGCTAGTAAGGAAGGAGGGGTGATGACTGGGGGAGAGAAGGCTATGGGAAGGGGGAAGGATGGGAGAGGCATCACTGTTGGGGTAGAAGGGAATGTGGGCTCTAAATTGACAACAGCGGGGATAGGAGAGGGGTTGGAAATCAGCAGGGAAGGAGGGGAGGTCGACATGGGAAGCCCAGTAGAAAGTAGTCAGGCTGGGAAGGGGTTCAAGGGGGGACGGGAGGAATAAGGCAGAGGAAAGGGTGAGGTGGAAGTAGGGGTAGTGATACAGAAATCCCAGAGAGTGCAGCTGGTGGGGTGAGGGGCAGGAAGAAGCGAATACTGGGGTGGTGGAAGGGGCATTAGAAGGGAAAGGGGTAAGGGATGGGGTACTCATTCTGCGGGATTCTATACTGAAAGGGGTGAGATGGGGCGGAAGAGGGGAAGGCACAGCTGTATTTGGGTTGAAGCTATCCCCAGGTTGACTACAGGAGGGGCAGGGCAGGCACTGCTCAAGTGTGCAGCGAGGGGGAGGAAGAAACCTCATTTAGTGTTACATGTGGGTACAAACAACTTGGCGGGGGAGGCTGTGGAAGTAGTGAGGGGAGGTTCGAGTAGTTGGGCAGGCAGTGTGAGGAGGTGGGGGGAGTTGGTGGCATTCTCGGAGGTACTCCCGGTACTATGTGCAAGCATGGGGAGGAAGGGTAGGATTGAGGAGTTCAATGGGTGGCTGAGGGATTGGTGCCACACCAAAAATTATGGGTTAGTGACTAACTAGGGTAGGCTCTGGGGGAATAGTGACTTGTACGTGGGGGACAGGCTACACTTGAGTAGAAAGGGGAGGGGAGAATTAAAAGCAGGATTAGAGGGGTATATCTCTACTAAGGTGGATTTAAACTAGCGGGGGATGGCCAAAAGACTGAGGTTGGCAGAAAGGTCTGGACAGGGTAGCCTAATGAGCTCACACCCCTAGATATAGGTAAAGGCGGAGGCATAGTAACCCTGGGAGGGGGCCAGCAGAGTGGTCTGAATGTAATACAGAAGGCACCACCACCTGGTAAGAATAAGGAGGAGAAAGGGTGTGGACTACCAGTAGGAGGGACACAGACCAAGGAGGAGAAGAGTGAGGAGATGGAGGCGTAAGGGTGGAAGGTGGTCTCTCTTAATGCAAGAAGCCTGGGAAACAAAATTGCAGAGCTTCAGGCACTCCTTTCAGAGGGGAAGGTGGACATTGTGCAGCGACAGAGACTTGGGCCACAGAGTACCATGATTGGGACTTGGCAATCCCGGAATACAGAATATACAGGAGGGACCGAGGGGTTGGAAAGGGGGGGGTTGCAATCTATGTTAAGGAAGGGATTAAATGCATGAGGGATGAGGGAGAAGAGAAGTGGAGAAGACAGAGGCACTTTGGGTGCAGCTTCTGGACTCTAGGGGAAGAAAGCTGAGGCTGGGAGTGGTGTATAGACCACCAGCCCAATCCAGGGAACTGGATGGGGAGTTGGCAGAGCAGATAATGAGGATGTGTAGAAGGGAGAGTGTGATGATAATGGGGGATTTAACTTACCACGGGTTGACTGGAGCACCCCAGCCACTAGCAGCACCAGGGAGCAGGTGCTCCTTGGTGCATTCCAGGATGGCCTTCTGACGCAATTGGTAAGTGGGCCTACAAGGCTTGGTAGCACTCTGTACCTAGTACTGGCAAATTGGGAGGCGGCGAGGGAGGTCAGGGTGGAGGACCCACTAGCAGGTAACAACCACCAAAGAGTGTGGCTCATTGTCGCACTGGGCAGGGAGACAGGAGGCACGGGCACTAAGGTGGTGGACTTTAGTAGGGTGGACTTTGGGAGGATGGGAGCAATACTGTGAGGGAGACTCCAGGATATAAGGCCGGGGATGGATGCAGAACCAAAGTGGGGAGTCATAAAGACTGGGCTAACAGAGGCCACAGTACCATGCACCAGGGCCAGGAGTAAGAACAGCAGAGCCAAGAAACCATGCTGGCTGAACAAGGAGGTGCTGCAAGGGGTGAGGGCAAAGATGGCTGCATACTGAAAGTACAGGAGAACAGGGAAGGGAGAGGATAAGGAGTCTTTCGGGAATTGGTCAAGGGAGGTTGCCGGGGGGTGAAAAAAGCTAAGGCTTCCAGGCAATTAAGGTCCACACAGGGCATAAAGGTAAGGGAAAAGGACTTTTTTAGGTTTGTCAGGGAAAAGAGGAAGTGCAAGGAACATATTGTGAAGATAAAATGGGGAGGAGATTGGGTGGAAAAGGGGGAGAAGCAAGTGGAAATTCTAAATGAGTACTTCTGCTCCATTTTCACTAAGGAGATGGATGGTCCACTACCAGAATGGGCTGGGGGGTGGGGAAAGGGGAGGAGGTGACTGACAAAGTGATCACAGGGAGTAGGGGGCTAGAGGGGCTGAGGGCAGTAAGGGTAGACAAGGCACCAAGTCCTGATGGCATCCACCCCAGGGTGCTGAGGGAGAAGGAGCTGTTGGCTGAGCCTCTGGCAAATCTGTTCAACACCTCCCTGGAAACGGGGTGTGCACCCCAGGAATGGAGGGTGGCGCATGTGGTGCCCAAACACAAGACTGGGCCTAGGGAGGAGTCAGGAAATTATCGGCTGATAAGTCTCAAGTCCATAGTGGGTAAGCTTATGGAGGTGATACTGAAGGAGAGGCTGGCGGCATTCCTAGAAAGTAATGGCCTCCAAGATGGGCGGCAACATGGGTTCATCTCAGGGAGGTCTTGTCAAACCAACCTAATAGAGTATTATGACTGGGTGACAAGGGGGTTGGACAGGGGCCATGCGGTACATGCCCTGTACTTGGACTTCAGTAAGGCCTTTGATACAGTGTCTCCTGAGAGACTGGGGGGGAAGCTGACAGCAGTGAGGATGGGAAAAAAGCTGACTAATGGATAGAGAACTGGTTACAGGGGAGGGTGCAGAGGGTGGTGGTGGTGGGGGAGCTCTCGGCACCCAAAGCAGTGACAAGCATGGTGCCGCAGGGGTCAGTGATGGGCCGGTGCTATTTGGTACATTATCTCAGCCTATAGCACACGGAGTGGGGAGCAGGGTTAGTCTGTTCGCCGATTATACCAAATTGGGGGCGGTGGTGGATGAAGAGGACGGATGGGAAAAACTGCAGGGGGACCTTACCAAACTAGTGACATGGTCGGTGGAGTGGCAGCTAGGATTCAATGCAAAGAAATGTAAGGTGATGCACTTTCAGGGCTAAGAACCAGAAGAGGGACTATTGGTTGGGGATCACAGAGAAGAAGAAGGACCTAGGGGTGTTGGTAACAGAGAGGATGAACAACTCAGCCCAGTGCAGGAGAGCAACAGTGAAGGCAAAGAGGATGCTGGGGTGCATCGCAAGGGGTTCTCTTCCAGACATAGGGATGTGGTCCTACTTCCTAGAGTACTGTGTGCAATACTGGAGGCCATACCTGAGGAGAGATATAAAGTTACTGGAGGGGGTGCAAAGGAGGGTAACACAAATGTTAAAGGGGATGGAAGGAAAGGAATATGAAGTTAGGCTGAAGGAGCTGAACATGTACACACTGAAGGAGTGGAGGGATGGGGGGATATGATTGAAGTGTTCAAATACCTGAGGGGGTAAATAAACCTAGCAGCGAGGGGGTGTTTAAACTGAGGAGTGGAAGAGAGATGAGGGGGCATGGATTAAGGTTGGAAGGGGATGTTTCAAGAGGGAAATGAGGAAGCACTACTTCACTGAGAGGGTGGTGTCTAGTTGGAATGCACTGCCAGAGGGGGTAGTAACATGTAGGACAGTCAATAGCTTTAAGAAGGAGTGGGATAAAGCAAGAGTGTAGAGTCAGGTAGGGGGCTGGGACAAGGGGAGGAACTGAGGGGAGGAGGCTGGGGCAGCTGCGACTTAGGGTGCTAGCTGCACACTCGAAGACTTACATAGCCCGACTGGTGTGTTCTGCTGGCAGATTCATATGTTCATATGTTCGTATGTGTGCTCGTATGTAAAATCACAGTGACTCTGTTCATGAGCAGAGGTCCTAAAATTCCTATGTTGAAAATTTGGTGACAAATGTCCATAAAATGACTGTGTTAGAAGCATGCATTGCACAGTTTCCATGCACCCTTGTAACTTACTGTAGCAAATTTGTAGTATTTTCACTCCAGATTTTCAACACTTGCATTTTTTCAGACCTCCTTATGAACAGTACAGCTGTCATTTTTCACATCCTGCCCGAAATATGCATTTACACATCTGACGCAGAATAGCATGGTTGCTGTGGGAAATCAATGTTCAGAACAGATTAAGAAAATCATAGTGACAGTGTTCATGAGCAGAGGTCACAAAACGCCTATGTTGAAAATTTGGTGGAATAATTCCACTAAATGACTGTGTTACGTGCATGCATAGCACAGTTTCTACATACGCTTGGAAGTTTGAGCATTTTTAATATTTTCACTATAGATTTTTAACATTGCCATCTCTTCACACCTCCCTATGAATGGTACAGCTGACATTCTTCACATCCTGCCCGATTTGTGTTTTCATATATCTGACGCACAATGGCACGGTCACTATGGAAACTCAAAGTTCGGGACACATTGACAAAATCACAGTGCCACTGTTCATGAGAAGAAGTCCCAAATGCTTTCATGAGGTGGGGGTCACAAAATTACCATGCTGAAAATTTGTAGTGCAAATACCACAAATGCCCGGGGCATTGGGGTTTCTAACCATAACATCCCATCCTGTACAGACTGACAGGCATCAGGGGTGTGCCTTTGGATTGCTGACTGTAATGCTCATGCCATTCCACCCCCAACCCCCACCCTGCAGCCAGTGACAGGCATCGAGGTGTACCTTGGACTCGTTGGCCCCAGAGTTCACCCCATTCTCCTATATTGCACCCATTTCAGCGCATGTCCTTATGGAGTGGGGTGACTGTAAAGCCGAACACCCCAAGGCACACCTCAACACTTGTCAGTGTCTGCAGGATAGGGTGAGGTGAAATGGCATGAATGTTATGGGAGACAACCCAAACATGTACCCCAGTGCCTGTCCATCCCTGCAGGGTGGAGGTTGGGTTGGCGTGAAGTTCAATACTTCACTGCCATTCCTACTTTGCATCTGTCTAACTCCTGCATTTCCAATGCTAATACCAGCAAGCAAACATTCGGCATTGACAAATGCTTATTAACATTCTGGCCCCATATTTTCAACATAGTTTTCTTATGACCCCACCTCTGGAAGCCAGTAAGTAGAAAGTTTCAAATCTGCCCAAAAGGTGATTTTGTGGTACAACTGCATAATCACCTTTTGGTCCGGATTTAAAAAATATCACCTACCTTGTTCATGAGGTGGGCTTCCAAAAAAAGCCATGTTGAAAATCTGGGGTTAAGATATTTTAAAATGCACAAGTGATGAGTAGAAGTTTAATACACTTTGAAATATATGATGTATCTCATGTCCAGAGAGCATTACAATGTTGGACCCATGGTATGTAAAAGTATTGGGTTGGGGGATGTGGGGTGGAGGGTGGTGACTGTGGGGTTGGGACGGTAGTGCAAGACAATGAGGGACAATTTATTTATTTTCAGTTTAAGGAAAGAAGAAGACATCGAGAGATGGTTTTCTTTATTGCAGGTACAGTACACTCTTACTGGTGCTAGTCATTTTAATACTGCTATTCACTACCGGAGACAAAAACTTTTTTAATTCACTGTCAGGCAAACACTGTATGGGTATATACTGTATCTATCTATCTATCTATCTATCTATCTATCTATCTATCTATCTATCTATCTATCTATCTATCTGTCTGTCTGTCTGTCTATCTATCTGTCTATCTATCTATCAATGTATGCATATTAAATACATGTAGCTGTAATAGGAGAAACAGGAACTGCTTACTAAGTTTTTACATAAAAAGCTGCAGTTGTCAGGATTGGAACTCAACTTCAGAAGTACAGCAGAGAGTTGGGGACAAGGAGCTTATGACCAGGGAGGTTGAGTAACTTCAGGAGTGTGGCAGAAAAGGGTGGACATGGAGCCTGTGACCACAGAGGTTGAGTAACTTCAGGAGTGTGGCAGAAAGGGGTGGACATGGAGCCTGTGACCACAGAGGTTGAGTAACTTCAGGAATGTGGCAGAAAGGGGTGGACGTGGAGCCTGTGACCACAGAGGTTGAGTGACTTCAAGAGTGTGGCAGAGAGCAGAGGACATGTAGCCTGCGGCCAGGGAGGTTGAGTGACTTGCTTGAGTCAGACTTTTGATGTAGTGTGTGTGTGTGTGGGGGGTAGGGGAGACAGCAGTTGATTGGTAATGGTAGAGGACAGAAGAAGAGAAAGCAGCTCTGTTGTTGGGGGAGGGGCAGACAGAGTGTGGCTTTGTTGCTGGGGGAGGGGTGGAGAGAGAACGAGAGAGAGCACACTGATTCTTGCATGCTCATGTTATGGTTATGTGCTTCAACTCCACTCTCTGAGGAGCAAACAGTTGTGATGTGTTTGGCCACCTACTCTTTCTCCTCCTACTGTATGTCAGCCATATGTCAGCATAGCTATTGCTATGCAGCTGTAAAATGGGACTTTGTTACTTACAATTTACCTACAGCTGAGGCTTATTTAGGAGCTCAACTAGCAAGTGCATTAGTGTTTGAGCGGCAAGTTGTACTGCTCTGGCATTAGGTATATTCCATCTGTTTCTACTCAAAAACATCACATTGTGACTGTTCAAATATTCCTAGTGACAAAGTGCAAGACATAGAAAGGGCTCTTGGATTCACTAGCCCAATTCTGGACTGGTGCTCACAACCAGAGTATAGAGCACAAAAGGGGGTGTGGGGGGCAGGGCAACTGGCACCCGTCTCTAGTTATGCGACACACCGTTGTAAAACTACACTATGCAAATACTTGCAAAAACTCAGACAGCTTACCTTGAGCTTGTCAGCCTTTTTATTTAGCAGCAAAACAGTGTTGGGCAAACAAATACCCGAAGCCAGTAAAGAGCAGGTGCAAAGAAACATACAAATTGTACTGCAAACTTAGTGATGTTTTAGCTAGTCGCCTTCATGTAGCTGAAATGTCAGCATGTTGTGTGTGATCCAGCCAGTCAGCATGCTGTCTGCAGGTCACCTAGTTCCGCTTTGGGAACACCAGTGGGCGTCGACAGTAAATTTCTTTGGATACCTTTTTTACCATACAGTGCATGGCAAAATCAAACTGACACATCTTAGGTATGACCCATTCCTAAGCAAAAGCATGACATATGTCTACTTATATATGCTTTTGTACACAATTGTATTCAACTGTATTAGGCATATTACAGTATTTCAAAGGCACAAATGAAGACACACAAAATATGTATTAATGCATTTTGTGAGGCACTACAAACAATATGAGGCCAAATGGATTTGCAGAGATATAAAATGCATTGAAATAACTGAATAACAACCAGCAATCTTTCTGTAGACCAGACTGTAGTAAGGAAGGGAAGTTATTTTCTTTTTCTATTCTAATTTCTGCTTTCAGTGATGCCACTGTCATTTCCCAATGAAGATTATTTATTTATTTATTTGGGGGGGGGGGGGGTAAGGTAGGCCCTCTGAAAACCAAACCCATTTTTCAGGGGTGACCTGGAGGATTTCTTATGTATTAATACAATACCATGATTATTATACAGCAGTATATTTTTGTACTGTATTACACAATGTTAGACCATCTTTACTTTCTCACCTACTGTTTTCTGGCAGTGTGCTGATCTCTGTGTGTGACTGAAATTCCTGATTCCCCCAATCCTAGTTCCACTCTTTTTCTCTCCAAATTAGAAAAGCTGTACATTATTGGGATGATGCACTGTGATGAAAATGCACACAAATATGATGTTACACAAAATATTATATTGTGACATCCCTACTGCTTGTGGTCAGTTTTACCGTGTTATTAGTTATGGTTAAAGAAGGGTGACTTCATATTCGCTAGCAGTCTGTGAACTGTTCCTTACTATGGCATTTATTAAATGGGCAGTCATTGTTTTTCTTTTCTGTTCACAAGATATGATGAAACTTGTCACTTTATATTCTGCTGACAAATACTGCTCTTGCAAAAGCTGATACTGTCATCTCTCTGTTGTGGTACTTACGTGATTGTGTTCTGTAGCTGGTTTGGGGATATAGACATCTGTCCAAGAGTAGTCAGACTGAGATCATCACTTTACACAGGACACCAAGCAAAAATTGTATGTTAGAGTTTTTCAGACACTACTTGCTCACATGTTTAAGTAAGAGATAAAATGCAAGATTTCATTCCTTCTCCCACCACCCTTGATGCAATGAGAGCATCTCTGGTTTGGCTTCATGCTGTTCTGAGGAAAGAATTTGTCCTCAGCTAATGATATCTTTCCGCAGTTTGCAGGTGTTTCATTTAATTTTGTTTCTAAACACAAAGTGTGAGAAATGAAACACTGTCCTAATTGGTTTAAGCAGATAAGCATTGATAATGTTCAGCAAATTAGTACCAAAAAGGGACTCCCAAACAAAGTCCAAACTAGCAGTAGTTGTTGATAAACAGCCAGGAAAGTTACAGCTCTGATTCCTGCTCCACTTGGATTTGTTCCACAGTTGGCTTTGTTTTGCTTCACAATGTGAAGCTGTTTCACTGTAACAAACTGCATGTCACAGTGATAAGAATTTTAATAGGCTTCAAACTGACTAAGGTATTTGCAGTTATCTTACGTCAGATGATGCTATGACAGAGAGCCGTCTGAGGAGGATATGCTGTGACTTTGCAGAGGGACTGAAAGGAAAAGTGTGTCTCTTTGCAGATGACACAAAGATCTGCAACAGGGTTGATATGCAAGGTGGGGTGGAAAGGATGAAAAAGGACTTGGCAAGGTTGGAGGAATGGTCAAATGTATGGCAGCTTAGATTCAGCACAAAGAAGTGCAAAGTAATGCACCTGGGAAACAAAAACCCAAGGGAAGAATACACAATGGGGTGTGAGATACTGACAACAACAAAAATGGAAAGGGACCTGGGGGTAGTCTTATCAGATGACCTAAAGGTGTGCCAGCAATGTGAGAAGGCAGTAAGGAGGGCTGGGGGGATACTGGTATGCATAGGGAGAGGCATCACCAGTAGAAAACAGGAAGTTGTTGGCCCTCTGTACAGACAGTTGATAAGACCACATCTGGAGACTGTGTACAGTTCTGGAGACCCCATCTCCGCAAAGACATAAATAGGGTGGAGGCTGTCCAGAGGAGGGCAACCAAAATGGTGCAGGGTCTGCACCAGAAGACATATGAAGAACGACTAAAGGAGCTTAAGATGTATAGCCTCGAGGAAAGGGGGGGACATGATAGAAACTTTCAAATACTTCAAGGGAATCAACAAAGTCCAAGAGGGTAGCATCTTTTAGAAAAACAGAAGTGCAAGAACAAAGGGGCACAATTTGAAGATGGAGGGGGGACGGCTCAGAGGTAATGTTAGGAAGTATTTCTTCACAGAGAGCATTATAGATGCATGGAACAGCCTTCCTGAGGGGTCGTGGATTAAAAAACAGTTGGGGAATTCAGAATGCAATGGACAGACATAAGCCAATTCTAGTGGGGAGTAGGAGGAAGTAGGCTGTTGGTTAACTAGGATCTGCAGTTTATCCGTTAAGTAGGGAAATTGGCAGACTAGGTGGGCCAAGCGGTCCTTATCTGCCATCAAATTCTATGTTTCTATGTTATGTAAAGATAGAAATTGCACTGAAGGTCTTTCCATTTTAGGCCTAAAAATTTTAGTTCCATGGTTTCCTGAATGAGAGAATAAGCCATACAGCTCTTGATACATTGCCCCTCCTTGAACAAGTTTGGAACCCTTTTTTGAGACTATTTAAAGTCACTTTAGTGTATTGAATTTTGGTAAATGACCTATTCACTAAGAATTAGTATAACATAGGAAACAAACCTTAACTAATTGGTGTACATTTTTAACTTTAAGTGTGAAGTATGAGTTTTCTTTCCCTATTCCTTTCTTCCTTGGCTGACTCAGGCAGGGGCTTCTCCATTGTGCTCCACGCCACACCTCAACTGGCCACTACCTTCCGAGGCACTCTTCTGAATCTAGTGACCCCCACAGCTTGCTCCCCCCATGGTGGGCCAGGAAGGGGAGGGCAGTCCTTGCCCCACCTGGATGTAATTATCCAGTGTGGATCAGTGGTCTGGGTGGTGGCACAGGTTCAGATGAGCAGGCGGAACTTCATGGAGGTTGAGTCTGCCTTTCTTTACCTGTGTCCTCCATGGGTCCCCTGCCATGGCAGCATGTGAGTATGCATAGGGGCATGCACACACCACAGAACCACAGCCCCTTCCCTTCTTTGGCCCTTGGACACCACGCTACTTCCAGGCCTCCACCTGGGGCAGTTAAGGGCTGAGATGGCAGATCTCCTCACCTCAGAGAGGAGAGCAGTCCTCCAGATGCTCGATCCTGTCCCCCTCCAGCTGACCCCTGCAACCCAAGCTTGTTCATTGCAGGAAGTAAGGCACATAGCACCTCAGCCCTCCACACTGCTGGGCCAGTGATATACAAGGTTTTCTAAATAATATGTTTTCCAATATATATATAGGAGAACTGTATCAATTATGTGATTATTACTTACATTTTGTCAAGTGACTGTAAGTGATTGGATTGTTGTTTTTAATGTTTAGGATAAGTAATTGTATTTATGTACTTGATTATTTAATGATAAGTGTATGTGGATGGTGTTGTTATATATACACTCAATAACATTTATGAAGGAAAGTAAATTGTATTGAGAAAGAAATGTAAAGTCACTGAGAATTGAACCTAGGCCCTTGTAATACTGTTCTGGTACTCTGTCAGCTGAGCTATCAGGACAGCTGTCAAGCCAGAGCTCCCCATGGCCACTTACTTTTTAATTCTACAGCTAGAATTATTTTAGATTGCAGGAGTTGGCTAACATGGTACTGGCCAACTGTAGGGTGAGAGCTTGCTGACCTCCTTCCAGCTTTCTTAACAGGGATACTTAAATTCTAACAAAAGGGGGGGGGGATAGTTTGATAATTTCAACTACTGCTACCCTTTTCTCAGTACACAGGAAAGCAATATACACTAATGTCATTCTTATTGGGTTTCATCAGTATCACTGCTGTGATGTAAAAACCTCGCTGGAGGGATATTTTATAATTTTGTGGAACCCACCCTGTACTGTGGATGTGTGTGTAAAAAAAAAAACCTGCGTTAATGCATCAGTTAGGGTTTGTGCGCTAAGAATCAGAAATCAGTAAGTGCGCTATTGGGGTAAAAAGTGCCCTGAGCCTTGGTGAGTGTGGGACCTGGGGCATGGTGTTCCTTGGGGCTTGAATGATCACACAGTGTAGTGTTGGCTTTTCCCCAACTCCAGCACTGTCTCTTCAGGCACAGAAAACTGCCACACAATGCTAGAAGAAAAGGTGCAGAAGTTAGTTATTTAGTTTTTGTTGACCGGGAAAGGAAGGTGTGTGTGTGTGTGTGTGTGTGTGTGCTGGAGGAGGGAGGAGCAGATGAAAACTAGTTGAAATTAAACCAGATTAAGCTATTGGTGGTATTTTGGTTAAAGGGTAAATTGATCAGGGTACTGAGGAAATTCCACTTACGATGGCTGACACTGAAGTTGGATGTGAGGATGATGTTGGAGCAGGGGAGCCAACCTCCTCCCTTGTTCTCCTTTCACATACACTTCCTGGGAATTTTGAATAACAGTTTATGGATTCAGATATGGAACTGGAGCCAGAAAATAATGTGGAGTACATGGACATTGCAGAAGCTGAAGAGGAGAAATGGAGACTGGCCATGGAAGAAAGAAAGAAAGAAAGAAAAACTTACTTTCCTTAGTTATTACTAACTTATATACTACTTATTAATATTAATACTAATTATGGTATTAGAGGTAAATGGAAAGTAAATGGGCCACCTAATTTTTTTTTAATATAGATATTCAAAATCCTTTGATTACTAGGCATTTAACACAGACTTAGAGGCCATAAAATTGGATAATTTAAAAACCATTCCTAGTTTGGAACAGGCTTAGCTATTTTTTGTTATTGTGTTAAAAAATGGTTATGGATAAGCATTTCCCTCTGAAAACAAAGAAAATAAAAGGATATTCAGCCCTATTGTTTTCCTAGCTCTTAATTAAACTAAAAAGAGAAAAATATACAATAATAGGATGAGACGTTAAACCGAGGTCCCATCTCCCTGGATTGGTGGTAGTTCAGGTGGATGTTAAAGATCCCATGGCACTTATCGAAAAGAGTAGGGGAATTTCCCCGGTGTCCTGGCCAAATTTCCCTCATTCACTAAAAATACCACCAACAGCTTAATTTGGTTCAAGGTCAGTTGGCATTCATCTGTATCCCCCTCCCCCGGGTCGTGCCTGAAAATAGGCAGGATTTGTCTAGTGCACTTACCTGGTCAACAAAAGCTAAAATAAATAAATAAAAATAAAAATAGGAAAAAAAAAAACTAACACAAAAATAAAAAGTGGCAGAACTGCATACAATACAGGAGGACAAAAAACATTTATGTTAATAATGTTAGATCCACTCTTCTGAATGTTGGTGGAGAGAATAGAAGAATTTTGTATTGACTGTATTAATGTGCTGCAATTATGTTATTCTGTATTGTGTTTTTTCTGTTTGTTTTCCTGTAGAAAACTCAACAAAATATATTACTTTAAAAATAATGTTAGATTAGCTAATGCAAGTTATATAAGAAATAAAGCAATAGAGTTAGCTGGGGATCCTAAGACATTATGGAGCATAATAAAAATTCTGAGTGGAGATACAAATAGTTGAAAATATATTAAAATGAGTAATGAAATTAGTGAACAAATGGAGAAAAACCAGCTCCCAAATTAATTCAATAATTTTTTTGTATAGTCCGGTAGTTTCTTCAAGAGTGAAGAGACTCCAAGGGATACATCAGTTAACATCTCACAAATTGACAGGGCAGATGGATTCACCTTCTCTGAAATTCATGTAAGTAAGTTGTTAGAGTTACTATTAGACTTAAAAACAGGAAAAAGTTGTGTCTCGGGTGAAATCGCTCTGAGGATGTTGAAGTTTTGTCAGCTTTGCATGTGGCTGATCCATTTACATTATTGTTTAACTGTTTGATGCAGGCAGGGGTGTTAGCCTTGGGGTAGAAGCTTGCTAATGTTGTAAGCTTGTATAAGGGTGGGAGTTCAGAACAAATGAGAAATTATAGGCTGATATCTCTTTTCCTGATGGTCTTGAAGCTACTTGAGAAAACTGTATCAAGGTAGCTCCAAGACTATATGGGTTGAGTGGGACATTACGATAAATATCAGTCAGGATTCCGGGAGAGACATAACACCAGCACATCTATGTTGAAGATCTTGGATTACGTCAGTAAAGCAATAGAAACCAGAGAGTTCACTGGTGCCATCTTTGTTGACCTCTCCAAGGTCTTCAACACAGTGGATCATTGGATACTGCTGAGGTGCCTTGGGATGCTAAGGTTATCAGCCCTGAACTGGTTTACTGATTATTTTTAGGCACCACAGGCAGAGAAAAGTGGCTAATAGTGGTTAACAGCAAAAATCTCTTGGATTTGGAAATTGAGAGGGGTGTCCCACAGGGATCAGTCTTCAGCTCCCTTCTCTTCACTATGCACCTAAAAGGCATAGGGGAGTACATCAGGGACATGGACTATGAATATGGAGGAGTCAATAACCCCTATGGACAGAGCAGCACTGAATGATGGCTTGCCCACCCCCCTTGCCTTCCTCAGCTTGATATACAGTAGCAGTGAAACTGAGCAACACTCTTTCAGTATACCAGTGATAGTGAGAACCAATGATCCAGAGGAGGGCACTTCAGAGCATGCCAGGGACATAACCTCCAGAGAACCACCAACTGAGGAAGTGGATAGACTTACTGAACCCTCTGGAGGGGCAGACATGATTTTCATCTAATTTCATTGTTATTTTTTATGCTTGTAGGCAAGATGAGCAATACTGCCCGTTTTCACAAGTGACAAGCCTTACAAAAATATCAAACATAAGTTCAAACAGACACAGTTAAAACAAACATTCTCAAAGACAATACAATATATGTCCTGTCTGAACAATAATATATCTTCTAAGTTGATAAACAAGTACATTCGTTTTAAGTATAAAGCCATGATCTAAGCCTTATTTTAAAAGTTCGAACTGTGGAGCAATTAGAAATTTCCATCAGAAGGAAATTAAAAAAGAGGGTAGCTCTATATAATAGAGATTTTTGTCCAGTCATCTTTCTAAAAAGGGGCAGTTTAAAAGCAAATTTGCTTTGGGATCTAGTCCCACGTGGGTTGGTAAATCTAGGGAATAAAGCCTGTACAGATGTTGGGAGGAGACCAATGATCCCTTTAAACAACAGGATGCCCATTCTTGTTTTGTTCCTATTTTCATTGGAGGGACAATTTTACAGCTTTAGTAATTCACAATGTTGTGTTCGAGTTGGTCAGTTAGTCATGAATCTAAGAATGGAATTGTAAGTAACCCTTTGTCTATCTAAAAGTTTCTCACTGGTAGCTGTGTAGATGATAAGTCTGTAGTCCAAAACACTTAGTAAAAAACTGTGAGAGAGTAATTTCCTAGACTGTGAAGTCAGGAAGGGTTTTACTCTGTAGAGAAACCCTTATCGTTGATGTACAGATTTCTTTAGACTATTAATATGTAGTTCAAAGGTAAGATTTGGATCCAGAATTATCCCCAAATAACATAAATTATCTACAAGTTTGATAACATCACTATTTAAATCGACAATTGAGATGACATCTACCTTTTTTCTTGGGCCTGTAAAAAGCATAACTTTTTTTTTTTGTATTCAATGCCATGCATTTTGATAGTAACCAGTTCTGAAACAGATGAAAGTCATTTTGTACCATCTCCATGGCACTCCTTGGCTGAGCACCTACACTGTAAATAACTGCATTGTCAATGAATAAAGTCATAGAAGTTTGACTACAGATGTTAGGGGCAGTATTCATAAAAAGGGAAAAAATAAGTGGGCCCAGGATTGACCACCGGGGGCACCCCACATTTAATCAGCTTTGGTTGAGATAGATAACCATCGATTGTAGTTCTGTGAGCTCTATTATACAAATACTCAGAATACCATTTGGTCACATCACTGAAAAAATGCAGATCACAAAGAATACTCTGCAGTAGACAATGCTCAACCCAGTCAAAGGCTTTGGTGAGGTCCACAAATATGGCTGCAACAGAGTGCCCTTTATCTAGAGCATTCTGTATACAGCCAGTGAAGCCCACCAAGGTAGTTTCTATATTATGTCTGGATTTGAAACCAAGTTGACACTCTGTAGGTAAACTTAACTTTTCAAGATGTTTAATTGCCTGATCAAAGATTATTTTTTCAAAGAACTTTGAGAGGGGAGTTAACAGTGAAACTGGATGGTAATTTGAAACATACTGTATACTGGGTTACCACTTTGAAGGATTGGTTTAATAGTTAACATTTTCCATTGATTTGGAAAAACTCCACAACACAATGAGAAATTGAATATTGTTGCTAAAGGCTGAGAAAAGGAATTAATTCCTAACTTAATAACTCTGAAGTCAATACCATCATGGGCAACATGGGGCCTGGAATCCTGTCTTAAAATGTATTTTTCAACTTGATCGGGTGTGACTTTTTTAAAGTAGAATTTTGGATGCATGTCAATATTAGCATGTTGCTGATTGCTTAGAGGGGGAGAGGCAGTGAAATCAATTCTAAACCTATCTGGGTCTCCAAAAAAGTTATTAAACATCTTGGATACAAGTCCAGGATTACTAACTAACTGTTTGCCATCTTGTAATGAAATTACTGTTTCCTTGGTACCTCTGTCCAACAAATTGTTTAGGGCCTGCCAAGTTATGTTGGGATTACCAAAAGAGTGTCTCTGTTCGGTCAAACAGAAATGTATGTTTGCTTTTCTAATTTCAGATTTGCATTTGTTCCTTGACATTTTATATTTCTGCAGAGAATTTATATCCCTATTCACTTTATATAATCTCCAGATCTTATCTCTGGATTTCATTAACTTTAATAAGTCCTGGGTTATCCATTTATTTTTGTTAGCTCTCATCATCATCTTCTTTTTGGTGAAACCTTATCAATTATTGAAGTATATAGTTTTGAAAATGTTTCAAGTGATAGATCCATATCCTCAGTGGAGCATGGTAGATTTATTTACTGCACAGAGTGAAGCTGCTCAACATCACAGTGTGGTTCACCTGAAACATAAAAGTGGTCTTGAATTGCCCCAGACAGAGTTTATGTCATCCAAAATCTGCTGAAGGACTCAATGGGGTTTTATACAGCTGAGCTCTATGTGGTGAACCATGTGTTCGAGGACACCGCATTCAGTATGAGCTTTAAGGCTGTAAAATCCCTAGAAAGATTTCAGATAAAATATGATAAATCAAAAAACTCAGCACTGTGGTCCCCCTCCATTGCTATCTCAATGTCTAAACTGGCAATGAAGACTATTACCATCCTTTTCCATAAAGAAGAAACTAATATGTCCAACATAGATTATTGGCTTCAGCAGAGCTGTGAACAGTTGGGCTTTTCCATACTGATTATTGACGGTGAAAAGGTTTGGATAGGGGGTTGGAAATTTAGGGTGAAACTACAACAGACAGATACAGGGGTTTGTCATTTACCTGGGAGTATTTTTTCCTTTGGAAAGACCACGACATGTGCTTCTATCCTGGCAGCCACATACCTGACATAAAAGTAGATCTCGAACACACCTTAGTTCAGTGTGTGACCAGAATAGAAGAAGAAGAAGAATCAGTATTTATATAGCGCTTTTCATACACAGTGTATCCCAAAGTGCTTTATAAGCAATGCTAGACTGGTAGTGAAATGACCATATGTGTAGTGGAGGTCATATGACACATCAACACACAGTCTGGCCAATTGCATGATCCAGTTTGTGGGAAGAGGAATGTTGGCCAGGACACTGGGAATGTCCCCTACTCTTTGTGGAGTGCCCTAGGTTCTTTTACTTCCACCTGGACATCAGATGCAATATGTATTAAGAGTACAGTCATTTAAGTTTCCAGTTCCTCTAAGTGCAACATGTGTGGGTAGCAGGAGCAATTATACAGGCAGTGCTCCTGGATCTATCACAACAGAGATTATGGTATGAATCACGAGGAATTAATTAAGACCAAGCACAGGGCTTGCCTAGGAGTTCACCCAGAGAATGGTGAACATAGCCTGACAGACTTCCCAGAATTCCCCCAGAACCACCAGAGGCCCCTCCAACATGGCAGGGTGTGGTTGCCCCTGTACTAAGCATACAAGTACCTCCAGTTGCTACTCCGGGGAGAATACCACAGTACAGCCCACTAAACCACATCCCTCTGTAGAACCAGTGGTTTCCTCTCTAGATATGTCTGAATCTTTCCTTGATGGTACAGGTGAAACTAACAGAAGCATTTCTGTTACAAAGGAACCAGTGGTGGGACAAGAGATTGTGGTGGATATGGTCACTCAGGCTGACATGCCTTCCACCTCTCCAAGAGGATGACATGGTAGTAGGTTCCTCCAGGAAAAGGGACGGGCATAGAAAAGCAAGATCTAAAGCAGCAAAACCTCCAGTTACCAAGGTGAAAAACCATTATGCAGCTATATGCTCTGGAAAACAATGGGGGATATGGAGGAGGATGATGGAGACTCAGCGGCCTCCTCCATATCATCTCCTAGATGTGATTTCTGTTTGCACCCAGAAGAGTCACAATCAGAGTCCTCATCAGCAAAAATGATTAGAGGCTGGACTAGGTTTTAGACATGGTTAGCTACAGAGAACACTTCTTAAAAATTTTATAAATATGTATTGACACCTCAATCTCTCCTATGACCTTGAATGTTGATAGTATCAAGACTTCTGTTTGATTACCCTCTCAGTACTAGAATCATTACTGGGTAACATTGTTTTTCTGCAGGATACTCACCTCCAAACTCTGATGTAGCAGCTACTAAAAAAAAAAAAAACAATGGCTATGTGGCTCACCTTATTAGTCTCAAGGCCCAGAATGTTGTGATGGGGAAGGAATCCTTTTCAGGGGTCATGCTTTGCAGGTGAACAGACTGGTTGAAACTGAACAGAGGAAGCATTGATGATAGAGGTAGGGTATTTTGGGAAATCCTCGAATCTCTTCAGTGTATACGTACCTCAGACAAAAGCAGTGAGAATGGATATGTTTCAGACTATTCATCCCTATCTCCATACCAGTAAATTAGTAGTACTGGGGGTTATTTTAATTGGAAACTCTTGTGCAGTAATAGAGGTGGCATTATAACAAAGGTCTACTGTGATATCAGTTACTTAAACAAAAAGGTTCAAATCACAGGCTTGCAAGATAGTTTCATGGCTGTTAATACATGTAGTAGTGCAACCTTCTCTAAAGGTGGGTTGGTGACACAAATGGACTATTTTTCCTGTCCTCTGACCTCATAGTACAGAGAGCAAATACCATCTCAGTTGAAACTTCAGACCACTTTATCCTGGCATGTTCTTGTGTAGTTGGGCCTTGACCCCCACCAAATTCAGTTTAGCACAATCTTGTTAGATACAGAAAGTATTTGTATAAGGTGGCAGGAATTTTTGCAGCTCACCTAACAGTGCAGTGTGCCTATGAATCTATGGAAGATTGGTGAGAAGACTTAAAACAAATATTTTAAACTAAAACATATCTCTGGTAGCTTGAGCTCAGAACCCACTTATATAAGTACATTTTTGGAATTTCAATGAGGATGATGTAGAGTTATCTATCCAAATTGAAACAATAACATTTCCAACCCAACAGGGCCTCTCTCCTTTTGCAAGAACTAAAGTTTTGCACTTAGGGGAACTGCCAGTCTTTGGACAGCTTCAAGGACTGCCAGGACTGGGTGGCAAAACATGTTATTCCAGGCCTATGCAAATCCAATGAGTCTCCAGTAATGTCTAAAGTAAAGGACATACTAGATACAATACACAACTACATAGACTCTGATTTTAGCACTCCCCAAGAAATAAAATGGGATTTACATCTTTTCACAGAATTATATATTCCCCCTAGAGCTGAGTCTACATGTGCACAACTGACCAGCCCCTTACAGATAAAAAAAAGTTGTGCAGGCTGTTAAAATTTACATCATGACACTGCCCCTGGCACTGATGGCCTCCCCATTGAATTTTGTGAGGCTTTCATTTCACAGTTAGGCCCTACCACATATTCTCTGTCTAATCACCTGTTAGTATCAGAACAACCCCCTTCCTCCATGACCCAAGCCCTCCTGATATTTATTCACAAAAAAAATGGAACTAAAACTGATATGGATAAATAGAGACCATTAAGTTTTCTGAAAATCCTGTTGAAAATTCTGGCTAACTGGCTGTCCAAGGTCACCCCACTGGTAATCACTCCTGCACAAACATGTGTAATCATGCTATGGTTCATAAAAGATAGTCTAATAATCTTGACAAAATTGTTCAAGAGAGGTGGCAGAGGTCTGGTGCAGAGGTTTCTGCTTTCTCTTGACCAAGAGAAGGCATTTGATCAGGTGCTACATGTATATCTGTACCAAATCTGTTGCATGTATGGCATTCCAGATGTGCTCATTCAATAGGTAGCCTCACTTAATAGTGAAGCTGTTGTGACTCCATATGTGAACCATTGGCTAGGTGTTTCTTAATATTATGGTTAGGAGAGGCGTGTGGTATGGATGTCCCTTAAGCCCATTATAGAACATCTTTACTTTAGACCCACTGATTCAAGCTATCCACATCAACACACGGGTTAAGGGCATACAATTGACCCCAGATTCTGCTAAAGTCAAAGCCCTGCCTATGCAGATAACCTCTGCATAGTACTTCAGGATCAGGAATCTGGGATCAATGTCTAGAACATGCTAACCCATTTTCTCAAGCAGCAGGGGCAAAAATAAACTTTACTTAAAGTAAGGGACTCCTAGTTGGGGGAGTGGGGGATGGTCCTCTGCAATCCCAACAAATTGCTGGAATACAAATCTCGGAAACCACACTGAAGATTTTGGATATTCTGTTCAGGAAAGGGATTTTGGCTATGGAGAATTAGAAGAGAGGACTTGGATTGGCAGAAACCAAACTGATGCAGTGATAAAAGTTTAGCAAAACAAAAGAATGTATTTTTAATCTATACATTAATACTCCCTTGTTTTTTGTTTGCGAGTCATATCCTCTCCAGAGAACTGGAAACTAGATTGTACGGTGTATTTTTTCAGGGGCTGTGGGGGAGTAGACTGAACTAAATTAAGAGATAAGTAACATAAATAGTACAGACTATCGGGGATGTCAGTTTGATACACCCTATGGTGTTTTTCCATACCATGTTTTTTTCATAGTAATTTAGCTCCAGCCTTGCTAGGTAAACCCAACTCATAGATGCACCTGATAGAGGAATGGATTTTACCTCTTTATAAGGATTAGCAGAGGTACCGTCTGGCTATTCTACGTCAGGGAAGTAACCTGTTTGTTTCAGACTATGTTTGGACAGCTGTGATGAAAATTAAGCAATGGAAATTTTGTGGTGTGGATATCAATTCCAGTAGATTTTAGACTGACATTTTTTTAGTGATGAAATGATGCTGTTTCGGACAAGAAGCAGAGGTTTCGGCCCAATTGGTGAACCTAAAACTTCCCACCACAGATGAGGGACATAGTATGGTTGTGCATTTGTAACATGATACCAGTAAGGGACAGTCTGAAAGATAAAAGGGTGGAAGAACAGGAATGGCCCTGAGCTTCCTGTGTAGGGATCCTAGAAACCCAGCAGCACTTCCCATTTGATTGTCCCTACACCAGTGCATTTTGGGATGTTTATAGTCAGACTTGGTGAGAGCCTTTATTTTCACATGTTGCGTACTGTATTAAGTAGTAGTCCTTTGTACTATTATTGGGTTGCAGGTGGGCAGCTATCAGCAGTGTTCCCACTCCCCTGACTGTCATTCATCTCCTCTAGGCACTGGTGAGTCCACTGTGGAGTGCCCCCCATGGTAAGACCAGGAGAGGGGAGTACAACATATCTAAATACCAGTGCTTGGGTGACAGTGTGGACAAGAGGTGAGGAGGCACAGCTTCATGAAGCCCACCCCAGCCCTTTTTCTGTTTTTCTGACCAATCCCCTGAGCTGTGGGGGCTCATATGTGTGCAAACACATGTAGGCAATATGGAACCGTAGCTCCTCTCCCCACTGCATTGCTCATGTTGTACACTACCCTGGGGTCTTCACCCAGTGGCAGTCAAAGGCTGCCCCCCCCTTTCTGGGAGAGAAGAGAGCAGTCCCTAGGATGCTTGTTCCTCTCCCCTTGGCTGCCCTCCCAGAGACCCAGGTCTGTTCCTGAACTTGTGTCACCGGCATGGCAGAAGGTGAGGTGCAAGCGCCTCAGCCTTCCCTGCCACTGGGCTGGCTAGTCCTTGTTATTTTTCCTATTTGTTGGAATAAATTCTACAAGAATACACTTTAACTTTTTTTTCTCTATTTGCAAATACTTTTTGTGGCAAGCCAGATGTACTTTGGCAACAAATCCAAAGTACATGGCACCTGGAATTGTGGTAGAAATGGTCACCAGAAATTTGCTGAAAATAAATTATCAGGAACTTAAAAATTGCCTTCTAAAATGTTTAAGACTCTCTGGAGTACATGTGTCTGGTTATTTTAAAGGAGACTGGATGGCACATATTACAGATTTAGTATGCTATTATTAATTTATGATAACACCGAAGGGTGCAGGTTGCACAGATTTTTATTGTTTTTTGCCTACATTATAAAACATTTTTTTTTGCTTTTCCTATGTTGTTTTCTTTGTTTTTCTTCCTTTATACACTGATGTGAATTGTGCTTTATGTACGTAGCTCTGTATACTTGCAGTGTGTTATGCTTGGTATTTCTTCCTTTAAAAAAAAAATTCACTTACTCTTTTTGAGAACTGCCATGAGATCTTTAACATCCACCCAAACAACAGCCAGAACAGATAAAGAGGACCTTGATTTAACAGCTCATCTGAAGGATGGTATGCCTGACAGTACAGCATCCTCTTAGTACTGCAGTCAGGTGCGAGCGTTTATGCTATGAGTCAAAATCCCATTGTGGGACTAGAACCCATGACCTACTCTGGGAAATGCCAACATTGTATCCTGTGATTATTCAAACCCTGAGAAAGACTACACCACATAGACACCAAGGCACAGGGGACCTTTTGCCATAATGTCATATTTCCTTACTTTAAAACTTTGCGCTTAAACCCTAACTGATGCATTACCATATATTTCTTTGCCATTAATTTCAATACTTTTCCAGCCATTTGCAAAGACTAATAGTCCTCACTCAAACTGGTGACCTTATGTCAAGGTCTAATATACTTTGTGACTCATGGACTAGGTCTAATATGCTTTGTGAATGGCCCTATGGGCTTTGACAAAACATCACAGTCCTCGTATGGACACCTCGCCAATTACACTTGTATGAGGGATACCATATTTTGGGAATGTCCCTGCAGGCCATTCATAGTCCTGAGCAGCCCTCACACATCTGCTCTTGTGACACAAATATGCTGTGACATGTAGTCTCACAACACTGTTGGCTTCAAATCATTATTTTTGGGATGAACAACTGGTTATTTTATTAATATTGTAACATAGCCTTCTTTTTGTAAAAATACAAAATTAAAAGAGAGACCTTTGACCCAGATAATATATTCACCTCAAAAGGTTCAAGCTTAAACTCTCAGCTGTTTTTACAAAATATTGAGTAAACTCAAATCTTGTTTATCACTGTTGTCATGAGACGAAAATGTGTTGTGATGTTACAACTCACAGTCACAACACTGTATCACCTCATGACACCACCAGTCCCCTGCTGTCACGAGAGACAACCAGGATGACAAACACCACATTTACATCAACAGATTCCATCTCTGCTTTCATGAGACAAGTAACATGCTGTGACATACAATACAACCTCAGGACACCTTCTCATCTCACAAAAATGTCACACATTGCTATTGCCAAAAAGTGTCTTCTGAAAAATGGAACTGCACATGTGTCAAGGTTAATTGCTTTGGAACAATAATGGGAAATGAGAGGTGTATCACTGCCACCCAATGCAACAGACACTGTATTGGGCATGTCCCGCAGCCACCAATGAATGGGGAAGCTGCCAATGACAGCAGCTTCGAAGAGAGCCAAGGAGTTAAAAGAAACCTGCCACTGCAATCATGAACAGTTTTGTCATTGTAGTGGCACCTCCCTCCGTCGCAACCAGGTCGGCTCCTGCCGCTGAGTGCTCTGTCCTCGGGCCTTGTTCCAGGAGCAACTTGTTTGCCATTTCAATAAATAAATGAGCAGGTGGCGACTCTTGCCACCCGCCACACACTCCACAGAAAGCTGACATCGGGGTGCCCAGTAGCTGTTTCTGCATGTATCCCCCATCCCCCTCATTGATGTGGCACACTGGGAGCCCACCCCAGTTTGCCAAAGTAATTGTTAAATTTTTTCCGACTCCGGGATGCCCACTCCCAGTGTCAGATGTGGACCTCCCCCCAAAAACCCATCTTTAATATTTGCCGACATCAGGGTGCCCATTCCCCATGTCGGCATGTCCTCCCCCCCCCATTGTGGCACACTGGGAGCCCACCCCTGAGTGCCTAAATGTATATATTTTTTACCTGTAAAATAAAGAAAACGGTCCCCTGAAGTCTTTTTTTTCTTTTTTCCCCCTGTAAAAAAGAAAATGGTCCACTGTCATCTCCCCAGTCCCCCTTCCCTATTCCCACCCTCCTACTGAGCACCCACCTCCCCGCACCCCCACCCCATACTTACCTCTGGAGGTTAGGAGCAGCGATCTTCTGTGGAGCAAGACATGTCTGCACTCTTCAAAGGTGACCATCAAACTGAAGATTTCAAGGTAAACTGTATAATAGAAGTCAATGGGGGAGTCAACTTAGGTTGATATCTCAGCTATTTTAGGAATCGTGGCCCCAAATTTTCAACATGGGGTTCTTGGTACCCCACCTTGTGAACACTGGCACTGTCATTTCATTTCTCAGTCCTGAAAGGCAATTTCGTGGTTGCTGTGTGGAATCACCTTTTAGGACCAATTAATGAAACAACAGTGCCACTGTTCATGAGGGGAGGTCCCAAAAAGTCCATGTTGCAAATTTGGTGAAAAAATTCCAAACAATGACTGCATTACGAGCATGCATTGTGCAGTTTCTATGCATGCTCGTAGCTTCACCAATGTTTATATTTTCACTCAAGATTTTCAACATTGCCATTTTTTCACACCTCCTTATGAACAGTGTAGCTGTAATTTTTCACATCCTGTCTGAAATGTGTTTTCACACCTGTGGTGCAGAATGGCATGGTCGCTGTGGGAAATCAACTTTTGGGACAGATTAACAAAATCACAATGCCACTGTTCATGAGGAGAGGTCCAAAAATGACGATGTTAAAAATCTGGTGAAAACATTCCAAAAAATTATTGTGTTACAGGCGGGCATTGCACAGTTTCTTCGCATGCTTGTAACTTCACCAATTTTTCATATTTACACTCCAGATTTTCAACATTGCCATTTTTTCTCACCTCCTCATAAATAATACAGCTGCAATTTTTTCACATCCTGCCCAAAATGTGTTTTTGCATCTGTAGCACCGAATGGCGCAGTTACTGTGCAAAATCACCTTCTGGGATTGAGTAACGAAATTATAGTGTTGCTGCTCATGAGGTAGGGTCCCATAAAGCCCATGTTGAACATTTGGAGCCAAAATACTAACAAACACCTGGGGCATTAGGGTTTCAAACCATAACGCTCCACCCTCCACCCTGTAGAGACTGACAGGTGTTGGGGGGTGTCGTCAGCCATAATGCTCATGACATTCCACCCCCACCCTGCAGCCAGTGGCAGGCATTGAGATGTGCCTTGGGGTCTTCAGCCCTAATGTTCACCACATTCTCCTATACTGCACCCATTTCAGCTTATTTCCTTATGGAATGAGGTGAGCATAATGGCTAAAGACTCCAAGGCATACCATGATGCCTGTTGGTATTTGCAGGGTGGACTGAGTTGGAATGCCATGAGCGTTAAGGCCGACAACCTAAAACACCCCCCCAATGCCTGTCAGTCTCTGCAGGGTGGGGGTGGGGTAGGTGTTAGGATTAGATACCCTAATGCCTCAGTAAGGAAGTAAATCAGGGAGGGCCAGTGGATGTCACCTACCTTGATTTCAGGAAAGCCTTCAACACTGACCAACATAGAAGGCTGATTAACAAGATGGGTAGTCTGGCACCTGGTACAAAATGTTCAAGTACCTCAAGGACATAACAAGGTGCATGGGCAGACATCTTCCAAAGCATCAAACATTCGGCATTGACAAATGCTTGTTTTGTTAGTAATTGAAACATGCTAACTTTCAAAAACAACAGCTTTGACACTAACTCTTATGAACCTGAAAGTTTCTGTTTTTAACTCTATGCTATTTTTATGTTCATCCTTGTGCTTGTGCGAAGCTAACATATTGGTAACAGTGAATTTTGAGAGGTGTGTCACTGTCGCTCCAATGCTTGACAGTGTCAGACCAATCATCAGCCAGGCATATCATGACACTGTTCTGGTCTTGCTGGGTGGAAACTTCATGTAGTTCAAAGAAAAGAGACACTTGAATCAAAGGGCATCTGTTTCCTTTGATCTGAATAATGCTGCCAAGAAAACAGAGCTGATCAACATCATAATCATCCTGCTGTGGTCTTCCCCCAATATAAAAACAATCTCTTCGATTACCAGGATGCCCAATCCCCAGTGCCAGCTAGTAGCCCCCAACCACCCATTTTCACTGTGTGACACCAGGGAGCCCATTTCCCGTACTGCCAAACATCATACTGACACTGGGGTGACCAATTCCAGCATCAATACTTGAAATAACGAAAACCATCCCTCAGTCCCTCACACCCCTTCCTTCTTAATTTTACTACATTGGGGGTGCCCAATCCCTGGTGCCACCTACTACCCCCAACCCCAACAGTTTTCACTGTGTGACACTGGGAGCCCACCTTTGGTGCCACCAAACATAACAAAACCATCCCTCACTCTCTCTCTCACCCCTTTCTTGTTAATTTTCCACAAGCAGGGTGGCCAATCCCTAGTGTTGGTACTACCTCCCTATTCAGCTCGTTTTCACTGTATGACAGTGGGGACCCCACCTCCAGTGCCACCAAACATAACATTGATACTGGGGTGCCAAATCCTCTGTGTTGGTACGTGAAATAAAGAAAACCATCCCTTGTAGTCATTTTTTTATACACCCTGTAGAAAAGAAAACTGTCCATCAATGTCTGTTTTCGCCACTGGCTCACTACTGCCATTACCCTCCCACTCAGCACCCATCATCCCACCCCCACCCCTTACTTACCTACCGGGGTCTAACACCATAATCCTCTCTGGACTGGAGGCACGTCATCACTCTTCAATGCCAGACTGGAAACTGAGGAAATCAGGCCTGCAGTTCAATGTATTTCAGTGGGGATTTGAACTTGTCCTCATAACTTGGTTATTTTTGAATATATTTTTTCACCAAATTTTCAAAATGGCTTTTTTGGGACTCCATCTCATGAGCAAGGGTGGTGAAATTATGTAAACCCATCCAAAAAGGTGATTTCACAGTTGATGCACAAAACTGCTTTCAGGTAGGATTGAAAATTTTCTCCACCCTTGTTCATAAGGTGGGGTCATAAGAAGGCTATGTTGCAAATTTGGAGTAGAAATATTGAAAAACAACAATGTTATGAGTTTGTGTTGAAACTTTTTAAAACACATTCATAACTTTGGCAATTTTCAATATTTTGTCCACAGATTTTCAACATAGTCATTTTTTCACACCACCCAGTTCGACAGATGTCATATTTCTAATCCTGACCAAAAATGTGTTTTCACACTTGTGGCGCAAACTCATCTTTTGGGCAGGATTTGAAAATTTTCTCCACCCTAGTTCAACAGGTGGGGTCATGAGAAGGCTACGTTAAAAATTTGACGTAAAAATATTTAAAAAAACAGCAAAAGTATGAGTGTACATTGATATTTTTCAATGCAGGCTTGTAACTTTGGTAATATTCAATATTTCAGTATTCTGACCCAAAATTTTCAACATAGCTGTTTTTCACACCACCTCATGAATGTGACAGCTGTCATTTTTCAAACCCTGGTCAAAATGTGTTTTCTCACTTGTGGCATGAAATCACCCTTTGGGCAGGACTTGAACATTTTCTCCACCCTTGTTCATGAGATGGGGTGATAAGAAGGTTATGCCAGGTCATAAGAAAGCTATGTTTAAAATTTGGGTAAACCTATTAAGAAACACAACAAAGGTATGTGTGTACATTGAAAATTTTCAATGCACACTTGTAACTTTGGTAGTTTTCAATATTTTGACGTCAAATTTTCAACCTAGCTATTTTTCCGCACCACCTCAAAAATGTGACTGCAGTCATTTTTCAAATCCTGGCCAAAATGTGTTTTTACACTTGTGGCACAAAATGACATTCTGGTCACTTTTATAAATGACACTTGTCATGTTCAGAGGGAGTGGTCATAAAAAGACTATTTTGAAAAATAAAATGGGAATTAAAATGTGAAAAAAAAAAAAACTAAGCTATGAAGAAACATTGAATTGTTCCGATATTTACTCATAGCTTTGTTTTTGCAGATTTGGGCCCTGAATGATCAACAGATCCCTTGTGTTACCCCACCTCCTGAACATGACAGGTGTCATTTTTCAAATCCTCTCAGAAACTTGTTTCAAATGTTGCACTACGAAATCAAGTTTCAGATGGGATTTTTAAAAATTCCACCTGTCTTGATCATAATGTCAGGTCATAAAAAGACTGTTGGAAATTTGGTGTCAAAATGTGGGAGACCGCTGGAAATTAAATATTGCTTTTCAGCTGGCCTATCCTGGGTAAATTCAGTCTAAAACTGTGTTAAAACAGGATGCTACTGGAAATTAGATATTGCCTCTGGTCTGTTCTGGGCAAATATATTGTAAAAATGTGTACATGCATGACTCAGTACAACAGGAATGCAAGCAATGAACACTTTTAATTGACAAATGCTTGTTAGTTACTGATGAGCAAAAAAGGTGCTAAAAAGCACATTTTTCACATTTTCACTCTTGTAAACGTTTCATCAATCCTCTCCAAATTTTCAGGACTTGGAGATCCTGAGCCAAAGAATGCACATACCCAATTCCATGCCATTCTGTCTAAGAAGTCATCTCAACCCTGGCCACTACCCATACCACTATAAAACCACAATTATGAACTGAGGAGCGTAAATAGAGGAATCTGATTGGCAGAGAGCTCTTTGAAGCCATGATGATATCAGGCTACATCATCATGGTTTCAAAAAAGTTCCGGCACCACCAGCCTCCTTGCTCTGTTCTGTCTGAGAACTATTTTTTCAAAATGTACTTCTACATCACCCAAAAACTTGCTCATAAAATGTTTAAAAACCTGTTTGTTTTATTTTTTTTATGAAAATTCAAACTCAGTTCGTAATAGCAACAAGTCACTGCAGAATGTGGTATATCATGAGATATTGTCACTTCTTGGGTCGTTGGACACACTCGGCCTGCGGCCTCATGCCCAACCATCTGAGGCATGATGATATCTCATGATATACCACACCCTGTCATGCCTTATTGCTTAATTATACAATGGGCATTAAAATCAAGCACAAATCCTGTACGGTGATTGGCTACCTGGCACTCCTCTCCCGTTGTAAAAGCTACAATCACCCCACAGGAAGAGGAGCCAGCCACCAGTAAGCTGCATCAAGGGCCCCCCTGAAATCAATGCGACCGTCACAAACACAAAACCGGCAAAAAAACTGACAGTTGCAGGACAAAACCTCCACAAAGCCAAGATGTTGCCATCCCAGTAAACAATATGAAAAACCACGCAAGTTTCAAAAATGTAATTCAGCTATGAATTCAAAAAAAACCTCCAATCATAGGAAATGTATTTTTTTTTCTTTTCTTTTCTGGCTTTCGAACAAAAACCAAAATAACATGTTGCTCTTTCCCGGGCTCTCTCTTTCCATTTCCCTTTCAGAACCCTGCTCTTACAGTCTGTCAACGACACTGTAAAAAAACATCCCACAACAAAATTACCTCTCTTCGTTTTTGCTCCGTTTAAATATGCACTACAGCTTACATTGCTGGATTCTGGACCTGCGGTTTCCTTGAGCCTCTGTTTTAACCAAACTGTAACCATTAAGGGTATCTCCTCGCATGCTTTGCTGACACCACTGCACATGCGTACACCTACAAATAAAGCACTATTTTTCCACAGGTAACAACAAATCGACTAAAACTAATAAAACATCTAAGCCAGCTTATTTTTTTCTTACTCTTTCTCACACAAAATATACAGATGTCCACTGTATAATCACAATACGGCACTCGAGAATGTTGGTGGTGCAAGGATTTACCCATGCCCTGGGGTGTTTTGGCCACTTGGCTGTGCCTCGTGGCCAAACAACACCCCAGGGTGTGGGTAAATCCTGGCATCACCAACACCCTCTCGTGGTATATTGCTCAATTTTCATGCCTCTTTGGGACTAAGATATTAAGAACTGTATGGCCTAGTGGCCAGAGTAGTGGCTTGATAACAGCTAGTTTGCTGGTTCAGACCCTGCTAGAGCCCAATACTCACTGCATGACTTTTTAGTTACCAAACCTCTTGGTGCTCCAGTCCATCCAGCTGCAGAAATGGGAAAAGCAGGACACCACAGAAAACAAGACGGTGCATCTCAGCTGGGCTATCCTGCATAAATAAAATGTAAAACAGAACAACAACAAAAAGTGAGCATCTAATTACATTTGCTTATGTAGAGTAATGGATCGGTTTATATTATTGGGCCCTTGCTACAGTGATGTTTACTAAACAAAGCTTTGCCAGAACATTCAGTGGGATGCCAGGCACATTGTCATCGAGAACTCATTTCCCCTCATCTTAAAATACTGTCCATGTATGAATATGTTAATGACTGTTTTTGCGGCTGTCTCCTGTTTCTCTGAAGTGCTTATCATGGAATAGTGCATCCAAGGTATTTACACTGTAAGCATCCCAGCTAATTGATAAGATCTTAACTTTTTGACTTTGGTCATTTAATGGTACAGAGCAAACAAGATGATGTTTCAGCGTTTGGTGTTCCAGTTATAGAGTTTGCTATCTTGTCAAAGTAGGACGATAATGAAAGAAGACGTGGATAGTGGCGCTGTCTGATAAGGATAATGTAAGCAGAGAGACAGAGAGGGAGAAAGATATAGAGAGAGTAGGCAAACAGAGAGAGAGTAGGCAACACAGTTATTTAGAAAGGGTTTTTGTACTAAAAATTGTTATGCTTTGCCAGCCCATCAGCACAGTGACAGTGTTGTTACTTTTGACATTAATTACCTGGATTCAAGAATGAGCAAGGGTTAATTTAGAGGGCCTGTGGGGTAGAAGGACTGAGCATTCCAGTGGATGTTCCCCCTCTCCAGTGAGGGAGTGTGCCTGGCTCAGCCTGGTTAGCAATACCTGCTTGACTACAAGCAGTACTGCCAGCAGAGTGGCTTGGGAGGGGAACATCAGCTAGCTTCACAAGTGCACTCGCTTCATGGAGCCCTTGCTGCTGCTGTCCCCCAGTGGAGACAAAAATGCAAAATGTCCAAGCAAGCGGATGAAGCTAGCAGTACTCTTGTGTCCCATGTCATCACCTGTTCCACAGCTGAGCTTTGGATTTGACCTTTAGGGGGCTTGGTGGGTCCCAACAACCCTGCCACGGGAGACAAGCTCCATGGATGGGGACATATGATAGGACTAGGAGGTAGCTGAGGGCTGAGGGGAAAGACTTGCAAGTAGGTGACTAAAGAGTAAATACAAAGAAAATGTTTTGTTTATAAAGGGATATAGTTGTATAGCACTTTGGTTAGACTGGACACACTGTATTTGTAAAGTATGCATATATCCTTTTGAACAGCTCTTTCTGCCCTGTGCGTGTCCACACATTCAAAGTTTTCATCAACTATATTTATTTAGAGACAGTCTTTTTTACAGAGTAGCCCCATTTACACTGAGGCTGTTTTGAAGAAAACACTGCTTGCCCTATAGATAGTAGTAGTGTGTGTTACACAACAATGCTGTGGAGGGTCTCCCAGTGAGGACTGGGACTTCATCCCATAGCAGATGTTCAACAGATCCTACACAGGGAATCTTTTTCTGCTAATAGAGGGAAGGTGATTAACCAATCTTATTTCTGGGGTTGGAAAATAGCCCTCAGAGAACTGCAATACATAGCCACTCATTCCTCACTCATTCCTGCAAGTTGTTACCTTAAGTAGAGTCTTTCTGTTTTTAATCACAAACAGGAATTGAAAAGGTTTTCATTTTTGAGACAACAAACTTGTTGAAGTAGTGTCTTAAATATTGTCTGTATGGTAAAATGAAAGCAGTCACAGTAGCTCACACTTAGGTGCCGTAATTAAGATCATTGCCTTGTCTTGTAGTTTGGGGACTGGGTGAGAACTGTCTGGCCTGGGACCTCTGAGCTAGGTGATAACTGGAGGAGGGACAGCAGAAAGAAGGGCTGAGGCCTTATATTCAAACCTACCTAAGCATCCTGTCATGTTCATGTAACCCCTAGGTGGTGCTGTCCTAAGGGCTACTACCCCTGACTGCTTGGCAAGTTGCAGGTTAAGGGGCCTGGGTACTGAAACGAGTGCCTCCACCTGGAGGACAGGGTTGTTAGTAATAAGGCTAACATGGGTTCAGCCCTCTGGGATGCTGTAAGCCCACTCTTTCCCCTCTAGTGGCCTAGACAATATGCAACAAACACTTTCACAGTAGCCCCTATTCAGCATACAAATCCCCACACTGCTTGCACTTACCACTAGGGCTGGTTACACCAGTTCGACCCTGGAGACCCCTTGTAAAACAAGGTTAGGCACAGCAAATAACAACAGTACAGTGCTTTTGGTACAAACTAAAACCACAGTCAGATTAAATGCAAAAAGAGTTAGATCTGATTTATTCAGGGGAATTGAACAAGGGAGGGGCATAATCAGATTGATTGATTCTAAAACTGATCTAGTCAGGCAATTATGCATGCACTTTTAGTCCCTGCACAGTCACACACTCTGGGTACCCAGTTGGAAGTATGGTGGGCTAGCCTGGAACATTGCCTGGGGTAGGCCAGCGTTGCAGCCGGTTGTGGCCCTGTGATGAAAAGAAAAAGCATGCACAACCACACACAATTTGTAATCTGGAGCCAGGAGGCTCAGTTTGTGAAGATTAGGCAAAACAATTAAATCGGATGACACATTTCATTGAGCTGTTGTTGCAGGGAGCTACCCTGTTGTTTACTCACACTACCCAGTACAGGACACAGGGTGGATGAAATGGAGACTGCAGGATGACTTGCTGGTTTGCCAGGAGAAGCAGGGCCCACACGATTCACCGTGGTGTCATTCCTGTTCATGATGTTGAGCAGGGGACTGATCCCCAGGCAGGTCTCTCGTTGATGGTGTTCTCTGTGCCTGAAGTAGCTGGCTGGGCCAGTGTGGCAGGGCCAAGGCCAGGTAAGACAATTTGGATATCAGTCTGGGAAGGCTGGATGCAGCTCCAGCAAGCGTGGCACAATTAAACAGTGGGGAACCAAATCGCGACCCACTGATAGCAAACAGCACATTTATAGTAAAGCAGTCACCATACCACAATGCGGATAGCAGTTTGGCAGCAATATCAGTGTCTCTGAACAAAACCAGGAATTCTGGGGCAACTAGATGTCCTGACAGGCCGATCATGTACAGCAAATCTTCAGTCTTCTTCAGGTTTAAATCTGGTCACTCTTCAGTGGCTTTGTCACACTCCTATTCAATACAGTCTGATTGCTAAGCCTTTCAAAAGATTCCCTCTTGAGGGACAGCAGGCAGATAGGCTAAACTCAGTGTGAACTACACAGGAGCAGCTGCTTGAATCACTCGAGCTGTTCACTCTCCAAACTCAACCTCCAGACTGACTTCACTGCAGCAGGCAACTTGGGAATTTCCCTTCAGTCCAAAAAGGTTCTGGTTAGCTGATCCATCAGTCTGTTAGAACAAGGGCTCCCTCTCCAGGTGCATTTAGGCACCAAAGTCTCAAAACTACAATTCCTACAGAAATTCACTTCCACAAGACCCCTGGGGGCAGACTCCATTTTAGGGTCCCCAAAGGTGCTGATTGATCCAAATAAGCAGTCCAGGACCAAGATGGTGGTGATAAACAGAACTGTCCATGCTGCAAAGAAGGCAGGTTAGACAAACTACAATATCATTGCTATTCTAATAGATAATCAGCAAAAAGTACAGCTTCTAATAGACCTCTCTCTGCACAAATAGCGATGGCAGAATGGAGTTATCTGGAAGCCCGGGCGGGACTCGAGCATAGAAACACTCAGCCCCCTCCCAGATTAAATAAGCACCATGTTATAGGCAGTTCTTAAAGAGACAGAGCACAAAGGCATCAAGGCACTCTCATACAAACACTTTTAAAATGCTAAGACACAGGATGCCAGCCTGTCAGTGGGCATTTAGGCACACCCAAGGAAGACTTTCAGAAACCCCCATTTATTTGGGGGTTACACCTTTCTCTGCCTGGAAAAACCCAGTGTCCATGTCAAGTCTACACAATAACAATACTGAAGAAGCAATATATATGTGATATACTTGATATTAGCATACTATGGAAATAATATTCGATGCATCACTTAACGTAAACTTATCACATTACTATACGTTTTGCTATATTTCACTATACCATATTTTCATTGACAATACCTATGCATGCTTCATACATTCTATACTGATTCTATTATGACTGACATACTATGAACAGTTACCTATGACTTCATGTTTTAATTTCTTGTACAGTAAACAATGTAGGAGGGGGCCCTTCCCTATCAGCTAACTTGGGGCTAGATGGGACAGGGGGCACCTTGTTCTGAAGGAAGAACAATTAATCGGGAGGTGGCAGTCAAATTCAGTTTGGGCAGTGAGCTCTTGGAAACTTAAACACCGTTATGGACCACTTTGAGAGGCAAGTCCACAGGCCTCCCAGGGGAATCATAACTGAAACGTAGCACTGGCTTAACAGGTCACTCAGACCTTCTGGAGGGTACAGATGTTGGCTCTGGCTTGTCATCATGGGCATTGGACACTTCCTTTTCTTCTTTCAGGAGCGGTGCCTCTGCACTGGGTGAGAAGTTCAGGTTGGGAGCACTGGCAGCTCTGGGCTCAGTAGCTTCTGTTTCCAAAGTACTTGATCATTAAGGTTTGCTGCAGAATGCCCTGACTGGTTATCCTTAGGACACCTGGACACACTGGAGCTTTGTGGCATGGAAAGGGCACTGTCCTCACTTTGTGTCACCAGGGAGACTTAGAACATCAGCCCCTTGTTCGGGCAAATCAAATAGTTCTACAAGACACAGAGGGCCAGATATTCAAAACTTTGCGCTGGGCAAAAACCATTTGTGCAGGTTTAGCGCGGGATTAGCGCGGGTCTGCCATATTCAAAAGGCCAAATAGCGCGGGCAAACTGCATTAGCACCGGGCAAAATTATAACGTACAGTGGCGTGAAAAAGTATTTGCCCCCTTCCTGATTTTCTCTATTATTGCATATTTGTCACACTGGATGTTTTCAGGTCTTTAGAGAAAATGTAATATTAGATAAAGGGAACCTGAGTGAACAAATAACACTTGTTTTTTTTTTTAATTTCACTTATTTAATGAAAAAAAGTTAACCAACACCAACTGGCACTGTGTGAAAAAGTAATTGCCCCCTTACACTTAATAACTGGTTATGCCACATTTAGCTGCAATGACTGCAACCAAACACTTCCTATAATTCAATATCAGTCTTTCACATCGCTGTGGAGAAATTTTAACCCACTCTTCCTCGCAGAACTGCTTTAATTCAGTAACATTTGGTAGGTTTTCGAGCATGAACTGCTCATTTCAGGTCCTGCCACAGCATCTCTATTGGGTTTAAGTCTGGACTTTGACTAGGCCTCTCCAAAACTTTAATTTTACTTCTTTTTAGCCATTCTGATGTGGACTTGCTTTTGTGTTTTGGATCATTGTCTTTCTGCATGACCCAACTACGCTTCAGCTTCAGCTGATGGAAGGATACTGGACATTCTCCTTAAGAATTTTCTGGTACAGAGCAGAATTCATGGTTCCTTTAATTATGGCAAGTCATCCAGGTCCTTAGGCAGCAAAGCATCCCCACACCATCACACTACCACCACCATGTTTGACTGTTGGTATGGTGTTCTTACTGTGGAATGCTGTGTTTGCTTTACGCTAAGACATTATGGGATCCATGTTGTCCAAAAGTTCCACTTGGACTCATCTGTCCATAGAACATTTTCCCAAAAGGCTTGTGGATCATCCAGGTGCTTCTTGGCAAATGAGAGACGAGCATTTATGTTCTTCTTGGTTAGCAGTGGTTTCACTTGCTGCTCTCACATGAAGCCCATTTTGCCCAGTCTCTTTCTGATTGTGGAGTCATGAACACTGACCTTAGCTGAGGCAAGAGAAGCCTGCAGTTCTTTGGATGTTGTTTTAGGATCCTTTGAGACTTCTTGGATGATTTTACACTGTGCCCTTGGAGTAATTTTGGAGTCGCCCACTCCTGGGAAGGTTCACTACTGTTCCAAGTTCTCCATTTGGAGATTATGGCTCTCACTGTGGTTCGATGGAGTCCCAGAGCCTTAGAAATAGCTTTGTAACCCTTTCCAGACTGATAGAGGGCAACAAATTTTTTCTGATCTTTTCAGGAACTTCCTTTGATCATGGCATAATGTGCTTGTTGAATCTTTGTGCTGGCAACGTGACTCTGATGGTAAGGGCCAAAATAAGTGAGGTTTATATTGAGCAGGGCTGGCTGTAATCAAGCCTGGCTGTGTTCAATCAGCTGACTCTAATTATCCCTTTAATTGGGTTGATTTAACTAGGGGCAATTACTTTTCACACAGTGCCAGTTGGTGTTGGTTAACTTTTTCATTAAATAAATGAAATAAGTAAAAAAAAAGTGTTATTTGTTCACTCAGGTTCCCTTTATCTAATATTATATTTTGTCTAAAGACCTGAAAACATCCAGTGTGACAAATATGCAATAATAGAAAATCAGGAAGGGGCAAATACTTTTTCACGCCACTGTATACAAGGGCAAACTGACATGAATACAGGCAATGCTATATTCAGCGACTAAGCGCGCTAAGTGGTTTTGTGCGACTTAGCGCGACACTTAGCGCAGTGCACATTACCGCCCAGGAAAAGCTGGTCTTAATCCTGGGCAATCAGCTTTGCGCAACATTATGGCTTTGCGCGGTGTTTGCGCGGGTTTAGCGTGGGTTTTGCGCGACCCTAACAAATAAATATGACACATAGATAAAGCCAAACATAGAGGAAGCATGCTGCTAACTGATGGCATCATAATGATGCCATCATCTGTCACCAGTCCCAGCCATGCCAGGCAGTAAGTGGTGACCCTGCCACCAGTGAACAGCATGGCAGTGTGGCCATACAGCACACACCTGTGGACCACAGTTCCGTGGACACCAACAGATGCCAGCACACATGCAGCACTGTGGGCATGGAGGATGTTGAGGGGAGCATATATGGGTGGCGAGGCTGTGCTACAGATCAGTGTGGCCACAAGGCTGGGACACATCATGCAGTGTACATGGGTCAGTATTGGGAATACCCCAACACCAGTGTGCCTTTTGATAATATATGCCCCCGCCACATACCTCACAGCTGTACAACTGCCATAGCACACAAAGCCAGGAATGTACATGTCACTGTGAGCATCCATGCCACAGGTGCAGCATCTGTGGGTCACACAACAGTGTAACAGTAATGTCCAGTGTCAGAAAACATCCGCAGGTTGGGCGCTCACTGTGTATAGTGCAGTCATCATCACTGCCCTACACACCATAGGCATTGCTGTGTCCACGCTTTCTGGCCCCCATGCTACTGTAGTTTCTGCTGTGCACTGTAGCATGCCCTACAATGTGACAGTTGCATGTAGCACCACCACCACCTGTGCCTATGGTGTGCTGTCCCTGGGGTATAATATGCTATGCTGTACTGTTTACATGTAGCCTGCAGCTATCATCATGCACTGCCAGACTGACCTACAGGTGGAGCTGCGGTTGGACCTGGTCAGCCCCTGTACTTCCAGACTGACCTACAGGTGGCTCTGTGGGACTCTCGGCAACGCTGGGCAAACTGCATGCAAATCAGGGTATAATGAGATACTAATCCGTTGTTTGCCCAGAGACTACGTAAGTAGGCTCATTTGCATGGCACTTTGAATATGGCACATTTTAGCCCCGCAACGTGTTTGCTCCGGGCTAATCAAGCTTAGCTCCGCCATCGCCGCGCTTAATGTGTTAGCGCGCTAACGGTAATGGGAATATTATACAGTTTTGATCACTGTTCTTTCACATCTGCTGCTTCCTGCAGCTGTACTGAGTCCATGCATTTGTTGGCACACACATTGGCCACGTAGTCTGCTGTACCTGCCCTCATGTTGCTGTGTACTGTGTTGTTGTTGTGGGTTGCACTTCCTGGTTGCTTTATTCAGTGCTGTCTTATTCCAGGGCTATTTTTGCCCTGCACTCCCAACCCAGTTTGCATGGCCTCATTACCATGCCATATTCGGAAGCTGTTTGCCCTGGGCTATTCCTTTTGAATATAGCGTGCTCTGTGCTCTGGGCTAAGTTTGCCCGCTGGGCAGTGCTAATTTTGGCCCGGGGCAAAGTTTTGAATATCTGGCCCAGAGAGTCTGCAACCTCAGACGTGATACTTTGCACCTCATTTTCAGGGGGCATTGGGTCCAAGAAAGAAGCTGGGGGGTTAGGCAGTTCCGAAGGGCCAGCTTCATCCCCAAGATTTTGCAGAGGATTGCCTCAAAACAACTGACTCAGTTCATATGCGGGATAATGGGCATTATCACAGTCGCTCTCATCAGAGACAGACGAGCAGTCATCACTATCACTCTGGGCCTGCTGAGGGGAAGGTCTTGGTTCTGGAACAACACAGACAGGTTGGCTCTGTTTCTTCTTTGCAGCAGCATGAGTCACTGGCCCAGGAGAAGTGTCAAGTGTTGATTCAGCATCAATAACAACTTGGCCGATGGGCAACAAGTGATTGTGGTGCATGGTCTTAACAGCTTTGGAATTATTTTCTGGGTGCACCTTGTACACCGGCAGATCATCCAATTTACCAACTACTACATGAGGAAGATGGTGCCATCTATCAGCAATTTTGTGTTTTCCTTGAAGTCCCAAATCGTGTAGTAGTACCCTATCTCCAGGCAACAACTCCTGGGCTTTCATTCATCAATCATGTCTTTCTTTGTTGGCAAGATTCCACTTAGCAGCCATAGTTTGAGCTAGTTGATAGGCATGATTCAACTGATCTTTCAATCTCTATACATACTACAAGTAGTTTTTGGCTTGGATCCCATCTGAAGAGACCCCAAAGCAGACATAACTGGCAGTCAGGCCTCCCTTCTGAACATGAGATGTAGGGGGAGAACCCAGTAGCATCACGTTTGGTGCAATTGTATGCATGTACCAAGGTGCTAATCTGCTGGCTCCACTTATGTTTGTCTTTTGGATGAAGGGTGCCCAGCATGTCCAGTAGGGTGCAGTTAAAGTGTTCTGGTTGAAGATCTCCCTGAGGGTGACAGAGGGTGGTTCTTGTCTTCCGCAACCCCCAGAGAGAGAGCATTTCTTTGATTAACCTACTTTCAAAGTAGTTGTATAATTTAGATTATACATTAATACCCATGGTTGAAGCATCTTCTTGTTAGCCAATGGGTTTTTTTCCATATAGGCAGCAAAGAGAAGAAGGAAAAGCTTAAAAAATCTCACCACATGGGACAGAAGATGTCCAAATCTCTGAGTAGTACCACAATCTGTTCCTCTTCCCTGATGGGACCTTCTGACATGGCAGCAACTTCCCCAGCTCCCTGCTCTCAACCATCCAACGTAGCACTTATGACAGAATTGAGGGCATTCAGAGAAGAGTACTGGGCATCGCAGTCTGATCACAAAAGTGCTTTGGCTACTTTTGAAGAAAGGGTGGTACAGGTGGAGCACTTTCTTTCTCTGTTCAACTCCAGGGTAGATCGGGTCGAGCAGATTCTGGCTAAAATGCTGCAGGAACATCAAGAGCTGTGGGACTGATGTGAAGACTTGGAAAATTGGTCCCACCGTAACAACATACATCTTTATGGGATCCCTGAAGGTGCCAAAAATAAAGAGATGATCCCATTTCTACAGAATCTGTTTTCCTCGCTGCTGGACAAATCAGATCTTGGGTCCTTGAATATTGAGAGGGTGCATCGCTCACTAACGCCTAAAGCTACCCTGCTGGAGGCATGGCCACGGTCCATAGTGGCCCACTTTATGAACTACTCAGTGAAACAGGAATTGCTACACAGGGCATGGCACAAGGGCCTCCTAAACTTTCAAGGAGAGTGTACCTGGATAACGATTATTTGCCCTTGGTCCTAACTCAGAGGAGAGCCTATGTACTTATCCTACGCCTTCTCAAAGAGAAACATCGTAAGTTTACTACTCCATACCCGGCACATCTGTGGATCACTTTCCAGGATGGCAGCAAGATTTTTGATACCGTAGAGGTGACTCTGCTTGAGTTGAAAACCAGGCACCTCATCACAGATGAAAAGCAGATTGAGACCGATGCTTCCAGGGAAAAACGAGCCCTATAGACAGGGCCCCTAGTGCTCTGCGGCAGAATTTTCCGATTTCTGCAGCACCATTTTCTGATTTTTGCGGCATGATATATTAATTTCTGTGGCAGAATGCAGTCCTACCGTTAGCTAAGATATGATGTGATGTCATAGATGACATCACCTGTGAAGCATTGAGGAGGGGCTTCAGGATAAATAAGATGGATATGGGAGCCTGGCACTATGGAAAAACTGTATATTTGAATGAAAATTCACCAAAAACAATGAATTCTGCGGCATGATGCAAATTCTGCAGAAAATTCCGCAACCGCAGAATTGCGGAATTCCAGGGGCCATGTCTATAGAGAGACCAGTGGCAGAGTGTATCACCGCATAGCAAGAAGTGGAGGCAGGAGAAATCACTGACAGAGATTCCAGCACTTCTGAAAACCTTCTGTCGAGAAGACCCGGCCTGAGTATGCATTTGAGTTTTTTAGGACTTCATTTAACTATCTGGACTCGGGGTGGGGAAGGGGCTTTTTGGTTGCTTATCATACATTACTAGGAGATCATTCCATTTGTCTTTTGAGATTCTTACTTAGAATCAGTGGCCTATAGCTACCCCCTGCTCACCGTGAGTAAGCTTTGTCCTCTCTACTACACTTTTTTGATTGTTGTTTTCTCCCTAGTCCCTGTCTATGTTTTGTTCAGCCTGGCTAACTTATAGTGGTGTCCCCTTGCTTTTTTTTTTAAAACATTTGCTCTCACTGGCTATTCAGGTGGCTTCTCCTCTCCCACTGCTGGCGAGGATAGTAGATTTACCCTGTATGCCCGTTACTTTGTTTAGTCCGAATGTCTGTGGTCTACTTGGTGCTGTGTTTGCTTCCCCCTTCTTTTTATGTAGCCTTGTCTCTTTCTGAAAGTATTGTTCCCCAATGACAGCTTTACTTGTACTCTTTATCTGAGTTTAGTTCCTTTGCTTGGATCCCCCAAGGGCTCTCATGTTTTTTTTTCTGCTTTGTATGTTTGGGCTCTTTTCTTGGGTATTTCTATTTGTATGTTCTTATTTCAACGCTTGTCTACTCTGTTATGTCCCTTTCCAGAGTTAAGTTATTTGTCCATAATTTTCTGTTAACCCACTCCTGGACTTTCAGTCTCTTGGTCATTCTGTGGTCTTTGTGACCACCTATTGGATTTCTACTGTATTGTATCTGCCTTTATCTTTGTTTTTGCCATTCTTGCACTGGTTCTTCTGCTTTGACTTTTTGTTTTAGTCCGCTCTCTCCGTTCTCTTTTTATCTATTTGGTGTTCAGGGGAAGGGGAGATGAAAGGACAAAGATTTTGGGATTGCCCAGGATATGGGTGAATGCTTCCTACATGTCAAGTCATTTGTAGTTTGGACACTTAGGGGCTCTATTTTGTATAACGTGGGGCTTTGGATTTAATTTTGGGGAGTCGGGGGAGCAAGAGGTCTTGGACATAATGCAAATGGAATTAGATCCGCAGGGAGGGGATGGGCTCTGCTAACTGTAACGAGTGGTTGTGATGTTTATTCACATTTCAAAGTGACTGTGCTTTCTCTACTGTTTGGCTTTTAAGGTTATTAGTAGAGTTATCCAGTTCAGTTCAGGGGTGCTGGGTGGGGAATGGGATAAGGTGGTTTGGTATTCTTATTTTTGCTACTAACTCTTATTCAGCCTTACCTTGGGTTGTATCTGACTTAAAATGCTTTATATCTATACCTTTCAACAGGGACTGGATGGTCGACTCTGGGTTATATCAGGTGGTTCATTGCCTCACTGGTCTGGCTGTGTTGTTGTTTTTTCTCACCACCACATTATGTTTAATGGGTGGTGCAGGGGGCCCATGATTGGAAGATGGCTTTACTCCCTGGGGAATGGGTTTTTCCTCCCATATAGGAGGCCTTGTTTTGGCCTCCCAACCTAGGAAGTCAATTTTGTGGGCATTATGCCCAGTGATTAAGATTTGTTTGTTCCTTTTGGCCCCATTGGCCACATTAGATTTTCTACTGCAGTTTTTTACAGCGGGTGGTTATCTGTTGATTGGGGTTCTGGTTTTACGGACCCCTTTTATTTGGAACTCTAGGCCTCACTTTCTTCTATATGAAGTTGTTCTGGGTAATTTGAATTGTAAGGGGGCAGTATCCACCCCTGTTATATTTTGTATCACCGTGTCAGGGAGGATTCACGCGCAGAACCTTTAGCAGGATAGGGGATTGGTTGGGTGCGTGTTCCTACCTTTGGACCCTGATGCTAGGATTTTTTTGATTGATGGTTTTACTGGCACCCTATGTTTATGGGGCTCCCTAATGTTTAGGAGGGTGTTGATTTTTTACTACAAAGTTCTTTATTGACCGAGGCTTAGAGTTGGTGGGTGGGGGTTAAGTTATATTGTATGGGATCTGATATCTAATGCAGTACTTTTAAGGTAAAGGACACTTGGTTTATGTGGGATTAATAGTATCAGTCTATGTTGAGAAGTTTTTATTGTTTTTTGTAAGTTTGCTTTTATTTTACTCCAGAAAGAGGTAGTGGCTTTATTTAGTGTTGGCCCCAACTCCTTTATGGCTAGGTCCTTGTTGATTATGCCACTTAACATCAATGGGATACACAGTCCTGTTAAGCACTCCCATTTGCTACAGATGATTCAGAGGGAAAAAATTGGAAGTTATTTTTCTTCAAGAGACCCACTTGTCATCAGGGGAACATGATAAATTTGCAAAACTCAGTTTTCAAACAGTGGTGGCCTCCGCTTACGATTCTGGCCGAATGCATGGGGTGGCAATGCTAATTCCAAGGGGTATTCCCTTTGAATTGCAGGATCAAATTTTGGACCCAGAGGGGCGTCACGTAATCCTTATTAGTAAATTATATGTGCAGTCAGTGACTTTAGTATCGGTATACTTTCCCCAAGTTGTCAGCACAGAGATTGTTTAATTGCCTGCTCCCAAAATTGCAGGGACAGTTAATTTTGGGGGAGGGAGGGAGGAGGGGTCTAAATATTGCATTAGATCCTGCTTTAGATGTTTCCAGGTCCCTTCCACATCACACTATTCCCTTTCAAAATGTTTTTTAAAATATACCATTTCCACTCTGGGTAGTGTTAATTTTTGTGCCATTGCTTCCCCATGGTCAGAGAGTTCACTTATGTGGTGACTCGAACTGAGGTGGCCTCTCGCTTGGACTATTTGTTTACTATGGTTGAGCACGTGGACTCACTCCAGCATATCTGGCATGGTAGGATTTTATTATCTGATCATGCTCCAGTGTTTGAAAAACTTCATTTATGGGGCACCCACCAAATTACTCATTGGTGCCTGAATTCAGCCTATTTAAGAGACTCCAAATTTGAACAACTAGTCCAAGATGAGGTCCCTCAGATTTTGCATGACAACACTTCTGCAGGAGTTTCTCCCATTATTTTATGAGACACCTTGAAAACCATTTTGCAAGGCACTATTATCACATACTCAGCTAGGAGGAAGAGGGAGAGGGAGGCTTGGTATAGAGAATTGCAGGAGGAACTTCAGGCCTTGCAATCTTTTTACTCTCAGGGGGATAGGATGGTAAAGGGCCAACTTCTATTGGTTAAACAAAAGCTTCAAAAGCTGATTGACCAAAAAGTTGAACAACAGCTTTTCTAATTGAAGCATAACTATTATGAGGAGGGACTGGGGGGGTTAGGAATTTAGCCCGTAGACTGCACCAACATGGAAATTAGGCCTATGTGACTAGTCTCTTTCACCCTATTACTGGAAATTTGATATCCCGTCCAAAAGAAATAAGAACAGCCCTGGTGCGTTACTTTCAGGACCTATACGCAGCAGGCCAGGCTCCTGATCATCATCACTTAGAAGCCTACCTGCAATGGTTACACTTACCTACATTGTCTCCTGCACAACCACAAAGTCTTCTAGCCCTGGTTTCACTTGGGGAAATGGAAGGGGTTCTCTGAAAAGCCAAGACACTTAAAGCCTCTGGACCTGATGGTTATCCGCTGGAATTGTATAATGAATTCTGGGAAGCTTTGTTGTCCCTATTGTTGGCAGCCTTCCATCGGGTGCAAAAAGGCACCACTCCACCTCCATTGTGGAACTATGCTGTAATTGCGGCCCTCCCTAAGCCTCACAAAGATACGTGAAATTCCTCCTTCTGTCAGCCAATTTCTATGTTGAACTTTGATTATAAGATGTATATGGCTAAATTGGCCCATAGGTTAGAGGATATAGTTTATTCTTTGGTTGATCTGGACTAAGTAGGTTTTGATTAAAGGAGTCAGACTCACAATGCTGTCCGACGCACCTACTTAATAGTGGATTATGTCCTTTCTTGAAAAATCCCTGTTGTTCTTTTGAGACTTGATGCAGAAAAAGCCTTTGACAGGGTTGCTTGGCTTTTTCTCTGGGCAACCCTGTTGCAGTCTGGCTTTCCCGAGGATGTTATAAGACAACTCCAAAATATATATTGTGCCCCTCAGGCTTATTTGAAATTGGACAGCTCTCTGTCAGCTCCCTTTTCTCTTTCCCAGGGTATGAGGCACAGTTGTCCCTTATCCCCGTTATTATTTACCCTGTATCTGGAGCCCTTTGCTGAGGCCCTCAGGTAGCACCCTGATATAGAGGGCATTCCTATGGGAGGACACCCCCATAAGATCTCCCTCTTCACAGATGACATTCTTTTGACCCTGACTAATCCGGAACAGTCCAGCGGTATGGGAACAGATTACTATTTATAGTGAACTGGCTGGGTACAGGGTCAATGAACAAAAAAAAACAATGTACTTTTGTATAATTTTATTCCATCACAGACCCTTAAACAGAGTCATCCCTTCTGGTAGAATAAAACACCCATGCGGTATTTGGGGATCCAGCTTACAAAGTATACTGTCTATGAGGCACATCTCAATTATGAGCCTTTAACTCAGCAGCTCTCTGTGGAACTCAGCAGGTGGTCATACCTCCTTTTAAGTTTTCTGGGGCAGGTGGAGTTGCTTAACAGAATGTTCTTCCCTGAATTTTTTTTTTTTTTTTTTTTTTACAAACACTCCTGGTGCCCCCTGGGAAAGTCTATTTTAGGGAGTGGGATAAGCTGATCTTACGCTTTCTCTGGAGGGGCTCTCCACCCAGGGTATGTTTTGCTCTCCTTCAGTTTCTGCGGCAGGGGGAGGTTTGAACTTACCAGACTTATGACAGCTATGCACCCTCCTACATTGGCTGAATCCCTCATATATAGCCTACTGGAAGCAATTTGAGATTGCTAGGAGCAGCCTATCTGATCTGACTGAGTATCTTTTTGGGTCACTGCCAAAGTATGATCCTCTCTCAAAGTTCCCATGCCACACTAGGGAGCCCCTCCATTCTTAGCACTGGGTATACTAAATAACTATCTCACCTCCGCAGAAGCCTTATATCTTAGGGCCTTTGCTGCTGACACTACCTTCTTGCCTAGCAAGGGTGATAACATTTTTCATAGTTGGGCAGATTTGGGTTTAAAATATAATTTTCAGTTGGTGGGGCCCTCGGGACTTGTCCCATTGGTCTCTCTCCAATCTAAATACTGCCTTCCCGGACTATATTTTTATAAATATTTACAGCAGAAATCTTTCTTACAACCCCATGAAGAAGCTCTTTCCTCTATAGCAGCCAGACCATCTACTTTGCTATCATTAATTAAGGCGAGTATTGATGGCACACCATCTGCCCATTTGATTAGTTCTTAATATAAGGCCCTACGGGAGCGACTGGGGGATTCCTTTGAATCAGTTAGAGCCAGATTGTCACAAGATTTGGGTACAGATATTTTCTGATCTGTCTGGGAGGGGTCAGCTTTCCTGGCTCACAAGGTCTCTAGCTCGCCCTACTGGAGTGAATATATGTGGAAACTTCAGATACGCTTTTTCACATCCCTGCAGCTGTAGCGAAGTTCACCAATCCCTCTCTTAGGAAATGCTGGAGGGTGTGCAGATGTTTGACAGTGGATTTGACCCACATTATTTGGGCATGCCCTGAGTTTTGTGCTTTTTGGGAAGGGATTCTGCAGGAAATACAGGTTATGTATGACTTCCCGGGCCTGCTGACGCCTGCATATTTATTGATGGCTGCTCCCCCGAATGCAGTTAGTTTAGATAGAACTACCTATCGTCAGGTAACCCTTCTGGTCTTGGCAGCCAAGAAGGCCATGACACGGCGGTGGTACTCGAAGGTGCCTCCAACTGTGGAGGCCTGGGATTTCTTAGTTTGGGATATATATACACCTTGGAGAGGCTATCGGCGAGATTAAAGAATCAGGTGACAACCTTTGAGCTTCGGTGGCAGAAATGGTTTCTTGATCAATTGGACAAGCATCCTGATTTTGTACCTTGAAAGCTGCTGCTTTCTTTGTAATTGGGGGAGGTGAGTATGATTGAAATGGCAGGGAGCTGGTGATGGGGTGAGGTCTGGGGTGGGACTGTGTGCAGTGCCAGAGGGAGTTTAGTTTTCCCTTATCTTGTTATTTTGAGGCTATTGAATTAAATGGTTTTGCTACCCTACCTCTTCCCTTATAAGTTGGGGACTTTTTTTGTTCTGTCTCTCTTTCAGGGTCTGTTTGTTCTTTTAGGTTAATGCAGAAGGTCTGAGCAGATGAGCAGCACAGCTTTTGCATTGAAATCAGTTGAAAATTTTTATCTATGAAACTCTTGTTATGCCATCCTGGGTGTTTGCTTGCAGACTTGGGACTGCAGCTGTAGACATCAGCATTAAGGGATGGCCTTCTCACAAGATTTAGCAGCCTGGATACAACAGACATGGTTTTCTGGCAACAGCTCTCCTTCATTGTTGCTCATTGAACAATGGCCCTTGAAGTAAGGATTTTAATGGACATTAGTAGTCAATGTTTCATTACTTGCCATGTTGTGGATCTGTAATGATGTTTTTCTGTTTGTGTGGGCTGCATTGGTTAGCGTTATTTTGTAGTGCATTTTTGGTGCCCTGATATATATTTGTATGGAATGTCATCTATATATAAATAATTATTTATTTTCAATAAAAACTGAATTATAAAAAAAAGGAGTTTCTACGCAGATGACACTAAGCTCTGTGGTAGGGTAAACAATGATGAGTGGGTAAGGGAGATGCATAAGGACCTGCAAAGGTTGAAGCAGTGGTTCAAAGTTTGGCATCTGCAATTCAATGCCAAAAAGTGAAAGGTGATGCACATAGGAAACTAGAACCCCAGAAAGGAGTATTGGATTGGAGGGGGTTAAGCTAGACACTGCCTCTGAGGAAAAAGACCTAGAAGTTATCATAAGTGACTCCTTTAAACAACCTCTAGCCAGTGTAACAAGGCCCAAGTAAGGCAAACTGGATGCTGGGGTGTATTGGAGGAATTTTGACAGCAGGAGGAAAGAGGTATTACTGGATCTGCTAGAGATAACTGGTGAGGTCACAGCTGGAGTATTGTGCCCAGTTCTGGAGTCCTCACTTAAAGAAGACAAGGACAGTCTGGAGATGGTACAGACTAGGGTAACCAAAATGATCAAAGGCCAGCTGGGCAGATTCTATGAAGATCAGCTTAGGGCACTAAACATGCACTTGCTCAAGGCCAGATGAAAGACAGGCAATATGACAGAGACCTAAAAGTTCTAAAAGGAATGAACAAGGTGACCTGTGAAGAATTATTCAACAGGAGTAGCAAATCTAGAACATGAGGACATAAGTGAAGCTGGTGGGGGAGATTCAAGAGGGATATGAGAAAGTTTTATTTTACAGAGAGAGTGTTTGAGCTATGGAACAGTCTGGCAGTGTCGGTGGTGGGAGCCAAAACCATTAATGGTGTCAGACACAATTGGGACAGAGTTAAGTATTTAGTAGTAACTTGGGGGGGGGGGCTTGGTAGTAGTAAGACAGAGAGCAAGGAGGTGGATAGTGTAGACAATAACCATGTAGTCACAAACTGTCTCAGGGTATGATAGGGTGATTTGGGCAAGCTGCATGGACCATTGGTCTTTTTCTGCTGTTATGTTTCTATGTTTCAGTATAGAACCCATCTCAGTATCAGGATCAGCCCTGCTGATAGCTGATGCACAGTATAACTGGTATAACTGGTTCATCCCTGTTTAAGAAACCTGCAAAAAATGGACAACTTTGTTCAAGGGTACTTTCCTAATGAAGTTATCATTCAGTCAGGCTACATGCCTGGATGCTTTACCTCTATAGCCCTACGTAAGCTATCCTGTGATAGCAATCAGGTTACTGATCGGAGAGCCCTGACAGGCACAATTTTTGTTGACCTGAATTAGGCATTTGATCTTATCTTGAGTCCTACTAAAACAAGCATTGGTCAATGCCAGCAATGTTTACTTGCATGTTTCTATATGCAAATGTAATGAGAACAAGGGTGAGACAAATGCAATGAACAACTTGACAAATGTTTAGGTGGCATTGAATATATGAGTCACATCCAGCAGCAGATGAGGTCAAAGATAGAGTGGTGACTGAGGGCACAGGTTTAGGTTGGGGATTCTGCTCTTTGGGAGTCCCTGTAGAGCCACTTCCAATGGCAGACAAATGTGACTGGGGTAGAGCTGTGGTTGCCAGACAAGTAAAGACATGTACAGCAGCAGATGTTGGAGTTTTCAGCAGAGTCATGCCCAGTGGCAGAGACTCAACCAATAAGGTTTTACTAGGGATAAAGACATTACTATTCATTCAGTTGTGTTATGAGATAGACACTAAACAGAACAGGCGTTCTGCCCTGGGAGACCATTTTTTTAATTGTAGGTTAATTTTCTTGGTGCATGTGGGGGAAGAGGGTGATGAGAACTGGGTGGGGGACTGGCAGTGCTTAGTTATGATGATGACTCTTAGTTTTAATGACACAGGTGGGGGGAAGAGTGTACTAGGGATTACTTTTTGTTATAAAATGGGTAGGGAATTTCTGCATCCTGATTGGTTGAGAAGGTTCAGAACCCAATGCCTTACATGGTGACAACCATCACTTCAGGAACCCTTCCAGCAACCAGGGTGCAGTGCACCTAAATATGCATGCCTCCTCTAAATGTTTTCAAAACAGATTTCAGGCAACCACGTTTGTAAGGTTAAAACTCTGGAAAACCCTTATTTGCCATAAATAAAAAAAATGCATTTTGGAATCTCTCTACTCCGAGATATAACTTATCACACACTCGATCTGTAAAAAAAATGAAGCCATGTATCAATTTTTGGGTTTTGCTGTCTTACTATTTATTCCACAGTCCTCCAATCCTCAATCTAGATTTTTTTCATGGTTCATCTTGCTCAGCTCCACCACTCCACCTCCCTCCCGCCCACCAGTCGGCAACCAGGTCTGCCACTTTCTTGCACCCATTCACTGGTGCCCTTGACCAACTGCTTGGTGAGACTTGGCCACATAATGGACTTAATGGAGTAGTACACTCTCATAACTTGTAAATGTTACTTGTTTCCTTTTCAACAGAGAACTCTTTTCATGTAGCTGCTTGGGATATATGTGTTTGCTTTAGCTTGCTTTCACTGTTCACATCAGCCCCTGTAACTAGTCTTGGGTCTCCATTTTTAGGTTGTTGAAATCTCATTGTCCCTGAGAGCTGCATTAACATATAAGAACATGATGCCACAGCACTCATTTACACCATGTATCTCTATGCTTTAAGTACAAACCACAAAAACTCTCTAGAAACACACAGGTTGAATGCAATTTAAAGGAAATAAATACTGCATTACATTTAAGACAGTTTGTAAAGCTAATTGAAGGTAAATGCAGCATTTCACACCTTGCTGCAACTTGTTTTGTTAAATTCTAAGTAAGCATATAGGCATACTGTGGAGTCTAAAGGGTGCTGACACATTATGTTCTGATATGCTAATATAGCCCTCAGGGACAGAGATTTCAACAACCAGAAAATGGAGACCCCCAGGCTAGTTACAGGGACTGGTGTGAACAGTGAAAACAAAATAGATCAACACATATATCCCCAACAACTACACGAAAATAGTAATCTGTTGACAAAGAAACAAATAACATTTTAAATTTATAAATACATGAATAATATTGCCACTACTTACTGGTGCTCCTTATTGCCCCCTACCAATTGATGCTCCTCAATGTCACTGCCAGTAATCATGACATCACATATCATTGTACTGCACACACACACTGTCTCTCTCTAGTGCAGTGCAGCAAACAACTCTTTTCATCGCTCTTAATCAGGAGGCCAGCATCTGTGGTGGCATTGTTACCTCAAACAGCAATCGTCCCTCTCTCACTCTCTCTCTCTCTTTTATTAAGTTATCATTGCTGGCAACGAGCAGATTATGTTACCGTTGCACATGTTCTACTTTATAACTGCAAAGAACAAACAATATTACAAAACAAATGCCGATCTGATGGCAACCCCACATTCATTCATTAGTCACCATTTACTACAAATCAAACAAACCTTTCCCATCACTGCCATGTAAGTAATGTTATTCAGTTCTCTTAACTCATTCCAAGTGTTGATGTTTTATAGTAAATGAAATTTGTAACTAAAAAACTGAAACAATTAAATGCTTCACAACAGCACCACATAGTGGCGTACAATAGGGATGACTTTTTTCTAAAAAAAAAATCAGAAAACTATAAATTATATCTTTTTACATCTCTTTTTTTTAATTTTTGGGTGATGGAAGTTTTGTAGCATGGGACCCATTTTATAATCACAATAAGACACTCCAAGGTGGTAGTTGTCTTGGATTAATGTACTTCCAGGTGCTGAAAGCACTTGGTGCAAGTGCCTCATGCCTCACTATGCACCTGGGAATGCAGTAGCTCATGACAACTACCACCCGATCATGTCTTATTGCTTATTTATGGCATACTGAATTTCCCCATGGTGGGGGAGGGGGGTGGAGGAGAGAGGAGGGTGCCAGTGGGGGATGGGAGCAGGATCAATGAATGTAACATTTTTGAGTGGTGGAGGGGGATGTTGCACACAATTCACATTGTCATTTCCCTTTGAAATGAGGATCCGCATAGATTCACCATGCAAATTTGGCCAATTTGCTGGGTGAATAACAATTCGAACTGGAGACATCTGCTTCACGAATTTACTGAAATTCACTTAATTTTTCACTTAGCGGATTTCAGCAACTTTGCACACCACTAACAATCTTACAAATCGATAAAAAACAAAGTGCAATTCATTTTCCATACTTAACCATATAGCTAGTACATACTGTATTACTCTGCATATACATATGGTCCTTCACGAAAGTGTATATGCTAAACATCATTTGAATCTAATAGCATTTGTAAATGGTTCCATCTAATAGCATTTGTAAATGGTTCCATATTAGACCATAGAGATTATTATGTTTCAAAGATTTGTAGTATGTGTTTTCTATACTCATGCACTTCTACAAAAGGTTTTTCCATAAGGTATAAGTTGTTGGCTTGGATCTTTCAACACTCTTCCTATGCAATGCCTAGCATTTATTAAAGCAATATCTAAACATGTTTTGTGTGGACCTTTTGGTAAAGTTTGTACTGATGATATGCCTAAGTCACAAACCTGTCAGTAAAACTGCAGGTTTATATTTATCTTTAGTACAGTGTTAATTGTGCCAAAAATTAATTTGACTCTAGAAAAGTTGTAGAAGTTTACATGAGGCCATTACATGTGAGAGATGACCAATTTCCTCCTGACAGTGATTGAACAATGAGGATATAGTGTAGTTAAATTTGTTTAAGAGATATGGAGAATAACACAGTCTGTGTAATGTATAAAACTGAGTGTGATTCAATCTCTTACTCTGTGCTTTGAGTCAGGAACCACAGACTTCTTTCCATTTGTCCTCTGATATAGAAACGTTGAGCTCTTTTTTGCCTTCCCAATTTTAAATTGTCTAAGTTAGGATTCAACTTATTTAGAAGCATGCTGTAGATTTTGACATCATGTTATTGCCTTGCTTGGGGATCATTACTGTAAAGTTAAAATGATCTCAGAAGGATCGATTAATTGCATAGAACTTCCTAACAGAGCTGCCTATCCGTATCTCATCTGCAGATATCTGAACTGTGCTTTATTGAGATTAGAATTCAATTGCAGCTGGATAAATGACAATAGGACATCGTTCTTGAATAGGTGATCTACTGTACTGATGTTTTTGTCTGTCCATCCATTAAGAAAATTAGTCAAAAACCAAAAAACAGTACTTTTCTGAGGGCTAAAGGCAGAAACTTGGTCTGTGCACCCCAGAATATTATGAACCTTGGTCCCAACAAGAAGCATTGGATTTATATGTATGGTGGGGTTCCTGCTTGTATCCATTTTTGCAGTGTATTTACCCAAGACAGCCCAGTTGAGATGCAACATCTCATTCCAGTGTAAACATGCCTCTACCCATTTTCACATATTGGTGGGCTGGACCACTGGGAACTTAAATTACTTACTCAGGGCTACAGTGAGTATTTGGCTCTAGTGGGATATGAGCTTGTGATCTCCCAGCTCATAACAGTGCTCTAACCACCACATCACATTGCCTCAACTGGCTGGGGGGGGGCGCCAAGAAAATCTGGTGAGTGCCGATAATGCCTTTTTTGCATATTGTTTTTACAATGTAGTTACCTAGAGTAGCCCAGCTGAGATGAAACATCCCAGTTCCAGTGGGGTCCTGTTTCTACCCATTTCTGTAGCTACACAGACTTAAGCACTGGGGAGGTTAAGTAACTTGCTGTGGGTCAAACAGTGAGCATTTGGGTCTAGCGGGGTTTGAACCTGAGATCTCCATCAGTGCATTAACCATTAGAACATAGAGCCTTCACATAGAGGATGTGCACCCAAAAGGACCAGCAACTGCCAGCAATGTTGTTATTCTTACTTTTTTCACAATTTATTTATGCTGGACAGCCCAAATGAGTTGCAATGTTTCATGTCTAGTGGAATCCTGCAGCATAGCCTGCACCCCTTCCACTGACCCTCCACACCATGTTAGTTGTTCTGAGAATTGGGTATATATCTGTCCCCTGGCCCACCACATCCTGGCTGCCTGCATAGCCATGTATGTAGCACAAGATTCTTCGGGGGGGGGGGAGACTATCAGCCAGGGCTGTGGATGTACAGAGGTCCCGGCATGTATGGAGCATCACAAGCCTTTGCATCCACCACCTATCTGTATGTACAGAAGTGGATGTGGGGCTTTTGTATATTGGGGGTCCTAAGTCAATTTGTTTTCTTTTACTCATAACTTAACCATTTTTAGCCATGTTTATTACAAATTGTCCCACGTGCCTAAGTTACCACCCATACTCATGAAGACATACAGTGTTATTATATCAATGTGGCCCAAAATGCTTTCAGATCAGATTTTCAAGTTGAGATTTATGTGTTTGTGAGATGGGGTGGTGACTTGGTCACTCAAATAATTTTCGGGTAAAAATGGCCAATGTTGACCAAGTTATGATTAAAAGATCAAAAACAAAAAGTGAAAAAAAAAAAAGATTAAGTCCATGTGCATGTGCAGTAGGCACATTGCAGTACTTAGGGGTGTTTTTCTTTTTTTTCTTTTACTCGTAACTGTTTTCCTCTAAATGCCCTAAGCACTAAAGAACAGAATGGCTTAAATTTAAATTATTTATAGAATGTGGTACAACTGCTCCAGGAGATTAGGTTTTGCTGCTAATGTGATCCTCTTTTAAAGACATACCACCATAATTCTAAAAGCTGCCCCTACTAACATTAACATTTCATTTTTTATAAAAGGTGTTCTCTGACTTGTGATAAGCTTTTCAAAATGAAGATCCATATTTTCATGTAAAACTGTATTTGCATTCATTTAATCCTCAGTAAGTTCAGCCTGGCTGTGAGGAGAGAACTAATTGGGTAAGGACAGGAAGCATACAGTATGACAGAAGACACAGGCTAATGATTTAGATTGCTCACTACCTGATTAAATTCCACACAGTGGTACTGCCAGAGTTGTAGTACTGCATAAAGAAAAATAGACATTTATTCTATTGTATCTTACTGTCAAGGCAAGTTGACTTTTAGAAAGACGCATTATAAATAAAGTATATTATTATTATTAATAATAAAATATAAAAAAATGAAGTCATTTTTAAAATGTCTTGCCTCAAAAAAGTTGCACTGAGTAGTTTATTTTGTGTTCATGAAATTAAAATAGATTGTGTTCCTAACTTCTATGCACTTTATTACAGTTTCTAAATTTGGTTCATTAGGATAGCTCTGGCAATCTTAACATTTCTATTGCTACTGTTTTCTGATGATTATGCTTGAGCTCATAGAAGATGGGTGCACACACTTTCCCAGTAACCCAGTAAATTGTGCCAGTTACAAAACTATTTAACAAATCACTGGCTCTTGCACAGTTCCCTGTGATCTGGAAACAGGCTGTCATGATGCCAGTGCATAAGAATGGTGATATGACATGCACCGCCAATTATAGGCCAATATCCATCCTCTCTCCCTTATCTAAAGCCATGAAAAAGATTGTGGCCACCCAACTCACAGATTACCTCAACAAATACAACCTGTTATGTCCCAACCAACATGGTGTCAGGCAGAATCACAGTACCTCCACAGCTTTGCTGGACTACACTGACTACTCGCACAAGGCACTAGATGAAGGAAAGCTGGTGGGGTCAGTCTTCATAGACCTCACCAAAGTCATCGACACTGTCAATCACTCTCTCCTCCTGACTCAACTACAGAACCTGGGGGTTGCAACCAATGCTGTCTGCTGGTTCAAGGACTACCTAACACACAGAAGCCAACATGTAAAAATTGGGCATACAGTATCTAGCTCCAACAAGGTATCTTTAGGGGTCCCACAGGGGTCAATACTGGGGCCCTTACTATTCAGCCTTTTCCTAAATAATCTTCCTGAAGCCTGTGACACTAAACTGATACTTTACTCAGATGACGCTGTGCTTCTCACCAGCAGTTCATCAATAGTCGCCCTTCACTCTGAGCTGCAGGCATCATTCTACAAGCTGGAAGACTGGTTCTGTAGCCATAAACTTCTATTAAACTACAAAAAAACCAAGGTGATGCTCACAGCCAGCCCACAGCACAAAAAGAAGCTCCCTCCCCTCACCATCTCCAATAAAGTCAGTGAGCTGCTGGAACAAGTTCAGACCTTCAAGTACCTGGGGGTCACCGTTGATGACTGCCTCACCTTCATCCAACACATCGACACAGTGGTAAAGGCAGTGAACACCAAGCTGGGTGTGCTATATAGGCATAAAAAGTATCTCACTCCAGAGGCCCTCCGTCTCTCAGTCTGCAGCTCCATCCTTTCTACCATCGACTATGGATTGGTGGTCTATGGCACAGCAACAGACACTGCACTAAAAAGGATTCACATTGCCCTCAACAAGGCAAGTAGGCTCACAATGGCTGCAGATCAAAAATACCCACACCTGCTCCTTATACGAGGAGACAAATTGGCTGCCACTAAAGAACAGGATTATATTCCAAACATGTCTCCTTGGAAAAAAGGCACTAATGGGTAAAACCGCCCCATGCATTTCTAGCATCCTAACACCAAATGCTACCAGCTATACCACCAGAGGCAGGATGAGGGGGGCCCTATCAACACCTTTCTGTTGAACTGTGCAGGGACAGCGTGCTTTCAGCTACAGGGCCCCCAATGGCTCAATGAAAATCCAGTGCACATTCTAAACTCCCAATGCATCTTGCAAATCAAAAATGGCCTAAGGCAACACCTTCTTACTAGGACAGTTTGTGACTGCCACTAGGACTCTAACGCCCATAATGCCTACTCATCCACATTCTCCTTCCCCTTCCTTTAACCCCCACTCTTCCCTCTTGCCCTATCCCTCTGTCTTCCTCTCCCCCCTGTGCCTTTTCTAACACTGGATCAACCTTAAAACCAACCAACTACCACTACCTCCCAATCTCCTAGACAAAGCCACTTCTTTTGGCCGCCCACCTCTCCCCCAGTCTCCTCCCCTCACCTTGACCTCCTTGACTCTCACACTAGATGTCACACCTCTTTATCTCCTTCACTACATATAAACACTGTCCTTTACCCTAGTTGAATGCTCTTGATGCTGTACTATCACCATTGGTACTATGAATGACATTGTAACCTTATTGTATACTAGCTATCTACTATTCGAGTATTGTATGTAAACTGTTTGTTATTGCTGTCATTGTCACTGTTTGATGTGGAACCTTTGTAAAAGAGCTCTGAGCTCAAAGGTATGATCCGAATCCCTAAATAAATAAAACCCCAGCACGATATTCCTGTAAATTACATTGTTTTATATGGCTCCAGTATTGGTCCTTTCTTTTGTATAATAAAACAAATATATGGTAACAAATTCCAAGTTTGTAATGCAGCTGGAAGTATTGTTGATTTTTTGTAACTTTTGGCCAGTAAAAGGCATGCTGAGCAGTGGCAGCTTATTTCTTGGTGTCTCCCAAGGAGTGTGTTACATGAAACAGTTTGATTACTGTAGGGAATGTAATCCTGGACAACAGGAAAACCCACTACTCTTGCAGTAGGGGGAGACTCTTGCCATCTTGTGAAGATGGCTGAGCAGGAGGACAATGGAGAAGCAGCTCCAGGCATGGGGAAGCAAGCCTCCTCCTCCATTACCTTACCTATTGAGGCAATACCTGAAAGTAGTTTGGCAGAAAGTGCAGAAGCATGAACTGCAGAGACCGCAGATGTAGACTGTAATTCTGTGGCATTAGCAACAGGTACATCTCGGCTGACAAAGAGAACATGGAGTTATGAGGAACAGGAAAATGTTTGAAAACAACACTGGCATGAAAAAAAACCAGCACTTACTGGCTTTATTGGCTGAGGAAGAGGTAACCACAGGATAGAAAAAGAAAAGGTACAATATCTGTATAATACCTGGAGAATGCAACAAATGGTGCCAAACATCAATGACAAACAGCTGTGAGCTGTCAGCAATGATGACGCAGCAGCATCAAAAAAGCCACCTCAGATTCACCCTAACACAGAGGTGAGGAGCTCTTTAACTGAAAAAGATAAACACAATGCTCCTAGTAAAGATCTGAAGTTGAAAAATAATAATGCTCAGAGTGGAGTTACGTGATGCAGCAGACTGTGTAGCAGCTCATTCCTTCAGCTCCCGTCGCTCGGTCTCAATTCAGTAAAGAAAAGGACTTTTCAGAGACTTTTTGATACTTCCCTCTGCTAAAATTTGCTTCAGGAATCCCCCCAGATCCAGCCAAAAGAACTTATGGATGCCAAAATGTGCCAGGTACCCCCGAGGCACACCCTTCCAGTCTCTCCGGAGAAGAACGCCAAACGTTCCAGGGCCCAGCAGAGTGCCTCTGGCAAACCTACTACCACTATAGCCTCTACTTCTTCAGTATCTGTGGCAGCTCCTCTCACTCTGAATCAGTTTTTAAATGAGTTCAACCCATTTCATCGAGACCTTAAACTACTTACTACTGAAGTAAAGCAAATGACATCTGCCCTAGAAGATCTCTCAGTCAGAGTGGCAGACTCGGAAACTCGCATTACTTCTATGGAAAAGCATACAGTGAAAGTAGAAGAGGAACTGATAAATAATCGGCAAGGGATTAAAAAAATGGAGGGCAAGATAGAGGATTTGGAGGGGAGGAGTCGTAGAAATAATGTTGTGGTAATAGGAATCCCAGAGAAGGAGGAAGGGAACAATGCAATCTTATTTGTTCAAAAATTGCTCGAGAAATTATCAGGCCCTTCACCTTATGGAGCTTCCTATACGATCAAGCGTGCCCACCGAGTGCTCAGACTGATACCAGCGATGGGCGCCCCTCCTCGACCCTTGATATTTAAGTTCTTAAATTATCAAGAGAAGCAGTGGGTCTTGGGGAAAATCAAAGATTTGCAGGAAGTACTTTGGGAAGGAAACAAAGTTCGATTTACACAGGATCTGCCAGCCATGGTGAGACAGAGAAGACCATCTTTTCATTTGATTGTCACTAAGCTCATCGTGGCAGGAATTAAATTTAAAGTGGGCTATCCTGCATGATTGCAAATCCTCCTAGATGGTCCTGGGCTACATTTGAAGAACTCGACCCTGCACAGAGAGCCCTCCAAGAAGCTTTGCCCAACCTTTTCCATGTGCGTTGAAGGAACATCCCTGGAGTAGCAGAGATATCTTCTTATCGGAGAGGATAGTTCGTTTAGTTTGAGACTGGATGATTGTATTGGTTAGGAACAAGAAGGTCTGGAGGTGATTCCAGTTGGAGACAGAACTGGGACTGAACTATTACAAGTGAAAAACAGATCTTTAATTTAGGAAATGCAAGGTCTCTTTACTCATTTTTTGAGATGTTTAGTTAAAATTGTCATCCTCTAGTGTTATGCCTGTTTTATCTTTGCTACAATGGATGGCTAATTTTTTTATTTTATTTTAGTGGCTCCTAGATTTCAGGATGAACAGTGGACATATTGGTACTGTTATAGTCAATGCAGGTTTTCTGTTGTTAAATGGAAATTCCATGTAATCACCACCAGAGGGCGCATTGTGCACATATCTAGTTTTTAGTTTCCCAGGAGCCAAAATACTAGGCAAGCAAGATGTATTAGTTTCCCCTTTTACAGTATCTTAAAATCTGGAGTGCGACAGTTAATTAGCAATGTTCCAGAATTATATCATATTGATCCTGATTATATATTTCAGGGTTACCATAATGTTGTCTCTTGTTAGTCAACTTAGGAAGTAGGCATACTTTGGATCCTGAATAGTTTTACTAGAATATGACATACAAATGACCTGTAATAATTACATATTTTTAAAAAAGCAGGTCCTAGTAATGTACGTTAGGGGTAAGTTTTCTAGATTTTTATCGTACTGTTTTTCATATTAGGAATGGGAGAGTTTGATTTAACAATTTTGGGTTCAAGTAAATTATCTGGGTGATGAGAGGTGGAGGGTGAGAGCACATAGAACATGCAGCAAACCCCAGTAGGTATAGTAAGGGGATTTATTAGGGATGGTTACATGATTAAGTACAAGGCTGGATAAATGTTATGAGATCTGGGGAAAGTGGGGGGTTGGAATACTTAGGAGCACAGCCTCACTAGATAATGTTACGATCGGCATGATTTGGACTGTTTCAGGCTGGGATGGTTACTATTTAAGTCTTCTTAACAACATAAGACATGTCTAGTCCCATATGATTTGCCACATGGAATGCTAATGGGGTGAGGAAAGAAATTAAGCAATATCAGGTTTTGAAACACCTGAAACTTTTGAACATTGACATAGCCTTTATACAAGAGTTACACTTGTTAGACTCAGAGGCTCCTCAGCTTAGAAGGCAACAATTTGGACAGTTTTTCGCTGTGGAGGGCACAACTAGTAGCAGTGGAGTAGTGATCCTTTTTCACAGAAGACTCCTGTTTATTAAAGCTAACATAGTCAAGGATCCCCGGGGCAGATATATATTGGTGCAAGGTGTACTTTATAATAAAGAAGTACTTCTAGGTAGTATTTATGGTCCCAATACAGATACTCCAGTCTTTTTTACACAACTTACCCAAGAAATATCCCCGTATAGTTCTACCCCTTTAATTCTAGGTGGGAACTTCAATTTGGTTTATGATCCGGCTCTATATAAATCGACTTCACGGAATAAGGGTTTATCACCGGACCAAAGAGCACTTAGGGAATGTATGGACCAGATAGGAGTCTGTGATATTTGGAGAGTGTTCCATCCCGTGGAGAGGGAATATACCTATACTTATCCTGTCCATTTGACCTCCTCCAGAATTAATTACATTCTGCAATCTCACTCTCTAATTTCAGGTACCCTTGACTCATCGATAGAACCTGGCCCTTCCTTGGATCACTCCCTGGTAGTGAGTCATATTTCCCTAACCTCACTTTCCAAAAGAGATTCCAGATGGAAGTTAAATGAACAATTATTGAAGGATCCGGATTCATCTAAGTATATCTGGGAACACATTGAGTTGTTTAGGGACTTGAATCAGAATACCTCGGGGAGAGAGGATATTATTTGGGGTGCTTTTAAAGCTTATATCAGGGGCATACTACAAGTTTAGCTACTAAGAAAAAAAATATTCCATTGCCCATATGTCCCAATTACTATCCCAGATTAGGAGCATAGAAAGGTCCCTATCCCCTCTCACTCCGGAAGATGTTAGACAAGAGTTAACTAAATTAACAGTTGCCTATATGGAACTATTAAGAGGGAAAGATGATTATGCCATCTTGAAAACACAGGCCTCTTATACAGACCAAGGCGAAAAGGTGGGGAGGTTATTGGCACTTAGAATTAAACAGATGGAGTCTTCCAGGTACATAAAATCAATACAATCAAGAGAAGATGGGTCTCTGAAAATTAAACCAGAAGATATTGTGCACTAATTTGTTGAATATTACAAAGAATTATGTGGCCCCATGCATCCTTCCCCATCTGAGCAGATGGTCAGGCATTTTCTCAATGAGACAAACCTTCGCTAATTTATGACAGAACAGCAAAATAAAATTTCAACCCCTATAACAGCTAGGAAAATTTCAGACGTTATTGGAACATTACCAATTAGTAAAACTCTGGGCCTAGATGGCTATCTGGCTGTTTTTTACAAATAATTTAAAGAGCAGTTAATCCCAATGCTTCTCCCTTTGTACCAGTAAATTCTTTCTGGATTACAAGTCAAGTCCACACTGTTTGAGGCATTGATTATACTTATACCCAAACCTGATAAAGCTCCTGACCTGGTTACAATCTACAGACCCATCTCTATACTGAATCAAGATATTAAAATACTGTCCAAGCTGTAAGCTAATTGCCTAAGCTCAGTGATGCCAAACCTGATTGGACCTGAACAAGTGGGCTTCGTGAAGGGGAGATCTTCGTCTGATCATCTCCATACCCTGTTGCATGTTTTCTTGGTATGCAGGGATGTACCCTTCCCAGCTGCTTTAATATCCTTGGATGCCAGGAAGGCATTCGACAAGGATAATTGGCAATATTTGTTTTTAACTTTGGAGGCTTTTGGTTTTCCCTCAGAATTTATTAGATGGATCAGTTCTCTTTATACATCCCCCCACTGCTCGTATCTCTGGCAATGGTCTTATCTCAGAGGTAATTACACTTCATTCTGTTACCAAGCAAGGATGCCTCTTGTCACCATTGTTTAGCCTTTATTTGGAACCCTTAATATGTAGAGTACAAGCTTGCCCCGCTATCCAAGGTATTCCTATCCACCCATGTGAGATTAAGGACTCTGCTTACATGGATGACCTTCTTCTTCAACTCTCAAACCCAACTACCTCTATTCCTCTGATGTTGGTGATTATTGATAATTTTAGTAGGCTATCTAATTATAAACTGAATATCAATAAAACCATAATTTTCCCACTTAATCATAAACTGATTAAATCTGATGTTCAGGATTTAGGGCTTAATTGGACTTGGGACTCTCTAAGATATCTGGGCATTGAATTATCGAGACAGCAAGGGAAAATGATAAAATTAAATCTAGACTCCCTACTTGCCACGATAACCCAGGATTTGAATAGATGGGCCTCACTTCCAATTTCACTATTGGGCAGAATAAATATAATTAAAATGAATGTCTTTCCCCGGCGTCTATACCCATTATTACTCAATATTTGGCTCCCTATTGCATGGTCCAAGAAGGTACATGCTTTATTTAATAAATTTATATGGCGTAATAAGCCTCCAAGGATAGCCTATAACAAGTTAACTGCTCCTAAGCTCAAAGGGGGATTGCACCTCCCCCATATAGGACTTTACTTCTGGGGCAGTCATATCAATAAATATTTAAGATGGCTCACTCTGGATGGGCAGCAACACATTCCCTTATGGCTCAGAATAGAAAAGACCCTGATACAGTTGTGTGGCTTAGTCCCAGAAGGGCTACTATACACTAGACAGGGTCTCCTACCTCTTAAGCTTAAACATTCTATAATGGCAGTTTCCCTGAAGATTCACACCCAGGTATGTTCTTACCTTAAATATGATCATGGCAAGGATAGGAACCAGCCTATAACTGGAAACTTACAGCTTAAAATTCAAGGTCGGCCCATATCCCCTAATTGGATACCGGGAATACTAAATATAAAAGTTCTAAACTTTATTGATGAGGAGGGCCCTTGGCTCTTGGTGGCAGACATTGTGAACAAGTTTGAGCTCTCACATAAATATTCTTTTAAAATAATTCAATTCCGACACTTATTGACACGTACATTTGGTCTGCTTCCTCCATTATTGCCAAGTTGCTCCTTCATTGAGGAACTACTTCCTCCATGTGAGGGCCCAAAGGCAGTTTCCAAAATTTATGGTATACTACATAATTGGAAATTTTCTGACTGCTTTGGACCTACCCATATATGGAAGATCTTTTTCCCGAATCACTCCATAGAGTGGTCCACACTTTGGCATAGTTGCCATAAGTATGTGACACAAGATAGGCTAAGACTAATGCAGATGAATATTTTATACAATACATATTATTCCCCACAAAAATTGGCAAAGTTAGGATTAAATTCTTCTGCAACATGTGCTAGATGCCGTCACGAACATGGGACTATATTTCACATACTTTTGTCCTGTCCCAAGGTCTCTCCACTTTAGGCCAAGATCAAGCAATTATCAGATCCCATTCTAGGGCTTGGTGACTTATTTGCCCCAGAAGTCTGTGTTTTGGGTGACCTTTCAGGTAACAAGGTCAATAGCCATAGATATCATATGACTATGATTTCTATGTCGGTCAGAAAAGTGATACTGAAACATTGGGTGGATCAGGAGGAAATATCCTAAAACGCATGGCTCATGGAGCTTCTAGCTAACCTCTGAACAAAAAAATCAATTGCTAACTTAAATAATAAAATTATTAAGTATAATAAACTTTGGGACCCCCTCTATGCCCTATACTCTTTATAATGGTATATATAGAAAGTATGGACTGTAAGAAAGGAAGAACAAAAAATTGTGCTTAGAGTCTTCCAGTTCTGAATCTAATCATCCTGATGTATCTAGAGAATTGGCTAGCTCCTCGGGAGGGTGGGTGGAGAGGTCTGTAATGAGAGTATAGGAAAGGGAGAGTGGGGGGGCAGATTCATGATGTACTGTTGACCTATGTTTTTGGTGTTATGTACCTGTATATCTGCTATATATGTGTAAGAAAGTATTGAAAACTTGAATAAACTTTAAGTGGGAAAAAAAAGAATAAAGCTCAGAATGGAGACACTACAGAGAGAAATGGTAATACAGAAATGCAAAGTCAGACACCGGAGCAGAATTCCCACCCTATGGGATCTCAACCTGAATGAAGCAGCACTAGGACAAATTGGATGCAATGTTCCACCCCTACCCTTATTCAATAAATATGATGCCCTCAAACAGGACATAAATGTTCCATCCCATGATGTCACTATCAATATCACCTGCAGTGACCCCTTAGTCAGTAGTCCATCCTGCAGGAGAGAGAATAACTGTACTATGATCCCCACACCTAAACAAAATAAATCCCGAACAAAAGACCAAAATCATGATTCAGTTATTTTACCATCTACTACTAGCAATATGGATTCTCACCCACTATGTAAACAAATTTTTGTTCTTGGTGACTCAATTATTAAATATCTGGATCGCCCTATATGTAACGTGGACAAATTCAACTGTATCTCCTCTAGTTTGCAAGGTGCTCGTGTATCCAACATTATTACTACTGTAAAAAACATATTGAAAGGGGTCGGTATAAATCAATTGTTCATAGTACACGCAGGTACAAATGATATAAATAGAGGTAGTATTGATGAACTTAAACAGGGCATTATAGCACTCAATAATGTATTAGCGGAAAAAAATAGCCTAGCATGCTTCTCAGAGATTCTACCCGTACCGAGAGCTCCTGATATTATTAATACAAAGATTAAGGCCTTTAATGACTGGCTCAGATGCTGGTGTCTCTGACAGAACATTCTTTGTCTCACACATTGGGAAATCTTCTATCTAAAAGACTCACTGTACTGCTGGGATGGACTCCACCTCAGTCGTAGGGGTAGCTCGTTCCTGGGTAAAAGCTTTACAACAGCCATTAATAAACTTTTAAACTAAAACCCGGGGGTGAGATCAGTGGCAAAAGATCCTGTTCTCTAAAGAGACCTACTATGGACATTTCTGAGTGTGAGGTACTCATTCTAAATGCTAGATCTTTAAACCAGGCTAAAATGGCTGAACTGGAAGCTATGTGTCGATTGAATAAATACGGACTCATTTCTATTACAGAAACTTGGTGGGATCCTGATACTTCTTGGATCCAGCGTATCCCAGGGTATAAACTATATCATAAGGACCACCAGGGGCAAATAGGGAGGGTATGTCTCTATGTTAGAGATGACATATCCTCATTTCAAATCCCTATAACGAGTGATATTGAAACAATCTGGGTTAACATCCAGTTTAAGGGTTACCCACAACTGATGGTAGGGACATGTTACAGGCCCCTGACATCTAATAAAGAATATTCTACATGCTTAAATAATGAGATCCTAGATATAGCCTCTAAAGGAAAAATCCTTATACTGGGTGACTTTAACCTGCCTACTATAAATTGGTATTCTTTATCTGGAAGTACGCAGGCCGAGAAAGACTTAATTACACTCATGATTGATATGGGCCTTGAACAAATCGTTACAGAACCAACACGAGGTGACAATATCCTGGACTTGATTATTACAAATATAGGGAATCTAATATCCAAAGTTATAATTGGTGCCCCACTAGGATCAAGTGATCACTACACTATTTCCCTTATTCTGTCATTTTGTCAACACATCACCAATTGTACTGAATTGAAAAATTATAATAAAGCAAATTTTAATGCTATTAATAACCAATTAAACTCAATTTCTTGGGATACAACACTATCCTCTCTTTCCATGGAAGAATCCTGGGACTTTTTCAAATCTACCATTTACTACTCGGAAAAATTATACGTTCCTACAACAAAAAAATATAATAAAAAGGGGAAAATACCCCTGTGGTTTAACAATACTATTAAAGCATTAATTAAGAACAAGCAGAGGCTATTTACACGAGTTAAAAATAGCGAGGGAGACACTATAAAATTTTTGTTCACTCAATACAGGGAAACTCTAAAATTACTAAAACAAGTCATTCTGCAATCTAAAAAGAAACGTGAGTTTCGTCTGGCCCATACCAAAGACAACTATAAATCACTATTTTCCTACCTTAACAACAAAAAAAGAAATAATAGACACATGGGGCCCTTATGCATATATGACACAATTATATCTACAGACAGAGATATGGCTGACACGTTTAACAAGCAATTCTGCTCAGTATTTACCAAGAAAGAGGTTTCTAAACGCTTCAAGCATGCAAACAATGTTACCCCCTCTTACATCATCACTGAGGATGATACACTAAAAGCAATTTTATCCCTAAAACCTAATTCTAGTCCAGGACCTGATAACATCAGCCCCTGATTTCTAATTGAGACAGCTGCTGCTATTGCAAAACCACTTTCAATTATATTTAACAAATCTTTATATGAGGGAATTATCCCTCAGGACTGGACAATGGCTACAGTAGTCCCAATCTTTAAGAAGGGTAATCATTCCAGACCAGAAAATTATCGTCCGATAAGTCTGACTTCCGTTATAAGCAAGATCATGGAGAAAGTTATTAAGAAATTACTAGAGTACGAATCTATTGGGGGTAACTTGACTGACACTACACAACATGGCTTTAGACAGGGATATTCCTGTACTACTAACTTGGTTTCCTTCTATAATCATGTCAGTATGGCATTGGATAATGGCATCCCTATGGATGTGATACTTCTCGACTACAGTAGAGCATTCGACAAAGTTCCTCATGACATCCTACTTGACAAAATGAATGATATGGGATTTTCTTACTACATAATTAATTGGGTGTCAGGTTGGTTGAATGGAAGATATCAGCAAGTCAGAATTAATGGAACACTTTCTCACTCTCTGAGTGTGACCAGTGGGGTCCCGCAGGGGTCTGTATTGGGACCCACCCTGTTTAACATCTTTATTAGTGATCTGCAGGCTGGCCCCGAGAATGTTCTCTCGAAATTTGCTGATGACACCAAGCTGTGTGGCTCTGTTCTCACATCGTTAAACAGAGAATCCATGAGGAATAACTTAAAATCCATCGAAGAATGGGCAGTTTTAAACAAGATGACACTCAACTCGGACAAGTGTCATGTTGTACACTTTGGTAAGAACAACCCTAGGCATATTTATTCTCTGAACAATGTTGCCCTTCATGTGTCACCATTAGAACGAGATCTCGGGGTAATCACTAAAAATAAATTATCATCCAGTGATCATTGCAAGATGATAGCTAGGAAATCTAATGCCTTGCTTACTCAGATTCAATGCTCGTTTGTGTCTAGGACACAGGAATGCATAATCCCCTTGTACACAGCTTATGTTAGGCCCCATCTGGACTATGGATCCCCCTGCTGGAGTCCCTAGTTGAGGCAGGACATTGACGGAATTGAGAGGGTGCAGAGAAGAGCCACAAAAATGGTCCCTTATTTATCCAAACTAGACTACGAGGAAAGATTAAGGGTTACGGGGTTACACTCACTCTGCACAAGACGTACCAGAGGTGACCTTCTCCTATTGTACAAAATCCAGAATTCTCAGGAGTTAATGCACCACTGTGGCTTACATTTCTCTACCAGTTGGACTTCCCCATGGTACCATAACAAACAAATATTTGTATCTAAAACTAAAACAACAAAAAGGTTAAACTACTTTACAGTAAGAACACCCAAACTGTGGAATTTCCTTCCACAATACTTAGTGGACAGCAGCTCTAATCTAGTCTTCAAAATAAGGCTGGATTGTTGGCTCAAGTTTAACAACTTCATGGTATAATTATCCCACCAGTGTGGTGGGGGACAATCTCGATAGGCAGTAGCCTTCTTTTGTCCTTTGCAACCAAGTAAACCAAGGCTTCAAAAATCAGAACCTAGCAAGACAAACGTACCACAAGAGACACTGCCTAAACAAAAAATGGGACAAATAAAAACATTAGGCTTACAATGGGGTAAAAGTAAAGAAATGCCAATAGATTATCATTCAAAAGATTGGACGCCTGACCCAGCATTACAAAGAATAGGCTAGTTTAAAGCTCAAACTGGGAAATAGCATCCACAGCCCCTTTAGGAAAAGGCACAGCTGCAGTTCACAGAAGGTAAGCAATTCTTTAATTACAAACCATCAGGAAATAGGACACTTCAGTCTGAAGCTGACATGCAAAGAGTTGCCAATTTAAAAGGTTTATGAACAGAGCATAGCATTTCTGCCCCCCCCCATGTATACAAGCACTGCCTTCCAATACTGTTTCTGTAACTACTCAACACTCTGAAAAAATAAATGTACATGTTCAGTGAGGAATGAAACTAATGAGGTGGAGAATGAAGAACAATTGAATATGAGTAGTGACTTTATTAGCACTCAGGAATTCACAACATGGATGCACTATGGAAACTGATGTTAATAATGAAAATGTAACTGACAGCATAAATGTAGAACCACTACCAGAAAACATAGATGCTGGAGAAGGTACCAGTACAGGGCTAATCTGAGCAGAAAGAGTAGAACAAGATACTGCAGCAGGACTGTTACAAAATACAGAAAGTACAGACCCACAACAAGAATCGGCACAAAAAAAGGAAAAATTTCAGAAGAGCAGAATTGCTTGCAAATACACCTACACCAACCCAAAGGAAGAATGTGGTAAGATTGGTTTACATAGGATACAACTACCACCTGACGGATCTTATGTAGGAAAAGAACTATAAAGGATTCATTGCACTATTTTGCTAATGAGATGTATGCATTAATACACACTCCAGGTGATGCAATTTTTGTTATTAGTTTTAAATTGGACACTATAATAATCTGAAAAATGCACCACTGTGGATACCTTTTTAAGCCATACCCTTAACCAAGCCAGCAATATGAACAGTCATGATTATTCTAAAAAATGAGGGGGTAATTTCTTATGATGGCAAATACTGGTTGCCCCAAAGATGTGACATAATAGGAGAACCAGAACCGATAATGGATGACAAACAGATTTAGACTGGTAATTGGAAATTCAAAGTCAAATTAAGACATGGCCCAGTGGGACTACATCACCTTTCAAGTGTGTTTTTTTGGGCATAGGATAGAGGACAGTGTGGTTACCCAGGGTAGCCAAAGACGTGCTTTAAATGTGGATCAGATAACTAGAGATGCAGCGAATTTAAATTCCGCTGGCGAAGTGAACACAAAGTGGGCACTTCGTGTTGCCACTTTGCTATGCAGAGTGGGAAGTGCAAAGTGCTCACTCCACCTTGTCATTACCACTTCGCATTAAGGCAGAATGGCAATGAGCAGTAAGGTGAAGTCATTGTTTTTAATGGGCTTCGCATTCCTCATTATGATTCTAAGTGACCCACTTGGTGTGTCAGATTTGGCAGCCCCCCTCATATCACATGGCTTACAGTACTGTAAGTCACATGCTGTTTAGCTAGGCAGGAAGAAAGTGAGTCATACAAGCAGACACTTTTACTTTCTCCTGGGCAGACGGAGAGAGAGTAGTGTGTTTTGTGACTGCTGATACTTTGAGATCAGAGTGAGGAGAAGTTACATTTTTTTGTATTTTTTGTACTCTTTTTTACTTAATTTGTTCTTTCTGTAAATTTTATTTTCTTACCTTTAAAGGTAGTTAGTTGTTTGTCTGTGTCTGTGTGACTGTGTGTGTGTGTTGTGTGGCAGTGTGAGTAGTGATTGCTCAGACTGAGAGAGCTCAGTAGGAGAGATGGACCAGGGTGAGGGAATGTCTGGGGTGGGGGCAACTCTGGGAGAGCATGGTAGTGGTAAGCATAGTACCGTGTGCATGTGTGGAGAGCATGGGTGCCCATTCCTGTTGGACCACTCAAAACTTGTGAGTGCCCCCCCAAGAAGCAGGACCAGCACTGCCTCCTGTCCTGACTCTGAGGCAGTTGAACCACCACTAGTACCACCACCAAGTCCAGGACTAGGTCCTCTAGAGCAGGATGTGCCTGTTCCCCAGGGCCCAGGTGTGGATCCCATCCCTGTTCAGCACTGTGACCAGCCAGCTGCCAGTTCATCTGGCCATCCCCTGCCTGTGCCTGATCCTCCCCACACCTCCATTGTTTGGCAGTTTTTTGACTGTGTCAGGGGACAGCAGTGTGGTCAAGTGCCGCCTATGTGAGGTGGAGGTGTGCCGTGGCCCCCGGGGGACTCACCTGGGGATGGGGGCCAACACACCCATATGCTCAATCACCAGCAGTTGGAGTGGCAGGCTGCCACAGAATGGACCATGCCTATGCCTGCTGGCCATTCTGTGGCAGAGGGTGCAGCTGTGCATTGCGGCATCCCTAAGAAGAGGAGGGCCAACACCACCACCACCACCAGCAAGTCAGCCTGTAGAACGTGTGGACCCCAGAGAACTGCATGTAACACAGACTGACTTGGCAGTTCTCTGGAGTGCTGTCGAGGATAACAACAAGAGGGTGAGTGCTGTGGAGCAGTGGCTGGATCACATAGAGGGACATCAGTTGCAAATTATGTCCATGCTGTAACTGCTGAAGGATCACCATGGGATCCCACATTATTATTTTTTTCCTCACACCATGTGCCCCCCACACCTTCCTTGCTGTGTTATAAAATGTATTCCTCCACCATCCCTGACCCTTGTATGTAATTATGCCCTTTTTTGTTGTCTTCCGTATGCGTGACACTTTGTATTCTGAGCAGTGCAAGTATACTGTACTAAACTGCATGTGTGCAGTCAGTCTTCTTTCCAGTCTGTGTACATACTGCAGACACTGTCCAACTCCCTGACTTAAAAACAAACATTAATGAGTACAATGGTGGGGTGGTGAAGCATGGAGACATACTACAAAACGGGCTTACAATACATCCAAGTAACTATTAAAAAAATTAATGTTATGATTCATGATGTGATTATGAATCGTGATTTGTGACTGCATTTGTGACTGTGATGATGAAGAAATGTGAATGCCTACAGCTGTACTTCCCCAATGAGCTGTAGCTTAAAACTCCCAGACTTAAAAACACTTATCAATGAGTACAATGGTGGGGTGGTGAAGCCTGGAGAGATACTACAAAACAGGCTTACAATACATCCAAGTAACTAGAAAAAAAATTAATGTTGTGATTCGTAACTTGAATGATCGTGAATCATGATTTGTGACTGCATTTGTGACCATGATGATGAAGAACATGATTTGTATCACGAGTGACTCATGATGATGGTCCTGACTTAAAAACACATATTAATGAGTACAAAGTTTAATGCAGAATCAAGCACCACACCTGCCCAGTACTCTGAAGGGAAGCCAAAGAAACAACTGTGACTTAAGTTACAGATGGAGATTGGGCCCTAAAGAGATGCAAATGCACAGACAGATTAAGATTGAGCTGTGCACTGAAGAGATGCAGACACAAAGGCACAACACCTAACCAGTGCTCACCATCAGAAATTCAAATCTGGAAAAGAATACCTTTTGCCGTTAAGGCGGGCAGTGGGCAGTGTACTGCACTGCTGCAGTAATAGTCACCAGTACTAGTACCAGTAAAGATACCACACAGAAATACAAAAGTCACACAGCTGCAGTGGATAGCAGCTTCACATTGCTGAAATTATTAAGTGGCACAATAAAAGGTATCTGATTTGATGATACGCATCACACACATACTCACACACACACCAAGTAATGCATAGCTAATTGAAAACTTCAGTAATATAACCACATATTTTAAACAAACTAAAATTATGCATTGCTGCACCACAACATTCAGCAAAAAAAGAGGCAAGAAATATTGAAAATATTACTGTGTGGACATTAACACAGTTATACAAGAAAAATATCACCAAAACAGAAAGCATTGTCTTTTTCTCCAAGTTAATCTACCTACACCACAGATACACCCCTTCCCCAAAGCACACTTCCACTGTCTCTCAGTACACAGACTGAATGTTGTACATTAACATTCAAAATCCATACACAAACAATAAACGCTCGATGATATGAGCACAGGAGGGTTTCCTATAATCGATGAACTAAAGTTTCAGAAAAAAAAAGACTCAAAAAGGCTTTTATAACAGCTTTTTGAAGGTTTGAATTGCAGAGAGCTCTCACAGCAGATTGTCTCTTACAGCTTCCAACACACACTGCCCCAAACTGAGGCTGTGCAGAACAATCTAGAGCCCATGTGACCTGAAATCCCATGAATCACTGCAAAATTCACCTTTGGAGCTTAAAAACAAGGCGAAGTGAGGTTTTCAATGTAATTCGCCTTAAGAATTGGTGGAATATTGGTTTGGGAAGGCGGAATAATGCAAAGTCAGTGTTTTCAATGGACTTCATGTTACCCATTAATAACGTGAAGTACTCTGTTTTGCGTTGCGGAGCACTCTACGAATTCGCCTTCACCCTGTGAATCACTCCGCAGAGCGAATTGGAGCCACTTCGCCCATCACTACAGAAAACCATCTGAGCAATGCATTGTGATAAAATAAGCTGTAACCTTTGTTTAGAATTTGGACATGTCAGCTCTCACCGTATCAATTAATTCTGATGTAATCTATGTGAAGAGGTGGGGCATTCTTACAGAACTTGCAAATGGGCCATGATAGAACACACCATGTTTTTATTTTGAATCATGCCCAGAAAGAATTAATTCAAAACAAGCAGCAGGAAGCGACTAAAAAAATATCACAAGCTGTGAAACTGGAGGAAGAGGAAGAAATTGCAGCAGAGGAAGAGGACATGGAAATCGCTCAGCCAGCAGAACTAATGAGCATGCCCAAACAACAGAGATTGTACAACCCGGGGACACTACAGCCAATCAGTCAGGAACAACAGAAAGAGAAGCAGAAAATATCACAGAACCACTGAGACAACAAGAGGAGGCTATTATGCGAACACCAGACATGACAACAGTAACAAGATAGAGCACATTAACAAGACAACAACCCAGACCAAAACTGTCTCATTCAGATTCAAAAACTACACAGATTCTACTAGAAAATAAATATGAGGTATTGGAGTTGGAAAGAGGGGACTCAGATGGTAGCTTAGAATCTGAAACATCAACAATGTAGCCTTCACAACATCCTGTGTCATCAGACTCTGAACAAGAAACACCATCCACCAGAATAACTTGAACTGATAAAAAGAATATGAAAGATGAGGTCTAGAAGAAGCAATAGATCAGGCAACTGAGCTTAAAAGGGGAAAAGATGAAACATTATACAAGGACAAATGACTACAACGATTAAGGTAGCCACTTTAAATGTGAATAATATAAAAAACATACAGATATGAAGTTTAATTTTTTTCTACTTTAAAAGACCTTAACTATGGCATTTATCTAGTTCAAGAAACTAGACTGAATGATATTTCAGATGTTATTCAAGCACAGAAACTGTGGTGTTAGGGATCAACATTTTGGTCCTTTGGAGGAGACAAGTGTGATGGGGTTGGAATTTAATTTAGAGGCACAAAATATAATGTAAAAAAAATAGTGGGCATTGCACCTGGGATCAAGAGGAGCAGTACAGACTAATAAATATCTATGCATCACAAACAGAAGAGGAGAGGATTGATTTAATGCTTTTTCCTGGTATAGCCCCCTTCCCTGAATCAACCCTAACTCAGAGCTGATAATCCTAAAGTATGGGGGGGACCAGAGGCCCCCATATGGGAGGTTTGGGGGTGAAGCACCCCCAAAAACAGACAGTTTACCTGATGGATTTATGTCCACTACAACTTGTGGTTGACATAAATCCATCACTCTAATGTTGGTTGACAAAACGTTTGTTGAACTGGCGTCATAGACCTGGCTTAAAGGATGCTTATGGAGATAAACATTAATCAGGAGAATTTACATATTATAAAACAAATTTGGCCACCAGGATTGTTTTTATTTTTATTACCTCACATGTAGAAACTCAAGATATCAAGCTAACCCTGATCGAACTTTCAGATCATCTTGTAATAGGAGGCAGCCTTGAGGGTTCTGACATTATAAAAAGTGGAAATGGACAATGGAGATGTAACAATTCCATGTTAGATGATTCAAAATTGAATACTAAAATACAGGAATCATTACTACCTCGAAAGTCAATACCATGCCTATATGAAGGTTTATGTAAATGCTGGGAAGAGACCAAAATAGAACTGAGAAGGTTGTTTCAGTCAGAAGAAGTTAAATAAAAAAAATCTGAATATAAAGAATACCTAGCTATATGCACACATTTGGCTAAATTACTAACATTATTGCATGCAGAAAAGGGTGATTTTCAATACCAGATAGCACAAATAAAAGAAAAAATGATGACCCTACCATATAATAGAGAAAGATCATTAATAATGGAACATCAGAGTGGCACACAGGGCATTTCAGGGAAAGGAAATATTTATGAAAACTGTAAAGACAGAGTGCATTGCAGGAATACAGTATTACTAGGTTAAAAACAAGCACAGGATCAGTAGTTAATACTAAAGATGATATTTTAAATACAGATAACCATTACCTAATGGAAATGTTTAGCACAATAGAATCTTCTCATTCTGCCAAAACAGTACTAAATACATTAGAACTGCCTATGATACCAGTTCAAGAATTAAATAAACTAACTAAACCTATTACTTCAGAAGAGATATGTTTAGCTATCAAAAAATTAAGAAATAATGTAGCACTGGGCCCGGACGGACTAACCACAGAATTTTACAAACAATATAACACACAAGTGGTGGAAATCTTACAGGTAGTCTATAACTGGATTCTGGAGGAAGGACAACCTCAAGAATCTTTTGGGGAAGCCATTCAAATATTGTTGTACAAAAAGGTGAGATATAAGACTAAAGAAATTGGAGACCACTAAGTTTAACGAACACGGATATAAAAATATTAATGAAAATCTTGAGTATTAGATTGGCTAATGTAGCCCAACATTTATTTTCACAATACCAAACCTTTTCTATTAAAAGAAGAAGATATGATAACTTTATACTCCAATGAGAACTTATAGAATTAGGCAAGCAAGAAATGGCTAATGGATACATTTTGTCATTGGATCAAGAAAAGGCATTCGACAGAATATTTCATAAGTACCTTCTTGAAGTACTCCAAAATTATGGAATATCACAAGTATTTTGCAAATGGATTCAGAAATCATATAATAATGCCAGTGTAATACCAACTATTAATGGCCACTTAGGAACAAAAACCAAAATTAGGAAGAGAGTTAGACAGGGATGCCCCCTGAGCCCATTACTATATATGTTTTGTATTGATCCCATAATTTGAAAAATAGCTGAACATCCAAAGATTACAGGTATAAGTAATATCGATGGTAGATGTGTAAAAACAGTAGCATATGCAAATGATGTCTGTTTATTTGTTAAAGAGCCACAATCAGGACTTGCAGTTTTTAAACATTTTTCAGTCTTTTATATCTACTCTATATCAATAGCAAAACTGAATATTAATAAATGCAAAGGACATGTAATTGGTCCAGAAGAGACAGCAAGTATTAATATAGGGGGAATAGGTGTAATTCCTGACACTATTAAAATCTTAGGCATGACATATGGAAAAGATGATCTGGCTACTATTAACTGACAGGAAAAAATACAGATATGTGAAAGAAAGATGCAAAACTGAAAACATTGGCAGCAAACAATCAAGAAGAAAATTGCAATAATTAAAACATTTCTCTTGCCCGTATTTACCTACATAAGTATAGTATACCCGATACCTAAATATTTAGAGGTGAGATTATTAAGCAATATTTTCCAAATGATCTGAGGTAGTAGATTGAACCCCATAAAAGAAATATACTATCAAAGCATTAAACAAGGTGGATTAAATCTTATAAATCTGGTGGTTTTCTAGTTTATTTATCAAAAGGAATTTCACAAAGTTCATGCAGAATGAACAAAAACTATGGTACAAATGGACACAGAGGTGGATAGTCCCACTGCTAATCAACTGGAACAATGATGTGAAGAAAATTAGGAAAAAACAAGTCTTTCCAAGTTTTGTATGTGTAATAATGGAAAAGCTAAGGCAGTGGAATGTAGCTCTAGAACAGATACATAATGTTTCTATAGAAAAGATCTACAGCTAGATAATAGAACCGAACTTTAAAGAAACAATAATATAAAAGTATTCTGCTAATAGAATACTCGGTGATAAGTGAGTACTTGATGGATAAAAGAACCCTTCTCCCAGAAGTGGGATATAATATGGCTGAGTTGTCATGGATGGTTAAGTGTAAAAAATAACTCTTAACACAAAAGTGTTGCAGAAAGAAATTGTCCAAGACAGGGGTGTGCTGCACAAACAATAAGACACGATGGGGTATGCGTTGAACAGATATTACTGCATGCCCAGGGATGTAGTGTGGCATAAGGCTGCAGACTGAGTGCCTTTAGCCCCTGGAAGTGCGGTAATATCTATTCAATGCACACCCCGGAGTGTCTTATTACACTTATAAAATGGGTCTCTTATTTTCAAATATTTTTTCACACTAAAAAACTACATGTGTATAAAAACAGGAATCATTATGTTACCATGAGGTAAAATAGTCCTTCCACCTGCTACCTGATGATCTCATTGTATTTTTTTCATGGGACATTTATCCTATTGGGGCATCCCACCCCTATATACAAGAGTTGTAGTGAGCCTAACTTCTCAAAATTGTAAATGTGAACATTTTGGCTTTCTTTTTTTTGTTTCTTTTTACTGGCTGTATGCCAGGTCCTCACCCCTCTATTGAAGCAAGTGACTTGTATCCTGATCGACAGAGAGAGAGAGAGAGAGAGAGAGGGATTCAAGCGGTGCAGTTCTTCATCTGGCCTGTGAACGTTAATAAAAGAAAAATAAAAAAGAGGCTGCTTAGAATATTTGGCTGTGGGAGAGCCATAACAGCAGGAGACTAACAGAAAGTTAAGCGTGGCAGCGTGACCTGAGGGAAGTGCCTGGGAGAAGTGCTTCACTGTGTATATTTAACAGCTGGTGGGATGGAAGTCAGAGAAGTGGCAGCATGCTATGACAAGGAAGAAACAGTTATTGTTAATGTACAACTTAGGTAAATAATTAATTTGTGGGACTCACATTATGTTTACTGAACTTTCTGTATCTATTGCAGTGAGCAACTCGTGTCCCGATTGGGAGACAGAGAAAGAGAGGGAGTCGAGCTGCATGGTTTTTCATCTGGCCAGATATGCTGTATGAGGAACACTAAAAAAAAGGCTGCTTATAATATTTGTTTGGCTGTGTGAGAGCCATAGCCACAGGAGAATAACAGAAAGTTAAGCGTGACCCAAGAGAAGTCCCCAATGAAGTGCTTCTTGTGTATATTTAATGACTGTCAGCAGGCAGGTACTCTTTGAAGTGGCAGTGCAATATGATAAGAAACAGTTCTTGTTAATGAGCAGTTTAGGTTAAGAATTCATTTGTTGGACTCACATTCTGTTTACTGAACTTTTTATTGTAAAAAAAAAAAGGCTGACGACTGTGCATGGTGAGGCATTTAGTTTTGTACAGTTTTCCTCGCTAGCATTAAAAAAAATGGTAGCTAGGGCTGGCCCCAGTGGTGCTGAGGGTTGAGGCACTGGACACCACACTTTGTGCCAAGCTGGTGACCTGTGTCCAGGAATAAGCATGGGCCATCAGGGGTTGGCAGGGGAGGGAGAGGATTGAGCATCCAGAGGATTGCTCTCCTCTCTTGGGGAGGGAGGGGGGACTGGCATTCCCACTGAACAACTACCCCCAGATGGAGGCCAATGGGTAGGTTGGGTCAGAGGGGCCAGACATAGGGAGGGAAGCTGTGGGACTTCTGAGGACATGCATGCGCCTCTATGTGCTCACATACTGCATGTGCACCCCAGCAACGGGGAAGGGAGAAAATGTGGAAATACCCTGTCGGCTGCAGGAAGACAACCGACCCCCTGCACGATCTGCACCCAGTGACTGGTCTGAGGTAAGTCCTGGTGATACCGTGGTGATGGGGTTGGGGGGTCAGTCAGAATGGGGCAGGGGGCAGCCAGGGGCAGAAGAAGCATAAAAGACTTAAAAAAAATGTTGGATTTTGAAACTGAGTGTTCTAATGGCATACTCATTTTTTTTTTATTTCTATGCGGTCCTGTTTTTGAGGACTTGTTATTACCTGTGCATCAAATGGATTTGATGCACAGGTGACAACCAATCAAAATGCTGAATTTTCACTCCCCATTTTATAATATTCTAGAAACCATGGAACATTTTTACATAGAATGACCATATGTGAAACAATTTTGGACTGCACTGCCACTAATTTGGGGTGCTCACTCATGGCCACTAGTGACGTATGAGAATGTCATACTAAGAACATTAAATACTACTTGAAACTATGCCATCAATACTATCAGATTCATTTTTACATGTTATTAAATATTATCTGTAGCAATCATGATGTGCATTATTGCTTCAACAAAAAAAGATTTGACTCCAGGAACAGTAGTAAACTAATATCTAGAGAGTTAACATCAGTTTATATTACAGAATGCAAAAAATGTCTAAGCCCTGTTCACATACTACAGTAAATGGAGAAATCTAAAGTTTATATTATGCTGCTAAGAAACATATATTCCAAAATGTAGTTATGGAAAATGAAGTAAGCATCATATTATAGTATAAGTTTTGTTTTTTCTTTGACTGACATAACCATTATAATAAACTGTATGAACTTTGATGGTATTCAGAACTGTACGAAGGTTGTATGCTGTAATGTCTGAGAGCATTGTAAGATTTCTTCTGTTAATAAAAATTACCCAACTCTTAGGAGATATTTTATTTTACTAAGGTCACCCAAAATCATGTTAAAGATGTGGATCTTTGAAACACTTAAGTAGTACATGTGAGCAGACAAAGTACAATATTTGAGGTGAAGAGGGACATCATGGCCTTCATTGTACCAACACACCAATATGTAATTTCTGTGGAGAAGGATCAGTCATTCAGATCTTTTGGAACAAGACTTTCGTGTTACACAAGCACAAAAGTCAAAACCAGATAAAGGCACAAATCCCCTTTCTGCATTATCTCTTAGAGACAATCTCCAACCCAAACACCAGCAAATGGAACTTGTTACTGAATTTGAGGGAACCCAGTCATCTACATCCATGTACTCACATACACTGCAAATAATAGATCTGGCACCAGAGAACCCATTGTCACAAACCCACTCACCAGGTCAGCCCTCTACTCCCAAAGTGCCAACCTCTGAGCGCAGTCTTGTGAACAGGAAACAGAAACAGGGTAACCCTCCTGTCTGTTTTGTGGGTTCGAATCAACCTTTGGTCTCAAGTCTTGGAGGGATTCAAACTGTGAACCTCTTGCTAGCATACCCAATGCACAGGCTCAGATAATTCTGTCTTCGGGGGACCAGATATCTTTGCCTATGGGCACCTAACCAGGTGTACAGAAATGAACCCTTACAAACTCTAATAAAAGATCTCAGATTATGCTTACCTTTTTCCAGTTTGGTATCACCATTCAGGCTTATGCACAGTGTCTGCTTTAACCATATATACTTCACTTGTTAAAGAAAAGAAATTCAAAGACAAACCAAGTAGGCTCTAAAAATAGAGTTTTACCAAAATAGATAAAAAATATGTAAAACATAAAATACAGAACTATATATCACAAGACCATTAAAATCTTTTAAAAGAACAAGGTTTTAAGAGTGCAATTCCTACTACAGTACTTAGGTTTTGTCTCTCTCTCTCTAAATACCTGCTTAAAGTGCTCAAAGATGTTTCTTTGTCAGAGTGTAGATAAAAGTGTGTCTGAAGAAAAAAAGAATACTCTTTAAAAAACTGTATTTGCCAACCCCTTTGTGTGAGGTCACCTAGTTCCTCCTCTATTTATTAAAAATCATACACCCAGGAAGTTTTATCATTTTAGATGGAAAGTTAATTAAGGTTACATCAGCAGAAACTCCTTTCCCCATGTGACTTCCCCAATCAAGTCTGTAAATTTCCTTTCATCTATGAGCAGTATCCCCTCTCACACAGACATCAAAGCATTTATGACTTTGCACCTGTGTGCTAAACCTGGTTTCCTCCTCAAAACATCATAAAAGGGATACTAATTTCCCTCTTAGCAGTTAAAGCTATATTTAACATAGATAACAGGAGATTCTTGAATAAGGCCTGTCCTAGTCTGTAATTAGCTTCTGGCCTTCCAGGTAACACCTTGCATCTAAAACCTGTGTGTGTGTGTGTGTGTGTGTGTGTGTGTGTGTGTGTGTGATCTCACATGCTGTCTCAGCATCTCTCATGAGAGACAGTCCTTAACACATTTTTAAATTACAAAAAAAATCATAGTGAACTCAGAACTGGCTGTCCATGTGTCACAATCCTCCCCACCTAGACTGAATTTGGGGGCTCTATCCCCGGCATGGGATGAGCTTCCCAAATCAGTTCACTCCTTATACGCGTGAGACAGACCATCTGAGTTCTGGTTCCTGGCTCCAGTTCTATATACAATTGTCATATCATACCCTTGCAAAGCAAGATTCCATCTTAGCAATCTACCATTGTTCTTTCCCATCTTCATCAGCCAAACCAGGGGGTTGTGGTCAGTCTGCACCACAAAATGCTGCCCATACAAGTATAGCTCCAACTTCTTTAGGGCCCACACTATGGCAAGACATTCCTTTTCCACAGTGGAGTATGCCTGCTCCCTGGGAAGTAATTTCCTACTCAGGTACACTACTGGGTGATCTGTCCCTTGGCTGGATGTCTGACTCAGTACTGCCCCAATACCCACGTCTGAGGCATCAGTCTGAACTATAAAGGTTTGCTATAGTCAGAACTTATCAAAACAGGAGCACTGCACAGTGCCTCCTTCAATCTGGTAAAAGCTTCTTCACAGGCTGGGCCCCAGGTAATTTTCTTGGGCATCCTTTTCTTTGTCAGGTCAGATAGGGGAGCAGCCAGGGCACTGTAATTGGGTACAAATTTCCTGTAGTACCCTGCTGTCCCTAGAAAACTCCTGACCTGCTTCTGTGTTTCTGGTCTGGGCCATGCCTGGATTACCTCTATTTTTATTTGGTTAGGAGGGAGCTGTCCTCAGCCTACCACATGCTCAAGGTATGCCACTTCTTCTATGGCCACCTGGCACTTCTCGGCTTTGACAGTGAGCCCGGGCCTTCTGTATCCTGCCCAACACTTCCCTAAAGTGGGATAGGTGTTCCTCCCAGCTGGTACTAAAGATGGCAGTGTCATCCAGGTACACCATGGTGTACTCTTCAGCACAATTTAACACCTGGTTCACCAACCTTTGGAAAGTGGCCAGGGCATTCTTCATTCTGAAAGGTATTACTTTAAACTCAAATAAGCCTATTGGAGTGATGAAGGCTGACCTCTCCCTAGCTCTGTCTGTCAACTCTACCTGCCAATACCCCATGGTCAGGTCAATAGTTGTAAGGTAGGTCGCCCCTCCCAACTTGTCCAGGAGTTCATCCGTCCGGGGGCATCGGGTGGGCATCTGACTTTGTGACTGCATTCAGTCCATGATAGTCCACACAGAAATGAGTAGAGCCATCTGGCTTGGGCACAAGGACTACGGATGAGGCCCAGGGGCTGTGGGATCTCTGGATTACCCCTAAATCCAGCATCTTCTCCACTTCCCTCCAAATTTCCTTCTGGACAGCCTTTGACACCCAATATGCTGTCCGCTGTATGGGCATCTGTGTCCCTGTCTCCACATCATGAGTCGCTAAGGGGGTTAGTCCAGGCTTGGAGCTAAACAATGGGGCAAAGTCTGTTAAAACCTCCCTTACTTTCTGGATCTGGTCTGGGGCCAGCTGGGGAGACAATTATACTGCCTCCACAGAGGACTCCCACTTGCTTTCTTCCAGCAAGACCCGAAAGGGGGTCTCCTTCATCCATCTCCTCCCCATGACTACACACTGCAAACACCATGTCAGCCCTATCTGCATATGGCTTCATCATGTTGACATGGTACATCCTTTCTGTCTGTCTTCAGTCAGGTAACTCCACAATGTAGTTCATGTCATTTACCTTCCTAACCACTTTGTACAGTCCTGCCCACTCAGTCTGCAGCTTGTCTTTCCGGACCAGAATAAGGACCATGACTTCCTGACCCACCATGTACGAGCGAGCTCTGGCTCTGCGGTCGTACCACACTTTTTGTTTCTGTTGGGCAGCTGCCAGGTTGCTCTGGGATGTCCCCATAAGATCCTTCAGCCTTTCCCTAAACCTAAGGATGTAATCCACAATGGGAGTTCCCTGGGTGGCGTGCTTGCCTTCCCAGTCCTCCCGGATCAAGTCTAGGAGCCCACGTACCTGGCGTCCATATAAGAGTTCGAAGGGGGGAAAATCCTGTCAACTCTTGGGGCACCTCCCTGTATGCAAACAACAGGTGGGGAAGGTATTTCTCCCAGTCCCTCCCACAGCAAATGCCCAAAGCATTGATTTTAGGGTACCATTGAATCTTTCCACAAGCCCATTGGCTTCTGGGTGATACGGTGTTGTGCATCTCTGTACCATCCCACACTTCTCTCATAAATATTTCATCAGGTCCGACATGAAGGAACCCCTTCAATCGGTGATAACCTCCTGCAGAAACCCAACATGGGAGAAAATCCCAAGTAAGGCATCTGCACTTTGTCTGTCCTCGGTGAGGATAGGACGACTGCCTCTGGGTACCGGGTGGCATAATCCACCACAATCAGTATGAATCTCTTCCCTGAGGAGCTGGGGGTTTTTAAAGACCCCACAATATCCATTCCCACCCTCTGGAATGGCTCCTCCACTATGGGCAATGGAATCAGGGTGGCTTGAGTTTTCTCGCCTGCCTTCCCTATTTCTTGGCACCGGCGACAAGACCTGCAAAACTCCTTCACCTGCTGGGTGAAGTTAGGCCAGTAGAAATTCTGGGACAACCACTGCATTGTGCGCATGATTCCCAGATGACCAGACAAGGGAATATCATGTGCAATCTTGAGCAACTGCTCACGATACCCCTGGGGAACAACAAGCTGCCTGCCTAGCACCCCTCCCTCTGTCTGTACTGCCTGAGTATACATAAGTCCATTTTCCCAATAAACCTTATGTCTGCCGTCACCTCCCTGTGCGCCATCCAAGTCTGCCCAAGCCCTACACTTCTCTAAACTAGGGTCACTTCTCTGAGCAGCTGCAATACCCTCACACATTCCCAAGGCATGGGACAGGTCCCCTTCAGTCGATAAACTAGGGTCCCTAGCATTAGCATCAGAGCACTCAGGATCGCTGTCAATCCCAACCCTCTGACAATGAGTCACCCCTCCCTCTTTGGAGTAACCATCTGTAGCTGTGTGGTTACTTGCTACCGGGGAAATTTCTACCCCCTTTTCGTTAGTCTCCCCATCTGGAGACACAGGCTGGGGAACCAGCCTCTTAGTGGTTTCCACAATGGTTTCTGTGGGGTTCAGGGAACTACAATTTTCCCTTGCCACTTGGCTACAGGTAACTGCACATACCATCCCCTGTTTGAGATTGTTGCCCAGGATCACATCCACTGCTAAGGTTTTGGCTACAGCCACCTGTTGCACAGTTCCCCCTGTTTCACCCCAGTCTAGGAGAACACTAGCGAGGGGCAATGTTTTCGCCTCACCAGTAAAGTCCTGTACAGTGACATATTTATTGGGTTAAGCTGACCAGGCTCTACTAGATCCCCTTTACCAAGGTCAAGGATGCCCCTGTGTCCATTAACCCTTGCGTCTGTACACCATTCACCATGACTGGGTGCATGTTTTCCCTCATGTTCACTGGCATGCTCCCAGGGACACACAAACAACCCACTTCTTTTCTAGTACCATTCTGCGTATTTTTGCTCATTCTTTTGGGACACTGTCTGGCAATATGTGCAGTTTCTTTACATAACCAACATTCACTTCTCTTTTCAGAGCAATCTTTTCTCTGAAATCTGGGGCTAACTGGTTTTGGTGGAGGCAGTGAGGGTTTTAGCTGCCCTGAAGGTGTGCTTTTCCCTTTCTGCACTGCCACCCCTGCCCCATTTGCTCTCAGAGCAGGTCTGCTTTTGGCATAGCGGTTGGAGAGCTCAGCAGCCTCTTGCACTGTTTTGGGATCTCGGTCCTCCAGCCAGGTTTTTAGCTCTGCTGGGCATGCCCAATAAAACTGTTCTAGCAAAATCACATTTTCAATTTTATCAACAGAGTTTGCCTCAATTCCTTCCCACCAACATTTTAAAAACTGACGTTGTTTCATGGCTAGCTCCTAGTAGCTCATATCAGGACTTCTCCTGAGCTTACGGAATTTAGCTCTGTATGATTCAGCAGTTAATTCAAATTTTTTTAACAGTGCAGTTTTAAGTTTTCTGTAATCATCACTGTCCTCATTGTCCATTTGACCCAGTGCATCCTGAGCTTTCCCGGTAAGTAGCGGGGATAGCTGAAAGATACAGGACTCTCTAGGAATTTTAGCCTGAATACAAACTTTTTCAAAAGAATTTAAAAAGGCATCTATATCCTCCCCCTCTTTAAATTCAGCTATTAATTTGGAATTCAATTTGTAACCCAGTCCTGTAGTCCCAGTTAAACCCAAGCCACTTACCTGCTCTGGTGCCGCTGGTTGGAGTCGTAGCATCTCCAGTTCATGTTGCTTCTGGCGCTCCTGCTCCTCATGGTCTGTGTCTTGGAGTTCTCACTCTCTCTTCTCCTCTGCAGCTCACTGGAACTCATGCTCCTCATGGTCTGCCTCCCACTGTTCCCATTCTGCCTCTCATCTCTCTTGTTCTCTCTTCTCCTGGAACTCCAGCTCCATCCTGCTCAACTCAATTTGCAGCCTGAGTACTTCTGGATCCAGGATAGTGGTGACCTTCCCCTGCTGCTGTGGGCCTTCACTGACAGTGACCCTGTTGCCTCTTCATTGGATCTGGACACTGCACTTGCTGCTAGCCCTGCCAAACTCGAGGTTTGGTCCTTTTCAGTCACGGGATGTGACTCAGTGCTCTGGGTATCTGCTATCATCAGGGCATCCACTAGGTTATGTTTGCTGGCTTTCACCTCGAACAGGACTCCTCTGTCCCTGCACAACTGCCTTAAGTAGTCTACAGTATGCCTGCTCTAATTGGAAGCCATCTTCCCTAACTACTGCTACTCTGACTTGCACTTTAGGAAAAAAAATAAAACTGGTAGGAACTTGACTGTATGCCAAGTGATATAGTTCTGTCTCTTTTTAAAACAAAACTCTGCCTTTTTCTTTCTTTGCAAGTGAGCTGATGATCTCAAGCTGACACACTGAACAATAAAAGCTTATAATACCAAAATTTTCACACCGCTGCCAACCAATCTGTCACAAACCCACTCAGTCGGTCAGCCCTCTACTCCCTAAGTGCCAACCTCTGAGTGCAGTCTTGTGAACAGAAAACAGAAACAGGGTAACCCTCCTGTCTGTTTTGTGGGTTCAAATCAACCTTTGGTCTCAAGTCTTGGAGGGATTCAAACTGTGAACCTCTTGCTAGCGTACCCAATGCACAGGCTCAGATAATTCTGTCTTTGGAGGGCCAGATATCTTTGCCTACGGGCACCTAACCAGGTGTACAGAAATGAACCCTTAAAAACTCTAATAAAAGACCTCAGATTACTCTTACCGTTTTCCAGTTTGGTATCACCATTCAAGCTTATGCACAGTGTCTGCTTTAACCATATATACTTCACTTGTTAAAGAAAAGAAATTCAAAGACAGACTAAGTAGGCTCTAAAAATAGAGTTTTACTAAAATAGATTAAAAAAAATATGTAAAACATAAAATACAGAACTATATATCACAAGACCATTACAATCTTTTCAAAGTACAAGGTTTTAAGAGTGCAATTCCTACTACAGTACTTAGATTTTGTCTCTCTCTCTAAATACCTTCTTAAAGTGCTCAAAGATGTTTCTTTGTCAGAGTGTAGATAAAAGTGTGTCTGAAAGAAAAAATATACTCTTTAAAAACTGTATTTGCCAACCCCTTTGTGTGAGGTCACCTAGCTCCTCCTCTATTTATTAAAAATCATACACCCAGGAAGTTTTATCATTTTAGAAGGAAAGTTAATTAAGGTTACATCAGCAGAAACTCCTTTCCCCATGTGACTTCCCCAATCAAGTCTGTAAATTCCCTTTCATCTATATGCAGTATCCCCTCTTACACAGACATCAAAGCATTTATGATTTTGCACCAGTGTGCTAAACCTGGTTTCCTCCTCAAAATGTCATTAAAGGGATACTGATTTCTTTCTTAGCAGTTAAAGCTATATTTAACTTAGATAACAGGAGATTCTTGATTAAGGCCTGTTCTAGTCTGTAATTAGCTTCTGGCCTTCCAGGTAACACCTTGTATCTAAAGCCTGTGTGTGTGTGTGTGATCTCACATGCTGTCTCAGCATCTCTCATGAGAGACAGTCCATAACACATTTTTATATTACAAAAAAAAATCATAGTGTACTCAGAACTGGTTGTCCACATGCCACACCCACCTCCTACTGTAACAGACACTAACAATGACTTAGAACCAGTACCTATAGAAGATGGGATACAAGAACCAAGGGAAACCCTCCTACAACCAGTACAGGAGGAAGCAGTACAAAGAAACACTATCCCCACGGAGGAGACATGCCCTCAGATACCCTCCCCCAGCTACCTCTGATGGGTTCTTACAAGTTACAGCCTGGAAGTGAGGATTGAGAAGCAGATCGCATTCTAAGGCACTCCAAAATGAGGATCTGATTTTGGAAAATAAATGTGCACCCATACAGCAAGCGAGGTAGTGGGGAGACATTGGGGGGGAGGATTCTGAGGCATTGTTGATTGCCTCCCCCCTTACATTGTCACTATAGGGACTGTCTTCTGAAGCTGAGGAAGTGTTGTCAGAGTCCCAAAAATCAAAAAAGAAAAAAAATGGAGGATTCATTCAGAATCTAGAAAATAAAGGACACAAGAGGCAGTGTTTGACATGGTTACTATTTCTATTGACCTGTTAAATGAGATCTCACCTACATGTTAGTTGTTTATCCCCAAATGTAAACAGCACTAAGTCACTGAACAGGAGAACCACTACCTTCTGTATTTTAGGGCAAGCTCTGTATGATTTGTCCTTCATGCAAGACACTAGGTTGCAATCCTTTTCTAATATACTGATAGCACAAAAAGCCTGGGTGTGGGGAGAGACATTTTGGTCTACTGGAGAGGAGATCTGCACAAGAACTGGAATTTGTTTCAAAAATAGTAATACTGAAGTTATTAGGTTAGTGGAATTATACCCTTGGCATGTCCTTCTTTTGGATATGAGTTAACCAGGACATAGATTCCTACTAATAAACAGCTACACCCTACAGACCAAGGCAACCAGAATAGAGGTACCATACCTGTTTACATATAGAGATTTATCTTGGGGAGACTTTATTTGTGGTTTAACCCAGTTAGGTAGAGGGGCAAGAACAGGCAAAATGTTCCGTGATTCCAATTTTTTTAGATAAAATGTATAAACTAGCAAGGTTAATTGATGCTCTTGGCTATACAAAGACAAAAGCAGAACAAACATACTTCTGGGGAGCCTTGCCAACAAGGACAGATTTTTGGTTTACTGTATATCAGTATCTTCCAGTGTCCAAAACAAAGTTACACCTGATGAAATCTGTGTTCACAGGATACTAGGTACTCTTTTCAATCGGATTTAGCAGAACCTTCAATTGAACAAGGTTTATGGAAATTTAATGAATCCAAATGTAATCACAAAACTAAAAGCTACTGTAGAAACCATGAAATCTGTTTCTTGTATTTATGACTCACCTAAGGAATGGTTGGAGGATAGCAGAAAATATTTCCAGCACTTTGTTTAAGACAGTCCCTAAATATGGAATGATCCAAATATCATAAATATATAGATATTTGCATACAACTGCATAAACTGACCTCCTTAACAAAAGCAACAAAGAGTGCTTATAGAGAACAGATGCGGATATTAAAACAAGAAATGAGAGTATCAGTATAACAGAAATCTTTGGAACCAGGGAAAAAGGGAGGGATCTGGAGGCATAGACACCTGTACAAAGGAGATGGCCCCCATCCATCCAGGAGGGAAAGAGCAGTTCTGAGTGGAAAGTTTAAATGCTACTTTGAAGGGTATTGAAATGAGCCAAGGGGAGGAAGAAAAAACAAGGGAAGCAGAGAATGCACCCCCCAAATGGAACAGGAGGGAGGAAAAGCACAAGGGAAATAAATTCTCCATGGGTAGAATGGTGTAGGGAAAGGGGGGGTCAGGAGGGTCAGGTGATGGGTCTAAGGGTAATGAAAGAGTTAAGGAGGGTGGGCACATGAAAAATGAAAAAAGAGATGACAGTAACAGGGACAATGGAAGGGTAAAGGATGGAATATGGAATGTGGGAAAAGTAAGGGCAGGGCAACACAAAAGGAGTAGAGTGTCATGTGCACTAATGCAAGGAGCCTAGGAAATAAAATTCTTGACCTGGAGACAACAATTGCTGAGGTGGACCTTGATCTGGTGGCCCTAACAGAATCATGGTGCATAGACAATCACAGCTGGCATATAGCCATTCCGTGTTACAATAAGTTCTGGAAGGATAGAGTAGGGAAGAAGGTGGCATTATATATGTGAAGGAAGGCATAAAGACCACGGAAATACAAGGTCACAACAGGGACCTGGAAGGGCTAGAGGTACTAGGGGCTGGCTTAGAGACAGGGTCCGGTGTCCTTATCCATGTGGGGGTGGTATATAGATCACCACCAAAGGGGGAGGAGTTAAGCAGGGTTCTAGGAAAGAACATAGGAAAAATGGCAAGCAAAGGCTAGGTATCAAGTTTGGAGGACTTGAATCTGCTTGCTGTAGACTGGAGAATTATTGCTGCAGCTACAACAAGAAGCAGGGACATTCTTGACTCCCTACAGGGGGCATTTCTCAGGCATCTGGTTACAGAACCCACTAGGGATGGAGTAGTGCTGAACCTTGTTCTTACGAACAGGGATAGCATTGAGAAGTCACGGTGGCTAGCCCCCTGGGTACAAGTGATCATTGTATAGTGTGGTTTAGCATACAGATTGGGCAGAAGAAGAAACACACTAGGATGATGGTCCTGGACATCAGGAGGGCAGATTTAAAAAAAATGGGAAAATGCCTAGTAAATACATTGAAGGGGAATCTGGCTGGGTTAGTGAAGAAACAGTGGAATAGAATAAATGAGGGAATAAATAAGGTAACAGCAACTTGTTCGAAAGAAACAAGCAAGGGTATGAGGAGGAAGAGGCCACTATGGTCTCAAGGGAGGTGGCTAAGGCAGTAAGGGAGAAAAGAAAACAGCTCTTAGAAGTACAAGAAGACCTAGATGGAGGAGGACAGGGAGGTATGTCCAGACAAACAAAGGGAGGCAGGAAGGAAGGTTAGGGCAGCAAAGGAACAACAGAGGAGAGGATAGCCAAGGTGGACAACAAAGGGAATAAGATTTTTTTCAGGTACATGAGTGATAAGATGAAAGCTAGGTGTGGGACAATAAGGATCAGGAAAATGGGGGGTGGGGGCTGTGCAGAACACCAAGGAAAAGCTAAAATATTAAATGAGCACTTCTGCTCATTTGTCACAGTGGAGTGGAGGAGGGGATGGATCAACATATATCAGAAGCCACCAGTGGGAGGGGGGAGTGGACCTAAGTCCATTTTCAGAGGAGAGAGACAGAAAAGGGTTGGAAGCCCTAAAGGAAAATAAAGCCATAGGGCCAGATGGGACCCACCAAAGGGTACTGAAAGAACTGAGCATGGTGCTAGCTGCCCCTCTGGCAACACTGTTCAGCAACTCATCGGAGACATTAGTAGTTCCAGAGGATTCCATGTCACTGCAGCGACAGGAAATTTGCAGACTGTCATTACAGCAACGGCACAATGCCAACAATTTCCATTGTGCCGTCACTGTATAAAAGTTTGGTTTTTTTTGGCTCTGCCCCCCCACACCCTCTGCACTATAGATTACCAACTCCAAGTTGGAGTTGGTTCAGGGAGGGGGTGAACTCCCCAGAGACAGTAGCATCGGGAAACCAGTGGACCATCACAGCCAACAGCTGATTCTGTCGCTGTGATGGTCTTCGCTGTTTTCCCATTACTACGGTGATGGAACATGGTTCCGGAGGACTAGAGGAAGGCAGATATGGTCCTTCTGCACAAGAGTGGTGGAAAGGAGGTGGCTGGTGATTATCGGCCAGTCAGTCTAACATCAGTGGTGGGAAAATGAATGGAAACCATGTTGAAGAAGAGATTCATCGAGTACCTGAAGGCAAATGAGCTGCAAGACCTCCAGCAGCATGGATTCATGGGGGAAATCATATCAAACAACTCTATTAGATTTCTTTGACTGGGTGAATAAGGAAGTGGATCAGGGGAAGGCAGTGAATGTGCTATATGGATTCCAGTAAAGCCTGTGACACTGTGCCACACAGACGGTTAATTGATTAACGTAGCAACCTGGGGTTTGGAGACAAGGTAGTAAACTGGATATCAAACTGGTTGAAGGATACGAAGCAGAGGGTAGTGGTAAACAGCAGTCACTCTGGGGATGGAAGAGGGATAATTAGAGTACTACAAGGATCAGTACTGCATCCTGTCCTGTTCAGTGTTTTCATACGTGACATTGCTGAGGAACTGGAAGGGATGGTGGGTCTCTTTGTGGATGACACAAAAATCTGTAACAGGGTGAACACCCAGGAATGTATGGAGAAAATGAAAAGGGATCTGGGGAAACCTAAGGAGTGGTCTAGGATGTGTCAACTGAGTTTCAATGCCAAAAAGTGCAAAGTCATGCACCTGGAGAGGGGAAACCTGGGGCTGTGTATAAGATGGGGGAGGTGCTTATAGTCACCAACAAGAGAGGAATCTTGGGCTAATGCTATCTGATGATCTTAAGGCAGTAAGACAGTGCAGAAATGAAGTAAGCAAGGCTAGTTGGATGCTAGGTTGCATGGGAGCGGAATTTCTAACAGCAGAAAGGAGGTAGTGTTGCCACTATATTGCTGTTTAGTGAGACTCCATCTAGAGTACTGTATCCAGTTCTGGAGGCCACATCTTTGCAAGGAGATGGATATGGTGGAAGCAGTCCAGAAGAGGGGTACCAAAATGGTGCAGGAGTTGCACAAGAAATCGTATAAGAAGAGGCAACAAGAGCTCTCCATGAAAGAGCAGAGAGAAAGAGGGGGCACAACTAAAACCTATAAGTAACTCATGAGGTTGAACAAGGTGCAAGTGGGAAGTCTCTTTCAGAGAAGGAATACCAGAACATGGAGGTATTCTACGAAGCTAGAGGGGGGAGTTTAAGAGGAATATGAGAAAACACTTCTTAACTGAAAGGGTGGTGGATATCTGGAGCAGCCTGCCAGAAGAGGTACTGGGGCAGAGAAGACAGAGGGGAGCTTCAAGCATAAGTGGGATAGTCAAGTGAGCATAATATGTAGAGGAAAGGGAAGAGGGAGGAACAGCTGTGACCAAATAGGGTGCAGAGTGTGGAAATAGGTACATTAAAGCAGCTTAAGTGGGCTTACTTGTCCTTTTCTGATGACAAATTCTATGTTTCTATGCTTCAGAACAAAAATTTGGTACACATAAGAAAAAAATATCACGTGAACCCATGTGAAAGTTGTGCAGATAGAATACACGATAAAATTATAGAAGGTCTACAGAAAGAAGAGGGGATAATGTCTACAGACAGAAATAGAATTTCCAAAATTGTTGACTCCTGTATAGTATAAAATGTTGGTACAGCATTTCCTGAGAATAAGGAGATGGATTCTCTTTTGAAGAAATGTGACATCCCAGAAATCCCTGAGGTATGTAACAGATACTTAGTTGACTAATTCACCCCAGAGGAAATAAAAGATGTTATACTTTCCTTAAAATTAGGCACAGCACCATGTAGTGACAGGTTCCCTTGGGAATTTTATAAATGGGTAATAGAGTTTTCATTAGAGGAATTTTACCATACCTTCTACCTGACAGAGCTTCTGGTCCCTTACTGCCCTGGGAGATTGCTACGCTCAGCCGACGAGGGGTTGCTAGAGATTCCAAGGGTGTGTTTGAAATCTTCTGGGGCTAGAACATTCGTGCATGCCACCCCAACCCTTTGGAACTCTCTACCCCGTTGGTTACGTGAGTGCACGACCGTGGAAGGATTTAAGCAGGCACTAAAAACTTTCCTATGGTACCAAGCTTTTGGTAACTAATTATTGGATGATACCAGTTGGATATACTTTTGATGCTGAGATGTTTGTTTTGTTTATTTTGTGATTTTAATATTGTTAGGGGGCCTTGGTTTTCGAAAGGTGCCATACAAATAAAGTTTATTATTATTTTTATTATTATGAGATAAACGTCTGACAATGGACATATACAATGGTGCCCTTAAATTACTTTTCAAGAAAGGTGATAGAACAAAAATCAGAAATTGGAGACCTATAACACTGCTGAACACTGATTTTAAGATATTGGCAAAGATTCTTAATAATGATTGGCAGAGGCCACAGAGCATCTTATTCACCCTGCTCAGTCTTGTTCAGTCCTAGGTCACAAAAAGCATTCATTGTTTACAGAAGGTACTAAGGAAGTATGGGATCTTAGGTCAATTTATTGGTTGGATTGATATGTGTTATTTGAAAGCATTTGAATTATGTGGCCAGAGTCACTAAATTTTGCCCAGGTGCAAACCCAGTTTGCCCAGGGCAAACTGGGTTTTGCCTGGAGTTGGTATTCACAAAGCCCAGTTTGCTACCGGGCAAAGTTGTGAGGGAGGCCACAATGCAAATGAGGGGGAGGGGACCTGCATATCCCTGCAGTGCAATTCACAAAGGAATTGCTCCACGCAAGGTCCTTTTGCGAAGGTTCTTGTGTGGAGAAATTAGCTCCGACCAAAACCTGGCGGTAATCCGCACAACCCTAATGGTTGGCAGAGGTACTGCAGCCCCCCACTCCAGTCCTCCAATTGCCATCCCCATAAGTGAGATAAATTTGCCTAGTGTAGTGCTGCCCTCCACTGTCCCCATATTATCTATCTATCTATCTATCTATCTATCTATCTATCTATCTATCTATCTATCTATCTATATTTGCTGTAGTGTAGTGGTGCCCTCCCCTTCCCCAACCCAATCACTGGCCCCATAAGAAAATCCAGTTTTCTGTAGTGTAGTGTCCCCCCTTCCCCAATCACTGACTCATATAAAAAAAGAAATGTTTCCGTAGTGTAGTGGTCCCTCCCCAGTTTCCAATCCCCTCCCTGAAGAAATAAATGCATTTCCTGGTAATCCAGCACCCCTCCCCCCTCCACACCCACCAATCTCGTAATAAAAAACCCTTTCTGTAGTGTAGCAGTCCCTCTCCCCCCCAATCACCAACCTCACAATAAAAAAACTCCTTTCTGTAGTGTAGAAGTCCCTCCTCCCTTCCTGATCACTAACCCCATGATAAATGTCCCCTTTCTATAGTGTAGTAGTCCCTCCCTCCTCCCTGGTCACCGATCGTGGACCCATGACAAATATCCCCTTTCCATAGTGTAGTGGTCCCTCCTCCCCGGTCACCGATCGTGGACCCATGACAAATATCCCCCTTTCCATAGTGCAGTGGTGCCCTCCCCTGCCCCGATTTCTGACCCTTTTAGAACAGTTTCCATAGTGCAGTGGTGCCCTTCCCCACCCCAAACACCGACCCATCCCAGAACAGTGGCTTAAGTGTAGTGTTCCCTCCCTCTCCCCATCACTGATTGCCATCCCCACATGCTGTACAAATTTTCCATAGTACAATGGTGCCCTTCCCGTTCCAATTACCAGCTCTATCAGACATTTCATGGTGTAGTGGTCCCTCCCTCCCCATCACTGTCGTCATGCCTGAACCCAAAACTCCTATTCCTGGTAGTCTAAGGTCTTCCCCCACCCACCCTGTCCAGTGTGACCCCACCACCCCTCTCCCCATCCCAATTTGTGATCAGTGACCAGCACATCCTGCCTCTCACCACCTTGGCTGGCCACCGACTGAGGCCTCATGGAGTTTGTTCAGTCTACAGTACAGCTAGGTGACTGTGATTGACCAATCACAATCACTGAGACATGCTGTAGACTGTACACACTCCATGAGGACTCAGCCGGCAGCCAGCTGTGGTGGTGAGAGGTGGGCTGTGCTGGTCACCGATCATGGGTTGGGATGGGGGGAGTGGGGTGGAGGGTCACACTGAATGGGATGGGGGTTGGGAGAGGGACCCTAGACTACCAGGAAATAATGGTTTTGGTTTCAGGCATGGCGACTGGTGACCAGGGAGAAGGGAGGGACAACTACACTATGAAAATGTGTCTGAAAGGCTAGTTGATTGGGACAGGGGAGGGCACCTCTGCACTATGGAAAATGTTTGCAGCATGTGGAAAAGGCAATTGGTGACCAGGGAGGGGGGAAGGCCACTGCACTATGGAAAGGGGACATTTGTCATGGAATCAGTGATCAGGGAAGGGGAGGGACCACTACACTATGGAAAGGTTTTTTTTACTATGAGGTCAGTGATTGGGGAGGGGGAGGGACTGCTACACTACAGAAAGCATTTTTTTATTATGATGTTGACAATCGGGGAGGGACCATTAGACTACGGAAAGGTTTTTTTTCATTATGAGGTTGGTGATAGGGGAAGGGGGGAGCCTGGACTACCTGGGAATGCATTCATTTCTTTGGTGAGGGGATTGGAGACTGGGAAGGGACCACTAAACTATGGAAACATTTATTTTTTATATGAGTCAGTGACTGGAGTGGGGAGAGGGACCCTGGACTATCAAGGTACAGCGATTGGAGGATGGGAGGCACTACACTAGGGAACTGTGGCTGCATGGGGCATGGGCTGGTTGGGGGGCTGCTCTAGGGCAGACATGAGCCATGCAAATGGACCCATAATGGGCATGCTAATGGCCTATTTCACCTTGCATGCCCAATGGACTCATTTGCATTGCCACTTTTGTGAATAGGACCTTAGCATGTGTGTGCTATTGTTGCCAGCCCATTCTCCTGGCTGGCTGTGGGGGCAACGGTACTGGGGTTCCTGGTGGTTTTCTTCGGTTAGCACAGCCCCCACCTGCCCCTATTCACAGTCAGATACTGTACCGTGCTAGCCGACTGTGAATAGCAGAATTGCCCCCTAGTGCAACCGTGAGGTGCAGTGCAAACTTTTGCATGGCACTTTTGCTTTTTATGTAAATCCTGGTCCAGATTTAGATTTTATTGTTTGATTCCATAGAGTCTTTACAATTAGCACAAAGACACGCCATAACACAGAGTTATAATAATCACTTGTATAACTATATCAGTCTATATTAAATATGATTAGCACCTTTATAAAAACCAGTTTACACAGATATTTACACTAGAAAATCAGATAAGAAAGACATGCAAGTGAAGATACTCTAGAAGCATCAGCTAAATATACAATAGCTAGGTGTAAACAGGACCCCAAGGGTTCATGCCTGGTTACCTACATCCCCTTAAAGTTTAAGGCAGCCTGTGATCCCAACATTTTGAATAAAAATAATGGTCGATAGGCCCATATAAAATTAATTATTTATATGTCCTCCTTCAATAGCAAAATGCATTTTGTATAAACTGCAAGGTAGTTAGTGTGATAATAACAGGTTAATAAAAATTTGTAGTTTAAAAAAAATCAAACTGCTTGATAAACTCCATAAACAGACATTTGATAAATAAGTCAAAGTAATATAATCATTCCCTTCTATCGGAGCTATATCAAGCCTCATATTGACTATTGCTCACAATTTTGGGATGGACTAAATATTGGGGAACAGCTTAAACTAAAGAGAATACAGAAAAGAGTCATGAAAACAGTCACGGATTTAGAAGACAAAAGCTACACAGAATGGTTAAATATTTTGAATCTCCATACCTTCGCAGAAGAATAAGGGGGGATCTGCTATATATGTGCAATATATATAATGACAGTAAATTACTGGATAATATAAACATGTAAAGAGGGACTTTGGCCAAAAGTGCTACATTGCAGAATTAGAATAAGCATACCCCCAATAAATCCCATACCAAAAATTAGGTTTCTGCATTACTTTGTTTTAAAATTATAAGCTATTTTGTAACCCTGATTTCACTACCCATTCAAAATAGGCAGTTTCTGTGAAGAGCTGATGATGATGTCATCTTCTGAACTCACAGTCTAGTCCTCCCTGTCAGTAAGCTTATATAGTAGGACCTGTTTCTCCAAAGTTTAAAGCGATTTATCAAAGGTTGTCATAGAAAGTCCTTACATGTATTATTATATATGGAAACATGTTTTTTCTGAAAAAGTACCACTATATATTATAGAATGCTAACAGGAAAGAATGATAAAACTGAGCCTTAGATCAGCAAGAGGAATAGAATATTTGTCACCAAAGTGTAATATTAATTTGGGTAGAGGTAATTTTTTTTCATAAAGGACCCTTTCTTTGGACTCTATTACCAGCAGAGATCAGAATGAAAAATGATAAAGGAATGGTGGGGCAAACTGAGAGTTGATTTGGGACAAAGAAGATAGAGGGACTCTAATAATAAACAAGATATTATATTAGTTTGAATATAGGGTAAATTGTGCAATATTGTTATTAATATGATGTATGTATGTATGTATGTATAGTTGTTAGTTAACACTTTCTCGTATAACTGATGTAAGTCAGTATATTTTTATATTTAGATATTCAAAATATATGTTGAATTGTAATCAATGTATGTGAAATTTTACGGATATCAAAGGAAATGAGTTTTGACTCAGTTGAGTTGCTGATTCATTATTTATAATGAATAAAGTTTTTACTACTACTACTCCTTTTACTAAAATAGGCATAGTAACCTGTAAGAGTTGGAAATCAGTCTCCTACCATTCAAACTGCCAAAAAGTACTCTTTTCCATGGGAAAAAAAACTTTTATTTCAGTACTCCATTTTATTTGCATAGTCCTGCCCCTTTTTTCTCAGAACTGCAACCCCAAACTTTACATCTTGCAAGGAAAACAACGTTTTTAAAGTGATTTAGCAAGCTTTGCCATAGCAAATGGGAGTAGTAAACTATACTAACCTGTAGGAGTTGTGATTCAATCTCCTACCATTCAAACTGGCAAAAAGTGCTTTTTTCCAAATAATAAATGCTTTTATTTCTGTGCTCTGCTTCATTTGCATAATCCACCCCTTTTTTCTCAGTGCTGCAACGCCCAAGCCTGATGTCATGCAAGGGAAATAAAGTTTATAAGCACTATTTTGAAACAGAGACCTGTGTTGGTCAGTTTTAGTATTGTAGACATCTACACTACTGACGTAGAAGACTACATCCCTCAGTACAGAACTCTTGTCAGCTAGATACTATATGCACAATGCCTTGTTTGGAAAATGAACATATGAGAGCTTTTATTGCTGAAGCCACTACCAAGATATTAGACTGCACCTCACAGTAAGGGAATTGGAAAACAACTTCTTATTGTACCCACAATGCCTTGTTATGTACATCTACATAGTAGGTGCAGTCACCACCACCATCATAAGGGACTGCACCTCTGAGTAACTAACATTTAAATCACCTTTATAATTTGCCCAGAACTCCTTGGTGCTGTATGTAAAACATTGACAGCTCCCTTTGATGATATCATTCTGGGAGTGTGGTCGCACAAAGAAAATTGGAGGGCAGGCAGAAACAAAGTGCTGATAAAACATCAACAAAACTGACTATGGCAGATTTTTTTACAAAACAAATTGCAGCTTCAACAACTGAAACATGGCTGACAATGACATACTATGTGAAAAAGGCATTTGGGGAACTTCCATAAATCACTTTAAACTTTGGAGAAACAGATTCTATAAGCTAGCAGGGAGGAATAGACTGTGAATTCAAGAGATGATATCATCAGCAGTTCTTCACTGAAACTAGCTTTTTGATCAGGCAGTGAATTTAGGGTTGTAAAATGACTTGTAACTTTTAAACAAAGTAACTTAGAGATCCCCAGATGCTCTGCCAAATCCTCCCTCCTTGTCCCCCATGGTAGGATCTCCTATTGTCAAAGCAGTATAGTGCAGTAGTTTAAGGCTCTGAGCTACAAATCTGGAGACCTGGGTTTGAATCCCACAACTCCCACTTACATACTGTGTGACCCTGAGCAAGTCACTTAATTTCTCTGTGCTCCCAGGTCGCACCTGTAAACAAGCTTTCAGCTTAGTGTGTCTCTCCTGGTTAAACAATTGGAAAAAAAAAGGTCTTTCTGCTATTGTGCCCCCCTCTGGCTAAAAAGCTTGCCATCCACCTTCTCCCTGAAACCCAGGGCTGATTTAAAGCTGGTCTAAAGACCCTCCTCCTTGACTCCGCTGCCTGTGACTGTGCTTAGCCACATCATCTCATGGTGGATATGTCCACCCCCACCCCCAAGGCTCAATATCCAGTCTCCTGGCTAGCCTAACACCTCCTTCTGCAGAGCTGGCCTAACTTTTGCACTAGTTCTCCCTGAAGCTATCCTTCTGATGTCTAAACCTATGCAATTACGTCTTACTTTAACCTCAATTTTTTGTACTACCTGATGCTGGGTCAATGGGCTTAAACTGCATGTAACTTCTAAGATTTGCCACTGTTTATATTCCTACACTTTGTACTCTTTTATTCTTGATGTGAAGCCTTTGCAAAAGAGTCCTTGCCTCAAAGGGTTGTAATTCTGATTGCTTAATGAATAAATAAATACATAAATAAATAAATAAATCTCATTTTTGGCATGAGGCTGATTGGATCTATGCTGATCCAAATTCTGAATTTACTGATGCCAGAAATTTAGACCATAGTTCCACTTTAACACAAACAGCATACTATTACATGAGGGCATACTAAGCAGTTGAAACCCAGTACATATAAAACTAACAGACAAAATTTATATTACACACAAAGAACAGTTAGGATATGGAACAACTTGCCTGCAGACATAGTGCAGTGTGAGACATTTAATATGTTTTAAAAACAAATTAGATACTTATATGACAAAGGAAGAACTAAGAGATTATTACCACTAACATAAAGGGCAGCATAAATGGACCTTAGAGTTTACTGCTGTTCCTATTATACAAATGAAATACAAGTAAAATGAATACAAATATGTGCAGCAACACACATTAAAATTCATTCCTATTACTGAATAGATCCATATCCTCAAAAAACATTGGAGTATCTCAGCTACAGTACTTGTTATCTTTTATCATTCTGGCATAAATCCACTCCAGACATTTCAAAACATCCCACACTATTACTTCAAAAAAAGGGTTCATCAAACCTTAGAATATGTCATCAGTTACATGACAATATTGCCCTATGTATTGTGTTAGACACTGATTTCTAATATTTTCATATTTGGGACAGTGCAGAACCACATGTGCCAAAGTTTTGAATGAATCCACCCCACAATCACATTTCAAATCTCCCTCTACATTACTTAGTCCTTTAACTGTATACCTCCGTTTTATAATTTTTGAGGAAATGTTTCAAGACTAAATTTTATGAGGATTGCTTGAGTTGTATGTTCAGTGAGAAAGACAAGAAAGGTTCCCAAGGAATGAAAAGTTTTGTTTGCCATTGAAAATATTTAAGTTCCTTGATTCATTGCATGTCCTCACATGCTGATTGTTCTTTTAATTTACAAATATTCACATAGGCTGGAGAAATTATGATTTTTTTAAATAATTACTCCATAAATGATTCAAGTTGATTGAACCTAATATTTCTTTAACTTCATTTAACTATGTTGATGGTGTTCTAACTTCATTTAACTATGGTGATGGTGTTCCAATAGAAAACAATTTTGATTTTTCTTCTAAACACATTTTTAAAATTCTTCTCTCAGCCATAGACATTGCTTTAATCCAGAAGGTAATTTTTCTACTCCTTGCCATTGTTATCATCTTGGTTCTGCCTAGTTTGACTCTTGCAATCTCTGTAGGGGTAGATTTTGGAACATGGAGAATATCTCTGTAGAACTGGTTAAAAAGGTATTGAAATTTCTCACTTTCTCTCTTTCTGTACCTCAGTCTTACAGTATATAGGGCTGTGCTATTCAACTTCATTTCTGCAGCGTGCAGAGCTGGGAATAACATATAGCCCTCATATTAAGTAAGAAGAGTAGCTCATTTTTACTTTGTATACATCTTGCTTTTACATCTTGCGTTTACATCATCATGGTGCATAGCCCATTTGATATCATTAGAGAAATTTAGGCCCAAGTTACAAAAGCTCTTAACTATTTCAAGTTCTTCACCCTCAGTTTTCCATTCTGATTTAGATTTCCTTTTTCCATAAATTAGAAGCTTACCTTTCCCTATATTGATTTTTAATTTATTATCCATACAGTTTGTTTCCAATATTGCTAGTTTCCATTTAAGTTTGATGGGAGAAACCAAAATTAGAATCAAATTATCAACATACTCCAAAGCCAGTATTGACAATCCCATAAAAATGGAGAATAGTTACTGGCTTCAAGCAGTTTTAAGAGGAGAGCATGTATAAATTAAGAAGAAGGGGATCATAAGAGGAGACCATTTATAAATAAATTAAAAAGAAGGGAGCCTAAAGGTAACCTTGTTTTAAGCCCCTCACCCACATTAGAAGAGAATTGATCCGAGACATTTCCCTGTAGATCATATCTGTTAACCAACCAATTCTCAGAATGTAGGTTTATTACAATCCTAAGTAAGTTGTGATCTGTGTTTTGGGCACATCATTTCTTTTATGAGAGGAGCCTGGATATTCTGCCAAATGTCACTTAATGTCAATAAAAGTGCAATGAAAGGGGATTTTCTTCCTACAGTAATATGTTTCTACAATATTAAAGAATAAAACATTGATCTGTGAAGAATATGAATTTCTGAATCCTGTCTGAAATGGATTTAAAATATTATTACTTTCTGTCCAAGCATTTAATTTTTGTAAAATTATTCTCATAAAGATTTTTCTAAGCAATTAATAAGATTTATGAGCCAATAATTTTCTGTTCTTGCAAGATTTCCTTTTTTTTAAGAATAGGCATGCTTATATTATATTGGAGGCAATATAGTGCAGTGGGTTAAGGCTCTTAGCTGCAAATCTGGAAACCTGGGTTTGAATCCCACAGCCCACTCTTGCATACTGTGTGACCCTGGGCAAGTCACTTAACTTTCCTGTACTCCCAGGTTATACCTGTAAACCAGCCTTCAGCATAGTGTGTCTCACCTGGTTAAACAAATGGAAAAAAAAATATTGCCTTTCCACTCTCCTGGACATGTATCTTGTACTACATCTTTGTCGAAGAGTATTGCTTGTGTGTTACTTCACCAATAGGTGCCCACTTTGTAAACTTGTGGGGAATCTTATCTAATCCAGGTGCCTTGTTACTTTTTATTTGGGTAATGGCTTCTGCAGCTTCCAATGGGGATACTTTTAAAGTATCATGTTTCAAACACAGGTACTGCAGCAGTATTTTGTAGTTGTGGATTTCACTTTTATTAAAAAAAAAATAATAATTTTTATAATATTTGACCTAGCATAACATGGAGATGTGGACTGAGATGTTTTAGACATAATTTCCTGTTCCCCTGGCAACCAGCCTCCAAAATCTTTTTGTATCCTGGCTTTTGGTGGCTTGATACATTTCATCCAATTGTTCCCTCATTGTTCGTAAAACAAAGGAACATATTATACTGTTTTATAATTTTTTTTAAATATGTGTAGTTATCTCTTGATGGATGCTTTTAACATATCCAGCCACTTTCAATAGTTCAGTATTGTACCTCTTGCAGTCTGAGTTAAACTAGTTTTTTTTTTTATTAATCAGTTTCTTTTGCATAAAAGTGGCAAATCAAAAATATCCTTAATTCTTTAATTACAGGACCTCACTGCGGGTCTTCTCCAGGCATTGATCAAAAATACTTTCAACCATGAGGCTTTTATTTTGTATTATCTTTTTTCCCCTATGTACTACCACTTTCAGCCACTCCTTCAGGCTGTGCCAAGGCACCTCCGAGCCATCCTGTTCCTCTGCCCCATCCCTCATATTTTCAGTCCCCCCCAAGGTGACCCAGATGTAACCCTTCACCAGACAGGCCCCCCCTCCTCCAAAGGGAGAGGTACCTGTGAGGCAGACAAGCACACTATTTAGCCCTGGGGTACTGCTGAGGGATGAAAGGTTCCTGGGACATTGACAGCATCAGATCACCAGGCAGCCTTCATCCAGTTGAGCATGGAGCCAGTTTCCATTTTTCTGGTAATGTTCCCTCTCTTGTGCACGTCTGTGTTACCCTCGGTCTCCACCAGAAGTCACTGCAGAGCTATGCACTCCCAAAGCCCACCCCAGGAGAGAAGAGCAGTCCTCTGGATGCTCAATTCTCTCCTCCCCTGCTGACCTCCCATGCCCCGAGTTCATTCCCGAACCTGGGTCAACGTCATGGGTCGAGGTAAGGCACTAGTGCCTCAGCCCTGTATGCCACTGGGCTGGCTCACCATGAGGCTTTTAATAATCATTAAGATCTACTCTCCAAGTTCTTCATTAATGTATACCCTTTTTCCATTTCTAATTTCTATTTCTGGTAAGGTATGCAGTTCAGCCAAGTGACTTCTATCATTAGATTTTTTCTGTATTTTTTAATTGTAGGCTGTATCCTAATTTAGGGGCAATTTGTTGGTTTAAGAAAAAGCCTGGACATGTCTCTCATCCATGCCAACTAATAGGTAAATAAATATGGATGTTATTTGTACAATACAGAGACTGTTTATACAAGTTTATCACATTCGGTTCAGTCAGTTGGGGTGTATGATTGTAGATTCACTGGCCTGGGGGAGGGTTGGATGGTCAGGGCTGTATGGCTACAATTAAATTGGAGTTTAACATAATTTATAAATATTTCATTATAATTACAACAGGTATTTAAGTTTAACTTAATTTTAACTTCATTTAAACACATACACCTGTTTATAGTTAAACTTATTGTGTTGAATATTTTGAGAGTAAGATATGAAATCAAAGATTTGGAAATTATTTTTTGAACTTATTTTGTTAATTTTTTTTGTGTATAGGATTAATGATATCCAAAAGTTCATCAGGCTGGATGTTCTAGCGATGTGCTCGCAAGCAATCTGAGCGAGTGAGTTCACATACTTAAAGTCAGTAATGTACAAACTTAAATTGTGTCTATTTAGGACAGATTATTAATATATAATGTATTTATTGCCTGTAGGTCGTAAGGCATTCTCCTGAGGAAGCATATATTTGCATATGTGAAATGTTGAGATTTATTGACTGAAAAAAATTTGAAAATAAAAAAGGAACAGCAGCAATACAAGGAATTGTCTGTCCATTATTGAATGACGCGCCCCCCACCCCCTTTTCCATTGAGCATCTTTTTTCAATAGGAAAATGATTACTCTCAGGTCTTTCAATAGCCTTATCTTGGCTTATAGTAGTAAGGTTTATTGTTCAGCTAAAGAGCCATTACAATATCTTGACAATTACAAACATTTTCTACAAAGCACAGTATATAAAAAGTTCAATAACAATTTAGACATACACTATAATATGCAATACATCATAATACATATAATGTATTTTATAAGTTAGATAATAATATCATAAATAAGTCAGATAAATGAATCCTCTCTGTACTCAGACTGATATTAATAAGCCCAAGACAAGTTTCCTAATAGTCAGAAAACAGCCATCAGGCCAAAAAGGCACCATAGCAGTCCAATCCATACCAGCGTAGTTTACCTCCATCACTCACATTTTGCCCCATCAGCAACTGCCCAGTAGCCAGAACAGACATGCTGCGATATAGGGCAACCATTAAAGGTACCATGCAGTGCATGCTGCTCCGTACCCTGCAGACCACTTCCTATCTGGTCACTCCCATTGGCCATACCCGAGGCACTACTTTGGTACTTTGGTAGTTCTGGACAAAAGAAGGCGGGTTGCCCATCATGATTGTCCTCCATATACATGGAACATTATCCCAATCCCTACCCGAACATCCATATATCTAGTTTGTTTTTGGAAGTTATGATGTTTGTTGAGTCAACTATCTCTTGTGGTAAACTGTTCCACAATCTAGGTGTTCTGATTGTGAAGTAGTTATTTCTTTTATTACTTTTAGCTCTCATCACCTCTAATTGTTTATTGTGAAGTCTAGCTACTGTTTTTCTAGTGGAATATTTAATACCGCATAATTTCATTTGTTCTCGATTTCCAAGAATTTTAAATAGTTGTTGTAAATCTCCTCGGCTACGTCTTTGTGCCAGTGTATATAGTCCTGTTTTGTTTAATCGGGAATGGTAATCCAAGTTTTTTAGGTGTGGAAATTGCTTTGTAGCTCTACGTTGTACCTGTTCGAGTCTATTTATATCTGATTTCAAGTAAGGATTCCAAAATGGGGAACCATAATCCAAATGGGGCCTTATATGGGATTTATAAAGGGACAAAACACAATGTTCAGATCTGGTCACAAACGTTTTGGAAATTCTACATAGTAGTGCATTTGTTTGGGCTGCTATTTTAGTACAATGAGTTGAGGAAGTTAGTTTATCATTAATCATTATCCCTAAATCTTTTTCTGCTAGTGAAGTTCTAATAATAGTATTATTTAAGTAGTATGTTTGGGCCAGATTATTTTTTCCAATATGTAATACTGCACGTTTAGATAGGTTGAAGTATATTTTATTTGTTGATGCCCATTTTTCTACTGCCATCAAGTCTGCTTGGAGTCCATGTTTATCACTGAGATTGTTAGCCATCCCCCCAAGTTTGGTATCATCCGCAAACTTTACCATTATATTACTGGGAGAGATAGTCATGTCACTTAAAAATATATTAAACAGAGTTGGCCCAAGTACAGAGCCCTGTGGTACTCCGTTGGTTACATCCCTATCATCAGAAAGGGCATCGTTTACCCTTACTCTCTGATTTCTTCTACTCAACCACTGATTTATCCAGGAGATTAATGGAATTGAAATTCCCAAATTAATGAGTTTATTTATTATTATGGCATGTGAAACTTTATCAAATGCCTTACTGTAATCTAGTAGAATGACATCCATTGGTATATCACAGTCTAGATTATAGCTAATGTAGTTGTAAAATGAGATTAAATTTGTGGTACATGAATAACCTGATTTAAACCCGTGTTGATATATGTTGTTGATGTTTAAAGTTATCATTTCGTTCTCTAATTTGAGTTTAATAATTTTTTCCATTAATTTACAGGGTATTGATGTTAAGCTAATAGGGCGGTAATTTTCAGTTTTAGAATGTGATCCTTTTTTATGAATGGGTGTAACTATAGCTGTATGCCAATCCCTGGGTGCTACTGAGTTTTGAATAGATTTATTATAAATTATCGTTAGGGGTAAGAAAATAGTATTTTTTGTTTTCAGTAGAAATCTTGGAGATATATTATCTGAGCCTGAACTAGTGTGTTTTTTTAAGGTATTTAAAACAGTCAGAGTTTCCTGTTTTGAAATCTTATTTACTTCAAGGTTTGGTGTTACTAAAATAGCTGATAAGATTATTTTTTGTGAAAAGACTGATGCAAAGTAATTATTTAATTCTGTTGCAGTTGTTTTATCAGATGTTATTATTTGTTTGTTAATTATTAATGGTCCAATTGTCTTATTACAACCTTTTTTTGTGTTGAGGTATGAATGTGGAGCTTTATGACAATCCTTTGTGTGAGCTATTTTAAATTCAAAGTTATGTTTTGCTATGATAATTTGTTTTTTTTAATTTTTTAAGCGTTTCCCTGTATGTTATTAGAATTGAGTTAACTATAGTTTGTGGAGCTTTTTTGAGTTTTGTAAACAGTTTTTTCCTTTTTGTGATTAACGTCTTAATATTTTTGTTAAACCATTGTGGAATCTTTCCCTTGTTATTATATTTATTTTTTTCAGGTATGTATTTCTTTTCTAGTTGAGTTATTTTTTCTTTTAAGAAGTCCCATGCTTCATTAGTGTTTAGAGGAAGAAGGATCTGTTCCCAGTTAATTTCATTTAAAGAGTGATTTATTTGATCAAAATTAGCTTTGTGATATTGTTTTAGTTTAATTTTGTTTATTTTTGGTTGAAGATGAAATTTTATAGCGAAGGTTATGGACATATGATCACTATTTCCTAGGGGTGCTAAGATTTTGGTATCATGTATAGGTGTTTCTAGGTTTGTTATTACTAAATCAAGAATATTGTTACCCCTAGTTGGTTTTCTTATAATCTGTTTTAGGTCTAAGTTTATAATAACTGAAAGGAATTGTTCTTCATGCTGATTTGTCCCTGAGAGAGTATCCCAGTTTATAGTTGGTAAATTGAAGTCCCCCAGTATAAGTACTGTATCTTTGTATGCCAGTTGATTTATTTCTTCAGTTAGAGACTTAGTAATTTGTAAATCAGATGTTGGTGGTCTATAGCACACACCTATGAGTAGTTTATGAGTATTTGTTGGTTGGATCTAGGCCCATACACTTTCTGTTTGTAAGTTAATTTCTATCCCGTAAGAGTATATATCGTTTCTTATAGAGACTCACCCCTCCACCATTTTTTGAGTTTTCTCTGTGTTTAAAGTAATGTTTGTAACCAGGGAGTTCTGCCATCCATTCTTTTTCTGAGTTACCCCATGTTTCTGTTATTGCTACTACCACCAACTCTAAAGTTTAGGTTAGAATTTCTAGTTCTGCATACTTAGAAATGTTAATTGATCTTGCATTTAGAATAAGAATATTTGCTGTGAAATTTTTGTTATGGCAGTAATTTTTAATAAGAGGCTGGGATTTATTCCCAGTCTCCCCCTTGTTTATTAGTTTAAATAAGTGTTGATGTATGATGTCATTTTTTTGACCCAGAATATTGCTGCCTTTTCTGCTTAAATGCCATCCGTCCCAACAATACAGTGCAGGTTTATTTTCAAATTCTTCCCAGTGTGTTAAACATTTTATTCCTTGTTTATAACACCATTTACGGAACCATTCATTCAGACTTTTTACTTTGGAGGTAGTATAACTAGTGGCTCTTGGGATGGGTAGTATCTCAGAGATGCAGACAGTGCAACCACGGTCTGTCAGTATGTTGTTTAATGCAACAAAGTCTTGTCTGATTTTCATTAGTTGTGATCCCTTGTTATTATTTGTCCTTGCATGGATAATTACTAGTGGGTTTTCGTCAGCAGTAGATAGTATTGATTTTGCCATTGATGTAATATCTGCAATTTTTGCTCCTCTAAAGCTGGAGTACATATTGTTCTATCTAAATATTTTATAATTGAGTCACCCATTACAATTACCTGTTTTTGATTAGTATGTGGTTCAGCTAGTGAAAGTGTATTTAAGGAGTTTGTTAAATGTTCCTTAAGTAAAGTGGGGTTTGTTTCTGATTTGGTGTTATTTTTTTGACATGTCATAGGAAGTTCAGATTCTTCATCTTTATGTACAGTATTACTACTATTTACCAACACCATGTCAGCCTCTCTGTCTGTTTATTTCACTAGTGTTTCAAATGAATTATGTAGTGGAAGTTCGTCATTGTTTTCTGAAAGGTTTTTGTTTTTCTTTGTGTGTTTCTTGTAAGGAATTTTTGTCCAGTTGTTCTCTGTTGTATATGTTAAAGGTGTTGAGGATATGACTGGTTGCTCTATTAAGTTGGTTGTGGAATAGTCTTTTAGAATTTTTTCTAGGGGGAGTGAATCATCTAGATTTTTTGTAATAAATGTGTTAGTTTCAACCAGCAATGACATCTGATCTATATAGTCTTCTAAAGCCTTGATTTCAGGTTTAAGATTATCTTTGGGCTGTAAATGTTTGATTTCTTCCTGTAAACTTTGTACCAAGATACATCTTTCACAGACAAAGTTAGGTATTTGTTTACCCATTGTATACATTGAGCATGACACACTTATTTTATTTGCTTTCTTCATGGTTAATAGTAGTTTAATGTGTATTTAAACAATAGTGATAGAAAGACCATATATTCTCTTATTACCTTATTGATGATCTTGATGGTAGGGCCCTATGCCCGTTTGCCCTGGTGGACATAGTAGACACATGCAGACACACGTGTCTCTGCATGCGTCTCACTTGTCTTGACCCCATGCATGCTCACCATGCTCGCTGTCTGAGTTTTTTAAGTGGTGAAACCGGAAGTGCGCCGCAGGCGATTCGGTTTCGCGCTAGTTTACTTGCACAAGTTAATACAATTTAGCCTTTAGGAAGGCTGTATGGCAACAGTAAAGGTGTTTCCAGTCTGATAGTACCCCCTGTAAGAGCTTTTAAACAGAATGGTGCAGATTTTTAAGCAAGAGGTGTCAGGAACTAGCCCCTCAGTCCTCCAGTATACCACACTGCTTAGTGGCTCAAGTCAGGAAGTATCCAGCAACAACAGAAACGCTCAAAATAAACAAGCAATAGTATATCTGGCAATAAAAATGGTTTATCAGCACTTCTACAATATAGCAGCAAGTGTGTAGTCTGAATGAAATTATGTTTCATGAGGGGTCTCATCTGATCACACAGTGTCCACTCTGATCCTACCTGGAAGCCAATAGGGCCTGCTGGCATTAAGAACACATCCATTTGGGCACCATGCAGTGCATACTACTCCATGCCCATGGATCATCTTTCATCCAGCTACACCAGTCAGCTACTATTGAGCATACAGCAGGACTCTGTGTCACAGTCCAATCCCATCATTCCACTCCAGTCCAATCATTCCACTCTATATCACCACTGTGCCTCTTTAATGGCCAACTGGACACACTGGTTTTGAAGCATGTCCACTGGGGCACCATGCGACTCATGCTGCTCTGTGCCCCACTGCTTGCTCCAGTTCCAGCTACTCCCAGTGACCACTCCTGCAGTGCATTATGGGGCTCCATGTCACAGATGGAGCCACTCATGGTAAATAAATTTGTCCTGCCTTATACCAAAAGGCCTCAAGGCAATCCCATAGCTTTAATAACAAATCCAGATAACTATAAACACATAGGGAACTATAGCTCTTTTCTATCCAACGATCCCTGCATTTTAAATCTTAAATAAAATCAGTATTTATTACAAACTCTTTAATTACATATATCCATTTAAGGCATAATTCATTGGGCTCAATAGCTCCAAATCATATTAAATATCATATTAAAATATTTCATATTCAGTAGATATCATATTATCAAACTGGAGAGCTCAAATTGCTGAAATTTCAGTGAAACATAAGAATAGCATTACGCTCCAGGCATCAACAACTTTAAAAACAAAATTAAGGCTCTGCAGATGCTTTCAAAGTCTAAGTTACTAACAGCCAAGGACTTATAATAGTCATTGCCTCAGAAAGTCTTTCAAAATATGACCCACTAGGGGTTCCACATACATCCCAGCACAATTCCCCAAAACAGTCAAAATTTAAAGACTCTACTTATGAGAAGCCTTTATAAACTTAAATGGTTTAACTTTATACAAATGGCTCAATTAGGTGCTAGAGTCCAAGAGAAAAAGGAAAAAAAAAGGAAAAGAAATAAAAACATTCTTTCAACTTTGCTTCTGCTATTATAAGTCCAAGGGGTCACTCAGTACCACCGTCCTTAATCAAGCGCATGTGAAGTATTTGCCCTTTTAATCAGAAATGTTCAGACTTTTAAAACATTACTTTTACCACTCAGAGTACTTCACCAGTCCCATTTCCCATATTGATAAATTGCTCTATTCTTCCTCACCAGGAGTCCATTTAAATTCAATGGGTCTTTGTTTCAACTTTTACTGAGAGGCACGCAGCTCTGTCACATTACATACCTCGTTTCCGCTAATTTTTCAAAAGATTTTGTAGGCGCTTGATGTAATCACCTCATACAATAAATCATGGAATCAAAAAAGATTTTCTGGACATTACTACTATCAGTCCTTTCATTCTCTTTCCACTCAAATGGCAGGAACACCATTATTTTCAATAGCTTTCCATAACTTTTAATTATAGGGTGGGAAAACTTCAGTAACTTTTGCCCATTGCTCTTTTTCCTTTTCCCCCAGTCACAGTTCCAGAAAAGATTCCAGACCTGTAAAACAGAAATGAAATCATTCTCTGAGCACAGTAAATGATAGCCAAAATCTTAGTTCCCAGGTTCCCTAGGCAAAGCTAGCATACCTGTAAAGATTTAATGAAGGGCATGTCAGCACAACAAGGTGTAGTAGGTTCTGTCTTTCCATTCCACAACACAATTCCCACAGAATGCCAGCAACCAACAGCCGGCCAACCAATTTCTTAAACTTCCTGACAGAATGCTTTTTTAATCAGCATCTCTCTCTCTCTCTCTCTCTAACTCTGCGGATATTCATCAAATGCTGACATTAACAGTCAGTCCTGCACAGACCTCTAATGCCAAACAAATCTGTCTGCTGCTTCCAACAGAAGCTGCATGCCGGCAGACGCTTTAAAACACTTTTATAAATAAAGTACTAATATCTGGGATTAGAATGAACCAAAATATCCTGAGTTTCGTTCAGCAGCAAGACTGAATTTAGCTAAAACAGCTGTTGTACATCTAAGCAAACTCGGAACAACGAAAAGAGCAGCGAGGAGCAGAACAGCACCGCAACCATCTAGCAAGTAGTTGGTAAAATTTGAATAATTGCCAATAAAAGAGGAGAAAGTAATCAATAATTTTGCACCTCTCACAGAGAAGTAGATATGGTGGTCCAGAATGTCTTCATCTAGTAGCCCACTTAGAACACATAAGTTAGATCATTCAAGGAAACTAATGATTGTTTTGCCACTTCTTTTTACAATTGTATCCATCGTTTGTCTTTTGGAAATGACTGAATCCTAATAGTCAGTATTTACACCCCTGGTTCCAATATTTGCATTGAAATCTCCCATTGTTAGCACACCAGCTTCTGGTAATCTCTTGAGAGCTTTACTTAATTCATGTTCTTGCAAATCCCAAAAGGTCCTCCTCATAATAATCTGAGTTCTGTGGAGGCATGCAGCAGTTCTATAACAAAAACATCTCTTGGTTAAAGATGCTAAATGTAAATATAAAATGATTAACAATTTTGATAATTTAACTACAAGATTTTTGTGTAATTTCACATGAACAGCAAGTCCTCCCATCTGTCGACCCAGTGAATTATTTTTGACTGCTTTGCTAGAGATACAATTATATCCCTCAACCCGAATAGCTGTAGTTGCCGAGGTTTTTTGTAAAGATACAATCATTTTTTGTTTGATCACAGATTGTAGTGAGAAAGAAATACTTTGATCTGCTGGGAACTGAACTCAGGCCCCTGAAAACCATTTCACTGTTCTAGGCACTGAGTTACAGGCTCACATGGTTGGAACTTTTCTAGCTGCAGAATATGCAGTACTAGAGAAAGAAAGAGTGTCTGGGAACCCCCATTCCAACCACGTGAGCCATGTAGCTCAGTACTTAAACCACTGGAATGGTATACTGGAGGCCTGGGTTAAGTTTGCAGTAGGCTGCACTATTTCTTTTTCACTACAATTTGTGATCTAATTGCTAAGCAGTGGCTAATACTGCACCAAAACATCCAGTTACCATCTCAGCTTTTCCTAGTTGCAAGATTTGTAATACCAGAGAATGCAAATGTGTTCAGAAACCCCCGTTCCAACCACGTGAGCCTGTAGTTCAATGGTTGGGGCACCAGGGTGGTATTCTGGGGGATGGGTTCAATTCCCAGTAGGTCACTTTCTTTCTCACTACAATTTGTGGTTTAATTACTAAGCAGTGACTAATACTGCACCAAAAGCATCTAATTTTCATCTCTATTTTGTTTGATGAATTCATACAAAGATCATCTACAAATTTCTTATGTATATCTACAATATTTCAAGCAATATTCCCTTCACCTATCTCCAATTTATGCTCATTTGATACTGATGGCAGGGGACTTTGGGGTCTGTATTTTCATTATTTACTGCCGTCAGTCAATCTTGATCCTTGGTATTTAAGAGGTCAAATTTATTATAAAGTGGGATACCTGAATTTCCCTGGGCCAATATTTCAGTAATTGAAAGGAGTATCTGTTGAGGATTTTCACTGCATTTTTGTAAATCAATTGAGTTTGTGTCAAATACCAATTCCTGTATTTATTTATAGATGGTGAGCTGACCATTCATTCCTCTCTAGATAGTTTGGTCATACCACAGACCAATTTATTTAGTTAGTTAGTTATTTATTGAAAACTTCAGAAAATAGCTTTGAGCACAGATGCTCATTTACAAAAGTTCCACATTAAATACATAGTCACAAAAAAACATTAAGGGCCCAATATTCAGAATGCGCCTGGCAATGGCTCAAGTGGAGGTGCAGCACAACCGAGGTGTGCCATAGCAAGAAAGGGAGATATTCAAAGGAGATGCACCATGGCTCATCACCTCTGAATATAGCACATAATGCACAGGGCACATATACAATGCACCAGCGCATCCCTCAGACAGGTAGGACTGGGAATGCTCCAGTGCAACTATAGCTGCACTGGGCGCAACCCAGATATTCAGACCTGGACATGCAAATGGGGCCATAATGTATGCATTGCACAAATGGGGCCATTTGCATGTCATTATGGTCCCATTTGCACGTGTTGAGCAGGGCAGGACAGCAAAATGCACCTAGCGCCCTGCACAGCATGCAGTGCTGTCAGTGGAAGTCCTGTAGACCCCCCGCCTGTAACCCTGACCACCCGTAATGTGCGACAAATGATTTTTCTGGTAGTCTAGTGGTACCCCCTCCCCACTGGTAAGACTGATCACTGTATAATAATATGTGAATCTCCATGGTAGTCTAGCAGTACCCACCTCCATGAGCCCTGATCCGTGTACTACTAAAATCAACCCCGGTCCCTCATAGTCCAGTGGTTTCCCCTCCCAGAGCCCTACTCCATGTTAGTATACCACAACCTCATTCTCCCTGGTGGTCTAGTGGTCTCCTTTCCCAGAGCCCAGATCCATGTCTGAAGACAAAAGTCCCCAGTCCCTGGTAGTGTAATGGTACCCCCCACCCTGTGTAGCACAGTACACTACATTGATAGTAGTTCAGTGGCCCCCCTCACAGGCTCCCTGCCCACCCAGCACCCTCCCATCATTGGCAGGCAGCTGAAACCTTCCCATATACTGCCCGGCCACCCGCTGAATGACAGCGTACAATATGATCTGTCATCCCATTGGTCCACACTGTGGATCAATGGCCTTGCAGTGCATACTGTACATGTCACTCACAAATATGTGAATAAAGGTCCAGTCATTCACATATTTGAGAGTGACATGTACAATATGCACTGCAAGCCCATTGGTTCACAGTGTGGACCAATGGGCTGACAAATCATATTGAACGCTGTCATTCGGCGGGCGGCTGGGCAGTGTGCAGGTGGGTTGCAGCTGCCCGCCAATGACAGGGGGTACTGGGTGGGCCATGGATGTAATGTACTGCACTACACAGGCAATCCTAGACATGGGCAGGGTGGGGGGTACCACTACACTACCAGGGACCAGGGGCATTTGACTTCAGACATGGATCTGGGCTCAGGAAAAGGGGACCACTAGACTACCAGGTAGAATGAGGTTTTGGTACACTAACACAGATTGGGGCTTGGGGAGGGGAGACCACTGGATTACGAGGGACTGGAGTGCTTTTAGTAGTACACAGATCATGGCTCAGGGAGGTGGGATACTGCTAGACTACCAGAGACTGAAGACATCCTCATTCCTTGGTGATCAGTTTACAGGCAGGGAAGGGGGTGCCACTAGACCACCAGGGTACATATGTGTGTTTATGGACAGTGTTCTGGGTGGGAGGGTGGCCACCCATGGCTGGCAGGTGCTGTGTTGCACCATGCAGTACAGCAGCCCACCTGTGGGTGGCCAGCATTTGAGTCATTTTTTTCAGGCTCAACTTTGTGTCCCAGTATTCAGTGCATCTAAGGGCTGTGCCACCATATGCACCGCACATCCTGGGCTGAATATCGGGATGTACCGCATATGCATGGGCCTGCCCCCTTCAGATGCGCTGAATACATTATCATTGCACCCCGGTGCATCGGGACTTGTGCTGGGCAAGTTCCCTGTATGAATATTGCCCCGGGGTGCAATACTGGGGTTGCACTGGCATGACTTGGTTGAGCCAGGTGCAATCCCTTTGAATATTTGGACCTATAAGTACAATATGCAGTCCCAGAGGAAATGCAGTCGAGTCAGGCTCAAAGCACTTAAGACAGATTAATGGCATACAGTTTTGAAAAAAAAATCCATATAGATTGTTGTATAAAAAGTCACAGGATATGTACAGAGAGAAACCAAATAAAACAGTTTAACAGTTACAGTTGCAATGGTCTGCAGGGGCAGACAGCAGAGAGCTCTTAAACTGATTAATCGTGGGGAGATTCAGCAGAGTATCAGGCAGTTCATTTAACCACCTAGTGGCCCTGACAGCAAATGACTGCTTGCTCAGCTGAGTGTGCCGGAAAGGAGGCTTAAGGGCAGTCCTTGCCATGTTCCTGGTGTTGTATTGGTCGGAGATCGTGTGGAAGCGACTTGTTAAAGCAGGGGGTATTAGGCCCAGGAGTGCCATTTTGGCTAGCAAACAGATCTGGAGCTTTATTCTGCAGGGTCAAGGTAGCCTGTTAGTGAATGCATGAAGTGTATAACTACAAGTGTGGTTATTTGCACCAAGTACCATACAAAGCAGCACACCTTATTACAGATAAGCTTTAGTTTGTTTTGCACCATGCCACAGGCAGCCTCATAGGCAGGAATGCCGTAATGGTAGTTTACTCACCTGGTAAAGGTGACTGTGGGGGTATATATCTCTGAGGCACTCCACAGCCATTACATCATGGGTTATGTTCACCTGATAGGTTGCTTGATGCACATGTGACTTACAAAGAAGTCAGAGCCCTTTCCTCTGTGACCCTTCCCATCCCGAATCAGTGTGAAGACTTCCAAAGCTGTACCTTACCTGGAAATAGAGTTAGCTGGACACTGTTTGGCTTGTGGTTAAATAAAGTATATTGAACTGCCATTGTAGTTAAAAAACAAGAAGTTATTTTATTTTCTATTGCTACATTTTAGTTTACTGACCAGCTCGTATGAAATATGTTTATCTCTATTACTTGCATGTGACTGTCTGCCAGGTGGAGTGTGGAGTGTCTCAGAAATATATATTCCCACAATCACCTTTACCAGGTGAGTAAACTACCACTGTGGGGGATAATGTCTGAAGCACTCCACAATCATTACATCATGGGTTCTAAAAAGCAGAACCCGGATTTAATGGTGGGTTAGACAGTCACTTTTCTGATTATTGTCCTTTGCTGCCAGGAGTACTGATCTGCCAAAGTTGGCCTTTAAGTCTAATGATACATCAGTCCTGTAATGTCTCGTGAAAGTGTGCAGTGACTACCAGGTGGTGGCAGCACAAATTTCCTCCGTGGTGGCTAAGTTTTTCTCTGCCCATGAGGATGCTATTGCTCTGGTGGAGTGTGCTTTACTATCTTCTGAAAGAGTGAAATTATTTTGTTTGTATGCTTCTGCTATTGTCATCTTAAGCCAGGAGGTGATTGTGGAGCGTAATACAGGATGCCCTTTTTTGTATTCATGTATTATAATGAAAAGGTGATCTGTCTTCCATATGTCATTAGCCCTGTTGATGTAAATGGACAGTACTCGCTTCATGCCTAGTGTCTGGAGTTGAGGCTCCTGTACCAATGCTTATGCTGGCATTTGTACTGGTAGCTCTATCGGTTGTCCCATGTGGAAGGGTGTTGCTATTTTTGGTACAAAGGAAGGGATGGTTCTAAGGGAAACCTGACCATTGTAGAATATTAGGTAGGGGGTTTTGCATGACAGTGCCTGTAGTTTTCCAATGCATCTGGCTCAAGTTATTGCCACCATGAATGTGGTCTTTAAGTTTAACCATTTGCGGTCAACTGATTCGAGTGGTTCAAATGGTGTATTGTCATTGCCATGAATACAAGATTTAGGTCCTATGGAGCTGATATTGGCGTTATTTATTGTCTAATATGTGTTGTTGCATTTGGGAACCTTACAACGTCTTGGTGGGCACCTGGTGTGGCTCCATCTATTGTTCCTCTTCTGTCCCTATAGCTGCCACTTGTACCTTGAGTGTCGAGGCTGCTAGTCCTTTGTCTAGACCCTCCTGTCAAAAAAGGGAGGATGTCAGTGATGGATGAATGCTTGGGGTTTAAGCCTTTGTTTGTGCACCCATTTGCGAAGCTGTTCCAGTTGCATTAGTATGCGGAGGTGGTAGAGTTTCTTCAAGATTTCACCAATGTGTCTATTACCATTGGGTGGTATCCTGCTTTTAGCAATCTCTCCCTTTCAGGAGCTAGGCTGTTAGCTTGAGATTCTGTGGATTTGGATGTCTTACTGGCCCCTGCGTATGTCGAGGCCTGTAAGGGAGTCGCCATACGTGGTCCAATGCCATTGATACCACTGTCTCAAATCATGCCCTCCTGGGCCAGTAGGGGGTGACTACTATCACTTTCACCCTGGAAATTCTGATTTTTTTGAGGACTTGTGGAATGAGTGGAATTGGAAGGAATATGTACGCTACGTGGAAGATCCATTATTGTGATAGGGCATCTATCTTTGAGGATCTGGTGTCCCTGAATTAGGGGTAAAATTTTGGGCACTGGGTGTTTTTGCTGGATGCCATTAGCTCCAATTCTGCTGGCCCCCAGTGCATTTTGATTTTGTGGAAAACTCGTGGGTGGAGTCTCCATTCCCCTGGGTGAATCTGTTGATGGCTCAGCCGATCTGCTGTCGTGTTGAGTTTGCCCGGCTAGGTGTATCGCTGAGATGCTGGCGAGATGTTTTTGCACTCATGGAATCAGTTTTGATGTCTCCTTCTACATCACAAGACTCTTGGTTCACCCTTGTTTGTTGACATAGGATACCATTACCTTATTGTCTGATCTGATCAGTATGTGTTTGCCTTTGAGAAGCTGTTTGAAGTGTAGTAGCAATAGAAATACAGCCTTCATCTCCAGAACATTGATTGGGAGCTTGGCCTCTTTTGTGGACCATTTTCCTTGTGCCGTTCTTTGTTCTGTGATAGCTCCCCACCCCGATAGGCTTGCATCTCTGGTTATTACCACCTCTGGCTGAATGTCCAGTGGCATGCCTTTGTTAAGATTGTGTCTGTGTGTCCACCATGTTAGGGATTTTAGCACCTGTCAGGGTACTGGTGTGGTCCTTGTGAAATCTATGTCGTGTGTTGGTCCTTGCTTGATGAATTATGTTATGAGGGGCCTCATATGCCACCTCACCCATGGTATTATGTCTATACATGATGACATTAGACCCAGTGTTTGTGAAGTTAGTTCTAGTGATGGACTTCTATGTCTCTGTATTTGTGACACTGTGGACATTAGGTTGATTATGCTTTTCTCTGATGGGTGCACCAAGCCCTTCATTGTGTTGATGATTGTCCCCAGGTGTTCTAAGGACTGACTGAGGCTTAGGTAACCCTTGGCTTGGTCGATTACCCAGCTGTGATTCTATAGACTCCTTATCACTGTTTGTGTCTCCCTGATGGACTGTTGTACTGATCTTGCTCAAATGAGCCAGTTGTCCAGGTATGGAATTGCTTGTATACCTTGTTCCTGTAGCTTGGCTGCTAGCACCACTGATACATTGGTAAATACTGGGGCTGATGCTAGACCAACTGGGAGTACCTGATATTGAAAATGTCTCCCCAGGATCTGAAATCGGAGGACATTTTGGTGGGATGGCCGGATTGGGATGTGCAGGTATGCATCCTTGAGGTCTGTGGACATCAGGATATCCTCATGGTGTATGGTCTTCAGAGTGGACCTGATTGTCTCCATATTGAAAGGTCTAAATAGGACTGATTTGTTCAGTGCCTTTAAGTCCAGGACTGGTTGTGACCCTCCTGTTTTCTTGGACGCAGTGAAGAAAATTGAATATAGCCCCCGACCCCCCTCTGCTTGCAGGACCTCTGTTATAGCCTTGTTCAGAAGTTAGATCCAGGATTTGGTGGATCATTGAAATCTTTGTTTTGTTTCTGGAGACAGGTAATATGATTAACCTTCGTTGTATGGGCATTTGGCACAGTTCTATTGCATATTCCTTTTTTATTATTTCAAGGACCCATTTGTCTTCTGTGGACTTTTCCCATGCATCCATGAATAGGCTTAATCTTGCTTCTACTGGTATGTTTTGAGAGTTGTTGCAGTAGGCACAGTCACTTGCTCTCTAAGAGTAAGAGTTGTTGCCCCTGCCTCTATTTGCTTCTCCTCTGCCTCTGTATCTAGTGTAGGCTGGATCTGGGTTATAGGAGGGTTGAAAGTTGTTGCCCCTGTACCCATAGTTACCTCTCTGTGAGTTACGAAAGGAGTGGGGGTGTGATGTGTGTCTTGCAGGCAGGTAGGTAGACCTTTGAGTCAGGTCTTTGCCTAGGGCCTTATCATCTTCCTTACCCTTTAGATACTTTTCTAGGCCCTGTCTGAACAAGAGTGACCCTTTGAAGAGTAACTTATGTAGCACGGCTTTGGATTCATTATCAGCATCCCAGAGCTTCATCCAAGGAGCTCGCCTTGTCCTCTTGATCAGTATGGCTGCTCTGGCATTTATTTTCAGAAAATCTACAGCCATTTGGGCTAGGTAGTTCATGGCCAGTACTGAATTATTTAATAGCTGGCTCTCTGGATTTTGGTGTCATTGTTTTTACCACTTCTTGTAGCCATTCTACCTGGACCTGTGTGGCATATATGGCCGTTGTTGCTGCCCTTGCTCTCAGGCCTGCTAGTTCATAGTTTTTCTTTAGCATGTATTCTACCTTCCTACCCAATGGATCTTTTAGCCCTGATGCAGTCTCCGAAGGCAGGACTGTTTTTTTGTTTAGTGAGGTGATTTAGGGGTCTACTGTGGGTGGTGTACACCACAATGACAGTTTATTCTCCTGCAGTGGGCACATTTTATCCCAAGATCTGTGCTCAGGAATACGGGCTGGGTCAGTGGAGTCCCATTCCATGCTGACTAACTCATCTATAGATTCGCAGACTAGGAAAATGTCTGCCTTCTTTGCAGATGGCTGCAGAGATGGTAGTAGCCTGGCCTGTGGAGGGAGTGTTGACATATCAAACCCCACTGTGGTCATGATGTTGCATACCAGCACTGGTATCTGGTCAGGGAAGCATCACTTCATTGTTAATGATTGGGGATCTATCTCCATCTCTCTCTCACCCTCTGAATCATTGCCAGTATCTGGCTATGGTGGTTGTGGTTGTGGCCCTTCTAGTGCTGTTGTAATTGGGTCCAGAATGGGGTCAGTAGGCATGGGCATAGGATTAGTTGGTGTTGGAGGGTTGAGTGTGTGGAGAGCTGTGATCTCCATCAGTTTGTCTAGCATTGCTGCCAGGATTATTTGTTGTGCCTGCATAACTTGTTGATTTTGAAGTAGTAAGGTTGCGGCGTCAAAATGTGGGGCTGGAGTTGGAATGGCGGGTGGCTCATTTGGCTGACATGGTGTGTTCTGGGTGCCACTGGTGCCTTCCCCTTGGTCTTTGTCATCATTTAAATGGGGTGGTTCTTCAGTGCAGGATGCACAGAACCTGCCCATCTGGCCTGGGGGTATTGGTACATTGCAATGTTTGTAGCTTTTTGTTTTGCCCATAGTTTATTGTGTACACCTATGTTATCTGTTGAGAGAGGGGACAATTGAAGGTGCAGTTAAAATGTATTTTTTATTATAATTATTATTATTATTATGATACTAAAAGATATGATCTATATTAGATAAATCTTTTACTTGTTTTGAGATGAGCTGTACAGTGACACCTTTAAGAGGTGAAATGTGTAATGCCCCTTTAAGAGTGAGTGAGTGATCACTGCAAGGAGATTAACTTAGGAGATCTCTTGATTAGTAAGCACTGAGGTCTTTTGCTGTGCCTCGATTCATTTGTTGCAGTGCCCACATCCAATATCTAAAAAATCGGGAGCCCAGTGTTTATTTATTAAAATAACCAAGATGGTGCCCATCTTTCTGTGCATGTGCGGTCGGGTTAGTTCCACCCATATGCTAACATTAGGCATTTTTGGTTACCTCACGCTACTAAGGCACATGCATGGGTACCAATTGCACTGAGCAAGCGTAAAGCAAGGGTGCGGTCATGCAGGATGACTTGGCAGCCATGGGAGACTGGAAATAGAGGGAAGTGACTCTAAATGTGTATTGGTAACATGGAAGCAGTGCCATTTTTTGGGTGGACTGCCAATACACCGATTGAGCATTGTGCCAGGGAGAAAGATTTATTTATTTATTGAATTTTGATGATCGGGTAGGCCCACTGGGCCCCGGAGGTCCCTTTTTCAGGGGTGACCCAGGAGTTACAGGACTAGTATGATACATGTTTAATTAGGTGTTCTGTTGGAATTTGGAACTTTTAGGCCCTCTCTAAGCCACGGCCAATTTCTGAGCCAGTGACCACCGCCTAAGCTAGATTTAGTTCCTGAGGGATGAAATGGTTATGATCTGCATTCCCTCGGCTGAGTCCAGTATAAACTAACACCTTCATACATGTATAAGAAAGAATGTACATTCCACAATTACTGTCATGTGTTGTTGTTTACCTGTTCCCCACTAGTGCAATGGAATGTTTATAATGTACCGTTCAAATGTAAATCTGTATTCCTACTGCTACATTTTATATGTATTCTATGTATGTATATCCATCCTTGACAAACTGCAGGTCCACCTTGTAAATGAGCTTGCTCAACGGTGATCGCCTGGATAAATAAAGATTTGATTGATTGATTGATTGATACACAATTAGTACAGATATAGCATATGGCATGCGACATATTAACATATAAATATAGCAGTGTTATATTACATAGCAGGTTACATCGAATTATTGAAGTGAACAATATACAGTAGGGCCAGAGCCTTAACTGGGTCACAATTACCTGACTAGAATACTTTCGGAGGAGAGAAAATACTGCCAGCTCTGGTGGTAGTGATGTAAGTGCTCAGGCTAGTGGGTAGTGTGGAAGTGTCAGGTAACGTAGCATTGGCATTGACTCATGGCAAGCATATGTGCCTCGAGTCTTGTACGGAAGCATGCTGGTGATATAGCTTGTCGAACCTCCGGAGAAAGGTTGTTCCATAGGGAAGGGGCAGTGTGGGCAAAAGACATGTCCCCTGCCTTGGTCCTTACCCTATGGACTTCAAGGAGGGTTTGGCCCTAGGTACGTAGATTTAAAGGATTTTGCTTGGCAGTTATGAGACCTGCAAGGCTAGGGGGAGGTGTTGAGCTAATTAGCTTATGTACTAGGCAGAGCACTGGGTACCTGAGATGGGCTTCAAAAGATGGCCAGCTGAGTCGTGCTAGTGAATCACAATGGTGGTTCCTAGAGTGGGACTGTGTGGTGAAGTGGACCACCTTGTTGTACAAAATCTGTAACTTACTGAACTCCAACTTGGCCACTCCCTGAAGTATCGGGGAAGCATAGGTGAGTGTTGGGAGTAAGACACAAGAGGCAATGGCAGTCCTGGCTTCAGGGATCAGCTGATTCTTAAGATGATAGAGTGTACCAAGTTTACCATGGATGATTTTGGTGACTTGGTCAACATGTTGCTTTAGGGTGAAACCTTGTTCCAGAGTAAGGCCAAGGTATTTTGTGGAGGCTACCACTTTGAGTTTGTTACCCACCCTGGAAGTGAGTTGTAGGAGTTGCGCTCTGTTTTGACCAAGGGATCTGGGTCCAAACAACATGGCCTTGGTTTTGGTAGTATGTAGGATATTTTATTCTTAATAAGCCAGTCCTTCATAGTGAGAAGGTCCTCTTGGAGGGATGGACCCAGGTCATCCAGGTTGACAGCGGATCTGTAAATCACGGCGTCATCAGCGTACTGGATAACATTACTGTTCCCGCAGTGGTTGTGCAGATCATTTATAAACAAGGAGAACAAGAGGGGACCGAGTATGGACCCTTGTGGTACCCCCTCTTTAAGGGGCAGTGGATCAGAGATTTTGTCCTTCCACTTGACCCTCTGAGATCGACCAGTAAGGTAGCTTTCGCACCATCTGAGGGCATGAGTGTCCAGGCCTATGTTACACAAATTTTGAAGTAGGAGTCAGTGGTCGACCAAGTCGAAGACCTTGGAAAGGTCAATGAAGACTGCTCCTGTATTGGACCCTGAGTCAAGTTCCCTAAGCACATCTGCTAAGAACTTAGTTAGGGCAATGTCAGTCCCATGCTTGGCTCTGAAACCATGTTGAGCTGGGGAGAGAAGCAGGTGTGCCTCTAGGTATTCACAGAATTGGGTGTACACCAGTTTCTCCTGAATTTTTGCAAGGGTACAGAGCAGGGAGATCGGCCTGTAGTTGCCAATTGGTTCTGCGGGCCCACCCTTGTGAATAGGGACAACATGGGCCTGTTTCCACAGCTCTGGGACAGTCCCTTCTAGAAGGGACCTATTTATGAGCCAGGTAAGAGGCCTTGTGAGTGCTGGGGCACTGTCCTTGAGTAGTCTAGCTTGGATACCATCAGGCCCACCTGAGCCTCTTGTTTTCAAGGACTTTAGAAGAGTGAAGACTTCCTTAACCTTAGCTAGCCTCAGATGAAAAGATGGGCGGTCTAGGTGAGGAGGCTCCAGAATGTGGGACTCATTTTTGGACACTGGGAGCCCAGCCTTATAAACATCAAGGTTCGTGAAATGGCTATTAAGGGCCTCAGCAATGAGGGTCCCATCATTCAGTAACTGCCCATTAGCCACTATGGGGCCTGGGGCAACCTTTCTATTTCCCTTTATCTACTCGTTGATGTGTGACCAGAAGAACCTTGGGTTGCCTAGGTTAGTTTTCTGGAGGTGATTGATGTAAGTCCTTTTTGCTAGTTTGACAGCATGCTTACATTGGTTTCTAAGACTTTTGTAGGTCTCAAAGTCAGCTAGGAGTGTAGAACTCTTGAACTTTTTCCAGGCTTTGTCGCGGCAGATCATCAGGTCCTTTAGAGGGGAGTAATCCACTTGTAGCAACTGCTTTAACATGATGGAATGTGTCTTAGGAACCCAGGTAATTGGTCAGTAGAGGACTGTATTTTCTGTTGGGGTCATGTTTCTGTGGCTGCAATTTCAGTGGTTTTGGAGGGGCTGGCTCTGGGATTATGAGCAGAAATCTCAGTGCACCCATATACTAGTAGCAATGGCCAATGTTGGATAGAGTGAGCTACTGGATAATGAGTTGCTATGGGACTGCTGAAAGGCATCACATATTTATGTTTTAGCATATTGTTTGTTTTTGGCTGTCCCTGGTGCCATTAGCAGGAGCTTCAGGACACCACAGGGTACTGTTTGATATTGCCTCAAAATATATTGCAACTCTTTATTTCCAGGCTTATTGCAAAGGATCTATAAATTCCCAGGCACAACGTGCACTTGGAGCCTCTCGCTTATATAAATATTAGCCTAGAAACTAGCCTATGTAAACAGTTATACTCAGTTTTGAGCTGATGCTTGCAAGATGTAATTGAGTAGGTATGACTGTATAATATTGTGAATATATATATATATATATATATATATATTCTATGCAAAAAAACTTTGTTAATGCATCATTTAGGGTTCTTCTACAGCGAAAAAAGTGAGGAAATTCAATTTTAGGGTTCCCACCCCTTGCACCCCTTCCTGCCCCCACCAACAGGCATCGGGGTGTGCGTTGGGTCATTGGCCCTAACTCTCACCCCATCCCATGTGTAAACAAGCTGAGGTGGTGCAGTGTAGGAGAATGGGGTGAGAGTTAGGGCCGACAACCTCAACGCACACCCCAATGTCTGTTGGTGGGGGCGGGGTGGGGTTCAAGTGGTGAGAACCCTAAAATCGAATTTCCTCATTTTTTTCACTGTAGAAGGACCCTAACTGATGCATTAATGAAGTTTTTTGCATAGAATTTCCTTACTTTTTAAGAAAGAATAGAAAAGTAAAAAGTTGAGCAAGTTGGTGGGAGCGTGGAGCCCTTCAGGCCTCATGCTCCCACCAACTTGTAGTGTCGAGCCACATTACACACCCAATGACTAAAAAGTACATTGACAACAGCAAGGACAGCCACCAAACAAATGTTAATCTAGTACAACAATAGAAAATGCTGTCCACAAAACGTAAACTGCGCCACACAATATCTCCACAAAAAATATATTGTCCAACACATAAACACTGATATTAACATCTACAGGACATGCCATCAACACTCTCCAAATTTCAAGTAAAAAGACCAACCCGTGTCTGAGATATAACATGTTAATTTTAACATTTCCATTTGTCAGAGTGGCACAGTTCCACACCTGTTGACATTTAACACACACAATGACTGAAAACTACATCCATGACATTAAGGCTAGTCACCCTATCAATTTCAAGCCACCAGCACAATCCAAAACACTGTCTGCAACACGTAAAGTGCATCATGCAATATCTCTGCAAATAAAATCTCACCCCAACATGTAAACACCATAATTGACATCTACAGGACATGCCACAAACACCCTCCAAATTTCTAGTAAAAAGATCAAACAGTTTCTGAGATATTCAATGTTAAAGATAGGTAAAATTTCCCTATCTATTCCATTATAAACAATATGGCCATCTTGTCCCCCACTTGCAATCAAAGAAACTCACGATCAAAGAATTTGCACTCTCGTGATCAAAGAATTTGCAGGCTCACAAACAAAGAATAAAAAATGCTATAAATCAAAAAATTGAAGTAATTGCGGTAAACTATCGCCATGGTTCGACAGAACGAAGAACGATTTCTGAATGCCTCTTTGCAGTAGCGCTACTAATGCACACAGTTGGTGACTGGCCATGGAGGTGAGAGGTGGACTGCGCCAGTCGCCGGCTGGGGATGGGTGGAGGGGTGCTGGGTGCACTGGCACAGCTGGATGGGGGTCACTAGACTACCAGCAAATGGGTGATTGTAATTTATTTTATGATGATTGGGGGGGGGTGCCGCTAGACTATCAGGGATATGGAGAACTATATAAATTTTATACAGATCAGGGGGGCTGCTAGACTACCAGGGATAGGATGATCATTATTTATTTAATGCACATTGGGGGGGTGCTAGGCTACCAGGGATAAAGAGAACATTATTTTTTGTTTACAGATTGGGGGGACTGCTAGACTACCAGGGATATAGATAAAATATTTATTTAATACACATTGGGGGGACACTAGACTACCAGGGATATTTAAAAAAATATTTATTTTATATAGATCGTGCAGAACGAAGCCCCCTGAGAAAAACCCACCCTCATTTGACTTCCTAGGGCAGCCCTGGGCTGAGAAAATTGATTTTTTAATCTGGCCATCTTGTCCATTGCTCGTGATGCATGATCGCGATCAAAGAATCTCATGATCAAAGAATTTGCAGGCTCGCGATCAAATAATTTGCAGGGTCATGACCAAAGAATAAAAACTGTTGTAATTTAAAAGATACAAAGAATTGTGGTAAACCACTGCCATGCTTCGTCAGAACGAAGCCCACTGAGTAAAACCCACCCTCATTTGTCTTCCTAGGACACCCCTGGGCTGAGAAAATTGATTTTTTAATCTGGGCATCTCGTCCCTCATACTGCACGATCTCGATCAAAGAATCTCGCGATCAAAGAATTTGCCGGCTCGCGAACAAAGAAATCACACGCTTGAGACCAAAGAATAAAAAATAGTGAAACCCGATTTTTTGACTGATTTAAATGGAACCAACAGCATGCCTCGATAGAACGAAGCCCCTTGATCAAAACCCACCCTCATTTGTGTCCCTAGCCCACCCTTAAGCTGAGATATTTATATATTTAACTCGTGATGCAGGATCGTGATCAAAGAATCTCGTGATCAAAGAATCTGCATGCTCGCGATCAAAGATCGTTAGCGAGCCGCGAACAAAGATTTTAAAAGCTTATAAATCTATTTTTTGACTGATTTGGATGAAACCAAAGGTATGGCTTGATAGATTGGAGCCCCCTGAGTAAAACCCATCCAGGTTTTAGTTCAAGAGTGACCCCTGAGCCGAGATATTTGTGTTTTTCCGATCGGAAAACAAAAAACAAGATGGCGGACCTCGTGATAAAAGAATTTTGAAAATTCTCAGGGGCAAAAATTCTTGAACCGTGAGGCTGCAAATTCTTTGATCAGCAGGTGGGACCAGATGGCCAGAACCCCATTCTTTGTTCGCAAAGCATACATATCAATTTTCCCATTGACTTATAATGGGGATTTAAAACTGCTATAACTTTTGAATGCCTCAATATTTTTTCACCAAATGAAAAGCGGCGTGTTCGGCCACCAAAGCTCTTTCATTTGAGCCATCTCACAGAGTGGCATGCCACACAACAGCTGTTCAGGGCCACATCCAAAATCCCTAAAGTTGCCTAAAAAAATGGATAATTTTGCATTTTTCAGCATTTTCGCATGCAAAGACTGTAAGTCCCACCAAAATGAAATTTGGAAAATCAAGGGATCTATCATGCCCTGCCACACATACCAAATTTCAGGCAAATCCGTTGAATGGGTCCAAAGTTATTAACATGCAAGCTCTGGAGTTTAACATAGAAGTGACAACTGAACCCTAACTATAGTGGCACGACTGTGCCACTATTTTATATATATATATATATATATTATGGTAGCACAGTAGTGCTGCCATAGTTAGGGTTGAGTAGCACTTTTAAGGTTAAAGGGTCAAACTTTGCACCTTAATAACTTTGCCACTATTCAATGGATTTGCCTGAAATTTGGAATGTATGATCAAGAACCATATATCTTAGGATCTGCCAACTTTTGTACTGGTCAGATATATGGCTGCGGAGTTATTAAGTGTGATCTGCGCGCGCATTTACGGTTTCTGGTGAATTCTTTGCTTGTATTTACAGGTCGCACGGTTTGCGCGACTGGTCCGAAAACTTCAGGGAACGTGTGGCCAGGGTCTCCGTTGTGTCTTCTGAAGATTTCATGAAAAAATATTAAATGGTTCAAAAGTTATTCAAAAAACAAGTTCCCAATATAAGTCAATGGGAAAAGTTAACAAAAAGTTTGACAGTGTCGCAAATGCACTTTTTAGTGTCGCAAATGGTCCTAGTAGTGTCGCAAATCCGCCATTTTGTTTTCAGTTGGTGATCAGAAAAATGCTTGACATTTAAACTTGGGACCATCTAGGGACACAATTCCTTTTGTGTTTACCTAGTTGAGCTCTGAGGATGTTAGGCATGTCTTTATTTTGGGGTTAAACACCCTAGAAATAGGTTTTTCAAATTTCTTGAAAAGTAGTGTTGCAAAGTAGTGTCACACTCATGACACTTTCGCAAATGTTTGTGAAAGCTTTCGCAAATCACGACACAACTTTTTCAGACTATGGCCAAAATGACAGCAGTTCTTTGCCACCCTGCTGCAAAAGAACAGTTTGGTCTTTTGAGCTGAAATTTGGAAGGAACGCAGCCAACATCTCACAGATGTGCCTTTTGGTAGTTTTGTGAAAAAATATTGCACGTCTGAAAAGTTACAGTACTCTGAAGTTGGCATTTTTCCCCATAGACTAACATGGTGGCGTACCCCGTGCCTTTCGGGCCTCATATCTCAAAAACGATGCGAGATACAGATTTTTTGTTGCGAGTTTCATAATAACAAAAACCTAGCCAGGAAAATCATGATTTCTGTGAAATATACATTTTTTTTCTACGTCGTGCAGTTGCTGAGATATTAGCAATTAAGTACTTCCAATGCTCGTTTTAAGCCTCAATGCCCATTACAATGCATACATTCTTTGTACACACTGTGTTTCTCTATGCACCTCTTTGGCAAAAACAGGGTATGCGCTTCCTTTACTCTTACAGTTACTGTTTCCACTTGCGTTTATGTCCCCATTTGCGCTACCATTCCTGTGTACGCCACCATGTGCGTCACCCTTTGCATTGTCATTTGCGCTTGCATTTCTATTACTGTTACATTTGCGTTTCCACTACTGTTTCTGTTTGCATTTTTGTTTGCATCACCACATGCATTGCCATTTGCGTTTCTGGCAGCCCTTTCATTTACGTTTCCATTTCTCTTTCGTTTTGTGTCTTCCTTGCTGTTACTGTTACCATTTGCATTTGCAATTGCGTTACTGTGCCCGTGCGTAATACGGTTTGTGTTTCCATATGTGCTTGCATTAACTTTTACGTTTCTGTTTCCTTTGCTGTTATTGTTGCTGTTACCATTACCATTTGCATTTACAATTGCAGTACTGTGCTCGTGCGCATTTTGGTTTGCGATTCCATATGCGCTTCTGTTCCCGTCTTCGTTTCTGTTTCCTTTGGCATTATTCTTCATGTTAACTTTACCATTTGCATTTACAATTGCGGTACCATGCATGTGCACGTTAGGGTTATCATTTACGCATGCGCTTGTGTTCGCATTTCCATTTCTGTTCCCTTTCATGTTCTTTTTGCTGTGACACTTAACATTTCCATTTAAAATACCACTGCCATCACTATTCGCATTACCAGTTGCATTTTTGTATATGCTTCAGTGTCTGTTTACGTCACTGTTTGCTTCGGCGTCAGTTTGCACTTATGTTTCTATTAACGTTTCCTTTACCATTTACGTTTGCATTACCATGTGTGCCACTGTTGGTGCTTCTGTTTGCGTTGCTGTTCCTGTTACTATGTCACAAGACATCATGTGACCGGAGCGTGGGGCCCAAAGGGCCCTGCGCTCCTGCTGCCACATTACATTCACTATTTTTCATCATCACTCTCAAAAAGAAGGGAAATTAGAGGCAAAAAAAACCATTTAATGCATCAGTTAGGGTTGTTCCACAGTGACAAAAGTGAGGAAATTCAGTGTTAGGGTTGAAAGCCCCCCCCTTGGACCCCTCCAAGGGGGGTCATCAGTCCTAACTCTCACCCCATTCTCCTATTCCTCAGCTTCTTTACACATGTGATGGGGTGAGAGTTAGGGTCGACAACCCCAATGCACACCCCGATGCCGGTTGGGGGGTGGGCTGGAGAGGTCCAAGGGGGACTTTCCACCCTAACACCAAATTTCCTCACTTTTGTCACTGTGGAGCAACCCTAACTGATGCATTAAATTGAGTTTTTTACCTCTAATATATATATATATATACATATATATTATACCTGCATGGTAGTGCAGGTATAGTTAGGGTTGGCAGGCCACTTCTATGTTAAACCCCAAAGTTTGCACTTTAATAACTTTGCAACTGTTAGTTCGATTTGCCTGAAAGCTTGCATGCGCAACATTCTACCATAGATCTCTGGAGTTGGAATGTTTCATTTTGGTCAGATGTACAGTTTCGGAATTGTAGAGATTCAAAAATGTGAAAAATCCTCAACTTTTGTGCATTTTTCAGTTATGCTTAACCGACTGAATAACACCTCTGTTTAGATTCAAATGTGCATGTGTCTATGTGGTCTGGGTTAAACTGGTGCCTTTTGAAGATTTGGTGAAAAAATATTAATCCATTCAAAAGTTATGCAAGTTTTTCATGTCCCCTTTTAGCCTATGGGAATATGTATATGTGCACTGTGAAAACTTTTGCGAAAACATTTTTGTTTTCATGCTCTGGATTTTTGTTTTGTTCTGCCACCATCTTGTTTACAGTTAGCGAGAGACCAAAAACATTGCAAATCAAAAATTACTGACCCTTGGTAAACACCAACACTTGTGTTTACCTAATTGTGCCCTGAAGAACATTGACCCTAGCATCAGTTTTTGTGCAGGTGGCCTGGAAATATGTTTTTCAAAATTTGTCCACCATTTTGCCATTTTGTTTTCATGAAAAGACTATTTGTGTGCGCGATAATGGCCGAGCACAAATTACAAGGTGTCTTAACAATATATTTTTGTGTTCAAAAAGATTCCATTATAAAGTATAGGGGAGTCACGAGAACATTTATATTTTTCCACAAACAATGTCTGAAAACATTTTCCATGTGTTGTTTTCTTTGTCATTTCATTGTGCCAAGGTGGATTGTGCTTCTGGGCTGAAATTTGCAGGGTGGCAAGCCCTGGTCCCACAGATGTGCCTTTTGTGGCTTGGTTACAAAACATTCAATGGGCCCATAGTTACAGCATTCTGAAGTTGAAAGATTTCCTATAGGATAACATTGTGGTGCTCGTGGCGCCTTTCAGCACCCATATCTCGAAAACGATGTGAGATGCAGATTTTTCACTACCCGCAGCTTTAAGCATGCATGGAGGTTTTGCAGTCATGATTACATCTGCAGTGGAATGTTTTTCATAGTTGCTATTGTTACTGAGATATTGTCAAATAAGTGTTACGAGGGTTGTTTTCAGTACTATGGGGCTGCTGTATGGCCCGTGCTTATGTGTAGTGGGGTGCAGCAGACGCACTCCACATATGCATATGCATATCATTACAAAAAAAATTGGCAATGTGATGGGAGCACAGGTCCTGGAGGGCTCGTGCTCCCACAACCACATACCATTTACCAGTTACATTACACTTTCTCAAAAAAGAAGGGAAATTTATTGCAAAAACTCTGTTAATGCATCAATTAGGGTTGACAGCACAGTGACAAAAGTGTGGAAATTCTAAGTTAGGGTTCCCACACCTACCACCCCACACCCCTACCCTCCACACACAAAGAGGCATTGTAGTGTGCCATGGGGTCATCAGGCCTAACTCTCACCCCATTCTCCTATATTGTACTGTGTATAGTTTTGATAATTGAGGGGAGCACAGGTCCTGGAGGGCTTGAGCTACCCTCAACCATAGTAATATGATAGTAATATGTACAAGTGGAAGCTCAGGGCCTGGAGGGCCCGTGTTTCCACTTATGCATATCAGTATATATAATTTTGAAGGTTGTGGGGAGTGCAGGGCCCTAACCACCAAAAGTGTATATAGTAATATGCACAAGTGGGAGTGCAGGACCCGGATGGCCTGCGTTCCCACTTATGGATGTCAGTATATATAATTTTGGATGTTGAGGGGAGTGCAGGGCCCAGAGGGCCCATGCTCCCCCTAACCACCAAAAGTGTACATAGTAATATGCACAAGTTGGAGCGCAGCATCCAGAGGGCCCTTGCTTCCACTTATGCACATCAGTATATACCATTTTGGAGGTTGAGGGGAGCACAGGGCCAGGAGGGCCCACACTCCCCTCAACCACCGAAAGTGTACATAGTAATATGCACAAGTGGTAGTGCAGGGCCTTGAGAGCCTGTACTTTGACTTGTACATGTTAGTATTTATGGTTTTGGTGGTCGAGGGTAGTGCATGGTCATGAGGACCTTCACTCCCCTAATCCACCTATGTTGTACGTACTAATATGCACAAATGGGAGCAGATGGCATGGACAGCTTGTGATTGCACTTGTGCATGTTGATATGTATGGTTTCGGTGGTTGAGAGGAGGACAGGCCCTGGATGGATGTGGTCCCTTGAGGTACTGAAACTGTGAATACTAATATGCAGAAGATGTTGCACATTGGACATTATTTTCCTATTATAAAATGGATGTTGAAAATCCTGTTACCTCATTGGTCAAACCATGTCACATCACTGTGTGTAAATCCTGCAATAGACAACCAGTAAAGATCCCAGTAATCAAATGTTTACTTTCTTTGAATGTAATTCATTCTTAATTTTATTTTCTAATAACAGATTCATTTTATTATTGCAGTAATGCACTTCAGTACATTTATAATGGTGAGATTTATACACTTCTTGTGTGGTTAAAGTCACTCGGCTGAGCTTTGTGACACACCACACAAGGTGTGTGTAAATCCTACAACGAGACATGCCCTGTCATGCATTATTGCTTAGTCGAGGCTATGACTGTTGTGCCTTACAGCTTAGATGTACTGTAAGTAAAGTTAATACAAGATGCATATTCATATAACTTTATGAATGAAACAACAGAGACTGTGTGTTATGGCTGGAATTGTTTTATATGAATTCTTTTTGGATTGAAAATCTTTTACAGTACACATGCTTTTGCAGCTTTTATATAATCAGAAAAAAACAGATTTCTCATAAAAAAAATGCTTACTTCAGCTAACAAAAATATAAATAAAAAATATATACATTTACACTTTTTCTTAGTATTTTACAATTAGTAAAGACTTTTTATGAATTGTACTATGACAACAAAATGAAACAAAATATATGGTTATGTCACCTTTGATCAATATTAAAATGAAGCACGTATGTTTTGTTGACTACATATAAATATAAACAAAAATATACATTTTCCAGTTTTGTTAACTTTGAAAATCAAAGGTTACTCTACCTTAAAGTATAATGAAATAAACAACTAAAGATGATTTTTAGCGAAAGCAATTACAGGTACCGGGGGGTCATGAAAGTTGCCTCAGCTGCTGGGGGTTGTGTCCAGGTGAGACCTGAAAGGGGTAGCCACGTGAGAGAGTGCAGAAGGAAGTGAAAGCTGACCTTCCTTTTGGGAAACTGCCTGGAGGGGCAGAGGAGGGGACACAGTCATTGGTTACTGGGGATCAGGACTTTCCTGTGGTGGTGGAGATGGTAGCGCTGGATCCTTTGAATGTCTTATTTCCTTTTGTATTGCCTCTGTGAGCACGTTGACAACTTGATACAGGTACTTGTTTGCACAGTGTTTGCTTAGATTAGTGTCCTGACTGAATGGATCTTGTTCAGGATGTCATCTTGATTTTGTATTTGTTTTTGCAATAGCTTGTTTATTTCTACTTGGACCTGTATCAAGCTGTCAATGCAGTCACAATCTGCTTTGTGGCGTGTTCTTGCTGTTTCTGTAAAAAGAAAAAAATAACCTAAGCATAAGCATATTTGTACTGGTTTATACTTGTCACAGTTGTACTTTTTATGTTACTAGTTTTCATGGAAGTTTAATATGTTTGACACCGAGCTGTGCTTACTACAATTTAAAAAAAAACAATTGACTGAACTATTGAGAACAAATGTTAGCAGTATGGATGTGAAAAGCAAAAGCCACATTTTGTAACACACTTTTACTTGGTATCTTACCAGTTACTGACTGCTGCCTTCCTCTCAGTGACTTGCTGCAGTCTTCCAGCATTACTTTCTTGCACACACACCCCTCCCCACCCGTTTGCTTTTAGAGTGGTACATTGTATGATAAGAGTAGGAAAAATGTTTGACAGTATCAATGAAGAAATAAAAAACAGGGAAAAACTTGGACTGGACAGTCATAACCAGTGGGGTCCCACAGGGGTCGGTGCTGGGACCATGTATTTTTAATATACATGTAACACAACTAAAGTGTGTGCAGCCAGGGGTGTGGTTAACCAAGTTTGCGGATGACTGTAGGTTGGGGGCAGAAGTCGGGCACCAGACATCACAGTCAAATATGCAGGAACAACTAAATTATATAGCATCATGGTGCAGCACATTCAAGCTCCCACTAAATCCAGATAAATGTACAGTCATGCATTTAGGCAAACATAACCCTCAGCAGAGCTACCACCTAGGCAAACATCAACTGAAGATAGTTACAGAGGAAAGGGATCTAGGTATTAGCATAACAGATGATCTTCAGTTTAAATCACATTGCAATAAAATTATTAGCAGGGCAAATGGCATGTTAAACTGCATTTTCAGATACACTGCAGGCAGAGGGAGGGGGGGTCCTCCTGCCACTATACAGAGCATTTGTGAGGCCGGTCCTGGAGGTTGGAGTTCAGGTCTGGTCACCATACCACAAAAATGTAATTGACAAAATGGAGAGGATACAAAAGAGAGTCACTAGATCAATAGGGGGTATGGAGGGGAAGGACTATGAATAGAGACTGAGAGACTTGGGCTTGCACACTCTGGAGTACAGAAGATGGAGAGGTGATATGTGTGTGGTATTTCAAGCCCTCATGGATCATGACCTGTGGGAGAGACTGGGGCTGGAATTCTGAGAACAACAGTACCGCACTAGGTCACATGCATTACAGTTAAAAAGTGAAAATTGCAGAACTTGGAAATGTAAAATGTGATGCAAACAAAGGGTGGTGGCATCATGGAATGCTCTACCTGAGAAGGTTGTGGTAGTGCATCAATGGAAAGCTTTAAACTAAAATTAGGTGCTTGTGTGATTTTGGATCCTTGTTAACTAACCTGGCGAGCACCATGGATGCAAGTCCTTTTCACTCTGTACTTGCCTATGAAACCTATGAAAAACTGTATCTTGTCTGACATAAGAACTGAGAAAAAATGTTAGTAACATAGTTCTGAAATACAACCTTGGCATTTTTTTGACAAGATAATTCTGAGGACTGGTGCACATGTTTAGGGCTGGGCATCCAGTCACATTTCTAAAACATCTAAATGTGTCAATTTGTGACCCCTTACCTACGTGGTCCTGGAACAGTTGTCCTGGGTGTCCTGCCTTTGATAGGGACCATGCCTACTGAGCCAGTGACACTGATGTTTTTGTTTCTGATAAGTACTTCATATAAAAGGCATATAATTACTGTGACATTTACATAACTTTAGAAGGAGGCAAATGTTTAATACAATTAGCAGAAATTAGTTTACCTATACATATGGTGAAATGTTCCGGCTCCAGCTTTTCCACCTTGATATTGGGCAAGGCCCTGGTTCCCACTGGTTCTGGAATAGAAAAAAAGGGATTTAAAGTGCTTTTACATTATATGCATGTAGATTTATACTAAAGAAATACAAAATCGCACATGACCCCACAATGCAAAGCATCATGGGCTACATATGCAAATCACCTCAGAATATTATGCTGGTTCAATTTAAGCAGAAATGCATGGTGCCAAAAGGCCTCTCACACAGTTTGCAAAGGGTGCCAACAGAAGACACAGACATGTGTTTCATCCTGCCAGGACTCATCAGTATGCCTTGTCTGTTTGACACCCCAGTGGAATGAACCAGCTACCCTAAGATGGTCTATCTGGGTTATGTTGTGGTGAATCTAATTAAAACAAAAAACAATTTAAAAGACAAAGAACCTCTGGGCGCAAGCGCTAAGGCAATGGTTACCCCAACGGGCATTTGGCTGGGAAGCCAAGTTTCAAAGAAATACAAAATCACACATGCCCCCACAATGCAAAGCATCATGGACCACATATACAAATCATCTCAGAATATTATGCTGGTTCAACTTTAAGCAGAAATGCATGGTGCCGAAAGGCCTCTCACACAGTTTGCAAAGGGTGCCAACAGAAGACATAGACACATGTTTCATCCTGCCAGGACTCACCAGTATGTCTTGTCTGTTTGACACCTCAGTGGAATGAACCAGCTACCGTAAGATGGTCTATCTGGGTTATGTTGTGGTGAATCCAATTAAAACAAAAAACAATTTAAAAGACAAAGAACCTCTGTGCGTAAGCACTGAGGCAATGGTTACCCCAAAGGGCATTTGGCCGGGAAGCCAAGTTTCAAAGAAATACAAAATCACACATGCTCCCACAATGCAAAGTATCATGGGCTGCATATGCAAATCACCGCAGAATATTATGCTGGTTCAACTTTAAGCAGAAATGCATGGTGCCAAAAGGCCTCTCTCACAGTTTGCAAAGGGTGCCAACAGAAGACATAGACTATACTGTCTAGGATAGGGTTTATCTGCAAAAGCAATGTAATGATATTGTTAGTTTTGAAAAGTAACTAATATAGATAATATTAAGTACTGCTTAATATTGGTTTAAGACTAGGTACTGATATTCAGTTGTCATACAAGTATATAATGATAGGGATTTGTACTATAAAAACTATGCAAGAATGAAATGCATTTATTATGTATGCTATGCATTTACAGGGCTGTGCCCATGCGTAGGTGACACATTTTTCTATTTTTTTTTTTTTTTTGTTACTATGCTTTTTCTGCCACTGGCCACCTGGTACCTCAGCCTGGTGATGGACCCTTCAACTTCCACATTCTCATACTGGCTGCTACTCCCTGATACCCTCTGGCTTGCCCCCCAGAATGGGGTTATGGCACCAGCCCAAAGTGCCATATCCGATGAGATAGATCAGGAAGCGGGCCTGACAGAGCTAATTGAAGCCAAGGGCAGTGAGCAGCTATTTTTTAGGCTGCCCCAGGGGCAGGGACTTATAATGACATCCAGCGTCCACCCCGCCCCACTTGCATGTTGGCATCAATTGCCTGTGGTTCCTCCAGCCTCTGTCAGAGGTCCCTTGGGTACCGAAAACTCTACCCTTTCCTCCCCCCTTGAGAAGGAGAGCAGCTCATGGGATGCTTAATCCTTCTCCCCCAGGTTGACCCTCCAACTCCCCGGGTCCATTCCTGAACATGGGTCGTTGGTGTCGAAAGCGAAAATCCAACACTACACAGCTTCCTATTCAACAGAGAGCTCTGTTGCATGTATTGGCACATGTTAGTGCTGTGCTGTGTATATTGGTAGAAAGTTATGTCTTTATAAATCAGGCAAAGTAGTAGCCTAGTAGAGGCAGGCTATTGTTTTGCAAGATGTGGCAGAGGATCCATCAGCCCCTTAGTGCCTGCTGACACCCTGCCACATGCTCTGAAGCCATAAATAGTCCAAACAGAACATCTATCGTGTGCGGTAGTACCTGCTACCATTTCTCTCCCATCCCCTCAAGAAGATATGGTTATTACCCAATTCTGGTTCCTCTTTTCTTCTCCTGCAACCTTACACCTTGGTATTTAATGAGCACCAAAACTGGTCTGTAGACCATTGTGGGTGCTCGAGAAATAGCAGGTATGGTTATAGCATAGACCAGACTGCTTGGTTGTGTTTGTCAGTGGAACTGCAGTGTGTAGTGTTGTATTACTTCAGTAGTTGTGAATGAGATAAGAATTAATGGAACAGTTCATACTGTAAGCACATCAGATGAGACTGTCGACTAATTGGAGTTGCTAGTGTCACGGTTGTTGTTTTCTGGTAGGCAGTCCTGTAGGTTTGTGTGTGTGTTTGCTGCCTGCTAATATACTTGGGTGGGGGGGGGGGTGTGGAACCAGGATGGGAATGTGGGCCCTGTGTTGGTAGGGTGGTGGAATGTACCAATAGACTGTCTGAGCTGAGCAATTCACTTATTGGTATTGTGTTCGGGTTTTGGGAGGGGAGGAATTAGGATTACACAGAAGGGATGCTTTCAATATTGGGAGTGAAAGTGTACTATGGTTCAGGTTGGGGGTACCAGTATACTCCATTGACAATATTGATACTGGAAGGATTGTTGTACTATGGCACATACAGGGGGTAGACTTGACCAGCTGGTACTGTTACCCTAGTCCTATATGGCTTCTGGCATACTCTTCTGGGAAATCTCTGCATATGACAAGCAAGTTGGACAACAAATCACATAGAAATTTCCCCATTAACACCTTGCATGTCTAAGTGCGAATATCTGGGAATTGTGTTCTGAGTGTTTTTTTTTGTGGTACTGTACTTACGTTCTGGTGTGATGATGATGATGTCAGCATCATTATCTGGCTGTGTCCCCTACTCTGCATGGACTAGGCCTGGGGCAGATGTTGATTGTTGAGCTGTGGCACCAGTAGGTGCTGTGAAAGAAAAAAAAAAAAACATAGGAAGTGAAATGCTGATTTTGTTCTGGAGTGTTGTGTTTTGCTAACACTGTGTTATAGCTTTTTTTTAACAAAGCACTATGCTAAGTAAAAATGCTGATGATATCAGTTTTTAAAAGTAACAACATTGCTTAGTTCTTGACACAGTCATATGGTATCTTGAATCTGTATTTTCATCATGTGGTTATATTGCCTTGACTGTATAATAGAACTACTGCTGACACTGTTTCTGGGCAGGCATACACATAATACATAGTTAAGGATATTGCATAGATGCAGTTTTTCATTTCAATACCCATTAAACTTTTACATCTATTGCTGTTCTACATTCGTATCTGGTAGTGAAGTTTTATATACCACAACAATGCAGTTTGAGTTTCTTATTTATTATTTCTACATAGTGTTGTTTTATGCTGATATAGTATGCTACTTTTGACACAGGACATGTTGTCCGAAGGCATGTTGCCCTGCACGGAGCCACAGCTGGTATTGCCTGGTCATACCAAGCCTCATCCCTCTCTGGCACTTTCCCTGATTGTTTGAGCTTGTAAAACTTTTGTCAGACCAGCTTCCACTTCCTCTTGCACTTTTTCCACTTCTTTCTTCTAGTCCCTTTTTGTGATGGAGGTACCTGGCCACCCCCTTCCAGGTGTCCTCTAGTGGGAGGTTTGTGCCTCGCATAATGATAGCTGGATCCACTATTTTTTACACAGCCTCCAGCCACTGAGGCAGCTCTTCAGAGGTCCAGTATTTTGACATATTCTGAAAGAAAACAAGAAATCACAGATAAATGTACACCTTCGTCTGCATAGTAAAGACATTAAGGGTTACATATGTTGTTTTATGCAACACTGGTGCCTTTCACGGTCTCTGTCAGGAAATGCTCCCTCCCTTCCTCGAAACACCGGGCACTTGATCCTGAGGTAGTAGCAACAGTTCACCTGAACCCGTAAACATTAGTGGTACATCTCTCTGGTACAAACTATACATATGTTAGAACAGTGGGACCCCAACAGTGGGAATGCCCCAACCCCCCACCCGAAAACACTAGGTACTGGATCCTGCGGTAGCAGCAACATTACTGGTATACCTCCCTGATACAAACTGCACATATGTTACAAGACTGGTGTCTTATACAGTCTTAGTTAGGAATCCTCCTGACCCCCAGCACACCAGGTACTGTATCCTGAGGTAGCAGCCACAGATTAATGGAAGTTTTAAGCATTATCAGAATACCTTACTGCTACAAAGTGCATTGATGTTACAATACTGGGGCCTTGCATGATCTCAGCCAGTGAATGCTTCCCCCACAGAAAAAAACCACCAGGTACTGCATCCTAAGGTAGCAGCCACACCTCAACTGAATCCCTAAACATTATTGGAATACCTCACTGATACAAAGTGCTCATACAGTATGTTACAACACTGGGGTCTTGCACTGTCTCGGTCAGGGAATGCTCCCCTTCCGAACACCAGGAGGTGGATCCTGAGGTAGAAGCAACAGCTCTATTTAACCCCTAAACATTAACAGTATATCTGCGTGGTAGAAACTACATATGTTAGAACACTGAGGCATTGCATGGTGTCAGACAGGGAATGCTCCCCCCAGTCCCCTCAATACACCAGGCACTGTATCATGAAGTAGCAGTAACTGGTCACCTGAACTCATACACATTATCAATGTACATGCATGATACAAAGTGCACATATGTTACCAAACTGGGGCCTTGCACAATCTCATTTAGTGAGTGCCCCCCCCACGCAAAACACGAGGCACTGCATCTTGAGGTATCAGCCACAGTTAACCTGAACCCATAAACATTACCAGTATACCTCCCTGATACAAACTACAGATATGTTACAACACTGGGGCTTGCGTATTCTCAGTCAGGGAATGTCCCCCCCCCCAAATAAAATACCAGGCATTGGATCTTGAGGTAGCAGCAACAGCTTAACTGGACCCCTTAAAATTACCAGTATACCTACCTGATAGAAATTGCACATATTTTAGAATACTGGCACCTTGCATGGTCTCAGTCAGGGAATGCTCCACACCCCCCCCCAAAGCACTAGGCACTGGACCATGAGGTAGCAGGTACAGCTCAACTGAATACATAAACATTACTATAGATCTCTGATACAAACTGTACATGTGTTACAACAGTGTGGTTTTGCACCGTCTCAGTCAGGGAATGCTCCCCCCAAAACACCAGGCCCTGTACCCTGAGGTACCAGTCACAGCTCAACTAAATCCCTAAACACTATTGGTATTGCGTCTTTTTATTTTTTTTTTGCTATTACTTTTTTTACTCCTCCTGTGCTGGCTATTTCTCCAGAGAGCACACCCAGCCCCATCCCCCAGTGTCCACCATCCAGCGCTGACCCGAACACCCAGGGCTTACCCCCCCTGGCAAGGTCAGTGGGGTTCTCCAACCCCCACCAGGGTCTGGATCCAGTGGGCCAGTGCTGTGGTTAGCCGGGAGCAGAGCTTGTGAGGCACCCTCCACCATTGTGCTGCAGCAACTCCTTTTTCTCTGGTGTTCTCCCTGGAGCTGGGGGTGTGCAATGATGCCGATGGGGGGGAACGCGCACGTGTTCACATGCGCTCCCTCCAAGTGTCTGTCCCAACTGCTCCCCATACTGCAGTGCAGTGCTTTGTCCACCAACCTCCACCAGGGGATGAACAGGTGCTGACAACTGAAGACCCCTCTCCCCAGAGAAGGAGAGCAGTCCATCAGATGCTCAATCCTTCTTCTCCCCTGCTGACCCCCAATGGCTCTTGCGTGTTCCTAAACCTGGGTCACTGGCATAGTGTGAGGTTAGGCATTCAGCGCCTCAGCCCTCAGTGCCACCGGGCTGGCTATTGGTATTGCAGCTTGATACCAACCATACATATTTTAGAACAGTGGGACCTTGCACGGTCTCAGTCAGGGTACGCTTCCCCCTAAAAAAAAACAAAGCAGTAGTTACTGGATCCTGAGGTAGCAAATACAGCTCAGGTAAACCCCTAAACATTACAGGTATGCCTTCCTAATGGAAATGATAACCCTATTAATCATACTACATGTGCTGTACTACTGTCTACCTGAGTGTGTGTTTGTTGTGTGTAAGTGTTCTATTTTTTTACCACAAAAGTATGGCTCTGAAAAGAGCCTTTGTTTTTTTGGAACACCTTGCTAAGTCATTAAGACACAATGTGCTTCAGATCACGGAGAGGATGCCATGTTGGAGGTCCCCCTAGAAGAGGCAATTTCTAGCATCTGAGAAGTGCACACTGTCTCTTAGGTACAGCCAATCTTTAAAATACTTGATTTGAGGGTGACAAATTGTGTGCATGTCCAGATCATGTAAAAATGCAGAGATGTGTATATTTCTTTTTTCCTTGCCCTGTTGAGCAGATACATGTGTTGATCTGCATGCCAGACCATACGCTCCATAATGTCTGAATAGACAATCTTACCAGTTGGTAACATCTTCAAAAGTGAAGTTAGGTCTGATTTAGCTTCAGCTACTAAATCTATCCACCTTTTGTCTCCTAAATCATTCCCTCCGAGATGGATCAGCAGTATGTCTGGTGAAGAGTGGTTGCTCAATAGGTGGTGTATGGTTGGCTTGAGCTGCTCCCACCTTGTACCTCCCTTACCAAATCAGTACACCTTGCAATTGGGCAGGTGCAAACTGTGACACTTGAACAGCTGGTTCTGATCACTGTATGATTTTTTTGCAATATAAAAATGTAGTGTGATTATCTGTCATGAAGAATCCTTGGCCTGGGATGACAGCCCCCTCCCCCCGGGTTCAACTACAAGCTGTTATCCTAAAAGCCAGGAGATAATTACAGGCTAGAAGAGACTTAAATTAAGGATCTCCTGTTTATATGACTAATTGTAGCTTGCCACCTGCCAAGATAGATCATAAACTTTTATGACATTCAGAAGAAACACAGTTAATTTCACATGGTGTTACAAAGCATATTACACCTCAATGAGATCTGGCAGAGAGTCATAAAAAGTCCTTGATGTCCTGGAGAGGAGAAACTGCTCATGAGATCAAGGAAAGTCATTTGAAAAATGAGTTTTGCTGAGGTCACAGACTTTAATTTACCTTCTGAATAAGACATCCTGTTTGTATGATTTTGTATATTCTAACAGGGGGGAGCTAGGTGACCTCATGCAAAGAGGTTGGCAAAGCCAGTTTTAAAATGGTATTCTGTTGTCCTGTAAGAGACACACATGTTTGGACTCTGAAAAAAGCAACATCAGGCACTGTTAGGAGATAAGTATACATTAAAAAAGACAGTTCTAAGTGTACTGTGGTAGGAGATTTTGTCTGCACTTTTAAACCTGTTTTAAGTGATTTGTATGTTTTGTGATATATGGTTCTGTATTTACTTTTTACATTTTTATCTATTTTTAAGTAAACATCTCATTTTTAGAGACTACTTGGTGTGTTTTTGAAATTCTTTATTTGACAAGTGATGCATATATGGTTAAAGCTGACACTGGGCATAGCTTACTGGTTTATCAAACTGGAAAAAGTAAGAGTTTATTCTGAGATCTTAAATAGAGTTTTTAAGGGTTCATTTTGTACACCTGGTTAGGTGCCCCTAGGAGAAAGATATATGGCCCCTCCTCCCCGAAGAGCAGAATTATCTGAGCCTGTACATTGTGTATGTTAGCAAGAGGTTCACAGTTTGAATCCCTCCAGAACTTGAGAACAAAGTTTGATTAAACCCACAAAACAGACACGAGGGTTACCCTGTTCTGTTAACTGTTCACAATACTGCAGTTGGAGGTTGGCACTGTGGGAGCAGAGGGCCTGATCTGCTGAGTGGGGTTGACACTAATCACTACCAAAGTGACTTCTTCGAGCATATTCACCATCTCGGTGAATTAGACTACTGCATACCATCCACACCATGATTCTGGAGTTTTCTGCCATGCCGAGTCTTCTTTAGAAAACAGAGTGACAGAAAGCTCAGAAAAGTCAGTCTGTCACTTGCTGGCTAATGAGATCTAATGGACAAACTGAACAATTTCCCTTATGATAGTGGATTCTTCAACAGGCAGGTAACAACAGTAGGTTTTAAAAATATGTATTTTCAGATAACACTAGATCTATGCCAATAAAAAATCACACTTCACAGATGCCAGTAAACAGGTTCTGATTGGGAGTACCATAGACAAAACACAGTGGCCCGAGATATTCAGAGCACTTGTGCATGGAGCAACTGAGTTGCACCGGTGCAAGTCCGAAGATGAGCCACCGAGCAATATACAAAGGGAGTCTCGGCACAGCACAAATCCCATTGTGCCAATGCACAATCATAATGTATGCAGCGCAAGTGCAGGGGGCGGCCCCATGAATAAGTGACTCACTGGCATATTCAACCATAGAGCAAGGCGCAAGTCTGAAGCAAACCCCAAGTTGCGCCAGGCAGACTTGAGCCAATAAATATAGGCACAAACAAACAGACAGCAGATGCGCAACAGTGTGCACAGAGAGAGAGAGGGAGTGAGAGACTGTGCGTGAGAGAGAGAGAGGGGGAGAGAGGGAGAGAAAGACAGACAGATGGAGAGGGAGAGAGAGACACACACACACAGACCAACGGATGGACTGACAGAGTGAGAGGCACCCAGGGAGACAGCCAGTGACTGAGTGATGGACAGTGGCCCATTAATAATGGACACAGTAATGAGGGGGTGTGAGGAGGCAGAAGGAATGGCAGTGTGGCTGGCGAAGGGCCCAGCAGTGGTATGCCTGACACAGGTGGTACCATACCAGGATCATGTATGAGAACTTCAGTGACACAGAGATAGTGGGCTGGTACTGCCCGAACAGGGCACTTCTGAGGCAGCTCTGTGAGCTGTGCAGTGATGAGATGCAGGCACCCACCAGATGTAGTCATGCCATGTCAATGGAGACTAATGTGACCACCGTGATGTGCCTGCTCACCACGGGCACCTTCCAAAGACCAATGGATGATACCACGGGCATCACCCAGTTGGCCATGTCCTGCCTCTTCACCCAGTTCCTCAATGTTCTGCTGCCACATGCTTTGGAGTACATACATTTCCCCAGCACACAGGCAGAGTGTACAGCAAACATGCAGGAGTTCCACCACGTGGCACGCATGCCAGGTGTGATTGGGGCAATAGACTGCACCCACATTGGCATCCACACACTACCTGGCCCAGAGGGCCCAGTGTACATAAATCAGAAGGGATACACATCCATCAACTGCCAGGTAGTGTGCAATGCCATGGGGTGCATCATCAATGTCTGTGCCACACACCCCAGGAGTGCACATAATCCTTCACATATCTGGACTGCCTTGTACGGTATGGGCTGCACTGCCATTGGCTCATGCTCTGCACCAATGGGTGTGCAGCCTAACTGTCAGATGGTGGGCGTGAGGTGGTGGGTGGGGTGCTGCGGCCCGCTGGCTGATGGGGGAGGCGGGGTGGTGGGGCTCCATGGGTGGGAGGTTGGGGCCACTAGATCACCAGGGATTCTGGAAGTGGGGGTTGAGGATGCCACCCGCGATCAGGCTAGTCGGGGTGGGGAGTTACTGTATGCTCGTGATTGGGCTAGTCGGGGTGGGGTGTTACTGTATGTCGCGATGGGGCTGGTCGGGGGTGGGGTGTTACTGTATGCCATGATCAGGCTAGTCAGGGTGGGAGTGTTACTGTGTACCCGTCCCGGGCTAGTTAGGGGTGGGGAGTGTTACTGTATGCCTGCGATTGGGATGATCGGGGTGGGGGACGATTACATTATGCTCACAATCCAGCTACTGGGGGAGTTTACATTATGCCGATTGGGCTGCTGGGGAGGACAGAATACCATCGGTCCCGGCGGCTGCTGCCTGGCAGGGCGCCAGGTGCAAGTCATCGGGGATCGGCACACCTACATGCTAATGGCATGCAAATGGGGCCGTAATTAGATGCAAATGGCCCCTCATGTGCCTTGCATAAATTATGGCCCCATTTGCATGTCCCCTTTTGAATATCGCAGGTGCTGCGCATGGTGCAATGGAACTTGCGCCACCGCATCTGAATGCTCCACTCTAACCACTTGCGGTGGCACAGTTCCACTGCGCCATGTACAGTGGGTGTGGCCAGGGGGCGATATTCAAAGAAGTTGCTAAAAAGCGCAACTCCATTGAATATCGCCCTGGCCACACCCCTGCATAACTTTTTTGTGCAGCGCAAGGGCTTGCACCACAGAATGGCGCAGTTTGAATATCTGACCCTCGTTGTGCATCGGCCATGAGGACATGTCAGACACCCCCCCCAGGGGTTGATGTGTGGGACAGTGACTGAATCTGAGCAGGGATGGCGAGGCAGCCAAAAGGGCCTGCCCCAGGGGTGTCTGGGATGCTGACATCAGATCCTGGCATCCACTGTGCAGGTGTCTCCAGATGCTGGGACCTTGGGGTGGACAGTGCAATGTGGGGGTCCTCTGTGCATGGCCTAGCCCAGTGGCTGCCACTGATGCCAGCCCAGCTGCAATGGTACTGGCCATGTGGTCCATTGATGCCACAATGGCACCGGTCATGTGGTCCATTGCTGCAGTCATGGCCTCCTGCATCTGGGTGAGCCTGTCCATAAGCCTTGCATCACCCCTGTCCTGCTGCATGGCCATCTGGTGCACCTCTGCCCGCAGTGCGCTCACCTCAGTGGCGAGCAACACCTGGTGTTCCATGGATGCTCGCAGGAAGCGGGTGTGCTCCATCAGCCTCTTGGCATCCTGGGCCTCCTGGCCCACCCGTTGAGCTGGGTGGGGGTGCCTCAGTATGCTGCTGCACAGCCTCCTGTTCAGGTGGACGCTGCACAGTGGGCCATAGAGGGGGCATGGTGCCATCTAGCACACTGGCAGTGGACACCGTGGTATGCTGCCCATCATCACCTGCATCCTGCTGCTACTGCCCAACTGTCTGCTGGGCAATGCCCCATGCCTCCGCCACAATGACAGCACCACCTTCACGCACACCAGACACAGCTGTGGCACCACAAACAGCTGCACTGGCAGGGATGGGGGCAGCTGTGGAGCTGCGGGCATGGCGATGGGACCTGCTGGTGCCTGTGTAGTGGGAAGGGGTGTGTTGGGCACCACCGCCCCTATGCTGTCCAGTGCCAGAGTAAGGTCATCATCGGTGTCGGACAGCACCCCACGCTGGGTCTCTGCACACAGCAACTCCAGGCTGTCATCATGCAGGAACCCAGCCAGGGGGTTGTTCGACCCCATGTCAAGCACAGCTGCATACCTAACAATGCCAAGACATGGTCTGTCCCAGCTCTGGATGCCCATCAATGTAGAGGGGTGGGCATCCATGTCCTCAGTGGCTGCTGCCTTGTCCTCTGCACAGAGGCATGCTGGTGCTGCAAAACAAGAACAGAGGATCAGTGGGGCAGCAAACCCTATGCCCCCATGCCACCGTTGCCACATGCCACCCGGCAGCAATGTGTGTCTGCATCCACACACGCATGTGGCAGTGGGCATGGCCTCAGACACACCTGCGCATCACGCCCACAACAGACACGCCCGGTGGCTGGTCATACTCACCATGCAGTGAGGGGCTGCCACCCATCTGGAACCCACCATCAGGCACACCCTCCACTGCCATGCGGCTGATGGTGGATGCCACAAGCTCCTCCATGGCTGTCAGTGGTAGCACAGTTGCTGGACCACCACCGGTCACCCTGAGGGATGCCTGTATGTCCACAACCCTATCCTTGATCCACCTCCTGTCTGTGCTGACCTTCTTCTTGCACTCCTGTGGGGTGCAATAGTGGCAGCTGTGAGTGTGGATGTATTGGGCCATCTCCTCACAGCCAACTTCCTGCTTCTGCCCATGGCACCGCTGAGAAGGTTCTTCCAGTCCATATAGGCCTCAAAGAGGGCATTGCTCTCAGCAGCTGTAAAGGAGGGCCTGCATTTGCAGTGCAGGCCCCTGACACTCTTCTCCTTCATTTACCGACATTCTGCCACCTGTGAACATGAACAGCAGAGTGGGTCAGTGCCAGCACGTTGCAATGCAGCACCCTGTTGCAGTGTTTCCATAGGCCGCTGTTCATCCATGTTGCCAGTCACTTACCTGAATGGTTGCAATACCGATCTGTGGCCTGTGCTGTTCTGCGGTGCTTTTAAGGTACAAGGCATGCAAATCAGTCATGTATAATGTTAATGATATGTTAATGCTCTCCACTGCACTATGCATTAGCTCATGAGGTGATTTGCATGTGGCATCTCAATATTGTGTAATTTGCGCCATGCGCAATGGGGTTGCGCCAGAGCATCTCCGTAGCATAATACCAGCACATGCATGGTGCATGTGCCTGCAGTGTGCATGTGTGGTGCGTGTGCACATGTGTGCAGCACTGACCACTTTGCTATCGCGCGTCATGTGCAGTATGCGTGATGCCATGGCATGGCGCATGCGATCACTGCCTCTATCACACACCTGCGCACTATGCATGGGGTGATGACCTCTGACCCACAGGTTGTGTTGTGACCCCATGACCCCACTAGGCCCTGGCATGCTGCACATGCCCATGACTGCACTATGGCCCTGCACTGCTCAGTGTCCACGCATCCACGTGCTGCGCAGTTGCAGCCTTGTGTATCCTATTGTGCATCCTGCACACATGTGGCAGACATGTGTGCTGTTCCATGGCCATTTCCTCCTGAACTTGGCTGCTGACCATGGTGCAGGGACAGAGCAGGAGGGCAGGCAACTTTTTTTTTTTATTTATTTAAATTATTCAGAATTACAATCCTTTGAGTCATAGACTCCTTTTCAAAGGCTCCACATCAAAAGTAAACAGATTGTGCACATAGAGAGTTACAAAGATTAGGCAGACAATTTCTATGGGTCAGCATGCTCTGAGTAAAGATACAAAACAACCTGAGTAGAGATACAAAACAACCTGAGTAAAGATACAAAACAACCTGACTAGAGATACAAAACAGCCTGAGTAAGGATATAAAACAACAAACAGGTGCGGTATAGACAGGTTGATAAAACAATCATTTACAGAGTTACAGGTATTCAAGCCATAATGGCAGGAACATTACTACACTTGTAGGCAGGATATAGTCCATTGTCAGGCAGTTAAAGATGATTAGAGGCACCAGCAGGTGTGAGTGGAGGTCAGGTGGGTACGGAGCAGGGACTTGAATTTTAGCAGCAGTGACAATATTGGTAGGGAGGGAGTTTAACCTAGTGGGTGCTCTGTACGAGAAGGAGCGTTGGCCAAGAGATGTATTTTATCTGGGAACCAAATATCGGGTTTTGAGGGAACTGCTAGTTGTCCTAGAAAGTGGGGTGGGCTGCATGAGCAGGGAGAGGCTGGGTGCAGCAAGGCCGATGGCGACCTTTTTTGCTAGGATGCAGATGTGGAACAGTAGTCTGTCACTGAAATCCAGCCAGTCTAATTGACTGTATAGGGAGCAGGTGTGGGTGTAGGTGGGGCAACTCAGTATGAGTCGACATGCTTTAATGACATTTTTAGGCAATATAGGGCTGTGTTATCAGCCACTCCATAAATGGTGGTCCCATAGTCGACTAAGAACAACACGGAGGAGGATATGGTGAGTTTGAGAGCTTCAGGGGAAGGCAGTTCTGGTGTCTGTACAGCAGTCCAATACGACAGTTTACTGCGCTGCAGAGGTGCCGAATATGGTTGTGATATGTTAGCACCGGGTCAAGCATAATTCCCAGATATTTAAAGATGCTAACTTGTTCGAGGGGTTGTGAGAGTGAGGTTTTTATGTGAAGGGGGGCTTGCCTGAATTTATTTTGGTGATGGGTGAAAAGCATAACTTTGGATTTTTTCTGATTTAGGACGAGTCTGTGTTTGATGAACCAACCCTCTGCCTCAGTGAAAGCAGTTTGGAGGGTGCACTCAAGTCCCTCTGGGGTGGCATGTGATGCATAAAGGACTGAGTCATCTACATAGAGGAGGATTTTACCTAAGCAGGCCTTGGGGAGAGTGTTTAGGTAGAGGCTAAAAAGTAGTGGTCCCAAAATGGAGCCTTGTGGGACCCTTGAGCAAACAGGAAGAGAGTTTGAGTGGTTGGAGTTTATTCTCACTTGCTGGAAGTAATTAGACAGGTAGTCAGTGAACCAGGCATTGGCGTCCTGGGAGAAGCCAATCTGGGAGAGAGCAGAGATGAGTAAGGGGTGATTTATGGTATCAAAGGCCTTGGACAGGTCAAGAAATACTGCACCTGCCAATTTACCTCCGTCTAGGGCAGAGTAAGTAAAGCATGTGAATTATAAGAGGGCTGTGGTGGTGCTATGACCTTTCCTGAAACCTTGTTGTTCTGGTGAGAGTAGGTCACATCTGGAGAGATACTCAGAATGGAGGTTGAGCTCATCAACCTGATGGCTGTGGTTCAGCCCTTTGAGGGGCAGCTGTATGGCCAGGTGCCACTCCAGCAGGCCAGGGGGTTGGTGTGGCACCATGTTGCAGAGGCCCTGGAGTGGAGGACTGGTGTCTGGTGCACGGCAGAGCAGTGGAGGCATCAGTATGGGGAGTCCTGTGGCAGAGGGCACCAGACCTCCTGCGGTGTATGCATGCCCGTGTCCTGCGAGGTTCCGTGCCACAGCCAGGTAGGTGTGCTCATGTTGCTGTTATGCCCAGGTGTAGTACAGTAGTGTTGGCATGGCTGCATGGCATGGCCCATAGTGGGGTAATTTGTCTGCCTGGGGGCACTGCGCATTGGGCTTGGCTGCTGCACAGGTAGCTGTGCTGGCATGTGGGCCTCAGGCCTGATAGGGACACACCCAGTGCACAGCAGACTGTGTGGTGGTGGGGGGCTCCACATGCGTGACTGTGTACTGATGTCCACCACTCTTCATTCCCTCCACAGGGCCAGAGGACCATAGATGGGCCAGGGTGGTGGCAGAGGTGACCAGGGTGGTGCAGCCTAGTGGGCAGCAGGTGGTGCCAGCTGCACAGCATGGGACAGGTAAGCATTGTCACATTCCTTCTCAGTGTCACAGTGGGATAGTGGTGGGTGTAGGGCACAGCCATGGCCACCTCTGCCATGTGCCTTGACAGCTGTGTGTGTTGCACAGTCCATTGTGCGTGCCACTGCGTGCCATCCCTTGGCCACCGTGTACTGGCTGTTGGTGGGGTGGGTGTGCACATGGCTTCCACTGTTTGTGCTGCAGCACTGCTGTTGTGTGCCATATGACCCTCTCATTGTAGAACTGTGGCTCCTGCACTACAGCGTCCACCTCTGTGCACCACCATGGTGTGCCATGTGGATGGCTGGCATTGCCCACCATGTGAGGGTCCTTTCCCATCTCTCCAGGGGTGTGTCCCTGTTGTCCAATATGCACTATGGGTGGGTAGGGGTCCTTGGGGCATTGCACTGATTGCCTGTCTTATCCCATCCCCTAGGTGTCAGCTTTGTGACAATGAGGAGGGGCCCAAAGGCATGGGTGAGGACCCAGATGCAGTTCCTGGCTGTGCTCCGGAGAATACTCTACATGGTGCAGTCCATCCAGCGTGTCACCATGGCCATGAGGATGGAGCAGTGGCACCATGGGCATGGACATCATTGACATGTCCCTGTGTTTAGCCTCCTTTCCCTTGCTATTCCTGTTCCCCTGCATTCCCACAGCATCTTGTACAGCCCCTATTTTCTGACCCCATCCTATGTTTTACCTCCCCTGTCCCTGCCCCTGTTACTGTTTCTCTGCTGTTTCCATGTTATAAAGCATTTATTTTCCTACATACTGGTGTCCATGTCTGCTTTGCAGGTGGTATGTGGAGCCATGCTACAGTGGTGGGGTGTTAGTCCCTGGTGTTGGCGAGGGGGTGATTATGGATTGACTGTGGTTCCCTGCTGTGTCCAGTGGTGTTTCCCATTGTGGTGGGGGCTGTCTCCTGGGTGTGGTGGGAGTGTTGTGTGTTTTCAGGGTCACTATGGGGCTGTGATCAGGACTGTGCAGGCCATTGGGGTGTGGGGGTTGCACATGGACATGGTTGTCATGCTGGCCTTATTGGCCCACTGGGGTGTGGCCATCCGCATCCACTGTTGTGCTCCCAGTCCCATGTGTTCTGACTACCTACCTGCCTGGGCCCTCACACATTCACTGCCTGGCGTTGGTGCTGCCTGTGGGGGTGTGTGGTATGCAGCATAGGTGTGTTTGGCTCCAGGACCATGGGGGGCATGGTGTGGCATTGGCCATGGCCAGCTGGCAGGTGTCCTGTGGGGAGGGGCAGAATTGGCAGCCTCACATTGACCATTGTCCCCACCTGTCCTCTGATGGCCGGCCCACCATTGTGTTCTAGGGTGCTGTTCTGGTACATGCCCCTGTTGCATGCCCATGGACTGGATCTGGTTGGTGTGGTGCACAGCACCTCTGTCGGTGGCTCTGCTCCATCCCTTGATGCCCATTGTTCCCTCCTGCTCTGTGCCAGTGTATGCACTGGTGTGCCCTGCTGGGTGGTGGGGTCCGGTACCATTTGCACTGTGTTTCCTTTGCTGTGTCTCTGGGCCTCTTACATTTGCACTTCCCCCTGTGTTTGTGCATGGGTATGCGCTGCACTTCCATGGTTGTGCTGGTGCATCTCTGCTTGCACCATTGTGCATCACTGCCATATTCAGCCAGCTTGTGCTACCACATTTGCAGTGGCACAACTTCTGAATATGGCACCCGCTTTGCCACGGTGCATCTGTCTTGCACTGTGCCGGACTTGTGCCGGCCTTTGGTGCATTTCTGAATATCTTGGCCAGTATGTTTTGGGGAGAATTTGAAAGTTTCTGATAGGGTCATTTGAAAGAATACAGCACAAGAGCCATTGTGATTGGCTGTAGCTTCAAACATATACATGTGCCTACTGTGGTCTCCCTCCCTTTTGAGCTGGGATTCGTGGTGGTGAGTACTGCTTCAAGCTCTGTCTTAAATTGTTACAATTTTGCATAAAATAAAACATTCTACATGCTTAGCCTTATAGTAACCTATGTTGAAAAAAAAATACTTTTAAACAAGACTATTTTTAGTAGGAAAGAAGAAATAAAAGTAAAGTTTTAAAAGTAATTTTAATGTGATGCACTTACTGTTTTTGTAGTCAGTCTCTGCAGGGTGACCAAAATGGAGCTGTTTCCTTCTTCGTCATGAATTTTGTTCTTGTACGATTGGCTGGATTGAAGAATCTCCTTTGATGCATAAAAATAACTTTAAAAGTATTAAAATTGCATAAATTATTGGTGTGGTGTCATTTGCTATTGTGGACTGTCAATCTTGTTTCTCTGTTCTGTGATTGGTTAAATGTGGTATGTGGGTGTTTTTTTCAGAAAATAAACATGGCCACTCTTAGTGGGCTTACTTAATAATTTAGTCACACTATCACTTATTTCTTAATAAGTATGCTAATTGTGTGTGCTTTTGACAACATAATCAGGGTCTATAACTTTTATTACTGTCCTGTACATGGTTTTGTGGTGGCTAGCATTTTTTTGGGCCGATTTGAGCCACTTCCTGGTTGCAAAGCATCATGGGAAGCAAAGGTAAAGGGTCAAATGAGCGCAACAACAAATATATTGCACATCATTTAATGCTATATCGCACAAATTCATATAGAATGTATATGGCGAACTCGGGGATATTATTTGTGTTAAGGTAGGATTAAATTACACCTTGAAAACAACATTGTTTTCAATTGAGCGCATTCTCATTTCTTGAAAATTTTCATGGTTTTTTTTTCTTTGTCCTTGACAACATAGTTCCTTTCAATGGGGCACATTCATGTACCTCAAAAACTTTCATGGTTACATTGTTTTGTCCTCGACAACAACATAGCTTACAATGAGCGCGTTCTCGTACCTCGAAAACTTTCACGGTTACTTTTTCTGTCCTCGACAATATTATTCATTTCAATGGAGTGCATTCATGTACCTGGAAAATTTGCAGTTACATTTTCATGCCTCGAAAACATAGTTCCTTTCGATGGAGCGCATTCACGTACCTCGAAAACTTTCGCGGTTACATTTTCTGGCCTTGAAAATATTGTTCATATTAGGACTCATACTAGGAGAGGACAAGATACACAGAAGGCAAAGCCCATATAAGTGCATCTCCTGCAAAGCGGGTTATACCTATCCCTGTAAACCTAATAAATAGTGGTCTAACCTACTCTTGAAAATGTAAAATGAGTTCACTTCCACAATCTCCCTAGGTGAAGCATTCCAAATAGGAACAATTCTTTGAGTGAAGTAATTACCCCTAAAATTACTCTTTGGACAAGACAACATTAACTGGAGATTATGACTTCTTAGAGAGAGCTGCCTTATATTAAACTTAAGGCCAAGCTCCTTCATTAGAGTTGCATCCCTAGTAATTTTAAATGTTAATAACACATTCCCCCCTAGTTCTCCTTTGTTCCAGGGAGAACAGTCTCAAGGTATTCAATCTTTGTTCATAATTTTCAGACTGGAGCCCATTAATCATTCTAGTTAACCTCTGCTGAACACCCTCCAATCTATTAACATCCCTGCACAATGTAGGGTTCCATAGTGAAGACCCACAGTCCATGTGTGGGCAGACATAAGCTTGATAAAGAGATACAATACATGCCCTATTCCTAGGTGTTATAGCTCTTTTTATGCATCCAATAATCCTGTTAGCTCTCAAGGATATTTCAGTGTAGTGCTTACTGAATTTAAGGTCATCAGTAACAAAGATACCTAAATCTTTTTCACAACTAGATGGATTCAGGGCCAAACCATTTAAGGTATATGTGCTGCGTGGGTTCCCTGACCCCAGGTGCATAACCATACATTTGTTAACATTAAACTCCATTCCATTATTTGAAGCGCAGTTCTCAAGGAGGATAAGATCTTTTCTTAATGAATTGATACCTTGTTCCGTACTAATGTCAGCAGCAATTTTAGTGTCATCTGCAAATTTAATAGTATGGTTATACAAGTTTTTATTTAAATCTGAAATATATGGTGAAAACAATGTTGGTCCCAGGACCGAACCCTGGGGAACATCACTAGTCATGTTGGCCAACTGAGAAATGAAACCCCTGATTCTTACTGCTTGGGTTCTGCTTGTTAACCAAGATTTGGTCCAGTTAATAAGTGGGTTACTGATTTTCATAGTATACATTTTGTCGATTAATGTACAGTGTGGAACCTTATCAAAAGCCTTGCACAAATCTAAGTAAATAATATCCACAGATTTTTTTTTTATCTTCCAACAGCTGGCTAACTTTTTCATAGAAAACAAGATTGGTTGTTAAACAGGATTTGTTATATTTAAACCCGTGCTGAGTGTGATCTATATTATTATTTAGTAGACTCTCATTATTTAAGTCTATCTTTAATAATAGACTCCGTTACCATTCCTATAATGCTTGTTATACTACTAGGATGGTAATTTCCAGGATTGTCTTGGTGCCCCTTTTTACGTATAGGTACCACCAGAGCAGTATGCCAATCACTTGGTACTTCAGCAGTTTGAAGTGATGGGTTAAATGAACAGTGCAATGGTTCAAATAACCAGGTATCAATTTCCTGGAGCATGTTCATGTACTTCAAAATCTTTTGCAGTTAAAATTTTTTGACCTCAGCAGCACCATTGCTTTCAATGGAGCGCATTTATGTACCTCGACAATTTTCGCGGTTCCTTTTTTTTTCACCTCAACAACATCATTGATTTAAATGGGGCATGCTCACACACCTCAAAAACATTTGTGTCAATATTTGTTTGTCCTCGGCAACATCATTGGTTTGAATGGAGCCCATTCACGCACCTTGAAAACATTTGCTCATATAGACATATTAGCTCAAAAACATCCGTTTTTTTATAATGCATATGCATTTTTCAAACTTTTCTCTTGTACCAAGCTATTTGTACCAAAAAACATGATTTTACATATAGAAGCTTAATTTGTTTAATGTGTTTTTAACAATTACAGGCATTAGAAGTATAATAGTGTTTATTGGTGTGTTGAATGTGTATGGAACTCGGATGTGCATAGTCATATTTTGTTTTATTACTATCTGATCTCAATGTCTTACAACAAATGATGAGTTTCATGAAAGTATTTTTTTTCTTTCTTTTATAGGTTTGTGATCCTGTACCATTACATAACATGAAACCTGTGTTTGTAACCTGATAGAATGCCTAGAAGAGATAGACAAGTGAATAAACGCAGGAGGGCTAAGTATCTCAGTAATGGTCAGTTGATGAAGAGTAATGTAGGTAGTAAAAATGCCACGAGAAAAATGAAGGACACTGGAAGGTCTGTATGTAGGAAAAGGTTGCCTGCTGCTTGTGAGATGTCTGCCTCAGTTTGTTGTTCATCAACAACTACAAAGCGCACAGCTCCTGATCATGTTGTTAGTAGTATGGAGCAGAGGAGAGCTGTTCGGGTTCAGGCATTGCCAATGTAACCTGTAAACAGAAACACACTTCTGTGATCACTGGCCATTTTAGCAAGTTGACATTTTTCTGGAGATTAGCTTCAAAGGCTAAAGTTGATTGGGTTTTTTCTGCCATGATGAAATGTCAAGGCAAATGACTGAAGAGTCAACTTGCCTTAACGAAACTACGTCTTAGGGTTCACACTTTTGTGAACATGGCACTTGCTGTCCTTGTACATTTGTGGAGACAAATGATGCAACAAATTGACCGGTTCAGTGCTGCTCTGAACTCTGAATGTTGTTACTCTGAACAGAGACAACTTTTGTGAAGTCTTTAAAGGATCATGGTTACATGAACAGCACTCTGAAGGCTATTTCTGGCAGGAGTCTTACCATGCAGTTGCTAAAGATATCACAGTTTCTGTTGTTGAGGGTGGTAAGGCTTGTAATGTGCTGACTGTCACACACACTGATGAACCAAGTGTGTCAGATGATGACACAGACTAAACTACTGAGACACACAGGAAAAGTTGCATATCATGGACATGTGATGAGACATGCAATCTTAGGCAAGCATCCTTTGATGCTATTGCACAGTTTGTGAATCACTTTGTTGCCACAAAGAAAAAACAGGGATACAGCCTATTACACAAGATTAATCTCTGTGAGATTCACAAGCATGAAGGATTGCTGGGGCATTCCTTGGCTTATTTAGATAGCGGTGTGTGCAACAGTGTGTTTCATCATATGCACATGCTTGCTGTACATAATTCTGCGATGCTCAGCTTTGTGCGTAAAGTATAACAGGTGAGAAAAGCTGTGTCACTATACAAACAGCTTGATGAGTCATTGAAATCAGGAGATATGCAAGCTGCAAAAATTGTGATAGAGGATGTGCAGTGTAACACTAAACATTATGATGCACTATGTGATGACACTTCCGCCACTGCACCATGTGCTCTCTCTCTTTGGGAATCCGACATACTTCAGATATTTGGGAATCTATTGCCAAGTTTGAACTGGCAAAGAGAGAGAAGTTTGACTCTCTGTGTGTGTGTCTCATGTCACAGACTACTTTACAGATAGCAGAATGTTACTGTTGATCTGGAAAAGATTACATCTTTTAATGACGTGAGCATGACTATTGGCTTACCTACTAGTCAAGCATGACTTTGACCTGGACCCAGTGGTTATTATGTGTCAATACTGTTTGACAAAGGTGGAGCATGACACGCTCTCACCGAGGTCTGTATTGAACAACATGAAGGCAGGTGTGACACCTACTGAGATTGCTGTACTGAATATGTTTGAACAGATTCTCATACAAATGATGAAACTGTTTCAGACTATTCTGCACCTGAATACTTCGACATGCAAAGTGCCCCAGAAAGAGCTTGTAAAGTCTCTGAAAGGGTCTGTCACATGTTTGCCACTGTCTCTGAAAGAGAATGTTGAGACACTCTCAAATGAAAACAGTGTAGTCATACTAATGAACAGTGTCCCAACAAAGTCAAAGGTCATTTGGCAAGATGTTGTCAACGTGCAGAAAGTGAATAGTGTTCTTCACTACCTGAAGAGCAATAATTCTTTCTGTGCTGACCTTGACATTGATGAACTCTCTGATATGAGTGCTCAGTTTGGAGTGGTGGACACTAGGAAGCCAATGATTGAGAAGGTCAATGTTGCAACTCATGAAGATGTATGAGCAGTACACAATTCACCCTCTACATGGCAGGGATCCAGTTGGTGATAATATTGATCTGTATCAGATGAAACAGGTTGAAGGTAGTCCTGTTAGCATATGGGAGGAAACACTGGAAGCATGTTGCTTCCCAGATTTATTCCCTCAAGGTACAGGAGGTCATTTGGATACACATGAGCTGGCGTGTTCCAGGTGCTGAATATCGTACATTGAGTCTTAAATAAGGATTGCAAATTCCATAGGAACATACAATATTTGTTCCACCTGCTGTGGGAGAGTGAGCTTAGTATCCTCTGCATCCATTGCACATACTCTGAAGTTGACTACTTCACTAGATGGAATCACAGCAGTTGAGTTTCTTCAAAAACTGGAAGAAAAAAACGAAACAATACAGGTAAATTTGATGTCTATACTCTCAAGTTTGCATGGCACAGAAGAATACTGGTATTGTAGACACTCAGAGGTCATGACTATGCTGCATGAGTATGGTACAGCCACTTGGTTTGTTACTCTAAGCTGTGCAGAGTACTGGGATGAGTTAGTTGAACTGTTGAGGTAGGCCAATACTGATATCGATGGTATTTCATTACAGAAACATAGAAACTAGAATGTGATGGCAGATAAGGACTGCTTGGCCCACCTAGTCTGCCCATTTCCCTTCCTAATGGATAAGCTGCAGATTCTAGTTAACCAACAGCCTACTTCCTCCTACCCCCACTAGTATTGCTTTTTGTCTGTCCCATGCATTCTTGAATTCCCCCACTGTTTTTGACTCCACAACCTCCTCAGGAAGGCTATTCCATGCATCTACAACCCTCTCCATGAAAAAATACTTCCTCACATTACCTCTGAGATGTCCCCTTCTATCTTCAAATTGTGCTTCTTTGTTCTTGCACATCTATTTTTCTGAAAGATGCTACCCTCTTGGAATTTGCTGATTCCCTTGAGGTACTTGAAAGTTTCTATCATGTCCCCCCTCTCCCTCCTTTCCTCCAGGGTATACATATTAAACTCCTCCAGTCTGTCTTCGTATATCTTCTGGTGCAGACTCTGCACCATTTTGGTTGCCCTCCTCTGGACAGTCTCCACCCTGTCTATGTCTTTGCGGAGATGTGGTCTCCAGAACTGCATGCAGTACTCCAGATGGGGTCCCACCAACTGTCTGTACAGAGGGATAAAAACTTCCTGTTTTCTACTGGTGATGCCTCTCCCTATGCATCCCAGTATTCCTCCAGCCCACCTTACTGCCTTCTCACATTGCTTGCCCACATTAAGGTCATCTGCTATAACTACTCCCTGGTCCCTTTCCATTTTTGTTGTTGTCAGTATCTCACCCCCCATTGTGTACTCTTCCCCTGGGTTTGTGTTTCCCAGGTGCATTACTTTGCACTTCTTTGTGTTGAATCTAAGCTGCCATACATTTGGCCATCCCTCCAACCTTGCCAAGTCCCTTCTCATCCTTTCCACCCCATCTTGTGTATCAACCCTATTGCAGATCTTTGTGTCGTCTGCAAAGAGACATACTTTTCCTTCCAGTCCCTCTGCAATGTCACTTATAAAGGCATTAAAAAGGACTGGACACAGTACTGAGCCCTGCGGTACCCCGCAAGTAACCCTCCTTTCTTCACTGTGGTCAATGACACTTGGTGAGATGTGCTCACTTGATCCAGTATCTGTGTCCCAACATTTTCACCATTGCTTCCATGGCATATTGACATTCATATTGTCAAAGGACAATCTGCCTCTTGGATTAGTCAAGCACTACTTTTGGAGGATGAAATACCAGGCACATGGTGCACTACACATCCATATGTTGTTGTGGATTAAAGATGCTTCTCATATTGGTGAGAATGAAGCAGCTGAAGTTCTGAGCTTCATTCAGCATTACATTACTTGTCACATCCATGACAAGTATGACAGTCCAATACTGTGGAAGTTGGTGCAGAAGTTTCAGCAGCATCTTTGTGGGAAGTACTGCCACTGACCAGTCAATAGTCATAATGAGTGGTGCATCAGGTGTTTTGGTTTCCCTAGACGTGTCTGCCAGCAAGAACGTATGAATGACTTGTTCTCAGCCATGCATCACCATTTCAAGGCAAAGTCCACTAAAAGAGTTTATGAGTTACCCAGACAGGAGAATGTGGTGTTCATCAATGACTACAACCCTACTCTTCTTCTGATGTGGCAGGCAAACATTGATGTGCAGTTTGTTGCTGATAACTCTCTGTCTCTTGTTTGGTACGTCACTTCGAACATTATGAAACATCAGCAGACAAGTTTTCTTGAGCTTTGGGAAGATAATGCAACTTCCAGCTGATCACTGAGCTCACAGCCTTGGCCACTGGGATTAAAGACACTGTCTCACAGGGAGTGCGGAGCATATGAGGTCAGTGATTGTTTGATTGAAACACACTTGTAGGGCAAGTCTGATGCTGTACGGTTTTTCAGTGTGACTTACAAAGAGAAATGAAGGTGTATTTTGAAGTCTCATGATGGGATTGAAGAACTGACTTTGCACCGCCCTTCATCCAAGAACATTTTAAAGAACAACCTGATTGACACGTACTCCCCACACTGGGAGAGTATGATGGATGATATGTGCCTCTACCATGTTGCCAAGTGATATGACTACAAGACTGATGTAGCACCTGACCGAACAAGAGAGATTTACAAGGTCAGAGGCTTTGATGGGTGCCTTGCTAAAAGGTAAAATCCCTGGCTGATTGACCACTATAAACTGAGTCTCTCCACCACTAACAGTAAGAAACATTACTAATTTGCTCTAATGTTCCTCTTCAAGCCATGGAGGAATGAGTCTAAACTTAAAGGAGACTGTGAAACATATGAAGGACAGTTCTACCATACATATGAGACCTTCAGGAGAGAACAGTCTGAAACATACATTTGTAGACTGGAATTAGAAAAGGAGCAGAAGGATCAAGCTAAGAAACAGCTTGAAGATATCCCAAGGAATTCTCAGGAAAACAGTTTCTGAGGGACAGGGCACTCTTGGGGCTCCACTCCCAGTGAATGATCCTGTGGTTCTGATGAGTGAAGTCAAGAGTACCATGGAACATGGTTCTCATGTGACAAAAGTTCCTATTCTATTGATAGACCAGCTGAATGGACAGCAGTTTGTCACATATGATGCTGTCACAGAAGCAGTGAGACATGGCATCCATTTTGAGAAAAAACAATGTAGATGCAGAAACTACAAACCATTACTAATGTTTGTTAGTGGTTCCACTAGCACTGGCAAGAATTTTGTTATTGAAGCTATCACAGCGGAGATAAGGAAACATACAGGAGATGTGAAGTTTGTAGCTGTAACTTCTCCTACGGGGTTGGCTGCATACGACATTGGTGGTGTGACTTTACACCGGTTGTTTATGCTCCCTGTAGAACATGTCAAAACAGGAGAGTATCAAAAACTATCCTATCAGATGGTATCGGAGCTGCGCCCAATGTTTGCCGAGATGAAACTTCTGATCATTGATGAGATCAGCATGGTTTCAAATGTCATGCTTACATGTATTCATCTACATCTCCAGGAGATTCTTGGAACTGACCATGGTGAACCATTTGGGGGAAAGAGTATTGCTGTGTTTGGGGACCTTCTACAACTTGCACCCCTGAATGGAGAGCATGTCTTTACAGCACTGATTGTAAAGCAAGCTAAGAGTACACTAGGATGCATTGGAGGAATCAACCTTTGGGAATTGTTCCTTTACATTGAGCTGTATGAAAACATGCAGCAGAGTCAAGATCTTGCCTATAAGGTACTGTTGGATCAGGCTCGCAATGGTTCTTTGTCACAAAACAGTGTTTCTCTGTTGAACACACACCATATCAGTAATGAGTGTACATCTCTGACTGCTGCATGTGATGTCTTTAGTAATGTGTGCTCAAGCACTGTACGGATTATGTGTCTCATGCCTCTACTCAAACAGTGTGCTGAATTTAACAGCATTATGTTTCAGAGACAAGGTCAGGAAATCATTACTTTGCATGGAGTTGACACCGTTGATGGTGTGGTCTTGAGCTGGAATCTGGCAGCAAAGCTCACTGAACGACTGTCGGAGCTAAAGTCTGACGTGTCTTGTACAGCTGGATTAGAAGCTGTTCTAACTGTCTGTATGAATGCATGCATCATGCTATGCCATAATCTTGATGTGGAGCATGGTATGGTGAACGGTGCAATGGGACACATAATTGACTTCCAGTATGATGTATAGGAGACATTCATAGAGGCACTTGTTGTCAAGTTTGACAACACTGAACGGTCATTACCTATTTCCAGGATCACTGTAAAGTTCCTGATTATGAAAGACATAGATGTGACTAGGAAACAGTTTCCTGTGTGTGTTGCATATGCTGTATCCATACACAAGTCACAAGGCTTAAGTTTGGACTCGGCTATGGTCAACATAGGCATTGGCATCTTTAAGGATGTCATGAGTTATACTGCACTTTCATGTGTACAGACTCTGGCTGGCTCGTATATCATCTGCATAGCACCGCATAAAATCTGGGCTGACAGACGATACATTGCAGAATACAACACGACTGCATACTCTGTACCAGCTGACATTGCCTCTTATACCATTACCCATGCATATAGCACAGTACATTGCTACAGTCGCAGGTTCTGTCATGAAAAAGAGGTACTGGACAGATAGACCAACATTGAATTCAGACAGCACTAAGAAGCAATCCACAACACAAAAGCAAACAAGCTTTCCTCCATGGAAGAAGACACTTGGGATGAGTGTTATCCCAGCATTTCATAACAGTACTGGAGTAAACTGCTATGCAAACTCAGCAATGCAAGCATTTCTTCACATGCCTCACTTTGCTGCCACTATTAAATCTTTGCATGACACAACACTGTCTAAGTCATTGAAGAAGGTTGTGAATGATATTGACAAGCATAACAACAGCATACAGACTCGGAAGGTTTTACCTTGCCACCACAACATCTCCCACAGAGACATCACCAACAGCAACAGCCACAGTGCTGTGTGTTGGCAATGTGGTGTCAGAGATGCCTCTGTTTTTCTATTGAGAGGCTGTGCCCCCTGAACCCCCCATGCCCCCTGGTCTCTAGGATTCTAACTCTGAGTCGGAGTTGGACTGGGGGGGCGATACACCCTGTGAGGCAGTCTCGGGAACTTACAGAGACCATCACAGTGACGTGTTGATTTTGCCTAAATCCTGTCACTGTGATGGTCTTCACATTCAGGGAGTCCCTGTGGAGTCAGTATACCGACTCTGACACCCTTAGGAATTGTGTTAGGTAGATATGATGGCCATCAAACATTTGCCAATAACATCCATCAGGATGTGACTGAGTTTATGATGGCCATCATTAACAGCTTGGAATCAGATCAGATTTCCATGAGGCAGTACTTTAATATCACCTATGTGACAAAGCACACTTGCCTGTGTTGTCGACATTCACACAAAGAAGTAACAGAAAACGTGCTGTGGATTTCATTATATGTTCCACAGACACGTTCTGTGAAGTTTAGAGAACTGCTCAGGAATGCAGAGAGTGGCTGGAGGTGTACTCGGTATGGAGGAGAGTGTCTTCAGTCCTTATAACTTAGGACCTCATCTCAGTATCTTCTTCTACTCTTGCAGAGATTTGATGCAAATGTACTATGAGTTGACACACCAATCACTGATTTTGTAACTGGAAGAGTACAACTCATGGGAGCATGCTTTGATACTCAGGCAGTGATATTCCACCATGTAGCACCTCTACATTCAAGACATTATGTAACATGGCTGAGGTACAGCAATGGCTGGCTGGAATGCAGTGACCACATAAGTACTTTTAAACAGAGACTACCTCGAAACCTAAAAGATGCTTATGTCCTGGTTCTCAAAAATTACAATGAGCATCACCAGACATAAGAGTAGTTGGTGTATATGTAATATTACTGTGTTTGACACCCTCTGGTAGTTATCACAGTGTGTTGTGCAACCTTTCCTTAACATGTACTACTGTTTCCATATTAGTTTATGAAGAGCAGTGAAAACAGATTAGGAACATACAGATAATTATGATGCCAACAGGTAATGTAGGTGTTACTGTGATTTATGTGAAAACATAGCCTAAGTGGGCCTAAAGTGGTGCAGGGCTGTGGGCATAATCACTTGATATACAACACTTATTTTAGCTGTGGAATAATCATAAAAACAGCATATAGACATCTCATGTATATTCAATGCTGTGGTACTAGTCTGTTGATTTCTGCGCTGCTGTGCTATGTGACATAATATGTGTTGTGATTCCTGTCAACACTATTGTGTGTCTATGCACTGTACACTGAGTACCCTGAGAAACATAACCACATTTGTTGGTTTACAATGTTTCTTGTACATTGTGTACATTCTATACATGTTTCACATCTGTCTGTTGATGCAGGAAGACAGATTGTGATATAATGCTGCCACTGCAGCTTTAGATGTGTCCACACATATTGTTGTGCAATACTTTTTCACCTAGAGTGATGATCTACCTGATATTTTATGTATACAGGCAGTGTCTGAGTGATACCTATACAGTGTTTAGTTAAAGTGACACATTTACTTCCAACTTTACTTAGTTTTGTAAGCAGTACATTGCTATGAAATAGTATTACATTGAAGCTTTGTAATAAGCAGTTACTGATTGCTATTGTATACATGTAAAAATGAAATTACATTTCTGTGGCTATGTACACCTCTGAAAACTCTTTATATTGCTAAGTGTTACAATGTTTTCCTTAATTATAATTTAGTGGCGAGAGTTACATTGTGCCTCAATAGCAGTGTGTTTTTCCACTGTATATAGTTTTACCATTAGAACTTGGTAGTTTTATACCTGCAGTGATTAAATGTTTTGTTTTTTGTGCATTATAGATAGATGAATATGTGGTTCTTTTAGTGATCATTGACAATGTTTCCAAAACGTTTTTAGATGTTACTATAAATTTGCATTTAGATTGTTGTACTCTCTGATTTCTGTTAATAATTGATATTTTGTATGAATCATTCTTAGCAGAAAAAATTTAAACAATCCTATAACAACTGTCAAATATATAGCTGAATTATTATATTGTTTCTTTTGACATAGAATATATTTATTTACAAGATATGTTATATAGCATGAGATACAAATTATTTGTTGTTTATGAAAGAGCATTGTAAATCACACACTCCTGATTTTTCTGATCACCTTTATTAAGGGGTTGGGTGAGGAATTTTTCCAGATTCACGTAACATTAAAATATTACAGCCTAGTAACACACAATAGCAGCAATCTTGTGATATGTTGCTATTGTGTAAGCAGTTTGTTATTTGTTTACCACATTTGGTTTTTGCCCACCCCAGGAACATTTAACTTACTCAGTCTCATATCATTTTTGGAAAAAACACATTGTATACTTCTGTAACAAAGTACACAGTAACGTTATGAGACTGAGTGAGCTGTGCAATTTGGCCTTCTTTAAAACACAATTTACATTTAATGATTAATACATTTTTTCTAAAACATATTTCTCTGTGTCTATTGTGTTTCCTGTTAACTATATATGATTCATATATTGTTCAGGTTTCTAATGAAGCAGAAATAAATACAATGAAATGATGCTACACATATATGTGTAGGAGGTATGGTAATATATGTGAAACAAAGGTATGGATACTGGTTAGCAGTAATGTATGCTGCATTCTTAAAGGTGGATTGGAGCACAGGGCCAAGAGGGCCTGAGCTCCCACTTTAAAAAATAAATCTTTAAAAGTTGTGCATAAGGGAATTCTTTGCAAAAAAACTCCACTAATGCAACAGTTAGGGTTGCTTTCACAGTGATAAAAGCAAGGAAATTAGACATTAGGGTTTTCAACCCTAACTCCGAATTCTCCCCCACATGCACACACACAACACACATACAAGCAGGTGATGGTACAAGGCAACACAACCAATCAGAAACAGACACCATAAGGTAACAGAAAGAACATACAAATCTGTGAACATACCACAAGAGGCATCCATCATCATGATTCAGCAACTGTATCACTTCTGCTGCCATCCCAGTGTCTTGGGGGGGTACTCCCACATGGTGTGCAACCATGTAAGATGGGCCACATAGATATATAGATATAACCTATATTTAAGGCTACTCTTTCCTTTCACATTATCAAAATATATATTAAGCACAAGCTGTCCAGTTCTTACCTTAATCTTTGTGTAGTCGAGTACTGTAAAAGAAGCATGGTAAAATTCAGGAGCTGATTAGATGTGCTGCAACCTCTTCAGATGCACATTGAAAACTGATCCAGGATGGGAAAGGTCACAGAGGAAAGGGGTTGGACTTCTTTGGAAGTCACATGTGCATCAAGTAACCTATCAGGTGAACACGACCCATGATGTAATGATTGTGGAGTGCCTCAGAGATTATCCCCCACAATCCATAAGTGACAGGATGGAGCTGCCTACAGTAAGACATCTAGCATCCCCAGTGACATTGTTCCTGTTATGGTACAGGGTGCCCAGTCTTTTGTTAACTATGGCCACTAGATTGTCAACATGGGGGCAAAAGATAAGGTGTAATCTAGAGTTACTCTAAGGTATTTGAAGGTCTCCACCTGTTCAAGGTTTTGTCCCTGACCATTTCAAATGACAAAGGGTGGAACTTTCCTCTCCTGTGAGAGACTAGAACATGAACATGAGCATGGTCTTTGTTTTTTTGTAAGTGAGGACCAGTTTGTTATTGGAGAACCAGCCTTCTAGTGACTTGAAGTTACTTTGGAGAGTGGTGGTGAGGCTGTCAAGGTGAGGGCTTTTGGAATAGATAACAGCATCAAAGGCAAAGATGAGTATGTTGGCTGTCTAACAGGCATCAGGAAGTTGATTTATGAAGAGGCCAAATGGAAGTGGGCCCAAAATGGAGCTCTGGGGTCACCAATAAATACTCCCCTATTGTTGGACACAGATTTGTTGATCTTCTCATGCTGGAAGTGGTTAGTGAGGCATCTGTAAAACCAGTCAGCTGTGTTCTGTGACAAACCCTGGCCAAGGAATTTGTTGAGTAGGAACTTATGGTTGACCAGGTTGAAGGCCTAAGTATGGTCTACACACACACATATATATATATATATATATATATATATATATATATATATATTAGCTCTGATGAGGTCACCATTGTCAAGGGTCTCATGAACATAGCTGATGTATTCCAACAGTGCCTTGTTGGTGCTGTGTAGCTTCCAAAAGCCATGCTGCTGTCCACAATGGACACTGCATTTTTAAAGGTATGTGACAAGTTGGTCAGAGACTATCCTGTCATGGGCCATGGACATGGGGGAGAGCATAGAAATGTGTCTGTAATTGGCAAGGCTAATGCGGTCACCACTTTTCTGGTAACTGCAAGTAGCACAGGGAAAAGTTAAAAATTCTAGAGATGAGGTGGTTCCTCTACCAAAACTCTAAGGAAAGCTGTCCTTCCAGCTGGGTGTGCACATGACACCAATCCAACTAATCTCAAAGGTTTTTGAGGGGGCTATGCCTGTGTTGCCTGAGCTTGGTGCTTTTTACACTTTTGTGAGGTTTGTACTCCATTATTGCCTTTTACATATTTTGCCATAATAAATTATGTGGATTTTACTGCACTTGTTGGTTTTTTTGTGGTGGGTGGTTCCTCTACTGCCAGGGCAAGAAGTTTTATATCAACTGACTCACTCCCACACCTCATTTCACCAAGTACCCAACTAATATATTTCGAGTTGTCTTTGACAGAAACAGCCTTAAAGTAGAATTTAGGGTACCCTGGTTCAGAGCCCACCATCTGGGAGGCTCTAGGACCTGGTTCCCTGCAAGTGGTATGGGCAGGCTCAGTGAAGATGACAGAACTGATGTCAGTAAAGGCTCTATTGAAGTAATTGGCAGCTTCAGTGGGAGCAAGGACCTTTTGACCCTCCACCATGAGCATTTGAGGGTGATTTTAACTAGGGATGGACTACCTGTCAGGTAGCTGGAGTGGGTAGGTTGGGTATCAGCACTTATTTGTTGGGTAGGGTTGTTTGGGTAATTTACTACCCTACCCGACCTAACAGTGTACTTCGCAGGTCAGGTACTGTGGACATGGGTACTGGGTCAGGTAATGGGTAATTGTAATTTAAGCCAGTACTTACAGGCAGCCTGTGGGGTCCTCACAGCAGAAAGGAACACATGAAACCAGCCTGACAATCTGACTGGTCAGTGCTGGTGTTTGAGCTTCCTGTCCACTGTGTGAGCAGGCAGACTAGCTCTGGAGCTTTGTGGGAGAGGGAGCAAGATTTGGTGCTTGCTGCAACTGTGGCAAAAAGCCAAAAAAACTAAAAAGAAATACCCATCAAATCACAACTTTTGTCCAGGAAGGAAGGGGGAGCAAGGGTTGGGAACCGGAAAAGGGGAATAATTGAGGGTTTTCAAGTTCAGTATTTCTTGTGAGAGAAGAAGAGAGGGGGGAAGCTCTTGGTGCTGCTGGCAGCAGCTGTGAAAGCCATTAAGGCTGTATATATGCTGTCTGCTATTGGTGCCCTGAGCCCTGTCTGTGACATGTACTCTGTGTCTCTCTGCAGTACAGTGAAGCCATTTAGGCTGTAATTATACACTGTCTGTTGTTGGTGCCCTGAGCCCTGTTTGTGATATAGCTACTCTCTTTGTGTCTCTGCAGTATGGTGGAAGTCATTTAGACTGTATACACACTGTCTGTTGTTAGGTGCCTGAGCCCGGTCTGTGACATATACTCCATATATCTCTGCAGTATAACGAATCCACACACTGTAACTTTATATTGTGTACCAAATCTCTGTAAACTATCCTCATGTTCCCCTACCCCCTAGGTCGCACCTGGAGCCAAGCAACTTGCCGCTCAATTTACCTTCCTGGTGAAATATTTCAATAAATAAATAAAAACACTGTCTGTAGGTGCCCTGAACCCTATCTGTGACATATACTCTGTGTCTCTCTGCAGTATAGTGAAGTTGTATAGGCTGTATACCCGCACACTGCCTGTTAGGTGCCCTAAGCCCTGTCTGTGTCATACTGTATACTCTGTGTCTCTCTGCAGTATATTGAAGCCATTAAGGCTGAATTACACAATATCTGTTAGGTGCCCTGAGCCCTGTGACATAGCTACTCTGTGTGTCTCTACATAAAGCCATTTAGGCTGTATTACACACTGTCTGTTAGGTGCCCTGAACACTGTCTGTGACATGGCTACTGTGTGTCCTGCATAAAGCAATTTAGGTTGTATTACACACTATCTTCCAGGTTTCCTGAGACCTGTCTGTGACATAGCTACTCTGTGTCTCTCTGCAGTATAGTGAAAGCCTTTTAGGTTGTGTTACACTGTCTGTTAGCCAGTTACAGGCCCTGAGCCCTGTCATAACAACACTATCTGTGACTTGATGTCTCTCTGTGGCATAGCGAAAGCCACGGCTGTGTGTGTACTATTTCTTGTATTTCCCAGTCTACTAAAAGGAAACACAGTGCTGCTGCACGTGCAACTGAAAATGATGTGGACAGTAGGATTCCTAGCACTAATGAAGAACATAGCAATAATAATAACATCACCAGGACTGGCACTAAATGTCCTCCTGAACCAAAAAAGCATATTATCAATGAAATGATAGTAGAGCTTTGGAAAGAAGTGACAGGAGTTACTTGTAGAGGTACTAAATGTTTTGTCACATGTGCCAGGATACTTCCAGCTGCTGAAGCAGCATGGAAGGACAAGGAGGCATCCTCCTCAAATATAAGCTCAGATGCTGAGGCAGTGAATGCTGATTAAGATGGTGATGATAGTGAGGACTGGGAATGGGACAGCCCAGGCTATGTCCCACCTGATGATGACAACATTTCCAGTTCTTCCAAATCTTGTGGCGATGAGGTTGATAGTAGTTTTAATGAGGGGGGTGGAGAGGATGCCACTGTAGGGAATGAGAGGCAAGTGCACAAAAAAAATCACATGCTAAATGTAAGAATAAGAAGATGAGCATGAGTGAGAAAAATTCATGTGACAAAGGAAATGGCAGTATAGGGTTCCCCCAGGTCCCTTGACTGTACAAGAAATAGTGCCAGGCACCATAACACAAAGCACAAAGGGTAATTCTTTTAGTGTGGAATTAATTTTCTATTGACCCTGCAGACAACTCTCAAGTTGTATGCAGTCCATGTAAAAAGAGTGTCAGTTGTGCTGCCAAAGCTGGACATTTTGGAACATCAGTAATGATACAACATGTGTAACTGGGGATACCATATACCAGCAGACTACTACCCCTGCCTTGAAGGCCTAACCAAGGTTGAGGAAACTGAGTTCCTATTTTTGATGTACTAAGGGTTCTTTCCCAAGATAGAACAATAAATAGTGCAGTGCCTCCACCCAGAGTAAAATTAGAAGTGGGTCTGATTTTTAGCAGTACAACCCCCTTGGATGCTGTACCTATCCACTACAATACACAGTCACCCCACACATGGATTATCATAACCCAGAAACCAAATGTTCAACACTTTGATTTATTGACTTAAACTAATAATATTCTCATGTGGGGTACAAATAATATGCTCACAAGTCAAAGTTTGCAAAAATGGTTAACCAACAATTTATTTACAAAGGGAAGGGTTAGGAAAGGGAAATTGGAAGCAGAGGTTAGGCAACAGTTAGGCTGCATTTTGGCATTGGCATCAGAAAACAATCATTTTAAACTTTAAATTGCATCATCTTTCAGTGCTGGCCACCCACCAACCTTTTGAATGGATTTCAGGGGTTCTCAAATGGTGAGGCCAGCCTCCCTTGGGAGGCCCCAACCTGTTCCAAGGGAGGCTCAAGCAACTCTTGAAAAAGTATTATATTTCACTTTTGAACTTTATAGATTTTGTGTGAAGGGATAAGGCAAACAAAGAGGATAATAGTAGGTGAATTTATGTATTTATTCACAAGTCTGTGACCAGGGAAGGTACTGTACACTGAGCCATGGCTTATATCAGGTGTACCCAGGAAGGGTAGTGAGAGAATACAATTCAAAATGTTACTGCAAAACACTCGAGCAATATAAAGTGAATTAAAGTGCAAACAAATTAAGAACAATAAACTAACAATGCGAGGAACACGTGATCAATTAGACTGGCAGCAGAACTGTCCAAATACAAGAGTTAACCATAAAGGTACTAGGAATAAGAGCAGGAGGAAGCAAAATGATCCCTGAGAAGCTGCTTAAGAGCAGAGTGAGAGTGGGAGAGGCAGAGGTCAGCAGGAAGGTTATTCCAGATAGAGGGGAAACAGAAAAAGCAGTCTAACCCAGGAAGGTATGGCAGCAAGGGGTAACAATGGTTCGAGAGTCAAAATATTGGAGCAAGTAGGTTGTCCTGATTGGGGGGGTTTATAATAAGCTTAATAACATGAGAGCCAGCTATTTTTTCTATGGGGAGGCCCAAAAATATTTCAGAATTTTGGGGGAGGCTCAGGATCTTTTCCATGGCTTAGGGGAGGCTCACTATGACAAAGTTTGAGAACTGTTGGATTAGGTTAAGTTCTCTAACTATCTAGCTGCTTAGATTTTTTAGATTACACATGCCCCAACTGGTAGCTGTCCCCAGTCCGGATAAGAACCACACAATTCTTTCTCTGGGTACCCAGTACTACATTGTTACAGGACTGATACTGTTGCAGTTGGATGGCCAGCATTGGTGTGCTTAAATGAAATCAAACTGAACTTTCACCTTTTTGTGGGTTACTTTGGCTACTTGCTAAACTTGCACTATAAATGGGCCGGTGAACTCCACATTTTAGCAGCTTTAGAATTTAGCTACTGAACTTGCCAGAACCATGATAACAACTATTTACAGTCTCCTTGGTGCAGAGCAGAGTCTGCTTTACTCACAGTTTTGCAGTCATTCTCCTTCAAATGCAGCAGAACTCTTGTAGAAAGTAGATTTGAAGTAGATACAATCAGAGGGATAGACTTGGCTGAGGTTGGCAGCAAGGGGCTTGCAACATGCTTACTTTCTTGTGGCAGCCTCTTCCAGCTCTAGCAGGCTGGAACCTCTCTCAGCTTCTTCAGGAGTTGAACATTTCTTTAAGGCTGAAGTCACAATCTGGAACAGGCCAATACAGGGGACCTGGGCTGGCACACTTCAGACCCCACGTCTAGGCATGACCCCTCAAGGAGAGGTATAATGGCAGTGCCTAGTCAGTGACACTGCCAGGCTGATTCCCAATGCTGACCTTGATAGACAACTCTTTCTCTTTCTGGAAATTTAGGCACATCTTGATGCTACTGGCATCTTCAACTACACTGCAAGCATAGCAGCCGTGATCCTTTCATATCCAGAACACAGTCTCTGAATTTTCAATGGAGACACAGTCTCAGTGAGACTCAGGCACATATGATGGGCTCCACCAAAAGCCATTAACTTGTACTTAAGACATACACCTTTTACTTGAACAGTCCCAGGATACTGGACATCTCTTTCCTCACTGTGCAGATGCTCACAAGCAGAAGAGGATCTCTCTCTTCTCACCTTTGAAGATGAACACTGGAAATCACTGGTGAGCTGCTTTTCCCAGGGAGACTCACACACCATTTTCAGCAAACCAGGACCATCAAGGGTCATTTCTTCAGCCAAATGTCCTCCCCTCTCAGTGACACTGAGTCAATGCAGGGTACAGACAGAATTTAGCACCTCCTGGAACTAGTGGCTACTTGGCCCCCAAGTAGGTATCCATCTTACTTGAAATTCACAGAAGACTTTGTCACTCAGAAACATTCTAGGCAGAGCTCTCACTGATGAAATGTAGCTTCTTCACTGCCCTTTCATAGCTGAAGTCACAGGTCATTACTGCTCTCTCACAGCTGATGCTGCAAATCTTTACAGCTCTCTCACAGCTGAAGTCACAAGTCAGGATTGCTTAGACAAATTTCTCCACATGTGCAAAGGCAACATGCAGGCCCTGGGGGACAGGTAGCTGGCAACCTCCAGGCAAGCCTCTTTTAAACCTTTCAGCCACAGTTTTCTAGCATGGGGCCAGAGTCCCCCTCCCAGTGGAGGGGCTCCCACCGATCTGAACTCAGAGCTAAAAGTCCCTTGGTTTTGGGAGTTCTAGGTAGTTCCTGATTGGCTGAAACAAGTGCCCTTTTGAAAAATTAATATTCATCAGGCTCCTTCAATGCCTGATTGGTCCTTTGAATGAGCGCAAAGATTTTCCCCTGCTTTTTCCCCCATGAGTGTTTGGTATAGTCCCACAAGTCCTTGGCAAGAATCCTGGCCTTCTGATTGGCTAAGCTGAGGTCAAAGGCTGCTAATATGGCTGCTGTTAAGACAGTCCCAGCTGCAGATCATACATGTCCCAAATGTAATGTCCTGCTGTAGCCAGTATAAACAATTTTATTTATCCATTGCCCCCACAGAATTGTAGCAGCCTCTCCCCTCTATTATCCAGCTGCAGAGTTTAATATTTTAAATGGTTTCACCACCTGCCACTGCCCTCATTACACTGTTCTCCCCCAGGCATCTGGCAGGGAGCTCATTAATATTCATAGAGCAGCCTCATTAATATTCATGCAGTTTTAGCACTCAAAGATGCTCTTTACAGCAATTTCACCACTCTTTATGGGCCTCCTCTGTGTCTCTGACTCACCAACCTGCCAGACTTGGGAATTGGGAGCACCAGAAAGGCTTTTGGATGGATGCAACAGTGGCAAGAAAACAATGATGCATGTCTGCGCATGCGCAGATAACCGGCTCGTACATTTCTGCAGATGTAGCTTGGTGGTTCCATGATTTGGCTCCTCTTGCCCCATGTTCCACTGTAAAACCATGCAGGGCTGGACAGAGGACCTGGGGGCACTACGGGACTTGGGCAGGTGGCAGTGCACATATCAGAGAAATGGACAAATAAGGTAGGCCCCAACAGGGGGGTTACACTTCATCTTGCCTTAAATACTTGGCATCCGCACCAAGCCCATGGGATAGCCTGGCATCAAATAAATAGCATTCAAACAATTTTAAACATTTATTTCCTAGCTAGCACTGGCAACTAATATGTCATAATCTAGACAATGGCAAACTATCTAGACAATTATAAACATTTGCTGAACAGACTCTGAGTTTTAACATATGTCACATATTCCCCAGGGACCTTTTGCATTAACAGCTTTTAAGCTGGAAAAGGTTATTTGCATTTCTCCCTTTTGCCACTAGGGGGCATGCACTCTCCACTACCTCATCGACAAGGGATGAGCATCCTAGGGCAAAAGTGGCACCAAAAACACTTTTCAGGTACTTCTCATCAATTTCAACCATGTCTAAGGGTCACCAACAACTTAGCAGGTGGGGTTCATGTTGGGTATGATGGGTAAACAGGAGATCCCAGTGGTGCCTCCATTTGTGTAACCCAGGGACTCCATGTACTAGCTGACTACTACCCCTGCCTTGTAGGCCTAAACAAGGTTGAGGTACTTGGGTTTCTGTTTTTGATGTACTAAGGGTTCTTTCCCAAGACAGAACAATAAATATTGTGGTACCTCCACCCAAAGCAAAATTAGAAGTGGGTCTGATTTTTAAGCAGTGCAACCCACTGGGTTGATGTACCTACTCACTACAATACACAGTCACCCCACACGTGGATTATCATAACCCAGAAATCAAATGTTCAACACTTTGAATTATTGATTTAAGCTAACAATATGATCACATGGGGTACAAATAATATGCTCATGAGCCAATGTTTGCAAAACCAATCAACCAACAATTTATTTACAAAGGGGAGGGTTAGGAAAGGGAAATTGGAAGTAGAGGTTAGGCAACAGTTAGATTGTATTTTGGCATTGGCATCAGAAAGCAATCATTTTAAACTTTAAATTGCATCATCTTTCAGTGCTGGCCACCCACTAACCTTTTGAATGGATTAGGTTAAGCTCTCTAACTATCTAGCTGCTTAGACTTTATAGATTACACATACCCCAACTGGTACCAGTCCCCAGTCTGGATAAGACCTTTGAAGATAAACACTGGTAATCACTGGTGAGCTGCTTTCCCCAGGGAGACACCCTCACCATTTTCTGCAAACCAGGACCATCCACAGTCATTCTTTCAGCCAAATGTCCTCCCCTCTCTGTGATGCTGAGTCAACGGAGGGTGCAGACACAATTTAGCATCTCCTGGAACTTGTGGCTACTCGGCCCCCAAGTAGGTCTCCATCTTACCTGAAATTTACAGAAGTCTTTCTCACACAGAAACATTCTAGGCAGAACTCTTACTGATGAAATGTAGCTTATTTACTGCTCTCTCTCTCTCTCTCTCTCTTAGCTGAAGTCACAGGTCATTACTGCTTTTGCACAGCTGATGCTGCAAATCTTTACAGCTCTCTCTCAGGTGAAGTCACAAGTCAGGATTCCTTAGACAAATTTCTGCACATGTGGAAAGGTACACAGGCCCTAGGGGACAGGTAGCTGGCAACCCCCAGGCAGGCATCTCTTGAGCTTTGCAGCCACATTTTTCTAGCTGTGGGCCAGAGCTCATCTCCCTGTGGAGGGGTTCCCACTGAACTGAACATAGAATCAAAAGTTCCTTGTGTTTTGGAAGCTGTTGGCAGCTTCTGGTTGGCTGAAACAAGGGTCCCTTTGAAAAATTAATATTCATCAGGCTCCTTCAACTCCTGATTGGTCCTTTGAATGGGTGCCAAGATTTCCCCCTACTTTTTCCCCCATAAGTCTTTGGCACAGTCCCACAAGTTCTTGGCAAGAATCCTGGCCTTCTGATTGGCTAAACTGAGGTCAAAGACTACTAATATGGCTGCTGCTAAGACACTCCTAGCTGCAGACCATACATGTTCCAAATTTAATGTCCTGGTACAGCCAGAATAAACAATTTTATTTATCCATTGCCCCAACAGAATTGTAGCAGCCTCTCCCCTCTATCATCTGGCTGCAGAGTTTAATATTTTAAATGGTTTCACTGCCTGTCACTGCCCTTGTTACACTGCTACCCCAGGCAGCTGGCAGAGAGCTCATTAATATTCATGGCACAGACTCATTAATATTCACAAGGCTACTTTTTTAGCACTCAAAGATGCTCTTTAGTAAAACAATTTTGCCATGTCTCATGGGCCTCCTCAGTGTCTCCAACTTCCCAACCTGCCAGACTTGGGGACCGGGAGCACTGGAAAGGCTTTCGGATGGCTGTAACAGTGACAAGAAAACAAACATGTGTATCTGTGCATGCGCGGACTGGCGGCTCACACATTTGTGCAGATGCAGCTCAGCTGTTCTGCGATTTGGCTCCTCCAGACCCATTTTCCACTGCAAAACCATGCAGGGGCCAGATCGAGGACTTGAGGGTACTATGAGACTCAGGCACATGGTGGTGCACACATCAGGGGATACAGGGGAATGGGACAAATAAGGTAAGTCCCCACAGGGGAGTTTCACATGCAAAACCAAAACACCCAATTGAGTTGAGCAGGGCAAGGGACAGTGTGGTTTGTATAGGCAGTAGTAGAAGTGGTGTTGGCAGTGATGACCATAGTGACAATGAACTGGAAGCAGGAAGTGACATTGAATCACTTGATGTGCCCTTGCAGTCTTCCCAGACAAACAGGGATTGGTTTCTTCTGACACCGTCAAGTATTGCAAAATCCCACAGTAGTACTCCGCATGAAAAAGGTGTGAAAACTGCAATCCCCCCAAAATTCAAAATATCTCATCATTCTCATCAACTAAGATTTATAAATAGTGTTGCGAAGACATCAAAATTTACCCACAAGCATCCAACCTATTGCAGAGCTGTTGGCCGATTGACAACTCCCTTTTGCTTTTGTTGGCCAGAAAAGTTTCCTCAAGTTCATGAACTGGACTGAAGCATGGTACGCTATTCCCTGTCTAACATATTTCTCAAAAAAGGCTGTTCCACTGTTGTCTGACTTAATGTGTGGTGCAGTCACCAAACTGTTGAAACTCTCTGAGGTGAAGCAGGTTCACATAACCACGGATATATGGACCAGCAACAATTGACTACATGACTGTTGCAGCTCATTGGGCAAGTTTCAAGTCAGAAAGTAATAATTCCTGCCCTACCGTATCTAGTACGAAGCAGGCTGTATTATGTGTCACCACTTTTGTGGAACACTACACTACTGACAGTATTTTGCAGGAGCTTCAAAATAAATTCCAGAAATGGCTTACTCCGTATTCCTTATCTCCAGGGTGCATAGTGTCAGATAATGATGCCAACATAGTCAAGGCTGTTAGAAATGGCAACTACCAACACATACCTTGTTTTGCACATTGTTTAAATCTTCTCATCCATGGTTTCCTAAAAGGAAACAGACATGTTGAAAACCTGTTAGGTCTTGCTAGGAAAATATGTGGGTATTTCAGCCACTCTGTGAAAGCACAAAAAATCCTGAATGGGCTGCAGAGGTCAAACAACTTACCATTGCATACGTTAAAGGGGGAAGCTCCAACACGCTGGAATTCAACATTTTACATGTTGGAAAGGCTTCTTGAACAGAAAAAAGCTGTACACAACTACACCATGCAGAATCAAATAGGTAAAGTATAAATCATGTTCAGTTCCAGGAGCTGGACTCTACTGGAATCTTTGTTCACCTTACTGGAGCCATTTGAGACTACTACACATGATGTCAGTGTGGACATTGCAACTCTGAATCAAATTCTTCCTCAAATCAGATTTCTTCACATTTTCTTTGATGACATAAAGAAAGACTTTCCATCAAAAGACAACTCCACTGCTGTCATGCTGGCAGATGACTTGAGTCTCGGACTGCTGACTGATCAGAGAATATATGCCATGTTTAAGAATGACACCTATGTGTTGGCTACTTTGCTAGATCCCCACTTCAAGTGGAACATTGAAGCCATCCTTCCTGCAGGGGAAGACATTGAGTATTGGAGAGATCTTTTGCTAACCAATTGTAACATTGCCCTACAAACACCATTAACTGATGTACTGCAGTCAAACCCTGCAGAATCATCACAGTGTGCCTCTGGTGCAGACAACAGCACATCTATCATTTCTTCACAGTCAGCAGTGTCATCAGCGAGGGAAAGGACATCGACAGCTACTTCTCGGGCATCCTGTGTTCAGGGTCAGAAAGGCAAATTACTTTTGAGTTGCCTGCAACAACATGGACTGGTACCATGTTCAGAAAGTGCAGCTGGTTCATCTGCCAGACTGGTAACCGTCTAATGCAGCACAATGATCCTGGAGTACTTTGCAGACCATACTATGATTGATCTTGAGGAAGATCCATTACTGTGTTTGAAACAAAAGAGAACAATATGGCTAGATCTAGCAAATCTTGCAATAATGTACCTCAGTTGTCCACCTTTAAGTGTATATTCAGAACACATATTTAGTGCAGCTGGAGGAATAGTCACTGACCATAGAACACTGCTAAGTCCTGCAAACATGGAATGGCTTACATTTCTGAAAATGAATGCTGACAATTTCCCAAATGTCACAAACACTGATTTATTCAAGTCTGACCCTGAATATGAACAAGAGCCTGCAAACAATTATACTGACTATGATGACTAGATTGTGTACGAAACAAATGGAAGCAGCACCCCTGCCACCATGCCAGCCACATGTGCTACACTAGTACTAATCTTAGTTTTCTTTTGTCAGGCATCAGTTTATATTATGTAAGTTTGATTGATGCCCCCATGGGTATAACTTTTTAAAACAGCAGCAGGCTCAGTCACAGCAGCTGTGCTTCTCATACCTATCTCATCAATGCCTGCCATGGTAATAATTTTTTAAAACAGCAGCAAGCTCAATCACAGTAGCTGTACCTCTCGTACCTACAGGACAGGCTGAAGGACTTGAATATGTACAGTACTCCCTGGAGGAGAGAAGGGAGAGAGGGGATATGATAGAGACATACAAGTACCTTGCAGGGAGGAACAGGGTGCAGGAATACACTGTTTTACAGTGAAAAAGATGTTTCAGGACTAGAGGGCATGGGATGAAGTTTGAGGGAGGGCAATTCAGAGGAAACAGGAGAAGAATTTCTTCACAGAAAAGGTAGTGAACAAGTGGAACACTCTGCCAGAGAATGTGGTGGGGGCTGAAACAATCACAGGATTTAAGAATGCATGGGATAGACATAAGGGAATTCTGGATGTCGGGGTAAGGGGCAAAAGACTTCTAGAAAAACATAAAGTGAACTTACAAGCTCAACTGGGCAGACTGGAGGGGCCATGGGCCCTTATCTGCCGACAGTGTCATAGATATATAGATACATAGACAGTGTCTGTGTATCTGTGTGTCTCAGCAATACCCACCATGGGCATATATTTTGGACACAGCAGCAGGCTCACAAAGAGCAACTGTGCCTCTCATACCTGCCTAAGCAATGCCCACCATAGGTATAATTTTTGAGAAGAGCAGCAGGCTCTGTAAGAGACAAACAAACAGGATCCAGTGCACAGCCTCCATCTCCCCAACATGGCAAATCTAAGAAATTAAACATATAAACTGCTTGAACTGGCTTGTCTTACTTTAAACTCCATGAAAAAGGGGTCCTCTTAGTCATTGGATTGGAATTCTAATGTGAGCAAGCCAAATCACCAATCGTCAAGGTGGGGCCCACGATTTGGTCTCTACTCCCCCAACTGTACAATGCCGGCAGTGGCTACTCTTAAATACAGTGCATTGCCTATTTGGCTCCTTTATAATAAAAGTGCTTCCACCCAGGAAATTTCACAGGTGACCAGGGGAGCATGCTAAAAGGAGAACCACAACTCCTTAAACTCTAAACACATACCAAAACTAGCATGCTCTATCCTTTGCATTGCTCACAAAACATAATTCACATTTCTACTGAGGGGTGCTACTGGTTTGTGGCATGTAACAGACAAACAGACAGGATCCAGTGCACAACCCCCCCCCCAACGTGGCAAATCTGAGAAATTAAACATATAAGAGTTTCTTGCAACCTGCCTAAGCAATGCCCGTCATGGGTATAATTTTTGGAAACAGCAGCAGGCTTGCTAAGAGTGCCTGTGTCTCTCGTACCTGCCTCAGCAATGCCCACCTTGGGTATAATTGTTGGACACAGTAGCAGGCTTGCTTAGAGCAGCTGCACCTCTTATACCTACCTCAACAATACCCTCCATGGGTATGATTTCTGAACATGTCAGCAGGCTCGCTAAGAGCAGCTGCACCTCTCATACCTGCCTGAGCAATGCCCACCATGGGTATAATTTTTGGGAACAGCAGCAGGATTCTAAGAGAGCCTGCACCTCTCATACCTGCCTCAGCCATGCCTGCCATGGATATAATTTTTGGACACAGCAGCAGGCTTGCTTAGAGAAGCTGCACCTCTCATACCTACCTCAACAATGCTTGCCATGGGTATAATTTTTTAAAACAGCAGCAGGCTCACTCACAGCAACTGTGCCTCTTGTACCTGACTGAACAATGCCTGCCATGGGTATAATTTTTTGGAAACAGCAGCAGGCTTGCTAGGAGCAGCTGTGCTTCTCATATCTGCCTGAGCAATGCTCACCATGGGTATGATTTTTGGACTCATCAGCAGGCATACTAAGAGTTGCTGCACCTCTTGTACCTACCACAGCAATGCCCATTATGGGTATAATTTTTTGGAAGCAGCAGTAGACTCGCTAAGAGAGCCTGTGCCTCTTATACCTGCCTCGGCAATGCCCCCCATGGGTATGACAGCTCAGGACACCTAACAGAGAGTGTAATAGTCCCCAAAAAACAGTCTTTATGTGATTTTTGTTATGTTCAGTGTCCGGAAATCTGGTAGTAGAATGGGTTGGGTGTGAACTACCTTGCCCAACCTGACTATTTGGTTTTTATTCCATTTTTTTGGAGGTTCTTTTGGGGTACCCGTGGGTAGTCTTGGTGGTCTGGTATTATAGTACCCACCCATCACTAATTTTAACTCCCTTGACAACGAGTTCTGAGATGTCCCAGAATCTTTTGCCATTACTAAAGTTCCAATATACCAATTCCACCAATATACTATACATAGTCTGTTGGGTTTATATGCCTCAACAAGTATATCCTTAGCCAATTGGTTGTCTCTTATGGCCACCATGATTTAGCCTCGTTCTCTGTATCCATTTTCTCTCCATACTCATTGGATACTCTTGTTGTCCAGTTCCAGTCTTAGCATTTTGCCTAACAGATAACAGATCGCCTGCATGAATAATTTCAGATCCCCATTTTTATTAAACTCCAAACCATGTATGGATAGTAGAACAGATCCCTGCACAGTGCCAGGGCCACTCGTTTCTCAATTAGCATATAAGACAGTATTTTCTAAATTCTTTACTGAAGTTCATTTCCCTTGTGGTAATTTTTCCTTGCTTTCACCAAGTTAATACAGGAATAGGCACAACAACCTTCACCTCAAGTCTTTTAAGTGGGTTTAACTGGTCCAAAATTCAGTTGCTGCTCTCCATAATACTAAGGAGAACATATATAGGTTTGTCAATCAGCACATGATTTCTGAAACAATGAATAAGATTGTTTTGGTCATTAGGTATTTCAAGTTCAATTTCCAAAAGCCAAAAGTTAATAAATTTTTGTACCATCTCATTGTTTTCATTGTAATTTTTGCGAATTTCTGTAATATGTAAGACTACTTTTACTACTCTTTTTCAGCTGCTGCTGAGTGGAAAGAAATAGCAGAGGGAGCTTGCTTCAGATAAGTTCTTGTCTGTGACAGCATGGAGTGAGCACCATCTGTCTGGCTCGAGAGGGACATTTTTTTTCACTTTATATTTAGTAATTTTCTGTAAAATCAGACATTGTACAGTCACATTCCTCATACATGGATAGGTATAACTTCAGACAGTAGAAACTGTCCAAAATAACAAGGTTATGGAAGATACAGTGTGCAATTGCCTTGTACTCTGTTATAGTTGGAATAGGGGGAATCCTGTAAAGTTCATAAATTAAGTCCAACAATTTTCCAAAAGTTGCTAGCCTCTTCAAAGGCAGAAGGTGTGTCTTGCATAGTGAGCAACACAATCATTTGATTGCTTTTAACCTGGTCATTAACTAAGGAGAAAAAACCCACATGATAATAGACCCCCTTGAAAAACTCAAATCTCCATGTGCACTTATCTTCCAGTTTTGTCTTAAACAAATCATATGTTAAACAATTGGAATAAGCCATATTCTAGCATTAAAAGCAGAACTTAATATTGTTCCAACTGGGAACATTATTATTTTAACAAAACTGCTTTCGCTATTCCCAACAGGTCAGACTCATGCAGCTTCCCTTGCTATGAGGAAAGTAGAAATTGAGCAGGGAGCTGACAAGATGGTGAGGTTTCCCATGCTCACCACCCCTCGTGAGCTCCATCATTTGACAAATAATACTCCTACATGGTCTCTCAAGCACCCCCCAATTCTCCCTTAGCATCAAGTAATGTTCCAAATATCCCTGTCTCCCCTACACACTTAGGGAGACCTGTGTCAAATAAACATATTTAGCTGCACTTAAGTCCAAACCTGCTTCAATAGTCTTTCTGCGAGTTAGAGATCAATCATCCATGTCTGAGGCCGAGTTTGGATAGTCAGGAAACTCTCTGCGCTCCTCAAACTCTTGATCAATTTTTTTCAAGCCAGTGACCTGCATCCTGGGGGCTACTAAACTGCCAGGTCTTTCCCCATGCACAATTCAAAGGCACACTGGCAGCAAGAAAGAGTGCATAATCCCCAATGCTTTCAGCTGCTGTCTTACTGCATCAAATGCCTTTCTTCTTGCACAAGTTTGATAGGACAAATCTGGGTAGAGCTTCAAGTCAAATCCAATTATTTCCAGAGGACAAGCTGCCTGAGCTGCCAATATTATTGCATCTCTGACCTCCGAGCCTGTAGATTTAACTAATATTGGTAAGTGGCTGGTTTGTGTGGCCAGATGAACTTGAGGACTCACCTGGTATGCCTTCGTGAGCGCCGACCAGATAAACTCCTCTGAAATAGTAAGTTTGTCCTTTAACCAGGTAATCAGAAATTGTAGCAGTGTGGTCCCCTCAACTCCCTCAGGAACTCCAATGGTCCGAATGTTTCCAGAACAGATTTCATTTTTGATAGTTTCCATGCAATTACGGAGTTGGGTGTTCTCCTTAGTAAGGGTGGCAACTGTTGTAAGTGTTGTAACCATAAATTTTTCTGTTTCTGCCACAGTCCCTGTTAATTTTTGTAGTGCCAGATCATGAGTCTCAAGTTTCTGGAGAGTCTTCTCTATTTTAGAATCCATCGCTTTCATGGATTTTGTTATGGCCTTCCGTGGTGGCTCTGTTACATCCTGGGATCTGTTGCTACTGCTACCTGCTGGTCCTGGGGTCTTACTTGTACTGGGCTGCTGCTGTTCTTTTGATGGCCCCTGTGGTTGCACCTTCTGCCGACTCATATTTCAATCTTACATCACTCGACTCCAGAGATCTTCATGCAGCTAATTCTGGTATGCAAACTTAAGGATTTTATATTTTTGATTGCTTTTTCTTGTGAATCCAGCACCTTAAGGTGAAGTGTTTCATTGAGGTACACCCAGCCTGGAAGATGGCTCTCTGGCACCCCTCGGGGACATTTTGTTTTCATTTAAAAAAATAAGTACCTTGCATTTAAATGATGTGGTGACTGGGAAGGGGATTTGGGAGGAGAGATGGTGCTGCTAGAAGGTGGTAAGAGGGCGTGAGTTAGGTGGCTGAGACTTGGCATCATTAGCTTGCTAGCTGGGTCATGTGACTACAGCCAGTCAATAGGGTGACTGTAGTTCACTATAAAAGACCAGGAATCCCAAACGATCCCTTGCATGTGTGACCTCAAAGCATAAGTGCCATGAAGCAGGAGTGTAGAGTCTATCTCAGCAGCATCTGGATGCATCAGCAGGCTATCTGCAGGGAAGACCACAGGCTGCTGGCCATGCTGCTTTCAATGGGGGGCAGGTAGAATAAGTAAGGGTAAGGAAAGAGTAAAAATGAGTTCAATAAAGGCAGGGGATGTTCCCTATCTAGAGATGTTATCCAGAGTAGGCAACTGGTGATAGCAGTGTTATTAGGGGATCTCAGATACTCCTTTTCTAAGACTAGCCAACAGGGAGATTAGCAGGATAGTGTAGCTGGGGATCTCAGCTATTCCCTATCTAAGGTCAGCCTACAGGAGAGGTAGCAGACAGGAAATCTAGCAGGAAGGAATATAGTGCATTTATAAAGCATGCCAACATGTAGTCCTAATAAGAAGCTGCAAAAGGTTAAGGGAGTTACCTAAGTACACTACTAGGAGGGACTAGAAACTTAATATGTAAGGAGGGGGCATGCAGTGGGGGTAGTGTGGGGGGAAGTGTTGTGAGGTGCAGGGGATGTGGAGTGGCAATGTTTTTGGGAGCACTCTGGGAGATGGGGTGATGCTTGGTTTGCAGGAAGTTTAGTCAGCTGAGAGCGGAGGTGTGGCAGTTGAGGCAGGAAATAGGTGTATTGGTGGAGGGGAGATAAATAGAGTGCCAAAGGGAGGGCCTGAGGGAATGCAGGGCCTGGAGGCTGGTAAGAGGAGGGGAGCAGGAATGGACACAAGTGGGGGAGAGGGCCAAAGGGGGGGTAGAAACGAACTGGTGCTTAGGCAGGTCCCAGGGGTTCACCTCTCCCAGTGGGAGAGAGGGCCCAGAGAAGGGGAAGGAATGGTAGTGGATAACAGTAAGGAGAAAAGGTAAGGTGGGGGGGCAGTGTGAGTGCCTCTAGAGTTACCAGTGCAGAACAGATTCCTCCCATTGGACAGGGGAGGAGGGGGAACCTGTCGGAATGGGGAGTGACAGAGAAAGTAGGGTGGAGGGGTGGAAGGTAGAAGTTCAGGCAAGAGGAGGATTTCAGGTGGAGTAGGGAAGGGGTGGTAGACAACAGAGAACAGCAGTAGAGTGGGATCTCTGATAGTAGTCAGTGGGTCTTGGGGAGGGAAATCTCACATTATTGTGCACCTGGGAACAAATGACATTGCTGGGTGTGAGGTGAGGGAAGTGCAAAAGATGTTCAGGAGATAGGGAGAATCTGCAGCAAGGCAGGGAGGATGATAGTCTTCCTGAAAGTGCTTCTGGTCCTGAAGGCTAGTATGGCAAGGAAGATGAGAATAGAGAAATTTAATGGATGACATAGGAGGTGGTGCAAAAAAGATGGGAACGGGCTTGATGTTGGCTGTGGAGGGACCTGGGATAATGAGGACCTGTATGTACCGGACAGATTGCATCTGAGTAGGAAAGGTACAATGGTTCTGAAGGCAAGCTGGAGGAATTCATGCAGAAAAAAACTCAATTTAAACTAACGGGGAGACAGGGTGCACAGCACACTTAGTCACCTGGTGGAGGAGGTCGATAGGTCGATAGGCCTCCTCTCAATCAAGACAGCATGTGAAGGAACTAGATGAGAAGGTTGGAGGTGGGGGGGGCAACTGAGGGAGGAGGGTGGTGGGGACAGGTCAGGGTTAAGGGAGGTTCCGTGCCACAGTCTAGGGTGCTGTCTGTGAATGCCAGAAGTCTGGGAAACAAGACAGCAGAATTGCAGTCATTGATGGCCGAGGGAGAGATGGACATGGCAGCCATCACAGAGATATGGGCCACACAAAACCATGGCCAGGACCTAGCAGTTCCCTAGTATGAACTGTATAGAAAGTATTATGGGATGGGAAAGAGGGAGTGGCCCTGTATATGAAAGAGGGATAACCTGTAGCAGAGAAGAAGAGTTAAAGGATAAGACTGAAGAGTTGTGGGTACAGGTACAATCCAGCAGGGGGAGGAAACTAAGGATGAGGGGTTGTCAACAGACCACTTTCCCAGAAAGAGGAGCTGAACAGAGTACTAGGGTCTCAAATCACAGAATGAATGATGAATGAATGAAAGGAGTTTATTGATCGACTTTTTGACCTTTACAAATTATAAAATACATATACAACATATCATTGATAGCATTTATACAAAATACATAAATCCAATAGACAATGGCCCAGATATTCAAAAGGGTTGCGCATGGCACAACAGTGTTGCACCATGCGCAACCCACTGATGCGCCCTGGCGTGATATTTAAAGGAAAAGTGCGCGGGCATTAAATCCCGATGCGCTGGAGCCAGATCTGTAATGTATGCAGGCACAGGTGGGGCGCGCCCATGCATACCTGCACAGCCCGACATTCAGCCCGGATGTGCACAGCCATGCATGCGAACTCTACCCGCGCCAGCACAAAGTTACGCCAAAAAAAGGAACAACTGATGGCCACCCACAGGTGAGCTGCCGCATTGCAGGGCGTAACACGGCAGCTGCCATCTCTGGGTGGCCACCCGAGTTCCGGCTGCACCTAGCGGCGCCCCCCCCATGCCCCATCGGCATCTGTCTAAAAATAGAACACGTCCTAAATCCCTGGTGGTCCAGTGGACTGCTATCTGCCCGATCGTGGGCATCTGTGTAAAATTAGAAAGATCTCCTATATCCCTGGTGGTCCAGTGGACCGCTATCTGCCTGATCATGGGCATCTGTGGAAAAGAAGACAGATCTCCCATATCCCTGGTGGTCCAGTGGACCGCTATCTGCCTGATAGAATGGCACACTCTGTCATTTCAAATAAAGCATTTTCAGGAATTTGTCCTTTAGATTCCATCTCCCTGCTTCAAGGTATAGTTTGTTTGATATTTTGTGTAATTTGATTATTTTTATTTCAGGTAAACCATTCTTCCCTGAAAGCTTTCAAATCTGTATTAAATGTATTAAGCTATTCTGATATGACTTTTAGCTGAAGAACCTCATGCCAGGTATGATTGTTTTTGGGACTATCTGGAGGATTTTCTAGCATGGAGAGTTGTGAGACAATACTATCAAATTGTTCTATAATTATCTGCTGGGCATTGTGCATTGTGGAGGTTAATGAGAGGAGATTAGTTTCTTTCTCCAAACCTCTTCCTTCTTTCAGTTGTGTCTTAATTTTTCTCTCCTTTATAGCTTTCGTTTTTTATTTATTTCCCTGGTTAGTTCTCTGTTTGCTGTTAGTATTACATTTCTCCTCGGTGTCAATAAGTGAGACAGAGGAAAAGTCAGGACGGTTATTTGATATATTCTCTAAAGGAATAGAGGGAGAACATTCCTGTGGAAGGAGTTTTCCTATTTTCAATTAGATGTCCAGTCTGAAACCATTCAGTGCAATATTCTCATTTAGGGAATCTAGCTCATATTTAAAATTAATTATTTGGTCCATGATCATCAAGTGAGCTGCATATGGGTTGCGCATAAATTTGTTCAACTCCTCAGTAAGTCCAAATGGATTGAAGGATATGGAATCATTTGTTTTATGTTCCTGCGCACAGGACTGTTTCTGTGCCGAGTTGCTACCCCTTAATTCCCATACTGAGGTGTTGACTTGTTTTAGTCCATTAATGATATTTTGTAAATCATTGGTTATACTATTCAAATCTGACTGCCAGGTCTGTTTCTGATTTGACTCATTAAAATAGTAAGAGGAAAAAATCAAGAGAGGTGGAGCATTCAGTTAAGGAATCTATTAATAATTTAATTGAGGCTTCTTTATTTATGAACATACAAACATAAAAAAATGCCAGCAGAACAGACCTCTCAGTCTATTGAGTCTGCTTGATTGTGCAGCTAGCCCTTTGGTTTGCAGCTGCCCACCCACCCCTTCCCTTTTCATAAATACCCTCTCTCACTCTGTCTCAACCCTCTTACTATACTACAGGCTACTCCCTCCTCAGGCAGAGTATTCCATGTATCCACCACTCTCTCTGTGAAAAAATGTCTTCTGACTTCCCTCCTGAATCTTCCCCCCTCCAGTCTCAGCTGGGGACCCCTCTTGACCCTCCCCCTTCTAATCTGGAAAATCCCTTCTGAACTATTCTTGTTGATCTCCTTTAAAGAGCCCCTGACACCGTTGTGACAACTTTGAGAAAATGTAATGTTTAGCGCAAGTAAGCTTATATTTTAATATTGTTTCTGTATTCCTCAGCCTCCTTTATTACTAGGGGCATCTCCATGTAAACAGGATCACTGCCTTATTTGTTCTGGCTGCTTGCCTACATATGACATCACAGTTCTGTTTATGACATCACAATCTGTTGCTGTGGGGATAATTATGATGCCATAAATGGGGGAATTATTTATTTTATTTATTTATTTATATAAAAGTTGGAAACTGGGAAAAGCACCATGATCAGAAGCTCTTTTCCAGGTGCAGCCCAGATTATGATGTCATATGTAGGATTGCAGAAAGAGCAGATAAAGTCTAAGGGACAGTAAGTCTCTTTCATACAGTTGTCCTCAGTAATAAAGAAAAAAGGTAAATAATTATAGAAAATACATGAAATATAAACTGAACTGTCTAAATCTCACATTTTTTCCAAGTTTTTCTAACGGTGTCAGGGGCTCTTTAAGTATATGAAGGTTTCGATCATGTCCCCCTATCCCTCCTCTCCTCCATGGAATACATGTTCAGCTCACACAGCCTCACCTCATAGGAGTATTTCTCTAATCCTTGGATCATCTTTGTCACCCTCCGCTGTACACCCTCCAACACTCTGATGTCCTTCTTCAAAAACGGGTGCCAGTACTGCACACAGTATTACAGGTATGGTCTGATCAGTAACCTGTATAGGGGAAGGATCACCTCCCTATTTCTGGAGGAGATTCCCCTCAGTATACACTCTAGAATCTTGCTGGATTTGCTGCTGCCTTTCTGCACTGTGCTGAGTTGTTCATATTCCCCATTATAAGCACCCCTAGATCCTTCTCCTCCTCTTTGCATTCAAGCTGTACTCCACCCCCAGTTGGTATCTCCTCCACTGATTATTAGCTCCTAAGTGCAATAACTTGCACTTCTTGGTATTAAATCCCAACTGCCATGCGTCTGACCACTCCTGTAGTTTGTTCAGGTCCTCCTCCACCCCTTCACTGTCATCTACCACTGCTCCCATCTTTGTGTCATCTGCGAAGAGACTGATCTTACTGCAGACCCCATAGGAGATATCAGCTATATATATCTTGAACAGCATTGGTCTCAACACAGATCCCTGTGGCACACTGCTCATCACATCCCTTGGTGAAGAGTGCTCCCCCACCACCACCACCCCCTTTGCTGCCTTCCCCTCAGCCAATTGGTAATCCAATTAACCATCTTTATTCCTACCCCTATATATTCAAGCTTCCCTCCCAGTCTCCCATGAAGCATGGAGTCAAAGACCTTGCTGAAATCTAAATACAGGACATCCACAGCATGGCCTTTGTCCAGTTGTCTTGTTACCCAGTCATAGTACTCAATCAGGCTTGTCTGGCAGGATCTACCTGAGAAAACCCATTGCTGACCATTCTGGAGACCACTACTCTCTAAAAAGACCTCCAGCCTCTCCTTTAGGATCGTCTCTATGAGTTTTCCCACAATTGAGGTGAGGCTCACTGGTCTGTAGTTGCCTGGTTCATCCTTAGGACCACTTTTATGAATGGGTACCACATGGCCATCCTCCAGTCCTATGGTACGCATCCTGTGTCTAGGTTAGCCAGTGGTCCCGCCAGGACCTCCGCTAGTTCCTTGAGTACCCTAGGGTGAATACCATCTGGACCCAGTGCTTTGTCCCCCCTCAGTGCCCTTAATCCTTTCAGCATCCTATCCTCTGTAATCCCTATATCAGTCATCCTTCCCCCACTACTCACTCTTCCTCTCCTAGGAGGTGCCTGACCCCCCTTTCTCTTTTGTGAACACAGATCAAAAGTACACATTTAGAGCTTCTGCCTGGTCCACTTCCTTCTCCACCCAGCCCCCTTCCTTCCTGATCCTCACAATTTGATCTTTGGTTTTCCATTTTTCACCAATATATCTGAAGAAGTCCGTTTCCCCATTCTTAATGCCCTGCACCAATCTCAGTTCCCTTGAAGCCTTGGCCACTCTGACTAGCCTGATAAACTCACTGGACTTCTTCATATACATCTCCCTGTTATCACCCCCCCCAGTTTCTTGAGCCTCTGAAATGCCTTTCTTTTGGCCTTCACCACTTCCATGACCTCCTGTGTCAGCCAGCTGAGTTTTTTCACCCTTCCCTTCTTGCTCCTTGTTCTTGAACAAGTCCCAGTCACCTCCACCAGCCCTTCCCTAATAATCTCCCATTTTTGGCTGGCATCCACGTGTGGTTGAATTCCCATCAGTTGCCTGCCCAAGATTTGCCCCATCCTAACAAAGTCCGCGCCCTTAAAGTCAATCATCCTGGTCCTCGTTCCTCCTGTTTCCCTGCCCATGTTGAGCATGAACCATATCATGTGGTGGTCACTCCTAGCCAGAGAATCCTCCACTTCCAGATCCCTTCCAGCCTCTCTGTTCAATAGAACCAGGTCCAGAGTCCTGTTTAATCTAGTTGGCTCATGGACTAACTGCACCAGGAAGCTGTCCTGAAATGCCTCCAATATGACCTGCTCCTTCGCACTCATGGTGGCTGGGGTGTTCCACTCCACCCCCAGTAGGTTGAAGTCCTCCCCCACCACAATGTTCCCTTTCATATAGACCCTCCTGATTTGATCAGCTAACTCCCTATCCAGATCATCCCATTGGTGTGGTGGCCTGTATGCCACCCCCAATCTCACAGTCCTACCTCTTTTATCCTGAAGCAGCATCCATAGGGCCTCTGTTCCGCCTTCCTCCCCCTCCTCCCTTATGTACCTTATCCGCTCTTGTACACATATTGCCACCCCTCAATTCCTCTTAGCCCTATCCTTCTTGACTAGCCTATATACCCTAGGATCATCAAATCCCATTCCTGGTACTGAGTGGCCCATGTTTCCATGATGGCTGCAATGTCCACCCTCCCTGCTGCCAAGAGAGCCTGTAATTCTGCTGATTTGTTACCAAGGCTTCTTACATTCAGTGAGACCACCCTCCAACCTGACCTTGCCCCCTTCCCTCCCTGATATACCCCATTTTAATCTCCCCCTGTACCACTATTTCTAGTTCCTCCCTACTAGCCTAGGGGGTTAGCTCATTTGGCTCCCCTCTCTGGAATCCCTGCTTACCATCTGTGCACTTGAAATATTATTAGTGCTAATTGAGTCCATAGCTGCAATTTTAACTTCAGACCCAAATTTGGCATTATAGCAGTTTGGTGTTTATGTAGAACTAGCCTCAAATATATCTGGTGTGGATGACAGTCTGATCCATTTTTTATTTTGAGGAGGATCTTCTGGTGCATTTTAAGTGTCAGTTTGTGTTTCCGTTATTATTATTATTTCATTCCTAATATCTTGCATAACTATTGGCTCAAAATGATCCATACTTCTTTTAGTCTGCTTTCCCGATCTTTTAATTTTTTTTGTCACCCTGATGATTAATAGGGCATTTTGCTGCTTTCTGAGTGGCTATTTTTTCATTTGATTTCTTTTTTGCCCTTTTGTTTGGTACTGTTATGATTCCTGTCTGGCATTTTTCTTTAGATTTTTTTCTTTCAGCAGACATTATTTGATCTGAATTCAAGCAGTTTAGTATACTGCTGTCTATTTCTTAGACCTGGCTTTTTGTTTGGACCATAATATGCTGACACTAACACTCAGAGAGAGGCTGATAACAATTTTCAACCGAGAAAGCAAGAAATAACAATACATGTGTTTAATTAGTAGTATAAAATGTATATTATCCTTGGAGTTAACCTTTAGGAAATTTCTGAGCCACTTTGGGAACCACTTTAGCCCATTAAGTGGCCCTCAATGATGGAGTCTTCACCAAACTGGGTATTTCTAAGAGCAAGTCCACCCAAAGTAGTAAAGGCAATGAGCTTCTGAGCTATGTAACATCTGTACTGAAGAAAAAATCTTAGCTTGTCCCACTTCTTCAAAAAGCTCTTCCAAAAACCAGGAGGTGCACAGCATATATTGTCTCCAGACTTCACACAAAAGAGTTGACGACTGCAAAAAAAAAAAAAAGAAAAAACAGGGAACAGGGACAATGGTAGTTATCCGCTGATTAGTCCATTCAGAGATTGAATTGCACACTGTGCAGCTAGTGTCCCAAACTCCTTCTTGAACTGCTCCCTAAATCTCCATTTCCACAGTAGTAGCTCTGGGCAGAGCACGTCTCTTCCCACAAAACCACTCACTCAGAAAGCTGAACCAGCTTGCTCGCAGTGTGGCTCGAATAGCAGATTGTAGTAGAATACTCTTGAGGAGGCAGTATAGCACAATGGTCTAAGGCTCTGCGATACAAATCTGGTGATATCCAGCAGACCAGACCTGGGTTTGAATCCCACAGCTTTCACTTGCATACTGTGTGACCCTGAGCAAGTCACATAACCTCCTTGTGCTCCCAGGTCGCTCCTGTAAAAAAGCTTTCAGCTTAGTGTGCTATACCTGGTTAAATAAATAAACTCTTTCACCATCTGAATGGCCTCTTGCTTGCTCTCTGCTTTACCAGTGATCCACCATCTTGCTATCTTTTTCCTGTGTCAAAACAAGAACAACAGAGGAGATGAGCTGCACAACATGGAGGACACAATACATTGAAATGGAAAGATTACACTCTCAACGCACTGAAGGAACAATTTTTTTGTAATAAATGAGCTGTGTAATCCTGCTATCTGTGTTTACTCCACAAACACAGATGCACATAGCAATCCACCAGTAGGTCCAGCACTCCTCCCCCACCTCAGCAGTCCTGCTTGCAATCACTCCCACTTGCACTCAAGTGCTGTTCTTGACATATGTAAAGTTTAGTCACAAAGAGATTCAGGCACTCACCAGCCTTGGAACAACGACTCCACCAGGTTGAATATTTTTAGTCCATTTATTATAACATGATGTGAAAAAAGACAAACCACCAAATGGGACCATGCTTGACGCATTTCAGATCCCCTTGGACCCTATATCAAAAGCTCCAAATCACAGAAATGGCTAGTAAGCAGGAGGTAGTAATAATGGGGGATTTCAATGTACCTGTGGTTGACTAGAAAATCCCGGCTACCTCCTGCAGTAGGGAGCAAGTACTGCTGAATGCATTTCAGGGTGGCTTCCTGGCCCAGGGTGTCATAGAAACCACTGGCAAAACCTGTAGGTAACAAGAGTCAGCCTTCCAGCACTATAAACATACTCAGCAGGAGAAGGTGGATAGTGTAAATTACTCTGCTAAGTTAAGGGAGGCGAACAGAGCAGTTAGGGTGGCAGTGGAAGTGCAGCTAGCACAGGTGGTAAAAATGGGGCAGAAACTATTTTCTGATATGTAAGGGAGACAAGGAACATAAAGGATGACATAGATTGAAAAAAGGAGAGTGGTTTGGCAGGGAGTAGCCAAGAGAAAGCAGAGGTACTTAACAAGCACTTCTGTTCAGTCTTCACTAGAGCGAAGGATGGACCAGTACCACAAGTGAACTGAGGGGTGGGAACCAGGAAGGGGGAAGTCACAGATGACATAATTCAAGCTGATAGGGTATTTAAGAACCTAAGAGCCCTGAAGGTGGATAAATCCCCAGGGACAGATGGCATGCACCCAAGGTCCTAAGAGAACTGGCAGATGCTCTGGCAGATTCCCTGGCACCTGTTTAACACCCCTCTGAAATTAGGGATCTTGTCCCAGGACTGGAGAACTGCACATGTGGTGGCTCTCCATTAGAGTAGGATAAAGGATGAACCAGGGAACTACATGCCAGTCAGCCTGACCTCAATTGTGGGTGAGTTGATGGAGATCACCCTGAAAGAAAAATTGATGAGATTTCTGGAGGATAATGGGCTCCAGGACATGAGGCAGCGTGGATCTGTGTCAGGGAGTTCTTGCCAGACTAAACTAATTGACTTATTTGACTGGGTCACCAGGACAGTGGACAAGAGTTAAGTGGTTGATGTCCTATACCTGGACTTCAGCAAGCCCTTTGACTCTGTACCTCACAAGAGATTGGTAAGGAAGCTAGAAGACCTGGGGGTGGGAGCTAAGCTTGTTGGGTGGGTCAGAAGTTGGCTGCAGAACAGAAGCAAATACAGTTAAACCTCGATTATCCGGACCTTGATTATCCGGAAACTCGTTTGTACGGACTTTTCTCTCGGTCCCAACTTTTTAGCATATTTTAGTTCACGGCTCATAGCAGCATTGTTCCGACAGTGCGAGTAGGTGTGTCATTAGATATAACAAAGGAATGTAACACCTAATGACTCACCTTCTCACACTAGCTGATTGATTGATTGTTTTACTCACTATTTAAGTGTCTAACCACAGTTACGAGTCTAATTGCGTTTCAGATAATGGCAGAATGGCAGAAGAAACATACGAAAGTTACGGGTGTCAAACGAAAACGGAAAATTCTTCCTCTTAGCGACAAGCTGGAAATAATACATAAACTGGAGAAAGGGGAAAAAGCTGTTAGTATAGCAGGGGCATATGGAATTAGCAAACAGCAGGTCTCTGATTTAAAAAAACAGAAAGATCATCTTGTTTCACATGCCACAAATTTACAAGATGAGCGAGAACTGAAACGCCGTAAAACTCTGAAGCCTGCTTCAGATAACAAACTTGAAAAGCAACTTACTTATGGTTCGCTCAGCAGCGAAAGTAAGGGGCACCTGTGTCAGGACCAATGTTACAGGAAAAAGCCTTACAATTCAGTCAACAGCTAAAAAAAGAAAATGACATCCCCCTGACAAATGATTTTAAGGCTTCTAGTGGCTGGTTGCAACGCTTCAAGCAGCGACATTCAATCCGGCAGCTTGAAATCCAAGGGGAGAAAATGTCAGCTGATCAAAGTGAAGTGCAGCCATATCGTGAAAAGTTGCACAAAATCATCCAGGACAGGGGGTACACAGCGGAGCAAATATACAATGCGGATGAAACGGGGCTGTACTGGCGTCTGCTGCCTGACAAAACTCTAGCCAGTTCTCAAGAACAGACAGCTGCTGGCTACAAGAAAATAAAGGACAGACTGACAATCCTAGGTTGCTCGAACGCTACAGGATCCCATAAGCTGAAGCCCTTTATGATAGGTAAATTTGCCAACCCCCGCTGTTTTAAGAATGTAAACATGGGTGCCCTACCTATCGTCTATGAAAAACAGCGCAGTGCCTGGATGAGCAGCGATTTGTTCTGTCACTGGTTTCACAAAACCTTTGTCCCTGATGAAGTAACCAATTTGCAGGCTGTGGAGCACTTAAAGAGGTGCGTGCACTGGTTAGAACGCCAAAAAGATGCAGACCTCATACACTTAATTACACTTAACAGGCTGCTTGCAATAGCATTACAGAAAAAGTTCAGCGGGTCAAAATAAAAGACATTGACAGAATTTTTTAAAATTGAAATGCTGTGAATCTTTAAATTCATTACTTTTGAAATAAAAAGCTTTTCTAAGTAAACTATGAGTGTTTTGAGTTTTTCGAAATTGGAATTTCGATTAACCGGACGCCCAATTATCCGGACTGATTTGCTGTCCCGGAGAGGTCCAGATAATCGAGGTTCAACTGTAACTGGTATTCGGGGGGGATCCTCAAAAGCTAAGTCTGTGACCAGTGGTGCCCCACAGAGCTCTGTGCTTGGTCCAGTGTTGTTTAACATATTCATAAGTGACTTTATGGGTGGGATCAAGGATAAGATCTGCCTGTTTGTGAATGACACAAAGCTCTTTGGGAGTGTGGACATGGTGGAGGAGAGACAGGAACTTAGGGAAGACCTGGCTAAGCTAGAGGAGTGGTCTGGCATTTAGCAACTGTGGTTCAGTGCTAAAAAATGCAGAGTTAGGCTCTTGGGGGGTGAAAACCCCAGGGACCAAATACTGGTTGAGTGGTGTGCGGGTAACCAGCTCAGAGGAAGAAAAGGACCTGAGTGTAATTATCATAAGTGACCTGAAACACCAGGCACACTGAGGGAAAGCTGTTGCCAAAGCAAATGGGATGTTGGGTTGCATAGACAGGGGACTTACCAGCAGGAAGGCAAAGATCATTCTGCCACTGTACATGTCTCTAGTGAGACTGCACCTGGAGTGCAGTGAGCAGTATTGGTTCCCTTATCTTAAGAAGGATATCAAGTAGCTGGAAATGGTCTGGAGAAAGGCAACTAATATGATACAGGACAAGCAAGGCAGGGAGCTCAACATGTTCTCTCTTGTGGACAGAAATGAGAGGGGGAACATGACTGAGACTTTCAACTGCCTTACAGGCATAAACAGGGCGAGTACTTAGGGCCTCTTCAGCCTTAGTGAAAACAAGATCACTAAGCGTAACAGCCTAAAGCTGGTGGGGGAAAGGTTCAGGAGGGAGAGGAGATGAGGAGGCACTTTTTCACCAAGAGGGTGGTAGCTAAGTGGAATGAGTTGCGAGAGAAGGTGGTATCCCTAAAATGGTAGACAGCTTCAAGACAGGTTGGGACAGGATCAGGGAAAAAGTCATTATTGGGGGAAGAGAGGTGTGGAGGGGTATTTGAGAGGGGTCAAGAGCGATATGGGGAGGGGCCAGTTACTTCTGTAAACACAGTGGGAACTGCACTCTCAAGCAGACTAAATAGACCGTAAGGCCTTTATCTGCTGGTACATTCATATGTTTGAATGTATGTATGCTTCATTCCCTGTCAACCATAGGTATTCAGAACTAGGAAGGGGGGTCCTTTAAGTTTGTCCTCAACTTCTTGCACAGTTTCTAACATCTCATTATCCTTAATCTCCCCAGAATGTCTATAAAGCCAAATTACTTGGTAGAGCATCTACAGTTTTTTCCTCCAATACTATCAGTCTGCACTTTAATACTTTTTTATGTTTGGGTAGATTTTTCTGTACATATTTTTCTCTCAGTCTTTCCCCAATTATTTTTTTTTAATTTATTTTGAGTACCTTTATATCATTTTCTTGAGGGTTATCTGGGAATATTATTGGTGAATCTGATCCTTTTATCTTTTTATTATTTTTTTCCTTTATTACTAAAGATTCATCTATAGTGCATTCAGCTTCTACTGAAGGTCCTCCACCTAACTGCTCAAGAGATTCATTATGGGCTTTTATACCCCATTTCCCCTTAGCCTTGGTTCCCGTTTTCTTTTTCCTGTTTTTTGATTATGTTACTCCATTCTGGCATTGTGGGATTCTGGCACAAATAATTTATTGGCTGGGAATTATCATTCTCCCCTTTTGACTCATTTAAAGGATTTAGCAACATGGAATCATATTCTGAATCCAGCTTCCCCTTAATCAGCTCCCCAAAATTGTTTCTGACGAAGGCCTCTTGATGCGCTAATGTAGATTTTACGACCGACAATTTATCATGTGAGACATATAATTGTTCAAAGAAAGGCACATTTGCCATGTTAGGGTCCTTCAAGGTCGTAACTAGACCTACCAGAGTAAATGGGACAAGGTAATTTTTAACCCTGCTCCAAAACAGAGATTAACCCTTTCTTGTTAGGTAATTCATCTGTTTTTATTCTGTTTCCATTATCCTCCACTATGTGAGCCAAAAGTAGAGAATTTTCTAGAGAGCTCAATAGATTATCTATCTCAGTTAGGAAATGGCTCGGGTTCCCATTCTACAGTATTTAGTAGGAGATTGGGGGAATTTTTAGTGTTCTTTGAGAGATGGTTTCTATTACATTACAGCATTCCATATCCTACCCATTATTCCCATGTAGAGTAAGCAGCCAGTCAGGTAGTGACTTGTTTCCTCTGTTCTCAGTTTCTGCACTACATACAATAACTGAATAATTACCTCCATCCTTCCTATTGTTTTGTGTTAGAACTGCTGATATTCCAAATAACTTTCTTTGCTGAGGAGTGGACAGTCATAAAAATCTCTCAATCAATCCCTGTTTAGGTTTTCTTGTTTCATCTAACATTACAGATGTAGGGCTAATGGGTACCGGTGCACTATCCATTTGCTCCTTATCCCTCACAATGCTTTTGTGGCTGTATGTATTGATTTATTGCCCATCTTTCCACTCATTTTCCCCTCCTTTCTCATGCTCTAATTTGTTACCCTCCTCTCCAACCTAGAAACATACAAACATAGCAGTTGATGGCAGATAAGGACCGCAAGTCCCATCTAGTCTGCCCATTTTTTCTACCTTATGAATGTGCCATAGACTTTACTCTGTCAATGACCTATCTATTCATACTCATCTGTATTGCTCCCTTATGCCTATCCCATGCCTGTTTGAAGCCCTGCACTGTATTCATATCCACCACTTCCTGAGGTAGGCCGTTCCATGCATCCACTACCCCTGCTGCGAAAAAGAACCTCCTCACATTACCACTAAATTGGCCTCCCTCTATTCTCATGCTGTGTCCTCTTGTGCTGCTATTTTTCTTATATTGAAACATGTTAGACTTGTTCATCTTGTTAATGCCCTTAAGATATTTGAATGTTTTGATCATATCACTGCTCTCCCTCCTTTACTCTAGGGTATACATATTGAGCTCCGTTAATCTGTCCTCATGTTTTCTGATGCAGTCCCTGCACCATTTTAGTTACTCTTCTCTGGACTGCCTCCATTTTGTTAATGTCCTTGTGAAGGTGTGGCTTCCAGTACTGCACACAGTACTCCAGATGGGGCCTAACCAGTGTCTTGTAAAGAGAGATTATTACCTCCCTCTTATGACTTGTGATACCCCTACTAATACACCCCAACATTCCCCCTAGCCTTACCTACTGCTTCCGTGGTCTGCTTGGATGATTTCAGGTCATCTGTGATGATGATGCCCAAGTCTGTTTCTTGACTTGTGATTGCCAGCAACTCCCCTCCCAACCAATAGGTGGCTTCAAGGTTTCTCTTCCCTATGTGCATGATCTTGCACTTCTTTGCATTAATCCCCAGTTGCCACTCTTCCAACCATTTTGCCAGTTTATCCAGATCTCTTCTCACTCTGCCCACCCCATCTGGATAATCTACTCTGTTACAGATCTTGGTGTCATCTGCAAACAGACAAACCTTACCCTCCAGTCCATCTGTAATGTCACTGATGAAGATATTGAAGAGGACTGGCCCCAGGACTGATCCCTGAGGTACACCACTTATGACTTGCATCTCTTCTGATTGTATACCATTTATCACCATTCTCTGTTTTCTGCTCCCCGACCAGTTTGCCACCCAGTTGACCAACTTCTGACCCACCCCAAGCCTACCCAGCTTATTAATCAATCTTCTATGTGGAACAGTATCAAAAGCTTTGCTGAAGTCAAGGTAGGTGACATCAACTGCACTCCCTTGGTCCACCACTCTGGTTACCCAGACAAGGAAATCCATAAGATTAGTTTGACAGGACCTTGCTGTTGTAAACCCATGCTGTCTTGGATCTTGTGCTCCTATGGATTCCAGGTGTTGCACTATCCTTTCCTTAAGGAGTGCCTCCATAATCTTGCCCACTACTGAGGTAAGACAGACTGGTCTGTAGTTCTCTGCCTCCTCTCTGCTACCACTTTTGTGGAGAGGAATCACATGAGCCCTTCTCCAGTCTTCTGGGACCTCTCCTGTGTTCAGAGACTCACTAAACAGTTTTGATAATGGCTCTGCTAGTTCCACCCTTAGCTCCTTTAGTACCCTGGGATGTATGCCATCCGGTCCCATTGTCTTGCCTACCCTGAGCTTAGCGAGCTCTTGCAGGACCCTTTCTTTTGTGAAGGGACTTGTGTATCCCTCCCTTCCCCCGTGTCCATGGTGCTGAGCTGTGGGCCCTGCCCTACCTTCTCCTCATTAAATACTGAGTAGAAGTATCTATTTAGGATAGATGCTTTTCGTTCGTCCTCCTCCACACACTCCCTCTTATCCCCTTTCATCTTAGCAATACACCCTCTGGACTTTCTCCTTTCACTAACGTCTCTATAGAAAATCTTGTCACCTTCTTTTACTGTTCGTGCTAGTGTTTCCTTGGTTTGGGCCTTTGCCTATCTTACTGCCTTCCCTGCTTCCCTTAGGGAAGTTTGTTATGCCTTCCTATCTTCACCCCACTGCATTCTCTTATATTTTCTGAAAGCCAGTCTTTTGGCTCTGACCTTTTCTGCTACTGTTTTTGAGAACCAAAGCAGTTTCCTCCTTCTTTTGCTCTTGCTTTTCTCCCTAACACAATTGGATGTTGCTTCAAGTATTGCATCCTTAATGCTTCCCCACTTTGCCTGTACCCCCTCTCCTGTATTTCTTCTTGCCAAGGCTAGCTTAACTCTGTTGACCATCTTATCAAAGTCAGCTCCTCTGAAGTCCCATATTTTTGCATTGGAATGGGATGATTTTGTTCTAGTGGCCAAACTGAAACATGCCATGTGATGGTCATTGGCCCCCAGGTGACCTTCTACCTGGAGTTCTGTGATCCTTTTCCTGTTAGTCATTACTAGATCTAGGATAGTCCTGTCTCTTGTGGGTTGTTGTACCAGTTGTTTGAGACCCACCCCCAGCAGGGAATCCACTATGTGTCTAGTTCTGGTGGATGTTCCTGCTGGTATTGATCAGTCTGTATCCGGCATGTTGATGTCTCCCATTATCAGAACCTCCCCTTTAGCTGTTATGTTTTGTGTATCTTCTAACAGTAATGTGTCTATGTCCTCTCCCTGGTCTGGGGGCCTGTAGACAACCCCAGTTCGTATGGCTGTCCCATTTCCTGTTTCCAGGGTGACCCACAGTTCTTCTGGCTCCATAAGTGTATTCCGACTTTCTGTAGCTTTGATATTTTCATTGACATAAAGGGCTACTCCCCTCCCTTTTTGCACCTCAGTCTCTTCTGAACAGTACATAGCTGGTTACTGAAGTCTCCCAAGTGTGGTTACTGATGAACCATGAATTGCTAATGGCTACTATGTCCAGTTTAGCCTCTGTCATTGTTGCCTGCAGGTCTGGGATCTTGTTTCCCAGACTGTGATCATTTGTGTACATGATTTTCCATTGGCCAGATTTCAGTACGTTAGTTGTTGGGCGAGGTTCGGCATTTCCCCTGCGCATCGTATGGAGAGCTGGACCTTTTTCCTTACCTGGTGATGCAGATGAATTACAAATGTGCTGAACTCCTGTTTGATCACCAGCTGAGGGGGAAGGGGTGTTCTTCCCATTCAATGTCTCAGGTGCTGCACTCCTCCCCCATTGGCTAGTTTAAATATTCTGCAAAGACATCAGACTTCTGCCCCAATGCACTGACTCCCTCCTTAGTCAAATGCAGTTCATCAAATTTAAAGAACTTTCACTCCCAAAACTGTTGCCAGTTACCTACAAATGTGTGTCCTTTTTCCTGATATCAGTCCTTGAGCCACATGTTTAGCACCCCATCTCCCCTTCTCTGACCTTCTGTCCATCTGCCCCCCCTTACCCAGATCAGCAGGATCTCAGTGAAGGAGATGCCGGATGAAATGGATGACAGTTTGTCTCTTAGCCTGGTCAGTGTTCCTTGGTCTACACAACTGACCAGCTGGAGAGATTGTTAGTCTCTGTGTGTACCAGGACATCGATGTTTCCTGATCCTGCATCTTTTTCCTTCTCATAACTGCTGCCATTCTCTATAAAAGCTGCTATAAACAATAAAACACAAATGCAATCAGTAAAGCAGCATGATAAAATTATAGTGTATGACAGAACGTTGTTTCAACCCAATAGTCATCTCAGCTGAAATGCTGTTGTACCACCGTTCAAAGGTTATGAACGATTGTACCCTTCTGTGGTACAACAGTGTTCCAGCTGATTTGGAAAGTGCATGACAAACGCAGTTTAAAAAACAGCTGAGGCAACAGAAACTGCAGGATCAACCAGATAAGATGTTGCAGCGGTGGCACAACCACTTGCATGAATCCTGCAGATGTAGGCTCGACCAGACACAAAACAAAAATGCAGGATCAACCAGATATGTTCCATTATACAAACAAGCATTTGTCAATGCCGAATGTTGTCGCGCTGGCTTTGGCTTTGGTAATGTAGTGCAGGAAAACATTTTGGGCAGGATGTGAAAAATGACAGCTGTACAGTTCGTAAGGAGGTGTAAAAAAATGCCAGTGTTGAAAATGTGGCATGTAAATATTGCAAATTTGCGAAGTTACAGGGGTGCGTGGGAAATGCGCAATGCACACTTGTAACACAGTCATTTTTTGGACGTTCGGCACCAAATTTTCAACATAGGCATTTTAGCACATCTGCTCATGTACAGTGTCACTGTTATTTCCTCAAACTGTCCCAAAAAGTGATTTCACACAGCAACTGCGCTATTCTGCGCCGGACTTGTGAAAACACATTTTGGGCAGGATATGTGAAATGGCAGCTGTACTGTTCATCAAGAGGTGTGGAAAAATGCCAATGGTGAAAATCCAGAGTGAAAATATTAGAAATGCACGATGTTATGAGCGTGCGTGCAATCTGCCAACACAAGCTCTTAACACAGTCATTTTAAAGAGTATCATCACCAAATTTTCAACATAGGCATTTTAGGACCTCTGCTCATGAACAATTCACTGTCATTTTCATAATCTGGCATGAACACTGATTTCCAATAGCGACCGCACTGTTGTGCACCGGAAGTGCGGAAACACATTTCGGCCAGGATGTCAAAAATGGCAGCTATACTGTTCACAAGGAAATGTAAAAAAATGACAGTGTTGAAAATATGGTGTGAAAATATTGCAAATTCACAAAGTTACTAGCCTGCGTCGCAGCTGCGCAACGTATGCTTGTAAAACAGCCATGTTTTGGATTTTTCCCACCAAATTTGCAACATAGGCTTTTTGAGAGCCCACCTCATGAACAGTGGCAGTGTCATCTCGTTAATCAGTCCTGAAAGATGATTCCACTCAGTGACTGTAAAATCACCTTTCAGGACCGATTAACGATACGACAGTGCCAGAATTCATGAGGAGGGGTCCCAAAAACCCCATGTTGAACATTTGGTGTAAAAATTCCCCAAAATGACCGAGATATGCAGTAAAGTTGAAAAAAACCTATTTATTCCATTATACAGCTTACCGGCATTTCCACAGTTCGCGGTTAGCTTTGAAGAGTGCAGACATGTTCCCAGTTCACCAAGACCATCGCGGCCGGACTCCAGAGGCATGGGGTTAGGTGTGGGGAGGCAGGGTGCGCAGAGGGTGGGTGCAGGTTGTGGTAGAGGGGTTGGAAGAGTATGAGGGACCATTTTTGCTTTACAGGTTAAAAAAAAAAGAAAAGTCATTGGGGACCATTTTCATTTTAATAGGTGCTTTGGCATGCTGGGGTGGGCTCCCAGCATGCCACCTAATATATGTGCATTGTGGGTGCTTTAGCCGATGAAATTAACCCCATTGGCAAACAAGGAAAGGGGCCACAGGAGCTGAGGGGATTAGGGCACAATGCAAGCAAAAGATTGGGGAACACATTATTCTGATGGGGAGTGGCTCCCCATTGGCAAAATTCAAGGGAGGGAGGGATACATGCTGATGGGATTGGGCCCCGTCCAGCAAACAAAAACTGTTGGGGGCACATGATGCTGAGGGGATTGGGAACCCTCGGCAATCAAAAAGGGGTTACATGATGCTGACGACTGGGGCAGCCCTGTCAACACACAACAAATGGTGCTTAGGCAACAGCAGCAGCCACTGCTGCCATGTTGCCTGCATTTAGGAGAGGCGGTTAGGTCACGCTGCATGAGAGCTTCGCTCTCATTGCAGCGGACCTTTTCTCTCATGTCTGCACCTCATTAGCTAGGCAGGGTGTTGGCCCCTGCTGCTGGCTGATTGTGGAATGTGGGACACACCTACTGGTGCATGCCTTGCATTTGCCCAACAGTGGCTGCGCCTCTAAATCTGCACTACTGCAAGATGTTGGCTGCGCAAGTGCGCCAACATAAAAATATAATACAGGATCAATCAGATGTTTAAAATTATTCTCAAAATAAAATGAAGTGAACAATGGTACTAGAAAAACAGTTTCATTAACGTCTACAGCTTGTTGATAAAGGAATAATGCATGACAGGGTGTGTGTCATTCTGGGATAATGCCACGCCTGGGCGGGGTTGGGCACGAGACCACAGACCGAGTGTGTCCAATGCCCCGGGTGTGGTGTTATCCCAGCACGACACACACTCTGGAGTGCACTATTCCTACTATACAATGGCTTGTTGTTATACATAAAATTAAAAAATAATTTTAAATAATGTTTTTATTAGTGTGGAAAAATATTTTTGTTTCTTAAGAGGTGATGCAAAAAAAGAGCATATCCTAAGGGTCCAAATGGTCATCCAAGTGGGTTCACAGTGAGGCTGAGACTAGACCTGTGGCATTATGCTGGGATAACGCCATGGGTCCAGCCCCAAACTGACCAATCATAGTCCAAGATTCTTTCTTGCCATTGCATAATGTGAATTATGAATGTGATTGGAAAGAAAGAGCGGACTGGTAGTTGGGAAAGAGCAGGTGGGTAGTGGGCAATGGTTGCCATGTTTAAATGCAATGGCAAAGCAGCTGGTGAGAGAGAATGTTTCATGTCTTGAATTGGGGGCTACAACTGCTCTTTAAGTAAGGCAAAAAAAAAGAAATGATGGTGAATTCAAAAGCAAGTGTGGTGCTACTGTATCTCTCGTTAAGTGAGAGAAAAAAGATGATAGCTATTTAAAATTGAAAATTCCATGGGGACAGTGATATTGGAATGTAACCAGGCAGCCAAACACTGGGACTCATAATTTCCCTGTCTCTGTTGCCTGATATAGGACCGACTACTTGCTGGCAGTAGCCAGTCAAAAGCAAGAATTCTCCTTATCCATTTTCTAACAGGATGCATGCAGTTGTCCCTCTAGTGCTGCCAGCTGACCCACTTGCATTCGCTTCCGACTTGGCAGGAACAGCGATTACATACGCTACCATGTAAACCACCCCATTAATGCTGAAAAGATATAAAATAAGAATGAATGTCAGAGGTGGATGAAACTGTGCTAGAAATTCATTAAATTGTCTGAAATTGAATCAAAATTAAAAACAAGGATCAGTAATGGGGCCAATAATTTTCCAGATCTTTATTGCTGATCTGGATGAAAACACAAGTAACACAATAACTAAATACACTGATGATACTGAAATATGTGGCCCATGCAGCACAACTGAACATGCAACATCTTTGCAAAATGATACTGATGTCACTGCTATATGGACAAAAAACCGCGGGATAGAACTGAATAATGATAAAAGCTGTGTCACACATATGGGCAGGCGAAACATGAAGCATCAGTACCCAATAGATGGCACACCCCTGACCCAAAAAATTTGTGAAAAGGACTTGGGAATATTAATGGACAACAAACTAATGTTTAAAGAACAATGTAGTTCAGTTATCACAAAAGCTAAGAGAACTATAGTTGCAATAAAAAGAAATATTAGAAGCAGACATGCAGAAGTATTACTACCATTATCTTTTTATCATATGTCAGACCAATTTTGGACTATTTAAAAACTGATATCAATAAATTAGAAAGAATTCAAAGGAGATACACAAAATCGATAAAATCATAAACACACTTTACATACCAAGAAAGACTGAACAAAGTAGGACTACATACTAGTTTAGAACTCAGAAGGCACAGGGGGGGGATATGCTACTTTAATTTAATATTCTAAATGACCCAGTCCTGATTACAGATTTAAATACTGAATACACAAATGATCAGATTGAAACTAGGGGTCACCCATTACAGATTTAAATTGACAGTTAGAGAACAAACAATAGGAAATATTTTTATACTATGAGAGCAGCAAATCTAGGCTTCCCTTTACCTTAATACCTAGTACAAGTAAAGAAAACTTCATAACAAACCTTTTTTTTTATTTTGTCTAGGATTACAAATACCTTTGAGCCAAAGCTCTTTTACAAAGGTTCCACTTCAGTTACTTACAAACAACACGAGAACAACAGTGAAAAACAGTAAATAATGCATGTTACAATAGAGCTATTAAAAGGTCAGGTGTTGGAAGAGTAAGGTGTAGAGGTGGAGGAGAAGAGTAGGTGGTTAAGAGAGGCAGCTAATGTGAAAAGGAGGAACATGACTTGAAAACATGAGCCCACAGGGATAGGGTCGGGTCTGGCACCCGGTGGTGGCAAAGAGACAAGTATGAAAAGAGGGGGGTAGGTTGAGGATGCAGCCAGTGACATTTGTCAAACAGAGAGATGGAGAGGAATGATGGAGGGGAAAGTGGGGATAGGGTACAGGGGGGAAGTGCATAAGGGGGCCAAGTGCTGTAAGGGGGCAAAGAGAGGCTAAAGAGGTAATATGAAACCTGAGAATTTAAGCAGCACCTCAGGAGCTGGGGGGAGAGGGGGGAAGGGAATTAGCAGAAAATCAGACTGGACAAAGGCTGTGTAGGTCATGAGCTAGGAGAGGCAGTCACAGGAGCTAGAGGCAATGAGATGGACCTGGAGTCTGGTTTTGAACAGACCTAGTGTTGAGGCAGAGGAGATGGTGTGGCTGAGTCCATTCAACCATAGAGGAGCCCTGTAGGTGAAGGATCATTGGCCCTGCATAGTTCGACAGCGAGGAACTTGTAGAATCTGGGTTGTCGAGCTCCTGGTGTTCTGTCGATTGGTGTTGTGATGTATCAAGGCAGTAACACCGGGGGGGGTGTGAGGCCAAGGTTGATTTTTCCCACCATAGCACATGTAAGATACTTTATACGGTTGGAGAGTTGGAGCCATCTAGATTGTTCATAAAGAGCACAGGTGTGGGTGAGGCAGTGGGCACCAGTTGTGAGTCAGCATGCTTTATTAAGGGCAGTTGTTATATGTCGGAGGGCAGACTTCATGGCAGATCCATAGATAATTAGGCCATAATCAATAATTGACACCACAGAGCTCTGGATGGCAATCTTTAGGGCCTCTGGAGTGAGGTATTGCCCTATGCTTGTAGAGTAATCCAAGGCATGTGTTGGCAGCTTTAACCACGCTGTCAATGTGAGCCGTATAGGAGAGATCGGGGTCAAGCAGAATCCCTAGATACTTGAATGAGTAAACTTGGTCGAGGACGGTCCCCTGCTTGGTGGAGATGGCAAGGGGGTGTTGCTTGTAGCGGTTATGTGAACTGCAGAAAAGCAATGACTTGGTTTTCTTGTGATTGAGGACTAGTTTATGATTGGAAAACCATGTTTCAATGGCACTGAATCTGAGTTGAAGGCTATGTTTTAAGTGGTGAGAGGTCCTTGTGCATGGAAAAGACAACAGCATCATCCGCATATATGATGATATGTTCCAAGCAGTATTGTGGTAGGGAGTTTAAAAAAAGGCTGAAAAGGAGAGGGCCCAGTATGGACCACTGAGGGACTCCAGAGCAGACAGGCAAAGTGTCTGAATTAGCATTGGCAATTTTTACTTTTTGAGAGTGGTTGTCAAGGTAGCTTCTGAACCAGCGGACTGAGTCCAGTGCGAGGCCAGAAAGGAGTAGTTGGTCATATAGCAACCGATGACGGACTGTGTCAAATGCCTTTGGTAGGTCGATGAAGACAGCCCAAGTAAGAAGACCTTTATCAAGGGAACTATGCACTGCACCGTTAATTTCAAGCAGGGCAGTTGTGGTACTATGCCCCTTTCTAAAATCGTGCTGTTGTGTGCACAGAATATTATATTTGTCCAAATAATTAATAGTTTGAGTGGCAGGTCTTGTCCCTACTTTTGTGGACCGGGGTCACAGTGGCAGTTTTCCATATTTCAGGGAATGTACTGGTGTGGAGAGAGAGGTTAAGAATTTTTGTTAGGGGACTGAGAACCTCATCAAGAGTAAGTGATAGCAGCTTAAGGTCCAGGGTGTCACTGCTGGTTCTGGAAGTAGAGATGGCTGAGGCGATGTGGAGGCGAGCTTCATTCATCTTAATCTCCCTGAAGTAAAAATAAGGGTGGTTTGACAGAGCGCAGGGTGGGTTAGAGGGGGTGTGACTGACTGCGAAGAAATCAGGTGGGAGAACAGTACTGAGGTCAGTAAAAGCCACGTTGAAGGTGTTTGCAATGTCCATAGGATCAAGGGTAGTGGACCCTTTAACAATCAACATAGCTGGAGAGGACTTTGATTGTTTCTCAGTAATGTCCTTGATATTGTCCCAGAAAGCACGACCTTTTTCCCCAGGTGTTGGTGAGGGCGTCCTTATGACATGAGCTTTTCGTGAGACAAATGGATTTTGTGCAGGCATTATAGGCATGTTTGAATGTCAGATTGTTTGGCTTTTTTTTTTTTTTTTTTTAAATTTAGTTGTTTTTAACTAGGAGTAGCACACTAAGCTGAATGCTTTTTCACAGGAGCAACCTGGGAGCACAGGGAAGTTAAGTGACTTGCTCAGGATCACACAGTATGCAAGTGGAAACTGGGGGATTCAAACCCAGGTTTGGTCTGCTGGATATCACCAGATTTGCAGCTCAGAGCCTTAAACCACTGCACTATACTGCCTCCCTATACATAGCCTCAAATGGGAACATGGAGTTCTACACCCTGTCCTAAAGGAGCTAGTTATGGGCCTCTGCCTTTTTTGCTCCTACCAACCTAGTGAAACACTGTTTAAAAAAAAGTCGTAATTATTTAACTCTATGAAGCCTAGTCATTTCCTCATTATTAGTGTGCCTCTGCCTAAGCACATTTGAAAATTGCATTGTGACATCTACATACTCCACATTCCAGCAGCCATCCACCATACCATGTTACCATGAGTACAGTATTAACACATATATAACTTGCTGTATTATATTAATCAGTGGACTTTGCATTTTCTAGTTGTGGTGTTTGTTTGCTGAACTGATGCAAATTAATCATTTCCGGTGGCCATGACTGTGAAGTGAAAATTACTCACTGAGTGTGGACTGATTTGAAAAATCTAGTTGGGGTCTCCCAGGCCCCTAAGTAGTTTCTCCCTAGATCACAGTGGCTTCTTTTTAAAGCAGTGCTGTTGGTAGCTTGTACTGCATGAATCAGACTGATGGGTTGGACATGGTCTTTAGCACTGTTCAGGCCCCATATCTTTCCCTCACATCTCATAACTTTTTATTTTGGCCTCAGTTGGGACCCATTATCTTCCAGACACTAAAAGTCGTACCCCTTCATCACTAAAATTAGTTGAAGAATAGTAGTTGCACTTTCTAACACTCTATGGCATTATTGGAAAATACTTTTCAGATTCACTTCTTTATTTGTTTGACAAATGTTTTACATAGAAACATAGATACCGACTTGGCCTGACTTTTTACAAAGTCGATCAAAACACATACCTTTTCAAAAGTCCAGATGATACAATACAAATTCTTTTTAAAAGTATTCAAAATAATTTTCTATTTTTCATTACTTGAAATACCATGCACAATATTTAATGATGATACTTTATTTGGAGGGTGCAATGGTCATGCTCACTAGTTCCACTGTCACCCTTGTGGGGCTTATATGGGGAAAGACTTAATAGACTTTCCCTTCAGGCCAGTTACCCATAAATGTGGGCAAGACAGGAATTTTTCATCTACAGCCAAGCCAGAGCTGAGCCAGAGGTTTGGCTCTCAGTTGCTCACAAAGGTCTAGCTGAGATGAGCTGAGCTGAGCCAGACATTAGGCTAGGGCCAGGCTCGACTCTGTTCTGGCCTTCCCACCTCCGGTTACCTGTGCAATATGCCACTTTATGTGTACACCCTCCAGGGTATGCCTCACCTGCATTAAGATTGCCCAACGCCACCCACCACTTCTTTCTTCTGGAGGTACCAGCCTGTGCATGGTAGACATGTCTTTGGCAAGCTGTATCATAGTTAGGAGAATAGAATTCCACCCACATACACAAGACACTACAGGAAAATAATATCCCCTTCTTATTTACTGAGGGTGGTTCCAGCAAGAGGAATGCAACAGAAATGCTCTGGGCAGAAAGGTGTTTAAGGGCAACAGTCATGAACAACGGAGTATGATATGGGAACCTAGAGGCCCTGACCAAGGTTTGTGCATGAGGAATTTTTTTTTTACTTTCTTTTGTAGAAACGTGTCCTTTTATCTGGTTAATCCTTCTGACTGCCACCCGCCATTAGAATATCCAGGGTCCCTGTGGTTGAAAATCAGACGACATTTTATTTATTTTTGTTGACCGGGTAAGCGCACTAGACAGATCCTGCCTATTTTCAGGGACGACCCGAGGGGGATACAGATGAATGCCAACAGACGTTGAGCCAGATTAAGCTGTTGTGGTATTTTTCGTGAATGGAGAAAATTTTGGCCATTACACTGGGTAAATTCCACTGCTCTTTTCAAGAAGTGTCATGGGATTTGTAACATCCACCTGAACAGGCAGATGAGACCTCAGTTTAATATCTCATCCAAAAGATGGCACCTCAAGCATGAAGCACCCCCCTCATGGTACACTACAATATCAGTATTGGGATATTAACCCAAGTGCCAGGTGTAGGGATAGAACCCACAGCCAACTGATCTCCTGACTTTAGAGGTGAGTGTGCTACCTGCTGAGCCACTGACATACATGGCAGGCTCAGCTGCGGGGATATTTCATATGTGCTCAATATATTTTACAATTTATTAGGCATGGTAATGAAAACAGAAAGTAAACAGAAAGTGCTTTTTCACACTTTTACGTTCAGACTGACTGGACCCATGGGACGATGCACACCTAAGTCATCAATGGATTCCACAGTAATGTAAGCATCATCTCACTGACATTTTTGGATGGGGTCCCTCCTACTGATCTGTATTCCATGCTCATCCCCTGGGGGTCGCTAATCACACTTCTAATCTGGGAACTAAAAAAAGACAAATGACTTTTCATCCCTGGAGCTCCATCTGTTCAGAACAAAGGAAGGAAAAAAAAAAAAAAAAACATACCTACACTGTAAAATGTATGGTTAGAAAGCTTGTGCATCTACCTCCATGCACTCGACAGATTGTCACAGGGCATAAAGGTGGTCCTGGGAGCCTTTACAATGAATGTTAGCATTTTCAACTTGAATTTATTTGTTAGATTTAGGTTCCCTGCCCTGATCCCTAAGTGATTCCATTCTTCTTCAAAGTGGCTTCCACTGAAAGTAATCACTGTTGATCGCTTTTCAGACATTTATCACATTGGTGATTTGGACCTGGGATTTTGGCACTGATATGATGCTGTATCACACCACCATGACCCATAATTCCTATATTTAGTTATATATCTCCCTGACTTCCAGGTGATTGCATTGTCTGTCAAAGTGATTTACATTTGAAGTGGGCCCACTTGAACAGTCAGTCTGCCTAGCAGTCTGCCTAGTGTTATCAATAGGCCCTTTTACATGGAGCGCTACTCGCTAGTGCTGCAATTTCCAACCGTTGGCTCACTCTGTCTGCGCTGCTGCCATTTCCTTATACACACAGCAGCCCTGCAGTGGTCTCATGGCTCTTCCAGCATTTTTGCAGTCTTTCAAGCTGACCCAGAGCCCAAGACTTGCCTGCTGGGCTGCATTGGTGTGAATGCTGTGCTTGGATTACACAGCAGCACCAGGTGGCATAAAACAGGAAAATGCAATGGCAAACCCAGGAAAGCAAGGTATGCCAGGCCAGCGATGCAGCTCCTCTTTACACACAAAAAAGGTGATGTTGCAGTTGCTGTGCACTGCTGACAGTGGTGCAGTGCAGGTCATGTAAAAGGACCTAATGATGTTAGATGACTCAGTCGCTCTCCCTCCCTCCCTCTTTGTTCTCTGCCTCCTCCCTCTCCCTCTGTGGTATGCATATAGCTGCTGTCATATGACAAAATGATTTATGAGCAGTGCACTGAGGAATAGGGAGGAAGTATCTGCTGTGCTAGCTGGGAACTGTACTTCTTTTGTCTTCCCAATGTAATGTATCAGTAGTCAGCAGGGGGGCATTTGTGATAAATAGCTCTTTGGGTTAGGAGGAGGGCTCACTTGGGGAGGAAGGGAGCACAGTGAAAAGACAGTGTTGAAAACTGGCACAAAGGTGTCAGCATTGCTCATTTGGTAGTGCATCTGCTTCGGGGTCAGAAGGTCATGGGTTTTTGTCCCATGCTGGGATTGGGCTCATACCATAAAATTACTGGCACCTGAATGAAGTACTTGGGGATGCTGTACAGTTGGGGTGCGCCGTCCTTCGATGAGACATTGAACCAAGGTCCCTTATGAACATACAAACATATGAAATTGCTGGCAGAAAAAGACCCACAGGTCTATCAAGTCTACCCGATTGTGCAGCTCTTAGGTTTCATATCTCTACAGCTGCCTCATTCCCACCCAAACCCCTCCATTCTTCCTCTTTCCTGGTCCTTCCTTCTATGCGTTCTTGTCTATACTAACCCTGCCCTTGACTCTATCCCATTCCAGCTTAAAACTATCCACTGTCCTTTGAGCGATTAACTCCTCCAGCAGTGCTTTCCAACCCACCACCACTCTCTCTGTGAAGTATTGCTTCCTCATCTCCCTCCTTAACCTTACACCTTCCAACTTCAGACTGTGCCCCGTAGTGACACTTCCCCTCTTTAACTGGAACAATCCTCCTTCCCTGACTTGGTTTATGCCTTTCAAGTACTTAAAGGTCTCTGTCATGTTCCCTATTACCCTTATGCCTTCCAGCAAGTACATGATGAGCTCCTTTAACCTTTCTTCGTATGGCAACTCCCCATGTCCCATGATAATTTTTGTAGCCCTACGCTGCACCCCCTCCAGTAATCTCACATCCTTTTTGTGATATGGGCACCAGTATTGTACACAGTACTCCAAGTGTAGCCTCACCAGTGATCTACACAATGACAGGATGACCTCCTCCTTTCAAGAGGTGTTCCCTTTGGCAATGTACCGCAGCATCCTATTTGCCCTTGCTACCGCCCCCTACACTGTGCTGATACCTTCATGTCCCCTGTGAATATTACCCCCAGGTCCCTTTCCTCCTCTGAAACCATTACCTGCACTCCTCCCAGCCAGTAGCTGTTCCTGGGATTTCTGGTTCCAAGGTACATGACCAAGCACTTCTTAGCATTAAACCCCAACTGCCACTCCCTAGACCAGTGTTCAAGCTTAGCTAGATCCTCTCTGAGTACCTGCCTGTCTTCCTCATAATCCACTTTTGCACAATTCTTAGTGTTGTCTACGAACAGGCTGATTTTACTCTTGACCACCTCTGCAATGTCTCCAATGATGACATTGAAGAGAACAGGGTCAGCACTGAACCTTGTGGTATCCCACTTGTTATTGGCCTTGGCTTGGATGTCTCCCCCCTTACAATTAGCCTCTGTTGTCGTCCTGCATCCAGGTCTCCACCCACCCCACTAATTTTCCCCCACCCCCATGTCCCTCAGCTCACTCATTAACCTCCTGTGTGACACCAAGTTGAAAGCCTTGCAGAAGCCCAGATACAGGACATTCACAGCGTAGTCTTCGTCAACCACCCTAGTGACCCAGTCGAAGAAGTTGATCAGGTTAGTTTGGCAAGATCTTCCTGTGACAAACCCATGCTGTCCCTTGTCCTGCAGACCATTGCTATTGAGAAAGGTTCTCAACCACTCCTTCAGAATGGTCTTCATCAACTTCTCCACTATGGAAGTCAAGCTCACTGGTCTGTAGTTACCTGAATGGTCCTTGGGTCCTCTCTTGTGAAGGAGCATCATGTGAGCCATCTTCCAGTCCCTGGGTACATGCCCCATCTTCAAGGAGGTGTTGAACAGATCCATCAGAGGGCCTGCCAACACCCTTGCCAGTTTCTTCAGGACCCTTAGATGTACACAGTCTGGTCCTGGTGCCTTGTCCATCCGCAATGCTTTGAGGCCCTTCAGAACTCTATCCTCTTGGATGAACCCATCTGTTATCTCTGCCCCCTTCACCCTTGCCCCCTTTTCCCTGCAGTATTGGGCCGTCCCTTTCTTTCATAAACACAGAGCAGAAATACTCATTGAGTGCCTCTGCCCGATCTTCCCCTCGTTCTGCCCATCCTCCCTCTGTCTTGATTCTAACAATGTCATCCCTACAACTCCTCTACTCCCTTATGTATTTAATGAACCCCTTTCCTCCTCTTTGATCCCCTGAGCCAACTTTAGCTCCTTTGCTGCCTTGGCTACCCTGACTGACCTGGTTACCTCCCTAGATGCCTTTGTGAACATTTCTCTATCCTCCTCATGCCCAGATTCTTTGAACTTCATGAAGGCCAGTCTTTTTTCCCTCATCTTCCCCTCCACCTCCTTACTGAGCTATCTAGGTTTTTTTGACCTTGACTGCTTACTTTAGGATTTGGCACACATGTTCGTAGCCTCATTTAGCCCCTTCCTAATGATCGCCCACTTCTGTTCAGCATCCATCCCTGGGTTAATTTCAGCTAAATACCCCTCTAGGATGCTGCCCATTCTGGTAAAATCTACCTTGCTGAAATCCAACACTCTTGTCCTGGTCTTAGCTGACTCCCTCCCTGTGTTGAATAGGAACCAAGCTGAGCGGTGGTTGCTTCCTGCTAGAGGGTCCTGTATCACCACATCCTGGACTTGGTCCCCATTTGTTACCACCAAGTCCAGTATGTTACCCTCCCTAGTAGAAGCCATCACCCCTTTGCACTAGGTAGCTGTGTTGGATAGCCTCCAGCAGCACCTGTTCCCTGGCGTGTACTATAGTTACTGTCTTCTAGTCAACCCCAGGTAGGTTGAAGTCTCCCACTATAACAGTATTCTTTTTTCACCGATTTTCCTGATTTGCTCCCCCAGCTCCCTATCCACCTCCTAGCTCTGTGAGTGTGGCCTGTACACCACCCCCATCCTGAGGTTCTTACCTTTAGGGCTTTGGAGCAATACCCATATGACATCTGGCCTCCCCCTCATCCCCTTCCTCCCTGGTACACAGTATCCCCTCCCTGACATAATAAGCCACCGCTCCCCCTTTCCCCCTCCCCATCCCTGTGGAACACCTTGTATCCCAGGATCGTGAGATTCCAGTCATGGTATTGGGTGACCCAGGTCTCTGAGATGGTGGCAATATCTACCTTCCCCTCCGCCATCATTGCCTGGGACTCTGCCACCTTGTTTGCTAAGCTCCTTGCATTCAAGGATACTACAGTCCACCTTGTGTCCTTCCCCTCCTCTTTCTGTCTCTCCCCCTTTCCACTTTTGTCCTGGTAACTTCCCCTCATTCTCCTCTTCCTCCCTCTCTGGGAGGTGAGGCCTTCTCATCTCCCCTGGAAGGGGCCTCCTCCCTGCTATCCAACTCAGCCCCTCCTACCTCCTCTGTTTAAATCTGTGTTGTTTTTAAGGTACTTCTCCAGCCCCTGTGCCAATGCCCTTATACCCTCAATGTTGAGATGCAGCCTATCCTTGGCATAAAGCACCTTATTGTTACATGTCTTGCCCCATGCCCCTAATACCCCGTACCCCATTTCTGCACACCAAACCTTCAGCCACCTACCAAACTCCTAGATTCTTAGCTTTCTCACTGTGCTTGCCCTAGGTACTGAGAGTACCTCCAAGAATGTCACTGAGCTTCCCAGCCGATTGCAGATACCCCCTACTTCTCTGAACCTCTCCTACTCTTCTTCCACCGTACTGCTCTCTAGGTCATTTGTTCCTAGGTGCACAATGATATAAGACTTCCCTCCCATCCTCTCCACACATTTCTGAATGCACTGCCCTACTCTCCCCACTGTCATACCTGGCATACGCTCCACTCAAGTTCGGCTATTCCTTACTCCTTTACCTCCCCATCTCATCCTCTGAGCATAGAATTCCCTAATACAAGTACTCGCTCCCCCATCCTTTGCACTTCTCCATGGTTTGCCCTCCTATGAGCCCCTTTTCCTCAGTGTCCTCTCCTTTCATACCCTTCCCTTTCCCCTCCCTCTCCTCCAATTGCACCAACACCTGCTGTCCTCCTCCCTTTCTATGCTCGCTCCCTTCTACAACCACTCCCCCTCCACTACTTTTACATCCTCCCACTGCCCCTTGCATGGTGCCTCCCCCAACCCCCTCCCAACATATTTTGGCCTTTCTCTCCCTTTGTTTAGTGTATTCATGCCAACATGACCTATTTCCCTGCCCCTCCTTGCTTTTATCCCACTGTCTTCCCTCTCTCCTTGTACCCTATATTCTTCCCTTCCCTTCTGGTCAGCTGACTCTTGTTCTGTGGTGGCTTCCCCAACCTCCTGCTCTGTTTCATCAACTAATACTGTGTACCTGTTTGTTGTCTCCAATCTCTTGCCCCTGCCCTCCCCTGAAATACTTTCCTGTCTCTGCTTACCTTGAACCTGTTTCCTACTTCCTCTCTGTCTACCCATGTTCCCTGTCACATGACAACACCCCCTTTTGGTGCTCCCAGGACCCTGACGACTTGGCCTTCTTGGCTGAGTGCCCACTTTCAGCCCATGGCAGCCTGGTCTGTCTTGCAATGGAGCCCTCCCTGCCCCTCTGCCCTGTCTCCTCCTCACCCCCTCATATTTGGCCCCTCCCCCAGTTCCTGTCTCAAGCTCTCTATCTCCAGTGTAAGTTGTCTGAACATCCTGCACATTGGACAACCCCGTACCTTCCACCAGGTTCCCAGAAACAGTGTTGCCCCACAACCATTACAGCTCACAAGCCTTCCAGCCTCCCTGTGCCCCCAACCCCAGTCATCCCTACCTCTCCACTCCTCCTCTCCATTCCCCCACCTGCCTCCTTGCCCTGGCCTCCACATCCCCCCTGTCTCTTAGTTTCTAAATATTCCACAACTCTTTACAGTTGCATCTGTATTTCTATAAGGGCTGTAAACTTGCAGCACTGCCTCTAAACTTTTACTCTCTCTCCTTCTGTAGGGACTTGCAGCTTCTCTCTCCTCCTCTTGTATGTGCCCCTTGGGCCTAGTTACTGGCTACACCCCTCGTAATTCTGCTTATATATCAGCAATGCTACTGCTTGTGCCATGCTGCCTAACTGCTCCTGCCTCTTTAAGTAGGTGTGGCTTGGCCTTTCACTATAAAGGCAGAGCACCTGGGGTGGTTGGGGAATGGGGGTGGGTGGGGGTAGTTCCTTTGGTACATAGTGTCTACAAAAACAATTGGGTAAAAAAAGACATACTTCAGTAAACTACAGGGCAAAAACATAGCTCTAGTTCAACATACCAGCAAACAGATTCTCTTAGTCCTGCTCACACAAAATGGGGACTCCAACTGAAGGTCTATTAGGCACACACTTGAATTTCAGCCCTTACTAATCCCCTGCTGAAATGTGATACCTGCAGTTAAGGTACAAACCTCAGCCAGTTTCAGACACTCACCAATCTTCCAGCAAACAGATTCTCCTAGTCCTGCTCACAAAAGATGGGCACTCCAACTGAATGTGTGTTAGGCATACATTTGAATTTCAACCCTCACTAATCCCCTGCTGAAATATGATACTTGCAGTTAAGGTACAAACATCAGCCAATTTCAAATACTCACCAACCTTCCAGTAAACAGATTCTCCTAGTCCTGCTCACACAAAATGGGGACTCCATTCCTCCTTCCACCCATCTCTGGTGCTGTGCTGGTGGGTGTCCAGGTGGAAGTAAAAAAACTCAAGGCACTGTTTGCAACAGTAGGGGATTTTCTCCAGTGTCTTGGCTTGTGTTTGGTTCCTGTACCCAGGGATCCCACTGGACCAAGTGGGCAGGTAGCTATAGGACAAGCCACCTCCTCTAATCATCTTCGGTGGTGCTCTGCAACGCCAGATCGATTATGAACAAAACTGCTGTTTTTGTGGACTTGATTACCTCAGTCTAACTAGCTTGCATTACAGAGATTTGGTTGGGTGACAATGCTGGCTCAGTTCTAGCGGCCACCATCCCCACTGGGTACTCTGTGGTGCACTGCCCGAGGAAGAATCGGCGAGGGGGATAGCCATTGTGTTTAGAGCTAACCTGGGCTTCACAGTGCATTCAGCTGGTAACACCAGGTCTTTTGAGTATGTCACCATTCATGGGGGTCCAGATTCAGGCTGCAGGATTCTCCTCATTTATTGCCCACCTGGGCTGGGGGGAGAATTCCTGCAGGAGGTAGCAGACTTTGTCATTGACCAGGTGTTGGAGCCCCCCCAGGTGTTTAATCCTGGGGGACTTCAATGCCTGGGTCAATGACAAATCCTCACTTTTTGGTTATGACCTCCTCCAGTTAATGTCTTCACTGGACCTGACACAAGAGGTTGCCTCTGTGACCCACCAGCATGGTCACACACTCAATCTGGTGTTCCAGCTAGGTCTTGAGGTTAATAACATCTGGATTGATCTGGTCTTTTGGTCCGATCACTGCACTGTGGAGTTCACATTTGGGGCCACCTCTGATAGTTCTGTCCCTGTGGAAATGGTTACCTATCGCTCTTTAAGGGGCTAGACCCAGAAGGACTTTTGGTGATAGCTGACCTATCTAGGGTTGAGACGGCTTGTGCGATTGGCACCAGGGATGCAGTGGTCACCTATAGTAAGGTGGTGTCTGAAGCTCTGGTTGCCATAGCACCAGTTCATATATGACCCAGATATTCTCTCTTGAGATCCCAGTGGTTTGACGGGGATCTCAAGGCAATGAAGATCAAGCATCAGAAGTTGGAGCATTGCTGGTGAAAGTCCCAGCTAGATGCTGACAACCTGGTCCTGTGCACCCACTATCGTGAGTACCAGGAGGCAATCTCCCATAAGAAGGCAGAGTTCTTGTTCAGGGAGATAGCGGTAGAGAGGAACAGAACTGCTCAGCTTTTTTGGACTGTGGACAGGCTTCTTCATCCGGCCTTTCTTCAGCCAAAAAAAGCCTTTTCATCAACCTTGTGTGAGGAGTTTGCTCTGTTCTTCTCTGAAAGGGTGTTGGCTATCCGATCGAGGATTCCATCTGGTAGCCTTTTGCCTCGCAGTTGCCAGTTTGCTGGGAGCAGAGGAACTATGCCTGCCTGTGAAGAATTTAGGCCAGTGGAGGTGTCTGAGGTGACTCAGGTGACCTTAGAGCTGAAGCATACATCTTGTGAACTGGACCCAGTGCAACGCATTTCTTGGTGGGATGCGCTGAGGCTGTTGGCCCAGTGTTTGCTGGGATAGCCAGGTGTTCGAAGGTTGAGGGGATGTTCCCAGCTCCACTGAAAGATGTGCTGGTGAGATCCCTCCTAAAGAAACCTTCTCTCAACCCAGACATCCTAGCAAATTACCGCCCTATCTCCAACCTGCCTTTTTTGAGCAAGGTTGTTGAGAAACTGGTAGCACAGCAGCTCAAGGATCGGCTTGTGCCCTTCAACATTTATGAGCCATTTCAGTCAGGTTTTCAGGCTAGACACAGCACAGAAACTGCAATAGTCAGGGTGCATAATGACATACTCAGAGCTAGAGATAGAGGAGACAGGTCAGTTCTTGTGCTCCTCGATCTCTCTTCAGCTTTTGACACTGTGGACCACATTGTGCTTCTTGATTGGCTCTGCAAATTTTGTGCACTTGCCGGTGTTGCCATCAGATGGTTTGAGTCCTATCTCTCAGACAGGGTGCAGTGGGTAGTGATGGGAAATTTCTCCTCCTCTCCAATGCCTCTGTCCTGTTGAGTTCCACTGGGCTTGATCTGGTCACCGATGCTATTCGAGGTGTATATGCTGCCCCTAGTTAAGATCATTTGACAGTACAGCATGGAGTTTCACTGCTATGCAGATGGCACTCAACTGTAGTTGTCATTTGCCCCTGGGACATCCAGTGCAGTTGATGTGCTTAACACCTGTCTGACTAAAATCAATGACTGGATGGCTTCCAGCTGACTGCAACTTGACCCGGACAAGACAGAGGTGCTGGTGGTTGAACTGGGCCGCGGGCATGATGGGTTGCTACCTGGGCAGACACTGGTCTTTTCCTAGGGTCTGCTCCATTGGTTGCTTCCCCAAAGGTGCAAAATCTAGGTGTGATCCTGGACAGCAGACTGGCCTTTAAAGATCAGGTGTCATCTGTTGTGAAGAGTGTTTCATACCACTTACAGAACATCGCCGGGATCAAGCCCCTCATTCCTCCTGAAGATCTGCTGACCCTAGCACATACCTTTGTGACCTCCAGACTCAACTACTGTAATGCTCTTTACTTCAGAGTCACAGGAGGGACCCTCTGCAGGCTGCAGCTGGTGCAGAGCATGGCGGCCCGGTTCCTGGTGGGACTATCTCAGTCATGCCATGTGACTCCAGTTCTGTGTGCTCTGCACTGGCTGCCAGTCAGGTGGAGGGTCCTTTTCAAGGTGGGCTTGCTCACCTATAAGGCCCTATACAGGCAGGGTCCTGGCTACCTGTCTGAACTCCTGTTGCCTGTGCCCTCTGCCCGTTCCCTCCTCTCTGCTTTGAGGGGCCTCCTGGATGTTCTCAGGGTTCGGCTCAAGATCTCTGGTGACCAAGCATTTAGTGTCTCTGGGCCGACCCTGTGGAACGCACTTCCAGCTGAAGTCTGGGAGGCCCCCTCAATTGGTGTCTTTAAGCAGAGGCTTAAGGCCCATCTCTTCTGCCAGGCTTTTGGGGATAACGCCATCTCCCCCTGACCCCTTTTTATTTATATTTATGCTTTTAAGAATGTTGTTTCAAAGATTTTGCTACTGCACAAATATTATTTCTGTATTTTGTATTCTGTTTTGTTGTGTATGGTGCCCAGAGCCTCCGGGATTGGGCACCTTAGAAATAAAATTGCCTTGCCTTGGCCACCATTACCTTTCCCATAAAACTGGATCACACAATTGTCCAAGGCTGTGTATGGGTGATGGTACATGAAATGGCTACCATTATACATTTACTGTTAATTCACTCCCAGGTTCTCATTGCTTGTAAAGCTGTTTGGAACACAGACCATAAATGCAAATTTTTCTTCTTTTCTTTTTTTTTTTTTTTGTAGAATCACTGTATGGAAATATTAGAGGGAGAGGGAGAGGAGTAAGGGAGACCAGGAGGTAACAGGTGGGGGTGGATTATATATCACATACTGTGGCAAACTGTGGCTCCAGATGATACCAGTGGTTTTCCAGTAAGGAGGAGCTGCATCCTTAATCTAAAGTACTGTAGTTATGGCCTCATATAACATCTCCAGGCAGATCTCCAATTACAAACACTTACTGAGGTATTACAAAAAGGAAGCTGGTGGTAGCGCAAGCTACTCCAGTCATGAAATTTGAACTTTTAAAAAGTACCCTTTTTACTTATTCAGTTGTCATTGACCAGGAAAGGAGGGTTAAATAATACTGCTTATTTTCAACTTTGTCTCGGGGAGGTGGGTGGGTGGAACAGATGTAAATTACCTGAAAATGAACCAGATTAACCTGTAGGGGGTAATTTTAGTGAACAGGGGAATCTGGCCAGAACAGCAGGAAATTCCCCTACCCTTTTTGAGAAGTGCCATGGGATCATTAATGTTAACCAGAACACCCACCAGGAAATGACGTTGGTTTAATATCTTATTTGAAGCATAGCATACCCCAGCTGTACAGCATCCCCTTAGTACTGCACTCAGGTATCAACATGTATGGAATGAGCCCAATTCCTGTGTGGGACTAGAACTCATGATCTTCTGCACCAGAAGTAGATGTGCTACCAACTGAGCTACTCTGATGCTTTTCTCCCCTTTGGGTTTAGCTATAGACATTTTTTTTGTAAGAAGGCAGTATAGCATAGTGGTCGAGGGCACTGAGCTGCAGACTTAGAGAACTGGGTGTGAATCCCACAGCCTCCACTTGCATACTGTATGAACCTGAACAAGTCACTTAACTTCCTTGTGCTCCCAGGTTCACCTGGAAATAAGATCTGGGGTAATGTGCCTTTCCTGGTTAAACAATTTCCACATTCCCTATAGACATTTTTCACTGGGTTCTCTAAAATCAGACTGCAGACAATCAGAGCTGAGGAAATGTACAGGCAGTCATATACTGGGGTGATCAAATGAGCCTGGAGCTGTTAGGATTGCTAACTATTGGCTCCACAACATGCCCCTCTTCCAGATTTGTCTATTCTTGTTCCAGAGTAACTTAGATCTAAGTGACTGTTTTGACCTACAAATTATTTGATATTACTGGTTGGTAAAAATTGCCGTATTTATGTTTAACATTTTTATTTTACTTAGAATTGCAAATTTAGCAAATTTATGCTTCATTCCTTTTTCCTAGCATTTATTTGTGGATGGTTTAACCACCCGGCCTCTTAGATAAATCATGTTTGTGTTGACCTGACCATAATGATACATACGAGTGAGCTAAGGTCTCATTATAACTCATGATATGTTGTTCACAGAGATGCTAAGGAATATTTAAGGAGACCAACAGAAAAGGAAGCCAAACCATGAGTATAAAATTATATCTTGGCATGTGCCACACTATAAATGAGTAAAAGAGGAAGCCTTCAGCCGTGTGCATTCCTCCCTCTCTGTATTAAACAAGGACTGAGGGTTTTATGCTGCCTGCAGCACAGTAGTACAGGAAGAATTATAGTTTGGTTCCCAAGTGTCTGAAAGAAACACAACTCCTGCTTCTTTTATTATAGGAAACGTACATGGAAACGTACTTGCAGATACACAGATGATACCATGTGGAGGTCAACACTATCGACAAACATTACCCTGCATGTTCAAAGTACGCCTCATTTCCATGGGGAGGGGGCTTGAAGGGTGTCAGCTCATTTATCTGGTTATTATCCTTGTTAACTTTTTTATCCATATTTTATCCTCCTGGACAGCTGTACCCCTTAATATCCTGCCACTTCCTAGCTCTGACACCCCACTTACTATCATTCTGCATCATGGGGATCTGGTAGGAGCACAGGGCTCTAGAGTGCTGGCAAAATCACCCTGATAGCAACCTTTGTCTGCTCTCATATTTTTTTCTTCATCAGATTTTCCCTGATCCCTCCCACTGGTGCTGCAAACAATCTTACAACCTTGCATACACACAGCAAATGCCTTGTGGAACAACAACCACCCCATCCACCGCAGAGATTGTTGTGGTGGTGGAACACAGCTCATGCACTCTCCAGGCTGTGATATGCTGCCAACAGCAATGCACATCCCAGCCCTTGCACCAGATAACACTGTCTGAGGCTGCTCCTGAACTCTGCTTTCTGGTGTGGCAGCACCTGGCAATCAGGCAGCCAATCAACCTTTAATTTACAAGGTAATATTTGCAGACTATGTGAGTGGCCATTTGGCACCATAGACTCTTGCTTACAGCAGAACATGTCTAAATTCTGCCATTGTGATTTACAAGTACAGTATTTCCCATGATTTTTTGCATTGCTGAGGTATATGCAGTTTTGTATTTCTTCAGCATCCATTTGAGCTGGCCTGCTGGCACAGCAGCAGCAATATCACTTGCGACACTGATGACCTGAGTTCAGGAACGAGCCTACTGCTTCAGAGGGCTGGCAATGGGGAGGCTGGATAAGAATCCCATGGACTCCTCTCTACCATTGGAGAGGGGTGGTGCCCAGCAGTGTAGTGACATCCAGCAAAGGCTGACTGCACACCAGGCCAGGACCACAAGAGAAGGGGATGACAGTGGTAGATGTCTGCAGGACATGCGTGGGAGCACACATGCCTGCGTTCTGACATCATTGCACATCTGTGCTGTGGGAGAACCTGACACAAGGTAAAACCCTGTGTAGCAGCGCTATATGATGACCCTCCACCAAATGATGCTGGAAAGCATAGGTGTCCATTAGGCTTCAGGTGGATCATGGTCTGTCCCTCAGGAGCTCCACTATAGGGGCAAGCTACAGGACCTCTGATCCGGGTGGCTGAATGTGGGATGTTGGCGAGACATGAGTGGGACAAAGATGGGGTAAGTACCCTGCCTGCAGCCAGAGCATACACAGAAAAAAAATCCAGTTGAGATAACTAACTTTTCTAAGGAAGACCTGGCCAAGGACCTGGGGTGGGTTGGGGGAGTTAAGTAAGAAACAATAATATTATGCCTTAAAACATTTTCAAGAGTAGCAAGTACAATCTGTTCTAAATAGTAAATGGCTTCCTACTTGATAGTGAAATGACTGCAGGTATAGAAAGTCTGGTGAATGTTAATACCATTGCTGAGAGCGGTCTCAAATGCATTCTTAGTGTACAAGAACCATGAACTGAAGGTGAGTGATTCTGATACCATAAGAATGTAAGTGAGACAACCCTTACAACCAAAACAATGGTCTTTGGTCCAGTATAAAATATTAATGGTCATGGTTGATCAATAATATATTAAAATTAAAAAAATACCTGCCCTGAACATGCTTGTATCCAGGGCAGCTGTGTATGAGACTCTTTTCATAGAATACGAGTGTCATATGTGCAGAGGAAAGGAAAGCTCTGATTCATGAGGAGTGTTCCCTTGATCTGTAATAACAAAAACTGAGATCTTTATTGGCACAATGAATGCTGAGACAAGGGATCCTCATCTTATGGAGCACTCAAAAAATGTTTGTGGTGATGTGGCAACTGTTAATATTTAGCTGACTGCTGGCCTGGTGGCTGCTGTCACTTCTTACCAAAGAGATGTGTGGGCCACTCAGGGCTAAAAACATACCATCACATCAAAATAGATTCAGCTTTTATTCACCAGCCCAAATGTTTCACCTGAAAGGCTTCCTCTGGGGACAATGAACGTGCTTTTATTATTCTTTAAATTGACTGTCTGCCAGTCTGCTGTTTTAATGCCACACAGCAAGATCAGCAGACTGAAAGTGCTTAGTGTGTAGTCATCAGGCATTGGCAGCCAAGCAAAAGCTTTCTGAGTGAGTTTAAAGAATGATAAAAGCAAACTTAGGTCCCCGGAGGAAGCCCCACTCATCTCTCTGACTTGAAGAAACTCTTTTAGGGTATGCTCCACAAAGAAACACAACATGTGGGGATTCCCCACACAGACTCACACATTTTTCTGCTTTCACTTGTTGACAATCCTTGGGAATTGATATAATCTATCTCTGTATAATGTAGATTGCTTTCTTGAAAAACACATGATCTAGGTTTGGTAGTTACAGTGGCAAATTAGGATTCCTTCAGTTACAAACAGTAGCGGATTAATAACGGCTCCCGTGGTTCTGTGGAGCCAGGCCCACACTTGGAAGGGGGCCCACTGGCCCAGGGGCAACTGCCGCCTGCATGCCTTGTTAAAGTTCTGGATTGTTCTTTGGTGTAGTATTTTTTTTTTTTGCACAATAAATACCCTGCCTACCCTTGTGTGTGCTCATGCTGCTGTCGAGTCATCAGTGACATCATGTGATATGGAAGCGTAGAGCATGCAAGTTGCACAACACACACACTTTCCCGCCACCTTAGACAGGTTACAGTCTGGTCGGTGATGAGGTGAGCTCTTGCTTGGTGGCATGATAAAGAATTTCAGCCTTCTTGGTCGCACTCAGATGCTCTGTGGGTCTGGCTGCAGGCAAGCACTGGACCAAACGGGTTGTGGTCAGGAGTTAGGACGGTTCAGTTCCAGGAGGAGGAGAGGACTTAAGGAGGTGGTCTTACCTAGTTGGCTCACTGGGCTGGTGGTAAGGGGCAGGCCACAGATTCTGGCTGGACGGCCAGGTAAGTAAGTAAGTTATCACAATTGCTCCTCATCCACAATTGTAAATTGTGTTTATTTACTTAAACCTTAACATATCATTCTGCACTGTGCACATGTTCGAGCAGCTGCCTGCCACCTCAAATGTGCGAGCTGATTCAGTACACCAGAAGTTCTGCTGCACTGAATCAGCTCACACATTTGAGCAGGCAGGACTCTGCTCAAATGTGCGCACAGTAGTTGGTGGACAGTGTCTGTATGTGGGGCCTAACTGGCACCTGACCCCCACCGGTTGTTGCCCCGTGCCCCCTCTGCCCTGTTGAAATCTGAAATGGTGCTCACTCCTGGTTATCACAGCTCCGAGCATTTTGTTTTCACCTGTGCAATGCCTACCCTAGGTAAGTAGTTTGTCTGAACACCGCCACCCCCCCCCCATGAAAATGGGGGCCCACAAAACTTTTTGGCACCAGGCCCACAAAAAGTTAATCTGGTCCTGGTTACAAATGTAAGTCTTGGGAAATAACCAGCAGATTAGGGATATTTATGTAAGGAAGCAGAAACTAGGAAATTTAGGCAGGTGTCAGGCTTGCCACATGGTGAGAGTCTGTTGAATGCGAGCCTGCTGTCTTTGGAGTATAGGAGGTTGAGGGGGGGGCTTGTCTTTAACACACAGGGCATTTCCTGGCAGGGATTGTATTGGCTTTATGAACAGTGCACTCCTGTGGAGATCTTATAATACCTTAATAGTAAATGCAATACACAGGTATGTTACCGTCCTGAAGTATGTATGTGCTTAGCCAAAAAACAGCTGTCAAAAAAGCTTTCCAGAGTCCTTCATTGTAAGCAGAAAGATTTATTGTAAATGGGTCACACAGATGTAAGCAAGCTAGCAGTGTTACTAGACACATTCACGCCGGCACTGCAGGTCCAACAACCCTTCTACAGGGGGCATGGCAAAAAGTAACATGGGGACATGTGATGTCATGTTTTGTAATACTAGATTAATGGGGCATTTAAAACTTTTACTCATGTATTATTTAGCAGCATTGCTACTCAAGATGTCCACATGTTCCTTTTTGCCATGCCCACTGTGGAAGGGTTGTTGGACCCATAGTGCCTGGGCGAGTGTGGCTAGTAACACTGCTAGTTTGCTTACATCTGTGTGACCTGTTTACAATCAAACTGTGATATTTGCCTAGTATTGAAATGATTACAGCCTTTTGTGAAACTTTTCTCTCTCGGGAACCAGACTTAGCGCCCAAAGTAACTGTTCCCTTTGTCTTCTTAATCTGTCCCCTGCTGTGCTGTCTGCCCCTTTGGCCCTCAGACAGCATTTAACCTCGCCCTCTCTCTCTCTCTCTCTTTTTCTCTTTTGCAGAAGCTGGGACCCCCCTCCACAGGGCTCCCCCAGCTCAACTGTGGCACCCCCAGATGGCCGGCACCTCTCAGGCTGCCGCCCGAGACCTCCAGCCTGGATTCTCAGGCATGCTCCCTTCTTGGGAGCCTCCAATTGCACTGAACTTACCTCTCTGAATTTTCTTCCCACACCACTGGCCCCGACCCCGGCCTCTATTAAATGCTGTTCCCCTGAGAGCAAGACCAATCCCTCTTATTCCAAGTGGACCAAATACTGTTAACCACACCCATTTTCTAGCCTCCATCATCAGCTAACTCTGCCCTTAAAGCAGTCACCATCCCTCTGGTCTTACCCGTCCTGGCATAATGCTACCTCTACTAGCTGTTAATTCACTAATAATAAAGCCACGCATGGGAACTATTCTACTCAGCTGCCTCATGCTTCTAACCTATGCACCAGTCAGAATCCCGGTCGCCAACTTGCACCTAGGCCAAAGTGCATCCCCTGATGACCACCAAGCTCTTCCCACTCCTAATAAATGATGGCAATACACAGAGGGGACGACTTCCTTATGGCCTTGCCTATCCTCACATCAGGCTCCGACCAGAGAATACGTGAGAATGCTCATGAAACTGTTGGCTAGAACTAATATCTATACTGTGTCCCTAATCAATTATGCTGATAGCCTTACGCACCCTCCACCAAGCGTATCCAGACCAGGCGAAGAAACAAGCGGCTGCTCAGCAGGCTAAAACACTATCTCAAGAAGCTATTACTGCTTCTCTTACTCTGCTCTGGAAATGTCAAACTTAACCCAGGTCCACCTGCTTCCCTAAGCACCCCTGCAGACCTCACACAACACAAAGGTATCAGCTTCCTCCATAAGAATGTTTGTAGTCTCCTCAAGAAGTTTGACCAGATTCAGACCTAGGCTCTACACGCATCTCCTGATTTCTTTATGATATCGGAATCTTGGCTTATGCCATCAACCCCTGACAAAGTTATCAATCTACCGGATTACAGCACCTACCGATGTGACAGACCAACCGGGGGGGGGGGTCGGTTGTAATATGTGTCAAGAGTAAATTCTCTGTCACAATTGTTGACTGCACCTCTAAGGCAAAAGAATTTGAATGCCTGGCACTAAAGTTAGCCCTCTCCAATGAAAAGGCTCTCCTTATTGCTGCATGCTACCGCCCGCCATCTGGTGGGTTTGCTCTCCTACCGCATCTCCAAAGTCTAATCGACTCATCCAACACTGAGTGTATCATAATTGGGGATCTCAACCAAAACTGGAATGACAAGAGCTCTAAGAAACTCAAGGACTTCTGTGATACAAGTGGGCTGACACAAATAACACCTGCAGTCATCAGACCTAATAGAAAAAACCCTGAGCAAAGCTCTCTACAGGATCTCATGTTTGTCAAGAAATCCCATAATTTCTCATGTACTGGAGTCTTCTTTAATGATCTAAGTGATCAGTGTGCCACTGCCTGCATCAGACATTTGCCCCAATTAAAGTCTGCCACCAAATTCAATCTGAAAAGATATCTGAAAAAGTTTTGCCAGAATGCCTTCCTGAGAGACCTGGGTAATATCAAATGGCAGGACTTCTACCTAGCCCCCTCATTCACTGAGGCATTTAATACCTTCCTCAGCCTTTTAAAGGAGTTAATAGACAAACATGCCCCACTAAGGTTCATCAAGACTAAAAAACAACCTCCTGGCTGGTTCTCTCCTATCCTGAAGAAAGCTCTTAAGGATAGAGACTATCGGTGGAAAAGTGTGAGGAAATCCTGACTGGAGGCCGACTGGATAGGATTTCGTACCTCTAGGAATGCCTGCACTAAATTAATTAGATCTGAAAAATCTAAATACTTCCAAGGTGCACTTGAAGACAACAAAAATGATGCCGCCAAATTTTGGAGCATTCTCAAAGAAGTTGAAGGACATACTACTGATGCCTCCCTTCCACACAAAATAGTGTCCAAAGGGTCTACTTCACAGACAGGCCTGTCATATTAGACTGACTTAACGATCACTTTGCACCAGCTGGGTTGGCCTTTGATGCCTCACCTATCAACAAAATCAGCCCACCATGGGACCCCACTGCTGTCTCTAATGCTAACTTCAATCTCAACCAATCTCATCCCCCCTCCTTCAGCTTCCATACAGCCATGCTTAAACAAGTAGAAGATCTCCTGTTGTCATTGGATACTAAAAAGAGTGCCAGGGCCAACAATATTGAACTCTACTTCCTAAAATCCTAAGCTAATTTGCTACTTAACAGCCCCCATCACCCACTTATTTAACTCCTTCCTGAAGCTGGGTGAGCTACTTATGCTTTGGAAACCTGCACATATCATTCCCTTGTTCAAATCTGGTGATCAGAGTGACCTGAACAATTACAGGCCTATTTCTATACTATCTACCCTATCAAAATTACTGGAAAAAATCATCAACACCCAAATTAGAGAGTACCTGGAGTCACAGAAACTGCTAAATCCTGCACAGTCCAGTTTTAAAGCCAAACATAGCACAGTATATGCCCTTGCAAAAGTAACCACTGACTGGCAAATTGCCCTGGATTCCAAAAAATATGTGTGTGCCCTTTTCCTTGACCTTAGTAAGGCGTTCGATACTGTGGACCACAATATCATGCTTAACGCACTGTGCACTGTCGGCCTCAATAAGACTGCCATTAAATGGCTCACCTGCTATCTTACCAACAGGTTACAACAAGTTAAAGCTTCAGGTGATTTATCCCCATTAAAAACACTCCCACGAGGTGTCCCCCAAAGCTTCATCTTGGGTCCTGTCTTATTTGCAATTCACAACCTTGATGCACAACTGCATACAGCTAATGTGCACCTATTTGCAGATGATACTGTCCTCTACACCTCAAACTCATCCTTGGACTCAGCCCTTGAGGACCTACAGCAAGATTTCATCTCCCTCCAACATAACCTTATCAAATATAAGCTTTTACTCAATGCAAGAAAAACAAAGTCATGATCCTCTCACCTAAGGCTGCCCCAGGACCAACACACAAGCACATGATGCTAACACTAATGGGTGAGCCCCTTGAAATAGTAGATACCTTCAAATATCTAGGGTTCTGGCTGAACAACAAGCTCAACTTCCTGTGCCATCTAAATGAGGTCTCGAAAAACTAAGGCAGTGGTTAGGCATGTTCTACTGCATTAAGCACCTACTGACCAGAGAAGCTAGAAAGAGACTTGTGCAATCGACCTTCCTACCTTTACTGGACTATGCAGACTTTCTCTACAACCATTGTCCCTCAACTGTGTTCAGCAAACTTGACACACTCTACCACCGGGCCATAAGATTCATCCTAAACCTGCCCTCTTGCACCCACCAATGCATACTGTACCAAGAGATGGGATGGTCCTCTCTCTCAACAAGGAGGAAAAGGAAAGTTCTTCTTTGGTTCTTCAGAGCCTTGTCTGACAAACTCCATGCTTACATTTCAAGCTTCTTTGAACGTGCCAAGGGTTCTTATGGGTTGAGACACTTCTCTCTACTCTGCTTCCAGTTACCCAGAGTAAAAACAACCTATGGCGTGGCTGCAATCAACTTCTCCTTCCCGACCTTATGGAACGCTATGCAAAACTCACTTAAACTCTTATCCCTTCCAGGTCCATTCACTTTTTAAAGCATTAATAGCTGAATACCTTAAGGAAACCTGTAGCTGCTTTAAGTGACCTTGTAACTGTAACCCCTAGTATCGTCAAGGTAGCTGAAACTACTGCAACCCATTCAATTTCTCATCCCTGTCAGGGAGTACCCAGCACTTATTAGTCTCTCTCCTCTATCCCCTTTCCTTCCCCCTACCTCCACCCTCCCACTTCATATACATCCTCTTCCTTTTTCCTATGTATTCCCTCTTATAAGATAATAGCCACCTTATCTTGATGACCACCTAAAGTATTAAATCTCTACCTCTTGAGTCTACTAGTTATGACCTTGTAACTGTCTTGCCCATGTTAGCCATGTATATATAGGCCTACTAATTATGACTCTGCAACTGTATTACCTAAGTTAGCTATGTATGTATAGGTATATGTATAGGCCTGAATATTCCTCCATATGTACTATGTCTCTCCCTTGTCAATCTATTGTTGCCTGTGATCTGTATTAATGTCCAAGACCACCTTGAAAATGAGCTTGCTCAATGGTGTTTACGCCTGGTTAAATAAAGTTTGATTGATTGATTGAAATCTTTTTGCTTACACTGAAGGACTCTGGAAAGCTTTTTGCTAGCTGATTTTTTGCTAAACACACACACATGCTTCAGGACTGAAACATACCTGTGTATTGCATTTACTATTATGGTATTGTAAGAGCTCCACAGGAGTGAACTGTTCTTAAAGGATTCATATATTCATTCAAGGGGTGCCCCCCCCCCATTATGGTGCACCCACCTGCTTGTGATTTTTGTGGTTTTTACTTGTTTTGCATTGTCTGTTTACTGGCCTTATACAAACTGCAGAAACACAGCATTTGGAAGAACAACTAAGGATGTGGAGCAACAAGCTAGCAGTGATTCATATGGTTGGAGCACACCTGTGGGTTATCAAATCATTAAGCTATGCAGCGCCGAGAAGGAGCAACTGCAACAACCTAAGAGAATCCAAAGTGCTCCAATTGTGAAAAAACAGAGATGCTTACCAGGAGACGGCAGAAAGCCAAAGAGGAATTACAACTTGGAGAAAAGAGTGGCAGTGGAGCAGAGGACATTAAAGGTACATTTGAAAAACTGGAAAGATTGCTATTCAAAGAAATTGATTTGACATATAACGTAGCTGCTTTAGAACAATATCTTTCCAAACAACATGTACCAAGGGGTTTACATGTCACAGTTACAGCCTCTTTGGGACTAGAAGAATTTGAATATTGAAGTGAATGGATAAAAGCAACAGAAGAATGCTCTATAATCTTCACTGAATTGATTATTAAGGCAGATATTGCTAAGCATGATCAGCTGCAAGTGGCATTAAAAGAACTAAAGGATTAAATGATTTTGTTAAAAGGAAACAAGCAGTATAAGGACTTAGATGCTTCACTCCAAAAGAAAGGAGATAAATATGAAATGGAAATCATTGCTCACAAGCAACATAAACTACAATGAGATGAGGAGGACTACGAAAGGGTGATTTGTTGGTCGGGTCAAAACTCAAATCCCCAAGATCCAAGAGCAGGGGATGATCCCAGGTACAATCCCAAGAAAAGAACCAAAGGAATCAATCTAAAAATAGAGCAACAGCAACAAGAAATAGAAATAAAGGCAAAACTAGCACTGAAATACAAGCTGAAGGAGATAAAATACGTTTTTTTAGAAAATAAAGTGCCATCCAAAAAAGGAAAACCAGGAGGGGGAAAAGAGGTGGAAGAAAACACTGGTGCCAATAACACACTGAGGAGCAGCAAGAAAAGGGGACTGAGTTCCAAATAGTTAACCTTTCCGGTCACAAATTAATGGAGTCACACAAAAAAGTGATGGAAAAAGGATTGCCATTTATCCCCACTCTCCAAATAAATACATTTTCTATTTAAATAGATCTGCACAAACTATTCAGGGAAATCTGTTTAAAACATTTTTTCATTGATAAGGGCACGATTTAGGATGAAACAAGCACAGGTTTCCAGAAAGTGCCACTTACTTCGAATTCTGAAGATTTGAATGTTTTATTGTCGATTATTGATCAGAGCATGGCTCTGGAAATGAAGGGTACAGAAGCGGACGAGCAAGTGAAATCAATAGGGGCAGTACCTGATGATTCAAAAGCACTGGAGGCATTGTTAATGGAAAATGAGGATGCTGATTCTAATTTTGAAAGTGGCAGTTTGGATTAACTGAGAATGTTACAGGCAACTGAGACCATTAAGGCACAAAGAAAATAACTTTGCAAAGGTGAATCCTTATTTTACTCCATTAATTACAATGCTATGATCTCCAGATATGAACTCACAGTATTAAAACAGGTTGCTGACATTTTGGAAACATTGGGTCCCCCCAAGTGGAACAATTTAAAGAAACAGGAACGAGATGATTTGATGGAACTTAAAACATTAATGAATGTTGTAATTAAGCAGGCAGATAAAGGGGTTACTATTGTGTTGTCAGATTTAAATAAATATGAGGAGATTGTAATGGCAGTGCTAAATGATTCTAGCAGCTACACAAGGTTAGTCAGTAACCCGATTATTATTTACAAGAAGGAACTACACAAACTACTGCTGGATGCAATTTTGAAAGGGGAAATTGGTGAGAATGAATATAAATTTATTGGATTGAAAATCCAAAAATAGTTGGCTTTTACATACTCCCCACAATTCATAAACATTTGCAAAATCCACCCAGGAGACCAATTGTCTCTGGGACAGATGCATTACCAGAACAATTAGGAAAGTTTGTGGATTTCTTTCTCCGGATCTGTGTGATAAGGTTTAAAATCATTTATTAAAGATACTTTGGATGTCCTTAAAAAATGTAATGAATTTCTTTGGCACAAAGATTACTGTACGTCTGGGTCACCATAGACGTTAACTCTCTGAACACCTCTATTAAGCGTGAAAATGGAGTACAAGTATGTCGCTATTTCTGAGAAAATAGCGAAGATAGTGGGGAAATATAAGTTGATTTTATTCAGAACAGCCTTGAATTCACTGTTACCCATAATGTTTTTGAGTTTAACAATGAATATTTTTTACAGGTCTGTGGTACAGCTATGGGTACCTGCATGGCACTGTTATGCTAATTTATTTTTAGGATGGTGGGAAATTCTCCACATCCTTAATGTACAGAACAATCCTTTTTTTTTTGAGAAAATTCATAGCTGACATCAATTTGTGGATGACATTATTTGTGTCTGGAAAGGGGATCCTAATGAAATAAAAGATTCCATTACATGGTTACATCAAAATGACTGTAATCTAACATTTTCCCATTATGTGAACAATAGGTAGGTTAATTTTTTGGACTTAACCCTTTACTCTGAGCCTAATAAGAAAGTTCAGACTTAAACTCACAGAAAAATTATGGCTACTAATTCATTGCTAAAATTTGATAGTACACACCCAGAAATCCTAATAAAATCTATACCCAATGGACAGTTTTTGCAGTTGTATTAGAACTGCAGTAATGAATATGATTTTGAAAACCAGGCTGATGAGCTCAAAATGAGGTTCCTGGAAAGGGTTATACTAAAACTATATTGGATGAAGCAAGAAATAGGGTAAAGTCAAAAGATAGAGATACAGGGCCAGATATTCAAAAGGGTTGCGCCATGCGCAACAGGGTTGCGCCTACTCAAGTCCGAACTTGCTCCATACTGCGATATTCAGCAGGAGGCAGTTGTGACACAGAAAACATGCTGAGCAACAGCACAATGCAAATGAATGCATGCTGAACTGGAGGGAGAGGAACCATGCATAAACTGCACAGCCCGAAATTCAGCCGGGCTGTGCAGAGCTGTGCAGGCGCAACCCCCAACCTGCGCCTGCACAACTTTGAGCCAAAAAAAAGGCTCAAGTCGAGGGCCACCCACAGGTGAGCTGCTGCAATGCAGGGTGCACCACAGCAGCTGCCACCTGTGGCTGGCCCTCATCCCACACCCTGTGCCCCCCCGCAGCTCGATCGCGGGCAAAAGAGTGTAAAATCCCCACCACCACCCCCACCAGCCCGATCACGGGCAGCAATGTGTCCCCCAACACATCCCTGGTGGTCCAGTGGACCGTAGAATCCCGATCGCGGGATGGAAGTAATAAAGCATCCTCGAACACATCCCTGGTGGTCCAGTGGACCGTAAATCCCAATCACGGGATGGAAGTAATAAAACACCCCCAACATATCCCTGGTGGTCCAGTGGACCGTAAATCCTGATCGCGGGATGGAAGTAATAAACCCCCAAACACATCCTTGGTGGTCCAGTGGACTGTACATCCCGATCGTGGGATGGAAGTAATAAACACCCCGAACATCCCTGGTGGTCAGTGGACCATAAATCCCGATCGTGGGATGGAAGTAATAAAAACACCCACCGAACACATCCCTGGTGGTCCAGTGGACCATAAATCCCAATCACGGGATGGAAGTAATAAAACACCCCCCAACACATCCCGGTGGTCCAGTGGACCGTAAATCGCGATCGTGGGATGGAAGTAATCAAAGCACCCCACCCGAACATCCCTGGTGGTCCAGTGGACCATAAATCCCAATCGCGATGGAAGTAATAAAACACCCCCAACACATCCCTGGTGGTCCAGTGGACCGAAATCCCGATCGTGGGATGGAAGAAATAAGCCCCCGAACACATCCCTGGTGGTCCAGTGGACCGTAAATCCTGATCGTGGGATGGAAGTAATAAACACTTCGAACACATCCCTGGTGCCTAGTGTCCCCACCCCACCCACCCATGAAGCCTCACCACCGCTTCCCCGGCAGCTGGCGGGTGGCAGCATCCACCCACCTGCCGTCCTGCTGCCTGTGACTGATTGCCGGTGGCGGCAACTCCGTGGTGCAGAGCAAGAGCCAATGGCAGTAGCATATCAGAGTAAGACAGTCCAGTTTTGTGAATGAATGTATTCATTCACAAATCTGGACTGTCTTGTACGGTATGGGCTGCATGTCCATTGGCTCTTGCTCTGCACCATGGGCTGCAGCCCCACCGGCAGTCTGTTGGCGAGCTGGGCGGGGTGGCAGGCGGGTGGATGCTGCCACCCGCCGACCGCGGGGGAGCGGGTGGAGGCTTCGTGGTGGTGGGTGGGGGACACTAGGCATCAGGGATGTGTTCAGGGTGTTTATTACTTCCATCCCGGATCGGGATTTCACGTCCACTGGACCACCAGGGATGTGTTTGGGGTGTTTTATTACTTCCATCCGCGCGATCGGATTTACGGTCCACTGGACCACCAGGGATGTGTTCAGGGGTGTTATTACTTCCATCCCGCTGATCGGGATTTACGGTCCACTGACCACCAGGGATGTGTTCGGGGTGTTTTATTAATTCCATCCCGCGATCGGGATTTACGGTCCACTGGACCACCAGGGATGTGTTCGGGGGGGAGACACATTGCTGCCCGCGATCAGGCTGGTGGGGGAGGATTAAACTATGCCCGCGATCGGGCTGGTGAGGGGGGAATTAGACTATGCCCGCGATTGGGCCAGTGGGGGGTGGTGGTGGGGATTTTACACTGTTTTGCCTGTGATCGGGCTGCAGGGGGCTTCGGTCCCTGATGGCTGCTGCCTGGCAGGGTGCCAGGCGCAAGTCCTCGGGGATCGGCGCACCTGCATGCTAATGGCATGCAAATTGGGCCATAATCAGATGCAAATGGCCCCCCGCACCTTGCATGAATTATGGCCCCATTTGCATGTCACCTTTTGAATATCGGGATTTTGCTCATGGCGCAATGGTACTTGCCCCACCGCAAGTTGAATGCTCCACTCTGACCACTTGCGGTGGTGCAAGTTCCACTGCGCCATGCACAGTGGCAGTGGCTGTGGCTGGGGGGTGATATTCAAAGGAGTTGCTCAAGGGCATAACTCCTTTGAATATTGCTCTGGCCACACCCCTGCGCAACTATTTTGTGCAGCGCAAGGGCTTGCTCCACAAAATAGCGCAGCTTGAATATCTGGCCCACACTGTTATTTAAATCTAGGAATGACTAGGAAAACATTACCTTCACTACTGAATTTGATAATTTAGCAGGGAGAATAGGATCGATAGTACATAAAAACTGGTCTATTTTGTATTCAGATTCCAATGTAGGGAAGACAGTGGGACCCAAACTGAGAATTTATTTAAAAAAAGGCTAGGAATCTAAGGGATCTGGTTACACATAGCAGACTTAAAGAGGAACCAAAAACTGAAATGGGTTGGTATCTAGAAAAGACAAAAGGATTTTAAGTAAACTAAGTGCAATATTTGCAAATATGTACGCTCAGGTAACAAATTCAAACACCCATGAAAAAGAGTGGTAACTGCAGAAATAACAGAGTGCATAACATGTGACAGTCCATTTTGTATTTACTGCCTTTGGTGTATCTATGGATTAATATATGTAGGCTGTACCATCAGACCTATCAAGCAAAGAATACAACAGCATTTCAGATCTATTATCAATAAATGTTCTGACACACCTGTGGGGAATCATTTTTTGATTATCATAATTCTGACCCTGGTGATTTAAGGTTCAGGAGACTGGAACATGTTCCAAAACTGAAAAATGGAGGCGATAGAAATAATCAATTTTTGAAGCATGAGAGCTATTGGATCTTTACTTTGAAATCAGTAAAACCACTTGGTTTAAATGATTGTTGGGACATTAAGCCCCACTTATAGATTGATCCACTAAGCTTTACGTATTTCTTAAAGATAGAATGAATTATTGGTTCTAATCCCTCACACAAAAATCTAAAACACTGCCCCCCCAATCTTGCTCCCATAGGATCTGAAATTTATGTTTGATTTATCAAAGTACTAATTATTATTTCTCATTCTTTAGAGCCACCTCTCTTGCTGAAATTGAGAAAACTGCGTTGAGCCACAAAATGAAGGCATGATTAAAGTGTTGATCGACCTTTTAACTCAAATATATATAAAAATATTGTTTTTGGTAAATTGACTTGAATTAAGGTTTTTATATACCTTTTTGATTTATCCCCATTTTTCTTTTCTTTCCCCCCATTATTCTATATATACATAGAGGCCCGCATATTCAGACTGTGCCAGGCTGTGGCGCAAGCCTGGGTGCAGCACAACTGGGCTGCGCAGGGGTGTTGACAGGGTGATATTCAATGGAGCTGCACCATGGCATAGCATCACTGAATAACGCACCCTGGCCACCCGCAGTGCGCATGGTGCAGTGGCACTGTGCCAGTGCAAGTGGCCAGAGTGGAGCGGGGGATGCGCTAGTGCAAGTTCCATTGCGCTAGGCGCAACAACCGCGATATTCAAAAGTGCACATGCAAATGGGGCCATAATGCATGCAAGGTGCAAATGGGGCCATTTGCATGTCATTATGGCCCCATTTGCATGCAGGTGGGCCAATCCCTGGTGACTTGCACCTGGCACCCTGTCAGGCAGCAGCCGTTGGGGACCGACGCCCCCTGCACATCGTGGCAAAGTGCCCCACTGCCCGATCGCAGGCATAAGTAGAATATAATAATCATTCAATATCCCTGGTGGTCCAGTGGACCGCTTGCAGCCCGATCGTGGGCATATTTAGAATATAATAAATGTCCAATATCCCTGGTGGTCCAGTGGACTGCTCGCAGCCCGATCGCGGGCATATGTTGCAATTTAAAGGTCCAATATCCCTGGTGGTCCAGTGGACTGCTTGCAGCCTGATTGTGGGCATATGTTGTAATTTAAAAGTCCAATATCCCTGGCTGTCCAGTGGACTGCTCACAGCCTGATCACGGGCATCAGTAACAAAAATGCACACCAACCCAACCCTGGTGGTCTAACGGTACCCACCTCCCCATCCGCCCACTAGGCCCCCCACCGCCTACTCCTGATCAGCAGTGGGCGGCAGCTCTAACCGCTTGCCACCCCACCGCCCGCCAACTGACACCATCACGGTGAGCTGTATGCAAGTGGTCCACAGCATCAGCCAATGGGCATACAGCCCACTACCGCCACTACAGTCCAGATATGTGACTGGATCCATTCATATCTGGACTGTGTGGCTGACCCACAGGCTGCATGCCCATTGGCTCACGCTGTGGACGAATGGGCATACAGCCCTACCGATATGGGGTCAGTCAGCGGCAGTGGGCAGCAAGCGGGTGGGGAGCTGCCAGCTGCCGCTGACTGGGGGGAAGTGGGGCGGTGGGGCTCTGTGGGCAGGTGGGGAGGAGGGTACCGCTGGACCACCAGGGTTGGATTGGGGTGTCATTTTTTATAACAAATGCTTGTGATTGGACTGCGAGTGGTCCACTGGACCACCAGAGATATAGGACTTTTATTCCACTTCAAATGCCCATGATCGGGTTGCGGGTGGTCCACTGGACCACCAGGGAGGGGGTTAACATAGTTTAACATACTTATGCCTGCGATTGGGCTGTGAGCAGTCCACTGGACTACCAAGAAGAGAGTTAACATAGTTTAACATACTTATGCCCGTGATCGGGCTGTGAGCGGTTCACTGGACCACCAGGGAGAGAGTTCACTATTAATTAACATACTTATGCTCGCGATCGGGCTGTGAGCGGTCCACTGGACCACCAGGGATTTAGGACTATTATTTGTAAAAGTATGAATGTGATCAGGCATGGGGGGGCACCACCAGAAGGTGCAGCCAGAGCTCGGGTGGTCACCCACAGGTGGCAGCTGCCATGTTGCACCCTGCAATACGGCTGCTCACCTGTGGGTGGCCAGCTGTTGCTCCTCTTTTATTTGGCTCACCTGTGTGCAGCGCAAGTAGGGGTTGTACATGCATGGGCTCAGCACATTCCGGGCTGAATATTGGGATGTATGGAATATGCATGAGCATGCCCCCCCTACCTGCGCCGCATACATTACTGATGTGCTCCGGCACATCGGGATTTGTACCAGGCTCAATCCCGATTTGAATATCATGCTGGGACGCATCAGTGGATTGCGCATGGCGCAACTGTGTTGTGCCATGTGCAACCCTTCTGAATATCTGGGCCAGAAGGTACAATATGTTTTGCTGTATATGTCCTCTGCTTTGTTGTAGTATCTAAGATATATGTTGTAATCAAATTAAACACAATAATATTCTAAATGTGTTCTCCGAGTCTCTGTTTATAACATTAGCATATTTGTACTAAACATGAAATGAAAAATAATATGTAAGTTATAAATTCCAATTTGGATTAATACTTTGCACATTAAATTTATGTTGTTCTATATGTTGTGACCTAGAATAATAGCACTTTTAGTATTATATAATCATGTTAGAATTAAATATGTGGTGCTTAATATAGCAGCCCGCAAGAGATTTACTAAACTGCTTTAATCTATACAAGTTTTTTAATTTTTACCTTTTGTTAACCTTTGCATTGTGACATCATGTTTTGAAATACTAGATTGATTGGGGCATTTAAAACTTTTACTCAAGTATTATTTAGCAGGCATTGGTACTTAAGATGACCACATGTTCCTTTTGGCCACACTCCCTGAGGAAGGCTTGTTAGACCTGATGCACCAGGGCGAGTGTGGCTAGTAACACTGCTAGCTTGCTTATATCTGTGTGACCTGTTTGTAATAAATCTTTTTGCTTACATTGAAGGACTATGGAAAGCTTTTTTGCTAGCTGATTTTTGCCTAAGCACACACATGCTTCAGGACTGTAACATACTTATGCATTACATTTACTATTAAGATATTGTAAGATCTCCACAGGAAGGCACTGTTTTCATATATTCATATATTCATTTAAGGGGTGGCCCCCTATTACGGTGCACCCACCCACTTGTGATTTTCTGTTTTTTACTTGTTTGGATTAGCTTTATGATATGTTACAGTTCTGAAGCATGTGTATGCTTAGGCAAAAATCAGCTAGCAAAAAAGCTTTCCAGAGTCCTTCAATGTAAGCAAAAAGGTTTACTGCAAACAGGTCACACAGATATAAACAGCTAGCAATGTTACTAGCCACACTTACCCTGGTATTTCTGGGTGAGTGTGGCTAGTAAAAGAAGGAGCAGGACAGAGAACTGTATCAGTTAAAGCAGAAGGAAGTGGGGAAGGCAGTCAGAATAGTGAAGGCCCAAACCAAGGAAAAGATAGCCAACTCAGTTAAGAAAGGGGATAAAACCTTTTATAGATACATCAGGGAGTGAAGGAAGACCAAGTGAGGGATAGTTAGGCTTAATAAATGGGGGGAAGGAGATGGGCAGAGGGTGACAGTGAAAAGACAGAGATACTGAATGAATTCCTTTGCTCAGTATTCACAAAAGAAGATAAGGGGGAGGTACCTAAACCAAATTATAGAAGCACTCTGGGCAGGGGTGTCGACACCAGTCCATTCACAGAAGAAAGGGTCCTAAAAGAATTCCTAAAATTCAAGGTGGACAGAGCAGTGGGGCCTGATGGGATTCATCCCAGAATTCTAAAAGAACTAAGGGGAGACCTAGTGACACCACTGATTGCCTTTTTTAACAAATCATGGGAGGATGGTCAGGTACCTGAGGACTGCAGGGGGGTGGATGTGATTTCCCTTCACAAAAGTGGGATCAAGGCAGAGGCAGGAAACTACAGACCAGTTAGGCTGACCTCTGTGGTAGGGAAAATGATGGAATCACTTCTGAAAGAAAGAATTGTTTAGTACCTAGAGGCAAAAGGGGCACAGGATCCAAGACAGCATGGATTCACAGTGGGAAGGTCATGTCAGATGAATCTAATAGATTTCTTTTACTGGGTGACCAAAGTAGTAGACCAGGGAGGGGCTGAGGATGTGGCCTACCTAGACTTTAGCAAGGCATGTCACACAGTCCCACACAAAAGATCAGTAAACACGTTAGCCAGCCTGGGAGTGGGTCCCAGGGTGGTAGCTTGGGTAACAAATTGGCTGGACAACAGGATGCAGAGGGTAATAGTAAATGGAGTACACTCAGAAGAAAGGGTGGTTACTAGTGCGATACCGCAGGGTTCAGTACTAGGACTGGTCCTCTTTAATGTCTTTATAGGAGGCATTGTGGAGGGTTTGGAAGGAAAAGTATGCCTCTTTGCAGATGACACAAAGATCTACAGCAGAGATGATACACAAAGTGGGGTGGAATGGATAAGAAGGGTCTTGGCAAGGTTGGAGGAATGGTCAAAAGTATGGCAGCATAGATTGAATGCAAAGAAGTGCAAAGTAATGCATCTGGGAAACAAAAACCAGGGAAGAGCACACAATGGGTGAGGTACTAGCAACAACAAAATGGAAAGGGACCTGAGGGTAGTCATATCAGATGACTTCAATGTAGTTAAGCAATGTGAGAAGGTAGTAAGGAGGGCTGGGGGGATACTGGGAAACTGAGGAGAGGCATCACTAATAGAAAACCAGAAGTTGTTATCCCTCTGTACAGACAGTTGGTGACCCCATCTGAGTACTGCATGCAGTTCTGGAGACCCCATCTCCACAAGGACATAGACAGGATGGCGGTAGTCCAGAGGAGGGCAACTAAAATGGTGCAGAGTCTGCAACAGAAGCCATATGAAGAGAGACTAAAGGAGCTTAATATGTATACCCTTGAGGAAAGGAAGGAGAGGGGGGACATGATAGAAACTTTCAAGTACCTCAAGGGAATCAACAAAGTACAAGAGGGGGGCATCTTTCAGAAAAAGAGATGTGCAAGAACAAGGGGGCACAATTTGAAGATAGAAGGGATGGCTTGGGGCAACATGAGGAAATATTTTTTCATGGACAGGGTGGTGGACACATGGAGCTGCCTTCTTGAGGAGGTTGTGATGTCAAAAGCAGTGGGGGAATTCAAGAATGCATGGGACAGACATAAGGCAACTATAGTGAGGGGTAGGAGGAAGTAGGCTGTTGGTTAACTAGAATCTGCAGCTTCAATCAATCAATCAATCAATCAAATCTTTATTTATCCAGGCGAACATCGTTGAGCACAGCTCATTTGCAAGATGGACCTGGTAAGATCAAGGTTCAATTTACATAAAATATAACATACAGAGTATACACACTTTGAGGAGACAACAAATTGATACAATACATCAATTCAGTGTCACAAGTACATTGATATGCTACAGTACAAAAATATAATACATATATACATGATTCATGAAGTAGCCAGCTTGCTAAGTTGGTAATAGGAGACACTTTAAACTAACGCTTTTGATGAAGGATTTAAAGTGTCAGAGATTTTCTTAGATATTTTGACTCAGGTGATGTGCTGTATGGACAGCTGGAGGTTATATCTATGAGGAGTGATATGTAATGGGTGAATACCGGAGGGGACAGTGACAAAGGAGATGGATAGGGTGAAAATACCGGATGTTGTGGCCAGGGGTAAGGAAGAGGGGTGGGGGAGGGAATGGAAAAGGCTAATGCTATAGAGGGATCAATAGTGGGTCTAGAGGGAAGGGAGGAGGCCGGACTGGTGAAGTATAAAGCAGAGGGTGTAAGGGTGATTATGTAAATTAATGGTTAAGAAGAATGGATTGTGTAGCTTATCCAATAGGTAGGAAAATGAACAGACTAGGTGGGTCAAGCCATCCTTATCTGCCGTCAAAGTCTTTGTTTCTACATTTCTATGTTGATGAGGAAGGAACCTGAGAGAGGAAGTAGGTTCTACCCATATGAACTTAATGATGAGTTCTGTAAGACAACTAGATAGAGTGCATGGCTAAATCAGAAAGCAGTCAATGTATGGAATAGACTCCCTAGAGAAGTACTAATGTGCAGTACCCTGGATGCCTTTAAAACTTCACTGGACAGTTGTATGGGAGACAGGAAATTTGAGTATTCATGCTAATATTGGTCGAGTCTTAAAGGCCTATGGCTATCGACTCATATCTTCCTATGAATATATGAACTGTAGCCCCTATTACGCACCGTACCTTCCTCTTTCCAAATTTACTATGCAGTGCTGCAAAACTCCCTTTTATGACACTGGCCTCTACGTATAAAAGTATTATTATTATGTTACTTGGCTCCAAATTTCTACTGAAGCTTATTATAATGACTCTTGATGTAACAGCATATTGTTATAATGCCCAACATAATTTAGTTGACAGGAAAAACCCTGTATGGATGCTTTATTATTTACATAATACCTTACCTGGCCTAGAACACTGTCTGGAACCCACCCTGTGGTGTGGCATCTCCTGCTGCAGGTCTTACAGGGCACCATCTTGTCTTGCTTCTTCCCCCTCAGGACCCCCTATTTTGGTGCATGCATAGTACGGAGCAGTGTCCGCACTTGCGTAATACAGCACAGTGTCCAGAATAGCAGTGACTAGGCCTGCAATCACCCCCTGCATACTAATGAAGGTCTTGTTCTGCTCCCCTATAAGGGCCAGGATCACACACAGTGGGGCGCAGGGCACGTATTGAGGTCCACCAGAGCCCTTAAAGGTAACTACTATCCTCCTGCAGCTGAACTCTGTGAGGGGTGTTAGCCCATCAATGCTGTACATCAACTGTCCCTCCCACCTAGGCTGGCCCTCAATTTATTGTCCCTTCCCACTACCATTTTTTCTAATTCCCCACTTCTTCATTAGCAGCTTATACTCAACAGCCACTAGAGGGTATTTTTTTGCTTGCTTCTTATTCACTTTGAATTTCCACTTCCTCTCCTAACCCTTGAGCCCTTCTATCCACTCTCTGCTACTCCACTCCTTCAATCTCATCCCTGCTTAGTCCCTAGCACTGCTCCATACCCCTATCCTTAACCTGGGCTATTATGCTGCTACTATACACCTTGCCCCCTGCTGTTCACCCCCCAGACCAACTTTCCATTCCCCCTGTGACCACTAGGAGTTGTTATTTCACTCCTCCACCTAGCCTTAGGCCTAGCTTACTCCAGCCCCCAAATGCCTGGATTTCCATTTTATCCTGGCCCAAGGACAGTGACCCCTCCAGGAGTCTTGAACCTGGTACCCTGTGCACCAAAGTCCACAGCCCTACCACTACTCCAAAGTGGCAGTCACCCTCTTAGAAGCACAGCCAAGACCATTATACAATCCACCACTATTATCAATATAGGCATCATGCATACACATCCCCTTCTACAGCGCCTCACTATTTTAGCCATTCTGGTGCTCTCCTTTCTCCAGCCAGATCACAATCCCGGCCCTCAGAGGGCAGCACCCCCTAGACCACCCTATCTTATCTCACCCCTTCCCCACTCTTGCCTCATGCCCTAAGCCCTGGCACCCACTTCCTGGCAGCCCTCCCAATCCCTCTGCCTACCAGGGCCCTCCCTGGACCCACCTCCTCAAAGCTATTCCTACCTTTTGTGCCCTACCCATTCCCTGTACCCCTGTGGACTCACCCTTATCTCGATGTCTAGCTAAGGATGCCTACGGCTACTGCACCCTAGTTAGATATATTACTCTGCTACTGCTACTCTCTGGAAATGTCCACCCCAACCCAGGCCCTACTCCCACCAGACCACCCAAGACATTGTCCTCAGGACTCCGCATTGCCTCCCTGAATATCTGCAGCTTGCAGAAAAAGTCTGCTGCACTCCACTGCTTCAGTGCTGAGTCATTCTACACTAGCCTGACATCATTGCCCTTGTGGAGACCTGGCTTTCCAAATCCACCCCTGACTCCTTTGTCTCACTCCCTGGGTACACCCTCTACCGGGAGGATCAAATAGGCAAACACGGGGTTGGTTGTACTGTTTTCAGACTTGACACTATTGTTTGTCATGCGCTTCCAGCCCCCAAGCTCGATAATGGTGCCCAGGCCCTCACCCTCAAGCTCATTCCTGATCACTCTAGGGGACCACTCTACCTCACAGTTTCCTATGTTCCCCAAAGGAACCAGAACCTGACAACCTCATCTCTTACAGATTATCTCACCACCTTCCCCCACAAAGCAGAACAAGTCCTTGTTGGGGACCTCAATGTCAATTGGCTTAGTCTCTCCACCTCCCATGCAAGGGATACCTTCGCTACCCTTAACCTGACCCAACTAGTCTCCCAGCCTACTAGGCTCACTCTAGTGGAACCAGCACCCTCCTGGATGTCATAGTCACCAACTGCCCCCGCAAAATCCAGGACATACAAATCCTCCCTGACTCTTTAAGTGACCACTCCCCTATTCTATTCCTCTGGTCTACCTCTACCCCCAAACCAGTAGCCCAAACCACCCTCTGCAGGCACCTCCGACCAGGTGGCTTGAATAAACTCAAGCAATTCCTTGCCCAGATTGACTGGTCCTCCATCAACCAGGCACCCAGCATTGACTCTGCCCTTGACCTTTTCACATAGGCTTTTAACAAGGCCTGTGATCTCTATGCACCGCTTCCCAGACTCCGCACCAAAAAAGTAAAATGCACCATGGGTCACCCTAGCCCTACTCCAAAAACTCAGGGAAAGGGATAACCTCTGTCACCTAGCCACTGAGACTGGTAGGATGGCAGACAGACAAACCTACAAAGCTGCACGGAATAGGTGCACATGGGCCATCCATAAAGCCAAGGCTGCTCACTACCAGGGCACCCTCACTTCCTCATGGGGGTCTGCCTGGACCTTTTGGGACAATATTAAAGAACTGAACAGGAAATTTCACTCCCCTCCCTTGTCCCAGTTTACTACTGATGGTTCTATTACCACTGACCACCTCAACATAGCCAACTGCCTTAAAGGAAAACTCCATGTTAAAATCAGAAAAATATATGTAGTCGTCTTTTTTCTGTGTTCTAACCAGTTCCTAGTGTTTTCTTTTCCTCTGGCTATGAGAGATGTTTTTTATAACTTTCCCTAACTATTTTATTGCCCTTGGAGGTTGCTATTCTGGTGTCTTTTATGGCCTCTTGTCCCAGATAGTCTTCCCAGAGAGCCCTTTGGTGTGATGTCTAATTGCCCCTGCAGGAAGCCAGTGTTTTGTTACAGGGTCTGTCACAGCTCGGCCACAGAGAAAATACTTCTTCCAGAGAAGACACACTGCTAGATTTTGGGTGAGTGTAATCATTATTATTTTTTGATATCAGTACCTTGTCCTGCTATGTTCTGGTGTGTGTGTGTGTTTGAATCATGTCACTGTTTACTCTATTCCTCTCAGTCACTTTCAGTTTTTGCACCAGTACTAAGTAGCAAAAATTGAACATCACCTTATAGGTCGTAACATAGCAGGATACGGTACTAATATAAAAAAATAATAATGATTACACTCACCCAAAATCTAGCAGTGTGACTTCTCTGAAAGAAATATTATCTTTGTGGCTGAGCTGTGACAGACCCTGCTAAATCTTAGGGCATAGCTACATCACTGTCACATGAGCCAGGATGCATCATAGGAGAAAGAAAGCTAATAAACCTATTTGTGATTTCTCCAACTTTCTGCACTCCTCTCTTGACTCTGGCAACCTTGCTGGGGCAGTGTACACTGACCTCTCAAAGGCCTTTGACACTGTCTGCCATACCCTCCTACTTGACGCCCTCTACCATATCGGTTTCTCTACTGGCCCCCTTGCCTGGTACTCTAGCTACCTATCAACCTATTCCCAGTGCATCAAAATTAATAGGACACTCTCAGAGACCCACCCTGTCCACTCCGGGATCCCCCAGGGCTCCATCCTGGGCCCTTACTTTTAGTCTCTAACAAAACACCCTGCCCAGTGCCTACTCCGGCAAAATTCTTCTGTACGCAGATGATGCCATTCTGTATGCCTCTCACTGAAATTCTGCCTCCCTCCAGGATGCTCTCCAACACACCTTCAACCAAGCAGAAAGCTGGCTCAAGGAGCACAGACTTATCATTAATTTCAAAAAGACCAAGTCAATGCTCTTCTCCCACCATCAAAACAAAGCAAGAAATAGCCCCCTCCTTATCCTCCCGAGCACTCAACACCCACTCGAGCAAGTGCACACTTACAAATATCTTGGGATTACTTTCGACACTGCCCTCACTTTTCATGCCCACATTAATGCACTCGCGTCTGCCACCAACACCCGGATTGGTCTCCTATACTGCCATAGGGACTGCCTTCTACCCGATGCTGTCCGACTGGCCATCACATCCTCAGTGCTGTCCCTAGTGGATTATGGCTTACCAGTATATGGAGCAGCTGTATACATGGCACTCAGTAATATCTGACTCACTCTGAACAAGGCCTGTAGACTACTGACCAATGCCCTCAGGCTCACCCACACCTGTCATCTCTATTCCACTGCTAATCTCCTCAACCTGGAGGAATGTCTCCACTACCAAACCTGCCTGCTAGCCAAGAAAATTCTGCTCGGGCTCTCCCCCCCCCGGGGTATCTGCCTTCCTCCAACATACCTCCCCCACAGTCTTCACCTCGGATAAGGCCACTCTACTGGTACCCAGAACTAGGGCCTCCCTAGCTCAGAGATCCTTTTGCTACAGGGCCCCTTCCTGGTTTAACGCTCTCCCTGTAACCATCACTAACACTCCCAAAATTGCCTCCTTCAAAACTGCTCTTTGGAACCACCTGTTCAACACCCACTGCTGTTCCTGTCACCAACAGGCTGCTCCCATATCACTAAGTGCACTTCGACAAAGTTCTCCCGGACTGCCTCCTCTGCCTCTCCCCACTCCACCTGGTCATTCCCCCCTGCCAGATATCTGTATTTATGTAACTACTGTTTTATGAAATGTACAAAATATATGTAACAATGTCTGTATACTACTGTGTAATATCTGTGTAAATCTGTATGTCAACCTACTGTAATACTAACACTGTTGTCCTCTCTGTGATGAGGTACCTTTGTAAATGAGCCTCTGGCTTAAAGGTTGCAAATCCGATTTTACAAATAAATAAATAAATACATTCCAGCAGTCAGTCTAGAGATCAAAATCCTGAATTTCTATCAATTTTATATATTGGAGTTACATTTGATTGCTCTTTTCATAGATAACACAATATAATTCAAAATATATGTAACAGGGTTCCTGTTCCCTGTAAGGTTTACTCCCCTACTAATATAAAAAGGTGATCCTCCCTTTTTCTCTCACACTGTTCTATCCTCTTCATCTTTTCTTCTGTCCTTTTCTTTTTTTTTTTCATGTCAGGGTGGCCAACCTGACATATCTCATTGCTTACTTTACTATCACTTTTCTTAAACCCCCCTTACGGTGCACCAGATAGGGCTGAGTGCAATGTAAAGCACTCTCCCTAGTGGAAGATACAGTATGTCCAAACATGAGTAGTGCTTTGCTTTTAAATAGTGAAAACACTCTTGAGTTTCCTGGCGTGTTCCCAGTTTAGCAGTAGTGCCCAGAGCAAAACAGAAGTGTCTAGATAAAGAATAAAACATTCATGTACAAAGAAAACAGCCCAGAGATGTTGTAACCGGGCTGATAAAGGAAACAGCCAAAGGTTGGAAATGGGTTTAGGAAAGGCCTGAATTAAATATTTTGCTGATGGCTGCACATTTCAGCCATTGGAGCAATAAAGGAAATTGCTGCATAGTGGTAGGGGCTGCTAAAGAAGACTAATAAGAGCCCTTGCAAGGTTTAAGTAAAACGGCAGCATTTCGAAACAAAATGAGGGCTAAAATGGTTCTAAGGTTACTACAAGAAAAGAAAAGAAAGAGTAGTAATTACTGAAATAAAGATACAGGTCTCCTAAGCTGGCAGAAGAAGGGATATGAAGAGCACACCCTCTAGCTCCCATTCTGTTTGCCAAAATAGAGACACCTGAAAACCAGAAAGAGTAATGATGCTGTAATTACCTGTGGGTTTCCCTGCAGTTCTTGCTATAGGGCTGGCTACCCAGAAAATGGCTGGTTTTAAAGATGCAGGCTTCAGTGATATCAGAATAAGGGAGGGGCTTGCTTCCAAATGAGTCCCAATTAAGCCTAAAAGAGCTGCTATTGATCCCTACCTGTAGGTGTTTTTAAACTAAAGTCTCTTAGCAAGTAAAGGAGTATAGGGACTTGGAAAAGCATGAAATAAAATGCATTTATTCTGTAAAATAAAAGAATAAAAGCCTAATTGTTTCCTTGATGTTGGTCACCTGGCCATGATGTCATCAGCCATAAGGTTATAAAAACTCACCCCTAGAGGGATGTTTAGAGAGAGGTAGGCCAGTGAGCTGCTGGTCTTGCAGGAGGAAGGTGTGTTTGTTTTTACACCAGTGAATTGGTTTTAAAAAGTGGTAAAATTAAGAGAAGAAGTGACTAGGGAAGAGTCATCTTCAGAGTTTTGTTTATTTTGGTGTGTTAACTAACACCTTGTTTTTTTTCCTTCCCATTTCTGTAAATATTAATTTTATTTTGATTTTGTATAAAAAATCATAAACGCATCCGTGCATTTATGTTATGCATCATACCTCCTGCCTAAGTGTCTGTTATTCCCACACCGTAACACTGGTGTCAGCAGTGGGATTCTGGTGGTGTTGAGACTGCTTGGGAGGCACCATTAGTGGGTACAGGATCTAGTGCCCAGCAGATGCAAGAGAGTCAGGAGAAGGTCATTCACTTGACAAGGGCAATGGCTGAGAAGGCAGGTGTGCAACCTGGACCTGGCTTAGATTTCAGCATAAAGCCGAAGGTGAGGAAGACTGAAGAGGAGTCGGAGGAGGAGGAAGAGCAGGACACGAAGAAGATGGAAGCACTAGAGGATACCAGTGAGCTCCTGAAGTGGCTGTGCATCCAACAGCAGGAGATGGATCGACAGCAGCAGAAGGATAGACGGCAGCGAGATGAGGATCGGCGCCAACAGGAGGAGGATCGGCAGTGACAGGAGGTGAAGTGGACAGACACTATTAAGGCAATCCAGGCCTTAATACCAGGGCAACCTGATCACATGGTACCTAAAGATATTAAGCTAACAAAATTAACTGACTATGATGACATAGAGGTGTACCTTACTACGTTCGAGCGTATTGCTCTCGCATGTACATGACCGCGGGACCAGTGGGTAATAAGACTTGTGCCATATCTTTCTGGACATGTCCAGTTGGTCTATAGTCAGCTATTCAGACCAGACGCCGTAGTATATGATCGGGTTAAGGAAGAAATATTGCGTCGGTATGACATTAATACTGAAACATACCGGCAGCGTTTTCAGTCACTGAGGATGTCTTATTCTGATGCCCAGAGAGAGACTTTTGCTAAGTTAAAAGACTATTGTAATAAATGGTTACAACCGGCAACAAAAAACGTGGACCAAATTCTGGAGGCTATTGTGATTGAGCAGTTTGTACAGATTCTACCCCAGGATGTACAAGTGTGGGTGAGGGAGCACAAGCCAGAGACTGCAGTGAAAACCATCCAGCTTGCTGAGGACTACCTGGTGGCCAGGACCTCAAGACCCAGAGGACAGAATGTGGCACCCAGACCTACGGAGCTGGTAAGATCTTTCAATTTTACACCACAGAGACAGGCTAATTATGTAAGAAGAGACAGAGGGGGAAGGGTACCCTATTCTGAGATTATATGCCATGGATGTTTGGAAAAGGGCATATTGTTAGGAATTGTCCTAACAAAAGATCAGAAGCTGCCCATTTAGCCTTGGCCAATATTGAATATGTCACCACTGTGGGGATTGGACAGCATCAGACTTTGGGCCTGCTGGACTCAGGCAGTAAACAGACATTGATGAGAGCAGATCTGCTGCCTACTACTGAATATACCCAGGCTGATACAACTGTAATATGTGTCCATGGTGATGTTCATCAATACCACACTACCAGGGTTGAAGTGACTATTAACAACCAGCAGCATTGCATGAATGTGGGACTGGTACCAAAACTACCTGCACCAGTAATCATAGGGCAAGACTTTCCCCATTTTTCCTACCCTAATGAGTACCCAACATGCTACCAATAAACTTCTGACTGTTACCACCAGGTCCCAAGCTAAACAGGCCCAATTAACCCAGCTGTTTCCCTTTGAAGAGGACTTGTTTGACAGCCCAGGGAAACTCAAAAAGACCAGGAAACAAAGAAGAAGAGAGAAAAGGTTATGGCTGGAAACTAAACAGGTTGGTAGCTCTGAGGTTGCACCAGGTCTGATCAGCTGTGATTTAAAAAAGAACAGGTGGCTGATGCATCTTTAAAACCTTTTTTTCACAGGTCCAGGAAAATGTAAAAGAAGGACTGCCTCATTTTGTGTTGAAAAATGGGTTATTATACCATAACTGTGTTAATCCAGTAACTCAAGATTGTGTAGAACAGCTTATGGTTCCTAATGTATACAGATAAAAACTGATGCAATTAGCACATGACCTACCCATGGTAGGCCATGAGGGAAGGGATAGAACCCTTGGGTGCATAACCTATAGATTTTTCTGCCTGGCATTCATAAGGATGTAGCAGCTTATTGCCAAGCATGTCCCCAGTGCCAATTGGTTGCTCAAGGTGGGAAAGCAGATAAGGTACCCATGCAACCTATTCCATATGTCATCACTCCCTTTGAGCACATTGCAATGGACATAGTTGGGCCTCTGACAACCAGTTCAAAAGGCAATAGGTTTATTTTGGTTGTCTGTGATTACGCTACCAGATACCCTGAGGCTATACCCTTACGTACTGCAAAGGCTCCTCAGATTGCCGAGGAATTGGTCAAAATTTTTAGTAGGGTGGGTATCCCTCAGGAGATCCTGACTGACAGAGGAAGTAACTTTACTTCCGAATTGTTAAAGGAATTGTACAAACTTCTGGATGTATCAACAGTACGAACCTCCCCCTATCATCCCCAAATGGATGGCCTTGTAGAACGTTTCAACAAAACCTTGAAAACTGTGTTAAAAAAGTATGTGCAGGAAGAAGGGCACGATTGGGACAGGTTTCTTCCCTACCTTCTTTTTACATATAGGGAGGTACCCCAGGCTACAACAGGTTTTTCCCCATTCACACTATTGTATGGTAGGAATCCCCGTGGCCCCCTGGATGTTGTGAAAGAGCATTGGGAGGAAGGCAGAAATGTGGGACATACTAACATATTGGACTACATGACTTCCTTAAGAGAAACGTTGGTGAGGTTTGTCACCATGGCACATCTGAATGTGTCCAGTAACCAGGCAGAGCAGAAAAGGTGGTACAATGTAGGACTGAAGGAGAAATGTTTTAACTCAGGAGAGCAAGTACTGTTATTTTTGCCATCAACAAACTGTTGATGAAATGGCAGGGTCCCTTTAAGGTAACACGCCAAACAGGGGTGGTCAATTTTGAGATCGAGATGCCAGGGAGGTGGCCCCAGAAACGCATTTATCATGCCAACTTGCTGCATAGGTGGTTAGAAAAACCAGCTCCCCCCTCCTACATAGAAACATAGAATTTGACAGCAGATAAGGACCGCTTGGCCCACCCAGTCTGCCCATTTCCCTACCTGATGGATAAGCTGCAGGTCCTAGTTAACCAGCAGCCTACTTCTTCCTACTCCCACCCCCTAGAATTGCCTTAAGACTGTCCCATGCATGCTTGAATTCCACTACTGTTTTGACTCCACAACCTCCTCTGGAAGGCCATTCCATACATCCACAACCTCTCTGTGAAAAAATACTTCCTTAAATTACCTCTGAGCCGCCCCCCTTCTATCTTCAAATTGTGCCCCCTTGTTCTTGCACACCTCTTTTTTTGAAAGATGCTACCCTCTTGGACTTTGTTGATTCCCTTGAGGTACTTGAAAGTTTCTATCATGTCTCCCCTCTCCCTCCTTTCCTCAAGGCTATACATATTAAGCTCCTTAAGTCTCTCCTACTCTATTTATTCACCCTGAACAGTTGCACACTGAGTTGGATGTTGCTTATGAATGATTAGATCCTTCTCAAGAGAAGCAGAATGTACAGATCAGTCCTGAGTTAGACCCAGAACAGAGCAAAGAGGTACACGACTTGCTATGGTACTACCAGCACACCTTCACAAATACACCAGGTCGAGCAAAAGGGGTGGTACATAACATAAGTCATACAATCAAAACTCATACATCAAAAACCGTATAGGTTACCTGAAAGGATGAGGTCAGAGGTCATAGATGACGTACGAAAAATGGAATATCTGGGAATGACAGTGCCTTCAATGACGTCTGGTCTTCACCCATGGTTATGGTCCCAAAAAGGAAGGCGTGTCTAAGGCTATGTTTAGATTTTAGGAAAATCAATGCCATCTCATCCTCTGATGGGTACTCCATGCCCAGAATTGATGATTTTCTGGATAAAATAGGAACAGCTAGATACATCAGCACACTAGACTTGACAAAAGGGTATTGGCAAATACCCTTGGCATTAGATGCATAGGTACTGACTGCCTTTTGCACTCCCATTGGTCTATATCAGTTTGCAACAATGCCATTCAGTCTTCATGGTGCCCCTGCCACATTTCAGAGGTACATGGACCACATTCTTAGGCAACATACACAGTATAGTGCTGCATATTTGGATGATGGTGTTATCTTTAGTCCAAACTGGCAAACCCATTTGACAAATCTAAGTACAGTCATTCAAGCCATTACTGATGCAGGACTGACCATTAACCCAGCAAAATGTTCCCTAGCAAACACTGAAATAAAGTACCTAGGGTTTGTAATAGGGCATGGGTCAGTAAAACCAGAAAAGAGTAAGGTAGAGGCTGTTGCAAATAGCCCTATTCCCACCACGAAAAAGCATGTTAGTTCCTTCCTGGGTTTAGTTGGGTACTACAGGAGATTTATCCCTGATTTTTCAATCGTAGTGACCCCCTTTGACTGAACTCACCAAAAACAAATTTCCTAATAAGGTTAAATGGACTACTGCGTGTGAGAAATCCTTCCAGAACATAAAGGCTATTTTATGTTCTGCCCCAGTCCTTAAGAGTCCAAATTTCCAGGTGCCCTTTGAGGTGCATACAGATGCATCAGACACAGGGATAGGGGCTGTTTTGTCTCAGACTGACAAAAAAGGAGAGCATCCTGTGATCTATATCAGCAGAAAACTTCATGAGCGAGAACAGAAATACTCGACCATTGAAAAGGAGTGTCTCGCCATGAAGTGGGCCATTGTGTTCTTACGCTATTACCTGTGGGGCACTGAGTTTACCATCTTGACAGACCATAATCCGTTGTGCTGGTTAAACCAGATGAAGAAAAAGAATGCACGGATTATGCGATGGTACCTTGCCCTACAGCCATATAGGTTTACGGTTAAGCATAGAGCAGGTGCCCAGCATAAAAATGCTCAATTTTTTGTCTAGATTTGGAGCTGATAACCAGATATTGAAGGGAAAAGTAAACTGAACTGTGGAGAAAAAAAAAAAAGATAGTTTTTGTCAAGTGTCATGAATAGACACTAAACCTCAGGAAATAGAACGGTATCGTAGCTATTGTCAATATCTAGATACTGATATACCGTTACTGTAATTACAAGGGTTCCTGAGGGGAACTTCTGGAGTAGGTGGGCGGAAGTTCCAACCCTTCAAGGGTAGAAGGGTCTGAGTCAACAGTTGTTGCCTTCTTGTGTGGGGAGGAGTGTAACAGGGTCCCTGTTCCCTGTAAGGTTTACTCCCCTACTAATAAAAAAGATGGTCCCCTTCCCCCTTTTTCTCTCACACTGTTCTGTCCTCTTCATCTTTTCTTCTGTCCTTTTCCTTTTTTTTCATGTCAGGGTGGCCAATCTGACATATCTCATTGCTTACTTTACTATCACTTTTCTTAAACCCCCACCAGATAGGGCTGAGTGCAGTGTAAAGCACTCTCCCTAGTGGAAGATATGTCCAAACATGAGTAGTGCTTTACTTTTAAATGGTGAAAACACTCCTGAATTTCCTGGAGTGTTCCCAGTTTAGCAGTAGTGCCCAGAGCAAAACAGAAGTGTCTAGATAAAGAATAAAACATTCATGTACAAAGAAAACAGCCCAGAGATGTTGTAACCGGGCTGATAAAGGAAACAGCCAAATGTTGGAAATGGGGTTAGGAAAGGCCCAAATGAAATGTTTTGCTGATGGCTGCACATTTCAGCCATTGAAGCAATAAAGGAAATTGCTGCATAGTGGCAGGGGCTGCTAAAGTAGCCTAATAAGAGCCCTTGCAAGGTTTAAGTAAAACGGCAGCATTTCAAAACAAAAATGAGGGCTAAAATGGTTCTAAGGTTACTACAAGAAAAGAAAAGAAAGAGTGGTAATTACTGAAATAAAGATACAGGTCTCCTAAGCTGGCAGAAGAAGGGATATGAAGAGCACACCCTCTAGCTCCCATTCTGTTTGTCAAAACAGAGACACCTGAAAACCAGAAAGAGTAATGATGCTGTAATTACCTGTGGGTTTCCCTGCAGTTCTTGCTATAGGGCTGGCTACCCAGAAAATGGCTGGTTTTAAAGATGCAGGCTTCAGTGACATCAGAACAAGGGAGGGGCTTGCTTCCAAATGAGTCCCAATCAAGCCTAAAAGAGCAGCTATTGATCCCTACCTGTAGGTGTTTTTAAACTAAAGTCTCTTAGCAAGTAAAGGAGTATAGGGACTTGGAAAAGCATGAAATAAAATGCATTTATTCTGTAAAATAAAAGAATAAAAGCCTAATTGTTTCCTTGATGTTGGTCACCTGGCCATGATGTCATCAGCCATAAGGCTATAAAAACTCACCCCTAGAGGGGTGTTTAGAGAGAGAGGTAGGCCAGTGAGCTGCTGGTCTTACAGGAGGAAGGTGCGTTTGTTTTCACACCAGTGAATTGGTTTAAAAAAGTGGTAAAATTAAGAGAAGAAGTGACTAGGGAAGAGTTATCTTCAGAGTTTTGTTTATTTTGGTGTGTTGACTAACACCTTGCTTTTTTTTCTTTCTCATTTCTGTAAATATTAATTTTATTTTGATTTTGAATAAAAAAATCATAAACGCATTCGTGCGTCTTTGTTATGCATCATACCACCTGCCTAAGTGTCTGTTATTCCCACACCATAACAATATATTCCACTAGATTGGTAATGTATCTCTTCTTATGGGCTTTTGCAAAGCAGAGGCATACCTCCTGAATAATTAAATGGGCTTCCACTGCAACTAGTATAATTTTTGTGTTTTATTCTCTGAGACTAGTACCTGTGAGGATGACAGACGAGAACATTTGAATGTCACTAGAGGGAGGGTTTGACTTGTTTTCTAGTGTTCTAGTTTGGTTCGGGATTGGCAGACTTCGGCAGCCTATAGTTCCAGCTTGGTTCAGTTTGATTTGATGAGTAGACATTTGGATTTGAGTTCAGTTCAGTTCAAGTTTTTTGTGTGTAACTTTTCAGTTCAAGTTCAAGTTAGATGTCTCCCTATTGCCTCCATGTGGGCTATTCTTGTTTCACATTGTGTGGGTTCGAGTTCGGTTCGGGTTCATCTTTTTTTCCTTAGGGTTCAAGCTCAGTTCAGATCGGGCAAAAATCTAAAAGTTCAAATTCTGTTTGGAATCAGCACAGAGATGAACCCTCCCTCTAAATGTCGCAGTAAGCATTAATGATTCTCTGAATACCATAACGTGTGCAGCTGGAGGTTGTGATTCTGGTCAGGGAAGAGGGAAGAGCTATGAACCACCACGAGCAGTGCCTGATGTCTCTCAATCTGCAGCAGAGTTTGCAGATAGGGATACATTTTATTGTGGGTGGAACATCAGGCATGTACCCAGGAGAGTCTGTGGGCAAACTATTGTATTCTAAACAGCATTGCATGCCAGGACTGGGTAGGAATCCACTAGACTACCAGGGGAAGTAGAACAATGTGAACAGGGGTTGGATGAGGGGTCAGCTGGTATCACCACAGCAAGTGCCACATTAGGATGTGAGGGGAAAAAAGTTTGTTATTTTTTTGTGTTTGCCCCTTTATAAATGTAAACATCCTCATTCCCCCCCTTGCTTTACAACAATAACTGATAATGTATCAAGGGCTATATCAAGTAAAATAATGTGTCTGTAGCTGTTACTGTATAAGCAGTTCCACTGGGTTCCCTGTTTTAGTCAGATAAACAAAAGCCTGTGTAACCCCCCCAGTTAGAACACTATTTTAGTGTACTGGACTGTACACACTGAGTTACTTTTTGGGGCTCTGCACCCGTGACCTTAAAAGGATTAATTTTATTTCCTCTGGGTGACTGTTCATGGCTGGTGGGGAGTACCCTTGACGGCATGCTTTTCTGGCTGGTGCTGGAGTGCGCGGGCAGGAAAAGAGGGGTTGGAGATCATGAGTGGGGCCAATTGCCCACTTCTGGTGGTGCCTTGATGTTTCCAGGGAGAGAGGAGGCCAAAATCAGCTGGACAGGATGAGGCGACGGCCGAAAATAAGAGACTTCCAGATGGGGGGAAGCTGTAGTGCCATGCAGGAGAGACAGCTGAAGCGTTATGCCAGTGGGCACGTAAGGGATTAAAACCTGAAGTGAAGGGAGAAAGATGCCAGGAAAGAGGGATGTGTTTGGGACGTCACATCCACAGAGGGAATCTCCATACATTTCAAGAGCTCTGGAATCTAAAGTCATGAAGAAGGGGGGTGGCAGCTGCAAGACTGAGGTTTTATAGCCCCTGGGCCTGAAGGGAATACGTTAGGCCCTTGGGGACAGTTTTGTTTTGGCTGTTGTGAAGCTGGGAAAAAGAGAGAGAGCTGAGTTATGTTGCAGGGATGTGCCGCCTGTAGTTCAGACGAGGCAGTCACCCAGGACGGTTTTAGAAGAGGCCATGAGTCTGGGTTGGGATTTACTGACTTTATTTCAAGGTCAGTGAATAATGAGATGTCCATGATTTGAGCAGTGAGCCAAGTCTGGGGAAATAAATGGGTCCTGCCAGCGTAGAGAGAAAGACAGTGCGGTCAGCATGGGGAGCCAGGTTTGGAGCTGCCCAGGAGAGAATAGGTACTGACTGATTGGGATATGTTGCCTAGAATTATGGGTCATCAGCACAATGCCCCACTGGAAATGGACACTGTGAACCAGGACTTATGGACATTTGGTGGACATTGCTTTGAGGGACCCCTGGGTCCATAGCCTTATTACTCCCCCATGGAATAAATGTTTATCAAGCTACCATGCTCCTTGGAGTTATCAAGTTTTATTAAATGATCCTTCTGGCATTTGCCACTGAGGTTGATCTTTTAATATTTATGAATTTGTACTGTTACTAATCAAGTTTGCTTCCTAGCTGACACCCCATAGAGCAACCTGCGCCCCAATCCTGAGGAAGAAAACAAGCCATTTCTGGGCAGTTTCTGTTGTGGTTCCACCTTCCCCATGGACATTCCACCATTATACCCTTTGACACTGGGGAGGGGGTGGGCTACAAGTGGGGGCTCATGAGGGATTTGGGGTGCCCTTCCTGCAGTAAGTTGGTCCCACGGTGGTCACTGGGTGAAGTTATGAACTGTTCTGGGACTGTGTTAATGAAACTGAATGGATAGCATGCCACTGTGGAGCTGAGGAATTTCACACCATTCAATGAATGTTTGGGCCAGGGAGAGATGGCAGAGAGTAACTTGTGGCCAGCATATGTGAGGACAATGGAAATGGATTGGATCCCACTGCTAACTGTGTAGGGATTGAACTGCTGTGCCTGGTCGGGGGCATGACTGAAGATTGCTTGGCACCGTGTGGGAGTGGATTTGTTCAGAGGAACAGCATGGTCATTGTGGATAACACCTATTGTCAGCTCCAACTTTGTTATTTTTATGGAGAAAAAAAATATATGTATCTCCTCTGTAGCCCACGTGCCCATTTTGGGTGACCTATGTCTGTGCATTGGAATCTTCAGTGAACTGCACCATAGTAAGTACTTGTGTTTATTCTGCTGGTCAGAATTAAAGAGGCCTCCTGGTAGAGTTCTGCTTGATCAATTTTGGTGCGCTGTGAATGTGTAGGGCACAAGTGGGAAAATCAAGATACAGTGAGTGAAAGGGGACTGAAAGTGAGGATTTTTTTCCTTTTCTATTAATGTTGTAGGTGTGTTTAGACTGGGACTACCATCAAGAATGGTGCAAAGCCCCCAGCACCAGACATTATGGTACCCACACAATTGTTCAGATGGCTTTGGGAGATGGTAGAAAGATCATCCGCTACCAAGAAGTGTGCCTCTGCAAAAACAAGGGCCTGGAGAGCTTATCCCAGTGTGTGTCTGGTGTCGTGAGGGGAAGCAGAGAGTACATGTATACTTATTACCCCTTCACCTGCATAGATGGCCTGGTTTACTGCTATCTCCATAGATTCAGAAGAGGCCATTTTGGAGGGATGGGAGAAGCTCTTCATGGCCCTGGCTCCCAATGAAGATGCAGAAGCCACAGCTGCCATGGGAACATTGGAGCCCTACCCCCAAACTGGTGCATTACCCCCAGACAGTATGACTCAGGCAAAGAGGTTCAGTATTACGTAAGCATTTCTTCACTGAGAGTCATGGATCCATGAAATGGCCTGCCTGCCGAGTTGATGGGAGCAAATACCATGACAGCATTCACACAGGGATGGGACAAAGCAAGGGCTAATTTAGGAGGTCACTGGGACAGAGATGGACAAAAAACATTATGGGGGTTAGGACCTGTGACCAAAAATAGGTCTTGGGAACTCATGGGCAGACTTGATGGACCCTTGGTCTCCTTCTGCTGTCATTTTCTATGTTTCTATGTTTCAGTAAAAGTTATGACCACAGCTCAATCGATTTTGGTGCCCTGTGATTGTGTAGGGCACAGGTGGGAATATCAAGTGAGTGAGCTGGGACTGAGAATGATAACTTTCTTTTTCTACTGTATTAATGTTGTTGGGGTGATTGGACTGGGACCACCATCAAGAATGGTACAAGAATCACAAGCACCAGACATTATGGTGCCCACGCAATTGTTCAGGTGGCTTTGGGAGGTGGTAGGAAGATCATCCACTACCAAGGAGCATGCTCTCTGCAAATACAAGGGCCCAGAGATAGAGCCCATCCCAGTATGCACCTGATGTTGTGAGGGGAGGTAGAGAGTATCTGGACACTTATCACCCCTTCATCTGCTTAGATGGCTGAGTCAATCTGCTACCTCCATAGATTCAGAAGAGGACATTTCAGAGGAACAGGAGAAGTTCTTCATGGCCCTGGCCCCCAAAGAAGATGCAGAAGTCACAGCTGCTATGGGAACATTGGAGCATACCCCCCAAGCTGGTGCATTACCCCCAGAGAGTATGGTGCAGGCAAGGAGGTCCAGTCAGAATTCTGACAGCAACTCCCCACTACTTAAGGTGGCACCATCGCTCAGGTTGACAACCCATGAGGACTTCAGTGTCCCTCTGGAGGCAAGCAAATTGGACAAGCCACTACAGCCTGAGACCAGCACTGTCCAGCTTCCTGTTTCCTCTGGTGCCTCATCAGAAGCACCAGCTGCCAGCAAGCCATCAAGTCCCCCATCTGCGAAGCCAGAGCCTAACCCATCGAGTGAGCTGGCTGCAGTGGGTCAAGAGGTTAAGCCGGATGTAGAGGTGGAAGGCATGGGAGGAGGAGTTGGAAGAATATATCCCAGCAGATTACTATTCAGAGGTATTGTCAGCTCATTAGGTGGGGTCCTCAGCTTATGGGACAGCTAAATCCAGGCCCTAGGAGACATCCAGGCAAGCCAGAGAGAGAACATCATGTGTGGTAGTATAAAGAAGGCGTAAAGCTTCCCCTGGGACAGCCCCCCCCTCCACCGGACAACCATAAGGAGTTTGCCAGAGTGGTCTCAGGCTGAAAGAATTGTCAGGAAGCAGATTAGGCAAGATTATCCACAATATGAGTATCTTTACTTGCTCAAGCAGATCTGGGATGTTATCAAATACAAGAGGAGGGGAATGAATATACAAGGAAATCCTGCATAAGCTCTACCGGAAACATGGCTTGGATGTACATAGCTCTACCATTTCGCTGTAGGAGGCTCAACAGGTTGCTAAGGGAATTTGTGAGCAATGTCTATGAAGGACTCACTTTGACAAAAAATTACACCATGATACAGGACCAGGACGGAGGCCGAGCAAGATACTGCATAGAGGACAGGGACTCGTGTGACCACCCCAGAACAAAGTCGGATCCCCGCTACTATTTCCCCTGCCAGTGAGAAGTTGGTGCCAAGATGGGCTGTAGAGTGACTGTTTGTTGTGACCCCCACTGGAGAACAGCAGATGGGTGAGACCAAACTTTTTTCCCTTTCTTGCATTCTAGTTCAGTTGCTATAAAAGAGTAATTTGCTGACTTGTTTTATACTATGAACTTTTGTTATGACTGGGGAATTGCCTCAAGGGGGGTCAAACAAGAATGCAGTTTTGTTATTGTATCTTAATTTGGAAAAATAAAGGTTGCAAAGTTTGTTACTGCCTCATGTTGAAGGTAAGCTGGGGGAGGGGGCAGACCCTAAAGTAGAATTTTTTTATTTATTTTTTTATCATATAAGATTTTATTCATGATTTAAATTTTTACATACATATAAGCCCAAAAGCATAATCATATACCTGTTTCAATGAATCAGTTAAGAAAAGCAAACTTCAAAACAATGACAAACATACCAACAGTAATGTATGTGTAACTGAAAAAATCCCATCAACTTTATGTGTGTTCAATTTACTCTTTATAACCAGGATGATTGATCGGAAAGTGACGTAGGGTTTTAGCCATTCAAGGGAGGGGTGCAAATGGGGCATGCAGGAGAAAATTCCTGTTCCTGTCAGAGAAAGGTCCCATCTGGGGGGGGGGATGGGCTGTCAATCTGGAAGCGGGATGTTGCCTGGGGCAGGGAGGGGAGCTGAGTACAGATGGGATCCAAGACATTTGCCCCACTTCTTGAGATAGATGGGGAAAGCATTGTACATGATGTACGTTACTCTCTTGAAGGTGACCAGGAAGGCTAGAGCAGAGTGCAGTGTCAGAAGCAAAGAGGGTTGAGGCCTTGTCCACTTCATTAGGAAAGCCCTTTTGGCTTCCATAACAGCCACAAGCAGCTATTGAAGGTCTGAGGGGCTATGGTCCCTGAGTTGGGATGTGTCCCCCAGAATGATGAGTGCGGGAAGGGGGAAATTGTTGTCTGCAAGACTTCTGAGCAATCTTGTAGTACTGCTGCCCAAAAGGTTAACAGGTGGGGACATGCCCAGAGGATGCATGTTAGATTGGCTCTTGGTGTGTTACAACTCCAGCAGTTGGAATGGGGTAACAGGTCTCACTGGTGCAAAGCTGCTGGGTGCAGTACCATCTGTGGATCAGTTTGTCTGGTATCAACTGATCCCTGGTGTCCTGGTAGGCAGCATGGGCTAATTTGAGACATGCTACGCAGGCGTCCTCAGATATATTTGCTTGAATCTCAGATTCCCACTGTAGCTTGCATTTTACCGTGGGGTCTGGCTGGGCATCCCTGATGGTTTTATAGATCCACCCTGCCCCCCCCTTACTGCCTTTGTTTTTGTGTATTGAGAGAAAGCCAGGCCCATTCGGATTGCGATGGGTGCTTGTGCTGTATTGCCAGTAAAGCACTCCTGAGCGGCAGATATTGCCAGAACTCTGTTCTGGGGATATCAAATTTCTATTGTACCTGTTGGAAGGGGAGCAATATGTTCATGTTGGGTGCTAACAAATCACCAATTGTGTGTATGCCTGCCTTTCCCCAAGAAGGGCAGTTAACCAAGGCCTTGCCTATCAGCACTTCTGAGGAGCCCATATGGATACATTATATCACCATTGTGGGTGCTGTGTGTCCTTGGGGCTGTGTGTCTGTGAGAAGCATTGTTGCCATGCCTGTCTATTGGCCAGTATGATTGGGTTTTGGTCTCTAAGCTTTGGGGGAACAGAAAACTCAGCAGTAGCTTACCGCAAGGTAATTGGGAAATGTGTATTCAATAACTGGCTTATAAAAAATGCTTGCTTTTGATAATTGGGATGGATGCATAATTGGGATGAAAAGCCTGCCACGAGGCCATCCCAATTAAGCAGCTTCTGCTGTAGTGCCATGATCTGGTTCAGAGATTGCTCTAGGTTTGTCCGGGTAAGGAGAAGGTCATCCGTGTAGGAGTTTACTAATCATGTATCTTCACCCGTGCTTATGCCTTTGATAGAGGCTGAATCTAAGAGCTTTCTTGTGAGTGAGTCTATGGAACTCAGGAAAAGCAGCAGTGACAGGGGGCACCCTTTTTGTGTTCCTCTGTGCAAGGGAAAGGCTTGGGAGAAGTTGTGATTCATGAGCACAGTGGTTGACGTGGAGGAGTATAGGATGGAAATCCAACTATGGAAGCAGGGGCCAAAGCCATACTCCTTGAGGACTGCATGAAGGTACGACCATTCGACAGAGTGAAGGTTTTTCTGAAATTGACAGGCATGGCTGCCATTGGCAGGGGACTGGTCCGGGCCAACCATTTCAGTTGGAGCACAGTGCGGAGATTGTTCGCCCCGATTTCCATTTTCTAAACCCCGCTTGAGAGGGGTGAATGATAAGGGGGAGCAACCTTTCCATCCTGTTGGCTAGGGCCTTGGCAACCACTTTGGGGTCTGTGGACAACAGGGATGTAGAGCGGAAGTTCGCACAATCTAGAGGGTCCATCAATTTCTTCGGGAAAAGTATTATCATAGCCTCCTTCATGGTGGGGGTAGTATCTCCCCTTCCTGGCTGCTGTCAGGGCAGGCAAAAGTGATGGGACCTTCACCTGTGGCATTAGTTGATATAAATCAGTGACCAGCCCATCTGGGCCTGGGGCATGACCCTTCGTGAGTTGCTTAAGCAGCTTGGAAAGCTCTTCCTCCATTAAGGGGGCATCCAATTCTTCCAGGAGGGATTGGGAGATTTGGGACATGAGCATGCTTTCTACGAAGTCCTGAATGTCAGGTTGGGCAGTGCCGGGTGGTAAAAGTGAGGAGTATAAGTTTGAGTAGCCGTTGAGCACTGTCCCATTGATGCCCTCTGGGTTCTAGTGATCTCCTGTGTTGCATTACGAAGTGCCAGTATCTGGAATTCCACTTTTTATTTCCGAAGTCTATATGACACCAACTTCCCACTCTTATCCCTTGATTCCCAGTAGGTGTGCTTTGTCCTGAGCATGAGCTACTCTGCCTTCCCAGTTATCAAAGTGTTGATTTTATATTTAAGGTCAACGATATCCACCACCATTTCCTGAGTTCGATATGGTGTGGCCTTAAACAACCTCTCCTTACTTGTTAGGGCCTCTTGTAGCTGTGCCATCTCTGCTCGTCTTTGCTTATTTTGATGTGCAGTGTATGAAATAAATTGTCCCTGATGTAAGCCTTAAATTCTTCTCAAACTACCCCAGGTGCTGTCTCCCCATTGTCTCCCCATTGTCGTTAGTTTGAAAGTATAGTTTGGCTTCCTCTACTATCCACCTGCAGAATTTAGTGTCCTTGAGCAAGAGAGGATTACATCTCCACCTAGTGGAGTGGGTCTGCCTAGAAAGGGGAGTGAATGGCAAACCCACTGGGGCGAGGTCTGATATCAATATGGACTTAATCATGGGTTTCTGGGTTTTAGGGGCTGCAGCTCCGTTGACCAACTAGAAGTCGATACGGTTATGGGACCCGTGCACTGGGGAATAGAAAGTGTAGTCCCTCACATCCAGATGTTCTCTCCTAGAGCCCACATTCTACCACTAAAGCCTCCAGGGCTGCCCTCGCCCAGGGTACAAATCGGATGTAATTTGAGACCTGTCCAGAAAGGGATCAGGCACTAGACTGAAGTTGCTTCCCATGAGAAGGGGTTGTCTGAGTCCCCTTTTACATCTGTCAAGGTCTGGCTCACATCAGTGAAAAAGTTGACATCATCGCTGTTTGGTGCATAGACGTTAGCAAGCATGACCTGTCCCCTTAGAAACGCAAAACGTGTTACTATCCATCTTCCCTCTGGATGTATTTTACACCACTCCAGTTGACATGTTAAAGCTTTATGAAGCAGAATGGATACCCTTTGAACTTAGATGAGGCTGAACTATGATGCACTTGTCCCACCCATGATTTTTTTCAGCCAAGCCTCGACCTTAGTGGTGAGGTGTGTTTCCTTGAGGAAGGTCACTTCTGCTCTAAGATGCTTCAAGTGTTCACTGGGTGGTTCATGCCTTTAATGTTCCAGGAAACACATTTAATTTCCACTGGGTGTCCCACAGTCATGATGCCAACCCTCCCCAGGGACTGCGCTACTGTCTAAGAGAGTTACTACTAATGGGCGGGGGATGGAGTGGCCTCCCACAGAGCCTGTGGGACTACTTGCTGGGTGTGCAGACCAAGATTATGTTAATTCCCCTGTCTGCAGGGTCCAACCTCTGGGTAAAAAAGTGAGGGCCACATCTGTGGATGGGCCTCCCTGGCTGGTGGTGGTTGTGGGGGGGGGACCCTGGATTCTTCTGGCAGGATTGTGTGGTTGTCCACTACCCCTCTAGACCCTAACCAACACTGTACAGGGACTTCCCCCATAGCGCACCTAATTATGAAAGGAGTGTGGACAGACTTGGCCCTACGTAAGGAAAGCCTAATGGGCCTAATTATAACAGTGGCTGAGGAAGAGAGGCAAAAACACCCAATAACGAAACTTGCAACAGTAAAAGTCCTGTCTAACATCCTATGTTCTGTGTGTAGATGGAGTAACTAAATACTATAACAGCTGTTTCTGCTTTCTATTCATGCCACTTCATTGCCATGTCTCATCCTTCCCTTGGGGTCTCTCCATTGCACCATACAGGCTGCGCCGTAAGGACCGGAGGAACTCACTCTGTTAGTGTCCCGCTCCAGTATTCTCATCATCCCGGATGACCCCCTGGGTGGGGTGGCGTGGCCCCCTTTCCCTTCCAAATCTTCAGGGGAGTGTGCACCTGGAGCTGTACCCCCCAGCTGCTGTCGGTCGCTGGTACGGGAGCCTGTCGCCTGGCCCAGATGTGTTTTTATTTTCCTGTGTTCTGGTCCCTGCCCCTTGCAGACATCGGCACTTTGGAAGGACCAGTGAGATGGAGGCATGCAGAGACATGCCTTTGCTTGGGTCCTCGGCCGATGTCTGCCCCTCCCTGTGATTCTGCATCCTCTGCTGCACCACCACCCGTGGTCACCCATGTGGCAGTATGGCAGTGAGGACCACAGCCCACCCCTCCCCAGAGAAGGAGAGCAGCACATTGAGCACTCAACCCTTCTCCCCATGGCCAGCCCTCCAGCAATCCGGGCTCACTACTGAACATGGGTCGCTGGTGTCAAAAGCAGTAGAGCTACCACTGCACCACTGGGCTAGCCACAATAGTTGTTTCTTACTCTAAACAGTCAGTGCTAGTAAATGTTCTTAACCAACAAAAAACAGAAAACAATCTAAGGTATCTACGGTGTAAGTGAGAAGGAAACACAACAGTGTTCTAAGCCCTGCCACTGAGATACCAGCTTGAGGTAGAGAAGTGACCCTAAATGATGTAAACTGGCTCAAACCCAGTTTCTTTTTCTCAGCATTCCTGACAGAAGCCTAGTGTATTGTTTAATTGCTTGAGTATAATTACACTGTCCCCTCATCTATAGCTGTGAGGAGAATGTCCTAAGTAAAGACCATAAAACTGGACGGTCTTGTTCCTCATGTTACCCTGGTGGGATCTTGGGAGGGGGCACCAGTTCATCATTCCCTAGCTCTCTGAGGGGATCAATTACAATATCAGTCACCAGAGTGGACTACCTGTTCAGTCAGCGATCTAAAAGCTGCGATGGAACATATATAATGATAGATCCCTGTGTAATCGGGAGGGGGTGGGGGTGGAAAGAGGCGGATGCATTCTTGGCAGTCCTTTTCTCTCCATCAGTAGGATGTGTTACCCTGGGCACCTCCCATAAGAGTGTGGCAACAGTCGGCCCCTGAGGCAACATACTGTGCTATATTACATTGCTTGTGATGCAGGGGTGGCTACTTTATAAATGGGAAAAGTTCTAAATACAATAAGCAGTTTGGAGGGTAGAGGCCCCACAATGTCACCTTTGACAAGGAGGGGGAGTGACTGGGGGTGGGTGGTGAAGTAATCTACTCTGGGGAACTGTGCTCCTTGACTGCCACTCCTTTTAGGACCTTACAAGTGGTCCATTCATATGTGTATATATATATATATATATATATATATATTCTATACAAAAAACTGCGTTAATGCATCATTTAGAGTTAAACCACAAAAAGTCACAATAATGAAAATCTTTAGCGCCTCCCCGGACCACTAATCATCCCAAGATTGACAGATGACAGGGTGTGTCATTGGGTTGTGAGACCTAAATGTCACCCATTCCATGTGCAATGATATTGACAATGGACAGCGATAAAGAATGGGTGACATTAGCTCACAACCCCAATGACACACCCCGTTATCTGTCAATCTTGGGATAAGTGGCGGGTCCAGGGGGGAGGGGCAACCCTAAAGATTTTTCATTTCCTGACTTTTTGTGGTTTAACCCTAAATGATGCATTAAAGCAGTTTTTTGCATAGAATTGCCTTACTTTTTGAGAAAGAATAGAAAACTAAGAACTTGCGGAAGCTCGTAGGAGCATGGGCCCTGCGCTCCCACCAACTTGTAAACGTGTCTCTACCATCAACACCCTCCAAATTTCAATGTAAATGACCAAACCATGTCTGAGATATAACATGTTAAAGATTGAGATTTTCATTCATCAGAGTTGCAGAATTCCACACCTGTTGACATTTTACAGACACAACTGAAAAGTACATCCATGACACTAAGGCTAGGTACCCTATCAATTTTAAGTCACCACCACAATGCAAAACACTGTCCACAAAATGTAAACTGCGTCACACAATGTCTCCACAAAAAATATTTTCTCTGACACATAAACACCATAATTCACATATACAGGACATGTTGTCAATACCCTCCAAATTTCAAGTAAAAAGACCAAACCATTTCCGAGATATTTAAACTTAAAGATTGTGAAAATTGGCCTATGTATTCCATTATAAAATCTGGCTATCTTGTCCCTTCCTTGCGATCAAAGATGATGATCAAAATATCTTGCGATCAAAGAATTTGCAGGCTCGCAATAAAAGAATTTGCAGGCCACCCCTGAGCTGAGAAAATTGTATTTTTACCTCACGATGCAAGATCGCGATCAAAGAATCTCGCGACCAAAGAATTTGCAGGCTCGCTAACAAAGATCGTTTGCGAGTCGCGATCAAAGAGTTTAAAACATTATAACTCTATTTTTTGACAATTTTAGGTGAAACCAAAGGCATAGGTTGATAGATCAAAGCCCCCTGAGTAAAACTCATGCAGGATTTACTTCAGGAGTGACCCCTGAGCCGAGATATTTGATGTTTTCTGACGGAATGTGAAAAACAAGATGGTGGACCTGGCGATCAAAGAATTCTCAGGGACAAAGATTCTTTGACCCTGAGGCTGCAAATTCTTTGACCACTAGGGGGACGAGATGGCCCAAACCCCATTCTTTGTTCGCAAAACAACCATATAAATTTTCCCATTGACTTATAGGAGCTTAACAGTGCCATAACTTTCGAATGTCTTAGTATTTTTTCACCCAATGAAAAGCCACATGTTTGACCACTGAAGTTCTTTCAGATGAGCCATCTCACAGACTGGCATGCCACACGATGGCCGCGCAGGGACATGGCAAAATCCCTAAAACTGCCTCCAAAACTGGGGAAAAGTGCATTTTTCAGCGTTTTGGTGCAAAACAGATCATCAGTCTGACCAAAACAAAATTTGCTAAATCAAGAGATCTACCATGCCCCACCGTGCATTCCGAATTTCAGGTAAATCTGTTGAACGGGTCCAAAGTTATTAACACACAGAATTTTGAGTTTAACATAGAAGTGCCTTCATAACCCTAAATATAGTGGTGCGACCACGCACTATAATATATATATATGTATATATATATATATATATATATATTATGGTAGCACGGTAGTGCTACCATAGTTAGGGTTGAGAGCCATTTCTATGTTAAACCCCAAACTGCACCTTAATAACTTTGCAACCGTTTGATGGATTGCCTGAAATTTAATTTATGATCAAGAACCATAGGCCTTGGGATAAGCTAAGTTTTTACTGGTTGGGTATAAAGCTGCGGAATTATTAAGTGAATCTGTCTGGCGTGTTTACGCTTTTCTGAATTCTGTGGTCGCACCTACAGGTCGTGACGGTTTGTGTGACCAGCCCAAAATCTTCAGGGAACGGCAGCCGGGTCCCCGATGTGCCTTTTGAAGATTTCGTGAAAAATATTAAACGGTTCAAAAGTTATTCAAAAACAGTTTCCCATTATAAGTCAATGGGAAAAGTTAAAATTCAACACTTTCGCAAATGCATTTTTACTTTCGCAAATGGGCCTGTTACTTTCACAAATCGGCCATTTTGTTTTCAGTTGGTGATCAGAAAAATGGTTGGTATTTAAATTTGGGACCCTCTAGCAACCTAATTTTTTTTGTATTCACCTAGTCGGGCCCTGAGGATGCTTGCCATGTCTTTATTTTGTGGTAAAACACCCCAGAAATATGTTTTTCAAATTTCTGGAAAAAGTACTTTCGCAAATTACTTTCGTGCTCACGAAAGTGTCGCAAATTTTTGCGAAAGCTTTCGCAAATTGCGACAGTAGTTTTCTAGTCTGTGGGAAAATGACAGCAATTCTTTCGCACTGCGCTGCAAAAAGAACTGCTTGGGAGTTTTGAGCTGAAATTTGAGGAACGGAGCTGACATCTCACAGATGTGCCTTTCAGTGTTGTATTGAAAAATATTACATGGCAGAAAAGTTACAGCACTCCAAAGTTGACGGTTTTCCCATAGGATAACATTACGGCGCCGACGATTACAGAAACTTTGGCACCCTGCTGCAAAATAACGGTTTGGTCTTTTTCCTGAAATTTGAGGAAGACAGCCAACAGCCCAAAGATGCCCTTCAGTAGTTTGGTGAAAACATATCACACGGCGGCAAAGTTACGGCACTCCAAAGTTGACATTTTTCCCATAGGATAACATTACGGTGCCCAACGCATAACAGAAATCCTTTGGATCCCTGCTGCAAAATAACGGTTTGGTCTTTTTTTCTGAAATTTGGAGGGAAGATAGCCAACAGCTCACAGATGTGCCTTTCAGTGGTTTGGTGAAAAAACATTACAGGGAGGCAAAGTTATGGCGCTTCGAACTTTTCTTTTTTCCCCATAGGATAACATTACGGCGTTCGCCACGCCTTTCAGGGCCTGTATCTCGGAAACGGTGAGAGATACGGACTTTCGTCGAAAATTTCATACCCTTTAATAGGGCTAGATCCAGATTAGCAGAACAGTTGTAAATAATATGACTTTTAAATTTTTTTCTACGTCAGACGGTTCCTGAGATATAATGTATTTAGTATTCCAAGATCTCATTTTCATGCCTGACATTCATTATTTTGCATACATTATTTGTACTCACTGTCTTTCTCAATGCAGGTTTTGGGGAAAACCAGCCTGTGCGCTTACATTACTGTTACTGTTGCCCTTTCCGCTTGCGGTTCCGTACCCGTTTCACTTACCGTTGACGTCTGCGCCACCATGTGCGTTATCCTTTGCGTTTTCATTTGTGCTTGCGTTTCTGTTATTTTTTGCCATTTTCGTCTACAGTACTGTTTATCTTTCTGTTTCACTTTACATCACCATGCCCATTGACATTTCTGTTTGCAGGCACCATGTTACTATGTGACAACACATCACGTGGCAGACCATTCCCGTCTACGCCACCATGTGCGTTACCCTTTCTGTTCTCATTCGTGCTTGTGTTACCATGTGCGCCACTGTTAGCATTCTGTTTGCGTTGTGTCCCTGTTAGTATGCCACAAGATATAGGAAGGGAGCGGGGCCCAAGGGCTCCAGGCCCCCCGCCGACTATGGTGGGAGCGCGGGGCCCAGAGGGCACTGCGCTCCCGCTGCTGCATTACATTCACTATTTCTTGTTATCATTCTCAAAAAGAAGGGAAATTAGAGGCAAAAAACTCAGTTTAATGCATTAGTTAGAGTTGTTCCACAGCGACAAAAGTGAGGAAATTCGCTGTTAGGGTTGAAAACCCCTTGCACCCCCACCCACCCCCAACCGGCATTGGGGTGTGCATTGGGATCATGAGTCCTAACTCTCACCCCATTCTCCTATACTTCTGCTGCTTTACACTGTCATGGGGTGAGAGTTAGGCTGATGATCCCAATGCACACCCCAATGCCACCACGCAAGGCCATCCTTATGCTTTTCTTACACTTATGCTTCTGTTACTTTTTGCCATTTGTGTGTACCGTGACTGTTTCTCTTCTGTTTCACTTTATGTCACCAAGCCCATTGACATTTCCATTTACAGGCACCATGTTACTATGGACAGACATCACGTGGCACACCGCTCCGTCTACGCCACCATGTGCGTTACCCTTTCTGTTATCATTTGCGCCAGGTTACCATGTGTGCCACTGTTAGCGCTTCTGTTTGCATTGCTGCTCCTGTTACTATGCTACAAGACATCATGTGGCGGGCGCGCGGGGCCCTTACAGTCACTATTTCTCAATATCATTCTCAAAAAAAAGGGAAATTAGAGGCAAAAAACTCCGTTTAATGCATTAGTTAGGGTTGTTCCACAGCGACAAAAGTGAGGAAATTCGCTGTTAGGGTTGAAAACCCTAACTCCGAATTCACCCTCCCCAGCACCACACACACAGACACACACACACATTCAAGTATGGGGGAGGACCAAGTCAACACAACCAATGACAGACATCCAGCAGCAGGTGACAGAAATAACAAACAATTGTCTAAATGTACTACGAGACATCCCCACCCACCTGACCAGGTACTGCATGCTCAGTGGAGATCAACAGCAAAACTGAGGCCATGTACACCAAACGTACAAATCCCTGATTGCAGCTGCACACAACGTACCACACTTAGTAGTTGCATGGCCTTACCTACCGATGCCCCACACCACACCACAACTGGTACTGTGCCGTTATTCAATATAAATGCTGAAGGTGCATGATGACAGTTGTAGAAAGGTTTTAACACTCACTGAGTATACATTAATTAAGAGAAGCACATAAATTAACTACAAGACACTAGCATGCTCAAGATAAAAGTAGTGATACATTTAGTAGGTGATTTACATAGTAGTACATTTACTGCAATGGTTTACTCAACAAAGAGAGGCTGATGTAAACGTATGGAAAAGCATTGCCTGTTCAACGCTGTGAAATTGGTACTGCCAGTATCACATGCATTCTTACTGATGAAGGTGTACTGCTGATGTACATACATAGACCTTCAGTGTGTTTCAATATTAAAGATGCAGTAAGTATTCTTTGTAAGAAAGATTGTAATAACATGGATCAGGCCAAGCAACTTCTAAATATCATAGCACTACTAAGCCAACAATGATGTACCTGTATCGGACATGTATATAGGATAGATTTTCCTGTAGGCACTTACTGAGTATGTTGTACCTGATAAAGACAATCTCACTGCATCTGTGATGACTAACTTATTCAAATAGTAATACATTTGCTATTGTTGCAATGAGTGATCTATGCCACTTATGGACACAGTGTGATTTTTTTAACAGTTGTGTCATACTCAGGCTGTATGCCTACTGTTTGGGTTTGCCACACTTCTGTCACTGATGCTATTGAAGTGATAACTATGTTAATTCTGCAACAACAGGAATCAAGTAGGTATGGTGTAGATATAAACAGAATGTCTTTTAGTATTGATTTAACTCATAATGGGGTAAATGTATTAGGACAGCAGGGGTTATCCTCTATCACTGAGTCTGTCAGTTATAATCACACTAGGGTTTCGATGACTGTAATGATCAAGTTACACTGTTCATCTTCATGAGTTCATATTCACAGCCATTCTCCAGCAACTAGACAATGTATGGTGTAACTGGGTGGGACACTGTCTTGCAAAGCTGCTGCAGTGCCTAGCAGAGGGAGAGTATCTACTCATAAAGACAATTAAGCAATAAGGCATGACCAACAGTTATGTTAAATGGTCTGTTAATCACCCTGTAGGGGTTTAATGTTGAATGAGGCATATCCGAGTGCCACATGTCGCTAGACAGTGATAAACTGACCATTAACATAATACCTGGGAGTGGCTTATTGCTATCATAATAAAACTGTTTTTAAACAACATTAAACCATGTTCATCATATGGTTAGGCTCTACATGTATGTTCATAAAAACTAAACATAAGGCTGTTACAATGTTTACAGTCAATTAGAAAGCTGCATTCTCAAACCCTTGTTATAATCAGAGATATTATACCTGTACAACTCCTTGGTTTTGCTTAACTCTATTGCTCAGGTGGCCACCACAAGTGGTGTGGTGTGGTGTGGGGCATCGGTAGGTAAGGCCATGCAACTACTAAGTGTGGTGACGTTGTGTGCAGCTGCAATCAGGGATGTAGCGTTTGGTGTACATGGCCTCAGTTTTGCTGTTGATCTCCACTGAGCATGCAGTACCTGGTCAGGTGGGTGGGGATGTCTCGTAGTACATTTAGACAATTGTTTGTTATTTCTGTCACCTGCTGCTGATGTTTGTCATTGGTTGTGTTGACTTGGTCCTCCCTCATACTTGAATGTGTGTGTTTGTTTGTGTGTGGTGCTGGGGGGTGAATTCGAGTTAGGGTTTTCAACCCTAACAGCGATTCCTCACTTTCGCCGCTGTGGAACAACCCTAACTAATGCATTAAATGGAGTTTTTTGCCTCTATATATATATATATATATTATGGTAGCAGTAGTGCTACCATAGTTAGGGGTTGAGGAGCCATTTCTATGTTAAACCAAAGTTTGCACCTTAATAACTTTGCAACCGTTTGACAGATTTGCCTGAAATTTAGAATACACAATCAAGACCCATATGCCTTGGGATTTGCCAAGTTTTGTACTGGTTGGATACAGCTGCGGAGTTATAAGCATGATCTGCACAGGTGCGCTTATGCTTTTCTGGAATTCTACGGTCGGCCTTACAGGTCGCACAGTTTGGCGTGACTGGCCTGAAATCTTCAGGAAACGCGTGGCCAGGGTCCTCAATGTGCCTTTGAAGAGTTTGTGAAAAATATTAAATGGTTCAAAGTTATTCAAAAACAATTTCCCATTATAAGTCAATGGGAAAAGTTAACAAAAGTTCGACAGTGTCGCAAATGCACTTTTTAGTGTCACAAATGGCCCTGTTAGTGTTGCAAATCTGCCATTTTGTTTTCAGTTAGTGATCGAGAAAATGCTTGCATTTAAAATTAAGACCTCTAGCAACCTAATTCTTTTTGTATTCACCTAGTCGGGCCCTGAGGATGCTAGCCATGTCTTTATTTTGGGGTAAAACACCCCAGAAATATGTTTTTCAGATTTCTGGAAAAAGTACTTTCACAAAGTAGTGTCGAACTCATGAAAGTGTCGCAAATTTTTGCGAAAGCTTTTCGCAAATCACGACACTACTTTGCGACACTATACCCAAAATAACAGTAATTCTTTGGCACTACGCTGCAAAAAAATGGTTTGGAGTTTTGGGCTGAAATTTGGAGAGAACGCAGCCCACATCTCACAGATGTGCCTTTCAGTGTTCCATTGAAAAAATATTACATGGCGCCAAAGTTATGGCAGTCCAAAGTTGATGTTGTTTCCCATAGGATAACATTACGGCACCCGACGCATTACAGGAATCCTTTGGCACCCTGCTGCAAAATAATGGTTTGGTCTGTTTTCCTGAAATTTGGAGGGAACACAGCCAACAGCCCACAGATGTGCCTGTCAGTGGTTTGGTGAAAAAATATTACAGGGAGGCAAAGTTATGGCACTCCGAACTTCTCTTTTTCCCATAGGATAACATTACGGCGTTCGCGCCTTTCAGGGCCCATATCTCGGAAACGGTGTGAGATACGGACTTTTCGTTGGAAAAATACTTAGCCCCCATTTGGGCTAAGTACAAAACTAGCCAGGACAGTCGTAAATCATATGACTTTTAAATTTTTTTTCTACTTCGTACGGTTCCTGAGATATAACCTATTTAGTATTCCAAGTCCTCATTTTCTGCTTCGATACCCACTATTATGCATACATTCTTTGTACTCACTGTCTTTCTCTATGCAGTTTTTGGGGAAAACCAGCCTGTGCGCTTACATTACTGTTACCGTTGCCCTTTCCGCTTGCGGTTCTGTACGCGTTTCACTTACCGTTGACGTCTATGCCACCTTGTGTGTTATCCTTTGCGTTTTCCTTTGTACTTGTGTTTCTGTTATTTTTTGCCATTTGTGTCTACAGTACTGTTTCTCTTTCTGTTTCACTTTGCGTTACCTTGCTCATTGACATTTCCGTTTGCAGGCACCATGTTACTATGTGACAACACATCACGGGCAGACCATTCCGCCTATGCCACCGTGGCATTACCCTTCTGTTCTCCTATCTGGCTTGCGCTACCATGTTCGCCCGCTGTTAGCGCTCTGTTTGAGTTGTTGTTGCGCCGCATTACATTCATTATTTCGCTATCAATTCTCAAAAGAAGGGAATAGAGGCAAAATCCATTTATGCGTTAGTTAGGTTGTTCCACAGTGACAAAAGTGAGGAATTCATGTTAGGGTTGAAAGCCCCTGACCTCAGCCCTCAATCGGTATTACAGGCGATTGGGTCGCCGTCCCAACTCTCACCCCATTCTCCCATACTCTGCTGCTTCACATGAGAAGGGGTGAGAGTTAGCTGACGCACCCCAATGCGCACTCCAATGCTGGTTGGGGGGGCTGGGGTCCAAGGGTTTTCAACCCCAACACTGAATTTCCCACTTTTTCACTGTGGAACAACCCTAACTAATGCATTAAACAGAGTTTTTGCCTCTAATATATAATGACAAAAATTCCATTTAATGCATCGGTTAGGGTTGTTCCACAGCGACAAAAGCCCCCACCAACAGGCATCGGGATCTGTGTTGTGGTCGTCAGCCCTAACTCTCACCCTATTCCATGTGTAAAAAGCTGAGGTGGTGCAGTATAGGAGAATGGGATGAGAGTTAGGACTGATGACCCCAACGCACATCCCGATGCACATTCCGATGCCTGTTGGTGGGGGCAGGGTGGACATGGGGTGCAAGGGGTGGCAACCCTAACACCAAATTTTCTCACTTTTGTGGCTGTGGAACAACCCTAACTGATGCATTAAATGGATTTTTTTGCCACGAATTTACCTTCTTTTTGAGAATGTGCACTATAAATAGTGAATGGAATGTGTGTCCAGAATTGTGTGGATATCCATTCAACGGTCACACAGCGCCACAAGCAAACAACATAACATGTACAACTCAGCAACTGTAAGTGCCAGTGGTCTGAATATTGGCACAGTGAAAGATGAATTATAAATCTTTAATTCCAAATGCCTGGCAAATCGGACACATGGTTCAGAAGCTATTGAACCGTAATGAACCAAATGTTCATTTGTCAGAGTGGAATAATTCCACACCTATTAATGTTTTACACACGAAACCACTGTAAGACATCTCCATGCCACTAGGGCTACCTACGCTATAAATTTAAAGGCAGTAGCACCATGCAGAATGCTATGCGCAAAATGTCAACTGCATCATGCAGTATCTCTGCAGTGAATTATGTTTCAAACATGTAAACAGCATAATTCACATCTCCAGGACATCCACTCAACACCCTCCAAATTTCATGTGAAAGGACTAAACTGTTCCAGAGATATTACATTTTTATGTTTCTGTACCTTTAAAAAATCTTCCACCACAAAATGGTGGAAATTGCAGCCGAAAATGCACTAAAATGGCAGACCTCGCAGACAAAAAATCAGTAACTGTGAAGTGGGCCAAATTCAAATGGCCATAACTCTAGAACGGAACACAATTTTTTCACCAAACAAAAACTGGCATGTCCCTTGAACAAAGGTCTTTCTACCTGCCAAGTGTCACACCAAGCAACCACACACTGGCTGTGCTATATTTCATGGAAGACTGTGGAGAAAAATAGCAAAAACATAATGTTTTGCACTGCACTATGCAAATGCAAAAACACAAACGGTAATGTTAACGCAAACAGAGATGGAAACAGTGAGGTAAAATAAAATAGTAACACAAACAGTAATGCAAATGCAAGCACAAACTGCAACACACATGATGACACAAATGTAAACGATAATGCAAATGATAAGAGAAACACAAGCGTAAATGTTAATGAAAATAGAAATGGTAACGCATACGGTAACACAAATGCTAACACCAACGGAAATGCAAATGGTAATGAAAATGCAAACGGTAACACAAATGCAAACAGAAATGCAAATGGTAATGGCAACTGTGACGCAGAATGAAACAATAACGCATTTGACAATGGAAATGCTACCGAAAATGCAAATGCTAAGACCAACAGAAACGCAAATGGAAACAGCGATGAACACACAAACAGTAATGGTAACACAACTGGAAATGCAAACGGTTACGGTAACACCAACGATGATGCCAAAGGGAACAGTAACACAAACAGAAACACAAATGCAAGCGTGTACACAAGCACAAATGGTAACGCGCATGGTCATGGTAACGCAATTGGAAACGCAAACGCTTACAGTAACAGCAACGATGATGTCAAAGGAAACACAAACGCAAACACAAATGCAAATGGAAGCGCGTATGCAAACGCAAATGGTAATGCACATGGTGCCGCAAAAGGTAACGTAGACAAAAACAGTAATGGAAATGCAAATAGTAACAGTGACGCAAACACAAGTGCAAATGCAAATGCAAAGGGTAATGCACACGGTGATGTAAATGGAAATGCAAACGCAAACGGTTATGGAAACGCAAGCGGAAATGCTAACTGTAACAGTAATGTAAACGCACACACTTTTTTTCCCAAAAAGGTGCATTCAGAAGCACAGTGAATACAAAGAATGTATGCATAATAATGGCCCTTGGAGCAGAAAATGAACACTTGGAATACTAAATTGTTTATATCTCAGGAACCGTACGACGTAGAAAAACAATTAAAATCTCATATTATTTATGAGTTTCCTGGCTAGTTTTGTACTTAGCCCCCTTGTGGGGGACTAAGAATTCTTCTGACAAAAAGTCTGTATCTTGAGCGTTTTCGAGATACGGGCCCTGAAAGGTGCAGCGGATGCCGTAATGTTAGCCTATGGGAAAAAGCGTCAACTTTGGAGTGCCGTAACTTTGCAGCCCTCCAATGTTTTGTCAATAAACCACAAAAGGCACATCTGTGGGATCTTGGCTTTCTTCTCTCCAAATTTCAGCCCAAAAGACCAAACCGTTCTTCTGCAGCAGGGTGACAAATATTTCCTACTATTTTGGGCATAGTGTCACAAAATAGTGTAGCAAATCACGACACTTTCGCAAATAAAATCACGAAAGTGATTTTGAATATGTGACACTACTTTTTACAAAAATTAAAAAAACATATTTTTTGGGTGCTTAATCCCCCCCAAAAAGACATGGCTAGCATCCTCAGGGCTCGACTAGGTGAACACAACAAGAATTGTGTCCCTAGGGGTCCCAAATTTAAATGGCAAGCATTTCTGTGACCACCAAATGAAAACAATATGGCTGATTTGCGACACTACAAGGGTCATTTGCGAAAGTAAAAAGTGCATTTGTGACACTCGTATAGTTTAACTTTTCCCATTGACTATAATGGTAAACTTGTTTTTTGAATAACTTTTGAACTGTTTAATATTTTTTCACAAAATCTTCAAACAGCACATTGGGGACCCTGGCTGCATGTTCCCTAAAGGTTTCGGATCAGTTGGGCAAACCTTGTGACCTGTAGGCGTGAGCAAAGAATGAGCAAAAATGCTTAATTTGCACATTTTATGGCACGCTGTAGCTCCACAACCGTATATCTGACCGTTACATATCTTGGCAGATCCAGAGATCTGTCGTACTAGACCATGCATTCCAAATGTCAGCCAAATCCGTCATACAGTGGCAAAGTTATTAAGCTGCCAAATTTCAGATTTAACCTTAAATGGGTTACTCAACCCTAACTATATATGTGTGTGTGTGTGTGTGTGTGTGTGTGTGTGTATATATATATATATATATATATATATATATATAGGCACTGTAGTGCCACTATAGTTAGGGTTGAGTACCCCATTTAAGATTAAAGTGTGAAATTTTGCATCTTAACAACTTTGCCACTGTATCACGGATTTGTCTGAAATTTGGCAGGCACAGAGTGGTATCATAGATCTCTGGATCTGCTAAGTTCCGTAATGGTCGTTTATATGGTTGTGGAGTCATAAAGTGACATTCCGTAATGCATTTATGCTTTTTTGTGCATTCTTTGCTCGTGCCTACAGGTCACACGGTTTATACGACTGGTCCAAAAACTTCAGGGAACATGTGGCCGGGGTCCCGATGTGCCTTTTGAAGATTTCGTGAAAAAATATTAAACGGTTCAAAAGTTATTCAAAAAACAATTTTCCCATTATAGTCAATGGGAAAAGTTAACAAAAAGTTTGACAGTGCAGTTTTTAGTGTCGTAAATGACCCCTGTAGTGTCATGAGTCAGCCATATTCTATTCAGTTAGTGGTCACAGAAATGCTTGGCATTTAAATGTGGTACCCACTAGGGACACAATTCTTTTTGTGTTCACCTAGTCGGACCCTGAGGATGCTAGCCATGTCTTTTTTTGGGGATTAAACACCCCAGAGATAAGTTTTTGAAATTTTTTACTGTAGTGTTGCAAAGTAGTGTTGCACTTGCAACACTTTCATGATTTTTTTTTTTGCGAACGTGTCGAGATTTGCAACTCTACTTGGCATCACATTGGCCAAAATAGCAGGAATCTTTGCCAGCCTGCTGCAAAAGAACGGTTTGGTCTTTTGGGCTGAAATTTGGAGGGAAGAAAGCCAACATCCCACAGATGTGCCTTTTGGTGGTTTGGTGACAGAATAGTACAGGGATGCAAAGTTACAGTACTCCAAATTCATGCTTTTTCCCATAGACTAACATCGCAGTGTCCGCCGCGCCTTTTGGGACCCGTATCTCGGAAGCGCTTCAAGATATGGACTTTTCATTGGATAAATGCTTAGTCCCTCACTACTAAGTGCAAAACTAGCCAGGAAAGTCATAATTTATATGAAATTTAAATTTTTTTTCTATGTCGTACAGTTCCTAAAATATAAGCAATTTAGTATTCCAAGTGCTCATTTTCTGCTCCGAGGCCAATTGTTATGCATACATTCTTTGTATTCACTGTGTTTCTCTACGCAGCTGTTGGTGAAAAAATAGGTATGCACTTTCGTTACTGTCACAGTTAGTGTTACCACTTGCGTTTCCGTAACTGTTTGCGTTAGTGCTCCTGTCTGCACCACCATGTGAGTTACCCTTCGCGTTTTCGTTTGCACTTGCATTTGTTACTGTTACCATTTGCATTTCCATTACTGTTTCTGTTTGCGTTTCATTTTGCATCACCATGTGCATTACCATTTGCGTTTGCGTACACGCTTCTGTTTGCATTTGTGTTTCCTTTGGCATCATCGTTGCTGTTACCATTAGCATTTGCATTTCCTATTGCGGTACCGTGACCATGCGCGTTAACCATTTGCATTTCCATACACGCCTGCATTTGTGTTTCCATTTGCATTACTGCCTCCGTATGCCACCATGTGTGTTACCCTTTATGCTTATTTGTGCTTATGCTTATGCTACTGTCAACATTTGCATTCCCATTACTGTTTTTGTTTGTGTTTGCTTTTATGCCACTGTGTGCATTACCATTTGCGCTTTGCATACGCTCCATTTGCATTTCCTTTGCCATTGTTGCCGTCACCGTCAGCATTTGTGTTTCCTAATGTGGTACCATGACCATGCACATTACCAGTTGTGTTTCTGTACGCGTTTGCATTTCCATTTCCGTTTGCATTACCATTCCTGTCTACGCCACCATGTGTGTTAACCTTTGCATTTTCGTTTGCGCTTGCATTTGCGTTACTGTTAACATTTGCATTTCCATTACTGGTTTTGTTTGCATTTCCTTTTATGTCACCGTGTGCATTTCCATTTGCATTTGTGTATGCGCTTCCATTTGCATTTGCGTTTCTGTTTGTGTTTCCTTTGGTCTCATTGTTGTTGTTACCGAAAGTGTCTGCATTTACAATTACGTTACTGTGCCAATGAGCATTACGGTTTGCATTTCCATACCTGCTGGCATTTGCGTTTCTGTTTTCATTAATGTTTGCGCTTGTATTTGTATTACCGTTTGTGTTATCATTTACGTTTATGTCACCATGTGAGTTAGCATTTGTGCTTATATTTGCATTGCTGTTACTTCACTATTTATAGTGCACATTCTCAAAAAGAAGGGAAATTCATGGCAAAAAACTCCATTTAATGCATCAGTTAAGGTTGTTCCACAGCAACAAAAGTGAGGAAATACGATGCTATGGTTTCCACCCCCCTTGCACCCCACTCCCCACCCCGCCCCCACCAACAGGCATCAGTGTGCGTTTGGGGTCATCATTCAAACTCTCACCCCATTCTCCTATACTGCACCACCTCAGCTTGTTCAAAATGGAATGGGGTGAGAGTTAGGACCGATGACCCCAACACACACCCCTATGCCTTTGGTGGGGGTGGGTGCAAGGTGGGAAGCCTAACATCGAATTTCCTCACTTTTGTCACTGTGGAACAACCCTAACTGATGCATTAAACAGAGTTTTTGCCATGAATATATATATATATATATATATATATATATATATATATATATATATATATATATACACACACACACACACGGTATAACATTTGTGTGTGAACTAAGCCCCCCATCCCCTACAAGTTGAAAAACATTACTACATAGACACGAGCATTGTTCCTATTCACAGGCAAAATCAGAGAGGCACAAGCTCCTTAGTTCCATCCCTTGTCTGTAGGGCATCTTACTTGCCACCTCCCCTTCTAACAAGATGAGTAGTAAGAGAAAGCCACACCACTTACCTCAGGTAGGTGGAGTGGGTTCGGTGGCAGCGACTTCAATGATTGATTGAGTGTCAGGTTCAGTCCATACGTTATCAGTGGCTCCAGTGTCCATGTTAGCTTGAGTAGTATCCATGTCAGCCCAGCTCATCAGGGTTTCAATTAGGTCTGCAAGGATTTCAAGCAGTAAGCAGCTGCCAGTGTTCCTGGAGGTATGGATGTCTGCAAATGAATCTCTTGCAGCTTTTGCAGGTGGGGATCACGGATCTCTCTCAGTTCTGTTCCCCTGCCAGTCTTGGCTGCTTGATCTGTGCTTTTGTCACTGTGGCCCCGATGTTCTCCTCTCTCTGCATCCTATAGGCTCCTCAGTCTCCAACTGCTTTCTTGAAGTGGTCTCCTGACCAGATGCATGGTTATTGTTTACTTCCTTTGTGTGCTCTGGTGCACTGGCCCCACATTTTGCTGTCCTGATGCAACATTCCTTTGGTCCGGTGTCTGACCTCTGTGCTCCTTCCAGAGCCTTCTGGGGATGAAGTTCCTACCTGAACATCCGGGCAGTGGCAGTGGATCCACATTGTTACCTCTTGAATATTCCAGCCTTCAAAAGTTTGCCCATCCCTTGCAATCTGAGCATCTGTAAGGCCTTTAAAGTGATACTGGACCCCCGCTTGTTTCAGTACCAGTTTAATCACATTATATTCCTTGCGCCGTTGGACTACCTCTGAGGAGAAGTCTTGGTACAGTGAGATGTGTGAGCCTTTCCAGACATGGCATCCCCACTCTCTAGCAGCCCTCAGGAGTATCCCCTTCACTGAATACTTCAGGAGGTAAGCTATGATTGGGGGGGGGCGGGTGCCCGGTGGTGCAATGGGCCTCTAGTGTGTTGGGTCTCTCTACTTCCACCACACCTTGCCAGCAAGGGTCCATTAGTGACAGCATGAGTACCACCAGAAATTTCTCCATCTTCACCCCCTCCAATTTCTCCAAAACCCCCAGGATCCAGAGATTGTTGCACCTTCCCCTGTTTTCCTGGTTCTCCGCCCAATATCAGAGGTGTTCCAGGCATTGTTCATGTTGCTGCAAATGGAGGAGGACGTGGTATTGAAAGTCCTTGAAGTCATCTGACTGCTACTCAAGGACATGTACTCTATCTTTTAATTGTCTGACTGTGTCAGAATTGGCTGCCACGGTGACTTTGATTTCGGCTGTGTCCACAACTAGGGTCTCCAGGAGTCGTGTGATATACGAGAGGGGGACAATATTGTCCTGGGCTTGCACAGTCCCCTCCATACTTGTCATGCCTTCTGGGTGCTCCTGTAAACTTTTCTGCATGGTTTACAATTGTACACAAGGCCGGTGCTCCAAGCTCACAGTCAGCAGTCTTTTAATGAGCAGAATCCGGCACTCGATGTATCAGCAAAAAGGCTCCATGTGTAGCTCACCACACTGGACGATCTATGCTTTATCAGCATTGCACAAAATGGGCTCTGTAAGGGTGAAAACATAAGTATTGTACTGAGCTGAAATGGAGAAATTAAACCAAGCGACCATACTAGTTGATGTCTAGTCATGCCCCCGTAGGAAAAGTTTTAAACCTGACCTGTCTGTAATATGTTATAGGAGTGTAAGCCCTGTTGGGCCATTGCTGCTGTTTTCATTATATCCACTATTTCCATTGTATCGAGTTTGATCTTGGGGGAAAGTGTAGGGTGGAAAAATAATCTTGGACAGTGTCCAGATATGCTAGGTAGGCAGCTAATGTTGGTGGGATTCCGTAGCTTAGGCAGGTAGGTGTTAGGTCTTGGACACCACTCTCTAGGGACTTAGACAATCTGCCCTGAGAGTCCAGGAGGTTGGGTGGTCAGGGTGAGCTTAAGTGAGTTTGGAGAGTTTGGCTCAAGGGGCCCTTTTCCTTTGTCCTAGACATTCCACCTTCATGGTGAGGCAGCCTGAGCCTTTCTGGGGCCTGGAGGAGGGGAGTACACATACCTTTTTTGTGTGGGGCCTTGGGGGTGGATGGTGGCACTCTGGGAGCTTGCTGAGGGCATTGAGCTTTTAGAAGGGGGTGAGATGTAATGGATCTATGATGCTGTTTTGACAACTATGTTGTTGACCAACATTACAGCAATGGATTTATGTTGACCGCAAGTTGTGGTTGACATAAATCCGGCAGGAGACCCCAGTTGTTTTTCTATCAGGGGCTCCCCCCCCAAATCCCCCGAACTTAAGGATTATCAACTCTGAGTTGGAGTGATTCGGGGAGAGGATGCTGGACCGGGGGACAGCGTGCCGGGTTCTCAGGCAGACCATTACAGTGAACTGTCAATGTTGTTAGCATTGATGTGTTCGCTGTAATGGTGTCACCATATAGAGGGCATACCAGACGTAACTCCCCCGGGTTAGATACATAGATACATAGATTGTCAAATAAGGGCCACCAGGCCCATCCAGTCTGACCATTTATGCTACCTGATGAAGCGGTCAGTGACCCTATTTGGTCATTGGGTTTAGCTTTTGCTTCCTATCTCTAATATTCCTTTATTCCTGTGCCATGCATGTTTGAAGCCTGTCACTGTATGGGTGACCACCATTTCCTGGGGCAGGCTATTCCATGCATCCACCACCCTCTCTTTAAAAAAGAACTTCCTGTCATTTCCCCTTATGTGGCCACCCATCAGTCCCCTTATGCGGCCACCCATCAGTCTCATGTCATGTCTCATGTCATGACCTCTTGTTCTGGTACTACTTTTAAACTGGAATATGTTGTCCCCTTTCACCTTGTTCATGGCCTTGAGATATTTGAACATTTCTACCATGTCACCTTTCTCCCTCCTTTGCTCCAGAGTGCTAAGTTAGTGTACTGGACTTTACACACTGAGTTACTTCCACCTGTGGTCTCACCAGTGATCTGTAATGGGGCAGTGCCCTTTCATTCTTCTCCTATCACATCCCATACCTGTACATCCCGGCATCCTGTTTGCCTTGCCATGTGCTTTTTTGTGCTGTGTAGTGGACTTGAGGTTGCCACTAATGATGACCCCCAGCTCTCTCGCCTCAGCTGTCTGCACCACTCTTGCTCCACCCATTCAGTAGTTTGTTTTAGGGTTCTTTCTGCCAATATGCATCACTTCGTACATTTCAGCTGATCACGATCATGCTGTCATGTTGTGATGCCACTGGGTCCTATTTCTGATGGCACCAGCTAACATCTGTATTGGCAATTTGTATAATGTACACATGCAGGGAGACTCCCTCTTCCCCTCTTCTGTGATGTACAATTGCATTTGTGCATAGCAGTCGCATGGTAGTGCAACAAAGTGGTAGCAAACACCTGTTTTGTGCCCCCTCATGACTCAAAATCCAGTCGTGACTAGACAGTGATCAGAACTAGCTGGATCACAGTGCAAATGTGCAGCCTCATAGAGCCCCAAGAACAGAGGAGGTACTAGTAAGAATGCTTGATCCAAGGATTGTAAGGGCCTGCACTTAGAGTGTCAAACATAGTGCAGGGAGCAGTTGTTCATAGATTAGTTGGAGAAGAACCTGAATCTTGATTTAAAAATCCCTGAAAATATCAATGGGGCACTCCACAACGTCAGGTATTGGCACCTGGGTGCAGCATTTTAAATTAGCAAGTGTGTGCATGTGTTAGAGACTGCTCCATAACATACAGTCGACTTTTCCCTTGGTAGGCTGTATTGATTAGTAGAACAGAAGGGGGATATGCCTGAAGGAATTCTATTCAGTTCACCAGGAGTGTCTTACACCATCCTAAAATATTGTAGCCTGGCTTTGTGAATAGCTTCAATATGCACGGGCTCTCAGAGAGTGCAGCTTTTTGAAGTCGTACAGCTGGTCTTGTGAGAGGAATGGGCCTGTCTCCAGCCAGCCCTGGGAGACGACGATGCTGAGAGCTTATTGAAAAGCTGTCTACAGCCAAGGCTTGCCAGTTTAACAACTTCATCCACTGTTCCTGCCTCACACAGTGGGGTCTTTGACGCAATAGAAAGAGCTGCCTTTCTGCTACCTCGCTAACCCGCCTGGCCAGTTTGGAGCTTGTGTGGAGTTTTTTTCCTCTCTGCCCTCAGGGGGATATCATATACGTGGAGATTTTCATTTACAGTTCTTTTTGGAATTACAGTATTTGCTATCAGGAAACTGGAGTTAAAGGCAAATCTTTCAGTGCAGGCTAGTGGCTGAACTTCTGACCAAAACATTTGGCTTGCAAGTGCCACTTTAGTAAGTACTTCCCAAGGCAGAGGAAGGCTGACAGGAGTGTGGAACAGTGCTGCACCCAGGGTAACACTGATTTATCATCCTTCTGTTTTGGACAGTGTAGATTCTTTAGGCTTGCTTTTTTCAATCAGAAAGATATAGATTATGAAAAATAAATACATTATGGATCATGCATTCATTTTCAGTAATGTTTAGTGGTACAGTAAAATATTTATGACGATGCTTCATCTTATCTGTTTAGCTACAAAGGTTAATTCAAACGTCATTCCCTTTTCTGTACAACTGTAATGCGAGTGTGGGTCAGGGGAGGTGGTTTAAAAGTTATGTTGCCAGAAAACCCTGCATTCATCTTGACATCTTAAAATGCATGACAGATATGGGCAAGTATCTTATTTGCTTTACTTAAGATTTTATCTCAGTCAACAGAATTCTTATATATTACTGAGACCAGGATAATTCAACCTGTTAGTATGCTTTTTTACCATTGCAAAAGGGGCTTTCTCTGGAGTCTGACGCAAATGTTATAAGAAGGACACTTTAACAGCTTTTTAGTATCAGCCTTAGATTTTTGTTCATGAAATTATTGACTTTCTTGGATGTATTTTTTTGTTACCATTCAATTTAACCTTTTTGAATACAGAGACGCTGAGCCCTTTATCCCTTCATTTTTTTTCATCCATCCTTCCACTCCCACCTGCCCAAATATTATCCTGAACTTTCTTTAATCTCTGTGAAAGTAAATGTTTATAGGGTTGTCAAACAACAGAGAGAGGCACAAGCCTGCCAGTTCAGAGATAGTGCTTTGAGCTAAAATCAGGGATAAGAATGAACTGCTTTCTGAGAGCAAGTTGACCTTGGACAGCTCAGCTCTTGTAGAATGTACATGATACTTTATTTTGATAGGCTGTTGCTAGAGAGAGACAGCCTCACCAGGTCTGGAACTACAGTAATTAGAACAATTGACACAAAGAGAAAAGCTGGTTAGAGTAGGGACTGGTCAATCCCAGATGCTCTACCACAGAGCAGCACGTAAGTAGTCAAATAGAATCCCCAAAACCTGACTGGTGAAATGTTGCAAAATGTTCAGCGGCTTTACTAGCCCCCGATTCCCCGATTTACAAACAAAGAACTGAAAGGTGGGGGCCCAGTGTCTCTTATGGGTTTTAGATCAAAATGTTGTTGTTTTTTTTTTTGGGGGGGGTAAATTTAGTAGGAAGGGCAGAACAAATAACAAATATTTTGATCATAGGATTTTTGTTACATTTTCATGGAGTGGCGAGCAAAATTTATTTTCTTCTATAGTTCTAAATTTGTTTTTCATAAACTGGAAAAATAACTTACATTGTTTGTCCAGGGGGAATATTGGGGTCAAAAGCTCCATTGTGATCTTTTGTGATATAATACTCTGGTAAATACTCATGCAAAACATGGTCAAAGTAGAAACATTTCTTTTTTACAAGAAAAGGCAAATCCTGAAGAGCAATATATTTTTGTTTTTACTGGGCATGGGATACTGCCTTTTCTGTCTCTGACCTCACAAATGTTGACAGGGCATATTTATGTCCTAGCTGTTCCACCTTAGACAAATGGAATGTACTGTACAAATACATGTGCCACTGACCATGACTCTTTCTCTCCACTTTGACATGTGCCCCAATGAAAGCAGCTGGCCTTAGATAAACAGTCCCCATAAAGGGGGAAAAAAGCAAAATATGCAACATGGGTCTTAGTTTTTTTGTCTAGATTCACAGTATGTACTCAGTGTTATAGCACAATTCTGTAGGGCTAATGTGATATTATGTGAGGGAATGTAAAATTTCATTTTTGTATTGTATGCACTTGTACACAAGAAGGCTGCAGAAAGCTAGAGGACTTGGGTGCAACAAAGAAGCCGATTAAATGGGAAGGGAGTTGGCTAGTGGGGAGACAGCAGAGGGTGCTAGCGAATGGGGTCAAACCAGGGGAGAAGGAGGCGATGAGTGGGGTGCCCTGAGGGTTAGTCCTAGGACCTGTCCTTTTAAATATGTTCGTTAGTGACAGGAGAAGGTATACAGGGCAAAATGTGTTTCTTTGAAGATGACACTAAGCTCTTTGGCAGACTAGACACAGAAAAGGGGGTGAGAGTGATGCAGAGGAAACTACAATGGTTAGAGGGATGGTCCAAGATTTAGCAATTGAGATTCAATGTTAATGAGTCTAAGGTGACATACATAGGGAACCAGAATCCTAAGATAGAAAACCAGATGGGATGGGTTAGATTGACTACTCCTTTAGATGAAAGAGACCTGCAAGTCATCAGAAGTCACTCCCTCAAACAAATTAGCCAGTGCAATACGTCCTACAGCAAGGCAGCCAGAATGTTGGGGTGTATCAGTTTTGACAGTAGGAGGAAAGAGCTAATACTGCCTCTGTATAGATCATTGGTGAGGCCCCATCTGGAATACTGTGCCCCGTTCTGGAGTCTCTACATGAGACAGACCAGAGACAGTGTAGTAAAGGGTAACCAAGATGATTCAGGGCTAACAGTGCAGATCCTACGAGGAACCCCTAAGGGCACTGAACATGTACTCGTTGGAGGCCACAAGGGACAAGGGTAACATGATAGAGACCTTTAAGTTCCTGAAAGTAATAAACAAGGTAAACTGCAAGGAATTATTCAACAGGAATAGTGGGTCAATAACAAGGGGGCATGAATGGAAGCTGGTGGGAGGGTGGGGGGAATTCAGGAGGGATGTGAGAAAATTGTATTTCATGATGACAGTGGTTGAGCCTTGGAACAGCCTACTAGGTAGTGGGAGTAAAACCCATAAATGGATTCAAGCAAGGCTGGGACAGAGTATGGCTACAAGCAACACAGATAATTGTGTGCTAAACAGGAGCCATATGTGGTGTGCTGCTGTATTAAATGGCAGAGTTAGTGCAGACACAGACCCATGATGAAGAGGCAGTGCATCCTTGAAGCACCAGGGTTGTTTGCTGAATAAAGTCTGAAAAAATCGCTCTTTTGGTATTGACTTTTGCCTTAGGTGTGCGCTGTTTAAGTCCGTGTCTGGGACAGAGCAAGGGGTCTGATAATTATGTAGGCAGGTAGCAGTAAGGCAGGGAACAACGGGGGTCGAAGGCATAAACCCCATCTAGACAATAGGTCAGAGGGTATAACAGAGTAACAAAATAGGGCAGACTGGATGAACCAATGGTCTCAATGTCTATGTCTCTATGTACATAGACATTGAGACTACATATATGAACTTCAATTGCGATCTTTATTAGTTGCAGTGAGATGATTGATTGATTATGAACACATGAATCTGCCAACAGAAACAGGCCAAGTGGTCTAACAAGTCTGCTCGATTGTGCAGCTAGCACCCCTAAACTGCTGCTGCCCCACCCCCCTCACTACCCCTCCCTTTGACCCCCCCAAGTACCCTGTCCCATACCCTTTTAAAGCTGCCCACTGTCCTGCAGGAAACCACCTCCTCTGGCAGTGTGTTCCATTTTCCCACCACTCTCTCTGTGAAATAATGCCTCCTCATCACTCTCCTAAATTAATTGATTGCTGTGTGTTCTTTGGGATATATAGGCACTCACTGGGTGTGTATGCTGAGCAGCAAGGCCACAGACCTAGTGCTGTCAGTACACACTGGAGGAGTACCAATCTGTCACACTGAACACAATACCCTGGAGTGTGTTATTTCACTTGACTAAAAGGCCTAGTATTAAACAGGGACTCTGGCCAAATGTGCTACACTGCAGAATTAGAATAAGCATACCCCATTAAATCTCATACCAAAAATTAGGTTTCTAAGTTACTTCATTTTAAAGTTATGAGCTATTTTGTAACCCTAATTTCACTACCTGTTCAAAAAAGGAGGTTTCAGTGAAGAGCTGATGATGATGTCATCTTCCGAACTCACAGTCTAGTCCTCCCTGTCAGCAAGCATATAGGACCTGTTTCATTAAAGTTTAAAGATAATGTACAATGGTTTTCACAAGTAAAACAGGCAGCACCATTCAATAAACATTGCTATGGAAACTCTGTGTGTTTCAGGTTTTGTAACAAAGTTGACAAATTCACATTTTTAATGCCATTTTGGTGTGGTCCATTTCTCCAAGTCAAGTCAAACTCTACTTCTTTAGTGCTCAATCCCAGAGGCTTTGGACACTTTACACAGAGGTGAAAGCAGGAAACACACAAAGTTTAACAGTTTAAAATCAACACTAATTTAAAACCATGCCAATTAATTTTTAAAACCTTATTCTACATTAATTAAAACTAGTGGATGTTGAAAAGCAGATTAAAAAGACGAGCTTTAAGGCCTCGCTTGAACACATCCACAGAGGAAGCCTCCCTTAGACCTCTTGGCAAAGAGTTCCATAATACTGGTCCTGCCACTTCAAAGGCATGGTCTGTGGAGGTGTTCAACCATGTGCTTGGGACCACAGGGAGGTCCTCCACAGAAGACCAGAGTGAGTGCACTGGGCAGACAGGTGTCAGCAGGTCAGACAGGTAACTAGGACCCGCGCCATATAGTGTCTTATAGTTGAGCAAGCCCACCTTGAAAGCAATCCTCTACCTACTGGCAACCAGTGCAATTTGTGCTTCACTGGGGTTATATGAATGGGCCTCGAAAGGCCCATCAACAACCTGACTGCAGCATTCTGCACCAGCTGCAATTGGCAGAGGTTACCTCCACTGATCCCAAAGTATAGCGCATTATGGTAATCGAGCCTGGACATAAAAAAAGCATGCACCAATGAAGGCAGGTCCTCCGATGGGATTAAGGGTTTAATCTGGGTGACATTCCTTTGGTGGTAGAAATCACTCCAGATGACAGAAGACACCTGATTTTCTATTGTTAAGCCATTATTGAGGATGACTCCCAGATTACGCACCTTAGTGGCCACTACCAATGTGGTGGTCCCCAGGAACAACCCAGTTCCTGCTCCAGTAGCAGCCTCATCCCGCCGGTGACCAGGCTCAATCATTAGTACCTCCATCTTATCTGGGTTGGGCCTCAAACAGTTAGAGGACATCCAAGTCTGGATCTCTGATGTTCAGTGGGCAAAGAGCACATACAGCTGGGTATCATCTGCATAGCAGTGAAAACCCAGACTGTAATGCCTAATGATGTCCCCTAGGGGCTGCATGTACACCGCAAATAACATGGATGACAAGATTGACCCTTGAGGCACTCCACAGGTCAGGGTCTTCAGGCAGAAAGATAAATTTCCCATAACTACCCATTGCTTCCTGCCTGTCAAAAAAGACTCAAACTAGCTGATGACCTTGCCGGTGAGTTCACAGAGCTGTCTCAGGTGATCAAGCAGCACCACGTGGTCTATGGTATCAAATGCTGAGGAGAGATTGAGGAAGACAAGAATTGATCATTCTCCTCTATCTCTTGCCCTAAGGAGATCATTTTGCACCCTAAGCAATGTTGTTTCAGTGCAATGCTTTTTCCTATAACCAATCTGGAGTGGCTCGTAGATGTCATAGGCTATCAGGTGGACCTTGAGCTGCAAGGCTACCACTTTCTCCAATACCTTCCCCAAGAAAGGAAGATTGAAGACAGGTCAGTATATCGCCAAGATGTCAAGGTTGAGTGATCATTTCTTCAGCAGGGACCTCACCAATTCCTCCTTCAAGGCATCAGAGAAAAGCCCCCCTGAGAGCAAACAACGGACAATCTCAGTGAACATTGGACCAACGGACCCCACACATCCCACTGGGAGATGAATCGGGCCCATGTTCAGTTCACAAAAGTGGGTCACAGCTTCAAAATCACCTCGGTGACCTCAGGCACCCCCCACTGGCTGAAACTTATTCCAGACAGATGGAGTGCTTCTATCACTACTGCGCTCAACACTTCGGGGCAGATCTTGCTCCACTGGCGAGATCCCGGACCTAATGGAGGACACCCTGTCAGAAAAGAACTGAGCAAACTCTTCACACTGTGTGACTGAAATTGCTCTTTTCAGCTGCAGACAAGCTGGATGGAGAAGACTGTCTACAGTCCGAAAGAGCAGAGCTGGTCTGTTCCTCCCTGCAGCAATCTCCCTGGACAGGAACTCTGCCTTCATATGGTTGATTGTCCTATGATATTTACTGTAATGAATTCTCGAAGTCAGTTTGTCATCCACAGCCACAGCCCTCCTCCAGCAATGCTCCAACTTCTGACCCTTGGTCTTCATCTTCTTGAGAGCCCCAACAAGCCATGGAGGTCTAAAGTGAGAAGACTTGGGTCATATACGGATCGGTGCAATGGCATCAAAAGCCTTGGTGACAGCATTATGATATGCTTCCACTGCCTCATTCAACCCCATTGCACATGCAGCACTCACTCCAGACAAGTCTGTCACTGCCAATAATCCCTCTGGGGACAAACCCCTCAAAGAGCGGTAACCAACCATCTCAATAGGGGAGGGATTAAGAGAAGGGGGCCCCAAACAAGAATTCTACTGTGCAGTGATCAGACCAAATGACTGGATCAATCTTGAGATTAGTGATCTCAAACCCCAGTGGAAATACTAGGTCCAAGGTATGACTGTGACAATGGATCGCAGAAGCAACCGCTTGTGGGAGGCTCAGAGATGTCATCATCTGAAGGAGTCTTTTCCAAAAATGCAAGAGTTCATCATCGATCCAGGCATTGAAGTCCCCCAGAATTAACCATCTGGGCAACTCCAACACCCTGTCAGCAATGAAGTCTGAGACTTTCTGCAGGAAGTTCCCCTTGTGCCTTGGAGGGTGATAAATGAGGAGGATTCTGCAGCCTGCACCCAGACCCCCATGTACAGCCATACATTCAAATGCGAAGTAGATTCCACTGGGTGCACCAAAAAATTAAAGTCAGATCTAAAACAGATAGTCATACCCCCACCCCTAAGACCCTTCTTGGTCAGTGCACTACATAGTATCCTGGTGGGACAGATGCCTCTGAAACAGGACCTGCATCATCCCCCAACCAGGTCTCAGTAATTTATGCTAGGTCGACAGAAGAAATCAAGTCAGCCATAATAGCTGTCTTGTTTCTCATTGACCTGGCATTATATAGAACTGCCTAAAGAGGACCAGTGGAGGCTGCCAGTCCCACAGCTACCTGCCCCCGCGGTCTGGTGGGAACCTTGGGAATGGGAACCAAACACGTCTGGCCTCTCTTTAGGTCCCATTTTACCCCAGGGCACCTCCTGGACCTGACCACCTTGATGCTGCTCACCCCAGTCACATCACTAGCATCCTGCTACACACCCTTACACCTACTCACAATCCTGACCTCTCTGCTACATCTTGCTGCAATCTCCAACAGAGGTAAGTTGGTGAAGGGACGGCGGTCATGCAGCTGGGATGCCGAATGCAGCCATCGCTCTTGTCCTTACACATCTTATCCTGTTCTCTATCACACTGTTAACTCTACAATGTCCTAACCCACTCCCCACAATCAATATTCCCCCACAACCAAACACTCCCCTTATTCCCCCTAATTCTCTATATGCTCATTCACATGCTTTCACACCTACCTATAAAAATACCTCCCTATCCCCTCACACACTATTTATACCGAAAATAATACAGTCAAACACTTTCAAATAAACGATGGATGCTGAGTCAGCATGCCTTCATTTGGGGTGCTACTCTACTGTGCCTGTTAGGTGGTTGTATTGCTACTGGTATTGTAATGTTGGTAACTTCATTGCTTTTTGTCAGAGTCTGCTTTACAATGTTTTAATAGGAGCCTTATATGTGTTAATTCCTACTAGGGGTGGAAGTGTTAGCCCTGGTAAAATGATCATTTTAATAAAGGAATAATGCATGACAGGGTGTGTGTCATGCTGGGATAATGTCATGCCTCAGGTGGTTGGGTATGAGGCGACAGGCTGAGTGCATCAAGCACCAGAGAAGTGACATTATCCCAGCATGGCACACACCCATCAGTGTGTTACTCCTATTATACAATGGTGCCTTTTTTGAAAAAACAATTGTAAAAGATTAAAAAAAAATCACTTTAGAATACATTTTCTCTTTCATTTTAACATCAGGACCTGCAGTAGTCCCTTTTTCTTAAATCAATTAACTCTTATTTTGGTAATGGTTAGAGCAGTATAACAGCCAATATGCTCATTTACATACAGCAACAAGAAATTCTGGAGAGATTATAAAGGTAACTTAAATTGTCCTTATTCAGCTGTACGGTCTCCTATTTTGGTAGTGGTGACTGACGTATAGCACTTAAGAAGTAGATGCGTGCAGCAAGGCATTGTGGGTACAATATGCAGCTCTCTTCCATTTTTCTTATTTGAAGGTGCAGCCTCCTATTTTTGTAGTGGTTACAACAACATAAGATCTCAGATGTTTACTTTCAAAATGAAGCATTGTTCATATACTATACAGCTGACAAGATTTCTTTACTGAAAGATGTAGTCTTCTCTTTCTGTAGTGAGTACAGAAATAGAAACATAGAAACATAGAACTTGTCAGCAGATAAGGACTGCTAGACCCATCCAGTCTGCCCATAGGCCCTATACATTGTATGTGGCCACTGTCCTTATGTGATCAATGGCTTTTCATCACTCCCTCCCCTCTCAAACTTCCCTTGTGCCTGTCCCAGGCATGCTTAAACCCCTCCACTGTGCTTGCCCCAACTACCTCCTGTGGCAGACTATTACAAGTATCGACTACCCTTTCTGTGTAGAAAATCTTCCTCTCATTATCTCTTAATCTACCCCCTTCCAATTTTGTATTGTGCCCCCTTGTTATAGTACTTTTTCTACATTGGAAAAGGTCCCCCTCCTGTACCTTGTTTATGCCCTTGAGGTAACTGAAAGTTTCAATCATGTCCCCCCACTTCTCTCCTCTCCTCCAGTGAGTATAGATTGAGGTACCTTAGTCTCTCCTCATATGTTTTGTGGTGCAAGCCCTGCACCATCTTTGTTACCCTTCTCTGGATAGTCTCCACCTTATCTATGTCCTTGTGCAGGTGTGGTCTCTAGAACTGCATGCCATACTCCAAGTGAGGCCTTACCAATGTTTTACAGAAATGGCATCACCACCTCCCGCCTCCTGCTAGTGATACCCCTGCCTATGCACCCCAGCATGCCACTGACCCTTCTTGCCACCTTTGTGCATTGCTTTGATACCTCAAGGTCATCAGAGATGATAACCCCTAGGTCCCTTTCCTCTCTGGTGACAGTCATCCCCCCCCAACCTGTCGCTCTCCCCAGGGTTCCCTCTACCCAGGTGCATTATTTTGCACTTCTTTGCACTGAACCTCAGTTGTCACATCTCCAACCATCTTTCAAGCTTCTTCAGATCCCTCTTCATTTTCTGCACCCCTTCTGGAGTATCCATCCTGTTGCAGATCTTGGTGTCATCTGCAAACAGGCAGACCTTTCCTTCCAGCCCCTCTGCAATGTTGCTAATGAAAACATTGAACAGGACTGGTCCTAGTACTGATCCCTGTGGTACCTCACTGGTCACCCCCTGTCCCCAGATTGTACCCCATTTACCACCATCCTCTGTCTCCTGTCTGTTAACCAATTCAATTCAATTCAATTCAACTTTATTTTTAAAAGGCGCTTTTCTTAAAATCAAAGCACCTGTACAAATACATATAACAATAAATATAATAAATCAAACTAATAAAAATCCTTAAAAGCTATATTAAAAAGGTAGGTTTTCAGCGTGGGTTCCTAATCCAGTTTACTACATTGTCTCCCATGCCCAGACTACCCATTTTGTTAATTGCCTGTATTCTAATTTACATAGTGAGGAATTGTGGGTGCAGTAAATAGCTAATTTTTCTATCTCCCTACTGATGACATTTGGTCATGTGTGTGCTAGGACTAGATCTGTGATGTTATACTGGAATAACATCACGGGTCTAGCCCCAGATTGACCAATCACAGCACAGCATTTTTTCTTGCCATTGTGTAATGTAGAGTACAAAATAGACGAGCCTGAATGTAGGTCAAGTAACAGCATGCAAGGGAGAAAACACTGGGCAGGCCTACTGCATAGAAACTTGTAGTAAGATTTCAAAACAGCATTACCTGTTCCACCCCCATTTATAGGGATATGGGACAATTGTTTATAAGTGTCATCCTGAGAAATCACCTCAATTGTATGGCAGGTGTGAATAATCACAGCCTTTCACCACGTCAGAGTTATCCAGTCTGCAAATCTCACAGCAATGTGGTATGACTCAGCATCGAGCAACCCTGGAGAAATGGACTACAACAAACAAGACATAAAAAAAATATATATACGAATTTCTCAGCTTTATAGGTTCATAGGTTTGGATATCAGGTCCAGTAGCTGCTAGAGCCATTTATAGTCCTGCCACTGGTCAGTGGATAAATTCCCATTTCTGTTCTCTCATATATCCAGCCCCTGCAATCTTAAAAGCTGCCAAACTGTCCACACCCTCAACCTCAAAAGGGAGCACATTCTAGCTGTTCACCACCTTTGTTGCAAAACCTGAAACACACATAGTTTTTAAAGCAATGTTTATTGAATGGCACTGCTTGTTTCACTTGTGAAAACCATTGCACATGATCTTTAAACTTTGGAGAAACAGGTCATATTATATAAGCTTGCTGACAAGCGAAGATGAGACTGTGAGTTCAGGAGATGACATCATCAGCAGCCCTTCATTGAAACTGGATTTTTTGAACAGGCAGTGAATTTAGGGTCGTACAATGACTTGTAAATTTTAAATAAAGTAACTTAGAGATCTCATTTTTTGGCATGAGTCTGATTAGGGCTATGCTGATTCAAATTCTGAATTTATTGATGCCAAAAATGTTAGCCAGAGTCCCTCTTTAAATGTTTTAGCTTAGGTTCATTGATATATATATAATATATATTTACACACATACATACACGGCAGATTAATGGGCTCATCCAATCAGACAGCAGCATTTGTGACTGCTGTCTTGACCCATTCTATAATTTGTTAGTACTCAATCAATTTCTGTCTTTGTAGTGCTGCGGCTACACTGAAGATTGCCTAACAGGATATGGTGCCTATTATGATTAATCTGGAGTTACTTTAACTTTGTTGGAAACTTGCTAATTACAGTCATTCTTTGAAACTTCCTCCAGTGATACAAATTGCAAGCAATTTTTTTTTATGTGAACATTGGAATGAGTTCCTCCTTCTCTGGAAGGAATTCAAAGGGCCAGTCTAATAGCTGGCAATAATATACAGCAGGCCATTGTGTGAACTGTGGATGAATCACACAAAAAGATGACTTAATCCATAAGCATGGAAGCCACGTTTGGCAGTTCCTCCCATATGTTAAAGATAGTGGGGCCAGTGAGTCTCCTAATAGGTTTTTGTGCTTTCATTTTAAAGCAACAGTATAAATGAAAACAAACTGAAAGCAGTTAGGTCAAGCAAAATATACAAACATAAATTCCAGTTGTTTTTGTGTTTTACTCTGAAAGTGAGACGTTTGGGAAGTTTTTAAGCACTTTTGGCCCCTTTCAATATCCCTTTGGATATAAGTTAACTAGGTTAATGTTGTGTTGGTGGACATCAGAAACATATACTAGCATCCTCTTAAATCGCTCACTTTGGGAATACAGTACAGAAGGCTAAAGAGTGATCTTCAGGGGGAGAATGGTAACAATTGCTCTGGGGAGGAAGCCATTTTGTTTATTTTATTGTACATACACATACGGATGACAAAACTAATGATGAAACTGTTTTGAAAGTGATTTTCCTAACAACAGGGATTTTCTTGCTGGCACTGTACCCGTAGCTGGGCGACTATTAAATGGAGGGACACCATCCCGTGTCTCTGAAGTTCTGGTTCATCTCTGTTCCCTCACAGAGCCAGAGCTCTTTAGAGCCAGGGCTGCTTGTCCTTGTCACGTGGTGTGTTGCACCCACAAGACCATGTCATCTCATGCTCCTACGTGAGATGAAAATCTCACCAGCGTATACCACATTTTCTTCAGTGCCTGTATGGCATCTCCTGGGTATGGCACAATTGCACAGTAAGTTAGGGGGGGTTACATTTCTGGACCCTGACAATAGTACATTACATTCATGTACTGTGCTCTTTAATGGCCCTATGTGCTGTAACATTCTGAAGTGACAAAATATATCTGAAAAGACTGCTTGTAAACAAAATAGTTTCTCTTTAGGAGCAGAACTGTGTACACTTTGGGCTAGTCATAGCCCTTTGTTTTGACAGAGGGCTTTCAGCTTGCAAGTTCTCAAGAACTCACTCTCCCTAAATTCCCTCCCCATCCAGCCTGTCTTTGCACAGTCTTTTACAGTGATTTACTCTCATTATTTGGACTCTTGCTGATGTACATTGGCCCGTGTCATCAGAACTGAGAGCCACAGCTGCTCTCATTCAATTAATCTGAACATCTAGTTGTGAAGCTCTCAGGGTCTAAACCAGAAGAACCAGTTTCTGAGGAGCTCATTCCAGTTCCTCTCCAAGCACATACTGGCATCCTACAGATTTATGACATGGTTCCATTGTTTGTAGTTCTCAGTCTATAGCAGAATAAAAGTCTGTTTTTCAGTTAACATTTGGTCCTGGTTAAGCCTTGTTAGCCTACCCTATACAACACATTACATACCAGACACTACCCATGATGCTTTTACCTAGTGTTGCTCAGATACAATCCAGGAATAATGGAGATCTCAAAATCTTGGCATTTTCTCTGATTTCAGATCAGTCATATTTTGTACTTTCAAAATATGAGATCCAACCTTGGACTTGATTGTACAAAAATCTAACTAATCCAGTATGATTCTAGGTTGTGCACCTCCTGCCTTAACTCATCCTGCTTGAATAGAAATAGTCCCTGGCACCCAGTGGCACCTCTCCCTGACCAGTCCTGTAAATAGTAGATAAAAAAACCAACAGAACCTGTGCCAACCCCTGCCTTGCCCACTATGGCTGCTGGCAGTGTACTCCCTTCACTTTCTCAGCCAGCTACTGTCCAACCCTTATTGTAAACAGTGTGATTACACATGCCATAGGGCTACTCCCTCCTTCATTCATTGCATAATAATTTTTTAATGAACGAGGGAGCAGCACTCTGGGAGGTGTAATCACACAGTTTGCAATGAGGGTTATATGGTAGCTGGCTGATGGTGAGTAGGGGGCTGTGCCAGTTGCTGCATGGTGAGGAGACAGAGCAGGGGATGCCACTTCATTCTTTGAAAGTCAACCAGGGATGGGGGTGAAGGAACTGGTGCCACTGGGCACCAGGAAGTCAGGATGCTCAGGTGCTATTTAGTTTTTTGTACTATTCACAGGATGAGTGAGGGGGCATCACCGGATGCCAGAAACTGTATTATTTTTAATTTGGGACAACCAGACTATGCGGGATAGTCAGATTACATTCTCATATCTGTGATCCAAAATCTGATCTGACTTCAGATCAGATTTTTCATCAGATTTTCAATCTTTTGGACTATCTGGCAAAGTCTGATTGGATTGGATTGGATTTGGTGCTATCCAGACACCTCTACTTTGCAGTGGGTTGTGTGCATAGTGTGGATGAGTGAGACTGTGAGAGAGACAAGCAGATACGGACACACAAAAACACACATTGAACAAATGAAATAGTTGTTCACTTACTGTATCCCTTCCTAAGTTTATATGTGGTGTAATATGTGTCTCTTATAATAAAAAAAAAAAGTGTAATCTTGTGACATGTCACTGACAGGACTGCAAAACAAAACTGAGGGAGTTCTGGCTGCCCAGATTGTGTGAGATGATGCTCTGATACATAAGTGACACCTCTCACAACACATATACACTTTTTATAAACACCAAGTTAGCTGGGAGGATTGATATCACGTTTTTATGTTGTATTTAAAAAAGGAATGTGAGCCAGCTAATTGGCTGAGTGGTAGTCATACTGCCTATGATGCCGGCAACCCAGGTTTGGGAACTAGCTTGGATCATGAGGGACTGTCCAGGGGAGAGGAGGATTGTGCACACCCGCAGGCACTCACCTCTTCCAGGGAAGGAGGGCCACAGACTCTGCTCTTATTCTACCACCTGGGTAACCACAGGTGGCAGTGCAGTTGGAGTTGGAGGGGGGGATGGCTGATGCCGGGCATGGGGACGTTTCATCATGTACATGTGCACTAGGTACCCTTGCCACCAGTATCCTGAGGGCTGGCACAAATGGAAAGAAGAAACTCCAAATGAGTGATGGCATGAAGCCGGCACTCTCAGACTCCACCACTCCCAACTGCTCACTGGTCCCCCCCCCCCACACACACAATACATGGACTAAAGAGATGTCATAGCTGACAATTTCTCAAGGAAGCCCACCATGGAGGAAACTCCTTCAATGAGGAAATGCCCTCGGTGGACTCCCTTGGGGACTAAGAAAATGACAGAGAAGTGACAGATGGGGCCAGGAGGCCTCGTGGTAGAGAGAGGCAGCACAAGTGAGGGGGGAAAAACAATGTACAGTATGTACAGTACAAATATATATATAACAAAAGGGAATTCTGCTCCCACGCCTCGTAAGTGGAACGCTCACCATTAATGCTGCTACATGAGGTTACAACTTGTATGCAGAATAAGAGGTCTGGCAGGTTTAAGGGCTGATTGAAATCATATAAATAATTTCTACTGACGGATCCTACACACTGCTCTTCATGCAGACTACCTCTCCTGCATGCTACTGTACCTCTGAGCATACAGGACTAAATAGCTGCCAGCTATGCCTACAGAGTTCCAGATTACAGAACTTTAATGGCTTTGCTTCCACTGCACTCTGGCTTTAAAGGCAAACTGAGGCCTGCCTGTTTCTAAAGAGACTACTGATTACCCCCTACTACCGAAACTAATCAACACATATCCTCTGTAGGAACTAAACAGAAGATGCCATCTTAAATCCAGTTCATAGTTACAGGAATGTCTTTGTTCAGATTGTGTTAGCCTAATGATTGTCTGGCCATGGGCCTCATGTGTCAAGCACCCAAAAAAGGCATTCAAAAATGATCAGGGAATGTATTTGTTTTGGTGGTGGTCCCACATCTTCGGAATGCCCTCCTGGTATTCATTAGTTGTATCCCTTCCTTCAGAATTTTAACCCATTATTGAAAATGCTCATATCTGAAAATGCTTTCTGAAGACATCTTAATTTATTTACTATGTGTCTGATTATTAAAAAAAAGCCTAATTGAATTTTTTGCTGACTTTTGTGTACACAAACATTTTCCCATGTAGTTTATGTTTTTGTCTTGTCATGTGGGCCCTATATATATATATCTAGAATATAATGTATTTGTTGTAGTGGGGGAAGAGCTATGAATAATAAAGTAGTTTTTTTTCACACCCAAGGATAGTGATGACATGGTAAACCATGACAGTGAAGTTCAAGTTGCTTGAAAGGTCATCACAAACCAAATGATGTGTCAGAATATGTGCTTTGCTGTGTGTATACATGCTAAGGGTGAGAGAAGTAGGCCATTTTGGTTTCAAGGTGGGGCTTATATATTTGGTTTAACTTCAAGGATTTTGCTGAACCACTTCAGCTCCCAATGCAATATTTACCATGGGGTAAAGAAGACTATAAACAGGGGTATAAAAAAGCCTTGAAGTCAGCAATGGAAATTAATTACTGAAGCTTACTTGTGGCAGGTGCTCTTGGCATACATCTGCTGTGGGTTAGTGTGTGTGGTGTGGTGACAGAGTCTGCAAAACCCAGTAAGACAATCATGGCCCAGTACTCAGCTATGGTAATAGTTAATATTAATTGCCGACTTCAAGGCTTATACTCCCCTGTAGTCTGGTTTAATCATCTGTTTAGTTTAGCATTTGCTGAAGATTGTTAGTTTTGCTTCTCTTTTTACTGTGTATTTTAATAGATAATGTTAATATTTTTTGTGTTTATGTACAAGCGCTTTGGTTTTGGAAAAATGCTTTTTACAAATAAAGATGACTTTGACTTTGACTAGCCTCTGCTTTACCTCCATGTCATTTATTATATTCTCTTGGGAGTCTGGCCCCATAAATGTTCAAATTAAATAATAATAATAATGATACCGCCTTCCCCCAAATATAGAAACGTTATGCATCAAAACAACACAAAAAACAGACATGAATAGACATTAAATGTAGTGCTTATATGACGGGATTTCCTATTGATACTGTCTGTGTGCTCTGTGTTCTCAGTGGCACACCTGATCATATTAAGCCTGTTGGTGATGACAATGTGTAAGTTGTAGGTGTCATCAGGACAAGGAGTTGCACTGCCTACTGGGAGTTGTGAGAAGGACTAAAAATGCCAGTGTCAGCCCCAGTGGGAGGAGTCCTGAGAGATTTGCTTCTAGGAGGTGTAGAAATGGGAACAGTAGTAGATGTCCATTGTTGGACACATGAATAATTGAATAATTATGTAAAGCTGATCCTTGGTAAGTTGAATTTGAGAAAAACTAAGAAGTCAAGATTCTCAGGGTATAGTCTTGACATGAAGTCAACAAAAGAGGAGGAGGAGTACATCCAAAAGGTTGTGTATTCACATCTTGCTTTTTTTTTTTTTCCTCAAGCTGTTTCTACTGCTCCACCATAAGTGTATGCAACAGTTTCTGTTTGATGTAGTCTGTACTTCTAGGGGCAATTAGCACATCTGTATAGGATTACCACCTGTGCTGATTTTTGCAGGACAGTCCTGATTTGGGCAGCTGTGTTCTGCAAAAAATCATGAAAAATACTACATGTCCTGACTTTATAGTAAAAAAATTTTTTCTAACTTTCCACTAAACATTGCAGAAAAGTATAATACCTTAACTAAAATACCTTAAAACGATAAGAAACAAAAGAAGCCACTAAGAAACTACAATGCTTAGCCTTAATTGTGATTATTTAGAGAAAACAAGTCTGTTGCATTGGTTGAGGTTATGTACTGTCCTGAGAAAAATTATGTTTCAGTAAGAAATGTCCCACTTTGGACTTCTTAAAAGATGGTAACCCTACATCTGTATATCTGTATACCTGGGATCTAGTAGTGTTGTAATGGTGTGTTTGATCTACTGCTGTAAAACCTATGTGCAAGTTGTGTCATAACCATCTCTTTCAAATCTTTAATGAGTATTGAATCATGCTACTGTGATGACTTACTGTAGGTGAACTATTGGTTGCACCACCTCCTATAGTGATGGAGTAGAATCCTAATGTACCATTCTACTGTGCAGTGTGCAGGGAAGAAGTTGGTGCTACCCACACCCCACATAGATGTATGATGCAGAAAATATGATCCATGATGGAGGGAGGAGGATGATGATGAAGAATACAGTATGTGTTGCTTTCAGAAGCAAGACTCAAGACCAGCTGTCTCTGGAACTGTCACCACTTGAAGAAGCAGGAGGAAAGCTTGGCAGCCAAATGAGGGCATGTATTGACTCAGGCAGCATAATTTGCTTTTTTACAACAAAATTGGTACTGACTGGGGTGCACATTCTGGGCCTGGCTCTGTCTTTTGGTTGATGATCCCTTTGTAAAGCAGTGCCAGATGATGCGGTATGAAGGGATGCATCAGTTGGCTCAAGCTGCTGGATTACTTGAATGAACTGTCTTATCTCACCACTTCCTATACCTAGCCTGACCCAGCTATTGCTGCTGCTGCTGCTGTTCCATTTGACCTGAGTGGGGATTGGGTGTGGACATGGCTATTAGAAGGATACCATGGTCACATGTTAAATCATCAGCCAGAACACTGGCTTCCATAGGCTAAGTAAATTTCACTAATTGGAACAACCTTTTTATCACACTGATTACAACATGTTTTCAATGGATTTATGGTGTTATCTGTAAAATGTGACCACACTGAGGAAGAGCCATTTGTTGCTTTAGGTACAGTGGACAGGTGGTTGGAGGGCTGGGGGTACATCTGGAGGAACTGATTGTGACTGTGTGATAATGTCCTTTTTTAGCCACCATCAAATGATGTGCTTATGGGTAGCATTACACCAGGCAGGCATGGTAGCAAATGTAATAAATTAGAATATTTTATGGTACAATAAGGTATGATTTATGAGAAGATGAATGTGATATAATATGTGATGCATGAGAAGATAGCTGACATAATACAATATGATATCATATAGAAACATACACTGAAACATAGAATCTGTTACCAGAAAAAGACCCATTGGCCCATAATATCTTCCCATTCCTACATAACTAATGCTGAATGAGAGACCCCTAGAGGATCTTCACCCTCCCCCCTTCCTCCCTAGTGTGATCTTTAATAAGTCTTTGTATCTGTCCCACCTTTATTTGAATCCCCACCTGATTCAGCACAAGCCACCTCCTCTGGCAGCCCAATCCACCCCTCCACAACCCTCTGCATGAAGAAGTACTTCCTGATATCGCTCTTAAACTTGCCTGCTCCCCAACTTCATGGAGCTGACACTGGTGTTTGTGTTCCCACTCAGTCTGAACAAATTTCCACTATCCACTTTCTTTACCCTGTGGAAGTATTTGCATGTTTCACTCATGCCTCCTCTCTCCCTTTTTACTCATGCAGGTGCATGTTTACATCTATCAACCTCTTCTCATATGTACTTTTCTGTTGTCCCTGAAGCATCATGTTTACCCTCCTAACTATGCACTACCTCACTCTGTCTCTGTCTTTTAGATATGGACTACAAAAGTGCACACAGTACTCCAGGTGAGGATGACCTGTGACCTACACAGTGGTAACGGAACATCCTTAAACTCATGCTTTGGACTTGCTACTTGACTTCCTTCCCTCATGCTGTTTTCAAAAACCACTAGTGACAATGGGGGGGGGGGTGGCTTTGAGGAATTGGGCAGCTAATATAAGATAATTTAATTTGTGAAATAGACTTTGGATGGATCACTTCAGTCCCGAGTAGGAGAACTGCAAGAACTAGAAGAAGGAAAAAGGGGAAACTGGTATACATCTGGGTTGCTCATCATGGTTTCATCACCAGATACACTGGATGACAAGCAGGGAAGGCTGCTTGCACTGAAGTGGGAGTGGAACCAGTGGATTTCTAGGGAGTAATGAACCCCCATGGTTTATCTGGCTGTACTATCATGCACCAAGCGCTTGTCCTCACAGCCCCACAGCTATTACTCCCAGTCCCTTTTCCAGAATGACCAACTCCTTGTCCACCACTACCGCTTTCAGAGCTTGTATTTGGTGGGACTGGCATGGTGATACATTTACAGTATCTGCCCCTTTCCTTCCCCTGTATCACTTTCTCCCCCTGTTCTTCTCTTCATGTTTTCTAAATGCATCAACAACATGCATGACAGATGATGGCATGATGCAGCCACCACTGGATGGTGACAATGATAACTCATGATAGTCTTATTCTAAGATGTCCATGAGACATGCATGCTTGGTGCAAGCACAAGCTGCAGTGCCGTATGAATGAAGACATGACAGGAAAGTGCGACACCACCAAGCCAGTGTCCCCCACTGACAGATCATATGCAACCAGACTGAGAGACCTTGTGTCTCAAACAGCAGTCTGCTTTATTTTTCACTCACTGACTGTCCAGCAGGCTCAAATAATTGTAACCACTTCATCTGGGGGTTACCTATAGGGCTCCATAGAGCCTGCCTCATGCCACCAGCCAGCAGCACCATTGCTCTCCATTCCTCAGGACTTCTGTCTGGGATTAAGAGTGAGGAGAAGGATGTCTTCTTCGGTGGTGGGTGCACCAAGTGCCCTGTGGTTCCTGCTGTACTTGAAAGGTGGATCCACTGCCACCAATAAAGGAGCATGAACTTGCACTTTAAACCAGGGATTCCTGGCCGCCCTCCTCGACTGAACTAGACACTAGTGTGACCATGCACAACAATGATGGGGCCACCAATAAATTGTTTAAGGGCAGGAGCCCTTTGGAAAACAAAGGCTAAGGCTTTGGGGATCAGTGCCCTATAACATAAAGGGCACTACCATTTTTCTCATCTCTGACCATCCACCACCACAGCAACTGGGGTTAGGGGTCTCAGCACAGTCACTCAGGCCACAGAAACCTGCGAAGGTTGCCAGAAGGGCTCATGGACCTGAGGAGGATTAAATTAATTCAGATGCGACTTGTGTGTCCAATCTCTGGTCAAGTGGCCGACCTCCAGCACTGCCTAGAGTGACTGGCAGCCCCATAGCCCAACTGAGAGCTGGTTTTCCCTAGTGAACAGCAGATGCTGTTCTAGAACATTTTAGACTGTGTCTGTCTTGGGGCAGGAGAGCATCTGAGAGGCAACGTTGCTGCATGGAGCCACACTGTCTGAGGACTGCCTTGGTTTCCACAGCCAGGGAGCAGTATGTCAACTGCAGGCTTGTGCAGCTGAATGGGACAAAAGGAGTCAGACTGGAGCACTAAAACATACATCTGAAGGAGACAGACCACATTTCAGCAACAGCTAAGCAGATGAAATGTGGAGGTAATCACACTCCTGCACAGTGCAGATCTCAGAGAGTTTGCTGCATTGCAGCCATAATTCTGTGACACACAGAAACTGTGTGTTTGGGGAACTGCCCAGTCAGTACCACTGCTGAGTACTGGTTATCACAGTACATATAGGGTCTAGATGCCAGAATGGAGTGTACTGATCTGCTATGATCAAGCTTCATGGACTGAAGCTGCACGTGTCAGGAGGGAGAGAGAGAGAGAGAGAGATTCTGCTACATGTGGATAGGAGAGGCCTTACTGAACCTACAGAGAGCCACTTAGCACTTCACCACATAGGCCTGCAACTGAGTGAGGAGCGAGAACATCACAGCAGAGTCTGCCACTGGAGTCAGCCCAATGAGGCAGCTGGCAGTTGGACATTCTGCACCTCAGCAGGGAGGGAGTAAAGAGGTAAGAATAGGTGTCTGTAGTCAACCAGCATCCGCATGAGGAAACAGGAAGCCAGAAGGTTCTATCCGACAACTGTGGTGAGATTCCTGTTAATCTCCTGTTTGTAGCTCACACACTGCAAGGTACTGAGGAGAGTTAGGATTATGCAAGAACAGGTGAACACTCTATCTAGGGTAGTTGTAAAAAAGGGTTTAAAGAAGGCAAAACAAAAACATGCAGGAGTAGAAATTAGATATGCTAGGAGTGGTGCAGTGCAGTGGCTGTGGGGTGGCAGTTTTCAGGGAGACCTTCTGGAGACTGCAGTGCTGCCCCATCTGCATACACCTCTCTGGGCTGAGGGAGGAGGTTGCTACTCTCCAGGCGGAGTTGACTAGGATTCAGGGGGGCCTCCTCCCTCACCCAGGGACAACTAAGTCTGCCACCACTATCTCAAAGGATGCCAAGGAGGAGGATTGGCTGAACTATGGTGGGCCCGGGAAGGGTGAGGGCAGTGGGTCAGAGGCACATTCCCCATATGTTATCACTACACAATTCCTACATTGCTCTGGCAGGGACTGTGCCATGGAGGCACCTGTAGTAATGACCAGGGAGGATATGAGGTCCTCCATAGTGGAGTTCCCAAGAAGGTTGGAAGAGGATCCCAGAGGAGGAGGAAGCAACTCTGGTGGGGGACTTCTTTGTGAAGGGGGATAGATTTGGGGGACAGGACGAGAGAGAGAGAGAGAGAGAGAGAGATTAGGTGCCTACCCAGTGGCAAGCAGATCCTCAAAAATAACTTTATCATATACTTCTCCTCCTAATTATGTCAGTATCACAATCTCTTCTCATTAGAGATGGCTATAGCATCAACTTACTACAAAGAGGATAAGTATGCACCCCATACTCGTGCCTTCTATCCTTCTGCCTATCCTTCTGTCTATCCTCTCTGTCGCATCACCTATCTTCATGTCTATCTCATGACCAAACTCCTACCTGAACATACCTATCTCCCTTGCCTGCTCTGGTTACAAAAGCTCCCCATTATTCAGGTTAAGGCACTTACCACTGAAAGTCTAGTACTTATACCCTTGCACTTGTTGCCAACCTCATAATGACCAAAGTGACTGTTTCAATTGTATAAATGAAGTGAAAAAAAAAAGTCTGCATTGTTCATCCATGTATCTAAGCTGTTCTATTGTGTTGACTATTGTAAAATATTATTTCTGTATTTGTATCGTTTGCTAGTTGTATATCTTGTACCAAATTGTCTGTTCAGGACCTCCTTGTAAATGAACGTGCTCAGTAGAGTTATGCCTGCTAATAAACCTGACTTGACTGACATCCTGAGGATCGCTAGGGCAGCAGAACAGGAGGCAAAGCTGGATATAAATGTCCAACAAGGGACTAATGACCTGGCTAGGGATGAGGCTAGAATAGTGCTGGAGGAATTCTGGGAGTTGGGGAGGGGCCTGAAGGCAGGTAGCATGCTCAGTAGCTTTTTCTGAGGTGTTGCCTGTCTATGACAGGGGGGAGGATAGGGCACCCTGTACCAGGAGCTTCAACTCATGGTTGAAGGAGTGTTGCAGAGAAGAGGGTTCAGCTACACTGGGGAATGGGGTTCCCACCTGGAGGGATAAGGGCCATTACAGGGGAGATGGTCTGCATCCATCCAGGAGTGGAACCACATTCCTTAGTGAACAGTTTAAATACTACATTGGCAAGCATTTAAACTAGCTGATGGTGGTGGTGGTGGAAGGAAGTAGGGAGACATACACTGCCCCCCCCCCCACAAGCTGAAGTAGTAAATAGGGAGAATCCTAAGGGAGAAAATCCCCAAGGGTACCAAACTACAAGAAAAACAAAATGGTAGAAATGAAGGGAGATGGGAATGAGAACAGAGGGGGTCAGGAGAGAAGACAAAAGGGAAATTGGAAGGTTGACAAGCAGGATGGCAGCAGAATCTGGAAGGCCATGTGTGCAAATGCTCGAAGTCTGGGTAATAAAATTCCGGATCTAGAGGCCATTAAAGCAGAGGCTGATCTGGACATTGTCATCAGTAGTGAGTCATAGTACAATGAGAACCATGTCTGGGATGCAGCCATACCAGGCTACACTGTTCAGGAAGGACAGGGAGGGAAAGAAAGCGGGAGGAGTGACTCTTTATGTGAGGGATAGCATAAAAGCAACTGTGGGTCACCCTAGAAATAGGGGATGGAGCCGCTATTCGTACTGGTGTGATCTGCAGACCTCCAGCATGGGGGGGGGGGAGTTGGGTAAGTTCTGGTGGAAGCCATCCAAAAGATTGCAAATAAGGGGAAGGTGCTGCTGGTGGGAGACTTCAATCTGCCGGACATAGATGAAGCATCCCAGCTGCAGCTTCAACTAAGAGCAGGGACTTCCTGGACTCCCTGCAGGGGGCGTTCCTCAGGCAACTAGTAAAAGACCCCATTTGTGAGGGGGGGCAATACCGGATCTTGTACTCACAAATGGGGACAGTATTGCAGATGTCACAGTGGGTGGCCACCTAGAGAACAGTGATCATCCTATGGTGTGGTTCAATACAAGTACTGTGGCAGAATCGTCCCGCACAAAGGAGAGGGTACTGGACTTCAAGAGGGCTGATTATAAAAAAGTGGGAGAATGCCTCAGGGATGCCCTGACAGGGGGGAGGACTTGGCGGAGTGGAGGATCAGTGGGCCAAACTGAAAGCGGGCATTGTGAATGCAAGAAGCCTCTTCGTTAGGCAAGCAAGCAAAAGCATGAGGAAAAAGAGATCGCAATAGTTCTCAAAAGAGGTGGTCAGGAAGGCAAGGGCAAAAAGGTTAGCATTCAGGAGGTATAAGGAGACATAGAGGGAGGAGGATAGGGAGGTGCATCAGCAGTAGGGGTGGGTGAAAGTGCGAATTTCCGCTGTTGTGGAAGTTCCATGAAAGTTTGAACATTTTGCTGAATTTTCCGCTCTTTTGCCTGCGGTAGAATTCTGACCTTTCACCAAATAACTGTGGATTTCCACCTAGTACTGCGGCATTTAATTATGAACTATGGACTTTTTACAAGACATGTGGAAAAAAGGTCTGTTGCATTACTTCTGAGGGTTTTTTCCAGCAGTTTAATACATAAACCGCAGAACTGAACACCGACAGTTATCAGTTCTGCAGAGTTTTTTTCCCATGGTTTAACACATTAACCCGATTTCTTACATTTATTCCGCAGTTTTCAGTGGAATTTCCACGAAAGTTTGCGAAATGATTTCCTAACTTTCGCCTAAGCGAAAATGCGACTTTCGCCAAATTCCGTTGGCGGAAATATTTTTTTCACATACCCCTAATCAGGAGAAACAGAGGAAGGCATGGAAAGCAATTAGGAGCGCAAACGCGCAAACTGAGGAGAAAATAGCCCAGGCAGTAAAGAAAGGGGACAAGACATTTTTCAGGTATGTAAGTGAAAAGAAAAAGACCAGGGAGGGATAGTATAGCTTGGGTGGGGTGGGGGTGGGGATGGAGTGAGACCAGGAAAAAGTAGACAACATGAACAAATATTTTTATTCAGGGTTCACAGAGGAAGGGGAAGGTGAGGGTCCACAGATAAGTGCCAGGAGCATTGAAAAAAGGGAGGTGGACACTAGTCCATTTACAGAGGAGAGAGTCCTGAAAGAACTCACAAATCTCAAAGTGGACAAGGCGATGGGGCCAGATGGGGTGCACCCAAGGATATTGAGGAAGCTCAGGGAGGTGCTGGCTGCACCTCTGACAGCCTTGTTCAACCACTCACTGGAGACGAGAGTGGTTCTGCAAGACTGGAGGAGGACAGATGTAGTCCCACTTCACAAAAGTGCTGGCAGGGAGGAGGCTGGCAATTACAGGCCAGTCAGCCTGACTTCATTGGTGGGGAAATTAATGGAATTACTACTGAAGGAAAGGATTGTGGAATATCTTGAATTCAGTGGCTTACAGCATCCAAGGTACCATGGATTCACTTGGTGGAGGCCATGTCAAACAAATCTGATAGATTTCTTTGACTGTGTGACCACAGAATTAGATCAGGGTGGGGCAGTGAATGTGGTCTACCTAGATTTCAGTAAGGCATTCAACATCATTCCACATAGGAGACTCATAAACAAGCTGGGCAGCCTCAGAATGGGTCCAAAGGTGGTAAACTGGGAAAGAAATTTGTGAGGGGGCAGGAGACAGAGGGTGGTGGTAAACAGAGTTCACTCCGAGGAAGGGAGGGTGACCAGTGGGGTGCCATAGGGATCAGTACTGGGACTGGTCATCTTTAATGTCTTTATGAGCGACATTGCAGAGGAGCTAGAAGGGAAGGTATAGAAACATAGAATTTGACAGCAGATAAGGACCACTTGGCCCACTTAGTCTGCCCATTTTCCCTACCTGTTTCATATACCGCAGATCCTAAATGATCTGCGGCCTACCCTCTCTTTCCTATTGCTAGAGTTCCTTTATGTCTGTCCCATGTGTTTTTGAATTCTCCTACCATTTTTGTCCCTACAACCTCTGCCAGGAGGCTGTTCCATGGATCCACAACCCTTTTCATGAAAAAATTATTTCTCACGTTACCCTATGTCTACTCCCCTCTATCTTCATATCATGGCCCCTTGTTCTTGAATATCTTTTTTTTTTAAAGATGCTAACCTCTTGTACCTTATTTACACCCTTGAGGTATTTGAAAGTCCCTATCATATGCCCCCTCTATCTTCTCTCCTCCAGGAAATACATACTGATATCCTCCAGTCTCTCCTCATATGACTTTTGGTGTGGCTCCTGCACCATTTTTGTCACCCTTCTCTGAACCGCTTCTACTCTGTCTATGCCCTTCTGAAGATGCAACCTCCAGAGGTGGATGCAGTACTGTAGATGAGGTCTCACCAATGTTCTATACAGTGGCATCACCACCTCCTTCCTTCTGCTGGAGATACTTCTCCCTATGCACCCCAGCATTCCATTGGCTCTCCTCACAATCTTCTCACATTATTTGTTAATTCTTAGATCATCAGATATGATTACTCCCAGGTCCCTTTCCTGTCTGTTGGTTGTCAGTACCTCTCCCCCCCATCATGTACTCCTCCCCTGCATTCCTGTGTCCCAAGTGCATGATCATACACTTCTTTGCTTTGAAACTTAGCTGCCAAATCCTTGACCACTCCTCAAGCTTGCTCAGGTCCCTTCTAATTTTCTCTACCCCTCGTGGAGTGTCAACCCTGTTGCAGATCTTCCTGTCATCTGCAAAAAGACACACCTTCCCTTCCAGCCCCTCTGCAATGTCACTTATGAAAACATTAAAGAGGACTGATCCAAGTACTGATCCCTGTGGGACCCTGCTGATCATCCCCTCTCTTTGGATTGAACTCTGTTCACCACCACCCTCTGTGTCCTATCACTCAGCCAATTATTGACTCAGTTTACCACCCTGGGACCCACTCCCAGGCTGCCCAGCTTGTTTACTAGCCTTCTATGTGGGACGGTGTCAAAGGCCTGATAGGACACATCCACCACCTCTCCCTGATCCACCTCCCTAGGCACCCAATGAAAGATATCTTTCAGATTTGTTTGACAAGATCTTCCCACTGTGAATCCATGCTGCTTCAGATCCTGTGCTCTGCTGGATTCGAGATATATCACAAACCTTTCTTTTAGTAGTGATTCCATTAGTTTCCCCACCACTGAGGCCAGGCTGACTGGCCTGTAATTGCCAGCCTCCTCCCTGCTCCCTCTTTTGTGGAGAGGTATGCCTTTTTGCAGATGACACTAAAATCTGCAATAGGGTAGACACTCCATGGTGTGTGGAAAGGATGAACAGAGATCTGGGAAAGTTAGAGGAGTGGTCAAGGGTGTGACAGCTAAGTTCCAATGCAAAGAAGTGTAAAATCATGCACTTGGGGCACAGAAACCCAGAGGCAGAGTACAAAATGGGGGGAGTAGTATTAATGACCAAACAGGAAACAGATCTGGGGGTAATCATATCTGATGACCTCAAGGTGGCCAGACGTGTGACAAGGTAGTGGGCAGAGCTAGTGGGATGCTGGGGTGCATAGGAAGGGGCATCACCAGCAGAAAGAGAGAGGTGTTACAGCTGTATAGATCACTGTTGAGCCCTCACCTAGAGTGCTGTGTCAAGTTCTGGAGACCACATCCCCGGAAGGACATAGACAGAGCAGAGTTGGTCCAGAAGAGGGCAACTAAAATGGTGCGGGGTCTGCATCACAAGCACTATGGTGAGAGACTAAAGGACCTCACTATGTACATCCTGGAGGAAAGGAGGGAGGGGGGGGATATGACAGAGACTTTCAAATAACTCATGGGTATAAATAAGGTTCAAGAGGGAAGCATTTTTTTTCATAAAAAAAGATGCTCAAGAACAAGGGGTCATGCTATGAAGCTGGAGGGGGGTAGAGTCGGAGGAGATGTGACAAAGTACTTCTTCACAGAAAGAGTGGTGGATACCTGGAACAGCCTCCCAGCGGAGGTGGTGGGGGCACAAACGATAACAGAATTCAAGAATGCATGGATGGGATAGGCATAAGGGCACCTTGGTGGTAAGGAAAGGAGGGGGGGGTAAAGCCGAAGATCAAATAGAGTCTGTAGAGTCACAGTAGGTAAGAAAAATGGGAAGACTAGGTGGGTCTAGTGGGCCTTATCTGCCATCAAATTCTATGTTTCTATGTTTCTATGTTGAACCAGTCAAAGGAAAGACTTGCGACTGCTGCTGCTACACTTTGTGCACTGAAGGAAATCCTGCTGGATTGGGGAAACTTGAGTAACTCAGGTCTCTGCAACACTGGTTCGTTAGTTCATAGGATGATGCAGATGGAAGGAAACCAGATTGTTTATTTGGCTTCTCTGTGCCCATGTCCATTAATTCCCAGCTCACACATATATTTATCTAGATTTAGTCTGAATGAATCCACAGATAAACTTTCCACAACGGTGTAGATAACATATTTCAAGTTTTAACAACAACTGTCTGGGTAATTATGTCTTTTCCTATTAGTAAATAAATGACCTTTCAAAAGGGAATGATGACTTCTGATATCCTGAACACTTCTTTTAATTTTAAGACTTAGTGTTTCTAACAATTCTGGGGTTTTAATTGCTTTAAATACTAAAATCATATCATTGAGATGTCTTCTTTCTAGAGTACAGGGATTGAGTTTTTTAGTGTTCTGTTTATAGGTGACTCCCTCAGCCCCTCTGAACATTCTCATCGTACTCGTCCTCCTCCTCTGCACTCCTTCCAATCTCAGTTAGATGACCAATACTGAACACCCTACTCACTTGGGATCTTACCATCCAGCCTTAAAGGGCATCCCATTTCACACTGTCCTATCTCTGCTATGGACGCCTTTTATGTACCCTTCAGCATGCACTGTTCTTCAGGTCCTCTCCTATTATGATACTGAAGTCTTTTTCTTGATTTGAGGTTTTGAGCACAATCCTTGCCAGAGATTAAGTAAACCACTTTTTTACCCCCAAATGTAGCAGTACACATTTTTGCAAAATACATTTCATGCCTTTCTTTAATGTCCAGCACACCTGTCCATGGCAGTTCTGGAACAGCATCATCCTGTTCAATGACAGACTATGGGCCTGCACCAAGCCACGGCTGGATACCCAGTAACTTTAATATCAAGGAGACAAGGGGCCACGCATATTAGGTATGGCTGATACCAGTCAGGGTTGTGGGGTCTGGACAGTACAGTACAGTCAGACATGTGGGACATGTGTTGTCGAGGAGGGCTACATTAAACAAATCCTGGGACCTGCATACTGAATCACTATAATTTGTACCTAGGATGGCATTGAATGTACAGCCAGGTACTAACTCTTATTACCTTATTATTTTGAATCTGCTTAAGTCTGCTTAACCCTTTTACTTTCCACCCTTACTAATTCCTTTGTTACTGGTTCATATTTACTGTCTTTGACCATATTATTAGTAGCGTGTTGATAAATGCATTTTTTGGAAACTGTTTTTGCATTGTGTTGGGTCACTGGTGAAGTGATCCTATGAGGAGGTACTGCATCCCAGGGGGCAGTACTATGATTGACACCAAGCTCACTTTTCTTTGTCTGGTACCGCATACCTTAAATTCAATCTTGGATATGTGCCCCCCCCAATCAGGAGTTAGCAACAAAGGCCCCTTAACCTTGTTTGAGCCCATAAGGCAAGGGTAGTGATTGACACTTATGGTGAACCGGTCCCACGCAGATATACACAGAAGACAACAAATAAAAAGATGTTTTTCTGTGCCCTTATCTACCACTGGTAGTCAGTACAAAATTATTTGTCCGATAAATCCTTCAAAACTCCCTCTGCTCCTTTCTTGGCCTGTTAAATTCAATCTGCCCTGTTCTTGCAGCAGGGGTTAAAAAACATAAAAATATGGATATCTGTGCCCTCTACTCCACCGATACTCAATAAAAAAAACAACAACAAAAAACAAAAATGAAAAAACTGTCAAATCTTGAAAAAAATCGAGGCACCTTTCCTAGTCTTTAAAACTCAGTCTGCCCTGCTCCTGCTGGAGGGTCTGCAGCTGTCAGTGAAGGCTCACAGTCTGCACCTTCTCCTATCCTCTCCTGTCCTCTCCTCCTCTCCTCTCCCTCCTTTCCTCCACAATTTCACTAGCCTGCCGCCTGAAACTATAGTTAAATGTAGTGAGAAATGAGAATTAGCTAATTGGGATGATAACGCGAGATTCTCTGATGATTTCTACAGTTTTCAGATTAAAAGTGATTCTTTTTCACATAAAAGGTGTTCCTTCAGTAGCCGCTGCAACAGGTATTTCTCCTGCTAGAGAAAGTTGGAAATAGCACTGAGATGTGTGCAGCACACTGATTTCTCGAGCTCCAGCAGCACTGATTGGCTATAGCTGCTGCAGGGTAGGCCCTGTTGCTTGCCAACAGTTTGAGAATACTCAGTGTGTGCTCCTTGCAAAAAGCTCTGCCATCATGATGACGTCAAAAATTCCAAAGTGCCAAAGGGGAACGGAATTTTTTCAGACCTGCTTTGCCAGTGTCCCAAACACTGGAAGGCATTTTCACCAAATGCTAATTTGGCAACGACTCATGCCTAGTACGTGTGTATGTGTGTGTGTGTGTGTGTATGTCAGTAGTGCTGAAACCAGTAAAGCAGCAGCCTAGGAATACTTTGAAAGAGTATATCTCAGACCACCAATGGAAAAAAAATCCTCTTCTCTATACAATATAAGGCCCTGAGGCAGCATGGATTTACACAGGGGAGGTCATGCCAAACAAATCTGATAGATTGTTTTGACCGGGTAACTAAGGTGCTGGATCAGGGAGGGGCAATGGACATGGCCCACCTGGACTTCAGCAAGGCCTTTGACACCGTTCCACATAGAAGGCATGTAAATAAGTTGGGTAGCACGTGGGTGGACAATAAGTTCTAACCTGGGTAAGAAACTGGTTAGGAGATAGGAGGCAGAGAGTGGTGGTAAATGGAGTTTCCTCTGAGGAGGGGAGAGTGAACAGCAGGGTTCTGCATGGGTCAGTACTGGGGCCAGTCCTCTTTAATGGCTTCATCAGCAGCATAGCAGAGGAACTGTAAGGGAAGATCTTCCTTTTTGCGGATGACACCAAAATCTGCAGCAGTGTGGCCACTCCGGGGGGGGGGGGGGAAGGTTGTTGCAGAGGATGGAGAGAGATTTAAAACAACTGGAGGAGTGATCAAAAGCTTGGCAGTTAAGGTAAATTAAAAAAAGTACAAAATAATGCCCTTAGGTCAAAGAAACCGGGGGTTGCAGTACAAAATGGGGGGAGAGATAATAACAACGAACCAGCAGGAAAGGGACCTGGGGTAATCATATCCGATGACCTCAAGGTGGCCAGACAATGCGGTAAAGTGATTGGGAGAGCTTGTTGGGATCCTGGGGTATATAGGTAGGGATATTACCAGCAGGAAGTGAGAAGTGGTATTGCCACTATATAGGTCTTTGGTAAGACCTCACCTGGAGTACTGTATACAGTTTTGGAGATCACATCTCAGGAAGGACATAGACGGGGGGAGGCCATCCAAAGGAGGGCTGTGAAGTTGGTACAGGGTCTACATCAAATGTCCTATGAGGGGAGGGTAAAGGAACTAAACATGTACATCATTGGGGAGAGGGGTGTGATTGAAGCCTTTAAATACATCATGGGGTGAAAAAGGTACAAGTATAAGGTAGTTTTTGAAGGAAAGGGTGCTTTAGAATAAGGGGTCACGATATGAAGCTGGAGGGGAGTAGGTCCAGGAGAGATGTGAGGAACTACCTCTTCACAGAAAGGGTAATGGATGACTGGAAAAGTCTTCCAGAAGAGGTAGTGGGTGCAAAGACAGTGGTGGGATTCAAAAACGCCTTAATAAGCATAAGAGAATTGTAAGGGATAGGTAAGGGTGGAAGAAAAAGTACCATAATCCTGGAAGGGTCTGCAATGTAAGCAATACAACAAAAAGGGGCAGACTGGATGGGCCAGTTAACAGCCCTTATCTGCCATTAGTTTCTATGTTTCTATAAATTGCCAGGTACTAACATATTCTTCAAGTAATTTATATAGAAAAAGTAGTGTTCTGAAGATTTATATTCAATAAAATGCTTGACTTGCACTAAAGCGACAGCTATGCAAGTCAGAGATAGTGGAGATTATCGGATCAGTATTTCTCATAAGCTACTTGCATACCATTCTGTTCAGATGTCATTTTTATGTTGGCTCGCGCATGCGCAGCCAACATATTGTGATAGTAGCAGATTTGGAGGCGTGGTCACTGTTGGGCGAATGCAGGGCACGATCAGCAGGTGCGCCCCTCATTCCCAATCAGCCAGTAGCAGGGCCAACACCTGCATATCTAATGTGGCCACAACATCTGAGAAAAGGTCCTCTGCAATGAGAGCGAAGCTCTCATGCAGCATGACCACATCATGACTCCCGATGTGCAGGCAACATGGTGGCAGTGACTGCTACCACCGCCTGTCACAATGCCGACGGGAAGCCCACTCCCTGTCAGCATAATTCCCCCTCCCCCATTTCCGCTGTGTGCCAAGGGGATGCCCAATCCCCCTCAACATCATGCGCCCACCAAAAACACTTTTTCTTTGCCAGAGGCACCAATCCCCGTCGGCTTCAGTTCCCTTTCCCAGTTAGATCTGCTGATGGGGGAGCCCACTCCCCATCGACATGATGTCCCCCCTTTCTTCTGTGCCAAGGGGGGGTTCCCAATCCCCCACGGCTTGTGTCCCTCACTCCCCTTCCATATGTGTCAATGGGGGTGCCCAATTCCCCATCAGCTACTGCATTCCCCCCCCAAAAAACACCTGGGTGGCATGCTGGGAGCCCACCCCAGTGTGCCAAATACCCTGTAAAAAAAAACTGTTCTGCGATTTTTTTTCACTCTGTGAAAAAAAAATGGTCCATCGCCATCTCCCTGCCCCCCCGTAACCCGCACCCACCCTCTGCGCACCCTGCCTCCTCACACCCCCCTCACCCCATACTTACCCCAGGAGTCTGGTGTGACGATCTTCGGTGGACTGGGAACACGTCTGCACTCTTCAAAGCCGACCGTGAACTGAGAAAATGCTGGTAAGCTGTATAATGGAATGAATAGAGTTTATTTCAACGTTGATGCATATCTCAGGCATTTTCTGGAATTTTGGCACCAAATTTTCAACATGGGGTTTTTGGGACACCTCTTCATGAATTCTATCACTGTCATGGCATCATTCGGCCCCGAAAGGTGATTTTGCGGTCACTGCACGGAATCACCTTTTGGGACTGATTAAAGAAACAACAGTGCCAGTGTTCATGAGGTGGGCTCTCAAAAAGCCTGTTGCAAATTTGGTGGAAAAAATCAAAAAATGACTGTTTTATGAGCGTGCGTTGTGCAGTTGCTATGCACGCTCATAACTTCATGAATTTGCAATATTTTCATGCCAGATTTTTAACACTGGCATTTTTACACACCTCCTTGTGAACAGCACAGCTGTCATTTTTCACATCCTGGCCAACATGTGTTTTTGCACTTTCCGCGCAGAACAGCATGGTCGCTGTGGGAAATCAGTATTCGGTACAGATTACAAAAATGACAGTGACACTGTTCATGAGCAGAGGTCCTAAAATGCCTATCTTGACAATTTGGTGATGATACTCCGTAAAATGACTGTGTTATGAGTGTGCATTGTGCAGTTTGCATGCACGCTCGTAAGTTCGCGAATTTATAATACTTTCACTCCAGATTTTCAACTTTGCCATTGTTCTGCACCTCCTTATGAACAGTACAGCTGTCAGTTTTCACATCCTGGCTGAAATGTGTTTCGCAGTTCTGGCGCAGAATAGTGTGGTTGCTGTGCGAAATCAGTTTTCGGGACAGTCTGAGTAATTGACAGTGACACTGTTCATGAGCAGAGGTCTTAAAATGCCTATGTTGAAAATTTGGCGTCGAAAGTCCATTAAATGACTGGGTTGCAAGTGTGCATTGCGCAGTTTCCACGCACCCTTGTAACTTCACAAATTTGCAATATTTTCATGCTAGATTTTCAACACTGCCATTTTTTCACACCTCCTTATCAAGAGTACAGCTGTCATTTTTCACAGCCTGCCCAAAATGTGTTTCCGCAGTTGTGGCACACAATGGCATGGTCGCTGTGAGAAATCACCTTTTGGGACGCATTAACAAAATCACAGCACCACTGTTCATGAGGGGAGGCCCCAAAATACCTATGTTGAAAATGTGGCTAAAAACCTCCCACAAATAATTGGGTTACAGATGTGTGTTGCGCAGTTTCTATGCATGCTAATGATTCCACCAATATTTAATTTTTTTCACTCCAGATTTTCAATGTTGCCATTTCTGAATGCCTCCCCATGAACAATACAGTTGTCATGTTCCACATTCCTGCCCAAAATGTGTTTTCATCCCTGTGTCACCAAATGGCATAGCCACTGTGCAAAACCACCTTTCAGCTTACAAACTGATTGTGCCGCTCTTCATGAGGTGGAGTCACAAAAAAGCCCATGTTGAAAATTTGGAATGAAAATACCAACACACGACTATGGTGTTAGGGTTTCCAACTGTTGCACCCCCCCTTTAGAGACTGACAGGTGTCAGGGGTGTGACTTGGGATCATCGACTGTAATGCTCACGCAATTCCACCCCCACCCCCACCCTACAGGCAGTGACAGGCATCGTGGTGTGCCTTGCAGTGTTCGGCCACAAAATTCACCCCATTCTCCTATACTGCACCCACCTCAGTGTATTTCCTTATGTAATGGGGTAAGCATAATGCCCAAAGACCCCAAAGCACACCACAACACTTGTCAGTGTCTACAGGGTATGGTGAGGTACAATGCCATGAGCGTTATAGCTGAAAACCCAAAGGCACACCCCAGTGCCTGTCAGTCTCTACAGGGGTGGTGGCGGGGTTTGTGTCACTTCAATACTTCACTGCCATTCCTATTATGCATCTCTAACTCCAATGCCAATGCCAGCAAGACAACATTCGGCATTGACAAATGCCTGTTATATTATGTTACACTGCTAATGCTAATACTCACACGTTAACAAGAGCTAATGCAGGAGCCATAGGAAGCATACAGAGGCATGCTGATTTTGGTTTGGTTTTGATTTTGATTTTGGTGTTTTTGCTTAATTGCTGCATTACTGGTGTATTAGTGGTGTATTTGGCTAAACGCTCACACAAAAGGAATGGAAACCAGAGGTAAAATCAAACAAAACTGTACTGAATTACACAAAAAAATGACACAGCAAAAAGGAACTGGGGATAATAAACTGAGGTTGGTTCAAATGTCTGCTAAATGCAAATGTTTCATTCATATTCTATGATCAAAACTGTAGAGTTACACAAAAAAAATTACACAGCAAAAAAGGAATTGGGGTTAGCAAACTGTAGTTGGATAAAAAGTCTGTCAGATGCTCAGTTCCTATTCTATGATTATTCCGTTGTTTATGTGTTGGAATGCCTTCTTTGAATACACTGTCATCTTGGTTACACCACATAATTGTAATAAAGAAAGAAGGGGTGGCAGAGTCCCCCGAATGTATAAACTTTGGATGATCTACCTGATTTTGGACTGTGCAACTTGTGTAGCAGGTCCAGCTGAATCCAGTTATGGAATATGGACTGCACGACTTGCATAGTAGCTACTTCTGACCTTTCAGCAGGAGGGATAAATGCCACCCAAAAATGCCTAGTTTTGTTGTGGAAGGTTTGTAAAGAGTGCTTCTGCCTGTGCTGTGTGAAATCTGCTTTTCATTAACAGTTCTGAGACTGGTGATGTTTGTGCAATGCTCTGCTGATGAGATTTTAAGATGCTTGGTTCCCAGAATGTATATTTTGGTTTTTGGTAGTACATGGACCATCTTAAGTGGGGGGAACCATGTAACTCAGATTTGAGGGTGGGGTGATATTGAAGGGGACCTAGTGTTATAGTCCCATGATAATGTAAGTGAGGCCCTGCCTGTACATCATGATTCTTTCTGCCTCACTCACTTCCTTAGTCAGTATTATCTCAGAGGCTGACCTCTGCCTCACCGCACTGTCAGAAATCATGAACCTAGAATTTGTGTTGCTTTTTCACGGGGTTATCCTTACCTACCCATCGCTGCACCTTGTTTGAGTCCACTGGGCTCCTGTGCTTTGAGGATGGATGAATGTTAATGGTCTCCATTCTTATGTATAAGCTGATACTGGGTCACTTGCCCCCTTTTTTGTTGGAATTGTTCCCTTTTTATTTACGCGAGAGGAATACCAGGCCACAGGATGGCTTGTGCTGAAATATTCCCTTCAGGAAAACATTTGCAGGTCAAAGAGCTCTTGATTTCCAGGCCACCATTTCTTTATAAAACTTTGCCAAAATCACTTACGAACAGTAAATCTATGGCTATTTTTAAGACCACATTGTATATATTATTTCTAACTTGATTTTACTGTAATTGTGTCCATTGATTGTTTTTGTCTTTTCTAATGTTGCCGTTTATCACCATCTGGTCACATTTTAAAACAGACAATTTCTTGCTATTATGTTGAATTAGCATCATCAATAAATGAAATGAAAATTAAGCAAAATATGACATCATGAAGGGAAGGTTATTCTTCACAGTGTCTGTCTAGTTCCATGTTGGAAGTAACCAGTACAATTTTTCTCCAAGCTCAGTAGATTCAAGGCATCCTGTTACTTGAATCCCTGTGTGATGGCAGTGATGGGGGTAGATGAGTCAAAGGAGCATACAGAAGGCACTCAATGGGCAGCCATTCATTGACATGTAGTTAGCACTTTACATGTCTGCATATAAGTTTTATATGGAATTGTGCGACAGCAGCAAGCTTAAAAGTCTGATTCACTGGTGGATAGAATTCCAATACGTGTTAAGGAATTGCTTTTGCAGAATTTTTATTATTATATCTTTGTTAACCAGATAAGGCCCACTAGGCACAAGTGCCTGTTTTCAGAGGTGACCCAGGAGCTTTGGGCCAGTCAAGTGACTTGCTCAGAGTCACATAGTATGCAAGTGGAGGTTGTGGGCATCAAAGTCATTTCTGCAGGTACCAAGCTCATTTACAGCTCATTACTCAAACCTCTAGGCTATACTATCAGCAATAGACAAGGAAAGAAAAAGAAAAGGAATTAACAAAATGGCTGTGGCATCGGGTATTGGGTCACATGCCAAAATACAAAAGGCTCTACACCGGAAGGGGTGCAAGTTCAGTGCTATCATTTCTGAAGATGTTCTGTTCTTCTGAACAGCTGCATAACAGGATGATTTTGTTATTATTTGTATGCCCTGTGAGATGAGCCCTTCATAGTTACCTGTCACCTACCAGATACTTGAAGCTGGGGGGCGGGGGATAAAAGTTTTCTTTTTGCAACTGATCCAACAGGCTTTGGAGAAGTCAGTCCCTCAGTAGCATTGCAAATACTGTGCCATGTTAGCTCATGATTCTTCCCATGACAGAAGCACTACACCAAATAATATACAGTAGTAGACGTCCTAATATTTTGGTGTAAAAGCTGGCTAGACTACTTTGGGTATCAGACACTGCTGCTTTGATGTTTGAACAGGTTCAGGTTTAGCTTGGATGCAGTACATCTTAGTCCACCCAAGTTCAGACAAATTTGAATTGTGAACCAAAGAAAGCAATGCAGACAATGCTGATCCTGACCCTCAGGGTGGGAGGCAGAGCAGAGTGCATCGGAAGAATGACTTTCTCTATTACAGGTGGGTACCACAGGAAGTTGCAGAGGAATGGCAGGCAGATGTGCAAACAGCTGGTAGTACCTATGGCTTTGGCTTGTATGAATGAGTTGCTATAGCAATGCTCGCTAATGCTTGCATCGAGTCTTCTGAAGCTGCCAAGTCACCCTTTCTCCTATTGCTATACTCAGTGGCTTCTTTTACAGAAAAGTAAGAAAAGGCCAACCCGGTGGTGCTGAAGGTTGAGGTGCTGGACGCCTCACCTCACACCATGCCAGCGACTTAGGTTCAGGAATAAACCCAGGCCGTCGGGGGTCTGCAGGGGGGAGAGAGAGGACTGAGCATCTAGAGGACAGCTCTCCTCTCCCAGGAGGGAGGAGGGTCCACGCTCAGCGCTTGAACAGCCTCTGGCAGAAGTCGGAGGTGCAGCAAGCATAGAGCTGATGTCTAGGGGATGGGGAGTGGCGATGCTGGTGGTGATGCCATGGCATCTGGGTATTTTGCCACTCCCCCCAACAAGAACAAGGGAAAATCACTCTGCAGGCTCTGGGAAGATGGAGCACCAAAGCAGACCCCTAATTGCTCCCACCTGCCCGATCCTGTGGTCCCTGATGAAACCAGAATTGTTCAGGGTATAAGCCCGCCCCACCTTGTCCCCACCTGGGGGGAAGAACCGCGACTTCATGGGGGTAGACCGGAGGATTCAGGTAAGGTGGCTGAAGCGGGGCAGACTTCATGGGTGCTCCCGATGATGCGGAGCCTGCAGAGATGAGGGGTGATAGATAGAGATTAAAAAAAAAAAAAAAAGTACTGTTGACCAATACAAGCAGCATGCTTTTTACACTAAACGTTCCTCTTCCTACATATTTTGTACCATATTCTTTACAAGACCGAACGCTGCTCGATCATGCTACAGTGAGTGGGAAAAGTGATTGTAACCATGAAGGAAAGTGATAGTGAAAGATGTTTTGAGAACACAGTAATAACCCGAAATCCAGTTATTATGGTGTTTGACAGTAATCATAATCCGTCTGATAAACAGAGTCACTAGTAATTATATAATGATAATGGCCAGCAGCAATCACAAGTCATTAGGTCAAGTGGCATACAAAAAGACTACTTGAACATGAATTAATGAGTCTGAGACACAGTACATGAAGAAGCAAGACATCAGTGTAAGTAAGACAAGCTAGATTTGCAAATCCTCCTTATTCTGGTATAACAATAAAGAAGGTTAGTAGAGTAAGAGGCCACTTACTCAACAGTTGCAATTTTCACACAACCAAAAAATACAGAACATCTACAATATCAAGTTGTTGCATTTTTTCTATTAAAATCACACATATTGAGCCAGCCTGGTGGTGCTGAGGGTTGAGGTGATGGACACCACACCTTGGGCCATGCTGATGACCTGAGTTCGGGAACGAGCTCAGGCCACTGGGGGTTGGCTGGGGGGAGAGCTGGGAGATGATTGTAGCAGCTGCTGGGCTGCTCTTATCGCCCAGATTGGGGGAGGTACAGCTCCTCACTCTTGGTTGACACCCAGTGGAGGCCTGGTGTCAGAGTAGGGTCAAGGACTGATGTAACATGGAGGAACTGGATGGAGCACTCGGTTTCTGGGAGCATGCACTCGCCTCCATCTGTGCATCCTCGCCGTGTTTGCTGTTGCTCTGGGGAGGGGGGAGAAAACCAGAAAGACCATGTCTCCCCGTGGCCGTATGTGATGGCCCCCACCATTCTTGTACCCTGCTCCTTGTGAATCCCCACCAGCAAGATGGTGCGGGGAGAGGCAGATGGGGTTGAGGATGATAGGGTGCCTGATGGCAGGCATAGGTGGCCATGGGGAGCAAACAGCTATACAAAACAAGCATTTGTCAATGCCGAATGTGGATTGCGTTGGTCTGTTGAGCTCGCTCAGTGGCCCTGTGTCCCTCGCTCATTCTGTTTCTCCTGGTGCTCCAGGCTGCACCTTTGAACGGGGCTCCTGGCGGAGTTGGCATGTTTTTTTCTGCTCACAAAAAAATCTGCAGATTTCCTGACAGAGCTGTGTTGAGGTGGGTCATTTGCCCTCTCTCAGTCGCTCATTCTGTTTCTGCTGGCACTGCAGGCTGCCCTTTTCTACTGGACTCCCACCTCTGTTGGCGGCTTTTTCTGCCCACAAAGAAACATGCAGCAGTCCTGATACAGGTTCATTGAGCTACCTCAGTCCCCCTTTCTTGCTTGTTCCATTTCTGCCGGTGCTGCAGGCTGGCCTTTTGTACAGGGCTCGTGCCTGCATTGCTTCCTTTTTCTGCACACAAAGCAATCCGCAGCAGTCACGATAGAGATCTGTTGAGCTCACTCACTCCCCACTCACTCATTGTGTTTATCCTGGCGCTGTTGGCTGCCCTTTTGTACTGGACTTCTGCCTGCATTGGCACCTTTTTCTGGCAACAAAGAAATCTGCAGCTGTCCCGACACAGCTCCATTGAGGTCTCTCTGCCTGTCTCACTCTCTCATTCTGTTTCTCATGGTGTTGCAGGCATGTTTTTTTCTGCTCACAAAGAAATCTGCAGATTTCCTGACACAGCTTCGTTGAGGTGGGTCACTCCCTCTCTGTCACTCGCTTATTCTGTTTCTGCTGGCGCTGCAGGTTGCCCTTTTGTACTGGGCTCCTGCCTCTGTTGGTGGCTTTTTCTGCCACAAAGAAATCTGCAGCAGTCCTGACACAGGTCCGTTGAGGTAGCTCACTCCCTCTCTCTGACTTGCTCGTTCCGTTTCTGCCGGCGCTGCAGGCTGGACTTTTGTACTGGGCTCCTGCCTGTGTTGCCGCCTTTTTCTGCCCACAAAGAAATCCACAGCAGTCGCGATAGAGCTCCATTGAGCTTGCTCACTGCCCCTCTCTCACTCACTCATTGTGTTTCTCCCGGTGCTGCAGGCTGCTGTTTTGCACTGGGCTTCTGCCTGCATTGGCACCTATTTCTGCCCACAATGAAATCTGCAGGTGTCCCGACAGAGCTCTGCTGAGGTCGCTCACTCCGCCTGTCTCACTCACTCATTATTTTTCTCCTGGTGCTGCAGGCTGCCATTTTGTAGTGGTCTCCAGCCTCTGTTGGCGCCTTTTTCTGCCCACAAACAAATCTGCATCAGTCCCGACAGAGCTCCGTTGAGCTCGCTCAGTCCCCCTCTCTCACTCGCTCATGCCGTTTCTGTCAGTGCTGCAGGCTACCCTTTTCTACTGGGCTCCTGCCTGCATTGCCACTTTCTTCTGGGCACAAAGAAATCTGCAGCAGTCGTGATAGAGCTCCATTGAGCTCACTCACTTCCCCTCTGTCACTCGCTCATTCTGTTTCTTCTGGCGCTGCAGGCTGCCCTTTTGTACTGGCATTCTGTCTGCATTGGCACCTTTTCCTGCCCACAAAGAAATCCGCAGCTGCCCTGTCAGAGCTCCGTTGAGGTCACTCACTCTCCCTGTCTCACTTGCTCATTCTGTTTCTCGTGGTGCTGCCCTTTTGTACTGGACTTCTGCCTCTGTTGCCATTTTTTTCTGCCCACAAAGAAATCTGCAGCAGTTTCGACAGAGCTCCATTGGCCTCACTCACTCCCCTTGTCTTACTTGCTCATTCTGTTTCTGCCCATGGTGCAAGCTGCCCTTTTGTACTGGGCTCCTGCATGCATTGCCACCCTTTTCTGCCCACAAAGAAATCTGCAGCAGTCACAATAGAGCTCCGTTGAGCTCACTTACTCACTACCCCTCTCTCACTTGTTCGTTCTGTTTCTCCCACCACTACAGGTTGCCCTTTTGTACTGGTCCCTGCATGCATTGCTGCCTTTTTCTGCCCAGAAAGAAATCTGCAGCAGTCCCAACTGAGCTCTGTTGAGCTCACTCACTCCCCCTTCCTCACTCGCTCATTCTGCATCTCCCACTGCTGCAGACTTCCCTTTTGTACTGGGTTCCTGCCTGCATTGGTGGCTTTTTCTGCCCACAAACACATCTGCAGCAGTCCTGAGACAGCTCCATTGAGCTTGCTCACTCCCCCTCTCTCACTTGCTCATTCTGTTTGTCCCACTGCTGCAGGCTGCTCTTTTGTACGGGGCTCCTGCCTGCATTGCCACATTTTTCTGCCCACAAAGAAATCCACAGCTGTCCCGACAGAGCTCCGTTGAGGTCGCTCGCTCAATCCCCCATCTCACTCACTCATTCTGTTTCTCCTGGTGCTGCAGGCTGCCCTTTTGTACTGGGCTCCTGCCTCTTTCGGCATTTTTGTCTACCCACTAAGAAATCTGCAGCAGTCCCGACACAGCTCCATTGGCTTCACTCACTCCCCCGTCTCACTTGCTCATTCTGTTTCTGCCGGGGCTGCAGGCTGCCCTTCTATACTGGGCTCCTGCCAGCATAGCCACCCTTATCTGCCCACAAAGAAATCCGCAGCAGTGACAATAGAGCTCTGTTGAGCTCGCTTAGTCCCCTTCTTTCGCTTGCTCGTTATGTTTGTCCCACCGCTGCAGGCTGCCCTTTTGTATTCAGGCCCTGCATGCATTGCTGCCTTTTCCTGCCCACAAACAAATCCGCAGTAGTCCCAAAAGAGCTCTGTTGAGCTCACTCACTCCCCCTCCCTCACTCATTCTGTGTCTCCCGGTGCTGCAGGCTGCCCTTTTGTACTGGGCTCCTGCCTGCATTGTTGCCTTTTCCTGTCCACAAAGACATCCGTAGCAGTTCTGACAGAGCGCAGTTGAGCTCGGTCCCTCCCAGTCACTCATTTCTAATTTGTTGCAAACACTGATTTCTGACAGCGACTGCAGTATTCTGCACTGGAAGTGCGGAAACACATTTCGGCAAGGATGTGAAAAATGACAGCTGTACTGTTCATAAGGAGGTGTGAACAAACGCCAGTGTTGAAAATCTGGCGTGAAAATATTACTAATTTGCAAACTTACAAGGGTGCGTGGCACCTGCACAACACACGCTCGTAACACAGTCATTTATGGAGTTTTATCACAAAATTTTTAACATAGGCATTTTAGGACCTCAGCTCATGAACAGTGTCAGTGTGATATTCTTACTATGTCCTGAACACTGATTTCCCACAGCAACCACGCAATTGTGTGCCGGAAGAGCAAAAACACATTTCGGCCAGGATGTGAAAAATGACAGCTGCACTGTTCATAAGAAAGTGTGGCAAAATGGCAATGCTTAAAATTTGGAGTGAAAATATTGCAAAGTTGCGAAGGTACGACCGTGCATGGAAACTGCACAATGGACATTAATAACACACTCATTTTATGGACTTTCGTCGCCAAATTTTAAACATAGGCATTTTAGGACCTCTACTCATGAACAGTGTCACTGTCATTTTCATAATGTGTCCCGAACATGGTTTTCCCACAGCGACCATGCTATTCTGCACTGGAAGTGCGAAAACACATTTCAGCCAGGGTGTGGAAAATGGCAGCTGTACTGTTCATAAGAAGGTCTGAAAAAATGCCAATGTTGAAAATCTGGGGTGAAAATATTGCAAATTCGCAAAGTTACGAGCATGCGAAGCAACTGCTCAACACATGCTTGTAAAACAGTCATTTTTTGGACTTTTCCCACCAAATTTGCAACATAGGCTTTTTGAGAACCCACCTCATGAACACTGGCACTATCGTTTCGTTAATCAGTCCCAAAAGGTGATTCCATGCAGTGACCGCAAAATCACCTTTCAGGGCCGATTAATGCCATGATAGTGATAGAATTTATGAGGAGTGGTCCCAAAAACCTCATGTTGAAAATTTGGTGCCAAAATTCCAAAAAATGCCTGAGATGTGCATCAAACTTGACAAAATCCTGTTTATTCCATTATACAGCTTACCGGCATTTCCTCAGTTCGCGGTTGGCTTTGAGAGTGCAGGCGTGTTCTCGGTCCACCGAAGATGCAGTGCTGGACTCTGAAGGTAAGTATGGAGTGAGGGGGTGTGGGAGCAGAGTGCACAGTGGGTGGGTGTGGGTTGTGGGGGGCAGGAAGACTGCCAAGGACAGTTTCCATTTTACAGGTTACAAAAAAAAAAGACATCACAGGACAGTTTTTTTTTGCAGGGGCATGTGGCATGCTGGGGTGGGCTCTCAGCATGCCAACAGAGTCTTTCTTTTTGGGGGGGCAGCTGTAGCCAATGGGGGATTGGGCACCCCATCGGTGCACAACAAAAGGGGGTAGGGTTATTACATTATGCTGACAGGGACTGGGCACCCCCATCAGCACACAACAAAAGTGGGGGGGGGGCGCTACATAATGCCGACGGGGAGTGGGCTCCCCCGTCGGCAACATAAATATTGGGACACTGCAGCTGACAGGGATTGGAGCCCCATCAGCAAATAAACACGGTCGGGGGGCACATACTGCCGAGGGAGATTGGGCACCCCCTTAGCAGGGGAAGTTAATATTGTTGTGAACACGGCAGCAAGTCACCATCATGTTCACAAACAATATCAGGGTTTCAAGATCCCGCCTTGCAATTAAGGGTCACTCCCTCATTGCAGCGAATGGCTGATGCTGCAATGATGAGGCGGCCCCTGATTGCAGCGGCTAATTTTTTACAAGTTGGTGGCACGTTGGCTGAACTAGTGTCAGCAGCAGCATGCCATGTCAATGGGGGAAGCGGGACAAGCCTTTACAGGCTGTGGTGGCATTGACCACAACAGTGCCGCGCCTCCACAACCTGCTTGTGGAGAAACCTGCCGCAACATGTTTCTTGAGCATGCGCACAATCAACATAAAAAACACACACACACATATTAATCACAACATTTTGCTTATAGGGATTGTTTAGGGGAGTGTTTTTACCATTTTGCTATCCCTTTCTTGCTGGCAATTATTTATCACACAAATACAAAAGTATGCCTTTTTGTATGACTCTTTTTGAATCCTTTCATTTCATTTTCAAGAAGGACCCAAGGGCAAGGCCAGACAGAACACTTTTGATAAAGAGCCATGTTGGTCTTCTTATAAGGATCCCTAACCTTATAGGAGGCTAACATGGTGCTGTCAAAATGTTTTGGTTGTGTGGCTGGCAGCCACCCCAATGGGCCAGGTTCAGGAGTGAAGTTGGGCAGTGTGTCTGGGGAGGGGCCTGACTAAAAAGAGACCTCCCCGCTGTCTCAGTGACACCTCATAGAGCCTGAATAGCGTATATCCCATTGTCTGTCTGAATACAGGGCAGGATATATCCCTTTCTGATTTGCGGGTACGTCCCTGTCTAATTCAACAGCATGACTTACTATCCCCTGCACAACATGGGTTCAGGAAAGCTCACAGTACATCTATGGCACTCATCCAATTTATCAATGATGTAAAGATGGCCTTGGACAAGGGCTTGCATTCAGGGGCAGTTTTTGTCAACTTAACAAAGGCGTTTGACCAGGTGGACCACCCCTTGCTGCTATCAAAACTGTCTACACTGCTGGCTCGTGGCACTGAGGGCTGAGATGCTGGACACCTTACCTCGCACTGCACCAGCGACCCGGGTTTGGGAACAACCTCAGGTCACCAGGTTGCTGGCATGGGGGAGGAGGGTGGGAGCAGGACTGAGCAATTGCTCTCCTCTTCCCGGTGGGGGTCGCCCACCTGTAGTCCCGCCATCACTGAATGGAGGTTTGGTGATAAGCACAGGTGATAAAAGGTGACTGATAGGTGGGGCATCCCACAAGATGTGCGTGCAGGTGCCTCCGAAAGCATACGTCATGTCAGGGATGCATGGAAGTGGGACGGGAGAAAACCCAGAAAAACCCAGAAGCTATGAATAATAAAAAAAAAAAAACTCTCTACACTTGGTTTCTTTCATGATTCTACTTCCTGGTTTGCCAGCTACCTCACTGGAAGAAAACAATTAGAACAAATAGATCAATTAAAATCTGATGTCTCCCCCACCAGTGTTGGGTTCCCTCAAGGATCCATTCTCAGTCCACTGCTTTTCTCTCTGTTTATCAACTGGCTGCCAAATATGACTGGTTTTTCCTCTACAATTCTGTACGTGGATGTCATGGTCCTATACACCAGAGCCAATGAAATTATCACCATCAATTCTGACCTAAAAGCAGATTTTGAGCTTCTACAAATGTTGTTAAAACATAACAAACACCTACTGAACACCAATAAGACAGTTGCAATGCATTTTGGCTCAGCACCCAGGATCAAGGCCAATCCCTCTGCTCTCACTATCCCAGGCCCTGACTGCTCTCTGCTAAAGCTGGTTGACTCTTGCAAGTATCTTGGAGTACCCTTAAGCCCTTCACTGGATTTTAATCAACACATTACCAAATGTGACCAAAGCAGTAGACCAGGGAGGGGCTGTAGACATGGTCTATCTACAGTAGACTTTAGCAAGGCATTTGACACAGTCCCACACAAAACATAGAAACATAGAAACATAGAATTTGATGGCAGATAAGGACCGCTTGGCCCACCCAGTCTGCCTATTTCCCTACCTAATGGATAAGCTGCAGATCCTAGTTAACCAGTAGCCTATTTCCTTCTACCCCCACCCCCTAGAATTGCCTTATGACTGTCCCATGCATGCTTGAATTCAACCACTATTTTTGACTCCACAACCTCCTCCGGAAGGCTGTTCCGTGCATCCACAACCCTCTCTGTGAAAAAATACTTCCTTACATTACCTCTGAGCCTCCCCCCCTCTATCTTCAAATTGTGCCCCCTTGTTCTTGCACACCTCTTTTTTGAAAGATGCTACCCTTTGGACTTTGTTGATTCCTTGAGGTACTTGAAAGTTTCTATCATGTCCCCCTCTCCTTCCTTTCCTTGAGGCTATACATATTAAGCTCCTTTAGTCTCTCTTCCTTATGTTTTCTGGTGCAGACCGGCACCATTTTAGTTACCCTCCTCTGGACAGCTTCCATCTTGTCTATGTCCTTGCAGAGATTGGGTCTCCAGAACTGCACACAGTACTCCAGATGGGGTCTCACCAGCTGTCTGTACAGAGGGATAACAACTTCCTGTTTTTTACTGGTGATGCCTCTCCCTATGCATCCCAGTATCTCCCAGCCCTCCTTACTGCCCTCTCACATTGCTTGCCCACCTTTAAGTCATCTGATATGACTACCCCCAGGTCCCTTTCCATTTTTGTTGTTGTTAATATCTCACTCCCCATTGTGTACTCTTCCCCTGGGTTATTGTTTCCCAGGTGCATTACCTTGCACTTCTTAGCATTAAATCTAAGCTGCCATACATTTGACCATTCCTCTAACCTTGCCAAGTCCCTTCTCATCCTTTCCACCCCACCTTGTGCATCAACTCTGTTGCAGATCTTTGTGTCATCTGCAAAGAGACATACTTTTCCTTCCAGTCCCTCTGCAATGTTGCTTACAAAGACATTGAAGAGGACCAGTCCTAATACTGAACCCTGCCGTACCCCACTAGTAACCCCCTTTCTTCAAAGTGGACTCCATTTACTATTACTCTCTGTGTCCTATTCTCCAGGCAGTCAAAAGATTAATATACAAGTCAGCCAGACTTGGAATGGGCCCCAAGGTGGTAGCCTGGGTAAAAAATTGGCTGGACAACAGGACGCAGAGGGTAATAGTAAGCAGAGTTCACTCTGAAGAAAGGGGGTTACTAGTAGGGTACAACAGGGCTCAGTACTGGGACCGGTCCTCTTTAATGTCTTTATGAGTGACATTGTGGAGGGACTGGAAGGAAAAGTATGTCTCTTTACAGATGACACAAAGATCTGCAACAGGGTTGATACACAAGGTGGGGTGGAAAGAATAAGAAGGGACTTGGCAAGGTTGGAGGAATGGTCAAAAGTATGGCAGCTTAGATTCAATGCAAAGAAGTGCAAAGTCATACACCCAAAAACCCAGGGGAAGAGTACGCAATGAGGGGTGAGATACTAACAACAACAAAAATGGAAAGGGACCTGGGGGTAGTCATATCAGATGACCTAAAGGTGGGCAAGCAGTGTGAGAATGCAGTAAGGAGGGCTGGGTGATACTGGGATGCATAGGGAGAGGCATCACCAGTAGAAAACAGGAAGTTGTTATCCCTCTGTACAGACAGTTGGTGAGACACCATTGGAGTACTGTCGGCAGTTCTGGAGACCCCATCTCCTCAAGGACATGGGCAGAATGGAGGCTGTCCAGAGGAGGGCAACTAAAATGGTGCCGGGTCTGCACCAGAAGACATTTGAAGAGAGACTAAAGGAGCTTAATATGTATACCCTCTAGGAAAGGGAGGGGGGACATGATAGAAACTTTCAAGTACCTCAAGGGAATCAACAAAGTCCAAGAGGGTAGCATATTTCAGAAAAAGAAATGTGCAAGAACAAGGGAGCACAATTAGGATGGCTCAGAGGCAATGTGAGGAAGTATTGTTTCATGGAGAGGGTTATGGATGAATGGAACAGCCTTCCTGAGGAGGTTGTGGAGTCAATAACAGTGGGAGAATTCAAGAATGCATGGGACAGACATATGGCAATTCTAGTGGTGGGCAGGAGGAAGAAGGCTGTTAGTTAAGTAGGATCTGCAGCTTATCCATTAGGTAAGGAAATGGGCAGACTAGGTAGGCCAAGCGGTTGTTATCTGCCTTCAAATTCTATGTTACTTGTCAACTATATGTAAAGCAGTTAACATGAAGCTGGGGCTGGCCTACAAAATCAGGTCTTCTCTTACAGCTGTCACTAGACTAGCCATTGCCCAAGGGGTTCTTAGACCTAGCTTAACCTATGGGCTTATGACATACCTGGATTGCAACAAAGGGGTCCTGCAAAAATGGAACACTTGTTACAGTAGCATCTACCATTTTGCCCTAGCTGTACCCAGACTCACACATCACTGCATACTCTACTCAATCCTTGGTTGGGTCTCCCCAGCTTCCAGTCGTCAGTACACTGCTGGCTGTACTATAGATAACATCATTAGACCTGGTATATCAGAGACACTGGCCAGTATATTAAGTCAAGCCACACAGACCTACCCTTTGAGGTCTGCAGAAAGATATCTTCTAGACATATCCAAATGTGTTACGAAAATGGGTGAAGAAGCATTCTCTGCATCTGCTCCCAAGCTCTGGAACTCCCTGTCAATATCTATGAGGCATTCCCAGTCACACAAGGCTTTTAAGAAGGAGCTGTTTACCTTCCTTATGGGCTCCGACAAATCCACATGTACTGTAACTGATCTATAAGAAGGAGCTTTGTACCTTCTTCATGGGCTCTGACAAATGCGCATGCAATTGATCTATAGTATTCATTCTTAACATGACTCTCTTCCACAAATTTTATGCACTTATCTATGACTGTTGTATGAATTGCTTTACATAGAAACATAGAATTTATTGGCAGATAAGGTCACTTGGCCCACCTAGTCTGCCCATTTACACTGCACTGTTACATAATATTCCAGTTAGGTCCATTGTTTAGGTGTCATACACTGCTGTAACAGCTGTAATGATACTCAAGTTTTGTTTCGCATTATATGATGTGTTGTACTGTAGTGTCACCTGTAATTGCAGTTCCTCTGTCTGTAACTCCCCCAGGTTGTGCATGTAAATGCAATAGGCAAAGTTTTTGTCTAGTGCACTTACCTGGTTAACAAAAGCTAACTAAATACATAAATTACAATGTACAGCCCTGGTGGACAGCATGGAGGGGAAAAATAAGAGATAAAAAAAGAAAGGAAAATCCTTTGGCTAAAATGAAAAGAAAGAGCCAGCCCAGTAGAGCTAGTACTGTCAGTACTGCTAACTACTCCAGCAAACCAAGTTTCTGAATGGACCTTGTTTGCTTGGGGGCCAGGCAGGGGATAGAGGATTCAGTATCCCATGGATGGCCCTCCTCTCAGGAACTGGGGTCACAGACAAAGCCCCCTGTGGGACTACTGTGCCCCGGCATAAGCTGGGTGGCAGTAAAGTGCGTGTGCAGAAAAATAAAATTAAAGGAATTTAAAAGAGCAGTAAAAGCATGTAGCCTTTTTTATTTGTGAAACATAAATAACGGCATGCAAGAAAGGGCTAACAAGAAGATGAAAACTATAAAAAATAGTCCCCTAATCAAGCTGTGTCAGTGGAATGTTAGGGCTATGTGTGGGTCTTTAAAAAACAAACAAAAAGGTTTTAGAAATCCTGGTTTGTAGACTTTATCCAAAAGCAGAGTGGGAAGAAAGTGCACTGTGCAGTACGTTCAGGTTCACAGCTTCATTGTTAGGAAGTCATGTGAGAAGCAAGCAGCCACTGGATTTTAACTTCCACTTGGGGCTATTGTGACTGTGTTTTTGTTCAGTATCCTTGCTGTTTGTAGCATACTTGATAATGACATTTATTAAAACAACAAGAAGAGAAGCAATATCTGGTTGAGAAAAAGTTATTTATAGTGTAATGAAGGTGCAACACTGCAGGAAGGAAGCATAGGGGGGAATATGCAGCTGAACAATGATATACCTCCCTAACGGTGACACCAATACAGTGATCTACCTTGCTACCAACAGAATCAACAGTTCATTGATAGGTCGACAGGTTGCTGTATTAGTGCACCAGAGACAGGGGCACACTGTCTCCCAGTCCTGCACCCCCTCTCCGAATCAGCTCAGACTTGCGGTCAACATAAATTCCATTGCTGTGATACCAGTTGACGAAATTGTTGCTGAACCGGCATCACAGAACCCTGAACAATATGGAGAAAAAGATTCAGCAAAAGCAGGCTATTTCTATTTCATGGGGTAAGTCATATTTGCACCCATGTAATGGAAAATTAAACTTGATGTAAACAAGCTGTTGGATGTGTTCAGGGTTTAGCGATGAAAGACAAGGCTCAACAATATCACCAGCCATGCTAAACATCCTGTCGGATGGCACACTTCTAAAGGGCGACTGACGTATCTCAAAGCCAGTTCTGCCAAGTGAGTGGATGAATGCATCTTCTTTGCCCAGTAGCCTAATGGATCAACCTGGCATGGCTAAAGATATTCCACAAAAGAGCTGTGCAAGATATTTTCCACAGAAAAAGGCTATGCCTGAGTTCTCTTCCATTGCTCTAGATATAAGGATCTGCTAAGCAGTGACCTCTCACCTTCATGAGTGTTGTCACCAGTACCAAGCATTTCTTCCTCACCTCCACCAGTGAAACCAGGACCAGACCTGCCAGGAGATGCAATTCCCTCTCTCTCTCTCTTTCTCTCTTTCATGAGCTTCTTCCCCAGATAGTTACATCAGTCCCCACATGCAACAAGTCAGCTCATCGTACAGCTCTTGGCAAAAGTGAGTCACTCTGTTGTTACCCACAGCCATGCAAAGGATCTCATATTTGAACTGGGGATCCAGAATGGTTGCTAAAACATGGCTATGACTAGCCAGCACTTTTGTAAACTTTGTATCCAGTTCAGCTTGCAGTTGCTCAGTGAGCACAGCTGCCCCATCTGGAATCTCCCTGTGTTCCTCTACATATCTCTTCAGAGATGTTTTCAGGGTGCACTGCAGTGATCCTCTGACTCAGGGTGGCAGTGGATGCACTTAGATCATAGGTGCTCCTCTCAAATAGCTCAAATATTCTAACCATGGCATCACCCAGTAACAACTCATGGTGGCCTAGGACTTCTCCAGTGTCACACTCCACTATGTGTCATGAAGAATATGCTTCTGTTCTAGCAGTCTAGACATCATTAGATATGATGCATTCCATCTGATACTCACTATCACAAATTCGCTCAGCCAGTCAGCCCTCTACTCCCAAAGTGCCAACCTCTAAGCGTAGGATCTGTGGACAGTTAACAGTACAAGGTAACCCTCTTGTCTGTTTTGTGGGTTCGAGTCACCTTAGTCTCAAGTTCTGGAGGGATTCAAACTGATAACCTCTTGTTAGCGTACCCAATTATCAGGCTCAAATAATTCTGTCTTCAGGGGTCCAGATATCTTTGCCTATGGGCACTTAACCAGGTATTGCAAAATGAACCCTTAGAACTCTATGCAAGACCTTAGAGAACTCTATCCGTTTCCCAGTTTGGTACAACAATAAACTCATACACAGTGTCAACTATAACCTTCAAAGCTTCACTTATGAAAAGAAATTTCAAGGCACACCAGGCAGTTTCTGTTTTAAAACATATATCTTTACTTTAAAATAGATAAAATAGGAAAACAGTAAAATTACAGAACAAAATATCCCAACACATACAATCTTAAAAACAGGTTTAAAGAGCAAATTCCTACATACACTCAAACCGGTCTTAGCTAAGGTATTCTTACTTCTTAGTCTTACAGTGCTGTGATGTCCTTCTTTCTCAGTCAGAAAATGAATGTGCATATCTCAAGGTTTGCTCAGTAAGTTAAGACAATCCTGAGCCGGCCTTCTCTTTGAGGTCATCATACTCTGCCTTGATGTAACAAAATCTATATTTTATAACACATGATGGCCTACTAAGTTATTTAAAAAAATAAGAGATGACAAAATAAATCTCCTCTTCTCATGTTGACTGGTCTAAACCAGTCTGTGCTTTGCTTCACACACACGTCAAAAGTCTCTCTGATATAAGTCACTGTATATTCAAAGCAAAAGTATATTTGACTCCTTAATTCTGTCTGGGCTCTGCTGTCTACACATCAAAGGTCTCTTTGATGAAATGAGCTGGCTTCCTGGGAGGTTATTCATAACACTGGCCAGTGTCCCTTTTCTCAGGACATCTAGTGCACATCAAAGGATTTCCCTGAAGAAGTCATGAATGGCTAATTTTATTTCCTGGGATCAAAGAAAATCAACGAGGTAATTGCATTTTAGAAATCTGCAGTTTAAAATACCTCCTGTCCATTGAACTTATCCCGGGGGTGGGGGGTGGGGGGTTGTATCAACTTCAGCAAGACAGTGGTTCCTCTTGACACAGTCCATCAATTTTTTTTTTATACTTACAAAAAATGATACAGGGATCAGAACCAGCTGTCCAAGTGTGACAATTCCTCCCCAACTAGACTGAATTTTGGGGCTCTACCACCCCTGCATGGGATGAGCTGCCCAAATCAGTTCACTCCTCATACACCCTGGACAACCCATCTGAGTTCTGATTTTGTTTTCCAGCCCTATTTAGAATGGTCATATCATATCCTTGCAAAGCAAGACTCCATCTTAGCAATTAACCATTGTTTTTTCCCATCCGTGTCAGACAAACTGGGGGTTGTGGTCAGTCTGCACCACAAAATGCTGTCCATACAAGTATGACTCCAATTTCTTTAGGGCCTACACTATGGCAAGACACTCCTTTTCCACCCTGGAGTATGACTGCTCTCTGGGAAGTAACTTTTTACTCAGGTAGGCTATTGGGTGGTCCTTCCCTTTGCTGGATGTCTGGCTCAGTGCTGCCCCAATACCCATGTCTGAGGCGTCAGTCTGAACTATAAAAGTTTTTCTATAATTTAGACTTGTCAAAACAGGAGCACTGCACAGTGCCTCCTTTAGTTTGGAAAAAGCTTCCTCACATGCTGGGCCCCAGGTAATTTTCTTGGGCATCAGTTTCTTTGTCAGGTCAGATAGGTGAGCAGCCAGGGCACTGTAATTGGGTACAAATTTTATATAGTACCCTGCTGTCCCAAGAAAACTCCTGACCTGCTTCTGAGTTTCTGGTCGGGGCCATGCCTGGATTACCTCTATTTTTATTTGATTAGGATGGAGCTGTCCCTGGCCTACCCATGCCTGAGGTATGCCACCTCTCCCATGGCCACCTGGCACTTCTCAGCTTTGACAGTGAGCCCATCCTTCTGTATCCTGTCCAGCACTTCCCTAAGGTGGGATAGGTGTTCCTCCCAGCTGGTACTAAAGTTGACAATGTCATCCAGGTACACCACGGTGTACTCCTCAGCACCATTTAACACCTGGTTCATCAACCTTTGGAAAGTGGCAAGGGTGTTCTTCATTCCGAAAGGCATTACTTTTTTAACAGTGCAGCTTTTAACTTGCTGTAATCATCACTGTCCTCATTGTTCATTTGACCCAATCCATCCCAAGCTTTCCCAGTAAGTAGCGGGGATAGCTGGAAGCTCCAAGGGACTCCAGGAATTTTAGCCTGAATACAAACTTTTTCAAAACAATTTAAAAAGGCACCCATGTCCTCCCTTTCCTTAAATTCTGCTATTAATTTAGAGTTCAATTTGTAACCCAGTCCTGCAGGCCCAGTTAAACCCAAGCCACTTACCTGCCCTGGTGCTGCTGGTTGGAATCGTAGCTTCTATAGTTCATGTTACCACTAGCGCTCCTCTCTCTTCTTCTCTGCAGCTCTGCATTCTTGCTCTGCCTCTCAACGTTCTTGCTCTGCTTCTCAGCTCTCTGCTCCCTCTTCTCCTCTGCAGCTCACTGGCGCTCACGCTCCTCATGGTCTGCCTCTCTCTGTTGTCGCTCTGCCTCCAGTTCCATCCTGCACAACTCAATTTGCAGCCTGAGTACCTCTGGATTCAGGATACTGGTGACCTTCCCCTGCTGCTGTGGCCCTTCACTGACAGTGGCTCTGCTGTACACCTCATCAGCTTGGGACCCCTCACTGGCCACTAGTCCTGCCACACTCGAGGTCTGGTCCCTTTCAGTCACAGTCTGTGACTCACTGCTCTGGGTATCTGCTACCACCAGGGCCTCTATGAGGTTCTTCTTTTTGGCTATCACCTCGAACAGGACTCCTCTGTCCTCGCACAACTGTTTTAAGTGTTCTACAGTGTGCCTGCTGTAGTTGGACACCATTTTTCCTGACTACTGCTAATCTGACTGGCACTTTAGAAAAAAAAAATAAAATGGGTAGGAACTTGACTGTAAGCCAAGGGATTTAGTTCTGTTTTCCTTTGAAATAAAACACTGCCTTTCTTTTTTCCAAGTGAGCTGAATGGTCTCAAGCTAACACACTGAACAATGAAGCTTATACCACCAAACTTTATATGCCACTGCTACCAACCAATCTGTCACAAATTCACTCAGCCAGTCAGTCCTCTACTCCCAAAGTGGCAACCTCTGAGCATAGGATCTGTGGATGGTTAACAGTACAAGGTAACCCTCTTGTCTGTTTTCTGGGTTCGAGTCACCTTAGTCTCAAGTTCTGGAGGGATTCAAACTGATAACCTCTTGTTAGCATACCCAATTATCAGGCTCAGATAATTCTGTCTTTGGGGGGTCAGATATCTTTGCCTATGAGCACCTAACCAGGTATTGCAAAACAAACCCTTAGAACTCTGTGCAAGACCTTGGAGAACTCTATCCGGTTCCCAGTTTGATATCAAAATAAACTCATACACAGTGTCAACTATAACCTTAAAAGTTTCATTTATGAAAAGAAATTTCAAGGCACACCAGGCAGTTTCTGTTTTAAAATATATATCTTTACTTTAAAATAGATAAAATAGGAAAACAGTAAAATTACAGAACAAAATATCCCAACACGTACAATCTTAAAAACAAAACAGGTTTAAAGTACAAATTCCTACATACACTCAGACTGGTCTTAGCTAAGGTATTCTTACTTCTTAGTCTTACAATGTTGTGATGTCCTTTCTTCTCAGTCAGAAAATGAATGTGCATATCTCAAGGTTTGCTCAGTAGGTACAGACAGTCCTGAGCCAACCTTCTCTCCTAGGTCACCAAACTCTGCCTTGGTGTAACAAAATCTATATTTTATAACACATGATGGCCTACTAAGTTATTAAAAAAAAATAAGAGATGACAAAATAAATCTCTTCTCATGTTGACTGGTCTAAACCATTCTGTGCTTTGCTTCACACACACACATCAAAAGTCTCTTTGATATAAGTCACTGTATATTCAAAGCAAAAGTGTATTTGATCCTTAATTCTGTCTGGGCCCTGGTCTCTACACATCAAAGGTTTATTTGATTAAATGAGCTGGCTTCCTGGGAGGTTATTCATAACACTGGCCAGTGTCCCTTTTCTCAGGACATCTAGTGCACATTAAAGGATTTCCCTGAGGACGTCATGAATAGCTAGTTTTATTTCCTGGGATCAAAGCAAATTGACAAGGTAATTGCATTTTAGAAATCTGCAGCTTAAAATACCTCCTGTCCTTTGAACTTATCCCTGTTTTTTTTTTTGTGTCAACTTTAGCATGATAGTGGTTTCTCTTGACACAGTCCATCGCACATTTTTTTATATTTACAAAAAATGATACAGGGATCAGAACCAGCTGTCCAAGTGTGACACTCACATCTTGTTTCAAGCAAAGAGGAGTGGCACGAGTCACAGTAGCATGATTGGTCTCAGTCACAGTGGCAGGAGTGGTCTGGATCATAAGGCAGGAGTGGCTGGCATGGCCAATGTTGCAGCAGAAGTTGGGATGCTAGCAGTCAGAGTGGATGGGATGTGGATCAGAGCAGTGGTGGTTATTAAGAGTGAGGTGATGCTGGCACTGGTGGCAGTGGTAAAGGCTGAAGAGGTCACATTCACACTGGTTGTATCAGTGGCAGTCAATGACATTGTCCCCCTAGCAGCACAACTAGTAGTTCTGATACTTTATTCCTTGGTGTCAGCCAATGCTGTACTGGTGCTGGAGGCAGCAGGCTTTGACAGGGTAAAAAATTATTTTGTGCAGTGAATACTGTAGCTGCCAGTTCAACTAAATTTTCTGGTGTGTCATCTGTCTGCCATGATATCTCACAGTAAGATGAAAATTAATTTACTGTATTATGAAATGTAGTAGTCAATCGCTTACTGCAACATTGCCAATGAGCTGACACGTTTCCCTCTCTTAGTGATAGTCAAGCTTGCTAAAACATGTCTTTTTTGATTTCTTCTATGGCATGAAACCACAAACAATACAAAAAACTAAAGGTTCCTAACAGCAGAGCTGAGTGCACTATACAGCTGTGTGCACACACCACAGTACACTACTGCGCACACATACGCAGGACAAAAGGGCAGCTGCACAGAAGCAGTGGTGGTAGAAGTCAGCCGACTCTAGCCTGCAGAAAAAAGTAACCATTTATTCTTCACTGCACTTCACTTAGACTACTGAACCTAAGTGCTGCTTAGCACTTTGCCTTGTTCTTTGGTCCAGACAAGTCCAACTAAGTCACAAACAAAAGCTTTAAGTTTCTATTTACTAAATAAACCTATGGTGGCTCTGTAGTGCAAAACAGAAACAAAATGAAGTGAAATGCAATCAAATAAGGAAAACAACACTCAAAACATGAAACGTAAAGAAAAAGAGAAAAGCAACAAAGCCAAATGTAAATTGTGATGCAACAAAAACAATGTAATGAAACAAAAACAGATGCAACCAAATGAAAATGATACATAAAAGATCAAATGTAAACCAAAACCATCCCACAAGGGTCCGTTCTAGGATCCATCCTATTCTCCCTGTTTGTCAGCCACCTCTTGGAGTCAGCACAACCTGCCGCATGATTATGTATGCAGATGATCTTGTATCGTACTGGAGTGATAAGAGTGCACAGAATTTACCCCTCTCCCTCTAGGAGTATTTTGGGACTGCCCAGAAGTAGTTTGAATTAAACAGACTGCTCGTGAATGCTAAAAAAACCCAAAAAAACTAAGGCCATGTATTTGGGTTCCAAAGCCAGACTTGCCAAATTTATTTATTTAGCTTTTGTTGGCCGGGTAAGTACACTAGACAAGACATTTGCCTGTTTTCAGGAATGACCCAGGAGAATACAGAAAACTACAATGTACTATGTTGTCCTATGTATTCAGATACATAGGACAACATAGTACAGATACAGTCAGATTAACAGAGTCAGGGAAAACATTACATGCCAAGTGAGGGTACATACAGTGGTACAAATGCATAGAGATACCAGCAGTACAAAATATACAGTTTGAAGTGCAAATAAAAACAGTTACATACATTACAGGACCCCATAGAAGTGGAGCCCCAGTCAGAGTGTACCCAGAACACAGGGCGGAGGTAATTACAAGCTGAGCCAAACCCCAGGTGGTCTGACAAGTCCAGAAGAGAGAAGGGGAAAATGGTGTCAGGGGGCAGGTGAGTATTATGGAGGCTTGGAACAGCCACACGCAGAGGCAAGGTTTAGGTGATTCCAAAGGGAGGGTCTAAAGTAAGCCTGTGAGAGGGAGCAGTGAACCTGGACAGGAAAGGAGTTCCATAGCCTGGGCACACATGAGGGAAAATCTCTGTCACACTTCTGGGTGTGTGTAGCAGGTATCTTGAGGACAGCAGGACCCAGGGACCTACGGGAATTGTGTGGGGAGGTAGCAGGTACGAGGAGCTCTGCCAGCCCAGGGGGGGTGCCAGTGTGAAGTACCTTGCCCGTGAAGCACCCCAAGCCAAAGTTTAAGTAATTAGCCGGGGAGAGCCAGTTCAGCTTGCATAACAGGTCACAGTGATGGGTGAGTTGAGGGGCTGCAAGCGCAAAACGGCAAATATTATTGTAGGAAACAGTCCACCTTGAGAGGAAAGCTTTGGAGGTGTGGGCAAACAGAAGAAGCCCGTAGCAGAGGGGAGGGAGGGGAGAAACACACCTTGAACCAGCGCCAGTAGTGCAGCGGGGGTAGGATTGCTCTTAGCTCTATAAGCCATACCCAATTTGCAGTTTACAGCTTTACAGACATTCTGGATGTGATACCCAAGGTCAAGCTGGGGGTCAGGAGACACTCCAAGGTATTTGAAGGTACCAGTGACAAGGACTGGAGCACCATCGATTCCATTGATGTGCAGAGGAGTAGTGGAGGCCTTGACATTGGCCAGGGATCCAAAAAGCATGGCCTGAGTTTTTTTTAGGTTGAGAACCAGCTTGTTGGATGACACCCAGGACTGGATGTTCCTGAAATCCTCACTCAATTGGTGGTTAATGACCCCAATGTCCCGGGAGGGAGTAAGGATAACCAGTTCATCTGCATACAGTGTGGTGCTGCAGTGGACAGTGGAAGAGGGAAGGGTGTTGACAAAAATGGAGAAGAGCAGGGGCCCCAGTACTGAGCCCTGGGGAACTCCTGTGGACACAGTAGTGGTGCCCAAGAATACCTTGCTGTATTTGACCAGCTGCTGTCTACCATGTAGGTAGTTGGAGAGCTAGAGAAGGACCAGGGGGGACATGCCAAATGACCCAAGCTGAGAGCAAAGCAAGGTGTGGTCCACAAGGTCAAAGGCCTTGGATAGGTCTATGAAGACAGCGCCAAAGAGTTTACCCTGGTCTGTAGCTGCTCTGATACCAGTGGAGACAGAGACTAGGGTAGAGGATGTACTATGCCCTTTCTGAAATCCATGCCATGCAGAAGACAGCAGCTTGTGGCGCTGAATATATTCTGAGAGTTGCCCAGCCACCACTTTCTCCAGTAGTTTATTGACTGCAGACAGTATGGCTATCAGACAGTAGTTGCCCAGAATTTTAGGGTTGCCCTGCTTTAGTACAGGAACCACCCTGGATACCTTCCATATGTCAAGTATAATCCCAGCTGTTAGGGACAGGTTAAATATGTGAGCTAGTGAGGAGGCAATGTAAGAGGCACCAAGACGGAGGAGCTTAGGTTCCATTCCATCATGGCCAGTACTGGCAAATCGGGAGAGACCAGAGAGCAATCTCTGTATCTTTGCACTACAAGGCAAAATAACTCCTAAGCATACTAGGCCCAGACGGGTACGCCCTGGAAGAAATCTCTGCTTTCAAATACCTGGGAGCCACCCTTGATCACTCCCTTACCATTGGGGAGCACATTAAGCAAATAATCAAATGTATGAACCAGAAACTGGGTGTCTGTTACCGCTTAAAGCATCTCATGACACTGGAGGTGCATCTGGCTATTGCCCAAAGTAAGCTGCTGCCCCTCCTGGATTACTGTACTCCTATCTTCTCCCAGACCTCAGACTGGCTCCTCACATGACTCAATACTGTCTTCACCAACATTTGGAGCTGGGCAGCACTTGCCCTGTTCCACACCCACCACTGTTCCCTATATACGATGCTTGGTGGATGTCCCTCCAGGCATGCTGTGACTACCTCATCAGTACTCTTATTAATAAGTCTCTTATGGACAGGGCTGGCTCCCTTCTAGCTAGTTTTCTTTGCATTAAATCTAGCTCCCATGAACTGAGGCCCTCTTCTCCGTGTCTTCTCAACTACTCCCAGGCTGCAACAGAGATGGGTTAGAGAGCCTTCTCCATTGCTGCCCCTAGGCTATGGAATGGCTTAACAGCTGTGCTACACTCTCTAAGCATTTCCTACCTTTTCAAATTGCATTTTAAGAATGATCTCCTATCCACCTCGGTTTGCAAGTGCCCTTCCTGATTTGGGGTGGGAGCGTGGTCACTTCAGTTCACTCCATAATCTCTACTTTGGTAAGGTTAACCAGTCTGCTTGCACTGCAGTGGCCATTATGCTAGCCAATATTGTTTGGTCTGGACACATTACTCTTGTTTGTATGTTGTTCCACATTTTTTTGTTCTTATATAATGATCTTGTGTCTGAAGTTAACTATCTGATTTCAAGTACCTATATTGGCTCTGAGTGTATTGTTCTCACCTTGGTACTGTATGCTTTTTTTTTTTTTACTTACTCTTTATACTCCCCCTACCAGCAGTGCTCCCACTCTTCAGGAGACGCCTATGGTCTTCTAGTCTCCGCCCTCTTACCTGGTGCCCGGTGCAGTCCACATATAGCCGTGGCTATGTCCCCTAGGCAGGCAAGGGGTAGGGCCACCCCCGAAGTCCTTCTTGTTCTCGTTGGGATGCTGGTACCAGGTCAGGCAGTGGCACTGGGGATTGGGGCCAGGTGCTCCATCTACTGGGAGTGCTGCTGGGTGTTTTTTCCATTTGCTATGGGAGAGGCGTGTGCCCCAACATCAAGGCGTCTTCACCAACATCTTCCACTCCCAACCCACTCTCTTTACGCTTGTGCACTTACTATGCATCCAGCTTCCACCAGAGGCCAGTCAGGCATTGAGCGTGTACCCCCCTCCCTCTGGAAAGGAGAGCTGTCCTTTGGATACTCAATCCTCTCCCTCCCCTGCTGACCCCTGATGACCCGGGCTCATTCCCAAACCCGGGTCACCGCCATGGCGCAAGGTGTGGCATCCAGCGCCTCAACCCTCGGTGCCAGCGGGCCATGTATTGTATGCTTAACATCATGTATTACATCTCTTGTAAGTGTATGGTATTTACATATGTACTGTATGCTGAATCTCTTGTATTGTAGCTCTTGTATTGGATGTGCCATCTAGATGGCCCGGGTCATTCCTGAAAATGATCCCTTGGACTAGAATACCTACTCGGTTATCAGATAAATAGAAAAATTAATAAATAAACAAACAAACAAACACATAAATAAATAAATACATACATACATTAACGTATGTTTAAAATGATGACTTCAAATAAAACATAAGCACAACTAAAAAAACAAGCATTTCTCAATGTCGAATGTTCACTGCTTGCATTGCTATTGTACTGGGTCCTGCTTGTAGACATTTTTACTATATATTAAGCCAAAATAGACCAGTTTTGCTGTATAATGTCATTTGCGATGGAGTCCTGATTTTATACATTTTTATACTGCGTTTACCCAGTATAGTAGGGGTGAGATGCTACACCTCATTGTTAGTGGGGCCCTGCTTTTATAATGTATTTTTGTAGAACATATCATACCACAGGGTAGGGATGATGGTGGGAGTACAAAATGAGGAGGGGTTGGATTCAAATTATTTACTAGGATCATGATGACTAGAGGAGATGATTGTATAAGTGTGGAGGGAGAAATTATGTTTTTTTTTTTTTAAAGCTGGGTTTCACCTGCAAAGTACTGGCCTCTGTGAATTAACCATTCAAATTCCAGCAGTTGCCACTTGCTAGCACAGAGGCTTCTCATCTCTAGCCCTTTCCCATTTGGCCTCCTTAATTCCATTTGTCTGTCCTTCATGTCAGGTAACACATCTAGGGAATAAAAAAAACAAAAACAAAAAAAAAATCAAACAAAGAGAATGACCCACTGAGCATAGTATTTCTTGTCTTATAAATGCTGTTACTGTACATAGACCCACCCATCTCTGGGCAAGATTAGCATACCTGGTTTTCACTTTAAATGCACTTATAGTGTCACTCCACAGAGGGAAGAGTGACCAGTGGGGTACCACAGGGATCAGTGCTGGGACCGGTCCTATTCAACATCTTCATCAGTGACATTGCGCTGGACCTAGAAGGCAGAATTTCACTGTTCGCTGATGACACAAAGCTCTGTAACAGAGTAGACACACCAGAAGGTGTAGACAGAATGAGAAGGGACCTGCAGAAACTTGAAGAATGGTCAGGGGTTTGGCAGTTGAAATTCAATGCAAAGAAGTGCAAGACAATGCACATGGGGCACAAAAACCCTGGCACGATATATCAGTTGGGGGTTGAGGATATAGCATGCACCAAGCAGGAAATGGATCTTGGGGTTATCATCTCTGATGACCTCAAGGTAGGGAAACTGTGTGACAAGGCAGCAGGTAAAGCAAATAGGATGCTGGGATGCACAGGCAGGAGCATCACCAGCAGGAAAAGGGAGGTCATGATTCTGCATACAAGACACTAGTGAGGTCCCACCTGGAGTACAGTGTACAGTTCTGGAGATCTTACCTATGTAAGGACATAGACAGGGTAGAGAAGGTTCAGAGGAGGGCAACAAAGATGGTACATGGATTGCATCACAAGTCCTATGAGGACAGGTTGAAGGAATTGAATATGTACTCCCTGGAGGGAGGGAGAGAGGGGACATGATAGAGACATACAAGTATCTTACAGGGAGGAACAGGGTGCAAGAATACACTATTTTTAAGTGAAAAAGATGTTCCAGGTCTAGAGGGCATGGGATGAAGTTGGAAGGAGGATGATTCAGAGGAAATGTGAGGAAGAATTCCTTCACAGAATGGGTGGTGGACAAGTGGAACACCCTGCCTGAGGAAGCGGTGGGGGCTGAAACAATTAAGGGATTTAAGAATGCATGGGTTAGACATAAAGGAATTCTGGAGGTCAGGGGTGATGGGCAACAGAGTTCTAGGAAAACATAAACTGAAGTTACAAACTCAAATGGGCAGACTAGGTGGGCCATAGGCCCTTATCTGCCGACACTCTCTATGTATCTATGTATCTATGTAGCCAAGTCTCTCCTTCAGAATCCGTGGCAGATCACCATGATCCTTTGGACCTCCATGTCATCGTTTTGGCAACCTCTCTGGGCAAATCTAAATCAAAGAGTTTCTCAGGATCTCCAGTGCTCCGATCCACAAACCAACCCCATTCCTCTAGATCCCCTCAAAGTCAGCACTAAGAGCCACCTTGTTAAGATAAGAAATGAATATACAGTCTACAGTCCAATTTATAAAAAAGCCATGAAAACTGCATAGCAGTTTGGTTGTCCCCAAAATAAATAAATAAATAAAACAACCTTAGTGAGGAGAAACGCCGACTGGCTTGGAGAGTTTGGGGCTAAACTTTGGACAGGCTGTCACACAAATATGTACAGTATGTATAAAAATATATATGTAAGCTGGCCAGGTAGTGCAGAGGGCTGAGGCACTGGTGACTTACCTTGCACTATGCCGGTGACCCAGGTTCAGGAACAACCTCGGGTCAACGGGGTGCAGGCTTGGGAGGGAGGGCTGGAGTGGGATTGAGCCATGGCTCTCCCCTCCAAAGGGGTGGATGCCCGCCCATCTGTAGTCCTGCTCCCAATGGGTGGAGGTCAGGTGGGCATGTAGGTGGTATGGGTGGTGACAAAAGTCAGTGGAGGGGTTGAAGGGGCCACCAGATCTTGGTGTGTGCGTGCACCTCCACGTGCATACACGCATGTGGACACTGTGGCCTCGAAGGGTAGGGAGAAAATAGAAAAACTTAAATGTATATGGAAAAAATATATATATATGTAAACAACACAAAATCAGCACTCACTGGACCACAAATGTTTTTGCCCTACCTGTGATTCAGCCCACAGGCATACTCTTGGGTACCCACCAACACAATATCCCCTAGCACTCTTGGGGCGCCATTCCGTCAAACATCAAAAGCCCTTTTTCCCAACAGCTTAAACATTGACATGGGCTCAGAATAAAATCCCAAGAGAAGTAAAAGTCCGCAACAACATTAAGTTGGAGCTTATCCTCAGAGAGGAGCAGCAACGTGGCCATCTGCCTTATCCACACCCAGCTCCCCAGTCCTCTGTTGGGCTTGACTGCAGGCACCCCACTTGTTCTTTGGTCACTTAATACATTTCCTGGCTGTGGGAGTTTTTCCCTGGCACTCTGTGTTAAAGGCAGATCATCCAGTCGGGGGGAACAGTGCAGACTCAGAGGAGGAGAGGGAGAGACACACACACACACACACACACACACACACATACACACACATATGACCCCATTTGTTCTTCGGTCACTTGATACATTTCCTGGCTGTAGGAGTTTTTCCCTGGCACTCTGTGTTAAAGGCAGATCACCCAGTTGGGGTGAACAGCACAGACCCAGGGGAAAAGAGAGAGAGAGACACACACACATGTGAGGGCCCCGATTTGACACTGCACATTCAAAGGTGGATCGGGGGGGGGGGTGCAAGATGACATGGATTAAAAAAAAGTTTAAATCAAAAGATCGGACTGGCAGTGCTTCTTGGGGGGAGGTGGCAGGTATGGCCCAAGACCTCCCAGGGAAAAACACAATGCAACACTTATTTCTATTAATTTGAGCTTTTAAGCATGCAGGACAGTTTGTAAAACAGTACTAGCACTACTGAGGAAATCGAGAGTCAGGGATATGGAGCAGGCTGATCAGGGCCCTGATCAGCTGTTTGTTGGGCAGCATCATGCAGATCAAAGAAAAAAGTCACCCTATCATTGGGTCAGCTCTGTCCTGTCCTTTGAACTGCACAAAGTTTCCACCCAGCAAGCCAGAACAGTGTCATGATCAGCCTGGCTGATGATTGGTGTGTCACTGACGAGCCCCTTATAGAGTGCCCTGCATTGGACCGACAGTGACACACCTTTGAAAACCCACGCTCATAACAAAATGTTCACTGCATGAGTGCAAGGTGTACATAATGAATACAAACAAAAGTTGAGTACAACCAAAAAGTAAATGCAAACAACAAAGCATAACACAACTAAAAGTGAATGCAAAGAAAAATCACAGCACAACAAAAAAGCATTCAAATATGGTGTAAACAAGGGTATGGAGGAAATAGATAAAAGGGGTGGGGGAGATTAAATGGCCCTTTATACTGCAGGAGTTGTTGTACTGGCAAGTTCAGGTGTTTTTTTAAGTTATTTAGGGCTGGTCAGCAGGGGGAGAGAACCATGGGATTGCCATGGAGCACAGCTCCCATATGAATGCCTCCCTCTCATGAGGTGGGCAGACTGGATTGCTGCTCTCTTGAGGGGAGTGGGCTGAATTGGTGTGGAGCATAGCTCCTATATGGATGCCCTCTGTCACCCAGGAGGGTGAGCTGCATTGCCACTGAGTGCTGCTCCTCTAAGGATACTCCCCTTATGAGGGGGCAGCCTGGATCACTGCCCAGCCCTGCTCCTATCTCCACTAGTGTGGCAGAACTGGGATGGCCCATCTTGGTGGTGGGAAGCTGGTTACAGCCCTGATGCGCCTACTGGGGGACTGGTATGGCACACGTTGATCGTTGGAAGATAGCTGTGTACTGGCACCCACCTCTGTCCCTTGTCATGAGTCTTCTATCTCTCAATGCTGACTCCTTAATGGCCCTAAATGTGCAGCTACTCTGACTGCCAACTGCATTGAAATACAAAGGGCACATTCATGTTAATGGGCCATTCATTTTAATGAGGCTTTTGTCTTTTATTTGTAAATTGTTTGTTTTTAAATATTTTTTCCTATTTTTTTCTGTTGAGGTCTTTTTAGCCTCAGCCTCACCAACCCTATAGGTGTCAACTTTCAAATCCCTCCTGAAATGAGGGTTTGTGGTGGATGCTGGCTTATGCCCCAAAGCACCCATTTTAGGGAGGAATTTGAAAGCTGACACCCATAGGGCTTGTATGGGTGGGGCTAAAACACTGCAAACTACAATTTTAGGGGGGTTTGAAAGTTTACACCCATAGAGTTTATGAGGGTGGGACAAAAAAAGACCTCAAAGGAAAAAGTAGGAAAAAAATATCAAAAAACAAAATAAGTTATGAATTAAAAAAATTTGAAATGAATGTGCCCTATTTATTTTAAAGCGGTTGGCGGTTGGAGGAACAATGCATTGAGAGACATTGAGGAGTCTGCACTGAGGGACAGTGGAGCCATGACTTGGGACAGAGGAGTGTACCAATGCCCAACCAGCTGCTAGCTGATGACGCAGGCCGTGCTGGTCTCCCTGCAGAAGCAGCAGGAACCCAACCAGCTGCTTGCTGTTGAGGCAAGCCATCCCAATCTCCCTGTAAGAGCAGGAATAGGAGTCATGCTTGACGCAATCCAGTCTGCCACCCTCGGGAAAGGGGGCACCCTTAGAGGAGACATGCTTGACAATGATCCAACCCACCACCACCCCTAGGTGAGAGGGGGCACCTGTGTACCAGCTGCACTTAGGGATGACCTGGCGTGACCCCTCAAGAGAGGGGACATCCATATATGAGCCAAGCACTGCAGCAATCCAGCCAGCCCCACTCAGTGGAGGGGAGCGTTTGTATAGAAGCTGCCGTCTGTGGAAATCCCATCGCTCTTCCCCTCTCACAATAACAAATAAATAAATTACCAACCAGACCCACCAGTATAGCTGCTCCTGCAGAATAAAGGACCATTCAGCCCCCATTTCATCTGTCTTCTCCATACCCTCGTCCACACCATATTTGCATTATAAAAATATGCAATCGACATCATTGGCACTGTAATGTTTCTTTTGTTTGCATTCACGTTTAGTTGTGCTGTACTTTTTTGTTTGTTTTCATTTGTTAGTTGTGCTGTACTTTTTTGTTTTCTTTCATTTGTTAGTTGTGCTGTACTTTTTTGTTTGTTTTCGTTTGTTAGTTGTGCTGTACTTTTTTGTTTTCTTTCATTTGTTAGTTGTGCTGTACTTTTTTGGTTTCTTTAATTTGTTAGTTGTGCTGTGCTTTTTTGTTTGCTTTTGTTTGTTAGTTCAATCAATCAATCAAGTCTTTATTTAACCAGGCGTTCATCATTGAGCAGAAGCTCATTTGCAAGATTGACCTGGGTGGAGCATAAACTATTGTATATACAGGTCAACACAGGTATTTACAAGACAATACAGATAATACTCTTTACAGAGAGGAAGAAAAAGAAGTTCATATGTACATAGAATTATACAGATATTGTACAGATTACACGGTATTTACATACATAGAAGTGTCTATAGGAAGATAAAGCAGGTTATCTAAGGTTGCAGGAGGAAGTAACAGAAGAAAAAAAATAAAAATTAAAATATACACCAGGTAGAGGTGAAGGTAGGGGGGAAGGGAGGGAGGTAGGGGGAGAAAGGCTAGGAGGGCACGGTGCACAGAGAGGAGTTGGTAAAACAGGATGAGAGAAGGTGGATGGAGAAAAGGAGTATGAGTGAGCCCAGGGATTGAATACTATAAAGTACGGGGCATGGTAGGATGTCACAACCTAGGGTAGTGAGCTCCTATCTGAGGTTGGGAAAGGAAGAATAAGGGGATGGACGGGCCTAGTGTTGATAAGACAGGGGGATAAGAGAGAGAGAGAGAACAATTAGGCTGGTGAGGAGCAAGCTGGGGGGTCAGTACTTAAAATTGGGTCTAGGTGTGGCTATATACCAGTGCAGACACCGGTACTTGGTCTGAGTGGGTGAAGCAGTTACATACTTCTCTGATTGTACGGAAATAAAGCATCTTGAAGGCATTTATACTGATTAGAGTGCTTAATTTGAGGTTGTTTTGTAGATCATTCCATAAGTTAGGTAGCACGAAGCTTATGGCTGCCCTGCCGAAGCGAGATTTTGCTTTGGGTACTTTAAGTGTAATAGCTGAGTAACTTCTTGATGTGTATTTCCCAATTATACTCAGGGGAAGACAGCAGGAGATATAGTAAGGCAGCTTTTTGGAGATGGCTCTATAGGTCCAGAGAGCGGTGTTTCTGTGGCGCCTGAACTTTAGTGATGTCCACCCCACTGCCCCATATAGGGTGCAGTGATGCATGCCGAAGGGGAGTCCAGTTATAAACCTCAGTGCTCGATGGTAGAGTGTGTCCAGTTTAGCCATGTAAGAGTTGGGGCATTGGCTGTAGAGGAAGTCAACGTAATCAAGCAATGATAGGAAAATGGATTGGACCAGTTGTTTCTTGGCATCTCTGGTGAGAAATTGGTTGATTCTAAAAACAGTCCAAGCCTTTGCAAGTCGCTTTAGCAAGTACTCGATATGTTCAATGAAGGAGAGTCTTTGGTCTATCCAGACTCCCAGATACTTGAATTTTGTAACAAATTCTAGTTTTTCATCTAGAACTGTGGTAATTTGGGGAACTGTCCCACTGGACACAGGGTTAGCTGTACGGATAAAAGGGGAGAGGACCATCACTTTAGTTTTTTTGGCATTAAGGAGTAGCTTTTTTTGGAGGAGTTGGCTTTGCAAAAGGTTGAATTCTGACTGTAGTTGTTCTGTGCTTTTTTGTTTGCATTTATTTAGATTACTTTTTCGATGTGATAAACATTTGTTTACATTCATTTTTAGTTGTGCTAATATTTTAAATTATCTTTGAAGATTCACTGGTTTGCATTTGATTTTTGATTTGTCATGTTTTTGGTTGTGCTTTACATTTATTTATTTATTTTATTTTTATTTTGTGGCATCCCACTTTACATTTCATTTTGTTTTGTTGCTGTTCTTTGTTTTGTTTGAAATTTTCTGGTGCAGCTTTACTCATTTGATTGCATTTTAATTTTTTGTTTGTGTTTTGCAATTCAGGAGACCACAGTATAAGCATAACAAATCCTCCCCTTGTTGTGTAAAACACTGTGCTTTATTTCATACACACACACACACACACACACGGTGTGCGTGTGTGTGTGTGTACTACTGTCCTGGGACCTTGTGTGCCAGTCTCTCTCTCTCTCTCTCTCTCTCTTCGAAAACTGCCATTCTGTAATTTAACTTTCTTTTGACTCTAGCTCCAGATAAAAAAATTAATTTTCACTACAAGTGTGCAGAAATCAAGCCTCTCAGTTTCAGATTTAGAAAGGCAACAAAAACTATCAAGATTTCTGCTTTTTCTCTAATTTTAACAGGTGGGTGAAAATAGATTGTTCTTTCACAGCAGCTCATATGTCTTTCTCTCTTGCTTATAGCTTCTGTGAGCACTGAATCTCATGAACTGCCTTCAGTGAGCTTCCAAACAGCCCTTTGAATGGGCAGGATGTCTCAGGAGATCTTTGAATTCCTGTCACTTAGCCACAAATAGTGCTGATTGCTCAATTTTCTTCTAGGGTAATAAATGTCCTATTATTCATGGTACATGAGAAATAGTATTTGTTACTCATGCACCATTAGCATAGGCTAATTACAGAAATCCTGCCCCAGGGTGGAAAAACTAAATCTATTACATTGGGGTGGAAATAATTTGGTAACCATGTCCCATTCTGAGATAGTGGAGTCCACCTCAACATGCTGCTAAGTACAAATTACTGAACTATTGACGAACTGTTTGCTTCCATAAATAATATGTCAAACACGAAAAAATAACTAGAAGTGGAGTGTGTGTGTGTGTATTGGGGGTGGGGGGGATTCACGAATGCATCATAGTAGACCAGTACAGTAAAATGAAAAGTCAGACTCAGTTTCAGAAAACAACTGTGAAGGCAGAACACAGAAAGGGTAAAAAAAAAATATAATTAAAAAAAGAAAATACACCTAAGCATGTAGAAGGTGTATCCTGCCCCCCCCCCCAGAAAAGGCACAGAAGTACTTCAAAGTATAAAATTGTACAGGGCAAGAAAGGTATGGCCTGATCCTGAGACAGGCCAATATACATGTGATTCTTTTGTTGCTAGATGTACTGCTCCATTCATGGTTGCTGCCACGTGAGGAACATGCAGATCCCCCAGCCACCACTGTCCACCAGGGTGGAAAATGCCTCTTGTGGACAGACAGTGACCCAAGAGGGCAGAGAGGCTGGACACCTGGCTTCCAATTTGAAGCCCAGCTCAACCAGAAAAGGATTTCCTGCTTCTGCATTATGGGAAACAGCAATCCAGTGAGGAGTGCCATAACCCCTTTGATGGTATGATGTTTTTGAGAAAAAAAACAGAACGTGGCTGATGTCCCTGCAGCCCTCCACTGCTTAGTTGAAACCCTGTTGGTGCCTGGGAGAGTTTCAAACCCTGCCCTGGATACATGGACAATTCTGCTACAAGTAGTGCAAAAGTGCCTGAAACTTAGAGAACAGCACAGTTCACAAACAGCATGTCACAGTAGTGTGTGAGTTGCAGACTAGGGCAGCTAGCCCATGAATTCAGCAAGAAAGAAACATGATATCTGCAGTCTGGCAACAAAAGTTATGGACACATTGCTACTGTATGTATGAACTTATAGTGAGGGTTTATTAGACAGACAGACTGGGAAAACACTGCAGTGTTTTCCCAGTCTGTCTGTCTAATAAACCCTCACTATAAGTTCATACGTATTGTGTCTGTAACTTTTGTTGCCAGACTGCAGATTTCAAGTTTCTTTCTTCCTGAAGCTTAGAGAACGTCCTAGGTACTCTAACTTTCAAGCAAAGTTGCTTTGATCTGATGCAACACTGGCATCATTTGCATCAAAAACATGTTACGTGATGCATAAGACATGTTTTGGGTGCAAGCTGCTACAGGTTGCAGAAACTGCCATAAAAACGTGCGCACCTTTGAATAATAAGGTGCTTGAGTTTTTGAACATCCCAGAAGATGCAGATGAAGTGGAAAATATGCATATGCGGTAGCGTCATCGATTCTGAAAATCTACCCATAGAACACAGTGGAAAGGTATGTAAGGAATAAGACATGACGAGGTGTGGTTTGTGTGATAAGAGCACGCCCCAGGTGCGTAATGAGGCACGTAGGCGCCATACCGAGTGACTTTAGCACCTGGGAAGTGCTCTTATCAAGCCATAAACCACACCTCGGAGTGTCTTATTCCACTTATAAAATGGGCTTTCAAGTAATTATTGCAAGAAAAAATGTGTAAAAAGACCATGTATATATATATATATATATATATATATGGATTTAATAGAGGAAGGATTGAAAAAATTGAAAAAATAGTCCCATTTAAATGAGGTGTTTTTTGGCAGCACAGGAATTCCTACCTATTACTGAGGTACAAAGTAGAAAAATAGCACAGACTGTATGTAAAGTCTCCTTCCTCCACAAGGCATAAATGTTTAACATTTTCATTTGTTTTTCAACATTAATGATTTTGTGTCTAAGAGTGGGATTGCCTACCCACTCAGTTTCAGTTACAGGGTAGGGCACTATACTTTCCGATGTTTTGGGTGATGCTTCTTTTGTGACCCTCCACACACACACACATACAGAAATCATTTACATTTTAGTTTAAAGGTCTGCATTTTTATGTTTGAGGATCAAAGACTGCAGGGGTGGGGAACAAGACAACACGTGAGAAACAAAGCCGTCTGCACCGAGCACTTCCCGTTTAGCGGTCGGGTGTCAGTAAGGTATTTCACGCCTTTGTGCTTTCATTATTAGAACCCTCACACAATCATTTTGGTTTCTGCTGTGTTTGGTGGCTAGAACTCACAGCAGACATTTGACTGAGGCCCACCATCCAGTTTCAGTGAGAGAAAGCATGTCACTTACGAGCCGCCATAACTGTCGCTTCCGGGTTCACGCTTTCAAAGACGAACTGACACGAACAGAAAGTAACTCATTTTAGCTGTCTAATCATGAGGGTAGTGGGGTCCAGTGTTACAGATGAAAGTATGGGCTGTATGAAGCAGCAGACAGAATGGGGGAGAATCGGGTCTGGAGATGGTAGAGACCTTCGGAGTGTACTCAGGAGGTTTTAGCAGTAGAAAAGACAACTTGAGCTGCTACGAAGACTGGCAGTAGGTAAATAAAGTGTTCAAAACCTTAGACACTGTAGTTTTTGCTAGTGCAGGATCGTTCTGCTTTCCGTGTCACCAGCGTCTTGCTGCAGTGTCAGCACAGATGTGGTTCTATGGGATGCTGCTAGCTGAGGTGTGACAGTGGGAGAGCGGGCACGCATTAATTTTTGTGTGTGCATCGTTTTGGTTAGCACAAGTAGTGCCAGTTGTAAAGATATGTCCTGATAAGGACACGGCTGAAGGAGACAGTCAGCCAATCACAGTTTAGAAAATTCTTTACCCATTTTATAAAATAGAATAAAAGACTGGGATCCCTTGTGAGTATGTACATAACGCTTCTGTACTGCCATGTTGACAAGTGTGTTTAAAAATGCAGGCAAAAGTGTTCTATGTCAGGCTGCTGTGACATTGGATAAAACTTGCCTCAAAACAATAGCAAGGGAGTCTTCCTGATTCTTTCCCTATTTGGAAACAGGCTGTTTGGCAGTTTGTCAGGAATCTGACAAATATCGGCTATTTCATGTTCCTGAGGAATTCGATATATTGCGGTGCCGGACTAAATATAGACCCAAAAAATGAATACATGCTTACGCATACACTGTCAGCCCCCATGCAGCTCAAAATGGATTTATTTCCAAGACCCCTCCCATTGAACTCCCCAACTAAATAAAACTAATGTGGGAATTACAGCATGGCAATCTCATAGATAGCTGTGCCAGTGCTCATGGGAAATGGGGAACTATTAAAAAGAGTTTGATCACAGGAGTTGAGAACATAGGCTGGCCTTTGCATTTACCGTCACATTTTTTCTGCTGCCCCTCCCCCGTGCATTCTATGACATACTATTTCTGTGTAACACACATACTGTAGGACCCTATTCTCACAATTATTTTGTGTGTGTGCCAGACACAGAAATGTTTTGAGGCTCATGGCAAGGAGTAAACTGAAGGACAAGGCCCCTCATTTTTAAGTGCCAACCCATGTGTACACTGACGCTCCCCTCTCCTTGTCAAGTACATTTAACTTTATCATCATCAGTCATTCTCATCATGTAGTCCAGCAGGAGCTCAGAACTGAAAGAGAGAGCATCCACTTCTGTATACACTTTTGACAAGCATTCTTCTGACACAATGAACTAGAGAACATGTGTTTTTTACTCTTTAGTTTCTGTTTTCTTTTCTGTGGTTTACTATACATATTTTTCTAACCTATCCGTGGAAACTATATGGAAAGCCCCAGGGCTCTGCAATTCATTACAGGCCTTTATACAGTAAACAGAATTACAGAACCACACATACTCCCATTATTGCAAAGCATCACAGGATGTATATGCAAATCACCTTTAAGCAGAAATGCATGGTGCCGAAAGGCCTCTCACACAGTCTGCAAAGGGTGCCAACAGAAGACACAGAATTACAGATCGAGGAAGTGCTTCTGACAGATTTGAGCATTTCTTTCCTTTGTATGTGAGGCAATCTTATTCTATAAAAAATGTCTGATGTGCAGGTGCTCTGAAAACATATTCACTTGGGGAAGTTTTGAAAAGTTTTTTCATGTATTATTGATTGACCTTGATCAATAATATATCGATGCTACCATGGTAATTACTCATACGGTGGGAAGACTGGTCTCTCATTCTTAGGTATGAGAACCATTCACCTTAGGTTTGTAGTTCTAATACCCTAAGAATGCCAAGACCACCCTTACAACCCTAAGAGTGGTCTCTGCAGCAGAATTAATACATACACGACTCCCAGCAAGGATTTTCTGACCTCATAATGCATTTCTTTATGACATCATTGGTCTGTGACTGCAAGCGACAGTGAGGTCAGAAATGCAGCACTTAAGAAGTGAAATGTTGATAATGAGGAGTGTTTAAAATGCAAGTAAACAAATACTCATTTATGTGAAAGTGGTGCTTACATTCATTGTAGAGACTGGACACTCTAACACGGAAAGTGCTCCCCCACCCCTGACAGCAGAGATTGCAAAAAAGAACATATATTATTGAAACTGCCTGTAACCTGTTGCCCTGTTTTTAATTTATGATGTTTTCTTCTGCATGCTTTTTCAGGCCTGGAGTGTATATATCAGGATTTGTGTAGATATTGGATATATCTGCTCTGCACCCATACATGTACTCACAGAGATGTACACAAGATGGGGATGATTGTCCTTTTGGTGCTGTTAATCACACTTGTCCAAAAAAGAAACTTTTTCCTGTCTCTGGGAACATTTTTAAAATATAGTAGCTCATCTAGCTTATATTTCATTCGTGTTCTGCATTTATTTCTCCTCCTTCTTTGTATTATGAGGTAATTTGCATGAAAATAGGATCTATGTGTCTCAGACTTCTTCTCATGCTCCTGTGTTTCCCTCCTCTGAAGTCATAATTCCCTAGCTGTGACAGCATAGTTTTTTCCACAACAATAGACTGTGATGTCACACATTGAGAATTATGACTTCAGTGGAGGAGAAAGCAGGAGAATTATTTATTTTATTTAATCATTTAGTTACTGGGAAAAGCACACTAAACAGGGGCTCATTTCCAGGTGCGGCCCGGGGGGAAGGGAAACAGGTATACATACACTTTGTGAGACAGACAGCTTGTAACTGCTATACATACAGATTCGTTTATTTTCTTTAGATATTTTTCTTTGCTGGGCTATGGTCGGCATGGTCATCCCGACCGACCCCCCCCAGCCCTGCCTTCCAACATCAGGCTGACCTCCCCATGACTCCATGGATTACCCCCCATGGCAGGGTGGTGAGGAGCTTCCCAGCTAGACCCACTGGAGCAGGATCCGGTTGAGGAGGCACCATTCAGGGTGGGCAGTGGGAGTCGGAAGCTCATGCTGCCCGACTGTAGCCCATTTTTACTGGTTTTCTCCATTGCGGAGTGCAGGCATGCAGTGATGTCTAGGCACAGCATGCTGATGTCCACCACACTCCTCCCCCCCCTTGCTACACTGCTGTAGCAGTGCCCCTGGTCATCACCAGTGGCTGCTACAGAGCGGTGGGTCACTGGATCCTTCCCCGGGATAGGAGAGCAGTCCTCTGGATGCTCCATCTTATCCCTCCCCTGCCAACTCCTGACAACCTGGGTTCATGTCCAAACCCGGGTCATTTGTGTGGTGTGAGGTGTGGCATCCAGCGCTTCAACCCTCAGCACCACTGGGCCACCATACAGATTAGTTTAGATATTACACAGTAGTGGTATAGAGCCATTAAGTAAAGTACAATAATAAAAAGTATATACAATAGAAAGAGACATTGGGCATTATTTATTTATTTAAATTTATTTATTTAAGTCTTTGGTAAATGGGTAAGTGCACTGATCCAGGGGACCGTTTTTAGGCATGACCCAGGCCACACAGGCGGCAGTTACAGAGGTAGTGACAAGTTATACAATGAGTACAAGCCATGTGGATGGACAGACATCATTGGTGCCCAAAGTGAAAATACAGATACAGGCATTTATACAACAGTATGTACACACTGTATGTATTTACACATCTGTAAGCACATCTACAATTACATGTGTTGCTTGTCAGTACACCAAGTCCTCAGCTATGAGGAACAGGTGACGCATTTGCTTGACAGGAGCACGTGGAGGGGGGTGGTAGTAGGCAAAGCTGTTGTTTAATAGAATAGGTGAGGGGGAGTTTCTGATGGAAGGGGAAAGTTTATTCCACAGGTAGGGGAGCCTATAGGAGAAGGCGGATTTACCACTGAGGAGGATGGTCAAGGCAGGGTGAAGGAACTGGCATCCCTGTGCATCAGCCCATATGGGGAGTGGGAAACCATGGAAGGGCACTCTGATAGGTAGGAAGGTAGCACGTTGAACCAGTATTTGGATATAAGATTAAGAGAGTGGATGTAGCGTCGATGGGAAAGTGGAGCTAAGCCTAGAGGGGCGTAGAGGGAGCAGTGGGGAGTTCAGAGGGGGCAGTTTGTAGTGAATGAGATTAAGTTGTAGATATAAAGATGCTGTATTATAAAAGTACTGCAGGTTAGAGAACCAGGTGTTCTATGGTAACAATCAAATACCCCAGAGGATGCGAGTTTCTTAGGGTGATGTTGATCCTCTGTTGTATGTTGAATTAAAGTGAGTCACTTTTGAGAAAACTATGAAAATGTAACATTTAGACACAATTCAGCTTATATGCTATGGATTGTCTATACTGCTGATCATTTTGTCTTCATTATTACTGCACTTTATTAGGTTTATTGACCTAGGAACAGGGTCCTTTCTTCCTACAGCTGATCTGCTCCTACTGAGTACCCCTTGCCTGAAGTCAAAATCCTTTGTGACATCACAATCATTTCTGCAACAAAAAAAGCACTGTGTCACAACCCAGGGGTTATGAGATCAGCAAAGGATGAAGCAACAGAAGCTGACAGACTCCAAGGAAAACAGATCCTGTTTCTATGCAAATGAACCTATTAATGAAGAATAAAGGGATGGAAGTGCAGGCAATTTATAAACTATATGTGGAAGTGGGTTAAACATTTGTTTTCCAATGTTTTCTCAAAAGCAAGAAACTCAGTTGAAGTACAGTAGTTAAATACAGTACACGCCATTCATTACCCATCAGAGCTGTTCCGATATTTCCTACCAGAGTAAGACATAACCAAAGGCTCTACTAGAGACACAGCAGCAAGGGGCTGATTGTAGATTCCATTAGGAACAGAGTAGCATGGCAGTGATTAGTGGCCTCCTTACAGGTAGACTGTTGTGGAAGTGATCAAAGACCCAATCAGAGGCAGAGTGGAGAACTGGAGTGATCAAAGATTCCATTAAGCATGAGGTGACGTGAGTGACCGAAGATTTAATAAAGAACAGAGTGTCATGGCCATGATCACAAGTTTTTGTTGCTAGCAGAGATGGACAAATGATTAGAACCTGTTCTGACACTCGGAGGTCTGCACACACCACAGAGAAAAGTGCCGAATAAACTGATGATCAGGAGTATTTGGGATTCAGCTCTGATCTTAATTTTTCCCTATTTTTTCAGCATTTGGTTCAGAAGTCTCTCCTCTTCCAATCTTTACATTAAATGCCTTCACTTTCATAGGCCCATGTTGTGTGCTCTCCACCCATCATTGCTGTCCTCAATATAGCAAGTCCAGGGACACGGGGTCTCTGTTGTTTTTGATCTACAGATGGATGTCTGGTGTGTGTGTGGGGGGGGGTGTAGAGTGAGGTGGATGTTATTGTAAGATTGTTTATGATTGAATACTTTTATAAAACCTCACCCACTCCCAAAGACATGGGGACTATTGTATCTTACTGAGATTTTAGAGGTTATAAAAAGTCATTTTAGTTTTTTTTTCCCTACTTTCTTTATGCTCCTGCATGCCCAGCCCCCTTCCATCCAGCCTCCCCAGCCCCATCACCCTTGCATTCACTGGTCTCATCTCTCACACTAGCGAGGTGCCAGCTAGCTGGGTGCGGAGCCTGTGAGGGGCCTTCTTCATCCTGCCCAGTGGTGATTTTTCTTCCTCCATGTTCTCCCCGTTCCTGGAGCATGGTGCAGTGGCGTGCAATGACACCAAGGGCTGAGTCGCATACGCTTGCGCATGTGGCACGCCGGGCGTCTACCCTGCATCCGCCCCTATGTGTGGGCCCCACTGTACCAGCCCCTAGCCACTGCTAGAGGTCAGGCAGGCAGTGAACTCTATCCCCACCCATCCCTGGGAGAAGAGAGCTGCCCTTCAGATGCTCGATCCTCTCCCTCTCCTGCTGACCCCCGGCGGCCCGCTCGCACCACGAAAATGGGTCGCCGACATGGCAGGAGGTAAGGCATGATGCTACTATAGAAAGCCATTTTAGTTCTTACTATCAATGTTCCCTTCTGTTTAATGAGCTCTGGAACTTTGGTGAGTTTCACATCCTGTGTTCTGTCCAGCTGGCTGTCCTTGTCTTGTTTTGTAGCTAAGAAATAGCAGCCTCTGTGCTATGAGTAATTAATAGAAATGTATAAAGCTATAACTAAAAATATTCTTCTCTGCACTGTATTGTTTGTAGTTATTTTGACTAAAAGCAGTTGTATATGTTGGTCAGCATATCATTTTGATTTAGCAATAATATATTTCTGGCAAAAGCATCCACATATTCATTTTTCTTTTCACTGTATTTAATTCCTGAACTGACATAAAGGATTCCGAATGTTTTAAAAGTTCCCACTGTAGTGCCTCACCCGCCATGAAGAAATTAAACAGCTTGGCGTGATGCTGTACTGTTTACCATCAGAGATATGTGATAGCACCATCCTAATACATCCACAGTATAATTCTAGGATGTATATTCAAAAGGTGATCTCAGTGGAAGAGATTTTCTTTTTTTAAGTTGTGAGTAGTGGGCGTCATAATCCAAGGATGTCAGAAATACGCTTTTCTTCAAAATATACTGTACATGGTGACATTTTTTCCCCCAACTTACAAATACTGCTGCTTTAAGACTACAGTATACTGTAATAAAATAATTGTGTTTTATAAGAATGAAGTATGGCACTTCTTTATATAAAACAGGGACATCTGAAGATAATGGACACGGGCACTTGTGGAGGGTTGGGGGGTTAGTGTAATGGTGTGGTGAATAGCAGGTAAGAGTCCAGGGATCCCTCAAATGGATATATGAGAATCTGAATTAGAATGTTCCCTAGTGCAGGGCCCTTCCAAACCTAAGTATTGAGCAGTGTCAGTGGCACAGTAGGTTGCATGCTTGTCTCTGGGGCTAGATCTAGAAGGTTGGGGGTTCTAGCCCCACACTAGGAAAATGGGTTAATGCCTAATAATGACATTGTAGTGCAGCACTAGGGGATGCTACGCTGTTAAAGTGCAATCCTTATGGAATAAGTTATTAAACCCATCTCTAGTTGCTGTCAAGTGGAAGCTAAAGGTCCCATGACACTTACCATAAGAGTAGAAGATTTTCCCCACTGTACTTGGCCAACATTTCCCCTGTCAGTAATGCATGTTTACACACACCTGGATGAGTTGTCACAGCTCAGTGTACCATTCCTGGTCAAAAGACATTGTAAATCAACAGAAAAAAATATTAAACTGCAACTAATACAGCCCTGACCAGACACTAGTGCAACTGAGTGCACACTTACACCTTGTTTTTTTGTTTGAAATTGGGTTTATTTTTACCTCTCCTCCAAGGAAATTTACTTCTCCAGTATCAGTGGAAATAGGGTTTGTCCAGACCTGTTTCATATGATTGTACAGTTCTCTGTGTTAGTCCCTCATTAACATCAATAACTGGCTAGATCCTTCCCCTACTAAGCCTACAATGCCTCCCCTGGACACTAGTGCAAATAAGATGCTCCTCAATGAACACCTCCTGAATTATGCCCATTTTAAAGTACTACATAACCTGTAGCTTCTGTAAAGGATAGGCACATATTTCATTGTAACTATTAAAAGCTGCTGTGTTCTAGATTTGAAAAAAAAATATGTAATCTTTGGCACATCAGAACTGTGGTAGGCCTTTCACTATCACAGTATGTTTATTTTGAGTAGCATTAGGCCTTATCTCATACCCAACATCCTTCTTGTTTCCATGAAAACATGAACTATTTGCAGTTCTGAATGATGCAATCCTTTGTGAATCCTAGGAAACAGAAGATTGTTGTCAGCTCTTGTAGGTGTCCTGCTTCATAATTAAAAGCAGATGATAAATAAATACAAAGCATGAAGTATATTTTTAGCAGTTCTGTTTCTCATGGCGCAGATTGTTGATGCTGATTGAAAAGTTCCCTTGTTGATCCCATTACCAGCGGGCTCAGTCACTGTGAGCTTCCTGTCATAATTCCAGTGCCAATGCCCCTGCCCTCCCTCCCAGTAGGATATACCTGTAAGTCAGCGTTGCTAAGCAGCCGGTGAATTCTCAGCCTCATCTGTGTGTTCTTTGGTCCCTCCCAACTGGCAACTAATAGGCAGAGTCATGCAGCTGGTTTGTGGAGAGCAGGAAGCCTGCTGCACTCCAGAGTCTGGATGTGAGTGACAGTGCGAGTAATGGCTCTCTGGCATTTGGCAGGGGCTGCCACAACGTAACACCAAGGCAGGGAGCCACACTGCTGAGGATCAGCTTCACACAGTTTGGCAATGCAAAAACAGCGGTATGCTAAATTACGTACCCTGTCCATGATGTTCCATTTTTCTGAAAAACACTGATAGGTGGCCCTAGGAGGACGTATGACTAAGATGTCATAACATTTCAAACACGTGTGAATTTTATGACACTCCACTTATTATTTATTAAATTCCAGGACGACCCTTAAACAGCAAGTGCTAATTTTCAAGGGCAACCCAGGTCAGGTCATATAAAGTTAGGTACAGTCTGACACAACATGGTTTACACAAGCATTTTGGTGATACCACACAGGTTACAAAGGAATAGGCATTACAACAGCCATAATTTCAGTCATGTGCTCTCAAAACAAATGCAGTTAGTTATTTCCTGAAGATATTCCATTGCTGTTTCTTTATTACTAGAGACTGTTGCATGAAAAAAAGCGTTTTGCCCCCCTTAGAGTTCAACTGTCCTGCTGCTTTTCCTATCTACAAGTTATAACCCATTGTTCAACCTGTTGCTACAGCAATAATTCTGATGTCACAAGGGAAAGCAGCAGGAACAGGTGAAGTCTAACAGACAAGCAGCTTTGTTCCATGAAGAATGTCTTCAGTAATAACAAGCAATGCAATATCCACAAATATAAATGTTGGTGTCATTTTATGTCACTGTGCTTTGCTGATTCCAGTTGCGAATTTCTTGCTCGAAATCAGAAAATTGCCCATTCTCCCCCCTCAGCTCTTTTTCTCACAATCTCTCTCTTTGCATAATCTTACTCAGATTTCCTTAACCTCCCTCTATCTCACATAACAACCCTGTGCTTGCCTAATAACTAATAAAACTGTTCGCGACTTGTCAAGTGCTTTAGGATACAGTGCGTATAAAGGAGCTATATAAAATGCAACTTCTTTCCTTTCTTTTTTTTAATTGCTAGTCCCTGTGGCTCAAGTGAGTTGTTGGATATGCATAACTACCTTTAGGCTCACCAGTGCCCACTGACTGGCTATTACTGTCACACTCCTGCAAACGTGCCCACCTGCTGATTACTAGCAGCCCTTTCTGCACATGCGAGGCTATTGAAATGAAAATAAAAGGCACACCCCAGGGCATACCTTTTTTCACATGTATAACAAAACAGACTAATAATCCTCTAACATCGTACTCACTCCATAGTGATCTTTGTTCCTGAGGCAGGGCCACTTGGTCAGCTGTGATCATTCTGACTGGGTAAACTAACTGAGCAACACAAATACAAAGCTATATCATTTTGTGTGCTGTCCTTCATAGAACTACATCCCAAAAGAATGAAAGGGAAAGGGCAAAAAACAAAGGTATAGTAATAGAAAATACACAACCTAGAACAGGCATGGAAATGTTGCACAACTATATACGGACAATGCTAAACTGCAAAATAAAACAATAAACAGTTGAGACATGTGAACAGGAAGAGAGTCAATTCAATTATTCATAATTCAATGTTTGGGGAACAATGATGGGGTATTTAGTGCTTGTGTAACTTGTAGTACTTTTTGTGGTTTTACTCTATTCCCAGCCTTGAGTAGTAGGTATGTAGGTAGGAATTTGCAGGGAATAGAAGGTCCATGAACAAGGGTGAGAAAAGCTCCAGAAAAGGAGGAGGATGGGATGGTGGAGGACAAAAAACACTCCCTAAGCAAGGGAGGTGTATTAGTGATGGGTTTAAGTAGAGGTTGTGGGAGGAGCTATTCCCCACATTGAACCTCAGGCTTAAGCCCTCTCATTCAATGTTTGGGGAATAGCGATGGAGTATTTAATGCTTATGTGTAGTACTTTTTGTGGCTTTACTGTATTCCCACCCTTGAGTAGTAGGTATGTAGGTAGGAATTTGTAGGGAATAGAAGGTCCAAAAAGATACTTCCTCCAACTCACGGAGAGTATGACCACTGACACTCAGGAGAGGAAAAATCCCCAGGAGGAGGAAACCTCTGAGGACCCATGGCCATTGGTCTGCCCATCCTCTGGGCATACTAAGAAGAGAAGGACCTAGGTTCTAGTAACCATAGCTAATTTTGAGGAAGTTGAGCTTCTTGGAGAGGTGATGGTCCATCCTCGATCCATGGATGATGTTATTTGGATGACGATACTTAGATTGAAGAAGTAGGTCTTTTCTGAAGGAATGGTAGAATCCTAAGTGTGAAGCAGATCCAGTTGAAGAAGGGTGAATGAAGTCTAGATTTCCAAGTTAATGATGGATGATTGTCCAAAGGGATTATAGGGACGCAAGGAGCAGGTAGAGCATGATTTGATTGAGAAGCTACCAGACAGTGAACATTGGGAAATGGGATGATTTGTGATGTCATAAGTGAATGATCCAACTTGTGGGAGGTTTGACGTTACATGGTGATGTATGGAGGTAATGAATTCAGTGGTGAGCGATAGCTGCGAAATAAGCATCCATGAAGTGGAAGAAGGAGCTGAGCAGAGTCTTCGAGAGCCTGAGAGAAGAAATGTCATAAGTGATTTGTAGACAACTACAGGAAGAGTGACATGTGCAGTTCAGATGGTAGTTGAAGATATATAGAGAATGAGTGGAAGTTTAGTACCAGGAATTGGATAGCTTATTTGGGCATTGACATTGTAACCATACTTATATATGTTCTGCTGGTCCACTGGTTGAAGTAAATATGGATATTTCTGTGTACAATCATCTGACAGAGGCATTGAGGTGGCTATGACTGGTTAGGGTTACAGGTAATCTGATGCCTGAAAATTGAGGGAGGCTTGGAAGCAGACATATGGAACAGTCTATAGGCTGGGTTGGTAGTAAGGTCGAGTAGTGTGGAATGCCAGAGGAGTCTGATGCTATGGTCGAGTGAAACCTATTGAGAGGCAAGACTGGGATAGTGAATTCTCCGTAACTGTTTCGGTTTCCAGATTGGGAAGTGGAGGAGCCTGTTCTCGGTGAAAGTCTTCACTGAAGGGAGTGATGCAGATAATTCACAAAGGATAGACTACAAAGACCACTGAATGGGCAGCTAACTTGACTGCTGGTAATAAGATGAAGAAATGCAGATGATTGTATGAGAACTGGTGCTGTCCAGTAGCTAGAAAACAGTGGTTTGGATAGCATGATGTTAGTAAAGCAGCTAGACATGGGAGATCCAATGATGGCAGTTCTGGGGAGGCGGCTGAGAATGTCTTAGGATAAGCAATAGCTGTTGAGAAACTAGGAGTCAAGTAACATGTCAGTGGAGTCGATGTTGATAGGAAAGGCTTCAGAAGGTAAAAGGGATGATGTCCATAGTGGTATGAGGTATCTTGTGAGTCCCGGTATCCATAGCAACAATAATGGTTATGGAGTCACAGCATAACGGAAGAATTAAAGTCCTTTCCGTGTATGAGGATAGCCTGTGAGACATGGTAGATGGGGAAGCCACAGAGATTGAATAGACAGGATTTGATGAGAGTATCCAATAGAGATGGATAAGCTCTTTCTATTGTCCAGTCAAATGGGATTCCAGGTACGATCATGCGAAGCTGATTGGACGATATAGATTGTCCAGTCAAATGGGATTCCAGGTACGATTGTGCAGAGCTGATTGGGTGGTATAGAAAAGTTTATGATGATGTAAGAGTCTATGAGGCATGCTATTCAAGGGATGTTTGCCAGAAGTAGTTTTCCTCAGGTGTAATGAATAAGTGATCCATGGAGTAGTGGATGAGAGCTGTTAGAATGGCCAGAATAGGAGTATGTGATGGATAAATGGGAGGTGTAGTTGACTGACTGGACGGAGATAAGGTAATATGCCCAAAGAGCCACAGCAAAGAAGACGAAGCCCCGGGCCTGCAAGGCAGAGATGAAAAGGCAGCTAACCAAAATGAAAGGAAAGTTCAGAGTGAATCCTAACAGATTGAAGGAATGATCCTGGGAAGGAGATGGCCTAGGTGAAACCGGATGACATACAGTGTAGGAAGGAACTGGACTGGGTCGGCTCCTCAGTGAATGGCAGTGGATTGGTGAATGCTGTAGCAAGTCATTAGAGGATGATCCATAGAAGATCAAGGAGCGAAGCCAAAAATGAAGCGCAACTGAGTTGAGAAACATGAGTCCCACATCTGATGAAGGCTTCAAAAGACGAGAAGAAAGGACCGAAGATGCTGGAGCAAAGGATGAGGTTCCCACATCTGAAGGAGAAAACGAACTTGTACAGCAGCTGGAAGGAGTGACCTGCAGCAAGGAAGTCCATGAGGCAGTTGAATTGGAGTGAGATTGAAACTGAACAAGCTGGCAAGATCCAAATCATGAGGAAAAAGAGGCCAAAGGGGGTCGAGTATGATGATCCATGGAAGTACAGGATGGAGACTGGTGAAGGAAGGAAGGAAGTCATTCAGAGCAGAAGAGTCCTGTTTCTGAAGGGAAGCCATAATTGGGCAGGAGGTAGAAAATGCAGAAGGATGAACTGTCAGGTACAGATGCAGGCTTCTAAGCAAGGGAGTTGAGGTGAGACCAGGACATGACATGCCAGAGAAGGTATGACGATGGAGGCAAAATCAGTAAATAGTTCAGGTCCAGGAGGGAGTAGCAAGCATTGAAAGTTGAAACAGACGATTGCAGAAACAGCTTCCAGTCTTGGTAGTTGAGGAGAGCTAACCTGTAGGTAGGAGGATGGAGGCAACTGAGTGGATGAGATCCCGCTCCAGGTGGGAGCAGTAATTAGGTATGAGACAGAGATAGTACGGAACTAGTGGAGTCATGTAAACAGGCAACCAAGCCAGGTAGTCAGAGTGTGAAAATCTTCATATGATGCCAATAGGTAGAGTTGGGAGGTGGAAGGCAAATGAGGTATAGAGACCCCGGTCCTGAAGGGAAGCGGCAACCCACATCAGATATAAGATGCAGAAGGAGAAACAGGTGAATGCAGAGTCAGGCTCCCAGCCATGGAAGTCAGTGCAATAGGACTGTAAATCAAGGCTACAGAGCAGGGAGGATGGAGAAGGCAAGTCGGGCAAAGTCATGTTCCTGAATGGAAGCAGCATTCGGGTATCAGGCTGAGAATGTGAAAAGCTGAAGCAGTGGAATGGAGATTCAGACACCCATCAGTGATGGCTGAGGTGGGATGATCTTGAGTTGAGACAGTTAGGCATAGGTAGGATGATGAGGGCATATGAGGTGAAGAAGTTCCATTTCCGAAGGGAAGTGGCGACTGGTAGGAGGTAGAGATGGTGTGTTAAGACTCAGTAGATTGTAGACATGGCTCCCATCTCTGGTAGTAGGGGCAAGCTAACCTTCACTCGATGCTGTCCAGCAGAATTAGGGATGGAGGATGTCAGGTTGGTAAGTAGTAGGAGGTAGTGAATGTAATGGAATCCCATCCTCGGTAGACAGGGGAAGCCTACCTTTGCTCAGCACCTCAGAAGGTGCAAATTAGAGACAGAGTTTGGAATACTGCTGGTATGGGCTGGCAGAAGGCACATAACGCTGCTATAGGAAGAGAGGGGAGTAGGAAACTGAAATGATACAAGTATGAGGATGTACATAGGTATGGAAAGACACACATAGCATGATAAGAATGGTAGGCACAGAAAGTGGCAATGATATACATAAGGAAGCGTCCAGCCATGGAAGCTGTAACAATGAAAAGGGGGGAGAGATGCCCTGTAAATTTAAAATAAGAACCATGGGAGTGAATTATGGGGGATGGTGGCTGAGGTCGTTGGCAGCAGGAGTGGTTAAGTGGGAACAAGTGGGTTCATAGGTTTGGGAGCACCTCTCTTCCACCCCCACCCCATCCCGCACCCCCCACACATGCATCTCCAACACATCCCTCCAGCGTCCTGAGGATCAGAGCGCAAAAACCCTATCTTGCAAATTTGGTGGAAAAATTTCAAAAAATGATGGTGTTATGAGAGTGTGTTGCGCAGTTTCAATGCACGCTCGTAACTTTGAGAATTTTTAATATTTTCACTCCAGATTTTCAACATTGCCCTTTTTTCACACCTCCTTATGAACAGTACAGCTGTCATTTTTCACATCCTGCCCAAGATGTGTTTTCATGCATGTGGTGCACAATGGCATGATCGCTGTGCAAAATCAATGTTCAGTACACATTAACAAAATTACAGTGACACTGTTTATGAATGGTGGTCCTAAAATGCCTATGTTAAAAATCTGGTAAAAAAATACCAAAATAATTGTGTTACGGGCATGCATTGCACAGTTTCTATACATGCTCATGACATCACCAAGTTTTCATATTTTCATTCCAGATTTTCACCATTTTCATTTTTGTACACCTCCTTATGAACAGTACAGCTGTCATTTTTCACATCCTGCCCGAAATGTGTTTTCACACCTGTGGTGTCAAAATGCACAGCCGCTGTACAAAATCACCTTTAGGCAAACAAATTCACAGTGCCACTGTTCATGAGGTGGGGTCACAAACAGCCCATGTTATCAATTTGGAGTGAAAATACCAACAAATGCCCTGGGCATTAGGGTTTCCAACTGTAATGCCCCACCCTGTACAGACTGACAGGCATCGGGGTGTGACTTGGCATTGTCAGTTGTAATGCTTACATCATTCCACGCCCCACCCTGCAGCCAGTGACAGGTGTCAAGGTGTGCCTTGGACTCTTCAGCCCCAGCGTTCACCCCATTCTCCTACACTGCACCCATGTCAGTATATTTCCTTATGGAATGGGGTGAGCATAAGGCCCAAAGACCCCAAGGCACATCATTGCACATGTCGGTCTCTGTGGAGTATGGTGAGGTGAAATGGCATGAGCGCTATGGCCAACGACCCAAAGGCACACCCCAATGCCTGTCAATCTCTGCATGGTGGGGCTGGGGGTCACTACTTCACTGCCACTCCTATTGTGCATCTCTTTAACTCCTGCACTACCACTGCCAGTGCCAGCAAGCCAACATTCAGAATTGGCAAATGCTTGTTTCACCAAATCATCAACATTCCTTTTTGGGACCCCACTTCATGAATACTGGTGGAGAAATTTAATTATTCAGTCCCAAAAGGTGATTTTGTGCAGTGATCGTGAAATCATCTCCTGGGCCAGATTAATGCAATGACAGTTGCAGTGTTCATGAGGTAGGGTCCCAAAAAGGCCATGTTGAAAGTTTGGTGAAAAAATTCCCAAAAATGGTAAAGTTATGAACATATGTTCAAAATGCCATTGAAATACATTATATGGCACTTACCTTGATTTCTCAGTTCATGGTTCAGCTTTGAAGAGTGCAGACGTGTCTTGGTCCACAGAAGATATATAGGGGATATGACATGGCCTGACTGAAGATATCATATTTATCTTCACGAGAGGCCAATGATATCATGATATTTCATGAGTGGCGAAGCCACGAGTGAGATATCATGATGTCAGTGGCCTCAGTGAAGATAAATATGATATCTTCAGTCAGGCCATGTCATATTCTGTTTATACTATGTATGTTTTAGGCTGCATTCAACAAAAGCTCCAAATGTGCACTAATACATTCCACTACATAGAGATGTTGGCTGTTTCAACACAAATCTGCAGTATGTCTACCAGCACAACAGATGCATATGTTGTTTAAAAAAATATATAGTTGATCCTGCTACTTTAAAATTATTATGCCAAAAGTGTCTGATTCTGGCTAACCTTGCCCTGACCACCGCAATACAACTCTCCATAGCCCGTCCCTCAAAAGAGCAGATTACATATATTCTTAAATGCAATTGTCTGATGTTGCTGCAGTAAACTGATTGAATAAATACATATCTGGTTGATCCTGCTTGCATCTTTAAACAGATATGTTTAAAAAAAGATACATTATCTGGTTGATCCTGTGATTTTGTTTTATCCAGGTCCAGGTAATGCACCATGACCCATTAGTATGCAGTCAAATGTAGCGTGACTGAGGGCAAGAATATTCAAATCTCAGGTACTGGCATAATTATAGAGCCTGTGCTGTAAATTGTTGAAAACTGTGACCCTTTCCAAATATTGGCTATATTTTAAGAGAAGACGCTGCCGACAGTGCTGAGAGAAGAGCGGTAGGTCGGCAGCTTCAGAGACAACAGGCGAAAACGCGAGCATGTGTTGCTTGGCGGCTGACATTGGCGCTTAGGTCGCATTCTAACTGCCGCTCCGCTCTCTTTCATGTGTCGGCGCTTCTCTTGAAATAGCCAATAGAAAAGAATGCAGACCCTAGCAATTACAACACAGCTATAACAGTACCTGAATTGAATCTTGTTAACGCCGGTCACCTTCTGACTCTTGCACTACTCGATGTAAGCCTATTACATTGAAAAATGGGTGAAGCAGTAGTGAGATCAACCAGATATTTAAAGTAATTATTTGTGTTAAGATGAGGCAGGATCAACCAGATGCAAGAGATGTGTGTATTTTTTGGGGGGGGGAGTTACTTGTACAGGGACAGAGGAAAGAGAGACAGGTGTGTGATGAAAAGTGAAACACTTTCACTTTCATCAGGATGATGTATAGGAACGTGGAGATAAATGTATGACGTATAGGAAGATGAAGATAATGTTATCTTCACTGGGCAGCCTAGATATCATTTTTATACTCGTATTTATCCCAAAACATACGTTGTATAAATATATATATATACCTGTATATATATATATATCTATATATATAGATATATATATGAGATATGACATGGGTGGGAGTGAGATAGCAGACATATCTTCACGAGCTATCACTGAACTTTTGAAATCCCATGAGTGACAAAGCCATGAGTGGGATACAAGAGTCCAGTGACAGTGAATGGTGATATTTCTACTACAGTATCTCACTCCAACCCATGTCATAATTGAGTTGTACAACAAGGGTGGGTCTCTCTTTTTTCTGTTTCAAAGTGATTTGCATTTGTTTGTTGCAAAAAGTGAAAAAAAACATTTTCTACTGTTTTTTTGCTAATAATAAAAAAAACTAAAAGGCATCTGTAAATGAAACACCACTCATTTTGTAGATCATTTTGTGCTGAACAAATTCCATACTCACAGTACCATTCTATCATTTTTCATTTTAAAGTTATCCAGATTTATTTGTCGAAAAAGTGAAAAACAAATAGAATTTTCTGCTGTTTCTTGCTAATTATAAAAAAATAAAAGGAAGCTATAAACAAAACACCACTCATTTTGTAGATAGTTTTGTGCTGAATAACATTCGTGCTCACAGTACCATGCTATCATTTTTCATTTTAAAGTTATTTGCATTTGAATACGATTAGTACTACTACTGAGGCTGAGCATTCTAAATGAATTATGAACCATTGTGGCATACCAGCATGAAGATATCCTGTTATCTCACTAGTGGCCCATGAGATATCAATGATATCTTCATTGTTTCAGACCCACACCTGGGGCCTGATATTCAAAACATTGCCCCGGGGCTAAATTAGCACTGCCCGGCCTGCTAAATTAGCCTGGACCCAATAGCCCGCTATATTCAAAAGGGATAGCCCCGGTGCTAAACCTGCTGAATATAGTGTGCTAAGGAAGCCAGGCAAACTGGGCTGGGAGTGCAGTGCCAAAATAACTCTGGGAAATAAGACAGCTCTGAATATAGCAACCAGGAAGTGCAAATCACAACAGCAGCCCAGTGCACAATGGCGTGAAGGAAGGTAAAGGTGAACTAAGTGGCCAATGTATGTGCTAGCAAAGGAGTGGATTAATTAAAGCTGCAAGCACCAGCACATGTGAAATTCTGCCGAAATGTACCTATGGATGTGTGGGTTCTAATAACAGACAACAGGCAAGTATTTATAGTGCATAAAAAATGCCTATTGCAGCATTTATCATTTTATTTTCTCAAATGATAGAAAAGTCCAGGTATTTACAGAAAAGAAAATAAGGTGGTGTTAAATCCTTCACACCAACGAAAAATATAAAGTTCAACAATTAGGCAAGTCCTCTTCTTGACTTCCTCTCTTCTCTGTATATATAATATCCTTACTTCAGCATACCAGATGTATAAGCTCTCACACCTCCTTTCTCCTTGTTGGTCAGGAGATACTGACCATCCTCCAGCTCTCCCTAACCTGAAGCCCTCTAGAGGAAAGGATTTTATAGAACAGTTTTGATGAACTCATCAACATGTGACCAGCTAATCTATACTACAAGCCTAATTTTAGCCTTAAGATAAGGTTCCCCATGCTATGGGTTCCTTAAAATATGTCACAATTTTAACCCCTTTCTACATAATGACAGTAAAAGGTACAACACGTTGTCTTTCAGTAATAATATCTTTAATTGATTATATAAACATCATAATGGGTCCTTTAGGCTGCTTCCCTATTTGTGACATCACACATCTCTCCCTTAAAGACAGCCATTTTCTGGGCTGCCTTGCCTATAGGAGGACTTTCCCAGTGTGACTCAAGGTTAAGTCAGGTAAAAACCAAAGAAAATCCAAATATCTATAATTACTTTCAGAAATTAGGAAATCTCCTGTCCTCCCAAAGATAAACAGACTGGGGGCGCGCTTCCCCATCTATTTACCCTGGTAAGTAGGAGAATTTCCTTAATGGTTCAGAGAAATTAAAACAAAAATAAACCTATTATCCCGTCCATAAACATTCACTCTATTATACTGAGAAACCTGTCTATATTTATCATATATACAGTATTAACAGGACTATACAGCTTAGGACACATTTTCTCCACTTTACTATTGCGTTTCATATTGTTTATGTGTTTAACATTTCAACCCGATGGCTTTTCTTGTAGCCGTCGGCTTTTCTATTCATTTTTTACTTCCTGATAAGGCTGTTTCCCAAGAAATACCTCTGTATCCTAAATACAGCTGATAGCCTCTCCACAAGTCTGCAACTATCACAAAAACAGGGACATTTATGGAGAGAACATTAAAAAGAAGAATTTACTATTTTGTTTTTCTCCTGCAAGAGCGAGCGGCTGCAGGATTTGTTTATAGTTCCCTTAGCAACAGTCCGCTCGCTTCTTGCCGCTTTTAGGATCGCGCTTGCTTCTTTACTTTATTTCTACTGCAAGCAGGCCCTTTTTCCAGAGTTCTACAGCTTTTTTTTTTTAAATAAGCTCTCCCTCTCAAACGTGTGCACAACTCCTGGATGAACATCCAATTGTGCAGCTCCCGCTTGAGTAGGCGATCGTGCGCACGTCCTACTGCTAGCTATAGTGGCTCTACACCACAGCATTTCACTCACTAGGAGCTGCACCTGAGCAAAAGAAGAATTACCATTCCTGCAATTAATTTACCATAAATCAAAGCCTTCCAGGAGTTTTCTGAATGGGCAGTATTAGAAACTCTTACAAGGATGATTGTAAAGTGGATAGTACAGAATAAGAGATGTCAGGTTGGCCACCCTGACAGGAAAATTTAAGGATAGCCAGAAAAAGAATATAGAAGGACAAAATAGAGTGAAAAGAAAATATTTATTTTGAGTTCCATAATGATTTATATAAATCCCATCCTGCCACAGTACCATGTTTCTGAAACATTTGCGCGGCGCAGACACATTTGCACAGGTTTTGTGCAGGTTTTGCATGGAGCTAAGTCATTTGCCCAGTGCTATTATGTTTGCCCGGGGCAAAAATTTGCTGTATTCAAAAGTGACCTGCAAATGAGCCTACTTAGGCAGTCTGTGGGCAAATATCCAGATTAGCATCTCATTATGTCCTGATTTGCATGCAGTTTGCCCAGCGCTATTGCAGGGTCCCACAGCTCCACCTGTTGATCAGTCTGGAAGTACAGAGGTTAGCTGGGTCTGCCCACAGCTCCACCTGTAGGTAAGTGTGGAAGTGCATGGTAGTAGCTGAAGGCTACATTTGTATAGAACCACATAGAATATTGTGCCCCAGGGGAACTACACAGCACAGGCACAGGTGGTGTTGCATGCATTTGGCAAACTGTAATTCTTGCTACAGTGCACAGCAGACACTACAGTAACAAGGGGGCCAGTAATGTGAGGGACACAGCAATGCCTATGGTGTGTAGGGCATCAATAACTGCTGCATTTTACACAGTGACAGGCCAATCTTGCAGGTGCGTACTGACAGCAGACATTACTGTTATGCTGTTGTGTGACCCACAGATGCTGCACCACTGGCATGGGATACTCAAAGTGACATATACATGGTTGGCTGTGTGTGATGTGGTGTCTGTACAGATATGTGGTATGTGGCTGGGGGAGTGCATACCATCAGACAGGCACACTGGTGTTGGGGAATTCCCAGCACTGGACCATTTGCACTGCGTGACTTGTCCCAGCCTTGTGGCAGCACCCAGTGTGTAGTGCAGACTGGCCACCTGTACACCCTTCCCTTAATACCCTCCACACCCCCAGTGCTGCATGTGTGTACTGGGTTCTGTTGATGTCTACTGAAGGGTGGTCTGCAGGTGTGTGCTGAATAGACACACTGCCATGATGTCCACTGGTTGCTGGGTCACCACTTACTGCCTAGCATGGCTGTGACTGGAGGCAGATGATGGCATCATAGGAGGTGCCATCTGTGTGCAGTATGTTTCTTCCATGTCTGGTTTCTTTCTATGGTTAATATTTACTGGTTAGGGTCACTCAAAGCTGCACAAAAGTTGCGCAAAGCCACCCAAAGCCACAAAGTTGTGCAAAGCTGGTTTTCCCAGAGTTAAGATTATCTTCTCCTGGGCGATAATTTGTACCACACAAAGTGTCATGCTAAGTTGCACAAAAACACCTTGCATGGCACTAATGTGCTGAATATAGCATTGTGCCTGTATTCATGTACAACCCCCCTCTGTTGGCCCCTTGCATACATTACACTTTTTCCCGGTACTAATGCAGTTTACCCATGCTATTTGACCTTTCGAATATAGTAGACTCACGCAAACCAGGTGCTAACCCTGTGTAAATGGTATGTGCACAGTGCAAAGTTTTGAATATCTGGCCCTGTTGTATAAATATATATATATAGATATATATATATATATATATATATATATATATATATATAGGATACATGATGGCAGGAGTGGGATATGGAAAATATTCTCACTTCTGCAGAGGGAGGCATAGATATCTCAGCACTCGTGAGATATCCATGCATCATGATGCAGGAGTGAGAATATTTGCCATATCCCATGATCTGCACATCATGTGTGCAATTTATACAATAAGTGTGGAAGCTTTAATTTGTTTTATCTTATGTTGTTCTGTTGCTGTGAGTTGCTGCTGTGAGTGAATGGGTATGAATGGGGTTTGTATATGTTGTGCGATTGGTTGTTGTTTGTGTGAGTGAGTGGTAATAGGTTGATGAGTGTGTGAGTGTGATCCATGGTTGGATGATGTATTTTTGGAGGTGGGACATGTCCAGGAGGTTTCCTGTAGATACTGTGTGTGATTTTCCTTTTTCCCTATATTTTATTATGTGTAGTGTTTAATTTTTGTTGTATGCTGCTGTGCATAACTTTTTCATTTGTTGTTGGCTTATAAATTATTTGTTTTGGAATGTCTGTGGGAAGCTCCATGGGAACTACAGGTAAGAGAGCAGTTTCGATTGTGCGAGGTGCTTTTGTTGTCATTGAGACTCTCAGCTTTATTTTTTAAGGAGACCGACAGCAAGAATTTTACAGTTTCAGAGTATATAGCATGTAAGTAATACCAGTTTAAAGAAGTCATGTTTAGGTTGCTGTAACATGTGAAGAAATGCAATTAAGAACTGAAGGCTTTGGTGTGGAAATATGTGTGCTGTGCAATTCACTGGTATGTTAGTCAGAGTCGAAGTCTGTAGACAGATTTTCTTTATGTTTGTCATCACAGAGATCATAAATGGGACCCGATAGGTTTACAGTTTGGATGCTGTATGAGAGAGACAGCACGACCATTCAGCAGCTTGTAGTACAGAAATGTACTGTTTTAGGTGTGTGCCATTTGGTGCAGTGAGGACTGTACTGCTGCAGGCTTCTGGCATTTGTGAAACTGCAAGCAAAGAATGAAGAATGCAGACCAGCTGCTTAATTAGGTACCTCAAACATTTCCGTTTCACATTTAAAAGAATTTCTATCTTACATTGGGGACATGCTGCTGGAGTGAAAATATTGGCTGATGACATAGCTATGGTATGTGTAAATGTAAATATTTTCACTGTAGCTATGTCAACCATTTATCTCACTGGGATGAGAATACATGATTTTATTGTCAACGAATACAACACACCCTATTGTATAACTATAAATAAATAAATATATATATATATATATATATATATATATATATATACACACACACATATATATATATATATATATATATATATATACAGAATAATGGATGGGGAAGTGTGTGATATGAGAATTTGATGCACACCCAAGGGGTGGGATGCTACATTAACCCCGAGGGTGAAGTCCAAGGGGTTTATGAAAGCATCCCACCCCAAGGGTGTGCATTTAATTCTCATTTCACTCACTTCCCCATCTTTTATTTTTTATAATAAACTGGCAAGGAATTTTTTTCCCACCAGAGTGCAGGTGTCTTTTTTTTGAATGTTTAACAACAGAGAATTACTCGCTGCTTGCAGTTTTCTTTTTCAGATCCATTTCTGCTGGTTTGTTTTTTTTTCTCTTGTGGCTCTGGGTGGGGGGTTGGTTGCGATGGAGAGTTGCTGTGCATGCTGGTCTTGCCTATGGGGAAAAGGGAGCATGATAAAAGTGCCCATTTTTTGTTTACTGTATTAGGCCTTTTTGTGCATTTTTTAAAGTTTTTTTTACTTGCAATATACCATTTGTGCTTAAGAAGCTGGTAGAGGTAAGAAAATTATGGCAGAGGGTCGCGGAGAAAGTGTTTACCTGTCAGTAGTGGGGTTTTTTCGACCGGATGACAAGACAGCAGCTGTGGAGGTCGCGCTGTGCTCTGTTTTGCTGAGCGCTTTCTTTGCTGTAACAACCAGCCAGTTGTTACGGTGAATATCAACCTGGTCTCGCCATTGAAAAAATTCTTTGCCAGTTATTATATATATATATATATATCTATATATACATATATACATAGATATACATATATATATATATATATATATATACATATATATATATATATATATGCTTTAGTTCCCCTTACCGCTTTACTAACTTTGCTTTTTTCAGTTTTAGATCATTCCTGAAGAAGATCTATGGTTGAAACTTCGATTCTAACTCTATTGTATGTTTTCAGCATGTATTTCATATTACCATTTTGTTTTATTTTCAGACCACATGCTGACTCAGAACTTTGTTTTTTTTCCCCTCCACTTCAGTCTTGACAGCTACCTCTCCCCACCTTGCCCCCTTCTACCTGCCTACTCCCTTGCCCCCTCTCCCTTTCCTCCCCCCCGGGCATTTCCTGACTTTTATCCCTCTCCTCCCTCCCCTTTAGAGCTCTTACCCTCACCTCTACCCTCCGACAATGGCCTTCCTGCCTGCATACCCCTCCACCTGCAGTGCTTATTTCTAAGATTGCCCTTGGCTGGTATGTCATGCTACCTAACATTTGGCACATTTTGAATTACTGGAATTTCCTAAGCCTCAGTCTTTTACTTCTTTTTATTGTGTAACTATGTATTATTATGTTGACCTTTGTATGTATGTATACCCCCCATTCCTTCGACATGGAACCTTTGTAAATGAGCAGTTCCTGCTCAAAGGTATTTGTAATCCTAGATTTCAATAAAATAAAAATAAAATAAAAAAAGAAACTGATGCTGCAAGACTACAATTTGTGTCTGGGCTGTGCCTTATGTGAGTGAAGTGAGCGGGTGGTTGCCAGTGAGTAAAAATGTAGTTGGTCTGACAGTTGGGCTTGTATTGGTGATGGGGAGTGAATAAAGTGATCACCAGTATGTAAAAATGCTGTAGGCCTGGCGGTTGGGCTCCTATGGTGGAGGAGCTGAGGTGAGTGGGGCCATTGGGTTTCATTAAATTTTTATTGTTGAGGGACAATCACAGATTAAACAGATAGGGAGCTATGCATTACGAAAAAGATAACAGATTGCTCTTTATCTGTTACTGAGCTATAACTTCATCAAAGCATTCCAATGACATCACAAACCTCTTGAGCTTTGCTTTTGAGTTAGCAGAAAAGAATGGATGATACATTTTTTAGAGCAGTACTATAACATTAGGGGCCCTATTCCAAGTCACAGTATGACTGGCACAAGACAATTTATGCCACACCCTATGGCGCAAATTGCACCTTGCACCATGCATTCCACAAGTTAGTATTCCAAGTTGCGGCTTGCGCCATGCCGCATGCAGGTTGTGCCACAGGTGGGCTACGCCACCCACTATGCCCGCAGCCCATTGCAGCATGGTGCAAGGGTGGGTTATGGCAGAATCTGCACCCTATTCCGAAAGAGTGGCTGTCGTAACCCACCTACGCTGTTCCAAGACCGCAGTTGGTGCAGCGGGGTTAGACCAGCATGGAGGTGGTCTAAGGGGCATTCGTCCTGGCAAAATGATGGATGTCTCCTCGCAGCATCATGGGAAGCACATTGACCTGCTCCAGGTATCACCACAGCACAGTCATACTCCCCACCCCGGGGTCCGTATTCTGCAGTGCCTCCCATGCACCCATGCCATCCGGCCAGCACCCCGCCATGCCCCTGGGTGACAGCGTGAGCATTATGGGGCAGGGGCTCGGGGGGCATTTGCATGTGGGCTCCGACTTGCGGCACCCAGGTCCATTGCGATTTTCCCATGGTGCACGCCTGTGGCTGCTGCAAGTCATGGGATGTAGGTGCCGGGGACCCTGCCTGTCTCAGAATAGGGCGCAGGGACCCTGGAGTAGCACTGCATAGTGCAACTTGCATACACCCACGAGTTACGCTATGCGTCTCGGAATCAGGCCCCAAATCTCTTAGCTGTAAAATGGGGCTGGTTAAAATAGCTATCTATCTATCTATCTATCTATCTATCTATCTATCTATCTATCTATCTATCTGTCTGTCTGTCTGTCTGTCTGTCTGTCTGTCTGTCTGTCTGTCTGTCTGTCTGTCTGTCTATCTATCTATCTACCTACCTATCTATCTATCCTATCTATCTATCTATCTATCTAGCTATCTATCTATCTATCTATCTATCTATCTATCTATCTACCCTTATATAATGACCCACATCACAATACACAGCTTTTCTTCAAGAGTGTGGGCACAGGACCCTACTTACAATCTGTGAAGTCAAAAGTGAGTTATGAAAGCCCTGCTCCTTCACAAGTGGTGAGAAAGTTTGTATTTTTTATCAGGCCATTGGTATCTAATACAGTATACACCACAAGTTCTAACTTTTGAATGAGCTCTTTATGTGAAGCTTTAACTGTTTCTATTTTAGTTCAGCTGCTAGCTTGAGTGTAGTATATACTTTTATGATGACATCTTACATTGTGCTAGCTGCTCTGTCATTGGTTCAAACATAGATTATAACATATGTAACTTTAATTTTGATGTTACATATGCCATATTCATTATGTCATATGCAACCTCAAAAATAACATGGTTTATCTTAAAAATGTATCTCTACACACCTGGAGTGTGTGTGTGTGTGTGTGTGTATATATATATATATATATATATATATATATATATATATATATATATATATATATATATATATATATATATATATATATATATATATATATATATATATCCTCTAGACTACACTGGGCTGGCAGTATGGCGTAGAGGTTAGTGTAATAAGCTGTGAATAAGCTTGGTACATCCAGCAGACAGACCTGGGTTTGATTCCAACAACCTCCACTTGCATACTGTGTGACTCTGAGCAAGTCACTTAACCTCCCCAGTGCTCCTGGGTTGCCCCTGAAAACAGGCACCTGTGCCTAGTAGTCCTTATCTGGTTACGAAACAACAAAATAAATATATATACAGTATATCTCTGTCTTTGCTAATGCATCAGTTTGGGTTAAAGCAACAAAAGTAGGGAAATGCAGAGTTAGGGTTTCCAACCCTATCACCCCATTCCCCACCCTGGACAGACCCACGGGGGGGGTGTCTGTCTTGGGAGTCATGAACCTTAACCCTCACCCATTCAGCTATACTGTACCCATGTCACCCAATTTTGTACTGGAATGGTGTGAGCTCTAGGGTTCATGACCACCAAGACAGACCCTCCCTCCCTACCTGTGGGTCTGTCCAGTGTGGGGAATGGGGTGTTAGGGTTGGAAACCCTAATGCCTCATTTCTCTACTTTTGTCACTTTAACCCTAACTGATGCATTAACTATTTTTTTTGCAATTTATTCCCTTACTTTTTGAGATAATGTAACAGTATCCTCATTTTATGGTGCTCCCATCCCTCCATTGAGACAGTATAACAGTATCCTTATTTTATAGTGGGAGCACAGGGTCCTTTGGACCCAGAGCTCACATCCCTCCATAGTTGTGTATATGTATTGTATGTAGCTGTAGAAGCACAGGGACCTCTGGCCACTGTGCTTCCAGTTCTAGCACAGCACTCACCAGATTGTCACCCATGTTATTACCCCACCTCATGTTCCCATTGCCAAAACATTTTCGATCGCTGACAAAACACAACTCTGTGCAAGCGCCATGCCAACCCACAGTGCAGGTGCAAAAACACATTTTGAACAGGGTTTGAAAAATGACAGCTGTGACATACATGAGGTGGTGTTATAACAAGTCAATGCTGAAAATTTGGGTTCAAAATATTTAAAATTTCCTTAGTTACGAGCAGACATAGTGAAATTGCGACAAATAGTCATAACTCAGAGATTTTTATTCATTCTGACCCCACATTTTCAACATAGCCTTCTTATGACATCATCACATAAACCCAGTACAGAAAACTTTCAAATCCCCACCAAAACGAAATCCTGTGCAACCGCAATGCCATTCTATGCCACAGGTTCAAAAACACATTTTGGACAGGATTTGAAAAATGACAGCTGCGACTTACACAAGGTGGGGTAATAAGAAGACTATGTTGAAAATATGGTGTGAAAATATTGAAAATTTCCAAAGTTGCGAGTGTTCATAGCGAGATTGCAACGAATGCCCATAACACAGCCATTTCTCGAAAGTTTGACCCCAAATTTTCAACATAGCCTTCTTATGACCCCACCTCATGAACTGTCATCACACAAATCACACTGGAAAGGTTATTCTGCCAACTGACCATGAAACCACCCTTCTGGCAGGAGTTGCCTAACAACAGTCATATTGTTCATGAGGTGGGATCCCCAAACAGTCATGCTGAAAATTTGGTGCCAAAATTCTGAAAAACATCTGAGTTATGGCTGAATGTTGAACCCCTCCATTGAATTATGTTGAAGCATATTTACCACAGTTCATATTGCAGATGCCAGTTCCAGCAGCAAGACGTGTCTTCAATCGGCAGAGCAGGTCTCGAACCTGGGACCTCTGTAGGTGAGTGGTGGTTTATGGGGACGTCACAAAGTGTGTCGGGAGGTGAGTGCACAGTGGATGGTCAGGTGAGGTTGTGAGATCAATCGCCGATGGACCTTTTTTTACAGGTACAAACGTAAGCAAAACAAAAGAGGACATTGAGGGACTGTTTTCTTTTTTTCAGAAAAAGACAAAAACATGGGAGGGTAAGGGCAAGCCACTGACCACCAATGGAATAAAAAAAAAAAAGGGTTTGGGGGGCACCTCTAGACATCAGGGATCAGCGCTACAGAGCTCAATGATAATAAAAAAACATAAATGCTTTAAAAAATAATAAATAAATAATAATAAAAAAATATACATAGATACATAGATAGTGTCGGCAGATAAGGGCCTATGGCCCACCCAGTCTGCCCATTTGAGCTTGTAAGTTCAGTTTGTTTTCCTAGAAGTCTGTTGCCCCTTACCTCTGCCCTCCAGAATTCCTTTATGTCTATCCCATGCATTCTTAAATCCCGTGATTGTTTCAGCCCCCACCACTTCCTCTGGCAGGGTGTTCCACTTGTCCACCACCTGTTCTGTGAAGAAATTCTTTCTCATGTTTCCTCTGAATTGTCCTCCTCCAACTTCATCCCATGTCCTCTAGTCCTGGAACATCTTTTTCCGCTAAAAATAGTGTTTTCCTGCACCCTGTTCCTCCTGTAAGATACTTGCATGTCTCTATCATATCCCTCTCCTCCTCTCCTCCAGGAGTACATGTTCAATTCCTTCAACCTGTCTTCATAGGACTTGTGATGCAATCCATGCACCATCTTTGTTGCCCTCCCTGAACCTTCTCTACCCTGTCTATGTCCTTACGTAGGTATGGTCTCCAGAACTGTACACTGTACTCCAGGTGGGGCCTCACTAGTGTCTTGTATAGCGGAATTATGACCTCCCTTTTCCTGCTGGTGATGCCCCTGCCTATACATCCCAGCATCCTATTTGCTTTACCTGCTGCCTTGTCACACTGTTTCCCTACCTTGAGGTCATCAGAGATGACAACCCCAAGATCCCTTTCCTGCTTGGTGCATGCTATATCCTCACCCCCAACTGTTATATTGTGCCAGGGTTTTTGTGCCCCATATGCATTATCTTGCACTTATTTGCATTGAATTTCAACTGCCAAACCCCTGACCATTCTTCAAGTTTCTGCAGGTCCCTTCTCATTCTGTCTTCACCCTCTGGTGTGTCTACTCTGTTACAGAGCTTTGTGTCATCAGCGAACAGTGAAATTCTGCCTTCTAGGTCCTGCGCAATGTCACTGATGAAGATGTTGAATAGGACCGGTCCCAGCACTGATCCCTGTGGTACCCCACTGGTCACTCTTCCCTCTGTGGAGTGACAGCCATTTACCACCACCCTCTGTGTCCTGCCACCCAGCCAGTTACCTACCCACCACACTACTGTCCTGCCCACATCCATATTCCTCAGTTTGTGTAATAGTCTTCTATGTGGCACAGTGTCAAAGGCCTTGCTGAAGTCCAGATAGGCCATGTCCACTGCCCTCCCTGATCCACCTCCCTAGTCACCCAGTCAAAAATTCAACGAGGTTGGTCTGACATGCCTCCCCTGGTGAAACCATGCTGCCTTGGGTCCTGTAGTCCATTGACAACAGATGTTCCACCAACCTCTCCTTCAGTAGTGCTTCCATGATCTTCCCCACTACCGAGGTGAGGCTGACTGGTCTGTAGTTCCTGCTTCCTCTTTGTTCCCACTTTTGTATAAGGGGACTACATCTGCTGTCCTCAGTCTTTGGGTACCTCCCTGTTTCCAGTGATCGGCTAAACAGGATAGCCAGAGGTTCAGCCACCACCTCTCTTAGTTCTTAAGGACCTGGGGTGCACCCCATCTGGCCACATTGCTTTATCAACTCTTATTGCTTCAGTTCCTTCAGGACCCTTTCTCGTGTAAAGGACTTGTGTCCATTTCTGCACCATTCTCACCCTTGTACTCCCTTCAGACCCATTACCTTCCTCTTCCTCAGTAAAGACTGAGCAGAAATACCTGTTCAAAATGTCAGCTTTACTGTTGTCATCCTCCATGCTTCATCCTCCCCTTCAGTCTCACTATCCCTCCCTTTGTCTTTCTTTTCCATATGTACCTGTAAAGGTTTGTGCCCTCTACCCACTGATTTTGCAATGTGTTCTTCTGTCTGAGCTTTGGCTTCCCTTCTGACCTCCTGCCTTCCTTTGCTTCTCCTGGTACTTCTCCCTATCCCCTTCTGCCTGTGTCTTTTTGTATTGCCTGAATGCAATCTTTTGGCTTTCACTTTCTTTGCTACCTCTTTGGAAAACCATAATGGTCTCCTCTTCCTTTTCCTCTTGCTAACCTGCTTAATGCATAATTCTGTTGTTTTGTAATCCCCATTTTAAATACTGCTCACTGTTCCTCAACCCCTGATTCCTGTCCCATTCCCTTAATGCCTCTTTCAAGTATCTCCCCATTTTCCCAAAGTCTGCCCCCTAAAATCCAGGATCGTGTTTTGTGTGGTTTGGTTCTGCTCTTTCTGTGATTTCAAACCACAATGACTGGTGGTCACTGTTTCCCAGGTACTCCCCACTGTTCCCCATCACACTGTCCCTGTTTGTGAGCACAAGGTCCAGTATTGCCTTCTGCCAAGTTGGTTCCATGACTTGAGGAAGGCACCCTGAAGGGAGTCCAGGATAAATCTGCTCCTAGTTGATGCTGCTGCTGGGATGCTCCAGTCCACGTCTGGAATATTGAAGTCTCCAACCAGTACTACCTCACCCTTGTCTGCCATCCTTTGGATGGCTAGCATCAGCTCCCTATCTGTTTCTTCCTCCTGGGCTGGTGGTCTATAGACCACACCTGTGTGGATGGCTGTCCCCATTTTCCTTTCATATATGGTTATCAAGGGTGGGGGCCCCCACAAGGGATATTTAGGGGCAAACAGGACAAATGCCTCTATTTTTTGGGACACAATAAGTTGACCCCCCCCCGAAATACATAGAAGTGCATGTACAGTAGTTTTTCATATTGCAGTCACCAGTTCCAGCAGCAAGATGTGTCTTTGATCGGTGGAGTGGGTCTTGATCCAGGGACATCCTCAGGCGAGTGAGGTAGGGATGTCAGGGGCAATGTGGGGAGGAGGGTCCACAGTGGGAGGTTGGGTGGGGATACAAGCATGATTGGGTGGACCATTTTTCTTTTCACAGGCTAAAAAAATTAAAACAATGAGGAACTGTTTTCTCCTTTTGCAGGTTGTCACAGGAGGGTGGGGGGGATGCCACTAACCACCAACGATCACACTGCAGAAAATCAGAGTGTACTGGTGTATGTGTGTGTGGGGGGTACCACTAGCCACCAGGGATAAAGAGCAAACTTACAGAATGCCACAATGGGGGGGATAATAATAATAAAAAAGTTACAAAATATATACATCTAAAATATGCATGGTGATTGAGGGTGGGGGTGCCACTTGATATCAAGGATAAATGGCAAAGTGGTAGAATGCCACAATGGGCAGTGGAACCGGGTTTGTAAAATTTTAGGTGGGGCCCAGTGGTCAGGGTTCAAGGCCCCGCCCCCTTGTCAGAGGTGAACCACTGGGTTCTAGGGGTCAAAGCCCCGCCCAATGGACTGGGGATCAGATGTCAACCCACCACCACCAGGGGTCTATGGGAGCAGAGCCCCTTGTATCATAATGTAGGTGTCTGTGTGTTAAGTACGACATATTTAAAAATAATAATAATAATCCAGCTCAATCTGCCATTTATTCAGATAGTTTTCAAACACCCCCATGTTTTGCAATTCCTAGACTGGTAACTGAAAGTCCATTTTTATTCTTATTTAGTTACTGCAGCATGGGTAACATTTACCAAATTACGCCATCATCATTCCCTAACAGAACTGTGAAAATTGAGGAGGATGGAGGGAGCCAGAACTACAGGGCACAGCCTCAGATTGCAAGGAAATAGGTTCAGGGGCAATGGAAAGGGTGGTGGAGCCCTAGAACAGACTGCCAGATGGAGTAGAGGGGGCTGAAATGGTGGAGGAATTTAAGAGGGCATGGGACAGACATATGGGACTGAGTAGTTGAAGGAAGTTTGGGGCAGGTGGGCAGGGGGGGTATGTGAAAGGGGAGAGTTGGCAGACTAGATGGGCCAGAAGGGTTCTTTTCTGCCGTCAAATTTATATGATTCTATGAACAGACTGGCATTTGTTAAAATAAGTTTCAATGTGCCAGCCCCTTCTCAAGCATAGGCTAAGCAGCCCAGAGTATACTGTGAGCTGAAGTGCCTAAGGAGAAGGCAGCCCCCCCCCCCGAGCGCATGGGATTTGTTTCCTAGCCCGATTGCCTATCCAAAGAGTTTCTTGTTCACTATGTGCTGAATAATGCAATTCAGCACTATGGAAACCCTCCTGAATATTGAGGGCTACTCCACCTCCTCTATGTTTTTCTCAGTCTTTTCTACTGTATATAACGCATAACCTCAAAGATCCTCATCCCACTCACCATTAGAGTCCCACTAAGTCTCAGAAACATCTATTCTATTTGGTTTCTGAGATTGTACCAGTATCTTGTATTCACTGAATTTGTTAACTAAACTTTTTGCATTTAGTTATAACACAGAGGATTTAGTCTTTCTCCTCAAATTACTCATTCCTTTCTTAACTGCAGGTGATGCATCAGCACCAGACTCCCCCACACGCCATATCATAGCTTCCCAGGGTGTTTAATACTGCTAATGTATTAACTTCTACCCATGTAGGATTACTGAAATATGTACAGTTTGTGAGCAAATCTTACAGACCAGTGATTGTTCTCTGCATTTGGGCCCTATGCCCTTGGTAGACAGATTAAGGCATACATACAGCATTATGTTAAAGGACAAAGATTTGAGTGTTTTAAAATAAGAAAAACTGAAGGGACAGAAGTATGTTATAACTTGCTGTCCTTTTAAAAACCAACACCTGACCTGTCCTAGCCTTGATGATAGTGAACCCCAAAATATGGGAAAAATTCAGCTTCACAACTTCAAGTCATACTGTATGAGGCTCTAAGGGGTGTATAACAGGGCCAGAACATATATGGAAAATGAAATAGAAGCTGGATCTCTTCTGTAAGAAAAGAGGCACTGAGGGGGGGTATTACGTGTAATCTACTCGAGGGACATACAACATCACACAGCAGCTTCTGTCAAGGTGCCATCTTTATTCTAAACTGCCAACCTGGCACACCAGGCATGACAGGAACCAACATGGCCTGTACATATAAAGGTAAATGATTAAAGACACCATTGCCTCCAATAACTTCCTGGTTGAGTAACCAGATATACTACATTAGGCACATGCAACTATCCCAGCATTTGACCAGAAAGTGTTTTGCAGCATAAAACACAATTTTATTTGTCATGTATCCACTTCACCCCACCAGCAAGCTTTTAGAAACCTAAATGAGCCCATGGTGGGCTCTGGCAGTTACCCATAGTTTCTGAGCAATACAATATGAGATATGAACATAACATAGCCCACAAATCCCAATTCAGGCACCACTCACTCAATTGAACAAGCAAGCCCTGTAATTAACTTCTCTCTCTCTCTAAATGAAAAAGCATTGTTTTTGCTGCATCATCACCGGGAGACCCACGAGCCCTCACAGTCACTCCCACCAACTGCGCACCTCCTGCCAGGCTGCCACACCACTCAGTGGCACCCGCACTGTAGCTCTTGATGCTGCCTGCACTGGCAGCTGTCAGCTGAGCCTGAGCCAGCACCTGCTCACTCGCCATTCACATCAGGCAGGCCCTCTACCTCTAGGACTGGACTCGGTCATCACCGGCTACCTCCTGGACCACCACACACTGTACCGACCTGCCGACCAGACACCTCACGCCACCACCACAAGTCCACCTCACCTCTCATCTGCTGCAGCCTGCTGTTCTTCTCTCTTCCTGGACCCAGACTTCTGACCATCACTGATGCTCGACGCACCATGACCCGACTCCTGACTACAAAACGGGCCAAAATGAAAGGTTGCTTGCTGTTGATTTGCTGACCCACCATCGCTCCTCACTTCTCGTGGTCTCTCTCTCCCCCCGGCTTACCTTGCCACACGCCGCCTCACACAACACCAAAACACACGCGTATGGCACCTAATAAACCCTATATCAAGCAAAAGAAAAACACGGCACCAACACTTCACACAAATAAAGCTGTATTAAAACTTACAAAGAAGAGATGGCATAACATGTAAAATGCAGTAGCTCCATGCAAGGCAACATCAGCTCAAGACAGAAAAACGCCCGACCGGTTTCGTGCCAAAAAGCGCCTCCTCAGGGACACATTCAAAACCAACAGTCAACCCATACATATATAGTGTACAATTTAAAGTGACAGTACACCCATATAATACCAAAAGAGTGCAACTTAACACTAAAAGATCCAAAACTGTTAGTACAATAGAAAAAATTAAATTAAGGAGCAAAAAATTTTCTATTGCAATTCATTGTAATTTATCATAATATGTATGTGTAATATTTTTGAATATTATTTATCTATTGTGATATTTTGATGCATGCCCGTAAATAGATTACTGTTATTTGTAACATTTTTTGCTCCTTAATTTAATTTTTTCTATTGTACTAACAGTTTTGGATCTTTTAGTGTTAAGTTGCACTCTTTTGGTATTATATGGGTGTACTGTCACTTTAAATTGTACACTATATATGTATGGGTTGACTGTTGATTTTGAATGTGTCCCTGAGGAGGCTTTTGGCGTGAAACCGGTGGGCATTTTTCTGTCTTGAGCTGATGTTGCTCTTGGTCATGCGCTACTGCATTTACATGTTATGCCATCTCTTCTTTGTAAGTTTTAATACAGCTTTATTTGTGTGAAGTGTTGGTGCCGTGTTTTTCTTTTGCTTGATATACTGTCTTATTACACTGGCACGACTTAAATTGGAGCCGCTATCTTTGTGATTTTACCTAATAAACCCTCCCACTGGCCAATCACAGATACGGCAATGCTGACAAATTGAAACATGCCACCTGCCAATCAACCAATCACCACGATCATTGGGGGGGGTGTTTGACAAACAAAATTAAAGGCAGAAATTTTAAATAATGCCAGTAGCACTGTGCCCGCCACCAGCAAATTAAATGGGGGAGGCGGCAAAACATGCCGGCAGCTGGTGCGGTTAACAGGGCACGCACCACACGCACACAAAGCCAAAATTATGGGGGAGAAAAAAGTCAAAGCAGGCAGCAGCATTGAAAAATATTGCTGGGGCTCAGCCCAGCTCAATAAATATTGATGGGGCCAATGCCCCACAGGCCCATACAACCCAGCGCCTATGACAATGGGTATAAAATAAGATGAGATGGCTTTTTTGTATTCCTTTTTTCGGGACTTGTCCTAATCCTTTTTTGTGATACGAAAAAGGATTATGACATCTCACGAAAAAGAAACAGAAGCAAGTCATGAACAAGGATTTTTAAAATCAAAAATATGCAGTCTGAGGCCACCTACAATTAAAAGCACACAACAATAAATGATGGCCTGATGAACAATATGCATTTGTGTATGTCTGCAGAAGACATCCATGGGCAGAGTTATGACAGTTTGGGCTAAAAAAAACCCATAAAACAAGATGGCAGCTGATGAAAAAGAGATATTTTTTCTTATAAAAAAGGATTCTAAGGATCCTTTTGTGTGAGGTGTCAAAATCCTTTTTTGCCAGACCAAAATCCTTTTTCGTTCCATGCAGTTATCCAAAAGATTGAACTGAGCATGCTCAGAACCTGAAATTTCAAAATGTAATAACATTGGAATGGATTAATATTTTTTCAGCAAACTAATGCTGGCTTGTTCTTTGGGGGCAAACTCTTTCTATCCTGAAAATTAAAGACCAAAATTTGTAGCCATTGCATGATGCGGAAAAAAAAACAGCAAAAAAAGGCGAATTTTAGTGTTTTTGTTCCCACTATGCACAGTGCAAAATCCACCAGCCCAATCAAAACTAAACTTGGTACATGATGATATCTACCCCATGGGATAGGGCATACCACATTTTGTGTAAATCCATTTAATGGTTGTAAAGTTATTAAAGTGCAAAATTTCAGGTTTAACATTAAAATGTCTACTCAACCCTAACAATAGGGGTGTGACTGCGCCCCAATAAGATATATATATATATATACACACACACATACATATATACACACACACACACACAATGGGTAAATATGGTATACAAGGATGTATACCCATTGAGAGGGCTAATTAGGGCTATAAGGCCGCAAGCCCAAAGGGCGAGTGGCTTTATTGCCCTAATTCGCACCTGAGATGGACATACTTCTGAGTGTTCCACCCTTACCCATTATTTATTGAACATAAGACATTAGGATGGTTATTGTTATGGAGATTGCATTTGTGATCACGTTATAGCACGTGAAGGTCTCTTGCAGCAAGAAGAAAATGATGTATAGTGAGTGCAGGTGAGAGGCTGAGAGATTTCTGGATTTGGGAGGGTTTTGTGTAACTGTCTCTTTCCAGGTTCTTTTGCAGCTTGATAATTGGTTTGGCTAGCTTCTTAATGCTGTGTTAATTGTGTTATTAGTGGTATCCTATAGGGTTTAATGTAGTGCAGCTGTATAGTTTTTATTAATGCAGGTATACAATACTATGTATATTGTACCTTGTTCCCTGCATTGCACTGTATTTATGTAACTGTCCCTGACCTAACCAGGTGCATCTTGCAAATGAGCATTGCTCAATGGTGTCCGCCTGGATAAATAAAGATTTGATTGATTGATTGATATCACTGTAATTGATTAATTAGTGCAGATATATCGCTGTAACTGGTTGATTAGTGCAGGTGTATAGCTCTAATTGACAGATTAGTCACAGGTATACAGGGAAATAAATGATGGCCCTTTCTATAGGGAAAAGTTTCCATCCATGTGTTATATAGATATACAGTAGCCCATGCCAAGAACAGACACTTGATCCTGCAGAATTCGGCAAAACCGTACAGGAAACAATGCAAATCAATGTTAATGGTCATGAAGGAAACCAGCTACCAATTTTGAAAGGTATACATTAATAAATATAATACATAGAAGGGACTTTGAAGGCACAGTTCTTAAATGATTTTTAGTCAGGATTTAGACCATTATATAGTATGACATCTGCTTTAGTGAAGGTGTTGGTGATATCACTGAGGCTCTGGACAGGAGGATGTCAATGGGGGCAATTTTTGTAGATTTGTCCAAAGTATTTGACACCTTGGGCCATGATGTCCTCTTGTCCAGACTTAGATCCTCTGGCATGTCCGAGTCAGTGGTGAAAGGAAGTATTTCAAAATCCTGCCAAACGGAATCCTGACACTTGGGATCCCTAGCACAGTAGCTCTATAACTGCCCAACAACAACAAAGGACCACCATATGGAATTCCGACTAGCAATCCCGACAGAGGTAGCACCGTGGGTTGCTGGTTGGGGTGTTGTGGTGATTATGGTATGCAGTACTGTCGTGATCCATGTGCTAATGAGTTATGTGCAGACCTGGTATGTGCATACTGTAGTATCTATGTGCAGGGTTGGCATGTGCACACTTTATTGATCTATGTGCAGAGTTGGCATGTGCTTGGTGCACAGGGTTGGCATGTGCATATTTTATTGATTTATGTGCAGAGTTGGCATGTGCGTAGTGCAGACAGTATACATGCTTGGTGTGGACAGTCTACATGGATGTGTTATGCGCAGTAGTGAAGAGGTACTGCTGGGGTGTCAACTTTTCTCTGCTTGCATTTATTGCCTGTATCTTCTCCCCCCATTGGGTGTAGAGCTGTCAGACTGGTGATCTTAGTTGACCTCTCGCTATGTTTTCCCGGGTGGTGTCCTTCCTCAGTTGCTCCTTGTGCAGCTTGCGGATCATGGTATGGATGCCTATATGTGAGTGCCCCAGAAGGGAATGGAGCCTGTGATGCTACACTTCCATGTTGTTTTGCATGCATGGAACACCTTGGTGGGCCAGGTCTAGGATGGATCATAATGTCAGCGGAAACAGTGGTGCATACCTCAAGGATGTGGGTCTCTTCATATTTAGACGTAGCCTGCCAGACACATAGTCAAGGCCCCTAGAATTCTGCAGCAGCAGAATTTTGCACAGAACTTACAACCTACCACAGAACTTCTGCAGTGCCACAGAATTCACTGTTCTTGGTGATTCTTTGTTAATGTTTCCATTTATCCATAGAACCTGGTTCCCTTCCCCACTTTTTATATCCCAAACTCCTCTATGCTCAGAATGGGATGTTATCAGTGCTGTAATATCGTACAATAGCTAATGAAATGGCTGCATTCTGCCACAGAAATGAATAGCCACTTATCTACCACAGCTCCCAATGCCAGAGGCAGTGGCACAGCACATCAAGTACAGTGATATTTGTTCAACGTACAGTACAGCCTACTACAATTTTCAGTCTTACATTATTACACTAGGGCCAACTTAAACAAAACCTTGACAAGAGCATAGACCTGTTAAGTCCATACCTTACTTTGTACAAACTTATTTTTGCCTTTAAGGTATAGAGATGCCATCTGAAATGAATAACTGGTAAAATGAATTAACCTGTCATTTTTAAGAAAAATAAAGTAATTATGCCCAGAAAAGTGTAATATAATTATGTGTAGACCTGTTGAAAGAATAGACCTGTTAAATAAATAATTGCATTGTACACATTTTTGCTAGGGTTACTGATTACATATTGTCATTGTTTGATAGAATCACCTAAAAGTTATGGAAAAATGTTCTGTGCACATCCATCTGTTGGCCCAGAGGGTAGCATGATGTGTTCCTGTGCCGGTAACTCAGGTTCAGAGATGAGCTCTGGGAGCTGGCTGGGCAGCATAAGGATTGGGGGAACACATCACTGCTCTGATCCTGGGAAGGCACAGGGGGACACATTGTGATGGGCTGAAGAGCTTTATCTCACAATGGGTTCACATGAATGTCATGGCCTGATGGTGTTATGTAGTGTGTCAGGGGAAGCAGGTTGGTATGAAAAATGAGTTTTGCAATATCTCCTCTGTTCTGTTTATTCCATTTCCGAAGGGACTTTTATGAATGAGGATACAATTTTGTGGAAATAAAATATATATATATATACACAGTATATATATATATATATACACACACACACACACATACACACATATTTGAATGTATGCTACAGTGGGGACCTCATGAATGGTGTAGACAGCACATATAAATATATAAGTGCTACACAGTGGGGACCTCATGAGTGCTATAGACAGCATGTGTATAGAAGTACCTTATTTATCACAAGGTCCTTTCTGCGTATTTCATTTATGCAATAGGCTAAGACCTTAAGGGATATATTTTTTTTCCTTTTTTAGGCATACAATTATTTCTATAAGCCTGTTGTTTTTTGAACTAGTGTTACTGTGCTTCCCCCATCATGACTGCTATAACCATTGCCATGGATGTGAAGTTAGGATGACAAGCTGCCACTGTGATGCAGTAGATCATTAGTGCTGCAGAACGTCTGCAGAAATTACAAACCACTGCTGCAGAAGTTTTGCGGCAAATGGTAATCTTGCCGCAGAACTTGGTCCCAATGTGCCACAGAAAAGTAAGGGCCTTGGACATAGTTTTCATCGACCCAGGTCTGGAGGGGCTCCTTGGATGGTGGCAAATTGGACATGAGGAGCTGAAATGCTGCTGGAATGTCCTCTGCAGGCAAGTATGCCAGTGCTACTAGCTGACGAGTTAAAGGCGTAGCTGAGGGTTTGTACCATATTCGGTGGCGAGGCTGAAGTGCTGGATCTTCCTCCAAATTATTTGACCTAGGTGAAACAGGCAGCCTTTGTTTTGGGATGTCAGAAACTCCTGCAGGGAGGCATTTATTGCTGCCTGTTTGAAGTCTGTAATGATCATGAGAGGGGCCAGTGTGCACTGTTACTGGTCGGCAAGTTCATGTAGAATTTGGAATAAATTATGATAGCATTCCAGCATTTTGCCCGTCACGAGGGCGTATGCCATGGGAAGAATCCTGCTAGTGTGTGCATGTCTGACAGGTGCATGGATTGTGTACAGTTGCTAGAATAGTTTGGGATGATTTTGAAGGTGACGTCCATGATCCAAAATGTAGCGTTTTGTAGGTCCTGGATATTGGCATTGGTTGTAAACACTAGCAGGGTGTGCCCCCCCCTTCTGATTTCTTCCTGTAGAATGTTTGCCTGGTCACCTCAGCTAGGTGGTGTCGTATGCTTATGTCGGTGAGTGTGGCTGGTTCAGGGGGCAGTTGCTTTTTCCTTGCCCAATTTATCAGTTGCAGGATGGCTTTCTTGATGGGGATGTTTTGCTGGACCTCTGGGTGTAGGGCAGTTGTCTCCTCCTGCAGCAGTTGTGATGGGTTGCATCTACTGGTTTGGGCTTTTGCTTTTAAGGATGCCAGCATCGTACCAATGGGGGCATCGGTATGGTCCGGGGCATGGTTATGCTCATTGTCTTGCTGTAGGTAGTGTTGGCCATTTCCATATCTGGTGACTACACTTCCAAGGCAATTTCTAGATTTCCTGTATATACAGCACCAGTAGTATTTGTCGGTATGGCATCGCTCTCACACAAGGAGCTATCACTTTACATTGAGATTTGGCTTCCCTTTTTTGCAATGGTACCATAAGGCAGACAGTAGATTCTGCAGCACGACTGCAGTGTGCTTTGTCCTCCATTAGGACTTCTGGCATTATCGTGGCATCCTCTTTGCAGTGTTTGGGGTGGTTTGTACCTGCTTGCTACTCTGGGCCCATGTTTTTATATGATTGGACTACTGCACTTGTGCAATCCCTGCAGGTGCAGGTCCTTATTACTGCCTGTTCTACGATTTGCTACCATCCCCGAATCATGTCAGACATGGGGATGTAACATTACATATGGGGTGTGGGTGGGGAAGCATCCCACATTGCGCTAATTGTCCTGTATTGTTCTTCATGTTGGGCAACGCAGTCGGGACACCGACACCGTCGGTATTGACAGTGTCATTTTCTCGGTCTTGGTATTTTGGGTGTCAGGTCTCTGTGTGTCTGGATTCTGTAGTGAATCCTGGTGAAATGGTACCAGGTTTTCCTAAAAGAAAGAGCACAAATGGTATCAGAAGTAGTCAGATGAGTACAAAATTTGTTACAAGGCAGAACACAGTGGGTACAGGTTAATGCAACGCAATCAACGGAAGGCAGAGTGATCAGCGGGGTGCCCCAGTGTTCAGTACTGGGACCTCTGCTCTTCAATGTTTTTATAGCAGACATCGCTGATGGACTGGAAGGGAAGGTGTGTCTGTTTGTAGATGACACCAAGATATGTAACAGAGTGGACACCTCAGAAGGAGTGAGCAAGATGGGAGCTGGCCTCAAGAAACTAGAAGAATGGTCTAGAGTGTGGCAGCTGAGATTTAACGTCAAAAAGTGCAATGTCATGCACATGGGAAAGAAAAATCCAGGAAAGGAGTACTACCTAAGAGGCAAAAGACTGGTGGTCTCAAACCAGGAATGAGATCTAGGAATCATAATCTCAGACAACTTGAAGGTTAGTAAGCAGTGTGAGAAGGCAACATTGAAAGCCAACAAAATGCTGGGCTGCATTGGGAAGGGAATCATGAGCAGGAGGAGAGCGGTGGTACTACCACTGTATAGATCACTGGTCAGACCTCACCTGGAACATGGAGTCTGAGTCTGGAGGCCTCACCTCAGGAAGGACATTGACCGGGTGGAAACAGTACAGAGAAAGGCGACAAAAATGATTCAGGGTCTGCAGTACATGTCCTACGAGGAAAGACTTAGGGAACTGAATATGTACTCCCTGGAGCAGGGGAGAGAGAGAGGGGACATGATTGAAACATTCAAGTACATAAAGGCATTAACAAAGGTACAGACACAGGAACTTTTTCACTTCAAGAAGGGCTCCAGGACCAGGGGACGTGACCTCAGGCTGCAAGGAGGGAGGTTCTCTACCAACACCAGAAAGTTTTTCTTCACAGAAAGAGTGGTGGGAGCCCGGAACAGCCTGCCCCAAGAGGTTGTGGGGGTCAACACTGTGGGGGATTCAAGAATGCATGTGATAGACACAAGGAGCCCTGACTACAAAGGGCAACTAGAGTGTCAAAATAGGTCTAAAACAAAAGGGTAGACTAGATAGACCTAGCTGTCTCCTTCTGCCGTCAACTTCTATGTTTCTAAGTTTCTATGTTTCAATAAATGAATGGACATCAAAACTGAGAACCACTATCTCAGGCATGCCACAGGGATCTATTTTGGGCCCAGTTCTATATAATATATATATATATATATATGAACAATTTTACCTTGACAGGCCTCAAAGTAAGACATCATCTGTACGTGGATTACATCATTATCTATGTGGAAGGAACATCCGTGGAACAAATACAGAGTACCCTTCAAGAAGCATTTGATGAACTTCAGATATTCTTACTTCAATCCAGGCTTGTTCTGAATTCAAAAAAATCGCAGGTCGTGCCCTTTACTAGAGATACATCTATGAATCAAATGGAGGCAACCATACAAACTGAAACATTTAATAAAATTAAGCTGTAACAGTTCACAAGCTATAGATATTTAGGTTTGCATTTAGATAGTGCACAGAAATGGAGTTTTCATATTGATGCAGTTGTGAACAAGCATTTGTCAATGCCGAATGTTTGCTTGTTGGCATTAGCATTGGAAGTGCAGGAGTTAGAAAGATACAGAATAGGAATGGCAGTGAAGTACTGAACTGACGCCATCCCACCCCTACCCTGCAGAGATGGACTGGCATTGGGGTGTGCCTTTGGGTCATCGCACATAACGCTCATGTCATTTCACCTCACCCTACCCTGCAGACACCAACAAGTGTTGAGGCATGCCTTGAGGTGTTCAGGCTTTACACTCACCCCACTCCATAAGAAAATACACTGAAATGGGTGCAGTATAGGAGAATGGGGTGAACTTTAGGGCCGAAGAGTCCAAGGCACACCTCGATGCCTGTCACTGGCAGCAGGGTGGAGGTAGGGGTGGAATGGCATTAGCATTATTGTCGACAATCCCAAGTCACACCCCTGACGCTTGTCAGACCCTACAGAGCAGGGCGTTATGGTCAGAAACCTTAACGCCTTGGGCTTTTCTTGGTAGTTTCACTCCAAGGTTTCAAGATGGGCTTTTTGTGACCCCACCACATGAACAGTGACACTATCAGTTAGTTAGCTGAAAGGTGATTTTGCACAGTAACTGCTCCATTTGGCGCCACAGGTGTGAAAACACATTTCAGGCAGGATGTGAAAAATGACAGCTGTACTGTTCATGAGGAGGTTTAAAAAAATGGTAGTGTTGAAAATCTGAAGTGAGAACAAAAAAATTGGTGAAGTCACGAGCGTGCATAGAAACTGTGCAACGCACACCCATAATGCAATTATTTTGGGGATTTTTTACACCACTTTTATAACATAGGCATTTTGGGACCTCTGCTCATGAACAGTGGCACTGTGATTTTCTTAATCTGTCCTGAATGTTGATTTCACACAGCATCCGCGCCCATTATGTGCCACAGCCACTGGTGAAAAAACATGTATCGGGCAGGATGTGAAAAATGACAGCTGTACTGTTCATAAGGAGGTGTACAAAAATGACAATGTTGAAAATCTGGAGTAAAAATATAACAAAATTGGCGAAGTTACGACCGTGCATAGAAACTGCACAATACATGCTGGTAACACAGTCATTTTTTGGAATTTGTTCACCAAATTTGCAACATGGGCTTTTTGGGACCTCTCCTTATGAACACTGTCACTGTGATTTTCTTAATCTGTCCTGAATGTTGATTTCGCACAGCGACTTCGTCATTGTATGACACGTGCAAAAACACATTTCGGGCAGGATGTGAAAAATGACAGCTGTACTGTTCATAAGGAGGTGTGGAAAAATGGCAATGTTGAAAATCTGGAATGAATATACTAAAAATTCTTGAAATTATGAGCGTGCTTGGGAACTGTGCAACGCGTGCTCGTAACACAGTCATTTTTTGGAATTTTTTCACCAAATTTGCAACATAGGCTTTTTGGGAGCCCACCTCATGAACAGTGACACTGTTGTTTCATTAATAGGTCCCAGAAGGTGATTCAGTGCAGTAACCATGAAAACACCTTTTGGGACCGAATAACGACATGACAGTGACTGAGTTCATGAGGTGGGGTCCCAAGAACCCCAGGTTGAAAATTTCAGGCCAAAAGTCAAAAAAATGGATGAGATAACCACCTAAGTTGAAAACCACCCATTTATGCCAATATACAGCTTACCAGCATTTCTTCAGTTTGCGGTCGGCTTTGAAGAGTGCAGACATGTTCCCGCTCCACCGAAGATCGTCGCACCAGACTCCAGAGGTAAGTATGGGGTGAGGGGGTTGTGGGGATGTGGGGTGCGCAGATGGTGGGTGCAGGTTGGGGAAGGAACCTGACAGCAAAGGACCGTTTTCTGTCTTTCAGGTTATAAAAAAATAAAATAAAAAAACACCGCAGACCGTTTTCCTTTTTTACAGGTATAAGAGTTTGGGGGGTCATGTTAGCCACACTGGGGTGGGCTCCCAGTGTGGCACGCAATGGGCATGGGGCAGGGGCAGGAAAATGCCGATGTGATGGGGGGGTTAAACATGGGCACTCCATTGGCAAGTGTATCTGTGTTGGGGAGAATGATGCCAAGGGGGATTGGGCACCCCCCTCAGCAGATTGGAGATAGGGCACTTAAGCCAAAGGAGATTGGGCCCCCATCAGCAAGTGTGTCTGTGTTTTGGGGGGGGATGATGCTGAGGGGGATTGGGCACCCCCCTCAGCAGACAAAACACTGCAAAGGGGCATATATGCTGATCGGGATTGGGCTCCCCGTCAGCAAACGAACTTTGGAAGGGGCATGCCAACAGGGGGATTGGGTACTCCCCAAAGTTGGCTTGCTGGGGACTGTGAGAGGCAGATGGCGACAGCTGCTGCCATGTTTATTGAAATGTTACACCAGGCAAGGCACACCCTGCAATAAGGTACGCTCCCTCATTGCAGAGGCAAAATGTTTTTAAGTTGGTGGCATGCTTGTAGACTACTGTCATAGCCAGCATGCTCCTTCATTGGTGACACACAGACAAGCTCCAAAAAGCAGTGGCGGCATTGGCCACAACACTGCTGCACCTCTACAATCTGTTTCTCCAGCAAGCTGCCACAACATGTTTCTTGAGCATGCGTGCAAGCAAGGTAGGGAAATGTTTGGGGTTTCTCTACTGAAACAAGAACAGTATGCTAGAAGTGACAAGGAAACATGTTGTTAATTTATTAGTACTACCATTGTTGAATTATGGGGACATTATATACGCAAGGGCTTCCCAAATTTATTTAAATAAATTGGATGTTGTGTACCATAAACTAACGAGATTTATACTGAATGTTCCCAAAAGAACACAGAATACAGCTTTATAATAACTTAAACTGGTTAAGTCTTAGAGATAGGCGTACCCTCCATGCCCTCCTGTTTATGGTTAAGAGTAGTAAGGGGCGAGTACCTGATTATATTATAGATAAATTAGAAATAAACATCAAAAATGATCTAAGATCGGGCCAAAGAGTGGAATATTTGCTTCCAAAATGCAGAATGGACCTATGCAGATCTCATTTTTTCCATATGGGCCCATACATATGGAACACCTTACCATTCCCCCTCAGATTAAGTAATCCGAAGGTGCAAGTAGGAAAACTTAAAAACTAGTATTATAATGAAGCGGAGCACAACAATTCACTCCTGGTATTTTGCTCCCAACAACTGGCTCCTGGAAACTTGCTCCAGCGACAATTGGCTTCTGTGACAATCTGCCTCCTGACAATTCACTCCCGGGTGGAGTTAATTAACTTACCTGGTCATTTACACTAAAGTCTGGGAGGGAGTTGTCAGGTTGCTACAAAACTTGTTCAGTTTGTTATCCTCAAGGCACCTGAGTGATACCACATGCAAATGACAGTATACATCAAGCTATCTAGCGTGTCTAGAATTTCTACAGGAGATAAGAGCGATGACTCGAGTCACAGCCTCATAGGCCAGCCTCTGAGAGAAGTGCAATCAGCTGATTAAGAGTTCATATATATCTGTCAGCAGGTTTTACTATAGAGCTTCGACAGCGCTAGCACTGACATGCCCCACAGCGACAGCCACAATGTCGACTGTCGGCATTGTACCATCGGGGATGTCAGTGCTGTTCTATCAGGGGGCTGCACCCCCTGAACCCCCCATGTGAGGGGCTCTGCCCCCACACACCCTGGTCTCTAGGATTCTAACTCTGAGTCGGAGTCGGATTGGGGTGAAGGGGCAACACCGGGAGCTGCACTGCCTGTGTCAGCAGAGTTCCAGCACAGTGACTCGTCACATCCTGGTGAAATCTGTCGCTGTGCTGGACTTCGTCTTGGTGGTGTTGACCTTGTGTCAGTACACCCTGTCAGCAAGGAGCTGCTGAGCTATAGAGGAGGGATGACATAGTCGGGGAACCCCAATGGGAGCTATTCGTTTTCACTGTTAAACTCTGTTTTGATACTCAGGAATATGCAGTGTTTCAGGTGCACTCCTAAAAGCAAATGCTATCATTTAGATCCAAGGGGAAAATTATAATCAAGGGCTCAGGAGCACGTTTTATTATAAGCCAGTCTACAATGTATGAGTAAATGTAGACTAAACCTTGATGCTGAATCTTGTTTGTTTGTAGTGCCTGTTCCTGTTGCCGTCAGCAGTTAATGAAGCTGATGTGACTTGGGCACTAAGACGCACTAATGGTGTCTGATGATATGTGTAGCGATGTTGCATAGAGGGCAGTGCTGAAAGTGAGTAAGTCTTACATACATAATAATTGTGTTCTGTCAAGTTATTTGAGCACTTTAGGATAAATGAACGGTCAACTTACTCCACAATAACTGGCTGAATCCTGTAAGATGGTAAGCTAATTAACTTCACCCAGGAGTGAATTGTTCAGGGGTGGATTGTCATGGGAGCCAATTGTTGCCGGAGCGAGTTGCTGGGAGCCAGTTGTCGGGAGCGAAATGCCGGGATTGAATTGACATGGACCCATAATGAAGCAATACAGAGATTATCTATGGAATTGACTTGATTGGTCCCAACTAGTGTTGTGCGAATTGAAAAATTTCACCCAGCAAAATATTTTGTGTAATTCACACATTTTGCGAAATATTTGGTGGGCCGAAATGCGAAATTTCACCCCTAGGGCGAGTGAAATTTCATAATTTTTGCCACTTAAAGTAGCAACACTCATTATTAACCATTCACATTTTTCAGTAATAAGGTTTGTATGGCAAAATATCAAGATACACATTTTTCTTTTTGTTGTCTGTCATTCCTGAACCAAGACATCGGGTCTTGCAGTTTTAAAAGTTCCCACACCAGTGCGAAGCCCATGCCACACCCACCACAAAAAAATTACATATTTTGTGCTATTTACTATCAGAAACATGCAGAAGAACAATACTAATATAACTGCAGCATGAGTCTAGCATGTACATTCAACAAGTAACACCAGGGGAAGACCTTTTTAAACATGGCGAATGGTGCCCATCTTTAATGACGTAAGTCATTAATTACAAAATCAGTTGTAAAAAAGTTTTAACAACATCTGAGAAAACAAAAAAATAAACTGAGCATGAATTTTAGGTTATCAGAAATACATTTTTGCTAAAAAAACTATATGATGAATTTTTTCAGCGACTAACAAATACTGCTGCTTTAAGACTCTCTGGCGTCTAGTGCCCCACCTCCCCGGACTGCTCACCGGCCCAGATGTGTAAAAAAGTTTTATTTCTCCCTGGTGTCTAGTGGTCTCCACTGCCCCCTGGCCGATCACCAGCTGAAATTGAATAAAGCACCCCCCCGTTACCCTCATGTCCTTCTTATATGATTGTATCCTCTTTGTAAAAAAATAATCAAATCCCCACTCCCTGGTGTTTGAAATAAACACACCGCCCCACTCTCTGATCTGTCACACGGCACCCCTCTTCCCCAGTACCCAGATCAGGCCACGGCTGACATCACTCACTCTCCATGGCGGCAGCCCAACTAGAGCTTCAAGGAATGAGCACGTTGTACAAGCACGCACTCATTCCTTGAAGTGCTCAGTAGTGGGTGCTGGCCATGGAGGTGAGTGGAGGGCTGTGCTGGTGGCCCTATCGGGGTACTGGGGGGGACCGGGTTGGGCGCTGTGTGACTGATGAGAGGGTGGTGGGAGTGGGGGGTCCACTAGACACCAGAGAGTGGGGATTTGATTTTTATTTTTCAAAAGGAGCACATGAGTGTAACTGGATGGGGGGCTTTATTCAATTTTGGCCAGTGATCAGTCAGGGGCAGGGGGGACTAGACACCAGGAAGTGGGGATTTTATTTTTTTCCAAGAGCAGGACATGTGGGTAACTGGGAGGGGGGCTTTATTCAATTTCAGCTGGTGATCGGCCTGGGGGGAGGGACCACTAGACACCAGGGAGAAATAACATTTTTTTCTACATTTGGGCTGCTGAATGGCTGAGGGGGGACCACTAGGCACCGGATGCCCATTTGCGGGTGGTGAAATTGTGGGCAAAATTTTGCCATTTCACTGCAATTTTGTGAAAAATGTTGTGCAGTGAAGTTGCCCATTTCACAGCAATTTTGCTGGCAAAATTTTATTTTGCAACATCTCTAGTCCCAACCTGTATGATGTATAGCAAATGTACCACTTTATTTCTCTTCAGAATATTGTGGTCTTGAGTATTTATTGTCCTGTTGTATATGTCTCCTGTTGATGATTTATTGACCTAATATTGTATACTTTCTCTTTGATTCTTAATCTTATAAACTTTGTATAACAACAATATTTTTGTAGTTTTGTAACTATTTATATCAAGGACTTCACTGGAAATGAACATGTTTCAGATGAGTTATCCAATTTATTTATGCTGAAATGAATAAAAACTTTTACTACTACTACTTTTACTACCACTACTACTACTACTACTACTACTACTATGTCTACTTTTTCCCATAGGATCAATTAGCATGTATTTTCCTGTATACCTCACTGATTACAGCTGTAAACTTTTGCAATTAAAGCAGTTAAAGTTGAATAGCACCCCTCCCCAATTAAAGCTGTATACCTTCTCAGTTGAAGCTGTATACCACTGAGAAAGAACACCCAATAAAGGTACATTGCAAATACCAAAAACAAGCAAATCAATGACCAGTCAAGTCAGTTAGCACATCAGTTAACAAATGAAATAAACCAATTACAAAATTCTCACACTAATTAACACACTTGCCACTAGGCACTCGAAACACTTCCACACCTACAAAAAAAAACAACCTTCCACAACCAAAGGAAACAGCCACTGTGGCCTCACAAAAAAATCCTTGCTAAAATATTTAAAGCCAAATGAAACAGTCACTGCACCTTGACAAAAAAAGGATTAAGAAAAAACACCCTATCCACAATGCAAAAACACTTGCTGCACCATCACAGAGGCTCTCTGTTTCTTACTTATTAGCCATGCCATTTGATGCTCCAGCTCTCTTTACTCAGATACTCCCCATGCTCCTGTGACATGCCCCTTAATGGCATGCCTGCCATGCTGATGCCACCATGCCCATCAATATCAGTCCCTCCACACCACACACACACACACACACACCGCTCCAAATGCAGACTCCATCAGCTCCTGACTACAGAATTCAACAGCTTCCAGTCAAACACGTCCCATCCAACCACAGACATTGCTCTCAGCCACAAACACTACTCTGGACCACAATCTCCAGCTGCATGTCATGACACCACTAACAAACTAAAGGGCAGACAACCCCCTTTTACTATATAGGGGAATCTTATGTTATGGGACAACACTAGTGCCAAAGAGTGGCTGTACCAAAAAATGCCACAACATTATGGAATAACAAAAGAACAAAACAAAACAAAGACACACATTGAAACAATCCTAAATGCAATTAAAAGGTACAATTCAGCATCCAGGCATACTATAGAAAACAAATGATGTGTAAGGCTGTTACACTTGAAAATATACACATCCTGGGGGCTAATGACCATACCCCCAAGATGTACCTTTGGGCTTGTGTCTTTTTAATCTGACTTGCTCCCTCAATGTGTATATTTTCTTGCATACCATCCTATCCATCATTTATTCTCTGTTACTGTCTCGCTCATGATTTATCTACCTTATATCTTGTGTACTATTGTAACCTTTTATTATTTGCCAGACTGTCTACTGTTCTATGCATTGCTGTTTGTGTTTTACTTTGTGCCACTGTATGTGGCCTGGGTCATGCCTGAAAATGGTCCCTGGGATCAGTGCACCTACCCAGTTACCAAAGTCTTAAATAAATAAATAAAATATCTAACTATCTAATCTGTCTGTCTGTCTGTCTACCTACCTACCTACCTACCTACCTACTACCTACCTGTCTGTCTGTCTGTCTAGCTACCTACCTATCTATCTATCTAAAGTTGTGACCAGCATTGTGTTGTATTCCGCCAAGACCCACCACATCACGTCCCCATCAGCAGGTTACACCACGGCACTCGGAGGATGCAGCACAAGTGCAGCACCTTTGGTTTTTCTCTTTTACAGTATATCCATTCATCATTTTGCCCAAAAGTTTAGTAATGCCAGCAGATGGTGCATATGCAAAACATTTTGGAATGTGCGACTAAATACTGTAGGTACTGTGTTGTTTGCAGTGTCTGTGGTGTCTGCATAGTGGCGTGCACATATCTTAAAAATGATATAGTAATATCAGCATATGATGTGTGTGTGCATACAGGTAATGCAAGGTGCACAGTGGCATCGGACACTGTTGTGTAGTATGTGCTGTTGTAGGTCCCTTTCAACCTCCTGCCTCACAAAGCTTGTGTGTGCATACGTTAATGCTTAAATCATGAATAAAGCTTTAACCTTGTAATAATAGGCATGCATTTTTGTGGCCAGATGTAAAACTCCCCTTCGGGAGTGTTTCAAGGTTTTCAGTTTTCTTTGCTGTGTGATGCTCACTACCCATGTCCCACTTTAAAAAATTAGAAAAAAAAAACTGTAGATGATAAAGTCAAGAGTTTCAGAGTTTAGAAGGTGCTTTACAGTACAACATGTACTGCAGTTCTTTTCACTGCATCAAATTCTCACCCTGTTTAGTGTCATACAGCACAATGATTGTGGGGGCTGGAGTACAGATTGGTCTTTTTGTTAAAATTTAGCAGCCCTTACAGTGCTTTCAGACATCATGTAGCTTTTCAGCTTCTTGCAGGAATCACGCATTGGGGGGATGGTTATGCTAATTAGCTTGGTGTGATTGAGGGTGGTTGTTGTGGATGTGTTAGCTGCTCATGTCCGTGTTACTTCACAAACTTTGTTTCAAATAAATTTTCAACTTACTTTCTTTCTTTCTTTCTTTCTTTCTTTCTTTCTTTCTTTCTTTCTTTCTTTCTCTCTTTCTTTCTTTCTCTCCCTCTATCTCGCTATATCTATCTATCTATCTATCTATCTATCTATCTATCTATCTATCTATCTATCTATCTATCTGTATATCTCTATCTCTCTTTCTTTCTATCTCTATCTCTCTCTCTCTCTCTTTATCTCTGTCTATCTCTCTCTATCTATCTATCTATCTAGCTAGCTAGCTATCTATGTACAGTATGGCATGGGGTGTATAACTTGAGGTTGTGAACCCTAACGCTCACCCCATTCCATGAGTAAGTAAGCTGAGATGGGTACAGTATAGGACAGCATTAGGGTTCCTGCATGCAGGGGGGTGGTGGTGGGGTGTTAGAGATGGAAAGCTGTGATGGGGTGGGGCATTAGGGTTGGAATCCCAGGGTTGGGATGGGATGTTAGGCTTAGAAACCCTAAGACTGATTTTCCAAACTTTTGTTGCTGGAACTCTCATGGTACATTAACAAAAGTTTTTTGCAGAGAATGTCTTTACTTTTTAGAAAGTATAATCATAGGCTTATTTGTTTATGGGGGCCCTGCACTCCCAACCACCCATAATTTTTGTGAGATTGTAATTGTATCCTTATTTCCCCATTTGCGTGTGGGAGGGCAGGGCCCTCTGGAACCTGTACTGCTATGTATGGATAAGGCCTGTGCTCCCAGCATTACATAATGGTATTCATATTTGCATCTGAGAGCACACAGTGCTATCCATCCATAATGTCTGAGATACTGTAATTGTATCCCTATTTCTGTGTGGGAGCACAGGGCTCTCCAGGTTCTGCTCTCCCATCAGTCCTTAATGAGATGCGTATTAGCATGTGGGAGCACAAGGCCCCCCATCCATGCATGATTTTTGAGATAGTGTAGGGCCCTGTGCTCCAATGCCGTAGTGTACAGACCCAAAGAAACACCTGACATTGCAATGTTCTCCTATAGAAAACACAGAAAAATGTGAAACCTCTGTAACTCAACACCAAATTAATATATTTTCACAAAACCAGCAAAAGGTACATTGGTGGGGCAAACCATCTGTACCCTTGAAATTTAGAAAGAAAATTGAAAACTGATTCTTCACAGTGGAGTGACAAAGAAACAACTCTGTACACCTTCCATTACAATGTTATCCTATGGGAAACAAAACAAAATTTAACCCCACAGAACTCCAGATTAAATTATATATATATATATATATATATATATATATATATATATATATATATATATATATATATATATATATTACGGGCAATGGGAAGGCGTTTTTTCATGGAAGAGATGGTGGAGGGTGGTGGAGCTCTGGAACAGACTACCAGACAGAGTGATGGAGGCTAAATCCGTGGAAGAATCCAAGAGTGCATGGGACAACCATATGGGGCTGAGTATCGGGGAGAGCGGGGCTCAGGGAGGGGGGAGGTGGGGAAAAAGGACAGACTAGATGGGTTGGTATGGTCCTTTTCTGCGTCAAGCTTCTATGATTCTATGATTGAGATTTATAAATATATATATATATATATATATATATATATATATATTATAGTGTGTGATCGCACCACTATAGTTAGGGTTCAGCAGGCACTTTAATGTTAAACCCCAGATTGTGCACGTTAATAACTTTGCAACCATTCAACAGATTTGCATGAAATTCAGAATGTGCTGTCTCATATGGTAGATATCTTGACTTTCCAAGTTGCATTTCAATCAGATTTGCAGTTTTCATGCAGCGAAGAGCCCAAAAATGCGTTTTTCACTTTTCTTTGCCAATTTTTGCTGATTTTTGCCCATTACACTTTTACAAAAGAGGATTTAGCTCGTGATCAAGGATTTTGTCACCTCACAAACAGGGATTTATAAAATCTCCATTCGAGAGGAAAAATTTCCCTTTCACGAGTTGTCATCTTGCTTTCATTTTTCCCCACAAATAAAATGTTGTAACTTCTCCCACAGGTGTGTTGTGTGGTATTTGAAGTATGGGTTTTGTTCAGGGAGATGCCCTGTAGAAAACCATGGCTTTGGTTCACTTCAGTTTTGTTTAAACATGGTGTTTTAAATTTTAAAAATCCTTGTTCGTCACTCGCTTCCGATCCTTTTTCGTGAGGTGACAATATCTTTGTTCTCAAGCCGATCCTTGCTGACAAGGTGTCAAAATCCTTGATCACCATTTCTGGACCAAATGGCCATATCTTTCGAACAAGTTGGCTTTGAGCAGGGATTGTGTCAGCTCACGAAAAAAGATTGAATCGAGAAAGGGATTTGACAGACAGCGAAAGGGAATAGATTTTTTAACCCCTTTGTGAGCTGTCAAACTCTTCTTGAGGTGGGTGTCAAAACCTTTGTGAGCCGATCCTTATTTGAGAGCTATCAAAACCTTGATCATGATCTTGTGAGCAAGGATTGGCTCATGAATAGAGATTTGGTCACCTCACAAAAAAGGATCAAGTGGCAAAAGGAGATTTTGACAGCTTAAATCCTCTTTTGCCAGCTGTCAAAATCCCCTTATGCCACTTGATCCTTTTTCATGAGCTGTCAAAATCCTTGTTCTTGAGATCAGGACCAGATAGCCAAAATCTCATGAACAAGGAATTCTCAAGAACGGGGATTCACCTCACAAATGGAGATTTTAACACCTCACAAACAAGGAATTTAAAAACTTTCCCAGTGTACTGGTAATAAACTGTTTGAACTTTTGGCTTGAAATTTGCAGGGTACAAAGGGGATGTCACACAGATGTGAATTAGGCTGTTTAGGTGCAAAACTTTTCATCAGTTCCATAGCTATGCCATTATGAAGTTGAGATATTTCCCATAGGATAACATTGCGGTGCCCCCAGTCCATTTCGCTGCCCATATCTTGGAAACAATTTGAGATAATGATTTTTCCCTCCAGGCAGCTTAGTTCACCTTTAGGTGAACTAAGCTGCTTGGAGGTTTTAAAGTCATAATTACAACTGTAGTGGAATTCTTTTCATAGATGCTACAGCTACTGAGATATTGGCAAATTAGTGTTATAAGAGTTCCTTTTCAGCTCTATAGGGCTCTATAGGGCTGCTGTATGGCTCCGTAGTTATGTGTATGTGGGATTGCAGGGCCCATGCTCCCACATACACATATCATTATGCAAAAATGGGCAGCAGAAGGGCGTGCAGGGGCAAGGAGGACCCAGCGCCCCACCAGCACATACAACTTACCACTTACATTACACTTTCTCAAAAGCAAGGATTATCAGAAAATCAGGTAAACACATCAGTTAGGGTTGAAGTGACAAAAGTATGGAAAAGAGATGTTAGGGTTGAGCCCCAAACCCCCCACCCTACCGGGCCTCCATCCTCCATCACACAACAAGCATTGGGGTGTGCCATGGGATCATTAGTCCTAACTCTCACCTTATTCTACTATGCTATACCATGTCAGCCTGTTTACACATGGAATGGGAAGAAATTGGGCCTAACGACCCATGGCACACTCCAGTGCCTGTTGGTGTGGAAGATGGGGTGGGTGGAGAGTGGGGAGGGTTAGGTCTCAATCCTAACATCTCATTTCCATGCTTTTGTTGTTTCAACCCTAACTGATGCATTAACAAAGTTTTTATTAATATATATATATATATATATTATATATATATATATATTTATATGTATATGTATTTGTTTTTATCTACATATCTATATGTAGGACAGAAGAGGAAGGCAAGGCAGGAACAGTAAGGGTGAAGGGAGAGGGGGAGCACTAGTGGATGGGGACTTTGAAAAGGTGGAGATACTAAATAGGTACTTCGGCTCGGTCTTCATGGTGGAAGGGGACCAGTGTTAAGGGAGAGGGGAAGAGATGACATAAGGGTGGTTCCTAGCCTAAGCAGGGAGGACAGGGTCACAGAGGAATAAGGCAGGTTGAGGGTAGACAAGGCTATGGGTCTGGATGCCCTGCATCCTAGGGTACTCCAGGAACTAAGGGAGGAGCTGCCGGCACCACTAGTGAGGTTGTTTAACTTGTCCCTGTATACAAGGAGGGTGCCAGAAGACTGGGAGAGTGCAGACATGTTGCCACTTCACAAGAGTGGCAGCAGGGAGGAGGCGAGCAATTATCACCCGGTCAGCCTCGCCTCAGTGGTAGGTAGGGTGATGGAGGTGCTATTAAAAGAAAGGGTGGTCATCTACTTGGTGGATAGTGGGTTGCAGGACATCCATCAGCATGGCTTCACACATGGAAGGTCATGTCAGATGAATCTGATCAAGTTCTTTGATTAGGTGACAAGAGTGGTTGATCAGGGAGGGGCAGTGGACGTGGCCTAGCTGTACTTCAGGAAGGCCTTCAACACTGTTTCTCACAGAAGGCTGATAAATTAGCTGCAGAGTTTGGGGTGGGACAGAAAATAACAAGGGAGGTAGGGAACTGGCTGATGGGTAGAAGCCAGAGGGTGGAGATATATGGGGTACATTCCAGGGAGGTAGTGGTGATGATTGGGGTCTCCCAGGGGTCAGTGCTGGGGCCCATCCTGTTTAACATCTATATCAGAGACATAGTGAAGGGGCTGCAGAGGAAGGTCTGCCTATCTGCAGATCATACAAAGATCTGCAATAGGGTGGACACCCAGAGGGAGTGGAGGCTATAAGAGAAGATCTAAGGTTACTGGGGGGGGTGGTAAGAAACATGGCAGCTGAAATTCAATGCCAATAAATGTACAGTAATGCACATGGGGTGAAATAACCCACAAGCAAAGTACACACGGAGGGTGGGGCAGAAATGAAGGCAACTGAGAAAGAAAGGGATCTGGGGATCATGATTTCAGACAACCTTAAGGTAGGGACCCAATGCAGCAATGCAGTGGGCAAAGCAAATAGAATGCTTGCATGCACAGGGAGAGGTATAACAAGCAGAAGGAAGGAGGGAGGTGCTGATGCCACTTTACAAATCCATGGTGATGACTCACCTGGAGTATGGGGTTCAGTTCTGGAGACCTTACCTATGCAAGGGCATTGATGGGATCGAAAGGGTTCAGAGAAGGGCCACTAAGATGGTGCATGGGTTAAATGGGAAGTCCTATGAGAAGAGGTTGATGGAGTTGGATTTGTACCCACTGGAGACCAGAAGGGAGAGGGGGGGTCATGATAGAAACATTTAAGTACATGAAGGGGATTAATTAAGTAGGGGGAGCTTATTCACAGTGAATGCAGGGGCTGGAAGAATTAGGGGTCCTGGACTAAGAGCGGAGGGAGGAAGGTTTAGGGGAAATGTGGGGGGAGGGTGTTACTTCACTGAGAGAGTTGTGAGCCCTGGAACAGGCTACCAGTGGAGGTGATGGGGGATAAAATGGTGGAGGGATTCATGAGGGCATGGGACAGACATAAGGGGTTGTGTAGGGGTGGAGGGGGGATCTCTCTGGGTGGGGGGCAAGTAGGGAGGGGGGAAGAGGCAGACTCAATAGGCTAAGAGGATCCTTTACTGCCATCACATTTCTACAAGTCTATGATTCTATTTTCACCAAACCAGCAAAAGGCACATCTGTGGGGCAAGCCCTTTGTATCCTGAAAATTTCAGACCAAAATAAGAAGCTGTTTTGTAACTGTGCAATGACAAAGAAATAACTGTCTTAAAAATACTTTTTTGCAAATTGCTAAAAAGAAATCCTTTTCTGCATTTCTTTTTTCAACAATTTGTGGTAAAAAAAATTCTTGTTCATGAATTTGCAAAAAAGAATCCTTTTTCACAATTAATTTTTTGTCATTTGCGGCAAAAGAAAATCCTGTATCACAAATTGCAGAAAAATATGCTGTTTTCGCGGCATACGTTTTCCACGATTTACGAAAAAGGATTTCTGTTGCTAAACAAAACACATTTCTGAACAATTTATCAAAAAACTGCTGGTAAAGCCCTCTATTTTTTTAGCAATTTAATTTTGTTTCCTTCGTTAACTGAAAACAAAATGTCGTCAGCACAAAAAAAGAATTCAGCATATGCGACAAAAGATCCTGCATTTGTGAAAAAGGATTCCACATTTGCGACAAAAAATCCTTCTTTGAGCAGGACATCTAACTGGGCCCATAGGAAATAATGGGAAACTTGAAAATGTAATAACTTTTGAACAAATTAATATTTTTTCACCAAACCTTCAAAAGGCATATCTGTTACACAAGACGTATGCACTCTAATATTTTCAGACCAAAATTCCACACCATTTCACATTTTTTGACAATACGTATCTCCACACCCACACATCTGACCAGAACAAAACTTGCCACCTCAAGAGATCTTTCATCCCTGACAGTGCTTACAAAATTTCATGTGAATTGCTTGAATGGTGATAAAGTTATTAAAGTTCACAATTTTCAGTTTAACATAGAAGTGAAGACTGAACCCTAATCACCCCATATATATATATAAGACAAAGAGCCTCTGTACGCAAACACTGAGGCAAGGGTTATCCCAAAGGGCATTTGGCTGGGAAGCCAAGTTTCAAGAAAATACAAAATCACACATGCCCACACAATGCAAAGCATCATGGGCTGCATATGCAAATCACTACAGAATGTTATGCTGGTCCAACTTTAAGCAAAATTGCAGGGTGCTGAAAGGCCTCTCACACAATTTGCAAAGGGTGCTAACAGAAGACATAGACACGTGTTTCGTCCTACCAGGACTCATCAGTATGCCTCGTCTGTTTGACACCCCAGTGGAATGGACCAGCTACTCTAAGACAGTGTGTCTTGGATATGTTGTGGTAAACCCATTAAAATAAAAAACCATTTAAAAGACAAAGAACCTCTGTGTGCAAACACTGAGGCAAGGGTTACCCCAAAGGGCATTTGGCTGGGAAGCCAAGTTTCAAGAAAATACAAAATCACACATGCCCACACAATGCAAAGCATCATGGGCTGCATATGCAAATCACTACAGAATGTTATGCTGGTCCAACTTTAAGCAAAATTGCATGGTGCCGAAAGGCCTCTCACTGGGGTGTCAAACAGATGAGGCATACTGATGAGTCCTGGTAGGATGAAAAACGTGTCTATGTCTTCTGTTAGCACCCTTTGCAAACTGTGTGAGAGGCCTTTCGGCACCATCACTGTTCAAAGGTGCTTGGTGGTTACCAAGAAGACAATATCCTGTTGTAGCTTTTAAAACTAACTAGCCCAAACTTCCAAAACAAAAGATAATATTCAACTGCTTTTATTCTTGGTGCTTTGCTGCATTTCCATCTCCATGGCAATTTTCCTGTTTTCCTGTGGATTGTATTACTGTGCTGTACTTCATATGGAAGCTTAAAGGAGACGTACTGCCAAAGATGCTTGAGCCACTAGTGCATAGATTGTGGCTTGAGCACCCTAACCCCCCCCCCCGGAGTCTCAATACATATACAGCCATTCAATTACCTTATTGCTTGTAAAATTTAATTTCTCAGGTGGTGCAACCAGCATATTTGAAAATGGAGTGGAGCCCCCTGGGAAATTGTGCTGGCAAATACCGCAATATGATGATGCAGTTTTGCCTCTTCCTCTCTATTGCCCAAATGTACAAAGATACTAAATTCTCTGTATTTTCTATGCCCAGTGTTATTTTAACAAAAGGTGCTGCACCCACGTGGCATATAGGTACCTTTTGTAAAAATAACACCGGGTAAGGTAATTGAATGGCTGTATATATATATTGGGACTGGGATTGGGGTGCTCGAGCCACAATCTATTCATCAGTGACTCAAGCACCTTTGGCAGTGCATCTTCTTTAATTGCTCTGTTTTGTTGTTTAACCAATCAGATTCATATTTGCCCTCAGGGATTCCTGGAAATTTTCTGGTGAGCACCCCTCTGGTGAGTTCATGGACATGATATTTGCATGTGTCAGCTATTTGTAAAGTAAATGGGGGCTTTTGGGTACTGCCGGTAAATGTAAGATGCCAACACAAAGCTACTGTAATGTAACAAAGTGAAGCATAACACTGACACCTGTATGAGTATCTCACCCTGGGCCCGTCACTATTGATTTTCCAAATTAAGTTTATGGAAACAATGTCCTTGTACAGTACATGGCCAGTGTACATTTCCCTACCTGTAAAACACAGGAATTACTGTACATCTGTGGATCCTCTTTACTGTGTATGTTACTGTACTTGCAGAACTGAGACTTTTACTAATTCTCTTATGATTCTTAAAAGCCCAGTTTTGTTTTATCATCACTAGTGTTTTTTTTATTTCATTCTAGTATAAGCTAATTAAGATTTGTGCTCTGCATCTGACAATGACAGTACAAGTGACCATGATTCTCCTGATATTGCGCCTGAAGATACGTGCATCAATAACAATGGGATGGACATGGAACAGACAGAAAATGTGGATGAAGATATGTCATGGTGCATTGTACAACCTTCAAAAAGATACATGAGAAGTGGCACCTGCCCAACCAGAGAGTAGAAAGCATTGATGAGTTCATGACTCAGTTTGATTGTGTGGCTGCATTCGACACTAAGCTGGACACTCTCCTGCGGATGTTCTGGGACCTAGCAGCAGCAAAGCCCAATAGACTGTGTAGCATGACATCAATTCTTATCTTCCAGTTATTCCACTGAGATGCTGTTCAGTGATGCTAGTGATGATCACATGTTCAGCAGATGGAGCACTGTGGCAAGTGGGTCACCAGCAGATGGTGGGTTTCAGAATATAGACACCAGCTCTGATTGTGACCATGATGGACAGAGCAGCACAGGAGAGGATCAGTTCAATGCCATTACCTCCATTCCAGTTACCAATGTTAGCTTCATCCTTGTTCACACTTCAAGCATCAGCACAGTTCCCAAGTTCGTGTTCACATACTATAATAGGACACTACGAGACTGAATTTGTAAGGGTCAGTGGGCAAGGGGAACATGAGCTGTTATTAACAGCTGCAGGTAGACCAAATCGACTTGCTGCTCTGGTGTTTCATCATCTGATGTCACAGCAGCTGTATTTATCCTTGGGGAAATAGGTGAATTGGGATGGTAACAGAAGGAAACATCAGATCCCAAACAGCATTACAAAGAAAGTGCTAAAAGTAGTTCTTCTACATTTTGAATTTAGTGCACCCCAAATGATGTTGATCAGGGACAGGATCAATGAACAATTTGGGAAATCCCAGAAAGACTGTGAATATGCCAAATTCTTAAATATACAGTACTGCTATTTTGCTTGGACGCTCCTATTAATGATCCTGTTGAATTACAGTAGACTGTGTTTAGCAGTATTTTTGTAATTTGCACTGACTCACTTATTTTGAAATATACAGTACTTTTTAAATATTGTTCACATCCTGTAAACCTTTTATTCCTCTGCCACCAAACTTCTACAGTATATATTTCTAAGAGCTCTGGGGTTCTCTTGTAGTCCTACAGTGTGTGTGTGTGTATATATATATATATATATATATATATATATATATATATATATATGTTGTGTAATCCACACTCCTTTGTGTTTATTGTTCCTCCAGTACCATTTTGTTTTCAACCCTTTCCTATTTTCCCGACCTACTAGTCAATACCTCTTGTCCCGAATCCTGCCCCACCTTTTCTCCCTTTGTTAACATTGAAATAAGAAATTTATGTGAATAAAAGTCTTTTGTTAACCCAGTCTATGTGAAGTCTTTAATGACTTGATGTGCAGTACTATAAAACACTGTTGCTGGTCAAACAGTTGGGATATTACTATGCAGTTTTACAATGGGACTGCAAAGAATGTAGAAACACTTTAAACACTCTCAGAGGGAGGGGGAGTGGGAGGTGGGTTACTGGCCAAACAGGAGTCTTACTGCAAAGAATGTGAAACCCTTTGAACACTGTAAGGGGTAGGGGGCCCCTGGTCAGACAGCAGTCTTAAGTAAAATCAGTTTGAAACCCCAGGGATGACTCCTCACAGTTTTAAAGTAAGACATAGGTTGTGTGCATCAGACAGCATCTGGTCACAGGTGCTGTATTGAAATCCCAGGGATAACTCTATGCAGGTTTTCAGTGGGACAAGGGTACTGTAGTGGGAAACAGCAAACAACAGTTTCACTGCAGAGAACTTAGAAACAATTTTAACATTCCGAGGGGGCCCTGACCAAACAGCTGTTTTACTGCAAAGATATCATAAATTATCTGAACTCTCTGAGGGGGAGAGGGGCCCTGGCCATACAGCAGGTTTTTAGTAAAATTAATTCAAAACCCCAGGGATAACTGCACAGTTTTAAAGTGGAACACAGGGTACATGCATCACACTGCATCTGGCAACAGGTGCTGTATCAAAATGCCAGGGATATCTCTATGCAGTTTTATAGAGGGACACAAGCACTGTAGTGGGAAACATCAGTTTTACTACAGAGAACATACTGTAGGCTCCCCCCCACAGTATGAAAGACTCACCAGGCTGCATGTCATTGCCTACTGGAAAAAAAAACAAGCCAGGTGTGGTATAGTATACAAACATTTATTACATATTAAAAGGAGGTTGGTGTTGATAAAATTTGATTTTTTAAGCTGATTTGCAAGAAAAGAGGTTGAGAAGGGGGAGTGACAGGGTGAAACAGAAATACTGTACATTTATACAGTACAGTACTGTAGCTGGTGTGTTTTGGGGGGTGAATAGGTACTTTTTATCCAACATACTGTATACATGATAAATTCCTGGTTTTAAAATGTATAATGCATACAGTATTATTACTATTACTTTTTGGACCTGTGTAAGTAACTAGTATTGATTCTGTTTTGATTCTGTTTTTGGGGTTGACTTTTCTTAATTTAACTTTAATTTGCCTGAGAGGAACCGTAGCTGGGAGATATTTGCAGTCATTTGTGACTAGACCTGTTACTTAACCTCTGTGAAATAGGTGTCTGTTAAGGGGAGGAGCTGAAACGGGCCTAGTTGAACTGTAGATTTAAAACAGGAGTTGTTTGTGGTCTCTGTCTGTTAAGACAGAGAGAGAGAAAGCATCCAGTGCTCCCTTAAATCAGGGAGGTTATTTTCTAGACTACACTGAATTGAATTATTACTTTTTGGACCTGTGTAAGTAACTAGTATTGATTCTATTTTTGGGGTTGACTTTTCTTAGTTTAACTTTAATTTGCCAGGGAGGAACTGTAGCTGGGAGATATTTTCAGTCATTTCTGAATAGACCTGTTCCTTAACCTCTGTGAAATAGGTGTCTGAAAGGAAGGAAGGCACTCTCCGGGGTGGAGGGTCAGAGTTGTAGTTGATCGTTTCTGGAGGGCATAGGTTTACTCCCACCCACCCCAAGTGTATAACTTCCTTTATAGCTGGGGGTTCTGACATCACTTCCCCAAAACTGCTAACAACATACACCTGGTCATATCCTTAAAGGCACAGCACACTGAATAGGGGGTAGAGACACTCACAAGCTTGCACACACTATAACAAGAACAAAAAAAGGAAAAGAAAAGCATCTGTAACAAAGAGGGACACAGACATGTGAGGAGCTGTGGAGCAGCAGTCTTCTGGGAGACATTCTGGAGACTGCGTTGCTGCCCTATTTGCAGGCACTTCTCTGGTCTGAGGGAGGAGGTTGTTTGTCTCAGTGCCGACCTGGCAGGGAATTCAGAAAACCTGCTCCCCCACCCAGGACTACCCAGGCCACCGCCACTACCACAGAGGTTGCCAAGAAAGAGGAGTGGTTGGACCATGGTGGGCTCAGAGAGGGTGAGGGGGCTGGAATAGAGGTGCATCCCTCCAGTTGTGCCTCTCCACAATTCATTCACCACTCTGGTGGAGCATGGTTCCTCTATGGAGGCACCCACAGTGGAGACCAAGGAGGATGCTGGGAACCTCCACAATGGAGACCCACAGGAGGGTGGCACAGGACCCACAGGGAAGGAAACAACTCCTGGTGGGGGATTCAATTGTTAGGGGGTAGAACTGGGGGAGGGAGGGGAAAGGGAGGTAGGGTGCCAGCCGGCACCATGGCTTGGAGAGAAAGGAAATGAATCCTCAGGATCGTGGCAGCAGCTGCAAGGGGGAGTGAGTTGGATATCATTATCCACCTAGGAACAAATGACCTGGCTGAGAATGGGATCAGAGCAGTGCAACAGGAGTTTGTGGAGTTGGGGAGGGGGCCTTAGACAAGTATCACACATTGTAACTTTCTCAGCAGTGCTACCTGTCTATGGCATGGATGAGGCTATGGTACTCTGCACCATGGGATTCAATGGCCGGTTGAAAAATCTGGTGCAGAGCTCAGGGATTTGGCTTCATTGGGGAATGGAGCTCCACCTGGAGGGATACAGGCCTATACAGGCACAATGGTCTGCATCTATCCAGAAGGGGAACCAAGATCCTAGGTGATAGGTTTAAATGCTTCATTAGCAAGTATTTAAACTAGCCAAGGAGGGAGGCACTGAAAAGGAGAAGAGAAATCCTAGCCCCCCCAAAAAATCAGGGTAGTTAGTGAGGTAAACACCAAGATAGAGCAGTTGATGGGGAGAAGGGCAGGGGTAAATGGAGAAAAAGACAAAGGCAGTAAGGACAGGGATGGGGCAAAAAGAAATAAAGCCATAAAAAAATGGAGGGTAATGAGTACCAATGCCCATAGTCTAGGTAAAAAGCTCCCTGAAATGGTGGCCTTGATGGAAGAGGGCTGCCTGGATATCGTGGCAGTCACAGAAACATGGTACACAGAGAACCATGACTGGGATGTCAACATACCAGGGTACACAATCTAGAGGAGGGACAGGGAGGGAAGAAGAGGAGGAGGAGTATAGTAGCTCTCTATGTAAGGGAAGGGATCAAAGCAACAGAACTAAAGGGTAAACAGGGAGGAGAGGAGAGGAGGCACTGTGGGTCACACTGGAGACTGGAAATGGCTCCACAATCCACACAGGGGTTGTGTACAGACTCCCATCTCAGAGGAGAGGAAATGGACAAGCAAATGATAGAAGGCATCCTTGGGATGGCACAGAATGGGGAGATATTGCTGATGGGGGACCTGAATATGCCAGGTGTTGACTGGAACACCTTTGCTGCAGCCACATCCAAGAGCAGGGCCATTCTCGATGCCCTACAGGGGGCATGCCGCAGACAGCTAGGTTTGGAACCCACTCGGGAGAGAGCAATCTTAGACCTGGTACTCTCAAATGAGGACGGAGAGAGGATCTCTGATCTTGAAGTGGGTAGCCATCTGGAAACAAGTGACCACCAAACAGAGTGGTTCATGATAAACTTAGCTGTAGAGTCAAGCCACACAAAAGTGAAGGTACTGGATTTCAGGAGGGCTGATTTTGTCAAAATGGGAGAGTGCCTCAGAAAAGCACTAGCAAACAGGCAAGAAGATGGGGTGGAGCAACAATGGGGAAACATCAAAACCGCCATCACAGAGGCAACAAGCCTTTGTGTGAAGCAAATAAACAAATCAAAATGAAAGAAAAAACCACTATGGTTCTCAAAAGAAGTGGCAGGGAAGGTAAAGGAGAAAAAGATAGCATTGAGGAAGTATAAGGTAACACAGAAGGAGTAGGACAGAGAACTGTACCAGTTAAAGCAAAAGGAAGCGGGTAAGGCAGTCAGAATAGCAAAGGCCCAAACCGAGGAAAAGATAGCCAACTCGGTTAAGAAGGGGGATAAAACCTTTTATAGGTACATTAGGGAGCAAAGAAAGACTAAGGCAGGGATACTGAGGCTGAATAAAGAGGAAGGTGGTTGGGCAGAGAGTGACAGTGAAAAAGCAGGGATACTGAATGAATACTTCTGCTCAGTATTCACAATGGAAAAGCAGGGGGAGATGCCTAATCCAATCAATAGAAGCACTCTGGATAGGGGGCTTGATATGAGTCCTTTCATAAAAGAAAGGTTTGTGAAAGAACTCTTAAAACTGAAGGTGGATAAAGCAATGGGGCCTGATGGGATTCACCCCAGAATTCTAAAAGAACTAAGGGAAGAACTAGTAACACCACTGACTACCCTTTTTAATAAATCATGGGAGGATGGTATGGTATCTGAGGACTGGAGGAGGGTGGATGTGATTCCCCTTCACAAAAGTGGGAGTAAGACAGAGGTAGGAAACTACAGACCTGTCAGTTTGACCTCTGTGGTAGGGAAAATGATGGAATGACTTCTGAAGGAAAGAATTGTTGAGTACCTAGAGGCCAGTGGGCACAGGACCCAAGGCAGCATGGATTCATAGCAGGAAGGTCATGTCAGACAAATCTAATTGATTTCTTTGACTGGGTGACCAAAGTGGTAGACCAGAGAGGGGCTGTGGACATGGCCTACCTAGACTTTAGCAAGGCATTTGACACAGTCCCACACAAAAGATTAATAAACAAATTAGCCAGCCTGGGAGTGGGTCCCGGGATGGTAGCTTGGGTAAAACACTGGCTGGACAACAGGACACAGCAGGTAATAGTAAATGGAGTCCACAGTGAAGAAAGGGGGGTTACTAGTGGGGTACCACAGGGTTCAGTACTGGGGCCGGTCCTTTTTAATGTCTTCATAAGTGAAATTGCAGAGGGACTGGAAGGGAAAGTATGTCTCTTTGCAGGTGACACAAAGATCTGCAACAGGGTTGATACGCAAGGTGGAGTGGAAATGATGAAAAGGGACTTGGCAAGGTTGGAGGAATGGTCAAATGTATGGCAGCTTAGATTCAATGCAAAAAAATGCAAAGTAATGCACCTGGGAAACAAAAACCCAGGGGAAGAGTACACAATGGGGTGAGATACTGACAACAACAAAAATGGAAAGGGACTTGGGAGTAGTCATATCAGATGACCTAAAGGTGGGCCAGCAATGTGAGAAGGCAGTGAGGAGGGCTGGGGGATACTGGGATGCATAGGCAGAGGCATCACCAGTAGAAAACAGGAAGTTGTTGGCCCTCTGTACAGACATTTGGTAAGACCACATCTGGAGTACTGTGTACAGTTCTGGAGACCCCATCTCCGCAAAGACATAGACAGGGTGGAGGCTGTCCAGAGGAGGTCAACCAAAATGGTGCAGGGTCTGCACCAGAAGACATATGAAGAAAGACTAAAGGAGCTTAATATGAATAGCCTCAAGGAAAGGAGGGAGAGGGGGGACATGATAGAAACTTTCAAATACCTCAAGGGAATCAACAAAGTCCAAGAGGGTAGCATCTTTCAGAAAAAGAGATGTGCAAGAACAAGGGGGCACAATTTGAAGATAGAGGGAGGACGGCTCAGAGGTAATGTGAAGAAGTATTTCTTCACACAGAGGGTTGTAGATGCATGGAACAGCCTTCCTGAGGAGTTCATAGAGTCAAAAACAGTGGGGGAATTTGAGAATGCATGGGACAGACATAAGGCAATTCTAGTGGGGGGTAGGAGGAAGTAGGCTGTTAGTTAACTAGGATCTGCAACTTATCCATTAGGTAGGGAAATGGGAAGACTAGGTGGGCCAATCGGTCCTTATCTGCCATCAAATTCTATGTTTCTATGTTAGTATGTTGGAATGAAAGATCTAACTACCCCAAAGAAGACTATAGAAATAGGTTTAAAAAGCAAATTTATTGCTACATAAAGATTAAAATATACAGCAGCACTGGCTCTGCCAAATGAGTCATTTCATGCTTTACCATGTGCACTTTTTTAAGGTGTGGTTAACTTACATAACCACACTCCTTAAATAGACCAACTAGTTAAAACATACTAATTGTGTTAGAAAATTTAAAGAACCAGTGTAAAAAAACAAAACAAAACAAAAAAACGCTGCAATATCAAGCTAATACATATTTAGGGATGCTGAAAAATTCAGCTAATAGACATAGTGATACAGCATATTATAAGCAATAAAAACACCATACCGTATAATACAAATTATATACATTAAAATGTAATATGGCTTTAAAAAAACAGTCAATAAAAATAGCACCATACAGAGAATGATAACATCATATTATATATTAAAGAGCTAGTGTACTGCCTTAAATGAACATTAGTTTTTTAAAAGCAGTCAACTATTAACTTTTGTATCAGAGATACTTTTCTTTTCCATTTGGGTAACTAGAAGATTTCTGTACTTGATTTTAGTAGGTGTAATGTCTGGATCAGCACTTTACCTGACAGCTGACATATCTAGTTCTATTCCTCCCCATTACATCAGCATTGTGACCTCACTGAATGTGACATCACAGCTACTTAGGAAGAGCCATTCAGTAGCTGACAGGTCAGTCACCTGTGATGTCACAGTCAGTGAGGTCACAGTGATAATGAACAAGTGGGGGAAATTGATCTAGATATGTCAGCTGCTAGGCATAGTGCTATTCCACACATCCAGCATAATACTGTCACATAGGAAACTTTCTAATGAGCAAATGGAACAAGAAAAATACTTCAGAAATAAAAAGTTGCAACTGACGACTTCTTAGAATGTGTAACATTTTCCTGTATGTTATTTCTGGTACTGCTAGCTCTTTAAAATACATTAAAATCCTCCAGGCTAATAACCATGTAAACTGGCACATACATTTACAAATGAAGTTCATAGAGTAAAAACTATAACTTTAAAAACAGTTGTAGGTTGACCAGCTTGTTTGGTTTAGGAGGACAATGTATTTTCAACCTGTATTGACAGAACTCCTCTTGCCTGTTCCTCTCACTTTTGGACATATCAGTTCAATACCTTGAAAATAAAAAAAAATGTTCATGGCTTGATTTCGGAACATGGACTGCCAGTGCATTGTTAACATCTTTTTTTCTAACCTTCTCAGGTGTTCTGATATCTTAACTTTAAAACATCTCTGTGTTTTGCCTACATAAAAGATGTAGCTATTACACTTAGCCATGTAGATGAGTCTTGCTCTGTTACAGTTCATATAGCTCATGATCCTGTATTGATGGCTGTTCCAATGTTGACAAAAAACATCACCAAACTGTATGTGGTTGTGGTTACAAAATGTCCAGTTGCCACTTCTATGTGTTCTATTAGGTAGAGGAGGATTTATTCTTGTTCGTGTTCTACCACTGCGGCAGCTGTTTGTTAGTATGTCCATAATTTCTCCTGCAGTGAAAAACAATACTGGGAGCTTCTTGTGTCACAGTTCAGAGCTTCTCCTCTGATTGTAAAATGTGCCTGTTTTTCATTAACACTTCACATATCGATTGACTCTGTGGAGAAAAAGTAGTGATAAAATTTAGTGATATGCATTGTTTCTATTACATTTTTGTCTTGATTGTAAATGCTGTTCCCTATTCATTTGTTCCACTTGGCCAAGTGCCCTAATAACACAATTTGGATAATAACCCCAATCAGCAAATCTCTGTTCAGATATTGCCACACCCTTTTGATATTCTACATGCTCTCTGGTATTTCTTTTTACTCTCACAAGCTGCCCCTTTGGTATATTTTGTACCACGTGTCAAGGATGACAGCTAGTATACTCTTAATACTGAGTTGTTATCCATCTGCTTTCTGTGCAGGCTGGTACTAACACCTCTCTTACCATTCCTCTTTATACACAAATCCTAAAAGTTCACCCTCTGTTTATCACAAGGTACCATACATTTTTAGTTCTTGTTACTATCTTTTAGATAACTAACAAATTCCTTTTGTTGTGCTTTAGCCATGGGTTCTAGTGGCCACCTTCCCTTTTTTTGATAGTATGTTGGAATAACAGTTTTTATGGCACTGGATTTGTATCCACGCATATTGTATAAATACCATAATTCAACACTGAAATTGGGTTGCAGATGTGGAACATGCACACTGAAGTAAACAACATAGCAGTGAATAACAAGAGACCTCTTCAGGTAGCAATTAAAATGTCAGGTACCAATCAGCAAAGGAATGGCAAGCATAATCATCACTGTCACCTACTGATACCAGATTCAAGAATTTGCTGTGAAGGTCACAGTGCTAACTTCAACGTGAAGCTGATCACAACTGATGCTTGTCACCACTGTGCATACAGATATATACTCTATCTATCTATCTATCTATCTATCTATCTATCTATCTATCTATCTATCTATCTATCTGTCTATCTATACATATTTCTGTTTCTTTCTATCTATCTATCTATCTATCTATCTATCTATCTATCTATCTATCTGTCTGTCTGTCTGTCTGTCTGTCTGTCTGTCTGTCTGTCTGTCTGTCTATCTATATATCTATATCTATATCTATATCTATATCTATATCTATATCTATATCTATATAATGTTAGGGTTGCACAGCCACTTCTATGTTAACCTTAAATTTTGGACTTCAATAACTTTGCAACCATTTGTCCGATTCGCCTGAAACTTTGCATGTGTTGTCTGGTACCATGGATCTCTGGATCTGGCAAGTTGCATTCCAATCGAATATGCAGTTACGGAGCTGTGGAGTGCCCAAAAATGTGAAAAATCTTCACTTTTGGGCAAATTCTTTGCTCAGGGCTATTGCCCAAATGATTTAGGACTCTGGTCTGAAATTTTCAGGGTATATGGGGTCTGGGTCACCGATGTGCCTTTTGAAGGTTTGGTGAAAATATATAAATCTATTCAAAAGTTATTAAAGTTTAAAGTTTCCCATTACAGCATATAAGGAAAAAAATATGTCCACCTCAAAAGCACTTTTTGCTTTTGCGAAAGCACTTTTGACTGCTGCAGATGGGTTGTGCACTTTCATGCTGCCGCCATCTTGTTTTCAGTTAGTGACTGCAAAAAAACACTGTAATTCAAAAAATGCTGCCCCTTGGTAAACATCAACAGTTTTGTTTACCTAATCAGGGTCAGAGGAACATGATCCTGACATTAGCTTTTATAAATAATGGCTGGAAATATATTTTCACAATTTTTTTCCTTGGACGTTTTGCAAATTTGTGGCACTGTGTTTGCGAAAGTGCCACAAATTGTGACAATTTTTGCGAAAGTAATGACACAGTTGTGCAAAAACTGCAGCAAATTGTGGCACTATTTCACAAAAACTGCTACAATTTGTAGCACTACCTCAATGGGACAAAACCATTGGCCCCAGTAAAAAAATCCAGAATTTCTCCTGGACACTTTTTGTGCCAAATAATGTCAGAATCATGTTCCTCAGCCAGCTTAGGTAAACACCTGTTGGTGTTTTCCTAATAAAAGGAGTTTTTCTCCTTTTACTGCCTGTAAGGGGGCAGAGGCATATTTTATTTTAGAAAAATGTTTCTGCTGACATCTTTTATTTTTTATTTTATTAAACTCTAGCAGGAACTGCTCATTTACAAAGGTTTCACATCAAAGATGGAGGGTAAACATACATACAAAGGTTGACAATGTTACACAGTCTTGAAACACAGTGAAGGCTGAGGCTTAAATATTACAGTCATTCATGGAGAGAGACAACAGCTAGATTAAGACACATTTCAGGGTAAACATTATACATGAGATGACAGTTAGTGTGGGTAGGGTAGGTGGGGGTCAGAAAAGAGAAGGCAGGCTGAAGGGCCATTGTCTGAGGGGAGGGGGTGGGTAGTAGAAGTGCAGGGTTGACAGGAGTAGAAGGGACTGATGTCTACAAAGTGCCTTAAAGATGGGTGGGAGTGGATGATGGTAGGAGTGTGGGGGAAGGGAAGGGTGCATACAGGGAAAGCAGGAGACAAAAGAGTAGTTGCAAAAGGGAAGTTATGGGCTAACTCCGACTAGTGTGAATGGAGAGGTGGACCCCTTAGGCGACGTAATCGCATTGATTGGTTGAGGTGAGATGTTGTTGGAGTTGTCTTTTAAAGGGGCCAAGCATAGCAGTTGTAAGTGTTTCTTTGTTGAGTGCATTGTACCACTTAGGAGCCCTGTGGGCAAAAGACCTCTGACACATTGTGGTCCGGCATCTGGGGACCCGGCAGGTTTGACATTATGCATTTTGATTATACTGGGTGCTGCAGTGGGCAGTAAGGAGCTTTTCAACACCTGGCAGCATGAGCCTGAGGAGAACCTTTTTGGTTAACAGATAGGTCTGATATTGGATCCTGCTGAAGAGTGGAAGCCACCTGACCTGGGCGTACAGGTCACAGGTGTGTGTTAGATGAGCAGCGCCCATTAGAAGCCTGCAGGCTTTGTTGAGCACCACTGATATCCTGTGGAGGGCAGTAGGGGAAGCAGAACCACAGATGGTTAGCCCAAAGTCAATGATAGAGGTGACAGAGCTGTAGATACCCAGTCTAAGGGCATCAGCAGTCATGCAGTGTTTGTGCCTGTGGAGCAGACTGATCCATATATTAGTGGCCTTTGTGACATTGTCAATGTGCCGGGCGTAGGAGAGGGAACTGTCCAGAGTGATACCAAGGTATTAAACTCTGGAACATGATCAAGTATAATCCCAGAATAATTGGTGAGGGACAGAGATTTATGCTTGCTCCATGCATTGCAGAATGACATAACCTTTATTTTGCTATAGTTCAGGACCGGTTTGTGTGAGCTGAACCATTCTTCATCACGCTTGAAGTCACGCTGCAGCTGATCCTCTAGGAGCTTAGTGTCGTGGTGACTAGTAAACAAGACTGCGTCATCCACATAGAGAAGTATTTTCTGGTGGCAGATGTTAGGGAGGCTGTTCAGGAAGAGATTAAAGAGTAGTGGTCCCAGGATGGACCGCTGTGGAACTCCTGAGAGGACCAGATTTTCATCTGAGGTGACACCGGCAATCCTAACATGCTGGATCCTTCCCCCGAGGTAACTTGCAAACCAGAGCAGTGCATCTTTGAGAGCCCGATATTTGACAGTTGCCTGAATAGGAGTGGGTGATTGATGGTATCAAAGGCTTTTGTTAGATCAGTGAACACTGCCCCCACACAGTTTCCTTGGTTGAGAGTGGCATGGATGAATCCCAGGGTGCCTAATCCCCATGTCAGCAGTAGAAATACACCCTCCCTCACTTCCCATTGTGGGACACTGGGTAGCCCACTCCCAGTGTCCCAAAATGTTTATTTTTAAAAATATATTTCTGCCAACATTTGGGTGCCCAATTTCCCATTTCAGCAGTAAAAATTTGCCCTCCACCCCTGCCAGTGTAGTACACTGGGGAGCCCACTCCCAGTGTACCAAAATATTTCTCTTAATTTTTCTGCCAACATCGGGGTGCCCAGTCCCATGTCAGCATTATCCCTCTGCCCCTGACAGTGTGGGACACTGAGTAGCCCACTCCCAGTGTCCCCAGTTATGTCCTCCACTAACCAGTACTCTGAGAAGGCAAGTTGCCGAAGTGCTGGGGCAGTGTGGCATGTGCTGTTGTACACAGTTGGAAATAAAATCCATGAACTTTATTTGACTTTTTGCGTTGGTCTTTTGGAAAGCTGATCCTATTTTGAAATAACCAGTACTCTGGGACAATGGGAAGCCCACCCCTGAAATATTGTTTTTTGTTCCTGTGAAAAAAGAAAACAGTCCCCTGACGTCTTTTTTTAAAGCAACCTGAAAAGAAGAAAATGGTACATCCTGACTCTCCCACTGAGCAACCCACCACCCCACTGTCCCCCCTTGCCCTACACTTACCACTGGAGACTGTAGGCTGCAGTCGTCTGTGGACCAGGGCACATCTGCACTCTTCAAAGCTGAACTGCAAACTGAAGAATCATGGTAAGTGCTGTATAATGGCTGTCTATGGTGTTTTGAACTTATGTTGCTATCTCAGTCATTTTTCAGAATTTTTACACCAAATTTTCAACATGGGCTTTTTGGGACCTCACCTCATTATCACTGTCACTGTCATCTCATTAATTGGACCTGTAAGATGATTTCACGGTTGCTATGCAAAATCACCTTTCCAGGCTGAGTAATGAAATGACAGTGTCAGTGTTAATGAGATGGGGTCCCAAAAAGCCCATGTTGAAAATTTGATGTAAACATTCTGAAAAACACCTGAGTTATGTGTGTTCATTGAAATTCTTCTACGCATGCTCGTAACTTTGTCAATTTTTTATATTTTCACTCCAAATTTTCAATATTGCCATTTTTTCACAGCACCTCATGAACAGCACAGCTGCAATTTTTCACATCCTGCCCAAAATATGTTTTCACACCTGTGGCACAGAATGGCACAGTTGCTCTGCAAAATCACCTTTCAGGACAGATTAATGAAATTACAGTGCCACTATTCATGAAATGGGGATCCAAAAAGGCCATGTTGAATATTTGGTGAAAAAATGCATAAAAATGCCCGAGTTATGTACGTCTGTTGAATTTTTATTTATTTATTTATTTAGTTTTTGTTGACCGGGTAAGTGCACTAGACAAATCTTGCCTATTTTCAGGAACGACCCGGGGGAGGGGGATACAGATGAATGCCAGCTGACCTTGAACCAGATTAAGCTGTTGGTGGTATTTTTAGTGAATGAGGGAAATTTGGCCAGGACACCAGGGAAATTCCCCTACTCTTTTCGATAAGTGCCATGGGATCTTTAACATCCACCTGAACTACCACCAATCCAGGCAGGTGGGACCTTGGTTTAACATCGCATCTGAAAGATGCACCTCAGAAGTGCAGCACCCCTCTCATGCTGCACTACAGTGTCAGTACTGGGATATTAACCCAAGTGCCAGATGTGGGAACTGAACCCACAGCCCTCTGATCTCCTGGCCTCAGAGGTGAGTGTGCTACCTACTGAGTCACTGACAATTTATTCTAAGCATGCACATAACTTTGGAACTTTTCAAAATTTTGCAGCCAAATTCTTAACATAGCCATTTTTTCACACCACCTCATGAACAGTACAGCTGTTTTTTCCACATCCTGCCCAAAATGTGTTTTAGCACCTGTGGTGTATAATGGCATTGCAGTTGTGCATAATTACGTTTTGCCTTGCATTTCACAATTTCTCTGTACAGGGTTAAATGAGGTAGGGTAATAAGATGGCTATGCTGACAATTTGATCACTGTTGTTTGACACATCCACACCTACATACATATGCTCATCTATGGAGGAATTAAAGCACAAGGTCCGAAGGACCATGCTCTCCCACAGTAAAATAAGGATGCTGTTATACTATCTCAAAAAGAAGGGAAATTTATTGCAAAAAACTCCATTAATGCATCAGTTAAGGTTTCTATTACAGTGACAAAAGTCTGGAAATTTGGTGTTAGGGTTACCAACCCTACCACACCCCCTGCCCCCCAACCCTCCACACACCAACAGGAGTTGGGGTGTGCTTTGGGGTCATCTGGCCTAACCCTCACCCCATTCTCCTATACTGTACCGTTTCAGCTTGTTTACACGTGGAATGGGGTGACAGTTAGGGCCAATGACCATCATTTTCCATATACAACATACTTAAAATTCCATTCTTTAAACCACATCGAGTGTCCTAACATTTCATTGCTAGTTCTATTTACAGTTGCCATTTTAATTTTGGTGTGATTTTATAGGCAAAGTTTGCCAAAGCATAAATCTGATTAGGCCTATCTGTGTTAAATATTGCTCTTAGTTGTTTATGTTTAGCAGAACTGTCTAAATTCTTGTGCATATCCTATATCTGTCTCTCTTTATAAAAAGCTTCACATTCCAATACTAAATGTGCAAGAGTCATCTGAGCCTCATTACAAGCCGTACATATTTCAGTTAGATTTTCTGAGTATTCCCAGTTCCCCCATTTCGTGAATAGGACAAATCTCAATCTTGTAAGGGCTTTTCTGTGTTTTATATTGTCACACTTAATCAAATATTTCTCTAATTTAAAATTTGTTTTTACTTTTTTCAAAGAGATACAATTCCATGTCTCATTGATACAATTTATATCTTTTTGTTTTGTATTCTTTGATTTGCCACATTCACAAAATTATCTGGGTTCACTGATTCTCCTATAACATAGTTATACTGCAGGCCAATCCAGTTTAACTCATTATTCAATTTTCCCAGCCATGTCTCTTGAATATTGTTATTCCCAGTTGCCACGTCTAGCCAGCAGTGAAAGATTATACTCTCTTGATTTGCCTTCCTCATTTTACTCCATAATATAGTGCATCTTTTGATAACTATGGCAAATAATGCAACCATACCTGTTTCTGCTCGGACTCTTGCATTAAATGTCATTCTTGGTACACCCAATAAACTTTTTAAATATCTGTTCTGAATTACCTCTACCTCTTTAAATTTACTTGCCAGACCCCAGACCTCAGCCCCATATAACAGCTGTAAATGTATTTTTGCTATAAAACACGTGTATTGTGCCAGATATGAGTTTTTGGCTATTTGTGTTACAAAATGGTTAATACCATTCATGGTCTTAGCAGCCTTCCTTTTCATTATTTCTATAGGTTTATTACATTTCATAGTATTACTAAACGTGACACCTAAATACTGGAAATTATTTACTTCTGCTATTTCTACTCCATTAATTTTCCAAACTGGACACTCAGAGATTTTTTTTTGCCAAATACAACTATTTTTGTTTTTTCTAGATTCATTGTCATGTCTAGTTTCTTCAGCATTTGCATTGCTGATATGGTTGCTCTCTTCAAACCCAGTAGGGTTTGGACTATCAGTACCACATCATCTGCATACAAAAGTATCTTAGTTGGTATCTCATTTATTTTTGGAGCAAATGTGTCCACCTTTATCAAATTTTCAACCATTTCATCCATATACAAATTAAAAAGTGTTGGTGTAAGTAGACAACCCTGCTTCACACCTAATGTCACTTCTATTTCTTCAGTTAGTGCTGCATCCTTACCATACCTGATCATTAACTTTGTATCTTTGTACAGTAGTTTAATCATTAATAACAGCTGTTTTTCCATGCCTTTGTTCTCCAATATCTTCCAAAGAGTGTTTCTATTAACTGAGTCAAAGGCTGCCTTGATATCTAAAAAGGCTGTGTATATTTTCCTTTTTTTAACCAAGACATATTTCTCAAGACTATATCTTAGAACAGAAATTTGATCAGTCATTGATCTTTCCTTACAAAAATCCGCTTGGTATGTTAGCAAAATGTTATTATCTTCTATCCAAAAAAGTACCCTATCGAGAATTACTTGTTAAAGGATATTTTGGTTTATATTCAGCAGTGTATTGGTCTATAATTTTCTGGTAACATTACAGTGCATTTTTTTGTGCAGTGGCACCATAGCCCCTACGTTCCAATCATTGTGCAGTATTTTATATCTTATTATGTTCTCAAATAAGAGAACTAACATATCTGCCCACCACTCTGCATCTGCTTGATACAGTTTAGCCCCTATTCTGTCAATTCCTCCAGCCTTATTCCTTTTTTTGTATTAATACTGCCTGTACCACCTCTTCTTTTGCAATATGCAGCCATTGTTCTACATTATTACCTAAGACATCAGTTGTAGGAATTTGAGGTTCATCCCTATCTACTACATCAGTGCCTCTGTTGAATATCTTTTCAAAGTGGTTTTTCCAAGTTTCTGGTGCTATGACTGCTACTACATTATATCTAATTTCAGATATTCCATGGGCCACTAAATTCCAAAATGAACAAGCACCCTTTTCCTTATTGCTATTTGTAATTTTTCTCCACAAGTCTTGATTGAATTTCCTTTTTTTCATGGCAATAAGGGCTCTATATTCCTTTTTTAGGTTTCTAAGTCCAACATGGTCTTTATTAGTATTACATTGTGTTACCCCTTTTCCTATTTTTGGATCAACTTTCTTTTAAACATTCATAGTCAAACTATTTTGTTCTAAATATATCAGTCCTTCTTTTCTTTACCATCTGTTTTTCTAATTCTTTTGCCACTAGTTGTTCAATTTGTTGATGGTCTTCAAAGCATACCTCAATTTGATTATTTGTATTCACCCTTTCCAAATTTGCTGTCAGAGCCTTCATAGTTTTTATTTTGGCTTCCTTAATATTTTGTATATTTAGTATAATGTACTTAGTATTCATTCCACATCTAGGGTTCCCCACATAATATTTTTATTCTTTTGTATCAACATGTTATTTTCTGCTATCTGTCTTTGAGTCATATTCTTCCTGTACATTCCTATGGTGGTTTTAGTTTCACTTTTACTGGGCGAAGATCACTATCCAAATTATTCAGTATTTCTAAACTCAATATTTGATTATATGAGTAAATGTCTACAATAATATAATCTAGTACACTAATCCCATGTTTATGTACATATGTTCTATCCATCTGGCAATGCCCATTCAGGATGCACAAGTTTAAACTGTTCAAAATTTCTAGCAATTGTTCTCCCTGTTTGTTCAATTTTTTTTATCCATAGAAGTTCTTACAGTTATTTGTAATGCATCAGCCAAGTTCCATTCTCTACCAGCATCTTCTGGTTTATTTCCAGGATCAGAGGCAGTATAGTGCAGTGGGTTAAGGCTCTGAGCTGCAGATCTGGAGATCTGGGTTTGAATCCCACAGCCGCCTAGGTGCATACTGTGTGATCCTGAGCAAGTCACTTAACTTCCTTGTGCTCCCAGGTCGCATCTGGAAACAAGCTTCGGCTTAGTGTGCTACTCCTGGTTAAACAACATTCCCTTTCCCTATTTCCCACTCATGCATTACAATCTCCTCCAATTAGAAACATTATCCCTGGATATTAAATTTGTAACTGCTGCACTATATCTTTAAATTTATTAAAGCATCCTGAAATGAGGGCACCATACTTATCGGGGGAAGTATACAATCATTAATATACATTTTACCTCTTTTCCAGTGACAATTCTAAAGCTAGAATATAATTAACATTATCCTTCCAAACACATTTAGCACTTAGTTCTGGACATATTTTTTTAAAATGTGCATATTCCATCAGACAATTTCCCATAATTAGAAATTTTTCTTGCAGGAATATATCAGCTTTGATAGCCTTCAAAGTAACAATCTTCCTCTGAACCAGATCAAGTTTCCTGCAGCATAATTATATGTACATCTATCCCAAGTTGTATAAATCATGTTTCTTTGAACTTGCTTGCAACCCCAGCTATATTTCAACTTAATAGGATGTTATGTTCTTTCCTATTTTTCCTTTTATTTCTGCAGTCAACACTTCTCCTCTGCATCACTCAAAATCTAGAACTGATTACTTTCCAAATTGCTGTATAAACTCTCTACCATCACACTTTTATCCTTTTCAAAAGAGTGCTCAGTCATTTCAGAAATTTCTAAGATAACACTATTAGTTATTCTTGACCCCCTCCTTGCAGTCTACCTCTGATAGTTTTTCTATTTTCATTTTCTGGTAGTATATCATCATCCAATAAGGAATGCTCTTTTTCTATAGGTCTTATATAGTTTGAGATCCTCTGTTGGATTTTCCCCATTTCTTTGGCAGTTTTATTCTGATTATTTTCTTCCATTTTTGTTTGTTTTATTTCTGTTTCTTGATTTACCATATGTTCATTGTTTTTCTCTATAAGTGTAGTTCTTTCTGCAATATTTCCCAAATCCAGTAGTTGTTCATTTGCCTCAAGTAGTTTTTGTTTAATAATTCTGCTTTTGAGGACCAAGCAAATCCACCTCTTTTCTTCACCTCCATGATATTTGTAAGTGGAACTAATATCATTCACTGCAAATTTGTTCCCTATGATTCCTTAACAGATATTATATATAGCTAGTTTGAGAGTCATATGATTCTCATTTTCCCTTTTGGGATTATTTTAAGGAATACAGTTGGTAACATTTCCCCTTTCTCTATTAACTCCTCCTCCTCCTTCTCTCTACATTCCTTTGTTTTATCACACATTATTATTTTGCCTTTGTTACCTTGTTCCTTATTTAGATTTACAATTCTCTGCTTCTTTTTTGTTGGAATCTCTTCCACTATTTTATACTTTCTAACAATTCCTTCTTCTTCTATTGCTAGAATCTTCCCTATATGTTGTCCACGTTTCCAATTTTCCTTGTTTTATTCCCCTTACTCTCTTTATAATTTCCCCCTTTTTGAAGTTGCTTTTTTCTTTATCCATATTACATTTTCTTTTTTTTGGTAAATCCTGTATTAGCTTTTCTGTTTCTTTCACTTATCTTGCACCTATTCTTTCTGTCATTTTTTTTAATGCTGCGTTGCTCCATTTTTCTTTTATCAATCCTTTTATCCAGTTTTTTATCTACTATTACATTTTCCTTTGCTACTGCTGTTGGTAAATTCACCCCTTTCTTGTTCAGAAGCATGTCATGGTGCGCTGTGAAGTTTATTAGTAGCTCATTATTTAACACAATTCCATCTCTTATTTTTTAAGAGTATCTTTATTTGAGCTTCTGCTGTATTAACCTTGATGTTTTTCCCAATCTCATCCCTTTGATGCTCTTTACTTGTCTCTTCCCCAACAGAAGTATTCTCTAGAATATGTGGGATATCAGGTGGAAATTGTGTGTGGGGATCCAACATAGATCTTAATATATATGGGGTCAAAAAGGCTTCAAAGTCCCCCAAGAATGATGCACTTGGGCATTGATGGGATTTACTTCTATATATTATTACTTCTGGTTCTACTTGTTTTCTAGTTCCCTGGTTGGTAATTTTTGGGGTATTTCCACTTGATTTCTTTATGGAGTTTGCTATCATATCTGTCACTACTTTGTTCCCTTTTTCCTTCTCTCCCTCTTATCATTGTTTACAGTGTCAGTGGCTCAGTAGGTAGCACACTCACCTCTGAGGCCGGGAGATCAGAGGGCTGTGGGTTCAGTTCCCACATCTGGCACTTGGGTTAATATCCCAGTACTGACACTGTAATGCAGCATGAGAGGGGTGCTGCATTTCTGAGTTGCCGTCTTTCGGATGAGACATTAAACCGAGGTCCCATCTGCCTGGATTGGTGGTAGTTCAGGTGGATGTTAAAGATCCCATGGCACTTATTGAAAAGAGTAGGGGAATTTCCCTGGTGTCCTGGCCAAATTTCTCTCATTCACTAAAAATACCACCAGCAGCTTAATCTGGTTCAAGGTCAGTTGGCATTCATCTGTATTCCCCCCTCCCCCGGGTCATGCCTGAAAATAGGCAGGATTTGTCTAGTGCACTTACCCGGTCAACAAAAACTAAATAAATAAAATAAATTGTGCACTTGCGCTCTTACTTCTACATGGTCTGTTTTCCCATTATTTTTCTCCTCCTCTAAAACTCCTACTTCTTGGTTATCCTTTTTTAAATCCTAATTGTTCTCATTAATGGGTACTCTTCTCCCACATCCTGAGGTACTTCCTTAAATTATTTAATTGGAGATGAACTTAATGGAGGGAGAAAGGAGCTTTGAATTCTTAAAAACTCCTTCTTTCCTACTAGGCTTATTTGAGTTCCTGGTGCAAATATGTAGCTTGTGATCCTTTTTTTTCTGTTTTTGAAGCCTTTCTATCTTTATTATTTTCTTTAGCTTTCCAGTCCCTGCTTTTTTAATTTTATAACTGATAATAGTGGCATTACCCTTCCCTTTCATTGTCTGCCTTATGTTCATTTTTATACTAAGACAAACACATCAAAGTATCAGAATATATACACACTTTAGTCAATTAATGACCCTTTATCCACACCTTTTACCACCAAATATCAAAAACCAAACATATAGTCCCTTAAAGTAGTCCGTAATTAGTATAATAATTGTCACTACTCAATTAGTCTCAGTTTCTTAGCAGCCGATTTCCCAGTATTCTTTAATTAGAAATTCCACTTGTGTCAAATGTTTCTGTGTTTCTGAGTAAAGTTTCATTTGTATAATTCTCTTTTCAATTTTGAAATGAGACAAGCAAGTAGGGTCCCTCTAGGTTGAACCAAAAAGGTCTGAAAAAGTATAACAAAATAAAGGGAATATAATATAATATAATGTAATGTAATGTAATATAATATAATATAATATAATATAATATAATATAATATAATATAATATAATATAATGAGCTTAAATAATACTGTGTCAGTTTTTAATTAGTAATTACTGTGTCATTAGACAAAAATATAGAAGCCCGCAGTTTGTGTACTCCAAACATATAAATATAGATGTAAAATTAAGAAAAGGGCAAAACAAGCTTACTCCATGCTCTTATCTTCTCCAGATACACAAAACCTCTGGAAACATTCCTTTGAAATTCCGTTAGGTGTCCCAATAATCGGGTAATGATAAAAAAGCCATATGGGACAAGCTGAATCACTACAAAAGGGAAAGAACAGAAAACAACCATATTTGAACTGCTAGAGCCTATCGGTTTTATAATTATATTGGGTAAGTCAAGTAAATCGAGTGAATGGATATTCCAATTACTTACAGGATTCTCAAGAAGAGTTTTCCCCCGATAATGTCAGGCTCTGAGCTCCCAGTAGTGATTAAGATGCTTAACAATGGCACATGTCAGAGAAGAATGCTGGCGCATGCACCTTTATACTATACAGAGACTCAAGCCTGCAGACTTACTGGTCATGTGACCTGGAAGCACGAGTTTAAACAAAAACATTTAAAATTAGATATTGAATAAAAATAAAATAAATCACTTTTATAAAAAGATTAATTACATAAAATACATTTAAACTATCTGATATGGAGACTGTCGAAGTGTTCTCTCAATTGAAGCTGTTAGAGCAGTACGACCAAAAAAAATGCACTGTCGAGAAACTCCACAACAGAAAATCAGAAAAACAACAAGAACCCACATCAGACAAGTAAAACCACACATTAACATCAAGATAAAGTTAAATCGTATAAAAGTCTTTGTAAGTTTGATTCACTAGGCTCAGCGTTTCTTAGTTATTTCTCCACTTCTAAACATCTGATGATGTTTATAACATTGTCCTGAGGAAACTTTTCCATGTTCTCAGAGTCTTCCAATAAGTTGAAAGAAAGTGTTCCGATAAACTGACTAGTAGTTCACATAAATCTAGAGGTGCTGGTAATATAAATATTATCAGGCGTTATCAGGCATTAATAGAAACTCCTCACTGCTTGACTTCTCTGCTATCAATCCTCCGCAGAACTCCTTTGTTTTCTCCCGGGAGGGCAAGTTTCACCACCGACTGGACTCCTGACTCTCAACTCCTAAAGGGAGACAAAACAGCAGCAGCAGAGAGAATTTGCAGGAAAGACAAGCTACAACAAGTTGAACTGGAAAGAGCTGTATAACTATACGGTATGGTGTGACAATGGTGGCATACCTTTTTTAAATAAAAATAAGCCTTATACAGCTCCTGCTTTCTGCACTTCTCTACAATGCAGCAGCATGCGGCAGCTCAGCACCTCCTCCACTGCACAGGCAGCAGCATGCAGCAGCTCAGCACCTCCTCCTCTGCACAGGGTCCTATGCCACCTCCAGGTACAGAGGTTCATGGCCGTATGCCAAGAGGACAGTTGTCTTCACTGTATGGTACCTAGGCCCATGTGGACAATCCCACAGCTTTTATTCCCTGGCTGGGGGTGTCACATACCAGTGCCATCTCTCCACCCTCACCCCATCTGTGTCACTGAGCTTGCCCATGAACTCAGCTTATCAGCATGGGATCACAAAGCATACATTTTGGGATGAAGACTGGCAATACACACAAAGCTTTGTAACAATTGTATATATATAGATAGATATAGATATAGATATAGATATACATTTTAATTTTGATGCCAAAGTTTCAAGATGCATAGACTAAAGGATGGGGAAGTGTATAATATGAGAATTTAATGCACATGGGAGGTGTGGGAAGCTACATAAACCCCAATGGCAAAGACTGAGGGGTTTATTAAAGTATCCCACATGAGGGTGTGCATTAAATTCTCATATAGACACTTCCCCATCCTTCATTTTATATAATAATTGGTCGGCAATTTTTTTCCAGCCCAATTTCTGTGACTATGTGCCACACACACATACACACACACACACACACACACAAAGAGTCTCTGTCTCTCTGTCCCTCTCTCCCTTTCCACACTGAGCATGTTGTTCTTTTTTATTTTTGGTATTGTTTTTACTCTTTTTTTAATTTTTCTTTTACTTACAGTCTGTTGTTGAGAACAGGATCACGCTAGTGCTGCAAGTCAAGCCACGGCCCCGTTCCTGAAGTGGTCAAATAGCAGGATCAACCAGATAGAGTTTTTAAAAAGTGTAGAATGTAGGATCAACAAGATAGATTTAAAAAAATAAATAATGAGTGTACAGGCTTGTTGTGGCAGCTCCTCAGTGAGCAAGAGATGGAGCCGTCATGTTTAAAAAAGTGTTAAGCCTGCACATGCACTAAAGGAGAGCCAATGAGGGAGTACACATTTTGAAGGACAGTGCATGTGAATGCTGTAATACCCAGTTGGTTATTATGGAAAATATCAACTTGGTCAGCCCATAGAAAAAAACTGCTGACCAGTTATTATATATACAATAATATATGGTCATGAGTGCATAATGAGAAATGATGTGCACCCAAGGTATGGGATGCTACATAAACCCCGAGGGCAAAACCTGAGGGGTTTATATGAACATCCCACACTGAGGGTGTACATAATTTCTCATTTATTCACTCACCCCCATACATTGTTTTATGTAATTTCTAGGGAGTGTTTTCATACTAAACACAGAAATAAAGAGTTTTCATGGTTTGCTACCTGATGTAATGGAAGCGGAGAGAAGAGGGCCATGTCTGTGCTGCACTCTCAGCTCATCGGAGCTGGTGGAGGATGAAACTGCACAAAGCTGCAGTTTACTAATCTTGGAAAAACAGCTGCAGAAACCGGAGCTCCTCGGGACTCAATTTGATTTTATTACAAGGACTTGTGCCAGTCGGGGCTCCTGACTTGAAAACTGGGACTGAGTTCTGAATTTAAAAAAGGTGCCAAGTCCACCCTGCACTGCTAGCCCTGCTGGGCTATAAAAGAAAGGGCCATTTTCTTTCAGATCAGGCTTTGCTCTCAGCTCATCAGAGCTGGTGGAGGATGAAACTGCATAAAGCTGCAGTTTACTAATCTTGGGCAAACAGCTGCAGAAACCAGAGCTCCTTGGGGCTCAATTTGATTTTATTACAAGGACTTGTGCCAGTTGGGGTTCCTGACTTGAAAACTGGGACTGAGTTCTGAATTTAAAAAAGGCACCTAGTCCTCCCTGCACTGCTAGCCCCACTGGGCTATAAAAGAAAGGGCTGTTTTCTTTCAGATCAGGATGCGGTCTCAGCTCATCGGAGCTGGTGGAGGATGAAACTGCACAAAGCTACAGTTTACTAATCTTGAGCAAACAGCTGCTGAAACCGGAGCTCCTTGGGGCTCAATTTGATTTTATTATTTATTTATTTATTTATTAGTTTTTGGTAACCAGGTAAGTGCGTTAGGCAAAAGATCTGCATATTTTCAAGCATGACCCAGGAGTGTACAACAAAAAGGGACAATAATTACAATGGATAAATACAGGTATATGCACTGAAACATTGGGCCACCATGCAGGGTGGTCAAACAAGGGTACAGAGAAAACATCCATGTATGCGTAGGTAACAACAAAACATCCAGGTAATTATACAGGAACTTGGTATGCCTAAATTAGCAATATTAGGATTATACAGGAACTGGGTATGACGACTTAACAATATTAACATGGAGTGAGTCAAGGAAAACCAGAGAGGTAGTTAGGGCAACTGCAGACACCAGGAGAGATCAAGTAGAAAAAAAGTGCTTTTTTGAATGAGTTGTGAGATGGGGAATACTTCATGTCAAAGGGGAAGAGAGTTCCAGAATTTGGGAGCAAACTGGGAGAAGGCTTGCTCACCCATTCTAGTGGAGCAAGGAGGAACAGCGAGCAGGGGAGAAGTCAAGGACCTTAAATGATGAGCTTGGGTAACAGGTTTAAGCATGGCTGTGAGCGTGTCAGGACGTGGTGGATAGGATAAGGAATCAATAAGGTTACCCAGAGTGTAGGAGTGTAGGCCATCAGGAGACAGCCAGTTCAATGTAGAGTAGAGATGGCAGTGATGGGTGAGACAGGGAGCCGACAGTGCAAATCTGCATATGTTGTTGTATGTGGTGTCCCATTTGTGTAGGTCCACTACTTTGATATGAGAGAAGACAGGAAGAGCATATTTCAGCCCTGGGAGCAAGACCCCCTGGGCTACAGAGACCTGGGCTGAAGCAGTGAGTGAGTGATGTACTCTGTAAGTGGCACCAATCTTCGAATTGACTTGCTGACAGACCTCACTGATATGCAAGGTGAAGTTGAGTTGGGGGTCAAGAGTCACCCCTAAATATTTGAAGGTCTTTGTGTTTGATAATACAAATCCATCAGGGCACTGGACCTGCAGGTAGTGGGATTTGACATTGACTTTCCTTTGTGACCCAAAGAACATAGCCTAAGTCTTGGATTGATTGAGAATTAATTGGTTTGAGGAGAGCCAGGCCTGGGTCAGACTGAAAGAGGATGATAGGTGCATATTGATATCATTGACAGATGTGGAGGTAGTATAAAGAAGCAGGTCATCAGTGTACATGATAGATTTACAGTGGGTGGTGGAGGCCAGAATTGAGTTAACAAAGATGGAGAATAACAACGGTCTCAGTACAAAGCTCTGAAGTACACCGCAGGAGATGGCAGAGGGAGATGATTGGACTTTGCAGAAGGAGGTAGTTTGGAAATGACAGTCAAGATAGCTATTGAACCAGGACAGGGTGGGATTAGTAGCACCAAGGCCCTGTAGTTTGCATAGTAGGAGGGGATGGTTAACCAGGTCAAATGCTTTGGTTAGGTCGATGAATACGGCACCGGTGAGTAGTCCGTTATTCATGTTTGTCTTAACATCACTGGTGAACAAGGTTAGAGCCACGGTGGTACTGTGTCCAGGCCTAAAACTTTTCTGGATAAGAGACAGAAGATTGTGTTTGGTCAGTTGGGAGATGACCTGGCCATGAACTGATTTTTCAAGCAGTTTGCTGAGGGTAGGCAGTATAGCAATGGGCATATAATTAGATAATCTGTTAGGGTCACCTTTTCTGAACACAGGAATGATCCTAGCTGATTTCCATATGAGGGGAACAGCAGAGGTAGAGATAGAGAGGTTGAATCGTCTGGTTACTGGTGTTGCTAATAGGGAGGCCGACAGTCAAAGGATCCTAGGTTCAAGACCATCTGTACCCACACTACCATGGGAAGAGATGGATCTGAGAAGTTTTATGACCTCAAATCAAGTGACAGGACCAAGCTTCAGAGGTACTGGGGCATCAGAGGTGTCCTGGACGGAAGTAGAAGTGCCAGGAGAAGAAGCCTGGGGGAGGGTGGGGAGCATTGTGAAGATTGAGTTAAAAGCTTCTGCAATAGTAAGGGGATTGTTACAGCTGACATCATTTACCAACATTTTCCTTGGAGTCTGCGGCCTGTTAGTCCCAAGAATTTTGTTTATTCATGCCCAATATTGGTTTGGATTAGATGAGGAAGAGCGAAGTAATTCACGGTAGTAGTTACTTTTGGCCAACCTGATGTCCTTCTTACAGGCATTTCTTAAGGCCTGATATTCTTCATAGTCTGAAAGCAGGGCGGAGGATTTCCATTTCACCCATAGTCTATCCCTTAGTTTTAGGTGCTGGAGTAGAGGGTGCCTAAGCCACTTAGTGGGTTTGCCGTTGACCCTATGAGTAGAGGTGGGGATGTGTCTCCTCTGAAGGGATAGTAGGACGTTGGTAAAGGATTCAGTAGCTGTGTTGACATCATTGGTGATGAAAATAAGGGACCAGTCAACCAGACTGAGGTCCTGGAGAAAGGCTGCTGTGTTCAGGAGGGCAAAATTAGAGAAGGATAGGATTTTTGGAGGATAAGTTGGGGAGAGGCCACCCACGTACAGAATATAGGACAGTGGTCACTGATAAAGTCTGCTAGGACTCCAGAGGAGCTAATCTGGTCCACTCTATTGGTGAGTATCTAGTCGATGAGTGTGCGACTAGAACCATTGGAGGAAATTCTGGTAGGAGATGCAATGAGTTTAGTCAAGTTAGCTTTGCTAATGGTAGAAGTTAGGTGAGAGGCATTCGGGCCCTACCAGTCCAGGTTGAAATCCCCAAGGCAGATAATATCACTTCTAGTGGATATTGTAGGTATTAGGTCAATGAGTTCTTCAAGACCGAGCTTACTGTTTCTTGGAGGGGAATAGACATTTAGGATATGGAGTTTCTTTGTGCCTCTCAGTAGGAGGACTGAATGCAGTACCTCACAATGACCAAGAGGAGTACCAGGTACAAGAGATATGTTAAGGTGCGGTTTGAATTACAACACCAGGCCACCCGCCCTCTTGGAAGTTGGACAGTCCGCATGAAGCATGTTGTACCCGAGGAGAGCACATGCTGAGTTAGGGACTGAGGAGTTTAGCCATGTTTCTGACAAGGCAAGGATATCAGGATTGTGAACATGTACCCATGCTTCCAGTTCAGGGAGATTGGCTGCCAAACTTCGGATGTTAATGTGCGAGAAGGATAATCCAGGTGGTTTAGATACTTGAGGTGAGATGACTTGAGGATGTTGTAAGTTCGATACCCCGGGACCAGGGTTAGGCTCAATGTCGCCGGAGAGTGTTAGGGATAGTGTTGCAATCCATATTGTGGCATGCAGAAACATGCGAAAGGCACGACCATGGTTAAAGGTTTTCTTTCTAATCAGGAGTCTAATGATAGAACCAATGGGTTTGTAACTGAGGCCCAGAGGAGGTATTATATCAAATGATTTATACAGCAACATTTTTGAGTAGGTGAAGTCATTTTGGGAGGCAGCGGAGAAGGTGGAGGGGTTCCCAAGAATTAGTAGCAAGGAGTCTAGGGCCAGTAAGGAGAGAAACATAATAAGGCATTTAATGAGGAGCAACATCCTAGAGCCGTTTAGTAGAACAGGAAGAGAGAGGGGAGAGAATGTAGAGATGGTGGTGGGGTGAGTCCTCTGTGAATCCTGCACACACAGAGTACTGCTTACTTCAGCCAGTTAGAAGTAATGTGATGACTATTGTAAGGGGACCTCTAGTGGGCAGCAATTATAACCTGCAGATGATAAACTAGGGAGATAGGCTTTTGAATATCCACAACAGACTCAATCATGCGAGATTCCAGGCTATATATTGAACACTAGCTAACGGTGGGAGGGTATTGGGGGGCGAGCGGGGAGCAGCCGTGTAGCAGCTGCGGGGTGCACGAGACCCCTTTCACGCTACTAGGCTTCCACGCTGCTACTGGGATTGGCCCGCAGACAGCTGCTGAAATTTTGCTTTGTGGTTTGTCTTCTGCAGAGAAAGTATTTAAACAAGCGACCGCACTGTGAGACAAACAGAAACCTGTCCTGCACAGATATTTTATCTAGGGAGACACTTGTACAGCAGACCAGCCTGCTTCAGTATCTTACAATTAAATTTGTGAATTGGAGTCACTTAGGATTTAAAAAAAATACATAGATAAGTTACCAAGTTGTAGTTACAGCAGATCAGCCAGTTTAGGTAGCTTAGAGTTAAATTAGTGAAACGGAGTCCATTTGGATTGGAAAGAAATACATAAATGAGCTACCAGGTTGTAGGTAGGGAGCCCAGTCCTGGGTTCAGATTAATTGGGCAGTCCGAATTAGCTTGATAGCAAGGGGCAAGTGAGGGAAAGCACTCCACTCCATTCACCAGTAGCAGGCAGAGGAAAAAAAAAGGTGCCAAGGTTCATACTCCTCAGTCAGGAGCTAACAAAAGAAAATACTGGCTCTTCCGCGGGTATCTCAAGTATCGTACTTTCAGCGATCGGTGAATTGGCTGCTCCGGAGGTGGCTAGCCCAGGTAGGCCAGCAGCTTCAGTGATTGGTGACTCGGCTGCTCCGGAGGTGGCTAGCCTAGGTAGGCCAGCAGCTTCAGTGATCGGCGACTCAGCTGCTCCAGAGGTAGCTAGCCCAGGTAAGCCAGCAGCTTCAGTGATCGGCGACTCAGCTGCTCCGGAGGCAGCTAACCCAGGTAGGCCAGCAGCTTCAGTGATCGGCAACTCGGTTGCTCCGGAGGTGGTTAGCCCAGGTAGGACTTGTACCAGTCGGGGCTCCCAACTTGAAAACTAGGATGAGTTTTGAATTCTATAAAATTCCCACCCACCTGCCCCATTCCCTCCTCCCCTTAAATGAGCTCTAGCCCCTCCCACTCTCTTGGTGGGCCCATTATTTTTCTGTCTCAGCTGGTTGAAACTCTTGCCTGTCCCTCCACTCAGCTGACCACTAGCGGAGATCACTACAAGCTGCTTCTTTTCACAAAAACTGTTATATGATATGTCATGCTTTTAACCCTGTGCCAGTCTGATCCTACTCTCTGCTGACCACCTTGTGGTGGCCTGTTGTTCTGTTTATTTTGTTGCTAACTTGTGATACAGATTATTGCACCCTAGTTTCAAAATTTATGTCACTGATGTATGTATTGTTGGTTGTGAACTGATTTCTACCTACTAAGTATTTCTATTCTGCTGACTAGTGCATCCAAATCATAGAATTTATCCACCACCACTGTATATCTGCCTGGTTTCAGCTACCTGCATTGCAATATTACCGTGCAGCTGTTATATGCCCTATCTGTACTTGGCTTCCCCTTCTTCCTGCCTGGGCTTGCTGTCGTAGCCAAACATCCAAACCCCCCCATTTTAGCATGGCTCCCCCCCAGCGGCAGAATGCTAAGGGCCTAAAGATTGCCCACCTTAATATCTGCAGTCTTCTCTATAACCTCTCAGACCTAACGGCCTGAGTCACCCACTACAATCCGGACATTCTGGGGATCTCTGAAACCTGGCTTAAACCAGCCCATCCTGACCCTACCTGTGCCCTCCCTGGCTACCTTGTGATCAGACAGGACAGAGTAGGAAACAAACGGGGGGATGGACTCCTGCTCTACTATGAACCCCACCTTAAAGTGTCTGTCATACCTCACCCCCTCCCTCCCCCTCTTGTGAGTACCTACATGCCCTTGTTATATTGGGCAATGCAAAGAAGCTTATACCTGGCCTGTGTTTACAACCTGTCCAAAGGTGGTGTATGTGGCCTCTTCCACCTCCTCGACTGCCTCAGTCCCAAGATGGGGATAAATGAATTCATGGTGTTCGGGGATTTTAACCTAAACTGGCTGAGTGGCAATGCTAAAGTTTATGAACCCCTTCTGTCTGGTCTTGTCCTAGGTCAGCTTATCACTGAGCCTACCAGACACTCCTCTGGAGTGCAGGGCACTCTTCTAGACTGGATGTTGAGCAATAGGCCTGACCGTATCTCAGCTTCTGGCCTCTTCCCTAATTCCATCTCTGACCATTCCCCCACCTACTGTATCTGGAAGGTCCCTGCCCCCCGGGTCCCCCCAAAAGTCATTCAGATGAGGGACTATTCAAATTTGACTACAACAACTTCCTTACTGATCTCAGCAGGACAGACTGGTCCCCGGTCTACACTGACTGTGACCCCTCTACTACTCTTGACTGTTTCCTAGCCATATTTGCCCCATTACAGGACAGACATGCTCCACTCATAAAAAGGAGAGTGAGGGGCACTGTCACCAAATGGTTGCAGGGGGACCTGTTTGCCCTGATGAAGCTTAGGGACAAAAGCTGGCAAAAATACAAGGACTCTGGGGACAGATCTGACCTTGAGGCTTACAGGCAGCTCAGGAACTCATGTAAACAGGTGATCCACTCAGCTAAGATTGGGTTCTGCAAATTCTCCCTTGAAACATCTGTCCAGAACCCTGGGAGCTTCTGGCACACCATCAAACACACCTTTAATGGTCCTGCCTGCCCCCAGGTCTCCGACCTGCAAATCGATGGAGTCAGCTGCAATAATGCCCTAACTATAGCCAATGCCTTTCATGTCCTGTTCTCAGACCTGTCTGACTTCACCTCCATGCCCTCAGTTACAAATGATCTGGGTTTCACTTCTGGCATTGTGCTCATCCTCCTCCCCTCCTTTCTACTTCAAGTCTGTCTCCTGCAACGAGACATGGAAGCTCCTTTCTGGTCTCTCCCCTCACTCTGGCACTGGGCATGACAACCTTGAGCCCAAATTACTAAACCTGGGAACCCCTCTCTTGGCCCAACCTATCTCCCACATTCTCAACTCCTCTCTCATATCTAGGTATAGCCAAGCCATATGGAAGGTGGTTCGTGTGATCCCAGTATTCAAACGTGGAGATACAAAATACTTGAAAACTATCACCCTATAGCGATTCTGTCTGTGGTAAACAAACTGCTTGAAAAGGTTGTGTCCACCCACCTTGCTCTCTTCCTCCAGACCTATGACCTTCTCTCCCCCACGCAGCATGGGTTGCGAAAAGGGCACAGCACCTCCACTGCCCTCGCACAGGTCACCTCTGAAATCAGAACTGCCACTGACTAGGGCAAACTCACAAGGGACATCCTCATTGGCCTGTCTAAGGCCTTTTATCTGGTCAATTACACTCTCCTGGGCACTGCCCTCCAGTCCCTCAGCCTTCCCCCCATCCTAGCCTGGTTTTCCAATTACCTCATGGGAAGGCAACAGTACATGAGGTTCCAGAAAGCCCTCTCTGGGCTGGCACCAGTAACCTGTGGGGTGCCTCGGGGTCTGTCCTCGGCCCCTTACTGTTCTCCCTTTTTATCAATCAGCTGCCCTCGGTCCCTGCATGTGGACATGTCACCCTATATGCTGATGACCTTGTGCTTCCAGCTAGCTCCCAGGATATCAGCGACATAAATGCTAGACTAAATTCTGATTTTGACCGCATCATATCCTGGCTCAAGGCAAATAAGCTTGTCATCAACCTCCAGAAGATGCAGGCCATGTTGTTCAGCTCCTCTGCCAAGGTTAGAGCGTGTCCAGCTGATCTCAAAGTCTCTGGTACCGAAGGCGTCCCTGTGTCGATGGAGGACTCCTTCAAGTACCTGGGGTAACCCTTGACCCTCAGCGGGACCTCTCCCTGCATATACATAATTCCTGCAAGGCCACAAACTGGAAACTGGGTCTGGTGAACAGGGCCAAAAGTTGCCTCGCCCCAGCTGCCCGACTTGCCTTTGAAAAAGGGGTTTTTCTCCCCACGTTCTGCTATGGGCTCACCTCTTTCATGAACACCCCTAAATCCTGGCTCACAAAATGGGACACTGCATATAACAATGTGTGTCACTTCGCCCTATCAGCCCTCGGTCTTACTCATCGCTGCCAGCTCTACTCTAGGCTGGGGTGGCTCTCCCCTAGTAATCATCGATCCTTTGTTATGGGCAACTTTACTGACAACATCATCTGATCGTCAACTCCTCTGGCACTTGCTAAACTGCTTCAGCCTGTCCCCTCTGGCTATCGGCAGAGGTCTAGTGACTCCCAGGCTCTCATGGTCCCAAAAACCCGCTCCCTCACAGGGGATCACACCTTCATGGCCCTTGCCCCCAAAGCCTTGAACCTTATCCCTGCTCATGTAAGAGCTGCTCCCTCCCACAGCTGTTTCAGGTCCTCCCTATGGGGCTACTTAAAACAAGGTTCTGTCTACCTTTGCTTTTAGCTGTCCCACCCTCCACGGTATGCCAGTGCCCATCTATGACTGAATGTATGCATATGCCTTCTGCCTGCCTTTGTTCTTAGCTGTCCCACCCTCCATGGTGCTCCAGTGCCCATCTATGACTGAGTGTGTGCACCTTTAGTGCACACCTCAGAAATGCCCTGCTGATTCTTCAGTTTGCTTCCTTGACTACCTCCCGAGGTTGCCATTCCTTAAACTGTATTTGTATTATATTCATTCTCTGTCTGTACCTGACTGTAGCTCTCTGCCCATACCTGTCTGCTCCTTGTTGATTGCTGCTACCTTGTCTCTGTATCTGTATATTGCCCGAGTTCTCTGCCTGTACCTGACTGTACCTTGTTGATTGCTATTACCCTGTCTCTGAATTGTTAGTGCCTGTACCTTTGTAACTGTCCCAGATCACACCTGAAAATAGGCAATTGACTGTCTAGCATGCTTACCTGGTAGACAAAAGCTAAATAAATAAATGATGATCTTCACTCATTTTTTGAACATGACTGGAGAAGATGGCTATTTTTTAGATATACTCCAGATGCAAAGGTTTGTGTAAGAGTGTTTAATCCCTCCTGAGTCCTAATTTTGTTGTGCGCCACAGTTGTTCGTGAAGTGGCAGTTCCAGGATCGGTGAGCGAGGAGAAAGTGTGGGCATGCACAGAATGTGAGAAACCCAGCGTGTGTTCGCCATTATAACCCACGGGTTATAATGGCAAATTGTAACCCAGTTTCTCAATGGGAGAAAACACTCCTCAGTTATTGCAGTCATTTTATGACTCCCCTTATAAATATACGAACATATGAACATACAAAATTGCCAGCAGATACAGGCCATCCGGTCTATCTAGCCTGTTCAAGTGTGCAGCATTTCATGACATGACATGTAGCATTTATAGTATATTAGCCAGAATGTCATTTTTACATCAGAAGTGTGAAAACACATCTCATCCAGGATTATAAAAACCTCACCTGTCATGTATATGAGGTGGTGTGGAAAAATGGCTATGTTGAAAATTTGGAGTCAAAATACTGAAAACTACCATAGTTATGAGTGAACACTGAAATACTGAAATGTTCACTCATAATGTGGGCATTTTACCATATTTGTAGACCACATTTTCTGCATAGCTTTCTTATTACCCCACTTCATGAACCTGGAAGGTAACAATTTTCAAATCCCTTCCAAAATGTCATTCTGCACCACTGAAATGTCATTCTACATTACAGGTGCAAAAACACAATTTGTACAGAATTTGAAAAATGACAGCTGTGGTATTCATGAGGTGGTGTAAAAAAAATGACTATGTTGAAAGTTTGTGTCAAAATAATTAAAATTACCAAAATAATGAGCGAGTGTAAAAAAATTTCAACATCTGTGCATAATTGTCATTTTTAAATATTGCATCCCAAAGTTTCAACGTAGCCTTCTTATGACCCCCACCTCATGCACAAGGGCATTTTAAAATCCCACCCGAAAGGTGAGTTTGAAAATGAACCACAAAATCACCTTTCAGGCCAGATTTGCATAATTCCACCACCACTGGTTATGAGGTGGGGTCCCAAGAAGATCATGTTGAAAATGTTGGGTCAAATTATGTAAAAATGGCTAAGAGATGAATCAAAGTTCAAAACCCCTTTGAAATACATTAAACCACACTTACTGATTTTCTCAAGTTGCAGCTGCCAGTTCTAGCAGCAAGAAGTGCCTTCAATCAGAGAGTGGATCTATGCCACGGGCCATGTTCAGGTGAGTGAGTGTGTGTGGGGGTGTGTGGCAGGTGTGGACCGTGGAGGCTGAGTGGGAGGTTAGAATGGAATGGGGAGGGTGAGCACCACAGTGCTACTAAGTATATATTGGGAGTAGGGGATGGACAACCTGGAGGGGAGGGGGGGCAAGAGAAGTGGTACCAGGGATGGGCACCCTAATCTGCTTATATACATATCAAGAAATATAAACATTGGGAAGGGTAGGAGACTTGGAAGGGAAGGGGAGAAAGAAGCAGTTTTGGGATGGGCACCCCAGTTTGCTTAACAAATAACATAGATAGATAGATAGATAGATAGATAGATAGATAGATAGATAGATAGATAAGGTAAGTCCGGTTAATGTATTTCAATGTATTTTGAACTTTTTACTCATAACTTTGTCATTATTAAATATGTTTACACACATTTTCAACATAGCCTTTTTAGGACCCCACCTCATGAACAAAGTAGGTAAAATTTTTCAAATCCAACCCAAAAGGTGATTTCACACTCACTCTGCAAAATCACCTTTTGGGCAGGATTTGAAAACTTTCACCTACCAAATTCATGACGTGGGATCATAAGAAGACTTTGTTTAAAATGTGTGGTCAAAATATTAAAAAAACAGCAAAGTTATGAATGTACATTAACATTTTTCCATGCTCAATCATAACATTGGTAATTATTAATATTTTGATTCAAAACTTTCAGCATTGCCATTTTTTCACATCACCTCATAAAGGTGACAGGTGTCATTGTTCATTTCCTGGATGAGATATATTTTCACATTTATGGTGCAAAATGACATTTGAGCCACTTTTCTATAAATGGCACATGCCATATTTATAAGGGGAGTCATAAAATGGCTATCTTGAAGATTTGTGGTCAAAATAAAAAAAAATAGTTATTAAGAATCATGTGTAGTGCCAACCTTGTCCCCACCAAGTAGTGCTTTGTGGTCCTGAGCTGGTGAGCTGAGTTTGTAGGCTAGCTCCATGAGCCAGCTGGATAGGCTAAGGCTGGGGGACAATGCTGTCATGTGACACCACCACCCATCCTGGGAAGGAAAAGTGCAGGGCTGCCCGCATAGGCCCAAGTACCATATTGTTAAGTGAAATCTTCTCTTGGCAAAGGGCCCTGCATCTCTGCACCCATGACTACAAGACAGCCCTGTGCTTTGGCTGACAGATGCTCACTTTGTCCTGCATTCCTCTATCTGTAGCCACATGCCCTGCACTTTTTTCAGCCTACCAGACATCCCCACACATTGTTTACATCCATTGCCACGCAGCCAGAGGGACTGTTTCCTTGTTCATGCAGGTCCTGTATCTCAAAATGAAAGGAAATTCTTTGCAAAAAACTGCATTAATGCACCAGTTAGGGTTCAACTTAATGCCACAAAAGAAGGGAAATGTGTTAGGGTTTCCAGCCGCAACTTACTACCCCCAACAGCAAAAGGACAAGAACATGCAAGCAACCACAGACAGCCATTATCAGCTAAGACAAACAACATACAACTGTTTACAGAGAACACAAAAGCAGTAGCACTGATGTGCTGTATTCATGGATTTGTACCTGTAGCTGCAGATGGGGCCTGTGCTTCTGCAGCCACACCTGTGTGTGTATGTTGTGGGTATCATGGTTTCAGTGGTGGATCTAGAAATCTTTCAATGAGGTAACAGTTTTGTCTAGGGTGTAACACTTTCATGGAAAACAGTAAAGTGTTACCTTCAAGGATGCTGGTTTTCCATTTTTCTACATAAACCACTAAAAATTATGGAATCCTGCTTGGTTTGAGGGTTTTTAATTCTTCCACCAATGCCTCATGGAAATCGCATGCCACTGCCTGGAATCCCCAAGATATTGGAATCTTACAATGAATGCTGCTCTGCTGCACATTCTTTCTGCTCTGTTGCTTATAGAATCAATAAGGGAACCACCAATGCTGCTTTGTTGTAACCATCCTTGCTTCAGTTTAACCACCCATGCTTCTCTGCAACCTTTTCATCAGCCGAGGACTGCTCTCCATCCTGAAAGTACAGTTTTCATTTAGTACGTGCCTAAACATCTTTTATTATTTATATTACAGTAGATGATATAAAAAACAACAACAGCAAAAATAGATAAGTATCAGCACACTTGAGGAATTGGACAAGACAGTAGGATTTGAGGTGTCAGGTTTAAAGTTTAACTGCTCCTGCATCCAGCCATTCATTCGATGAGCTGATGGGACTGCTCACCAACCTGAAAGTAATTTTTTTTTTCATAGAAAAAGTATATGCCTTAATGTTTTTCACACTAGATGATTTAAAACAACAACAAAGAAAAGCTTGGTCTCAGCCCACTCAGGGAATCCTGTGGAGTGGATGAGGGAGGGGTGTCTGGTGTAAAGTTTAACAGCTCTGCATCTAACCCTTTGATCAGCTGATGCAACTGCTCTCCATGTTGAAAGTAAAGTTTTTGTGTGGAAAAAAGTATGTGCCTAAGTTATTTTTACACTGCATGATTAAATCCCCTAAAAGTTTAGTATCATCACACGTGTAGAATAAGGTGTGAAGGTGTTCATTCAGGTGTCCTTAATTGCAGTTATTTAAATGTGTGTGTCTGGGAAGTTGAATTGTTAGTCTTGCTGAGGTTGGAGGCTCAAGGGATGCTTGTTGATCTGAGTGTCTTTGTGCTGGATCAAGCAATCTGGACGGGTCTTACAACACTGTGCGTTCACCCACAACATCAAGGCAGTCCCCACTTCCCGCTGAGGTATGGCGCCCCCAGCTCAGCATGCAGTGCCTCTGCATCACACTGTAAACCCCACCAGCCCAGATCATCTGGATCAGCTCAGCTCACAAAACCCAGATCTCCCACTTGCCAGTATTGTGTACCTCCAGCCTGTGCCACTATTTTGTTTTTAATTTTGGGAGCACTCAAGCAAGACTGCACACTCAGAGGCACACAGCCGATAAGGTGCCAGATACTGTATGAGGCCAGTGAGTAGAGTGGAGCTGGTTCTGTTGTTCATTGTGTTTCCTTCACTGAGTTGGGGAGGCATTAGCATCTGTGTGCCCTTGAGTGTGCTATATGGTCCAGCTGTTGCTGGTACGCCACCTGCCACTGTATGATGCAATTAGGGTTGAGTGGAGTACTGCAGCCTCACCCGAGCCAGAAAGCACACTCAGGGACACACAGAAGGTAAGGTCCCAGAAACAGTATGATGCTAGTGGGCAGAGCGGTGCTCAATTCACATCTGAGCTCAGACATGAAAACTGAAAGACTCCCTTTTCAAGGAAACCAAGTAAACAAATGTATCCACAAGTTTAGGAAATGCATGATTTTTCATTAGCAGGTCCTCCACTAATCACATATGGATTTTTTGGTGAAGTCTATTTCAAAGAAGCCAATTCAGGCAGTTAAATTCTGGACAGTGCAAAACTGAGGGAGTCCACCTTAGCATCTAGTGGTTCAGCTTAATTCACATGTAACTTCTGACAAGTTGAGACCCAGACATTTGTAACTTGGGCATGTGAGGTGTGGGTGTTGAAGGATGGGGATTGTAGTGCTGTCACTACTGCCATCACACCTGAGAGATATGGTCTGTAGTGCTTCTGCCATTGCCTCTGAAGGATGGAGGCTATAGTGTAGCTGCTGCCATCACACATAAGGGACTGAGGCCCCTGTGCTGCTGCTCTCACCCCTGAGCGATGGAGCCATACTGCTGCTGCTGCCCTTATACCTGAGGGATGGGGCCATAGTGATGCTGCTGTTACAGCTGAAGAATGGAAGAATAGTCCTGTTGTCATCACACCTGAGGGATGTGGCCTGTAGTGCTGCTGCTATCATGATTGAGGGATATGATTGAGGGATAAGAAACACAGTGCTGCTCTCACCCCTGATGGATGAGGGCCATAGTGCTACTGTCACACCTGAGGGTCAGGGGCCATAGTGCTGCTGCTGCAGTCACTCCTAGAGGATGGGGTCCATAGTGCTGCTGCTACACCTGAAGGTTTGGGGCAGTAGTGTTGCTGTTGCTATAACACCTGAGGGAAGGGAGGCCATAATCATGGCCCCGAGTTTTCCGCGATTCTGCGGGTGCGGCAAACCGCGGAAATATCCGCGGAATTTGCTGTCACCCGCTGAATTCGCGGCCGCCTGCGGAACAAACGTGCCCCATACTTGCCATACTTGTATTCTCTCATAATGGAACAGCTAACATTAAGGCCCTTGACCTGACATTGTTTATCTGCAGCAATGTCCCTGCACCTTCTCAAAACTCTTCATCACAGAAACCACTCACCATTATACATTTGGTCACGTGTGACCAATTTCCTTGGCAATGGAATTTAAAAAAGCACACAACTGCTATAAATGCCCCAGTACATGTAAAAATACATTTGAATACCTTGTAAGCAACATTAATTACTTTGCGACAAGTTCTGTCTGACAAACTCCAGCCACCAAAGCATCTGTGCATCACAAAGCTGTCTCTATAAAACTGAGGATCCAAATCCTAAACTGTTGGGTTCCATGGTTAAAATAGCCATTATAAAATTGCGACTTCAATATTAGTGTATTTTTTTCGGCGACCCCAATATTAGCGCCTTCAACTTTAGCAGCACCTCCATAATTAGATACCCTGTAATAATAGCACTTGGTTAGAATTGTATTAGATGTTAGTACTTTTATAGATGTTTATTGCTGGTAGCTCTTTGGTAGCTCTTTGCAGGTCTTCACTGCATGTCACTTCCTGTTTTACTTTCCCACAATGCAGTAGCCTAACACTTAAAGATACCTGCTACCATATTAACCTGTCACTATGTCAGAATGGAGGTTGGCATGGATGTGGAGTTTGTCTCGAGACAGAAGGGGAAGCCACTGGCTTTACTTTCTGGCTTTCTGTATTGCCTAGACACAGAGAAAGGAGGCAAGGTGTACTGGCACTGTGTGGATGCCCACTGATTCAACTGCCTTACTCGCATCCACACAGTTGATGGCAAAGTAACTGCACAAATAAAAGAGCACATTCACGTTAGGAGTTGGTGTTAGGAAAGTTATGGCAAATGTTAGGGAGCGCGCAAGAGGTGGCGTTGAGAGCACCTCACAGGTTGTGGTGCAATGCATTCTACTGCACTCAATCTGTTACTGCCTGCTGCGATCTTTCAAGGTTAGGGTTCAATATTAAATTAAAGTCACCACCAAAAATGTATGGAGCTGGGAAGTTAACCAGTTCAAGACAGTTGCACAAAAAAGGAGGGGAATTTTCATTAGGTCCATAGATATTAGGTCCATAGATCCGCTAAAACCTCAGACCTATTTCACGTATCAATTCCGACACAAAGATTTTGGCTAAGATCCTTGCCACCAGATTAGAAAGGTACAAATGTGCCCCCTTTTGAAATATTAGTATGCCACGCTGGGAGCCCACCCCAGCGTGGCAAAAGTCCCTCCTTGTGTGAAGCTTCCAAAAACCCTGCAAAAAAAAACCTTCCATCGGTGATTCTTTTGCCCCTCTCCCCAACCCGCACCCACCCCTCTACGCCACCTCCCCACACTCTCACCTCACCCCCACCTCAACCCATACTTACCTCCGGAGCCCAGCGCGATGATCTTCTGTGGACCGGGAACACGTCTGCACTCTTCAAAGCCGACCGTGAACTGAAGAAATGCCGGTAAGCTGTATAATGGCATAAATGGATTTTTTTTAACTTTAGTGCATTACTCAGCCATTTCTGGGAATTTTTTCACCAAATTTTCAACATGGGGTTTTTGGGGCCCCACCTCATGAACTGTGACACTGTTATTTCATTAATCGGTCCCGAAAGGTGGTTCCACAGTCACTGCGCAGAACCACCTTTCCAGAATGATTAATGAAATGACAGTGTCACAGTTCATGAGGTAGGCTCCTAAGAACACTATGTTGAAAATTTGGTGAAATTATTCCCCAAAACAACTGTTTTACGAATGTGCGTTGCGCAGTTTTTATGCACGCTCGTAACTTCAAGCATTTTTAATATCTTCACTCCAGATTTTCAGTATTACCATTTTACCACACCTCCTTATGAACAGTACAACTGTCATTTTTCACATTTCACCCAAAATGTGTTTTCGCACATGTAGCCCACAATGGCGCAGTCAATGTGCGAAATCAGTGTTCCGGACAGAGTAATAAAATTACAGTGATACTGATCATGAGCAGAGATCTTACACTGGCTATGTTGAACATTTGGTGACAAACGCCCATAAAATGACTGTGTTATGAGCGTGCATTGTGTCGGATTGGGCAAAAAAAACAAAAAAAGGAAAAAAATTAAGGGTAAAAATGTGCCGCAGAAATTGGTGCTGAGTGCCGCAGAAGTTCTGTGGTAAATGAGAACCCTGCCGCAGAACTTTGCTCCGATGTGCCGCAGAAAAATCGGGGCCCTGGTCATAATGCTGCTGCTGCCACCATCACCCCTGGAGGATGAGGCCATAGTGCTGCTGCTGACATCACCTCTGATGTATTGTCTGCTACAGTATTGCTGCCATCACACCTGAGGGATGGGGGTCATAGTGCTGCTGCTGACATCACCTCTGATGGATTGTCTGCTACAGTATTGCTGCCATCACACCTGAGGGATGGGGGTCATAGTGCTGCTGCTGACATCACCTTTGATGGATTGTCTGCTACAGTATTGCTGCCATCACACCTGAGGGATGGGGGTCATAGTGCTACTGCCATCATCCCTGAAGGGTAAGGGCTATAGTGCTTCCACCAGTACCCCCGATGGATAGGAGTCACAGTGCTGCTGCTCTCACCCCTCAGGGATGGGGGCTATAGTGCTTCTTCTGCTGCTGTCACTGCCACCCCTCAGGGATGGGGGCGATAGTGCTGTTGCTGTCACCCCTGAGGGACAGGGGCCAAAGTGCTGTTGTGTACCTTTTTTTTCTCTGTTGCCATCACCTCTGTAGGGTAAAGGTCATAACACTGCTGCTGTTACCCCTGAGGGATGGGAACCATAGTGCTGCTACTGCTGCTACCACTGTCACTGTCACCCCTCAGGAATGGGGACCACAGCGCTGCTATTGCTGCTGTTGCTGCTGCCATCACCCCTGAGGGATGGGAGCCATAGTGTTGCTACTGTGGTCACCCCTGAGAGATTGGGGTGATAGTCAAAGTCAAATTTATTGAACGGTCAAGGACCACGACAATATACAATACATAAATTAACAACAATATGTAAACAAACAAGCCTATATATTAATATAGTATACACTCTATAAATATCCTATCAATCAGTTTTAATAAATAATGATAGATGCGAGATATACTAAAAAATGTAATAAGTACTAGTACATCCATAAATGTGCACTAAACTGCAAGATGCCTAGGCAGGATTAGACATTCAAATGCAATATATATATATATATTTTTTTTATTCTCTCTTTCTGGAGCTCTGGCTGCAAGTCTGCTATCTGTTGTCCCCCCAGGGCCAGCCCACTGAAGATCAGACCCCCTCCCTTATGCACCCCATGACTTACCCTTCGTGGCAGGGTGGCGGGGAGCGACTCGACCCATGCCAAACGGATCCATGCCAGGGAGGTGCCTTCTTGGGGATGGCGCTGCGGGGCACAACTTCATTCTGCTGGGACTCTTTTTCTGTTTTCTCCCTGTGGACCACGGCATGCAATGATGCCAGTGACTAGGTGCGTGCACGCTCCCATGTGAGCCGCAATCAAGCATCTGCCATGTCCCACCCCATGGCTTGCAGCTATGTGCCACTGACCCCTAGCCTCTGCTAGGGGTCAGGCAAGCACTGGCAGCCAGAACCCCCTCCCCGGAAATGGAGAGCAGTCCATTGGACACTCAATCCATCTCCTCCCTGCCGACCCACAGCAACCTGTGCCCATTCCTGAGCACGGGTCACCAGCGTGCCTCAACCCTCAGTGCCACTGGGCCGGCTACAAATACAATATTTAATAATAATCACAAACCAGATCCAAATCAATCAGGCCGGTCATGTTTACTTCAGTCAGTATACAATTTTAAAAGACCATTAATGATTCATCATCCTTTTTCATTTAAGTCGTATTCTGGATATATTTACCAAATTGTTGGCCACAGCTCTAATTATAGTTTTGTCATTAGGTGTGAAAAGGACAACCAGTAAAATATTCTGGTCTGTTGTTTGTATGGTTTGAAATAATGGCCAAATCCATTTTGTCTTTAGTACATCATACCACTTGCAAATAAACATGACATGCTCCAAATTTTCTAATGTGGAACAGGTACAGGAGCAATATCTGGAGCAAACAGAACTATTCTTCCTGTAGACGGCTTCGAGAATATTGTTTGGGAATACTTCCAGCCTATACCTAGTACATTGTTTTCTATACTCATCATCTGTAAGAATATCAATATCTATAAAAGTGCTCAAGATTGTCTGCCCTATACCAAGGAAACATTTTCAGCCTTTTAATATAATTTAGGTCTAATACCTTATAATGTTCTCTAAATTCATTTGTAATATAAGACTGATATTTTAAACTAATAGTAATTCCCCTGGCTCTGTACTGATACAAGTAAGTTGACCTCACTTTCTGCAGCAACGCAAGTATGGAAGATAGCCATTCTGATTTCAAGTGACCAAGGGAACTCCAAGAATATTTTTCTCTTAAACACAGGGCAGTATATCTACCTTACCTATGTTGGAGAATTTTAATCCAATAATTTACCCTCCTGGTATCAAATGATGCCATCAGGAAAGAAAACCCTGTCTCAACCCTTAGTACAGCAGCAGAAATAAAACTAGATAATCCTAAGTGTGCACAGAGCAGTTTATTTAAAGGGATCTCTAGTTTATTCATCTTATTATGACGCCAAATCTCAGCATTAAATAAGGCCTGGGCTTAGTATTTGGCCTGTACTGCAGTCAAAAGTGGTTTAATCATATTTCCACTATACTTTTTATTAAAAAAGTCGCAAATTTGCTGTCCTCTTCAGTTTTATAAGTATTATATCATACTGTTTATTCCATTTCCCATCCTTTGTCAAATGTAAATCTAAATATGTGTAACTATCTACAGTATCTAACTTTTCTGTCCCTAACTCCCATGATGTCTTATTTTTACCCTTTATTTCTAGAGGAAGGACCTGACTCTTCTGTACATTTATTGTCAAGTTAAGCTTGCCAGCGTTAACTGCAAGCATGTTCAGCTTGGCTTGCAGTCCAGCTTAAGCTAAGGAAAACAGGACCAGATCATCTGCATAAGCCAGTACACCACAATATTTGTCCATAATCTTAGGGGAATCAGTGTTACTGGAATTCAGATCACACAATAACTTGTCAATATACAGTATATACAAAAAAGCAATGGGGCAATTACACAGCCTTGTCTGACACCCATATTGGCATAAAAAGTTGAGGAAAACTGCCTCCCAGTACCTAACTTTACTTGTGCCCAAGTTGAGGAATATAGTTCCCTGGTAATTGCTATCAGTTCCACTGTAAAACCCTTTTCTTTCATTATATCCCATAATAAATTCCTTGAAACTGAGTCAAATGCTGTACTAAATTCTACAAAGGCAGCAAAAAGTTTGTGTTTCCTAGCTGCAACATATTTCTCATATAAATATCTAATTATAAAACAGTTATCAGTTGTGCTATATCCCTAAAACCAGCCTGTGCATCAGAAAGATCCCCCCAGTAGTATTAATTGCTCCTTAAGTCTATTTAAATTAAGTCTGAAGAATATTTTCCCAAGACTATCTAGTAATGAATTAGGCCTGTACATTTTAGGATCAGCCTTATCACCTTTTTTGTATATTGATATTATTATTGCACCTTTCCATGTATTAAGGAATACCAATTTTTGGACACAATAATTAAAGTATTTAGTCAAGGCTGTCATATATAAGAACAAGCCAACTCAAGATGCAATACATGAGGTCAGCAACACACACACACACACACACACACAGACGTTCAAGATCTACACACTTAGATCACTTGGGTCAATAGGCATTGATAATAGCTGTAAGACTGTGTATACGTATAAGACACAACATCAAAGTGAGGTATAGGTTGAGCTTATGATAGAGTTTATTATTTTTAATAACTACAAGGACTGATGCACAATATAGTACTAGACAGCAACACTGCTAAAATACATGTTAGCTGAGAAAATTTTTTTAAATCTTACAAAACAAAACACCGGTAAAAATGGATTTTGGCTTTGTAGACACCGGTGGCAATACCATTTTTTCCATTAAGCCAAACAGATTTTGTCCCTTTCCAATCATGGTAAACTAGTGTCCCTGGTTACCTTTTAAAGCACAGATTGGCTTAAAACAGCTACCTTTTTCTGGCCTAAGGGGGGTTGTGGGTGCTACCTCACTGCATAGCTGGATCAGCTAGTGCATGGTTTTCTATATGCAGCTGCATAAGTGCAGGCCCCACAAGGGCCTGCATTTCTTCAGCCAGATGTTGGTGTGTATGTCTCATATCTGTGGCTGAAGTGGCACTGGCCAACCAAGGGCCTGTGCTCCTGCAAACAGAAGTACTGTTGCAATTTTAGTATCATGGATTTTGTGGCACCTGTGCTTCTGCAGCCAAAGGTGAGTGTGTATGTCTTACATCTGTGGCTACAGAGGTACAGGCTCCTCAGAGGCCTGCACTTCTGCAGACAGCACTGTGTGGATGTCATTCAGTGTGGATGAGTACCTGTGGCTACAGACGTGCTGGCCTCATAGGGATCTGTGGTTCTTCAGACAAAAGAACTCTTGTAATTTGGGTATCATGGATTTGTATACAGTATGTGACTGTAAGAGCCTGTGCTTGTTCACACAGAAGCAGTGTTGTGATTTTAGTATAGTGCATTTCTATCTGCAGCCAGAATTGAGAGTGTATGCCTGCAGTGTACGTACCACAGATACAAATCCATGAAGGTAGCACATCAGTGCAGTGTATGTTGTTTGTCTTATCTGATGATGACTGCCTGTGATTGTTTGCATGGTCTTGTCCATTTGCTGCTTGGTGGGGAGTTAGTGTTGGAAACCCTAATGCCACATTTCCCTACTTTTGTGGAATCACATTGAATCCTAACATGTGCATTAGCACAGTTTATTTTGCAAAGAATACATATACATATATATTATAGGGACACTATAGTTAGGGTTCAACGGTCACTTTTACGTTAAACTCAAAAGTTTGCACTTTATTAACTTCACAACTGTTCATGGATTTGTATGAAATGTTGCATGCACTATCAGGGACCAAAGATCTCTGGATATGGCAAGTGTCATTTTGGTCGGCTATGCGGGTGTGGGGATACAGAGTGTCCAAAAATGTGTAAATTACCATTTTTATGTAAATTCTTTGTCACACCATTTCTCAAAAACTGTGTGGAGGTGTGGTGTGACATTTATAGGGTATACAGGTCTTGGGTCAAGATGTACCTTTTGAAAGTTTAGGGAAAAAATATTAATCTGTTCAAAAGTTATAAAAGTTTAAATTTCCCCATTATTTCCTATGGGAAAAGTTAGGTGTGCTGTGCGAAACAACTGTTTTGTGCCGTGAAAGCAGAATTTATTGTCACAAATGTGGAATTTAGTGTTGAGATTCCACCATCTTCTTTTCAGTTAGCTAGGCAAAAAAATGTAGATGGTTTAAAAATGATACTAGTTGGAAAAACACCAACAGTTGTGTTTACCTAATCGGGGCCCGAGGAATCGGATTCTTTTTAATTTTATTTTAGCTTTTGTTTACCAGGTAAATGCAATGAGCCAAAGGCCTTTTTTCATGTGTGACCTGGGACCATAAATATACAGTCATAGTTGTTACATATAATAAGACACAAATATACATAGATACAATTGACATAGTCACATTAAAAACAATTACTGCATAGTTGACTAAGACAATGTTTCCTTAGTTTAATTTTAAAAGTTTGATGACTTTTTGGAGCAGAAAAATACTTCAGTTGAAGGTGGCAATCTTTAAAAAACTTGGAATAGTATTCCATAAAGAAGCTGCATGAAAACTGAACAACTGCAGACCCCATATTGGTTTATGAACCTTTTATTAGTGTATAATTATTAATCGCCTGCTGTGTTTTATGCTCCCTAAATAAAATAATTTGTTATACATTTAGTTATTTACACTTGTTGACCAGAAAACACACACTGAATCAAAGCTCATTCCCATGTGCAACATAATACATTTCATATAAAAAGATGTTATAATACATACAATTGTATTGTATTGGGGGGCATGATCTGATCGCCAGTGAGAACAGATGCAAGGATACAGAGCTCTACTGGAGAAAAGATAAATAAATATATAGAAAGTAAGTATCTAAGCTGCAGCTTTTGTATTTTAAAGGAGTAGTACACCCAGAATTTGTAAAAAACTTCTGTTGTGCACAGTGTTTTGATTTGTGTGTGAAGTCCTAGTGTGTCTTTCACTTTGTCTGCTAGCAGGAGTTTTTCCTAAATTAGCCTGCTAGCTTTATAGTAGTTTTACAACACCTGGGGCTCACCATCTCAGCTAAGTTTATTGCTTTCCTTGTACCTACAATGCATCCTGTCTCATGTGACAATGATGTAGCTGAGCAAATAGATTCAGCAAAAAAGCATTGCTTTACAATACAACAGCAGAGATGGCTATATTTTTTAAACTATACAGAGTTCAGCTTGGTGACTACCCTCATTGTAAAGGTCTTTTTTTTGTGAACAGTTTTGACACTAGTTGTGTATGTGTAATTTGCAAGGTTTTCAAGATATTTACATTTGTTTGGATGTCTACTTGAGTGTTCACTCGAAGAGAAAAAAAGTATCTGCTGTTTGTAAGTGCATCTACACACATGCCAAACAAATCTAAATATCTTGAAAACTATACAAGCTACACAAAAACAACAAGCAGCAAAGTTGTCTAGGACAAAAAGATTGTTACAATGAGGGTAGTCACTAATCTGAACTCCTTACAGTTTTTAAAATATTTGCCATCCGATGTGGGAAATTTGGTAAAAAAAAACCTGGACATTTAGTTAATTAGATGGCTATATTTTAAAAACTATACCGAGTTCAGCCTAGTGACTACCCTCATTGTAAAGGTTTTTTTGCCTTGAACAACTTTGCAACTGCGTGTTTTTGTGTAGCTTGTAAAGTTTTCAAGATATTTAGATTTGTTTGGAATGTGTACAAATGTGCATATAATTCTGCACAGTGACTTAGGAATATCATAGCAAAGCTGCCAGGAATTCATTCTGAATGCAGAATAGAGTAGAATTAAGCAGTAAGGCATGGCAGGATGTGTGTTATGTAAACAAACTGGATCGATAAATCTAATGTTAAAGTATCTTATAAGCACAGCAAGCCAAAAAATCAACCTCCTCTCAAGTAGACCAGATCTAAGGCCCAGAACAAGCAGTCAGCAACAGGATTAGCAGGACTTTCAATGTCCTTTGGGGAACCTTGCCTCACATTGCTCCTTGCAGCCATCCAGAAGCTGGACAAGAAAATGGAAGATTTTAATTGTGTAACTGCTTTGTTGGAGAACACAGCCAAAGGAGCCAAAGCCATGCATCCAAGGCATGAGAGAGCAGAAAAAGCCCTTGTTGTTTGTATAGGGCTAGTGAGAGAAATTCAACCCTCCAAGTGTAGCTTGAACAGATTGAAAACTTTACTAGGGCTGTGAATGTTCGGATCCTGGGGCTACATGAAGCTGTGGAGGGTGACAGTTTAAGAACTTTCCTTGCAGGCTGGATCCAGGAGGCTGAATCCTTAGGTGTTACCCTCACCATGAAGAGGGTGTTTTGAATCATCCCTAGGAGACCTATGCAGGATGATTCTTCCTCATGCATCATACTAATGATAACTGGTGGGTCCTGCAGAGAGAGAGAGAGAAGAGAGAGAGAGAGATGAAATTCTGTCTTTGAAATGAGAAAGGTATGGATCAAATTTTTCCCAGACTCAGGTTTCAGTAAACCTGCTGGAAGGGCTTTCATTGAGTTCAGTCCACCTTGCGGGAGCTAGGAGTTAAATCTCCTGCTGCCCACTAGACTGAAAATCTATTATGGGGGTAAGACATTTATTTTTTCCAATCCTGAAGATGTAGGTAAACTCATTGAAAAAAAAAAGCAGACAAGAATTCACCACCGCGTGGATGATGGCAAATCGGAGGCTGATTTGGGCACTCGAACATGGGCGGACTGTAATCTTATTTCTGCACATATGTCAGGTGTGCACATTGCTGCTGCTGCTGCTGAAATTTATTAAGGGTAAACACAGTTAAGCAAACATTGATCCACATAAATATAGGAGGTAGGGAACAGCTGGGGTAGTTGGAGCTGATGGGGTTGATGTGGGCATACATTGCCTTTCTGAGTTTTGATTTGTCTTGGTACCTGGCCACATGGCCACAATGGTGCTATAAGCACTTGTTGACTCCCACCTTATTGCTCCCTTTCCCCTTCATACGATTCCCTTCCACAGCAGCTGCTGTGTACTCCTGATACTCGTCAATGTACTGCTCAGAAATTTGAACTGTATTTAGAAGTTCATAAATATTAAGTGTTTACTTAATGTATTATTGAGACTATCCATCATTTGGTTACTTAATTACTGATTTGAGCTTAGCAGAGTTAATATGGTAGCCCTGGGGTTACAGGGTTTCATACAGCCCATTTTCAAGATTTCTTTATAGACCAATGCTGTGAATGTTTATATGTTCCTTGCAATTATATGCTTCAGACTTTATGGAAAATGAGTGCTACACCAGTAATATTATATGGCAATAACCTTTAAGTAACAAGCTTTTGTTAATGCCGAACATTCACTTCCCAGGTATTTGCAGTGGTGTTTGGTGCTGGTACTGGCTTTAGAGGAGAGAGGAGGCAGTAGTGAGAGTGGTGGACCATTTTCTTTTTTACAGGAAAACATAAACATAGACTTTGGCAACAGATAAGGACCGCTTGGCCCACCCAGTCTGGCCAATTCTAAAGGAGTGGGTATAGATATGGGGATACTGGCAGTGGGCTCCCCAGTATCATGGAATATTGGGGGGTACAGATATGGGGACACTGGGAGTGGGATTCCCAGTGTCCCTCAGTGGCAGTGCCATTTTCTTTTATTGTGGACGTGGGGATTGGGCACCCCGATGTCAGTTTAACAGAAAGCTGCACTGTGGCTAATGTTGAGGTGGGGGGCCAAGAAGAGAGCACTGGAAGAGAAAGCTGCACCATGGCTAATGTTGAGGCTTTTGAGGGGGTCAGAGGAGTGAAGATGGGAAGAGAGAGAATACAGCGGCTGTAACTCTGGCCATGCACATTAGTGTACACTCTAATGCACATTGCTGGCGTTTGGGCTACAGAAAGAAATGAAACACTCCCATTGGAGCAGTTAATTTCTTGCAAGTCCAGCATGTGCCACATTAGCAAAGCTGAGCTGCTATCATGACCAGAGTATCTGGTCATTGGTGTACACTGCCAAACCCATTACAGTTTCAGCTGTAATTGGCTTGGCAGTGACACACCTCTCATTTACTTTATAGTCCCAAAACATTCCTTGTGCAAATGCAAGTGTATGCAAAAAGACTTTTTGGCAGGAAAGCAGCTGTAACAGCTGGTTTTTGGGACTCACCTTGGCTTTTTCCGGGGCCCTCCAGTCCTTCCTGGACACATCTCGAGGGAACCGGACTAGGGTCTTAAAGTACTGTACCAGTGATACTGAAACAGTAACTGCACTTGGTGCCTCCACCTGAGGTAGTGATTGAGTATATCTGTAGGTAAATTGCAGTATAATTGCTGGCTTGCTCTTTTTCACCACAGCAATTATATAAAAGAAAAGAAAAAAAACAGAGCTTGCTGTTCAGGTAGCCACAGACAGGTTGGGATTCAGTGTGGTCTGTGGTCTGCCAAGATTTCAAATTACTGTGATGTTTTAGGCTTGCAGAGTGGACCTTCAGTTTTTGTGATACTTTTCATTTTCTTTTTATTTATTTTTCAGGTGTCTTACTTACCTCCAAGTGGTGGTTATGGCATCTGTCTAGTGAGAAAAGTGTGGAGAGAGAGAGAGAGAGAGAGAGAATGAGAATGGTGCATGCGTGGAGGAGGTAGGGTAACCCGGTGTGTGTTTGCAAGTTATAACTGGGTTTTCCCATGGGAAAGGGCACGCTCGGGGTTTATGTAGCATTCCACACTTTGGGTGTGTGTAAAATTTCATTACACACACCACCCCATCCATTATTCTCTATTTACCACCCCCCCAGGACAATATAGTAGCTGCCCCCACAGTACCTTCAACACACAATAGCAATTTCCACTTTTTACAATAATTTACTATGCCAGTATGTAACATTAACAGTTAACCATTTTATTTTGGGGGAGGGGCAACAAAGAGAAAAATAGCTTAACAACAATAGCAACACTTTTACCCGACACAATCCCCACCTTCCACCTATGGGTGCACCCGGCTTCCCAGTGGCAGCTGTCCAAAAGTCTCCTGAGTCCGTTAGATGGGTTCCACACCACTGATGTATAAGATGCTGGGGGACTTGCTTTAAGTAACTTCAAACAGATGCAACCTTAATCTTCTGCCTGGGCTCAGCTTGGATTCTAACACACTCCAGCCCAGGACTTAACCCCATTATTTCCCTGACTAGTAAGGTAGCTAAATAATGAACTCCTCAATCAATCAATCAATCAAAATCTTTATTTAACCAGGTGAACACCATTGAGCAAAGCTCTCTTTCAAGGTGGACCTGGGAGGGTAAAAATACAGATAACAGGGTAACACACAAGAATAGCAATGCACAAGCTTGATCAACACAAGCATGGGCAATACATTGTAAGGAGATACAGGAAAAGTAACACAATATTTTGCAGTGATACAGGATAAGTAACACAATATTTTACAGATAGTGAACTGAGGTAGTAACAGTGATTCAGTAAGGTCAGCAACTGTGACAAGATACAGGATAAGTAACACAATATTTTGCAGACATACAGGACAAGTAACAGAACATTTTGCAGCTAGTAAACTGATCTAGCAACAGTGATTCAGAAGGGTCAGCAAATGTGAAAAGATGGGGTGACAAGAGCCATGGCAACTTGACAGGGACCCTGGAATACCGAGACAAGTAGATTGTGCCCTGGAACACCGTGACAAGTCGACTGGACCCTTAGGCCAAGTAGGGTAATGGAATTGGTGCAGAGGAGTGGGGAAGAGATGGAGTGTGCATAGGTCGGAGGCCTAAGGGAGGAATGTGAACCAGGGTGCAGAGGTGAAGAATCAGATAAGGGAACTAGATGGGGGAGGAGAAGAGGAGAGGGGTATAGTATAAGGAACAGGGCAGAGAGTAGAAAGATAAGGGGAGAGGAGGTAGATAGAGGAGAAGGAGATGACCAGGCAGAGGCTGAGTTCAGGGTCAACAGAAAGGGGTGAAGAGGTAGAGAGAAGTGGAGGAGGGAGGGAGGGAGGAGGAGATGACCATGCAGAAACTGTGACCGTGATCCAGGGATCGGCCAATACAAGAGTGATCCAGGGACATCCTAGGAGGGGGAGGCAATTGATCAAGAGTAGCAAGCGCAGGATTCTGTATTATGCTGTAAGTAGAGTGTTTTAAAGGCTGTAGTGCTGACTATATACTTTAATTTCAGGGTTTTTTGCAGGTTATTCCATAGCATGGGAAGAGCGTGACTAATGGAAGCACAGCAGAATCGGGATATAACCTTTGTTACCTTTAAGGTAATATAGGATGCACTTCTCACAGCATATCTGCCTAAAGTGCAAAGCGGTAAGCAGGCAGAGATGTAGTCAGGCAATCTGTTAGCGATAGCTTTATATGTCCAGATAGCGGCATTTCTGTGATGTCTTAGGGTAAGAGAGGTCCAACCTACAGCAGAATACAACAAACAGTGGTGGGTTGAATGTGTAAGATCTGATATAAACCTTAGGGCTCTATGATAGAGCATAACGAGCTTAGAGAGCGCGCTGACTGGGCCTTGGCTATAGAGGAAATCTGCATAATCTAGCAGGGGTAGAAAGGTAGTTTGGACTAGTCTCATCTTTGCATCAGAGGGGAGAAGGTTTCTTATCCTAAAGAGAAGGCCAAGCCTTTGACGAAGCTTCTCTGTCAGTTCTTCTATATGTACTAAGAAGGAGACTCTGTTGTCAAGCCTTACACCCAAGTATTTGAATTGATTTACATACTCCAATTGTTCACCCTGGGCTGTAGATATTGAGGGAAGAGCCCCCACCATGGCTGGATTCGGAAGGTTGGGAAAAAGTGAGAAGAACATAGCTTTAGTTTTCTTGGCATTCAAGAGTAATTTTTGGTTTAGGAGCTGGTGCTGAAGTAAGTTAAAATCATTCTGGAGAGCTGTACATGCCACGTCTGGAGAGGGACCACTAGCATAAAGCACAGTGTCATCTGCAAAGAGATATATTTGGGCTTTCTTTATGGAGGCGTCTATCCTGTTGATGTAGACAGCGAATAGCAATGGTCCCAGGATGGAACCTTGTGGTACACCCCTCAGGAGAGGTTTTAGGGATGAAACTTCACTTTCAGCTTTTACCTGCTGATAACGGCCTCTGAGATAGTTCTCGAACCAGGTGGTGGATAAGGAATCCAGCCCAATATGCCGGAGGCTAAGAGGAGCAGGTCATGATCAACAGTATCAAAGGCCTTGCTTAGGTCCAGGAATACTGCACAGACAAAGTTCTTGCTATCCAGCTGACACTGCCAGTCATTTGTGACCTTAGCCAGGGCTGAGATTGTGCTATGTTTTGCCCTAAAGCCTGACAGTAATGGATTGAGCAGGTTTGCTTATTCCAGGTAGTTTCTGAGCTGGGTGTTCATGATTTTTTCCAGTAACTTAGCCAAAGTTGGTAGGATGGAGATTGGCCTATAATTATTCAGGTCACTGGGATCTCCCAATTTAAACAGGGGGATAACATGTGCTGTTTTCCAGCTGGTGGGAAGGTCACCCTGTGAGAGGGATAAATTGAACAAATGTGTGATAGGCACTGCAAGGGCATGATAGCCTAACCTTAGGAGGAAAGGCTCGATGAGGTCAGCTCCAGCACTTTTTCTAACATCCAACTGGAGCAGGAGGCTCTCGACTTCCTTCAGGGTTGTGGGTTGGAATGCGAAGGATACATTTGGGAAGGGGATACCTTGGTCATTGAATCCCAGCTTCGATCGGAGCGTATTGGCTGGGGAAGTGTCAAAGGTGAGCCCTGCAGTGGCAAAGTGATTGTTGAAGGCATCAAGAATTGATGGTTTGTCGGTGAGTAAATTGTCGTCAGATGAAATTTTAGACAGCAATGAGGCACCGAAAGGATGGCCTTCAATGTCTTTAATTAATTTCCAGAATTTTGAAGGGCATTTAGCTGATAGATCAAATTGAGTCTGGTAAAACTTAGTCTTAGCTTCTCTAATCATTTTGGTACAGAAGTTCCTTGCCCTCTTGAAGAGGTTCCAGTCATTCAAAAGTTTGGATTTATGAGCTTTTTTCCACAACATATCTCTGTTGTGCATAGCTTCCTTCAGCTCAGTGGTGAACCACTGGCAGGGCTTATTCCTAACACAGGTTTTCACAAGGGGTGTGTGCCTGTCAGTCACACGTAATACAATGCCTTGGAAGATGTCATAGGCAGTGGACACTGAACTTGCTAAGTAAAAGTCAGACCAGTACACAGAGAGAGATAGCTCTGTGACATAAGTGCAGGGATCAAGATACCGGAGGCACCTTTTGAAGGAGAATTTCGATGCACCTGGGGGAGTATGTTTGGATCTCACACAGGCAATGTAGCAGTGATCACTGATTTCTGAGAAAAAGACATCAGCATGGGTGAATAAGTGAGGTTTGCTGACAAGGATAACATCCAGCAAGGTACTGTTAGAGGGGTTTGATTTATTAGGGCGTGTAGGTTCTCTGATGAGTTGTGTCAGCCCAAGGGAGTCACAGAGCATTTTCAGGGAAGCTGCAGCCTGGGGGTATTTACAGTTCTGAAGGTTCACAGAGGGTTTTACAGATATTTGATTTTATGGTACTGTGCTGTTGGAGTTGTTGGTGGCATGCCACAGCTATAGACAATTGAAGAGATGATGAAGATGCTGGTCTTCTCCTACCAGGCCTTTCCAATCTTCACCCCCGGGGACCTTTGTATGCAGTCTTCACCTGGCAGGTCTCTACTCTTCTTCGCTGCTGGTCTCTTTTTTGGTCTGGGTACTTAACAGTCTGATAGTTCCCCAGACTATTGGCTGGCACACACTTTTCTCTAATGCAGTGACACAGGGACTAGGACATTGGCTTTCCCTTTTCCCAGTGGACACAATTACTATGGCTTGCAACAGCAGCAGTCTTTAAGACTCTGACCTCATTGAGGGGAAATGCAGCTTTGCAGAACACTTCTCTCTCCAGCTGCCGAATTATGGCTTTAGGCTTTGAACTTTTTTTGAGCTTTGTCTCTGTTTCTCAGCTGCCACACTCCTAGGGCTTTTTCTGCTCTGCAGGACAGTCCACTCCTTTTGGCACCAATTCTCAATAATCTCTCTCTCTCTCTCTGTCTCTTTCAAACTGTGGCTTCCTCCTTTCCCAGCTGAAGGTTCAAATCTGAGCAGCAGCTTACAAATACTTTAAAGCAGTTCACAAAAGCTCAGGTTCAAATCTCACCCCAGAAGACTCTCTCACAGTCCAGCACTGTTCCAGGGGCTCAGTATCTGTTCAGGCACTCTGCAGCTTGTCCAGACAGTGGCCAACAAGGCCTTTTAGCAAACCACAGGCCTGAAGGGCTAGCAAGCCTACAGCAGTCTCTCTACCTCAGGCTGATCACTCTCCAGACCCTCCCATGACTCCCTTTTCCTAGGCAAAACAGTCCCTTTTATTAGCTCTGAAACAGCCCTCTCTCATTGGCAGCCCCATTTGTCAATTGAGGCAAATTAATATTCATTTTGCTAGCTTGATGCCCTATGGGTCCTTAGAATGGGCACCAACAAGGTCCCTGTATTTTTCCCAAAAAGTTTCTTTCTCAGTCCCAAGAATCCTCTTGAAAATCCTTGGTTTCAGATTGGCTGTGCAGAGGTCAAAGGCTGCAATCATGGCTGCTGGCAAAAACAGTTCCACTGCAGTTTTTTTGTGAAAGTATCACCATAACCATGGTTGTTTATGAGAGCACAGGGCCCTTTGGGCCCTGCTTTCTCATCTATCCGTAATTGTAGAGACATTATAATTAACCTTGATCTCCCTGTTGGAGAGCAGGGCCCTTTGGGCACTGCACTCCCATGCACTGAGATTTTCCTTATTTTATTGTGGGAGCACAGGGGCCTTCAGACCCTGTGTGCCCACTTCTCCATAGATGTGTGAGCAAATTATTACCATAGCCATCTTATTACCCCAGGGCATGTACTTGGTACAGAAAATTTTCAAATCTCCACCAAAACATAGTTCTGCACAACTGCGATGCCATTCTGTGCCACAGGTGTGAAAACACATTTTGGCCAGGATTTGAAAAAGTACAGCTGTGACATACTGTACATGAGGTGGGGTAATAAGAAGGCTATGTTGAAAATCTGGAGTCAAAATATTGAAAATTCTCATAGTGTGTAGTGAAACTGCAATGAATGGTCATAGCTTTGGCATTTTTTCATATTTTGACCCCAAATTTGCAACATAGTCTTCTTATCATACCACCTCATAAACCGCATAGGTAAAAAGGTTTAAATCCATGGAAAATGCCATTCTGTGCCACTGGTGTGAAAATGCATTTTGGGCAGGATGTGAAAAATGGCAGCTGTACTTTTCATGAGGTGGTGTGAAAAAAATGGCAATGTTGAAAATTTGGAGTGAAAATATTATAAATTACTTAAGTTACATGCATGCATAGAAAAAATGCAATGACCGTGTGTAACTCAACCATCTTTATGTATTTTTTCACCAAATTTTCAGCATGGACTTTTGGGATTCCACCTCATGAACACTGGCACTGCCATTTCATTACTTGGTCCCAAAAGGTGATTTCATGCAGCGACCACAAAATCACTTTACAGGCCTGATTAACAAAATGACATAGACAGTATTTATGAGGTGGGGTCCTAAAAAGCCTGTGTTGAAAATTTGCTGAAAAAATACCAAAAAACAGCTGAGATATCATCATAAGTTCAAAATGCCAATGAAAGACATTATACAGCACTTACCTTGATTCTTCAGTTCGTGGTTTGGCTTTACGTAGTGCAGATGTGTCCCAGTCCACAGAAGATGACAGCTGACTTTCTCTAGTGGTAAGTATAGGGCAAGGGGGTTGGGTTGTGGGTACTCAGTGGGAGGGTCAAGATGAGAGAGAGAGAGAGGAAGGGGAGACGACGAGGAACCATTTTCTTTTTTTCAGGATTTAAATAAAAAAGACGTTGGGGGACTGTTTTATTTTTTTCAGGTACAGTAAACAATATTTCTGGACACTGGGGGTGGGCTCCCCCATGTCTCACAGTACTGGTGGAGTAAAACACAACCGGGGACACTGAAAGTGGGCTCCCCAGTGTCCCACATTGGGAGGGGAGGTTCTAGTGCTGACATGGGGATTAAGCACCCCACTGTTGGCAGATCATAAAAATATACATATACATAGCCTGAATACAATGCAGCCATTTGTACTCAGGGGTGCATTTGAATCAGTCAAGGCACTTGTGAACCATAACCCAGCATCCTAAAGAGGTTCATATGTAGGCTTCTTATGCCCATTTTATATATCCACCATTGCTGTGCCTGTAAATGTGATTCCACCCCACCTTGGCAGGGTTGGTGAGAAAGCATATGCTCCTGTGTCCCCTCCTGCAGTGGCCACAAAACACTGCACCATGACCACACAAGGGAGAACATTCCCCAATCCATCAGAATACTTAGTAGTTAAGTTACGTGGTTGTGGCAGCCACCTCTCTGGGGCACCCATCACAATGACTTCAGGATAGGACACTTGGTCCTTCCCCTTCCTCTCCTATGCTTTCAGCAGAATCATCTTGGAGGGAGGGCTGTTAGGGCACAGCAGATAATTCAAGGGAGGAGGGCCATAGAGACAATTTGGTACTCTACACACTGTGACATAATGTCTTGGGAACATCACAATACAATCAAGCAGACTCTCACATAGTCAAATGGTATTTACAGTCATGGTGTCTTAAGTGGCAGCACACCAGGCACTGCTAGGGCTCAGCAATCCAATCATGCCACTCTTCTAGCTGAGCCATCACATAGCCAAATGGTACTTACAGTCATGGTGCCCTAAGTGGCAGCATGCCACTATCCGCTAGGGCTCAGTAGTCCAATCATGCCACTACTCCAGCCAAACAGAATGTCAGACGAGCACCTCTCAATACACAGACTTCTCACAAATGGGTGTGAGAGAGAAAAAAGGCCGGAATATACATGAAGGCACATGCAATAAGACCATGAAAGTGCACAGAGCTAAACAAGCAGAGTACATCACAGGTCTCTGGCCATCATCTAAAGAAGCATGCATATCTCAACCAAATACCAACCATGTGAGCTGACTCACACAACAGGACATCTAATGCTGAAAGGGCTCACCCAAGGAGAAGGAGAGATTAGCCACTTGCAACACAGCAGAAAAAATAAAGGCCTCGGGTATCTGACCTAGAGGAGAGAAATCCAAAAGTAATGGAGTTATGGCAACTATCCCAGCATCATCAGGTACGAGCAAACACAGGTTCATTTTAGGACTCTAAACTGCAGCAATCGTTTGATTGCCCAATCAGGTGCCACATTAAATGTCATATAGCATATAATACAAAAAGAAGGCAGCCAGAGCTAATCTCCTGACTGGTCACCATCTGCCAAAAGAAAACAAGGGACCAAACTATAAATGATGCACATGAATAGTAACAGCAGAGCAGTCCTGCATCGATGGCCTATGCAACTATGTACAGAATCAACCCCACACTCTTCATCATCCCATATACATATTTTGGGACACTGGGAGTGGGCTACCCAGTGTCCCACACTGGAGGGGAGGACTTCTTCTACCAACATGGGGACTTGGAACCCTGATGTTGGCAAAAAATTTTTTTTTATTAAAACATGCCTTGGCCCCTTAGAGGCAATAAAATGATAAAAGATGCTTTCATTAGGTAAACACCAACAGCTGTTTACCTAAACGGGGGCCAAGGAATCTGATTCTGCCAGTATTTTTGCCAAAAACTGCCAGAAAAGGTTTTGAGTATTTACAGGAGCCGATATTTTTGTTTTTTAAAGTAGTGCCACAAATTGCAACAGTTTTTGTGAAACAGCGCTGCAATTTGAGGCAGTTCTCATGCAACAGTGCTGCTAGTTGCATGAAAACTGCCACAATTTGCAATAATTTTGCAAAAGTAGTGCCACAAATTTGCAGGACTACCAATGGCCGATGTAAACAAACATATTTCCAGCCACTGTTTTTACAAACTAACAGAATCGTGTTCCTCGCGCCCTGATTAGATAAACACAGTTGTTGCTGTTTAGTAAGGGGCAGTATTTTTTGAATTACAGTGCTTTTCCCCGTCGCTAACAGAAAACAAGATGGCGGCAGCACAACACTACTGATCCATTTGCAACAGCAAAAAGTGCTTTCTCAAAAGCAGAAACTGCTTTCACACAGCATATATAATTTTTTTTCATAGGTTACAATGGGAAACTTAAAAGTTTAATAACTTTTCAATGGATTAATATTTTTTCACCAAACCTTCAAAAGGCACATATGTGACTCAGACCCCATATACCCATACAATTTCAGACCAGACCCCCAAGCCATTTCAGAAAAATGGTGTGACAAAGGATTGGCACCTAAATGGTCATTTTCACATTTTTAACACTATGCACCTCCACATCTGCACATCTGACCGGGACCAAACATACTGCATTAAGGATCTATGGCACCTGATAGCATATGAAAAATGTCTTGTGCATCTGTCATACAGATGCAAAGTTATTAAAGTGCAAAATTTGGGGTTTAACATAGAAGTGACCATAGAATCCAAAGCCTGTCTCTCTCTCACTCTGTATGCGTATATATATATATATATATATATATATATATATACACACACACACACACATACCTATAGTTAGGGTTGAGTAGGCACTTCAATGTTAAACTCAAAAGTTTGCTTTTTAATAACTTTGCAACTGTTGAACGGGTTTGCACAAAATTTGGTATGCACTGTCCTGTGAGGAAGATCTCCTGATGTAACAAGTTACTTTCCAGTCAGATGTGCAGTCTCTGAGTAACAGAGAAGTGAAAACAATATGTTTTTGCTCATTGACTTTGCTGGGATTTTACTTTGAACTTGCCTACAGCCCAGACTGTTTGATTTTTTGGTCTGCAATTTTCAGGACATAAAGAGACTAAACCACAGATGTACTTTTTGCTAGTCTGGTAAATAATAAGCAGTAATAAATAATAAGCAGTTTTTAAGTTTCTGAAATTTAAACATTTGAAAAAAATGTTTCTGAACGTGCTCAGTAAGCATTACAACATAGATGAATGAAATGAAGAAGGAATCCTGCTTTATATGGGGAAATTCCTTCTTTGTATGGCTGCCATCTTGTTTTCAGTTTTGCATGAAAATTCAAATTTGGAAACCTCCCAAAATGATATTCTGGGGAGAAACCAACACATGTAGCTTGCTTATTGGGACCCCTTATGTGCATTCTGCACTTTACTGGTCAAAATATGCCCTTAAAATGTGTGTTATTTAACACTTTAATTCTTAGTTCATATCGGCATCATACGAAGTAAGATCCTGATTCATATTGCGAGATACGAAGTAGAATCCTACTTCATGAGCTGAAAATCAAGGAATATTTCTTTTTTTAAGAAAAAATGTATCTGCCGACATTGGGGTGTCCAATCCCTGTATCAGCACTAGATGCCAGTGTCCCCAAGTGAATTATGCAGTCTCCAACATTGCTGACATTGGGGTGCCCAGTCCCAGTGCTGGCACTAGATACCAGTGTCCTCAACTACATTGCTGACAAGAGGGTGCCCAATCCCTGTGTCGGCAGTAGCCCCAACCAAGGTGGGACACTGGGGAGCCCACTCCCAGTGTTCCCAGTTATGGCATACACCCACAACACCACCAGTACTGTCGGACACTGGGGAGCCCATCCCCAGTGTCCTGAAATGTTTACTTTAATATCTGAAAAAAAGAAAACAGTCCTCTGATGACTGTTTTTTTATCCTGTAAAAAAAGAAAATGGTCCCTCGTCATCTCCCCATTCCCCTATGTTGACCATCCCACTGAGCAACCCACCCCCCTTGCCCTATACTTGCCACCAGAGACCATCAGCTGCCATCTTCTGTGGACCTGGGACACATCTGCACTCTTCAAAGCTGAATGGTGAACTGAAGAATCAAAGTAAGTGCTGTATAGTGGCTGTCAATAGTGTTTTGAACTTATGTTGAAATCTCAGGCATTTTACTTTATTTTTTCACCAAATTTTCAACATGGGCTTTTTGGGACCCCACCTTATGAACACTTGCATTGTCATTTTGTTACTGGGCCCTGAAAGGTGATTTCATGGTCACGGCACAGAATCACTTTTTGGGACCCATTTAACGAAATGACAGTGCCAGTGTTCATGAGGTGGGGTCCCAAAAAGTTCATGTTGAACATTTCATAAAAAAAAATGAAAAACATCCGAGTTACATGCGGTCATTGAATTTTTGCTACGTACATGTATTGGCAATTTTTAATATTTTCACTCAAAATTTTCAACATTGCCATTTTTTCCCACCATCTCATGAACAGAATGGCTGTCATTTTTCATATCCTGCCTGAAATGTGTTTTCACTCCTGTGGCACAGAATGGTGTATTCACTGCATGAAATCACCTTTTGGGACTGATTAATGAAATGACAGTGCCAGTGTTCATGAGGTGGGGTCCCCAAAAGGCCATGCTGAAAATGTGGTGAAAAGATTCCTAAAAATGCCCCAAGTTATGTGCATCCATTGAATTTATTCAACACACCCACATAACTTTTGGTACTTTTCAATATTTTGTCACCAAATGTTCAACATAGTCATTTTTTCACACTGCCTCATGAACAGCACAGCTGTCAGTTTTCACATCCTGCCCAAAATGTGTTTTCACACTGGTGGCACAGAATGGCATTGCAGTTGTGCATTATTAAGTTTTGCTGTGCATTGCACAATTTCTCTGTACATGAGCTGGGGTAATAAGATGGCTATCCTGACAATCTGGTCACTGCTGTTCAACACATGGATGTGCATATGTGCATCTACAGAGGGATTGGAGTGCAGTTGTCAGCCTCCTGAGTCTGTTGGGTGTCTGAACTCAGTAAGGTTAGTGTTGGGATTCTGAGTTTTAGTATTTTAAATGGATGCCAGGATGGATGAGGGTGATGGCGGGGATGACAAGGGACCATTTTCTTTTTTTCAGGTTTAAAGAAAAAAAGAGCAGGGAACTGTTTTCTTTTTTCAGGATAAAAGTGTCACCTTGGAATCATCTGGATCAATACTCCTGAGTAAGGAGCAGTAAACATATGAACCGCTAAGTAGTAGAGATCTTTCTATACAAGTCAAACTAATATGTTTGTTTTTGAGCATTTTTACTGGTGAGACCCCCCTAAAAATTCTTACAAAGGATGCAGCAATAATTTTCTGAGAAGTCAGATGAGTGGTCCTGTCAATCATTGCTCATGACATATGATGTAAATGGGTAATTATTAATAATATGCTGCAACCAGAGGAGTGTACTTACCTATACAATTTACCATTGGTCAATAGTACCATTTTTAATTTAACGAGAACACCAGGTAAGCATGAATGATGTCATTTAAACTGCGAGATATGTTACTTAGGACACAGAGCTGCTCTGTACTCATGCAGGGTGGGAATCACTGATTTTTTTTCACACAACCCATGCCCAGGGCCTGCAATCCTATCAAGATATACTGTACTCATCAAACAGTTCTCTAAAGATTGTGACAGATCTTTAAGGAACAATAGCTGCTGTTGCAAATTCAGCAGTCTTGGATTATAGGTCATACAGTTGTCTCTGTATAATTTACATTATTACTCAAGTGAGGAGTTAAATTAAACTGAAAACAGAGGCTACAAGGCATTATTCCAATGATGTATGGCTGAGATTAAGAAATTAGCAAAATGGCAACAATGGGTGGGATATTCAAAGGGGTTGTACATGGCACAACAGTGTTGCACCATGTGTAAACCACTGATGCGCCCTGGCACGATATTCAAAAGGGGATGTTGCACCGCACAGATCCTGATCCGCACCAGTAATGTTTGCGGCGCAAGTGCAGGGGGAGTGCCCATGCATATTCTGCACATCCCGATATTCAGCCTGGGATGTCCGGTGCATATGCTGGAGCAACCCCTACTTGCGTCGCACACTGGTGCTCAAAGTTGAGCCACAAAGAAATAGGAGCAAGAGCCAGCCACCCACAGGTGAGCTGCCATATTGCAGGGTGCAACACAGCAGCCACCAGCTGTGGATGGCCACCTAAGCCCCTGTGCCAGGGTCCGTCGGCATTGTGCCCTCCCCATGCCCAATCATGGGCATCAGTAATAAATAAATAAGTCCTATATCCCTGGTGGTCCAGTGGACCACTTCCAGCCAAATCGTGGGCAGTAGTAAAATAAAATAAGTCCTATATTCCTGGTGGTCCAGTGGACCACTTCCAGCCTGATCGTGGGCAGTAGTAAATTAAATAAGTCCTATATCCCTGCTGGTCCAGTGGGCCGCTTCCAGCCCAATCATGGGCATGTGTATGCTGAAGCAGTTTAAAATAACCCTGGTGGTCCTGCAGTACCCCTCCCCTCCCACCCACCCACTCACTGGGCCCCACCGCCCGCTCCCCAGTCAGTGGCAGGTGGCAACTCCCACCCTCCAGCCACCTGGCTGCCCACCAACTGACTGGGTACAGTACAGCTGTATGCCCGATGGTCCCTGGCGTGGAGCCAATAGGCGTGCTAATCACGTGCTACACAGTCCAGATATGAATTCAGCAACATATGCCCATGATCAGGGTTGGAAGTGGTCCACTAGACCACCAGGGATATAGGACTTATTTTATTTTACTACTGCCTGTGATCGGGGTGGAAGAGGTCCACTGGAGCACCAAGGATATGGAACTTATTTTATTTTACTACTGCCTGTGATCAGGATGGAAGCAGTCCACTGGGACCACCAGGGATATAGGACTTATTTTATTTTACTACCGCCTGTGATCGGGCATTGTGGCACTTTGCCGCACTGTGCAGGGAGCATCGGTCCCTGATGGCTGCAGCCTGGCAGGGCACCAGGCACAAGTCACCGGGGATCGGTGCACCTGCAGGTAAATTGGGCCATAATGGCATGCTAATGGCCCAGTTGTGCCTTGCATGCATTATGGCCCCATTTGCATATCCACCACTGAATATCGTGGTTCCTGCACCTAGCACAACCGCACTTGTGCTGGGGCATCCCCCTACTCCACTCTTACCACTTGCGCTGGTGCAGTGCTACTTCACCATGCGCAATGTGGGAGGCCACATTGCCATATTCAATGGTGCTGAGCCATGGCGCAGCACCGTTGAATATCAACCATCACACTCCCTGATGCATCCCAGTTGCACTGCACCCAGCTTGCTCCCCTGCCTGGCTCATGTCTGAATATCCCACCCAATATGTATTTCTAAGTTACCAACAAGTTAGATTTTATTTATTTAAACATGTTTACCAATACATATTAAGCAGTGAGACCAGCTTCTTTCTGGATGCCTCATGTGGCAATTGGAACAAGGGAGCAAAAAAACAAAAAACAGGGAAACAGTGGCTGATACCTCACCCTGCAGCTGATAACATGAGTTCCAGCTGCAGCTGTAGAAGTTAAGAAAATCTCACTGTTCTCATACAGAGAATGCGGGAGAAGCACTCCCTCTCGCTAATCTGGGCACCCTGGATTTTGAGTGCCCAGAAAAGGTTTCTTGCCATAATTTGAAATAAACAAATATCAGACTATAGCTAAATGGGTCCCGTTTAGCTATGTTCTGGTTTTTTTTTAAATCCATTCATTTTTATATATTTTCTTTGTTTTGTTTCTCTCGCTAACTAAAAATCAAAATGGCGGAAATACAAAAAAGAATTTCCAACCTACAACACAAGATGACCCATCTGCACAACGGGATTTGGCTCCTGTGACACAAGATGACCTGTCTGTGAAAATGGATTAGTTCCTGCAACACAGAATCCATTTTGGTGCTGACATCCTTTTTTCCCCATAGGAAATAATGAGAAACTTTAAAATTTAATAACTCTGGAACGGATTAATATTTTTTCACCAAGCCATCAAAATACACATCTGTGAGGCAAAAACTGTCTACCCTGAACATTTCAGACCAGAATCTAAAACAGTTTCTGAGACAGAAGTGGACAAAGAAACAACAAACAACATGTTAATTAAAGGATTGTTCTAATTCCGTATCTCAAAAACCACACTACTGATTCTTACAAAATTTGCCACATTAACAGATCTCCCCAAGATATTATGCTTGCAGTATTTCATACAAATCTGTTGCACCATTGCAAAGTTATTAAAGTACAAAACTTGGGCTTTAACGTAGATGTGAGCACTCAACCCTAACTATAGTGGCGCTACCAAGCCACTATGTATACAGTGAAGCCCACCAGGATGAAGCCCAACATTGCAGAATTCTACAGTATAGTTACTGCAGCAAACAATGCAGTTTCAATGGGAGTTAATCTCTTTTGTCATGCAGGAAACCTATGACACTGTGCTTCATTTTGATGGGCTTCACTGTAGATAGATATCTAAGATAGATTGTAGGCAGTTTAAAGTTAAACCTCAAATTTTGCATTTTAATAACTTTGCAACCATTCAATGGATTTGCACAAAATTTGGTATGTGCTGTCCTGCGCAGTAGATCTTTTGAAGTACCAAGTTTTGCTTTGATTGGTTTGTGGATCTCGTGCAGCGCACAGTGAAAAAAACCTGTAAATGTCACTCTTTTTCCCCTGTTTTGGTAGGTATTTCCTCATCGTGCTGCAGCCTCACCCTTTGAAATTTTGGCCTGACATTTCCAAGTAGAAAGAAGTTGCCTCAAAGAATAAGCCACCGTTGGTCTGGTGAAAAAATGTGAATCTGTTCTAAAGTTATTCAGTTTTGAAATTTTGGGTTATGAGCATGCTCAGATCAGTCTTTTGGATAGCTGCACTATTGTGAAAAAGGATTTAGGGTCACAAAAAGGGATTTTGACAGCTCACGAAGAGGGATTCATTAAATCCCTCTTCTTTAGAAAAAATTCCCTTTTTGCGAGCCATCTTTCTTTCATTTTTTCTGCCCAACCAAAACATTATAACTTGCCTCAGGGATGTCTTCTGTAGACATCCAAGTATGGGTTTTGTTCATTGGGATGTCCTGCACAATTCTGTGTCTTTGGTTTCGTTTAGTTTAGTCAAACAATGCTAGTTTTTAAGTTTAAAAATCCCTTTTCGCGACTTGCTTCCAATCCCTTTTTGCGAGCTCACAAAATCCATTTTCATGAGCTGTCAAAACCCTTTTTTTGGAGAGGATGACCAGATGGCCCTACCTCGTGAAAAGGGAAAAGGGATTTTGACAGCTTGCAAAAAGGGATTGGCTCACTAAAAGGGATTTTGACAGCTCGCGAAAAGGGGGTACTTTTTATAATCCCTTATTGCAAGCTATCAAAATACCATTTTGAGAGCTGTCAGAATTCCTTTTCATGAGAAATCCCTTTTTGCATGCTGTCAAAATCCTTTTTTGTGAGGGGCGACCAGATGGCCCTACCTCAAGAAAAGGGATTTTTCACAAAAAGGGATTTTGACAGCTTGTGAAAAGGGATTCGGCTCACGAAAAGGGATTTTGACAGCTCACAAAAAGGGATTACTGGCAGGGTCATCTGGTCAGCCCTATTAAATCTCTTTTCGGGAGCTGTCAAAATCCCTTTTTGTGAGCTGTCAAAATCCCTTTTCATGAGGGGATGACCAGATGACTCTGAGGGGATGACCAGATGACTCTACATCATGAAAAGGGATTCACTCATGAAAAGGGATTTTGACAGCTCACGAAAAGGGATTTGGCTCACGGAAAGGGATTTTTAAAGGTTACTGTTTCTTTGCCACTTCACTGCAAAGAAATGGTTAGGGCTTTTGGCTTGAAATGTGCAGGGTACAAAGGGGTAGCACAATGGATGTGAGTTCTGTTGGTCTGGTGATAACATTTACATTGTTTCCATATTTATAACATTTTGAAGTTTGGAACTTTCCCATAGGATAACACTGCGGCGGACGCAGTACCTTTTGATGCCTATATCTCAAAAATGGTTCGAGTTACAGATTTTTCACTAAATGCTGCTTAGTCCACCTAAATAACGATGCAGGTTGCCAGTCCATGATTGCAACTGCAGTGAAATTTTTTTAAATGTTCCTACGGTTACTGAGATATTGCACCATTTACAGCACAAAGGTTACTTGAAATGTCTCTAGGCCTGTACTGCATTACTACAATTATAGGTAGATAGGAGCACAGGGCCGACCACATATGGATACCATCATGCAGTAACTGGACTGCAGGGCCCGCCATTATGCAATATTGGGAGGGCAGGGCCTTCTGGGATCTGCACTCCCATAGGGAGATGACAGCTAATTACAATGTCTCTACACTTATGGATAGATAGCGATACCATTATGGAGTGATGGGAGTGGGATGGGAGTGCAGGGCCCTCACACAAACATATAAGAGTAAGATTACACTTTCTCAAAAAGTAAGGAAATTCATTGCAACAAACTTTGTTAATGCATTAGTTATAGTTGAAGCAAGAAAAGTAGGGAAATGAGGCATTAGGGTTTCAAACTCTAACACCCCCACTACCACCCACCCCACCCCACTCCCACCCTCCACACACCAACAGGCATTGGGTGTGCCTTGGGGCATCGGCCCTAACTCTCACCCCATTCCATGTGTAAGTAATCTGAGAAGGTACAGTATAGGAGAATGTGTATATATATATATATATATATTTATATATATTATTTGCAAAACCTTCGTTAATACATCATTTAGGGTTGTTTTCACACCGACAAAAGTGTGGAAATTTAATGTTAGATTACCACCCCAACCCCACCAACAGGCATCGGGGTGTGCATTGGGGTTATTGGCCTAACTCTTACCCCATTCCATGTGTCAAGAAGCTGAGGCGGTGCAGTACAGGAGAATGGGGTGATAGTTAGGCATGATGATCCCAATGCACACCCTGATGCTGTTGGTGGGGGTGGAGTGGTAAAGGTGGTAACCCTATAATTGAATTTCCACACTTTTGTTAGTGTGGAAACATCCCTAACTGATGCATTAATGAAGTTTTTGCAAAAAATTTTATTTCCTTTTTTAAAAGTGTAATGTAAGTAGTAATAAAAAGGGATGGCTTGGTGGGAGCATGGGGCCCTTCAGACCCCACACTCCCGCAAGCCCTCTTATTATGTGTGTGTGTGGGTGGGGCCTGGGGCCCTCTGGGCCCTGCCTCCCACTTACATATAAGCATGGAGCCATACAGCAGCCCTATAAGGCAAGGAGGTTTAGAAACAGTAATTTGCCCATATCTCGGGAACCATAGGAGGTATAACAAAAATTCAAGTGTTGTTGTAATCATGACAGTGTGCAGCTCTTGTAACCACAAATGATTAAACGCATATCTTGCATCATTTCCAAGATACATGCACTGAAATGCAATGTGAGTGCTAAATCTGAGGGCATAATAGTGGCCCACACACATGAAAATCACAAATTAGAACAGTAATTTGCAAATATCTCAGGAACAGTACACACTAGAAAAAAAAATTCTAATTTCAGGGGTTTCAAGGCTTTCTAACCTAGTTCTGTACTTAGCCTCTTAGTGGAGAGCTAAGAAATTTTCCAATGAAAAGTCCGTATCTCGAACCATTTTTGAGATATGGTCCCCGAAAGTCATCACGGGTGCCGCAGTGTTATCCTATGAGGAAAATTTGGAACTTTGGAATGCTGTAGCTCTGGCCCTGCTGAAAAGGCACACCTGTCAGACTAGAGCTTTTCACCCTGAAAAGTTCAGGGTAATACTGCAATGCACATGGTGGCAACAAAGCGACAAAGAGAAACCAGCTTTGCAATGTTATCCTATGGGGAAATTTCCAAACTTTACAATGCTGTACATATGGCCATGTTCAATGGTTTGGTACCAAACCAGCAAAAGGCACACCTGCAGGGTAGGGCTTTGCACCCTGAAAATTTCAGGTCAATACCACAATGCACATAGCCACAATGAAGTGACAAAGAAAATGACTCCCACAGTGTTATCCTATGGGAAAATGTGTTACTTCGGAATGCTATAACTAGGGATGTGTTGAACATTTTGGAATCAAACCACTGAAAGGCACATCTGCAAAACTAGGGCTTGCCACCCTAAAGATTTCAGGCCAATATCACAATCCAGCTTGCCACAATCAAGTGACAAAGAAAACAGCATTTCAGAAAATGTGGTTGTGCAGTATTACCATGGTCATTTAAAATATGATCGTGACACTCATATCTTCATAATGAGAATACAACCGTGAACATAAAAAACAGTGTCATGGTTATATTTTTATGGTCATGCATATTGCCGCGGCACTTTGAGATAGTGTTGCGATCAAAAAATGGCAAAATGGTGAAAAAAATCTGAAAACCACATTTCCAGACCAGGTGGTGAAAACCTAATGCCAGATTCCTGTTCTTCAGGCCCCAAAATGGTAAATCCAATGGTTGGTGTGTTGAAAAGTGCAGTATTTTTTAGTTATATTGTTTTTTCTCTTGTGCTAACTGAAAACAAGATGGCGACAGGACGACACTTTTTTTTGGCAAGCTCAACACTAAAAAATACTATTGTGACAATTTTTGAGCTGCACATATAAATTTTCCCATAGGATATAACGGGGCACTAAAAACAGTATAACATTTGAATGGAACATGATTTTTACACAAAATCTTCAAAAGGCACATCTGTGACCCAGGACCCATGTAGCCCACCCAATTTGAACCCACTCAGATGCAATCTTCAGTACAAAGTGGACGTCTAAAGAAAACAGAATGTTGGGGCTTTTTCACATTTTTCAGCAAACTACAATTCCACAACCATACATCCGATCAAAACAATTTTCAGATCCGGAGATCTACCAAATATTTTCCTCCATTCCAAATTTCTGGTAAATCGGACAAATGGTTGCAAAGTTATTAAAGTGCAAAATTTGAGGTTTAACATAGAAATGGCTATGCAACCTTAACTATAGTGGCACTACCATGCCACTATAATATATATATATATATATATATATATATATACACACACACACACACACGTATATATATATATATATATACACACACATATATGTACAGGATATGCAATGGGCTGAGTCAAAATATTTAAAAAAAATCACGAGTGACAGAGCGATGAGGGAGTTATGAAAGTTCTGCCCACTCACAAATGACAGTAAATATGTCAGGCTAATGTATATCTTTCACACACACACACACACACACACACTTTTGTACACAGCAGTACTGTATATAGGAGCAAAAGGACAAGACCAAAAATGCCACCACAGAAAGCCATCATCAGGTAAGACAGATTCCAGATGACACAAATGCAGTAGCACTGATGTGCTACCTTTGTGGATTTCTGGCTGTGTTACACACACAGCAAGACATACACACTCACTTCTGGCTACAGATAGAAATCCATGATACTCAAGTCACAACAGTGCTTCTATGTACAGAAGCACAGGCTGTTACAGCCACAGATAAAAATCCATGATACCCAAATTACAAAAGTTCTGTTGCTTCCAGAAACACAGAACCCTGTGGGGCCAACACTTCTGTAGCCACAAATACTCATCCACACTGTAAGACACACACAATTCTGTCTGAGGGGCCTGTGCTTCTGCAGCCACAGATGTAAGACATACACACTGATCTCTGGCTGCAGAAATGCAGGTGCCATGATATCCATGACATGAAAATTGCAACAGTACTCCTGTCTGCAGATGTAGAAGCCCCTGAGGGGCCTGTGCTTCTTCTGCCACAGGTGTAAGATATACACACTGATGTCTGGCTGCAGAAGTGCAGGTCTCTGTGAGGATTGAGCTCACACAGCTGCATATATAAATCCATGATACCCACATTATAACAGTACTTCTATCTGCTGAAGCAGATGCCCCGTGGGGCTTACACTTCTGCAGCCACAGGAACTCATGCACATTGCAAGACATATATACAAAGTTGTGGCTACAGACACACATCCACAAAGGTAGCACATCAGTGCTACTGCATTGGTGTCATCTGGAAACAGTTGTATGTTGTTTATCTTACCTGATGATGGCTGCTTGTAGTTGCCTGTGTGGTCTTGACCTTTTGTTGTTGGGGGGGGGGTTTGGACTGGAAACCCTAATGCCACATTTGGCTACTTTTGTGATGGTAAGTTGAACCCTAAATATATTACTGGTTAATGCCCAAAGTGTAATAAACAAGCTGGGAGAACTGTGCACAACTCTTATTGACTACTCAATAGATATATGTGGTGTTACCGAAACATGGCACACTAGCCAAGCCTGGGGTATGGATATTCCAGGTTATACCTGTATAAAGAAACAATAAAAGTGGTGGTGGTGTAGCCCTTTATTGTGCAAATCATTTACATGCAAATCAGATATTTTGTAAGAATTATGAAAACAGTGATAATGAGCTTATTTGGACCACATTAAGTACCAAATATCACCCTCTAACTATTGGTTTAGGATACAGGTCTGCTAACCTAGACGAGGAACAAAATAATAACTCCTTATCAGAACTTGAGGATATGGAGATGAATGGCCATTATTTGCTAATGGGAGATTTTAATTTTCCTGGAATAAATTAGAACACTATGGAAGGAAAAAATCATCTTGAAAATAGATGTCTTGGTATAATAGCTGAAAATGATCTATCTTAGAATGTAAAACTAGCTACAAGAGGTCTGAACATATTAGACTTAGTTTTTACAAATTTCAGAGATAATATAGAACCCCCTAAACTCCTTCCACCACTTGGATACAGTGATCATGATATGGTCCTGACTAACCTAAAAATTACACCTAATATTGTCCATATGGGAAAATCAAAATTTAAAGATTATTACAGAGCAAATTATCATGAAATAAAGAATTTCTTTCAAAACTGGAATTGGCAAAAGGGATTGGCCAGTCTTCACCTGGATCAAACTTGGGCCATTTTTAAATCAAACATCAATCATTGTATACAACTTTGGGTTTCAGACTGTACAAAATATGTAAACAATAAAAGAACTCCTCCTTGGTGGAACACAGCTATAAAAAAATATGTCAATAAAAAAAGAGGTTATATTACAAATATAAACATAATAAGTCAAACCAAACCAAAGAAAGGTACATGAAAATGGCTCAAAATTAAACATCTAATTCAGAATGCAAAACAAACCATGGAACTGAAGCTTGCAACACAAGTCTCAGGAAATAAAAAGCAATTTTTTAATTATACTGGCAGTTTCAGACGGAAAAGACCGAAGTCGGACCACTTCTAGTGAATGATGAGGTTATAGTCAATGAGGCAGAGATTGCACAAAAACTTAATGATTACTTTCTCAGTGTATTCCAGACCAAGGACACAATTCATCATGTCAAGATATCAGATGATGATGAGCCTTTGAGAATTAGTGCATCAGACATTATTAATGCGATAAATGGCTCTAAAAGAAATGGAGCACCAGGTCCAGACGGAATAGCACCAGTCTTCTTAAAAAATGTGGCATCGGAATTATCAGGTCCTCTGGCATTATTATTTAATAAATCATTATCAGAAGGCAAAATTTCAGATGACTGGAAGATGGCTGTCATAACTCCAATATTTAGAGGAGGAAATAAAAATAATATCCAAAACTACAGACCAAACAGTCTGACTTCTATTTTAGGTAACACCTAGAGAACAATGGATATTTAGACAGTACTCAACACGGCTTTATCAAAGGAAGATCGTGTCTAACCAACCAACTGCAGTTTTTTGAATCTGTCAGTGCTACACTGGACAAGGGCTTACCAGTAGACATAATCTATCTAGCTTATGCTAAAGCCTTTGATTCCATGTCACATAAAGTATTGATTGGTCATCTAATTAAGCTTCAAATACACCCCTGCATTATAAACTGGGTAATATCTTGGTTGGAAAACAGGACTCAGCGTGTTTCAGTAAGAGGTTTTCAATCTAATAGTGGTATAGTTACAAGTGGAGTTCCTCAGGACTCTGTCCAGGGTCCAACACTGTTCAATATCATTATAACATCTATGTAGTCTCCAGTCTATGGAAGGATCACTAAATATGCTGACGACAGTAAACTGGGAGGAATTATAAACAATAAACAATCAGCAGATCAACTACAGTCAGCATTAGATTCTTTAGTGTTCTGGACAAATAGGAATGGGATGCTGTTTAATATACCCAAATGCAAGATTATGCATTTGGGGAAGAATAACCACCAGTACCAATACAATATTAATAATCAAGTTTTAGGTAAAACCGAATGTGAAAAAGATCTAGGTATACTAGTTTCAAATAAAATTTTAATTTAAAGAACATATTAAATGTATAATTGACAAAAGTAATTAACTAACAGGATGCATACTAGGGAACATAAAAAGTAGGGAACCTGAAGTCTTGTTACCATTATATTCAAGTCTTATTAGACCCATACTGGAATATTGTGCCCCCTTTTGGGCCCCTCAAAGTATAGGAAGTCAAAAACAAATAGAAGGAATACAAAAAAAAATTACCAAAAAGTTAAGGAATTATAAGGGTTTGGAATACTCTGAAAGATTACAAAAACTTTGTTTTCAACAAACTATAGGTTTTTAAGGGGTGATTTATGTTTGACGGTCAAAGCAATTCATAATGAGGAACTATTAGAAACAATTAATCTAGTCAAACAAAATAATACCACCAATACAAGGTCTCATAAGTATAAATTGAAAGCTGACACAAATAAAACTAGAAAATGAATTTCTTGGTTTATACAGAGAATAACCAGTTCATGGAATAGTCCACCACCAGAAGTAGTAACGAGTGATACTATGCAAACATTTAAAAATAAATTGGATAAGCATATGGGAAATCAGGAGTATTACTTCCACCTGTAAAATGGTGGTGTGTCCCAAATAGGTTTGCCTCTTGAACTTGAATCTCTTTCCTATGATTCCTATGATTCCTATGATTCCTAACTGGTGCATTCATGCAGTTTCTTTTGCAATGAATATACAGTATATACATACATATATATATATATATATATATACACACACACACACACACACACACACACACACACACACACACACACACATATATGTGTATTGCAAAAAAACTTCTTTATCGCACCATTAGGGTTGAAGCATCAAAAATAGAGAAATACGACCTAAGGGCTCCCAAGTCTAAGACCCTACCCCCACTGTGCATGCAAGAACAGGCATGAGGTGTATGTTTTGGGGTTGTGAACCCTAATGCTCACCCCGTTCCATGAGTAAGTAAGGTAAGATGGGTATAGCATAGGAGAATGGGGTGAACATTAGGTTTCACAACCCCAAAACACACCCCTCATGCCTGTTCCTGCATGCACAGTGGGGGTTGGGTCTTAGGCTTGGGAGCCCTAAGGTCGTATTTCCCTATTTTTGAAGCTTCAACCCTAATGGTGTATTAACAAAGTTTTTTGCAATGAATTTCCTTACTTTTTGAGAAAGTATAATTGTAGCCTTATTTGATTATGGGAGCGATAGGAGCACAAGGCTCTCTGGGCACTCTGCTCCCATCTATGCCTCTTGTAATTGTCTCTCATTTCCATGTGTGAACATGGAGACCTCAGTCAATAGTGAGTGGTAGGGCCCTGTGCTCTCATACATACCTATTGTACTTGACCATCATTTCCATGTGGGAGCATAGCGTCCTCCAGACCCTGTGCTCCCATCAGTCCATAGTGAGCGGTGGAGGCACAGGGTCCTGCAGGCACTGTGCTCCCATCCATGCCATTGTAATTGTCCCTCATGTGTGTGTGGGAGTGCAGGCTCCTCTGAGTCCTGCAATCCCATCTGTGTGAAGTGTGTTGTGGTACCACTGTAACCTGCAAAGCATTACTGCTGCCATGTTGATAATACATGCCACAGTATAGGTCACATGTGCTCCATTCATTACAACTCACCAACAGTTTGAAAACAGGGCTTGGTAACATGGAAAACAACTTAGTATACCAAAAGGTGTACTAAACTACCAACAGTGCCGAAGCTGTATCTCAAAGTGTTTTCGAGATATAGCATCTGAAAAGTACCCCAACCATCACAATGTTACCCTAAGGGAGATTCTGAAACTTCAAAGCATTATAACTCTGCCACACAGTAACATTTTCCCATCAAACCAGCTAAAGGCACATCTTTGAGGCAAGTCTTTTGTACCCTGAAAATTTCAGCCCAAAAGCCCAAATATTTTTTTTAGTTATGAAGTGACAAAGAAACAGACATATCTGGAAAAGTAGTGTCACAAGCTGCGGCAGCACCCTAGTTCTTTTGGCAAATAATGTCGCAATTAAGCAGTTCAAACTAAGTTAGCCACATCAACAGAACTACCCCATGAGATTATGCATGCAAAATTTCATGCACATCCATTGAAGGTTTGCAAAGGTATTAAGATGCAAAGTATGCAAAATCTGGAAGACTGTGAAAATAGGGAAAAACATGTAAATTAAAGGATGTTTAAGACAAATATCTCAGAAACCACATAAGCACTTCAAATGAAATTAGCAACATCAACAGACCTACCCCATGAAATTATGCATGCAAACTTTCATGTATATCTATTGAATGGTTGAAAGTTATTAAAGTGCAAAGTATGCCAAACTGGATGACTGTTTGTGAAAATGGGAAAAACATGTAAATTTAAGGATATTTGAGACACAGGGCCCAATTCCAAGATGCATGGTGCAACTTGTGCATGTATGCGAGTTGTGCCATGTGGCACTATGCTGGGGACTCTGTGCCATATTTCAAGACAGGGAGGGTCCCCAGCACCTATGTCCTGTGACTTGTGGCAGCCGCAGGCTAACGCCACAGGAATGTCACAATGGACCTGAGTGCAGTAAGTCATAGACCACAGATAACTGCGCCCCAGAGCCCCCACCCCAGAACACTGCTGCAAGCACCTGGGGGCATGGGGTGCTGGTTGGGTGGTACTGGCTTTTGGGGAGGCACTGTGAGAAACAGACCCTGGGGGTCCCTGACATTTGGGGGTGGGGGCATGTCTGTGCTGGGGGGTACAGGGAGATGGGCTATGTATGTGTCATAGTGCTGTGGAGTAAGCATCCATCAACTGGCATGGATAGATGCCCCTTAGACCATCTCCCTGCTGGTCTAACTCCACTGTGTCATAGTAGCTCTTGGAATCATGTAAGTCGGTTATGGCAGACACCTTTTTGGAATAGGGCGTAGTTGCTGCTGTAACCCACCCTTGCACCCTGCCGCAGTGGGTTGTGGGTGTAGTGGGTGGCATAGCCCACCGTTGGTGCAATCTGCATGTGACATGGTGCAAGCCATGACTTGGAATCCCGAATTGCGTAATGCATGGCACAAGGTATGATTTGCACCTTGGGGTTTGGCATAAATCACCTTGCACCATGAGTAACATGTCTTGGAATAAGGCCCACAGTATCATCGAAACCACACAAGTGATTTAAATAGAACTAAACACATCAACAGAACAACCCCACAAAAGTATGCTTACATAATTTTGTGCACATTTGTTGTAGGGCTCTAGAGTTATTAAAGTAAAAATTATGCAAAATGACAGTAAAAATGGAAAAAAAATGTACGTTTAATGATGTTTGAGACACAATATCTCATAAATCACACAATAAGCTCAAATGACATTTACCACATCAACAGACATACCCCCTGAGATTATGCATGCAAAATTTCATGCACATCTCTTTGAGAGTTCTAAGGTCATTAAGGTGCAAATATACAAAACTGGAAAACTGCAAAAATAATAATAAAACATATAAGTTTAAGGATGTTTGAGACACAGTATCTCAAAAAAAAACAACACAATGGATTTGAATGAAATTTACCAGATGAAGAGAACTACCTCAAGAGCTCATGCATGCCAAATTTCATGCAAACTCATTAAAGGGTTATAAAGTGATTTAAGGTGCAAATTATGCAAAACTGGATGGCAGTGTGTGAAAAGTACTTTCACTTTTACATCTATTTTTTTTCCCCATAGGAAATAACAGGAAATTAAAAATGTAATAACTTTCTGAATGATTAATATTTTGTCACCAAACCTTCAAAAGGCACATCTGAGAAGCAAAGGTTTTTCTACACTAAAAAGTTCTGACCACAGCCTAAAACCTTTTCTGAGATACATGTGGACAAAGAAATGACAAAAAAGTGGTAAATTTAGGATTGTTTGACACTCTGTATCTCACAAACCACAACATGGATTCACACTAAATTTGGTACATCAAGGAACCTGCATACCAAATTTCGTACAAATCCATTGAAAGGTTCCAAAGTTATTAAGGTTCAAAGATTTTAGTTTAACATAGAAGTTTGCACTCAACCCTAATATACTGGCACTATCATGCCAGTATAAAAAAATATATATATATATATATATATATATATATATATATACACATATGTATATATATGTAATAGATAAAGCACTCTGAGGTGTGCAGTCGTGCTCTGATATACGCATGCCTTGGTGTGTGTCAACCGCCCAAGGTGTGCGTATATCAGAGCATGACCACACACCTCAGAGCGGTTTATCTATCTTATAAAATGTCAAACTTGTTTTGGAGGGGGGGTAAAAGTGCAGGTGTGCGGTCACGCTCTGATATATGCAAAGTCATGTGATGTGTTTTACACAATCAGAAGTCTGGATCTAGACCACTCCTTTTTATCCATTTTCTAAATATAGATAGATAGATAGATAGATAGATAGATAGATAGATAGATAGATAGATAGACAGACAGACAGATAGAATGAATTAATGGTCAGCAATTTTTTGTATGTGCTGCCCGGGTTGCTATTTTCCATAATAACCTGTGGGTTGTTATGGAATTCACGTGCACTGGCATTTACTAATAGCACTCCTTTATTGGCTTTTGCTTTGTTTGTGGGCGGGATTAACACTTCCACAAACATGGCGGCTCCTTCACTTGCTTACCAAGGAGCCGCCTGAACATGACCCGTTTCGTTGTATTTTATTATGGTTATTAAATTTATCTGGTTGCTACTGCCTATTACAGCTTAAAAAAAGCTGTGCCTGGTTGATCCTGCCATTCATCTGCCTTGGGATGTATCCAGCCCGATCTTGACTGGAGCTGTGATGGCTGCTGCTGTAGTGCTTGTTAATTACGCTCCCAACTGGCAGAATGTAAGTTTAAAACTAAAAACAAACAAACAAAAAAAAACAGAAGCAACAAAAATGAAAAAGAGAATGTAAATTCTCCTGAAAGACAGTGTGTGTGTGTGTGTGTGTGTGTGTGTGTGTGTTCTTTCATTCTTTCACTAAAGTCTGGTTGCCAAAAAAAATTAGGAAGGAGAAAAATTGCTGAGCAGCAATTATAAAAAATAAAGGATGGAGTAGTGTGGTAGGAGACTTTAATGTACACCCTTGGTGTGGGATGCTTTATGTAGCATCCCACACCTCAGGTGTACATTAAATTCTCATACCACACACTACCCCATCCTTTATTCTCTATGTAATACTGCCATGGTAGTGGCAGTATAGTTAGGGATGCACAGTCACTTTCATGCTAAACTCCAAATTTTGCACATTCATAACTTTGTCACCGTATGACTGATTTGCCTGAAATTTTGCATGCATGGTCTGGTATCATAGGTCACTGGATCTGACAAGTTGCATTACTGTCAGATGAGCAGTTGAGGAGCTGCAGAATGCCAAAAAATGGAAAAAAATTGTGTTTTGGCATGTTTCTTTGCTCATGCCTACAGCCCGCACAATTGATCTGATTAGTTTGAAAATCTCAGGAAAGATGCAGTCTGGGTCACTTATGTGCCTTGCAAAGATTTGGTGAAAATATATTAAACCGTTCAAAAGTTATTCAAAAAACTAATTTCCCTTAATAATCAATGGGAAAAAATATATGTGTCTCTTGAAAGCTGCTGCCACTACATTTTACTGTCGCAAATGGTCCTTTCACTGTTGTGTAGTGTCCATCTTATTTTCAGTTAGCAAGAGAGAAAAATGCCTGGCGTTTAAATCTGGGGACTCCCTAGGTAAACACTGATTGTTGTGTTTACCTAGTCGGGTCCTGAGGATGACAGTCCTATCTTTGCTGTGGGGAAAACCCTCTTAGAAATACCGTTTTCAAAATCGGAACCCCAGTACTGTCACAAATTGCCAGAGAAACGCTCACAACACTTTCTCAAATCACGAAAATGTGTCATGCTATTCTTGCAAAACTGTTGCAGATTGCAATAGTACTTTGCCCAAAAACATCAATGCTTTACCATCCCCCTACAGCAAAATGGTTGGGGCTTTTGGGCTGAAATTTGTAGGGTAGCAAGCCCTGGTCCCACAGATGTGCCTTTTGGTGGTTTGGTCTCAAAACATTCAATGGACCCATAGGTACAGTGCTCTGAAGTTGAGAAATTTCCCATAGGCTAACATTGCAGTGCCCTTAACAACTTTCTGCACCCGTATCTCGATAGCGATGCGAGATATGGATTTGTTGCTACTGTAGTTTAGTCCACCATTGGCAAAAACATGTTACAAGGGTTCCTTTGGAGTACTATGGTGCTGCTGTATGGCTCCGTACTAATGTGTAAGTGGGACCACAGGGCCTGGAGGGTCCACACTCCCACATACACATACCATTACATTAAAAATGGGCAATTTGAAGGAAGCACAAGGCCAGCAGGGCCCACGTTCCCAGTAACACATACCAGTTACCAGTTACATTACACTTCCTCAAAAAGAAGGGAAATTCAATGCATTAAACTCCATTAATGCATCAGTTAGGGTTGATAGCACAGACAAAAGTTTGGAAATGTGATGTTAGGATTACACCCCTACCACCACACCCTCACCCCCACCCTCCATACACCAACAGGCATTGGGGTGAGTGTTGGGGTCAGCGGGCCTAAGTCTCATCCCAGTCTCCTATACTTCACCACCTCAGCTTGTTTACACATGGAATGGGGTGAGAGTTAGGCCGATAACTCCAATGCGCAGCTTGATGCCTGTTGGTGTGTGTAGGGTGGGGGTGGGGGTGAGGTGGTAGGGGTGTAACCCAAACATCACATTTCCAAACTTTTGTTGCTGTGCTATCAACCCTAACTGACAAAATCAACGGAGTTTTTGCAATGAATATATATATATGTAGATAGATATAGTGGATACATGATGGGCAGGAGTGTGATATGGAAAATATTGTCACTCCTGCGGAGTGACCTCTGGATACTCACAAGTGCTGAAGGCACAAGTGAGACTATCCAGAGGTCACTCTACAGGAGTGACAATATTTTCCATATCATTTGACTGCACATCATGTGTGCGACTTATACAATATGGGCGAGAGGTAAATGAGTGAGAGGGTTTTATGTATTTAGTTTGTGAATGAGTTTTTAGGCTGTGGAGTTTTCTTTTGTTGATGGGGCTGGGTGTATGTTTTGCACTGTTCTGATTGGTTGATGTGTGTGTTGCTGATGTGTAATTGGCTACATGTTGTCTATGTCTTATGTTTCATTGGATGTTGTGTCTTGGTGGGCGGGACTTAGGTTGGCGTCGAGGAATGGGGTTTCATCAAAACAAAAAATTTTTACTTAGTTTATTTTGTTTCTTACACCTTTAGTGTACTGCTTGTTTGACTTTTTTAGCTTATTTTTGTCCTGCTCATCTCAATCCCATTCACTGAAACTGTGGATGTTTCACTTTCAAGTTACAGAAGTGGTTTCACTTCTGCCACTTATTGTGGTTTGCAACGTAAAAGATAAGGTAACTACAGTTATTTTTTTGTGGTTTTACAAGCTGAATTGTTATAAGTTTTGCTCTTCACAATGATATGTTGCTTGCCTGATGTGGTTCACTTTACTCTGTGTTGGAGTCTAATTCGAGTACTCTGGCCCACATTCTGTGCATCTGCACACAGTGGGGACCTGGAGGAAGGGAAACAACAGAGTACAGAGTTATCTTTTCCTTTGAAACTTGTTACTTTGTGCCTATTTTGTGTTTGAAGGAGTCCTTGATGGAGAAACATGCTTTCTTAGAAGCAGCAGCTGTGTTTCAGGTGAAAGCATTATGGCTGTGCATTTGTTTCTATGGTGACAGAACAGGTTCTGCTTGTATGCTGAGAGAAAGGTACATAGAGTGATGATATCATGACCTGACCAGTGCACTGTGTGTGTAAATGGCTGATATCATCACTGTAGAGTAGAGGGTAAATGATTTCTCACTGCAGTAGAAATACACTGAATTATCTCACTCATTTACCACTCAACCCTATTGTATAAATATATATTTAGGGGATACATGATGGGCAGGAGTGGGATATGGAAAATATTCTCACTCCTGCAGAGTGAGATATCCATGCCTCATGATGCAGGAGTGAGAATATTTGCCATATCCCACGATTTGCACATCATGCGTGCAATTTATACAATAGGTGTGGAAGCTTCACTTTGTTTTGTTTTATCTTATGTCATTCTTTTGCTCTGAGTTGCTGCTGTGAGTGAGTGGGTATGAATGGGGTTTGTATATGTTGTGCAATTGGTTGTTGTGTACGTGTGTGAGTGGTAATAGGCTGATGAGTGTATGAGTGTGATCCATGGTTGGATGATGTGTTTTGGAGGCGGGACATGTCCGGGAGGTTGCCTGTAGATACTGTGTGTGATTTTCCTTTTTCCCTATATTTTATTATGTGTAGTGTTTAATTTTTGTTGTAGGCTGCTGTGCGTAACTTTTTCATTTGTGGTTGGCTTATATGTTATTTGTTTTGGAATGTCTGTGGGAAGCTCCATGGGAACTACAGGTAAGAGAGCAGTTTCGATTGTATGAGGTGCTTTATTTTTCACTGAGACAAACAGCAAGAATTATACAGTTTCAGAGTATATATCATGTAAGAAATATCAATTTAAAGAGGTCATGTTTAGGTTGCTGTAACATGTGAAGAAACTAAATTAAGAACTGAAGGCTTCGGTATGGAAATATGTGTGTTGTGCAGTTCACTGGTATGTTAGTTAGAGTTGGAGTCTGTAGACAGATTTTCTTTATGTTTGTTATCACAGAGATCATAAATGGGACCCAATAGGTTTACAGTTTGGATGCAGTGTGAGAGACTGTGCGACCATTCAGCAGCTTGTAGTACAGAAATGTGCTGTTTTAGGTGTGTGCCATTTGGTGCAGTGAGGACTGTACTGCTGCAGACTTCTGGTTATTTGTGAAACTGCAAGCAAAGAATGAAGAATGCAGACCAACTGCTTTATTAGGTACCTCAAACATTTCAGTTTCACATTTAAAAGAAGTTCTAACTTACTGTACACTGGGGACATGCTCTTGGAGTGAGAATATTGGCTGATGACATAGCTACAGTATGTGTAAATGTAAATATTTTCACTGTAGCTATGTCATCAACCATTTATCTCACTGGTGTGAAAATACATGATTTTATTGCCAATGAATACAACACACCCCTATTGTATATAAAAATATATATATATATATATATATATATATATATATATATATATATATATATATATATACACACACACACACACACACAATAGGGTGTGGTAGCTTGAGGTTGAGCTGGGGTTTCTATGTTAAACCTCACATTTTGCACTTTAATATCTTCACAATCATTCAACGGATTTGCACAAAGTTTTGCATGCACAGTCTCACGGGGTAGATCCCTTGTTGTGCCAGCTTTTGTTCCACTTGGATGTGCATGGATTTTGAGAGTGTGAATAGTGAAAGACATTAAAAATTTTAACTTTTTGTGACTTTTTTGTCATCCTGCTGCATCCAGATGGTTTGGAATTCTGGTCTGAAATTTTTATCATAGAAAGGGCTTACCTCACAGATGTGCCTTTCGTTTGTTTGGTGAAAAAATATTAATCTGTTTCAAAGTTATTACATTTTAAAGTTCCAATTATTTTCAATTGGAATTTCACTCTCCTGGATAGCTTCCTGGAACAGAAAAAGAATTTGGTTGAACCAAAATAAGATTCTTTTTCTTTAGGGGCCAATTGTTTTTTGTGACAGAAATTCTTTTTTTATTTTCCGCCATCTTGTTTCTGTTTCTGTAAAAAAAAAAAAAGAGTTTCAAAACCCCCAAAACTCATGGGCCCAGATATTCAGAGCAGTTGCACATGGTGCAACTGAATTGCACCAGCGCAAGTGCGGTATTGCACCAAGGAGCCATATTCAGTGGGAGCCAGTGCGCAGCACAAAATCCATTGTGCCAGTGCACACCTATAATGAATGCAGGTGCAAGAACAGGGGACATTCCCATGAATATCCAGCGTAGTGGCATATTCAACCATGAAACCATGGTGCAAGTGTGGAGCAAATTGAAGTTGCTCCGAGCAGACTTGTTCCTAGTAAAACAGGGCACAAGCACACAGACAGCAGTTGTGCCAAGGGTGGGAGTCAGAGGGACAGATATAGGGAGACAGACAGACAGGCACATGACCAGACACAGAGGGAGGGGGACAGAGAGATGGCATGGGAGAGGGAGAGAGGGGCAGAGAGAGAAAGAGGGACACACACACACATACACACAGACACAAAGCCTGTGTACCAGTGTGGCACACAGCTAGCAGCCAACTGACCAGGGGGACGGTGGACAGCAGGGGACTTGGAGAGTACATCCACCCTGATGGGAGTGGTGATGAGGGGTGTGAGGTGGCAGGAGGAACAGCTATGTGGCATACAAAGGGCCCGGTGGCAGCATGCCCGACACAGGCAGTACCATGCCCGCAGCACCGCTGGGAACCTGAGTGACACTGAGATCATAGGCTGGCACTGCCTGAACAGAGTCATGTTGAGGCAGCCCTGTGAACCACGCAGCACAGGGCTGCAGGCAGCCACCAGACAGAGCCACGCCATGGCTGTGGTGATGATGGTGACCACCGGCATGTGCCTGCCAGCCACGGGCACCAGCAAAGGTCCAACAGGGGACACCATGGGCAGCACCCAGGTGGCTGCAGCCCACCACCCCCAAACAGGTCCCCATGACTGTGCTGTCACATGCTGTGGAATGCAGTCATCACCCCAGCACACAGGCAGAGTGTACAGCACCAATGCAGGGTAGCCACAGGGTGGCAGGCATGTCTGGTGTGCATGGGGCCTGTGTCTGCACCCACATGGGCAGCTGCATGCCATCTGGGCCCTGTTCAACTGGCGCATATCAACAGGAAGGGGCTCCCAAGCATCACCCACTAGGTGGCGTGCACTGCCATGAGGTGCACACCAATGCCTGCACCACACACCGGGCACAGCCCTGCACCATGCCATGGATGTGAACATGGGAATGACCCCACAGGCTGCCCAGTGGGTGTGTGTGGCATGGTCAGGGTGCGATGGGCAGCACAGTTGTGGGGTTGGGGTGGGCAGGGTGTGCATGGTGGTGTGGGTGCTAGGGACAGGCAAGGGGCACAGCACAGCATAGCACAGGGCTAACCATGGCATGCTCCACACAGGTGACAGTGCATATCCGCTGAGGCTCTGGCAGCATCACCCTGGTCCATCCTGCCCTGCAGTGCTGTCTCCCCCAGTGTGCTGCTGTGGCATCCACCACCCCTGTCATGGTTGCAATACTGGTACATGGCCTGTGCTGTTCGGTGGCACTTCTGTGGTGCAATGCATGCAAATGAGGTTGTGCGCAATGGTAATGATATGCTAATGCACCCCACTGCACCACTCATTGGCTGATGAGCTCATTTGCTTGCGGCGGCTGAATATCAAGATATTGCACCATGTGCAATGGTATTGCACTGGAGCAAGTGGTGGTGCAACGGCCACGCATGCGTGGTGCTCAGACCTGCAGTGCGCATGTGCACTGCACTGCCAAGGTGTCAGTTGTGCAGGCCGCATGACCAGCTTGATGTATTGGCACAGCGCAAGCTGTGCAGGGCTGGCAACGCACACTTCATGCATGATGGCATGTTCCCTATAGTGCACATGTACACTGTGGGTGGGCATGGGTCCTTGGCCCATGCACTGGACACCTGCCCTGACCCTCACTATAGGTGTCTGGCTGCCAGTGTGGACACTGCCGTGCCAGATGCTGGGCCATCCCATGCGGCAGACCTTGCTCATTGTCCCAGGCATACATGATGTGGTGGTGGCCCTGCAGGGCATGCTGGTGGTGGAGGGGGGTGAAGGCTGGCATGCCAGGGTGGCCAGCTAGGGCCATTGCTAGAGTTGCCCCTGTGTCCTCTGTTTCCCCTGTTAGGCTTTATCCTATAGTCCCCCCTCCCACTGCACAGTCCCTGTTCCCTGTCCCCCTCCCTCACTGTCCCCACCCATCCCCAGCCCCTGCTGTTCCTGTGCATGGATGTGCCATATATATATATTATCTGGCATACCCTCCTGTGCCCATGTCTGCTGTGCAGCTGGCATGGGGTGCCATGTTGCAATGTCCCAGTGTCCGTCCATGTTGTGTGCATGTGGGGGGCACATGCCGTGCTTCCGTGGTTCCCTGCTGTGTGCCGTGGTCGGTCCCACTGTGGTGGTGTCCATCCCCTGGGTCAGTAGCTGTGCATTGGGGTGCCCATGGGGTGGCATTCTGGGGTATGTGGCAGGTGTGTGCATGGTGGTGGCTCATGGCCATGGTCATTGGTCAGGTACTGTCCACACACTGTGTTGGGGTCCTCCACCTGGTGTTGTGCAGCCTGTCCCATGTGGCCCGCCATGCTGCCTGCCACCTGGCCTGTACAGTGCCCACTGTGTGGGCTCCCTGTGTGCCTGTGTGGTGTGTGTGTGCTTGGCTGCATGGTCCTGGGTGTGGCCTGCTCTGGTCTTGGGGGGGTGGGGCATGGCCAACAGCCTGCCATTGGACTCCCTTGGTGGCCCTCCATTGGCTGTTGGCACCTCCTGTTGTCTGCTATCCATGCCACTGTTGTGTTCTGGGGTACAGTGTTGGGTGCCTGTGTGTGCCCTGCTGTGCCTTGCTGGTGGGGGCCTCCCGTGACCTGTCCCTGTGCTGCAATGGCCCTGTCCCTGGGTCTGTTCCATGTGCCCTGCCCCCCTCTGTTGCTTTGCTGCTTTTCTGCCATGAGTACACTGGAGCATCTCTGTGTGCACCATAGCACACTTCTGTTTGTGCCATGGCGCACCCCTGTTTGCACCATGACACAACTCTGCCTTATTCAGCCGCATTGTTCTGGTGCAGTTTGGCCTGTGCAACCTCTGAATATGGCTCCTGTTGCGTCATGGTGCATCAGATTTGCACTGCACTGGACTTGCGCTAGGCTTTGGTGCATTTCTGAATATCTGGGCCTGATGTGCACAGACAGCAAGACATGTATGTTGCTCATCAGGACTCCCTTAGCTGAATTCTGCACTTATTTCTTATTAAAATGACTCAGAAATGTAATACTTTTAAATCCTTTTTCGTGACTTGCTAGTGCTTTTTTTGTCAATCCTTTTTGTTCAAAAAAGGATCATGAGTAAACAAAAAAATTTTTAATCTTTTTTTTTTCTTGCTTTTCCTGAATCCTTTTTCATTTGAACGAAAAAGGATCTCTTGTCAGGAAAAGGGATTTCGGACTTAGTCATTTTTTTGATTCCTTTTTCATGACAAGGGATCCTTTTTCATTTCATACTGCTGTTCAAACAAAAAAGGATCTATTGACATGGAAAAGGATTTTAGACTTAGATTTTGCCTTATTCTTTTTTCTCTTTTTTTGTTTGAAGGAATCCTTTTTTGTTTCCTTTTTTTGTTGGTACAGAAAAGGATTCCTTTAAATGAAAAAAAGCCTTTTCCGTGCCATTCTCCTACTTTTGATTTGTTTCACTGGTGTCAAGTGGCACTCTCACCCTCCGATTGTCTTCCCCCTTTGTTATATATTTTATTTGCTTATTTTTTTATTTGCTTATATTTTTTATATTATTCCCTGGTGTCCAGTGAACATCCCCCCCCCAAATCCCATCACCATAATATTGTTTTCTTTCCCTGGTGCCTAGTGGTTCCCCCAACCTCCAATTCCTGAGTCCCAAAATATATTAATGAATCTCTGGTGTCTAGTGGCACCGCAGCCTCTGTTGCCCAAACCCATAAATGTAGAGTTTGTCCCTGGTGTCCAGTGGTGCCCCCCCAATGGCTGTCCATGCTGATCTTTATGATTGACCTGGTGGTGCCCCCCCCACTGTGACATGTCCCTCAAAAGCTGAAAATAAGAAAATGGTCAAATCTGTAAAAAAAAGTCCATCAGTGATGTGACTCCCCCCCACCCTGTCCTCTCACTGAGCACCCACCTCCCTGCATCCCCGAGACCTCCCACACACCCTCACTCACCTGAACAGGTCCCAGTGTGAAGATCCACTCTCTGATGGAAGATACATCTTGCTGCTGGAACTGACATCTGCTATGTGAGAAATAAGGTATGTGCAGTTCAATGCATTTTAATGGGGTTTTCAACGTTGGTGCATAACTTGCCCATTTTTTGGTTTTATTTTGATACCAAACCTCTCAGTTGTTGAGATGTGGCTCTCCTGAAAGATATCTGATGCTTCCATTTCCATACCAGGATATATGGTATACAAACGTGACTGCCTGTCCAAGCGTCGAAATGGTTGTGCAATATACCTAAGTGATACTCTCCAGGGGCTAGTCCTCCCATTGGCTAACACTGGTGACCACTGGCAAGCCTAAGCATTAAAAGTACTCCTCGGAGCACATAACAAATCTCTCATGGTTATGTCTGTCTACATTCCTCCCAGACAGATGGCCGCAGGTTTCGATGCTCTTATGGAAAGCATAAGCACATTAAACCTTACCTCTGAACTGCTACTTCTAGGGGACTTCAGTGCCAATTGGCTCTCCCCACAGGCCAGCCCTTACAAGGATGCTTCTCCTGCTGTCCACCTTTCACAGCTGGCAAATCTCCTACCAGAGTAAACTACAAAACTGGAACCAGCTCCTTACTGGACTGGGTCCTTTCCACTAACCTGTGCCATATATCTGGGACCATTGTACTCCCAGATGCCCTTAGCAACTACTCACAGGTCCTGTTTCAATGGTCAAACAAATTCATCAAACCCCCTCCTAGAACAGTCACTAATAGGGTCCTTAAATGGGGTCACCTCAAACTACTAAAAGCTGACCTTCAACAACAAGACTGGCTTCTATTCTTTAACACTTGCAAGGTCGACTCTGCTCTAGGTCACTTCATCAGCTTCTTCAACGCTGCCTGTGATAGGCATGCCCTGCTTAAAACTAGGAAAACTAAAGGCCCCTGCAATCCTTGGTTCTCTCTGGACTTGCTTGACATGCTGATATCTAGGGACCACCTATGGCTAAAGGCTCGAGCCTCTAGAAATCAGGTTGACATGCAGAACTACAAGAGAGATCGGAATAACTGCACCAGGGCCATGCGTGCAGCAAAAAACATGTACTTCAAGGAAGCCCTCTCCCAATCATGGAATGATGGCAGAAAGTTCTGGAACAACCTCAAACAAGCTACAGATACTGACACCAAACCTGCACCCGCCATGCTTAATATTGATGGTGCTGTTACACTGGATCCCAGAACAATTGCAAATTCATTTAACATGGCCTTCACTGACTTAAGTGGAGTACTTCCCCCTGACTTCCATGACCTGCCCAGCCCCGCTGACCCTAGTAGAATTACGGGATGAAACCCCCCCATCCACCTTTTCATTTTAAAGTTCTTATGGTGGCGGAAGTAAAAAGCTACCTCCTTAAGGTCCTAGGCAAATCTAGGTACAGTGGTGATACCCTCGACCTGAAATTTGTTGAACTGACACTCGACAAAATTCTGTCCCTTCTCACCCACATTGTCAACACATTGCTAAGGTTGTCGCAATTCCCTGGCTTGTGGAAAGCAGCCACCGTGACACCTATTTTCAAGAGTGGTGACTGGACTCTGGCCGGGAATTACCAACCTATCTTTATTTTTCCTTCATTTTTTAAAACATTGGAGAGAATAGTGGCCGATCAGTTAGTAGACTATTTGGAAAAATACCAGCTACAATGCTCACAACAACATGGGTTCAGACATGGCCACAGCACTATCACTGCACTGCTAGACTACATGGGCTATATCCACAAATTCCTTGACCTATGTCTCCTCATCAGTACAGTCTATATTGACTTAACCAAAGCATTTGACACAGTAAACCATGCCGTGCTGGTCAAACAGCTTACAGACATTGGTCTCTCCACTGATACAAAGGCCTGGTTTCAAAGTTACCTGTCAAACCAGTCGCAACAGGTTAAGATAGGTAATACTCTGTCCGACAGCCGATCAGTCCATTCTGCAAGGGTCCATTCTGGGTCTGTTCTTATTTAGCATTTCCTAAACCAGCTCCCAAATGCCTGCCAATGTCAGTTACTACAGATGATGCTGTACTATTCATTAATGATTCAGACCCTAACACACTTCAACGCAACCTGCAGAGTAACTTTTCGGATGTCGAACGATGGTTTAAAGAACACGAACTGGTGATGAACTACAAAAAGACTAAAATGATGGTGTTATCCTCTGCCCACAGCTGGCACAGATCTTACCCCCTTCTTATCACCAATGATGTGGGCTCTCCCCTTCAACTTGTGCAACAATTTAAATACCTGGGGATCATGGCTGACAGCACAATGTCCTTCGCCCATCACATAGACAATGTTGCTAAAGCAGTCAACACATGCATTGGCCTGTTGCACAGGCACAAGCACAGTCTGACTCCCAAGGCACTCAATCTAGCTGTCCACAGCTCGTTAGTCTCACTTAGTGATTATGGGTTGGTAATTTATGGTTCTGCCTCAGATACCACCCTCTGTCACTTAAAAATAGCCCTTAACAAAGCCTGTTAACTCATTACAGGAGCCCCCTGACTGATGCACACCTGCAATCTTTATGCACAGGTTAACTGACTACAGTTCTCAGACAAACTCATGTTCCAATCCTGTCTCCTGGTGAAAAAGATGAGCCTAGGCTTATTTCCCCCTGGGGTACAAAATCTCCTCTCACCTTATGACAATACAAAGTGTAGCCACAACTTGGGAAGTCAGATTTTCAAAATTGCTCATTGTAGGACATCATTGGGCCAAAGATCATTCGCTCATCATGCACCTCGCTGGGTGAACTCTCTTCACCCTGACATCTCCTTGGTAACCTCATTAGATTCTTTTTAAAGAAAACTGAAACATCAGTTAGCTACGAATTCTAACTATGACTGCTACCCTTAACTCTCAGCTTGCAACTGTCTCAATACCTCTTAATTTCCTTCCTGTGTGCACTCATCTAGATAATCTTGTATGCACTTAACGCCACTGGCCCCCTCCTTCCCCGCACCACTATCCCCTTCCGCCCTTCCCACTCCAGTCCTTCCCACACTTTGGCCTTTTCTACCTGGGCCTACCACACCCCTCCACCTGCTTGTGTGATGAAGCCTTTTGATTAATTGCTTCCTCCCCCTGTAATATCTGTTTGCCCCCTCCTGTCTCTTCTTTTTGTAGTCTGCAGCAGTAGACTCATGATGATCCTTCTGCAATTTCTTTGTGTCCCAGGCCACTTCATTATTTAACATTACCATTGTTATTTTTTTTGGACTACCACATGTATTCGTTTGTCATTGTTATCCATAGTTACAGTAATCCCATTGTATCATTTGTTGTATAAGCTGAGACGTGGAACCTATGTAATCAACTTGTTCTCAAAGGTTTTAATTCTAGATTTCAATAAATAAAAAAAAAGAAAACATTTTTTTTTTCAAAATGCTCTTTTCCAGACCCCACCTCATGAACAGTGTCACTGGAATTACCCAATTGCAGCCCAAAAGTAGATTTTGCAGTCGCGTGATGAAGTCGCCTTTCAGTCCCAATTTGAAAATTTTCACCACTGTTGTTCATGAGGTGGGGTCATAAGAATGGTATGTTAAAAATGTGGGCTTAAAATATGCAAACATGGCAAAGTTATGTGCATACAGGTACACTGAAATCTCCCTATGCACACTCGTAACTTTGGTAATTTTGAATATTTTGACTCTTAACTTTATATATAGCCTCTTTTTTTTACACCTCCTCATGAACATGACAGCTGTCATTCTTCAAATTCTGCCAAAGCTGTCTTTTCACACATGTGGTGTGCAGTGACGTTGTGCTGGCTCGGGGTTACATTTTGACTGGGAGTTTGAAAGGTTCACTAATGTGTACATGAGGCTGGGTAATAAGGCATTGCTGATTATTTGGTTGTTATTGCCTTACAAATGGAAGTGAAGGGAGTGTGCTGCACTTCCACAGCAACATACGGTACATATACGCATTTATAGAGGGATGGGAGCACAGGGCCCCACAGGCAAATAAGGACACTATCAAAGTATATGAAAAATTAAAGCTGGATGGGGCCCTGCATTCCCACAGGGAAATAAGGATAACATTGTACTATCTCAAAAAGTAAGGAAATTCATTTAAAAAAAGCGTCATTGATGCACTAGTTAGAGTGAAAGTGAAAAAAGTAGGGAAATATGGCATTAGGGTTTCCAACCCTAATATCCCACCCTATCCTGCAGGCAGCAAACCAGGTGTGAGGTGTGCCATGTGGTTCTCAGACCTAACGCTCACCCCATTGTCATTCATTGTACACATCTATGCATATTTTGTGATGGAATGGGGTGAGCGTTAGGCTTGAGAACCTCAAGGCACACCTCCTGCCTGGTGTGCTGCCTGCAGGGTGAGGGTGGGGTGTTAGTGTTGGAAACTCTAAAGCCACATTTTTGTACTTATTTTTGCTTTAACCTAACTAGTGCATTAATGAATGAATATATGTATACATATACATCTATAGATACATATATTCCACTTTAGTAACATAATATATTGTTTCTAGCCTGCCTCAAAACCAAGAACACATTATAGCTCATTTTCAGCACAGAAGGAAAGGGACAATAAATTTGGTTGTTAATTAGACGTACTACAGAGGCAATAAATGCCTTTGACAGGCTGAGTAAATGCAAAGGTGGTCAGCCACAAGGTATATTGAGTAATGCTTTAGGAGTCCTTTTATTGCTGAGTTTGCATGCTAATAAATCTAATTATTGCAATTGCATTGCATGGTTATAAACAACATAGGTAAAGTTTTAAATCCATTCATTTAGGGATGGCTCTATTTCAAGTCAACACTGGGCCATTTAGTTATTGGAGAAACAATGAATCAGTCTTGCATTTATTCCTGTGCTCAACATGCTTTTTTCAGATACATAAAAGAAGCATTAGACTGCATGTAAATACAACAGTAGGAGGAAGAAAAAGTGTTAATGCAAAGCATTTTTTTCTGGTCTTTAGGACCTTTGAGGTTATGTTGTCTAGTATTTAGAGCACAGAACTGTGAAGCTAAAGACCCAAGTTTGGCTCTCACATTTGCTGTGTGACCTTGAGAAGGTATCTTAATCTTCTTCTACTCCCTCTCACTGTGCTTTCACTGACCTCATACCTTATTACTCAGTAGTTGCTGCCACTGTTCATGGCTTGTAAAACACTTTGTAATACAGTGCAGTGTGTATAAAGACACTATATAAATCCAACTAACTTCCTTCCTTCCTTCCTTCATTTTATATATTGTAGCAGAAATCTGAAGGCAGTAAATAATCTTAAATATGGGCCCAATTTTCAAATGGGGACACATGGTTTGCGACCAAGCCCTGCATCCCTGAAAAGTTTGCTGCACCTGTGGCCAAGTGTTTACCACAACTTGCACCCAGTTTTATAACCTGGGATGCAAGTTGTGACAGTGCTTTCATTTTATGGCAGCTTGTGCTAAAGCTGTAGCACAACACATGTAAAATGGGCCCCCCATGGATGCAAAGTTAGACCAGTGAGGAGGTGATCTAACTTAGCTGCAGTGCCTCAATGGACTTGCGGCAGGGGGGTTGCAGAAAGATTCCTTCCAAAATTGCACATGCAGCACAATTTGACATGTCGGCACTTGCATCAAACTCTCAGCTGCAAGTCCGTTGCAGCAACCGCAACGCTTTTGAAAATCCACCCCAGAAATGGAGCATTTTGATTAGCTGACTGCATTATAAATGGGTTATGCTGATGGCTAGAAACTATTATATGCAATACAAAATTGAGTTTAATCAATGAACACATTTATTTAAAAAAATTGCTCAGTTCAGTAATAGCATTAAGGCAATCCTGGCGATAGGTTACATTCATTAATCTAATCCTAAATGTCACAAATTACAGGAGAGGGTGTGGTACTCTGTGCTGTACTTGGCTGTTGTGCAGTAGCTGGTTGTTCTGTCCTCAGAAAATGAAGTGAAGACCACAGGTATTTTTGCAATGCTGCAATAAACTATATGCTATTGACATGGGCGACTGTTGTTCACATGCCTGTGACAAAAGGCATGATGCAATTCATGTCTTTAAGTTGGCTAAACATTCCCAAGACCCCCTATTAAGGTACCACTACAAGGGGATCCAAAATGTTGACAAACATGTGAGTACCAAAACTGGAATTTTCCACTCAAAACTTACTAATATCAAGTTAGACCCTAGAATACCCTGAATAATCATATATCTTTATTCCTGCTGAAATGTAAATATGTCACTGCTAGAGGATTATCTTCAAACTGCAAACTCTAACATATTTTTACTTCCATTGCAGCTAATCAAACATCTTCACTACCCAAGCCTAATCTCTCCTCCCAGCTCTCTGCCCCTTTCTGTTTTCCTTTCTCCCAAATCACTCTTGAGATAAAGTGGAACATGAATGCTTATCCTTAAGCATCATCTGTTCATGAAGATATTTTGGCCTCCTCCTGGACCAGCACCTCAGCTACTCTGGCCATATGGTGTATACTGTAGCCAAGTGCTTTGCAATGCTTGAAGCACTATATAGTGCAAAGAGCTGCCTGCCCTCAACATCAGCAAACAGGTGGTAGAACCCTCGATCCTCCCACTACTGGTCTATGAGTGTGTTATCTTCTCTGGAGCCCACCCAACTACCCTAGCCAAACTTACCACATTGTTTATGCTTTGTGTAGATTCGTTCTGGAAATGTCTTCCTTCACCCACCTCTGCTCAGAGTACAATGATCTAGGCTCTGAGGCACTTGCTTCACACAATCTTAGTTGGTGCTAAATACTGGTCAGGTAAATGACCTAGCTGCCTCACAGATCTCTTCTTACCCTCCTCTAACCCATCCTACTTACTTAAGTCAGAGGTAGCAGGCTAACTCCACATCCCATGATGTAGGTAGAGCTTAGGGCAGGCTTCCATCAGATATAGACTCCCTAACATTTGGAACATCCTCCCTGTCAAGCTCGCTACCACTTCCAGCCCCCAGTTGTGGAAGTCCTTGATTAAGGGGCACTACAAAACCCCCTCAGTCCTGCCACAATTGCTCCTGGTCATTCCGTGTGTCGGGCTCTTCTGAGTTAGCAAAGAATAGCCATGCTCACCATAGTCTAAAATGTAATAATAGTAAATACATCATCATGTGTAAGACTTCTGCTCTTAATACCATGGACATTTTGACTTACTTAACTCATCTGGAATGCAAGGTTATCTGCACTGTGTACCAACATACATCATGCCTACAGTAGTAGTCAATATGTTGGTTGCGGTGTAATTGTATTCTTGCACTCTGTAAATATGTACAGTATATTCTTTGTTTTCTTTGCACTATGTAATTTGTAACTAAGTATCCCCTCTGTATTCTTTGCATTACATATATACAGTATGCATATATATATCTATATATATATATATATTTACATATATATCTATATCTATATATGTAAATATATATATGTGTATACAAGTGACTTGCAAAAGTATTCAACCCACTTGAAAGTTGTCAGATTTTGTCTGTATTACAAATGAGACTTACATATATTATTCCAGTCAGTATTTTTATTGCAAACTCATATGCTCTAACAGTATATCTTCAAAGCCAAAATTAATTATCCGTCAGCAGATCTTTTAAAGAAAATTAAAAACTGGAAAATGCTGCTTGCAGAGGTATTCAACCCCTACACACTAGTATTTGGTAGAGCCACCTTTTGCTGCAATAACAGCTTTAAGTCTTTTGGGGTAAGTATCTACCAGCCTTGCACACTGTTTGGGAGTGATTCTTGCTCATTCTTCTTGGCAGATTTGTTCCAGGTTGTTCAGGTTGGTTGGGTGACGCTTGTGGACCGCAATTTTCAAACAGTGCCACAGATTCTCGATGGGATTGAGATCTGGACTTTGACTTGGCCACTGTAGGACATTCACCTTTTGTTGTTTAACCACTCTGTGTTGCTTGGCCTTGTGCTTGGGATCATTGTCCTGCTGAAGGTGAAGTTTCTCCCAAGCTTCAGTTTTTAGCAGACTGAAGCAGGTTCTCTTGCAGTATCTCCTGTATTTTGCTCCATCCATTCTTCCTTCAGTTTTAACAAGATGCCCAGTCCCTGCTGATGAAAAGCATCCCACAGCATGATGCTGCCACCACCATACTTCACTGTAGGGATGGTGTTTCTCAAGAGCATGGGCAGTGTTAGGTTTCGCCACACATGGCTTTGAATTTTTGCAAAATCTCTATCTTGGTCTTATCAGACCACAAAACCTTGTAGCCACATCTTAGCTAGGTCACTCTCATGCTTTCTGGCAAACTCCAGACGTGCTTTGATATGGTTCTTTTTGAGTAATGACTTCTTTCTAGCCACCCTCCCATACAGGTCAGTATTATGCAGAGCTCTTGATATGGTTGACTGGTGCACCTTCACTCCACTCTCAGCCACTGAACTCTGTAGCTCCTTCAAAGTGATTGTTGGCCTCTCTGTGGCTTCCCTCACTGAATCTCCTTCTTGTTCCGGACACTGAGTTTTGAGGGACGGCCTTGTCTCATTAGTGTCTGGGTGGTGTGATGCAGCTTCCACTTCCTCACTATTGATCCAACAGTGCACACTGGGATATCCAAACACTTGGATATTATTTTGTACCCTTTGCTAATTTATGCATGTCTATTACTTTATCTCTAACTTCCTTAGAATGCTCTTTAGTCTTCATTTTCACACCCTTCCTTCAGATTCACAGTCTGACCAATGGTCATTAAACTGAGGGGGGGTTTTATCCAGAAAATGTGAGCTACTTTAATGTTTCAGAGGTGAGGCCAATTGTAAGCCAATTGTGTCCTCGTTAGGGCAATATTTTTCATCTGTGTAAACTTGGAGCTTCCAGAGGACAGGGGTTGAATACTTATGCAAACAGCATATTTCAGTTATTTATTTTTCTTAAAAATATTTTTTAACATAAAACCAATGTCACTTTAAAATAATTGTTTTGAGGGTCAGTCTTTTTAAATAAAATATTACACAGAACAAAATCTCAATGTATCATTTGTCATTCAGACAAATCTGACAACTTTCAAGGGGGTTGAATACTTTTGCAAGTCAGTATATATATATATATATATATATATATATATATATATATATATACTGTATATATATATATATATATATATACACACACACGCACACACATATGTATTCCTCTGCTATCCTATGTCCCCCTTCCCACCTCCAAGTCACAACTGGAAATAAGCCTCCAGGGTTCTGTTTGCTTACCTGGTAAAATAGATTTTAAATCAGCAATGGTACCCTTTTTGAGAGTCCTGATGGATTAAGCGGCTTCTTGTTTTTAATAGCAGCTGAGTTATATCATGTTGATTATGATCATTATAAACCTATCATTGTTATCTGTAATTGTTTTCCTCCCAATGGAAATTATCTTTGGTTACCACCTATGGTAAGGTAGTGTATACATGGAGATGAAAAAAAAAATTTGGCCCAATGGCAATATAGTTCCAATGTAAGAATATGGAACTACAGGATAAGTAAGCAACTCCATGATTATTTAAATAATCATTAAAATCTCAAATCAGTTTGGTTTTCACCAAAACGTGAGTACAATCCATGCCTTACTAGAATTCATAGACCTTATCATGAACAACTCTGATCAAAAAAATACTGTAAATACCACTTTTATGGACATACAGTAAAAAAAGTTGTTGAAGTTCCTGGTCACAAAATCTTATTGTATAAACTTTGAAACCAGCTGTTTTTCATTTTGTCTTACCTGAGGTTCCAGTCTTATTTGTCAAATAGATTCCAGTTTGTAGACAAATCTGGTTCACTTTTCTTGTGCTTGCCAGTTACACACAGTGTCCAACAAGTTTCCATCCTGGAGCCCATTCTGTTTGCAGTCTACAGTACATTAATGATTCTCCCGGTGTGTATGCTAATTTGAAACTGAAATAGTGTAGTTCTCCTTATTCTTTACGCTTAGCTTCAAGTCATCTTTCTTTTTATAAATAGTCTAAAACCATATTTGAAATGACAACCTGAGCACTGTTTCCTTTAAATGGTATACCCGTCCTGCCTGGTTTTTTTTACACCTGTTAAGAGTAAGTTTTCTTCTTTTAAATTAACTGCTAGGCAGTCTATTTCAGTTGTAGTTTTAATTTCATACTTAGATTGGTATATATTTATATTATGTCTTTTTATATAGCCTAGGATGTGCCTTTAAACAGGTTATTAAGTAGCTGATGCACTTATCCAGTAACCAAATAACATTGATAAATCAATCGTTTCATTAATCAATCAGTTCTAAAATTCTTTTATTTGCCGATAAGACTGTTATTGTCTCATTCAGCACAGGTTTGACTAGCCTTTAATATCTTTGTGCAACAGGATTGAAACAATTTTAACAACTGATTGATAGATAACAAGCTGCTGCTCATGCCTCTAAAACCAGGACTATGTTATATGTTCATATTAAGAGTTACAGTGTCTCTTATGGGTATAAAGCTGTGTTTACATGGCCGACGTCACTTCTTTGCAGCACTGAAGCACTCCCCCAATGCAAGAAGATGCTCTACTTTTGTGTCTACATACCATCTTCTCAGCACCAATGCAAGATGTGCTGGAGATGGGCTGGGAGTCAAGTGGTGGTCAGCTAAAAACAGCCAAAAGATGCCCGCAAGGTCTGGTGCATGGGCATGAGCAGTGCAGCCTGTCCACATGGCCGCTTAAACCACTTGCTCTGGAATGTGTTCCAGACTTTCTGGGACTGTGAGAGTGGAGTAATGACTGACTTACCATGATCCGGTTAGTGTCCACATGATGGCATTTGCACCTTAGCAACTTGAGTGCTCGGAATGCTGCAGTGCAAATGCCACCATGTAAACAGGGCTTAAGAGTACATTCTCAAGTTCTTTGGGTGAGAGAACTGTGAAGTGAAGCTGAGCAGTTCTGGCACACAAAGGACTTGAAGAAACTCTTATAGTCATAAGAGACACAGGACATGTACATATAAACACAAATCATGTTAAACACCTTTGTTTAAAAAATTAATTTTTTTTTATTTAGTTGTTTAACCAGGTATAGCACACTAAGCTGAAAGCTTTTTTACAGGAGCGACCTGGGAGCACAAGGAGGTTAAATGACTTGCTTAGGGTCACACAGTATGCAAGTGGAAGCTGTGGGATTCAAACCCCAGGTCTGGTCTGCTGGATGTCACCAGATTTGTAGCTCAGAGCCTTAGACCACTGCACTATCCTGCCTCCATTTTAATTTTAATTTTGAATTTGAATTTATAATCATTTTTTTTGCAGAATATTAACGACTCCCCTTTGTGGGGAAATGGACTATGCCAACTAAAATTAGAACTTCATAATTTTAGAATTATGTCAAAGAGTCACCCTCTTATGGCTATAAAAGTACCTGGAATGTGTAGAAATACAAAATTCTGATTGGTTGAGGATGATGCCATTTACTGTAGCTGTGTGGAATGAAGAATGTCATCTGTAGAATTCTGTTAGAATAACCATTCCACTTCCAAATGCTTTTCAGAATTTCTGGTAAATTTCATGGAAAGCAAATGGCATATTTTCTATTTAAACGGAGGAACAGTTTTCTCAGTTTACCTTGAAGAATCGATGTGATCTGCTGAATTTGGGGACAGTTTCTAAACAGACACCCGACCATCAAAACTTTATGGAACCCCCAGACAGGTGTCTAAGGGCAATCAGGAACCAAGTGAGTGTATTTCTGAAGCAATTCAACAATTTTCTTCAACAGAATTCACATACGAATGCAGAACTGTGGAATTAGAGCAACATTATATAATTTCAAAATATACCACCGCAGAATTATGCCATTCTGATTTCAATGGAATTTCACAGAATAAGTAACAATTTTTCAAAATTCTGCAAGATTCTGCTTCTTGAAAATTTCACAGAGCACTAATATTTACCTAAAAAAGACATTTGTCAGCTTTTCCCTGTAGCATTACAGGGATTAAAAAATGCATTAATGCCACAGGATGTTCTCCATACTGAAACAGAATGCTGTTTTCTTATGTTTTTGTTACAAACAGAAAACTCGAATGGTCTGCCTTAAAAAGTACTGGCTGCTGCTCCCATGTGTCCCTGAGGTTAATACTGTGCCAAGCTTTGGGTAATCTCATTCATGGCAAGTCTGAATTCTTGGGGGGTATGTCAAACAAACATATTGCCTGTTACTATAAGGTGTTCTGACCTCTGCTAATGTGCATGCCAGGAATCATGGATGGAATGTTCAACTGGAAAATTAAAGAGGCTGGATAGCTTATTTTCAATCAAGATGACTCTATCAGAGGTCAGAATATCTTATAGCAACAAGCAATGCATTTGTTTGACATAGGCCCCCAAAATTCAAATTCATCATAAACTTGTTTATCCACAGCTCCATATGGCATCAACCTTGGGGATGTGCAGGAGCAGTGGCCAGTACTTTTCAAGGCAGACTCCACAAGTTTTCAGTCTGCCACTAAACAAACAAACACACACACACACATGCACACATGCACACACTGTAACATTCTATTTCAGTAAAAAGAATATCACGTGGCATAAATATATTAATGATTCACTGCAATGTCAACAGGACAGCTGATATAATGCACTTGACAAATTAGGGGAAAAGGTGACAGTATCCCTTTAAAAGAAACCATGACTCCTATTTATTCCCTATAAAATCTCTTACAGACTCTTTACGTCAAGTATAATGTCAAACATTTTTTAATATCTGGATCCACTGATCAATACTAAACCAAATATTTTTATTAAAGAGTGGGTATTTACTTCTAATAAATAGACAGCTCACTACTGTATTTATTGTATTTCGATGTTTTAGTATTACTTTCTACTTTTATAAAAAAAAATATGTGGTAGGGCAGTGAAACCAGTTTTCAACTTTGCTTTTCACACTGCTTGTAAAAAGAATTTAATAGAATTCTGGTATTGTGATGGCAGAAACTGCCAGCTACTTAGGAGCTCAGGGTATTTCGGTGACAAACTAAAATAAAAAGATACTTCTTTCAGCAATAAACTTCACTTTTTATATGTTACACTGTTGTGGTTCACTTGTATGATTTTACCATTTTTTAGAACAATAATTGGCTGCTCTTTTCTTCTTCCCAAATAAAATCTGGTTATGAAGAAAATGTCACCAGCTAAATTATAACAGAATATCACAGGCTATCAAAACTGACATATTTTTATTAAATATATGTTTTGGTGATAGAAAGTGTTATTTCTCCATAAAGATCTGAAACCAGATTTGTTGTTTCCCACTGAAATACACTGCCAGCCTCACCAGTACAGTTTCTGATGTCATAATACAAAGACTACATTGGATTCTTTTTTACTAGCAGTTGGCAAACTACAAATAAAACAATGTAAAGGTAAGTAAAGAAACATATTAAAGCAAACTGAATGATTACAGAGACATCCAAAGGCTCCAATTCTTTAAGATATACATCCTTACAAAGCACTTGCTGTTTAACTCTTTTTTGTCCGCCAACTGACCCAGACCCCCCTTTAGTCTTCCACAAGTGCCACTGTTACCCATCCTGCCAAAGCCCTCTTACCTGCAGCCTCTGAGCTCTGAACCACCCATGATTCACAATGATACCATTCCCCTTTTTATTCCCTCCGTGGTGGGTTAACCTGCAGTTCCTTGGCATCCACCTACACATCCAATCAACTGCAAGTGGAGGAGAAGTCTGGCACTTCTCAGGGTCAGGGACAGAGGCACATTGGTGGACGTGGGGCATCATCCTCCTGGCTGGTGGCATTTTCCTTAGTTATGTGCCCCTAGTGGAGTGGACATGCAGTGATGTCAGCGGTACTGTCAGGTGTGCTTCTGCACCTGAAGCACTGCCACTCACTACTCTACCAGTCTTGCTTGTGTGGTCTCCAGCACACCAATCTCCCCAGCCATTACTAGGGGTCAGACAGTTAAACTGCATAACCCTCCTGCCCCAGAGGAGGAGGAGAGCAGTTCATTGAATGCTCAGTCATCCCCCGCCAACCTTCTGATGCCCAGGGCTCATTCTCAAACCTGGATAATTGGCACCACAGGCAGTAGCACTGATGCTGCACTGGTGGGCTGGCCACTAAACTAAATGCTTATGACTATCTGGAAATGTATTTATTTATAATTTGTTAACTGGGTAGGGGACACACCAAGCTGTAGCTAATTTCCAGGCACATCATTAAGGAGGGGGTTACAAGGGAAGGTACATGACAAAAATCAATAAAATATACAGGTACAAATGTGAACAAAGCCATACAGTGAACCCAAAACAGGCAAGGTTGCAATGGTAACAATAAACCCAGAGGCTAAAAGATCAAATAAGGTACAGTACATACAGTCAAAAGTGCAGTAACAGAAAAGTGGGAGATGAGATTGGGAAAGGGAGGGATTAGTTAGCTTGAAGAGCAACAGGGGCACAAATGAACCTTCAGAAGTGGTTTTAAGTGACAGGATAGGAGGGTGAGAGACAGAGAGAAGTAAGTTGTTCCAATGTTTTAAACACTACTGCAGGAGGTCCTTCCATGTCTTAAGCATATTTTACTAGGGCATGCTAATTTTTTATTTTGTTTCATTTTATTGCGAGGTGGTAGACTGAGTTAAGAACCCATTGCCAGCCACACCTGACAATTAATGTAGTATAAGATCCATGTTACATATATTTCTTTCAACATATAACTCAAAAGTTGTATGCTAAACATGGAACTAAGTGCTATGGTCTAGGACAACCTGGATATTTCTGGAACTGTGGTGTAAGTGAGAGGGAGAAAATGCTGATCGCAACCCCCCAAGAGGAATTACTGCATACTAGATATACCCCCTCTGTTGGATGGAAAGGATTCAGTGGCAATATATTCAGAGGATGCAGCAGTTAAAAGGAAAACAGGTATAACAGGAGTTCACGTCATGGCCTGGTCCTAGGCAGGCAAATAGGACTGAATGCCTGTCATTGTTGCTTCTTATGTTGGCGCGCTTGCACAGCTAACATCTTGTGGTAGTGCAGAATTGGAGGCATGGTCACTGTTGGGCGAATGCAGGGCACGCATCAGTAGGTGTGTCCCTCATTCCCGAATCAGTCTGCATGTCGATGCCACACCACTCAGGTGAGCACATCTAAGGAAAGGTCCGCTGCAATGTGAGCAAAGTTCGTCATATGCAGCGGACCTCCCGATGTGCTTACCAGACACAAACATGGTGATACACTACTCTTCAAATTGCCAACTTCGAGGGTGCCCAATCTCCCTGTTGGCTTATCCTGCCCCCAATGTATGTGTCAGCATAAAGAGCCCCCCTATTTGTTATATGCTGAGGGGTGTGCCCAATCCCCCTCTGCTCTTGCCCCCTCCCCCGGTTTCCTTGTGTGCCAACGAGGGTGCCTAATTCCCCATTGGCTACAGCTGCCCCCCCAAAAAACAAGGCTCCATTGGCAAGCTGGGAGCCCACCCCAGTGTGCCACATGCCCCTGTAAACATAAAAATGGTCCCATGATGTTTTTTATTTTTTTTTTGTCCCTGTAAGCAAAAAACAGTCCCTCGCCATCTCCCTGCCCCCCTCTCACAACCCACAACAACCCACTGTGCACCCTACCTTCCCACATCTCCCTCACCCCATACTTACCTCTGGAGTCCGACGCGATGATCTTCGGTGGACTGGGAATATGTCTGCACTCTTCAAATCTGACCGCGAACTGAGGAAATGCCGGTAAGCTGTATAATGGAATAAATAGGGTTTTTGCAACTTTGATGCATATCTCAGGCATTTTTTGGAATTTTGGCACCAAATTTTCAACATTGGGTTTTTGTGACCCCTCCTCCAGAATTCTTGCACTATCATGGTGTTATTCGGTCCTGGAAGGTGATTTCGTGGTCACTGTGCAGAATCACCTTTCAGGACTGAGTAATGAAACAACAGTGCCACTGTTCATGAGGGGAGCTCTCAAAAAGCCTATGTTGCAAATTTGGTGACAAAACTCCCAAAAATGGCTGTTTTACGAGCGTGCGTTGCACTGTTTCTATGCACACTTGTAACATCATGGATTTGTAATATTTTGACTCTAGATTTTCAAACTTGCCATTTTTCCACACCTCCCGATGAACAGTACAGCTGTCATTTTACATATCCTGCCCAAAATGTGTTTTCCCACATCTGGCGCAGAATAGAGTGGTCGCTGTGTGAAATCACTTTTTGGGACAGTTTGAGGAAATGATGGTGACACTGTTCATGAGCAGAGGTCCTAAAATGCATATGTTGAAAATTTGGTGCCGAACATCCATAAAATGACTGTGTTACAAGCATGCATTGCGCAGTTCCCACGCACCCTTGTAACTTCGCAAATTTGCAATATTTCAATGCCAGATTTTCAACACTGGCATTTTTTCACACCACTTTATGAACAGTACAGCTGTCATTTTTCACATCCTGCCCAAAATGTGTTTCTGCACCTGTGGCGCAAAATGGCGTGGTCGCTGTGGGAAATCAACTTTTGGGACAGATTAACAAAATCGCAGCACCACTGTTCATAAGGGGAGGTCCCTAAATGCGTATGTTACAAATGTGGCTACCAAAACTCCCCAAAATAATTGTGTAATGGATGTGTGTTGTGCAGTTTGTATGCATGCTCATTGCTTCACCAATATTTCATATTGTCACTCCAGATTTTCAGCGTTGCCATTTTTTTACGCTTCCTCATGAATAATACAGTTGTCATTCTCCACATCCTGCCCAAAAATGTGTTTTTGTCCCTCTGTCTCCAAATGGCACAGCCACTGTGCAAGACCACCTTTCAGCTAACAAAGTGATTGTGCCACTTTTCATGAGGTGGCCTGACAAGCAGCCCATGTTGAAAATGTGGAGTGAAATTACCAACACACGCCTATGATGTTAGGGTTTTCAACTGTAGCACCCCACCCAGTACAGACTGACAGGCATCCAGGGTTTACTTGGTTTACTTGGTTACTTGGTTTACTTGGTTTCAAAGGACAAAAGAAGGCTATTGCCCATCGAGATTGTCCCCCACCACATTGGTGGGATAATTATACCTTGTAGTTGTTAAACTCGAGCCAGCAATCCAGCCCTTTTTTGAAGACTGTATTGGAGCTACTGTCTACTAAGTATTGTGGGAGGAGATTCCACAGTTTGGGGGTTCTTACTGTAAAGTAGTTTAACCTTTTTGTTGTTTTAGCTTTAGATACAAATATCTGGTTGTTATGATACCGAGGTGAAGTCTAACTGGTGGAGAAATGTAAGCCACAGTGTTGCATTAACTCTTGAGAATTCCAGATTTTGTACAATAGGAGAAGGTCACCTCTGGTACATCTTGTGCGTAGTGAGTGTAACCCTGTAACTCTTAATCTTTCCTCGTACTCGAGTCTGGATAAATAAGAGACCATTTTTGTGGCTCTTCTCTGCACCCTCTCAACCCTGTCTACGTCCTACCCCAGATAGGGACTCCAGCAGGGGGATCCATAGTCCAAATGGGGCCTGACATAAGCCCTATACAAGGGGATTATGCATTCCTGTGTCCTAGACACAAATGAACGTTGAATCTGAGTGAGCAAGGCATTAGATTTCCTGGCTATCATCCTGCAGTGATCACTAGATGATAATTTATTATTAATGATTACCCCAAGATCTTGTTTTAATGGTGACACATGAAGGGCAACACTGTTCAGAAAATAGGTCTGCCTAGGGTTATTCTTACCAAAGTGTACAACATGACACTTGCCTGAGTTGAGTGTCATTTTGTTTAAAACTGCCCATTCTTTGATGGATTTTAAATTGTTCCTCATGGAATCTCTGTTTATCGATGTAAGAACAGAGCCACACAGCTTGGTATCATCAGCGAATTTTGAGAGAACAACTTCTGGGCTGGCCTGCAGATCACTAATAAAGATGTTAAACAGGATCGGCCCCAACACGGACCCCTGCAGGACCCCACTGGTCACACTCAGTGAGTGGGAAAGTGTGCCATTAATTCTGACCTGCTGATATCTTCCACTCAACCAACCTGAGACCCAGTTAATTATGTAGTGAGAAAAACCCATATCATTCATTTTATCGAGTAAAATGTCATGAGGGACTTTGTCGAATGCTCTACTGTAGTCGAGAAGTATCACATCCATAGGGATGCTGTCATCCAATGCCTTACTGACATGATTATAAAAGGAAACCAAGTTAGTAGTACAGGAGTATCCCTGCCTAAAGCCATGCTGTGCAGTGTCAGTCAAGTTACCCCCAACAGATTCGTACTCTAAAAGTTTCTTAATAACTTTCTCCATGATCTTGCTTATAACGGAAGTCAGACTTATTGGACGATAATTCTCTGGTTTGGAATGATTACCCTTCTTAAAGATTGGGACCACAGTGGCCATTGTCCAGTCTTGAGGGATAATTCCTTCATACAAGGATTTGTTGAATATAATTGAAAGTGGTTTAGCAATGGCAGCTGCTATCTCTATTAGAAATCGGGGGCTGATGTTATCAGGGCCTGGACTGGAATTGGATTTTAGGGATACAATTGCTTTTAGTATATCATCCTCGGTGATGATGTAAGAGGGGGTAACATTGTTTGTATGTTTGAAGCAGCTTAGGAACCTCTTTCTTGGTAAATACTGAGCAGAATTGTTTGTTAAATGTGTCTGCCATATCTTTGTCTGTTAATATAATTGTGTCCTGTATACATAAGGGCCTCATGTGTCTATTATTTATTTTTTTATTGTTAAGGTAGGAAAATAGTGATTTATAGTTGTCTTTGGTATGGGCCAGACGAAACTCAAGTTTTTTTTTGGATTGCAGAATGGCTTATTTTAGTGAGTTTAGAGTTTCCCTGTACTGAGCGAACAATAACTTTTTGGTGTCTCCCTTGCTGTTTTAAACTAGTTTAAATAGCCTCTGCTTGTTCTTAATTAAGGTTTTGATGGCATTGTTAAACCACAGGGGTATTTTCCCCTTTTTATTATATTTTTTTGTTATAGGAACATATAATTTTTCTGAATTATAAATGGTAGATTTGAAAAAGTCCCAAGATTCTTCCATGGAAAGGGAGGATAGTACTGTATCCCAAGAAATTGAGTTTAATTGGTTATTGATAGCATTAAAATTAGCTTTTTTGTAATTTTTCAATTCAGTATAGATGGTGATGTGTTGACAAAATGTCAATGTAATGGAAATGGTGTAGTGATCACTTGATCCTAGTGGGGCACCAATTATAATTTTGGATATTAGATTCCCTATATTTGTAATAACTAAGTCCAGTATGTTGTCACCTTGTGTTGGTTCTGTAACGATTTGTTCAAGGCCCATATCAACCATGAGTGTGATTAAGTCTTTCTCGGCCTGCGTACTTCCAGTTAAAGAATACCAATTTATAGTAGGCAGGTTAAAGTCACCCAGTATGAGGATTTTCCTTTAGAGGCCATGTCTAAGATTTCATTATTTAGGCATGAAGAATATTCTTTATTAGATGTCGGGGGCCTATAGCATGTCCCTACCATCAGTTGTGGGTAACCCTTGAGCTGGATGTTAACCCAGATAGATTCAATATTACTCATTGTGGGGATTTGGAATGAGGATATGTTGTCTCTAACATAGAGACATACCCCCCCCATTTGTCCCTGACGGTCCTTATGATATAGTTTATACCCTGGGATATGCTGGATCCAAGAAGTATCAGGATCCCACCAAGTTTCTGTGATAGAGATGAATCCGTATTTAATCAGTTGACACATAGCTTCTAGTTCAGCTATTTTGACCTGGTTTAAAGATCTGGCATTTAGACTGAGTACCTCACACTCAGAGGTGTCTGTAGTAGGTCTTTTTAGAGAACAGGATCTTTTGTCACTGATCTCACCCCCGGTATTAGTTTAAAAGTTTGTTAATGGCTGTTGTAAATGGTGTAAAGGGTGTGACTTGGGATCATCGGATGTAATGCTCAGGCCATTCTACCCCCCCACACCCACCCTGCAGCCACTGACAGGCATTGTGGTGTGTCTTGCACTGTTCAGCCACAAAGTTCCCACGCCTTCCTATACTGCACCCATTTCAGTGTATTTCCTTATGGAATGGGGCAAGTATAACACCCAAAGACCCCAAAGCACACCCCGACACTTGTCAGTGTCTACAGGGTAGGGTGAGGTACAATGTCATTAGCGCTATAACTGACAATCCAAAGGCATACCCCAATGCCTGTTGCTCTCTACAGGGTGGGGTTGGTGTCACTTCAGTACTTCACTGCCATTCCTATTATGCTTCTCTAGCTCCGGCACTGCCAATTCCAATGCCAGCATGACAACATTCAGCTTTGACAAATTATGCTTGTTTTTTTTTCTTAGCACAAGCACAGAAATGGAAGAGAAGGTCTGATGAGCCCTTCTTTTTTGATGACTTGGCCATACCAGAAAATAATAAATTGAGAAAAGTTGACCAGGAAGGCAAACTGAGGTGGTATGATTCACTCCCATGGCACACATGTGACAGCAGGAAAAATAATACTGAGGTAGGAGAGGTGACCAGCAATGGTTATTGGCAGGTGGTGTCACCATGCAGTGACACACAGGTGCCACGAGCCAGTAGCTATTGCTGGCCACTGGCCAAAAGATTTATTTCCCTGGTGTCCTGGCACTTCCGAATTATATCCAAGAGTAATACTGTATGGAAAAAAATATTCAGGAAGATCTTCAGTTACAGTAAGTACATAACTTTTCTTTCTCCTCCATTTAAAATCAGTATTTGTCTGGGAAAAGATATTTTATTTAGAATTGAATTTATAGAAGATTGTAACTTATTTCTGTGGTTTTGCTTTTGATTATGACAGCATTGACAGAACTGCTTCAGACCATGTTGTAGAAAGTAGTACTGCTGACTTGTATGGTGAATTTATGAAAGAATAATGAGTCTGAGGACTTGGTTTAATGTAAGATCCATTATCTGATAGACATCAATCAGTGTTTTTAGCAGATGTAAGTAGAGATATGGATTGCTTTGGAACTGAATATAATATAAGAGAGAAAGGGGGAGATAGATAACTAGAGAGAGAGAGATTGCAGAATCATGTTGCCTTATCTACTCATCTTGTATTTAGCATCTGTACAGTATCTCGGATGGCTAAGGCTTAATTCTTCAAATTTCAGTGGCACTAACAATCGTAAGTAGGTGAAAGTTAGGAGACAACTAGCAGATTGTGCCTTTTGGCCTAATGTTTGCATCATGTTACATTTTCACACGGAAACATACTGTATTTATAAGTTTTACTAATACAATTATGATAGTTAGACTACAGCATCACGAATGCTTGCTGAAAGCATCGCATTTCAAGAAAATCTGAAGGAAAAAGTGGGGAAAGAATTTACATCATTCAAAAATTCACAAAGCTGTGAGTTGCACCTTGTTTTGATGCTCTGGTAATTGTCTGGCAGCCTTGCATAGATTGTAAAAAGAAAGACATAACAGTATATAGCTTAGTGTTGTGAATGGAAATCCATATAAGTACAGATGTCGTTATACCACAGTAGTATTTTCAGAGCTCTGTCATACCTCAGTAGCAATGTTACTACTGTAGTATAACAGTATAGGATCTCTTGTCTGTTAAGACTCTTCATGCTTACCTGCACAGCAGATTCCTCATAACTAAGGTGACAGCAAGACTGAAAATACCCTCAGATAAACTGTTAAAAGATGAACCACTAGAAATGTTGACAGTTCATGTATAGTAGCTATTACTTAAACCTATCCTGTTGTTGGCTGTTTTCTGTTCATTTGACCATAGTTCAAGAGTTAAAAAGTAGTTATATGAATTAAAACAAACATATTGGGGGGGATTCACAAAGAAGTTGTGCTCAGTGCATCTCAGCTGCACCAGTGCAAATGAGATGCACCAAATCCAAACAGTGGTATTCACAGAAGACATGGCAGATGATGCACCCAGCGCATTCCCTCTGTGAATACCACAGGTGAGCCCAACTCGAGATGCACCAGTGCAACCCCCCAGGTCAGGCTGGGAAACTTATCGGGCAGCACATCTCCCGATGTGCTGTGCCCAAGATTGGTATTCACAGCCCCAGACATGCAAATGGGGCCATTAGGCATGCAAGGCACAATGGGGCCATTTGCATGTTGTTATTGCCCCATTTGCATGACTCTTGCATGGATGCACCTGGCAGAATGCACTGGGTGCCCTGCAAGGGCTGTGAGCAGAACACATATTTCCTGGTAGTCTAGTAGAACTCCCCTCCCTGCCCGTATCCCTGGTAATAAAAAAGTGAGATCTGAATAAGACCTGGAAGTCCAGTGGAACCACCCTCTCTGCCCCAATCTGATCACAGCACCAGAATACATTCCAAAGTCTCCTGGTGGTCCAGTGGACCTCCTACCTCCCCCACCCACTCAGGCACCCCACCCCACTTTCCCATGCCAGCATGTGCCGAATGCCGGTGGGCAGTACAACCCACCCACAAACCACCACAGCTACCTGCCAACTGTGCTGTCAGTGAATGACAGCTACTTTACTCCTGGAAGCCCATTGGTAGACCCTGTTGACCAATGGGCTTGCAGTCTGTACTGTATGCTGTCATTCACAACTTTGTGAACGACCTGGTACTACATTGACCTCTTTCCAGTCCTCTGGTACTACATGTGTCTGGTCAGACTCTTGAAGGAATTCTGCAGTAATTTACACAGTGTTACTTTGTTAACAAAGAGCAACCGATGAATATTCCTCTTGGGCTCCATGCTCCAAGGATGTAAGGCAGGCAAGTCTGTGTAAGTTACAATGGTGATACATATTTTTGTGCATTAAGAATGAATCTCAAAGTTGCATTATAGAGTGCATTTTATTGTTGCAGAGTGGAGGTCAATTCATCTTTGCGCATCATGTCTCCAACATCCAGAAAAAAAGGGAACAAAGTACTTAATTCTAAGTTGTTTTGAACTGAAGCAAAGAAGCAAACTGTGCCATATGCACTATTGGGGCAGAGTGGCTACGCACACATATATGGGGCATGCAGCCACTCCACACCCTACATGCACCCCTCATGGGATGCACCATGCAGCACCTACATGCCTGATTCCCCCGGCTGCAAGGAAGAGCGATGTGCCAGGTGGGCAAGGTGCTACCACGCTACTATGCACCAAGGCACAAAGTGCTGGCCACGGGGTGTGCAGGGTGCAGGCTATGCCAGGAGAACCCTGCCATAAGCCCCTAAGGGCCCCATGAACACAGAAGGAGTCACACAACAACAGGGTGAGTAATCCAATACCAGGGTGAGTAGCCCACCCACACACCAGGGCCACTGCAGATGGATGCCTGGTGCCACCACCCACCCCAGCACACATCAGACACCCCCCACAAAGGGGTACTGGACACTGATGTTGCCCCAGCCTCCCCGAATGGCACTACCTGCCCACCCCCCCACTAATGGCAGGGTACAGTGCCTTCCCTCCGCACCACCAACTGCCATATCCCCACCCAGTCCCTGTGCACCTGTCAGGTGTGATCAGAGGGCTAGCAGCTTTGCCCTCCTCTTGCCACCACAGCCATTGCTCATCCGCAGGGCGTGCTGCCAATGTGCAACCCCTGTGGAAGGGATCCACAGAACCGTCTGGGTCTGGATTTCCGATTGGATGCCCAGCCAGACCCATGACCCTGCTCCCAGCCACACTGCAGAGTCCTGTGTGCTGGGAGGGCAGGGCCATGGACAGGTGGCCGGCGGTAATGAATGCCACCGGTGTGCACCTGTCTGCAGGTGTGGAACTCCACGAGTGGTAACGCTCCTCTGGCACGTATTACCCACCCATTGGTGCATAGCGCCCAATAACTGTTTCTGAACAGCGATCTTAAGTTTTACTTATGCAATACGTTATCACAGGGTGTAATATAGTAGCATAGTAAGTTAATGTTGGAAGGGACTCTCGGTCCATCAAGTCCACCTTAACCCTTCTTGTTACACAAGCATGGATGAATAAATATTCTATGCAAACACACTAATTTTACTATGACTCTACTAGCCAGGGTTTCATGTGATTCCCTTGGTAAGCAAAAATGTGTGAGGCTTTCCTTGAATTGCTGTACTGTTTTGACACTTACTGTCTCCACTGGTAGACTGTTCCATAGGTTCACCACCGTCTGGGAGAAGTCATACCTCCAAACATTATTTATTTACTGGAAAACTGGTAACTGGGAAAGGCACACTGAGCCAAGGCTCATTTTCAGGTGTGACATGAGGAAAAGGGAAAGGGATTCCAATAAATTATGTACAGCAGTAAAGAAGCATTCCAAAAATTAAAAAGCAGCAGAGGACAATTCAACATGGTACAGTGCAAATAACAATAACAGGTGAACAGAAGTTGGTTCTATGAGCAGCATCAATTCCCAATTAAATTGACAAAACAAGTTGAAACAATGCATTGTAGCAGTTGTACTGACATTAACAGGCCACTGGGGAGCCATGTAAGCAATAATACCCAACAGGGTGTGCTTTATTGGGAAATAATGGACTGCTCAGGGTTGTAATGAGGCTCGACGCTGCAGGCGGAGGGCCTTATAGCCCCTGGAAGGTCCGCTGTTTCCCAATAAAGCCCACTCTGGAGGGTATTATTGCTCTTAGAAAATGAGCTACATGTAATGATTTTTTATGTATATATTTGAGAATTAAACAAAATACTACAAAATTATTAAAAACTAACTTTATGCTGCTTTGTTACTAAAGTAGTCCCTCTACTGGTGTACGTACCCAAAACTTACCAGTAGAGGGCAGTTCAACATTTCAAATATTCCTTAATGGCTCTTGAAGTATGCCCCCCCGACCGAGATCAGTTGCTTTCCTTTTTGCTATCTAGAAAATGAACCCGGTAACTGTAGCGGTGACTGAATTATTTAAAGGTACAGAAGTTCATGTTTTGTACAGAAAATAAAGGGAGAGAGATCGGGGTTACGAGTTCAGTCAGGGTTACTGAGGGACACACAGTTTAGGAAAGTGCTGTCTGGGAGTAGCGTTGAGCATGTGACATGCTAGCACTACTCATTTAAACACAGAAACTGTTTTTTTTATTACTGTGTGAAATCTCTGTATGAGTTGGCAGAGTGTGTGCCACTTCTGTGTGGAAAATGTGCTCAATCCGGGGCTAAATCTCTAGTCAGCCAGGCTATTGGGAGGCCAGCATCATAACTGAAGGAAGGAACGGGACTTTTGAACTGTCCTGTAGATTGAGTTGCGATGCCAGCTAGTGGCAGTAGTGAGACAGCAGGCAAGTTATTGGAAGGGAAGTCAGGGTCCAGCTTTGTAAAGTGAAATAAGAAGCTTATGTTGCTTCTTTTATTTGTTCGCTACTGTAATTTTTCCCAGTCTCTGAGTGGTGCAGTATAAGGATGGGGGGAGGGGGTTCACTCTCTCGCTAAGCGACAGAAAAAACATGGTGGGCATTTCAAATTTTCCATGGTGTTTTTAGCCAATTAGAAAGCAGGCTTGGCACCACTGGAAAATGCTACACTGTGAAGTGACATTTGGACTGGGTCTTATTTTTGGCTGGGCATCTATTGAAAAATAGTTGCCCAGGTTGGAAGTGGCTTTAGCCAATCAGGAATCAAAATACATTCTTGCCATTTTCTAAAGTGGGGAAGGATAGGGCACCATGGGTAGGTCAGAAGGGAGCTGAAAATAGCAGGAGGGGGAAGGGAGGAGCTTTAGTTAGTGCCTAAGGGAAACAGGAGATGGTGAAAGGCTCTTAAATATTCTGTTCTGTGCTTTGTCATGCTGGGGGATACCACATCAAACATATCTGTCTGTTCAATCTTGCTAATGCCCTGAGCATGCGGAAAACTGAGGTCATGTCCTCTCTTTTTCCAGGGTGACCTTGTTAAGGGTTACCAGCCTCTCCTCACAGCTATTATCTCCCAAATCTCTGCTCAGTTTCATGCTCCTGTATTTTACCTGCTCAACTGCCTTACATGTTTTTCTATATTAAGGAGCCTAGAACGACATGCAGTACTCCAAGTGGAGCCTGACCAGGGCCTTATAAAGTAACAGAATTATTTCCCCTGCTGTGTTGGTCACACCCTTTGATGCTCTCCAGCGTTCTGCTACCTCTCTTGATGGTGGCAGTGTACTGCTGGTCATGGTTTAGTCCCTTGTCTGTTATGAATTCCAGGTGTACCTGATCCATGTGGGTGGGCAACTACAAGGGTAGGGGGCAATTAGGTAAGGAATAAGACATATCAAAGTGGCACTATAGTATTTGTTTGCCAGGTAAGTGAACTCAACATACTGTACAAGTTGCCTATTTTTGGGCACAACCAGGGATCACACATACCAACTAGTAAGACACCACCTTGTGTGTTTTTGCCTCAGGCTTCAGCCACTAGGAGGTATGTTACTACTCATCATAATCACCACTCAGGAATGTCATTTTCAGGACATCCAGTGACATTGCTACCCAAGATAGAGGGCTGAGACAAGAGTTTACTTCCCTGTGAACTAAAGTCTCACTAAAGCAGAGAGCGAGCCACTTAATCTGTGAAAAATGGCAAGGGTCAGAGAAAAACAAACAATTTCTCAAGGCTATAAACAGGGCTGACTCACAGGATGCCTGTAAACATGAAGGATGTGAAGTGAGCTGCAGAGTCACAACACCTCACCCCACTCCATGTGCAGTGCAGGCTTGGATGACACTGATAATAATTTTAAAAGCAAACCTGAGCTGCCATTAAAGAAATATGGCAATCAAGAGATGAAAGCCTGAAACAATTTAAAGAAATAAAAGTGACCCTCATGGAAATGGGTAATAGAACTGATGTGGTGGAGCAAACGGTTTTAATCAGCAGTGACAGGAATGGTAAAGTAGACCTGATTTTAGAATTTTTAATTTGCCAAGTCACAGCCTTGCAGGTGAGAGCAGACAACCTAGAAGGAAGGCAGTGGTGCAAAATATGATCTGCGGCATGCCGGGGGCTTACTATCTGACTTTATTGACAAAATGATAAAAGAAGTGGTGGAGCTATCGGCCAAGATGATATTGGAAATCAATAATGAGCCCATAGGGCTTTACTGTTAAAGACGGTGGGGGCTGAGACAAGACTTCCTTCTATAGTAAAGATTTTTCAAGGGTTTCAGAGGAAAGACAAATTGCTGAGAAAAGCATGGAGCAAACACATGCAGTACAAGGGGGCCCGAACTTTGTTTGGCCAAGATTATGTACCTGAAGTGTTAAACAAAAGGAGAGACCATGAAGACATACAGATGGCCCCGAAGGGGAATGGGATGAAATTCAACTCCCCCTTCCCTTCAAATCTAAGAGTGTGTTTTGAAGTTGGGACAATGCTGTTTTTTTGCCTCAATGAATGTTAAAAAATAGTAACCGAGCAGAGGGATCCAGATCCAGAAACATTCACAGATGGGGAGGAAGGGATCAAATAGAGATATACTGGTTACACAACAGAGAACATAGAAACATAGAAACATAGAAGTTGACAGCAGATAAGGACTGCAAGGCCCATCCAGTCTGCCCATTTCTTTTTCTACCTTATAAATGTGCCATCGGCCTTTGCTCTGTCAGTGGCCTATCTATTCATACTCATCTGTATTGCTCCATTATGCCTATCCCATGCCTGTTTGAAGCCCTGCACTGTATTCATAGCCACCACTTCCTGAGGTAGGCCGTTCCATGCATCCACTACCCTTTCTGTGAAAAATAATTTCCTCACATTCCCCCTTAATCGGCCTCCCTCTAATCTCATGCTGTGTCCTCTTGTCCTGCTATTTTTCTTATATTTAAACATGTTAGACTATTTCACCTTGTTAATGCCCTTAAGGTGTTTGAATGTCTCGATCATATCATGTCTCTCCCTCCTTTGCTCAAGGGTATACATATTGAGCTCCATTAATCTGTCCTCAATGTCTTCTGATGCAGTCCCCGCACCATTTTGGTTGCCCTTTTCTGGACTGCCTCAATTTGGTTAATGTCCTTGAGAAGATGTGGCCTCCAGTACTGCACGCAGTACTCCAGATGGGGCCTAACCAGCGTCTTGTAAAGAGGGATTATTACCTCCCTTATACAATGCAGAACACCAAATGGTACAGATAACAACAACAGAAATCGGAGACTTGTGGCAATCCTAGAAGGTGGAAGAAAACAGACATGAGGCACCAGCCAAAAGTAAGTGAGGACTGAACGGATGCTGAATGTAAGTGATGTTCAACTATGGAGAAACATCAGTGAATGGTGAGTGAAAGGAGAGCTTGAGAAACTTTTCCTTGATAAATCCACACTGTAGGAGTGACCGGGGATAATTGGGGAGACTGATACCTCACTAGTCAAATGGCTTTTGATCTGAACAATGACTGTCCCGTGGTACAAACAATCGGACTAGTTAAAATCTGAGAAAAAAACTGAGGGGGTACTGATTGCACTACTATGGAGTTGGCATCAGAGCCTGGGGAGCATACCTGAGTTGTGGGAAAAGTGCATTTGTGTCAGGGGACTGAGGGTTGAAATCAGGGTTGACCAGAAGATACAGTATGCAAAAGAATTTTAAGATCACAAAAGAGGTTTAAGTAGAGAATTTATAAGAATTAAATAGAAAGGGGCAGTAAATGAAGAACTTTGAAAATGGCTAGCTGGGATTATAAAAAAAGAATGACAGAGTAAACAAATTGATCATAAGCTGGTTCAAGGTCACGCAAATTTAATGGCTTCTATTCGTGAAGCCTCCAGAAACTTATGCACCCCAGATACATGGCACATTGGCTGCATTATGGCAATAAGCCATGCAGTGGAGGTGGTGCAGAAATGCCGCCATGTACTATGGGGATTTCCATGCCACTTCTGCATCCCTGACCCACACCAGGTGCAGGCAACATGCATGGCCCGGTGGGGAGGGTGGATGGGGTGTGCCATGGCTACACGTCATAAATGACAGCAGAGGGGGCATCCACGGCGTGGTCTCCAGCTATGCTAGCTGGAACCTGCCAGAACTTCCCACATGCCCCCTCCTGCTGGCCACAGGGGGCTGTGGACATCATACTGCCCCACTCAACCTGCTACCCGTGGCCCTCGAAGCATACCGGGAGGGCTGGGGGTAATGTCAATGGGCTGAAAAGCCCATGTAATTCTCTTTAAGGGATACACTGGTCCCTGGAGGACCAGTCATATCTCACAACCCTCCCTTACAATGTAGAGTGAGAAACCACTCTCATGGTGGCTGTGAATGCCCCACGTCAGTCGCTGTACTGGCAAATGAAGCCCCTTTGCAACTATATGGATGGAGGGTGACACTGGTGCTGTGTGGCTTGGGACTGTGAATATGGACTGAGTTGCATGCCACAGCAGGTGCAAACCCCCTCAATGAAGTCACATTTCATTGGAACATAAACTGCCCATGTTCATGAACAGAGGCCAGTATACAGTAAGAATCTTGAGTTTAGTTAGGAGGAATTAAGTAAAGGATATTGGATAGTACATATTACAAGAATTGAAAAGGGTGTGGAAGGGGAGAAAAACTGTGATTAATCTATGCTGGACAGGAAGAAACAGGAGACAAACTCCCCCACCACTCCTGTGGGTGGGTCTAGCACTTTGATCTGTTAAGATAAGGAATTTTCAACCCAGCATTGATTTATAGCAAACCAGCATCTCAAACTCAACAAAGCAGCACTCAGCTGAATAAAACTCTCACTCAGGTCTCTTATCTTTTTAGATGGGTATGTCGGCTTAAAAAATATTTACTTATAATTCAAGAATTCGCATTCCTTAGAGTGAACAGCTTGAAATGTGAACATACACAACTTTTTTATTATTCACTGCATTTCAAAATTGTTTTCAAAACCATTGCATGTCTGTCTCTTGGAATCTCATACTATCTCTAATCCATTGTTCATATAGCATATATCTGGAAACTCTGTCTCTTTTAAAGTTCTCTGTAGTTCATTGAATACACTCTTCTGTCTCCTAACTATGAAACATAGTAAAATATCAGACAGGATAATTTTATCTAGATAGTTCGACCTCAGTAATTTGTAAAGTGCAGGCAGAACAAAAGTCCCTTTGGGACAGAAACTGCATACGTGCTTAAACAGTGCATATAGAATAAAGCATGGGGTGGTGTGTGTAATGAGAATTTTTACACACACCCGAGGTGCTGGATGCTACATAAACCCTGAGAGCAAAGCTCAAGGGGTTCATTTAAGCATCCAACAGTGAGGGTGTGTGTAAAATTTGAGTTTTACACACCACCCCATGTTTTATTTTACATAATTGCTGGGGAACGATTTTTTGCCACAGCAGTTACTAGTCGCCGACTACTCCCTTTTCCAAACTGACAGGACAGGCAAAAGGGGAGGTGGCTGTGCCATCTATGCCAAAACAACCCTGCAAGCCCTCACAGTCCCCCTGCCCCTGCCTGCCCATGGTGCCCAATCTATTACCATCAAGGTCACCCTCGGCACCACCGGTAAACCACTATACATAACATCGGTCTACACCCCCCCCTTCAAATCAAAAACCCGCCTTTGAATCTATTCTATTCAGCATCTCCCATCTCCCTCCCAAGTGCAAAGTGATTATTATGGGAGATTTTAATGTGAATTGGCTATCCAACACATCCGCCACCTTCAAGGATGCTGTAAGAGCTTATGACCTTACCCAGGTAGTCCAGTCCCCTACCAGGCACGACCCAAGATCAGGCTCTTCCTTGCTTATCAACCTCATCTTTATTAACCTTCCTAATCACCTCTCCAAGGTGAAACTGCTCCCTGATGCAATAAGTGACCACTCCCCTGTCTCCTGCTGGTGGTCTAATAAACCCCCAGCTACCCAAACACTGCTGTCCATAGGCGCCTCAAAAAAGGTGCCCTCTCATGCCTCAAAAGGTACCTCTCTTCCTGCGACTGGTCACCCATCCACACTGCCCAGACTGTAGATGCAGCCCTCAACTCCTTTATTACCACCTTCAACACAGCCTGTGACATCTTTGCCCCCTTCTCAAAGCAGGTCATAAAAAACCAGGGATACCCCATGGATCTCACAGTCCCTCCTTGACCAGATGTGCCTCAGATATAACCTCTGGCACAGGGCACTGGACTCCCAGCTACCTCAGGACAGACAACTCTACAGAGCAGTGAGAAACAAATGCACCTGGGCCATCAGGCAAGCTAAGACTACCTACTATAAGCAAGCTCTCTCTACCATCTGGGGCTCAGGGAAAAACTTCTGGAACAACATTAAGGAGCTATGTGGGAAAACCATCTCCCCTGCCCTGGCACAGCTTCAAGTCAAGGGAGCCCTCTCCCAAGACCCCGCCACCATATCCAATGCCCTAAACGCCACCTTCTCTGACCTTAGGCACATTCTCCCAAAAAACTTCTTTGACCCTATCACCAGCTGCCCCATGGACACCCCTGCCTCAGCAGTCCCACCTCCCTTCCAGCTTCAAATCATCTCCTATAGGGAAGCTAAAAACTACCTCCCCAAAGCCCTTCACAACTCCCACTACAGCAGTGACTCCCTTGACCTCAAAATCCTCAGACTAACACTTGATGAAACCCTGCCTCACCTCACCAAAATACTAAACTGCTCACTACGACTAGGTCAATTCCCATCTCTTTTGAAAAAAAGCATTATAACTCTGATCCTCAAGAGTGGGGACCCCACTTCCCCTGGTAACTACCGACCTATTTCTATCCTTCCCCCCCTCTCAAAAGCTCTCGAGAAAATTGTATTGGACCAGTTCACCAATTACCTGGCCAAACATAATCTGCTCTGCCGTGAACAGCATGGCTTTAGGAAGGGACACAGCACTACCACAGCCTTACTCGAATTTACATCATACATACACGAGTCACTGGAACAGGGGTCAATAGCTGGAGCAATATATGTCGATCTGACCAAAGCATTCGACACCATCAGTCACGTACTTCTTCTCCACTATCTCCCCTCCTACCATTTCACCACTGAGGCTATATCCTGGTTCAAAGACTATCTCAGTGGCCAGACACAACAAGTCAAAATTAACACCACCCTCTCCTCCAAGCGACCTGTCCTGATGGGTGTCCCTCAAGGGTCTATTCTAGGGCCCCTACTTTTCACTGTCTTCCTAAATTCCCTCCCTCAGTCCTGCAGTGGTAAGCTCTTGCTCTATGCAGATGATGCCATAGTTTTCTGGAAACATTCCAATCCTAACTCCTCCAAAGTGACCTATAAGGCTTTTTTAGAGAATTAGAGTCCATGTTCACTGACTATCGCTTAATACTAAACTACAACAAAACGAAATTTTTGATCTTTGCCCACTGACAAAGCCCATATAGTAATTCCCCTCTAACCATCTCAAACTTACAGAGCCTCCACATTGAACAGGTCTCAAACTTTAAATATCTGAGTATCACCTTGGACATATCCCTCACCTACCATGCACACATTAAACACCTCTCCTCCTCTGTTAATACCCGGATAGGGATTCTCTACAGACATAAGCACTGCCTACCCCCCCAGACCTTATGTCTTGCTGTAACCTGCTCAGTCCTTTCATTGGTCGACTATGGTATTGTAATCTATGGCACCGCAGGCCAAACAGCCCTACACTGCATTAGTCTGGCTCTCAATAAAGCTTGCCGTCTGATCACAGTCTGTGATAGACTAACCCATATGTGTGAACTCTACAAGCTTGCTGACTGGCTGACCTTGAGGGGACTAGTACCATACTTGCTTGTCTCAAGCCAAAAAAATACTTATGAATCTTACACCCAAGGGCCTACACCCCCTCATCCAGCCAGCCACTCACAGGAGGGCCCCTAGATGCCCTACAAACACCTTTCTACTAGTCCCCCACTTCAGGACCTCTCTAGGGCAAAGGTCCTTCCATTATTGTGCTCCCCTTTGGCTTAACAACCTACCTCCCTCTATCTCCCTGGCCACTAGTCTTGGCCAATTCAAAACTGGTATCAAGAGCCTCCTTCTTGACTCAGAAGCCTGTGGCTGTTCCCAACATTCCTCTCAGCCAAATATACCTAATGACTAGCCTATCTCCTGACAACATTCTCAGGTCCTACAATCCAGCTGCATATAAACCTCGACTCAGGGTTCTGTAAATTGACCCCTCGAATCTGTAACCTGTCTCGTCTCGCTACAATGACCCAGGGTCCTTTATGATCCTAGCGGTGGTAACCTACTAATGTAAATACACTTTCTATGTGACCAATGTACAAAATGTTTAATGTAATACTGTATGACCAATGTATGTATAAAATGTTTAATGTGTGTTCTTTGTACTGACAAGGAGCCTTTGCAAAGGAGTCTATGACTCAAGGGATTGTAATTCTGATTCTCAGCAAATAAATAAAAAATAAATAAATAAATAAATAAATCAAAATTCTTAGTTGTTCAGCAGTGGTCCGGTCTGTTGTCAGCGCAGTCCACGGTCCGGTGCTGTTGAAACCTCTCCTTCGTTTCTCTTTTTTTATTCAAGTAAGAAGTTTAAAATAACAGACAGGGCTCAAAATGTTTCAAATATAACAGCCCAGTCTGTTTGTTTTTGAAAGATTTACTTCCCGCCGAGACTAGAGAGAGTGGTAGTGCATTATTACAGTGGGAAAGAGAACAAGAAGACAGACAGATGGCACATGAGGGGATCATTGGAAACCCAGCATGTGTTTGCCATTATAAACACTCCTTTATAAAGGCAAATTACAAACCGGGTTCCTTAGGGAAAATGAATAAAGTAAAATCACTTGATAGCAAGTTTCATGAAATGTAATGTGGTAAAAAAAACTGATTGTAAATTCAGAAGCCAACAGGACAAGATGTGAATGATGGAAAAGCCGTGTCCAAAAATAAATTAATATGAGCTGTAGTAGTGGTGGTGGTGGTGGGGGGGGGCTTTGGTGGACACTGCTCATATTGGGCTGTATTCACAAAAGCCCAGGATGTATGTGCGATTTGTGCATACAGAGCCTGTGCAGCTCTGCACCCCAGGACAGGTGCTTGTCTGCACCCTTGCCTCCCTGATGTGCAGCTGCATGGGGGTGGAGCACAGCTGCACAGGAGTGGACTGCAGGGCAACAGGTAGGCATCCAGTTGGATGCCTGTCCCGAATCATGAAGTGGATCTCCTACTGCACATTCTCAGGGGATCCTGGGAAGGCATGGACCCCATCAAGATGTTGCTGATGGGTGAATGCCTGAATGGCTACCCCAAGCCCTCCCTGCCAGCCTAGTGGGCTGGGGCAGCAGATGGAGGGGATTCCCATTGCCGCTGTGACTGGCAGGTATCCACTGGAGGGTGTGTAAAAGTAACAGCAGGGTCCTGCCCTCACGTAACTTGCACCCCTCAGATCTGGCACTCCACACCTTAGTGAATGGTGTGGAGTGCAGGCACACCCCATGGCATGCCCCTGGAGTGCCTGTGGTATGTAGCTGCACGGGCAGCAGGGGGATCATTTGTGCAAGGGGCTTGCGCATCTGCTGTGAATGCCACTGGAGGTCTGCTGGACCCCTGCTGCACAGCATTCCAACTTAGGGTTGTCTACGCACCTCAGAGAAAGAGCACATAGGCAATCTGCACTTTTGTGAATAGACCCCATTGACTGTGGGGCATATGCAAAAGTAGGTATAGTAGATGATAGCACTGAGTCTAGTAAGGCCATTCCAGGGAGTATAGAGGAGATCAGAACTCCTACACCAACAGCTTATATCAGTTCCAACAAGGAACCTGTGTGGTGCCTGATAAGGATTTGGAAAAGATACTGTCTTGGGAACACAGCTGAATTATTTTGGTTAGCACTGTTAACCCAAGAGTTTTTAGGAGGCAAGTGATATCTTCTGCCTATTGTCATCATGTATACTCTTTTGTGCAGATTTTAAAGGTTATTGTTGCATTTACTGTGTACAAGTCAGCTGTGGCAAACTCTGAGTAGGGACATAGCCGGTAGAATGTAGTGCCTGTTGAAAGATTTCTTATACAGCTTACCACCAAAGGATTTGCATAACCATTAAGCATTGCATGTGTTTTAAATCATGCTCTAAAAGATCCCTCTTAGGCAATCAGAATGCAGGGTTACTGTCCAAGTAGTCAGCGATAATCGGACAGTAGACTGAATAATGGGACAGTGGCTCTGCATTCTGATCGGCTAAGAACAATAATAGGACAGTGGCTCTGTATTCTGATTGGCTACTGCATGTGTACTTAGCCAGTCAGTCACCAAGCCCAGTTTGCCCTCCCACTTCAGCATGTATTAGCCAATCAGAGGCATCTAGAAATGCTACAGTGCTTCTGTGAGAAACTTTCTGCTTTCTCATTTCTCACTGATGCACTATAGCATCAGGATTTGGCAGTTTAATTTTTTTTTTACATTTTCCAATGTAATAGTAATAATATCAATAATGGTCTGGGTTTCCTCAGTAATAACTGTACCAGGGGTTTACTAGACACCTCAGCCTTCGGTCTCAGTGTTTATTACCACTGGTCAGGTTATTATCTCATAAACCCAGACCACTATGGTATTATCACTATAATAGATAGGTATGGAGGGTTTATACCAAAAAGATACATTGTAAAATACTGTTTTGATTCTCTGTTGCAGGCAGTGATTACATGAGCTGTTATCCTCTGTTGGTGATCAAGAGACTTGACACTAGGAAACGGAATGAAAGAATATTAAGGCAAATTAGGAAGGTTACTTTGGCATTGCTCTGTACCTTTTGCACTCTGACTAATGGTGTTGCATGGACTGTGCAATAAATAGTATAGAATTTAGGTTTATGTGAGGCACCTCCACTGCAGCTTGTGCCCCCTCCCACACAAGGATTTGCATACCAAGAATGCTTTGCACTGTGGTTTATGTCTTGTTATGCAAACATGTTAAGGTTTTGGAGAGAATTACAAAAACAAAGAAAACAAATGTGAAACTCACATTGATTGTTTATGCATCCTACATACTGCTGTTTTGGAAAACTGCCTCTGCTGCTCTTACATGTCTTACCAGATATAATGGGTCTGTAATAGATAGGGATGGGGGATTTATAGCTAGCCATATATTGTAAATATGTCTTGGTTCTCTGTTGTTGGCAGTGGTTACACAACCTGATTACTCCTGTTGTAAATTATCACGTAGGAGGGCCTCCACAACCAAATGGAGAAGTCTGAAACAAAGTTTTGAGGAAATTAAAGACAATAAGATGAAGTGGGAAGGACAGTTTTGTACCTCTCAGTAGCTTTGGTGCATTAATCAAATACTTATAGTGTTTGACCTGTATAATAGTATAGAATTTATAATTATTTAATGCTTTCATATACAGCATCCCAAAGTAATTTACAAGTAATTTATTTACATAGGATAACCTAGCAGAAAAGGATACATCTCATTTTCTGGGGTACATCTTTTGCATGGGGAAGCTTGCCACCGCTCATAGATTCATAGATACATAGACACTGTTGGCAGATATGGGCCTATGGCCCACCCAGTCTACCCATTTGAGCTTGTAAGTTCCCTTTATATTTTTCTAGAAGTTCGTTACCCCTTACCCCTGACCTCCAGAATTCCCTGATGTCTATCCCATGCATTCTTAAATTGCATGATTGTTTCAGCCCCCACCGCTTCCTCTGGTAGGGTGTTCCACTTGTCCACAACCCTTTATTTGAAGAAATTCCTCCTCACTTTTCCTCTGAATTGCCCTCTCTCCAACTTCATCCCATGTCCTCTAGTCCTGGAACATCTTTTTTACTGGAAAATAGTGTATTCCTGCACCCTGTTCCTCCCTATAAGGTACCTGTATGTCTTTATCATATCCCCTCTCTCCCTCCTCTCCTCCAGGGAGTACATATTCAAGTCCTTCAACCTGTCCTCATAGGACTTGTGATGCAATCCATGTACCATCTTTGTTGCCCTCCTCTGAACCTTCTCTACCCAGTCTATGTCCTTACATAGGTGAGGTCTCCAGAACTGTACACTGTAGTCCAGCTGGGGCCTCACTAGTGTCTTGTATAGTGGAAATATGACCTCCCTTTTCCTGCTGGTGAGGCCCCTTCCCATGCATCCCAGAATCTTATTTGCTTGATCTGCTGCCTTGCTGCACTGTTTCCCCTACCTTGAGGTCATCAGAGATGATGACCTCAAGGTCTCTTTCCTGCTTGGTGCATGTTATATCCTCACCCCCCAACTGATATGTTTTTCCAGGGTTTTTGTGCCCCATGTGCATTATCTTGCACTTCTTTGTGTTGAATTTCAACTGCCAAACCCTTGACCATTCTTCAATCTTCTGTAGATCCCTCCTCATTCTGTCTACTCCCTCTGGTATGTCCACTCTGTTACAGAGCTTTGTGTCATCAACGAACAGGGAAATTCTGCCTTTTGGTCCTGCGCAATGTCACTGAAGACGTTAAATAGAACCGGTCCCAACACTGATCCCTGTGGTATCCTACTGGTCACTCTTCCCTCTGTGGAGTGACAGCCATTTACCACCACCCTCTGTGTCCTTCCACCCAGCCAGTTACCTACCCACCACACTACTGTCCTGCCCACACCCATATTCCCCAGTTTGTTTAATAGCCTTCCATGTGGCACAGTATCAGAGGCATTGCTGAAGTCCAGATAGGCCACATCCACTGTCCTCCTCTGATCCACCTCTGTTGTCACCCAGTGAAAAAATCCAATGAGGTTGGTCTGGCATGACCTCCTCCTGGTGAAACCATGCTGCCTTGGGTCCTGTAGTCCACTGACAACTAGATGATCCACCAATCTCTCCTTCAGTAGTGCTTCCATGATCTTCCCCACTATTGAGGTCAGGCTGACTGGTCTGTAGTTCTCCGCTTCCTCTTTGTTCCTGCTTTTGTATAAGGGACTACATCTGCTGTCCTTCAGTCTTTGGGTACCTCCCCTGTGTCCAGTGATCAGCTAAACAGGATTGCCAGAGGTTCAGCCATCACCTCTCTTAGTTCCTTTAGGACCCTGGCTTGAACCCCATCTGGCCCCATTGCTTTATCGACTCTTATTCCTTCTAGTTCCTTTAGGACTCTTTACCGTGTAAAGGGACTTGTGTCCATTGCTGCACCATTCCCACCTCTTGTACTCCCATCAGGCCCATTGCCCTCCTCTTCCTCAGTAAAGACTGAGCAGAAATATCTGTTCAGTATGTCAGCTTTACTGTTGTCATCCTCCACATGGCTCCCGTCCTCCTCCATTAGTCTCACTATCCCTCCCTTTGCCCTTCTTTTTTCACTTATGTACCTGTAAAAGGTTTTGTCCTCTCTACCCACTGATTTTGTGATGTGATCTTCTGTCTAAGCTTTGGCTTCCCTTACTGACCTCCCTGCCTCCCTTTGCTTTTCCTGGCACTTCTCCCTATCCCCTACTGCCTGCATCTTTTTGTATTGCCTGAATGCAATCTTTTGGCTTTCACTTTCTCTGCTACCACCTGTGGAGGGGTTGTGGGATAACAGCTGAACCAGACACTGAACTTATGGTTCAACACACAATCTCTGTGTGATGTTTATTCAAAATACAGAAAATAAGCTTCAGCAATGGCATATTTCTTCTTCAGTAGATCAGTCTGCAGCAACAGATTATGAATGTCCTTTCTCTGCACTTAGCTAGCACCTACTGACACTGATCTCTGATCTAAACATTTTCAGTGAAAAACCCTTCATCCCTATGTGGGCTCTGTTTGCTTAGGTAGTGGGGGCTCAAAAAGAAAAACATAACAAAACAAGCTATAGACAAAGAACCTCAATGCAGAATCACTGAAAAAGGGGTTACCCCAAAGGGCATTGGCAACAAATCAAGTTTCAAAGAAATATAACATCATACATATTTCCATAATGCAAAGCATCATGGGATATATGCAAATCACCGTGGAATGTCAGACTTGTTCAGTTTACAGAAATTTACATGCATTTTAACTAGCACAACTAACTTAATTTCTATAATAGTCACCTAGTACTTTTTACCATGATCAAAAACACCTAGTGCCATGGTATTTTCAACATTTATAGGTTTCATAAACATAAGGTATGTACATTAAGGTATTTTATGACATAGTGCTATTACATACTAAATCCAACAATGATAAACATAACCTGTTTTACATACATGTGGAGGTCACCACAATAACCTCTCTGTATGAGGACCTGAGAGGGAAAAGGAAAATTAAAGAGGACACTGTAGCATAGTCAAGAAAGGGAAGGGGGTGCCCATGGGTGGCAAACCTTATGGACTAGAAATTGTAAAGAATAGATTAGGCTAAGAAATAGAACTGTTGCAACAGGTTTAAGACAAGGTCAGTCCTCAAGAGTGGCAGGAGCTCCCTGTTACACCTCCTTGGAAAACCATAATGGCCTCCTCTTTCTTTTCCCCTTGCTAACCTGCTTAATGCATAATTCCATTGCTCTTGTAATCCCTGTTTTAAATATTGCCCACTGTTCCTCCACCCTGATTCCCTCCCCATTCCCATTAGTGCCTTTTTCAAACATATCCCCATTTTCCCAAAGTCTGTCCTCCTAAAATCCAGGATACATGGTTTTGTGCAGTTTGGTTATGCTCTTTCTGTGAGTTCAAACCACAGTGACCGGTTGTCATTGTTCCCCAGGTGCTCCCCCACTGTTACCCCCATCACACTGTCCCCATTTGTGAGCATGAGATCCAGTATTGCCTTCAGTCAAGTTGGTTTCATGACCAGTTGCTTAAGGAAAGCACCCTGAAGGGAGTCCAGGACAAATCTGCTCCTGGTTGATGCTGCTGCTCAGAGGCTCCAGTCCACATCTGGAATACTGAAGTCTCCAACTAGCACCACCTCACCCTTGTCTGCCATCCTTTGGATGGCTAGCATTAACTCCCTATCTGTCTCTTCCTCCTGGGCTGGTGGTCTGTATTATTGGTACTTTGATTTTGTTTGTTAAAATTTAAAGGTAATAGCTAGTGTGTTGGCATTGCAGTATTTAATATGGAAGACTAACAAAGAGAATGGGTAAAAAGGTTATGGAAATACGACTTTGGTAATTGCATAATTACAAAATACAAAAAGTGAAGATGTTCCCATGCCACGTAAATAGTATGAATAACATTGTTAAGTGGAAAAAGATAATGACATAAGTTAAAAGAAAGAAACAGAGGACAGTATTTCTTCAAGAAACACATAGGACTGTGGTGAAGCATGTAAACTTGAAAAAATGTGGATAGGAGAAGGCCTACCACGCATAATTTAAAAAGGGTAAAAGGAAAGGGAACAATATGAACTCCACTTATATTCCCTTTGTTGAAAAAGAGCTGATCAAAGATAAGGAAGAGAAATTTATCATACTTGTAGGAGAAGTAAAAAATATACTGCTAATTGGTTCATGCGTATGCTCCCTCAGTCAGAGAATATACATTTTTTGGGAAAACTACTTTAATTTAGAGAAAATGTGTAAGGGGTACTTATACAGTAAGTGAGGGAGATGTAAATGTAACCCTAAACTCAGACATGGACTCCACTTTAAAAGTTGGAACTCCTCGGTCTCAATTCTGAACTCTACATTAAAGGGACATTGTCAACCCTTTTGGACCTCAAAGTCTCTTTACTTTAAAAACACATTTTATGATTGCTTACACTCTGTAAATACTGGTGATTTAGCTGGTAGTCTGATTCTGATTTCTTTTTTCCTTTTTAAAAATGAAAAACAGACCACCCACAATACTGGTTTTACCACACAAAAATGCATTTGTTTACAGTCCTTGATCAACTCCAACTGCATCTTTCCTAAACTTAGGAACAACCAACACAGTCTCACCACTCATGGTGCAGTGGAAAGAGAAGAGTCTTTTGAATCATGCATGTCTTTTCTGTTTATGGGTACTCCTAATGCTGCTGATGTTGACTCTGCCCTATCTCTCTTCTCCAACCTCTTATTCAACATTTGGAATCACCATGCCCCAATTAAGAAAGCCAGAGTGAAAAGACATCATCACCTTTGGATAACTGTTGACCTGTTGGCCAAATGCAGAGCCAGGGACAAAACTCAGCACCACTACAAAGAATCTTTATTTCAAGTGGACCTCCAAGCCTATAAAGCCCTTAGGAATAATTGCACTAAGGCCACCTGCCTCTCTAAGGCTAATTACTTCAGGCACCACCTGCAGCAAGAGCAACCCTCCATCACATCATTTTGGAAGGTTCTCCATTCTCTTCCAGACCCCCCCCGCCCAACTTACCTCCCCTGTCCTAAATGTTGACAGATCCCCTGCTTCAGTCGCTGAGATTTTCAACCAATTTTTTGCCACTTGCGCTCTCCCCAGTATTCACACCTCCTCAGCACCTGAACCTACCTTGCCCTATCGGAGGCCCCAGGCCTACTTCTTAAATTCAAATTCCTCCCTTTCTCTCCCCTTGAAGTCTACTCAGTCCTCCTTGCCCTGAATCCAACCAAGTCCAGCCCTGATGGTCTCTTCCCCAATCTTTTCCACATTTCTGCCACTGCCATAGCAGCCCTGCTCACCCACATCCTAAACCTATCTCTCTATACCTCCTCAGTTCCTAAGGCCTGGATATCAGCCATGGCCCTACCCCCTCCATAAGGGAGATGACCCCTCTGTACCCGGTAACAGTAGGCCTATCTCCCTCCTCCCCTTCCTTGCCAAACTCCAAGAATCCCTCATTTACTCTAGGTTGTCTGATGTCATAGCTAATATAAACACTCTCACCTGTGCAGTCTGGCTTCAGGAAACATTGCTTGATCATCTCCTCATTACTGTCTATCACAGGTTTTATGTGATAAGGGCTAGTCCCTTATCGCACCACTCATTAGAGAGATGAAAGAATCGTCTGTGACAAAAGAGCAACTTCACATTAGAGAGATCACTGCAAACAGCAACGGTCCTCTAAAATATTTAATTTTTTTTTGTTGCCCCTCCTCTGCACCCCCCAATATAAGGATTCTCAACTCCAGGGGGAGCGTACTTAGAAAAAATAGAAACTCCCCCCAGAAGCAAAAGTATTGCCTTCACCGGGATCCAAATCTGGCACCACAGGCTCCAGAAGCAGTGGCTCATGCTACTACACCACATGGCCAGCATGGCAGGGCTTGGCCAAATAATTCCTTTTACCCTCTTTCTTGGTGGTGTAGCGTGTATCCCTCAGTGCTACACTCGTATACTAATTCACAGCTCTTTTCCCCCACTCGTTCTACATGGGAGTGGTATTATTGAGTCACTCATATTGAGCTGCTCAATAATATTCACCCATATAGGCTGCTACCTGTGTGACAGAGTCAATTCTCTCTGCTATGGATAAGAGTCTTATTACTGCCACCATCCCCTCCTGCTACAAAACTTTAGAGCTGCTGGCCTTGCTGAACCTGCTGTTAACTAGTTCTGCTCTTATCTTCATGACAGAGTGCAATCTGTTCAAGTAGGTGATGCTCTATCCTCCCCACTCCCTATCCTCTTTAGAGTTCCCCAAGACTCCATCTTCGGTCCCATCCTCTTCTCCCTATTCATAAACAACCTCCCATCAGTCTGCAAATCTTCAGAGTTACACATGTATGCTGACAATACTATTATTTTCATCTCTGGGCCCTCTGCCATCAGCGTACAGACCCTCCCTTCAGGAAGACTTTAATAGAGTTCAGTCCTGGTTCAAGGATAAGCAACTCAAACTTGAAACAAAAAAACAGTGGCCATGACTTTCAGTTCAAGACAAAAACTGACCACCCTTCAGTCCTCTGCCATCTTAACTATTTTGGATGGTTCTCCCATTGAGAAGATTCCAGCTTTCAAATACTTGAGGGTATGGTTGGACAGTCACTTGGATTTCTTCACTCTCGTCGATGCCATCTGCACTAAGTTATGCCCCAAATTGGGTGCCCTCTATCATCATAAAAACAGCCTCCCCCTTCCCACCTGCCGTGAATTGGTCTCCAAAATGATCTTACCCATATTTGATTATGCCAACGTGGTGTATGCACTGCTTCTCAATCAGCCCTAGCCAGACTTGACACCCTGCTAAACTCCTTCTGCTGTTTCACTACCACCTCACCTCCACTCACTCACCACTGTCTCCATTATTCCACCCTTTCCTTTGCTCCTCTATCTCATAGAAGAATGGTTCACTGTGCATCCTTTGTTGCTAAGTTCTGGTTTGGAACCTTCCCCACCTACCTCTCCTCCCACCTCTCCCAAGCTGCCACCTCAAACTACTCCCTTTGCCACAGAGATCCATGCACCTTTTCTATGCCTCGCCCCCACTCTGCTTCTGGTCAGTCTGCTTTCTCCTTTCATTTCTGTTGTCTCTAGAATAAACTTCCCCCTGACCTCCAATTATCCTCCTCCCTCCTCTCTCTCAAGAAGCTCCTCAGGCTCCTACCCCATCTGCTATGATCTCAGTGCTCCCAACCCACCCCTCCTTAAAACTGACTTTGTCTCCCCCGTAGCTGACTACTCCCCTTAGACCCACGCTTACCACCTTCATAGTGGATCCCAGTTGTGTACCGATTTTCCTTTCTCCTGAAATAAACCAACTTGACTCCTTCCTTGCTCTGTGTCACCACAGATTCCCAGCTATACTAGTATCACAACTGAGGCTCCACTAGTGTTTTTTAATTGTTTGCTTGTATCAGGCTGTGCTACTTTTCTGCTTTTGTAACCTCTATCCACAACTGCCTAATTACTGTTGCTGTATTATGTCATTGTTTTGGGTCATTATATGTTTGTAAACTTGCTGATGTGTTTATTGTTACTGTTGTTTAGGTCTTGTAACAGTGGCCCATGTTTTTTGCTAGACTACCAACTGTATTGCTTCATGTCACAGTTTCTCCCTATGTAACCCTCTTCCCCGAGTCACATCTGAAAATGAGCCTTGGCTCAATGGTGCCTTTCCTGGCAATCTTTATTTTATTTTAAATAAATAAATAAAATAAATAATGTTCAGGAAGTACTGTATGCGATAAGAGTGAATCAAGGATTTGAAACAAAACAAGGTTGGGTATAATTACACCATAGCATGCATTTTGTTTCTGCTAATACAGGAAGCAGCTAAAACAACAAGCAACATCAATACATTTTAGAAAGTGTAAGCAATAACAGCAATAATATAATATTGGTTTTTAACTAGAAATAATACGATACAAAAAGGTTTGACACTATCACTTTAAATTACCAAGCTGCTTAAGGACCTTGGTATAGTAAATATCTACAGACAACATCATAGAGCAGAAAGGGAATACACTTATTATTCCAACTGACAGAAAATGTTTTCTGGATTAGGTATTTTCCTGATATGACCGGCAGAGCTCCAGAGAATGAAATCTAGATCAGTAGGGAACATAACTAAGTCTTATCATGCTCTCATCTCGATGTTAAAGGACTTAGGTCTTATTAAAAAAGCAGAATGAGGGTTATATCTTAGCATCTTACAGCAGCATTTAGGAACAACAAAAGAGTAAATGGAAATCATCATAAAGGACAATGACATGCAGGGAACCAAACTATTTTGCAGGATAGTATGAAATCAATTTTGAGAGGTAAATTAATAACACTGTCAGTTCACTTAATGAGAGAGAGAAAGTGAAGCTAATAATAAGGCTCTTGAACCACAAAGTACAGAAATGGAATCCTTTCTGAAGAGAAATGGGCTAAGAAAATGGAACCCAAATTAGAAAACATTCATAATGAACTAACTGAATTGCTGAATTTTCAAACTGAAAAACAAGTGCAGTCCATTTAACAAAAATAGTATTGGGGAGCAAAAGCCAGCAAACTATTGACATATAAACCAAGGAAAAGCTCCACAAAGACTACTATCAATAAAAATAAAAGATCATAGAACAGGCAGTGCAGAAACAAAACCAAGCAAACGGCAGAGGAATTAGTCAATTATGTTGAGTTATATAGAAAGCAGGATGAGAGATCAGAGGTACAAATAGATATTGAAACAGCCCTAATTTCTCAAACGCAACAGAAGATCAAAATATACAATTGGTTAAAGAAATAATGGGGCAGGATATTCAAGAAACAAATATCAGAAAACAGGGAAATGACTAGGTAATGATGAATTCTCAATAGCAGTTTATTAAGAAACTAAGGGACAGGTGCTGGTTCTGTTGAAAAAAAGGCTTTTTAATTATACCTTAAGTGAAGAAAGAGCACCAGCACCATCATAGAGAAATGAAATAGTCTCTGTAATACTGTACCTAAGGAGGGCTAGGACCTGGAACACTGTGCCTCCTATAGGCTTATTTTGATACTAAACATATACTACAAATTAACATCTATAATGGCAAACGATAGAAACAGATAATCTCTCAAATTATTAATCTTGATCATGCTCTGTCTTAATATCTGGTTAAGCATCAGATAACATCAGGCATACAGTCCTTATAACTGACCACATCCAGAAAACAAAATAACATATTTTCTTGTGGGATTAGATGCTGAAAAAGCCTTCAGTAAAGTAGTATGGTCACTTCTATACAGGTCTTTCTAGACTAATAGTTGATTAGAGACATGTAAAGAGGATACTGAATTTATATTAAGATCCATCAGCATTTGTATGGATAAACAGCAGTATCTTAAGGAGAATTCAATAAATGAGGGAAACCAGACGAGGATGTCCTCATTCCTCATTTTATTTGCAATTTATATTAAACCCCCGGTGCAATGGATTTGACAAGTGGAGGAATAATGGGATCCTTCAATAGAGTGGAGAACAAAGAAAGGAGAACAGCATTATATGTCAATATTTGTTCTGTTGTTTCTATCTTAGCCAGAGGAATATCTCATTAGAGGGATGGAGGAACTAAAAGTCACTGCTCGGGTTATGTTTTAAACAAAACTAAGACAGAGGTACTGGTGTGTAATGATATAGCTTCTCAAACCATGAAAATCAATTGAACTTTAAGTAGGACATGCATACTATAACATACTATATTTAGGAGTGAAGATACCTAGGCAATCTGACAACTTACATAAACAAAGTTGTGTGCCCCCTTCTGAGTTGAACAACATGAGATATAGAAAAGTGGGATAAACAAATGTTGACATTATTTAACAGGGTAGCAGCCTTAGAACTGAGTCTGTCACCTAACTTTTGTATGCCTTTCAATGTCTTCCTGTCTCTATTTCCAAAATGAAGTTTGAAGAATGGAACACCTTTTTATCTAGATTTGTCTGAAGTGGGAGAAGACCCTTATTAAAATGATACATTTGCAGGATTCTAAAGGTGGGTGGTGGTGGTGGGAGGCTAACACTTCTTAATGTAGACTGGTACTGCGGGGCAGCAGAAGTTAAGATACATATTATTCCTATGGGGCAACCAACAGTATGTAGCCTGAGGGAGAGCTACAGAACAGCAAGAAATAGGAGTGACACCACTAGGGATTTACCACGTGATAAAAAACTCAGAACTTTTAAGAATGCCTTTTATGGGGGATGAAAGTGGTCCTATGATACTGGAAAGTTTTGTTTTAGTTGATATAATTATTCTATCATGCACAAATATTTATGAAGGAGAAATAAAATGTTTCTGAAAGTAAAACAAGACTTTAACTAAGAAGAGACCTATTTAGGCACTTTCAAATACAAGGTTATTTACCAAAGAAGCAGAAAGCATTCCAATTCTCTAGTCAAGCCCAAGACCTGATAATAATGGTCTTGGATACTTTAAATAATAGATGCTGTAGAGGAATTATTTTAGCAATATTTACAATGTTGAACATGAGAACCGATATCCACCCCAATCTTATTAGTTTCTCCTGGCTGGCTGCCTGCCTTCTTCAGACCTGTTCCTGAGTTTACCCTTGCTGACCCTGTTCCTTTGGTTTGCTGTTTGCTCTTTGACTCCCTCACTCCCAAGTTTAATAAAAATTACTGTAATCTGCCTTTTTGCCCATTAATAACATCCCTGCCTAGTTAGTGTTGGGTTTGGTTTGGGTTATGGGTTGGGAACTTGGGTAAGGTTTTTTTTTTTTTTAATTAGACAATTAATGTGTCGAAATACAAGAAACACAGCCATTGGCTGTGGTGTGAAAATGTTCTGCTGTGCTCAGTGCTTTAAGACCAGGTCTCTGAGTGAGTAAAGTTCAAAAGATGCATGCTGATTCTGCAATTATTAACTGCCCATGGAGGAGTTAGCAAGCAGCAATGACTATTCTGCCAGTAGTACTCACTACACTGCTTCCAGGATGGCCAACCTTAAGTTCCATTTGTCTTCCTGAGTGAACGCTGATGCTGAGTTGAGTGAAAAGCTGTTGCTGGCTGCTGCTGCCCACACAAGTCAACTGTGCACCAACAAGAGCCCACAAGAAACTGTTATGTTATGTGACACCTGACTGTCCCTGTCCAATCGGGTACAGGCAGCCTAGTCATCTGCTCAGCTCCATGAAAGACCCTGGCTGGCTGTCCTCTTCATGCCTGCTTGGAACTCTGGATCCCCTCCAAGTCCTAAGTCCATCCTCAGAAAGCTGCAACAACAGATATTTGGCAATGGCTCCCTGCCCCAGTATCACCACTGTCACCAGAACAGTAAGTGCTTTCTTTCTTTCTCTGACTGCTGCTGCCACCTGCCAGCTGCTGTGGTGCCTTGTAACTGTGCTGTATGTTGTATAGCATATCTGTGGCTGCAGAAAAAAGAGCAGATCATGTTTCTTTTTTTGTCAAAAAAAGTGAGGGGGCATGGCCCCCATCACTTTTCAAAGTGGGGGGACCATGGCCCTCCTGGGCCCCCTGCCCCCCATGGCTCCCTCGCACCTGTCTTGGATGATGTGCTGTAATTACACTGTTTTACATCAGAATAGATAAAAAAAGAACACATAGTTTTACATGTTGAAAGCTAGTCTCAAAAACAGTTTTGTTACTTCAATAAAAGGTATCAATTGCATCATATTTTAATTTTTTCTGCTACATCATAGACTGGACTAACACAGCCGACACATTTATTTATCAGAAGAGACCAAACATGATCTACATATTCACAATGTTTTCTGCAGAAATCAGAGGCAGTGGGGTGGGTGAAGAAATGATAAAAAAGTGAATGCAGGGAGGATCATGTGATGCCTCACGCTGAGTAGACACTCTCTAGAGTGCTCCCGCTACCCCTCCTCAAAACCTCCATTTAAAATTTATATTTCACCTTAAATTCTTTTTCTGAATTACTTTACTGCCATGCTGTATCCTGATTGTGGACAGAAAAGAAGGTTTTCACCATCTTCCTGCTGATTATGGAGGCTGAAATGCGAGCAGCCCTGCAGCATCACACACCGCCAATTAAGCCAGAGAAAACGGCCAAGAAAGTAAAGGTCCAACCTACATCAGTGGCTAAGAGAACAATTGCAACTGAAGAAACCACTCCTCCATCTCTGGAGCGGTTCCTAGAAGAATTGTGTCCCTTCAGAGACGAAATCAGATCTCTAACTGAAGAGATGAAAATGGTGAATGAGAAATTAGAAGATTTAGCTCAGCGAGCAGGGGATTGCGAGGTGCGCATTATATCAGTGGAAAAAAGATTGGAGAAAGTTGATCCTGCCATGGCTCTTGTTAGGCAGTGTGTTTCTAAACTGGAAGCCAAAATTGAAGACCTGGAGGGGAGAAGTCGCCGTAATAACATCGTGGTTATCGGTTTACCGGAATGGGAGGAAGGCTCTAATGCTGTCATGTTTGCTCAAAAGTTCATTCAGAAGATAGCAGGCCCTTCACCTTTTGGGGCTGAATACATAGTGGAGTGGGTCCATTGGGCACTGAGGCCTACAACGACATCGGGAGCAAGGCCCAGGACCTTTATCTTTGAATTCTTGAACTAGCAGGAATGCCAGCATCTGATAGCCAAGGTCAAACAGTTAAAAGAAGTACTCTGGGAAGGATCTCCCATTTGAATTACCCAGGATCTCCCCTCATCTGTGAGGCAGAAGAGAGCAGAATACCACGGAGTGGTGACCAAGGTCCTAGCAGTGAATATCCACTTTCAGATGCTATATCCAGCAATCTTGCAAGTATCCATAGAGGGGACATGGACCCCTCTAGAAGACCTGAAAACAGCTGAGCTAGAGATGAAGAAATTACTTCACAATCTTTTCAGAGATGGGTGACTTCTTAACCTGATATTGAAGGAGTTTACAGCTAATATTCTATCGGAATAAGGAGAATGTGTGGAAACTAAATTCTGACCTTTGAGACAAATTAGATGTGCAGCATTTGCGATGAAAGAAACAGTCTAATACCATTAATATCTCTAGAGAAACCTCTATCCATCTTGGACAGTTGGACTTGTTTTTTGGAATTTCTTGACTCTCTTAATGATAGAAGGGGGTGCTTCTTTACTTTCTTTCATGACAACAGTAGCTACGAGTCAGTTGCATGCAGCAGGATGTACAGCTTTTGTCTACATACTGTGAGGAGACAGACAGTCTACTACCATTAATCTCGCTAAAGAAACTTCCCTCCATTTCGGTTAGTGGGAACTTTTGGTTTTCTCGGCATTTCTTGGAACCTTTAACAAGCAGGCTGTGCTTCCTTATTTTCTTTCAAGGCAAACATAGCTATGAGTCAGTTAAATGCAGTAGGTGACTTGATTTCCCAGGACATTGCTCTTTATAGTCCTGCTTTTTTCAGATGTGGCTTTCCAACACAGCTCATTGATATGGACACAACATTGTATGGTCTGGGGATACTTCTAGTTAAAAACAGGATAGATCCTGCATTTTTCTCTTTTTTCCTTTTTCTTTTTCAGGTTGCCACCTTAATCATTTGGGATTACACCATGGCGGTTAGTTTGTAGTGGGTCAAGTTAACCCAGTTGCATATGCAGGAGAAGAAGCCTGGTTAAAATTTCATCATCCTGGATATATTTTCTGTTTTTTCCATTAAACTGAAGTCAGACAGGTAGAGACCGGAGACCTGACGACAACCCATATTTTATCCAAGTAAATGAATATTATATTTAGAACCAGATAGGTTTCTTTTACTTCTCCGTTGAATGTGCTACAAGACAAAGTTGAACATAATGAGGAGGTTTGGGGGTGGGGGGAGGCAGGATGTTGCCTAGTGGCGGGTATTACATACTACAGAGCATGAGGTTGGGGTGAGGGGGGAGCCTCTTCAGATTTTCTACTCCAGGAATGGAAGGGAGAGGTTTTAAGTTTTATTGATGGAATCTGTGGGAGGATTGGGGTAAAAGAGGTTGTACAATGGATGTTATGTGTTGGGGATAGGGGAACCTTTTTCAAGGGGGAGGGTTGGGGGGCAGCTTGGCACAAGGGATACATAGGTTCAATGCAACAGGCTACATGGTTGTTAGCAAACAAAAATAAAGCTCCAATTTATTTTCTAAGTAATCATGACAAGCATTAAGAAATGTGTATCTTGGAATGTCCAAGGACTCCACTCTAAATTGAAGCAGTATCAGGTGTTGAGACACATAACTCTGCTTAAAGGGGGAATCATGTTCTTTCAGGAAACTCATCTTCTGGAATCGGAGGGAGCCCTCCTCCATAGGTAATATGTTGGTCAGGTTTTTAATGCAGGGGACAGTTCCCAGAGTTGGGGAGTGGCTATATTGGTGAATAGGAATATACCCTTTAAACCTGAACAGATTATTGGAGATCCGCAGGGTAGATATATATTTGTACAAGGTACCTTAGAAAGAACTTCCTTGGTGCTGGGCTACGTCTATAGTCCTAATATTGATTGTCCTTTATTTTTCACCAATTTGTTAAAGATTTTGGCACCTTATACTGCCTATCCATGTATTATCGGGGGAGACTGGAATCTTCCCTTTTCACCTGATCTAGATAAATCCACTCCCAGGAGACAAGGTCTCTCCCCAGCACAACATGCTCTGACAGAAATGATTGATCACCTGGGATTAGTGGACCCATGGAGAATCTGGCATCCCACCTCCAAGGAATTTACATTTCGGTCCACTGCTAATGGGACATCATCACGTGTTGATTACTTTTTAATTAGTCAATCACTCTTGAAGGGGATAGTGGCAGTGGGCATAGCCCCCGGGGTGATCTCAGACCACTCAGTGGGGCAATGTGATCTGTTATTAACTCCTGCTGTATCGACTGACTCTTTGTGGAAGTTGAATAATCAGCTCCTCAGAGACACCCAAATTACTGAAATTATAACCCGGGAAATAGAAGAATATGCTAACATCAACCAGAATTCTACTTCATGGCCTGATCTAGAATGGGGATCCTTGAAGTGTGTATTAAGAAGAGTATTCATTAGGTTAGCCTCCCATCGGAAGAAGAAGAAACTGGAAAAGGAATCTCTCACACTTCTCTCTAAAATACGCACTTTAGAGGCATCACTGTCTCCCATGACTACAATAGAGGATAGACAATTACTTGTGGGTTTGAGGGATTAATACAGCTTAACACTTCGGGAAGAAGCTGAGTACGCTATTTTAAAAACTGGCGTGAAATACATAAATCGGGGGAGAGAGCAGGCCATCTTTTGGCATTGAGATTGAAACAGGTAGAATCTTCCAGAATTATCCCAAGAATAAGATCCCAACATATGAGAGATCTTCTCATAGATACATAGACAGTGTCGGCAGATAAGGGCCTACAACCCACCCAGTCTGCCCATTTGATCTTGTAAGTTTTCTTTATGTTTTCCTAGAAGTCTGTTGCTCCTTAGCACTGACCTCCAGAATTCCTTTATGTTAATCCCATGCATTCTTAAATCCTGTGATTGTTTCAGCCCCCTCCACTTCCTCTGGCAGGGTGTTCCACTTGCCCACCACCTGCTCTGTGAAGAAATTCTTCCTCATGTTTCCTCTGAATCGTGCTCCCTCTAACTTCATCCCATGCCCTCTAGTCCTGGAACACCTTTTTCACTTAAAAATAGTGTATTCCTGCACCCTGTTCCTCCCTGTGAGATACTTGTATGTCTCTATCATATCCCCTCTCCCCCTCCTCTCCTCCAGAGAGTACATATTCAGTTCCTTCAATCTGTCCTCAAAGGACTTGTGATGCAATCCATGTACCATCTTTGTTGCCCTCCTCTGGACGTTCTCTACCCTGTCTATGTCCTTACGTAAGTAAGGTCTCCAGAACTGTACACTGTACTCCAGGTGGGGCCTCACTAGTGTCTTGTATAGTGGAATTATGACCTCCCTTTTTCTGCTGGTGATGCCCCTGCCTATGCATCCCAGCATCCTATTTGCTTTACCTGTTGCCTTGTCACACTGTTTCCCTACCTTGAGGTCATCAGAGATGATAACCCCAAGATCCCTTTCCTGCTTCGTGCATGCTATATCCTCATCCCCCAACTGACATATTGTGCCAGGGTTTTTGTGCCCCATATGCATTATCTAGAACTTCTTTGCATTGAATTTCAACTGCCAAACCCCTGACCATTCTTAAAGTTTCTGCAGGTCCCTTCTCATTCTAGCTACACCCTCTGGTGTGTCTACTGTGTTACAGAGCTTTGTGTCATCAGCGAACAGGGAAATTCTGCCTTCTAGGTCCTGCAAAAAGTCACTGATGAAGATGTTGAATAGGACCGGTCCCAGCACTGATCCCTGTGGTACCCCACTGGTCACTCTTCCCTCTGTGGAGTGACAGCCATTTACCGCCACCCTCTGTGTCCTGCCGCCCAGCCAGTTACCTACGCACTGCACTACTGTCCTGCCCACACCCATATTCCCCAGTTTGTGTAATAGTCTTCTATGTGGCACAGTGTCAAAGGCCTTGCTGAAGTCCAGATAGGCCATGTCCACTGCCCTCCCTGATCCACCTCCTAGTCACCCAGTCAAAAATTCAATGAGGATGGTCTGACATGACCTCCCCTGGTGAAACTCATGCTGCCTTGGGTCCTGTAGTCCATTGACAACCAGATGTTCCACCAATCTCTCCTTCAGTAGTGCTTCCATGACCTTCCCACTTCCGGTGAGGCTGACTGGTCTGTAGTTCCCGCTTCATCTTTATTCCACTTTTGTATAAGGGACTACATCTGCTGTCCTTCAGTCTTTGGGTACCTCCCTGTTTCAGTGATCGGCTAAACAGAATTGCCAGAGGTTCAGCCACCACCTCTCTTAGTTCTTCAGGACCCTGGGGTGCACCCATCTGGCCCCATTGCTTTATCAACTCTTATTACTTCCAGTTCCTTCAGGACCCTTTCTTGTGCAAAGGGACTTGTGTCCATTCTGCACCATTCTCACCCCTTGTACTCCCTTCAGACCCATTACCCTCCTCTTCCTCAGTAAAGACTGAGCAGAAATACCTGTTCAATATGTCAGCTTTACTGTTGTCATCCTCCACTTGGCCCCCATCCTCCCCTTTCAGTCTCACTATCCCTCTCTTAGCCTTTCTTTTTTCACTTATGTACCTGTAAAAGGTTTTGTCCTCTCAACCCACTGATTTTGCTATGTGCTGTTCTGTCTGAGCTTTGGCTTCCCTTACTAACCTCCCTGCCTCCCTTTGTTTCTCCTGGTACTTCTCCCTATCATCTTCTGCCTGTGTCTTTTTGTATTGCCTGAATGCAATCTTTTTGCCTTTCACTTTCTCCGCTACCTCCTTGGAAAACCATAATGGCCTCCTCCTCCTCCTTTTCCCCTTGCTAACCTGTTTAATGCATAATTCTGTTGTTCTTGTAATCCCCATTTTAAATACTGCCCACTGTTCCTCAACCCCTTATTCCTGCCCCATTCCCCTTAATGCCTCTTTCAAGCATCTCCTCATTTTCCCGAAGTCTGTCCCCCTAAAATCCAGGATACATGTTTTTGTGTGGTTTGTTCTGCTCCTTCTGTGATTTCAAACCACAATGACTGGTGGTCACTGTTCCCCAGATGCTCCCCCACTGTTAATCCCATCACACGTTCCCTGTTTGTGAGCACTAGGTCCAGTATTGCCTTCTTCCGAGTTGGTGCCATGACCAGTTGCTTAAGGAAGGCACCCTGAAGGGAGTCCAGGATAAATCTGCTCCTAGTTGATGCTGCTGCTGGGATGCTCCAGTCCATGTCTGGAATACTGAGGTCTCCAACCAGCACTACCTCACCCTTGTCTGCCATTCTTTGGATGGCTAGCATCAGCTCCTGATCTGTTTCTTCCTCCTGGGCTGGTGGTCTATAGACCACACCTGTGTGGATTGCTGGCCCCATTTTCCTTTCCAGCTTAACCCACAGTATCTCTCCTCCATTTTGTTCCTCCTGGATCTCTGTGGCCCTTATGTTATTTTTCACATACAGTGCCACTCCTCCTCCTACCTTCCTGTCTCTTCTGAATATGTTGTAGCCAGGTATGGCCATCTCCCAGTTATGGTTATCATTACACCAGGTTTCTGTGATGGCTACAATGTCCAGGTCTGACTGCACCATGACAGCCTCCAGATCCTCCATCTTGTTGCTAAGGCTTCTGGCATTGGCACACATGGCTTTCCATGATTTGACCTCCCTAGACTATTTAGCTGTTCTACTCCAGCCCCTACCCTGGTTGTCCTTTATCCCTGGTTCTCCTTGCTGTCTGCCCTTCTGTTGAATTTTGCCCCTTTTCTGCCTATCCACCTCTTGGACACTTATCTCCATCTTTTGCACACTGCTTTGTAGAGATATCCACTCCTCCGGTTCACTGGTTCCACTGCTAGCTGTGAGGGGTGGGCAATTAGGTACCTCCTTGCTGGTCTGCCACCCCACTTGGTTAGTTTAAATGCTTGTCAATGTAGCATTTAAACTTATCATTGAGTGCTTGGATTTCCCTCCAGGATGGATGCAGGCCGTCAGGCTTGAACAAGCCTCCATCCCTCCAGATGGGTCCCCAGCCACCAATGAATCCAAACCCTTCCTCACAGCACCAGTTCTTCAACCATGAGTTAAAGTTCCTGGTGCATGCACCTCTATGCTCTCCCATGCCTCTCACAGGTAGTACTTCCGAGAAGGTGACAGAAGTAGCTACTTGCTTGAGACCCCTTCCCAATTTCCTAAACTCTTCCTGAACTTCCTTTGGCTCCCCATTTGCCAGGTCATTAGTACCTAAGTGGATAATGACATCCAGCTCACCCTTCTGTCTTGCCTTCCCAGCAATCCCCAGGATCTTCCTTCCATCCCTCCATGCTGTGGCACCTGGTAGGCACCTCACCTCCCTGTCCTCCCCCTCCTATGTTCCTAGCTGGATCCCTCTTATGGTGGAGTCCCCAGCAGGATTCACTTCCTCCACCTCTGGGGTCCACTGCTCTCCCCACTGAGGTCACCTCCTTGGCTAACCTCCACATCCTTTCCTTCCACTTCTCTGGGTACTTCTATTTGGTTGTCCCCATTTTCCAGGGTGGCATATGAGTTCTTGAGTGTAATAGGATCTGGGATGTGCCTCTGCCTGACTGCTCTAACCCTCCCTGAGCCCACTGCCATCCAAGTGCTCCTCGTTCTCGGCATCCTTTGAGGCAGCGGCATTGGACTGGGTGGTCTCTAGATAGGGGCGATGGTACTCCTGACCCAGTTTACTTCCACTCTGAGTCTAGCTACCTCATCCTGCAGTCCAAAGAGATGCATGCAGATAGGGCAGTACCTCAGTGTCCAGAAGGTCTGCCTGAATATGGCTGCCCCACAGCCACTGCATTGCACCACTCCCCACATTATACTACACTTATACTGCTATTCCAGTACTTGTCTGTTACTGAAGCTCTCCTAGTTGCCTTTTTATTAATTTACTGTCCTAAAAATTCTGCTATGGTCCTCAGATACTTTTCTTTAAAAAAAAAAAATAAACAAACAATAAGTCAAAACACTTGTCGTGCTGAGGGCGGGCTTCTTCCCCCTTATGCCCCTCCTACCCCACAACCCCTACTGTCTCCTGTGCTTAGCTTCTGTCAATCAGATTTAACAGGGCATATAATTAAGAGTTGGGGGTAGGGGAGGGAGGGGGTGAAAATTTACAGCAATTAAATACAGCAGAGAAATACACCACCACTACAAGCACATGAAACTAGGTTTTAAATTTTCAATAGCCCAAAAACAATTCTAAATAAAGATAGCAAAGAAATTACAGTGTCACTAAAAGCCCACAATCTAAGTTTAAAACAAAAATAGCAATGTACAATTACTGTAAAGCACTGAAATGAAAATGCTTCCTTCTCCTTCTGGCTTCTGGCTTCTTCTGAGAAAACAAAAATTGCTTGCTACCTCACCTCTGACTAAGCCCCACCTCCAGTTATCACATAGCTGAGGTCAGAGTCCAGACAATTAGCACCCCTCACCCAAACTACAGGGCAAGTCAGACAAGCCAAGACAAAATTTGCAGCAATTAAATATAGCAAAGAAATACACCACCACTACAAGCACATGAAACTAAGTTTTAAATTTTCAATTGCCCAAAAACAATTCTAAGTAAAGACAGCAAAGAAATTACAGTGTCACTAAAAGCCCACAATCTAAGTTTAAAACAAAGATAGCAATGTACAATTATTGTAAAGCACTGAAATGAATATGTTTCCTTCTCCTTATGGCTTCTGGCTTCTTCTCCTAACTCCAAAAGCTATTACTGCTGAGTTTGCCATTTTTTATAGAGATTTGTATCAACCTATGCCTAATAGACCCACCATTGAGAATGTGGAACAGTACCTCTGACCACTTGACCTACCATCCCTCACTAAGGCTCAACAAGAAGTCCTGGTGACCCCCATTTTAGAGTTAGAAATTCAATCAGCTATATCCTCCTTAGCAACTGACAAAGCCCTGTGCCCACATGGGTTTACCCCTAATTTCTATAAAACTTTCAGTAAACAAATTGTCCCTTGGTTGTCCCGTCTTATGGATTGGATGTTGGGTGGGAATCCCCTAGATAGTTGTTTATTGGAGGCCACTATTATTGTGCTCCATAAGCAGGGTAAAGATCCGGAACTGACAGGCAGCTACCGTCCAATCTCATTATTAAATTGTGATATTAAGATCTTAGCCAAACTTCTAGCAAACAGACTCAAAAGTGTAGTTCCTATGATTATCCATTCAGATCAAGTTGGATTCATGCAAGGGCACCAGTCATCCAATCACTTTCGTAAAATGGCCCACGTCTTCTCTGCATCCAGAGACTCAGAAGTACTGGCTGGTTTGATGTCTCTGGACGTGGGGAAGACATTTGACCGCATAGATTGGCAGTTTCTATTTCTAACCACGCATAGATTTGGTTTTCCCACTAAATTCATAGATTGGGTTTTCTCCTTTTATCAGAATCCTCAGGCCAGAATATATTGTAATGGATTCCTTTCCGACAGATTTTCATTGGGATCAGGTACAAGACATGTATGTCCCCTTTCTCCTCTATTATTCAATATTTATTTGGAACCACTACTGGTCAAATTGAGAGCAGATAATGGGGTTCAAGGAATTCCCATAGGTACCCATATCTTCAAATTATCGGCTTATGCGGATGACGTGCTTCTCCACCTGATACACCCATCGCATTCCTTTCCTATAGCCTTGAATATCATTCATGAATTTGGATCTGTTTCTAACTATAAAGGCAATATAACCAAGATGATTGTCTTTCCCCTAAATCACAGGTTTTAGACATATCCTTGATGGAGGTACAATGGAATTCTAAGAGTATTAAATACTTGGGTTTAACTTTGTCTACAAAGGAAAGTCTCATGAAGAAGCTGAATTTTGATACCCTCCTTGAAACCATTCAGCAGGACTTTAAAAGGTGGCAATCTCTTCCTATATCACTTTGGGGGAAAATAAGTATAGTCAAGATGAATATCTTGCCTAGAATATTTTACCCTCCTAACATGTTAAATATTTGGATACCCAAAAAGTGGTTTAAGACACTACATGCTCTTATTTCTTCTTTCTTCTTTTATATGGGGAAGGAAACACTCTCAAAGGTCATATCTTATATTGTCTGCATCACTACCAACAGGCGGCCTTAAACTACCACATTTTGGTATGTATTACTGGGCAAGCCAGGCAACCAAATACTTGCATTGGTTCTCATCTCAAGAAGAGATTGCCTCTGCATCCTATCTACCTAAATGGTTAATATTAGAAAGAGAGTTATTTGATGGTTTAAAGATGGCAAAAGAGGCTCTTTTGTATGTTCCCATTAAGAATCTCCCTGCTAGTATTAGCAAATCACCTATACTAATTTCCCTTAAAGCACATGGTCAACTGTGTGCCTTTCTTAAATACCAGAATGCCAAGGATACCAGGCAACCAACAGTTGGTAATCTGAATTTCAGAATTGGGGGGGAAATCATTTCCCCACTCTGGCTCCTTCAGCTTAATAAGATCAGTGTTGGGGATCTATTTCACAAGGGTGTATGGCGGGACTCCAATACTATAATGGGTTCTTATTCCATAGCTCAGACACAGATATTAAAGTGTGGCAGCTCAGACACCTGTTAATTCAAAGATTTTCTGTTATTGAGAACTTGGTAGGGGGATGTGCCTGGTTGGAATCTCTGGGTCCAGTCTGTGGGAAGCCCCATGTAGTCTCACTGATTTATGCTTCTCTACAAACCAATGTGCTTGATATGGGCAGGGAGGTTCCCAAATACTGGAATTCCTGTTTCCCTAAATCTTTGGAGAAATGGGAATCAATTTGGCTGGACTTTTTCAGATATGTATCCCAAGATAGACTGAAGCTCACTCAATATAGAATATTGAATGACATGTTCTGGGCTCCAGTAAAGTTTCATAGAATTGGCAGGCGACCGTATTCCCAATGTTTTAGATGTAAGAATGCTAAAGGGGATATGCTCCATATATTTTGAGGATGTCCTTCGATTTGTAATTTATGGGCTCAAATAAGAGACAGGGCTGATCCCTTATTGGGTATTGGAGAATTATTCATGCCAGAGATTTGTTTAGTGGGGGACTTTTCCACGATCCGAGTTAGAAACCGCAGGTATCATATGACAATGATAGCACTTACTCTCAACAAATGAATTTTGTTTCACTGGTTAGATGTTCATTCCATCACATATGAGGAATGGTTAAAGGACCTGCTATTTAACCTTTGTGCTGAACAAATAAAAGCCAGCTCGGGTGGTTCGTCTTCCCATTATAGGAAAGTTTGGGAAAGGCTACACACATCATATCTTCTCCAGACCGGAGCCTCGAAGAACCAAGTTATTTAGTTTTTGATGTGTATGATTGTTCACATACTGTCAGTATGTCTGACTATAATTTGTTTACAGGTGTCATCTAAACCATGTTTCCTGGGATACAGAGGGATGTGCCAAGCTGGGGGAGGTGTAGGGAGGAGGGAAGGGGATTGGGGAGGGAAGGGGGATTTGGGAGATTTTAACATGGAGTTGATTGTATCTGGATTGATCCTTATTGTTTGAATTGTTTCCTTCATGTTGGAACCTCTATGTGAAAACTCAATAAAACTTGAATTAAAAAAAAGAAAAAGTGAATGCAATAATTTTGTTGGGAGTATGAACTTCAATACCTGTTCCTTAATAGAAGCTAACAAACCTCAGTTTAAGCAGTTGCAAAACACTATACTAATTCCTGATGTCTCATGAATCTTGTTCTTACACTTAACTACTGCAGCTTGCTAGGGATAGTACTGAGTAAGAGGCTCTTCTGGATTTGAAACTAAACTTGCTGGTGTCCAAGCCTGTGACCGAACCACTAGCCTCCAATATTTTTACTCTTTCACATTTTTGATGCTGCTTATTGAAGTTTAAAATAGACAGTAGTAGAAATGGTAGGGAACTTGGGGGAATTTGGTTCCAGGAGTGAAATTAAAGGATACCTAAACAACATTTTGACAACAAACTATTCAAAAATCTGACTTCATAGGAGACTAAAGGAAAGGCTGCTGTATTCATTAATGCTAAAACTACATTTATATAATTTACCTAAATGTGGTTCCAAAGCATCTGAAAATTGTAAAATCAGCCTTCCGATTTAAAAAAAAACTGCCTTACATGCTTCCTAAAATGGCCACCAAATGTGTTAAGTGATGACATCATTGGAGCCAAAGTCAGAGAGCTATATAGCTCTCTATAGTGCTAACTAGTTCTTTTTTCCATTTGTATAGAACTGTTTCATCAAAATGGTCAAAACCATGTGCATTATTTAGATCAATACACATGTTAGGCTATATGCAGTACAAATCTTGAATAACCTGGTGGTCTAGTGGTTATGGCAGATCCAGGATGCTACAATGGGGGTGCTGGGGTGGTGTGCATACCTAGCATGCACTTTTTAACATTTTTATTAAACCTTTATATTTTCTGATATTATTTTTTCCAGTACGTTTTGACAGAATCTACATATGTAATCCATAGTTTTGAATGTAAACATTTGTACAATAAATAAATCAGACTTCTTCAACAAAGTGAAATGCAGCAGCAGCAGCAGCAAGTACATTATAATGTATGTGTGTGTGTGTGGGGGGGGGCTGCACCCTTCACCACCCCATAGATCCATCACTTGTTTGTAGCAAAGTTCTTGTATAGTCCAATGTTAGAGTTCATACTTTCTTGGAAATCAAAAATATGCATGTCTTGTCTTCTTTTTTCATGGGAAATAATAAGAATCAGCTTTTATATAGTGCTTTTCATACACATCGTGTCCCAAAGTGCTTTACAAGCAATGCTAGACTGGTAGTGACGTGACTGAACGTGTAGTGACAGCCATTTCACACATTAATATCCACACATAGCCTTGGGTGATTGCATGAACTGGTTTTATGGGAAGGAGAATGTTGGCCAGGACAATGGGGTCAGGTAGTGATCGTGGTGCTGGCAGCACCAAATCTTATTTATCAAAGTAGTCCACTCATATTTCTCCCCTTCTGTCTTCCCCCTTCCCTGACTATAGCAGTACCTTGCAGTACTGGCCTTCTGAGTCCCACTCTGGTATTCATTCTTCACTACTCCTCCTCACACCAAAAACTGGTGAGCTCATCACCCTCCTGTATCAAGAATGCAGGTAGTACAATCCCCATTTTTTGTGACATACCAAAAATAAACAAATCTTTCCAATAAATCAGGCTGATAGCAGCAGAGAAGAAGGGGGATGATGGGCTTTCCTATCCGTAAAATATCTAGGCTACCTTTGATTAGGCACTATTAAATGATGGGTGTGCACATCATTATGCGTGTCATTTAATAGTGCCTAATCATAGTTGGCTTAGATCTTATATGGGTAGGAAAGCCCATTTTTCCACTTGTGCCCTGCTGCTATCAGCCTGGCTTATCAGAAGATCATGTTTATTATTAATATATAAAAATAACACGGGAGACTGTACTAACCACATTCATGATGCGGAGGGGTAGTGAGCTCATCAGTTTTTGGTGAGGGGAGCAAGTGGGAAGAATGAATGCATGCCAGAGAGGGACTGAAGAAGCCATTCCAGCAGGGTACAGCTATATTCAGGTTAGTTGAAGACATGAAGGAGGACGTTGAGCATATCACTGTGAGATCTAAGAGGTGGGGCTGCCAGCATCGTGCTCTTACCTGACTGTGGATAGAGTAGCCAGTGATGACAAATACTCAGAGTGGCAGGGGTGGGGGATGTTGACATTTGTTAGGCAGTATTGAGGGAGCTACAGTATGTATAGCTCATTAAAGATTTGGAAGAGTGGTAGCAAGCCAACTCACATTGTGGAGTAGAGCACAGAAAAGTACTGGTGAAGAATTGCTGGGAACTGTCCTGCGGGGTTCTGCAGATCACAGGTAAAGGAGTAGACTGACACTGGAAGTCAGGTGGATTTGTTCAAGGCATTAGTATGCCTCTCCTGCTAATAATATTGTTATCCATAGTAACTGCAGCCCTTATGAGGGCATGAACAGCAGTTTTTCTGGTGGGTCCTGATGCTTATTGCTTGGCCCTCCAGGAAGACCCAGTTGTTGGTTAATAAGGCAGAAAAAAGCACAACAGGGGAACTGTACATACTACCTTCACTGTGCAGAAGGGTGGTGATCCACTCTATATGTACTGTAGAAGCAGAAGTCAAACATTGAGAAAGAGGACTGGAGAGTGATTTGGAAGGCATTTTTTAACAGTGAAAGCTGATGAAGTGTATCGGTATAGGTGTGCACAACTCTCTGAGGTACAAGATTACAATCTGAGGTGTGATAATTCTTCATGAGATCGTAAGCTCATATGCAGCCCCAGGCAGTACTAAAGACAGAGTTTGGATGGTGGGGTGTTCAACAAAAGGTAGGCTAGGTGCAAGAGGTTCACATGAAAAAAGAAAGCCTTATTTGTGGATTAACACGAAAACATGAGCTTTGGAATTGGACCAGGCCAGTACTTTGCTGTGTGACCTTGAGCAAGTCACTTAGCTTCCTTGTGCTCCCAGACCACAGCTGTAATCAAGCTTTCAGCTTAGTGTGTCTCTCTGGTTAGCAAAAAAAAAAAAAAGAAATTCAGGGCATCACATAACCACTAGATCATCAGGTTTTCAAAGTGTTGTACTGTGCTGTGGTTTGCCAAAGAGAAAGTCAGCTGCATTGCAAAACATTTTCAGCAAGTTAAAGTAAACAAAATGAACTAAATCATAGCCTAACGTGTACTGTTCAAAATAATCCACAAGTTAACACATGGTGTTGATCATTCTGGTACAACAATTCAAAACAAAGAAGGAAAGAAGGACTAGTTAGCACTATAGGGAGCTACAGGTATGTGGGTCTCTGCCTCTGGCTCCAGTGATATCATCATGACTCATCGCTTAACACACTTGGCAGACATCTTAGGGAGAAACCAAGACTGTTTTTTGAAAGTGAAAGGCTGATGTTTACATTTTTAAAAAGCTATGAAATGCAGTTTTAGCATAAATGTGAACTGCAGCCTTTACTTTATCTCGCAATGAAGTCAGATTTTGGAGTTTGCAGTTTTAAAAAACTGCTTGTTTAGGTGCCCTTTAAGAGTCTAGAAACATAGAAACATAGACAATGACAGTGGAAAAAGACCCAAGATCCATCCAGTATGCCCAAGTTCCCTATTTAGCCCTGGGGCCTACCCCTCCCTACCCCCTCCATTCTTATCTGCGATTCTGACAATCTGAGCAGTCATTAAACCCTTCATTCTGTTCCAGCCATGCTTAAAACCACTAATGGCTTTTGCACCCACCACCTCAGCTGGCAGCCTGTTCCATGGCTCCACCACCCTTTCTGTAAAATAGCATTTCCTCACATCCCTCCTGAACCTCCCTCCTTCCGTTAACTTCCAGTCATAACTATGTGACCGCAAGCTGGTATTCAAGTTCAATAGTTCCCCGCAGTTTACACTGTTATTTTCTTTTAGGAACTTGAAGGTCTTTATCATATCTCCCCTCTCCCTTCTGGTCTCCAGTGAGTACATGTTCAGTGCCTTGAGATGCTCCTCACTGGGCATGCCTTGCTGGCACTGAAACATTTTTTTACCCTGTGCTGCACTGTCTCAAGCCTATCCCTGCCCTTACCGAGGTGAGGTGACTCAGTTCCTCGAGTAAAAGTGGGAAGGAATGTTTCTATGTAAAATACACATCCCTAAAGGCATACAGCTGCCTAATAAAGTGTAACAATGCAACATATAATGAAAAAACATAGAAACATAGAAGTTAATAGCAGATAAGGACCGCAAGGCCTATCCAGTCTGCCCATTTTTATACCTTATGAATGTGCCATAGGCCTTTACTCTGTCAATGGCCTATCTATTCATACTCATCTGTATTGCCCCCTTATGCCTATTCCATGTCTGTTTGAAGCCCTGCACTATATTCATATCAACCACTTCCTGAAGTAGGTCATTCCATGCATCCACCACCCTTTCTGTGAAAAAGAACTTCCTCACATTTCCCCTTAATCGGCCTCCCTCTAATCTCATGCTTTGTCCTCTTGTCCTATTTTTCTTATATTGAAACATGTTAGACTCTTTCACCTTGTTAATGCCCTTAAGGTGTTTGAATGTTTTGATCATATCACCTCTCTCCCTCCTTTGCTCTAGGGTATACATATTGAGCTCCGTTAATCTGTCCTGATATGTTTTTCTGATGCAGTCCCTGCACCATTTTGGTTGTCCTTCTCTGGATTGCCTCAATTTTGTTAATGTCCTTGTGCAGGTGTGGCCTCCAGTACTGCATGCAGTACTCCAGATGGGGCCTAACCAGTGTCTTGTTAAGAGGGATTATTACCTCCCTTTTACGACTTGTGATACCCCTACTAATGCACCCCAACATCCCTCTAGCCTTACATACTGCTTTAGTGGTCTGCTTGATGATTTCAGATCATCAGTGATGATGATGCCCAAGTCTCTTTCTTCCTTGTGATTGCTAGCAACTCCTCCCAATCCTATCGGTAGCTTCAGGGTTTCTCTTCCCTATGTGCATGATTTTGCACTTCTTTGCATTAAACCCCAGTTGCCACTCTTCTGACTATTTTGCCAGTTTATCCAGATCTCTTCTCATTCTTCCCATCCCATCTGGATCATCTACTCTGTTGCAGATCTTGGTGTCATCTGCAAACAGACAAACCTTACCCTCCAGTCCATCTGCAATGTCACTGATGAAGATATTGAAGAGGACTGGCCCCAGGACTGATCCCTGAGGTACCCCACTTATGACTTGCATCTCTTATGACTATATACCATTTACTACCACTCTCTGTTTTCTGTCCACCAACCAGTTTGCCACCCAGTTGACCAACCTCTGACCCACCCCGAGCCTACCCAGCTTATTAATCAATCTTCTATGTGGAACAGTATAGCATGCTTTGCTGAAGTCAAGGTAGGCGACATCAATAGCACCCCCCTGGTCCATCACTCTGCTTACCCAGTCAAATAAATCTATGAGATTAGTTTAACGGGCCCTTCCTGTTGTAAACCCATGTTGTCTTGGATCATGTGCTCCTATGGATTCAAGGTGTTGCACTATCCTTTCCTTAATGAGTGCCTCCATAATCTTGCCCACTACTGAGGTAAAACTGATTATCCCCAGACCCCTGTCAGATATGTTCAATACTAGATCCCATGTGACAAAAGCAGATTTCTTGTTAGCATTCTGCTGGGTATGGCCAAAACACAGAAAAGATTAACTTTGCTGTTTTAACCATCCAAGGGAAAATATTAGTGGGGTGCCAACCACAGCAAAGCTGTAATGTACTGCTGCAGATTGTGTAGGAACATATAAAACTGCATATCAGCTGCTTACCCCTCCCATTTCAAGTAGCCCCTCGAGGATAGCTGAATCCATGATCCATAAACTGTTTTCCATCTTGTCTGGTAAATATGGGATTTTTTCATCACAATAATACAACAAATAAATTACAGCTTATCCACACATTACTCCATATCACTTATCAGTATAATGAATTAGCAACCATATTGCCTCTAACCAGAATTTGTTTCCAAGGTGAACATGTTAAGGGACACTAGCTTTTCCTCATAGCTCTTTTTCCCAAACTCAGAACAGTTTGATGGCCCTAGATGTGTTGCAACCCCTCTTGAATGTTTCAATATCTCTTTTATATTGATGAGATTAAAAAAGCAATGAGTACTTCAGTTTGGATCAAATGTAAAAAAAAAAAAAAATGGCACTGATACCAAAAATGGACTGCAGTTTAAAACTTCAATCCGTGTGCATTTGCAAATTCCAACACCATCAAAGGGAATCAAACAACGCTCACTAATAGCTACTAGGGGCTATTAACAAGCATTATTTGACTCCCCTTGATGGTGCTGGAATTTGCAAATGTACACAGAACAAAGTTTTAAACTTCAGTCTGTATTTGGTGTCAGTGCCGGTTTGTACATTTGATGCAACTGGTTGGTAAATGTGCAAGACAGTGAACGGGACACCTTTTTTTCTTTGTTGGCACTCCAATTTGGGCCTTAAAAGGGTCTTCTACAAGGGCAGGACTACTTTCCCTGCTTTGCTGGTCACCCCCCTCTAGCTGCACCATAGCATTCTGCTAACCCTGTTGACAGCTGTAGTGCACTGCTTGTCATGTTTCAGCCCTAGTCTGCATGACTCCCAGGTGTATTTTATTCAAGTGGTAAGGCAGCCACATATTTACTGAATTTTGATTGCTAGCAGATTGAAAAGTTAAGGTGAAAGCTTACTAGTTTCGTGGCATCGACAAAGTAATTATTGCAACAGTAGACTGTCTTTAAGGAAGGTATTAAAACAAAATACAAACAATAGCCAATTGTTCATTTAAAAGATTTAAACACCTTCCCTTTAAGTGCACCTAGTCCTTCCATGACATCACTTCCTGTCTTAACATTACATGGCAGCTGCCCTTTTTTTAATTCATGGTTGATCTATAAATAGGTATCTCTATGCTGATACCTAAAGGTAAGCACAGTACATTGTTTAAAAGAGGGTTTCATGCACTTTCAAACTGTAAGGCCCTGCCCACACCAGGGCTTTTAAATGTTTAAACTCTGCTATTATGGTTTAAAAGGCTTGCATCCAGATTGCAGTATGGTAGAAACAGTGCTACAATCAGTGTTCTAAAATCATGTGCAAACGTTGCTCAGAGGTAGGCTTGAGGACGGTTTTAGACCAACATGGTTACCTTAACATGTATTCACTGCAAGGTGGATGTGATCTGTGCCATAGCATAAATTTAAGGCAACTACCATGACCTGAACATTATGTTTTGGTCAATTTTGCAATTTTGCTGTGGAGAAAAAAAATACTGTACATACATCCACAGGCACTGGAGTCAGGGGGCCCGGGGGAGCCATGGCCCCCCACTTATAAAGGTGAGGGGTCATGGCCCCCTCACTTTTTTTCCTTGTGTGTTTTAAATAAAATGGCTGTTCTGGGCATTTCTGATATACCTGAGCCCCCACACTGACACTGTCAGTGAACAACATGCCACACATCACAGCAGCCAGTAGGTGGCAGCAGACTCCTCACTCAGATCAGTCTGGTGAGAGACGGAGTGGGAGTCAGGTGGAGAGAAGAGTCGGGATGGGGGAATGCTAACAGCACTCAGGCAGTGCATGGTGGTCAGCTCAGCAGACAGACTCAGCACTCGGTGTGTGAAGGTTGTCTCAGTACTTTTTTACTTACTTATTTCTTTGACTCTTCTATTCTTGCTGCTGACTGACTATCCTGGCGCCTTGTCATAGAGTGACTAAGTCGGCGGCTGGCTGAGTGTCTTCTCCACGGGCAGCTCCTCTGCCTGGTCAGGTTGGTAGGCTGGGGTCTCTTGGGTGGGGTCACAGTGCCACACTAGTGTCAGGCGGCTGCATGGCACGGGACTCAGGAGGGTCAGGGTGGGAGGACTGACTTCACTGCACCCCAGTTTATGAATATCCATCCCCTACATATGCTGTGTGTAATGTTAGCCCCTAGTGCTGTCCATCACAATTGTGAACACCAGAACAGACACATTTTAAATCTATTTTTCAAGAGGGTCCATGGAGGACTGTTACAGCAGGCTGATAATATTTCCACTAAAAATAGCATTTACAATAGGCAGCAGCTAATTACAGTACGTGGAAAGATGGCATGCACATTTATAGGGTTCATATTTAAGGGAAAATGTGCCAGGGATGGCTCAGCCTTATGCGACTTGGGCTAGGCAGTTGAAACACCAAGGATTTGGAGGACAAATGCAGTTGTAGGGGGTGTGGAGGTGGGTGCACACATGATGTGTTTTAAGGTGTTGACACTGTGGCTAGTAGCTTCTTTGGGGGTTGGGAGAAAGGTTGTTCCAAATAGTATGTACTGTGAAAGCTTTTTTTTATAAAGGTTATTGGTCTGGCTGGGGTCTGCTAAGGCCTAGCGGCTCCCAGATCCCACAGCCTTTATCTATAATTGTTCACAATACATTACATTAATGCCTATGGGGTGGGTTGTCAATGGCATTGATCAGGCAGTTGTCCACCCCAGTTGCAGCTGCAGACTTTAAGGTCAGCTGGAGTCTCCCACACCCCTGACTCCAGGGGCAAAAAAATAATTTTTTTTCCCTGGAGTCAGGGGTAGGGAAAATGTGACAAAAATGTGTTTTATCTTCAATAAAAAGTGCCAAAACTCTCCACTGAGTATCTAAAACCCCAGAGCTTCTGAGGGCCTAGTGGCCCGCAGTCCCCCGGCCTTTTATTAAAACTTTTACAGTTACATCTTGCCCCCCCATACACACATTTAGAAAGGCTCTGACACCACAGCATACATCCCTGAGCTCACAATGAATTTCTGATTTGATGATATTTGTTCCTTAATTTGCACCAGTGCCTGATCACAAGTATCCCAGCATGCACTGAGGAACCCACAATGCTTTGCACTGGTACCGCAGTCATGTCTGGGAACCAACTCAGGCTAGCACAGTATTGGAGCACAAGATGCACAGTTTGACAACTGGGCAGTAACACAGCACATAAACATTTTTTGAAAATGTTTTTAAATACACGCCATAGTGTGGACAAGGACAGAGGGCCTGAAAACTTTATTTTTCCTTTAAAGTAATTTTCAGTTGTTCAATTGTCATTCTGTAATAAAAATGTAAATGCAATATTCATGTCAAATGCATGTAATATTTCATAAATATAATGTATGGGTAGCCCTTATTACCCATTGAAAGTAAGCTGTTTATAACCTTGTAATCCCACTGTTGTGATGTCAGAACCTTATAACCCCCCCATCTATGTCATAGCAGTTTACAAACAGAATGGCAGTGTTATTCAGTATTCTATACACCAAGAATGTGATAGTTAGTCTCAGTATAGTATTCAAATAACATTCCACTTGTCACAGTTTACTGTTATTGAATCTAGCAAACTCTCCATGTATGACAGAGATTTTAACTCTGGTGCTATTTCTGCCCACTGTCATTCAGTCTATGTATCCTAATAAATTGTTTTCCTACACAATCACATGACCATAGTGCAGATTTATTAATAAGGTAAGGCTACATTACTTGTATTGGGGGGGACTTCTACTGTCAAGTCCCATACACTGTAAATGACAGTGCCTGATGTACAGGTGATAACCATGGTGTAATCACCTCTCATGATTGCTAGGGCAATGGTAAACTTCTCGAGCTGTGCTCTCGAGGTTTACTGATGCCCTAGCAACCACTTGAGGTGATTACACCATGGTTATCACCTGTATATCAGGCATTATCCTCTATATAGTGTATGGTGGAATGCTGTTATACATGGAATTCCATGCCTGGAATATGCTTGTTCTGCTGCAGTAGTGACATCATTATGTTGTTCTGCTGCAGTAGTAACAACACTACTGCAGCAGAACAACTTGGAATGCTGCCACATACTTGATTTATCCTGTCCAATTAAGCTGGAGGTTGTTTTTTAAACTTGAACTTGCAGAAACATCTGCAGCACACTGTGTCAGTAACTTGAGCCTACCACCAACTCTCAAGTGCCCCCCAACCACCAGTCCACTGAAACAAAAGTGCAGTGTCTGAAATAGGCATTGATGCCCATACACTATATAGGATAGCAGATGGGCAACTCTGTGTACAACCCATGTGTTGTGCCACCTCAGGGATCTGATTCCTATTGATCTCCCGAGCTTTGCTCTTGAGGTCAGGGAATCAGTACCCCTCGGTGGCACATCACACTGCATGTGCATAGTTGCCCATCTACTATTCTATATATAATGCATTATCTTCCCACATTCTTTTTCACTGAGCAAATTTGCATGAAAATGGGATCTTGGCTTAGACGTTTTGCTATCCTGCTACTTTTCCCTGCACTGAAGATGTAGTCCTCTATTTGTGACATCTCAATCTGTTGCTCTGGAAATTATTATGATTTTACAGAGGATTAGGGTGATTTGAGATTAACATCAATCTACAAATCAAGACACTTATAGGTGTGTGCCTGCGCCAGGGCTCACTATATAAAGTGTTAATGCATAAGTTACATCTGTTTTTTCAAAAGCTTTTTTTTTGGAGTTAGCAAAAATCATATACAGTATTGAGGTTTCTTATTGTTTTAACAAAGCTTAAAACATTCTCCAGTATTTTAGAAAACTATAAATGATACTATTCTGATAAATTCAACATATATTTCATTCATGTCCTGTACCATATGTTTGCCCCCTAACCCTTATTACTGAGCATATTTACATGAAAAACATTATTGCTGTCCCAAAGACGTCCCCTCATCCTCCTGCTTCTTTCCCTGCTGGTCATAATCCTGCCCTCTGCTGAAGTCATAACCCTATGCCTATGCCATCATATTCTCCTACTGTGGAAATGATTATGCTCTCTCAAAACAAAGGATTTTGGTTCCAGCCAGTGGTGGAAGTGGTGGAGTATGCATTTTAATGTGACTATTCACAATAATAAAGACTCAGGGGATATATTGTAAATACAGAAAATTATTGAAATATAAGCTGAAATTTGTTTGACTATTATATTTTAATATGTTTCCCTGGATACTAGAAAAACACATTAAGTTATACAAGATCTAGTTGAATTATGTTGAAAGAATTCTGCTAGGAATCTTGAGCTTATATTACTGCCAATTTAAGTTTGAATTTCTTTGCTAAAGTTCAGCCCAGAGTAGCAGTTACAGTTTTGCAGTTGATGAAATGCAATATGTATGCTAGTATGAGCTCTTGAGTGCTCAGATCAGTTCAACAATATTACAGTAGTATACAATAATGCTGAGTATGATAATATATTATAGTAGATTGCATGCATGTACTGTAGTAGATGATGATGATAATATATTACAGTAGTTTGTATGTGGCAGTTCATAAGTATCCTATGTTTTATGACTAACATCATTTTTTCAAGCAATATCGTGGTTGCTCAGATTAGTTCAGCCTTATTAGAGTAATATGCACGTAGTTTATAGTGAATAGGATAGTATATTACAGTTGATTGCATGCATGTAGTAGATGACGACCATGAGAATATGTTACATTAGTTTGTATATGGTAGATTATGACAATAGAGTAGATTGCACGTAATAGGTGATGAGTATGATAATATATTAGCATAGCTGGCATGTAGTAGATATTGAGTATGTTAACATAGAGTAGACTGCATGTAGTAAACATTGAATATGAAAATATATTAGAGTTGACTGGAAGAAAGCAGTAGATGATGATGATGATATATTACAGTAGTTTGTATGTGGTAGATCATGAATATCCAATGTTTCATGACTAAAGTCACTTCAACAGGCAATAATTTTATCTCTCTTAAGGTGCACTTAAGATTAACTAAGAACATGTCCTGTACAAATCTTGAATGATATAATGGTTTACACAGACCACTTCCTTCTATAATGCTGACTTTGAAATGTCATTCCATATCCTAAGCTTTACTAAATTGTAGGCTTGAGGTGTAGCCCACTCGTTGCACACTTATAACCAAGTTCTGTTCAGTTTGTGCACATTTTTAAAGAGATTAAACCACCTTAGTTCCTAATAAAGTAATGTTAGTCATGAAATGCCAGATATTTGGAGGTGGAAAAATAAAAAAGGGTTTATGAAATAGACTTTATAGGAGTTCATTTATTTGTTTATTTTTATTTAAAATTTGATAACTGGGAAAGGCACTGTACCAAGGTTAATTTCAGGTGTGACCTGGAGGGTTCCAGGTGTGACTCGGGGTGGAGCTATCTTTTATACACTTTGGACTGCTTTATGGTGCCTGAACTTCTTACGATAAGCTCTTCCATACATACAGTACTGGTTTGGCTGTGGTATGACTGAGGGCATCCTGGGATTTATTTGTTGCCTACATCATGAGTATGACAATATATTACAGTAGAATGCATGGAGTAGATACTGGGTATGATAATATAAGAGTAGTCATGAGGAAAGGTCATGCTTTCATGACTTCTAGGTTCGACTACTGTAACATTCTGTACTTAGGGATATATGCAGGTATGGCGCACCATCTATAGCTGGTGCAGAATGCTGCAGCCAGGTTGGGCGTGGGGCACCATATAGGTAACACATTATAGTGTATGGTGGAATGTGGTTATGTATGGAAATCCATACACCGCAAAAAGTCGTCCTGCTTCAGTAGTGATGTTCTCACTAATGTAGAATGACTTTTCATTCTGCATTAGTGAGGACATCACAATACAACTGCCCCCAAACAGAGCTGTTCGTTGGATAGGGGGTGGTTGATGAGTTGCGTGTGTGAGCCAACTCGGTGAGCGGCAAAATGAGAAGGGAGCATCCAGTGGCAAGGACTGATCATGGAGAAAAACCGAAGTAAGAATACTTTTTTGGGGGGCCATACTATATAGAAAAGTGTGTAAGACCCCATACTAACTCCAACTATTCTAATACCTTGTGGTTTCCAGTGACGATAGGGACCTCTCAAGCTTTGCTCACGAGGTCCTCATCATCACTGGAAACCACTCGGTATTAGAATAGTGTGGTTGTGTATGGGCTCCCATACACTATCCTATATACTCTTGTGCTGCAGCAGCTACACTGGCTTCCAATAAAGTGATGCACCACCTTCAAGACTGCTTTGTTAACATACAAAACCCAGCATGGTTCAAGCTCTGTCTATCTTAAAATATCTTGGCATAGTAGAAAAACATAGAAACATAGAATTTGTTGGCAGAAAAAGACTGCTAAGGGTACCCTGCCTACTGCACCTCTGCAGACCCTGACTGGTGTCCAGGGACCCTTTCTCCTCCCTATTTTTGTACTAATATACCCTTGTGTTTATCCCTCACATGCCTGAAGCCTCCCACTGTTCTAGCCTCCACACTTAGTGTGTCAATCTGTTGCATGCTTCTACACCTGGTGGGAAAAGGGCTTTTACAGGGGTGATGATCTGCATCCATTCAGTAGGGGAACCACAGTCCTCAGTGGATGGCTTAAATGTTACTTTGAACAACATTTAAACTAGCTGAGGTGTGGTGGTGGAAGAAATCGATAAGGCAGAAACTGCCACCGCCCCACAGATTGAAGTAGGGAGCAGGAAGAACTCAAGACGAGTGGCAATCCCCCGGAGTGCAAATTAATACAGTAAGCAGTGTGGGAGAAAAGAAGGGAGGTGTGGGTGGGAGCATTAAAAAGAGAGGGGGAAGTAGGGAAGGCAAAAAGAAAAAAAGGGGGTAACAAAGAGTGCTAACAAAACCTGGAAAGCCATGTGTGTGAATGCTTAAAGTCTAGGAAATAAGATTTCAGATCTGGAGGCTATCATGGCAGAGACCAACCTGGATATTGTGGCCATTACAGAGTCATGGTGCACTGGAAACCATAACTGGGAGGTGGCTGTACCAGGCTATACTTTGTTCATGAAGGAAAGGGTGGGAAGGAAAGGAGCAAGTGCGGTACTTTATGTGAGGGAGGGTATAAAACAACAGAAATACGGGCAATACAGAGAGGATCAGAGATACTTTGGGCCACCCTTGAGGTGGGAATGGAGCCTCTCTTCACACTATTGTGATCTTCAGACCTCCAGCACAGGGGTAGGAGCTAGATAAGGTACTGATGGAAGTCATTGGCAAGATGGCAGAAAAGGGGGTGGTGCTGCTGGTGGGGGACTTCAATTTTCCAGATGTAGATTGGAGCCTCTTGGCTATGGCTTCAGGTAGAAGCACGGAAATCCTGGACTTCCTGCAGGAAGCATTCCTCAGGCAACTAGTCAGTGAACCCACTCATAATAGGCCAATACTGGACCTAGTGCTCACCAACAGGGACAGTGATGCAGATGTCAAGGTGGGGTGGCCCCTGGGGACTAGCGATTACCATACAGTGTGTTTCAACATAAGGAAAGCTGCAGAATCAAACCACACAAAGGGAGGGGGGGGTTCTGGACTTCAGAAGGGCACATTTTAAAAAGATAGCTGAGTGCCTCAGGGATGGCTTGGCAGGAGGGGACTACCTGGTTGGGGTGGAGGAACAATGGGGGAAACTAAAAAGGGCCATAGTGAAGGCAATAAACCTCTGAGTCAAGCGGGTGAGCAAAAGTCAGAGGAAAAAGAGACTGATATTTTTCTCAAAAGAGTTGACAGAAAGGGTAAAAGCAAAAAGGGTAGCATTTAGAAGGTATAAGGAGATGCAAAGGGAGGAGAATAGGGAGGTGTATCAGGGGAAACAGAGAGAAGCAGGGAGAGCAATAAGGAGCACAAAGGCACAAACTGAAGAGGGAATAGCCAAGGCAGTAGCAAAAGGGGACAAGACATATTTTAAGTATGTAAGTGAAAAGAGGAAGACAAGGGGTGGGATTGTAAGGTTAAAAAGGGAAGAGAGGAACTGTGCAGATAGGGAAAAGGAAAAGGCAGACATCCTGAACAAATACTTTTTTTCGGTGTTCACAGAGGAAAGAGAGAGGGAGTGGCCACAACAATGTAAAAAAAAAAAAATTAGAGGGAGGGAGGCGGACACTAGTCTATTTTCGGAGGACAGAGTCCTGAAGGGACTCGCAGATCTGAAAGTGGACAAAGCAATGGGGCCAGACGGGATCCACCCAAGGTAACTGAGGGAGCTCAGGGAGGTACTGGCTGCTCCTCTGATGATTCTATTTAACAGCCCATTGGAAACAGGGCTGGTCCCAGAGGACTAGAGGAGGGCAGATGTAGTGCCACTTCACAAATGTGGTAGAAGGGAAGTGGCTGGCAATTACAGGCCAATCAGTTTGACTTTGGTGGTGGGAAAGTTAATTGAATCACTGCTGAAGGAAAGGATTGTGGAATGTAGTAGGTCACAAGACCCAAGACAGCATGGATTCATGGGGGAGGTCATATCAAATCAATCTAATACATTTCTTAGACTGTGTGACCAAAGAAATAGATTGGTGGGAGCACTGGACATATCCTACCTAGATTTCAGTAAGGCTTTCAACACCGTTCCACATGGGATACTAGTAAACAAGCTGGGTAATGTAGGAGTGGGTCCAAAGGTGGTAAACTGGTTAAGAAATTGGTTAGTGGATAGGTGGCAGATGGTGGTGGTAAATGGGGTTCACTCAGATGAAGGGAGGGTGACCAGCGGGGTGCCTCAGGGATCAATGCCTGGACCGGTCTTCTTTAAGGTCTTTATACTGTAAGTGACATTGCAGAGGAGCTGGAAAGGAAGGCCTGTCTCTTTGCTAATGACACCAAAATCTGCAATAAGGTGAACACTCCAGGGGTGTGTGGAAAGGATGAGCAGTGGCCTGAGAATACTTGAGAAATGGTCATGGGTATGGCAGCTGGGTTTCAATGTGAAAAAGTGCAAAATAATGCACCTGCAGCACAGAACCCAGGGGCAGAGCACAAAATGGGAGGTGGGGTGCTGACAACCAAGCAGGAAAAGAGACCTGGGGGTCAGCATATTAGATGACCTAAAGGTGGCCAGGCAGTGCACCAAGACATTTAGGAGGGCTAGTGGGATGCTAGGGTGCATAGGGATGGTATCATGAGTGGAAAGAGAGAGATGGTATTGCCTCTGTATAGGTTGCTAGTAAGACCCCACCTAGAGTATTGTGTCCAGTAATGGGGGTCACATCTCCAGAAAGATACAGACAGAGTGGAGGCAGTCCAGAGGAGGGCAACTAAAATGGTGCAGAGTCTGCATCAGAAGCCCTATGAGGAGATATTAAATATGTACACCCGGGGGAGGGGATGACAAAGACCATTAAATACCTCACAGGGGTAAACAAGGTACAGAACAGAAGTAATTTTTAGAAACAAGGTGCTCAAGAACAAGGGGACATGCTATGAGGCTGGAGGGGGGTAAATTCAGGGGAGATGTGAGGAAGTACTTCTTCATAGAAAGAGTGGTGGATTCCTGGCACAGCCTTCTCAGTGGAGATGGCTAGGGCAAAAACAGTGACAGGGTTCAAGAATGCATGGGATAGGTACTGTATAAGGAAATCTTTGGGAAGAGGAAGTGGGAGAGGGACAATTAATTCAGAGATCAAGCAGGGTCTGCAGTAATACTGCAGAATTGGGAAAATGGGCAGACTTGATGGGCCACGGGGTCAGTGTCTGCTGGTAAATTTTATGTTTCTATGGTAATATATTATACTGGATTGCAGATGGCACATGATAATTACAACTATGAAGAGTCAGACCTCAGATTCTCTCTTTGCCACAGCATGAGCTATGAGCATAACCATCTCACATTAATCTTTGTGGGACTCTAGATAAAAGTAGCAGTCAGAGCCAGCTTACTAATGGAAAACAATTGAGTTAACAATCTAGGGGATATATAAATGCAATGATGAATGTGGGGGAGGAGACGGTAAGTGGTCTCATAGGTAACATTTCCACCACATTTAGAACTGTGAATGAGAGGGCAGTATTGGTACTCCATCCCCAGGAAAGAATGTACCCCTGTGTTTGAAAACAGCACTCCATATTCATAAAAAAAAAAAAAGAAGAATGAGGGACAAAACTCCTGTTTTGTGACAGCTAACATAATGGAGTTAATGAGTGTGGCTGTTGAGAGGTGGGAGGAGTTGCTACCAGAACAGACCTGGACGTGGGTGTTTCTCTCTCTCTCTCTCTCTTTCCTCTGTCTTCCTGATCAGATGCAGTGATATTGAGACAAGTGCAGTTTCAGGATATTTCTTTTAATTAAGAAGCCTCAGTGCCAAAACAGTAACAAGTTCAAGGGTGCCTTCATCTCGGTGACTTGGATGGCAAGGTAAATTATACATTGCTCCTTGTAAACAAATACTTTTCTCAACTGTCGATGCACACATCTGTACAGTAAAGGACTGTAAGGCATGCTTCCTGAATTTAGACGGAAAACAGTCTGCTGCAGCAGCTGCTGTAGACCTCTGATATGAAAGCAGCCTTTCAATGTCTGTTTCACCATTTGTTTAATGTTCTGTTAAACTCTGCAACCACAAAAATATGTCATTCTTCTGATGTGAGGTTTGTGCTCCAGACTTAAACTTTTCAGACATATTAGTATCAGGAGCTGTTGGTTTGTTAAGCTGACTAACCACTGAAACTTGTGTCTTGGCATGAAACAAACAGTGTTCATTTAACACTTGATCTTGAAGTGGCAAGAAACTTGGCAGTTTACAATTGTAATAAAAATAGATATGTTTAAACGTGGCATTTACAGGGAGATTACTGAGTCAACAATGAGGGGACAGTGTGTGTATGTATTGTGTGACATGACAGAACCAGATTTTCCGGAAATGTGCATGCGGGCAACTAATTTATGTGTCCTGCAGTAGATCTGCAGCTGGCTTCCACAAGGACCTGGTTTTGGAAGCTGGCAAACTCCTGGCTGGTAATAAATAACTCACAGAGGCAGTTAGTTTACTTCTTCAGTCTGAAAAGAAGAAAGGTTCACTGCAGTACCAAAGGTGTGGAAATAGTTTTCACTTATCTCTCTCCCCAAAGGCTGAATATACTGGTGTCCTGATTTTACACCAAGGAATGGAAACAATGTTGTCTACCTTAACATTAAAAAGCCTAAACAAAATATTTAAAAAAAAAACAGGTTAAACATGTTGCAAATGACTATTTTGCCTTTGAAAGATTTCAGTAGTTGCAGAGGTACAATGGTTCAGTGAAACGTCTCAAATTGGGCAGGTTGCTAGGGCAGCATGCAAAGCTCTTTGTTAGTTTACCACACCCCTTCAGTACTGTCATATTATCATACTGAAACAGCTGCGAAAATATTTCTTGAAAGCGTGGAGGACACCAAGCACAGCATCCTGCTAAGGAGAAATAAGCAGAAATCAAAACTGTTAGGGGGTGTTACAGTGAACATAAGGCACATGTAAGCAATAGGGCACAACAGAGTGTTGGTTGTGCTGCCACAACCACATGACCAGGGGCATAGTAAGTGGAGATGCAGTGAAATTTTATTTCACAGGTGAAATTCTGGCGTAATCGCCAATTTCGCCCAGTGAAACATTTCATGTAATTATGGCCTTTTGGCGAAATTTCACCACCCAGTTTTGCCTCGAATTTCACCTTGCTGTTCTATAAAGCAAAATTAGGTGAAACTGAGCTTTTCTCTCTGCTGGTGGTCACATGGTTGCGTCTAAACGGATAAGAAGTGAGTGGTTCATTTCCTGTGCTACGTATCCAGAGAAAGCAGGCATTATCTAGACTAGAGTCAGGGCCTTGTGACTGCAGATTGCACTTTGATACATAAACTACTTAATTTGTGTTATTTTTTCTAACTTTTTCTTGTTTGTCTTTGTCCTGTTTCATATTTTAGTACCTGTGGATTGTGTGTGTGTGAGAGACTCCCCCAGCTCTCTCTCTTCATATTTTAGTACCTGTGGATTGTGTGTGTGTGTGATTCCCCAGCTCTCTCTCTCAGAGTCACTATCTCTGTTTCTTTTTTGGTTTTTGGTTTGGTTTGAATTGGTGGTGGTGGTGGTGGTGGTGGTGGGCATAATGGAAAAGGGTAAAGGCAGTGGGCACCTGTATGCCGCCTTAACTGGCGCATTTCAGATGTCCATTAAAAATGAATTACCACAGCGGTAGGAGGCTGCTGGCACCAGCACCAGCACCCTGCAGCAAACAACTGTGCCCCCTCCCCAGCAGCAGGAGGTGACTGTGGCCCCTCCACCACAGCAGCAGCAGGAGACATTGCCCCCCTCCTGTCATCAGGAGGCACTCATGGCCTCTCCACTGCAGCAGCAGCGGCAGGAGACAGTGCTCCCTTCCCAACACCAGGATACTGTTCCTCCACCCTGGCAGCAGGAGGCTGTGCCCCCTGCCGAGCAGCAGGAGGAGTCAGTGCCTGAGGCAACATCTGCCACCCCCACAGGCCCATCGACCCTGAAGTTCTCCTGCCTGGAAGATTTTTTTTGCAAGTTTGGCAGGTGACCCGGTGGTCACCTGCAATCTATCCAGGCAGGAATTGCATCCTGGAAAGTCAGGTTCCCACTTTAGGACACGTGGCCAGCGGAGCCACATGCTGCACCACCACCCACTTCAATGGGACCTCAAAGTGCCGGAGGTGGTGGCAGCATCAACGGCAGATGTTGGGAGCAGTGCAGGTGTGAGCACTGAAGGGGGTGAGTAGGAGGGAGATGTGGCTGGACCTGTTTAGTGTCCTTACCGGGCTTGTCGGACCAGACAACAGCAGCAGTCTGCAGTAGCATCAAGACTCCACCAGAGCCCCCCATCCAGAGCCAGCAGCAGCACAGGCAGCCCCCTCCCCACCAGCAGTGACACATACAAACTTATCAGCTGTCCTGTCAGAAGTCCACCAGCTTCGACAGGAGTTAAATGATTTCAGACAGGAATTCAGTGATGCCCAGGGGGAAGATTGCTCAACTCCAGGGTGATATTGGCAAAATCTTGGGCATCCTGTCTAAACTGCATGGCAGCCCCACTGGCAGTTAATGTGGCAGCACAAATTAATTTGTCTTTTTTGTCTTCATTTTTCTATCCTCTATTCTGTTGTTCATATGTTCCTCCCTTAAAAAAAATTAAAGCAAAAAAAAATCTGTTCTGTCCTCTTTAATCTACATTCTTAAGTCCTCTTGTTTCTTTATTTTGTATGTAAAATAATTTGTTTGATCATTGCTGTTGTGTTTACCATCTTATACTCACTATATAATTCAGTCCCTTTTCTTGTTCTCTCTCTATTACTTCTCCCCACTCATTGTATTACCCTTGTCCTCCTGAACCTGCCTGTCATTTGTTATACTTATTCTGTACCATGTCTGTGTAGCCCTCCCCTAATAAACACCTTATTATTTGTGGTGTGTGTTACTTCTACACCTACAAGATTACTTTTAACAACATAAAGATGTGTAATGCAGTTGCATTCCATACATATGGAGTTTGCAAATGAAAGGCCGGCTCCTACCGAAGGCTGTTGGTCATCTGGACCTTGTGCACAGAGTGCATATTTTTTTGAATTCAAGTACCTCTTATAAAATGGACATCAATGAAAGGTCAAATGATGACTTGCCATTGGGCACAAAGGGTCACCTGACCATTCATTAATGCCCCATTAGACCAACAGTTTGCATGCCGATCTGAAAAAAAATTGATTTTTTTACTTTTTACAGTTAGCCCTTTTTACGTTCACTTGTGCGCATGCGCAAGGAACGTTTTGGGAGAGTAACACACTTTGGAGGTGTGCCTCTCCCGTTCAATCCACTGCTCCATTGAGCAGGCGTGGCGGTCCTGCACCAATGGGTGTGGGAGCTGTGTATGACAGCAGTGGTCTTCGCTTCAAAGAAAACCACCACTGCCATACACAGTGCTGGTAGGCCTCATGCCCCCCCAAAGCTTTGGTGCCACGCTGAAGCCCACCCCAGTGTGGCAAATGTCCTGGTCCTCTGCCAACGGGGGTGCCCAATCCCCCGCCGGCTCCACATCCCCAAAGGCCCCCAAAGCTTTGGTGCCACTCTGGGAGCCCACCCCAGCGTGGCAAACGTCCTGGGTCCTCTGCCGACGGGGTGCCCAATCGCCCGTCAGCTCCCATCCTCCCAAATGCCTCTCCCCCAAAGCTTTGGTGCCATGCTGGGAGCCCACCCCAGCGTCGCAAACGCCCGCATCGTCTTTTTTTTTCAACCTGAAAAGCAAAAACGGTCCCCTCGTAGTCTCCCAGCCCCCCCCCAACCCGCACCCACCCACCGCGCACCCGCCTCTCCACACCCCTCACCCCATGCTTACCTCGGAGCTCAGCGCGATGATCATCGCTGGACCGGAACACGCCTGCACTCTTCAAAGCCGACCATGAACTGAGGAATGCCGTAAGCTGTATAATGGGCTAGATAGGGGTTTTCAACTTTATTGCATATCTCAGGCATTTTTGGAATTTTTGCACCAAATTTCACGGTTTTAGACATGGTCGATGTCATTATCATAGTATTCAGGCCCGGCGGGTGATTTCACATTCACTGCGTGAAATCACCCTTCGGGCCTGAATAACGCCATGACAGTGACATCATTCATGAGAACGGGTCCAAAAAACTCCATGTTGAAAATTTGGTGCAAAAATTCCTAAAAATGACTGTTTTACGAGTGTGCGTTGCACAGTTCCTACGCAGGCTTGTAAGTTCGCGAATTTTCAATATTTTCACTCCAGATTTTCAACATTGCCATTTTACCACACCTCCTTATGAGCAGTACAGCTGTCATTTTCACATCCTGCCCAAAACGTGTTTCCGCCTATGTAGCACACAATGGGGGTAACAAAGGTCATGCTGAAAATTTATTGTGCAAATACCAGCAATCGCACAGGACATTAGGGTAAAGCACCATACATGCCAAACACCACTGCAAATACCTGCAAGTGAACGTTCGGCATTGACAAATGCTTGTTATAAGTGCGATAACCCACTTCAGTCTATGGGTGTATCAGGGCACTAGTGTACTTCCCAGCTGGTTGAAGTCACTCAGGCAAGCCCTCATGCCTCACAACACACCTGGGGTGTGCATTAATGCCCCAATACACCCATGGGCTGTCGTGGGTTATAGCATACATGTGAGTTGCTTCAACTCAAAGTTAGAAGTACTGACCACAGCACATGTCCTTGAAGTGCTTGTTCTTTATTCGAGTGTGTCAAGTAAACAATGTAAAAAGTGCTTCCCTATAACTAAGATAAAAATACCTTCTCACCCAAGGCACCATCATTCCTTATGTATTACCAGTTATGTCACACCTGATGCACACGGTTTTCCCATGTGTACTTTGTGTGTGAGAAAGTGCTCATGTGTGAAATGCGTCAGGTGTGACATAACCTTTGATGTATCATGAAGTACGGTGCCTTGAGGAAGTGGGTGTTTTTATCTTAGTTATATTATATGGGAGCATTTTTTACATTGTTTACTTGCCACACTGGAATAAAGAAAGAGTACTTTATGGATATGTGCTGTGGTGAGTACTTCTTACTTTGAGTTGAAGCAACTCACACAGGGTATTTGAATTCAAAAAATACAGATTCTGTGCAAAGAGCCCTGACGACCTACAGCCTTCGACAGATGCCGGCCTTTCCTCTGCAAACTCCATATATGTGGATTGCAACTGAATTATTGGTTAGTGTTATGTTTTGTGAAGTTATGTTGAAGGCGTCACCTGCTCTTTAACATGTTTCCTCCTCCTATCCACAAATGTCAAGTATTGTGCCTGTTAAAAAAATTGTTTCACAATGCTATGTGGGGTTGCTTCAGTTATTGTTGTATGCAAAATTCCGAAGATGTAATACATCTGGTGCTGCCACTGCCGAACATGCCCCAGAAGTCCAGAAATGTTTCCCCAAAAATGTTACAGTAAATTGAGACAGAAATCTGGTGTCAATCATGCTGTTATATGGTTCACATCCACCACCAGGACCGAAATCTGCTGTTTTCTTTCTTTCTTTTTTTATTTATTGAAAAGTTTTACCAGGAATATTACACTGAGCAACAAGATGCTTGTCTCAAGGTACATCCTGGGGGAAGGGGGAGAGGGAATATTTACATAGTACATTAGTATACAGCACAATAGGAAAAACTAGCTTCACTGTACATTGTCAATTAAATGTTATCACAGGCAGAGAAAATTTACAAATCCACAAGAAATAGCTTACTGTACATATACAATTTACAATGAGAGCCCAAGCTGTGGAAAATTTACAAAACAGCAAGAGATCACAAGATTATGGAAATATTGCAGGAGGTTTTGGGGAATTGGAGAGAGCTTAGTTGGTTATGCTGGAGGGTGGAGGAGAAATAGACCCTCAGCAGAGACCAGACCATGGGGACTAGGTGCAATTGCAGTTTGTCACTAGATAGTTTGTTAAGGATGTGGAGAGAGAATTGGTTGAAGTGGAGTGTCAGATTTGGGATGGTAGCTGGTTCCAAAGTTTAGGTAGTTGATGTGAGAATGCCATTTGGCCTGACGTAGTGCTTCTATAGAGTATAATCAGGGAATGCGAGTCATCAGATCTGAAGGTGTATTTAGAGGGGAGAGGGGGGGACATAGTGATGAAGAGGGCAGTGATGTGAGAGGGCAGCAAGGAGGGCTGGGGGGATATTGGGATGCATAGGGAGAGGCATCACCAGTAGAAAACAGGAAGTTATTATCCCTCTGTACAGACAGCTAGTGAGACCCCATCTGGAGTACTGCGTGCAGTTCTGGAGACCCAATCTCCACAAAGACATAGACAGGATGGAAGCTGTCCAGAGGAGGGCAACTAAAATGGTGCAGGGTCTGCACCGGAAGACATATGAAGAGAGACTTAAGGAGCTTAATATGTATAGCCTCAAGGAAAGGAGGGAGATGGGGGACATGATAGAAACTTTCAAGTACTTCAAGGGAATCAACAGTCCAAGAGGGTAGCATCTTTCAAAAAAAGAGGTGTGCAAGAACAAGGGGGCACAATTTGAAGATAGAAGGGGGGCGGCTCAGAGGTAATTTAAGGAAGTATTTTTTTCACAGAGAGGGTGGTGGATGTATGGAACGGCCTTCCAGAGGAGGTTGTGGAGTCACAAACAGTGGTGGAATTCAAGCATGCATGGGACAGTCATAAGGCAATTCTAGGGGGTTGGGGTAGGAAGAAGTAGGCTGCTGGTTAACTAGGATCTGCAGCTTATCCATCAGGTAGGGAAATGGGAAGACTGGGTGGGCCAAGCGGTCCTTATCTGCCATCAAATTCTATGTTTCTATGTTTCTATAAGAGAGGTAGGCAGGGAGCTTAACTAGCCAAAATTTTGAGGTGAATTTAGCAGCATGCATGGTTCTCCTATTAGCAAGGGAGGAAAAGTTCAGAGAGTGATAGAGTATGCAATGGTGAGTCTGGGCAGGAGTATCTAAGGCAAACTGGCAGAAGGAATTAAAAAGAGTGTCCAGCCTTGAAAGGGAGGGTAGGGGGCCAGCTCCATAAACTATGTCACAGTAATCAAAAATTGGCATAATCATTTTATGTACCAATTCATGTCTTGTTGTAAGGGGGATGCATTTACTGTTTCGGTGTAGGGCCCCTAGCTTAGGCCAGAGTTTCTTCTGAATGGCATCAATGTGTACTGAGAAAGTTAGGTGTCTGTCCAGCCAAACTCCAAGGTATCGGAAGTAGGAGGTGTCCTCGAGTACAGAACCATCTAAGGTGTGGAATGAGGGTAAGGAGGATAGCCTGACTAGCCTCTGCCGAGTTCCAAAAGTCATAAAGACTGTTTTCTTTGCATTTAGGATGAGGTGGTGCTTTGTAAACCAGTATTATATATTGTTGAAGTCTAGTTGCAGCCTGGAGGTGACATCAGGGACAGATTTGCCAGTTGTATACAGTACCGTGTCATCTGCATACATGTGTATATTTGTTGTTGTGCAAGCCTGAGGGAGATCATTAAGGAAGATAGAAAAAAGGGGGTCCCAAGTACAGAGCCCTGTGGGACTCCCATGGTAATGGGAAGTGGTGGGGAGATGGCACCCTCCATATAGACAGATTGGAATCTGCCTGACAGATAAGACTTAAACCAATCTGGGGCTTTGGGGAATAAACCAGCCAATCTCAGACAGGATAGGAGTAAAGGGTGTGAGACCATATCAAAGGCCTTGGCTAGGTCTATGAAAATAGCGGAGGTTATGAGGCCATTGCCCATGCCCATGGTGATAGTGTCAGTCAGCCATAGTAAGGATGTGGTGGTGGAGTGGTTCTTTCTAAAACCAGCTTGGAAAGGAGTGAGAAAGGTGGAGTCAGTAAAATAGGATGAGAGCTGTACGAGAACTATATGTTCCTGGAGTTTAGCGAGGGTGGGAAGGAGAGAGATAGGTCAGTAGTTGTTGGGGAAGGAGGGATCACCTCTCTTAGGGAGAGATAAAACTGTAGCATGTTTCCAAGCTTCTGCAACAGAGGATAAGGCAAAGGAGAGGTGTAATAAGAGGGAGAGAGGGTAGGAAATGGCAGGAGCAGACAGAGAGAGGAGCTTGGGGTCCATGCCATCCGGCGAGGAGCCTTTGGCAGGGTCGATAGACAACAGGGCTTCTAATGCAGCAGCAAGGGAGATGTGTGAGAAGAGAAAGGGGGTCACTGCAGGGAGGCTGTAGGAAGGGGGAGGGAGCAAGAGGACAGATGGTCATCTAGGAGAGGGGGAGCTGGAGGTCTGTAAGGGCAGTGATTGGGCAGCTTGGAGCACAGAGGCACAGGATGTAAAATGGGTATTAAAGCATTCAGTGACTGCCATGGGCTCCAAGATGACTGAGTGATTTAGCTTAAGTGAAGGAGTGAGGGAAGTGGTAGAAGGGGAAAAGAGGGACTGGACGACTTTCCAGAACTTAGAAGGTTTACAATGGTTTTCAGGCCTAATCTTGGTACTGCCACTGCCTAACATGCCCCAGAAGTCAAGAAATGTTTCCCCAAAAATGTTACAGTAAACTGAGACAGAAATCTGGTGTCAGGCATGCTGTTAGATGGTACACATTCACCACCAGGACCAAAATCTGCTGCTTTCTGCCCCGTTTACAATGGTATTCAGGTCTAATCTTGGTGCTGCCACTGTCTAACATGCCCTAGAAGTCCAGAAATGTTTCCCCAAAAATGTTACAGTAAATTGAGAAAGAAATCTGGTGCCAGCCATGCTGTTATATGGTTTGCATCTACCACCAGGACCAAAATCTACTGTTTTCTACCCTGTTTACAATGGTTTTCAGGCCTGATCTTGGTGCTGCCACTTCCTAACATGACCCAGAAGTCCAGAAATGTTTCCCCAAAAATGTTACAGTAAATTGAGAGAGAAATCTGGTGTCAATCATGCTGTTATATGGTTCACATCAACCACCAGGACAGAAATCTGCTGTTTTCTGCATGGTTTACAATGGTTTCCAAAACAAAAATAAATAATAATAAAATTTAATAATTAAATTTATTTGTATGTCACCTTATCTAAAGCCAAGGTGCCTCACATTTTAAAACAACAATGACAATATAAAATATAACAAACTTCAATAAAATCATATGGATATCCATATGCTAAAACAGGAGGCTCAGTTGTTAAAAGCTTGATGCCATAAATATGATTTCAATGATTGCTTGAATCCCTCCTCAGTTGTGCACTCCCGAATCCGACAGATTACAGATAAAGCAGAAAAGTGATTAAACAAAGGGAAACAGGAACAGAATTACTCAGAATGAGTAACTGTTCAGATAAAGTTATCCAAAAAAGGGTCACTATGTAAGAAGAATATTACTGATAAGTAGCACAACCAAAAACATACTAAGACTTAGAAGAAATAATAAAAACTCACTCACAACTTGTGAGAAATCTATCAAGTATTAGAAACTAACCTGCTCTGCTTCCACATACACACACACACACACACACACACACACACACACACGGTCAACCCTCCCCCACTCAACTCCCTCACAGACACAGACACAGAGAAAATTGAAAACACTACCAAAGTTTAACTAAGTATTATCCAAAGATACCAAAACAAAAAAAATGTTCACTAGTAGCACTAGGAACAAAATTTAGATTTTGGGAGGAATAAGCTCTCAAAAATAACAAATAAAGATGTTTTTGAAGGGTTTATTGGCTGTGATGCATCACACTGAACTGCTGTCTGACTCAGCAGACAATATACTGTGCAGGAAACAGCCTGCATGTGACATTTCAACTATATATGTTATGCAAAATCGCCATCCAAGGCAAAATGACATTTTGCCTAGGTGAAAAAGTTTGCGTGATATGGTAATTACGTGAAGTATTTTGCTAGGTGAAATTTTCCAATTTCACACAACTCTAATAGTAAGGCATGAGGCTACAGCACAGTCAGCACCCTGGGGTGTCTTACTGCACATAGAAAACATGTTTTGTAAGAAATATAGTAAGTAGTGATGGTATGCTGGCCGAACCCTTCCATTTGTGGCAGCCACACTGAAGAAAATACCACTGCTGTGACATGCAGTGTAGGTCAACATGTCAGTATTCAGTTACTAGATCAAGAGGGTGTTCGGTAATGAACAATCTACAAGGTATTTTAAGAAAATATTGCTGTTGTCAGATGCAGTTCTGGGTGAGTGTGACAATTACTGAGTGTGGGGTATGGTCAGGAGTGATGTTTGATTTGGGCAGCTGATGTACATTGGTGGTGTTGGGAGTATTTAAGGTTTGTACTGGGTAGTAAACTATTAGGGGTATTGGATAAAAAATGGCAACTGTTTTTAATTTCTAAATAGTGCACAGGGATTTCATTGAGACACTGTGTCTTGATTGCCAGAACTTGTTCATACCCGTTGATTGTACTGCTCCAATCCAATGAGTTTGACCAATCAGAATGTAGGAGTTTCCTTGCTCGTGTTATCAAACAAGACATATCACTCAACCGTCCCCTGCCCTCCTCACACCATACCTTTCTGACTGAAAGTGTAGTAGATGGAATGCATGGCAACTTTATTTTGACTTCCTTGCAAAAACATGGTAGTATTTAGAGAGATTCAATTGCAGAACTTAGATGTCTTATCAGACAGTGTTTTATTAGTATTTTTAGTACCACTGCGTACCCAGATTATGCCCGAAAATAAAACTTTTGGTCTGGTACACTCCCCAGGTTAACAAAAAACTGAAATGGCTAAATTAATCGGCTCCTGCGAAAGGTAAAATGAGTGTCTGTATCTACCTAAAATAGGTGTGGCGGGTCGTCTCTCTGTAATGACACACTGCAGTTAGACTGAGAATGCAGCATTTACTGGCTTAGTTCTAGACATCAAGTTTGAGCGATGAAGTGGCCAGCTACCTCAGCTCAGCATCACTGTGACCATAGGACTGATGTCTTCTACAGAATTTTAGGAGGCTGTACTGCAGTCTAGTGGTTACTAGCATACAGAGTTGGGAACCTGGAGACCAAGTAATGAATTCTACCATCATAATTTACCATATGACCCTGAGCAAGTCTCTTCAACCTCCTCTGCACAGCTTCCTCTCTCACTCTTTCTATGTATTACCTACCATGATTTTTTTCCTTAAAGTGAGTTTATAATTTCTGTACTTCTGTTCACTTTATTTTTAAATATTAGATTCATTTACATGAAAACAGGATCATTCTTCCCTACAGTTGCTCTTCTCCTGCTGTTCATTCCTTTACAGAAGTCACAATCCTTTGTTTGAGACATCCTAATCATTTCCATAGCAGCCACTTACGATGTAAGAAAGACAGATTGCCACATAGTGGTAGAAGGGTGGGTGGGAGGGCTGAGAAATTTAGTTCCAGGTGTGAAATTAAAAGTCTGACTCAGTTCCATGAATAGAATGGAAAAAGACTGCTACTGTGTAAAATGTACCCTCCCCAAAAATGAATAAAACTGGCTACATATTGAGCACAAATGCAGGATATAATGAGGAATCCTGCTGCAGACCCTATCAGGTATGTTCAGTCCTACAGTACATCAAATAGCATGGGTTCCCCCAATGAACGTTTTTCCATTTCCAACACTATGGTATATTGTGAATTTAGCATAGGATTAAGCAGCAGAAGCAAATGAACTCTAGGGGATAAGAATCCTCTTTTCATGCAAATCAACTTACTAGTGAAGATCAAAGGAGGAGAAAATAAGCCAATATATAAAAGGTAAACTGAACTGTGCCTTAATGTTCTATTTTTCAAAGTTTTCTCCTAAGTGACAGACTCACTTTATGCTCCCTTATTCTCACTATGCCTAGCTAATGGTAGCTGCCAACTGCTCGTTGATTGCAAAGTGCTGTAGGACAGAAGTGCTTAAGAATGGCAAGATGAGGGGCCAGCTCATGTTGTGCAGTGGTAGTACTACTGCCCACTATGACAGTGACCTGGGGTCAGGAGTGATATCGAGTTGCTGGGGACCAGCCGGGGGGGGGGGGACAGAATTGAGCGTACACTGGATTGCTCTCCCCTAAGGATGGAGGGTTGCCAGCTCTGTCACGTGATTGACACCAGGTTGAGGCCTAGTGATAGGATGGCATGGGAGCAGCATGGTAAGAGAGGGAGCTGTTGGACTTATGTTGTGCATTCATGCTGCCACATGCATGTGTCTGCATGCGTACCCCAGGTACAGGGAAAGGACCACAAAATGGAAAAAGAGGTTGGGGTGGGCTTCATGAAGCCATGCCAGCTCCCTCTGGTTTGCATCACCATCTGACTGCAAGACTCAGAATAAGTATGTACCAGGGAGGAGGGAGACCTCTCCTCCTGGCCCAGAAAGACCCATGTGGTTTGCCCCTATGACCAGACTACAAAAATTTGGGACTGGCACTTTCAGGATAATTCTCCCTAACATGTTGCCAAATGGCCCTGTAAGCTGGTATGGTGTACTTGAACCATTCTTTAAAGTAGTGGTCAGTCCCTAATTCTGCATTCCATTTATTCAATATAGTAACTGTGGAGTTTAAAAGCAAGTCTATAGTTTTATAGTTTTATAGTTAACTGATTAAATGGGTCCAGAGCTTCCCTTTCATGTGACCAATAAGGTTATGGGCCAGTAAGTTTGGCTTTTTGAGGAGAATTGCCACCTACTTACCCACACTTAGAACATAAGACTGGACTTGAAGATAGCGAAAGTGGCCCATAGAGGGTAAAGGATAGGTTGAACGGTGGTCACGATGGGGTACCATCCACTGAGAATCAAGTAGCTGGAAAATGTATCTCAGCCCAAGACAGTGCCAATGGTTCTTGGCTGAATCTATCTTGTTAGGAGGGAAGTCTAAGTCATATACCAGAGATCTCATTTGCTCTACAGCACCCCCGAGGATGGGAGTAGTGTGCAGCAAAGATACACCCAGTTGTGATAACATTACTGCAGTAAACTCGGTAGAGGTCATTGTGAGCAGCTACTCTTGTGATTTGCAAATCTATCTAGGTCAAAAAGATCATTTAAGATAAACACTTTGTTACCAATGGGCCACAAAAACTGGGAACAACCACGAGCACATGACTCGATGCAGGCCCCCAGCACATAAAGTTTCAAATTAGGCAGGTTGACTCCACCCTTGACCTTAGCAGTGGAGCAAACTGAATTGAATCCTTGAGGAAGCCTCAGTTTATTTGGAATTGGACATCCCCAAGGATTCAACATTAATTGATTCCACGATTTGAAATACATTTGTGCTGGCATGATTGAAAGCGATTGAAGAAAGTAAAGAATAGGGATGCGGGAGTAATGAGTAGTATTTCCCAGACACTACCAATAATGCACTATTCATTATTTGGATACAAATAACGAATAGTGGCACTATTTGGGTCCTATTGATGTTCAGGAAATACTATTAAAAAAAAAAAGCAGCCCCACCCTCCTCCTCACCCCAGTCATGTTAAAAACAACTTCCTGTACCCCACTCTCTTCAACAAGCCAACTCCCACCTTCCTCACCAGCACCCACAATTGAAGCATTCATCAAAAAAAAATCTCTCACAGTGAGTGACCACTCCTATCCATGGCAAGCCACCATCTCCTCTTCCAATTCTGACATTGTAACAAATCAGCCCCATTCCCCTAGCAAGGCAGCAGCACCCAATTCACACCCTCCTCCCCCAAGCACCCAAATGTCCTTAAATTATAGTCCCCCTACTCCACGACTGGCAGCCTTCTTGTGAATGGGAAAGTGCTCATGCACTTGCTTGCAGCTATGTTACAATGTGAGTAAATGCAGGAGCACTTTTCCATTCACAACAAGGTGGCCAGCCGTGTAGGAGAGTGGGTTGTGCTGGTTACCTTCCCATGCCTGGGGAGGACTTTAATGTTAGGAAATTTGGGTGCTGGGGGGAAAGGTGGGACCTGGACACTTGGGTGCTACAGATAGGGTGAGGAGATGCTTTGTTACAATTACGAAATTGGAAGGGGAGATGACAGCTGGCTGTGGAGACAGGTGGGTTGTGCTGGTTGCCCATTGTTGGATTTTTTTCATGAACGCTTCTATTGTGGGTGCTGGGGAGGATCGGGGGGGAGTGAGCTTGTTGTAGAGTGTGGGGGGATTGGAGGTTGCTTTTAAAATGATTGAGCTGGGGAGGAGTGCGGGGATTATTTTTTTACTCCCCATTACCACAGGTACTTGAATAATGACGCTGAATCCTGAATTTACAAATACTTGGGGCCTCAGATATGAAGATTCAGCCTAATATTTGAAATCGTGTTTTTGCCCAATCCTAGTAAAGAATTTTTGGCAATACATTTTGTCCACTCACCTCCAGTCTGGAAAAAAAAACAACATATACAGCAAGGACCACTTAGTAAGGTTTGCCGTAATCTGTTGTGTCAATGGTTTGTAATTCAACAACTCCATATGAGACAGAGTTTTTTGCAAGTTTGACCCCTAACTAGTGAAATGCCCTTTTATTCCAACAGGAGGGATACTGCCATTTTAGCAAACATGAGGGCATAAAATGACCCTCCTTGGTCCATATCCAGCAAAGGCCAGAAGCAAGCATTCCAGGTGTGTCACCCATACCGCCATACAGACCTTGATAGCAATAATTTATAAATCTATATTGAACGGTAGGAGGCAGGGTAACAGACATCCTTATCTGACTTTCATAGTGCTGAAATAGTGGCATAATGCCACAAGGCAGGTGGGTTTCCCTTCTGCTGTATCACAGTATGACATGAAAATGCTTGTAAACTTCTGCTGGGTACCCATGAGGGCCCAGACATATTCCTTTTTTGGCCTCCTGAACAACTGCAATAATCTTTTTCTGAGATACTGGGGAACAGAACACCTGAGATTCCTCCTGAGAAAGCTTTGGGAGTCAAAGAGGGGAGAGGAACTGTTGAATATCCTCCAGAGAGCAGTCACCCTTATTGACATAGAGGCCCTTGTAATAACAGGTCAGGACATCTTGAATATCCTATGTCCGATGAGTAATAGTCTGAGTAATAGAGTTAAATAATAATATGCATGCCTGCTGATGGCATCATCCATGTCTGAGGAGGGACTGTAGAGGGGGGGCGTGGTGGCCATCTGCTTTAGATCCACTCTAGGCCTCACCACATTCCTAGTGTGAACACCAGTGTATTTGGGGTGTTTGGTTGCTAAATGTGCCTCAGGAGTCAATGGTAGAATAGTTCTCATCTATCGACCACTGGGCGGTGGGAGTCTATTTCTGTAGGAGCTGGCAGACTTCATCGCTGCACAGGTGTTGGAGTCCCCTAGGATTCTTTTCCTGGGGGACTTCAATGCCTGGGTTGATGATGAATCCTGTCTTTTTGGACAAGAGCTCCTTCAGCTGATGTCTCAGCTGGGATTTTCTCAGGCTGTTGCCTCGGGGACACATACACATGGCCACACTCTGGACCTGGTCTTCTCACTCAGACTTGACATTATGGCAGTCAAGACTGACCCAGTTGTTTGGTCAGATCATCATGTGGCTGAGTTCCGGTGTGGAGTCCCCTATAAACTAACCCCCCTGTGGAGTCAATCTGGTGTCATCTGCAAAATAAATTGGAGCCTTGCCAACTTCAGGAGTCACTGGTTGTCTCCAGCTTGATGCTAGCCTGTGCTCAGGGTTCAGAAGCTGGGGTTGAGGCTTATAATACAGCCTTGACCAAGGCACTGGACCTGATTGCACCTTACCGCATTTGTCCCTTGACTTCCCAGTGTTGCTCACTATGGTATTGTGCTGAGCTGCGCACAGCTGAAAACTAAGGGGCATGGGTTAGAGGGTTCCTGAAGGTGGTCACCCTCTGAGGAGGAGGACAGGTTGGCTCTGTGGCTCCATTATTTTGACTATCAGTGGGAAATTGAATAAGAAGACCAAATTTTTGTTACAGTCAATTGCTGTGGCAAGAAACTGTCCAGCTGTGCTCTTCTGCACTGTCAACAGTTGGTTAAATCCCTCATGTCTCCAGTCTGGGACAGCATTTTCTGTAGAAAAATGCAAGCAGTTTGGGCATTTTTTTGCCAACAAAATGGCCTCTATCAGGGCATGTATTACTTCCTCTGGTTCCGTTTTTAATGGGGGTGATCAATCTGCTAGTGAACATTGTCTGCCGAGTTGGACTGAGTTCTGGCCTGTTTGGGCAGATAAGGTTCTTCGGGTACTCACCAGCATGCATGCCACCACCTGTGCCCTGGACCAGGGTCAGACATGACTCGTCATCAGCTGCTTGGATTTCTTGGGACCAATGTTTGTGGAGATCGTCAATGGGTCATTAAGTGAGGGTTTCTTTCCTGTGTCTCTGAAAGAGGCTGCAGTGAGACCCCTCCTTAAAAAGCCATTTATTGACCCTGATGTTCTTGCAAACTATAGGCCTTCTCTAATTTTCCCTTTCTGGGGAAGCTTATTGAGAAGGTGGTGGTTGACCAGCTGATTAAGTGCCTGGAGACACTATCCATATATGAACCTCTCCAGTTGGGTTTTCGGCCATGGCACAGCACTAAGATGGCTTTGGTTGTTAGACCATCTGTGGAACTATGTGGGCTCTACTGGCGCAGTTTTGCACTGGTTTCACTCATATGTAACTAGAAGATCACAGCGCGTTGTCCTAAAAAAGTTTTACTTGGGTTCTTTAGTGCTACATTATGGTGTTCCGCAGGGTTTCATCTTGGTGCCCCTGTTGTTCTCCATATATATGCGGCCACTGGGAGAGACCATTGGGAGGTACAATCTGGGGTGTCACTGCTATGCAGATGATACCCAGTTGTACCTGTTTTGTGCCTCTGGTGACCTTTCCGCCCCAGATACACTGGGTTGGCATTCTGCTGAGATAAACGACTGGATGTCCGCCAACTGGCTATGCCTCAACCTCGGCAAGATAGAAGTTGTGGTGATCGAGCTGGGTCATGGGGGTATTTTCACTGATGGGAGACTGCCTGCCCTTATGGTTAATAGTCACCCCCTGCTGGTGAAGAATCTTGGAGTTATTCTTGATGATCGGCTTGACCTTGAAAAACAAGTTTTGTCTGCCATTAGGACCATTTTTTCCATCTCCGGAATATTGCCAAGATCCATACAATCTTGACTCCCACTGACCTGGCTATGGTTATCCATGCCTTTGTTACTAGCTGACTTGATTACTGTAACACTTAGCACCTATGGCTGTCTGGAGGTTTGATGCATCACCTACAGCTAGTGCAGAATGCTGTGGCCAGGATGTTGATGGGTACCTCTATGAGGGACCATGTCACTCCCATCCTGTGCTCTTTGCACTAGCTGCCTGTGAGTGCACACATCATCTTCAAGATAGGCTTGATAACATACAAGGCCCTATGCAGTCTGGGACCTGACTATCTAAAAGAGCCCCTAATTCTGTACTCTCCTGTTTGCCCCCTATGCTCCACCAAGGCTGGCTTATTAGTTGTGCCACTCTGACACTTAAAAAGATTGGGAGATAGGGGCTTTGGGGTGGCTGCTCCAATCCTGTGGAATTTTCTTACACTGTGCCTTAAGGTTGCCAGTGCGGTAGGGGCCTTTAAAGCCTCTTTTAAAATGTATTTATTTGATAAGGCTTTTAATCTTTTCTGAACAATTTATTTTGGGGTTGTGTTATTGCGTATAATTATTATCTTTGTTAAGTGTGCTGAGTCCCTGGATAGGGCGCTATATAAAAAAAACTTGCCTTGCCTTGCCACACAGTTGCCTAGCCAAATTATGGGCCCTTTGTGCTCTTCCTTCATAATAATGATGGAGATAGTGAGGGACATGTTGCACCCAGAAATCTAAAATTTCTTGGATATCCTGCTTAACTTTGGATATCTGTGAAGCCACAGACCAGTCCCCCTGCATTTGAAACAGCTGCAAAGTACGTAGAGTATCTTGTAGCAAAGTTAAAATCTCCTCATGTAATTTACATTGTTTAGAGGAGTTCGCAATATGTTTGCCTCTAATCACCACTTTAATCATGCTTTGAATCATTACTGGAGAGACATCACCATGAACCGAAGAGAATAGGAGCACCAGGAATGTGTGGTGCTGTTTATTCAAAATGATAACTGCAAACAAATAAGCACCCACACAGCTTAAGCAACACAAGCGAACGCTGTTATGATATAATAGCGTTTAATATATCAAACGTGCAACACGAATACAAACGGTGGCTAAAACGAATAAATTAACGTTTCACCTAGACTCTGCCAGGCTTCATCAGAATAAAACAGTGCCTTTGTTTCATACCATTTAAATACAACTTCATATATTACCATGTGACATAAATAAGCCAATCACCATAACAGATAACACTGAATTCATTCATTAACTATTTCATGATCGACTCCCTAATCCAATTATGACAAACCAAAGCTGGATCATGACGAAGCACCAAATGAAATCTCCAGTGGGTCTTTATTCCATTTTATTCAAGCAAAATTTTGCCCTGACTGGGGCATAATCAGAAAAGTGGATCACACCATGTGAAACATCCTGTACAGCGTGTAGATGTTCTGCGGTGGTGAACACATAGTTCAGTCATGCATAATATCTGCTGCAAGGGGTAAAGTGGGTGTATGTCTGTCCAGAGGGAAGCTGTGTCTCCATAGATCTATAAACCCAAGGTGGTCCAGGTTGTTTTGATATATTTTTGAAGTGGTGAGGAATGGTGAGTTGACGGGATGCAGACATCCACAGCAGGTTTCAAAGTAATATTTTAGTCACCTCCCCTATAATCAATTGGCTTTTTAAAATAGGTAAAAGCTTGTTCAAGAACTTCTGGGTCACTATCTTCAGGGTACATGAGGGGGACATACAGTAAATACTCAGTAAGATGATCAGTATTTCATGAAGAATGCCCACAAATATTGCAAAGCATCCTCCGAGTCAATAATCTGGTCCTGTTCTTGAAAAGGGACACCTCGAGGTATTAAAATAATTGCCCCCCTTCGCCTGCCTGAACTATGGGAGGATGCTGCCACTACTTCATACCTGAACTTGGTAAACTTCTTGTGTTCCTTCAAGGAAAGATGAGTTTCCTGAAGAAAATTACCTCAGGGCACTACGTCTTCAACATTTGCAGGATCCTATATCACTTGGCAGGACTATGGATTCCATTAATATTGCAGGATAGTACAATCAATGTAGATGTTATCATGTAACGGGAAGCAGGAAACTCCATGCTGTCGCCCTCATTCATCAGGTTGCCTACCCCATCCATATATGTCTCCCTCCCTCGATCCCACCAAAACCCTGTGTACTAAGCTGATGCCTAAGAGACTTATATATACCCTAACCACTTGGAACTAAGCCATAAAAAGCAGCGGTGCTGACTGACTCACCACCAAGAGAGAAAGAAGCAGAAAGAAATAGGGTGAAATCTACAAACAAACATAGTAGCAAGGGAACATTAAATAGCAACATCGTTCCAAATGCGCAACAGGTGAAAGCAGGTGTAAATGATTATGTGCCAGCTGGGCATGGTCAATTAGGACAGTCGCTTCCTAGCTTGTGGAAGTGCCCTCTCTTAGTGGAGAAGATGTTCTTTCCAGGTGAGAGATAGCACAACAAACACTATGAGCCCTTGCAACAGGTAATCCTGTTGTAAGGAAGATTAGGATCCAGAACAGGCTCACCACTCCAACTCCTTGAATGAAGATGGTGCTCCACTGAAAACTGTGGGGAACAATATCCAGCCAGTTCCTACACACCAGGTAATGCTATGAGCCCAATCTGCAGGGGAGGTCAGACAACAGTAGTATCAGTGCACTGTAGTGTAACAACATCGAGCAATGATGATCCGAAAGAAAAACATTAAAATCCTGCACCAGTGCAGCATTATAGCAATGTTCAATACGTGCCCAAATATGAGAGCAGTGGTTAAACATATCCATGGTGTCTGACATGTCCTTATAACAAAGTCAGGACACCCATATGCTGTCTTCAAGATTGCGTAAAGATGAAATGTATAGAGCAGTCAAAAGTGTCCATAAAGTCCATAGCTGTCAGGGAACACAATCTATATGTCCCTACTCTGTACCTGAGAATGGCTTAAGGGGCAAAATACAGCATTTGAAGAGTTTCACTGTGTCTGCAGCAGCTAAATAATAAAATCCAGACATCCTTAGGCTGTATCTGAGAATGGAGAAAAAGATCCATGAAAAGAGAAAATGTATGTACAATGCTACTGCCTGGTGCACCAAGGCAGGCCAGAGGCCCAGAAATGGTCACCGGAAGTGGAGACCCATTCCCCAGCAAACAACTGTGAAGAACTAAATTAATGGGGCATTATTGGAAGGGTTGTGGTTCCCCCTGCCCTGAGTTCTAACCACAATATAGATCAGCAGCTTATCATTCTCAGAGTCTGAAAGACTAACTCAAAAGCCCCACTAGGTGGCTGAGTAGATTCTGTTGTCCTCCTCAAAGGTTTAACCTCATAAGAAAGAACAATTCTAGGATCCTCCAATTTACTAAGGTCGGCCTGCACACACTACCTACTCTGTCAGCCCTTAATGAGCTGCCATTCCTTCCCAAGCACCCACAGAGCCTCCCCCATACATACTGGAGATACACCATGGCGGCACTAACTGGCGGGCAGCTCTGCGCATACAGTTGTGGCCAACAGCTGTTTAAAACTACAGTACAACACCAGTAGACATGTGAGCCCCCTATGGGTCTGGGGAATTAGATCACCACTGCAATGTCCTACCCCAGTGCCACTAGCCACCACCAAAACTCACAATCCAGACGAGGCCCTACAGAAGGAATAGCTTAGAGGGATAGCATGAAACTACCACAAGCTCACCAATATGACCTCATGGAGAGAGGATCACTGCTACCCCATTAGGTCATTGGTAATGGCTGGAGTCCCCTTCTACCCATGATCCCACTACTGCTCACCCCCAGCCCCCCAACTGCTCTTAGCATAGCAAACTTTAAAATCACATCACTAGTCCAAAACTGAAAGATCTTACCCTCTGGGAAAGAAAGAACAATGGGAAACTAAAAGTTCTAGGAACTACTGTAGGAGCTGCACCTCTTTCTTGGGCACATGCTGTAAGTGTTGAAACAAATCCTTGATCGCTTGCAGTGTAGTCGGCATTTGCTGTTTCAGCATTGCTGCCACAGCTTGCCTCTTGCTACTGCCAGGCTTCCTATTCTGTCTTCTGAGATGGCTTCCTGAGCCCTGACTGCCAGTCTTTTGAAGATCTGGTCCATGGGGGTAATAGCACATCCATACCCCAGAACTTAAAGTCCTCCAATACCTTAGCTGGATGGTACAAAACTACCTCTTCAGGGAAATGGACTTGCAGCTTTGCCAGAAAGGGAATATGAAAGCACAGCCCTGCTTGTCTCAGGGCCTTCAAGCAGAGAGTGTAGGCCATGCATTGGGCTTGCACAGCTGGGGCAGAATCCTGCTCAAGATAAATGCAGCACTCTCTCCAAAAGGCATTTTCTTTTTCCATGCCACCGTCAGTGCCTCTTCTTTTGTTTGATAGCTAAGAAAGTGCATTATCACCAATCTGGGGTGCTCATTTGGGCCTGACTTAGGACCCAAGGCCCTATGCACATGTTCTAGATTTAATGGCTCAGAGTTGGGAAAGCCCAGAGATCCCAGAATAAGCTGTTCAAAAAAGAGTTATGATTGGCACTAGGGGCGCTTATCAAAAATGGCGGCATATGCTACATTCTCTCCTGTCTCGAGGGCTACATCCATAAATATTCTGACTGATCATTGCCTACTTAATATTTTCAATGACAGACATTTGTACAGAACATAACGAGGATCCTAAAATTACCATTATTTTAAGTTTTCAGCACCCAGACCGGGAAGCAGAAGACAGAGGAAATTCCTGCCTTGGTCTGACTGACCAACTACTCCCAGAATGGCACAGCTTCCTCAACCTGCCATGTGGGACCATGCATCAGTCGAGGGGATGTTTGGGCAACGACTAAATCAAATGGCCCAAGTAACCCTGGCGATGAACCACACGGCCCACTATTTACAGACTTTGGAAGCCCGCATGTTTCAGACTAAACACTGGGTCTCAGCTACAGAGAACAAAAGTCCACAACTTCATGGCGACCCTCTGGGAACAATAGCAGACCATCCTTAAAATGCAGGACAAAACTGATGATCTTGAGAACTGGGGGCATTGAAACAACCTCCAGTTCCTCGGATTCCCTGAGTGAACTAAAGCAAAGGACACTGAAGCCTTCTTAAAAAGAGCCCTGGTTGAGATCCTGCAATTCAACCCCTCTTAACTGCTACAGGTGGAACGGGCCCACCGCTCCCTCACTCGGATTATTGCCTGCTTTCTGGACTTCAGGGACAAAGAAATGGTGATGTGCAAGACATGGGAATAAAGCAACTATTCTGGCATAACCACCATATTAATATTTACCAGGATTACTCTAAAGAGCTTTCAGACAGAAGGCGGGCCTACACAGAGGTCCTTCATGCCATGCACAGGATCAGCCTTTCTTTCTCTTTGAGCTACCCTGCCACAATGTGGGTAGAGGGCATATGGACAGAATGTCATGGAATAAATAGGCGCGGTTAAATCTGAGTGGTCTCTATGTTGAAAAGACATGCCATTGCCGGATTTTCTGTCATGGACATTTTCGGCACATCTATTCTGAATTGTCCCGTGACAACATATTTTAGTTAATAACTACTAGTCCTTGGGAACTTTGCTGAGATCTCCCTTTGTTGGCAAAATAGTTTCTATAATGCTTGTTAGATTTAAGTAACCTTGGAGGTAGGTTTGAAATTAATTAAAATAGAGGTTAAGCTTTATTTGTTTATTTATAAATCAAATTATGTTAGTACTATTTCACTATACACAAAATCTCTGGAGATAAGAGGCTGTGGATCTTATTTCGACTTAAAACTTAATTGATGCTGATTACATTCAGATGTATCCAATGGTGGCATTGATGTGAAGGAAATGTTTTATTTCAGGGTAAAATGGTGTTACATTTAATTATTTTATTTAGTGGTATCACTTAGAGTTATATGGATTTTGTCTGGAAATTAGAAGTCAAACTTTGAGTCAGAGGAAGACTCAGGGTGCGGGATGAGGGGGAAGGATATCATTTCTGCCATCTGCTACACAATTTAAACCCTCTGTCCCAAATCATAAGCAGCAAGACTTTTATTGTTTCACTCCCAGGGCTAGGTGGAATGGATGTTGATTGCTTTTTAATGAGGAGGGGCCTTCAGTCAGTGATGTGAGACAACTATTTGTCCGTTTTTCTACATTTGTAAATTCGCCTTTAATAGGTAGCGACCGCATAAAATATCGGCAATTAGTCTGCCGTCATTTAGTCCATGCGACCAGTCGTCCATTCCATATTGTCTGCGACGATTTGTTCAGCGGCAATACGGCCGCTCACGCGGTTAGAGCATAATGGAGTTCTACTGTTTTTTTCAACCCTGGAGACCCTGACAGACTTTCTTTGGTGCAACTGGCCCAACGACCTAAGGCCTCAAGTTTCCCAGCCCAGGGTTCATCAGGGTGATAAGGAGGGATATGACAGGTGGCCCCCCTTGCATGTACAGAGCCTAAATGAATGGCAGCCTGCGGCAGAGAGGCACTGGGAGAGCCCCCCCACAACAGGATAAGGCACTTCTCATGCCTCCATGGGAAGTGAAACCACACGTCAGAAAGACCCTGAAAAGACAGCCCCGAGGATTGCCGGATGTACACCACTTCCAGCTTGGACCTCAAGGACTTTCCCATGGAGAATCGTTTTGAAGCGCTATGATCCCACTCACTGGAGCGGCATCTGAAGACCTCTGGTGAGCTCCAAATGTGTCCATAGCATCATTAGTCCCTGGTTTCTTCTCCACCAGGCTCATGGGCCACACAGGTTGCAGCATCCCCAAATGGTAGCCCTCCGGGAAGATCCATGACCTCTGCTCCGAAGTCTCTTCCTTCCAACCACCTCAGTCCCAACCACAGCCCAGACTCTGCATCCCTGGGTTGTTGCCACACTCCACTGCAGCATGAACTCGCATTGGAGGCCTCAGATAAGTAACTGTTTTTTCTCAAAACCTAACCAGGCCTGTGGGAAGGGGGCTGGGAGGACTCGTGGAAGATGGCTGGGGAAGGTCCCAAATAACAGTATCTCAGGCCTAGGACCTTGCTACTACTGGCCGCGTGATGGGACTCTGATCCCCCTTCCAGTTTCCTCTAAATGTTGCCTGACTCCTGTGCTAATGTTAAGCATTCGATCCCCACTTCTATACCAGCAGGGAAGTGCAGGGGAGCAAAGGAACTAATCCGGGGGCTAAGAATGCAGGGAGGGGGTCATCTCATTTTCCAAACAGGGCCTATGTGGCCATGCTTGACCCCCCTAGCTCCCTAAGCTACTCTGGACAGAGATCTGGGGGTCTCACACTGCATCTTGTTACATTCCAATCTCACCATATAAGATGATCCTACTACAGTAGCCCAGGTCACAGTCCTTTATAGGGGGAGGGATATTGTATTGTACTAGGTTCTTATTACCCTCTCCTCTCCCTCTCCCTCTCCCCACTGGGATTCTAGATTATAGGACCCTGGAGTGCATGCTTGCTCTAAAAACCTTCATCAGCCCCTTGATCACGAGCAACTTAGGAGCAGACACCACCCCCCCATCGAACTCATTCGTTGGATCCAGAATGCTCCCCCTCCCCTCCAGGGCCCCCATCATTCCCCACCCAGACTTCCATAGCGCCTCCCCATCGGCCTATCATTCTCTCCTGTCTAACAGCTCCTTTTACACTAGGCAGGGCAGCTGACCCTCTGCTGGTACCTGAACCCCCTGTTTCCAGTCTCTGGCAAGCAATTGCCACTGGATCCGCATAACTTCAGTTACATAGCCTCCTCTCAAAGGCTAATGGTAGAAGTTACAACCTACCAGCTGTATCCCAACCAATGCTAAGGGGAGACCTCCGGAGGATCCCCCTAGGGCACTGGCCCCAGGAGCTTTAGGGTATGACTTGCCTGCATGCGCCCAGGGTCTACCCCTTCAGCAGACTTCTGTGGCCACGAGACCAACTCTATATCCCAACTCTACTTTAACTGAATTAACTGAATTTCTTGTAAATAGTTCAAGCACTGTGTTGTTGGTTATTGTTTGGTTCACACACAGAGATGTCCACAAGTACTGTTTGCAATGGTGTGCTTAAAGTTAATGGTATGCCACTAGCTGTCCCTTCTCCATGTCTCAATGTTGTCCCCACTAAGACACTCCTGCAGGTGGTCTGCAGTTGGCTCGCAGTCTCTACCTCTCATAACAAAAGTCACCGCAGCATTCTAAAATTGATGATTCTTTTTTTTTCTTCTTTTTTTCAATTTTATCTTTTTGACCCCCACTTGTCTGCTGCCAATATCTGCCTGGTCACAGTGCCTTCATGCTTCCACCTTTTTTCCAGCCATGCTCCCCCCCCCGAAACCCCCGACTTGCCCCTTGCAGGGTGGGGTCGTGGCACTGGCCAGGTGCTGCGATCAATGTAACTGTCTGGGGAAGCCGGTCGGGAGGCTAATTGAAGTTGAAGGCAGGCTTCACGGAGGTGGCAGACCTGCAAAAGTGTTTTTCCTGTATACGGGGGGTGGGGGGGGGTAGGGACGTGCAATGACATCCAGCGTCCGCCCCACCACTTTGGAACTGCTGCACGCCGGTAGCTTGCAGTACCTCTGGCCTTCACCAGGGGTCCATTAAGCACTGGACGGGAACCCATCCCTCCCCTGGAGAAGGAGAGTGATCCACTAGATGCTCATCCTTCTACACCCGGCTGGCCCTCCAGCGACCTGGAGTCCATTCAGGCCCAGGTGGCTGGCGTTCTGAAAATCAAATCGCTTCGCTGTGCCAATGGGCCAGCAAAATTGATGATTCTTAATGGGTGACATCAATTGCCACACCTGGAATATGCGGGAACTGAATACCCCCACCAAAAGGAAACAGGTGCTATCTCACCTTACGAGCCTGTGGACCTGCCAGTCTTTCTTGAAGGAAACCAAACTAACCTGAGGGGACCACGACAAATTATGAAGGGACTGGGTTGGCCTGGTACTCCATGCATCTGCCCCCACCAGAAAAAGGAAGGTTGCAATACCTATAAATAAAACTATCCACTGGATGCTTTCAAAAAAGGTGAGAAACCCTCATGGGAGATGGGTTTTAGCCCTGATATCCACCCCAGAGGGACCCTTACTACTAGGCAATGTATACGACCCTAACAAAGACACTCCATCCTTCTTTCACTAAGTGGCCCAAGAGCTGAGGAAACTGACCATGGAGGATGCTCCAGTACTGGGGGGGATTTCAACCTTACAGTAGACCCCTTCCTAGATAGATGCCCATCCAACATAGAACCCCATGCCAGAGCAGAGAGGCCAAGGCACAAGCGCAGTTGCAACAGGACATGGGCTTCACAGATATCTGCAGAGTCTTCCATCCCAGGGAACGTGACTACTCCTTTCACTCCCTGGTACGTAACTCCCACAGCCAACTATATTTTTGTCTCACCTCCCCGCACATCACTAAGACTGCCTTAGAGGCTACCATTCTCCCAATAGTAATCTCAGATCATGCCCTGGTTCAACTTTGTCTCATCTGGGGGCCCCCCTCTTTCTCCTCCCCCTCCTGGTGGCTGGACCCCCTCTAACTGAGAGACAGGGGTGTCACCAGAGGTATAAAATTGGGTGGGCTAATGCTCCACAGTTAAAATCTTAAGAATCTTAAGAAACATAGGGGTGTCCAAGGGCATGCTCTCCCAGAAAACTTTTGAAATTTTTATCTTCAAATGGTGACTTTTCCTGCATTTTAATGGTGAAAGATATGCTTGAAATGCCTGGTTATCATCACCTGTATTTATTGGTACATGTGGAAAGATTCGGTTACTGGACTACTGAGGACAATGGACAGAGAGACACAATTTTCCTACCAGATCTGCTGGGATGATTGGTTATAGGACCCCAGATGAAAAACAAACATACACCATTATCCCTGCAGATCAGCTAGGAAGATTACAGGACCCTAGAGGAAAACAGATAGGCACCATTATCCCAGCAGATCTGCTGGGAAGGGTAAAGGACCCCAGAGAAAAGAGAGATACACTATTACACTAGCAGATCTTTAGGGATGGGAAACATACAAGACCCCAAAGAACAACAGACAGAGACACCATTATCTGGGGAGATCTGTGGGAGGGTTACAAGACCCCTGAAGAAAAGAGAGATGGTTAGACACCATGGTCCCAGCAGATCTTGTTTGTATGAAACAGCTATTCAAAAGATTGTACTGAAGCATTCTCAGAACCAAATTTTCATATCCTTCTAACTTTTGAATGAATTATTATTTTCTCACAAAACCAATGAAATACACCATTCTGAGACTACCCCTTTCTGTCTTGGAAATTTCAGACCAAAATTCCAAGCCATCTGTAAGTATGCTAGCAATGACAAAAAAAAAAAGCAAAAAATCTCACAATTTTTTCACTTTTTTCACTATCCAGATCTCGGAATGTGCACACCCAAGTCTAAACTCGGCACATTAAGAGACCTTGTCCCCAAAGCTATGGCTGCAAAATGTCATGTAAGTCTGTTGAATAGAGGTGAAACTAAGTGCAAATTTTGAGTTTTAACATTAAATAGCCTACTCAGCCCTACTTGAAATAGCACTACCATGGCCGAGGTGACAGTATAGTCATCAAAGAAACAAAGGGACATATGATTATCCAATGATTTCCTAAAAAAAAAAAAATGACAATATATATACCTAATAAATGAAATACAGCAGTGTTATTTAAAAACAAAAGCAATAGGAAAGGGGCATACCTCAGCCTACTCAATTAACACACACACACACACACACACACGCACGCAGACACATATTGTACAGTTTATATTCAATATCCATCACTGTATCGGATGTTTCTTTGTCCTAATTATGGAAATGAACAGTGTTTGTAAAATGACTGCAGTTCCATTCAAGAATGCCTTTCTTGTCATTGGAGCAAACTTTTTGAAAAGCAATTAGGACAGTCCTAATAATCTGATATGATGAAGCTTTCTGTTGGATAAACATGGCACATATAGCTTGCCATGAATAGTACTTTGCAACAACTTAATACTGTATATTACTTTTAGTTTGCCACAATGGTAGTTTCCACAGGATTTAGGCTTGAAAAACAAAACTGATACCAGGTCCAGGTATGATGAATTTTGAAACAAGGGTTCCTGTCATGTTAATGCCAAACTTAGCCAAAAATTATATGCAAATGAGTTCCAGGAAAAGGTGCTCCTGTATGTCGAGGATTGTTAGAATTGTTGGTCTAGACTAGAGCAATTAATTTCAGATCTGGTTATATTTACTGAAGTTTCTCATTCCTATTTGGTAATGAGCACTGAGTCACAGAACATAGCAGACATAATTTTGACCACACAATGCAACACAAATGCCCACCCTCATGCTGAACTGTGCACTGACTGTGAACCCCCCCCACAGCGCTCATTACAATCCTCAACAGTCCCACTAAGTCATCACTAACCTGCTGTTAGTCACTCTGCTTGATCCCCACCCCAAGATATGAGAATTTCTCTCCTGTGGTGTCTTGTGCTCCCAATGACTCCCATTCTTGATCTTGTGACCTCCCACCTCAGCAACACAGTCATGACCTCGCATGGTCACAAGTCTCAGACTACTTTCATTTTTCTCAAATGGACTTCCTGAGAATTGGAGTTGGACGTATGCTCACATAGTCCAATTGAGAAAAACCAAAAAGTGCACTCCATGTGGTGGCACTGTGAAATGCTGTGACTTAAGAAGAATGAAAATCAAGGCTGGTTTAAAGTCTTTCTTTTTATTTAATCAGCAGTCAAAGTTTCTTCAGTGGGGAAAATGATTGGGGGGGCTTTAATTTACATTAGGGGGGCTGCAGCCTCCCCAAAATCAGCCTGATAGGCACTGTTGAACTGTTGAGAAGGAAAGTTGTGTGTGGAGTTCAGTGGTTCCTTTTAAATTCGCTAAAAAACATCTTGAAAACCTTTGGGTTTTAATCAATTCTTCTGGAAAACCGTTATTGGAGTTTGTGGGTTTAATTGCACTAATGAAAAAGTTTGTTTCTCCCAAAATCTCCGGGAGAGGAGCTTCGGTGCGAGGGGCCATGGGATCTCTTGCAATGGCCGAAACTGGAATCCCTCCCATAGAACAGATGCGCTCAGACCAGGGCACCAAATCCAAACAGGGAAAACCAACGTTAGCTTCAATTCAGTCCCTTCTGACTGAATTTCAAGCAGAAGTTCATCAATCGACCTTGAGAATTGAATCTTCATTGGAAGATATTATTACATGCCGTGTGGTAATGGAGAAGAGACTGGAGAATACGGAACTGGCTGTAAAGAACAGTGATAGTGAAATCAAAGCTTTAAATGCTAGAACTCTGACTTTAGAAGGTGCAGTTAACGCTTCTCATCATGAACAAATGGCTCAAGCATCGAGGTTGGAATGCCTTGAAAATAATGCTTTGAGGAGAAATCTACACCTTATAGGATTCCCTGGATCTATTTCAGTATCTGAGTTAAAGCAGACTGTGGAAAGAGCCTTAACATCTGCATTTGCCTTGGAACCTCCACTCCTACTCAAGAACGTCTATAGAACTCCTAGTCACCCGGTAAAGGAACCTGTTACGGATATACAGAAGCCAAGATTTATCATTTTAACTTTCTGTAGTATAAATGACCATAATAAGCTGTTACAGTTGGCACATACAGTTAAAAATGTTATTATGATGGTCATAGATTTCATCTTTACCCAGATTTTTGCCTTCAAACATAGCGAAGATGTAATGTTTTCTCCCAATAATGACTGAATTTTAGGAGGCTGGTCTTGCAGTTAGTCTGTTAGCTCCTGCAAGGCTTAGAGTACTGTTTCAAGAGAAAATATGCTTTTATGAAGACATTGATTCAACTAAATCCTTTCTTGAAACAAATGTAAGGCTACCCAAGGATATAAGTTCAGACCTGCATGACAAAGAAGCTGAACTTACACAATATCACCCAATGAATATTTAAATATCTTGTTTGGGGAAGAGAGAAAATAATTATTTCTTTTTTTTTCTTTATGTGTATAAAATGTTTTTCTTTCTCTTCCCATAATTTGATGAGCTTTGAAATGAATTCAGAGTGGGGGGGGGGGTCATTCTAATGTTTTGGGGCATTAAATTTACAGTTTTTTCTTTTCAGTGGGAAGATAAAGCTTGGAGCACACACAAGATGCAATTATTAATTAAGAAAAATGCTTCTTAAAGCTCAAGGTTTAAATATAAGCTTTGAAATAATCCATTATCCCCCTAAAATTGTAAAACAATTCCTTTTTATGCTTTATTATGATTCTTTTTTTCTTTATTGGTGTATTTTTTTTTCTTACAGTTTCTTATGATGGAAAACTCTATTGTTATTATTTTCTTTTCTTAAGGAATTATAAAAATAAAGTATAAAAAAAAAATCAGCCTGATGACACCACTGCTTAGAGATCCAGATTTCAGCCCATGGATACAGTGGGGGGCTACCATGTTCTTCCAGAATAACCCCATATCAGATACTTTGGCTGCCCTGTGGGGTACTGCAAGGGTCGGTGCTGTCCCCTATGTTATTCGCGGTGTATATGCTTCCATTGTGGGACATTATAAGACAGTATGGGCTGAGTTTTCATTGTTATGCTGATGATTCTCAACTCTACCTGTCTTTTATGCCTGATCAGGAGTCGGATTCCATCACGATGTTTAACAACTGCCACCTGGAGATTCAGGATTGGATGAGTGCTAGTTGGCTTAGGTTGAATTCAGGGAAAACTGAGGTGTTGGTTGTGGACTCTGGAGGGAGGACAACAGGGGCTTGGACTGAGAAACCCTTGGGTTTATATCTTGGGAGGGCCCCCGCTTCTTTCCTCTGGCCAAGTAGGTAACTTTGGCGTGATTTTTGATGAAAGCCTGACTATGAAGACACAGGTGTCGGCTGTAGTCAAATCTGCCTTTTTTCATCTGAGAAACACTGCTCGGGTGAAACACTTGGTTCCATGGGAAGATCTTCCCATCTTGGTCCACGCCTTTGTCACCAGCCATTTTGATTACTGCAATGCGCTCTATCCAGGGCTGCTGGGGGAGGATATCCGCCGCTTGCAGCTTGTGCAGAACGCGACGGCCAGGTTGTTGATGGGAGTTCCACGATCTAGCCATATAACACCTGTGCTGCGTGATCTGCACTGGCTGCCAGTACAGTGGCAGATCACCTTCAAGGTCGCATTATTGACCTTTAAGGCCCTGCATGATTTGGGACCTCACTACCTGAAAGAGCTCTTGGTGCCTTACTGTCCTGCCCGTTCCCTTCACTCCTCTGACGAGGGATTGCTAAAGATTCCCAGGGTACGTCTAAAGATGTCTGGAGGTAGATCTTTTGCCTATATGGCACCAACCCTGTGGAATTCTCTACCTTGTCAGATACGAGAATGCCTAACTGTTAAAAGTTTTAAAAAACAACTAAAAACCTTTCTTTTTGCCTGAGCATTTGCTGGTACATAATAATTAAGTGTAGTGTATGATCGTCTGATTTATTGTTTTAAAATGTGATTTTACTGATTTGACTTACTGTATTGTAAAAGCACCCTGAGCTTGGGAAGGGTGCTTAATATAAATAAAATTTTACTTACTTACTTTCACTAGCAATATCTGGGAAGCTTTTAAGGCCACCCTGAGGGTGGCGATCATGGGGTTTCCACATGGAAGGAGGAAGAGAAAAGAGCAATGCCTCTCGGAGCTATAGAGCCAACTAAAGGAGGCAGGGACACACGTTAAAGCACTCCTAACCCCTCCCTCCAGTCCTAGACAGGTTGCACACTAGCTACCCACAGGATGGATTTGCATGAGTTGCTATCTAGGAAAGCTGAGGTATCTATCATCCACCTAAAACATAAATACTAGAAAGAGGGGGAGGTCCTAGCATACTGCCTAAGGAAGCAACAAGCAGAAAGGCACATAGCTGGGTTGGTAGACAAGACTGGGAAGGTCTGTACCAAGGTACAGGATATCAATAAAATAATGGCAGACTTCTACTCCACACTTTATTCCATGTCCACAGACCCTGATCCAGAGGATGTTGTCCCATTCTTACAAGCCCTAAACCTCTCTACACTTACCAACCAGCAGGCATAACTACTGGATTCCCCCCTCTCAAGCAGCTCCTAAAGATGGGGAAGGCTCCCAGATGGAACAGCTTTCTACTGGAAATCTGGCAACTTCTTCACCAAACAATCACCCCAATCCTTCAACAGGTATACACCAAAGCCCTGGAGAAGCACGTTCCCCTCCTTTCTGAGAGGTGGCAATAACCATTCTCCCCCAAAAATGGAAAGGACCCCCTAAAAGCCTCCAGTTACAGGTCGCTATTGCTGTTGAATGATGACAGCAAAGTCTTAGCCAAAATACTGGCCTTCAGGTTCAACCCCCTCTTACCCAAGCTCATACACTCCTCACAGGTGGGTTTCGTGAAAGGCCGATACAGCACAGACAATATCAGGTCACTGTTGAACCTGATCCACAAAGCTAAATCATTCTCCACCCCAGCTACAGCAGTGGCTTTTGATTTCAAAAAAGCATTTGAATCCCTGGAGTAGGACTTGTCCAAGAGTTCCTAACCATGATGGGATTTGGGAACAGATTCCAGGTGTAGATTCAGGTGATCTATCACTCCCCTAAAGCTAGGGTACTCACCAACTCCATGCTTCCCCCCTCTCCCCCTTTGCAGGGAAACTCGACAGGGCTGCCCTCTTTCACTGTTGCTCTTTGTGCTAGCAGTTGAACCCTTGACTACAGCCATCAGGCAGCACCCTCACATCAAGGGAGTGGAGCTAGGTGGCACTGAATACTCCACCCTGATATACACAGATGATCTCTTGATAACTCTAGCAGACCTTGAACTCCATACACACACCCAAAACCCTTTCAGACTTTACTACCTACTCAGGCTAAACCAAATCAAAACTGAGGTCCTCCCACTCAACCAGAGATGTCTATCTGGAATGGCTACAGACCACAGCCTAAGGTGGGCATTACATACCTAGGGATTCACATCATTATGGACTTAACCAAGATATGGGACACAAACTTCAAACCCTTGTTGGCCACTATCCGTACTGAATTAGATAGGTGGTGATCCCTCCACCTCACCCTAGCCTGTAAAATCTCAGACATAAAAATGATTATGGACCCTATGTTTATGTATATCTTATCCCACCTCCCACTAGAGCTTCCCCCATGCTGGTACAGTAAAATTGACATCCTGTTAGGGGCTTTACTGTGGGAACAAAAGAAGCCAAGGTACAGCCGAAATAAATTGGGGGCCCACTGGACCAGGGGGGGCCGGTATTGACTATGGTTTGAAGGGTACAAGTGGGCCGTCCAAACCACCTACATGCTTAAATGGTTTATGAGCCATGGACCTGAAGCCCCACAATGGTTAGGCATGGGACAGGCTCACAGTAAAGTGGCATACCTATTGCTGTTGTTGTACAATAACCCCCCCAAGGGTGACCATTGCCAACCCAACGATTGGCCCCTCCATAAAATATTGGGGAAAATTGCATAAAAGGTTGAATACCAACCTCTCCCCCTTAGACCTCACCTCATTATGGGGGAACAAGAACATTATCTCAGATCACAAACCCATAACTTGGGTAAAATGGGCCTACAGAGGTTCGCAATGTCTGTGGGACACATATGTACCAGGAACTAATACCCTAGACATCGTCATGTGGTTGAGTGATAGATGGGACCTCCCCCCAAGGATTTTTGGAGATACCTCCAATTTAGAAGTGCCATTGCTGAGTACTCCCACAGAAATCCTGCCAACAACCTTGCATCACCAATCCTGCACTGGCTGGCTTTAAGTAAAGGCCAGGCCAGCTCTATATACTCAGCTCTTAGCACCTAGCTTCCCCTCCCAGTCCTTGGATATTAAAGCAAAATGGGAAGCCCCTCTAAATACCCAGATAACTGACCAGGACTGGAAGTCCTGCTGGAGGCTGGCCCATAAGGCCTACCCTGACACCAGGAGCACTCTAATTCAAAATAAGATCTTACAGTCCTGGTACAGAACCCCCATGGTACTCCATAAGGCCAAGCTTATCCAGGACATCCTCTGTTGGAGATGTCAAGTTCACAAAGGGGACCTGTTTCACATATTATGGGATTGTCCAGTAGTTAAACCACTCTGGAAGCAAGTCTGTGCTCTGGGGTCAAAGATTCTTCAGAAGCCGTTGCCCCACTCAGCAGAGGCAATGCTGTTGAGCATCCATTCCTCCATCCCCCCAGCTTACTGCCCAAGATCGAAAATGGATTGCCATTCTAAGCATGCAGACAAAGAGGCTCCTCCTATGCAGATGGAGAATTCAGGAGATTCCCTCCTCCAGAGAATTGCTCAACTCCTTAATGCAGGTAGCCAATTTGACATGAATAACACATGTGGTGGCAAACAACCTGCCAAAATACACCATTTTGTGGCAAACTTTCATCACCTTCTTAAAGCCCAGAGCTGGTATTGGCTGAGCCATCCTTCATCCTCCTTTCCTGCCTCACCTTTCCTTTCAGGCAGTTCAGGGTATGGTCACCCAGGGACTCATCTTATGTCCAAGAAAGAGTATACCAATGTGCAGAATTTGGACTACATAGCTTGAATGTTCACTATAGTTCCTCTAGATACTTTGCATGTGTTATGTTCTTTTCTGATGCAGGTCTGATCCTATGGTACACATGCCCCACTACAACCCAATTGTCACAGTGAGAATCGTCTCTTAGAGATGATACTCCAGGCCATACCAAGTAGGCCTTGATCCTATATGTTACTATATGTTCCAACATGTTTAAGATCACCTACAGTCTTCATGTGCAAGGCATATGTAGTAAACTTGAAGCAGTTAGGGGATGTGTATAGTTTTTTTTTCTTTTCACCTGCATTGTTTTTGTGTTTACACTGTTGATTATAATTTTTGTCTGTCCATAATTTCTAAACAATAAAAATCTTTAACAACAAAAAAAAAAGAGTGATATGTGGGCCCTCCTCCCCTTCAGGTAAGTCATACAACCTCAAGTGCTTTTGTCAGGTGCGGCTCTCAAAATCACAGCATTTCTGCTCCAGGTGAGTTTGACAGTGCTTGTTATGTAATGTCAGGTTGCTGATAGTGTTGGTCCAGTCTGAGAGAGCTGACACTGCCTCCATTCAATGATATATTTATTTCACTTGCCCTGATGTTTTGCCTCTCTGCTACACACTGTCTCTGCTTCAAATATGCACAGCGCCTTAATCTAAAGGGGGAACTTGAAGCAGAGGCAATGTGTAGCAGAGGGTGTCTGCACTGTAAATGGGGATAGGGCAATAAATCTGACTTGCAGTGATTTATATATTCTTTGATAAAAGAGACTGAAATGAAGTATAAAAACTATGTATAATGTTTTGTGACAGAGAAAAGCAGTAGGCAGAAAATCAACTAATAAGTCCCCTTGAAAAAGCCTTGAGAGAAGAAACATCAGGGCAAGTGAAATAAATGTATTATTGAATGGAAAGATTGTTCATCTATGTTCTTGCAAGACACTGGCATGAATCCACACTCTCCATTTTGAAGTTTCATGCTGACCTCAATGTGGATTTGCATATCCACCATCTCCATGTTTAAAACATCTATCTCAGTTCTAAGAATCTGCAGAGAGTTTGAGAGATCAGTTCAAAAGGCTTTCAGTTCTGTTAAAATATGAGCATTAGTGATGTTTGGGTCAGTGCCAGCCACTTCTATAGGGGAGGATACCATGCTTCTTGATGGCATGGAGAGGCTGATCAGTAGATTGCTGAGCATTTGTCGAATGCAGTGACACCTTCTGCTGCTGTTTCTTCTTTACTGGACCTCCCATCTCAGACTGGCACCACTTCTCAACTGTGAGTGTTGAATACTGAACTTTGTATTGGTTTTAGGAGGTGTTCTGGTCCTGGTTTTAGCAGAACTCCTGATTTTCACTCCAGATCAGCAGGTGACATCACCGGAAGTCCATTTTAATTTTTATGTCTAATTTTTGACTACTCTTTGGACTCAGACTCCTGCCTCACAACTAGACCCTGTTTGGATACTGAACTTTTATTTTACTCACTTCTGTGACACCATATAGTCTATTGCTCCTATTGTGTGGTGCCCAAATCATACTACTATCGCAGAATCGTGGAGTCACCCCTTTTTTTACGTAATATTTTAATGAAAAGTTAAGTTATTTTTCTGTACCTGTTCTGGGGAAGGCAGCCTTACCCTTTCATTCTTATCCTTCAGTGTCACTTGCATTCCTGATCAGCATGCTGCTTTCTTAGGATTTGTTGAATGCTGGGGGGAAACAGGTAATCTTTTCTTCAAGGGTTTGTTGTCTTGGGACCAGGATTTTATTGCCTGTTGTCAAACAAATAGGATGTAAGTACTGTCAGCATGAGTAAAGAACAGTGCACATTCAAGGTACAAAAGTTTAACTTTATTATAGCCAAATATAGGAGAAAATCACTCCTGTGCTTCAAGGGCACACTGCCTCTTCATCAGGGGCAGAGTCACACAGATCATGTTACACTTAAATGCGCTCAATAAAGACAATCAGTGAAGCATTTAAAGAGATATAGAGACATCACAAAATGAAGTTGCAAAATCTCTACACCTACAGAATAATTAATGCAAAAAATGTGTAAAAACACTATGCAAAATTCAAAATGGCACATTGCAGTACAAGAAATTTTTATTGAACACATCAATTTGTGTCCTGGGCTACTAACTACTAAAAAGTGGCTAGTGTGATCAGCTGAAAGATGGTGATCAACAGAGGTGGAATGCCACAGTTTGACCACAGATTGGCAAAGTACCTAATAAAAGGGACAGTATAAAAAAGATAAAACACAGAAAAAAAGGGGGGGAGGGTAGGAGGAAAAAACAGAAACCAGAAGGAGGAGAAAAGAGACAAAATAGAAAGGAAAGAAACAGAACAGGATAGGGAAGGATGTTGAAGAAAAGTGGCAAACTGTAATAAAAGTAAAGTTGTTGAAAGAGCAGACACTTTAGAGCCAGAGGATCTGCATAGCGATCGCACATACAGACCCATAAAGACCAACTGGGCAAACATGATATAGGTTACCACAAAGACCAACCCCTAAGAATGAAGTACTACAAGGTGTGTATGAGAGAGAAAAAGGAGAACAAATAAAGAGGACAGTTACCAGATCACACCACGGCACACAATGAAGTGAAGCCCAAAAAAATCCCTGAAGACAAAGTATGATGAAAATATATTTCAATGTGCTTATGCAACTTGGTGTGGTGTTGTGCTTATGTGGCTTATTGAATAAACCTGTGTAGCCACTTGCCTCTCTGTCCCCCAGGGAACACCACCTTGTAGGGATGCCAAAGGTAAGTAACCCTGGAGGAGGGTTCCTCCCCTACAGGTGCTGTGGGAAGGATTCCCTTAGGCTAAGGTACAGTACCTTAGGAAGTATTCCCAAGGAGAGAGGTGAGCCACTGGAGGAGGAGGGGGGGAGGATGCTGGGGAAAAGAAAAAATATGTCTGAGTGAAGCAGGAAAGATGGCATTAAATAGCTTGGGCAGGGGGCGTGGCTGGTTGCTTCAGCCCATTGAACCACAAGCTAAGCCTTTCAATTCAGTGTGCTTATGCAACTTGGTGCAGTGTTTTGATTATACAACTTGTTGAATAAACCTTTGTGGCTGTTCACCTCTCTGTTTCTTGGGGAATACCACCCTGTAGGGATGCCGAAGGCAAGGAACCTTGGAGGAGGGCTCCACCCCTGGAGGTGACGTGGGAAGGATTCCCTTAGGCTAAAGGTGCCTTAGGAAGAAGCCCCCAAAAGAGTGTAAAGTAGAAAGCATGGAGAAGGTGACGAGTAGGTATACTGTATTTAAGACCTTCACATAGATCAGCAGGAGGCAATGGGTAATGTGTAGAGAAATTCACACCAGTCTGAATGTCAAGTTAGCAAGAGTGCATGATTTCCTAAGGAGAGAGGGAATGGCAAAGGAGGAGCCACTGTCCATCTCCATCCAACAGTGGAAACCTACCTAAATGATCTAGAGAATATGCTACTATAAAAATGAACTAGGTATTATGACCTTTGGCATGAAGGAGAGAAAAAAAAACCTTTGAGGAGGAAACATCTGGGTAACCATAGCCTATTGTAATTCACCTTCCCTCCAGGCTTGGGATATTTTGTTTAGTGATAGCTCAGCTACTGCAATTTAGAGACCCAGTTCAGGGGGATGAAAAATATTCCAATTCAGAGGAAGGCTCTTGCTCTATCCCTCTAATAGGAATGCTGTAAAGGGATGTGAGTGCACTCTACAACAGTGGGGTACTCCCACATGGGAGTATCGTCCCCCAAGGTGGGAAGAGGAGAGCAACAACTGCTGAGGCACTCGGCCAGCCTACACAAGCCTAAGAATAGACCAGGTGAATCAGAAGTGGTTGTAGGAAGAATAGCTTAGAAGGTGCTGCTGAACCTACTTGGAGAGCTAAAGGAGCACCCTTGGGCTTAAGGGCCCCACCCCTCACAGCTGAAGTGTTAAATTCTACATCAGGAGGTGCCACTGATACATCTGCATGGATAAAGCTCCACTAGTCCATTTACAGAAGAAAGGGTTCTGAAAGAACTAATAAAATTGAAGGTGGACAAAGCAATGGGACCTGATGGGATTCACCCAAGAATTCTAAAAGAACTAAGGGTAGAACTAGTGACACCATTGACTATTCTCTTTAACAAATCATGGGAGGATGGGGTGGTACCTGAGGACTGGAGGAGGACAGATGTGATTCCTCTTTACAAAACTGGGAGCAGGACAGAGGCAGAAAACTACAAACCAGTTAATTTGACCTCAGTGGTAGGGAAAATGATGGAATCACTTCTGAAGGAAAGAATTCTTGAGCACCTAGAGGCCAGTGGGGCACAGGACCCAAGGCAGTATGGATTCACGATGGGAAGGTCATGTCAGACAAATCTAATAGATTTCTTTGACTGGGTGACCAAAGTAGTAGACCAGGGAGGGGCTGTGGACATGGCCTACCTAGATTTTAGTAAGGCATTTGATACAGTCCCACACAAAAGATTAATACATAAGTTAGCCAGCCTTGGAGTGGTTCCCAAGGTGTAGCCTGGATAAAAAATTGGCTAGACAACAGGACATAAAGGGTAGTAGTAAATGGAGTCCACAGTGAAGAAAGGAGGGTTACTAGTGGGGTACCGCAGGGTTCAGTACTGGGACCAGTCATTTTTAATGTCTTTATAAGTGGCATTGCAGAGGAACTGGAAGGAAAAGTATGTCTTTTTGCAGATGACACAAAGATCTGCAATAGGGTTGATACACAAGATGGAGTGGAAAGGATGAGAAGGGACTTGGTAAGGTTGGAGGAATGGTCAAATGTGCAGCTCAGATTCAATGCAAAGAAGTGTAAAGTAATGCACCTGGGAGACAAAAACCAGGAGAGAGTACACAATGGGGGTGAGATACTGACAACAGTAAAATGTAAAGGGACCTGGGGGTAATTATATCAGATGACCTAAAGGTGGGCAAGCAATGTGAGAAGGCAGTAAGGAAGGCTGGGGGATACTGGGATGCATGGGAGGCATCAATAGTAGAAAACAGGAAGTTGTTATCCCTCAGTACAGACAGTTGGTGAGACCCCATCTGGAGTACTGTGTGCAGTTCTGGAGACCCCATCTCCAGAAAGACATAGACAGAGTGGAGGCTATCCAGAGGAGGGCAACAAAATGGTGCAGGGTCTGCACCAGAAGACATATGAAGAAAGACTAAGGAGCTTAATATGTATACCCTTGAGGAAAGAAGGAGAGAGGGACATGATAGAAACTTCCAAGTACTTCAAGGGAATCAACGAAGTCCAAGAGGGTAGCATCTTTCAAAAAAATAGATGTGCAAGAACAAGGGGGCACAATTTGAAGACAGAGGGGGGATGGTTCTGAGGTAATGTGAGGAAGTATTTTTTCACGGAGAGGGTTGTGGATGCATGGAGCAGCCTCCCTGAGGAGGTTGCTGAGTCAAGAACAGTGGCAGAATTCAAGAATGCATGGGACAGACATAAGGCAGTCCTAGTGGGGGGTAGGAGGAAGTAAACTGTTGGTTAACTAGGATCTGCAGCTTATCTGTTAGGTAGGAAAATGGGCAGACTAGGTGGGCCAAGCGGTCCTTATCTGCTGTCAAATTCTATGTTTCTATGTTTCGCCAAGAGTGAGGACATTTACATTATGGGCCAGATAAGCAGGAGCCCACCCCAAGTTTCAAATGCTCCAGATGCAGACTTCATGTGTGCAGAGCGAGACCGTCAGATGCGGGGTAGGCCCTGAGCCATGGTAATTAATGGTCATGGTTATCATACTTCGATTTATGAAGGAGAGCATAGATTTAATTGAGAAACATTTGTGGACACTCATGTAGGTCATGCATGCAATTCATGAAGTACAAAAGAAGGCTTAACTTCCCCGTAAGTTAGTCTAAACAATCATCAGACCCCCACGTCAGTCTGAGAAACTGAGCAGAACATCAATTCCTGTAACCTCCATGGAATGCATGCCAACCAGTTCAACTAGGAAGCCAAATTAGTTGTGAAATTCAGAATTCTCAGTACTGTACATCATTAGCCAATGTAGTAAATTAGGTAGTACATTATTAGACAACCGTGAAATTAGATAGTCCAGTGAATATATTCACATTCTTTTATATATTTCATGCACGTGGTATTTTAATATGGGAGACATACCTTGATATATGAGATATAGCATAACTGAAAATGTATAGGCGATCCATGCCATCCAGTAGGGTGGTCAAATTACTGTTAAATAACATTTTTCATTACTGTTTAACTTCAGAAGCTTGCGCAGAAACTCTTGAATGCCATCCCAAAACTAGGGAGAATACCAGTAGTTACTGACCAGAGATAAGCTGTACACCTGAAATACTGGAAATGTTGTCCAAGAAGACTGCAACATGAATTATCTAGATTACTAAGGGTGTGTGGTGTGCTGGGATAATGTAATGCCTCAGGTATTGGACGCACTCAGCCTGCAGCCTCGTGCCCAGACACCTGAGGCGTGACGTTATCCCAGCACAACACACACCCTGTCGGGCATTATTGCTTAAATATTTAAGAAAGGTTTTAGTAGATTTTTAGTGTGGCACTATATCTTTGTTTCTGAAAAAAATAAGTAGATGGCAGCCAACAAATCGATACAGTGATGTTATTGTGTAATATCATCACTGTCTCAGGCACACAGACCAATCAGAGTCGAGGAAATTGTCTTGCCATTGTATAATTAAGCAATAATGCACGACAGGGTGTGGTATATGATGGGATATCGTCATGCCTTGGGTGGTTGGGCACGAGGCTGCAGGCTGAGTGCATCCAACGACCCGAGAAGTGACGATAACCCATGATATACCGCACCTTGGAGTGCATTATTGCTATTATGAACTGGTTTAAATGTTTTAGAAGAAAAAAAATTAAAAAGTTTTAAAACCTTATAAAAATGCAATTTATGGGGTTGTTGGAGGAGTACCTTTTCAGAAAAAAGTTCCTGGAGGCTGTGGACAGCAGGTGGTGCTGTTGAAGTTTGTGGAACTCTGTTGCACTGTGGCAATACTACTCCTGGTTTTAAAGTAAGCTTTTTGTGAGTTTAACCCGGTCCATTTAGCTGCAGTTTTGCTCCTGTGCTGAGAAGCGTGATTTGAATATGAGGAATGTAGGTGGAAACTTGCGTTTCATCTTGGATAGTTGGTAAGTACCCCGAGTAGCTGACAGCCATTTTGGTTTGTTTTCTGTGGAGAGCGGGTGCTATACTGTATGCTGTGGTTGGTGGCACATTATTTGTTCAGCACATTGTCGGGACTGTGTTTATTTGGTAGCTTAATTGTTTTATTTTCATAGCAGTCATCTCGTTGATCTGCAGCAGGCTTTCTTGTGGTGTTGTGTGCTGTGCAGTGAAGGATGTGGAGACGCTGCAGTAGGAGGTCTGTCATTGGCAGGAGCAGCTGTTTCAATAGGAAGCTGCCAGCCAAAAAAAAAAAAGACACAGACACTCATGGTGTGGCCAGTTGGAGGTCTTTTCCGGTTTGTTTGTTTGTTTGTTTTTTCTCAGTTTGACGAGCCGCCCAATAGGAACATTATGCAAGATATCGGGGGCTGCTGCAGTTGGCAAGTGGAGGAAGCTGTGGCAGTGACAAGGCTGGTAGCCGGAGACTTTTTGAAGCCATGATGATGTAGCTAGATATCATCATGGCTTCAAAGAGCTGCTGGACAATCAGCTTCTTGGATGTACGGTCTCCAGTTCATTATTTAATATGAACACCTATTTCATGTAATCTTTGCAATAATGTCCAATGTTCCACTAAATCAAAAGCCTTGCTGGGGTCCACAAACACAGCCCCGGTGCTCATACTTGAGTTCATTGATGTTGCCACTAGGTTATTAAAATCTACAAGGTCTGTGTCTGTGGACTTCCCTGTTCTGAATCCATATTGGCAGTCAGTTATCAAATCATATTGTTCCAGATATTGACAAAGCTGCCTATGTACAAATTTCTCCATTAGTTTAGATAATCTAGGAAGCAGAGCTATTGATCTATAGTTTGAGGCTACTAAAGGATACCCATCCTTGAAAATTGGTACAACTTTCCCTATTTTCCATATCTCAGGGTAAGCTGAGGTACATAAACTGCAATTTAGTAGGTACGTTATTACCGGTGCCAAAATATCAGCCCCTAATTTCAAAAATCTGGCATCCACTCCATCCATTCCATCAGATTTACTGGTCTTCAATCTATGGAACTCCTTTTTTAACATCTTTAATTTTAATTTCCTTAAATTTAAACCATGGTTGACTGTCTCTATTGCCTGTTGTTTCAACTTTCTGAGCTGTCACATGGAGCTGTATATCTAAGGTAAATGTTTTGGGGTTTTCTAATCCCAGATCCGGAAGTTTTATAAAGTACTGATTTAACATGTTTGCCACTTTCTTCTGATCATCTATTATTAAACTATTTTTAACCAAATGTGTAGGGGTCCTAGTACTTGTTGGATTTTAAAGTTTCTTTACATGATTCCAACATATTTTGGGATATTTTGCTGCTGAAATATTTGTTCTGTAGTACTGAGTTTTGGCAGTTCTAATTATATGTATGCACCTATTATGCCATTTTTTTTAAATGTATTCCAATCCTCTGGGAGTTTCATTTGTTTGGTGTTTTTCCATAACCCGTTTTATATTCTCAGGGACTTTTTAATTGTATCTGTTATCCATGGCAATTGTTTTTTGTTTATGGTTCTTTGCACCTTTGGAGCATATTTATTAACAATAGAAGTTAATGTGTTGTTAAAATCCTGCAGTGCCAAGTCTAGTTTGGAATCAAAGTTATTGCATTCCAGTTTACAGTACTCAAACTCTCCCTGAAAGCACTTATATTGAAATTTTTCCAATTTGTTACCCAGTAAGATGTAGTCTCTGAGCTCGAGTCTCGTAGAGGGCTTCTATTGGTGCAAGCTGTGGCAGACAGCAGCTTGCACCAAAGCCTGGTGCACCAGGGACCCTGAATCAGATTCTGGTACAGAAGGCATCCCGGCGCCTAAGTCCCAACACTTATGGCAACCTCTCCCATGCGCCAAACACACGGCGCACCAGAGGGGATTGCCGTACTGGTAGTTTTTTTTGAATTGTTAAAAGTGGGCATCTGAACTGATAAGCTATGGTGTATATGAATATCACTTTAAACATTTGAAATAAATTGATGGTTGGTGCACCATAGATGCAACCCCTGATGAAGAGTCATGTGCAAGCTTGAAGCACTGGGGTTAGTACTGTGGTCTCACTTGAGCTATTTTCACTGGAGATTTTGTCTGAATATTCTTTATATTTTATTTGTGATGACTTTGGTTTAATATATTCACAGGCTGCTGCAGAGTGTTGCTATTTTGTGTGTCCATGTGGCTAGGGCAAGTGTTCTGCCAATCCCTGAACATGCCAATACCTAGAAATAGCTGTATTCCCCACATCACTGGAAGGCTAGTGGTCCCCCTCCCTGAACCCTGAACATGCATTTGTTCTGAAAATGTAAGGAATCTCACATCCCTAATGATCCAGTGGATCCCCTCTCCGAACCCCGAACTTGATGTAATATAATAATAATAATAATAAAGATACCCACATACTCAGTGGTCCGGTGCCCCCTCCCCAAACCCTGATTATGCCATAATGTAATTATATTAATGTTACCCTCATCCCTGGTGGTATAGTGGCCCCCCACCTCACACCTCAGCAGGCAGTGTCCACCACCTTGTTCCTCCCCACAACCTGGCTCAGAGCCAGCTACCAGCACAACCCACATCACACCTCTGTGGCTGGCTGCCAACTGTACTATCATTGGGAGTACTGTAATGTGTATATGATTGTGTACACTGTACAGTATTCCCAATGACAGTTCAGTCATCAGCCAGCCACAGAGGTGAGAGGTGGGTTGTGCTGGTCGCTGGCTCTGAGCTGGGTTGTGGGTGGGAGCAGGGAGGTGGACACTATCTGCTGGGGTTGGGAGGCTGGGGAGCCACTGCACCACCAGAGATGAGGGTAATAGTAATATAAGTACATTATAGCAAGATCAGGGTTTGGGGAGGGGGGCCACTAGTCCCCCAGGGTGGGGGGTATACTTTAATGGCTACATGTCAGCACCATGGGGGTTTGTTGACAGTGGCACATTGCTGCATACTGGACAACTCTCCCAGTGTTTTTTTTTTGCCTTGGTTGGTCTAATGGTACTTAGAATTTCTCCCGCTAGAAGAGTTCTGTGAATTCCATTTTCTCAAATGTGACAGCTTGCATCTGCCAGATGCTTCCTTGCACCAGTTCGCAGCCCATTTTTGGGTGAACGGAAGGCACTAGCCCCATTTGGGCAGTCAGCCTGTGTTCAATGCAGGCTGCCTTTGAGAATAGCTCTGATGGCTGTTTTGGGGTGCAAGGTGCCACTTGCACCATTTATGTCTGGCGCAGGTACCTTGTGCCATTGCCAGGGCTTTGAGAATAGGGCTCTCTGTCTTTAGGGGATTAGATCTTTCTATTTTACATTTAATTGGGAAGTTAGCCCCCTATGTTAGGGACATCACTTCCAAGTGTTTGGCCAATAAATCATTGGAAATAAACATAAGATCCAATATGGAGCCCTGCTCCACACTTTTTGTAGATCTTGTTGGCCCTTGAATCACCTGTCTAAGCCCCAGAATGTCTAAACTATATTTTAATCTATTACCCCTTTTCTGCTTCCAGTCAGCATCAAAAGCACCTACTAAAATAAAGTCTGCATGTTGTACACTATCTAGTAACTTAGCTGCTAGAGTGTCAAAATATTCTAACTTTGTTTGGGTCGGGGCATAAACTATCTCTATAATAAGTCTATTGGATAGAATTTCCTCCACTGTACAATCCATTCCTTCAATGTTTTCTGGAAAAAGCAGTTCTAAAAGGTCCCAAGCTATTTTTAATATATAACATAACTTCCCCCATCTCTTTTACTTCTATCTTTTTGCTAGTCTGTATCCCTATAACTGTACCTTTCTATCCTCAATACCTTCATGGAGCCATGTTTCACTGATAAAGATAGCACTCAACAGCTGGGGGGGTTGCATACAGACTGTAGTATCACATGTATCCTCTGAGCATGTGCACCCTATTAAAGTTAATGGGACAGTAACACAGGGTTTGAGGGACACAGGTGCTTCCATCTCCCTGGTGAGGCAGGATCTAATTCAAGTGGAGCAGATTCTGCCAGGACAATTCTCCAAGATTCGGGGAGTCACAGGTTCAGCTGTCCAGATACCAGTGGCTTGAGTCCTTCTGAGCTGGGAAGGTGGCCATGAAGTAAAGGAGGTGGGAGTTGTATTTGATCTCCCTATAAATGTGATCATGGGGAATGATTTTGACCACAGAGAATCTCTGGTGTATGTAAGACCCACAGTCAGGCAAAAGGACAAACTTCTGAGGATGAGAAGGGGATGACCCAGCCTCTGTCAGTCCCTCCCTCAGTAGCTGAGGAGGCAGCTAGTATGGGTGAAAGTCCAGCTAGGAGTAGCAGCCCCAAGCCCCAGTCACAGACAGAGGAGGTCTCAGGACTTCCTTCTGAAGGACAGCCAAGAAGGGTCAGATGAGGGGAACTGGGCAATACACAGCTGGCTGATCCAACCCTGCAGAAACTGAGAGAAATAGTCAATAGGGCTGAGGGCTTTCGGGGGAGTGAAGGGTCAGCCTACTGGGAGAATGGGCTGTTGTACAGGGAGTGTACATTGGGGGGCTAGATGGAGAAGTACTCCAGCAGCTGGCGGTCCCTAGTGTTTACCACCAGAAGCTCTTGGCCCTGGCCCATGATAGCCCTTCTCCAGGCTACTTGGGTGTGAGGCACACAAAAAAGTGGCTGTAAAGGCAGTTCTTTATGGCTGGGTATGGGCAAGGAGGTGGCAAATTACTGTCAGATTTATTCACAGCACCAGAGGGTGAGGAAGATGGGGGACAAGGCCAAGGCACCTTTGGTGCCCCTGCCCATTGCTGATGAACCCTTTAAAAGGATAGCAGTGGACATAGTGGGGCCACATAGCACCCCAAGTCACACTGGCAAGTGATATATCTTAGTGGTGATTGATTATGCCATGAGATACCTGGAGGTGGTGCCCTTATTGTGCATTGAGGTGGAAAAGATGGCTGATGCACTGTTAGGGATATTTAGCCTGGTGGACTTTCCCCAGGAGATGCTGTCAGAACAGGGCACCAACTTCATGTCTGAGTTAATGAGTAGTTTGTGGGAAAAGTGTGGGTTGAAGTAGCTCAGAACCTCCCCATACCACCCCCAGACTAATGGTCTGATGGAGCTATCTAATTCTTCCCTTAAGACCATGTTAAGGGCATTTGCTGAGCAGTACAAGATGGAGTGGGACAAACACTTGCCTTATCTCCTTTCTGCATACAGGGAAGTCCCGCAGGAGTCCAAAGGGTTCTCACCTTTTGAGCTCCTGTTCGACCATAGTTTGAGGGGCCCCTAGATTTAGTTTGGGGTGAATGGGAGGGTGATCATGCTTCCCAAGGGGAGTCTGTTGTGGAGTACATCCTGAATTTCAGGATACAGCTTAAGGAGCTCATGGGGCTTGCTCGGGAGCACTTAGCTACTGCACAACAGTGGTAGAAAGTCTGGTATGACTGGGGCCAGAGCCCAAGACATGAGGTGGGACAGCAAGTGATGGTACTCATCCCTGTTCAACAGAATAAACTACAGGCAGCATGGAGGGGCCATTCTCCACTGTGTAAAAGGCGAGTGACATTAATGACATGATAGAGCTACCTGGCAGAAGGTACAGGCAGAAAGTGTATCCTGTTAACATGATGAAGCCCTACTATGATAGGGAGGAAATGTTCCTTGCTGTGTGCAGTGCCCCAGAAGAGGGAACAGAGGCTGATCCACTGCTGGACCTCCTCAGGGAGGCCCAAGTAGAATCCTTTGTGGACAACCTTGCCCTCTCATATCAGCTGACAACACCTCAGGTGAAGGAGATCCAGGGTGTGTTGAGAGAATTTGGGGACATGTTCACAGGGAAACCAGGGTACACTATGCTGGCTGAGCACCACATGGATACTGAGACCAAGGGGCCACTGAGACAGTCCCTCTACAGGGTACCAGAGCAGGTTAAGCAGACCATGAAAGAGGAGCTCAATGAGATGCTGGAACTTGGAATGATCCAGGAGTCCAGTAGGCCCTGGGCCTCGCCCGTAGTCCTGATCCCTAACAAAGATGGCACCACATGGTTTTGTATTGACTACCAGAAGCTTAATAGCTGCATGGAGTCAGATGCCTACCCCATGCCCAGAATAGACAAGACCTTGGAGCAACTGGGAGGAGCCAAGTACATGACCACAATAGACTTAACAAATGGCTACTGGCAGGTACCTCTGACCCCTGCAGCCAGGGAAAGGCCTGTTTTTGTCACCCCATTTTGTTTATATGAGTTCAAAGGAATGCCCTTTGGGATGAAGAATGCATCCGTAACCTTTCTGCAGCTTGTGGATTGTATTCTGTCTGAGACAGGTGACTTTGTGCTGGTGTATATAGCCATTTACAGCCAGACCTGGAAGGAGCAAATCAAGCATGTGTAGGAGGTTTTCTACTGGCTGAAGGCTACAGGGCTAACAGCCAAGGAGGAAAAATGCTAGATAGGTATGGCAGAAGTGTTCTACCTCGGGCACTGGGTGGGCATTGGATGTATTCATCCAGAGCCTGCCAAGATTGATGCCATCCTGGCCTGGCCCACTTCTACCACCAAAAAACAGGTAAGAACATTTCTGGGGACAGCTGGGTACTACAGGGGTCTGTCTCTCACTACAGTGATATGGCCAAGCCCCTAATAGACCTAACAAAAAAGAAAATGTCTGAGAAGATTCATTGGATAGAGGGCTGAGAGCCTGTCTTTCAGAAACTAAAGAAGGCCTTAAGTGGTCTGTGTGTGCTAGCTAGCTCCAAGTACAGTCTAAAGTTTGTTGTTTATGTGGATGCCTCAGATCATGGGCTGGGTGCTGTGCTGAGCCAGGTTACACTGTGGGGGGAGGACCACCCTTTAGTATATCTCAGCCAGAGGCCACTGCCCAGGGAAGGAGTGCTTGAGGATAGTGTGGGCCCTTTAGAAGCTGCAATCTTATCTGTATTGATGAGAATTTACTGTGGTCTCAGATCATAATCCCCTGATCTAGCGTCATAGGTCAAGTGGGCAAAATGGAAAATTACTGTTCTGGAGCTTGGTACTGCAGGCCTATAAAATGACCAGCCAGCACTGCAGTGGTAAACAAAATGCCAATGTGGATAGGCTGTCGAGACAGGGTTAACAGCATGGCTGAATACTTAATGCACTTCCCTGTGTCTGCATGAATGACTGTGTCTCTTTGGGTGGCCCAAAAGAGATGTTCCTTCATCACCTGGGGGTGGGTTGAGATGTGACAGGAATGCTGACAAGAATGGGAACTGCTTAATGAATTGCTTATATTTGTGAAACTATTTTCTGTTTGTCATATTCTCACCAGAGTGTTTCTGCCTGGCATGGTAACTAAAATATTGAGAACTCTGCATCACTAGCAGGCAATGTTTCTGCACATGATAGTAAATTTCAGAGATGCAAAAGGTAGACACACACACACACACACGCACAGTTTAAGGGGACTGGAGCATTTAAATGAAAAACTGGATACAGAACTGGACTAGTTGGACACACACAAGTTTTAAGCTGATTGGAGTAATTGAACATAAACTTGTTACAGTATTTAAAATGTTTGTGGGGTTTGAAAATAACCTGTTGAGAGGGTTTTAGCCTAAGGCTATAAATTCAGAGGGTTAATTACAACTAATGGCTTTTGCCTTAAGAAACCTTTGTGGAAGAACAGGGTCTGCATTCCAGCTAGCTTGTGGGGGAGAAAAGAAATAATGAAGTTTCAAGATCTCTCTTGAGTTTAGCAGGGAAGCAAGATATCATCTTAGGGAAAAGTAGATGGTAGCATTTTCCTTTCTGCCCTCTGTTGTTCAAAACATTTATTTGTTTTTCCTGTAAATGTGTATTTTCTCTTTTGTACTGTATATATTCTGGTATTGTAAAACTTGAGTTTTGCAGTAAATAATCTATTATTATAGAATTAGTGACTGTGGCTTATTTTCAAAGGTAACTGCATTATTTTCACTGGCAAAGAGGGAACTCTGTCTAGCATCCATCAGCTGAGAAGCACTCTGTCAAATCTGAACTGTGTTACTGTGTTGACTTGCGCAGGGAAGAGCTAATGTCCTGGGAAGCTAGGTGGTGGCAGAAGTAGGAGCAGAAGATGCAGACAACTCTCTGAAAGCTGTTACAGCCCAGAAGGGAGAGGATGGAATTAAATAGCTCAGGCAGGGGGCATGGCTGGTTCTTCAGCCCACTGAACCATAGGCTAAGCTTTTCAATTCAAGTGATGGAGGCCAAATTTTAAACCTGTGAGAAACCTAGAAAAAAATAACAATAAAAGGAGTTACATGAACAAGTCATTTGAAATTACAATACAATACATATAATCCAGAAATGTGGAAGGCACATGGATATCATTAAAACATATGAATAGGACCTTAAAGGTACACTGTATGGTCTATTTCCTTGTTAAGACCTATGGGAGTCATAGACTCTAAAGCAAAGATCCATCTAGACTCTTTCTGTAAAAGAGTTTTGACCCCATCACCCCCTCTGGGTAGGGGTTTGACGTGTTCAATAACAGCAAATTTCGAATAATTAGGGTCATTCTGGTGATAGTCTCTAAAGAGTAATTCCAGGGCAGAATCAAAATTGATATTTCTGGTATCCCTCAGATGCTCCGCAATTGCTTCTTTAGCTTGGTGTATAGTTCTACCCATGTAAAGCTTTGGGCAGGGGCACTGAATAAGGTAGATTACAAAGTGTGTGATACAGTTCTCTGATTTCTACAGTAGTGTGCCTTAACGGATGTTCAAACGTTTTACCTGGCAAATAATGCTTAAAAGCGGAACAATGTCCATGACTATAAAAAAAACCTGTTTTTTCTGGAAGCTAGTTAGGATATCTGACTTGTGTGGGTAAAAAAATACTATGGCTGAGAAAATATCCTAAGTTTCTGGCACAAATGTAAGTAATCCTCAGCTGTTCAGAAAAAAGGCCCTGTACACTATGCTGAGAAAGCATGCCCCGATTCTTATGTAAAATAGTTTTTACCTTAAGGGCAATGTGGTTGTAGTCGAGGATAAAAGTGAGAGACAAATCCCCGCGTCTGGTATTTTTTTTGGGGGGGGGATTAACAACATATCTCTGTTCTGCTCTCTGGCACGGCAGAGAACCATATTCAAAATATTGCTATCATATCCCCTTTCTAAAAATCTTAAATACATATCCTGACCTGGCTATCAAAATCAATTCAGAAGAGCAATTATGGCACAATCTAAGGAATTGTCCATCAGGAATGGACTTAATGAGTAAAGGTGGATGTATGCACTAGATGCAAGCACAACTGTGCTGCCTGCTGTTTCTTTTCTGTGGCATTTTGTTTGGATGGGCATTCTCCCAAACACTGATACACAGGTCAAGAGAATTCACTGTTTTAGCATCAGTCTGTGAGTTAAAACATAAATTCAGTGTGTTCTCATTCATTTTGTCCACACAAGCATGTGCCTAATTGATTGTGCCTCTCCAAATGATTAGCAAATTATCAATATAGCTGTTCCGTGAAACAATGTTATCCAAAAATTCATGTTTAATAGTGAAAATGTACCTGTTTCCCCACCAGTCCAAATATAAATTTGCAAAGTTAGGGGTGACAGTGGACCCCATCACTGTCCCACACTGCTGAAGATAACATTTTGTTGTTAAAATAAAAAATATTTGTGGGTCGGGATGTAGTTCATAGCCGCTATCAGGAATGAAGGTGGGGGGGGGGGCACCAGGATATGTGCAGAAGGATAAGAAAAAATTCAAGTTTCTGAATCCAACACATGAGGTATGCATGTGTAGAGTGAGCTGACATCCACAAAAATCCACAAACAATCCAGCGCCCAAATAACATTTTTGTAATTTTTCTAATATATGCAAAGAGTCCCAGGTATAGGATCTAAGATTTAACACATAAGGCTGTACAGAAAAGTCACAAAACATAGATACATTTTCTAACAATGTCCCTATGGCAGACCTAATACCAGACATGCAGAGTGAGCACCACAGGCCGCACTCACTGCATAAATGATAAAGAATTCAAATTGATACGACTAGCTGCATAAACTTTTTATTGTCGGAGCCCAGGTGAGCCAAAAAAACCTCATCGCTTCATGTCTAAATATGATGCTTTGTCAGGAGGAGGAGTTTAGTGGTTGCAACATACATACTTACAAAGTGAAACCTTTAAGTGACAGTGCATAAATATAAAAGTGCATAGTTAAAAAAGGTCTGTACATGTAAACAACATGTCACTGTAATCTCATTTATATCTGCATATAATATATACTTTCGGTAGTTTGTAGTATTAAATAGATTTGCATCACAAATCTATCTTACATAGGGAGCTATTATAATTAAAGTGCTCACCTATTAAACAAGTAAACCTGAATCACAGAATTATTTGTTGTATACTGTTAGACCTAAAACAAACTACTTAAAAGACACCAAAACTAAATGAAACTAGTAAAGTGATTAACAAATCCCTGAACCTAATATCAATAATAAGTGCATCTAATAAAAAAAAAATGTCTGCAATTATACACGTAAATCTCATTAGTTTCTAGTCACACTGAGTACTTATTGGAAACAGGCTGAGCATATACCTGCCTTTTATTTACCCATGTGCAATTGATTCTATTTGCCTGTTGATGTGTTCTGTCTAATTTTGTCTGACGTGGAGCCTTTACAATGGAGTCTCTGACTCAAAGGTTGTAATTCTGATTCTCTCAATAACTAAATAAATAAATATTGAAAAATATGATTGGGTCCCTGAACAAATAAATTACATTTTAAATGACAGACACTATGGCCTGGATATTCAAAAGGGTTGCGCATGGTGCAACAAGGATGCGCCAGGCGCAATGCACCAATGTGCTCTGGCACGATATTCAAAGGGGCAAGTTGCAATGCGCAACTCCTGATATGCCAGGTGCATCAGTAATGTATGTGGCGTAAGTGCGGAGGGCATGCCCATGCATATACCGCACATCCCAATATTCAGCCCGGGATGTGCGGCGCATATGCTGGCACAACTCTGCCTTGCTCCGCTCAGGGGGGTGCAAAGATGTGCTTGGGAAAACCAGGAACAAATCCTGGCCACCCACAGGTGAGCTGCCATATTGCAGGGTGCAACACAGCAGCTGCCAGCTGTAGGTGGCCACCTGCCCATCCAGAACACTGTCCATAGGCTCCCTGCCCTGGGAGCATTGTGCCCCCCTGCCCCATTGCCAGATCATGGGCATAAGTATAGAGAAGATATCTGGTGGAAACCCCTTCCAATTGCCCAGTCATGGACATATGTATTAAGAACCCCCCCATCGCCCAATTGTGGGCATAAGTAAACTAAATTCCCTGGTGGTCCAGTGGTACCCCTCCCCACCCAGCCCATGTAGGTCCCCCACCACCCAGCACCCCCCCATCAGCGGTGAGCGGCAGCAAACTGCCCACATGCCACCCGGCTGCCTGCTGAATGACAGCATACAGTATGGTCTGTATGCCTATTGGTCCACTGCATGGCCCAATGGGCATGCAGACCGTACTGTACCACACAGGCCCGATATGTGAATGAACACATGTAGGAAATAGAAGGCCCAAAAAGATTGTTAACAGTTTGGGATTACCACCTCCAACTCCAGACAGTGTGACCAGTAGCACGCAGGAGAGGACCCTCCCCCCTTGGGGGAAACCTCTGAGGACCCATGGTACTGACCTGCCTGTTCTCTGTGCAACCTATAAGGAGATAATTCTAAATGAGTTGGACAGAGTTTTATTTCTAGTTGGGTCAATGAGTCATATTCTAGTTAAGTCAAAGAGTCTTACCCTCTGAAGTTTCTCTGATAGATGAGTCATAACCTCTGAATCTTAGATGATGTGAATAGGAAAGTTGATTCTAGAAGATGAAGGAGAATTTGATTCAGATGGATGTCCTGATGAAGGAAGATGGGTGGTTAAACAATATCCAGGATTTCTTTTGTGGTATTCAAGTACTGGAAGCCTGAAATGAGGATGGATCCAGGGAATGAAATCAATGGATGGTTGAGCAGAGCACTAGATGGTGGTGCATTTGAAGGCCCCAAAAGGAATACAGAGGGAGTAAGTCCAGGATGCAATCCAGAGCCATGTCAAAGGTGAGGAAACCAAGCTGACATAGAAGGAGGGGCCTGCACTGAGGGGATCCAAAGCAGGTAGATTATGGACAGAAGGGAGGAACAGAGATGAAGAACAGACTCCCATCGCTGGTGGGCAGGAAGGCTGACCTTTGCTCGATGCCACCCAGGCAGAGCTAGAGATGGAGACAGCTCAAGGAGTGGAATGAGTGGAATGAATAGAGAACAAAGTCAGAGACAATGACTCCCATCCCAGGTGACAGGGAAGCATGCCTTCACACCATACCCCAGAGGCAAAGATAGGGACAGAGACTGCCAGGTCGGCATGAGAGTGCGAGAAGACCTCCATGTAGGTCAAGGTACTGACATATACCAGGATGTCAGGGACTGCCAACTTTGAAGGACTGGAACAGCAGATAGAAGCATAGAAGATTCTGATGTACCCTCTGCTGAGTCAGGCGAAGTGTCACTCAACATAGCATAGTAGGACTGGATAGAACAGGAGCACCTTCGAAGGTAATCTGGACATAGAAGCAGCAGCAGTGCAAAAGGGTGCTGTGAGGCAGTGGAATATGAACTTTCATGTAGGCAGAACAATGAAGTGTGTGCAAAGCTACCTCCATGTAGGTCAGCAAAGATGGTCCAACCCAGAGGACCCAAGATGGTCTGGAACATGACCACTATGAGGTTGAAGGGTACATGAATACACCAGGATGGTGGGGACCAGCTCTTAGTGACTGAAAGAAGAGAGGTAGTCATACAGGACCTCCACATAGATCAGCAGTTTGTGTAGTACAGTCAGTCAGCCAATTCACGAGGTACTCCATAAGATGGCGATATGGGCATTGATAAGCAAATGGAGCAATGATAATCCAATGGCACAGCTTAGGTGAGATACGCAATGGTGCCATGCATAATCTAAGGCCCTACTGACTGAAAGTGCAGTTTTAATGGAGGACCCCAGGAAACTGAAGGAAATTAAAATAAATGCGTGCTCCCTTCTGTGTATGGGAACCTGAGCAGCAGGGGTAGTCCATTTTGTAACCGTGTCAATATCCCCCAGTAGGGTTGCAGTTGCTGGTTGTGGAGGTGGGTAAAATACACTCATTTGTGGAGTGGGCCACAGGGAGATAAATGTCACTGAGCTGGATACAAGGTACGGGATAGTGCCACTCATTGGGCAGATGATTTGTCACAGCACAGGAGCTCTTGGAAAGGAAGGAACAGATTCACTGGAAGAAATGAGATGCAAACGTCTCTCAGGCACAGTGGTAGTGGTATAGCAGTGGAGCAGTCTGGAATCAAAGAATCCCAGACCACCAGGTCCAGAACAGAACCTCAAGCAGAAGTTCAAAAAGCCACACAGCATCCAAATGAGGTCATCTCAGTGCACATGACAAACAGTACAGGTGCTCCTCCTGGAACAGGGGGTAACTAGGAAATACAAACAGAAAATAAAGTTGTGGTGGAAAATACTTTGTAATTACTTGTAGTTTGGTTTGAGCTGTATCCTAGGGAAAGTGGTGTTGAGTTGTACTTGTATACTACAGAAAGCAGTTCAGGCAGAATAATATAACATGAAAGCTTGAGGAGAACTGGGAACACCTGAGGTGGACTGAGGCACAAAATGTGGTGGTGTACTGGCGGATGTCCTCCCATTTAAAGAGTGCAGGGTCAAACAAAAAAATACAAGCAGAAGAAGTCTTGGCCACACACCCAGTCATGGAGCTATGAGGGATGCAAGTTCTGGCTTGCTGAAATGCTCCAGTGGACTTCTAGGCTGCTAGGTTGAGGCGTTGAGCAGAGCACACCAAAAGGCGAGTTCAGGGGGCAAGGTACAGGACATCTCCGGAAGTAGAGTCGGTGCTGTGTGAGCAAATGCAGTAAAATGTGATGTATGGTTCCTAGGCTTGGGCTTTTAGTCCTCCCATTCTATCAGATAATAATCCCAAAGCCTCAAGCACATAATCCTCTTTATTCAGAATGACCACATTACCCTCACTTTGTCTGTCTGCTTAAAACAAGATTAGGTTGTCTGTTAAGATGTTCTAAAGCATCACATTCTTGATTAGGAAGGTTATTTGGAATGTGATGCCATCTTTTTGTTAAATAACTCTTCTACCTCCTGCAAAACAACCTTTTGGTACATAAGAATGGCTCAGTCTGATGTACCTTGATAAAAAGTAGAGGCAGGTCTAAACCTCCTCATTCTGTCTAAACAATCAGGCCCCAGTGAAAGATTCTAAGCTGTGGCTTGTGAATCATAAATATAAGCATTGAACTGGGAGTCAAATTTTAGAATGTCCAGATAGTCCAAAATGATGTGAGTCAAACCTACAGATGTCTTGGGTAAACCTTCGATAACAAAGAATAAAATACTCAGATACTCTCTTAACATTCTCCCTCATATCATCACTAGGTATTTGTCCTCCCAGTTTTGTGTTAGTATAGAAAAATTTCAAATTCATTTTATGAAAGATCTTAAAAAGCTCCTCTTGTAAACTGAAGGGATTAACTCTAGGGGATGCTATGAAGTTGAATTCTTTAATCAAAACATTTTTCTCAATTTCACTTCAGTCACTCATAGCTACTTAAACTCAATATTTCTTTGAACTCATGTGTCTCATTGATTTCCTGAGCTGTGGCTGATCTTTTTACATTTTCTGCCTCCCCTTCTTCCTCTTCCGGTCTTCTTATGTCTTCAGGTGTTGTTCTGAGTTTTTCTTTTGTCTAAAAAACACAGACTTCTATTTTGCTGCAGCTGATGAATTTGAAGCTTCTGCTGCTGAAGAGCTGGAGGAAGTGTCTTGTGCTTTATTGTGACTAGTATCACGTTTATTCAGCTTTATAGTTAGGCTCCTGTTTCTAGACTGTCTGCAACCTCTAGGGGGTCCTTACTTGCTGAATGTGCTGGCCTTTCCCAATTAAATATTTTCCCAGTGGCGTAGTCCTGTTGGTCCCTCTCATGTTTTTTCTATTTCCTTTGCACTACCTCCTTTTCATGAGACTCCAGGTTTTTGTTCAATTCTTCCTGACTTGCTCTAAATGCTGGATGGGATTTAAACTTGCTCAGTTCATGCTGAGTTTCTCTATTTCATTTTTCAATAATTCATAGTTCTTCTTGTCCTGCTTAATATGGCTTTAGTCAGCTTCTTAGAAAACTCATGTAAAGTTTCCTCCCAAATATCTTTATTCTTGAAATTATCAAGTCCAACTGAGGGTCCAATGTCAATCCTTAACCTCCTGGAAGTGCAATTATTTTTCAGATATTTCTCTTCCGAACTGCTGATATTATAATATAAACTAATTTCATTTTTCAAAAGTCATTCCAGTTTCACAAATATTACTTTTAATTTGTTAGTGCTGTCAATATCAGTATTACCTTGTGTGAATGGCTATGGTTGCTTCAACTGTTGTTTCCTTACTCTTTCTTGTAAAGGCTCCAAACACAATTCCTGTGTTTCAGCTGAATCTCTGTTTAACTCAGTATTGGAGAGGCTCTCCAAGTTGCTCATCTCCTGCCTTCTTTGGCTCTGGGAGAGAGGTGCTGGTGATGGCTGGCCGATGCAATGAGAGAAAACGTGGAATCCTGTGAAAAACATTTCTCCTGTAAACCGCTAGTGTCTGTAGGAAAAATGTCCCCATCTTGGGCAGCATTGAAGGTCGGTTGCTGTTCTGCCTAAAAGGGGAGATGCAGTAACATGTGACATCAGTAAGAGCATGATGAAGGGGATGGCTGTATCTGGTGTGTTTGCCTCCGTAGTCAAGTTCACAATGCACAAACACTGCTGATTTGGATATGTAGGGATTCTCTGCCATAAGCTGGGAAGTGGAATAAGGAGGGCTCTGGCTATCAAGGCTTCTGCGCTGGATCACCAGAGAATAGCCATTTGGTGACAGATGTCCTTAACCCTCTCTCAAAGCAGTGTACTGGTCCAAATGCACTTTGCCAAGCCTCCTGCTTGTCTAAACAGAGATCTAGGATTTATGGCATGAATGGGGATCCCTTGACTGGCAAGCTCACATTTAACTCTTAGACTGTTTAGCTGGTATATGTTTATTAATTTTGCAAAGATAAATACACAGTGGGGTTTGCCCATGGATCAAGCAACAGCATTTGTGCCCCATAGGATGCTCTCAGATTTTGTGAAGGGAGAGACAGCATTGCTAGCATGAGGACTCTACTACACTGCAGGGCCATACTGAACTTTCAAAGAAGTGACAACTTGTCCTGCACTCGTAGCCCCCCCCCCAAAAAAAATTATCTTTTGTATGCCTAAAGTACGTAGGTTGAAAAGTCATATTGAACCTCTACAATCAGTGCAATTTTATAAGCTTCGTACTCATGATGGTTCTGTGGGGGTAATTTACTGGGATAGAGCTAGAGGGGATGCCAACATGGTTCTATTGAAAATGATATTTTGCTCCCCCAATGACCTAGTGGTGGAGGCACTTACCCACTCAAGGGTCCACAGATTCATGCCCTGAGCCTGCAGTCCCAAGATTTTTAATTTCATTCTTATAATGGTAGCTGCTTTCTTTGAATCTCAGCTCCTGGTTGCTCCTGAAAAGGGGCATTTGGCTCAGTGTGCTTACCTGGTAAACAAACCAACCAACCAACCAATCAACCAACAAACAAACCAATCACTGGTGGCAGTATTGAGAGAGCTGAACCAGGGATGTTCGATTTGATTCAGGGGAGGGTTCCCTGCACCTCTGCAGAACACCTGCCCTCTGGTGGCCCAGAGGGATGGGAACCATTCTTCAGAGAATCATGCTTGGAGAGATCTACAGGATGGGGGGGGGGTTGTTGAAGGTCACCAGGAAAGAAAGTGATCTGGAGATTATCATCTCAGATGACCTAGAGGTGGCCAAGCAGAGTACAAAGGCTGTAGGGAGGGCCAGTGGCATGTTGTGGTGAATAGGAAGGGGTATCTCTAGCAGAAGGAGGGAGGAGGTGATACCACTATACAAAACACTGGTGAGGCCTCATCTGGAATACTGTGTACAGTTCTGGAGGCCGCATCTTTATAAGGACATAGACAGAGTCGAGGGGGCTCAGAGAAGGGTGACTAAGATGGTGCAGGGCTTGCACCAGAAGACATATGAGGAGAGATTAAAAGACCTCAACATGTATACACTGGAAGAGAGGAGGGAAAAGGGAGATATGCTAGAAACCTTCAAGTATCTTAGAGGCATAAACAAGGTGCAAGTGGGTGATATCTTTCAGTATAGGAGATGTACAAGAATGAGAGGGCACGATATGAGATTGGGGGGCAGGATAAAGGGAAATGTGAGGACGTTTTCTCTTTCAAAGGTTGCTAGATGCATGGAATAGCCTGCCCCCAGAGGTGTTGGGAGCAAGCACAGTGGAGGGATTTAAACATACATGGGATAGGCATAAGGGAACCCTAGAGGTGGGAAGGAAAAGCTAAAGCTAATGACCAGGTATGGTTAGAGGCTGCTAACAAAGGTAGGGTATATGGGTAGACTAGATGGGCCTAGCAGTCCTTATCTGCTGTCAATTTCTATGTTTTTCTGTTTCTCTTCTTGTCTAGTTTCCACTTCATATGGTGGGGATCAGATAAGAGTCCTTTAGTAGGAGGGCACAGAGGTGCTGACACCAGGCTGTGACTTGGACACTGAACCAGTTACAGCTTGGGGAGGGTGCACTGTGATGATAGGTGAGGTTTCCTCTCAACCTTTTGACCATATGAGCAGTGTCTCCTTGCTAAGTGGTCTGTTGCCACTTAATGCCAACAGCTGAATTGAAATGTCCCAGAGAGAAGGGACCAGTGCCATTCCATGGCACAGAGATGTCATAAAGTAGTCAGGGAGGTGGCCTCTCAAGTCCTGGTGGGATCCCAAGTGACAAGTAGCTGTGGTGGGGAGGGTGGGTTGTAGGGAGAGCATTGAAACACAGTAAAACAGGAAACAAATGAAAATGCCATACTTGCACATTAATATCTTTGCTGTCTTTCAATCCAGGCAGTATAGTGCAGTGGTTTAAGGCTCTGAGCTGCAAACCTAGAGACCTGGGTTTGAATCCCACAGCCCCCACTTGCATACTGTGTGATCCTGAGCAAGTCACTTAACTTCCTTGTGCTCCCAAGTCACACCTGTAAACAAGCTTCAGCTTAGTGTGTCTCTCCTGGTTAAAAAAGAAAGGACCATTGAAGATTGGAATATAAGTTGTACTCATTAATGTTTCTTAGACCAGACAAGATGCTGCCGTTCAATTCTGCTCATTGTAACTATGCAATACCTGGAAAAAAAACACAAGGAATATTTCAGAACCCTTTTTTGTTCAGGTCTAGATATGACATTAAAACTTTAAATGTGGCATACAATTAGGGCTAAGATCAGACTGAAGTGTATGTCAGGTGTGTTTCATCTGTGAGAAGGAGCGCATCCTCCCAGTAGGCAAGCACTAGCCAGCTAGATGGCATTTTGGCCAAAAAGACGTCACATCCTGTGTGTATGAGTTTGCATGGAAGAAAAATGAAAGGACGAAAAGATGCAGACCTCTGAGTGCTGACCCATACTCTTTACTGTCTAACCTGGCTCTTTCTTTGTCTCAGCTGGAGTTAGGAAGACCCATTTGGGCACTACCACAGAGGAAGACCACTGGCCATGCACCTCTCCAGCTTGGACATGCATCTGTCTAGCTGGACCATGCATCCTTCTTGCTCAGGCATGCTCCCCTCTAGTTAGAAAACAGAGAAAACCTTTACAGGCAGAAAAAGACTGGACTCCAGCTGGTCTTTGCTGCTTTGTGCCCTCCCACATTCATTCTCAGCTGCTTAAGTCTGTCTTGCCTCCTCTTGAAGCACAGAATAGTTTCCATTTCTATCACTTTCTTGGGCAAACCATTCCACTTGTCCACCATTCCTTCCATGAACAAAACATTTCCCTCACATCCTTTCTGAACTCTCCCACCACTCTTGGCTGTTACCCATGTCCTCTTGTGGTAGACTCTTCACAATAACTCTAGAATGTCTGGCAGTCAACCCTGTTCATTCCTTTCAGAAACCTGAAAGTTTCTAGTATGTCCTCTTGCTCCTTTCTGGTCAGCAGCAAACACATGTTTAGGTGCTCCTCATAAGATTTCTCTTGCTCTCATGAATCATCTTAGTTACCCTTTTCTGCACCACCTCCAGCCAGTCCTTGTCCTTCTTTAAGTGGGGCTTCAGAACTACAAAAAAGTACAGCATGTGGGGCCATATAAAGAACTGTGAGGGGCAGAGTCACATTCAAGAGCCCTCTCGCTATGCACCTAAGCATGCTGTATGCACTCCCATATGTCTTCATGAACTGTACCATGATCTAGAAGTTATTTGCTATAATCACTCCTAGGTCCCTTTTTTCTGATGTCTGGGCTACTCTGATACCTCCAAGGGAATGCTCGATTTTGGGACCGTGTCTATCAATATGCATAACTTTGCATTTCTTAGCACTGAACCTAAGCTGCCATACCCCTGACCACTGTTCTAACATCTCCAGATCCCTTTTTATGTGATTCACTCTCCCACACTGTTTAGTATAATACACAGTCAGGCTGATCTTCCCTTTGCTATTGCCGTAGAGGAGCAAGCTGAAAAGGGATGGTCCCAAGTCTGATCGCTGGGGCACTCAGCTAGTGACTCTCGTTTCACCTCAGTATTGCCTGTTTATTTCTACCTCTGAGTTCTTCATCACCTAGCAGTTCATAATCCATGTTATTAGCCCTGCCCTAGCGCTAGGTCTCCTAACTTCTTCACTAACCTTCTATGCAGCACAGAGTTATGAATGCCTTGCTGAAATCCAGATATAGGATATCCACAGTCTGACCTTTGTATGCTGCCTGCTTCACTACATTGAAGAAATCCATGAAGTCTGGTAGGACCTCTCTTTAACAATATTCTGCTGCCTTCTGTCATGTAGGCATTTGCCTCTAGGAATTCCACTATCTGCTCCTTTAAGAGGGTCTTGAATGGTTTGCCCACACTGGAAGTCACATTCACCAGCCTTTAATTCCTGAGGTCACCAAAGTCCCTTCACATGTGGAGCAGTATCACATTTGCCCTCTTCCAATCAAACAGAACCACTCCTTTTGACAAAAAAATAGTTGAAGACCTCTGCCAGAGGGGCAGAGTCACAGGTACATGGGTAGAAAAGAAACTGGACGCAGTTATAAGGTACAACACACCTGCAGGGTGTTTTATTTTATACAAAAATGGAAAAATAATAAATAGAAATAAAACACTTCAAATTGAAAAAGAAAATACACAATAGCTCAAGTTTATTTAACCTTTCATCAGATATCTCAAGACAATTCATCAGCTTGCCTGTTGTTAGAGATAAATTTCTTTTCAGTCACGGGTCCTTCTGCTTACCTTACTCTCAGGCAAGTGAGACAGGCTATACAGCTAATTTACCTCTAGGTGTTTGGGGAGGGCTTACATAGCCCTCCCACTCATGGGAAGTCCTGCCCACAAAATACAATTAGCTCTAGAATGGTCCCTAAAGGCTCATAACCCATCCTATACAAAAGAAAAAGGGTTACTTCTAAACCTTTTGGTTATAACTACCTTTCCCTAGAACCAATATTCCCCAATGTGCCATTTGCTAGGCTTTATTCAGGGAGGAACATTAATTGTCCCTTTTTAAAGAAACTCCTCCTCTTTTACGTAATGAGCTTTTAATTCACCGGGTATAAATACAGCCCTCTAGGGGCTGCTGTCCCCCTATAGAAAATGCTCATTCCTGAGGTATTGCCAACAGGTCAGTACCTATTTCATATTTGCTTTGCAGCCCTCTCTTTTCTTTGCTCTGGGAAATACCATAACAGAGCTTACTGTATAGGGACTTTCCTGTCCCTTTAGATCACTCTAATCCCTTTTTCTGCAGAGCAGCAGTCTGCAAGGAAAAGTAATTATCTAGTTGCTCTGCTTTGGGCTCTTTATATTTTTGGTAAGCCCCCCTTTGTATTTTAATATTTATTTACTGGGCAGCAAGGATTTTACTAAAGTGTTGGGGACTCTACTGTCCCTCTATATTTCAAAGCACTCGCTTTGAAGTGCACAGTGCTATTCTTGAGAGCGGGGTGCCTTGAAAGTAAACATTATGTCACCCCACTTGAACTGCGACACAGCAGTGCTTAGAGAAAGAGAGAGAGCAAGTGAGGAGCAAGCATGCTCCTCTTTTTATGTTTGGTTGCACGCATGTGCAAGAAACATGTTGTGACAGCTTGCTGAAGTAGCAGTTTGTGGAGGCGCAGCAGTGTCATGGCCAATGCCGCCACTGCTTTTTGGGGTTGTCTCTGTGGCGCAAATGAATGAGCATGCTATCTATGACAGCAGCTCAGAAGCGTCCCACCAACTTGAAAGAAATTCACCGCTGCAATGAGGAAGCACCCTCTTATTGCAGAGCGTACCTTGCCTGGTGTAAAATTTTAATAAACATGGCAGTGGCTGTCGCCGTCTGCCTCTCAAAGCCAACGTCAGGGGTGCCCAATCCCCCTGTCAGCATGCCCCCTTCCCTGTTCATTTGCTGATGGAGGAGCCCAATCCCCATCAGTTTAATGTCCCCCTTGTTGGAATTTGTCTGCCAAGGGGGAGGGTGCCAAATCCCCCTTGGCATCATGGCCCCCCAAATACAGACACACTTTCTTTGCCAACAGGGGGCCCAATCTCCATCAGTCTCAGTCCCCCCTCCCCAAAAACACAGGTGGTACACTGGGAGCCCACCCCAGTGTGCCCAACATTTGTCAGAATTCACCTATAATAAAGAAAATGGTCCCGCGAGGTCCGGTGTTTTTTTACTACCTGAAACAAGAAAATGGTCTCGTTGTCTGTGGTTCCCTCCCCAACCCACACCCACCCTGTGTGCACCCCACCTCCTTGCACCTCCCTCGCCCCATACTTACCTCTGGAGCCCGGTCCGACGATCTTCGATGGAGCGGGAACACATCTGCATTCCTCTAAGCTGACTGCGAACTGAAGAAATGCCAGTAAGCTGTATAATGGCATAAATGGGGTGGGGAGTGGTTCAACTTAGGTGGATATTGCGGCGATTTGTGTGACTGTTGGCTCCAAATTTTCAACATGGGGTTCTTGGGACCCCTCCTCATGAACCCAGTCAGTGTCATTTCGTTATTCAGTCCTGAAAGGTGATTTTGTGGTCACTGCGTGGAATCACCTTATGGGACTGATTAATGAAGCAACAGTGTTACTGTTCATGAGGTGGGCTCCCAAAAAGTCTATGTTGCAAATTTGGTGAAAGAATTCCGAAAAATGACTGTTTCAAGCGTGCGTTGCACAGTTCCCACATACGCTTGTAACTTCGAGAATTTTTAATGTTTTCACTCCAGATTTTCAACATTGCCGTTTTTCCACACCTCCTTATGAACAGTACAGCTGTCATTTTTCACATCCTGCCCGAAATGTGTTTTCACACATCTGGCCCACAATGGCGTGGTCACTGTGCTAAATCAATGTTTGGGACAGATTAAGACAAGCATTTGTCAATGCCGAATGTTTGCTTGCTGGCATTGGTAGTGGTAATGTAGAAGTTACAGAGCTGCGTAATAGGAATGGCAGTGAAGTACTGAACTGAAGCCAACCCCACCACCACCCTGCAGAGAGTGACAGGCATTGGGGTGTGCATTTGGGTCATCAGGCATAACGGCCTCGCCATTTCACCACACCCCACCCTGCAGACACTGACAAGTGTCACGGTGTTCCTTGGGGTCTTTGGCCCTTATGCGCACCCCATTTCATTAGGAAATGCAGTGAGATGGGTGCGATATAGGAGAATGGGGTGAACTTTGGGGCTGAAGAGTCCAAGGCATACCTCGATGCCTCTCACTGGCTGCAGGGTGTGGAATGGTATGAGCATTACAGGCAAGAATCCCAAGTCACACCCCTGATGCCTGTCATTCTCTACAGGGTTGGGCATTATGGTTGGAAACCCTAATAGCTCAGGCATTCATTGGTATTTTCACTCCAAATTTTCAACATGTTTTTTTGTGACCCCACCTCATGAACAGGGGGAATATCAGTTTGTTAGTCGAAAGCTGCTTATGCACAGCGAGTACGGCATTTAGCACCACGGGTGCAAAAACATGCCGAACAGGATGTAAAAAATGACAGCTGTACTGTTCATGGGGAGGTGTAAAAAATGGCAATGTTGCAAATCTGCAGTAAAAATATTTAAAAAAATGGTGAAGTCACGAGCGTACATAGAAACTGCAGCGCACACCCATTAATATAATTAGGTTGGGATATTTTACAGCAGATTGTCAACTCAGGCATTTTGGTGCCTCCGATCATGAACAGTGTCACTGTGATTTTCTTTATCTGTGCCGAACAATGATTTCCCACAGCGACCATGCATCTCAGCGCTGAAAGTGTGAAAACACACTTCAGCCATGTTGTGAAAAATGACAGCTGTACTGTTCATAAGGAAGTGTGAAAAAATGCCACTGGTGAAAATCTGGACTGAAAATATTACAAAGTCATGAACTTACGAGGGTGCGTGGAAACTGCGCATTGCTCACTTGTAACACAGTCATTTTATGGACTTTTGTCACCAAATTTTCAACATAGCCATTTTAAGACCTCTGCTCATGAACAGTGTAACTGTGATTTTCTTAATCTGTCCTAAACATTGCTTTCGCACACCAACAGCACCATTGTGCGCTACATGTGCGCAAACACATTTTGGGCGACATATGAAAATGGCAGCTGTACTGTTCATAAGGAAGTGTAATAAAATGGCAATGTTGAAAATCTGGAGTGAAAATATTAAATTTGCAAACTTACGAGCATGCATAGGAACTGCATGCACCACACGTAAAACAGTCATTTTTAGGAATTTTTTCACCAAATTTTCAACATAGCCATTTTAAGACCTTTGCTCATGAACAGTGTCACTGTGACTTTCTTAATTTGTCCCGTACATTGATTCCGCACACCGACTGTGCCATTGTGCGCTACATGGGCGGAAACACGTTTTGGGTGAGATGTGAAAAATGGCAGCTATACTACTCATAAGAAGGTGTGGTAAAATGGCAATGTTGGAAATCTGGAGTGAAAATATTGAAAATTCGTGAACTTACGAGCATGCGTAGGAACTGCGCAATGCACCCTCGTAAAACAGTCATTTTTAAGAATTTTTTCACAAAATTTTCAACATAGCCATTTTAAGACCTCTGCTCATGAACAGTGTCACTGTGATTTTCTTAATTTGTCCCATACATTGATTTCGCACACCGACTGCGCCATTCTGCGCTACATGGGTGGAAACACATTTTGGGTGAGATGTGAAAAATGACAGCTATACCACTCATAAGAAGGTGTGGTAAAATGGCAATGTTGAAAATCTGGAGTGAAAATATTGAAATTTCACGAACTTACAAGCCTGCGTAGGAACTGTGCAACGCACCCTCGTAAAACAGTCATTTTTTGGAATTTTGCACCAAATTTTCAACATGGGGTTTTTGGGACCCCTTCTCATGAATGATGTCACTGTCATGGTGGTATTCAGGCCCAATGGGTGATTTCGCAGTCACTGCGCAGTCACTGCGCGAAATCACCCTTCGGGCCCGAATAACGCCATGACAGTGACATAATTCATGAGAAGGGGTCCCAAAAACCCCATGTTGAAAATTTGGTGCAAAAATTCCCAAAAATGCCCGAGATATGCAATAAAGTTGAAACCCCCCTATGTAACCCATTATACAGCTTACCGGCATTTCCTCAGTTCGCGGTCGGCTTTGAAGAGTGCAGACGTGTTCCCGGTCCACCGAAGATCATCGCGCGAGTCCGGAGGTAAGTATGGGGTGGGGGTGTGGGAGGCTGAGTGCACAGTGGGTGGGTGCAGGTTGTGGGAGGGGTTAGGAGGAGCGCGTGGACAGTTTTTATTTTACAGGTTTTACAACAAAAAAGGCGTCGTGGGGCGTTTGCCCGCTGGGGTGGGCTCCCAGCGTGACACAAGGCTGAGGCGTTCAGCCCGTGAGGATTAGGCACCTGTCTGCAAAATAAAAAATCAGCAGCACCGGGCTTGGCTCACGCTGGGTGGGCCCCAGCGGGCACAACGATTTGGGGGCGCCCAGCCGATGGGGATTTGCACCCCGCCGCCAAGGGACTACAGTGCTTGCCATGCTGGGGTGGGCTCCCAGTGTGGCACCTACAACTGGGGGTGGGGACGCAGCTCAGCCGACAGGGATTGGGCACCCCGTCGGCTATACAGTACGGGCGCGCGTCTGTCTGTGCGTGGGGGGAAGCTGCGTGTGAGCAGCCGATATCTTATCGGTGCTCACTCAAGCGTAGCTCCCCCTTTCAACTGTATGCCACTGCATTTTGGAGCGTGTCATAGACAGCTCCAAAATGCATCGGCTTACAGGGGCCGTGCCTGCCAGCCCACTGACTGAATTGGAGGAGGAGATGACACACCTCCGAAATCTCCGATGAAGGCACTATGTTTCTTGCACATGCGTGCAAGCAAACATAAAAATCACAGTGACAGTGTTCTTAAAGAGAGGTCCCAAAAAGCCCATGTTGCAAATTTGGTGAAAGAATTCCAAAAAATGGCTGCGTTACCAGCGTGCATTGCGCAGTTTCTACACACGCTCATAACTTCACCATTTTTTTATATTTTTACTCCAGATATTCAACATTGTCATTTTTGCACACCACCTTATGAACAGTACAGCTGTCATTTTTCACATGCTGCCTGAAACATGTTTTTGCACCTGTGGCACAAAATGGGCACTGTTGCTGTGCGAAATCAACATTCAGGACAGATTAAGAAAATCACAGTGCAACTGTTCATGAGCAGAGCTCCCAAAATGCCTATGTTGAAAATCTGGTGCAAAATATCTCTAAAATAATTGCATTATGGGTGTGCGTTGCGCAGTTTCTATGCATGCTCGTGACGTCACCAATTTTTTACATTTTCACTTCAGGTTTTCAACATTACCATTTTCTTACAACTCCTCATGAACAGTAGTACAGCTGTCATTTTTTCACAGCCTGTTCAAAATGTGTTTTCACACCTGTGGTGCCAAACGGCACAGTGAGTGTGCAAAATCACCTTTCAGCTAATGAACTGATAGTGTCGCTGTTCATGCGGTGAGGTCACAAAAAGCCCATGTTGAAAACTTAGTGTGAAAATACCAAGAAATGCCCAGGGCATTAGGGTTTCTGACTATAACACCCTACCCTGTAAGGACTGACAGGCATCATGGGTGTGACTTGGGATTGTCAACAGTAATGCTCATGTCATTCCACTCCCACACCCACCCTGAAGCCAGTGACAAGCATCGAGCTGTGCCTTGGACTCTTTGGCCCCAAAGTTCACCCCATTCTCCTATACTGCACCCATTTTGGCATATTTCCTTATGGACTGGGGTGAGTGTAAAGCCTGAATACTCCAAGGCACACCTCGACACTTGTCAGTATCTGCAGGGTAGGGTGAGGTGAAATGGCATGAGTGTTATGGGTGACAACCCAAAGACACACCCCCAATGCCTGTCTGTCTCTGCAGGATGGGGGTGGGGTGTGGGGTTGGCGTCAGTTCAAGACTTCACTGCCATTCCTATTCTGCATCTGTCTAACTCCTGCACTTCCAATACCAATGCCAGCAAGCAAACATTCAGCATTGCCAAATGCTTGTTTACTTATTCCTACCTCTCTCTCTCTCTCTCTCTCTCTCTCATTAGACCCTGCAGGGTCTTTTCCTTTATTTGGTCACTGGGACAAAATCATTTAAACATGAAACGGCAAGTTGAACAAAGAAAAAACTTACTACCGCTTCCGTGAGATACTCCTGATTTGATGCAGAATTTTGGACTTTATTTACAGCTGGAATCGGCTGTATATTTCAGCTACTTCTCCATGGCTTAGCTGGCACAAATTCAATATTTGTACCACACTGCCAGCAGCCGGCAGCCTTCTTGACATAAGAAGAGATTGAGAGGGTGTTTCTTTGGTAAATATCGAGTGGTTGCAAGTGAAAAGAAACTGTTGCTCGGTTTTAACAATTCTGCTTCGATGCATTTAAACACTACGGAGTGGCGGCAAATGCACTAACTATTTAAGCAATGAAAACAAGTGCCACTCCATTTCTACCTACTACTAAGCAGTTTCCATCAAGAGTTTTTAAAATATATTTAAGCAGCTCAGCAGCTTAATTTAGCAACTTCAGTGCTATACCCCCTCATACATTTTGATGTAAGCTTATCAACAATTTATTAAATAAAAAAAAAACACATTAATGCACATTTATGCAAACACTGCAGTACTTTTTTACCCCTGTACACCCAATGCACAAAAGCACTTTATGTTTCTTTTAACTGCAGAAATGCACTTTATATTTTTATAGGCATTGAAAGCTACACAAGCACCTTAATTACTTTTGCCAGCTGGCATGCTGGAGCTGAACACAGTGCTTAGTTTTGGGAGTGGTAAAGGTGAGGGATGAATATAGGGAAAATAGCAATAAAAGTAATAGGGAAAAGATATTGTGAGAATTAGATAAGCCTGATGTAGTTAGCCAACCTACACCAGGGGCTGAAAAATGTAAAGAATAGGTTAAAGAGATACTGTTGCACAACAGATTTAAGTAGGAAAAAGAAGATAGGAAAGGCATCCCTCCACCAAGATTTTTGGACTTGCAGAATGCAAATTCTGCCACAGGCAACCAGTGCACATGGCAGTTGTGTCAAATAATGTACCCTCTAGCTAACATGCACACCTCTAACTGGGAAATGGTCACATCATACTTGGCTATGCACATCTCTAGCCAGGTTAGGCATACCATTAACATAGCTATGTACACTCCTTTCTGATCCATGCCGATCCTTAGCTGGGCCATATTTACCACTAACCAGGCCCTACCTACCCTTAAAGAGCTACGGATGCCTCAAAGAAAACTTTAGAAAGCATAATAATTAGGTACACTTCTGCCTGCATTCCATTTATATTTTATATATTTCTCCTCCCCATTATTTATTAGTAAGGACATTTGCATGAATATCTGATCTTTATCCCTTAGAGTTTCTTTAGAGTTCATCTGCCTCTGAAGCTTACTCCCTACTTCAAGTCATAATCCTCTGTTGTGACATCACAATCAGGTTGCCATGGGAGTAACTGTGAGGTCACAAGCAGTGCTCTGTGACTTCAGGTAGGGAGAAAGCAGCATGAATAGACAAACTTTTCAAGAGCAAACATCCTGTTTTCATACAGATGACCTCAGTAATAAATAATGGGGATGAGGAATACAGCGCTAATGGGAAATACAAGCTGGACTGTGTCTAAATATTAGGTATTGTTAAAGTTGTCCTGAACGTGTCACCAGCTCTTTAATTTGCTGTGCCAACCCTTAACATGGTTGAGAACATTTTTAGCTGGTTCAAGCACACCCCTAAGTGGGCAATTTGCATCTCCTGCTGGGCCATGCACATCTCTATATTAAACTATCCTTAACTAGGCCATGCATGTTCTTAAGGGGAACATACTGTAATCCATGTTGTGACCTCCCTATTAAAATAGGGGTTACTAGTGTTCTTCACCTCTGCCCCAGAGTGTAATGGGTTAACATTTTTAATAAAAAAGACAGAAAAAAGATTAGCTTAAAATTATAAATTTGGGCTTGTAGGAAGTCTGTTTAATAACTCCAGTGTGTTATTTCATGCATTTATTTGAAATAGTCCAATTTACTTCTTATTTAGGGCTCCATGTAGATGCAGCATGTTTCCCACTCAATAATTTTTTAATTACTTAGCTGAACTTAAGCCTACAATGAAGTGGAACCCAGTGACATCAGCTGAGCTGAAGCCTACAATGATGTGTAACCCAGTGACATCAGCTGAGCTGAAGCCTACAATGAAGTGGAACCCAGCAACATCAGCTGAGCTGAAGCCTACAATGAAGTGGAACCCAGTAACATCAGCTGAGCTGAAGTCTACAATGAAGTGGAACCCAGTGACATCAGCTGAGCTGAAGCCTACAATAAAGTGGATTCCAGTAACATCAGTTGAGGTGAAGCATACCATGAAGTGGAACCCAGTAACATTAGCTGAGCTGAAACCTACAATGCAGTGGAACCCAGTGATATCAGCTGAGCTGAAGCCTATAGTGAAGAGGAACCCAGTAACATCAGCTGATCTGAAGCCTACGATGAAGTGGAACCCAGTGACATCAGCTGAGCTGAAGCCGGTAATGAAGTGGAACCCAATAATATCAGCTGAGCTGAAGCCTACAATGACGTGAACCCAGTGACATCTGCTGAACTGATGTCACTGGGTTATGCGTTAATGTAGTCTTCTGCTAAACTGATGTCATTGGGTTCCAGGACTGCTAAGTAATTAAAAAATGAATACTGGGTGGGAATAATGCTGCATTACTTTATGGAACCTTAACTAAGAAAAAGTAGGACTTTTTCCCTGCAAATAAACACACAATACAGTACATGGGGGTTACTAAACAGACTTTTCATATGTCTAAATTTACAGTTTTATTACAAAATGTAAACAACAGGGTTTGTGTTCTCTTTATGTGGGCCATGAGCAATATTTACTGGGCCATGTACACCCCTAACTGGACATAATTGGACCAAGTACTGTATATCCTTACCTGGCCCATGCCGTTCCTTAACTGGCCCACACCCATTTTAAACCTGGCCATGTGCTTCCTTTACTGGTCATTTACATGTTTAGGAACCACACTTTCTTAGACATGGTAGTGGAGTTCCATACCAGTGGGAAAAGTGCTCAGACTCTCTTCATTAGAACAAAGCAGTGGGCATGCCACAAGAAAATCCAGGCACTCCATAGAAAAGCCATCCAAGGATACAAAAGGAATGAACTCACCAAAAAGGACTGTAGAAAAAAATTATAATCAATGGCTTTTATTTTTGCAGAAACATAGAACATAGAATCAGAAACACAGAAACATAAAAACATGACAGCAGATAAGGGCTGCTTGGTCAATCCAGTCTGCCCATTTTCATTGTGATTGCTTTTGTTGCAGACCCTCCTTGGTCTAAGGCTCTGTCTCTTCCACCTCCTTCCTTTCCCTTATGATTCCCTTCTGCCTGTCCTGGGGATTTTGAATCCCTCCACTGTTTTCGCTCCCACTGCCTCCACTGGAAGACTATTTCCATCATCCACCACCCCTTCTGTGAAGAAATATTTCCTCACATCTCTCCTGTACCTACCCCCCTCTAGCTTCATATCATGACCCCTTCTTCCAGAGCACAATTTCCTCTGAAAAATACCTCCCACCAGTACCTTATTCACCCCTGTGAGATATTTATAGGTCTCAATCATATCCCCCCACTCCCACCTCTCCTCCAAGGTGTACATATTGAGTTCCTTTAGCCTCTCTTCATAGGGCTTTTGATGCAGACACTACACAATCTTGGTAGCCCTCCTCTGGACCACCTCTATGCTGTCTATGTCTTTCCTGAGATGTGGTCACCAAAACTGGACACAGTACTCCAGGTGAGGACTTTATAGGGGCAACACCACTTCCCTCTTCCTGCTGGTGATATGCCTACCTGTACACCCCAGCATCCCAGTACTTCTGTTGATTACCTTGTCACACTGTCTGACCACCTTTCCAGTTTGGAGTGCACATTTTATTTTTGTATCTTTATCGATTTCTCTTCATGATTTTATTTGGTGGAAAATAGCTACCTATGAAACAGTAATGATGGCATATGTACAATGCCAGGGTGAGAGTGCTTGAGTCATAGATGTTCATGGCCCAATTAATGCCACCCTCTGACCATAACTTTGGAAATTTTCTGAACTTGGTACAGGATTTCTGTCTCCCATAATGCTACCATAATGTATTCAGACTTGCTTAAATGATCAGGGAGAAATTGATATAAAAGCAATACAATTATAAAACCAGTGAACCACTTTGTAAAATATGGAAGCACCAAGGGAGGTCAACAGTGAAAATGCCAAGTTCCCCCACAGCGATTGCACAATACCAACATTGGTATTGTGCATGCCTCCCAAGCCATGTTTTCTGTGGGCTGCGCCCCACACTCCCCATGGGGAGCCTCGCCCCCAGACTTTAGGGATTCTCAACTCCAGGTCGGAGTTGGTCCGGGGGGGGGGGCAGAACACTGGCAGAAAGTGAAGCACCAAAAAAGGGCCATTACAGCAACTGTCACCGTAATGGTCTTTTTTTGTGTTTCACCATCAGGGCGTTGTCCTGAAGGGATGCACTGGTAAAATATAATGTTTTGAACTCTAATCATAAATCTGTTTATTTTTTTTGGCAGGAAAAGTTATGCTGTTTTATAGTACTCTGCTGCCTTATTTGACTCATGGTTCACATTCTAACCCTTATGTTTTTCCAAACTGAGTTGCATAGAGGGAACTAAGGCTGAAAACATTAAAATGGCCCGTTTCCATGCATTCTACCATTTCCCTGTCCTAGTGTTTGTTGGATGGAAGGTACAGTGTTCACACTTTCTCTGATTTGAAGTGGGTAAGAAACTGCCTTTGCAGCCCATGCCTGTGTAGCATCTCTGTAGCTATTTTTTTGCCCAGGGTTCAGAACAGTGTTAGAACTATGGTGGGTGCCTGCAGAAGCATTTGCATGCACCGTGAAGTACTGCAGCTATCTTCAGTGCCTCACTTCGGGTTTGTACCTGCAACAATATATTAGACTTTCGTGCTCCATCTTTTATTCTCTCGACTTGTCAATGCACCTTTGGTGTTTTCTTGTCACTGTCTTCCCTTACAGCCTCCCCTCCCTACAATGGCTCCACCTCTGGCTCCTCCCTTTGCTCTCAGCCATTGCCTAGCAATCTTACTTCACAGTGCACATTGGCTTCAGTCAAAGGCAATCCTTTCCTACCGCACCTAATTGCCTTCCAGAAAACTCCATGCAATGGCAAAAAGGTGCTTACCCCTTGGTATGTTTTCCAATTCAGAAACTCGCTCCCCAGGCCCCCACCCTCCCCCAAAAGCCTGCTGCACATGGTAAGCTCTAGTTCTGTGTATGGGCCAATATCTGTACTGTGGCTGTACTGCCATTTTTATATGATTTTACACTTATATTCTTGTCAGGCTGTGTCCTATACATAATCCACAAAATATTATCCCGCGGTTTGTGCAAAAATGAATCCATGGTTTACATAAACTGCCGAATACTATTCTGTGGATTATTACTACACAATTTCAGAATTTTCTCTTCCAGTGGAGTTCTGTGCAATTTGGCAGAATATTCAAAATGCCATGGAATTGCAGCAGAAGAAGTGGAATCTGACAATTCTACACAGCTTTATATTTTCCCTGTGGGAAAAGGTGCTACCTTTTCTGTCCCCTCCCTAGAATGTGCCCCAAGTATGTTTTTTTTTTTCCTTTTAAAGTTGATGGGGGACAGATGCTACCTGTTCTGGATTCTTCCTAGTAGGCCACAAAGCTTTACTTCTGACAGCTGTAACATGGGGCTATAGTGATTTTAAACTGTATGCCATCTGAACAGCGACAATTGCATAGCGAATGACATTATAGCATCAATTCGCTGTTGCCACTGTAATGTACACATGGGACCCCTGCACTGCTTTAACCTGGATTTGCACCCCACCCCAAATCCACTCCAACTCAAAGTTGATAATCCTAAAGGATGGGAGGGTGGGGGGCAGAGCCCCCACATGGGGGGGTTTGGGGGTGATGCCCCCTGAAAAAAGACAGTTCACCTGATAGATTTATGCTGACCGCAACATGCGGTCGACATAAATCCATCGCTGTAACGTTGGTCAAAAACATTGTTGCCGAACCGGTGTCATGGATCCATTTTAAACAGCTGGAAACACTGCTTGTTTTCCTATGTGAAGTGCTGAGAGGAATTCCCTCATGTCAGCAATGTGATCATCATAAATACCCCCTAACTGTCAATGCTTTGCGTAGTGCTTTACCTCTTGCTGTAGCTATCCCTCTGGCCCTTTCCCTTCCAAACTAACTTATTGCACTTGCCAATATACAGTATATCATGGTATACATCCTTCTCTTCCAATGCATAGGAAGATTATGAGGTTACTAACGGTGAAATGGATTTGTTTTTTGTGATATGTGTGATTGCATCATCATACAGGCAAAGCAAAGGCAATTTTATTAACATGAGCACAAGCAGGCGGAGCAACTTGGCGACCAACAAAAATTACTTGTAGCTACAGTATGTCACTACAGACCTCATCATTCTTTAATTGCTGACCATAAAAAAAGCCTTACAATACATAAATTACTATTTTTTTTTATTTTGGTCTTTGGTAACTGGGTAAGGCCCACATGCCTGTTTTCAGGGGTGATCTGGGAGCACTGGACGGTTAAGTGACTTGCTCAGAGTCACACAGTATGCAAGTAGAGGTTGTAAGAATCAAACCCAGGGCTGGTCTGCTGGATATACCAAGCTCATTTACAGCTCGTTACTCTAACCTCTAGGCTATACTGCCAGCCCACAGATACAGACGCAAATACAAATACAAACAATGACATATAACAAAAAACATAAAAATACATTTTTAAAAGGATCCTTAGATATCAGTGATTACATTGCTTCTACACCTTCCAAGAAATTTTTTTTTGCACAGCCATGTATACAAAGGGTCTAAGATACATGCCTACAGACAGGGACATTACAGTTATTCTTGTTTCTGTTTATTTCTTATCCTAACAATGGTCTGGAAGAATTTAGCAACTCGTTTAATCATATAATCATCAGCAGTATTAAATATAATGAATATCAATTCATTTTCTGACATATTAAGCCAATCCAAAAAAGGCCCTAACCAGTACTGTCTAGCTTTAATATACCATGGACAATGCCATATCATATGTTGTATATCTTCCCTTTCCCCTATGTGACAATCACATGAGTCCTGTGTTGTAGGCAACTTTTTATATCTCACTTTAAGGAGATTACTTTCCAGGAGTTCCAGCTTGGCTCTTACAAATATATTTCTTTATGTTCTATCCAATAACACATCCCAGTAATATCCGAAGTCAAAACTCAAATTATTTGTCAAATACCATTTTGCATACTTGGAGTTTTGTATTTTAAACAGATTCTCCTGTACCCAGTGAGTATTTATTTTGGTCTGTACATGCTTTTTATATTTTATGCTCAGGGTAATGTTCTTTTCATTATATAATCTTAATATCTTTAGATCATATTGCTCCAACTTATTATATAACTTCTGTATCCAATTTGCATTCTCACACTTATTGTTAATCCATGTTTGTTGTTCAACAAAACTTAATTTAGATAATTGAGTGTCTTTTAATCTAGTTAGGTGTAGCCAGAATTTAACCTTTCTCCCATCAATAAAGGAATTTATATTTAAGAGTCCAAGTTCTGCCCTTAAATATACTGCTGGGCAGGATGGTGTTAACTCCAAGGCTGAGCGTATAACTTTATAGGCCAGGCTCATAAGAGCTTCTGCCTTAGTGCATTCCCACAATTCAGCAGCATAAAGTATTTGTGCCCAGTATTTAGATTTAATAGCTGTCAGAAGTGGCCTTATAGTATGGCCACTGTAGGAGAAATCGTAAGTGCTACGTGAAACATTGGTGGAGGGGTGCTGCTTGTTTTGATCAGCTTTAATTTTGATGTTCAATAAAGCGATTTTAAACCTGACCTACCATTCAGGTCGTTTTTGTTGGTTGCCAAGTTGCTCAGCTTGCTTGTGCTCATTTTAATTTATTCATGGTAGCACGGGCTACAACTCAGGAAGCCACCTCTTGCTTTACACAATTTTATTAATATAGTGCCCTGTCTCTAGGACTCAAAGCACTTCACAGAAACAGTACTTCCAAATGACGATATACTGCATAAATAGCTCAAAATACAGTAAAAGAAACAATAAATAAATAATGTACTCATTTGAAATGAGTAAATATCACCAACTCAATAGAAATCTAAGGTCCCAAAATGTCAGGTCATGTCAATGTACTCAATGCCAAATACTTTTATAAAAAGAAAAGATTTTAGCCCCTTTTTAATTTCCTGTACTGTGGGTGAGCTCCCTAAATGATATAGTGACCACCACTGAGAAGGCCCTAGCACCAGACTGACAGTCTACCAGTAATACCCTATCCTACCCCTAGATCTAATGCCTAACATACATAACATACTAACATACTAGACGCCAGCAGAGTAGGCCTATTGGTCTATCAAGTCTGCTCGTGCTTCTGTGCCCCGATTGGGTCCTGTAGCCTTCTATCTGTCTCCTTGCACTGTTACTCCATCTTCCAGTCCTGCCCCGGCAAACCAGCCTCTGCTTCACCCCTTGCCTATACCTGTCTGTGACAGGTTCTGTCCCTGCCACTGAGACATGGGACCTTTTCTACTACTTAAACCTCTGGTTGCAACCACTTTCCTGCTCCTTTTTATGCTGTCCCTATTTTTCTGTACGGAGGCAGGCCACCTCCTTACAAACTCCCCTTCTTCCCCTTCTTAATTCCCTGCTGTTTAAATTTCTCTTCATTTCCTGGTTGGTCCCTTGTCTGTTCATGTCTCCCTGAGTTTCCTGAGCTGGTGAAAACTCTGTTACGCAAGCAGCACAATATGATTTAAAAGGCATTTATAAACTGCAGGTAGCTGTACTATAAAGACAGGCTGAAGAAAAGCCTTTATTTAGTAGATAACCCCCCCCCAGCAGTGTTCCTACTTAAAATTGCAAATTTAGCGTTTGCATAGCGCCAGCATGATGGCTCACATGTTTGCAAAGCCCTCGCGATCATGCGCATGCTCACACAGCGCTCGTTTTTCCAAATATTGGAAAACTTCTTTTGTAAGAAAAGAGTCTACTAAAGAGAATAAGCTCTGCATCATATATTCTGTGTGAATAAAGCTATCTAAGGAGACTGGAGAGCCTTTTTAAAGTGCAGCTGGAGAAAATGAAAGCTCTCAGCCGATGGCTGGACTCTGTACTTTAAAAAAAAAAAAAACACCACTTAGGCTCCTTTTTGTAAAGAAAAGGGAATAGCTACAATAGTTTGCTTAGCTTCTGTTTTAAAAAGGTGTATATTTAAGGACGCACAGAACAAAGCTGAAGACAGTTGTTTTGCCCCCTATAATATGTTTGGAGATTTCAAACTGCAATTAAAGCAAAACTAACTCCTGTGCTGCAAACACCTGAATAAGGAGGAAACAGTTACAGTTTTTCTGTATTTTAAATACTCCTGTGACATAGTAGACCTAAGGAGGGCTTGTTATTTCAGACCTAAAAAGTATTAAAAAAAAATAAGCTAAACAAGGAAGTTACCAGGAAGCTAATGCTAGGCTGCTACTTGGAAGTAAAGAGGAGGTCTGCTTGCTAGCAGCCCCTGCAGCAGAATGAGAGCCACTATAGGGAGTGAGTGGCCTCTAGTGGTCTATATTTAAAGAAAGCAAATTATCATTCAAATGTGAGGTGACTGTTGATTATATAAAATCCTTTGTACAGAGATTTATTTTGTATAGAAAACTAAGAAGGAAGTTTGTACTAATGTATAAAAGAAGGTTATGATACTTAACACTATTTTGAAAGGTTATTCATCAAGTTTACCTTGTACCAAAGGAACACTGGTCACCTGACCAAGGAGGCGGGTATATAAACCCTACATCTCCAAGTGGCAAGTTAGATAGGGTCAGTACTTCCTGACCTAGATGGAGGGAAGTTCCAGTCTGGGAGGGAAGAGAAGTCTTTGGAATTGCCATTGATTGTTTGTTATTTTGTTTCTTTTGTTTCCTGTATTTATTTTTACTTTTTGGTGCTGAAGATTGTTTATGCAGTAATAAACATCCCACCAAGCAAACAATGGGTTGCACCTAAACTGCTGCTTCTATGTACGTTATTTGTCTGCCTGCAGACCCACCATATAACACTGTCCCACCCTCTCTTGAATCCCTCCACCATAGCTGCCTGTACCAGCTCCCCGGGCAGCACATTCCATGGTTCCACCACTCTCTCAGTGAAGTACCTCCTCCTCCTTTCCCCCTAATCCTACCACCCTCAGTCTTCCAGCTGTGTCCTCTGATGGTTCCACCCTCCTTCAGTCGAAAGATCCTATCTCAGCTTACCTTATTTACTCCCCTGAGGTACTTGAAGACCTCAATCATGTTGCCCCGGTCCCTCCTGTCCTCCAATGAGAACAGGTTGTGCTCCCCTAGTTGTTCCTCATATATCATATCCCACAGGCCCTGGATCATTCTGGTTGCTCTCCTCTGAACTCTCTCCAGGAGTTGGATGCCCCTCCTTAGGTGCAGCATCCAGAACTGCACACAGTACTCAAGATATGGTCTAATCAAGCTGTTGTACAGTGGAAAATCACCTCCCTGTTCCTTGAGGTAATTCCCTTAGTGATGCATCCCAGCATCCTATTTTCCCTGACCACAGCCCTCCGGCACTGCTCTGAATTATTCATGTTAGCATCCACCAAGAGTCCTAGGTCTCTTTCCCCCTGCTGTGGCCTGCAGCTCATCACCCCCCCCAGGGTATACACATAGTTGCGGTTTTCCCACCCTAGGTGTAGCACCTTGCACTTGGTGGAGTTACATTTCAATTTCCAGGTGCAGGACCACCTGTCCAGAGTATCCAGGTCCTCTTGCAGGGCAAATCTCCCCTCCTCCCCCCTCCACCACTGCTCCCAGCTTAGAGTCATCCGCAAAGAGACTCATTTCACACCCGATACCTTCCCTGATATTGGAAATGTAGGCGTTAAACAGGAGTGGCCCCAGGACTGATCCCTGTGGGACCCCACTTCTCTGGCATTTTTTCCCCATTACCTCTTCCATGTTTCCTGCCTTACTGCTACCCACTGGATCACTATTAGGCCCTTAGCTCTGTCCCAACTGTATTTTAAGCTGTTGATGGTTTTGGCACCAACCACCTCAACTTGCAAGCTGTTCCATGGCTCAACCACTCTTTATGAAATAGAATTTCCTAATATGCTCCAAACTCTCCCTCCATGAGCTTCCACTCATGTCCCCGTGTTCTAGATGCACTATTCCCAGTGAAAAGTTCCTCTCAGTTTACCTTGTTTATTTCTATCAGGAACTTGAAGGTCTCTGACATATTGCCCCATTCCATTCTGGCCTCCAGCAAGTACATATTCAGAGCCTTAAGCCAGTCCTCATAGGAACTGCCCTGCAGACCACGAATCATTTTCATTGCCCTATGGTGCACCATTTCCAGCCTGTCCCTGTGTTTCTTTAGGTGAGGACTCCAGAATTTGGAACAGTAGTCCAGGCGTGTCCTCACCAGTGATTTTTAGAGAGATAGTAATACCTCTTTCCTTCTGCTATCAAAACTCCTGCCAAAACACCCAAACATTCTGGTTGCCTTGCTGTATGCTTTGTAAAATTGGCTAGACTGTTTAAAAAAGTCACTAATGATGACTCCCAGTTCCCTTTCCCCAGTACTACTGCCCAGCTTAACCCCTCCTAGCCAATATTCTGTCCTGGGGTTCCTGTTCCCTGTGTGCGTAACCACACTTTTTGACATTAGATTTCAACTGCCAAACCTTGGACCACCTTTTCCAACCTTTGCAGTTCCATCTGCAACTCCTAGCTGTCTACTCTACCACAGATCTTAGTGTCAACTGCGAAGAGACACATCTTGCCCTGAATTCCTTCTCCTGTGTTGCTGATGAACATTTGGAAGAGGACTGAACCCTGTGGCAACTGACTTGTGACCCTCTCTTCTAATTTGACTCCATTTATCACTACCCTCTGAAGTCTTTTCTCTAACCAACTACCCACCCATCTAACCATGTCCTTTGCTGCACCTAGATTCTTTAGCTTCTTCAGCAGTGTTCTGTGTGGCACTGAGTCGACAGCCTTGCTGAAGTCAAAGTAGAGTAGATCTACTGCATGTCCCTTATTTACTGCCCTAGTTACCCTGTCAAGGAATACCATCAAGCTGGTCTGACATGACCTCCCTGTCACAGATCTGTGCTGTTTACTATCCTGAAGCCCATTGCTTTCATGCTAGTTCACCAAGTCTTCTTTGACTAGTGCCTCCATCAGTTAACCAACAACAGAGGTAAGACTGCCAGGCCCGTAAATGTCCGATTATTCCTTGTCCCTACCCTTGTGGAGCAGAACAACATCCACTACCCTCCAGTCTTTCAGATCTACCCCTGACAGAACTATTAAACAGCCCTGCTAGAGGTGCAGCCAATTCTGAATCCAGTTAATCAGCACCCTCAGAAGCATCATACCCGAACCTGGAACCTTGTCTATCTTCAGGGTTGCTAACCGTTTTAATTATAAAAACCTTCTGCCTCATATCTGGGATCCTCCATCAGAAGCCTTTATTCTGCTTCCTGGCAAAGGCCCACTGTCCTCTACTGTGAAAACTGAGCAGAAGTAGTCATTAAGAATAGATGCCTTCTGCATGTACATTAACACAGAAGTCTTGAAAGTACCATGCCACCTGCTGGGTAACCAGTGCGTGTAGCAGAGGTGGAATGTGATCCATGCAGAAAGCCCCTTATAAAATGGAACATGAAAATCCTATTACCTCATTGATTGAAACATGTCACATGACCATTGATTATTTTCTGACAACTGCACACCTCACCCGAACTACATATTATTAAAGTGATAAAAGCCCATTTTATAATAAAACACTCCAGGGTGTGAGGTTATAAAGAAGAAAATGCACTCCTCAGGTGGTTGTGGCACTCAGCTATGCCTTGAATTTAACAACCACCCAAGATGAGGATTATTCCCTTACAACCATCCAAGATGTGGATTATTCCCTTAAAGAGTACACCTTGCTATGTGTTATCCCTTATGTGATTAATTTAGCAGCAGCATTCTGCACCAGCTATAGCCGATGCACCAACATTCCAGAGAGCCCTAGGTACAGAGCATTATAGTAATTTAGTTTGGAGGTGAAAAAGGCATGTAGAATAGTTGCCAAGTTCTCTTGAGCAAGATGGAGGTTTGTACAGGAGAAATTCCATGATTGGAAAAAACAGCTGAGGATTACTGCTGCCACAAAATGTTTCAATACCAGTTTGGAATCCACATGAGCCTCCAGATTATTTACCCTATCTGTGATACAATTCAGTGATAGCAGGATTGGCACAGCACCTATCCTAGCTGCCTAAGAGGGTCTGGTTCCATGAGTAACAACTCCGCTGTGGCCAGATTAAGGCTGAGCCAACTGGAGGCTATACAATCAGTGATTTATTGTAGGCAATGGCTCAGCATGGAGACCACCCCCTGCCCACCTGGTGCAAATGATAGATACAGTTAAGTATCATATGTACAGCAGTGGAAACTGATACTGTACCATTTAATGACTTGTCCCAAAGACAACATGTATACTGTGAATAACATGGGGGACAGAATGGAGCCATTGGGAACCCAACAGTTGACCACAGTCAGAGGGGACAAGAAGGATACAGTGATGACCTGCTATGGCCCACCAGACAGGAATGATTCAAACTATTTCAAAGCTGTTCTGGTGAGCCCCACTGTGTTCCTCCGGGTGAACCAATAAAACCATATATCCACAGTATCAAATGCTGATGAGAGATCCAGGAGAATGACTATCAAGTATTCTCATCTGTCCTTCACTTGAAAAAGGCAATATGATAATTTGATGAACTTGGTTTCCATACCATGCCATGTCCTTAAACCAGACTGAAATGGTTCCTAGATGTTGAATTTATTGATATGAGCCTCAAACAGCAACACTACTGCTTTCTTTATTAACTTTCCCAAAAAGGGAATATTTGAGACTGATCAGTAGCTTGCCAGCACATCCTGGTTTGACAATGTTTTATTTAGGTTGGGCCTCAAAATGGCTCTTTTTAGAACCACTGAGAAATATCCTTCCACAGAGGAGCACTGGACAATGCTGGTGAATGCCAGACCCAAAGACGTCAAGCAGTCCATCAACAGCTGTGTTGACCCAGGGTCAGGACTGCAGACAGTGGGGCACACACTGGAGATCTTCCCAATCATCCCATCAACCAAAACTGGTTGAAACTAACACAAGGACACTGGATGGTCCCCAACCCTCTACTCTGCAACATTACTGGCCCGTATCTGGCCACCTGGAGAGGTTCCTCTCCTAACGGAGAACATTCTGTCCACAATGAACTGACCAAACTCCTTGCACCAGTCAGATGTCAAAATACTTCTGGACTATAGACAAGGAGGATGAATTAGCCTATTTATACTGTGGAAGAGTTGAGCTGATCTGTTTTTGCATGAGGTCATCCCCATGACAATAACTCTGCCTTTTTCAGGGAGACTGTCCTCTTATAATCTTTATACTCAGCCTTCAGAGCCATCCTGACCTCCAGTGAGCCTGACAACTTCCAAAAATACTTAAGCCCCCATCCTATTGACCTTAATCACTTTAACTTGTCAATTTACCATGGTGAGCTGCAACAGGAGGTCAGCTAGCAGACACAGGCCAGAACGAGCAAGTCCAGAGCAGCCATGATGGCTATATTATAGCCATCAACTGCCCTGCTCTTCCTCCCTTGCATGCTGACCTTATGTTGGAAATGTCCAACACCACCCTGAGCTTATTCATCTCAAGTGTAGCTCAATATTGTACTATGTCCTTGTGGGGGGACATCTCGGGGCCCTCTGCATGAACCTGTATGCTGTGATAATCTCAACAAACCATATCAACCCTAACATCCCAGATGTTTGGCCCCAATATGAAGATGAGGTCCAAGGTGTGGCCATGTTCATGGGTCACAGAGGTAACTGCCTGTGTGAGGCCTAGTGAGTTCTTTAACTGGAGGAACTGCAGGGTAGGTTTTGAGATCTTTCCATCAAATCCACACATTGAAGTCTCCAACGCAATTAAGTTGTTGGTGTCCAATGCCAGTAAAACAATGAAATTTACAAATTCCTGTAGAAACTCCTGTTACAGTCCCAGAAAGCATTTTTTTTAAGTCTTTCAGTGTTTTCTTGTTTCTAGTGTCACTGTTAAACATGGATGGGGGCTGCAGGGACACAGTCTGCAGACTTGTATGGTTTGCAGGATGTGTGACACTATGTCACAAAGTGCAGGGCATCTCAAACTGGTACAAGCTACAGCCAAGGAAATATCATCAAAATTTATAGATCGACTTGTTAAAGTCATTACAATTTTAAAAAACAGAAAGTTTAAAATTCAATACACATCCATATTGCACAGTACATATAGCTTAGTAAAATATACAATCATATCATACAATAATCTTGCCTTAATATAATTATTTACATAAATACAGTCACTGTCTTGCTAGTACTCCCCTTTTCATAGTACATTTCAGATCCATGACGGGAGTCTGACAAAAATTTTGTCGAATGCCCCGTCAGCGACACCGGCAGGTCGACCGCATTCTGCAGTTGGCTGCCGGTTCGCACTTTGTTCTCTTGTTTTCTTCGGGCGGCTGTGCCCCCTGCACCCCCCACTTAAGGATTCTCAACTCCAGTCAGAGCTGATTGGGGGGCTGCAGGACCCCTGACAGACAGTGTCAGGTTCCAGCGGGTCTTCCACCGTGGCTTGGTGCGTGGTAGCTGTGGGAGACCTCGCTGGTGAAATGTCACTGTCGGGGGGTAACCAATACATTTTCATATAACTTCACAAATTTAAATACCTCAATCTATCCACTAACCAAATACCATATTCCAACATGCTCATATAAGGGAATAAAATCTGCCATGTGTTTTTGGGCCATCTAGTTATCCACTAGCTACTCAACCTTTTCACTTAAATGTAACATTTTGGTTTCAATGACCCCAAGGAGGGACACCACTGCATTTAGGATCTCCACATTGTGGGACCTCAGAAGGAATATAACCATTAAATCAGGTTCAAACTCTAATTTTCCCAGTATATTACCCAACCAATTTCTCCTGGGTTCATTATACAATGGACATAATATTATAAGATGTTTTAAATTATCTATGTCCTTCCCGCATTTACATAAAACCTCTCCTTTTTGCTTAGTTGTACTATATAAATTCAATTTCATATTATTTGTTATAGATTTGAATCTATATCTTGTAAACATCTTTCTCCATCTAGGATTGCTTATCAGATCCAGATAGGTCTCACATTTGTGTATTCTTTTATTATGTTGCATCCATTTACAAATTTTATATTGTTTGCACATAGCCAAGTCCCTTTGTGTATATGTATCCCTAATTCTTTCATTATTTATTTGTTTACTCAATTCAGATGGTAATCTTAAACAATTTGAAATGTTATCTAACAAACCTAGAGGTTTTATAACCTCTTCGAGTATTCTTATATATGGCTAGATTATTTTTTGTTTATAATATTCAATAGCTTCCTCAAGAGATTGTCGTGGTAATAAAATGTTTTTCATTTTATATACCTTTATCCAATAGTTTACTTGTCTTAGGCAAATTTGACATGCAATTGGTAATTGACCCTATTCAGATCTTATAAATGTTGATGGTATACAATTTGGCAAGCCCAGAATTTTCTTAAAGGATTTACTTAAAAATTGTTTCTAATTTAACATTATTACTTTGCCCCCAAATTTCAGCCCCTTATATATCTGGTTCCTAAATTTTGCATTCATGACTTTTAATATGCCTTTCACTGAATAACCTCCATACTTATGTGCAAGGGCATTTTAAATAGGCAAAAACCTATTTGCTTTGCCCTCAACTTCCCTTAAATGTTTATTCCATGTTCCATCTCTAGCCAGTACCAGTCCCAAATAACAGAATTCATTAACCTCTTGTAATGGAATAGTATTGACTATATATTTGAAGGGCGTTAGCCCTACCTCCAGATACAATCACTTTTGTTTTATTGTAGTTTAATGCCAAGTCAGCCTTTTTGCATTCATTAGCAAATGTATTAAGCATTCTATTTATGCCCAAATAACTAGTAGATATAAATACCATGTCATCAGCAAAAGCTAAATATGGACATGGGGTATTTCCAATTCTTGGCATATGGTGTTCTAGATTATACATGCTGTTCAACACAGTTTGGAAATACAAATTGAATAACATAGGAGAAAGAGTACAACCTTGTTTCGCTCCTACATTAGTACTAAACCACTCGGTTAAACTTCCATTATTGGAATATCTAATGCTGGTATTATTTTGGTAAAGATATTTAATGATACCTAGAATTGACATATCAATCCATAATCCTTCCAATCTTTCCCATAATTTGACTCGATTAACCCTATCAAACACATTCTTCAGATCAATAAAGACACAATATAACTTCTGTTTTTTTATTTTATTATATTTGTATATTAAATGTGTTATTACTAAACATTGGTCTATTGTAGACTGCCCTGTTTTAAAACCTGCTTGTGCCACATCTATAACCCTATTTATTTCTACCCATGTACTTAATCTGTTATAAATTATCCTAGTAAACAGTTTTTCTGTAAAGTCTAAAAAACTAATTGGACGGTAACATTCGGGTTTACTTTTGTCACCTTTTTTAAATAATGGTATTATAATATTAAGTTTCCAACTTTCTGGAACTATCTTCTGTTTCCATATTGTGTTGAACAGAATCACCAAGAATGGTATCCATTGAGAAGCCACACTATTAATGACGCTAATAGGAACCCTATCGGGCCCAGGAGCCTTATATTTTTTGAAAGTTCTGAGTGCTTCCTCTATTTCAATAACTGTTATAGGATTGGGTACATTGTTTGATAGTCCATCATCTTTTATTCTATTTTGGTATTCCAAATTCTCTACACAAAAAATATTTTTATAATACTGCACCCATACATCAGGTTCAATAGGGGCATTCATTTCCACTCTATAATATTTTGTACCCTTGTTTACTATGTTCAAAAATGTTTTGTCATCTCTTGAGCTTACAGCTTCCTCCAGTTCTGTCCATAACTGGGACTGGCACTTACATCTACTATTCTTTAACACCAAATTGTACTCTTTCCTTAATTGGTTTATCTTTTTATTATTAGCAATGTTGGGATTATTTTTTTTTAATTCTTAACTGGCTATTAAGTTTCTTCTTAGCAATTTTACATTCTTTACTATACCACTTCTGTCCATCCCTTTTTACTATAGTTTGATCCCTTATAATAATGTTTCTCATATTACCCATAATAGTATTGAAAGTGGTTACTATTAACTTTGAATCCTTCTTTATAATTACTTCATGTAAGTTGTCCAATATACATCTTTCAATCATAATTTGTTTAAGATTCCTACAATCAATCATTTTCCAACCTATACAATTTTTTTAACTACTTCCAAGAAATCTCTTCCTATTTCTTTTATAGAGTGGCCATCCTCCAAATCAATTAGAAATTCCAATGCTGAATGCTGACTTTCCAAAGTTGATCGTATCTTTAAATTGACACAGTTTAAATTTACACAAATGTGATCAATTATTAATGTCCCATTACCTCCCTCATAAGTATAATTTCCTGGAATATCACTGATTAAGCATCCATTTACTAAAAGGCAATTTCTATCGCTTAATAACTTATGCACTTCAATCCCTCTCTTGTTAACAACATTATCTCTTGATTGCCTTTCAAACTTCAAATTCTTTGTGATCAACTGAGTCAATGAATACATCAAGTCATCAGATATCCCCTGTAAATTGCCCATTCTAGCATTTAAGTCACCAGTCATTATTATTTTGCAATTTGGATATTCTATTTGAATATTATCTAATTTTGATGATAATTTTTGTATCCAATCCCTGTCTTTATACCTACTATTGTCCGGTGGGGCATAGATATTAATTCCTCCAATCCTACCTCTGAAACTTGAACCATTAAAAGGCTTTTACTTTCAATGCATATCTATTTTGTTCTTACACTTGTTTTTAATCTACAAAAAATTACCACCCCACCCACATTTCTACCATATTTTTTTATATTTTTCTGCATTTTTTACATTGGATGTATATCACTCCAGGTAAACATCACCAATTGTCCACATCTCTTGTAAGCATGTAAAGTCATAACCATTCAAATATCTTATCGTCTACAGATCACCCAATCTATCCTGTAATCCGGATACGTTCCGTGACAATGTATTGATCCTTAGTCCTTCCCTAATTTCCTTCCTTTTCAGTGGTGCCCCTCCTTGAGTAGCCATTATTTGTCAATAGTCCAAGTCAATCAAAGCTTCATATCTATTTGCTGTTTTAATCATAGCTTTCCACACCTTGTTTTCAGGCCCAGTATAATGCCATTGTGCATCCTTTGTTGTTGATTCACAGTGGACATAAATACCTAACCCATCCAGTGCCCCTTGTTTCTGCAACAACAATTCATACATGCTCCCTTTTTTAGTTTCAGCATTATCTGTCCTTCTGTTTCCCATCGAATTGCATTTATCATTTCATTAGTGCAGACATGTGTGTTCAGCTGTGTATTTAGGGTGATAGCCAATTTGTTTCTAAAGTTAATATTATGTTCTGACTATAGTTGTTTTAGACCAAAAATAGATATTTCAATGTCATTATTTTCAAATGATTTTTCTACAGCATATAATTCTGGGAAAAAATCACCTAACAGTACTATTTCACTAATCTGAATTCCCAGCTTACACAATTCTTTAGAAACTTTGTTAATTGCTTTTAAAATATAGAATTGGTCTGTTACTGCCAATATCAATTCTGTTTCAGCTATAGGTCTAGTTATACTGATGCCTTCCAACATGTGTCTGCTTCCTCCAAGCACTAAAGCTAGAAGGTTCTTAATCATCATAGACAAATTCTCATCTGTTTCATTTGGCAAACAATACATACCATACAAAGGAAGTACAAAATCAGTCTTAACATTTTTGTTAAAAATGACTTAAATTTCTTTTGATGTTCACCATATTCCCCATCCTTATTACCCTTAACAACACTATTTTCTTTTTTCTCCTCATTTTCACTATCCTCCCTAGAAGTATCCACTATTAATTCTGGGATAATCTCCTGGGTTTCTTGTTCCTTATTGTTTTCCATACTTATATTAGCTCTTTTTCGGTCATTTTTCCCACTTCATGGCCTTTCTTTCTTCCAGCTTGTTGTTCTCTGTTCCCATTTCTGTTCTTTTTCTTTCTTAACTTCCTTTTACACCCTTTTCTATCCATAGCATCACTACCTTTCTTACCCTTCTTTAATTTCACAACCTCTATGCCTATATCCTCATTCTCCGCATTTAATACTTCTTTTTTCTTTTATCTGTTCATCTGATTTCTCATTTATAATAATTAGTTTCTCATCCTCCATTTTTTCAGTTGTGGAGCTCTTCTCTAGGACCCTACTATCCAATGTCTTGCCATTTACATTTTGTTTACTTTTTTGCTCTTCAGTTAACTTAATTTCTTGATCCTCACCTTTTTTCCAAAGTGCTGGAATCTTGTTCTTAAACTCTAGACAGATACTATCATTCCTTACTAATTTATCTGGTAACAATACACATTCCATGGAGTCCTCACATGACAAAACCCCAACCCCTACTTCCTCTGTTCTTGATTGATCATAGTTGGATTGTTTAGATGTATTATCAAAGTTTGACTGTTCTTTAGTCCGTTCCCACTCCCCATCCTGTTTGTTTACCAATTGGTCCAATCTCCCCTTGTTTTCTATGCTGATACCTTTCAGGAAAGCCAGGCCTTTCTTGATTTCCATCAATTGTTGGTACAGGAACAAATTGGCATTACGTGGGTCTCTGAGTGTTCCTACTACTTCACCAGTCAGCCCTTCTATATCTGGAAAAACTGGGCTTTGTGTACTGGTTGACCATGAGCCAAGGAAGTAATAAACCACAACCCTGGAAACAATGCACTCTAGCCCACTGAGGGGTTGCATGGAAACAAACTTTCATGCCAAAGTTCTTAATGCAAAAGTTACTATTTTAGTGGCAAGAGGATGCTCCAATGTTTTGCATGGCACTGCACTTCAACAGGAGGTTCTCTGTCGAAGTGCAGTGATGCAGAAAATGCTGGGGCATGTTGCATGCTGTTCCCCTTTGTGAGATACTTTGGGATTGCACTTTTTCACCATGGACAACTTTTTGGAATTGTAAGTTAGTGCCAGTTCAACCCCTTTGTGGGTTAAATGTGCCATTTCCAGTGCTGTGGAACTTTTAAAATTCAGATACAGATATAGACATTTTTCCTTTTTTACAGGACTATGATACAGATAGAAGCATACATCAATATCTTGTAGTTTGTATGACATCATGTTAATTCCTAATGTTGAAATTCTACACTGTAAGAACAGATTAAATTGGGAAATTAGAAAACAAAAGTTAATAAAAAGAAAATGTGTTTTTTGCCCAACCCTCTCACAGCATATTAAGGATTCTAGGGGGTGAATGATCCTACTGGGATGTAACATGGGCTACTGAGATAATCTAGCTGACTATAGTACAAGAACTTGAATGGTGGACTATTAGAATAAATAACATTGTACACAAGACTAATACAATTAAAGAAAATGTCTCAGTTTCAAACATTGCCTCGCAATGAAATGTTACTGAACTGAACCATATCAAGACTCAAGCCTGGTGTCGTAGGTATTAGGAATAATAGTAAAGAGGTCAGACACGAGCAGATAAGGTATAATACGCAGTTCAGCAGGATACTGGCATAGTATAATAAGGGGAGAAATTAGGTCAACTGCTCTCTAAAAGAGTAAGCTCTAGATGCTCAGGTGAGGGAAGCAGGGTGGAGGCCATAGGAGGTAGCACAGGGAGCTCTCATGCTGAGCATAAGCAGAGCAGACCGATATGTGCAGAATGGACAGCTTGCTATAGCACTGCCAGTGGCTTACTGCTAAAACAAAAAATGACAGCTGACAGGTAACAAAGAGCACTCTACTCTATAAACTACTACTGCTACTGTTTTGTGCTTGTAAGCAACATGTAAGGGCACCAGCCATAAGAGAGCAGAACAACATATCAGCTCTCATGCCCCCTCTTTAGATCTGTGGGGTGGCTATTATTGCATTGTACCATTGCATTTGTATTCCTTCTGTGTGCCCACCCTATGTAATGTTCTCCCCTCTCTCTGACCACCATATGACTATCTGTGCTTGGCAGCTGAAGATCGAGAGCAGTGAGTCTCTAAAACAATGAACACTAAATAGCAGGACTAGCATCCTTCTCATCCCAGCTGCTGCTTCACTGTTTTGGCAAGCTGATAGAAAAAAAGGGGAAATCGCTTGTCACTTTCCTTTCAGCCCCAACTGTAGGCTTCAACTCTTCTCATCCACCACTGCTCTGTTGCAGTTCCAGCAGGGAGATGTTTCTGGATCTGGTAAAGTGAAAGTGTCACTTTCACTTTCAGTTCTGTACAGCAGAACTGGGCTCATTTGCACATGATCCTCCTCCTCTTTCTCTCCCCCCCCCCCACCACTCAAGTCAGTAGCCTGGGGAGAGAGAAAACAAAAACTGGGAAAGTCTTTAAACAAGCTCTGAGGAGCAGAGCAAGTCCCTTTCTGAGTGCCTGACTCTACCGGCACAGTTATGGTGGTCAGACGAGAGGGAGCACACACTACAGCCCCTTTTTTCTTGCACAAAAGTCACCAACTTACAAATGCCTGCAACCATTTATACATGCAGCCCAGCACATTACAGAGCAAGGTATGTACCATTTAGAAATACTGGCCAAAATCACTACAGTTGTGAACTATTGGGCAAATCTCTTGCTAGCCCTGATGGCCTTACACCACAATTTAACGGGCCTGTGCCTGCAGCAGGGTGAAAAGCAGTAAGATGATAGGGACAATGTTGATAATTATATGTAAGTCTTCCCCTGAAGGTGGCCATCCTGTAGGAGAATGAAAAGGATCAGGAAGAAGGGATAGAAAGAAAAAGAGATGCTGCTGCACAACAGACTCTGACTACAGCACAGTTAGGTGCTTTTGTGAACACTGTTTCATTACTTTACAGGTACCTTTATCTGGCACTATGAAGGAGGGGTCTTACCACGGTGGTGTCGCTTATCACTAACCCTTTCGCAGCACAGGACCCTAAACCCTGTCACACCTGGCTACATGCTCTAAGACCAGGGTCCCTTCCTCTTTCTCCAAAAACTTCATAAATGGATGGCAAATGCTTCCATGTCTTTTTTTTTATATTTTTATTGCTTTTCCAAACATGCTTAGTACATATGAAAAGAAATTTGGTTTCAAGTACAGAAACTATGTGCCACATCTTATAAGCAGTATAACAAAACTTGCCATTCATTGTTACCTTATAAGGGGTCATATAAGATTGTATAATGATAACATTTACCTGAATAAGGTCCATAATTAGCCCTTACAGCAATGACAGGATCACCAGTCCAACAAAGTCCGAGATGTTTATGCCATGCCTATGGCATTTTTGAACGTCACCTGTGTGACGCAGTGAGACCTGGTAAAATACTGACATACAAAAAGCTGTGGGATACAGAAAAAAGAGCATGAACTCATCTTTGCACCCACTGCTACAAACACTGTATGAAGGATTTCATAGAGAGAGTAGTTCATGTTAGTTAAATGTATTTCTGTAAAGGTGCTGTGCTGCTAGTCTTGGAGCAACTGTCAACTTTAAACATATCGCTCTTTAGGCTGACCTGCAACAGTATATATGCAGAACCTGTATAAGTGTCAAACAAGATTAGCAATACAATGCAAAATGGGCTGAGCCAAGTATCAGAATATCTACATTTATGCTCAGGGCTGCAGAAAATCAGCCCCTGCACGAAAACAGCATGTTAATCACTGCCACAAGGTGCAGTCATTTTAAGTTACCCAGCTCCCTTTGTAAGTATCAGACCATGTACCAAGCAGAAATCAAATGAAATGCATTTTATTAGGATTTTAGTCTGGAGTCCACAGCATCAATAGTAAAGCTGTCAATAACAAAAAAAAAAAAGAATAGATCCACATCCTTAGCCGCTCAATAGAACAACCAAATACAACAGTAATTTAGAGCACATAGATGTTATATTATTTGAATTTGAGGAACCATCACAAAGTTTACATTGAAGCATAGGCCTCATTCCTCCCCTTCTCCTTCAGGTACAGTCCCCTGTTCTTTTTGTACAAAATCTCTTTTAATTACCTTCAGTCTTTTTCCAGCTTCAGCAGGGTCAGTATACAAATAAGTTTTGCCAGCACAGACTCCACGCAGGTGGGCAGAAAACTGTAAGGAGTGCATCACTCCTAAAGCACAGAGGCCTGATCTTACCACCTCAAAACCTTTCTGCCTCTGCCTGGTAGCGAAGCTGAGATCCGGGAACACATAGCAGGGAGTTCCAATAGAAAACTGTAGCTGGCCCTTCTTCTTGGCTTCAGAGAGGATATTATCTCTTATCTGCTGCCCCAGTGTCACAAGGACTGCATGGGCTTGTTCCGAGTTTGATGGCTTGCATCGAGGATTTACCCGATAAGCTCTTGCTATCAACCTCTGTGGCTGCTTCCAGATTGGATTCTGCAGATTCCCACTGAGAAAGGAAGCACACAAGGTGCCTTTTTCAAAACACAGCTCGGCCACTGCCTTGCTGTACTGGTTTCTGGACAATTTTTTTCCTACTCCCACACCCCCTCCTCTCTCCTTTATTAAGTATACTTCCCCAGTGATCCAAGCCCCCTGAGGCCTCACACTAGTCAATTACAGCAACTGCTTAAAGGGGCTTTCCTCTCTGTAACTTCTTAAAGGGGTGATCCTCTCTTGAGCTCCCTTGTCTCCTCTAGACAATTCCCTGATATTCTTCATGAAGCGTAGTCGGTAGGATACCCCTGCCTGTTGAAGATAAATCCTTAAGACATCTGTGCCATCAGGCTGTTTTCATGTATCTTTGCATACCATCGATCCCTGTCTCTTTTAGCTAGTCTAACACGGAGCAGTGATCCTTGAGACTTATAGAACTTAGCTAGTGAGTCTTGGTGCAACTCGCACCCTGTTAACACATTGGGCAATCATGGCAGTCCTCGTGTGGTTTCAATGACATACCTGCTTATGTATGGTACCCCACGTGACAGACCATTCGAGCAGAATTGACCCCAGCATAGAGTCATTCCTACCACTGCTAGACTGCCTTTATATTAATACTACATATAATTTATGCTGCCACCACATGACTCCGCACCCTTCTCACTTTGTGGAATCTCCTCGAGGTGGGACCGCTACCTTGTTACCAATATGTGGCCCCTCACCCCAACCACCCAAAACCTACACATCTTGGTGCTATACTGGATGGACAATAGACTACGCATCCCTAGGTCAGCACAAGGGAAAACTTTGGACTCCGGACCCCTGCACTCAAACTTATACTAGATGAAGAAAGATTTGTGCTTTCAAACTACTCCTTGCTGCCCTAAGGAAAATTGTGTTCCTACTGCTTTTGTGTTCAGCTAATGTTGACCTCTACCCTAGTCCCACAAAAGCTCTCTCATCTCCATCCGACCTTACAAGACTGAAAGGAGTCAGCTTTATGCATGCAAATGTTTGCAGTCTTTTAAAGAAATTTACATCAGTCCAGGCATGGATTACTCATACTGCACCAGACGTACTTGTGCTCTCTGAATCCTGGCTTCGGGCACCCACCCCAGATAGAGAGGTTAACATCCCTAACTACCTCCTATTTAGAGCCAATAGGCAGCCGGGGGGGAGGCAGAGTAGTCATCTACGTCAAAAACAAATTTTCAGTGTCCATCCTAGACTCTACCTCTGTTGCAGGTGGATGCGAATGTTTGTCCCTTAAAGCTGAACTTTTCCCATCAATGGCTTTCCGTGTCATAGGCTGTTATAGACCACCAGCCGCGGGACCTCTGCTCCTGTCCCATCTGTCATCTATTATGGGCTCTGTCCCCATTGAAACAATGATTCTAGGAGACCTTAATTATGATTGGTTGACTAAAGTGCCGTTACCCCTGAAGCAATTCTGTAACTCCCATGGGTTCACACAACTTATTACTGAGCCAACTCGCATCAACAAGAAAAACCCAATGAACAGCACTCTATTGGATGTCCTTCTCGTAAGCAAACCATATTCCTTTTCCCATGCCGGAATTTTTTCAGCTGATGTTAGTGACTACTGCTTTATTGCTGGTATAAGAACTGATGCTAAACCCTCACCAACATCTAAATTTTCCACTAAAAGGTCCAGACGGAACTTCAATCCTCTTACATACTTCAATGAATTAAAAAACTCTTCGCACTGGCAGAGTTTTTACCTTGCCAAATCGGTGAGTAATGCCTACGACATCTTTCATGAAATTATAACCAGTGCCCTAAATAACCATGCTCCTCTGGTAAAAGCATGTATAAAAGCTAGAACGTGTCTTTGGTTCTCAGTGGACCTCAAGGATGCCTTACTAAAAAGAGATCAACTTTGGAAAAAGGCTCGCAAATCACACACAGATGAAGACTGGTGTCTCTTCAGGACAGCTAGAAACACCTGCACTAAGATGGTCAGAGAGGCCAAGGCCAATTTCTACTGATCCGAGCTAGATTCTGCATCAAAATGCCCCACCAAGTTCTGGTCCACACTAAAAGAACTGACTGGTCATTCTCCAGGAAATGTGCTTCCCTCCAAAATTACCACTGACAATGCTATAATCAATGAAAGAAACAAGATCCTGCAGGCCTTCAACAATCATTTTGCCACTGCAGGCCTAGCATTCGATAATGAGCCGGTAAGCAGACTACACCCACAGATCAACACTAAGCTTCCGGAACCAAGTAACAATATTGTAACCTTCTCATTCTTACCCACCTCTGTAAAGGAAGTTGAAGATCTTCTCCTAAAGTTGGACACTAAAAAAAGTGCTGGGGTTGACTTCTTCGACCCATATTACTTGAAAATTGCTCATCACATCCTTGCCGCACCTATCTCTTACTTACTCAACCTGTCTCTATCGCGAGGTTCCCTCCCTCAGTTATGGAAAGTTGCTCACGTCATCCCCCTGTTTAAATCAGGGGATCCCTGTGACCTAAATAACTATAGGCCAATCTCCCTCCTCCCCATACTCTCCAAGCTCCTAGAAAAAATTGTGGATACCCAGCTGAGATCTTTCATAGACAACTCGAAGTTACTAAACCCTATGCAGTCAGGCTTCAGAGCAAAGCACAGTACCATTACGGCCCTGGCAGAAGTAACTAAGGACTAGCAATGGGACTTAGACAACAAAAAATTCATCTGTGCAGTTTTCCTGGATCTCAGTAAGGCCTTCAACACTGTTGACCATTGTTTGCTCCTCTCCACTTTACAAACAATAGGCCTAGACTGAACCTCCTTGTGTTGGTTCCATGATTACCTCACTCGTAGGCAACAACAAATCAAGGCTGAAGGGCAGCTTTCTTCACTTAAACTGATAAAAAGAGGTGTCCCTCAGGGGTCCATATTGGGACCATTACCATTTGCTATGTATATCAACAGCCTGGATGTAGGCATTAAGGAAACAAGCATTCACCTCTTTGCTGACGACACGGTGCTCTACATAAGTCGTGAATCTCCTGAAGCTGCCTGTGGCGACCTGCAAACCAACTTTAACATCCTGCTGCACCAGCTCCTCAGTAAAAGACTACTACTTAATGCCAAGAAAACCAAGGCAATGCTATTCTCACCAACTGGCCGGGGGTATATTCTGCCGCTGCTGGTCCATTACCTTCTATCTCCACCTTACTAGGTGAACATCTTGAATACGTAGCGAAATTCAGGTATTTGGGTGTCTGGATAGACAATAAACTCTCCTTTGTGGAACATATAGAAGAACTGCTGAAAAAGCTGAGGCAGAGGCTTGGACTCTTCTTCAGAATAAATTGCCTCCTGACCGCAGATGCCAAAAGACAGCTAATCCAATCCACGTTCTTCTCACTAATTGACTATGCTGACTTTATATATGGCCAGTGCCCAGCTTCACACCTTGCTAAATTGGACGTACTGTATCATAGAGCTCTGAGATTTATAAAAGGCCTCCCCTTTTCTACCCACCACTGTTCATTATATGCAGCTGTGGGTTGACCCTCCCTTCAACACAGGCGGTATAGAAATTCAGCCCTCTGGAAGCTCCGAGCCATCACCAACAAACTCCTGCAATACATTGCTGACTGTCTCCCACTAAGCCTGATTGGGAATTATGCCTTGAGAAGTCACTCGCTGGTTTCCCTGAAAGTACCTAGGGTTGGTACCAGCTTTGGAAGAGCAGCCATAAACTTTGTCCTGCCCACGCTTTGAAATAGGATACAGAAATCGCTGAGACTTAGCTCCCCTGTTAGTCTTGCTATGTTCAAGATCCTGTATGCCAAAACATTTGTGAAGCTCTGTAACTGTTTCCACCATTCCTAGTTGTCCAGCTGACATTTCTGCTCAATCTAAGTCCTTCCTGTTCAAACTAAGTGTTCCCTTACCAAGATTACTCCCCCCCCCCCAGTCCATTCTAGTCCCACCAGTACTACCAGTTCACCTCAGTCCATTCCAGTCCCACCGGTACTATGTACTCACTGCAACACACTCCCCATCGCCCACTCTTATGCCCTGATACCACCTGCTTAGTATCCCAGAATCTTTCTGCCAACATCCCTACCTCCTACGCGTGCGCTTTTCCATATCCCAGGGACTCCTTTACAGGCTATGAACATGTTATTGATGGATAAGATTATAAATGCATCTCTGTATATATTATTTACCTTTATTTCTACACTGTATACATTTTGTTGTATATGTCTTGCTACTGTTGTTTTATGTATATTTTACTTGTACTCTGTTCTGTACCCTCAATCATGCAAACTGTAGGTCCACCTTGTAAATGAGCTTGCTCAATGGTGATCGCCTGGGTAAATAAAGATTTTGATTGGTTGATTGATTGAGTTTATTTTCTGCAACAATCCCTGTCAGTTACTGCTGTCTGGGCTGCTGAATTGGTAGCAGCTTTTGCCTCATTTGCCATGGTTTGCAGCTTCCTGTCCAGATGTTCAAAACGAGAGCCCAGTTCTAATTTGTTTTGTCCAGATCGTGAATCACTCTCAAAAAGGCCACATTAGAAGGCTTGCCACTCCCTCCACTCTCCGGTGTTGATCCACTTACCCCAGCCTGTTCAGTCGGCTTCTGTTGTTTCATCTTTCTGCTGTCTGGAGGAACGGCAACACAAGGCCTGCCCATTTTGTGAGATATAACACATTTGGTATCCTCAGATTCAACTCAGTAAGCTCTTTCTTTCTATTTAATTTCTCTATGGGAAGAGAATGGATTTTAAAACTGTTTTAGCTGCAGAAAGTGCAAAACAGCAGGAGCTCCCATTGTTTGCACCTGTTCCAGTCAGCTGCTAGCCACACCCCCCCCCCAACAATGCTTTCAAATCTTTCGGTTTGAAAGTGTAACCAGGCTGTAGTGATCTCATGTTCTTCATTTCTTTACACTTTGCAACCCACTCTAATTTGATAGGAGATTGGGGTTAAGCCATTTGAGAGTGATACAGTTGCATGCTGCCACTATACATACAGTATATTATATTTTTTTTTTGCTAAAAAAACTTCATTAATCCTTACAGTACTGTGGGAGTATATGTACATCCTGAATCTACTCCACACTAATGCACCAGTTAGGGTTCAGCTTAACACCGCAAAAGTAGGGAAATGCAATGTCAGGGTTTCCAGCTCTAACTCTACCCCCAAACCCCTGAGCAGCAAAAGGAAAAAAATGAGTATTTTGGGAATCTGGAGTCTTAATGAATCAGTGGTGGGGTCTTCCTTGGGATTGTAAACCCTACTGCCCACCCCTTTCCCTCAGCAAACAACATCAGATGTGATCTCCTTTCTTCACACAAGACAAAAACTCCTAATAGCACACAAAGGGAAGAACATACCAGGACTACACACACAAATCAAAACACTCTGCACAACATATGTTTTTGCAGATGTTGTCTGTACTACTTTTTTAAGCCAGCCAGAGAATGACTTAATAAAAGTATATTAAGCAGACAGACAGCTTTCTTTTTAGATAAGGTGGAGAGGAAAAGTAAATGGAGCATGAGAGGAAGAGAGGGAGATTAGGTAAGGTAACATTTATTTATATGGCACCCAATCCCAGAAGCTCTGTGCGACTTACATAAAACAGGCAGGGTAGTGCAAATAAAATAAATTACAGGTATAAATACATTAAAATTAGTGTTGTGCAAAATTGAGAAATCCGTGCATTTCACAAAATATTTAACGGGTGTGAAATGCAAAATTCTGCCTGAAAATTACAAATTTTCACCTGAAAATTGTGAACTTTCACCTGAAAATGGTGAAATTTCACAGTGAAATATGACATTTTGTGATTTTTGGGTGATAGTTCACAATTTTCTGGAGAAATTTCCCAATTTTTGGGAAATATTTTGCATTTTGCACCCGCAAAATATTTCACTAAATGCATGAATTTCACTAAATATTTTGCACTGTGAAATTTTTATTCGCATCATTTCTAATTAAAATACATCATACAGCACATAAGATCAGTAAACACGGTCTTAAAAACATAAAACAGGTCTGATTAGTCCTACTTTGCCAGCTTAAAAAGATAAGTCTTTAGACCCCTTTTAAAGAGGACAGGAAACAAATAAAATTATCCAAACCTTTGAGACATTTATTATATTCTTGATCACAGAAAGGCTCATCCAGTTGAGCCTTACCTCAAACTAGAATTTAAAAAAATAATTTGTATCTTTGAGGAGAGGACAGATAAACCAATATAGCTGACGCTTAATATATGTAGAAGGTATTGGTTCTTGATTGTCCCACTCACCCTTAAATAATTAATCTATACCACTGTTTATTCCTTTTTATTAGGTTTATTCAAATATACTGAAATAACTTCCAGTCCATAAAAATTTCAATGTTTCAGGTAATCCCTTCTTCAGGAAAGACTGTTTTTTTTGTGTTTTTCTAATAATTCTTTTTTTTTCTGATACAATGTTTCAGGGGCAAAAGACATATACTGTTGGGTATCACCTGCATAGCAGTGAAAATCCAAACTGTAATGCCTACTGAGCTCACCTAGGGGTAGCATGTACACCGCAAATAACACTGGCGACAAGATTGATCCTTGAGGAACTCCATGTGGCACGAGCTTCAGGGAGGAGAAATTCCCCATCACCACCCATTGCTTCCAGCCCGAGAGATAGGCCTCAAACCAGTTAATAACATTACCGGTGAGTCCACAATATTCTCTAAGGTGATCCAGAAGCACAAAGTGATCCATGGTGTCAGATGCTGAAGAGAGATTGAGGAGAACAAGAATTGACCTGTCTCTTCTATCTCTTGCCCTGAGGAGGTAATTTTGCACCCTAACCAACACCATGTCAGTGCTATACCTAGCCCTGAAACCAGACTGGAATGGCTCATAGATGTCAAAGGCCATGAGATGCACCTTGAGCTGCTGCGCTATTTTCTCAACAATCTTTCCTAAAAATGGAAGGTTGGAGATTGGTTGATAATTCTTCAGGACATCAGGGTCAAGTGATGGATTCTTCAAGAGGGGTCTCAGGCTGGCCCGGTGGCACTGAGAGTTGAGGCACTGGATGCCACACCTCATGCCACACCAGCGACCTGGGTTAGGGAATGTGCCCAGGATGCCAGGGATTGGCAGGGGTTGGAAAGGATTGAGCATCCAGAGGGCTGCTCTCCTTTCCCGGGGGGTTAGGATAGATGCTATTCTGGGGGCCCCTAGCAGTTGCTGGAGGTCACAGCATCTAGTGGCTCTCAAGAAGGGGAAAGCTGCAATGGATGTCTTATAAGTGTGTGAAAGAATGTGACACACTGCATGCAGGATGTTATTGCACATCCAAGCTCAAGGGAACAAGTAAGCAGGAAAATCCCTGATCCCTGGTAGGCGAAGGTGGGGATGAGGGACCACCCTCTACACCCAATGCCAAGTGCGTCGGCTGCCTTTCTATGCTCCGTACACTTCCTGGATGCCCGTCAAGATTTTCAGAAAGGTTGTCAGAGGAGAATTGCGGTCCCACCCTGGGGGGGCTTAAATCCAGGGCAACGGTCACCAGGAGAGATGGAAATGGAGCTGGGCCAACCAAATGGCAGGACTGAGCCTTCAGGCTGGGTGGGATGGAGGTGAGTTGAGCATCCCCAATGGAGAGAGTCTGGGGGTCGAAGTTAGGAGGGATAAACAGAGGTAAAAAAAAATAGAGGGGTCTCACCAGTGCCTCTTTCAGGGCATCAGGAAAGCCTCCTCCTGACTGTGAACACTGGGTAATCCTGGGGAATACAGGACCAATGGTCTTGAGACATCTCAGCAAGAAACAGATTGGGGCCAGGTCCAGTTCACAATAAGTGTACCTCAGCTTCAGGATCACCTCGATGACCTTGGCCATCTCCACTGATCTAAACTCCTCTCAGACAGTAGGAGTGCCTCTGCTCCTACCTGACTGATCACTTTAAGGCAAAACTTGCCTCACTGACAAGATCCCCAACTGAATGGAGGACACCCTGTCAGAGAAGAGCTGAGCAAACTCATCATACATTGTGGTTAAAAGAGCTTTTATTGGCTGTAGACAGACTGCGTGAGGTAGTCTGTCCACAGTCCAAAAAAGCTGAGATGGTCTGTTCCTCCCAGCGGCAATCTCCCTGGACAGAAACTCTGCCTTCTTACTGTTGATTGGCCCTTGGTACTCACAATACAGAGTACGCATGGCCAGTTTGTTCTCCTTGGAATGGGTCTTTAGCCAGCAATTCTCAAACTTACGACCCCTGATCTTCATCACCTTGAGAGCCCCATCAAATCAAGAGGATGTCAAGAGATAGGATCCATGTCATATACAGGCCAGTATAATAGCATCAAGTGCCTCTTATACTGCCTTATTATAGGTGGACACCGCCTTGCCCATGCCAATAGCACATGTGCAGTAGCAGTGACACCAGATAAATCGGTTACCGCCAACAGTCCATCTGGGGACAATCCCTTTAAAGGGCAATAGCTGATCATCTCAATGGAGGGAGGGGACTATCAGGGGGGCCCCAAATGAGAACTCCACCATGCAACGATCAGACCAAGTGACACAATCTGCCTTGAGGTTCATGACCTTAATCCCCAGTGAGAAGACCAAGTCCAGTGTGTGGCCATGGTGATGGGTCACAGAAGTAACAAATTGTGTAAGTCTTGGTGATGTCATCAACTAGAGGAGATCATGCCTAAAGTGCGAGGATTCCTCATCGATCCAGGCATTGAAGTTCCCCAGAATCAACCATTGGTTGGACAGGAAATTAGATTAATTTGAGATCAGTGGTGCCCGGTGTATCTTTTGTGGTTGATTTATAAAATCCCTGGACTCAGAGAGGATTAGGCTAACATAGAAACATAGAATTTGTCAGCAGAAAAGGACCACTTGACCCTCACAATCTGCTCAGATGGTCCCTGCCTAACCTGTGTTCGTAACTCCTAACTGGTCTCTGGTGACCCTTCCTCCTCCCTGCCTATTTACTAATATTTCAATATGTCTGTCTCATGCATGGTTAAAACCTCACAGTGTTTTTGCCTTCACCACTTCTTCTGGCAGTCTTTTACAGACATCTACTACTCTTTCAGTAAAGTAGTACTTCCTCACAGCCCTCTTAAAATCCACCCCCCAGCTTCATCATGTCCTGTGGTTTTGGTGCTCATCCTTATTCAAAACAGTCTCCCCTCCTGCACCCTGTTTATCCCTTTGAGGTAATTGTAGGTCTCAATCATGTCCCCTATTCCTCTCCTCCTGGGTGTACATGTTGAGATCCCCATTTCTCCTCATAGGGCTTTTGGTGCTATCCCCCCACACTGTTATAGCTGCCCTTCTCTGGATTGGCACCACCCTATCTATTTACTTTCTGAGGCACAGCCTCCAGAACTGGACACAACACTTCAGATGGGGGCTCATCTGCTGCAATAGAGTGGGATACAGTGGCAGCACCACCTCACTCTTCCTGCTGGTCATACCACTCCCAAATTTGCATCCCAGCATCACACTGGCCCTACCCTATGCTTTGTCACACTGCTCTGCCACTTTTAGGTCATTAGATATGATAACCCCAAGGTCCCTTTCCTGTGACTGAGAGTACCTCCACAACTTGCTGACCCTTTGATTTGGCATTAGCAGTGGGTGGCACCAGTGCTTACATCTCAGTGGTTAGATCACCAGTGTGAACCAGAATAATTATATAGCAGACCTATGTCTGAATTACTGAACAGTGGTTTATCTGCTTTTTTCCACATCTATGTGGATTACAGACTGTTTAAAATTATTTTTTTAACATACAGTTACCCTACTACATAAAGGTTCTAAATAGTTTGGAAAAGCATCTGAACCTTTTGTTGCTAATCATTACTTTTTAGAACCTCAGAACCTTTTGAGGTTCTCCCACCCCTAGTTTCTATGTAGGAATGGTTGCTTCTTGTATCTGCCAGGCCCTTTGTCCATGTTGAATAGTGTCCTTGGACACATGCAAACACTACAAGTTATATATGATTTCTAGAACTTTTCTAATGCTTCTGATTTTCTGTGCATTTATTTATTTTATTTAATATTTTGTTTACAGGGTAAGAAAGGCAAATATTGAACATTTTCTAAGGGGACCAAGACACAATCAGAATCTTGGAGAATTAACAATGCAATGCCACTGCAGGGCCACTGCAACAATGTACGTGTGGTTTTGGTACTGTGGAATTCAAAACAACCTGCTTCAAACTTTTACAATCTAAGCCTGTGCGAGTATGGATTAGCAATGACACTTTTTAAAGGGACATTGCCAACCCCCTTAGACCTCATAGTGTACCTAGTTTAAAAAAACACATTTTATGATTGCCAATATTCTGTAAAGATTGCTGATGTAGCTAGTACGTTTGATTCTGATTTTTTTTTCTATTAAAAAGTGAAAAACAGACTGCCCACCATACTGGTGTTACCACACAAAAAAAAGGTTTGTTTACATTCTTTGATCAACTCCCATTGCATCTTTCCTGACTTGGTAACATCCCCAACATAATGTAGCCACTCATGATGTGGTGGGAGTTTAGGAGACTATTGCACCATGAGTGACTGTACTGTTTAGAGGTGGTTCTAAAGTTCAATACGTCTTCAGTTAGAATAGCTAAAGGATCTGAAATAAAACAAAGTTGTGTTTGGAAAAGGCAAGCAATTGTAAAATGTGGTGTTTTAACTAGAAATAATATGATGTAAAACAGGTTGACAATGTCCTTTTAAGAGGGAGACTAGCCATATTATCTTACTTGAGGCCCAGTAGAAAACCTACATCAACTGGTTGGATCATAATTAACTCTTCTGCTGCAGATGCTGAAGTCAGCAACAAAAAAATATGATATGATAGGTGTGCTTGATTGCTGTATGCCTGGGGTGCATTGTGAGGCATGAGACTGCAGACCATGTGCCTTCAACCACTGGGAAGTGCAGTGATCTTGCATAATGCACACCATGGAGTGTGTTATTACCCTCATACAAGGCCACTGATTTACGGTGTTTAAAGTAATGAAATTCCATTTTCAAAACTTAAAATTCCTGAATCACACTGGTAATTGCCAATCTAATTTCCAGATTTTTCCAGGATTCTGCTGTAAAACTTTCAGTATTTGTATAAATATTCAGAATAAAGAAAGTCTAACTATAAAACAACTCAACAAAAGAAAAATTAGAATAATACAGGAAAGGCTTTAGAAAAAATTCAAGTTCTATAGATTTACTGATCTTATAAAAAGTGCCAAATTCAGTGAAATACTTTGCTTTTACTGGTGTGTAGAAAGTTCAAACTGGAATTTTAGTTTGTGTTCTGATACAAATTGAAATTCAGTGACCTTGTACTTATAAAATGGGTTTCTTTGTAAAAAAATGTGTTACTTAAAATAAACATGTTTCAATATGTAGAAATAGTTCTACCAATGGCTAGAACTTGATAGCATTTTATGTTTTGCCTTACGGCTTCTGTTCTAATGCGGCTACTGTAGTTGTAAGTTTTATTGCTTTGTGTAGATCTCAGTAACTGCCCCTTCTTTGTTGTGTGACTGTTCTCCTTTCATGAATTATACTAAAAAAGTGGCTTTGATTAGCGTGTCTGTTGGTGATGCTTTTTGTGGTTATGATCAAGTAGTAAAGTATATGATAGTGTAGGAGAGACTACACAGCTGCCACAGTGTGGTTAACAACTCCAGTGGTTGACTTCAACAGCTGGACATCTGAAAGTGAATGCTTTTCTGTTTGTTTTGTGCACCAAGTCACAAAGGCATTTGGACAGATAGGACCATGTATTTCTCTTTCAATTTTAATTTTGTTAACGGGATATTGTCAGTGACTATTACGATTTCCAGCTCATTCACAGCACAAGTTGCCTCTCATCTTGTTACAAACTGCTCTGCCTGCAGGATACAAAGATGTCACTATATTGACTAAATCTAACTTGTAGCCTTTATTTAAAATAAAAATACATTTTAATCACCCCAACCTGAGTGCCTCCCGTGCATCCACAAGGTGATATGGCACTGAGCTGTGGGCTACACTCATTTACAAGTTAGTTTGTAATTTTGGTAGGCATGTCACTAAAATCCTTCGTCTGTTTCTAAGTCATTCTCTGAGCTGAGGAAATGTGTCCCTGTTTGAAAATAAGTGCTCTAACCATTTGAAACAAGCACTTGAAATTTCAATCTGCGACAGCGGGCACACATACCTGGAGTCCCAGCTTCAATTTTCAAGCACTTATTTCAGGTGGTTAGAGTGCTTGTTTTCAAAGGTGAGACACATTTCCTGAGCTCAGAGAATGATTTAGAAACAGAGGAGTTGCTTTAGTGATATGTCTACCAAAATTACAAACTCACTTGTGACTGAGTGTAGCCTGCAGCTCGGTGCCATGTCATCTCATGGATGTGCAGGAGGCATTCAGGTTGGAGTGATTTAAATGTATTTTTATTTTAAATAAAGGCTACAAGTTACTTTTTAGCTAATACAGTGACATTTTTGTATTTATTTATTTAGTTAGTTAGTTTTTGTTGACCAGTAATGTAGAACTATGTAGTTCTGCCTATTTTCAGCCTCATCCCAGGGTAGGGGAGTTGCCAAGGGAAACCAAATGACAGTGATCCAGATTAAGATATTGGTGGTATTTTTAGTGAATGGGGGAGATTTGGCTAGGACACTTGGGGAAATTACCCATCTCTTTTCAGAAAGTGCCATGGGATCTGTAATGTTCACCTGTATAACCACCAGAACAGGTATCACTATGTTAAGTGTCAGTTAACTATACTGTAGTTACAGTGTAACTACATTGTAACTGCATTGTAATTGCAATGTAGTTGCATGCATTATACATGTAATTACAGTGTAATTACCCCTATTGCATGTAATAAATGATTACCTACTCTGCAGTTACACTGAAACAGACACGTAAAGAAAGTGTGACCAATCTGAGATTAGTTCAAGTGCTAGGATGACCATGGATTGAGAAAAATCAACCCACAGTCATGTGATCCATTTAAACCAATTATATTTCTTGGTTACTTCTACCCATTTTATAACAAGCACTGAATTTATTTAATGTGTTCATGTGTGTGTGTGTGTGGGGGGGTGACCTGCAGGCTAACATATTAAAACATCATCAGAATGCGACAGCATAACTCAAAGTACTGCAAAAATAGCCATAGTTGCACTCACAATGTAAACAGCAATTGAAAAGTTTAGGAGTGAATAACAAACTGAAATGCTGCTGTGATAATTAGCCCATAGTACTCTTTAAATTAATTATTTATGACAGTGTCAAGAAATAATTGCCTTAAATTAATCAATAATGACACCCAACACTACTGTATAATATCCAAACTACAATATCTTTAAACAAATCAATTATGGCATCATTAAAACTCAACGTTCTTAAGTTTCCTTCCCAAAACTCAAGACCCAGAACTTTCTTAAACAAAAGTTTTCACAACCTGTTAGATGTGATCCCTCCCCAACCCCAGGCATAGACAATTCACTGAAAAATAAGGCATGGAGACTCCGCTTTAAAAATATAATTATTTAATTGTAAACAATAAGTTCATCTTTTACACAAAACATTGTTTTCAAAAAGACATCCACTTACTGTACCATAAAATATCAAAGTTCAACTCCAAACAAACTGGCACTGCACTTAAAAGCTGCTCCCCTGTAAGCCATGTTTGAGTTTTTGCCTCTCTGTATCTATGGCAAAAACCTTTCAATGATGCAAACAAGCACTAAACTCATTAAACAGCAAGTTTACTTACTGAACAAAGAAATTAATCAATCAATGTCTCTTGTCTTCTGGAAAAGTTATAGTACAATCCTTTCCTGCACTCTCCTCAAACTCCAGCAGTGACAATTGAAGGCTATCTCTGAGCCCGTACCACATAAACAAGTACACATAGGCAAACAGACACAATGACTGATCACTGATCTGTGACTAATAAAATAACTATTCGACACTCCAAACATGAACTTTGAAATAGCAAAACAGTTTGCAAAACAATTTAGCTAATCGTTCTTCAGCTGTATGTGTCTGTGTCACACACACACACACACACACACACACACACACACACACACACACACCTGGTATGAAGGGTAAAATTGAGCTATAACAGCTTTGTGGTACATACAGAAGAAATGTTAGAAAAGAGTACTGTATAAGACATTAGTGTCATCGAAAGCCACTAACAAGCTCAGTACCTAAAGGGCAAGTGGATTTATAAGCACCTTACCCCTCTGAGATCAGTCAACTTTTTCTGAATTAATTTAAAGCATTTATTTAAATATGGAAGTTAACTCCTGTACAACCAGAAAAGTTTTAAAATCTTGAGCAAATGTTAAAATGAAGTCATGTTTGGCCACTAAGTGCATTATATCAAACAAATGCTAGAAACATTCAATGTACTCATGAAATAATGCCATACCAGCAGAGCACTGTCTATCTGCCTGTCTGTTCTGTCTGTCTATTCTGTCTGTCTTTCTATCTGCCTGCCTGTCTGTCTGTCTGTCTGTCTGTCTGTCTATCTATCTATCTATCTATCTATCTATCATCTCCCACAAGAGACATGCCATGCCACAAGAAGTCAGGGTAATATTACTCTCCATTCAGCTTCACTGTTGACATTTTACATATATGGCTTTTCCCTATTGTGTGTTTTTTATGTGTTACAGATTTCCCTTTATTTTTCTTCACTACGGGCGGAATTGGTATTTTAAATTACTCCTGTTTCATATTGTTCTGTACAGCACTTTGACCCCTCAAGATAAGGAACTATATAATTAAAGAAAATGACTGATGGTTCTCAGAAGGCTAAAGTGCACAAACAATAGTACTCTCACTCTTTGGTCTTGTGGTTTATGAGCTCATAAGCCCTCCTTGATGATCTTTCTTTGCACACTACACATTTTTGGCATTCTATACATTATTTAGAATAAAGTGGTTGACTCCTAATTTTATCTTGCCCGTTCTCTTTAATTTAGGGGTTAACGTTTCACTGCTGGGAACTTTTTAAAATCCCTACTAAATATGAGATATGCAATGGGCTGACTCAGAATAAGCCATTTATCTTCAAATATGAGGGAGCAGGATAATAATTGACTAGTTACAGTGACACATATGTTATGTAAGCTCTGCTGTCTCTCAAGTGATGATACCAATGACTTAAATTGTAAAATGTGAAAATTAGAGTGTTTCATGAAGATTTAACTGTGGCTGGTTTCACTGCTCTATTTTGAGTGCAGTGGAGGCCATTGTGATGTAATCGGACATTGTTCAAGATGCTTTCCATTGGTCTATGGTTCCTGTGTGACCTATCTAAAGTGAGGATAAATGCCAAAGCAAGGATGAATTAAATAAATGATTTATTCACTCTAGAATGTTGCCAACAATGCTGCCATGCAACAAATGGCAAAGCAAAGTGGAGCCCAAAGTTCCAGGTGAGTATTGCTTGCAGCATTCCAGAGTGAATAAAAGCTTATTTCTGGATGCCTTACAGAATGTCCTGTTTATACCATGGAACACTGAATGCCATTCTAATAAATCTACAAGGAAAATAACATAGGCTGCAGGAAAAATAATATGTTTATCCCACTGGAGAGGAAGAACAGGGCTGAATAACCATTTTGTTCAGCACTATTTATCCCTTCCATGGTAAAACGTGACTACAAAGCACTTTATGATTGCCTCTGGTAGATGTAGAATATCAAACAAGACATAGAAAAGCACTTTTTATTTAAAAATATGCCATCTTTGGGGTCTACTGTGGTTATGAATCCACTCAATCTTCCGGCTCCTGAATTATTACCTAATCCAGAAACCTCAAAGGCATTATTTTCTTACAAGCTACACTTTTCTGTTTGTCTGTCTTTCTGACTATCTAGTTAGCTAGCTAGCTACAGTATTTATCTGTCTCTCCCACATGAGATCTGCCATAGTGGGAAGTATTCAGTGTAATATTATTCCCCCCAGCTGCACTGCTGTCATTTCACATTCAGTACTTGGCTTGTCTCTGTTGCATGTATTCATATGTGTTAACTAGGATGCCGTTGACTTTTTTATTTTGTTACAGTTTACAGATCTGAACTGGGGTAGGGGGAGCCATGCATTCAACGCCACATGAAGTCTTTGATGTCAATTCCAGCCAGAAAAGGGCAGTGCAATTTAAAGATGGGTTTAGGTAATTAAGGAGCACAGCTTATTAGTGGGCAGAAAGGAAACAATTTAATTCAGTGTAAAGAAAACACTGCCCATCCAACTGTAGTTCTGTAACACAATGCTCTGTGGGGGAAGTAGAACAGTAACCCGAGGAACACGCCAAGGCAGACTTACAGCCCTATGACAAAGAAGCTTGTTAAATATTTTAACAAGGAGATTTAAAGCATAGTCCTTCAAATCGACTGACAATAGACAAGGTCTGCAACCCTTCCTCTACTGCCAACAATCAACTGCTATGCTTTCTTTCTTGTCACCACAAATGACTGAATGATTTTATGCAAGGTGCTGTCTGTGAAGGCCATGGATAAAGAAATGGCAATTAATTTTCCTGTGTGTGAATGCTCCAACTGACTGAGCAATAAGAGGAACTCTGCATGTGTTCTTGTGCTAGCTTTTCTCCACAAAGAAACCATGTTGAATGGGGCTGGCCCAATTATGTGTCAAGAGCCCCCACCTGACAGACACAGGTTTGTGACAAGATGTGGGTTTCCAAGCCATTGTTGAAAACTAGAATACCCTTTTTTAGCTCTAGGAGCTTTGTTGTCCTATTTTTAAAAAGAGCCTTCCTTCCCATTATAAGCAAATGACAGTGTTGCATCATAACAGACACAGGGTGCCCCTGTCATAGCTTGCCCTTTTCTAAGTAAAATAGGAATGAACAAGTGTACTTGTCAGTGTAAAGGGGGCAGGGAGAGAGTGCCACTAGAGGTCAGGGACTGCAGGGTGGGAGTTAAACTAGACCTGTAGTAAAGGAAAAGTGGCTTAATAAGATTCAGTCACTTACAGTAGCTGTTCCCACTACCTTGCTGTAGGATCTTGAAAAGTACAACAAAGGTCCGCCTCCACAATCAATGATGGATGCAGATGTCTCTATCAGTTACTTGGCAGGCAGCTCACCCTCCCAATTCTAGATCAAAGCAAGCCAGTTATAGGTTGCTGATTCTAGGTTTACTTTTTCCACCAAGAGATCACATAAACAATCACTTTTGGCAAGGAGACAGAACAGTTGCCACATGCAGACAGATGCACCATTTTCTACGTTTAGAATGTAATAAACAGTTGGAGCTCCTTAATCTATACATCAAAACTCAGGAATGCTATAGTTGACTCTAATTGCTCTCCATAAACTGGGTGGAGGCAGTCCAGAGAAGAAGGGCAACTAAAATGGTGCAGGAGTTGTACCAAAAGCCCTACAAAGAGAGACTAAAGGATCTCTGTGTGTACATCCTGGAGAAACAGAGAGTGAGAGAGGACAAGATAGAGACCTACAAGTACCTCACAAGGGTGAACAGGCAGCAGGAACGGGATCTCTTTTCAAATGAGAAAGAACACCAGGACCAAGCATACAGTGAAGCTGGAGTTTGTGGAGTTTAAAGAGGGATGTGAAGTTCTACGTCCCTAAAAGAGTGGTGGATGTCTGGAACAGACTGCTAGCAGAAGGGTGAAAAACAGTAGGTGCTTCAAGCATGTGTGGGGTAGACATAAGGGGATATTAGTAAATGGGCAGGGAGGAGGGAGGGTCATGGAGGCAGACTGGGTAGGGACCATCTGGGCAGACTGAGTAGGCCAATCAGTCTTTTTCTGCCAACAAATACTGTTTCTATGTTTCTAAGTTGGAGGGGAAGAGGGGATGTTTGCCATCTGAGTTAGATGGGATATAGCTGATTCTCCCCTTTCAAGCATCAGGGTCGCAGAGGAAGAAAGGGGGGCTTTGCTCTAGTCATGTGGGCTTTTGCCAGAAAACTGGGGTGTGGGTGGAGAGTTTTGGGAACAACAGCAGCATGAGTGAGTTATTAAGGTCCCGGCCCTACACAAATATAATAAATAAATCAATGGTATTACTTTTGAATGGTATTTTTGTGCAAGCTGACTGAATTGTCTATTGGTGAAGATAATAACTATCTTATTGGTCACCATGGGATGGTCCAGTCCAGTGTAGGGAGGTGGGGAGGTACTGACTCCCAGGAGGTGGTGCTGCACACAACATCTGGCTGACTTACGTATGCTAATACTGCTGCCAAGACCAGTCTTATAGCTGTAAGGGTTGTCTCAAGTGCATTCTTAGGTTATTAGAACCACGAACCAAAGACAAGCAGTTCAATTACCCTAAGGATGTATGAGAGACCACTCTTATAACTGTAAAGGTGGTCTGAGTGGCAATATTAATATATTATTGATGAAGATTGATTTTTAAAAACCTGCTCCAAATAGTGGACTGGTGGTGCAGAGGGTTGAGGCACTGGACGTCTTTTCTTGAGCCACACCAGTGACTTGGGCTTGGTAATGACCTTGGGTCATCGGGGAGCCAGCATGGGGGAGAGTGGGACTGAGTAGCTGAAAGGCAGCTCTCCTCTCCTCTCCCGGGGTGGTTGTCCCCCCTCCATAGTTCCGCTCCCATCGGGTGGATGTCCAATGTGAAGTGTAGGTGGGAAGGGGTGGCAGCAATTGCCAGGGGTGAAGTGGAAGGGGCTGAGCCGGTAACCTGTGTGCATGTGCACCTCCACACATGCGTGTCTTCCAGGGTCCCGGACCTGGAGAGAAAACAGGAAAAAACAAAAAATTACTAATAAAATAAAAAAATTAAAAACCTGCTCTGAAAGAACTCATTTCCAGGGCAGCTGTGTGTGAGACATCTTCACAGAATAAAAATGTCTCGTGTAGAGGAAAGGAGTTCTTCAACTGCACAGGAGGGCTCCTTCAATCACTAATTCTCTCTGGATGGAGGCACAGCAATATTCAGGGACAAATCCCCATGACAGGAGAAAGAATGAAGCCAACCTCTCAACTGGGTAGTCCCTGTACAGTCACCAGGCATGGATGTGAACTTGGACATAACAACCTGGGGGTCACAAGTACAAATCTTTAAAAATAAAGCAGTGGTTAAACTGGAAATGTTCACAGAGGTGAGCTCTCACATCTAAATTTCTAGGTGGTGGAAATGTCCTTTCCAGGTGGTGGTAGAACTCTCGTATAGCAGTCAATGGAGAAAGATGGCAGAGGTGCCGGAACTCTCCTACAGTTTTTTAAGAGGTGGTGGAACTGAATTTCTGTGGATTCCTGCCCAGTTGAACATCTGAAACTACCAACTCACAAGAATCCAACTCAGCCAAGTAATTAATGAGAACCACTAGCCCATGTTATCCCCCTATCAGAGGGTTATATAAATACAGCATATGTTTTTTTTTTCTCCCATCCAGTATTAATTGTAAGGCAAGGCATTCATACTAGAATCAATACATAGTGTTCTAGCAACATCAGCAGCCTAACAACCTTCCCTAATGTAAAACATAATGTAACTCCACCCTCCTTTTTAACCATCTAATCATTATATTGGTACTACAGTGTATACTTTGTCATTTGCATTTTTATGCTTTAAGCATGTTTCTGAGATTGTGAACATGTCAGGAGAGCAAAGTTTCAGTTTTAAACCTTTTTACCCGTACCAAGTAGCATCAGACTTGTAATGGTAACATTATTCAGTGCAGTTGCTCCTGGGTTTAATTCAATATCACCTGCTAGAATTAAATGGCAAAACTATAAACATTTCTTCAAATAACAGTGAAGAACTACATTTTAAACTATTGCAAACTGCAGTATCCAGATTATCTAAAGCCCTGAATTAAGAACATTTTTCTTTTTAACAATCCTTATCAAGGGAACAAATTTAGAATTGTGTGCATTTTTAGAGGTAGAATTTGTTGCCTTTAATATAGATATTTAACTGTTTCTGTCTAAGCTCACTGCTTTAGTCAGAAACTCAACAGTCTTGATCAACAAAAGCATCTCATTTATTTAGCTTTTGTTGACCGAGAAAGCAGGGTAGCCTCAGTCCAAGTAGGGTGAACACAGATGCAAATCAACTGAAACTGAACCAGATTAAGCTGTTGGTATTGTTTAGTGAATGGGTGAAATGTGTCTCTAGAATACTGGGAAATTTTCTCTCCTCTTTTCATGAGATGCCATGGGATCTTTGATATCCTCCTAAACAACCACTAGAAAAGGTAAATGGGACCTGGGTTTACCATCTTGTCTGAAGGACAGCACACTCTATCAGTACAGCATCCTTTAGTACTGCACTCTTTTGCCAGTGTTTATGGTTTGAGCCCAATCCCGGTGTGGCACTAGAACCCACGACCTTCTGACCCAGAGACATATTACATCATCTATATTAATAAATATGCAACATAAAGTGAAATGTTTCTGTTGCTGGTGCATGAGGAGAGGGAATAGCATTTTACAGTGCCTTCAGAAAGTATTCACCCCCCCCCTTGGATTTTGTCACATTTTGTTGTGTTATTACCAGAATTTTTAATGCATTGAAATGTTTTTTTCCCCCTTAATTCACACAGCATACTCAACAATTTAAAGGGGCAAAAATATTTATATTGTGTAACAAAAATTTATGAAACATTAAAAAATGAAATATCTTGTTTACTTAAGTATTCACCCCACTGAGTCAATACTTTGAAGAAGCGCCTTTGGCAGCAATTACAGCTTTGAGTCTTCTTGGGTATATCTGTATCAGCTTTGCACATCTGGATTTAGGGATTTTCACCCATTCTTCCTTGCAGATTTGCTCAAGCTCTGTCAAGTTGGATGGGGAGCGTTCGGTGAACCGCAATCTTTAAGTCTTTCCACAGATTCTCAATGGGATTCAACTCTGGGCTTTGGCTGGGCCACTCAAAGTCATTCACCTTCTTGTTCTGAAGCCACTCCAGTGTTGCTTTGGCTGTATGCTTGGGGTTGTTGTCCTGTTGGAATGTAAATCTTCGCCCCAGTCCAAGGTCTATTGCAGACTGGATGCAGGTTCTTCTCATGATGTGCCTGTATTTGGCTCCATTCATTGTTCCCTCTATCTTGACAAGTGCCCCAGTCCCTGCTACCGAAAAGCATCCCCATAACATGATGCTGCCACCACCATGCTTCATGGTAGGGATGGTGTTACATGAGTGATGAGCTGTGTTCAGTTTGTGCCAGGAATAGCGCTTTGCATTCAGGCCAAAGAGTTCAATTTTTGTTTCATCAGACCAGAGAATCTTTTGCCACATGGGCTCAGAGTCTGCCATGTGCCTTCTTGCAAACTCCAGGCATGCTATTATGTGACCTTTTCTCAGGAGTGGCTTCCGTCTAGCCACTCTCCCATAGAGGCTACATCTGTGAAGTGCTGCAGAGATTGTTGCCCTCTGGACAGGTTCTCCCATCTCAGCCATGGAACTCTGTAGTTCTGTCAGGGTGGTCATTGGGTTCTTGGTCACTTCCCTGACCAAGGTCCTTCTTGCCAGGTTGCTCAGTTTGGGAGGACGGCCTGCTCTAGGAAGAGTCTGCGTGGTTCTGTAATCTTTCCATTTCCTAATGATCGACTTGACTTTCCTCCGGGGAACTTTCAACACCCTAGAAATGTTTTATACCCCTCCCCAGATCTATGCCTCCTCACAATTCTATCACGGAGTTCTACGGACAGCTCCTTGGTCTTCATGGTAGAATTTCTGCTCTGACATGCACTGTCAACAGTGGGACCTTATATAGACAGGTGTATTTCCTCTGAAATCATGTCAACCATTTGAACTGACTACAGGTGGACTCCATTCAAGTTTTAGAGTGATCTCACAAGGAAATTGGATGCACCTGAGCTCAGTTTGGAATGTCATAGCAAAGGGGGTGAATACTTATCAAATCAAGACATTTCAGGTTTTTATTTTAAATTACATGTACAAAAAATTCCAGAAGTTTCATTCCACTTTCACATTATAGAGTAATTTGTGTAGATACGTGACAAAAAAATCCCATATAAATGTATTTTAATTTGAGTTTGCAACATCACAAAATGTGACAAAATCCAAGGGAGGCGAATACTTTCTGAAGGCACTGTATGTGCACTGTAGATGCATCATTGCCTTGGTATCCTGAATACAGGCCTGTCACAGTCAAACATTTTACCAATGGGAGAGCAGTTTGATAAATGATAGCACTGCAGTTTTCCTGCATGGCAATAATACTAGCTGTTGAACTCAAACCCAAATTGTTTACCTTCATAAGAAGAGCTAATTTATATGTTTAAATTGAATATAGCAGGTGTTGAATACCCCGAATGTGAAAACATCTAACATCAAATATGCAAGGCATCACCCTTTATGACGACTTTCATAACTCACCTGTGGCTGTGTACTCATGATCTACAGTCCCACATCTCAGTCTTGGAAATGAACTGCATATTTTTTGCTTTCCAGGGTCTGAGGGCTTGATGTTTCACAGCCCTCCCCAACCACTTGCTGCAAGCCACCGAAAACTGCCATAATGGAAGGGTCTGAGGGCTTGATGTTTCACAGCCCTTCCCAGTTCCTCGCTGCAAGCCACTGAAAACTGCCATAATGGAAGGGTCTGAGGGCTTGATGTTTCGCAGCCCTCACCAGCCCCTCACTGCAAGCCACCGAAAACTGCCATAATAGAAGGGTCTGAGGGCTTGATGTTTCACAGCGTTCCCCAGCCCCTTGCTGCAAGCCACCAAAAACTGCCATAATGGAAGGGTTTGAGGGTTTGATGTTTCACAGCTCTCCCCAGCCCCTCACTGCAAGCCACCGAAAACTGCCATAACAGAAGGTACGGGACTCAGAGCATCAGACTGCAGATGAGACTTTATTTTTTAAAAACTTGGCACCTTTTTCAAGCAGCGCTGTAATTTAAATCAGGGAGCTTCTTGTTTAAGCTCCTGCCTGCTTGATTTTTCGCCCACCCCCTTGCTTAATTAAATACTCTGTGGCTCTGCCCCTGCTCTTCTCTGACTGGCCTCTTTAATAGTATAGGAGTATCTGAATGGCTCTCTGCCAACTTTATTCCTTATGAACTCACATCACCCACTGACAGCAATGGCCTCTTCCTAAGACCAAATCTATCAGTCCCTCTACTGGTCCTAGCAGTCTTTATTCCCCTCCTTTGTACATCACCAACATCAACTGCTAATAATCCTGAGGTTTTCCCCACCCCTCTATCCACCCTCCCACCCACTGAGGTTCTCCCTACCCCTCTATCCACTCTCCCACCCCCACCCTGTCCACCACCATCACCCTTCCACCACCCCATCCTGCCCAGCTCCATCTACATCTGGTCTCCCACAACACACCATTGCCAATGCTTTACCATGCTATCCCCACCATATGTGCTCTGCCCATCCCATGCTCTCTTCCTGTTAGTTCAGCTTACTACCACCACGACTCACACACACAATGTATGTCCTCGCTCCTCAGGTTTGTCTCCCTGCTCCTACTCCTATCCGGCAACATTCATCCCAACCCTGGCCCGTCTCCTCCCTGCCAAGCTCAGACCCTCCCTACATCGGGGCTATGCATAGCCTCTATGAACATCTGTAGCCTCTTAAAAAAAAATGCTGCCCTCCAGTGCTGGATGGCACAACATCAGCCTGACATTCTGGCAATCGTGGAAATCTGGCTGTCTAAATCTACCCTGGACTCTGCGGTCGCTCTCCCTGGCTACTCCCTTTTTAGGGAAGATAGAGTTGGTAAACGTGGGGGCGGCTGCACCGTCAATATGTGTGACTGCTTAATGGGCCACGCGCTACTGATTCCCAAGCTCGACCACGGTACCCAAGCCATCTCACTTAGAATCAACCCAGACCCCTCCAGGGCCCCTCTGACTATCTCAGTAGCCTACATTCCCCTGCAGAAGCAAACCCAAGCAATCCAATCCCTAACTGACTACCTGTCCAGCCTCCTGCATAAGGGCGAGCAGATACTAGTGGGTGACCTCAACACCAACTGGCTTGCCAGTTCATCTGCCCTTGCCAAGGATGCTTTTGCAGCCCTGGACCTAACACAACTGGTAACCCAGCCTACCCGTCTGAACCTATCCAACGTCTCTTACACATTACTGGACATCATCCTTGCCAACAGCCTGCACAGAATTGTGGACATTGTTGTCCATCCAAACTCCCTAAGTGATCACTTGCCAGTAACTTTCACTTGGTCCTGTCATCTACCAAAACCTGTGCTCAGCATGGTCTCCCACCGACTTATCCGACCAGGTAACCTCGCTAGGCTTAAGCAGTACCTCGCTAGTGGGACTGGTCACCAATCAACCGGGCCCCTAGTATTGATGAAGCACTCAACTACTTTACCCACTCCTTCAATAAGACCTGCGACATCTTTACCCTGCTGGTCAAAACCCAGACTAAGCAACATAGTGCACCATGGATCACACCATCACTGCTTAAACAGCTCCACCACAGAAACAATCTCTAGCATACAGCCAATTCCTCAGGCAAGCCTGGGGACAGGCAGTCCTACAATGCTGAGCGCAACAGAGGTACATGGGCCACTCGTAAGGCTAAAGCAGAGTACTACAGATCCACACTAGCCTCCTCCTGGGGGTCTACCCGGAACTTCTGGGACAACATAAAGGAGCTAAATGGGCAGTCTCACTCCTCGCCCCATCTCTACTCAACTTTAATGGAACTGCTATCACTGACCCCGCTAATATTGCAGACTGCCTAAACACTGCCTTCTCAGATCTCAGCGCAGTTCTCCCTAGTAACTTCTTCGACCCTACCTTCCCCCCCCAGCCACAGCCCCTCCCTCACCCACCTTTCTACCTGAGGACCATCTCGCCACAAAACTCTTGGCACTATCTAATAAAAGCCCTCAGTGTTACCAGCCTTTCCTCTGACCCCCTGGATACTAGGATCCTACAGCAGGTCCTTGGCGTAGTACTTAACTGCCTGACTGATTTACTCGACCGCTCCCTCTGCCTGGGCCAGTTCCTCTTAGCTTGGAAAAAGGTTGTGATCACCCCCATCTTCAAAAGTGGTGACATCTCCTCTCCTGGAAACTATCGGCCAATCTCTATTCTTCCTCCTCTCTCTAAAGTCCTGGAAAAAATAGTGGCAGACCAATTATCTAAATATCTTGCCTCCCACAATCTCCTATGCAGAGAGCATAATGGCTTCTTTCCAGGTCATAGTATGACCACTGCTCTCGTGGAGTTCTCAAAATGCCTCAACGAAACCCTTGACAAAGGCCACCTTGCAGGGGCTGTCTACATCAACCTCTGCAAGGCCTTTGATATGGTCTGTCACCCACTCCTACTGGACACTCTCCTTCAACTAGGCTTTTCCCAAGACCCTCTGGACTGGTTCTCTAGCTATCTCTCTTCAAGGTCCCAGTGTGTCAAAATAAACAGCACCCTCTCCAGCACCTGCCCCATCCACTCCGTGGTCTCACAGGGCTCCATCCTGAGCCCTCTTCTTTTTAGTCTCTATGTAAATGCTCTACCCAACTCCTGCTCCAGCAAGGTTCTGCTATATGCAGATGACACGGTTCTCCTCTCCTCCCACCCTGACCCCTCCTCTCCCCAGGCCTCCCTCCAGCACTCTTTTAATCAAATTGGAAACTGGTTCAATGACTGCAGGCTGGTCATTAACATTAAAAAAACCAAAGTCATATTGTTTGTCCATCATCAAAATAAGGCAAAAAACTCACCCTTCCATATACTATCCAGCTCACTTCACCCACTAGAACAAGTTAGCAGCTACAAATACCTGGGCATTACCTTCGACTCTGCCCTCTTCTTTCACTCGCATGTCGACCTGCTCACCTCAGCAATTAACATGCGCATAGGCCTCCTCTACCATCATAAGGACTGCCTCCCACCAGATGCCCTCAGATTGGCTGTCTTCTCCTCTGTCCTGTATCTTGTAGACTACAGCCTCCCTGTCTACGCTGCTGCTGATGCCACCACCCTCAGGAGAATCCAACTATCCCTAATAAGGCCTGTAGGCTCCTCACTGGTGCAGACAAATGGACTCATGTATGCATTCTATACTTGCTGGCCAACATTCTCAATCTAGAAGAGTGGTTACAATATCATACCTGCCTCCTGGTTAAAAAAATACTTCTAGGTCTCTCCCCCACAGGGGTGTCTGCCTCCCTCCACCCCGCTTCCCCCTCTGCCTCTACCCGTGGCTCCACTAAGGCCGCTGTCAGAGTCCCAAGGGTGCAGACATCACTCGCCTAGAGATCCTTTTGTTACAGGGCACCACACTGGTTCAACGCCCTCCCCTCCTCGATCTCCTCACTCACTAAAATAGGTCCTCTTAAGGCAGCCCTCAAGAGCCTCATTTTCTCCACCCGCAGCTGCGAATGTGCTCCACACGCAGGATCCTAGCCCATAGGTGCCCCGCTCCCTCCCCAGCCCCTTTTCTAGACTCTTGACGACAATCGCCTTATCTCAGGCTACAATTCTGAATTTACTGTATTTGTCCTTGTAGCCCAGATTTCACACTGTATAGACCTCTGTACTGCTATTGTAAACTGTAACTCTTATCTGGGCACTGGATGGCTCGGGATTCTATGCTGCTTGTTCTGACACCTGCAAATATATGAATACTGTTTGCTATTCGCTGTTTGGTATGTAACAAAAAACTTCTGTAACCTCCTGTCTATCATACTGAATTTGTGTTGCTGTCTATGTGTTGAATCCACTGGAACTGACATGGAGCCTGTGGAAACGAGTCTTTGACTCAAAGGGTTGTAATTCCGATATGTATAATAAATAAATAAATTTTCAATGAGGTCATTCCTTGGCCACTGTGTTTCTTGTATGCTGCCTTGCACAGGGTTTAAGACTTCAGAGTGTATGCACGGAGTATAGCGAGATGTGCAGACACTGAATAAATAGGATATTTCTTCTCTCCCAGCATACTTTAATGGCTGTTATGATCACTCTTCTTGCAAGCTGCTTCCAGAGGCGGTGTTAAGCACAAGCAAATCAACTGGTCATATGGGGCATTAGCACAGAAAGGATACACTAAACACATAAGCAGAGATCCGCATGTAATGCAAAAGAAAAACAAGATATTGTTGCTGACACCCTTGTGTTCAGAGAATGTTTACCACTTTCTAGATGTGGGGTGGAGCAGAAGGTAGGACAGCAGTGGTGGAGGGGAGCACCACAAGTGTTTCTGTTTAGGGCACCATTATGTCTAATGCCAGTCTTAACTGCCTCTTCGGTATGCTACTTCTGATTGTAGTCCAGGGGTTAAATTGGGCAGGAGCTCACAGGAACTCAGTTCCACCACCTCTTAAAAACTGTATGACAGTTCCACCACCTCTGTCATCTTTCCCCATTAACTACTGTAGGAGAGTTCCACCACCTAGAAATGACAGTTCCACCACCTGGAAAATTAGATCTAAGAGGTCCCCCACCTAAGCATTTCCAATTTAACCACTGTTGTAGTCATTTCCGCACTTCTCGTACAGCTTGTTTACCTTTAAATGAAAGGCAGCATCTCATTTTCCATCACGACTGGTTCCTGTTCAATTTTCCATCTGGGAGGACTGAAACAAACAGGGAGGTCAAACGACTTACTGAAGATGATACACTGATCCAGTGGCTGTAGTAAGGTTTGAACCTGGGATCTGGCACATGATCTAACTACTGGACTACAATGCCTCACAGCTGCTTAGGGGCTCTCAGACTCTTGCAGCTTAAAGTGCCAAAGTACAGTGCTCTTACAGTACTGTATAATGAATAGAGAGGAAAATAAACACTTTCAAATGACCCAGATAGCCATCCCTAATTAACTGATTTGGGACTTCCGTTTTGAAATGACAAACATGCCTTTCCCTGAGTTTCCCCTCAACCCCCACTTCAGTACTGAGGCTCTGCAGCCACACTATGTCCTCCAGTTCAGCATTCTGGGAACAAACATAGAAACTGATGGCAGATAAGGACCGCTTGGCCCATCCAGTCTGCCCACTTCTCCGTATCTACACTATTACCACAGACTGTGCTGAATCTACGGCTCTTTCTCCCTCCCCCCTTCCTTTCCACTAGGATTCCCTTGTGCTTATCCCATGCATTCTTGAACCCCACCACTGTTTTCATCCCCACCACCTCTGCTGGCAGTCTGCTCCAGAAATCCACCACCATCTCTGTGAAGAAGGAACTGAATGCCAAACACACCTTTCCCTGAGTTTCCCCCACTGACCACCACTCCAATATTGAGGTTGCTTCAATCCCACCTTGTCCTCCAGCTCCAACCCCCTGGGGAGCTGAGTGCCTCCATTACATGACAACTGGCCTGCATAGCCATAAGGCTGGTGCTAGGGAAGAAACCAAACTCTGCTTATTAACCTGTCCCTTCCAGCTGGCAGCATAGATCTCCTCTAGCCACTCCAGTTTCAGACCATATTAAGACTCCAGTCTAACAGAACTCAGTTCAGTGCTCAACTTTTATAATTTGGGTGGGATCAGGCTGGCCCACTGATGCGGCACCATCACTTGTGATGCCAACAGCTTGGGGTCAGGAAAAAGCCTGGATCATCAGAGCACCAGCAAGTGGAGGTTGGCTGTCTATCACAGAAGGACACTCTCCACTTCAGAGAGGTGAGGCTCTGGTCTCTGCTGCAGCACCACTACCTGGGTAACCACAGTTGGCAGTACAGGCAGTAGCCAAGGATCAGGGAGGGTGTATGCTGGCATGCACCAGGCACGTGTGACTCCACTGGCATCAAGGGGAACTGGGGCAGAAAACTGGTAACATCCCTGATTGCAGCAAAGATTATGCCCACTGCTCACTGCAGGCCCTGCACCACTGACTGATGCACTCTTCCGATACCAGAATCTAATTCTGCTCAGTGTATTTCCCCGCCTAGTGGCCCCACCCTGGGGGGTAAGCCAGGGAGGAACACCGGAGAGGTAAGTCCTAGAGAAGACAGGTGACAAGGCTGGGTGAGTGGTAGGGCTGATGGTGGACATGCCAGGATTGCAGGGGAAAAAGTACAATAAATTAAAAAATAATAATTTGGGTGGGATCATCAGCCCAGTGTCATCTGCCCTTTTTGTGTGTGAGCCACTATGCTCACATTAACAGAATATGCTTAGTCAGATGGACACACAGTTCTTCTGTGGCCAGAATGAAAATAGTATCAGTTCTCTGGGGGGTTTTAGACAAAGGGTATTAAAAGGGAGACTGTCAACCCCCATAGGGATATAACTGCCATTTTAAACTAAAGTGTGTGTGTGTGTGTGTGTGTGTGTGGGGGGGGGGTGATGGTGTCATAAATCAACAGACATTTTGCGTTTAAGACCACTAAAGAAATTTTAATTTTTAAAATTAAATTTTTGGCATATCACAAGAGGGCACATTACCAACATAATTTACATGCCAGGGTCACATGCAATTGAAGTGAATGGGGTGTCTGGATTTATACTACCAAACCAATACTGCACCCCATGTTTTTTATTTATTAACTTTTTTTAGTTTTTTTTTACCACCGCTCACTTCAGCCAGCCCTCTTTGGTCCTGCCTCTGCACCCAGCCCCATCATCCACCTTCCCTGGGACTTACCTCTTGTGCCATGTTCCTGCCTGGCTTATCCCCTGGGGCAGGGCCATTGGGAGTGGATCCTCCTTCTGACAGAATTACAGCTTGGTCCTGATGTGAGTGCTTTGGTCGGCAGTGCAGGGCCTGTGGTGCGGGGCGGACATCCTTCTGCTTCAGCTGAGGAGCTTTTTCCATTTTATGTGTTCCCAGCCCTGTAGGATTCTGATAAGAGCTCAGCATGTGTTAATGCTTGGGAACTTGCAGATCATGGCAGAGCACATCAGCCTCTTCCTCCCCCTCTCTCTCTCCCTCCCTTCCTTGAAACCAGCTCCAGCTTGCACTCACCCAGGTGGCAGTAGTGAAGCAGAGTCTGTGATCTCCCTTCCCGAGGAGGAGAGAGTCCTGAGGGAGGCTCAGCCCTCCTCCCCAGCTGACCTCTGATGACTTAGGTTATTTCCTGAGCCCTGGTCAGCAGTAGTGTAAGTGGTAGCACTTCCGCTGCATCATTGAACCTGCATTTTTAAAAAAAAAATTAAAAACTGAGCCTCACTGAGCGGCCTTGAACGCAAAATCAAATTCTACAGCTGTGATACTATGAGCACCCTGGACCAAAATAGACCTGTAGTGGGGGTTAACGGTGTGTGTCTCTTTAAAGATAAAACAATCATTCAGCCCTGCCTTGTGAATGAAGCCTTTATTCCAGTTATTAAGGGCCTAACCAATCTGTCCAAATTGATGGAGTGTCCCTTTCAAGACCTCTAGGAAGTTTCTTAAGCCACTCATTTTACTTAGCCCCAGCACACAAGAACCAGACTTTCAAGCACAGTACATCACAGAATCATATCATAGAATCCTGCCTGCAGAAAAAGACCATTTGGCCCATCCAGTCTGCTCAAAAGAGATAACCCCCCCACCTTTTTTACCTCCCACCCCCCTGCCCTCCCTAACCTCCAGGCCAAGTCCCATGTAGATATCCCATGCTCTCTTGAATTTTTCCACCATATCTACTTCCACAACCCATTCCAGCAACCTGTCTCATGGACCTACAACCCTTTGTGAAACGTAACACCCTCTTATGTTCCCCCAAAATCTGCCCCCTTCAAGCTTGAGTGAATGACCTCTGGTGCTTTTGTTTTCACTTAGTTTTAAGATACTATTCCCCTTTACCTTATTTATTCCCTTCATGTATTTGAAGGCCTCAGCCATGTCTCCCCTTTCCCTTCTCATCTCCAGTGAATACAGACTTAGCTCTTCCAGACTCTCCCAATATTGCCATATTGTCTTTCTTGCCACACACTTTCACTGTGGCAAAATAGAGGAAGAAAAGAAAACATTATGGTTTCATTTTCTCTCTCTCCCACAAAGCTCTAAATTCCATCCAAAAATTAACTTTTACTGCTTCTGTAAGAATGAAGTAAAGGTATTAAAATGGGAGGTAATCATTCAGTTTTAAAACTCAATTTGAGACAAGCTTGACTGACACTTTTGGCAGCATGCCTAAACTGGCAGGAGATTACAGTGGGCCTTTGCTTGGCTGCCTCTTGCATGTTATTGACAATGTGGTGTGAAAGGAAGCAATCAGATGCTTTATGTTCCAGAACTCGCAAAGAAAAGTTCGAATGAGCTGCTTAGAGTTTATGTGTGCAGTGCTCACCTACTGTACATGGCTGCATAGAGGAGCGCTCTGACACAGGATCACGTGGCTGGTAATAAAAGCTGCCTTACCTACTGAAATGGAAATTCTCGAGTAACTTAAGACAAACAAGCTGGTACTGGAGGACTGTAAGATACAGACTTTTTGAAAAAGCTGCTTAACTGAAAGGATGATCTAATTACTGCATAAGGTAAGATGGAAAACAGCAAACTTATTCTTTGCCAAGTCTGTACTTACTTAGACGAATCTTAAATAACAGCCAGATGTGGCTGTGAGAATAAAAAGTATTAATGCCAGTCTTTTTTTTCTTGGCTGACATTAAGAAGATTATTACAGCTACCCTGGATAGTGCAACTTCCATTTTTGGAGTGTTGCATACAACTTAGGGCTTATTTTCCGACAGATTTGCAAGTGCAGTTTTGTTGCTTATGCAAATTTATGAACACATTATTTCTTCTAGAGAGCTGCCTGTCTCCAGTAAGAAGGGTTTGTAGCTGTATTGGTCCTTGTCCAAACAGGTGAACAAAGTAAGTGATTTGATACCTTTTATTGGACCAACAAAATAATGTTCCGTGCACATGCTTTAAGGATTATACAGAGCCCTTCTTCAGGTGAAGGATGAAGAGGCATCTTCCTTGAAGCATTGGGGTCTAGTGTCAGCAAACCTGTGAAGCAAAATATAATTATTGCTGTAACTTGCCAAGATCTCTGGATTGTAAGTTTTTTGTCTGGACCATAAGAATGCTCCCTACTTTACTGCTCCTCATTGAAACATTTGGGTAAGCACCAGAGTTACCTATGCTTATCTGTCCCTTTGCCTAGACTGTTAAAGGAAAGTGATGGATGTGGCTTCAGAGTGTTACTAGGTTTGTTAGGAAGTAAGATTTATTTAAAAAGCATTTTAGCACCAGTATTTATTGCTGTATGTGTCTGTGACCTAAATATTCTGTGAAGCTGTAGAAAATTAGTTTGCTCAACTATTTTTTCTAGTATATATATGGGATACATGATGGGCAGGGTGGGATGTGAAATATTTCACTCCTGCGGAAATAACTCTGTGTTCTGCATGAGTGCCGAGGCACGAGTGAGTGCACAGCTCACTCTGCAGGAGTGAGAATATTTTCCATATCCCATGATCTACTTATCATGTGTGATTTATACCACAGGGGTGAGAGCTTTAGGAACATATGTGTGTGTGTATGTGTGTGTGTGTGTGTGTTCTGGTTGGACTGGGAGTCAGAAACACAGGTAAGTGTGTTTTGCAAAATTAATTGAGTGAGTCAGAGGCTCAGTGAGAAAGATAAACTGCTGCAGGTAACACTGAGAAACAGAAATTGCTTTGTAAAAGAGGTTCATGTAGAATTCAGATTGTTTTGAAGCTGAGATCAGCACAGTAATGTGTTAGGAATGTTAGAAACACAATGGGACACATGTGAGAGTCTTTTTGCAAAGCTAATTGAGTAAGTTGCAGCTTCAGTGAGAAAGAGAAACTGTTTTCTGAAGCAGTTTCCTTTAGAATGCAAGCTGCAGTGCAGATATCCTCACTTTGGTGACATCAGCAGAGTGTGGATAAATGTCTTCAGGATTTATTCTCACTGCATTGGAAATAACACAGGATATCCTGCTGAGAAAGCTCTCACACCCCATGGAGTAAAAATATATATATATATATATATATATATATATATATATATGTATATATATAAAATATATACACATACGATGCTCCCAACCACACACCACACCTGTCTCCATTCTATTCTATAAAGGGAAGATGGTCTGAGCCACATCTCCTTTTGTAGGAGACCACTCCACTATGGAAACAGTACAGGAACAAAAAATGGCAGACCCTGAAGAACCCACTACGCTACAGAAAAACACTAAATAAAAGCACTAAGGTGCTTACCACTACACTATGGAAAATCACTACACTGTGGAAAGATGCTAATAAATACCACTGTACTATGGAAATTCCCTACTCTATGGAAAAACATAGGGCACAAGAAACAGTGTCCAGCCTAATGCATTATATAAAGTAAATCATGGAGAAGTCCAGCATGTTCATGAAATAATACTATCTTGGGGTCAAACAAGCTTGTAAAGGCCACTTGCCCTCTGGGTTCATGGCTTTGTTGCTTGTTTGACCACTCAGTGGTATTACTTCCTTGTATACAATGCTTTTCCATTATTTATTCTCTTTTTATCTCTCTCTTTCTATCACTCTAAATATATGTGTGTGTGTGTGTGTGTGTGTGTCTACAGGTAGATAGATAGATAGATAGATAGATAGATAGATAGATAGATAGATAGATAGATAGATAGATATATTTATGCAATAGGCATGGACACAAAATCTATAAGATAGACGTTTTATTTACACATATGTGTGATAAACAGTATCTGTCAATCACCCCCGCCCCCCCAACACTGCTGGCAGTACTTCTTTTACTTTTGTTGTTTAACATTTTATTATTATTATTCTTGGACAGAACACACACATAGAGGCAGAGTATTGCACATACAGATCTGACTCATACTGCAACATTTGGTATGGCCAGCGAATGTAAGTAACAAAATATTCACTCCATTGGCTGCAAACTTTAAAAAATATGACTTAAGATAATGTCCATATACTTCTTTTACTTTTGATTCCCTCTATACCTCTCACTATGCAGTCTTCTCATTCCCAGTTACTCCCAAAAAATTCCCTGGTGTCTAATAACAAAAGAAAAGCAACCCTAATTTAAATCTTCCCTACCTCTCAATACTCTTTATTCCACAACCACAGTGCACACAGCTAAATTAATTTCTTTATTTCTTCAAAGTTTCAAATGGAAGCCATCCCAGGAAGCCATCATACTTTTTAGCTTGCCCCACCCGGCCACCCACCCACCATCCAGCTTTCTCTCACTGCATCATAAATTCATTCTCTTCTCACTACCTCAACAATTTATCAAACTTCCTGCAGCTTTTATTCTCCTTTGCCACAAATATTTACCTTCAGCTGAGCTGAACTACCCCAGCTCTTCAGTATCCACAACTCTCTCTGACGAAGCACATCACAGACTTGCCTTCAGCCACAGAAATGCTTGCTCCCCCATACCCAAGCACCAATACATTACCTTTTCAGTTCCTATTTGCTAGAAGGACTTCCTACCACTCAACCTCACTTATGCCCTAGCTTGCTTTTCTCTCCATGATAATGACAGCAGACAAAAAATGGCAATGCTCATTTAAAGCAATTTAGTTCTTTAAAGAAAAAACTTTCCAGCTACTTGCTGTTCCTCCCATCACTCGCTCTGCATTCCTGTCACCCACAACCAAAATATTTAAATGATCAGCCACACATGTATGCAGGATAAACCAGATAAAAAAATATTTAATAAAATGAAAGCCAAATTAATGTGCAGACACAATATACTTGGGCTCACTAAGGGAAAAGAAGAACCATCATGTTTTTTTCCTATTCAGCAACCTGCAAAGCCCCTCCCACACATATTTTTAATTCAGTGACACTGTGCCACATAATTGGCTGGCCAGAGTATTACTTGAAATTGGTTTACATAGTGATATTGTGGCTTAGATAAGTTCATGGCTCTGTGAAAGAAAGCAGAGGGTGCAGGTTCAGGGGGTGTCATCTGATTGGGTGGATGTGACTAGTGGGGTCCCACTGGGGTCAGTCCTTGGACCAGTACTATTCAATATATATGTCTCTTCAATGAGGTGTAGAACAGACATATGGTTATCCAAATTTGCAGGTGACTCAAAAATAGGAGCAGCTGTCCATAATGAGGAAGATGTCTGTAAATTACAAAGAGAGTTAATAAATCTGGATCTTCAAAGTATAAGCTTAAATTTAATTTAGTCAAGTGTGCAGTCATGCATCTTGGCAGGTCTAACGCAAAGGTGCAGTACACGTTGAGTGGTATGGTGTTTCATATATATCGTATGCATTGTAGATCTATTATTAGAATAGTTTATATACAATTGAACATGTGAGAAGGCAGTAGGGAGGGCCGGGGGTATACTGGGATGTATAGGGAGAGGCATCAGCAGCAGAAAACAGGAAGTTGTTATCCCTCTGTACAGACAGTTGGTGAGACCCCATCTGGAATACTGTGTCCAGTTCTGGAGACCCCATCTCCGCAAGGACATAGACAGGATAGAGGCAGTCCAGAGGAGGGCAACTAAATGGTGCAGGGTCTGCAAGAGAAGCCGTAGAGGAGAGAGACTAAAGGGAGCTTAATATGTATACCCTGAGGAAAGAAGGAGAGGGGGACATGATAGAAACTTTCAAGTACCTCAAGGGAATCAACAAAGTCCAAGAGGGTAGCATCTTTCAGAAAAAGAGACTTGCAAGAACAAGGGGACACAATTTAAAGATGAAGGAAGGCAGTTCAGGGGCAATGTGAGGAAGTATTATTTCACAGAGAGGGTAGTGGATGCATGGAACAGCCTTCCTGAGGAAGTTGTGAGTCTAAAACTGTGGGAGAATTCAAGAATGCATGGGACAGACATAAGGCAATTCTTGTGGGGGGCAGGAAGATATAGGCTGTTGGTTAAATAGGATCTGTGGCCTATCCTGTAAGTAGGGAAATGGGCAGACTAGATGGGTCTAGCGGTCCTTATCTGCTGTCAAAGTCTATGTTTCTATGTTTCTATGTAAGTTTGCGGTACATACCTGTGGAGGTTTACCTCCATGTATAACCTGTGCCTTACTTCACACATAATATTGTAGACCCTCCTCAAGGCAGTGAATTGTTGCAAATTAAAAAATTATATACAATTGAACAGTTGTGATTTGCTTTCTTTAAGATGCATACTGTACTTAGACATAGTCAAAGCAAGTTACATGTTTAGATGTGTATACTGTTTTATGCAGGGTCTTGTAGCTGCAGAAAACAACCCCCCAGTAAAGCCTTGTAGGATGGTGATAGATCTGTAGTTTGGCCTTGTGGTACCACCATGATGGGAGAAATCAGTTTATGAGCTGCTGGTTTGTTAAGTTAGTAGGTTTTAAAATGTGTTAGCCAATTCAATATCATTAGTGGTGTAAACATTTGCTATGTATACCTGTTACTGTATCTTTTTTTAGTATTTTTATTCAATTCTTTCTGCATGAGTATCAGTTAGAATTTAGCAGCTGAAGGGAGTACGTAATATTCCTGGGAACAACCAAGATTTCTATCAGGGACTGACCAACCAGATTTGTGGGTAATTAGTGTCTGTGCTGTCCTGTATCACAGCAGGACCCCTGGACAATTTATGGGACAGCTTCAAAGGGGAAAAGGTATTTTCATGTCTTTAACCAGACATTCCTGCTGGGCAAGACAGCACATGGGACAAAATAACAGATGTATTTGTGTATACTATGAAGTCCCAAGTCCAGATCAGACAGGTTTTCCAAGAGACACTGCTCCCAAGACAAAGAGAATTAGCTTGACAGTGATATCACAGGATATGTGTGCTGAGGGTGGGGGTGTGGGGGGGGATACTGTTTTCTGGGAAACCTTGTTAACCTGAGTTTTGTGAGAGCAAGTCAGTCAGGTTTGGAACTATGAACAGCTACCATCTAAGGTTTGAATCTGCCCTGATTCACGAAGGTGTCTTGTGTGGTAAGCTACTCTACCATGCTAAATAGAGCATTGGAAAATATTTTTTTTCTGTGTATGACCTACTATTCAAAACATTTCTTTTTCATTTTTGTAGAATTATTGTTCCCCATAGTCTTTCTGTAGTATCCTGTATTACATGTGTAACTATATTGTATTAGAACATTATTTTTATATACTTCCATGTTTCTGTGACTTAGTCCTTTGAGGTACACCTAACTGATTTATAACTGACAAAAACTGTGTTTCTGCCTCTAAAGTGAAGGCTACCATTACCATATTCTGTTTCTAATGTAAGGAGTTTTCCACTGTAACAGATAAGCCTAGATCAGTTGTCCTTGAACAAGGAGCACTGTACTGTGTGAGCAGTGGCTCTGGAGGGATTAAGACCTAGAAATACCTGGAGAGAGTGTCTATGCTGAATGGTGGCAGTAATAGTCACAGGCTGAGTCTGTCATAGACCAATTTAGAACAAATGGACATCATTTTTAAGCATTCAAAAGTCACTTCACAGGCAGTTACCCAGTTGGCCAGTAAATATCAATATGTGGCAGCAAAACTAAGTAGTTTACTGGTCATTGGCCACATCGCTAACTGATTTATCCCATCCTTGTCACTTGGGTAGGGGATGGGGGTACTAGGTGAAAATAGCGAGAGCAACATAACATGAGTCACAATAGTGTATGTAACACAGCAACTGCAAACACAGCGAGTGTCAATAAGAGCAAGACATCAAAACAGAGATGAACTCAAGGGGAAAAAAATAACAAGTACAAGCCACTGTTAACACCACACACACAGAAACATCTGAATCCACACAGAACTCTACAAGAAAAAACACATTAATGTACCACTGAACATCACAGTAAAGAAACACAACAATAGTATAACATGCAAAATGACTACCGACATATGTAGATATGCACAACTGTACATGCACAGTGAGAAACACAGCAAACCTACATACACTGCAACATGTCATGTGGGGGACTTCGTCCTCCATACCCCCCTGCACCCACCACTAGAAATATAAACATCCTCCACATTGCACACATCACAAGGACTGCAGCACTAATGACACACAGTGCCCAATTGACCCGCACTGTATTTACACATTCACTATTTTCCATGGCTCTGTTCTTCCCTCTCTGACATTGCCATGCTCTTATTCCCTCTTTATTTTCACCTGACACCAGGGATTCTTTTTCCCTCACTATTTTCACCTGACACCGGGGATAGGAAAGGGGGTGGGGAGTGCAGTTGAAATATACCAATTTTTAATATGTTGATCCTGTTCAAGATACCAAAGCATTGATGCATGTTGCTGTATTCTGTTCTTAAATCATGAGGATAGGGAACGAGGTTGGATGGGTGGATAGGAGTTAGACATAAGAACCTTACTAACACATTACCAAACTTTGTACGCATTGTGTTTACAATCCGAATACTTTATTTCCAACCTTTGTGTGGTTTATGTTTTGTGCAGTAATAACCCTAATGAGCATTAACATAGATTGTTTCCAAAATGTCCTTACTTTTTAATAAATTTGTGTAGGAACTTCATTTCCTCATGGCCTTTGAAACCCTAAGCAAAGTAAGAGGTAACTCCTAACATACTTTTCACAGGACTCTTTCTGGTTTGTGAAAAGCCACAAGAACTTCTGTTGTGGGGAATGCAGTCCTTCCATGGAGTGGTGTGTACCATAATACCCTACTCCCACAGGCCATGGGATGATTTGGCCCCTGAAGGCCAATAGTCCATCTGAGGTCACCCCCCCACCAGGTGGCATACATGTTGTGCAGAAGTAGATTGTTATGTATACGTCCAACCACAGATAGTGAATCCCATTCCCGAGTGACCATTTGGTGGCGGGTGCACAGTACACTCATTAGCATCTTGGTGCATATTCTTCGTGTCACATATTGAGACTGGTGAGGCACAGGATCCATTGTGTGTGTACTTCTACCTCTTCATCATAAATAGTAAAATATCATCCTTAACATTTAAGTATTTAACAACTTATGTTGATGTTTTGAGTAATTAAAAAGCTTTGCACAACCTTTACATTTTCAAAATAAATATCTTTGTGCAGTACATAGATTTTGAAATCCATTGAGTAGCACATACTGTAGATTCTTAAAATCTTCCTGCAGCAGATAGATTTTCAAAACCTTTGTGCAACACATATATTTTAAAAACCTTCATAAAGAACTTATTTATTTAATTTTCTTTTATTGACCAGGTAAGCACACTAGACAGCCATAGTGCCTATTTTCAGGTGTGACCTGTGAGAATTACAAGGCAACACAAAACCATACAACAACATTACAGTGACACAAGCTGCAGAATAGCAGACTGGCAATTATGCAGGCAGAAGAATGAAATTAAAAGTAACCATGAATGCAGACCAGTTACATATTTAATCAGGTACAGTATCAAAACAGTTCAAAAGATGGTATACAAGATTACTAACCCCTAGCAAGCATGGATAGTAAGCCACCCTGAGCAGGATAAGCACTAGGAAGAAAAAAGACAAGGAACATCTGTCCATAGACTATATAATTTGCAAAAAACATCATTAAAAGCATCAGTTAGGGTTAAACCAACAAAAGCAGGGAAATGTGGAATTAGGGTTTCCAACCCTAATGCCCCATTCCCCACCCTGCACAGACCCAGAGGTGGGCATGTCAGTCTTGGGACTGTCAACCCTAACACTCACCCCATTCCATTTGAAAAGAAGGTGACATGGGTACAGCATAGGAGAATGAGGTGAGCATTAGGGTTGATGGCCCCAAGACAGACTCCCCCTTGGGTGTGGGTCTGTGTAACTTTTGTTGTTTTAACCCTAACTGATGAATTAACAACGTTTTTTGCAATTTATTTCCTTACTTTTTGAGATAGTATAATTGTATTGTTATTTGCCAGTGGGAGAGCAGGGCCCTCTGGGCCCTGCACTCCCATTCCTATGTGAAAAAAGGGGGATGCACTGGGAGATGTGGTGCTCTTGAGAAAAAATCAAACTTAAAAGTACTAAACTGGGCACTCACTATCCACTTGAACATTACCACACAGTTCACGATTCTCAAGTATAAAAAACCTTTTTATTTAATATAAAAAGCACCATAATGCTTATCCCATCTCTCCATATATGCATATACATATCTAGCTGTGGACGTACAGGGCCTTTGGCCTTTGCACTTCAAGTTATAGGACAACAGTCACTAAATTGTCACCATAACCAAGTTATTACCCCACCTCATGTACCTGGTGCAGAAAATGTTTCAATCCCTATCAAAACATGATTCTGCGCAAGCACAACGCCATTTCACACCACAGGTGCAAAAACACATTTTGGCCTGGATTTGAAAAATGACAGCTGTGACATACATGAGGTGGTGTAATAAGTAGGCTATGTTGAAAATTTTGTGTCAAAATATGAAAAATTCCCAAAGTTACAAGCATGTGTAGGGAAATTGCAAAAAATAGTCATAACTGTGACTTTTTTAATAATTGTGAACCCAAATTTTCAACATAGCCTTCTTATGACCTCATCACATGCACCTGGTACAGAAAATTTCCAAATCCCTGCCAAAACATAATTGCGCAAGTGCAAATCCATTCTGCTCCACAGGTGTGAAAACACATTTTGGCCAGGATTTGAAAAATGAAAACTGTCACATGCTGTACATGAGGTGTGGTAATAAGAAGGCTATGTTGAAAATATGGATGAAAATATAGAAAATGTCCAAAGTTACAAGTGTCCATAGCGAAATTGTAATGAATGGTCATAACGCAGTCATTTTTTGAAATTTTGTCCCCAAATTTTCAACATAGCCTTCTTATGACCCCCACCTCATGAACAATATGACTGGCATTACACAAATCCCACAGGAAAGGTGATTTTGCCAACCACCAATGAAATCACCTTTCTGACTGGAGTTGCATAATGACTGTCATATTGTTCATGAGGTGGGGTCCCCAAAAGGCCATGTTAAAAATTTGGGGTCAAAAACCTCAAAAAATGTCTGAGTTATGCATAAAAGTTGAAACCCCATTGAAATACATTGTACAGCATTTACCTTAGTTTCTCATACTGCAGTCACCAGAATCAGCAGCAAGACACGTCTTCGATCAGCAGAGCAGATCTCAAACCTGGGACCTCTTCAGGTGAGTACGGGTCTGCGGGGGTGTCATGGAGGTGTGGGGAGCTGGGTGCACAGTGGGAGGTCAGGTGGTGAGTGTGGGTGTGATCGGCAATGGACTTTTTTTTTACAGGTTTAAAAAAGACATTGAGGGATGGTTTTCTTTGTTGTAGGTGACTACAGTAATTGGAGGGCGGGGAGTGCCATCAGACACCAAGGAAATTAAAATCAATGTTGGGACAGTGATCAGAGATTGGAGGGGATACCACTAGACATCAGGGAAAATAAAATTAATGTTGGGACAGTGATCAGAGGATGGGGGTGCCACTAGACACCAGGAAACTTAAATGTTGGGACAGCAATTGGAGGGAGGGGGTGTCACTAGACAACAGAGAACATAAGATTGGGGCTACTACCTTTTTTTAAATTCTGAATTAATGGGGAAGGGGAGCAGCTGTCTCTGACACCCTTGGGCTCAGCAACACAGTGTAATTTTAGTGCACTGCTTTTTGCTTTGTGACCAAAATCCTTTTTCATCACTCATGATCCTTTTTGGTTTAAATGAAAAAGGATTCATGAAAAGGGATCTTAGCGAGTGATGAAAAATGATTTAAAACATAGAAAAAACATCCCTTTATCATTTTGGTACTAGACAACTGCAGAATCCAACTAACGGAGTTCCAATGAGCAAGATCCATTTTTGGTATCTCTACAGCATCTCATTGTCATGGGTTTCCAAATTTTTTTTTTTTTAAAGCGGAAAACAAGATGGTGGCCTTCGAAAAAGAATTTTCTCTCATGAAAAAGGATTTTATTCTCATGAAAAAGGAAATGCTCGCGCAAGATGAAATCCTTTTTTGCAAGATCAAATACTTTGTCAAACTTTATACATCTATCCTGAAAAATTAACTTCCCATAGGATATAATGGGAACTTAAAAACTTAATTACTTTGCAACAATTTAATATTTTTGCACCAAAGTAACAGTGGCAGTTCTGTTACCCAAGTTCCTTCTACCATAAAAACATCAAAACAAAATTCCACACCGTCTGGGAGCAAGGTGATGAGGAAAAAAAATGCAAAGATTTTGACTTTTTTACTGTTTTCACTATCTGGATCTCAGAATCCACACATCCAACTGGAATGAAATTTGCTGCATCAAGAAATCTGCCACACAGAACAGTGCATACCAAATGTGCAAATCCATTGATCAACTGCAAAGTTATTAAAGTGCAAAGTTTGAGGTTTAGCATTAAACAGGCTTCTGAACCGTAACTATAGGGGTACGACCATGCCCCTATAACACAATATGGATAAGGATCTTGTTAGTTGACCAGTGCCCTTGATTAATCTACAAATAGCCATTATTATATAGAGAATTTTTCCTAAAAGTGACCTGCATAGACTTTAATGGAGTGTGTCCCTGCGCTCTCCCTGGGTACATGTTGTTATGTGCCTGAGTGCAGGGGTGGATCGATTGACTAAGAAGTGGAAGAGATCAGCTACCTACCTCAGCAGGGTCAAAATATGATTCCTTTCACATTCCTGGAATTACTGCACAGAAAATAATAAATCTTACAGCATCTTACAGCTGAAGACTTTCGACGTCATTTGCTACCAAAATAAGTAAGGCATACCATAATCTTGTAAAAAATTCTTTAAAATCCTTCTGTCCACATGGCCTCAATGATCACATAGATCTGGTCCTATTTCTATGGTTAGAGTCACATAATCAGATGAGCATATGATTGACTGAATGAAACTCTATTAATTTGTCTCAGTGTTTTGCTTTTATTTTTTTTGCAGCTTTGGGATTGAATTACTCAGACATTTACTTTTTTTTCTGATTAATTTCTCCTGATTTGTAACCTCTGGATAGATTGTCATAAGAAATAACCCTCTTTCAGGGTTTTCATTTGTTGTGTCTTATATTCTCAGTCTTGTATAGCTTTCTTCCAGGTTTTTTTCATTATGTTTTATTTATATAGGTGTTTTTTGAATCACCCAGGTTAATACATTTGTATTCTATTTTACACATTTTGGGGGTCACACCAACTTTAGTGTTCATTGTTATCTTGTAGTTATTACAAGCCTGTGAAGTAATCCATCCACTATCTTCTTGGGCACCATTTTGTTGTACTTCTCTCCCTTTTGCCCCACCTGACCCCCCTCCTCCACCCATCACTTTGCAGTTATGAGATTGTTTATGGTGTTATAGAATGGGGCTTCCCCTGAATTGTGCCGCATCTTCTATTGCTAAATTTGATCCATTGTTGTTGCCTATTTTAAAAATATACAATATTGGTTTGAGTATAATCCTTCCTGGATGGTAATTTCTGTGTCATTAAAAAGTATAAGAGCAGTGTTTAGATTGCTTTCCATGACTCCCTGATGATGTCTTAGTCTATGCAGGGGAAGCACCAGGGCACACTTTGTTCCATCCTTTTCATAACATTTGTTCTTTATTGTTTTGTAATTTGGCCATTAAACACCTCTCACTGATATCACCTTTGTGTTTTTACTTTCTTGACAAAAACATGCACTGCTGTCTGTTTTTTTGCATTCAGTTTCTGTTTTTGCAGCCTGCACCGCTAACTGATTGAGTGCCCAGGTTCCAGTGTGTTTGAGTGTTGCAGGCAGCTTGGCTCCCCACCCCTATATTTTATTTATGGCCCTCTTCTGGTTTCCAACACTGCAAGTGTATTACTGCAGGTGGTGTGAAGCATTCACACAGGAACTGAAAACATTCATGCATTTCATCTCCACAACACTGCAACACCTCACAGGAGCTGAAACAGATCAGCTCCCTGCACACTTTTAACCCCTTTACATGACAGGCTCTGTACTGCAGCAAGCAATGCAGAGCACCTGGATTGTTACCTTTTTTGCTGTGTACAGAGAACCCAGAGTCCATACAAAATGAGCGCTCACTGATCTGGTGTTTCCTGTCTTGTTGGGTTTGTCATTGTGTTGCGTTTTGTGGTTGTTTGCTGCCATGTGCTTGAACAGCAGTGCTCACATTGATACTGATCCCAGGGAGAGTATCACGAGACCCTCCGGGATCCCATCTTGCTTAATGTGCAGCACTTCCTGGTATGGGGTCCCAAGGCTTGTGCATGGATTTTTATACCTGACTTCAGCTAAATATAAGCCTCATTCATATGATAAGTATCAGGAATGCTGTCATCCCACCGAATCCACAGCTGTATCTAATAACACTGCCGACCAGCATTCATATGATACGGTTGTGCACTGTTGCAGGCTTGCTTCCTGCATTGCTACTGTCTTCCAGAAATTGCAGGCTGGTTATTCAGCTGGCATTGCTGTGAGTGGTGCCGGGTGTTCAGACATCTACGCAAAATGATGCAAAACACCTGCACCACTACATGATCCCAAGAAAAGAGGGATCATGGTCACAATGAAATGCTACCTGAAAATGGCAAAAGGGTGGCATTCAGACGTGCACACGGCAATGATCTCACTGCTATGCACCACCAACAATGGCCCAGAATTGGCTGTGTGAACAAATCTTTAGTTTCAGATACTAGCAAGAATGCTGAACTCAGGAAACTAGCTACTTTTGCAAAACAGTGGCTGAAAAGTACTTTAAAAGTGACTGGAAAATGGAGCCATAATACTAGGCATGTGCTACTGCATATTATTGTCCTAAGGGCTATCAATATGTATATGTACATGTCCAGTATCTTGACTCCACTTTCCAATCACTTTAATTTTCCCATAGTTAGTTTTTCAGTTTTTTCATTTTTCTTCCTACCCCGATCCTGTGCGTCCCCAATGTGATGCACATGTGTGGAGACATGCACACGTCACACCCTACAGGATGCCCCAACCTACCAGTCACTCCATTTCCACCTATGCCTGCCACCAGACCTCCATCCGGTGATGGCAGGACTATGTGCAGGAGACCATCCCACCCAGGAGAGGACAGCCATAGCTCAATCCTGCTCCCACCTCCACCCCCATGCTGGCACCCCAATGACCTGAGGTTGTTTCTGAACCCAGGTTGCTGGCATAGCATGAGGTAATGCATCCAGCACCTCAGCCCTCAGTGCCACCGGGCTGGCTTTCTGATCACTTTTGAAATACTTCTTAGCCCCTGTTTTGCAAAATAGCTAGTTTCCCGAGTTCAGCTTTCTTGCTAGTATCTATAACTGTATTTAGCTGGACTCAAGTATTTTATGTATAGCGACCAGGAAGTCTTCAGCCAGAAATGTGGCTGTAATGACGGAACAGCCCAGGTACCGATGTGAGAGCTGCTGTCTAAATGCATATGCTTGCAGTGCAGATAATACAGGAGCAAGCACTACAAAACTGTTGTGATTTGGTAGAGCACCATGTAAAAGTGTCTTTTGATTTGTCTACAATTTTTTTCTGGCAACGAATCAACAACTCTGCACCACTCTATGGTGCAGGTTCTTCCTGGGCACACTATATTATTATTCATTGTACAGTACTGATAAAAAAAATGCTCTCTGTGCTAATTTCTTAAAACTTGTAATGTTACAATATGCTCTTAAAAAAACTCATCACAAAACTACCTTTAAAAGCTTTCATGCTACTTGAATAGAGGTGGGCAGAGGGATAAATTCCTCTGGCAGAATTCTGATAAAATTGCCATGCCAGTTCCAAAATGTTCCATGGACTCTTTTGAAAACTGATTAAAATTCTGCCAAATAAGTTAACGCATCTGATATATATATATATATATATATATATATATATATATATGCAAACTGCATAATATTTTACTAAAATGAATGTAAACTGCAGATTTCTACCCCATTTATTTATTGCACATAGAATAGGTATCGGTGCAAACTGTGGAATTGTACAATTTTCTGTAAGAAAATGTGGTGAAATCTTTACAGATTCTGCACAGGTGGAATTCTGAAAACATGCAAAATTCTACAGAAATCCAGCAGAAGTGAAGCTTACAATTCCAGCCAGCACTACACAGCAGCACTGCAGACTTCTCTTTGTCGCTCTACCAGTGCTTCTCATCCCTAACCTCCTGAGAGGCAGATTTACTCTCCATAGTTATGCAGCTCTATTTCTTCTTTTTTTCTGTATATAGATGCATGCAGTATAGTTCAATGGGATCAGAATTGTGACCACCAAAGGCTAGATATTCAGACTGCGCCCGGCAATGGCGCAAGTGGAGGCGCAGCACAACCGAGGTGCGCTGTAGCAAGACAGGGTGATATTTAAAGGAGATGTGCCATGGCGAATCATTTCTGAATATAGCACAGAATGCACAGGGTGCATATATAATGTGCCAGTGCATCCCCCAGACTGGTAGAACTGGGAATGCTCCAGTGCAACTGTAGCTGTGCTGGGTGCATTTCCCAGATATTCAGACTTGGACATGCAAATGTGGCCATAATGTATGCAAGGTGCAAATGGGGCCATTCGCATGTCTGGTTCAATTTCAGTTGCTTGCCATCTGTATCCCCCCCCCCACCCCGTGCCACCCCTGAAAAACGGACTTCTAGGCCCAGTGGGTTTACTGGGTCAACAAAATTCAATAAATAATTTATGGCCCCATTTGCATGAGTTGAGCAGGGCAGCCTGGCAAAATATGCCTGGCACCCTGCACAGCATGTGGTGTGGATAGAGGGGGTCCTGGGGCACCCCACACCCCATAGCTGCGATCGCCAGTAATAATAAATAAATATAATCCCTGGTAGTCTAGTGGTACCCCCCTCCCGTCCTGTACCTGCAACAGCTGGTAATGATAACTAAATTAATCCCCCACCCCACCCATAACACCGATCGTGGGTAAACCCTTCAGAATGTAATCCCTGGTGGACCAGTGGCACCCCCATCCCCCACCCACACACACAGGACCCTCAGTCTTCAGCAAAATTCTGACAGTACTGTTGCCCTTGATGTTCATTGCATACTGTACATAAGCACAGGCATGTCAATCAACACTCATGTGAATTAAAGCACATTATTACTGTATGGTCTCTGCAGATCAGAAAAGAAACCATTGAGCTGTCATTGGCTGCAATATTAACATGCACATTTTTAGAAAGGAGTATTGATCAAACATGCAGATACATAAAAAAATATAAATATATCATGGATATACTGCTCAATACAACATAGTCTGTTGTAACATTATTCCTGATGTAAGACTATTACAACTTGATCTGAACTTGGCTAAGCCCTGTTAGAGTTGTCTTGCTGTAATTATGTCATATATCCAGCATGGTAAACATGGGTAAATGCAGCTGTGACTGAACACAACCCTGAGAGAGAATAAAAGTCATTTGTCTTTCCTGTTCTTACCTGCTTACACTTGTGTGCACTTTAGAAACAGTATCTCAGCACTAACATGGTCAAATATCCTCTTAACTGCATATATATTGAGCATGGCCTTGTTTGACAGTATTGGGGGTGGGAGTGGCGAGGGGTCATCCTAATAGTAAGGTGTTTTTATTTCCCAGAGGGTTGTAGCAACACTTGCAGTCACGGTATTGCTTTTGCTCTATATTCTTTTTTTTTAGTTAGCTTTATTTTGGCTGCTTGAACATAGACATCTATGTATAAGTGAAGACTAGACTTTTTCAGATTTTACAGTAAAGTCTTCCACACTGTATCTGTTCTAATACAACGTTACTGACTCCAAAATGACGTAGAGTGTCATTTAAATGTTAATAGAAACACTGTATCAAAAAGAGCACAAACCTTCTATAGGGAGCAGCAAAGATTAAGAATCACCCTATGAGAAGTGTGCAACAGAATGTGTGAATTTGAGAATACTTTTGGGAGAGTTTATACTCCTTAGTTTATTGTCCCATAGCCACACTCAAAGTTTTGAGGATAAACACACGAGTATGGTAGTACTTTATCATGCCTGCCCCCAATAGCAATTTGTTTTACAATATATTCACTGATTCCTCATTAAAACCTGCAGGGTGACAACTCTGGGTCTGTTCTAGAGTTGGCCATCCCAACTGATTTTTCAGTTGTTCACTGCCTAAGGAGGGAGCACAGGGAGAGATATTCATCTGTTTTAGATCCAGTTCAGGGATCACAGCATACCCAGTGAGGGAGTCAGGTCTTTTGAATGTGTGGTGTTAAAGGTGAGGCAGGTGGGGTGTGGGATTTTCCTAGTGTACTGCCCTTCAGGATGGGAATAGGAGTTTCTGCAAGAATTTGCAGATGTTATTTTCTCTCTTGTATTAGCATCTTCCAGTTGATTGGTCCTAGGAGACATCAGTGCTTGAGTTGACATTGAGACCTCTCAGTTTGCTCAGCAGTTCCTCCAGCTGGTGACACTGCTGGGCCTCACTCAGGGAGTTACTTCTGCCACCCATCAAATGGGCCACATCTGAAGCTTTATCTTCTCACTGGTTCCATATATTTCACATGTCAGTGTAGAACAAGTAACATGGTCAGACTACTACACTGCAGAGTTTCTTGCTGGGGCTCACTAGGTGATACACCTCCTATGGAGATAGTTCAGAACAGCCCTAAATGTAATCTTGAGCCTTGAAATCTCGTGGTGGTGCTGATGTCTCGGGTATGGAGACAACATGCAAGGCAGGTGCAGTGACCGCTTTGGATAGTTATAAATGACCCATCTTGGCAGCCTCAGACTGCTTAGCACCAGTGTGTGTGTCTATCTGATGATCTTCCAGCACATCTCATTGCGGTACTGTGATGTGTGCCACCAATTAAAGCCAACAGTACTGAGGTTATAGAATTCATGGAGGAGGTCTGGCCTGGTGGGCTACAGACTGACTCTGAAAGCTCATTACAAAGAGTATGTGAGGGCAATCACCCTGAAAAAGTCAGATTTCCAGTCATGGGTGATTGCCTTAGGTGAGAACTTGCTGACTCAGCTCTTCTTCACCGTAGACAGGTTGCTACAGTACATCTTCCCTGTCACAGTCCAGAGGAGCATTTTCTCTAGAGAAGTGCACAGAGTTCAGTTAGTTCTTCCTGGTCAGAATGTCATTCATCAGGATGGTGATTTATACAGGCAGCCTGACGGGGCCAGTATTTTTCAGTTGGTGATGATGGAAAGCTGTGCATGGTCTTGGAGTGAGATTCAGTCAGTTTTAGTTGCTCAAGGTGATCTCTGAACTATGTCCCATCTTCTGTCTTCTGGACCCCCAGGTTATCCATTTGTTGGTGAACTATTGAGAGGTCTGGGGTTCAGTAGTTGTGAGGATTGTTCAGTATTCCTTGGAGGGTTTTTTTTTTCTCCTTAGCTTTAAAGTTGCCAGTAGTAAAGCCTCTCCCAAAGAAATCATCCGTGGACGTGGACGTGGACCTCCTCATAAATTACAGGCTTGTCCCAAACCTCCCCTTTTTGGTGAAGTTGATTGAGAAGGTAGTAGTGACACAGCTTGAGCCTCACCTTAAAAAAATACATCTATGAGTCACTCTAGTCTGGTTTTAGGCCTAGGAATAGCACAGAAACCACTCTTGTCAAGGTGCTAAATGACCTACTGGTGACAGATAGAGGAAAATGCTCTATTCCAGTTCTTCTCAATCTGTTGACAGTGATTGATATGATGGATCATGGGGTTTTGATAGTCAACTGAGCACTATGTTGGATTCACTAGAACAGCGCTTAGGTGGTTTGAGTCCTTACTATCTGGCAGGTCCCTGTGGGTGCATTAGGAACTTGTTCCTCAGGGCCCGCTGCTATTAGCTATGGGGTGCTTCAGAGGATGAATCTATTCCCCATGCTATTCATAGATTACCTGCTTTCATTGGGATAGGTCTTTAGCTGGTACAACTTAGAGTTTCACTGCTATGCAGATGACATCAAACTGTACTGCCATTTCTGCCAGACAGGCATAAAGCAACTGCTGCGCTAGACCAAAGCCCTGCATTGAACCTACTATATAAGTCTTTTTTCCCAGTAGAATCTCTTTTTGAAATACTGGTCTGGATTCTGGTTTGTTGCATCTTTAGTGGCCTTCAAGCAAAGTCAGTGGAAGTTTCTGACTTATAGACTGGTGGTGAGTATCATTTTTGATGTAGTTTACGTCCCTTCTAATCACAGATTTATATAGTAGAATGCAGATGCAGTCTGCCAACAATAGAAGAGCTTAACAAGGACTTAAATTACATCACTGCAGTTTTAATAGGGCCCTTGTCACTAGGGTGTGAATCAGAAACATTCACTGAATTTACTTAAAGACCAGTAAAGATGGAACACAAACAAACTTTCAACTAGTTTTAAAAGAAAAAAAAACAGCTTCTACAGGGAAAATGATTTGCATATTTAGTGTTCTCCTTTAAAGGCATGTTTTAACTGGATGGCCTTCAGCTTGCTAGGCCTAAATACAGGAAAGATGGAGATGTTGCCAGTGGAATCAGGCCTAGATCAGCAGCAATGACTGGCGGCATGCCAATAGGTCCATCTTTATGTGGCATCCCCCTATGAGCCTAGGATAGGGTTAAGAATTTGGGCATCATTGCAAACAACAGACTGTCCCTTCAACATCAGATGATGGTGGTTTACTGCAATGGATTTTTACAGTTAAGGCATATCACCTGGATCAAGCCCTACCTGTGGCACAAGGACCTGGTGACCCTACTACATACATTTTTGACATTCAGACTAGATTACTGGCCTGCTCTGCACCTACTGTTATCTGAAAATTTGGTCTGTCACTTGCAGCTGGTGCAGAATGTCACAGCCACACTGATTTCAGCACATGAGTGGAACAGCACAGAAGTGGAACAGAATGGGTTCTTAAGCATTGGCAGGCACCCGCAGGCAACTGCAGGCACACATGGAGCTCTGTGGGTCCCCAAAGATAAGGTAAAGTACCTGTTTACTTGTTGCTGCCTGAGTAAGAGTACTGAAAGAAGGTAAGTGGGTAACGGAAGGGAGGAAACAGGCTGTACAAGCAGCAACTACCTCCTGAGTGGGAAAAGAGGAAACTCCTTATTTAGGGTAAGGATACAAAGAGGTTAAAGTAAAGCAAAAAAGGAGAAAACTAGAACACCCTGTCTAGGGTAAGAGCACAAAGCGGTTAAGTAAAGCAAGAAAGGGGAAAACTAGAAATACCTATCTAGGGTAAGGGCACAAGGTGAATTTCAGCAAAAAGTAGAGAGTGAAGGAATGGGAATTCTGGGAGTGTTACGGTGCAGTGCATGTGGAGCTGCAGTTTTCAGAGACCATCTGGAGACTGAGGTACTGCCCTATCTGCACACACCTTTCTGGGCTGAAGGAGGAGGTCACTGGACTCCAGACTGAGTTGACTAGGATTTGGGGGACCTCTTCCCCCACCCAAGGGCCGCAGAGTCTACTACCGATTCCCCAGAGGATGCCTAGGAGAAGAAGGGCCACTTGGACAGTGGTGGGCTATGGAAGGGTGGGGGTGGTGGGTCTGGGGCACATTCCTCAGCCTGTACCACTTTGGAACTCAGTTGACACTCTGGCAGGATGGGACTGCCAGGAGGAGGCACCCATAATAGTGGCCAGTGAGGATGTGTGGGTCTTTCAGATAGAAGACCCCAAGGCAGAAGGTAGAGGCCACAGGCAGAGGAGGAAGCAACTTCTGGGTGGGGCTTGATCATTAAGGGAGTAGATTTGGGAACAGGAAGGGATGGAAACAGGGTGAGGTGCCTACTAGGTGCCACAGCATAGAGGGATGGCAAGTGGATTGTAAGGATCACTAGGGCAGCGGGAAAGAGCTGGACATCATTGTTTACCTGGGAACTAATGCCCTGACTACGGACAGGGCTGGGACTGTGCAGGGAGATTTTAGGGACCTAGAAAGGTGTTTAGGCAGGTAGCATGCTTGAGGGCTTTTGCTAAGATGTTGCCTCTCTAGGACTGGGGGAAGGATAGGGTTCTCTGTACCAGGAGTTTCAACTCATGGTTGAAGGAATGATGCAGAGAAGAGTGATTTGGCTGCACTGGGGACTGGGGACCAACCTGGAGGGATCTGGGCCTGTACAGGGGTGATGGCCTGCATCTGTGTAGGAGGGAAACTACTGCCCTCAGTGTATGGTTTAAATGTTACTTTAATGAGCATTTAAACTAGCTGGGGGGCATAACAAAGGGAGGTATAAATTACATTTTATAATTATAATTATATTTTTGATACTCTTAAGGCATATCATGTTTTGACCTTGTACTTTAGATCTATGTTATTACCTACTACCAATGTAACCTATGTATTGTCCCTGCACTTCGATTTTGTGTTACTTTTTCTTTTTTTTCACAATGTATGTTATGTACTGTTCTCCATGTGCAATGGCCATTGTCACTGACTTGTAATTATATTTCTGCTGTGTTTCCTCATCGTTTCCTCCCAGGACCATCTTGTAAATGAGTTCACTCAATGGTGTATTTTTCTGGTAAAATAAACATTTGAATCTGAATTTGAATAAACTCTCCCCCCCCCCATGGACTGAAGCAGAGAAAAAGGAGGACCCAAGGTGAGAAAAATCCCCCAGGGTACACAGTAAACAAAAAAGCAGTATGGTAGAAAACAAAGGGGATAGGAACAAGCGGGGGAACAAGAGTTGTAAAAAGAGAGTGAAAAAGAAGGCTGGGTAAAAGAGAAAAGACGAAGGTATCAGTCAGAGTGGGAACAATGTGTTAAAATCTATGTGGGCTAATGCAAGAAGTCTTAGAAACAAAATTCCAGACCTAGATGGGACAATACTGGAGCTGGTGCAGATATCCTGACCAAATGCTTTTGTTCCATCTTCACAGAGGAAGGGGAGGGGGATGGGCCACATAAAAACAGCAAGAACACGGGGTGGGGGGGTAGACATAAGTCCATTTACAGAGGAGGGAGTCCTAAAAGGACTCGCAAATCTGAAGATGGACAAAGCTATGGGGCCAGACGGGTTTCACCCAAGGGTATTGACGGAGCTCAGGGAGGTGTTGGCTGCACCTCTGACAGCCCTATTCAAAACTCACTGGAAACAGTAGTTTTTCCAAAGGACTGGAGGAGGGCAGATGTAGTCCCACTTCATAAAATCCATAGCAGGGAGGAGGCTGTCAGCTGGAGGCCAGACAGTCTGACATCAGTAGTAGGGAAGTTAATGGAGTTGCTGCTAAAGTAAAAGATTGTGGAGTATTTTGAATCCAGTGGGTTACATGATATGAGGCAGAATGGATTCATGAGGAGGGGGGTCATGTCACACAAATCTGATAGATTTCTTTGACTGGGAGATTAGGGAAATAGATCATGGTGGGGCGGGTGGTAGATGTGGCCCATGTAGATTTTAGTAAGGCATTCCACACCGTACCACATAGGAGACTCATAGTGAAACAGGACAGCTTAGAGGTGGGTCCTAAGGTAGTAAACTTGGTAAGAAATTGGTTAATGGATAGGCAACAGAGAGTGGTGATAGATGGAGTTCACTCCAAGGAAGGGAGGGTGACCAGCAGTGTGCTTTAGGGCTCAGTACTGGGACCAGTCCTTTTTAATGTCTTTATAAGTGACATCACAGATGAACTAGAAGGGAAGGTATGCTCCTTTGCAGATGACACTATAATATGTAACAGGGTAGACACTCCAGATGGGGTGGAAAGAATGCACAGAGACCTGAGAAGCCTCAAGGAGTGGTCAAGGGCATGGCAGCTGTGTTTCAATGCAAAAAAGTGCAAACTCATGCACCTAGGGCACATAAACCCTGAGGTGGAGTACAAAAATTGGAGAAGAAATATTGACAGTCACCAAACAGGAAAGGGACCTGGGGGTAATCATATCTGATGACCTCAAGTTGGCAAGACAGTGCGACAAGGCATTGGTCAGGGCCAGTGGAATGCTAGTGTGCATAGGGAGGGGTATCACCAGCAGAAAGAGGAAGATGGAGTTGCCACTGAATGGATCACTGGTGAGACCCTACTAAAGTACTCTTTCCAGATCTGGAGACCACATCTCCGTAAGGACATAGACAAGGTGGAGGCTGTACAGAGAAGAGCATCTAAAATGGTACAGGGGGCTGTATCAGAAGCCTTATATGTGGTGAGACTAAAGAACCTGAATATGTACACCCTGGAAGAGAGAAGTAGGGGAACATGATAGAGACCTGTAAATACCTTATGGGATTAAATAAGGTACAGAGAGGAGTGTTTCTCAGAGGAAAGGGTGCACTAAAACAAGGAGACATGCAATGAAGCTGGAAGGGGGAAAATTTAGGAGAGATATGGGGAAGTACTTCTTCGCTGAAACAGTGGATGCCTGGTACAGTATTCGAGAGGAGGAGAAAACAGGGGTGGGCTTTGAGCATACATGGGCTAGGCACAAGGAAATCTTAGTTGGGAAGCAAGTGGTGGAAGGGAGCTGGAGATCAAGTAGTTTCTGGGGGGACAGGCTGGGATAGGCAGGGGAAAATGGGCAGACTGGGTGGGCCAAGTGATCTTTATCTGCTGTCAAATTCTGTTTCTATGTTTCTAATTAAAACTTCTGAGCATATCATTCCTGTCCTACATGAGCTGCATTTGCTGCCAATCTGGTAGTGCATCACCTTTAAGATTGTGTTGTTCGCATACAACAAATTGGGTCCAGGCTGCCTAAGAGACCTGTTACCCTTACATAGTCTGGGCCACCCTCTCCACTCCACTGAGGCTAAGTTACTGTTTAACCATAGATCCGAATTATGGCAGCTGAGAAACAGGCTTGTTCTACTGCAGCTCTGTGTATATGAAATGCCCAGCCTAATCAGTTTGAGGAACTCCTTCTCAGTGGAGATGTTTAAGAATGGGCTTAAGTCCCATTTTATTAAACAAGCTTTTAATAACACCTAGACATTGAAAGTGGCAAGAGTCACTTTTTCTGTATGCTTATTAATTTTATAGGATTCTGCCATCTCTGTTTTTCTACCGTTTTATCTTGAGTTGTCTTGTTTATTCTGCAAAATGTCTATATTATTTGTTTTCTGTGCTTGGATTGTATGGTGCCCAGAGCCTCTGGGATTGAGCACTTACATAAACAAATGTGCCTTCCCGCACCTACCTGAGATAGCCTAGCTGAGGTGAAACCCTTCATTTTTTATATTGTCTTGTGCCTGTGCAAGAAACATGTTGCCATAACTTTGGAATAGCAGGTTTTGGATGCGCGGTCGTGCTGTGACCAGTGGCGCCACTGCTTTTTCAGGCTGGGCTCCATCGCACAAATTAGATTGCACGCTGTCTATGACAACAGTGTAAAAGTGTGCCACCACTTTCAAACATTTTAGCCACTGCAATGAGGGAGCTCCACCTCATTGCAGGGCGTGCTTTGTGTGGTGTAACATTTCAATAAACATGGCGGGTGGCGGCTTGCCGTCCACCCTCACAGTCCCTATGTAGCTAACTTCGGGGGTGCCCAATCCCACTGTCAGCATATGTGCTCCCTTTCCTGCTGTAGTGTGCCGAGGGGGTGCCCAATCCCCCTCAGCATCATGCCTCCAAACGCAGACATCCTTGCCAACGGGGGGGTGCCCAATCCTCCTGTCAGCATGTTAATCCCCCACCATTTTCCTGGCACTGCCCCTGATTGTGTGCAATGCACACACTGGAAGCCCACCACAGTGTTGGTGACATGACCCCTCCCAACCAATGTGCCACACTGGGAGTATACCCAGTGTGGCCACAACCTGTAAAAAAACAGAAAACGGTCAGCGGTGATTTTTTATTTTTTTTTACCTGAAACAAAGGAAACAGTCCCTTGCTGGCTGTTGGTGGCCCCCACCCCAACCCACAACCACCCTCTGTGCACCCCACCTCCCTACACCCCCTCACCTCATACTTACCTCTGGAGACTGGTGCGACGATCTTCGGAGGACCGGGAACGTCTGCACTCTTCAAAGCCGACCGCGAACTGAAGAAATGCCGGTAAGCTGTATAATGGCATAAATAGGGTTTTTTCAACTTTGGTGTATATATCAGTCATTTTTGGGAATTTTGGCACCAGATTTTTAACATGGGGCTATTGGGACCCCTCCTCATGAATTCAGGTACCGTCATGGTGTTAATGCGGTCACGAATGGTGATATCGTGGTCACTGTGCAAAATCACCTTTCGGGACTGATTAATGAAATGACAGTGCCATTGTTCATGAGGTGGGCTCCCAAAAAGCCTATGTTGCAAATTTGGTGAAACAATTCCAAACAATGATGAGCGTGCGTTGCACAGTTCCCACTCATGCTTGTAACTTCGAGAATTTTTAATATTTCTGCTCCAGAATTTCAACATTGCCATTTTTTCACACCTCCTTATGAACAGTGCAGCTGTCATTTCCCACATCATGCCTGAAATGTGTTTTTGCACATCCGGCGAACAGTGGCACAGTCACTCTAGGTAAACAATGTTTGGGACAGAGTAAGAAAATCACAGTAACACTGTTCATGAGCAGAGGTCCTAAAATGCCTATGTTGAAAAATTGGTGAAAAAATTCCAAAAAATGACTGTGTTACAAGCATGTGTTGCTCAGTTTCCACGCACTCTTTTAACTTCGAGATTTTTTAATATTTTTTCTCCAGATTTTCAACATTGCCATTTTTTCACACCTCCTTATAAACAGTACAGCTTCATTTTTCATATCCTGCCCAAAATGTGTTTTCGCACATTCGGCGCACAGTGGCACAGTCGCTGTAGGAAAACAATGTTAGGACACAGTAAGAAAATCACAGTAACACTGTTCATAAGCAGAGGTCCCAAAGTGCCTATGTTAAACAGCTGGTCAAAAAATTCCACAAAATGACTATGTTACAAGTGTGCATTGCACTGTGTCCACGCACCGTCGTAAGTTCGAAAATGTTTAATATTTTTACTCCAGATGTTCAACATTGCCATTTTTGCACACCTTCTTATGAACAGTACAGCTGTCATTTTTCACATCCTGTCCAAAATGTGGTTTTGCACATCTGGTGTACAATGGCACGGTTGCTTTGGGAAAACAATGTTCAGGACTAATTAAGAAAATCAAACTGCCATTGTTCATGAGCACAGATCCCAAAATGCCTATGTTAAAAATGTGGTGAAAGAATTCCAAAAAACAGACTGTTACGAGCGTGTGTTGCCTAGTTTTCATGCATGCTCGTAACGTCAAGCATTTTTAATATTTTCACTCCAGATTGTCAACATTGCCATCTCTTCACACCTCCTTAATAATGGTGCAGCTGACATTTTTATGTAGTGCAGAATGGTGCGGTCACTGTGAGAAATAAACATTCAGGATACATTAACAAAATCACAGGACACTGTTCACAAGCAGAGGTCCCACATGCTTTCATGATGTGGAGTCACAAAAAAGGCCATGTTGAAAATTTGGAGTGCGAATACCAACAAACGCCGAGGGCGTTAGGGTTTCTAACCATAACATCCCACCCTGTACAGACTAACAGGCATCAGGGTGTGCCTTTGGATTGTCAACTGTAATGCTCACGCCATTGCACCCCAACCCTGCAGCCACTGACAGGCATCCAGGCATGCCTTGGACTCTTCAGCTACAAAGTTCACCCCATTCTCCTATGCTGCACCCATCTCAATATACTTTCTTATGAAATTGGGTGAGCATAAGGCCTGATGACCCCAAGGCACAATGCAACACTTGTCAGAGTCTGCAGGGTAGGGTGAAGTAAGCAGGCATTAGCATTATGGCCAGTGATCCAAAGGCACACCCCAATGCATGTCACTCTCTGCAAGGTAGGCTGGGGTTCATGTCAGTTCTGTACTTCACTGCCATTCCTATTATGCATCTCTCTAACTCTTGCACTTCCAATGCCAACGCCAGCAAGAAAACATTCAGCATTGACAAATGCTTGTTATTGTATGCCATTTTATTACCAGCTGGGCGAACACAGTCACTGAGAGGTTAAATTATTTCATCAAGGTTATGCAGTGTGGATGTGTTTCTAGTAGGATATGAGCCCTGGTCCCCTGGTTTCCAAGCTGTGCTTATTCTCACTGGTCGTTGTGAACCATTCTAGCTCTTGGGGAGTACTGTATCCACTGGATGTGTTTTCTGGCATGTTTACAATTGCAGTGGTGCACTGTTTTCAGTGGCAGTGTGAGCCAGTAATCCACAGAGGGTATTGAGCATTATTACCCCTGGAAACCTGTTACAGGAAATGCTATAGGTAGTACTCAGTGTCTACAGTAAGCCTGAAAATTTCTAGTGTTTTGCCTCGCCACCACCTGAGTGATGATTTGACTCCAGGATTGAACACACAGTTCAGGCTCTAGTAGACTGACATTTTCATGGCCCCAAACTGCTACAGAAAGGTAAGTGTAACCATGGGTTCAAAGCCACTTCATCCCACTGCCTCAACTGACCTGTCACCTCAAATCTAAAAGTCAGTTTAGGACTCTGAGTGTTCTAGTTTTAAGGATATGATTTCCCTTCCAAAATCTTTTTCTTTTTTCAATACAGCTTTTAGTAACAAAAAATGGACATGGCTACCTCCATATTAAATGATTCCTTGAAGTGTCTGAGACACAAGGTATTTCCTGTGTGTAACCAAAATAAAACCTGACCCTTAATTATGTAAGAGTTGACCAATGTATAAACTAAACAGAGTATTTCAAAAGCAACCCTTCCCTATAACTCACTAAGGAACAAGGGATCATTTAGAAAGAGAGAACAAAGAACAACTGGTTTGGATTTTGCTTACTTGTAGTTTATGTAAGAAAAAAAGCTTACATGGCGTACAGAACTAGACAAGCAGTCTGACAACACTCAGAGCTGTTCAAGCTTCAGGAAGGATTGTACCACATTCATTGGAATCAATTTAAACTTCACCATATTCTTCAGGTCATTAATGGAGATGTTATGTTAGCCAACAAATAAATTTAACAATGAAGCTGCCTTGTTTATTCTTCTTTGACCCTCTGCCCTCAGGGTAGTTATCAGTGGTAATCACAGTTACTGGCTGATAAATATTATAATTATCCTGGCAAGGAAGGAAGTAGGCTTGAAAAAAAAATCAGAAAACTAGCCAAGCATATCAGTAACATTTCCAAGGTACAAGACGACAGAAGGAGGAGGATAGGGAGAGATATCAGGAGAAACAAAGAGAGGCAGGGAAAGCAGTAAGGAGTACAAAGGCACAAACGGAGGATAATATTGCCAAGCCAGTAAAAAAGGGGACTAAAACATTCTTTAGGTATATAAGAGAAAAGAGGAAGAACAAAGGGGAGATAGTAAAGCTGAAATGGGAAGGAGGGGTTTGTGTGGAAGAAAAGACCAGAAAAAAGCTGACATATTGAACAAATACTTTTATTCAGTATTTATGGAGGAAGGGGTAGGAGACGGGCCACAGATCAGAGACAAGGACATTAAAGGAAGGGAGGTGGACACTAGTTCTTTTACAAAGGAGAGAGTCCTCAAGGAACTAGCACAGTTCAAAGTGAACATGGAAATTGGGCCTGACGGGGTACACCCTAGGATACTGAGGGAGCTCAAAGAGGTGCTGGCTGCACCTCTGAAAACCTTGTTCAACCTATCACTAGATACAGGGGAGCTCCAGGGGACTGGAGGAGGGAAGATGTGGTCCCACTTCTCAAAAGTGGTCATAGGGAGGAGGCAGAAAATTAGAGACCTATCAGCCTGACTTCAATGGTGGTAAAAGTAATGGAATCACTACTGAAGGAAAGATTGGGGAATACCTTGTGACCAGTGGATTGCAGGATCTGAGGCAGTATGGTTTCACAGGGAGGAGATCTTGCCAGACAAACCTGACCGAGTTCTTTGACTGGGTGACCAGGGAAGTGGATCAGGATGGAGAAGTGGATGTGGCCTACCTGGATTTTAGTAAGGCCTTCACCACCACTCCATACGGAAGACAGGTGAGCAAGTTGGGCAGCCTAGGAGTGGGTCCTAAAGTAGTAAAACGGGTAAGGAGTTGGTTAAGCAACAGCAGTCAGAGGGTGGTAGTAGATGATGTTCGCTCTGAAGAAGGCAAGGTGATCAGTGGAGTGCAGCAGGGGTCAGTATTAGGCCCGGTCCTCTTCAATGTTTTTATTAGTGACATGGCAGAAGGGCTGGAAGGGAAAGTATGCCTGTTCACGAATGACACAAAAATCTACAACAGAGTGGACATGAGGGAGGTAGTGGAAATAATGAGGGACAATCTGAAAAAGCAGGAAGACTGGTCAAGGGTTTGGCAACTGGGTTTTAATGCCAAAAAGTACAAAATCATGCACCTAGGGCACAGAAGCCTGGGGGAAACATATCAGTTGTGTGGGGAGGTACTGACAACCACAAAAAAGAGAAAGGGACCATGGGAGTAATCATTACTGATGACCTGAAGGTAGCAAAGCAGTGTGATAAGGAAGTAGGAAATGCTAGCAGGATGCTTGGGTACATAGGGAGAGGTATCACCAGCAGAAAGGGGGAGGTAGTGATATCCCAGTATACAGTAGATTGTTGGTGAGGCCCCACCTCGAGTACTGTGTCCAGTACTGGAGGCCCCATCCCTGGAGGGACATAGATCAGGTGGAGCCGGTACAGAGAGGGGCAACCAAAATGGTGCAGGGCCTGCATCAAAAGCCCTACAAGGAAAGACTCAAGGAATTAAAATATGTACTCTATAGAAGAAAGAAGAGAAATGGGCCACATGATAGAAATGTTCAAATACCTCAAAGGTATTAATAAGGTACACCAAAACCACCAAGATAGAGCAGTCAATAGGAAGAAGGGCAGGGGTAAATGGAGAAAAAGACAAAGGCAGTAAGGACAGAGAAAAGAAATAAAGCCATAAAAAATGGAGGGTAATGAGTACCAATGCCCATAGTCTAGGAAAAAAGCTCCCCAAAATGGTGGCCTTGATGGAGGAGGGATGCTTGGATATTGTGGCAGTCACAGAAACATGGTACACAGAGAACCATGCCTGGGATGTCAACATACCAGGGTATACAATCTACAGGAGGGACAGGGAGGGAAGAAGAGGAAGAGGAGTAGCTCTATATGTAAGGGAAGGGATCAAAGCAACAGAACTAAAGGGTAAACAGGGAGGAGAGGAGAGGAGGCACTGTGGGTCACACTGGAGACTGGAAATGGCTCCACAATCTGCACAGGGGTTGTATACAGACTCCCATCTCAGAGGGGAGGAAATGGACAAGCAAATGATAGAAGGCATCCTTGGGATGGCAGAGACTGGGGAGATATTGCTTATGGGGGACCTGAATATGCCAGGTGTTGACTGGAGCACCTTTGCTGCAGCCACATCCAAGAGCAGGGCCATTCTCGATGCCCTACAGGGGGCATGCCGCAGACAGCTAGGTTTGGAACCAACTCGGGAGAGAGCAATCTTAGACCTGGTACTCTCAAATGGGGACGGAGAGAGGATCTCTGATCTTGAAGTGGGTAGCCATCTGGAAACAAGTGACCACCAAACAGAGTGGTTCATGATAAACTTAGCTGTAGAGTCAAGCCACACAAAAGTGAAGGTACTAGATTTCAGGAGGGCTGATTTTGTCAAAATGGGAGAGTGCCTCAGAAAAGCACTAGCAAACAGGCAAGAAGATGGGGTGGAGCAACAATGGGGAAACATCAAAACCGCCATCACAGAGGCAACAAGCCTTTGTGTGAAGCAAATAAACAAATCAAAATGAAAGAAAAAACCACTATGGTTCTCAAAAGACGTGGCAGGGAAGGTAAGGGAGAAAAAGATAGCATTCAGGAAGTATAAGGAAACACAGAAGGAGTAGGACAGAGAACTGTACCAGTTAAAGTAGAAGAAAGCGGGTAAGGCAGTCAGAATAGCAAAGGCCCAAACTGAGGAAAAGATAGCCAACTCGGTTAAGAAGGGGGATAAAACCTTTTATAGGTACATTAGGGAGCAAAGAAAGACTAAGGCAGGGACACTGAGGCTGAACAAAGAGGAAGGTGGTTGGGCAGAGAGCGACAGTGAAAAAGCAGGGATACTGAATGAATACTTCTGCTCAGTATTCACAATGGAAAAGCAGGGGGAAATACCTAATCCAGTCAATAGAAGCACTCTGGATAGGGGGGTTGACATTAGTCCTTTCACAGAAGAAAGGGTTCTGAAAGAACCCTTGAAACTGAAGGTGGATAAAGCAATGGGGCCTGATGGGATTCACCCCAGGATTCTAAAAGAACTAAGGGAAGAACTAGTAACACCACTGACTACCCTTTTTAATAAATCATGGGAGGATGGTGTGGTACCTGAGGACTGGAGGAGGGCAGATGTGATTCCCCTTCACAAAAGTGGGAGCAAGACAGAGGCAGGAAACTACAGACCTGTCAGTTTGACCTCAGTGGTAGGGAAAATGATGGAATCACTTCTGAAGGAAAGAATTGTTGAGTACCTAGAGGCCAGTGGGGCACAGGATCCAAGGCAGCATGGATTCACAGCAGGAAGGTCACGTCAGACAAATCTAATTGATTTCTTTGACTGGGTGACCAAAGCAGTAGACCAGAGAGGGGCTGTGGACATGGCCTACCTAGACTTTAGCAAGGCATTTGACACAGTCCCGCACAAAAGATTAATAAACAAATTAGCCAGCCTGGGAGTGGGTCACAGGGTGGTAGCCTGGGTAAAACACTGGTTGGACAACAGGACACAGCAGGTAATAGTAAATGGAGTTCACAGTGAAGAAAGGAGGGTTACTAGTGGGGTACCGCAGGGTTCAGTACTGGGGTCGGTCCTTTTTAATGTCTTTATAAGTGACATTGCAGAGGGACTGGAAGGGAAAATATGTCTCTTTGCAGATGACACAAAGATCTGCAACAGGGTTGATACACAAGGTAGGGCGGAAAGGATGAAAAGGGACTTGGCATGGTTGGAGGAATGGTCAAATGTATGGCAGCTTAGATTCAATGCAAAGAAGTGCAAAGTAATGCACCTGGAAAACAAAAATCCAGGGGAAGAGTACACAATGGGTGGTGAGATACTGATAACAACAAAAATGGAAAGGGACCTGGGGGTAATCATATCAGACGACCTAAAGGTGGGCCAGCAATGTGAGAAGGCAGTAAGGAGGGCTTGGGGGATACTGGGATGCATAGGGAGAGGCATCACCAGTAGAAAACAGGAAGTTGATGGCCCTCTGTACAGACAGTTGGTAAGACCACATCTGGAGTACTGTGTGCAGTTCTGGAGACACCATCTCTGCAAAGACATAGACAGGGTGGAGGCTGTCCAGAGGAGGGCAACCAAAATGTTGCAGGGTCTGTATCAGAAGACTTATGAAGAAAGACTAAAGGAACTTAAGATGTATAGCCTCGAGGAAAGGGGGGGGCATGATAGAAACTTTCAAATACCTCAAGGGAATCAAGTCCAAGATGGTAGCATCTTTCAGAAAAAGAGATGTGCAAGAACAAGGGGGCACAATCTGAAGATAGAGGGGGGACGACTCAGAGGTAATGTGAGGAAGTATTTCTTCACAGAGAGGGTTATGGATACATGGAACAGCCTTCCTGAGGAGGTAATAGAGTCAAAAACAGTGGGAGAATTCAAGAATGCATGGGACAGACATAAGGCCATTCTAGTGGGGGGTAGGAGGAAGTAGGCTGTCGGTTAACTAGGATCTGCACTTTATGTGTTAAGTAGGGAAATGGGCAGACTAGGTGGGCCAAACGGTCCTTATCTGCCATCAAATTCTATGTTTCTATATACAGGAGGGTAGCATTATACAAAGAAAAAGATGCTCGAGGACAAGGAGTCATGACATGAGGCCGGGGGTGAAAGACTCAGAGGGGTTGTGAGGAAATACTTCTTCACAGAAAGGGTAATGAACACCTGGAACCGCCCCCCAACAGAGGTAGTGGGTGCTGAAATGGTAACAGGAATCAAGCATGCGATGTATAGACAGAAGGGGAACTTAATAATACGACAAGGGATGGAAAAGACTGGATATTGAGTAGGGTCTGCAGTGGCACAGTAGGTAGGGAAAATAGGGCAGATTAGGAGGGCCAAGAGGTTCTTATTTGCCGAAAAATTTTATGTTTCTATGTAACTGACAGACAGCAGGCAGAGCAGCATGAGAGTGGGGGTAACGAAGCAGTTGGCTGGTTCAGTGGCTGCTCAGGGCCTGGTGGAGGACCAAAGGGTCTCCTTGGATTTGCAGAAGCACAAGCAAAAACTGAAGGGGGTCCCAGTTAGGTTCAAATCATTAGTTGAAAAAAGATGTTTGTAATAAGTTTGTAATACACTTATCTCACTCTTGGTGGGCGTGAATAAGTGATTGTAAAGAATGATTTTTAGGAAGTTGTATCACAGTTGAGTGAGAAGTTTAGAAACAGATTTTGTCAGCAGAAAAGGACCTTTAGACCTATTCAATCCATCTCTTGTCCCTGCCTGTTCCATCACCACTAACCCTAGTTGGTCATAGGTGTCACTCACCATCCCCTGTTTCAGTATCTAATATGCCCCTGTGCCTATTCCATGCATGTTTAAAGCTCCCCACAGTCTTTGCCCCACTACCTCTTCTGGCAGGTTGTTCTAGTCATCTACCACCCATTCTGTGAAGAAGTATTTCCGCACATCTCTCCTAAACTTACCCTTCTTAGCTTCATCACATGCCCCCTTGTTCTAGGGCCTTAGAAGATATAAGTGAAATGTATTTCCCAAGGTAAGCCTTTAAGTAGCTTAATCATTTTATTCTAACAGGGGAACAGAAGGTGACCATGCCCTATATTCATAATATTTTGAACTACTTCTTGAAACTGAACTCTTGAAGAGGTGGGTGCCATTCTCATGTACTCATTGGCATTGCTGGGACTCAAAGTTTGTCACGCCATTGTATCCATGAGATGCTTTGCTGGTGCTTCCTTCAGCAGATGCTACCCAGCCTATCTGTTGATTCTGAAGATCCAGGTGTGGCTAAAAAATGAAAACAGGATATGGGACTGGAATAATGGTCTGGGGTCCTTGATTTTAATTTTGGGGTGTCCTGGTCTACTAACATCCAACAAAACTGTATGATTGTTTTTCTCAGGAAGACCAAAAATAACCAAGGGTGTGAATAAACACCTCATAGTCATATACCTATATGCAGCAGAAAAGTTCCTTAAGAGCAGTAGGACTCAAGATTCAGAGCATGAATGTGTTGAGGAAGATTATTTGCATTATTTTGTTATATTTAGTTACAGTATTTCTCTTCTCATACATCAAAGAAATGAGAGCAGAGTCCATTGGCCTGTGGTATTTCTTGCCTGAATACAGTAGTGATTTTTTGCTAAACTTTTTTTCACAATACAATTTTATTTTATATAATGTATTTCATACAAAATATCCTGAAATGTTTTACATTGGGGAAAGATACAGCAACATGACACAGCAAGTACAATTATTTATTGTAAGCAATATTAATAAGTATTAAGCGAGTAAGCAAAATTACTAAAAAGAGGTTGAGGGAGAGAAATACAGAAAGAGACAGAGAGACATTTAGACACCCTAAACTATTAGTGTTACATGTATAGATCACTTGTATGATGTCAGCCAATCAGCACGCAGGTGCACTGTACCTCTTATCCTGTATACAGTGGCCTTTCATGCAGGAACCATTAGGAGTGCAGCATTTTATGTCACAGCCAGTGACTTCATTTAATGTTCAAAATAAAAAAAGCAAAACACAATACTTGAAACTTGTAAAAATCACTCTAGCTAATGCAGGTAATTTATAATATGTTATTAGGGCAAGAAGCACTTAGCTTCACAGCTCTCTTACTCAAACCTCATGCCCAGAGTCTCTTATACCATAGTAGACACACTGTGGATAACCTGTTAACTATAATTGTGATGTAAATTAACTGAGAAAAAGAAAAAATCAAAAGTATTTTGGCCATGCGATCATTAGCCAATGCACAGAAAAATCTAAGAAACAGATTTGGAGCAGAGGACTGATGGATAATGGGAGAGAGGTGGATTTTGAAGTGGGATTTGAAGAGTGACGGGGAATTAGTGAGGTGGAGAAGGTGGGTGGCTATTCCTGAGTGTAGGAGCAAGGATGCTGAAGGATTGTCCACCAGTAGCTGGGAGTGAGACATGAGTGTCAGAAAGAAATCTGAAGTCTATTTATTTATTTATTTATTTATTTTATTTATTTATTTGTAATTCAGAAATAACCTTTGCACAGGGCTCTTTTACAAAGGCTCCATGTCATGAAACAGAATACAAAAAGACACATACACATTGTACAGATACAGGTACAAGATGCAACGCAAGTGAATTCGCAAAGAAAATGACAAGCTATTACATAGGCAGTTGCATGGGGTGCAGCTGATTCAGTTTGGATAAAAATATATAGTACCTTCTTAGATACCCAGAAGGAGTTAAGAGGTGAGACACTATAGCTGGGCAACAAAGGGGTCAGCAAGTTGGGGGGGAGATGGGATAGGTGCTAGGGTTGCAGCCATCACAGTTGGCCTTGTCAAATGGAGAGAAAGACATGGGGGGGGTGTAGGTGAGGCAACTCAGGTTGGCAAACAGGCTGAGGGGAGTCAATGAGAGGAGAAAGACCAGAGGGAGGTGGGGGGTAGGGGAGTGGGTGAATGGAAAGGAAGATAGAGAATAACAGAACATGGGGTGTACTGGGGGAAGGACACCCGATTGGGGTGGCAATCTGGGAAGAGGGTAATATAGAGGTAGGGTGGTCAAGGGTAGGGACAACAGGTGCCTGACAGACACACACAGAAAGTGAAATTTCAATTTAGATTTGAAGTCATAGAGACTGGAGGCATTGTGCAGGATCTCTGGTATCTCATTGAGCCAGAAGGGGACTCTTTAGGAGAAAGATCGTTGTCCTAGCGACATTCTTCGGAAGGGCACAGAGAGAGCATTCTTCATTCTTCCTCTAGTCTTGTACTTAGTATCAGTCAAGGAGAAAATTTCAGAGATGCAAGGGGGAGTTTTGTCTAGTAGAGCCTGCTTGCCTCTGTTGCCAAGGAAAAGCCAGTTTGTATCAATATACAGTGAGCAGGTGTGTGTAAAGTGATTGGAACTACATGCCTTGTTTAGGGCAGTGGAATTCCACTTAAGTGCAGTATCCGAGGCTGCCCCATAGACCACAAGCCCATAGTCTATAGTGGATACTATAGAGCCGGTGATAGAGAGACAGAGGGCTGCAGGAGTTAGATTCTTCTTGTGCCTAAACAGTACTCCAAGCTTGGTGTTGACAGCCTTAACCACTAAGTCTATGTGTTGCGTGAAGGAAAGGGTGTCATCAATAGTGACCCCCAGATACTTAAAGGAGTGGACCTGCTCCAGTGGGGCCTTGACATTGTTTAAGATGGTAAGGGTGGGGTGCCTTCGCATGAGTTGTGGACTCAACAGGAGCATCATTTTTGGTTTTTTGTATAATTAATTAGGAGTTTGTGAGTACCAAACCACTCCTCAAGTTGATGGAAGGAAGACTGACATTCGCTCTGCAGTGGAATGATAAATGAATTGCCACTGAGGATGATGGCGTCATCGGCATATAGAATGATTTTGCTATCACAGGCCTTTAGCAGGGCATTTTAGAAGATGCTGAAGAGTAATGGTCCCAGGATTGACCCTTGGGGTACCCCCAGAGATACTTCTCTGGACTCCGAAACAGCAGGTCCTGCCCTGACACTCTGAGATCTGTGCCTCAGGCAGTCTTGAAACCAATGTACAGCATTTGCGGCCACCCCCAAGTTCAGGAGTTGACCTAGGAGGAGGGGTTGGTTAACCGTATCAAAGGCCTTTGTTAAATTGATGAAGATGGAACTGACCATCTTGGAGTTGGAGGAATAGAGAGTATTGGGTGGAGAGTACACAGTAGTGAGGTTGAGATTCATGAAGAGGAAAACTATGAAGAAGACTGGAAATAAGTAGGGGAATTTTATAGTTGATATTGTATTGAATATGGACTGAAGCCTGCAGAAATGACGAAGAATGGGAGTGATGTGGCCTCATTTTAAAGACACAGTGAGCAGTTAAGCAGCTGCATTTTAGAACATTTTGAAGCTTAGGGGGGAGAAAGTCCATAGAGAAGGGAATTGCAATAGTCAAGATGGGTGGAAATGAAGGCATGAATATGAGTTTCAGCAGAGGAGGGGTCAAGGAAGTGACAGATGCAATATATATTACAGAGACAATAGTAGTAGGCAGATATGTAGACCATAGAGATATCAGGTTGTACCTGAAAATAGGCATCAGTAAGCCTAGTGTATCTTACCTGGTAATTAAAAACAAATACATAAACATGGGAGCAAAAGTCAGTTCTGGATTAAAAAGCATATGTAGAGTTCTGACCTGGGGGAAAAAATGAGAGTTAGGACTCAAGGAAGAGAGAGAGTCAGGAGTCAAGGAAGGGAACGTCAGACATCAAGGACAGTTACAGAGAAAGTTGCATTGTTGGAGAGGATACCTTCTTGCTGTAGAGGAGAATCTCAGCCCTAGTAATATTTAAGCTGAAGGAAACTGAGCAAAGCCAGGAATTGGATTTGTCAAGACAGGAGGGGAGGGGAAGGGAGATAGGGGAGGAGAGTGGTTTAATTGAAACTTGTTAGGTAGAGAAACTGTCATCACAATGTGGAGGAAGGCTTCAACGGTATTCAATGGAGAAAGATGACAGAGATGCAGGAAATTCCCTATATTTTTGCAAGAGGTGGTGGATCTGAGTTCCTGTAGGTTCTTGCCCAGTTTACCATGACTACTGCACTGTACCTGTGTAACCAATTCTAAGTACAATATGTAAGCTAAGTTATTTATGTAAAATTTGTTGCTGCTGCTACTGCTACTGCTGCTGTTGTTTCAAGTGGAGACAGGGCTTTGGTTCAGTACCTCTATGATCCTGGCTGCCACTAAGGTGAAAAATCTGGGTGTTATTCTAGATAATGGTCTGACATTTGAAGCTCAGCTGTCAGCTGTCATTAGTAATCTGAAGTGGCTTTTGCCATCTAAGGAACGTCAGACAGATTAAATTCCTTATCCCTCCCAGAGATCTGGCAATGCTGGTGCACATGTGTGTGATGTCAAGGCTAGACTAGTACAATGTCCTGTTCCTCAGGTTCAGTGGAGGTACACGGCAGTACAGTACGCACCAAATAAACAGTACATGATTGTAGAGGACAGCTGCTTCTAATGGACATTTCACCAATGCCAAATGTAATTTCCTATATTGCTCTACAGAAAAAGCACCCTTTTAAGCGGACATGTACAGTAGATCCGTATGTAGCGGCCACCAAGTACCTCATTATCTTGCTTCCCTGTCAGCTTAATGAGGTGATAAGTATTAGTCACATCTGTATCCAACTTGGCGTGTGATTAAATGCATTAATTAGAACAGAATAGTGTTTAGCATGATATTTAAAACCGTAAAGAGCTGCTAACTGTAGTCCCCCTGTTTAACCATCTACCAAAATAGACCGGTGTTCTTGCTGCAGCTTGCAGCATTGTCTACAGAAATGTAGTCTGCAGGTCCTCTCTAAAACTCAATGCTTGTGGATGCTCCCAGTGTATCTCAGGAGCACAAGAAAGTGGCACATGCAGTATTCCTCACCCAAGCCTGCTTGCACTCTTGGTGTCTCGGTGAGTAATTCAATCAAGAAAGCATCAGTGCAGCTCGCGAATTGTGGCTAAATCTCGAAATCTCTCCAGAAAGCATCAGTGTGACTTGTGGCTAAATCTCTTCAAAAAGCATCAGTGCAGCTTGTGGCATGCGGCAATTCAGTCAAAAAAAGGTGAGGCACATACTATACTTCTCACCCATGCCTGCTCACACTCTTGTCCCACTCCAATGTTGCTGTTCTGATAATGGATACACTGAGTCAAAGCACAGGAGTGGGATCTTCACTCTGACAATGTACTGGATGCTGCTTGTGACGGACGTACAGTATGGTGGTATGTCAAATTAGTCCATTATAAGCGGCGCATACTGTACCTTTATTTGGTGCAGGATACAGCTGCTAGGCTACTGACCTGCCTTTCTATGATGTGTCATGTCTCCCCAGTGCTACGTGAACTGCACTGGATGCTGGTAAAGGGAAGTATGTCCTTCAAAGTTGGCTTGCCAACTTATAAGGCCCTACATGTGTTGATCCCACACTATCTGGCATCCTTGTCTTCATGCCCTCTCTGCTCCACTGAAGTGGGCCTCCTAGTACCTAGGGCTAGGTTAAAAACCTTGGGGGGCCAGGCCATTGAGGTAGTTTTTTTTTTTTTTTATTTAGTTGTTTTCACCAGGTATAGCACACTAAGCTGAAAGCTTTTTTACAGGAGCGACCTGGGAGCACAAGGAGGTTAAGTGACTTGCTCAGGGTCACACAGTATGCAAGTGGAAGCTGTGGGATTCAAACCCAGGTCTGGTCTTCTGGATGTCGCTAGATTTGCAGCTCAGAGCCTTAGACCACTGCACTATACTGCCTCCCAAAGTTGCTCAAGTCCTTTGGAATTTACTCCCAAGGGCCATGAGAGAGGCCCCCTCAGGGGAGGCTTTCATAGTTTAATAATCTCTTATATCAAACTGTCAGCTCAGTTTAATTTTATCTTTTTAGTTTTATGCTAAAGTTTTACTGATGTGATCTACATATTTTGTTTATTTCTATATATGTTACTCTTGCACTTTATGTAAGGGAAGGGTGCCAAATACATATCAAACTATCTCTGCTACTACTACCCCTTCTTAAAAACTACTGTAGGTGATGCACATAAATGAGGGGTACCCTAGTACTGAAAATTTCAAAGGAATACATTTTACCCAAGGCAGGATCAATGGAGCTGAAAGAAGTGTATAGTTGGATACCATGATCATTATCATGGAAGTGATGCCTGAGGTTGAAGTTACAGTTGATGTGACTCAGAGAGAGAGGCAGGTGATTACAGAGTTCAGTATTTTCCTGCTTTTTCTTATATCTGGTTATATGCAACTTTCTACAATCAAGTTTATCCTCACCGCATGAGGTATGTCTGCTTATTGAAAAATGTTACAATAAGTTTGTCAATGACAAACTGGAGTGTTATTCTGCATGTTGAAAGGTCTTGTTCTATTTTTCATTGCATGCAGTTCTACCAGTATCTCCTTTGAATGTAAAGCAGTTTAGAAACAATATGAATGATGTTGTGTAAAAGGCAAATGTTATTCTATTCTGTTTTAAGGGATAATGAAGAGTTGCACATACCTGTTTCTTTGAATTAATTTTTTTTTTTTGTTTACTGTTTACTATTTTGAGCAGTAGTTGTTCCCCAAAGGTACCACAGGCTTTTTACTGTACACTGGCATATCAGTACTAAAGCATTAGTAAAGTATCATATATCACATGATGCAGATGTCACCATAGTCATAACTGAAGCTAGATTTTAGTCCTACTTCATGGTGAAGATAATGTATTTATTTAGTTCAAAATAAGTTGAACAGATTCTTAGCTGATATCAATCACTGGATGACCTCCAGCTGGCTTAGGGTGAATCCAGACAAGACAGAGGTGCTACTGGTGAATGTCGGTGCTCGGAGGATGGCAGGTCTGGCAGTGCTGATGTCAGGTTTGCAACTGTATCACAGTAGTGAGCCTTCATGAAGTGTCTCCCAATGGCACTATCACATTTCTCTTTAAAAATAGGTCTGAGATGTTTCTGTATTCAAATTTTTAATGGTCTGTTTTTTTTTACCAATATACAGCTTTCAAAAGTTGCCCCAGGTCCCTTACACCATTAGGTTCTTTGACATGTCAGTAGAGACCTACTATCGATTTTGTTTTGTCAGAATTTGGAGGATGGATCAGCTTTCTGCCTAAATAATCCTCTGGACTGTATTCAACTGGAGCAGACACTTTTATCCAGATCATAAAGAGGGTATAATTGGCTGTCAGCATTCTATCAGCCTTATGTTAATCTTTTATTAACATATATGTAGAGCCTAATCATATGCTGAGCAAAGTTTAACACTGTTTATATTTTTTGTTATAATTGCAACTAGGCACCCCCAGGTTTTTTAATGGTCAGTAAATCACCCTCTAGGAGCATGTGGCACTCAGTTATGCCTCATGCAACACTACACACTTACAGGGTGATTAACAGCCCATTAACATAACCACTGGTCTTGCCTCATTGCTTAAAATAGCTATGTACAATCATATTGCCAATGTTTTTGTTCCTAGAATTTAATATCAACAGTGTTGGACCCATTGCTTCCTTTAAATGTGCGTCATTTGTAAGGACTTTCCAGCTATTATGGATGATGGCTGCAATCCTGTTAGAAATTGCACTACATTGCGTAAAAAAAATATACAATTTTGTTTTCTCATCTGCTTTGCTTTGGGCTCAAGTAAAGTTTTTTTTTATCTAGATCCAAAGCTCTATTAAAGCTTTCTAGTAAAGATGCTAGGCTGTAGCCCCACTCCAGGAAAAGTTTTATAAGTTCCCTTGTCTGAATTATGTACGTCATTAGATTAGAACAGTTCCACCTGAAATGTAGAAACTTGCTGTAAGGTGTACTTTGTAATAGTCATTTCAGATCTGAACTGGTAACTAAAACTAAGATGTTACCTGGTGTTTGTTTTCCGAAATGTTCAGTTTCAACAGTAGTGCCTGGCAAATCATAAAGCTTTAGATCTAAAAATGACAGTCTCCCTATCAGTGTGGGGTGTAATTCTGAGGTCCTGTCCCTTCATACAATCAGTATATCATCAATGTACGAATGATAACTAAATCATATGTAAAGGAAGGGATTTTTATCTACCTTAACACCATTGTCTTCTGTCTGACCTAGCTCCAAGTTTGCATAGAATGGTGCAAGTGTGGTACCCACTGCTGTTGTGGAAAATTGATGATGGAGTTTTCCATTAAACGTTACATAGTTTTTTGTTATTACAAATTTCAGTCCTGATAGCAACAATTCCTTTAAGATCACATTAATTAAATCATATTTTTCAAACATTTTACTGCACATAAACATCCTAAACTCATAATTAATTGAGGTATAAAATGGCTCTACAGCTATCATTAGCCACAGGAAGTCATCGCGTCAAGTCATCTTCTCCAACTTCCACAGAATGTCCATAGTATCTCTTAAATATGATTCTTCTTTCTGAACCAAATCTTTTAAGCAAAAAAATTATGAATTTTGATAATGTTTCAGTAATTGAGCCATTTCTGTAAACTGTAGGACATTCTGGGGGACTGGAAATACTCTTATGTACTTTGGGGAGTGCAAAGAATGTGGGAGTATCTGGACAAGGCCTTGCAAGTCTGCTCTTTCATTTTTAGTAATTCATCATCTTGCCACAGCACAATCAAGACAAATGTTCAATTCTTTATAAAATAATTCTGCTGGATCTCTGTCCAGTCTTTTATAGACCATACATCAATGTTGTTCAGCTGATGGAGTATTTCTGACTTTTACGTATCAGTTGGCCCTAAAACAATATTTCCACATGTGTCCGCTTTTTTGACTATAACATCAGACCATGAGTTTATTTAATTTATTGCAACTCTTACTGCTTTTATGGGATTTTGATGTCTTATTCCCCAATCAGAGTTAAACAGTTTATTAATTTCATCTCTGACAACTCTTTCAAAAGTTGAGATGGTGTAATTTGTATACATGGTTGGCTCAAAGTAAGATTGGGGTTTAAAGATTTATGTTTTTCAGCCTTGTTTTTTTTCTTGCTTCTTCTAATCCCTCTAAATTTATAAATTTTAGTTGCCAAGTCCGTTACTTCATCTACTGTTAAATTGTCAATGTTCTGATTTTGTATCAAAGTTACCACTCTGCGGTCCAGCTCCTCTTTTACAGTTATATTTTGAAGAACTTTTTATATGGTAATGTTTAAACTGGAGAGGTTAACATTCCACGTAAATTGGTCTCCTAATTTAATTTTATGAAACCACTTATAAATGTCAACTTCCAGCTACAGACTGCTAACTTTAGGGGTTGGTACAAATATCAGTCCCTGTTTTAAGATGTTTATTTGTGCCACAGTTAAAATGTGGTCAGAAAGATTAATTATTTGGTTTGATAGCTGCTCTGCAAGTTATGTTTTGTATCTTTGGTTGAGTGATTTTTTTTTGTTCCAGTCTCCTCACCTCATTTTTATGTTTGCTTGCACGCATGTGCAAGAAACATACTGCCATCATCCAAGTTTTCGGAGGTGTGGCAGCTCTCTTCCAATTCAGGCAGTGTGTTTCCAGGCACGGCCGCAGTTCTCCAATGCCTGCTTGAGCTGTCTATGGCAGCTTTTAAATGCAGTGGAGTATAGTTGAAAGGGGGAGCTATGCTTCAGTGAGCAGTGATAAGATATTGCCTTCTCATGCCTCCCCCTACATACACACACACACACACACACACACACACACAGGCATGCATACTGCATGCTGCCCCCTCCATGCACACACGTATAGCTGGCGGGGCTGCCCAATCTCGCCGGCTGTGCTGCACCCCTGCTCTTCCACATGCCACGCTGGGTGCCTACCCCAGCGTACACACATGTATAGCCTGGACGGGGTGCCCAATCCCCGTCCGGGCTCCACTGTCTCCCCCAGAGTACAGGGTGCCATGCTGGGAGCCCACCCCAGCATGGCAACAGATGCTGCTGCCGGCGGGGGGTGCCCAATCCCATCGGCTGCACTGTTTCTCCCCCAAGCATCCAGGTGCCATGCTGGGAGCCCACCCCAGCATGGCAAAATGAGCTTAGCTGACGGGTACCCAATCCCCCATCAGCTCCAGGCCCCAACAGCTTCAGCTGCCACGCCGGGGAGCCCACCCCAGCTGGCAAATGTCCTCGCCATCTCAGTAAAAAATAAACCTGCAAATAAAAATTGTCGCCGGAGCTTCTCCCTGCCCCTCCCACAACCTGCACCCACCCACTGTGCACCCTGCCTCCTCCACCCCCCTCTCACCCCATACTTACCTCTGAACCTTGGCGCGACGATCTTCGGTGGACCGGAAACACGTCTGCACTCTTTAAAGCCGACCGCAAACTGAGGAAATGCCGTAAGTTATATAATGGGATAGATAGGGTTTTTAAACTTTGCTGCAGATCTCTGGCATTTTTTGGAATTTTTGCACCAAATTTTCAACATGGGGTATTTGGGACCCCTTCTCTTGAATGCTCTCACTGTCATGGCGTTATTCAGGCCGGAAGGGTGATTTCACAGTCACTGCGAAAAATCACCTTTCGGGACCAAGTAACAAAATGATACTGCCACTGTTCATAAGGTGGGCTCTCAAAAAGCCTATGTTGAAAATTTGGTGGAAAAATTCCTAAAAATGACTGTTTTACGGGCATGCATTGTGCAGTTCCTATGCACACTCATAAGTTTGTGAATTTTCAATATTTTCATTCCAGATTTTCGACATTGCCATTTTATTACACTTCCTTATGAGCAGTACAGCTGTCATTTGTCACATCTTGCCCAAAACATGTTTCTGCCCATGTAACCTACAATGGCGCAGTCGGTGTGTGAAATCAATGTATGGGACACATTAAGAAACTCACAGTGACACTGTTCATGAGCAGAGGTCTTAAAATGGCTATGTTGAAAATTTGGTGAAAAAATTCCTAAAAATGACTGTTTTACGAGCGTGCGTTGCGCAGTTCCTACACATGCTCGTAAGTTTGCGAATTTTCAATATTTTCACTCCAGATTTTCAACATTGCCATTTTATTATACTTCCTTATGAGCAGCACAGCTGTCATTTGTCACATCTTGCCCAAAACGTGTTTTCACCCATGTAGCGCACAATGGCGCAGTCGGTGTGTGAAATCAATGTATGGGACACATTAAGAAACTCACAGTGACACTGTTCATGAGCAGAGGTCTTAAAATGGCTATGTTGAAAATTTGGTGAAAAAATTCCTAAAAATGACTGTTTTACGAGAGTCCATTGCGCAGTTCCTACGCACGCTCGAAGTTTGTGAATTTTCAATATTTTCACTCCAGATTTTCAACATTGCCATTTTGTTACACTTCCTTATGAACAGTACAGCTGCCATTTTTCATGTCACCCAAAATGTGTTTTCGCACATGTAGCACACAATGGTACAGTCGGTGTGAGAAAGCAATGTTTGGGACAGATTAAGAAAATCACAGTTACACTGTTCATGAGCAGAGGTCTTAAAATAACTATGTTGAAAATTTGGTGACAAAAGTCCATAAAATGACTGTGTTATGAGTGAGCATTGCGCAGTTTCCTCGCACCCTCGAAAGTTCATGACTTTGTAATATTTTCAGTCCAGATTTTCACCAGTGGCATTTTTCCATACTTCCTTATGAACAGTACAGCTGTCATTTTTCACAACATGGCCAAAATGTGTTTTCACACTTTCAGTGCAGAGATGCGTGGTCGCTGTGGGAAATCATTGTTCGGGACAGATAAAGAAAATCACAGTGACACTGTTCACGATTGGAGGTCCCAAAATGCCTGTGTTGACAATCTGCTGTAAAAAATCCCCAAACTAATTACATTATGGGTGTGCGCTGCACAGTTTCTATGCACGCTCATGACTTCACCAGTTTTTTTAATATTTTTACTGCAGATTTGCAACATTGCCATTTTTTACACCTCCCCATGAACAGTACAGCTGTCATTTTTTACATCCTGTTCGGAATGTTTTTGCACCTGTGGTGCTAAATGCCATAGTCACTGTGCATAAGCAGTTTTCAGCTAACAAACTGATATTGCCACTGTTCATGAGGTGGGGGTCACAAAAAAAACATGTTGAAAATTTGGAGTGAAAATACCAATGAATGCCTGAGGTATTAGGGTTTCCAACCATAATGCCCAACCCTGTAGAGAATGACAGGCATCAAGGATGTGACTTGAGATTCTTGCCTGTAATGCTCATACCATTCCACACCCTGCAGCCAGTGAAAGGCATTGAGGTATGCCTTGGACTCTTCAGCCCCAAAGTTCACCCCATTCTCCTATACCACACTCACCTCACCATATTTCCTGATGGAATGGGGTGCGCATAAGGGCCAAAGACTCAAGGCACACCGTGACACTTGTCAGTGTCTGCAGAGTGGGGTGTGGTGAAATGGCATGGCCATTATGCCTGATGATCCAAAGACACACCCCAATGCCTGTCACTCTCTGCAGGGTGGTAGTGGGGTTGGCTTCAGTTCAATACTTCACTGTCATTCCTATTACGCAGCTCTGTAACTTCTACACTACCACTGCCAATGCCAGCAAGCAAACATTCGGCATTGACAAATGCTTGTTTTCTTTTGTGCCCTCTTGTTTTCATGTTTTTTCTTTGCTGATTTACTTTTGGCAGCTGTATCTTGGTTGGACAGGTTTTGGCCACACTTTAAGTGTCAGTTTTAGTGTAACTGTGGGGTACATAATCATTAATTTCATGCAACATGGGCAATTACACTGTAGTTATGTGTTTGTTGCATGCAGCTACAATGCAATTGCAATCCAGTTTCATTGTAGTTACACTGCTACTACAGCATAGCTAAAGGAGATGTCTCACTTTTGCAGTGCTGTGTATTTGCTTATCTCACTCCTCCCATGTCACATTCATTCCTTCTCTTGGTATTTCCACTCATCAATTATGGTTTAAGAAGCATTTGAAATGTAAAAAATATACTTTTTAAACTAAGTGATCTAGCTCTTCATTTTTCTAGCTGCTGAAAGGAGGATGTGTGTCATTTGTGTAAAAGAAGCATTCTGTCTATTCCTCCCTCCCCACAACATGTTACAACTGTCTTGCAGTGAGGGATAAGCAGCACAAAGAAATAGATTTTTTCTTGTGAATGAAATAATTTTAGATGTATTATTTGCTATGCACAAATAAAGGCTACTAGTACTATACACTGTGGGAATGACATGACAGGACTGTCGTAAGTCATTGCAAACTTAAAATACAGATAGGCAGCATTGAAAATCTTATGCTTTCTTCTAAGCTGCTGTGCCAGTGTCACTAAAGAATAGGATGTGTTGTATTACAAGTGCCTCATTTGCATATTAATGGAGAGCTGCTTGAAACTTTACTAGCTTGTGTCAGAGCCTCAGAATCTAGATATATGTTACAACAGAAAACAATGACTGATCTTTTATTGATATACTTGCAGTAATTGATGTGGTGTATGAAAAATATGTCAGAAATTTCAAACTCATAAATAAATAGGAGTTTCCTTGTCAACAGACAGCTTTTTTCTGTAGCTGATGGGGATATATGTGCTTGCTTTAGTTTGTTTTCAAGTTTATGCTAGTCCCCTGTAACTATTCAGGGCTCTTCATTTTATGGTTGTTGAAATCTCATTATCCCAGAGAACTGCATTAGCATATGAGAACATGATGTGTCTGTACCCTTTAGACTCCACAGTATACTTGTCTGCTTAGGGTTTCACCATGTCAGTTCAACATCCATCATGTCGACTGACACCACAGCGACAACAAAATGCTGACAGCGACTATGTCACCCTGCAATCGTGCCACCCGACCACAATTGAGGAAAAGCACCAGGGCACATCCTGACTGTTTGCAGGGGCTTTGCCCCCCACACACCCCGAAAAATAATATAATTACTTCCAGGAAAGAGGTGTAGGGGGAAACAGTGTAACACCACTGGAATGGCAAGACAGTGGGCGCTGCAAAATCCCGATCGACGGAATTACTGTTAATTCAGTTGCAGCACCCACATTGCCATCCAGGTAAGGGTGTTGCTCTGCTGATGGCACACATGTGCTTAGTTAGATTTCAACAAAAGTTGCAGGAAGGTGTGAAATACCACATTTACCTTCAGGCAGCTTTGCAAACTGTCTTTCAGTAAATAAGCTGAGATGAGTACAGTATATGAGAATGGGGTGAGCGTTAGGGATGACAATCCCAAGGCACACCCCACCCCTGATTTGCAAAGAGGCAAGAGAGGTGAAACTGTAATGGTTTTTCCTGTTGCTGCCTGCAGAGTGGGGGTGGGGTGTTAGGATTGGAAACCCTAATGTCACATTTCTCTACGTTTGTCACTTTAACCCTAACTGGTGAATTAACAAAGTTTTTTGCCATGAATTTCCTTACTTTTTGAGACAGTATAATTGTATACTCATTTGCTAGTGGCAGCACAGGGCCCTCTGGGCCCCTGTGCTTCCATCCCTCCATAGATGCATACATCCATATTGGTGTGGTGTGTGTGTGTGTGTGTGTGTGTGTGTGTGTGTGTCTGTGTCTGTGTCTGTGTGTGTGTGGGGGGGCTAAGAAATAGGCAGTAATCCAAGCAAGGGTTTATTGAATGTCAGTTTCTAGTAGGTTATTATCTGCCTGGCATCCATAATTTGTGTCCTTTGATATGTGTGTTGTTTTTCCTTTGCTTTAAGTAGTGAATGAGCATAAACTATGATGGTGGAAAAATTATACAAACCATTAACATAAAGTCACTGCACTGCTGGCTTCCTCCCTTAATGACATGGAAGTTTATACTGCTGCTGCCTTTTGCTGCCTGCAGTACTGCTCGCTACAGAGATGTTGTAGGTTTACAGCAGTCAGGGGGTTGTTGCTAGTGCTGGCTCTATCATCACACAAGGAAACACACACAGAAAATATTCACCTTGCCCTTCCTTTTTATCACTGATATACCAGAGATAAGGAAAACAAAATGAATACTGGCATTGTGATCAAACGTACTTCACTGTCTGTATATACTGTATGCATATAGAGAGATACACATGTGACATACGAATCCATACCAAAATAAACACCACTAGTGTATATACATAGATAGATAGAGAGATAGAGAGATAGAGAGATAGATAGCTCGGTCGATCAATCTATATTTATATATATTCCACTGGCTTAAACTTCGTGTTGATTTTGGCTGTTTTTTTATTATTTTGCAGTACAAAGATTTATCTAAACTGAAAGCACAGAACACAAGAGAAGAAATCAGTGAGGGGATATTGTAAACATCAATTTGTAACTAAAAGTATAGAGATTTTTCATGGGGGCATGGCATCTGCCCAGTTTGTTGTTTTTTTTGGTCATTTCTTAGTTATGCCTGCTCAGTTCTTAACTTCACACAGTCCTCAACATATACGCTTAAAAAGAACATGTTGTTGCTTTTACATGAAACAGCTGGGTTTCACTCAAACCAGTTAAAATTAATGGGAAAGTATGGAACATCCACTTTTACTACATGTAATGCATTATGCTTGCTTTGGGCATATACACATTAGTGTGTGGCTGTCATGTATATATGTATTTAAATGAATATTACAAACACGCATGCAGGCGTGTCTCTGATCTGAAGGAGAAACAAATAGTAGAGATGCACCTCATTAAAGCTGTCAGATGCCAATATATATCTCAATTTCTTGGTTACATCAGTTGTGTAAATGCTAGCGCCTGGGGCTGTAAGGAACTTATATTCCTTTCGTCTGTCACTGGTCAGACGTGGCTGACATATATATATATATATATATATATAGTTTTAAAAATACTGTATTAATATCAGTGCAACTCCATGATAGATAGACAAACAGACAGCATGCAGATAGATGGAGAGAGAGAGAGAGAGAGAGAGAATGTGTGAGGGACATAATCAGCATATAGAAACTGTGTTTCACTGCCTATGGGGTTCAGAAGGAGAGGTTTCTCACATATCGCAGTGCTTTCTGATCTATTTCTCTACTACACATTCTGTTAAAAAAAACTATTTTCATCAGTATCCTATTTCCTCAGATATACTTTCTTTTTTTACTACTATTATTTTAACTTCTGTGCGTGAAAATCGGGGAGGGAGAAAGTGAGAGAGAGGAGACTGTCTGAAAAAAGACAGCGTGTAACATGGATATTGTTATGCATGGGTTTAGATACACATTTAGCACAGCCCCTCACTATATCATTGAGCCCTTATTGTCTTCTGCCCTTTGTGCACTGGAGTAATGGATATTTGGGAGCCCTGGTTACATCCACTGATTGGAGAGAGAGTGAAGCATGGCCAGAGGTCTGGTTACAGCTAGAATTGGGGGATGGGCACTACCCAGATGATACGGGGCCCTTTCTTCCCCTTCCCCATCATCCTCAAGACACATACTTTCCCAGCGGAGGATGTGAATAATTTTAACAGGGGTACTTGGAGTCATTGAAACAGCCAGTTGGACACTGCAGGAGTGGGAAAACAGAGCACCACTACAATATCATGGCTGACTTGCTTTCTCACCCTCCCTTCGGTACCAATTTGAACCATGCTCCTCCTTCCCACCTGCAAGAAAACTTACAGCAAATACTGAGATGGCAGCTATCCAAATAAGCTAGTCTTTATCAGGTAGCCAGTCCTGGTAATGGTGTTGGTGGGGCGAACAATCATTTACAGCTAAGAATGTCAGTAGATGACCACATCAGTATTTTTTGACACACCTCCTGATCATGAAACCAGTATGTATTACTGTATAAAGTAAAAAGGAACCAGTACTTATGGCCAGTTTCAAATGAGTCCAAAGCACAGCCTGTTACCGTTCTGTGCATCAACTTTCAGGTATGGCAGTGTCAGCTATTGCTGGCAGTGGCTTGATTGCTGAAATTGACTCCTTGGGTCCCCGAAGACCAGCTCATTGGCAATATGCTGGGTGATGGGTTACTGAGTGCAGCATACTTGTTGGTCTCCGTAAGCAGGGGTGACTCCTTGGATGAACTGTGGGATTTTCTGCTACAGCTTCTGCTGTGTAAACCCACTGGGGAGGGTAGTTGCTCAGCAGCTCACTTTAATCACACCTTAGGCTGGTCCTTCACCTTTGTCTTTTAGAAACTATATTTAGTCACCGTCTTTCATGAAAGTCCCCCTGGTGAAGTGTCCCTCTTCACCTCTTAGATAGTTTAGTTTATTGTTGATCAGTTATTTAAACCATTACAACATACATAAATTTAAAACAGATTAGAAAAAACATTAGTACATCTAGTGTTCAAGAAGTCCATCAATAACAGATCTAATCATATTTCATCCTGTATCAATCTAGTAATAAAAGTAAGTAGAGTAAAATGACATATTAATCCTAGATTCTTAATATTAATAACTACATAATTCTTCCTTTAACCCCTTTCCTTCAGTTTACATTTCACACTTAGTTTAAACATGGGCCTAAGAAGGTACACTACAGTATTTTTTGAGAAGTAGCCCACCTAAGCTCTCTCGGTAAACAATTCACTGCCCAGACTGATACAATCCTCATTTGGGGGACCTTCTTTATGCCAGCAGAGGACAGGTTCAGGTCATGAATATCTGGCCCACAACTAAGTCCATTGACTAGAGCAAAATGTTACTTTGTCCTGAATGTGAGCTAACAGGTTATTGTCACATCGCCCAAACTGTACCTACTGTATGTGTGTGTGTATGTGTATATATATATATATATATATATATATATAAATATATATATATATATACCCATATATACTATTGATCTGAGCCCAACACAGGGTCCCAGTGGAGATACCCAACTGTGCATGTTGCCCCGTATCCCCCTTGACTGACCCTTAGGTCAGGTACTTTGTCAGCTTGTACCATAGGCCACAAATACAGGGCCTGGGAACTAGACCTATAATTACACAACAGGTCATTTCACTTTCCTGCCAGATCCGGACCTTAGTACTGGGCTCAACAACATGATTCGGGTATGCCATTCTTCTGCAGGACACATAATATCCACTTACTACAAGAACTAGCAGCCATTTTGGAATAAATTCCTCCGGGTATTCCTGGTTAGCTTTCCCAAATTTCCCATGTAAATACCTCCATATTGCTCCATGTAAATCTCCCAAGCAATATCAGCCATGTCTAAATATTTAACATACAAGTTACATCCAGAAGAGCATGTACATTATTATCAAAAATCCTCTCCTTAGAAACATCACTTCCAAAGTGTGTCTAAACAACTCTAATGGCATTTTCTAATACTGTTCTAATACATTTTTTTCTAAATTGTGGACTAAGACTTCAAAGCGAGAATAACAACAAAGAACATACATATAAAAAAGAAAAAGATAGTGTAAATAACTCTATATCAAATTATACTCAGAGCTGGCAAACCTTCCCACTTAGAACACACTTTAAAAATAAAAAGTATATAAAAATCTTCTGTCTATAGAGTTCTTTCTTGTTTCTTAAATGTGCATTGGGCAGTGACACCAAAGATCATAATCAGGGATTTTTAAGAAGTATAGACATAATTTAGAGCAGTTTGTTACTACTACCAGTTTGTAGAGGACACTACCTCAACTATCACTGATCAGGTATTTTATCATCAGGCCTTGCTGCAAGGTAATTCTGCTTCACAGCAGTCACTACTCCCTTGCGATCTCGGCCAAGCTTGTTAACAACAGTCAACACTCAAGAGTTCAGGCTCTATATTTTACAACACTCCAAGAAATGCTGAAAGCGCTAAACTGCTAGAGATACCAGGCTGCTAGGGAGTTTGAGTGCTTTACATACCTGTAAGCTACAGCATACCCTCCATAGGTGTAACTGTCCGACACAGCCACAATTAAAACTATAGGAGGCAGTATAACGCAGTGGGTTAAGGCTCTGAGCTGTAGATCTGGAGACCTGGGTTTGAATCCCACAACCACCTAGGTACATTCTGTGTGATCCTAATCAAGTCAGTTAACTTCTTTGTGCTCCCAGGTCGAATCTGGAAACAAGCTTCGGCTTAGTGTGCTACTCCGGGTTAAACAATATTCCCTTTTCCTATATTTGCATGTTAGTATTTCCTAGGGATTCCATCCATGTATTACTTTATTGCTGGCCTCTGGTAAGTTCCACCTCACTTAGATCCAGTTTGAGGCAGATCCCGTTTCAGTACTGTAAGCTCTGTGCCATGATTTCTTTAGTTATCTTGGGAGCAGAGTTTCCTTCTTTCTCAGTCTCCTTATTTCACACCTGTTTGACTCCTTTTAGTGTCTGAAGCACTTCGTGTACTTTAAGCACGCCACTTTTGTTGTACTTGTGGATATAAAATAGAGTGCATCTCTAAGCGCAGTAACCCGGGTACAACACAAGATAGCACAGCTCCCATACCCTAGGCAACAAATAGCATACCTGTAAAAGAAGAAATAAATGCCTTACTGCACCCAAAGTGCTTACAATTAGCCCACAGATCTACTTTGACTCTCATCAATCTTTCACAGTGATGGCACACAGCAGGGAGAAAAAGATTATATACATTTAAGCAATCCCAAGAAATGCCAAAAAACTGCAGATGGTCAATCAAAGGAATTCAACGGTAACCCACAATTTAACGTGGAGAGCACACATATTCATAGCTAATCAGCCAAAAAAGCAAAGCAACAGCAAAAATATGTATTATCAATCAAATTGCTCTTGTAACAGAGCTGAACGATCCTAAGCCACTGGATAAGTGGGGCCTCAGACAACGAGCTGCAGTTTAAACTAACATACAGCAAGTTTATTGCCAAGACCAACCGCTACTCTTTCCTGGCACCTGACACTTGGCAGAATGAAAATTTAGTGTGAAAGGATGCCATGTGCTAAAAAATATGAGTTTCATTCAAGAAAGAGTGGGTTTTGACCGATTAAAGTTTACAAAATGTGCCGATAGACACTGAGCTGTGAGGAGCGGAGCAGCAGTGCGGCCATCTTTTCTCCTCGGTTCTTGTGGTTGAGCTGGAGGGAGCAGGAGAGCAGCAGTGTCCATGACAGTAGGGTCCAGATTTCTAGAGTTCTCTGTGTAAGGTTGTGCAGATGTCATGCAATTGAGCCAGTGGTGGGCTATGACTTGCTGTGCCGCATCCAGTGTATGACAATCCCGAGAGACACCATTGATCATAAAGAGCAATTAGCCAGGTGGGCATTCAGGGAATTTTCTGACTGCTCTTGTAGTGATCGCTGGCTCAGCGAGGCATATCGGTTCGGTGTGCAATGAACTGACAGGCCATCAGTCAACCAGACGAGGATGGACTTCCTCTGTTTTTTCTGGGGCTTGCCAGTGGTCCCCTAGGTAGACTGTCACCATCAACATGTTCACGTCCTGCTTCTGACTGAGTGGAATTCAAAGGTTTTAATCCCATCACATTAACTATGCTGGTGGTGGTGGTTATAGTATATTGATTTGTTAAGTACTTACATGAAGAACATTAAATGTGATTTACCGTCTGGGATGTGTCATTTTCGAAAAAAAAAGTTCAAACTAAAAATTAACAAACTGTGATCAGTAAATCATGAACTACTGAAACGTGCAAACTTTTTTTACTGATTGAATGATCTTCACGTAAGCGAGTGACAGTTGAAATGAATCTTACTACAAAAACACAAATTTACCCTATAAATTTGTAAAATCTAAGACCAAAATCGAAGTAATTTTATGACAGCTACCTAAATACAGGTCATGTTCATTCATTGTCAATCAGTACTTCTTCAGAAAACCATTTATAAAACGAAAAAAAAAACAAAAACAAGATGACTGCCGTCATGATCAAAATTTCTCTGTGCATGAACAGTAAATCACGAACTGTTAAAACCTTGTGATTGCTTTTTTTAACAGGCCTGTCTTGATGTTATCCCACAAATTGTTAAAATTCAAAAAAATGTATGGTATTTTTTCACCAAATCATCCAAAGGCACATCCTTGGCACAGACCCAAACATCCCTGAAAATGTAATGAAAATATTTCATACCATCTGGGCTGTAGATAAGAGCAAAAAAAAAACAAACATGTTAAGTATAAGGAAAAAGTGGTCCTTTTTCCTTTTTTAGCACTCCATATCTCAAAAATCATACAAAATGCTGTCACAAAACTTTTCAAGTTTTGAGACTTTGACAGCCTGACCATGTATCCCAAATGTTGTGCTATTTCATCAAAGTAAGACAAAGTTATTAAGGTACAAAAACTGATGTTTAGCCTTGAACAGCCAATACAACCCTAACTATAGGGGTGCTAACATGCCCCTACACTATACATACACATTGACACTTAGTACAGTAAATACACTTCATGCGATACATTTAGTGTACATGCATCAACATGTTCTGTTCAGTTCTTTTCTTTTATTTTAACAGGATAAGGCACTAGGCAAAGCCTGTTTTCAGGGCTGTCCTGTGAAACAAAGCAACATTTCATACATACAAAACACAGTTAAGATAAATACATACATCACAAGTACAAACTAGAATAAAACAATCAATTTAACAATTACAATAACAGGGATGTAGCGTAACATAGGCATTCTTAAAACTTAAGTAAGTATAGTAGGTGAGTTGCATAGAGTTGAAGGGAGGGAATTCCAGGAGGTTGAGACATTGTGATCAAAACACATACGTCCAGATTTCTTTTTTATTCAAGGGACTATAAGCCCTCTACCCTTTGTGTCACGTAAAGGATAAACAGATTTGTTAAATGAGTATTTTGGAAGTGAGATATTCTGGGGCCGTGCCATTAACACATTTATATAGAAAACAGCTCAGGAATCTTTCTCTCCTGAGTTCCAGTGTTGTCCAATACAATTGAAGGACCATATCACAGTGGTGGTGTAAAACAAAAGGTGCAATGCTCAAACGATGCCTTGAAGGTCCTGGTAGGGATTCCCTTACCCCAAATAATACCCCCCCCTCTCAGATAGCACTGGCAGCCCCCAGGGCTCTGTATTAGGGTCCCTCCTATTCTCCATCTTCTTAAATGACCTTCCTTCTGTTTGCTTCCCCTCTACCACTATACATATGTATGCCGATGATACAGTCCTGTATGCATCTGGCTCCTGTCCTGCTGAGGTTACAACTGGCTTACAGCAAGGCTCCGACAAGGTTCAGCTCTGGTTTGCTAACCATCAACTTTTCCTCAATGCCAAGAGACTGTCTCCACGACCTTTGGCACAAGGCAGAGACTCTTTAGGCTTCCCTCCCTACCCACTTTCCACACCCTTGATGGGAATTTACTTGAGGACACATCCTCCTTCAGGTACCTAGGTGTTTGGTTGGACCAATACCTAAACTTCTCTGGACATATTGATGCCATTCAGAAAAAACTGTGCCCCAAGCTTGGTGCCCTGTTCAGGAGCCGTAGTTGCATCCCTCCTATGGCTAGGAGTGAACTTGTTCAGAAGATGATACTGCCCATTTTCAACTACTGTGACATAATCTATGGTGCTGCCCCTAAGTCCTCCCTGGCCAGACTGGACACCCTCTTCAATTCCATCTGCTGCTTTGCCCTGGATGCCACCCCCAATCACCACTGTGATCTTTATCGTGCCCTATCCTTCCCCTCTCTTATAAATGGGTGACTCTCCCACAGTGCTAAATTCACCTCCAAGCACTGGTTGGGCGAGTTCCCTTCCTACCTAACCTCCTCCTTTATAACAACCTCCCCATCCTCCCATTCCCTTAGATCAACTGACTCCTGCACCCTGATAGTCCCCCACAGATCCACCCTAATTGGCCAATCTGCTTACTCTTACGGCCTTCCAAAAATTTGGAATTCACTCCCCCAACAAATCCAGCACTCATCCTCCACCTACTCCTTCAACTCTGCCTTCAAACATTACCTTGCACCTAGCTGCTCCTGCCATGTCCCTCCCTAATTCCCTCCACTAAGCCCTGGATAAACCCTACCCCTTTACTGTCACCTTCATTTTCACCCTGTGCACCCCCACTCTCCAAATTTCTAGCTCTCCTCTCCTTCTCCCAAATTTCTCCCCCTTACTGACCTCTCTTGATCTCTTACAGAATGTAAGGGACACCAAATGCTCTCCATGGGTCCCTCTCCTACCCCCTAGGGCTTGTATCCCTCATTTACTCCCTTCCTACTACTTCCCTCTACCTCACCCCCCCTCTCCTTTCCCCCATTTCTTTCACATAAGCACTTGTTTACTTACTAACCCAGCACTTATTATTGTTCACTTTTTCTACATATTATGCACAACTCTGTTTTTACACTGTTTGTAACACCTGCCATACAACTGTATGTTAAGGTCGATCTTGTAACTTGACTGTAACTTGAACATGACTCTTCCCCCCACCTCACCCCTCCCTCTCCTTTCCCCCTCTCACCGCCTCCCTTTTCTTTCACATAAGCACTTGTTTACTTATTAACCCGGCACTTATTATTGTCCACTCTTTCTACCTAGTATGCACAACACTGTAGTACCACTGCTTGTAACACCTGCCTTAGAACTGTATGTTAATGTTGAGCTTGTAACTTGAATGTTTAATGTTTCATTCCTATTGTACCCCTTCCCCCCATGTTGCACCGGGAGATGAGCGACTTGTCGTTCAGTGTGCCTTTCTGGTGAAACATTCCAATAAATAAATAAATAAAAAATATGAACTCTACAGGCAAGGAGTTCCATAGCTGTGGAATGAAGTAGCTGGATGAAAAGGTGGATCCTTGGTTTCTGACTCTTGAATTCTGCATTTCTAAATGTCCTGCAGTACTCAGGGTTACTTTTTTGTCTCTGACACATAAGTATTCTTTCAAGTAGTCTGGGACTAGCTAACGAACACTTTTAACAGCAAAGATAGTTTTACAGTATGTGGTTTTCTGCAATTTTGGAGTAACACCTACCCCAACATTTTATACAGTTCACAGTGGTGAGTTGTTTTGGGACAATCCAAGATGAACCTTTTGTATAGCACATCCAGTCCATGCAGTCTTTCAACAGAAGAGTGACTGTAGTTCCTAGACTACATCTGCATAGATAAAAGGGAGGAGGGGGATCAGCTGTGTTTGTATGATTTTGTGCCTGTGTTCAGTGAATAAAACATTTTATATATATATATATATACATATATATATAAAGCAACCCTAATCTGGTCCCTATTTGTTTAGCCAGACAATCATCCTGGGTATTTCCAGAGCAATGTAGCTCCATCCGTAAGTCTATGTATTTATATTTATTCACCATCTCGAGTGACTCATCTTAAGAATGCATTGCAAACTGATTGTTTTCAGCATTTCTCAACCTGGCTGGGGGTGCAAGCAACATTCACTTTGCTTTATCTGAATTAGCTTTAGTTTGGAATCTGTAAAGAACGCTTGTAAGGTAGAAATAAACATCTTGCAGGGCCATCTGGATATCTGAGAAGAACTCTTCAGATGCATAAATAACTGTGTCATCTCTGTAAAGGTGGCAGTTCAATTTGTCAGAGATTTCTCCTAGATCCCTCACATATATAGTGAATAATAACAGACCCAGTACTGAGCTCTAGGGAACCCCCCCTCAAGATGTCCACATTTCCTGAAGTAAGACATTTTACAACTGTTTTTCTTTGGTGCAGTTATGAAATAAGCTAGTCAGTAGCAGTACTTACAGTCCAGTTTCTTCCAGTTTGTTAATCACTATTCTGTGATCCACTATGTCTAAGACCTTGGAGAGATCAGGAAAGATGGCAGTGGTATAATGTCTGGAGGAGTCCATAGCATTGCCAACATCGTCCAAGACTTTCAACATGGAGGAGATGGTACTATGACTTTTTTTCTAAAACTCCATCTGCATGGGTCTTGAATGCCACATTTCTCAATATAATCCTGCAGCTGGTTTGCAACTAAACTCTCCATTTTGAAATTATTGTAAATAACAATATTGGCTGGTAGTTAATTATTTGGACTGGGCTGCCCCTCTTTTACCAGTTGTTCTATTTCCCAGCCTTCTGGGAAACAACCCAATTTTAAGGACTAAGTAAATAAATATGTTAGAGGTTCCACAATCTGACAAGCTGAAGTTTTAAAAGTTTGGGTGAGATGCCATTGGGTCCTCCACTCTTACATGTTTTCAGTTTTATTATTAACTCAATAACCTCATATACTTCAGTTTCAGAAAATTTGAAAGGTCTGTACGTTGCAGGCTTGGTTCTTGGCACTTACTCCTCTTGTTGCGGTACTACCAGTAAAGAAATTTCCAGAACTTATAAAAAATGTGTTTAGCTCATTAGCCAATTCCTCCTTAACTATAGGTTTCCCCTCTCCATTTTTGAACATTAATATTAGCACTATTAATTTAGTTACCACTCAGGCTCTTTATTTTCCAGAATTTCTTCAGGTCAGATGCCTCTTCCATCATCTTTGTCCTAAAGTAATTTGTCTTCGACTGCTTAACTTCAAAAACATTATGCACTTGTTTCTAGCACATCCATGATACTCCCAGTCCCAACTCAACCTGTCTTGGGTTTTCCTACGCAATTTATCTTTATTTTGTCTTAGCTTGGCCAAAAAGGGAGAGTACCAGTTTAGAATGTCCTTCTTAACTTTTCTTTTTCTCAGGGGCAGGTGCTTATAATATACAAACATCAATTCATCTACAATCCAGCTCTGTCCAGTATCTAAGTCAGGAAATCATTTAAGTTTGTGCCATTGTACTTCTTCCAAATCTTGAACAAAGGCAAACAAACAAACAAAAAAAAACACCAGCTGTTTTGTAGGCTCTATAAGTACAGAATATTGGTGACCCTCTAGATGTTCCCCTGTCTCTAAGGCAGTACACTACATTGTGACCACTAAACAGATCAGGAAAGAGTCCTGCTTCTGTATAGTTTTGTCAATAGATGATTTAAGGATGATTTAGTCTTTTCTTAATATTAATTTGTGTAGGTTCTGTGATTAGCTGATTAAGACCATAGTCAATTGATAGGTCCTGGAGATATTTAGGCTTCTCAGGGACCAACCAGTCAGTGCTGAAGTCTCCCACCAATAAATAATTTGTGAGAGTCTGCATATGTAGGCAGGGCCAAAGACAACTACATTATGTTAGAGGATGATGTTTTGTGGTGGTCTCTAACAGCCAGAAAACAGAACAGGCTCACCAAAATTAATATGGTAATTCCAAAGCAATATATTCACAGCAGTGTGGTTGAATTGAAAGAGCAATTTGACTGGCAATTAGTCTAAGTAATATACTATTAGCCCACCCACCCCCTTTTTTATTTATATCTGCTCTTACAAATTTATAACTCTCAAGTCCCAAGTACTAGTCCTCAGTTCTGTTATTTAATGAGGTTTCTCGGAATATCATTGCATCTGGTTACTTGTTTGCTGCAAACTCATGTATCTCATCCAGTTTACCAAATATTCTGTGAACATTTGCATGTATAAATAAGAAGCCCCTTTACATTTAAAATTAAAATCCTGTATATTAGAGATAGGACTGGAATCTGCGTTAACGTCCCCACACAATAATAAGCTACTAAAGACAAACATTCTGAAAAGTGCCCTGGTTTCTTTGAACACATTTTGTGTTGTATTATTTCTATACAATACACTTGTGTACTGCTCCTTAGATCTGAAAGCAAACTTTAACATAGAAACCTGGAGGTACACACTCCAGTTTAGAGCCACCGGATACGGTTTCTTCAAAAAACACACCCCTTTCAATGTATTTTCTAAGTAAACTCTAGTTGTGGTGTAGGGCCTCAGGTCTACCTCATTTGTGATTACTCCCATGCAGTGTTCATATCTGCTCTCATTTTCAAGACCTTTTTGGTTTGGGGGCTGAACTAGCAGGAGAAATGAGACAAACAGAGAAGCCACAACATTTTTATCCAAAATGGGCACAGCCACAGAATCAAGTCAGGACAACAACCGTGTGATTCATATCACCAGATATCAAAACAATATACAGTTCAGATACAGCACAGTTTATCTCATAATCAGTTAACTAAACTGAATGAAAGTAATTAAAGCTAGAGTAACCAATCACTTTATAGGTAAAATTCAGGCCTAAATAGACCAGGATGGAATCTTAGTGGATGAATGATTCTACATCAGGGTTAGTTTGCTAACACTGATGAATATGGCACCCCTGGGAAAGTGCAATTACATCAGATCAGGGTCACCCATGTGGAACGCAAGTGCTGTGTACCTACAGTGATCAAGTATGGTCAAATTGAAATAAGATTATTCAGACCACCCACATAGTGTGTTGGTAAGGGTAGAAGAGTGGTTGAAGCCCAGCAGGGATCATAAAAGATCATTGGATATAATAGCGCAATTAGAGCTTAGCACTGAAATTTGCTGTAAGCAATAACTTGCAGCATCAAGGTCTCACAGATATATCACAGATGTAGAGGATTACAGTATGTCTATATCAGCACATAATAACACATTAGCTGAACAACTGAGCTGTTACAAGATGTACTGTTACCTATTAATGTCCTTTAATCCTGGGTAAAACAGGTAGAATGGCCTGATGCCTGCTGCCTCCTCAGCTGACACTCTCTGCAGACACCCAGGATACTGTAGACTCCCCTTTTGCTATGTTCCTTCATGCTCTGGACCACAGCATTGAGGACTGCTAGGATGAGGGCTGCTAAAAGGGGAAGGCAATTGATCTTGGAAGCTCCCAATTGGCTGGAATTGTGTCCTGCATAGAAAAGTCTCCACACTGCCTTTGTCTTGGTGCCATTTTTCAAGCTAACTGTGTTAGCCTGGCAAAATAAAAAAGCTTAAAAAACATGTTTATGCTTTATGTAAGTCTTTATTCTTCATACAACAGGGATGCTTCAGGTGACCAGGGAGAGTGTGCAGCAGCCACTGAGCCACTTTATGCTGTACTTGCTTCTATTGCATGAATAATAAAGACTTGCAGACAGTATAATAGTGTGTTTTACTCTTTTTACAGCTGCAGTAGGCAGAGCCTGCAGACATTTTGCATGTACAAAAGGAGTGATGTCATGTGTTCTCTCCGTGGAACTGATTGAAGGTGTAAGTAGTCTCCTCTACCTTACCCTCCCCCAAGAAATTTTTTCCGCCCTCAAATAAATATGCTTCCATGTTAGTCAATGGTTGCAGTGTACTATTTTATTTCTTAAATGGGCAGTACAAGAACTGGAACCTGAGTAGTGGGACGCAGCATTAGCTTTTTGAGGGTAAGATCCACCCCCACCTCCACCCAAGAAGCTCCTAAAGATCCACCCCCACCTTTTTTTGTATTCATGTGGGAGGGGCATGAGGTGGATCTATTGTGTTGGAACAACTGACTATCAGAGCTGCCTAGAGAAGTAATTAAGGAGTGCCTGAAACTGCATCTAGGCATATTCCCCCCCACACACACACACACACACACACACACAAACAAGTTCCTAAAGATCCACCCCCAGCTTTTTTTTATTCATGTGTGATGGGCATGAGGTGGATCTATCATGTTGGAACAAGACACACTAGTTTGGGACCTGGACTATGCAACATAACAAGTCTGTGGAGTGATCGAGATGTGGAGCCCCTGCATTTTATTAAGAACTTGGAGAACAGGAGATACTTAATGCTTTCAGATTGACTTAAAAACTCTTGGAACAAATGATTATCCGAGCCACCTGGGGCCTCAGAAGGAAAGAGCAATTAAGGAGTGCCTGAAACTACAGCTCCCAAGGAAAACAATAGACACAGCATTCTGATTCAAGTTGAAAGAGCCACAGGTTTCTTTTAAATATTTATATACTAAAAACATAAAGTTCAGGTTTTGGGATTAACAATATTTGTTAACAATATTTGTTTGCCATATTAAATATATATATGTGTGTGTGTGTATATATATATATATATATATACGTATATAGTTTGTCTTTTTAGTAGTTTCAAAACTTTGAAAGCATTGGTGTTAGTAATGCATTTATAAATACGTTTTTTAATTGTCTTTACAGTTAAACATGCCGTTTCATGTGAAGGCACATATTTTTTGGGGAGGAGGTTCAAATTATTTTAATCATTGGCACTGTACTTGGTATACACAGCCCTTTGATGATAAAGTGTATTTTTTCTTCTAAGTTTGAGAAGTATGTATTATATATGTGTGGCAGTGTTTTAAATGGGACTGGGGAATGAATAATAGTTAAGTGCCTAGAATTTGTTTTTTTAATATAATTGAGTTTATATGTGGCAAGTAGGTAGGGGTAGTGTTTTGAATGTGGCAGTAGGACAGATTTGTTAAGATAAATATATGCTATCTTGCAAATCAGAAAAAAATGTAAGGGATACATTTTGCAAAACAGTGATATATATCATAGGGTTTTCTTTCATGTATTGTTGGAAGAATTAGCTATGGCTCATTTTGTAATATCAGTAGAAGAAGAGAGGAAAACATTGAACAAGAACACAATTGGTGATTTAAAAAGCTATTCTGATCAGAGCTGACATTAAAAAAAATCTCAACTGTATTTTTTATTTTATTTTATCAGGGACACTAGAAACAGGATGTTAACACATCAGTGAGCACTGATGCCATTTATCTGTGTTAGGAAAGTTGAGGGGAGAGTTGCCTTGCACATGTTAAAATATACCAGATACAATTAACAACTACTTGTAGAAGCAAAAGGCTGGGTGTTTTTTTTTCTACTTTCTTTTCACTGATATTATAAACTGAGCCAGAAAAAAAGTAAGACTGAACAGATCAGAGCTGACATTAAAAAATGTGATGTTCCTAAGGTCTGTTGCTTGCACTATGCTTTTATTTTCATGGGAGGAGCATGAGGTGGATCTATCATGTTGGAACAAATGACTATCAGAGCTGCCATCCCCTTGGACATGCCATTTATCACACATTTAAAATAACACACATGTAGTTTCACATTTTTACTATAAGTTAAGCAAGAAGATGAACTAGCATGGTTAACAAATACATTGATTGACACCTGTGAATGAGTAGGGAAGGGGATATTTTTCTAACAAATCATGGCGTTTTATACTCCCTGGAACCTGCTAATCTGTTTTTTTATTGCATCTTGTCCCAGGCAATCTTCCCAGAGTACAGTTGGCTCTATTATTTAATAGCTCCAGGTGGAGGCCAGTGTCTTGTTACATTGTCTTTTGTTTCAAGTTAATCACAGACATCATGGCAGCCAAAGGAGACACACTTTGAATCTTAGGGCATGTACAGCATAATTAATAAGTTTTCATATGCATAATCTTTCCATTCATGTTATTGCTAGACATACTACAGCTAGCTTGGCTTGAGGAAGGGTTAACATGTTCAAGACCCCTTAGCAATTGAGATGCATATGCAGCAAATAAGTTCAGATGCGCTAACTTACCCTACAACTGTTAAGTGTCACAGTTTGCATTTTCTTCTTGAAATGGTTACTTTTGCATTTATGTTTATTTTAAAATATTTAATATTCTGACCATGTGGTTGTGTCATGGACCATAATTGATCTCCCAGCCTTAACCCCCCCCATGCCCCAACTTGCATAGAAGATAGTGCTTGTAGACAAATCTAATCATTTTGCTGCTGTGTTCTGGTGTGTTCTGGTGTGTGTGTGTGCTTTTGATTCATTGCTTGCGTTTTGCATGGAAAACAGTGCTTGTAGACAATCTAATCATTTCAATCATAATCAGTCAGTTTGATTGTCACAACCTCCACTTGCATACTGTGTGATTCTGAGCAAGTCACCTAACTGCCCAGTGCTTCCAGGTCACCCCTGAAAACAGGCACTTGTGCCTAGTGGGCCTTACCTAGTTACCAAAGACTAAAAAAAATAAAAAATAAAATAAAAAAATAAAGATAAAAATTCCGCAGCTGTGTTCTGCTGTGTATGTGTGTGTGTGTGTGTGTGTGTGTGTGTGTGTGTGTGTGTTCCCCTGAGGCTGTTCTTGCAACCTAGGAAAGGTAGAAATGATGAGGCCTCTCCTCCCTATTCCTGGATGCAAGTTCCCTCCGCCCTGGGAACACCTGCCTGCTGAATAAAGAAGGGTTGCAAGAACCCAGGGAATGATTACAGGGGGGAGGGGGATGATGGTCATCAAAATGGAAAGGGATTTTGGGGTAATCATATTGGATGACCTAAAGGTGGCTAAACAATGCACCAAAGCTGTGAGGAGAGCCCGTGGAATGCTGTGGTGCACAGTGGTGGATCCAGGATTTTACAATGGGGGGTGCTGTGGTGGTGTGCCAACTTAAAATGCAACTTTATCTAATTTTTTTAATCCTTCATACCATCCTTTTCATGACATTTTTGACTGACAATACAAACATAATCTGTAGTTTTGAATGTATATTTCTTACAATCAGTATATTAGACTTCTCCAGCAAAGTTAAATGTAGTAGCAGCAGGCATGTAAGTTACAATGGGGGTTGCACTAGCACCCACTAAAACCCCCTAGATCCACTACTGGTGGTGCATAGAGAGAGGTATTACCAGCAGAAGGAAGGAGGTGGTGATTCCACTGTGTAGATCACAGGTGAGGCCTCATTTGGAATATGGTGTCCAGTTCTGGAAGCTGCATTTCTGTCATGCAACTTTAAATCACAAATGGGTTAAATGGTTCTATTTTAGATTTGTATCCCTTTCACCTACTTCTCCCACTGATTAGTCTTATGGAACACAACCAGAACATATCTTGGCTAGCATGATGAATGCACCTACACAAGCTGCTTATCAGTCTACAGCACTGTCTTTTTAAAATGTTAACTTCTTGTTGAAAATATGGCATAATTTTTCCATCCATGTTATTGCTAGATATACTGCAGCTAGCTTGGCTTGAGGAAGAGTGAACATGGTCAGGACCCCTTAGCAACTGAAATGCATATGCAGCAAATACGTCCATGTGTTCTAACTTATCCTACAATTGTTAAGTGTCACAGTCTGCAGTTTCTTCTTGAAATGGTTACTATTGCATTTGTGTTTATTTTAAAATATTTAATATTCTGACCATGTGGATATGTCATGGAACATAACTGATCTAAGATCACTATAGCTGAGGTTTAAGCTTGCAAAACAAAGGCAGGCCTGGGGACAGCTCAGTTAAAGGAAAACTACATGATAAGTGAGAGTGTGCGTGTGTGTGTGCGTGTGTGTTGATTCAATTGCTTGTGTCTTGAATTTCAACATTTTAGTGGAAACTTTGCACTCTGATTTTCTTATTCTGAATTTTATGCAGTATGTTGTCTGTATTTATAGTAATTCTGTTGGCATTCCTGGTAATGTACAGGGGCAGGGGACTGACTTGTGACTGGGTTTGAATAAGGAAGGGTTGCAGGAACCCAGGGAACGATTACTGGGGGGGGGGTTGATGGTCATCAAAATGGAAAAGGATTTGGGGTAATCATGTTGAATGACCTAAAGGTGGCTAAACAATGTACCAAAGCTGTGAGGAGAGCCTTTGGAATGCTGTGGTGCATAGGGAGAGGTATTACCAGCAGAAGGAAGGAGGTGGTGATGCCACTTTGTAGATCACTGGTGAGGTCTCATTTGAAATATGGTGTCCAGTTCTGGAAGCTGCATGTCTGTCATGCAACTTTAAATCACAAATGTGTTAATTGGTTCTATTTTAGATTTCTACCCCTTTTCCCTGCTTCTCCCACTGGTTAGCCTTATGGAACACAGCCAGAACATATCTTAGCTAGCATGATGAATGCACCTACACAAGTGGCTTCTCAGTCTACAGCACTGTCTTTTTAAAATGGTAACTTCTTGCTGAAAATATGGCATAATTTTTCCATCCATGTTATTGCTAGACATGCTGTAGCTAGCTTGGCTTGAGGAAGGGTGAACATGGTCAGGACACCTTAGCAACCGAGATGCATATGCAGCAAATACGTTCAGATGTGCCAACTTACCTCATAACTGTTAAGTGTCACAGTTTGCATTTTCTTTTTGAAAAGGTTACTTTTGTATTTATGTTTATTTTAAAATATTTAATATTCTGACCATGTGGTTATGTCATGGACCATAACTGATCTCAGCCTTAACCCCCGTGCTCCAACTTGCATAGGCGATAGTGCTTGAAGCAAATCTAATCATTTTGCCTCTGTGTTCTGGTGTGTGTGTGTGTGTGTGTGTGTGCGTGTGTGTGTGTTTGTGTGTGCTTTTGATTTAATTGCTTGAGTCTTGCATGGAAAATAGTGCTTGTAGACAATCTAATCATTTCACAGCTGTGTTCTTCTGTGTGTGTGTGTGTGTGTGTGTGTGTGTGTGTGTGTGTGTGGTGTATTCCTCTGAGGCTGTTCTTGTAACCTAGGAAAGGTACTTCCCCAGACATAGCAGCAGTACTTTGCAAAGCAGATATAAAATGTCAATAAGCAGGTCATGCAACAGATGTGCTGAGCAGTTACTAAAGCAAGAAGTGTACAGCTGTCATTTTTACATCCTGTTCAAAATGTGTTTTTGCACCTGTGGTGCCAAATGGCACAGTCGCTGTTCTCCTTTCAGCTAATGAACTGATATAGTGTCACTGTTCATGAGGTGGGGTTACAAAAGCCCATGCTGAAACTTGGAGTGGAAATACCAAGAAAGCATGGGGCATTAGGGTTTCTGACCATAACACCCTGCACTGTAGGGAGTGACAGGCATCAGGAGTGTGACTTGGGATTGTCAACAGTAATGCTCACACCATTCCACCCCCATCCCCACCCTGCAGCCAGAGACAGGTATTCAGGTGTGCCTTTGACTCTTCAGCCCCAAAGTTCACTCCATTCTCTTATACTGTACCCATTTCAGCATATTTCCTTATGGAATGGGGGAGTGTAAGTGTAAAACCCCAAGCCACATGACTCTTATCTGTGCCTGCTGGGTAGGGTGAAGGAAATAGCGTGAGCGTTATGGGCAATGACCCAAAGGCACACCCTGATGCCTGTCCATGTCTGTGGGGTGGGGGTGGGGTTGGCATCATGTCAATACTTCACTGCCATTCCTATTCTGCCTGTCTGTCTGTGCCTGTCTCTCACTGTATCTGTATGTCTATGTAATTATCTATCTTTCTATTAATTGCATGTATTGCTATTTTTACCTATTTCTAAAACAAACTTGCATATCACATTTGCCTGCACTCTGAGCACATACTTATGAAACTGTGCATATGTGTACTCTACTTCTGCATAGACCTCATACTTTCCTAATATTCCCATTATCACAAGCATAACTACCTTGCCCTTATCAAAAGCGACCTCTCTGAAAGTTAATATCATATTTTCTCTAACAGTCCATCATCATTACACCTGACTTCCTGACATCAACACATTGCTTAAATATAACTTACATCACCTCATGGACAAAAACCCTGTTTCTCTTAAAAAAAAAACAAAAAAACTGTGTAAATAATCCCAAGGCTGAACATATGCCAGCCATTACTTTTTCATGTACTGCCACCTTCTATACCATCATGGAGATTTGCATATGTTTGTCTTGATGCTTTGCATTATTGGGATATGTGCAATTGTGTTTTCTTTAATATTTGGCTGTCTGGCCAATATCATCCAGGATGGTGTATACATCAGTGGCATTTGCTCTGGGGTTCTTTTGTAAGCTTCCTATTCCTTCAATTAAAATGTACACCTCCATATATCTTCCTAATAATGTGTATGCCTTCCTTAGAACAGAAACTAAAACAAATCTTACTACTTACAAATCATTGTGTTGTTTCTCCATACCTCCTTAACAATTCCATGCAACTTCACTAACTTCATTATGCAGCCGTGGTGGATCTGACCAGAATTTGTTTTATTTTGCATGCTTATTGGGTTGAGTGCTGGTCTATTTTTCATTGTATGGTTGTAATTTTGGCTAGCAGCACCGACACCTTTGAAGCATCCCTCATTCCTACTTAATTAGGGCAACTGCCATTTGTATTTATTTTGGGCTTTGTGATCAACAGTTTGGGAAATACAGGAATTGGATCCTGGTGTGTACATTATTCTCACTAACAGGAGCAGAAGCAAGAGGAGACTGACTTCCACAAATGTCATCTTGCTTTGGTCTGTGGCCCCTACAACTGCCAGGGCCTTTCAACTGATCTTGCAATGCGAGTTTCTATGTGGTCCATCGACTTGTGCTCTAGTCACTTTTATTGCACCTTGACTGATTACCTCCCTGAGTTGTGTAGCCATTTGACAAGCTTCCAAGTCCTTGAATCAACTCACCTCTGATCACTCAGGTTTCACCAGGAATAGTTCAGAACAAGGCGCAATCTACCTGTTTCATTACTTGAAAAAAAAAGTCTAACTAGATAATTGAGTATGCGTTGGGGAGAAGGGCAGGCAAGTGAACAGCCCTGCAACAGACTCACCTGTGCCCTGCCTTAGGATCCATTTTATTCTTCTGTTTGTTGCCTACCTTAAGTCTGCAACCTCTGCTTGAAGAAACATAATCCTTTTCTAAAAAACAATTACAGCATCACCAGTCGATGATAATGACTTTTTAGGCATGAAGCTTCAGAAACCAAAGAAACCTAAGGAACAAAAATCCCATTTTATGCAAATGTTCTTAGTAATGCAGTACTGATTAAAGTGAAGAGAGATGCTAACAATGCACAAAATACAAACTGAATTTTGTGTAAATATTATGTTTTTCAGAGTTTGCCCTGAGGCATCAGTAGGTCTGACAGGTGCCTATATTATTTGTTATAAAGTTCTTAGCTGACAGAATGTATTTTTGTTTTCCCAAAGGTTTTATCCTCCTGATTGGTCTTGGGTGGCTTACCAGACCTGTTCCCACTCTCAAAGGTCATCCTTACCTCCCTCCAGTCATAGGTATATACCTCTGTGGCTTTCTTCCCTGCAGCGGGGCAGGAGAAAGGCGCCATGCCCCCCGACAGGCATACCCAGTGTAGCCTTGACTGGGCAGCAGGGCAGACTGGTGGGACATGAGCAGGGCTTCAAGGACCCCAAGCCTCCATTTTTCCATTTTTCTCCTTTAGCCCATGCCATAGAGTCATGCCAGCATGTTCACATAGAGGTGAGCACATCCTGAGATCCATGGCCCCACCTCTTTAGCTGCTTGTGCCTGCACTACCACTGAGCTTCCACCTATTGGCAGTCATGGTCTGAGACAGCACAGCCATCCCCACCCACCTGGGAGAGACAGCAGTTCCTGTGACACTTGATCCTCTCCCCACCCCTCTGATCCCTGCAGTCGGTGCTCATTCTCCAACATGGGTCGCTGGCATGGTAGGAGGTAAGGCATTCAATGCATTAGCTGTCCACACCATTGGGCTTGGCTGACTGTGTTTTTAATATATCTTAAATCTTGGGCCATACCTGAAAATAGACATTCAGTTGTCTAGTGTACCCACTTGGTAAGCAAAAGTTGACTAAATAAACAAACTAAATACTAAATAAATTCAGACCAGAAACAAAAAGGTTTCTTAAGTGGCTGCATCATCTTAAAGCAGACCCTACCAAGCTTGAACTTGGATTTTAAAAAGAATGTTGAGTTTTTATGCATGACAGTGACTTTCTAGGAAAGCTTAAACAGTGACTATTTAGTTATGTATCCAGTGGGGTAGGGACAGTCTAACCTATGATAATTGTCTCATTTTTAATTAGATACCAGGGCTAGAAGGAGGTAGCATACTACCAACACTGGGAGATATCATAATATACATACTGTAGGGCCACCCTATGGCCCAGTGTCAGCACAACATGCTGCTGTGCTGTTGACCTGAGATTGGAAATGAGTTCAGAAGGCTGCATCATGTGGCAGGGCAGACCATAGGAGCTGCCACAGGGCTGTGTGTTGCAGTCAGGAAGGGCTGGTGTCAGGCAACCGGTGCCACAATGAACTCCATGGTGGATCAAGAAAGCTGTAGAAACAAAAGGCTAGAGCTCTCCAGACTATAAGATGAAGCAAATCTCTGACTCCAGGTTAAATTAAACAGGTGTTCTTTTATTGAAATTCAGTGATACAGGCACCATGCTTCATGATGGCCTAGACCCCTGAAGCCCCCACGTCGCAGCTGCCGGAACCACAACCAGGATCCTAGTCTACACATGTGGACTGCATTAGGGAGTAGGTAGGCCCTCCCTGCAGAGCCTAGTGCAATGGAAGAGAAGCTGTGGGTGATGTTGGATCCTGCCATTGAAACGAGGGACAGCAGGCCTGATCGTTATAATTCCGGGAACAGTGCATATCCCTGAGACAAGTATGGGCCAGAAAATAAAAATCTATGAAAATAAATAGTATACATACCGCAGATAGACTAGTAACCACATTATTTAGCTTTTAAATAATATTTTGCATTGTTTTAGCTTAAAACTACCTTTCTTTAAAAAGCTGGCCCATTTGTCTCTGGGTTCTGTTTCTAGATTCTAAATGGAAGTGGCATGTTATAAGTGGAAATACCACTGGCTCAAATTTAGATGGTTGACACAGGGCTCGCATCAAGCCCTGCATCAACTGTAGTGTTTGCCACAACTGCACCAAACCACTGCAGTGCAATGCAGACCGATTTAAGAAGGTTTGGCGCAGTTGCAACATTGTCTACACTTTATGGCAGGTTGCGTCAAAGCTTTGGCGCAAGACCCGTAAAATGGCTCCCTGCATGATGCAAAGTTAGACTGGGGGAGCAGGTCTAACTTGCAACATTCGGCACAAGGGACTTGCATCGGTGTTTGCAGCAGGCTTTTTTGAAAAATTGCACTAGCTGCAATGTTTGCCGCAAGTTGCCCCTTGTGTCAAACTCCCTGATGCAAGTCCCTTGTGTCGATACAAGTACCTTCTAAAACTGGGCCCCATGTGCTCTAAGTGAAAATACATTTATCAAAAATTACACATGATCTAGTTACCCCAATGTATTCAGTGCTGTTGTAGTATATATCATATTCTACAACACTCTTAATGAATGAATAACTTGATTGTCTGACAGCTATTATAAAACCACAGACATAATAGCAGTACAAAAAAGTTTCCATTGCTGACCTCATAATATAAACAATTAACCACTACATTGCCATTTTTGTCAGAGTAGCTTATCTTAGATCAGTGGTGTCCAACCTTTTTGGGGTCTTAAATTTCTGAGTAAGATGTGAGCCACACAACATGCAGCCCATACCATACCATACACAACGTGCATCCCTTACCATACCCATCTTTAAGAGTTAAAATAATAACATAGTCATAGTAAACAGTCAATAATTGTATTTTATCAATTACAGTATTTAAAAAACAATAGTTGTAATTTTAAAATAATTATCCAGAGCAGCTCTGTAGCTTTAGAATTGCTTGCGGGCTCAGTAAAAGTAGCTTGTTGAGCACTCAGGTCACTTTCCCCCCCTCTACTTTGACTTATCTCAAATTTAAAAGATTGTGACATGTACTTGATAAGTAATTGACAAACCCCTCAAGAACCACATCAAACTGCTTTAAGAGCAACATGTGGCTTGTGAGCTACAGGTTGACCACCCTGTCTTACATGGATGAGAGTAACAGCAAATTGCATTCTGAAGCTAAATTTATGGTCTGGGCACCCCCTGTGTCTAGGGTTATATGGTGGCAACTCTCATCCATGGAGAACACACCTTACACCATTAAAGCTGTATCTCTCGCTTATCCCATCACCATAGAGCTGGTCAGATAGGGAATGGGGCACCTTACACATGTGTAGGAGTACCAATAAACACGAGGCCACTCACATAATGAAGGTTCATTCTAGGAGCAGGTGAGCAGGTTGCATATTTTGTTACTGTCTGATGATACACAGCTTTGAAATGGATTACCTTAAACATATATACTTGTCAGAATCACTGTTGCCATAAATTCATCATTGCTACTGCAGCTACTACTTCAATTGTCTCTCAGGTTTACCGGGCACTGCTGCTTCACAGATAGTTACTTTGATTTACCATGTCTCTCAGTTGGGGTCCCTTGGGCATGGTTCCCCACAAGATGGGATGCATTTTAGCACCCTCCATAGGCAGGGCAAGACATTAGCCTGGGGGCAGCTATGCTTGCACATATCTATGTGCCAGCAAGTGGCAAATTATGAATCAGCAACCAGAATATAGTATACTCCTAAATATTCTGTGTGTCTCCTTTCCAACATCACACTGATGGTCCTGTTGGCCCAAAGCAGACAGTCTCTTGTCTGGTCTTATTTAACTGACCTCTGTTCTTGCCAGGCCCCTTATCCTGATGAACCATTAATGTTTAGCATTACAATTCCTAGAGTTGAATGTATTACACTTTGAGATACCTTTTCTCCTGGAGGACTTCCACAAAGGTTAACTTACACATTGCTTCTCCTTGTGTAGTTCTCTGTGGGAATTGATTCACAAGGATCCTGATGATGACTTTCTATAAAATAAGGCCCACCACTGCTCCAAGGTGCTGTTTGGGTTTAGGTGGTTCTTCCCTTTAGGTAGGACTCCTTAGGTCTCCTTCCTGTGATGGTCTCCGGAGGGCCCTTCCCAACCCAGGAGTGGGCAAGGACAGCCAGGGCTTCCTCTCCTCTGCTCTTTTTGTATTCAAGTGCTGTAATACTGGGCACTGCAGACCTCTCTGGATGTGGATATTCTGTAAAGGGTGAAGGACCTGAGCTGTCATCTAGCCTTCTAATTTTACAGTGCAAACGGTTAAGGGCAGGGCCATGAAAATTCATGCCTTGGCTTCCTGTTTCTGGCTGAGTTGAGAAGCATAGAGCACAAACTCAGACACCCTCTCTCCTAGGTGAGGCATACTAGAGAGCAACTCTCAGGGTCAGGCATACCTTCAAGTGCACACCATAACCTGCCTTGAACTTGGCAGAAGAGAGGCTAATTACAGAAACATAACTATTTAACTGGTAACTTAAGTTTTTTAACCTGCTAACTTAAAGTTAAAGTTAGGACTAATTTTCTCAAACAAATTCTACTGAATTGAAAATTGTGGCTGTTTCAGGTTCTATATTTTCACTGTATAATAGCAATAATATACTTCAAGGTGTGTCACATAATGGGATATTGTTACTTCTGGGTGTATGAGTCCACTCGGTCTATGGCCTTGTAACTAACAATGCACCCAAGTCATGATGACATCTCATGATATGCCACACCCTGTCATGTATTATTGTTTAAATATACATACCATTATATAACATATTAATTGCTAAAAAACATTGTTAATGCACCAGTTAGAGTTAAAGTGACAAAGAGAGAAATGTGGTATTGGGATTTCCAACCTAACACCCTACTCCCACCCTACAGGCAGCAACAGAAAAAACATTATGGTTTTGCATCTCCGAGTCATCACAAAACAGGTGTGGGGGGTGCACCGTGGGGTTGTCATCCCTAATGTTCACCCCATTCCCATCAGTAAATAAGCTGAGCTGTGCTAGGGTATATGAGAATGGGGTGAGTGATGAGGTTAACAACCCCAAGGTACACCCCATGTCTGATTTTGCAAAGAGACTCAGGAGAGGTGGAACCACAATGTTTTTCCTGTTGTTGCTGGCAGGATGGGGGTGGGGTGTTAGGGTTGGGAACCCTAACACCACATTTCCCTGCTTTTTTCATTAACCCTAACTGGTTCATTAACAAAGTTTTTTTTCAGTGAATTTCATTACAATATAATCATATCTTCATTCATGCTGGTCCCTTCAGGACCTATGTGAACATATCCATTTGCCTGTAGAAGCACAGTGGCCTCTGGGTCCAGCACTTCCATCCCTGCATAGATGCATATATCCATTTTGGTGTAGGAGCCCAGAGCCCTCTGGGCCCTACACCTCAATTTCTGCAAAAAAACTATTTATTTTCTTGACTGTATGGCTTGTTCAACTTCCAATGTTCTCCTATGGGAATTTTCATATTTTACATTTTGTGTTTTTTTACATGCTCCCTAAATTTTTTGGGGGTATATTGTCCCTTAACTCCAAATACTGAGGGAGTTATGGCTTGCTGAAGTTGAAATGTAGTAAAAAAACTGAGTCCAAAATCTTTTTTCGTATAAAGGGATCCTTTTTCATATCGAGCAAAAGACCCATACAAAAAAGGATTCCCTCATACGAAAAAAGAATTGGCAAAAAAAAACCTAAGTCCAAATTTTTTTTTCATATGAATGAAAACCCCATACAAAGAAGTATCCCTTTATGCAAAAGAATTGGAAAAAGACTAAGTCCGAAATCTTTTCATATGACAGCACTCTTTTCCATATGAACAAAAAACCCATATAAAAAGAATCCCATCATAAGAAAAGAATTGGAAAAAAACTAAGTCTTAAATATTTTTTTATATGAGAGCATCGTGTTTCATATGATTGTAAACATATATGAAAAAGAATCCCTTCTACGAGAAAAGAAATTGGACTTAGATTTTTTCTGGTTCTTTTTTCATATGAAGAGATCCTTTTCCATATCGTTTTTTCATTCATACAAAAAAGGATACCTTAATACCGAAAAAGAATAAGGAAAAAAACTCAGTCAAAATTCTTTTCTCATAGGAAGGGATCCTTATTCATATGGTGAATTCCTTATTTGTATGTCCATGCAAAAAAAGAAAATAGAGTCAGGAATAAAGCTTTTAAAATGGAAACAAAAACACACTTAGGGATATTTTCCCAAGAACTAAGTGCAGAATCCACCTAAAGGGGTCCCAATTAGCAAGATACATGTCATGGTGTGTGCAGGATGACATTTTTGTGGGTCATGAAATTTTCATAAAACAGAAACAAGAAGGAGGCCATATGAGAAAGGATTTTTTCACCTACAAAAAGGATTACCCCCATATGAAAAAAGATCCTTTTGTGTATGGACTAAATTCTTTTTTAATTCCAAGCAGCTATCCAAAAGGCCAAACGGACACGCTCAGAACTGAAATTTTAAAATGTAATAACTTTAGAACAGATTAATATTTTTTCACCAAACCAGCAAAAGGCACCACTGTGGCCCAAGCACTCTGCACCCTGAAGATTTCAGACCAAAATCCCGAACCATCTGGGCACTAGGCGATGGCAAAAAAACAAAAACAACTTGATACTTTCACTTTGTTCATTATCCACATCTCAGAATTCAAACATCTGACTGGAACAAAATTTTGAACATCAAGAGATCTACCCCACAAGACCACACATGCAACATTTTATACAAATCAGTTGAACAGCTGTGAAGGTATGAAAGTGCAAAGTTTGAGGTTTAACATAGAAACCCCTCCTCATCCCTAACCATAGTGACACTAATGTGCCACTATAATAATTGCCAGTTACAATATAAATACTTTTCCAAGATTTTTACTTTGAAAACATGTGCATTGACTGATTGTCTAATATGAACTGGCAAATTTTTCCAAAGCTTAGACACAGGTAGCAAACTAGTACCAGTTTTTTTTATTTCATCTCATAATTGTGAGGTGTTGAATACTGACACATTTTGATACATAAGAAAAAGATACAAAAATTACCGTATTTTCCAAAAAGGCAGACACAATCACCCTAAAACATCTGCAAAACAAGCATTTGTCAATGCCGAATGTTTGCTTGCTGGCATTGGCAGTGGTAGTGTAGAAGTTACAGAGCTGCATAATAGGAATGGCAGTGAAGTATTGAACTGAAGCCAACCCCACCACCACCCTGCAGAGAGTGACAGACATTGGGCTGTGCTTTTGGGTCGTCAGGCATAATGGCCGCGCATTTCACCACACCCACTCTGCAGACACTGACAAGTGTCACGGTGTGCCTTGGGGTCTTTGGCTCTTATGCGCACCCCATTCCATCAGGAAATACGGTGAGATGGGTGCGGTATAGGAGAATGGGGTGAACTTTGGGGCCGAAGAGTCCAAGGCATACCTCAATGCCTCTCACTGGCTGCAGGGTGTGGAATGGTATGAGCATTACAGGCAAGAATCCCAAGTCACACCCCTGATGCCTGTCATTCTCTACAGGGTGGGGCGTTATGGTTGGAAACCCTAACAGCTCAGGCATTCATTGGTATTTTCACTCCAAATTTTCAACATGTTTTTTGTGACCCACCTCATGAACAATGGCAATATCAGTTTGTTAGCCGAAAGCTGCTTATGCACAGCGACTACGGAATTTAGCACCACAGGTGCAAAAACATTCTGAACAGGATGTGAAAAATGACAGCTGTACTGTTCATGGGGAGGCGTAAAAAATGGCAATGTTGCAAATCTGCAGTAAAAATATTAAAAAAACTGGTGAAGTCACGAGCGTGCATAGAAACTGTGCAACGCACACCTGTGATGTAATTAGTTTGGGGATTTTTTACAGCAGATTGTCAACACAGGCATTTTGGGACCTCCAATCATGAACAGTGTCACTGTGATTTTCTTTATCTGTCCCGAACAATGATTTCCCACAGCGACCACGCATCTCTGCGCTGAAAGTGTGAAAACACATTTTGGCCATGTTGTGAAAAATGACGGTGGTACTGTTCTTAAGGAAGTGTGGAAAATGCCACTGATGAAAATCTGGACTGAAAATATTACAAAGTCATGAACTTACGAGGGTGAGTGGAAACTGCGCAATGCTCACTCGTAACACAGTCATTTTTTGGACTTTTGTCACCAAATTTCCAACATAGCCATTTTAAGACCTCTGCTCATGAACAGTGTCACTGTGATTTTCTTAATGTGTCCCATACATTGATTTCACACACCGACTGCGCCATTGTGCGCTACATGGGTGAAAACACGTTTTGGGCAAGATGTGACAAATGACAGCTGTGCTGCTCATAAGGAAGTATAATAAAATGGCAATGTTGAAAATCTGGAGTGAAAATATTGAAAATTCGCAAACTTACGAGCATGTGTAGGAACTGCACACGCGCTTCGTAAAACAGTCATTTTTAAGAATTTTTTCACCAAATTTTCAACATAGCCATTTTAAGACCTCTGCTCATGAATAGTGTCACTGTGATTTTCTTACTGTGTCCCATACATTGATTTTGCACACCGACTGCACCATTGTGCGTTATATGGGCAGAAACACGTTTTGGGAAGATGTGAAAAATGACAGTTGTACTGCTCATAAGGGGTGTGGTAAAATGGCAATGTTGAAAATCTGGAGTGAAAATATTGAAAATTCGCGAACTTACAAGTGTGCGTAGGAACTGCTCACCGCATGCTCATAAAACAGTCATTTTTAGGAATTTTTCCACCAAATTTTCAACATAGGCTTTTTGAGAGCCCACCTTATGAACAGTGCCAGTGTCATTTCACTACTTGGTCCCAAAAGGTGATTTTGTGCAGTGACTGCGAAATCACCCTTCGGGCCCGATTAATGCCATGACAGTGAAAGCATTCAAGAGAAGGGGTCCCAAAAACCCCATGTTGAAAATTTGGTGCAAAAATTCCAAAAAATGCCTGAGATATGCAGCAAAGTTGAAAAAACCCTATCTATCCCATTATACAGCTTACCGGCATTTCCTCAGTTCGCGGTCAGCTTTGAAGAGTGCAGACATGTTCCCGGTCCACCGAAGATCATCGCACCAGAGTCTGGAGGTAAGTATGGGGGTGAGGGTGTGGGAGGTAGAATTACACAGTGGGTGGTAGCGGGTGGAGCAGAGACACCGAGGACCATTTTCCAATTTCAGGTTGTTTTAAAACAAAGGACAGATGATGCAGGACGTTTGCCACGCTGGGGTGGGCTCTGGCGTGGCACAAAAGACGGCTTTTGGGGGCGTGGAGCCGACGGGGATTGGGCACCCCTGTCAGCGATGAAGATCTCGTTGCCACACTGGGGTGGCCCCAGCGTGGCACAAGGAAGGCTGTTTGGGCGTGAGCCGACAGGGGATTGGGCACCCTGTCAGTGACAGCATCTGTTGCCACACTGGGTGGGCTCCCAGCGTGGCACCCTGTACTCTGGGGGAGACAGTGGGCCGATGGGGGATTGGGCCCCTTCAGCTACATGTATAGCCACGCTAGTGGGCACCCAGCGTGTCATGTGAATGCTTTGGGGAAGGCAGCACGCCGATCGGGGATTGGGCACCCCATTGGCTATAACAGTGTGTGTGTAGGGGGGCGAGCATGCAATATGCGTGCGTATGTGTGTGTGTGTGTGTGTGTGTGTGTAGGGGAGCGCGCATGAGCAGGTGATATCTTATCGCTGCTCACTGAAGTGTAGCTCCTCCTTTCAACTGTACGCCACTGCATTTTTGCACTGCTGGACTGCTGTCATAGACAGCTCCAGCAGGCATTGGAGAACTGCGGCTGTGTCTGCAAACACCCTGACTGAATTGGAAGAGGGCTGCCACACCTCCGAAAACTCGGATGATGGCACTATGTTTCTTGTACATGCGTGCAAGCAAACATAAAAATACTATGAGTGTGTAACTGGTGTCTCTCACATGAATGTAGCTGATTTAATCCAGAATAGTGGCACCATCTATGGCTCTGTCCACATTGTACTGCCTTAACTGGTTTAACTATGCTAACCCCTTTTAACATTACTTTGCTAACTGTGTAATAGTTAACCATGACACTGCTGCCATAGTAGAACAGTTTTCAAAAAAACATTGTTGAGATTTATTAGGGAACTAGTAACAAGAGCAGTTTAACATGGGAATGTTAACTAAAAGAGTTCTTCCTGTGGCATGGATGCCCAATCAAGGGTCTAAGTGTTGGAATTCAGTAGGAACAGGATACAGGGAGAAGAACAGGTCTAACACCACCAGCAGTGCTGATACACTAAGCTGTTATCAGGATGTGTTACAGCATTATGTGGATGCACTGAACAGGTATGACTAAATTGGTTCTGAAAATGGTTTTCAAAACAATTCTATGTGTGTAGGGTGTTTGACTGGGTTTGCCACTGCTCAGAGGGACACAACATGAATCCACAAGATCGCCAAGGCAGTTGCAAGGAGAAGGGAAGTGCATGTTGTTGTCCACCTCAGGACTAATGACTCAGACAAGGAAGGGGTTAATGTAGAGACAGCACAGGATGACTTCAGGGTCCTGGGTAGTTAGCTTGAGGGGGTCATGAAATTGATGATTTTCTCTGAGGTCCTACCAGTCAGGGAGAAGGAGGATGCAAAGAATCACTGCATCAGCCAGCTCAACGAATGGTTGAAAGGATGGTGCTACACTGGGGACTGGGGATCCACCTGGGCAGATGCACGGCTATATAGGGACAGTCTGCATCTGTCCTGGCAGGAGATGGCAGTCCTCAATGAAAACTTTGGGTGCTACCTTGCAGGGCATTTAAACAACCTGGGGGGGGGCTATCAGAGGGAATGGAAACAATACAGTCTAGCCCCTCAGGTTGGCAATGTCGGCACTGAGAAAAGGGAGGACAAAAGTTTAGCAAATATGGGTAGAAAACAGGGACAGGGTAAGGGGTACAATGAGAAACAGAGGGAGGGAGTAGTAATAGGTGCAGGTCAGGATCAATGGGACAAGAACAAAAATAATGGCAGAGGGACCAGGATCAAAATGTAATGCATGCGAATGCCCAAAGTCTGGGAAACAAACTCCCTGATCTAGTGGCTTTAATGGGGGAGGCTGACATAGACATAGCAGCCATAACAGAGATGTGGTACACTAATAACCACTCATGGGACACAACTACACTAGGATATGCCTTGTACAAGAGAGATAGGAAGGGGAGGAAGGGGGGGGAAGGGTGGCACTTTACATCAAAGAGACAATCAAGATGACAGAAATCCAGGCCAAAAATGAGGAGACAGGAGTTGAGGGTCACCCTTGAGCTGGGTAATGGAATGTTTGTTAGAACAGGAGTGATCTACAGGCCACTAGCTCAAGGGGAGGGGTGGACAAGTTAATGCTGGAGTCAATATACAACATGACAGATAAGGGGGAGGTTCTGCTTATGGGTGATTTCAATATGCCTGATGCAGACTGGTCTATTCCAACAGGGGCCTCGATCAGGACCCAGGGACACCATGGAATCCCTGCAGGGAACAGGCCTAAGACAATTGGTACAGGAACCCCCCAGGGACAGGAATATCCTGGATCTAGTGCTCACCAATGTAGACAGTATCACGGAGCTCCAGGTAGATGGGGTCTGTGGTCCAGTGACCATCACATGGTTTGGTTCAAGTTGGACACAGGAATTTAGGCCACACATAAAAAAGCTAAAATCCTAGATTTTAAAGGAGCTGACTTTGTAGAAATGGGAAGGAGGGTTAAAGAGCAGTTGGCTAAGGGGAGGACAGGAGTGGGCATGTAGGGGCAATGGGCACACATTAAGAAGTCCATTGTCAGGGTAACCAATCAATGTGTGAGAGTGAAGAACAAGGGCAAGAGAAGGAAAAAGCCATCTGGCTTTCTAAGATGGTGGCAGATAAAATCAGAGCCAAGAGGGTAGCCTCTCAAAAATTCAAGGGGATACAAGAGGATGGGGACAGAGAAGAGTACAAAAAATGACAGAGAGAGGCAGGGGTGGTGGTGAGAAGTGCTAAAGCACAGACAGAAGAAAGCCTAGCACAATCAGGGAGGAAAGGGAACAAGACATTCTTTAGGTATATCAGTGAGAGGAGGAAGTCCGGAGGAGGTATAGTCAGACTCAAAGAGGACAATAAAGGGAGGGTAGAAGGGGACCTAGAGAAGGCCAAAATTCTTAACAGGTACATCTGCTCAGTCTTTACTAGAGAAGGAGTAGGGCAGGGACCACAACTGGAAAACAGATGTGCAGAGGGAGAAGACTTGAGCTTCACAACATTCACAGGACAGAGGGTTGTAGAGGAACTTAAAAAACTAAAGTGGGACAAAGCAATGGGGCCAGATGGAGTACATCCAAGTCACTGAACCCAGGGGTGGTCCCGCAGGACTGAAGATGGGCAAATGTGGTCCCTCTTCACAAGAGTGGTAGCAAGGAGGACACAGGGAACTACAGGCCAGCGAGTCTCACCTCAATAGTGGGGAAAATCATGGAGACACTGCTTAAGGAATGTATAGTGGATCACTTGGTATCCATTGGAATGCAGGATCCAAGACAGCATGGGTTCATGGTGGGAAGGTCCTGTCAAACAAATCTGATAGATTTTCCTTTGACTGGGTGACCAAGGTGGTGGATCAGGGAGGGGCAGTGGATATTGCCTACCTTGATTTCAGTAAGGCCTTCGACAGTCCCACACAGAAGGCTAGTAAACAAGCTGAGAAGTCTAGGGGTGGGACACTGGGTGGTGAACTGGGTCAGAAATTGGTTAGTGGACAGAAGACAGGGGGTGGTGGTAAATGGCACACAGTTGGAAGAAATGGGAGTCACCAGTGATGTGCCATAGGGGTCAGTCCTTGGACCGGGCCTCTTCAATGTCTTCATAGCAGACATAGCAGAAGGGCTAGAGGGAAAAGTATGCCTGTTTGTAGATGACACCAAGATCTGCAACAGAGAAGATAATTTAGGGGGCATAGAAAGAGAGAGAATAAAAAGAGACCTGGATAAGCTGGAGAAATGGTCTGAGGTATGGCAGTTAAAGTTTAATGTGAAGAAGTGCAAGATCATGCACATGGGGAACAGAAACCCTGAGTGGAGCTACATGGTCTAATGCAAAGAAGTGCAAAATCATGCATGTGCGGAACAGAAACCCTGGGGGAGCTACATGTTGGGGGGTGAGTTGTTGATGGTCACCAGGGAGGAGAGGGATTTGGGGGTCATTATATCAGTTGACCTGAAATCCACCAAACAGACCGCAAAAGCAGTTGAGAGGGTTAGTGGTATGTTAGGGTATATAGGGAGGGGAATTATAAGTCTTAGGTGGTGATCCCACTGTACAAGATGCTGGTTAGGCTGCACCTAGAGTACTGTGTGCAGTTCTGGAGGCTGCATCTGTGTAAGAATACTGACAGGGTGGAAACAGTGCGAAAAGAGGGCAACTAAGATGGTGTAGGGTCTGCATGGCAAGGCATATGGGGATAGACATAGGGACCTCAATATGTATACACTGGAACAGAGATGGGAGGGGGGACATGAATGAGACTTTCAAATATCTTAAGGGCATAAATAAGGTGGAAAGGTATAACATCTTCCAGTATAAAAGTACAATAGAAATAGAGGCATGACATAAAATTGGCCGGGGTCACATAAGGGGTAACATGAGAAAGTTATTTTTCTGAGAGGGTTGTGGATGAATGGAATGCCCTGCCTCCTGAGGTGGTGGGAGCACGTACAGTGGAGGGATTCAAAAGTGCATGAACAGGCACAAGGGAATCACACGTATGGGAGGGGGCATAGCTGAGACAGCTGGCCTAGTAGAGGCAGTGGGAGCAAATTGGTAAAATAGGCAGACTGGCTGGGCCTTGTGGTCCTTTTCTGCCATCAACTTCTATGTTTCTATGTTTGGGTGCAATGCAAAATGAGCAGTCCTATGTGACATAAACCAGGTATCATTCTGAACATTACTAGAGGTTATGAAAATGGAGTCTGCAAAAATAAAATATTATAAGAAAATGTGGATTCAAGTCTTATTTGCAGTTCCATTGTGATTCAACCCCCACCACTCCAAACTGCTACACTGAAAACCATGGTGCAATTAAGGTTGGGGCGGGGCTTGTGACTGTGGTTTAAAGTAGATCAGAGTTCCATATGTTAGTAAGTGAAAAAGGTTTTTTTTTGTCTGCTAACATCTCAGCATGTGGCTGCAAAAACAGCCTACCAAGGTAAGGTAAATTCCACCAGATGTTTAGTCACCCTCCTTCCCAAAAGCTATAATGAATTGGTGGTCCAATGATTCTCCATACCTAAACAATCAGAGTGGCACTCTCTGGTGGTCCAATGGTCTCTCCCTCCCACTTCCTGGTGGTCCAGCAGTTTCCACCTCCCACTTCCCCCCTTCAATAGTCCCTGGTGGTCCGGGGTCTCCCTCACCTGAGAAAATGGCCTAACTTTGCAGCTAAGTGGCCACCTTTTGCACTCCTGCTTTTATCAAAGAAGACACAGCAATATGTAAATAGATCTGAAAGAGCTGCCATGTGATTGAGAATAATACTGGGGCATTTTCATGGTGATTCTTGCCCCATTCCAACTGTTTGCAGTATCATTTGCCAGTGAAAGAAAAATGCATCAAAAGGAGCAAAATTGCTGGCCACAGGCAGAGCAGCAGCAGCGCTGGCTATGGGAAAAGTGGCAGTAGCAATGCTGGCCATGGGAAAAGTGGTAGTGCTGATCTATGAAGAGGCAGCTGTGCTGGCCCCAAGAGGAGCAGAAGAGCTGGCCTAAAGAGGTGTGGTAGTGTTGGCCTCAGAGGAGCAGTAGTGCTGGTCCTGGGATGAGAATCAATGTTGGTATTGGGAGAGGCAGCATTAGCACTGTTGGCAACAGGAAGAAAAGCAGTACTGGCCATGGAAGGAGCAGCAGTGCTGACCACAATAAAATTGGCAGTGCTGACAACAGAAGCAGTACTGGTCTCAAAAGGAGTGACATGAAGACCACAGTATGAGAGTTAGTGAAGGCTAAAGGAGAAGCAGCAGTACTTGCCCCAGGAGGAGTGGCAGTATTGGCCTCAAGAGAAGCAGAAGAATCAATAGTGCTGGACACCAAAGGAGAGGCAGTGCTAACCTCAAGAGATGTGGCAGTGTTGGCCACAGGAGGAGTGACAGTGATGGCCACTGAAAGAGCAGCAGTGCTGGCCTCAAGGGGAGCCATAGTGCTGATCTCAAGAGGAGCAGCAATGCTAGCCTTAGGAGGAGCAACAGTTCTGGACTGAAGAGAAGCAGTGGTGCTGACCTCCAGAGAAGTAGCAGTGCTGGCCTCAAAAGGAACAGTAGTGCTGACTCTTGGAGGAGCTGTAGTGCTAGCCATGGAAGGAGAAGAAGTGCTGGCCTCATGAGGAGCAGTACTGCTGATATCAAGAGGAGCAGCACTGCTGCTCATGACAAGCAGCAGTGCTGGCCTAAATAGGTGCAGCAGTGCTGGTCTCAAAAGGGGCATCAGTGCTGTTTTGAATAGGAACAGCAGTGCTTACCTCAAAAGGAGAAGAAGTGCTAGCCTCAAGAGGACAAACGGTGCCAGCCTCATGAGGAGCAGTAGTGCTGGCCTCCATGGGCGCAGCAGTGCTGGTTTAAATAGAAGCAGCAGTGCTTACCTCAAAAGGAGCACTGCTTTTCTCAAAAGGAGCAGCAGTATTGGCCTCAAAAAGAGAAACAGCTCTGGCCTCAAAAAGAGCAGCATTGCTTGCCTCAAGAGGATCAACAAAGCTGGCCACAATAGTACAGCAGTGCTGGCCTCAAGAGGAGCAGCAATGCTGGCTTCAAGAAGAGCAACTCTGCTGGCCTCAAGAGGAGCAGTATTGGTGGTCTCAATAGGAGCATAGAGCTGGTCCTCATTAGGAGCAGTAATGCTAGCTTCAAGAGGAACAGTAGTGCTGTCCTCAAGAGGAGTTGTAGTGCTGGCTTAAAGAGGGGCAGTAGTGCTGTCCTCAAGAGGAGCTGTAGTGCTGGCTTAAAGAGGTGCAGCAGTGCTGGCCTCAAGATGAGCAGTAGTGTTGACCTAAAGATGTACAGCAGTGCTGGCCTCAAGAGGAGATGAAGTGCTGGACTGAAAAGGAGCAGTAGAGTTGGCTATGGAAGGAACAGTAGTGCTTGCTGTTACAAGAGTGGCAGCACTAGCAATGGAAAGTGTGGTAGTGTGGCCATGAGAGGAGCCACAGTATGGCCAAGAGAGGCGTGCCAGTACTGGCCATGAAAGGAGTGGCAGAGCTGTCCTCAAGAGCGGAGGTAGTGTTGACCATGTGAGAAGCAGCATTGCTGACTGTGGGAGGAGTGGCTGTGGAAATGCTGTTCAGTGAAGGCTTCTGGTCTTGGGTGGAGCATTTATGCTGCCCATGGGAGGAGTAGCAGTGCTGGCTGTGGGAAGAGAGACAGTTCTGGCCATTGGAGGAGAGACAGTACTGGCCATGGGAGGAATGCCAGTGCTGGCTGTGGGAGTGGCAGCAGTTTTGGCCATGGTAGGAGAAGCAGTGGTAGTGCTGGCCATGGGAGGAGTAGCAGTGCTGGCCATTGAAGGAGTAGCAGTGCTGGCTGTGGAAGTGGCAGCAGTTTTGGCCATGGTAGTAGCAAAATTGGCAGTGCTAGCTATGGGAGGAGTAGCAGTGCTGGCTATGGGTTGAGCAGCTGTGCTGGCCATGGGAAGAGTAGCTGTGTGGCCGTGAGAGAAGAACAGTAGCAGTATGGCCAAGTGTAGTGGTAGTGCAGGCCATGCAAAGAGCATCATGGTAGGAGAAGCAGTGGCAGTGCTGGCCATGGGAGGAATAGCAGTGCTGGCCATTGAAGGAGTAGCAGTGCTGGCTGTGGAAGTGGCAGCAGTTTTGGCCATGGTAGCAGCAACATTGGCAATGCTAGCTATGGGAGGAGTAGCAGTGCTGGCTATGGGTTGAGCAGCTGTGCTGGCCATGGGAAGAGTAGCTGTGTGGCCGTGAGAGAAGAACAGTAGCAGTATGGCCAAGTGTAGTGGTAGTGCAGGCCATGAAAAGAACATCATGGTAGGAGAAGCAGTGGCAGTGCTGGCCATGGGAGGAGTAGCAGTGCTGGCCATTGAAGGAGTAGCAGTGCTGGCTGTGGAAGTGGCAGCAGTTTTGGCCATGGTAGTAGCAACATTGGCAATGCTAGCTATGGGAGGAGTAGCAGTGCTGTCTATGGGTTGAGCAGCTGTGCTGGCCATGGGAAGAGTAGCTGTGTGGCCGTGAGAGAAGAACAGTAGCAGTATGGCCAAGTGTAGTGGTAGTGCAGGCCATGCAAAGAGCATCAGTGTTAGCCTTAAGAGTGGCAATAATGCTGACCATGGGACAGGCAGCAATGCCGGGTATAGGAGGAGAGACAGTGGAAATTCTGGTCATGAAAGGATTGGCACTGCTGGCCTTGGGAGGAACATTTGTGCAGGCCATTGGACAAGTAGCATTGATGGCTTGGGAGGAATATTTGTGTTGGTCGTGGGACAAGTGGCAGTGCTGGTCATGGGAGGTGCATTTGTGTAGGCCATGGGACAAGTGGTAGTGCTGGTCATGGGAGGAGCAGCAGATTTGGCCATGGATAGAGCAGCTGTGGCAGTGGTGGCCATGGAAGGGGCAGCTGTAGCAGGTGGCCATGGGAGGAACAGCAGTGCTGGCCTCATGAGGAGCAGTAGTGTTGATCATGGGGAGACACAGCACTGCTGGCTTTGTGAGGAATGGCAGTTGCAATGCTGGCCAAAAGAGTAGTTGTACTGCTGGCTTTGGGAGGAGCAGTCGTGCAGACCACAAGACAAGTGGCAATGCTAGGCATGGGAGGTGCAGTGGTGTTGGCCTTAAGGGGAGTGGTAGAGCTTGTCTGAAGAAGAGTGGTGCTTCTGGCCTCAAGAGGAGCAATAGTGCTGCCCCCAAGAGGAGGAGCAGCAGCAGCAGTGCTGGATTATAGGAGAACTGACAGGGATGTGGTATGATGGCTAGTGTCAAGCGAAGCAGTACACTTGCTTCAAGAGGAGTGGCAATGCTGGCTGCAGAAGAAGTGGCAATGCTAGTTTTAAAAGAAGTGGAATGCTGGTGTTAAGAGGAGTGACATGCTTGCCTCAGGAGGAGTAGCAGTGCTGAACACAGGAAGAGTGACTGTTGATTTCAAGAGGTGTGATAATGCTGGCCTCAGGAACTGTGGTAGTGCTGGCCAAGGGAGAAATGGCAATGCTGGCCATGACAGCAGTGGTAGTGCTGGCCACAGGAGACGTGCTAGTGCTGGCCATGAGACAAGTACTAGTGGTGCCCCAGGAGATGCAACATTGCTAGCCACAGGAGGAGTGGCAATGTTGGTCTTAACAGAGGCAGCATGCTGACTTAAGAGGAACGGTAGTTAAGGCAATGGTTGGAGCCACAGTGCTGGCCACAGGAGGAGCAACAGTGCTGGTCATGTGAGAAGTAGCAATGCCAAAAAAGGGGGAAGTGGCAGTGCCAATCATGGGAGAAGTAGCAATGCTGGTCTCAAGTGTAGTGGGTGGGCTGACCAGGAGAAGAGCAGCAGCGGCGGCAGTGCTGACCATAGAAGGAATGGTAGTGTCGGCCTTGGAAATAGCAGCAATGCAGGGCCTGGGAGGAGCAAAAATGCTGGCCACAAGAGGAACAGCATTGCTGTTTGTATGAGGAGCAGCAGTGCTATCTGAAGGAGGGGCAGCAGTGCTGTCTGAAGGAGGGGCAGCAGTGCTGTTCACAGGAAAAGCAGCACTTCTGGCTACAGGAGGAACAGTGCTGTTATGGGAGGAGCAGCAATGCTAAAAAGGGAGGTGTGGCAGTGCCGATCATGGGAGAAACAGCAATGCTGGTCTCAAGTGAAGTGGCTGAGCTGGCCAGGAAAGGAGCAGTAGTGGCAGTGCTGGCCATGGAAGGAATGGCAGTGCTGGCCACAGGAGGAGTGGCAGTGGTGGCCTCAACAGGAACAGTAGTGCTTGCCTCAAGAAGAGCAGGAATGCTGACCATGGGAGGAGTGGCAGTGCTGGCCATGGAAGGAATTGCAGAGACCAGTTGCAGTTCTGTCTACTGGAGCAGTGGCAGTACTGGCTGAGGAAGGAGTGGTAGAGGCAGCACAGGATGATTGGAAGGGCTGACCACAGGATGAGTGGCAGCACTGGTCTGAAAAAGAGCAGCATTCTGGTCTCAAGAGGAGTGGTAGTGCAGGCCACCATAGCAGCAGCAGTACTGGCCACAGGGGGAGCATTAGCACTGGCCAAGACAGGAACAGCCATACTGGTCATGCAAGAAGTGGCAGTGCTGGTCTCAAGAGGAAGGGTAGAGCTGACTGCAGGAAGATTGGCAGTGCTGGCTGTTGGAGGAGTTTCAGTGCTAACTGTGGGAGGAGTGACAATGCTAACCACAGGTGGAGCAGTACTGCTCTCTTCAAGAGGAACACTAGTGCTGGCCAGGGGAGAAGCAACAGTGTTGGTCACAGGAGGAGCAGCTGTGGCAGTGCTGGCAATGGGAGGATCAGCAGTGCTGGCCACATGAGGATTGGCAGTGCTGGCCATGGGATGAGTGATTGCACTGGTCATGGAGAACAAGTGTTGGCTGCAGGGAAGGGGAGCTAGCAGCGCTGACCACAGGTGAGTGACAGTGCTGACTGGGTTGGTAGTGTAAGTGCTGGCCATGGGGGAACTGATAGTCCTGCAGTGTAAGGGTGGCTGTGCTTGATGCAGGAAGTGTAGAAGTGCTGGCAGCAGGGAAGTGGCAGTGCTGGCCATGGGAGTGTTTCAGTGTTGCCCACGGGTGAGTGGCATTGCTGATATGATTGGTAGTGGAAGTGCTGGCCATGGGGGAACTGATAGCCCTGCAGTGTAAGGGTGGCTGTGCTTGATGTAGGAAGTGCAGAAGTGCTGGCAACAGGGAAGTGGCAGTGCTGGCCATGGGAAGAGTGGCAGTGCTGGCAGCAGGGAAGTGGCAGTGCTGGCCATGGGAGTGTTTCAGTGTTGCCCATGGGTGAGTGGCAGTGCTGAATGGATTGGTAGTGGAAGTGCTGGTCATGGGGGAACTGATAGTCCTGCAGTGTAGGGGGTGGCTGTACTTGATGCATGAAAAGTAGAAGTGCTGGCAACAGGTAAGTGGCAGTGCTGGCCATGGGAAGAGTGGTAGTACCAGCCATGGGGAGAGTGGAAGTGCTTGTCCAAAAGGGAGTGGAAATCTTGTTTAACCCTCTTGTGAGGGAACAGGATAAATTAGCCATGTAGCACTGATTCTTCTACAGAACCCAGTCAGTGACCCAGGGGTTAAAGTGGGCATGAACTCACAGGAATTCAGTTCTCCATCTTTCTACAAAATGGTATGAGTTCCTGACTTATTCCATTGATTAATATAGGACAGTTCCTCCACCTAGAGATGGCAATCCCCCCACTTACTAATCTAAAGGGAAGAATCCCCACCTAAGTCCCTAAAGAGAATGTCTAAGATTTTGGTAATGGCTTTTAAAATACATTAGTCCATTATCTTATGTTAGCGACACTCATTTGAGCCCAGAAAGGAATTTTTTTCATGAAGTCCACTACAGAAGGGAAAAGATTGAAAATTGCGCTGAGCAGATAGCCAGTTGAACTCTTCCACTTCCTGGTCAGCTGGCCCCACACCCTTACTCAGATGTTTTGTGATGTCTAACCAGGCAGAGGGAGGGGGTGTGCCACATAAAAGTCAAAGGAGGACATTTTCTGAACTGTTTGATGCTGTATATACTAAAGTAACCTTTGATAGAAATGAAAGTAATTGCCCAACTAAAAAGGGCCCTATTAGTTGAGCAATGACTTTTATTTATAACAAAGGTTGCTTTAACATACATAAAACTGTTTCACAAATTTCCTCCTCTGACTTCTATGTGGCACACTCCTCTGTTCTGCCTGGTTAGACATCACAAACTACCTGAGCATGGGGGTGGGGCTGGCAGGTCAGGAACTAAAGGGGTTGCCTGGCCATCTGTTCAGCACAATTTTTGATCACTTCCCTCCCATAGCTGACTTAAGGAAAACATTCCTTTCTGTGCTCAAATGGCTATCCCCAGAAGACGGTAATGAGCTCCTGTATTTAAAATGCCATTACCAAAATCTTAGACATTTCCTTTAAAGGAGAAGTCCACCCAAAACTTGAAAAAATTATATGTTGTGCAGAGTGTTTTAATTTGTATGTGAAGTTCTAGTGTTTCCTTCCCTCTGACTGGTATTAGGATTTTTTCCTAAATTAGCCTGCTAGCTTTATGCTAGTTTTAAGACCCCTGGGGATCTTCATCCTTGACAACTTTATTGTATTTCTTGCTCCCACAGTGCATCTTGTCTCATGTGACAGTGATGTAAGAGAGACCCAACATTCAGCACACACATGCCAAACAAACTAAATATCTTGGAAGCTTTACAAGCTGCACAAAAATTACCAGCAGCAAAGTTTTTTAGGACAGTAAGACATTTACAATGAGGGTGGTCACCAAGCTGAATTCTACAGATTTTAAAATATAGCCATCTCTATTGTTGTGAACTGATTGTAATGCAATGCTTTCTGCTGGATTTATGGGCTCTGCTACATCACCATCACATGAAACAAGGCATTGTAGGACAAAGAAATACAATTAAGCTATTTGATATGGAGATCTCCAGGGGTCGTAAAACCACCCTAAAGCTAGCAGGCTAATTTAGGAAAAACTCCTAATACCAGTCAGAGGGAAGAAAACACTAGAACTTCACATACAAATTAAAACACTCTGCACAACACATATTTTTTCAAGTTTTGGGTGGTCTTCTCCTTTAAGCTAAATGTAACTCTGTTCACTCGGACTTTTTTCTGTGTTGTGCTATGTTCCGTTCACAGGTACTATTTGTTGCTTTGTAAACTGCATTGTAACTGTACTTTTGGGGCAGCATTTTATGTCTCTTGTTTGCTTTGTACATGCTGTCTAGCTTAGTGCACCCACCTGGCTAGAATAAATATATAACTTGGCACTTTCAATTTAACCCCTGTGGTAGCATGTCCCTATCTTCAAAGACAACTCCTCCAATCCCCCTCCTGACTGTTGTGTTTAACCCTCTTTGCTAATGATCATCTACGCTAGGTACCTCTGCCCCTCTTCCTGATTGTGTCAATAACTCTCTTTAATACCAGTTAATGACCCATCCAGTCCCTAAGGAGGGACTTTCCCACGAGGATCAGTAAGATCAACATCATTACTGGAGCACAGTGGTAGAGGGGATGCTTAGTATTCACCTCACCAAAATCTGTATTCCTTTTAAATCCATGAAATATACTGAATGGGATTGCCTTTTTCAGGCCATCCTTCTGGGGTCTTCATTTAAATTTAATGGCGAACTTAAAAAAAATGTTTCAATAAATAGTTCCTCTGGTTCTTCAAAGGTACAGAACAGTGTAAACATTTGTCGAGCCCACTCTTTCTAGTTTCTGCATTCTCCATATAGTGACATACTGACACTCATTGGTGCTGTACTGAGACTAGGGTGTGACAAAACTTTTCTTAGGTCTCTGCTATATTGATTTACATATAGTATTTACTTATTATTTAATTTATCGATTTATTGATTGATGTAGTTTTCCATTTATTGAATATTCATTGATTTACATTGATTTAATTCATGTAAATATTATTGATTTATTTATTGAATGACTTATTTATATGTTTTAAATTTATTTTTTTAATTTTTGATGCTTGATTTGTTGTTTGATTTATGTATTTTTTATGATGAACTTACTGTTTGATCAATTAATTAATTTAGTTAATTTTATATTTATTTGATTAACTGGATTATTGCTATTAATTAATTAATTAGTGTGTTTGTTCAAAGCTGTTTTAGCAGTTATGCATTCAGAGTTAGACTTTCATCTAATTTGTTAGGACTGACCTGGGGTAAGGGAAGGAGGTAGGGGGCAAGTGTATAGTATAATCATAACCCTTGCCTTCAGGGAAATCTCCCCAAATAGTGAAGGGGCTAGTCAGGATTGCTAGAGGTACTAATTGGTAAAGGCAGAAGATGGGAATGGACTAGAGAATTTGGTAGACCCTCCATACCTCTGTGGAATCACAAGGCACTGCAGATATACCAAATTATCTGTGCTCACCTCCACTGGGGGTGACTTTGCAAACCAGTCACACAAAAGTTCACTTCTTCATTGGAGGCCAGCACTGTACATGGATGTCAGAAGCATACCTCTCAACTGTACCACATTATGAGGAACGTTCCTCATTTTGCTTTAGAAAAGCTCCCTGTTCCACATTGTGAGGACTTGTCCCACATTCAGTATTAACATTTTAAAGCAAAAATCTATAGTAAATGATGCAAAAATGATATTATTCAAGTAATAACAGACATTCTGAACATAAATACAAACATTTAACAGTGTTCTGAGCTTCCTAGGTAAAGATTTGATTAAGTGTTCCACATTTTGCTCATTTGTTCCACATTTTGAGAGGCAATGTTCCACATTTGGGGGACAAAAGGTTGAGAGGTATGGTCAGAAGTTGATTCAGAAATGTTGCCTCTGTATTTACCATGAAGGAACGTTCTGTAGAGAAAGTCTATGCATAGTAGATTGTGGACGCAGCAGCCAGCAAGCTGTTACAACATAGAGTGGAGCATCTGAAGCACATGTCATTTTACACTTCCTCTAAAGATGTAGCACAATTATACTTGTAAATTCTTACTTTAAAGCTTACAGTTAAAGGGGGCAGGACATTACGGCTAATTAGCAGCTCTTAGTAATGTTCCTATTTACAGAAATGTCAAAAAAAAGTCTGTTGCCACATTAGCCTTGTACAACAAGATATGCAAAATAGGAGATTGTATGCCTTTTATTGGACCAACAGAGATTTACAGAAAATCCTTAAGCTTTCCAATCTACAGAGTTCTTCTTCAGAATGAAAATGGCAGGTTTCTTAAGAAGAGTTCACTTTCAAATACCCAGAGGGATGTTAGAAATATATATATAACACATGAATGGGACAGATTAGAGAAGTAATTAGATGGGGAACACAACTAGAGATAAAATCTTGAAAATCTAGTTGTGTGTAGGTCAATGTCACAGAAGGAATGTTACGTAGATGTACAAGGTCTATAAATTATCTAATGTCAAATGTTTTACTAAAGAGAAAGTGGAGACTCTGCGTGTGTGTGCGTGTGCAGCACACACATGCTCACAGGAACACACACATGCATGCACGCATACACACAGTCTCCATTTTCTCTTTAGTGAGACATTAGATAATTTATAGACCTTGTATATTTACATAGCATTCTTTCTGTGACATTGACCAACACACTACTAGATTTTCAAGGAGGTTTTCTTATCTCTGGTTGTGTTTCCCATCTAATTACTTCTCTAATCTGTCACATTCATGTGTAAACTATATATATTTTGTCTAACATTGCTCTGCGTATTTGAAAGTGAACTCTTATTAAGAAACTTGCCATTTTCATTCTGAAGAAGAAGTCTATAGGTTTGAAAGCTAAAGGATTTCCAATAAATCTCTGTTGGTCCAATAAAAGATGTCATATCACCTATTTTGTGCATCTTATTTACAGAAATGAAATTCAGACCTCCAAATGATCAATATTTAGCACTGCCTGTTATAAACACTGATGTGAAAAACTGTGTTTTCAGTTGTGTTCTTTTTATGGACAACATTCTGCACCACTCTATTCATGAAACAAGTAATCTGGAGTTTTTACTGTCACAGTTTGTGTACAGAATGTTAAGCATGAACCATCCACCTGTCATAACCATGTTTAGAGTTCCATACACAGACATGCTATAGTTAAAACTCCAGATCACAGGTTCCTAGAAGAGAAATGGGAACAGAATGATGCCCATAACAATAAAACAATGCCAAATACAGTGTTATACATCACTTAATATTCAGGTACAGCTAAATATGGATCATTCAGGGGTATAAATATCATTTATGAAAATTTTAACATAGAGGATAATGTTGGTCCTCTATTGGTAACCGGTTTGTTAACTGTCGAGAGGTTGCCAGGGAGACTGGGTAAACCTTGAGAGCAAAGCTCAAGAGTTTTACATCGCCATAGCAACCTTGAGATGTTTAATCAAACTGGTTACCGACAGAGGGATCATACATTATATTTTATGGTGTATGGTCCCCATAACAAGGATCAAAGATGAAGCAGGCTCCTTACTGTTGTAGTTTCAGTCACTGCCACAGCCATTCCAGGTCATGCTCTCACCGCTGCTGCTGTTTCTGGAAGGCTTTCGGCTAAGCGCTAAAAAGGTGCACGCATGCGCAACCCCTGACGTCATAGCGATGGGATTACAAAGAAGTAATCTTGACACTTTTCAGCAGTAATAAGGGCTCCCTATACATTATATTATTAATTGCTGCCAATAAGAAATAATTTCCTGTCCTCCTTAAAAAGGCTTCTTTCCTAAAAACCTTCAGTACACTAGCTCTTGTTCCCAAACATGGAACAATTGCCTGCATCAATTTTCTCAGCAAGATAGTATACTAGTGGAAACTACAGGCACATGACATTGGTATGGCAAATCTTGTTGCTCTGGACTGGAACAATTGCTTTATGGGAAATGCAGCTTCCTCTTCCCAAATTACTTGTATCACATGGAGATCCTCCCAGGAGTCAGTGACCTGTAAAAAAGCACTCCTACTTCCTCAGCCCAGTGCTTTGCATATCTTCACTGCCAAAAGGTGCTGCCCAGGTTGCAAGATTTGGTGTTTCACCTTCATTCTCTGGCCTGGGTGGTGGCTGTGGACAAAGGCCTTTATAACTCTTCTGGCAGGGAGAGCAAGCTAAAATCCCCATGTAAGACATGCATAAACTGCAGCACCATGACACAACATGGTTCACTGCAGCGTTCCTCCTAGAGATGGGGAAACCCTGTGTCACCCCAAAACTCACAGCATAGAGTGCACCCTGGGCATGGTAGCTTACCCTCCACATGAGTGCCTGACACCAAGTGCATGCCTGGCCACCTGAATCTTTCTCTCTCTTCAACTTGGACCTGGAACCTGACAAAATGGTGGGGCCCTATTTATGTCCTCTTCTGGACTGATCCAATAAGGCACCACTTACCTGTGGAAACCCTAGACCTGGTCATAACCTGCAATTTTGTAGATGGGAGGGGTTACACCAAGTAATGGATTTTTTAATGTAATGTCTGTTTTAAACCTGAGAACTCTTCTTTTAGCAAGTCTCATAGCCCTCCTACAGGTATTCTAAACAAGTAGAGTCCTGATGTGGAGATGTGTTTGATTACACTTTATTTTATTTATGTATGTACATATGTAAGTGTGTATGTATGTACTGTATGTATTTACTTACTTACATACACACATACTTCTTACTTCAAAAGGTTTTATCAGGAAAAACATACTGAGCTGGTATCAATTCATTTTCAAATGAGTCCTGTAGAGAAGGAATAGGGAAAAAACAGTGCAGTAGTCACATCAATACAAACAAGGCATGGAATATGACTCTTAAAACAGCAGCTGTGAGATGAACTACATGGGGAATTACAGCTATATTAGAACATAAAGAGAAAGGACAGTAAAACTGAAAGCAGTAGCAGAGCTGGGAGGAAGTCCATGCCTCCAAGGAAGTGTGAACTCTTCCTGCAAGCTACTAGTGATTATTCTTGGTCTGTTGCTAAGGCAGGGAATTTTCTATGTATGCTTCATATTAAGTTGATTAGCATAACATCCTTCTTAATAATGCAGAGTTTGTGTAAGTGATAACACATGAAAGGATGTGCAGTTGCAAGGGAATAAAGCAAGACTTGGATGGTTGTTAGGCACGAGGCAAAGCCAAGTGCTGCAACCATCTGGAAAGTGCATTATTCCCTTATGATCACACACCCTGGAATGAGTTATCCCACTTATAAAATGAGCTTTTATTTCTTGAAAAAATATGTAATTCAGATGAGATGTGCGGTTGTTAGAAAATAAGCGATGGCTATGTGACGTGTTTCAACCAATGAGGTTACAGGATTTTCATAGACAATTTTATAATTAGATGTCAAAGCATGTTTGGCTGTTATTTCTGGAGGGACAGATTTCACTGATTGGGGCCTAAGGGAGTGTCTCAAAGTATCACGTGACAGAATGAATTGCTCCCACTGCCCAAGAGTGGTTTGTGCATGGGAAGACATGCCTGTGTCTGATCGCTTAGCTGGACATTCAGTGGAGTAGGAGTACTCAAAGCCTTAATGGGTATGTAAGTGTAAGCATTCTCAAGTTATAAGAAAAGAAATTAGGGGCTACTAAGTGTGAATAAATACAAGCACTGTGGATTGCATTATAGTGCTCTGCAAGTGTTGAGGCCTAGTAAGGGGCTGGGCATTCTGTTTGGTAAGTTAGGGGCCTGGGGATTCTGGCCAATGCTGCTATTACTGACTGGGATCCCTAGCAGGAGACAGAGAGGTTGTTCTATCTGGGTTCAACTGGCTAGGGAGCCAGCCAAGGAAGGACCTGCCACTAAGAAGGCAAAGGTATGCCTTGGGGAATGAAAGACAGACTTTTACATGCTAGGATAATTAGCTGAGGACTGTGCTTGCTTGGCACGGCCTATAGCAGGACAAACTTGTGGTCTGTCTGGAGTTACCTTACAAAGTCTAGGGAATTGCCTGTTAAGATACTGTGATTACACAAGCTTGAGGTTAGCGTACATGCATGCGACCTGTAAAGAGCTCATCAGTGTTGCCATGTCTATCTTTGCATTCTAATTTCTGTAAATATAGCACAACTATTTAGTTGTTGGTAAACAGCTATTGTACTATGCAAAGAAATACAAAAATACACATATCCCCAATGCAAAGCATCATGCGTAGTATATGCAAATCACTATAAAGGAATTACAAATGGCTTGGCTTTAAGTAAGACGGTTAGGTTCCAGTCCTAATGGACACACAAGCAATCAGTAAAGGTTGAAAACAACAGTCATCCTCATCAGTGTGCCATAGCTGTACATCAGTTCTGAAGAAGGGGGAACCATTTTGACTATATCAGTTGGCTGGGTTAAGGTAAGCCCAAAAACAGAACGTAAGCAGTCTGGGGCTGTGTGTGTGTGTGTGTGTGTGTGTGTGTGTGTGGTAGTGCCTAACTGCCATTTATTTTATTGGCCTGGAATCTCCTGACCCCTGCCACCAGAGATCCCTTGAAACTAAAAGAAAGAACCTGACTACAAGTTATGGGGGTGAGAGTGGGTTGGGGGGGAGTAGCTTGAAATGACAAACACAAAATATGTACTATGCAGATCTATGTGGAGTCCAGTTTGTAATTTTTGCTCTTATCTTTTTGTTTATCTTGATTTGCTACCTACTGATCCGTGTGCATGGCATGTGAATAAACTGGTATTGTAGAAAGTCATGGGCCTCTAGTTTTGTCTGTCATGTAACTTTTTTAAATTCTCTTTTCCTGGTCTGTGGCTGCTCACCCTTCACTGAACCCAGTAACATTCTGCTGAGGCTCTAGTGTCACAAAGCTAGAGCGAGACAGTATGAAATATAAATGAGGCTTGCAGTGGAACTGTGAATGGGAGTAATAGCTTCCAGCTAAGGAGCCGAGTTGTCTTCATCCTCTGGGGAGAAATAAAAGAAATAGAAAGTTGGTAATTTACAGCATCCTTCAGTGTACCCAATGTAGAATATGAAAAAAAAAACACTTTATTTTCTTGTTTTCACTGATAAGAAGGAATAATCAGTATCAAGACAAGATCCATGGCTCAGGTTTCTGGAGTCATTAGTATTTGCTTTGCATTTTAATTGCCACTTTAGAAACTTCTTTTCTATAGAGAGGGAGAATAATAGTCAAAGGCCTCTGCATCCAGTACTGTTGTGTGAAGGAATTTTTTTTGATGCAGACAAGCTGCTTGTGATTTCTTAATGCAAGACACAAGAACTGATTTAAGTTTTCCATAAAGCTATTTTCCTCTGCAGGCAGTCTGTCTTGTTAATGGGAGGTCCACCTTCTCCACAGCATGATGTAGTACTCTGGCCATTGGGGGTTATACATCTCCTTTACCTCTCTGAGTGGACTGACCTTGGTACCTTTAGTTGCAGGCAACCAGGGTATACTTATGAGATAACATGGTGCATCCACCCTGGGGTAAAACATAGGGATACCTGGACACTGTACTTCTTAATACTCATAGTTAACCTAGACAGTAATTCAATCCCCTAAACAGTGACCATGACACCATAAAGAAAACACAAGTATGCCCAATGTAAAATTGCAATAAACTAGGAATTTATTTAGTGGGGTGAGGAGAGGAGGGAAAGAATATGAGGTTATAAAGGAAAAATTTGAAATGTAATTTTATCCTCTATGGAACAATTTAACTACAGAACTCTATGCAAGTCTGAGGGTTGAGGTGCTGGATGCCACACCTTGCGCTGCACTGGCGACCTGGGTTTGAGAATGAGCCCATGTCATCGAGGGTCGTGGGGGGGGATGGAGGAGCTGGATTGAGTTGCCATTAGGCAGCTCTCCTCTCTGGGGGAGAGTTGGGCACTGATCTGACCAGCAGACAGTGTCGGGAGGGGAGGACACTGTTAAGGTGCTTGGCAGAAGCCATGTTTCTACATGGCTTCCCATCTGACCTTGTGGTCCTCATGCTGGTACCCTCTGGGAGAGATTAGGGCTTTCCATAGCTACTTCAGTAAACATGGAAAAAAAAAACTGCACCCCTGCCATGCCCTGTGATCCTCACAAGGGGGTACAGAACAGATGGTCGGTATGCCGCCACCAAGCCTCGCCGGCAGTTGGGGAAATATGTCCTCATAAAAAAAAAAAAGAACTCTATGCAAGATCACAGAGCCAGCCCCCTGTCAGTCTTTCCATCCCTCACATGTGGCTGCCCCTCACATTCCCTGAAAGGCCATGCAGAGAGAACTCTCCACTTGTTGCAGCGGGTACGTTGCTGTAATGGTATTGTTAACATGAAGTTGGGGCCTATTAGTGTGCAAACAAAAACTGTTGGAAATTAAAGTAACAAATGCACAGAGGGTGTTTCTTAACACCCCTTTCTAACCAAAAGTCAAGAAACATCTCAATGCCTTTGCCTGAAGCTACTTATAGTTTTTGTTGACCAGGTGGAACTTTGGTGCTGGATGTTTCTGCTGCGCCACAGGGATTAAAAAAAATGTCTGCAGTTCCAGCCGAGAAGTGAATGGAATACAAGCTTGTCTCTTGGGATCCTATCTCCATTCAGACTCTTGATGTCCACTGTCACAGTAGTATCTCAGAGTTTCTCTTCTCTGTCTTGACTGTGTAGCCTCCCCAAAACTCTTTGACCTGGTGGCGCATCAAGGCTTAGCCTTATGTCAGTTACTGGCTTTGCATAGAGACAGTAATTATTTTTCACTGATGGACAGTCAAGGTGAGTGACTAGGTTATAGCCCCCATCAGGAATGTATCTTAAGGTGCTTTTACACACAGGTTTTTAAAATGGAATCGGCGTTACCTGTGTGGCGCCGTTGTACTCTGTTGCGTTCAGGTTCCTTTCTACACACTGCGAGTATCCCGGCAACCCTGTCTCCATTTGTTTCGGCTCCCCAGAGTTTGCTGCTCTACACATGTTATTTTCTGCCTTTGTACCGGAATGGCTATTTTACACAGCACAACAAAACAAAACACAACGGTGCAAACTGCAAAAAGCAGAGATTGCGGTTTGGACGAATGTTCACCTAGGGACCGAAACAAATGCAATTTACACATAAGGGATGCAACGGAATACTGTTTCCGAAACAGTTATTCCGTTACATAAACCTGTGTGTAAAAGCGCCTTTAGAGTCACAGTTCTCTCTCCATAAGAACAGCTAAGACAGCACTCCTATAAACTTACAGTATGGCACTGAGCAGTGCTTCAACATTGACTTCTACAGCATTTTGTTATTTTGTTGCCCATTGCACTCTGGGGTTCAAGAGACAAAGTTAATTAAATGCAAAGTCGCTGTATATCTGTGCATTTGGTGTCATCTCTGTGTTTTACTTGATTGGTTAAATGTTTGCTTTGCTCCACTGAGCAAAACTCTTTCATTTCCTTGCTGATAAGTACTATTCACTTCATCAGCAGGGCCACTGGAAAATTGCACCCGCGATTTTTTTGTGGAATCCGCACTCTTTACCATTCTCCGCAAAAACTGACATGTTCCGCACTTTCTTGCAATTTTTGAGTTTTTATATTGAACTGTGTAAAAAGTATTAACATTTTTAATAAAATACTCTCAATATATTGACAATGTTGCATGCAGACTTGGGTTTGGCCAAAACTATGCAGTGCAAGGTAGCGCAAGGGTTTTACGTGACACTGATTTCTTTTGAATCTTTGTCTTGTTTGGTTTCAAAATCCACTGGCCAAGCATAACTAGACTTAAACACTTAACATTTGTTTTGTGTTGAAGCAGTCTATCAGAAAATGTTTTGTTGATACACAGACTGAAACAAAAGATGGAAGAAAAGGTGCAAATTATCCCATTCACTTAAATGGGGTGCTAACTATGAAGCCTTTTTGTAAGTGGCAGGACAAGTTATTACTTGTGAGCATACTTTTATTCAGACTAGTTTTGATTCAAACAGCTGATGATTTTTGTATGACCCTGCTGATTTTAAACTTGAATACACTTGTTGCTAACAGTGATATCACTCTTAGCAACTACCGCCAGATGCTTACATGCAAAGACTACAATAAAAACCTGACTAAAGTCTAAAAACAAACTTATAAAACACAAAATGTATCTGAACATTTATCTTTAACTAAAAATCATTGCAGCCAGAGTAAAACAAAGGTAAATTACATGGTACACTGACTACTGTATGATGCAATAAAAATATATTGGTATTTTTTTTTTGGTAACCACATAAGGCCCACAAGGCACAAGTGCCTGTTTTCAGGTACAACCCAGGGGCACTGAGAAAGTGAAGTTACTTGCTTAGAATCACACGGTATGCAAGTGGAGGTTGTGGGAATCAAACCCAGGCCTGCTAGATATTGTCAGCTCATTCAGAGTTTGTTACTCTTACCTCTCAATTATACTGCCAGCCCCAATAATCCCCAGATTTAATGCTTAAATATGTGATTTCAAAAATAGTGTACAATACCTACAGTACAAATTATGACCATTAAACACTTTAACAACATTTAACTAAAACTCAATTATTCACCACTCTGTCTGCTTATTTTTTCTTGTACCAAAGTGGGTGAATAGTTGGCAGAGCACTGTAAACAGCTGTTGATTAGGCTTCATTAATCTACAGTCAGAAACAAACAAAAAAATATTTCTTCTAGCTTTATTTAATATTTATTTGCTGTGGCTCACTTTATAGAATCTATATAGCACTGTGTGAGGCAGATGCTTCTAAATTTTGGAAGATAGGCAATGCTTATGATAGCTTATCAGTTTAGTATTCTTATTAGGAACATAAAAAAACATTCAAGTGTCAGTGTATTCATTTAGCAATTTATACTGACTAATATATGTTGCAGAAAACATTAAAAGATTTATTGCGAAGCACTCAGGGTCTATAGTAGAAACCATCACAATTTCCCACAATTTTTGCTAAATGCTCTGCAATTTTGGGGAACCTTTTCCGCAATTTTCCAGTGGCCCTGTTCATCAGTGTATGAGGACCATAAACTTTACAGCTGTCAACATAGTGCTAACTAGCAGAGGGTGTCCAAAATGACTGATTACACAGAATGTACTGAATCCAGAGACTCCCTCTATTATTTTTTCCTATATACAAAGTTGACTCCTGTGCTATCCACTTGTGCACTTGGATTTCTTGCTGTCTAACCCTGTGCCTGTCAGTGGAGATTAGTTTGTTACTTTACGCTTGATCTCTGAACCTTATGACTAGTCATGATTAACACAACATGTCATTGTATTTTGTTTCTGACAGTATCTTGTTATTTCGATTTGGAAGATAGGGGCAAAGTGAGGAAAGGAAGGTGTACCCTTAGTGACAGCATCCATGTACTGGTTCCATAGGCTTGAGAAATGTTGTTGTTTCTCAGGATCGCTGAATGTAGGATTCTTTTGTCCTATGATACATACCTCTGGGATTCTTGAAAGGTTATATGTCTGTTTAAAAGATATGTATTTATTGGTATTTAGTTGTTTGTTTCCACACCAGAATAGCCTCATTTAGGACAAGGATGTTAACTGCAAGAGGGTCCAGGGAGTGGGGTGGGCAGTAAAGAGCAGCCACAGTGGCAGCAAATATATAAATTATATAAAATAGCTATATATGAGAATGAATAGTGGCTCCCTTAGCCAACAAAAATAAATACATAAAAGCAATCATATTAGGCATCAGTAAAACTCAAGAACCCAAACATTCCCCAAAAAATTAGAATTTCGACTCTGTCCACTTTTTTGGAAATCCCATATCTGCTCAAATGATCCTGCAATTCTTCAAGGATTTTACTTTTCTACTCACATGTTTCTCACGCTGTGATTTACAAAAGGTGTTTCTTAGTTTTCTTATCTAGATTTAGTAGTTGCCGTATTGGTCCTTGCAAGAATAGATCCAGAAGCAAATGATTTGATACCTTTTAATGGACCAACATAGATGTAACAACAAGAACAAAGTGCTCTAGCTTTCGGACCAACCAGTCCTTCTTCAGAAGCTCATGGCAGTTGTTTAGAAAATACAATACTTATAACAGCTAGATATTGCAGAGAAAAACACAAAAAATCCCCATTGGTTTAAAATACTCATTTAAAAAAAAAAAAAAACAGAAGATGATGTCAGAGAAGTTTAACAGTACAATACTGCCTTCAGTCAGAAAGTCAGCTGATATATGAATTGAGCCCTACCATAAATGACAAAGTGAATCTCATGGTTGAGACCTACTATAATGTTTCAAGTTTTTACCTCGCTCATTTGAGCTGGAATCCTCACTACTTATCTCTATATTTGATGTGAGACACCTTTTATTCCCTTCTCTACAGACAGCAGAAACCTTGAGACTTCTGGTTGGTAAGTGGGGAGCTTGATAATAAAGAGAGTCACAACTCTCCCAGTTACCAAGAAAAAGCTGGCCTGTCAGTGCAGCAACACACTGGTTACCTGGGGTTTGGGACTGAGCCCGGGGCAATGGGGTTCGGCTGGCGGAAGGAGGATGAAGCACCCACCCTATGTTCTCCTCCACTGGGAAAGGAGGATTGTAGGTTCACAGGTGGTGGTAAATGCCAAAAATGTTGAAATGATGCTTTGAAATTAACTGTACGTGAAATATAAGACAGTGTTACATACATCAAAGACATTCTCGCTTAATAATAGATAGAAACATAGAAACATAGAATTTGATGGCAGATAAAGACCACTTGGCCCACCTAGTCTGCCCATTTCCCTACCTGATGGATAAGCTGCAAATTCTAATTAATCAACAGCTTAAGTCTTCCTACCCCTCACTAGAATTGCCTTATGCCTGTTCCATGCATTCTTGAATTCTCCCACTGTTCCTGACTCCACAACCTTCTCAGGAAGGCTGTTCTATGCATCCACAACCCTCTCTGTAAAAAAAATACTTTCTAACATTACCTCTGAGCCGTCCCCCCCTCTATCTTCAAATTGTGCCCCCTTGTTCTTGCACATCTCTTCTTCTGAAAGATACTACCCTCTTGTACTTTGTTAATTCCTTTGAGATACTTGAAAGTTTCTATCATGTCCCCCCCTCCCTCTTTCCTCAAGGGTATACATATTAAGCTGCTTTACTTTCTCCTTGTATGTCTTCTGGTGCAGACCATGCACCATTTTGGTTGCCCTCCTGTGAACAGCCTCCACTCTGTCTATGTCTTTGCAGAGATGGGGTCTCCAGAATTGCTTGCAGTACTTCAGATGGGGTCTCACTAACTGTCTGTACAGAGGGATAACAACTTCTTGTTTTCTACTGTTGATGCCTCTCCCTATGCATCCCAGTATCCCCCCAGCCCTCCTTACTGCTTTCTTACATTGCTTGCCCACCTTTAGGTCATCTGACATAATTACTCCTAGGACTCTTTCGGTTTTTGTTGTTGTTATGAACTCACCCCACGCTGTGTACTCTTCCCCTGGGTTTTTGTTTCCCAGATGCATTACCTTGTACTTCTTTGCATTGAATCTGAGCTGCCACGTATTTGACCATTCCTCCAACCTTGCCAAGTCCCTTTTCATTCTTTCCACCCCACCTTGTTTATCAACCCTGTTGCAGATCTTTGTGTCATCTGCAAAGAGACATAGCTTTCCTTCCAGGTGCTCTCCAATGTCACTTATATAGACATTGAAGAGGACCGGTCCCAGTACTGAACCCTGCGGTACCCCACTAGTTACCCTCCTTTCTTTACTGTGGACTCTGTTTACTATTACCCTTTGCATCCTGTTGTCCAGTAAATTTTTTATCCAGGCTACCACCTTGGGGCCCACTCCAAGGCTGGCTGACTTGTATATTAATCTTTTGTGTGAGACTGTGTCAAATGCCTTGCTAAAATCTAGGTAGGCTATATCCACAGCCCCTCCCTGCTCTACTACTTTGGTCACCCAGTCAAAGAAATCTATTAGGTTCCTCTGACATGATCTTCCTGCTGTGAAACCATGTTGCCTTGGGTCCTGTGCCCCACTGGCCTCTAGGTGCTCAACAATTATTTCCTTCAGAAGTGATTCCATCATTTTCCCTACCACTGAAGTCAAACTAACTGGTCTATAGTTTCTTGCCTCTGCCCTGCTCCCACTTTTGTGAAGTGGAATCACATTTGCCCTCCTCCAGGCCTCAGGTACCAACCCATCCTCCCATGATTTGTTAAAGAGAGTAGTCAGTAGTGTTACTAGTTCTACCCTTAGTTCTTTTAGAATTATTGGGTGAATCCCATCAGGCCCCATTGCTTTGTCCATCCTCAGTTTCAAGAGTTCATTCAAACCCCTTTCTTCTGTGAATGGACTGGTATCAACCCCCCTATTCAGAGTTTCTCTCTTGTTTGGTTTAGGTACCTCCCCCTCCTCCTCTTCCATTGTGAATACTGAGCAGAAATATTCATTCAGTATCCCTGCTTTTTCACTGTCACCCTCTGCCCACATTATTAAGTCTCTGTATCCCTCCCTTAGTCTTTCTTCACTTCCTAATGTACCTATAAAAGGTTTTATCCCCCTTCTTAACAGAGTTGGCTATCTTTTCCTCAGATTGTGCCTTTGCTATTCTGACTGCATTCCCTGCCTCCTTCTGCCTTAACTGATAAAGTTCTCTGTCCTGCTCCTTCTGTGTTTCCTTATATTTCCTGAATGCTATCCTTTTCTCCTTAACCATCCCTGCCACCTCTTTTGAGAGCCATAGTGTTTTTTTCCTTCGCTTGTTTTGTTGATTTGTTTTACACAAAGGCTTGTTGCCTCGGGGATGGCTGTTTTGATAATCCCCCATTTTTCCTCCACCCCTCCTTCTTGCCCATTTGCTAGTGCTTCTCTGAGGTACTCTCTCATTTTCCCAAAGTCAGCCTACCTAAAGTCCAATACTCTTGTTTTTGTATGGCTTGACTCTATGGCTGTGTTTATTGTGAACCACACTGTTTGGTGGTCACTTGTTCCTAGATGGCTACCCACTTCTAAATCTGAGATCCTTTCTCCTATCAGATATCAGAACTATTTTTTTTATTTTTTTATTTACTTTGTTTACCGGGTTAAGTACACTGAGACAAAGGCCATTTTTCATGAATTGCCCAGATCCGCATTTACAAAGCAGCTGCAAAATGAAATGACATGAGAGACACAAATGCAACCACATTACAAGAACACATCATGCGATATGAAGGTATAATACTTAAATACAACAACATCAATAAATGAATTCAATTAAAAAAATACAACCCAGCTGTTTTGACAAGTGAATCCTTAATTGATCTTTAAAAACAGTATGACTTTCAGCATTATGAAGAAAATCAGGCAAATTGTTCCAACATTTAGCAGAACTATTTTCTTTCCTTGTACTTGACTTCTAGTAATCTCACTTGTGGTTTTGCCAGTTGTGTGATCAGGGGTCAAGTACAACCTATAAAGATATTTAGATAGGTATGAACATATGAAAATTAGCAAGCAGAAGAAGGGCTCACTGTCTGTCTAGTCTGCTCAACTGCAGAGACTCTTTTCCAGCAACTACTGTGGGCTCTCCCCTTCCCCACCAAACCTGACCCTTCCCTTTACCCTGTGTCCATCTGAACCTACTCACTGTTTTTTGAGAGATGACCTCCACTGGCAGTTCATTCCACTCTGTCACCATGTGTTCTGAAAGAAGTGCCTCCAGACCCCCTTCTTGAACTTTCCCCCACCAGCTTATAACAGTGCCCCTTGTGGTCTTGTTCTCACTGAAAGAAAAGAAGTTCACTGTATTCACCTTGCTGATACCTTTCAGGTATTTGAAGATTTAAATCACTTCCCCCCCTCTCCCTCCTCTCATTGAGAGTGTTTCCCAGTCTGTCCTCAAATGCCTTGCCCTGCTGCCCTGGAACCATTTTCATTGAACTCCTCTGGACTGTCTCAAGCATGTTAATATCCATTTTCAGGTAGGGTCTCCAGTATTGCACACTGTACTCTAGGTGCTGTCTCATCAATGATCTGTACAGCAACAATATAACCTCCTCCCATCTGCTTGTGAACACACTCACAATGCAGCCAGTCATTCTGTCTGTCTTGGCTACTACTTTTCCATACTGCATTGTTCCGCTAAGTCATTTTCATCTTCTGAGATGGTGATCTGCACCCCCACAAGGATGTCCTCAGTTCTCAGGTTCTTTTCTTCTGTGCACATGACTTTGTACTTCTTTGCATTGAACCAGAGCTACCATATACCAGACCATCTTTCCAGCATTGCTAGGTCTTCTTCAAGGTCCTGTACCCTCTCATCTGTATGTATCCTCACACAGGGCTTGGTGTCATCCACAAAGAGGCTGATTCTGCCTTTTATGCCATCTCCAATGTCACTTATTGTATAAACACTTTGAACAACATTGGGCAAAGCACAGACCCTTGCAGGACCCCAATGGGGACTTCCCTTGTACTGGAGAGCTCCACTACCACCACCACCCATTATGTACTACCTTTTAACTAATTTGACACCCACCATGTCAATTTACTTCCTGCTCCTATGTTCTCCAACTACTTGATCAACCTGTTGTGGGGTGCCAAGTCAAATGCCTTGCTGACATCCAGGTATAGCATATACACCCCTTGTCCCTTGTTCACAGTCTTCCTTACCAAGTCAAAGAAGTTGATCAGGTTGGTCTGATAGGATCTCCCTCACATGAACCTGTATTGTCTCTTGTCTTGGAGTCCATTTGCCTCCAGGAACCTGACTAGTCTTACTTTCAGAATGGTCTTCATTAATTTACCAACAATGGAGGTCAGATGGACCGGCCTATAGTTTCCAGGGCCATCTTCTGGGCCCACTTTTATGGAGTGGTGCCACAGATAGATAGAAGGTAGGCAGATGGATAGATAGATAGATATATAGATAGATAGATCCGAAGGAAATAATAACAGAAGAAAAGGTAATGAAGAAGGTTATGGAATTGAGAGTTGATAAGGCAGCAGGCCCGGATTGGATTCACCCATATTTAATAAAGGAGTTAAAAAATGAGCTGGTACCAGTGATTTCCATGTTGGGGCAAAGATTACTAGCTGAGGGAGTGGTGCCTGAGGATTGGAGAAGAGCATCTGTGGTGCCGATATACAAGAAAGGGAAGCGGGATCAGGCAGAAAATTATCGACTGGTGAGCCTGACTTCGGTGGTGGGGAAGATGGTAGAGGGTATCCTTAGTGAGGCTATAAAGGATAGTATGAAAAGTAAGGGGCAAGTGGATAGGTACCAACATGGATTCATTTCTGGAAGGTCATGTGAGACTAATCTGATAACATTTTATGAATCAATAAATAAATTAGTGGACAAAGGAAAAAGTGTGGACATGATAATGCTGGATTTCAGCCGGGCGTTTGATAGAGTCCCTCACCACAAGATAATCAAAAAATTGATTGGACTGGAAATTGATTTCTGTATTGTTAAATGGGTGATGCAGTGGTTGAAGAATTGAAAACAACAAGTAAGAATAAGGGGTTGTGTGTCAGAACCACATGGGGTGGGAAGTGGAGTCCCCCAGGGGTCAGTGCTGGGACCTCTGTTGTTTGGCATTTTTATGAGTGATTTGGATATAGAAAGTGGGAATAAGATGGTGAAGTTTTGCTGATGATGTAAAAATAGGGGAGGTTGTGGATACTTTTGATGACAGGCTAACTTTTGGGAGGAATCTATTAAGAATGTTGGAGTGGGCGGAGATTAATGGCATGACCTTTAATAAAGACAAATGCATCAAAATGCATCTAGGAAGGCAAAATGTGCAACAAGATTATGACATGAAGGTTCTACATCTAATGACATCAACATGAGAGAAAGATTTGGGAGTTTATATTCAGAATGACTTACAAAATGGTATACATACTGGGAATATATCCAATAAGGCTATGTTTGTAGTAAACAGTATAAGACGGGGTTTTCTTTCCAGAAGTAGGGAGGTTTTGTTGCCACCATTTAAAACACTGGTTAGGCCCATATTGGATTACTGTTCAACTGTATGGAGTCCCTTTTTGATAAAGGATGTGAAATTGTTGGAAAGGCCACAAAGGTCCTTTACAAAACTGATAGCAGGATGTGAGGGCTTACATTATGAGGGTGTATTGGAAAAATTGGGTTTGTGGTCCTTGAAGGATAGAAGAGCTGGGGGGATATACTGTGTTTATATAAAATTCTAAGAGATAATTATATGATGATATAGATGGGAATTGAATTTAAAGGTAAACTGTATCAGTTGAGACAACATAATAGGAAGTTAAAGGAAACAAAATATAGGACTGAAATTAGAAGAAATGGCTTCAGATTGAGGTCAGTAGGAATGTGGAATGGATTGCCACAGGAAGTTGTGGAGGCTGATAGTTTGGCTACGTTTAAGGTTAGATTAGATAAATATCTCACTGAAGTTGGTAACTTTGGTTACCGCCACTGAATAAGTGGGGAAAGTCTATTTGGGCTTTGCCTTCTCGACTTTCCTATATTCCAGTATGAAATCCAGTATGAAATAGATGCATACATGAATAGATACATAGATAGATACATAAAGAGTGAGAAAGAGAAGTATAATGTCCAATCACAATGCAGAACACATGCATAGATAGGTACATTTGTTGACAACTGGATATGGTATCGAAGAATAAAAATGTGACAATCCAAGCCAGGACTGATGGTAAATAAGCTAACCTGGGTAACACTGCAGTGCCTTGAAAATTCCTAATACAAAATGTCCATGGCATGTTTCATGCTAAATAAAAAAGTGGCTCTTAAGATAACTTACAGTATAGCCCAAAACTGTCAGCCTTAAACCAGATTTCTTTATATAATTAGATATGAATCCCACCTAATAGTGCTACAAACTAGGGGAGTCTTAGTACTAAATGGCAGTACCAAGTCTGATAATGGGTCTCACGATATATGCAAAAATTTGGCAGGCAATCAAAAAACAGTAATCATGCATAATTAAACAAAGTCACCATAGCTGATATGCCTATACAGTCAACACCTAATGATACCATACACCGATAACAAATCTGACAATCTAAAAAGTCACTTTCAAGAAATGCAGTAGCTAGAAATACGAGTGGCACACACATGTGTGTTGCATAAACAAAATTAGAGGACATAATAACTTATACATAATTAGATAACTGTGTTGTATTCATTAATTTAAATGTATTTTATCCAGGTAAGCAATAGTAGAGATAAGTGCAGTAATTTTATTTACAGTTGCAGTCTGGGGGTTTGGGATAAAAAGGTGCAAGGAAAAGAAAAAAAAAATATTTCAACAGCCCTACATATACAACATACAGCTAACTACCCTATTTCACCCAAGACACTGCTGCACTTCTAAACAAGCTTTGCTATAAAATGTCTTTATAGCTGCCATTTAGCCAGTTTCAGTTGTTATTTGCATGTACTAATGTCACTTTTGTCATCTGCATAGCTATATGTATTATCTCAGTACTGTCTGACTTGATCTGTATTCTAACCTATCTGTACTATAAACTATGTACCTGTACTATATACTATGTATTGTATAATCTCATCTCATTTTATGTATGTATTCTCCCAGGTTGTCCTGAAAATAGTCAACTTTATCTAAGCGCACCTAACCGTTAACAAAAACTAAATAAATAAATAAATAAGCACATGAATGCAGCAAATCAAATACGCATATTACAAAACAGTAATATAGAAGCATGTACATGGCAAGGATGTAAAAATGCAAAACTTGAATCCAGTCAGTACAAAATGAATTCTAGTACAACCAGCACTAGTTACAGTATCACAAACAAAGCAGAGAATGGTCAAAATGTAAGAGGCTCAATAGGTTACCTACCCGCCTCATAGCTCAGAAGCTCAGAATTTATGGACTCTAGTCTTTTGCCAGAAACTTGGCTAATACCCAAAACTGACATTGTAGCATGCCACTAAGGTGGGTAATGTGGAACAAATACAAGACTGAATGAGTTAACAACACAAACACTATTCAGCCCTTCTCTCGTGGTTGTCCAGGGTGAAGTTAAATTGCCATGGCACTTGTTGTAAGAGATGATGAGTTTCGCTCAGGTTTTGGCCAATATTTTCCATGTTAATAAAACAGGTCTATGTAACAGCCCCATCCCCATCCTGACACACATAGAAACATGCCTTTCCTAGTCAAAAGTAACAATGAATAAATAAAAATGTATGAAGAACAGGGAGAGTGAATCAACTGGGGCATGAGATGAGCATGTGTGTCTTAAAGAGCTAGTTTACTGCATGAAATTAATAATAACTTTCAGAAGCAGTTAGCTATCACTTCTTATATCTGCAGTATTTTTGTTTTCTTTTGTGATTGGCTAATTAGAAGATTTTCTACCTGGCAGTACTAGATGTGATGTGGGGAACAACCCTCAACCTAAAGGTTAACATGATCATTTTTGCTGCTCCCTATATATCACGACCACCAAAAAACTGAGCACTCGCTACAATATATTTAAATAATTTTATTTAAATTATCTTGTGCATATATAGCAATCTGCTGCAAACATGCTGTATAAAAGGATGGATAAAGCGATGAATCTGTGCAAAAATAGAGCAATACTGCAGGATGGCATTTCTGACAAGTATCAGAAATACATAAATGGTGCTCACATCCCACAACATAGTAACAATAGCAGTAAAATGTGGTAAAAAACAAAACAACCCCCCCCCCAAAAAAAACAAAAAACGGCAACTTCCACCTAAGCAGGCATTGGCTGTCAAAAAGTCCCATGGTTTCCCTACATATCCTCAGGTTTGTGACCTCACTGACTGTGACATCACTAGTAATCAAGAAGAGCAAATCTCCTGCTGCTTGATTGGTGACTTGTGACACATGTTACCAATGAGGCAGCAGGGCTTCTGACATAACAATGAGTGAAGTATCATGCCGAAGATATAGTGGGAGGAATGGAACTAGAAATATCTGCTTCCAGATAAAGCACTTCTTTTCATATTACACCCACTACTATTAGATAGAAACTAAGGCTATGCAAAACAAATACTGTTTGGGACAAATACACACAAATACTTCACTTTTTACAACTAGAAATATTGCTCTTAAATATTTGTATTTGTGTTAGGCCACATGAAGTAGTATTAGTTCTTAGTTTGGTCTGATGTGAAACACCTATTATACAATGGCAATAAAGAATCCTGGGCTCTGATTGGTCAGTGTAGGGCTGGCCCTGTGATGTTATCCCAGCATAACATCATGGATCTAGTCCCAGCACACACATGACCAAATCACCTAAGAAAAAAATCAGTGCACATTACATGTTGAAGGAAAGTGAAAGCTGAGTTTGCGATCGGCTTCACCACTGCGCACTTACCAGTCATGGAACATCCTTTTTTACTTTAAAAAAGATATCTCAAAGTGAAATGTCAAGCTGTCACATCATTTTACACATCACTCATCACACTGCCACCTCCTCTCCAGACTTCCGCTGCCAAATGAAAAGCCAAGATTACTATCGACTTCACAACCATCCTTTACTCCCCACTGGCAGACTCAGTCAGCATGCACTTTGCTACAAAACACATACCGCCTGTTACTTATTCTTAAAACATGTGCACACTATCGTGGAACAGCCAGCTTCTACTTTCATTTTGTGGTCTCCTGGTACAAACACTTAATACAAGAAACTACTGGGAGACCTTTCAAAATGTAATAAAACCACAGAAACATCTACAGTGTGTATACACACAGAGCCACTCTGCATTCACTGAAAAGCTCACTCTTACATTGGTCGGTGGGCAGACAAATTCACAGTAACTTTATGGTACCACAACAAAACCAGGAGAGATTTCTGTTTCAAACTTTAGTCTTTTGGTACAAAACCATGAACAATCAAAGAGAGACATGGGGGCGACTATGTGTCACAGCCAGAGATAACATAGAGAGGGGTTACCATGGCAGATTGCAGAGCCACAGTAACAACAACTCCACCTACTGGCAGTCAATCAGCACTATGTTCTTTGAAAGTATAGTTCCCCATTGAAAAAACTGGAAAATATACTTTCAAATGTACTTTTTCATCTCTTTTTTTTTCGTTTACACAGGGCCATGTATAATAGGAATAATGCACTCCATGGTGTATGCTGTGCTGGCATAACGTCACTTCTTGGGTGTTGGATGCGCTTGGTCTGTGGTCTCATGCCCAACCATCTGAAGCATGATGTTATCCCAGCACGACACATACCCTGTCGTGCAATGTTCCTTTATTACTACTACTGTTCATTACATGAATGCATGTTTTCTTGATAACACTTCATATTTTATTGAAACCCCTCAAACCCTTCGTGTCATCATTAACAACAGAAACAAGCCTGAAATGTAAAATAAAAATAATTTGCAAACACTGACATGCAAACAAATACAAATACAGATTAAAATACAAATACCAGAGACACCAATACAGATACAAATATCAAAAATCTGCCCTGTGCCTAGCCCTAGTAGAAATCATCTAATGAACATAGAGAAAAAGCAAAACAGTTCAACAGCAAACAGTAACAAGGGACTACTTTTAAAAATTGCTAAACTATTCTGTCTGCTATTTTTATGGCACTAGTAGCTCTTTAAACCTTTTTGGTGACTGGAGGCTAGAAGAGCCAATTATAAAGTGGTGGGAACGTGATCAGTGCAGCATGTGAGACTGCAATTAAGACAATCAGCATTGCATGGACAGCATTGCAATATAGTAACATGTAATTTATGGTCAGACAGGGAGTCTAGGGTGGTTATATCTACTCCTTCCTTGCTCCGCCCTCCCTCCCTGCTCCACAGGTAGGGAAGAAATAAGCATACTGTGCAAAGAATTAATTTATTGGCATTCTCTAACCACTGTACTACCCCCAGTACCCAGTGATTCCCTTGGAAAACAGAAAGTTGGCCAGACTCACCTTAAAGGCTTGTACTGTCTTCATGTCCATTGTCTCTACTGGTAGACTGTTCCCTAGGTTCACCACCTTCTGGCAGAAAATGCACCTCTTAATGTTACCCCTGAATTTACCACCCCTGGTCTTCAGGGTGTGTCCCCATATTCTGCTGCAAGACACCAGATCAAACATTTCCCTTAAGTCCTTTGAGGATGTGAAAGACAGAGAACTTCCCCTCTCAGCCTCCTTTTCTCAAATGTGAAGATGTTAAAGGCCTTCAGTCTCTCTCTTCATAGCTTTTGAACCCCATTGCATTATCAGAGTTTGGGTGATGGTAATTAACATGCATTTATGGATATGCTGAATATCATATATAAAGTAAGTGATACACTCTGCAACTTGTACTTGGATTTTAATAGAGAGTTGGTAAGCCAGTTGCTCCCAGAGTTTTTCTGACACCAGCATTTATGGTTGGCTCTCTGATGATTAAACTAGTAGCATAGTATAGGTTGTTGTCAGTGAGTCTGAAGTTACAGTATTTTACTAGCTTTAGACAGTGCAGGAAATACTGGGGCTTCATTTACCAAGTAAACAGTTCTGCAATCCTGTTCTCATGATGCTGAGATACAGTCACTCTTTATCTTCAGTATTTGCTGCACCATCATTATTATCAGAGCTATGATAACGTTTCTCAACAGTAACTGATGATGTAGCTTAATTTCATGTGCCACACTAGTGCCTTCCTCTCTGCATTCTGAGGCCATGATTCACAGCCCATGCTCGGGATTATGATCTGAACAGGAACAGGGTGGGTTTTCTGGATATGGTAAACTCTCTGCTAAAGATGGTGAACTTGGCTTTTATCAGAGATTGGGGATTGTTAGGTAACATCCTGCCTCTGTTTGGTGCCTTATGCAGATTCCTAGCAAACCTTCAAGGAACAAGAGGTGGTAGAGAAGCCTGCAGCACTCTTGTTCCAGTCTGTTGCAACAGCTATCCCTGTGTAATACATTCTATAAGAAACATATGTTGGTCACCTGGCATTGCATAATGAAGATTAAATGAGGCATGGCCATTATTTTTATAGTGTTTACCCATCCCCAGGTGGATAAAGTTAGGTTTTTCCAATTTTCCAGTAAGGAAACTATTTTTTCTCAAACACTATTATAATTAAATTTTATGTTATTATACTGATTTAGGGAAAGGTATAAAACTAAATATTTAATATGATTTGGGATCTTAAAATCTTGAGCGAATTGGTCCAAAGTCTCTGATCTGTTTTTTGATATCTTCATAATTACAGATTTGTTTTTATTTATAACATAACCAAATATATTCAAATAATTGTCTACATCTTTTAGAAAGGCCTCTAATGAAGCTTTAATATTTTTTATTATTAATATATCATCTGCAAACACATTTCATTTAATATATTCTCTATTTATTTGCACTCCCCAATCAATGGATTCCATTGAGTTGTACTCAATGAAGGTTCAAAGTCAGAATAAAAGTGTAGGTGAAAGGGCAACCTTCCTTACCCATTAAACATTGTAAATTTGTTGGACAAAAATTATTAATCTGAAGTGTTACAGTGGTATTCAAATACAGTTTTTAATATTAGTAAGGATTTCCATGGTATACCACAGAATTGAAGTGTTTTGAACATGAACTGCTTCTCAATTAAATCAAATGCTTTTGTAGCGTCTATTACTACAGTGTAATATATATATTTTTATAATGATTTTTTTTGTATTGATTAATTGGATAATAGCCTGCAGAATATTCTAGGAGCTCCCTCAGTAAATCGGTTCCAGGACTCAAAATGGATCTTTAAGAAGTTTTTGTGGAGAGGGAGAACCCCCCTCATGGCTTGGAAATCTATAATAGTACCAAGGAAATTGGGGGGACTAGGTTATCCTGCCCCATCAATTAGGCAGTGACTCACCTTCTAGCCTTTATATACTAATGGTCCTTTGAGATCTTGGATTACTATGTCATTTTTCAAGAAATATTTTTCATAACATGCAGATGCAACATGATAATAAATTTGCAGAGATGTGGTTCGAGCTGGATATTCTGACAAAACAAATTTATTTTCTTTCCTCTTGGTTCCAAGTAGTATTTAATTTCATGAAAAAAACAGTATTACTGGCATTACCATGGTTATTTTTTTAAATCAGTGATGGAATAAATTATGGGACAGAGAGAATACAATTTGATTCAAAACCTTTTTTTCAAAGAATATAATTTATTGGAAAGATCTGTTAGAGGGAAAAGCATTTGTGTTATATCAACAATTACTTAATTGACTAAACCTTCCAAGATGGAATATAATTCATTATTATGCTCTCAGGAAAAAATTCCAGAGAATTTGGACCAATTTTGATCATGCCCATACAAATCTTGTTTCTAATTTAAAAGAACAATCTTTCTTCATAGCTCAAAATGAAAATAAAAATGTGCATACTTTTACAACAAATTTCAAAAGAAAATATTGGTGTAAATAATAAAACAAACAATAAATGGAATACAGAGTCCAAACTGTGTTTTACCCTAGGCAATGGGATCAAATAAGGCAAAATGGAAATAAGATATACCTCTCAGCAAAAAATAAATCCATACAAAGGAATGTCAATGATAGAGCATATTACACTCCAGCACAGATACATAAAATAAATAACCAATACTCTAATTTATACTGGCATAATTGCAATCAAAAAGGGAATTTGTCCCATTGCTTATGGCTATGCCCAAAGATTTTCTCCTGGTGGAGCAAAATAAACTCAATACCCTCAGACTGGTTAAATAAAGATATTCCATGTTCTAGAGAGATATATTTGTTTAATTATTATCAATCCCTAAATATAGAGCCATCCCAACAGAAAGTAGTAGCCTTGGCTTCTACTGCCCTTAAAAGGTTAATATTGGAAAACTGGAATGAAAATAATTTGGAGTCTTTTTCATATCATAAATGGTTGTACACTCTCCATGAGACTCTATAATTTGAAAAATTAATTTATGAAGTTGAAGATGAATATGATAATATATTGGTCACCACTGGAGAGAAATCGAGGAAAACATTCCACTTCTGCAAAACATTGTATAAAATACCCATATAAGTTTTTTATGAACTTTGTTTGATAACATATATTAACTTGAGGATGTGAAGGAGGGGCTGAATGTTGTAATTCAATTTTATGTATCATATTTGTATTCATGTCATATTGCTGTTTATGTATCTGGTTTATAAACTGTAACTGGAATCATATAATTTTGTTTATTTACAATAAAATTATACATTTAAAAATGTTGGTCACCTGGCACTGTGCCTGGAATGGATTGCAAAATTTGGTTTAATTAAAGGATTATTTTAGTGAGCCTCCACCTGTTCCCTAATCCATGATTTGTGTGTGTTGGGGAATAATAGTCAATTCAGTCTAATTTAGCCAGTTCATTCCTCCTTCCTAACCAGCACTGTGTCTTTGGCTTAGTTGGGTCACAGCCATCTGACTCTAGTAGAAGCATTAGTGCCATGGGAAGGGGTAGGGCTCAGAGAGGAGGATTGATATGTGTCATGGATGGCTGGGTCAATTGGATTGTGGACATATCAGACTCATAGAGGTAAAATCTAGAACCATCCAATCTGATTCAAACCACAGTCACATGATAGCCTTCTTCTCTTCTGTAGTTGCTTCCCACCACCAGATCTTTCATTTTGTTTTTAACCAATGATACTAGTCATTCCTTTTATATCTTTTAAGTGGGGAGTCTCTTTCAAATGAGAATGAGCAGGAGGACCAGGGGCATGTGATGAAGCTACAGAGAGGAGTTCGTGAGAGATTTAAGAAAATAATTCTTCACTGAAAGGGTGGTAGATGCCTGGTACAGAGTGCGGGTGGTAGTCAGGACCACTAGAATGGTGGAGAGGCTTCAAGCATGCATGGGATAAATTAGGATATATTAGAAAAGTGGCAGGAATGGAGGGCTCACTGCAAAACAGATAGGGTTTTATGAGGAAGAATCTGGAGGGAACATGTGGGCAGACTGGGCAGGCCAAGCAGTCCTTTTCTGCCAACAAATTCTATGTTACTTATTATTTTGATTCTGTTAGGGAGAAATATTAAACATATATAAAATTAAATAAAATAAATATGGAGAGGGTGGGGGGCACCACTAGACACCAGGGAACAATTGTGTTAGTACAGGGACAGTGTCCAGAGGGTGGGAGGGGGCCACTAGACACCAGGGAAAACATGATGGCAAACAAGAAATTATTTTCCCCTCATGAAAAAGGATATTTTTTTGTGAGTCACGATGAACCTTTTTCATATCATGAGTCATGAAAACACATTTATAATGTTGAAAAAATTTCAAGGCCAAATAATTTGGAACAGATGAATATTTTTTCACAAAACAAGCAAAGGCACATCTTTGGCCAGCCCTTTCTACTAATAAAATTTCAGGACAAAATTCCAAATCATCTGGGCACTATCCAAATTGACAGAAAACCCAGCAAAATCAATGGGAACAAATTCCTGGGTCAAAATATTTAAAATTACCAAAGTTATGTAGTAGCGCAGACAAATTTCAAAATATGCACATAATGTTGCCATTTTTACATATTTTTCTCCAAATTTTCAACATGGCCTTCTTATGACCCCACCTCATGAACAGGGTTGGTGAAAATGTTCAAATACTGCCTAAAAGGTGATTTTGCCAAAGGACCATGCAATCACCTTTTGGGCCACATTTGTGTAATTCCACCCACATTGTTCAGGAGGTGGTGTCTCAAAAAGGCTACATTGGAAATTTGGGCACAAAATATGCAAAAATGGCAAAGTTATACCACAAAGTTGAAAACCCCATTGAAATACATTGAACTGCACTTACCTTAGTTTATCATATTGCAGTTGCCTGTTCCAGCAGCAAGATGTGTCTTCCATCAGAGAGTGAATATTCAGCCCGGGACATGTTCAGGTGAGTGAGGGTGTGTGTGAGGTGTGGGGTGTGTAGGATGCTCAGTGGGAGGTCAGGTAGGAGGTGGGGCAGATCAATGAGGGACCTTTTTTTAGAAGTTTATGAAACAATGAGACATTGACAGACCGCTTTCTTTATTACACTTCGAAATAAGAACAGCAGAGTGGATTGAAGGGTGGGGGGTGCCACTGGACACCAGTGACAAAAAAAATGCAGGGTTAGTGATTGGAGGGTGGATGTGCCACTGGACATCAGGGACCCCAAAACACATTATGGGTAGTGATGGGGTGCCTTTAGACACCTGGGAAATAACAGTTAATAAGAAAGGCAGCGGTCAGATGGTGGGAGGACCCATTAAACTCCATGGAGAAATATTAAACATATAAAATAAAAAAATATGGGGAGGGCAACCAGAGGGTTGGGGGGTGCCATTAGACACCAAGGAATGATTGTGTTAGTATGGGGATGGCAACTGGAGGGTGGAGTGCCACTAGACACCATGGAAAACATGCTGGCAAACAAGAAATTATTTTCCTATAATGAAAAGGATCTTTTGTGAGTCATGGTATGAAAAAGAACCTTTTTGTATCACGAGTCATGAAAAAAGATTTATGTTTAAAAAAAAAAATGTCAATGCCATTTGTCCAACAGTTAAGTGCAGAATCCAGCTAATGGGGTACAGATAAGCAATCTACATATATTAGTTCCTGTCCACAATGTCATTTTTGTGGTTTTCTAAATTAAAATTTTTAGGGGTAAACAGAAAACAAAATGGTGGCAAATGAAAAACAATTTTCCCTCTCATGAAAAAGGATGATGTCAATACGAAACAATAATTATTTTTTCATTTCACACAGCTATTTTAAGTGCTTACTGAACATGATCGAACCAATTATTCAAAATTTCAAAATTAAATAATTTTGGAAAATATTAATATTTTTCACCAAACAAGCAAAAGTCACATCTGTGGGTCAACCCTTTCTACAGAAAAGTTCAGGCCAAAATTTCAAACCGTCTGAGCACTAGCCAAGTTGACAGAAAATCCAGCAAAAGAAATGGGAAACAATTCCCCCTAAATTCACTTATTTCAGAATCTGCACAATCAACCAGAACAAAACTTGGTACATCCAGAGACTTATAATACAAGACCACACATTCAAAATGTCATTCAAATCTGTTGAATGGTTACTAAGTTATTAAAGTGCAAAATGTGGGTATCCAGTGATAATTGCATAACAATATGAATGCAGGCAATATGAGTGCTGTCTTATCAGCGCTTGTATTATTAGCGACCACATAAATAAAGCACTGAGTATATTACAGTGATCAGCAATATAGCATATAGTAATCATAGCAAATCACCTTCTGTTATGCTCAGTCTTAACACCTACCCTATCTAACTCTTCTAGTGGTTTACAATGCAAAGGCACAGCATGTATCAGCAGCTTATGGGGCACATGAAAGTAACGGAGGTTAAATTTCAAGACTGCAGTACAGTAATCATAGCGAGTCCCTTCATACCTTTCTGCTGTAACTGAATTGCATTTAGTTCTTCAAGGAAATCAATCACTCAATCAATCAATCAAAATCTTTATTTATCCAGGTGAACATCACTGAGCAGAGCTCATTTGCAAGATGGACCTGGTTAAGATAAAATCTCAGACAAAATACAAAAGATGAGGGATACATATCTAATGACAATGGGACAATTTGATACATATAGGTCACAGCATACAAGACATCAGCCAACAGCATAGAACAAACAATGTTGCAGCAGTATCATCTGCAAATGACAAATTGTGGATATCTCAGATTTAAGTGACAGTATGCTAATTTGGGTTAGGTCAGTAATAGTAGAGGAGGACTAGGGTAGACCTAGAAATAAGAAGCCAGGTGGTAGAGGATATATCATCACAAAGGCTTAGCCAGAATAAAACATAATTATTAATAGGTAGCTTAGATGGAGATAGGATAAGTAAATCAACAGAGAACATTGGAAAGCAGCAGATAGAGGATAGAGCATGAGAAGAGGAAGGATTAAGGGAAATGTATGTAAAAGAGGACAGGTTAAAGACAGCCAGTATGGTGATATTGTGATTATTGGTTCTGATTAATGGCGTGAAAAGCACTTGCATGATTCCTTAATAAGACGAGAGTACAAGGTCTTGAATGAACCAATGCTGATGAATGTATTCAATTTTATGGTTTTCTGTAAATTGTTCCACAGGGAGGGCAGTGCAAAGCTGATGGCTGTTCTGCCTTGGCGAGAGTAGACTTTGGGAAGTTTTAGTGAGATGTAAGAGTGACTTCTCAGGGCATAGGTGCTTATTGAGCTTAGCAGCAGGCAGTCCGAGATGTATTGTGGAAGTTCTTTTGAGATAGCTTTGTAGGTCCATAAAGCGATTTTTTCCAGCCTAAACTGGAGGAGGTCCATCCTATGGCTGCATATAATAAACAGTGGTGCATACTGAAGGAGACTGGTAATAAATCTAAGAGCTCTATGGTAGGCGTATCCAGTTTTGTTCGGTAAGAGGTAGGACAGTGGCTGTAAAGAAAGTCTGCATAATCTACTAGTGAGAGAAATGTATCTTGCACCAAGCTCATCTTCGCATGGCTTGTGAGTAGGTAACTGATCCTGTAGTAGAGACCAAGTCTCTGATGAAGTCTTTTCAGCAAATCCTCGATATGCTCAATGAAGGATAGTTTATGGTCTAGCCAGACTCCTAAGTACTTGAACTTTGCAACAAATTCTAGGTTTTCCTCTAGAATTGTAGAGATTTGCGGTACTGTTCCTGTAGTTGCTGGAATAGCTGCATGTATATAAGGAGAGAGGAGCATCGCTTTAGTTTTCTTTGCGTTAAGTAAGAGCTTTTTGTTTAGGAGCTGTTTTTGAAGTAGGTTAAAATCATATTCCTAGGAAAAGTAATAAAGACACTTGATACAGTACATGGTGTAATCGCATTTCCCTGCATTGCCAGTTCAGCTCAGTACTACAAATGACAAAATGCCTTTAATAGCTGCCTCTCCTGATCTTTTGACATTTTAATTCATTACACTGCAACTATTGATTAATGTATGTGTGCGTGTGATTGGCTTTGTGGGGGGGGGGTGGTTAGACAGTGCATGGCATTTATTTGATGTTCTTTACAGGATCTTCTTTTACAGGAATAATAACAATTCTGCTTGGCTCATGTCTTACTGTGGTGATCAGTTTCAGGATGGCTGTGAGCGTGACCATGATACTGCATTACAAAAAGAGCTGCACTGTTGCCTTAAGGAATGTCTTGTAGCATGTGATTGGCTTTAGTGGCGTGTGATTGGCTTTGAGGGGTGTGGATTGGGTTTATGCAGCTTATGGTGCACAGAAGCAAATAGAGATAAGCGAGGTAAAATTTCAAGATGAGCATTACTGTAAGCATGTGAGTATGTATTAGATTACATTTCTAAATTTAGTAAACTGCATTTCTTTGTGCTGCGGCGCTGCAGTAGGGGCTTAGGGAAAGTTTGTGCACTGCTTATTATCTTGTACTTTCTCTGAAGCTTGACCAGGTTCCGCTGTTATGGGGTACCATTTTAATGTACAGGCGCTATAATTAGCTGCGCCATTAAATAAGCGCTATGTTTGCTTGTGCTATTACAGAAGCACTATTCTAGTAATCCCAAAATTTGAGGTGTAACATAGAACTGCCAGTACAGCCCTAAGTATAAGGGTGTGACCCCACCCCTAAACTATATATATATATATTTTTTTTTAAGGAAAAGATCATGGGGAGGACACCCGCAACCCTCTTCCTTATCCAGGTAGGCTATCCTACCTGTACATGCCGTACACCAAACTTTTTTTTTAAGTTCTGATCCCCAGCACAGAGCACATGTGGTTGACCAAGCACATTGTATTTATGTAAGATGAGATCTGAGGGGGCTGTACTTGTATTCCAATGTTGCCAATAGTATGATTCAGAGGCTTAGAAGTAAGTTCTTATGTCTTTCAATACTGTCGCCCCCTTTGTTATGTCTAGGTCACTACATCCCTTCAGCTGCTGCTATATACTCCAGCTCAGGTGCACACTACATTCAGAATGTGAAGGCACTAGTTAATAACGCCGTCAACCCAGTTCCAGCAATGCCTCATCACTTGCTTTAATGCTCAAAAAATGGTTCAGAAACAAGAACCTGGAACTGCAGTTCTGGTATGGACTGAAAGTCATATTTTTGTGGAGCTCCAGAGTCATCATCATTTGAGATCTCCCAGCTGCCAATTAGTGTTAAATTACTGAGAGGACTCGCTAGAAGAGTGATACTGTAGTAGCTCTCTGGCCTCCTCACCAGCACCCCATGTTGCCCTTGCAGACCTGCTGGGAAATAGCAAATGAATCTAACACGTATCAAAAACAGGGGTTTTGAATTAATCAACCAAATGCCCAGGCCTCATCTTGCAGTGCTTGGTACCCGATGCCAAATGCTCTGGGGAAGGTACCGGAGATCAGCATTCAGCATCATTTCTAAATGCTGGGTTGATGGAGGTAAATTATCCTGCAGGCAGCAAATGAAGATTTTATGGCATGGCATGCTGGTGGTTGTACAACAACTTCTTTCCAAGCTTACTTGGGTACTACCTAGTGGGATCCCACCTCAGTGACCGGTTTGTAGTGAATTAAGCTATGCTGAACCTGTAATATAGTCAAGCCCATCCAACTTGAATAACATCATCACTCACCCAAGGTGAAAACTGAACTTTATTTATGTCTTTTTTATCCTGTTAATGCGGTTACTGCTATTGCATCTTCCCAGCCTTTGTGCACTTAACCCCAGCCCTAGACTGAAAGTAGCAGAGAGCCAGAGTGGGAGCTGGAGTCATTTGCCCTGGAGCTTGGCCTGCCCCAGAGGGGAGGAGGCATTGGCGTCTGTCGCCTTGCCACATGGCTGGGCAGCCTTCTGTGCCACTCACCTGCTCCTAGGGAATCGGGATCCAGGAAAGGGCTAATGCTACTGTAGGGCACCACATTTAGAACCTCACTGCAATACATGGGGCATTGTTCCCTTTGCACCCATAAGTCCAGATCATCTACTGATACTGAAATTGGTCCTGTGCCCAGCTCAGTGACAGAACACCCCCAAGTGCATCCCACCACACTAAAGGGGGAACAGCTGCAACACGTCTGCTCCAATTGCACATAGAAACATAGAAACATAGACTTTGACGGCAGATAAGGACCGCTAGGCCCATCTAGTCTGCCCAATTTTTGCACCATGGCATTCTGTTGTGTGTGTGTCCATGTTTTATAATGCAGCTCTGACAGAGATCCCACAATCTGCAATGGGGGGGGGGGGTTAAACAGTTGACTTTGAATCACATATTGATAACACTATATTCTTTCCTCTTGCATACTTTTTGGCAATGCATAGCATGAGCCAAACTGCTGCTCCTTACAAAGGTTGGGTGGTAAAAAATGTGGTTGCTACCCTGGCTACCTGATGGCTTGAATTTGCCGAGAACCAGCAGCCAAGGGGCATCTACCGGGGACAGCTGCCCCAGGATGAAGAGACCATGTGACCACCCACTCACTTCCGAATGGGTTCATCCCCCTTTGGCAACAACTGCCACGTGGTCAGCCTCCCATCCTTCTGACTCCTAGCACAAGAACAACTGTTTCAGCTTGCAGCCATACAGCTATTTCCAACACTCCTTTGGTAGATTTTAGTGGTTACTATTAACTAGGGCTGTGCATGGGCGAATAGTATTTTCGAATACCACGAATAGTAAACTTCCTGAATATTCGGATGCATTTTCCGAATAGTTCACTATTCAGCCACTATTCGGGAACTACTATTCGGTGAGATTTCCAAGTCTCGCAGAGCTTTGTTGGCCAATCAAAACTTGTTTCTTGAGCTCAAAGGCAAGCACACCATGTGACTTCCTCACTCTGAGCTGGTAGAAGACAGGAGACAGTGGTTTCGAGAGCTGCTCTGCAGTACTTTTGAGACCTTAAACTTGCTAAAAGAAATTGATTTTTGCTTCACAGGCTTTTTGGGTCAGTATAGTTTTTTGATCAGTGTCAGAAAAGCTATGTTTGGCTCTGACAGGTATTTTGTCCTTATTGCTGTACTCAGTTACAGGGACTAGGAGGGCTGTTTGCTAACACCCCTTCTCTGCTGCTGTCTGACATAGCTCCAGTGTGATTTTTTTTGGGTGGAGCACGTTTTTTTGAGGGTTTTTTTTTGCTGTTGTCTGGTTCCAGGTTTGGTTCCCTGCATGACTGATGAGGGTGTCTGCTAACTTCCCTTATGCAGGTCACTGCTTATAATTTCTGTATATGTGCAAAATATTTGATTTTGTGAGACTTCACCTGCATGTGCATGCTAATATATTTTTTCATGAGGCAGGGCCACATGTGTGCATAGCTGTGTGCATACAGATTTTGAAATAAACTTCTTCAGTTCTAAGCCAGTCAGGCTTGACTCACTGAATTAGTATTGTTAGTCTCCTCTGGTTCTGGGGATAGATCCCTGTACACATGAGGAGAAGAAGAAGTATAATAATCAGCATTTATATAGCACTTTTCATACACAGTGTATCCCAAAGCGCTTTACAAGCAATGCTAGACTGGGTAGTGAAGTGACTGAATGTGTGGTGGCGGCCATATCGCACATCATCACCCACACACAGCCTGGATAATTGCATGAACCAGTTTATGGGAATGGGAATGTTGGCCAGGACACTGGGAATGTTCCCTACTCTTTGCGAAGAGTGCCCTGGGTTCTTTTATTTCCACCTGGACACCCACCAGGACAACACCAGGATGGGCAGAAGGGACCTCGGTTTAACATCTCATCTGAAGGATGGCACATCCCAGCAGTACAGCACCCCCCAATACTGCATTCGGATGCCAACGATTTTTAGGTGCAAGTCCAATCCCAGTGTGAGACGAGAACCAACAACCTTCTGGTCTAGAGGCGGATGTGCTACCAACTGAGCCATGCTGACACGGCAGCTGACTCCACTCCACTCCTCCTCCACTCCCTCCCTCCCCTCACTTCTACAGCCCACTGCATACAATTAAGCTGTGCTTGTGAAATATACCCCCCTGTGAGTCTGTGCCGTGTGTGTGTGCACAGTTGTGCACATGCATTTTTTTTAGTTTGTTTATTGTTGTTTTGTTAATTAAACCATTGCACTTAGTGGGGCAGGCTTGTCTCACTGAGTTAACTGTATGTCATCTGTCTGTTCCTTGCTCGGTTTCATGTTTGACAAAACAGGTTGCCCTTTCTTCCCTTCTTAGCAGTGTTTTTCTTACTGCTACTTTTTGTGGTGCAGTATAACTGGAAAGGTTGGTGTGTTACTGTAGTTCCACAAGCACTAAGTAACGCATCACACACACACACACACACACACACACACACACACACACACACACAGGTACTATGTAGTAATAGTTCGTGTTTTACACAGTAACCAGTAGTGACCTGATCCATCCTGTCTTTAGCAATCTTGCAAACATGCTTGGTCCAGTCCCAGCAAAGCATCTGCACCGCTGGCCCCAAGTGGTGAGGGACAGGATGATAGACCACAAACATACAGCACATCCACACAATTACTGCTAGTGTTGTCCCTGGGCTGCCAAACCCCCCAAACAATCTATGTAGAACAAAGAAAGCACTCAGCGGGGGTGGGGGGGGTTGCAGTAACAAAATACAGTTAAGAGCAATGCAGCATAAAGTTGCCAATACATTTGTTTGTGCTAAGGCTGGAGGATGCCAATAGAGCCCTGGTTCTTTGACCAGAACCTGGTCTTTGTCAGGGTGCATGTCGGGAATGTATAAACACTCTATGAATATACAATCCTTAAAAAAACACACTACAAATAAGTGAAGTTAAAATGAATGAGACTGAGATGCTCTTGCAACAAAACAGTCCACAACTAACATACCCAAGGATGAAACACTGCATCAAGATTATAGAACATAGTTCATACTGTGGTGCCAGACAGTATGCAATGCAGTATCTTGCAAAATTGCTATAAAATGCTGCAGTATGCTGCAAGGAGCAGTGTAATTTAATGGCAATTAAGCCCTCCAGTCATCCAATATTTTGAGGCATGTCATTTACTGCAAAGTACTGAATTGCATCTTGTCTTGCTCCACTGTAAATTATTGATACATAATACAATTCCAGAGAAGGTGGTGAGATGGACTACATAGACAATGACATACAGGTGTCTCTCTTTATTTGATGGGCTCAAATATTGTTCTTCCCAAGCAAGCCTTTTAGTTCTTGTAGCATTGGTAATAGTACTACTACCACTAATACCATTAGCAGTACTACCACTGCTGTCACCACCTGTCCATCTGTACATTCACTGTCACATCCTGTTGTGCAGTAGTAGGGGAATTAGAGCATACATGCTTTGTGCAGCAAGCAGCAGACACCAACCAGTGTCCCCACTGCTACCATTATGGCTGCTACATCCACAGCGGTGTGCTTCCCACCACCACCAGTGGCATTCTTGCAGCAGCAACCCTTTCAGCTGTCACCACTACTGCAGACACTGCTACCACTATTCCTATGCCCATGGCTGAAGCACCTTCTACCCCATGTCTGTGATCATGAATATCCTCTAGTGCTGACCCAATGCAATGCTTGATATTGTTTTCAGAGTGCTGTGTGTGTGTTGTGGTGGATTGAGTGTGCCACATGAAGCTTGTGTTGCATTAGTGAGAGCTCAATGTTGGTGGCTGAAGCGTCATTGAGGTGTATATGGTATACCAGGTTCAATGGGTGATTAATGGTATTGCTGAAGTGCTTTTTTAAAGTTTCCTTAAAAAAACACCTTTTCTGGCCGAATAACAAATAACGAATATTTGGGACCTGAATACCGAATATTCAGCCGAATATTCGGGAAAAGGTATTCGCACAGCCCTACTATTAACTGCATTAGGCAGCTGTAAGGTGCTGTTTGCATGGTTTTTCAAAAAGTCTGTGTCCTCTTTTCAGAACATAAAGTAATTCCAGATTGATTGCTGCATAGTTTATTCTATGTTAGAGTTAGAAAGAACTTTGAAGATTAATGGATCTTGGAGGTTCTCTAATCCCATTTTTCAAGTTTTTGGACGGTTTTGCAAATATTCTGTCCTTGGTGACCTTGTCTAAGTGGACTGTCCTCTTTTCATTTAACAGGAGCCTGCTGGCTCTCAAATGGGAGTTTGGTTGAAGAAGTATGGGGCCCTCATTAGCCTGCAAACCACCTGCCAGGCCTCATACCTGTGGATCCTCTGTGCAACAGTCAGAGTGGTCAACAGACAGCTATGCCATTTTCATAACCAAGGGCTAGTCCTGGGCAGACTGGCAGCAGTAGCAGGTCAGCGTGACAGCAGTGCTGGCAGGTCCTGCAATTGGTGGTGCCATCATACGAAGCAGGGGGATGGGCATTTCATAACCCTCCCTGCCTTGGGGCTCTCAAGCCACAAGAACTCTTTGTTGTCCTGAGTCCTGTGTCCTCTGTGTGATCTGAGGAGGGCAGCTGAAGTGAGAGGAAGCTGTTGGCATCAGCTCTTTTTACCCCTCACTATCTGTCCCTTCTAGGTGGCCCATGCCCTTCGGGCAGCCCCAGTGGTTCGTTCCCCAGAAGTTGTGTCAGGGCTTAGCCCCCTCCCTCAGAGGTGGAACCCTACCTGCCTGACTACAGGTTGTAGAGGAGGGGACACAGACAAGGGTACGTCTGCTGCAGTACCTTGGCAAACTTAGTGTAAGTCCTTTTTTATTGCAATATTTTGTGACACGTCATTTACTAAAAGTCATTTTGTTGCATCGTGGCTGACTCCACTGTAGGTGGGTGCCAGAAGGTGGCTTACCAAGTTTTCTGATGACACCAACATGGGAGAAATACTTACACTTTAGCAGGAGATAAATTACATACAGAAGGGTTTGGACAGACTTGGGAAGTAGGCTGAGAAAACTGCAGAAGAGCTTCAATGTTGAGATATGCAAGGTTTATGAAAGAAGAACAACATGGCGACAAGATGCTACCTAACTGGCATAGAAAGTCCTGAAACCAAGAAGGAAAAAGTTTAGCAGAAACTTTAAATAGAAGCACTACTGTGAGGAGGCATCTAGCAAGGCAAATAAAATGATGGCATGCATCAGGAGAAACGTGATAAGCAGACATAATAGTATCATTTTACATATAGTTGGTCAAGCCCAGTCTGGAATATAGTGTGCAGGTTTGGTTTCCATATCTGAGGAAAGATATTGATAAGATTGTAAAAGTACAGAAAAGATCCTCCAAGGTGGAACATGTGGGCTGAATGAGGACTGTCTGACAGAACAGATGCTGTTTGCCATAGAAGAAAGGAAAACACATAGGGTACTTGGTCTATATGTTTCTATGTGCAGTTCCTGTGTCTCTTGTGGTGTAAGAGTGCATTCTTGAGTTCTTTGGATAAAGAGAACTGTGAAGCGATGCTGAACAGTTTTTACACAAATGACTTGAGAACAAACTTCTATAACCGTAAGAGACACAATAACTATGCATATAAACACGTTATAAATCATGTTATAGATTTCTGTTTTTTTAAAAGGCAACTTGAATTTAAAATAAAACGGTTTGACTTTATGAAAACTAGAGACCCCCAGTGATGAAGTGGACTATGCTAACTGAACATAGAACTTTTGCACGAGACATCCTTTTGTGGAAAAAAGAGTAGTTGGAATGCTTAGAAATAAACTATCCTCATTGGCCAAGAATGATGACATGATTTATAAATGGTCTTCAAATTCCTGAAAAGATAACACCATCAGACCCAAGGTAGCCTTCATTAAACACAAGAATGAAAGAACAGCTGTACACTTGATGTCAGTGAAAGGCTAAGGATTCCAAAGAAACATCAGAGGAGCTACTTCACTGAAAAAGTGGATACAACAAGTAGATTTCCAGAGCGGTGGTGTCTGCTGATTCAGTAATGACCTTCAAGCTCAGACTTGACATGTACTTTGCAGAAAAAGGAGTGACAGGTTATTCTCTTGGAGTTAAGAGGAGAAAGAAACTTGATTTCAGTGGTCTTTATTTACTTCCTAAAGATGGCGTAAGTATGTGAACTCTTAGAGGCGTGATAATATACATTATGCAGTGCCAATATGGATAGATGCCTCATAATGTACAAGAGCCTATTAATGCTAATATTTCAGAAATGTGAGGTGCAAGCCCATCAGTGCCTGCAAAGGCAGCACTACAAGGTACCTCATTTCAACAGGATGATTAGTGTTGACATTCTTGACATAATGTTGATGCATATTTTGTGATATGCTGCCATGTTTGCAATGGATATGGAACAATACTAAAATAGACTTCAAAAGACATGTCAAATGTTTAATGTTTTGTGCATCACATCGTATGTTAGCACTATACTGCCATTCCATTCATGTCTGATATTTTAACAAAAGGTACTTGCATATAAAGGAGACAAAAGGCCTAGAAAAATTATTTCCCAAGTACTGTTTTCAGTATTGCAGTATGCTGAAAATGTTTTCAGATCAGAGAATGGCGGATATGCTAAGATAGCTCACTTTAAAGCAGCACTGTAAGATCACTGGGGAAAAGCCACCATTGCCTTGTCCTAGTGTGATTTATTTCAGTAATATTCTTAATTCCTTTATTAGTCTAGTCTTGAGGTTCTGCTAGAAGGTAAGACTTTTTCTCATTTTCTAATTTTCTTTTCTGCAGGAAAATTTCAGGCCATTGCTGCCTTGTTTATCTTTCCCTGTCCTCCTCCCCAGTTAGATGACCCCAGTCTCTGCACAGTCTACAGAGTGCCCTGTTGGAGCAGTGCTAGCCCAATGCCTAGGCAGCCCTATGTTGCTTCAATAAATTTAGAAATGTGGTGTTAAAGGAAAGATAATGTGCTCAGGATATGAAATACCTAGAAAAGCAAATGTTGAAGGTACATTAGTATTCATATTCATTGTTGCTGGCAAGTTGATTTTAATGAGACATAAAACAAATGTTTTAGTTGTGCTGCTGCAGTTAGATCCATGTATTTCATTCCCAGACCAATGGCCCCATTTTCTGTCTAATATGCTGCAAACCACTTATTTAATTCCTGTGTCATTTTCGGGGTGCAATTTGGATGCAAGTTAGAGTAGCTCCTAGGTGGTCTAACTTTCAATTCCAGTCATGCTACTGCATCAGAATTTGGATACAAGGCCCCTGAAGGCCTTTGAAGTTTGTGCCTTAGGACAAGCAGGCTGGAAACATCCATGCAAGAGCACTGATTAAGAGGGTTGGAGACCACCACTCACACCCACTCTGCATGGCTTTGGAAATACTTTTCCTATTTAAAGCTTCACTCCTTCCTTATTTATTTAGAGTGTGTCCTACTGTGGCTGACCTTGTGTATTGCAGCAGCTGATCCTGTTACAGGAGGTGGACATGCTCCTGGGGTCTGAGGGTGCTGTCTTCATAGCACACTCTTGCTTCCACTGGCCAAAATTAACTGATTCAACTTTGGAATCATCCCCAAGTCTACTGCATGGATACCACTGTACCAGCTCTTTTTAGGTTTTCAATCAGTACACTTCTCTTCAAGTAGCAAGAACAAGGAAAGCTCTAATATTGTACCCTGCTTGTCTTGAATGCTGTCTCACAGTATCATGAATGTCATAGTTTTGAGGGGAAGGGCTGCTATTTGTGCAATTAGTCTTCACATACAACTACATATGAATCATCTAAGAAAAAAGTGTGTGTCTAGTTGACCCTGCTTGGGAATACATGGAAGGAATGTACATTCAGTACTTTTTGTTTGTTAAGTATACCTCAGGCCATCACTGATTTTTATTGTGCCTTACGATTTAATCTTCCAAAGTTGCAAGAGCTGGTTCTGGTGCTGAGGCGTAATATACGACAGTTCCAGGGTATTATTTTAGCAGATTTCCTGCTCACCTTTCATCAGTGGGTCATTGTTGTTTCCAAGCAGTCATGTTGGCAATCATCAGCTACTCCAGTAATAATGCAGGGCCTTTATTCTGCCTTGTGGAGACACAAAAGAGTGAAATGAAGACTAGGAAATATATTTCTAATAATTAAAACAGCTAATAGTGTGTATCCTTAACATATCATGTTGCACCACTGATAAGTACTAAGAGAAGAATCCAATGCTGCTAAATTGTAGTGTAATCCCTGCATTTGTATATATTACTACTGCAGCTTACAGGTGCAGTATTTGTTGGTCACCATATAGTTTCTTCAACAATATTATTTTATTTTTTGGCAAAAATATCGCCATACTCATTTTCTTTTTTTTTTCTCTAATTCCTGACCCAAAATACATTATTTTGAAGTTTTTAAAAGTTTCCGCTCCTGTTCCATGCCCACTATAAAGAAAATTAAATATCGTGGTACAGTGCCGTCCTGTTTACCATCAGAGATGTGGTAACACCATCCTAATGCATCCATATTTTGAATCTAGCATATCCAGTCAACAGATAACCTCAACAGAAGAGATTTTTTTAAGAAATTGCAAGTGGTGGCCATCTTTAATGATGTAATTCAATAAGAAATCTGCTATAAAAGCTGTTTTAAAAATATCTGAGAAAACTGAAAATACTCTGAGGATTACTCTAAGGATGTCAGAAATACATTTTTGTTAAGAAACTACATGAATTTTTTTTGCTGACTAACAAGTATTGCTGCTTTAAATAAATAATGAAGCCAGCCCGGTGGCACAGAGGGCTGAGGTGCTGGCGCCTTACCTCAAACCACCAGCGACCGGGTTTGGGAACAGACCGGGGCCTTGAAGGAATTAACGGGGAGGATAGGATCAGCGTCTGTGGGACTGCTCTCCTATCCTGGGGTGGGATAGGTATTGCCTCGCTCAAGCAGTGGCCCCAGTGAAGACTGGAGGCACTGCAGGAGCGGCGTATAAGGAGGGAACCTAGAAAAAAAAAAAGGCAAAAAATGATGTCCAAGTGACCGGATGGCGGCTGCCCGGATGCCCTGCCTCCATGGAACCCCCAAAGAGGCAGGGAATACCGATCCCAGCAGCATCAGGGACAAGAAAAAGAATGCCTGAATCCAATTTCCCTCCAGAAGGAGGGGACCTATCCAACGGGTTACGTTGGGCTACCCTGGTCGGCTGCGATCTGGGGTTGGGGAAGCTGGTGTCGGGGAGGGTCCAGATTGGAGAAATGGGGGGTAGTCCTTGGCAGAAGGCCTGAAGGAAAGGCTGGTCAGATGCAGGGGGTGATAAATAAATAATGCAAATAAATAAATAATGAAATCGGGATATGGTATAGTGGGCATCACATGATTCTTTCTGCATATTTGTATTAATCTCAGAGTGCTCTTTAGTCTGTAATCCAAGGAGCATATTTCTGCTCCGACTAGGTTCTGGGATGGAATCTGTTTTGTATATTGTTGAACTTGTTATATGGTAAAATTTAAATAAACTATCAATTTTGAAAAAGAAATAGGGGATGTGCCGTAGCCTAGCATGAAAACAGCATGCCATTTATCTTTTGTTTCAGTAGGTAGGACCATAACTGTTAAGTGAAGGAGCCACGAGTGAGTTTTGAAAGTCCTGCCCCCTTAAAAGTGATGATAAACTCTGTATGGTATGTGGATTTCAACATTTGATTTATACAGCATCAGTTTACTGGTTACAGGTTTTAAATCTGCTGTTTGTATAATGATTTAACTGTTTTACTTTGATTTCAACTGCTGGCTTCAATGTTACACATGACTATTGTGATGTCACTATCACTGTGAAATGTTGTCTGATTGTTTCAGCATTCCACTGTGATTTACCCAACAGGGCTAGCTGTCATCTTTGACCTATACAACCCACAAGATAACAGCATGTCTAATGAGTTGGGTCTAAGATATAACTTTTTGTCTTGTCACTTTTATCTCCACAAGTGGTGCATAAATATGGGATATACAATGGGTTGACTCTAGATATGCAATTAATCTTCACGTGGGGGGCACTACAATAACTCACGAGTGGCAGAGTCATGAGTAAGTTATGAAAGTCATGTCCACTTACAAGTGATGATAAATTGCCTATTCTGAATCAGGCTATTGTATATAACATACTAACATACTAACTGCCGGCAGATTAGGCCTTATGGTCTATCAAGTTTGCTCGAACCTCAGATCCCTTGGTGGAGACCGAGGACCCCCCCTGGTGTTCCGATACATTCCCTTTCTGTATCTGTCCCACCCTCTGTTGAAGCCCTCCACTGTGGAAATCTGGACCAGCTCGCCAGGCAGCATGTTCCAAGGATCCACCACCCTCTCAGTGAAAAACCTCCTCATCATTTCCCCTCTCATCCTTCTACCTTCCAACTTCAAACCATTTCCTCTGGTGATACCTCCCTCCTTTAGTCTAAAGATCCCCCCTGTGTTTACCCTATTTATTCCCTTGAGGTACTTGAAGATCTCAATCATGTCCCCTGTCTCTCCTCCTCTCCTCCAATGAAAACAGGCGGGCTCCTCAAGTCTGTCCTCATCGTCAACTCCCCAGTCCTCGAAATAAGCCTGCTAGCCCTCCTCTGTACCCTCTCCAGGAACTGTATGTCCCTCTTCAAGTACGGTCTCCAGTACTGTACACAGTACCTGAGGTATGGTCTAACCAGTCCATTGTACAGTGGCAGAATCACTTCCCTGCTCCTAGAGGTGATCCTCCTTACAATGCACCCAAACATCCTGTTTGCTTTGCTAGCTGCTCTCCTGCACTACTCAGAGTTATTTGTACATGCATCCACCTTGACCTCTAGGTCTTTTTCCCCAGACGAGGCCTCCAGCACCTCCCCTCCCAGGGTCTACCTGTGTTTAGGGTTTCCCTGCCCAAGATGTAACACCTTGCACTTGGTGGTATTGAAATTTAATTTCCATGTGAGAGACCACCTTTCCAGGGCATCCAGGTCCTCCTGCAGGGCCAATCTCCCCCTCTTCCCCCTCAACTACTGCTCCCATCTTGGAGTCATCAGTGAAGAGACTCATTTCACACCCTATACCCACCCTGATGTCAGATATGTATGCATTAAACAGGATCGGACCCAGGACCGAGCACTGTGGTACTCCACTACTGACCTCTCTAGGGTTTGAGAGCTCCCCACCAACCACTACTCTCTGTGTGCCTCTAGCCAGCCAGTTTCCTATCCATCTGACCATCAATGGGCCCACTCCCAACCCCATCAGTTTCTCCACCAGTCCATTGTGGGGGACCGAATCAAATGCCTTGATGAAGTTCAAGAATAGTACTTCCACAGGCTTCCCCCTGTCCAGTTCCAATGGTACCCATTTGTAGAACTCCAGAAGGTTGGTTTGACATGCTCTACCTGGCACAAACCCATGTTCTCGACTATCCAGCCCTCCCTCCTCCTCCAAGAACACCCCCAATTGTTCCTTCAGTATACTCTCCAATAATGTTTCCACCACTGAGGTCAAACTGATGGGTCTATAGTTACCTGGAACTTCTCTCAACCCCTCTTTATGGATTGGCACCACATGCACCTCAGACCAATCCCTAGGTACCCTCCCTGTGCCAAACGACCTGCTGAAGATCTCCACCATGGGTGTGGCCAGTACGTCCGCCAACTCCCATAGTACTCTTGGATGAATGCCATCTAGCCCAGGAGAGTTATCTTTCTTCAGGGCCCTAAGGGCTTGCCACACCCATTCAGTGGAGATAGCATCAACTGTCCCCCCCCCTTTGCTGTCCTTTCTATCCTTATCCTGGTGTGAAACCCCAGGGGTGCCTCTCCTTCCTTTATGCTCCATTTCTGTTGCTCCCCTGGTCCCACACTCTACTGCTTCTATCCCTCTCATGCCTTGCTTTGTAAATATTCCATCCCCCTCCATAGTGAACACCAGGTGAAGTTCTCATTTAATACCTCCACCTGGTCCCTTGCCTCTTCTATCCAACCACCCACCATCTGATATCAATCTGCCAAGCTGGCCCTTAGTTTTTCTCTACTCTCTGATGTACCAGAAAAAAACCTTTTCCCCTCCTCGTATCCCCTGTGCCAGCCATTGCTCTTTACTGGACATTGCCCCCCGTACCACCCAGGTGACTTTTCTAGATGCAAGACAGTACATTTCCATTTCCCTTTCCCATCTCATTGTTTTGTGTTTTTTTGTAGGCAGCCTTCTTCTCCCTGACTGCTACCTGAACTTCACTGGTCCACCAGCACAGTTTATGTGACCTTGCTCCCTTACTCTTCACCTCAGCATAGGTTCTGTCTGCCTCATGAAGTCCCCGTTTTATGACCTCTCATCTCTTTTCCATGTCTGTCATTGTTGTAATCCCCTTCAAGTGATCCTTGAGAATATTTCCCATGCCTATAAAGTCTGCTCCCCTGAAGTCCACAACCAGTGTCCTAGATCTCCCCCCCCCCATGCTAAGAAACCAGACAGTATCATGGTCACTCCCAATCAGGGTATCCTCTGCAACCAGGTCCCTTACCAGATCTCCATCTGCCAGAACCACATCCAGGTCATGCCCCTTCCTTGTGGGCTCCATCACATGCTGTGTTAAGAACACATCCTGGAAGCTGTCCAGCAGCCTCTGCTCCTTGGCCACCTTAGAGGACATGGTTCCCCAGTTTGTACTTGGCATATTAAGGTCCCCCATCAACACCACTATCTCCACTTTTGGTCGAACACTGGGCAATAATGTTGTCCAGCAAACCATCCTCCAGAACATCACTATCCTGGGGGCCTATATACTACACCCGGCTTGGCCTTACCTCCTGCCGGGGTTTGGAAGTGACCCATAAGGCCTCCACATTTTCTCTGCCTCTTCTACCCTAGCAATTTCTTTGCTCTCTCTAATGTACATAGCCACTCCTGCCCCTCTGCCTCCTTTCTATCCTTCCTAAGCATAGTGTACCCCTCACGCTTAGGTCCCAGTCATGGTTTTTTGGCCCACATTTCTATGACCACTGCCACATCCACCCTCAAACAGCATGGCCTGGAACTCTGGTAACTTGTTTCCCAAGCTCCTGGCATTTTACTAACACCACCCCCACCTCTTAATTCCGATCCCTTTGTCGAACCCCACCCTGGTTCCTTGTGCCTCCAGCCACCCTCTGCTCCTCCTGGAACCTCCTCCCCCAGTCTGTTTCCCCCTACTCCCCTTGGGTTTGAAGGCTATGCCCCTCATCCATAGGAGAGGGCTTCAGGCCAGCCCTCCCTTGTCCCTCCCCTCAGAATTTTAAACCCCACCTTTCTTGAATGTTGTCCAACACCCCTGTTTAGGATTTCCTTCCATAATGGGGTAAGATGAAGTCTGTCCTTGGCATACAGTCCCTTATCCCAAACTCCTCCCAGTTCCTAACACCCCGGCCCACTTTTTCCCCCCAACTCCTAAGCCAGTCATTACCCTGTGATCTTCCTTTGTTCTCCACTGAGGCCCTACATACCAGCAATATTTCAAAAGGAAATGTTGCATCCATTATCCTGACTGACTCTAGCAAGTTCTCAGAACCTTGCTTGGATTTCCAAAACATTGTGTCCCTCTATATCATAAGTCCCCAAGTGCACCAGGAAATCCAGTTTCCCTCCATAATCCCTTACCAGCTCGTATACCATGAACTTTGCTCTGTGCACTGTCAGCCAAGAGATAGTCACTACTTTAACTACATAACTAGATATCTTGCACCTGTTTTTTTGTGTAACAACAGTCAATATCAGCATATTTATTTTTATTGAAAACTTCAGCGATTACCTTTGAGCACAAGTGTTCATTTACAAAGGATCAATGTCAAAAAACATAGTCACAAAATGAAAAAAAAATGACATGTACAATAAGTATTTTCAGATGAAATGCAGTCGATTCCAGCTCCAAGCACTTAAGGCAGAACAATTACATAGTTTTCAAAAAACAGAAACAGATCGTTGCATAAAATGTCACAGGTGTGGCTATGATTGCATTGGACTGCAAGGACAGACCACAAAGATCTTTTAAACTTATTAAACTTGGGGAGATTCAGCAGTCTCTCAGGCAATTTATTTAACCAGTTAGTGGCCCTAACAGCAAATGACTGCTTGCCCAGCTGATTATGCTGGAAAGGAGGCTTAAGGGAATTCCTGGCTATGTTCCTGATGTTGTATTGGTTGTTGTTGGCATGGAAACAGTTTATTAGAGTAGAGAGTGTTAGGCCTAAGAGCACCTTTTTGGCTAGCAAAGAGGCCTGGAGCTTTATTCTGCTGGATAAAGGTAGCCAGTTAATGAATGTGTAAAGGGTGCAACTATCAGTGGGATTATCTGCACTAAGTACAGAGCAGCACTCCTCATTACAGATCAGGTTCACTGTTTAGCACTATGTTACAGGCAGCTGCATAGATAGGGAGCCCATAATCTATAAGTGACAGAGTGGAGACGGCCTCAACAAGGATTGTAGCATTTTCAGTGAGATTGTTCCTGTTATGGTATAGAGCACTCAGTCTTCTGATAACTATGGCCACAAGTTTGTCAACATGGGGTGCAAAAGATAAGATGTTATCCAGAGTTACTCTAAGGTATTTGAAGGTCTCTATCTGTTCAATGTTTTGTCCTTGGCCATTTTGGATAACAAAGGGTGGAACTTTCCTCTTCTATGTGAGGCTGGAGAAGAGCATGGTCTTTTTTTTTGTAATTAAGGACCAGTTTGTTGCTGGAGAATCAGCTTTCAAGTGACCTAAAGTAACTTTGGAGAGCAGCGGTAAGGTTGTCAATGTCAGGGTCTTTGGAATAGATGACTGTATCATCGGTACAGTGGGGCATGTTAGCTGTCTGACAAGCATCAGGCAGTTGATTTATGAAGAGACTAAAAAGGAGTGGGCTCAAGATGAGCCCTGTGGCACCAATAGATACTCCCATATGTCAGACAAAGATTTATCAATCTTCACCCATTGGCAAAGATTGGTGAGATAGCTGTGGTACCAGTCAGCTGTGTTCTGTGACAAACCCATGCCAAAGAGTTTGTTAAGTAGACGTTATGATTAACCAGGTCGAAGGCTTTAGTAAAATCAACATATATAGCTCTGACTAGGTCACCATTGTCAGGGGCCTCATGAATATAGTTTGTGTATTCCAACAGTGCCGTTTGGTGCTGTGGAGCTTCAAAGCCATGATGCTGTACACACTGAACACTGCATTGTTCGAGGTATGTGACAAATTGATCAGAGACTATTCTCTCAAGGGCCTTGGTCAGGGGACAAGAATAGAAATAGGTCTGTAATCTGCAAGGCTAGTATGAGCTCCACTTTTAAACTCTGATGTAACCCATGTAGATCTCAACTTCTCTGGAAACTGTGAGTAGCACAGGGAAAAGCTAAAAATTCTAGAGATGGGATGGGAAAGTTCCTGTACTGCCAGGGCAAGAAGTGTCATACCAACCGAGTCACTCCCACACCTAGTTTTGCCAAGTACCTTATTGATGTATTTTGAGATATCTTTGATTGAAACAGCCTTAAAATAGAATGTAGTGTACCATGGTTCAGAACCCACCACCTGGGAGGCTTCAAGATCTGGTTCCCTGCAGTGGGTCTGGCAAGGCCCAAAAGGGATGATGGAACTGAGGTTACTAAACACTGTGTTGAAGTAATTGGCAATTTCAGTGGGATCAAGGACCTCTTGACCCTCCACCATAAGCATCTGTGTAGTGGTTTCAACTCCCTTGCCAAAGGAGCTCTGAGAAACTGTCCCAGAATCTTTGCCATTGCTCCAGTTCTGGGTCTGTTGGCTTACAGAAGTCAGATTTGCTCTTTTAATCATAGTGGTACACTTATTGCAGACTTTCTTACACCTTTGCAGGTGTACAGGGCACCCTATTTTATTTATTTATTTATTTTATGTATCGGTTTACAACCTTTAAGCCAGAGGCTCATTTGCAGAGGTACCTCGTCACATGTAAGACAGATGGAAACATAGAGCAGGTATAACAACAATTACATTAAACATGAGATACATGGCATAACAGTGGTTACGTTAAGCATGTGTTACAGACATTTGTCACAGACAGTATTTATAAGAATTGGAAGTAGGTATTTTCTGACATTATTTATAACCTTTGGATGACGATATTTACAACATAACAGCAGTGCGGCATTATAAGCTTGAGAAGGCATCTAAACATAGTAGTCAGACCTAATCATGGGTTTGGTGTTAAAGATGGAGGTTGCAATCCATAATGGACTTTGTCAGAGAATATTGGATCAGAGTGAGTAAGAGAGTGAAAGAATTAGAAGCAGTTACAGGAGTGGATATTGAAGAGGTGGTTGCAAGAAGTGTGTTTTGAAATGGGTGATCTTGGGTGCACTAGTGATGGTGCTTGGGGTGCATTAAACCATGTGGGTGCCCTATGGTGGAAAGATCTCTGGGCAAGGGAGGTTTTACCTGGGCACAACCAGAGACTTTCTCTGATTGCGGGTGAAGATAGTGGGGGTTGCAGGCTGAAGAGAGGCGGTGACCCTGGGGGGGGAGTGTCCGAGCAGTATTTTCTTGGAGAGTAAGCAGGTCTGGTAGTGGAGCCTTTCATCAAGGTTGAGAATATTGGCAGAGGTATAGCGTGAGCAGGTGTGAGTAAGCCTGGGTGCACCTGTAAGGAGTCTGCAGGCCTTGTTTAGTGTGGCCTGGATTATCTGGAGTGTGGTGTTATTTTCTGCACCGTATACAGGGAGCCCATAGTCCACTAGGGACAGTATCGATAAGGTGAGATGGCAAGCCTAAGGGCATGGGGGGGAAGGCAGTCCCTGTGTCAGTAAAGGAGTCCAATCCGGGTGTTTGTTGCAGCAGCAAGGGTGTTTATGTGGTCATGGAAGGTAAGGGCCTAGTCGAGGGTAAGTCCAAGATATTTGTAGTTGGATACCTGCTCAAGGGGTGCTGGGTGCTGGGGAGGATGCTGAGTGGTGCGTTCTTAGCTCTGTTTTGGTGGGGAGCGAAGATCATTGACTTCGTCTTTTTTAAGTTGAGGACCAGTCTATGGTCCTTAAACCAGGTTTCGGCCTGGGAGAAGGCAAGTTGGAGGGAGTCCTGCAGGGGTGTGGGTTTATTATGCACGGTGAAGAGCACTGCATCATCTACATATAGTAAGATTTTTGTGGAGCTGGCCTTTGGTAAGGAGTTTAGGTAGAGGGAGAAAAGATGTGGTCCCAGGATAGAGCCCTGGGGCACCCTGGAGCGGACGGGTAGTGTGTTGGATAGAGTTCCATTAATTTTGACGCATTGAGACTGGGTGGAAAGGTAACTGGAGCACCAGGCCAGGGGGTCTGTGAAGAAACCAAGTTGGTGGAGTGAGTCGAGAAGGAGAGGGTGGCAGACTGTGTGAAGGCCTTGGATAGGTCTATGAACACAGCTCCTGCAATGTTACAGGTGTCTAGGGAGGTGCAGGAAGTTGGTGAATTCTAGGAGACTATGGTGGTACTATGGCCTGAGCGGAAGCCATGTTGCTCTGGGCTTAGGATGTTATACTTGGCTAGGTATTCAGTGAGTAGGGCAGCCACCACTTTTTCTAGTGCTTTAGAGAGGGGGGGAAGAATGGAGATGGGTCGATAGTTATTAGGGGAGGCTTTGTCACCACTTTTATGGATGGGGGTAATGACAGCTGTTTTCCAGGCACTAGGGAATTGCCCTAGGCATAGGGATTTGTTGAGCAGGTCTGTTAGGAGGACTAGGACCACGTCGAGGACTAGTCGAAGGAGCCTGGCATCTAAGGGATCATTTATAGGGTTATTGCTGTTTAGCACTTTTTGTAGGTAAGGATGAGCTTCATGGGGATATTGTGCACAGGAGGAAACAGGGATGCTGCAGGGTTGGAGGCGGGGATTGGGGCACGAGGTCAAAGAAACCGCTAGGGAGAACAGTGCTGAGATCTGAGAAGGTGGTGTTTAGACAGTTTGCTATGGTGAGTGTGTCTGTGGAGGCAGTGCCATTTATGGTGAGCTGGGAGGGAGGTGGGGAGCAAGATTTCCCATTGAGTTCTTTGATTTTATTCCAGAAGGTCTTTGCAGACCCCCACGTGGTTGTGAGAGTGGATTGATAGTGGTCTGCTTTGGCCTTATAGATGGCTCAAGTGCATTTATTGCGAGCGGTGTTATAGGAATGCCTGTCCTCCAACCTGCCCGATTCTATGGCTTTGTGCCAGAGATTATCCCTGTCTCTCAACATTTGGAGTAGGGAGGGGGTTATCCATGGGGCATGTTGCCTTTTGGTGCGGAGTTTGGTGAGTGGAGCATAGAGGTCACAGACCTTGGTGAAGGCCGTGTAAACAGGGTAAGTGCAATGTTGACGCTGGGGGCTGTATTAATGGGGGGGCCAATCTATCTGGGTGAGCAGCTGTTTAAGTTTTTTTAACCCTCCTGGGCGGAGACACCTTCTGAAGGTTGTTTGGGCTATGGGATTGGATGTGGAGGAGGTCTATTGGAATAGGATGGATGAGTGGTCACTTAAGGAGTCAGGAAGTACTTGTATATCCTGGATTTTGTGGGGGCGGTTAGAGATAAGGATGTCCAGGAGGGTGCAGGTACCAGTAGATGTGTGGAGTCTAGTGGGTTGGGTAACTAATTGGACTATGTCAATGGCCGAGAATGAGTCCTTAGTTGGTGCTGCAGAGGGGCCAAGCCAGTTGCCTTTGAGGTCCCCTACTAGTGTCCATTCTACATTGTGTGGTAGGGTAGAGAGGTATTTGGTGAGGGATATGATGGCAGTCTTTTGGTTCTTAGGGGGTATGTAGGTGACTGTGAGGTACAGTGGGGCCCTGGAGGGGTCAGGGGTGATTTTAGGATGAGGCTTGTGCTCCATTTGGGGGTGGGAGCACATGACCAATAATGTTATTGGTGATGTAGTACAACCACCCCCACTTTCCTACCCTGTCTTCCTGATGTAGGGTGTATCTGGGGAGTGAGACAAAGGCGTTGGGAGTAGATTTGGAGAGCCAGGTCTCCACTAGGGCAATGATGTCTGGTTGGTGAAGGGTTGCCCAGTATTGAAGCACTGTATATTTCTTTGGCAAGCTGCGTATATTCAGCGAGGCAATGCGGAGTTCAGACGATCTGGCAGGTGGAGTGGTGGGGGCAGGGCCTGGATTATGGTGGATATTACCAGAGAGGAGTAGAAGGATGACTAAGGCTCTAATCATAGGGTGGCAGGTTGTTAGAGTTTTGGGGGAACATTTAGAGGGAGGGGAGGATGTAGTAGGGCAGGGGATGGGCAGGGTTTGGAGGGATTGGTGGATGCAGAAGGGGTGGCGCGGGGGCCTGGGTGGGTGCTGGGGTAAGGGCTCAAGGTACTATTTTAGGTACAATCTAAATCTCTGTGCAGATGTTATTAAAGTGTAATACATCACTCATATTCATCCTAAATATTTGCTGAGCAGTTGTTGAGCATTGCAGTCCCACCCCTAAAAGCACATCTTGTTCTGAAGTCATGAATGGGGAACTACCATTCATTAAATGCACTCCATGCACATGCTTGACTTCCAGTCAAATTATAGTTCTGGGGTGGGGCTGCAGTGCTCAACAGACACCCGCTGGAGGCAGCCAGGATGCAACACTGTATCCTTCATCACTGCATGACAAAAATGATTATCTGCCATTGAAATTGCTTTGTTTACTGCAATAACTCTGCTGCAGTATGCTGCAGTTTCATGTTGCATCCTGCTCAGCACAGCTGTAATTTCATATCTGCATGAATATATTACCATTTAACTAAATGGGTACCTTTGGCAGGCAGATCCTTTGTATAAATTGCCTGAACAAGTCTAAAATGAAAAGTTTTCATTATGATAGTGCTTTAGCCCACCTTCCCATACAAACACATTAGACAAACAAATAAGGGGTAGCTAACTTTAAAATGCTAAGCTTCTCCCCCTTTATAACTAGCAACATTTATTTTAGTCAGGGGCGCTAAATTTAACACATTTTTCCTATGTGCAGAGCAGACAATGCTGCCACAAGAATAGACATAATAGTTGAATCGGGCAGAGCAACAATCAATATAGTTCCACACACACACACACACACAGTATGTTATATGCACACACACACACACACACACACGCGTAGTCTACACACATACAATCCAATATGTTTACACACACCAAACTGATAAATAGTACTGTAGTTCACACACAATCCAATATGCTTCACATCAACAAAGAAATATAGTTGACATACAAACTAATACACTTCAAATACAAACCAATAGGGTTTCCAATGTAAACCATATGCCCCATATGGAATTATGTGATAAGGTCAAGTCCATAATCGCACCACATGCAAAGAGCAATGCAAATATCACCCGAATCAAAAGGGCAACAGAAGCAAACACAGACCACCACAAATAGCAATGATCCTTGGCAAAACAAATGAAAAAAATCACATAGCTTCTTTTTTTGAGGGGGACTTCTTCCCCTGCACCTCCCTTTGCAGAGGGCAAGCCCCCCGCACTGCCCCAAAATTATATAATCAATTCCAGGGGTGTGCGAACTTAAAAAAAATAATATTTTACTTCCTGTTGTAGGACCTAAACTCAGATCTACTGACTCTGTAGGTGGTGGCTCTAGCCACTATGCCAAACTACCAGCTTAGCAAAGACTGGCCACACACCTTCCTATATCCTGTCATAGTGAATGCAGTTCACTACTACACTCACTATACAGGATACTTCATTATGATAGAACCTTCGCCCTAAACATGAGCGGTATTATTGAGTCACTCATGTTGATACACTCAATAATACTACCCATACATGGGTGCTACCACCGCATAAGATTGAACAGATATATTTTATTGCAAACCATTATACTGTACTTGGTACAGAAACTTGTACACTTCATCATGCAAAACCAACATACTTACAAATAAACCAATATAATTTATATGCATACCAACATACGTTTTACTCAAACCAATATAGTTTATATATAAACCAATATGCTTCATGCAGATCAAACCAATATAGTTTAAATGCAGACTGATATACTTGGTACACACACCAATATGTAGTTGATACACAAACCAGTAGATTTCATACAGGTCAAACCGATACAGCTTACAAGCAAACTATTTTGCCCCGCACAGACCAGTCCAATATAGTTTACATACAACCAGTATGCTTACCAGGGGTGGTCACATTCTCTGGAATGCATTCCATGAGCACCAAGTCAGAATTTCAGTAATTATGGCATCAGTATGGAAATAATAATGGAATTTCCAACTATGCATCCACATTTGCAAATACTTCCCCAGTGCACAATGCAGTGCAACCTTTCCACACACAGTGAAACATTTTCCCCTCTCCAAGTTTGCTCCCCACACCCAGTGCCAGGCCAGGAGGGTCCTTGGATCTGTTCTGGGAGGCTTAACCTCTAATGGTCATAGCCCGAGCTGGTGGACTCATAGTGGTAATTATCACAGTGGGGGTAGTGGGTCATTTCAGCCTGCAATAGCTCCATTCTCTCTCTTGTCTTGAGTTTGTGCACGTCCACAACTCAGCTGCTACCACCCTCTCCCTTTGCCAGACATGTAAGGTGGTTATTGTGGTCCAATATTGGTGCTTCCACTCTACTCCATTCAAGGACATTTCTGTTCATTGGACTCTGACAAACTTTGCTGGTTGCTTTCGTGGACCCGATCCCTGATTCACATGGCTGCATCCCACCTTGCCTTGCCTTGCTGCTCGGAAGCAGCCTGTGGCTTATGAGACTTCCTCCCAATGTCTATGTGCACTTGAGCCCGAATTGTTTCTGGAGAAATTAGGAGGGCTGTCAGCCTGATCAAACCCTATGCATTTCTGACAGACCTAGTCTAGTATCTCTGTATTCTGGACTGCCAGGAGCCTATGAATTAGTATGGTAGGCCACCTCCACATGCATCCTTCTAGCATGCTCTCTCAAAGTCCATCATTGTTAGGAATGTATAGCTGGCTTGAGAGGATAAAGTGAGCTGAGAGTTGTGGAGACTGGTTGGTTGACCACTTAACTCTGTGTATGGGACTGGGGTAGAGGATTTGTTTTCTTTTATTCTGTGGCCAAATTGGTTCTGTCAGGTGGCAGCACAGTGGTGGCAGTAGTGGGGGTGGGTGACTTCTTGACAGCTAGGCTACCAGGCTAGTAATAGCCCAGTAAGCCAACACCAATGACCACAATGAACAGCCCAGGAGCAGGTGCAGTGCAACAAACAAAACCTAGGGGTGACTTCTATCAACCAGCAAGGTGGCAGGTGGGTTGGGGTGGAAGTGGGCAGTGAAACTGGGGACCAAGTAGGTCACAGTGCACATGTGGCATCATGCTGTTGGCCAGTTGGAGTCATCAAGAAAAGGCCATATAATGACAACCTTCTGTTCTGATGAAGGCATTCTCACTCTGAGACATCAGCTGGTGCAGGCGCGTGCCATCATGGTGGATACACCTGCAATGTCTTGCTGAGTAAACCCTAAAGGATCCCCATGGCAAAGCTGAATCCCAGCAACTGAGCCAAGAAAAATGAAATTGCAAAATGGGACTGCACAATAGTAAAAATACATGGTAAGGAAATAGATGTCTACAGTATGTGCTTTGTGCTGGGAAGTGCTGGTAGACTGTTCTGAGGAACAACTAACTTGGGATGTTTCAGCCCTGTTATCTTGGCACCCCAAAACCTGCTTGGGAGAGCAGTAAGCCCTTCCGAGTGTTTCATGGTTGAATAATACTGTGATCTCTTGTTGTCTGTGATGTGGATGGAATAGACTTGGGTGGAATGAGACAACTCAGGACAGGAAGAAATGCAATAGCAGGGCGCAGAACTCAAGGTAATGGGAGGCAGGTTTTGCAAACAGATTTAAACTACAGTCAGATGCAGATCTGGAATCAGATTCCATATCCTACTCTTGGAATTTGGATTTTCAGCCTTTAATACTAGAGATACAAATAAAAAAAAAGCCTGAATGTGATGTATCTGATTCCATCAGACAGATTCTTAGCAAATCTAATGCTTATGCCCTTGTGGAATGAAACACTAGAGTGATCAAGGTATGTTGCAACAGTAAGTCACAGAGGTTAGTTAGACTAACGTTTTGCAGTTTACACAAATATGTCTGCAGCGTATCTGCACCTGTTAGTGATTGGCTGCTTTGAGTTGTTGGGCAATAAATCTAGCTGAATTTATATGCTGAATAACCTCTGCAGAGTGCTTTTCCTACTCTGTTACTGCAAATGCATCAGCATTTTGTTTTACCCTGACACCTTTACACCACTCTTTAGATTGTGACCCTGTTAATCTATGTACAATGCAGTGGAGAGGGGGCAAGCCTTCCCTCTGCAAACTGGTTTCTGACCATGCAGGGGAGGGAGCAGGGGCTGCCATGTAAATGTTCGGTACATGAACAGCCCCTGAACAGCAGATCATTCTCTCCTTCAACTCTCCCACCACCTGAAGAACTTCTCCAGGCTGACAGTAAAGGGGGTTAACAGCTTAGTTACTAAATGAGGAGGGCCAATGGGGGAAGCAGTGGATGAGGAGACACTGCTGAGAAGTGTATTACAAAACAAACTGAGGCTAGGAATGGGAAGCACTTTCAATTGTGTGGAGTGTAGGAGGAAGTCCACTGTACTGCTAGAGACAATGGTCATTTGGCTATGGAGAATGGACTAGACTAGCCCACTGGATTCATAAGTTAGGGGGGGTTAGGGCCAGGGAAATGTTTACTTGAGAGAGGACTTCCATTTGTTCCCACCACACACCCTAATTATTTTGACATCCAGGTTGATATATATTCATGTTACTTAATAAAACTGGTCTGAAAGTTCATTTTAAAGAAAAGGAACTAACAACAGAAAATATGTCATGGGGTTTCCTGTTTTGGAGGAGAGCATGATCTGCTGTTCAGGGGCTGTTCATGTACTGAACATTTACATGGCAGCCCCTGCTTCCTCCACTACAATAATAGGAAGTATCCTTAGAATGGCAGAAAAAGGGGAGATATTGCTGATGGGGATCTGAATATGCCAGATGTTAATTGGAGTACATTTGCAGCAGCCACTTCTAAGAGTGGGGTCATTCTAGATGCCCTACAGGGGCATGCCTTAGACAACTAGTATTGGAACCCACTCGAGAGGGAGCAATCATAGACCTGGTACTCTCAAATGGGGATGGCGAGAGGATCACAGATTTAGAAGTGGGTAGCCATCTGGGAACTAGTGACCATCGAACAGTACAGTTCACAATAAACACAGCAGTAGAGTCAAGCCATACAAAGGCAAAGGTACTGGACTTCAGGAGGGCTGACTTTGCCAAAATGGGTGAGTGCCTAAGGAATGTACTAGAAAATGGGCAGGAAGGAGGGGTGGAAGAACAATGGGGAATAATCAAAACTGCCATCACAGAGGCAACAAGCCTTTGTGTGAAGCAAATAAACAAAACAAAACAATGTAAGAAACCACTATGGTTCTCAAAGGAGGTGGCAGGGAAGGTTAAGGAGAAAAAGAAAGCATTCAGGAAGTACAAGGAATCACAGAAGGAGCAGGAGAGAGAATTGTATCAGTTAGAGCAAAAGGAAGCTGGGAAGGCAGTCAGAACAGCAAAGGCCCAAACCAAGGAAAAGATAACCAACACAGTTAAGAAGGGGGATAAAACCTTTAATAGGTACATCAGGGAGTGAAGGAAGACCAAGGGAGGGATAGTGAGGCTTAATAAAGTGGGGTGGGGTGGGCAGAGGTGATCTGAAAGGCAGAGATACTAAACAAATATTTTGCTCAGTATTCACAAATGAAGAGGAGAGGTACCTAAACCAAACAATAGAAACACTCTGGATAGAGAAGTTGATACCAGCCCACTTACAGAAGAAAGGGTTCTGAAAGAACTCTTAAGACTGAAGGTGGACAAAGCAATGGGGCCTGATGAGGATTCACAGAATTCTAAAGAACTAAGGGTAGAACTAGTGACACCACTGACTACCCTCTTAACAAATCATGGGAGGATGGGGTGGTACCTGAGGACTGGATGAGGGCAGATGTGATTCCACTTCACAAAGTGGGAGCAGGGCAGAAGCAGGCAACTACAGACCTGTTAGTTTAACCTCAGTGATAGGAAAATGATGGAATCCTTCTGAAGAAAAGAATTGTCGAGTACCTAGAGGCCAGAGGGCACAGGAGCCAAGGCAGCATGGATTCACAGTGGTAAGGCCATGTCAGACAAATCTAATCAATTTCTTTGACTGGGTGACCAAAGTAGTAGATCAGGGAGGGGCTGTGGACATGGTCTACCTACACTTTAGCAAGGCATTTGACACAGTCCCACACAAAGATTAACGTACATGTTAGCCAGCCTGGGAGTGGGTCCCAAGATGGTAGCCACAGTAATATAAATGGAGTCCACTCTGAAGAAAGGGGTGTTACTAGTGGGGTACCGCAGGGTTCAGTACTAGGACTGGTCCTCTTCAATGTCTTTATAAGCAACATTGCAGAGGGACTGGAAGGAAAAGTATGTCTCTTTGCAGACAACACAAAGATCTGCAACATAGTTGATACACAAGGTGGGGTGAAAAGGGTGAGAAGGGACTTGGCAAGGTTGGAGGAATGGTCAAATGTACAGCAGCTTAGATTCAATGCTAAGAAGTGCAAGGTAATGCACCTGGGAAACCAAAACCCAGGGGAAGAGTACATAATGGGGGGGTGAGATACTAACAACAACAAAAATGGAACGGGACCTGGGGTAGTCATATCAGATGACCTAAAGGTCGACAAGCAATGTGAGAGGGCAGTAAGGAGGGCCGGGGGGATACTGGGATGCATAGGGAGAGGCATCACCAGTAGAAAACAGGAGGTTGTTATCCCTCTGTACAGACAGCTGCTGAGACCCCATCTGGAGTACTGCGTGCAGTTCTGGAGACCCAATCTCCGCAAAGACATAAACAGGATGGAGGCAGTCCAGAAGAGGGCAACTAAAATAGTACAGGGTCTGCACCAGAAGACATATAAAGAGAGCTTAAGGAGCTTAATATGTATAGCCTCGAGGAAAGGAGGAGATGGGGACATGATAGAAACTTTCAAGTACCTCAAGGAATCAACAAAGTCAAGAGGGTAGCATCTTTCAAAAAAGAGGTGTGCAAGAACAAGGGGCTCAATTTGAAGATAGAGAGGCGGCTCAGAGGTAATTTAGAAGTATTTTTCCGAGAGGGTTGTGGATGTATGGAGCGGCCTTCCAGAGGAGGTTGTGGAGTCAAAAACAGTGGTGGAATTCAAGCATGCATGGGACAGTCATAAGGCAATTCTAGGGGGTTGGGGTAGGAAGAAGTAGGCTGTTGGTTAACTAGGATCTGCAGCTTATCCATTAGGTAGGGAAATGGGCATACTGGGTGGGCCAAGTGGTCCTTATCTGCTGTCAAATTCTATGTTTCTATGCTGTCTGTGAACTTTCAGATTTACTTGACCATGATGAGAACAACAGTACAGAAGCATTCTCTGAGAACATTGACTTTTTAACAGTGCTGCATCAGTATTATCATGTGACACCTCTGAGCAACATGCTTTTATACCTATGACTAATTCTGGTTTAAAAAGTAAAGGCATATTCTGCTTTAATCAGCCAAGACACCTTGTGGTAAAATATTTTGAAAAATGGTAAAATAATATTGAAGCACTTTTCTGCCCTGCCACAACCTCAGTACACCAACCTTTCTGTTAAGAAATGGGAGCTCTCCGAGAACTCAGAGAAATGCATTATATTATTATCAAACCAGCAAATGGGGGGAAGGGGTGCTGTGGTAATGCAGGACACATTTCAGTTTGTTAATGAAACACAAGCATAGCTTAATGATACTGACTGCTATTGATGCCTTACCTTTACCCTGTTTCAGTTTTTAAAAATGATCTGTATGATCTGGGAACAGGGCATTTAGTGAAAGCTGGAATGATGAAGATGGATTAACTTTTTTGGAAAAATGGTGTTCCTGTGATGCCTACCCTCTGCACACATCCTGAAATCCATAAGTCGTTAGAGAACCCCCTGGGTGACTGATTGTATTTGGTGTTGGCTCGCTCAGTGAGGATCCATCTATATTTGTGGACCACTTTCTAAAACAGACATTTTTGCAAAACAGCTGGCAGTATTAGAGATACCACTGACCTAATTCAGAAAATTGAAGGCTTCACTTGGAGGGAGGACTACTGTTGGATAGCAGTGGACACTGCTCGCCTATGCCTTCATCAGGCATGCTGATGGGGTTAGAGCTAGTAGTCGTTTCTTGAATCTGGCCCAGACATGAACAATGCACCAAAGCATTTTATAACTGAATTACTAGAATACTAGGAACAATTATTTCTGTGTTGGGAGAGGATTTTGGTGCGACTACAGGCACCACGAGGGTGCTGCTCTAGCTCCATCATATGCTAACTTGTTCTTGGTATTGTGGGAGGAGCAGACAGTGTTCAGGGTCTCCAACCCACCTCAGGCACATCATCAACATGGTTCAGATGTATTGATATAATTTGTGTCTTAGGTTGGGGTCAGGACACAGTGGAAAACTTTATTATGTGGCTAAATGACTCCTCCCGCCTCCCACCCCATGCTGGATTTTCAAGGTTTATAGATGCACAGGCCCCAGCTATACTGAATATATAGTGCCCAGGGCTTGTGACATTCTCCTGGCTGGTGATCAGGATTTTCTATCCAGTGCACCAGTTGCTGCAAGTTAGACCAGTTTTTTGCTAGTCTAGCTTGCGTCAATCTGGGTATCGTTGTCACAATACTTGCATCAAATATTAAGGTGCATGCTGCTGTAAAGTGGGAAACATGCCCTAACTGCGCCTGATGTACTAAAATTGGGCACAGTTGCAGCAAAGGTGTTTGGCACAGCTGCACCAAAAACTGGTTTGATGCAGGGCTTGATGCAAGTCCTGGGTTGCCCTTTTCTGGCCCCCGTGAATCTGACTTGCACATAGCAAGCAAAACAAGTATTGATTTTCTAGATACTAAATTACACTGCCTGTGTCTGAGCATAACAAAGTGGAAATATCACCTTACAGAAACCCCACTTCTGGCAACTCACCTCTGTGGGCATGTAGTTGTCACCCACATAGCCTTGTAGAAATCATACCATTTGGACAATTCCTAATAATAAAAACACAGTTGCAGTAATGAGGTTGCATTTGCCAAGGAAGCAGCCAAGCTATCTGAGCTCTTTCAGGAACGTGGCTACTATGCAATGGTTGTACAAAATCCACCAGAAAAGTGTGCAGAATTGACAGATAGACCATGTTATGGCCTAAGGAAGGAACACCTAAAAGCAGCGGTCCCAAAGTAATCTTTGTCACCATCTACAACTAGGGATGCAGCAAAGTTATTTTTGCAGGCAAATTTCATGCGAAGTGCACAATTTTGTATCTGTGCATCATTTCACGTAAATGTGCCTCTGAACCTGAAATTTGCCATGCCAATTTTGCTTTATAATTTCGCTTTATGGCTATAACACAGCTGCTATGGAAGAGTGAAACATTGCTAGAAATACAGTAGGTGGTAGATCCTCATGCAAGATGAGGAACTTGGTATACTTATGAGAGAAATACCCTGAATTTCCTTTAGAAAGGGTTGAGCCTTGGGAATCACCTGATGAATAGCCACTATGATGACACTGCTATGAATGACAGTACTAGTATCCATGGCAAAAATGGCTTTTACAGTTCAAACACTGCAACATGTGCTGTTTTACTGCCACAGAACCCACATTCGCTCACCCACAAAATGGCACTATACATGATCTTAAACAGTATATAGATTGTTAGGTTGAATTTGTTGTGTATGTCACATGGTATATGTGTGGGTTGGGTAGTGTTGGCAGCACTATTAGAACACTAAAGTGACACATCCAGCTGCATGTGCGGGCTATAATTAACAAAAACATGACAAGTGCTCAGAGTGCGCGCTTTAGTGAGAAAACACAACTCTCACAACAGGGGCCTTCACTTTAGGACACTTGAATGCATCAAATCCTCCAGGGATGGGGGAGATAGGTTTGAAACTCTTGTTGCAAAGAGAAACAAAGTCGATAGTGATGTTAGGGGCCTTGGCATCATGTTGTCTTAATGACCGAGTTGACTATAAACTTTTCCTCTGAGTACCTTATACCTTGCAATTCAGTCACTGTGGGAAAACTATATGCATCCTGTTACTGAATATCTGCTTACCTAGATAGCTGTTAAAAACTATATAAATGTATTATTCTTGATGGACAAATATTGGGAGGTATGCAGCAAGTGGGAAATGTTGCGTAGCCCACCTGGGGACAGGTGCGCCCATACCGGCATTCACCAATACCAGCCACCTGTCCATGGCTCCTCCCCCTCTGGCATGTAGGACTCTGCAGAGCAGCTGGGGGAGAAGTCGTCATCCTGGGAAGATATCCCATTCCCCCTGGGACCCTTAGTGGATCCTGCATGTTAGGAGGTGCAGGTCCGGGGCTGTGCATGCCGACTACAGGAACCCAGTCCCACACTGCACCATCCCGTCCCAGTGCCGCCGCTCCAGAAACTGCCAGGCACTCACCCTTCCAGCTGCCCCACCACCTCCTGTTGCCCAGTGGGCAGGAGCAGCACAGTGAGTCCTTTCCCAGTCACCCAGCGACTGGAGGCCTGTGTCCGTGGGGGCACGCAATGAGTTACGGCAGGGCCCCCCCTACTGTAACCAGTGCCCCACACTGCACCTATGTGGGCAGTACTACACAGGTTTGTACATACTGCATAGTGCTGGCATGCCTCTGGAATGCCCCCAGTGCAGTGCTGTCCACGGATGTGGGGGATTAGGTCATGATGGTCTGCATGCACCTGTTTGTGAATCTCGTGTGAGAGGCGCAATGGGTGTGTGGAGTGGCTATGCACCCCAGATACAAGTGCATAGCCACTCCACCCCATTCATGCATAGGTTCCATTATATGCAACAGCGATCTATGTCTTTTGGTCTCCTGTCTAGACCATCTGCCCCCCAAATACACATTATTTTTGTTCTCTTTTCTGCTTCTCGGTGTGATTTTTGGTGTGTGGACAACATAAACATCAGGAACATTCCTGAACTTATATGATGTATTTTGGTTCCCTACTTTTTGTACAATATTATTTTTCTGTCTTTTATTGCCCTTGTCTTTTTCTGTTAATCCACTTAGAACTGTGATTTAATACGTTTATAATTGGCCATGTGAATTTCTTTGGTCTAGATTAGTATGTCCTGTAGTAGTTAACACTGTATATGGAACTTAATCATTCATTTATTAGTTTTTCTTTATTATTATTTATTAAATTAGTTTCAGTACATACCACTTTGCACATAAACTGTTCTATATTGAATTTTGTAAAATCTGTTTTCTAATTTTACAATTGGGTTTATATACATCCCTGTCACTCACTGTCTTTTCATTTCTGAATTTGAAATTTACCAATGGTCACTTCATTGCACTGTTACTTGGGGTCAAAATGATCTGTCAGTCATGGCAAGCTCTTCCCACAATGAAGACTCTGGTGTGAGTCGATATATAGGGGTGTCGGCGATGGCATAGAATATCGTGTACACTTAGAAAGCTTGCCGAAAAAGTTTCTTGAATACAGCACTGATTTGGTTACGTGATTTACTTGGTGTCAGTTTATTTAAGTTGGGGGGCTTGTACACACGTTACTTTTTTTACAGGGGTGTGGGGTGAACCTTCAAATAAACCCCAATAAAAAGTAAGGCAGGTCAAAGTTACCAGATAGTGTAACTTGAGCTCTACACTAATAGTGTAGGTCTTACATGTACCCGATATACTTCACTATCACCGGGGTGTTTGCCTGATCTCAGCATCTTTATATGGACAACTAAAGCATCCTTGGACTTTTGTTGGTGTGTGCATAGCTTTCGTTTTTGCTTTGTATCCTGTTCCTGTGCTGGTACACCTTTGTTGACACTGGTATGCACCCCACCACAGCCTTCTCCAATTATAACATGGGTTGGAAATCTTCCACTTTCTGATTGGCTAAACACGATCTGAGACTCATTTCTTAATTTTTCTGAACTGTACAGGTTGAAAAATGTTTGGCAGTGTGATTTGGAATTCGAGGAACTTACATACAGAGTCCGTGAGCCCATTCACTTCTTATCGATTGTCAGTACAAACATGGCTGCCACCTTCTTCATATATAAAACTCTTAAACTGGGTCATAAATGCAGAATTCCCTTACATGAAAAAAATAACTAACTTATTAACTGACTGACTGACTGATGAACTAGCTAACTAACTAACTAATATAAAATAAATAATTGAATGTTCTGTCCTCTCATGACCCCTCCTTACACATATAAACAATTTAAAAATAAAAAATAAAAATCAAGTACTACTTAGAGTTTCCATTTCTGGAGTTTCTTTGATGATCTTAAAAAATTCCCTCCTATCCTTACCAGTTTGCCAAACAGCTCTCTGCTGCTTACCCTGCAACATGTAAAATCTTATCTCTAGCTCTACCTGAGGGTGTGTGTGTGTATACGCATGCATGTGTGCCAATGGAATTCTGCAGCATTTTGAATTTATGTATTCTATGTTACCTTTCCATGTGTGCTTGAGGTGTGAAATATGGCTATGTTGAAAATCTGGAATAAAAATATGAAAAATTGTCAAAGTTACACACGGGTGTAGAACCTGCTCAACACACGCTAGTAACGCAGTCATGTTTTGGAATTATTTCACCAAATTTTCAACATGGGCTTTTTGACACTCCCTCATGAACACTGCCACGGTTATTTTGTTACTCTGTTCCAAAGTTGATTTTGCACGGTGACTCGTTATTCTGCACAGGTGCAAAAACATATTTTGGGCATGATGTGAAAAATGACAGCTGTATTGTTCATGAGGAGATGTAAGAAAATGGCAATGTTGAACATCTGGAGTGAAAATACTAAATATTGGCAAAGTTACGAGTGTGCGAAGAAACTGCACAATGTATGCTCATAACGCAGTCATTTTTGAGACTTTTTGCACCAACTTTTTAACATGGGGTTCTTGAGACTCCACCTCATGAACACTGGCACTGCCATTTTGTTAATCAGTCCCGAAAGGTAATTCCACATAGTGACTGCAAAATCACCTTTTGGGATGGATTGATGAGATGACAGTGCTAGTGTTCATGAGGTGGTGTCCCAAGAACCCCATGTTGAAAATTTGAGGTCAAAATTCCTAAAAATGACTGAGATATCAACATAAGTTGAAAACCCCTTTGACAGCCATTATATGGCTTAACTTGATTCTTTCAGTTCGTGGTTCACCTTTGAAGAGTGCAGACATGTCTCAGACCAGAGAAGATTGCAGTCGCCAACCTCCGAAGGTAAGTATGGGATAAGGGTTGTGTGGGGAGGTAGGTGCACAGAGGGAGGTGGGGATGGGGAGGGTGATGTGGGAGATGATGAAGGACAGTTTTCTTTTCCCAGGTTTAATAATAAAACAAAAATATGTCGGGGGACTGTTTTTTTGTTTTACAGGTACATAATACATTTGGGGATACTGGGAATGGGCTACCCAGTGTCCCACACTGTTGGATGGAGGGGGGCTACTGCTGATGAGGGGACTGGGCACCCCATTGCTGGCAAACATATTGGGGGACCACAGCAACACTGCTGGGGGGGACATACTGGGAACACTGGGAGTGGGCTCCCCAGTGTTCCACAATTATATTGTGGATCTCTCTACACAACTGAGGAAATTGGGAGTGGGCTACCCAGTATCCCACACTGTTGGGGAGGCCTACTGCTGACACTGGATTGGGCAACCACTGTCGCAGTGATTCAACACTTTTATAATAATATTCCTCAACCCCTTCCCCTTCCCCTTAGGAGACACAAAAGGGGAAAATCAAGTAATTATTAGGTAAACACTTGTTGTTTACCCAATCAGGGCCTGAGGAATCCAATTCTGAGGTCTGTTTGCCTAAAAATGAGCAGGGGATATTGCCTGGAAATTCCCCTTCCCCATACTGTCAAGCGGGCAAGGTAGTGTCAGGATTCTGCCACAATTTGTGGCACACACTACCACCCATAAAAATATTTTGGGACCACATACCCCCAAAATAATGACAGAAGCGTGTTCCTCGGCACCCAATTAGGTAAACGCAACTGTTAGTGTTTACCTAGGGGCAGAATTTTTTAAAATATTTAAGTTTTTCACCATCGTTAACTGAAAACAAGATGTCAGAAATCAGAAATGAAAACTGAAATTATGATCAGTAAAATGCAAATGGTAAATGGCTTTTAACATTTGAACATTTACTGTTCAAATTGTAAATGACATTTACCATTCAAACAGTAAATTGCAAATGGTAAATGACATTTACTAGTCGCAATTTACTGTTCAAACGGTAAGTGTCATTTACTGTTCAAACAGACTGTCATGCATCCAAGACAGCTTCCTGATGCAAATGGTCAGTGAACCAATCAGGTTAGGGAATACCCATGACCTCATGTTGTCAAATGGGGAGTTTGTGAGGGAACTTAGAGTGGAAGAACCACTGGCGGGGAGTGACCACCACTCAGTATGGTTCACATTGGATATGGGTAAGGAATGAGTGGAATCCAGCACAAGGATGCTGGACTTCAGGAGGGCCAACTTTGGGAGGATGGGAGAAGTGGTAAAAGGGTAACTGGTCAGAATTCAACCTAGTCTGGGCACTAACCAGAGGTGGAAGCTCATAAATCTGGGGATAGTGGAGACAATCAGAACCTGCAGCAAGGCCCAGAGCAAGAAAGCTAGGGTAAAGAAACCTAGCTGGGTGAACAAGGAGGTCATGGAAAAGGTAAGGAGGAAAAGAGCTGCCTTTAGGAAGTACAAAAAAACAGGGAGGGGGAGGACAGGGAGGAGTACCTGAAGGAATTGAAGAAGGTGACAAGGGCAGTAAGGGCAGCCCAGGCATCTACGGAGCTCAGGCTGGTGCAGGGCATTAAGAAGGGGGAGAAGGACTTCTTCAGGTACATCAGACAGAAAAGGAACTGTAAGGACCATATAGTAAGGATTAGGAAGGAGGGAGGTTGGGTGGAAGCAGGGGGTGATAAGGCAGAAGCACTAAATGATTGCTTCTGCTCAGTATTTACTATGAAGAAGAGGGGGGTGATACTCAAGGGGTAAGGGAAGGCAGAATCGGGGGATGGTTATGGACAGGGGAAATCACGGAGGACAGGGTTCTGGAGGATATGAGGGCACTAAGGGTAGACAAGGCACCAGGGCCAGATGGCATCCACCCCAGGGTACTGAAGGAGCTGCCAGAGGTCCTAGCAGGACCTTTGGCATATCTGTTTAATGCCTCACTACACTCAGGGTGTATATCTCAGGATTGGAGCAGGCTCATGTGGTGCCCCCACAAGAGCAGCCCCAAGGATGAACCAGGAAACACAGACCGGTGAGCCTCGCATCATCTAGGCAACTGGACAGGGGCCATGAGTGGATGTCCTGTATCTGGACTTCAGTAAGGCATTTGACTCAGTGCCACATGGGAGGCTGGGAAGTAAGTTAGAAGGCACAGGAGCGGGCGCAAAGCTGGTGAGATGGGTAGGAAACTGGCTTCAGGGAAGGCAGCAGAGGGTGCTGGTGGGTGGGGAGCTCTCATCCCCAAGGGTAGTGACGAGCAGTGTTCCACAGGGCTCAGTGCTGGGACTAATGTTGTTTGGGATATTCATTGCAGACATATCATTGGGCCAAGGTGCAAGATCAGTTTGTTTGCTGATGACACCAAGATGGGAGTGGTGGTGGACAACCTGGGGGATGGCAGGGGTTGCAGGATGATCTGGCAATGCTGGAAACCTGACCGGACACCTGGCAACTGGGCTGCAAGGTGCTGCATTTTGGGGTGAAAAACCCAAGGAGGAGTTACCAGCTGGGGGGACTGCAGCTAGCTGAGACAGAAGAGGAGAAGGATCTGGGGGTGCTCATTACAGGGTCAATGAACAACTAGGCACAATGTAGGAAGGCAGCTGCAAAGGCCAACAAAATGCTGGTTTGCATTGCAAAGGGTATATCCTCGAGGAGGGGGGAGGTGATTCTGCTACTGTATAGATCATTGGTTAGACCGCACCTGGTGTACTGTGTGCAGTACTGGAGCCCGTATCTGAAGAGAGACATGAAGTTACTGGAGGGAGTGCAGTACAGGGTGACAAAGTTGATCAAGGGGCTGGGGGACTTACCATATGAGAGGAGGCTGAGGGAGTTTAACATGTACTCATTGGAGGAGAGGAAAGGCGGGGGGGATATGACTGAAACCCCCAAGTACATGAAAGGAATAAACAAGACAGGTACAGAAGGGCTGTTCAAAGTAAGGGAGGGGAGGAACACCAGGGGCCATGATATGAGACTGGAGGGAGGAAGGTTCAGGAGAGAGATGAGGAGACACTTTTTTACAGAGAGGGCGGTAGCTGGGTGGAATGCATTACCAGCAGAAGTGGTATCCAGTAGAACAGTGGACTGCCTCAAAAGAGGCTGGGAGAGAGCAAGGGGGAGGGTCAAGGGAGGGAAAAGGGAGGAGGAAGTGCAGCTGCAGAATAAGGGTGCTAGCTGCACATTTAGGCAGAACTTGATAGACCACTAGGCCTTTATCTGTTAGCAAATTTTGTATGTTCATATGTTCATTATCTATCACAAAAATCATAATAATTCAAAATGATAATATATTTTAAAACCAAAACATCTAAAGGCACACCCTTGGCACACACCCATCATCCCTGAAAATATCAAGAGGCAAATTTAATTCTGTGTGTGCTGAACAAGACAACAAAATCACGTTATCCTAAGGGGAAAAGTTCCTTTCACGTTTTTGACCATTTATATCTCCAAAACCATAAAAGCTGCTGTCATGGAACTTTTCACATCTAGTGACACTGACAACATGACAGCACATACCAATTTTTGGGTTAGTTGGTTGTAAAATGGCACAGTTATGAAGGTGCACAAATTAAGATTTAACATTGAAAGGCAGTATCAACCCTAACTATAAAGGTGCTATCGTTCCCTTATAATACAGTATATATATATATATATATATATATATATATATATGGAAATTATGTGAACATTTGGAGAAAATTAATGACAGAAATTAGCAGATGAGTAGGTACAGTAAATGATATTGAGATAAACTTAGATTTTGTTCTTGGCAGTTGAAAGAAAATGTTGTTCACATCTGCAAGAGGGTATGCCTTACCTTGTGGAGTGAGTACATTGATTAGGAAGGCACAGTCAACCCATTAGCTGACTTAAAATTGCTTTCATAAACGTGCTCTCTTTTTGGACAGTAATGGCTAATACTGTACATATAAAAACTTTACTTTTGAAGACTGTACTTATAGTCATTCAGCACTTTGCAAGTAGTAGGGTTTATTCCAGACACTATCCTTTCAGCTAGTCAGTGTTGCTCAAGGCTAGTGTGTCACGAGTGGAGAGTGGAGCAGTGTTTTCACTCTCTTTCCCCATGAAATGGAGTGTTCATGTTATAAAGGCTCACTACTGAACTTCAAGTAACCTCTCAGGAAGTTGGGAAAATAAAGTGAGGCCAGCGACCCTTTGTCTCTTCCAGAAAGATGGCCACAATATAACCTGACAGCTAAATTGATTGTACAGTAATTGATGTGTGTCATATGGAGCAAATCTTTTAACAGTCATGAACAGAAATTGCTAGGTTCTACTTTTTAATCTATTACTAATATTTTTGTGTGCAGGATTTAGGGCGTTTCAAACTGCTCCTTTTAAAGCTGCAGGTCTGTTCCCTGAGACAGAAGATTGATGGACATGGCCCTCTCTAACCCGCCAGTGCTTCTACAATACTTGGGAACAGACTCTAATTTAATTTTAATCTACAGTTTTGCCTGCCTGCCACGGTCACTGGTACCAACACCTGTTACAGACACTGGCATCAGCACCTGCTGAGCCAGGCTGCTACTGCCCCTTCTGTTTCTGCCTGTCCACCATCCATTTCAAATGCCTGTCTACTCCAGGCCTTCTACTGCCATCTGAGCCACTCAGCTTGTCCCCTCTGGCATGACCCGAAGAAAGTGGGCAGAAACCTGGCCCAAGAAATATTAACCTTTGTAATGCTGGCATCAGGGGGGAGGCATGGGGCTCAGTCAAGGACTTGGATTTGGGATGGGGCAAAATGAATGCTGTAAGCAGCATTTTCCCTCCTAGTTATCCCCCTTACACCTCCCTGAAACTGCTGCATGTACCATTCACTGCATGCCAGCACTGCATTTAGAAACAGACATCACGCCTGTTCCCTCCTGTCCCAGACCCTGATAAGGCTGCCTCTACAGTACTCTCACAGCATCACCAACACAAGATGGGCTGGTGGGGTTGCAGCATGAACCTCAGTTCCCCACATGGCAGGGTGCCACACTCCACTAGTGCCAGCAGGACCAGTGATCATACTCTAATTAATTTTCACCATGCTGACAGCTGTCACTTTGGGTCATTCATCTATTTACTATGGAGGGGGCTCCACTATTTATATGATGCTTTGTCAAAACCATATGTTGAGTAGCTATTTTTTCTTGAATAATACTGCAAGTTATTTATACCTGTCCAAAACACGAGTCTTATGTACATGTGGATAAACTGAAGATGTTACTCTTTATTGTCCTTTCCTAGCTACTCATGAGAATGCAGAGTGAAATACTATACATAACAGCATGGGTGCCTTTGGTCAATAGTGGCTTTATATGTTATTATCTAATGTTGCTTGTAGAGATTGTTGGACATTGATATTGCAGTTAGATGTTCTTTGGTGCAGTATTAGCCACTGCTAAGCAATTTGAATCACAAATTGTAGTGAAAAAGAAATAATGTGACCAACTGGGAATTGAACCCAGGTCCCAGGAATACCATCACAGTGCTCTAACTGCTGAGATAAAGACTCACATGGTTGGACCTGGGGTCCCCGGACACACTTCCTTTCTCTCGTATTGCATATCTCGCAACTAAGAATAATCAAGATGACAATTAGATTTTTTTGTGGTGCAGTATTAGCTTCTGCAAAGCAATTTAAATTACAAATTGTAGTGAGAAAGAAATAATGTGACCTATTGTGTCTCACTCTTGTACTTTCTGAGCCTCTGCATCAGGTTAATCTACAATATCAATATGCCTCAACTGGAACTATGTTTTTGTCTTTTGCTAAGTGTTTATACAGGAAACAATATTTTATTAATAAAGTTATTAAACTTTTTTTCTATTTTTCAAATACAGCACATTTTATAAGAGCAGGATGATACTTTAGGGATGTGTAGTTATGGTCAATGATTACGTTTTCTCTTGTGTGTTTAAGAGAACTGCACTGAACCTGTAAGTCATTTTCACTGTAAAGACCATTTTTAAATATTGGCTTCAATTCTGTGACTGTTTCAGCTCTACAGAATTTCTAGTTATCTTTGTGGTTGTTTCTGACATACACACAGATAGTACCATTTAGACCTTTGTGCTCAGTTCTTCTATTATTGGCACAATGCATCAGTGTTCTATTACAGAACTCTATAGATGAGAGGGACACAAAGTATATCATACAGTTCCAAAATGGTACTTTATATCTGAGTGTAAATTGAAACACCACCGTATTCTAAGAGGCCTGTAAAGAGGGAATAATAACATAATTGGAACCAGAACTTAAAAATAAATGCTACTGGGGAAAATGGCTTATTGGTTAAGTGCAGTTCTCCTTTAAAGGCACACATCCCAAGCACCATGTGCCTAACAAGACACTCAAGGAGTGTGATTATTGACCCATAATTACTTACTCTAGTGGGTCTTATTGCATGCATATCATCCTTTACCACTGTATGGACATATCTTTTCTTCCTCCTTACAATTTTTAACATACCCTTAGCATGGCATCAATTCAAATCTTAATCTTGCTAATTCTCTCCTTCTTTTCAATGTCATGGAGTCCGTTATGCAGTGGAGTCTAGCTTTTATGTGAAAAGTTATTATCTAAACCATATGGAATTTGGAAGCTAATGTAAAAAAAATGTATGAAGGAGCTGATTCTGCTGGGCTAAACAATATTTTGAACCATGGGATCACACAGATAGTTTATTTACTCTTAGTTTTCTCCTACTGGCAGGTTTGCATTCTGGAAAAATTGGCAATATGCTGGATCATCTTCTTTATAACAAACTTCAATGCATGCCAGGATCCACTCCATTGGGGTGCAGAGTTTTGGTTGAGCATCACTTACAGAGGTGTGAACCTCAGGGCAGCCAGCGGTCCAGACATAGCACACTATGCTACCATCTGGACAACCTGGGTCAGCGTCGAGATTCAGGCCCCATTCTCAGGTAACTGATGCCACTGTATTGCTTGAGACCACTTGAGCAGCTCCTGAGGATGGGGCTGGTGTTCCATTGCTGCTCTGGTAACTCAAAGAAGTTGAATGCCACAGTTCTGAATTTTTTTTTCTCCCCTTCATGCCTCGCAACCCACCACTCCTTCAGGCTGCCTAGGTCCCATCCACTCCGCCTGTCCCCTACTGAGCCATCCAACCCCAAATCACAACCATTCCTGGGGTAACCCGGATGTAACCCCTCGCTGGGCGGGTCCCCCTCCTCCAAGGGGGAAGGCACCAGGAGGGGCACCCAGCACACATATCTAGCCCCAGGGTGCTGCTGAGGTGAATGGTCTCCTTCAGGGCATCGGTGGCAGTGGTGGACCGGCAGCTGTCATCTGGTCGGTCACAAAGTGGATTTTCCGCTTTTTGGCTGTTCCATCCTATATGTGTCTGCAGAGCTTCTGGTCTCCACCAGAGGCTGCTGCAGCGTGACGTCGACCCACAGCCCACCCCAGGAGAGGAGAGCAGTCCTATGGATGCTCAATCCTCTCCTTTCCTCCAGCCCCAAGTCCTGAGTCCATTCCCGAACCGGGTTGCTGGCATGGTTTGAGGTAAGGTGCCAGCAACTCAACCCTCTATGCCACCGGGCTGGCGTAATGTTTATTTATTTATTTATTTTTTTTTTTAAAGCCTTGTTATTATAATATGATTCTGGCTGGTCTTATAACCACTGTATTTTGTACACTCATTGCATTTTGTTTCTTTGGAATTCATTACTTGTACAGTACCTTGCTTTTATTGTTCAGGTACATACACCCATCGTCATTTTATCTGTTATTACTGTTACAGAAATGTAAAGTGATGCATATTGGCAGGAATAACCCTGGAACAACCTATTGGCTAAATGGGGTCAAACTCAATGCCTCAAAAGAGGAAAGGAATCTAGAAGTTATTAGCAGCGACATGCTTAAAGAAACCAGCCAATGCAATGCAGCATATAGTAGGACCAACAAAAAGCTGGGATGCATAGGGAGAGGATTTGACAGTAGGCACAGGGAGGTGATACTTCCATTGTACAGATCTATGGTGAGACCCCATTTGGAATACTTTGTACAGGTTTGGAGACTATACCTTAAGAAGGATAAGGACAGGACAGAGACCATTGAGAGAAGGGCAACCAAAATGATACAGGTGCTTCAGGGGCTGCCGTACGAGGTCTGCTGGAGGCAATAAACTTGACTCACTCGAATCTAGGAAAGAAAGGGGGATATGCTAGAAACCTTTAAGTACATAAGGGTTTAAATTCAATACTCTATGCTGAACTATTCACCAAGGCTCCCAACTTAAACACAAGGTGGCATGGATGGAAACTGAGGGATGGGAGTTTCGAAGAGATCTTTGGATGCACTATTTCTAAAACTTAATATATTTTATTAAGATATATAACATCAGAACACAAAAACATAACAATCAGTAAGTACAGTCAAAACAAAAATACAGTAGTCAAAATAAGACAAAGCAGCACTCCGTCTGAAATACGATATTACAAATAACTATTCTTCATAAAGCTAGGGTAAAAATATCAAACAATGCAGCATACAAAAGTGAGACATATAATAATTGACATATAAATTACTACTATAATCTAATTAAGCTAAGTCTAGCCTAAACCAGTGTAATCAAAATATAATAAAACACACAGTCTTGGTAGTAATAACGTCAACTCCTAGAGAAAAACTCTATAGAATTAAAATATTTAACTCAGTTGTAGAAGAATATTAAGCTGCTCCCATCTCTGTGTATACCTGGGAGATTATGTCAGAGACTAGCTAGTGATTTTCCATCCTAAGGATAGTGGGTATTTCGCATGTCATTCCTTATACAAGAGGGCTGATTATCTAGCCAATGCCTCAAGATTACTAATTTAGCCACTGCAGAAATAAGGACCATGTGGTACCTCTGAGAACCCAATAACTGAGAATTACCCAATACCAGAAGGCAAAGTTCTGGTGTGAAGCGCTTCTGTATGCCTAAGGTAGGTCTAAATGGGATTAATTTGAGACCAGAAAGTCCATACATATTGACAGTCCCATAATAGGTGATGAAGGATACCCTCTTGCACATTACATCGTTTATATAGCGCGTTGATAACTTTCCAAACTTAAACATGTGTTGTGGGTGTAATATACATTGGGCGTGCCCATGCATACTCTGTACATCCCGATATTCAGCCTGGGATGTGCTGAGTCCATGCATGTGCAACCCCTACTTGTGCTGCACAAAGTTGATCCAACAAAAAAGGAACAACGGCTGGCCACCCCACAGGTGAGCTACCATATTGCAGGGCGCAGCACAGCAGCTGCCACCTGTGGGTGTCCACCCAGCTCCGGCTGCACCTCCAGTGGCGGCGCCCCCATGCCTGATCACGGGCATGTGTAAAAATAAAGATATTCCAATATTCCTGGTGGTCCAGTGGACTGCTTTCAGTCCGATCACGGGCATGTGTAAAAATAAAGATATTCCAATATCCTGGTGGTCCAGTGCACTGCTCTCAGCCTGATCGTGGGCATGTGTATAAAAATACGTACACTATCCCTGGTGGTCCAGTGGACCCCCTTCCCACCCACACTGATCCCCCACGCCATGCTCCCCCATCAGTGGCGGGCAGCACACCCACCCCTGCCGCCCACTGCCGCCGACTGACACCATAGGTGGGCTGTACCCCCATTGGTCTGGCGTGAGCCAATGGAAGTGCAGCCCGTGCTGTACTACATTCAGATCATATCTGGAATGTGCAATTTGTCTGAACACACTTCCGACAACTCGCTATAACATGAAACTCTCTAGTCAGCGAAGCGGCGGCGGTGGCAAAAGCGAGTGGTGCTACCACCACCGACTGGGGGCAGCGGGTGGTGGGGATCAGTGGGTGGATGGAGAGAGGGGTCCGCTGGACCACCAGGGATATTGGAATATTTTTATTTTTACACATGCCCGCGATCGGGCTGAGAGTGGTCCACTGGACCACCAGGGACATAGGACAATATTTTATATTTACTGAAGCCCGCGATAGGGCTATAGGGGACATTGCCGTGCTGTGCAAGGGGTGTCAGTCCCCGATGGCTGCTGCCTGGCAGGGCGCCAGGTGCAAGTCTCCAGGGATAGGTGCACCTGCATGCAAATGGGGACATAATGACATAAAAATGGCCCTTTGCCTAGCCCATTATGGCCCCATTTGCATGTGCACTTTTGAATATCGCGGTTGCTGCGCTTGGCACAATGGAACTTGCACCAGCGCATCCCCTGCTCCACTCTGGCCACTTGCACTGGTGCAGTGCAGCTGCACCATGTGCACTGTGGATGCCAGGGTGTGCAATTCAACGATGCTGTGCCATGGCGCAGCTCTTTGAATATCTTCCAGTCAATGCCCATGCGCGCCAAGTTGCACTGTGCCCAGGCTTGCGCCACAGCCTGGCGCATTTTGAATATCTGGGCCTAGGTGTTAAGGCTCTGATTGAGCATAACTTATATTCAGTAGTCCATTTTGTTACAGCTGATCTTGCCAGATGGTAAAATCTCCCTCTGTCCCACTGGGGTAGACTCTCCCCAATTTGTACGAATGTCCTACCCAGGATACTTTATTTCCTTAGTATGTTAGGTGTACCCATACACCAGACTTGGTTTACAAAACTTCACCAAGTAATCTCAACCTTTTTATGGAAAGGTAAAAGACCTTGAACAGCTTTTGCTAAATTGGCATTGGCAAGGAAACATTGGGGGGGGGCCTACAGTTTCCAAATTTTTATTGGTACTTCACATCCCAAGCTAGTAAATTTCTGGCCTGGAGTCTCATTGATCTCGGGGTTGATCCAGACCAACCTAGCCCCTTTTGGAAGGACATTGAAGCATATCTGTGTAAATCCCATGGTATTTCCATATAGGCCTTGCCCCATATGTCCTGGTCTAGATTGCCAAATGCTTGTGTCACAACCCCATAGGTTGGGCGGTGCAGATCAATGTCCAGCTCTGCCGACTTATTAAGTATTCTGCTCAGAGGGATCCAATGCAGCCACTTTGTCTTAATCCCAGTCTGAAAATCGCCAACAAACCCATCCCCTTATCCTTCCTTCCACAAGCACACTACAGAACCTTTCATGTATCCTGCGGGACAATGATTTTATTACATTTGATGAGTCTCAGGTTCTTAATGCCCTTCCCCAGTATTCTTCATTCTTATTTGTGCCGCTTACCCACTCTGTATAAAGCTTCTTGGGCTTGCATGCTTAGCGGCTAACAAGGATAGAATACCGTACTTTTAGCTGTATTGGCAGCTAAACCTCATGCAATGTCAACCTTATATAAAGCACTTAGAGACATTGTAGGGTCTCAATTACAGGCACGGTGTACTTACTGGGAAAAGTAATGTCTGAGCTGCTCTATAACCCCTCCCTGGCAATATATCCATAGATATATAAAAGTTGACAAATTGCACTTACTGCAATATAAGATCTTACACATAGAAACATAGAAACCTAGACGTTGATGGCAGATAAGGACTGCTTGGCACATCTAGTCTGCCCATTTCCCTACCTACAGGATAGGCCACAGATCCTAGTTAACCAACAGCTTATTTCTTCCTACCCCCCCCCACAAGAATTGCCTTATGTCTGTCCCATGCATTCTTGAATTCTCCCACAGTTTTAGACCCCACAACCTCCTCAGGAAGGCTGTTCCATGCATCCACTACCCTCTCTGTGAAATAATACTTCCTCACATTGCCCCTGAACTGCCCCCCCTCTATTTTTAAATTTAAATTTAAACACTGTTGCGCCATGCACAACCTTTTTGAATATCTGGGCCCTAGTGTCAATCGAATGCCCAGATAGTTGAGTTCATATGCAGACCAGCACTTCTGTAATTGTAAAGGTATAGTAAGTCACTTGTTAGAGTTCTCAAATTAAGAAACATTATAAGTGTCTTAGATAAACTGAGCTTGTAACCTGACAATCGCCCAAAGACTGTAAGGGCTTTAAGTGCAACAGGAGAGAGGGTTCTAGGATTAGTTATGTGCAGTAAAATATCATCTGTGTAAGTGGATAATTTGAAAGAATGAGACCAATCGATATTCCCAAAATTTGGGAGTGCTGTATAGTATGCCTGGTAAGAGGCTCAAGGTAAATATTAAACAAGCAGGGTGATGGGGTACCTTGGGTCCCTCCCCATAAGGAAAGGATTCAAATAGTATACTGTTACAAAATACTCTTGCCGTGGGGTTAGACTAAACAACTTGGTCCACTGATAAATTCTTCAAGAAACCAAAAGCAGTCAGAGTTTGAAAAAGAAAGGACCAGAAACTCAGTCAAAAGCTTTTCGATGTCAGGAGACCACCACAGCAGGTGAGTCAGATCCCTAGATGGTGAAATTAAATGGAAAATGTTATGCATATGATCTGTCACTAATCAGCTGTGCATAAAACCAGTTTGTTCCCAACCTATTAAAGGCTACCAAAGCACTGCTAACTGCTTTGCAAGGATATATAAAAGGTTTCATCAACATTCAATGGAGAGATAGGCTGGAAATTGTTTAACTCTGGTGGTCTTTACTCAGTTTGGGGATAAAAGTAAAAGCTTCTAGTAAATCTGGGGTAAAAGTATTAGACTGGTAACAATTGTTATAAAATCCATAAGATGAGGCACCAGTTCAGATTTAAGGAAAAATAAAAATGGGAAAAGCCATCTGACCCAGGCAATTTATCTGGCATGAGAGCAGAAATGGCTTTCTCAACTTCTGGGACAGTGATCTGAGTAGTTTAAACCTGTGATAAAAGGGGATACAACTGTGGAAGGTCAGCTGCTCCAAGATAACCTGAGGATGCAGAGACCCTCTCAGGCCCCTCTGTCTCCTCTCCATAGAGCTGCTTATAATGAGCCCTATGCATTATACCTAGGCGTGCAGAAACCATGCATGTAGGCATAGATATGGGTGAATGCTGTGCAGCAGGGGTCCCATGGACCCTACGTGGCATTCATGAATGGAGCACAAAGCAGTATTACAACTGGATTCCCCCAGCCGTGCTAGCAGCAACACACCTGGGGATGTTCCAGGCAAGCCCGCACTATGCGGCATGCACAGAGTTGCATAGTGCAGCACACTGGGGTGCATAGGAGTGTGGCCATTATGCCAGGGTGCATCTTGCCTTAAGTCCCCTATGTGCCCTGCCCTGCACCAGCTGAGGGCGTCCCCATGGAGTGGGCATCCCCCAGAGTGGGCCATCCCCAGCCCTGTACTCCAGAGGCAGACCCCCCACACACAATGCAGCCCCAACCCCCAATGCAGCACCCCCCACCCCAGGGCAGCAGCAAGGTGCCCATGCTGCCCACAACTTGACACAGTGCCAGCATGGCACCAGGAGGGGCACAGTACCCCCTACATGGCTGCACCTGTCCCTGCCCAGCAATACCCCCACACACACCTGCAGCACTGACACCCCTCTCCTGCATGGTCCATCAGTGCTGCATCTTGGGATGACTGGCAGCACTGCCCACCACACACCTCCACGGCCGCTGAACATCTGTCATCTGCAGGGGTGCACAGCCAACAACATGCCTGGCTGCATAAAGGATACACTATAGGATCCAGGCTGGGTATCTGATTGGATGCCCCCCTGGGTCAGCAGTTCTGCCCCGGCCACCCTGCACAACCCCTGGCATGGCCGTGGACAGGTGCCATGCAGGTGCATGTGGTCATGCATACCATGCACCCTGTGCCTGTCTGGGGCCATGTAGGTACACTGGCAGGGTACGTGCCTCAGGTGTGTACTTCCCACCTGTTAGTGCATAGCCCTCAGTAATTTCTGAATTACCTTGCAATGTCTCTAGGTGCTGTAAGTATAGAATTACCTGATACTGACTGGACAGCCCCAATCAGGCAGGATAATTCCATTTGTTTAATACACATAGCTAAAATTTGCCTGCTTTCTCATCAAACATCTCATAATTAAAACATGCACGATAAAGAGGCATGTTAGGCTGGTTCTTGATTGAGCTCCACATATGTTGTCCATTCCTGGTTAAGCCGCATCCAGTCAGCATCATGGGAATCAGAACTAATGTTCTTTTTCAACTGATGAATGGACTGTAGTAACTCCTGTGCTTGTTTTCCCTATGCTGTTTCCTAGATGAGGCTAGCCAAATGACTTCCCCTCGAATCCTACATTTATAAGCACTCCAGCAGGTGGTGAGCGACTGCACTAAGAGCTTTTTAAGTTCAAAGTAATCTCTAGTAAGCTGTTTTATTTTCTTGCAACACCACTCATCTTTCAATAGATGATTATTTTATCTCCAGTGCTTTTCTCTGTCCTGAGATGGAGACAGATGCACAGAGAGGGATACTGGAGCATGATCGAGATAACCTGACTATGGATCTCACAAGCGGGTATCCTTGATGAAACTTGTACTGTCAGGGCATAATCAATCGAGAATGGGTGCCATGTACAGGGAGGAAAAGTAAATTCCCTGTCTGTGGGTGAAGGTTTCCCAGAGATTCACCAGTCCATCATGGTCCATGAGATCTCGGAGAGCCCTCTACGCTGGTGATAGCCCTTTTTGGCCCTGCCAGGATCTGTCCAAGGTTTCATCAAATGTGATATTCCAATCTCCCATAATGCTTTCTAGAAAAGTATTGAAAGATGACAGGATATTCAAGAGATTTGAAAACAAAGAGGGTGAATCTGTATAATGGCCATAAACATTACCCAATAATATGTCATATGTCCCCACTTGAGCAGGCAAAAAGAGGTAACGACTGTCTGGGTCAGCCAGCTCTTGCACCACCTGAAATGGAAGGTGTTTTTGTATTAAAATCAAAATCCCCACCCTATGGAAGCTGGTACCTGCTCCAAATGAGTGGCCTACCCATAAACAATGAAAATAATAGGCGTCTTTTGCCATAATGTGGGTTTCTTGAAGCATAGCTGTGTCTGTCTTAAAAGTAGTGAGATGTGTCAGCACCCAGGTATGCTTCAGAGGGGAATTACCCCTTGATATTCAAGTAACACTGGTTAAGTGCGGAACTGCCATTATGTGAGTGGAGTGTTGCAATAAAGGTACTCATCAAACATGGGGGGGAAGCCAGAGATGGTCATATACTCTTCTAAAATTAACTCAGGACATATTAAATGCTGCTCCATATATTAAAAAGACAAGAAACCATTCTGTACCTATATGCTCCTGAAGTTTACAAGAGGGGTTAAGCCCCCAAAACACTCAAACAGCTAACATTCAGAACTAGCAAGGCAAAAAATCCAGACAACAATAACCAACAATAAATTAGTGAATATGAAACCTTCCCCTGTGTACCCCAACCAAGAATGGAAGGGGAAGGAAAACACCCAGAAAAGGGGCACAAGGCCCCAGGACTCTGGATGGATCATGACTGTGGAACCGCGATACGGGCAGAGAATGCAGACATTATACAAATGGCAACAGCCAATTAGAGGTACAAAAAAAGGGGATTAAAAATAAAGGAAAAATAGAGACACCCTGCACCTTATTCCACCCTTGTTACAGGGTCTGTATATTCTGTGATCCCATGATGGATGACATCTGAATTATCCAGATTCAGAAGACACAGTTCAAAGGTCTCACAGATAAAACACAATCCATGAAGGTGCAGTCTCTGGTATAAGTCCAAAAGCATAGAAGAAAGGCAAAGCGACAAGTGAAATGTAGCCACTAGTCAAGAAGCATCACCAGTCTGAAATGGCCAATACCAATGTTTAGGCCCTATACGTGATATGATCATGAAATGTTCAGTCCCAAAAAACAGCAGTCTGCTTAGGCTTCAGCTCTGCTTTACTCCAGCACAAAAGTCCCAACATTTCAAGGAACAAATAAATTCTTAGGATAAATAAATAGGCATGTAGAGGTGTGTAAGAACAAGAGGGCACAATTGAAGATAGAGGGGGGGCGGCTCAGAGGTAATTTAAGGAAGTATTTTTTCACAGAGAGGGTTGTGGATGCATGGAACAGCCTTCCGGAGGAGGTTGTGGAGTCAAAATCAGTGGCAGAATTCAAGCATGCATGGGATAGTCATAAGGCAATTCTGGGGGGTTGGGGTAGGAAGAAGTAGGCTGCTGGTTAACTAGGATCTGCAGCTTATCCAGTAGGTAGGGAAATGGGCAGGCTGGGTGGGCCAAGCGGTCCTTATCTGCCATCAAATTCTATGTTTCTATGTTTCTATGTAGACCAACTTGAAAACTAAAGAGCATAAAAAGTCATTGCTCATAAGCTGTCCACAGACCTAGGGCTGCCCATACACATCATGGCAAAGCATCGCCATTACAGGACTAACTCACCTTCTCAGGTCACAGACTTTTAGGAATGGAGAAGGAGAGAAGGAAAGAGTTTAGCTACAGTAGCTCCATTCTTGCTTGCTCAGCTGAAGAAACTCCATTGTCCCAGATTGTAGCTACAATCAGCCTGGTGGGGTACTGCATGTAAAATTTACCCCAGCTCCATAGAAGGCTTGTTTGATTTTCTCTATAACCAAACTGGCACTCCCGAACTATTGGCTTGGTGTCACTAAATATGAAGAATGGGCATGCATTCCAAGCCAGGAGACTTTTGTGAGCTTCCTGCAAAATATGTAATTTGTCTTGTTAGTTAAAACATCACAAAATAATAGCTCAGGGCTTTCCTGTGGGGTGGTTGGGGATGCAAGGAGTGATGAGCCACTCGATGGAATATGAGCCACCCTGCACAAAGAAAGGATATCAGAGCCTTCAGTCTGCTCTTGGATGCCAACAATTAATAAATTATTGTTTCAACTGCAGGCTTCAAGATCATCCATCTTTAATTCAATTTTAACTAGGTGTTTCTTCATTTTGGTGATCTCACTAGTTTCCCATGCCTGGGTGACCTGTAAAGAGCTTATCTGGACTTCAGTGTCTCCCAACTGGCAGTGAACTACTTTTAATGATTGCAACTCATCAACTACCTTTATCAGGGTGAGTTTCATGCCAGCCATATCTGCTAACAAAGGTCCAACTTATCCGGCTCAGGCTCATTTTGGGGAGTCCAGAGTGGGTCACTTGCGGGAGGTTGTGGCCTGTGTGCTAGTGATGGCAATAGCTCAATAACTACAATTTTTCTGTATTATTCTCTATTTCGTTTTCATCGAGGGCATCGCTGGAGCCAACATATAGGTTGCAGAGTGCAGAATACAAAAGAAAAGAATACCAGCTGTTGACTGCTAAAATAATAACAAAGAGCATCACATGACTCAGGAAGCACTATCTCTCAGATAGGATTGTGGAGCCATGGAACAAAATACAGTACAAGTCACATTAAACTGTTCCATCTACTCACTGGTGTAGAATTTTTTTTTGTGATTCTACTGCAGTGGCAACTTGAATTGTTGAAGCTTTTAACTTTTTTCAACCATCCTTCACTGCCTATTCAACTCACTTGTACCTGTTTAGTGATATGGCAGTAGCTGTTTTGCAGTGTTTATGCAATTCATTTTCATGGCTTTGTTTATAAATAACACAGCATTCCTTAAGAACATTGTTTATAAATATCAAGCATTCCTTAAGAGCATTGTTTATAAATATCACAGCAGTCCTTAAGAGTTGTTTAGTCTGCCTTCTGAAATGAAACGCATAAGCACTCAGCTGAAAATAAAGCTTATGGTCCTAACAGCTAGTTGCAAACCAATACTAATCTTTTACTAATTCATAGAATTAAACACTGCACATATTAGGAAACTCATTGAACAGTGCTACACCAGTGAGTTGAATGAACAGCTTAATGTGACTTGTACTGTACCTGTAGAGGTGGTAGAAGCTAAGACCATATCAGCATTCAAAGGGGTTGGGATAAAGGCAGGTTAGAATCAAATTCACAAGGAATCTACCAGTTAGGACCCAGGATTACCTAGGATCTTGGGATCTCAAGGGCAGACTTGATGGACCTTTGATCTCCTTCTGCCGTCACTTTTCTATGTTTCTATGTGTCCTCCCTGCTAGGTCACATGCAGAAAAATCTGCTATCTCAGTGTGCCTATCCCAGTCACCAAAGTTTAGATAGATAGATAGATAGATAGATAGATAGATAGATAGATAGATAGATAGATAGATAGATCGATCAATCGATCCTGCTTAGTAACTGAATCTTTGTTCCTTTTGCAAAAATAACGTCTAGCTATATTTCATGGCCCTGATTTTTGAATTATTACTCATGGCATTGTCCTCAAATTTGGCTTTCATATCAGTCACAGGAAAAAAACTCCCTAGTTAGCTCTTGGGTCTTTTCACACCTGCTACAAATTGCTCTTTCTCCCATAGGTATGAGAAAGGTTATCATTTCCAGATCCCACATTGCAGGAGAAACCTAGGGCAAGCCTGAGTCACCAGTAGCTTTACTCCATTGGGAATAGTTGCCTGCCCAAATTACCTCAGCCAATTACTTTCTGTCATGTAAATGGCAAATAAAAATTCATCATGCCTCCTTGATTTCACACTGCAGCTGCCCCAGTCACACCTCCTCTGACAGCAACCATCATAGGCCTGACACTACATGGTGGGACTGCTGGGCCGCAAACTATCCTCTTCTGCAAGCCAAGCCTATTTGGTATACTGCCTGTTGTATGCTACCTATGTAACTTACTAGATAAAGTGAATCTCTATTGTAAAGACTCTAACTGCACCTGCCTAATTATTGTACCTTGTATGTATTTGCATTGTGTCTTATATTATGCACTACACTTGTTTTTATAAGATCTCTTTTGGGAAAATGGATTCCTGTGTTTTGATGATTTCAAGACCCAGAATGCATTCGTCCTATAACCTTCAACCCCCCCCAGTTACAACTGGAAACAAGCATTTTGGGCTCTGTTTGTTTACAAGGTAAAATATGTTTAAATAAATAAGGGGAATACCATCAAAATGAGAGTGGATTGAGGAAACAGAAAAGTCCTGATAGGAAAAACAGTTATCTATTGTAAAATACATTGGTCTGAAGTCAGCTGGGGACTTGTGAAGAATTCCACTCTCATCTGTCTGTATTGTCTCTGAGAGACAAGGTGCTAAATTCAAGTTACTCACCTCTGGCTGTGTCATGGTGGCTAAGGCACACTGCTGGTCTGTAAGCCCCACTCAGTACAGGACTAGATCACCCCCATGCACTGCCTCAGCATCACCACCATGATGCAGTGTGTGATGCAGGACAGCAGCTAGTGCACACTGCAGCAAGGGAACTATCGGCACATTTACATACACAATGCTCTCTGTGTCTTTGGGTATACAGCATGCAGAATGGGACATCCAGTGATCCAGGAAGTGGTACTATAGCTAGAATTTTTTATGTGAATACCTTAGAAGCATGACTCACAGCTTCAGGTACAGCTATAAGAACATTACCTGTATAACACTGAAAATAAAACAAGGTAGGATGATTTGTTTGAAGTAGTAGTAGTAGATAGTGATGCCTTCTCCATTCAAATGAGAAAAGACCATAGCTCTTTGTGTCATGTGTATGTGTTTGTGTGTATGTGTGTATGTGCGACAGAAAGAAGCGGTAACAAGGGCTCATGATTTTTAGGTGCCAAAAGCATTGGGGCCTATGCTCTAATGGTGGGAATTATGGCAAGGTGCATATCCAGCCGATGGAGTGCCGCATCTCGGAGAGGTACACGGCAGCATTCATGACTGCCAGCCAGCGTATCCGTGGCCCCCGGCGTGCAGGTCCATGCGGGTGGCCATGGGTGGAACTTGTGCCTGGGCTGGCATCCAGTGGGATGCACATCCTGGATCCATCAGAGGATCCCTTACATGGTGGGGAGGAGGCATTGGCTCTGCTTCCCGCAGATGTCTGCACAGCCGGTGGCCGTGGTGGTGAGGCGGGTAGTGCTGCTGGTTGTGTCATGCACCTGATCAGATGGGGAGTTACAGGGGTGGGGGGTGCCATGAGGCTGTGTGTGTGTTTGGGGTTGCATTGCCCACCACACCATCTGAAATGCACTGAGTCGCAGACACGAGCCGGGGGGGTGCATACAGTACTGGGGCTAGTGCCCCCATGAGTGTGTGTGAGTGAGTGTGTGTGTGTGTGTGTGTGGGGGGGGAGTTGGCATATATGGGGACAGTGGGGCCTCGGCTGGGTGCTGGGGTCGGTGGCCCTGGGTGGCCAGTGGATGTGGAGGCAGTGATCCCCTTGGTGTAGGATGGGTGCATGGGGCACGTAGGGGACTTACAGCAGGGTTTACCCTGGTGTACTGGCTACCCTCCTACGCACCCCAATGCACAGATCTATGTGGCTATGTGCATGCGCGTGGTGCTGGCATGCCCCCCACCTGCCCTGCATATTGCAATCTGCGCAGGTTGGGATCGGCGTGAATAGGGCTACATGCCCCCCATAAGCCATCCTGTGTGTGGTGGGCAGAGCAGGTGTGGAGTGTCTCACGTTGCCTCATATATGCAGTGTGGAGGTGCTCCGCACCATCGCGCATAGGCCCCATAGCTTGTAAGTACCTGTTGTGGTCATGTGTGCTCTTTTCTGCATTTCTGTTAAGTTTAAGGAGACCTTTTGCATGAGAGATTTGCCATGCATGAGTGAAGTGCTGTGCATCAGGGCAGGCAGACAGTTCTGTCTACCCTGATGCATGGCACGTCACTCAACTCATGTTCAGTGATACATTCAGCTTTTATTATTTATTTATTTTTTTGATCCTATTGGAATTAACCTTTGAGTGAGAGACTCCTTTGCAAAGGCTCCACATCAAGGAAAAGAAAGGACAGTAACAGATAATGCAACAACAAATTAATACAGTACATCAAATACTAATTAAATTAACAGAGTTATAGCATAGGATAGTCATAGTATATCCACATCAGGTGCAGTTAAAATCTGCAACTGTTGCATTTTCAGATCCACATAAAACCCCAAGACAAAATGCAAGCCTGCCCCTGAGAAAAAGCATTTGGTCCCTAAGCTGTGCTAAGCACATCCAAAACTTACAGGTGCTCGACATGAACCCCTCCACCCTGCTTTTGCTGACACCCATGTCCATCACAGCTTGGGCAACTTGTTCTGTGACTTGATATGGCAGATATAGGGCTACAATCACAAGTATACCCTATTGTTTTTCATGCCAGCATATAGTGACATGCATCTATCCTTTTCTCTCACACTGCTGTGCAGTGAGTTTACTTAGTGAGTGAGTTTACTCAGTGGTTGGATATATCACAAGAAAGGGTGGTATATCCCTCCTTATTTATCTTAGTGCTTGTGCTGCTATTTGCAGCAATTAACTGAAAACTGTTTAAGTAATTTCAAAGAACATAGCTCATGCTATTGTGAACTTATTTCATGTGCTGCCTGTTCACTAGAGCTTTCTGTATGAAAAAACTACATAGTGCTCTCAAGCATTTCAGCTTCCGTTGTCAGTCTACAAACTGTATTAATTTCTGCCATTCCACTGGAGCTGTAATAGCCTGATTATCTTGCCAGTAGTGTGACATTTTCCTGTGAGAATTTGTCCAGAAAAATGTATTTATTTATTTAGATTTTGATAACTGGGTAAGCCCACTGAGACCAGAGGTCCCTTTTTCAGGGGCGACCCGGGATTATACACATGCAGCAAAAATGACATACGGTAATTACAGGCTGAGATCCAGAATTTGCATTTGCACAATGCATAGAATTAACAGGGGTCTCACTGTCACATTCTACAGGATAGAGACACGGAAGTACAGTGGTCACAGTTGATGGGAGGAAAAATGGGGCTAGCGAGTGCAGCCGCATGAGGCTAAGCTCAGGAGGTACACTATGAGACCTGTCTTGAATCCTTGGAGAGAAGGCCTATTAACCAGAGTTGCTGGGAGAGTGTTTCATAAATGCAGGGCAGCATATGTAAAGGAGCACTTGCCCGGGTTGGTGCGTACACGGGGTATGACAAGAGGACGGCTGGCTGAGGATCTCATGTCTTGGCATTGTACTCTGGTGTTGAGCAGTCCATGCAGATGAGGACCTTTTACTTGGATCCTCCACATATTCAGAAATGCTTTCTCAGTCTGACTTTTGCCTCTGTTTTGGCCAAAGCCTTTCAGCTTTGAGGTTTGAAACTGCACAGACTATCTTCTAAAACCAAAATCTCCATAGCACAAGGCTGCTGGACAGTTTACAGTTTGACTCTTGACTCTGATTGTTACAATTGACATGATCCCTATCTGCCCAGTACAGCAGACTATCTTGCTACACTTTGCACAGTCCTGAATTTGTCTTTTGCACTTGGATTTTGTTACAGCTTTGTACAGCACACAGCTCTTTATCATATTACAAGTCTGATGCTTTATTAAAAACATTGAGCTATTGAGTACATTCTCTTTTTAGGAGCCAGCAAGTGTAGCTTGTAAGTGTCTTTTGTGGTCATGCGCACTCTTTTGTGCATTTTGGTCAAGTTTAGAAGACCTTTTGTGTGCACGAGTGATGTGATGTGTATCTGCTGTCAGACTATGATGGCTGCCTGATCTGCCATACTGTAGGTCTAGTTGGCTGCGGAGGGTTGATTGATTGACAGCTGGAGAACTGAACTCTGTGAGGGAGTCTCATGGCAGGGAACAATGTCAATGCTGCACTAGTATAGCCAAATGGGAGTGTAGCTTTCTTCAGATGTGACAGGGATTTCCATCTGCCATGCCTGTTTCGGTTCAGTGAGAGTGTCGGTTGCTGGGAGAGGAGCCAGTGAATGTCCTTCCAGTAAGTGAGCAGGATATCTCTTGCACTTTCTGTCCTGGGTCTTTGAGTGTCAGATGTGGCACACAGGTACAGTACACAATGGAGGAATAAAACCAGGCCCAGATGAGTGTAGACTGCAAAATGAAGGTTTAATAACTGGTTACATCAAAAGTGCAGAGCTGAGAACCTTTCTCCAACATAATCTATCTCCCTCCCTCCCTCTATCCCTCTTTCTCTCTCTCTCTCTCTCTCTCTCCCCTTCTCTCTCTCTCTCTTTCTCTCCTTCTCTCTCTCTCTCTCTCTCTCTTCTCTCTCTCTCTCTCTTCTCTCCTTCTCTCTCTCTCTCTCTCTCCCTTCTCTCTCTCTCTCTCTCTCCCTTCTCTCTCTCTCTCTCTCTCTCCCTTCTCTCTCTCTCTCTCTCTCTCCTTCTCTCTCTCTCTCTCCCCTTCCCCTCTCTTTCCTCTCTCTCTCTCTTCCTTTGTTTGTCTCTCAAATTCAAAATAACTTTAATTAAATTCAAAATAACTTTTTTGGCATTACGAGATATATAGGTATTGCCAATGTTTATACATCAAACTATTCATTAGGCATAAACATACTATATTGCACATACAGTAAATACATTACTCTGTCTCCCATGGTTCTGACCCTGGATATTAGTGGGAGACTTGTGAAGTTATCATCTACAGGTGTTAGAAGCAGATTAGCTGTCAGGGAATGCCGCTATGGTCAGTTTGTGTGTAACAGATGCTGTGCTTGGGAAATACCATTACTTGTAGAGCAATGAATGTGGTAGGAGTCAGAGGCAACATGATTCAGATCAAGATCAAGGGCAGTATATCATATTAAATAAATGACAGTATACTGTATTATATTTGACTTTTGCAGTTTGGGAAGTGGACAAGGTGAGGTGACTAGAAGCACATTCACTGATGTATGCAGTGGGAGACAAAGTGACCAAGGGCAGTATTTAGTATTAAATATATTATTTATATTGTATTTGACTTACGATTTGTGATGGGCAAGAAGTGTGTTGACATTACTGAGCTGGTGTACAGCTGCATTTGAGTTTGTTGGCCATCTGGCAACTCAATCACTTTCTTTAAAGTTCAAAGCCCAGTAGTGGTGGCCATTTCACAGAGTTGCCTGCGGAGGGTTGGCAGGCACTGGCAGCACCCCAAGCGTAGTGGACATGTGGCCACTGTGCAGTATGCATAGTGATCTTGGATGATTTTTACATATATCCGATGGTCACTTGATCATTGTTGTTTTAGGTGCAACAGCATAGCTGTACGTGCCTATTGTGGTCATGTGTACTCTTTTTTTTGCATTTAGTCAAGTTCAAAGTTACATGCAGTAGACAGTAAGGGGCCTTGGTTTGATCCCCAGAGCTAAACATTTTTTGGTTTCTCACTAGATCCTATGTTTCAGACCCCATCCCCTAAGTCACTTCCCTTTTCATTGCCACAGGAAGCCTGTCGGCCTTTTTGTGGCAACATAATTCTTTCATGCAGACCTTCTTTGGTGGCTTCAGTACAATTGGTACTTTGATTAAAAATACTAATTGTTCAACACGTTTAGGGAGAAGCACAGTTCTGGTTGGAGATGCGGTGTCACCAGAGTTTTTAAATATTCTCGCTGATGTTAAACTGGTGGGTGGAAACTGTCACCAAGGTAATAGGAAGCCACTTGAGTAAAAGGTTTTCTAAGGCATTTCACTGTCAGACAACCAAAGCTAATGTCTTTGCAAAGCAGTGGACATTTACTCTTTCAACCCTGTCATCACTGTCTATCAAAGCCTTTACCATTTTGAACTCATTATCTTTCACTGTCATTCCTTCTCATAATACATTTTTAAGTATCTGTTCATCCTGCAGTTTCTCTAGGGGTATACTTTTGTCGACAGCAGTGTGTTCCCCATCCATATAGTAGCACTACGTGTGTCATCCCTATACTGCCCTTTTGGTGTCAGATTAAACTGCTTTGGCTGAGAAAAAGTGAGTCACCCAATATGTAGTAAGATGCAAATGTTCATATATAATGTATTTGTCCAAATGTCTGATGTGAAGTGTGCAAACACACACTCTGCCTCCTTTAGAGCATTTACAGTATGATACAGGTTTTGACTGCCTTAAGCTGGGGGTGGCAGCACTGAGGGTAAACAGGTGGAGAGCATAGCAGGAACTGATAGGTAAGCAGTAACACACAACAGGGTATGTGGTTTGTGGGTAATTACTGCACCTGCCCCACAATCTTTTGGTTGGAGGCACAAAGCGTTAGCCAAGTGTCCTTCAACCGAGGGTGGGGGGTGGGAGGAGGGAGGTAATCACACAATACTGCAAGCCCTGAAGTGTGTCATTGCATTTGGTGAAATAGCACCAAATAATAAAAACATAAAACTAAATAAATCTTTAAATTAAGAGCAGCTGACATGTTTGTGTGCTCCACATGCAACTCATCATGTAGTTGCCTGCCTTAAACTTTTCAGATACAAACAATATTTTCTGTCCAGAGGTTTAAAGTAATTTTACTTGTAAAGCCTGGCTCATAACTTCCTGATATGAGCTGATAAGCTGCCGAGGGCCTTAGCTCCGCCCTAAAACAGCATACTTATGATGTGGGACCCATGGCGCTCGGCAGAGTAAAGTGCGCTAAACCACTGGACAGAAAATGTTGATATATGGCTGATAAAGCTCCTAAGGCAGGCAACTACACAATATGAGTTTCCTGCCTGGAGGGTGTCAGCAGCTCTTTAAGAATAAATAAATAATCACTGGCAAATTAGGCCTCACACCAAACAGCTAGGTTTGCCCCATCAAAGAGATCAAACTGGCTGGCAAGTTAAGTCAATCATGCTATTAGTTGAACCTTTTTGTTTTTTTCCTCAACTGTTACAGTTACTGAGACTTCAGAAGCAGTGTAGTTCCAAGACTTGCAAGGCACTTTCCAGACCTATGGAGTTATTGGTCATTTACCTCTAACACACAGGTCTGGACAGGTATTGGACAATCAGATTACTGGATGTTTTTGCCCATTTTATAATGTTTATTTACTTGCCTAACAGTAGCAGTGGCACTGGAAGAGAAGGCAGTGGAGAGTTAAGACACTTGTCAGATTAATACGTTATAATACTGCTATTGTATAGTCACTTAATGACACTAAAATATTTTAATAGTAAATGCTACTGTGCAATTATACTGTAAGATAATGACAATTATACAAAAGAGGTGAGCAGATAACCCATTAGATAAAAACAGGTATTCTCACTGCTGTGTGACAACTCCAGTTATCACACTGTGATGACATCATCACAGTGTGATAACTCCAGTTATCTCCAGTTATCACACCCACGAAAACCTGTGCAACCCACTCAAACCCACGCAAATGGTAACTTTGCAACAATAGGGGCCCCATTGTATAAAATGGATCCATGATGTGCACTCGTGTAATATGTAAAATATTTTCACTCTTGCACAGTGACCTCTAGATAAATTTCCAGAAGTCACTCTAAAGGAATGAAAATATTTTCCATATCACACTCGGGCCCATCATGTATCCCCTTAGTACATAAGTCTTTTAGCAACAACTAGCCCTTAGGACACCTAGCTGGCAAGAAACAGCACCAGTCACACCACTGACTGTCAAGAAAAGTGTTCACTAACTGGCAGGCTAAGGCCCTTCTCTTAAACATTGACCCTCAGTGGGCTGTTGTGCTCAAAAATAAACATTTTATCTAGTTTTGGTTGTCCAAACAATTGGCCTGAAAGGGATGTTAAGTTTTTATCTGCCCTCTTCACAAATTTGCCCAGACAAGAGCTTATTTCCTGACTGGTTTCTTGTAAACATTAGCCTTGAGGACTTCTTCTTTCAATCTGGTTGTCCCAAAAACTGGCCCTGAAAAGATTTTTAAATATAATGGTCTGGGCTTCAAGCACATGTTGGGGACACGCAGCATGAGTGTGATGAGTCACTAATGCTTGCAGTGCTAAATTAGACCACCTAAAGGTTTGTCAGTCTTATATGTGCAACTATTTCCAGTATCCTGCCAAGGTAATGCCCCCCTCCATAAAACAGGATTTGCAGTACTGAGTAATATCAAATATTGAGTGGTTGTTCTGCACACAGTCCTTACACTACCAGTATCTACATTTCAATCAACAATGATGTTTGATTCTGATTAAGTGCATCTGCCACTTTAGGCATTAAGGCATGTCAGGTTGGGGTGGTGTGGTTTACTATTAGGTAATCATGCCCCAACTCAAACAATGGTTCATAGAGTGGGGAAGAGGGTAGTATTAATTGACAGTAACCCATCTCCTTAAATGCTTTAATCTGATTATAAAATGCGACAAGATATTTTTGTTTTCATTTCAACTTCAAAATGAAAAATAAAACCCTCCACTGACACTTCCTTGTGAACTGCTAACAACACAGTGGAGAAGCATACATGACCCAAGTCGTATTTACATGCGTCCCAGCAAAACACAACTTGAGTTCCCATGATCATCTTTTGTAAAGTAGTGTACTTAAAGGCCATGGCAGGTGCTATATTTTATGTAAAAGGAGAAAGTTTGTGAAAGGCAATATAAAAGGACTTTGCCAATCCCTTACTGTAGAATTTAGTCCAACAGAAACAAATTGCTTTTTTTACCCAATAGAAAAGACTGACACCTGAACAAGCCTTCTATTGTTACTTAAGTAAGTGGGAGGAGTCTGAAACAGGAATAGTTACATTTTACACTGGCCAGGGAGTTAACAGTGTTAGCCCTGTATAACCAGGTTTTTCACAAGTGGCTCTTAGTCTGCCTGATAAAATGGCATGTTTTCTTAATTCATTCAAGATGTAATTGAACAGTTTACAGACTGTCAACACAGTCAAGCCTTTGACTGAGGCTCTGCCTCAGCCCATGTAGTCAATTGGCTAATTGTGTAACTAGGGAAAGGAAACTTGCACGTTCAGTGCAGCAGCATGCCATAGTTCCTGGAGCTTATTAAAATGAGCACTTTTCACCTAGATCTATATTGGTCTCATCTAGTCCAGAACTGCTAAGTTTACTGTGAGTATGTCTGATTCTTAATATATCTGTATCTTAAATCAGCTGTGCATGTTAAGGTGGATATTTCATATCTATGCCCCCTCTTAAGAAAAAGTAGCATACTTAGTGTATTATAAATGTATTCTTAGTATACTAACTTTCTGATCCAAGACTTTTAATGTAGCTTTGTTATTCTACTAGAAAGTACTTATAAATTAGTATACTTCCAGAATATTTGACATACTGATAAAATACTAATAGTATATTGTTTAATAAGTTGACTAGTCACTCATAGTATACTTACAGAATAGTATATGTCATACTTTTACTGAAACTAGAGCTGTGTGAAATTGAAAATGCATTTTAGTGAATATTTTCCATGACAATGCAAAATTGCATGGAAAGTTCTTATTTTTGCATAAACATATTATGAAAAGGTAGCCACGTTATGCAAAAATTGTGATGTATACTCAAAATGTCATGCAAATATGAAAATAACTATAACTGTGCAAAAATGTATATTTTTCGGAAAAGAAAATGGCAATGTTCATTCAGTTTCAAAAATGGGCAAATAATTCCATTTTTAATTGTACTTTTTATTTTATAAATGTACATATTTAGGGTATTAGAGCTGCTCACATTTTTGTTTGTGGTTTTTCATACTCTAAGAACATGTGTTAAGACCTCTAAGCAAAAATGGGATTTTGCAGATTTTGACTCACCAAAAAAAGAAGTCTGCCCAGCCCTAATTAAATAATATGAGGTTTTACAGTTTCATATTGAAATGTAATTGTTATAAAGGTATCTAGCTAGGTACTGTAATGGGGCTTAATAACAAGTTTATCCATAGATAATGTAGATGAGTGCTATGGCAGAAGCATGGCAAAGCTAAACCATTAAAGAGCTAGCAGCACAGTTAGCTGCACCAATAAGATAAAAACAGATCAATTATTTAAAAGTAGTGATGCAAACAGAATGCTGGTGTGCATAGGGAGAGGGATAACTAGCAGAAGGAGGGAGGAGGCGCTGATGCCACTCTACAAGTCCATGGTGAGGCCCCATCTGGGGTACAGGGTTCAGTTCTGGAGACCTCACCTTCACAAGGACATAGATGGCATGGAGAGAGTTCAGAGGAGGTCCACAAAGATGGTGCATCAGTTAAGTGGGAAGCCATATGAACAGAGGTTGAGGGTGTTGGATTTGTACCCACCGGAACACGAAGGGAATGGGGACATGACAGAAATGTTCAAGTACATGAAAAGGATTAATAATGTGTGGGGGGAGCTTATTCAAAGGAAGGTAGATGCTAAAACTAGGGGCATATTCTGAGGGTGTAGAGGTATGTTTAAAGGAAAGCGTGAGGGACATTACTTCATGGAGAGGTGGTGGAGCCCTGGAACAGTCTGCCAGAGGTGGAGGTGGTGGGGCCAGAATAGTGGAGGGATTCTAAAGGGGCATGGGGCAAACACAAGTAGTTGGTTAGGGTGAGGAGGGAGGATCTCTGGGAGGGCGGGCCAAGTAGGAGGGTAATGGGCAGACTCAATGGGCCAAGATGGTCCTTTTCTGCTAATAAATATCTATGAATCTATGAATTTAGTCAGTTCTTTCTTTTTCTCTCTAAAAATGTTCTTGTTTTCTTTTGTTCATTAGATGCTTTTCTATTTGACATTAGGTTTGATGTGAAGAGCAATGCTTCGTACAAACATAGGAACATACGAAAGAGCCAGCAGAAGAAGGCCATTTGGTCTATTGAGTCTGCTCATATTACAGGGTCCCTAGCTTATGCTACTGATCCTGCCCTCCCGGTCTCCCCTTGCACCCTATCTGTCCCCCCAGGTCTCTTGGTTCCCCTTTATGTCTATCCCAGACCCTTTTAAAGCTGCCCACTGTCTTCACTGATACCACTTCCTCCAGCAATGCATTCAGTTGGCCACCACCTTCTCCATGAAGAAGTGCTTCCAAACATCCCTCCTAAACCTCCCCCCTCCAGCCTTAAACTGTGTCCCCTCATGATTTGGCTGTCTCTAAGCTTGAAGAGACCCTCCTTATCCACCCTATTTATCACCTTCAAATATTTGAAGATCTCCATCATGTCCCCAATCTCCTTCCTCTCCTCCAGGGAGAACATTCTCAGGGGCTTCCAGCCTCTTCTCGTAAGACACACCCTGCTGACCTGCGATTATCTTGGTTGCCCTCCTCTGGACTTTCTCCAGTAGGTTGCTTCACCTGGTGCCTGATATGTCTTGTTCTAATCGTGTTCATACCTCATCAGTATTATGACTTCACTCCCTGTGACATCACAAGTAACTAATCTGGCAGCAGGTAATTTGTTCTTCAGAGCAGTTGTGATGTCACAGTCAGGTTACAATGTCAATGAGGTACAGTATGAAAGAATAGCACTGATATGACAGCCTCCAAGCGGAGTACTGTTCCATGCATTTCACCCTGTCCTGTCAGGTGAAAATCTTCTAATAAACAAATAATAACAAAAAAGAACATCATATGGGAAGAGCAAAGTTGACTACTTACAAAACCTAATAATAATTTCAAGCAGTACACTAGGTTTTTAGACAAATATTGAATTTGGCTTTGGTTGTGAAGTTCATCAGTAAATTTTATTGAATGTTTAGCCCCATTCCACTCACTAGTCTATGGAAAATGTAGTATGCCTATATTCATAGAAAAGATAATGTCATATTACACTTGCATAACAATATAATTTTTTTTTAATTATATGTTTTAGTAGTAATTAAAGTCATTGAGCTACTTTTGGAAAACTCTGAAAACATTATTTAAACTCAATTCAGATTATAATTTATATATTTTTGAATTACTTTTCCTTTTATTCTTCATCATTGGGTTAATTTATGTGGCAGTAGAATCTTTGTTCCTACACTTTAACTCCTCTTCATACTGGATGAGTCAAGGTGTTATAGTAGCCGCTGTCTTGTAGATTTCAAAGGTTTTCTTCTCTTTTGTGATAGGGCAGTTTTGAGAGCTTTTTGGTTTTAGCAATCACAGTTGAATCCTGGTAGTTTTGAAAAAGGTTGTTTTCTTGAAGGGTGCAGGACAGCTCAGAAATTTGTATTTTTATGGGAAGGTTTTCTGGTGAAAATCTGATGAATAAGGTAGTTCTAGAGTTTTCAGATGTCCCGTACAATTATCCTGCACATTGTACCTTGAATTATGCAGAGTTTGCAGTGGAGGAGCTGTAATTGTGATAAATACAGAGGGCCACATCCAAAGGGCACTTTGCAAACAATGATCTGTACTGGAATGAGTGGTTCAGATCAACTGCAATGTTACCTGTGTAGCACCTACAGGTGATCAGCTCCACAACAGAAGTGAGTGTTCGCCGATTCCATAATCCCTGCTTGGCTTGGTTCATCAACTCTTGTGGCGTTTCACTCAGCCATGTACTAGCACCCTTCTGCTCATTTCTGTCCCAGATGAAAAGGAAACCCTGTGCTCCCTTGCTGTTGTGGAGTGGCTCACCTTTAGTCACCACACTCTGGTAACACTGCAGTTGATCTGTAGCAGCTCATTCTGATACAAATCAGGGACCTGATTCTAGAAGCTTGGCACAAGTCACTGCCAAAGGTGACTTGCACCAAACGTCATTGTGACATGGACCCTTCACCTGATTCTAGAAGGGGCAGGGTCCCCGCGGCTAAGTCCCGTGACTTGCGACATGCGGAAAGGTACGCCAACCTACGGGCATACTTGAGGGGTAGTTGCAAGTCGCTGCCCTCCAGCAACATAATGACCTCAAAAGCCCTGCAAGTCTCCAGCTATGTCCACCCAGCCAGTCCTCAACCTGGTAAATGCCTTAAGGTGAATAAATAAACCCCCCGAGATGCCTGGTGGTCTGGTGGCCTCTCACCTCCACGGCCAGCCACCAACTAAGCACCGCAGGCGCTTCCTGTATAGAAACACTCAGAAATGAATAGTCGTTCATTTCTGGTGCATCTATACAGTAAGCGCTCATCGTGCTCAGTGGCGGCTGGCCATGGAGGTGAGAGGTGGGCTGTGCCAGTCGCTGGCTGGGGATGGGTGGGGGTGATGTGGGTGGACTGGCACTGCTGGGTGGGGTGCGTGAGAGCCACTAGACTACCAGGCATCACAGGGTTTTTATTTATTTGCCATTTCACGGCATTTACAATTGCCGGGTTGGGGACTGGCAGGGGCACAGCTGCCCTGCTGGGTACTAGCGTTGTGGAGTCAGGGGCATGATGTGTGTGGGCTGCCCTGCAGGTGTTGAGGGTTTGGAGATTCTGGGGGCTGGGGTGCAGGCTGCCCAGCTGGGCACATCAGCTGTGAGGGACTGGGGGCTGGGGGTTGTGGGCTGCCCTATGGGGGCACCAATGGGGGTGTTCTGGGCATGGGGGAATTCATGGAGTGGGTGCAGTGGGTCACCAGAACCCTGGAGGACATATGTACAGTTACACCAGCTAAATGCTGGTGTTACTACGTGCGGTTCTCCTCTGGGGTTCTTTTAGAATCCCGACATTGGGACTTTGTTGCTGCCCTACTAGAATGAGGCACAACTGCTCTGCCATAAACCCCTGGTGCTGTGTCCCAGGGGTTTATGGGTACAACTACTGGATAACTGCTCTTAGGTGGAAGTGGCCTGCGACATGCGCAGAGCCACCATTGAGTCAGCGCATGTTGCAACTGCTGGCTAAGTTGCTGCTCGCCATTCTCACACACAAGTGCTGTTATGCCAGGCGTAACTCTACTAGAATTGGGCCCCATGTGTGTAAAAGCACAGCAGACCAAGCAGAACAGAGCACGATCACGGAACAAGCGGGTCAGGTAACCCCATGTAAAAGCACCTAAAGAGGCACATTCTTTTTCTTATGGCTTCCTTCCCTACTGGTTGTCTTCCCTTATTGTGGTTGTATTTTCTTCTTGTGCCTCAGCAGCTTCAAGATTTTCCCTCCTGCTGCTCTTCCACATGCTGGCCAACCATTTCATGCCCTTGATCTTGTCAGCCCCTAGCTTATTGTTTCTTGGATTAATTGTTGTTCAGCATACCCTAGCTATCCATTTTTGCCTTGTGTTTTGCCTTCCAGTCCTACCTCTGGAATTACTTGTCTTGTCATTATTATGCTCTTTGTATTCTGGCTGTCTTTTTTAGTTACTAGTTACTTTGCTGCATTTTACTCCTATTTTTCCTTCTTCCCTGCCTTCCCCTTGCCCCCCCAGGTCCTGAGGGTTCTCTTGGTATTGTGACCAGGGGAATAAAAAACAAAACCCCAACATGCACAGCTCATCTATGGTGCAGATCTCACAGAAAGAATATAAAGGAACAAAAGAGATCCACACTCAAAAGTTGAGAAGTGATGTTGCTATATTTAGTTAAAACTACATGCATTCAGCGACACTGTTACAAACTAAACCCAGTGCCCATTCAAAGCAAAATGGCTGCTTTCTCAATGGTTGGAGTAGCACAAAGAATGCTCTGAATATATCTGCCTTAATGACCAGCAACAGGCAATTAGTTAATTATTTAAATAGCTTAATACATATTAAATGTGTACTGTTCATTCTCAGAACCATTTTATAAAAAAAACTGTCATAGTCAAAACTACATATGAACATATGAATCTGCCAGCAGAACAGACCAACTGGTTTATCAAAGTCTGCCTGGAGTGTGCATTAGCACCCTAGATTGTAGCTGCCCCAGCCTCCTCTGCCTGTTCTCCACCCGTCAGCCTTGTCCCCAGACCTTCCTCTTGCTTTGTCCCACTCCTTCTTAAAGCTTCCAACTGTTCTACATGTTACTGCCCCTCTGGCAACGCATTCCAGCTAGACACCATCCTCTCAGGAAGTAGTTGCTCCCCAGTTCCCTCTTAAAACATCCCTTTTCCAACCTGAGTCCATGCCCCTCGTCTCCCTTCCACTCCTCAGTTTAAACACCTCCTTGGTCCAAGGTTTATTTACCCCTCAAGTATTTGAACTCCTCAATCATATCCCATCCCTCTCTCCTCTCCTCTCCTCCAGTGTGTACATGATCAGCTCCTGTAGCCTGACTTCATATTCTTTCCTTCCATCCCTTTAACATTTTGTTGCCCTCCTTTACACCCCCTCAGTAACTTTATATCTCTCCTCAGGTATGGCCTCCAGTATTGCACACATTATTCCAAATGTGGTCTGATCAGGGATCTGTAGAGAGGCAGGATCACATCCCTATGTCTGGATGAGAAACCCCTTGCAATACAACCCAGCATCCTGTTTGCCTTAGCTGCTGCTGTCCTGCATTGGGCTGAGTTGTTCATGCTCCCTGTTACCAACACCCCAAGGTCCTTCTCCTCCTCTGTGATCCCCAGCCTTACCCCCCTTCCAACCACTAGTCCCTCCTCTGGTTCTTAGCCCCGAAGTGCATCACTTTACACTTCTTCACATTGAATCCTAGCTGCCACTTCTTCGACCATGTCTCTGGTTAGGTCCCTCTGCAATTTTTTCCATCCGTCCTCTTCGTCCACCACCACCCCCATTTTGGTATCATCTGCGAACAGACTAACCCTGCTCCCAACTCTGTGTGCTATATCAGAGATAAAGAGCCCAAATAGCACCGGGCCCAGCACTGACCTCTGCGGCACCCTGCTTGTCACTGCTCTGGGTGCCTAGAACTCCCCCACCACCCCCTCTGCACCCTTCCCTGTAACCAGTTCTCTATCCATTTCATCAGCTTTGTCCCCATCCCACTGCCATCAGCTTCCCTCCTCTATCTCCCTCAGCCCCTCTTGCACTCTACTCCCTATGATCAATTTGTTTGTCACCCCCTCCCCCCTTTCCCCACCCTTCCAGACCATAATGGTAGTGAACCATCCCTCTCCTTAGTGAAAACAGAGCAGAAGTACTCATTCAGTACTTCCGCTTGATCCTCCCCCTTTTCCACCCATTCCCCTCCCCGCTTTATCCTCACAATATGTTCCTTGCACTTCCTCTTTTCCCTGACATACCTAAATAAGTCCTTCTCCCCTCCCTTTATGCCCTGTGCTAACCCTAATTCCCTGGAGGCCTTGGCTTTTTTCACCCTCCTGGCCACCTCTTTGGACCAACTCCTGTAAGTTTCCTTATCCTCTTCCTTCCTAGTTCTCCTGTACTTCTGATATGCAGCCCTCTTTGGCCTCACCCCCTGCAGTGCTTCCTTGTTTAGCCAGCATGGTTTTTTGGCTCTGCCCTTCTTACTCCTAGCCCTGGTGCAGGCTTTTGTGGCCTCTGTTAGCTCAGTCTTAATAACTTCCCACTTTTGCTCCGCATCCATCCCCGGCCTTATATCCCGGAGTCTCCCTTGCAGTATTTCATCCATCTTCCCAAAGTCCACCCTCCTAAAGTCCACCACCTTAGTGCCCATGCCTTCTGTCTCCCTGCCCGCGAGAATAAGCCACACTGTTTGGTGGTTGCTACCAGCTGTGGTTCCTCCACCCTTATCTCCCTCACTGCCTCCCCATGTGCCACTACCAGGTCCAGTGTGTTACCAAGCATTGTATGCCCACTTACCATTTGAGTCATTAGGTCGTCCTGGATTGCATCCAGGAGCACCTGGTCCCTGACACTGTTGGTGGCCGGGATGCTCCAATCAACCCCTGGTAGCTTAAAATCTCCCACTATCACTAGACTCTGCCTCCTATACACTCTCCTTATCTGCTCTGCCAACTCCCCATCAGCTCCCGGACTGGGCTGATGGTCTGTACCACTCCCAGCCTCAGCTTTCTGCCCTGAGTCCAGAGCTACACTCAGAGCACTCCATCCTCCCTCCCTCCCTCCCTCATCCCATGTGCATTTGTTCCTTCTCTCACATAGGTGCTACCCCCTTCAACTCCCGTTCCTCCTGTATATCCTGTATCCCGGATTGCCAGGTCCCAATCATGGTATTCTCCAGACCCAAGTCTCTGTCACTGCAGCAATGAAACCTTCCCTCTGAAAGGAGCACCTGAAGTTCCTGCAGTTTTTCCCAGGCTTCTTGCATTGAGACCACCTTCCACCCGTCCCCTCCTTCTTCTCTTCTCTCTTCTCCTTGATCTGTCTCACTCTTTTTAGTCCGCACCCTTTCTCTGCCATGTTCTGTACTTCTCTGACTACCCTGCATGCCCTCCCTGGGTTGCGCCTCTGCCTTTACCTATATCTAGGGGTGAGCTCATTAGGCTCCCCTGTCCAGATCTTTTACTAACCTCAGTCCTTTTGCCACCCCCCCCCAGTTTAAATCCAGCTTAGTAGATATACACCCCTCTAATCCACTCTTTAGTACTCCCCTCCCCGCTCGAGTGTAGCCTGTCTCCTGTGTACAAGTCACTATTCCCCCAGATCCAACCCCAGTTAGTCACTAAACCATCATTTTTGGTGTGGCACCATTCCCTCAGCCACTCATTGAACTCTTCTATCCTCCCTTCCTCCCTGTGCTTGCACATGGTACCGGGAGTACCTCAGAGAATGCCACTGACTCCCCAACCCCCTCACACTGCTTGCCCAACTCCTCAAACCTCCCTCTCACCACTTCCACAGTGACCCCCTCCATGTCATTTATATAACATTAAACATTCCACACCAGCAAAAAATTAAAACCATGGCCGCATAAGACAAAGGACAGATACCATAAATATTTTTCAAAGACAAGTATCAAAAAAAAGGTACAGGATAAATCCAATATCCAAGAGAGATATATTAAATCTGATGTTTACAGTAGAAAGAAAAAAACAACAAACATAAGAAATAATAAGTAGACTTTTCTTTTCAATTTGATATACTTTATTAGGTATCTTTTTACAATAAACTCACAAAAATACAAGAAATCAGGAGCAAAAAAAAACAACCCATATAACAGCCAAAACTCACTCAATAAGTAAACCTTCTTACAAAGTTACAACATAAGTATAACAAGAAAAGACAGGAGAATAACACTTAAAATTGATCCAAAATAAAAGTGTAATAATTATAGTCAAAAAGGTTTAAGGTCCAGAATTTCATTCAGACCTACAGGACAGAGGTTTAAAGATGGAAAATCCACCAAGACTCCCTTTTCAAAAGTTTTGTAGCTTGTCTCCCCTCTAGTTGGTCTAGGTACATAATCTAAAATGGTAAACTTAAAGGGCTGGATTCACAAACAGCAAATCAGGATGCAAGGCAGCCTGCGTTGGAAAAAATGGTGCAAGTAGCACTTGCGTCCTGAGATTGCATCCTGGCGGGATTGCGCATAGGCAGCCTGCGACATGCTGCAGGCTGCCTGCGCTCAGCTGCACCTATGCACCATAAACCCCCTTAGTGACATGACGTAAACGGGTTTATGGCAGCAGTTGCACCCTATTCAGGTAGGGTGGCTGCTATGTCCACAAATGGGATTCAGAGACAACTACCAGTGAACATCTGTCAAAGACTAGTTACACCAACAAAAAGGTGGTCTAAGTGGTCTTTGCTGTTCACTGGAGGTTGCCACTGTGCCCCAGCTCCACACCCCCTATGGGTTACAGCCCCCCCATGGGCTCCAGGTCCCAGGCATGGCACACACTGTGCCAGGATGGGTGTGTGGAACACCTCCAATGCCCAGACCCCCACACACACACATGTTGAGGCCCTCCACATGCCCTGGGGCACACTCCCCTCCTGCAAACCCCATAACCCCTTGGTAGTCTAGTGGCCCCACACCCATGGTGTGAGCCCCCACCCCACAATACCGCCTGGTGACTGGCACAGCCCTCCCGCACTACCAGGGCCAGTCACCAATTCACTTGCCAGGTGTGTGTGTGTGTTGGGGTGGGGACCACTGGGCCACCAGGGCAGGTAAGGGTGCTTGATCTGGGGGCCCATGGCAAGGGCTTTGGGCTGGAGCCCACACCTTATGAGGCCTTGGAGATGGGCATGGGGTGCCATGGCAGCCCTTGACTAGCGCATCTGCCGCCTACCCTGTCTTGTGACCTGCGGCATTCTTGGGAGCTCGCCCACCTTGTGCAGCAAGTAGTAGCAGGACGCACACCCCAGGACCCGCTCCGATACTGAATCGGGTGTACGGGTCAGGTTGCAGGGATGGTCTCCACAAGCTGCCATTGCCACAGCTTGCAGCAGACCTTTGTGAATCCGGCCCAAAGTCTTTTAGATTCTGTTGGTGACAAAGTTTAAAGTGCATTCCAATTCCACTTTTTTCCAATCCATTTCTTACAGCTCATACATGTTCAAGTCCTCTTAACTTTTGGCTGCCTGGTGGTCCTGCCCACAGGGCACCAGGCAGCCAGCTTCTAGACTCTGAATGACAAGTAGCAAAACACCTATACCCACCTGCTATTTACTCAAATTTACAGGACAAACATCTTTTACATGGGAAAAATTCAATTGACCCGTTTCTGAGCCAGTTCTCTATTTTAGGTTCCGAATAATAACTGTAGGTAAAGATGTCACCTAAATTCAAACCTCTAGAAACTGTAACCCTAGATCTAGGTCCAACAACATCAATAAGATTTGGATCAGATAACAAAACTGTTTAATTTTTCAGGACAGTTCCTTTAATTTTTGACACCAATGGTGTAAATTTTGTAACAAAAGTTACCTCTTGTTTGACCGAATGTATAGCATTCTTTTTGAGTCAGTAATGATGGTTTAAATTTTTTCACTGGTGTATAATGTTGTGGTAGAGCACATCTAGTTTGGTCAGGCAAACAGCAGAACAACGGCTATACATGAGGTCTGCATAGTTCAGAATAGGTAGAAAGGTAACTTGAACCAGGCATTTCCAGGAATCGGGTAGGAAATGGTGCTTGATTATATAATAGAAGACAAGTCTGGCCCATAGTTTTTTGCAAAGAGACTCAATATGAGCAGAGAAAGGAATCTGGTATCCAGCCATACACCCAGGCATTTGTATTGGTTTACTACCATAAGTGTATCTCCCCATAGCGTGGTGATGGCAGGGACTGAGCATACCTCTCAACTGTCCCTGATTTTCAGGGACATCCCTGATTTTGACTCAGAATTTTCTGCTGTCCTTCATAAAATATGTGTTTTTGTGATAAAACAGTGGGGATTAAAAGCATAAAATAATATCAAACATAAAAGTTACAGACTTGTTCTTCTTCAGAAAATGCATCTTAACACAAATCCCCTTATTCTATCAGCTTTCTAAGTGAATAGTACCAGTTTTTAAGATGTGTCCCTGATTTTGGGTCTTTGTCCCTGATTATTTTAAGCCTTGTCCCTGATTCATGAAGCAAGACGCTGTGAGAGGTATGGGACTGAGGGACCAGGTGAGGTAGCATTGTTTCTGGCAAAGAACATAACCTTTGTCTTACCAGCATTTAGAAGCAGTTTAGAATGAAAATGATTGGTCAGTAGTTTATCGAAGGCAATTTGAAGGTCAGAGCAGGCTGTGTCAATATTAGACCTTGAGAAGTACAGGGCAGTGTCATCCATAAAATGAAACAGTTTTGTTATCTGATCCCTCTTCTAAGCACTACAGTCTCTATTGGACTATAAACTTGCACTTGCCTTTCTAAGGCCACCTTTTTCATTGTTTACTCATTTAAGCCATTTTGCACTGTATGCCTACCTGCATCTTATCTTATGCACCAACCTCACACACAGGCTTTCCTATAATCTGTGTCTAATTTGCAGCTATGTATTTCTGCATGTCATTTACGCCATTTGCGTTGTATGTCTAATTGGGTAACCCATGAAGTGGGTGCATGAGGAAGGCACTGTCCATTCGGCGACTCCTTCCCGGCGCAATCCACTCATGGCGATGGAAAGGTGAGGCGAGCAGGATGAGGGTGGGCAAATTAGGCAACAGGATGTCGTATACATATGCACATGGGGGCGAGCATGGTGGCGTGGGCTGGAAGGGGTGGAAGGCTGTAGGGGTGGTGCTGTGGTTGCTGGTTGAGCTGCATCGTGGTGTTGGGGATTGGCTAGTGGCTGGGGTGGTTGAGGTACTGGGTTCAGGTCTGGGCACTGGTGCGATTTTTTTTTTTTATTGTGCTCGGCCCAAACCTTTTTTTTTTTACTGCTTTCACCCCCCGACATGCACCCGCCTGGAGTTGAGAATCCTTAAGTAGGGGTGTGTGTGGGCGGATCTGTTCTGGCGCCGTTGTTCTGGTGCGCCAGAGTTGTCAGACTGCCAAAAATGTGTTCGTCACTCTGACTGAGCGATAACAGTGATCACCTTTAGGTGTTCGCCGTTATCACATAGACCCATCTAATTGCACCTTTTCCTTTGTACTAGCCTAGTACATTGGCTTGCTTGTAACCTGTGCCTAATTTGCATGTACTGTATGTATTTTTGCCTTGTCTCTTTGTTTACCCGCGTTGTCGCTATGTACCTGATGTATTTGTACCTTCTCTTCCCCTTCCCTAGGCCACAACCTGGAAATGAGCCTCAGCTCAGTGTGCCTCTCCTGGTTATTAACATTTAAATAAATAAATATGCATAAAAATGCAAACTGGGTTCACTAATACTGATTATTTTGCAGTCTTTCTCTGTTTTTCTGACTACAAAATAAAGTGTTACTTATGTCACTGTTGTACTGTTCGACTTTCTTCCCTAAAAAATGTTTCAACAGGATACATATTAAGATAGGCTATAAAAGGGACTTTAAATATGTGATCTAATCTCTTTTAGCTATACCCTTTGGGGACCCCTGTTGACTATATTTACAAGTACATTGTGCAAGTGGTTTAAATTACTTTTATACTGTGCCAAACAGGTTTCATATAGAGACAATATCTAAATAATAGTTATTAGTTTTAGTTTATCTTATATCTCACTATAAATATTGCACTAAATTTATACAACTGAAGATTGCCCTGTTTGGGACTTTATCTACATAATGGCTTGATATAATTTATATACTCAATCTAACTTTTTAATGCTTTTGTATAAGACAGCTATTATTCTCATTTGTATTTATCAAAGATAAATCCCTTTCAAATAGTATTATTGTTCTTTTGAATGGTCTGATTTACATAATGTTTTACCTGTTATGTAAGGATGCACCAATATGTAATTTTATAATTCAGTTTCTGAAGTCATTTTCAGAGCTTTACCTCTAAATATTATTACATTAAACTAGTCTTGTAAGTGTTGTGACAAATCACAAATGACTTTTAGATTCCAATTTCACATGCTATGATATTGCTAGAATATTACGTGATGCTAAAATATATCTAGTTAATTAGATCTTATTTTAACTGTTTTTCCTTAAAGGAAAACTACACCCAAAACTTGAAAAAATATATGCTGTGCAGAGTGTTATAATTTGTATGTGAAGTTCTAGTGTTTCCTTCCCTCTGACTGGTATTAGGATTTTTTTCCTAAATTAGCCTGCTAGCTTTAGGGTAGTTTTACGACCCCTGGATATCTCCATATCAAATAGGTTTATTGCACTTCTTTGTCCTACAATGCACCTTGTTTCATGTAATGGTGATGTAGCAAAGCCCATAAATCCAGCAGAAAGCATTGCATTACAATCAGTTCACAACAATAGAGATGGCTATATTTTAAAATCTGTAGAGTTCAGCTTGGTGACCACCCTCATCCTAAAGGTTTTACTGTCCTGCAAAACTTTGCTGCTGGTAATTTTTGTGCAGCTTGTAAAGCTGCCAAGATATTTAGTTTGTTTGGCATGTGTGTGCTGAATGTTGGGTCTCTCTTACATCACAGTCACGTGAGACAAGATGCACTGTGGGAACAAGAAATACAATTACACTATCAGGTATGAAGATCCGCAGGGGTCATAAAACTAGCAAGCTAATTTGGGAAAAACTCCTAATACCAGCCAGAGGGAAGGAAACACTAGAACTTCACATACAAATTAAAACACTCTGCACAACATATATGTTTTCAAGTTTTGGGTGTAGTTTTCCTTTAACCCATGTGTCTTAAAGCAGCAGGGCAACAGTGGCTGATTTTTGGGATTGCATTTCTGTTCATCACTCTTTGTTGCCCCTATTGAAGTATCAGTTATTAAAGCTTAATTTGAAACATTTTTTGAGTATATTCAATATGTGAAATTTTGTTAATTACCTTATTCCATGTGTGTTAAGAGATGGCACTGACCGGTGACTCGGCAATGCTGGGATATTTTGTGCACGCTTCTAATAGCTTTCTATTAATGTATAACACACAGAAGTTCAAAGGACATCACAAACTTCATCCATAATTCATTAATCTTCAAAGACGAGGCTTAGCTGGGAAGATCATTCAGCATGTTTATGATCAAAAAAGCTTAAAAACATGGAGGGGCATTCAGAATAAGTTACATAAAGAAATGGATCAAGACATTCTTAATTGAAACATAACAATGAGCAAGTCAGCAGGCGAAGTCTATTTTATTATCAGAGCAGGGTTTTGACTGTGAGAGAGGTAACAGATGAGATGGTTCCTTTCTGAATTAGGGAGAGTTCCTGACCTGTACTTAACCAGAAGTCAAGGGCTGCTTACTCATGAAAGGACACTGCTATTCTTGGGCATGACCAGGAATACCAATGTTGTTATCTTTGCTGTGTGGAGGTTCTGTAATGCTAAATAAGTTAAACAGAGCTTGACAAAGCGTTGTTCAACATAGACCTCCATTGCCACATGCAGTGTTAATCTAACACTTGTCATTATAATTAGCAGTCATTTGTAAAGCATTGTTTAAGACATGTTACCAGTATTTTTTATGTACTCTTTAGAATATAATCTGACATGTATTGCTTTTACCCTTTCGTTTGCTGTACTTTCACATCCAAAATCAAATACGTTGTACCATAGCACTTACATGTGACCATACGAACATAGGTACGTACATACAAACATATGAATGTACAGATCTGCCAGCAGAAGAAGGCCATGCAGTCTATATAGTCTGCTCATTGTAGAGTCCCATGTCCTTACGTTAACATGGCAACTTGCCCCCCCCGCACACTTATCTTTCCCTTGACTCTGTCTCACGCCCTTTAGAAGTCTCCCAACCATTGTCTGACTCATGACATACTCTGGAAGTTAATTCCACCTTGCCTACCCTCTGTGAAGAATAAGCTTACTGACCTCCTTCCTGAACCTCTCACCTGCCAGCTTGTAAGTGTGCTCCCTTGTGTTCTTGTTTTCCTTAGAATGAAGAGATTTCCTAGTGTGACATTGTTAATACCTTTGATATACTTGAAGGTTTCATATGCCCCACCCCACCCCATCTCTTCTCTCCTTGAGTGAGTAAGTAATATTCCTCAGCTACCCTATCAAGTCTCCACCATATCCTATAAAGGCAGCCAGATCTGATATTTTACAATATTGGAGTGCTCTATTCTTATGCTAGGCAGTGCCATTTTCAAAACATCTAGGTGCTCTTTCCCATATTAAGTTCACTGCAACCTGAGATAAGTACCCCTCTCTCCACCACTTTCAGAGATCATGTGTGAAAGGTTCCCATCTCCCTTGGGTCTCAGCTCACCTAGTTTCCAGACTTAATGCCTTGAGCCATTGGTGGCACATTCACAAGGCATCTGGCTCACCTGGGAACATGCTAAGGTACAAACAACTCTGAAAACGCTAGGCAGGATAAAGCAAATAGTATGTTGCTTCAGACCTCCAGAATATGGAAGGTATTCCATTTCCTTTGTGACCTCCACCAGTCAACAGCTCCAGGCTTAAAACTCATGAGCTCCACTATCTCCAAGTCCCAAATGGGCACCTTCTTCTTCAACAAATTCTTCACCCACTGTATACAAGCACAATACTCCAGTTGTCCTCATCCCTGCTCACCCCACACCTATATAGCATATTGTTACTATCACCCTCCTTTGCCTCTCCTTTCAACCCTCCTTCCTTCTCCTTGTCATCGATGTCTCCAGCAGCTGCACTCAAGATCACATTGTTTTTCAATCCATCCAAAGGAAATGGTTCTGATGGCCTAGATCTGGAGCCCCTTCTCTCTGATCCTGCTATTGCTGCTCCATCTCTTCTCTCCTTAAATTCTTTATTCCCTTACACCAAGTCCCTGGTATCTGACAAAGTGCCCAAATCCTTCCCGCTCCCTTGTAAAGGAGGTGGTCTGTCCATCACTTTGAATTATTACCTTCTTTCCATTTTCTTCCTGCACTGGCCAAAGTTCAGGGAAAACTAGTGTTCTCCTAACTCTTCTTTCTTGACTCCTCCTTCCTCAGCCCTTTGCATTATGATTTCTGTAATTTCAATTCCACTGCCTTCTTATTCCTCAGGATCACTGATACTGTCCTGAAGGATGATGATCATACAAACATTCATCAGTAGAAGCAGGCCACAATGGTCTATTTAGTCTGCTTGAGTGTGCAGCCCAATCAATTTTATTGGAGCTGCTTGTTCACATCCACTATCTTTGTCAATCTCCATAAGGCACTCAAATCGTACCCTACTGTACCAGAGAAACTAGGGGGCGCAGGTTCTTCTGACTTCTCCATCAGCTGGTTGACTCCTACCTGTCTGACCAGTGCCAAATTGGTCCTTGTCACAAACCCATTCAGCAGGTCAGCTCTGTACTCCCAAAGTGCCAACCTCTGAGTGCAGTCCTGTGAACAGTTAACAGAAACAGGGTAACCCTCCTGGTCTGTTTTGTGGGATCAAGTCAACCTTTGGTCTCAAGTTCTGGAGGGATTCAAACTGTGAACCTCTTGTTAGCGTACCCACTGTACAGGCTCAGATAATTCTGTCTTCAGGAGGCCAGACATCTTTGCCCAGGGGCACCTAACCAGGTGTACAGAAATGAACCCTTAAAAACTGTAATAAAAGACCTCAGATTTAAAATGCTTACCTTTTTTCAGTTTTGTATCACCATTCAAGCTTATGCACAGTGCCTGCTTTAACCATATGTACTCTACTTGTAAAGGAAAGAAATCGAAAACAGACCAAGTAAGCCCTAAAAACAGAGTTTTACTAAAATAGATAAAAATATATAACACATAAAATACAGAACTATTATTCACAAGACATACAAATCTCTTAAACAAAACAGGTTTTAACAGTGCAAGTCCTACTACAGTACTTAGATTTCTCTCTCTCTCTCTCTCTCTCTCTAAATACCTGCTTAAAGTGCTCACAGATGTTTCTTTGTCAGAGTCTAGATAGAAGTGTCTGAAGGAAAACAGAATAATGTTTAAAAGCTGGTTTTCCCCACCTATTTGCATGAGGTCACCTAGCTCCTCCATGTCAGAATATATAAAAAAATATATCTATATAAAAACAGGATGTCTTTTCCAAGTATTAAATTCTGCAACCTCAGCATAACTCATGTTCTTCAAATGACTCTCTTTGATCTTATGATAAGCTTCCCCCTTCCAGGACATGAAAGAATCTTTTATGACTTCGCACTAAAATGTCACAACCTGCTCTTCTTCCTCTAAGCGTTATCAAAGTTTATGATTTTTCCCTCTTAGCAACTGCAGCTATAATTAACTTAGTTAAAGTCTATAATTAGCTTCGGGCCTTCCAGGTAACACCTTGTATCTAAAACCTGTGAGTGTGTGTGTGTGTGTGTGTGTGTGTGTGTGTGTATGTCATACTCACATGTTGTTTCAGCATTTCCCAAGAGAGACAGTCCATAACTCATTTTTATATTACAAAAAATGATACAGTGATCAGAACCAGCTGTCCAAGTGTCACAGTTCTCATAAGTTATTTATTTATTTTTTTTTGCAACACCTCCCTCACCAATCAGTTTATGAGATTCTCAGGGCTCAGTCCTGGGTCTCATCCTGCTCTTCATCCCTTCCAATGACCTCCCCAAGGCCTGTGTATCTGCATGCATTCACATTTATGTGGATGACACTACACTTTTTTGCTCTAGAACCTTCAGCTGCTGAGTTGAAAATGAGTTTGAGTGGGACTTTGACAATGAGAAACAATGGTTCTATGTTAACCCACTGACCTTAAATCTAACAACCTCCTTAACCTTTTGTAATAGACACAAAGTTTCCAGACTCTCCGCTACCTTAGCCTTCAAGGCTTTGTATCTCTACACCCAAGAAGAAGTCTTCCCTTTCAAATACCTAGATGACTGGGCTGTGACATTGATTTCTCAAGCCACTCTGATGTCTTCCATTAGAAACTTTCCCACCTCCAAGTTATGCAAACTGCTTCATAACAAGTCCCCCCCCCCACCATGGGTTTATCCAAAAGATTATCATCTTGGTGTTTATTATTAGGGGGGCATGGTCTACAGTGCTGCCCAGGTCCTCCCTGGCCAGTCTTGCCCCCAGTCCTTCTGTCATTTTGCCTTAAATTGCCCTTCCCACTCACCATTGCTCTCCCCTCATTGGAAGGCAGGTGCCTCTCCTACTGCACCTCTTTCATCTCAATATTCTTGTTCAACTCTATTTCCTGTTACCTCTTTTCTCTCCTTTCATTAGCCCCTCTCTCCTCATACTCCCCATAGATCTTCTGACAACTACTTTTTCCTAACCACCCATTGTCAGTTCCAAGCTGGTCAGTCTGCCTTTTTCTACAGACTCCCTCACCTATGGAGTAACCTCTCATCCCCTCAGAACATCAACTACACTCTACTCCCTGAAAGCCCAACTCTGTAATTTCACTTCTCACGCCTTGTCCTGCAGTTAGAGTTTCGTTTCTCCACACTCACCCCCCATTTGCTTTGCCTACTTTGGTCATGGTAGCTCCTGCCCTTCTGTTTGTAAATGAATCACCAGAAGTGTTTCTGCCTGAAAATTGTAATGATTTATTTAATACACTATATCCATGCTGTTGTATTTCTCATTGCTTATTACATATTGTGAAGTGTATTAATTGTATTTTACCATTTCTTTAATCCATTGTAATCCCCCTCCCATCTCCACCAAGCAAGCTGGCTCCAGAGAGCCTAAAGGTACACCCCAAAGCTTTAGGGGGAGTTATATGTAATCACTGGTTAGATACAGTTTCACCCTGAAAAGAATAATCTAAATTTTCCATTATACACAAGTATGACAACACACTTGTATGCAGCATGAATTATTTTAAATGTTTAAACAATTATCTGTTGCAATTTTGTATCAGTAGCTCTTGCACACAGCCCAACACAGTGTACAAATTAACAATAATCTCCTCCCTGCCAAAGCCCGTAACCCATCTGTGGCTCCCAGATCCATTCTTGTCTTTTTAAATAAGCAAATTATTATTTGTTGAATGACTGATTTATTCACCCAGATATTCAAAAGCTGTAATGATGCCTGTTTGATTCATTATCCACTAACATCTAGAAATCAGCTGACTATGCCTTTATGTAGCCAGCAGTCGGCAACAGACAGCAAATCATCCGTGCTGTAATTTACAGCAGATGGAGATTTGGGGGGGGGGGGGGTAATAAAGATATCAACATTTAAGGGTTTATTATTTTTAAAAACACAAAAAGTGATATGAGGGTCATAGCTGGGTTGGTATATTTGGTGGCAAAGAGATTTTTAATAATTTATGCATCGAATGTGTTTGATTGTGGGGAGAGGGCAGATAAGATAATTTTTTAAAACATTAGCAGTGAAAAGTTTTTTTTAAATAAACACAATATTTAAACAGATATGGTATAAAACAAAATATAGGTCACTGTGATGACTCATTTTTTTAATAAATCCTCAGCGTGTGATGCTTTGATAAACCACTCAAACATCACTCTCATGGTTTATGTAGGCAACATATTATATGGTGCTCCCCATACATTATTCAGTATTTCTTTCCTGCAATCAGCAGTTGTCCCTGCTTCTGTAACAAGAGCTCATGGGGCTCGATTCTCAGTCATAATCATTGATGATGGAAAAAAGTCTGCCCTATTCAGTCAATGTAAAAGATTTGCCATACTAAGAAGTGGAGATCTGCACCAGGGGGCAAAGACCCTTTGGCATAGATGTCAAAAGGCAAATGAAGCAGCCCAGCTGTTACTGTGTGCAAACATGGTTTGTGTACAGTAACAGTGTAGAATACCATCACACACATGTAAGCAATAATGCAACAGGGTGGGTGGTGTGCTGACCAGACGCCCAGGCGTAGCGTGAAGCCTGACGCCGCAGGCGGAGGGCCTTATAGCCCCTGGAAGGTCCGGTATAGCACAATACCGCCCACCCTGGAGGGTATTATTGCACTTAGAAAATGGACACTGTAAAAAAAACACAAGTTTAATAAAAAAAGTTAAGGAAACAATTATTTTAAAGTAGCTTTTGTTATAAAATAGTTCCTCCGCCTGCATTAGAATTTTTTTTATACTGTCTGTATACTGCTATTACTGACACTAGAAGGCACTGTATCTATTTGTTTTGAGGAGCCTTCACAGCAGTCATTTTTTTTATTTATTTGCAGATAAAGTTGTGGTTTTTGTTTGTTTCTTTTGTACCAGATTGACATCAGTGAGCTGTGCCCCCCCCTTTGAGGAAATGCATTGACAACTCATTGGTGTGCATGGTGAAGCATTTCAGAAGAAGAAGATGACTGCAGTAAAAGAAAGTGTTAATGTAGCGGGTTGTGTACATTAAACAAAAAATTACACTTGTGGTGTTTTTGTTGGTCGAGCCGAGTTGGAGGCAAGGTGAACTGGGAGAAGCCGTACCAGCGCAGAGCATGCGATGTAGTAGAGCGACTGATTTTTAAGCAAGTAAAAAATATATATTTCTGGTGGCACAAAATATTTTTTTTCTGTCAAAGAAATGCTGTGGTGGGGGGGCGTGTGAGCGAGGGTACATAGTGGGATTGCCAATGGGAAGCGGGCTGCAGAGATAACTTTTAGGTAGGCCGTTTAAATTTGCGTGCTCACGTTATGCTGTGCTGTCACAAGTTCGTTATTTGTTTTTGCTTTCCTGAGGATACAACGAGCATGTCTGTGATGGAGAGGATTCCCCTGTTTTTATGCTTGGGACAATAGGGACTGTGGAGGGAAGAAGGGAACATTTTGGTAATGGCATGTGATGTCAAGGGTTATGTGTGATAGCTGCAAAAGTTTGAAAATTATGCTCCTCATAAGTTCATCACCGTTCAGCTGCCTGAATGCTGTCCTGTATCTGAGCACTTGTTACCAACAATTTCCGAGGTATTACTTGTTCCACTGTGGTGGGTGTTGTGTTATATGCTATGTTTGTGGGGAGTACTGCAGCTGACCAGAATATTGCTGGGTAGAAGCCCATAGGAGAGCGCCGGTATTTTCTTCTAGTTCCATGCCACAGATGGACGTCCATCTGCAGTATGAAATTCTAAGGAAATACCGATGCTGTCAGGTTTGGTCACGATGGACCACATTGCTTTCTCCCAGTGTTAACGTTGCTTGGTGACTTTTGGATCAGAAAGCTCTAATTACTGTTATAGTGCCTCATCAAGCCAGGACATGACTGTTGTATTATGAGTTAGGTCGGGGGGTGATTACAGTCTAACTGCGACTTTTGGGCCGATGACTTTGCGACTGCTGCAAGATGGTGGATCAATTTAGCGAACATTTGGTGTACCCACTGATTAGATGAGTTATGTGTCACCCCACGTTCGTACTTGTTTTTCTGCGGGCTCTATCGGAAAATAAATTAATCTCTCATTTGACGGTTTAACCAATGGGATCCATTTATTTTCCTATGACATTTTCTAAGCATATATATCTGCATTGCTGCTGGGTCATGCATATATGTGTGCCACAGCAGCAATATGATATGTCACCCCCCTACCCCCTGAGCCAAACTAATGGGCTCCTTCTGACTGTCCTCTGATGTGCATCTCTTTATTTCAAAATAAAATAATATGTTGATGAGAATGATGCAAATTCAACCAATAAAAACTTACATCAAAGCGTAATGAAGATGCAGTAGATGCTGGGGATAAGAATGATGCTATTAAAAGTTGGAAAAACAAAAAATAAGGCTTGCCTCCACTATTCTTGGTAAGTTATATAGTGCAAGCATACTCACCCACCCTTCCCTACCTTAAGAGAGCATTCCCATTGATGTATAACCTAGTTCTGTGGCATTTTTCTATTGACTTTGGCTCATTATATCTAAACAGAGAAACATAGACTTTGATGGCAGATAAGAACCACTTGGCCCATCTAGTCTGCCCATTTCCTTACCTATTGTATAAGCTACAGATCTGCAGATCCTGGTTTTACCAACAGCCTACTTCCTCCTACCTCCCAATAGAATTGCCTTATATCTGTCCCATGCATTCTTTCCCCCACTGTTTTTGGCCCCACAACCTCCTCAGGAAGGCCATTCCATGCATCCACCACCCTCTCCATGAAAAAAAAAAAACTTCCTCACATTGCCCCTAAGTCATCCCCCCTCTATCTTCAAATTGTGCCCCCTTGTTCTTGCACATCTCATTTTCTGAAAGATGCTACCCTCTTGGACTTTGTTGGTTCCCTTGAGGTACTTGAAAGTTTCTATCATGTACCCCATCTCCCTCCTTTCCTCGAGGGTATACATATTAAGCTTTTTTAGTCTGTCTTCATATGGTTTCTGGTGCACACCCTGCACCATTTTAGTTGCCCTCCTCTGGACTGCCCCCATCCTATCTATGTCATTGCAGAGATGGGGTCTCATAGACAGGATGGTGGCAGTCCAAAGGAGAGCAACTCCATCCATTAGGGAAGGCATCTTTGGGAGGGTGGTGGGGTGCACAGGGTGTGAGGCAGCCATGATACTGGACTGGGCTTGGAAGTTTGGTGGTTGCCCAGTGTGCTACCAGCTGGCACAGCTTAGGGAGGAGGTTACGGGGATTAGGAGACAGCTGGGGGAAGGGGGGAGGTATGGTTGGGGAAGAGGGCAGGGGATCTCCCACGAGGTTGCACCAAGCACTAGGGGTGGGGGCATAGGGAAAGGAGTGCAGGAGAATACTCTGGGGTCACATAGGGACCCTGGCAGAGGGGGCCCAAAAGGAGGACACTACCAAGGAAGCAGGCAGGTAACTGGGGACCCTCACAAATTGGGGCCAGAGGGACAACATTCTCAGGGAAGTAGGCAGATGGCCGGTGCTGGACAGAAGGAAGCAAGGCGGGGAGGTGGATCGAACCTTACGCTCAGTAACCGCTTCAATTCTCTTCTTCTGCTTGAGGCTGGGGAGGGGGTGATGTAGCCATGATAGGGTGGTTAGAGATGGAAAGGGAGTGGGGGGCAGGAGGTGGGGGCCGGATAGCAGGAGGAACAGGGGGGAACCTGGAATGCAGAAAAATGAGGGGAGCAGTGAATCAGAGCAGGAGGGGCAGGGGAAGAGGGAGGAAAGTACAAGGAGAAGGACCAGTTGGGAGGAAAGGGCAAGGAGAAGGACCAGAAGTACAAGGAGGATACAGTAAAGGGAACTGAGGGTTTAGGCCAGGGGAGTATGACAAGCAAGGAGGGACTAAACGGAGACAGGAAGGAAGCGAGGACGAGCCAGGCTAGTTTAGCGGTTGGGAGAAGGACCAGTCACGAGCAGTTAGGGAGTTAGCGGTACAGAAGGATACTCAGGAGGAGGAGGAGAGGCATAGGATTGGAGGGAGGGTGGCCAGGGTAAATAAGGATGGGGGCATGTGGCACCCAGATAGGGGAAGAACAAGGAGCCGGCTGGGTGTGAGGGCCAGTAGAAAGGATGAGGGACATGGAAGGGAAATGGAGGGAAAGGGCGGTCAGAGTGCTCCTGTTGGGGACTCTATGATCAGGGGTATCAAATGGGATAGGGAGGGAGAAGTCTGGCCAGTTAGAACAAAATGCTTCCCTGGACTAATGGTGCATAGGGCCAAGCACGAGGTATATCAGCTGGCAAAGGATTGTGGGGGTTCCCCGGACATACTGGTCCACCTGGGTACAAATTACATTGAGGGAAATAGTGAGCTAGAGATAAAGGCAAGGTTCAGGGAGCTTGCCAGGGTCTGTTATGACATAGGATGCACAATTCTCTTCTCGGAAATCCTGCTGGTGCCAAGGGCTAGTGGGGAACACAAAAGGAAGATTAGGGAGATAAACCAGTGGCTCAGGGAGTGGTGTGAGGCCAGAGGGTATGGGTTGATGGGGGGGGGAGACCTGGGAGGATAAGGAGCTGTATGCTAGAGATAGGCTCCATCTCAATTTGGAGGGGAGGGGAATCCTTAAGTTGAAAATAAAGGGATTCATTGGTGAAAGTGCGGTTTAAACTTGTAAAGGGGGGAAGGATGGGAGAAAAGGCTGTCGAGGCGGGTCCGATAAAGGAGGGACTCTGTCTCCACCCCTTGGGGAGCTGAAGGAATGTGGGAAAAGGCCACTGGTAAAGTGCAGACCAGGGGAAAACAGAATCCCCATGGGAACACAAGCAGGGGAAATGGAAGTATAGGGAAAGGGTGGAAGGTAATCCTGCTAAATGCCAGGAGCTTGGGCAATAAAATGCCTGAGCTCCAGGCGATGCTAACTGAGGGAGCGGTGGATGTGGCAGTGGTCACTGAGACCTGGGCCACCACAGGGCGTGACTGGGACCTGAACCTGGAGGGTTACACTATGTTCAGGAAGGACAGAGGGGAGGGGAGGGAAGGGAAGGAGGGGTTGCAATGATAGTCAAAAACTGCATTGGCATAGGGGGAGTAGAGGAGGCGGAGGGAATCATGGAAGCGATTTGGGTCACCTTGATAACAAGGGGGGGCAAGATAGTAAAAATAGGAGTGGTGTATAGGCTCCCTGCACTGGCAGAGGAACTGGAGGAGAGTCTGGTGGCCGATGTTGGGAGACACTGCAGATTGGGCAGGGGAAGGGTGGTGGTGTTGGGGGACTTAAACATGCCAGGAACAGACTGGGAGACTATGACATCCTCAGTGGCCAGGGAACAGAGGTTGTTGGATGTCTTTCAAGACACGTTTCTAACTCAGCAGGTGAGGGAACCGACCAGGGAGGTGCGAGTACTGGATGTGGTCCTGGCAGACAGTGACCAGATTGGGGGCCTGAAGGTAAGGGACCCATTGGCGGGGAGTGACCATGCCACGGTCTGGTTCTGCCTGGACCTAGGAGGGGTAGAAGGCTGCACAAAGATGGAGGTAACTGACTTCAGGGGGGTGGATTTTAAGAAAATGGGAAGGATCCTTAAGGAGCATTTGGATGTGATTGGGTCAGACATGGATGCTGACAGTAGGTGGGAAATCATCAGGAGAGGGGTGCAGGATGCTACCATCACCTGTGCAAGAGTAAGACAAAAATGTGGTAGAGCCCGAAAACCCTGCTGGTGGACTAGGGAGGTCCAGAAGGTGGTGTGGGGAAAGAAGGCAGCCTATAGGCAATTCAAGTGCTCAAGGAGTGAAAGGAATCGAGGGGAGTACAAGCTGATGGCTAGAAGGGCCACTAGGGTGGTGAGGGCGGCTAAGGCAAGGAAAGAGCAGAACCTGGCCAGGGAAATTAGGATAGGGAACAAGGGGTTCTTTAGATACATTGGGGAAAAACGAAGGGTGAAGGGGCAGATTAGCAGGATTAAAACAGGGGAGAGATGGGCACAAGACTTGGGGGAGCAGGCTGAGGTACTAAATGAGTACTTCACCTCAGTTTTCACCAAGGAAAATGGGGGTGCTGCATCATACATAGGAGGAGACAGTGATACTGAGGAGGGGGGGACCCTTACCGATCGGCGGGTCTGGGGAGAGGGGGAGGCATCACTGGCAGGAGGGGGGGAAGACTAAGCAGGGAGAAGAGGTAGCAGAAGTGGAAATCACAGCAGAGAGAGTGAGGGAAGCCCTCAGGTCCCTTAAGACAGAGAAAACACCGGGGCTGGATAAATTACATTCCAGAGTGCTGAAGGAACTTGCAAATGTCCTGACGAAACCCCTGGTGGAGCTTTTCACCATCTCTCTGAGGACAGGGTGGGTGCCCCAGGACTAGAAGGTGGTGCATATAGTGCCTATCCACAAGGGGGGATCAAGGGAGGTAGCAGGGAACTACAGGCCTGTCAGCCTGACATCGGTGGTGGGCAAGGTGATGGAGGGCATTGTCAAGGAGAGGCTAGGGGGGACCTGGAAAAGTCAGAGTGCCTGGATAGACAGCATGGATTCATCCCCGGGAAATCGTGTCAGACAAACCTTGTGGAGTTATATGACTGGGTGACGAGTGCCTTGGACCTGGGTAGACCAGTGGACGTCCTCTTTCTAGACTTCAGCAAGGCATTTGACTCTGTTCCTCACAAAGGCCTGTTGGATAAGCTGGGAGAAATGGGGGAGGGGAACCAGATGATCAGATGGATAGGCAATTGGCTCCAGGACCGGACCCAGAGGGTCATAGTTGGTGGGATAGTCTCATCCCCAAGGAGGGTCATTAGTGGGGTCCCACAGGGATCAGTCCTTGGGCCCCTCCTGTTCAATGCCTATGTCTCTGACATAAGGACAGGTATCAGGAGTGAGATGAGTCTCTTTGCAGATTACTCAAAACTGGGGGCGGTGGTGGATGGGGAGGAGGGGAGGGTGGCCCTACAGGGGGACCTGGAGGCTCTGGAAAGATGGTCTAGAAAGTGGAAGCTGAGGTTCAATGTAGGGAAATGCAAGGTACTGCACCTGTGGGCCAGAAACCCAGGCCAAGTGTACACCCTGTGGGGGGAAATGCTACAAGTGTCGATGGCTGAGAGGGACCTGGGGGTGGTGGTGGATGTCAAGATGAACAACTTGGAGACTTGTAGGAGGGCAGCAGCCAAGGCCAACAGGATGCTGGGATGCATCGCTAGGGGGATCACCTCCAGAAGGAGGGAAGTAATACTCGCTCTGTATAACTGCTTGGTGAGGCCGCACCTCGAGTACTGCATGCAGTTTTGGAGGCCACACTTAAAGAGGGACATTAAACTCCTGGAGAGGGTCCAGAGGAGGGCAACCAAAATGATTTGGGGCTTGGGGACAGGACCTATGAGGAGAGGCTCGAAGAGCTAAATATGTACACATTGGAAGAGAAGGGACTGGGGGACATGATAGAGGTCTTTAGGTACATGAAGGGGGTAAATAGGGGAGGAGCAGTCAGGGTGCTTCGAAGGAAGGGGGAAGGGGCCACTAGAGAGCATTGGTGGAAGCTGGAGGGGGGAAGATTCAGGGGAGAAAGGAGGAGGTGCTTCTTCACTGAGAGGGTGGTGGAGTCATGGAATGCACTGCCTAGGGGGCTGGTGGAGGCAGAGATGGTGGAGGGGTTCAGGAGGTGGTGGAACAGGTACAGGGGAAGTGTTCTGGAAGCAAAATCCAATGCAGCGAGAATATCCAGAACTGGGAAGGGAGAAGCCAGAGAAGGTGAGGGGGGCAACAAGGTCAGCTCCCAGGGTGGGGGCTGACCAAACAAGCAGACATGAAAGACCGTTAGGCCTATTCTACTGGCATTTTAGTATGTTAGTATGTAACTAAAATAGTGCAGGGTCTGCACCAGAAGCCATACGAAGATTGTGGATGTTTTCAGTGACTGAGGCTATCCTTACTTTTAGATTTCCAGTTATTTGAGTGCATAACCCCACCACCCCCACCCAGCTAGTATTACTACATTTTCATATAACTTTATTTAGCTGAACACACAAAATGTTGTTGGGTTTAGGTACAGTGAACTGAGAAAGAGATAGTAGTCTATGTGTAAAGGGAACTATTAATGTTTAAAAGCTGCAGGAAAACATGTCCAGTGCCTTTCTGGATAGGATGCAAAGTTTGTCTGATTATCATAATGAATGCCAAGATCTTGCAACTGGTGCCTGATTGTTTTTTGATATTCATCCTATGTTTAGGTCATTCTCCACCGGCTGCCACAAGCTGATGAGGCGACTATGAATGCCAAGGGAAGGAGCACGGCCTCCAACTTGCTACCAAGTCGTTTTGCATGTCGAACTTCTGGACAAATAATCTTCCATGACTGAGACAAATTGGAGTGTATGCATGCTACAATGGAACTGTGAAGGTGAACATTTTTCTGGTATAAACCCTGTTTGTGAATGTGGCAAAAAGTGGGGCAGATCTGTTAAGCACATTGTAAATGATTGTGAATGTTTCCCAGAATTTTGAACGAGGATGATCCGAAGAGGACTGCTGGCCTGGGGTTCACGGGTCGTGGTCTTGTTTGTCATTATTTGCTGTGCTGTGTCTTTGCTCTACATGCTGGCATGTACCCCAAGGGCAGATGATGTGCAGTCGGCATTGCCAAGAGCCAGTGGTCCAACTGGAAAAGACAACTACCACGCCATTCTTCAGGAGCGTGAGGAGCAACACCATAACTACGTAAACAGCTTGAAGAAACAAATTGCGCAGCTCAAGGAAGAGCTACAAGAGAGGAGTGAACAGCTCAAAAATTTACAGGATCGGTACGGTGACACACTGGGAGGCACCTTTGACCATGGGAGTCCTGAGAAGACTCAAGCTGACCTCCTGGATTTCTTGAACTCTCAGATAGACAAGGCAGAGGTTCATGCAGGCGTGAAGCTGCCAACAGAGTACGCAGTGGTTCCATTTGACAGCTTTACTTTGCAGAAGGTGTACCAGCTAGAAATGGGCCTTACAAGACACCCTGAGGAGAAACCAGTGAGGAAGGATAAACGAGATGAGCTGATGGAGGCTGTGGAATCAGCACTGGAAGCTCTGAACAACCCGGAAGATGAAGGAAACACCAACCAACGCATGTATTCACCATCTGACTTCATTGAAGGTCAGTACTTGTTTAGAACAAAAAATAATTGGGGGCACTAGATTATATTTTACATTAGAAAACTGCTAATTTGCATATTGTGGTATGACTGGTTGAAAAGTCATTCTTCCCCTGTGGTGATATCTCACAGCAACACTACTATACACCTGTTATGTCACAGTTCCTTACAAAGCCATGTAACATAACAATTAAAATTATCTCTAATTACTATCATTTAATATATTTATGTAAAGCCAATGTAGAGCAAAAAAAAAATGTTATAATGTAGTAAGGCTTTTAGGGTGTAATGCTATGTTGAAATACCACAGCACCTTGTGTGACTGTGACATTCTTTTTTGCCTCATGCCTGCACCCCAGGTTATGATAGTATCTCATGATAATAGCACAGTCATATACATCTTGTTGTTTAACTATCATAAGCTGGAAGCTAGATGGGGGTTGGGGGTTATACTACCACAGTGTTACTTGCACTTATTTGTTGAGGAGCTAGTACACCCCTAAGTAGTAGACTATTTTTTTATTGTTAAAACTAGCCAGTTGTTACTTTTCCTTTCTGAAGTATATTTGTTCTTCTTTTGTGTGCCAGTGAAATGTGTGCTGTGTAGAAGAACACACTACTCTGAGGCTGGCCTATCTGGCACTGTTTCTCCTCATACTCCAGTAGTATAGTGACCTCACAAAGGAGTGTGTGAGTACAGTACCTCTTTTTCAAGTATTCAGAGAGTATTCATACTCAGCACTACCAGATACTTGGCTATTCATTTTCTGGTAAACAAAATTCAGGAAGAAAAATCTCCAAAAACTCAAGAAAGAAACCTTTTGCTCTCTCCAAGTAGCCAGGGCTAGCCTATTGGCTACCCCACTTATCTTCCTGCACTTAAAAAAAATACCAGGCTGTTGTCATGGTGCCAGGAACTAAGGGTGTCTCTGTTTTAACTGCACCAACTAGCTGGATTCCAGGGCCCCAAAGGACTAAGGGCCCAATTCAGGAAGGGGCTTGGAGTGACGCAAGGGACTTGCATCAGAGGGTTGGTTGCAAGGGCTGATGTGTGGTTATCAGTGTGGTGCCTGCTGTTCACAGAGGGTGCCAGCTGCAACTTCCCAATGCAAGTCCCTTATATCAGCCACACCAAGTTAGGCAAGCCCCCCCCCCCAATCTAACTGTGCACCAGTGGGGGAGCCAGTTTACGGGGCTTGTGCCAAAGCTTTGGCATATGCTGCTGTAAACTGAAGAAATTGTTGCAACTGTGTCAAATGCTGCTGAGCTGGCACAGCTGCAGAAGATGCATTCGGTGCAGTTGCACCAAAGATCAGGGTTGACGCATGGCTTGACGCAGACCCTGCATCATCCTTCTTGCATTTGGCCCTAAGTAATTTAAAATATTTCACAAAGAAAAAGAAACGCACACTGAGCTGTGAACACCTCATTTCCAGATGTGTTTTGGGGGAAGGGGATAGGGGAGCACACCAGAAAACTTTACATGTGAGTATAGCAAAAACAAGCCAGTTGCCAAGCAGTGCAAAGACAGTAAAAGAAAAGTCACTTGTACAAATATGAAACAGTACAACATTGTGCAAAAAAGGAATATAAATAACTACAAAAGGTTACAAGGTGCACATTGTGATAAACAGTAGAAGAGCAGACAACCACATCTAATTGTCAGCCATGACAGCAGACTTACAGTAGGAAGCGGGAACAGGAGCAGACATTCGTGGTGTTGTCGTGGACTAGGGCCTTCTGGGCAGTGGAAGAAGAGGAGGACTGCATTGCAATGGGGGGACTAGAACAGAGCTGGGAGAAATAAAATGAAAAGATGACTTGACCAGAAGAGTTTTTTGTACAGTACATGGGGAGAGAGAAGACATGTAGGTCTGAGTTATGTAGGAGGAGGTAAGAAGAAGCAGGAGGGGGGCATTAGAGAAGGGAGCTGAGGTATAAGAGGAGGAATATGAACATGAGTTAGAGATGAGTGAGGCACACAGAGATGTCTAACCTCTAGAGAGAGAGAAAGAGAGAGAGAGAGAGACAGAGAGTGAGGGAGGTGTAAAGGGACCATGGTGAGGAGAGTCAAGGGCAAGGTGACAGAAGGAGTGAAAGATTGGGTCGTCGTCCAGCCAAGTAAGGATGGATTTTCAAGCAACGCTGTATACAACATCTCCATAGTCAAGAAATGGAAGGGTAATTTTTATGATGAACTCATGATGGGCGGGGAGTAGTATACAAGCTTTATTCTTGTACAATGTACCAAGTTTATTTATTTATGTCAAATTTTGTACACCAGGGTAGTCTCATTTAGGTCAAACACCTATTTTTTCAAGAGGGTCCTGGGTGATTGATACACTGTAGCAACAGAGTCAATACTTCAGGTACATAGTTATGAAGAACAAGAATTTTGAACAGTGGTTAAAAAGATATTTACAAAGATTGGACTCCTATAACAATATCATATACATAAGTAGAAAGGTTCCAGACAGATAGAGTGTGCAGGGAATACAAAAAAGAGTTTACAAATCCCATGAGCTTTGTAGATTATTAAACACGATCCTTTTGAAAATCATTGAGTTATTGGCTTCTTTTATTGTGTCAGGTAGTAAATTCCCGGTTTGCTATGGCACAGGCCTTTTCAGCAAAGGATTTGTGTCCCCTTGGCATGTGCAAGATATCTCTGGTCTGGGAGTATAGTTGGTATTTCTGATGGTGCTTGACTAGAAGTTTGCTTAGATAGGCTGGAAGGAAGTCAAATGTGCGCTTGAATGCTATAGTCATTGATTTGAGGTCCTTTCTTTTTCATGGGAAACAAGTCTTGGCCTACTGTACATGAGGCAGCGGTGGATTATTCTGTTACAGCCTAATGCAACTCTACATATACTATTAAAAGCAGCAGAAATTTTGTATAAAGTTGTGGTATTGGCAAATCTATAAATGTTGCTCTCATATTCCAGTGTTAAGGAGAGCAATTGTGGAACTTGGCATCATTAGTTCAACTTTGATTTATTCCATTGTCTTCAGTTTGGTTTCAGCTCTTTGGCCAGTGTGGTTGTCTAACAGGCTAAAAATGGGGGGTAGGATACACCACTTCACCAACCCACCCACACCAATCACACCCACTGTCTTCCACCCTCCCCTGTTCTTCCAGTCAATTAAAAATGATAACTGTCAGCACCTAGCACAGTGCAAGGAGCTGGAAATTTATATCCAAAAACATCTGTGGAGGGGGAGAAGGATGGAAAGTGACTGGGGTCGAGATAGTGGTATCCATAGGACTAGCCCTGACTACTTGGGAAGGACTGGAGTGTTATTTTTTTAATTATTTTCAAAGTGGCCCTAATGTGTTATTGGGTCAAATTGAAGGCAAAAGTGGCGCATTTTGGCACATTCAGTGAATGCAATTATGGCATCATATCATCCTTGTTTCAGTGATGGTTATAATGATTGCTGTAGGATAGAGGTTTGGGAAAGTCATAAATTCTGCTTTTGCAGAACTTTCACAGAAATTCAGAAATTTTGTGGAATTTTTCGATCCCGTCATTGGCAAGAGTGGAATCTTCCGAATGTGTTTGGTGGATTTTTGCCCTGTTCTGCAGAATTTTGGGGCTGAAATGTGGAATAATACACATGGGGCTAGATATTCAAAGGAGTTGCACCTGATGCAACTGAGTTGCACCAGCGCAACCCCAGAAATGTGTCCCAGGGCAATATTCAATGCGACACAGTGCAAAGATAATGTATGTGGTACATCTCCTGGGGGTGTGCCCATGCATATTGGCACATCTTGATATTCAGCCAAGATGTGCGACACATACATACCTGGGCACAATGCTGAACATGGAAAAATCATGCTCAAGTGGAAGCCACCCATAAGCGAGCTGCGGTAATGCAAGGCACAACACAGCAACCACCAGCCGTGGGTGGCTTCCTCCCCAGAACACTGTACACAAGCACCCACAATATTCCCTGGTAGTCTAGTGGTACCTCCATCCCCATCTGTAACCCCAATCACCATAGAAATGTTAAATTCCTGTCCCTGGTAGTCTAGTGGTGCCCACCTCACCCTCTGTAACCACGATTGGTGTAGAAATGTAAAGATCCTGTCCCTGGTAGTCTGGTGGTGCCCCACCCCCACCCACACAGGACCCCAGCCACCAGCTCCCCAGGTTATCTGTGGGCAGCAAACCCACCACTTACCTCCATGGCTGCTGCAACTGATAGCTACAGTATCTGCTGCAAGCACATTGGTCCACACTGTGGACACAATGGGCTTACAGAGCATACTTATTAGTCATTCACAACTTGTGGAATGAAGTCATTCATTCAAGAAGTTGTGAATGACTATTACAATATGCACTGCAAGCCTATTGGTCCACAGTGTGGACCCGTGTGCTGCAACAGATACTGTAGCTGTCAGTTGGTGGGCAGCAGCGGTGTGAATGGGTTTAACTACCCCGCTGTTGAGAATAGTGAGCTGAAAGTCTTAATGTGGAATGAAGCGCGAGCACCACTAGACTGCAGAGACAGAACTTCTTTCTACAGCCCGGTCAGGAATTCACAGTCGGAAGGGTACCCTTAGACTACTAGGAAAAGGAATTTAACATTTCTAAGGTGATCAGGGTTATGAGGAGGGTGTGGGGGTACCTCTAGACTACCAGGGACAGGAATTTAACATTTCTACAGTGATTGGGGTTATGGGTGGGGAGAGGGGTACCACTAGACTACCAGAGAAAGGAATTTAACATTTCTATGGTGTTACGGATGGGGAGGGGGGGTACCACTGGACCTCCTCTGACAGCACTGCTTGCAATTCAGGACACCAGGTGCATTTTGCTGGCCAGCCCTGCACAACTTATGCAAATGGGGCCATAATGACATGCAAATGGCCCCATTTGCACCTTGCATGCATTATGGGTCCATTTGCATATTTGTGTCTGAATATCAGGAATTTGTGTACGGCATATCTCTGATGCACTGGCGTATTTCCCATTCCTGGTATTCAGACCTGTCTGGGGGATGTGCCAATACATTGTATTTGCACTGCGCCCATTTTTTGGTATATTCAGATGAGATGTACCATGGCACATCTCCTTTGAATATATCCCTTTATTGCTCCAGCACAACTCAGTTGCTCGGAGCAACCACTTGCACCATTGCTAGGCACACATTTGAATATCTGCCCATGAACTGCAGAATAACAATTCTGAGGATTTTTTTCCCGCAGTTTAATGAATTATTTCTCGGTACATGTAATTTTTCCAGAATTTAGTGATCAGTTCTGCAAACTTTTTTCTCTGCAGTTTAATACAATAATCCACAATTTATACATTTATTCCACCTTTCTAAGTCAGAATTTCCATGAAAGTTGTTAATTTGATTTCCGTACTTTCGTGTAAGTGCAAATCTGACTTTCACAGAAATTCCACCAGCAGAAGTTTTTTTCACACACCTCCACTATAGGAGCAGTTATCTGGTGCTGTGGTTAATGCAGCTTTTATTGTGATAAACTAGTGGTTAATTCTGGTGTGCATTTCTGAAGGACCTATTAATGTATTTCATACAGGAAAGTTTAATATCAAGCCAGAAACCTAGGTATTTAAAATACTGAGCATTTTCCACTGATAGTTCTGTTTAGAGTAAGACTTGTAGTGAGTTGGGAGGGACTGTTCTGTCACTGAAAATGATGGATTTAGTTTGTGAGTTGTTCAATAACAGGTAGCTTGTATTCATCCAGGTCTGAGTTTCAGGGAATAAATCCTTCAGAGTGCTTCTTAACTCTGAGATCATGTTTAGTGTGGCATGTCTTGTGGATGGTATCAATGTGGCAGTAGAGGTCAAGATGATAATCCAACCAAACACCAAATATTTGAATGATTAACTTATTTAAGTTGAAACCATCCAGTGTTATGAAGACCGGGGAGGTCTGGATTTTTTCCAGTTGTTGCCTGGTGCCAAAGGTCATACAAACCTTTATTTTGGCATTGAGAGTAAGCTGGCTAGTACAGAACCAGCCCTGGACATTGCTGAAGTCATACTTGAGCTAGCCAGCCATGTCAAAGACAGAGGTACCTCAGGCAACTAGCATGGTGTCACACTTGCACATGTGGATGTATAAAGAGACATATATAGTAAAGAGATTTTTAAGGAAAATCAAAAACAGGATGAGGCCAAATACAGAAGCTTGGGAAGACCTCAACTGCTTGGGGGGAGAATGTCAAACAAGGGGGACTCTCTTGATACCAATCTAGAAGGCAGGAAATAAATAATTTATTTGTGAGGTTAGATAGTCCTGCCCCCGTATGTTTGTCCAGAAGGATGGGGTGGACAACTCTGTTGAAGACTGAATGTGAGCAAGCCCTGATCCATCCCCTTCAGGATGGTATCATTGATCCTGAGCCTGGAGAACATTGTTGAAAGGGATTTTCTAAAGCTAGGCTGGAAGCAGGTTTGGAATGATGAGAAGTCAAGGAAGAGGGGAGAGCAAGGTATTTCTGGAGTTTAGCCAAGGCAGGAAAGAGGGATATGGGACAGTAATTACTTAAGGTAGAGGAGTCACCCCCATTGGAAGGAGATAACCTTAGCCCTCTTCCATACACCAGGGAGATGTACCAGAGAGGAATGGAAGATTAAGGAGCTCAGTGACTAGAGATGCCACAGTAGGAGCAGAAACATGCTGAAGTTTGGGACCTCTCCTGACCCACAATTCATGATTTGGGGGGCAAAGTAATCACAACCCAGCTAGCCCTGTCAGTTCCCCTCACAACATACAGTGCACCTTTACATTAGAATTCAGTCAGTCATTTGACTGCTATTGGAACTGCAAGAAATTGATGTATTTTTTGTGTTTTGTTAACATGTACCTGTTTGTTTTTAGGACTGTATATTCCAAATACTAGAAATCACTTAGTATTTAGTCTACAGCATCAAGTACTCCAATACTGATGGCATTTGAAATTATTATTAATCACGTCATGTGATGCCACTGAGCTAGCGGCTGCACTTGCTATCTGCTCCTGCTTCTCCCACTAAATACTGGCATATTTTGTGCTCCTATCATCAGTTGTGCTGCTTTGGATGCCTGCAGTAGCTTCTGTATACTCTTCGGTCATTGATTAGTCCCATTTGCATGATTTCTTTTGCCGGGATGGATGCTAAAATGAAGCAGGCCCTGCCACCCCATACGCCTCCCACTAACGCCTGAAAAAAGTAGTAAGAAAGCCAAACCTTATGCAGCCTCCTCCAGCCATGCTATCACTACTGCTGTGCCACCCCCCTTTCATGGAAGAAAGATTTTTAGTTGAGATGCAACCGCTCAGAGATCACATGTAATCATTATCTGTGGAAATGAAATAATTGCGGGTGACTTGAATTCGATCATGAGGAGAGTGGGGGACATGGAAGCTTGAATCTCCTTCGTGGAGGGCTGGAAGGACAGAATGGATCCTGAAATAATCTTGCTATGCCAAAAGTTGTTGAAGGTGGAAGGCAAATTGGAGGACCTAGGAGAAAGAAGCAGGCATAATGATTTAATTATTTTTAATCTACCTGAAGATGCTGAGGCTTCTTCCCCAGTGTTGTTCACCCAGAAGCTGTTGGAACACATGGCAGGTCCCTCCCCTAAACACTCCTGTTATGTAGTGGAGCGAGTGCATTGGTCTTTGCATGCAAGGCCACAGCTAGGAACTCCCCTTTGCCCATTTATAATCAGGCTCCTCAACTATTTAGATAAGCAACACATATTGCAAAAGTGTAGAGTTAAAAGAAATATAATGGGAAGGCCAGCACCTACGTCTATTTCAGGACTTACCTGCTACTGTGTGGCAGAAGAGGGCATCCTTCCACCCCATTGTAGTGAAGTTACTGGCTGCCACCATCAAGTTCAGGATGCTTTATCCGGCTAAACTGCAGGTATATTGCAAAGATTCCTGGCCCTCCTTTGAAAGCCCAGAGCAGGCGAGTATTGCTCTGAAGAGACTGCTCCCTGACCTGTTTGGTGCACCATGAGATGTATTGCAATGCTCTGTGCAAGTTGGTAAAGTCTGATCAGCGGGAGCAGTAATTTTCTTGTAGGAAGGGACTTCAGAGTGTAGTCTCTGTCTGTTTTATAGTTCATGAGTGGATTTCATAAAGGTTTTCCTGTTGAGTCTTTCCCAGGTGGATTAAAAGGGCATGGAACCTTGTTGTTTTATTTCCTCTTTTCTCCCTTTCCCTCCCTTTTCTATTTTTTATGCTTAGAGGGGTTACTCTGCAATTTCTTTCTGTGCTTCAGGTTGACCGGCCCACCAAAAGACCTTGTCGTACTGGAGCAACTGTGAACAATTGCAGGACTGGAGTTTTGTGTCTCTCATCTCCAAGGGACTATTAGACTCCTCAGCTAATTTTCTTTTGTTTGTTAAGTAGCCCTGCATTCTGTGTATACTCTCTGTCAATATTTTACTTAATCAGTGCACTGAGACTGTTTGGATTGATTTACTTATAGCGCTTCGACAGTGCTAGTGCCGACGTCCCCTACAGCGACGGCTACAATGCTGACTGTTGGCATTGTAGCCATGGGGATGTCAGCGCACACAATAGAGGGGCTGCACCCCCGAACCCCCCATTGTGGGGGGCTCTGCCCCCCACACCCCCAGTCTCTAGGATTCTTACTCTGAGTCAGAGTTGGTCTGGGGGCACAAACACCCAGCGAGGTAGTCCCAATCACCACACAGACCACCACAGTGATGGGCGGGTTTTGCCCAATTCCTGTCACTGTAGTGGTCTTCACTGTGCTGGAGTCGCTGCGGTAATGGTATACTGTTTGGATTTGGGGGACTAATGTCTGATTAAGTTTTTATTTTGCAATTAATATTGTATGATCTTCCCAAAGTCTTGGGATCGAGACTCTTAGCGGGGGACCGGAGCAAGAAATGCAGAGTAGTATAGCAGGTGGGGCTGACATGAGCTATGTATTTGGGAGTGGTTTCTCCCCTGTCAAAGTTTTACTTTTATATCGGGTTGCTGCCTTGTTTAAATGGGGGAGATCTGTTTTGGGGGATTTGGAATGTTGGATTCTTTTGTCTTGTGGGGCTTATGGGGGAGTTGGGGGGGAAGGGGATACAACAGTGGAGCTACCAGAATACTATAGTGGTGGGCGGGTTCCACCTCCAGGTAAGATGTTCTGGATGAGATCTGTATATGGCTAATATCTTAAAGGTTACCTCCTGGAATGTTAAAGGGGCCAGATCACCTACTAAGAGATATCAAATAATTAAGCACTTGCAACATCTCCAGTGCCAAGTCACTTTCCTCCAGGAAACCCAACTCCTTTCTGTTGAGGGCAAACTGTTTGGTAGACAGTTTGTAGGACAGGTTTATGCAGCGGGCTGTGCTACGGTTAGTAAGGGGGTAGCCATTGTAATATCCAAGCAGATACCTTTAAAAAGTCAGCAGAGTTTTATTGATCCCCAAGTCAGAGATATCTTTGTAAAGGGGATTTTAGATCACACAGAAGTAATCCTTGGGAGTGTCTATGGCCCTAATCTGGCAGATCCTTCCTTTTTCATGGACTTGACAAATTAAATCTCTAAATTCCCTTCTATCCCCTTAATAATAGGAGGAACTGGAATGCGATCCTATTATCAGACTTAGATAAGTCAGGGGGGAGATTATCAGCATTATCTCCAAAGCAACTTTCGCTGTGCAACATGATCCAAACCCTGGGGCTTTGTGACTCATGGTGGATCTTGCACCCACAGGATAAAGTATACACTTACTATTCTGCCGCTCATAGCTCCTACTCCATTTGAACTATGTTCTTATAAGTCGTTCCCTCTTTCCAGGTGTGATTGAGGGAGAGATAGGGCCCAGGGTCCTTTCTGACCATTCTGTGGTCTGGATCACCTTATTCCTTAATGCTACTTTGGAGAGGGATACTATTTGGAAGCTTAATAACCAGCTTTTTAATGATAAATTCTTGGTAGACCGGGTCAAGGACCTGATCTCCCTGTATGAACAGCAAAACATAGGTTCAGCAGGTAAAGCTGACTTAGAGTGGGTTGCCTGCAAATGTTTTATCAGAGGAGAGCTTATCAGACTAGTCTCCAAGTGCAACCAAGTTTGCACCTTGATGACTGCCGACCTCCTCCATCAGATTACTGTTATTGAGAATGGTCTCTCCCCACATACATCAGAAGCTACTTTACAAAGTTTGAAAATCTATGGGATAAATATGCTGATCTGCTAAGGGAAAAAGCTGAGTACGCAATCTTAAAGACCAAGGCAAAATACATTGATCAGGGAGACAAGGCGGGTAAGTTATTGGCTTTCCGTGTGCAGCAAAAAGAGGCCTCCAGATTAATTACTGCTATCAAAGCCAAGGATGGTTCCCTCCGGACCCAGCCTAGGGCAATTGTTCAAGAGTTTGCCTTATTTTATGTTGAATTGTATGGTCCTAGAGCTTTCATGCCACCCCAGTCCGAACTTTCCCCTTATCTGAACCAGTGTGCTCTTCTGTGTTTATCACCCAAGCAACAAACCATTCTAGCCCAGCCCATTTCAGATTCTGAAATCCAGCACGCTATTTTAAACTTGACTCCGGACAAGTCATCAGGCCTGAATAGATTTACTTCCAACTTCTTTAAGATGTTTGTAGATCAGCTTATGCCCTTCTTGTCCCATTTTTTCATCTATATCCATGAGCAGGGAAGTTCTGATCCCACACTTCTTGAAGCCCTCATTGTGGTATTGCTTAAATCAGACAAATCCCCAGAATTCATCTCTAATTATAGGCCTATTTCACTGAGCAACTGTGACATTAAGATTCTTGCCAAAATCCTAGCTACCAGGGTAATCCAAGTGTAGGAAGGCCTACTCACTCATGAGCAGGTGGGGTTTGTTCCCAATCGATCCTCTAGGGACCATTTCAGGAAGCTGTCCCATATCTTTTCTGCATCCAGAGGGTCTACCATTCCCATGGCATTTATCTCTCTGGATGCAGAGAAGATGCTTGACAGAGTGGACTAGAACTATGTGTTCTCCACTATTGAGGTCTTTGGATTCCCTCAGCCTTTCATAAGGTGGATACGGGTATTATATTCCTCACCTGCTGTGAAAATTTATTGTAGCGGGGTGCTTTCTGATCCAATTCCACTAGCATCTGGTACCAGACAAGGCTGCCCCCTTTCCCCAACCCTCTTCAACCTTTACTTAGAATCCCTACTCCAAAGGGCGATGTCAAACTAATGACCAACTATCGACCAATTTCTCTCCTCCCCACTCTCAGTAAGCTTCTTGAGAAAGTAGTCCATCGTCAGATCTCAGAACACCTCACTAAGTTCAATCTTCAGACCCCCTGGCAACATGGCTTTAGGCCTGGACGCAGCACCACCACGGCTCTGACCCAACTCACCAGCGATATGAAAAGCAATATGGATAACAGCTTACTCACCGGTGCCATTTTCATTGATCTGTCCAAAGCTTTTGACATGGTTCATCACCCACTCATGCTGTTGAAGCTCCAATCCGTTGGTGCCTCTGACCCCACTCTATCATGGTTCCTTAGCTACCTGGACAATTGCACTCAGGCTGTAGCTTTCCACAAGGCTCTATCCTCCCCAAAAAGGATCACCTGTGGTGTTCCACAGGGGTCTACCTTGGTCCTCTACTTTTCTCCCTTTTCCTAAATGACATTCCCAACCCTTCCCGTCACAGCTGCACTCTCATGTACGCCGATGACCTGGTTCTCTACTCGGCATCTGAATCGATGGAGGACATCAACCTCACTCTCTCAAATGACTTTCAGGTCCTTCAACAATGGCTCTTGAACAGCCATCAATATCTTAACCTGGGAAAAACTCGGGCCATGCTATTTGGTTCTTCAAAAAAACTACCCTCCACGACCCCTAAGCTTCTGGTGCACTGCCCGGGACAGTTCCTCTATCACCAACACGTCCTCCTTCAAATACCTGGGGGTCACACTAGATCCCTCCCTCGACTTTTCTATACATGTCAACGTGGTTTGTCATGCTGTTAACGCAAAAATTGGTGGCGCCTACCGAGTGCACCACTCCCTCACACCATCTGCCAGATTATCTGCAGCAAGGGGGGTGCTTCTCCCTCAGCTCCAATATGCACTACCTCTTCTTTACTCTGCCAACTCCAGTGTGCTCAGCAAATGAGACACTTCCTATAATAATATCTGCAGATTCGTCTTAACTGCCCCACACCTTACTCATCACTGCCTCCTCTACTCCGGGTTAAACTGGCTGTCACCCAAGGATCTCCGGGCCTACTCCCTGGGATACTTTATTGACTCCCTAACTAGACCTCCTAGACCAGACTCCCTGGCCTACTTGCTGACCCCCGCTTCCCAAACTCGCACACTCAGGTCCTCCTCTGTCCATTTGCTCTCAAGTAGACCTTGCACCACAAAAATGGGAGAACAGGCTTTTTCTTACTTTGCCCCTAAGTTCCTGAACTCACTCCCCCTACAGGTTAAAAATTCTACCTCCCACTGGGTCTTTAAAAACTCGCTGTTTTCTCACCTACACACCCTTGGTCACTGCCGATGCTCATAACATAACCTCACTTGACCGCCGGCCTGTGGCCCGGATCTACTCCCATTTCTTGTGACATTAATGCTTTTAATGTGTTTGTATCCTGGAGTACCAATTTTATTGTTCTTATCCACTGTGTATGCTGTTAAATTATTGCTTGCAACCGTATGTTTTCTTTAATGTAAGATGTAGCACTGTAATATGTGTACCTTTGTCCTGTCCTCTTCCAGGTCGTGCCTGAAAATAGGCAGGATTGTTGCCTAGCGCACTTACCCGGTTACCAAAAGCTAATAAATAAATAAATAAATAGACTTAACACTTCCCCTGAAGTCACCGGTATGCAGGTTGGTCCAGAAACCTTCCTGATGTCAGTCTATGTAGACGATATCATGCTTCATATGACCTGTCTGACTACTTCCCTTCCAGCTGTCCTTTGAATTATTGATGAATTTGGGACCTTTTTTAGCTACAAGCTTAATGTTAGTAAGACAGAAATCATGCCCCTTACTCTGTTAGCAAACAGGATCTGGTGTCATTGGGGTGGCCTGGTCCACTTGGTCAATTAAATATCTGGGGTTACACTTAGCTAAAGACAATTCCCTTATGCATAAACTTAATTTAGATGATCTGATACAATGTATCCAGCAGGATCTGCTCCGATGGCAAGCTCTCCCCTTGACCCTACTGGGCCATATTTCTATTACAAAAATGAATGTGCTGCCCCGGTTATTTTTATCTCCTTCATATGCTGAATTTCTGGCTTCCACTGAAGTGGTTTCAGAGATTGCACCAGGTGATCACCTGGTTTATCTGGCAAAATAAAGCTCCAAGGCAAGCGTATAAGAAATTGGCTGCACCAAAATATCTGGGTGGTATTAAACTCCCTCACTTTTTGCTTTATTACTTCACTAGTCACTTAAGTAAACTGCTTCAGTGGTTTATCCCTTTGTCCCTGGACCTCCCTCCTGGATACAGGCCTCCCTGGCTTGATCTAGAAATTCAGCTGTTGCTGCAAAATGGCCTGTCCTTGCTATCTTTACCATATACTCCCTGGAGCAGATTACTACTCAAGGTGAAAGATTCGGTGATGGGCATGTCTCTACAGGTATAATCCCAGTTTTAGGCTTTAATTAAAGCTCCCATCTCCCGTGATATCTCCCAACCTATTCTTCAAAATCTGAATTTTAAAATTGGAGGACAGACCCTTAAAGCAGACTGGTTCTCCCAACTGGACACCATCAGAGTGCGGGACTTGCTGGAGGAAGGGGTATTACAATCTTCTGCAAGTATTTTAACTTTACTTCATTTGGAGAGTAAGCAGATTTTCAAAATGTTTCAGCTGAGACATGTTTTAATTCACTGGCTTGGTCAGGGCCACCGATTTTTCTGGGTTTTTCTCTTCTGCTCTCCCTCTGGTATCCCAGAAACATGCAGTATCCTCTCTTCATGCACTGTTATTCTCCAGTTTTGCCCCTGAAATAAACAAGTCTTCGCCTTATTGGGACCAGTTGTTTTCCATTTCCCCTCAACGATGGCAATCTATCTGGTTGGGTACTTATTGTTACATTACCCAGGATAGAGTAAGGCGTACCCAATTTAATATTTTGAACCACCTATATTACACCCCCAAAAAAATTGGCCTGCATGGGAAGGTTGCAGTCTCCCAATTGCACTAGATATGGTCATGACATGGGTTCCCTTCTGCATATCCTCTGGGACTGTTCTAAAGTGGCTCCTTTGTGGAAGTGAATTGAGGCCGGAGCTGATCCGCTTTTAGGCCTATAGGGGTTATTTCAGCTAGAGATATGTGTTCTTGGGGATTTGAGACTTATCCCAGTTTTAGAACACCGATACTACATGTCTCTAATTTCTCTTTCCTTTAAGAAGGTGGTTCTCGGGCACTGGCTGGATCAATCCTTGATTTCTTATGTTGAATGGTTGCAAGAACTGCTTCATAATCTTTGAGTAGAGCATATGATTGCCCAGCTGCACCATAGGCCTCATAGTTTTGATAAAAAATGGGGTAAGTTTTATACATTATATACGATGGGGACCCTACCTGTTTGATTTTTATAGAGTGGTTGTGTGCCCAGCTATTTTCCTGTAATTTGGAGTGGTCCACAACTGATACTGAGGTCCACCCTCTTACTCTTAAAGTTTACTACTGGGGGTGGTAGCTCCACTGGGTGTGTGGTGGGGAGGAGGAGGGAGGCCATAATGCCTGGGGGCTGGGGTGGGGTGCTCTGGCATTGTTCATGTATGATGCACCTGGTCAGTATGGTTGTAATCTTTATATTCAATAAAGTTTAATAAATAAAAAAAAAGAAATTGTTTTTAATTACTCACACAGCCCTACTTCACTGGTTCCAACATCATAACCAACAAAGAGGAGCCATGAAGCCATTCATTTCATGCCATGGATCCTGTTATCAAATTACTCTGATGTTTGTATGCTAGACAGTGAGGTCACAAGGCTGATTAGTTATACAGTTTGGCTTTATATAACACCTTTCATACACTACATCCCAAACCACTTTACGAGCCATTAACAGCTGCATCACTTGTTAGGTGAGAGCATGAAAGTTAAGTGAGATCAAGATAGGTTAAGGAAAGCTGAGGAATGTCAAGCAGAGACAGAGACAGACAGACAGGCAGACAATGTAAAGCACAGAGGTGTTAAGTACTTTCTCAAGATTAGACAGTAAGTGGCAGATGCAGGAATTAAATCTGAGTCTTCAGCTTCATAGCTCTGCACTCTAGCCAGTACTGTAGGCTACATTTCCCTCCACATAAGAAAATATAATGTATTTTGTCTCCTAGTAAAGTTTATTTAACTTTTACTTTATGACTAATATACCTAGAAATAGCTCAGCTGAAATGCAACAGCTCATTCAACATAATGCAACATTTTCAGTGTGGTCTTGCTTCAACCCCTTTCCACAGCTGGGTAGAATGGATCACAGAGAGGCTAAGTGACTTGCTCAGGGTCACACAGGTAATCTACCAGTTCTCAAGCTGGTGTTCTAACCACTAGACTATACTGTCTTTTATTCCAGCATTTCTGTTTTTGTCCCTAGAAAGAGCATGGACAATGCGGATCCTGAGAACAAGCGAGGATATTATGATAGCTCTCAAGTGAGGTCAGTCCAAGTATATACAAAGGAACAACACCCCCATGCCAGGCACTGAGATGCAGGGGGCTGCAGACACTTCCATTCCATTAGCATATCATGGAAATAGGCAACTCTCTCCCAGCTGGGATTGCTCCTTCCCTCCCTCCTTCCCTCACTTTCTCTGCTGCTTTTCATATCATTCTTTTTACCATAAGGCAGAGAAAACTTCTACCTTGCAAAAGAAAAAAAGAAATGACTTCAGAAATGTAAAAGCAGCAGCTGTCTTCTTTTAGAAATGCACGACTGTAGCTGTTGACTGTTCCTGTTGAGGCAGTGAGAGCAGCACTTCTGCTATTTCCTTCCCATCTTGGCTTAACTAGCAAATAGAATAATATGTGGTGTGTGTGTGTGTGTGTGTGTGTGTGTGTGGTGTTGATATTTTGGCATTACTAGTAATATCAAGCATCATACCCAAAGGTATAAGAAGTGTAATTAAACTGGGCAATAATATCCTCTGACCTTGCATGTGCAAAGTAGGGCTGTGCAAACCACCATGCAAACTTTGATCGCTGAACCAGGTAAAGTTCTTTTACTGGCAGACTAGTTTGCACTGGTTTGACCATTAAAAAGCATTAGGAAATGGGATAAAATGAAGTAACATAATGCAGTGGGTTGATGAAGCACCCAAAATAGCAGGATGAGGTAGTGGGGCCACATTGAGGGGTACTGATTTCAAAAACTGTGTCCATCTGGTCAGTGCCAAACAAGGACAATGCTAGCAGTAAACAAGAGTACATGGCTAACAATGCCCAAAATAAAATGGTTTGTAATTGTAAGGACTATGTATGCTCAGAAAATATTAGTACAGAATCTCATAGTGTAGGCTACTGGTTCCCAAAATTGTGTGTCCATTGGGACAGTGCCTTGCCTATGTGTGGCATTGTCCATTGGGGCAGTGCCACACATGGACAAGGCTTCCTGTTATGCCATGGATAAGTGTTGTACACATTGATTTCATGGGCAACATTGCTCCCATATTTATTTATTTGGTCTGTGTAGACCTGCCAAAAATTCACAAAACATTAGTCTGAAAAAAATTAAGTGAAGAGAACAATGCAGCATCCCACAATGTGTGTGGTTAGGCTAGTGGTTCCAAAAACTAATGGACACAGAAGCCCTCCCCATCCACCACCTCCTCCTCCTCTTCTGTATTTAGTCCAGCTAGAAGTGTAGGAGATCCATCATCTATAAACCATGGCAAAAAGGGCTTTGGAAAAAAGGGGCAGGCAATTTTTTTTTTAAACAACGTCTTTACATTTTGGGTCATAAGGCATTTTGTCCTGTTGGTGGCAATATTGCCTGCAGCACTGAAATTTCTTTCTGAGTAGGTACTTGCAGGTGGGCAACTGAGGTGTTCAACAATCACCTGTGTTAAAGAGGGCCAAATGGTCTTTTTTTTCAGGACCAGTACAATAGATGTTCATCTCCATCTGCTAGTGACACATTCTCTTCCAGATAATCCTGCACCATTTTGTTTGCTGGCATCTCAGACACCACCATGCAAGAAAGTGACTTGCCATGCTTTTTCATCAAGCCATAGTTAGACAGTTGTTCCCATACTGGTGTGTCATCAATGACCGTCTTTCTGGGGGGTGTAGGATCATCAGCAAAAGTAGTAACAGGCTGACATGAAAACAAAAATGAGGGACTCCTGTGATGTTCAGTAGCAGCAGTGTCAACACATTGTGATCCTCCTTCTTCCCTCTTCTTCACCTGCCCTGTCAGTGCAATTGCAAGGGATGATGATGAGTGTTCTTCTGCTCTATTTGTGCTCCTGTTCTTGTTTTGTGCCATACGTGCAGAGACCAGATGGATACACCAGGCTTTATAGGACTGCTGAGCCTTACCACATTCTTGTGCATCAAAGATTGTCTCAAATGTGTCTTTGAAATGAGAGTGACCATGATGTAGTGGTCATCTGTATGCATTTTTGAAATGCTTGTGTCATACCAGAAATATGGTCATATCCTTTCTATTAGATTGAGAGCAGTTGTATCCTCCTTTTACATAGTGTGACAGGATATGTGACCAGATGCATTTATTCTTTTCTCTTAGTTTAAAAATGTTCTTCTGTTACAAGTTATGTTTGGAATGCACAACATGGCTGCCAGGTCACATGTACAGGCAGCTCTTGAGAGGGTCACTCACTGTGGAGGCTGACATTCTCTTGGGAAAGTTAGCAGTAATCACTGACAGGATAAACAGACAAGAGACAATTAAGTCATAAAGCCATTGTGAGGGTCTTTTCCTGGGATATGTTCCCATGGGAGACAATAGTGCAGGTGGATGTTGTAAAACTTCAAAGATACTGAGGAAACACAAAAGGAACACACACACACACACACACACACACACACACACACACACACACTCACTCACATGGGTGAGGATGCTGGGGGGACTGTCACTCCAGGGAGAGATCACTCCCCTACAGCCCAGAGTACATTAAAGTGGGGGGACAAGAAACTCTCTCTCTCTCTCTCTCTCTTTCTGTCTCTCAGACATTCAACATCTAAAGATGGGGGCCCTGCCATGAGAAGATAGCTGAATGGTGAGTAGAGCACAGCCTAGGGAAAGTGGGAAGTAACTAATAGGAAGGTAAAGAGTTTTAGGTGAGGAAAGCTCAGATTTTCTAACCAACAACTGTCTGTTTAACTTGCTTTATGTTCTATCTCTTAATAAAAGTGTAATTCTTTTGTACTACTGTAAATATATCCCATTTGTAAATACCATAGTATCTTCAGGTAAAGAATCAGTTTTTGATAGAATCAGTGACTGCCTCATTATTGAAAAGATCATTTTTATTATTTCTGCTGGACTCTGTTCGCAGTCTGTCTCTGAAGTGCACTCTACCAATCGTTATTATGTTGACCTCTCTAACCCTGAGCAGGGCCAAAGATGGTTTCCTGGTTCCTGGCAAAAAACAGGTGGTGGCAGAGAATTAGAGGTCCCCGACCAAAGCTTTCCACTAAGCTGGGACAGCCCAAGGGGCAGTTTTTGTCACAACTAGAGGCAGTGTGGTGTGGATCAGTGCACAGATTTAAAGCTAGAATTTGTGTGCAGTGTGCTTTCATGAAGAGGCAGAAACTCTGGGAGAGAGTCAGAGAGAGATAAAAGCCTTACCAAGCACATGGGGTGACACAGTGCTAGTTTAGAAATACATCTTAAAGAGCAACTGATGCCATTGGTAAAATATTGGAAAACATAATAGGAGGACACAGTTCTGCTTGTGTTTGATATATCTTCTATAGGTTTTTCCTCTCCATTATCTGTTATTGAAGAAATTCCCACAGACGCAAGATCTTTATCCCTAGAGTTCATCTGTCTCTTTATCTTGCTCCCTACTTGAAATCACAGTGCTTTGTTGTGACATCCCAGTCTGTTTTTATGGGAAAAAATGTGATGTCACAAGCAGAGTATTATGACATCAGGTTGGGAATAGGCAATAGGAGCTGATAAACCCTCAAGGAACAACTATTCTATTTTCATTTATATGACCTCAGTAATACATAATTGATGTAAGAAATACAGAGCTAATGAGAAATATAAGCTGTTGTGTGTCCAAATATTATGTTTCTGAAAGTTCTTCTTGAGGCATCAGTGACGCTTTAACAGTCATGAAACAGGATATACAAATGGTTACATTGTTTAGTACTGTTTTTTTTATTTCTAGAAAACTTCTTAGTGCAGAATAATTAAAAGAGAAGAGCACCCCAGCATATGGCAGATTTAATGTGCAGCAACTTCATGAAATGTGCGCAGACAGGGGAATTGTCTATCAGAGCCTGACAAATAATGGACTCATTTATTTAAGTATTTTTTTAAAATTTAAGGCAGTTTTATTTGTAGGGCCTAGTTGAAGGTATTTAGTGAGTAAAGGTGACAACCATGATTTATGATAACAATCAGGGATGTATAGTATGATTAGCATTGATTTTATTGTAACGAGGCTGCTGGATCTTTATTCAGTGCTTTTGTACTGAGATAACAGCATGGTTAAAGATGACCCTTAGCAAATCAAGTTTCATGATTTTTATATCCATCAGTTTTGCTGTCTGTTTAAGCAAACAAATCCTTATACTATTGTTACTATGCTCTGGAAACATAGAATTAAACCCTGGCCGTACATCACCAGTCTTATCACCCGCCGAGTTCACAAATTTAAATCTAATAACATTTGTGACCATTAACACTCAACGCATATTAGGCAAATTGGATAATCCAAAGATCTGGATTTCACACTCAGATTCAGATGTATTTGTTTTGACTGAAACATGGCTTAATGCCTCTATAGATTCCAATATAACTTCTATCCCTGGATGTGACTTATCTAGACAAGATCGTCTGGCTCATGGTTGAGGAATTGTGCTTTATAGCGAGAACAAATTGGCATCTTCCCTAATCGACTCCCTGTCAAAACCATCTGAATTTGAATGCATCACAGTAAATATAAACATCTCAAATAACGATTCAATTAATGTAATTGACTCTTATAGCCCCCCCCCCACAGCTAGAATGGATGTCCTGAACTACCTATCCAATTTTGCTAGTGATAATAATAGAGACATCCTTATATTAGGGGACCTAAACTATGACTGGCTAACTGCAAAATTGCAGGAGCTAAAAACATTGTGTGATGAATTTGTTGTCACACAATTTATCTCAGATTCCACCAGACCTAACCCCCAAAACGCTTCCAACTCATTCTTATTAGACATCGTCCTAAGTAACAGATCCCAAAAAATTATAGTTGCAGTTATCTTTAATAATGCTGTCAGTGACCACAATGTAGTAGCCTGTGCTAGGGGAGCTAAAAAGACATATAGCAAACCTTTCTTCACTTATAAACGTTCCCTCACTTTTGGCAGCTATTGGCAGGAGTTTTACCTTGCTTCCTCAGCGCATATGGCACTTGGCATTTTTACTAATGACATGTTAAAAGTCATAAACCAGCTGACCCCTATTATGAAATGTATAACAAAAAAGAAACACTCTCTCTGGTTTTCCAATGAGTTAAACATGCTTTGAGAGATCAAGATCTGCATTGGGCTAAAGCTATAATGACTGAGACTGAGCAGGACTGGGCTGTTTTTAGAAAAAAACACAAACCACTGTACCAAACTGATCTGTCTAGCTAAGGTAAACTATTATCTAGCACTGCTAGATGAATGCAAGTGTGATCCCTCCAAATTTTGGAAATCCATAAACGATATGGGGGGGGGGGGCACATCAGGCCTACCTAGGCAACTTAGTGTTAATAACAAATGAATTCTAGACAAGCAAATTATAATGGAGGAACTGTAGACATATTTTGCATCCGCTGGGATGGCTTTTGATAATTGTCCACTTGCCAGCATACTGGTTCCTAAGAATGATTTACCCAATCCAACAGTTGTTATCACTAGCCAATTCCATTTTCAGCCATTCTCCTTTCTGCATGAGGAGCTGCTTCTCCAGAATCTGGACCCTAAAAAAGTCCCGGTGCTGATAATATTGAACCTTTATATCTGAAATTAGGTTATCCCATCCTAACAGCTCCCTAAAGCCATCTTTTTAATTTATCTATAGCCAAACAGTGAAATCCCGCTCTTGTGGAAAACTGCACACATTATCGTGTTATTTAAATCTGGGGATAAGGTCTTAGTAAGTAATTATTGTCCTGTCTCCATTCTCCCAGTTATGGCTAAAATGTTAGAGAAGCTAGTGAATGCTCAGATAAGGGAATATCTTGAAAAATTCAGTATTATGTCTCCCTCTCAATCAGGTTTTCACACTAAACATAGTATCTCAACTGCCTTAGTTAAAGTTACTAATGACTGGTATAAAGCCATTGATCGAAAACTTACCAATGTGGCGGTTTTCCTGGACCTCAGTAAAGCTTTTGACACTGTGGACCATGATAGTCTTCTGAACAAACTTAAGAATATTGGCTTAGGTCCAAAAGCAGTAACATGGTTTAAAGAGTATCTCACTGGCAGACAACAACAATTAAAGATGGAAGGGTTATCAGCATCCTGTATCTGCATTTGTAAAGGAGTACCACAAGGGTCCTTATTAGGATAGCATTCATTTACAGTTCATACTAATGATCTTGACTTCAACATTGAAAAGGCAAAAACTGCACCTTAATGTCGATGACACAGTTACCTGTATGTATGTCTCTTGTCCTACCCCTACTATAGCCTTAAATGTATTGCAGGATGGGTTTCATAAGCTTCAACTTAGCCTGTGTGCATCCAAGCTTCTGTTAAATGCTTCAAAAACCAAGTATATGATTTTTCCACTTAAGCCCCTCCTGCCTCCTCCAACAGCTGGTATTACAACTTTAATAGGATATAGGCTGTAACTGGTAAGCTCTTTTAAATACCTAGGTTTGTGGTTCGATAGCAAATTATTCTTTAGCATACATATTGACAGCCTTTAAAGTTGTGTCAAAGACTTAGGTTTTATTATCAGAACAAAATCTGTTTTAGCTTGAGGACAGAAAAAAGACTTGTTCAATTGACTTTCCTGCCAATTTTAGATTATGGTGACATCACACTGTATACAACAGCACCTCAGCTTCCCATCTATCTACACTAGATGTACTTTACCATGAGGCACTCCATTTCATTACTAGTTTGCTTGCTAGAACACATCATTGTGACCTCTATGCAGTTGTGGGATGGACCTTGATTATTATTAGAAGGCTAAAAAACCTACATATGTAGTCCTTAAAGGCACTGCGGAACCTGCTGACGTCTTATCTGTCAGGCTGTCTACATGATCTTATAATTTAAGAAGGCATGATATTATCTTGCTGGACATCCCAAGACATCATTCAAAATTTGGTAAGATGGCTTCCAGCTGGATGGCCCCTACTTTTAAGAATGCCCTACGAGACTCGATCAAAAGGTGTTCACTTGCTAGCCCCTCTTATTTCAAGATCCTTCTTGGTGAATAATGTGTTGATAAATGTTTATGCCATTGAAAAAAATGTATAAATTATGAATCTTTATTGGATATTGCAAGTTTTATATTTTGCAGTAGTACTCTATATTCATAATTTTGCCATAAGTTTCTGTTTTTTTCTTTCTATATTTTTTGCAATTCTTACGTTTGTATTAGCTTAGATCGGTTAAGGATTTTTTTCCCTTAAGTTTCTGTACTCTATGAATTTGCACTGTAACTCACTGTATGCTATCTGTCCTACCGAGGACCTCCTTGTAAATGAGCACTGCTCAGTGGAGCTTTTCCCTGGTAAAATTAATAAATATACATACAAATAATTTTATTTATTGCTGTTTCATAATTTTCAGCAGTTACAAATACACACAGTGTTTCACTTCAGCTTTGATTTCTTACTTGGCTGTTTCAGGAAAACAATTCTCTATTAACACCTCGATCATCAAAGGAGAGCAACACAAATAAAAGAACACTCCCCACTGTTAACTCCCCCCTCCCCACTAGCATTTTAATGCCACAATGAACATGTTTTAAGTACCTCACAATCCTTTTTCTTAGCCTTTCAACATTATGATGTTACATCCATGTCAAAGGCTGACAGTGGAAATCTCAAGACCAGCTGCGTGCTTTCCACACTTATTGGATACTAACTTGCCACTGGTTGGTAGAGCACCTTAGCAGAGCTCCTGTGTCCACCTGGAGGTCATGAGGGCTCCAAGATCTGCCCTCCCCCAAAGTCCACAACAGCAAGCTCCTGTGCCCACCCAGAGGTCATGAGGGCTCTGAAAAGCTGCCTTCCCCCAAAGTCCACAACAGCAAGGTACGGAGCCATGGACGCTTTATGCTCTATGGAGGTTTAGCCCCACCAACGCTATGCATCAGCTACCCCACTGCTTCCACCGCCACCCTTGGCAAACTGCTACTCTTATAGGTAGTGACACGTGTTGGTTTGAAACCAATCAGTCCAGCCATGGCCATCAGGGGCCACTTATACTGTTGAGAAGCTGTTAGCAGCCACCCTTGCAGTTCTGTCTCTAAGCAACTCCATTATGCTTCCTGCTCTTGCCCTTATAACTGTTCTGGCTTCCCTTGAGTCCCTCCCACCCTTCTCCTACTCTGCACTGCCTATCTGCCAGCCTGCACCCTTTTCCACAAACGATTCCCTACCCTTGCATGCCACCTTTTCAGCAGTTCGGCCCGCAGTGATCTATCAACTCTCCCTAGTTGCAGGGCCTCCCATCCTCCCACCCTCCATTTACACAGGGCAAACAGCCATGTATCCTCTAACCCTGGACTGCACAGCACCCCCTAAGCTGGCACCAGCCCATACCCATAAGCTACTATGGGTGAGGCCCATAACCAAAATATTGGTCTTTCTCTTGCTTCTCTCATCTGGGAATGTTGAATTAAACCCTGGGCCTGTCTCCCCTCATGGTCACTATGCTGCCTCTCCATTACAACTCCCCAAAGGTCTGAAGCTGCTCCAGCTTAACATCTGCAGCCTACTGCTAAAACTAACCCTGTTGCAGCCAACTGTCCTCTCCCTTCACCTAGATGTGCTGGTTATCTCAGAGACCTGGTTAAAACCACACAGCAAAGACACTGAAATCCTTATCCCCAGATATACTGTCATTCGCCATGATTGACCTCATGGCGAAAGAGGTGGCGGCGTTGCCATGCATATAGTGTCCTCACTCCAGTTCATCCAAGTCACACTATCTATACCTTTGCAGACCATTGACTCCATCTTGATATAGTTAACACTCCCTCACATGGCTCCCCTATTCATTGCCAATTCCTACTGGCCCCCTGATATCTCCCTGCCCACCATCATGAATCATCTCAGTGATCTAAAAATGAAAGTCCAAAGAGGTGAACTACATATCCTTAGGGACTTCAACTTAAATTGGCTCTCCAATGTGAATGCCAAATTTCGCAGCCTGGTAACCATCCTAAATCTATCCCAATTGATCTCTGAACCCACTCACCTAAACCTCAAAACGGCTAACCACTCACTCCTTGATTGGACTCTCACCTCCCACCCCCACAGGATACGTGCCTCTAGTCTCCTACCAGATGCCCTAAGTGATCACCATTTGATGTACATGGTAAGACAAATTTTCAGGCCAAAGGTGTCCCCCCCACACCATCCTGACCAGATTCTACAAATCCCTTGCATCCCTTCTTCAAGACCTGGCAAATGCTGACTGGTCAACCAACCACCAGGCAACCTTCATGGACTCCACCCTAGAAGGCTTCAAATCCAGGTTCTGTGCAGTATGGGACCACTATGCCCCACTCAGGAGAGCTACAGTCAGAGGCACCCACCTCCCCTGGATAGCTGCTGACATCATTGCCAGCCTCAGAGCAAGGGACCTGGCATGGAAATCCTACAAAACCTCTGGCTCTCCCCTAGATGACCAAAAGTACAGCACACTTCATAACGCATGTACAAGGTTAACTCACCAGACTAAGGCCACATATTTCAAAACTGCTTTCCACACAAATATAAGCCATCTTGCAAAATTCTGGAAGGTGGTCAAATCACTTTCTCCCACCCTCCCACCCTCCAACACCCACCTTAAACATAGCTGGCTCCAACATCACCGATCCACCAGCTGTGACCTCGGCGTTCAATATCTTCTTCACCAGCTACACCTCGTCACTACTATCTTCTCTTCCAATGGCTCACCCCACCTCCTCCTCTTAGTCTTTGTTCCCCTCTGCTCAACCCCCCTCCCCTTCCTCCTTCACGTTCAGCCATGTCACCCCACTTGAAGTACTAAACGCTGTACTGACCCTAAACCTGTCCAAGGGCAAATGCCACTCTGGCCTGGATGCCAAAATACTGTACTTAGCTCCAGCTATCTCCTCCCCACTAGCTGTACTCTACAACCATTCTTTCTCCCAAGCATCCATCCCATCTAAGTGGAAGCATGCCATGGCCATCCCTCTCCCAAAAGGTGGCAATCCCTCAGCTCCCGGCAACTACTGCCCCATCTCCCATCTCCCTTCTCCCTATCCTGTCTAAACTCTAGGAACATCTTGTCCTCTCTCAACTGTCTTCATTCCATTTACTCCTCTCCTTTCTTCACACCTTACCAGTCTGGCTTCAGGAAGACCCATTCTACTACCTAATCTATGCTGAGGCTCACTGACTACATTCTCACTGTCATGAACAAGGGGCCACATCGCCTCAACAATTTGTGTCATCCTAATTAAAACATTTGACACTCTATCTCACTCTCTCCTCCTGACCAAGCTCTCCTACACGGGGCTGTCTGATATGGCTACTGATTGATTCCATTCCTATCTTGTAGGTCAGTCACAATCAGTCAGAATTGGTAGCGCAATCTCCGACCCCTCCCTATCTCTTCAGGTGTGCCACAAGGCTCAGTGCTGGGGCCTCTCCTGTTTTCCATCTTCCTTAATGACCTCCTCACCACCTTCCCACAGACAGCCATTCATATGTATGTGGATGACACAGTGCTGTTTACATCCAGACCCTCAACCGCTGATGTGACGACCAGACTCCAGCAGGAATTCAACAATGTCCAGCTCTGGTTTCGCTCCAACCAGTTATACCTCAATGCCAAGAAAACCATCTCCATGGCCTTCATCACTAGGCATGGACTTTGAGTATCCCCCCTACTTTCCACACCCTGTATGGGGCCACTCTGGAGGAGAGCTCCTCCTTCAGATATCATGGGGTCTGGTTCGACCAGCACCTTGACGTTTCTGTGCATATCAATGCCACCCTCAAAATACTGCACCCCAGACTGGGTGCCCTTTACTAGAACCATGGTTGTATCCTGCTGCTAGCTCACTGCGCTATTGTACAGAAAATGATTCTGCCAGTTATTGACTATGGCAACATAGTCTACAGTGTTGCCCCCAAGTCCACCCTGGCCAAACTTGACTCTCTCTTCCCACTCTTTCTGTTGGTTCACCCTTGACTGCCCCTATACCACCCATCACTGTACCCTTTATCAGTTACTGGCTCTTCCCTCACTACAGGACCACCATCTGTCACACTGTGCTCACTTTGCAGCCAAGTTCTGGTCACAGTCCCTGACTGTTTACCTCTCCTTAGTTCTCTCTGCCTTCTCCCAGCCTTCCTACACACTCAGTGGCAATGATAACAGTCTCTTCTCCATCCCACACAAGTCCACCACAGCAGGTCAGTCCGCCTTCAGATATAGGCTTCATAAGCTGTTGAACTCATTCCCTGCAGACATTCAGCATGCCCCCACAACCCAGTACCTCAATGCACATCTCGCTACTCACTTCTTCTCCACTTGCACTTGTGACTAACCTAAACTCTGCATCCTCCAGCAACTAGTTAAGCAGTGGTTTATCATTCTTTATGACATCTGTTGCTCATCCTACTCCTAATGTGCCATGTTGTTCTGCTTTGTGCGGTACCTTGTCCTGAACAGTCTATATTGGTGTAACTGGGTAATAAATTCCCGTCAGGTTCTTGGTGGAATGGTACAAAAGGAAGAGATAACAGACAAGTGGTACTCACATAATAAATTAAATTTATTACAGACAGATAATACAGACTTACTACCAGTACAGTGTAAACACTAGGAGAAGATCAGTTTTCTTACCTAGACAATGCAGACAGTTTCTCTCTAAGAGCTACGTGTTACAAGGGGTCTTATACACTGATAATAACTATAGCAACGGCTAAGGAAGATACATAAAATGAATATAATTGGATAAATTATGTGGTCTTAGTAACTGTCCTAACTAGTGTAAAAAGTTGTATAGCCAGCATAGATAACAGCACAATGAAGTTTCTCTTTCCCAAGGTTAGTTGCAATGGTGTACAAGTGTTAATGATGGCACTGTTGCCTTACATATGAAAATATAGTAAAAGTAGAGCAAAAAGCATCTCTTATAGCTGAACATCAGTGAAGCATAATAGAATGCAGATCCTGACACTTATGCTTATATGATGTGTCCTCACATTAAGATTAGTACATATACCTACATATAAGTTGGTGTCCACAAGGTAGAGACATTATCAGGGGTGCTGGATGATGGATAACATCCCACCCCTTGTTGCCTTCAAAAGAAAAGGCAACAACCACAGGAAATTAGTGGGAAGGAGCTACAGAAGCTGTTATTTACAAGCCCAAGGCACGAGCCTTGTAAAGGAATTAAAATTGTTCGTGATGTTGTCTAAGAGTACATCACAGACAGCAAAGGGTTAGTATTAGAAAAACAATCAAAAGTGCTTGGATAATAACAAAAGCTTTAAAAGTTAATTCTAATCGAGTATTGGAAAGAGCAGTGCTTAAATCACCATCATGAATAAGTGTATTAAGAACATCACCAGCTTTAGAAATATTGTTGCTAATATAGATAAGATGTGAATCCTTTCTAGTTAAAAGGGGTTTCAAAGAAAGTGTCAAAGGGTTGAAGTGTACATTAAAGATAGGCAAATATTGAAACAAGGCAAGCAAGTATTGCATATCAGTTCCAATAACATCTGGTTCAGGGATGGGAACAGGAGTAATAACTGTATCACCAATGACAGTTTTCTGTTGTGGAGTAAAACAGAAATTAATAAAATTAATAGCACATATTTTGGTGCCATAAGCAAATAAATCATGATTTGTCATTACACAGTACTGCCCATCAGAATTGTAGGTAACTCTTACAGTTGGCACTCTCCATAGTTGTAGATGTATAGGACAAGTGAAGGATTGGTTGGTGAGCAGTCTCGTGAAGCGATGTACATCTTCCAGGTGGCTTCGGGATGCAGCTGTTTCAGCATCTGGCACTGAAGATGCAGCTTGTGAAGATTGTTCAGTCAGGTTGAATGGCAGATCATCACCCAAAGAAAATGACCAATCCAGGTGTTCCAGAGAGTAGCCGCATACAGGTTTAACAATGTCAAATACATCACAGCGGCATAGATAATAATATCCCCTCTTGGCACAGCAGCTGGTATGAGGTGTGACCCAAGCTTGTAGAACAGGATGATAAACAAGCAAAGAAGGTAAATTAGTTTGTTCTCGGTAAATGTTCTCATCAAGATGTCTGATGGAATTTATAGCAGCCAGTTTGTAAAAGACAGAAGTTTGTGGATTGACGCGAGGTAGTGACACAGTGAAAGTAATGAACAGGTTGTCATGAATTGTACAACATTTAGTAAAATATCATGGTGCTTGGTTTGGATAACATGAAACATACCCAACATTTCTAGCATTAAACATAGAAATATTGACAGAATTTGATATACACAATGTTATACATGCAGTAGATCTGCAGTGAGGACAATACCATTTAGACATTCTCCTATCATGAATAATATCTGGAATACATCCTGCTTCTAAGTCCCTGAAGAGATTGTTAACAGTGACAATTACATAAGAACCATAAGCGGAGCATAAAAGTTCACGGGCAATATATTGCTTGTCTGCCTCCTTGTTATTTTAAAAAATCAATTCATTAATTTTGTTTCTAGTATTTTTTTATTTATTTTATTTTTATTTTATTTAAACAGCAGTTTGGAAAACCTTTGAGCCATAGGCTCATTTACAAAGGTACCTTGTCACAGTAAGACAAACCAAAATACACAGTATAGCAGTACAACACATAAGTATAACAGTATCGTTGAACCCTTTTGCAATTTCTGGCATATTATAGACTGTAAAATGCTCTTCCTTACTTAAACCATCTACACCATGTAGCAGTGGTGGTAACACATCATTTTTAACAGCTTGTTGACTTTTAAGTGTTTATGCTTTAATAACAGCTATGTCTGCTTTATTCCAGATTGACATTCCTAAACCAAAAAAGCCAGAGATGGTGCCTGCTGCACCGATAACATCTGCAGTGTCACGCCTAGTACGTGATTTACTCTTAGCATTAGGTGTGGGGTCAAAAAACCCCTAAGTGTTCAGTATCATGAGGTCCACTAACTGGATCATTTGTGCGAGTCTGGTAAGCAGCTACAATGTCTAGAAGCATCATACTGAAAAATTTAGATGTGTTGGTTGTGTGACAGAGACCAAACTCAGCCATATTCCATGTGTAAGATTAAAAATAACTGGAACATGCATAAATTGTACTTTGTTAGTCAAAGCTCCTGGAAGGGAAGTGGCAGTCAGACCATTTGGGGACCACGCTCCTGAGGAGGACATCCAGTCAGTTCTTCTTCAGTGGGTGGGACTACAAAAAGGAACATAGCTTCAGTTGCCATACTGTTATGAAGACAGAAAGCTTGTGGCTGTTCAGAGGTGAGATAGTCATAAAAGATAGGATCTGTTAAGGCAGTTAAGTTGTAGAGACCAGTGTGTCTAGAAGTAGCTTGTTGAATACAGACTGTACTGTTTGGTAGAATCCCTGTGTTGGGCCATCCATGGAAAGTTCCTTTAGATAAATGTGCTACAGGAAGTGTGTAACCATTATAATCAGTTTCCCATTGTATCTACAATGTGGATTTGTCTAGGGCTATAACCATGACATTAAGGTAGGCATCTGAGCCTTCCTTAACAGTAATAAATTTGTTGGGGACGTCGATATGAACTTCCTGGGGGCCGGAGATGGGTGCATCTCTAGCTGTATGTTCAAGGTTCTGAAGCAAATGTGTAATGCTTTATCTTTGGTCAGTTGTAAGGGGTTTGTCTTGAGAGTAAGTCAAAGAATGCAGTCCCACCAGTATGTGGAGGTGCAAGATAGCAATCTCACCATTTTATCTGAAAGAAACTGAAAAGGATTGTTAAGTGAGGGGTACTATTCCGCTCTGAAAGGGTTGGGAACAGTAAGTAGTTGCCTTTATGCAACTTGAGCTGATTAGCATGGAACCACTTGTCAGTGGTCTGTTTTTGATGCTGAACTCTCACCTGATAAACAGCAGGGCTAAGTTTGTTGACAATGGGAAATGGCCTTCCCATTTGCTGGTAAATGAGTGAGCCAGTGGTCTGTATTGGAGAAGCATGACTTGATCTCCAACTTGCCAGTCGACTTCTTTTGCATGCTTATCGAAATGGGTTTTTGCTTGTTGTTGTGCCTTACCTTACCCATATCATTTGCAGGGAACAAATGTGTTTTTATGATGCAATCCCAAAGTTTCTCAACATGTTTATCCACAGATACCCTATCTGCTGTAGGAGAGTGGAGGTCAATCAACAGGTGCTCAGGTAATCTCATTGCTCTCCCAGTCATAACCTCATATGGTGTGCACTGAGTAGTTACTGTAGGAGTGCCCCTGATTGCCATCAAAAGTATTGGCAAGAGGGAATCCCAGTTCTTGGGATTGTCATTGATGAATTTGCATAACATCTGTTTGATTCTTCTATTTGCTCATTCTATCTGGCCTGAGGATTGAGGGTGGTATGGGATATGGAATTTCTGATTGACTCCAAGCATTTGGAGTGTCTCCCTCATCAGCTCAGCTGTAAAACTGGTTCCCTGGTCTGAGTCTACCTTAAGGGGTAGGCCCCACCTGGAGAACAATTGATCCACCAGGATCTTGGCAGTTGTATTTGCTGTGTTATTCTGAGTAGGGAATGCCTCTACCCACTTGGAAAACAAATCTGTGACAACAACTGCATACTTGTTGTTCTTACTGGAATTGGTCAGTGGGCCAATGAAATCAATTTGTATCACATTCCATGGTCCAGATTGTCTTTTTGGCAATAATTTGGTGTTTCTTTTCACCAAAATTGGATTGTTCTGGGCACACACTATGCAGTTGTCGACATAGTGCTCCATGTCCTTGGTCATACCAGGCCACCAGAAGATGGTTTTAAGTATCTGGATGGTGTTATCTGCCCCCTGGTGTCCACCTGTGGGGGTGCCATGAACCATATGGATGAATTTGGGTCATAAGGATTGTGGTACAATCCACTATTTGTGACCTGTATCGTCCTTCCTATACCAGATCAGTTTCTGATCATGAGATAGGTATATGTTGTCAGAACGTCTTTTGTATGGGCTACCAATAGGTAGTTCCTGTTCAATTCCTTTATCCAGGTATTTGAACACATCTTTTAGTTCTGGGTCAGATTTCTGAGCAGCAGAAAGGTCCAGTGGTGGTTCTGGTTGCAGTTTCTGTCTGGTGTTGACAGCTAAGAAAATGGCTGCCACAGCTACTGGGTGAGTCACTGGCCATGTCTCCCCCTCCTCGAGTGCCTGCTTTGGCAAGCGAGCCTGCTTGATTGCTGAATTCATGGTAAGGGTCAGTTTTGCAGTGAGTCTTTACCTTGTGTATGTACAGTTTATGAGTAAACTGTTGTGTCAGTGTGTGTATATACACCGACAAATCCCTGTATTTGACAGGTGTACCATCAGAGGATGTCAATTTGTTTTTCTCCCAGGATGGTAGAAACTCAGTAAGGGAGGAGCAGACCCAGTTGGAGTCTGCAAAGATGATAGCATCCTTGGCACCATGGGGCATAACCTCTGGAGCACAGGCCACAGCTGCCAGTTCAGCATACTGTGAGGAAATAACAGTACATTTCCTAGCAATGTACATGAAATCACCATCTGGATAGACTATGAACACACCAAATCCTGCTACTTGTTCCCCCTCTACATGGGGGTGCAGCCATCTGTGAAGATGTGATACATGGTGGTATCTTCTAAGAGAGCCGGTATAGCTGGTAAAAATGGTCACAGCTAGGATATGTCAGGAGGCTGGAGTGCACAATAGTGCAGTTTTCCTGTGTAGAGTAGGCCACAAGCTAGAATGGATGGCATTTTAGCAGGTAGTACTTTAATGTCCTTGTCCTGCAAAAGCAAAGACCAGTGGGTGAGTCTGGTATTAGAGACTAAGCCATCTTTCACTTTGTCTGAAAGCAAGAAGTTGGTTGGGGTGTGACAGGTATGCAAGACAATAGGTGCATATCCGAAGATGAACATAAAATATTTGACAGCCCCGTAGGTTGCCAAAAGCGTTCTTTTACAGAGGCTATACTTTCTCTCTATTGGGGACAGCATCTGAGAAGCATAGGCAATGGGCCTTAAATACCTATTGTACTTTTGTGCCAGCATTGCAGACATGGCCGCATCAGATGTGGCAGTTTCCAAATGGAATGGAAGATCTGGGTTAGGATTGATCAGTACTGGGGCTGAGGCCAAGGCCTCTTTGAGCTGTGTCACAGCATCAGTATGAGTGGGGACCCATGTTTGTGGGACATACTTTTCAGAAGTTCATACAAGGGAGCGGCCTTTAAGGCAAAGTCAGAGATAAAATCCCTGGAGTAGTTTACCATTCCTAAGAAGTGTCTGAGTGTTGCCATGCTAGTAGGAAGTGGCCTGTCTTGCAGGCCCTGGATCTTTTTGACAGCTGGGATTCTGCCTTGGTCCATAATACATAGGCCAAGGAAGATGTCCTCTTTCTCACATAGTTATGCCTTGGAGGGATTGCACTTGATGCCTGCTCTCTTGAGGAGAAACAGAAGTTCATCTTGAAGGGCCAAATGATCTTCTTTCGTGGTGGTTGCCAGGAGCAAGTCATCCAAGTACTGCAGGAGACACTGGGGTGTGGAGAACCACTGCAGAGCATCTATCATGTGGAGATGGAAGAAGGAGGGGGCTAATTGTGAAACCCCTGGGGGAGGCACATCCAGGTGTATTGACATCCACCAAAGGTGGAAGCAAATTTGTATCGGCTTTCCTGAGCTAATGGGGATAAAGCACGTTCAGTTTTTGGTGGAAGCTTCTGGTGGATGGTATCCACATGAACTGAGAAATTGAGGTTACAATCTGGCCAGACTCTGAGGTATTTAAAGGAAGGAAACATTCTCAATTGTACCTCCATCAAGTTTATGGGGGGGGGGGTAGCCTAGCTAGTCTCTTACTTGTGTCAAAAGTCATGGACACTGTTTTCTTGGCATTAAGGGATAGCTGATTGGCCTGGAACCAGTGCTGGATGTTGGTGAAGTCCACTTGAAGCTGGGCCATGAGGTCAGAAATCGAGGATCATGAGGGGATAGGGCTCTGTGTCATCTACATAGATGTGAAAGGAAGCAGAGAACAGTCAGAGGGAAGGTCATTAAGGAATATGCAGAATACAATAGGGCCAAGCATAGATCCTTGGGGTACACCAGAGCAGATAAGGAGAGGAGGGGATAAGGTATCACCAGTATGGACAGCTTGAGACCTGCCCACAAGGTAAGATCAGAACCACTCAACTGAATAAGCAGAGAGAGCTCTACTGCCTTTAGCTTGTCTGAAGGATAGTGTGGGCAACAGTGTCAAAGGCTTTGGCCAGGTCGACAAAATTGGCTGAGGTGGCCAATCCCTGATCCATTCCAGATAGGATGGAATCAGTGAGATGCAAGAGGGAGCTTAAGTGAGACTTCCTAAAACTAGACTGGTACAAGGAGAAAAAAGAGGAGGAATCAAGGAAAAGGGAGAGTTGGGAGAGAACTAGGTGTTCTTGGAGTTTAGTCAGGGTAGGGAGGAAGAAGATAGGGTGATTGTTACCAGGGGAAGGGAAGTGATTGTTATGTTAAAAAGTATGTATCTGACAGTCTTGAACTTGGTTTACACCTGATGGCTGCAGACCAACACTCAAAGCAGACATTTGTGTAGGCATGGTTTGCACATTCTCGTTAGCTGAGACTCAGAAATCCTTCCACTTCTTGAAAGAAGCAAGAGGCCATGCAAATGCATACATGGTGCTTCAATATAACAAGCCTGTAGATAACTTGCACAAGGTAGAACAGTTAAGCAAAAGTATGTGCTACGACACTGCACAGGTAAGATATAAAATATTCAGTGCAATAGTTTTCCCTAAGTTTTCCTGACTGCCAATCATAAGTTTAAACAAATCCATTTGCAAGAGCAAAATTCTTGAAATTGTCAGTGTGTTTCAGACATCATTTATACAGATACTTGGTCACAGGCTAGTATCTCTGGATTTTTATATTTTTTTGTAATTTAGATTTCATTGAAATATTTCAAATTTACAACATGTAACCATAGTAGAAAAACCAGTAATTGAAAGAACAAACATACATATCTATCTTAGTTAATAGCTACATCATATTCCTGGTCAGGTATAACCCATGGATTATAGGCTAAGAAGAGGACATTTAACCTGTTTAGTCCTTTATTAATATCAGTCACATCTTAATGCCTGATGCTTGGGCCCCTTTGAGGGTAGGTATCCTCAATGACACTAACAGCTCTAAGTGTGTGTGTATGGTGCCCCAAGAGATCCTCATAGTGTATTAGCATCTAATTTTATAGGGAGTTATATGTCGGCCCAACCTTCCCCTTCCCCTTCCCCCATTCCACTGATGCCACTCCCAAGACTTACAGGTGCTTGGCTTGAGCTTGAGGCCAGCAGCCTACAGTACATTGAGGTTAGGTACTGGCTCCAAATATTCATATATAGCCAGGTTGTATTCTGTGAGTGGAACATCACCCTTTCGTTAGTGGCTGTTTTCCCCACTTCCTCCAGCCATTCTGTTATCTTAGGAGGGCTGGTGTTTCTCCAGTGTCTGAGGAGAATTCTGTTTGCAGTTATTAGGGCTCCAAGCAGCCAGAATGTCTGTGCTTTCTTAAGCCCATGATGCGGGAGAAAGTCATGGAAGGTCCCCAACATTACTAACAAGGGATTTAGGACTATCCTATTCCCCAGGATTTCACTATGGATGGATTCAATTTCTTTCCTGTATTCTCTGTGTCATACAGCCTCACAGTATGTGTGAGATAGTCTCCTCTTCAGCTTGGCATTCCCAGCATTGATCCTCTGGAATGAGGCACCCTGCTTTCAATTAAGCTGGCATTCTGTGCCATTTATGTAGTATTTTGAGCTGGGTAAACCTATTCTTTGTATCCTTAACTGCCATTTGCAGGTCCCTCCAGGCCGCCTCCCACATATCTAGAATAACTTCAGTCTGGATTTCTCTTGACCAGCTACCCCTGACCCCCACGGACTCATCTGGGCTGCAGCTCAGAAAATGGGCATATATGTCTCTACTTCTAGCTTTCATTCCTCCCCCCCGACCATAACAGGACATCCAGGGGGTTAATTTTGTAGCACACTAGTTTTTGTCCTAGTAGGCCCTGCAGTGCATGTCTGATCTGTAAATACCTCCAATGTAGTTGGTCAGGGAGCCCGAATTTAGCCCTGATTTGTTGGAAGCTCATAAGGGTATTCATTTTGATGTTCGTGATGTCTGAGAGCAAGTGAATCCCTGAGTGCTCCTACTCCCTTAATGTGATTGTTTTCCCCTCAATCAACAGTCTGGAGTTATCCCGTAATGGGAAAAACTTTACCCTCTCTGGCTGCCACATAGTGATCTTTAATATTTTCTTCCAAGTCTGGAAGGTGCAGGCAATCATGAGAGATAAGAAGAGAAGTTTAGGGCGGCAAACAACACAGCACATGCCAGGATCCTGGCTATTAAATGTTCTTCACATTTTGCCCATTTTGGGATCTTAATCCTAGGGTCCCATGGGGCTGTGCATGCTAGCTGGAGCAGTGTATGGGCCATTATTCTGATGTGAAAGTCTGGCAGTTTTAGGCCCCCCTTAAGGAAGTCCTGTTTTAATTTCTCCTAGGCTATCCTTTTGGGCCCTCTGTTCCAGAAGAAAGCCCAGATTTTAGACTGTATGAGGGCCATAAGTTTCTTGTCTATGCAAATGGGCAGGTTGTCTAGCACATATTGTATCTTAGGTGTGGCCATCATTTTGAAGGCCTTCGCTCTTCCCCAGTGAGAGATGTGGAGTAGGGTTGGTAACAGTCCCATATTTTACAGGATGTCCCGAATTTGACACTATTTTCCTCTGTTCTGTTTGAAATTCATACAGGACACCTATTGTCCTGCATTTTTTGGTGTCCCTGTACTGTTAAAAACTCTGTCTTCCAAGATTCATAGTGAGCTTGTGTGCATGTTCAACTCGGAGTCCGAGGAATTACACGTGACTGTCACGTTATCAGGAGAGCGGGAGGGAAGCCACCTTGTTGTTGCTGCCAGCTCCACGCAAGCCTCAGTCTACAAAACTCCTCATTATCTCATCATCTCTTGAGCAGAGCTGCTTCTTTGGGAGAGATATAGAGAATAGTGCAGTGTTTGACCTGCAGGAGTCCGGGTGGGAGTCTGTCAGGAGAGTGGAGTGACAGCCAGCAGAGGACCGGAATCAGAGACTGGGAGGGGCCTTGTTCACCTTCTTCTTTGTGGATGGTCCGGGGACTGGGACCTTGTTTGTGTGCGGCTGTGGCAGCCACACCTGACAGTGGCTGCCTGGTGGTACTGAATCAGATGGGAGAATGGATAGGAAGGAAGATCCTTACCCTAGAAGTAAAAGTAAGTGCTGCTGTGCAGCTGCTGCTGCTCACACTTGTCTTAAGTTGCATTGATTGATGTTGATGATTTTTGTTTGACGGTGTAATGTGTATAAAAGTTACTGCGGGGGTATGGGACCAGGGAATGACAGAGCACTGTACAGGTAGACCGAGAAAGTGTATAAAAGAAGTCAAAACATACAATACAGATGTTCTAGAAATACATACGCACGCAAGTGTGGTCATTTGTGTAATTTTATTCACAGGTGCCTGCTGTGTGCTGGGATAACAACTGTTACACTGTGTGGTTGGTTGCCTAACCCAAGCAGCTAACTTCTAAGTCAATTAACCTTAGTGTAAAAGAAGGCTCCCCTTGGGATGGGGGAAGGATCTAATATTGCACAGAAAAAAGAAGAAGTTCAAGGAATGGCAGGTGATAGACTGGTAATACTGCACAAGGGTCATTTTCTTAAGGCTCAGACCGTGAGTGAGGGTGATCATTATCCAATACCTTTCTGCGCAATGTCAGCCTCGGTCCCAGATGTGGTGGTGGTGGGGGGGGAAAGGGGCAGGGAGTGGGGCACAGGGTGGGGCAGTGGCGGGGCAAGGGACAGGGGTCTGTCCCTTATTTTTGAAATTCAGTGTTGGCAACCCTAAGAAAGCACCATCTCTGGCAGTCCCAATCTATTTCTTCCAACACGTGGAGCAGGTTTTCTTTCCCCAGCTGTGAGACATCCCATTGGCATTTTAGCCCCAAGTACTATATTTTTTTTTTGCTGGGTGCAGGCCCCAGGGATATCCAGGTAGCTGTTCTACCTCCACTCAGGTGGACAGGAACTGGGACTTGGAGGCATTCAGTTTATATCCTGATAAGTGGCTATATTGGTCAATAATGTCCAACAGCCATGGGATAGACCTTGTGGGTTCAGTGAGCATTAGTATGATGTCATCCGCATAGGCCGTTTGCTTTATGTTCGTCTCCCAGGACTGCTCCTCTGATGCCCTCATCTTGTCTGATGGCCTGCAGGAGAGGTTCCAGTGCCAGAATGAACAGTGGGGGGGACAGCAGACAATCTGTCTGGTACCTCTATGTAGCTGAAAGAGTGGGGGGCCCCTGCCATTTGTAACTACTTCTGCTGAGGCCCTGCTGTACATGGTCTGTACCCAGCCTATAAAACCTGGTCCAATATTGAAAGCTTCTAAAGCCGCCAGGAGGTACTTCCATTCCTCCCTGTCGAATGCCTTTTCAGCATCCTGGAAGAGGAGTATCAATGGTGCTTTCATCTGTTTTGTGTTCCATAGCAGATTTACTAACCTCCTGATATTGTCCATACCTCTCCTGTTCAGAGCAAACCCCACCTGGTCACTGTCTATCAGGTTTGTGATAAGGAATTTCAGCCTGGATGCCAATACCTTAGCAAGCACCTAGCAGTCAGTGGGGATCAGCGATATAGACCTGTAACTGCCACATGTGGAGGCCCGATCCTAGGTGCTCCTTCCTGCTGTGGACCCTCCCAAGGACAGCTTCAGTGTGGATGGCCCTGACACAGCTGCCGCCCTCGCCCTGAAAGCCCCAGCCAGTTTGTAAACATGGAGGCCCGACCCTGGGTGCTCCCTCCTGCTGTGGAGCCTCCCAAGGATAGCTTCCGTGTGGATGGCCCTGATACAGCTGCAGCAAGTGCCATGAAAGCCCCAGCCAGTTCGTGGAAGTGGGGGCCCGACCCCGGGTGCTCCCTCCTGCTGTGGACCCTCCTAAGGACAGCGTTGGTGCAGAAGGCCCTGACACAGCCACCGCCCAGGCCCTGAAATCCCCAGCCAGTTCATGGAAGTGGAGGCCTGACCCCAGGTGCTCCCTCCTGCTGTTGATCCTCCCAAGGACAGCTTCGGTGTGGACGACCTTGACACAGCCACCACCCGAGCCCTGAAAGCACCAGCCAGTTCATGGAAGTGGAGGCCCAACCCCGGGTGCTCCCTCCTGCTGTGGACCCTCCCAAGGACAGCTTCAGTGTGGACAGCCCTGACATAGCCACCAGCTGCACCCTAAAAGCCCCAGCCAGTTTGTGGAAGGTACAGCTCTTTCATCGGTCTCACAATTGAATGTCGGCACCTTCTCCATAGCCTCTCCTGATTGATGGCTTCACAGCTCTCCATCTCATTAATGGCTACTTCGGTTCTGCTGCTTAATTTAATTGGGAACTGAATGTGGACCATTTTTAAGTGATCTCTGTTTTTAAACTAAGTTCTGCTGCTTAATTTAATTCAGAACTGAATGCGGACCATTTTTAAGTGATCTCTGTTTTTAAACTAAGTTCTGCTGTTTAATTTAATTCAGAATTGAATGCGGACCATTTTTAAGTGATCTCTGTGTTTATAGTAAGTGTTCTTCGCCAGCACTTTGTGCCGGCTCACCACCCTATCTGGTGGTGTTCTTATATACAGATACTGTCACGTAATCTCAAGAAGTGTTTAGTTTCCCACCTGTGCATTATACACTTCCATACTTTTTCGTCTTTTTGCTTGTCTCTCCTGTGTTAGTTCACTTAGTGATTACATCCAAATCAGCACTGCTCTGTCTCTTAAAAATAACCTTCAGTATGTCCACCTACACCTAACAATTCTCTATACTCCTGCTACTCCTTATGCTATCCACTCTTACTCAGCACCCTAAACCCCCAGCCTCTCCCCCTCCCGGCCTTTGTCCCCCTTCCCTACTTAACTCTGAATTCTCCTTGGCATTAATCCCATCTCCCTTCAAACTAATATGGTCCCACTTTGCTACTCGGCCACAAGCTTCTCTCATGTCCGTACCAAATTCCTATGTCATACTACTCCAAATAATTACTCAACCACCCTCTTCTGGCCCTTCTAAGTCACCCTTCATCCCAGGATCTCGCTCCTGGTACAAAAGCACAAACCTACACTTCGTCATTGTCCTACTGCTCCTCTCAGCTGATGATATTAATCCCAATCCAGGACTGGTGCCTGTCACAAGCCCACAGCTCATTAATTCGTCCCCTCACCACTCCGTGTTAGATACCCCACTTTCCCTTGGGACATCAAGATACTCTACCTTAACATAAAGAGCCTTCTTTCTAAACTCAACCTGCTTCAGTCATTCACTGTTGCTCTTGCCCCTGACATCTTCATCCTATCCAAAACCTGGTTAAATAGTAACAGTCCTGACTCTTCTATTGCCATACCTGGCTACTCTCTCTACTGTCAAGACCGTGCGTCCCAGGGAGGTGGAGTGGCAATATACACCACCTCCTCCTCCAATGTCACCACTACCTTCTCCTCATCTGTTTCAGCAGCTTATGAGGCACTAGCTATAAGGCTTGTCCTGCCTTTCTCCATTCCTATTTATGTAGCAGGGATCTACTGTTGCCCTGGCCTAAATGCTGCAACTGCAGAGCAGCTCGTAACCACCATAATGCTACATACTACTGATAGTGAACTATACCTACTGGGAGATTTCAACCATAACTGGTTATCCCCCATACTCGGAAAAACAAGAAACAAGCTAAGTACCCTTAACCTCTCGCAGCTTATACACGAACCTACACTCCTAAACCATAAAACCCTAAACCACTCCCTGATTGATTGGGCACTCCCCACTCACAAGCACCGCATCATAAAGGCCGGACTACTCCCGGATGCACTAAACAATCACCATACCATCTTCCTGGTCCGAAAAGTCCACAGACCTAAAGTCCCACATAAAATATTGATGACACGTTCATTTCAATCCCTTGATATAACCCCCCTCAATATGGACCTATCCCACTCTGACTGGACCCCCATATCATCTGCTAACTCTCTCGACCAAGCATTACTATATTTCAAGGATACTTTCCTTAAGATCTGGAATAACAATGTCTCTCTAAAGTGCACCAGTGTCTGCAGAAATCACCTCCCATGGGTCACTCCTGAGCTCCTGGCTTTCCAGCAAGCTTATGATCATGCTTGGAAAACTCACAAAGTATCCCAGCAGCCCAGGGACCATGAGAAATACAGGGCTCTCTGCAACTCGTGCACCAGAGCCATTAGGCTGGCAAAAGCCGAATACTTCCGCTCCCCCTTTCAAACTAATATAGCCAACCCTTCCGAGTTTTGTAAGGTGGTCCACTCCTTTTTCTCCCCCCATCGAATCCTCCCACTCCACTTCTAAAGGTCAGCAACTCCCTTATCTTTGACCACTCCACTGTAGTAATAGAGTTCAATGACTATAGTAGTAGCCACAGACACTGCCAGCTATTTCCCAAAAATTCTGTGATATTTCCAGAAATTTCTGATGCTTTTTGCATTTAAACAGTAGGGGCAGCAGAGAGAAACTCTTCAGAAATTTCATGAAATATCTGGAAATAGCTGGCAATGTCTGTGGCTACCACTGTATTTCACTTCCTGTGCCTCTACTCTGCTATCTTCTCTTCCTCCCGGCCTACACAACTGTGCAATGGTTGCCTCTACTTCTACCTCTCAGCTCCAAGCAGGCTGTTTCTCCTTCTCCCCAGTCTCCTCAAATGAAGTATTCAAAGCCTTCAACCCTACCAAAGGCGGGTCTCTGGATGGTCTCGACCTGCAACTACTCTATCTCTCAGCGGCTGCTATTTCTTCTCCTTATCTGACCTCTTCAATCTCTCCTTCTCCCTTTCAACTGTCCCGTCTGAATGGAAGCATGCTACTGTCCTCCCTTTATCTAAGGGAGGAGAATCCTCCTTACCTTGTAACTACCATCCAATGTCACTCCTACGTGTCCTGGCCAAACTCCAGGAGCACCTCGTCATTTCTCAACTTTCTTCCTACCTCTCTGACTCCTCCTTTTTTACTCCCTACCAGTCTGGTTTTAAGAAGAACCACTCCATCACAGCTTCCCTCCTTAGACTTACTGACTCTGTCCTCACAGGGATGGACAGTGGTCTAATTACTTCAGCCATTTTTGTCGACATTGCATAGGCATTTGACATGGTCTCCCACTCCCTCCTACTGCACAACCTCACATCAGCTGGCCTCTCTGACTCTGCCACTGGCTGGTTCAGTTCCTACCTGACAGGTAGGACACAGTCAGTTAGGATAGCTGATACTACATCCCCTCTCTCCAAATCCACACAGGTGTGCTGCAGGGCTCTGTGCTTGGCCCGCTTTTATTCTCCATCTTCATACAGTCTGCTCATCTTCCTCCATACACATGTCTGCGAATGACACTGTTCTGTTCACTTCCAGCCACTGCCCCTCTGAAGTAGCAGCCAGACTACAACTTGACTTCAACAAGGTTCAACACTGGCTTCGCTCTCACCAGCTCTTCCTCAATGCTAAAAAGACAGTCTCCATGACCTCTGGCACTAGGCATAGACTCTCCAAGCTCCTCTCCCTTCCCTCTTTCCACACCCCTTGATGGGATTACTAATGAGCACACATCCTCATTCAGGTATCTTGGGGTCTGGCTAGAACAACACCTCAACCTTTCTGTGCATGTGGATGCCATCCTGAAAAAATTGTGCCCCAAGCTTGGCGCCCTATACAGGAACCAAAATTGTCTACCTCTTACGGCCAGGTGCAAACTCATCCAGAAAATGATTCTACCTATTTTTGACTACTGTGATGTAATCTACAGTGCTGCTCTCAAGTCCTCCTTAGCCAAACTGGATACCCTTTTCAACTCCTTCTGTTGCTTTGCTCTAGTCTCTCCCGCACTCACTCACCACTGTGACCTCTATCGTGCTCTTGCCTTCCCTTCTCTAAACAACCAGTGTCTCTCCCACTGTGCTAAATTTGTCTCTAAGTTCTGGTTTCACTCTCTTTTCTCCTACCTCTCCTCCTCCATTACCACACCCCTACCCTCCCATCACACACTCAGGTCAATTGATTCTTACACCCTAGCTGTCCCTTGCCACTCTAGAAATATTGGTCGGGCTACTTTTTCACACCACCTCCCTAAACTTTAGAACTCGCTACCACCACAAATTTGCCACTCTTCCTCCCCTTCATCTGTCTCTTTATCCTTATTAATTTTTTTTTGGCCCCAAATGTACCTGCACATAATCATAATTCCCAATACTCCAACACCTACATTCTCTGCTTATACTAACCCCTATAGCCACTACTGTCACTTAACTGTGCTAATGAATGCTTTTTGACAATTCCGTTACTGTTCAGTCTGTCTGTTCCGATCTATTACATGATACACTTATCTTCTGATTAGCTTATGAATGTTTTGTCCTGTGCTTTTCATGTGGGGCACTTATTTACTGGTTAGCTAATGAATATATTGTGATTCTGTAGCCATCATGGCAAATCATATTTGTATTGTTGTTCCCAATGTGCCCCTTCCCCCAGGATGCACTGGGAGACAAGCAATCCCGATTGTTCAGTGTGCTTTTCTGGTGAAACTTTTCAATAAATAAAATAAATAAATGCAGAGGGGTCTTTCCCTAGTGTTGGCAATAGAGAGACCTAGGCAGTTGTCATAGACCCTGGGAGCTTCCCAGTGGCCTTGGACTCCTTGAGTGCATCATGCAGGGGGTTCACTAGGACTTCCCGATGCCTTAAGGAAATCAGCCCAGAGGCTGTCTCCACCTGGGACTTTTCCATTTGGCATGGATCTCAGAGTCTTATCCATCTCCTCCAGTTTGACTGGCTGGTCCAGCCACCCAAACCTTTCTTGAGATAATTTTGATAGTTGCAGCTTACTCAGGAACTGTAGTATCTCTGGATTTAAGGATGAACCAACCCTGCTCTAAGTGTAGACAAAATCAGGTTAACAAAAACTCTGATTCTGGCAAAATTATGCAAGCCACAGATAGAGACGTGTAACAAGAACAGAAGCCAAAATCTAGTAGTAGTTATTAGTGACTAGTGATTAGTGACTACTGACAGTGTTATAAAAAAGTCAAAAATTTTAACTATGAAAATAATAAGCAAAATAACTTCAGTGAAATCTTTTCTGAATGTAAATGGGGGGGGGGGTATTTACCCACTCATGCATTTAGCAGAAGTATAATTTAAAAACCTGCACAAAAATGTTACAAAATCATGCTTCAGTGGAATAACAAAATCCCTTTACTTGAGGTCGAACTCAAGGTGTGACTCCAGTAGTTCTGCTGTGTTTTGCAAAGAACAGCTGCACACTCATTGCTTATTTTAGCTGTAACAGACATTGGAGGAAGTGGAGGAGGGAGGTTCGATTCTGTGTGGAAGGAACAGAAGTTTGAGACAGAATCTGTGGTAGAGTTACACCCCAGAGTTACATAAAAACAGCACAGAACTCTGTCCACAAACATACTCTGGCAATGTGCCTGTTGTGAGTTAGATCAGGACTGTGTACCTCGTTCAGCTCTTACCTGGTTCTGTATGAGTTTCCAGCAGCTTTTTGCTCTTCCTGCCTGGTTTGCCAGATTCTGGTTCTGGCTGTGGTCTCAGCTGCTTTTATTGATGTTTTCCTCAGATTCTCACAAGCATCAATGCTGTCTCTCTGGGGTTTTCACCCAGCATGATTACCAGTCAGCCCACCTCTGTTCTGGAGAAAGACATTCTGCCATTGGGCAACAACCCCAGTGACCAGACCACTGCCACCACTAGCCAACAGACACACAACAGAAAACAGGTGCAAACCCCACTGCTAAACCTGGGAGAGGGGGCCGTCCAGGAGAGTGTGGATGATTGACACACCAGCCATGCAATCAAAATCTCATTTTATACAGGACCAGCCCCTCACCTACTACGTCATGCATGTAGTGGGATTCCGTCAGCCAGGAGGAAAAATACCAAATGAAAGAAAAATCTCAGGAAAACAGATCTGCCAAACAGATCACTGAGTCAGCCCCTGCTCCCCCTTGAGTGGAATCACTGAGTGGCAGCAGTCAAAAACAGACAAAAAACACTTCTAAAAATAAAAGCACTGAGTCATGCATCCACAATCTACCCATTAAAAACTCCCCTTTTCCTTAATTTTGCAGGTGCAGGTGCATACCTCAGTACACTCAGAGTGCCACAAATGAGCTTTTCCACCTTCAGAGTTTTGAGATATCTGAGCACCATCTCCCCCTGAGATTGGACTCATCTCAGCCCTTTCACCCCCGTGGCTTGCACCATCCCCATTCCAGCAGTGGCCTCTCTCCTCCACTGTGTGTGAATCATTAACAAAATTATTTATTCAGTATAGCAGTCTTTTTTCCATCCTCTTCCACCCATGCTCCCTCCTTACTCAATCTTATTATACCCTTCTTTATTGTTTTCCCTGATGTACCTAAAGAAGTTTGTCTCCCCCTCATTCCTTGACCTCATCTGCTATTCTCAGCTCTCCCTGCTTTAGCTTTTCTTACCATTCCTTCTTTAGTTGTTCTATATTATCTTCTCAGTTAGCCTGGCTCAGTTCCCCACTTTATATTCTGAATGCCACCCTGTTTGACTTTATTGCTTCTCCCACCCCTTTGGAAAACCAGATCATCTTTTAGCATTTTGTGTTCTTCCCAACCTGTCCTATGCATGTCTTTGACACATCTGTTAAATCCCTCTTGATGACATCCCATATGGCATCAACCCTTTATGCTTCTGTTAACTCTACCAACTTTTCTTTGAGCATTTCCCCCATTCTGCCAAAATCCACCCTTCTGAAGTACAGGACCACAATCTCTAAATTGAAGTCATGGGCACCTGCTGTTATGTGAACCACACTGAATTATGGTCCATGAACCTCAGCGGTTCACTCACCCCTACTTCTCCAACTATTTTAGTGTTGGAAAGAAGCAGTCGACACCCTCGTTAGTTGCATCCCTGACCACCTGCATGAGAAAACAGTCTTACATTAGATCTACCAGTGCTTGACCTCTTGTGCTTCTGGCTTCCAGGATTTCCTAGTCCACGTCTTGCACATTTCAGTCACACACCAGCACCTTTGCCACATGTCTTCCTAACCTCCTTCTTCATTTCCCTGTCCCCTTCCTCAGTTTAGTTTGGTGATCTGTACACCACTCCAATCTTAATCTCCCCCCAGTTGCCAGTTTTACCAAGACTGTTTCTACTCCTTCTATCCCCCCCAGAATGCCCCAGTCCCCTAGGAAATTGGATCTCTCTCAGTTGCAAAACATTTTTAACCATTTATTAAAGGTGAAGATCATGACCTTCCTGTCTTCTTCACTGTGAGTGTCAAGCAGCACTTCTCAGATGGTCACCATAGCTGCTACATGTTCATGTTTATTTATGTTGTCCTATATTTTCCCACTCTTTCATATGTTTTAAATATACTGTACCAAAAGGGGACCAACTATGGCATATTTAACATGCAGTCTTTGACAAATATGGAAAAACATTATTTTCAGTATGAGATGGCAAGTCTCTACAAGGAAACTTCCATTATCTTTACATATTTTCTTGCCAAACTCTTGCTCTGAAGTTGCATTGTTGTTGTGCATGTCTTCCTCATGCCTACCATGATCCTGGTGTCTGTATTGGTATGCACTTTAGTTGCATACTGTGACTACAGTCCAACAAGTGTGGCATAAACCACAACATGATGTGTGGTAAGACTGATCATACCACAAACCTTGCTTGCATTACAAGGCACAGGCAGATTCCAAATTTAACACAACAATACTGTAAGACAACTCTGAAGATGCTCAATGTGTGTAGATGCCTTTATTTAAATCATATAAGTGTACCCCCCAAGTGTGGGGGGGGTTACCTTCAGGTGCTATGGAGCCCAGCTTTGCTGCCAGCCATCTGCATTATTCTCTTTCTCTGGCCCCTGACCTGGACTATCAGAAGGAGCTGGAGTGGAGTGGAGAGGAGTGCCTGCTCATCGGTGCTAATCACAGCATGGGTAAGTGTGGCTCCCACTGCACTTCAGTGTCAATCACCTGCTACCAATGGAGAAAGATCATACTCCAGTGATGATTCCCTGATGTCACTGCCACCCAACTTGAAAATCAGCATGCACTCACTCAGCCACACTGGGGTACAGAAATGTTCACTGCAGAAGCTCTATATTAAAATAATGAGTGACTCTGTAGACTGATGGCAGCTGTAATCTTGTGAGCCTCTGACCCCTCTCAGCATGACACTCAGGGTTAGATGTCAGTCAACCAGCCAAACAGGCCCCAAAGCATGCAAAGGAGCCAAAGAGGGTTCCTGGGACACAGCAGGGCTACATGTATTTATCTGGGATTGAGGCCATTGATGATCAGCCTGACAAACCCTCCACTGTAAATGAAAGAGAGTCTTAATGAATGGGAGTGCTAGATTCTCCAGTAAAGAGCAGGAGCTATTCCAGAACCAGAAGGCATCCACTAGGCTTGAAAAATTACAGAGAAAGAGACTGCTACACAGAGAGTGAGAGATATCCTCCACCCAACTGCAGAAGAGGACAGGCAGCAGGAAAGCCACCCTATAGCTGAGCAGTGTCCCTAAGGAGATGTTTTTCCAGAAACAGACCAGAGGGGTCTGAGTGACAATGAAACCAGCCAGGGCTTAAAGCTGCCATGCTGATCACTACCATCCAAGGACAGCCTGCAAAAACAGTTGCCTTGGGTATTGCGGAGGTGAGCTGCAGAAGCCTGAGATCCTCAAGACATGCTAAGAATTCTGATGGAGTAAGAACCCAGTTGAATCTGCGTGAAGTGCCGGAGAGCTTGACTGGCAGAGAAGAGCTGAGGGAGACAGCAGATGTGAGCAAGACTGCTGATGAGAGTTGGGAAATCCATCCAGAACTGCAGAGACCAGAAGCAAGTGGCCACTGAGGATAAAACATGTGTATCCCATCAGGGTGTTTGGGTCCTGCACCACACCACATCATGAAGATAAATGGGGTCAAAGAGGTGGACTGTAGTTTATTAGTTTATTTATTTATTTATTGATTGTTAAATGAGTAGTTGCAGTAGACAATTAGATGCCTGTTTTCAGACATGACTCTGAAGGTTATAAGGGGTCAGGGCCAGTAAACAATGGTCACAATACACTAAAGGTATATTTATTTATTTAGATTTTGGTAACCGGGTAGGCTCACTGAGACCAGAGGTCCCTTTTTCAGGAGTGACCCGGGTTACATGGATAAAGTATATACCAGATTTACATAGCATATACATAGATAAGCAGAATATTAAAAAGATTGCAGTGGTGGACTAGGCCATCCAGCGTACACAATTTGGGTTAAAATAAATGTTGTTTGTTTATGCAACAACACCATCTGACTACATGCAAGTGTCATTGGGACTGCAGTGCTTCATCAACTGGGTAGCCAGGCTTCCCCAGAAGCTGTCTAGGATGAGGGTAGTAATTTATTTATTGAAATTTCAGATAACACCTTTGAGAACAAGCTCATTTCATAGGTTCCACATCAGACGAACAATGCATGTTGGGAAAGTATGAGACATTACAAGAGTGTATAACTAGAGAAGTTCCAATACATGTGGCATTGTACAATGTATGCCACGATGCACATTTGATTAAAACATGGAATTCAAAGGGTCATATTAGAGGGGGGTGGGGTCTTATGAAATGACCCTTTACAGGAAAATGAAAACAGATTCAGCCTAATATCTAATAATCAACAAGGTAAGGGATGACATCAGCCCAGGGGCCTCATCAGAGGTGAGAAGGTATGGGACAAAGCATTTTAAAGTGAGCAAGGGAGCTCAGGAGATATAACAGTGAGGAGGGGGGGATGGGGGGAAAGCCATAGATGGGTGAGGGGAAAGAGTGGAAGGGATCAAGAGGAAATGTGAAGGAGAATGATTAGCAACGTTAGAACAGTTATTTACATGCTGAGAACAGTTATGCATAAGGTCAGGATAGCATAAGTTTAGAATAAGTGCTGGTCACAAGAAGGAAGGTTATTAGAAGCAGTCACAACTGGCATCAACCACCAGCTGTTGCTGAAGTTTAACCTTGAAGGAGCCCAAGGTGGATGCTGAAGTGATGTCATAGTGCAGTGACTTCATCCATAGCGGGGCACAGTAGGCAAAGGACCTTTGTCCCAGAGAAGTGCGACAGCGGTGTATATTAAAAATCTGGCTAGTAGAGCTTCTGGTACAATGACGGTTGATAGTGGGAGTAATAAGCTTTTGCACTCCTTATGGCATTTTGCCTGAGCTTACTTTTTTGGACAGTAAACATGTTTGATACGTGAGTCTACCTTTGAATTGGAGTCAGTTAGCCTGAGCATTCATGTCGTAGGTATGGGACAGACGGGCTGAGCCGGTAAGGAGCCGGCATGCTTTGTTGAGTGCAACTATGATGCAGCAAAGAGTTGTTTCAATAGTTGATCCACAGATTGGTAAGCTGTAATCAGTAAGCGAGACAAGAGAGCTTTGAATGGCAAGGTTAAGAGCCTCTGGGGTCAAACATTGCTTAAGTCTATAAAGTAGCCCAATGCGGGTGTTAACAGCCTTAGCAATGTTGTCAAAGTGATAGGCATAGGTCATCATACTGTCAATAGTAATCCCCAGTTATTTAAAGAGCTGAACTAGCTCCAGGGGAGAGTTCTCTTTGTTAGTGATAGAAAGAGGATAAGTTCTGTGCCTAATTTGGGAGCTGGAGAACAGCATAGTTTTACTCTTGTTGTAATTCATAACTAACTTGTGCTTATGGAACCATCTTTCTACAACTATGAAATTACTCTGTAGCCTAGATTCAAGAACCTTAGGGTCTGGATCACTGGTAAACAGGACAGCATCATTAGCATATAAAGGGATGGGACCCTGACAGGAGTAATGAAGATTGTTGAGGAAAATGCTAAATAGAAGAGGGCCCAAGATGTACCCTTGAGAAACTCCAGATAGGACAGGTCTGCTATCCGAGAGGGTGTTACCAATCTTCACCTGCGTGTACGGTTGTGCAGGTAACTTCCAAACCAGGCTACGCTGTCACAAACTAGGCCAATGGTGGTAAGCTGTTCAACCAGGAGGGCATGATTCACTGTGTCTAAAACTTTGGTTAAATCAATGAAAGCAGCACCGACCAGGTGTCCTTGATCTAAGGAGTGGTGAATAAAGCCTGTGAACTCCAGAAGGGTGGTAGTGGTACTGTGACCATTTCTGAACCCGTGTTGTTGCGGGCATTGTAGCTGATATTTTTCTAAGTATTCAACCAGTTGGTCAGCAACTATACACTCAACAACTTTCGAGACTGGGGGTAAGATAGGGATAGGCCTGTAGTTCCCAGTAATTCTGTGATCCCCAGACTTATGAACTGGTGTCACAGTGGCAGATTTCCATTTCTGAGGGAATTGAGAGTAACTAAGTGACATGTTAATATGTGTTAGAGGTGACAGAATGTTATCCAGCGTAAGGGCTACAAACTTAAGATCCAGGGTGTCACCACTAAATCTTGATTTCCCTAATACCTTGAGTAGGTAATTCCTGGCTTCATGGGCTGAGAGGGTTCTGAAGTAGAAAGGAGGATGAGAAGGGTGCTGAGTCTCTTTCCCAGTGTAGTCTCTTTTGAGGGGGTAAGAGAAGTAGCCAGGTGACAGGACACCACTCAGGTCTGTGAAGGCATTATTAAAAGTGTTAGCAATAAGTTTGGGGTCGAGTGAGGGTACACCATCAATGTTAAGCATGGTAGGGGCAATTCTGAGCTCTCTCCCAGTGACCTCTTTAAGGTTAGTCCAAAATGTTCTGCCATCATTCCAGGTCCGAGAGAGCACTTCCTTATAAGATTGATTTTTAGCTGCATGAATAGCCCTCATGCAGTTGTTTCTAGCCGCTTTGTACTTCTGGATGTCGGCCTGGTTACACAGGGACCTAGACCTGTGCCATAGATGGTCTCTGGCATTCAGAACCTCAAGGAGGTCTGGAGAAAACCAGGGATTACAGCGGCCTTTGATTTTACACTTTTTATGGGGGGCGTGCCTATCACATATAGCGCTGAACTGAAGAATGAATTAGTCGAGGGCAATGTCAATGGTGTCAGTTGGTAACAATCAGGCATGGGTAGTGCCTAACAAAACAGCTGGGCAGAGCAGTGTGCTGTGGGTTGGCTGTGCCTAGAGGGGCAGCCAAGAAGAATAACTGCTGCACTGTGTATTTGCATTGCCTAACCTGGCTCTGATTTGGCGCTCAGTCTGATAATGGGGATTATTCGTTTTCATGCTGACCTCATGCCAGGATTTGGGAACCAAGAGACCTCCCATAATGATGTCTCAGTGATTGGAAGACTTTTTAAGAGTGAGCCAGTAATTATGGAATGGGGCCCGTCTTAGAAGGAGAAGGTTCATGATGACCCCCACTGCAAAGTGATGATTGGAGCACGGTGAGTTTGTAGTTTTTCAGAATAAGGTATGACATCCTTACCTAGGGGGGTATGGAGGACTTAACAATGTGCCTGAAGTTACTACACTCAGAGGAGTGTTTTCCCTTTCTTTTCTCCTTTTAGGTAATCCTGCATCCCTGACCCGATACATCTAACCTTTTGATTTTGCTGAATAAGTTGTTGTCTTTGAGGAGTGGTATGGAAGTCTGCAAAACTTTTTAGTTTTGTATGGTAACAATCTGCAACACATATTGTGTTAAGTATGGTGCAGAACGGATAAAAGGAAAAACAAAAATTGAAAGCCCAGGAGTTGCCCAGATGGAGCCCCACCAGAAACAACTTGCCGTAGTAGAGAATGGCAGAGCCAGAATAAACGGGTGATAAGGATAGAGACGAGGTGCACAGCTGACTTGGTTGAAACTGAGCCAGTGGCCAAGAACCTGGAATCATGGAACAGAAACTGAATCAGAACAGTAATTCAGTGCCTCTACAAGGACCAAGGAAAGGAAAGGGAAAAGAAAATTAATTTTGCAGTTCGCAGGAGATTTGAATAAAAGCTAAGTACACACTGCAAGAATGCTGATTAGCGACAATTGCAGGCTGATTTGTCCTATTGTTCACAGGTATCATTTTCTCATTCTTGCTAAAAGTTGACTTCTGAATTTAAGAAATGTCAGGCTTGAGGATGGAGCGAATTACCTGGCCTTGCTTTTGGCAAACTAAGCTACTAAAATAGAACCCCTGTGTTCCATTACCACATATGGCCATTGTGGCAACATTTCTTACTTTTTTACAGGCTTCCTTGCAAGTCTTAAATGACACTGTCCAGTAAACATTTTTTTATATTTTGTTCAGATCAGTAATATTTGTGAATATTGAGTATCTAGTTGCTATACATTTTTTTTTTACTTTTGTCATTTGTTTCAGGTGCATATAACTTATTAATCAGAGAATGGTATGACTGAGGAGCCATTACTTAAAATATTTCAAATTCTTCTTATATATGTTAAACTAAGGTTCTTTTTACACTGCAGATTAAACTTAGCAGGTCTTATTTTAGTCAAATTACTACCTAATTATGTAATATAAATTGGTGCAAAGTTGCTGTGGCTTCTACTTAGGAGCATCTTTTCCTGTTTTAGTGTCGTTCATGAAGCGTTGTCTGAGATTGGATGAGATGCTTTCTGCAAAGCACTGCAAGTGCCAGACACATATGCTTGGTATGGAAAGTATGGGGTATGGAAATGACCAGCAGTTGTATTTGTGGAGGATGGGACAGGACCATTTTGGTATTCTCTATTTTGCCGATATTGGTTGTGCTCAGGTTCTAATAAAACTGATAGGTATGAATCTAAAATAGATATAAAATAGGCAGTTGTGGGTTGAACTTAGAGAGCAACAACCTAAGGGCTCATAGTAGGAATTAAAATCGGGTGGAGTCCTATTGAGACACAATGTTCTACTTGGTAAAGTACTATGCCACAAAAATCCAAACAGTTTTTTAGGTTTTTGGTAATATGCAGTGCGTTTAGAAGAGACTTTTTTCTTTCTGGATTTTTGGCATCCTTTTGAGCTACCGTATTTACAGGTTAGACTGGCCTGGTTAGTTAGCATGGAATATAAATAAAAATTCATATATTGCCACAGAAAGTGGATTAGAATGCCACAATGTACATATTATGGATATTTCTAAGAGATTGCATTTTAAAAGCCCCAAACCTCAAAGTATACTAGTTCAAATATTTGTAAGGGGTAAATTGTTTTCACATTATTTTGCTTTTATTAGATTTGATATTATCTGTTCTAAAACTAAGTTATCAATAGATGATGTGTAATAAATAATTATGGATGAGTTGTCACTGCTGTATTAGCTGTTAGGTATTACATTCATCACAAAGGCTCAGTAACCTGTCATTATAATCAGAATAATCAAGTGTCCTGAGGTAATTAATCAATTGCTAGAATTCTAGAATTTAATTGCTGCAGATCTTTATATTTTTGGGATCTTGATTTATTAATATTCTTATTGTGTATTGCTTATATGTCAAGTTCATTCTTTGTTGAATGATGGTGTTTGTAATGGTCTGAACAACCGAACAAATAAACTCAACCACTACATTGCCTAACCCTTTTCTTTCTCCAGAGCCCTGATCCTACTTATCCCTAATAAATACCCTATTTGTTGCAGATGTATGTCAAGGGTATATTATTTGTAATGTGACAAAGCGTTGAATTTGGGGACTTTGTTTGCACTGTGTGAGTTGGGTAGGCTGTACCACTGGGAACCATAATGAGTTGGTATTGTTTCCCAGGGGGCGATACTGGCTTATTAACTAGCCCAACTAATTTTTCCCTGAGTGGAGGCACCTCACAATCTACATCTAAACTCTAATTTACTTGCTGTGGCTAACAAATTCTCGCAGGAGTTATAGTACCAGGCCCCTCAACCTAATTTAATCTCATAAGGCAGGAGTCGCGTACAGTCAGCTACAGTGACCAGGCACATATGCATTTTGCGAGGTGAGTGGAGTTAGAAGATGCTAGCTCTGTTCCACAGAGGAGCAGCACACTTTTTCAAGTTAGTGTATTGAGCATCAGGACTGTATTTTTCTAAATTGGTAATTATCCTAGTGCTTTCCAATGTAATAGGAGACATATTTTAAGCTGATCTCAATCCTACATGCATGTTGGCTTCCACAGTGCTGAGCGGATCTATAAAACACCTGGAAGTCAGGATGGAAGTGAGCTGCCAAGTCAAAATGCATGCTTCTGCATTCAGCATGCCTTTCGTTGCTTAGAGAAGGGCTGTTAGAGTGAACTCTCTTGGCAACTTGATAAACTTGTTCTGGCTATTAATATTTCTTTTCCTCATACCATGCTACATGACTTTTCTTTTCAAACTCCCTTTGTTTTATTGCACTGTGGGGTTTTATAGTTGTCTCCAAGACTCTGCTACCTGAAATTGATGGATGGGTTAAGGGAGGGTACAGTACTTTGGTTGAAGTGTGGCTTTAATGTGCTGCATGGTACCCTGCAGTGATTGAATAATGATCTGTGGTGGAGCCTAGCTACAGTTCTGCTTTGAAAGAATAAATATACCTTTCTGTGCTTACAGTCATGTGAGGGCCCATGAGTGATTTTTGCATGATCAAGTTAGCCTGAGAAGCTGTAGGTATTAAACTATTGTATTCAAAATGGGTAATACTTTACTTTAGGTTCTTGTATACAGTACACAGTACATACACTGTAACTGCAGGGTACTTGCTTATGAACTCAAATAGACAGTGTTGGCAGATAAGGGCCTACAACCCACCCAGTCTGCCCATTTGAGCTTGTAAGTTCAGTTTATGTTTTCCTAGAAGTCTGTTGCCCCTCACTCCTGACCTCCAAAATTCCTTTATGTCTATCCCATGAATTCTTAAATCCTGTGATTGTTTCAGCCCCCACCACTTCCTCTGGCGGGGTGTTCCCACTTGTCCACCACTCATTCTGTGAAGAACTTCTTCCTCATGTTTCCTCTGAATTGTCCCCCCTCCAACTTCATCCCATGCCCGCTAGTCCTGGAACATCTTTTTCACTTAAAAATAGTGTATTTCTGCACTCTGTTCTTCCCTGTATCTCCTCTCTCCCTCCTCTCCTCCAGGGAGTACATATTCAAGTCCTTCAACCTGTCCTCATAGGACTTGTGATGCAACCCATGTACCATCTTTGTTGCCCTCCTCTGAACCTTCTCTACCCTGAATATGTCCTTACGTAGATAAGGTCTCCGAAACTGTACACTGTACTCCAGGTGGGGCCTCACTAGTGTATTGTAGAGTGGAATTATGACCTCCCTTTTCCTGCTGGTGATGATCCTGCCTATGCATCCCAGCATCCTATTTGCTTTACCTGCTACCTTATTGCACTGTTTCCCTACCTTGAGGTCATCAGAGATGATAACCCCAAGATCCCTTTCCTGCTTGGTGCATGCTATATCCTCACCCCACCTGATATATTGTGCCAAGATTTTTTGTGCCCCATATGCATTATCTTACACTTCTTTGCATTGAATTTCAACTGCCAAACCCCTGACCATTCTTCAAGTTTCTGCAGATCCCTTCTCATTCTGTCTACACCCTCTGGTGTGTCCACTCTGTTACAGAGCTTTGTGTCATCAGTGAACAAGGAAATTCTGCCTTTTTAGATCCTGCGCAATGTCACTGATGAAGATGTTGAATAGGACCAGTCCCAGCACTGATCCCTGTGGTACCCCACTGGTCACTCTTCCCTCTGTGGAGTGACAGCCATTTACCACCACCCTCTGTGTCCTGCCACCCAGCCAGTTACCTACCCACCATACTGCTGTCCTGCCCACACCCATATTCCCCAGTTTGTGTAATAGACTTCTATGTGGCACAATGTCAAAGGCCTTGCTGCAGTCCAGATAGACTATATCCACTGCCCTCCCCGATCCACCTCCTTAGTCACCCAGTCGAAAAATTCAATGAGGTTGGTCTGACATGACCTCCCCCTGGTGAAACCATGCTGTCTTGGGTCCTATAGTCCATTGACAATCAGATGTTCCACCAATCTCTCCTTCAGTAGTGCTTCCATGATCTTCCCCACTATTGAGGTGCAGCTGACTGGTCTGTAGTTCCCTGCTTCCTCTTTGTTCCCACTTTTGTATAAGGTGACTACATCTGCTGCCCTCCAGTCTTTTGATTCCTCCCTTGTTTCCAGTGATTGGCTAAACAGGATTGCCAGAGGTACAGCCACCACCTCTCTTAGTACTTTAAGGACCCTGGGGTGCTCCCCATCTGGCCCCATTGCTTTATCAACTCTTATTCCATCCAGTTCCTTCAGGACCCTTTCTCATGTAAAGAGACTTGTGTCCATATCTGCATCATTCCCACCCCTTATACTCCCTTCAGGTCCATCACCCTCCTCTTCCTCAGTAAAGACTGAGCAGAAATACCTATTCAATATGTCAGCTTTACTGTTGTCATCCTCAATGTGGGCCCCATCCTCCCCCTTCGGTCTCACTATCCCTCCCTTTGCTTTTCTTTTTTCACTTATGTACCTGTAAAAAGTTTTGTTTCCTCTACTCACTGATTTTGCAATGTACTCTTTTTGTCAGAGCTTTGGCTTCCCTTACTGACCTCCCTGCCTCCCTTTGCTTCTCCTGTTACTTCTCCCTATCCCCTTCTGCCTGTGTTTTTTTGTATTGCCTGAATGCAATCTTTTTGCCTTTCACTTTCTCCGCTACCTCCTTAGAAAACCATAATGGTCACCTCTTCCTTTTCCCCTTGCTTACCCAGCTTAATGCATAATTCTGTTGCTCTTGTAATCCCCATTTTAAATACTGCCCACTGCTCCTCAAACCCTGATTCCCACCCAATTCCCCTTAATGCCTCTTTCAAGCATCTCCCCATTTTCCCAAAGGCTGCCCCTCTAAAGTCCAGGATACATGTTTTTGTGTGGTTTGGTTCTGATCTTTCTGTGATTTCAATGACTGGTGGTCACTGTTCCCCAGGTGCTCCCCCACTGTTACCCCAATCACACTATCCCTGTTTGTGAGCACAAGGTCCAGTATTGCCTTCTTCCGAGTTGGTTCCATGACCAGTTGCTTGAGGAAGGCACCTTGAAGGGAGTCCAGGATAAATCTGCTCTTGGTTGATACTGCTGCTGGGATGCTCCAGTCCACATCTGGAATATTGAGGTCTCTAACCAGCACTACCTCACCCTTGTCTGCCATCCTTTGGATGGCTAGCATCAGCTCTCTATCTGTTTCTTCCTCCTGGGCTGGTGGTCTATAAACCACACCTGGGCAGATTGTTTGCCCCTTTTTCCTTTCCAGCTTAACCCACAGTATCTCGCCCCCATTTTGTTCCTCCTGGATCTCTGTGGCCTTTATGTCATGTTTCACATAAAGTGAACTTGCATGCAACAAACTTGCAACTACTACATGATTACCTATGTTTCATGAAAATAATTAACAATTACAGGCTAGAAGTTTTAGTTCATAGATAACCAGGTTGTAATTTTGCATTACAACTGGGCAGTTGTAATGAAGAACTGGCAATCAAGCTTGCTCTACTAACACGTGCATTGGTCCCAGACCTTTCACCTGTCTAATTGAATGTAAATCTCCCAAAAACATGAATTTCTACACAATCATGCAGATCATGCAGTTTGGTAGCTTTTTTTTTTTTTATTTAGTATGGTTTTCCCCTGTGTCATATGACTGGCCCATCATCGGTCCTTACCAGCTTATCCAGCCCCACCACTTGCCTTCTCTGGGTCTTACCACTCTCCACTTTCCACCCTGGCCTTAGGGTATTGCCACTGGCAGTGGACTCTACCCACCAATGGAGACTTGGTCAATGGTGCTTGCAAAAGAGTGCCACAGTTGATGGTGTGGCACCTGTGGTGAGAACTGGATGTCCTTCCTGCTACAATTGGGGATTTTCCTCTTGTTTTTTTCCAGCCTCATCCCCTAGGATGCTGAAGGAGCTCCCTGACACCACATTGGATCATTTTGATGTCCTCTTGTCTTGATCCTTGGCTTCTACTTCTCCACCACCTGTGGCAATACTGCAGTGGAGACCGAACTCCCTCCCCAAGGTAGAAAGTGTCCTCTGAGATACTTATTATATCTCCCCCAGCTGGCCCTACAATGACTCTGGATCATTCCCAAACCCAGGTCACCGACTTCACGAGCGGTAGCGTTGCCGCTACATTGATGGGCGAGCCCAGTTTGATAGTTCTTAAAAGTACCTGCGGGAAAAAGACACAATGGAGTCACATTTCAACATTAAGATGCTCCCTGACAGAACAGAGTTTAATCATATTAGTGCATTTACTGTTAGAAGAGTGAGCTTAAAGTGAAACACCTAAACTGGCCCTTATTAAAAATGTTGCTCTAAAACTATAAAAATAACATGACATTGGTGTGTGTGTATGTGTAACTCAGAATTTTATACACGCTCTCAGTGTGGCATGCTGTTCTAAACCCCTTGAGCTTTGTTTGCTGGATTTATGTAGCATCCCACACCTTGGGTGTATATAAAAGTCTGGTTACACACACTCATGACTTGTTTTTTATGCATTATCCTGCATTTATTACCTACACCACAGTTACACTTAATATTTATTTATTGATAACGGGTAAGTTGAACTGAGACATAGGTCCCTTTTTAAGCCATAACCCTTGGGAAACAGGGAAGACAATACAATGCATCGTAGTGATGGTACTTGTATATATCATAACTGGTACCTTGCTCCCTTATAGGCCATCTCCTTCTCCTGTACTTACTGCAATGAAATCCTATTTAACTGCTCTCACCGAGACAACTGGTTGTGATGCCATAAACAGAGGACTCTTGCTTCCTTCATAAAAAAGAGAATGGGGAAATGCTTCTCTTTTAAAACGGGAATATTAAAGATCAATAAAATAACAGACTGAAATGTGTGTGCTTTGATTAGACATGTGTCATGCTATTAAAGTGATTTAGTCTACAAAAGAGCAGAAGGAAGGATGAACAAAGGAATTATGACCAGTCAGCTTGACAACTATAGTGGAAAACATTATGGAGTCTTTACTTGAACAAAGAATTGGTGGACTTCCTGGAGGGAAATGGGCTACAGGACCCCAGACAACATGGGTTCACTAGGAGAATGTCTTGCCAGACAAATCTGGTTAACTTCTTTGACTGCATAACCAGGGCAGCAGATAAGGGACAGGCAGTAGATGTGGTAAACTTGTATCTCGGCAAAGCCTTTGATGCAGTCCCCCACAGGAGGCTTATCAAAAACACAAGGAACTTAGGGGTAGGGAAAAATTAGTAACTTGACTGGAGATCTGACTGAGGGGAAGAAAAACAAAGAATATTTAATGGGGAATTTTCAGAGGTATGGGAAGTAACAAGAGGAGTATTTCAAGGGTTGGTGCTGGGTCCAGTCCTTTTTAATGTATTCATTTGTGACATAGGGGAAGGCATTAAGGGCAAGATCTGCCTCTTCGCATATGACACAAAGATCTGTGCGAGGGTCGGCAGAGAAGAAGGGAAAAGGGAATTCTGGGAGGATCTCAGCAGGTTAGAGAGCTGGTCAAAGATTTGGCAGCAAGGCATCAGTGCAAAAATATGTAAATTATAAATCTGTTTAAATATTTATGAGCCTAGCCTGGCTCCCGATTGGCCACTAGCATACCTGTCAACTGTCACACATTACGAGGTACATCACTCATTTTAACCCTCAGAAATCCTTTGTCCCACATCAAGGTAGTGATATTCCACATTTCTCACAGAGGTTTTAAAGCAGAAATTCATAATTATCTATTGTGCTCAATTATCAGCAAACATTATTAATATTAGTGCACTGACAGCAATAGTATTCTGAGCTTGCAGTGCCATGTTTGATGATATGTCACACATTTTGCTTATCTGTCACACGTGTTGTCCCACATTTTGGTGAAGAAAGGTTGAGAGGTATGGCCACTGGATTGATTACTAGCCTCTTAGAAATGGCTGATCCAGCTGCCAACTGATGCTGTGTGGAGCAGCCAGCTCACGCTACACCACTAAAACTTAAATGTAAGTTTAAAAACCTGACAAAAATGAAAGTTGTTATTGCAGTTAGACTTATAATCACAATAACAACCTTAAAGCCAGTCATTCCCTTGGATTAATGACCAACTGGAGGGAGGTGGCCCTTGACTGTCTCAGGCCACTTGTTCCCCAACCGGTCTTTAACCCCTTTGGAAATGACTGACTTCTTGGTCATTATTGCTTAAGTGATGCGGGTTGGGAAGAGGAACCCGAGAGTGCAATATGAAATGGGGGAGTGATGTGCAAAGCACATGGAGGAAAGGGGCCTAGGGGTCATAATAGCAGAGAGCCTAAAAACAAAGCACATTGTAATAGGGTTGTGGACAAGGCAAACCGGATGCTTGGTTGCATGGGGGGGGGGGGACAAGCATTACAAGTTGGAAGGTGATCCTCCTATTTTTATTTATTTAAAAATTGGCAACCGGGAGAGGCACACTGAGCTGAGATTCATTTCCAGGTGTAAACCGACTCATTGTTTGGGTCACTGATGCAACCATTCCTGGGATACTGTGCAAAGTGCTGGAGTCCATAGCTGAGGAGAGATTGCAACAAGGTGGAGGCAATATAGTGCAGGGAAACCAAGAAGATCCATTGAGTAGAGTAGTAGAGTAAAATTGTATTTATGTTAATCATTATGAAAAAGACATGAATGTGGTTAAAAATCCCAGTTGAGCAACACGGCTCATTTATAATTGGTACCATGTACAGCACAATCTCATTAGTTACATCCATGGGCTAGGAGGAAAGATATACAGTATGAGGAGAGGCTGAAGGATTTGAACATGTTCACCCTTCAGAAAAGGAGAGGAGTGAAAGGGATGACATGATCGAGATCATACAAGTACCTGCATGGGATAAATATAGAGGATGCCAAGGAACATTTCTCCTTGAGTTCAGATACCGGGATGAGAGAGAACTCACTTAAACTCACAGAGGGGAGACTCAAAAGGGATGTCGGTAAGCACTATTTCAGTGAAAGAGTGGAGAACAACTGGAACAAGCTGCTGGAGGAAGTGGTACAGGCCAAACCAGTGAACAGTTTCAGGCAGGGATGGGACAGGCATATGCAGTTAGTTAGAAAAGGAGGAACAAAAACCAAGGGGAGGGATTACCCCTAGGGTCAGTACAGAGTAGTTAGGTAGGGTGGACAGACAGGATGAGCTGAAAGACCTTTTTCTGCTATCATGGTCTATGTATCTATGTAATCCTAATACAAAGTATGGTTAAATAGGCCATAGTGCAACCAGAAGTTAAACAAGCATTTGTTAATGCTGAACATTCACTTGCAGGTATTTGCTATGCAGGTGTTTGGAACTGATAATCTAGACGTGAGCCCACCACCTACTGCAGTGCTGTTATGAACATAGACATGTCACACATACACTAGTTACATGATCTGTAACATTTGTTGTGCATAACAATGTGTGCTACACTGCCTAGGACCATTATTGTGCCCCCCCCCCCCCCCCCACATGCACTGTGCTGCCAAACTTGTCTCTCTCTCTCTCTCTCTCTAACTCTCTGTCTGTGTCTCCCTGTCTCTCTCTCTCTCTCGCTCTCTCTCTCTCTTGCCTCATGTTTTGTGTCAAACTGTAACAGCTTGTGGACCTACACTCCTCAGCAGTGAAAGGACAGCTGTGCAGCAATTGTCTGTGCCGGTCTCGGCACTTGCACTGCCACTTGCTCTCTCTCTCTCTCTCTCTCACTCTATGTCCTGTGCACTCCCACCAGTGACCTCTGCTGCTGATCACTACAAAGAAAACAGGATGCCGAGCAGTGGGCGGTGGTGATTCCCCAGTGGATGACAGCAGACAATAGGCAGACAGTGGGAGGGAGTTGACACAGCAAAATCCAGGCACCGATGGCTACAGACTCAGGGTGAGTCACAAGGGGTGAATGGGTCATGCTGGGTGCTGGGTGGAGGTGATTATGCAGGCTACAGCAGGGCTCCCAGATCTAGTGAAGTCTATCCTGCACATTGAGCTCGGACACCTGGTACTTTAACTTGAGCTTCCTCAGTAGCAAAGGACGTCATGCTAGGTTGACTGTTTCAGTACAGTAAGGCAGGGAGAGAGAGACATACACAAGACAGTGCAGCAACTTTTATTTAATGCTGTCTGTGCCTCTCGATGTGCCTCCCTGCTGCTTTCTCTCTCTCTCTCTACCTGCCGTAGACGGTTGCACACAGACAGACAATTCACTTCCTCGTCCCACTGGGGGAGAGAGAGAGAGAGAGAGAGAGAGAGAGAGAGAGAGAGAGAGAGAGAGAGAGAGAGAGAGAGAGAGAGAGAAAACACACAGAGTGCAGCAAGTTTGAATTAAAAAGTTTGCACCAGGGCTCGCTCTTTCTCTCTCTCTCCCCACTCGCTGTGCTGATAGTACTGCTGTGCATTTCTACTGTCCTGCCTCGGGACAGTCTAACAGTTGCTGCATGTCTCTGAGTGCTGCAAGGAAGACCAGAGACCCTAAAAGCATGGGTAGCGAGGGGGGGGCATTAAGGAGCGAGAGTACACTGGCACAAGTGTTTGTTGTGGGCAGTGGCCATGAGATCTATCTGGAAGGGCCTCCATTGATCCTGGATTATCTTGAATACCTTGGGATTGAGCTGCCACTCCTTCAGATGCTGGTATTGTCTGCTGAGCCAGTCAGCTTCCTCGTTGAGAGTTCCCACCACATGCACTGAGGAGTGACTTGGTACATGTTTTTCTGCCTAGGCCATGAGGCAGGCCATCTCCTAAGCCATTGCTTTGTTCTTCATTCCCCTCTGCTTGTTGACATAGGCCATGGCCACTTTGCTGTCTGTTCGCACTCTCACATGCTGATCTTTTATGTTGGCTTTAAAGTGTCTGAAGGCTAGGCAGATTGCTCTTTTCTCTAGAACACTGATGGGGAGCCATGGCTCTGCAGGGGACCATTTCACTTGGGCAGAGTGGGGGCCCATGACTGCCCCCTGCCAGACAGGCTGGTGTCTGTTTCTAATGTCCTCATGATTTTTATGCTGATGGTGGCTCCTTGTCTCAAGTTGTGTGGGTTCATCTACCATCTTACAGAGGCCTTTACCACAGGGGGAATGGGTAGACTTGTGTTGTAATTCAGTGTCCTGTGGTCCCAGTTGTCAAGTAGTAGTCTTTGTATGGTGGCCCACTTGTGAGCAACACCAGGAGAGCAAAACCCAAAAACAGACCATTACAGTGACAGTCCCTGTAATGGTCTGTTTTCAGTGATGCGGCTTCTCCCAGTGTTCTGCACCCTTCCCGAAACAACTCAAACCTGGAGTTGATTATAAATAAATGCAGGGGGTGAAGCTCCCCCTGCAAAAACACTTCCTCTTGTGATGGCACAATACCAGTGTCGGTATTGTGCCATTGCTATGTGGGACAAATTTTCTGATGAGCACAAGTGGTGCTTCCATCTTTGTAGGGGTCTCATGGGCTTGGGCATAGTCGTGAAGATTAATACATGCAACTGTCAATTGCAGAAATTGCATTAGTTTTCAGACTGTTGTGTGCATTTGGGTCAGAATGAGGTGGCAGTGTGCTGTTAAGTTCTTTATTCTGGCCTTTGAGGGTCTTACTGTGACCCATGTGGTGTCAAAGATCGCCCCCCAGATGTTCTATAGTTGTTGTGGGTAACAAGTGGCTCTTCTTTGTGTTGATGATCCATCCGTGTCTTGTGAGTAACTCCTGTGTCCTTCTTGTTGCCTTTTGGGACTTGGCCTCTGTTCTTGCTCTGATTAACCAGTCGTCAAGGTAGGGGATCACATGTATTCCTTCGGAGCGTAGTACTGCCACCAGTGTCACCATGACCTTGGTGAAGACCCTTGGGGCTGAGGCTACGCCGAATGCAAGGTAGCAATACTGGAAATGAAGGTTCAGGATGGAGAACCTGAGGAACCTGTGGTGACTCGGTCAAATGGGGAAGTGTAAGTATGTATCCTTGAGGTCTATGGATGTCAGGGGATCCTTCTTGTGGATGGTCGCAATGGTGGAGTGGAGTATTTCCATTTAAACCTGCGATACCTAATGAATCTATTTATGAATTTTAGATCTAGAATGGTCTTCAGTCTCCTGTCTTTTTGGGGACCAAAAAAGAAGACAGAGTAGGTGCTGGACTCTTTCTCTTCTGGCAGAATCGGCGCTATGGCCTTGACTTGTAGGAGTTGGTTGAGGATGGCTCTGACTTGGAGGACAGTTGTTTGGTCAGATGAGACATGTGACTTTATAAAGTGTGGTTTTCTGCATATGGAGTTGAATTCGATTGCATACCCCTTTAATATCACTTTATGTACTCACTTGTTCAAGATGATATCAGACCAGGTGGCGGCAAAGCTCTGGAGTCTCCCACCTACAGTTCCATCCAAGTCCTGGGCCTGAGCTTCCTATTCTCTGATACCTCTTGAATCCTGGGTTGGTCTTTTGTCTTGTGTTGGCAGTGTATCATCTGCCATGTCCCATGTTATTCTGGTAGTTCAATTATCAGTTGAAGAAATTTTACTTGAAGCCAAAACTGTGGCCCTCACTCCCATTGCGGTTCTGAGGGCATCTGCTCTTGTGGGAGTTGTTGCAAAAGCAGTTGCCCTGAAAGGAGGGCAGGGTGGCCAGTCTCCCCTGAGTGTCCTTTCCGTTGACTTTGGATACTGCAAATCTTATGATTTCTGGACCAAACAGTTTGTCTCCCTTGAAATGCAGCTCCAGAACTCTATTCTTTAATTCATGGTCAGTCTGTCACAGCTTGAGCCATATGTGTCTTTTGACTGTATTAATAGTTGCTGTTGGCCTGGCTGTAATCTTGAAGGTGTCAATAGTGGAGTCTGCCACATACTTTATGACTTGGACTGCATAATCCATGGTGGCTGCCTGCACACTGGTTGTAGGCAGGTCCTGTCACATGGTCTCCAACCACCTGAGTATTGCTCATGTGGTACAGATTGCTGCGGTGGAGGCCCTCATGGACATCATGAGGATTTCATGGGCTTTTTTGATTGTATCCTCAACGTTCCTCTCTGTAAGGTCTTTCAATGCTGAAGAGGTTTTTTGATAGCAGGGCTGTCTGGTGGCTGAGTGCAGAGACCTCGGGATCAACTGTTGGTGGGGCAGACCATGTGGTTTGCTTGTCTTCCAGGACAGGATAGCTCATCTCAAAGGTAGCCTTCTCCTGGGTTTTGGCAGGATCCATGGCCTCCCATTCTTTGACCAGAATGTCTTCTAAGGCCTTACAGACTGGGTAAATCATGCTAGACCTCTTACGCTTCCTGACCAGTGGGTCCAGCTTTTGGTCTTCCTGCAGAATCTGTTTGTCATATCTGAGGGTCTCACAGACCACTTAGATAATCTCTTGGATTGAACTGAAAGGACACAGCCAAGCCACCAGGTCCACCCTGGTCTCCACCTTCTCCTCCTCAAACTGGTCTTCTTCCTCTGATTCAGAGGTATTGTCGGAATCGTTTGGATATGAGTCTAGTTTCCTCTGTTTTTTTGGCTTTGGTTCTGCCCTGTCTGTTTCTCAAGGATGCTTGTCGTTAGCCAGCACATTGTGTTTGTCCAGCAGCTTCTGAAACATGTCCGCCATTATGCCTTGGGACACCGTAGAGACACTGTCCCCTATTCTGTTATCCTCCGAGGACCCAGAGGCCTGGTTATCAGTCTGGGGATCCTCATCCACCATGCACAGGGAGCAGAAGTCTCCTATTACCTTAGTGAGTAGGAGGTTGGGGCACTTGAAACAAACTGTGGGGCTTGCCCATTTTGTAAAGCTGGACCTGAGAGACACAAAGGGACATGGACAAGGGAAAACTGTGAGGAAAAGTGAAAATGGAACTTGGTGTAAAGCAACTGTCTATACAGCTCTCTCTCTTTCTCTATATAGAGAAACCAAAGTTTTTGTGGCACTTTAGTACTTGTACAGAGATCACATGGTATGACAAACTGAGTACAAGATATAGGATCCAGTTTCATACAATAGGATTCCAGTCTACACTTTGTGAGTTGAAGTTAATACTTCTATGGGAATGCTGGGAGTGAGGTGTCAAGCACTTTGTTAATAGTTCAGTAGAAGCAGCACTGAGAGCAATGCATTTATTATCTTCCTCTGATAACCAAATGAATAAACAAAGTATTTGGTACAACTCAAGCAATGTGGCTTAATATCTAGAAAAAAAAAACAATATAACACTGAAAACAAGGATCGTCGGCTCCCACGTAGCCCACATCAGCTTCTGAAACTTAACAAAAAGGGCACAGACTGCAAAACACCAGCTGTGTGCTGTTAGAGCAAGAGTCGGCAAAGTGTGAGGAGTCACCAGCCTTTGCAACTTGCACTACCAAATATTTTAAGAAATAAACAATTCCACATTTTAGGATATGCACTTCTTCTCATTCTGCAATATAACAAAACATGTATTTAGATATTTTTCAGCAAGCCAAGATGAACAGAGTTCCTAGGCTCCACCAGCCAGCCCAAAAGAGCACAACAGCCAAAAGGGGTATAACTGATTCTAACCCACATATCTCAAGAGAGAGAATGCAAAATCAATAGTCTAAGCTCCCAGCTCTCTATCATAGGTTGTTTAAAAAACCTTTAAGTCACACTCTGCATGGATAGCATAGTAGCACCTGTCATACAACCTCATTGGAGGATTCCTTTTCACATTAGACATGAAGCTGAACAGGAACTGGATCACCTAGAGCAGTGGCGAACAACTTTTTTTTGTGAAGGGCCAGACTAAAGACTTGAGGGCTAAGGGCCACTGGCCGAGGGCCACTGTAAAATGGCCCAAGGTGACAAATGCCCAGCAAGACACTATTAAAGGTACACATAAAGCATATCAAAACATGCATTTATCTATTTATTTATTTATCAACATGTTTCTAAAACTAAAAACAACAAAGCAAAAATAAACAAAGACTGCAAGTGCAAGTTGCTAGGTCCTTGGGGACACAAAAAGCTGCTGTGGGGGCCATTGTGGCCCCAGGCCACAAGTTGTGCACCCCGACCTAGAGAAATGAGGGGTCATTCAAAAAGTACTCAGACCTACTCCGCTGGTGTCACTGGTAGTTGTTGCACCCAAGCCTAAGAATCCAGAGGAAGTGTGCATCTGCACTGACATGCAATTTCCTAACAAAGCAATCAAGAGAGACACCACATTGCCCCCACAGTTGATGACATCATCCATGACGTGAATGAAGCCATAGATCTTTTTTGAATCTATGTCTAAATGTGCTATATCACCAGTTGGAGTTAGCCCCTACTTCTCGGTACATCACCATATTCTCCACCCACATCGGCCTGGGAAAATACAAACATCTAAACTTTGGAGTATCATCTGCTACAGACTCATGCAGAGGTGTTTCAGAATGCCATTTAGCAGATACTTCAGGGCATACCAGTTTCAGTGATGACATCATTATCTATGGTAAAACCCGGGAGGCACATGATCATATTCTCAGAGCAGTGTTTCAATGCCTCCATGAATATTGTCTTACATTAAACAGTAAAAAATGTGAATTCAACAAAAGACAGAATTCTACCAATACACTTTCTCAAAAAATATGGTCAGACTGGATCCCAAGACAGTGGAATCCCTTTCCAGTCTGTCCACCCCATCCTATCCCAGCGAAGTTTGCAGTCTACTAAGGACAGTGAATCACTGTGCTTCGTTCATCCCTGACTTTGCAACTATCACTGCTCCATTCCTGTAGCATCCAAAAAAGGATGTGGAGTGGAACTGGAAACCAGAACACAAAGCTGCTTCAGATCAGCATTATTGCTGCTCATTGTAACTTGCTGCTTTTATTTGCACTAGTGCCATGTCAAATTCTACTTCGATTGTGCTTTATTTGTATTGAGCAGTGATATTGCATATGTTTTATTGTACCTCATGTTCCCTTCCCCTGGGTCACACTTGGAAATGAGCCTTGGCTTAGTGTGCCTTTCCCAGTTACCAATTTCCAAATAAATGAATGAATAATTCAGCTTCAGCATGCCTTCACCATCAGTTCTGCCATGGCCTACTTTGATCCAACCAAAGCGACAGATGTCATTGTAGATGCTAGCCCAGTTGGTCTAGGAGCAATTTTGGTGCAATGTGACAATCCCCATCCCCAATGATCTCAGCTGTTTTATATTGTGAGCAAGCGTTGGAGGGCTTTTCCATTCACATGAAGGAGTGTGGCCATGGATAAAGACAGGCAGCATTGGTTGCCTTCCCATGCCTGGGGAGGACTTCAATGTTATTTAATTTTGGTACTCGGGGTAGAGGGTGGGACATGGGCACTGTTGGGGTGGGGAATGATTTTTACAGTCCCAGAATTGGAAGAGGAGACAGTGGTTGGCTTTGTAGATGGGCGGGTTGTGCTGGTCACCCGGCATGACAGTTTTTTTTTAAATTAACTCTTGAAATGTGGATGCTTGGGTGAAGAGGGTGGGAGTGGGCTTGTTGAAGAGGGTGGGGATAGGGTTGTTTTACGATGATTGGGCTGCAGAGGAGGTAGGCGGTTGTTTTTGTACTTTTCTCCCCCACAGGTACATGAATAACAAATATGAATAATGAATTTCAGAATATTTGGGGACCCAAATATGAATATTTGGCCAAATATTCAAAACAAGGTACTGTATTCACCCACCCCTAGAATGTATCCTTCTCTGCTAGCCAAATGAATAAGCAACGTATTTGGCACAGCTCAAGCAATGTGTCACAATATCTAGAAACTACCAATATTACAGTGAGCGCTCTGAAAGTCATTTGACTTTCAACAGCCAATCAGCAATGCTAAAGATTGCGATTCCACTGCACATATCTCGATGCCACTTCAAGCTCGAACCTTCCAGAAGAGGACCAATGTATGACAGTTCTTACAGCAAAAACAAAAACATTTACACAATTGTTATTGTCATCCAGCGTGTGCCTGTGGCTGTGAGCAGAGTAATCTCAGTAGCTGTAACTGTCTCTGCAAAGTCTGCAACCCAAAGTGTGGATGCAGCAGGCCAGCAAGGCAGGGTGGGGTGGGGACATTTTTGCAGACTCTGACATGAATTTTTATTCTACTGACTGCTGGCCTTCAATGACTGGTCATGGAATTGTTCTTGTTTACAAATTTAATTTAGATGACAGGGGTCTATTTGATTTATTTCTGTGTTTTCAAATTGTGACTTTAGTAGTCTAGTCAGTGACGTGCATTACTTGAATTAGCCTGCTGTATGTTTGTCTCTTCTTCTCAACCCAGCTAACATATACCACAGTAGCTATGCAGTACCCAGCCAAGCCCATGCAGTGGGGTGTGTGAGTTATGTCAGATCGACTTGCATCTCACGTGTGACTTCCATGCCACTGTGCATGCACATGGTGTACAGTAACTTATCTTTATACTTGTCACTATAGTCCATGGAAGTACATAGTCATCCCATATAGATCTTCTTTCTGTGTCTTGTCTTCTCCACCCTGCAGTTCTTATTGTAGGCAAGCAGCACCAGCCATCGAGTGGGATGCTTGCTGTGTGTTGATTTGACTTCCATCCCATCTCATGTGTGACTGCGTGTGGCAATATGTGCATGCTCTGCAGGCTTGTGTCTTTATTTTATACTTACACCATTTGGAAAAGTTATTAGTAGTCCAGTTAATATTCAAGTCCACGCCATGTAGTCTGCTGTCTATGTCTTGAGCAGTCCATACAGTAGCCAGCAATGCCTGACTCACCCAGGGAAGTGCTTATGTTGTGTACTTTGACTCGATGCATGCTACATCTTATATCTGACTATGCATGGCATGTCCACTCCACATAGCTTGCTGTCTGCCTGTGTCTCACTTTTTTCCAACCTGTGTCTGCATGGTAGGCAGATGGTGCCTGCCCACTAGGGGGCATGCATGGTGACTTGTGTGTCTATGGCACATGCATGTACATTACATATATTTACATAGGACACAGACTGCCTTTTTGTTGTGTACTGTTGTGGTTTTTGTAGAAAACATGACAAAAAGAACAGGAGACATGGGGAAAAGAGCAGAGAATGATTCCACTCCCATGCCAGTTCCAAGAGCAAGTTCTGCTTTTGCATTTGCAACTGGCAGTCTCAGCAGCATTACTCAAAGAACTACTGTAGGGCTGTACACATTTTATTATAGTCCAAGAAACTGCTGTGCTGTTCAGAGAAGTCCACTAGGTGTCCCACTCCAAGCCTTCCTGGGTCTTAGAGTGCTCCTTGCATTGAGGACTCTTAAGAGAATGACCAATCCATACAAACATATGAACATATGAAATTGCCAGCAGATACAGGTCACGAGGCTCTGCTGAGTCTGCTCAAGTGTGCAGCACGTTATACTAGGTAGCTGCCCCCTCCCCACTCCTCCTGGAGTTGTCCCCCTCCCCTTTCCTTTCCCCTTTCCTGCATCCCATCTTCCCCATGGGCCCTGCTGGTCTGATCTTCTTCTTTACCTTGTCCCAGCCCCAATACTGGACACAATACTCCAGGTGTGGTCTCACCAGTGACCTGTATAGTGGTAGAATAATCTTCTCCTTCCTAGAGGTGATGCCCCTGGCTATGCAACCCAGTATCCTATTTGCTCTAGGAACTGCCTTACAGCACTGTGTTGAGTGTTTCATGTCACCCCTTACCATAACCCCCAAGTCTTTCTCTTCTTCTGATACTGTCATCCGGACACCACCAAGCCAGTACCTCGCTTTTGGATATTTTGCTCCTATGTGCATCACCTTACATTTTTTTGCATTAAAACCCAGCTGCCCTATGCCAGACCATTCCTCCAGCTTTGCTACTGTAGGCCCTCCCTTAGGTCCTTCCTCCATGTCCACCCTCCTGCAGAGCTTAGTATCTTCTGTGAAAAGACAGATTTTTCTTTTGACCCCCTGTGCTATGTTGCCAATGAATACATTGAACAATACAGGTCCCAGCACCAATCCTTGTGGGACACCACTGATCACTGGCCTGAGTTCGGACAACTCACCTGCCACCATTACTATCTGGTTCCTGTCTCTCAGCCAGCTCTTTACCCAACTCAGCAGTTTTTCCCTAACCCCCAGGTCCCCCAGCTTGCTGACCATCCTGCCATGGGGCACAGAGTCAAATGCCATGCTGAAGTCCAGGTAAAGCATGTCCACCACCTGCCCTTTGTGCAAGGTCCTCGTGACCCAATCGTAGAAGTCCACCATGTATGTTTGACATGAACTCCCCCTGACAAATCCATGTTGTCTGTCATCCTGGAGACCATTATCTTCAAGGAAGGACACAAGACGTTCCTTCAGAATGACCTCCATTAACTTGCCCACTATGGAATTTAAGCTGACCAGCCTGCAGTTTCCCGGCTCATCTCTTGGGCCACACTTGTGGATAGGCACCACATGAGCTGTCCTCTAGTCCTGAGGGACACACCCCTCCTTGAGTGAGGTGTTGAAAAGGTCCATCAGTGGTGCTACCAGTACCTTCGCCTGTTCCCTCAGAACCCTTGGGTGCACCCCATCTGGACCAGGGGCCTTGTTCACCCACAGCTCTTTAAGTCCTCTTAAGACACTGTCTTCCTTAGTCTCCCCCTCATACTCCTTCCCCTCCTTAATGGGCTTCCCAGCCCTCCCTTTCGGCATGTGCCTGCTGTCCTCCCTGGTGAAGACAGAGCATAAATACTCATTAAGTGCCTCTGCTTGCTCTACTCCATCTTCCAGCCACCTTCCCGCCCTCTTAATCTTGACTATCCCATCCTTCCTGCTTCTTTTCTCCATAATGTAGCAGAAGAAGTCCTTTTCCCCTTTCTTTATCTGCTGAGCCAATCTTAGTTCTTTCTCTGCCTTGGATACCCGGACCTCCCTTCCTGCCTCCCTGGATTTCTCTGAGTAAATTTCTCTGTCTTCCATTGCAGTACACTTATACCTCAGGAAGGATACCCTCTTGTCCCTTACCTTTTCCGTCACCTTGCTATTGAATCAGCTTGGCCTCCTGGATCTGGCACACTTTTTCTTAGCCTTTGTGCAAGTGCTGGTAGCCTCAATGTACCCCATCTTGATGACGAACCATTTTTGGTCCATATTCATCCCTGGTTTAATCATTGCCAGGTGCTCCCTCACTATGCACCCCATTTTGTTAAAGTCTGCCTTCCTAAAGTCTACAACCTTAGTTTTAGTCCTGGTAGCCTCATTCCCCATTCTGATAGAAAACCACACTGCTCTGTGGTCACTACCTGCAAGAGGTTGCCTCACCTCCACATCTGGGACTTGCTCTCTGCTGTCACCCTATCCCTGTCTCACCACCAACCACCCAGCCTATTCTCTCACCCATCTGCTGCACCCACCCCTTTATTCCTACCCCAACCCCCCTTTACCTATTCTGCCTCCTAGCACTTCTTCCCTTCCTCCACCTCCCTGACTCCCTACCCCTCCTCCCCTACCCCTATATTCCTGCCCTAACCCCCTTTACCCATTCTGCCCCCTAGCACTTCTTCCCTTCCTCCATCTTCCTGTCTCCCTACCCCTCCTCCCCTACCCCAGTCACCTCCCTCCTCTAGCCCCCTCCCTAGACCCCCTTCCCTGTACCCCATCTCTGTGCACAATATTCCCATCCTGCTTAACCTACCACCCTCCCCTTCCCCCACCTTTCTGTCTCCCTACCACCTCCTACCCCTACCCCTACCCCAGTCACCACCTGACCCTTGATCCACTCCCTGTACCCCATCTCAGTGCACACTATTCCTGTCCCTCTGAACCTACCACCCTCCTCTGCGATGTCATCTACAGCCCCATGTTTTCACTTTTTCTTTTCCTTCTGCCCCAGTGAAGACTTGTCTCACTCTATGTGTATCATCTACGTGCACATTAGTTCAGTTAGTTTTTTGTATGTAATGTATAAGTTATTTGTAACAATCCACATTCTACCTTATCATTGTCATTGCTGTTTACTCATGCTATCCAAATCTGTTTTATATAAGATCATGTACATCATTGTATTGTTTGAAATCTCCAGGACCTCCTTGTGAATGAGCTTGCTCAACGGAGTAATTCCTGTAACAATAAACTTGAACTCTCCATTTGACAATACTAGATCTAATATGACATCCTCCCTTGTTGGGTCTATGACTCCCTGCATTAGAAAACATTCCTAGATAGCATCCAGAAGGACCTTTTCCCTGCTGCAGGTGGTAGCTGGGATGCTCCAGTCTACTCCTGGAAGATTGAAGTCACTCAGAATTACAATGTTTCCCCTACCCCTGCCCTTCTAATCTGATCTGCCAACTTCCTATCCAAATCTGTTCCCTGTGAAGGTGGTCTGTACACCAACCCCACTCTAATTCTTCTGCCATTGGTATTCTGCAGTGCTGCCCAAAGGGCTTCTATTGTACCCTCCACCCCCGCCTCCCTACTACAGTACACTTTATATCCCTTCTCTTAAATACAAAGCCACCCCATCCCCCTTCCTTTAGCCCTGTCCTTCCTGTGCAGTTGGTAGCCTAGGATTTCAAGGTCCCAGTTGCGAAATGGTGTTGCCCACATTTCTGTAATGGCAGCTATATCCACCTCTCCCTCCACCAATAGTGCTTGTAGGTCTGGTATCTTGTTTCCCAGGCTCCTAGCATTCAGGGTCACTCCTTTCCAGTGCATTTCTTTGCCCTCATTTTCCCTGTTTATGCTCATCCTCAACCCTGCCCCCTCCAGAGCCAAATGATGCCAGTGTTCCTCCTTCTTCTTCAAGTGCTGCCTCTGCCAATCCCCCTACTAGAGATACATAAAATCTATCCAAAAATGTAATAACAAACCCCCTCCCCCATCGGTCTTGTGTGATCTTGACAGCTGTCACTGAATTGCCAGTCTGCCTCAAACCACTATATCATGCAGCATCACACAGCCCACTGTACTTCAATTAGCTACTATGCATATTCCTCCCAGCCCATCCTTCAAGCCTGACTAAGGTACTTCAGCTCCTCCAGATTTAGAGCAAATGAGGAAGGTGACATTGAGGCCCTGTACACATCAGGCTAGTTAAAATGTTTTAAGGTGCTTAAAACATTTTAACTAGCGCACACACGGTGCCCGTACACATTTAAGCACGGTTTCAAAATGTGTTAGGAAACCGTGCTTAAACCTTGCTGCGAGCTAGTCTCAAGTTCGTTTTTAAAAACGGTTTTATGAGAGAAAGCGTGTTACCCTGTAGTGTGGACGGGCATCTGCATGTTGCTCCTCCAGGAAGCGTGTTAAGGGTCAGGGAGAACCCGTTTTAAAAAACATTACTGGAGGCAGATGCAGGCGGAAGTCGGCTGTGGTATAACCGAGTTAAAACTGGGTTGAAGACTGATCTGGATGGGCTGCTGTGGTGAGTTTTTAAAAACGTTTTTAAAACGTTTTTTAAACCAGTGCAAATCTTCAGCTCTAATGTGTACAGTGCCTGAGTCTGGCACTGAAACAAACACTGCTGATATCCTTCATCAGATGAAAAAATAAAATTGTTCTACAGAGGTAATCGGATACCACAGTTCTACAAAACAAAGAGAAGACCACCAAAACAGCTTTTAAGGGAGGAATGCCACTAAAGAGAGGAGAGGGCCAAAGGGCATGGGGAGAAGCAGTGGAAGAGAGGCAGTGTCAGTGGCTCAGGAAGTAGCACACTTGCCTCTGAGGCCGGATAATCAGAAGGCTGTGGGTTCTATCCCTACACCATGCACTTGGGTTAAATCCCAATACTGACACTGTAGTGCAGCATGAGGTGTCGTCTTTCAGATGAGATGTTAAACCAAGGTCCCATCTGCCTGTTCAGGTAGATGTTAAAGATCCCATGGCACATCTTGAAAAGAATAGGGGATTTTTTTATTGTAATAACATCAAAACAAAACATGGGTCACATTGTACATTTCTGAATACACCATTACAAGAGATAATCTTTACAGACCTTTTTCACTTAAAGCTGCTGACAGGTAAAATTCAGAAACACTTTATACTAACCCTTGTCAAAGAAAAAGGTTTATAGCTTAATTTCTTCATCATTTATATTTGATAAACATACTAAATCCTTTCCAACATTGAAGTACTTTTTGAGACGTATGTACTATTACATCTTTAAGATATGCGTTTGCCATGGCTTGTTGAATTAAGTACATTACAGTTTCATATGGCATTTTCTTTTGATATAATACCCATTGGCATCTAGCTTGCCATAAAAAAATTTCAAGCAACATAAAAATATTGTTAGAGTGTCGTGGTGGTACTGCAACCCCACTTGGGAGTATTGTCCCAGAATCAATATATCATATGTTAACCTTTTCAATCATCCCATATTCCATTTAGTCACTAAAAACACCCATAAAGGTTGGGCATTAGAACAGAGAAAAAGATAATGCTCTATTGTTTCTTCCTGGTTTATACAATCTGGGTAAGGACAATTTCTTTCCTCTTTGGCTTTGTATTTGGCATTCCACCTTATGTTTAATCTGCCATAGACTGATAGCCATAGGTGTTACCACATATAGGGGGGGATTCTCGTATTCATTAGTTGGGGAAAAAACAACTTGCCTCTGGTGGGGTGGGGGGGCAGTTTTTAAAGCAAGGTTCCTCAGGGAATATAGCAATCATCAATCAATCAATCAATCAAAATCTGAATGGTCATACAAAGAAGGATACAAGTTTTGTACAAAGACATGAGAATAACATAACATTAATACAATCAATTAGATGAGAGATATATACAAAATTTACAGATATACAAGGCACAATAACAATAACTTAATCATGACAGACTGGTAAAGTTTCTGTCCGGTGCTTTGTATAATTTGTTGCTTTGTTATCCCCCATTTGTTAATTTTCAAAGCTGCTCTCTTAAAATATCCAGGGATATGAAGATATTTTGTTATTTTAGGCGGGACAGCATTCCATACCTGAATGTATCTGGCTAAATTCAGCATAATTCATTTATTGTGAAGTGTATCTGAAGGTACCAACCCACATCTAACTGTCTGTGAAATGAACAAAGTGTGGAAAAATATTCCAGGGTCTATCATTCCCAGTCCCTCTTTCTCTTTTGACAGATAGGTATAGTACCTCTTTATGGGGTTCAGCCTATTCCCCCACAGAATTTGAAAGAAAAGGCTATATAGTTGTGTTTCCAACTGTACCAGTGGGGGCGGGGTGGGGGGTAAATCATGGCTACATATAATATGGAGGGAATAATGAATTGTTTTATTATGTGTATTCTTTTGATTTTTGACATTTTCCAATATCTCTATCTGTTTACTTTAAAGTCTACTTTTTGTAGTGTAATCTCCCAGTTCAGTAAAAGTATGCTCTGGGGTCCAAAAGTGATGCCAAGTATTTTCAAATGTTCTGAGGAAATCTTGATTCCCCCTATCAAAGTGGAGTCAGGGAGGCCTGAGCCCACAAAAAGGCCTTTGCATTTGTTCATATCTAACTTAGAATTTGAAATATTAGAATATACTGACATTTCATAAAAAAAGGACGGTAACTGGGTGTGGCCAGAAAGAAAGAAAGAAAGAAAGGAAGAGAGACAGTTGTCATCCGCATAAGCTTGAACCTGTAACCTTTCCCCATTCCCATCCCTGCTATCCCTGCCTATTTGGGGTGTTTCGATAATTTTCTGAGAAATGGATCCAGTGTGAATATATAAAGAAGGCGGCTTAGTGGGCAGCCTTGTCTGACCCCTGTGGATGTCTGGAAACCCTCTGTGATTTGCTGTCTAATAACTGGGTGGATGATTGTAGAAATGTATAGAAATTTCAAATGTGTAATTGTTACTGGAGGTATACCATAGGCTTCGAGCGTTGAAATAGAAAAGTGGTGATAAACTTGATCAAAAGCCTTTTCTTTGTCAACTAATATGATACAACCTGACATACCAGAAAGAGAGAGGTGATCTGTTATATCTTTAATTATCATGAGTGTGTGTTGTACTTTCCTAGAAGGAAGCCCACAATATTGCTGTGGGAAGATTACAAGATTAACACATAATTTTAATCTATTGTTTTGGATATGGGCTAAAATTGTATAATCTGCATTTAAAATGGTGATTGGTCTCCAATTTTGAAAGTGGGCTTTATCTCCAGATTTAAATAAGAAAATCAGTATACCCTCTAAAAATGAAGGATGCATTATATTTGATACGAAACAATAACTTAAAACTGTTTCTAAACATAGCAATAATTCTTGTACAAAGGATTTATACAGTTCATAGGGAAGCCCATCAAGCTCTGGGGAAGTCTCATTCTTTTGGGATTTAATTGCCACTTCTACCTCCTTCCTCCCTATTTGTTCCTGTATTTCTAGTACCTCCTCTGGAAGGTTTGGAATATTTATGTCCTGTAAGAATGTTTTAATAGCTTCTTTGGAAGGGGTTCCTTAGGGGCATGAGATTCTATAAAGTTTTTTTTTTTATTATTTTATGGATTCCCTCCATTGTGTAGGCTATATTCCCATCCTGATCTATTAAAAAATCCATTTCAGTGGTATCTTTTATTGTTTTGCATGCCTCAAAGGGTTCTTTACTGGGTTTTTGTTTGTGTTCCATTTTGTAACATAGCCTTCAGTGTATAAGCTCTATTATATTCATACAGCTTCATCTCTTCCTTCAATATAGTGATTTGTTTGGCATAATCATACCTGATAGAGTTAGACAAAGAAAACAGGTTTTGTAACTGTTGCCTTAATGACAGGTATTTTAAAAATTTGTTTTCCTTTTCTTTCCCCAAAATTCTGAAACCAGGATTTAAAATCAGCTTTTGAATCTTTCCACCATTCACCTAAATCAGTGTAAAGGAAACTAACAGAGCTTGTCGCCCTTATCAGTTCTAATATCCCTGTTCTAACCTGGGGGTCTGTTAGAATGGATGTACTGTATTTAATTTGTATCTGTTAGTCCTTTTTGTGTCCACCGGGTTGTCACTGAATTTGATTGTTATTGCTAGCTGGTCAGAAAATTCTACTGCGATTATTTGGAAGGATACTTTTGGCAGATTTTTTGAAATAAGCCTGTGATCTATAGTTCTAATGAATTTACTCCATTTATAGTTGAACTGTGGGCCCCTTGTGTGGAATTTATTGCAGTTTATCAAATACGCTGTCTCTGCCAATTTTAATAAGGCATTGGAGTCACAATACATTTTTTTAGTGTTGTCAAGATTTCTCCCTTTTTTCTTTATGTCACAGTTAAAGTCCCTGCATAAAACCTTTTTATATGAGGTGATTAGAAAGGGTTGCAAGGAATTCAGTAACGTTACCCATTCAGCTTCAGTTTGTGGGCCATAGACATTTATGAGGCAGCAATCCATTTATTTCCAAGTACCATCTAATATTACGACTCTTCCTAGAATAAGGTCTATTAGTTTATTGAGTGTAAATGTGTAAGAGTTAAAAAAGAAAATCACTGCGTCAGCACTATCCTGTCCAAAGGACCAGCATTTGCAATTGAAAATCTATCCCTGTCTGTAAACTTCCTGCTATATGGTTGCCAGGAGTAAGTTTTTCTGTATTCTAATACTGTACTGTATATGAAAAAGACTCTTTGTTCTGTATTGGGTCTTGGCCCCCAGGTCGCATCTGGAATCGAGCATGTTGCTCAGTATGCCTTCCTGGTAAATCTCGTAAATAAATAAATAAATAAATAAATAAATAAATAAATAAATAAATAAAGGGCCCCATAACCATTCCCCCTTAAAGAATCTAGCCTGATCACTGGAAAACATCCAGATCTCTTGGATGAAACATATACTTGCATACTGTGTGACCCTGAGCATGTCACTTAACTTCACTGTGCTCCCAGGTCGCTCCTGTAAAAAAGCTTTCAGCTTAGTGTGCTACTCCTGGTTAAACAACTAAATAAAAAAAATATATATCAAATTTGGTATCATGTATATAGTCGAACACAACCTGGCATTTCACAGTATTCAATATACTGTGGACATTAATGGACCCAACCTTTAGAAATGGCAAAGTTTAAGTCGCTTTTTTCCTTTTCTTTTTCTCCCTATATCCTATGAGTTCCTGGTTCTGGGTAACATGATCTGCAATAGGAACCTGAGAGTCCGATTCCCCTTGTTTCATATCAGAATCCCCCCAGTTGGTGGCCAGAGCTGCATAAGAGTTTGCAGATCCAAACTCTACTGGGGGGGGGGGGGATTTAGGTTTAACATTTCTGGATGACCTTCATCTAGGCAGGGGAAGGGTGGGGAGGGAGGGTCCCTGATTCCATGTGTTCTGGGTCTTTGTAGCATATAGGGACTAGGTTCCTAGATCAGAGGAACTTTGTCATAGGCTCTTGTTTTGGGGGGTCTTGAATCACTACTACAGATGCTGGATCAATGATTCCTGCTGCAGGGGGTGGGGAAGGGGGTTCAGTGGAGGGGGAGGGTCCTGCCCTGAGGCAGAGTCTTGTGCTTGTTGTATTAGCAATTCAGGGCTCATACATGTGGCCTTGTTTTTTGCAGCCCAGGGACATTCAGCAAAGACATGCCCTATCTCTTCACATAGGTTGCACTTAGTGTGAGAAGCACATTGCAGGAGATGTGACCAATTTCACCGTAGTTATCATAGTGAGGTTTATCGCATGAACTGGATAAATGTGTCCTGAAGCCACATTTGTAGCAGGCCCTGGGCTGGCTGGCATAAAAACACCCCCCCCAGTCCCTGCCAAGCATAAAGGAATTAGGAATATGATTAATACCAGAATCCGTGTGCCATAGTTTAACTTTATATTTCCAGCCCCCTGTCCAGAACATTTCGGTATCCAGGATAGCCTCTGGATCACTTAATACATCACACTTCTGTAAGAGCCAGTAAGTGATGTCCTCCACATGGACCCACTCGGTCCGAAACATTACGGTTGCAAATTTGACCAACGGTTCAGTTAAAGGGATAATCAGAAAGGGGGTCCATGTGGGTGAGAACTTAACTTGGCTATACTGCTCCCAGAAAAGATCAAGAGCATATGCAGTACAGAAACTTGACGTCATAGTTATCCTCCCCTGAGATATTAATGAAAGCATAAACTTTCCTTGGAAAGAAATGAAGAGAGTCTTTTAATAAACATTTCCCCACATAATGTCTATCTGGTCTCTCTTCTAGACCCCCTTTATATTGTATTCGGATGGCGTTACATCTAGGGGTGGCTTCCTTCTTTATTTTCGAGAATAGTTCAGATAGCAAAGGCCTCTGCAGCTGAGTTTGTTCCTGTGAACGTTCATCTGGGTCAGGAGGAGGGCCCTAATGAGCCTTTAGTGAGACAGGCCTGTCTGTGGGCATTTTGGGGTCTATGCCCTTAGTCAGTAGAATAGTGTTTGTTTTTGTACTGTGTGTCTCTTGGGTAGGTTTTGAAGTTAAATCTGAATTTCGGAGGTTTGTGTCCAGTGGAGATAACAAATCATGTGAAGGTATAGTTGGGAGCCATTCTGGAACAGATTGTGTAAAATTCAACTTAGGGTCCCAGTCAGGGTCAGGTAACCAGGTTCCACTGGGTGTTTGCTTCCATCTAGCTTCACAAAGAGCTTTTTGTGGTGACCATGGGTCATAAGGAGAAACTAGCATTGTGTTAAGAGAAAATGCCTCCTGAATTACTGCTGTGGTTGACCGTTCAGTAGTTTCAGCAGATAGAATGGGTCATTTCCTTACTGGGATGATCTGGGAGTACATTTTCTAATTGGATATTTCGTTTAGCTAATGTTAAGGCAGTGCATTTTTCTTTTGTGCCATCTCGTATCACAGTTTTATTAGTAGACAGTTTTGCAGTGATTGAAAAAACAGTAGCACCTTCCTGTGAATCATTTTGGTTTTGATAAATGATACATTCTTTTTCAGGAAGAGATGTAGGTGTGTCAGAGTGTGACAGAGGGATTTGCTTGAAAACGAATCCAGTTGTTCTAGACAGAGTCCCTCTTTTTGGTACAGAAACATTGAAGCCTGCAGCACCTCTGGAGCTTTCGTGTCCCATTTTAGCTGCTTGGTTAACATTTTCATCTTGAAGTGCTACTGCTACATATATCACCCCATCATAAAGCAATCTTTCCTCGCTCTCAGGCAGCTTTTGCCACATGCTAGAAGTCACGTTTGTACTGCTTGCCGGAATTGCAGTGTCATCTAGAACTATTACAGTTTGTGAAGGAGAAGAGAGTTTGGTGACCCACCCGGCCCTGCCTGGGCTTTTGATGCTGCTGCGTCATCCTAGAAACTGAAAGGCTATTCGGGCATTTTGACAGTAGATTTTCCAGCTTGTAGCAGAGCAAGCTGAGTGCTGAGTCGTTCTTGTTCCTGAAGGTGCCTGGCTTTTTCCCTGTTGTATTTGGAATAATAAGACAAGCTCTGTGTCTGTTTAACTTTTTCCATATCAGTAGGTAATTTATCGTGGGTCATATTTGGGTGGCTGAGATCCTCTGTAGAGACAAAAATGTCCAGGATTTCCTCAGCGTCTTCTTCATTTTCCATCAAGATTTCCACAACTCTGTGAACCTCTGGAGGTACAAAGGTAGGGAATGAGGCCTGCTCCCCCACCTCAGAGACATCTATCTCCTCCTGAGTCTTAACCCAAGTGGCCATTCTCACAACCAGCAGTTCCCCCTACTGGAAAAGTAGGAGGAATGTTTGTTTAAAACATAAATAATACATAATACAAACAGAAAAATATAATTTTACAATTTTCATAAAGCTTAAATTAAACCCATTTTTTGAAATCCTGTCGTTTGTAATTCAGTTACTCTATTCCCTTCTTTTAGCATAAATAAATCATGTAATAGTTGTATCATTGTCTGTTACCCAAGGCAACCCTTTCCATAGGACCGTTAACTCTTCCCTTGGAAGTTGCTTTAATTCTTTCTTATGTATTTTCTGTAAGTCTTGCACAATTTTATTCAATAGTTCTCTGTGGCTCCCCTCTTTTCGGTGTATAGTAAACCCACATCTCATTAACCAAATATTCCATTTCAATACTGTCATTAACACCTGTAATGTACTTTAGTTCCATTTTTTCCAAGCCCCAGTAAAAGCTCCTTTTCTAATATTTTCAGATGTTAAAGTACTAAAAATAGCTTCTCCCCACTGTTGTGCATTGTGTTGCTAAAATCCTACAATAAAAGTGTATGAAAAAAGTGTCTGTTCTATAGTTTCTTCTTTTGGGATACAATCCAACCTACTACATAACCTTTCCTGCTGCTGCTTGTGTTCTTGGTTTGCTTTTACATTTATTTTCTCATGACATGCCAACCAGAGTACATCCCACGTTTGTTCTGAAATTATTTTGTTATTTAACACTTTCTTAGTGACTCCCTATGTTCTACTAGACACTTCTCAAAAACTATATCTCCTATACATAAAGAAGAAAGTAAATAAAAATAAAGTTGTTTTCTTTGTAGAGATATAATATGTTGTGTAGTAAGATTCCATTGCTTCAATCTTAGAAAGGAGCTTCTCACATATTCTGGTACAAGTATCAATTTCTTAAATGTCTTAACATTTTGTGTTTCTCACTGTTGTATCCAGATTTTACATTTCCTCATATAGTAAAGGCTCCCACACTGTGTTCTGTCCTGTAAGAAGGGGTCTTAGATTATTATGCAAGAAAAAACTATTGAAGAACAATATTGGATTAGGCATTTTTAGGTCTCCTTTCTTCACAGGTAAGTATAATATATTTATTTTCAGGGGATTCAAGCGGCTTCCCCAACATGCTTGAAAAAATAGACTTAAAAGTGTGGTTTTCATTTTCTTTGGTGTAGGAAATATACAGTATAATTAATGTAAAGAAATATAGGTATCAAGTATGTCTTTATTAAATACTGTATATTCTTTTCTTCTTGCTTAGCTTCCACCTATTCCATGGTGTTACTTTTTGTTTCCCTATTTCTATTTTCTTTTCCCAGTTCAACTCTTCCAATTCTCCCATCCCAAAATAAACACCTGAAATATTTATCGAGTCTGGCTGAATGAGGATCCCTTCAATTCTACTTTTAAATTTTATGGTATAATCTAGACGCTGGCCTACACATTTTTGTAAATTTAGAGATGCCCCAGATCTTTTTCCAAAATTATTACACATTTCAATTACTGTTTTAATAGAGTCTTCATTCTGCACTATGATTTTCATATCATCTGCACATGTTATAATTTTGTAAGCGAAATCCTGATCCTTTATTTTTATTGCTGTCTCTGTGGTTGTACAGTACTATATACTTTCCTTAAAAGAGATTCTGTAAAGAACCCGTATAAGATAGGACTAAGTGGACATACTTGTCTCATCCCCCTTTGTAACCTAATTATTGGACCCTTCCAACCCTGTACTATAGGTACTGCTGTAGTAGTACAATAGATGCTTCTAAGCCAGCCTATCATTTTGTCTGGAATCTTATATATTAACACCTCCCATAAAACATTATGACTAACTTGATCAAATGCCTTTTCTTGGTCCAAAGAGACCAGATAACTATCTAAATCTCCTATTTTTCCTCTTTCTACTACTTCCCGTATTAGAGCAAGGTGGCTCTGTATTCTTCTTCCTGGGATGGCATATGCTTGGGCTGACAAAATTAAATCTTGGGCTGCTATTGATAATCTTTTTCCCAGAATTTTAGTTAAGAGCTTAAAATCTGAATTTAGTAGGCTAATTGGCCTCCAATTTTGTATTTGAGTTTTGTCCCCTTTTTTATAAAGGTAAGTTAATACTCCCGTATTTGTATGTAAAGGAACTTGTTCAGTGTCCAATATTGTATTAACAACTTCTGTTAATTCTGGTATGAGTTCTAAACCTATGATTTTCAGAATTTCATTTGGTAATCCGTCAGGCCTTGGGGTTTTGCCTCCTGCTAGCCTCTTGTACTTCCCTCTCTTTTATAGGCTGTATCAATGTTTCTATTTTTGTCTGCTCTAATTCTGGAATGTTTATATTTTCCAGAAATTCTCTTAATTCTGTGTTCCTTGTCTCCAAAGGTGAATACATACTCATAGAGTAACTTGTGACTACTTTCAATATTTCCTGTTTTGTTGTACAGTCTACTCCATTTTCATTTTCTATACCTGTCATATCTTTAGCTTAAACCTTCCTCAAACAGTTTTCAAATGGACAGACACTGTTTGCTTTCCCCTTAGTTCCAAACTGCTGCTGATGAAGCTAAGTATTTGCTTTTTGGTCATGAAATCCCACCATATTTTGTTTAATTTTACTTATTTGAGATGTTAAATTTTGACCTGTTTCATATGATATGGACATCAGTTGTAATAACTTCCTCGTATGTAGATATTGTAGATATTTACCTCTGCTATTCTTTCTACTTAGATACTTACATCATTTTTGTAATTCATATTTGGTGTCTTCCCACCAATCAACTGAATTATCAAATAAAATGTACACTGATTTCATAGATAATAAAAATTATTATGTGCTTCTGCAATAAGAATATCTGGCAATAATGAAACATCCATTTTCCAGAAACCTGATCCTTCAGTTACTGTAGTTTGTGCACCTTCTGTAATAGATATCATATTATGGCCTGAGAATTCTGCAGTTATGATTTAAGCTGAGCGTGTTTCTATGTTTGTTGAAGTGAATATATAATCTATGCTAGTTGCTAGATGCCCTGTATGAAAAGTAGGTGTTTCTTTTTGCTGATGAATAAAATATGTGTCTCTTAGCTTAACTTTGTGTACTATTTGTGAAAGCATGTTTGAGTCACAATATTGTTTTGATGTGTAGGCTGCGAGAGGGCAATTAAAATCCCCCGGCAATATTATATTCTGAGCTGAGTATAAGTAGGGCTGGATTTGGGTAAAGAGCGCACATCTTGTTGCTTTGGTTTGTGGTACATAAAGATTTGTTATCCTATACAGTTTAAAAAAATGCAGTATATCCATGATGAGTACTCTGCCTGGTACTAGATCAATGAGTTTTAGTACCTCTATTTCTGGAACTTTAAATAGGTTTCCTAGCCCAGAGCAGGATTCTTGTCCTATTGACCAATGGGAGGGGGGGGTCCCATGAACCATTCTTTAGAGGCCTTTTGTATTTCTCGTAATGTATGTAGGCATGTATCTTGTAAGAAAAGTATACCTAAATGTAAATAGGTAAGGAAAGATAACTCTTGTTTTCCATTTTTACAGCCTTTTTGTAATATTGACATTCACAGTATAAAAGGAGAAATGTTCATTCATCTTTTATTTATTTAAATTTTCCCCTCCTTGTACTTGGTTCTTTATGCTTTGTTTTCATTTTGGCTTTCCTTTTCTGTGGTCCCCTAGGTCTTTCTTGTAGCTCAGTGTCAGTAGTTCCCTCTGGTAAGGAGGATGCTACTGATGAAGCATCCAACTCATCTTCCGTATTTTCTCACTGCAAACTTTCATATTTATTTGCAACAGTTACTATACTTTGTTTCTTAGGGGGTTTCAGAGGGCTGCCTTTGCCTTTTGTCTGGTAGCCCTCCTTGCTTCATCTTTCCTTGGAGTCGGAGGGGGGCATTACATCTCCTATTGTCACCTTATCTCTATTTACGATTATCCCCAAAGATTCCCCTAGTTTATTCCCCTCTGTTCGTGTACTCTGTCTCAGTAAATTTGGTATTGGATCTCTCAGCTCCTGTTGTGGGGCCTTGTGCAGTAGGGGATGGGTGTGTGGGATAAGAATAATGGGTTGAGGTGGAAGGGGGGGGCTTCACTAGGTTCTCCTTGTCCTGGTGTCCTTTGTCGTCTTTAATTTCCTACTTGATTTTTCTGTGTCAATGTTATGAAGAGTCTCTGTTCTTCCCCATCTGTATGATCCATGGTGTTGTGTGTGGCCCATTTACAATTCTGGAAAGTGTGGCCTACTTCCTTGCACAAATTGCACTTACATTCATTTACACAGTTCGATCTCATGTGTCCCAGTTCCCCACACACTGTGCATTTTAACTTATCACAGATACTGCTTAAATGCGCTACTGACCCACATTTATAACACATTTTCGGTTGACCAGGATAGAATAATATACCTCTGTCTCGGTCTAAGAAAAAGGAGTTTGGCAGATACACTACCCCAGTGTTTGTAGTCTTAAGCATCACTTTCACCCTCCACCCCCCCAGTCCAAATATTTTTAGCATCTAAGATGGCTTCTGGGTCTTCGATTACAGAACACTTCTGCTTCAGCCAATATGTTAAGTCATGCATTGCTCACTCCTTCATTTCTGAAGAGTACAGTTATTGTTTTTTGAGCCAGCTTTGTTAAAGGTATGGCCACGAAAGGTGACCATAAGGCTGATTTTTTTTAGTGTGTTATATTTAATCCAGAATCTTTTCAGTCCATTTAGTGTTTGAAATGCACATTGAAAGTAGTCTCTCCCAAGATATGGATTAGTGCATATATCTCATGTGAAAAAAACATCACAGAAGCCTACAAAAGATTTCTTGCTAGAGATATTCCATCTGGGGTTCTGGCATCCCTCCTGTATATGATAACCTTACCATGTTGTGCCTTTTAGCTGGAAATATTGATGTTTTGAACAGTGAAGCATATGATTTTGGACAAGATCTGTTCACAATATTCAAAGGCCTTTGAGGGAGTTAGTTCTGTTGCAATGCTGGGGTGTCCCCCGGGTTGCTGGTCTTATATGGGCTCACCAGGCCCTTTCAGTTTCTTATTCAGTTGTAGCTGAGGATTTTAAGTTAAAGCAAATTCTGGAAGTACTCCTAAATATATCACATTGTCAGGGTTACTTATATTTACATTCTCCTTTAAAGTTCCCATTTCTGATGGCATTTGTATTGGGGAATCCCCAGATTTCCACTGACCTGTGATAGGATCTTGCAGCCATCCTGCCACTTGTAATGCTGATGTCACAGTCCAATCTTTTAGCCCCAAGTTTCTGTTTCCCCAGAACATCTTAGGCCAGGTTTACTGAGTCATGTTTTTGCCATTCTGGATGTGATTTCTGGGGTTTCTCCTTCTGTATTCTTCTGTCTAGTGAGCCAAACATTTTCTATAGCCTCTGCCCAGCTTGCAGCCAAATCCTTTGATGTTGCTGTGTCATTGCTGCTCAGCTGGGCTGGCTTGAAAGGCCACTGTTGATTGTCATTTTTAAGCTCCCTGAGTTTTTTCTCCAACTGGATTTTCTTAAAGAAAAAGAGTCTCTCTTCTTTTGCAAATTGTTGTTTTAATGATATAGCTTTAGCAGAAGTTGTGTTTGACTCACCAGCGTCTTTTTTCAATGTTTTCTCTTTTCACTCTTAGATGTCATTTCCGTATCACAGGTATCTGATAGATTTTCCTCCATCAATTCAGGCAGAGTATCTGAATCATTGGTTTCTTCTTCAATATTGTTTTCCTCATCCTTTTCATTACCATTACCTGGTGTTTCCATATGTTGATTGCTTTCAGTCTCTCTATTTTGCAAAGTAGGGGGAGGAGGCCATCTCCCCTACCACATCAGCACTTCCTCCTCCTCCTCCTCCTGTGTCCGGCTGCAAACTGGGTCCCTCCATCCTGTCCACAGGAAGTGACAGCACCTCTGCAGGCAGAGTAGTGGAATTTTTTATTTAACATAAAATAATGTGACATGGATTACATCCAAAGAATCAGGCAGTGTAGGGGAATTTCCCCAGTGTCCTGGCCAGATTCCCCCCCCCATGCACTAAAAATACCACCAACAGCTTAATCTAGTTCAAGGTCAGTTGGCATTCATTTGTATCCCTCTCCCCCTGGGTCGTGCCTGAAAACAGGCAGAATTTGTCCAGTGCACTTACCTGGTCAGCAAAAACTAAATAAATAAAATAAATAAATAATAAATAGAGGGGAAGAAACAAGAGGAGGAAGAGAAGAACCATTAAAAGTAAAGGGAAAGAATGAGAGGTGGGAGGGAAAATAAAAGAAGGAGGAGAGGAAGCATGAGAGGAGGATGGGAAACAAGAGGAGAGGAAGAACAAGAAGAGCAGGAGGAGGAAGAAATAGAAGAAAATAAAAGTGTGTCATTATCAGTTAACTCATATACCATTGACTAATGACCATGACACTGAGGAACTGGCAGCCATCAAAGGAAGAGATGAGAAAAAAGAGAGGGAAAAAGAGAACATCAGCAAGAGCACGGCATTTGAATGAGGGAAATCTGAAGCTCAGCCTCATCTCACCTTATGTCAGCTGCATAACACTGGACCTGCATCTGATGCTGCCCAGACTTAGCAGCACAACAGGCATAAAGAGTGCCCCCAAACCCATCCCCTACTCTCAGTTGTGACTCAGTTCCTGAACAAGAACCCCTTCCCCCAAGGCCATTGTGACTGCTACTAAAAAGCCAATCACATTCTCTGCAGCCTCAAAATATTTTACAGTTGATTCCCTTGCCCCCGATCCACTACAAGCATGCTGCACTGAATATAAAGAAAAAGATCTGCTGGAATCAGAAATTTGGTGACAACAGTTCTGGCTGATCATTTAAAGAGGAACCATGGCATTATACTTTTTAAATTTGTAATGTATGACCAGGAAGGCCCACTAAGCTAATGTGGCTTGTTTCTGGGTGCATCCTGGTGGGTGGGTTGCACTGACTTATTTTAGTAACTGGGGAATGATGGGCAGGACACTGGAGAAGTCCTCAACTTTTTTGATAACTTCCATGGAATCCTTGACTTCTTCCTGGACAGGCACCGGTGATGGGCAGAAGGGACCTCGGTTTAGCATCTCATCTGAAGGATGGCACCTCAACAGAGCAGCACCCTGTAGTGCTGCACTTATAGGGGCCCCTATAATACAATAGGAGTGAGACAAATATGTACAGATAAATGAAATATTTATATGGCAATAGGACCTGGAGTGATGATAAATCATTAATCATCACTAGAGGTGAGTCATCACCATTTATCATCACTTGAGGTTGGCCACAAAGGAGCTCTTAACCAATGTGAGAGCAGCTTGAACAATGCCTGATGACATAACAATAACCTCTGCTGCACTCAAAACACAGCATTGAAATCAAACAGAAATGCTTTATCCTTCATTAGAAACATAGAATTTGATGGCAGACAAGGACCGCTTGGCTGACCTAGTCTGCCCTTGTTCCCTTCTTACTGTCATACTGTAGACCCTACTTGATCTCTCGCTCCCCCCCCCTTTCTTTGCTTCTAAGGTTCCCTTATACTTTTTCCATGATTTCTTAAATCTCATTTCAGTTTTTGCTCCCACCTTCTCATCGGGGAGGCTGTTCCAGGCATCCACCACCCTTTCTGTGAAGAATATATTTCCTCTGATTCTACCCCCTCCAGTTTCATTGCATGACCCCTTGTTATTGTGCATCCTTTTTATCTGAAAAAGGCTTCCCTCTTGAACCTTATTCATGCCCTTGAGGTATTTGAAAGTCTCTATCATATCCACCTTCTCCCTCCTTTCCTCCTGTCTGTACATATTGAGGTCCTTCAGTCTCTCCTCATAGGGCCTTTGATGCAGATCCTGCACCATTTTAGTCACCCTGGTCACCCAATCAAAGAACTTGATCAGATTTGTCTGGCAGGACCTCCCCACATGAACCTATGCTGTCTCAGATCCTGCAGGTTATTGGTACCTAGGTATTACCAAATTCTTTCCTTTAATAGTGTTTCCATTATCTGACCTACCACTGATGTCAGGCTGACTGGGCTGTAATTTCCTGCCTCCTCTGTTTCCACTTTTGTGTAGTGAGACTACATCTGCTCTCCTCCAGTTCCCCAGTACCTCCCTTGTTTTTTAATGAGATGTTGAAAAGAGCTGTCAGAGGTGCAACTAGCTCCTCTTTTAGATCCATCAGTATCCTGGGGGGCACCCCATCTGGTTTCATTGCTTTGTCTACTTTTATCTTTGATAGTTCCCTAAGAACTCTTTCTTCTGTAAATGGTTTTGTGTCCACTTCCCATCCTTTTATACCATTGTCCTTTACCCTTGGTCAGTTTTCTTCCCCCTCCTCCATAAATACTGAACAGAAATACTTGTTTAATAAATCTGCTTTTTGGTGGTCCTCATCCACACTGCAGCCTCCTTCCCCTTTCAGTTTTACTATGCACCCCATTGTCCTTCGTTTTTCACTTATGTATCTAATAAGTATTTTAATGCTTAAAAAAGGATCTTTGTACCCTGATGTTCATCCTTGAAGGTAGCACGTGAAAATGAGCGGTGCAATTTGCATGAAGGAAGTTGAGCGACTACAAATAAGCGAACACATTAAGAGCGAAGAGCACATTATGGTGCCTGCCACATTATGGCAGCCCTACATATTTAACTTTCCCCAATGTCAATGTGCACCTTGGAGTGAGAAAAATAGAGATGGGGGGTTCGGGGGTGCAGGGGGTGGAGCCCCCTGACATAAACACAGTAATTTCACTGTAATGTGCCGCGCCATAGTTTGTGGTCACCAAAATGACAGCCTCTGTGAAGTATTCACCTGATTTGTGTTTTCCCCAAATAAATTCACTCAGGTCACATGGAACTCTCCCTGAACATACAATGAATTCATAAATCTCTGTTTGAGAGGTCATAAGAATTTCTGCAGTAATGCATTGTGAAGACGAAAATGGAGGAGTTTGACTTCATCAGATATTGAAGCAGGAAGCGAGCTCCTGTTTTCCTGCAAGAGCTTTCAGTAATAATGACAGAAGGGAGATAAATACAGAAATGCATGAACTACACCTGAATTGTGTCTGATTACTATATTTTAAAAAGTTTTCCTGGGTACTGGAAAATTGTTTTAACCTCCCAGTGCAGCACTTCAACCAGCTGTGGAAAGGAGTAAAAGTATGACCCCACTGAAAATCACATGTTGTATCTCAGTTGGGTCAGCCTGTGTAAATAAAGTTTAAAAATCTGTCTGTCTGTCTCACACAAATGCACGCATGCACACACACACACACACACACACACACACACACACAGAGACACACATGGATTGTGCAAGGGCAGTGTCCACAAAAAAAAAAAACAGTGGTTGTGCAGTGAAATTTACTTGTGTTTCCTCTACTTTTTGAAGGGTCCAGTGTGGGATCCCTCAGGGCTCCATAGTGGGCGCCTTGCTTTTTTCTCTTATTATTGATCCCATATCACAAGTAACTTTCAACTGGGATCTTATACTATACGCAGATGATGCAGTTCTGGTGACTTGCAACTCATCTGTAACAGAAATTAATTATTTATTAAGCCGTGAAATTACTAAAGTACAACACTGGCTACTCCAACATAACTTGATTTTAACCAAAAGAAAACAAAAGCTATGTTATTTGGCTGTGACCCAAAACTAAAAATATTTTCAAAAGATTTTATAGTGCATTAACCTGAGGGAAGTCCAACTGAAACTGTGGACTCATTTAAATATCTTAGTATTACAGTGGATTCATCCTTAAAATTTAGTGTTCAAATGGATAAAATCATGGCTAAGTTACGGGTAAAGATAGGAACTCTTTATCATCTAGGTAATTTTCTAACAAAAGAAACAGGTATTGCAATAGCACAACAAAATTTACTTCAAATACTGAATTATGTCTCCATTATAATAGACACCTCATGGGCTAGTACTGTATCTAGGAAAGAGATGTTGCTACAAAAAATTGGAAAATTTGCACTTTTGGCCCCTTAACATACTCACCATTGCCAAATATCAAACATACTCAATTGGTTATCTGTTCAGAATGACTATATGTTAACCTTATCACTTTTTACATTCAAGATAATGCAAAAAGGCACTCCAGAAACCTGACATGATTTACTTGTTAACTGTACATCTACCTATGATTCTAGTCAAAATCCGAACTGGTCTTACCTCTTATACACACAAACACAGGGAAAAGAACTTTTGCTTACTGATCTGCTTCAGTATGGAATTCACTGCCACTAACTGTAAAGCCATCTACAGCAGTACCTCCATTAGTATTTCTTCAAATGCAGCTCTTAGTTTTTTAAAAAGTCTAAATGTGTGTGCATGTAAATGAATGTATTGATGTAACTGACATTTTTTGTGCCTTATGTTATAGTGTGTTTTGTAAGTTTATACTTGATCTGACCTCAGGTCGTACCTGAAAAAAGAATGTACATTCCAGTGTACCCACCTGCAATTTTAAAATAAATGAAATGAAATTTACACTTCATGTGATATTCATGGACCAGTAACATCACAGGGATTGTCATACCCATTTTAGAAATAATTCTAATAGCTGCATACACCCCTCATGACTGAACAGCCAGGAGTGTGTCATCACTTAAATAGATGTCACATATATATGGACAATATTTATTTATTTATTTAAAAATGTCACTAGGAAAGGCACACTGAGCCAATAATTTTAGCAAGTCTGGACCTTTAAATGTCAGCCTCTGATCTCTGACTGAAATGCTGGCCCTTTAATGACAGTTTTGTTGTGCACCCCCATGGGAGGAAAGAACTCTGTCCCCCTCAGAGTTAGGCTTTTTTGGTTTTTTGCTTTGGAGCTTGCCCTTTAAGTGGCTAATTGCCCAGTGGCTTTACCCCTGCAGCTTTATGTTTAGGTGTGACTGAGTCCCTGTGAAGCAGGCATCCCTGCTTGCTTGATGTCTGTGGCCCCTTTTAAATAGCGACTGTGAGCCTTTGCTCTGCTGTTCCTTTTTCCCCCAGCCCTGCCAGTTGGTAGTGATGTATTTTGCTACTGCGCATGTGCGGGCATTTATTGTGTGTCTGTGCTCCTTGCCCCTCTGAAAAATGTCACTGGGGGCATCATGCATGCACGATAGGACTATGCCATACCGCACGTGCGTGGAGGCCATACAGAACATGCGCGGCTTCCTTAGGGGAACGATGGCCGAGAGGAAGGAGCAGGGAGAAGAAACCAGTCGGGCTCCATGTTTGTTATAGCCCTTTGTCTGCCACATGGTCCATGCGGCCGAAACAACGCCTCTGTGAGAGAGCAGGTCAATTTTCTAATCTTTTCACAGTAATTCTGGAGCGTGAGCCAGTGCCAGTAATTGGACCAGATTGGGGGTGGAGTTGCTAGAAACCATCCGTGTTTTGTTTTTTTTCTTTCTTTTTTTTTCTCTTTTAAGGTAATGGATCTGGGAGTAGTATGGATGTACAGTAACACAATCACCTTTACCAGGTGAGTAAACTACTATTTCCAGATGTGTCCGAGGGAGGAAAGTGGAGTTCACATGAATTTACAACAGAGTTGGATACAACAAAATATAACTATATACAGCAGTTAAATAAAGATGTAAACAACAATGTACAGTAGTTAGGTACATGGATTACCCCATGCAGAAAATAGATAGATACTGAGCCAACAGTGAGAACACCATAAGGCCAATCCCAATAACAGTGATATTTAATACAGATAAAACAGGTATGCACACTTACACCAGGCTGGATTGTGGACAATATCTTGAGGGGAGGGAGAAAGCAGCATACAGAGGCAATAAAAGGGTGAGGTCATAAGAAAAGAGAGGAGTGACTGGTGGAAGGTGAGTGAAGTCATGTAGGAAGGGTATAGATTCTATACTACAGACGAAGGTAAAAGAGTTTTGAGAGATGGGGAGGGGGAACGGGGTGGGCAGAAGGCAGTGGGAAGGGGAGTGGGATAGATAGGGTAGGGGTGGTAGGACAGAAGACTGAAGTGGGGGGGATTCAGTTGCAGTTGCTGGTGTGGGAGGAGAAACTTTGCAGTAGGGAGGAGAAGACAAAATGGAGAGGGGGCAGAACAGATTGGGAGAGGAAGGGAGTTCCAAAGCTTAGGGAAGTGGTAGAAGAAGGTGGCCTGGCTGGCTGAGGAGGTCCTGGGAGGGGGATGTGCAAGGGAGAGGAAGTAGGAGCTGTGGAGGGCAAAGGAGTTGGGGGGCTGGGAGGTGGTAGAGAACAGGTAGGAAGGGAAGGAGGGAGACAAACCAATACTTGGCAATAATTGAGGATCAGTTTGCCTTGTATCTTGCTTCAAGGGAAGAAGAAGGACGAATACAGAGTACAGTGCTAAGTACGGGGAGGGCAGTCCAGAGTGAAGTGACAGAGTGAGTGAAAAAGAGAACCCAATCTGGAGAGGGTGGATTTAGGGACAGAGCTGTATACTATGTCACCATAGTCAAAAATGGAAGGGGGGATCATTTTCTGTACAACAGCTCTGAGGGCTGGGAGCGGGATGCGGTTGCAGTGGTGGTACAATGCTCCCAATTTAGGGTGTAGTTTTTTACATATGGCATTAACGTGTTCAGAGAAATCGAGGTGGTTGTCAAGCCAAACCCTGAGGTACTTGAAAGACAGTGCATTCTCAATGGTGGACCCATCCAGGGAGCAGAAGAATGGGGACTACCTAACCTAGATAGATTTTGCCTTCTGCCAAAGGTCATAGAGACCATTTTTTTGGTGTTAAGGGACAGCTGACTAGAGCATGCAATATATCAAACATGCATGCAGCTTTTTATGCTAAAAATATATTTTCCATATATTGTGCATATGTTAGCCATGTAGACATCGAATATTTACCCACTCTTAAAAGATTTTAAGTGTAGCAAAAGGAGGCCAATTCTGGTATATTAAAATGTATTTTTGCTATAAACAGAAAATATTATTTTCTTCATGAGTACATTGCTGAGCTTAGCTGATGCATACTGAAATCCAGGGTTATTACACTCATAGTCAAAGTGACTGTCCCACTTCATTGCTTTCTATAGAATGAGGGTGCTGAATCAAACATCCCGCTGTCAATGCCTTTATGAACAGCTTATTCACAGAGACTGCAGCTACTGTTTACCAAATGGCCCCTGTGCTTCCTTCATCTGGTATTGATTAGCTTAGAGTATCTAGACAGAACGAATAAATTGGTGCCACTTTAATGGAGAGCACTGTTTGACATGCCTCTACAATTACTCTCCTTTGTCTCCCAACTTCAAAACAGCACTTCCTAGAAACTGAATCACAGTTAGCATCCTGTTGAGAATTAATGATCTCAGTGCCCTAACTTTTTTTTTATTACTATTCCAAGCTTCTTCTAGTCCATAGCAACCTGATGTGTGACCTCATTGCTGAGAGTTGCCAGGCCTGTAATAAACACTGTATCCTTCTTGTCTGGATCTGAAGGCTAATTATGAGGGCCATGCTAGGAGGAGGAATGCAGACCCATGGGCCTTAAGGTTTGGTAGAGCAAAATCAGACTGACCACCTTTATAAGAGAGAAATTCACTCACTACATATGTGAACATAGTACACTGATTACAAACCCCTGCTGTAAAGCTGCTTATCCTGGCTCATATTTGCTTTGTAGTTTCAGAGGAGGGGATGAACCCCAAACTGTTCTTATACTTATTATCAGAACCCAGCTCCAAGCCAATGCTCTTATTTTTATTCTTTGATACCAGGTAAGGCCCACTAGACCCAAGGCCTGTTCTCAGGGGCTACCTGGGAGTGCCGGGAAGGTTAAATGACTTGCACAGGGTAACACGGTATACAAGTGGAGGAAGTGGGAATCAAACCCAGGTATGCTGGATGTACAGATGGCTTACATTGAGCAGGATCCCACAGGAACTCAGTTCTACCGCCTTCTGAACAATTGTATGAGAGCTCCTGCACTTGTTATCTTTCTCCAGTAACTACTATAGGAGAGTTCTACAAACTTGAAATGGCAGTTCAACCACCTAAAAATCCAGATGTGAGAGTTTCCCCCCAAAACATTTCCAGTGTAACCACTGGAGTCAAGTACCAGTCTCATTCACAGCCCATTGCTCCTACATGTAGGCTATATTGCTAGGCCTTAGTGCTGACAGATTTTAAATGAAATGAGAACCTTTTGAAAAGTAATCATAAAAAGTAGGGACGGGTGAATCAGAGGGAGCTTATACTAGAGCTATTAAGAGTTCTGTGTTGGTAATTCCATGTATGAATAAAAGTATTGGCCAGTTCTCTTATTCACACTGTACCTCAAAAGCCTGGATCAGACTCATAACTTTCTGTGGTTCTGCCAGGCTGGAGCAATGGTCAACAGTATGGCAGCTTAGTTTCAATGCAAATAAGTACAAAATAATTATCGGCTTTGCCTTTTTCCCATAGGGAAACCATGGTGTAATTTGCCATTATAAAGGAATGTTTGTAACGGCAAACACGCGCATGGTTTCCCTCACTCTACCCACGCCCCACTGCACTTTTTCCCTTCAGAACGCTGGCCATATGTTTTCCCCCTGGAAGACTGAACCTCTACTCGGAATTGGACTTGGCAGTAAACTTCATTGTTAAACACAACCTGCAAGGGGGAAAAAATGTTTATACTGCTCACTGAAACAAAAAAAAAGATTTAAATGAATAGAAAACGGCACTGCAAGTCACGAGTTACAGACCGGATGCTGAAAATGAACTGGGCAGGCCATGCAGCAACCTCCATTCAGTTTATATAATTTCTGAGGTGAAAAAGGCAAACCTAGCAATTATACAAAATAATATATGGGTTGGTGTTTGTAAACTCAAAGTTTACACACACCCTTGGGGTTAGATGCTTTTAATAAACCCCTTGAGCTTCGCTCTCAGGGCTTATGTAGCATCTAACCCCTTGGATGTGTGTAAACTTCTCATTACACACACTAACCCATACTTTATTCTATATGTAATGCACCTGGGAAACAAAACCCAGGGGAAGAGTACACAATGGGGAGGGGAGGTACTAACAACAACAAAAATGGAAAGGGACCTAGGGTACTCATATCAGACAACCTTAAGGTAGGCAAGCAATGTGAAAAGGCAGTAAGGAGTGCTGGGAGATTCTGGGATGCGTAGGGAGAGGCATCACCAGTAGAAAACAAGAAGTTGTTATCCCTCTGTACAGACAGTTGGTAAGACCCCATCTGGAGTACTGCATGCAGTTCTGGAGACCCCATCTCTGCACTCTGCAAGGACATAGACAGGATGGGGGCAGTCCAGAGGAAGGCAACCAAAATGGTGCAGGGTCTGCAGCAGAAGCCAAATGAACAGAGACTAAAAGAGCCTAATATGTATACCCTCGAGGAAAGGGGGGGCATGATAGAAACTTTCAATAACCTCAAGGGAATCAACAAAGTCCAGGAGGGTAGTATATTTCAGAAAAAGAGATGTGCAAGCACAAGGGGGCACAATTTGAAGTTAGAGGGGGGATGGGTGAGGGGCAATGTGAGGAAGTATTTTTTCATGGAGAGGGTGGTGGTTACCTGGACTGGCCTTCCTGAGGAGGTCATGGGGTCAAAAACAGTGGGGGGAATTCAAGAATGCATGGGACAGACATTAGGTAATTCTAGTGAGGGGTAGGAGGAAGTAGGCTGTTGGTTACCTAGGATCTGCAGCTTATCCAATAGGTAGGGAAATGGACAGACTAGGTGGGCCACGCAGTCCTTATCTGCCATCAAAGTCTATGTTACAGTCCTTCCTTCAGACTCATGAAGATAAATGTGCATCCCATTCCTATCCATCTATGTGTCTGTCTGCCTACCTGTCTAACTGTCATTGTCTGCCTGTCTATCTATCGAGCTATCTATCTAGCTATCTACCTGTCTGTGTCCGTTTGCCTGTCTGCCCATCTGTCTGCTTGCCTGCCTATCTGTCTGTCTGTCTCTCTCTCTCTCTCTCTCTATCTATCTATTCATTGCAAAAAAACTTCATTAATGCACCTAGTTAGGGTTAAAGCAACAAATGTAGAGAAATTTAGCATTAGGATTCCCAACCCTAATACTCCACCCCTACCCTGCAGGCAGCAGTAGGCATGGGGTGCACCTTGGGGCTGTCATCCCTAATGTTCACCTCATTCCATGAGTGAATAAGCTGAGATGGGTACAGTATATGAGAATGGGGTAAGTGATAGGGTTGACAACCCCAAGCTACACCCGACTCCTATTACTACCTGCAGGGTAGTGGTGGGGTGTTAGGGTTGGAAACCCTAATGCAACATTTCCCTACTTGTGTTGCCTTAACCCTAACTAGTGCATTAATGACATTTTTTGCTGTGAATTTCCTTACTTTTTAAGATAGTATAATTGCATCCTCATTTGCTTGTTGGATATAGGGCCCTCTGGGCCCTGCACTCCCACCCATCCATAATTTTTGAGGCAGTATAACTATATCCTTATTTGCCTTTGTGAGCGCAGGGCCCTCTGGACCCTGTGCTCCCATCCCTCCATAGATGCATATAAAATCATAACTAAATTGTCCCCATGGCCTTCTGTTTCTCCCACCTCATGAACCCATTACTGAACATTTCCAAATCCCCAAGAATATGTAATTCTGCACCACCACAACCTCATTCCACTCCACAGGTCTAATAAGACAGTGTGGCTAGGATCTGAAAAATGACAGCTGTCATGTTCATGAGATGTTGTAAAAATATGGCTATGTTGAAAATTTGTGGTCAAAATATTTAAAATTACCAGAGTTACGAGTGAGCATATCAAATGTTCAATGCATGCACATAAGTTTGCCATTTTTACATATTTTGACCACAGATTTTCAATATACAGTAGCTTTCTTATGTCCCCACCTCATGAACAAGGGCAGTGAAAATGTTCAAATCCTGTCCAAAAGGTGATTTTTTTTTGCCAAATGACTGTGAAATCACCTTTCCAGCTGGATTTGGGTAATTCCACTGAAACTGTTCATGAAGTGGGTCCCAAAAAGGCCATGTTGAAAATCTTGGGTCAAAATATGCAAAAATAGCTACGTTATGCCTCAAAGTTGAAAATCCCATTAAAATACATTGAACCACATTTACCTTAGTTTATCATATTGCAGTTGGTGGTTCCAGCAGCAAGATGTGTCTTTCATGGGAGAGTGGATCTTCAGCCAGGCACCTGTTCAGGTGAGTGAGGGCGAGTGGGGTGTGTGGGGAGTGCAGAGTGGTGAGTGTTGAGTGGGAGGTGTGGGGGATCAGATTGAAGAAGTACTATTTTCATTTTACAGGAAAAAAAAACACAAAGGGACCGTTTTCTTTATTTCAGGTCTGGACGGTGATCAGACGGTCAGGGGCGTGCCACTAGACACCAGGGAAAGGGAACAAATCAATGGGGATGACAATCAGAGGGTGGGGGTGCCACCATAAGCCAGTAATAAACAGAAAAATTATGAGGTACTTGAAAGATTTATATCTGGAGAGGTACAGCATTTGTGCAACACAATAATAATGTTAGAAATATTACTATATGGAACTTTTTGTATAATCTAGCAAAAAGGCAGCCATTTTTTAATTTCTACATAAACTTTTGCACTTCTGTGTGATCATTATTTATTTTTAAGAACCTAGAGAAAATCCTTAAACTAAGTCCTTGACAGCAGCTCTCATAATTGAATGACTCCTATGCATTTCATCATGCTTATTAGTTTTAGACAACTGTATGAAGAAAAATCCCATTTCTGCATTTAAAGAAATAACTGTCATTGATCTGAGCACTCCCGTGGGCATGACAAACTTTAAATAATTTGTGAATCAATTAACTGGCGACTCTCTGCATAACACAGATTTCACACTTACAGGTCACTGCATTACCAGCCTGATTGGAATCATAACATTTTGGAGAAAAGTTCATTATTGAAATCATTAATTAACTTAGCAGGACTTTTTGTTATGCATTGCATTACACAGCTGTAGAATCACATAGATTAATTAGTTGTTTCTCTGAGAAATTTCCCTGCTATTACTGTTAGCTGGAAGAAGTTCCAAACTTGTGAAGCAGAAACACATCAAGATATACAGTATAACAGTAGTACTTTTCCAGGAATTTTTTAAAGTTCAGCTGCATTAGTGTTAGTGTTTAAAATGCCAGCAAAGTAACACCACAGGAAAAAAAACATAACTGGTAAAACTATATTACAGTGGCACAATCACGAAAAAGGGCTCTTTTTCATGACTCATGATATGAAAAAGAATCTTTTTTTTGTATCACAGGCCTTGAAAAAAGATTTATAAAAAAAAAAACAGTTCAAGGGCATTTCTGCTACAGTTAATTGCAGAATTCAGCTGAGGGGGTCCCAGTAAGCATGTTACATGTGATGGTCACTCTGCATAATGTTATTTTGTGGTTTTCCAAATTTTAATTTTTAGGGAAAAAATGGAAGACAAGACGGTGGCACATGAAAAAGATTCTTTCCCTCATGAAAAAGGATCCCTCATCTGAACACTTTATACAGTTATTCTGAAGTACTTACTGAGCATGCTCTGAAGTCACATTTTTTAAAATTTAATAACTGTGGAACGGTTTAATATTTTTTCACCAAACCACCATAGAAAATCCTTCTGAGCAAAGACCTTTTTACCCCAAAAATTGCAGACCACAATTACAAACCATCTGGGAGTTACGTGATGACAAAAAAACAGCAAAAGCCAGCAATGTTTTGCTGTTTTTTTTTGTTATCCACATCTCAGAATCCGCACATCTGACTGGAACAAAACTTGGCACTCTAGAGATCTGCCCCACAACACCATGCATGCAAAATTTTAGGCAAATCCATTAAATGGTTGTAAAAATATTAAAGTGCAAAAACTGGGGTTTCACATTAAAGGGCCTACTCTACTCGAACTATAGTGGCGCTACTGCATCACTATAATCTATCGGTCTATCTGTCTGTCTATCTATCTCTGTCTGTCTGTCTATCTATCTATCTATGCCTGTCTGTCTGTCTATCACTGTCTGTATGTCTGTCTATTTATCTGTCTGTCTGTCCATTTGTCTATCTGTCTATCGATCTATCTACACACATAGATAATTTGGGATTTTGCCCTGTTAGACCCATTGTCATATATTTTCTGTTATCTGATTGTCCCCAATTAACAGATGTGCAATCAATCAACTACTAACACTGTATTAATGTGTTAATAACACCTCAATGACAAATTAAGCCTTTTTTATTTAATCCACTCTTATTATGAAATTTCCTTCAATGGCAAATTACGTCAACAAGGATCCAAACACATAACTGAAGGCATCTTAGCATTTTTATGTAATTCTTACATACTTTGGGACTTTTATCCTCCTTTGAGATATACCAAGCTCACTAAGCCGAACAAATGAAGTTCTAACAGACACATTACTAATCACCTCATTACAATCTTATTAACACATGCAATAGTGCTCCCAGATTGAGTTGGCAATTTCTCTGTAACTCCAGGGTGACTTTCCTGTGGTTTTCTGTAGATTACATTATTTCCTGTGGAAGCCAATTTGCTCTGTTTTCCTGTATAACTAATACAAGTCCCTGTAAAATATGGGAATCTTTTTAGATCTGGGAGCCCTGATGTTATAACCATCTTAATAAAAAAATAACAGCCTAATGTCATATGTAAACAGTCTAATGGCAAAGTCCCATATAATCGTGAAGTGTTACCATCTTAGAGCCTAACAAGCTTATAAAGGCCACATCCTTCAGGCTTATGGCTTTACAACCTTGTTGGCCCCACAATGGTGATCTTTTCTCACATATGACACTTTGTGATCGGATATCATTTCTTTATATATTGCTTTTTTATTTATTTACTTATTTATTTATTTAATTTTTGGCAACCAGGTTAGTGCACTAGACATGAAGCTGTCTATTTTCAGGCACGACCTGGGAGGTTACACTATGGTAAAGGTAGTGGATGAGCCACAGTATAAATAAAAATATAAAGAAGCAAGCTGAGAACTGGAGAAGTGTCACTATGATTGCAAAGTTACAAAAGGCCAACACACACACAATCAATCAAGCAATAAATAAATAAACATTATGCTGGCACACTAGCATCAGTATCGGATTGAGTAGGGTGTTTAATGTTACACCCCAATTTTGATCTTAATAATTTTGACAGCGTTTGAAAAAATTGCACAAAATTTGGCATGCATTTTCTAGGATGCAAGTTGTCATGATGTGAGAAGTTTTGTGATGGCAGCTTGTGTGGTTTCTGAGAAATGGAATGTCAGTTTTTAACAAAAGGGAATTATTTTTTTCTGTACTTAGTTACACTTTATTTTTGCTCTCACCTGCTGCTCAGACCATATGGAATTTTTTAAAAGACATTTTTAGGGTAGAAGCAACCTATTGCAAGGTAGTGCCTTTCAATGGTTTCGTGAAAAAATAGTAATCGGTTCCAGAGTTACAAGGATCTAAAGTTTTTTTCTGAGCATTGAAGTGGCCTGCTGCAAGGTAGTGCCTTTCAGTGATTTCATGAAAAAATATTAATTGGTTCTAGAGTTAAAAGGATCTAAAGTTTTTTTTCTGAGTACACTCAGTCAAGTTATTGGAAAACCCTTTGATACGACATGAAAATGTTCATGTCGTGAGAGCATTTTGCTTTCGCATCACTTAATTCTCATGACTCAAAAAACACTTTTCAGGTCATGATGGCTGCCGTCTTTTTTTTTTTTTCAAAGTAAAAAATATGGAAGATACATTAAAATTAAGAATCTGAAAAAACAAATAAACGCATGAATATAGCTAAGCAGGATCTGTTAAGCAATATTCTGTTGTTGTTTTTCCCAAAACAAGCCATAAATACCTTTTTTGTGCACTTAAATGTGCAGCACTAAAATGCCCAACACTAACATTTTATTTTGTGTCTCATATTCTTTTACTCATAATTCAGCCATTTTCCAATATTTTAGTCCCACATTTTGAATGTCCTATTTATATGACCCTATCTCATGAATAAGGATGGTGTGAGTTTTCAAGTACAGGTTAAAATGTGATTTCACAGTCACTCTTTGAAACCACCTTTTGGGTATGATTTGACACATTATAGCAACCATGTTCATGATGTAGGGTCAAAATAATTTTCATGTCACACATTTAAGTACAACACTAAAGTGCAACACAAACATTTTAGTATCACACATTTTTGTGTTGCACTTAAGTGTGTGACACTAAATGTGAAACACTAAAATTCTGTGTTTGTGTCTCACATACTTTTATAGATAATATGGCCATTTTAACAACATTTTAGTCCCAAATTTTGAATATTTTGTTTATATGTCCATACCTCCAAGAATAGTGAGAATTTTCCAGTACAGGCTGAAAGGTGATTTCACAGTCACTCTGCAAAACCACCTTCTGGGCAGGATTTACTGCATTTTAGCATCCATCTTCATGACATAGGATCAAAACCATTTTTGTGTCACATATTTATCTGTGACACTAAAGTCTGACACTAAAATATGTGACACTTTAGTGTTGCAGATTTTAATGTTGCACTTAAATGTGCCACATTAAAATGTGTACCACTAAAATTCAATTTTTGTGTGTCACATACATTAACCCATAAATTATCTGTTTTACTATATTGTAGTCCCAAATTTTGAATATACTGTTTACATGGCCCTGCCACATGAACAAGGATGGTGGGAATTTTCAAGTACATGTCAAAAGGTGATTTTGCAATCCCTCTGCAAAACCACCTTTTGGATGAGATATAATACATTCTAGCAGCCATGTTAATGATGTAGGGTAAAAATAATTTTTGTGTTCCACATTTAAGTGCAACACTAAAGTGCTACACTAAAATTTGCAACATTCAAATTTTCTTTGAGCTCCAAAAATGGAATTCTTTGGTCACACTTAAATGCAGACAAACTGTTTCCTTAGTGCTGGGCCCAGAGGTCCCTGCTCATCTGCATCTTTTTATGCAGGTCCCAAAGGGACCTACACGAATGAGGATACAATTCCACTATCTCAAAAAGGAAACAAATTCATTCAAAACTGTGTTAATTCACCAGTTAGGGTTCAAGTTAGCACCACAAAAGTAGGGAAATGTGGTGTTAGGATTTCCAACCCTAACTCTGCACCCCCCCCCACACACACACACAATAAAAGGACAAAACCATACAAGCAACCATAGACTGCAATCATTAGGTAACACTAACAACATGCACCTGTTTCTAGATGACACAAATGCAGTACCACTGATGTGTAACCTTTATGGATTTGTATCTGTGGCTGCAAAAGTGCAGGCCCCACAGGAGCCTGTTCTTCTGTAGCCAAAATTGTGTGCATGTCTTATTGCATGCCTGAGTACCTGTGGCTGCAGAAGTGGTGGCCCCACAGGGGCTTAAGCTTCTACAGACAGAAGTAGTGTTGCAGTTTTGGCATCATAGATTTATATAGGCAGCAGAAGAATACTTCTGTAGACAGAAGTCAGTGTCTATGTCTAAAACCTGTGATGGTGGAAGTGCCGGCCCCACAGAAGCCTGTGCTTCAGCAGACAAAAGTAGTGTTGCAGTTTCAATTTAATGGATTTCTATATACAGTACCTCAGGCCCATGCTTCTGTGCACAGAAGTCTGTGTATATCTCTTACATCTGCAGCTGCAGAAGTGCATGTCCCTGAGGTGCATGCAGTTTTGCAGACAGACGTTGTGTTGCTATTTGGGTATCATGAATTTTAGGGGGTCCTACACTTTAACAGCCAGAGCTCAGTGTGTGTATGTCTTACACTTGCATCTGAAGAAGCACAGACCCCTTAGGGGACTGTGCTTCTGTAGCCATAAGTGTTTGTATGTCTTACAGTGTGCATGGGTACCTGTGGCTACAGAAGGGTTGGCCCCAAAAGGACCTGTGCTTCTGATGACAAAAGAACTCTTGCAATTTGGGTATCATGTAGTTGTAGCATCTGTCCAAACACTGAGGTATACAGGTGCGACCCTGGAAATTTCAGTGGGTGCTATTCGAAGGGCAGCTAGCCCCAGAAAGTCATAGTGAACAATGGGACTAGCACTCCAGGACACAATAGGTCAAATCAAAACTCCCTAAGGTTAGATGCAAAACTACTTTAATCCCATCTCAAATATTAGGACTGAAGACAACATCCCCCTGCACTTTGGGCCCATCGGCCTTGTGATTGGGTGCTCGGGAAAGCTGTCCCCAGTCCTAATGTTTGAGATGGGAATAAAGTACTTTTGCATCTAACCTTTCAGAGTTTTGATTTGAATTATTGTGTCCTGAAGTGCTATTCCCATTAATTGATGTTGTAGCATCTGTGGCTGCAAGGGCCTGTGATTCTGCAGACAGAAGCAGTGTTTTGATTTGACATTGTGGTTTTCTATTTGCAGCCAGAAATAAGTGTGTATGTCTTGCAGTGTGCATGCCACAGATATAAATCCATGAAGGTAGCACTTCAGGCTACTGCATTTATGTAATCTAGAAACAGTTGTACAGTATGTTGTTTGCCTTACCTTATGATGGCTGCCTGTGGTTGCATGTGTGATCTTGTTCTTTTGCTGCTTGGGAGGAAGGAGTTAATGTTGGAAAGTCTAACACAACATTTCCCTACTGTTGTGGTGGTAATCTGAGCCCTAACTGGTGCATTAAAACAGTTTGTTACTATTGTATATAATATGTACATACTTACATATCAATTGCAAATGAGTCTTTAATTCCTAATTTTACATTTGCTTACTTTTTTGGTTTTGTATTTTTGCAACCCTAATGTATGCACTAACATAGATTTTTGTGATACAGTTTCTTACTGTTTGAGAAAATAAATCATAACTTGCTTCAGATAGGGCCCTTCAGGCCTTGTGCAGATCAAGAGACGAGTCCTATGTTGGCCCTTTGGGTACTGCACAAATAAGCAGCCAAGTCATAACTTATTTTATGCAGGGCTCAGCATGAATTCACATAATAGGAAGTAAGTCCTAACTTGCTTTGTACATGGCCTTTGGGCCCTTCCCAAAACTTTCCTTAGTTTTTGAAACAATAAGTCATCACTTGCTTCATGCAGAGCCCTTTAGATCCCACATAAAGCAAGATGCACAGGTACCAGGGGAAATCAGAAACTAAGTCCTAACTTGCCTAGTTCAGAGCTCTTTGGGCCCACATATCACAGGATGCATGGGACCTGCTCAAATACATGAAATAGGAGGTTAAGTCTTTACTTGCTTCATACAGGAAAATCAGGAAGCCAAGACCTATCTTACTTTGTGCAGGGTCTGACGCAAGACCCATTGGGTGAATCCACATATTAGCAGGTAAGTCCTAACTTACTTCACATGTGGCCAGTCGGGCCCTGTGTGAATCAGTAGCTAACTCCTTACTTGCTGCCTGAAGATCCAAACCCTGCATGTTTGATCATAAAACTTTTTTGTTTTCACTATTTTGTCTAATTTTCCTCTTATAAGTATTATTTATCCTCACCATTATGAATCCTATGGGTGGCAACTTTCAAATCTACACAAACTCGGTGCTTGCAGTATACACTAGCATAAGCTGTAAACACCCATTTTGGGGGGGATGAAAAAGTTGCCACTGATGGGGTTCATGAGGATGTAAGTAGAAATAATTGCCAAAAAATAGGCAAATACCAAAAGATTACGACTAAACGAACTTTAAATGAATGGGCCCATTGAAAATGAATGGACCCATTTATTTCACTCTTTGTTTTTCTTTAAGACTTAACTTTTTTATTTTTGTTTTTTTAATATTTTTACCTACTTTTTTCAGTCAGTGCTTTTTGTACCCCCACTCCCATGAAGCCTAAGGATGTCAACTTTCAAATCTCCCAGAATCATGTGGTTGCGGTGTACAATGGCAAACATCAAATGAAAATGATTGAGACTTATTCATTTCAATGCAGTTGGCGACTGAAGAAGCAGCACATCAAGGGACATTGATGAGTTTGCATCAAGGGACAGATGACTTGTGTGTAGGGACAAAGGTGGGTGCTGGAGGAAGGTGGGTGGTGAGGTTCACAGAGGGTCAGAAATGGTGGTCGGGGTTATTTTCAATTTAAACAATTTCAGGCAGGGAAGGAAATATTGACTGCAGCTTGAGGCACCCACCAATGGAAATTCTGTGTGTGTGTGTGGGGAGGGGCAGCAAATGTGGGGAAAGGAAGGTGTTGAGGGTTTATTTTTTTAAAAGGTCAGGATGGGGGAGTCTGGTGTAAGATTGGGCACCGACTGTCAGTAAATGCAGTTTTGTGGCTGGAAGATTCACACTAGTGTACCTCGAGAATTTACAATGAGGGACCAAAAATATGAGCATACTTAACAGTGGGGGTAAGGGTTGCATTGGTGCAAGAAGGTAGGAAAGGGTGATATTTCTTGGCAAGGGAAGGGCAATTTAAACAGGCAAGTTTGCTTTGTTGTAAACAGTATCAGTAGGCCATTTAGGTGTGTTGTGAAAATTTGCTTATTCTTGGAATTTTCAGTTTTTGCACTGCTCATGTGATACATAGATACTGACAGCAGATAAGGGCCTTTGGCCTACCTAGCCTGCCCAATTGCACATGTAATTCTGTCTCTTCAAGTTTCTCTTGAACTGGGTTGTCCCCTTCCCCTAACTGCTAGGATGTGCAACAGCTAAACTTAGATTTATTTATGCCATACCTGCAACGATAAAAATGGCATATACTGTAACTGTTATATTTTTTGCCACTGTGCATCTAGAGTGAGAATATTGTGATATTCTCACTCTAGGTAAAGTTCTAACTCTGGGTCCAATTTTCAGTCTAGGTCCAATAGTCTCACTCTAGGTCCATCATGGCAATGAAATAGAGTAGGGTGGGAGAGAGTATTACTCACTGTAACATGTCAAAGAAGAATGGCCCCTCCTCATTGGGTAAAAGACATCACCTGACTGTGTATAAATTCTCAGTTAATCCACAGTTGCTCTCCAGAGCATGCCTGTCTGTTAGGGGAGCATGCTCGACCTGCACAGACAGCTGAACAGTGCACTGAGGGAGAGAGGGAGATGGACCAAAATTCTCCCTGACAATATCCAGCTGTTTTTCTCAAAACCCACACACTGCGGCACTCAGTATATCTCAGCATAGCATTTTGCTTGTCAGTTGTTTAATCCTCACTACGCAGTTCTGTATCACACAGCATGTCAGCCAAGAGTTGTGGGTTGGGGGCTACTGGAGCGGAGTCGTGCTTGCCTTCAGTTCACCCAGATTTGTACTGTCCATTGAATTGCCAGCTTACCGGTGCCATGGAGTGATCAATCCATTATTTGTTTCTTGGGAATGAACACAGCTACTTCAAAATCTAAATAGCACTGGCCAAAAGTCTGTAAATATCCCAGCACAGCCCAAAATCAAATCTGTGTGTTGCCGGGTGAGGTGTCAGTCAGGAGACCACTGAGAACTTGCACAGAAAAGCTGTCAGTATGTGGCTGTGTCTCTGTCTCTCTCTCTCTCTTGCTTTCACCTAGAGAGCTGCATAGACCTTGGCATATAGTCCTCAGAGACCCGGGAGAGTGGAGGAGTGTTTGCAGCAAACACACCATACAGCTAGGGTACCAGAGGAGTGTTGCATCCTGTGGGCAAGGGCTATTCGGAGCACTTGAGAGGTAGTGAGGGAAAGATGTAGGAGCACACCCTTGCAAATGACATTTGGCACAGCACGGCAGGAGAAGAGAGAGAGAGAGAGAGAGAGAGAGAGAGAGAGAGAGTCCAAGCCACTGCAGAACTCTACAGTGTTGTGGTGTAAGGGCCTGCCCTTGCCATGTTACAAGCATATTAACCCACAAGACAACATGGAGTCTACTTGAGAATTAATCCTCGCCTGAGTGGTTGCTCCCAACCCCCTTGCAGGCATGGATTACTTCTCAAGCAGACCCACACTGTCTTGTGGGTTAATGCTTACTTGAACACCACTGACCACCTTCATACTGTGATGTGCTAGGATAAAATCACTGTTGAAGGTGGTCACTGAACAATCAGAACACAGGACTTTTTCTTGACATTGTATTGTTAAAGGCATTGCATAAATCAGATATGTCATGGCCCTAATGAATATATCACAGATATTTCCCCTTGTGTAGTTTGTTTGACCTTTGACATCATTCATCGCTTCACCACTCATGCTGTCATAAGGTCAAACCGCACTCTCAGAAAATATCAGTGAGTGAGACCATTGTGTGTCCAATTATACAGTGTACTTCAAATTGTAAAGCTTTAAAATTCATTTTGTTTATAAAGATTTAACTGTTTCTGTTTGATTTTAATACTGTGTTTTGAGTGCTGCAGAATCCATTATGATGTCATAAGGCATTGCACATGCTACTCTCCCATTATGTAAGTGTTCCTTTGTGACCTCATCAAAGTGAAAATAAATGCTGATTGTGCACCAAACATGGAGACAAATTATTTGTAATAACTTTTGACCGCCTATAATGACTGGATATCGAGTCCTGATAAAATGTCGCAATAACTTGCTTAATACCATCATAACTCAATAGCGAGTCATTATGGCATTTTCCTCCTTGTGCTCTCACTTCACTGAAGCAAGAAAGAGAGCACACTGTATTTGTGCAAGTATGGTAGCTGCTCAGGGACACTCTTGCACAAATACAGCTTACAGCTTTTCTGTCTGTTGAAACCTTGAACCAGTTATAAAAAATAATGCCTGTGCAAAGTTTGTTTTATGAGGAATTTTCACACACCCTCCATGTGTGATAATCTCATAAACCCCTCAAGCGTTGCTCTTGGGGTTTATGGATTATCACACACCACAGGTGTGTGAAAGTCTCATAACACACACCTGCACAGGCATCATTCTCTATATCTTCATTTAGAATTTGTCAGTGGCTAAACAAAGTCATTTATCTACAGTGAAAGTTCAAAATCCAAAGGGTAAAGACAAGTCTATCAGCACTTGCAGCAAAACACAGGAGGTTTTTTCTTAGCCAGTCCATAGGACTGGTAAGAAAAAGCCACCTGTGTTTTGTTGCATGTGCTGATAGACTTGTCTTTATCCTCTGGGTTTAGAACTTCTGCCGTATGTACTTTTTTCCTTGCTATTTTTGCACTGTTGCAACATACTGTATATGTTTTAGGATAGACTTAGCTCCAATGAGCTGAACTGACTGTCTTTGGTGTATTCTGCAAAATCATTTACCTGTAAGGTTTAAATCTCACCTACACTGCATAATAATCTGTCAGTCTCTCTGTCTGTTGAGTCAAAAATAAAATGTCATACTTCCAAACACTTCTAGTTTAATAGTTATTTCAGTTTTTCTTTTTAATTGACAGTTTCTCACAGTTGGATTATGTTTAATTTGGATCCCCCCAGCTCTGGATCCCAGCCCTGAGGGATGAAAATATGCACAAAAAAACAAGCTCCAGAACAGAGGGAGTCCATAAACATGCCATCACCACTGTTCTTGTAGTACTACGTCTGACCATAACTGGGCTAGAGTTGTAGAGGCTGCTTGTACAGAGCACATGATTTGCATTTATTATTAGACCTTCCTATTGCTGTTCCTGCAAGTACAGCTTACTCTTAACTTTTACATTTTTAATGACATTAGTTGCTAATTAGAGTAGTCCTTCTGACAGCAGGGAAAACTGATGAGATGATAGTGCTTTATAATTGATAGCCTTGGTTTTGAAGCTTACAAAGTCTGTCTTTTTCAGCATGCTAATGCACTAATAAAGCTTTTGGAAGGAGGGGAATCTTTTATTGCAATAAATTCATAAGGCAGTTACTTGGTCATATGCATATAGATACATGCTTTTTAAAAAGTGTCTTTTATTCCTCCTTGTGTCAGCATTTTCACGTCTCTCTCTCTCTCTCTCTCTCTCTCTCTCTCTCTCTCTCTCTCCTATTTCTCAAGGACTCTTGTAGCATTGGATTTCCCTTGAGTAGCAAGGATGGCTGGTGACTTGTTGTCTGAAAAGCTGACATCAGTACCAATCCATGGCTGGCCAATTCGGGGTGCACTGCACCTTGCACATTGACCCCTTCACCCTCCTACCAAATGTTGAACCTCTGGCCAGCATAATTCTGTGATGTGCTCAATTGTCTACCTTCTATACAGGAACTGAGACCCTGTCTATTCCTTTCTCCCCAGTCTAAACACTGTTGTGGCCTTGCCAATGTACATTCATAAGAACATAAGAATTTGCTGGCAGAAGGAGACCCTCCAGTCCATTTACTCTACTGGGTTTTCTACCCCCTACTGTCAATTTTTCTTGCTCTGGTGACTATACTGTCTATCCCATGCCTGTTTAAAATCACTGACCATCTTGGCTGCCTCCAGTGGCAGGCTGTTCCAAGGGTCCACCACCCTCTGTTTGAAAAAGTACTTCCTAATATTTGTTTTGAATTTACCTCCCACCAGGCGCATGTTGTGTCCTCTAGTACATGCAACCCTGTTTTCCCGGAAGAGGTTCCTGGGTTGTACTGTGTTGATCCCTTTAACAAATTTAAATGTCTCAAACATGTCTGCTCTATTCCTCCTCTGCTCGAGGGAGAATAAATTTGGCTGGCTGAGCCTAGCTTCGTATGTTACATGGTGCAGATCCTGCACCATTTTGGTGGCATGTCTCTGCATGGTTTCCAGATGGTCTATGTCCTTTTTTAGGTGAGGTCTCCAGAACTACACACAGTACTCTAACTGAGGTCTCACCAAGGACCTGTACAGCAGGAGGATTACATCACGCTTCCTACTGGTAATACTCCTATCAATACATCTGAGGATGCTGTTTGCCTTTAGTGCCACTTTTTTGCATTGCTTCCCTACCTTTAAATCGTTTGAGATCATGACACCAAGATTCAATTCCAACTTTGTTTTTTCTAGTAGCTGCTCCTCCAGGACATACTTCATGCATGGGTTCCTTCTACTCAAGTGCATGACTTTACATTTTTTATTGTTGAATCTCAACTGCCAGTTCCTGGACCATTTCTCTAGCATCCTGACATCTGCTTCCATTTCTGTGATCCCTTCTTGTGTGTCCACCCTGTTGCAAAGCTTCATATTGTTTACAAAGAGGCAGATTTTCCCTTTAAGTTCTTCAGTGATGTCACTGATAAATATGTTGAAAAGGAAGGGGCCTAGTACTGAGCCCTGTGGCACACCACTTGATACCTCCCCCTCTTGGGACAAGGTGCCATTTAGCATAACCCTCTGTGTCCTGCCTCGCAGCCAGCATGCGATCCATTTAACCACTTTGTGACCGTTGACAGCTTGCTCTCGTTTGTTGGCTAGCCTTCTGTGTGGGACTGTATCAAAGGCTTTACTAAAGTTCAGACACACCACGTCCGCTGCTGCCCCCCGGTCTACTTCTCTTGTAACCCAGTCAAAGAATTCTATTAAATGTGATTGGCATGAGTATCCTGATGTAAAGCCATGCTGCTTTGGGTCTAGTTGCCCACTTGCTTTCAGGTAGTTCATTACCCTTTCCTTAAGCAATGTCTCCATTATTTTACCCACCACTGAGGTCAGACTTACTGTGCGGTAGTTTCCTGCTACCTCCCTCCTACCACTCTTGTGCAATGGCACAACCGTGGCCCTTTTCCAGTCCTGTGGTACTATCCCCTGTTCCAGTGAACTGCTAAATAGTTCAGTAAGTGGGTTGGCAAGTTCGTCCCTACATTCTTTTAGAATTCTTGGGTGACTCCCATCAGGGCCCATGGCCTTGTCCACCCTTATTTTAGACAACTCCTTAAGGACCCTTTCTTTCATAAAGGGGGATATGTAAGCTCTCCTTATATGGGGAAGTGTCCTGGTTGGTGGACCATTACCAATGTCTTTCTGTGTGAAGCCCAAGCAGATGAATTCATTGAGAACCTCTGCCTTGTCTTTGTCATTTTCCACCAGGTGTCCTTCCTTGTTTACCAACTTTGTTATTCCTCCTTTGCTATTTCTTTTTTCTCAAATGTATCGATAAAATGTTTTGTTCCCCCTTTTCACTTCTTGTGCCAGTTTTTCTTAGTTCTGGACCTCTGCCACCCTAATAGCTTTCCTGGCTTCCTTGAGTTTCTCTCTGTAGGCTTCTCTATTCATTATAGGACTTGGTCACCTTGTACTTCTGAAAAGCTTTTCTTTTTTCACTTACTATAGTAGCTAACTCTTTGTACAACCAGAGGGGGTTCCTTGCCCTTTTGAACTTGCTGATTTGTTTAGTGCATAGTGCTGTGACTGATGTTAAAGCATCTTTCGGCTTTGTCCATTTGTCCTCCACATTCCATGTGGTATCTGTCACAAATGCGCTCAGCAGGTCAGGCCCTCTGCTCGCACAGTGCCAACCTCCAAGTGCAGTATTGTGAACAGGTAACAGACAGGGTAACCCTCCTGTCTGCTTGTGGGTCTGAATCACCTTTAGCCTCAAGTTCTGGGGGGATTCAAACTGAACCTTATGCTAGTGTACCCAAATTTATTTATTTATTTATTTGCTTTTGGCAACCGGGTAAGCACACTAGACAGCTGGTGCCTATTTTCAGGTGCGACCCGGGAGAGTTACAAGGTATACATGAGAGAAATACATAGTCACAGTACAAACCTGAAGCGGCATGCTCCAACACAGGAGTGAAACAACAAGGGTTATTAAAGCAGTAGTACATAGCATAGGGATAAGCATATATGCAACAACAGTGGGTCAAATATCATAGGGTACATACAGGCCTAGGGGCAGCAAAGGTATAGGACCCCCCAGGTTGATAATAGACAATACATAGCATAACCTCAGGTAAGGTGCTTCACCAAGGTGGCGGGGCAGAAAGAGCCTAGCTGGGGTACCATTGAGGGAGGGAGGGCTGTCAGACTGGGCATTAAGTGGCACACAGGCAGTGCGCAGCAGGTTTCAGGAAGTTCCAGAGGGAGGTTTTGAAGGTGGAGTGAGAGGGGGATGCACAAACTTGTAAAGGAAGGGAGTTCCACAGTTTGGGGGCATGGGTGGTAAACGCCTGATCACCTGAGAGGGTACGGGTCTTGGGGACCAGGCGGGTCTGGGACACGCAAGACCTGAGGTGGTAGACGGGGGAGGCATGTTTAAGGGGAAGGGCAAGAGAGGCAGGAGTGGCTGTACAAATTATGTTGTCAATGTAGTTTCCCATGATATAGGTCCGATGTTTTTCAGGGGGGAGCCATTCCAGTCGTGAGTAGAGTGTACATCGGTGTGTGAGACGGGGGGCCGAGAGGGCAAAGTGGCAGATATTGTTGTACGTGGTGTCCCACTTAGCGAGGCTTGAGGACGGGATGGTGGCAAAGGCAACGAGACCATATGAAAGGGTGGAAGTACTTTGGCTATAGCCAACCGGGAAGGGGTAAGGTGCTTTGCCTTATAAGCTAGGCCGACTTTGCCATTAGTAGCATTACAAATATTTCTGACGTGTCTGGAGAGGTCAAGAAGAGGGTCGAGGGTGACCCCCAGGTACTTAGCTGAGTTGGCTGTCAGCAAGAGGGAGTTGCTGGACCCATGGATTTCGAGGGGCGGAGTGCAAGCAGAGACTTTGGCCGCTGTGCCAAATAGCATGGCCTGGGTTTTCTTCAAGTTGACTGTGAGTTTATGACCATCCAGCCATGCTCTGATATGCAAGAAATCCGAGTTGAGCTAGTTATTGATGCTGGCAGCATCAGGGGCACTGGCAAAGATGACCAGGTCATCAGCATACAGGGTTAGGTGCCCTTTTGTGGCAACCGAGGGTAACTCATTGATGAACATGGAGAACAGGATAGGTCCAAGGACAGATCCTTATGATACCCCACTGTTCACGGGTAAGAGGGTCTGATTGAAACAGGTGAGTTGCTGCCTGCCCCCAAGGTAGTTCGAGAACCAGTCAAGGGCACGGAGGGAGAAGCCAAGGGTCTGAAGTGTGGAGAGGAGGAGGGGATGGTCCACCCGGTCAAAGGCTTTGGATAGATCAACAAATATAGCTCCCATCAACTTGCCCTGATCTATTGCAGTCCTGATCCTAGTGGTGACCTCAGCAAGTGCCGTTGAGGTGCTGTGGCCTTTGCGGAAGCCATGTTGAGATGAGGAGAGGACACAATATCCCTGTAGGTAGTAGGATATTTGTGATGCAACGCCTTTTTCCAATAGCTTGCAGGCAGCCGATAGTATTGCGATAGGGCGATAATTGTTTATATCCTTAGGGTCACCACTTTTCAAGATGGGGACAACCCTGGCAACTTTCCATATGTCAGGGATGACCCCTGAGATAAGCGATGTGTTGAATATGTGGGCAAGGGGACGGGTGATGAAGGGGGCACCCAGGCTGAGTAGTCTAGGTTCCAGGCTGTCCTGTCCCACTCCTGTGTGGTGAGAAATACCAGCAAGGAGAGCCTGGATCTCACCCACAGTGATCTTTTTGAGGTAGAAAGGCGGACGAGGGGGTGGGGACCCGTAAGAGTGAGCTGGGGCAGAGGACTGTGAGGGGGTGGCAGCCGGCAGGTCAGTGAAGAGACGGTTAAATGAGGAGGAAATGGTATGGGGGTTATTGCAGTTGGCCTTACCAATGTTTATGTCGGTGACTTGTACTTTGGTAGAACCACCGACCAGATTTTTTACTTTCTTCCAGAAACGTCGTGGGTCATTTGCAGCGGCAACCAGTGCTGCACTACAGTACTCACTTTTCGCAGCACGTATGGCCCGTTTGCAGGAGTTCCTTAGCTGTCGGTACTGCTGGAGGTCTTTCTGGTTGCGGGATGCCCTGTATTTAGCCCAGGACTTGTCTCGCTGTTTCATAAGTGAGAGGAGCTCGCTGTGAAGCCATTTTGTGACCGAGCCTCTGACTCTCCTCTTAGATAGGGGAGCATGCCTATTTTGAAGCGGGGCACATGCTGCAATGAACAGGTCGAGGGCTTCGATGGGGTCTTGCGTCGCCATGACATGGGACCAGTCAGCTCACTGTAGAGGTGTATGTACAGGTGCAGATAATCTTCTCTTCGGGGGGATGCAATATATCTTTTGCCTAAGGGCACCTAACCAGGTATCCAAAATGAACCTTTAAAACTCTATAAAAGACCTTAGATATATTCTTACCTTTTCCCAGTTTGGTAACACCATCAAGCCCTTGAACAGTTGTTCAATTTAACCATCTATATGTCACATGCAAAAAGAGAACTTGCAGACCCAGGCAGCCTTTTCAAAATAAAGATTTTACAAAAGATGATAAAAATATGAAAAATGTAAATGGAAGTCAGTATAGCGCAGTGGTTAAAGACTCTAAGCTGCAAATCTGAAGACCTAGATTTGTATCCCACAGCCCCCCTTACATATACTGTGTGACCCTGAGCAAGTCACTTAACTTCCCTGTGCTCCCGGGTTGCACCTGTAAACAAGCTTTCAGCTTAGTGTGTCTCACCTGGTTAAACAATTGGAAAACAACACAGAACACTATATCAAAAAGCATACACTCACTTAAAGAAAACTACAGACAAACTCCTACCACAACACAATACGATTAGACTTTTTCTATCTAATGTATTACCTCTATAGTGCTTATAGTTAGATCTTGTTTCTTAGGAGCCCAAAAAGGTTTTGTATCTCAAAGATCAGACACAAGTCCTAGTTAAACTGTGTCTCTCTCACACACCCCTTCTATGATGTCATCTAGCTCCTCCTTTTAGAATATAAAAAATATACAAACAATGATATTCCTGTCAGGAGATATTTTAAATAATATGGCTTCAGAAAAAACTAATTTCCCAAATTATGACAGTCATTAATCAAGCCTTTCCTTTGATCCTGTGTGGTTTCTATTCCCAAGGCAGGTCAAAGATTTTACAACTTTTCACACCATGGTGGTATAACATGTTTTTCCTCTAAGACGTCATAAAAGTTTACAAGTCCTATATCCTGGCAGCTGGGCCAGTTCTAGTTAAGATAGAAACACAGGAGACCCTTAATTAAGTCTCTCTAGTATTTTCATTACCTCCTGGTTTCAGGTCACTTGTCACTCCACTGATATGGGGGGGGGCAACCATAGCACAGAATGTCTTATGTGAGACACTCACATACCACATTCTGTATTACAAATATCATAGAACAATCATAACCAGCTGGCTAAATGTCACAATCCTCCCCACCTAGACTGAATTTGGGGGCTCTATCCCCTGCATGGGATGAGCTTCCACAAGTCAGTTTACTCCTCATATAGACACGATAAGCCATCTGTGTTCTGATTGGTCGCTCCAGCCCTATGTAAGATTGTCATGTCATACCATTGCAAGGCAAGACTCCATCTTAATAGTCTACTATTAGTTTTTCCCATTTGGGTCAGCCAAACCAGGGGGTTGTGGTCCATTTGTACCTCAAAATACTGCCCATATAAGTATGGCTCTAACTTCTTTAGGGCCCACACTATGGCAAGACACTCTTTTTCCACAGCAGAGTAAGCTTGCTCCCTGGGAAGTAACTTTTTACTCAGGTACACTACCGGGTGATCTTTCCCTTGGTTGGATGTCTGACTCAGTACTCCCCCAATACCCGCATCTGAGGCATCAGTCTGGACTACAAAGAGTCTGCTATAGTCAGGACTTGTCAGTACAGGAGCACTGCACAGTGCCTCCTTCAGTCTGGTCAAGGTTTTTTCACAGGCTGCTTCACAGGTAATTTTCTTAGGCATCTTTTCTTTATCTGGTCAGATAGGGGAGCAGATAGGGCACTGTAATTGGGTACACATTTCCTATAGTACCCTGCTGTCCCAAGAAAACTCCTGACCTGCTTCTGCATTTCTGGTCTGGACTATGCCTTGATCACCTCTATTTTTTACTTGGTTAGGATGTAGCTGTTCCCAGCCTACAACATGCCCAAGGTATGCCACTTCTCCCATGGCCACCTGGCACTTCCCAGCTTTGACAGTGAGCCCAGCCCTCAGTATCCTGCCCAGCACTTCCCTAAGGTGGGACAGGTGTTCCTTCCAGCTGGCACTAAAGAAGGCAATGTCATCCAGGTATGCCACAGCGTACTCCTCAGCACCATTTAACACCTGGTTCACCAACCTTTGGAAAGTGGCCTGGGCGTTCTTTATTCCGAAAGGCATTACTTTAAATTTAAATAAACCTATCAGAGTGATGAAGGCTGACCTCTTCCTAGCTCTGTCAGATAATGCTACCTCCCAATACCCCTTTGTCAGGTCAATAGTTGTAAGGTAGGTCACCCCTCCCAACTTGTCCAGGAGTTCATCCATCTGGGGCATTGGGTGGGCATCTGACTTTGTGACTGCGTTCAGTCCATGATAGTCCACACAGAAACATGTAGAGCCACCTGGCTTGGGCACAAGAACTATGGGTGAAGCCCAGGGGCTGTGGAATCTATGGATTACCCCTAAATCCAACATTTCCTCCACCTCCCTCCTAATGTCCCTTTGGACAGCCTCTGACACCTGATATGCTGTCTGCCGTATGGGCGTCTTTGTCCCTGTCTCCACATCGTGCATCGCTAAGGGGGTTAGTCCAGGCTTGGCACTAAACAGTGGGGCAAAGTCTGCGAAAACCTCCCTGACTTCCTGGATCTTGTCTGGGGCCAGGTGGGGAGACAATTAAAACTGCCTCCACAGAGGACTCCCGCTTGATTTCTTACAGCAAGTCCAAAAGGGGTCTCCTTCATCTATCCCCACCCCAGGACTACATACTGCAAACACCATGTCAGCCCTATTAGTATATGGCTTCATCACGTTGACATGGTACATTCTTTTTGTCTGTCTTCTGTCAGGTGACCCTATGATATAGCTCACATCATTTACCTTCCTAGCTACTTTGTATGGTCCTGCCCCAACAGCCTGCAGCTTGTCTTTCTGGACCAGAATAAGGACCATGACTTCCTGACCAACTGTGTATGAGCAAGCTCTTGCTCTGTGGTCATACCACATTTTTTGATTCTGTTGGGCAGCTGCCAGGTTGCTCTGGGCTGTCCCCATAAGCTCCTTCAGCCTTTCCCTAAACCTCAGGACATAATCCACTATGGGAGTTCCCTGGGTGATGTGCTTGCCTTCCCAGTCCTCCTGGATCAAGTCTAGGAGCCCACATACCCAGCATCCATATAAGAGTTGGAAGGGGGAAAATCCTGTCGACTCTTGGGGCATCTCCCTGTATGCAAACAACAGGTGAGGAAGGTATTTCTCCCATTCCCTCCCATGCTGTTCAGCAAATGCTTGGAGCATTGACTTCAGGGTACCATTAAATCTTTCCACAAGTCCATTGGCTTGCGGGTGATAAGGTGTTGTGCACCTTTGCACCACCCTACACTTCTCCCACAAACATTTCATCAGGTGAGACATGAAGGAACCCCCTCGATTGGTGATAACCTCCTGTGGAAACCCAATATGGGAGAAAATCCCAAGTAAAACATCTGCCACTTTGTCCTCAGTGAGGATAGGGAAACTGCCTCAGGGTACGAGGTGGCATAACCCACCACAGTCAGGATGAACCTCTTCCCAGAGGAGGTGTGGGTATTTAAAGGCCCCACAATATCTATTCCCACCCTCTGGAATGACTCCTTCACTATGGGCAATGGAATTAAGGTGGCTTGGGTTTTCTTACCCACCTTCCCTATTTCTGGGCACCAGTGACAAAACCTGCAATACTCCTCCACCTGCTGGGTGAAGTTGGGCCAACAGAAATTCTGGGCCAACCGCTGCGTAGTGTGCACAATTCCCAGAAGAACAGACAAGGGAATATCATGTGCAATCTTGAGCAACTGCTCACGATACCCCTAGGAAACGGCAAGCTGCCTGCCTATCATCCCCTCCCTCTGTCTTCATAGCCTGAGTATACATCAGTCCATTTTCCTAATAAACTTTATTTTTACCGTCACCTCCCTGTGCTCCATCAGAGTCCCTAGCACTAGTGTCAGGGCACTCAGGATCACTGCCATCCCTAACCCTCTGAAAATGGGTCACCCATCCTTCTTCAGAGTAACCCTCTGTAGCTGTGTGATTAATGGCTACTGGGGAAATGTCTACCCCCTGTTTCATTAGTTTCCTTATCAGGAGACACAGGCTGGGGAACCAGCCTCCCAGTGGTTTCCACAATGGCTTCTGTGGGGTCCAGGGAACTACAATTTTCCCTTGCTGCTTGGCTACATGTAACTGCACACACATTCCCTGTTTGAGATTGTTGCCAAGGATGATGTCAACTGCTAAAGTTTTGGCTAAAGCCACCTGTTGTACAATTCCCCTGTTTCACCCCAGTCTAGAAGAACACAAGTGAGTGGCAATGTTTTCTCCTCACCAGTAAAGTCTTGTACAGTTATAAATTCATTGGGTATAAGCTGACCAGGCTCTACCAGTTCTCCTTTTACCAATGTCAGGGATGCCCCTGTGTCCCTTAGCCCTTGTGTCTGTACACCATTTATCATGACTTGGTGCATGTGTTCCCTCATGTTCACAGGCATGCTTCCAGGGACACACAAACAACCCACTTCTTTCCTAGCCCCCAGAATTCTAAAAGAATTAAGGGGGGAACTAGTAAAACCACTGGCTACTCTTTTTAATAAATCAAGGGAGGGTGGTGTGGTACCCGAGGACTGGAGGAAGGCAGATGTGATCCCCCTTCACAAAAGTGGGACCAAGACAGAGGCAGGAAACTACAGACCTGTCAGTCTGACCTCTGTGGTAGGGAAAGTGATTGAGTCACTTCTGAAGGAAAGAATAGTTGAGTACCTAGAGGTCATGGGGGCACAGGACCCAAGGCAGCATGGGTTCACAATGGGAAGGTCATGTCAGATGAATCTAATAGATTTCTTTGACTGGGTGACCAAATTAGTAGACCAGGGAGGGGCTTTGGACATGGCCTACCTAGACTTTAGCAAGGCATTTGACACAGTCCCACACAAAAGATTAATAGTTAAATTAACCAGCCTGGGAGTGGGTCCCAGGTGGTAGCCTGGGTAAAACATTGGTTCGACAACAGGACACAGAAGGTAATTGTAGATGGAGTCCACTCTGAAGAAAGAGGGGTTACTAGTGGGGTACCGCAGGGTTCAGTATTGGGTCCAGTCCTTTTTAATGTCTTCATCAGTAACATTGCAGAGGGACTGGAAGGAAAAGTATGCCTCTTTGCAGATGACACAAAGATCTGCAACAGGGTTGATACACAAGGAGGCATGGAAAGGATGAGAAGGGACTTGGCAAGGTTGGGGGAATGGTCAGAAGTATGGCAGCTAGGATTCAATGCAAAGAAGTGCAAAATAATGCACTTGGGAAACAAGAACCCAGGGGAAGAATACACAATGGGGGAGAGGTAGTAACAACAACAAAAAAGGAAAGGGACCTGGGGGTAATCATATCAGATGACCTTAAGGTTAGCAAGCAATGTGAGAAGTCAGTAGGGAGAGCTGGGGGTATACTGGGATGCATAGGGAGAGGCATCAGCAGCAGAAAACAGGAAGTTGTTATCCCTCTGTACAGACAGTTGGTGAGACCCCATCTGGAGTACTGTGTCCAGTTCTGGAGACCCCATCTCCGCAAGGACATAGACAGGATAGAGACACTCCAGAGGAGGGCAACTAAAATGGTGCAGGGTCTGCAAGAGAAGCTGTATGAGGAGAGACTAAAGGAGCTTAATATGTATACCCCTGAGGAAAGAAGGGAGAGGGGGGACAAGATAGAAACTTTTAAGTACCTCAGTGGAATCAATAAAGTCCAAGAGGGTAGCATCTTTCAGAAAAAGAGAAGTGCAAGAACAAGGGGACACAATTTAAAGATGGGGGGGCAGTTCCAGGGCAATGAGAGGAAGTATTATTTCACAGAGAGGGTAGTAGGTGCATGGAACAGCCTTCCTGAGGAGGTTGTGGGGTCTAAAACTGTAGGAGAATTCAAGAATGCATGGAATAGACATAAGGCAATTCTTGTGGGGGGGGTAGGAAGAAATAGGCTGTTGGTTAGCTAGGATCTGCGGCCTATCCTGTAAGTAGGGAAATGGGAAGACTAGATGGGCCAAATGGTCCTTATCTGCCGTCAAAGTTTAAGTTTCTATGTTTCTATGTTTCTAGCCCCATTCTGCATATTGCTTGTCCTTTTGGAACACTGTCTGGCAATATGCCCAGTTTCTTTACAGACCCAATATTCTTTTCTTTTCTCTGAAACCTGGGGCTAACTGGTTTCAGTGTAGGCAGTGAAGGTTTTAGCTGCCCTGAAGGTGTGTTTTTCCCTTTTTGCACTGCCACGCCTGCCCCATTCACTCTCTTAGCAGGTCTGCTCTTGGCATAGTGGTCCAAGAGTTCAGCAGCTTCTTGCACTGTTTTGGTATCTCAGTTCTCCAGCCAGGGTTTCAGCTCTGCTCTGCTGGGCATGCTTAAAAAAAACTGTTATAACAAAATGGCATTTTCAATTTTATCTACAGAGTTTGCTTCAATTCCTTCCTACCAACATTTTAAAAACTGACGTTTCGTGGCTAGCTCCTCATAGATCATATCAGGGCTTCTTCTGAGCTTACGGAATTTAGCTCTGTATGCTTCTGCAGTTAAATCAAACTTTTTTTAAATATGCTGCTTTAAGTTTGCTGTAATCATTACTGTCCTCATTGTCCATTTGACCCAATACATCCCGAGCTTTCCCAGTAAGTAGTGGGGATAGCTGGAAGCTCCAGGACCCTCTAAGAATTTTAGCCTGAATACAAACTTTTTCAAAGGAATTTAAAAAGGCATCCATATCCTCCCCCCTTTAAATTCAGCTATCAGTTTGTAATTCAGTTTGTAACCCAGTCCTGTAGTTTCAGTTAAACCCAATCCACTTACCTGCTCTGGTGCTGGTGGTTGGAGTTGTAACTTCTCCAGTTCATGTCGCCTCTGGTGATCACACTCCTTACAGTCCACCTCTCGCTGTTCATATTCAGCTTCTCACTGTTCTTGCTCCCTTTTCTCCTCTATGGCTCACTGGCGCTCATGCTCTTCACGGTCAGCCTCTCACTGTTCTCTCTCCTTCTTCTTGTCTTGTTTCTCTCGCTCAGCATCTTTCTGGAACTCCAGCTCCATTCTACAAAACTCAGTCTGCAGCCTGATTGCTTCTGGCTCCAGAATGCTGATGACCTTCCCCTGCTGCTGTGGCTCTTCACTTGCACTGACCCTGCTGCCCTCCTCATTAGATCTGGACACTGCACTAGCTGCTATCCCCTCCACACCCAATGTTTTGTCCATTACAGTCACAGTCTGTGATTCAATGTTCTGGGCATCTGCTGCCATCAGGGCATCCATGAGGTTCTGCTTGGTGGCTCTCACCTCATGCAGTACTCCTTTCTCCTTGCACAGCTGCTTTAAGTAGTCTGCAGTGTGCTCACTGTAGTTGGAAGCCATCTTCTTCCCTAATTATGGCTATTCTAACTTGAACTTTAGAAAAAAAATAAAACAGGTAGGAACATGACTGTAAGCAAAATGATATAGTTCTGTTTCCTTTTAAAAAATAAATCACTGCCTTATTTTGTAAGTGAGCTGTACAGTATTAAGCTGACACACTGAACAGTTAAAGCTTGTGCTACCAAATTTAGCCACACCGCTGACAACCAAATCTGTCACAAATGCACTCAGCAGGTCAGGCCCTCTGCTCCCACAGTGCCAACCTCTGAGTGCAGTAATGTGAACAGGTAACAGACAGGGTAACCCTCCAGTCTGCTTGTAGGTCTGAATCACCTTTAACTTCAAGTTCTGGGGGGGATTCAAATGGTGAATCTTATGCTAGTGTACCCAAATGTACAGATTCAGATAATCTTCACTTCGGGGGGATGCACTATATCTTTCGCCTAACAGCACCTAACCAGGTATCCAAAATGAACCTTTAAAACTCTATAAAAGACCTTAGGTATATTCTTACCTTTTCCCAGTTTGGTAACACCATCTAGCCCTTGAACAGTTGTCCAATTTAACTATCTATATGTCACATGCAAAAAGAGAACTTGCAGACACAGGCAGTCTTTTCTAAATAAAGATTTTACTAAAGATGTTAAAAACATGAAAAATGTAAACACAGAACACTATATCAAAAAGCATACAATCACTTAAAAGAAAACAAAGAAAACTGCAAACTCCTACCACAATACAATTAGACTTTATCTATCGAATGTACTACCTCTATAGTGCTTATTGTTAGATATTGTTTCTTAATAGCCCAAACAGATATGTATCTCAAAGATCAGACACAAGTCCTAGTTAAACTGTGTCTCTCTCACACACCCCTTCAATGATGTCATCTAGCTCCTCCTTTTAGAATATGAAAAATATACAAACAATGATCTTCCTGTCAGGAGATATTTTAAATACTGTGACTTCAGCAAAAACTAATTTCCCAAATAATGACAGTATTTAATCAAGGCTTTCCTTTGATCTTGTGTGGTTTTCTGTTCCCAAGGCAGGTCAAAGATTTTACAACTTTTCACACCATGGTGTTATAACATGTTTTTTTTCTAAGATGTCATAAACGTCTACGAGCCCTATATCCTGGCAGCTGGGCCAGTTCTAATTAAGATAGGAAAAACAGGAGACCCTTAATTAAGTCTCTCTAGTCTTTTAATTACCTCCTGGTTTCAGGTCACTTGTCACTCCACTGACATGGGGGGCACCCATAACGCAGGATGTCTCATGTGAGATACTCACATACCACATTTTATACTACAAATATCATAGAACAATCATGACCAGCTGGTCAAGTGTCACAATCTGTTGCCAGCAGGGGCTTGATCCTTTCCCTCATTTTTGGGAAATCTGCTTTCCTGAAATTGAGCACCCTGATTCTGGAGTGGCAGGGGTCCACAGTCTTGCTAATGGAGAACCAGATTGACCTGTGGTCACTGGCACCCCGATCGATCCCCACTTGTATGTCTGATACCCTGGCACTGGTAGTGAGTACCAGGTCCAGGATAGCTGATTCTCTGGTGGGAGAAACCACCATTTGATTCGGTCCTGGCCCCCTCAAAGTTATGAGGAAGTCTCTACTCCTCTTTGAGGAGGCTGTGAAGGTGGACCATTCTACATTTGGTAGATTGAAGACCCCGATTAGCAATAGCTCTCCTTTGTCAGCCATCCTCATAATGTCTTCCAGGAGAACCTTGTCTTTTTTGGTCTCCTGGTTTTGGGGTCTATAGATTACTCCAACCCTGATAGGGTACCTGTTTCCAGCTCCCAGAGTGATCCATAGGGCTTCTGTCTTGCCTTGTGTTCCCTGGGTCTCAGTAGCATTTATCCCTTACTTGATATAAACCATGACCTCTGCCTCTTTTCTTAACTATGCAGTCTCTCCTGAAGAGAGTGTAACCGGGGATTGTGACATCCCAAGTATGGTACTCTGTGAACCAAGTCTCCTTGACAGCAACCCAGTTGAGGCTGGCCTCAGCCATCGTTGCTGTGAGATCTGTGATTTTGGTCGGAAGGCTATGGGCATTGACACACATTGCCTTCTAGTCTTGGTTTGTCCTGCTTGCTGCATGATTCATCCACTTGTGATTTATGTCCTTAATGTTTTAAACATCCTTATCATGTTTGGAATACCCATGTGGAGTTGTGACGCACGTGGTGCTTGTGATGGCCTGGTTTGGTTCCAATCAATTTTCCTTAGATGGGGAAGGGGCATTCATAAGTTCATATGATGCAACTGTTGCTGTTGCCCCTTCCCCTCCCTCTAGTTTAAATGGTTGATGAAGATGTTGGATATTTGGCCAAGGGCATATGTCTCCTCTTTTGTAAGGTGTAGGCCATCAAATCTAAAGAACTCTCTCTCTCAGAAGTTCTACCTGTTTCCTACATAGCAATAAACTTTTTCCTGACACCAGTTTTTGAGCCATTTATTAAGTTCAATGATGTCCCTTTCTCTGATCGTCTGCCTGTTAGCCCTCTTGCCCCACAAAGGCAGAATTTCTGAGAAGGAGACTTTAGATGAAAGGGAAGTGAGTTTTTCTACTAGAGTCATTAGATGCTGCTTAGCCTCTCCAATTGACTATTTGGCCTGGTCATTTGTACCTATATGGATGAGCATATACGTGTCTTGCTAGGTGTTACACACAATTCCCTCAATCCTGTTTGTGTCCCTCCTGGCCGATGTTACTGGGAGGCATATAATCTCAATTTCTGTTTGGTCGCTTTGGTGGCTGTGCGACTGTACCCCACAGGTCATAGAGTCACCTATTACTAAGAAAAGCTTCTTGTTTTGCTTGGAGGTTTTTGTTGTGGTTTGTTTGTCCATGCATTTTGTGAGGGTTCTCTCCACTGTCATGCCTGCCCTAGCAGTAGGCTTGGGTGAAAGTGAAGAGAACATGGGAGGTTAATGAGAAACCTGAGGGACATGGGGGTGGGGGAGAAACTGTTGGGGTGGGTTGAGAGCTGGTTGCAGGGCAGACAACAGAGGGTAGTTGTAAGGCGGGGAGACATCCAGTCCAAGACTGGTAACCAGTGGGGTACTGCAGGGTTCAGTGCTGGACCCTGTTTTGTTCAATGTCTTTATTCGAGATATTGCAGAGGGGGGTCAAGAGTAAGATTAGCATGTTCACAGATGACACTAAGATTTGTGCAAAAGTGGACAGTGAGGAAGAGAGGCAGGCACTCAGAGAGGATCTAGGTAAACTCAAACACTGGTCTAGGGAGTGGCAGTTGGGGTTTAATGCTAAGAAGTGCAAGGTCATGCACCTCGGAGCCAGAAATCTCAGGACCAGCTACTGGCTGGGGAAGAGTGCAGGTAGCAGCTTCAGAGGAGGAAAGGGACATGGGGTAATAGTCACAGGGGACATGAAGGTATCAGCACAGTGTAGGAGGGCAGCAGTGAGGGCAAATATAGCTGAGGCAGTATAGCACAGTGGTTTAGGGCTCTCAGCTGCAAACCTGGAGACCTGTGTTTGAATCCCACAACCCTCACTTGCATATTGTGTGACCCTGAGCAAGTCACTTGACCTCCTTCTGCTCCCAGATCGCACCTGGTAACAAGCTTCAGTTTAGTGTGCCTTTCCTGGTTAAATAATTTCTCCTTCCCAAATAGGTTGCTGGGTTGCATTGCCAGAGGGATCACCTCTAGAAAGGAGGAGGACATCCTGCCTTTGTATAGATCACTGGTGAGGCCACAGTTGGAGTACTGTGTGCAGTACTGGTGCCCCTACCTCAAAAAGGATGTGAGGTTACTGAAGGGGGTGCAATGCAGGGCTACAAAAATGAACATGGGACTGGGGGAATTGCTGTATGAGGAAAGACTGAGGGAGCTCAACATGTATTCACTGGAAGAGAGAAGGGAAAGAGGGGACATGATAGAGACCTTTAAGTACTTGAAAGGCATAAAGAAAGTCAGAGAGGGAGGATTGTTCCGCTTAAAGGGGGGAAGGGTCACTAGCGGGTACAGTCTGATGTTGAAAGGGGGAAGTTAAGGAGGGAGATGAGGCATTACTTTACAGAGAGAGTGGTGGTGAGATGGAATGCACTACCGGAGGAGTTAATCAAACTGAGGACAGTGGATAGCTTTAAGCGGGGTTGGGATACAGTTAAGGGTAGAATTAATACAGACAAGAACACAAAGGGGGGGAAAGACCAGAAAAGTGGAGGAAGGAGGGTTTGGGTGGGGCTGGGGTAGCTGTAGTAATATGAAAGTAAGAGCTGCACAATTGGGCAGACTTGATAGACCTGTGGGCCTTTTTCTGCTGGCAATGTCATATCTTCATATGCTCGTAGAACCTATGTGTTAGTTTGACTGGTGTTGGAGTTATCTTGCGAGAGTTATTTTGCTGTGCTTTCTGTTTTCCTACCAACTGCCAGCCCTCTGACCTGCTAGCTCTCTGGAGGAGTGGTGTTGGTGGTTCAGGTGGTTGGTGCTTTAAGTCCAAGTGCTGTGCAGCATGGTTGAGTTGCACCCTGAGAAAGTATATTTCAGCATGAGCGGTGTGTAGTTGAGTGCACAGATCATTTAGTGCAGAGTAAGTATGACAATGCCCCACCTACCTCGCATAAGTCTAGTGATGAGGATCCTGCAATATTTGCAGTTGATGATGTCCATATTGTTGTGTGGGTAATAGATGAGAAACAAAGTTGCTATAAATCTAAGAATAGATAGTACACAATGTGAACCCCCTAGTGGGATACAACTACCTGAGCCTTCCTCTGACTGAGCTATCAGGAAGGCAAAGTGGAAGTGCGGATGAAAATAAAAAGCACCTGTGCAAGTTGGCTGAAGCAGAAATATGGAGGATGTGTGGATGGAAATATAAATCCTGCTTAAGGGAAAAAGAAAAAACAACTAAATGCCTTTTTCTTGACGAAGGTTGCTAGAAAGGGAGTAGAGATGGAGTTTGGATGAAAATAGAAGTACCCATGGAAATAGTAATAGAGAGGTTTTTTTTATGTCCCTAGGAAGATGGTTGCTAGAAAGGGAGTGGAGAAGGAGTTCAGTCATAAACAGAAGCACCTGTAGAAAAGTAATAGTGAGGATGTATGCATTGAAATAGAAGTTCTGGCCAAAAGAAGAGGTTTTTTTATGTACAGCGCCCTTTAATTATGTGTGAGGACTTGTGCTAGAAAGAAGTAAAGGTAGTACTGTTTACTTCCTGCTGTAACTCTGTAGGAAGTGGGAGGTGCTAGGAGGCTATAAATGTCAGTGCCCCGGAAAGGGTGGGATTTGGGGTGGGGAGGGTGGGTAATATGTAGCCTCCTGACAGTAGATAGAAACAAGCAGTGAACTATGCACACTGGGTCAAAATTAAAAACCAACTGCAGTGCATAAGCTAAACCTGCAAGGCAAAACAGTGAGGTACAGGCAGATCTGTGAGATGTTGCTCCTAGCTCTGTCTTTTCAAACAAACCTAGATGACAAAGAGCTCGGGTAAATCTAGGTGCTTTCTGTCAGCAAACCTAGTCTTCCTAGTCTTCAACCAAGTAATCTGACCTTTTAAATCTTCTTTCTGTTGGAAGGTACTAAGCCTTTGTCAACTCCACCCCCCAGTAACAATCCTAATCCCCTGGATGAGCTGTGGAAGAAAAACAAATTAGCTCCTTCAATGTGAGAAAGAGATTGCACAAGGGGTTAGCCAAAATAAAACCTGTATGTACAACCTGTAAGACAAAACAAAATAGTAACAAAACAGTAACTCTGCTTAGCTTAAAGAGCAATCAAACTATAAAACCTGTAAGCACAAAAACAAAACAGTAACAAAACATATAAGCACAACCTGTAAGCACAAATCAAAATAGTAACAAGACTGTAACCCTATTTAGCTAAAAAAGCCTTAATGTTGCTCCTTGCTCTGTCTTTTCAAGCTAACCTAGAAGATAAAGAGCTCAGGTAAAGCTAGGTGCTTTCTGTCAAAACCTAGTAGTCCACCTTCCAGTCCATTTGTTAGACTCAAAAACAAAGTACAGAATAAGACTAACCAATTGTATATGCCAGGTTTTGTTAATAAAACATGCATGCCCAATGCAGAATGGCTTATGGTTTCAACATGGAAACATTGTGTAACAGTTTTATATTTCAGAATTTGTTTTTATATTTCAGGATTTGTTTTTATATTTCAGGAACACATTCTGGCATTCAGCAGCTGCACAAGGCATGGCTTTAACCAGCAAATGCTGAAAATGTTGTGCACTAGTCTGTGTTGCAACAAATGGAAACTGTTATGATATGTTTTTGTTTCTTTTTAAAACTTTTATATTAGAGTTGCTGGGATAGGGGAAGACACCATCACTGATACTCCATTGTATAGCTCAGCTGTATGGTGGTAAATGTTATTTGGTTTAGCTCCACTCCAGGGAAAATCTCCAGAATAATTTTTGACTTATCAAGGCTTAATTATCCTGGTGTCTGGGTTGTCTTGGCCAGTTGTATGGGCACAAACTGTATGTACAATATCGCTAATAGGGAGATGATTTTGGTGGGGAACTACAAACATATGTACCTGCAGCCATACAAATCATTGAGTATCATATGAAATCACACAATGGTGATGACACAGTGGCTTGGGATACAGTAGCTGGCAGACCAGCTCGCAGGTAGCTATGGTTCCACAGTAAGCACACTTGAATGATAATCATCAGTGTCATTTTTGATGGTGGGAAGAAGTGGCCTTAAATGAGGAGGCATCAAGTTCATTTGGGAGATAATGAGACATGTTTGTCAGGCACAGTTATGGTCATGTCCAGAGGGCTTCAGAAATAAAACAAAGCCAATGAGACAGTTATGGTAAGGCAATTGCACAGGAACAAATTCAGATACAAGGTAGTGCATGAACTCCCAGAATGCCCCAATAGACACAAAGGAAAAAGGCCAACTATGACCCCCCAAAAAAACAAGGTTGCCTTTGGTGAACTGAAAACAAAGTAAACTAGAAAAAACATGTTTTTACTTAAACAGAACAACTAATATCTTCTGTCCATTTCCAAAAACATTTTTTTAGAACAGTTTATAATGCTTGAAATAATATTTTGACCCAGTTGTATCTTTTGAGCTGTTAGACTTAGAAACTTAACTCATGTGTTGCTACATGTCTGTCTATACACGCTAATATTATGTTGTTAAAAAAAACAGGATTTACATTTTTTTCACCATTTTTTATTAATAAGATTGAGGAACAACACAAATTGATTTATCAACTAAGTTGACCCCAATCACTCATTTGAGCCCTAACAATTCCAGAGTTATCCCATTTTAAAGAAGTGTCTTGGATTTTCAAAGGGCTGGATGCAGTACAGTACTTACACAGCCGTGTCTTTGTGCAACTGCACCAGAATATTTCTTATGAGTTTCTAACATTCAGATACATTTGTGACACTTCCCACACTTTACGGCTAAAAAAATGATGTATACAGTATTCCAAATATTTGACAACCATAAGCATGGTATCCGAATATGTACTAACATACAGACATGGGTTGTAGAGTGGTTGCCTGAATATAACTCAAAATAATTAATGACACCTGGTTGAATAATGCAGTTAGGGAGGTGGGGGCCCAGTAAGTTACAGAAGCCTGGCAAATGTGATGTGTAGCTTGTGGTCACATGACTAAGTCCCTAAATAAAATTGTTGTCAGCTGACTATATAACACAATAATGGAGATAAGGGATGGACTCAGTCAGTGACTGTCTGGTAAATGTGATTTGTCTCATGTTTGTATGAAAGTCCCCAAACATTGATAAGAGTTGCCTGAATAATAATTATGGAAGCAGAAGTACAGTGACAAAAGTACAGCAAACATGACATGGATGTAGTCATTTAATGCCCTCAAACAATATATAACAGCTGACTGAATAACACAGTAATGGCGGACGGGGGCCCAATGAATGAAGTATGGTAGACATCACTGGCTTATGAATGTCGGAAGTTACCCCCCAAGAACCTGATGACAGTTGGCTGAATAATGCAAACATTGAGAAAAGGTCTGAGTGAGGAATATGGCAAACATGACGTAGCTTTTGTTCACAAGAAACATTAAAAGTAGTGTATGATTGCTGCCTGAATAACATAATAATATAGGTAGAATCCAAATAATGGAAGTACAGAAAATGAGAGAAGGGTTTTGGTTATCTGAAAGTCTGAAAATGTTGCAAAAATAAGAAAACAAAAAGCAGAAGACTGACAACTTACCAGATCACTGCATATTACTCTCCTTAACCACAGTTGTGCCACAATTTGTATAACGTTAACATGAACTAGAGTTTTGGAACTAACGAATGATGAGGATAAGAGGCAGATGCAGTCATGTCCCTAACAGCAAACACTCGCTACCTAGTTCAGCTGGTTAAAGCTGTGGGTGCAGCATGGATCTGGCACAGACTCCAAGGAACTCTATCACTTTAAAACTAGGGTTTTTATTTATTTATTTCATTTTTGTTGATCGGGTAAGTACACTAGACAAATCCTGCCTATTTTCAGGCACAACCCGGGGGAGGGGGATACAGATGAATGCCAACTGATATTGAACCAGATTAAGCTGTTGGTGGTATTTTTAGTGAATGAGGGAAATTTGGCCAGGACACCGAGGAAATTCTCCTGCTCTTGCTGTACATTGCACAGATGCATTGCAGAAGAGTCGCATGGAGGTCAGTGTGCCTCTGGATGTGGAAGGGGTAGGTCGTGCTGTGGAGCAGACCCAGGCAGTGATGGAATTACGGGATGCTTCTGCTGTGGAACCTATTTCTGAGAATGCGGTCTTATTGTGTACGGAACCCTCTGCCTCAAGAGATCCGCTTAAGGAGGTGCCAGATCCAGAAGAGGAGACCTTGAAACCGGATTTGGATATAAATAAACAACAACTGCTGGACTTCATTACTGTGGCTGAACAAGAATTTTTGGCGAGTAAGCTATCGTTGGAGGAACGGAAATGAAAACAGTCAGGGCAAAGCCCATTACCTGGGGGTAGTAAACGGCTACCTTTGGAGCCAAATCAGGTTCAATCTTTCTTTTGTCCGGAGTTGAATACTATGGTAGACCAAGAACAGTTTGCTGACGTCATACCAGAAGCGACTATTTCTGATACTGAATGGACCCCAGGGCTGGCGCTGCAAAATGCCAGCTGGATTCGGGATGGAGACAGATGAATCCCTGACCCTATTACTCCGTTACCGGGATCTTTGGCACCGGTGGTTGATTCTCATCTGACTGGTTTGCATGGGAGGCTTTCGACGATGATTATGAAAAAAACACCAGAGGTTTCGATAGCAACTGAGGTAGTATCTTTAGACCTGCAGGGTAAGGAACACGAACATGGATTTGGAGGCCCGCGAGGTCTAGTGTGTTGTCTGATTCAGTTAATTCTGACATGCCACTTGTTGACCAAGGTAAGAAGGTTTTATCTTCTCTGGGACAAGATAATATTGATTTAGAGACAGCTGCTACAAGCAAGGTGCCGCCTAAAACATTTGCAGGATTATTCTATAAGCCTGCAGAAGCGGCGAAGAGACGTTTTCTGGTTCACCTTAAGTATATAGGGACTGCACCTATAATCCCAGATAGGATCTGGGTGGGCAAGGCGTTGATAAAGGACTCTCTGGGCTTTGCACCTTCTGAGGTGTATGCTTTCATACATGCTCCTGGAGATCGTATATATGATCTCAGCTTTTGTTCTATGCAGCTGCTGGATAAATTTTGGAAATTATATTATACGCGTAAGGATTTTGGTGCTTGGCATGACTTTATAGCTATTCTGGTTACAAAACCAACCATCAAAACCATTACTGTTTTATTTAGGAATGAGGGGGTTTGTATAAATGATATTATGTTTTGGTTGGAAAAGAAATGTAATGTTATGGAACAGCCCAAACCTATTATAGATGAAAATGGTTTTTGGAATGGGGGTTGGTTATTTAGGGTTCAATTAAATCAAACTGAGGTTGGGATTTCACATTTGCCCAGCTTTTATTTTCTGGGTCGGGATCGGGGGGTCCTGTTCTATGCTGGGCAACCCAGAAGTTGTTATAGATGTGGGGCACTTGATCACCTTAATGTTGATTGTGATCAGATTAGATGTTTCCATTGTGGGATGCTCGGTCATACTGTTCCCCAGTGTACTGCCTGCCCTTTTTGTAATTTATGTGGGGAAGAAGAACATTCCTTTCACGATTGCCCTTGGGCTGCTCATAATTTGGAGGGGATTCAGATCATGTTTATTTACTTGATAAAGCTAAGCCATGTTTTGTTCCTGTAACTATGCAGTATTCTGAGGGTCCCTTTTTAGGCCGTGGTAGAGGCCGTGGTCGTACCTCAAGGCCTGGGCCTTGGGGTAGCTGTTTCTCCCCCTCTGTTTCACGTGAGGATATGGAAGTTGTAGGGATACCTCCTTCTAACCCTTGTGGGCAGCAAGGACAGTTACAATCCAGACTGGTGGATTCGGTAACCCCATTTGTTACTCCACATGGCTCCCCTATATGTACAGTATCCTCTGATGATTTCAAGGCACACCAACAAGCAGACAAATCAGTTTTGCCTCCCCTGGGACCTTCTGGTGCTACAGAGGTTGCTGTTGTGGCTTCTCCTTGCATTACTTCAAGACCTGAACATGGTATCTCTGCTACTGAGGATGGTTTTGTGCTCCCTTTACAGTCCCAATCTCAGTCACGGACTGAGGAAGTGACTCCCCTTTCTCCATTACCCTTGTCAAACCGGTTTTCAGTTTTTTCCTGGGGTGAGCAAGTAGATTCTGATTTGCCTATGACGGGCATTGACCCAGACCCTTTTCCCCCTCTTGTTTCTAGTTCTGCCACGTCAAAAAAAAGTCATTCTAAAGCCCAACCAAAATGGGTGACTAGATCTAGTGGTAAACTAGCAGCTGTTCCTACCTGATGGATTGGGTTTAAAAGTTGCTAGTTTAAATGTGAATAGTGTGCTATCCAGTAAAAGACGTCTTGTTACATTTGAGATCCTTCATCAGCTACCCTTTGATGTTTTCTTTTTACAGGATACTAGGATACATTCGTTAAAGGACATTAGTCAAATTACGAAAGAATGAACAGGAGGTTTACCCTTTTGGTCGGCAGGTCTGGATCCTTGTAGTGGGGTGGGTTTTTGTTTTAAATTAGATGTTCGTTGTTTTCGTCTGGTTGATATAGAACCAGATCGGGCTTTTTTGTTGGGCATTGAAATAAAAAATGTATCTTGTAGATTGATTAATATTTATGGATATCAATCAAAAGCCCTTAGGATTTCTTTATTGAAAAAAATTAAACCCTATTTATATACCAGTAGACTTATTTTTTTTGCTGGGGATTTTAATATTAACATACTGAAGGAAGGTCCTTTACACAAAGTACTGTATACTTTGACAAAGCATTTTAAGAGATTTGATATTTCAGGCGGGTTTGAAGCAAGTGTCTGCTAAATCATCTCAGTTGGCTAAACCTACTTACTATAGGGGTAGGTTGGCTTCATGTATTGATATGATTTTTATTAACAAATCTTTAGTACAAGGGAATATGTTTTCTATCCCAATTGAATCTTCTGATCACATTCTGATTGGGGTATGTATAGATTCTCCTTTTCGGAGAATGGTGGGTCCGGGATATTGGAAGTTGAATTCCACACTTCTAAAGGATTCTACAGTGCTGTCTTCTTTGTCCGAGATTATTCACGATAAGCTCTCTACTAAGTTTTTCTACGATAATGTGGGGGTATGGTGGGAAGACCTAAAGGATTGTATATGTGAATTTTTTAAGGAAGTGGGTAAGGGTCAACAGTACTCGAAATACCCTAGCTATTTACAATTGAGGGAACATTTGGGTGTCTTACTTACTAAACACCATTTGGGAAGAGAAGATGTTTCTTTAGAAATCCAAGAGGTAAGAATCAAGATGGAGTTGTATCAATATAATAGAATGCTATCTTTACAAAAGGAACAGATATTTGGCACCCAAGGGAAATTGGATCAAGGAAACCACTTTTTAAATTGTCGAAAACGGACGGAGAAGAAATTGTTCCAGGGTTTACTTACATCACAGGGTAATTTTGTCTCGGATAGCAAGGGTATTATGTCTACCCTGGAAGAATACATAAAATTAGTATTTGGGACTTCAGATACTGATGTGGGCTATAGTGACCAAATTTTGAAGTCTGCTGCTTTACCCCATATATCTTCTATTTCACAGGCTGAATTACTTTTACCATTTTCTCATTTAGAAATGGAGACGGTTATTCACTCTTTGAAAGGAGATAAGGCACCTGGATTGGATGGTTTAACTGCTGAACTATATAAAATAATTTGGCGCATTGTTCTGAAAGATTTTTTAGAGGTGTTTAATTGCATGTGGACTGAATTTTATTTACCTTCCTCTATGTATATGGGATTGATGATTTTTCTGCATAAATAGGGTAGTCAGGATGAGATTAAAAATTGGCGTCCTATTACCTTACTGAATGTGGATTTTAAAATTTTTGTTAAGTTGATGGGTAATAGAATGACATCGGTGATGGCTCAACTCATTATTCCCACACAGTTTTGTTCAGTTCCTGGTCATCGTATCACTGAGGCCTTATTATTGATATGGGAAATATTGGAAAGTAGGACTTCATTGACAGAGCAGGTGGGTGAAGGGTATATAGTCAGTTTGGAACAGGCTAAAGCCTTTGATGGGGTTTCACATGCTTTTCTCTGGAATTGTTTGGCATCATATGGGTTCCCTGATTTATTCATACAAAGGATTAAATTATGTTATGCTTTGGCATGTGTTAAACCATATGAGAACAGATGGATGGGGAAGACAATTTTGATGCAGAAAGGAGTAAGACAAGGTTGTCCTTTAAGTCCCATTCTCTATGTGTTTACTTTGGACCCATTGTTACGTATCCTCCAATATTCACCGAACATTCATCCTTTAGGTATGGGTGTCAAATTATGTCATAAAGTGATTGCCTATGCGGATGATATTTGTTTATTGGTTTATGATGCGAATTCTGTCCGGTTGGCCTGTGCTTTACTGCAAGGATTGGGAAAAATTTCTGGAGCCTGGCTAAATGTAGCTAAATCTTGTTGTTTGGATGTTATGGGGTTTAATAAAGAGGATTTTGTGGGTGATATTCCCATTTCAAAGGTGCCCTGTCGTATTCTCGGTATCTATTTTGGTGGAGAGGATATGGCGCGTACAAATTAGACTCGGATATTAGATGTAGGGCATTCTAAGATTAAGTTGTGGAATTGGTGGAAGTTGTCTAAGAAACGGTGGATTTTTCTATTGAAAATTTTTTTTGATACCTGAATTTTTGTTTGTTAGTTCAATATTTTTTTTGCCGTCATGTTTAGTTACTTCCTTAATTAGTTGTTTCTTTTCTTGTGTCTGGGGTAGCAGGTTAAATCCAATAAAATGGGATATTTTATATAATTCCATTAAATCTGGGGGTTTAAATATGGTACACCCTGTGGTATTTTTTTTTTACGATTTTTCTTTATAATAATATTGTTCCTTTAGTTAAAGGCCCTGTACAGTTATGGAGCAGGTGGGGTAATGCAGCATTAGAGGGAGTACTTCTGGAATGGTCAAATAATACCTTTCTGCATAAAAATAAATGCTTCCCTCGTCTATTTAACAGATGGGATGGAGTTATAGATGCGATAAAGAAATGGGGAGTACAGTTAAGTGATGTAGTTCATCTTTCAAGGAAAGCTATTTATAAGCAAATTATTCTTCAGTATTTTAATGTACCAGTATTTACAAACTTTACTCTGCTGGAGCAAAAATGGATTTCTGAATATATTTCAGATCCAAGACTTCTGGTCCGTTTGTGGGATACTGTCTGGTTGGGATTACATGGTCGAATAAATGTAAAGGGTAACCACAAACATAAGGCTTTAACTGAGTGGTACTGTCCTCGTAATTCCTGTTTTATGAAAATTGAAACAATGGATCACTTATATTTTAATTGTCCATATGTTACAGAATTTTGGGATATAGTCAAAAATAGATGGAAAGAGATTGGGTCTATTCCACCGGCACTGGATCTATTATTTTTTGGGATAACTCCATCTTTACCTGTTGGAGTACATTATGGAACTTATCAACTTATTTTTGCTCATTTTCTTTATTGGATATGGATAGGTCGTTGCAGGTTTGTTTTGCAACAACAGGTTATTCCCACTTGGGAACTTTTTCATATTATTAATACAGAATTATATAAATGGAAATTGGAAGAAAGAGTGCAGTTTTCTTATCTTCGGTGGTCTACTTTTTGGAAAAACCTTGCTTTTGTGGGCCGTTAGATGAGATTTCAGTTTCTTTTGGAATAATTTCTCAGTTTTTTTTCTCTCCCTTTTTTCTTTTTCCCTTGTGGGAGTGGATTTCATTTGTATTCTCATATTGAATTCTGTATGTTCTTTCTTTACATTTCTGTTTTATTTATTTTTGAATTTCAAAATAAGTTGTTATCATTTTATTATGACTTGCTTTAGTCTTTGGTGTGAAGTACCACGAATATTGTATTGTTTAATTTTGTTATTTTGCAAAAAAAATCCCCTACTTTTAGTGGGGTAGGGGAAGGGGTTGGTTATGATGTTTTTTTTATAATTTAGGTTCTTGTATGAAATAATACTTATTTATGTTCTTGATTTTTTTTCTTTCCTTTTATGATTTTGTATGATGCAACACTGAATTGTATATAATTTGTTATGTTTTCAATAAAAATTCCCCTGCTCTTTTCGATAAGTGCCATGGGATCTTTGACATCCACCTGAACTACCAACAATCCAGACAGATGGGACCTTGGTTTAACATCTCATCCGAAAGACAGCACCTCAGAAGTGCAGCATCCTTCTCATGCTGCACTACAGTGTCAGTACTGGGATATTAATCCAAGTGCCAGATGTGAGAACTGAACCCACAGCCCTCTGATCTGAGGTTGGTCAGTTAGAACTGTGATAACAGCATGTCTGAGCCCTATCATTAAGGAACTATACCACTTCAAGACCATAAAACAAGCAATTACACTGCTTTGCATCTGAATAGATTTAAAAGTAAACACATATGATACAGCGATACCTTTTACTGGAGTAACAAAATTGTTTTAGTGACTAGCTTCTGAGAGTTAAAGCATATGTGACCACTGACCTGGTGAAGGGAGTTTAAGCGGGAACAGTCAGCATTAAGAACCCCACACCCAAGTGGGAGGCTGATCGCAATTTGCAGTTTGTGTGCAAAAGCATTTCTTTTTACCTGCTGTTTACTGCAGGATACAAGATTGTACCAGGATGAATCTGCTGACTTTCAAGCTGGCGTTCACTGTAACTAGAAATCCCAGAATCCACTGCAGTTGATGTTAGAGCTGGGACGCAGCAGTTCGGTGTTCAATAGCCTGCGGTGCATGTTAGAGTTTTTATCAGCTCTGATCTTTTGATTGCTGACCCTGCAGTCCTTCTTGGGCAAAGCACAGTCATGGAGGGCTGTCCTTAGCCCCAGGAAAACAGTGGGACTGGAAAACATCTGATCTAACCCTATAAAAGCTTAAAGAGCAAAATAAGTCTAGGAAAACATGTTTGAAATGGGAAATATATATCTGTCATGAGGGGAGGTTGGAAATACATTTTGTTTTTGTCTGTTATCCATTGGAAAGAGTTGTCATTAACCTTGATGCTAAATGTTTTGGAGATCTCAATCTGGACATCAGATACTGCATTAGAGTACCAGAGACGCACAGTCTATAGGTGCACCTTTTTCATGTTATCCTGTAAAATGCATTCTTGAGGTAGTTTAGACAAATGGTTAGAGTGTGGCCCTACAGTATGAAGCTGGAGACCCAGGTTTAGCTCTATAACCATCACTTATTCACTAAGTAATCCTAAGCAAGTCATGTAACCTTCCTGTGCTGAACCTCTATGTAATCTCTCTCTCTCTCTCTCTCTCTCTCCATTTCTCGCTATCATATCTCTCCCTGTGCTGTTTGAATCTCAATATGTGCCTAATGTCAGAAACATTCTCTCTCTACCAGCCTGCCAGAGGACAGAACAAACTCTGATCAGAGCTAATATGGCTGCAAATGCATTAGCCTAATAAGGGTTATAGAATAATGCATTTCTTACTTGTAATTTACTTGTTCTATTATTGTACTATAAAAATCCTATGTTTGCTGGACAACAGGAAAAAGGTTTATGGAGCATGGATTCAAGCAATTGGTATGCAGTGGTATACATTCCTACACTATCTATGTCACTCTGTTGCAGCTGTACTGTGGCCAGCTGCCTGCTGGCATATTCCCCTGGAAGGGTTAAAACAGCAACATTTACCTTTTCTGGGTTTGGCCATGCCCAGCAGGCAACTAACAAGAAGTATGCTTTCAGTGTGGGAAATAATTCACTGAGGAAACCATTACCTTTGATCTAGTATTGAACATATCTGACAGGGGTCTGGAGATATGTTTCTTCATTATACAGTATGTTGTCTTTTTACACTTTGTTTAGTTAGTTTTATGCTTTTAGGCTGTACATTTTAGATTGAAGCAGTCCTTCCTCATTTTACTCTTGGAATTGAGTTAAACTTTAATTTTCACTCCCTGAACAGAATTCTCCCAGGTTCCCTCCCATTTCCATTACAGGCTGCTTTAAGTTTCACTAATCAGCATTACACATGTGAGAAAAAGATGGTATTTGGGTTTAGTGGTTAGATCACAGATTTGGGAACCAGCAAGTTCAGGTTCAAATCCCACCTGAGCCACTTAATCGCTTGTGCCCCAAGCATGCTGCACTAGCTCTAAGTGTAAGAGCAAGGTTCATGACATAACAGGATAAGTATGTTGTTTTGCAGCAGGTTAAACTAGGTTTTGCCTTGCATCTATTGCTATTTTATCTATACTGATGCAAAGCAGTGTAATTACTTGTATTATAGCCTTGAATTGGTACAGCTCCTTGACAGGGATCTGGCATGCTGCAATTACAGTTCTAACTGACCAACCATAGTTGTAAAGTCAATGGTAGAGTTCTTTGGTGGTCAGACTTTATCAATGCTGCATCCACAGCTTCAACCAGTTGAACTAGGTAGTGAGTTTTTTGATTTGAGGGACAGCTAGAGGAAGCGGTAGAAAAGTCCAAATCAGATCTCAGGTTTAAATTTACATTGCCACTCTCTGCAAATCTATATAAAGTTTAAGCATAATAGCTGCATGTGCTTTTCTCATTCTCTCCACCATTTGTCTATTTTCTTAGTACATATTATGGAGGTAAAAATGTTTCTGCTATGTCAGATCTACATTAGCTGATGATATAAATGTCCTTCAGTCACTGATGCTTGCCCTGCTATGTTAAGTATTGTGTAGTCAGTGGCATTCTTCCAGCCACAGAGGTGGCATAGAAAACTGAAAAAAAGTGCCACAACCATAGACTCATAAATAAAGTAGAGCTCGTAAGAGGAAGGGGAGGGAAATGGGGATGAGAAGCAGAGTCAGACACAATACAGCAGGGTTCTCATGCATTCCAATGATGAGATGAGACTCCATTGTTGAAGTAGAGGGTAATATGCATCAGTTCCTGTTCCTGTTCCTATCTACCTTGCTCCCTCTCCTCTTTTTGGCAATACATTGCTTACCTGCATACCTCTCACTATGCAACCGTAAAAAGCACTTTGGGCTACAGCCAGTGTACAAGTGCTGTGTAAAACCAAATGATTTTTCTTCCTTATATGCTAAATGTTCCTTCTCCTGTTTTTGTTGGCATCAAACTCCTGAAAATTGGTGCTGGAACCCTGCTTATGGGTGCAGAATGTAGACTATTTTGTCCAAGAAAAGCTTGTTTCAAAACAGGACAAGGACAACAGGCTAGAAACAAAATTAATCTCTGCTCAGTTGGGATGGAAAATAACATTTTCTTTGTGAGGGCCTTGGACAGATCCCAATGCAGGTCTCAGTGTAGATATTGTGGCTCCTCTGTGGAAATGCAGTCTCAAAGAACAGCTGTTTTTTTTAAAGATAATTTGGGACATATTATTATTGCTTTTAATTCCCTGTACCAGGTTTTTAATAAGTATTGTTACTATAAATGAATGTTGGCACTTTGACTGTGGCTCAGTAGAATTTTATTTACAATAGGGTGTTTGTGAGACACTGAACTGACTCAGGAAATGAAATCTTACAAATAAAATAAATGTGGTGGGGTATTAAAGGGGGTGAGGCTTAAATACTGTACAGAGGGATTTTTAACCCCATCAGATATGTTTAGTATTATGGTATGGTGCTTGAGATAAAATATATACTTTATGACGAAAATGTGAAAGCTAGAAATAATATGCCCTATGTAGTCAAGCCAATCAGGGAAGAAAAACGTCACTGTTATCACTGTTATTTCTTTAGACTGCCTTTTGACTGGAAAATCAGGGAGACTGTCAGGGGAGGTGGTGCAGGTGGAGAAAGGGAATGAAAAAATGCTTATGTGTGGACCCTTTTGAAGTAACAGACCACTGCACTCCCTAGAGACTGCTGTGTTCCTGGGGAAACCTAGCACCTGTAGGAAGGGAGTCATGAAGTGTGTTCATTGAAAATGTGGTATGACATCCCTATTCAGGTGGAGGGAACAAAGGCTGAATTAAATACACCAGCAAGCAGTTTTAGTTTGTTAGTCTAGTGTTGGAGTGCGTTGCTGATGCTCTTGAGAAAGCTGCATCTTTAAGAACCAACCATTCATCAGATTCGTAATCTAGTTGTATCCCCTTGATCACACCAAGGTGTCCTGTATCTTCCTTTTGCAGAACTGCTTAGGGCTTATTTTTGTATAACAGACTGGAGGGCTGTCTTGTCTCCAAGAATGCAAATGTTTCATATGCCTTTGGGAGAGGCGTGCAGGGTGTTCTGATGTGGATTACCTACAAGGTAAAAGTGTGTACCCAGATGTAAGATCTAGACAGAACTAATTACAGATGGGTACTGGTGGCAGCACTACTACTCAGGACTAGCAATATCATTGTACTGATGAATGACTGAGCTGTGCAGAGTACATAAACAGAAACAAGGTACTCCCAGCTGTGGTGTACAAAAGAAACTTGTATCACACTGCTGGTATCCAAAAAAGAGCATTTGTTTTCACCCACAGTATGTCACCTGCAACCAGAGACAGATGCTTTGTGAAGTACTGAGTGTACTGTATGTGAAGAACTGGTGGAGAGGGGAGCCCTTCGGTTTGCTTCTGGACAAAGGATTTAATATCACTACTACACATTCACAAGTCCCACAGTCATGAGAAATAACTCTTGAGGATCCCTGCCATGTAACTGAAACCAGCTAGGGCAGGCACTGAGGATAAACATCTGACTTAACTGCTGGCACACTCCACTGGAAATAACACGTTTAGCAGAAACTGGACAGCATCATGGGAGTCAGCCAGGATTCACTGCTATGGTTAATGGATGGATGCAGTTCTTGCATGGTATGGGTAGACAGATTTAAAGAGCTACAGTACTATACCTCTTGTATAAACTATTTTCTAACATAGCCAGCTGTGTTAAGTTTGAGTTCTGAATATTTTCATTGTTTTTTTCTGATGCTAATTAGAGCATGCATGATCTAATAGTAATGTATGAAATACAAGTATTCCAGGAGAATGTCATACGTACTGTAGTTCTGTTCTGCTATTCACATCATTACAGTTATGGGCTCACTGGTTGGGATATCATATTTACCAAGAAGTGACACTTTATGATCTGCCAGTTTGGTCACTTCACTTATGATAGAGACGTTTTATATAATAGAGACTTTTAAATACCTCATGGGGGTAAATAATGTCCAGCAGGGTAGTAGTTTTCAGAAGAGAATGTGCTCAAAAACAAGGGGGGCATGCCACGAAGCTGGAGGGGGAGTAGATTCAGGAGGGCTGTGAGGGAATACTTCTTCACAGAAAGAGTGGTGGATTTCTGGAAAAGGCTTCCACCAGAGGTGGTGGGGATGAAAATAGTGATGGGGTTCAAGAATGCATGGGATAAGCACAGTGGAATCACAATGGAAAGGAATGGGGAAGGGAGAAAGAGCTATAGATTGGGCACAGTCTGATGTACAGTAATAGTGTAGGTAAGGAGAAATGGGCAGATTAGATGGGCCATGCAGTCCTTATCTACTGTCAAATTCTAAGTTTCTGTGTGATGCTAAAGGGAACAGTGCCACAGTGTGTTGATTAGAGGTGAAGAGGAACAATGCTAGATAAGTCAGCTTCCAGACAGAGAACTGTTTTATACATCACACCAACTATTATTGGGCAAGAAATCTTCAAATTAAAAGGGGAAAAAAAGAGAATGATGCTTCAGAAATGAAAAGTAACAGCTATCTAATTTTAAAATTTAGTAACATTTTTCCCTGATATTTGTGGTAGTGCTATTTGAGACACACAGCACACTGTTGTCATATGACCAGTTAATGGTTTTGTCTCAACAAATGTTTGTTTTTCTCTTTGGGCGACTACCACATCCATCCTTGGACAGTTCAGGAATGAATCCCTATTCCCTATTCTCTAAGGGCCCTAAACCCCCTAGAACAACACACTGGACTGAAGATTTCTGGCTTGTTACTTCAGGAGTGGTCTAGACAAGCTTTTCTGCTATTCGCAAATGCTGTACACCCAGACTGCCACACATGCTCAGCAGGACAGGTGCTAGGAGTAGTGGCATGCTATCACTAGGATGGACAATGAGTTGATTCTGAAATGGTTCCAGTCATTCCAGCTACAGAGATTATTGGAACACAATTGTTTACCCCTCCCCACAGTGTATAACTGAGGAAATAGGTTATCTTTCAGTGAGTTGTAGTCACCATTTGTTTTGTTTTCATTATTTTAAATGCAAAAAGAAAATGTTTGGCCATTGACAAGATGGATATAGAACACGAGGGAGGGGGCCTAGCAACACAGGTGGCTGCAAAGAAATCACAAATGGCAAAACGTTACCTGGGTTCAATCGTCGTGCTTGATTGGAGATTAGGCTGTGGGATGCAGCAGCCATGGTGGCAAATGGCAGCTAGAGAAGGCAACTAGGTGGTTATAGGTGGGAGCAATAATTCATTATATCAATCCACTGTCCACACAGAGAATGCAGTAAATAGGAAAAAAAGTAATTCCTTTGACAAAACAATGACACTTCTACTCCATGGAGCAATGGGGCACAAACAGCATAAAGATTGAGGTAGCTGGGTTCAGTGACACAGGGCCACAGCACATTGCTTAGTGATCTAGGCAGATCTAACCAAGGCAGTCCTTTGAAGCTGAATACAGCTTCCATTTGATGGCAGCAGCACAAATTGTGTGAGGCTCACATCTCTAAATGGACGTTGTCAATTCCACACCTCCTAGATTTCTGTCTCTCTATCCCCACTATTGCTTCAGGTGCATCAGGCTCTGAGCATTCCAAGGCATCTAGAAGGAGACCCTGGTGATCCCAGAGATGCACCGGCACCAACCCCAGGTCACACACTGGCTCTGGTCCTGCTGCAGTGCCATGCCAGAAAAGGGGAAGACAGGAGGCTGCCACCACTGCCATCCCTGAAGCATGGGCTCTCACCACTGCACTGCCCCAACAGCAGGACCCCAGCCCCTAGTTACTCCAGACATGCCCACCAACCCGCACAGTGCCACAGTTTATGCTGCATGTTCCCCATGTACTCCCCAGGCTATGGCTCCCAAAACTGGCACAGGTGCCCACAGTGATGCAGAAATATAGACAATCCTCATTGCTGAAGTGGCAAAAGCATGGCTTAAATCTCACCTATCCCTTGAAGCTGCCACATCTCTCTCATGGACTACCCGCCTGACAGGGTCCCAGATAACATTGTGCGCACCGCCCACAGAAAAATCCCAGTGGGTCCGGGGGTGCCGAGGTGCGCCAGCACCAAACTTACAGCCTCTTCTTCTTGCCAGCCTCCTCACAAGGTGCCAAAATCTCCCATAAGCACATCTTCTTGACCTGGAAGGACACTACTTCTTTATTCAGCTGTGAGCTATGTGAGAAATTCTATATTGCACTTGCAAATTCTATATTGCACTTTGTGCTCACAACAGAGGGAGGTGAACCTTACAATTGTCTTTGGTTTGTAGCAGATATTCTGCAGGTGGAGGCTACTTCTGACTGAAAGGTGAAATAAGAAACTTAGAATTGTCAGGAAAATACCGTCTTTCAAGCAACAGAGGGAGGTGGATCTAGCTTTACGTTTGTTACAATTCTTAAGATTTTCAGTGCAGGAAGAGTTTAAAACACAGCTGACTTATTTTGGGGCTGACTACTTTCAGAGCACAAACCACCAGGCTATTTTGGGGCTGGGGAGGTTTACCTGTGTCTGACTTGGATGTCTGGATTTTTCTTTGTTTGATTAGCAGGGTATTTTCTCTGTCAAATTGTTGTGTAGGGCATCTTGCTGACAGGAAGGCACTCATCGCAGTGGTGGGTCAGAGCTTTTAGCTGATTGTTTTGTGAGGGCACAGTTTAGGCCCAACCCCTTCCACCCTCACCCCACCCTGGAAATAGTTCCTTTATACCTGGGGTTCTGACATCATTTCCTCAAGAGTGCAAGGTGCATATCACTATCATAGCCTCTCTAGCACACTGCACTGACAATATAAGCATACACATTGTATAATATATATATTTCTATATAACAAACCAATCACACACACAAACACACACACAAAAAAAAAGTAGATAAACATGTGGGGAGTTGTGCAATGTAATGGCTGTGGGGCAGCAGTCTTCCGGGAGTCTTTCTGGAGGCTGAGATGCTGTCCTATTTGTAGATAACTCTCTGTCTTGAGGGAGGAAGTTGCCCATCTTCAGGCCACACTGGACAGTAGTAAGGGAACATTCCCCCAGGCCTCACTGGATGGTAGGAAGGGAACCTCCCCCATCCAGGGTACACCAGAGCCACCACCACTACCTCAGAGGTTGTGAAGAAGGCACAGCAGTTGGACCACAGTGGGCTCAGGGAGGGTGAGGATGGTGGTACAGAGGCACACCTAGTCAGTTGTTCCACTCCACAATCCATACACCATTCTGGGGGAGCATAGCTCCCCTATGGATGCACCCGCAGAGGAGACTAAGGAGGCTGAGGACAACTGTCACAAGGGAGGCCCACAGGAAGGAGGACACCACAAGGAAAGGAAGCAGCTCCTGGTGGGGGACTCAATTATTAGGGGTATACAACTAGGGGGAGCAGGGAAAACTGAAGTAAGGTGCCTGCCTGGTGCCATGGCTTGGAAGGACAGGAAGCACATCCTCAGGATCACGAGAACAGCTGCATGGGAGTCTGAGCTGGATGTCATTGTTCACCTAGGGACAAATGACTTGGCTCATCATGAGATTTAGAGCAGTGCAGAAGGACTTTGTAGAATTGGGAAGGGGCCTAAGACAAGTAGCACACACAGTATCCTTCTCTGTGATGCTGCCTGTCAATGGCATGAGTGAGGTGAGGGTACTTTGCACCATGCAGTTTAAAGAATGGTTGAAAAAATGGTGTGGAGCACAGGGGTTTGGCTTCATTGGGGACTGGGGTTCCACCTGGAGGGACACCAGCCTGTACAGGCAGGATGGTCTGCATCTGTCCAGGAAGGGAACAAGTCTTTTGAGCAATCGGTTTAAATGCTGCATTGGCAAGCTTTTAAACTAGTCAAGGGGGGGTGGCACTGATAAGCTGCAGGAAAATCCCAGCCTCTCCCTACAGAACAGGGTACTAAATGAGAAAAAGCCAGAGGTAGAAAGGTCAGTGGGGGATGCTTCAAAAGAAGGTAAAGCCATAAAAATGGAGAGCAATGAGTACCAATGCCCGTAGTCTGAGTAACAAGCTTCCTGAATTAGTGGCCTTGATGGAGGAGGAACATCTGCATATCGTGGCAGTCACAGAAACTTGGTACACACAAAACCATGACTGGGACGTAAACATACCAGGATACACTATCTACAGGAGGGACAGGGAGGGTAAAAGAGGAGGAGGAGTAGCTCTTTACATAAGGGAAGGAATCGAAGCAACAGAACAAATGGGAAAACAGGGAGGAGAAGAAGCACTGTGGGTAAATTAGGAGACTGGCAATGGCACCATAATCTGCACAGGGGTTGTATATAGACCCCCTTCTAAGGGGAGGAAATGGACAAGGAAATGATAGAAAGTATACTTAGAATGGCATAAAAAGGGGAGATATTGCTGATGGGTGATCAGAATATGCCAGATGTTAACTGGAGTGCAGTTGCAGCAGCCACTTCGAAGAGTTGGGTTATTCTAGATGCCCTACAGGGGGATGCCTTAGACAACTAGTATTGGAGCCCACTAGAGAGGGAGCAATCTTAGACCTGGTTCTCTCAAATGGAGATGAAGAGAGGATCACAGATGTAGAAGTGGGTAGCCATCTGGGAACTAGCGACCATCGAACAGTATGGTTCACAATAAACACAGCAATGGAGTCAAGCCATACAAAGGCAAACATACTGGACTTTAGGAGGGCTGACTTTGCCAAAATGGGTGAGTGCCTAAGGAATGCACTAGCAAATGGGCAGGAAGGAGGGGTGGAAGAACAATGGGGAATAATAAAAACTGCCATCACAGAGGTAACAAGCCTTTGTGTGAAGCAAATAAACAAAAATGAAATGATGTAAGAAACCACTATGGTTCTTAAAGGAAGTGGCAGTGAAGGTTCAAGAGAAAAGAAAGCATTCAGGAAGTACAAGGAATCACAGAAGAAGCAGGATAGAGAACTGTATCAGTTAAAGCAAAGGAAGCTGGGAAGGCAGTCAGAACAGCAAAGGCCCAAACCGAGGAAATATAGCCAACTCAGTTAAGAAGGGGATAAAACCTTTATAGGTACATCAGGAGCAAAGGAAGACCAAGGAGGATAGTGAGGCTTAATAAAGGGAGGGAGGGTGGGCAGATGGTGACTGTGAAAAGGCAGAGATACTAAACAAATATTTTGCTCAGTATTTAGAAAGAAAGAGGAGGTACCTAAAACAAACAGTAGAAACACTCTGGATACAGAAGTTGATACCAGTCCATTTACAGAAGAAAGGGTTCTGAAAGAACTCTTAAAACTGAAGGTGGACAAAGCAATGGGGCCTGATAGGATTCATCCCAGAATTCTAAAAGAACTAAGGGTAGAACTAGTGACACCACTGACTACCCTTTTAACAAATCTTGGGAGGATGGGGTGGTACCCGAGGACTGGAGGAGGGCAGATGTGATTCCCCTTCACAAAAGTGGGAGCAAGGCAGAAACAGGAAACTACAGACCTGTTAGTTTAACCTCAGTGGTAGGGAAAATGATGGAATCACTTCTGAAGGAAAGAACTGTCGAGTATCTAGAGGCCAGAGGGGCACAGGACCCAAGGCAGCATGGATTCACAGCAGGAAGGTCATGCCAGACAAATCTGATAGATTTCTTTGACTGGGTGACGGTGACCAAAGTAGTAGATCAGGGAGGGGCTGTGGACATGGCCTACCTAAACTTTAGCAAGGCATTTGACACAGTCCCACACAAAATATTAATATACAAGTTAGCCGGCTTGGGAGTGGGTCCCAAGATGACAGCATGGGTAAAGAATTGGCTGGAGAATAGGACACAGAGAGTAATAGTACATGGAGTCCACTCTGAAGAAAGGGGGGTTACTAGTGGGGTACCGCAGGGTTCAGTATTAGGACAGGTCCTCTTCAATGTCTTTATAAGCGACATTGCAGAGAGACTGGAAGGAAAAGTATGTCTCTTTGCAGATGATACAAAGATCTGCAACAGAGTTGATGCACAAGGTGGGGTGGAAAGGATGAGAAAGGACTTGGCAAGGTTAGAGGAATGGTCAAATGTATGGCAGCTTAGATTCAGTGCTAAGAAGTGAAGGTAATGCACCTGGAAACAAAAACCCAGGGCAAGAGTACACAATGGGGTAAGATACTAACAACAACAAAATGGAAAGGGACCTGGGGGTAGTCATATCAGATGACCTAAAGGTGGGCAAGCAATGTGAGAGGGCAGCAAGGAGTGCTGGGGGATACTGGGATGCATAGGAGGGCATCACCAGTAGAAAACAGGAAGTTATTATCCTTCTGTACAGACAGCTGGTGAGACCCCATCTGGAGTACTGTGTGCAGTTCTGGAGACCCAATCTCCGCAAAGACATAGACAGGATGGAAGCTGTCCAGAGTAGGGCAACTAAAATGGTGCAGGGTCTGCACCGGAAGACATATGAAGAGAGACTTAAGGAGCTTAATATGTATAGCATCAAGGAAAGGAGGGAGAGGGGGGACATGATAGAAACTTTCAAGTACCTCAAGGGAATCAACAAAGTTAAAGAGGGTAGCATCTTTCAAAAAAAGAGGTGTGCAAGAACAAGGGGGCACAATTTGAAGATAGGGGTGGGAGCGGCTCAGAGGTAATTTAAGGAAGCATTTTTTCACAGAGAGGGTTGTGGATGCATGGAACGGCCTTCCGGAGGAGGTTGTGGAGTCAAAAACAGTGGTGCAATTCAAGCATGCATGGGACAGTCATAAGGCAATTCTAGGGGGTGCAGATAGGAAGAAGTAGGCTGCTGGTTAACTAGGATCTGCAGCTTATCCACTAGGTAGGGAAATGGGCAGACTGGGTGGGCCAAGTGGTCCTCATCTGCCATCAAATTCTATGTTTCTATAAATACCCATGCTGGGAGTCATAGCCCCACCTGGCCTGCAGGCAGGCCATAATCCCAAAGCCCAAAAAGGGAAAACGGAAGGGGAAAAGGCCAGATAGTAAGCACCCATACTTGGGGGAGGTGGGTGCTTACAGATACAAGAACTGTTCTGACTTTTTTCCTTGATTCCCCACACCAGTTGCAGTAGAGGGACAGCACATCATTTGACTCACATTGTAAGGACCTATTTGGGATGGGGCTTTATCTTCTTATTGAAAGACCATTGCCTGTTTTATCAGCCACATTTCTCCACCAGATAGATACGGCACTGGGCAACTAATAATGTCACATGGGGGCCCGATGCAGAGATAATCTGGTCAGTGACACACCAAGGCCATTGCAAATGCTATTCTTCATACTTTAGTGGGAAGCAGAGACAGATACAGCATTGAACTTATTCAGAACTAACCTGATCTTAGTGTCCCGGAGTATGTTATCACATTTACAAAACTGTGAAAAAAATGCCCTAAAAACTCACAAGAAAATACATTTTTACTGAACTACATGATTATATTATAATAACAACACAATAATGGAACTGGATTCCACCAATCATATTAGGTTAAGTATGTGATTTTCTTAGCTATTTTATTATAAAAAAAAATTCTAGGAATTTACTTGCAGGTTGTCTGGAGTGTATGCTGAATGTATGTAATATATATAATGCTCTCTTGTCTAAATGTCCACAGCATCCCTCCTAATGGATTTTGCAAATGAGGGAACTTCAGTGTTGGCTGTGGATCCAGGTGTGTTTTTGTAGCAAGCTCCCCAGATGGTAGTTCAGTGTTGCAGCATCCTGCTGTTTATTCTGCAGTCCCAAAGGGACTTCATAGACTTCTACTTGAATCCCTTATTGTTCATAGGCTGGAGAGTCCACAACAGGCTGTGATTATCTACTGAGCATGGACTGTTGGAGCAACCGATTGCCAACCACAACTATTATTCCAAGCAGGGAGAGTACTCAGGTGTTCAGGAACTAGCTCATTTTGGAAGAATGCAGGCTTGCACACAGATGTGAATTTCAACATCTGCCTTCATGAATATGGTTTTTCGAATTAACTGCTATCCTTTGTGTGTGGAGCTAGTGGAGCAGAACTATTGCTAAATGGCATTACCAGTGTTTTTGAGGGTTAAAGAAGCAGTACAGTATTTGTTAGTCTCCATGTATTTTATTCAGCAGTATTGTTTTTTTTCCTGGTGCAAAACCCATATATATATATATATATATATATATATATATATATATATTTTATTTTTGTTTTATTTTATTCCTATGCTAAGATATGGCATTTTGAAATGTTTTATGTATCTACTCATATGCCATTCCTGCTGAAAAAAATGAAAAATATTTTGGTACAGAGCTGTGCCATTCACCATCAAAAACTTGTGGCAGCACCATTCTAATACAATCACAGTATAAACAAAATATGTACATTCAACAGGTAACCTCTGGAAGAGAGTTTTAAACATTGCAACTAGCAGCCATCTTAGATGGCTTGAGCCAGCCATAAATTACAAAATTACCTATCAAGGCTGTTTTAAAACTATCTCAGAAAATTAAAAATAAACAGATGATGAATTTAAGTATGTCAGCAACATAAGTTATACTAAAAAACTGATGATATTTTTTACTGACTAACAAATACTGCTGTTTTGAAGTAGGATCATCAGGTCCCTAATAAGCACCAAATCAAAAATCAGATCTCTATGCTACTTCATTTAAAAGCTAAAAGCCTTTTTCATGGATGGCCCAGTGGCATGGTGGGTTGAGGGAGGGGGCCTCACCACCAGCCACACTGGCAAGCACAGATCAAGAGAAAACTGGGGCTACTCAGTGGCTGGCTGGGGGAAAGAGACTTGAGCATCCTAGGACAGCTCTCCTCCTTTGGGGAAAGGGTTCAGTGTATACTGTTGCTTCACCACTGCCTCATAGAAGCTGGGTGATGGGACAGTGGTCGCTGAACTAGATAGCTGGGTACAGATGCAGATGCATCACAGTGTCTTCACACTGTGCGTGCATGTCACTGCATGTATGCCAGTTGGGGAAAAGCTGTAAACAGGAAAACAGCTCAGACAGCAGATGATGGCAGCACCCCCATTCGACTCTGGACCACCCTCCACAGGCACCCAACCGCCCATGGTGGTGCAAGAGGTAAGAGAGTATATCTTGGGTAGAGTAGGTGAAAGGGCTAGGGGTTGCTACCATAAAGAAGGACTGCTTGAGCAACAGGTGGATGAAAACAGATAGAAAAAAAGTATTTTTGTAACCTAGGTTTCACTACCAGCTCAAAAAGCGATATAACTGAAGAACTTCTGACAGTGTTAGCACCTGAACTCACAGCCTACTCCTCATTGTCAGCAACATTACATGAATTTTTTTCTTCCTGGTTCAATAAGACTCTGCAGCTGTACTGTAGTAAACTTTTGAAAAACAAAAGGATGCTGGATTGAGTGTGTTGCATGCCTGGGATGCATGCATTCACAACACGTTAAGATACATGGTACTTTAGAATGTGGCCGGCAAGGTGTTTGGAATGCAGGGGCAGGCAAGCATTGAAATGCCAATATTGCATGTGATTTAACAGTACTGCAGAGATGGGATTTCAGAATGCAGCAGGGCTGCAGTTTTGGAAGGCAGGGGAGAGGGAGGGAATTTCAAAATGCAGTAAAGACACAAGTTATTGGATGTGATTGGAACACTGACATTTGCAACATGTCAGGAAGGTGAAGTTTTAGAATGTGTAGAGATGTGTAATTTCAGAACATGGTGTAGTATGGCAACCTTTGGAATGTGATGGGAATGCAGAATTTCAGATCACAGTGGTGATGCTGTGACACCCTCACAATGTTATACTTTTTTGTTGTCTATTTTCTCTGTAAAATAAATTAACAGGTTTGCGATGTATGGGGGGGGGATTTAAAATTGCATTCTGTTGTTGTCCCAAGCTAGAGGGCATTCAGCTAGAAAGGCTTCTGTTTAAACATTCCTGTGTTCTCACAGAGGGGGAAGCAGGTTGAGTGGGAATAGCTGAGCTCCTTCGATCTAAAAGACCTACATTTTGGGTATACACAAATGGTTAGGCAGATCAGATGCACCCCGAACAGTCAAGATCCATGGCAACAATGGAAACTAGTCCTAATCCGCATAACCAGTTTGGACCAGTTCTACCTTGGAGTTGGGCTCAAAGATAAAAAGGAATGTCCATCGTGTGATGTTAGAGAGGCAGGGCAGATGATGTATGTAAAGGGGCCGGCCTGACACAAATATTTCTGTGGCTCAATTGCTTATGAAAAGTAGTTGCATTGTTGTGGACAGGAGCCTGCTGCAATGTCTTTTGTCAGTATGGTATGACTCAAGAGATCCTATTTGGGGGTTAGCTTAAACTACCTACTGTGGGTGGGATATTCAAAAGGGTTGCACCATGCGCAATAGGGTTGCACCTGTGCAAGTCCGAAATTGCATCATTCTGCGATATTCAACAGGAGGCAGTTGTGCCCTCCAAGGCAAGCTGAGCAACAGCGCAATGCAAATGAATGCATGCTGAACTGGTGGGGGAGGAACCATGCATAAACTGCACAGCCCGATATTCAGCGGGCTGTGCAGAGTTGTGCAGGCGCAACCCCCAACCTGCGCCTGCACAACTTTGAGCCAAAAAAAAAAGGAATAAGTCGAGGGCCACCCACAGGTGAGCTGCCGCATGTGGCTGGCCCTCAACCTACTCCCCTGTGCCCCCCTGCAGCCAGATCATGGGCAAAGTGTAAACAATCCCCCACCCCGACTGGCCCGGTCGCGGGGCAAAGCATGAAACCCCCCTCCCCGACTGGCCCGGTCGCGGGCAAAGCTTAAATAACCCCCACCAGCCCGATCGCGGGCAGAAGTAATCCCCCATACTGTACAAGGCAGTCCAGATATGTGAATGAACATTCATTCACATATCTAGACTACTATATGTATAGAACTGCATACCCATTGGCTCTTGCTCTGCACCATCGGGCATGAATTTCACCGGAAGTCAGTCGCGGGTGGTGGTGGGCGGCAGGCGGTGGATGCTGCCACCCACCGCTGCTGGGGAGTGGAGTGGTGGGGTTTCGTGGGTGGGTGGGGTGGGGATACTAGATCACCAGGGATATGGTCTTGGGGTGTCGCCACATTATGCAGCCTCCGATTGGGCTTAGCGTCCACTGACCACCAGGGATATGTTCTGGGGGTGTTTAAACATTTTCAGCCCATGAGCGGGCTTAGCGGTCCACTGGACCACCAGGGATATGTTCAGGGGGACACTTTGCTGCCAGCGATCCGGGCTGGTGGGGGTTATTTAAGCTATTGCCGCGATTGGGCCAGTCGGGGGGATGGGGGGAATTTTTACACTTTTACCCGCGATCGGGCTGCAGGGGTCGTCAGTCCCCGATGCCTGCTGCCTGACAGGGTGCCAGGCGCAAGTCCTCGGGTATCGGTGCACCTGCATGCTAACGGCATGCAAATGGAGCCATAAATAGATGCAAATGGCCCCCCCCGCACCTTGCATGAATTATGGCCCCATTTGCATGTCACCTTTTGAATATCGGAAATTTGCGCATGGCACAATGGTACTTGCGCCACCGCAACAAATGCTCCACTCTGACCACGCAAGGTGGCTCAAGTTCCACTGGCGCTTGATGCACAGTGGCTGGTTATTCAGCGAGTTGCTCAATAGCGCAACTCCTTTGAATATCACCCCGGCCACACCCCTGCACAACTATTTTGTGCAGCGCAAGGGCTTGAGCCACAAAATAGCACAGTTTGAATATCCGGCCCTTAGAATCTAGTTAGAACTACTGAGCATTATTATGTGTGAATTCTGTCTGTTTAAATGTTTTCTTTTCCATTTCTGTAGTGTAATGTAGTTCTCATAGTCTTTAGTGTGTATAATCATGTATCATATATAAATATTGTGGAGTATTAAATATTATTTTATATACTTCATGCTCTCTGTGGCTGTGTTTTTAAGGATATAGGTGACCTGAGGAAATTGGCAAGACTGTGATCCATTTCCAGAGACAGGCTACTAAACTGTTCTAAGCACATCTGCACCTAGCACAGGGAAGGTGATAGAGTGGTCTCAGCTCTGACAAAAGAGGTAGATTGTTGGTCCTTTGAGAAAGGTCACTGTACTATGTAAGCAGTGGCTTTTGTGCAGTTCTTAACAAAAGGTACCCTGAGCGAGAGTCACTCTGAGTAGTGGCAGCATATCAGTTTGACAATTCAGGCATCTGGAGGGTCATGAAAACTGGTATCGCAGTGCAGACTGTGTTCTGGGAGGACTAGTCTATGGCAGATGTGCAATTATAAATTGTGGCTTGGACGTGCAGTTTTGGATTGCTATGGGGGCATGTAGTTCCAGAATGCGGGTATACTCATAATTTGGTGATGTGGTGGGGATGCTCAATTTCAGAATGGGGTTACAGATGGACAGTTTCAAAACTTGACAGAGATGCAGAATTTCAGATAGTGTGAGGATACTCAATTTTGGTTGGGGCTCACTAATTTTAAAGTGGCTGGGATGTGCAATTTCAAAATGAAATGGGGTTCTCTGTTTTGGAGTGTAGTAGGAACCTGCTATTATTGTGTTACCCCCTCAGTTACCAACCCAGTGCCACAGCCCTCTTACCTTTTTCTGCTTTGTCACCTCCCTTTCCTGTTGACATCCTTGCCCCTCTTTACTGCAAGGTGTCAGTAAACCACCTTTACCAGGTTGCCCACTGCACCCCTGGTTTCCAGCTGTGCTACTGCTTCCCCAGTTTCCAGCTGTGTCGCTACTCCCATTATTAGTAGCTGTGTCACTGTTCCTGTTCCCAGTGTTGTCACTGCCCCATTACCAGCTAGTACTGGCCCATTTCCAGCTGAGTCACTGCTCCCTGTCACCAGATTTAACTACCCCATTACCAGCTGCTGTTACCCCCTTATCAGCTGTGTATTCATCCTTCATTACCAGCTATATACTGCCACATAACCAGTTGTAACTGCCCTATTACTGAGTATTGGAGCCACATTACCAGCTGTGTCACTGCCCCCTCATTATCAGTGATGTCACCATCCTTTCACTGCCCGCTGTATTATTGCCCCATTGCCAGCTATGACCCTCCCCCCTCATTGCCAGTGGTGACTGTCCCCACTTGTTGCCAGCTGTGTCACTTCCCACCCCTCATTGCCAGCTGTGACTGCCTCCATTACCAGCTGAGGTACTGCCCCCATTAAGTTATGTATTTATTAAAAAAGTGGTAACCAAGAAAGGCACACTGAGTCAAGGCTCGTTGCTAGGTGCGACCTCATGCAAAGAGAACAAGGAGAAAAATACATTCACAGGTAAAGTGCAATCAGTGTAAACAAAACCATATATAGGCAAGTATGAAATACCAAGACAAAATAAGCAATGGGATACAGACAATAGCACAGTAAAATTAGGAGTCAAGATTTTTTTGTATGCCACTCAATAGTGTTGATGCACTTTTTGTTTTATCTGCAGGAGAACTTTGAGTTGGGAGCTCAGTTTCAGCTCCTTGTACAGGAAAGGTAAAGGTAATATATAAAAGTAAATTCTATGGGCTTGATTTTCAAAAGCCCACGATTATTGGAAGCCCCAGGTGCATTGAAAATATGGCGCATGGGACTTGCAGCAATCACCTAGCCAGCAAGTGGGATTTTTTGATGCTGTGTGCCAATTGCCACATGTTAAACCAACTTTTTCTAGTCTAGCTTGTGGCATCCTGGGGACCTGTTTGATGGTGCTAGCGCCAAAGATTTGGTGCAAGCTTCCATACACTGGGTAAAGTGTCACAGCTGCACCGGACCCACTAAAACCAGGCACAGTTGCGGTAAAGATGATTGGCACAGCTGCACCAAACAAAGGGTTTGAAGTAGGGGCTTGATGCAAATTCTGCATCACCCTTTGAAAATTGAGCCCTACATCTATTTCATGATTGAACATATTTCTTTCTTTCTGAGAGGTCAGCAGGATGAGGACTCAGTGAAAGATGAGGATACTGAATTGCCAACATTATCAGAAACAGTAATGTCTGCGATTGCAGGTGAAGTTAAAGCAGAGCTTTTGCCATGATTGAACTTTTAACATAAGAGAGGTGATTTCATTTTCATGCAGTGACATTTCTTATAGTGCCAACTTTCCATGTTCTTATAGTGTGAAATTTCCTTTTTTAATGAAGCTTGAAATGTTGGATGACTAATTGTTGTGTGACCACCAAAATAGGTTCAATGTTAAGGACGTCTAAGGTATATTTATTTATTTATTTATGTCTTTGATGACTGGGTAGGTACGCTGATTCAGAGCATCATTTTCAGTCACAACCCGGGCCACAAGGTGGCAAAAAATAGATACAGGTACAAACAGCCAATTGCAAGATACAATACGTGCACACCCAACAGAAAGGGTGGAGAGGAGAGAGAGAGAACTGCGGTAATCTTATTAATTTTATTTCATTTTTTTATATTAATTCTGATTCAATGAATGAGACTGTCATTATCATGAGACTGATATTATAATATGATGCTCAGAGAGACGCTTTGCTATTGTCAAATTGTAGGCTTTTACTTTGGAGTGAAAATACAGGTTTTGTTTTTTGTTTTTGTTTCTTTATGAGGTCTTATACAAAAAATTAACTTACACCAGTGTCCTGTATCCTACCTTGATAAGGCAAAATATTTTTGCTGACTCTTGTTTTCCCAAATGAAACGGATTGGTGCTTCTTAATACATTACAGACCTGGAGGAACCGTTGTTTCTGCAATGTTGTACAGTGGATTCCACTTAAATGCACACCCAATTTGCAGACTAAAATTGTGCACTTAAAGGGACACTATTACCCCCTTAGACCTCAGAGTGTCCCTGGTTTAAAAGACCACATCTTATGATTGTTCACATTCTGTAGAGACTGCTGATGTAGCTGATTGTTTGATTCTGATTCTTTTTTCTTTTAAACAGTGAAAAACAGACTGCCCACCATACTGGTGTTACCACACAAACACATGTCTGTTTACATTCCTTGATAAACTCCCACTGTATTGCTGCTGGATGTAGGAACAGCCACAACATGGTCTAGCCACTCATTATGCAGTGGGAGTAGAAAAGACTTTTGTATTATGAGTAGCTGCACTGTTTTGGGGTGTTTCTACTGTTAAGGAAATAGGCAATAAAATAGATCCAGGATTCAAAACAAAACAAAACAAGGTTGTTTATAACTATACATTAGCATGCATTTCAGTCGTACTAAGCAAAATGGCAAACTCAAAACATCAACATCAATGGATTTTAGAGTAGGTATGCAATCATAAAATGTGGGGTTTTAACTAGAAATAATGTGATGCAAAAAAAGGTTGCCAATGTCCCTTTAAGCGGAAAGTGCACTTAGCCAAAATTGCATTGATTACGATGAAACGTGAACAGCACCCTCCTTTGAGTGTATCTCCACCTTCACCTTGGGGTCAGGCTTGATAGTAGGCTTGACTTTTCTGTCCATATTGATGTCATCCACACCAAACTTCACCCCAGACTTGGTGCCGTATAGCAAAACAAGGACTGCTTCCCCCTCCTGGTCTGCCTGGAGCTGGTAAGCAAAATGGTCCTCCTGGTTTTAGGCTATGCAAATGTGGTCTAGGGCACTGTTCCCTCCTCTTTACTCATCAGAATGGACACCCTTTGCAATGCCTTCTTCTGCTTCATCTCTAACTCTCCTCTCTACACTTATCACTGCTCTCTCTAGTACTCCCTGTCAATCCTTTCCCTACCTTTAAATTGCCAGGCCCACTGCACCTTCATCATCACTAAATACTAGTTTAACTCTCTTCCCTCCTACCTCTCCTCACTCCTCTCCTTGATTTCTCCTCTTCTTACTCCCTGCTCTCTTGGGATTCCCACACCTTCACTATTCCCCATCTTCACTCGAGTGCTGGGCAAGCTGCATTCTGTTAGTGTCTCCTCTCTCTCTGGAACCTCCTCCCCTCTTCCCTTTATCTTTCTCTCTCTCCTCTTTCTGGGCCACCTGTGTCTGTGGCCTCCATTCTGTGCTCCAATGCTTGAGATGCTTACTCCTAGCTTCATAGTACAGTTAGTCTACTGCTGCCAAGTAAGGTCCCGTGCTTTGCCTTTTTCCCCCAGCCTGATCACATGCTGTGTTAGGTCAAGTGTGTCATCCCACCTATTGTAATATGGTTTCTTCTACCACTGTAGTAATGTCTATGCACTTTGATGTTTGAAACGCTCTTCACATCTGTACTCCCTCTCCCCCCAACCCTGGGTTGCACCTGAAAATGAGCCTCAGCTCAGGGTGCCTTTCCCGGTTACCAAATTCTAAATAAAACAAGCATTTGTCAATGCTGAATGTTGTCTCGCTGGCTTTGGTAGTGCAGGAGTTAGAGACACGTAATAGGAGTGGCAGTGAAGTATTGAACTGACACCAACCCCACATCCACCCTGCAGAGACTGACAGGCATTGGGGTGTGCCTTTGGGTCATCAGCCATAACGCTCATGCCATTTTACCTCACCCTACCCTGTAGACACTGACAAGTGTTGTGGTGTGCTTCAGGGTCCTTGGGCATTATACTTACCCCATTCCATAAGGAAATACGCTGAGGTGGGTGCAGTATAGGAGAATGGGGTGAACTTTGTGGCTGAACACTCCAAGACACACCTCGATGCCTGTCAGTGGCTGCAGGGTGGGGATGGGGGTGGAATGGTGGGAACATTACATCTGATGATCCCAAGTTACACCCCTTATGCCTGTCAGTCTCTACAGGGTGGGGTGTAACAGTTGGAAACCTTAATGTCGTTGGCATGTGTTGGTATTTTCACTCCAAATTATCAACATGGGCTTTTTGTGACCCCACTCATGAAGAGTGGCAGAATCAGTTTGTTAGCTGAAAGGTGATTTTGCACAGTGACTATGGCATTTGGCATTGCAGGTATGTAAACACATTTTGGGCAGGATATGAAAAATGACAACTGTATTGTTCACGAGGAGGTGTAAAAAAATGGCAACATTGAAAATTTGGAGCGAAAATATGAAAAATTGGTGAAGTCATGAGCATGCATTGAAACTGCACAATGCATGTCTGTAACCCAATTATTTATTTATTTTTTTTAAACCACATTTTCAGCATAGGCATTTTGGCAAATCCCCTCATGAACAGTGGCACTGTGATTTTCTTAATCTGTCCCAAATGTTGATCTTCCACAGCGACGACACTATTGTATGCCACAGGTGTGAAAACACATTTCAGGCAGGATGTGAAAAATGACAGCTGTACTGTTTATAAGGAGGTGTGAAAAATGCCAGTGTTGAAAATCTGGCATGAAAATACTGCAAATTTGAGAAGTTACAAACGTGCATGGAAACTGCGCAACACATGCTTGTAACACAGTCATTTTATGGACTTTCTTCACCAAATTTTAAACATAGGCATTTTAGGACCTCTGCTCATGAACAGTGTCACTGTCATTTTGTCAAACTGTCCTGAAAACTGATTTCGCACAGCGACCATGCTATTCTGTGCCAGACATGCAAAAACACTTTTCAGCCAGGAACTGTTAAATGACAGCTGTACTGTTCATAAGGAGGTGTGGGAAAATGGCAATGTTGAAAATCTGGAGTGAAAATATTACAGATTCACGAAGTTACGAGCATGCATGGAAACTGCACAATGCACGCTAGTAAAACAGCCATTTTTAAGATTTTTGTCAACAAATTTGCAACATAGATTTTTGAGAGCCCCTCTCATAAACAGTGGAACTGTCATTTCATTAATCAGTCCTGAATGGTGATTCTGCACAGTGACCTCAAAAATCACCTTTCGGGACTGAATAATGCCATAACAGTGTCTGAATTCATGAGGAGGGATCCCAATAACCCCATGTTGAAAATTTGTTGCAAAAATTCTCAAAAATGGCCGAGATATGCACCAAAGTTGAAATAACCCTATTTATATCATTATATAGCTTACTGGCATTTCTTCAGTTCGTGGTCAGCTTGGAGGAGTGCAGACGTGTTCCCGGTCCACTGAAGATCATTGTGCCATTCTCTGGAGGTAAGTATGGGGTGAGGGGGGTGTGGGGAAGTGGGGTAAGCAGAGGGTGGGTGCGGGTTGAGGGAGGGAGCAGGACAGACTGCGAGGGAGTGTTTTGTGATTTACAGGTTTCAAAAAAAATTGCGGGAATTCTTTTTTACAGGGGCATTTGGCACGCTGGGGTCGGCTCCCAGCATGCCACCTGAGTGTTCTGGGGGGATGCTGTAGCTGATGGGGGATTGGGCACCCCCCCTGGCACATACTGAAGGTGAAGTGGGGACAAGAGCCGAGGGAGACTGGGCTCCCCCCTCAGCACAAAACAAATGGGGGGGGACATTATGCCGATGGGGAGTGGGCTCCGCCACTGGCAAATTAAACTGGGAAGGGGGACTAAAGCCGATGGAGATTGGGCCCCCCATCAGCAAAGAAAGACTGTTGGGGGGCACATGATGCCGAGGGGGATTGGGTACCCCCTCAGCACATACATGAAATGGGAGGGAGGGGGCATTATGCTGACGGGGAATGGGCTCCCCCATTGGCAAATGAAGTTCAAGATGCCAACAGGGGGCTTGGGCACCCCTGAAGTTGGCACTCTGTGTGCCGGCAGTCAGTGCTGCCATGTTTATTGAAGTGCTTTACCAGGAAAGGCACGTTGGGAGGCGTGTTAGTGTGCCACTGCATGACGAGCTTGCCTCTCATTGCAGCAGCACTTTTCTTAGATCTGGTGGCCACTTTATGTGTTTCTGGTGTCAGTGCCTGCATGCTGGCTTAGTGGGGAATGAGGGACGCACCTACTGATGCATGCCCTGTATTCGCCCACAGTGACTGCACCTCCAAATCTGCTACTACTGCAATATGTTGGCTGGCATGCAAGCGGAAGCCAATTTAAAAAATAGTAGAGTGTGTGGGGAATTACCTATGTTAGTACATGTTTGCACATTTTGTTGGTGGGGGGTGGACCTGATGAACCAAGACTCCCTTCTGATCTGTCATTACTATGTTACAATGTTATCTTTATAGCTGACAGGTGCACATTGGATTCTGCAGAGTTCATCAGGGTACATGCGGGTACATGTCACTCATACATCCCTTGATCGTGGTGGAACAGGGGTGATGAAACATAGAAACATAGACTTTGATGGCAGATAAGGACCGCTTGGCCCATCTAGTCTGCCCATTTCCCCTACCTACAGGATAGGCCGCAGATCCTAGTTAACCAACAGCTTATTTCTTCCTACCCCCCACAAGAATTGCCTTATGTCTGTCCCATGCATTATTGAATTCTCCCACAGTTTTAGACCCCACAACCTCCTCAGGAAGGCTGTTCCATGCACCCACTACCCTCTCTGTGAAATAATACTTCTTCACATTGCCCCTGAACCGCCCCCCTTCTACCTTTAAATTGTGTCCTCTTGTTCTTGCACGTCTCTTTTTCTGAAAGATGCTACCCTCTTGGACTTTGTTGATTCCACTGAGGTACTTAAAAGTCTCTATCATGTCCCCCCTCTCCCTTCTTTCCTCAGGGGTATACATATTAAGCTCCTTTAGTATCTCCTCATATAGCTTCTCTTGCAGACCCTGTACCATTTTAGTTGTCCTCCTCTGGACTGCCTCTATCCTGTCTATGTCCTTGCGGAGATGGGGTCTCCAGAACTGGACGCAGTACTCCAGATGGGGTCTCACCAACTGTCTGTACAGAGGGATAACAACTTCCTGTTTTCTGCTGCTGATGCCTCTCCCTGTGCATCCCAGTATACTCCCAGCCCTCCCTACTGCCTTCTCACATTGCTTGCTAACCTTAAGGTCATCTGATATGATTACCCCCAGGTCCCTTTCCTTTTTTGTTGTTGTTACTACCTCCTCCCCATTGTGTATTCTTCCCCTGGGTTCTTGTTTCCCAGTTACATTATTTTGCACTTCTTTGCATTGAATCCTAGCTGCCATACTTCTGACCATTCCTCCAACCTTGCCAAGTCCCTTCTCATCCTTTCCACGCCTCCTTGTGTATCAACCCTGTTGGAGCATAGAGCTGATTTGCTAGCTGACAGTGGAAAGAGATTCATAATTATTTCAGTTCACCCCAGGGAGAAAAAAAAATCTGAAATCTAAAACTAGGTACACCCAGGAATATTTAATTTGTAATTATTAAGAATTGTTATTGTATAGGCGGCTGACTGAAGGATTAGCACTGCCACTAATCTGCTAATTAACAGCCTGACCTTCACAAAGCAGGAGGCAGACTGTCATTTTGGGTTCTGCAATACAGGTTATTCTCTCAGCAAGGTAGGAGGTTTTAAATAAAAATCAGATTTGCTGCAGTTCTTTCGTTGGTGGGGGTTCATGAGTACTTACAACCTGGCTTCCCATTTTATGTTGCACTCTGTTAGATTCAGCCATATGTTTTGGTACCACAGCTATCTCTGTGTATGAGTCCCCAGGTTCCTGATGTTCTCTGAGAATTGCAAACCCAAGGGAAGAGAAGCTCTTGTCCATTTCTCTATGTTCTGGGTGGCCTTCATTATTTCAGGGGAGGAGAACTGGAGCACTAAGACTTACATTCCTCAAGGAGCTTATTATGCAGTTCCACCAGGAGGTTATCACTAGACCAAGTATCGAGATTATGTCAAAGGTTGTGAGAAGGCTGGTCAAAAAAAGCTGATGTATGGCAGCCAGTGATAGCACAGATCAATCATCAAGATAGCAATTTCTTCACAGGGATTGAAGTACAATTACTCGAGTCACCAAACTCTACTGCTTTACACAGTGACAGAAACCAGCTAAGTTTCTCAAGTCAGAGTTTGCTTGTAGGTTCCTCTTATATCAAGTTTGTAAGCAATAACAAAGACACGACAGTGTGTGCATTATGCATAGGGCTGAATGAAATTAGCAAATTCAGATTTTGCATCATTTTTGCAAAATTCCATTAAATTTTGTGGCATTTTCTGAAATCCTTAAATTGGTCATAACTCGGTCACTGTTACAATTAGAGATCTAACATTTGGAATGCTTTTTGATTAGAAGAGGCCCTAAACAAATGCCAAGTCTCATGACATTTGGCTGAGATGTGGGAAAATTACACAGGCACAAAGTCTGGCATGTTATTATTTATGTGAAAAAATTCTGAAAATATTTCTTTGCTACACCTTAACCACCTTTGGAGCTAGATAATTGAAATTTTATGTGCATACCTTCTTGAAAGAGTCATAGAAACTGTTTAATGGAAAGGTAATTGGTTGTGTGAACTGCAAGTTGCAGGAGTTCAAAATTTCACAATTTAAATATTTGTTATATTGTGTGAAAATGTTCACAATATTTGTATGGTCATAGCTCCACTGCTATTGTAGGTATACATTCAGGATTTGTCATGAATACCAAAGTAAATATGTCCTGGAATCTAATTAAACTGGATAAATGTGGCTTGGTAGGTTAACATATATTGATATTTTAGAAATTACTAATTGGCAAAATGTGCTCAAAAATTCATGGATGCATATTAGGTAATGCCGCTAGAATTCCACTTGTGGAATTTATTTATTTATTAAAATGTGTCACCAGGAGGGTATGTTGAGCAGCAAGTTGCTCATCTCACAGTGCGACCTGGGGGGAGGGGTACATGAGGATAGTCTACAGAGATTGATACAATATTACAAAATTCACATTTGGAATAGCATACAACTAAGGAACACATAGTCAGTATATTTGTACAACGACTTTCAAGGGGAAGGTAAGCATAGGGAGTAGCTAGAAGGCAGTACAGCAAATGGAATACAAACAGTTTGGACTCAGGCGAGCTGGTATACGAAAGCACAGACAGTACAATAAGCTTCAGTACAACAGAAGTACAAATCAAATACAAGTGCAATGTAGGTGTAGGGGCCAGCAGTTAAGTAAAGAGGAGTGCAGTGGAGGAGGGGGAAATGGGGGTGAATGCACTGGAGCAGAATTGTAGGAGGAAGATTAAGATGGATTAAAGTAGGAACAACTAGAGGAGAGGTAGTTGTGTAAGGCAGATCTGAGGAAGTAGGAGGAGGAGGAAGAGGAGGAGGAGGAGTGGCATATTTGATGAGGGAGGGAGTTCCAGACTTTAGGAAAATGATAAGAAAAGCCATACTGTCCAATGAGTGTGGAGCAGTGGGTGACCATCAAAATACGAGTGTCTCTTAGGTCTGAGAGAGTGAGGTGGGGGTGGGGGAAGGGTTGGGAGAGATGAGGTGAGGTAGGGAGGGAGTTCATCCTGCCGATATTTAGAGGTGAGTTTGGTGCAGTGGGAGAGGTGCCTGTTAGCAAGTGGGGGAAAGGACAGGACATGATAGACATTGCAATGATGAGCCTGGGAAGAAGCATCAACAGCGAGGCGACAGAAGGAGTTAAAGAGAGTGTCCAGTCTGGTCAGGGAGGACTTGGGAGTGACACCATAGATGATGTTGCAGTAGTCAAAAATAGGGAGTAACATCTTCTGGACAAGTTCTCGACTGGCCGTAGGAGTGATGCAGCTATGGTCCTATATAAGATACCAAGCTTGGGGTACAGTTTTTTCAGGATGGCATCGACATGTCCAGAGAAGTTGAGGTGTTGGTCCAACCAAACCCCAAGGTATCTGAATGAGGTGGTATCCTCTAAGATTGTCCAATCCAGGGTGTGGAAGGAGGGCAGGCCACGGAGCCTTGAGAGTCTTTGCCTAGTGCCAAAGGTCATGGAGACTGTCTTCTTTAGGAAGAGCTGATGTGAGGCAAACTAGAGTTGAACCTGGAGGAAGTCATGCTGCAGGGTGGCTACAACATCAGCTGGACATTTGCTGGAGGTATACAAGACAGTATCATTGGTGCGCATGTGTATAGAGGAGGAAGAGGGGAGCAGACTGATGGCAGGTCATTTAGGAATATGGAGAAGCGAATGGGACCAAGCACAGGGTCCTTAGGGACTTCTGTGATGATAGAGAGAGGGAGGGAAGGGAGGGAGGGAGGGAGGGAGATGGAATCCTGGACACTGCCAGATTGGGTTCTACCTGTGAGGTAAGCCTGAAACCAGGTTGAGGCAGGTTTAGACAGGCCAGCTGCCATGAGTGAGTCAAGGAGGAGAGAATGAGAGACAACGTCGAAAGCCTTGGAGAGGTTGACAAAGATGGAGGAGGTGATGAGGCCATTATTCATCCCAGAAAGTATGGAGTCAGTGAGCCTGAGTACGGAGGTGGTGGTGGCCTGATTTTTCCGAAAACCAAATTGGAATGGGGTGAAGAAGGATGAGTCTGTTAGTAAGGAGGTGAGTTGGGAGAAGACCAATTGTTCTTGGAGCTTAGCGAGAGTGGGGAGGAGAGAGTTAGGTTAAAAGTTTCCAGCAGAAGCAGAGTCAACACTCTTTGGAAGGGGGAGGACCACAGCATGTTTCCAGGACAAACTGACAGTTAAGGATGAGAAAGAGAGGTTGAGGATTAAGGAGAGAAGAAAGTTATTGCTGGGGCTAAGAGGAAGAGGAGCTTTGGGTCAATATCATTGAGTTAGGAACCTTTAAAGGGGTTAAGAGAAAGAACGGCTTTTAGTGTTTCATAAGGGGTGACAGCAGAGAAGGAGAAGGAGGGGAAGGTAGAAGGAGGATGGGTGCCTAAGGAGGAGGATGTGAGGGTGAGGAGGGTAGAGGGGGGGGACTTTAGGAGAGCTGAGGCACACGAGGTATAATAGGAGTTAAATTCTTTGGCCACTATACACGGTCAGATACAAGAGATTTGTTTATTTTTAGCATGGGGGAATGAGATGGGGGGGGGAGAAGACTTTGACCACTTTCTAGAATTTTGAAGGGGTGAGATATTAGTGAGGAAAGCTGATCTAAAATACACAGACTTGACTAGTCTAGTTGCTTTAGTACAAGAATTTCTTAATATATGGTACTTTGCATAATCATTGGGGAGCTGGGATGCCTTATACTTCCTCCAGGCTTTGTCATGCACCCTGAGGCAGGCCAGCAATTCTGGGGTGATCCAGGGAAGATGGTTGCCGTGAACTCTAGTTTGTTTGAAAGGGGCAAATGTATTCCAGGTTGTAAGGAATTTTTCTTTAAAGAAGGTGAGGGCATGGTCAACGGGGGTCGAGGTAAGGGGTGCCAGCCGGAGAGGGCAAGATCTTGTAGGTGGGGGTCAAGGTCTAAGGAGTTGAAAGACCAAAGTCACAGGATTTTATGTGGAGATTTGGGCCTGTGGACCTTTCTTACCAGGAAGATAGGGTGATGATCACTGTGGGCATCTGGTAGGATTCCAGATTTAATGACTCAGTAGGAGTGGGAGGTAAGCACCCAGTCAATCAGGGAATGGTTATGTGTTTTATGATTAAGGCAAGTGGATTCTTGGGTGATTGGGGCAAGATTTGGGGCTGTTATGTCTTTTCATGTCTTGGATGTAGAGGGAGACAACCAGTTTAAATTAAAGTCACCCAGTAGATATAATTCACCTGTGTGAGAGAGGGAAGTTATGAAGGTGACAAGTTCGGACATGACAGTGGGCTGGATATCCAGATGGCAGCAGATACCTGCTATGAAGATCAGGAAGGAGAAGGGTAGGGCAATTCTGATGGCTATAGGACTTCATAAGTAGCTGGGAGGAAGGCTGAGAAAGTTCAGGCAACGGCTAAACTCCCATCAGCTTTTTCTCAATGCCAAGAAAACAGTCTCCATGACCTTTGGCACTAGGTAGAGACTCTCTAGGCTAACTAAATTGCCCTCCTTCCACACCCTTGATGGCTGTAGTCTAAAGGACACCTCCTCCCTTAGGTATCTCTGGGTCTGGCTAGACTAGCACCTAAACTTCACTGGACACATATACTCCATCCTGAAATAGCTGCACCCCAAATTAGGTGCCCTTTACAGGAACTGAGGCTGCCTACCTCTACAGGCCAGGCAGGAGATTATCCAGAAAATGATACTACCCATCTTTGATTACTGCCACATAGTCTACAGTGCTGCACCGAAGTCATCCTTAACCAGATTGGATACCCTTTTCAATGCTTTCTGTCATTTCACTCTGGATGCCCCTTCCTTTACCACCACTGTGATCTATATCGCTTTCTAGCTTTTCCTTCCTGGAAAACCGCCATCTAGCCCACTGCATAAAATGTGTCTCTAAATTATGGTTTGATATGCTTCCTCCTTACCTTGCCTTCTCATTTTTCTCCCCCCACTGTCCCTCTCTCCCTCCTATCCAGTAGACTCCCACACCCTAGGTATACTATAACACACCACCTCTATAGGTCAGTCGTCATTCTCCTATAGGTTCCCTAAGCTCTGAAACTCTTTGCTTCATCAAATCAGGCACTCCTCCTCCCCATGGTCCATGATATCCTGTGAGGTAGGTGCATGGAGAAGGGCGTCATCCATAACGTCGACTCCTTCCCGGCACAATCCCTCACAGCGATGGGATGGTAGGGTGACCGGATGAGGGGGTTGGCAAACTGGGTGACAGGATGTCACTATGTGTATGCGTGGGGAGGGGAGCAAGCATGGCAAGTGTGGGCTGGGAGGGGGCGAAGGAGCTGTAAGGGATGGTGCTGCTGTGGATTGCCAAGCTGTGTTGTGGCGTTGGGGTTTGGCTAGTGGTTGAGGTGGGTGAAGTACCAGGTGCTGGTGCAATTTTATTGTGCCCAGCCCGAACCTTTATTTTTTAATGCTTTCACCCCTCCCAACATGCACCCCCCTGGAGTTGAGAATCCTTTAGTAGTGGGGTGCAGGGGGTGAAGCCCCCATGAGGCACGTCCCTCCCCCAGAAAGCATTAAAATACATGTCCCAGTGCCATTGTCCTGTGCGCAGGGGTTGTCAGAGTGCCAAGAATGTTTTTGGCACTCTGATTGTGCGATAACGGTGATCGCCTTTAGGTGTTCGCCGTTATCACATAGAACCGTCGTCCATCTCAAACTCCCTCCTCAACATCCCCTCTCCATCCTGTAGCTGCTCCCAATTTCCCCTCTGGCTCCTCACTCCTCCTAATTTCCCCTCTGGCTTCCCCTCTCCTTTCCCAGCCTAGCACTTAATGTGAGGAGAAACCAATGTACTTTATTGCACTTCCTTGTCCACATTGTATGTATAAGTCTGCAGTGCTGTTAATTTGCTCCTCTCACATCAAATCCCAATGTTTATCTAATACTACTGATGTGTTGTTTTTTTTTTTACTCTGTAGCTTCTCTAGTTTATATTACCTTTGGAAAGTGTTGTTGAGTATTGTGTGTGTGTGTGTGTTATATATATATATATATATATATATATATATATATATATACTTTTCTATAACACCGCATGGAAATGTGCTTTTGAGTACTGTACTCCCATGTTCCCCTTCCCCCAGGACATTCCATGAGATGAGCAATTTTATATTGTTCAGTGTACCTTTCCTGGTGAAACTTTTCAATAAATAAAATAAAAAAATGTTTTTTTTTGTTATGTAGAAAATGTCTTTAAAACTCAAAGTACACATATTTACAATGCAAAAAAATAAATGTTCAGATTAATTTTTGGTGACATAGTTATTCTGCTTTCCAGAGTTTAAGTTTCTGTTCTGCCTTATGGCATTTGTCCTAATATGGCTTCACAGTTGTAGGTTTGTAGTGCTGAGCCAGTGCTCTCAACCGTGTACGATTCTTATTAAATGTTTGCCCAGTATTGCGAGAGGGACTGTGCCATCAGCAGTAAAAATGATTTCATGTGCAGAGCAGTAAATGAAAGCCTCTTTGTTAGTGTTATTAGTTTGCAAGGAAGTGTAATAAAAGTGGTGTGTGTGTGTGATAGCTAGGGAGTACAGAGAGAGATAGAATGAGAGAGGAGAAGGGGTGACAAAGAGATACATCAGCACTGGAGTGGGTGTTTCTCCTTTTTTTTTAATAGAGTTTTAGCCCCTCTGTAAACTTGGTTTACCTTTTATTTGTTTCAGGACAAAGTTTGAATGCGGGAAAGTGTAAGTGCACTTCTAATTAAGAGTAGCACTGCCACAGCAGACAGACACAAAGTTCACTCAAAGCATCAGGTCAGTTTAACATATTTATTGTGCCAAAACATGGAAAAGAGTGACTCACAGACAGGTACCCCTTCAGGAGGTGCTGGTGTAGCACACAGATCCACTGACTGGTTTTGCACGGTCAGCGCATCATCAGGAAAACCCCTTGCTGATACACTGATGGCATAAAACTGATCAGAGGATATGTGTGCTACACCATGTAGACAAAACCACTAAATGGTCAAATAAAAACAAAGTTATGAAGAAACATTCAAATTCTTTAATGTTTACTCGCACCTTTACTTTTTCTAGATTTTGACCCCAAATGTTCAGCATAGCCATTTTTATACTACCTAATATGACAGGTATAATTTTTCAAATCCTATCCAGAATATCTTCTCACATTCATGCCAACAAATGATGTTTTGGCCAGGATTTCATGAATAACAATTGTCATGTTCATGAAGTGTTGTCATAAAAAGACTGTATTGAATCTGTGGAGTCACAAATCTAAAAAGATAACCATGTTCTGAACAAAAGTTTACATTTTTCAGTAATTACTGATAACGCTGCAATTTTATTCTTACTTCGTAAATCCACATTTTTAACGTACTCCTTTTTTACCACATCTCAGGATGGCGGCTGGTGTCATTTTCATATCTCCATTCAATACCTGTTTTTGTGGGCATTCCGAAAAATCACTTTTTGGGTGGCATTTGTTTAATGACACCTGTCACATTTATATGCTGGGTTAGTAAAAATACTATCTTGTAAATGAATGTCACAATCTAAGAAAACAACATTGTTATGCGTGAGCTTCATTTCCCAGTCATGTCAATTGGACTATTATAACTCATGTTATTTAATTTGTTAATTTTAACTGCCGCACTATCTATGCCAAACAAGTACACAGCAAATACAAACAAGCAAACATTCAGCGTTGGCTAATGCTTTTAAAAGTAGTCAACAGTTACTTTTTAAATCTGAGGTACTTTTTCCTTTCCATTTGGCTAATTAGAAGGTTTTCTGTCTGACAGTACTAAGAGTTATATGCAGAACAACACTCTGCATGGAGGTTGCCATAACTAGCTCTACTCCTCTTCATATCTCACTAGCATTGTGACATCACCATGTCATCACAACTGTGCATGAAGAGCCTCTCACCTTTTGATAGACTGGCTATTAGTGATGTCACAATGAGTGAGGTCACAATACCAAAGAGGACTAGAACTAGATATATCAGCTACTCAGGAAAGCACTGCCTTAAAATAGTTAACCCAATACTGTCTGATAGAACACTTTCTAAAAAGCAAAGGGAACAAGAAACATACTTGAGAAGTAAAAAGTAAGAACTCAGTACTTTCAAAAAGTAAAACCAAGTTTGGTTCTAATTGCTCTTTAAGGTCAGAAGGAATTCAAAGTCCATCATATTGGTACCGTCTCATAATTCGGGATGAATAACAATGTCAGTCTCTTTATCTATGATATTAGGGATGGCACTAAGGGCAAAATGTGCCTATATGCAGATGACACTAAGCTCTGTATGAGGGTGGACACTTCTAAAGGGATACAGGACCTGAAGGAGGACCAGAAAAAAATGTGAGCAGTGGTCCAGGATTTGGCAGCTTGGTAAAGAAAAGCAAAGTTATGCACATTGGAGGCAAGAATCTCAGGATGGAGTACAACTTGAGAGGGATCCAATATCTGCTAGGGGTGTGTGAATACTTTTTTTCCAGATATTCAGCCAAATATTCAATATTCAAGCAACAGGTATTTATTATTCAGCTGAATATTTGGTACTGCTTAAAAAAAGGGCTAGAAACAGCCCCCATCCTCCATCTTAGCCCAGATCATTTCAATAGAGAAGTTCCCCAGCCTCCCTCAATTAGCACCCAAATCCTCCCTCCCTCCCCCCCAGCAGAACCCACATTCTGATAATATGTAAGTTTACTGATTACTTCAACATTGGGTGGCCAGCACAACCCACCTGTCCCTATGTCCAGCCGCCGACTTTCATTACCACTTCAGTCATAATCACCTCGACAACGTGATCAGCTGGTGTTACTATGCAACCAAGCATGGAAGTAGCTTCTGAAGAAGGCAGCCAGCCATGAACTGAGGAGGGCAGGCAGTGTCAATCACCTTCCTCCATTCTTCTGTGTGGCTGCAGGTACAGTGGGGACCACAGCTTTAAAGGTCCTGCTTTCCTTCTCCTACAAACAGTGGTGCTACCAGGGTGGAAGGAAGGGGAACTATCATAACTAAAGCGGTAATGAAATTCAGCTGCTGGCCTTGAGAGCAGGTTTTGCTAGCCACCTATCATTGGAATAATCAGTAAACATAATTTTACCTGAAAGTGAATGCTGCGGGGGGGGGGGACACTGAGGGGGGAATTGGGTGCTAACTGATTGCTGGGTGATGAAGGCTTCTATATTGAAATTATCTGGGCTATCGAGGGTGGGAGGCTGTTTCTTTTCCGAAAGTATTTTCTGAATAGGGTTGAATAGTGCTACTACTCATTATTTGGGATCTGAATAATGAGTAGTGCATTTTTCATGGTATTTGGAAAATAATTGAGTGCCCACCCCTAGTTTCTGTAACAGAGGAGGAGAAGGATCTGGGAATGATGATCACTAGTGACCTGAAGTTCTCCACACAGTGGAGGAAAGCAGCAGCAAAGGCACATAAAATGTTGGTGTGTATAGTCAGGGGTATCAGTAGTAGGCAAGAGGAAGTTATACTGCCCTTGTACAGGTCACTGGTGATGCCACATCTGGAGTATGGAGCACAGTACTGGTGCCCACACCTTAAAAAAAACATTAACCTGCTGGAGATGGTCCAGGGAAGGGCAACAAAGATGATCATGGGTCAGCAGGGTAAAGCACATGAGGAGAGTTTGTGGGCCCTGAACATGTACTCCCTGGAGGAGAGGAGAGAGAGGGGACATGACTGAGCCCTTCAAGTACTTGAAAGGGATAAAGAGGGTGGATAAGAAGGGTCTCTTCAAGCTACGTGACAACCAAACCAAAACACAAGGGGACACAGTCTTAAGTTGGAGGGGGGGTTAGGAGGGAGGCTAGAAAGCATTTCTTCATGGAGAGGGTGGTGGCCAGTTGGAATGTGCTGCCAGAACTGGTGGTCTCCTTGAAGATGGTGGACAGCTTCAAGAGAGGCTGGGACAGACTTAAGAGGAAAGTAAGGATCAGGGGAGGGGTGAATAGAAAGGATAGGGGATTGAGGGGGGGCAGGGTCAGTAGCGTAAGCTTTGCACCCTGCAATATGAGCATACTAGATAGACCAAATGGCCTTATTCTGCTGGTTTCTTTGTATATTTGTATGTTCTTATAACAATGATGTGCAAACATATGCTAATTCATACAGATTAAATGCACACTACACTATCCAGGGTACCCTTTGATTCCCTTGGTAAGCAGAAATGTGTCCAGACTTACCTTCAATGATTGTAATGCCTTCATATCAACTGTCTTCACTGGTAAGTTGTTACATACATTCTGCACCCTCTGGGGGAAGAAGTGCATCCTAATGTTACCTCTGCATTTACCATCCCTGAGCTTTAGGGCATATCTACGCACCCTGCTGGAGAATACCTGATCAAATGGCTCTTCCTTTTGATCTTGTTGATACTCTACAGTAGGCAGAACAGTGAGATCATAACCCCTTTCAGCATCCTTTTTTCCAAGTTCAACCTGTTAAGGGCTGCCAGCCTCTTTTGAAAGTTTTAGCCTCCCACCATTCCTGTTTGTTGGCCCTATGTTGCACCATCTCAACGGCCTCCGTGCTGAGAGTGTACATTGTTGTGATAGATATCATAAAAAATCATAGGAACAATCTTTGACATTGTTCCATTTCACCAAGATTACAGAATGTATACACGTCACGTATTACAATTACTAATGTGTAAACACAGTACTTAATGAGACTTTTTATGTACCCTATCACTACTGTATATAAAGCAGTAGGGTGATTGTAATGTTTGATTAACTTTAATGAAGCAATGAAATTACAGACTGTTATGACAAAGATCAACTTGTCACTTTATGCCTGCAGCAGCTGCAGCTGCTGCTGCTGCTGCTTACACAGTACACACTCCACTAAGGAAGTGCCACCCTTCTGAGTCATAGTCTGTGACTTCAGCCTCAAGCAAATTTGCTTGGCTGGCGGGTCTGTTGTCGGAAGCATAGTATGAGTTTGGTCTGTGAAAACAAACAGAAGGCATAACTTCTGAAAATAACTTTTGTTGAATTTAAAGGTTCGGGTCAAATGATTCCATGGGTGAAAATGTAAGTCATTCTAAATTTTGGAAGTCAAGATGTTTCCTAGTTCCAACAGTTTGGATGCCCAAACTGTTGACAGACCATTTTGTTTTAGACAGTTTAAAATAATGCTGGTAAAATGATCATGTAGAAAAAAAAGATCGACCATTTGTTTTTCATACCTGCAAGCGTGGATGTCATTAAATTTTCCTTTTGTTGTTTTGAAACTCTAAAGTGTCCTTCCCCTTACAGTGTAGACTAAAAGTACTAGTGCATTTGAAAATAATTACCTGTGATCTAAGCTGTAAATGCATGTACAGCAGGAACAGAAGTTAGTTTTGCCTGAGTTCTCAGAGTATTGTACTTTTGCAAAGCATTTTGTTACAGGTGGGCATGCATTAGAAATACCTGCCAAATGAAGACCTATAAGTACCTCAAAGAGGGTGAAGAGGGTACAGCTGGGGAGTCCCCTTCAAAGGAGGATGAGTATCAGGACCAGGGAGCATGTCATGAAAGTGGAAGGGTGTTCAAGAGATATAAGAGGAAATGTTTCTTCACTGAGAGGATGGTAGATGCCTGGAACAGACTGCCAGCAGAAGTGGTGGAGGCTAAAATGGTGGGGGCTTGAAGCACGCTTAGGATAAACACAGGGGTATACTGGAACAGAAGCAAAGAGTGAGGAGGGTCACTGGAGACCAGATAGGGTCTGCAGTGGTGGAATAGCTAAGAAACACTTGGGCAGACTGGGGGGGCAAAGTGGTCATTTTCTGCCAACAAATTCCATGTGTCTGTTTAACAACTTGTCTCATCAGGCTATTAATGAGTTGGTACTGCACTGCATCATTAATTGCAATGCAGTCTGTACTGGACTGACTCTTTTGTTTTGCTTTAGGGGGCATGTACCACCTCATGGGAAAGACTGGATAGACTGCAAGGCCTTCTTTTGCCGACAGTTTTCTATGTTTCTATGCGTTAGACACAAAATAGACTTAACATGAGCTTTGGCTGAATGTGGAATGTGGATACACTGTGCCAGCACTTTAAACTTATTTCATAAGGGTGCCTGGGAATATGATTTAGCCCATCTTAGATTTCTCTGAGTGTTCACAAAAGGTACTTGCATATTCTTAATATGGAGGATCATCTAAGCAAATAAAACTGAAAGATTCTGGAAACCATTTGTGGCAAAAGTTCTTTAGTACACTTGGCGGTAGCACACCAAAGGGATGGTTTGCAAGAAAAGCAGCATGCAGCATCTGTAACTGGATGCAAGGAGAAAATGAAGATCCAGCAGAAGGCCATCATTTCTCCCATGCTTTCTTGCACTGCTGTTGTAATCTCTGAAATCTAAACTCACTTCTGCTTACATAGAATAGGCCCTATGCACAAATCTGCAATTTGCCTACATGGAAGTGCATAGTTAAACCTAAGTTCGAATGCCACATAGGGGGGTCTGGTGGGTCCCCATCGGCATTCAGAAAAGGTGCACAAGCCACATTCGCATTCCCCCCCCCGGCCATGCAGCTACATACATGGGTGGTCATGGGGGAGTGGTTGGGGTGTGCCTGCACTCCACACTATGCACAAACCCATGGAGGGCAGGGCACGAGGGGGTGTAGTTTATGGCAGCAGGGACCCTGCCATAACTGTAGTGTTTGCCCCTACCAAAGACAACCGCTGCCTCTGCACAGCAGGACAGGCAGACACAAGCCAGAGACAGCACCATATATGCAAAACTGCCCATGTGCACCACTGGAATGGTACCATGAGACTCTGACATAAAGAATACCAGCATGCTATGATATATGATATGTAAGCCTGGTACCATACCAGCGGGTAATTATTACATTATATACTACTAGCATATATCTGTGTGGCTACTGGTGTAGCAGATGTAGCAGCATAGTGCCCACAGGGTTGCCTCCTGCCCTGCCATGTAGCTAGGTGGGTTGGGGCATCACGGTGGGGGGTGTGTTTCATGTCCGGACAAGGAATCCCCCCAACATGATGCCCAGCCCACCTACCTGCATGGTAGGGCTGGGGGCAACCCTGTGGGCACTATGATGCAACATCCACTATCCTGATAGCCACATAAATATATGCTAATAGTTGTAATAACTACCCTCTGGTAAGGTACCAGGCTTACATGTCATATATCATAGTGTGCTGGCATTCCGTATGTCAGGGTATCAGGATCCACGACGGGAGTCTGACAGAAATGTTGTTGAATGCCCCATCAGCGACACCAGCAAGTCGACTGCATTCTACAGTTGCCTGCCGGTTTGCACTTTGTTCTGTTGTTTTCTTTGGGGGCTGCACCCCCCCACTTAAGGATTCTCAACTCCAGTCGGAGCTGATTGCGGGGGTGGGTGCAGGACCCCCGACAGACAGTGCCAGGTTCCAGTGGGTCTCCCACTGCAGCTAGGCACTGTAGTCACTGTGGGGGACCTCGCTGGCGAAATGTCACTGTCGGGGGGGGGGGAACTGAGGGTATCACAGCTCCATTCTGTAGCTGGCCATACTGTGGCATTAGTGTCCCTTATCTGCAAGAGGTCCCACCCATTCCTTTACATATCCTGAGACCTGTGCTTGCCCAGAATCCCCTGTTGTCATGGAGCAGGGGATCCACTACGTGACCTAGGATAGGCATCCAACTGGATGCTCGCCTGTGTCCTGCAATCTGTCCCCACACAGCTGCACACCGGGTAGGCAGGCCCATGGATAGGTGGCTGGAAATAGTGAATGCTGGCTGGTATGCAGCTGTACGCGGGTGCAGGGCTGCATGCACTGGGTATGCACCTCTAGCTTGTACCTGGCACATGTTCATGCATAGAGCCTGATATTAGTAAATAAATCAACAATCATCATCATTTTATGTTTCAGAGCACATGTTAAACATGGTAGTTATTTGGTAATAGCTGCATAAAAACATAGTAACTATTGGTATTACCATGTAACACACATGTAATAACTAGGTAGTTTCACAGCAACTGCATGTACTGTGTAGTTACATACACTGGGATCTTGGAACCCAGCATAGAATAACAACATGCATACCAAGAGCTAGGAATAAATTGTATGAGGACAGACTTAGAGAAATAAGCCTTTTCAAAGGAAAATAGGAGATTGAAGGGAGAGCTGAGAGCTACTGCATCTATATAAAGTAACTACTGATAAAAATATTATGGATGAACTAGGCATGGCATTTAAAATTCAGACACATACTCTCATGCTTTTTTAACGGTTTTGCATCTGTGCTTTTTTAATGGTTTTGGATCTAAGCAAATGCGTACGTGTGTGTGTGTGTGTGTGTGTGTGCGTGCACGTGTGTTTTTTTTTAGCAACCAGATTTCTCATCCAGTCTGTGCTACACTGTACAGGTACAATGATATCTCTCTCCTGCAGATTCTGCAGTTCTTGCTTTAATGGTTTTACCAAATCTACTGGCACTCTCTTTTTTAGCAGCTTTACTGCTTCCTCGGATGCATCCACATTCAACTTATATTTCTGTTCTAAGCAACCATCTTGCTGGAAGAGATCTTGACATGTCTGTTATTTTCTTTAAATCCCAAGATTAGTTTTCTTCTAATTCTTGTAATGTCTCTAATGCACTCACACTTTTTATACCGAACCTTTATCAGTTCCATAACCTGCACCACACTAGTACCCAGTAGAGGGGTTTGACCTTTTTTTTTTTTTTTTTTACTTTTCTTTATGCACCCTTTGGCCCCGGGCATCCTTCTGGGGTACTCACTTGGCAGAGGCCTCTGCTCCCTGCCTGAACCCCAAGAGACTAGCTTCCTCCCCTGAACACCCAGGCAGGTCCAGCCCCTGGATCACCCCCCCAGGGCAGGCCCGCCTTCCTGTGGCAGACTTTCTGAAGTTAGAGGGGCCTACCTGGGTGTCGGGTCAGCCATGGAGTCCCCTGGTGCACTGGGCTGGTGGTGGGATGTGGGCCTGCCTCTGGAGTCCCCTTCATCTCTGCAGTGCTGCAGAGAGATTTTCTGTGGTGTTTTTCCCCCTCAGAGTGAGGTGTGCAATGACACCTGGGCATGGCTGCCCTGCTGGCATCTGTCACACTCCATCCCTTATGCTGGCTGATGTATCTGCAGTGCACAGATCACCATTGGGGGCTGCCAGGACATTGAGTGACCCTTGATCCCTCCCCAGGGAGAAAAGAGCTGTCTGACAGACACTCCATCCTCTCACTCCCCTGCCGACCCCCGGCAACCCGAGTCCATCACCGAACCCAGGTTGCTGGCATTGGAGCAAGGTGTGGCATCCAGCACCTCAACTCTCAGTGCCACCAGGCTGGCCAGTGTGACCTTCTTGCACCACCACAAATTATACTCGGTACAGTATATTATTTTTGGAATTTCTTGATTTCAGCTTTCATGTACTACAGTAAGTGGCTTTATTGTTGTATTATTGTACCTCATTAGCATTTGTCTCCTCTTTATTGTCAGTGTTTAAGAATTCACCAACTGAAGTAGAACAGCATAACTACTTGCACCACTATCCAAGTGAAATTTAATCATCACCTCGTCAACCACATCACTGTAAACAATTGTTTTTAATACTTTGGCTTTCTGTGCTGTGTTGTGTTTACAGTTTTCTTTTCTTGCTCCACTGATATCCTCACAAAACAATTTATCCGAGTCTGCTTTTCCTAAACCATACACTTTATGCTTCCTTGCTTGTCACTTAGCTAAGCGCTTAGTGGAAAAGTGACTGAATTTTTGACCATTTTTACACATTTGCATGAAAGCTGGCCACTTCCTATTTTCTCATGTTTTTCTTCTACAAATTCTGTGTGATATCAGAATGTCAAGGCCTGTACTAGACTTCTGTGCAGCTTCCTTCTTTGCCTTGTCATGTGTACTTGCTCAGTCATGAGCCCCTCTGTGACTTGAGTTGTTTCCCTCCACAGTTTGGCTGCTCTGCATGTCTGCAAACTTTTATCAAGGGTCAAATGTCCTTCCCTCAATAAATGTCTCATGTGTGTGAATCTCAGATGCCACGTACTGTGTGATATCTTATAAGAGAATGTTTAATATCCCCCAAATGGCAGCTTGCAGGCAACATTCTCAAATCTGTGACATACTTGTCTATGTTTTCTTCGGACTCCTGGTTTCTTGTGAAAAACTTATATCTTTCCACTGTCTCATTTTTTTTTCCATTATGATATCCATCAAAGTTCATTTATTTCATTAAAGTTTATTTATTCGAAAGTATGTCGACCCTGGGATACATCTGCATTCAGTACTTCACCCACTTCTCACCCCCTTTTCTTCAGTGAGATAATAAAATAGTTTTAGTTCTGCATATTTATCTTTCATAGCATTGTCCACATACAAATTAAACTCTTCTCTCCCCCTCCTCCAAGCCTGTGCTAGATTTTTTGTATGTATATCTAATCTTTGTGGAAGTTGCAGCCCATGTGCCATCTTGTCTTTTACACCAAAAAGATTTATCATCTATCTTTTATTTTGAAAAGTACTCATAGCCCTTATGACTTTGGTTCTCTTCCACTGCTTTCACTTCGTTTACAGGGTCCTCAGTTCTTTTTCACCATGCAACCAATCTGACCACTGCCACCATGTTTTACAAACTCTTGCAAACTTCTTGACTTGTGGACACTAAACAGTGAATGACACAGGAATCAGGATTAACAACTCAGTTTAATTGCATCTTCAATGCAGTCTGAACAAACACATGGCTGCTGTATCAGGAGTGTATCATCCTATCTCATTACAGTCTGCAGTCTCACGGTCACACACACACACACACACACACACTCTGACTCCTGCTTCCTGTGCTCCCCATTTATATGTATAATGTTTCCCTAATGTTTTCTTAGTGTAAACACATGCTTGCTTAAGGTTCCACTAACATGTTACACTTGCAGGATAACTTTTTTAAACTCGCAGTAAATCCCCATCATTGACAGTAGCACCCATTATTTCCGTAAGCACATGGTCCTGTGTGAGTTTTCCTGTCTATAACTAATACCAAGTATCCTAGGCTACTGAATACTGTGTAGCTCCATGAGATATAGATCAGGGCCACTGAAGCAGAACCTCAAGGTGCTACATCATAGTACCAGAATCTACAAGGCTACTACTAAATCTGATACAGTACATGCCTCTTCAAAGTAGAATTTATTTTCTTTTACGTAACTATATGTTTTTATTTTAGTACAGTAAGGGGGGGCACAAAGAAGTCATGAAATATGCAGTTTCTTCAGAAACATAGTTTATTTCCTGGTACGTGGTGTAGGCATAACATCATTCTCTGCGTTTAGTCTAAAATGTATAGGCTTCTTCAGGAGATTCCCTAACTGTCCTAAAAAAAGTAATATATTTAAAGTGATTTATTGAGATTCCGTAAGTGCCTTTTTCACACAGTATGCCATTGCCACCCATGCTTCAAATGTTGAAGCTGTAATTTTAAAAAAAAAAAAAAAAAAATCTGTCATAGTCATTTTTTTTATATTTTATCAGCACTTTGTTTCTGCCTGCCTTCCAGTTTTCTGTGTGTGGCCACACCCCAAGAAAGATGTCATGCAAGGGATCTGTCAATGTTTTACATACAGCAACAAGGACTTCTGGGTAAATTATACAGTTGACTTAAATGTTCATTGCTAAGAGGTGCAGTCCCTTATTTTGGTGGTGGTGACTGCAGTATAGCACCTAATATGTAGATGTACATAGCAAGGCATTGTGGGAACAGTAAGAAGTTGTTTTTCAATTTCCTTACTGTGAGGTGCAGTCTCATAGTTCTTTTTCTGTTATTTAAAGTTTATTACAATTTTTTTACATATTAGAGACAGAACCATACAGGGTAAATCTTTACATCAGTTATAGTATAGTGATACAATGGTACTGTCCACCCTTTCCTCGCAGTCTCATAGTTCTATAGTGGCTTCAATAATAAAAGCCCTCATATGTTTATTTTCAAAACAAGGCATTGTGAATATAGTCTCTAACTGACAAGATTTCTTTAATGAGAGATGTAGTCTCCCAGTCTCCTATTTCTGTAGTGATCACAGAAATATAATAGCCTGTATACTAATTTACATAGTGAGGCATTGTGGGTACAGTATAAAGCTGATTTTTCTGTCTTTCTAATCAAAGTGCAGTCTCCTATTTTGGTAGTGTTTACAGCAGTACAGTCTGTAGAAAAGTTTCTGGAAACTTTTTGTGATGCAGGTAGGCCAAAAAGATAATTTGCCATTCTGTATAGATGTTTCACTTTTACTGTCTGCTGGTGAAGTGACAGGTCTGATGTGACAGATCCTGTCAGAAAGTAGGAATGTGATAATACTTTTCTACTTTTATGTTGGCTTGCCACGCTTGTGCGGCAGTCAACATATTGGGAAAGTGCAGCTTTGGGGGCACGGCTGCTGTTGGGCAAATGCAGGACACGCAACAGTAAGTGCGTCCCTCATTCCCCAATAAGCCAGCATGCTAGTGCTGACACCAACATTATGTAAAGTGGACAAAACTTCTAAACAAAGTGCCGCTGCAATCAGAGACAAGCTTGTCATGCAATGTCACTTTGTTTTGAAGTTATGTCCACTTTACTACGTGCCGTCCCCCCCAGTACAGGGTGCCACGCTGGGAAGCCCAGTGTGCGGCTTCGATACCATGGCCGACGGGTGCCCAATCCCCGTCAAGCTCCACGCCCCAGCCATCCTTCTGCCCGCTGGGAGCCCACTTTGTGTGGCAAACGTCTCTGCCGTCTTTTTTTTTTTTTTTTAAACCTGCAAATTAAAACAGTCCCCGCAGTGCTTCTCCCTGCCCCCTCCACAACCCGCACCCACCACTGCACCCTGCCTCCCATGCCCCTCCTCCCATGCCTCTGGAGTCCGGTGCGATGGTCTTGATGGACCGGGAACACGTCTGCACTCTTCAAAGCTGACCGCGAACTGAGGAAATGCCGGTAAGCTGTATAATGGGCTAGATAGGGTTTTTTCAACTTTGTTGCATATCTCAGGCATTTTTTGGAATTTTTGGCACCAAATTTTCAACATGGGGTTTTTGGGCCCCTCCTCATGAATTCTTTCACTGTCATGGCGTTTATCGGCCTCAAAAGGTGATTTCACAGTCACTGCGTGAAATCACCTTTCGAGGCCGATTAACGAAATGACAGTGGCAGTGTTCATGAGGTGCCCTCTTAAAAAGCCAAAGTTCCAAATTTGGTGGAAACAATCCAACAAATGCCTGTTTTACGAGCGTGCATTGCGCAGTTGCTACGCAAGCTCGTAACTTCGCACATTCACAATATTTTACTGCCGGATTTTCAGCATTGTCATTTTTGTACACCTCCTTGTGAACAGTACAGCTGTCATTTTCTACATCCTGCCCGAAATGTGTTTCCGCACTTCCGGCGCACAATAGCACAGTCACTGTGGGAAATCAGTGTTTGGGCCAGATTATAAAAATGACAGTGTAACAGTTCATGAGCAGAGGACCTAAAATGCCTATGTTGAAAATTTGGTGATGATACTCCATAAAATAACTGTGTTACGAGCATGTGTTGGCAGATTGCACACATGCTCGTACCGTCGTGCATTTGTGATATTTTCAGTCTGGATTTTCACCATTGCCATTTTTCCACACCTCTTGATGAACAGTATAGCTGTCATTTGACATATCATGCCCAAAATGTGTTTTCGCACTTCTGGCGCAGAATAGCGTGGTTGCTGTGCGAAATCACTTCTTGGGACGCTTTGAGGAAATAACAGTGACACTGTACATGAGCAGAGGTGCTAAAATGCCTATGTTGAAAATTTGGTACTGACTGACCCATAAAATGGCAGTGTTGCAAGCGTGCATTGCATATTTCCACACACACCCTAGTAGCTTCGCCAAATTTGCTATATTTACATGCCACATTTTCAACACTGGCATTTTTTTACACCTCCTTATGAACTGTGCAGCTGTCATTTCTCACATCCTGCCCAACATGTTTTCCCACACTGCACTACCAAACACCCAAAGGGACACCCTAATGCTTGTCACTCTGCAGGGTGGGAGTGGGTTGGCATCAGTTCAATACTTCACTGCCATTCCTATGATGCATCTGTCTAACTCCTGCACTACCAATGCCAATGCCAGCAAGCCAACATTCGGCATTGACAAATGCTTGTTATGTTATAGGGCCTGAATTATTGTAAGTAGTTCAGGAGTGTAATTATGGGTCAATGTTTACATGGTTCTGAGCTGCTTTCAGCCAGTCAAATCACTAGAATTGTTCTATACATGCTATAATGCTAGATATACTGTAGCTACTTGCAAACAATGTAAGGAGTCCGCTAAAAACTGACAGTGTCCCTTTAAAAACTTTGTTTCCCTTGCATGATGTCACTATTGGGAGTTGCAGCACTGAGAAAAAAGAGACAAGGTTATGCAAATGAAGCAGAGCACAGAAATAAAAGCATTTTTTTCATGGAAAACAGCACTTTTTCGCTGTTTGAATGGCAGGAGACTGATTCACAACTCCTACAGTTTACTACTCCCATTTGCTATGGCAAACCTCAGAAAATCACATTAATTAAATGACTATTTCAAATGCACAATAAATAACATTTAAATTGACTGATTTTGTTTATGCAGTCATAAACTACTTATAGTTTGCTTGCAATGCTTACATTTCAGATATAGTTTTCAGCCTCAAATAATGTATAGTGTATGCCTCTAAAGCATGTACAGCAAATTAATATTCTTAGACACTGAGTTCAGGTCAAGAGAAATACATTTCAAGCTGTGAAGCACTCCTCTCCACCAAGCAAGGTCACCCCGTGTCAAAATTAAAACAGGACATTATCTTTTCTGCCATCTAACAGGTAAGCAATAGCCCACAATAGAGTGTGTGGTTACTGCGGATTAATCAACACTCCAGGTGTGTTGTGAGGCATGAGGCCACAGGCCGAGTGCCCTCACAGCACCTGGGGTATTGATTAATTCCAAATAACTGCACACCTTGGAGTGAGTCATTGCGCTTATAACATGGAGTCTGCTCAAAACATGGGGAAAACAACATAAAGGGTGTTTCTCCCTGTTTAAATAACAAAAAAGGGAATGTATCCCGCCACCTGGAAAAATAGTGCCCCACAAAATACTACAGATGACAGTGGTTTGATGTACAACCAAATGTCAGAAATCCAGTACTGACATACTTTCTGGCATATGTAGTGCATACAAGGCTTTCTGACACTGTTAACACCCTGTACTGTCTCCCTCTGTCACACACACACACCACTGCTCTGCACAACATGAGTACCTCTGTGCTGTCACTGTGTCCCGTATGTCTCTTGATGTGTCTTGCACACATAACGCTCCACTCTCCAGGCGTTGGAGCTTTAATGACATTTGTTTTAGTCTAGGTATTTCCTTCTTTCAGTTAATTTTAGGAGCGGAGAGATCGGGGATCCGCAGTCGGAGTGAAACTATCAGCAGGGGAACAGTGCAGCAAAATGGGACAAACTTTTACTTACAGGCTGGCATTGCAGAGGAACTGCAGTAGAAGTAATTTCTTTGAAAGGGTATATGCCAATTTCTAGCACCTGCCTCTCGCTGTGGGTGTAAGGCTGTGCTGATTTCCAGCACCTGTCTGTCGCTCTGTGTGTCTCCCGGCTGTGACTTTCTCTCTCTCTCTCTCCACACACAGGTGAGCAAGACTGCTCACTCCTTGATGCCAGCATCTTTCCAACAGGCTGTCAGAAGGGGTGGGTGTGCAAAAACAGGCAATGGACCACAGAGACAACACACTGTGTTGCTGTCTCAGTGTCTCTCTCAGTCTCTCAGTCTCTCAGTCTCTCAGTCTCTCTCTCAGTCTCTCAGTGTCTCTCTCAGTCTCTCAGTGTCTCTCTCAGTGTCTCTCTCAGTGTCTCTCTCTCTCTCTCTCTCTCTCTCTCTCTCTCTCTCTCGCCATGACAGGAAGGCTCTAGCCAGGTGCTCAAACAAGTGCTGCAGAAGAGAGAAACTGGACCAGAGACACTGGGGCTGTAAGTGGAGTGCAGAGCACTGGCCCAGGTGCAGGGCACAGTGTCAAATTGTCTTCACTGTCTCCCAATTTCAAGCTACCTGCTGCTCACTGGGAACTGATAGTTTTGCGGGAGGGGCAGGGCTGCACAGGGTACACAGGGAACAGCAGTTTATAACCAGAAGCAAGAGGAATGGCTGCATGACCAGAGAGAGACAGAGAAGTGACTGGGCTGCTGCTTGTTTCTTAAAAGCAGTGTATCACCTTGTCTCCTGCTAGCATGCAGATCAGAGCTCACTATCACACATTTCCTCTACTGTCCTAACTGAGGCTTTTGTTGTCTCTCCCCATGGCATTCATTGGTTTGGAGCTCTGTATGCCCCCTCTCTTTTGCTCACTGCCCACTCTCTCAGCACCGCCTTGCACTGTTCACTAAATGCTGTCACTCTTGATCTGTCTTTGGGGGGGGCGATCACACCTGGACACATTGTGCACGCTCTCTCTCTCTCTCTCTGTCTGTCAGGGTGCTGGTACAGGATGGGATGGGCACTTTCGCCCACTCAGCTGCCTCCTGCTCACAGTCTCACCTGTGTCAGTGTCACAGAAGGAACAAATGCTGTAGCATGGGACTGCCAAAGTGTGGTGGTGCCACTGACAAAAGTTGGTACTACCCTGTGGTACCATCACCTCATAACATGCAGTGCGCACACTGACTGACATGATTGTTGGAGCAGCACTCCCGCTCCTCAGTCACTGTAAGCTTGGTCCTTAGAGATCTGCCTGGGGGGTGGGTGGGGAGCCACTGCTCACTAAGCTGCCTCTCAGAAATTGCTGCTTTTGACGTTCATGCCGTTAGGCAGGAAAAGAGACCCGTTCTGCCCACTGATGTATTATCCCCACATACTCACATCAACTGTGAGTATATGGTACATTAATGCATGGTCAGGTGGCAGCGCTGCACCAATCATGTCACTCAGAATGCTCACCCCATGTTATAAAGCAAATTATTAGGTAGGCGCCTACGTGATCACATGACAACAGTTTGCTTTGCTTCTCAGAGGCCATGTATACCTAATCTGCTTGGTAGAATTAGTAAAGTCCTTAATGGACATTTAGTCTTTAAAAGGTTTTGACTTTTGCAGTGAAGTTAATCTGATAATAGTAAACTGAAGGAGAGTTAGCACTTACAAAGTTTTCCATTTCAGCAGTCCTCTTTCTAGCTTACTGGCATGCTTGAATGGTTGAGCAGAGCTCTGCCTGTATGTTCCTCTTATGTTAACTGCCACAGCCCTACATCAGCTACATCACGCGTGATGATGTCAGCTTGATGTGTGTGGCACTAAAATCAGTGCAAAAAGGTTGCTAGGTAACCGTACACAAACCAGAGCCATAAGAGATGGCTCCGATTATGAGTCACGGTGGTGAGCATGTAACACAGGACAAGCTAGACTACCAGGCTCCTAGGCTCTAAACACATGCTGTTTTGCATTACATGAACAATATCAAAAGAACAGAAAAGGTTTCTTGGTTTACATTCCATAGTGATCCTTCTAAGCTCCCTGTTTTATTAACATCATTTCTAATATTTTATTTATTTTATTTAGTTTTTGTTTACCGGGTAAGTGCACTAGCCAACAAATGACTATTTTCAGGCACGACCCGGGAGAGTACAAGGTAATACATATATAAAAGTATTTCAGAAATCCATGACAGCAGTCAATATAGCTTGTTCTTAGCCATGTAGTCAAAGATGACAGTAAATAGTAAACAGTAAAGTGCCTGACAGCAAACCAATGTAGCTTATTTTTAGCCATGTAGACACAGATAACAGTAGATTGGCTAAAAAACCATTAGCCAGTATTACATGCAACAATAGCAAAGATACTACAGTCAACTAAACATATCATGGAACGAGTCATAACAGGAAGGGAAGAGGCACTAGTATAGTCATACATTAATATAAGTAGGCATTAACTATGGTATATAAAACACCATGTAGGATAATACAGTCAACTAAACATGCAGTAGAACGCGTCATAACAGGAAGGGATCAGGCCCCAAAGAAAAAATGCTTTGTGCATGTGTCATCACAAAAGGGTACACATTTGCTTAGAGAAGTACCTAATGAATTTAAATTGAGGATGAGAACTTGGGGGGGCAATAGCAATAAGATACTGTAGGTGAAATAGGGGAGTTGAGGGGATGTGGGAGTAGTAGGAGAGGTCCTAGAAGCCACGGGTAGTGTAAGATGAGAGGAATGGGGGAGAAGAGAGAGAGAGATGTGTGTGGGGGGTTACATAAAGCAGGAGATTTAAATCGTTCAGTGGCTGTGACACCGGGCAGGTGGATCACCTGTTAGGTCAGGTAGGGTTGAAACAGGTACAATGTTCAGCCAGAGACAGGTAACATCGTAGCCCACTTTTAAAGTTGATTGTGGTGTTGTCAGATACTGCAGAGTTGAATTTCACTGCTTGGGTCCTACCAAATAAATAGCTCCTGTACCAATTCACAACTGGAGTAGAGAAGCCCATGCTTTGAAGAGTAGACAGGAGTAGGGAGTGAGTGATCCACAAGATCAAAGGCCTTAGTGAAGTCAATGAAGTCGGCCCCTGTTAGTCGTCCAGTGTCCATGTTTGAGAGAGTATCTGAGGTGAATTTTGCCAGGGCCGTTGAAGTGCTATGATTTTTCCTGAATCCATGTTGCACATCAGAGAGAAGATTTGAGGTTGCAATGAAGTCCAGACTTTGGGTGGCAACAAGCTTCTCCAATAGTTTGCTCAAGACCGAGAGAATCGCTATCAGCCTGCAATTTGAGATATCCTTCTTATCCCCCTTTTTGAATATCGAGTTACCCTAGCAATCTTCCAGAGGTCTGGCACGACACCACTAGAAAGGGATAGCATGTAGATTTTGGCCAGTAGAGAGGCAATGAGATGGGCAGCCAGCTTCATTAAGTGGGGTTCAAGTGAGTCAGACCCTGGGCTAGTGTTATCAGAGATAGTTTTTAGCAGTTTGAGGACCTGTGGACTGGTAATAGCCTTGAAGTAGAAAGGACGGGACAGAGGAGGCCCGTTGGATGATGAAGAGGGGTCCAGCGGTTTGCTAGAGTTTGGGGGCTGAGATAAGGTGGGTGCCGGTGGAAAGGAAGAGCTATAGGGTGAGAGATCAGAGAACATCCTGTTGAAGGCATTCGCTATTGTATAAGAGTCATTACAGTGTGCTCCATTGAGAATCATTTCTGAAGGGGTTATAGATTGAGATGTACCAAGGAAAGTTTTTACATGGGCCCAGAATTTCCGAGGGTCATGGGCTGAGCTGGATAGCAGGTTCTGGCAGTACTTACTTTTGGCTTGTCTTATGCGTTTTTTACAGGAATTTCTGTGTGTCTTATAAGTAATGAGATCAGTAAGCAAGCCAGTACATTTGTAGTGCTTCCACAGTTTATCCCAGTGCCGTAGCTCTGCAAGCAGGTCTTTATGGAGCCACCTAGCTTGGCTTCCTCTGACCCTCCTTTTTACCTGAGGGGCTGCATTGTTAAAAGTTTAAATGCAGGAATCTGATAACACAAAGAGACATTAGGCTAATTTACAGTTCTTATTTCATATTCATACATTTTCAGAAATCATATGACTGAGAGAAACACAGATAAATTTCCTTTTATCAGCTGAAAATGGGAAGTCAAAGACTATCAATCCATCTAATAGGTTGAAACTCACATGGCTAAATGTCTGTGATGGTAGCTGATTTATGTCTTTGCTAACCAGAATGTCAAATACACAAATTTTGGTTATAAATAAATAGTTGGCTAAAATGGTCAGAGAGGGAAGGTAACAGTCTGAGATGGGGGAAAACTGCTGTCATTTCTGTATGGTGCCCAAGAATGTGAACGCATTTAGGGCAGGGGAGTGGGAAACATTCTGCCTACAAATTCTACAATGGACTATGTTTATAATTCAAAATGACTTATGACAGCATAATGTGAATTAACAGCAAACAGTCTAGTTTGCGTCCTTGTTCTTTCCTACTCTTTTATTTAAGGCATCCATCTTGAAAATCCAGAGCATCTCTGTGTGTGCTTAAAGTTTATTAAAGTCACCTTCTCTAGTAGGAGGGGTTATTACTTCCAGACCCTAATAGCGTGGGGATGATCCTGTGTGTCCCTCGGTACTAAAATACTCAGCCACAGGTGCTTTATTGTGGATGCTGCGCTTGCATTCCTGTATGCATGTTTTGAGGCTGAAAGCTGTGTATGAAATTTAAGCATTGCAAGGAAACAGTAAGTAGTTTAGCACTGCAGAAAAAAATGTGTCAAATTAAATTGTGTTTATTGTGCCATTGAAATGCAGTAATTTAATTAAACATTATTACATTTTTAAGACATTTAGGCAATTTCCGGAAGAAACCTATACATTTTAGGTAAAACGTAGATGGTGATGTTATCCTTATACCAAGTGCCAGAAAATAAACAATATATCTGAAGAAACTGACTGCATATTTTGTGATTTGCATGGATTGGACTTTAACCATTCTACAGTCTGTTCCATATCCTGTGACTTTGCTTCACAAGGTATCATCATTTTACTTTAGTACATCAGACAGCGACCCAGAATAGGAGGCACTTGGACAGCTGCAGTGCCTAGCTCCTACTCCCAGGGAACAGCAGAGTGCAATATTGTTATACTATACATGCTGGAAGTTAGGAATTAATGATGTTGCATTGTTGCATGCAATGAAAGTTCACCTCACTGTCACTGCTTAGAAGTTCTACACCTGCAATAAGTTAATCAGCTACCACAGTCCATCCATCAGTCCTTCAGTGTCAGTGGCTCAACAGGTAGCACACTCACCTCTGAGATTGGGAGATCAGAAGGCTTTGGGTTCTATCTGCACACCAGGCACTTGGGTTAATATCCCAGTACTGACACTGCAGTGCAACATGAGGGGGGTACTGCACTCCTGAGGTGCCATCTTTTGCATGAGACATTAAACTGAGGTCCCATCTGCCTGTTCTGCTGCTAGTTCAGGTGGATGTTAAAGATCCCATGGCACTTCTTGAAAAGAGTAAGGGAGTTTTCCCAGTGCCCTGGCCAAATTTTCCCCCCATGTACTCAAAATACCACCAACAGCTTAATCAGGTTCAAGGTCAGTTGACATTCATCTGTATCCCCCTCCCCCTGGGTCATGTCTGAAAATAGACAAGAATTTGACTAGTGCACTTACCTGGTCAACAAAAACTAAATAAATAAATGACCACATTATTTATGCAGCAACATGAAAATCTCCCCCACACTGACTGAAGCATGGTGCAAAAAAAATATTATCAATCCAAAAAACAAAGGCAATGATCAAAACTCACTCCTACACTATGCTCGCACTCTAGAATGCGTAGTTACTGCTTACTGTGTATTTCAAGTAATTTGGCTCAGTTGTAGCAGACAGCATCAGCATCAGCTGAAATATCAGCTCATTATCCAAGGGTCTGTACTTGATAGGAAACCTCAGACTGGGTAGCCAGTGCCCTTTAACAGTCAGCAGCAATCACTTCGGCATACAGCATGTTTTAGTTGGCAAATGGTCACAACAATCTGGATGTCTGTCCTGTACAGGTAAGTGAAATTGTTACTATCACAAGATTTTATGACCACTGTGGAGGTTGGTCTAGTAATAGCTGCCTTGTCACAAAATGTGAGGGTAATGTTTTAGACCTTGCCCCCTAGAGATGAAAGTAAATATCTGTCAGACAAATTGTGATGGTCTGCTGTAACATGACTTGCTGCTGTGCACAGTATATATGGCATGTTGCATCCTCCCTTCTAATGTATCAAAAGACAACTTGTTAGCTGAGCCCTTCCTGTTGCTGTCTATTTGTGAAACACAGTTATTGCTACAATTATCAAATTATTCTACATTTCCTTTGGCAAGGACTTGCTAATTGCACAATTTATTTACTCACTGTAGCTCAACTGTGATGGCACATCATGGTTTCAGTAGCTCCTGCTACCAAGTTTTACTGTCAGGTGGACTGCAAACCAGAGAGGTTGAAGACTTGCCCTCTAGATCACACAGCCAGCAAGTAGCTACGATGGCATTCTGAGCCTGAAATCTCCCTATTCAGATCTCCAGTGCTCTACCCCTTCCCACTGAACACCAGACATTGGGGGGGGGGGATGTTTAATACCTTAATGGTCAACCAAAAGGACAGTGCCTCTAGCTTGTACCGGTCATAACTAGAGGAGTCCATTACTTTTCTGCAGATGGCAGAGAAGCTGGCTTCACTTAAGCACTTGAACAGGGGAACTTCCTTACAGTGAGTCTGGTTTAGGATTTAGAATACAGCCGAATGCCCTTATTACTGTGTGTATTCATAACATGTTTTATCAGCTTAGCCCCAACTAATAGCATCTAGTGACCAAATAGGGATAAACACTCTTTATTTGTTGATTTCTGTCATTCATTCATTCATTCATATAAAACCTTTGGGCAACAAGTGCCCTTTTTCAAAGTTGACCAGGTCATACAATACAATACAATACAATACAATACAATACAATACAATACAATACAGTACAATACAATACATTGGTATGCACATAATACATGTGCCAAAACATACAGTACATAAAACAGTATTATCTAAAACAATCACACACTTTCAGTTTATCTGTTTCATTAAACCCTCTTTGAATTTGCATAAGGTTTGATATTCTGTAATACTCTGGGGAAGCAAATTCCAAACTGATACTGCTCTGTATCTAAAAGATGCATACAGATACATAGAAAATGACAGCAGGTTAAAGCTAGTCAGCCCATCCAGTTTGCCCATCCTATATTACTAATCTACTCTGATCGTTTTCCTACATAAGTTCTATAAAATGGCAAAATATGGTTCAACTGTCTAAAAAGAGCACAGGCCCAATTCTCCATTACTAGTACTGGCCCAGGAAATAAGGCTGGGCTCACAGTGCTAAAGGCTGGTAGGGCCATTCAATATGCATCATGCCCCTCACAGCCCAGGTCAACTGTGGCAGACCCTGATCACTTGATGCTATCCCTCTACTTCTTGATGCCATCTATAGATCACTTGCTACAGTGCTCATCACTCAGTGCTTCCTCCTGATGTAGTGGCCATCACTTAATATCATCATCTGATCTCCTGTTGTGGGTCCACAGTCTTTCCAGATTCTGCCACCCAGTACCAAATGCAGTTTCGACTGAGTCCTCCCGTTGTACAGATGAAGGTTCCCCAGTAACCAGTTTAATCTCCATCTCAGTTACTGATGCAATCCACCAGTTAACAAGATAATTATCTCCCCTCCTCATGGCATTCTTGATATTCAGTGGTTCCTCACTGATTTTTCCAGTCCATCCTGTGCTCCCCCCCTCATGCATAGTTGTGAGTTCTCTCATTGAGTCATTACCTGAGTTTAATGCTGTGGACCATTAGCATTATGGACCCCACTTTTTGTCCTTCTTGCAAATGACTTTGCAGGCACCTCTGAAGAGCTTGTGATGCATTACTGGGTTAAAAGCTTTATGAGGTGAAACTTCTATCATAGCTCAGATTTTGGAAGGGGGCTCAGGTTATCAAAGGGTTAGTCACTAGAAAAATGTATGGTTTATTAAATTATGTGAAGACTGCTGGGTCATCCAGCAGAGATAAATGGCAGGAATAGTTACAAACCAAATTATCTGAAGAAGAATGGGCTGATTTGGGATAATGGACATTACATTAGGAGACAGTACTGAGTGATGGGCACTATACTGAGAAAATGGGATACAATGGCCCATACCGCGAGTGCATTTAAAGCAATCCAATACTTAACTGTGCAACATGCATATATTACACACCAGCTAAACTCTAAATTTCCACAGATACATGATGGGAAATGCTCTAGAAGTGAGGAGGCTCAAGCAGAGAGACAGAATTGGAAAGGCAGCCTACTCACTGCACAGTATAATCAGAAAATGATTTATTGTAATCACAAAATGAAACCAGAAATAACTCCAGCATTTCGGAGAAAATTCTTTCTTCAAGGAGATCTGGTAATTATCTACAAAACTGAAAAATATGAAAACTATATTAAGTTCCAAATTAAGTATACTATATACAGTAGTTTTGTATACTGGAAAAATGTAGGTGGAGATAGGTATATATCATACTCACTTGTGTTACAAATAATAAAGTACTGTAGTGTTTCTTTAAGAAGAAATGCTCTCGCTTTTAAATCTGTATAAAAACATATGCCAACACATGTATTCATTGTCCCTTTCACTATCAATTTAAATAACAACTGAATAAAAGATTCATTATGAACCTTAAATATCACCTTAAATTGGCCATACAGAAATAGATTAGTTGCCGTATTGGTCCTTGTAAGAACAGATCCAGAAGCAAATGGTTTGATACCTTTTATTGCATCAACACAGATGTTATAAAAAGAAAACAATGTCTAAGTTTTTGGAAAAACCAAGTCCTTCCTCAGAGACTTATGTTACATTGTCCAAGCAAACATCAATGTCCACTCATATTTTTCAGTATGTGTCTCTAAATGTAAGGCAAATACATATGCATCACTCATGTGGAGTTTACTATTATAGTAAACAATAATAAGCACCACATATTTTAATCATGGCCAAATTATGTATCTATATGGTAAGTTAATAAATAAATTATTTACTTAATAGCTGATTCTATTCCCTAAATATAAACTATTCTTCCTGTTGTTTGAGTCACAGCAGTTCATTATCTGATTTGCATGGTAATGCCTATTAAATCTAAAATGTAAAGTCATTGGAACACTTGTAACTGTGTTTAATATTGTTTTTAAAACTTTAACTGTTTAGGAATTAAACAAAGAAAACACCTGTTTCTGCTGTGATTAAGTTGATAATGCCACATGTGTTTTATGTAAAAAAAATCAGTTTGTTTACTTTGAGCTTTTATCTGTTTTGTGTCAAGATTCCTAAATCACAAAAATGAAAAAGTCTTGCTTTAGTATACTTTGCTGTCCTTTTCAATGTACTAATCTCAAGTTAAAGAATGACTCTGCTCCTTGTCTGAGCAGTTCATGCTGCAGTGTGGCCCCCCTCTGCATTCTAATGAGGTAGGTAAAGCATTGCATCAGAGTACACCTATTTATACTCCGTGCTAATAAACATGGGTGTCATGATGCGTGCAACTGCTCTGACGTCACACATAAGGAACTTGCACTCAAGCACATATGTGCTTGTGGGGGTGCCTGTTCCACGCAAAGTGGCACTTGGTGGAGGAAAACAGAAGAAGCAGGAGTTCAGTTAATAGAGGAAGCAGGATTGTTTTAGCAATACCAAATACAGTTCACCATTTATTATCTGCTCCTCTATTATCCACCACCCTCATTATCCGATGACCTGACCACCTGTACTGTTATCTCTCTTTTTTGAAATTCCCTGTATTATCTACCACCCTCTCTATTTACTATGTGCCAGGACTTTCTGGTGCTCAGGCAGTATCTTTCTCATGTTATTCTCCCTCTATTATCCATCACATCACTGGCACTGAAGCAATGCATTATGATCCGGATTTATTGGTCGTGGTAACTGTCTTAATAGCGATTAGAAAATGGGCTAAGAAATTCCTTGGCTCTGATTGGTTGATACCCCTGTCAAGGTAGGCGTCTATCAGACAAAAGAGCCCAGATAAAAAAGTGCCAGTCCCAACTGACCTGATAACTGAAATCAAGCTTCCAGTTAGAATTCTGATAATTTGGTCTGCTGCAATTTGTTTTCTCGCTTAGAGGGTGAGTTGGCAGCCAACCAAGCCCCCCACCCTCCTGTTTAATATGAACTAATTAAACAAATAACATAAAAAAGCCACTTACTGTTTTGGTAACAGTTGTTTAAGATAGAACTCTCGCTGGTGAGAAACATCACTGTTACACAAGACTTGGAAGTGCTGACCAGGCTGCCAATTTAGGGTGACATACCCCCCCCCCACTCATGATAAAAAAGTTCCCTCATATACAGTGTCCCCCCTACCACCACTGTAGCAACAATAACATTTTTTTCAGTGAATCATTAACAACTTCTCTTTCTAGAACAATACCTTTTAACTGACTGTGCTGTTACCAACTGCTTTCACCAAGTTCGATAATTCTGTTCAGTGCTGGAGACATACAGTGTTGGAAATCAGTTGCCAGAATACTTTCTGGTTGAAACAGCAAACTTAATAAAATAAAATTGCCACTATTTTTATGTTGTCTTGCGCATGCGCAAGCAGTATTTTGTGGCAGTAGGAGATTAGTAGCAGAAATGCAGAAGTGTGTCAGTTTTGGTGAATGCAGGGCATGCTTTAGAAGGTTCATCCCTCATTTTCAAATTAGCGAGCATGCTAACAGTGACACAAGTGTTTTGCAGTACAACCAACTTGAAACAATTTCACCGCTGCAATCAGAGACAAGCTTGTCATGCAGTGGCATTGACGACACTCCTCCACTATGTGCCTTGCCTGGTGTAACATTTCAATAAACATGGTAGCAGCTCCACCATCTGATTCTTGCAGTCCCTAGAAAGCTGACTTCAGGGTGCCCAGTCACCCTGTTGGCATGTGTAAAAAAAAACCAAGATTGTGTGGCACACTGGGGACCCACCCCAGTGTGCCTCCCTGTGTTCAGAAGCCGATTGTATCAGCATTTTCCTGCCCTTTCCCACCCCCATTGTGAGCCACACTGGGACCTCACCCCAGTGTGGAAAACATCACATCCCCAAAGTCATGGGGCACACTGGGAGCCCACCCCAGTGTCCCCAACATTGATTCATACACCTGTAAAGAAAGAAAATGGTCCTTGCCGGTTTTTTTTTGGGGGGGGGACCTAAAACAAAGAAAATGGTCCCTAGATGGCGGGCCCCCTCCCCAACCGCACCACCCTCTGTGCACCCCACCTCACCACCCCATGCTTACCTCTGGAGGTCTGGCATCACGATCTTCGGTGAAGCAGGAACAGGTCTGCACTCTTCAAAGCCAACCACGAACTGAAGAAATGTTGGTAAACTGTATAATGGCATCAATGGGGGAGGTTTCAGCTTAGGTGGATATCTCAGTCATTTTTTGACTTTTGACTCAAAATTTTCAACATGGGGTTCTTGGGACCCCATATCATGAAATCAGCCACTGTCATTTCGTTATTCGGCCCTGAAAGGTGATTTCGTGGTCACTGCACAGAATCACCTTTTGGGACCAAATTACAGTGCCACTGTTTATGAGGTGGGTTCCCAAAAAGCCTATGTTGCAAATCTGGTGAAAAAAATTCCAAAAAATGACTGTGTTACGAGCGTGCATTGTGCAGTTTCCACGCATGCTCGTAATGTCGAGAATTTTTAATATTTATTCTCCAGATTTCCAGCATGGTCATTTTTTCCCTCCTTCTTATGAACAGTACAGCTGCCATTTTTCATATCCTGCCCAAAATGTGTTTTCACACATATGGCCCACAATGGAGCAGTCGCTGTGGGAAATCAATGTTCGAGACATATTAAGAAAATCACAGTAACACTGTTCATAAGTGGAGGTCTCAAAATGCCTGTGTTGCAAATTTGGTGAAAGAATAATAAAAAATGACTGTGTTATGAGTGTGCATTGTGCAGTTTCCACACATGCTCATTAACTTTGAGATTTTGTAATATTTTCACTCCATATTTTCAACATTGCCATTTCTTCACACCTCCTTATGGATGGTACAGCTGTCATTTTTCACGTGCTGCCAAAAATGTGTTTTCACACATCTGGTGCAGAATGGGGTTGTTGCTGCTGTGGGAAATCAATGTTCAGGACACATTAACAAAATCACAGTGCCACTGTTCCTCAGCGGAGGTCCCAAAATGCCTATGTTGAAAATTTGGTTAAAAAAATCCCCAGAATAATTGCGTTACAGACGTCTGTTGCCCACTTTCTACGCATGCTTGTGACGTCACCAATTTTCCATATTTTCACTCCAGATTTTCAACATTACCATTTTTTACACCTCCTCATGAACAGTACAGCTGTCATTGTTAACATCCTGCCCAAAATGTGTTTTCATATCTGTGGTGCCAAATGGTGCAATTGCTGTGCAAAATCACCTTTCGACTAATGAACTGATAGTGCCACTGTTCATGAGGTGGGGTCACAAAAAGCCCATGTTGAAAATTTGGAGTGAACATAACCAACAAACACCTGGGGCTTTAGGGTTTCCAACTGTAACACCCCACCCTGTAGAGACTGACAGGCATCAGGGGTGTGACTTGGGATTTTTGGCTATAATGCTCATGCCATTCCACCCCAAGCCTGCATCCACTGATAGGCATCGAGGTGTGCCTTGGACTCTTTGGCCCCAAAGTTCACCCCATTCTCCTATAGTGCACCCATCTCAACATATTTCCTAATGGAATGGGATGAGAGTAAGGTCCGAAGACCCCAAGGCACACCGCAACACTTGTTGGTGTCTGCAGGGTAGGGTGAAGTGAAATGGAGTGAGCGTTATGGTAGATGACCCAAAGGCACACCCCAGTGCCTGTCAGTCTCTGCAGGGTGGGGGTGGGGTTGGTGTTAGTTCAATACTTCACTGCCATTCCTATTATGCAGCTCTCTAACTTCTGCACTACCAATGCCAATGCCAGCAAGACAACATTTGACATTGACAAATGCTTGTTTTTACTTCTGATCGCTTCAGTCCAAGACTCATACTGCCATTTACAGAAGCCTGCCACTGATCGAAGAGTAGCAGTTTGTCCCTCCTTCAGCTTCGACATCATGCTGTAACTGCCAGCACCCCAGTGCAACCACATCTGATTGTGGCTCAGAATGTTAGGTGGAGTCAGAAATTTTGGGGGGCTAGGAATGTTTATTTATTATTGGCATGGCATGGGGAGGGACAAAAGTGAAAATAAAAAAGAAAGCATGGTCTCTCAGAACAGCAGCACCCTGTACTGGCAAACTGGCAAATGTACCAGTAGATGAACTACTTTGCAAATAAGTAATTTGTTATTCTTTATTTTTAGTCATTTTAAAGGACTTTATTTATCTATTTATTTATGTCTTTTACATCTCAAGATATGACCCATTTTCTAAGTGCAATAGTACCCAACAGAGTGGGTGGTATTGTGCAACACCAGACCTTCCAGGGGCCATAAGGCCATCCACCTGCAGTGTCAGGCCTCATTACACCCCTGGGCAGTCCGGTATGTAAGTAATAATACCTGACAGGGTGGGCATTATCGGGATATAATGGACCGCCCAGGGGCGTAATGAGGCCTGATGCCACAGAAAGGCCTGTTATATCCCATAACACACACCCTGAAGGGTATTATTACACTTAGATAGTGGGACATAGATGTAATGTTTTGGAAAACTATATAATAAATATTTGTATATAAAAATTACATAAAAAACAAAGAAAAGTAAGTGATCTAGTAAAGTAATCCCTGCAGTAGTGGAATGACCACAGGAGGGTGGTGCCATGTTTCTATGAGTGCCATGAGTTTGTGCTGCTTTCTTTTTCCACACAGTGCGACAGGAGAGCTGGTTCTTCAGCTTATCGGCTCGATTTCTGTCTCACTTGTCCCTCAGTCAGAGACAAAAGAGATGAGACCTCTTTATTTTACTGCATATTGCCTGCTTATAGGTATTTTGAGATAAGCACCTCTTTATTTTTCTTTTGTTGAGCTCTGAAATGTGGCCCTGTGCAATTCTGGAACTCGGTGTACAAGTATTTTGAGAGGGAGCGCAACCGCGCTCAGTAAAGAAATTTAAGTAATTATGAAAGGGAAACATTTTTTTAGTATTGTCCTACATTTCTTTTGGACTGTGCTATAAGAGTGTGCAGAGAAGTCAGTGAGGCTAAGCGAGTGGGGGAAAAATGGCAGGTGGCAAGTTTCAATTTCGTGGTGCTCAAGGATTGTGTTAGTTATAGAGTAGTGGCAATTGGAACTTGTTTTTCATGGGGCCGTTGTTGAGAAATAACAGCCCGGGTGGCAGGCTATTTTAGCCAATCAGGATGCTAGTTTTGTTTTATACATTATCTGAAGTGCAATACCACCCACCCTGTTAGGTATTATTGCTCACATATTTTACAGTGCACTACTGAGGACTCTGTTACCTTGGTGAATGGCTATCAGATTCTTAACAACATCATTGATGAGGAGATTATTGAAACTGTGAGGGGTAATGAAAAAGAAGATTCCATATTGGAAGCAAGGGTGGATTTTGACATTTGTTTGCTTGTCAGACCTGGGCTAGTGCAGTTAACCCCCTACTTGTCTATCTTGACTACTGCAGGTCTTCCTTGGCAATCAATGAAGATAAAAGAAATCCCTACTTTAGCAGGCTCTAGTCCTTATGCTAATCTTCCTCATTGTTTCAGATGACCAGGTATGATTAACAGCTCTTTAAGAGATGAAGTTACCTGGCACCTGGCAGTGCAAGGTAGGAACCCCACAAAAGATTCAATGTGAGTTATTACCCCATTGTTAATGTTTCCAACTAGTGTCCAAGCTGTGATCAAGAGTGGACTGCCATTAAATTACTAGCTCCAAGAATTCTGAATTTGTGTCTCCATGTCTCTGTTGATATGCCCCACTATATTAAGGCCCATACCTCTCAACTGTACCACATTATGAGGAATGTTCCTCATTTTACTTCACAAAAACTCCCTGTTCCACATTGTGAGGACTGGTTCCATATTCAGTATTAACATTTTAAAGCAAAAATATAGTAAATGATACAAAAATTATATTATTCAATTTATAACAAACTTTCTGAACATAAATGCAAACATTTTAACAGTGTTCTGAGCCTCCTCGGTAAAGATTTGATTAAGTGTTCCATATTTTGCTCATTTGCTCCACATTTTGAGAGGCAGCATTCCACATATGAGAGACCAAAAGTAGAGAGGTATGTTAAGGCCAGTGTCCCTCATTTTTCTATATTTTGAGCAACATTGAAACATTTTCAGTGACAATATGTTAAGAGGTATACAGTGCCTGCCATGCAGGTGGTGGGTTTTATTCCAGCCTCCCCATAGTCACTTCCTCTCCCAACCTTCCCAATCTCCCAGCTCTGTACTTTCCCTGGACAACACTGTAGGCCGATGAGACAGGAAGACTTGTATCATATGCTAAAATGAACGTAATTATGACAAACAAAGCCAATTGATTGCTTTAAAGTTGATTGATGATAAATGAAAAATTAACTAAACTAAATTTCTATAGTAATAAATGTGGCTTTAGGTATTTTTGTTACCAAACTACACAAATAAAAAAACTGAACAGTTAATTCCTAAATATAGACCTCTGCTAATTTTCTCACATTTCAGCAATGTAAATCTGATAATGAACTGATGTGACTGAAACAACAGAGAAAGTAGTTTATATTGAGGGAATAAAATGAACTATTAAAAAAACTTTATTTAGAAAAATAGAAACATAGAAGATGATGGCAGAAGGAGACCAAAGGTCCATCTAGTCTGCCCAAGGGTTACCAAGACATTTTATGGGTCCCGGGACCTAGCCCCCTACCTAGTTTCTGTACCCTCGGCAATAGGTCTCAAGCTGTCCAGATAGGAAAATCCATTTTGCCTTCACTTCCCATTAGCTCAGGTGTCCCTCAAGGGTCTGTCCTGGGTCTTGTTCTGTTTTCAGTATTTCTAAATGACCTACTCTTTGTCTGTTCATCGGAGTCTATTCATATGTATGCTGATGACACAGTTCTTTTTGCATCTGGCTCCTCTCCCTGTAACCTTACCATCCTACTTCAGTTGGATTTTTGACAACATTCAGTGCTGGTTTAAGAATAATCAACTGCATCTTAATGCAAAAAACAATCACAAGAACTTTTGGTACTCATCAGAGACTTGACAAACTTACTTCTCCCCTACTATTTAATACCCTTGATGGTGCTAAATATTGAGGATGTCTCCTCCTTTAATTACCTCGGGTCTGCCTTGACCAGCATCTTGATTTCTCTGTGCACCTTGATGAAGTTCCACAAAAGCTTCACCCTAAACTTGGTGCTTTGTATAAGAATAAATGCAAGTATACTGCTCCCAGCCTGCTGAGAAATTGTCCTAAAAATGATCCTTCCTATTTTTGACTACAGTGATTTAGTCTACAGTAGTGCCCATAAATCCTCCCTTGCCAGACTAGACTTATTTTTCATTCTTTCTGCCACTTTGCTTTAGATTGCCCCTCTCGTACTCACCACTGCTGTCTTTACTCAAATCTTTCCCTCCCCTCTCTTGATGCTAGGCACTGTTCCCATTGTGTCTCTTTTACATCCAAATTCTGGTTCAGCACTCTTCCCTCTTATCTCAAATCCCTTCTTTCCCCTCCCCCTTCTTTCTTCTACCCTGTCTGCAACAATACTTTCCATTCTCTCTCTCTTTTCCTTCTAGAAAATCTATTTTTGGCCAATCTACTTTTTCTTACTGCTTTCCAAAACGTTGGTCCTCCCTTACCTTTCCTTTTCATTCTTCCTCTTATCCTTTCTCCCTGAAGTCTCTTCTTTCTGACTTTTGCCATCCTACATGTAACTGCTTGTGACCTTTCTGCTTTTTTCCCATTCTCTAGTCTTGCCCTCTTCTTACTGTTCTGCTATTTTCCCTCTCTGTATATATTACAGTGTGTGGCTATTTCCTAAATGCCTTAATTTACAATTCTGCCTATAATATTTATGATTCTGCTTATAAAACTATATTATATTTTACCTTGTTATTTTTTATTGTTGGCTATCTCCTTCTCACCTCTCCCCCAGGACACATCTGGAAATTAACTATTTTCAGCTCAATATTTACTTCCTGGTTCAACTTTTAAATAACAACTAGTTGAGCTCTTACCCTGTCCCACCCTCTCATGAAAGCCACTACCGTCTTAGTACCCACCACTTCAGCAGGTAGTCTATTCCATGGCTCAATGACTTTATTTTTTTTTTTTTTATTTATGCTTTATCGCTCCTCTGCACAGTTGACTGGTAGGTCTGGCCCTACCTCAGAGGGACTCGGTCTCTGACCCGAACGTGTTGGGTCATCATGGACCCCGTCAGCTCCCGGTCTTTTTTCCTCTTTTCTTCCCTGGGCACCCAAACTGTGCAATGGGCGAGGCAGCTGCCATGATTCCACAGAAGCAGCCATACGCCCTGGATGGGTGCCCTCTTCTCTTCTGGGTGGCATGCCAGTGCTGACATCCAATCACCACTGGGTGTCAGTCTACAGCACGGTGCACTCTCCCCCCTTCCCGAGGAAGGAGAGCTGTCTACAGATGCTCACTCCTTCTTCCCCCTGCTGACTCTTGAGGAACCCAAGTCTGTTCTTGAACCTGGGTCGCTGGTGTGGCATTAGGTGTGGCATCCAGAGCTTCAACCCTCAGCGCCACCGGGCCGGCTGACTCTTTCTGTGAAGTAAAATTTCCTTAGATCCTTTTTGAAGCTCCCACCCTGTAACTTCCATTTTATTTATTAACTTGCTATATAGATAAATACTTTGGTCATGGTTAACAATATGTGGTGCTTATTATTGTTTATTATAAAAGTAAACTCCACATGAATGATGAATTTGTATTTACCTTACATTTAGAGGCACGTACTGAAAAATATGAGTGGACATAGATGTTTGCTTGGTCAATTTAAAGTGACATTTAAGGTACCTGTACATACATATAATAAATATTGTATTCAGTTATTTAAATTGACAGTGAAAGGGACAATGAATACATGTGTTGGTATGTGTTTTTATACAGGTTTACAAGTGAGAGGATTTCTTTTTTAAGGAAACAGTACTTTTTATTTGTAACACAAGTGAGTGCACTTTATACTTATCTTTACCTATTCTTTCCAATATACAAAATGCATATATAGTATACCTAATTTAGAAGTTGTTAACATAGTTTACATAATTTAGAATTTTGTAGATAATTGCCAGATTTCCCTGAAGAAGGAGAATTTTTTCTCTGAAATGTTGGAGTGATTTCTGGTTTTAGTTTGTGATCAAAATTAAATAATCTTCTGCTGATATTGTGTGGTGAGTGGGCTGTCTTTCCAATCTGTTTCTTTGCTATTTCAGCCTGGTTTGGAACTGGCCTCTCCCCTTAATCAATCTTTCTCATTTCTGTGATGTTGGCTGAGCTGGAGGTTCTGTTCTTGTATGGAAGCTCAAACAGAATCATGGCATATGATGCCACAGTGTGTGGCATTAGAACCATACTTGACTTCTGTTTGGAGGGCACTGGAAGATTTGAAGGAAATCCAGCTAAGGTTGATTCCTTAGGTGGTATTATTAGAAGATATGGAAGAGTTGGAAGAAGTACCTAAAGGAGCACAAAAATGTATACATATTGCTCTATTATGTGCAATGCTAGGAATTTTTACTATGAGGAAGAATGATACAGTGCCATCATTTATTGTTTGGCTTCATGCAATGGTTGAAGGTGCTGATCTAGAGAAATTTGTGTATTGCTCCAGAAGAAGGATCAAAGCTTTCAAGCAGATCTGGCTACCACTAATTATGTAGACACCAGGGGTCTGGTATTAAAAATTTTGTCCAGGTACAAATCCCAGTTTGCCGGCACAAACTGGGCTTTGCATGGATTTCCCATATTCAGAAGCCTGGTTAGCGTGGGCATACTGGATTTGTGTCTGGGCAATGTTCAGAAGAAGACATAATGCAAATGAAGGGGTGGGGACCTGAATATTGGTGCAGTCCAATATTCAGAGTATGTGCACTGCACAAGGCCAATTTGCATCATCCCCTTGTGTGATGCACATACTGTACAACTGATTCGAGCCTTGACTTGCTCCCGCACAACCCAAGCGGTTGGTGGAAGAAGTGCTTTGGCTCCCTCCGACCCCCAATACAGTAGTCCCTGGCATCTAGTGGTGTCCCCCTTTTAATCACTATCCCAATATATAAAACAGACTTTCCACAGTGTCCAGTGGTCCCCTCCCACCAGTCACCAGCCTGATATGACTGATAGACTCTTTGTGGTGTCTAGTGGGTCCCCCCACTGATTGCTGGCCCAATATGTAAAATAGACTTTCCCTGTTGTCTAGTGGTCCCCTCTTTGCTGATCCCTAGCCCGATATAACTAACAGACTTTCCCTGGTGTCTAGTGGTACCCCCCACTGATCACTGCTGTGATATATAAAATAGCCTTCCCCTGGTGTCTAGTGGTCCCCTCGCTGATCGCTGGTCCAATATATAAAAGCAACTTTCCCTGGTGTCCAGTGATCCAACCCCCCCCAACTGTACCAATGTCCGATGGCTACTGTAGTATTCTCTGGTGTCCACTGGTCCCTCCCCCATCAAATCGGCCTGACACATAGACAGCATTTCCTTGGTGTACAGTGTGTCCCTGTTCCCATCCCAATCTCCTGTATATTAAAGATAAACCATTCCCTGGTGGCCTAGCAGTCCCCCCCGCATCCCCATCTGCCTGTATAATACAATGTATATCTTTCTGTGGTGTTTAGTGGACCCCCACCACCCCGATCCCCCATCCCAACCCTGAGCCGGTGATGGGCACAGCCATCTGCTCTCCATAATGGCTGAACACTAACTGGGCTGTCAATGAGCACATACTGTGCAAAGTATGCACTCATTGGTACCTCAGTCAGAAGCTGGCTGTGGTGGGGAGCAGACGGCTGTGCCAGTTGCTGGCTCAGGGAAGGGATGGGGAAGCAGGGTGATGGGGCACTACCTGCTGGGGTGGGGAGGTCCACCAGACACCAGGAAAAGATATATATTGTATTATACATGCAGATCAAGGAAAGGGAGGGGGACCACTAGACCACCAAGGAATGGTTTCTCTGGAGCTGTGCTCATGGACCTAACCGAGGCATTAGACTTGGTTAACCATGTCTTTCTGATTAATCATCTTAAAAATGTTGGGGTGGGTAATTCTGCAGTGATGTGGTTCAGTGATTGTCTTTCCGACAGATCACAATGTATAAAATTTGGGGGAACAATATCATCTTATAGTAAGATTTCAATACGGAGTCCTTCAGGGCTCTATACAGGGATCTCTGCTTTTTTCCCTTTTTATTGATCCCATTTCTCATGTTGTTCAAAACTACAAGCTAATGCTATATGCGGATGAAGCAGTGTTGTTAGCTCATACTTCTTCTATAAAAGAGATTAATTCCACATTGACTTATACATTTTCTAAAGTGCAGGACTGGCTTTGTTACAATAACATGGTTCTAAACAGATCTAAAACTAAGTCTATGTTATTGGGTTCTGCTCCTAAATTGTGTCAATTTATCTGAGTCTTCAATGTACAAACTGATGATGGGGGTATACTTGACAATGTTGACTCTATTAAATATTTAGGAGTCAGATTGGATCACTCCTTAAATTTTAATATTCATTTGGATGAAGTAACTGCTAAGTTACACTCTAAAATCATTACACTTTACCGTATTCAGAAGTATTTGACCAAAGAAACTTGTATGGCTGCAGTGTAACAAAACCTTTTATCTGTTTTGAATTATGCCTCTATTGTTATTAACACTGCACCTACCTATTCTGTGTCCAGAAAAGATTTATTGCTACAAATGTTTGGTAAATTCACATTACAGGCCACCTATCGAACCCATCGTTGTCAAATTTTGGAGAATCTCGATTGACTATCTGTCCAAAATAACTATAAACTAAAGCTATCTTGATTTATCAACAAAATTATGCAATCGGGTGTCCCCATATCTTTCAGTAAATTCATAAGCAAACATATTTTGACTTTTGATTCTTGGTTTTTTAGTGAAGTTCAGTTGCTCATGCTTTTTGTCTGCACAACAGGTACTTGGTTTAATATCCCAATACTGACACTGTAGTGCAACATGAGGAGAATGCTGCAATCCTGAGGTGCCGTATTTTGGATGAGACGTTAAACCGAGGTCTCATCTGCCTGTTCTGGTGGTTGTTCAGGTGGACGTTAAAGATCCCATGGCACTTCTCGAAAAGAGTAAGGGAAATTTCCCCTGTGTCCATTCACTAGAAATGCCACCAACAGCTTAATCTGGTTCAATTTCAGTTGGTTACCATCTGTATCCCCACCCCCGGGTTGCCCCTGAAAAGGTTTCTAGTCTCAGTGGGCTTACCCGGTCAACAAAATTCAATCAGTCAATCAATCAACAGCTGGTCAACATTCTTTTGCACATTGCATTGCTTTTCTATGGAGTTCTCTGCCTACGTAAATAAAACAAATTCCATCCTATAATCCTTTTTCCTCCATGGTCTTCTGTATTTCAAACACTAAATGCTTGTTCCTCTAATTTGTGTTAATGGAAATATTTATTTTAATTGTTTTTAATATTCTGTATGTATGTTTGTAATGTTATTAACCTTTTCTTCAGGTCATACCTGAAAAAGGAATGTATATTCTAGTGTACCTACATGATAACCAAATAAATGAAATGAAATATCCAGGGGATTGGGATAGGGACATGGATACGAGTCCACCATGAAAATGGTGTCTGTGTGTTAGGGTGATCGGGTTGGGGGAGGGACCATTGGACAACAGGGAATACTACAGTAGCCATCTGGCATGGGTGCCAGTGGGGGGTGGGATCACTGGACACCAGGGAAAGTCTCTTGTATATATTGGGCCAGCAATCCATGGGGGAAGAGGACCACTAGGCACCGAGGAAAGTCTATTTTATATATATTAGGCCAATAACTGGCAGTGGGGGGGACCACTAGAAACCAGGGAAAATCTATTAGTTATATCAGGCTGGTGATGGGCAGAGGGAAGTCCACTAGTCACCTGGGAAAGTCTATTAGTTATTTCCAGCTGGCAATTGGCAGGGAGGGAGGGGGACCACTAGACACCGTGGAAAGTCTATTTTACATATTGGGCTGGAAATCATGGGAGGTGGAGACCACTAACACCAAGGACAGCTCTCTGGGACTGGGCAAGTGGGGGGTGGTGCCATGCTAAATTACTGGGATACCCATGCAAATGAGGCCATAATGGGCATGCAAATGACCTCTTAGCAGCTTGCATACCCAATGAGATCATTTGTATGTGTTCATTTGAATATTGGAAATTTAGTGCAGGGGCAAACCTTTGTGGTGCCCTATTTCAAAAGTCATGTCTGTCCAGTGCTAAGTGGCTTAGTGCTGGGCAACCATGGCTCTACATTCGGTCAAACTGCACTGGTGTACTATTCCACTGACTGTCTTGATACCTTTCCTGTTTATTTAACGTGTGTACAATGATGGAAGGTGGGTTTGCCTTTGCTGAGTGTTATGTTTTGTGGGTTGATGTAATATAGTGTCTGTACGTCACAGAAAAGTTAATGAATTATCTTTCACAAAAAACTTTGTGGGTGTACAAAGTGTTTTTTGGGACCATGTTGCACTTGTGGTAGTCACTGAAATTTTGGTTCCAAATATCATAAAAATACTCTATTCTGTTATTGCAATTTACTTGAGAACAGGTTTTTGAAATTCATTTGTTTCTCCAGTGTTTTGCAGCATACCGTACTTTTGCTAAGTTATCCCCTAGTCCATATAAAAAGCTGCTTTCAGGATTTCCAGACATTATAGCACACTTGCTGCAATGATATCAGAGTACTCACAATAGCAATGCTTGGTGATGTCAGTAAAAGAAATGGTGAGGTCAGTTATGGATAACTAGAGGTTATTTTTCCAGACTGTGGATACATAACTTCTACATGTAAAAGATTGCTAAGCAGTGCTTGACAACATTAGAAAAATCCATTTGGGGCATTATTCACCTAATTTTGCAGTTTTGAGAGCTAGAACAGTGTGCTTAAAATGGGAAATGTTGGTTGAAATTGCACCTTTTTTTTTTTTTTAATAATTTTTAAAAAGCACACTTTGGAAAAAAATGGGTCTATTTGCTGAAACTGCACATAAGAACCCACAGGTTTCTAATTATTTATTTTATTTATTTATTTATCGAAATTTTTCACCAGGAGAGCACACTGAACAACAAGTTGCTTGTCTCACTGTGTGACCTGGGGGGAAGGGATACATAGGGTTGTGAAGGATGATCAGTTACAATAGTATGTGGGTAGTACAAACAATACAACATTGTAAGATTGTGCAACTGCTGGAACACGAGGTATTATACAATAAACAGTAGTGGAATATTGGGTAAATTACATGTCTAAAATCATACAAAAGAACATATGAATGTACAAAACAGTAATAATGTGATAGAACCATTTATAGTGCATGAGTGTACCAGGAGCAGGCTTGAGGTAGTACGCAAGTGCTGTTGGAGTAAAAAGGATGGGGTTAGGCTGTGCACACTGGTGACCCAGAAGGGCAGGAGCAGAAGAGAGGGAGAGGCAAGAACTTAATATGAGGAGAAAGGGTAGCCATTTCCTGATTTCCCCTTCAGGATGTGTGAGAACCCTGCGGGGGTTCATGGTAGGAAGGCAGAAACTGGGGATAGGTATTCAGGTGGGTTAAAGCAGGAATAGCTGGGAAAGGTAATGTGTAGGGCAGAGGTAATGGAGTAGTTGGAGGAGGAGTGACTTATTTCGGGGGGAGAGAATTCTAGATTTTAGGGAAACAATGGGCAAAATCAGTCTGACCAATGAGGGTGGAGCAGTGAGGGACTGTCAAGGTGCGGGCGTCATTTGATCTGTGAGAGTGGGTGGGGGGAGGTGGAGTATAGAGAGAGGATGAGAGATAGGAGGGGAGCCCCCCAAACCAGAATTTGGAGGTTAGTTTGACACAGTGAGAGATGCGTCTGTGAGAAAGTGGAAAGTTAGAAAGTGATAAGAGTTCACAGTGGTGGGAGCAGGAAGGGGAGTCGATAACAAAGTGACAGGAAGAGTTAAAGAGAGTGTCCAACTTGGTCAGGAAAGATTTGGGAGCAGCATCATAGACTGTGTCACAGTAATCAAAGATGGGGAGTATCATCTTCTGAACAATTTTGTGCCTAGCAGTCAGCGGGATTCAACTAAGATTTCTGTACAGAGCACCAAGCTTGGGGTGCAGTTTCTTCAGGATAGCATCAGTATGCACAGAGAAGGTGAGGTGCTGATCAAGCCAAACTCCCAGATATCAAAATGAGGAGGTGTCCTCCAAGATGGTCCCATCAAGGGTGTGGAAGGTGGGTAGGGCCAGAAGCCTAGAGAGTCTCTGCCTGGTGCCAAAGGTCATTGAGACTGTCTTCTTGACATTTAGAAAAAGCTGGTGAGAAGTAAACCAGAGCTAAACTTGGTTGAAGTCATGCTGTCAGCTGATTTGCACAGCAGCAGGGTTTTTGCTGGAACTGTACAAAACAGTATTGTCAGTGTACATGTGGATAGAAGAGGATGAACAGGCTGTGGGAAGATCATTAAGAAAAATGGAGAAGAGTAGGGAACCAAGCACTGAGCCCTGAGGAACACCAGTGTTGATGGGGAGTGGATAGGAGATGGAATCAAGGATTCTCACCGACTGGGTTCTGCCAATGAGGTAGGATTTAAACCAGTTGGTGGCTGATGGAGCAAGGCTAGCTGAGAAGAGTGAATCAAGAAGCAGGGGATGTGAAACAGTGTTGAAAGCTTTGGCTAGGTCGACAAAGATGGCCGAGGTGATCAGGTCATCATCCATCCCTGAAAGGATGGAGTCAGTAAGCCTGAGTAGGGAGGTGGTTGTTGACTGGTTCTTCCAAAAACCAGATTGGAAAGGGATGAAGAACGAGGAATCAGAGAGAAAGGGCGAAAGTTGAGAGAGAACTAAATGTTCTTGAAGTTTGGCAAGGGTAGGAAGGAGGGAAATGGGGTGATAGTTGCCAGGAGTGGATGTGTCACCACCCTTGGGGAGAGGTAGGACTACAGCATGTTTCCAGGATGAGGGTACTTGGGCAGAAATAAAGGACAGGTTAAGGATTAGGGAGCTAGGATAAGCAATTGTAGGAGCAGAAAGGTAGAGAAGTTTAGGATCGAATTCATCTGGTGAGGAGGCTTTAGAGGGGTCAAGGGATAGGAGATCATTAAGCGCTTTGTCAGGGGAGATAGTAGAAAAGAAAAATGGGGGAGGGGTAAGCACTGGCTGAGGCAAAGGGCTAAAGTTAGTAGGTGGCAATGGGGAGAGGGAATTTAGAAGTGGCACATGAGGTGTAGTAGGCATTAAATTAATTGGCCACGGAGCCAGGGTTGGAAACTAGGGAGTTATTTATTTTGAGAACTGGAGGGGGAGGGGGAGAGGGGGGAGAGAATAGGGCATGAACTACCCTCCAGAATTTAGATGGAGAGTTCGTGTTAGTCAGGAATGAGGAGTTGAAATAATCAGACTTAGCCAGTCTAGTAGCTTTAGCACATGAATTGCATAGCGTTCTGTACTTGCCATAGTGATTTGGATGTTTAGTAGATTTGTGTTTTCTCCAGGCCCGATCATGCTCCCTGAAGCAGGCCAGGAGTTTAGGGGTGATCCAGGGGAGGTGAAAGCCATGGACTCTGGTCCATCTGAAAGGAGCAAAGGCATTCCAGGTGGCAATGAATTTGTCCTTAAAATAGTCAAGTGCTTGGTCAACAGAAATGGCAGTGGAGAGTGGGGCCCAGTCGGTGGAAGTGAGTGCAGAGCTGATTGGGGTAAGGTCTAAGGATTTGAAGGACCAGAGCTGTATAATTTTAGGGGGAGGTTTGGGGTGATGAAACCTTACAAACAATGAAAATGGGGTTGTGGTTGCCAAACCCCACTCAGCAGGTCAGACCCTCTGCTTCCACAGTGCCAACCTCCGAGCACAGTATTGTGAACAGGGTAACATAGATACATAGACAGTGTCAGCAGATAAGGGCCTATGGCCCACCCAGTCTGCCCAATTGAGCTTGTAAGTTCAGTTTATGTTTTCCTAGAAGTCTGTTGCCCCTTAGCCCTGACCTCCAGAATTCCTTTATGTCTATCCCATGCATTCTTAAATCCCGTGATTGTTTCAGCCCCCACCACTTCCTCTGGCAGGGTGTTCCACTTGTCCACCACCCGTTCTGTGAAGAAATTCTTCCTCACATTTCCTCTGAATCGTCCTCCCTCCAACTTCATCCCATGCCCTCTAGTCCTGGAACATCTTTTTCGCTTAAAAATAGTGTATTCCTGCACCCTGTTCCTCCCTGTAAGATACTTGTATGTCTCTATCATATCTCCTCTCTCCCTCCTCTCCTCCATGGAGTACATGTTTAGTTCCTTCAACTGGTCCTCATAGGACTTGTGATGCAATCCATGTACCATCTTTGTTGCCCCCCTCTGAACCTTCTCTACCCTGTCTACGTCCTTACATAGGTAAGGTCTCCAGAACTGTACCTGTACTCCAGGCGGGGCCTCACTAGTGTCTTGTATAGTAACTTTCCTGTCTGTTTTGTGGGTCTGAATCACCTTTGGTCTCCAGTTCTGGAGGGATTCAAACTGTTAACCTCTTGCTAGCATACCCAAATGTACAGGCTCAAATCATTCTGCTCTTTGGGGAATGCCAGATATCTTTCACCTTCGAGCACCTAACCAGGTATACAAAATGGCCCCTTAAAACTCTATGAAAGACCTTAGGAAATTCTTACCTTTTTCTAGTTTGGTATTACCATTAAGTTTACGAACAGTGTCAACTTTAACCATATATGCTTCACATGCAAAAGAAAGAATTTCAAAGGCACACCAGGTAGTCTCTTTAAAATAAGAGGTTTACTAAGAAAATGGATAAAAATATGTAAAATATAAACTCAGAATAATATACCACAAAGCATACAATCACTTAAAACAAAACAAGTAAAAGTACAAATTCCTACCAACATACAGTTAGAGTTTCTCTATCTAATGTATACCTTCTTACATTGCTTTAGTTAGATGTTGTTGTTTCAATAAGAGCCCAAACAGGAGTGTGTCTGAGATGAAACACAAAATACAATTTTAAAATGCTGTGTTTCAACCCCTTCCATGAGGTCATCTAGCTCCTCCTCTCAGAATATAAAACATATATAAAACAGGATGTCTTATCAAGAGGTATGTTAGATACTGTGACTTCAGCAAAAAACTAATTTTTCCAAAATTATGACAGTCTTTAAATTCCCTGTTTGATCTCAAGCATTTCCTCTCCCCATGGCACATCTGAGGATTTTTATGACTTAGCACCATAGTGATATAACATATTTTCTTCCTCTAAATGTCATAAAAGTTTATGATGTCTATCCTGGCTGCTGGTCAGCTATAATTAAGTCAGATAAACAGGAGACCCTTAATTATGTCTCTCTAGTCTTTAATTATCTCCTGGCTTTCAGGTTAACATATATCCTGTTATTTTAATGAGACCTGGGGAGGGGGGTCATACCAGGAGCACAGGATGTCTCATGAGAGACACTCAATAACACCTTTTTATATTACAAAAATCATAGAGTGATCAGAACCAGCTGGCCAAGTGTCACAGTGGTCACTAAGAGCATTGGGGAGGAGACCAGATTTAATGATGCGGTGCGGGTGGGCTGTGAGTGTCCAGTCAAGCAGGGTGTGGTTTTGTGTTTTGGGGATTAGGGTGTGTGGGCTCAAGTATAACCTGAGTGAGATTTAGAGCAGTGAAGTCATTGCATAGCTTGTTTAACTTGGGAGACAACCATTTGAGATTCACGTCACCCATTATGAAAAATTCACCTGACTGCGAGAGGGAGGTGATATTGGCAAAGAGTTCAGTCGTGACCGAGGGTTGAATGCTTGGGCAGCAATAGATGCCAGCCACAAATATTGGGATTGAGAAAGGAAGGAAGGGTAATGCAGGTGACAAGAGCTTCATAGGTAGCTGGGATGAATGTAGATAGGGTGGTAGTAAACTGCAGAGAGGACAGGATATACATGGCCACTTCCCCTCCATGACTAGATTGATCTTGTCTGGAGATGGAATACCCAAGGATAGCAATGGCACTGTCAGGGGTGCTTTTTTGAGCCATGTCTCGGTAATAATTAGGATATCAGGGGTGTGTGAAATCATAAGAGTTTGTAGGAGGTTGATTTTCGGTAGCAGGCTGCAAATGTTCAGGTGGAGAAGCTTCAACCCATTAGGGAGGGTTGTAGTGGGAGTGGGGTTTGGAGACATGTTATTTGGGTAAGGAGCCTGGGTAGGAAAAGAAATAGGGCTAGGGTTGGGGTGGATGTTCCCTGATGAAAGAAGGAGGAGGAGGGCAAGGATGAAATAGTGAAGTTTAGGACTTTTGTAATTGGAGTAGGAAATACATGAGGGAGGAGAAGAGGGAGGGAGGGGTGGAGAGAAGGAGATAAGGAAATGAAGAAAGGTAAAGTGACTAGGAAGGGAAAACAGAGATGCTGGAGGGTAGTAGGAAAAGTGGGGTCTGCTTACAAGGGGTGCTGTAGGGGTGATTGACAGAATGAAGGAGGTATCTGGAAGGGAAGGGAAGGGGAGAGAGAAGTGGAAATAGATATATAAGGGGAGACTGGGATAAGGGTAGGAACCAGGAAGGGTGTGAATAGGAGGGAGATGAAAACCATTCTGGGTATGGTAGTAGAGGCTTTGTACAAGCTTACAGATTTAGATCACACCACTGAATGTTAGGACACTGATTATTTACTTTAGGTATGAATGACCCAGGACCAGAAGTGTTAGGGGAGACTAGTGGGTAGAGGATTGCAACCTACATGTGTTGTTGCCCTCTAGTGGCTTTATAGTATAATTTGCAAATGGAAAAAATAAATCAACAAATCACTGATAGGCCAATGCAGGTTACACAAATGCTGCTCTGCACTGAACTGCTCACAGAAGTGTGCAACTGAGTGAATTGGCAAGCAGAAAGATCAGGACTTCTCTACACAGTTGCTAAAAGGAAGAAACGTCAAAGGCCAGTGTAGTTATACATTGACAAGGATAATCACAGGAATCTGATTGGCTGCTATGTCTTAGAACCAGTGATGCTATCTGACAATAACATCACTGGACCTAGGGCAGACAGAGAAATTACCACATAGCCAGTACAGAAATCACTCCATTATCAATCCACCCTAAAGTTGTGAAGCCCGCTTTACTCACAGATGTGACAGTCAGCTCCATGCTTTCAGTTACACTTCCTGACAGTTTTCCCATTAGATTCTGCCCACAATTCAGTGTCCCCCAATTCATTTTTATGTTTGCTTGCACGCATGTGCAAGAAACATAGTGCCATCATCCGAGTTTTCGGAGGTGTGTCACCCCCTCTTCCAATTCAGTCAGTGTGTTGGCAGGCGCGGCCCCAGTCCTCCAATGCATGCTGGAGCTGTCTATGACAGCTCCAAAATGCAGTGGCGTACAGTTGAAAGGGGGAGCTATGCTTCAGTGAGCAGCAATCAGATATCGCCTGCTCATGCACAGCTCCCCTACACACACACACACACACACACACACACACACACACAAACACACTTACGCATACTGTGTGCTGCCCCCATGCACACACTGGCAGCCAACGGGGATAGCCTTCCACATGCCATGCTGGTGCTCACCCCAGCATGGTAACTCATACAGCCGATGGGGTGCCCAATCCCCCATCGGCTCCACTGTCCTCCCCCACAGAGTACAGGGTGCCACGCTGGGAGCCCACCCCAGCATGGCAATAGATGCTATGGCCGATGGGGGTGCCCAATCCCCTGTCGGCTCCACGCCCCCCCAACCAGCCATCCTTGTGCCACGCTGGGAGCCCACCCCAGCATGGCAAACGTCCCATGTCGTCATTTAAAAAAAAAACACAACCTGTAAAGAAAAAACGGTCCCACACAATCTCCCTGCCCCCCACAACCCGCACCCACCCACTGCGCACCCTGCCTCCCCACACCCCCACCCCATACTTACCTCCAGAGTCCGGTGCGACGATCTTGGTGGACCGGGAACACGTCTGCACTCTTCAAAGCCGACCGCGAACTGAGGAAATGCCGGTAAGCTGTATAATGGGATAGATAGGGTTTTTTCAACTTTGTTGCATATCTCAGGCATTTTTGGAATTTTGCACAAATTTTCAACATGGGGTTTTGGGTACCCTTCTCAAGATGCTGTCACTGTCATGGCGTTATTCGGGCCGAAGGGTGATTTCTGATCACTGCATGAAATCATCTTTGAGGACTGATTAATGAAACAACACTGCCAGTGTTCATAAGGTGGTCTCTCAAGAAGCCTATTTTGAAAATTTGGTGGAAAAATTCAAAAAATGACTGTTTTATGAGCGCGCGATGTGCAGTTCCTACGCACGCTCGTAAGTTCGCGAATTTTCAATATTTTCACTCCAGATTTTCAACATTGCCATTTTACCACACCTTTTTATGAGTAGTACAGCTGTCATTTTTCACATCTCACCCAAAATGTGTTTCCGCCCATGTAGCGCACAATGGTACAATCGGTGTCACGAAATCAATACTCAGGACAAATTAAGAAAATCACAGTGACACTGTTCATGAGCAAGAGGTCTTAAAATATGGCTATGTTGAAAATTTGGTGAAAAAATTCCTAAAAATGACATTTTTACGGGCGTGCGTTGTGTGCAGCTCCATAGCTAAGTAAGTTCCACGAATTTTCAGTATTTTCCTCCAGATTTTCAACATTGCCATTTTAGCACACCTTCTTATGAGTAATATAGCTGTCATTTTCACATCTCACCCAAAGCGTGTTTCCACCTATATAGCGCACAATGGCGCGGTCGATGTCTTGAAATCAATGTATGGACACATTAAGAAAATCACAGTGACACTGTTCATGAGCAGAGGTCTTAAAATGGCTATGTTGAAAATTTGGTGAAAAGATTCCTAAAAATGACTGTTTTACGAGCCTGCATTGCGCAGTTCCTATGCATGCTCGTAAGTTTGCAAATTTAATATTTTCACTCCAGATTTTCAACATTGCCATTTTATTACACTTCCTTATGAACAGTACAGCTGACATTTTTCATATGTTGCCCAAAATGTGTTTTCACACATGTAGCACACAATGGCACTATTGGTGTGCGAAAGCAAAGTTTGGGACAGATTACGAAAATCACAGTTACACTGTTCATGAGCAGAGGTCTTAAAATGGCTATGTTGAAAATTTGGTGACAAAAGTCCATAAAATGACTGTGTTACAAGTGAGCATTGCGCAGTTTCCATGCACCCTCATAAGTTCATGACTTCGTAATATTTTCAGTCCAGATTTTCACCAGTGGCATTTTTCCACACTTCCTTATGAACAGTACAGCTGTCATTTTCACAACATGGCTGAAGTGTGTTTTCACACTTTCAGCGCGAGATCGTGGTCGCTGTGCTGAAATCATTGTTCGGGACAGATAAAGAAAATCACAGTGACACTGTTCATGATCGGAGGCACCAAAATGCCTGAGTTGACAATCTGCTGTAAAAATCCCAACCTAATTATATTACTGGTGTCGTTGCACAGTTTCTATGTACGCTCATGACTTACCAGTTTTTAATATTTTACTGCAGATTTGCAACATTGCCATTTTACACCTCCCCATGAACAGTACAGCTGTCATTTTACATCCTGTTCGGAATGTTTTTTGCACATTCGTACTAAATGCAAAGTCGCTGTGCATAAGCAGCTTCGACTAACAAACTGATATTGCCACTGTTCATGAGGTGGGGTCACAAAAACCATGTTGAACATTTGGGTGAAAATACCAATGAATGCCTGAGGTATTAGGGTTTCCAACAATAACGCCCAACCCTGTAGAGAATGACAGCATCAGGGGTGTGACTTGGGATTCTTGCCTGTAATGCTCATACCATTCCACATCCTGCAGCCAGTGAGAGGCATCGAGGTATGCCTTGGACTCTTCGGCCCCAAAGTTCACCCCATTCTCCTATATCACACACATCTCACTGTATTTCCTAATGGAATGGGGTGCGCATAAGGGCCAAAGCCCCCAAGGAACACCGTGACACTTGTCAGTGTCTGCAGGGTGAGGTGTGGTGAAATGGCGTGGCCGTTATGCCTGACGACCCAAAGGCACACCCCAATGCCTGTCACTCTCTGCAGGGTGGTGGTGGGGTTGGCTTCAGTTCAATACTTCACTGTCATTCCTATTACGCAGCTCTGTAACTTCTACACTACCACTGCCAATGCCAGCAAGCACACATTCGGCATTGACAAATGCTTGCTTTTATTTCTTTACTATTTATATCAAAAAGTAAAATGAAGTCAACACACTGATCAGCTTCTTTGTGCACAGTCAGTACCACTGTCATGACTAGTGCATGCACAGTTAAAAACAGCTCTCATTTAAGAGATAAGAAACGGACACACTATTCAGTTAACAGAAGTAGCAATGCTATCAAAAGCAGCAGAAAATACTGCAAATCTCCATTTACGGGAGGCAAGAAGAATGTAATAAGTACAGCGTGGGGGGGACTTCTTGACAAAAACAGAGCCTTTGAAAGACACAGAGCATATGCTTTGAGAGAAGCACTGAGAGATATGGCAACATGTAGGATCAGCACCACCTAAGGGGGAAATCAGAAATTGGGACTATTTATTGAGAACATACACTTGCTCATCAGAAAATTAATAGAACAAACTATTTAAAACCCTTTTTTAATCTTTTTGTTCTTTTTAATAAATAAGCCATTGTATAATAGCAATAAGGCACTCCATGGTGTGTGCTATTGTGTAATAACATCACTTCTCAAGTGCTGAACTGGCCTGTGACCTTGTGCTGCATCCACCCAATGTGTGTTGTTGTTACACAGTAACACGCACCCTGTCATGCCTGATTGCTTAAAGGCATAATTGGATAAAAATTACACTATCTGTATAAAAAAAGTGTTGACAAAATAAGTGTTGGCAGACTTAGATGCAACTTCAAGAAAATAGCATGGATGCAAAATTGGCAGTTTCATGCAATTTCTCAAGTATCATAAAAATATAATCCAGAACTATTTAGAAGATTGATAACATAAGCAGGCCAAAACCACAGAAATAAACAACATTATAAAATTGGTAGAGGCAGTAAAGCAACCTGATTGGCTGGCAGCCCTTGCCAGTTACTCCTTTTATTTTCAGTATACCACACTAAAAAACAAGAGCCACCACTAGTGATCTCTCAGTCTTAATATCCTTGTGCCCTGGCACCTAATTCATCCCTCCTGATCCAAACTCCTGGCATGAACAGTCAAAACACAGAGTGCTGTCACTAAAATCATAAGTGGTTCAAACAGCGGTTGTCTTTTTCTCTGCTTTCTCCCTTCCACTCCACACAATACTCAACTGCACTGTCATCATCAAAAAAATGTTTTCCATCCCAACCCCTGGACCCAGCCAGCAGAACACTGAGTTCAATCCGTCACACTCTCAAACCACCATAACTACCAAAAAAAGGCTATTAAACAGAAAAGATAGGTTGCCAAAGTAAATAGCCTGGACCCGCAGTCCTCACCCTATTTGGTGGCAGTCTCTCTCTCTCTCTCTCTCTCTCTCTCTCTCGATTCTTTGTGACAGACAGTGAAACTGCTGGCAGTTTTAAAGTCAGGCAACCACAGATGGAAGCATGCTGCTGGCAACATCACAAGGAAATGTTGATCTTGTCAATGGCCTAGCGACCTGACATGGTCACTGTCTGAATGATATGGAGAGATGCATGTAAGAGAAATCACTGTCAAATAAATAGACAATCAGTCTGGAAACTGAGTGGGAGACAAAACAGGGTGTGACTAAAAAGAAGAGGCACTGTGAGAGAAAACATTATCAGAATAAATAGACACTGGGTGGAGTGGAGGGACTATTTTGCTTCAAAAAACCAAAACTTCTAATATTTGATATTTTTATTTTTTAAAGTTACACTGTTTCTCAACATATACCCATTGTGTAAGTGCAATAACACATTCCAGGTTATGTGTTATGGTCTGTTAAAGGCACTTTTAGGGGCAGTAAGGCACTATGTTGCTACGCCCCAGGCGTGCATTTATCAGAGCATAAGTCACACCCCGTCATGCGTTACTGCTTACTTAAGTGCAAGTAAAACAAGCATAATGATCTGGAGTTTCAAAAGGGATGATGCAGTTGTACTTCCTGACTTTGAGCTGTGCCTGCTGCATCCAAAATGCACCAGAACATTTGAATGTTATTTTCCAATGTTTTGACACATTTGTGACAGCTTCTCTGCTTTAGGACAGCTTTCATCACTTTTTTGAGACAAGCGTCCTTTTATTTGTGCAGATTGCAGCAATTGTGATAGAAAATTAGACGACATTTAATCAGATCTATAACTTATTATTACAAATTGCACAATTGCACTTTAATAATGACGCACATCCTGAACGCCCCTTTGAAAATCCATCCTAGTGTTCCAGGAAGTTTTCTTAAGTAGTCTCTTGCTCTTTGGCTTCCTTTCTTGAAAAGTATTGAGCCTCAGGTCGGAAGGCTGAAAGTTCTGTGCTTCATGCAAAATCAGTAGACCAAAGTAACAGCTTCCCCAGCATTGCTATTAGGAATCTGCAACCATCCGTACCCCACCATGCATTCTCTGTTGTACACTTAGTGAGCAAAGCTTGTTTTCTGTACCACACACAAGATTTGATAGGCAGCTTCTCCTATGAGCTTTCTGTTCATGGAAGCTAGTAAAAATAAACCCTTATTCCCACTGCCAAACCAGCTTTTTGACATGATTTAAACAGCCTTGTTGAGTAATACATTACTCCTCCTGACAGAAGAACTGGCAAACAAGGGCAGTGGGAAAAATCTTGCTGAGAGGCTATTAGATGAGATGCAAAAACCATTAGTGACCCTTCTAACATGTAAAACATCAAAAATAATACTCCTGCAGCCAATCGTTGATGGGGAACAGATGAGACAGAATGATTCATTGTGTCTTTACAGTTCCTGTCACAAGGCACCATTTGATATAGATTTAATGAGTTTCCTCTCACTTTATTTTCCTTTATGGTCTTTCAGCTCTAACTTCCACTGAAATTTGATCCTGTGGTAACATGGAGAAAATTAAGACAGCGTGCCTATTTTTTGTAACTTTATATGTATGCCCTCTTCTTGCTGACTGTACCCCGGCATCAGTGCTCAAAGGGGTCAGTGATGAGCACGCGTGCCTTACAGAGGACTATTGCCAACCCTGGTTAGTGTCCTCCTTCCCAACATGCTTCTGTTGCACAACCACCTGTGGTCACCCAGGTGGCAGTACTGAGGTGGAGCCAGGGACCTCCCCTTCCCTCCCTGGATGAGGAGAGCGTCCTCTAGGATGCTGATCTTCCTTCTCAAGCCAGGCTTTCTATCACTGGGGCACATCTCGGAACACAGGTCACCAGCATTGTAACGTGCAGTGCTGCCACTGGGCTAGTACACCTGCTCCACAGTTCCTATCTTAACCTAGTTTATTATTATGGAAATGGTTGCTTTTGCACCTCTAGCTAAAACCTTATTCTGTGACTTGAGCATTGATTTCAAGGTACCAAAACAGTTCTTCAGGTACTATCTGGAGCTGTGACTTGCAGTGTGCCAACAAACTTACTCATTTCAGGTGCCACACAGTTTTGCACTAGCATGTCACATTCATATTTTTAATGAAATTACTGCACAGCACTGCAGTTATATTGTTTTGACTACAAGTTCTGCAGTTACATGTATTATCTTTAATGTTAAGTACCTTGGTAACCGTGCAGTTACTTATACTATTTACAATGCATTTACTGCATACATACAGTATATAGTTTTATAAAACAATGACTGGCAATTCAGTGATCTGATTGGCTGAATGCATTAAAAAAGGGTTATAATGCCAGCCCGGTGGTGCTGAGGGTTGAGGCACTGGGCGCCACACCTCACACCATGCCGTCGACCATATTCTGAAAAGAGCATGGGTCGCTATGGGTTGGCCTGGAGGAGATGGATTGAGCGTCTAATGGACTGCTCTCCATCTCCAGATGGAGAGCTTCCAGCAGCCCATGCCCACCTGACCCCTAGTGGAGGCTGGGACTCGATGGCATGGAGTCACATACCATGGGGGTGGGACATGTCAGACGCTTAATGGGGGCGATTACTGGGGCGTGCATGCACCCAGTCACTGCCATCATTGCATGTTGTGAAACTGCAGGGGAGAAAATCAGAAAAGGGCACCCAGTCACAGCGGCTTGATGGCCATCTGTGAGCGCCTGCGCCGGCTCCAGGAGGAGATCACCATGCGGATCTTAACTTGGTGGGGGAAGTTGGCCACCCCTTGCCACCCCACCATAGGGTGGCAAGCCATGGAGTAATTAAGGTGATTGCCCTCCAAGGAGACCGGCACAGTTCAGATGGTGGCCAGAGAAAGGGATGTGAGGATGGATTGGCTGACTGGGGGCCCCCTGGAGAAACAACACCCAAAAAAAAAAAAAAAAAAAAAAGGGTTATAATGGCTGGAGGACCTCATGTACAATACAAAAGCTGGAATTTAAACAACAAACACTAATTTAAAAAAAAATAAGTAAAAACAGTTTAGTTTAATAGCATTAAGCCGATCTAGGGATGTGTGTTACTTCATTAATTAATTTAAAAGTTGGTAACAGGGAAAAGCACACTGAGCTGAAGCTCATTTCCAGGTGTGAACCAGGGGAACAAACAGGGAAAAAATGCACCAAAAATAAAAGCATTATTCAAAACAATTACAATGGATCAAGCAGTAACAATCAAAATTAACATGAGAAAGTATGAGTTACATTTAAAAGACATTTAGTACGTAGAAGTCTCTACAAAGGTGTCTAGGACTCCTAGAAGCTAGCTATGAGAATTATGCATGCCTGACAAGGATGCTGGGGGGAGGGGTGAGAGAGGGGAACAGAGGAGGCATAGGCAGTTAGGGCCATGGAGGAGACATAGAAGGAATTTGAGGGTGGAGAATGGAGGGGAATGCCTAATGTCCCAAGGAAGTAGATTCCAAAGGAAAGGGAGACAGTAGGAGAAGGCAGACTGATCTGTCACAGAGTGAGGGTTGGGGAGGGAAAAACAGCAACAGCCTGGGGAATGAAGAGGATAAGTAGAGATGTATGTGGGCCATAGGCAGGAGGAGAGATAGGAGGGGATTGTGCCAAACCAAAATTTAGCAATAATGGATAGGCAATGGACATCACACCTGTGGGATAGAGGCTTGATGGAGAGGGAGAAGTAAAGGAGACAGTGGTAGGTAAGGGGGAGAAGAGGTAGATAAATGACAGAATGTGTTAAGCAGAGTGTCAGGTTTAGAGAGAGAGATCATGTGGGCAGAGCTGTAGACAACATCGGTGTAATCAATGACAGGTAAAATTGTTTTCCTGACTAGGTCACGATGGGTGGGTAGAGGAAGGCAATCCTTACAGTGGTAGAGGGTACCAAGTTTTGGTTGAAGTTTAGCATAGATGGCATCCAAATGGTAATAGAAATCAAGATTACTGTGCAGCCATACCTGAGATATTCAAGGTGTGGACCACTTAGAGGGAGGAGGGCATCCAGGGTGACAAATGCAGGGGTGGACTGGAGTCTACATAATCTCTGCCTAGATCCAAAAATCATTAAGACAGTTTTCATGGTGTTCAGTTTAAGATGGTTGTCTTGGAACCAGTGTTGAACAAAATCAAGCTGTAGGGGTGTAAGTACATCGGCGGTGGATTACAGTATCATCTGCATACATATGAATTTGGGAAGTAGAGCAAATGGAGGGAAGGTCATTTATAAAGACCGAAAAAAAGAACAGGACTAAGTGTGGATCCTTGGGGGACTCTGGCTTGGATGGTGGGGGGGGGGGAGGATAGGACATTACCAACTATGACTGATTGCTGTCTGTTGTGTAAGTAGGAGGTGATTGGTGAACCAATTGACTGCAGATAGTGCCAGTCCAGACAAAAGAAGTTTATAGAGCAGCAGGTTATGGGAAACTAAATCAAAGTCCTTAGCCAGGTCAACAAATATGGAATAATTGACTTGGCCTTGCTCCATAGCTGTATGAATAGAGTCAGTGAGTCACAGCAGGAAGGAAATAGTTGAGTGCTGTTTCCTGAAGCCTGACAGGAAAAGGGAGAGGATGCCAAAAACTCTGAGATGTTCCAAGAGCCTGGAATAGATCAGTGATTCTTGTGGTCTGGCAAGTGAGGGCAGAAGAGAGATAGACCTATAATTGCAGGGAGAAGTAGGGTTCTCGTCTTTGTGGAGCGGTATCACCTTAGCCTATTTCCAGGCCTAAAGGACACTGCCAGTTGAGAAGGGGAAGTTAAGGTGATGGGGGGGGGTGGCAATGGCTGTGGCTGAAATGCAGAGGAACTTTGGATGGATCATGTTAGGGCTGGATTTCACAGGATTTAGAAACATTAGAGCCTGGTAGACATTTATGGGAGAGATGGAGGGAAAGCTGAAGCCAGTTCCAAGGGGAGAGTGAGGGAGTCCCATGGGGGAAGGTGTAGGATTGTCAGGGAGAGCGCAGGTTGTGAATAATTTGTTAAAAGTTTCAGCAATAGAGGAAAGGTTGGAGGTGATCAAATTATTTGCTTTGAGGATTAAGGGGGGATGAGTTGCAGGCGGATCAATAAGAGAGTGGATAATGTTCCAAAAGTTGGTTGGGATGCCTGCATTAGCCTATAGACGTGTTTTGAAATAGGAGTCTTTGACTTGTCAGATGGCCTTGGTACAGGTATTTCTGTAGGATTTGTATAGCTGTAGGTGAGCTGCAGGCAAGGAAGCTTTAAATTGAGCTCAGTGTTTGTCTCTGGTTTTGCAAAGGGTTAGAAGGTGTGATGTGATCCATGGGTGGTGGTGATGCTTGACTAGCCTTTTTTAGAGGGACATCGATATTCCAGATCTGAGTGAAGATGTTTGTAAAGTAGCATAAGGCTGAGTCAATGTCAGAGGTACAGAACATGGGGGACCAGTTGGGTTGAGCTAGGTCTTGGAGGAGAATAGCAGAGTCAAGGATGCTGAGAGGGTGATACCATATATATTTTGGGGCCAATTTGGCGATATTTACCTTTCTAACACAGTAGGTGATAAAATTATTACTGAGGGCACCTGGAAGGATGGCAGGAGCTGTGAAGTGTTGGGAGTGAGAGGATAGCACCCAGTTAAGGAGGAAGTGGTTTGGGGAATGAGGGTTGAGGTGGGTTGGCTCAGAGATCAGTTGTATGAGGTTTAATGGCTCGATCTTGAGGAGGGTGGTTTTTGAAGAAGGGTAAAGCCAGTCCAAGTTGAAATCACCAAGCAGGATGAGCTCACCCTTATCAGTGTGGGAGGTTATGGAGGATATGCATGCATTGAGGGAGTCATGAATCAGTTTGGGGGAGGTGTAAAGTACCCCAATATATCTAACTGATAAATCTAACCCTAGGGGCAAAAGACACTTAGTTTCACCTCGTGCCTCATGAGCCCTCTAGGAAATAAGTTATTTGACTATAACTCAACCATTGGTCAAATCCTAATTCTTAACTGCACACTTAGTAAAACAATCCTGATTGGCCAAAATATTGTTTGGGGTTGTGGTATAGCCCTGTTTCCATGACAGCAATCAATAGTCTCTGAACTATTGCCCTCAAACCAGTCAATAATCATCTAAGCTTTAGCAGCTGATTTTTAAAAGCTGTTGCAACTGCATGTTAAGCATCACTGCTGTGAATAGAAAGCAGCTGCAGCTTATTAGAAAGAATGAGATACTGGTTAACAGAAAGCTGCACTAAGCCTGCCTGCACAGTGGTGGCACTATGGCTTGCAACATCAGTGACCTGGGTTCAGGAATGAGCCCAGGAAGCTGGAGGGCCAGCCAGGAGAAGGAGGTTTGAGCATCCCAGGGACTGCTCACCTTCTCCGAGGGGAGGCAGGGAACGAGGATTCGGTGCTTGGCTGACCCCAGGTGGAGGCCTGAGGAACTGCAAGCTCAGCTACTAGCATGGGAGCTGTGTGATGAACATTGGCACTCAGTGCCTTGATGTCAGGGTGCACATCACTCATAAAAAATGGGAAAAACAGCTTGTGGCACTCTTGGGTAGATGGAGTGCCAGGCCACAATCTCCAATGCCCCTACCTGTCCCGGTGGTAAGGCATCCCAATGAGACTCAGACATCTGGGGTGTAAGGGCCCCACCTCATCCTCACCTGGGGGGCAAACCATGGCTACATGGGGGATGGACCAATCCAGGCTCCAGGAAAGAGGGAGGTGACTAGAGGGTCATAGGCAACTCTCAAATGCAGTGGAGTGCTGCAGGTAAGGGAGCATAAGTGGAAAGTGAAAAAAACAGAAAGCTGCACTAAAGCTATACAAAGAGCTATACGGCTATGCCATAAAAAAAGTTTAATTAAACAAAATGGCCTGGAGATCTTGGCTAAGTGGAAAACTATTGTCATACAGCTCGAAAAAGAAACTTCTGCTAGGCACTAGTGTCAACAGACTAGCAAACTCAGTCATTTACTTTTTTGGGGCAATCATTTTCTATTTATATTTTACACACACACATATATTGTACATTCTTTTGCAAAAAAATAAAGCTTTATTAAGGCACCAGTTAGGGTTCAACTTAATGCCACAAAAGTTGGGAAATGCAGTGTTAGGGTTTCAACCCTAACTCCCCACCTTCAGCCCCCCAAGCAGCAAAAGGTAAAAAACATTAGGGTTTTGGCTGTCCTGAGTCTTGGCGAATCAATGGTGGGGTCTTTCTTGGGGTTCTCAACCCTAAATGCTCTTCCCTTTCCCAGAGCAAACAAGGTCAGATGTGATTTGTTTTCTTCAGGCAGGGCCCACAGGTTGTTGCCAATATGAAGGGATGCATACAGTAGTTCTGAATTTTTAAAGACTATATCAGTATGAGGCAGTGGCTTGGTGGTGTATATTCTGCTTTGGACAGGAGGCTGTAGGCTGGAAGCAGGGGTGAGCATTAGGATTGAGAACCACAGTGAAGACCCCACCTCTGATTCAGCAAGCCTCAGGACATCCAAAACCTTAATTTTTTTTACCTTTTGCTGCTTGGGGGTGGGGGTGGGAAGGTAGCATCGGAAACCCTGATGCCACATTTTCCTACTTTTGTGGTATTAAGCAAAACCTTGAGGGGGCATTAATAAAATTTTTTTCCAGATAATTTCCTTTCTTTTTGAGATAGTGGAATTGTATCCTCATTCATCCCTTCAGAACCTGCAGGAACAGAAAGGGCCCTTCTCCGATGGAAAATTCCGTTCACTGCATTTCCATGCAGAGAAGGATATCAAGAATTTATTGGGGCTTTCTGGTGGGTTGTACAAATGCAGGGCCTTTTGTTCCCTGCATGTCCATGTGACTGCACATACAGACAGACAGGGCAGAGTCCATGTGTCAGCCAATGCACAGGGCCCTCTGCTACTTACGGGTGGAGAGATGCAGGATCTATTCTAAGAAGTGAGCTGTCTTCACTATATAGTACTCAGGCCCTGTGAGGACAATGCTGCAGCTTTGATTTCCTAGCTGGTGGGGATGTTGCATAATAGCACCATCCACCCACCCTCACCCCATCCAGCTGGGTAACAGAGCTCATCCCAGAACTCAGCTCATCAGCATGGGGTCACAAAGCATATCCACTAGGGTCAAGACTGGCACAACACCTAAAGTTTCTGAAGAATTGTATAAATTTCTTTTACATTGTGCCCCCAAATTACTAAAATAGTAATTTTATGATTCCACTTATAAACATGACATGCAGCATTTATAGTATATTGCCTGAAATGTTATTTTACACCAGAAGTGCAAAAACACATCTTGTCAAGGATTTACAAAATGACACCTGTCACATTTGTGAGGTGGTGTGGAAAAATGGCTATTTTCAAAGTTTGGGGTCAAAATATTGAAAATTAGTGAAGTAGTGAGTGAATGTTGAAATATGGCAACATTCAGGCATAATGTAGGCATTTTACCATATTTATACATCCGATTTTCAGGACAGTCTTCATATTACCCCACCTTATGAACCCAATAGTGATAACTTTAAAATCCCTACTGAAATGTCATTCCATGCCACTGAAACATCATTCTGCGCCACAGGTGTGAAAACACATTTTGGTCAGGATTTCAAAAATGACAGCTGTGATGTTCGTGAGGTGGTATAAAAAAATTAGCTATGTTGAAAATTCAGGGTCAAAATATTTAAAATTACCAAAGTTATGAGCGAGCGTACAAAAATGTCAATGTATAATCATAACTTTGCCATTTTTACATATTCTGACTTCATGTTTTTCACATGGCTTTCCATTGACCCCACCTTACAAAAAAAAGCAGTGAAAATGTTTAAATCTTGTCCAAAAGAGGATTTGACAAAGTGACTATGAAACTGGCTGTCAGACCAGATTTGCATCATTCCACCAATATTTGTTATGAGGTGGGGTCCCAAAAAGGCCATGTTAAAAAACTGGGGTCAAAATATGCAGAAACAAGAAAGCTATGTATCAAAGTTCAAAACTCCATTGAAATACACTGAACCACACATACCTGATTTTCTGATAACACAGTCACTGGTTCCTGCAGCAAGACGTCTCTTCAATCAGTGAGTGGGTCTATGCTGTGGAACATGTTCAGGTAAGTGAGGGTGCATGGTGGATGTGGGATGCTGGATCCTGAGTGGAAGGTTGGAGTCAGGTTGGTGGTGTGTGTGTGTGTGTGTGTGTGTGTGTGTGTGTGTAGAAGTGAGGTTGACAAGGGACCATTTTCTTTTTTACAGGGTTTTAAAAAACATTGAGAGATGGTTTTCTTTATTTCAGGGATACAGTAGTTTGATACTGGGGATTGGACACCCCAGTGTCGGGCTTGTGTTCAGTGGCATCAGGCACCTGGTGCTGCCAGTTATATAGGGGAAATGGGGGTGGTTGGCCTGAACAGGAATGGTGAATAGAAGCGGGACCAACGGTGGGCATCCTGGTCTATATATACATATGTCTATTTATTGCAAAAAACTCTGTTAATGCAACAGTTAGCATTCCTACTGCAGTGACAAATGTATGGAAATTCGGCATTAAGGTTCTCAACCCTACGACCCTACCATCCACACACCAACAGGCATTGGGATGTGCTTTGGGGTCATTGGCCCTAACTATCACCCCAGTCCATATGTAAGGAAGCTGATATGGTATAGTATAGGAGAATGGGGTGAGAGTTAGGCCCCACAACCTCAAGGTACACCCCGATGCCTGTTTGTGTGTGGAGGGTGGGCTGGGGTGGTAAGGTTGGGAACCCTAATACTGAATTTCCATACTTTTGTTGCTGTAATAGGAACTCTAACAGATGCATTAATGGAGTTTTTTGCAATATATTTTCCTTCTTTTTGAGGTAGTATACTAGTATCCTTATTTTACTGTGAAGGACTTTGCGCTCCAATCCTTCTGTAGATGAGCATATGCATGTAGGTATGGAAGCGCAGGGTCCTCTGAGCCCTGCACATCCATGTGTTGAACAACAGTGACCAAATTGTCAGCATAGCAATCTTATTACCCCACCTCATATACCGCGGTACAGAAAATTGTGAACTGCAAGGCAAAGCATAATTATGAGCAAGTGCAACGCCATTCTGCACCACAGCTGCAAAAATGCATTTTGGGTAGGATGTGAAAAATTACAGCTGTACTGTTCATGAGGTGATGTGAAAAAATGGCTATGTTGAAAATGTGGGGTCAAAAGATTGAAAAGTAGCAAAGATATGCGCATGCATATAATAAAGTCAACAGACACATGTACCTCAGACATTTTGAGGAATTTTGTCACCAAATTTTCAACATGTCCTTTTGGGGACCCCACCTCATGGAGACTAGCACTGTCATTTCATTAATCAGTCCTGAAAGGTGATTTTGCACAGCATATGTGCCATTCTGTGCCACAGGAGTGAAAACACATTTCGGGCAGGATGTAAAAAATGACAGTTGTACTGTTCATGAGGTGGTGTGAAAAAATTTATAAGCACGCACAGAAGAATTTCAATGACTGCGCATAACTCAAGTGTTGTTGGGTATTTTTACACCAGATTTTCATCAAGGGCTTTGTGGGCCACACCTCATGAACACTGGCACTGTTGTTTCATTAATTGGTCCTGAAAGTTGATTCTGCGCAGTAAAATCACCTTTCGGGACTAAGTAATGAAATGACAGTACCAATGTTCATGAGGTGGGGTCCCAAAAAGGCCATGTTGAAAATCTGGTGCAACTATACCTAGAAATGGCTGAGATATTAACATAAGTTCAAAATGCCACTGACAGCTATTATTTGGCACTTACTTCTATTCTTCAGTCTGCGGTTCGACTTTGAAGAGTGCAGACATGTCCCGGTCCACAGAAGATGACAGCCGATGACCTCTGGTGGTAAGTATTGGGCAAGGGGAGGTGTGGGGTGATGGGTTGCTCCTTGGGAGGGTCAGGATGGAGGAGGGGGATGGGGAAATGATGAGGGATCATTTTCTTTTTTACAGGATTTTTTAAAACATAAAAGGACATTGGGGACGGTTTTCTTTTTTTCTGGTATAATATTAATAAATAAACATTTTGGGACACTGGGGATGGGCTCTCCAGTGTCCCACAGTACTGGTGGTGGTGGGGGGATATAATATAACTGGGGATACCGGGAGTGGGCTCTCTAGTGTCCCGCCTTGGGTGGGTCTACTGCTGACAAGGGAATTGGGCACCCCGTTGTCAGAAATGGACAGTTTTCTTGTGTTGGGGACACTGGGAGTGGGCAACCCAGTGTCCACAGTGGTCGGGGGGTCATCTAGTGCCGACATGGTGATTGGGCACCCCGATTTTGTCAGAAAAACTTATTTTTACATCAATATTTCTATTTTTTGGCTCACAAAGTAGGATCTTACTTTGTATCTCGTCATACAAAGCAAGATCCTACTTTGTACTACGTAGATATGAAATAATAATTTCACCATTAAATAAAAGCCAATTTTCAGGGCATTTTTCACGCAGTAAAGTGCAAAATGCACCTAAGGGTTCCCAATAAGCAAGCTATATGTGTTGCTTTCTCCCCAGGTCATCATTCTGTTTTTTTTCCAAATTTGAATATTTCAGGCAAAGTGAAAACAAGATGGTGGCCATACGAAAGAGAAATTTTCTTATACAAAGCAGGATTCCTCTTTTGTTTCATACAGCCTCATTTTAATGCTTACTGAGCATGCTCAGAAATTATTTTTTCATTTTTTTTAGTTGCAATAACTTAAAAACAGTTTATTTTTTCACCAAACTAGCAAAAGTCACATCTGTATTGTAGTCCTTTTCTGCCCTGAAGCTTTCAGACCAAAAAAACAAACCATCTGGGCTGTAGGCAAGTTCAAAGAAAAATCCCAGCAAAGCCAGTGAGCGAAAATATGTTTTTTTTCACCTATTCATAACTCAGAAATCACACATCTGACCAGAACATAACTTGCAGCATCATGAGATCTGCCCCACAGGTGCATACCAAATATTGTGCAAATTCATTGTTGAGTTTAACATTGTCGTGCCTACTCAACAGGACTGCACCCCTAGATATATATATGTCTGTAATCATTGGGAATGGTAAGCTGGGTGACCTTGAGGTGCAGGGGAGAATGAAACTGGTGGGCACCCTGGTCTGGTTAAAGGGACAATGTAAACCTTGTTTTCTGCAAAATTTTACATTAAGGTTTTTTTTCAATAAAATCTGAAATTAAGGCTTAGCAAATATGTGCGAGTTTTTTTCATACTAGGCCACAGTCACATGGTTTTAAGAGGAAAACCCATCCAGAACTGCACTGGTGTTACCACACCACTGTGGATGCATTGTTTTCATTTTTCCCAGTCAACATTCATTGGCTGTGGCTGGCTGTAATACATGCTTGTGCCCAATAGAGCTCCCTGGCAGGCCAATTAAATGTGTTATGTGCTCACACTGGGTATCCCGTGATAACAGCATCCGCTATTGTGCATGTACAAAAAGGGCAACTCAGTAGCAGTGCCTGTTCACAGGGCTGCTGGACAGGGGGGAGAAAACGGGTATGCCGACATCCTGTCGCTATATGTATACACGTGTACGGGGGGCGAGAACGCTGTGCGATGGGTGGAAGGGGAGTGAGTGTTTGTGAGGTGTAGCGTGGTGGTGGTGGATTGCCAAACTGGCATATTATCTTATTTATGTTATTCTGGGGGCAGTTACCCCCATGTATTTGCAGCATTGTTATTTTGTGTTGAAGTTTTCAGGTGATCTTATGGTGTACTTTGGAGATGATCATGTGTAATGAAACAAAAAAGACCCTTTCCAACCCTCTGTGCACTATGTGACCCACTTACCCTCAACCTCCTCAAATGTTTTGTATATGTTTTTCCCTCATTGCAAATAAGGTACACATTCAACACCCCTCATGCAGAGATAACATGACTCAATGTCCATTGCTGTATTTTACATTGCAAACTGGGATGCAGTAAAACTGACAGCTGCCTGCCCTCCTGATCTCTATGCACTCTACCACCCACCTACCCCACCACCTCTCACTTTGTCCCATGTAGCAATTCCTTCTGGCATTGGAACTGGAATCACCAATGTCACATGAAGAGATGATTCTCCCACTTCAGACCGCATTGAAATCAATGGAACTCATTCATATTAATGGGTCCATTCATTGCAAGTTTTTTTTCTTTACTTTGTAACTTTTCTGTTTTTTCATTTTTTATCTAATTTTTTCTTTTATGGTCTTTTTTTGCCATACCTCTGATGAACAATATTGGTGTCAACATTAAAATTGACCCTGAAGTTGGTGTTTGCAGTGTAGGTCAGTGTACTCTGCAACTCCAGTGGTGTGTGTTACCTCATTAAATCTAACTCCAGTGGCAAAAGACATTTAGCTTCACCTCATGTCTTATGATACCTCTAGGAAATAGATATTTCCTATTACTCAACCATTGGTCAAACCTTAATATCTAATTACACACTTAGTAACACAATCCTGATTGGCTAAAAGAGAGTTTGGAGACGGGGTTGTGCTATAGCCTGTTTCCATGACAGTAATCAACAGTCTCCAAACTATTGTCCTCAAGCCAGTTAATAATCATCTAAACATTAGTAGTCGATCTTTAAAAGCTGTTGCAACTGCTTGTTAAGCGTCACTGCTGTGAATTAAAAGCAGCTGCAGCATATTAAAAAGAATGAGCTGCTGGTTAACAGGAAACTGCACTAAAGCTACGGAAAAAGTTATATAGCTATGTCATAGAAAAGGTTTAATTAAACAAAATGGCCTGGAGTTCTTGGCTAAGTGGAAAACTATTTTCATGCAGGTTGAAAAAGTGACCTCCGGTAGGCAATAATGTCAACAGACTGTAGCAAACTCTGTCATTTACCTTTTATTTACCATTTTGCAATGATTTCCATTTGTATTACACACACACACACACTACATATATATACCTCTAGATAGATAGATATAGAGATAGAGATATAGACATAGACATAGACATAGACATAGACAGAGACATAGACGTAGACGTAGACATAGACGTAGATACAGATACAGATACAGATATAGATATAGATATATATATATATATATATATATAGATATACTGTAGATATATTCATGCAACACTGGTAAGAATATTGATTAGCAAATATCAGTAATATTTTGCCACTATGGAGACCTCAAGTGAGAATATTGTGGTATCGTCACTCTAGGTCCAAAGTGGCAAAAATATTCTCACTGTAGATCAGGACTGGCTGGCTACATCAGCATGAGCAGCATGATTCTGTTTTTAGGACACTGCTGTTCACTCACTCGCTGTCTCCAGCACAGCAACAACACCCCTAGCCCACTGACTGGCTCAATACTAAAATAAATAAACCATTTACAAATTATAGGTTTCCTTACAAGTAACTTTCTGTGTCGCTTAACCTATCACAAACATTTCCTGCAGAACATACCAGCATGAGCCATTAGTACCTTTTCCTGATACCAAACCGGTGCTCTCCTGAATCCTGCACCATGGACAGAGCTTAATCTTCTGCACGATCAGCACATCCCCACCTGGCACTGTAATAGGCCCCATCCTTGCAGCAACCTGACAGCGCCGCACTAGTGCTGCACTAAAGTGTCAACATCCTGATGCAATGACATACACAAATGTGTCATCTGGATCATGAAGGTGAAAAAAACGCTTGGCCATCTGATACTCCACTCGGTCATCCAAAACTGCAATTTAAACATAACAAACAACAAAAACAAGCACTGAACTTCATTTAAGTCAATAACAAACAAATTATGTTGCATAAATTGAATATGCCACAACCGTACCAGACATATTTCTGATATTTTCCCTTGTGCAGTTTGACATTTGATGTCACTCGTGGCTTCGCCACTCGTGATGTCATAAGGTCAGGCTGCACTCAGGGGAAAATATCAGGCATATTTCTGGTAGGGAAGTAGCATATCCCCTATATATATATTAATTACAGAAAACTACCTTGATGCAGACATTATGGTTGAAGACCACAAAGCACACAAAATAGGGAAATGAGTTTTGGGTCTCCGAAGTATTGGCGAATCAGTGGTGGGATCTTACTTGCTGCTGTCAATCCTTATGTCCCTCTCCCCCCAGCTGGTTGGCACCTGTCCAAAGCACAAGATACAGCTCCAAGCCAGTGCTTCACAGTGATGCACTCTTCAAAGGTAGAAAAATATATCCAGCCACATGTTAACAACGAAAATTGTTGTAGCTTTCTTCATGCAGGCCCTTGTGGGCTCTGCATGACGAAAAGAGAGCATGTCTGACCTTGTTTGCTGATGGGAGGGTGTGAGCATTAGGGTTAGCATCCCCAAGGAAGACACACCACTGATTCATCAATACTTTGGAGGCTCCATTCCCTAATGTTTCCCTATTTTGTATGCTTTGCACTCTTCAACCCTTATGTCTGCAATAATATAGTTTTTTGTAATTAATTTCCCTTATTTTTCTGATGGTGGAATCATTTTCTCTATGGGACCTGCACACAATGAAACACTATAAACAGAATATTGTGGTCATCTTTAGCCATGCTTCACCAACCAACTAACTAACAAGTGAAAGACAACAGTATCTTACTATTTGTAATTACACTGTTGCACTGTATGATGTTACGGTGTAATATTGCAACTACAAGTATTATAATTACTAGTTGAGATACAAACACACGAACATACGAAATTTGCCAGCAGATAAAGGCCTAGGAGGTCGATCAAGTCTGCTCGAATGTGCAGCTAGCACCCCTTATTCATCAGCTGCCCCTCCCTTCCACCCTTCCCCTTCATAAACCTTCCCCCTTGTCCTGTCCCATCCCCTTTTGAAGCAGTCCACTGTTCTACTGGATAACACTTCTGCAGGTAACGCATTCCACCCAGCCACCACCCTCTCTGTAAAAAAGTGTTTCCCATCATCTCCCTCCTGAACCTTCCTCCCTCAAGTCTCATATCATGGCCCCTTGTGTCTCTCCCCTCCCTTACTTTGAACAGCCCCTGTCTTGTTTATTCCTTTCATGTACTTAAAGGTTTCAATCATGTCCCCGTCCCTTCTCTCCTCCAGTGAGCACATGTTCAACTCCCTCAGCCTCCTCTCGTACGATAAGTCCCCCAGCCCCTTGATCATCTTTGCCGCCCTGTGCTGCACCCCCTCCAGTAACTTAATGTCCCTCTTCAGATATGGGTGCCAGTACTGCATGCAGTACTCCAGATGTGGTCTAACTAATGACCTATACAGTGGCAGAATCACCTCCTCCCTCCTCGAGGATATACCCCTTGCAATACAACCCAGCATTTTGTTGGCCTTTGCAGCTGCCTTCCTACATTGTGCGGAGTTGTTCATTGACCCTGTAATGAGCACCCCCAGATCATTCTCCTCCTCTGTCTGGGCTAGCTGCACTCCCCCCAGCTGGTCACTCCTCCTTGGGTTCTTCATCCCAAAATGCAGCACCTTGGGCTTTTTGGCATTAAACCCCAGTTGCCAGGTGTCTGACCAGGTTTCAAGCTTTGCCAGATCATCCTGCAACCCCTGCCATTCCCTAGGTCATCCACCACCCTCCTACCTTGGTATCATCAGCAAACAGACTGATCTTGCTCTTGATGTCCCATGATATGTCTGCAATGAATATCCCAAACAACACTGGTCCCAACACTGAGCCCTGTGGAACACCGCTCGTCACTTCCCTTCAGTGTGAGAGCTCCCCACGCACCACCACCCTCTGTTGCCTTCCCTGAAGCCAGTTTCCTACCCATCTCACCAGCTTTGCACCCGCCCCTGTGCCTACTAACTTACTTCCCAGCCTTCCATGTGGCACTGAGTTGAATGCCTTACTGAAGTCCAGATACAGGACATCCACTACATGGCTCCTGTCCAGTTGCCTAGTTACCCAGTCATAGAACTTCACCAGGTTCGTTTGGCAGGATCTGCCCTGTATGAAGCCATGCTGTCTGCTGTCCTGTAGTCCTTTGGCCTCTAGAAGGGCCACCAGCCTCTCCTTCAGGATAGTCTCCATTAGCTTACCCACAATGGATGTGAGGCTCACTGGTCTGTAGTTTCCAGGTTCATCCTTGGGGCCACTCTTGTGGAAGGATGCAACATGAGCCATCCTCCAGTCCTGAGGTACATACACCCGAATGTAGTGAGGCATTAAATAGGTCTGCCAAAGGGTCTGCAAGGACATCTGCCAGCACCTTCAGTACCCTGGGGTGGATGCCATCTGGGCCTGGTGCCTTGTCCACCTTCAGTGCCTTCAAACCCTCCTGAACTCTGCCCTCCATGATTTCCCCATCTGTCACCCCTTCCCCCCTGTTTCTGCCATGTCTCCCCTTAGGTGTCACCCTCTTCTCTTTAGTAAATACTGAGCAGAAGTACTCATTTAGTGTTTCTGCCTCATCGTACCCTGCTTCCACCCAACCCCCCCTCCTTCCTAATCCTTACTATGTGGTCCTTACAGCTCCTTTTCTCCCTGATGTACCTAAAGAAATCCTTCTCCCCCTTCTTACTGCCTTTTCTTGTACTTCCTTAAGGCAGCTCTTTTCCTCCTTACCTTTTCCATGAGCTCCTTGCTCAACCAGCTCAGTTTCTTAGCCCTAGCCTTCTTGTTCTGGGCCTTGCAGCAGGTTTTGGTTGCCTCCACTATCCCCAGCTTTATGAGCTCCCACCTCTGGTTAGTGTCCATACTAGAATGAATTCTGGCCAGGTACCCTTTTACCACTTCCCCCCATCCTCCCAAAGTCAGCCCTCCTGAAGTCCAGCACTCTTGTGCCAGATTCCACTCCTTCCTTGCCCATATCCAATGTGAGCCATACTGAGTGGTGGTCACTCCTTGACAGCAGTTTCTTCACTGTAAGTTCTCTCACAAAGTCCCTGTTTGCCAGCACAAGGTCAAGGGTGTTCCCTAACCTGGTTGGTTCACTGACCATTTGCAGCATGAAGCTGTCCTGGAAGGCCTCCAGCAGTACCTGCTCCCTTCTGTTCCTGGTTGTTGGGGTACTCCAGTCCACTCCTGGCATGTTGAAGTCCCCCACATACACCACACTTCCCTTCTCGCAGTCCTCCTGATCTGGTCTGCTAGTTCCCTGTCTAACTCCTCTGTCTGAGATGGTGGCCTGTACACCACTCCCATTCTAAGAATCCTATTCTTGGAATCCTGGATTTGCATCCAAAGTGACTCCATGACTTTTGCCACTTCTTCACCTCCCCTCACAAGTCCCTATCTCCTCCTTCCATTTGTCTTTTGTCTCCTGACCTGGTTTCCCTGGCAATTGTTCTTCCTGGCCTGGGCCCCTTTGTCTCTACTTCCCTTCTTCTGACCCTCTCCTCACCACTGTTGGCTTAAATCACCCTCCCTCATCTCTCCTTCTTCCTCCCTCCCTCCTGTATTGGGCTAAACCCACCTCCAATCTGCCTTGCCTGTCTTAGCTCCTCCTGCAGACCCTTGATCTCCTTTCTAAGTTTCTCTATGTGGTTGCACACTAAACATCCTCCCTCACTCCAGGCAATTTTTAGAAAGATTGGTGCACTGCAGTTGTTGCAGCCTACCACCCTACCCATTGCTGTCATTGCCCACCATTGACCCCTCACACTTCCAGATGCAGGATACCAAACACTCCCCCAAGTCTCCCCTCTCCCCCCTCTATCAGTGCAAAACATTCTTTTCTTAATTTCCCTTACCCCCTTTGTTGTACACATTTAGTTAGATTAAGCAACTGCTTTTTTTATTCCTATCTTTCCTATCCACACTCAAAAAGAGACTTTAAGTAGCTATTGCATAACCTTCTTCAAACTCCTACTCCTCCTTTCACCAGTGCAATAGCAATGCAAAGATGTAACAATGAAAGCTCCTAGATTTGCAGTTACTTCCCTTCCACTGAGATAGCAGTCACCTCTTCACTTGCTGCTGTTCCTTTCCTGTATTTCTGCTTCTGCTATGACAGGTGCATATCCTTTGCCCATTTGAGGAAGTGATGTCAGAACCCCTGGTATAAAGGAAATAATGGACCAGGGGCAGGACCAGAACAAGTCTTCCAGAAATAATCAGGTAGCTGAGGCCCCTGGTCAGTCCATTAGCACCCTTCCCCAATTCTGCACTAAACTTTGCAGCTAGTGAAGCCAACAAAGATGAATCACAATTCTACTCAAAGCCCCCAAAATAGGTTTGCTACCCAAAGAAACAGGACTCCAATTCAAACAGCTTCACCAACAACACATTAAAATAGGCTTGAAATTAGAAGATAAAGGTCTTCAATTCAAAAAAACAGCCCCAGTTAAATCACACCAAATAGGTTTTAAATCAGAAGAAATAGGCCTCTAAAAATGCAGCCTGCTACACAGTGAAACATCAAACAAATGAGCCCACTTATAGCTACCAAAACAGGTTTCAAAATTCCAACAGCCCCAAACAATACTCTACTAGCCCCTTAGAAGTAGTAAGAAAGAAAAGAAATAACCTTCTACCAAGTAGAATCCACAAGAAACAATGTAAAAACAAGAAGAAGAAGCTACTGTACTGTAACAGAGCTGATCCTGTCCCCTTCTAGAGATACAGTACTAATGATAAAGATTTCTTACCTGGGTACCGTGGAGTGTGAGGATGCTTAAGAGAACTTCCAGTCATGTTTGTAAAATAAGAATAGCAATAAGGTTACAATGGATCTGCAGCCCTTTAGTAAATAACTGGGACAAACAAGGTACTCTAAACATAAAAAAATACATATCTGATGCATATGGTCACTGTCCTCCAACGCCTTTGCTGACATCAATTGGACCTGTAGACATAAAGTGGAAAATGGGTCACTATAAGCAATAAAATACTGATTGACTGCAGGGTGGAAAGGGGCTGTAACTTTATTTTGGGGTTTAAGGTAGGTTGGTTGGTAGGGTAGATACCAGCACCATGGCAGTAAACTGAGTTTGTGAACAGACTTGGGTCACTCATGGAAGCCAGTGTGGGGTATGTGGACAGGATTCAGCATCCCTGGGCCTACTCTCCACTTGGGGTGGTGGGAGGTAAGTTACTTCTCTCATCGACCACCACTAGGGGAGGAGGAAATCACCACCTTTTGCATATCCTGCAACACTGACAGTGACAGACTGGCTAAGTGGCTAACAGTCAACAGGAGGATGGATGCCCATCACCCTACTATCCCTGTCAGGTGGGAATCTATGAGGGGGGTACCAATGGTACAAGGTAAGTTCCTGAGATGAAGGCAATGGGGCTGGCAGCAGTAGGGTGCCTGTTGTTGGTGTGGGGCCTGCAGTGACCCAACCTTCATCCTGCCAGGTACACTTTCCCCAATTTTCTTGCCACCCTACTTACCCAGATACAGTGCCTGGGCCCATCAGGCCTTAATGTACACATCAACCCCATGTGAGTGAATGCTCCTAGCCCACCACAAGCTGCTGTATGTGCACCAAAACACTGGTCTGTTCCTTCCCAAGCTGGGGTCAGTGCTGAATACTACGGCATCTTTCCCCTAGCCTCTGCCTAATCAACCATCTCACTAAGCTCACACTCAAACTCAGGTCAATGGCACAGAAAAGCATCATAGTCCTCAGTGGGCTAATGGACATCCCTGCAAACAAGGTTACTTTATAAATATTTGTGACAAAATACTGGATGAAAGTTAATTTCATGCCACAAATGCAAAATCACATTTAGGCCAGGATCTGATAAATGACAGCTGCCGGGTTCATGAGGCGGTGTGAAAAAATGGCCGTGCTGAACATTTGCAGTCAAAATATTGAAAATTACCAAAGTTATGAGCGAGCATTGAAAAATATCACCATACCTCAGTAACTGTTGGTTTTTAATATGTTCTCCCGAAATTTTCAACAGACGTCTTCTGACCCCACCAAATGAACCCAGTAGGAGAAAATGTTCAAATCCCTGTTTATATTAGGATTTATACTAGGAATAATAGATGCACTGAAGGCAGCAGCCCATATAAGTACATCTCCAGAAGCCTGGAAACATTTATGCACGATTCAATAGATATTTGTCAAGGTTTATTTTGAAGGTGTCCTGGTTGGTTATATCTAAAAGAGGCTTGGGTAGGGCATTCCATATAGGGATGATTTGCTGAGTGTAAAAAGAGCTTCTAATATCAGTCCTTGGATATGACTTCTCAAATTACACTATCTTATATTAAAAGTCATGCTGAGTTGAGACATGAGTTCTGTATCTTTGGATATTTTGAACATTAGCAGAAGATCGCCCCTTGTTCTTCTTAGTTCAGGTGAATAGAGATCCAGTCCCTGTAATCATTTCTCATAGCTTTTGCCTTGCATGTTGTCCATCATTCTAGTGACTCTGTGCTGAACCCCCTCCAAACTGTTAACGTCCCTTCTAAGATAAGGACTCCAAAGAGGGGAGCAATAGTCCAAATGAGGTTGTATATACGCTCTGTATAGTGGAAGGATATATTTCCTGTTTCTAGAGACAAAAGATCTTTTAATACATCCTATTAATCTGTTAGCTTGATTTCTGATATGATTGCAGTGAGTGCTAAATAAGGAAACTGAAACATAATTTTGCACCACAGGTATGAGAACACATTTTGGCCAGGATTTGAAAAATGACAGCTTTCACATTCATGAAGTGGTGTGAAAAAATGGCTATTTTGAAAATTTGTGGTCAAAATGTTGAAAATGACAAAAGTTATGAGTGAGCATAGAAATAGTTCAATGTACGCTCATATCTTTGTTGTTTTTTGAATATCTTGACCCCAAATTTTCAACATAGCATTCTTATCACCTCACCTCATAAACATGGTAGGTGAAAATTTTCAAATCCTGCCTGAAATGTGATTTCACACAGTGACTGCAAAATCACCTTTCGGGTCAGATTTTTATATAATTTCACCATCCTTGTTCACGAGGTAGAGTCCCAAAATGGCCATGTTGAAAGTTTAAGCTAAAAATATTGAAAACATAATCAAATTATGAGTGAAAGTTCAAAACACATTGAAATACCTTGTAATATATAGATGCCATTTTTTCCCTGTAAAAACACATTGAAATACATTGTAATATATAGATGCCCTTTTTCCCTGTAAAAAGAGGTCGCATAGAAAGCTGCGATATTGTCATTCTGACATCAGGAATCCATAATACCATTGACCTGACATCAAAACTATGGTATCCCAGATTGGAATGCTGCTGGTGCTCATGCTCAGCTGTTGCCAGTGGTCACTCCTGTAACTGCTTTCAGATCTCAGCCTACAAGTGACAGGAACATTGACAACAAATATGTATACCATTGTTGTTGTCATTCTGTGTAGTTTGTGCTGTGTGATTGGTTGGGGGGGGTGATGTAAAAGGTCCTCACGAGTTCCAAGTTCCATTTCCTGTCTTTCTTCAGCCTATGATGGTGGAACAGAGAGGTCATCCTGTCATGGTGGTAAGTCTTACAAAGCTCCTATTGTTTGAAAAAAATCTCACCCTTATATTATAAAAAAATAATGGATGGGCATCCATCTGTCACTGGTGCTGTAAATCCATCTCTGAATTCCTCTGATGTCTAAAGCTCTCAAGTATTACTATCAAGGTTTATGATGTCACAGAAATCCCTCATTGGATTTACTACACTGTAAGAGATGGATGATCATCTGTTATTCCATTTATTCAGCACTTGCCTTTTCATATCCTATTGCAGTTGCTGGTTCCAGCAGCAAGATGTGTTTTCGATCGGAGAGTGTATATACATCATGGGTCACTTCTAGGTGAGTGATGGTGTGCATGCCGGTGTGTATGTGGGGGGTTGGGTGCTAAGTGGGAGTGTTGGGGGGGGGGAATCATTGATGGACCATTTTCTTATTTATAGGAACGGGTACAGTACCAAAAAAAAAAAAAAAACAGACAAGGGACTGTTTTCTTTATTTCAGGTTTAAAGCTTAAATAAAAAAATGGAAAAGATGTCTGGGACCTCTAACACAGGGTATTGGGAACCCCAATGTCAGCTTCATATCTGAGGGCTAAGGGAGTGAGCATCCTGGTGTCCGAGACTGCTGGGTTGGGGAGTTTGAGTATACCGACACTGGGGATTGGGTACCCCAGTGTCGGCAGATTGACATGGCAGGGGTTGGGGGGATCAATAACAAAATGGAGGAGGAGAGTACAAACCGGCACAAGAGTGGGCATCCTAGTGTTAAAATAATTTGAATAGTATAGGAATTTAACTGACACTAGGGGTTGGGCACTCCAGAGTCCAGTTCAAATCTAGGAGGCTGCTCAAGTGGCTAGTGATGATGTGCTAAACAAAAACACACAGCATGTTCAGCAAGGGTGGGGCTACACACTGACACTTAGCCCTGTCTCTGCTGTACAAGAACAGCACAAAGGCATACAAAGACAGGAAACTGGCCCTGACACCTGATAAATGAGCGCATTTTCATAATATGACCACATGACTTCATGTGGCCGAAAAAATGTTGTTATCCTTAGATTGCTGATATTTTCAAACTGTGCATGCTCAGAAATGGAACTGTTGCTCTTAAGTATTTTAAAATACTTAAAAATACAAAAGAGAACACCTTGGGCCAAACTCTGTCAAACCTGCAACTCCTGCAAGTTTAAGGTTTCAAATCCTCCTAGTTTTTTTAGTTATAGTTGAGGAAAAAAAGGGACTTAAAATGATGCAATTTTGGGGGGTTTGCCCCTCCATAACATTGCCTCCATAAACTGATTGCCACACCATGTTCAGTATCTAAAGATCCTGGTACCATCTCTGAGCTTTCCAAATTCCAAATGCATCAGTTGAACAGGGGCAGTTATTAAGGTGCACAAACTGGGGTTTAACATCAATGTGCTTATTCAACCCTAATACACTGGTGCTAAGCTAATGCACCTGTATAATTCAAATACTTTGTATCGCTGGCTGTGAACAACAAACCAGGAATTGACATAAGAACAGCTATAAAATGATGGCTTTCAACCTTGCACTGATGAAAAGCTCTTAAACCTTTGTTTAATGAGAGCATTCCTGCTGATGCCAGCAATACCTTTTTCATGCTTCTGAGGTTTTCAGATCCCAAAGTCACTCAGAATATAAGACAAGTCATAATTTAAATACCCCATACACACACACACACACACACACACACACACACACACACACACACACACATTCATTTGGTTTACTTTGCGTATCTCTTGAGTTGGTGCTGGAAACATTCCTGTTATGTGTGAGAGATAAGAGTTGCAAATCTGCTTTTAGTGGTCATTTATACTCAGAGCAAAATTTCTGCACAATGCTGGGTAACTGAATCCACTATCGCTATTGCTGATTAGATGACTAGAAACTTTGGGAACTAAGGTTATGAGGAGAGACTTGGCGTATGCACCTAGAAGAGAGAAGGCTAAGAGGGGACATTATTAATTACAGCATTCTGAATACTAAAGGGGATAGACAGGGTGGAGTGTACACAGGTGTTTGTGCTTGTAACTGCAAAAGAGCCAGAGGGTAGGCACTCAAACTGAGGTGGTGCAGGATAAGGGGAAATATAAAAAAGTATAACCTGGGCCCCCATTAGTGGTAGGGTTATTCTGGGGCCAAGGTGGTAATACAAGGGAGTCCTTCAATCTTACAGAGAAGGGTGGAGTCTTTGTGTATCAGAGGACCCTGTGCGGATCATACACTTACACTTATGGTTTTCAGCATCTCAATGAACTCCTCTTTGCTGTCTGGGTTCAGCAGGGTGCTTGGCTGTGTGTGTCAGGGGACATTATGTGGTGCATAGCCTTACACTGATATTTTCAGCATCTCAGTAATCTCCGTCTCCTACTCCTCCTCCTACTAGCTGTCTAGGCTTAATAGGATGTTTGTTACAAGGCCCGTTTACACAAACTGGTCTGTACCATTGTGAGCAGGGCAGATGAGTTGCATGGCTTAGACCAGGTCATGTAAACAACTTGCAGAGCATTGTTTGTCACTCTTTTGCAGCAAAGAGTGATCAGTGTTTTGGAGGGAAGCTGTACTGATGCAGACATTTCTTGCTAGGGTGTGCACACACTACTGCACCTGCACCGGTGCAGCCTTGCACCATGCCAACTGTTTCCCACCTTCTACAGCTGACAGCTCACCCTTCTACATTGTATGTTGTGCTATGCGCAACTAAAGCATCCCTCAGCATCATGGACCAATCCTTCTATTATCCACAACCCAGGCAGAAATACACCATTGATCCTGTTGCTACCTTCTCCATCCAGTTACTTGCTCCATCTGTCTCCACATCATTCAAACAAAAGTTAAAATAAAATAAATAAATGCATACCCACAGTCCAGAACCCTGACCCTGGCAGAAATACAAAGCTGAAATGCAAGAAGTTCGGCCTGACTTCTTGCCAAAATGCACAAATGTCATTGTATAAAACACTGGTTGGCAGCATTTCAGTTGGAGGCTGGAGCATCAGGCAAGCGGTGCAGACAGCAGTGCAACAGTAAGTGTAAACATGCATGCAGAAAAGAGATCCTTCAATCTAAGAGTGAAGGGAGAGGCTCTGTGTAGCAGTGGACTGTGTGTGGTGCCTACTCTCACACTTATGGTTTTCCGGGTCTCCACCTCCTCCTCCTCCTCCTTGCTGGCTGGGCTCAGCAAAGTGCCCGGTTCTGGTAGGATGATGAAAGCAAAGGCACACTTATGTGTAAACAGCAGTTGCAGCTACAGCATTTATTGTAGTACAACACAGCACCCATAGGGAATCCAGGCAATCAAAGATGGTACAAACATTCACGGTGAGATCAAAACATTTACATAGAGGTGTTAAATCTTAAAAATAAAATCATAAAAGTTCAGGATGAGAGCCTGACGCAGATCTTCAAAACACTCATGCAGGTAATATCTAGCAATCAGAGTGTCAGATTAATCATACTGTATTTGCACAAAGCACTCCCAGTCCTGCATGATGTATAACATTGTTAAATAAGGACTCCACAGGTCCTGATCACCAGCATCCTGCTAGAACTTGGGTGGCTTAGTAAAAACTCAGTTTTGTGGTGCTTTCCTACAGGTCCTACTAAATTCATAGAGGCTGGACAGATCTTGTTAAAGAAGTCAGAAGTCAGGCATTCATATTACATTGCTTTGTGACTGCATTCCCAGAATCAAGGTCAGGTTTGTTCTACACTGACTATGCTCATGGGATAGGCATAGTTTCAGGTTCTACCAGGTGGATGCCTGACTGACTCAGAAACATATTGTCACTGTGGCTACTGGCTAGCAGAAACCATGAGAAAGTGATTGGTATGCTAGTGTGGTAAAGTAAGGCTAACTGCCTTGGAGCTGCATCTTCTCTTCTCCCTGAAGATCCATGCCTCCACCAAATGATAGGTCCAAAGTCCACATGGCACTATCATTCTGATGGGTGGTACCACTCCCTTCTCTGAAAGGGTGATGGCTCCCTTTCTCCTACTCCATTCTTTTTTCACACACCCTCAAGAACCTTGCAATCTCTCAAAGAGAACAGGGTCCTGAGCCTGGTACCCCAGGTCTTTTACACAGTGTTGCCCCCATAGTTCCTTTGTCAAAAGTGAGCATGTCCAGAAATCCAGTCCTAAGGTGGCTCCTGAACTTAAGGTGGGTTGCAAATGTATTATTTCACACAACCACCTTAAAAAAAGATCTATTAAGTTGGCAACTGTCAACATCAGCAGCTTGCAGACTAAATTGGATAACCTCCAGGTATGGATCTCACAACATAGCCCTGACATTCTGTCAGTGGTGGAAACATGACTTTCCCCAAAGGTTCCTGACTCTGCAGTTGCTCTACCTGGGCATACCCTTTACCAGCTGGATAGGCCCACCAAGTGAGGTGGTGGCTGTGCCATCTACCTGAAAGAGACTCTTAAAGGATACCCCCTGGCCTGCAGCCAATCTGGGCTGCATAGCCAAGGCGCTAACCATTAAAGTACTGCTTGGGGCCCAAAATAAAGCTTTGACAGTAATCTCTGCCTATGTTCCTCCAAAAGACAATATGACAGGCTTCCACAGCTTAATGGACTATATTCATAGCCTCAACCACAAATCCAAAACTTTAGTACTGGGTGACCTACATCCAGATTCTATGAGTGACCACTCCTCTGTTTCCTGCAATTGGTCCAATAATTTCTGCAAGCCCCCATCTCTGAATATCTACAGTAGATTGTTAAAACATGGACATCTGGAACATCTAAAAAATGACCTCAGCAACATTGACTAGTCCCTTCTCGATGTCTTTGATGACGTCAACCTGGCACTGGATTATTTCATAAAAAGATTCAGCAATGCCTTGATACCCATGTGCCCATTAAGAAAATGAAAGTTTGTGTCACTGTAAACCCCTGAATTACACCAGAAATCATTACTATGGTGAAGCACAGAGATCACCTCTGGCACTGTGCAAGGGTATCAGGCAAACAAGCAAATGTTCAGGAATACAAGAAGGCGAGGAATGTCTGTACACGTGAAATCTGTACCATGAAATCCAGTATCATACGGAAATGCTTGCCAATACTTGGGAAAACAGCAAAAACATCTGGAGCAACATAAACAATGTCACCGGGAAAGACTCTGAGGTCTCACCCTCCATGCCCAATATCAATGGAATTCCAACCCTGGACCCATTAAACATAGCAAACACATTCAACAATGCATTCACAGACCTATCCAGTGTTCTCCCTTGAGACTTCTTCATGGATAATGACTCACCCAGTACCTACTGTCCTGCTAATAACCCCCTTGAACCACCTCCTTTTTACTTTCAAAATGGTCTCAGCATGAATGGCCAGGAAATACCTTAACAAAGTGTTAGGTAACTCATGGCATAGCGGTGACTCACTGGATCTTTAGCTCATGGCTCTCACTCTTGAGGAAGTGCTGATGCCCCTCACTAAGATCATCAATCTATCGCTACAGCTCTCGCAATTTCCTCAAGTTTGGAAATCAGCACTAATCACCCCGGTGCACAAGAGTGGAGACAGGACCCATCACACAAATTACAGACCCATATCTATCCTTCCATAGATATCCAAGTCACTTGAATGCATTGTTGCTGACCAGCTGGTGGACTATCTTAAAAAATACTCTATCCAATGCCCGCAGCAACATGGGTTCCAGAAGGGGCATAGCACCACCTCAGCCCTGAAGACATTCACTGGCTTTATTCATCAATCTCTGGATCAGGGCACCTTAGTAGGAGCTGCCTTCATAGACCTCACTAAGGTGTTCAGTACTGTCCATCACTCACTACTCCTCCAACAGCTTACTGCTACTGGCTTCTCCTCTGACACAACACTTTGGTTCAAAAGCTATCTTGAAGATCGCTCTCAACGGGTGAAAATAGCCAACGTCGAATCTGACCGACAGCCCGTCCGCTCTGGTGTGCCACAGGGCTCAATCCCGGATCCACTCCTATTCAACATCTTCCTTAATAACCTACCTCGTTTCTGCCACCAAAGGATCCTCCTCTATGCAGATGATGCGGTCATCTACTCCTGCAGCCATGACCCCAAGCAACTGGAACTTCACATTCAGACTGGATTTGTGGAAGTGGAGGACTGGTTCTCTAGACATAAACTGATCCTCAACTACAAGAAAACTAAAGTAATGATGTTCAGCAGCACCCACAACAAGCACAAATCCTATACATTTACCATCAGAAGCCGTCTTGGAGTCCCTCTTGAACAAATACCACATTTCAAATACCTGGGGGTCACCTTAGACAGCCGTCTATCTATGTTAAACATATAGATAATGTAGCCAGGGCTGTCAACATCAATATTGGTCTCCTACATAGACATAAACACTGCTTTACTCCAGAAGCTCTCCAGCTTGTTCAGTTCCATCATATCCATTGTAGACTATGGCCTTGTAATCTATGGAGCAGCCCCCATGTCTTCGTTGTACGGGATATCCACTGCTCTGAACAAGGCATACAGACTACTCACAGGGTCCACACATTTCACCTACACCTGTGATCTTTACATTGAGAATGGTTGACTACAGCTCTCTGGGAGGATCCAATACCAAACCTGTCTTTCAGCCACAAAAGCACTTCTCGGCCTCCTGCCACCAGGTACTGCAAACCTGCTAAGCCCCTATTGTAGTTCACAGCATATGCAAAGTTCAAACAACCATCATCACCATGTTCCTAGATGCTGGACAGCTCAGGGGCAATGCTCATTTGCCCACAGAGCATCTCACTGGTTTAATACTCTTCATAGTGATATAACTACCCTACCTAAATTGGGACCATTCAAACTGAAGTTACGCCAGCATCTCATGGCCAACAGTTCTTGTGACTGCTTCACCTGAGACTCCCATCTACTAGTATTCAATCTTCTCCTCACAACTGGATAACCCTGTATCTCTGCTGTTTCCTCTATAATTCTGAGGCTACTCCTCTTTTTGCACTTGGACAGACCCTGGCTACACGCCACCTCACCTCCCTGCCCCTACCCCTCCCACATTAGCTTGACAAGGCCTATGGCGCCACTTCCTACCTTTCTTACCACCCAGTTCACCTCACCCCTGCCCCTACCCTCCCACATCAGTTTGACAAGGCCCATAGCGTCCACCTCCTACCTTTCTTACCCCCTGCCCATCTCACCCCTGTCCCTACCCCCACACACAAACTTGACAAGGCCTATGGCTGCCACTTCCTATCTTTCTTTCTCCCATCTTTATCCTTCCCCCTCTCATCTACGCTTTCCTCCTATTAAAATGATAAAACTGCCTATAGATACATATTATTTGCTCATTTTATTTTACTGTTTTGGAAACATTGTACTTTTACCCCTTTGTGTGTTTTGTCTCCCCTCCCCACTGACGTGGAAGCTTTGTAAATGAGCTGTCTGTGCTCAGAGGTATTGTAATCCAAGAAAGAATAAATAAAAATAAATAAATAAACACAAAGGGGGCTAGCTGTGAATTTGTGGAATCTAGCACCATTCAGGCTTTCAAAGTAGGATGAGACAGAATCCTTAAAGAGAAAGGCATTGGGTGCTGTACAACATGAGTTGGGGTAGCATTCTGGATGAGAAACCTGGATGTGTGTGTCTGTATTTAAATCTGGATATAGTCACTGCAGTGAAGCAGGATTGACAGACAATGTCATTCCATCATCAAACCACTCACCACACTGGGGATGATACTCACCAACATGGGACTGAAGTGTGATATCACATGCTGTGATCAAAAATTATGAAAAAAAATATAATAAAAAACATAAAATCCAGAATTTATTACTTTTTTTTTATACAAATCAGCCTGTTTTGGCAGATAACAAATCCTCCATCTATATCCAGCCAAACTGGATCAAATGTTCCCTCCTGGAATAGATATCCAATCCATCAATGACTTCATTTTGATAGCATTTTCTGCGACATCAAACAGAAACCAATTGTACCCTCCCATAAAAAATAGTGCAAAATAAAACGTGAAGCCCTCATGTGATTGGGATGGAATATGACCAACTGCTGATGGCTTCTTTACCCCCATTTACAGAGCAGAATGAGAAAGATGAGGACAGGTTTGAGGACTGGAACTAAAAATAAAGGGATGCCACCAACACACCCTATGATGTAGATGAGTCAGCAGTGGAGCTGGATATCATTCATATTGGACATACTCAGAAAGGTACCTATGCCCCAGTGAAGGCCGGGTATGTGCGATAGGCATGTACCCGACCCACACAGATCAATGCCCATGGACAAGCACATGGGGCATGGCATTCACAACTGCTGACCACTGCAAGTCATCTGTCCTTGTCCCCGCTCCCCCTGGTGCACAGGTGCATTGGAGGTGTACCTGCAGACATAGGCATACATCCACTTAGATGTCCGTCCTCATCCATGACTGAATCCCCTGTTTCTCCCAGAGACGGGGGGTTGTGAAAAATCATCATCCCAGGGACTTAATTTAAAAGGGCAATGATCCCAATGGCTGCCCTCAACCCTCTCTGCCAGACCAGAAAGCTGGAGAAGAATGTCTGAGTGTGTGTGTATGTGTATATGTGTGTGTGTTTGTGTGTCTGTGTGTTTTTGTGTACAGTCTTACTATGGCCAGTGGGTGATTCTGTGGGGGCACACGGTAGCTATGGCAGTGTACCTGCTCATGTAGCGTGCACCTCCCCTCACACAGCACCCCATGCTTTAGTGAATGGTGTGAAGTACAGGCACACCCCCTGGCCACTCCTCTGGACTGTCTATGCATGTAGCTCCATTAATGGCTGGGGGATTGGTACGGAAGTGGCATGTGCCCCTTTGATGCATACTGCTGGGGTATGCAGGACCCCTGATGGTATGGTGCACTAACTTAGGGTTGCCTACATGCCACATATATGCTGTGTATAGGAAATCCACACATATGTGCATAGGGGCCATAATGTGGTATCCACTTCCCATCATTAACCATTACTAACTCTGGCCCACTCTCCATACTTGGGCTGCCACTCACCAGCATAGGGTGAAATGTATGATGTAACATGTCCTGTGTATGTGTTATACTGGCATCAGTATTTCACCTCCGTCTGAGGCCACCTATATACCTCTGGTACTGTTGCTGTACTATAGTATGCTTTAATTCAGTTTATATGCCCCTTATTAGTATATTGCTGATTTGTACTGTTGCTCCCTTCTCCCCTTCCCTCCAGGATGCATCTGGAAATGAGCTTCTACCGGCCTAGTATGTCTTTCCTGGTAAAACATTTGAAACACATAAATAAATATAGCCCTGCCCACAAGACACATTCCCTCCAGAACTATCAGCCTTGTTATGTAATGGCATGACCCACCCACCCTACCTCTCTGAGGGAAGAAGTATGTGAGACAAAATGCTCAGCACTGCCTCTACTATTCAGTGTGTGACATCTTGGGTTGGGGACTTGAACCGGGGTCATCAGCTTGCTAAGCTGCAATATGTATCATTGAAGAGCCACCAATGTGTTGAGAAGAACTTTGAAAAACATAACAATTGGACAAAAAGCAGCTTCTATTTCTCTTTAGCTCTGTATTTCTCATCTTACTTGAAGGGTTTATCAGCTATTATTTCTTTTTCCCAACTTGATGCCATGATACTCTGCTTATAACATCATGGTTATTCCCATGGCAACAGACTGTGATGGCACAACAGAGCATTATGATTTTAAGTAGAGAAAAAGCTACAGAGGTGGGTGATCTCAAAGGGATAGAGATCTTATTTGGGGAAGTTCTGCAGTGACAAGTAATGGAGAGGAGACATTGATACAAGATATATGAAATACAAACTGAATTGTGTCTAAATATTATGCTTTCCAAAGTTTTCCCAAAGGCATTAGCTGCTTTTTAAACCATTAGACCACCTAGGATTGCTGCTATTTAAGGTTGTATAATTGCTTTTCCAATGTCTGATGTAAGTTTAGAATAGTACTGCCACCTCTAGTGTTTCTTGACGTGTAGCGATTTTTCGTAGATTTGAGTTCCATGTCCTTACTCAGGAAACCTATGCAGCTGCATTGGCTGCTGACTGTATTTCTTTATGACGTTTCCTGATTCCAAGTATAGCTCGTTATTCTGGCCTGTCTCCAGAAAACAGAGTAATTTATGTATGGGAAACAGAGATAGTTTACTAGGACTCATGCACAATTAGGGTTTGTCTTTCTGAACGTTGCTTTTGACCGTGCACGTGAAAATAATTTAGTTGTTTGTTTTAGGTGTCATCTTGGCTGATTTGGTAGCATATCTGCTTCTGGACCAGAAGACTGTGGGTTCTAGTCCTGCACTGGGACTGAGCTCATACCATTACTGCTGGCACCTGACTGAAGTACTGGGGCAGGCTGTATTGTCAGGCTGTCCTCTTTTTTGGATGAGCCATTAAATCAAGCTCCCTTCTGCCCCTCTCTGGTGGTGATGACCAAGTGGAAGCAAAAGGCCTCAAGGCACATTTTGCAAGAGTAGGAGAATCTTTTTGGAGAACAATTTGTAGTACAGGCATTTTATCTCACATTAATTCATTAAATAAATACAGTTTCCTTAACTGAAACATGATTTCTCATCACAGGAATATTGAAACCTAGATACCAGTCCACAGTTTACATCTGTTACTCTATGTACTCCTCATACAAACCTTGACTGTATGGGGAGGGGCTGATAGATCAAGAAATTATTCTACCCCTCTAATACACTGTACCTTACTCCATGAATAGTCTCTATGATAGTTTGAAAATGTATCAAACTATCCAGTGACTCCTGGTTTACAAGGATCAATATGGCTAAAATATATTTTTACTATATTTCTCCATCTGAGCTTCAAGTCCCTGTTAGTTAAAGTAATCATACCCCACTTATATATCACTTGAAGTTCATGTTCTAGTTGTTTTGCAATCTGCAAAGGGCTCAGGTTTTGTTTTTGGAAGAGGAGGCAGCATCTCCTTTGCCAAAGGAAAAAAAAAATAATATATGTCACTATCAGCCTAAAAGATGTAGGTTGTAAATCCATCTCTCTGGGAGAAAGTCCTGCAATTATTTGTTCACATGTCAGTATATTCCATACATTGGAGTGCCAGTTCTGTACCAGCTGTTTCCAAAAAAATAGTCACAATATGGCCTTCTATGAAAAGCTGCTGTATTGTTTTGGGGATTGCATTACATTCCTGATGTGAACATACATACTCCATAAAGCTTTTACACTGTGCATTGTTTCTCACCCCCAGATGGTTATATTATGTCTCACATAAGGTGGTGGTTGGGGGGGGGGGGTTCTAGAGTCCATCAATTAAATGCTGAGGTTATGGCAGCTGTTATGAGTAGCATCAATATCCTTGTGTTCGGTACTTGCCCAATACCCTTGCTCTTGTATTAGTGTATACAATTGAAATCTATTACTCTGTTGGAGCTGTAGGATGGTCAATTTCTGCTTCCTTTTTTTTCCCAAGACTGGTATTACAAAACTAGGTAAAACTGCATTTTTTCAACCATATGCAATCCATGAGCCCAATCTGTACTGACAAGTGGCAGCCAGAAGCTTTTGTCTGGTACCATGTTGTGCTTAAAATTCCATTAAAAAAATGCTAAAAAAGAAATAGATTCAGACCCCCACCTTTTGTTAATTGTAAGACACAGGGAATTCTTTTTTTTATGGGGATTAACCTGCTTCCCCAAATAGTTTGGAAGAACAAACTTTGAAAGTGTTGCTTCTAGATTCCCTGGCAGTGGGAATATTGCACTAATAAAGGTGAATATAGGAACCAAAAATATTTTAATTATAACAACTTTTTTCTTTTCTGTAATTATTTTGTTATTTCTGCACTCCAGTTAAGTTGGCACCACCAGGTGCTTGGCTGCTATTGGAAGCCAGATGCGTTTGCCCATCAGGGCAATGAGTGCTTCCCCTTCCTCTATTCCCCCTACCCTGTATCGGTGTATTTCCCTTTCTGGAGGCACCCTCACCCTACCTGGCTCTGTCTTCTTCATTTTCCTGCCTTCACCATAGCACTTATTCTATGTAGATGGCATGTAAACCCTTCTCTGAGATGTTTGTACCGTAACAGTCTTAACCTGATTACTGACTTGCTTATGGTCCTTGTACCATACTGTAATTAATTGTGTGTATTGTTGTTATGTACCTTGTTTCTGCAATCGAACTGTGATACCTGCTAATTTCTATAACTTGTAGTTGCTCTACTCAGTGTGCCATGCAAATGTGTTGTTATTATGTACCTTGTTTATGTAGCTGAATTGTGATACCTGTTAATTTGCTGTAACCAGTATTTGCTCTCAGTGTGCCATGCAAATGGCCTCGGTCGGGCCTGAAAACAGTCCATTGGATCAGTGCATCCACCCAATTATCAAAGATATATATATAAATATATATATATATATATTTATATATATATATATATAAATAAAGTTGTGCTATAATTCCATGACTGAAGATCACGCCCCTCTGCTAATGGGTTAATTTGTGACTGGAATACCCTGTACTTCCTGGATCATTGGAATTTCTGGAAGTAAACAAAATCCTCTACTTTTCTTAATGCTAACTGTTGACCCTGGTATTTCAGATAATTTATTCCAAAGTTGCACTGCTGTTTCTTCTGATTTTACATGTATATATCGACAAATGTTGTCTGCATACACTGATATAGTCACCGATACTGTACCATGAGGACCATGCAGACCTTTAATTTGAGGCTGATTCTGCATCGTTCGAAATAGTGCAAGAGTACTTGCAAAATTTTTATTAAAAGAAAGTATATACAGACAAATACATGGGAAAAAATCAAAACCATAAATCAACAATATAAATCAATTTACATAGAAAAAAAAAGAAACTAAACAAAGCACTGAACAAACTCCACAGAAGAGAAAAAAAAAGAGAAAGAAAAGGGTAAAGCATTTTCCAAAGTAACAGCACAAGTCGCAAGACTTTCGGGGAGCTGTTACACAATGCATATGATGCCACCTGTCTAGCACAGAAGAGGCAGAAAGGATTTTAGATACAGAAAGATAAACATATTTAACTCCAGAAGCAATTTTCACAACAGTTGTTGATGTAAGAAATGTTTTTATTCAATGAAAAGAAATTTAAAGAAAGCACACACCATATCCAGCGTGTTGCAATTCCATTTACACCAACCAGGGCTATAAAATCCATAAACCAAAACCTCATAGTCAATATTATGAAACATAGGTTCAGCCCACTGATGAACCATCCAATCCCAGAACACTAAACTGTATGAATACGTAAAAGATAAGTGGTGCATTGTTTCCAACTGATTAGGGCAGCCTGGCCTACAGCACATATGTTCATGCATTTGCTTATGCTGATGATGATTAATTGTGATGTTTAGTTTGTCATAGCAACACAACCAAATAGTATCACAACATTTAGCGGGTATCCTTCTTTCTGTCAATTGTCTAAAGAGGCAGGTCCACATCATGAGGGTTACATGCCACAGAGGGAAAATATCAATAAAAATGGACTCTGTAACAGTCCAATACAGAACCTTCCTAGGGGTGATACCAAGCTGAATGTAAGTGATGTGCCAGGTATGTAACTTAAAAATGCATCCTTTTATATACTGGGATAACCCTTGAGGTTCTCAGGGCACTGAGCTTACTGGATTCCCAGGCCTTAAGCCAATCAGAAGTAATGGAAAGTACTATACCAATGGAGACCAGGAGCACAATTTTTAAAACAGAGTCTATGATGCAGGGTGCCTGCACCAAATGGCTGTGATGCAAGTGGCACCTTGCATCATAGTGTGCAGCAATCCCAATTCTTGAATGTAGACTGCATCAAAATTAGGATGTCATGCCCCAAACTGCCCAGCACCACTCTAGTGGCATTCTCACCCTTGTGCCCAGTTGCAGGGGGGCTTGCACCATGGCAGTGCAGCACCATCCCCTTATTCAGCATTCCAGAAGCCCCGCCATGGCCACAAGTGGTGGCTCACTTTAGACCAATCAAGAGGTGGTCTTAGGGTCCTGCGCCTCTGTCTGGCATGGTGGCATTTTGGGGGGGCTTGGAAGGTGGGGAATGACTGGGAGGGGGTATGACAGCAGTGGGAGGGACATGTGGAGGCACCCAGTGGAGAAGCCCTATGAGTTGGAACACAGCAGAATGAGCCCGGTTTGGGGAACATGGCCAGACTGGCATGACCTAGACCCCAGTTGACAGCAGCCCTTGCAATAGCCCCACAGGACCCACAGTCCCCTAAAGGCAGTGGGTGGCAGGGCATGCTGGGTACATTTGGTGGCCAAGGACATGCCTGGGCACTGTGACATTCTGCAGGTACATAGCCCATCATGTTCCCTGACTACAGTGCCGGTGACTGGATCCTGTAGAGCAGGTGCTATGGCAACTATCAACTGGAGTCCAGGTCATGCTGATCTGGCTGTGTCCCCCACCTGGCCTATTCAGCTGTGTGCCAGCTTACAGGGCACCTCCAACAGGTGCCTCCCCACATTCCTCCTTCTGCTGCAGTGCCCCCCTCACCCCTCATGGCACCACCAGGGCTCCATCAGCCCTTGGTCCCTACCTTCCAGGCATAGCTACTCCCCTAACCTCTGCAGGTTGTTTAGGGTATGTCAGGTGGAGGGGTGATGGATCCCTGCATTAAACCCCACAGGTGCGCCCAATGTTTGGTACAACCCTCTGGCTGCAGCAGCTCCCAGGTGATTGGTGCAGGGACCCCCATTTTCATAAAATAGTGTGCAGGGTCCCTGACACACCCAGAGTTTGCTGCAGCCATGGATCACTGTGAAATGTAGTGATCTAAGGGTATTCTGAAAATCGAGCCCCAAGTCTTCATGAAGGAGAGCACTACAGGTTTAAATTTAAATTGAAAGAACATGCAGTAAAAAGATACTGTTGAATATAACATGCCCACTGCACCTTGTTTAAAGGGGTAGTAGGTAGCATTCCTTTTGACAGAATTCACCCTACAACCCCACAGGGCTTGGAAAACAATACTAAAAGGGGATGTCTTCAAAGAAAAAGGAGGGGGGAAATTTAGCTAATACAGAGGAAAACTGGCACCAAGAAAGTTCTGATCAAATATATTAATTTCTTCTTACTTAACTGCCATCTGTTCCAATTAGCACCAGCCAATATTAAGTACAAGGAATCACAGAAGGAGCTTAATAAAGGGGAGGAGGGTGGGCAGAGGGTGACTGTGAAAAGCACAGATACTAAACAAATATTTAGCTCCATTTTTATTGATATTTTCCCTCTGTGGCATGTAACCCTCATGATGTAGACCTGCCTCTTTAGACAATTGACAGAAAGAAGGATACCCGTACAGGGGTTATATACAGACCCCCTTCTCAGGGGGAGGAAATGGACAAGGAAATGATAGAAAGTATACTTAGAATGGCAGAAAAAGGGAAGATATTGCTGATGGGTGATCTGAATATGCCAGATGTTAACTGGAGTGCAGTTGCAGCAGCCACTTCGAAGAGTGGGGTTATTCTAGATGCCCTACAGGGGGCATGCCTTAGACAACTAGTATTGGAGCCCACTCAAGAGGGAGCAATCTTAGACCTGGTTCTCTCAAATGGAGATGAAGAGAGGATCACAGATGAAAAAGTGGGTAGCCATCTGGGAACTAGCGACCATCGAACAGTATGGTTCACAATAAACACAGCAATAGAGTCAAGCCATACAAAAGCAAAAGTACTGGACTTTAGGAGGGCTGACTTTGCCAAAATGGGTGAGTGCCTAAGGAATGTACTAGCAAATGGGCAGGAAGGAGGGGTGGAAGAACAATGGGGAATAATAAAAACCTGCCATCACAGAGGCAACAAGCCTTTGTGTGAAGCAAATAAACAAAACAAAATGATGTAAGAAACCACTATGGTTCTCAAAGGAAGTGGCAGTGAAGGTTCAAGAGAAAAAGAAAGCATTCAGGAAGTACAAGGAATCACAGAAGGAGCAGGACAGAGAACTGTATCAGTTAAAGCAAAATAAAGCTGTGAAGGCAGTCAGAACAGCAAAGGCCCAAACCGAGGAAAAGACAGCCAACTCAGTTAAAGGGGATAAAACCTTTTATAGGTACATCAGGGAGCAAAGGAAGACCAAGGGAGGGATAGTGAGGCCTAATAAAGGGGAGGGAGGGTGGACAGAGCGTGACTATGAAAAGGCAGAGATAGTAAACAAATATTTTTGCTCAATATTTACAAAGGAACAGGGGGAGGTACCTAAAACAAACAGTAGAAACACTCTGGTTACAGAAGTTGATACCAGCCCATTTACAGAAGAAAGGGTTCTGAAAGAACTCTTAAAACTGAAGGTGGACAAAGCAATGGGGCCTGATGGGATTCATTCCAGAATTCTAAAAGAACTAAGGGTAGAACTTGTGACACCACTGACTACCCTCTTTAACAAATCATGGGAGGATGGGGTGGTACCTGAGAACTGGAGGAGGGCAGATGTGATTCCCCTTCACAAAAGTGGGAGCAAGGCAGAAGCAGGAAACTACAGACCTGTTAGTTTAACCTCAGTGGTAGGGAAAATGATGGAATCACTTCTGAAGGAAAGAATTGTCACGTATCTAGAGGTCAGAGGGGCACAGGACCCAAGGCAGCATGGATTCACAGCAGGAAGGTCATGCCAGACAAATCTGATAGATTTCTTTGACTGGGTGACCAAAGTAGTAGATCAGGGAGGGGCTGTGGACATGGCCTACCAAGACTTTAGCAAGGCATTTGACATAGTCCCACACAAAAGATTAATATACAAGTTAGCCAGCCTGGGAGTGGGTCCCAAGATGACAGCCTGGGTTAAGAATTGGCTGGAGAATAGGACACATAGGTAATAGTAAATGGAGTCCATTCTGAGAAGAAAGGGAGGGTTACTAGTGGGGTACACTTAGGAGTTTAGTATTAGGACGGTCCTCTTCAATGTCTTTATAAGCGACATTGCAGAGGGACTGGAAGGAAAAGTATGTCTCTTGCAGATGACACAAAGATCTGCAACAGAGTTGATACTGCAGGTGGGGTGGAAAGGATGAGAAGGGACTTGACAAGGTTAGAGGAATGGTCAAATGTATGGCAGCTTAGATTCAATGCTAAGAGTGCAAGGTAATGCACCTGGGAAACAAAACCCAGGAAGAGTACACAATGGGGTGAGATACTAACAACAACAAAAGCGGAAGGGACCTGGGGTAGTCATATCAGATGACCTAAAGGTGGGCAAACAATGTGAGAGGGCAGCAAGGAGGCTGGGGGATACTGGGATGCATAGGAGAGGCATCACCAGTAGAAAACAGGAAGTTATTATCCCTCTGTACAGACAGCTGGTCAGACCCCATCTGGAGTACTGTGTGCAGTTCTGGAGACCCAGTCTCCATAAAGACATAGACAGGATGGAAGCTGTCCAGAGGAGGGCAACTAAAATGGTGCAGGGTCTGCACGGAGACATACGAAGAGAGACTTAAGGAGCTTAATATGTATAGCCTGGAGGAAAGGAGGGATGGGGGAACATGATAGAAACTTTCAAGTACCTCAAGGGAATCAACAAAGTCCTAGAGGGTAGCATCTTTCAAAACAAGGTGTGCGCAAGAACAAGGAGGCACAATTTGAAGATAGAGAGGGGGCGGCTCAGAGGTAATTTAAGGAAGTATTTTTTCACAGAGAGGGTTGTGGATGCATGGAAGGGCCTTCTGAAGGAGGTTGTGGAGTCAAAAACAGTGGTGGAATTCAAGCATGCATGAGACAGTCATAAGGTAATTCTAGGGGTGGGGGTAGGAAGAAGTAGGCTGCTGGTTAACTAGGATCTGCAGCTTATCCATTAGGTAGGGAAATGGGCAGACTGGGTGGGCCAAGCGGTCCTTATCTGCCATCAAATTCTATGTTTCTATGTTTCTATTTTCAGTCTCAATTCCCAATTGTCACAAGATCCTCAGACCCAAACTGAACCCCTAAGATTATGAGGGGTTCAGTTGAGTGCCTAATACCACACACAGAGGGAGGGTGCAAGGGTCTATCACTTAACACCTTACCAACACACTTTGCAAGATTTAAAGCCCCCATGGAAAATAAATGAAATAGTTTGAACAATTGCAAGGATGTTTTAACAGATGACTTCATACATACTAGAAGGCACATATCGTCTGCATAAGCAAAGCATCTTACAGATAGTAACACCATTCACGTTGCACAAAGATAAAATGTGGGGCTCCTGTTCAAGATTCCTCAGTAGGGATCTAGACACAAGATATAGAGGATGAAACTAAGTGGACACTTCTGCTGCACACCCTTGTATGCTGTGCAGGTAGTACCCAGCCATCCATTAACCAAAGCGGTGACCTGAGTGGTGAGGTGCATACACTGTATCCAAGAAATAAAGGGATGGGGGGAATCCATATTGTCTAAAAATGAACCAAAGAAACTCATGCGAAACTAGAGCAAAAACATTTTGCTGATCTAAAGATAACAAGAAACCTTCCTTACAATTGTCATTATCTCTGTCTACCATTTTTCATATTAGAATGAAATTACCTTAGATGGCCCTTCTTGGTACAGAACAAGCCTGCAACTGGGTTTCCAGATGTCTAATAACTTGTGTAAGCCTGGAGGAAAGAATTTTCAAGAGAATTTTCAAATCTGTATTCAAAAGGCAGATGGGTCTCCAGTTAGACGTGCTGGTGCTTATCACCTTTTTTTATGGAAAAAAAATTATCAGGACACCTTGCATTAGGGACAAGGAACTGGGACTATAAAAAAAATAAAACATAAGGATCAGTTCTTCAGACGGGGGCAGGACTGACTAATTTGTAAACTTGACCGGTAAGGCCATCCTTACTTGCAGCTGCATCTGAATTCAAGGAACAGAATGCTGAAGTAAGTTCTTGTTCTTCAGTAGAAATGTCTGCAGTCAGAAATGGGAGAAGGTCTGAGGGCACTTGAGGGAGATGAAAGTCCAAAACAAAAGGCATGTCTACCAATACTGGAAGTAAATCCTGGACCAGACAATGTTTCCATGAAGCTGTAAGTAACTGATAAAATATTTGTGGTATCAGTGTGAATGATACCATGCTCATCCCTATTATTGGACATAGTTTTTTGTCCTTTCTATATCTACACACTTCATAGGGCAAGATAAAGGATTGTTTAATCTGTGCACCATATTTTTATCCCTCAATCATTGCCTAAGACCTGCTCAAGTTGTATTTGGACATTTCATCTTTTTTACTTTTCCTTTTTATTAATATTAAGTATATAAAGGACATACAAGCATCTATAATGAAAAGGAGTCCTCATATCAAATACAAAAGGTATCACTTAACAAAACACATTGTTTAGGTAAGATATAGTGAAGATGCCTTCTATATACATATATATGGTAAGAATTGGTCTTAATTATGTCATAGCTGGTGAACAAAAGAGTTACAATCATTAAGGTATTATGAATTCAGAGAGGACAATTTAGTACAAAATAAATACAGGAACAAGTTATAGCAAGGCTTTCAACCCATTACATAAAGTGATACCTGTAAGAATACAAACAGTATACAGTAGAGGAGGAATATGGATAAAAGAGAAATGTATGTTGAAGGTAAAAAAAGAGCAGAAGAGAAATAGAGCGAAAGATAGAGGGTGGGAAAGATGGAAAAGAGAGATATCTGTGCACGGAGTGTTAAAGAGACCCTAATCTAACAACAAAATAAAAGAGATACAAAAAAGAAAAGCTAGATAAACCTTAAGGATTAGGTTCTTAAGAGCCAGATGTTTCAATGTATTTATAGTAATCATGCCAACACTGGTCATATACGATGAGTCAGTTGTGAATAACATGGGTTAGATGGTCTAGTGAGGCATACTGTGAGAGGCTTTGAAGAACATCTGAAAGGGAAGGAACAAGAGTAGATTTCCATTTAATAAGAATCAGACATTTAACCAAAAGAAAAAGTATGTTTAGCCATCTAAAATGTGCATGTGTAAGGGAAGAGTTACTCGGAGTATAGATGCCTAGAAGGAATAGTTTTGGATCAAAGGGAAATTTTTGTCCTATGACTTTGGAAGCAAGTAAATGGATTTTATGCCATAACTTATTAATGGGAGCACAGGACCAAAGAACATGAAGCAAGTCCCCGTTAGCTTGGTTGCAGCGCCAACAGTTATTATTTTTTAGTAGGCCCATTAGTTGAAGAACCAAAGGAGTTCTGTACCACAGATGCAAGATCTTAATTTGCATTAGAGAGCTGCGAGTATCTTTAAATGTGTTATGTGCAAGATGCCAGCATTTACTCCGTTGTGTATCTGAGATATTATAGTTAAGGGCAGTGCTCCATTTAATTTTAGCTTGTATGGACTGATCAGAAGATTGTCAATAATGTCTTTGTAAATGGAGCTGCTTAATTTTGTAGCTATATTAGCCCAGTGTGAGATGTGTGAATCTAGAAGAGTGTGTTTGTATACATAATTAGAGATGGAGTTGAAGGCTGATCAAATTTGTAAAAACTTCCAAAAGTCCTGTTTAGGAAGTTTCCATTTGACCTACAAGTCCGAGAATGTTCTGAGGGTGTGTGTGTTTGGGTCCAAGATATTTCAGAGAAAAAAATACCATTACTCCTCCACATACGACAGAAAATTGAGTGATTTTCCAGTGTGAGCAGTAGGTTGCCCCATAAAGGGGCATATAAATCAGGGTTTTGGGTTGGATTTCAGAAATGTGTGGGTTAACTTCCAATACAGAACAGAGGATGATATAGTTGGGTGAGATTTTAATTTAGAGGAGAGGGGGTTAAAAATAAATGAAGTAAGAACTCCTCCAGGGCACAGTGTGAATTCCATTGCAATCCAGAGTGGAGAGTGAGGGGAAGGTTTCTGAAACCATTTAATGGTTTGTGCTGCCCTGAAGGCCCAAAGATAACCTTTGAATCAAGGGAGTCCAAATCCACCTTTTTTCCAATGAGATCGAAGTTTTTTGAATTAAATCTTGGAGTTTTTCCATCCCATATAAAGTTGCCTATCAATTTATCAATTTTAGCAAGGCAGAAGGATGGTAGAATTAAAGGGATGTTGGGAAAGAGGTAGAACATTTTGGGAATATGGGCATCTTAATGGCTGCAATTTTCCCCATGAAGGAAAGATTAAGAAGCCTCCATCTATCCAGTATTGTTTTGATGTTATCTAGTAGAGGATTGAGGTTAATGTCCCATATTTTCTTTAAGTTACTAGTTATTTTGATTCCTAGATATGTTATGCCATGCGGGGGCCATCAAAATCCAAGAGGAAGGTTCATAAAAACTTTACAATGGTCATTGAGAGGCAGAGTTTCTGACTTACCATGATTTAAAGCAAGGCCAGAAATATTTGTACATTTGCTAAGCAAATCAATGAATAGGAGTCCTGCCTCATCCTAGTTCTCAAGTAGAATTAAGAGGTCATCGGCATAAGAAAGAGAGACATATCTTGAGCTTCCCACTGGGATGCCATTAATGCTGGCAGATTGGCGTAAACAGGTAGTTAGGGGTTCCATGGCTAAAATAAACAGGGAAAGTAATAAGGGACAGCCTTGCCTGGTTCCTTTTGCCAATTGAAAGCAGGAAGAAAGGATGGAATCAGTAAGCACCTTAGCAACAGGGGAGTTATATAATAATTTAATCCAAGAGCAGAAGTTATGAGGGAGGCCAAAATGAGATAAACTTGACAAAGATAGTCCCAATTTAATGAGCTGAATGCCTTTTTGAAATCAATAGCTATGGCTGCTGCTGGTGAATTGAGAGATTTGGCTTTATAAATTAGAGTGAATAGAGAATGTAAGTGATCTGATCCAGATCTATGTTTAATAAAAACCAGCTTGTGAGCAGTAAGTCAGTTTAGGGATCAAATGTTTAAGTCGGAAAGTTAATAATTTGGCAAATATCTTCTCATCTATGTTTAACAGAGAGGTTGGCCTGTAACTTGCTGGATGTATGGGATCTTTACCCTTCTTAGGAATTAGGGTTATAACCACTTCAATACAAGAGGGAGTAAGATTGTCAGTAATGGAAGCTTCTTGATAAATGTTAACAAGAAGGGAGCATAAAGTTTCCGAGAACATTTGATAAAAATCAACAGGAAATCCATCACTTTCAGGGGACTTACCAGATTTCAGGAAGGACAAAGCTTTCTGAACTTCTTGTAGTGAAAAGGGTTCATCTAAGAGATTCACTACATGAGGAGAAAGATGGAGGAGATGTAAAGTTTTAAGGAATTGTTGACTTAGTATGACTGATGGAGGGTTTGTATTAGAGTATAATATTTGATAAAAGGTTGTCATGATATGATTTATGGAAGGGCTATCAAAATGAATTTTGCCTTGTTCGTCTTTGAGACTTAGAATATGACGTTCCATTTGTGTTTTGAGCTGGTAAGAGAGAAGTTTCCCATTTTTGTCACCATGTTCCCAAAACTTATGCTTAAGTTTAAATAGGGACAATTCAGTTTTATGGGAGATTAATTAGTTTATTTTGACTCTAAGTTGAAGAATTTCGAGATGCAGTTGAGAGTCAGGATGATGTTTGTTAGGGGAGAAGAATAGGTTCTCTTTGGCTTTAAGAGATTTTTCCATATTAGCCAATTGTTGCTCTCGTACCCTTTGACTATGTGCAGCATAGCTAATAATTTTCCCACAAACTGTGGCTTTAAGAGCTTCCCATACAGTAGACATAGAAGATTCAATAGGGGTATTATGAAAGAGGAAGTCCTGAATTTGTACTTTAATCAAGGGTGAAAAATCAAGGTCTTTAAGAAGGAGAGGGTCTAACTGCCAGAAGGTAGATTTGGATACTAATGGGCCCCACAAAAGATGCAATTTAACCGGAGAGTGATCCGAGATTATGATGGGGGAAATTGATGAGTCAATATTTTTTTTCCATTATAATAGGAGAGGCTAGCCAATAGTCAGTTCTACTATATGTTTTATGTAGAGAGGAATAAAAGATAAAGTCTGGATCTCTGGGATGGAGACCGCGCCAAACATCAGCTAATCCAATGTCCTGCATAAGCAGAGAAAGGGTTTAATACTTCTGGGGTGGGCACCTGTAGTAGGGCTACTTCTGTCAATGCTGGCTTCTAAAGCTAAGTTAAGATCACCTCCGAGAATAACTGGTGTATTATCTGTATTAAAGGATAAAATCTGTTGAGTTTAATTGTGAAAAAACTCAGGGGAGTCAGAATAAGGTGCATAGACATTGACAAGTAGGAGAGGGCCAGAATTAATATTTAATTTGACCATCACCCATCTACCTTCATTATCTGAGAAGGAGTTTATAAGGGACCATTTAAGACTCTTTCGTATAAGAATGGCAACTCCTCTCTTTTTAGCAGTATAAGATGAATCTTAAATTTGACCGACCCAATATTTCTTGAACCTATGAACATCCTCTGCTAATGATTTTGTTTCTTGAAAGAAAGCGATTGTGTTTTATGTTTTTGAAGATGTGAGATGATTTGCTTTCGCTTACAAGGAGAATTAAGTCCCTTCACATCCCATGTGTATAAAAGTGTGTCACTCATACTATCAATATTAAGAAGAAGGACTAATCACAGGAATGGGAAGGAACTGATAGCTAAAGCAGAGGATGAACAGAATATAAGTGGAGAAAATACGTGTATACAGATGGTGGCAGGTACAGTTGAGCCATAAAAAGTAGAATATATAAAACATAAGAGGAACAGATATCTTTCTGAGAATAGAATAGAAGAGGAAGGAAAGAAAGGTCATTAATAACAACAGCATCACTATGTTAACATCAACAAGACTATCGATATCATAACCATGGAAAAAGAAAGGGTCTTTTTGTGGATGTGAGGAGATATGAGTCAGTATGCAATACTCAGAGAATCTCTCACACACATCTGGGTGCAAGTAATGGAAGTAGATTGGGAGAGCCAGCATAGCTATATACTCCCAGATCTAAACCTTATAAACAACAATAGGTGTAAGTTCACAATATACAATATACGCTCAAGCAGGAGATAATATATCATAGAACAGGGAAGGAAGCAGATAATTAACCTCAACAAGGTACAAAAAACAACAATCCTATATATATATATATATATATATATATATATATATATATATATGAAAGTGAACAATGAAATAACCAAACCACCTGGTAATAACTTGCATATATATATATAAGTAATAGGTGTGCCAACCTATGTCGTATGTGTAATTGTGTAGCATATAGTAGAGACCAGTCTTGCCACAGAAAAAACATGAGAGCAAGTAATGTTTGGACACATAAAAGATTGAAAGAGGTGGACATAGCAACTATGTCTAGCAAAGTCCTCCATAAAGGTAATATGCACAGTTATTAAAGCTTCAATATATCAAAAAGAATCAAGAAAAAGAGGAAGCTTATAATAAATTATAAGATTTAGAGCAAAATGGTTTATTCAAAATTTCAGTGTAAAATGGCAAAGAGAATTTAATAGGGTACAAAAAGAACCAGCTTCGGTGTTACAGAGGTAGCAATAATATCAATTAATAATGCTTATACCATACTCGAACAATGCCTTCGTAGAATTAAAGAGAGAGTGACTAGGTCCAAAATTAAACCCAGTGAGCTCCCTCTTAAAAAGAGACCAAGCTAGAGGACTCCTATATGTTACAAGGCTTTGAGTATGTATGGTATACAGAGTGGAGTGCATTGGGAGTTGTTTTATGTCCATACACCAAAAATTGCTGGCAGTGTGCACAAAACAGAGCTTAAAGAAGCTTTTAAGTGTAATGCTATACCTAGATTGGCACATCTAGATTGCTGAAAAGGGTGAATAATTAGAGTTTGGTTCATAGAATTGAGTTTCTCTTTAGATTATTATAATATGCCAGAAAAGATAATAATGGTTATTTGAAGAAAATCATTATAGGTGTGCCATAACTTTAATAAATCACCAGAATAGTATATTAACAACATTGCAACATCTTGAGCAACATTGCACTAACTGCCATAAATCATTGAGATTCAGTGAGGAATGCCTAAATGGAATGGTTGCTAGGCATAGTTGCTGCACAGAATTAGTGCAGATATAAAATCAGACCATGTAGCAGAGTGCCAAAAGTGCCAAAACTAGTACTTAACTCTCAGTGAATGAAGCAACAGTAATCGATCATGATGTACAGCCTTCTGCAAGTAGTACCTGCAGAGAGGGATAGTAACAAGGTGGGGTAAACAGTACAGCGTGATATGTGGCAAAACAAAGCAACTGGTCTCAAACTACATGTAGCTCTGGAGATACGGCCCCAGAGGTAGGTTAAAGAGCTGAAAATATTTTAAGTCGATCAAGTTACCATTGATGTGTGAGAGCTAGAGGCACTGGTAGCTTTATTTTTAGATTCTGCTTTGCGTTTTCTCTTGGGCGGTTCGAGTGTTTTGAGAAGTGAGCTTGCAACTACCTCCACCCAAGAGGAATCAGCTGGAAGGTTGCCCTGAAGTGTTTCCCCAATATCAGCAACTTGGTCTTTGGTAACTTGCATATCCATATCGGCCTGTGAGGATGTGAGCTCTTCAGAAAATAGGGCAAACTTATTTTGGAGGGGAATAGAGGGATTAATCTGCACCTGAGAGGACATGCTAGGTAAAGATTTGGAGATATTTTCGGGTGGGCAGCATGAATGATTGAAGGAGCGAGGTCCAGCAGATAGTTTATCTTTAATCCTGTTGGAGTGCCTAGGAATGGAAGCTATCGTCTCCAGAGAGTCAGGGACAGTCAATTGGGTCGGGCTTCCTGTACTGGGCAATGTGGCTGCAATGGAACTCTGGGTAGATTGTGGTGGAGTAGGCAAACGGACCTCGGCCATGGGGACCTCAGAGGTAGGAGCATTCATGTTCATTTTTAGAAAATTATCAGGGGAGTTAAAGTCTTTATAGGATGATCCCAGAAATAGCCTCAATGTGGAAGGGTACTGCAAGGCAAGTGGCAAGTCACCAAAAGCATCAGGAATATCCGAATCATCTAAAAGAGTAGAGTTCAGTCTCCAAATACCCAGACCATGGGAGGATTCCAGGCCTGATCCAGAAGTAATGCAGACAAAATTATGGCTGGAGAATTCTATAGCTCTAGAAGTGGCTGACAATAATGGGAGGATGAGGAGGGGAAAGAAGAAATCAATGTGAGTGGACAATTTTTCCCCTTAAAATGGATGGGGTTCTGGAATTCGTAACTTTAAAAAAGGTAACTGATAACCCAGCTGTTTGAATAAGGGATGACAAAAAAGACGTCACAAAACTGCTTATGAGTTTTTGTTTGCACTCCCGAGTCCAAGAAGCTGAGGCCACAATTACAGCCCCCCCGCAAAAAAAATATGGAGTTTAGTTGTAAAAAGGAAAGGTCTGACACTTTTAAATAAATCTGTCATGGCTGCCTTGAACTGGGGAGGGTAAATATTAATGAGCCGATACCGATGAGCATTTATTTTAATGTCCAGTAACAACAAATGACCAGGGCATATGTCAATTAAGCAATAATGCCCGACAGGATGTGTGTCGTGCTGGGATAATGTCACGCCTCAGGTGGTTGGGCACGAGATCACAGACCGAGTGCGTCCAACAACTGAGACGTGACGTTATCCCAAACGACACACACCCTGGAGGGCATTATTGCTATTATACAATGGCTCATTGTTATACAGAATAAAACAAATCATTTTAAAGATGTTTTTGTGTGGAAAAATATTTTTGTTTTTTAAGAGAAGATGAAACAATCAATGGACTGATCCATAAAACAATCAATGGAAGGATCCATAAAATGCTCATCTGCAGGTTCACAGTGAGGCTGAGACTAGACCCGTGATGTTATACTGATTATCATCACGGGTCCAGCCCAAGACTGACCAATCAGAGTCCAGGATTTTTTCTTGCCATTGTATAATGAGTTTTATGACTTCAATATCAGGGGTATGGAATAGGAAACCAACTCCAGAGCAAGAGTCAAAGCCAAGGGACCAAAACTGTGGCCCCTGGAACCAGGCTTTCTGTGCATGAGAAACATCCAATACAGTGTACAGCCTGGTGTCCTGCAAGAATGCCACATAACACTTTAACTGATGGAAGAAGGAAAAAACAGTTTGTCTCCTCTGAAGGTTTTTAAAACTGTTAACATTAGCAGTGAAGAAAGAAAAATTGTGATGTGACATCAAGGTCCAAAGAGGGAAAAGAAAAATACAAATCCCCTCATAGTTATTTTTGATTCCCACCACACCCCTTCAAGTCTTACTCTCTCTTTTTTATTATGTTTGCTTGCACGCATGTGCAAGAAACATAGTGCCATCATCTGAGTTTTCCAGAGGTGTGTCAGCCTCTTACAATTCAGTCAGTGTGTTTGCAGGCGCGGTTGCAGTGCTCCAATCACTGATCCAGCTGTCTATGACAGCAGTTGAAAATACAGTGGCATACAGTTGAAAGAGCTCCGCTTCAGTGAGCAGAGCTCCCCCCTCAACAACACACATGCATATTGTGTGCTCATGTGCTCCCCATGCACATATAGCGAGAAGGGGTGCCCAATGCCCCACTCGGCTCCATAGCGCCCAAAAAAGCTTTTCAGGTGCCATGCTGAGAGTCCCACCAGCATGGCACACATCCATGTAACACGGCAGAGGTGCCCAATCCCCGTCGGCTCCAGCCCCCTCCAAACAACCTTACAGCTGCCTGAGGAGCCCACCTAAGCGTGGCAAATGTCCCCAGTTGTCTTCCTTAAAAAAACCTATAAAAAGAAAATGTTCCCTTGGGGTTCTCCCACCCACCCACGCCCACCCTACCTCTCCACCCCCTTACCCCATACTTACCTCTGGAGTCTGGCGCGATGATCTTGAGTGGACCGAACCGTCTGCACTCTTCAAAGCCGACCGCTTGAACTGAGGAAATGCCGGTAAGCTGTATAATGTAATAGATAGGGTTTTTTCAACTTTGCTGCATATCGCGGGCATTTTTTGAAATTTTTGCGCCAAATTTTCAACAGGGGGTTTTTGAGACCCCTTCTCATGAATGCTGTCACTGTCATGGCATTAATCAGGCCTGAAGGGTGATTTCACAGTCACTGCGTGAAATCACCTTTCAGGACTGATTAGTGAAACAACACTGCAAGTGTTCATAAAGTGGGCTCTCGAAAAGCCTATTTTGAAAATTTGGTGGAAAAATTCCTAAAAATGACTGTTTTATGAGCGTGCATTGCGCAGTTCCTATGCATGCTCGTAAGTTCACGAATTTTCAATATTTTCATTCCAGATTTTCAACATTGCCATTTTACCACATCTCCTTATGAGCAGTACAGCTGTCATTTTTCACATATCACCCAAAACATGTTTCCACCCATGTAGCGCACAATGGCGCAGTCGGTGTGCAAAATCAATGTATGGAACACATTAAGAAAATCACAGTGACACAGGTCATGAGCAGAGGTGTTAAAATGGCTATGTTGAAAATTTGGTGAAAAAATTCCCAAAAATGACTGTTTTAGGAAGCAATTAAGCAGCTCTAAGCACGCTAAGCAAGTTTCTTGAATTTGTATATTTGCACACCAGATTTTCAACAGTGCCATTTTACCGCACTTCCTTATGAGCAGTACAGCTACCATTTTTCACATCTCACCCAAAATGTGTTTCTGCACATGTAGCGCACAATGGTATAGCCGGTGTGCGAAAACAATGTTTGGGACAGATTAAGAAAATCACAGTGACACTGGTCATGAGCAGATGTCTTAAAATGGCTATGTTGAAAATTTGGTGACAAAAGTCCATAAAATGACTGAGTTACGAGTGAGCATTGCGCAGTTTCCATGCACCCTCGTAAGTTCATGAATTTGTACTATTTTCAGTCCAGATTTTCACCAGTGGCATTTTTCCACACCTCCTTATGAACAGTACAGCTGTCATTTTCCACAACATGGCCGAAATGTGTTTTCACACTTTCAGCACAGAAATGCGTGGTTGCTGTGGGAAATCATAGTTCGGGACAGATAAAGAAAATCACACTGACACTGTTCATGATCGGAGGTCCCAAAATGCCTGTGTTAACAATCTACTTAAAAAATACCCAAACTAGTTGCATTACGATTGTCGTTGCACAGTTTCTCATACGCTCATGACTTCACCAGTTTTTTTAATATTTTCACAGCAGATTTTCAACATTGCCATTTTTTACACCTCCCCATGAACAGTACGCTGTCATTTTTCACATCCTGTTTGGAATGTGTTTTTGCACAATGTGGTGCCAAATGCCGTATTCGCTGTGCAAAAGCAGTTTTCAGCTAACAAACTGATATTTCCACTGTTCATGAGGTGGGGGTCACAAAAAAACCATGTTGAAAATTTGGAGTGAAAATACCAACGAATGCCTGAGGCGTTAGGGATTCCGACCATTAACGCCCCACCCTGTAGAGAATGACAGGCATCAGGGGTGTGACTTGGGATTCTTGCCTGTAATGCTCATACCATTCCACCCCCACCCACACCCTGCAGCCAGTGAGAGGCATCAAGCTGTGCCTCGGACTCTTCAGCCCCAGACTTCACCCCACTCTCCTATACCGCACCCATCTCACCGTATTTCCTGATGGAATGGGGTGCGCATAAGGGCCAAAGACCCCAAGGCACACCGTGACATTTGTCAGTGTCTGCAGGATAGGGTGTGGTGAAATGGCATGGTCGTTATGCCTGATGACCCAAAGGCACAACCCAATGCCTGTCACTCTCTGCAGGGTGGTGGTGGGGTTGGCTTCAGTTCAATGCTTTGCTGCCATTCCTATTATACAGCTCTGTAACTTCTACACTACCAATGCCAATGCCAGTAACCAAACATTCGGCATTGACAAATGCTTGTTTGTTATAAGGTGCATCAGTAGTTTGGTCTTCCATGCCAAAAGAAGGGTCTGGTTGGGAAGAAGGTACAGAGGGGGCATCAGAGTTCTCCTCTGTTTCTCCACACTGTGACGTTGATTTTAAGGCATCATATCTGGCTGAAATGGAAACCAGGTCAGCTTTTTTGACCTTAGATTTAGGCTGATTCCAGGCTGTCTGGCATCTGGTGACCATTTCCATTTTATTCATATCCAGTGCTGTAGTGGGGGCATTATGTCCATCTGACTGTCCTTTGGGTTGAGTTCCAGGACAGGGGGGTCCTCTTCTTCTTGATCAATTCATGGGGGTCAGAAGTAGCACTGTGGTCTATCTCTGGCAGAAACGGTGTGGGGGGGGATGGCTGATCAGATGCAGGGGCAGGTTCAGAAGCAGAAACAGAGGTGGTGACCAAAGAATGCAGAGCCGTGTTAGTATCAGGTCCAAGCAAGTTACTGTGAGTAGCAGGTTGGGGGGCACCTGCTCTGTTCACAGAGTGGTGTATTTGGCCTTACAACACATAGACACTTTGTTCCAGCTGGTCATTTTGGCTGGGCTGGTTATGGACTGCCCAGGGACAGCTTCGGTAGGAATGACCTATCTCATCGCATTTCATTGACACTGTGGAAACTAGCATGTCCCACCATGTATTTACTGAAGAGAAGATAGGGCAGGTACCACAGCTCAGTACCATGGACATGGGGGGAGGGAGGTGAGCAGCAGTCCCTTCACAAAAGAAAGGGTCCTACAAGAGCTCAATAAGCTCAGGGTGGACAAGGCAATGGGACCTTATGGCATACATTCCAGGGTACTAAATGAGCTAAGGGTGGAACTAGCAGAGCCATTATCAGAACTGTTTAGTGAGTCTCTGAGCACAGGAGAGGTCCCTGAAGACTGGAGAAGGGCTCATGTGATCCTGCTCCATAAGAGTGGTAGCAGGGAGGAGGCAGGGAACTATAGGCCAGTCAGTCTTACCTCAGTAGTGAGCAATACTATAGAGGCATTCCTTAAGAAAAGGATAGTGCAACACCTGGAATCCATAGGAGCACAGAATCCAAGACAGCGTGGATTTACAAAAGGAAGGTCCTGTCAAACTAATCTCATAGATTCCTTTGACCGGGTAACCAGAGTGGTGGACCAAGGGGGAGCAGTTGATGTCACCTACCTTGACTTCAGCAAAGCTTTTGATACTGTTCCACATAGAAGATTGATTAATAAGCTGGGTAGGCTTGGGGTAGGTCAGAAGTTGGTCAACTGGGTGGCAAACTGGTTGATGGGCAGAAAACAGAGAGTGGTGGTAAATGGTATACAGTCAGAAGAGATGCAAGTCACAAGTGGGGTACCTCAGAGATCAGTCCTGGGGCCAGTCCTCTTCAAAATCTTCATCAGTGACATTGCAGATGGACTGGAGGGTAAGGTTTGTCTGTTTGCAGATGACACCAAGATCTGCAACAGAGTAGATGATCCAGATGGGTTGGGTAGAATGAGAAGAGATCTGGATAAACTAGCAAAATGGTCAAAAGAGTGGCAACTGGGGTTTAATGCAAAGAAGTGCAAGATCATGCACATAAGGAAGAGAAACCCTGAAGCCACCTATAGGCTGGGAGGGGAGTTGCTGGCAGTCACAAGGGAAGAAACAGACTTGGACATCATCATCACCGATGACCTGAAATCATCCAAGCAGACCACTAAAGCAGTAGGTAAGTCTAGGGGGATTTTAAGGTGTATTAGTAGGGGTATCACAAGTCAGAAGAGGGAGGTAATAATCCCTCTTTACAAGGCACTGGTTAGGCCCCATCTGGAGTACTGCGTGCAGTACTGGAGGCCACACCTTCACAAGGACATTAACCAAATTGAGGCAGTCCAGAGAAGAGCAACCAAAATGGTGCAGGGACTGCATCAGAAAACATGTGAGGACAGATTAACGGAGTTCAATATGTATACCCTAGAGCAAAGGAGGGAGAGAGGTGATATGATCAAAACATTCAAATACCTTAAGAGCATTAACAAGGTGAAAGAGTCTAACATGTTTCAATATAAGAAAAATAGCAGGACAAGAGGACACAGCATGAGATTAGAAGGAGGCCGATTAAGGGGTAATATGAGGAAGTTCTTTTTCACAGAAAGGGTGGTGGGTGCATGGAATGGCCTACCTCAGGAAGTGGTGGATATGAATACGGTGCAGGGCTTCAAATAGGCATGGGATAGGCATAAGGGAGCAATACAGATGAGTATGAATAGATAGGCCACTGACAGAGCAAAGGCCGATGGCACATTTATAAGGTAGAAAAAGAAATGGGCAGACTGGATGGGCCTTGCGTTCCTTATCTGCCATCAACTTCTATGTTTCTATGTTTCATGTCACTGAGGCTATATTTCACCTGGTCACAAGCCCCACTCAAGTGATTATGAGAGCCACACTGGTAACAGGCCTTGGATGGACCTACACTAAATAAGACCCCATGATCTCTGTCCATGGAAAAGCTGTTAGGGAAATGTTTAAGGCCAGACTCTTTCTGTATCAGGTTTACCCAGACCCTCCCCCCGTACATGTGCCCTCAGAATCAATAATGGCTTTAGGATCCCCAAGTACAGTAATTTTTGTCTGAGTCAGAAAATAATATCTGTGATGGAGACCCCCTTGTTACAAAACAGGATAGTGACTGTCTTGTGCACAGGTTTAGTAAGCGGTATAGCCAAAAAGGGTGTCCAAAGGGTGATATGTTTAAGGGAATAGTACTGCTGCCAAAAAAGTTCAAGAGCATTAGGTGTCTTGAAGCTAACACTAGTTAGCGCACATCTCATATCCCTTGAAAAGATATTGGACTGCACAGAGTTTGTTGGGGACGTCTTCCAGCCCACCCCGATACAGAACACAGCAACGGTACCACCTTATGCCTCTTCACAGGTAAGATGGTGGTATATAGAAAAGAGAAGCATTTGCCTAGGGGTTAGAAGGTCTTTTATCCGAGCCATTTACAAGGTAGAAGTAAGGCCTCTGCTGATAAAGGCTGTGGATTCTGGGAAGGAGAGTCAGTTGTTTGTTTTTTTTTTCTTTAACAGGAGAGACACACTAAGTTGAAAGCTTGTTTATAGATGCAGCCTGGGAGCAGAAGGAAGTTAAGTGACTTACTCAGGGTCACACAGTATGCAAGTGGGGGCTGTGGGATTCAAACCCAGGTCTCCAGGTTTGCAGCTCAGAGCCTTAAACCACTGAGCTATACTGCCCCTGTACCCACTGGATGGTGCAGGGGCCCCAGAACAGGAGCATTTGTAAACGTGTTCTGGCAGATGCATTTGTAGCAGCATGAGTTTAGGCTCAGGGTAATACAGTAACCGGCTCTGCGGGGGGAAGGGCAGAAGAGGCCTGTTGCAGGACCATTAGAACCGGGTTCTGCATTACTTCTGACTCAGAAGGCAAAGTTAGGTGCCAGAGCATGGTATCAGATCTCTGGGCAATGCAATTCCTAGGTGTTTGAGATGGATGGAAAGCAGATAAAGTTGTACGTTCTTGTTCTGGCATTTTCACCGGTGGGTCCCCTTCCAGAGGCATTCTGATACAGGAGGAACTGGAGATCCTCCTCCCATCAGAACCCATTTGTTCTCAGCCAGAGCTGAGCAGTGCACATTCTACCAACCATTCTTCTTCCTCGTCTTTATCACTGTGCTGTAAAACTTGCTTTTTGATGTGGTTTCCAAATACACTAATGAACTAATGGCTGGGATAGTACTTGGCACAGAGGCTGCAACTTCAAATCCAGGACATGCTAGCTGAGTCAAGCTCTACAGTTATAAAATTAGAAATGAGTTCCAAGGCATGGCAGGGTTCCCTTGGAAGTGGCAGGTTGTGGGGTTACTGAAGCTCAAGTGCCCCTGCTCATGGGGTGGTGTTTGTGTCAGTTGCAAAAGCATTCACACACCTGCCATCCCAGAATGAGAAAAGATTCAGCTACACTGCCCTCTATTGAGGAAGGTGTAAAGGGATGGAGGTGGTGGAGAGAGGCTGGGCACATTTCCATCCTGAATGGTCAAGATGATTTAGGAATACAGGGTATTGTCTCAACACAGTACACACGCATTGTAGCATTCTCCTAAAGCTGTCCCATTTAACAAGAACTAATGAAAGCATTATTTCTGTATTGCAAAAAATATTTTAGAATTGAATAAGTTCCTTCAAGGTGGGCATCATCGTCAAAATAAGGCCATGTGTGGCCATCACCTTGGGCCCGTACCTCACCACATTTAGACCTTACAAACTGGTGAGGCCAACATTGATCTGGGCTTGTTAATTAGTTACAATAATTTTGGGGGGGGGGGTTTCCTTCATCTTTGAGCAGTTGCTTTCAGGGTAGAGTCGGGGGAAAGGAAATTTTCTGTTCCAATATATTGGTCCATACCAATCGAGTCCTAGCTGGCAGTATTAGGGCATGGAGATAAGCAGACCATTTCCAGTGGGAGTTTAGCCCTGCTAGTACCATAGCATGTCACTGGTAAACCACCACAAGAGTGCTAGGTATGAGGGTTTTTTTGGTCAATGGAGGTAAAGGGGAATATGTTGCTGGTAAAGGAAACTTAAAACATGTTATTCATGCCATACCAACAGCACCCCAAGGTCCACCTTATTAATCACCGAGGAGAGGTTGAGTAAGACCAGCATAGAATGATGTCCACTGACCCTTCTAGCAGGAGATCATGAAACACTTTAGCCTCGGTTGTCTCAGTGCTGTGATGAAGCTTGGAATCACACTGGAGGGGCTCATAGATGTCATACTGTTCCAGATGACACTCCAGCTGCACCGCTGCTACCACCATTTCAGTTACCTGCCATAAAATCAAGAGATTTGAAACAATTGAGAGAACGTCAGTGATTTTTTTTTTTAGGAGGAACTTCAGCACCGCCCTCTTTGGTGCAGTTGCAAAGACTACCTCTGTCAAGGAGCACTGAATGATCTCAACAAAGATTAGACCTAGGGCCTCCTAGCACCCACACAAAGGTCTCTTGATACAAAATACTGTAGGTAAGGCATGGCCCCAAGATCACTCAGGAGTCCTGTTTTACCAGAACTGGCTCAAACACCTCCTACAGAAGAGGAGTGCCTACATCCATCATTAAGTGGGTACTGCTGGCCCAAGGCTGTCTGCTAGAATAGATCACGGCCTGGATGGAGGATACCTTGTTGAGGAAGAATAGATTAAACTCCTCAAATTTTTCTGAACAAAAGTTTTATCAGACTGTAGACAGACAGGATTTAACAATCTGTCTATAGTGTGGAAGAGTTGAGCCAAACGGTTCTTCCCAGCAGCAATCACCCATGACAGGAGCTTTGACTTTTTCAGGGTGATTGCCCACTAATGCTCACTGTAGTGATTTATCAGTGCTAGTCTATCCTCCCCTGACCAGGACCTCCACCAAGAATGCTCTATCCTCCATCCCTCAGTCTTCAGCTTCCTCAGGTCATCATCATACCATGGTGACCTGCAGCATGAAAACAAGGGGCAAACACAAAAAGGTGCCAGGGATTCAAGACAACCATAAGAACCATATTATAATTCCCCATGGCATTCTCATCACTCTAAGAACATGCTATCACAATGCTTAGGGTGTCCAGCACTGCCAAGAGATTATCAGGCTCAGGTACAAACAGTGTGGTATCTGATCATCTCCACAGGCGGTATTCAACTGGGGAGCCCAGCAAAGGAACTACATGATATAATGATCCAACCAAATGATCAGCTCAACCTTGTCGTTACTAATGTCAGAATCCAATGAGAAGACCAGTTCCAAAGTGTGGCCATACTGTTGGGTGCCAGAATCAACCACCTGTGTGATGCCCAGCAATGTCATTACCTGGAGGAACTGCTTTCAAAAGGGGGAGGTTTCATCATTAAGTCAGGCATTGAAAACACCCAGCACAAGCAGTCTGGGGAAGTCCATCAAGTTCTCAGGTTGTTGCAGGAAATCATTCCTGTGACCCAGGGGTCAGTACACAAGAATTTCTACCAGACTGTAATGCAAAACATTCATATTTGCAATAAACATTGTGAAAAATGAAAACACTCAAAAAACACAGATTTTTAAGATAAGGCCACATTTAACAATCTCTATTTTAAAAATAGAAAATGAATGGCCCTATGTTTGAAAAGTATTGTCATTCATTTGCCTTTCTTTTTATTGAGTTTAAAAAATTAACATCCACACATAGCGCTTATATTTGACATGTATCATACATATCTCATCATTCTGTTTTGGGACTCACTCCTAAGTAGACTAGTCATAACAATATGAGCCTTCATACTCCACTTAATCACTCCATCTCTCCACCCCAGCCCCTCTGGCTGTACATCAGTCTATTCTTTCCAAAACAGAGCTACAGTATGCAGGTGTCTGACAACAATGTGATATGCTCTCTGTTGTGTAAGCCAGTATTTGCTTATAGTTTCAGTTAAACATGGCATCTACGTGTCTTACATGCACGACATGGAACCGCTCTGTTATTCCAGAAATCTTGCAGACTATCTTACTGTAGTTAGGGTGTGGTAGCTTCCCTTTGCTTTAACTACTTCATCTTCCATTAATAAAGGAACTGTATGCAACTACCCTCTACTTCAATCAGAGCGCACAGAGAGAAGTGAATTTGTAGTCAGCTGGGCTACTCAGTATACATACTCCAAAGCTAAAATGTGTAGTTTCAGGACAGAAGATTGGTGGTTGGCCTGGAGGGAAGTGAAGTCCTGTACATTTGTGCACATTCTCTTCTTTTCTTATGATTAGATGACTGCTGCAGTACCTTCCTTTTCCATAAGTGGTGTTCTGCTAGCTGCTGTATCACCTTGAAATAAATCCTAGACTCATCCCATTTTCCTGACATCTATAGGGCTCTCAGTTGTGAGCTCTGATGTGTATCCACTTTAGAAAAAAGTTCACTGGGCTGCCCAGTGGCTCAGTACTGCCAGGCTGTGCTCTGTGCTGGTGACCTAGGTTTGAGAGTGAGCCAAGGACAACTAGTCAGCTATAGCCAAGGAATGGTGCTGGTGGCAGCACATCCTCAACAGAGAGAGGGATGTTCTGGGTTTTGCAGCCACAGCAACTCCTGTGGATGGCCAAGAATACCATCTCTTTATGTGTGGAAAACTACTGTTGGCAACGCCCATCCCAGACATGGCACAGGGCAACTAGATATCAAGTGACTAAGGGGAAAAATGGTCTTAAAAACATATTTGGCCATCTCAGCTTTGTGCAAAATGGTAACCTATGACCCTGCATCACAGACTTTGCTGTAAGCAGTAATGTCAAGGCATGGATGCCAACCTCAAAAGCAGAATGGTTAGACTGCAAGGCCTTATTGTGCCAGCAGTTTTCTATGTTTCCCTGTCAGTGGGAAGCCTGCAAAGGGGTGATGTACTGAGACAGCATGCAACATACAAAGTAGGACACAAATAAGAGCACTGGCACATCAAGGTCTTCCACCACTACCAATTCTAGACTCTGTCACCCCTTTTTGTCAAGACACTTTTACTGTTTGAGTTTAAAAGCAGTGCCACGACTTGTTCTGACAGTCACTTCTAAGTGGCCACCACGTTCTGTGAAGTTTTTTTTTCTAATATTTCTCTTGAATCTTCCTCATTTCAAAGACATTGTGTGTCCCCTTGTCCATCCATATACATCCATAAGAACTGTATTTGGTCTGACAGTGATGTCCTTTCTGATATTCAAATAAAGCAATATTGTTTTCTCTTAAGTCTTCTCTTTTCCACAGAGAATAGTCCATGTTCTTCCAGTCGATCCTTTCAGCCCATGTTTCCCTAAGCCTTCAACCACTTTGATTACTCTCTTCTGCGTCTTCTTAATCTTGTGAGTATCTTTCATCTAAAACCTGGATCAGAACTGTACAGTATACTTGATCTGGGTTCTGACAAGTGATCTCTGTGGGAATATTACAAAATGTCTTGATCTGCTTATTCCTCTTGACACATGCCATATTTTTGACTGCTGTCCCCATTTAAAGCTATCACCAACCATTATCTCCAGGTCCTTTTCCAGCTGACTACTGAGCAAAAAGGAGAAACACATCAAACGCCATACAATCAAAGCTTTAACTTAAAAAATAATTTATTCAGACTAGTGCATATAGCATGCATACAAATGCATACAAACAGTTATATTACCAGGGGTGCGAAACTGTATTACAACAGGGACATTTTTAATCACATTACATGTCCATGTTAAAGTCAAATAACAGAAAAATACATACTCATGCTAAAGAGGAGACCACACAACAGATTAGTGGTCCCACCATTTCACCTCATTAAGGATTTGACAGGGAACTAGAACCAGGAGCCAACAAGAACTACTTAAATGCAGTGACCAATTAGCCCTTAACAAGACTGAATAAATAGGCTGCATGTAAAAAAAAGTTAAAATGCAGAAAGCTTTGAAATAGAAGCTCCAAAAAGTGCCAATTGATAAATTGAAAATAATTAAAAAAATAATAGCACAAAGGGCTAGCAATGCAAAATTGAATGGCAGCAGGATCATTAAACTTCAGCATGTGGTCCATCTTGTGATACCATATCATTTAGCCTATACACATCTCATACAAAGGCATTTAAAGAGTTATTAAACAAGAAATGACAATACGTTTTATTGAGCTAGCTCCATCAATACCAATTTGATCATAAGGTATGACCTGCTCAAAATAATTTAAATATTAGTGAATTCATCATCACAAAATAATAGTAACCACTGTTTCAAGTAATATATAGCTCAAAATAACTACAGCTCTAAAGTGCAAGATATTTTATCGTGATGTAATTTTAGAAACATGGCTGTAGCTGGAGATGAGGAGGTCAGGCAGGGCATCCAACAGAGTATCAACAAAGTGCTTAATCACATAAGTGCTAAAAGGAGCTCATCTTTAACAATGGGAGTGCCTAGCCTGAGGTTCAATGTGGGGAATAGCTCCTCCCACAACCTCTACTTAAGTCTTCTACTATCTGCACCTCCCATGCTTAGGGAGTGTTTTTCCTGAGCTCCCTGAATGGCTTGTGCGGCTGTGCTTTCTGTGCTTACTGCTGCCCATTTGTCTTTTCTTGCTCCCCACCCCAGTGTGCTGTGCCTCTTCGTTCTATGTTCTGTCTGTCCCCATGGCCACTCCGGCCTCCTCCCCTCTAATTTTTCCCCCTTCCTTGTTGTGTTGGGGTTTCCCATTTCCTATCTTTCCTCATTTGTTGTTTTTTGGGCATTCATCTACCTCCCGCTGATGCTTACAGGCGTCACCGCTCTGTTCCCAATTCCATCCATTTCATTTCCTTGCTTGCTCTCCTTTCTGCTTCCGTTTGCATCACACGGATGCTACTGGCAACACGGACCTTCGCCTACCAGGTACTCCTTCTGTCCTGCGGACTCATATGCACATTCTCTTTCTACTACCCCTAGCTGTTACTCCACTACTACTCTACACCTCTACCATTCTGTTTATTCCACCGAAGAAACAATTGAGAACTGCTTAATTTTGTATGTAACTATCAGGCTGTGATTTAAATTCTGGTTGTGTTTTCCTGATACAAATGTCAGTTGGTAATTCTTCCAGGGAATAACAATTCTTTTGGTACAATAATGTTGCCTTTTATTGGTGTTAAATGTCTGTCTCATTAGTTATAAGGGGTGACCTCTGGTAACTATGGTGCTCTGTTTGAATTCTGTGCGCATCTCATACATTAGAAGTGGGCCATGAACAATGATGTACATTAATAGTTCAATGTGTGTATTTCACCACTGGAACCCTGCCTTCCTTGTTCCCATAACATCAGTATCTCCTTCTCCTGCTATGACCCTCCACTTCTCCAGGCCTTGCATCGCTCTCCTTACCTGCCCAGTTTACAGGGATCACAAGCTGGTTCAGCTGTTAAGCCGACGATGCCCTCTTAGGATCCTATAGCCTCGCATATTATTACCCAGCTGAGCCACTTGCTTCCCCAAAGCTTGTAGCATCGGACCTCTGCCTCACATAATACACAGCTTCTTTCTATCGTTCCAGGTAATGGGGGGGGCGGGGCTTAGGCCTCCCTTACTTTCTTGCAGGAGCGTATCACGTCCATATCTATCTCCATTACAAAACCTTAGTCCAAACACCATCACCAGGATAAGTTGAGTGGCATCAGCAGCCTTTGCTGTATCTCTACATCAGCTTTCTCCTTGGGACAACAGGACAATGCAACACAGGCCTTCAGCTCTGATACAATTATTATTTTTTTTTTAAATTTAACTTTATTAGGCTTTTTCCAAAATAAGACATACAAATCAAAACCACACACAAAACCACAATATGACACAGTACAATAATGGGTGATGACACTTAACAGATAAACATACACAGATACCCCTCCTCTCCCCCTCCCAAGCTCTGATGATGTACTGAGTACGAAACCAGTTGGGATCTGAGTGAGGTGTGTTGCATTACTTTCTGGTTTACAGCGGTATTTTTATCTTTATTTTTATCTTTATTAAAAGCCTTTTTCAGCAACTGAGGAGTGAGTTTTTTTGTCAATTTCACTTGTTTAGCTTTATTACTCGCACCCTCTCTGCACGGAGGAGCTGTATTGTTGTTGTTGAATTTTACAATGATGTAAGCACCTTCATCACAGTTACTTCTTCAGTATTAACCTACCTCTGGGGTCTGGGAACTCACCACGGCTGCATTCTCCATGGCGGACCTTTGCATACCATTTCACCCTGCCCTACAATACAGACCTTTTTTCCATACACTTGCTACCTCAGTCCTTCACTGTTCTCCAGTTTTCTCCTCAATCTATGCTTCAGAAGCACTTTCCCATCTTCTACTGCTCTCTGTGTTTATCATACCTCATGACATGTGTATCTCATTCCTACTATTCGTGTTTACTTTACCTACAATTTCAACTGCAATCTCCTGTTTCATTGTCCTATACCTGCTTCATGTTTGACATTTCCTCTCTCTGCAGCAGTGTTGTGCTTTAGCCAGCCAATACCAGCAGTATTCTGGACTCTGTCCCTAACTTGCACCTTCTGAGGCACTGAGTGAAGGTAGGCTTCCCCTGTCTACCAGGGATGGGATTCTGTTACATTCACTACCTCCTACTACCTACTAACTAGACATCCTCCATCCCTAACTCTGCTGGATGCATCGAGTGAAGGTTAGCTTTTCCCGACTACCAGGGATGGGAGTCATGTCTACAATCTACTGAGTCTTGCCATGCCTTCTTTACCTCATATCAGTTGCTGCTTCCCTTCGGGAACAGAACTTCTTCACCACAAGTGCCCTCAGCATCCTACCAATTCCCATTTGCCTCCAGTCAGGATCATCCCACCTCAGCCATCACCGATGGGTGTCTGAACCTCCATCCTGCAGCTGCCATTTTATGTCTCCTCGGTATGATGCATAGCCACTGCTTCCCTTCAAGAACATGACTTTGCCTAGCTGTTTCCACTGTCTGCTTCCTCTACCCGGTACCAGTCACTGCTTCCCTTCGGGAATGGGATCATCACACTCCACCTGCTTTCTGCCTCATCTTGCCAGTCTACATAGACTGCTCGTCCTCCCACCAACATCATGGAGTGGTAACCTGCCCTTGGATCCACTGGGTTTTTGTCTCTTTCGTCTCTTGTCCAGCTGCACTTCCCACTCGATGAAGATCTCAGTACTTCATCTGCCTCCACCTTCCTACCCCTGCAGAGTGACATAGAAGGCTTATTCTCTCTCCCAATTTACCATGCCTGGAAGCTTGTTTCTTCAATCAACTGTTTCCATCTTACCTGCCCCCCCCGCCAGCCTGTCACTTGATGCTCCCTCCTGAACTTGAGCATCTCCCAATTGTGCCTTCATTCTTACCCATTATTGGGAATGTCATGTCCTTCAGCTCTACTCACCTCTTTTGGGTAAGAGCCCTCTTCTGCACCTGCAGGTCCCTCCTTAAGCAATGTCCATATCCTACCTCCTTGCCACTTCCCTCCAGTCTCGGGTCCCATTTCCCCTGACTGTATTCCAGCTCTTCTCACCAATAACCATCCTGCTCATCCATGGATCATCATACGTCACCCCCTTGGTCTCCTTTCCCTCATGATTTGGATCCTGCCTGTTGGTTCGGTAACTATCTCAATCCAGTTTGACTGCCTCTGGGACTTCCTTGCTGCAGGTCACCCATCCATTGCTGTCCAGGTTTATATTTTCCTTCGGATGTGGGAACTTTGTCCTTTGTTTCTCCAGCACCTTTCGTCCCTTCGCTAGTTGGTCAATGCCTTCATCTAATGTGGGACCTATACACCTCAACTCTGTTGCTCTTGGTACTTTGCTTTGCTCCACAGCCCTCCATGGATCATTGCCTGGGGACTGCTTCGGCCTTCATGTATTCTGCTGCCGTTTACTAGGAGCTGACCCAGTCCTGTTCCTTCCAGCGCAGTACGCCATCCGGCTTTATTCACCTTGACTCTGTCCTGGCTCAGTCCTTCAGGCCATTGGGATTTCCTCCAGACTTACCTTCCATCTCTGGATAGCTGTCTTCCATTTTCACCTTGCTGGCTCGGGGCTTCATTCTGTGTGCTGTGGCTCTTTTGGGCATCCTACTATATCCCCAGCCAGCATTACTGTTCAGGCAACTTCTACCCTCATTTATTCATTGCATAATCTTACTTTGGCCATCCTTACAGCTCCCCTCCACTACTTGATGGATCACTGTTCATTTCACTTGAGGAATCTACTTCTAGCAAGCTTTCCTTGGCAACATGCCTCAGTAATGCTTATGTTAATTTAACATTTTCCATACCACCAAATCAGCTCCCCTCACTCATTCTGGACTCTCATTGGTCTGGACACTAGACACATACATGTCTCTTTGAATTGTATACCCATACGAATCTAGCCCACTCAGTCTTCATGGACTTTCCCGGCTACCATGCCTCATAGGCTATCCTTGACAGACCAGGCAAAAAAAAGTGTGGTGGCATTGTCCTATTCATCAAAGAACACCTCTCTGCTCAGACAGTTCTAAGTTCAAACCATACATCGCCAAGTGAGTGGCTCCTATCGGAAATAACTCCTGGACCCTGTAAGAAGTTCTACATGGGATGCTGCTACAACCCTCCCTCTGCTGGCACCAAGGGACTTGATAGCTTCCTTACTGGCCTGAGCTCCTTAACCCCACTCAGAGACTACATTCCACTGGGGGAATTTCAATTTAAACTGGCTGTGACCCAAACAGTCATGCTTCCTACCAGACAAAACCCTCGCACAGCCACCTCAACACTACTGGACTGAATCATCACAAACAGAACAGATCAGGCTCTGCATGTTGGCACCATGGCAGACTCTATTAGTGACCTCTCTCCCATGTACCTCATCTGGTCCTCCAAGCTGACACTACCTCCCCCCAAATACCTGTCCTTCCATAATTTCAAGTACCCAAACACCCCCAAACTCCATGATGAGACAAGGGCCTTGGACTGGTCTACTCTCTTCTCCCTCTCTGATCTGTCCCAGGCTGTAACCTGTCTCACAGGGACAATCCTGTCCTTATAGGATTGGCATTTTCCAATCACCGATAGGAGAGTTAGGGTTGGCAGCTCACGCTGGGTTACAAAAGATCTCCTTATGCTAATGAAAGACAGGGACCATGCCTGGTCATCATACAAGGCATCCCGAACCCCGGTACTCTGGAATGACTACAGGCAAGGGAGAAACCTGTGCAAACACCTGGTCAAATCCCTAAATCAAAGTTGCTTTTGAAATCTCCAACAGGCCAACCTGGGCAACCCTAGAAAATTCTGGGCTTCCATTGGCTCCCTTCTAAGACCCCGCCCCCGCAAACAACACTGCCCTACAGCTAAACTCCTCGGATGGCCCTTAACCGACCCTCTGGACATAGCCACAGCCTTTAATGACAAGTTCTCAGACCTGTCCATGCACCTGAACAAACTCCTCAAAGGCCTTCAAACTACCCCAGCTCCCCCCACACCCCACAACCTGTTCCCTCCGGGCCTACCTCTGTGCCCCTGACTCCCCCTTTTTTCTTTAGAGTGCTGTCGCCCAGCGACACAGCCAAACTTCTAAAGACCCTCCTCAACCATGGATCCCCAGGCACTGATAGACTATTCTCAGTCTTCCTTCAGATTATCTACCCTGCTATCGTCACTTCACTCACATTTATTTTAAACCTCACACTGTCTTCCTCTGCCATGCCTGATCCCTGAAAAACAGCATATGCAAATACAACCTCCTGTCCAGCCAACAGCATGGCTTTCACAAACATCATTCCACCACCACCGCCCTGGCACTTCTAACGGACCACATTCTCATAAACATGGATCACGGAAATGCCACAGGGGCGGTCTTCAATGATCTCTTTAAAGCTTTTGATATGGTGGATCACCCTCTCCTACTCTCAAACCTTAGTTGCCTTGGCTGCACCCCAGAGGTCACAGCCTGGTTCAAAAGCTATCTCACCAGGAGCGCTTCCAATTCATGTGTATTGGCCCTGCTTGTTCCCCCACCAAACCGGTCTCCATAGGCATTCCCCAGGGCTCTTTCTGTGACCCCCTCCTTTTCTCCTTATTTATCAACTCCCTTCCCTCTGAGCCTCAGCTGTCACTCACTCCTTTATGCGGACAACGTAGTTATTTTCTAGAGTGACAAATCCCCTACCCGCATCTCCTCCACTCTCTCACAAAACTATGTGGCTGCTCATAACTGGTTTGTTGATAACCTCCTCCTGGTTAATGGCAAAAAAACTAAATCAATGCTGTTTGGATCCAAGCCCTTCCTAGCTAAACACAAGTCTGACTCTCCTCTAAACATATCATCCCCTGATGGTCAAGTCCTTTAAGAAGTCACCCAATTCAAATACCTTGGGTATTGCTTGACCCCTCCCTCTCCTTCTCCAATCACATAAACTCCCTAGTACTAAGGTTCCACCAAGAACTAGGTACAGCTTTCCGAATCTAGCAATACCTCACCCCAGAGGCCCACCTTGCTATTGTCCAGGGTGATCTTCTCCCTACCCTGGACTACTGCTCCCCCATCTACTCGAGGACATCTGAAACTAATTTGGCCAAGCTCGCCAAAGTGTATAACACTGCCTGCCAGTTCACTTTGTCTGCTCTCTATGTAACTCACCACTGCACCCTTTACAACTCCCTGGGATGGCTCCCACTGCAGGCCTGATTCAACTTCGCTCTGCACAATATGGTGGATACTGCTACCCGCATTGGCTTTGAATCCCCACTTTCTCCCATCCTCTCTGTCCGCACCACACATCACGACCTCCACTCTAGCCATGTACCCCCCAGCCCATACCCAGGGTATCCTTCAGCATGGGGAGTAGAGCCATATCTGTGGCTGCCCCCACTCTGTGGAACAACCTGCCTTCTGAACTGTGCACTAGTGACTTACACCGCCAGTTCAAAACCAGTCTCAAGGACAGGCTCCTATTGGCATCTGCCTGCAAATGCTTTAGGGTGTAGTCCCACTCCCCCTTCTTGCTCATGGCCTATACACTATCCCTGTTCGGCATGTTTACAGTTATTTTCCTCACAACTATTCAGCCCATCTGGGCAAATTGCCTCATTTGTAATACCACTGTACTATCTGTGATTTTGCTTGCCAAATTTTTCTTGTGTCTGCTTCCTGTTGTTTTGATGTCTGGAATTAACTCTGTACCTAGCTATTGTATATTATTATGTAACTTGCTTTTACCACATTAAGTGGCTCAGGTCGTGCCTGAAAACGGTCCCTGGGATCAGTGCACCTACCCGGTTACCAAAGTCAAATAAATACATAAATAAATAAATCCTCTCATACAGTAAGGATGTAACTTCTCCTGGTATGCTCCGACATACTCTCCATCATCGCTCCTCCAGATCCCAGGACTTGCAAGATACATCATGGTACCTTGGACATTACCTACTTTCAGTCCGCAGCTCCTACTATCATCAAATTTGTTGACTATGTTCTTAGACTCATACTTCCTCAATAGACTTTGCTCATTCTATGACCTCCCAGCTGTTTCAGAGTATTCATCATTGGATCTCCACCGCCTAGCTGCTTATGAATGCCACACCATCCAAACCATTGTTTGGCTCCTGGACATCACCATTCCCCAAACAATCATCCTCACTTCTTCATCTTGTACCTTCAGTCAAGTTAATTGCCCTTCCAATGGACCCGACAGCCTCTCCTTCACAAACAATTTACATTAATCTCTCCAGTACTGACTATCACCGAGAACAGGCTCATCCTATTTCTATCCAGAAATCCGCAATCGTTAAGCATACAGACTCTTCAATGTATCCACCTCCAAGCTTCTCTCAAGGATTTAGCCATCAGATTACACATAAATCTAACCAACCATAAGCCAACACAAAACATCTCATGGGCAATCGTGCCACAGAAATTCCTGTATTTACTTCAGCCAGCATACCTGCCGAGCATATACAAGTATAAATATGACATCATACCAAAATAAGTCATACATTCTTTAAACCGAACTTCTAATCAGTCTCTAAACACATTCGATTGCCATCAGGACTGCATCTGCAACTCTTCCTCTATTTGTCTACTAATCACTTAAGCCAGTCGTCCTATCAGGCATGCACAGACTCTCCCCTACTAATTTCTACCATTTGGTTGCCTACTTAGCTACCCATTGCTCACTGCTTCATTCTTTGCCTCCAGACTTTACCTTGTCAGTCAAACCTTACTCAAGTCGGATCATTCACCTATCATTGCACAAATCATTGCATTTCCCACTGTTCACTGTCTGGTAGCATATCGATCAAATTATGCTTTCCTGGCTCATTACTCCCCTGCAATCCCTTTGGATATGCATACTTCATCCCTTTGGACATCCAGACTCCATTCCCCCTTCTTCAGCTGGATCTGCTCCACACTTAGGATCCTACTGTTCTGTCAGAAAAGACCTACTCTTCATCCTCAGGATCATCAGTCAATTTGCATCACCCATGAATTGAGGATGGCCCTTCATCTCCAACCACTCAAAGACTCTCTTCTACTCATTTTTCACTTCACAGAAGCTTTCTTAGCGAATCCTTGCTCACTACTGAATTCCTGCCTCCAGACCTTACCACGAAAGTCAAACCATACTTAAGTTTGATCATTTACCCATGACTTCTAGTATTATAGCATGTCCACCCTCCACTGTCCAGTAATATCTCAATCAATTTATGCTTACACTGCTTATTACGTCTATGTAACCCCCTATGGGAAAGCATCCTTCTTCACCTCAGAATTCTGGACTTCATTCATCCTTCTTCAACCGGATTTGCTTCATATTTAGGATTCTACCATTCCTGCAGAAAAGACCAACTCTTCAACCTCAGGATCATCATTCAGTCGGCTTCATTCATGGATCAAGGATGGACTCCATCTCTCCAAGAAGATCACCTTCCTTAAATTAGCTTAGTTACTAGAACCTAGGTCCTTCTCCTTTTAGCATGCCCAGAGGATGGGCAGACCACTGGCCATGGGTTCTCAGAGGTTTCCTCCACCTGGGGTTTTTTTCCTTTCCTGAGTGCCAGGGGATCATACTCTCTGTGAGATGGAGGAGGTATCTTTTTGGGCCTTCTATTCCCTAAAACTTCCTACCTACATGCCTACTACTCAAGGGTGGGAATAGAGTTAAGCCACAAAAAAGCACAACAAGTTACACAAGCACTATATACCCCATTGTTATTCCCCAAACATTGAATGGGAGGGCCTAGCCCATGGTTCAATGTGGGGAATAACTCCTCCCACAACCTCTACCTAAGCCTTCTATTAACCGCATCTCCCATGCTTAGGGAGTTGTTTTTCATCCTACACCATCCCCCCCCTCCTCCTCCTTCTCTGGCACTCTTCTCACCTTTGTCCCTGGGCCTTCTATTCCCTACAACTTCCTACCTACATACCTACTACTCAAGGGTGGGAATAGCGTTAAGCCACAAAAAGTACTACAAGTTACACAAGAACTATATACCCCATTGCTATTCCCTAAACATTTAACTAGTGGAAGAAGGAGACAAAAAAAATGGAAACATTAATAAAACACAACCGCTCACTGGACCAACAAGTCATCAGCTTTGAGTAGCAAACATTTAAAATAGGGAAACATACAATATTAAACTACTAATTAATGTAGATTTAACAGTCACACAAAAAAAGAAGTATAATCAGTTTGTTCGTTTAAACCATTCAGTTGTAACATATTCAAATCAAAGATGCATTTTGTCTCAGCTCATAGTGATGGGACTCAGATGGTCCCCCCTACCCCATCTATTTTTATCATGCTGCAATACTGCAAATTTTACTCAAGATTACGGTTATGCCTTGCCCCCCCAAAAAAAGAAATGCTCACCAGAGCATTGTTTTCTGCATCTCCCCATATTACTCATATGTGTTCCTGATCTCTCAGTTTTATACTTCTCATTGTTCTCACAATGAACACAAAAGATAATTCACATCAACCGGCATAAATTACATATGGGGCCAGATATTCAAAAGGGTTGCACATGGCTCGACAGTGTTGCACCATGTGCAACCCACTGATGCGCTCTGGCTCGATATTCAAACGGGAATTGTGCCTGGCACAAATCCTGATGCGCCGGAGCACATCAGTAATGTATGCAGGTGCAGGTATGGGGGGCATGCCCATGCATACTCTGCACAGCCCAATATTCAGCCTGGGATGTGCTGAGCCATGCATGCACAACCCCCTACTTGCCCCACACAAAGTTGAGCCAAAAAAAAAAAGGAGCAAGGGCTGGCCACCCACAGGTGAGCTGCCGTATTGTAAGGTGCAACACTGCAGCTGCCACCTGTGGGTGGCCACCCGAGCTCTGGCTGCACCTCCATGGTGGCAGCCCCCCATGCCCGATTGCGGGCATCAGTTAAAAATAAAACAAAATCCTATATCCCCGGTGAGCCAGTGGACTGTTGTCTGTCCGATCTTGGGCTTAAGTAAAATAAACAGTAATCCTATATCCCTGGTGGTCCAGTGGACCGCTGCCCACCCGATCACGGGCTTAAGTAAATAAATAGCAATATCCTTTATCCCTGGTGGTCCAGTGGACCCCCCTCCCCACCCGCCTACTGATCCCCACCACCCCGCTCCCCCCGGGTCAGTGGCAGGTGGCAGCACCCCAACCAACTGCCACCCCGCCACCCACTGACTGACACCATCGGTAGGGCTGTACACCCATTGGCCCATAGCGTGAGCCAATGGGCATGCAGCCCATACCATACTACATATTCCAGATATGTGAATGGATCCATTCAAATATCTGGATATATATTTTTAACTGATGCCTGTGATTGGGCATGGGGGGTGCCACCATGGAGGTGCAGCCAGAGCTCGGGTGGCCACCCACAGGTGGCAGCTGCCGTGTTGCACCCTGCAATATGGCAGCTCACCTGTGGGTGGCCAGCCCTTGCTCCTTTTTTTTTTTGCTCAACTTTGTTGCCCATACCATACTACACATTCCAGATATGTGAATGGATCCATTCATATCTGGAATGTGTAGTATGGTATGGTTGCACACTCATTGGCTCACGCTGTGGACTACCGGGCGCATAGCCCTACCGACGTGCCGTCGGCGGGCAGCGGAGCGGCAGGCGGGTGGGGTGCTGCCGCCCGCCACTGATGGGGCGGGGTGGTGGGGATCAATGGGCGGGTGGGGAGGAGGGTCCGCTGGACCACCAGGGATATGGGGGTCAGTATTAGTTTACTTAAGTCCTTGATCGGGCAGACATTGGTCCACTGGACCACCAGGGATAGAGGATATCTCTATTTATTTACTTAAGCCCGCGATTGGGCAGACATCGGTCCACTGGACCACCAGGGATAGAGGATATCTCTATTTATTTACTTAAGCCTGTGATCGGGCGGGCAGCGGTCCACTGGACCACCAGGGATATAGGTTACTTTTTCATTTTACTGAAGCCCACGATCGGGCAGACAGTGGTCCACTGGACCACCAGGGATATAGGAGAGTTTATTTATTTCACTAATGCCCATGATCGGGCTGTGGGGCACATTGCCGCGCTGCAGGGGGCGTTGGTCCCCAATGGCTGCTGCCTGGCAGGGCAGCCAGGTGCAAGTCGTCAGGGATCGGTGCACCTGCATTCAAATGGGGCCATAATGACATGCAAATGGACCCATTTGCGCCATGCATACATTATGTTGTTGCATGTCAACGCACGAATATCGCGGTAGTTGCACCTAGTGCAATGGAACTTGTGCTAGTGCATCCCCATGCTCCACTCTGGCCACTGGCGCAGTGCCACTGTGCCATGCGCACTATGGGTGGCCAGGGTGCGATATTCAACGATGCTGAGCCATGGCACAGCTCCATTGAATATCGCCCTGTCCACGCCCCTGCGCAGCCAAGTTGAGCTGTGCCCAGGCTTTTGCCACAGCCTGGCGCAGTTTGAATATCTGGGCCATGATGTATTGTGATTCACAAAAGAACTGAGCACAATCTCTCTGTTGTTATTTGGTATACAATGTTTTGCTCCACATAGCATCACTTTGCATACTGAGCAGTTGTGACATCTAAAAGAGACATTTGGCTTTGTGTACCACCACTCTGGGTGAGGAGCCTTCTTGAAGTGGTTATTCATCAAAATGTCCTTTGAGTTGTGACCATAACAAAAACTAATCTGGGGGGGCACCACAAATGTCTGAAACTGTAAGGTCATTATTGGTAAGATCCCATTTTTCTCAATTATGTTTTTCAGTTTGAAAGACAGGAGTGTATCTAGTGACAAAATTCAGATGTGACTCTAAATTCTGATTGTCCATAATCAGGTCTCTCTGGAGTTTATTTTTATTCCTATTTTTTGGAATCAGGGTACTGGATCTGTCAAATTGGTGAGCTCTGTTGTGTGCTTTCCTGATTAACAGTATAGGAATATCTTCTAATTTTGAAACAACTGTACAAATCCATCACTTGTGCCTACGGATTCTCACAAACTGACCATATGCCATACTTCTGATTAAATGTGAGGATAGCCTGAATCTACTTTCAAAACAGAATTAACATTAGTTGACTTTCTGTAAGTTTTTGTTTCAGTTTGATGGTCTTCAGTCACATTAAATTTAATATCAAAGAAATCTATAGTTTTGGAATGGTAAGTGCAGTATGGCTAAATGCCAAATCAAGATAATTTGTGTTTAGCCATCTTGTTTCCATTTCTACCACAGTATCTGCCCAAATGCTGATAATGTTGTCAATATAGTGGTGCCATTTGATGAGTCTTGGAAGGAATTGTTTATGATCATTAGAAACATGAACAGCCCAGGATCATGTTAGCATGCTGTACAGTGGTGCCATAGTGGCACCTATCACAGTGTTCCTGAGCTTTTGGTAAAATGAGCCATCAAAAAGAAAATAATTATGTGTCAAAATAAATTCCAGCCCCTCTAAAATCAAGTTAGATTGCACTGCATCATCAGACAGGCTCTGTAGGTAAAACCTGATGACAATTATTCCCAAATCGTGTGGTACTAAGGAATAAAGAGATACCACATCAATTATAACTAATAGGCAAAGGTCACACCAGGTAACATCAATGAGTTTTTTTAAAGCATCTGTACCGTCATGTACATACAATGGAACAGTACCAACTTTATCCTTCAAAAAATGATCTATAAATCTCAGTATGTTTTCAGTTAAGGAATGAAAACCAGAAACAAGGGTGGGTTTTCAATATCTCTAGATGATACATACAAAGTAGATATTACTGGATGTTTCACCTCTAAAAATGAAAACTTATCATGGGTTAGCTGCTCATCCGACCTTTTTTCTGTTGAGTTTCCTTAGGTTCTATGTTGTTTATGTAGTGTCTGCCTTCATATTCCTCTTATTTACCTAGATGCATTACTATACATTTTTCAGTGTTGAGGTTCACCTGCCATTCTTCTGCACCTTTCCTGAACATGTCCTCTACATTTCACTGAATTTTCATTGTGCTGAGAAGAAGCTACCCTTTCTACTTCTCTGGCATCAGCAGACCATCACCACACCTACTAGAATCCATATCCTGATTGCTTGTAAACATATTTAAAATGTTGGTCTAAGTACAGAGCCTTGCAGGACTTACGGATCACTTGTTTCCATGTGTATAACCTACCACATATCCTAACACTTTGCTTTCTGTCCTGAGATCACTGTAGTTTTTTATATTAAATTAGATTAGCTTTCTTCATGTGTATGGCTGCACATCTACTGTAGGTCCAGTGAAGATGCTGGTAAATAATATTAAACTGTAATATATATACATACAGTTCAGGTATATTTTTGGGAAGCTATGTTGTTACAGTCTCTTCTAAATCCATTGATTTTTTTTTATGTAACTGTCCAGATACAAGTGTGAAGAGTTCCTAGATGGAGCTTAATGGGGGAATTAACTTGTGTTCTTTATTACTACTGTATTTGCTAACAAGGGAAGCAGATATGGTTTGGTCTTTACATCAGTGCTGTTTTTGTATTTCTTTTTATTACTTTGACTGCAAGGGTTCCTGGTGTATAATTCTCAAAAAAATTAATATGTGTATTTCCCCTTCTGTATTCACATACTCTATTTTAATTTTCCAGTATACGTTGCTATGGAATATACCGTTTCTTGGAAACGTGAGTTTGTAATGTCTTTATAATAGCTATGAAAATTAAAAAGTTTAAAGAAAAGAGACTAATTTATAGTCTGCTGAATTATGAATACAGTTATATTGTTTATTTGTGAAACAACCCGCAAGCTACAAATTCAAAACTCCAAATTTAGTTGAAATAACAATGTTGGAACCAGGATTTTAAAAAGTGGCCCTAATGAATGGGGACCAACTTTAAGGGGCTGGGCTGTCAGGAAGAAGCAGGCATTACCCTTTTGTATTTCTTATCTTATACTGAACAAGTTAAATATAGGTAGTGTGCCATATAAAGTTATTTTTAGTGCTGAAAATATATAATATAAATATTGGATTGGTGCTATGCAATCTAAATGTCAAAGAAGAGTAATGTTGCTGCAAAATCTTTAGTAATGATTAGATCCACTACTTCTGAAATCTATTCATGTTCTTTCATTGCTCTCCACAGGTATCTACAGATCTGAGAAGGACAAAGGCACCATGTATGATATGACTTTCAAAGGAGAGAAGAACCATGAGTTCAAGCGGGTAGTTTTATTCCGACCTTTTGGTCCTATTATGAAAGTAAAGAATGAGAAAATCAATACAGCCAACATGGTGATCAACATTATAGTCCCTCTGTCAAAAAGATCAGACAAGTTTCGACAGTTCATGCACAATTTCAGGTACATCTTTCTTCTTGTTTTAGAATGTTTTTATTCCAAATGTAATGTCTAGCTTTATCAAGCTATTCTTTTTCCTTCTAGGACATGCAGTAGTTCCATTTGACTATCCTGTATATCAGCCTGTTCATCCCAAACATAAATGTATTGTATTAAAAAGACTACATCAAATAAAGACTTGTCCATTGGTAACATTGTCTAAGGCAACCTTCTCTTGTGTATGTACAGAATGTTGTAAATTACTTACAGGATTTTAGCCACTCAGTGTACAGATTCACTGTACTTTTTGTCCTGGTTACAATGCATGGTCTCTCCTTCAGGAATGTTAGGTGTGGAGCATTCCACTGCACAGCTAGAAGGAGAATGGCTTTATTTAACTTTTGAAATCAATATGAATACTTCAGACTTATTATAAATCACTTTAAATAACTTGAGTAATTTATATAAGTTAATAGGGTCTCCATGGGTGTCTCTTATGGTATATGAGACTGCCCTTGTGCGGTGGGTAGCCACAACTGCTGAGCTTCACCTCACGATCTTCTCATCCAGACCTCACAATCAGATTCTCTATACCATAAGACACCCTGAGAAGGCCCTATTAACTTCTAGTATGGTACCAATCAGAACTCATCTATGAACTCAATAAACACAATAAAATCATTAAAAAATACACCCCCCCCAAAAAAAAAGTTAGGCTGAATTTGGAATACAGAAAGAGCTAAAATTCTGCTACTATTTTTACTTCCCCCGGAAGGACCAGGAAAACCTCTGGCCAATTTCCAAGTCCATTCCCATTCTGGGAAACCTTCAGTGCTCAGCTTTCTGGGGTCTCCATTTACACTCTGCAGGCCCCCCTTCCCGAAGTGAGGTTTTTAATAGTAGTAGCATCTGAGCCTTTAGGTGTTGCCACAAAGATAGAACTTTAAAATGTTAAAGTCAAACTGTGCAGTGTGGTCACACTCCTCTTAACATTCTAACTGTAGATTTATTTCTGCCCTGAAGAGATCAGTTGCTCCAGAATCCTGTTCCAGTCCCTGTGGCTAAGTGTTCTTAATTTTGACTACTGTTCTATTATTTTGTAAACTTTTTTAGTTTATTCTATACTCTTGAGTTATTTTATCTTAGTTTTTATTTAAATCCATTGTTTTTCTGCACGTTCCTTTGCAGTTCCCAGAACCACAGTTTTCATTGGTTTCCAGTTTAGATTTCCTGTTTCAAATTAATAAAAGACATTTTCATTTAAACTGAACTTCAGCTTTAAAAAGGTTGTACTTTTGTCTTAAGTACAACCCCTAAGAAGTTTTTGTGTTACATTTTGTCTAAAAGAAAACAGAGCCTACTGGATTTAAAGCAGGTATATCCAGTAAGTGCTGGTTTGCAAAAGCAGACAACCACAACCTTGATGTGATTGTTTGCACCCTGGTCACAATGCTGAAAATTGGAAAAGTTGCAAATTTTTCTAGTGTTTGTCTGTACCAATCAAAACAGGGCATTCTGAACACCAGCCACATACTACAGATGGCCAAAGGAAGCAAAATAAAATGCACATTGAGGTCCCTGTGCATGAAAATCACACTGAAGAACTGGTACCAGAGAAAAACATGCTCTCCTTGGAGGACAGTAAACAAATGTGGCAATTTTTCAAAACAATGCAGAGCTTTGAAAAAGTGCCTCCAGTGCCTCTCCTAGTTTCTCTATATAGGAGATATTTGAGGAGGAAGAGGAGGAGAAGCTGATTTTCCCTGAGGATACTGCTAAGGAGGACTTTAATTCCCCACCAAGGGTGAATGAGAACTATTCATCCTGTTCTGCATTTTTGAGACAAATGGCTGATATTGACTTTACTTTCCACTGAATCAGTAGTGGTGCAGAGGGGACAAAAATTTATGAGAATGCTGGGTATTACCTTAATGAAAGAGTGCCCATACCTGTCTATACGCTGAATATTAATAAAATTATTCTTGCTATTGCATTCAACCTCTATGGCTATAAAAAAGAAGATTCAAAAGATATGTGATATCCAAGAAAGGCTCTGAGCTCATTTATACATACCCTAACACTGAGGGGTTATTCAGGCACCTGCTTGTGAGAAAGCAAAGGTTAATTTATTATAAGCACCTCCTGATGGAGATTCAAAAATAAATAATCTAATGGTTAAAAAGATGCATATTTCCTCCATCCTGTTGTTGTCCCAGGATAAACGTCACACACACACACACAGTAAGGCTGGTCTGGAAGCTTCTAAATACCAATTTCAAATACTGTTGATATGAGTGACACTGCATAGAGGGCTTTAACAAATTCAGTGTCTACCAGCAGATTTGTATAAGGCATCTGGTTCCTTCTTGGAAGGTGCCTCTCTATGTGAAAACAAAACAGAGGTATACACAAAAAGGTTGATGAACAAAATGAAACTTTTATGAATTTTACAGAAAATGATAGGTCAACATTACCTTACAGGCCAGATGGAAGTGGGAATGAGAAGGGTTTATTATAGAATACCCTATGTGCACAATGAATACACAACTTACAAGAGCACAGGTAGAGGCCGAGGCAGAAGAGGAGCCAGACAGAAATCTGAATCAGCTCCCCCAGCCCAAGCAAAGTACAAACTCTGACAAATTTGTCCATGTCACTACAGACTCATTGCTAGCAGGAGGACACCTCTTTTATTGCCACAAAGAGTGGAAAAGAATTACCACAGACAGCTGGAGTCTGGAGGTAATAAGAATAGAGGGTTTAGCCCTCCAATTTGTAAAATTTCCAAAGTTAAAACAAATTCAGTGTTTTTAGCTCAATTACTAGAGTAAAATCTCTTACTAGGATTTGAAGTGAGAAGTTTGTTAGAGTTTATGCTGTGGGGAGGACTCCTTTTTCCCATATGGGAAGGGGATTCTTCTCCAGATATGTTCTCTGTCTCTAAAAAAAAAAAAAAAAAAGAGAAATGGGGATCCATTCTGGATCTGAAGCTCCTGAACAGGCACTAGAAAAAGAAGTTCAGAATTGTATCACTGCAAACAATGTTTCCCTGCCTACAACAAAAGGATTGGCTGAGTTCACTGGACTAAAGGGATACATACTGTATCTTCACATCCCAATAAGACTCTGCTACATAAAGTATTTGTGGTTCAGAGTAGGGCATGTTCACTTTCAGTTCAAAGCAATGCCTTTAAGTCTTATAATGACACCCAGAGTGTTTACAAACTGCTTGTCAGTGGTGGCAGCTTACCTGTGCAGGCAGAGCATAATGATATTTCCTTACCCAATTGACTGGCTAGTGTGTGGAAAAACAAAAGAGGAAACAGTGTGCTCAATCAAACCAGTAAGGAACATGCTGCAGAGGTTAGTTTTCCTCCTTAACTTTGAAAAGTTCCACCTTGAACCTACACAGATTCTGGGGCTCACAGGTGACCATTTTGAATATGGAACTGGGTGAAGTTTCATGCCTCTAAAAAGTGCAGAATCTCTAATTAAGTGTGCAAACACATTCCAAGCAGCTCAGTCAAGGACTGCACATAAATTCTTTAGACACCTGGGCCACAGAGCTTCTACCTGAGCAATCTAATCTAACTTTATTCATAAAATGCTGATACAAAAAATGTACAAGTACTGTACAGCTAAAATCACAACACATCCGGTGCATTACAGCAATACTAAAATAGTCAATCAAGAAAAGGAAATACATACAGATGAAGTTAAACTCATAAGCATCATGAAAAAAACATATAAATAGACAATTTGATAAACAATTTGGCAAACAAATTGAACCATTGGGCACATTTTTCAGATAGGCGCATCTTTTTTTTTCCTTTTAATTTGGATTCAACTGCATCAGACCACTTGAAAGGTGATCTACCTTCCAGGCCCTAGTCACATAAAATGCACTCTAAAAATGGTCCATGTGTCTAAGTTTGATGCATGCATATTTTTGTTTTGCTGTAAAATATGGCAAGTTTCACATATTCAGAGGGGTGTTTGAAAATACACCACAAGCATCCCAATGCATTTGCCCGAATGCAGCACCTGCCCAAAACACGGACATGAGTGCTGTGTCCTTTCCTTTGAAAATCCCCACCATTAGGTTCATGTCATTTCAAATGCTTGCACAAACATCAATGTTTTCAGGGTAGAGCCTTCTAGGGAATCAATTTGGATATGATCACAAGGAAGAGTGTTCTATAACAATGGGACCCTAAAAAAAAATGCCCTACCACCTACAGTTTATAAATGGTATTTGAGAACAACTAAGAATTTGCAAACCTAATAAATCTTATGGGTCAACATTCTGTTAGCAAGTCTGAAAGGTATTTCAAACCTTGATCATGGAGACATTGAAAGTGTATGACATCAAAAGCATATTAAAATCAGTTTGAAATTAAACTGGCAACCCCGGGTGGCAACCAGTGAAGATCTCTAAGGATCAGAGGAATTTGATCACAAGCATAAGTATTCAAAAGCATTCTGGCAGCCATATTCAAAACATTCCGCAATTTGCTTTGTGTAGTATTTGGAAGACCTGAAAGGAGAGCATTGCAGGAGTCAATCCTAGAAATAATGGAAGTGTTTATCAACATTTTTAACTGGTCAAGATTGATTCATGTTTTTATTTTTGAAATTCTTCTGAGATAGAAGAATACCATCTCTTAATGATATTGATGTGAACTTTGAAAAGCAAATTAGGATCCAAAATCACCCCTAGGTGGTTTGCCATGGGGGCCACTTCAAGACTACTCTCCTTTCCCTCTGATCAGGTACTAAGCTGACCTTTTGTGCCAAAATAAATCATACTTTTTTCTGAGATTCAACTGTAGAAAATGTTCAGCTAACTAGGAATTCATTTCACAAAGAAAGGATTCCATATTCACAAGGGTATGACATGATCATGTTTCTCCAGAAAAATACAGCTGGGTGTCATTAGCATATACAGTATATGAAAATTCAGATTAAATCTATGAATAATGCTGCCATTAAAATATAAATATTGAACAAAATGAGTTCCAATAAAGACCCCTGAGCAACTCCAGAAGAGAAGTCCCTAGACAAGGACTGACTATGTGTTTCCCATTTTATAGTTTCATAGTTTGGTTTACAAGTCCAGTCACCCACAAGGTTGTAAGAGGACTTATCACTTTTAAGTGGATATACTCACACTTCCTGCTATACATATGTTGAGCAAGCAACCTCTTAAATGTTGCCATACTACCGGCTCCCACTATCTCTGGTGGCAGCAAATTCCGCCCATTAACCACTCTCTGGTTATGCCATTTGCCTCTCCTTTGTGTTGTTATTTTCTCCTTGTAACTGGTAGGTGTATAGCCTGCTTGCCCTATCTGATACTTTCTTTCTTCTATGTCCAGCACACTCCAGGAGGGCATTACTTTGGAAACACTTGTATGCAAAGCACAAGTCACCCCTTAATCCCCGATTTCACATTGAATACAGGCCTAACTTTGTAAGTCTATCTTGGTAGCCATATCCCTTTACTGTGACTATTTTCTTTGTACATCTTCACCGTACCTTTCCACATGCTTGCAACTACCTATGTCTTGTGGAGTGCAAAATGGCCTCCCATTTTCTAGTATAGGCCTAACCAAGGATTTATACAGGGTACCAGGACCTTTTCACTTCTACTGTGAATGTTCCCTAATATGTTCCCTACTAACTTGTTTGCTCTTTTTACCATGTCAGAACTGTGACTGTAGAATGTTAGGGTGTCAGATATTATCATTCCCAAGTCTCTTTCAGTGTCAGTGCTGGCCAGTAATTTATTATTTAATTTGTAGATGGCTTTATTGTTGTTACTACCTAGGTGCATGACTTTACACTTTTCGATGTTAAAGCTCAACTTGTGTTTCTCTGCCCACTGTTTCAGCATGTACAGCTGATCCTGAAGGGTGGTAACTGATGCTGGTGAATTTACCACTGCCCCAACCTTTGTATCATCTGAAAATTTACACAAACATGCTCCCTCGGAAACTTGCACGGACGTAACAAACATCTTAAATAATATTGGTCCCAGGACAGAGCCCTGGGACACCCCACTTGTCACACCCCCCAGTTCAGACAATAACCCTCTAATTTGCACCCTCTGGTGTCTTTCAGTAAGCCACGTATTTATCCATGTTCTTAATTGCGTATGCACCCCAAGTTCCTGGAGTGTGCTCAAAAGGATGTTGTGAGACACTGTGTCAAAGGCCTTGGAGTAGTCTAAATAGACCACATCCACAGGAAGACCCTGATCCAGTGCCTGACTGACTGTTTCAAAGAAGTGAAGCAAATTACTAGTACAGGATCTGCCAGCCTCAAAGCCATGCTGGGACACATCTACGATATGGAGGCTGTACAGATTCTGTTCCATGAGATCTTTGATAAATCCCCTTAAATGCTTGCAAGCCCCTCCCTTAATGTTTTGGGGATCCTGTTTGGAGATTGGGAATGGCTAAAAACAACAAACCAGTTTCTTGTCATTTGTCTGTTTTCACTAGCTTATGATATCTTACATTACATGGGGCTTTGTTCCTTGTACTGCTTATAGTTTCCTGTACCATATGATTATTGAATGCTTCTGCCTACTCTTTAAAATTACCCTGAACTGTTACTTCAGGTATTAGCCCAGCTAATAATGGCAATAAGTTAGTGTTCTCTAGGTTTCATGTTAGAAATACTCTAACTGCTCAGTATCTGCACAGGATGTTGTTTTGAATGTTTGCTGGACTATCTAGATAAAAAGTTAGGGTTCTCCAGTTTCCTACTTGCCCTTACCTAACTGTCAGTATCATCAGGGTGAGTGCTTTGCAATTAAGTCCAGGTCATTGTTCATCTGTCTACACTGCATGCCTTTACACTCTCAGGCAGACCCTGTCCACACTAGCTATACTAGCACATTAAGAACTCTGGTCTCACCCCTCTCAAGCTGACCCACCAGTCATGGCTGTCTCTTTGAGTTGGATGTCACTAGTCACTGCTGAGAAATAGGGGAAATGGGTACTCCAAGGCCTACCAGAAATGGTGTCCTGTCCTTCTTGACGTGTGCTGTCCTCTCCATTGATTTTCTTGCCAGCCTTTTTTTCCCCTAACAGTCATAGACTCTTCTCAGTCACATGGGGTCCACTGGGGAACTACTGTCCCACATGAGGGGTTTGATTTCACCTTCTCTAACCTTCTAGCTCAAGACAGACTGCCTCCCTTGCCTGTCTGCTGTCTTGACCTCATATGCCTTCTGGGCACTGCCTTGGTGAGAAGATGTCTATCCTGAAGGCCCTTGGCCAGTGGTACACTTCCCCCATAAGGTTTTTCCTCTGGCTCTTCCTTGTGATACTGGCCCTTGTGGGTGACATCGAGCTAAACCCTGGTCCCACAGATCAGGCCCCCTCAAATCCCTGAATGTTGGAAATTGGGAAAGGCATTAAAAATTGCTCACCTTAACATTCACAGTCTACTACCCAGCCATGATGAACTATCTGCCTGGGTCATCCACTGTAAGCCTGACATACTAGCATTGCAGAGTCCTGGCTGATACCTTCAATACCAGACTCTGCCTGTGTACTTCCTGGCTATGGGTTTATTAGACAAGATCAGCCGGGAAAAAAGTGAGGGCGTGATATCCTAATTTACTATAAGAATCACCTTAGTGTATCTGCGGTAATCCATCAGAAGTCCTCTCTGTCTACCTGTGAGCTGCTGCACACAGTACTGCTGCTTGGAAATACAAAGAAGCTGCATGTTGTATGCACATATAATCCCCCCAAGGGTGGTCTGCCTGGACTTACCCACCTCCTGGATACCATTGGTCCTTCTGTTGGGGATAATGAACTTTTGGTCCTAGGTGATGTGAACTTAAACTGGACAGGAAGTAACTCCAAGCAGTTTCAACCTCTGTTGGTGAGTCTTTCCCTGACTCAGCTTATCCAGGAGCCCACTAGATGGTCTGCTAAAGGTGGTACTAGTTCCCTACTGGACTGGGTCCTATCTAACCATCCAGATAGGATCAGCTCAGCTGGAACCCTACCTGACTCCATCTCAGATCACACCCCGGTGTTTTGTGTGTGGAAGGTCCCCTTCCCAAAAATTCCCCACAACATCATTCATGTTAGGGATTTCTCTAAGTTTGATCTGGGGTCATTTCATGAAAATCTGAGGATCACCGACTGTTCAGGAGTGCTTAGTGCCCATGACCTGTCCACAGCTGTCTCCCAGTTTCTCACTGTTTTCAGCGCCCTGCAGGACAAACATGCCCCCTTTATTAGATGGACAGTGAGGGGGTCAGCCACAAAATGGCTGCATAGGAGCCTCCTAGCCCTTATGCATTCAAGGGGCAAGTGTTGGGCTCACTTCAAATGCACGTTGGATCAGTCCATCTTCCAACAGCATAGAAAGCTCAGAAATGAGGGCAAAAATGCCATCTGGGCAACAAAAAGTGAATATTGTAAATCTGCCCTGCTTAGCTCTGCTAAGGACCCACGAAGGTTCTGGAGGAACATAAAAAACTTAGTCAGCGGCTCCTCCAACTTGGGGGTTTCTGATATGATCATTGAAGGGTCAAGTTGTAATAATCCACTCATGACTGCTAATGCTTTAAACTCCCACTTTTCAGACTTGTCTGTGCTTACCTCTTTTTTCCCTGCTGTAGGGGATATTAGTGGCCCCTCAGCCGCTGTCCCTCAGGAGGCTCACTCCTCTCACCCATTATTTTATCTCAGGGCTGTGTCTGTCAAGGAGACACAGAAACTTCTCTCTGGTCTCTCCTCACACTCCAGTGCTGGCCATGATAACATGGAGCCCAAGCTTCTGAACCTGGGTGCTCCCCACATTGCCATCCAAGTGGCACATATCTTCAATCTGTCCCTTGCCACTGATGTTATCCCTGGTATTTGGAAAGTAGCAAGGATTGTCCCTATTCCAAAACAAGGTAACCCCAAAGTCCTGGACAACTATCGTCCAATTGCCATCCTATCAGCCATTGGCAAACTCTTAGAGAAAACTGTGGCTAAACAGCTTACAGAGTATATTCAGACTCATAAGTTGCTGTCCCCTGCACAGCATGGATATCATAAAGTATATGGCATGACCACTGCCCTTGCCTCTGTCTCTACCAGCATCAGGGCGGCCATGGACCAGGGTGAACTCTCTAGGGCTATATTTATAGACGTATCCAAGGCCTTTGACCTTGTAGACCATGCATTACTCTGCTCACAGATGCAGTCCTTAGGTCTGTCCCCCCCACCTTGATTTGGCTTAGAAACTACCTCCAGGGCAGAATACAGCAGACTAAATTCAACAAGATCCTCTCTGACCCTACTCCAGTGACCTCTGGTGTCCCACAGGGATCAGTTTTGGGGCCCCTTCTCTTTTCTGCATTTGTTAACAACCACCCTGCTGCTGCTTCCAACTGTAGTGTCACCCTTTATGCAGATGATCTTGTCATTCTTGCACATTCCCGAGACATTAGGGTTCTTAACCTTCAGCTGAGTGAGGCCTTTATGAATACTTAAGCCTGGGTAATGTCTCACAAGCTGGTCCTTAATCTGAAAAAAACTCAGGCCATGCTCTTTGGGTCAGCAGCCAAGAACAAGGCCTCCCCTGTCCCTCTATGTGTCAGTGATGTGGATGGCTCTCCCCCACCTAACCACAGTTTCAATAAAATACCTTGGGGTTACACTTGACCCCCAACTCGACCAGGGGAGTCACATCCTAAATGTTTGCAGAACTGTAAACTGCAAACTGGGTCTTGCCTACAGGGCAAAGAAAAATTTGATGTCTGCAGCTCGCTTGGCACTGGCCAGAGGTGTGCTGCTCCCTTCACTAATCTATGGCCTTCTCCTGTTTGCTAGCACCTCCAAGGTCCACCTTGACAGGTGGAACACGACCTCTAACAACATCTGTCACTTTAATCTAGCTGTCCCATGTCTCACCCATCATTGTAAATTACACGACAAACTGAGCTGGCTTTCCCCGGCCAATCACTTGAAATAAGGGTTGGGCTGCTTCATAGGAAAGGTGCTCAGAACCAGAACCCCACCGGGGCTTGCACAGCTTCTCATGCCTGCTGTATCCTCCTCCTACTCCCTTAGGTCTCAGGGTCCAGAGGTGCTCAAAGTTCCATATACTCGAACCCTAATGAGGGATAGGGACTTTGCTACATGTGCTCTGAGGCTATGGAACTCCCTTTCTGTCCATGTACATTCCTCTCCCTCCCAACTGTGTCTCTGGAATTCCCTGTAGGAGCACTTGAAACTGTCCTTGGTGTGTGGGTGTCCCAAGCCACCCTAACCAGGTCTCCAAATTGGTTCCATCTGTCCCACTGCCTACTGTCCTTTAACCCCTGGTAACATGTGATTGATCGCCATCTGCTTATGAATTATGTGGCCCTGGTAAATAGGGTCACTCATGCATTGTAATTATCATTGAATGTGTTAGTCTATTTCTTCTGTATGTATATGTATATTTTACCTATTACTGCTCACTGTAGACTATCTATGTTTATCTTGCTCTCTTGTAACTCTGTACATTGCCCCTCTTGCTGTTATGTACTTTGTTTGAACCTGTATTTTCATTGTACTTTTCTGGGTCATACCAGAAAATAGGCATACAGATTGTCTAGTGTACCTACCTGGTCAACAAAAGCTAAATAAAATAAATAAATAAATTGTTTTACCTATCACAGATGTGACACTTATTGGCCTGCAGTTCTGGACCAGCTGCTTATCACCTACCTTAAAGATTGGGGTGATGTGTGCCACTCTCCACACATCTGTAACCTCCCTTTCTACCTGTTGAACAAAACCACCAGGGGGCTGGCCAGTTCTTCTGCCAACTCTCTCAAGAATAATGGGTGGTACCCATCTGGTCCACAGGATTTAGATGTCTTTAAATTCCTCAGTTTCTCCTTGATTTGTGTTGAACTTATTTTTAACGGACCCTCTTGTTTATCCATGACCCCCCCTTCGTCCATATGATGGACAACAAAGGAATGAAATGAATGAAATTAAATAGCGATCCCAAGCTGGCCCATGGAATGAAGGCAGAGGTGTTGGAGTTACGGGGGAGGGTGCTTGCAAAGGCTCAGCCCCCACTAGCTCTGTAGTTAACCCCAGTAGCTCACACATCCCTGCCATTGACTTATAATTGAGAAGGAGGCCCAATTTAAAGCAAAGGCCCTTATGCCCTCCCCAGCTCCCAAAGCTCATAAAGCATAATTCCAACACTGGTGGTGGTCCAACTTTATCTTACAGTCAACAGGATCAAAAGCTGCAGTGGGATCTAACACAATTAGAATACAGCACTCTCCCTGAGCACTAGCCAGAAGAACATCATTAGTCACTTTTACCAGAGCTGTTTCAGTTGAATGCTTTATTCTCAAACTAGATTGACAATGTTCTCAAGGATCATTTTCAGATAAAAATGTGATACAATTGTTCAGATCCTAGTTTTTATGAACATGTTTGCTTGTATTGAAATGTCAGGAACTGGCAGATAGATGACAAAGTCTTCTGGATTAAGATCAAGCTTTTTAAGAATAGGTTTTGCAACTGTAGATTTCAAAGCTCGAGGAATTTCACATCAAACAATAGACATTTACCAACCCCACTATGGAATTAAACAAAACAAGGATACACAGGAAAGGATCAAGAGATCATGTGACTTGCTTCAAAAAAGTCATAGCATTCCATACAGTCTCTGTAGAGATGCTTTGTAAAATGTAGTGTACATCATCAATTAGCAACCTATTAAATTTACAAATCAGCACATTTTAGGATACTTTGAAATAATCTGATATTAGCAATCTTATCTAAAAGAATTGGGCCAGTTGCTCACATTTTTCCAGTGAACCATTTGGGCTACTATAATCCATAGATTGCACTGTCAATTTGTTAATAACTTGAAAAAGCAACCTTGTATTTCCAGTGTTCACAACGTTGTCAACAAAACCCTCAACACCATTCCCCATAAAAGACTGGTAAACAAGCTGGGTAGGCTGGGTATGGGTCACAAGGTAGTTAATTGGGTTAGAAATTGGTTGAGGGACAAAAAGCAAAGGGTACTGGTGAATGGAGTTCAATCTGAGGAAAGGGGGTGTCCAGTGGGGTATCACAAGATTCAGTCTTGGGGCCAGTCCCTTTCAATTATATGGATTCTGCAGCATCAAACCCAAGAGTCATTACTAGAATGATGGCAACCAAACTAGCAGAGATAGAAGTCCAAGCAGAGACTGTACAGCCAGCACCAGCAATGGAAAAAAAAGAACAGACAGTGGCAGAACCTGAAAGCCTGACTGCTTTTTTCAAATGGTAGGCTATACAACAAAAAGAGACGGGTGCTGGCCTAGTGGTGCTGAGGGCTGAGGCACTGGATGCCACATCTCATACTACACCAGTGACCCGTGTTCGAGATTGGATGCGGGTTGCCGGGGGTTGGTTGGGGAGGAGAGGATAGAGCGTCCAGAGGACAGCTCTCCTCTCCTCTCCTGAGGAGGGAGGGTCGGTGATCCCACTACAGCAGCACCACCCAGTGGAGACTGGGGGGTTCCAAAGCCAGGATCATGCATGCTTGTGGAGGTGGGGGGTCATAAGAAGGCTGTGGTAGTGTGCCCAGCTTACACTAAGCTTCATTGCACGTCCAATCCTCTGTAGGGGTTACACTCACATTCAGTAAGTGGAAACACCCCACTGTCTGGGAGGATGATGATGATGTGCCAAGGCACCCCACGCCCACTGTCAGACCCCGCCAATCCGAGTCTCCGATATCCTCCAGCCCTCCCCCCCTGCCTGCAGTCCAAGATTGTATGGAGCACCGAGAAGAGGAGGTGGCCCCTCCCTTGGGGGTGCAAGCCAGGGAGCCAGCTGCAGGTAGGGTGAGAATGTGTCTGGAGTACTGGGGGGACTCATGATGGGGGGGTCTCAGGTCAGGCAGAAGCATGCCAAGGGGACATCTGAGGGAGTTCCCAGTCAGTGTTGACTGGAGGGAAAAAGAAGTGTAACAAAAAGAGACAGAGAAACAGGGAACAGATGCAGCAACTCGAGAAGCAGAGAAAAGAAGAAATACAGCAACTCGATAAGCAGAGAAGAGATGCAGTGACAGGAGCAACAAAGAATAGAAGAAATGCAGTGATGGATGGATGCCTTGCAAGTTATCAAAGCTAGAGTATCTGGCACAAGTCCAGCACAGCAACAAGACACAAACAACTTAAAAGACATTAAACTTACAAAGCTGTATCCTTCGGATGATATTGAAGCATACCTGACAACTTTTGAAAGGGTTGCCAAAGCCTGCAAGTGGACAAAGCAGCAATGGGCAATCAGAATGGTACCTTACCTGCTAGGTAAAGCCCAACTTTCCTACAGCAGTATGGACACTGCACAGTCAGAAAACTATGAACTTGTGAAATGCCATTTGGTTTACATGGTGAGCCCACTACCTTCCATTTTACATGGTGTGCCCACTACATTCCAGCAGAACATGGATGTAATTTTATCCCCTCACACTGGTTATTTTGCTGCATACCTGGATGATGTCATGGTGTACAGTTCAGACTGTAAACGCTATCTTGAACACCTATGAGCAGTTACCCAAGCTATCAAAAATGCAGGTCTGACCATTAATCCTACCAAATGTGCATTGGGCATGCAGGAAACCAGATATTTGGGATATGTTTTGGGAAATGGAGAAGTAAAGCCAGAGATTTCTACGATAGAAGCTGTAGCTAACAGTCCTATCCCTAAAACAAAGAAACATATCAGGTCATTTTTTGGGCTGGCAGGTTACTATCAGAGATTTTTTCCCAACTTTTCCCAGTTAGCTACTCCCCTAACAGAACTCATGAAGAAATGGTCCCCAGAGTTTGATGAAGCTTTTCTGGCTATCAAGGAGGCATTATGTTCAGCTCCTGTTTTATGACGCCCAGACTTTGAGAAACAATTTTTGTTACAGACAGATGCACCAGAGATTGGCCTAGGTGAGGCCTTAAGTCAAAATATAGATGGGATGGAACATCCCATTCTATATATCAGTAGGAAGTTGCACAACAGAGAGAAAAGGTACTCCACCATTGGAAAGTAATGCCTTGTGGCAAAGTGGGCCATGCAGTCCCTTAAGGTTTATTTGCTAGGAGCTGACTTTGTAGCTCTAACCAATCATAATTCTCTCTGTTGGATTAACCAAATGAAGGATAAAAATTGACTTGGGTGAGAGTGAGATAGTAGAAAAATCTTCACTCACCATAGTTAAACTCTTCTGGCCTCACTCATGGCTTTGCCACTCGTGAGGTTGGGAAGTCAGGTATAGCTTGCTCATGAAGATATTTCTACTCTCTCTCTCTCTCACTCTCACCCATGTCATATCACATATATATTGTAACCCCCCTCCCAAGGTTATCAGCTTACCTGCTCCTGCTGCCCCCATTCAGCTCCAGATGCTGCTGCCATGTCTCACTCCCCTGGCCAGATCCTGGACTGCCCAAGGGCTGTGGAGTGCTGCAGAGTTGTTTCAGTGCCTCCTGCACCAGTATTCAGCATGGCCAGCGAGCCGCTCATTGTCTCACTTCCCAGGCTCCCACAAACTGAAATTGGGGCTGGGGAGCGGTAAAGGTTTATTCCGGCGCCTCCTGCACCTTTCTTCAGTGGCAGAAGTGCCGCCCAGCTCACTTGCTCCACCGCCCCCAAAACTGTTGCACAGCGAGGCGGGAAGCACAGACAAGGCTGCTTGTGTGGCCTAGTACCAAGAGGGCACCTGCAAGATGTGGCAGAAGCACCATGGGGGTGCCGTTCATCTCCCCATCTCACAGAACTGTCTAAGGGGCTGGGGAGAGCCAGAAAAAGAAGAAAATAACTTTTTAAAGCACTCTCTGACCCTATAAGTGTCACCAGTGGGTTGGGGAATAACTGGGAAGATGGTGACACTCGGGACTGCAAGTCCCAAGATGCCTAGCAGCCATGGATAGCCATTTAGAACTTCAGCTCCACCAGGGGAGCCTTCAAAATGGAGCCAGTGACTCTGCTCCTGTCCTCTAATTGTGCCCCCTGGCCTTAACGACCCTCAGAAGGGACCAGGAGGGTGCTAGCCATGCGGCCAAATGCTACCAACATTGACTGTTTATATTTTTACATGTTTTGAAAAGTGACTGAGACATATAGAACTGCTTGATGGTGGCCATCTTTGCAGGGGATGCTAGACAACAGCGTAGGATCCAATTGGTAGCTGCAGTACATCCAATCAGGACAAAGGACTTGTGAATAGCGTGAACCAATCAGTGACTGAGTTTCAAACCTGTGTGTTCTGAGTTTTTACAGTTGGTGAGAGACTTCGGATGAGGTTTTGTAGTGGGAAAGTGTGTTTCTAATCAGCTCCTGCTGCCGATAATCTAAAATCCTGCAATTTTGTGCCTTCTGTGCAAGCTAGGAAATAGAGAGAGACCTTCCAAGGACCTGAAATTCAGGTGTATTTTTATCTGCTTTCAATGTGATCAGATAGAAGATCCTGTGGTTGATGCCTTCTGTGCAGGTTCAGGACTGGTAACTAACTATTCTAAAGCCTGAAATGATTTGTTGCCTGTAAGGAAGAGTGAGGTAAACTAAAGTTACTGCCTCATTTCCCTACCAGTTCGGAGACTGTACCTATTGTGCTGTACCTATGCTCTGAGGTACTGCCTATTACCTGAATTGCTGCCTACCTACAGTCAAGCTGGGTGAAGATAAGTTCCTTTGTGGGGTGAAGACTGCCTGCCTACAGTCGAGGTGGGTAAAGACAAGTCCCTCTGTGGGGTGAAGAGGATCATCACCTGCATTCCAAGCCTTTCCTGCCTGTTCTTCCAAGTTGCCTGAAAAGGGGAGACATCCCCCAACATCCTGCATCTGTGTCATCTAAGGTCGTGAGTACTGGGTTTTACCCACACAAATACTTTCCTAATTGTTCAGCTAGCTAGCTTTTAACATTACATCTGGGCTTCCTGCGTGACCTTAGCAACGCCCTTAGCAACTAGTACAGCCAGGAATAAACTGTTTCATTGCACCCCCCTGGTGTAGTTGGTACTTTGCTCTGCAGCTACTCAATATTTCATCTGTGCTGCCCCAGCTTTTCCACGTCACAGGCCTGCAACTACTCAATGTGTGCACAATAATATTGAGAGCTCTCACAATGACTGTGGGGTTAACTGGTGCACCAGTGGGGGGGGGGAGTAGATCTGGGACAGGTAATTCTGAACTGCATTGTACCATTCCTGAATATCTGTGTGTTTGATATCACTGATTTTGCATACAGTCTAGAATATTATTGAATTATTTTTTATTTCCCTTTGTCTCCATTGCTCCCTACCTCTTTATCCACCCCAAAATAAACCCCAGTTGTTTATTTTTCTGAAAACTTCTGCAGCCATTGCATTATTGTGTAGTGTGATATTTCATGCTTAGAGTTATAAGTGGGAGGGGTCTGTATATTGTTTCACCTGTTTCCAAGGGAAGGGGCTGAACATCATTTCCTGTGGGGAAGCACCCTGGCAATATGCTGCTGGAAGGATCCCCATAGGTGGAGACACCACGCCAATCACACAGCCAATTCTACCCACGAACCCAGGTGCCAACCTATATTCCTTGAGGCAGCCCCACCTGTGGTTGGGTGTGCAGGTAGAAGTGTAGGGGTGGGTTATGTATTATAAATATTATTTGCAAAAAACTTTGTTAATGCACCAGTTAGAATAACTTAATGCCACAAAAGTAGGGAAATGTAGCTTTAGGGTTTCCAACCCTAACACCCCCCTCCACAAACAGCAAAAGCAAAAAACATTAGGGGTTTGGGTCTTCAGAGTCTTGGCAAATCAGTGGTAGGGTCTTCCTTGGGGTTGTCAACCCTACTGCTCTCCCCTCCCCCCAGCCCATAGCCTCCTGTTTGAAGCATAATGTAGAGCTCCAGGGCAGCGCCTCATAGTGATACAGTCTTCAAAGGTAGAGAACTACTGTACAGAAGGTTATTGTACTATCTGTTTATCTTTGCTATATTCGCTGTTGCTGACAATCAGTGAAAAATAATGGACAGCTGACTGTAAGTAGTACTGTATTGAAGAGTAAGGTGTCTGCGCTAATTCTATCAGACGCGAATGTGTATAGAAGGTTGACTCCCGCTAAATATAATGGATGCTAATTCAACCTGCTATAGAGCATGTCTCCCTACATTGTGCCAACACATTGTGTTGTAACTTTCTTCACACAGGGCCTTGTGGGCCCTATTTGAAGAAAGGAGGTCACATCTGACGTTGCTTGCTCACAGAACAGGGGAGCATTAAGGTTGACAAGCACAAACCCCACCACTGATTACACAAGACTCCAGAAACCCAAAACCCTAATGTTACAATCTAAGGGCAGAGGAGAATATAAGCTCAGTCAGGCCTTCCTTTTTACAGGAGAGAGAATGCATCAGTCCTACTTCCTGCAATATTAAAGTATATTTCCACCAGTTTTATGGAAACTGGTAAGGCAGGTTGCCATGTTTGCTCATTTATGAAAGTGTTACATACCTGTAGGTTTAAGTTACTAACGTATATACTGGTAATTATTTAATTTTGTTGAATATGTTTCTGTATGTTTATCTCGACAAGGTAAATTATGGGAGGGTGTCTATAAAAAGGTTACATGTAAGGATTGTAACTTTTGGTGGAATTAAAATCACCCTTATTTCTATAGTTTGGAGTAGTTTTGAGGATATGCAGCCATTTTTCATCTTTTTTTGTCCCACCCACCAAGAGCGCAACTTGTGCTATCATGCCCGACACACCCATAGTCCATCAAGTTGCTTACTCATTTTGGTCATGGCGATGATGGTGCTGCAACAAGGATGACAGTGAAAGGGGCAATCTTGATTTTAGATTGCCCCTCACTCATGTAACCCTTTGTTCCCATACAGTTTCTACCCCATCTGGGGCATGCCCTCTCTGGAGGAGGTTATATTTAGTTTGGGAGGGGTGCAGGGGGCAAAGCCCCCAACAATAGTGACCGTTTCCTGGGAGGGCGCTTTGGCACTGTATCTCCCAGGAGACAAAATGCCTGGCAATGTAATGCCAGGTGGCATTTTGCCTGCACCATAACTGGTGCTGGCAAAATATATGTCTCTGCAGCATGGGTGAACCCGACACACCTGACACATCAACATACAGTACATGCTCTCCCGTCCCAGTGCACACTGCAGGCTCCCAAGACTGCACTGCAACCTTTGATCCTCTAGGTGGTGCTTATGCAGTAAAATGCACATCTCTCCCTCCCTGGAGGAGGGTAGCAGTCTCTAGGATACTCAATCCTTCTCCCCCTGGCAGTCCTTTGATGATGTAGGCTCAGGGCATGAGCCCAGGTTGCTGGCATTGCAAAATTCCTGAGCAGTAGTCCTGCCACTGCACAGGTGGCCAGCTCACTGACTAGCTTGCTGACCATATACTGGACCATTACAACCTTTTCAATGTCTTTTCTGCACAGTAGTGGCAAGCAATGGACATGATACTCCAGGTGTGGTCTAACCAAGGCATAGTACAGAGGGAAAAATTATCTTCCTTGACCTGCTCCTTACTCCCTCTGAATGTATCCCAGACTTTATGCATTTTCTCTTTTGCTGATATGTAAGCTTCTGACATACTAAATTGGCTGATGTGAAATAATACAAAATTAAACTGAAACCAATGTGGGAACGCAGGCGTAGAGTGATTTATGCTTAGTCTGATACACTAAGTAGTGGCAAAGATGATGAAAAGCTTAGAGAAAGAATCTGAAAAGTGATCTATATCTTATAGATAATTGCATCTGATTTTACAGAATAGTCAGTATTCTTTCGTTTTCAGTATTATAATTCTTGTCTTTGTTTTTAAAAGAAGGCTGATGCTTGAGTGTGGTGTGATAGGTATTTTGCTATATAATTGATTTGTCTGTGCTGCAGCATGTTAAAACAAGCTACATGACACAGAATATAAATTCTGTGTTTGAATATCTTTATTGTGTTTGTTTTCCTCAAAGCAGCAGACAGGACCAGTACATTGACCTGCTGACCCAAGCTGGAAAGAGTAGGGTGCTTACTCCCAAGGGCAATTACAATCTGATCCCAGTGGGTCTGGCAAAGCAAAAATAGGAGGGCACACAAAATAAGACTCATGTCTTCTTTTCATGTTCTACTTTTATATTTTAATTTACATTAGATTTATTTGTTTACATCAAGACACTAAACAGAGCACAATGCACACAATACACAAATTGATGTGAATAAGAACTAGAGAGAATATGTAATTACGAAGGTATGATATGGTCTGTGTTGTTGGCACTGAGACATGGACATATACATAGTCAATATAAAAATATATGCGGGCAGACCATGAGAAGTGGTTGTGTGTCTTATTTGGTCTGGTATGCCTTCCTATTTCTGGTTTACCAGACCTTGAGGAAATGCCACAGGCAACTCAGTTGTGATCTTTTTCCAGCTAAAAATCATACCTGAACAGTCTCACCTGTGTAGTGTCCATCTTGTGCTGGTCTTATGCTGGGTTGTGTTGGGCAGTACTCAGACATAACAGACAGTTAATACCCTTTCCAGGGGAGAACTGGGTTGAATTGACAAATGTGGAGAAGTATCACTTGCACCACACTGTGCATGTTTGCACTCAGCCAGCAGGTAAACTGAGGTCTTTAGTTTCCACTTTTTTTTTTTTTTTTTTTTATTTGCATTTTTCCACCTCCTCCTAGCTGCCAGTCACCCAATGTTCAGCCCGGTCACGGGCCAACGGCTTCCACCCCCCCACATCAGCCTCGGGTCCTCCGATACCCCGTGGCTTGCCCCCCACGGCGGGGCTGCGGAATGGGGAGAGCGAGGCATCCCGCAGAGACCGTAATTGGTCGGAGGACTGGCCTGGGGGGACTAATCAAAGCCGCGGCGGGCTTCATGGAGGGTGGCTGGCAGCCGTCCATTTTCCTCTTTTTCCGGGGAGGCGGGGTCGTGCAATGACGTCCAGCATCCGCCCCGCCTCCTACAATCCTTAAGCCGGCAGCGTGGGTGCTCCTAGCCTCCGCTAGGAGTCCCCATCGCCCCGGATGCTACCCCATCCCTCCCCCCGGAGAAGGAGAGCAGTCCAACGGACGCTCAATCCCTCTCCCCCCGGCCGGCCCTCCAACGACTCGGGTCCGTTCCCGAACCCGGGTCGCCGGCGTCGCAAGCGGAAATCCAACCGCTGAGCCGACGAGCCGGCCTTTAGTTTCCACTTCATTTCATGATCACCAATTGAATCATTCTGACTGCAAGCTCATCCAATATTGGATTTATTGCAGGCTACTCATGTCAAGGTACAAACCTGTGAGCGGGTGCTACAGAGGATTAGTGTGCACAAGCAGCTGCTTCCTGTGTCCTCCTGGCAGATGACAGCTTGCATTCTGTTGCAGAGATGTTGACAAGTATAGAAAAGACCCAGCCTCTGCTGCCAATTAATGTGATCATGTCTTCATCTTTCAGGGAGGTGTGCATTCAACAAGATGGGAGAGTCCACCTCACTGTAGTGTACTTTGGGAAGGAACAAATGAACGAGGTCAAAGCAATCCTTGAAATCAATGCCAAGTGAGTAACATCTATGTAGTCTTTGTTGATTCAAGAATGGGGGTATTTCTTTTTAGTGCCTGCTATTAGTCAAGACTAACAATATGGCCTGCATTTAAGAGCCTGTGCCTTTAAGAAATGGGCAAGGCAGGCAATGAGTTCAAGTAGTTAGAGTACAACCTGTGAGCCAGAATATTCGAGGTTCAAATCCCAACCCAGTCACTACCTCACTATGTCGCTCTTCTACTGAATTATCTCTGGAAGTCCTTCACTCCCACCTGGGGCTCCTTTTTTTAGAAACTCAGAACAAATAATTCTATTTACTTCTGCTACTGACTACGTAACTGTAGTGGTAGTACTGCACCACTTTATTATCTGCCAATATTTATATCTGTCTGTCTGTTTGTCAAATATATATAGATATCTCTATGTATCTCTCTATCTATCTATAAAAACTAGGAGATCAGTAATGACTTTCTTCACATGGAGCCCTATGGGCCATGCCAGAAGCATAAAATGGGTAACTCCATTACATGACTGCAAATGGGCACTGTATGTAAATGTATTTGTATATGTAACTGTATATTTTATTGTCGTATGCCTCGCTCAATTGCCTGCTGTACCGGTTGGTCTAAACCTTGTAAGACTTTTGTACTATGGTTTCTGGACTTTGTAATATGAATGTATTCCTCCTTCCCCCCTACCCCCAGGATGCATCTGGAATCGAGCAGTAATCTGCTCAGCATGCCTTCCTGATTAAACCTTTAAATTAACAAATAAATAATATACAGTAGAGGATAATGAATGGGGAACATGCTGTCTTTCCTTCTTGAGGTTGTTATGCCAACCTAGTAAATCTCGAGAGGTTTACCATTGGCATGACAACCTTGAGAAGGAAACTCAGCCTTGTTAAATGTTGTTAACAATTGTTAAATGTTGCCCTTTCACTGTCTTCTTTTATAGTGTATGTGCAACATTGGAACACCTATGCTGAGTTCACTCATGCCCAGCCTGTCCTGCTCTGTCTCTCCTCGGCATTACCCGACCGACTGTTTTCAATTTTCACCCTCCCCTGCCATGTTCAAGCCTCAATCCATTCCTGCTCTATCACAGGCTGTATTTTTTTTTAAATAAGTTAGATCATTATGATCATGAACCAACCCCCCTGAAAGCATATGTACCTTTTTTATCCCACATTGTCTTCCCAAGTTCATGTTATGACTCTCCGGGTTCTTTGGGGATGAAATTAATTGGAAGCCAATATGAGGGAAGACCGAGAGATGCTCATGCACAAAGCCAGTGATGTTGTTATGCTACCATTGTGACGTACTCAAGAGGGTATAACAACCTCTTGACATCACAACAATAGCATCAGAATAAGCATTTGTCAATGCCGAATGTTTGCTTGCTGGCATTGGCATTGGTAGTGCAGGAATTAGAGAGATACATAATAGGAATGGCAGTGAGGTATTGAACTGATGCCAACCCCATCCCCACCCTGCAGAGACTGACAGGCATTGGGGTGTGCCTTTGGATCGTTGTCCGTAACACACATGCCATTTCACCTCACCCTACCCTGCAGACACTGACAAGTGTTGTGTTGTGCCTTGGGGTCTTTGGGCCTTACTCTCACCCCATTCCATAAGGAAATACACTGAGATGGGTGCAGTATAGGAGAATGGGGTGAACTTTGGGGCTGAAGACTCCAAGGCACACCTCAATGCCTGTCATTGCTGCTGGGTGGGGGTAGAATGTTGTGAGCATTACAGCTGACCATCCCAAGTCTCACCCCGATTCCTGCCAGTCTCTACAGGGTGGGGCGTTATGGTTGAAAACCCTAATGCCCCAGGCATTTGTTGGTATTTTCACTCCAAATTTTCAACATAGGCTTTCTGTTACCCCACCTCACGAACAGTGGCACTATCAATTCATTAGCTGAAAGGTGATTTTGCACAACAGCTGCGCCATTTGGTGCCACAGGTGCAAAAACACATTTCGGGCAGGATGTGAAAAATGACAGCTGTACTGTTCATGAGGAGCTGTAAAAACATGGCAATGTTGAAAATCTGCAGTGAAAATATAAAAAATTGGTGAAGTCATGAGTGTGCGTAGAAACTGCACAATATACACCAATAACACAATTATTTGGGGGATTTTTTTAATCACATTTTAAACATAGGTATTTTGGAACCTCCCCTCATGAACAGTGGCACTGTGATTTTGTTACTCTGTCCTGAAAGTTGATTTCCCACAGCGACCACACCATTGTGCACCACAGGTGCCAAAACACATTCCGGGCAGGATGTGAAAAATGACAGCTGTACCGTTCATAAAGAGGTGTAAAAAAATGGCAATGTTGAAAATCTGGTGTGAAAATATTAAAAATTATCGAAATTATGAGCATGCGTAGAAACTGCACAACACATGCTTGTAACATAGTCATTTTTGCAACATGGGCTTTCTGGGACCCCACCTCATGAATAGTGGCACTGTTGTTTCATTAATCAGTCCCAAAATGTGATTCCACACATTAACCATGAAATCACGTTTCAGGACCGAGTAATGAGATGACAGTGCATGTGTTCATGAGATGGGGTTCCAAGAACCCTATGTTGAAAATCTGTTACCAAAATTCCTAAAAATGGCTGAGCTATCCACCCAAGTTGAAACCCACCATTGCCTGCCATTATAAAGCTTACCACATTTTGTTCAGTTTCCGATCGGCTTTTGAAGAGTTCAGACGTGCTCCTGCTCTACAGAAGATCACAGTGCAGGCCCTCTGGAAGTAAGTATGGGGTGAGGGGGTGCGGGGAGGTGGGGTGTGCAGAGGGTTGGTGTGGGTTGGGGAGGGAGCACAGCAGGGCGCAGGGATCTTTTTTTTTTACAGGTAAAAACCAGACTTGAGGATGGCTTTCTTTATTTACAGGTAAAAAAATGATTTTGGGTGCCACAAATTTTAGGGGGACATGATGCAAACGGGGATTGGGCACCCCCATCGGCAAAGAAAGTGTGTGTGGGGGGACATGATGTCAAAAGGGATTGGGCACCCCCATTGGCAAACAAATTGAACTGGGGTGGACATGCTGACATGGGAATTGGGAATCCCCAATGTCGGCTTTGTAGGGATTGTGTGGTGGGCGGCAGGAGTCACCATATCTATTGGAATGTTTCACCAAGAAAGGCATGTAACATATCCTTGTCATCTGATGCTCCAATGAGGAAACTGCATATCATTGGAGTGGCAGATTTCTTTCAAGGTTTTGGCTCTCTTTGAAGTTTTGCGTCATCACTAGCATGCTTGCTAATTGGTGGCTGGGGGATGCACCTACTAAAGTGTTCCCTGCATTCGCCAACACTGACACACCTCTGAATGTGCTACTACCACAAGATGATGCTTGTGCACGTGCAAGACAACATAAAAATAGAAATTCATTGAATTCTATTCTTAATAACCCTCTCCCATACATTATAACCTTTTTTGCACAGAGCCCCAGATCTATAGCTTGAAGCAGCAGACCTGTAAGGCACAGTCCCAAACCTATAGCTTGATCTAGGATCACGAAGGCACGAAGGCAGGGGCTTGGGGATGAGTGTGGGCATTATGGGACAAAAAAATCCTAATGCTACATTTGCCTCCTTTTGTGGCATTGTAACCCTAATGTATGCATTAACATAGTTTCTTGCATTGCAGTTCCTTACTTTTTGAGAAAGTAGAGTTGTAACTTTCTTTGTGCAGAACCCTTTGGGCAGTGTGTGAAGCAGGATATGCAAGGCCCTTTAGGCCCTGCACAACACAGGATTTCAGTCCTAACTTTCTTCTGCAGAGCTATGGGGGGCTTGAGTAAAGCAGGAAATGAAGCCTAATGTTCTTAATATTAGCTAATATTTTGTTCATGTATGACTGATTGTAGTACTGTACAAAATTTGGACTATTTTTTTGTCATGTTCTCAACTGTTTTTTATTTTTCATGTTTTTCAGAATTTTTTTGGTGTAGGACTTCATTTTGTACAACAGATTTTACATTTCTCCCAGTAACTTATGAACAGAAAGGAAAATAAATGTCTTTCTATTATACGGTCCTCTTCATGACTGTGTTTTTTTATTGTGTCATATCAAGAGCACATGCTCCCCCTGAGTTCATTAAAGTTTGTTTTGATGATTTTTTGATGCAGTCACAAATATATTACTGTCTTTAGAAACTATTAATGATTAATTTGTCTTAGAAAGTCCACTGCGACATCTTACTAGACTGCCTTCTGACATATCACGAAACTTTCAACCTTTAGAATTAAGTATTTTTTTATGTTTATAGCTTTTGTTTATGACCAACTTTAACTCAGAAAAAAGCTTTGTGAGGGCATGGCCTGTCCACCAATAAAGATGGACATCTTTTAGAGAGCCCCACTTACCTCTGCTAAATCCATCAGCATCTGTGAACACTGCCACTTTATTATATTCTGTTCCTAATTACACCACGGTAGAAAAAACATGATCCAGGCAGCTGAACACTCTTTGTAAACTGGGACAACCATCTTACCATGTTCAGAAACAGCTGCACCATGAGGCCTACTCTAGCCACCTTCCACTTGCACTCTGACCTGTCAAAGTCTTCAATTATAACTGAGGGGCAACTGAACAAACCAAACACCTGATATGAGAAAAACAGAGTCTACTTTCAGCAAGATCATCCTACGGATTGAGGTGATGACTAATTCTGCTGTCCAAATGCAGAAGGAAGTAAATGAACTCAAGAGTCCAAGTACACCTAGTGGAAAGGAATTTCACCCACACTGATGAACAGCAAACCTCCCTCCACTCCCAACTGAAAGACAAGGCCATGATAATCCAGGAGGTGTGGTCCAGTATCGAGAACCTTGAACTGGAGTAGGAGGCACAACCATCCAGTTCCTCAAATGGGTAGAAGAACCAGACGTGGTTTCTTTTCTTCAGTGAGTTTTATCAGTCCTCCTCAAAATCATCAGGGAGTGGCTGGTTGAACTGGACAGAGCCCAACATTCAAAGCCCTGCTGCCCAAGTCGGGTGAATGTCCTAAACCCCTCCTTGCCTGCTTCCTAAGATTTAGGGACAAAGAATCTATACTGCACCTGACAGGGCAATAAGGACTATTATCCTGGCAAGGACACTGGCTCTTCATATTTTCCCAAGGATCTTAGGTTTATGGGAATCAGTTGGATTTCCCAGGCAAGACACGGGAGTGATAGATTCACAAGGCTTCTCCAAATGCAGAGCAGGTGGACTTTCATTCTAAATACCCTCAGACCCAATGGCTTGAATGATGAGTGGGACCTAAACCTTTCTATAACATTTGGAAATACTTCATTTTATGAAAGTCATAAAGGCATAGTCTCACATAAGGCACTACATAATGTGACCATTGATAATGTTCTCCCAAGAGTGACAGTCCTCTTTTGCCTTTAGCTCTCAGCTGACTCTGCCCATTAAACCCCAACTAAAGTAGAAGCAAGGGGTTATTCTAAGAGATGTGCCTCCTCCATACCAGTTACGTCATCATAGACCCTAAAACTCCTTTCCACTTGAATTGTCTTTAAAGCGTGAAATGTTGGGAGCCATTCATCCATTCATGTACAAAAAAACTCCTTTACTCATAAATCACTTCAATTCTTATTTCCCCCCACATTTCACTCTGTTTATGAGCTTGCTCGTGAGGTACTATCTTATTCTGTCAATACAAAGTTCATAATTAACATTTTCTTCTGTATATCTTTCAATTAATTTCCAAAGAATTATCTTTTTAAGTATATACAGTAGGTAACAGTTCCTATATTTACCATACTGCTATTGAAGTTTAATTTATATCTGTTATATAACATTTTTCCTTGTTCATCCTATGTCCTCATTTAGCAGCCTATAATATAATTAAACAACAACATCTTGTTTCAGTTCAGGCCAGTATTATTTAGGACTTCCACATTTTCTTGAATTGTCCTCTGTCTCTGCTATTAAAAATAGTTTGTATGAAATGTATTTAGATCATAACTACAAGGCTAGCACTGTTAAGTTTTTGAGTCTAAAATGTGCACCTATATTAATGCCCTTGTTTTTTAAACTTTGTCCCCAGAGTATTCGACAAAGTATAAAATGTGGCTACTTGGTAAATTCATTTGTAATCCTGATCCCCATCACAATAGAAAAACTGCGGAAAACCAAAAACTATGTAATGGAGTGGGTGACTGGAGCAGGCAGAGTTGGTCTGTGCAGTCCAAAAATAGGTACTGCAAGAAATATCACTGTATCTGCTGGCCCACTAGCACAGTGGTAGGGCTAGCACTTGAAACGCCAGTAACCCACATTCAGGAATGAGCCTGGGGTGCTGGAGGGCCAGCCAGGAGAGGATGGTTGAGCGTTCCATGAATGCTTGCCTTCTCAAGGGCGGGAGGGCTCCTGTCCTCCACTGCAATACTATCACCTGGGTGACCACAGGTGGCAGTGCAGGCTGGAGTCAGTGTCAGGAAGGGGAGCATCATCATCCTGACATCGTGGTGTCAGCGCACCACTTCACTGACACTCAAGGGTGGTGCAGAAAAGTGACAATTCTCCAACCCAGCAGGATGCCATCCATCACTCTGCTGCTGGTCCTACACTGCTGACCAAGACTCATGCTCCCCCACCAATGCTTCAACTCTTTCCGGGGGTATGGGTGGCCCCAGGCCAGCCCTTCCTGTGGGGGATCATCCATGGAAGAACAGAGAGTGAGGTCAGTCATAGGTATGGTGGGTGACAGGGCTGGGCAGGGCAGAGAGCCCAAGGGGGCCAGTCAAGAGGACAGGGAAGAAAAGACTAGATATCTATATAACAAAAAAAAAAAAGAAATACCACTATATATCATGCTGTACTAGGTAACGTCATATGGAAGAAACACCACTATATATCATGCTGTATTAGGTAACACCATACAGTAAAGATGTAATGAAAAATAGCCAGTATGGGGAGATGATTCAGTTTTGGGTGATTGTAGAGAACATCAGACTACCTCCTCAAATATTACACAAGTATGCTGACTAACAGATCGTCCCACCAGGGGAGGATGTCACAATGTAAACGGTGGACGATGGACAAGTGCATCAAATTAATGCAAAGTGCACTCATAAGGACTGTTTAACTCATAAGGACTTTTAACTTCACATAATAGTTTTTAATTAAAAAAAAAATAACCAAGATAGTCTTGTTACAGAAGATCAGCTCATTAACAGTGATCGATTAGTATGGCTAGGGGAAAACACACACGCACACACACACACACACACACACACACACACACAGAAACACTACAGTACGCAAGTGCATTTAAATTTTACTAAACAAGTGCTCAAATTATACAGGGGGTGTGGTGGCAGAGCCCCCACATATACAGTATATCGAATCCCACTGCTGATGTAGTGGCTGTAGGCTGACAAGGATACAACCAGAATGAGAGAGTTTTTTTTATGAATGTGTATCAAAAATGTTTTTCATAAAACAGCTTATCTTTTAACAATGTTTGCATGCGAATTTAATTAGCAAAGTGCCTGTATTATTACAATTACAATAAAAAAATTTTAAGGGTATATGCTGTAATATGATTGGCTGATATGGTGTACTTTAAAGAGAGTGACACATCAGAACCTCGTCCCCTGATGAAGACTTTGCAGGTGAAGCGTTGGAGTGTTCTGGATATGGAGGAGCTCTATAGTTTCAGTGATGTTCTGAACTGATCATGTTATTATTACTTTAAATAAAGTGGTATTAACACTTTAACCACAGTCTATGGAGCATCACTGAAATAATCATATTTGAGTGCTTGGCCCATTGTACAGTTTAATTGAGTAGGGGTAGGTAGCCCCTGCTGAGCACCGAAACCCCCTACATGCATGTCTTCCTGAATCCTGTCTCCATATTTCCCGACTACTCTGCTGAACTTTCCTGTAAGTGAAGGATTATAACTCAGCGAAAAATGTCCTACACAGTCTGGGGCTCTCCCCCTCATTCAGATACCCATCCCAGTTAAGAGCATCAGTGAATGGCACCAGCAGACTTTTTGAGACCCTGAATGCTGCCCAAACATTTGTACTCAAAATCTGGCTAGACAGTATTCTACAGAAATACTTTGATACCTCACTGTCATGATCAGAGGCACCAACTGAAGTGGAGACTGCTCCTTCCAGAGGCAACCAAGACCCACAATGAGCTCCACAACAAGGAGACCTGGCTGCTACCTTGGAGGAGCCACAAACACCATAAGCAAAGAGACAGGAGGAGATAGGACACTGACCATCACACCCCTTGCTCCTGCAGCTGCAGCAGGTACAGCCCCTCCACATCAGGCTCCCCAGACCAGTTAATGGTCCATCACTCAGTCAACCAGTACACCCCCCTCACAAAAGCCTCCACTTCAGAAAAGCAGGTGAACAAAGAGGCTCCCACCCCCACTGTGGAGGAGCACCATTCTTGAGAACAGAGTGCAGCAAGGCCCGAGGCCCCATTACCAAACCAGACAGAGGAGGAGACATCTACAACCACTTGGCATCCTGCTCTACAACCAGACCCCACTCAACCCATAGTGAGCAGTCTCATACTTCCCACTTGAGACTTTGTGTTTGGAACAATGAATGATAACACTCACCCAGGGACTTACTGAGGTACCATCAGTGATCTACTTTAAATTTATTTCAAAACAATTTGAAACTCCATTTGTGGCTCAGAATCAGGAGTAGGATGTTCTGAAATTTTAACTCTCCTGAAAAATTCCTTCAAAGTCACCAAATTTGACACTGCAGATCATTTTGCGAAGTTTTCCTATTTAATAAGAACAGAACATAAGAAAAGCATCAGCAGATGGGGGCCGTGCGATCCATCAGGTCTGCCCTAGAAACTACCCCCCTCCCTATGTAGCCTTTGTCCTAACTTGTCCTTTATGTCTGTCCCATGCGAGTATGAACTCCCTGATTGTCTTGTAATGCTACCACCTCCTGGGGCAGGCTGTTCCATGGGTTTATCACTCTTTCTGTGAAGAAGTACTTCCTGAGGTTGCTTTTAAACCATCCTACCAGTCTCATATCATGCCCTCTCGTATGTGCTGCCATGTTCTGTTGAAATAGATTGCCTGTCTGAGCTGCATTAAATCCCCTTACATACTTAAATGTTTCAATCATGTCCCCTCTGTTTCTTCTCTACTCATGGGAATATAGGTTCAGCTCCCCAAGTCTTGCTTCATATAACCGGTGATGCAGTTCATGCACCATCTTAGTTGCCCTTCTTTGCATTGTTTCCAAATGGTCAATGTCCTTCTTGAGGTGAGGTCTCCAGAACTGATTGCAGTACTTTAAGTGGGGCCTCACCAAGGACCTGTAGAGGGGCATGATAACCTCCCTCTTTCTACTAGAAATACCTCTACTTATACATCCGAGGATGCCACCCGCTTTCTGTGCTGCTTTCTCACATTGTTTTCCTACCTTTAATTTGTCAGTGATGATTATGCCAAGATCTCGCTCCGTTTGTGTCTCCTCAAGTTGATGTTTTTCCAGGGTTCCTCTTTCCCAAGTGCATTACCTTACACTTTTCGGTGTTAAATTGTAACTGCCAGTTCCTGGACCAATCCTCTAACCTTCTAAGGTCAGCTTCCATGTTATCTGCTCCTTTCCTTGTGTCCACTCTGTTGCAGAGTTTTGTATCGTCTGTGAACAGGCAAACCTTCCCTGTTGGTCCATTCACTATGTCTACTATAAATATGTTAAATAGGATCTGTCCCAGTACCGATCCCTGTGGGACACTACTGGCCACCCTACCGTCCCTTGACAGTGATCCATTGACTAGCACTCTCTGGGTCCTATCGTTCAGCCAGTTACTGATCCAGCTGACCACCTTCTGGCCAACTCCTGTATGTTCCAGCTTGTTGGTTAGCCTTCTGTGAGGGACGGTGTCAAAGGCCTTGCTGAAATCTAGGTATACAATGTCCACTGCCCCTCCCTGATCTAATGTTCTGGTGACCCAGTCAACGAAGTCGATCAAGTTAGTTTGACAAGGGCATCCTGCTATGAAGCCATGTTGCTTCGGGTCCATTTTCCAGTATCTGTTAGGCACACCACTATTCTCTCTTTTAGTAGTGACTCCATTATTTTCCCCACAACTGAGGTCAAACTGACAAGGCAGTAATTCCCTGCCTCTTCCTTGTTTCCGCTCTTGTGTAAGGGCACAACGGTTACCTGTTTCCAGTCCTGAGATATTTTCCTGCTGTCTAGTGACTTGTTGAAGAGCTCAGCCAGTGGTGCGGCAAGTTCCTCTCAGAACTCCTTTAATATCCAAGGGTGTTCGGTCCCATGGCTTTTTTCACTTTCAGTTTATGAAGCTGAAATAGGAACTTCACCATTTGTAACTTGCTTTGCAAGTTGCAATTTTACCTGTAACATCTCCTTGGGGTACGCAAAGTTGAAGTTGGATCAAACTGACTGCCACCAACTGCACGGGGTTTTTTAAATGCAAAATAAGACTGTCCCTGGTGTCTAGTGGCCCCCCACTTGATCGCTGGTCACCTGTTAAATTGAAAAGTTTCCTGGTGTCTAGTGGTTCCCCTCTTCCAATCACCAGTCCGCTGTTAAATAATAAAGTTTCCCTGGTGTCTAGTGGTCCCCCCTGCTGATTTCTGATCTGCTGTTAAATAATGAAGTTTCTCAAAAGGTAGAGAAAAGCCAGCCACTCCAAATCAGTTTTCAATCATAACTTCATGTTTATTTCAAGTAAGTAATTTCCAGATCCTCAAGGACCCAACATTTCACCTCTAAGGCTTCTTCAGGGGAGAGGATCTAATATTAGAGCAAACTTAAAACATTTTTAAGGTCTTTATAACAAACGAAAAAGATTTTCAACAGTACATACTGTATAATTAATCAAATTACCTCGAATGTAGTGGATGAACAATATACTTATCTGAAATAAACATGAAGTTATGATTGAAAACTGATTTGGAGTGGCTGGCTTTTCTCTACCTTTCAAAAGACTTTTGGTGACCAGCCCCACTGCATTTATGCCTGAATCTATAGAAGGGAACTCACTCTGAACTTTGCTGCTGGAAATAGTAAAGTTTCCCTGGTGTCTAGTGATTCCCCCCCCCCACCCGATCACCAGTCTGCTGCTAAATAGTAACATTTCCCTGGTGTCTAGTGGTCTGCCCACCAATCAACAGTCCATTGTTAAATAGTAAAGTTTCCCTGGTGTCTAGTGGTCAGCCCCTTCGCTGATCACTGACCCGTTGTTGAATACTAAAGTTTCTCTGGTGTCTAGTGGTCACCACGCCGATCACTGGTATGCTGTTAAATATTAAGTTTCCCTGGTGTTTAGTGGTCTCTCCCATCCCCCCACCCATCACTGGTCTGCTGTTAAATAGTAGAGTTTCCCTGGTGTCTAGTGCCCCCCCCCGCCAATCACCAGTCTGCTGTTAAATAGTAAAGTGTCTCAGATCTAGTGGACCCCCACTCCAGAAGGTAATGCCCCACCACCTTGCTCCTCCATCCCATCCGTGAGTCAACAACTGCCACAGACCTCCACTCTCCACCATGGCCAGCTGCTGACTGAGCTGTCAATGAGCATGCACTGTCACAGTGTGCACTCATTGACAGCTTAGTTGCTGGGCTGCTGTGGTAGAGAGTGGAGGGCTCTGCTAGTCGCTGGCTCGGGTATGGGATGGGAGGAGTGAGGTGTAGACCACTAAAAGCTGGGGTGGGGGTGGGGTCCACTAGACACCCAGAGAAACTTTGCTATTTAACAGAGGACCAGCAATTTGCAAGGGGACCACTAGATACCAGGGAAACTTTACTATTTAACATAAGTAGACTTTAAAAGGAATCACTCTATGTTGAGCCAGGCAAGGACAGATTCTTATGGTCTACTTGTATAAGTGGGTTGTTCCATATGGGTCATAAAGTACAGTCTAAGGGTTCAGTCTTCATTAACATAGTTTATAGTTTAGCATAATTATAATTATAGCTATAGCTATAGTATAGGATATAGTTTGTACAGTATGTCATTGATTGGATTGATTGCTTATATGTCACATTGTAGTTTTCCATCCACCCTATTTACTGAATCTGTTATACATTTTTTGACCAATAAAAATAATTAGCTTAAAAAGACAAGAAGCTTTGTGTTTTTTAATTTTTTTTAAGTGAAAAAAATGGTCCACATATGCATGAACTTTAAATAACTTTAAAACAAAATCAAATTTTCAGGCTTGTGGCTGATTAACTCATAATTTCTCATCAACAGTATATTTCATTGTACGCCAGTTGCTTTTTGCTCGCTCTCTCTCTCTCTCTCTCTCTCATAGGGGCATGGTAGTTCCCCTATAGTTAGGGTTGAGGAGGCTATTTCAATTTAAATCCCAATTATTGCACTGTAATAACATTGGTGTTGTTTGACAAAACAAACCAACATTTAACACATATGGTCAGGCTGTCAGAGTCTCAAGATGTGACAAGTTGTTCAGTTTTCGAGATATGGTGCACCACAAAATGAGAAAAAAAAAAACATGCTTGCTTTCCCTATACTTAACAGTGGGTATTTTTGCTCTCACCTGCAGCCTAGATGGTGTGAAACTTTTTAATGAAATGTTTAGGGTTGAAGAGACCCATGCCAAGGGTGGGCCTTTAGAAGGTTTTGTGGAAAAATATTACACAGTTCCAAAGTTATGATTATTTGAGAGTTAATGTCCTGACTGAACGGTAACAAAAAAAAATCATGTGTCCTTATTTTCATGATTTACCTGCCATGATGAAATAAATACAGATAATGTGGAAACCAACTACTGATCCTGCCATCCGCCATCTTATTTCTTTGTTCACATTCAAAAACAATTTGGAAGCACATAAAAATGATACATTTTTTGAAAAACAAACACCTGAACCTAGCTAAACGGGGCCCATTTAGTTAAATTCTGGTGTTTGTTTTTTGAAACACTTGTGAGAGATACCTTTTCTGGGCACCCTAAAATCCAGGATGCCCAGCTTAGCAAGAGGAGCTGTTCACCTGTATTCTCAGTATAAGAACAGTGGTACTTTCTATAGTTCTGCAACCCCAGCTGGAAGTCATGCTGTGGGCTGTAGTGAGAGTGGTGAGCTGCTGAGCCCCTGTTCTGTCTGTCTCTGTATCTCGCTTTCTCTGTCTGTCTGTCTATCTATCTATCTATCTATCTATCGGACTGAGGTGTCCACCCCCAATACCACTTTTATTTTTCCCTTCCCTCCAGGTTACAATTTTTATATATTGCATAAGTGGACTGGGGTGCCCACCCCTGCTACCACTTGTCTGCCCCCCTCCCCTCCAGGTCACCCACCCCCTTCCCATTTTGTAGGTGATGGCACTGGGGTGCCCACCTTTGGTTCCTCTGAACAGTCACCTGACACTGGAGTGCTAATCCCAAGTGTCAGATAAGTCCCCTAAAGAAAATAAAACATCCCTCAATTTTTTTTACCCTAAGTCCCTCATCGATCTCACCCCCACCCTACCTCCCATTCAGCACCAACCACCCCACACACCCTACAACCCACACACCCTGACTCATATGAACATGTCCCACAGTAAACATCCACTCTCCAGTCAAAGACACATCTTGCTGCTGGAACCACTGCCTGATATATGAGAAATTAAGGTAAGTGTGGTTCAAAGTATTTCAGTTCGATTTTGAACTTTGATGCATAACTTTGTCATTTTGCATATTTTGATCCCACATTTTCAATGTGGCCATTTTGGGACCCCACCTCATGACAATGGCTGTGGAATTATGCAAATCAGGCCCAAAAGGTGATTTTGTGGTTGGTTGGTGAAATCACCTTTAGGACAAGATTTGAAAATGTTCACCACCCTTGTTCATCAGGTAGGGTCATAAGAAGGCTATGTTGAAAGTGTGGGGTCAAAATATGTAAAAAATGCAAAGTTATGCGCATACATTGAAATTTTTCTATGCTCACTTGTAACTCTGGCAATTTTAAATATTATGACCCCAAATAGCCATTTTTCACATCACTTCACAAATGTGACAGCAGTCATTTTCAAATCCTGGCCAAAATGTGTTTTTGCACCTGTTGCACGGGATGTTTCTGTGGTGCAAAATGACATTACTGAAAGGATTTGAAAATTTTCACCTGGCAGCATCATGAGGTGGGATAATAAGAAGGGTATGTGGAAAATGTGGTGTACCAATATGGTAATGCCCAGGTTATGAGTGAATGTTGCAGTGTTTCAACGGTCACACATAACTTCACTCATTTTCAAAATTTTCACTCCAAACTTTCAACATGGCCATTTTTCCACACTATCTTATAAATGTGGCATGTGACATTATTTAAGTCCTGAATCAGATGTGTTTTAATGCCTCTGGTGTGAAATGCCATTTAATTCAATATACTATAAATGGTACATGTCACGTTTATAAGGTAAATCATAAAATGAGTATCTTGAAAATTTGGTGTCAAAATAAAAAAATATATATATATAATTGTTAACAAGCTTTGTGTATAGTGTCAGTCTTGACCCAAGTGGGTGTGCTTTGTGATCCTGTGCTGGTGAGCTGAATTTGGTGGTGTGCTCAGTGACCCAGCTGGATGGGTTGCAGGTCGGGGGGTTAGTGCTGTTATGCAACACCCCCCCCCCACAGCTAGAGAAAGGTGTAGGGTTGTCTACACTGGCCTGTGTATAATATAGTGAAAACAACTGTCCTCTTGGCATAGGGTCCTACATCTATTCACCTGTGGGTGGCAGAAGGCCCTGTGCTCTGGGTGACAGATGCACTCTTTACCTTGTGCATCTATATCTGCAGCTACACAGAAGCACAGGGCCCACAGCTTACCAGACAGGCCCATGAATTCTTCACCATCAATTGCTGCATGGAGGTGCTGGGGCGCTTGGGGGCCCTGCACTTCTGTAGGAGGACGGAGTCTTCCCTTGGTGAATAGCATCTGTAACTGTTCATATGGGCCTTGAATGGACCTTTGTGAAATGAATGAGGCTACAATTCCACTATCTCAAAAAAGAAAATAAATTATTTGCAAAAAAACTTCATTTATGCACCAGTTAGGGTAACTTAATGCCACAAAAGTAGGGAATTGTGGTGTTAGGGTTTCCAACCCTAACTCCCCACCCCTACCCCTCAAGCAGCAAAAGGAAAAAAACATCAAGGTTTTTGGTCTCTGGAGTTTTGGCAAATCAGTGGTGAGGTCTTCCTTGGGGTTTTCAACCCTAATGCCCACCCCATTCCTGTGAAGAAATCTACAAAAATGTGCTGGCAACACATGATGACACATACTTCTCTACCTTTGAAATGTGTATCACTATGAGGCATTGGCTTACAGTTGTACCTTCTGATTCAGACTAGAGACTATGGGCTGGGGGCAGGGGGAAGCATTAGGGTTGATAACTACAAGGAAGACCCCACTACTGATTTGCCAAGACTCTGGAGACCCAAAATCCTAATGTTTTTTCCTTTTGCTGCTTGGGGGGGGAGGATTGGAAACCCTAATGCCACAATTCCCTACTTCTGTGACAATAAGTTACCTTAACTGGCGCATTAATGAAGTTTTTTGCAAATACTTTATTTAAGATATTCAGTCTCATTTATTTCTTATCATCAAGATTTTCCTTTGATTTACTTTCCTCCAATTTCATTTTCAAATATAACTGTTATGTCTATCCTCAGTTTTGGGTATATACATGTCCAACCTTACTTAGAATCAATCCAAGGACCTGTCCCTAACTCCTGAAGGTAGCAGGTCTAACAATCCCAGTGAAGAATAAGCCCTGTCAGCTGAGGGGGAGAGTGCTTCATTTGGACTGTCATATATTTCAGTTTCAATTACCACCACTTGGGGGGGCAGTTCAGGGGCAATGTGAGGAAGTATTTTTTCACAGAGAGGGTGGTGGACACATGGAACAGCTTTCCTGAGGAGGCTGTGGGGTCTAAAACTGTGGGAGAATTCAAGAATGCATGTTACAGACATAAGTTAATTTTTGTGGGGGGTAGGAAGAAATAGGCTGTTGGTTAACTAGGATCTGCACCTTATCCTCTAGGTAGGGAAATGGGCAGACTAGGTGGGCCAAGCGATCCTTATCTGCCATCAAAGTCTATGTTTCTATGTTTCTAGAGGTTGCTGTAGTGTTGCTAATACTCAGCACTCTTAGATTCTTTCATTTACAGCTGCTCACGCTTAGATGGTACTGCTTTTCACCTACTGCCAGTTGTCATATGAAGCACTACTTTTTGGGCGTAACTTATATAAATTATAAAAAAAAAAATTTTTTTCCAAGAAAGGACTGCCTCTTGTCTTCAGATGCAACAGTAGTAACTGTTGCTGTATATCAGTGTAAAGATAAAACAAAGCACTTTCCATTTTAGGGTCAATATTCAGTTTTGACACTAGACAAAATCTTGCTTTGACATTAGACAAAATGTGCCCACAGAAATCTTTAACTGAGTATAAAAAAGTGGTTTCCGTTTATTGTTTATGTCAGCTAAACTTCCCATGGGGTGGATATTCATGCTATATAATACTAGCATTCAAGTGGCTAATTGTTACAGGGTACAGTAGAGTTTGCTCTTGTTCTTCCCATTGCTACCTTCCTCTAGGTTGAACCTGCAAATGAGCTTCAGCTTTCTGTGTTTTTCCTGGTCATCAGTTGTCAAATAAATAAATAATTAGCCATCCCATATTCACATGCTGGGAAAGGGAGCTTAACTTTGTAAAGGGTTAATGAGTGAGCTACAGTAGGTTCCCTGAGGAACTGATTCCCAAGAGGGTGCAGGTCCAGGGTAGCTTGTTAACTTTCATTTCAGTACATTAACCTGGAATTAGTGGCAAATGCTTCCCTCATACCTCATTATCTCTGAATGTGTAGAGTTGAAATGTTGGCATGAGAGTTACAGTGAGGAGCCCCCCCCCCCCTTTACTTTGATCAAACATTTATTGAACTGCAGCACATGAAGAATGAAATGTAGTACATGGGATAGTCTACCTAGTGCAATGTAATTAGTGTCTGCAGACTTTTGATCTCCATCTATCTTTATGACTTGAGAATTCTCTCATGTTTTTTTTTCCCCCGGAATGCATTCAGCTTCATGGTCATGTCTCTGACACAGAACCTTTGAAGATCAGTGAGAATAACGCAGAAGGCAAAATGTTAGGTTCTTGTGCCAGTGTCTATATATTAAAACAATAACCCCATTTGGATCGATTCCATGGACAAACAACAACCTTATTACTTGAGTTTATTAAATAGTACATTACCATTCACACTTCCCATGATAACTACCCCATAGATATTCCTTTTCAGAATAGTCTCCTCTGGGGAAAATTTTATGGATAGTTTTTACCATATCCAAAATTACTTATCCTTATCTGGAGTTATACATCATGAGTTGCATGGATACCCCATAAGACTGCAGCTTTAAGTGCAGATCACTTTTGGTCTGGAGAGATGGGAGGTGTTGCTGATAGGGGACTTCAGCCTACCAGACATGAATTGGAGCCTGATAGCTGTGGCAACAGTCAGAAGTAGGGATATCCTGGACTCCCTGCAAGGGGCATTCCTCAGGCAACTAGTTAAGGAACCCACTCATGGAGGACAATACTGAACCTGGTACTGACAAACGGGGACAATGTTGCTGATGTCACAGTGGATGACAACCTGGGGACCAGTGATCACCTTACAGTGTGACTAAGAACTGGGTCGCAATTGAGATGCTTTAAGATGAGGGTCCTGGACTTCAGGAGGGCTGATTTTAAAAAAATGGGAGAATACCTCAGGGACACCCTAGCAGAGATAGGGAAACTGGGGGCAAGTCAAGGAACAAGAGGCAAAAATAAAGGGGGGCATTGAAAAGTCAACAAATCTCTGTGTCAGGCAGATGAACAAGAGCAAGAGAAAAACGAGACTGCTATGGTTCTCTACAGAAGTAGCAGAGAAATTAAGGGCAAAAAAACTAGCATTTAGAAGGTACAAGAGGACACAGAAGAGGAGGACAGGGAGAGTTACTAGGAGAAACAAAGAGTGGCAGAGAGCCCCTCCTCTGGCAATTTGTTCCACCTTGCTACCACCCTTTCCGTGAAATAATGTCTCCTCATTTCCGTATTGAATCTTCCCCCCTCCAATTTCAGACTATGTCCCCTCATGATCCCTCCCCTTCAAGCTAAAGACGCCCTTCGTACTAACCCTATTCATACCTTTTAAGTATTTGAAGATCTCAGTCATATCTCCCCCACTTCTATCTTCCAGGGAATACATGTTAAGCTCCCTCTATCTTTTTTCATAGGGTTTGTCCCCCAGATCCCGGATCATCTTGTTCACCCTTCACTGCACTCCCTCCAGTAGTTTGACATCCTTTTTTAAATATGGGCACCAGAACTGCACTCAGCACTCCAAGTGTGGTCTCACCAGTAACCTGTGCAATGGCAGGATGACTTCCTCCCTCCTTAAGGTGATTCCTCTGGTGATGCACCCCAACATTTTGTTTGCTTTGGCTGCCGCCTTACGGCACTGTGCAAAGTGTTTCATATCCCCTGTGACAAGCACTCCTGGATCCTTTTCCTCTTCTGAAATGGATACCTGCACTCTCCCCAGCCAGTAGCTAGTCCCAGGGTTTCTGGTTCCCAGGTGCATGGCCTTATATTTCTTAGTGTTTAACCTTAGCTGCCATATGCCTGACCAGCGCTCAAGCTTTGCCAGGTCCTCTCTGGGTTCCTCCCTCCCTCCCTCCTCACTGTCCAGCCTCGAACAGATCTTTGTGTCATCTGCGCACAGGCTGATTTTACTCTTGATCCCATCTCCTATGTCTCCGATAAACATGTTAAACAACACCGGCCGGAGCACCGAGCTCTTTGGGACTCCACTGGTTACTGGTTTGGGTTTCGATAGTCCCCCACAATTAACCTCTGTTGCCTATCCTGAAGCCAGCTCCTGACCCACCCCACCAGTGTCTCCCTGGCTCCCAGGTTCCTCAGTTTATTGAGCATCCTTCCATGAGGTACAAATTTGAAGGCCTTGCTGAAGTCCAGATACAGGACATCCACCACATGACCCCTATCAAGTGACCTTGTGACCCAATCAAAAAAGTCAATTAGGTTGGTCTGGCAGGATCTTCTCATGACAAATCCATGCTGTCTTTTGTCCTGGAGACCATTCACTTCCAGAAAGATCAGTAGTCTCTCTCTTTTAGAATGATCTCCATTAACTTCCCTACAATACAGGTAAGGCTGACCGGTCTGTAGTTACTCGGCCCATTCCTGGGTCCACTCTTATGGAGAGGCACCACATGTGCCATCCTCCAGTCCTGAGGCATGCACCCCATCTCCAGTGAGGTATTGAACAGGTCCGCCAGAGGGCCTGCTATGACCTCTGCAACTCTCTCAGGACTCTTGGATGTACTCTTGTCTGGTCCCAGAGCCTTATCCACCTGCAGGGCCCTAAAGCCCTCTAAAACCCTGCCCTCTGGGATTACTCCATCAGTTGCCTCTGCTCCCCTCCTTCCCACCCATATTTTCCCCTATAGGAAAGGCACCTCCTTTTCCCTGGTGAACACTGAACAGAAATACTCATTAAGTGCCTCTGCCTGGTCCACCCCACTTTCTGCCCACCGCCTTCCCCCCTAAATCCTGACTATCCCATCCTTACAGCTTCATTTCTCTCTTATGTACCTGAAGATATACTTTCACCTTCCCTGATCCCCTGTGCCAGCCTTAGTTCCTGTGTAGCCTTAGCTGCCTTGACCACTCTACTCACCTCTGGATTTCCTCAAGTACTCCTCCCTGTCTGCCTCTTGCCTAGTTTTCCTATCCCTACTTGAGGCTAACCTCTTCTCCCTCACTTTCTCTGCTACCTCCCTGCTGAACCAACTTGGTCTTTTGGTCCTGGACCTCTTACTCTGGGTCTTTGCACACGTGTTAATGGTGTCCACCAGACCCAGCTTGTTAATATGCCATTTCTGGTCAGCATCCACCTCTGGGCATATCTTGTCAAGAAGCCCCACTAGGATGTCACCCATCCTACCAAAGTCTGCGTTTCTGAAGTCCATCACCCTTGTCTTTGTCCTGGCTGTTTCCCTTCCCAAATTGAAGTAGAACTACACTGTACAGTGGTCACTGCCTGCTAGGCGGTCCATCACCACTATGTCTTGGATGTGTTCCCTATCTGAAAAAATGAGATCCAGCATGGTACCTTCCCTGGTTGGCTCCATTACCCTCTGTACCAGGAAGCCATTCCAGAAGGCCTCCAAGAGGACCTGTTCCCTGACATTAGAGGTAACCAGGGTGCTACAGTCCACCCCCAGCAGATTGAAATCCCCTATTATGTCAGTGTTAACCTTCCTACTTAGTCTTCTAATTTGCTTCCCCAACTCCCTGTCCAATTCTTCATTCTATGAGGATGGTCTATACACCACCCCCAATCTAACCTTCCTCCCTCTAGCATTTTAATGCTGTATCTATAAGACTTCAGTCTTGACCTCCTTTCCCTGGTGCATAATATCCCCTCCCTTATGTATATAGCCACCCCTCTCCTCTTCTCTCTATATTTTTGGTACAACTTATACCCGGGGATCATGAGGTCCCAGTCATGGTATTGGGTGGCCCAAGACTCCATGATGGCTGCTATGTCTACCTGTTCCTCCACCATCAGTGCCTGAAGCTCTGACACCTTGTTAGCCTTGATTCCAAGCATACAAGGATACCACCTTCCAACATGACCCCTTCCCCACTTTCCCCCACCCAATCCTCTGCATTGTCCCCTTTTTGAATTCCCCTCTTCCTCCTCCTGATTTGCTGGGGGGAGGCCTTTTGCACTCCCTCACTTCATGGCTCTGATTGGAGCACAACATTTTGACCCCCCCCCCTTAATTTTCATGGAAAAAAGATGCTCCAGGACAATGGGTCATGCTATGAAGCTGGGGGGGGGTGGCTCAGAGGAGATGTGAGGAAACACTTCTTCACAGAGAGCATGTGGACGCCTGGAACAGCCTCCCAGCAAAGGTGGTGGGTGCTAAAACAGTAACAGGATTCAAGCATGCATGGGATAGACACAAGGTGACCTTAAAAGTAAGGCAACAAGGGAAGAAGATCAGAGATCGAGTAGGGTCTGCAGTGGCACAGTAGGTAGGGAATATAGGACAGACCAGGTGGGTCAAGAGGCCCTTATCTGCCAACAACTTCGATGTTTCTATGTTTCTTGTAGAGGATAAAGTGGTATCCTGATCATTATTTGGACAAACTGTCCAGGTCTATCTGGTTATAAAGAACACAGGTGCAGTGCACTTGAGAAAGGAACAGAAAACACAGCATGTGGCAACAAACACTGGTCTCTATTCACTATGGGGTGGGTACTACATGCCAGAGGTGTGTAACCCACCTACGAAGGTCCTCATTTGCGTACAGGTGTGCACCAGCGGTGTTCACCACTGGCCACCACCTGTCCAAAGCCCCATCCTCCCACTGCACAGGACTCTGCAGGGTGGCCAGGGGCAGTGCTGCAGACCCAGCTAGGCATCCAATATGACGTCTGGACTGGGACCCACAGTGGATCCCATATGTGGCGGGGCGCGCATTGGCAGCGTGCTCAGTGGATGTCCAAGGGCCAGCGGCTGTGGTGGTGTGTGGCGGGCAATGCTGCCAGCCCTTCAGTTGCATGGGAGAGGTGCACAGGGATGGGGTGGGGGGATGGCAGTCGGTGGTGCGGAGGGAGGCACTGTACCCCACCGTTAGTGGAGGGTGGCAGGTGGTGCCATTCTGTGGGTGGGGGCAGCATCCATGTCCAGTGCCCATGTTGGAGGGGGACTGATGTGTGCTGGGGTGGGTGTGAGGCACTTGGCAGCCGTATGCAGTGGCCCCAGAGTATAAGTGGGCTACTTGCCCTTTTGTTGGGCAACTCCCACTGTGTTCAGGGGGCATGTAGGGGGCTTATGGCAGGGTTCTCCCTTGTGTAATCTGTGCCCCCTGTTCAGCCCCACAGCCAGCACTATGCACCTTGGTGCATGGCGTGTAGTGCTGGCACGCCCCTTGTCCACCCCAGGTGCATTGCTCTTCACATGGCCAGGAAATCAGGTGTATAGGTGCTGAGTGCTCTCCCTTGGTGCATCCCGCACAGGGGGGTGCATAGGGTGTGGAGTGGCTGCGCACCCCAAATATGCGCGTGTAGCCACTCTGCTCCAATAGTGCATAGGGCCAGGCCCACTATTTGTTTATTTTTATCAAAGAACAGAGCTGTACAAATAGGAACAGAAAACACAGCATGCGGCTACACACAATATTAATTTATTTTTTATCAAAGATAAGAACCATACAGATAGAAATATTAAACACAGTGTATGACTACAAACAATGGGGCCTATGCTCCACTGGGCGGGATGTACGCACGCATGGCACGCATCCCACCCACAGAGCTCCACACCTGCGGATAGGTGCACACCGCTGGTATTCCTCAATGGCCGTGACCTGTCCACAGGCACACACCCCTGGTGTGCAACAGTCCTCGAGGCAGCTGGGGCGGAGTCGTGGACATGGGCAGGCATCCAATCGGATGCCCATCCTGGGTCTGACTGTGGATCACTTGCACAGTGGGGGTGTGGTGGCAGTACTCCCCATGGATGTCTGCATGGCCGGTGACAGTGGAGGTGAGAGGTGGGCTGTGTCACCAGCCGTGCATTGCCCCCAACCAGATGGGGTTGAACTGGGTTCGTGGGAGATGGCATGAAGGTGTGGGTTGAGGGGGAGAGGGATCACCCCGCCCAGTACACCAGCGGGGTGAGGGGAAGAGGGATCACCCCACCCAGTACACCAGTGGGGTGAGGGGACTTCAGGTGGGCAGGGGGTGTGTTATGGGGGGGAGCTGCAGTCCAGGGGCTGGTGCCCCCATGTGTGTGTGGGGGGGCATGCACAGGGAGGTGTAGGGCACAGCTAGGGGCAGGGGTGGGTGGCCCTTGGTGGCCAATCACAATTTTGTGTAGTGTCCTCTTGTTGAGGGATGGGGGCACAGGGCGCATAGGGGACTTATGGCTGGGTTTCCCTGGCATAGAGGCCACCCCCCTGTATGCCCCACTGTGCAGTACTATGTGGCTTTGTGCATGCCACGTAGTACTGGCACACCCCTCACCTGCCCCTTCGCATTCTGATCCACATGGATTGAGGATCATGTGCTTAGGGGCTGCATGCCCCATTTGGTGCATGCAGTGCTGGGGGGTGCAATGGTTGTGGGTGTCTCTGCGCCTCATATATGTGGCATGGAGGTGCTCAGCTCCGAGCATAGGTGAATATTTGTTTAGTTTTCATCAAAAAAGACAGTCGTACAAATACCCCAGCACTTCACCTTTTTTAAAATGAGGCTTTGTCAGGGTCTGTTATCTGGGTCATGTTTCCTAGATAGGCTGGATAATTAATAATTAGCAATAATACATGACAAGTTGTGGTATGTCATGAGATATTGCCATGCCTTGGGCATGTTGTGAGGCATGAGGCAATGCTAAGCACCTTCAACTGCCAAAGAAGTGATGATATCCAATGATATACTCACACCCTGGAGTGTATTACTGAGATTATAAAATGGCCAGAGAGTGTAAGGAATGGCTAATCTTGGTAATCAGTGTTGAACCATAATGTCAAAGACTGCATCTTGCCAATCATCTTTCAAAATTTCTCTGTTTTATAATACTGAGTATCCATTCCACAAATAAAAATGTAGCTTATCCCAGTGCAGAGCCCATTATATTTTTATTACCTGCCCTGGCAAAAAAAAATCATGAAATCTGGGGGGTTTGGAAGCACTGACAGACAGTTCCATCTATTCTTTTTCAAATTTAATATACTTTATTAAAGTTTACAATGTTCCATCTATTCTAATTATGGTCTCTTTGTATTAACCAGAATCCCATCTGTTGCCCACCTTAAATTGGGTTGCACCTCAAAGCCTGAATTCAAGACCAGTACCATCTTGGGCACAGGAAGTGTGTGTGTGTGGGGGGGTCCACTGCATAAAATATGACTGGGGTTCCAGGTGCGGGGCTTTCTGTCAGTCTACTCTTTCTGGGATGGCATATAGTGCCAAATGAGTCTAACAGTATGGAGGAGTAGGCGATCTGGGTGCCTGCTGTATGAGGACAACAGTTTTTAAGACAGTCCTTGCTTGACACCACCTAATGAACATGACCAGTACTGTTTCTGAAATCCTGTGCTCAAAACATGATTTTGAACTTCTGGTGTGGAATTACATTTTGTCCAATATTTTATAAATGACAATCAGCATGCTCAGAAGAGTTGGTCATAAAATGACAATGTTAAAAACGTGGTGTCAAAATGTAAAAAAGAAATAAAGTTCTGAAAAAACAATGTGTGCAAGGCTGGCTGTTGTCCCAGTGTGTGATGTGTTATGATCTTATGAGGGTGGCTTGAGCTTGGGGATGAGTAGTAGTGTATTTATTTCTTAAGTGTGCAATCCTGCAGGCTCTTGGCACATTACAGAACAAATCAAATACAGTAACAGCAGTACAATAACTTTCAGTAGATTATACCAAAGGTAAAAAAAATAGAGTAATAGATAGATGAGTGTCTATTACAAGGCAGTAAGACCATCGAGAGGTTTTGGGGACTTGGAACCTTGAGAGCTAAGCTCGAGAGGTTCCAAAGTCCCCCAAACCTCGAGATGGTCTTACTGCCATAAAATAGACACTTATCTATTTTTTGTAATATATGGATCCAGTTTGAAATTCTGTGGCTTTTGTTTTGTGCAGACCACTCCACTGAAGATGCACTCACTCTCGGCTGACTGCCAGACTGGAGAGTCATTCGTTCGCCCTCGTCCCCCTATCCCTCCATCTATATGTGTAAAGATTTTTTTTTTATTTGGTAGACAGTCCTACCTTTTAAACCTTTGGAGAATGCAGGATCAACCAGATTATCCACTGAATGAGGGAGAAAAAAAAAAGAAAAAATGAAGGGACATGGATTGGTCTCGCTAAGCGAGAGTAAACAGTGGCCATGTTTTTAAAATTGTTGTGCCTGCCCCCAGAGGAAAGCTGCCAATGAAATTGCATGCCATGAGTTCAGCTGTGTAAGAAGGGACTTGGGATGATGGCAACTGGTTTCTGTAGGAGGCAGACTTGCTCAGGCTCTGTGGCATTTTTGTGATAATACTATCACTCAGAGCTCTGAACGATAGTATTAGGGGCTCTGAACGATAGTATTATTGGTCAGCAATGATGGTATTATCAATGGGGTGCCTGTATATTGCGGGGAGTTTTGAGGTGGTATTATTTTCAATATCCATATATTACAATAATTTAAGAGTCTATTGGGTAAGTCTTTATAAAAAAGATAGTGTTTTAAACTCCATTTAAAAGTAACTACTGAAGGGACCTCTCAAAGCTCACATGGTAGCTTGTTCAAGAAACTGGAGTAGCCACCACAAAGGCACAGTCCCCAGATAGCTTTAGATGAGATCTGGGAACCTTCAAGAGGCCCATCTCCAAAGAGCAGACAGGGTGGTCAGAAGTGAAGGAACACAGGAGCCTTTTTAGGTAACCAAGACCCAGATCATGCAGGGTTTGTATGTTAACAAACCTACCTTGAAGGAGACGTACCACCTCATAGACAGCCAGTGCAACATCCACAGACAAAAAGAGATATGCTTGGAGTGGAAAACTCAGGCGACTGAGCCATGGCATTCTGCACCAGCTGCAAGTGACATATCAAACCTCCAGACAGCTTGAGATAAAGAGCATTACAATAGTCCAGTCTGAAAGTCACGAAAGCATGCAACAGGGTCTACAGGTCCTGAGGGCTAAGAAAGGGCTTGATTCGGGTGATGTTCCTCAGATGAAAGAAACCACTGTGGACCACTGCTGGCACCTGATATTCTAGAGTCAATTTATGGTCTATGATGACAACCAGATTCTTTACCCTATCTCTGGTTGTAAGCTGAGTTGGCCCAAGATGTAATCCAGCCATGACTCTACCCAGTCCTGCTGCATTCCATATATCTAAATCCACCAGCAGCACTTAAGTCTTGTCCGGATTCATCCTGAGCCATCTGGAGGCCATCCAGTCATTGATCACTGAGAGGCAATCATTAATGAGCAGCTGATACTAAACTAGAAATGTTGTGTGACAACCATAGCAGTACCCAGACCCCCTGACTAGCTGAATCACAACAATTCCAGTGCAAATAGTTTTTTCACTTTATAATTTTTAAAAATATAACCGTGTCATGACTGCGCTTCAGCAGAGACTTCCAATGCAGTGGGAGGCAGATGTCAGTACATGATGATGTCAAGTAAGGAATGACTTCTAATATTGCTTGTAGCACTTATCCAGTGTAAAGCAGAGAATTCAGTGAATGGTTTTCTCTGCTTTTAGTTTCTCCACACAAATAAAGGATTGATGGATCCAAAATGCGTCAAGCAAGAATGGGTCCTGGGCTGTGTATTTTGGCATGCTGATTTAACGTGGTATGTGGAATGCTGAGTGCTGTTTTTTAAATATATGTATTTTTAAATAAATGTAAGTTGAAATTCATAAATGAATTTTGAATCTGTGGCATCAATATAAAGTGAGTGCCTAATTTTGGGGGGATAAAAATCTTTTCAATAATATATTATATTTGGGAGGAAAAATGTATCACTATGTTAAAAGAAAACATACATTTATTTTGGCATTTAAATAACACTTTCACGTTTCTAGTTACAAGAATTTGGAATGCCCTTAAGGCAAATGAGCAGGCCTATATTATTTGTAAAAAAGCTTCAGTTACGAAGAAGCAGCATAGATGTCAGACATATATTGATAAAGAGTTGAAAATTATAGAGGAGAGGAGAGAATGGCAGATAGATATTGGTAAAGAGCTGGAAACGATACTGGAAAGAATGATGTGGGGGGAATAATCAGTGGAGGACAGCAGACAAGAATGAATATTGAATTAAAATAATATGTTGATAAAACATTTTGAAATTAATGCCTTAAAACCTATGAATAATTATTATTATAATGCTGATAAAACAGGAAAACGTTTAGCCTGGCTGTAGTATTGGCTGGCAGTATAGCCTAGAGGTTAGAGGAAAGAGGTGTGAACAAGCTTGGCACATCCAGCAGACCAGACCCGAGTTTGATTCTCACAACCTCCACTTGCATACTGTGTGACTCTGAGCAAGTCACTTAACCGCCCAGTACTCCCAGGTCACCCCTGAAAACAGGCACTTGTGCCTAGTGGGCCTTATCCAGTTACCAAAGACTAAATAAAATAAAGCCTATGTGCAAAAAAACAAACTACAGAAAAATTGAATATTACAATTACTTGACAAACAGGGCAACATGTAGAGCCTGGGCTTTGATATGGCAGATGTAATTACTAATTATAATGTATGGTAGAGCGCCATTACTCCTAAAAATCCATCGGTTTACAGTGTTGTTGTACCCTTAATATGACATAACGATGCTGTTATACCATCGTGTGTACATCACATCAATGGTACAACAACATAGAATGCGTTTGCACATGTGGGGTATGCTAACCTCTGGATCTTCTTAACCAGCAACGGTGGTGCAAGCTAAACCTGAGGGAGAGCGGCGGTGACCAAAACAACTGTAAAGTAAGGATCCCACTTCTAATTTTCTATTCTTTATGTAGACAATACACTATATAAGATAATGTATGGTTGGCTATCATCAACAAAGCATGTGTAGCTACCTCGAGCTTGCCAAGGCAACCAACACCTCTCGAGCTTCACTCATGAGGTTTAAATGGTCACCGTGGCAACCTCTCGGTGCCTATACATGCTTGTTAAGAATAGCTGACCATACATTATCCTCTATATAATGATTATTATCAATTACTGATTGTTATTATCAAAACATATGTGCAGGAGGTCATATTTTTAATAATGAACATTTAGATACTTATTTACTGGTGAACTAGTGAATATTCCAAAAATTAATTTTGAGAATTCATTGTTTCTCTTGGAAGACATTACACAAGCCATAAGTTTGTTTAAAAAATCAAAAACACCAGGAGCAGACAGGTTTATGGCCGAGTTCTTTGCTGCTTTCACTGAGGAATTGTCACCTTTCTTGCTGCTTGTGGTTCAAGAGCTGTTGAAAGACAATAATATTCTCCTCTCCTTTATGGAAGCAGATACTGTTCTTATTCTTAAGGAAAATAAATACTTAATAAAAATAGAACAGTATTGCCTGATTGCTTTAATCAATACTGACTGCAAAACTCTAGCTAAATTGTTTATAAACATATTAACTTTATATATACCAGATATGATCCATCCTGATAAGAAAGAGTTGTCCAACAGAGGACACTGTTTCAGGCAGTGGAGAGGGTGCAGCTACTCATGGAAGCAGCAAGGACTTGGCATCATGGATCTATTTTTGTAGTATTAGATGTGACTAAAGCTTCTGAGGCCAAATATTCAAAGGTTAGCGCTCGTACTCATGGGCTTGCACCTGTGATATCCAGGTTTGCACCAAGTTTTGGGGTGAGGTCTATATTCAGAGGTCCCTGTACCACATACTACACCCCTTAGCACCCAGGCACTAACATAATACTGCCCATGCCCATGTAAATGAGGGGATCCCCTCCTGCATGTGGGTGCAGCGGCATTTTCAAAGTTTGTGACAGCGGTAAATTATACTCTTAGTGATGCTATTTACTGCTGCTGAAAACCACAACTTAATTGGGGGCTAAGCCCACATCCTCAACCCACCAATGGTGGGATGACTGTACTGCAGCAATATGCCCCCAATCACAGGCATGCCTGTGAAGTTGCAAGCCCTTGTGTGTAGTGGCACCCCGATCACACATTCTGTAAAGTGTACACATATCACTGGTGTCTAGTGGCACACCACCCCCTGATCATCCAGTCCATACATTATAACCCATCACTCTTGTCTAGTGGCACCTCCCATTACTGATCACCTGTGCTGTAGATAGAACACTTCTCCCTGGCATCTAGCGATACTCCCCTGCACCCAGTCCATACATTATAACCTCTCTCTCTCTCTCTCTCTCTCTCTCTAGTGTCTAGCAGCACCCCCCCACTCCCTGATCACCCATCTTGTGAATGTCACATATTTCCCTGGTGTCTAGTGGCACCCCCACCACAGATCACCAGTTCCATGTTTGTTGCAAATCTCCCTGGTGTCTAGTGAGTGGTACCTCCCCAATCACCAATTACGTGAATGGTGAATACCTCTCTGGTGTCTAGTGGACCCCACCCCCAATCACCTGTCCCATGAATTCCAATGGTCTCACTGGTGTCTAGTGGTACCCCCCCACCCTGATCACCCATCTCGTGAATGCTAAAGAGCTCCCTGGTTTCTATTGGCACCCCCCCGGATCACACATTCCATGACTGTTGCATATCTCCCTGGCGTCTAGTGGCAACCCCCTGGATCACCCATTCCATGACTGTTGCATATCTCCCTGTTGTCTAGTGGCACCTCCACCCCTGATCAGTCATCCCTTGAATGGAAAATATCTCTCTGTGACTAGTGGCCCCCCACCCCAGCCCCAATCACCCATCCCATGAATTTCAAAGATCATCCTGGTGTCTAGTGGCACCCCCCACCCTTATCACTCATCCTATGAATTCTGAAGAGCTCTCTTGTGTCTAGTGGCACCCTTCCGCCTCTGGGTGCTAATGGACTATGATACAGCAGGCCTTGGTGTCCAGTGGTATACCCTGCCCCCACCCCTGAAGGCCCATCAACAGTCTTCCTGGTAAGCACTGGAACCTTTGTAAACAATTTCCCTAGCTCAAAGGTATTAATCTGAAACTGAAATAAATGAATAAATAAATAAATTGGTGTTCCAGGGCCCCCAATCCAGCCCACCCACTCCTGCAGCACCACCCATTCAACCTCCCCTTACCAAGGTGTCCAGCATTGTGTGAGGCATTTTGGAATCCTGTTATGGTGACTGGCACAGCCCTCCTCTTACCTCCTTGGGTGGCCGCCATATGAGCTGACAGGCAGCATGCATGCAGTATACTGAATCCTGTGTACGAGCACACTGTTGGCTCATACAACAGCCAGATGAGGAGGTGTGATGGATTCAATACACATCCCCAGATACACTGGTAAAGGAGGGTGGATGGGTGGTGTTAAGGGTGTGGGATGAGTGGGTGGGGGGCACTGGATTGTCAATGCTCTTTGGTCCACTTACTGATCAACAGTTGGAGGGTAAGGGAAGGGGTACCACTGGCCACCAGGGATACTATAGGGTATATGGGTTGGGTGATCGGGGGGTAGGGGTGCCACTAGACACCTGGGAGATGCATAACCTGTACAGAATGGGTGATTGGGGGTTTGGGGTGCCAGTAGACAACAGGAAGTTGTGTAACCTGTACAGAACAGGTGATTGGGGTTTGGGGGTACCACTTGTCAGCACGGACTGGTTATAATTTATGGACCGGGTGATCAGCAGTGGGGGGATGGCCTCTACCATAGAGTCAGCATTAAACATTAAAGCAACCTTATTGCTACTGAGTGGTTAATCCAGTATCTAAACTCAAAAGCAATGAGATTAAAGCATAATGTTCAATGACTTTCCAACCTGTGATATTTATGCCCCACTCATCAAGCGCAAGATCAAGGGCCATCAAAACTCATGGATCTCCCCACAATTACTTGACCTCATACAACATCGTGACACTCTATGGTATAAATCCAGAAGTACTGGCTTAGCTGCTGACATCCGGAAATATAAGTCGGCCCAAAATAGTTGTACGTGGGCAACCCGTAAGGCCAAAAGCCACCACTTTCAAAGGGAGCTTGAAAACTCCTGGGGTGACAATAGACATTTCTGGGATAATATCAAATCTCTATCTGGTAAACTAAACAAGTCTCCTCCTTCCTTAATAAATATTGATGAAACTCCCACCCACGACCATAAGACCATTGCTGAGACCTTCAACAAAGCATTTACTGACCTGAGTGGTGTTCTACCCCCTGACTTCCTTCTGCCTCCAAAAACAAATAATCTCTAACACCTCCTCCCATCAAGGCTCCATACCCCCCTTCTACCTTAAAATAGTTACCCCATCTCAGGCCTAGAGATATATCACAACGGTGCTCGGTAAATCAAGGGCCAGTAATGACGAGCTTGATCTCAAGCTCCTAGAACTCACACTTGATGTTGTTCTTGCTCCCCTCACCAAAATTCTAAACTTATCTTTATAACTGGGAAGTTCCCACAAATATGGAAGGTGGTGGTAGTCATAACGGTTTTCAAAAGCGGTGCTAGAGCTAATCACACTAACTATCGCCCCATCTCTATACTCCCCCAACTGTTGAAGGTACTGGAACACACTGTTTCTGACCAGCTAGTCGAATTCCTCGACAAATACAAGCTACAATACCGTCAGCAGCACGGATTTTGGAAACAACATAGTACTACCTCTGATCTCGTAGAATTCACTGGTTGTGTTCATAGCACTCTTGATTGGGGGCTCTTGGTGAGGGCTACATATATTGACCTCACCAAGGCCTTCAACACTCTTAATCATGAGCTCCTCCTCTGCCAATTATCAACTGCTAGTCCACCCCTGAATCACTGTCCTGGTTTAGAAGCTACCTCCATGGTAGAGTACAAAAAGTCAAAATAAATGATGTCTGTTCAGACAACCAGTATGTCTCTACAGGCATGCCCAAGGTTCCATCCTTTTACTCTTGCTTTTTAGCCTTATTCTCAACTGGCTCCCTATAGCAGTCAGCGATCAAATACTGCTATACGCTGATGATGCTGTACTTTACTCGTGTCACTCAAACCCCATCGAGCTTGAAATACAGATGCAGGCCAATTTTTCCCTGGTAGAATAGTGGTTCTTCGACTCAAAGCGTCTCCTAAACTATAAAAAGACAAAGACCATGATTTTTGCTTCCACAAACAATAAACACAGGAATTTCCAGCTACGCATTGTCAACAACCAAAATTCTCCCCTTGAGATGGTAAAACCATTTTAAATATCGGGGCATAACATTACACAGTGCTCTTTCCTACTCTCAACACATCGACCAAGTTGCTAAAACTGCAAACACTAAATTGGGATTACTTTATAGAAACAAACCTTGCTTTATCAATGAGGCCCTAAAGATAGCAGTGTCAAGCTCAGAACTTTCAGTCATTGACTACGGCCTGGTCGTGTATGGTGCAGCAACTCCTATGGCTCTCAGAGGACTCAAACCAACCCTCAACAAGGCTTGCAGGCTTGTGTTGGGTGCATAACATTTTACCAACGATGTGAACTATACACTCAAAGTAACTGGCTTAACTTAGAATGCTGAATTTAATACCAGACGTGCTTGCTCGCTAAAAAATCAATACTTGTACTTACCCCCCTGGAGTATGGGATCTTCTAATACAACAAAACCCGTGCAGGTGTACTGGGGGTCAAAATGACCAAACCATGAAAGTCCCTTTCCGGAGGACCTCACAAGGTCAAAGATCCTATGAATATTGTGCACCTACCTGGCTCAACTCTCTCAGCAAAGAACTACTTGCAGAAGCCAAACTTGGCCCATTTAAAACAAAACTTTGATCTCTACTAGCCAGTGTCTGTGACTGTGAATCCTAATATTCCCTCCTCTCCCATATCAAAATCCCATTTTCACCAAGTCATTCCTTGCTTTGTTATCCTTTCCACTATTCCTTCCCCATGCTATATACCATGGTCTCCCCCCTCTCCTTGACACTTACCACCACCATCCCCACTCTTGCCTGATAAAGAACTGACATTGACATTATGACTGGCATTCCGCTGGTCCTAGCTGGTACTCTCTGTCCTCTTCTATCCACCCTTACCCACTCCGTCCTCTTTCTGTGCTCCATTTGCCCCTACCCACTCTCTCCCCCTCCCTCACTGACCTCATTTTTATGCTCCGTCTGCCCCGTCCACCTTTTCTTATCCCTCTCCTTTGCTTCCACTGCTTCTATTCCTTTCACACTCACCTCTCTTCTTTTCCCTCCTACTTCTGTCTCCCCTCCTTAGCTTTTCTCTGCCCCATCCTACTTTAACCTGCTTGTCTCCCTTTTCCCCTGCTGCCTATATCCAGCTATAGCCATCTTCATCATAACACCTCATGTTACCTGAGGCAAAATATGTATGACCTTACCACCCTTGAACTTTGACAATAGAACTGTTGTTTAATTCAACATGTTCTGGCTGCTTAATATTTTTGTACCAAGTTTTATACATGATAGCTTGTCTGTCCCATTATGATGTATATTCAGGTGTATATTTTGTCCTACTCATTGTATTCTCAACTATTTGTTTATATTGTTTATTTATTTTTTGTTGACTGGGAAGGAGGACTAGACAATTTTTGCCTATTTTCAGCCTCATCCCAGGGAGGAGGGGGATACAGATGGATGCCAACTGAAATTGAACCAGATTTTAAGCTGTTGGTGATGTTTTTAGTGAATGGGAGAAATTTGGCCAGGAGACTGGGGAAATTCCCCTACTCGACTGTAGGGGGGAACCCTTGTCTGTCACAGGCATGGATCCAAGCAGTGTGCAGGAGACCTTGGAAGGGGAAGGTTGTGCAGCTCAGCTCTCTGTGGCTTGTGAGGATATGAGTCCTTCAGAAGACTTGCAGTCTCCATCTAAGGCTGTGGATATGGATTATTCACTGGCTGAAGAACAGTTATTGTTGGACATGGAACGAGAACAGGCTCATCTTTCACAATTGGTAACTGATATTGATGTTTCTCAAACTGTAAGGTAAGGTAAATCGGAGGAAGAGAAAAAACAAAAACATTTGGAACAGAGTCCAACTGGTACAATACAACAAAAAATTTTTTTTCAGAAAGAAAATGCTCAGGCACAACCTATTTAGTGTGGAGTCCCCTGATTTGTCCTCTCAATCTTCTGATATTCCCTTTCCATTTACAGTGACGGATACAACTTGGCACCCGGATCAAGCTCTTCAAAGGGCTTGTTGGCTCTTATGTGATGGAATTTGTATACCTAACCATAATATTCCTTTACCTGGGTCTATACCAACTGCGAGTGTGATCCTATCTCCTGAATTACGCTCCTCTCCAGTATGTGAAGTGAAGGATGGTCACCAGATGGCAGTAACAGCACAAAGTGCTGTACAACATGGTGTGGTTCATTCTTGCACTGCTTCCACGTCAGATGCTAACTTAAGATCCTCATGATCTGTATCTCCTGTAAGGAGTCAACCAGAACAACTAATACCCCCCTCGTCTTGGCAGGACTCTAATTATCAGAGTTCACACACTGCTATGGGTACTGATTCCTTTTTTATGGCAAATGATTCTTCAAACTCCTCTCATACGGCGTTTCCTAACTCGGACACAAACAAAAGGCCTTCCAGTTATGCTAGTCTCTTCAAAAAATCTGAAGAGCCAGCGATACGGAGGTTTGTATTGTAAGGGTGGTCTGGACCTTCCCCCCAGACAAGAATTATGTTGGGAAATGTCTACTTATAGATTCATTGCATTTCACCCCTGCCGAATTATACGCAATGATACATGCATCTGGAACTCATAATTTCAATGTCAGTTTTTGGTCAGCAGGATTATTGGACAGATTTTGGGCTACATACTATGGGATTTAAAATACCCCTTTGTGGCTATCCCTATCACCAGACCCAAAGCAAAGATTATAACAGTGCTTTTTCAGACTGAGGGGATCAATGTATTAGACATTTTATATTGGCTTGAAAAATGTTGTACAGTGCATGGTCTACCTGATGCCATTATAGATGACAATGGCTTTTGGACTGGGGGGGGGGTGGTGAAATTTTCTGTTTAGCTTAATTTGACCGAGGAGGGTATTCAACAACTGCCCAATTGTTTTATTATAGGGAGGGACCGGGGGATTTTGTTTTACCCTGGTCAGCCCCGTTCTTGTTACAGATGTGGTTCCACCAGACATCTGAATTCTGACTGTGATCAGATGAGATGCTCCGTGTGAGGAGCACTGGGACATTTAGCTACCACCTGCATAGTCCCTCCTTCCTGTAATCTTTGTGGATCTCAAGCTCATGTTTTTGCCTCATGCCCCTGGGTGGCCCACAATAATTCTGATTTCATAGAACATGATTTTTATGTGAACAGGTCCTCAAATCAACATAGAGCAAAGGCGGATACCATACGTCAGTCCAGGCCTTTTCCAGATGGTAGGCCATACCCTCCCTCTTCCTCTTCGGATCCTCTACCCCACTTGTCAATTGGATGCAGGACTGAACCAGGACTTGTCCCTGGCAAACAGCATGATGCCAACTTAGGTGCTACGGCTGACATTACATCTCCAGTCAGAGCGGCAGGTGTAATGCCTCCCTCCCCCCCATGGATCCCCCAATAGCTGCCACAACAGTAAGAACACCTTCAGATCTAACTGGTATTATTCTGGTTCCCAAGAAATGTACTATGCCCAAACATGCTACTAAAACACACTCTTTGCCAGAGGTGGCAACATCAAACCAGTATGAACCCTTGCAGAGCTGGGGTGAGATAATGGATGATGCGGATTCAGACGTTTCTATTCCATCTACACACAGTGAACCTCCCTTAGAAAAAAAGGAACCATTACAGTCAAAATCTATGTCTTCAGTTACTAAGAGAAATACCAGGGCTGCTAAGAAAAAGATGCAGTGAAAAATTCAATTTTTCATTGTGGTTTCGATACCTCCATTACGTTTTACTAGTTTAAATACAAATAGCATTAATTCTGAATTTAAAAGGAAAGCTACATATGCTGTTTTAATGTATTTGCCTTATGATATATTTTTGTTGCAGGACACTAGATTATATACAGATAGTGAAATCCAAGTAGCCTCACAAGATTGGTATAGAGGGCCTTCTTTGTGGTTCCCAGGGAGGGATCAATGTTCAAGTCTGAGTTTTTGTTTTTCTTCATCTGAATTTTTAGTACAGTAATTGGTGGACATTAAATCAGGTAAAGCAATGATGTTGGATATTGTCTTCCATAATGTGTACTCATGAATCATAAATGTTTATGACCCACAACAAAAGGCCCTTAGAACTGCTTTATTCAGGACAATACTCCCTTTCCTTTGTACTAGTCATTTAATGCTCTGGGGAAACACAGAAACATAGACTTTGACAGCAGATAAGGACCGCTAGGCCCATCTAGTCTGCCCATTTCCCTACCTACAGGATAGGCCGCAGATCCTAGTTAACCAACAGCCTATTTCTTCCTACCCCCCACAAGAATTGCCTTATGTCTGTCCCATGCATTCTTGAATTCTCCCACAGTTTTAGACCCCACAACCTCCTCAGGAAGGCTGTTCCATGCATCCACTACTCTCTCTGTGAAATAATACTTCCTCACATTGCCCCTGAACTGCCCCCCCTCTAGCTTTAAATTGTGTCCCCTTGTTCTTGCACGTCTCTTTTTCTGAAAGATGCTACCCTCTTGGACTTTGTTGATTCCACTGAGGTACTTAAAAGTTTCTATCATGTCCCCCTCTCCCTTCTTTCCTCAAGGGTATACATATTAAGCTCCTTTAGTCTCTCCTCATACGGCTTCTCTTGCAGACCCTGCACCATTTTAGTTGCCCTCCTCTGGACTGCCTCTGTCCTGTCTATGTCCTTGCGGAGATGGGGTCTCCAGAACTGGACACAGTACTCCAGATGGGGTCTCACCAACTGTCTGTACAGAGGGATAACAACTTCCTGTTTTCTGCTGATGATGCCTCTCCCCATACATCCCAGTATACCCCAGCCCTCCCTACGCCTTCTCACATTACTTGCTAATCTTAGGGTCATCTGATATGATTACCCCCAGGTCCCTTTCCTTTTTTGTTGTTGTAACTACCTCCCCACCCGTTGTGCATTCTTCCCTTGGGTTCTTGTTTCCCAGGTGCATTATTTTGCACTTCTTTGCATTGAATCCTAGCTGCCATACTTCTGACCATTCCTCCAACCTTGCCAAGTCCCTTTTCATCCTTTCCACGCCTCCTTGTGTATCAACCCTGTTGCAGATCTTTGTGTCATCTGCAAAAAGGCATACTTTTCCTTCCAGTCCCTCTGCAATGTCACTGAAGAAGACATTAAAAAGGACTGGACTGGGGAGGTGATTTTAATACTGATATGCGGATTGGGAGGGTACATTGTAAGACCTATTGTGACAGTAATCAGTTGAGAACTGTTTCATGGCAAGCATCCTTAAAAGATGCCTTTGAAAGAAATCCATGGCCAACCTCTTTTAAGTGAACAATGGGCTCTAGGATTGATTTTTTGTTTTTAACAACTGAGGTCCCAGTTGCTGACATGCAAATTGGGCCGGTGGAGACATCAGATCATTGTTTAATTGGTATACAGGTCTCCTCATACCAAATGGCCTTGAACAGTAAAGGGTTGTGGAGACTGAATGTAAATTTATTAAAAGATGTTGCTACGTCGCATATGTTGCATGATATTTTAGAGTATAGGGTGTCCATATTTTTCCTTTAAGATTCCTCGATTGGTTGGTGGGAGGAGACAAAAACATGCCTTATGGAATTTTTTAAACAAAGGTCAAGATACAGTATATAGCTATTCCGAAAAATCAAGAATATTTACAAAAGCGGACTGAACTTTGTAGATTAGTCTTCTTGGTAGCAGAAGGCAAGGGGAATTATGTATCTGAAATTGCTGAATGAAAACAGTCTCTCTACACTACAGTATAATAGACAAAAATAATTGGAAATGGAGCAACGTTTTGGGACTCAGGGGCGTAAAGAACAAATTAACCCATATGAAGACTGTCAGCATAGGAAAAGGGCTAGGCATATGACAGGTCTTCCGGATAGCGTAGGTCAGCTTATTACCACAAATCTGGGGATCATGAGGATTGTAGAAGAATTTATTTCTAGTCAATTCTGTTTTTCCTCCTGTGAATCAGACAAAATGTTACTTTTGCTTCAGGCTGCGATTATTCCCAAATTGAATTTTTCAAAAACTGAGGAAATGATACATGATTTTTCAATAGCTGAGTTGTAGGATGTAATCAAGAAGTTAAAGGACCATAAGGTGCCTGGGTCTGATGGTCTCCCAGGAGAACTTTATAAGGCTCTCTGGGCATCTTTATCAACTGAACTTGTGTCTGTCTATAATGATTTCCTTAGGGAAAACAGAATTACTGAATCAATGTGTCACGGCTTGAAGATTTTTTAAGGAAAAAGGGAGATGTTAACAATCTTAATAATTGGCGGCCAATTATAATATTAAATGTAGATTTTAAAAGTTTAGCAAAACTTTTTTGCAATCAATTGGTCAGAGTGTTGGAGGATCTGCTTCATCCCTTGCAATATTGCTCAGTACCAGGGAAATCGATATAGGATGCTTTGATTCTGCTATGAGAGCTTTTTGATAGGAATACTGTAGGTTATGTTTTGAGTGTAGATCAGGCTAAGGCTTTTGATCTTCTTTCACAAGAATTTCTATGGCTTACACTATCGACATATGGTATCGCTTTAGTTTTTATTAATTGGCTACAAACTTGTTACACCTTAACTTAAGTGACACCATCTGTAAATTGATGGGTGGGGAAGAGATGTGCTGTTCAGAGGGGTGTTCATCAAGGATGCCCTCTCAGCCTACTTTTGTATGTATTGGCTTTGGATCCCATTGTTAGATTGTTAAATAAATCCCCTTTATTGTACAGAGTTTGGGAAGGGGTACAGAGAGAATGAAAAACTGTTGTATATGCAGATGATTTATGTCTTCGTTCTCCTGATCAAGCTATGGGGGTTTTGGTGTGTAAGGTGTTACAATCATTATTATGTGTGATTGGAGTCCAGATCAATACTGATAAAAGTACATGCTTAAGGCTCTCGACCACCACGAGGGGAGATGTTTCAACTGGAGATGTTCCGATTTCTGACTCTTATACTAAAATTTGGGGGATTTATTGGGAAGGTGCCGATGTTATTAGGTATAACTGGGAGCTATTTATTAATCAAGGTAGGAATCGTATTAGTCGATATAACAAATGAAAGATGGGTAAAAGGAAATGGATTTTTATGATTAATTATTTTTTGATTCCTTTATTTCTTTATGTTGCTCATATTTTTCCATTGCTTAAATGTCTTGAAACTGCCGTTATGTCATGTTTCTTTTTGGGATTCTGAGGGAACAGGTTAAACTCTGTTAAAAGAAATTTTCTTTATTTGGATATTTTTCAAGGTGGGGTCTGCATGGTGCATTTGATAGTCTTCTTTTTTACGTTGTTTATTTACATAAATTTAAAACCCTTTATTATAGGTGCCTATAAGGTGAGGGGGATTTATTTTTCTCTTAATTGAAGGGAGATTCTGGAAGAATGGAAATGTAATGTTTTTATTCATGAAAATAAGCAGAAATATGTCATTTCCCCAGGCAGTTGGTTATTTTTGATCATTTAAAAAATGGAAGGTAACGTATCAAGATGTGTCTCTTTTACATATAAATATGTTATATTTAGACATTTTCGCATCACAATTCTTTGAACAGCCATTCCTGGATTTTCAAGGGCCAGATCAGACTTTCACTACTGCTCGTTTGGTTGATAAAAGAATACTCATGCATATGTGGGATCTGGTCTAGTTAGGGGTCCATGGTAAAATTAATACTTGTGGGACTCACAAACATAAAGCTTTAGAGGAGAGATATTGTTTGAGACCATCTTGTATTACTCAAATCGAGACTATGAATCATCTGTTTTTTGACTGCCCTTATGTTCAAGATAGGGTATTAATTGGATTCAGCATCCTTTCCAGATTTTTAATGATGTACAATTATATTATGGAATTTTTCCATGTCAGTAGAGTATATATCACAACAGTACTCAGAATGTGATTTCTGCTATACTTTTATATTGGATTTGGCAGGTTCGTTGCCGATATTTTTTTCAACAACAATCACTTACGGTTCATGAATTGTTTTTTCTGTATCTCATGAAATTTCAAAATTAAGTGAATGGAAATTTGTCTCCCTAAAGATAGGCATTTGGGAATGGTATTGGAATAATATTTATTAATTTGATTTCTTTCTCCAGGTCTGATCTTTCGTCGACCAGCGACCGAGTATGCTTAATGATTTTTTCTTGTTTTAAATTAATGATGCATGGGTTTTTTTTCTATAATAGGCCATTCCATACAGATTGATTTTGAATAATTTTCCATTTTTTCTCATTTGTATGCTGCAATACTGCTTTCTTTTTTGGGTTTTACAGAGTGAAGAGGGAGAAGGGTGTTTTTTTTTCCTTTCTCATTGCCTGTTTTTTTCCAACATATTTTAGTTTTGTAAATTTTTTATACTGTTTTTCTTGAGTGTCAATTTTATTTTGCAGCAATGGTAGAAGGTAATACTGTTTTGCTGTTTTAATTTTTTTACCGTCAATTATTTTCTCAATCTTTGATAGAGGTGGGGAGGGTTTCTTAATTTGGTTTTGGGAACCTTGCTGTTTGTATGATGAAATACTTATTCCTGTTTTTGATTACTCTGCCTTTTTTTAGGCCTTTTATGGTATACTGTTCCTTTTTTTTTTTTTTTTGTTCCCATATTTGAAGTTATGGGAAATACCTCTTTTTCCTTTGTGGGAAGGAGTCTTTTGTTTACAATGTTTTTGTTGCACTGTTGCATGAAGTAATATTTGATTTATTTTTCCTTTTCTTTTATGCTACTTTTTTGTGTTTATTTTGCTTTGGAAAAATCCCCCTACTTTCTAAAAAGGGTGGTTGCTAACATATTACATATTGATTCAGTTTTCATATATATATATATATATATATATATATATATATATATATATATATATGATTGTAATCTAGAGATTTCTATAATTGAAATATCTATTATGTTTTTATGATTCATTTGTTAATTTTGTGTGATGTTAACACTGTTTTGCATTTATTTTGCAATTTATGTTATAAAATAAAAATTCCCCTACTCTTTTCAATAAGTGCCATGGGATCTTTAACGTCCACCTGAAGAGGTACAGGGGACCTCAGTTTAATGTCTCATCCAAAGGACAGCACCTCAGGAGTGCAGCACCCCCTCATGCTGCACTGTAGTGTCAGTATTAGGATTTAACCCAAGTGCCTGGAATGGGGATAGAATCCACAGCCTTCTGATCTTCCAGACTTCTGGTCTCAGAGGTGAGTGTGCAATCTGCAGAGCCACTGACACTGCTACTACCATCTTACCTCTTCCATTATCTGTTATGATGTGGAACCTCTGTAAATGAGTCCCTGACTCAAAGGTATAATCCTAGATTGTAATAAATAAATAAATAAACAGTATATATTGAATCATCATTTTTTTGCATCTTATTTTCCTACAATACTTTGAAGATATCAACATTCATGAATTGTATTTATACTAAAATCCAATGGTTAAAATTCATAGATAAAAACACCACTAAACAAAGAGTTAGCAACTCACTGCAATTAATGTTTAATGATGACTATACCGTATACACCAGAGAAGGATTTAATTTATTTATTTATGACTTTGTTAACTGGGTAAAGTGCACTGATCCAAAGACTGTTTATAGGGATGACCTGGGCTTAAAGGCATAAGCATATAAAAAAACAGATAACCAAAGTAAGAACATCATTGGACAAAAACATCAATATACAAGTGACAAGGCAGGACGATCCATGGTTATAAGAATAAGTCAGCTGCAGAATACAGATGCAAGTCATATACAGCAGACAATGAGACACAAAAGATCATTGGAAGTACAACCATCTTTTGGTCAAATGAAGTCCAAACTCCCCCCAAGACCTATAACCAAAACTCACCAATATTCAGCAGGGTCAAGAGAGGAGTAAAGGAGGATAAGATAGGATAGGATAGGATTTTTAATTTTTATTTATTGAAATGTTTTACCAGGAAGGCATGCTGAGCAACAAGTTGTTCATCTCCCAGTGCGACCTGGGAGTTGCGGAACATGAGGATAGTATACAGAGATTTGGTATACAATATACATATATAATTTGATTACATTCAATAAAGTGAGCAGACTATACAGAAGTAATGAAAGGGAGGAATGCTAACAGGTATGAACTAGATGGATACACTGCTAACATTCTTGAACTAGATTGATACAATAGCACAAATATCTTTGGCAAACACTTGAGGGGACATAATGTTGTAGTTAGAAAATGGCTGGATAGAATACAGGAAGGCTGAACTAGGGCAAGATTGCTAGGAGAGACACAGATAGAACTAAATTTGCAAGGTGTAACAAAAGTGTAAGTTTGGCTATAAGTGCATTAGAGATTAGGGGTTGGCCAATAACTATGACTAGAAAGGGGGGAGGTGGGTAGGTGGGGCATATAAGCAGAAAGCAGGGATGGGAAGAGGGGGATATGGAGGAGGGGAAGGCAAGAGGTGGAGGAGAAAGGTCTGCCAGGGCCTGACCCCTCCAGAATGCTGGGGACTCTGCCTGCACCAGGTGGAGGTCAAGCACAAACAGCAGGGATGCAGGTTGTAGGCAGTGGGGATTTGAGCATGTCAGGAAGGAAGAGAGGGGGAAGAGAAGGGTCTGCCAGGGCCTGGCCCCTCCAGTATGCTGTGGACCCTGCCTGTACAAGCCAGAGGTAGAGCATGACAGGAGGGAAGCAGGTTGTAGGCAGCAGAGGTAGAGCACAACAGGAGGGAAGCAGGTTATAGGCAGCAGAGGCAGAGCATGACAGGAGGGGAAATAGACAGTAATGGAAAGTAAGCTTCAGAAGGACCAGGAGAGAGGGAGGTGGGAGAGAAGAGGGGGAGAGACACAGACCTTTCAGGAAAGAATGGGGTGGGAGTAGGAGGTGAGTAAGATGTTTGCCCAGGTTCTGGACCCCTCCAGGATTCAAAGAACCCTGCCAGGGACCTAGGTCAAGCAACGGTGAGTGAGTAGTAAGAGTAAGGTGGTGTACAGAGGAAGGAATGGGGGGTGGGAGTAAGGTGGAAAGGAAGGAATGCTGGGGGGAGGATATAGGGGGAAGGTTTTGCAGGAAAGAGGCGGGTGTGAACCTGAAGCAGGCTCATAAGGGAACACATTAAGGAGGATTGTAGAAGGAGCAGCAAGCAGAGAGAAAGTTAAGTAAGGCAGAGAAAAGGCAGTGGCAGGAGGAGGAGTGTCATATCTGAGGAGGGAGGGAGCTCCAAATTTTGGGGAAGCGATGGGAGAAGCCTGATTGACCAATGAGGGTGGTACTGCAGGGGACTAGCAGGGTGCAAGTGTCAGAGGATCTGAGGGACTAGGAGGAAGGTAGGGGGGAGAGAGGGAGCATGAGAGGTAGGAAGGAAGTACACCAAGCCAAAGTTTGGAAGTTAGCTTGGCATAGTAAGCCAGCCATCTGTTAGCAAGAAGGGGGAAGGACAGGGCATGGTAAAGGTCACAATGATGAGTCCAAGATGGGGCGTCAAGAATGAATCAACAGAAGCAGTTGAAGAGAGAGTACAATCTGGTAAGGGAAAATTTGTGAGTGGCACAATAGACTACATCACAGTAGTCAGAAATGGGAAGGATCATCTTCTGGACAAGTTCTCACTGGGCTGTAGGAGGGTGCAACTATGGTTCCTGTAAAGGGCTCCAAGCTTGCAGCACAGTTTTTTCAGAATGGTGTCAATGTGGCCAAAGAAGCTGAGGTGTTGGTCCAGGCAAACCCCAAGGTATCTAAAAGAGCGGGTGTCCTCAAGGATTGTCCCATCAAGGGTGTGGAAAGAGGGTAAGGGGAGAAGCTTAGAGAGTCTCTGCCTAGTCCCAAAGGTCATGGAGACTGTCTTTTTGGCATTTAGGAATAGCTGATGTGAGGCAAACCAGAACTGAACCTGGTGGAAGTCATGCTGAACAGTGGTTGCTACATCAATGGTGATTTTGCCAGAGGTGAACAAGATGGTGTCATTGGCATACATATGGATAGAAGAGGAGGGGGAGCAGACTGAGGGAAGGTCATTTAGGAAGATGGAGAAAAGGATGGGGCTGATCACAGAGCCCTGTGGGACTCCTCTGGAGATTGGGAGGGGTGGAGAGATTGCATTCTGAATCCTGACTGACTGTGTTCTCCCTGTGAGTTAAGCTGAAAACCTGGTAAGAGCAGGAGTAGACAAACCAGCAGCTGTGAGGGAGTCTAGAAGGAGGGCATGAGAGACTGTGTCAAAAGCCTTGGTGAGGTCAACAAAGATGGCAGAGGTGATGAGGCCATTGTCCATCCTGGTAAGGATGGAGTCAGTGAGCCTAAGGAGGGAGGGATGTGGTAGTGGAGTGGTTCCTCTGAAAACCAGATTGTAACAGGGTGAAGAAGAAAGAGTCAGCAAGAAAAGAGGTCAGTTGAGAGAGGACCAGGTGTTCTTGGAGCTTAGCAAGGGCCGGGAGGAGGGAGATTGGGTGATAGTTGGCAGGGGAGGAAGGATCACCACCCTTAGGGAGAGGGAGGACCACCACTTGTTTCCAGGGCATAGGGATGGAGGAGAACATAAAGGAGAGATTTAGAATTAGAGAGAGATAGAGAGAGAGAGAGAGAGAGAGAGGATAGGCAATAGCAGGGGCTGAGAGGTAGAGAAGTTTAGGGTCAAGGTCATCCGGAGAGGAGCCTTTGGAGGGATTGAGAGAGAGAGAGAGAGAGAGGAGGGCTATTAGTGTCTCTTCAGGGGAGATGGAAGAGAATGAGGAAGGGGGCCGGTACAGGGGGGTTGAGTGGTCGGAGAGGTAGAATGAGTGGAGGAGAAATGGGAGGGAGGATTTTAGAAGGGTTGAGGCACAGGAGGTGTAGTAGGAGTTGAACTCCTGAGCCACTATGCAAGGTTCAGACTCTAGTGTGTTGTTTATATTAAGCACGGGGGGTGGGGGATGCAAGGGGGGATAGTGAGTGGAATACTTTTCAAAATTTGGAGGGGAGTTTATATTATTGAGGAATGAGGATTAAAAATATTCAGAGTTAGCAAGTCTGATTGCTTTAGTACAAGCATTTCTTAGCCTGCGATAGTTAGTAAGGGCTGATGGGAGCTGAGAAGCCTTGTGTTTCCTCCATGCTTTATCACACTCCCTGAGGCAGGTCATTAATTCAGGGGTGATCCAGGGATAATGGATACCTCAGACTCTAGTACATTTGAATGGGGCATGGAAGTCCCAGGTAGCTATAAATCTGTCTTTGGTAGGATAGGATAGGATAGGATAGGATAGGATAGGATAGGATAGGATAGGATGGGATAAGAAAGGAAAGGAACATAGGATTTATATAATATAGATCTGGTGATCAGGGGATGGGGGTGCCACTAGGCACCAGGGAGATGAATTACAATATATGAGACAGGTTCTTGGAGTGAGTGCTGCTAGACACCAGGAAGCAGTGTTACACTATGGGACAGGTGCTCAGGCAGTGGCAGGTGTTGCTAGACACCAGGGTGTGGTGTTCCATTATGGGACATGTGATCAGTGGGGGGGTACAACTAGACACCAGGGATGATGTGGTACACAGCCACAGAATGGGTGCAAAAGGGCCACCACTCACCATGCATGTGAGACCGTAGTGGGAATGCAAATGGCCCCTTGGTGCCTTACATGCTTAATGGCTCATCTTCACGGTGTTGCTGAATGTAGCGACATGGCTCCCTGCTCTATCTGGTCCCAGGGCACTATTCCCTGTGGGTTGGATACAGCCCAGTTCCATGTTGGGCAGTGTAGTTTGACTTAGTGCTGTATAGGCACAGGCCAATATTTAGTCAGATAGTGCTGGTCCTCTTTGTGACTTAATACAGCAGCCTCTTGGTGAGGCACAGGTAGAAGCACAGCGCAAACCTTTCCACTGCACTTCTACCCATTTTTGAACAGTTGGGCCCTGATTTTTTAAATTGTAGTTCCACTTTGCAGCTTTTCAAAAAATGGCAACTGCCAAAAATCTGGATTAAAATAAAGTGTAACATTCCAAACCTTTACCTAGATTTATGGTAAACCTTTATAAGACCACTTTGTAATGAAAAACGGAGCTAGGCAATGTTGCCCACTTTCCCCAACTTTGCTTATCCTCTCATTAGAGATATTATTAGCTAAAATCAGCAAACAGAGGAAATACAGCTGACAGAAATACAGAAAAAATAAGTGCCTATGCAGATGACATGTTTATAATGTTAAATATTGAATAATCATATCCAGCCTTTATAGAAGAAATTTTGATACTCTCAAAATGTTCAGATTTTTCCCTGAATGAATCTAAAAACTGATATATTACCAAGTATCTAGGCATTCATCTATTTGCAGATTATTCTGTCACTCTGAATCATAATTTAAGTTTACTAAAAATTAAAGTAACACATTTTCTGACTAAATGGGAAAAACTGCCTCTATCACTCGAAGGATGTGTGGACTCACTTAAAATGATGATTAAGCTCCACATACTTTTAATACACAAGCATTAACTGGCCATATTGATAATAACAGGTTTCAAAATATAAAAATAATTTTAAAATGTATTTATGCAGTGGAGGTGTCACAAGAATTGAATGGTTAACATTAATAATACATTGTTCAGAGGGAGGGATGGGCTGTCCTGCTTCTCATTTCTATTATTTTGCATATAAAATTAAACAAGTATTAGGGTGACTATGACCAACAGGAAACACATATAGTTAAGAAGGTGAACACAATCATATGTTATCATTTATGAAAGCGTTAAGACACGACGGGGTGTGGGTTGTTGTCTGATAAGAGCATGCCTTAGGTGCATAGTGAGGCACAAACTGCTTGCGCTGAGTGCCTTCAGCACCTGGGAAGTGTTCTTATCAGGCGACAACCCTCACCACAGGAGTGTCTTATTGCTCTTATAAAATGGGTCCAAGAAGTAACTATCTAAAAAACCTAATAAAATGAGCAGATATTTAAGAAAAAAATAAATGTATTTTTTCTAGTTCAGAAAAAAAGTAGTTCTTGTTTGTTCATTGTTAACTAGATGCTGTGTAGTTTATCAAGAGATTGGAAGCCTGCAGTGGGCACTTGTTACTTTACTCCCAGCTCTACCAGCTACATTGCTGTGTCCTTTGCAGAGTAATCTCCCCCACCTACTGTATATTTGTGTAATCGTATCTTTATCTATGCCTTTGTTGTTTAACATCTCTGGCTTTTAAATGTCAGGGAATATTTCAATGCATGAGTTTCAGCATGGCTTTCAGTGAGCATTTGCGATAGTGAAAGCACTTCTTCCAGTTTCAGTGACTCTCCCAGTTTCAGCACTCAGGACTGGATTTAAAAGAAAAAAACTTTCTTTGTTGACAGTTGAGGCACATAACTTTTTTAAAAGTTAGAGTGCGGGTGATGGCACTGCTTTACAGCTGACTGCCAATCAGCTACTTCCAGTTTACTGTCAGTTCGAAAGTTTGCAGTTGGCTGTGAAATGGACTGTTCGTAGTTACAACGTATGGCAGGGTTTTGTTTCAAACACAAAAACATACTTATGAAAAAAAAATGCTTGCTCCTTTTGGAAAGGTTTGCACTGTGCTTCCACCTGTGCATATGTGGGTGTATTTACAGTCTGACTTTAGTATCTGGTGGGCAAGAGACAGGAAGTAGACTACCTTCCATTGGATCTGGCAGGCATGGATATATAGGCTGCACTGCATCCAGTGTGCCCAAAATAGGGCCACCTGCAGGGTTGATGTCCTATAAGGACACAAGTCCTGACCAATCAGGATGCAGGAAACTCTCTACCCATTTTATAAATTGAGTTATTATAGTCCAGATTTACAGATTCTTGATATTCTCAGTTCCCTTAAGAAAGCCTAACAGTGAAACCTGGTGGGGAGTTCTGTTTGCCTGTTACTGCATGGCCACGTGTGTATGCTGCTATATTGCTTTTTTGCACAGCTAATAAATTGCCTTTGCTAAAGCCTGGTGATTGTGTTTACTGTCTGCTTCTGTTACGTTTTTACACAGGAGCACAGGCTACTGAAATAGGAGTGGATTTTTTCTGCTTCTGGATATTCTCAGTAAACCAAATCTTTTGTAAGACATCCAGTTAAGGTTTTTCTTAAGCAATTACTAATATAGTTGTTAAATACCTAAAGAATGTATTAATTCCCATGCCTTTTCTTTTCAATAGTATATTTGATAACATAACTATAAGGCTGTTACATGGTAATTTGCATAAACTGAAAAAAGAACTTATGAAAGGGCAAATTTATACTTGGTTGCAGCTCATTGTAAATGTACTTCCCAGAAGAAATGCATGTAATTGGTAAATTCCAAACAATTAAGGGTAACTATACTGGATTATAGCTTAATATTAAGCCACTTTATTGTGTTTATTAGAAAATATAATCTTAAAATGATAGCTGTTTTCACATTAAAGGAACTGCAGCATAAAAGTTTTGCTGAGAATAATAAAAAACAAATACAGTATGTGCCATATAGTCAGAATTCTCTTAAAGGGAACTGCCAGTTAATTGGAACTTTCCCTCAGAAACAGATTCAGTGCTTTGTATTTCAATGGCCCCTTTAACTAGTTAATCAGTATGTTTTTTATGAAACATCTGGTTAATGGGAACCAGCAGCGGCTGTAGCCACAAATGGTTACCAGGGCACAGCTGGGGCACAACAGATGGCAGCCAGGGCACTTATATATTGTTACTATGGGGGAATCTCTGCACCATATGGGGCACCAACTGGGGCACAGCATTTTTTTACCAGGGCACATGCCCTGGCGGGCCCTGGTGTAGAGCCGCCACTGATGGGAACACAGCTGAACCCATTCCACTGTATAAATGAGGTGGATGTTCCCATTATCTGGTAAGCTCTGACTGCTTGTGTCTTGCTTTGCATGTCCTGTAGAAATGGCAAAAAAGGATCAGTTTATGTCTTGCAGACAGGGTAAAAGTTTGGGAGGCACTAGAGGAACAAACAGCAACATTATCCTTAGTGATTGCTCATTTCTGCATATCGAAAAGCCAGACCTGGAGAATCAAGCAACACAAGGAGGACGGTACTGGGTGAATATAGTGCAGACAGAACTGTGTATGGGAAAACATGCTGATTAACTAGTTATTATAGAATGGCTCGGAACAAGTGCACTTGGGTCATTCGCAAAGCAAAAGCAGAATACTATAAATCCACCTTAACCTCGTCCTGTGGCTCCAGCTACAAATTCTGGAACAACATTAAGGAAATATGCGGTAAGGTCCCCAATCCGGTTCCCTCCTAAGTCATATCAAACGGGTCCTTGACCACTGACCCCATTCATATTGCTGCTGTTTTCAGTGATGCCTTCTCCAACCTTTGCCATGTTCTCCCCCTGAACTTCTATGATCCACCAGCTCCTAGCGCACCTGCCCCCCACCCCGGTGCCCCCCAATACCTTTGCTGCATCTCTCCTAAGTCAGCTGAACCGCACCTTACTACTGCCCTTAGTCACACCTCCTCCAACGCCGACTCCCTTGATCTCATAATTTTTTGGCTGTCCCTTAAGGAAGTCCTTGCTTCTCTCCCCCACATTTTAAACCTCTCCCTCTCACTAGGTAAATTCCCTGCCATTTGGAAATCCACCTGTATCACGCCCATATTTAAAGGTGGTGACCGCTCCTCTGCTAACAATTACTGTCCTATCTCCATACTTTCTCCCCTCTCCAAGGCCTTACAGAGGATAGTTTAGGATCAGCTCACTGACCACCTCAATAAATATGACCTGCTCTGCAAACAACAACATGGTTTCTGCAAAGGTCACAGCACGACTACTGCCTTGCTTGAACTTACATCGCACATCCATACTGCTCTAGATAAAGGCCACATCACAGGTGCGATCTTCATTGACCTCACTAAGGCCTTTGATACCATATACCATTCACTTCTTCAAACCTCCTTGCTCAACCTGGGTCTCTCTCAGGAAGCTGTGGGATGGTTTGCTATCTTGCCAATCAGACCCTTCAAGTTAAAATTGGCAATACCCTATCCTCCAACTCTCCTGTCCTCTCAGGGGTCCCACAAGGGTCCATTTTGGGTCCCCTTCTATTCAGCCTCTTCCTAAACTCCCTCCCTGCATCCTGCACCTCCAATCTATTACTATATGCAGATGATGCTGTAATCTTCTCCTCCAGCTCAGACCCTCTTCAATTCTACCAGTCCCTCTAGTCCTCCTTCAACGCTGTTGAAAGCTGGTTCTCCTCACAATGCCTTATTATTAACTATAAAAAAAACAAAGGTAAGCTATTCGCACATCCACAGAATTCCAGGATAGGGCTTTTCCCACAAATACTATCAGTGACCCAGACTCCCCTGGAATTTGTGCATTCCTTTAAATACCTGGGCATCACTTTGGACACTGGCCTTACCTATCATGAGCATATACATCAATTATCTAAGGCCCTAAATATTAGGCTAGGGCTTTTGCACCACTTTAAACATTGCCTTACCCCTGAGGCCCTTAAGCTTGCTGTCTCCTCCTCTGTACTCTCCCTGCTCGACTATGGCCTTCTGACTTTTGGAGGGGCAAGCACCTCAGCCCTTAGTAGTCTTAGACTTGTCCTAAACAAGGCCTGTCATCTTATATTAGGGTGTGATAGACTCACCCATACCTGTTCGCTATATAAGGACACCAATTGGCTTGACCTTGATAACAGAATCAGATTCCACACTTGTGTTCTGGCAAAAAAAATCACCCTTGGCCTCTCTCCCTCGGCACTCACCCCTTTAATCACCATGGACTCGTAAGTTAAGCACACCCGTAGCTCTGACACCCATCTTTTCTCCATCCCTTCTTGTCACACAGCTCAATTCCAAAGATCCTTTTGCTATAGGGCACCCTTGTGGATGAATAACCTACCCTCCTCCTTGCTTTTTGAACAAAGAATTGGTCATTTTAAAACGCACCTTAAGGCCCACCTTCGGTCCACAAGTGACTGTGACTGTACTTGAACCGGGCCCCCTGTCCCTCTGCCACTGGCAATGGCCTCTGGCCTGCCTCTGCCCACAGCTCTTAACTCCATTTTCCCAGGGATTGTTAAGCATCCATTTTTTTAACTGTCTTAAACAGCACTAGTTCCTGAATGTTAGCCTAACTGTTCCTGTGACAAACCTAACTTTACTCTGTAACATTTACTGTATTGTGTGTCTGTATCTATTATATGTGATGTGGAACCTTTGTAAAGGAGTCTTTAACTCAAAGGTATTTTCTGAATTCTGAAATAAATAAATAAATAAATGAAGCACATATGGTTTTACAATGACAGGAGTTTTATAAGCATGCATCAAGAACAGCTACCTCTGTCACTGTAGGGTGATACTGGCGATGGTGAAGGATGCTGCCAGGGTGGTGCCTGGTCGAGCCACTCCCTTGGTGGCATGGCTAGAGCACCTACCTCCCGTGGCATCAGGGACCTGGGGCTGTGGTTTGGTTCTCCCCAGGTCCCACTGTGGTGCAGCTTTTTTTGGGGGGGGACAAAAAAAATCACCACTCTGATTTTTTTTGTTTCCCCAAAGTCCATGACCCTCCCGGAGTTTATTACATTTAGTCCAGGGGTGTGGGGGAGGGCAAAGTCCCCCACATTGGGGGTGCAGGGCACAGAGTCCCCAGCAAAAACAAAATTACTGCTCAGGTGTGCACTGTAATTGTTGTTGTTGGCATATTGTGCTGATGTTATTATGCCACATGCTGATTTGCATGCAGCATTCTTGATGTGCATGGTTTTAACCATGACATTATGACCCCGTGCTCAAGGAGGAGATGCTGAGTGAGTGGTGAAGCAATGTCAACCCACAAAGAAAATGGTGACGAGAGGGAATGGACAACGATGTTGAGGATGGCTTGCTTTTCTGGTTCCAGCAGGCCCTCAGCAAGGGTGCCAGGGTGTTTGGACCCATGCTCAAGCAAAAAACAATGGAGATCACAGAGCACATGGGGCACAAGTCCAAGAGTCAGGGTTGCCAGCACCAAAAACCAACAAAGCACTGTCTGTCATAGCTGCTGCAATGCAATGGTGTTTGGAACATGGATTGGCTGCTTAATGGGAACAAATGCTAGAAACTGAGGCTCTGATCATCCATCAGGCAATCAGAGAAACAAGCAAACTAAAATCACAGAATTCATGACAAATACAAAAACAGACATCATGATGCCAGAAAAGAATTGTGCTGGAGGAGGTGGTAATTTTTTAACAAGAGTGTCGGCAGGTGGAGGAAATAATAGACTTTTAAATCAAGAGCTGTGCAGGAGGGAGAAAAATGGAGAATACTGCGTGGGACTTTAAGAAATCAGAAACAGATCCTACTGTAATGCCAAAAATGAATTGTACTGGAGGGATGGTGAATTTTAGTCAAGAGTGTGTGCAGGTGGAGGAATGGGGAGACTTTTAAACCAAGAACAGTGCAGATGGGAGAGAAATGGAGAATACTGTATGGGACTTTTAAAATGTGCAGGAAAGCGAGAGAGAGAGAGAGGAGGGAGGGAGGAGGGAGAGAGAGAGAGAGAGAGAAAGAGAGAGAAAGTGAGAGAGAGCGAGAGAGAATAAACAGATTGTAATGCCAAAACTTTGACAAATGCAAGTAAATAAAATTGTACTTATTGCCTGTGTATTTTGTTGTTTAAGGTACATTTACATTGTATTTTTAACTTTAACTTGGGTTCTGCATAGTAAATAGTTCTCCGGATACACAGACCATGACCGCAATTCTCAAAATGGTGCCTAAAGTTAAACTTCTGATAAAGGAAACAGCTGCTAAATGGGGAAATACCTTTGTCCACCATGGTGTTCCCATTAAGTGGCTTCTACTGGAAAAGAATATTATGTAACACTGTTGCCAGTATTAGATAAAAAAATGTTAAAACTATTCAGAACTGTTGGTGAAAAAGATACATTTTAAGTACATTATAAAAGTTGGAAGCACCATTACATAAATGCCAATAAATATTGGAAGAATGCAAAAAATAAATCAGTCCAGTTAAATATACTTTTGAGGGCATATTGCTCCCCATACAGGTTGCATAAAATGGTCATGGTGCCACATGATAAGTGTTGGCATGGATGTAAGGAATCTGGTACACATACCCACATGTTATGGGAATACCTACACATTCAACAGTGGTGGCAAAAAAACATTACATTATATATTAACAATTTGGTCATTATGTCTACCTAGGACTATACAGTTTTGCTTTTTTAATGATTTTGAAAATTTTAATTTAACACAATCACAGAACAAATTATGTGCATTCTTAACAATGTCAATGAAAAGAGCTACACTAAAACACTGGAATGGGACTTCTTTTCCAAAATTTCAACAACAAAAATGGTTCACTAAATAAAAGACACCTTAGTATCTGAATGGTTATTTCATCATATTTATGAAAAATAAGATATCATGACGTAAAATAGAAAAAAGTGACAGTAGAGAGAAAAAAATGAGAAAATAGTCACCCAAGAATGTGCTATAGGATTGCAAACAGTTCTGCTGAACTTATCAGATGCCAAGGGGATAAGTGTTTTGTGAATGTTAAATTCCACAAGTGGAATTCTGAAGGCATTGCCTATTATTCTGCCATGAATATTTGTGAACATTTTGCCAATAATAATTTGCAGTATTTAGTAATCTGTGGCATTTCCACTGCAAATTTAAAACCACAAAACCAAATTCTCCAGCTTTGTTAGATATCAGGATCCACTGACATTAGACACACGTGACAAATTCCATGCCCATACCCTCAAAAGCAGGAAAGTCACAAACATCCATATTTTTAGAACAGTTTTGCAAGTGATATATTGAAATTCTGAAATTATGAACCCCTGTAACAAACATTTCTAAACCAAATCTTTCCATATTTAGTAGCTCCAATGACTCTTTAATAAAGGCAGGGCCCCTGGTGTTCTGCAGTAGTTTGCCCTAATTTGAGTGGTAGGGCTCTCAGGCTTCTGCGGCAGCATTTTCTGATTTTTGCGGTATGATTTATTCATTTCTGCAGAAGAATGAAGTCCTGCCATTGGCTAAAATATATAATGTGATGTCATCAATGAAATCACATGCTGAGCATAGTGTATGGACTTCAGAATGAATACAATGAGGAAGACAGATAGGATCTACTGTATGAAAAAAAATGTATATCTGAATAAAAATTCACCAAGAACAATGAATTCTGTAGCCTATATATAGTCTGCAGCATGATGCAAATTCTGCAGAAAGTTATGCGGTTGCAGAATCACAGAATTCCCTGGGCCTTGCATAAAGGTTATGCTTTCCAACTGACAAATACAGTATCTGCCCCCCCCCCCAAAAAAAACAATGTTTTAAAGGAGTTTTTTTTTCGGGGGGTGGAAGTATAGCCTAGAGGCTAGAATGTAACAAGCTGTGAATGAGCTTGGTACAGCCAGCAGACCTGGGTTTGATTCCCTCAACCTGAAGTTGCATACTGTGTGAGCCTGAGCAAGTCACTTAACTTCCCCAGTGCTCTCAGGTTCTCCCTGTAAACAGGTATTGTGTCTAGAGGGCCTTACTCAGGTACTAAAGTAGAAGGAAGAAATGCAGTTGTGTTGGGCTGATTACTAATGGATATGTTTAGCTCAAATTATATTTGTTATGGACACTCTGGATGCTGGATTGTCCAGGAGGTACATCAGCTGTTCTGTGATTTTCAGAGATGAGTCCTACATGTTATGTTGATAAACCTGCTGGTACTGATAAAGCAGTTTGTGAGAATCAGATGGCAGATGGCTGAGGAAGTTAGTGGAACGTTTGAGCTGGCCCCTGTCATAAAAGAAGGGTAAGGAGTTGTGGTACTGTGTGTGGGCAGAGGTGCAATTGGACACCAAGGACAACTTACAGAGGGATGGTAAAAAGAAGGCTGCTGGTTGTCAGGAGGTACTTAAAAATGGGTCAGGGAGAGGGAGGGAGATGGCAGGCCACTGGATATCAGGGTAAATGAACAGACTGAGGGAAGAGGTGGCACTGGACAGATTCCTTCTTTCTCCATTCCTCAACACCCTGCAGCTTCTTTAACAACAGCCACATAGCCCATGAAAGTACAGCCTATCTAAAACTGAGGAAAAAAGCTGGCATTTATTATTTTTACAGTTAGGTAGACTTGCTCTCAATTACAGTATTGCCACAGACTGTTAGGAAGTGGGACTTTTTAATTTTTTTTTCTATTTCTGAAACACTGTGATGATTTTTATATATGTTGTACCCCTTTTATTTTTCTTCTCATTATAGAAATAGAGACCCATTATATAAGTGCAATAAGCTATTCCAAGGGTGTTGATTGTCTGTGGTTAATGCATTTCCAGGTGCTAAAGGCACTCAGTGCAAGTGCCTTGTGACTTATTATGCAACTGTGCACACATTAACCACAGGCAACCAACACCCCTGTCATGTCTTACTGCTTACATCTTCCACAGGGGAGTTTTGTAACCTAAATGGTATGCATAAGATCTATGCTCTTCTGTATCCTGTCTGTGCCTGCCATCCCCCTCCACCTCACCGTACCCCATCGAGATCTACTTTATTCATGAATCAATGGTTGTAGCACTTTTTTCTCACTGCAGTGCTTCAGGGCGCAGGCATTAGAGCGCCAAGCCACTATGGCACCGAAATCCGTTGTAAATTACAACTAAGCCACACATTGTTCTATATCCCTTAGCAAGCTATGCATTAGCAGCAGTACTGGCTCTGATCAGAGTTTGTTATTTATACCACAATTAAATTAAACTCATTTAAGATGTTGTAGGTAGGGCTGGGAATCGGGTCTGACCAAACATTCAGGCCGTTTCAGGTTTGAAAACGATATTCAGAATTAAACCTCCAAATTGGGTTTCATTGCTAAAACCCACAATGCCCCTGACCCAACATTAGCCCAGTGCCAGCACAAGCAGTGAAGCATGGTCACAGACTAGTGATAGAGAGGAAAAAGAGACATGCACTGCAGCAGCAGCAGCAGCACTAGTAGTACTGCTGTGGGGCAAAGCAAAGCAGTGACTAAATGGTGTGTCAGAAAGTCAAGGCAAGGCAAATTTTATTTTTCCAGGTGCCCAATCCCAGAGGCTCAGGGCACCATACAGTAAAAACACCCTATCAATAAAATCTAATATCAGATAAGCTTATAATAATAGTAATAAACAAGCATTTGTCAATGCCGAATGTTTGCTTACTGGTATTAGCATTGGAAGTGCAGGAGTTAGACAGATGCAGAATAGGAATGGCAGTGAAGTATTGAAGTGACGCCAACCCCGCCTCCACCCTGCAGAGATGGACAGGCAATGGGGTGTGCCTTTGGGTCATCGCCCATAACGCTTCATGCCATTTCACCTCAGCCTACCATGCAGACACCAAGCATCAAGGTGTACCTTGGGGCGTTTGGGCTCTACACTCACCCCATTCCATAAGGAAATACACTGAAATAGATGCAGTATAGGAGAATGGGGTGAACTTTGGGGCTGAAGAGTCCAAGGCACACTTCGATGCTTGTCACTGGCTGCATGGTGGGGGTGGGGGTGGAATGGCGTGAGCATTACTGTCGACAATCCCAAGTCACACCCCTGATGCCTGTCAGTCCCTACAGGATAGGGCGTTATGGACAGAAACTGTAATGCCCTAGGCGTTTCTTGGTATTTTCATTCCAGGTTTTCAACATGGGCTTTTTGTGACTCCACCGCATGAACAGTGACACTATTGGTTCATTAGCCAAAAGTTGATTTTGTACAGCGACTGTGCCATTTGGCGCCACAGGTGTGAAAACACATTTCAAACAGGATGTGAAAAATACCAGCTGTGCTGTTGATGAGGAGGTGTAAAAAAAAGGTAATGTTGAAAATCTGGAGTGAAACTATAACAAAATTGGTGAAGTCATGAGCGTGCATAGAAACTGCGCAACGCACACCCATAATGCAATTATTTGGGGGAATTTTTTATGCCAAATTTTCAAAATAGACATTTTGGGACCTCCGCTCATGAACAGTGGCACTGTAATTTTTTTAATCTGTCCCGAACATTGATTTCGCACTATGACCATGCCCATTGTGTTCCACAGGTGCAAAAACATGTTTCAGGCAGGATGTGAAAAATGTCAGCTCTACTGTTCATAAGGCGGTGTGCAAAAATGAATATGCTGAAAATCTGGAGTAAAAATATAAAAAAAATTGCAAAGTTATGAGCGTGCATAGAAACTGTGCAATGTGTGCTGATTACGCAGTCATATTGAGGAATTTTTCCACCAAATTTGCAACATGGGCTTTTTGGGACATCTCCTTATGAACACTATTATTGTGATTTTCTTAATCCATTCCGAACATTGATTTTGTACAACTGCGTAATTGTGTGCCAGATGTGCGAAAACACATTTTGGACCAGATGTGAAAAATGACAGCTGTACTGTTCATAAGGAGGTGTAGAAAAATGGCAATGTTGAAAACATGGAATGAAAATATAAACAATTCTCGAAGTTACCATCATGCATGGGAACTACGTAACACACGCTCGTAATACAGTTATTTTTTGGAATTTTTTCACCAAATTTGCAACACAGGCTTTCTGGGAGGAGTCCTAATGAACAGTGACTGTCATTTCATTAATCAGTCCCGGAAGGTGATTTTGTGCAGTGACAGCGAAATCACCCTTCGGGACTGAATAACAACATGACAGTGACTGAATTCATGAGGTGAAACATAGAAACATAGAAGTTGATGACAGATAAGGATAGCAAGGCAGATCCAGTCTGCCAGTTTCTTTTTCTACCTTATAAATGTGCCATCAGCCTTTGCTCTATCAATGTTCTATCTATTCATACTCATCTGTATTGCTCCCTTATGCTTTTCCCATGCCTCTTTGAAGCCCTGCACTGTATTCATATCCAACATGTTCTGAGGTAGGCCATTCCATGCATCCACCACCCTTTCTGTGAAAAGGAAATTCCTCACATTACCCCTTAATTGGTCTCCCTCTAATCTCATGCTGTGTCCTCTTGTCCTGCTATTTTTCTTATATTGAAACATGTTAGACTCTGCCACTTTGTTAATGCCCTTAAGGTGTTTGAATGTTTTGATCATATCACCTTTCTCCCTCCTTTGTTCTAGAGTATACATATTGAGCTCTGTTAATCTGTCCTCATATGTTTTCTGATGCAGTCCCTGCACCATTTTGGTTTCCCTTTCCTGGACTGCCTCAATTTGGTTAATGTCCTTGTGAAGGTGTGGCCTCCAGTACTGCATGCAGTACTCCAGATGGGGCCTAACCAGTGTCTTGTAAAGGGGGATTATTACCTCCCTGTTACAACTTGTGACACCCCTACTAATACACCCTAACATCCCCCTAGCCTTACCTACTGCTTTAGTGGTCTGCAAGGATGATTTCAGGTCATTGGTGATAATGATGATGCCCAAATCTCTTTCTTCCCTCGTGACTGCTAGCAACTCCCCTCCCAGCCTATAGGTGGCTTCAGGGTTTCTCTTCCCTATGTGCATGATCTTGCACTTCTTTGCGTTAAACCCTAGTTGCACTCTTCCAACCACTTTGCTAGTTTATCCAGATCTATTCTCATTCTCCCCACCCCATCTGGATCATCAACTCTGTTGCAGATCGTGGTGTCATCTGCAAACAGACAAACCTTACCCTCCAGTCCATCTGCAATGACACTAATGAAGATATTGAAGAGGACTTGCCCCAGGACTGATCCCTGAGGTACCCCACTTGTGACTTGCATCTCTTCTGACTGTATACCATTTACCACCACTCTCTGTTTTCTGCCCATCAACCAGTTTGCCACCCAGTTGACCAACTTCTGACCCACCCCAAGCCTACCCAGCTTATTAATCAATCTTCTATATGGAACAGTATCGAAAGCTTAGCTGAAGTCAAAGTAGGTGACATCAACTGCTCCCCCTTGGTCCACCACTCTGGTTACCCAGTCAAAGAAATGTATCAGATTAGTTTGACAGGGCCTTCCTTTTGTAAACCCATGCTGTTTTGGATCCTGTGCTCCTATGGATTCCAGGTGTTGCACTATCCTTTCCTTAAGGAGTGCCTCCATAATCTTACCCACTACTGAGGTAAGACTGACTGGTCTGTAGTTCCCTGCCTCCTCTCTGCTACCACTCTTGTGGAGTGGGATCACATGAGCCCTTCTCCAGTCTTCTGGGACCTCTCCTGTGCTCAGAGGCTCACTAAACAGTTCTGATAAGGTGGGGGCCCAAGAACCCATGCAAAATTTGGTGCTAAAAGTTGCAAAAAGGGCAGAGTATCCACCTAAGTTGAAACCTCCCTCTGTTTATGCCATTAAACAGCTTACCGGCATTTCTTCTGTCCATGGTTGGCTTTGAAGAGTACAGACTGTTCCCGCTCCACCGAAAATCATCGCGTTGGGCTCCAGAGGTAAGTATGGGGTGGAGCGGGTGTGGGGAGGTGGAGTGAGCAGAGGGTGGGTGAGGATTGGGGGAGGAGGGCACTGCAGACAACAAGGGTCCATGTTCTTGTTTATAGGTTTAAAAAAAAAAAACAGCAGGAAGGCGTAAACATACCAGGATACACTATCTACAGGAGGGACAGGGAGGGTAAAGAGGAGGAGGAGTAGCTCTTTACTTAAGGGAAGGAATCAAAGCAACAGAACAAAAGGGAAAACAGACAGGAGAAGAAGCACTGTGGGTAAATTTGGAGACCGGCAATGGAACCACAATCCGCACAGGGGTTGTATACCTACCCCCTTCTCAGGGGGAGGAAATGGACAAGGAAATGATAGAAAGTATACTTAGAATGGAAGAAAACTGGAGATATTGCTGATGGGTGATCTGAATATGCCAGATGTTAAATGGAGTGCAGTTGCAGCAGCCACTTAAGAGTGGGTTATTCTAGATGCCCTACAGGGGCATGCCTTAGACAACTAGTATTGGAGCCCACTGAGGGAGCAATCTTAGACCTGGTTCTCTCAAATGGAGATGAAGAGAGGATCACAGATGTAGAAGTGGGTAGCCATCTGGGAACCAGCGACCATCGAACAGTATGGTTCACAATAAACACAGCAATAGAGTCAAGTCATACAAAGGCAAAAGTACTGGACTTTAGGAGGGCTAACTTTGCCAAAATGGGTGAGTGCCTAAGGAATGCACTAGCAAATAGGCAGGAAGGAGGGGTGGAAGAACAATGGGGAATAATAAAAACTGCCATCACAGAGGTAACAAGCCTTTGTGTGAAGCAAATAAACAAAATGAAATGATTAAGAAACCACTATGGTTCTCAAAGGAAGTGGCGGTGAAGGTTCAAGAGAAAAAGAAAGCATCAGGAAGTACAAGGAATCACAGAAGGAGCAGGACAGATAACTGTATCAGTTAAAGCAAAGGAAGCTGGGAAGGCAGTCAGAACAGCAAAGGCCCAAACCGAGAAAAGATAGCCAACTCGGTTAAGAAGGGGATAAAACCTTTATAGGTACATCAGGGAGCGAGGAAGACCAAGGGAGGATAGTGAGGCTTAATAAAGGGGAGGGAGGGTGGGCAGAGGGTGACTGTGAAAAGGCAGAGATACTAAACAAATATTTTTGCTCAGTATTTACAAAGGAAGAGGGGGAGGTACCTAAAGCAAACAGTAGAAACACTCTGGATACAGAAGTTGATACCAGCCCATTTACAGAAGAAAGGGTTCTGAAAGAACTCTTAAAACTGAAGGTGGACAAAGCAATGGGGCCTGATGGGATTCATCCCAGAATTCTAAAAGAACTAAGGGTAGAACTAGTGACACCACTGACTACCCTCTTTAACAAATCATGGGAGGATGGGGTGGTACCCGAGGACTGGAGGAGGGCAGATGTGATTCCCCTTCACAAAAGTGGGAGCAAGGCAGAAGCAGGAAGCTACAGACCTGTTAGTTTAACCTCAGTGGTAGGGAAAATGATGGAATCACTTCTGAAGGAAAGAATTGTCCAGTATCTAGAGGCCAGAGGGGCACAGGACTCAAGGCAGCATGGATTCACACAAAAGATTAATATACAAGTTAGCCAGCCTGGGAGTGGGTCCCAAGATGACAGCCTGGGTAAAGAATTGGCTGGAGAATAGGACACAGAGAGTAATAGTAAATGGAGTCCACTCTGAAGAAAGGGGGGTTACTAGTGGGGTACCGCAGGGTTCAGTATTGAGGACCGGTCCTCTTCAATGTCTTTATAAGCGACATTGCAGAGGGACTGGAAGGAAGAGTATGTCTCTTTGCAGATGACACAAAGATCTGCAACAGAGTTGATGCACAAGGTGGGGTGGAAAGGATGAGAAGGGACTTGGCAAGGTTAGAGGAAAGGTCAAATGTATGGCAGCTTAGATTCAATACTAAGAAGTGCAAGGTAATGCACCTGGGAAACAAAAACCCAGAGGAAGAGTACACAATGGGGGTGAGATACTAACAACAACAAAAATGGAAAGGGACCTGGGGGTAGTCATATCAGATGACCTAAAGGTGGGCAAGCAATGTGAGAGGGCAGCAAGGAGGGCTGGGGGGATACTGGGATGCATAGGGAGAGGCATCACCAGTAGAAAACAGGAAGTTATTATCCCTCTGTACAGACAGCTGGTCAGACCCCATCTGGAGTACAGCATGCAGTTTTGGAGACCCAATCTCCACAAAGACATAGACAGGATGGAAGCTGTCCAGAGGAGGGCAACTAAAATGGTGCAGGGTCTGCACCGGAAGACATATGAAGAGAGACTTAAGGAGCTTAATATGTATAGCCTCGAGGAAAGGAGGGAGAGGGGGACATGATAGAAACTTTCAAGTACCTCAAGGGAATCAACAAAGTCCAAGATGGTAGCTGTTTTTTTTCAAAGAGGTGTGCAAGAACAAGGGGACAATTTGAAGATGGGGGCGGCTCAGAGGTAATTTAAGGAAGTATTTTTTCACAGAGAGGGTTGTGGATGCATGGAACGTCCTTCCGGAGGAGGTTGTGGAGTCAAAAACAGTGGTGGAAATCAAGCATGCATGGGACAGTCATAAGGCAATTCTAGGGGCTGGGGGCAGGAAGAAGTAGGCTTCTGGTTAACTAGGATCTGCAGCTTATCCATTAGGTAGGGAAATGGGCAGACTGGGTGGGCCAAGCAGTCCTTATCTGCCATCAAATTCTATGTTTCTATGTTTTTATGTTAGGGTTTTCTTTTTTGCAGGTGCATTTGTCATGCTGGAGTGGGCTACCAGCATGCCATCTGTATTTTTGGGGAGGGGGGACTGGAGCCGATGGGGATTGGGCACCCTGTCGGCAAAGAAAAAAAGTCTGTGTTTGGAGTAGCATGATGCCAAGAGAAATTGAGCACCCCCCTCAGCAGACAAATTATGGGGGGACATTATGCCAATGGGGATTGGGCTCCCCTGTTGGCAAATTAACTGGGTAGGTGGCATGCTGATAGGGGGATTGGGCACCCCCATGTTGGCTTTCGTGGGACTGTGAGAGGTGGACGGCGACAGCTGCTGCCATGTTTATTGAAATGCAACACCAAGCAAGGCAGGCCTGCAATGAGGGGGCGCTGCCTCATTGCAGCAGCGGAAATATTTCAAGTTGGTGGCATGCTTTTGAGCTGCTGTCATAGACAGCATGCTCATTTATTGCTGCCACAGAGACAAGACCCCAAAAGTAATGGCGGCATTGGCCACAACATGACTGTACCACCACAACCTGCTTCTCCAGCAAGCTGTTGTAGCATGTTTCTTGTGCATGCACTCAAGCAAGCATAAAAAGGAAGCAGAAGTCATTGAGATTGACAGCAGCAAGTAGCAGTGAGGACTAGGTGCGGGACATATCTGAAGGTAGGTCCATCCTCCTAGTGTGAGTGTGCATACTGAGCTCTGCTCTGACAACTGTAGCTTCACTTGTCTCTCATCCTAACATCTCTCTCACTTCTCCAGTCCTTCTCCTTTTGCATGCAAGTTGAGCTGCAAGTCAGGGTTGTTATATGGCTGCACTAATGGCAGTCCAATCAGGCATCTTGTCTCTTTGCTTGCACTGACACTGCTGCTGTTAGATCTGCTGTGATTGTAGCAGACAAGATTACACTGTGTAGGTTTATAAACCCCTCTTGTCAGTGCAGCAAGATCTGAGGTGAGGGTAGCATGTTGCAGGCCTTTTAGGTGAAGTCACCATTACAATTCAGTGGTGAAATAACTGTCAATTATTCTACATCAACAAATAAGTACGATTCTGTCCCATATATCACTTTCAATCTATATGGAAACTGAAGTAGCATCTTTCTTCAAAGATCAATAATGTCACAAGTCCTTGTTATGCTCAGATAGTGCTTTTGACTATCCTAATGGGATCAAGTATCCTATCTTGTTCCATTCAGATTATTAATCTATGGCTGTATTGTGAGATCTGAGATCGTATAATGTGTTCTGAGGTCAGATGTCTGTCTCGGATCCTTTGGATCCCTGAACGTTATATTGGACCGTTGTAAACCTATTGAATCCTGGGAGATAAAATGGGGTATTTGGATGCTGAGGGCATCTGATGCCATCCGGTATATGAGAAAATCAATGGTATCCAATTCCACTGGGTACTATTCAAGCAACAATAATTGGGACATGACTGCAAAAAACTGCTTCTGTGGTCTTTTGTGGTCTGACACAGTCAGCGTACATGGAAAATGTATAAGATTTTAAGTCAAAATCTCCATGTCTTTGGAATATTCAAATATTATTATGTCAATCAGACAAATAAATATAATAGTGTCTAGGGTGGTTTTATTTTTTGCATCCTGCACAGCTCCAGTATTCACAGTATTTAGAGTGTCCAACTTAAGTGAAAAACATGCCTCAATATGGGGTAAATGAAAAGCCTTACTCTGAGGAATATTGTCATCAGAGGCATTTAAGAAATTAACACAAAGTCTCAGATGAGATCAAGTGTTGTAGCATGCAAATTGTACAATTCATTACAGCTCCAACAAAACTTAAATTGGAATAGTAGTGTGAATTTTCAACTGTTTGTGAGCATTTGCCTTTAAGAGCTAGAACCGTTTGTCCATTTTCACCAGTTTCAACCAGATTTGCTAGCGGTGCCCCTTGGGGACTGGTTTTAGGCCCATTCCAGATATTTATCTCTGACCTAACTGAAAACATCACCTGCTGGTCCTCCAAATACGTGGATGATACCAAGTTCTGGAGTCCATGCTAATTACTTACACAGATCAAAAATCTACAAAAAGACTTGGACTATATCTCCCTATGGACTACGACTTGGGGAATGAAGTTCAAACATAGAAACATAGAATTAGACGGCAGAAAAGGACTGCTTGGCCCACCTAGTCTGCCCATTTCCCTACCTAACGGATAAGCTGCAGATCCTAGTTAACCAACAGCCTACTTCCTCCTACCCCCCACTAGAATTGCCTTATGTCTGCCCCATGCATTCTTGAATTCCCCCACTGTTTTTGACTCTACGACCTCCTCAGGAAGGCTGTTCCATATATCCACAACCCTCTCTGTGAAGAAATACTTCCTCACATTACCTCTGAGCCGTCCCCCCTCTATCTTCAAATTGTGCCCCCTTGTTTTTGCACATCTCTTTTTCTGAAAGATGCTACCCTCTTGGACTTTGTTACATAGATATACAGATACATAGACAGTGATGGCAGATAACGGCCTATGGCCTACCTAGTCTGACCATTTGAGTTTGTAACTTCAGTTTATGTTTTCCTAGAACTCTGTTGCCCTTAACCCTGACCTCCAAAATTCCTTTATGTCTATCCCGTACATTCTTAAATCCCGTGATTGTTTCAGTCCCCACCACTTCCTCAGGCAGGGTGTTCCACTTGTCCACCACCCATTCTGTGAAGAAATTCTTCCTCACATTTCCTCTGAATCGTCCTCCCTCCAACTTCATCCCATGCCGTCTAGTCCTGTAACATCTTTTTCGCTTAAAAATAGTGTATTCTTGCACCCTGTTCCTCCCTGTAAGATATTTGTATGTCTCTATCATGTCCCCTCTTTCCCTCCTTTCCTCCAGGGAGTACATATTCCATTCCTTCAACCTGTCCTCATAGGACTTGTGATGTAATCCATGTACCATCTTTGTTGCCCTCCTCTGAACCTTCTCTACCCTATGTCCTTAGATAGGTAAGGTCTCCAGAACTGTACACTGTACTCCAGGTGTCACCTCACTAGCATCTTGTATAGTGGAATCATGACCTCCCTTTTCCTGCTGGTGATGCCCCTGCCTATGCATCCCAGCATCCTATTTGCTTTACCTGCTGTCTTGTCACACTGTTTCCCTACCTTGAGGTCATCAGAGATGATAACCCCAAGATCCCTTTCCTGCTTGGTGCATGCTATATCCTCATCCCCCAACTGATATATTGTGCCATGGTTTTGTGCACCATATGCATTATCTTGCACTTCTTTGCATTGAATTTCAACTGCCAAACCCCTGACCATTCTTCAAGTTTCTGCAGGTCCCTTCTCATTCTGTCTACACCCTCTGGTGTGTCTACTCTGTTACAGAGCTTTGTGTCATCAGCGAACAGTGAAATTCTGCCTTTTAGGTCCTGTGCAATGTCACTGATGAAGATGTTGAAAAGGACCAGTCCCAGCACTGATCGCTGTGGTACCCCACTGGTCACTCTTCCCTCTGTGGAGTGACAGCCATTTACCACCACCCACTGTGTCCTGCCTCCAAGCCAGTTACCTACCCGCCACACTACTGTCCTGCCCACACACATATTCCCTAGTTTATGTAATAGTCTTCTATGTGGCACAGTGTCAAAGGCCTTGCTGAAGTCCAGATAGGCCATGTCCACTGCCCTCCACTGATCCACCTCCCTAGTCACCCAGTCAAAAAATTCAATGAGATTGGTCTGACATTACCTCCCCCCGGTGAAACCATGCTGCCTTGGATCCTGCAGTCTATTGACAGCCAGATGTTCCACCAATCTCTCCTTCAGTAGTGCTTCCATGATGTTCCCCACTACCGAGGTGAGGCTGACTGGTCTGTAGTTTCCCGCTTCCTCTTTGTTCCCACTTTTGTATAAGGGGACTACGTCTGCTGTCCTCCAGTCTTTGGGTACCTCCCCTGTTTCCAGTGATCGGCTAAACAGGATAGCCAGAGGTTCAGCCACCACCTCTCTGAGTTCTTTAAGGACCCTGGGGTGCACCCCATCTGGCCCCATTGCTTTATCAACTCTCATTACTTCCAGTTCCTTCAGGACCCTTTCTCGTGTAAAGGGACTTGTGTCCATTTCTGCACCATTCTCACCCCTTGTACTCCCTTCAGACCCATTACCCTCCTCTTCCTCAGTAAAGACTGAGCAGAAATATCTGTTCAGTATGTCAACTTTACTGTTGTCATCCTCCATGTGGCCCCCATCCTCCCCCTTCAGTCTCACTATCTCTCCCTTTGCCTTTCTTTTTTCACTTATGTACCTGTAAAAGGTGTTGTCCCCTGTACCCACTGATTTTACAATGTACTGTTCTGTCTGAGCTTTGGCTTCCCTTACTGACCTCCCTGCCTCCCTTTGCTTCTCCTGGTACTTCTCCCTATCCCCTTCTCCCTGTGTCTTTTTGTACTGCCTGAAAGCAATCTTTTTGGCTTTCACTTTCTTTGCTACCTCTTTGGAAAACCATAATGGCCTCCTCTTCCTTTCCTCTTGCTAACCTGCTTAATGCATAATTCTGTTGCTCTTATAATCTCTGTTTTAAATACTGCCTACTGTTCCTCAACCCCTGATTCCTGCCCCATTCCCCTTAATGCCTCTTTCAAGCATCTCCCCATTTTCCCAAAGTCTGCCCCTCTAAAATCCAGGATACGTGTTTTTGTGTGGTTTGGTTCTGCTCCTTCGGTGATTTCAAACCACAATGACTGGTGGTCACTGTTCCACAGGTACTCCCCCACTCTTACCCCCATCACACTAGAAACATAGAAACATAGAATTTGACGGCAGATAAGGACCGCTTGGCGCACCCAGTCTGCCCATTTCCCTACCTAATGGATAAGCTGCAGGTCCTAGTTAACCAGCAACCTACTTCTTCCTACCTCCACCCCCTAGAATTGCCTTCTGACTGTCCCATGCATGCTTGAATTCCACCACTGTTTTTGACTCCACAACCTCCTCCAGAAGGCCGTCCCATGCATCCACAACCCTCTCTGTGAAAAAATACTTTAAATTACCTCTGAGCCACCCCTCTCTATCTTCAAATTGTGCCCCTTGTTCTTGCACACCTCTTTTTGAAAGATGCTACCCTCTTGGACTTTGTTGATTCCCTTGAGGTAATTGAAAGTTTCTATCATGTCCCCCTTCCCTCCTTTCCTCGAGGCTATACATATTAAGCTCCTTAAGTCTCTCTTCATATGTCTTCCGGTGCAGACCCTGCACAATTTTAGTTGCCCTCCTCTGGACAGCTTCCATCCTGTCTATGTCTTTGCGGAGATTGGGTCTCCAGAACTGCATGCAGTACTCCAGATGAGGTCTGACCAGCTGTCTGTACAGAGGGATAACAACTTCCTGTTTTCTACTGGTGATGCCTCTCCCTATGCATCCCGGTATGCCCCCAGCCCTCCTTGCTGCCCTCTCACATTGCTTGCCCACCTTTAGGTCATCTGGTATGACTACCCCCGGGTCCCTTTCCATTTTTGTTGTTGTTAGTATCTCACCCCCCATTGTGTACTCTTCCCCTGGGTTTTTGTTTCCCAGGTGCATTGTCTTGCACTTCTTAGCATTGAATCTAAGCTGCCACACATTTGACCTTTCCTCTAACCTTGCCAAGTCCCTTCTCATCCTTTCCACCCCACCTTGTGCATCAACTCTGTTGCAGATCTTTGTGTCATCTGCAAAGAGACATACTTTTCCTTCCAGTCCCTCTGCAACGTCGCTTATAAAGACATTGAAGAGGACCGGTCCTGATACTGAACCCTGCGGTACCCCACTAGTAACCCACCTTTGTTCAGAATGGACTCCATTTACTATTACTCTCTGTGTCCTATTCTCCAGCCAATTCTTTACCCAGGCTGTCATCTTGGGACCCACTCCCAGGCTGGCTAACTTGTATATTAATCTTTTGTGTGGGACTGTGTCAAATGCCTTGCTAAAGTCTAAGTAGGCCATGTCCACAGCCCCTCCCTGATCTACTACTTTGGTTACCTAGTCAAAGAAATCTATCAGATTTTTCTGTCATGACCTTCCCACTGTGAATCCATGCTGCCTTTGGTCCTGTGCCCTCTGGCCTCTAGATACTCAACAATTCTTTCCTTCAGAAGTGATTCCATCATTTTCCCTACCACTGAGGTTAAACTAACAGGTCTGTAGTTTCCTGCTTCTGCCTTGCTCCCACTTTTGTGAAGGGGAATCACATCTGCCCTCCTCCAGTCCTCAGGTACCACCCCATCCTCCCATGATTTGTTAAAGAGGGTAGTCAGTGGTGGCACTAGTTCTACCCTTAGTTCTTTTAGAATTCTGGGATGAATCTCATCAGGCCCCACTGCTTTGTCCACCTTCAGTTTTAAGAGTTCTTTCAGAACCCTTTCTTCTGTAAATGGGCTGGTATCAACTTGTATCCAGAGTGTTTCTACTGTTTGTTTTAGGTACCTCCCCTCTTCCTTTGTAAATACTGAGCAAAATATTTGTTTAGTATCTCTGCCTTTTCACAGTCACCCTCTGCACACCTTCCTCCCTTTATTAAGCCTCATTATCCCTCCCTTGGTCTTCCTTCGCTCCCTGATGTACCTATAAAAAGGTTTTATCCCCCTTCTTAACTGAGTTGGCTATCTTTTCCTCAGTTTGGGCCTTTGCTGTTGTCACTGCCTTCCCAGCTTCCTTTTGCTTTAACTGATACAGTTATCTGTCCTGCTCCTTCTGTGATTCCTTGTACTTCCTGAATGCTTTCTTTTTCTCTTGAACCTTCACTGCCACTTCCTTTGAGAACCATAGTGGTTTCTTAATCATTTCATTTTGTTTATTTGCTTCACACAAAGGCTTGTTACCTCTGTGATGGCAGTTTTTATTATTCCCCATTGTTCTTCCACCCCTCCTTCCTGCCTATTTGCTAATGCATTCCTTAGGCACTCACCCATTTTGGCAAAGTCAGCCCTCCTAAAGTCCAGTACTTTTGCCTTTGTATGGCTTGACTCTATTGCTGTGTTTATTGTGAACCACACTGTTCGATGGTCGCTAGTTCCCAGATGGCTATCCACTTCTACATCTGTGATCCTCTCTTCATCTCCATTTGAGAGAACCAGGTTTAAGATTGCTCCCTCTCGAGTGGGCTTCAATACTGGTTGTCTAAGGCATGCCCCCTGTAGGGCATCTAGAATAACCCCACTCTTTGAAGTGGCTGCTGCAACTGCACTCCATTTAACATCTGGCATATTCAGATCACCCATCAGCAATATCTCCTCTTTTTCTGCTATTCTACGTATACTTTCTATCATTTCCTTGTCCATTTCCTTCCCTGAGAAGGGGGTCTGTATACAACCCCTGTGCGGATTGTGGTGCCATTGCTGGTCTCCAAATTTACCCACAGTGCTTCTTCTCCTCCCTGTTTTCCTTTTTGTTCTGTTGCTTTGATTCCTTCCCTTATGTAAAGAGCTACTCCTCCTCCTCTTTTATCCTCCCTGTCCCTCCTGTAGATCGTGTATCCTGGTATGTTTACGTCCTAGTCGTGGTTTTTTGTGTACCATGTTTCTGTGTCTGCCACGATATCCAGATGTTCCTCCTCCATCAAGGCCACTAATTCAGGAAGCTTGTTACTCAGACTACGGGCATTGGTACTCATTGCTCTCCATTTCTTGATGGCTTTACCTTCTTTTTTCAGCATCCCCCACTGACCTTTCTACCTGGGTCTTTTTCTCATTTAGTACCCTGTTTTGTAGGGAGAGGTTGGGATTTTGCTGCTGCTTATCAGTGCCTCTCCCCTTGACTAGTTTAAAAGCTTGCCAATGAAGCATTTAAACCGATTGCTCAAAAGGCTTGTTCCTTTCCTGGACAGATGCAGACCATCCTGCCAGTATAGGCTGGTGTCCCTCCAGGTGGAACCCCAGTCCCCAATGAAGCCAAACCCCTGTGCTCCACACCATTTTTTTAACCATTCATTAAACTGCATGGTGCAAAGTACCCTTGCCTCTCTCATGCCATTGACAGGCAGCACCTCAGAGAAGGATACTGTGTGTGCTACTTGTCTTAGGCCCCTCCCCAATTCTACAAAGTCCTTCTGCACTACTCTAATCTCATGATGAGCCAAGTCATTTGTCCCTAGGTGGACAATGACTTCCAGCTCAGACTCCCGTGCAGCTGTTCTCGTGATCCTGAGGATGCGCTTCCTGTCCCTCCAAGCCATGGCACCAGGCAGGCACCTTACTTCAGTTTTCCCTGCTCCCCCCAGTTCTATCCCCCTAATAATTGAGTCCCCCATCAGGAGCTCCTTCCTTTCCTTGTGGTGTCCTCTGCCTCCTTCCTGTGGGCCTCCCTTGTAACAATTGTCCTCAGCCTCCTTAGTCTCCTCTGTGGGTGCATCCATAGGGGAGCTATGCTCCCCCAGAATGATGTATGTATTGTGGAAGTGGAACAACTGACTGGGTGTGCCTCTGTTCCACCATCCTCACCCTCCCTGAGCCCACTGTAGTTCAACTGCTATGCTTTCTTCACAACCTCTGAGGTAGTGGTGGTAGTTCTGGTGCTCCCTGGATGGGGTAGGTTCCCTTCCTACCATCCAGTGTAGCCTGGGGGAAGGTTCCCTTACTACTGTCCAGTGTGGCCTGAAGATGGGCAACTTCTTCCCTCAGGGCAGAGAGTTGTCTGCAAATAGGGCAGCATCTCAACCTCCAGAAAGACTCCCGGAAGACTGCTGCCCCACAGCCATTGCATTGCACTACTCCCCACATGTTTATCTACTTTTTTTGTGTGTGTGATTGGTTTGTTATATAGAAATATATATATTATACAATGTGTATGCTTATATTGTCAGTGCAGTGTGCTAGAGAGGATACGACAGTGATATGCACCTTGCACTCTTGAGGAAATGATGTCAGAACCCCAGGTATAAAGGAACTATTTCCAGGGTGGGTGGGGTGAGGGTGGGAAGGGTTGAGCCTAAACTGTGCCCTCACAAACAATCAGCTAAAAGCTCTGACCCACCGCTGCAGATGAGTGCCTTCTTGTCAGCAAGATCCCTACACAACAATTTGACAGAGAAAATACTCTGCTAATCAAACAGAGAAAATCCAGACATCCAAGTCAGACACAGGTAAACCTCCCAGCCCCAAAACAGCCTGGTGGTTTGTGCTCTGAAAGCAGTCAGTCCCAAAATAAGTCAGCTGTGCTTTAAACTCTTCCTGCACTGAAAATCTTAAGAATTGTAACAAACGTAAAGCTAGATCCGCCTCCCTCTGTTGCTTGAAAGACTGTTTTTTCCTGATAATTCTAAGTTCCTTATTTCACCTTTCAGTTAGAAGTAGCCTCCACTTGCAGAATATTTGCTACAAATCAAAGACAATTGTAAGGTTCACCTCCCTCTGTTGTGAGCACAACTCGCTTTCTTGCAAATCCTATGTTGAGTATTGCAGCTTCCAGCCAGAGGTAGTTTCACTTGAAAAATATTAGCTGTCCCTGTTTGTGAGCACAAGGTCCAGTATTGCCTTCTGCTGAGTTGGTTCCATGGCCAGTTGCTTGAGGAAGGCACCTTGAAGGGAGTACAGGATAAATCTGCTTCTAGTTGATGCTGCTGCTGGGATGCTCCAGTCCACATCTGGAATACTGAAGTCTCCTACCAGTACTACCTCAACCATGTCTGCCATCCTTTGGATGGCTAACATCAGCTCCCTATCTGTTTCTTCCTTCTGGGCTGGTGGTCTATAGACCACACCTGTGCAGATGGCTGGCCCCATTTTCCTTTCCAGCTTAACCTACAGTATCTCTCCCCTATTGTGTTTCTCCTGGATCTCTGTGGCCCTTATGTCATTTTTCACATACAGTGCCACTCCTCCTCCCTTCCTCCCTGCCCTGTCTCTTCTGAATATATTGTAGCCAGGTATGGCCATCTCCCAGTTGTGGTTATCATTACACCAGCTTTCAGTGATGGCCACAATGTCCAGGTCTGACTGCACCATGACAGCCTCCCAGATCTTCCATCTTGTTGCTAAGGCTCCTGGCATGCACGCATGGCTTTCCATGATTTGACCTCCTTAGATTGTTTTGCTGTTCTACTCCAGCCCATTTTTTGGTTGTCCTTTATCCCTGGTTCTCCTTGCTGTCTGCCCTTCTGCTGATTTTTGCCCCTTTTCTACCTATCCACCGCTTGGGCACTAATCTCCATCTTTTGCACACTGCTTTGTTGAGATATCCACTCTTCTAGTTCACTGGTTCCACTGCTAGTTGTGAAGGGTGAGCAAGTAGATACCCTCCTTGCTGGCCTGCCACCCCCCCTTGGCTAGTTTAAATGCTTGTCAATGTAGCATTTAAACTTATCATTGAGTGCTTGGATTCCCCTCCAGGATGGATGCAGTCCGTCAGGCTTGAACAAACCTCCATCCCTCCAGGTGGGTCCCCAGTCACCAATGAATCCAAACCCTTCCTCACAGCACCAGTTCCTCAACCATGAGTTAAAGTTCCTGGTGCATGCACCCCATGCTCTCCCGTGCCTCTCGCAGGTAGTACTTCTGAGAAGGTGACAGAAGTAGCTACTTGCTTGAGACCCCTCCCCAATTTCCTAAACTCTTCATGAACTTCCTTTGGCTCCCCCATTTGCCAGGTCATTAGTACTTAGGTGGATAATGGCATCCAGTTCACCCTCCCATCTTGCCTTCCCAGTGATCCCCAGGATCTTCCTTCCATCCCTCCATGCTGTGGCACCTGGTAGGCACCTCACCTCCCTGTCCTCCCCCTCCCCCTCCTGTGTTCCTAGTTGGATCCCTCTTATGATGGAGTCCCCCACCAGGATTCACTTCCTTCTCCTCTGGGGTCCACTGCTTTCCTCGCTGAGGTCACCTCCTTGGCTAACCTCCACATCCTTTCCTTCCACTTCTCTGAGTACCTCTAGTAGGTTGCCCCCATTTGCCAGTGTGGCATATAAGTTCTTGAGTGGAATAGGATCTGGGATGTGCCTCTGCCTGACCGTCTTAACCTGTCCTGAGCCCACTGTCATCCAAGTGCTCCTTGTTCTCGGCATCCTTTGAGGCAGGGGCATTGGACTGGGTAGTCTCTGGATAGGGGTGATGGTACTTCTGACCCAGTTTACTTCCACTCTGAGTCTGGCTACCTCATCCCACAGTCCAGAGAGATGCATGAAGATAGGGCAGCACCTCAGTGTCCAGAAGATCTGCCTGAATATGGCTGCCCCGCAGCTACTGCATAGCACCACTCCCCACATTATACTGCAATTATACTTCTATTCCACTACTTGTCTGTTACTGAAGCTCTCCTAGTTACCTTTTTTATTAAGTTACTGTCCTAAAAATCCTGCCACTGATCCTCAGACACTTTTCTTTAAAAAAATAATAAATAAATAAATAAATAAATGAGTCAAAAGATTTGTCGTGCTGAGGGTGGGCTTCTTCCCCTTATTCCCCTCCTACTCCACACCCCCTACTATACCCTATGTTTATCTCCTGTCATTCAGATTTAACAGGGCATATAATTAAGAGTTGGGGGAAGGGGGTGTGAAAATTTGTAGCAATTAAAGACAGCAAAGAAATACTCCACCACTACGTTTTAAATTTTCAACAGCCCAAAAACAATTCTAAGTAAAGACAGCAAAGAAATTACAGTGCCACTAAAAGACCACAATCTAAGTTTAATAACAAAAATAGCAAGTACAAGTTACTGTAAAGCACTGAAATGAATATGTTTCCTTCCCCTTCTGGCTTTTTTCTGAGAAAACAAAAATCACTTGCTACCTCAACTCTGACTAAGCTCCACCTCCAGTTATCATGTAGCTGAGGTCAGAGGCCAGACAATTAGCACCCCTCACCCAGACTACAGGGCAAGTCAGACAAGCCAAGACTAAATTTGCAGCAATTAAAGGCAGCAAAGAAATACACCACCTCTACGTTTTAAATTTTCAACAGCCCCAAATCAATTCTAAGTAAAGACAGCAAAGAAATTACAGTGTCACTAAAAGCCCACAATCTATGTTTAATAACAAAAATAGCAATTACCAGTTACTGTAAAGCACTGAAAAGAATATGTTTCTTTCCCCTTCTGACTTCTTCCCTTGAGGTATTTGAAAGTTTCTATCATGTCCCCCCTCTCCCTCCTTTTCTTGATGCTATACATCTTTAGTTCCTTTAGTCTTTCTTCATATGTCTTCTGATGCAGACCCTGCATCATTTTGGTTGCCCTCCACTGGACAGCCTCCATCCTGTCTATGTATTTGCGGAGATGGGGTCTCCAGAATTATGCACTTGGGCAAAAGAAATCCAAGACAAACTTATACTCTTTGTTGTACAAGTCTGTGTGTGGCCAAAATCAAAAGGGACTTCGATATAAATATATCCCATGATCTTGGTACTGCAAATCAGATTAATGCTGCTATTGCCAAAACCAATAAGGTAATATGGGCAATCAAAAGAAACATTGTAAATAGACATAGAAATGTAGTGATACCCCAAAACAGAGTCTATGTTCGCCTTCACTTACAATACTTTTCTCAACTATGGTGTCCATCTAAGATGGGTAAAACTACCAACTTTCTGAGGCCTCAAACTGGGATGGTCCATCCTGACCATGACCCCCCCAACCCCACCGTGTCACTCCCATGGGCACCACCACAGACAATGCTGCACACAATCAATGAAGTTTTGCTGCTTGCTCTAGCCATGCTGCCCCACAGTAGCACCAGTAGCAAACATCCCGATTAAAACAATACACCAAAACTGCAACAAATTCCAAACCATGATATACAGAAAGTTCTTTGGAAGCAAACCTGTGCTAAATTGTGATCAGACATTTGTGCTGCATGTATTGCTCCTCCTGACAGTCCCATCTAACCCTCTTACACGCACCTCATTTGCAGCAAACTTCACTTCAGTGACTCCTACCACCACACTACATTGTTTTCACACACTTCCCTACAGCTGATCAGGTTCAGGTACATTAGTTCCTTGCTGCCAGTCTCTTCTCTGTCAGGAGTCCCTCTCAGCTACTGGCAGGCAGACGTCCACATGCACTCATTTGCACTACTACTCAGTCTAATCTAACAGGAAGGAACATGCCTTATTGTGCTCCCACTGACATGCTTGCAGTGCAACATAGGCACAGGGACTGAAGTTGCAAACTGCTGTCCAGCCCGAGCAGCACCACAGTGGTGCTGAAATAACTGTCATTCACAGATTAGCAGTCAGCAAAAAAAAAGGGGGACACAACTGGGACAAGTAAGCAAAAACTGGGAGAAAAGTGACATTGTGCAAAACTTATGGGGGCACTGGGACATGCTGCCTAAAATAGGGACTGTCCTGGGAAATAGGGACTGTTGGTAGCTTTAAAGATGGGAGATAAAAAAATCTCAAGAGGGTTAAAAGGAAATTCAATAAAGGTATTGGGGCATAGGGGATCTAGCATATGAGGAGGGTTTACAAGCACTGAATCTTATGTTACTTGAAACTAGATGTATCAGAGGAGATCTGGTTTTTATGTTTGATGTGATGCCAGACCCTTATCTGCTGACAGACTTGGGGATTTCTTTTTAGAATCATGACAGAGATACCAGAGGACATCCTCTACAGATAGTAGGGAAGAACTTTAACTCCAAAAAACAGAACTACTTCCTTACTCCTAGAATTGCAAACCCACAGAATGTCCTTCCACTCGAAATAGTTACAAACAAAATGAAGCAGGAATTCAAAAATAAACTGGATAGGTGTATACTGTGTGGAAAAACACTTGGTTAGTACAAAGAATGAATCTTTAGGAGCATTTTGGGCCATTTTGCCCTCTAGCGTCCCACCAACCATGGTAAGAAACATAGCATGAATCATTTGTAATCATCTCTTTGGAATTCCATTCAGTCCTAGATTCTTTTTTTTTCCATAAAGCTCTTTGCTTTGTGATCATTGCAGGTGGGCTCTCTGCTCTGTTCCCACATCCCTTGTCCAGCAGCAACCTCCCCAGCACTCACCAGATCCAAGGACATCCACTGACTGCCCACATGGTGGGGCCAGGAAGGGGATGGGCATCCTTCCCCACCTGGAGATGCTCATCCAGTGAGGGACTGATGGTCCAGGTGGTGGTGCAGGGAAGGGGTAGTAAGGCAGACAGGGCTTCATCCTACCTGCACCAAAGTTTCTTTTGTTTTCTCCCCTAGTATCCCGGCTCATAAGTGGATGCATGTGGAGGTGCACACATGCTATGGAACAATGACCTCTCCAATCTATGCCGTTTGAACACTGGCACTACCCCAGGCCTCCTCATGGTGGCAGGAAAGGGCCAAGTCTCACTCTGGCAGATGTGTCTCTCAGACTTTGATCCTCTCCCCGGCCAACCCCCAGTGACCTAAGCATGTTCTCGAGCCCTCTGGAATAGTAGGAGATAAGCAGTCCAGCACCTCAGCCCTCCACGCCACTGGACCGGTACTATTTTACCTTCTGATGCATGCATCTTTTTAACAGCCTGGTTCAGTTTACACTGAAAAGAGCTCACAAACTGCATCACAGCCTAATATATTTGATTTCAGAAAAATTGCTTAGTTCCTCAAGGGCCTTGCTAATAGTTCATGAAGAGGACATAATCTCAGTGAGAGCTCCCCGTTGCAACCATTGGTTCTAGTGACCCTGCTATTTCCAGACTCAGGCTATGAAAGACACATCTGTCTAGAAGACCCTTTTTTGGAGTAGTTGAACCTTCCAATGAAGAGGTTGTCTCCTTTTTTCTTTTAATTTGCTGCTGTGACTTTTGAAATCCCACCTTCATAGCATCATTTAATTTTTTTAAGGGTGATAGCATATCAAAGCAACACAGAGCACTGCTGCTGCATAGCAGCATTTTGGAACTCAAAATGTAACTTTTTTTGAAGTGTATTTTTGGAAGTTAAGGATTCCATTCCCAGAACACTGGTTGTGTAGAATTCACCTCCCGAAAATCAGAAACAGTCCTACTTCTCATTTTAAAAACATTGGGGGTAAAGTCTTTAGAATGTTTCTTAAGAATATTGAAAGGGACATGCTATAGCTGTTTTATTCTGAAACTAAAGTACTAGCTTTGAACAGTCACTCCATCTTCCCAGTAAGACAACCATTTTATAACCCTGGCCTTGGTTCTCTAATTGTTTCTCTAATTGTATCTATTCCCCTAGGGAGGCAAACTTCAAGAACTACACCTTCATCCAGCGAAACGAAGAGTTTTCAAGGGGAAAAGGCCTAGACGTAGGTGCTCGAGCCTGGAAAGGAAACAATGTGCTACTCTTCTTCTGTGATGTGGACATATACTTCACTTCTGACTTTCTCAACTCATGTAGGATGAATGCACAGCCAGGTAGTGGACCTTTGGGGGAGGGTATCACTCATAGAAACATAGACTTTGATGGTAGATAAGGACCACTTGGCCCACCTAGTCTGCCCATTTCCCTATCTATTAGATAAACTGCAGATCCTAGTTATCCAACAGCCTACTTCCTCCTACCTGCCACTAGAATTGCTATATGTCTGTCCCACGCATCCTTGAATTCTCTCACTGTTTTTGACCCTACAACCTGCTCAGGAAGGCTGTTCCATGTGTCCACCACCCTCTCTGAGAAAAAATACTTCCTCACATTACCCCTGAGAGATCCCCCCCCTCTATCTTCAAATTATGCCCCATTGTTCCTGCATATCTTTTTTTTTGAAAGATGCTACCCTCTTGGACTTTGTTGATTCTTTTGAGGTACTTTAAAGTTTCTATCATGCCCCCCCCTTTCCTTGAAAGTATACATATTAAGCTCCTTTAGTCTCTCTTCATATGACTTCTGGTGCAGACCCTGCACCATTTTAGTTGCCCACCTCTGGACTGCCTCCACCCTGTCTATGTCCTTGCGGAGAAGAGGGCTCCAGAACTGCACACAGTACTCTAGATGGGATCTCACCAACTGTCTGTACAGAGGGATAACAAGTCAACCTCCTGTTTTCTACTGCTGATGCCTCTCCCTATGCATCCCAGTATCCCCCCATCCCTCCTTACTGCCTTCTCAGATTGCTTTCCTACCTTTAGATCATCTGATATGACTACCCCCAGGTCCCTTTCCATTTTGTTGGTGTTAGTACCTCCCCCCATTATGTACTCTTCCCTTGGGTTTTGTTTCCCAGGTGCATTGCTTAGTACTTCTTTGCATTGAATCTAAGCTGCCATATGTTTGACCATTCCTCCAACCTTGTCAAGTCCCTTTTATCCTTTTCACACACCCCCCCGTGTATCAGCCCTGTTGCAGTTGTTTGTGTCATCTGCAAAGAGGCATACTTTTCTTTCCAGTCCCTCCACAATGTCACCTATAAAGACATTAAAGAGGACTGGTTCCAGCACTGAATCCTACCATACCCCACTAGTAAGGCCCCTTTCTTTGGAGTGGACTCCGTTTACTATTACCCTCCACATCCTTTTTTGTTCAGTCAATTTTTTACCCAGGCTACTACCCTGGGACCTACTCCCAACTTGCTAACTTGTTTATTAATCTTTTGCGCAGGACTGTGTCAAATGCCTTGCTAATGTCTAGGTAGGTCACGTCCACAGCCACTCCCTGATCTACTACTTTGGTCACCCAGTCAAAGAAATCTATTAGATTTGTCTGACATGACCTTCCTGCTGTGAATCCATGCTGCCTTGGGTCCTGTGCCCTGCTGGCCTCTAGGTATGCAACAATTCTTTCTTTCAGAAGTGATTCCATCATTTTCCCTACCACTGAGGTCAGACTAACAGGTCTGTAGTTTCCTGCCTCTGTCCTGCTCCCAGTGTTGTGAAGGGGAATCACATCCACCCTCCTCCAGTCCTCAGGTACCACACTATTCTCCCATGATTTGTTAAAAAGGGTAGTCAATGGTGTCACTAGGTCTCCCCTTAGTTCTTTTAGAATTCTGTAGTGAATCCTGTCAGGCCCCATTACTTTATCCACCTTCAGTTTTAGGAGTTTTTTCTGGGCCCTTTCTTCGGCGAATGGACTGGTATCGACCCCCCTATCCAGAGTGCTTCTATTGTTTGGTTTAGGTACCTTCTCATCCTTCTCTTTTGTGAATACTGAGCAGAAGTATTTGTTCAGTATCCCTGCTTTTTCACTGTCACCCTCTGCCCACTCCCGCCCTTCCCTTTATTAAGCGTTACAATCTCTCCCGTGGTCTTTCTTCGCTTCCTAATGTACCTATAAAAGGTTTTATCCCCCTTTTTAACTGAGTTGGCTGTCCTTTCCTCAGTTTGTGCCTTTGCTATTCTGACTGCTTTCCCCACTTCTTTCTGCTTTAACTAGTACAGTTCTCTGTCCTTCTCCTTCTGTGTTTCATTATAGTTCCTGAATGCTATTTTTTCCTCCCTATCCTTCCCCACCACCTCTTTTGAGAACAATAGTGTTTTTTTTCTTAATTTTGTTTTGTTTTATTTATTTGCTTCACACAAAGGCTTGTTGCATCTGTGATGGCATTTTTGATTTTTTCCGCATTGTTCCTTCACCCCTCCTTCCTGTCCTTTTGCTAATGCTTTTCTGAGGCACTCTCCCATTTTGCCAAAGTCAACCATCCTAAAGTCCAATACCCTCACTTTTGTATGGCTTGACTCTATGGCTGTGTTTATCATGAACCACACTGTTTGGTGGTCACTTGTTCCCAGATGGCTACCCACTTCTAGATCTGAGATCCTCTCTCTGTCCCTGTTTGAGAGTATCAGGTCTAAGATTGCTTCCTCCCGAGTGGGTTCCAAGATTAGCTGTCTGAGGCATGCCACCTGTAGGGCATTGAGAATGACCCTGCTCTTGAATGAGGCTGCAGCAAAGGTGCTCCAGTTAACATCTGGCATATTCAGGTCCCCCATCAACAATATCTCCCCTTTTTCTGCCATTCTAAGGATGTCTTCTATCATTTCCTTGTCAGTTGCCTCCCCCGAGACGGGGGTCTGTATACAATGCCTGTGCAGATTGTGGTGCCATTTCTGTCTCCAGGGTGACCCACAGTGCCTCCTTTCCTCCCTGTTTACCCTTTAGTTCCATTGCTTTGATCCCTTCCCTTACATAGAGAGCTACTCCTTCTCCTCTTTTACCCTCCCTGTCCCTCCTGTAGATTGTGTACCCTGGTATGTTGACATCTCAGTCATGGTTCTCTGTGTACCATGTTTCTGTGACCGCCACAATATCCAGGCATCTCTCTTCCATCAAGGCCACTAGTTCAGGGAGCTGGTTACCCAGACTGTGTGCATTGGTACTCATCACCCTCCATTTTTTGATGGCCTTACCCCTTTTAGCCCCATCCCTGTCCTTACTGCCTTTGCCTTTTTCTCCATTTACCCCTGTTGACTTCTCTTAAGGTCCTCAGTCCTAGAATTATAAATGAGATCATGTTCCTTGAAGATTAAACAAATATACAATAGTGTATGGACTACCATACACAACAAGGCTTTGTTTCCATTGAGAGGTTGATAGGGCATTATTGGTACCTTAAGAGTGAAACTCGAGAGATCCCGGCTATCCTCTCAGCCCTGAGATTGAAGCACATACTGAGCTGTGCATGGATGTCCATGTTCTATTTTTATAGTATATAGGCAATCATACTAAAATAAATGTTCTTAGTCACCGCGGTGCTGCTACCTGACAGAGTTAACGTGTTCCACGAATGGATGCTGTTGTTTTGGTTTTATCTGTAATGTGCACAGCAACACTTTATAACATGCACAACAAGAACTCTGAACTGGCCATTTTCCACGCACAAGGGGCAACCATACATTATAAGTTGTAGGCAGGCCCAGTGGGCTCTGGGGAAGGTGGGAGGGAGGATGTGGGCTGCCTGTCATTCACCCCTTCCCCAGCTGGTCATCCATGGAGCATCACTGGCATCAGCTGTGAAAGCAACTGCTCTCCCAGCCAGTGTATGGATGCACACATGGCAACCCCAGTTGTCAGGATGGTGGGGGGAAGGGGAGGGGTATCAATTGTAAGGGGCACATAGAAAAAAATATGGGAGCATAGGCAGAGAATATGTAATATGTATCATATTTGCCTGAAGAAAAGGAGCCTTACATGGGACATGATCTCAGTCTTTTGCATACTGGAGAGTATGGACAGGATGACCAAGATGTTGGATGTGGTGGGTTCCAGCAGAATGCAGGGACACACCAAGAAGTTCCCAGGTAGTCAATTCAAGGTTAACATTAGGAGGCAGTTCTTGTCCCAGAGGGCAGTGAACCTATGGAACAGCCCACTAGAGGGGACAGTGGACATGAATGCAGTACTGGCCTTCAAAGTAACCCTGGAAAAATGTTCTGCTTGCCAAGTGACTAACAGGCCTTGTGTGGTAGGGAGGTGGGACATTTCTATTAATTAGTACATGTTTACATAGCATCTTGTTGGTTCTTGCTTATGAAGTAGGAGGGAGGCAGACTAGATGAACCTATAGTCCATTCTAACCTTGAAGAGCTAGTGTAGTGCCTGGAATGAATTACAACTTTAAGAAGTAGTGAGCTATCACTTAACATATTTGAAGTATTTTTTTCTTTTCCATTATGTTAATTAGAAGATTTTCTACCTGACAATTCTAGGTGTGATGTGTGGAACAGCACTCTACCAAGAGGCTGCCGTAGTTCAATTCCTCCCTAAACATCATCAGCATTGTGACCTCACTGATTGCGACATCACTAGTAACCAAGAAGGTCCAATCTTCTGCTTCTTTATTGGTAACTTGTGACACATGTTACCAGCTAAGCAGCAGGGCCTGTGATTTAACAATGAGTGAGGTCAAATGCTGATGATGTAAAGCAAGGGACAGAATTAAATATATCTGCTTCCAGGTAAAGCACTGCTTTTCACATTACATTCAATGCTATTGGGTAGAAAACCATCTAAGGAGCACTTAGAAAAAGAAAAAAAAACTTAAGAAATGAAAAGAAATAAGGGACTACTTTTGAAAATTACTTAAATTTTCTGCCTGCTAATGTTGGTGCTACTAGCTCTTTAAATTACTGTTAATATGTCACATACGTTATTTTGGCCAATATTTGCAGAGTTCAGGGATCCAGATTGATCCTCTGCTGCTTTCCTGTATTGGTATAAATGGGCTGTGGGTGGTATTTCTCTTACATGTACCTACAATCCTGACCTACATTTCTAGGGCTCTAAAAGGGACACTGTCAACCACTTTTGCATCATATTATTTCTAGATGAAAACCCACATTTTATGATTGCTTGCCTTCTCTAAAATCAATTGATGTTGTCAGTTGCTTTATTTGCTTCCTTTCTTTGTAGAACTGAAATATGTGTTAAATATGTAATTATACCCAACTGTGATCCATGATCTACTCTTACTGCATACTTCCTGAACATTAGGAACACCCCAGATAGTGCAGCCACTCATAATGCAATAGTCTCTTCTGCTCTCACTGCATCATGAGTGGCTAGACTGTGCTGGGGGTGTTCCCAAAACCAGGAAGGGTGCAATGGTGAGTAGATCAAGGACTGTACACAAACATGATTTTGTGTGGTAACACTAGTATAGTGGCCAGTCTGTTTTTCACTTGTAAAAGGTAAAAGGAATCCGAATCAGAATCACTACCAGCTACACCAGCAAATTCTACAAAATGAGAGCATTCAGAAACTGGGCTTTTTAAAGCAGCAGTGCAATTAATTTTTTTTTCTGAAAAAAGCTAGTTTCCGGTACAGTTAATACAAAATATTAGCATACCTGTCAAATATACTTTTCTGGGTACCTCCTGTGCAGTGCACCATGAGTTTTTTTTTTTATTTTGTTTATTTTCTTGATCTTAACTCTGGCCAGGTCTACAGTGCTATTTTAAGACAAGTGTTGCAGCTTTTCTTTAGAAAAAAATAAATTAAAACCTTTGTTCATATTTTGGTGGAACTAGAAAATTTTACCACCAAATAAAACTGGAAGATGCCTGGAATGATTTATAATGGAAAAATGGTAGTTCAAATTGTTTGACCAATTTTGTTGCACTGCTGCTTTAAACTCAAGACACTCTGACCCAGATATTCAAAGCTTTGTGCGGTGCGCAAACTGTTTGTGTGGGGTTAGCATGGGATAAGCACGGGTCTGTCATATTCAAAAGGCCAAATAGCATTCGCAAACTGCATTAGCACCGGGCAAACCATAATTATATGCAAGGGGCAAAGTGTACATGAATACAGGCGCTATGAGATATTCAGCGACTAGCACCACGCTGAGGTGTTTAGCGTGACTTAGCGTGACCAATAGTATGGTACAAATTACCACCCAGGAAAAGCTAGTCTTAACCCTGGGCAAATAGTTTTGTGCTACAGTGTTGCTTTGTGTGGTGTTTGCGTGGCTTTTGCGTGGCGTGCACGACCCTAACATATGATTATGACACTTAGAAAATGCCAGACATGGAGGACACAAGCTGCTCACTGATGGCACCATCATGATGTCAACAGCTGCCACCAGTCCCTGCCAAGCACAGGCAGTAAGGGGTGATCTGGCCCACAGGGGACATCATGGTTGTGTGGCCATACAGCACACACCTGCAGACCATACGTCTGTGGTGATCAACAGATGCCAGCACACACATGCAGCACTGTGGGCATGGTGGCCATTGAGGGGAGGGTGTACGGGTGGCCAGACCTCACCACATCCCAGGTATGGCCACAAGGCTGGGACACATCATGCAGTGCACATGGGCCAGTAGTGGGAATACCGTACCACTTGTGTGCCCAGCCACACACCGCACAACTGTACAGATGCCACAGCACACACAGCCAGCTATGTATATGTCACTGTGGGCATCCCATGCCACAGGTGCAGCATCTGTGGATCACACAACAGCATAACAGTACTGTCCACTGTCAGTAATCACCTGCAAGCTGGGTCAGTCACTGTGTACAGTAAAGTGGTCATAACTGCCCTACATACCATAAGCATTGTTGTGTCCCTCACACTACAGGCCCCCTTGATACTGTAGTGTCTGTTGTGCACTGTAGCACAACCTACAGTGTGATGGTTGCATGCAGCACCACCACCACCACCTGTGCCTATGCTGTGTTGTCCCCTGGGGTACTATATGCTAGGCTTTGCTGTACTGTTCACTTGTAGCCTGCAGCTATCATCATGCACTGCCTAATTGACCTACGGGTGGAGCTGTGGTCAGACCTGGCCAGCCCCTGTACTTCCAGACTGACCTATAGGTGGAGCTGTGGGACACAGCAGTAACACTGGGCAAACTCCGTGCAAATCCGGGCATAATGGGATGCTAAAGTGGCTGTTTGCCCAGAGACTACCTAAGTAGGCTCATTTGCATGTCACTTTTGAATATGGCAAAGTTTAGCGCCAGGCAAATGTGTTTGCACTGGGCAAACAGCTTAGCTCTGCACTAATCCTGCACAAACGTGTTAGCTCCGCACAAACGGTTTGGGGAATATTATACTGTTTTTCACACTGTACTTTTCCATAGGCTGCTCCCTGCAGCTGTACTGGGTCCACGCTTTTGCTGGAACACACATTGGCCACATAAGTCACCTCTACCTACCTTCACATCGCTGTGCACTGTGTTGCTGTTGTGGTCTGCCCTTCCTGGTTGATATATTCAACTGTCTTATTCCAGGGCTACGTTTGCTCTGCACTCCCAGCCCAGTTTGCCTGGTCTCATTCTCATGCTATATTCAGAGGCTGTTTGCCCTGGGCTATTCCTTTTGAATATAGCTTGCTTTCTGCTCCGGGCTAACTTTGCCCACCAGGCAGTGCTAATTTAGCCCCGGAGCAAAGTTTTGAATGTCTGGCCCCCTGAATTCTAAGGAGGTTGACAGTATGACTTTTATTCCCTCTTGAATAATTCAAAAAGACCCAATAAAACCCTTCCTTATGGAAGAAGTAGACACAGCTTGCATTGTGGTGTGAGGGCTGAACAGATCACTTCTTTGGAGTTGGGGGGATGAGTCTCCACAAGATTAGGCATTAATATACTGTAGCACCAAGTTCTTCATCAGGGGCTATATGTATATCATGCCGGCATTTACAACACTGGAATTTAGTATCAGTAAATTAGAAATGGAGTATCAGGAAATTAGAAGTGGAATAGCAAGAAGTCCATCCATACAGATAAAAGGAGAGGGTGATGGGTTACTGTAGGCCTCTGTCTCACCCACACAATACTGTACTCAAAGCATAATGATACTGTTGGGGAGCGTGAGTACCTTTTCACAATATTTGGTGAGTATTTATACTCGACACCCCAGATACTTGGCTATTTGCTGTTTGGCTAGTCATCCTAAAATAAGTAAAAACCAAAAATCAACTTCAATAAACTCTCTATTCCTTCCCAGGGGGGCAGGACTTGTCTTTCAGCCACCCACCTCCCCACTGTACAGTTCTCCCTCCTTCCTCTCCCTGCCCTGTTCTCTGACAGTAGTTTGAAGAAAAAAAATCTGTCAGCTCCAGACATTGCGCAAGGAGCCTAAGCTATCTTTCCAACTCCCCACCTTCTCTTGCCCAAGCCCCTAAAGTCACCAAGTATGCATTTTATCCAAGTTACCCTACCCGACCCCCAAACCTAAATTTGGAGGGGGGGGCAATCAATCTTACAATAGGCTAGCTCAGCCTCCTCTCTATCCCAAAGCATACCTTCCTGCAAGTCTAGTCTACAGATTTAAGGTTGATTAGCTTAGAGGCACTGGAGGTGCATATGACTGAGAGCGGGGGAGATTCACTCTCTGTCATTCATAATGCTAGGATGACTCTTCACCATGTATTATCAATGACGCAGGTTACTTGACTCCCCCATTCATGCACACCTTCCTGCTCCACTATGCTTGTCAATCTAATAACTAGATGAGACACAAGGAAGGCACACTTTAGGTTAATGAGGAGGGCTGAGCAAGTCGGTTGTAAGTTTGATTGGCCCTTCAAATCATGATTTGGGAGATACAAGGGGGCTATATTGATAAAATGCATATTTGGTGACTTTGAGGGACTCGGACTAGGGAAAATGAGGAGCTGCAGACAAGGTGTCAGCTCCTGGTGCAGTGGTAGGAGCTGACAATACTTTTTATGTTTGCTTGCACGCATGTGCAAGAAACATAGTGCCATCATCCGAGTTTTCCAGAGGTGTGTCAGCCTCTTCCAATTCAGTCAGTGAGTTTGCAGGCACAGTTGCAGTGCTCCAATCACTGCTCCAGCTGTCTATGACAGCTGAAAATGTAGTGGCATACAGTTGAAAGGGAAAGCTCCACTTCAGTGAGCAGAGCTCCCCCCCTCAACACGCACGCATGCATATTGTGTGCTCACGCGCTCCCCACCACGCACATACTGTATAGCCGATGGGGGTGCCCAATGCCCCATCAGCTCCATGCCACCCCCCCAAAAAAAAGCTTTCCAGGTGCCACGCTGGGAGCCCACCCCATTATGGCACAAGTCCATATGGCCAACGGGGGTGCCCAGTCCCCCGTCGGCTCCAGCCCCCCCAAACAGCCTTACAGCTGCCATGCTGGGAGCCCTCCCCGCATGGCACAGTTCATGGCTGATGGGGGTACCCAACCCCCATCGGCCCAGCCCCCAAACAGTTTAGCTACATGCTGGGAGCCCACCAGCATGGCAAACGCTCTGTCGCCTTCCTTAAAAAAAAAAAAAAAACCTGTAAAAATTAAACATTCCTCAGCATTCTCCTGGCCCACCCACTGTGCACCCTTCCTCCCCACCCCTCACCCCATACTTACCTCCGGAGTCTGGCGCAACAATCTTTGGTGGACCTGGAACACGTCTGCACTCTTCAAAGCCGACCGCGAACTGAGGAAATGCCAGTAAGCTGTATAATGTAATAGATAGGGTTTTTTCAACTTTGCTGCATATCTTGACATTTTTTGGAATTTTTGCACCAAATTTTCAACATGGGGTTTTTGGGACCCCTTCTCGTAAATGCTGTCACTGTTATGGCGTTAATCGGGCTCGAAGGGTGATTTCGCAGTCACTGCGTGAAATCACCTTTTGGGACCAATTAATGAAATGACACTGCCAGTGTTCATAAGGCGGGCTCTCAAAAAGCCTATTTTGAAAATTTGGTTGAAAAATTCCTAAAAATGACTGTTTTACGAGTGTGCATTGTGCAGTTCCTACGCACGCTCGTAAGTTCATGAATTTTCAATATTTTCACTCCAGATTTTCAACATTGACATTTTACCACACCTCCTTATGAGCAGTATGGCTGTCATTTTTCATATCTCGCCCAAAACGTGTTTCCGCCCATGTAGTGCAGAATGGCGCATTTGGTGAGCAAAATCAATGTACGGGACACATTAAGAAAATCACGGTGACACTATTCATGAGCAGAGGTCTTAAAATTGCTATGTTGAAAATTTGGTGTAAAAATTCCTAAAAATGACTGTTTTACGAGCGTGCGTTGCAGAATTCCTACGCACACTCGTAAGTTCGCGGATTTTCAATATTTTCACTCCAGATTTTCAACATTGTTATTTTACTGCACCTCCTTATGAGCAGTACAGCTGTCATTTTTCACATCTCACCCACAACGTGTTTCCCCATGTAGCACACAATGGCGCAGTCGGTGTAAAATCAATGTATGGATACATTAAGAAAATCACAGTGACACTGGTCATGAGCAGAGGTGTTAAAATGGCTATGTTGAAAATTTGGTGAAAAATTCCCAAAAATGACTGTTTTAGGAGCGCACATTGCGCAGTTCCTACGCATGCTGGCAAGTTTGAGAATTTGTAATATTTGCACACCAGATTTTCAACAGTGACATTTTACTGCACTTCCTTATGAGCAGTACAGCTACCATTTTTCACATCTCGCCCAAAATGTGTTTCCGCACAGGTAGCACACAATGGTACAGTCAGTGTGCGAAAACAATGTTTGGGACAGATTAAGAAAATCACAGTGACACTGGTCATGAGCAGAGGTCTTAAAATGGCTATGATGAACATTTGGTGACAAAACTCCATAAAATGACTGTGTTACGAGTGAGCATTGCGCAGTTTCCACGCACCCTTGTAAGTTCATGAATTTGTAATATTTTCAGTCCAGATTTTCACCAGTGGCATTTTTCACACCTCCTTATGAACAGTACAGCTGTCATTTTCCACAACATGGCCGAAATGTGTTTTTACACTTTCAGTGCAGAAATGCGTGGTCGCTGTGGGAAATCATTGTTCGGGACAGATAAAGAAAATCACACTGACACTGTTCATGATCAGAGGTCCCAAAATGCCTGTGTTAACAATCTGCTGTAAAAAAAAAATTCCCAAACTAGTTACATTACTGGTGCACGTTGCACAGTTTCTACGCACGCTCGTGACTTCACCAGTTTTTTTAATATTTTCACAGCAGATTTTCAACATTGACATTTTTTACACCTCCCCATGAACAGTACCACTGTCATTTTTCACATCCTGTTCGGAATGTGTTTTTGCACCTGTGGTGCCAAATGCCGTAGTCGCTGTGCAAAAGCAGTTTTCATCTAACGAACTGATATTTCCACTGTTCATGAGGTGGGGGTCACAAAAAAACCATGTTGAAAATTTGGAGTGAAAATACCAACGAATGCCTGAGGCGTTAGGGTTTCCGACCATAACGCCCCACCCTGTAGAGAATGACAGGCATCAGGGGTGTGACTTGGGATTCTTGCCTGTATTGCTATACTATTCCACTCTCTGCCTACACCCTGCAGCCAGTGAGAGGCATCAAGGTGTGCCTCGGACTCTTCGCCCCAAACTTCACCCTATTCTCCTATACCGCAGCCATCTCACCATATTTCCTGATGGAATGGGTGCGATAGGCAAAGACCCCAATGCACACGTGACAGTTGTCAGTGTCTGCAGGGTAGGGTGTGGCGAAATGGCATAGTCGTTATGCCTGATGACCCAAAGGCACACCCCAATGCCTGTCACTGTCTGCAGGGTGGTGGTGGGATTGGCTTCAGTTCAATACTTCGCTGCCATTCCTATTATGCAGCTCTGTAACTTCTACACTACCAATGCCAATGCCAGCAAGCAAACATTCGGCATTAACAAATGCTTGTTATGAATTATAATTTAAACCTACTATTGGTGAATGGGGTGGGAGTGGGAGGAATCTCTGCAGTGGTGAGGAGGTTAGCTGAGGGGCTAGCGCAGGCCATCTGAGCAGTGGTAAAGTTAGTTAGCAGTTTTGCTTTTCAAAAGCTTCAGTGTTCCCCTATCTCTGAATACTACTGAATAGGAAAACATATATGGCATTCAGCCAAGTTCTTGGGAAACCTGTTGTTTTGTTTTTATAACTCAGCTTTATTCAAAAGAAAGGAAAACGTTATCATTACAATAAGGTGCTATACTATAGTATATCCTTTGAAATACAGCCTAAAAATCTCCAGTAAAGGAATGAATAAAGCGAACAACTTCATGGGAGTTAAACCAAACTCCCTGTTAACACCATAAAGCAAAACAATGCTGTGAGGTTATGTGTCCCAAAAACTATTTTACTGTCTTTGTTTCAGTAGGTGGTGAAGAGGTAGGCAGCCAGGTAAAGTCCCTGAAAAATACATTTGTAGTATCTGAAAATTGATATCCTGGGCTGGTTCAGCACTAGTTACAACAAAAACATATTTATGGCAGTGAGATCTCCAGAATTTTAGATCCTGACAATTGTTCCTTGGGTCTGACAGCCTAAAACTGAATGGCTGACACAGGTACTGTATCACATGGCAGCCTTTTCCATGATTCAGAGCACCCGTAGCCATGATGTTCAGGGAAGGGAAATGTACTACAAAAGCACTGTAGGTGGCTAGGTTTAGCTCCTTTCTAGAATTCACATGCAGGTAAATGTTAGTTTTGGGGAGGGGGGTCATGGCACAGGAAGAGGACATTTAACTCTCCATGTGCCATTATTTTACATGAATCCTGTGTTCTTGGTCTTACCCCCCCCCCCCATCTTACACCATACCCTTTCATCTATTCTTCCTTTTCAAGAAATTGTCTGGTTTCATTTTCTTATTGACCCTTTAATATTTGACTTATTTGACAATAAACATGCAGTGGACTAATTCCAGTTGTACCCTTACTGAACTTAAAGAAATGTGTTTGCCACTCTAATGTCTAACTCTTTTGTCATTTCTAGGGAAGAAGGTGTTTTACCCGGTTCTTTTCAGTCAGTACAATCCTGCTATAATCTATGGCCATCATGACCCAGCTCCACCTTTGGAACAACAGTTGGTAAGTTGCTAACTACAACATGAGCTACTGTATCGAGGTTTGTCACTGCTATTGGCATTAGAAGGGGTGGACAGTTGAAGAAGCCTAGAGCAAGCCAGTTTTCAGTCTGAGTGTAGCCTCAAATGTCAGACCATGTGGTACAAGTTAATCTCATCCGCAGATTTATTTTTCATAAAGAGCATCATTTGGAAAGAATTATTCAGCAATAACCCAAGACCAGGCATGGGTTATGCAGAGTGATGCACATCCTAAAACCTGATTGGTCAGTTTAGGTCTTTACCCATAGTTAAATCCTACAATAACCCCAGCAAAGCAAGGGCATTTATAAAAATAAATAAATACACATTTTTAAAATTGTGTAACTGCAATAACGCACTCCAGGACATGGGTAATTGGGGGGACTACCAACTTCACATGTGGATATGTCACTCGGTTGTGCCTCATGACACAATACACAAGGTGTGTGTAAATCCTCTACTAAGCTACGTACATCATGCTGTATTGCTTAATTACAAAATGGGCTTTTTATTTGGAGGCATCTGATTGGCTGGTACCCATTCCTCAGGGGTACATTAACTTTCAATAGATGCCCACAAAATAAAGAGTTCCAGTGTAAACCTGTCTCATGCCAAGCCAAATATCCTTGTGCTTAGCTGGCTTCATCATTGGCTGAACCACTGGGCACACAATTTGAAACAGTCGCCATTTTTTTTTAACAGTTAGTGAGAGAAACCGAGCACCCCCCCCCCCACACACACACACAGAAACAGGGACATACAAAAAAAACTGTCACATACACTGCACTGGCAAAGAATTTTCTTCCTTTTTCTTTTTTTTTTTTATTTACCAGCATTGTACATCAGGTATGCTCCTGACTGCTCATTCATATTCAAAGACTCCTGCTTCATTGTGCCCCCGCCCGCTCGCTCGCCCGGCTATAAAGGCAACAAGAACCGGGAAGTCATCAACAAAACAAAAATAAAAATAACTCCAGTAATCATGGCAGGCAGCGAGGACCAGGGAACTTTAAAAAATGCAGCCTGAACAACTGCCTCCTGCCCAGGCTCACTAACAACAGTTTTCCTTCTCCGTATCGTAACATTTTCTAGCCCCGTAAAAAAAACTTCACTGACTTGCAGAGTTGCCAGCTGAACTAAATGAGACAGCATTGTATGTAAGAGTGGTAGTATTTTCACTAGTTTCCCAGGCCGTCTGTTACACTCATCTCTCGCTTGCTGACATGCCTATAGGTATCTCATTTATTGGTATGGCACACGAGAGGAGCGCCACTTTCTCCATTTTTCATTCTACAAATGCATCTAAACTACGGAAATTGAAAGCACCGCTCCTCTCAGTTACTATAGCGCCATCAGTGCTTCCAGTTCTTATCACCTACTCATGATGCCCGCTTCCTCCATCTATCTATTTGCCTGCAAGCTGTGGCAACAACTGGCAATTTAAAATGTTATCATGAAACACAAACACAGTAGGAGTTGGCAGCAGCAGGGGTGCAGTACCGCTCCTCTCAGCATACCCACTCATTACATCCCACTCCTCTGCCAGTCCTCCAGCATTTTTTTATCTCTGATTCTCTAACAGCAACCAACACAAGAGTTTCACGGGTCCTATACTGTACAATCAGCTTTTATTTTATTTTTTTTTACTGCAACATCTCCCATAGGATAAAACTCCTTACCACCTCCCCCCAAAAAAATCATTCCTATGCAGGTGGAGGAACTATTTTATTATAAAACTTATTATACTCACTTTTTTATTAATATTTTTCTACCAAACTTACTTTTTTTTACTTTTTTGTACATTTTCCAAGCGCAATAATACCCTCCAGGATGGGTGGTATTAGGAAACACCGGACCTTCCAGGGGCTATAAGGCCCTCTGCCTGCAGTGTCAGGCCTCATTACGCCCCTGGGCGGTCCGGTATTTCCCAATACCACCCACCCTATCGGGTATTATTGCTTACTTAATGTACACCCCTCATGTCTTACTGCTTAATTAATGCACACCCCAGGTGCATTGAGAAGTGCAAAGACAAAGGCAAATGGCCTTCAGCCACCCAGGAAGAGCAACAGTTGTGCCAATCCCCATGCCTTGGAGTGAATTATTGCATTTATAATATAGGTAAGATACAGGAAAAATTTTAAAACAACTGACTGAAACATTTTTAAATTTGATAAAATTGGAGACATTTAGTATATTTCCCCACTTGGTAAAGAACTTTAGTTCTTATTGAATATTGTTATCAACTCAGATGTAAAAAATCTACCCACCTCTGCCACCCAGCTGAGCATATCCCACTCTTCCAAACCATATTTTCTGTTTTGCATGTACACAGTTTGTAGTTATGTCACAGTTTTCTGGAGCCTAGACTGCATGTTTGATGGTGAATGGCGTCTACTGATGGAAACTGCTGAACCACTATGCACCGTGCAGTGTAAAGGATTCATGAGACTTTCTTCAATATCCAAATCCCTAATGAACTCCAACAGAAAGTGACTATACTATGAATATGGCCATAACAAAAAGAAAATGTACGTACTGGGGGGAGGGATATTCTCAGCTGAGTGGGTGAATTTTCATGTAGTTGCTGATAGTAATTCATGGCAGGGTAGGGGGCTTGGAAACAACATGGCAAAAAGTCACCTATAAGCAGGTCTATACCTATCACTTATGATAAGGAAATGTGAAGTGGGTAAAATGGCAACAAACTGTTTTTGTGTGACTCAAACTTTGAAAAAAGATTTTTATTTTTGTAATAAAATCAACAACAATGTGAAAATTAAGTTTGGTATCCCAACCACGTTGCCCTGTGGAAATAATGCACAGTCAGGTGATGACTTTACGTCAATTAAGTTGGTTAATTTTCTCTACCCATTTTATTTATTTCATTATTTATTGAATATTGCTTTGTTTCATTTATTTATTTTTCACATTCTATTTTTCTTCTCCTTTCAGCAGCTGCCCCTATTCATTTTGTTGAATGACTTGCTAGCCTTGCCTGTGCCTTCTCTGCCACTTGCCACATCTTCCTGTTATACAGGACTTTCCCATCTGAGGTGGGATCAACAGGAAGCTGGCCAGACTCCCCCATTCCCCGAACAACAAGGTTCCAGGAGGTGGTGAGCCATCAGCATAATGGGGCCTAAGAGAGCCCTCAGCTTCATCCTGTGTGCCTGTAGAGAGTTAAATTTTTCTCCCTATTCCTAGGGACACCTATTATGAGAGCTTGTTGATGCATGCTCACACTGATCCATTATTGTGCCTGTCAGAGCCAGTCTGCATCACCCCTTCCAGCATATAGCTCTGCCCTACACCACAACCTGTGGTCACCCAGGTGTCAGAGGAGTCTGTAATCCACTCTCCCAAATTAGGAGAGCAACCTGTAGGATGTTTGATCCTTCTACCTAACAAAGAATGTACCACTGTCTAATGCTAGCACGCAGTTCACTGATTTGGTTTTTCAGAAACACATTATATTTCCCTAGATGCAGAGAAAGCATTTTAATGGGTTTCCTGGACATTCTGTTTTGATGTACTCAAAGCATACAATATTCTCAAGGATTTTGTTGCCTGGGTGATGATCCTGTATCATAACCCTCCTGCCAGAATTTTGTGTAATGGAGTACTCTGTAATCTGATTACACTGTCATGCACCGTGAGGCAGGGATGGCCCTTGTCACCTATGCTGTTTAATCTTTATTTGGAGGTGTTAGTACTCTGATTAAAATATACTTCATGGGTTCAGGGGATTAGGACTGGTCAGGAGGAGTATACATTTTCAATATATGCCGTCAATATCCTCGTCCACGTGGAACACCCTGCAATCTCCATCCCTGCAACACTGGCTGAGATTGCCAGTTTTGGCAAGGCAGTTGCTTACAGTCTTAATTTGGGGAAACTAGCAATATGCCATTAAATTTGCTAGTGGGCAAACAAAATATGGTTGACCTGGGACTCCATTAGGAGCTATAGTCCTTGTGCTGTCTGGGTACTGTGGTTACCTGACATCTCACAGCCTTAAGACAAATAATTTAGACCCCATTATCTGTACCATTAAACTGGACCTAAGGAGGTGGACCTCCATGCCCCTCACGTTGTGGGACAGGGTCAGTGCTGTAAAATTGAACTTATTACCCTGGATCTTATTACCCAAATTGTGTTTTTTCCCAATTTCATACTCTTCTTAATAATGATCTACAGCACGGTAAATTAGTTAGGAGGACTTATTTTAAATTAATCAACCTCATGTGGCAGGGAGGGTTGTGGCTCATTAACTTTAACTACTTAGCTCTGCATGGAAGCAAGTATTTTAGATGGGGTCAGGGATTTAACAAGGATGTATGAGCCAAAATGGTATGGGCTTGAAAGGGATATGTGTGTGTGTGTGGAGGGTAGATACTAATTTGACCAGTCTCTTATTTCTCTTGCCAGCTAGTGTCCCACGTAGCCTCAAATGGACCCCAGTTTATTGGTCTCTCCATGCTCATGTTCAGCTGTGTACGCATATGTGTATCTCTGCTGTCTGGAACCTTTTCCAGACAATTGTTTTACAACTCTAATTTTTAAAGTAGCCCATCCCCCCATCCCCGAGAGTTTTATGCCTTTGGCCAATCTTGTTTATGTGGACCAGATCTCTTTGACAGGGTGAATTATTGAGTTCCCTACATTTCAGCATAGATATGGACTGTCTCTTCAGACCATCTTTAAGTATATATATAACTATCTCATACCATTTAAAAACAATACAAACACTTGGGGCAGGAACTAAAAGAACATTCAAGGAAGAGTAGCAAGTATTCGAAGACAAGGCACAACAACATAGAATGACACACAGAGTGGTACAGTGCAGTGGATGAGGTGCAGCAGTCTTCAGAAGTACATTCTGTGAGCTGCGGTACTGCCCCATTGGCAGACATCACTTTGGGCTTTGGGTAAAGGTGACCAAACTCAGGGCTGAGCTAGCAGGTGTGCTGGGAACCTTCACCCCCACCCAGAGGCCACCAGGTCCCCAGACAATGCCACAGAGAGTACCTAGGGAGAGGTCTGAATGGACTATGGTGGGCCCAGGAGGGTTGGTGGGACAGGCGCGCATCCCTAATCTGGTCCAACTTAACAAATACGCTGTTCTGAGGAGCAGATGTTCCCCACAGTGCAGCTCAAGATTGTGACCAGGGAAGATGAGCAAGCCAAAAGGGAGGATGCCACACGAGCAGAACCAAGAGAATCCCAGGCCAAGAAGGAAGAGGGCACACGGGCACAACCCAGAGAACTCCAGAGGAGGAGGAGGAGGAGGAAACTTATCCTAGTGGAGGACTCAATTGTTCAACACATGGATCAAGGCACAGACAGCAGAATGCAAAGGCAAGTAAAGTGTCTTCCGGGAGGCACAGCTTGCAAGGAGGGGGAGCGGATACACAGGATTGCTGGGGCAGTGGTAAAGAGAGGGAGGCTAGATGTCGTCGTCCATCTGGGGACTAATGACCTAGCAAGGGGGGGGAGATAGTATAGACACAATAAAGGAGGAATTCAGAGAGCTAGGTAGGCATTTCGGGGAGGTAGGAAACTCTGTCATATTTTCAGAGGTCCTACCTGTCCAGATAAGGGGGGGAGGCAAGAAATCAATGCATCAGGAGCTTCAGCAATTGGTTGGAGAGCTGGTGTAGGGAAAGCAACTTCGGCTACATTGGAGGTTGGGGAACCACCTGGAATGATGAGTGCCTATACAAGCGGAATGGCCTGCATCCATCCAGTGAAAGAGCTACAGCCCTCAATAAACAGTTTAAATGCTTCCACAGCGAACATTTAAACTAGCTGGGGGGAGGGCTATCAAGTGCAAGGAAATGTACAAAGCCACCCCCACATGTTACAAGGGATAGAGCACAGGACCAAGAAAATATATGTATTTTGCAGATAGTGCCAATTTACTGTCAGGGAACAAAGCTGGCATAGAACATCAGAACTTAATCAACACTATTTACTTCATGGATAGACCCAATATACTAGTAAGGGACACAGTGGGGGTAGAATATCAAAATCTAGATGACACCAAAACTGATGAAAAGGGACAGCAGGACAAACACACAGACAGGAGGAGAAGGGACAGTAGTATATGGAAAATCATGCACAAAAACACCCACAGCCTGGGTAACAAAGTACCAGACCTCATGGTGGTAATGACGGAGCAGGATCTGGACACAGTGGCCATAACAGAGACATGGTTCACCACTAACCACAGCTGGGAGATAAATGTACTGGGTGATGCTCTGTTCAGAAGGGGCAGACTAGACAGAAAAGTGGGAGCAGTGGCTCTATATGTCAAAGACAACATCAAAGCAACCACTATAAAGGGCAAACATAAGGAAGTAGAGCAACTATGGGTCACCCTCAAGACAGGAAGGGGAACAGCGATTCAGTCAGGGCTAGTCTATAGACCCCCAGCTCAGGGGAGGATGCGTACAAAATATTGATGGATAATATACATGATATGACAGCAAGAGGGGAGGTTCTGCTAATAGGAGACTTTAACATGCCTGACATGGACTGGTCTGTCCCTGCAGGGGCCTCAGCCAGGCCTCGTGACATTGTGGACTCACTAAAGGTGGCAGGCCTCAGCCAACTAGTAAAGGAGCCCACCAGAGACAGGACAATCCTGGATCTGGTCCAAACCAGTCGAGACAGAATAGCTAATCTCCAAGTGGAGGGGCACGTGGGGTTCAGCAATCACCATTTGGTACAGTTCAAACTTTACACAAGGAGACGAGTAAGCCACACAAAGGCAAAATTCTTAGATTTCAGAAGGGCTGACTTCTGTAAGATGGCAACAAGTGTCAAAGAAACCCTAGAACAGACAAGGAGTTGAGGAGCAATGGGGGCAGTTTAAAGAGGCCATTATTAAAGTCACAGAGCAATGTTTTAAGGTTAGAACTAAAGGAAAAAGAAGGAGTAAGCCACTTTGGTTCTCCAGGATTGTAACAGAAAAGGTAAAAGCCAAAAGGGTGGCCTTCAGAAAATATAAGGAGATGCAAAGGGAGGAAGAAAGGGAGGAGTACCGAAATAGTCTAAGGGAAGCAGGAAAAACTGTAAGGAGTTCAAAGGCACAAACTGAGGAGAGTTTAGCTCAGTCAGTTAGGAATGGGGATAAGATATTCTACAGTACATTAGAGAGGGAAGAAGATGAGGGGGTTGGGGGCATAGCTAAACTCAGGAAAAGGAAGACACTGTAGAGGGAGAGCAAGACAAGGCATCAGTTCTGAACAAATATTTCTGCTCAGTCTTTATAGTGGAAGGGGAGGGACAGGGACCATGGTTAGACAGAATAGGCATGGGGGTGGACACCAGTCCTTTTACAGAGGAGAGGGTACTAAAAGAGCTTACAAAGCTAAACATGCACAAAGCCATGGGTCCAGATGGCATACATCCCAGGATCCTAAAAGAGCTAAGAATGCACCTGGCAGCCCTGTTCACTGAGTCCCTAAATACGGGCATAGTCCCCAAGGACTGGAGAAGGGCACATGTGGTCCCTCTTCACAAGAGTGGCAGCAAAGAGGAGGCAGGGAATTATAGGCCAGTAAGTGTCATGTCAGTGGTAGGTGAGATAATGGAGACACTCTTTAAGGAACAAATTGTAGAACACCTGGAATCCATGGGGGCGCAGGATCCAAGGCAACATGGATTCACAGCAGGACATTCCTGTCAAACAAATCTAATTGATTTCTTTGACTGGGTTACAAAGGTTTTGGATCAAGAAGGAGTGGTGGATGTTGCCTGCCTATGTTACAGAAAAGCTTTAGATACGATTCCACATAGAAGGCTGGTCAACAAGCTGGGTAGTCTGGGGCTGGGCCACAAGGTGGTGAACTGGGTTAGCTACTGGCTGAGGGATAGAAGGAATAGGGTAGTGGTAAATAGATCCCAGTCTGAGGAAATGAAGATGATACATTATCACATTGGCAGCCAGTGCAGTTTGCAGAGCACAGGCATTATATGACTGGTCCTAGACATGCCAGTCAAAAGCCTGGCTGCTGCATTCTGCACCAGCTGCAGGCAACAGATATCAACCCCTGGTAGCCCTAGGTACAGGGCATTGCAGTAGTCAAGGTGAATGGTCACAAAGGCATGGACCAAGGTAGGAAAACCATCAGAAGGAACCAGGTGTTTCCCCCAGGCGATATTCCTCAGGTCGTTTCCTGGACCACTTTACCCTAACTGAGTTGATCAAATCCTCAAGCTTCTCCCTGAGCGCCCGATACAGCTTACTAATCAAGCATTCTGTTGAAGTCCCAAGCACATGGAAGTAAATTAAAGAAACTAAAAGAGAAGCCTTTTCTGCTATAATAGACAAAGCCTCTTTTGACTGATGGAGATAAACTTTGAGTTGCATATAACAATGAAAAAATATTTGAGGGAGCATATATCTGGTTTGTTAAGTAACAAACGAAAGAACGTCAGTAGGCCCCACAAGCTGGAATACCTGCTTAACCCCATAGCCTAACCATCTTAAGAAACCCTTATCCATTAAGCTAGGTAGGAAAGCAGAATCATAAGCAAATAATCTAAAGTATAAATCTTTCACTGGGGCCAAATACCTACGTCAAACCTGTAGCCACTGTCAGAGGGGTTCCCTGGTATTATAATGGAAACTTTGAGTGTGGAGTACATTGTGGGGAATTTCCAACTAGGTAAGTTGTGGAGTTAAATAAATCACCCCGTCTGAGTTCTGTGCTCTTTCAGTGTGCCATGTATTGCGGGTTTATCAACCATAACAAGGTTTTCAACTGGACAGCTATGGCATATTTCCATAGGACAGGGAGGTTGAGGCCCCCCTTCTCCTGCGGCAACTGGAGAAGGGAATAGCTCACTCTAGGGAGCTCCCCCTCCAAAGAAAGTGAGGTATTATGCTATCCCAGGCTCAAAAGTAGGCATCCACTGGCATCATCGGGAGCACCTGGAGTAAAAAAAGAATATGAGGAAAGACATTTTGTTGGATGGTCTCCACTCTCCCTTAAAAACTCAGAGGGATCTGAGACCACCTGGAAAGGTCCTCTGTCAATTGTTGGGTTAAGGGTTCCAGATTGAGCAACTCGTCACGAACAGGGTTTTTGGTGAGTTTAATCCCCATATAGCGCATGGCTTGTTTTTGCCATTTGAAAGGAAACTGTCTCTTCAGACAACCTGGGGGAACATAATTACAGAGAAGAACTTCCATATTTTGTTGATTCACCTTATACCCAGTGAGCTCTCCAAACAAGGTAAGCTGACCCCAAACCTCAGGAACTGAGAGTTCTGGAGAGGTCAATGTGAGCAAAATATCATCTGCAAACAAAGAAATTTTATGCATATGTGCCCCCATTGGAATTCCCTCCACCTTTGGATTGGTCCATATGGCTACTGCCAAATGCTCCAAATAAAGAGCAAATAGCAGTGGCGACAGGTGGTATCCTTGCCAGGTCCCTCGTGAGAGAGCAAAGGGGTCAGACAGAGAGTCATCCAGACTCAAATAGGCTTGAGGAGAACTATAAAAATATTTTGAAGCTGCTGAGTCAACTTATCTGGAAAGCCTAAATGTGACAGGGTCACCCAGAGAAAGAACCAGGCAACCCTGTCAAAGGCCTTCTCTGCATCTAAACCCAAAAGAACCAAAGGTATTTTTCGGGAACGGGCATAATCTACCAGAGGGTAGGTACGTCTATCAGCATCCTGAGCTTGCTGAGTCTTAATAAAGCCTACCTGGTCAGGGTCAATGATGGAGAGGAGCATATTTTTACAGTCATAACTGAGCATTGAGATTGGGAGGCAGGATGTAGGATATCTTGGATCTTTCTGCAGCTTAGGGATGGCTGCCATGACCGCATAGTGCCACGAGGGGGGAGGAGGAGGGTCATCATTCTGAACTGAGTGATAAGCCGACAACAGGGGTTGAAATAATAGTCCTTGAAATGTTTATAGAACTCATATGGATAATCATCTGGCCCTGGAGCTTTAAGTGTTTTGGCCTTGGTTAATACTCTATTGATCTCCGCTCCTGAGATTGGGGCTAGAAGAGCTTGGGTTTGTAATGGAGTTATTTTAAGTAAGGACAGGGCCTGTAGATAAGCCTGTATCTGGATCTGAGATGGACCCAATTCTGTCATATATAGTTTTCTATAGTAGGCAGCTAAAGTATTTCTAATCTCCTGGAATTTAGTGAGCAGTACCCCAGTCTGGGGATCATACATGCAGGTCACCCATGCCCTGGCCTTACGCTCCCAAAGCCTGCAAGCTAAATTCTGTGTCCCCCTTGGTCCCCCCCTCATGATAGGCATGCTTAAGGGAGAACAGTTGCTGCTCAATTTTCTGGTCGAGCAACTTTTAAAGTTGTCGGCTTAACTAATCAAATCCTATTCTGTATTGTCCTGTCCCCCTGCATCGCAAGCTGCTGCAATGTTCATAGTACCTCCTGTAATGCCTTAAAGGAGGCCTCCCTCTCCTTTTTTGTTCCATGCCAAGTACTGTATAAGAAAAACCTTCAAGGTGTTCCATAAAATCGTTGCTGACACTGATGAAAGAGTTTTCAGAAAGTATTCAGGGAATGGACTCCTGCACCAATTGTTTAAATGCAGGATCTTTAAGGTGGACAAGATTAGGGTGCCAATGGGATGTTTTAACACCTGCTCCCAAGACCAACCTGACATAAATTGGTGCGTGATCAGATAAAAGGGTCGCCCCATGCCAGACATCACAAAGGGTATCTAAGTGCTCAGCTGTAATGAAGAAATAATCTAGCCGAGAAGTGACCTTCATGTGTGCTGTCATTTGGGTGAATCCTTGGACCGAAGGAAAGCAATGCCACCAAGTGTCTACCAGGCCCAGTGATGACACAGTTTGTCTGATGTATTTTTGTAAGGGGTTAATCCTATGGGCCAGGGGCATGGAAGCGTCTGAGGAAGGAGTGAGAGTAACATTAAAATCCCCCATTAATAGCTGACCTTGCAGGACATTTAATAGCTGTGTAAAAAGCTGAACTGCCATAGATTTCGAGGATCCTGGAAGAAAATATACCGATTCCAGAAACAATGGCATACCTACAATCCGTGTCTAGAACCCTCTCCAGCACCTCAAAAGGTAACCTGGGGGATCAAGACCACCCCTCCGTCGTCTACCAGACTTATATGAAGCCGCTGCTACCATCTCAAAGCCATACCTCTGAAATTTAGAATGCTCCCCAAGCAACATGCATCTTCTGCAGTATTATGATATCCTGCCTATCCTTCCAAATGAATTGCAGACGTCTAGACCACTTAACAGGATTATATATCCCATTAATTTTTAAAGAGATTATTAAAGATTGCTTAGCCATAATCAGTTGGGTCCCTTCAGAAATAACTATCTAAAACCACTCTCGGTTTAAAGAAAGTCTGAACTAAGATAAATAACAAAACATACCATCCCAGGCACAAAACATAATAAGCCTCAGTAATACCAATAGATAAGTAAAAATAACAAGTTGAGTCCTGGAGAACCATATAAATAATGATAAACAGTCCAATTAACTGGTAAAAATGAAGATATACAAAGATAATAATAGCCAAGTGATTGTCAACAATCTAAACTCCATATAAATAGATATCTGAACTAGTACACTAAGAACAGTAACAACAAAGAACAGCCTACAAAATAACTCCGGTAGTTTAAACCCAGAAAATAGCAAAAAAAAAAGGTGACATATGTTCCTAGACAAATAGGCAAACAACTTTCCCAAGTCCCCGAACCAACACATGCGTAAGGGGACAACAAAAGAAAAACAAATAAGAGGGAGTGTATACAAAACCAGTGAGCCCATAAATGTTCACACTGCATCAGACGTGGCTGCCACCCAAAATGGCGGGCAACCAAAAAATCTGAGTCCATTCCCCCACAAACTATATGACTGAAAATAGTAGAACCATTAATGAAATAAGTCCTAAAACCTTGAGTAAACTTGAACCCCAAACAACACCCCCGACCAACACTGGTAAAGTTCCCAATAAAAATAGAAAGGAAATAACAATTCCAACAAACCCATCTGGGTAACTGGAACTAGTCCAACATGAAGGGCCCAGAACCCTTATATATGACTTCCTAGGTAGGGAGGCATATAATGTGCCTCCTAAAAGGGAGCAAAACCGAGCCCCCCGGGGGAAAAGCCTCAGTAACACTGTGGGTTCCCAACACCACCACCACTATACTGTAGCCAGGTAGCGAAAATAAGAAACAGCAGGGTTAGAGGGGCTACTAACCACCACATAATACCCAGGGGGTGATAGTCCCAGCCCCTCAACACCCATGTATAGTAAAGTCACATGCCAGGCAGTCCACAAAGGAAAAAAATCAAGAAAGAGAAAGGACAAGAAACAAAAAAAAAAAATTGTTTACCAAACCCTCATCGCCCAGCTATACTGCCATATACAAATAACCCCTTTGAATAGCATATGGCATTGAGGGTTCAAAACAAACCAAAATAGTAGAAAATAGGGAATTAAACCTAATGTAAAAAAAAAAAAAAAACACCCCATATCCCAACCCCCCCAGTTGCACAAAGAGATGAATACCACTTGGCACGTGGGTTAAATTCCAATGTTGATACTGTAGTGCAGCACAAGGGGGGGTGCTATACTCTTGAGGTGCCATCTTTCGGATGAGATGTTAAACTGAGGTCCCATCTGCCTGTTCTGGTGGTTGTTCAGGTGGATGTTAAAGATCCCATGACACTTCTCGAAAAAAGAGTAGGGGAGTTTTCCCGGTGCCCTGGCCAGATTTTCCTCCATTCACTACAATACCACCAACAGCTTAATCTGGTTCAATTTCAGTTGGTTACCATCTGTACCCCCTTCCCCAGGTCGCCCCTGAAAAAGGGACTTCTAGTCTCAGTGGGCTTACCAGGTTAACAAAATTCAATACATAAATAAATGTATAAAAAAAAGGAAACGTGAAGAGAAAAAGAGAAGAAGAAGAAGAGAAATAAAAAGTCCAGTCAAAGAAACCAAACCTGTAGTGCCTCAAATGGACCACACAATGGAGACAGGGACCATAACATTTGCCAAAAAAACAAATCCAGACCGGACTTTAAAAAAAAAAGCAAAAAAAGAAAGATCTAAAAGTGCATAAAGCTGTCAGTAGGAAACAGCGTTGATGCTGAAATCGATGAGCAGAATCAAGCAAGGAAACATTTAAAAAATGGGAATGGGGAGGCCAATCTGAGACATCTAAAATAGATAGTCAAAAAGAAAACAATCAATACCGATACAGGCAATAAAGACAAAATAAAAACCTCAGTGGGAGCTAGGAAGGTAAAAGAAAAAATGAGAGTGGCAAGGTAAAAGCAAAAAGACAGAATGAAAACTAACAAACAAATAAAGAAGATACAATTGCCCTGGACTGACAGACAAAAAGAAAAGTTAGACAAAGATCAAAAACAAATGGTAACAAGACACTGATAGCTGAGACATTAAAACAACACCAGAGAAATGCTCCCAGGGCAAGAAAGGTAACTAGCAAGAAAAAACAATGGAAAAAATAATGCAATGAGGGAAATTATAACAATAGGGAGAAAAAAGCATAACAAAATAATAAAAATTGCAGTAGGGAGAGGAAAAGAAAGTTAAATATTGCCACTAGATAAACAAACTTCCTTTGACAAGGATAACACCATCCAAAGGAATAAGAATTGCCACTAAGGCCTAGGAGTCCAAAGATAATCAGGATGCCTGAAGCAGGTCAGCAGCCCACGACTCCTCTGACGAAAATAAATGTTCAGTCTGATCAATGAGCTGCCTCGTAATGGCTTCTCGCGACGGAAGGCTTGCAGGCAAGAGCAAATATCCACCAAAAGAGTCCTCCTGCCTCCTCTTTTTGCTACGAGGGGAGACCTGCTGCCAAAGTTCACATTGGAAAGCATGTTTCTCCCTTGCGCTCTCTGTATCAATCTGCTCCTCCTCGGCCACAATTTTCCTCATCTTCAGATCCCGGAAAGCCGCCTCCAGGGTATCAGAGATCTTGATGCCATCCTGGAAATTCACCCGCAAATGTGCCAGGTAGGGAGTGGTAAATTTGATTTTTCTCTCCCTGAGGAGCCTTAAAATGGGAGCATACGCTTCCCTCTGAGACTGTACTAGAGGAGAATAATCATTGTCCATATAAATTTGCTTGCCTTGGAAATGCAGAGGGCCCTTGCACCAAGCTCCAAGCAAGAGTTCCTGTTTTGTAGAGTAGTTTAAAAAGCAAGCCACAATAGAGTGAGGGCAGGCATCTGGCTGGGTCACCCTAGGCACAAGTGAACAATGTGCCCACTCTATATGAAGAGGTGCTAAATCAGCAACATCTAAGAAAGAGGTAAAGAGCTCTTGCAGAAAGGGAATCATCCCCTTACTCTCTGTCCCCCTCTGGAACTCCATAAATATGCTGATTAGTGTGGTGGGAACAATTCTCCAAATCTTCGCACCAGTCCCGCAGCTCCTGCTGATCCTGGAGAGCTTTTGCCAACAGTCGTTCGAGACAATCAATCCGGGAGTACCCTTGCGTAAGTTAGTGTTCAAGGGAGGCAACTCGCTTTTCAAACGCAGACAGAGATACCTTGTATTCTGCTTGGGATGCCCAATATTCAGCTCGGAAGTCACAGAATTCACTCAGGATTGCCGCATTTGTAGGCTGCACAGGGGAGGTCAGAGGAGCTGCTGCCATGACTCTGCTCACTGAAGGAGGAGGTGAACAGGCCGTCTCACTGCTAAGCTGATCAACTGTGGACTCATCAGGTTTGTGGATTTTTTCATTTTATCTTTCTTGTCCTTGTTCCCCATGAGATAAGGAAGCCATCTGCTATATCAGAGGAATGTTTTCACCGGGGAACATAGGTAAATCAGTTGAAAAATAGCCGGGTGAAACGGAGCTGCAGTTTTAAGCTTCCATTCGGGAGCCTGATGTCACCGGAAGGCCTCTGACTGTGAGTTCTGCCAGAGATTAACCAAACAACCCACAGGCAATGCTGATGGGCTCTCGAAAATTTCCTGATGGATCAACAGTTAGCCAGTTCAGGATATGGGTCCTCCGGGGTCCCAGCCTCTCAGTCGCGCATGAGGTCATTAAGGTCCCAGGCCTCCAAGGCCTGAGACAAATCTTTGGGAAAAAGTCACAAAAAAGACAGAGATTGCAACCACTCCCCCTGGCATCTGTCTCATTCCCAGACAGCCTCTTCTCCTTCTTCTGGGGGATCCCAATCAGTTGCTACTGCAACGATGCACAAAACGGCTGTCCAGGTCTCTCTGCCTACCAGATCCATACTGACAGCAATGCTGCCCAATTTACAGGGTAGCCAGCTGTTGATCTCCAGGTCATCAGCCCCTTCTTCATCAATGACAGGCTCATCATTGATGGATCTCCCATCGAGGCCTGCCCCTTCTCCCTCCAGGGCTACAGGCTCTTCAGGCTTGCAGGACCTAGCAGGTGGGTCATGGACACCCATGCCATCAACCCCATCTCTGTCGATAAATGTCATCGAGTTGAATGAAATCCTGACAAAATTCACTTCAGTGATTGCTCAACAGTTGAGCACTTACAGGCCCTCCTCTCCAATGCCATCAGTGGCAGCTTTGTTATTGATGCCTATATATCGGCCACGGAAAGTTCCCTGCAAGCTGTCATTTGTGAACCCAATGCCAGACCCGGACATGGAGGAGGTCAATGTTGAGGAGGAGTACCATCCAGACCTCATTCCTCCTGATGACAAGGAGGAAGAAGAGGAAGAGATCCTGGTCTCTGATAGATCCACAGCTTCCTCTGACAGCGTGGACTTGGTTAAGCATACCCTTAGGACTCCTCCTGATGACCCCACATTTTTCAATGTGATGAAGCAATTGTCCTCAGTCATGGGCTTCCACACTGGGGAAGAGGATGTCACCAGAAAATGAGCAGGTGGACTTCCTGGAGATCCCAGAGTCTCACCCAAAAATCATTCCTCCAACCTTGCCTGCCTTGAGGAATGCAGCCACGGCATCCTGGCGCAGAACAGACATGGTGCCAGCTATGCCTCACTGAGAGGATAAACTTTACCATGCCTCCACTGGATTCTCCTGCTATGCTGCCCAGCCCAAAACAGACTCAGTGGAAATTAAGGCAAACCACAACAGGTCTAAGGCACCTAAGCACCTTAGTTCCCGCCCCCTGGATAAAAGAATCCCACAGAATTGACCTCTGGGGTAAGAGAGTGTATACCTCCTCCACAATCGGTTTGAGGATTGCAAACTACCTGTTTCACATGGTAAAGTACCAAAATGCTAATTGAAAGAAGGGCAAGGCTAATGCCCAAGCCCTCCCAGATGGCACACAAAAGCAGAAGCTGCTCCAGTGCCTTCAGGCAGCCGAAGACGTTAGCAGACATCTCCTCAGAGCCCTCTGTGACATGGCCTACACTGCTGCCAGGGCTGCTGCCACAGACATATGTCTATGTAAGCACTCCTATCTGCGGTTATCTGGTTTCACTGCTGATGTTCATCAAGAAGTGCTTAATGCCCCTTTTAACACACTGAGCTCTTTGACCTCGATGTTCAGGACATTATAAATGACCTGCAAGCCTTGGGCAGGGCTCTTAAGTCTGTCCTCTCTGTCTGCCATACTCAACTGAGAGGTAGAGGGGGCCCTGCCTTTAGCAAAGCAGACAACAGACCCAATACAGCCTCTTGGCCCCAAGGAAAGCACGGAGTCCCGGCTGCCCTACCCAACCTCTCCAGTGCTGGAGCTGTGGCCAAGCACCCCAGAAGTGAAGGACCAGCCCCTGTGGCTAGATCCGTTTCTGCTTGACTCCTTGCTAGACCCCCTCTTTTAGTCCTGAACCAGTAGATAGTGGTCGGAGGTCGGTTCTCCCTTCATCTGAATCAATGGAGAACCATAACTTCAGATGCCTGGATATTGCAGATCATAGAGAGGGCACACCCTGGAGCTTATCGAGCAGCCTCCAGAAACCCCTCCCCCACCCTCCAGTTACCATCCCCTCCCGGCTCACCTGTCTGTTCTCTAGGAGGAGGTACAGTCCCTTCTGTACAAGCAGGCCATCAAGCCAGTTCCCAGACACCAGAGAAACAAGATGCTTTATTCCAGGTTTTTTCTGGTCCCCAAAAAGACCGAGGACTTGAGGCCCATTCTAGACCTAAAGGGCCTCAATCTGTGTGTTCAGTACAAAAAGTTCTGGAGGGTAACTTTGCCAGGCCTGATGCCTCTCCTCAAAACAGGGGATAGACTCTGCTCACTGGACATGAGGACACTTTCTTGCACATTTTAGTTTTTCCTCCTCACACAAAGTTTCTCCGTTTTACTTTTCAGGGTGAGCATTATTAGTTCAAGGTGCTGCCCTTTGGCTTATCCTCTGTACCACAAGTCTTTGCCAAGTGCTTAGCAGCAGTAGCAGCAGATCTCAGAAGGGAGAGACTGTATATTTTTCCTTATCTGGATGATTGGCTCCTAAAGGCCTCGTCCAGGAAACAGCTTCTGCTGACTCTGGAGAGAACTCTCCAGTTATTCCACTCCCTGGGCATCATTGTCATTCTGCCCAAGTCAGTCCTTGTACCATCCCAAATGCTGCAGTATATAGCAGCAGTTCTGGACTTGGAACAACGAAACGCCTTTCTACCCTAAAACAGGGTGGAGTGCCTTATAGCCCAAGCTCAGGAAGTTGCTCAAAGCCACTACATTCCTGCCAGGGTATACTTGAAGTTGCTGGGCCTTGTAGTAGGCTGTGGGTAGAGATGGAGGCAGACACCAGGATCCAGTGGAAACAAAATAGCTTTTATTCAGCACAAATAACTAAGGCAGGAAAAATAAATCTTAACAGCGAACTGTTCGACCAAACAATAAAAGAGGGAAAAATCATATGAAATACATCAGTCTCCAACTGATAACTAATGACTACTAGAAAATGCTAGGTTCTGGACTTCTCAGAGTTCTACACTCTTCTGATCTTTGAGAAAGCAATTCTTTATATAGCAGGTAAGTGATCATGTGATATAGCTAGGCTCCACCCCCAATACCTGTTACCACAATACTTTAGGAATAACAATCATTTTTAAAATCTGAATCAGGCTAATACCCAAAAACCTTGGTAAATACTCATTTTGTGATACTACTACATAACTTCATTGCTTTAATAAAGCAATAATTCTGGAGTGGGAGGGTCATGCTACTGAAGCCACTCCTACAAGTCCTGTACCTATTTAATACAGAGACAAAGGGCCAGCCAGCACTATAGGAGGTAGAGACATAAGAGGGCTGAGTAGCAAAGGACACACCCCAAGCCATTCCTACAGGTAAACATTCTGAATTATTGTCAAATTCCTCTTTACTTTTGGACCTAAACCATACCCATGTAAGCAACAAAACAACTATTATAAGCACAACATAGTGTATAAGGGTTTTACAGCACAATTCATACTGCATATTTATTTCATAGTGCAAACATAATCACAGGGCAGCATAAGTACTAAGGTGTTGCTGAGTGAGGTTGTAACTTGCAGCTCCTTGTCCCATACAGGCATAAGGACAAAAGGGAAAGGCAGGTGCTGATAAAATAAAACCTCTCTGCCTCCTCCACCATACTCTATGTGGATGACATTGTCCTTTATACCAGTGCGAACAATGTAGCTGACATCAATCAACGGCTTTCTGCTGACTTCCAATGCCTACTATCCTGGCTCTTGGATCATAAACTCGTGCTTCATGAGACCAAAACCCAGTCAATGTTATTTGGTACTCCCTCAAAACTCAATTCTAACCAAAACAACTTTAGGGTCTCCAGCCTAAATGGCTCAGCCACTGGCTTAGTTACCTCATTTAAGTACCTAGGTGTCACCTTGGATCAGTCCTTAAACTTCGAACTTCACATTTCGAACATGTGCAAGTCTGTCAACTCCAAGCTAGGTATAGCTCACCGTACTAGCTATGTTTTAACCCCCTCAGTGAGACTAGCCATTGTCCGAGGCATACTCCTTCCTACCCTAACTTATGGAGTATCATCATATGCCGCTATACCTAAAACTAATCTCCATAGATGGGACATCACCTACAATAATATAAGTCGGTACATGGCCTCATCCCATAGGTGGAAACACCACTCTCTCCTCTACTCTGATCTTAACTGGCTATCTCCTAATGCCTCCAGGCTCTACTCCCTTGGTTCCACTATAGTCAGTATTATGAGGTCCCAAACTCCTAAATCTCTGGCGGCTCTGCTTGTGCCGCAGACCTCTAATTATGGATTGCACTCTACTGATAAATTCTTCTTAAATGTGCTGAAATACTCTACCACCAAAGGCTCTAGTGCTTTTGCCCACTATGCTCCCCAGCTACGGAACTCCCTCCCTCTAGACATCCGCCTAGCACCCACTCATGACAGCTTTAAAAAAGCTCTCTGTCTCCATCTTATCTCATCTAACCAATGCTCCTGCTTTAATCCACCTTAGCTCCCTGTCCCCATCCCTGACCTCAGTTCTTAACCCGCCACATTACCTTCTGTCTCACCCCTCCCCAGCTGCACTGACTACCCTACAGGCCTGCATCCCTACTGCCACCCTGTTCCTAACCCACCTAGCTCTGCTTGCCTTTCCCCTGCTTCAAACTCCCTTTTGCACTTACTTGTTCTGTTCCCAGCCCTCTGCAGCAGTACATGTTTGACCACCCTTCCTCGCGAGGCATATCCTCTCTTGCCTTGTTTCCACTGCCTCACCTTCTACCTGCCTGACTCCTATCATCTAACTTACCCCACTCCAACTTCTGAATCACCCCCTTTTCCACTGGGCACTTATCTATTTTGTTTTTATCTTTTTGGTTTTGCAGACATCAGAATATAGGTATGCTCCTTGTTCTGATATTTTGTTTTTGGCTTTTGGTTTTTGGCCTTTGTTATTGTTTCCCTTAACTCTGTGGCCTGTTTGAAAATTACCTTTCTCTCATGGTCACAGCTGCTTTATGTCTATGTTATCTTGAATATGTGACCTTGTATCACTGAGTTATCCCTTGTACTATGTATTATGTAACAATACTGTTTTTACTGTACTACCAACACACCCCATCACAATGTTATGACTGTGTTAATATATCATATATATACCAGCTCTCAACACCTTGAATCTTGTATACTGATTAACCCACTATAGAATATCACTGTGTAGACCTTACTGTACCTACCTGGTTTTACTCTCTGTAATGTTACCCTGTTGCATTCTTCTGTTATATTACCCTTTTGTATTCTCTGTAATGTTACCCTGTAATCTCCCAGGTCATGCCTGAAAATAGTCATTCCTATGGCTAGCGCACCCACCTGGTCAACAAAAACTAACTAAATAAATAAATAAAAAGAAATCCTCTTGAATCACAAGATAAAAGTAAAAAGAATTAACCTACTTCTGGGCAAGTTCCTGTAAATCAAATGACAAAAAACATCTCTGTGTTTTCTTTTTAAGTTGTGCTGCACCCGGCTGTTTTCATCAGAGCGTTTCTAAGGTTGCAGCTAGTGACTCACCAACTATCGCTTGAACTGCTATAGGAATGAAATACTGCAACATATAACTCAGTGGACAGCCTCTAAACATGGCGAGGTCCACCATTTTTGGTTTCTTTTTCCCTTTTTTAGGCTATGCTCATACACACAGGTCACACCTGTAAATAAGCTTTCAGCTTAGTGTATCTCTCCTGGTAAAAAAAAAAATTAAAAAAATCACCACCTCGCACATTCGCGAGGGATATGTTCGTACATTTGTGCAGCCGACTGTACACATGATCATGCAGGCATTTCTGTGCTGAGGAACATAAGATTAAGCAGGGGCACCTGGAGACGAGAAAACAAAAGTATATAGATTAAGGACATTCTACAGGTGGCCTGCCTGTAGACGGGGAAAGAGAAGAGCTAGAATAGCGAGAGAAAAAAAAATGTCAGAGTGTTGTTGCAACAGACTTAGAGGCACATGAAATACAGTGGTCCTGGAGCCATATTGCCCTTTCACAGGCCTGATGGCAGCTGCCATACCTATCGTTCAACTGGCCAGACTGCATATGCTCATTCTCCAGTGGACCCTACGGGTTCAGTGGGACCAGCACTAGGATGAGCTAGACCGTCCAGCCCTGGTCTCTTCCCCAGTCTGCAAGGTACTGCGGTGTTGGATGGACCCCTTAAACCTACTTCAAGGCATTCCCTTCCAGATCTCCTCCCCACAGCAGATCCTCACCAGGGATGCCTCAGGTCTGGGCAGGGGAGTGCACCTGGGTCCCTTCCCAAAGCTCTTGGTCCCAGCTGGAAACCTCCCTGTATATGAATGTCCTGGAGATGAGGACAGTGCTCTACACCATGATAGCCTTTCAGAGACACCTTGTTCCAGTCAGCTGCTGGTGCAATCAGACAATCTATGTGTAGTATACTTCATCAACAAGCAGGGGGTACTCATTTGTACCCCCAAATAAAGGGAGCCCATAAGAGTGTTATACTGGGTGCTGGATCATGATCTAATACTCTCAGCGATCCATGTGCCAGGCATGTTTAACACTCTGGCAGACAGCCTCAGCCAGACTCAGTCCAGCATGCATGAATGGGAGATTCTCTCATCCATCACAGAAGACTTGTTCAACAGGTGGCGTCGTCCAAAGTTGGACCTTTTTGCATCCCCACTCAATGCAAAACTGCTTAATTTGTGCTCGCTAGATCCAGGTCCTGGAGTTTTCTGGTGAGATGTATTTTTCCTCTCCTGGAACAGGAGGTTCCTTTATGCCTTTCCTCCATTTTCTTTCATTCAGAGGGTGCTAATTACACTGCAGATGGAGGGGGCCAGCATGATTCTGGTAGCGCCATTCTAGCCTCTGCAGATATGGTTTCCTCTGCTACAGCAGTTGGCAGAGGAACCGCTGGTCCCTCTTCCCCTCGGCAGGAACCTGTTGACCCAGGATCGGGGACACTGGTCCATTCCAACCTCAGGTCCCTCCATCTGCATGCTTGGCTCCTGAGGACATAGCCATAGCCAGATTTGGGGTCTCTAACACAGTGGTAGACATCCTGGTGGCCACCCGGAAGCCTTCCACTCACATCATATATGCCATGAAGTGGAAGCGGTTTGCCATCTGGGCTGCTGAGCATAGTCTGGATCATTTCACCTGTCCAGTGAACCACATCCTGGACTACCTGATCTCTCTGTCTGACGCAGGTCTCCAGTATTCCTCCCTCAAGGTGCACCTTTTAGCTATTTCTGCCTTTCATGAGCCCATGGGTAACCACATGATGCTCAGCTGGATATCACCCATACCTTTTTAAGGTGCATCTTGCATATGAAACCCCCAATCCATTCTCATATCCTGTCTTGGGACTTGAATTTTGTTTTGGAGAAGTTAACCCTGTCTCTCATTGAGCCAATCGCTACTTGCGATTTACACTTTCATCTTGGGAAGCGTTATTTTTAGTTGCCATTACTTAAATTTCTGAGCTTCAGGCCCTCTGATTTGAGGAGCCTTATTTGATTTTTCACACAGACAAGATGACTTTGCCCACAAATCCTAAGTTTCTCCTCAAGGTGGTCTCAGAGTTTACACTCATCCAGTCTATCAGCCTTCCTGTTTATTTTCCTGAGTGTGCCAATTGAGGGGGAAGTACTGCTTCATATGTTAGATGTGCACAGAACATGAAGTACTTCTTGCTTTGGACCAAGGAAAGTCGAAATTCGAAACAGTTGTTTGTTTCCTTCACCCCAGGTAGAGAGGGCACCTCTGTTTCTAAGCAACGTTTATCCAAATGGTTGGCAAATTGCATTGTGTTCTGCTACAACAAGTATGGCAAAGAATTGCCTGGAGCTGTCAAGGCTCACTCAATGAGAGGCATGGCTACCTCTGTGGCTTGTTTCCAAGGGGTCTTGGTAGGTGATATCTGTGCAGCTGCTACCTGGAGTACCATCCATACTTTTGCCAAGCACTACAGTCTGGGCATTGCCTCAAGAGCCTGTGCAGGTTTTGGCAGGGCTGTGCTGCAAGGCCTCCTGTCTTATGTTTACGGTAAGCCTTCCTCCCAGACTGTCTGTCTGTACCTGTAACTGCTTGAGACTCATTTCTATGGTGTAACCTGATGACGGAGATAATCCCAAAGAAGATAGAACAGTTACATAAGAACATACCATAACAGTAGATCTTCAAGGGATTCTCAGTCATCAGGTCTGCTTTCCCTTCCGCCATCCCCCTTCTTGGGGCTTTTGTCTAGGAACTGGCTGTCTGGTGTTTGCAGCCTTTCATTTAGGTCTGGGCACCTCCCTCCCTCCATCCTCTCTCTCTCTCTCTCTCTCTCTCTCTCTCTCTCCCCTCAATCCCCCATGGATAGAGCTGTGCTCCCTTTGTCAACAGGGGAAAGAACTGAGGAGGAAGTGGGGCCACTCATGCCTTTATAGGATTGGTGACAATGGTGGACATTGATGGTGTGGGTGGCCCCAGTTGTGCTGCTGAAAATCTTCTGTGTGGATTCTGCTTCACTGACAGTGCAGGTTCTTACTGTGTGACCTGATGACTGAGATCCCCTCAAAGATTTACTGTTATGGTAAGTTCTTATGTAACTGTTCTTTTCACTGCTTTTGCAGCAAGGTTCTTGCTTTAACTTTACTTTCTTGCCCTGGCTTTACTGTGACCTAAATGCCACCCCCACAAATGGTGGGGCTTACCTTTCAAGGCCCTGGAGTCTAGAGGTGGGTCCACCTGTGATGCTTGTGATTGGGGCCAGGAGGTGAGGAATTACTTGCCCTTTTGTTTTTCATTGCAGTCTACAAATGAAAGGGGTGCCCTTGCATCTGAAAAAGAACAAGAGGGATCGCTGATGTCATCATATTAAACCAGACTGTAATTTTGGCTGGATTAAAGGTGACATTTAAATTAAATACTGCAGCCCACTCCCATCCCACATACCTTTCTATGCAGCGGTGGGAGTTCGTGGCTGCGATCAGGAACATTTTTAGAATAATCTGTATATTGTAAAATACTAGATAGAGAGTATGGTAATGACAGAGCCCACTCACCCAAACTGTATAAAGCTTATTTAATGGGTAGTTTCATTCATATAGGCATTTAGATTCAATTATGTACAGTGCCCACATCAAACATTTCGGATTATGATCCTTCACCAGTGATAAAGTACTGAACTAGAAAACATTAAAAATATATATAAATATAACTATCACAGTTTTAAAGTACAAAAAATATATAAATTTAGACTTGAACAAATAATCTCACCATAGGTTGCTTCACTGTGACTTGTATAGTTTAAATCCTCAATAGTAAATTACATTCCTATATAGTTCTGTGTAAAAAACAGAAATACCAAACTAAATACTGTCCAAATTGAAAAATGAGAATATGTGAAGTTCAGAATCAAACATAAAAGTGTATCTCACCATATTATTCAAAAAACTTTCTTTCCATATTTCAGATTATTTTTAGTGGTGCCCATATTTCTTGAGAGAAGTCAGTATAACGTCTGAATAAACCAGATTAACGTTACAATCTGTCTTTAGGTATCATTAATAAATGCTTAAATATACATCTCTAGTTACCATTTATTAATGTTCACTTTTAAGCAAAGGACAGTTGAAATATGTTAATATTTCCTTAGCATTCTTTTAGGGTATATCTCTCTCCTAAAGAAATAATGAAGTAAAATACACAAGATTAACCATCAACATTCGTTTCTTATTGTAAAATACTGCCAAAACTTTTCGGTGAATGCGGAAGCGCCACTCGGATCCCAACGAAGCAGGCACAAGTTGTTATGGGTATTCCACCCATTTAGTGATGTTGCAAGCACCACTGCTCTCAATGTGGAGAATTTTTTTTTTTTGTAGACTCTATTTATGCACCCTACCTTCGGGCATCTCTCAGGTTCCCATACACAGCTCCTCAGCTCTGCTGCCTGCCTAAACTGCTCTCCATATACTGCATTGGGTTCAGGATTCCAGGGTCTCCCTGCCCCATGGAGAGGCCCCAGAATTCCCAGAATCCCCAAGGGAGAATCGGAGGAACGGCCGACTTTGGACGTGTGGCCGGGGCTACCAATGGTTGCCATCGCATCACCCGGCAATAGGGTTTTTTCCCTTGGTTTCCACCCTAGAGCATGGACATGCAATAACATCCAGCTCGGTGTGTGCAAGCTCCCACACACACCCGAAGGATGTCGCCGCAGCTCAATCCCTGCATTAGTACACCCAGCACCTGGCCCTTCCAGCCTCCACCAGAGGTTGCTCGTGCATTGGGATGTGGAAACCCCTCCTGGGAAGGAGAGCAGTCATTGGGATACTCGATCCTTCCATATCCCCACCGACCCCTGACAACCTGTGTTCATTCCCAAACCCAGGTTGCCGGCATGGCACGAGGTGTGGCATCCAGCTCCCCAACCATCAGCTCCACTGGGCCAGCCCCTGTGGAGGGGGACTTCAGATTCTAATTTTATTGCTTCCATGGGGGTCTTGATGCCTAAAATAATACTTACAGCAATGACCCATCCAGGTGTTACTGTAAGTATTATTTTAGGTATCAAGACCCCTGTGGAAGCAATAAAACAAGAATATTAAGCTCCCCTCCACTGCTGCTACATTGAGAACAGTGGTGTTTGCAACATCACTAAATGGATGGAATACCCATGAAAACTTGTGCCCACTTAATCGGGACTGGTATCCAGTGGACATGGAGACCGTGACTGAGTGACTGCAAAAAGGGTGACTTAGTCATGGTGCCTGTGTTCTGGGCTACCTGGCAGAGTAGCAACAGAATAGAGGTGGGTGACAACAGCACCAGGATCTACATATATACACACACGCAGGGGGGAGGGACCACACCGTGCGATGGGCAGAAGGGTAGGAAGGGTATGTGGGGTGTAGTGTGGCAGTCGGCTGCCGAGCTGGCCGTGTGGCATGGTGGGTAGGGTGGCAGGCCAGGATTGGGAGGGTGCCAGGTTCAGGTATGCAGTGTGGTTGCTTTTTGTGTCAGGTCCTGTTTTTTAATTTTTCAAGTTTTACACTCCCTCCCCAACATGCACCCCCCTGGAGTTGAGAATTTTTAAGTAGGGGGGTTAAGGGGATGACAGGGGGAAGAGCCCCTAGCATAACAGAAAACCATCACCGGTTTTGTAGTTGCTGCAAGTGTACATTGCCATTATTTATTTTCGGCGATGTACTCACCCAAACGGCGATCGCTATTTCGCGATCGCCATTATGACATAGAACCATCGGGACTTGGGCAGTGCTTCCGCATTTGATGAAAAAATTTGGCAATATTTTAAAATATACAGATTATTCCAAAATGTTCCTGATAGCAGCCACGAACCCCCACTGCAGCATGAAAAAGATATGTGGGACAGGAGTGGGCTGCAGTATTTAATTTACACATCACCTTTAAGAGTTGTACAAAGTTAAAGTAGCAGTTAGCAGCAATAAGAAATGGTGACACATTAGCCAGGCATGTAACTGAATATAAACAGATGGAAGTCACCATCCTGCTGACCCTTGAGCCCTGTGATTGACCAACTGGAATGCAACGAGTCCTGGTAAAGAGACAGGCACTTGAGGGGAACGGCAACAGAGTGCTTGGTGCCCTTTTGGAGCCACTGAGGTGGCCAAATTGTGAGTGACAAGCATGTCAGCATGTGAGAGATAACCAGAGGAGGTGACTAAGCTAAATCCTTCCCTCAGCCTAGGAGGAGCTCAGGGCATTCCTTCTGAGTGATTGGCGAGAAATGAGCTGCTGGGGAGGAGAACTGAGGGCTTAGCCAGGTCGGAGCCAGAAATCCTTGTGTGAGCAAATCCAGTTGCTAGAAATTCTATTCGAGCTCAGAAGAGTGTTTTGCAACCTGTAAAGCTCTGATCAGTCTTGCTTCTTGGGCTTACAGTATGTACAGTGTTTTAAATATTTCATAGTATGCCTAGCAAAATTACCAGTTTAACAGTATCAGAAGGGACCCATGGGTTATGAGAAATACAAACTTGCCTGTTTTATTTGCTGGAGTATGTTGAATACAAAGTCTGAACTGAAAAATGATGTGCCACACAGTTTATAAATTATCCACAATATCTTGTTTATTATAGTTTCTACAGAAATAAGGTTAAATTGTTTTGGAGGTAGTTTTGGACTCTAACTTCTTTAAACATGCTATTATTGAATGATTGCTGAAAATAGTAGGATGCATGCCTGCAGAACAAAAGCAGTTTGTCTAGGCACATGTGATGTCAGAGGCCAGGAAAGTGGCCAATGTGGTCCCCATCTTTAAGGAGATAGCAAGGTTATACTCAGGCGACTCCAGGTTGGTTAGCCAGGCATCAGTGCTGGGCAAGGTCCTGGAAGCCACTATGAAGGGTACAATAGTGGAGCGCATGGTTGAGGACAAGGTTCTTGCCTTCTCTCACCATGGCTTTATGAGAGGCAGATCATGCCAAACTAGTCTGACCATCCTTGAGGGGGAGGGGGTGATTAGGTAGGTGAACAGGGACAAGCTGAGGATGTAGACTATCTAGACTTCAGCAAGGCCTTTGATACTGTGGCACATCACAAGCTGATGAATACACCAGTGTAGTTTACATAAGGTGGATCACCAACTAGCTTGGGGGCAGGAAGCAGAGGGTCGATAATCATTGAATACATTGCCAGTGAGAGTAGAAGATAGGATGGGTGAGGGACAAATGGGTACCTGGGACTAAAATTACATGACTGAAGAGAGAGACAGGTCTATAATCAACTGAGTCAGAGAAGAGATACCACTGGGTAGCAGGACTGCTTGTGGCAAGTATGGGGCTGGGGTGTGGGGCTATATTATGTAGCACTGCACTGCTGCATGACGCGCATGAATATTGCATGGCATTGTTTTCCCGGCATGACTTTGCATTGCCTACCAGGCAAGGTCTTTATCTTTTCGGATTCAAAAGATGCTATGAAGAGGGCACAAAAACAGGTACCAAGGAGAGTCAGAAGTGTAGACAGGGAAGTAGGCTCTTCTGAAGACGACGAGTCGTGAAGACTTTTGGATTACCATTTATACTTCAAAGAGGTAACTTGTATAGGTGGCAGTAACCCTTTAGGAACTTATATGGGATTTATGATCAGCAAGGTCTTGGACCAGGATTAGGCACCCACCTTCAATTCAAGTTGACATTTAAATGATTTATTTTAGAAGTTGGAAAGAGTCTTTCTGTAATAGTTACAGTCTGCATTAAAGTTGGTTTAGATATTGCAGCCTATTGAATTGTAGTACAGTTAAAATTTTAGCTTTAGTCTAAGTGGTAGCAGCAGATTACTGTGGTATTTGGATATGTTTCTTTATATAATGTGGGGATCATTAAGTTTTAAAATAACACTAGCTTAAAGGGGATTGCATTTTAGATGCTCATATAATGGAGTAATGCATGGAGAATTTCTCTGTTCCCTCTTAGTAGGCAGAGACTACATTGGAACATAAAGTTTAATTGTTTTGGACAATTTCATGCTGCTCATGGGCTTGTTAGCAGCTTATTTGTACTAATATCATCTATATTTTATTGTACAGTATCCACCACTTAAGTCACCTGCGGATAGTGCGGGCAATCACTTTTAACGGGCGACTTGATGAATCCATTTGCCATTCTGATTGAGTACAATGTAAAAAAATAGCTGTAATCCGGACATTGTATGCCCACTATTTCGTCCGTTTCTGTGTAATTAACATCAGCTTGAGCTTGCTCCATGACCACTTAATTGCTTAAACTTGATCCCGCGAGTACTCCTGATTGGTTTCAGCTTACCTCTCACTCACATAAAAAACACCTCTTCCGACAATTCTCAGTCGATTAGTTGTGAATTCGCAGCAATGGTAACAGGAGGCACAAAGCGCAAATCTCTGTCACTTGCTGAGAAAGTAGATCTGCTCAGTAAAATAGAAAAGCTACCATGTAAGAGTCAGCATGATAGGAGGAACTGGAAGAAGAAGACACTGGCGAAGATGAAGATGCTGAGGAAACTATGGTCTTGCACAGTGATGTGTGAGCTGCGCTGCTCACTTTAAGGAGAGCTGTGGAGCAGAACAAGAATCTGGTTCCAAACTGGGAGCTGCTCGCAACTACAGAGAAGATGTGGCAACCTTATTGTGAGGAGAATCCTGTCCAGAAGCAGATCACTGACTACTTCAATGGAGGGGCTGTATCACAGTAGGAAAACACTAACAGTGACTTTCTTTTGAATTTCAGCTCGTACCGTATTTGCTTTTTGCTTTAAATAGATACTGTTTTCACCTGCTGTATTTTAAATTTCACAGTTAAATGAATAAAGTTTGAATTGCATAAGAAAATATAGTCGGTATATTACTCACATACTAAGCATACTTTTCCGGCATTGTGATCGAAAAGTCTATTTTGGTTACTCCGTCCATTCTGTATAGTGGGCAGAACGGAAGATGATGATTGCGCCCGTAGTAAGCGGCTTTAACTGTATATGGATTCACCCCTAAGGACGTATCTTAAAGCAGTAGATGTTTTTTATTTGTTCTTATTAAGAGGAGTGGCATCCTCACTGTGTATGACATCTGATATATCTATGCTTGTACGATGTTATTCATTGTTAAACTGAAAACAATAAACACAAAGTTAAAAAAATATACAATGCAGCAGTATACCGGCAAGTGCAACAGTGTACTTACAGAGACTGTTGGTGTGCTAAAACTCTGTTCTGGCTGTTTGTCTCAGGGTGTAGGGGACTTGGGAGAGAGCCAGCAACTAAGATGGCATCTGGGGGTGGGCTTACACCTGACTTAAATGCCCGCACTGCCCGCTAGAGTAAGCATTAGCACGAGCGTGAGTGGTGCAAGTGCCACTCAGGGAAAATTTGTTCTTGGTTAAGATTTGTTGTGCGATACTCAGAAATAAGACTTCTAAATTCAAGTCTTTAATATTTATGAAAGGCTTACATTTTATAGAGGCATTTCACACTAGATATTTATTTGTTTTAACTGTAGATAGGAAATTACAATTTCATCTTAAGTAGAACTGTGGTAGATTATATAAGGGGGCACCAGTAAAATGTACGACCCAATAGGGAAAGTTATTTAAAGACAGATAAATTGTTGAAATATTAAAATAAATAGCCGGCCCAGTGGTGCTGAGGGTTGAGGCACTGGCAGCCACACCTCATGCTACGCTGGCAACCTGGGTTCGGGAATGAGCTCAGTTCGGCAGGGGTCGGCAGGGAGAGGGAGGATTGAGTGTCCCAACGGATGCACTCCTCCCTATGGGGTGGGATACCAGGGGTGCAGTATGCATCTGACATCCTGAGAGAGCCGGTGGGAACACGGGCTCTTGAGGGGTTGGCGGCTCCTTCTAACGGAGTCGGGGAGGGGGGATGTCTGTAGGCACTTGGGAAGGACATGCGTCAGCACGTCTCCTCTATGGACACTCGCCGTCCTCGCATCGGCGTCTCAGGGGGCTGGGACAGGGGAAATCATGGGAAAAAAACCTTGACGGTCCTAGATGACGACTGCTGCGGCCTATCCAAGACCACCGATTCCAGACAGACCCCGCTGTGCAGGAGGAAGTAAGAGGTGAGGCACTTTAGGGGCAGATCCCAAGTAGGGGGCAGAGATGGTGATGAGCGGCCTGAAGAAGTGTGCACTGAGGGTAGGCAGGAGGAGATAAACAGAAATTGTAAAAAAAAAAAAGAGATATTAAAATAAAGCCTATTTGTAAATATGGGGGAAGAATGTGTTAAAGGGTTTGTTCCTAAATATCCTGGGAATACTTGCTGCAATGCATGCTTACTACCGATATGTGCACTAAGAAAAAGGAGAAAGCCCTTTAATAAAATAATAATGCAACTAGAAACTTAGCAAACAAAGATTAGTTGTTTGCTAAATAGTTAAAAAAAAAATGCTTTGACTGTCTCTAAGTCTCAGTGGGGATGTAGAAATCAACCCAGGCCCTGGGAACAGACCCTTAAAAATAGTGCATGACAATGCAAGAAGCCTTATAAATAAAATGGATTTGCTTAAAATATGAACTGAACTGGAGCTACCTAATATTATCATTTTAACTGAGACGTGGTTAAATAAGAAGCTTGAAACTAGAGCTGGCCCAGAGGCAATGAGGGTTGAGGCACTGGACACCACACCTCGCTCCATGTCGGCAACCTGGGTTCGGGAATGGACTCAGGTCATCGGGGACTGGTGGGGCAGGAGAGGACTGAGCATCTGGAGGACTGCTCTCCTCTCCTGGGGAGGGTGGGGGTATGTGTCCGCCACCACACTAGCAACATCTGTGGAGACTAGGGGAGCAGTAGATGAAGACACTGTGTAGTGGGGACTGGGTGGCGGTGGACATCCTGTGGGCATGCATGCGAGCATGCATGCTGCATGCTGCATGCTGTACATCATTGTACACCCACACCCTAGGGGTTTAAGCCAGGAAACCCCTCGCGATGAGCAGGATGATGCCACCGATGGATGACCATCCTTCCAGCCAAACAAAGCCTAACATAAGTCAGGGCAAGGGCTCAAGGGTGATGCAGTCTCTCCCCCTCAGTTCCTCCCACCAGGGAGGACCCTCCATGGGGGGGTAAGCCACAGTCCTCCCTGTTCTGCGTTCGCGTGGAGACTGGCCAAGTGGACAAGTTAAGCATCTGTGTACATGGCAAACTGGGGTATGTACACCCCTTGCCATCAGCTAGGAGAAACATAGAATGTACAAAAAAAAAAGAAGATTGAAACTAATGAAGTTGAACTGATGGACTATCATAATCATAGGCAAGACAGAGAAACACATGGAGTCAGATGTTGATGTATATTAAACATTTATTGGGTCAATCTAAAATCTTATATTCTGGAAATATTGAGGGTACAGAGTTTATCTTATATTCTGGAAATATGGAGGGTATAGAGTTCATATTGGTACAGTTATACTCAGTGAATTTGATAATTGGTCTGTTGTATTCTCCACCCAAGACAAAAACTTCATTGTTTGAGAAATGTGTGCAGCAAGTAACAGACCAGGGCCCGGATATTCAAACTGCACCCAAAAAGTGCGCAACAGCAGGAGCAAGCACAAGTCCATTGGCCTGTGCGCAAGAAGCGTGATATTCAAAAACTGTGCAGGCCAAGATGCACCAACAGCTGATGACTGAATATCGCACCACCTGCACCATAGCGCAACTAGGGAGGTGAAGCTGAGTATATCTGATGCGTCATAGCGCAACAAGGGATGTTCAGCTGAGCAGTCCAGATGTGCCATAGCACAACTAGGAATGCCCCCCAGCAGCAGGGCAGCAATGCAACAGCACAACCAGGGATGCAGGGGCCCACCACCCATGCCACAGATGGGTGAGGAACACACAGCAGAACAGACATCGTCTCCCCACACCCCATGCACTGCACAACTAGGGGAAGGCTGGAATAACCACTGGCCCATGGAGACCAGCAACCAACCCACAGCCAGGCCATGGTGCCCCATCACACCCCCTGGCAAGCTGTGACTGGCACACAAGGAGGGCTGACCACCCTGTGCCACACCATCCCACCAATGCAGAGCCCACCCTGCACCGTGACCCTCAGACACCCTGCCCAGGAGCAGAGTCCACTAGTGCAGGATACCCTATGCATGCCACCACCCCCACTGTGACAATGCAACCATGTGCACCACAGAACCATGCAAGGCAGCCCCACCATGAGCACCCATCAGTGGGTGGCAGCATACAGAGATGCAACGACTGCATACACAGTGCCATCACGCACATCCCCTCCCGAGGTACAGCTGAGAGACTGACCATGCGTCAGCACATGAGGTACCCCATGTGTGACAGGGCATGCCCCAGACCCACCACCAGTGGTACAGCACCCTGCACACCCTCCCAAGGACACACCCCGACCCAGCACTGGCCACAACAGCTAGCACAGACACCCACAATGGTGCATGGAAGCATGCACCACACAAGATGCAACACAGTGCATGGACAAACACCCACCCATATCCAAGGGCACACCAACACAGGGACACAGTAGCGGGGCAGCAAGCCCCCAGCGTGTAGCCATGGAAACTGTGTACACACGGCCAGCACTCCTCCATGGCACAGGAGTGCCAGCCACCCTGTGCAGGCACTGTGGAGCTGTACGACACCAGCATTTGCCCGGAGCACAAGTGACAGACAGTGGTGCACATCCCCTGCAACACACACAAGTGACAGCATGGAGGTGGGACAACAACAGCGGAGGCCACAGTGTCACCCGAGGCAGACATGCACCACATCAGTGACAGGAGGCAACCCGGAATTGTGCCGGGTACAGTGGCTGTCCTGCATGGACAGCCGCCACTGACATGCCAGCAGACCATGCAGGTCACAGACATGTAAGGGTGGCAGCTGCACAGGCCATGGATGGGCTGACAGGTGCGCCATGGACACAGAGCATGCACCATGGACCACTGCACACAGTCATCCAGTGCACAGGGAACAACACACACACACCACAGACAGTGACTGATAGCTACTCCCACACCATAGTCACTTCCCCATGGACACACACACACGCACATGACTGCACCACCCCTGACGCCATGCACACCACTGCAGCTGAGCACCTATAGCCTGCTGCAAAACAGAGACCACCACATTAGGTATATCAAAGCAAATGTATTGTAAAACATCACACAAAACTATATACATATATTTACAAAAGGTTGGGGGGAAGGCCACAAACAAGGTAGGGGTGGGTAAGGGCAGGGGTGAACATATGCTAGAGGGAAGGAAGGAGGGGTGTGAGGGTGGGTCCAGGGGGGTAGGGAAAATCAGGGGCATTAGTACGTTTAGTGGAGCCCCACTCCCCGCTCTGGCTGCTCCTCCCACCATGCCGCCATCTTACTCCCAGCCAGTCTATCCTTTCAAGGATCTCAGGGAGGCCCTGGCAACATGTAGGATCTCCTGCAGTGTCGCTCTGATTTTCTGCAGCTGCCATCCACCTAGGACAAGTGAGCAGAGTCAATAGGTGTGAATGCACAGCCCCATGCAGCCCACCCACTGTGCATGGCATAATGCCATGGGACATGCCTCTGTGATGGTGTGTGACCACCCACAGTGATCGTGTCCACAAGACCTGCCCACCAAGGTGCACACAGCCATGCGGACCACTGAACACACCCACTGGCCAAGTCCTGCACAGCACCACCGTGGCTGTTCAGTGACATGGCTATGTGGTGTGAAGGCAGTGGCACAGCCATGTACCCGGTGCACACATGGACCACCATTGACACACTCCCAGGCATGCAGTGCCACTGGACAGTGCTGACTGTACCAAGTTGCGTGCATGGCAGTGGTGTCAATGGATGGTGGCCATGCCTAGCTCCCCACCCTGTTACACAGCATGCAATAGTAATCATGGATGTCAGGCACTCACCATCATCAGGCTGGTCCCTGCACTTCTGCGGACCTTCACCCCTCCCGGACTGATGGTCCTCCTGCTGGCGCCTCCTCTCCCTCACCAGCCGGCGCTCATCTGGGCCTAAGGTGCAAACATGGAGAGAGGAACATCAGTACAATCCTGTAGCAAAGTCCCCCCGCCCCCATGTGTGTGCAATTCCACCCAGCCAGACCCACCCACCCCACATCCTGATAACACCACCATGGCCAACACCGGACGGCCTCCCCATGTGCCGGACACATGCAACCATGATACTCGTATGGAAGATAAAAGTGTATGAATGTTGCACCTACCTGACCGTGGCACCGTGCCCCTCCTGGCACATGCCCGCAGGTGGGCAAGCAGGTCCAGGTCCCTCCGCCTCAGGTCCCCATATCATCTGCCGTCCACCCCACACTGGTGGCCTCCTCCAGGGTGTCGGCCACCTCCTGCCACACCTGACTCCTGGCCCTGTCCAGGGGTGCCTCACCAAATAGTGGGCCAACATGTGGCTCCACAATGGCAACCAAGTTTGCCATCTCCACTGTACTGCTCTCCTCCATGCCATCTCTACTGCTCAGTTAAGTCAAAATGGCACTCTGCAGTGCGGTTCTACCATGTTCAGATGCTGCGCGGTACAGCTCTGCCATTCCCTATTGCACTGTCACCGAACAGCGCAATAGCGGTGCACCCATGCCTGATGCATGGCACCTAGGTGGCAAAGATTGGGCACAGGGTCAAGGGTCTCTGGCGCACGGACAGCCATAGCGTGATTGGAACCCAATGCATCTAGCACAATTGGGTGCCGGTGTCCCACCTCCTGTAGCGACCTAGCACACTGTTGCCCCAGTGCGCCTATCACGCCCCAGTGCCACAGCGCCATATAGGTGAACAGCGCTGTAGCACCACTGGCACAATGGTGGCCGTGCCCTGCATTGCCTCCCAAGCACAGCACATCAGCAGCGCAGCCGACGCCTGCGTCATCAACCCGGGCATGCACAGTTAGATGTGTACTGCGCATGTCACAGAACTGCGCCCTTGGCTCAGCACATTCAACACAACTGCGCAAAGTACAAAAGCACGATATTCAGCCGTCATATGCAAATCAGCTAATCAGCCATTCAATGGTGCAGTCACTGCATTTGCATCCCCTTAAAGATGCGCCTCGCCTCATTTGCATGGGTTGCGCTATAAAAGTGCGACATTGGGCTGCACTGGCCATAGTCAGTTACTGCAGTCTATTGGTGAGTAGCATGCTGTTTGGGAGTGTGGACTGTGGATTTTGGGACATGCATGGGACTGCACAGTCACAGGTAACACCTGTCATTCTCACAGGCTGAATCATGACCGAGAAAGTTGTGGAGGAAGAGGAACAGAGTTGTGGGAGGAGGAGGAGGAGGCCAAATTTCATGAAGGCCGAGATGGATGCCCTGTTCGAGGCCTACCTAGACCAGGAGCTGCTTCTCAGCGGACGCCAGGGAACACCACAGGCCCATGCTGCTGCATGGGAGGAGGTGGCGCGTGCTGTAAACCTGCATGGCAGCCACCAGCACTCCGTGCAGGAGTGCAAGAAGAAGATTGGCACAGACAGGAGAAGGTGGCTGCCATCAGGGCAGCATGGTCTGCGACAGGTGGGGGACAGCCGGAGGTGCTCCACCTGACCCCACAGGAGGAGAGGGTTGCTGGCAGCATGCAGCATTGCACCATTGAGGGTGTTCCGGGTGGTGGATTCCAGACGGGTGGTAGCCCGTCACTGCATGGTAGGTCATGGTCTGTCTATTGGGGGGGGACAGGGTAGGTCCCATGCAGTAACATGACTTTGTTTTCCCTTACAGCTCCTGAGCATCTGCATGGGTCAGCGGTGGTGGGCTTCTCCACTGAGGCCGGTCAGATGGAGATGGAGGAGGGCCCATCCACCTCTACAGGAATACGTGGCTCAGTGTGACAGTGGGCCAGCCTGGACATCCAGACTGATGTTGTTGGAGCAGGTGCGGAGGAGGCCCTGCCCGTGTCCCAGCATGCCAGCATCCATGGATGCCAGTATGCTGGCACTCAGGCTGGTGCCTGGTCCGTCACCGATGATGATGTCACTAACGTCATGGGCAGTGACACGTGTGTGCCACAGGATGGCCATACAGCAGGTAACATCATGGCCATGGCTGTGGGTGGTGCCTCCATGGAGGCCTGCATGTCATCACAGTCCCAGCCTGTGCCTGTCAGCACTTGTGGGGTGGCACTGGTGTGTGTACAGGACAGTGGGACTGTTGCAGCCACTGCGGTGGCACCATTAAGCCCTGGGGAGCGGCAGCCGGAGGGGCAGCATCAGCAGTCGGCCAGTGGACTTGGGATTACAGTGCCAGGGGGCGGCATCAGTGCACCACCTGTGGACATGCCCAGGCCTGGCCCTGGTGTGCAGCACCCACCCTCAAGGGGTGATGAGCATCAGGGCCACGCACACCCTGAGGGACAGCATGCCGATCAGGCAGATGACCTCTTGGATGAGCACACCCGCATACTGCAAGCATCAGTCAATCAGCAGATGCGACTTGTGACGGTGGCGGATGCACTGAGTGTGGCTCTGCAGCGGGCAGAGGAGCGTCACAGCAGAGAAACCGCTCTGCTCCTGGCAGGGATGGACCGGATGCAGGAGGATGTGACCACTGCCATTGACAGGCTGACACATACAATCACAGCTGCCATGGCCACAGGGGGAACACAGTTATTTGCCAATATGTCGCAGACGCCGTGCAGTGCAATGTCCACCCCCCATTCCCAGCGTCGTGCGACACCATCCTTGTCGACACCGGGTTCAGCTGTGGGCATCCCGAGCATGCCTGGCGCAGGCATGTTCAGTGTGCTGCAGACCCCTGCACGAGCACGGTCGCTTTCACACAGTGAAACCCCTTGGGGACCATCAGTGCCACCCCATGAGGCCAGTGGTCAGCCTGTCACTGCTGGTGGGTCCCAGCGGGGCTGCCCATGCATCCATGGTGGCCGGGGCACTGTGGCGTGTGACTGACCTGTCTCCCAGCATGGCTACTGTCTGATGCTGCCCTCTGTGCATTGTGTCATTCAGCGGGCAATGCACGGGTGGGTACCCGGCCCTGCACACACACACACACACACACACACACAGTCCATCTGCACACCCTCCCAGCTGCTGTCCGCAGTTGCGTGTGCATGATGATGCCTGCATTGCACTGTATGCCAATGTGCAATGGTGCCCAGTGTCTGACACAGGCACAATGACAGGCAGTGGGCGTGGTGGTCTGTGGACATGTGTGTGGCTAGGGGTGGCGTTCTGGGTCAGTGTGCCTCCTACCCTTTGTGCATGTCTGGTGAGGTGTGTGTGTGTGTGTGTGTGTGTGTGTGTCTGTCCGCATGCCATGTTAAACCTCACCCATCCCTGGTGGTGTGTGTGATTCCATGCCCGGCCACATCCTTTGATGGCATGCACCCCTGGTGTGTGTCCATGCATGTTTGTGGGTTGTGCCTTTGCCACTGGTGGTTGCACATGGCCCATGACTTACCTGGGTTGGCTGAAGTGCTCCTCTGTGATGGTGTCCCAGTGCAGCTGTGCCAGCCGGAGCAGTCGGAGGTCCCGTCACCCAATGGGGGGCTGCCCATCACCATTGTCACCGGCGTCCTCATTGTCCCCATCGCTGTCCCCCTCTTCAACTTGTATGGCTATCCCACATTCGTTGGCCATGTTGTGCAGGATGCAACAGTCCAGGAATAGCCCGCAGGCCTTTGAGGGGCTGCACTGTAGGGCACCGCCAGAGGTGTCCAGGCAACAGAAACATGCCTTCAGCATCCCAAACACCTGCTCAATGACATTACATGTGGTGGCATGTGCCTCACTGCAGCGTTGTTGCGATTGGGTCGCGGGCCACCGGTATGGTGTGAGCAGCCAGGAATGGAGTGGGTATCCACTGTCACCTATGTGTAGAGGGTGGAGGTTAGTTTGGTGATCAGCATCGCCCTGCCCCGGGCCATGTAGACCACTACCCATGTCACCTCTGACCATGCCCCTCTCAAGCCCTATGTTTGTCCGTGTGGTTTGCATACTCACCCACTAAGTGGCCAGTGGGGATGTCCCCACTCTTGAATCCTAGGCACAGTGCCAACTGGTGCCAGATGAAGGCATCTTGTGCTCCCCCAGGGTGCGTGGCACAGACATTGATTATGCGCCCCCTGGCATTGCACACCACCTGGCAGTTGATGCTAGCATAGCCCTTGTGATTAATATATGTGGCCCCCTTGGGGACAGGTGGTGTGCAGATGGCCACATGGGTGCAGTCTATTGCCCCTAGCATGCCAGGCATATGTGCTACCCTGTGGAACTCCTGTATGTTTGCTGTGCATTCTGCTGGTGTGCTGGGGAAATGGATGTACTCCACAGCATGTGGCAGCAGTGCGCTGAGGAATTGGGTGAGGTGGCATGACGCAGCTGACTGGGTTATGCCTGTGGTGTCCCCTGTTGGTCTCTGGAAGGTACCCGTGGTGAACAAGCACATGCAAGCTGTCACTTTAGTCTCCACTGACAGAGCATGGCTCCGTCGTGTGGGTGCCTACATCACATCACTGCACAGCTCACAGAGCCGCCTCAGAATTGCCCAATTCAGGCGGTACCGGCCCACGATCTCAGTATCACTGTACAGCTCGAAGCTGGTGTGGGCTCAGTACTGCCTGTTGGGGGCATACCACTGACGGGCCCTTCCACGGCTGCACCACCCTGCTGCCCACCTTCTCACCCCCCTCATTACTGCCTCCATCTGGATGGTGGCACTGGCCATGTCCCTGACTTGTGTTCACCCCCCCGGCAGCTATTTCTGAGTTCCCCCCGCTGTCCTGGCTGCTACTTCCCCTGCACTGGGAACACCTAACTGTGCTGGCCTCAGTGCTGTGTGGCACTTCCCCCTTCTGCACTGTGGCTGTGGCTCCCCACACCTTCCCCACACCTTCCCTGAGCCTGTGGGTTCCAGGTGCCCTTTCTCTCTCCTGCCCTGTGTGTGTGTGTGTGTGTTGCCTGTGTGACTGGTTATAGTTCAGCAACATGTGCCTTCCCTGTAGTGTTCTTGCGCTTCTCCCTTGTTCCTTTTTATTTTGGCTCATTTCCGCTATGGCGTAACTTCCGCTTGCTCCCCTATTGCGCATGGCGCATGTTGTTGAATATCGCACTGTGCCATTTATGCATGGTTCCTCCCCCTTCAGTTGCGCATACATTCATTATCATTGCGCTATTGCTCAGTGTAATTTGGGGAGCGCAACTGCCTCCCGCTGAATATCGCAGAATGGCACATTTTCGTACTTGCGCTGGCGCAACCCTATTGCACATGGTGCAACCCTTTTGAATATCTGGACCCAGGTGACAAACAGGGATGTTGTTTTGGTTGGAGACTTTAATGCTGCATGGTGTGGACAGAGGGGGCAGAAACTGGATGAATCATTACAGTGTCTCTATTTTGCCCAGCGAATAGACTCCACCAGTAGAAAAGGCAATATCAGTAGCCCTGGGAATATCTTAGATCTGATCTTTGTGACTCCTGATTTATGGGTTTTGGAAAAAGGTTTGAATTCACCAAACTTGGGAGATCATAATGTTATTTTTTGTACTATTCAAATTAATTATATGATACTACAACAATCCAATACCTCTACCAATATTAAAAAATGTTTTATAAATTATAGTAAGCAGACTTTTCGGAATCAGGTAGCCAACACAAAATGGTATAGTGCTGCACTAATTCCTGACATAAATCTATCAGTGAAAGAATTTATTAGTATGTTTATAGAAGTCTGCAATAGGTGTGCCCCTTAAGAAAATATACTCAAAAACTAAAATATCTACCCTGGCTAAATGACACAATTAAAACATTAATTAAAGAAAAAAAAGTAGCTCTGGAAAAAGGCAAATAAATCTTTAAACAAAGAAACCTGGAATAAGTTTAAGATAGTTAGAAATAAGGTTACACAGGAAGTCATAAATCTTAAGGAGTACTTCTATAGGCAAACAGTGAACAACTACTAAGTGTTACTAGTCTAACAAAATTCTTAACAAGTCCAATGAAAATAACAACTGAAATAAATTGTATGGAAAATGGTGAACCCTTGCCACCTAAAAAAGTGGCTAATATTTTAAATGATTATTTTGTTAATCTTCCAGACTTAAAAGACCTAACAAAAAATAACAAAGACATTGGGGTAGTCACTGAAAGAAACAAACAAAACACATGGGAAAAGACAATACTCAAGTTTAGATTTAGAAAAGTAAATAAGAAGGAAGTAATAACTATAAATAAGTTAAAGGTAGATAAGGCCTATGGATTGGACAATATTGAAACTAGGTTTATTAAATACTCTGCTACTGAAATTGCTCAGATTTTGACTGAACTATTTAATTGGAGTTAAACAGAAGGTATTTTCCCAAAAATACGGAAACAGGCAAAAATAGTACCAATTTACAAAGGATGAGAAGCTTCTAATTCTACAAATTATCACCCAATTGCATTACTTTCAATAGTATCAAAAATAATGGAAAGAATTGTTCATAGTCGGTTAATGAGCTACTTAGAAAAATATAACAAATTGACACGACTACAATCTGGCTTCAGGAAGGGACTGTCCATAGACATCGCGCTCATGGACTTCACTGATTTGGTTGCCTCCCCACTTGGTGAGGCACAAGTCACGGGTGTTGTGATTGTAGACTTGCTCAAAGCATTTGACTTAATGGACCATAAAATATTGTTGAATAGGGTTAATGAAATAGGAGTTACAGAAGAACCCCTGGGCTGATTCTGCTCCTATCTGTCAGAATGCTACCAGCTGGTTTCAGTGGAGGGAACCAGATCATCTTTGCCTTGACATCTCGAGGAGTCCCTGAGGGCTCAATTTTAGGGCCCCTATTATTCCTCATTTACTGTATTTAAATGAACTTGCAGACTGCATAAACCAAACTAGTATACGATTATATGCAGATGACACCGTTTTGGTGTTAGAAGGTGATGACATTAGGGAAGCTGATAACAAGCTTCAAAGTGATTTCAATGTTTTACAAAAATAGTTTACTACTCCTGGTTTAATTTTAAACCTCCAAAAAACACAGTCAATTTTTTTTAGTTAATCTTGAACAAGTAAATTCTAGAGAAGCAAACAAACTGGAAATAAAAACAGTGAATGGTTTAGAAACATAGAAACATGGAAGTTGATGGCAGATAAGGACCGCAAGGCCCATTCAGTCTGCTCATTTCTTTTTCTACATTATAAATGTACCATCGTCCTTTGCTGTCAGTGGCCTATCCATTCATACTCATCTGTATTGCTCCCTTATGCCTATCCCATGCCTCTTTGAAGCCCTGCACCGTATTCATAGCCACCACTTCCTGAGGTAGGCCATTTCATGCATCCACCACCCTTTCTGTGAAAAAGAACTTCCTCACATTACCCCTTAATTGGCCTCCCTCTAATCTCATGCTGTGTCCTCTTGTCCTGCTATTTTTCTTATATTGAAACATGTTAGACTCTTTAACCTTGTTAATGCCCTAAAGGTGTTTGAATGTTTCAATTGTATCACCTCTCTCTCTCCTTTGCTCTAGGGTATACATATTGCACTCCATTAATCTGTTCTCATATGTCTTCTGATGCAGTCCCTGCACCATTTTGGTTGCCCTTCTCTGGACTGCCTCAATTTGGTTAATGTCCTTGTGAAGGTGTGGCCTCCAGTACTGCACGCAGTACTCCAGATGGGGCCTAACCAGTGTCTTGTAAAGAGGGATTATTACCTCCCTCTTCCGACTTGTGATACCCCTACTAATACACCCTAACATTCCCCTAGCCTTACCTACTGCTTTAGAGGTCTGCTTGGATGATTTTAGGTCATCGGTGATGATGATGCCCAAGTCTCTTTCATCCTTTGTGACTGTCAGCAACTCCACTCCCAGCCTATAAGTGGCTTCAGGGTTTCTCTTCCTTATGTGCATGATCTTGCACTTCTTTGCATTAAACTCCAGTTGCCACTCTTTTGACCTTTTGCCAGTTTATCCATATCTCCTCTCATTCTGCCCACCCCATCTGGATCATCTACTCTGTTGCAGAACTTGGTGTCATCTGCAAACAGGCATGCCTTACCCTCTAGTCCATCTGCAATGTCACTGATGAAGATATTGAAGAGGAATGGCCCCAGGACTGATCCCTGAGGTTCCCCACTTGTGACTTGCATCTATTCTGACTGCATACCATTGATTTTCACTCAGGCTTCTACTTACAAATATTTAGGAATTCAAATTGATCAATAGCTTTCTTTTGAACAGCATATAAATCAATTAACGTAAAAGATAAATTCTAAAATAGGTGCTCTGAGGTGAGGTATCAAATTGCTTGACAAAAAAAAGATTGTTTAACTGTGGCAAACCAATTAATCATCCCAACTATGGATTATGGATGCCAAGTTTTCTATAATGCAAATAAAAGTTTTACAGAAATTAGATTTCACATATCATAGACTAGCTAGGTTTGTTTTAAAATGTATACACGACACTCATCATTGTGACCTATTGTATAGCAACAATTGAAGTGGTTTCCACTGGAACAAAAAAGGATAGGATATGGACAACATTACTATATAGGATTTTTAAAAATGGCAAACCTATAGGACTCTTAGACAAACTAGAATGTACAAACCGTCATTTTCATTTAAGAATAAATAAATCAAGAAGACTAGTGATGCCAAAAATAAAAAAAAAAATAGTTTTGGGAAGTTAACTTTTAAATATAAAGCAGCAATCACTTGAAATAAACTGTCACTTCAAATAAGAACACTGGATATGTCTGTGATGTCATTCAAGAGTATAATGAAACAGGAAAAGCGATGTACAGTATATGCACTTGTAACGTTTGATCTTTTAAATTTGTATGTAACTAATTAGAATGATTGTTTGGGTATATTTAGTTACTAACCCATATGTAACTAATTAGAATGATTGTTTGGGTATATTTAGTTACTAACCCAATGTCTGTCATATACTAAGTTCTAAGAAATGTTGTTTTTATGTGTAACTGCATATTTTTAAACATCTACAGGAACACCTTGTAAACAGGGTATTTATTGCCCTAATGGTGTAATGTGTTCTCATATCAAGCCTGTATAAATAAAAATGTTTAACTACTGCATAGGAACAGGAGCATGTACATTTTGCAACACAGATGACTGCTTTTGTACTCCATAACATAAAGTCATAGTTTTAATAAATGTCACCTGTTTCTAGCTGGACAAAGGTGTCACCCATCTGGATATGCTCATGTGCTCTGCAATTACCACACAGGAAAGTACCAGCTAGTCTATCTCTCCATCTGTTGTCCTCCGCTATGGTGTGAAGACTATTCACCAGGTCGTCTGTCAAATTCTTGCCCCTTCTTTTTTTTGTATGGAAACATTTTTATTATTATTCATATCAAAAGATATAGATTACAGAAGTGATCAAACCAACAATAGGCATTACATAACACAACAGATTCAAGATTAAGCAACATTAACTCTAGCATTAAATGTAAACAGGTTAACAGATATACACTAGAATCTATAATATTAAATATAACCTGAAAGACAATAAAACCTATAGCATAGAACAAGTAAGGCACCACCTTCCTCTTACCGAACAAGTTCTAAAAAATATACCATGACACCAGTAAATTAACAAGAATCAGCCTCCTGTCTACAATAATTAAATGATCCATAACTATCAATCTCCAGCTATATTCAAAAACTTATTAAAAACATATATACATTCACCCCATGTATTTTACCAATATTGTCAGGTCTGGTGAAATGTATCCATGGTTCTCAGTTTTCAATGAATCACTTGTATAAGAAGCAGTCTTAGTCACTGCATGCAGCCAGTGGGCAAGGGAAGGGAGGTTAAAAGTCTGCCATTGAAGAAGGAGAAGCCTTTTTGCCTCCAGGGCAGCAGCGTAAAGAAATCCCTTACATTGACTCACACGTAAGTCCAGCAAGGATTTAGCACCTAAAATCCAGAACCTAGGGGAGTGAGATATCTTAGTGCCTATTTTAGTCTCAATAACTGTGAAAATGTCTTACCACCACCCCCCCCCCCACACACACACAGCAGAGGACAATCCCAAAGGATATGAAAAAGAGACCTGGCATCCTTAGCACATCTCCAACATACATTAGAATCAGAAAGGCCCAAATTAAATATTTAATGGGTGTTCTATACCAATTACTCAAAATATTCTTTTGAATGAGTTGAGCCTTTGGATCGCGAAGTGACCGATGAGCCTCAACCCAGCATCTAGTCCAATTATCAGGAGTCACAATTTCTGAAATCTCCTCCACCCATTGTAATCTATGGGATTCCCAATCCAGGACAGATACTTTCTAAAGAAGTTTGTATATCAAACTCATATGGCCCTTTGACGCAGAAACCCATTTCCACAGCATACCTGTTAAATCTGTCTTAGTTAAGGCATAGTCTTTCATAACACTATTCGAAAGGCTATGCCTGAGTTGCAGATATCTCCAAAAGTCCTTACCTGGCAACCCAAAATACTTCTGCAACTGGGAAAAGGATTTCAGTCTATCAGTTGTGGTATCAATCAAATTTCCTACCACATTTGTACGGCCCGGTGGTGCTGAGGATTGAAGCACTGGATGCCACACCTCGCGCCATGCTGGCAACCCGGGTTCAAATACAAGCCCATGTCAGCGGGGATGGGAAAGGATTGAGCATCTGGTGGACTGCTGTCCTATCCCCTGAAGGATCCAGGGAGCCATCACTCTACAGCTGCCCCTGGTGATGACTGCGGGCACTGTTAGAGCTGGCATAGCAAGTATGGAGTGTGGCAGATGTTGGCACATATATGTCCTGAAGTCATTGCATGCTCGCACTCCTAGGGTCAAGAAAACCAGAAAAACCAAGCAGCACAGATTGCGGCAGCTCGATGGCCACAATCCACTGGCCAATGGTGCCTGGATGGCGCATGTCGGTAATGGTTTCTCGCCTGTCACGGGGGTAATAGCGTGTGCTCCTTTCGAGGGCAGAGCTGCGTCTGCCAGCTGAGCATGCAGAACTTCAGGGTTAGAGGTGGAGGTGGAGCTGGAGCAGTGGCTGGAATAAAGGCAGGTCATTGGCTGCTAGGGGAGAAAATATGATAAGTTAAAAAAAAATCTCCTACCACATGAACCCTCTTTGAGACCCAAGAAGCCCCACAAATCCCAGAACCACCCACCTGAATTCTAGAGTTATTCCATAATTGTTCAAAGGGGCCATAAAGAGTAAACACTCCAACCTAAAACTTTAGTGCTCTTCCTCCAGGTCTTTTTAGCAAAAATCATAGAGAAAATAATACTGTCAGATTTAGGGAAGGGGTCCCATAGGAACGGCACCAATGAGAATTTTTCCACACTGGATTGCTCAATATTTGCACAAAATGGCATTGCCTGCTTGTCAGAATTGAGCCAATAAAGGCATTGTCTGAAACCATTAGAAAGGTGATACACCCACAGCCAGGGCCTATTCCAGCTGCCCCTCAACATCCGTGCCTGTAAAATCTTCCTACTAAAATAAAAGGCATTGCCCTCCAAATAAAATTTAAAAACAATTTGTCTGTCTTAAACCATAATTTCAGAGGGATGGGCATAGATAAATTAGTAAAGCAACAGAATAACTTTGAAAATGCCATCAATTTTATAGCCTCAACCTTGCCAGGAAGAGAAAGCTTTTGTTTAGCCCACCGATTTATATCTAACGACAAGCTCCCCAAGAAATGCTGTATATTTTTTCAGCCATGAACTGCAAATTAGCAGAAATATACATTCCCAGATATCTTTCTTGCCCCTTCTGAATATAATATGTGGTCCATTTGATGTGATAGCATGCAGGGTTGGTTCTGTTTTGAGTATGTGCCAATTTTTCTCAGTGACCTCTCGTAGCCTGTGTATCGGTGGCTGAAAAGTCATAATGAAATTAGGATCTGTAAGTTTAAATGTCTGTCTATTTCTGGGTCTGAGAATATCAATTACTCATGCCATCCATCCTCTGTTTCACATTATCCACACAATTTGGATCATATCCTCTTGCTATTAATTGATCCATCAAATTAACTGAACCCTCATTATAAGCTTATTCTACACTGAAATTACATTTCAGTCTCATGAACTGCCCCACTGGTATGTTTTTTGTAGCATACGTAGGGTGACACCTACTTTAATGGAGGATATCACTAGTACTGTTTGTTTTTTTAAACAGATCAGTGATCAAACCATCCCTCCCCACTGTCACTCTTACTGATTACAAAATCAAGAAAACGTACCTTCTCAAAATCTGCTGTCAAAGTGAATTTCAAATGTGGGTAGGTAGTTTCCAAATATGTGACAAAATTCAGGTAGAATCTCCAAAAAAGACAACAGAACAAATCATAAGATTTCAGCAGATGGGATATATCCTTAGGGTTATACTTAATGCAGTCTAGAAGGTTGAAAGGATTCCAGGTGCCAACACTCTGGTCCAAGACAAAGGCATCAACAAGATTTTAATACATGCTGTGTACTTGTAACCACTTATAGTGACAGGGTAATGAATGTTCGAGACATTATTACATGAAATTGGGGCATTTGAGAAATAGATAATAATTTCAAGCATTTAGTTAAAATGGTCCACAGTTTGTATATAGGTGATGCAAAACAGTTAAAGATAGAGTGGTTGCAAACTTCTTGCCATTAAAAAAATCAGTAGCCAGCTATTGGCTTCCCCTGCTCCTGTTAGGATCACATCGGTGTGGTAGATGTAGGTATTATCCTTATGCAACACACAGCAATATGTTTACAAAACAGAGACCTTTCTCTGTACAGATAGCTGGTGAGACCCCATCTGGAGTACTGTGTGCAGTTCTGGAGACCCATTCTCTGCAAGGACATAGACAAGATGGAAGCTATCCAGAGGAGGGCAACTAAAATGGTGCAGGGTCTGCACCGGAAGACATATGAAGAGAGACTTAAGTAGCTTAATATGTATAGCCTCGAGGAAAGGAGGGAGAGAGGGGACATGATAGAAACATTCAAGTACCTCAAGGAATCAACAAAGTGCAAGAGGGTAGCTTCTTTCAAAAAGAGGTGTGCAGAACAAGGGGCACAATTTGAAGATAGAGGTTTGGCTCAGAGAGGTAATGTAAGGAAGTATTTTTTCACAGAGAGGGTTGTGGATGCATGGAACGGTCTTCCGGAGGAGGTTGTGGAGTCAAAAACAGTGGTTGAATTCAAGCATGCATGAGACAGCCATAAGGCAATTCTAGGGGGTGGGGGCAGAAAGAAGTAGGCTGCTGGTTTACTAGGATCTGCAGCTTATCCATTAGGTAGGGAAATGGGCAGACTGGGTGGGCCAAGCGGTCCTTATCTGCTGTCAAATTCTATGTTTCACATAAAAAAACTTTTGTAAGTTGTGATCAAATGGGAGTTGTTTATTTATTGGAGTGTAGTTGTGGTGTTTTCTATGTAGGATGCACCATCCGCCCTTTTAAAATAAAAGTAAAGGAAATTATTAAGGCCCTGAATAATGGAAACAACAATTATGCTATTGTACAATACGTTAGGGATGCGGAGGGTGTGCAACATGACATGACATTTATGGATATTGAAAAAGTAGTCATGGGACCACATGGAGAAGATGCAGAGAGTCTAACAGGACGTCATGAGAGATTCCGGATTTTTAGATCAGGGGCCAGGCCAGTATATGGCCTAAATGACAATATCGATTTGGCTGCTTTTCTTGATTAATTTCATGCTTGGTCTTGAACTTAGATATGATGATAAAGTTTTTTGTTTTAAAGCACAGAATGGTTGGGTCTGAGAAAAAAGACAAAGGAGTGTTACAGCAATAGGATATTTCTATAACGTATCTATCTATGGGGGAAATATTGTGTAATAAGTGATTTGGGGGAAAATATTGAAATTTCCTATAAAGTGATGGACATGATATGTCAAAATCTATCTTTGACTCCTCTATAATTTACACAGGCTAAGAGCTGTTTATTTTGGAAATGTATCCATTTACAAGCTGTAGTTTGAACAACTGAGCATCATCTTTTAGCTAATGATTTAAAAAAGCTAAATGTGTAACATTTGTAATGAAGGTACACACCACTTCAAGGGATCAGACATGTAGTAAAGTACGTATCCGGCTAGTACACAACTTGTACCATGTTTTGTAGATTATAATATATCTGTGGAAGTGTGTGTGTGTGTGTGTGAGAAACATAAATCGGATTTTAAGAAGTACATTAGCAACTGATGTGGATTTAGCCATCAAGTCCATAACTCATTTTTTCTTTGCCACTTCAATTATTGCACTTCTTTCAGGTGGTGTATATAGTCACTTTAAGAGTGGAGTTTAAAGGGTGGCTTTTACTGCTATTTCCTCACCTCTGATGAAGCCCATAGCCACTGGGCAAAACATAAGGTGACACAGTACGAATGGCTAGCAGTGTGCACATGGACTTGTAAGTTTTTCTATATGTGTTCACTCTTGGCACTTTTTTTTTCTAAATAAGCTGTGAGCAAATATTTTACACAGCAGTTTGCCCTGGGTCTCCTTGCTTTGGGTGCATTTTTATGTTTGCTTGCACGCATGTGCAAGAAACATAGTGCCACCATACAAGTTTTCATTGGTATGCCTCTCCCCTTCCAATGCCCTGCTCCCTTTTGCAGGCGCAGCTGCACCGCGCCAATGAATGTCTGAGCTGTCTATGACAGCCATTCGGATGCAGTGGCATACTGTTCTGAGGAAAACACCGACACACTCAGTGGTGGTAATGTGTAGTCAATTTGCATACTGCTGTCGGCAGTATGCAAATTGCCTACACATCGGCACTGCATCTGATCTGTAATAGACAGTTTGTCCCCACCCCCCCAAACACCGACGTAGCACATTGGGATCCCACCCCAGCATGCTCATGCACTCTGCCCCGCACACTGTATGGCCAACAGGGTGCTCAATTCCCCATTGGCTCCACTGCCCCCCAAAATAGATTTCCAGGTGCCATACTGGGAGACCACTCCAGCATGGCAAATGTCTGTATGGTGACGGGGGTGCCCAATCCCCTGTTGGCTGCAATGTACACCCCCCAAAAAAACAACTTCCATTTGCCATGCTGGGAGCCCACCCCCACGTGGCAAACATCCATATGGCTGACAAGGATGCCCAATTGCCCCGTTGGCTCCACTGCCTCCCAAAAAAATAAACTTCCAACTGCCAAGTTGGGAGCCCACCCCAGCATGGCAAAAGTCCCACATCATCTTCTAAAAAGAAAAAAAAAAAAAGGCACCTGAAAAAAAAAAGGTCCCTCGTTGACTGTCTTGCCCCCTCCCCAACCCACGCCCACCCTCTGCGCACCCACTCCTGACCCCCACCATACTTGCCTCCGAAGCCCAGCGTGATGATCTTCGGTGGACCAGAAACATGTATGCACTCTTCAAAGCCAACCATGAACTGAAAAAATGCCGGTTAAATGTATAATGGCATAAATGCTTTTTTAAAACTTTGGTGCATATCTCAGCCGTTTTGGGGAATTTTTTCACCAAATTTTCAACATGGGGTTCTTGGGGTCCCACCTTATGAACTCAGTCACTGTCATTTTGTTATTCAGTCTCAAAAGGTGATTTTGCAGTCACTGTGTGGAACTGCCTTTCAGGACTGAGTAACAAAATGACAGTGTCACAGTTCATGAGGTAGGCCCCCTAAAACCCTATGTTGAAAATTTAGTGAAAAAATTCCCCAAAATGACTTTTACAAGGGTGCATTGCGCAGTTCCTACCCACGCTCGTAACTTCGCAAATTTTTAATATTTTCATTCCAGATTTTCAACATTGCCATTTTACCACACCTCCTTATGAGCAGTATAGCTGTCTTCACATCTTGCCCAAAATATGTTTTGCACAAGTAGCGCACAATGGCACGGTCAGTGTGCGAAATCAATGTTTGGGACAGATTAAGAATCACAGTGATACTGTTCATGAGCAGAGGTCTTAAAATGGCTATGTTGAAAATTTGGTGACAAAAGTCAATAAAATGACTGTGTTACGAGCGTGCATTGCGCAGTTTCCATGCACCCTTGTAAATTCACGAATTTGTAATATTTTCAATCCAGATTTTCTACACTGGCATTTTTCCACACCTCTTTATGAACAGTACAGCTGTCATTTTTCACACCCTGGCCAAAATGTGTTTTTGCACTTCCGGCCCAGAAATGCGTGGTCACTGTGGGAAATCAGTGTTTGGGACAGATAAAGAAAACCACAGTGACACTGTTCATGAGCGGAGGTCCTAAAATGCCTGTGTTGACAATCTGCTGTAAACAATCCCCAAACTAATTGCATTATGGGGTTGTGTTGCGCAGTTTCTAAGCACGCTCGTGACTTCACCATTTTTTTAAATATTTTCACTCCAGATTTTCAACATTGCCATTTTTTACACCTCCTCATGAACAGTACAGCAGTCATTTTTCACATCCTGTTCAAAATGTGTTTTTGCATCTGTGGAGCCAAATGGCACAGTCACTGTGCAAAATCAGCTTTCAGCTAACAAACTGATATGGCCACTGTTCATGAGGCGGTGGTCACAAACAAACCATGTTGAAAAAATTGGAGTGAAAATATCAACAAACGCCTGGGGCATTAGGGTTTCTGGCCATAACATCCGACCCTGTAGAGACTAACAAGCATCAGAGGTGTGACTTGGGATTGTCACCTGTAATGCTCATGCCATTCCACCCACACCCTGCAGCCAGTGACAGGCATCGAGGTATGCCCTGGACTCTATGGCCCCCAAAGTTCATCCCATTCTCCTATACTGCACCTATCTCACCATATTTCCTTATGGAATGGGGTGAGCATAAGGCCCAAAGACTCCAAGGCACACTGTGACACCTGTTGGAGTCTGCAGGGTAGGGTATGGTGAAATGGCGTGGACGTTATGCCTGATGACCCAAAGGCACACCCAATGCCTGTCACTCTCTGCAGGGTGGTGGTGGGGTTGGCTTCAGTTCAATACTTCACTGCCATTCCTATTATGCAGCTCTGTAACTCCTACACTACCAATGCCAATGCCAGCAAGAAAACATTCAGCATTGACAAAGGCTTGTTTTTCTAGTTTTGGATTCAGCAATATACTTGCACCTCAGCGTGGCCCTGGTATATCCCCACTTTGCTTAATTACCTTAATTCTATACTTGAATCTCACATTATATGGATGTTATATTCATGCATATACTTTATATTGCATTAGCACTGTAGTTGCCCATTTGCATGTTTTGCATTATATATTGTGGTGGTACACAGAATGCTTTCATCTTGAAAAAGCATTTGAGCAATGTGAAAAACTGTTGCAGACATGAGTGTGGATGCCACTGTAGTGTTTTTATACTCTCCTATAAATGGCTGTTTAACTGCTCCAATGTCTGGGAGATGTTATCTGTGGTTTAAGACTTGTAGCTGAAATTTCACTGTGCTTGTGACTACTGCTGCTTTTTCCGGTGCTATATCCTGCAGATTACTGATAGCTGCCAACCTGCATGCTGTGAATAAACATACTGAAAATGTACGGGCAATTACTGTATACACAGAGAGGCTATGTTTCCATCGAGGGGTTTTTGATGACAGCATATGAACTGCAACAGCCAAACCTGAGAGACCCATACGGTCCTTTCAACCCCAGGATAGAAGCACATGACGAGTTCTGTGTGGCTGCCCATATTTTATTTTTTATAGTATGTGTTTTTTTCAAAAAACAGTGACAACATGTACAAGTGATACTTTTATATGGTTTGTTGTTTTTTAAGCTGTGTGCTTTTTTTTTTGTGCTGTAGAATTTTTCTCAGCAGATGCTTTTTGAAAAGAAACCGTCTGCCTTTGTTTTCGATGTGATGATCGAGAATGAAGCACAATTTCAGAGGCAGTTAGTGTAGCGCTAGGGATAGTATTGTCATGAAGAAATGCTGCACTCTGCTATTTGAAGTCCAGTAAACACTTTAGAGTGTGCATGACAACTATTTTAGAATGTGCACAATAGCAATTTTGAACAGCCTGCTTTTTACATTCAACAGGGCTTAACCATATACAACACTGTTTGTTTTTATTCCTTTACCTTCTTTCTAACTCTGGCTTGAACGGTGGTCAAATAAACAGAAAACAGCAAACAGAATAAGATTAAAAACATTGAATGTGATCTAGAGATCAACTCTCTATTACAAGAAAAAGTTTATAAACACAAGATTTACATCAGTTATGTTTTGAACTTTATTGTTTTCTAGATATTTTTATTTTTACTTCCCCTGCTGTTGGTCTATTAAATATTGTTGATAATGCAGCACTTATTTCACTGAGTCTTTCAAAATATATCTGATTCTCCCCTGCTAGCCACACAACTGCTGTTTATGACATCACAATCTGTTGTTATGGTGAGCACTATGATGTCATTAACAAAGGCACTGTGAGGTTAAGAGGGGAGAGGCAAATGTTGTCAAATGTTTTCTATACAGACTTCTTAGATGCACTACCAAAATGTGCAGTAACTCTTGGAAAGGAACATTGGAAATGAAAACTGCACTGCCCAGTAAACTGTAACAGCTTAAACACTGACCTTACAGTGGAATCCAGTTTATCCAAACTGCCCAGGGACACCCAAAATGGTTGGATAATCGGGAGTCTGGATAAACGAGATTTCCGTTCATGTCAGCAGTATAGATAGCGCAGATTGCAGGAATTCTCTAATAAATAATAGTGTGTCATTTTTTACAATGAAAGTCTGATGTCTGCTTTTGTCTGATGAAGTTTCTCATTCCTCCAAGACTACCACTCTCCCAACTTTTCCCAATGGTCTCAGTGTCCCACGTTGCCCTTCTTAGAAACAAAGTTTGCCCACAGTTTTATTTCCCCTAACAAACATAATCACGTACAGTCTCCCTTGGTTATGGTGCCAGATATAGTGTTCAGCAAACTTATTCAAGGGTGGTTGGCTGCAATAATCTTAGAATGAAATACAGGTGTTGTGGGGAGGGAGGACAAGTTATAGTTAAAGCTTGGCCAGAAACAATGCTACTGCTGAGTTCAGGAAAGGGAAAGGCAGGGAAGACTGTTGTTGCATCTATGCTTCATACTAGCAGCCATCAATCAGCTGTCTTTTCATATGCTTAGAGGCTTTTAAGATGCTTAAAGTGCTGCTGTAATTAGCACCCCATTCAGATGGATGGTCTGGGACTTAACAGTGTCTATAAGTTCAGCGTCAATTAACACTTCTGTGAAACTGCTTGGGGGACAAGCTGGGAGTCCGTTAGACAGGGAGTTCCAGTTAATGGGGGTTTGGATAATTGGGATTCTACTATATTTATGAAATCAAATGCTGAAGTGAAGAGTTGATCTTTAAGTAATAGCTACATGAGCTGGCAACATTTATAGTAGATCATCCTTCAACATCAGTTCACTTGGGGTGTTTTCAGTCTTGCTGATATCTACGGTATGAGGAATCTATGTAATCACAAAAGGGGTTTGCACCAGGCCAGCCTGGTGGAGCTGAGGGTTGAGGCACTGGATGCCACATCTTGTGCCACACCAATGACCTGGGTTCAGGAATGAGCCTGGACCACCGGGGGTCTGCAGGAGGGGGGAGAGAGGATTGAGCATCCAGAGGACTGCTCTCCTCTCTCGTGGAAGGGGACTAGTCGTCCTGCTTGTTGACTGCCCTCTGACAGTGGCTGGAGGGCAGTATGGGTCAAGAGGCTTGAAAGCAGACACCCTTATGTCAGGGGAAGGGGAGAAAATGGAAAAAGGGTTTTGGAGCTGGCAGGCTCAATGATGGCGGGCTGCACCTATGCCTACCCCCTGGCAATCTAGATGTTGGATTCTGTGGGTGGGGGGAGGCCGGTGCCTCTCACCACTGGCTCTGTCATGGGGGGGCAACCTGTGGGGGATGGCTGGGGATGGCTGGTGGGGGTGGGTATGGAGAAAAGCCTGCCGGAGAGAAGAGTCCCCTCTGAGGGAGGGGCCGGAGCCACCTGCCAGCTCTGAAAGGACAAGTAAAAGAATAATTTAAAAAAAAAAAAAAAAAAAGGAGTTTTGCACTGGGATGGTGGTGCTCCAGACTAAAATCCACAATATGTAAGTGCAAAAAGTTGGGCATACACCACCTCAAGATAAGAGGACATCAGTCACTACTGCAGTTTACTACATATTTATTAAAATTAAAAACACACACAGGCTATACCCATCTCATACCTCTCAACTGTACCACATTACGAGGAACGTTCCTCATTTTATTTCACAAAAGATCCCTGTTCCACATTGTGAGGACTTGTTCCACATTCAAAGTCAACATTTTAGAGCAAAAATCCATAGTAAATGATGCAGAAAATATATTATTCAATTAATAACTGACTTTCTGAACATAAATGTAACATTTTAACAGTGTTTTGAGCTTCTTAGGTAAAGATTTGATTAAGTGTTCCACATTTTGCCCATTTGTTCCACATTGTGACAAGCAATGTTCCACATTTGGGGGATAAAAAGTTGAGAGGTATGACCCATCTGACATGTTTCAGATTTTAAAAATCTTAAATGCGTCAGGTGGGCATAGCCTGAGTGTGTTTTTAATTTTAATAAATACGTTGTAAACTACAGTTGTGACTGGTGCCCTCTTATTTCAAGGTGGTGTGCCCAGCGTTTTGTGCTCGCACGTTATGAGGAATCTACAGTGCAGGTAAGTGTGAGTAATTTTAATAGACACAAGATATAACACCGTTATACTACAGTAGCAATATAGCTGCCATGGTGTGACAGCATGCTGACATCAATACTTTGGTACAACTGCATTTGGAAGTGTATGGATTTCCATACAAAACAATGCTGAATCATACATATACCATAAGAAAACTGAAACAATGAAACCTTAATATAAGTTTTACATAATTATTTGGGGCATTTACATGCAGATTGTCCACTAAGTAGCCAGGTGTTACTGTATACAGGACAATTGCTTCAAAAAAAGAGGCATATAAGCAGGTCCATACTCCACAGTAATATTGTATGCCTTAAAATATCAAAACGCGTTACACTACAATAATGTAATTTTGTTTTGTAGGTAATTAAAAAAGGATACTGGATTTTGGAGAGATTTTGGCTTTGGAATGACCTGTCAGTACCGTTCAGATTTTATAAATATAGGTAAGGAATTGATATACCAGAAATTTGACAATTGTGGCTCAGCACTGCCGCCTGGTGGGCAATTGTTGACACCACCGTTTTAATACTTGAGAACCACTGGAAGATTTGCACTGCTTAAAGTTTGTTGTAAATGTAAATGCACTTCTAATGTGACAGATTAACAATGGTCTTCCATTTATACACATGATAGCTAAAGCATGGACAGACACATTGCAAGCTTCTTGGCAACTGTGCCCCTCAATGCTGTCCTGTAGGGACTGCCACTTTAGCAGGGCTGCACGGATACACCATTAGTCATTTCACTACATAACCACAGATAACTTAATTATTCGTATTCATATACAAATCTGTTCTTCTAAAATCAGTATCATTTTTTTGAAATTAATACAAAATATCCAGTAGGATACTATACAAAACTACAGAATACCATATAATTATATGCCCTCCACATAGAGAAACAATGGAAACATAGAAGCTGTCAGCAGAAAAGGACCTCTTGGCCCACCTAGTCTGCCCTAAAGCCCATACCTGCTGTGTTACCATAGACCCTATAGATCTCTGGCCTTACCTCTCCCCAGTCCTGTTACCAAAGTCCCCCTGTGTCTATCCCATGCATGTTTGAAGTCTGTTTTTGTTTCGGTACCCACCACCTCTGCCTGGAGGCTGTTCCAGGTGTCCACTACCCTTTCTGTGAAGAAGTAGTTCCTCACATCCACTCTGTCTCCCCCTTCTAGCTTCACATCATGCCCCTTGTGCTTGAGCATCTCTTTCTGTGCAGTATGCCACCCTACTGTGCCCTATTGATACCCTTTAGGTATTTAAATGTATATATCATGTCTCCCCTTCCTCTCCTCTCCTCTCCTCCAGGGAGTTCATATTTAATTCCTTGAGTCTTACCTCATAGAGCTTCTGATGTACGCTGTTCACCATTTTGGTTGCTCTTCTCTGTATCACCTCCACCTGATCTATGTCCTTCCTGAGATGGAGCCTTCAGAAGTGGACAGAGAACAATACTCCAGGTATGGCCTCACCACTGATCTATACAGGGGTAACACTACCTCCCTTTTTCTGCTGGTGTTACCCCTCTATGTGCACCTCAGCATCCTGCTAGCCTTTCCTAGTAGGAAGCATCACAAACCAAAACCATTTCTTCCACCAACATAGGTTCTTGACCCCCAACCCCCCCCCTTCGTGTACCTTACTGGGGGCTTTTCCTGGACCATGGCCTATATCCAGCTGCCTCCTTGTGGTTGCATGGCCTAACAAGGGCAACCATGATGAGCCTCTTGAAACTGGTTCTGAAATACTCATATTTTATATTGTTTTTATTTTTTGTGCTCCCTCCCACCCCAGTGCTCCTTGCCCTGTTACACCAGAGCTACTTCACCCACCCCGCCCCTGCTACCTGCTATCTACCCTGACAATCAGGAAGTGATGGGAAGCAGTATTTGCACTAACATTGTGGGAACAGTCCCTAGTCCCCCAGTGTTCAACCTACCACTACCTGTTCTGATAGGCCACATGAGTCCCTCAATGAACCAGATATACTCCTACTGCCAAATGCTTGTCTTTATGACAGTGAGTCTGGGACTTCACAGAAGCATAAAGTTAGAATGGGACACAGGGCAGTAGTGCTAATGATGCAGTGGAATTGAATTTGATTTTATTCCTACTGTATATATGCAGACACAAAAGGTATGGAGGATCCATATTGCCTGTAAAGATGGAGCAGTGGTAGAAGGGAGGAGAGGGTGAGGAAAGAGAACACTTCCCAGTGACTTTGCCTTTTTACCTGTACTGAAGTAGAAATGAAGAATATAATGTAAAATGAAAGTGGTGGTAAAAGCAAAATGGGAGCCCAGCCTAGTGGCTACCATATATGGGACCCAGATTTGCACTGTGGGAAAGACCGCTCATTCCAGGCTGGTGGATCTGGACTTTGTTGTGAATGCAGAGTGTGTTCAGACTCCAGAAGAAGAAGCAGAGATGTTCTTCACAAGCAGCACCTCCTTCACTGGTTAGGCGTGCTGGCATTGGTGGCGTGGGAGACCACATTCCATCAGCAGGGCTTTGCCCAAAGTAATCATACTGGAGGTGTTCTGCAATACAAGGGATGTGTGTGGTGATTTCAGGTGCAAACAAGGGAAAGATCAGCCTGGTTCTTTAAATGATGGCCTCCAGCTTCTCCCCGCCAATGTTACAGGGTCTCCAATGCTGCCCCCCCAATCCAGCAAAAACATGCTTTGTCCCCATGGTAACAACAAGGGATTAACTTATGCTATGATAAATTCCAAGTGTTTAACCAGGAGAGATGCACTAAGCTGAAGGCTTGTTTACAGGTACAACCTGGGAGCACAGAGAAGTTAAGTGATTTGCTCAGGGTCACACAGTATGCAAGTGGGGACTGTGGGATTCAAACCCAGGTCTCCAGATTTGCAGCTCAGAGCCTTAAACAACTGCACTATACTGCCTCAAGCAGTAAAACAGATGTCTCTGACACAGGAGGCACTAGAGGTATTAGAGGTAGGATCTCATGGCCTGCCAAGTGTCCAGATGAGCAGAGGGGCATTGGGATGACTGGACTGATCTACCAAGGATAACACGGAACCCCCCCCCCCAAAAAAAACTGAGACAAAATACTGCATTGGCATAATTATCGAAGATGGCCTAGAGAGTTTAAGTAATGGGTTACGGTAAGACAGTATTAATAGGATATTAGACCAGAAACAATCTGCAACAGGGCTGTAATGTCATTATGACATTTTTGTGACATCATAACCCACAAGGCACAGCTTGAGTGGTCCATGATATCACCAGAATCCGGAGCTGGAATTATACGACTTGTTGCCAAATGGCTTCTGTTATTGTTTTGCATATATTGGTCTAAGATGCTCTATTTTTACTCCCCAGCAAAAGCTGCTATCCTCGCACCCCTGAATTGCAGTTAATTTTATTATCAGTAAATCCTCTCCTGATGACCCCGCTGAGAAAACGACTACCCACAACCTGTGCACCTTTGAATCAAACAGCACATTTTTGTTCCCAACTTGGTCTTCCTTGGTGCTGGTGCAGCTGAACTATTTACCTTCCCAACCCCAGAAATGCTGCTGGTACAGACATTCGTGTTTCAGTACTTGAGAAAAATAGTTGCTGTTCAGTGCCAGCATCAAGGAGGAAGCTGCCTCTGAGGTCAAATCAGTGCTTTTTATGCTTTCATGTATAAGTGTGCACAGCAAACATTTTGTTACACAGAACCCCATTTCAAAGGTGTGTCACTGCCGGGTCCAAGGCGCTCAAGCTGCATTGGGCTTGGCAGTGATAGATCAACCACCAGCCAGGCTGATTATGACACTGGTCTCTGCTTGCAGGATGGAAACTTTTTATACCTGAAGGGACCGAAGCTCTTCTATAAAAGAGTACCTCGATGCTAGCATCTGCATGAAGTTGTCCAGCAAACAGCTGAGCGGCATTATGACATACTGTTGTCAGGCTGTGTGTCTTTTCTGTCCCCCCCAACACATGCCATCTGACAAGCAGCTGAGCTAAAAATATTTTCATTCTCCCCTACACACTGTCTAACAAGCAGCTGAGCTCACAATGGCTCCCATGGCCCATTTCAATATCCCAATCTCTGCCAAGTATCCCTCCTATATCTTCATCTCTTCCCATGCCCCTACCAATATCCTACCCTCTGCCAAGTATCCCTACCACCTCCACATTGCATCTTGTGCCATTTCAATATCCCACACTTTGTCAAGAATCCCCTCAACTACCTCATCACTTTCTGTGCTATTTAAAGATAAAACCAATATTAGGATGCCCAGTCCTCAGTGTCGGTACCTGAAATAAAGAAAACCATTCCACGATGTCTTTTTTAGTTTTTTTAAACCCCGTAAAAAAAGAAAACATTCCATTTATATCTGTTGCCACTGCTGTCCCCGCTGCCATTACCCTCCCTCCATCTGACTACCCACCCTCAGCACCCACCACCCCACTGTGCCTCACTTACCTAACAGGGATTAAATGCTATAATCCTCTCTGGACCAGTGACATGTCTTCACTCTTCATTGCCAGGCCAGCAACTGAAGAAATCAGGTAAGCATGCCAATGTATTTCAATGCGTTTTGAACGTGTACTCATAAATTGGTCATTTTTAATATTTCCCCCCAAATTTTCAACATGGCCTTTTGAGAACTAATAAACAAGGTAGGTGACATTTTTCAAATCTGGCCCAAGTGGTGTTTTCACAGTAGTGCTGTGAAATCAACTTTCTGGCAGCATTTGAAAATTTTACTACCGAGTTCAGGACATGGGGTTATAAGAAGACTATGTTGAACATTTGGGATCAAAATATTAAAAAAATAACAAAGCTATGAAGGTACACTGACATTTTTCAATGGTCACTCATAACTTTGGTAATTATCAATATTCTGACCCCAAATGTTTAACACTGCCATTTTTTTACACCACCGCATGAATGTGACAGGCATAATTTTTTCAAATCCTGGTCAAAATGTGTTTTTGCACTTGTGCTGCAAAATTATTGTTTTATAAATGACACCTGCCATATTCAGAAGGAGGGGTCATAAAAAAGACTGTGTTGAAAATTTGGGTCAAAATGTAACAAAACAATGAATTTATGAATAAATGTCGAATTCTGTCAACATTTACTCATAACATTGTGGTGCATGCATATTTTGACCCAGTTTTCAACATAGCCATCTTGTTACCCCACCTCATGAACATGACAGGTATCATTTTTGAAATCTCCTCCTAAATATGTTTTCTCATATACTGTCACCCTTTGAACAGGATATAAAAAAAATTCCACCTGCCATGATCATAAGGTGGGGTCATAAAAACACAGGCCCAGATATTCAAAAGAGTTGCGCATGGCGCAACGGTGTTGCGCCATGCACAACCCACTGATGTGCCCCGGTATGATATTTAAAAGGGAAAAGTGCGGCGCACAAATCCCGATGCGCCGGGGTGCATCAGTAATGTATGCAGGCACAGATAGGGGGGGCATGCCCATGCATAAACTGCACAGCCTGATATTCAGCCCGGGCCGTGCAGAGTTATGCAGGTGAACCCCTACCTGCGCCTGCACAAAGTTATGCCGAAAAAAAAAGGAACAAGTCGAGGGCCACCCACAGGTAAGCTGCTGCATTGCAGGGCGCAACACAGCAGCTGCCACCTGTGGGTGGCCCTCGACTTGTTCCGCCCACCTGGTGGCCCCCATGCCCGATCACGGGCATCAGTATCCCAAGTCCAATATCCCTGGTGGTCCAGTGGACTTGGTAGGCCGATCGTGGGCATAACGGTATTCTCACCCCCCCGAGTAGCCCGGCTCATGGGCATAACAGTATTCCCCACCCAGTAGCCCGATCGCGGGCACAACTGTAACTCCCCATTAGCCTGATGCGGGCATCAGTATTCCCCCAAAGTCCAATGTCCCTGGTGGTCCAGTGGACCGAACAGAACCCTATCGCGGGTGGCATTCCTCACCCCTCAAGTCCGAAATCCCTGGTGATCTAGTGGACCCCCACCCACCTGCCCACAGAGCCCCACCACCCGCTCCCCGTCAGCGGCGGGCGGCACACCACCCACCTGCCGCCCGCCGACTGACATTCTGTAACTGCCGCCCATTGGTTCAGAGCATGAGCCAATGGCCGTGCATACCCGGCTGCTAGTCAATCCAGATATGTGAATGAATTCATTCACATATCTGGACTGACATCTGATGGGCTGCGCCCATTGGCTCATGCTCTGAACCAATGGGCGGCAGTCCATACCAGCTGTCAGTCGGTTGGTGGCAGGTGGCGGGCGGTGGGGATGCTACCACCCGCAGGCTGACGGGGAGCGGGGTGGGGCCCATGGGCAGGTGGGGTGGGGGTCCACTAGATCACCAGGGATTTCGGACTTGGGGGTGAAGAACTGCCCGCGATCGGGCTCCAATCGGGTCCACTGGACCACCAGGGATATTGGACTTGGGGGATACTGATGCCCACGATCAGGCTAATGGGGAGTTACAGCTATGCCCACGATCGGGCTGCCACTGGGGGTGGAATATAGTTATGCCCGCCATCGGGCTACTGGGAGTACAGTTATGCCCATGATTGGCTACTGGGGAGTTACAGTTATACCTGCAATCAGGCTAATCTCGATCCACTGGACCACCAGGGATTGGAGACATTCATAGTCCCTTATGGGACGACCTGCGATCGGGCTGCAGGGGGCGTCGGTCCCCGACAGCTGCTGCCTGGCAGGGTGCCAGGCACAAGTCGTCGGGGATCGGTGCACCTGCATGCTAATGGCATTCAAATGGGGCCGTAATCAGATGCAAATGGCCCGCCGTGTGCCTTGCATAAATTATGGCCCCATTTGCAAGTCACCCTTTGAATATCGCAGGTGCTGTGCATGGCGCAATGGAACTTGCGCCACCGCATCTCAATGCTCCACTCTGACCACTTGCGCTGGCGCAGTTCCACTGCACCATGCACAGTGGGGGTGGCCAGGGGGCAATATTCAAAGCAGTTGCGCCATAGCACAACTCCATTGAATATCGCCCTGGCCACACCCCTGCGCAACTATTTTGAGCGACGCACAGGCTTGCACCACAAACTGGCGCAGTTTGAATATCTGGGCCACAGTGTTAAAAATCTGGAGCCAAAATGTCAAAAAACAACAAACCTTTGAGGAAACACTGGATGTTTCCAATGTTTACTCATAACTCTGTGCTTTTTGCAGATTTTGGCCCCACTTGTGTGCATAGCCCTTTTGTTACACCACCTGATGAGCACGACAGGTGTAATTTTTCACATCCCCTTTGAAACATGTATTCAGAGCCCTGCTGTTAAACCACCTTTTGGACAGGATTTTAAAAAAAAATCTGCCTGTCTTGATCATAGGAAGACTGTGTTGAAAATGTGGGGTCAGAATGTGAAAAAAAAAAAACAGTAATGAAGAAAGCTGAATTGTTCTAATATTTACTTATAGCTTTATTGTTTGCAGATTTGGGCCCCTAATGTTCAGCATATCCCTTTTGTTACCTCACATCATGAACATGACAGGTGTAATTTTTCAAGTTCCTCAGAAACATGTTTTTTGCGATTGCACTGCAAAATCACATTTCAGATGGGATTTAAAAAATTACACCTGTCTTGATCTTAACATCGGTTCATAAAAAGATTGTTGGAAATGTGGGCTCAAAATGTAGGAGCCCACTGAAATTAAATACCATGTTTCTGCTAGCTTATCCTAGGTACAGTAAATGCAGTCTAAAAATATGTAAAAGGAGTGCACCACTGAAAATGAGATACTGCATTTCAACTGGTCTGTTCTGGGTAAAGGTACAGTATACTAAAAGTGTGTAAAAGCAGGATCCAAGTACAGCAGATCCCCCACTGAACTGTGCTGTCTATCATGTTCTATCCTGGGAAAAATACTTTGCAAAACTGGATCCCTCTGAAAATTTAATTTGCCTTTCAGCTGGGCTATCCTGGGTAAATACATTGTTCAGATGGATAAAAGCAGGGCTCCATGGAAAATGAGATATTGCATTTCAGCTGTGCTATCTTGTGTAGATACAGTGTAAAAATTGGGAAACACAGGATCCCACTGAAAACAAGATAGCATCAGAGCTGTGCCATCCTGTGAAAATACAGTACAACAAGCATTTGTCAATGCTGAATGTTCGCTTGCTTACATTAGCTTTAGAAGTGCAGGAGTTACACAGATGCAGAATAGGAATGGCAGTGAAGCACTGAACTTGACGCTAACCCCACCACCACCCTGCAGAGATGGACAGGCATTGGGGTGTGCCTTTGGGTTGTTGCGCATAACGCTCATGCCATTTCACCTCATGCTATCCTGCAGGCACCGACAAGTGTTGAGGTGTGGCTTGGGGTGTTCGGCTTTACAGTCACCCCATTCCATCAGGAAATATGCTGAAATGAGTGCAGTATAGGAGAATGGGGTAAACTCTGGGACCAAAGAGTCCAAGGCATACCTCGATGCCTGTCAGTGGCTGCAGGACGGGGGTGGAATGGCATGAGCATTACAGCAGGCAATCCAAGGCACACCCCAGACACCTGTCAGTCTGTAACAGGGTGGGATGTTAAGGTTAGAAATTGTAACATCCCGGGTGTTTGTTGGTATTTGCACTACAAATTTTCAACATGGCCTTTTTGTGACCCCCACCTCATGAAAGCAATTGGTACCTCTGCTCATGAACAGTGGCACTGTGATTTTGTTAATCTGTCTCGAATATTGATTTGCTACAGGGACTGTGCCATTCTGTGCCAGATGTGTGAAAACACAGTTCAGGGAGGATGTCAAAAATGACAGCTGTCCTGTTCATAAGGAGCTGTGAAAAAATGCCAATATTGAAAATCTGGAGTGAAAATAATAAAAAGTCTTGAAGTGATGAGCATGCGTGGAAACTGCACAAAGCACACTCGTAATACAGTCATTCTGTGAAATGTTCTCACCAAATTTTTAACATAGGTATTTTGGGACCTCCACTCATGAACAGTGTCACTGTGATTTTGTTACTCTGCCCTGCACACTGATTTCCCACAGTGACATTTCCCATTGTGCACCATATGTGCAAAACCATATTTCGGGCTGGATGTGAAAAATGACAGCTGTACTGTTCATAAGGAGCTGTGAAAAAATGGCAATGCTGAAAATCTGGAGTGAAAATATTAAAAATTCTCAGAGTTTCGAGCGTGCATAGAAAGTGTGCAATGCACATTCGTAACACAGTCATTTTTTGGAATATTTCCACCAAATCTGCAACATAGGCTTTTTGTGAGCCCACCTCATGAACAGTAACACTGTCATTTTGTTACTCGGTCCCAAAAGGTGACTCCACGCAGTGACCACGAAATCAGCTTTCGGGACCGAATAACAACATGACAGTGACTGAATTCATGATGTGGGGTCCCAAGAGCCCCATGTTGAAAATGTGGTGCCAAAATTCACAAAAATGTCCAAGATATCTACCTGAGTTGAAAAAAAAAAACATTTATGCCATTATACAGCTTACCGGCATTTCTTCAGTTCACAGTCAGCTTTTGAAGAGTGTAGGCGTGTTCCAGGTGCACTGAGACATCGTGACTGGTCTGGAGGTGGCATGGGGTGGGTGATGCGGTGCAATAGAGGGTGGGCAGGTTTGGGAAGAGAGCACTGGATACAACGAGGGACGTTTCAACTTTTCAGGTTTAAAAAATATTAAAATCATTGCAGGAAGGTTTTCCTTTTGCAGGTAGATTTGGTATGCTGGGGGGCATGCTACTTGCATGTTCTGGGGTAGGGGAGACTGGAGCTGATGGGAATTGGGACCCCCCATCGGCAAAGAACATGAATCTGTGTTGGGGGCATGATGCTGAGGGGGATTGGGCACCCTTGGCAAGCAAAATGTTGGGGGTATTATGCAGACAGGGAGTGGGCTCCCCCATTGGCAGATGACCTGGGGAGAGGGCATGCCAACAAGAGGATTGGGCACCCCGTTGGCTTTTAGGGGACTCTGAGGCAGACAGCGACAGCCACCGCCTTGTAACTTGAAATGTTATACCAGGCAAGGCACCTCCCTGCAATGACGGGTCGCTCCCTCATTCATTTCAACTTGGTGGCACACTTGCTGAACTAGAGTCAGCAGCAGCTTGCCACTGCATTGGGGAAACATGGCCAGGCCTCAAAATGCAGTGGGGCCATTGGCCACCACAGTGCCGCACCTCCAAAACCCCACTTCTCTCCTAAGCTGTTACATAATGTTTCTTGCGCATGTGCACAAGCAAACATAAAAATGTGTCAAAGCAGGATCCCACTGAAAATGAGATATTGCATCTCTTTTGGGTTATCCTTGGTAAATAGATTGTAAAACTGTGTAAAAACAGAACCATACAGCAGAACATGACTGAAAAGGAGATGCATCTAAAATTATCTGTCCTAGAAAAATACATTATAAAAACAGAACCACACTAAAAAATGAGATATCGCATCTCACCTCTACTATCCTGGGTTAATGCAGAATAAACCAATGTAAAATCAGGACCCCATTGCAAATGACACAGTATAGCTCATATGGTTAATCGTGTTTATTTAAAGGCACATTGGTGGAGACAGGCATTTCTTCAACTAGGTGGTAGGGGAGGTGTAATATGCAAGGAATAAGATGCGATGAGGTGTGGTTTATGGCCTGATAAGAGCACACCCCAGGTGTGTAATGAGGCATGAGGCGCTTGCGCTAAGTGCCTTTAGCACCTGGAAAGTGCCCTTATCAGGCCATAAACCATACCTTGGAGTGTCTTATTCTGCTTATAAAATGGGACCCCTGTAAAAACAAAATTAGAAAATTCTGAAAACCAAATTAAAACTATCAAAAACTGTAAAGCATATCTTAACAGAAAAGTAGTCCTTGCTACTAGAGCATGTTAATGTCTGGGTGACACCCCCCCCACACACACACACACATCCTGCAGAATACATTTATTTGTTTATGCTCCCCAATCCCTACAGAAACACCTTCTAAACTTATTTTGAATATTGTCAGAATTTCAATGTGAGCTGCTTTCTGTGGGAGCAAGCATGTCCCTTAACGGCTGCCTTAGTTAGCACTTCCCTCAAAGTGCTTTACTTACATCAACCTGCAATAAGCAAGAGGCAGCTGCTAGCTAGCTTGACATTAAAAACATTAAAATGCTGATAGATGTTGTGTTTTCTACCATCATCATCAATAATAACAGTACTGTTTAAAGACCTAACATTGGGATGGATTTCTGTTGTCACTTGAAAGCCTCTTCATGGCGGCACGTGCTACGCTCACTGTATTGGGGGAGGTTTATATACAAAAGCAGCAGAGATCATATTTTTATTTTTAAACCGGGGAAAGGTGTCAAAATGTTTGTGTACAGTTTTTCTCATACTAAGGAATGAGCAGCTTATGGCTGCTATTTCAAAGCTGCGCCCTTGCGCATGGTTCCCTTCACTGTGGTCGGCTTTTTTTTTTTGTCTGGAGTACAGCCAGTTACATTATGCTTTTACTTTTTTTTTTGTCCACGACTGAATTAGATCATATTATGCTGTGCACGTGTGTGTGTGTGTGTGCGTGTGTGTGAAGGGGGGGCTTCTCCATTGTTTGTTCTCCCTCTTGGTCAGGCAGGACCACTATAGAGACACTGACACAGTGATTTGTATTGTGAAATGTTCTGACTGGCTGAAGAGGTGCCAGTTGGCACAATATGCCCTGGTAAGGACACAACCAGAGGTACTTCTCAGCCAATCAGAACTCTGACAACTCCTGACCCATTTTATAAAAATAGAACAAAAAGAGCTATGATAGAAACATAGAAGTTGTTGGCAGATAAGGACCTCTTGGCCCACCTAGTCTGCCCTATATTCCCTACCTACTGTGCCACCACAGACCGTATTCGATCTCCAGTCTTCTTCCCCCCTTGCCTTACTTCTAAGGTCCCCTGGTGTCTATCTCATGCATGCTTGAATCATGTTACCATTTTACCATCCACCACCCCCTCTGTGAAGAAGTATTTCCTCACATATCCTCTGAGCCCCCCTCCCCAGCTTCATAGTATGACCCCTTGTCCTGGAGCATCTTTTACTATGGAAAATGCTATCTTCCTGTACCTTATTAATACCTGTGAGATATATATATGTCATTTATATAAACATATATATGAATGTTTCTATCATACCCCCCTTCCTCCTTTCCTCTAGAGAGTACATATTTAGTTACTTGAGTCTTTCCTTGTAGGGCTTTTGATGCAGGCCCTGAATCATTTTGGTAGCCCTCCTTTGCACTGCCTCCATCCTATCTATGTCCTTCCTGAGGTGAGGCCTCCAGAACTGGACACAGTACTCAAGGTGGCGTCTTACCAGTGATTTATACAGGGGTGATACTACCTCCTCTCCCTACGCACTGAGCATCCTGTTAGCCTTCCCCACTGCCTTATCACACTGCTTGGCTACTTTCAAGTCACCAGAAATGATTACCCTTAGGTCCCTTTCCTGTTTTGAGGTTGCTAATACCTCCCAGCTCAATTGGTACATTGCCCCTGGGATCCAGGAAATGTATGATTTTGCACTTTTTTTGCATTGAAACCTAGCTACCATTACCTTGACCAATCATCTAGCATTTTCAGACTGTCCTTCATTCTCTCCCCCCCCTCCCTCAGTGTATCCACTCTGTTGCAGATTTCTGTGTCATACGTGAACAGGCATACTTTCCCCTCTAGCCCTTCTGCAATGTCACTAATAAAGACACTGAAGAGGACCAGGCCTAGAACTGACCTCTGTGGCACCCTGCTTGCTACCTTACCTTCTCCGGAGTAGACCCCATTTACCACCACCACCCTCTGACTCCTCTTGCTTAGCCAACTTCTTACCCATTTACTACTTTTGGACCTACTCCTAGGTTGCCCAGCTTGCTCACCTGTCTTCTGTGTGGAACAGTGTTGAAGGCCTTACTGAAATCCAGGTAAGCCACACCTACCGCTCCTCCCTGATCCACTTCTCTGGTCCTCCAGTCTAAGAACTTGATTGGGTTTGTCTGTTAAGACCTTCCCCATGTAAACTCATGTTGCCTCGGATCCTGTAATCCACTGGTTGCAAGGTATTCCCCAATCCTTTCCTTCAGTAGTGATTCCATTACTTTATCTACTACTGAAGTCAGGCTGACAGGTCTGTAATTTCCTGCCACCGCCTTATTTCTACTTTTTTGTAGTAGAACCACATCTACCCTCCTCCAGTCCTCCAGAATGTCCCATTTCTAGTAGTAGATTGAACAGAGCTGTCAACGATACAGCTAGCACCTCCTTGAACTCCCTCAGTATCCTAGGGTGCACCCCGTTCAGTCCCATAGCTTTGTCTACTTTTTTTCATAGATTCATAGAAGTAGCCCATAGATAAGGACCACATGGCCCACCTAGTCTGCCTGTGAAAAACTCTTACATACTGTCCATCTACTGGGGGCCCTCAAACCTGCCCCTCCCAACATGAGTATACCCATGTACTTATCCCATGTGTGCTTAAACTGCATAATCATTGCCCACCCCCCACCTCCTCCGGCAAACTATTTTAATCATTCACCACTGTCTCAGTGAAGAAGAACTTTCTCACATTACCCTGTACTCTGCTCCCCCCAACAGCTTCATACTGTAACCCCTAGTGTTAGAAGCTCTGCTCCAATGAAACAGACTCTTCACCTCTGCCCTGTTAATCCTCTTTAAATATTTAAATGTCTCAATTATATCCCAAGTCATGTCCTCCAAGGAGTACATGTTTAATTCATCAAGCCTCTCCTCACAGGACATCCATTGCGTACCCAGCATCATCCTGGTAACCCTCCTCTTCACCGTCTGCAATCTGTCCTTGTCCCTATGGCGACAGGGCCTCCAAAACTGCATGAAGTACTCGAGGTACGGTCGTACCAGTGATACATACAGGGGGAGAAGCACCTCTCTCTTCCTACTGGTGATCCCATTCCTATGCATCTGAGTATTTGGTTAGCTTTTCCCACCGCTTTCCCACACTGCTTTGTCACCTTAAGATCATCATCAGTAATAATTGCTCCCAGGTCTCTCTCTCCTCCACTGTGACCTCCAGCATCTCCCCCTAGTTTGTATTCCACACCTCGGTTCCTGTATCCCAAGTGCATGAGTTTGCATTTCTTAGCATTGAACCTCAGTTGCCACCTCCTGGACCACTCCTCCAACTTCCCCAAATCTGCCCTCATCCTGTCCACCCCCCAGTATGTCCACCCTGTTACTGAGTTTTGCATCATCTGCAAACAGGCATACTTTCTCTCCCACACCTTCTGTTATATCACTGACATAGACATTAAAAAGCACTGGCCCCAACACAGACTCTTGTGGTACCCCACTGGTCACCATCCCTTCCTCTGAACATACCCCGTTCACCACCGCCACCCTTTGGCTCCTATCCCTAAGCCAATTTCTCACCCATTTCTCTATCTTTGTCCCCACCCCCATGCTCCTCAGCTTCATTACAAACCTCCTATGTGGGATGGTATCTAAGGCCTTTCTGAAGTCTAGATAGGCCACATCCACTGCCACACCTTGGTCTACCACCCTAGTTACCTCATCAAAAAATTTGATCAGGTTGGTCTGACAGGGCCTACCCCAGGTGAACCCATCTTGTCTCTGATTCTGTAGCCCTCTGACTTCCAGGTAATCCCCAGTCCTTTCCTTGAGGAGTGTCTCCATTTGCTTGCCAGCCATCGAAGTAAGGCTTACCAGCCTGTAGTTCCCTGGATCCTCCCTATTTCCTCCTTGTGCATCTGAACTACATCTGCCATTTTCCAGTCCCTTGGCACCCCTGTATCCAATTATCTGTTGTACAGGGCAGTCAGGGGCTCAGCCAGAACCTCCCTGAGCTCCCGCAGCAGCCTCGGGTTCACTGCATCTGGCCCCATGACTCTGTCCACCCTGAACCTGGACAGTTCCCTGTGGACCCTGTCCAGAGTGAAGGGATTAGTGTCCAACCCTGGTCCCGTTGATCCAATCTCATGACGTTTGGGCTCGTCTCCCCCGCTCAACTGTAAAATGTTAGCTAAAGTAATCTTTCAAGATTTCAGCCATCTGTCTGTCCTCCTCCACTGGGACTCCTCCTTCCTCCACTAGCCTGAGAACCCCCAGCCTGACCTTCCTTTTTTCCCCAATATATCAAAAGAATAATTTATTACCCCTCCTGGCTGTAGTGGTTATCCTCACCTGTTCTTGCCCTGGCCCTCCTAACTGCCTTCCCCACCTCCCTCTGCAGTCTCTGGTAAGTTTCCTTTAGTCACCTGTGTCTGCTTTGCTTTGCTTTGTACTGTCTGAAGGCCCTTGTCTTAGCCTTGACCTTGTTTGCCACCTCCTTAGTAAACCACAGTGGTCTCTGTCTTCTCCTCCCCTTCCGAACCTGTCTCACATATAGGCTTGATACAGTTTTGATCCACCCCAGATTATCTTCCATATCTCCTGAACCTCTTGTAGTTCTGCACACCTTCCAAGGCCTCACTCAGGTAGATGAGGTACATGGAAGGGAATGGTAACTAATACCAGAAGCCTGGCTAATATAATCCCAACCTCATGGCCACTATAGCAGAGGATGGACTAGACTTAGTGGCTGTAATGGAAACTTGGTTCACAGGAAGCCATGAATGGGACATGGCCATTCCTGGATTCAGCATGTACAAGAGGGACAGAAAGGGGGAAAAGGGAGGTGGGGGTAGCATTTTACATCTGGGAGGAAATCAAAACCACAGAAATCCAGGGGACCCTTGGTGACATTGAGGCACTGTGGGTTACAGCTGAGACAGGGAACAGGGTAGCCACTAGGTTAGGAGCTATTTACATGCCCCCATTGCAGGGGGAAGATGGGAATGAAGAAACATTGGAGATGATACATAAAATGACAGACAAGGGTGAGGCAATTATAGTAGGGGACTTTAACTTACCAGACGTTAACTGTGGTTCTCAACCAGCATCGACAACAAGAGGCAGGGAATTTGTAATGGCCCTACAGAGGGTAAGGCTGAAGTAATTTGTTGATTCACCAACCAAAAGTGGAGCTGTCTTGGGTTTTTTTCCAACCAACAGTGACAGGGTAGAAAGGGTCGAGGTAGGGTGCCATCTTGGCAACAGTGACCATCATATGATCGGTTTTCAAATCAACACAACTATGGCTACCAGCCATTCCAAGATCAGAGTTTTGGACTTCAGAAAGGCAGACTTTTCCAAAATTAGATCCATCCTAGCAGAGAAACTTGGGGGGAGGGGAATGTGGGAGAACCCCAAGGGAGTTATCAAGGAGGTAACCAAGCAGTGCGCTAGGAGGATCAGCAAGGCAAATAAGAGAAGGAAATCTCTCTGGCTCTCCAAGGAGGTAGCTACAATTGTAAGGGAAAAAAGACAGGCCTACAAAACATATAAGGCATCAAACAAGGACGAAGACAGGGAAACTTACATAGTTGCACAGAGGGAAGTGGGAAAAGTAATAAGAAAAGCTAAAGCTCACACCGAGCCAAGGATAGCACAGGGTGTTAGAGGGGGAGACAAAACCTTTTCTAGGTACGTAAGAGAAAGGAGGAATACAAAGGTGGAATAATAAGGCTAGCAGTTTCGGGAGGGGAACTAGTAGAGAAGGGCAGTGAGAAGGCAGAAGTCCTAAATAAATATTTCTGTTCCGTGTTCACTAGGGAGAATGCAGGGGATGGTCCAAACCTGCAAAGCTGTTGAACCCAGGGACCAGGGGTAGACTCGAGACACTTCACGGAGGCCAAGTCTTGGAAGCCCTAAATAAATTAAAGGTAGACAAGGCCATGGGGTCAGATGAGATTCACCCAAGAGTTCACAAGGAACTGGGGAGTGTGATAGCAGTGCCCCGGTGAAGCTCTTCACCAAATCACTGTAAAGCAGGACAGGGCCTGAAGACTAGAAGAGGATGACAGTGGTCCTACTTCACAAATCAGGGAGCAGGGAGGAGGCTGAAAATTACCGTCTAGTGAGCCCCATATCAGTGGTAGGAAAACTGATGGAGACACTGCTCAAGCAAAGAATAGTAGCACATCTGGAATTCAGCAGGCAACAAGATCCAAAACAGCATGGTTTCATGGCTGGAAGGTCATGCCAGACAAACCTGGTCGACTTTTTTGACTGGGTAATGATGGTAGTGGACCAAGGAGGAGTGGTGGATGTGGTCTATCTAGACTTAAGTAAGGCCTTCAATTCAGTTCCACACTGAAGGCTGGTAAGGAAGCTAGATCACATCGACGTAGGTAAGGAAGTGGTGGGCTGGGTAAACAACTGGCTGAAGGGAAGAACCCAACAAATGCAGGTAAATGGAGTGGTACCAACAGAGAGGGAAGTAACTAGTGGAGTGCCTCAGGGATCAATGCTGGGGCCCTTACTCTTCAATGTGTTCATAGCCGACATTGGTAATGGATAGGAAAGGAAGATGTATCTGTTTGCAGATGATAGCAAGATCTGCAACAGAGTGGACACCCCAGAGAGAGTCAAGAGCATGGAAGCAGAACTGAGGAAACTCAAGGAGTGGTCAGATGCCTGACAGTTGAAGTTCAATGCCAAAAAGTGCAAGGTTATGCACTTAGGCAAGGGAAACCCCAAAGTGGGATACTACCTGGGAGGGGAGCAGCTGGCATGCACCAACCAGGCGCGAGACCTAGGAGTCACTATATCAGATGACATAAAGGTGGGGAAGCAGTGCAAGAAGGTGGTGTTAAAGGCCAGTGGTATGCGGGGCTGCATAGGGAGAGGAATCATGAGTCTCAGAAGGGAGGTGGTGCTGCCACTTTACAGGGCACTCATGCACCCCCACCTGGAGTACTGTGTAGTTCTGGAGGCTGCACCTTTGGAAAGACATCGATAGGATCGAGACAGTGCAGAGGAGAGCCACAAAAATGATTCAAGGTCTGCATCAAATGGCATATGAGGATAGGTTGAGGGAGCTTAACATGTACTCCATGGAGCAGAGGAGGGAGAGGGTGGATATGATTGAGACATTGAAGTATATCAAGAGTATAAATAAGGTAGGGATACAGGAGCTCCTTCAGGAGAACAAAAGCATCTGAAATAGATGACATGATATAAGGCTCAAGGGTGAACGATTCTGGAGCAATGTTAGGAAGTTCTTCTTCACTGAGAGGGTGGTCGACCGCTGGAATTGCCTGCCCCAGAAAGTGGTGAAGGCCCAAAGGGTAAACAGGTTCAAAAACAACTGGGACAGGCACAAAGGCATCATTTCACAGAAAGGATAGAAAGGGGGGTTACTAGAGAAGTTGAGAAGTTGAACTTCAAAATCTGCACTTTGCAGAATTTGCAGAGTTTTGGCAGGCCATCAAAACTTCAATTTGCACAATTTACGCAAAGTTTTCAGTGAAATTTGCTGGCTTTTTTTCCGCGAAGCACAAACTTCCTGAGCGAAGCATGAAATTCGTGGGCAGAATTTTGCATTTCATGGTGGAGTTCGCGAAATTGCTTCGTGAAGTCTACAAAATCCATGGATTACCTCGTGGAGTGAATTTTGTGGACTTCGCACATCTCTAGTAGTTACCCATATCATGCAGACTAGATGGATCTTGTGGTCCCCTTCTTCCATCAATTTCTAAGTTTCTATATGGCAATTTCTCCAAAGTTTGCCCTCCTAAAGTCGAAGATCCTTGTCCTTGTGTTTCTCTGCTCCACCTCAGTACTTATCTCAAATATTGTAACCTTATGGTCATTGCTTCCCAGGTGGTCCTTTACTGTGCGATTAGATACACTATCCCCATTTGTAATGACAAGATCCAATATTGCCTCTCCCCGGGTGGGTTCTATGACCATCTGTGTGAGCTCCACCCCCTGCAAATGTCAATAAATTTCCTACTCCTGATCATTTTTACTGCTGGAAGACTCCATTCTACATTCGAGAGATTGAAATCTCCCATCAGTAGTACCTTCCCCTTTTGAGCCATAGTTTGGATTTCTTCCATCAGTGCCCTATCCTCCTCCTCCCCTTGTGCTTGGGGCCAACAGACAACACCCACCCTAATGATATGTCCTTTTTTCTTTTCAAGTGTCACCCACAGCATCTCTGTCCTGCTCTGTTCCCTCTGAATCTATACTGCTTTTATATGATTACGCACATAAAGCGCTACCCCTCCCCCCTTGCTACTCACCCTGTCCCTTCTGAATACATTGAATCTTGGAATGGCCATCTCCCAAGTCTGGTATTCCATAAACCAGGTCTCATTTATGGCTGCTATGTCCAAGTTATCACTCACTATAAGTCTCTCTAAATTAACAATGTTATTGCATAGGCTATGGGCATTTACACAAATGGCCTTCCACCTGTTCGCCTACCTCCTCTAGATGTCCCTTTTTCTGAACCCTTCTTCTGTTTTCAGGGGAGTGTTAGCTAGGGACCTGCCCTTCCCTTTATCTTCCTGCATTTCCTTAGCCACATATTCCCCCTTTTTAGTTTAAATGAAGAGGGACTCCTCTATGTACCTCAATAGCCTCTCTCCCTCCGAGTACCTCAGGCCCTTTTTCATTTAAGTGCAGCCTGTCTTTTGCATACACTTTCCTTTCCCCACATGCCACTTCAGTCCCCAATAAGGTTGAAGTCCTCCTGCTTGCACCATTTTTTAACCACCCATTAAACTCTGCTATCCTCACCTTTTTTATTATACTGGCTTTGTATACAGGCAGCACCTCCGAGAAAGTCAGAGAGCTAACCATGCCACTGCAGGATCCTTAAATATTAGATCTCTGCTGCACTATTCCCACTTCATTTTCTGCCAGGTTATTTGTCCTTAAGAGCAAGATCACATGGGGTTTGCCCCCAGCCCTCCAGATCCTAGCCATGATAAGGGGTATGGCACTGTCAGCATCCAGTCCAGGAACACAGATGACCTCCCTCCTTTTGTGCGGGTCCCCTGTCCTACACCAGTGGATCCTCTTTATGATGAAGTCCCCCACAACAAGGACTTTTTCTTGCATGGCTTCCCTGGGAGGCCTTGCCCCATTTGCCCTTGTTTGTACAGCCACACCCTCACCCGATCTATTTACTTTTAATTGTACTAGTTCCTTGAGGACTCTCTCCTCTGTAAAAGGACTAATGTATACCTCCCTTCCTTTAATGCCCTTGTCCCTACCCCCTTCTCCATAAATACTGAATGACAGATCTTGGCTAGGGAAGGGTTAATGTGGGATTATTAGAAGTAGTTTGTAAAGAGAAGCATTGAACTTTATAATACCGTGGGTCTGTCATGAGATGAATGGTACAATGGTAGATGGAGGTCATTCTTTCCCTGTGACCATCCATATGTTACATAAGCAATAAGGAACAATGTGGCATGTAATTATGGTCCAATAAATGTACATCTCGGATGCAGTCAGGCACAAGGTGTAGCCAAGTGCCTTTAAATGGCCCATTGAAGTGCAACTATTGCCCATAATTACAGGTCTCTGAGATGTCTCATTGCACTTCTAAAATGGCTTTTAAACATAACAGTAGAGAAATACATTAAAGGAGATCTAAGACTGCTTCCATGTGAATTATTGCTCATTCAAATGGAAGCAGTTACAGAGTGAGGATCGTCGATTGACAATGAATGTTTTTGAATGTAACTTACTTTACTGTGGCACATAAAATAACAAATTTTACTTTTGGTACTAGGTCAGCAGGCACAAAGCAGCTGGGTGCAGAGAGTTCTTTTTTGTAAAGTAAAAAAAAGAAACAGCAAGTTTCTGGGGAGTGGCAGCAGCACTGGATGAAATGGACTAGTCAGCATATGGTTGTCCTGTGGAAAGCTGATGTGCCATTACCATACTACCATGGTATCCCAACTTATTTCAGTTTATTCTTTTGTAACCAGGTAAGGCCTGAGGCCTGTTTTTAAGGGGTGACCTGGGAGCCCTAGGGAAATTAAGTGACTTACTCATGGTTACACAGTATGCAAGTAGAGGTTGTGGGAATCAAACCCAGATCTACTGGATATACCAAGCTCATTCACAGCTTGTTACTCTAACCTCTAGTCTATACTGCCAGCCCTTGAGAGTTCTTTGACCACTGAACTGTGATACTGTAGGATTTTTGAGGGTATGAATTTCCATACACAACATACCCTAACAAAATACTAAGATATAGGTACTTTAAGGTCAGAAGGGACACTGTCTATCTTGTTTCTGTCTGTCTGAACCATGTTATATAAGGTGGACTGCCTCAGGGAAAAGAAATAATAGAACTGTACTGGTACAATGCTACCAATCACATGTGAAAGGAACTTTGGGGTCAGTACAATACTGTGCTTTCTTAACTATGCTGGTCATTTCACAGTCATGTTTATTTTTATTTCTTCATCCATCTCCACTTATTTTGCCTACTGTTCAAAGGCTACATTGTCGCTGTTCCATCAGGTGGGTGGGTGGGAGGAATACACTAACTGTTGCAATGATGACGGGGATAATTGGACATGGCCATGGGCGCCAGGGGTGCAGCCAGACAATATAAACATGTACACCAGGACCGTGTTTTTTGCCCCATTTGGCACAATAAATTCAACTTTTGTACCTCATGACACTGGTTGCTGCCTCTCCTCCCCAATGCATGGGTAAATACAGATGCCATACATTGCTCTGTAAGACACCAACGTACCAGCCCAGAGCCTGCAAAGCTGTATAGTCCTTGGGATGCAAAGACAGTATTAGTGACCAATCCTAGTTGTGACTAATATGAATAGAATTACAGAAAGGTCCTGCCAGTTCTGTGTTTTGTTTTTCATGGACAAAGAAAGCAGTTCAGAGACTATTTGCTGCCACCCTTAAATACAATTGTACACCATGGAGTACACGGAGTGTGCCTGCCTACACCCATGACAGGCGCCTCACAGAACAACCGCAGCAGACATGACACTGGCTCAGGGAACACAAGAACTACACTCAGCAGCAGTGGTACTGATAATGTTTTGCCAGCACTAGGGAAAAAATGCTGCCAAACAACCTCAGAGCTGCTTGCAGTCTTGTCTGAGCTCTGCAGCAGCTAGCTCTGCCCCTGCATGCGGCATGTATCTCAAGTGCTATATATTTTGCCTATATATTTCACAGCTGCACTGCTTGCCTGAACTGTGCAGCAGCATGCATAGAACGAGAACAATCAGCAGGGTGATTACACAGTAAGGGATACCTTGATAAACAGAAACGGAGATTATAACATGGGGAACATACAGTTTCAGTGGCTACTCTCGGTACTGCAACATTTTTACACAGCATGGACAGGAAATTGTAACATGGGGAAGAGAATTAGTGGGTACTGTGCCATGGATTAATTCTCAGACAACCAAGGATTACTTGAGAATTAATCCATGGTCACCTGATGCAATTGGTCCAATCCAACGCAATCCTTTCTCTTCCACATGTTACAAATAAGGAATAAAGTACAGTTTCCCCAAAGTACACAGTAGCTTCTACCAAGATCAAGTGCAATGGTAAAAATGTCTCTGTTTCCTACGTGACACAAGGGATTAAGTGGCATAGAATGGCAATGTTTCCTGCAGAGTTTGGTAAAATCCTGTAGAATTCTGCAGGACCATACGCTTGATTCTGGTGAACACCACTGTACATAATAATGGTATAATTCTATTGTGGGGGTCAGATGACATTTATAAACCACAAGAGCGAATATTTGTCACCAGACTCCTGAGACAGAATCACATCCTTTTTATGTAAAATTGGGAATACCAGTATTTACTTTGCTGTAATATACAGAATTACATATGCACACAGGAGCAATTTATCTTGCCCCTCTCCCTAGGGATTTGTTCACTCTCAAGCAGCTAGCCCATTTATTCAATTATTTTTTTAACTGCATGAAAGAAAAGAGCTGCTCAGCAGAGAATGAGCTCAACATGAAAACAATGCAGCATAGTCTGGAAATCACGGAACTCACCCCAGACTGATAAGTAACTGCTATCCACATTCAAAATTGATGTAATAAGTACAGCAGTTTACTGGAAACAGCAAAACAGAGTAGTGTACCTCTGATCTATTTTGCTGTTTACAGTGAATGAAGTGAGTTCTGTGATTTCCAGACTATATTTTTTAACTGGTTGATCCTGCCTAAGTGGGAGGCCTCTAGAAACATAGAAACATAGACTTTGACGGCAGATAAGGACCGCTAGGCCCATCTAGTCTGCCCATATCCCTACCTACAGGATAGACCGCAGATCCTATTTAACCAACAGCCTATATCTTCCTGCCCCCCACAAGAACTGCCTTATGTCTGTCCCATGCATTCTTGAATTCTCCCACAGTTTTAGACTCCACAACTTCCTCAGGAAGGCTGTTCCATGCATCCACTACCCTCTCTGTGAAATAATACTTCCTCACATTGCCCTGAACTGCCCTCCTTCTATCTTTAAATTGTGTCCCTTGTTCTTGCAAGTCTCTTTTTCTGAAAGATGCTACCCTCTTGGACTTTGTTGATTCCTTGAGGTACTTGAAAGTTTTATCATGTCCCCTCTCCCTTCTTTCCTCAAGGGTATATATTAAGCTCCTTTAGTCTCTCCTCATATGGCTTTCTTGCAGACCCTGCACCATTTTAGTTGCCCTCCTCTGACTGCCTCTATCCTGTCTATGTCCTTGCGGAGATGGGGTCTCCAGAACTAGACACAGTATTCCAGATGGGGTCTCACCAACTGTCTGTACAGAGGATAACAACTTCCTGTTTTCTGCTGCTGATGCCTCTCCTATACATCCCAGATACCCCCGGCCCTCCCTACTGCCTTCTCACATTGCTTCCAACCTTAAGGTCATCTGATATGATTACGCCCAGGTCCCTTTCCTGTTTTGTTGTTGTTACTACCTCCCCACCCATTGTGTATTCTTCCCCTGGGTTCTTGTTTCCCAGGTGCATTATTTTGCACTTTTTTGCATTGAACCCTAGCTGCCATACTTCAGACCATTCCTCCAACCTTGCCAAGTCCCTTTTCATCCTTTCCACGCCTCCTTGTGTATCAACCCTGATGCAGATCTTTGTGTCATCTGCAAAAAGGCATACTTTTACTTCCAGTCCCTCTGCAATGCCACTGATGAAGACATTAAAAAGGACTGGACCCAATACTGAACCCTGCGGTACCCCACTAGTAACCGCCCTTTCTTCAGAGTGGACTCCATTTACAATTACCTTCTGTGTCCTGTTGTCCAGCCAATGTTTACCCAGGCTACCACCCTGGGACCCACTCCCAGGCTGGTTAATTTGACTAATAATCTTTTGTGTGGGACTGTGTCAAATGCCTTGCTAAAGTCTAGGTAGGCCATGTCCACAGCCCCTCCCTGGTCTACTACTTTGGTCACCCAGTCAAAGAAATCTATTAGATTGCCTGACATGATCTTCCCGCTGTGAACCCATGCTGCCTTGGATCCTGTGCTCCACTGACCTCTAGGTACTCAACTATTCTTTCCTTCAGAAGTGACTCCATCACTTTCCCTACTGCAGAGGTCAGACTGACAGGTCTGTAGTTCCCTGCTCTGTCTTGGTCCCACTTTTGTGAAGGGAATCACATCCGCCTTCCTCCAGTCCTCGGTACCACACCATCCTCCCATGATTTATTAAAAAGAGTAGCCAGTGGTTTCACTAGTTCCTTCCTTAATTCTTTTAGAATTTGGGTGAATTCCATCAGGACCCATTGCTTTGTCCACCTTCAGTTTTAGGGTTCTTGCAGAACCCTTTCTTCTATGAAAGGACTGGGATCGACCCCCTATCAAGAGTGCTTCTGTTAGTTGGATTAGGCACTTCCCTCCTCTTATGTGAATACTGAGCAGAAATATTCGTCTCAGTATTCCTGCTTTTCACTGTCCCCTCTGCCCACCCACCGTTTATTCTATTCAGCCTCACTATCCCTCCCTTTGTCTTTCTACCCTCGCTGATGTACCTATAAAAGGTTTTATCCCCCTTCTTAACTGAGTTAGCTATCTTTTCCTCAGTTTGGGCCTTTGCTATTCTGACTTCCCTCCCTGTTTCTTTCTGCCTTAACTGGTACAGCTCTCTGTCCTGCTCCTTCTGTGTTTCCTTATACTTCTGGAATGCTATCTTTTCTTCCTGACTTTCACAGCCCCTCTTGAGAACCATAGTGGCTTTTTCTTTCGTTTTGATTTGTTTATTTGCTTCACACAAAGGCTTGTTGCCTCTGTGATGGCAGTTTTGATAATTTCCCATTGTTGCTCCACACCTCCTTCTAGCCTGTTTGCTACTGCTTTTCTGAGGCACTCTCCCATCTTGCCAAAGTCAGCCCTCCCAAAGTCCAGTACCCTCACTTTTGTATGGCTTGACTCTGTAGCTGAGTTTAATGTGAACCACACTGTTTGATGGTCACTTGTCCCCAGATGGCAATCCACTTCTAGATCCGAGATCCTCTCACTGCCCCCGTTTGAGAGTCTCGAGGTCTAAGATTGCTCCCTCACAGTGGGTTCGAAACTAGCTGTCAATGCCTGCCACCTGTAGGGCATCAAGAATAGTCCTGCTCTTGGATGTTGCTGCAGCAAATGTGCTCCAGTTAACATCTGGCATATTCAGGTCTCCTTCAACAGTATCTCCCTTTCTCTGCCATTCTAAGAATGCCTTCCATCATATCCTTGTCCATTCCTTCCCCTGACATGGGGTCTGTACACAACCCTGTGCGGATTGGTGCCTTTCCAGTCTCCAAGGTGACCCACAGTGCCTCCTCTCCTCCCTGTTTACTCTTTTGTTCAGTTGCTTTTATCCCTTCCTTTACATGAGAGCTACTCCCCCTTCTCCCGCCTGTCTCTCCTGTAGGTTATGTACCCTGGTATGTTAACATCCCAGTCATGGTTTTCTATGTACCATGTTTCTGTGACTGCTACGATATCCAGGCATCCCTCTTCCATTAAGGCCACCAGCTCAGGGAGCTTGTTGCCCAGACTACGGGCATTGGTACTCATTACCTCCATTTCCTGATGGCCTTACCCCTTTTCCCCATCCCTGTCCTTCTTGCCTTTGTCACTTTCTCCATTTGCCCTGCCCTTCTCCCATCGACACCTCCATGTTGGTGTTTGCCACACTTACTACCGTGATTGTTTGGGGGCTCATTTTCCTGCTCCTTTCAGTGCCTCCCCTTGGCTAGTTTCAAAGCTTGCCAATGAAGCATTTAAACCTATCACCTAGGATCCTGGTTCCCTTCCGGACAGATGCAGCCCATCATGCCAGTATAGGCTTGCATCACTCCAGGTGGACCCCAGTCACCAATGAAGCCAAATCCCTGAGCTCCACACCAGTTTTTCAACCACTGATTGAATCCCATGTGCACGGAACACCCTAGCCTCTCCTATGCCATAGATGGTAGCACCTCCGAGAAGGTTACCGATGCGTGCTGCTTGATTAAGGCCCTCCCAATTCCACAAACTCTTCCTGCACTTCTCTAATCCCTTTCTAGCCAGGTCAATTTGTCCCTAAGTGGACAATGACATCCAGCTCCCTCCCTATGCAGCTGCTCCAGCAATCCTGAGGATTCGCTCCCTGTCCCTCCAAGCCATGGCGCCAGGCAGGCACCTACTCTCTCCTTCCTTGCCCAGTTCTACCTTCCTAACAATGGAGTCCCCACCAGAGTTGTTTCCTTCCCCTGCAGGGGTCCCCTGCCACCCTCCTGTGAGTCTCCTTTGTGGAGGTTCCCAGCATCCTCCTTGGTCTCCACTGTAGGTGCCTCCATAGAGGAACCACACTTTGCCAGAATGGCATAGGAATTGTGGAGAGGTACAACTGGAGGGATGTGCCTCTGTTCCACCACCCTTACCCTCCCTGAGCCCACTGTGGTCCAACCGCTCCTCTTTCTTGGCAACCTCTGAGGCAACGGCAGTGGCACTGGTGGTCCCTGGATGGAAGAGGAGGTCCCACAAATCCTGGCCAACTCAGCCTGGAGATGAGCAACCTCTCCTCAGCCCAGAGAGGTGCCTGCAGATGGGACAACACGAATCCTCCAGAACATCTCCCGAAGACTGCTGCTCCACAGCCACTGCACTGCACCACTCCAATCATGTCTTATTTCTGGCCCTTAACTGTTTGCAATCCTTACTTTCTTCTGTTTTTTTTTCTCTCTCTTACTTTCTGCCTGTGTGCCCTTTAAGCTCCTGATTGTCCTGTTCTGAGACAAGAATATCCTATATTTCTCAGTAGACTGCTTACTTGTTCAGAGGCAGACCTCCAGCAGCTAGAGGGGCTGGAGGCTACTCTTGCCCTTCTAGGATGGTGGGTCCTTGGTGGTTCTGTGATCACTCACTTCCTGCCCTAAACAGGAAGTTCCTGTTGTCAGTCAAATCCTGTGCCTATAAAATAGAACTAGCTGGGGGTGGAGGAGAGGAAGGAGGGCAATATAGTCCCAGTAGAGAAGTTCAGTCACACAGCAGTCCTTTCTCCTGGGTCTTCTGCCAAGCTATTAGCAGAATCTTTCTAAGTCAGTCTTTAAATGTAGCTTCCTTCTAGCTAAGCCCTCCCCCTACTTACCAGATCTTTCTACAAGTAATTTAAACCTCACAACAGTTAAGTCCTTTCAGTCACCTGAGATTTACACTAGATGACTTTTCAGTTACCCATTCAGTTCAGTTAACCCAAACACACACTTTTTTTTTGTTTTGTTTTGTATTTGTTTTTTACCCTAAATTAAAGGTCTAAATACAAAAGTTCTTCTACTTTAGTCCCAGCAGAGAAGTTCAGTCACACAGCAGTCCTTTCTCCTGGAGTCTTCTGCCAATTATTTATTTATTTATTTATTTAGTTAGTTAGTTAGTTATTAACTGCTGCCAACCTGGTTTGTACCACAGCGCAGCTTGCACTAAAGAATGATTTAGGCCTTAGCCTGATCCTCCAGATGGTCTCCCATGGCCCCAGACACACCGTTGACTGGGACAGCAGCAAGCACTCACTAATGCTAACAGGAGAATAACTTTAAATGCTGTATATATATTTTTTTTATTTGAAAGCACGGTAGTGGCTAAACAAGTACAATGACAGGCAAGCAGACCTGTAGTAATGTGTTGCTGGTGTCAGTCAAGATTTTCTTCCAGGAACAGAGATAGCAGTTTTTTTTTTTTTTAACCAGGAGAGACACATTAAGTTGAAAGCTTGTTTGCAGGTGTGACCTGGGAGCACAAGGAAGTTAAGTGGCTTGCTCAGGGTCACACAGTATACAAGTGGGGGCTGTGGGATTCAAACCCAGGTCTCCAGGTTTGCAGCTCAGAGCCTTAAACCACTGATAAAACAATAAGAAGCATGTTTTATAGCCTTACAATCAGGGATTTTTTCTGACATCTGAGAAGTCACCAGTTAGAAGGCTTTAATAGTCACTTAACTTCTCAGTGTTCCAGTCCACCCAGCTATCGAAATGGGCAGAAGTGGGGCCCTACTGGAAGCAAGATGTTAAACCTTAGTGACCTAGCTACTCTATATATTGGTGTACAGACCAGAATTTGTCCCATAGGTGGAAAAGGAGGGGAAACAAAAGGATTCCCTCTTGATTTTGGTTCCAGACAACCTGATATTTCAAATTATTCAGTTGAAACCCCCTACGGATATCAAATAATGGGGTGATTTCCTGGGCTGCCGCTCTCCCTCTAGCTTTAGTTTTATTTTAGGACTCAATCCACCTCACATTTTACATTTAATTTAATCTCCTAACCAGATCATACCAGTTTTACCACTGATATTTAGAGTTATGATAAAGGATTTTACTCTAATTAATATACTTCCTCCCTAGGCCATCATGTCCAACCCTCTCCTATCTCAGCTGACCTTCCCTCCCTACTTCCTATACCCCCCTCCTCTTCCCACCCCACTTGCCAGGACATGCCTACAGCACTTATCAAAGGACTCTTACTTCTCAATCTTCTTCACACTTTGACGCTAGAGGAACTGCCACTCCTGCTCACTATGACTCCTCCAATGATGTTTACTGTATAAACTTTAGCTCGTTACCTTACGTCCATATATCTGTATCCATACAATTGTATTTAAATGGCACTACCTCCTGTTGAACCTATTGATATGTTCTGGTACAAGTATCTTGTCACATGCGATGGTTATATGTTATTATGTTGTTATTATTACTATGTAATTGTTATGCACATTCTCTCAACCTGTGACGTCTTAACCCTGTTGCCAATTGTTTTGCACCAGGTCCATGTTGTAAATGAGCTTGTCTCAATGATGTTCCGCCTGGCAAAATAAAGATTTTGATTGATTGATTGATTGACTATACTGTAATCCATTTCCCATGATTGATTATCATGCCTATGTATTTATTTGAGTGCTATAATAACAGTGTATACTTTCGAACATTTACCTTGTGCTAAAATACCTTTGTTTTAATAAAAACTTAAGTTAAAAAAAAATCTTAGCTGGGCTATACTGGGGACAAAACTGTAAAATAAAAATCAGATTATTGATTTATTAACATGTCTCCATAGTATAAAGTTCTGTAAAAATGCACTATTCATTAGAGAGAAAAAACAATCCCAGGCAACATATGGTGACTGTTAGCAGACTAGTTTAACATGTGTGGCACACCAATGGTTACAGAATATCTATATGAACACTGCATCACTGGAAGCAATTAGTTTTACTCTTTAATGGATGTAAGTTCCAGGAATTCTTCAATTCAGTGGCTTTAGAACTGTGACTGAATGGCAAAGTGATAATCCTTCTTTTCCTCTTGAGGTTGTTAACATCATTCGCACAGTTTTAACACACAACAAGCTGCTTGTAATTATTGTACTGAGTTGTGGCTTGGGTCCTCCTGGGGAATACTGCACTGGGGAGTTGTTCCTGTTCTAATGTAGGACTTTTGGATGAATTATGGTACTGTAAATCAGGTAAAAAAAGCTGTCAATGAATACAGATCTGATATTGTGAGCTGACTGATTCCTTGGGGCCTGCTGGCTATTTCACTTCTCCAAACAGAAAGAGAAAGAAATAAGGGCCTTAGCTGGAATTTGAACTCAGGACATCCAGAGTAGCATTCTGTTGTGCTACCAGCTGCACCACCCAGGCAGCTGGAAACCTGGGACTCCCATAAGCACCTTTCCCTAATGCGCAGATAATTATATTTTTATTCACAAGAGTGCAGTGTGCATATATATTTATGAATTTTGAAGCTCCTAAAAGGTCCAAGGTCAGTGGCATTGGACATTGAAGCCTCTTCACCAGTCCAACGAGGTATGATGTGCATAATCACACTACAGGTGTCTCCACACAGCTTCACTGGTGCACCTTAACCACCATTCTTGTGGGGTGGAAGGGGATTGCATTGCAATCATCAGACATCTTTCACTTGAGCCAGATTTGAATCCCAGTCACCTGAGGTGAACAGGCAAGCTACCAGTTGAACCTCACAACACACCCACTGCTTTATCTGCTTACTGTTTTTATCCTTCTCACTCAATGGACTGGTTCTCTACAAGCCTCAAATCCCACACCACTTGAAGTGGTCACCAGTGGACTCGGGCAGTCACTGTCCATTCCTTCCATGCCCCTGACTTAACTCTCTGGGCGAGATCGACAAGCTATGAGCTAACCAGGTGGGATTTTCCCCCAATGGAGGCAGGGGACCCAGAGTTTTGAGCCCAGTAACTGTGTGGGGAGAGCAGTTTTCACTCAATGTATAACTAAAGTTGCTTGAATGGTGCATTATATACACTATTCTTGCCCCATGAATAGCTCTGGTGTTTTCTTTTATTTATTCTATTGTACAATGTTTGACTTGGAAAGACACACTAAGCCAAGGCTTGTTTCTAGGTGCATCCTAGGAACACAGGGAAGATAAGTGACTTGCTCATGGTCATGCATTATACATGTGGTGGCTGTGGGATTCAAACTCAGTTCTTCAGGTTTGCAGTTTAGTGCCACTATGCTATACTGCTTCTCTATGTCTGTGGATAGCTCAGGTATCTGGAGGTTAACCTTATCTGGGATAGATCTGCAGTAGGGCACATTTTCATGTAGTTTTGATCCTATCTAGAAAAACACTATCTTGGTCTCTATGTTTTGTCTGTGTCAGCCAAATGAACCACATATTTGCTAAATTGATTTATGAAGGAGTTGAATTCAGGGGTTAAGTACCAATAAGGCACCTGCTGTCACACAAGTCAGTCAGTAAAGAGTACCTACCATTCAAATTCAAGCAATGGTGAGGACACAGACTAAGGCCTTAAAGCACGCCCTAGGGATCGTCCAATAAGCATAGTAGCACTAGTATGGTACTTAGCAGTATTGTTTTTAGTGCTCAGATAAAAGAAGTAATCAAGTCCCCATGGAGAAGGAAGCGGAGTACATTCAGCCTGGACAGATTTATGGTATTGTGTGGTAGACATCATGGTTCCTCATATTCACCTTGTTTCCAGCAGTTTCTGTCTCTGCCCAGTCTGATACCAAGCAGATGATTGGATCTGTGTGAAGTAAAACAGACAAAAATCTTACTAGAAACTGATGACAAAACAAAAAAATGTAATGGAAAAACTGATAAGGTAAACAGAATAAAATTAAAATTAGAAAGCTAATGTAATCATTTCTGAAGGAAAGAATTGTGGAATATTTTCAATCCAATGGGTTACAAGACCCAAGGCAGCATGGGTTCACAGGAGTGAGGTCATGTCAAACAAATCAGATAGATTTCTTTGATGGACAAAAAAGGATTTAGATCAGGGTGAAGTGGTGGGCATGGCCCACATAGAGTTCAGCAAGGCTTTCAACACTGTTCCACATAGCAGACTAGTAAGCAAGCTGGGTAGCTTAGGAAGGGGTTCAAAAGTGGTACACTGGATAAGAAACTGGTTAGAAACTGGCTCGGTGGTGCTGAGGGTTGAGGAGCTGGATGCCACACCTTGAGCTACACTGGCAACCCAGGTTTGGTGGGAGGGAGGAGCTGGATCGAGTCACCGATTGGCAACTCTCTTCTCTTTGGGGTGGGGCAGGCACCACGCCAACTAGTGGGTGGTGTCGGGTAGGGAGGGCATCATTAGATGAGTGGTGGAAGCCGTGTCTCACCAGGGCTTACCAATTGGACGTTGGTCATGTTCAATGGTGCCCTCAGGGGTGGGGACAGGACAAACTAGCTACTTAACAGAAAAAATCTGCCCCACAGCCGTGCACAGTGATCCACAATCAGGGAGAAGGAGCCCCGGATGGCGATACATCACCACTGAGCCCTAGCCCGAGTGGGCTTAAATAGATAAGATAAAAAAAGAAAAGAAACTGGTTAATGGACGGTGACAGAGGGTAGTGGAAAATGGAGTTCACTCTGAGGAAGGGAAGATGACCAGGAGGGTGCCTCAGGGATCAGTGCTTGGACTGATCCTCTTTAATGTCTTTATAAGTAACATTGCAGAGGAGCTAGAAGAAGGGAAGGTCTGCCTCTTTGCAGATGGCACCAAAATCTGTACTAGGGTGAACACTCCGGTGGGGAGGTGAAAGGATGAGCAGAGACTTGTGAAAACTAGAGGAGTGGTCAAGGGTGTGGCAGCTGGGTCTCAATGTGAAAAAGTACAAAATAATGCACTTAAGGCACAAAAACCCAGGAGCAGAGTGCAACGTGGGTGGAGTGGTATTGATGACCACCAAGCAGGAGAGAGACCGGGGTAATCATATCAGATGACTTAAAGGTGGCCAGATACTGTGACAAGGCAGTCAGGAGGGCCAGTGAGATGCTGGAGTGCATAGGGAGGTATATCACAAGCAGAAAGAGGGATGTGGTGTTGTCTCTGTATGCATTGCTGGTAAGACTCCACCTAGAGTACTGTATCTAGTTCTGGAGACCATATCTACAGAAGAACATAGACAGAGTGGAGGCGGTCCGGAGGAGGGCAACTAAACTGGTGCAGAGTCTGCATCAAAAGTCCTATGAAGTGAGACTAAAGGACCTCAGTATATACACCCTAGAACAGAGGAGGGAACAAAGGAGGGAGAGAGGATGTTACAAGGGCCTTTAAATACCTTACAGGGGTAAGCAAGGTACAGGAGGTGTAAGGTGTGGGGAAAATACATCCACACTTAGCAGGTACTTTTTGATAATAAGCTAGCAGAAGAAACACAGACAAGTGGCAAGAGCAGTAATAAACTTGTTTATTACAGAAAATAAGCATTTGTTCTAAATCAGAGTCTTACCAATATAGACACTGGGAGCAGAAAGTTTCCCAAAATACCCCAGGGTATGCAGTGGTATCAGAGGGGATACGTAATACAGTAGCTTATATACTTAGATTATTGTCATGACAACCATTACATTTGCTGGCTAGCTAGATACATAAAACAAGCCCTATTGGTTAAAAATTATGTGACTTCACAGTGTTATCTAGAGATATACAAAACTGTAAAATCAGCAAAAACAGGAAAAAAGAAAGCATGCAAAATATAGGTATAATTGCGGTGTTACATAAATCTGCATGAAGGCAGTCAGGCTATACAATAACTTTTCAGAAGACTACAAAGAATACAACATGTACTCTTGGCTTGCCACTTGCATTATAGCAGGAAATATTATAACAGTAAAGTCCCTGGTTACCTACACTTGTACGGCTAGTACCAGCGCCCTAAGTATTAGTGCTGATTATCATAACATATGCATAGATATATAGATTGTCTGTGGTGCACAGTGGGTAGTCAATATGGATGAGGGGACCAAGCCTAAGAGAGGAAAGTATTTTTTCAGAAGAAAAGATGCTCAAGAACAAGGGGACATGCTATGAAGTTGGAGGGGGTAGATTCAGGAGAGATGTGAGGAAATACTTCTTCACATAAAGTGTGGTGGATTCAGGGGTTAAATTGGGCAGGAACTCACAGGAACTCAGATTCACCTCCTCTGACATCTTTCTACATTGAATAATACAGGAGAGTTCCACCTCCTAGGGCTGACAGTTCCACCTCCTACAAATGTAGAGATTAAGAGTTCCACCTCCTAAACATTTCCAATTAAACCATTGGGTAGATTCCTCAAATAGCCTTCCAGCAGAGGTGGTGGGGACAAAAACAGTGTGGGGGGGTCATGAATCCATGGGATAAGCACAAGGAATCATAGTGGGAAGGAAGACGGAAGGGAAGAAGATCTGTAGATGGGGTACGGTCTGCAGTAGTAGTGTAGGTATGGAGAAATGGGCAGACTGGATGGACTAAGAGGTCCTTTTCTTCTGTCAAATTCTATGCTTCTATGTTAAAAAGAATAGTGGAAGGGATAGGTAAAGGTATTAGGTTGAAGGTAATGCAGAGTATCTGTCTATTATAATATAAATGGAATAAAAGATGGGCATAAATCTGTTACGGTGCAGTTAATCAATTGAGGGATTCCTGCGACATCATAAACCTCGAGAGTGTAGCTAGAGAGTTTTAGTCATCACAGGAATCCTGAGATGAATTTTTGATACCAGTAACAGATGGATGCCTATCTGCTATTTTTTTTGTGATATAGAGGTGACTTTTTATTAAAACACTTACTGCTGGGCCGTGGGATTAGTGCTACCAGGCTGTGGTATCAGTCTCCATTAGTTACATCGATTTTACTGCACAGGAAAGGGAACTATGCATGTCATTAGACAAATGTGCTGTTTTTTAAAAGCACTTAACCACTGTGTTGCAGGGCTGTGTTATTAGTGCTGCCAGGCTGTGGTATCAGTCTCCATTAGTTGTGACGATTTCACTGCATAATAAGTGGAATTAAGCATGTCATTACACAGGACATGTCCCCATCCACCAACCAACCACACATAACCACCCACAATAAATTCAAACCACAACTGTATGAATAGCAAGAATAAACTTAATTACAGGATACGGGGGGGAAAGGGAAGAAAAAAATAAAATCGGTGTTTAAGTGATGGAACTTTAGGCTGTAACAGTTCAGTCAGAGTCCGATTCAGTCACTTGGGGATGATGTCTTTTCACATACTTGGAAGAAGCTACATTTACATGAATATGAATGTCACCTTTCAAAACAGAGTTTGAACCAAAGAGCAAAGTTAGACAGATATTTGAAAGTTGTGACAGGAGTGGCCGCTGGCAACAGCTGAGTGTGAGCGCCGACTGCATTCCAATCTGTAACATCATCAGACTGACATCAGGATACATGTATTATGGATTCCTGATGTTGGAGTGATGGTATTACAGATTTCTTTGTGACTGATTTCTACAGGGAAAAAACGGCACCTCTATATTACATATTCATTGCAAAAAAAAAAACTATGTTAATAGGGTTCAAGTACAAAGCATCAGAAGTGAAGAAATGCAATGTTAGGGTAAAAAAAAGGGCCCTCTGAACATTAGTGAATCTGTGATGTGATGTTACTTGGGGTTTTGATGTTCGCGCAGCATGATGTTGGTGTTCCCCAACTATGGTACTGGCTTTCCAGGCACAGAAAAATAATGGCATACCATTAATGCTTGGAGAGATATGGCTGAAATTATGGCAACACAAATGTTGCATTGCAGGATCATTGAAACCCCAAGAAACAGCATGTCACAGATTCACCAAGACTTGGATTCTTCTTCTTTTTTTTACCCTAACATTGCATTTTCTTGTTTTGCAACCTTGTGCTTGAGCCCTAAGTGATGCATAAACATTGTTTTTTTGCCAGTGAATTGCCTCACTTTTTATAAAGGAAATTTATTGGATTTTAAAGCTCTGAAACCTGACTGGCTGAGGACCGCCTTTATCTGTACAGTTATTTCAGCACAACAGCACTGGATGAATAATCAGCTGCCTCTTCACAATGAAATCAATACCAACCACACACATCCCTGACTGCCATCACAAACACTGCTGCCACCTTTACTCACTAAATACCTTCAACTAATCTGTAAAAATAAAACTGCCTTAAATTAAAAATAATAATAGTGTATAGAGGATACTTGATCGGCAACTGTGCACAACCAGCCTGTGCTGCCACAGTGGGGTTCTTTTACTTTTAAATTTAATGTTTATTAAGACTTTCATTGAGGACACACAGACACAGATGCATTACTAATTTAAAAAGTAGTCAGTAAATAACCCTACCTTTTAAAAAGACTGGGTAGGCGGACTTCCGGCGATGCATTGTGCCGCGTAGCAGCTTTCCCGTGGAGCTCCAGCCACCCGTTTCATAAATTCACCAATTTGCTTGGTTTTAAGGTAATTGGCTACTTCAGATTGTGATATCTCTGTGTTGGAATAGTGCGAGCGTATGGGGAAAGCAGTTCCGAGTGTATAATGGAGGTGGATACAAAAAAAAGCATAGCGAAGCACACCCCTCCAGTCTCGCCCGAAAAGGCCTCAAAGAAGCCTCGGGCCTCTAATGCCAGCCAGGGAGCGGATGTTAGTGCTAGCCCTGATCTTTCATCTGCAGTTAATGAACCATTGACTCTGCAGCGTTTCCTAGAGGAGTTCGCGCCCTTCAAAGAGGATCTTCATACCCTGACAGCAGGCTTTACCTCTGTCACCCAGAAATTGGATGAGGTGGCGCAAGGGGTCTCAGATAATTCAGCGCGAATCATTTCACTGGAAAAACGGCAAGACAGGCTAGATCCCGAGCTCACTGCCTGTAGGCAGAGCCTCACTAAGTTGGAGCAAAAAGTTGAAGATCTCGAGGGGCGCAGCAGGAGGAACAATGTAGTGATCGTGGGCCTCCACAAGGGAGAAGAGGGGCATGACCCAATTAAATTCACACAAAAGCATGTGGAAAAGTTAGCTGGCCCTACTCCCTTTGGGGCCATTTACACTATTGAAAGGGCTCATAGAGTGCTGCATCCCAAGCCACCCCTGAGGCTCCTCCACAAACTTTCATTTGTCGCTTCCTCAATTTTAGGGAAAAGCAACACTTTATTAACAAGGCAAAAGAGCTTCAAGACATCATGTGGGAGGGAAAGTGCCTGAGAATTGCCCAGGACCTACCCACCTCAGTCTGCCAGAGAAGAACGGCCTTCCACTCCATAGTGGTCAAATTAATAGTGGCTAGCATCAAGTTTCGGATGTTATATCCGGCCAAACTAAAGGTTCTCATCTCTGATGCCTGGGCATCTTTTGAGGATCCAGAATCCACTCTAGGACAACTGAGAACCTCCTTTCCAGATCTGTTCAAGAGCTCCTGAAGGGAAGTGTTCACTGTGAGCAGAAAGACACTTTTTTCTTTTGTGTGGCCACGTTGATGGACAGATCAGTGCTCCCCTGCAACGTTTTTTAGTCTGTAATTTTGTTTGGCTGGAATAGAAGAGTCTGGGCTTTTCTGCCCCATGTCTAGCCCTACACCATCCTGGCTTTAGTGGTGGGGGTGCCTATTCCCCTCCCGGAACCCGGCTTGTGTCTTTTGCAGAGACCTGGGAAAACGATTCAACTCAGGCTGCACGGCATTTGCCCAATAAGATCTCGGTGGCTCGCATCTATGTTTATTGTGGTGCTCGCTCCTCGCAGTCTCTCCAACAACATTACCTCTAGAGGGCATCCTTTCCAAGCTGGAACCTCTCGATCTGGGAGCAGCCTGGCCCAGGGGCTTACTTGCTTCGACGCTACAGAGTTACGCGATTCCTCCTGGAATGACCACCATTTCTGGACTTGCATGTTCTGGTTATTATGAGGATCCCCTAACCTTCTCGGTCAGGGGTGTTATTTACTTCTATTAATAAGAGGGGAAAAAGGGGGTGAAGGATTCAACGCATATTGTTTTTTTCTCGCGAAAGTGACGTGTATATTGGAATCCAGAGAGAATGACTGATTTATTTTGTTAGGGGAAGTCTGATATATGGTTTCTTCCCCCTTATACCTCCTTATCCTGTCTTTTCAGTTTTGTTCACTCTACAGGTACCACATTGGAGATTTGGTGGGCCCTACAATTTGGCCTTCAGGTTTTGATACTTGGAATAGTTTATTTGTTGAGAGCAAGAAAGTTTGCATGACTTGTTAGCGATTTACCTGCTGCAGACTCATTTCTGTATTTACCTAATGTTAAGAAGTTACCTCAGATCAATGTCTGCAATGTTGTGCTGGTTGGGCGCTGTATATGTTAGCCAATCTCTGCAGAATGTATCACTTTACAAGGTTGATTTTTGATTATTTTATTGCCTCAGCTACTTCAATGCAACAAATTCCTTCAGCTGGTTCATTTTACTTTGAAAGTACACTTAATGATTCTGGTTATGGTTAATGCCTTGACTTTTAAGGGTTGGTGGGGTGGCTGGAGCGGAAGGGAAAAAGCTCTAGGGTGTGATGCAAAAGATGAAATGGATAGTGGGGAGAGTAGGGTGGGTTGGGGAAAGTTTTGGATGTTTAGTTTGTTGAGAGTTTATGTGACTGTTGTGAGGAATTCGGGGGGGAGCTGGGTGGGTAAGTTCACACAGGGGTTCTGAACAGGTCTCTCTTCCTATTTGTCGCACATCACCACCCCTTTATATTACGATATAGTGGGGACAACGAGGGTAATTTCTTGGAATGTGCGGTTGGCCAGGTGCAAAATTAAACAATATCAAATTCTCAGGCATCTGAATCTGCTCGCTGTGGACGTTGCGGTTTTACAGGAAACTCATTTACTGAACTCCGATGCTACACAGCTCCATAGACAGCAGATGGGCCAATGTTTTGCGGCAGAGGGTAACACCCAAAGTCGGGGCATTATGATTCTGTTGCTTTGGGCCATACCATTTGTTCCCATTCAAACCATAGCAGACCCTGATGGACTATGTGTGTTTGTAAAAGGTAAACTCTATACCAAGGAGGTTGTCTTGGGCTGTATATACGGTCCTAATACTGATACTCCCAGTTATTTTTATATGCATTCTCATTATTCTTTCCCTGTTTTTGCAAATCCCTTTATTAATTGGGGGCGATTTTAATCTAGTGATTGATCCTCAAATGGATTGTTCTGGTAAGCCCCGTAAAGGGCTCTCCCCAGCACAGTGGGCTTTCCGGGATTGGCTAGATAGTGCAAGATTAGTGGACATTTGGCGCATTCTGCACACATCAGATAGCGGGTTCACATTTACCTCCCCTGTACACCACTCTTCTTCCCGCATTGATTACATATTGATCTCCCAGTCCTTAATTCCTGATGTGGTAGACTCAGAAATACTAACAGGACCGCTCTCTGACAATTCACCTGTTGCCTGTTCGATTTCTCTATTCACATTGCCTATTTCAGGCAGGAGATGGAAGGTCAATAACCAATTGTTAAAGACTCCGGAATACAAGACTCATATTTCCGAGCACATTTCCACTTTCGTGAATATCAATTTTCGCTCCACCGGGAAGCCAGACATTGAATGGTGCTCCCTGAAAGCCTATCTTCAAGGTTTATTGATAGGCTTAGCATCCAAAAGGAAAAAAAACAGGATGAGCGGCTTAAAAGCTTATTGTCCCAAATTAGGACCATCGAGCAAGAGCTATCCCCCCAATCCTCGGATCATGTCAGAGAAACCCTAGTGAAACTCAAGGACTCATACCAGAATATCTTAAGAGAAAAAGCTGAGTTTGCTATTTTGAAAACTCAGTCTTACCAGGTAGATCAGCGTGACAAAGCAGGGTGCCTTTTGACCCTCAAGCTTAAACAGTTGGAGTCCCATAGATTGATAGCTGCGGTCCGCTCGCAACAGAGTGATACTCTCGTAACCTCCCCTGCAGATATAACTTTGGAATTTCGGTCTTATTATGCGAAATTGTATAACCTCATGGAGGATCCTCCTTCTGCTTCCGAATTATCTTTCTATTTCTCTCGAATCACGTTACCTCAACTCTCGGACCTACAGAAGTCCTCCTTAGTTGCCCCCATTACTTTGGAGGAGATACTCAGGGTTATTCAGGACCTGCCCTTGGATAAGACACCCGGGCTGGATGGAGTCTCTGCCAATTTCTACAAAACCTTGCGCCTCAATTAGCACCTGGACTGCTCTCGCTATTCCAGCATGTTCTCTCCGGCCAAGTTCTAGATGAGTCCCATGTTTGAAGCCTTGATAACTTTAATACTGAAGGACGGTAAACCTCCCGAGCTGGTACAGAGCTATAGACCGATCTCTCTCCTTAATCAGCGCCTAAAGATCTTAATGAAGCTCCCGGCAGACCGTTTGAGTCTTGCCTTGCATGATATTATAGGCCCAGAACAGGTAGGTTTCATGAAAGGTAGATCTTTGGTTGACCACTTTAGAACTCTCTCGCATGTCTTCTCGGCCTTCAGGGATGCTGATTTTCCAGCTGTTCTTATTTCCTTGGATGGTGAGAAGGCATTTGACAGGGTTGACTGGAATTTTTTGTTTCAATCACTCACAGCTTTCGGGTTCCCCCCTCTTTTTATAAAGTGGATAAGGGTCTTATACAAATCTCCCACAGCTCGGGTCGTCGGCAACGGAGTTTTGTCCGATTCCTTTAAGCTCCATGCTGGCACCAGGCAAGGTTGTCCTTTATCCCCCCTGTTATTTAACATTTATTTGGAACTGTTTATCCGGAGGGTTATAGATAATACGGAAATTCAGGGCATAAGTATTCAGCAACAGTCTGTCAAAGTGTTGGCCTACGCGGACAACCTACTCCTTCAATTATCTCAACCCGCTATAACCATACCGGCCTTACTTATCACACTAAAAGAATTTAGCTCCATGTCTAATTATAAGTTAAATAAAGACAAGACGGTAGTTTTCCCCTTGAACCACAAGGCGTTAAAGACTGCGGCAACATCAGTGGGTTTCTCTTGGCAACCCAATATATTGAAATATCTGGGCTTGTACTTGGCCAGGGAGCCGAATAGATTCTTGAAATTAAATTTAGATCCCTTAATATCCACTATTAGACAAGACCTTAATAGATGGGTGTTACTCCCCCTATCTCTTTGGGGTAAAATTAATATCATCAAGATGAATGTTTTCCCGAGGCTTTTCTACCCATTAAATCTTTCGAACATTGGGTTGCCGTTGAAGTGGTTTAAAAAAAGCATTGGATCTTCTCAGCCTTCATCTGGTCTGAAAGGAAACCCCGGATAGCTTATGACAAGCTCTCAACATCGAAATTGAAAGAGGGATTGAGATTCCCCATCTAGGACTCTACTACTGGGCCAGTCATGTAAATAAGTACCTGCAATGGCTTAGGGAGGACTACTCCCAACAGTTGCAGTCCTATATTCCCATTTGGCTCCAAATAGAGAGGAGCCTAATACAAGCCCAGCAGCTCTCCCCTGCTGCATTATTACATGTAAATCCAAGGTCCCTACCTCCTGCTCTTAAAAATACTCCTGTTGCATTATCCACTCATATCCACTCGCAGCTCTGCTCCTTCCTAAAGTATAAGCATACCTTGGACCCGTCTCAACCTTGGTGGGGTAACCCCAGTCTCACAATTGATGGTAGCCCACTACAGTTGAGATGAATCTCCCTGATGGGGAACTGTTCCCTCATCACCCTTCGGAAACCGGATGGCCAGTGGTTAACTTCACCTGAAATCCTCGACAAATTACATATTCCGAACTCTGTGATCTTTCGAATATTCCAGCTATGTCACCTAGTAATAAAATACTTTGGTAACGCACCACCAACATCTCTGAGCCTACCCTTGTTGGAATTAATCCCCCAAGTGGGTCTCCCGCATGCTGTTTCCAAATTGTATGAGGTACTGTACAATTGGAAGTAGCCAGACTGTCACGGTGCATCCCCATATTGAACCACACTTTTTCCTGAATATGATTTGCATTGGCCCTCTTTATGGAAGGCCTGTCACAAGTTTGTAACACAAGATAGACTTCGTCTGGTACAATTTAAATTACTGCACAATCTTTATTGTTCATACCCAGAAGATGGCGAAATGAGGCTTGCTCTCCTCGTCCGTATGTACCAGATACCAGCAGAGTGAGAGTAACCTTTTGCACATCTTTTGGGAATGCCCCAAGGTAGCCTCCCTTTGGACCACCATTAAACAAAACGTTGATCCCCTTCTGGGCTTATCAGAGCTTTTTACAGCGGAAATATGTATCCTGGGAGATCTCTCTTCAGTTACTATTACCAACAGAAAATATCACATAACCCTTATAGCGTTGTCGGTCAAGAGATTGGTTTTGCGGCATTTCAAGGATGAGATGGAAATTTCTTACAGTGAATGGTTGCAGGAATTGTTGGTCAATCTTCATTTAGAGAAGACTATTGCTAGTTTAAATGACCAGTCGCAGAAATTTCTCAAACATTGGGGTCCTCTGGTTACTCTATATTCACTTCAGAGTGCATAGAACTTCTGCATCTGGTAATAGGGATTTTGTTACTAGTAAGATCCTCCTGTGTGAACGGAGGGTGGGATGGGGGTGGGGAAGGGGAGAGAGGATCCTTTTCCAAGTTTATATGGTCTCTTTGTACACTGGTTGTATGAATGTAATAGGAGATCTTCTCTCTGTATTTGAATAATATTGAATAAACTTTAAATTGGAAAAAAAAAGACAGTGTAGGCTATCCAAAACAATTGTTTTACAGCATTGAATAATCAAGCAACCATGCACATTAGAAAAATACGACACCTTCACTCACAGCCAACTACACTGTTATCAAAGTATGATCCCTGTATGCTGTCACTTACACTATAAGCAGTATAAACTGTCTGCATTCCTCTGGTTGGGAGCAGCACCCCTAGTCAAGCCGGGGGATGCCTTGCAGGGGACAAAATCAGAATCAACCTGATATGCCAAATCCAGTTTTGACACTTGGAGGTAGAAGTATCTACTTTGTCATGTATTGTAGCCGTGAGCCTCTCCATTTGGTAAATATTCAACACTATAGCCCTCCAATCAGGGATCGAGGGGGTGACTACCGTTATCCATCGCCTTGTAATCGTTTTGTTGGCTGCTGCTAAGTAAATGGGCAGAAGAGTTCTGGACCATTTAGGTCTGTGATAAGGAAATACTGGTAAAAGTACTAACTCTACAGTTAATTCAATAGTGTCACCCAGGCATTCCCACAACTCAGCTTGCAACAGGCACCAAAATGGGGCTAGGAGTGGGCTGATTCTGTTTGACCTTGAGAGGTCACACAGAATCAGAACCCGGAGGTGACAGCTCTGGCTGGTTGGGCACAGTTGCCCATCCAGTATTTTTTATAATGTATGGTACCCCCATAACAAAAAGAAAAAAAATCCTTGAAATGAAGAGACATTTAAATGTTTTTGGCATTTTAATCACAAACTGTCTGAATGAAGAAACAGTTACAGAGATGTTAACATGGTAGAATAGTAAAAACGCTTTGTCAAGAATGTGGCAGAAACAACTATTTTTGTTTTCTATTGATATAAAGTCTTATCTGATTGACTTTGGTGTGGATCCTGGAAACCATGTTGGTTGTCTGTGGAGTGGAGGCTGTGGAGACAGAAAAAAACTGCTTCAGTGTTTTGAACTTTACATCCATCCCTGACAATCCCCCCACCCACTGTCACTCTATGACATTGCTGTTCCTTTTTCTACACTAAGACATGTTAAATTTTTTTCTACTACAGTGTTGTATGGAAAACAGTTTAAGAGTTTGTAGTTTTTAATTACATTTTGGCTTGATGCTCCTCCCCCCACTTCTGAGTATGTTGTTTGTGACTCTTGTAGCACTGAATGGTTTTAAAGAAGGAAGTTGCTTACCTTTGTTGGAGGAAGCCTCGATCACCTGGATTTGGCACTTTGCATGGTTCAGATGAACTTGGATGATCTTTATGTTTACTGCCTGATGGAATATACAGTGGTCTCCAAAAAAGGTGTTGTTTTCAGGATGTTTGACACTGGCTTGCACATCATCATCATCTGCAATGGAGGTAGCCATCTCTGGTAGGGCAGAGTTGCTGGTAGGAGCTGCAGCTGGGGCAATGGAGCTGCTTGTTGTTGGTGCTGGTCTGCTTTGGTTTTCTCCTTCTGTACTCACTGCAGCAAATGTAGTTGCTGCAAAGATGTCTGAATTCCACCGTTGTTTATCTTCTGACAAGACCGAGTGGTTATTGATTGATTGGAGGTTTCTGTGGCTGGAAATATGAGCCACTTCGGTTGGGGACATTATAATCTATTAGTTTTTGAATGGAGGTTTTTCTCATGGAATGATTAGTTATCTTTTTGTTTTCTGGTAACCCAGCATCAATCTTTATTTGTTTCATGAGAGCTCTGAGTTTGTTTTTGCCAACAGTCATCAATCTGAACCAAAGTGAGTCTGGCTTTATTGGGATGTGATTGACCTCGGGGGCAAGATAGAATGGGCTGTCTGGTGGCTGCATTTTTTGGGGTCTGTGGCTGGCATACTTTAGATAAGCAGCTATGGGAGCTCTCTCTGGATTTTGCTGATTTTCATACATATTCTTATTTACCGACTGCACCTCTCTAAGGTTCTCACCAGTCTGGGTCTTAGTTTTTTGCTCATTGTAATGGAAGTAACTTTGCCCAATCGAGTCCTGGCACAGTTCAACATCACCCCATTTTAGACAGTAGTGTTCACATGTGCCCAACACAAAGTACAATCCAATATTAAAAAATAACATGTTCAACAGGGCTGTTGGATTGTAGAGCCCTAATATTCCTGTTTTGTAAAAGCTGTCTACATCAGTGTCTGTCAGTGCCTCGGCTTTATTAGGTGTATTACCTTTGCCCAGTTTCTTTAAATATTTTTGCTTTGCTGCTAAGGTTCCAATGTTTGTTTGAATGAAGTGATATTTCTGTGAAAGATACAGTGGCCATAGTTTTTCTTAATTAGGCGATGGTCCACACTGCTTAGAAAGCCTCTCAAGGTAGTAGGCTCATACTTGGAGGCATCTATTCCTTTTATTTGGTATATGAAGTCTGCCAGTAAGGGGTTTAATTTCTTCCATCAGAATGGTGTGCAATGCCCAGAATTCTTCAACATCATTTAGGTATGAAGTGATGACTTTTAAATCATTTGCCATTTTCTGCTGGGTGCACTTGTTTTGATGCTCTTCAATGAAATTAATATGCTTGTCTGCCACTTTTCCGAAAAAAACCACCACCGCCATCCTGTCAGCCAATTTTCTGTTTGACTTCTGAGATGTGCACACAGCAGTTTTTCCTTTAGTTAAACTGCTGGCTTGTGTGCTTTCAAAAACAGCTAACATGTTGTTGTACCACAGTATGATATTACCATGTCCCATTAACTTTGAACTGTGGTACAACAACATTTAGCCTGCAATTGATTCTATACAGAACAACCACTCACTATACACTATATAGAGAATAATGTATGGGCAACCATACACAACAAGGCTATGTTTCCATTTGGGGTTGCGATGACAGCATATGGACCTCAAGAGTGAAGCTCGAGAGGACCATACTGTCATCTCAATGCCAAGATGGAAACAAATGCTGAGTTGTGTGTGGTTGCCCTTATTTTATTTTGTATAGTATATGGTTTTGTACAAAGAAATCACAGAAGTGTTACCTGCCTAAAAGAAAACAAAAAAAAATTGCCATTTCTTTTGTTATGTTTTGTGATAAAAATTACATTTCTAGACTTTTACAAGTTAAAAGGTACACATTTGGGCACTGGGTGGTTAGTAATTAGCTAGGTGCTGGATGAATGAGGAATTTAACATTTTATGACTTTTGTACTGTGCTGAACAACTGCTCAGAATGCACATATCAGCATCTGGGAATGTGCATAACAGTTTAGAATGTGCACAAGGTTTTTTGAGCAGGCTGATTTTTATACAGAACAAAAGCAACCATGTACTATAATTAATTATACAATGAGTTTAAAAATACTCCTCTCTGATTGGCTGGCTGGCACCTTCTAGCCATTGTAAATCCTGGCATCACCCAATGGAAAAAGGTGCCAGCCGACAGTCAGCCACATCAGTAACTCCCCCTGAAATCACTCTGCACATCAGGACTGGCAAAGACTGCAATCCTAGCTAAACTGCTGCCCCAAAAACCATGAGTATTAAAACTGCAGACCAGTTACCATATACAGTATTCAAAACAGAATTTTTTTAACAATCTTTCATCTGTCTGAGACAATTAGCTCCACAGAATCCTTCTTTTGCAAACAACTTTCCTGCATGACACTGCTCTCTCGGAGCTTGTTTACCTAAACTGATTCCAAGGCACCTCTCTCCCGACATCTTCACCCTCTGGTCCTAAGACTGCTGGAGAGAGGGACTGGAGGGTGAAGATGTCCATTCCACAATTGAAATTGCAGCTTGGCACCCTCTGACCTGACCCGCTACAGCACTCCGAGGATTGAATCAAATGGCAGGGAAAATGAAAAAAAAAACTTTTTTCCCCCAGCCTAGAAGCCATAAAGGGCTGGGGAATGATTCAAACAAAATGCCACTGCAACATAAAGTCCCGCACATGCTGCACATCAACTACGGAGGCAGTACTCTGTAGTTTAAAATCAAATCAGCCATAAACCAATTGTTGAAGGTTGTCCAGGCTCCAGAAATAAAAAAAGAGCCTGGGCACAGTAAATTGCCACCATCCTTTACAGTGTACGCATTTTCCTGACCCCAGAGAAAGCATCGGGGCTCTAATTGCCATAACACTGTGCATGAGCATCCCTTGCAACCAAGGACTATTTTTCTCAGGTGCAACAATACATTTAAAAAAATAATAAAAAATCTAAAGAAAAAGTGATTTTTCTTAATTTCTTTTCACACAAAACATACAAGGGGACATTGTATAATCACAATATGACATGCGTGGGTGTGGGTGATGCCAGGATTTACCCATGCCTGGTGCGATTTACTCACTTGGCCTACGGCATCATGACCGAACCACACTGGGTGTGGGTAAAGCCTGGCATCAACCACACCCTCTCGTGATGTATTGCTTAAATATTTTGAGCCCTTCTGTTGTGTGATTGTAGGGGTGAAAATTCTACCAGTAGAACTGAGCAGAGAGTTGAGATCTTGTATTCCACCCATCATAAGCATTCCATCTACTGAATACAGTAAAGAGAGAAAAGAAACAAGGTGGGGAAAATGAATTAAATAATTTATGAAATGAGTAAGGGATCTCCTGTGTCTTGATTGGCTGAAAGGGTTCAGAATCCAGGTCCTTATGGGACATCAACCACATGCCAGGGGACTCTTCCAGCAACCAGGACACAGTGCAACTAGATATCCATGCCTCCCAGAAAGTTTTAGAGAAAAAAAAATTTAGTATCACAAGAAACAGTACACTACCACAGTAGCCATTGTCTTTAAAATACAACTTTTAACACACTGTAATAGCTCTCCTCCACCCAAGACCACTAAATCACAAGCTGTACTATTCAAATTACAAATGTTAAACAGTTCTATGATGTCTTACCTTATTATTGTTGTGTGCCTTCTTTCTTTTATGCCTCCAAAACTCTATTCCCAATTTGAATTAATCTAAGAATGGGAGAACCATAAAATATTACAAGGTTCTAAGAGGTTCTGATAAGCCATGAAAGGTTGGTTCAGATAGTTATCCAAACCTTATTAGAACTTTCAGAACCTTTAGTTGAAAGTAGAAATACTGTTTATAATTGTCCACCCTTTTCGCAATTGTCGGTGGAGGCAGAGGAATCTAAGAACAGCCTGGAGTGGTACTATAACTGCACTACCTCCAGCTTCCTTTTGGGTATTTCTACCACCGCCACCAACCTTCTTACTAGATAAAGACCTGCTTGTGTGTGTGTGTGTGGGGGGGTTGTAGTAAGTTCCAAAATCAATGTTTTAAAAATTATCAGAACCTTATTATAATCTGCTGTCCACTACCTATGCAGTCATGTACAGTTGCTATCCTTGCAGAGTAGCCCAAGAGTGTAGTGCCCAATATGAGTCACCATTTTGACATGGTGCCCTATATTCAGTTATTATATTCACAGTATACCCAAGGGGATCACATCAGATCATTTTCCAGTTTTTTTTCATTGTAATTAGGATATTATTGTCCAGTAAGTTAAAAGCCTTTGACAGGTCCACAAATGCTGCTCCCACAGATACCCCCACATCTAATGTCCCCACTATAATACCCACACAATCTGTGAGAGTGGTGTCCAAGGACTCTGCTTTAAATCTTCACTGGGGAGGAGTTAGCTGTCTGTATTTTTCTAGATAATCCTGCAGTTGTTTGCAGACTAGTTCCTTTAAAAGTAGAAGAAAGGGCAACAGGACAATAATATTATTGGTTACTCCCCCCCTCCCCATAAATAGGGGATGACCTTTGCGGTCTTCCACATTTCATGAAATGCTTCTTCTACAAACTTCTATTAATAGGTTTGTCAGTACTGGAACACTACCACTGCTCATTCATTTCTAAATGTCCTCTAAATTTGGTCCAATCCTGGAGATTTTTTTTGGGGGGGGGGTAGATTCTTTCTTTCAAGACTTCTGTGCACTTAATTAGTTTATATCTGAACTGAGGGATTGTTTGATTATTGTAATATATCTATTTGAACCTTGCTAGTCTTATGAATATTTAATTAGACTTCTTTTTATTTTCACTTGTGTTGGGGGTTCAGTTAGTAACTTTATCCATTAGGGGTTCCACTTTATTTTCTGGTATTTGAGCAAACCAGTAAGGTACTACCCTTAAGGTGACTTCATAATCGCCACCAACGCCTATTCTATACTATCGGTCCAGGAGTCTATTTAACCTATTTTATCTTAATCTAGTTTTTTTTTTTTTTTTTTACTTTTTATCTACTGAGAGTCTAGATATTATCACCTTACTTTTGAATATATATCCTTCATTATTTATTCCTTAAAAGGCTTCCATATCTTATCAAAAGGTTTGTCCTCTCCCTTTTTTATGTATTGAATTCTTTACAAATTCATAGCGTCTATCAAGAGATTTATCCAGGTGTCAAACTCTGGGGGGTTTGGGTCTTTCCATTTGATAAGGATACATTTTTTAGCTATTGTCATAGCAATTGATAAAAACACTTTTTGACTATGTACCAAGTCAGACATCTCATCTAATATTGCAAAACATGCAAAAAGTGTGGAAAATTTAATATGCTTGAGCATCACTTTACTTAAAAATTCATGAACTCTGGACCAAAAATTTGAGAGGCGTGGGCATTTATGTATGACATGGATTAATTTGCCCATAGTTATTGCACATCTTGGACAACTTTCAATTGCTCTTGAATTCATCTTATGCAGCTTATTCGGTGTATAATACACTTGGTGAAGTACAGTCCGCTCCATATAACACGGACACGCTTAACACAGACAATCGCCAAAGGAGGATGTTTTTCAAAAACCCAAACCAAGCCCTATGTAAACTTAATTGTATCTGCCTTTTAATGCAGACCTTACATGCCGGCAACCACGGACAGCTGAGCGGGTAATTAAGAACATTGCCTACGGCTGTTGACACCTCATTTAACACTCGCAGCACTCACTAATTAGATAATCACCTGAATTTACTTTTAGGCAGTTTCAGAGGAACACTTGTAATTACATTACATTACATTTGTGGTCTCTTATTTCACTGTGAGCTGTGTGACAGTATGGAGGAACCATAGTCACCTATCATTCGAGGAGTTAATGCCACCACCAAATGGCCCTGCTAACACTCAAACAGGCCATGGAGCAATGAGTAAACATTCAGATGGACTGGAGTCTTTTGGAGAATATTGAGAGGGGGTTTCTGTCTATATACATCGAGTGCGGTACGGCCAATTACTCCGAACAGCTTCTTTGAATGAAGTTTATAGCTGTCATGAATTTATCAAAAATTGTAAAGCACTTGCTGTGGTGTTCCATGACTAAGGGTGCTGCCGTTATGAATTCTTAGGTCACAGCACCACCTGCCAGCAACTACAGACATATGTTTTACCGGACGATATTACCTTACACCAAAGTGTCCGTTTAAAACGGCTTACACTGCATAGTGTATTATATCTGCTGCATTTTACTTGTTTTAATATTTAAGAAGGGGGATGATAATATTAAGGACCATAATTCCTCTGAGATTTCCATTCCCAAATCTTTTGCCCATTTAGCTTTTAGCGTTTCTATATCATTATTCAGTATTGCAAATAAACATGTGTATAGTTTAGTTATAAGACTTTTGTTTTCCCTTTAAGCTAAAATAATGTTGAGCATGGGAGTGGATTCTAATCTCAGTGTGCCATTTGTTTTAACAAGAAAGTTCTTAATTTGTAAGTATTTAAAACAATGATTATTGGGAATACCATACTGAGTTTGAATATGTTTAAATGTCTTAAACTGACTGTTATGAAATAGTTGTCTGCATTCATACAGCCCTAAGGATTTCCATTTTTTGTAAGTTACATCTTTTATTGATGAAAAGAAATGAAAATTGTTGTATACAGGTGAAAATTGTGTAACCCCAATCCTGAAATCCATTATTTTATGGATTTCATACAAACTATTTATGGTTGCATATATTGCTAAATTTCCTTTTTTTAATTTTCTTATTCTCATAGAATGCTGAAAACAGTAGATTTACAAGTTCCAGATATTCATACATCTTTGTTTCCATCTCCACTGATATTAGAGTATCTGATGAGTTTTTTGGTTTTACCCAGTTCCATATTATAATGATTTGTGAAACTAGATAATATTTATAAAATCTGGCATTGCCAGTCCTCCTCTTTCTTTAGGGTATATGAATTTCTCCCACTCTATCCTTGTTTTTTTATTTTGCCAAATAAAATTTGATATACTTCTTTTTTTTATTTTTTGGAAAATTAATTTGGTATATCTCAATTTAGATTAATGATTAACAGTTATGAAAATCTTAGACAAGGTCTCTGGCTACTCCTTTTGTCTCTTCCCTTTTAGTTTAACTCCTATTTCTCTGGTACCCATAATCCTGCTAACCGTGTTTTATTATTGTTCCTTTTACTTCATTGTAACATATATTCTTTATTTGTTTTTACTTATCATTGTATTATGACATTTTGGAAGTATCTGCATTTTAATAACACTTACTCTATCAATTAACATTAAAGGAAGTGAGACCCATCTATCAAGATCCTTTTTTGTACCTAATAGTGATTGTTCTAGATTTTGTTCACACAGAGTACCTATACTGTTTGTAATTGTAATACCCAAGTATTTAATTGAGTTTGTCATGGGACAGGGGCAATTCTCTAGCAGTTGTATTGTTTCAACCTCACTCAGTTTAAGAATGAATGATTTCTGGGGATTTATCTTGTAACCAGATGCCATTCCATATTCCTTTACTATCTGAAAAAATACACTTAAAGAAATTTGGGAGTTTTGAAGATATAATAAAGCATCAGCGGCATACAGATTAACTTTATGTTCTATACCATTATGTGTTATTCCTGAGAGATGTTGATTATCTCTTATTCTAACCTCTAGAGGTGCTATAATTAATGCAAAAATCTGCAGTGAGAGTGGTCATCCCTGTCTGGTGCCCCTGGGTAACTTAAATGATGATGAGAGTGTATTATTAGTTTTAATTTTGGCTGTAGGTTCTTGATAGGTAGTCGTAATCCAATTAATAAAAGTTAAATCAAAATTAATTTCTGTCAGTGTTATGATATCAAATTGCCACTCCACCTTTCAAATGCTTTTCTGTATCTACTGTAAATATAATAGCTTCTTTTGAGGTATTATTGGATGTTATATTTATTGTGCATCTGACATTTTCTGCTGTACGTCTTCCTTTAATGAAGCCATTCTGATCCCTTTCTATAATTTCAGGAAGAACCTTTTCTAGTCTTATAGGTAGAATCTTGGCAAATATCTTGTAGTCTACATTAAGTAGAGAGATTGGTCTATATGATTTGCACTGGTCTGGGTCTTTCCCTATTTTATGAAACAAGTGAATGTGTGCCTGACCAAACATAGGTGGGGTTTCTTTTGAAATGGGTAATTTTGTTGTACAAATTTGTGAGTATGGGGCTAGAATATCTTTCTATTTTCTAAAGAATTCTGGAGTAAAACCATCTGGGCCAGGTGCTTTACCTGATTTTAGTACCTCTGTAGCATTTTCTGTCTCTTGCTTCGTTATTGGACTATCCAGAACATTTTTCATTTCATTCAATACTTAAGACTTATTTTGTCTTGAAATTTTGATAAAACTTCTTTATTTTGGATCATCTGGGATATGTAAAGATTTTTATAAAATTCTACAAAGATGTTATTTATTTCGATTGGATTTTTGCAAATATTACCATCCTTATCTCTAATTGATGTAGTATTATCCCCCCCCCAGTCCTTCTTTAGTTGCCAGGCCATTAACTTTAATGGTGTGTCAGAGTTTATGTAATAGTTTGATCTAGCTTGCAATATTTGTCTTTCAGCTTTTTCTTTTACTATAGCATTATAATTTTTTTTTTTGTATTAATAAATCATGTCTTTTATCCAAGGCTGATGAATGTAGCTTTTCTAAGGATTATATTTCGTCTTCTAAATTTTGTTGTTGTAAAAGCTATTTTTTTTTCCTGATCCCATTTATATCCTGAAATTTACCTCATATCCAAGCCTTGACTGCATACCAAATTATCATTAGGTCAGAATCTTGTTCTGAATTTTTGATAAAAAATTCCTTTATTTCTTGTCCTATACTATTACTCATTTCTGGATGTTTCAAGAGAGTAATATCCATTTTCCATCTAGCAGGTTGTTGGGGTTCTTCTAATAATTCTAAATCCATAAGACAGGGGGAGTGGTCAGAAATAATAATACCAGGGTAATCTACTGTTTTTATTCTATATAACAAGGTCTCAGAAGTCAGAAAGAAATCTATTCTTGAATAGGAATGATGAACATTTGAATAACAGGAATACTTTCTTACTTTAGAATTGTAAAAAAATGTTGTAGGTGCCGTATTGGTCCTTTTAAAAACAGATCCAGAAACAAATGATTTGATACCTTTTATTGGACCAACAAGGATGTTACAGAAAAAAACAAAGTGCTTTAGCTTTCGAACCAACCAGGTCCTTCTTCAGAAGCTTTGTGGCAGTTTTTTCAAATATCCCATACTATTAACACCAGATTATATAGAAAAAGCAGAAATAATTCTCATTGGTTTAACATATACATTTAAAACATAATAGAAGATTACGTCAGGAAGCTAATTAACAAGTATGCCTTTAACTGAGGAGCCTCAGAAGGCAAAGGTTATCAAGAATTCTCTACAGCCAGAGTTTTCTTGTCACATAAATTTTAAATGTCTCAGTATGCCAAGAAAGCATTCTAGTGATAAAAAAACAAAAACCTTGGGTAACATTCTTTCTAATACATGTAAGATGAGCTCACAACTACATTCCAATTGTCCTGGTATATTAAAGGACAGATAATGAAAGACAAAATCCTGAAATTAGGTATAACTGCAAGTTGAAAGCAAGCCTCAAATTAACCTACACATATAAACATGATGCATGAAAGTATCATTTGTAAGTGTAAGTGCAAAATAAATAAATAAATAAAAAATACTTGTCAAGGACCCCCAATTAGAATTGTAATGCATCCATGGGTCCTCTAATTTAAGGTCCATATCATTTAAGCACTCCATTAGCTGTTTTAAAATTATGTGCTGTGTTAGATAATCAATCTATTTTGTTGAATGCTAAATTGAAGTCTCCCTCTATTATATATAGGGCTGGGAAAGTTGATAATTGAAGACAAAAGTCCACAAAAAAAGCTGGATTATTGAAGTTTGGAACATAAACAGTAGATAAAGTAAAATAATTTTACCTATTTAAATTTCCAATATTATAAATCTACCATTTTAGTCCAGAGTTTCCTTTAAGATTTCAGGGGTTTGTCTATTTTTATGGAAAAAAAAATTGCCACACCCACAAGTTTGTAGTAAAGGCTGAATAAACACCCAACCCTCCCCCTTTTTTTTATTGAAACTCATAATCCTGGAAATGCATTTCCTGTAATAATAAACAATTAACTTGTTTTTTTTATTAAGATAAGCCATGTTTTTATTCATTTTAATTTTTTGTCTTGGACCTTTTACATTCCAGGAAGTCAGTTTTAGTAGATGCATCATTTAAATTGATCTGCTTTTTTTTAAATAAACTGTTTCTTTTACTAAACCTACCTAACTCTTGGATCCTCTTTTGTTACTTTATTTTTTTTTTTATTCTGATCAGCTCTTTTTTGTGCTCCCCACCACCACACACACAAAACTCTTGTGAATTATCATCCCCCTTGGAAAAGCAAAATTCTCCCCCTCCCCATTAGCAGAGCTGACCTTACTGTCATCTCTTGCACCAGAAGGACACCGCTAAAATCTTTCCTCTTTATTGTTAATTCATCTCCTCCAATATCTTCTTTATTCCTAGTACCTGTTATTTCTTCCCAACTTTTACTCTTTTCTTTTTCCATTACCCAAATTACCATTATTTCCATTTTTCATTTCACTTTCCATTTTTGCTCATTCATCTTTTTGCATTTACTCATTCAGAAAGTTAGGCTAAGTGCCTATCCCAACTTGCCATAAAGAGCACATAGCATCACATCTGAGAGCACAATTTGTTTTGAGAGCAGTTATATTGATAGTCTGCATGCTTGATGCTTAATCTTTTCTTCAATTAGTTTTTTTCGTTCTTTCCTTCCAAGACACTTATATGCTGGTTGCTTCCCTTATAGTTGCTCTTCTGAACTTATGGATGGGTTGCTGGAGTTCTTATAGGGATGTTGCATTTGGTGTCTTGGGGATAACTTTTGCTTTTGTTGTGCTAGATAGTGTTCAAAGGCCTCCTCTGCCTCTTCATGGTCATCAAATGTGGTTAATTTACCATTAACCACAAACCGTAGTTTAACTGGGTATTGCATTGTAAATTTTATGCCCATCTCATATAGCTTTTTTTTTTTTTTTTTAACAGGGATAAACATTTTCTGTTTATTTACCATTTCTACAGAAAGGTCTGAGTATGCATTAAATTTCATAGATTGATATGCAAGACCTCTGTCCATCCTAGATTTATACAGAATAGTTTTCCTTATCTTGATACCTGTGTGGTTTTACAATAAACATTCTGGGGAAAGATTGTGGAGCATTATTAAATCGGGAATCCATCTCTATGCATTCTGTCCAGTCTGATTTTTTTCCACTTGATAACTTCTCCCCATGGCCTCAGTTATTACTTTTTCAAAGTAGGAAACTGTGTCTCCAGAACCTTCCATCCCTTCAGGTATGTTACAGAGCCTTACATTTGATCACCTGGATATGTCCTCTAATTCTGCCACTTTCTGGACTAAATGTTGCAATTGCTTGTCATGGAAGGTTTGTGTTTTAAGCATGGGGCCTTTAATGTCCTCTCTATCTGAGACACTCTTTCTTCTAATTCCTGAGTGCACATTGTCAAGCCAGCCAGATTTTCTGATAGTAAATTCACTGATTCTGAGATACCTCAGACTGATTTGTTTATCTCCCCCAGAGCCTGCAGCATCTCTACTTGCAGAGATTTTACAGCATTCATGATGTCTTCTGACTCAGTGGATCTAGTCATTGGCTCTTGTATATCAGGAGCCATAACAAATTCCTCTGGTGGATCCCTTTTATCACCTTCCACCATTATTTGATTATTTTTATGACCACTGGCATTTTTTTCTGATGTTTCCCCCTTTTCAATTTGTGGTGGGGGGGGGGTTGACTAGTATCTGATGGTGTCATATTAGTTATGCAGGCCCCACTCTCCTGAGTTTTAGCATTTGCTTTTTCTGAATGGCATTGTAACAGTGTCCATGCTCCTAGGTGTAACCAAAGTGATTTTTTGTTTATAGTAAAAAGAAATTCTGCCTGGTAAATTAGGACTTAAGTCTGTACTTACCAGGTATTCAGGTAAAGGGGGAAAGTGGTGTAGAGCTTACCAGAACCATGTCTGCTAACTCCTGTGTAAGATTGCTTTGGATTTTGTTTCGTCGATGGGCTGGGAAGTGTGTAGTCTCCTCCAGTTTGCATGCTTTATTCTCCATCTAGTAATCTCCTTTATACTCCAGATGGATTTAGACATGCCTTTGTTTGATTACTAATGCAAGGTAATGCCACAAATTCCTCTTTTTTTTCATCTTTTTTAAATTCTCCCTCCCGCACTTGTAAGTTGAAACTTTACTCGGTGCTTCTGTTCCCTCGACTACCTTATCTATATACAGCTATACACATTTCATAATTACCGTGGTTAGAGAGAATAATCAAGTGAATAAGTGCTACCAACTACTGACATTTAAGATAAACTAGAAAAGAAGGGGAAAGACATTTATCCATCAGCTTCTGTCCCAATGTGATCTCAGCATTTAGGACTGGTGTCTTGCTCAGCTCCTCTGTACCGGAACTGACATCTGCATCCTGCCAGTAACAAAAACATGTTTCTGTTCTCATATCTAATTAGACTTCTGATGTAAAGTATAATCATGTGCTGAATAATGTGTTTAACACTATTTAAAAAAAAAAAAAAGGTTTTATAATAAAAGCAAAAAAACACTCAGTTATGTTAATGGTCAGTTAATCACCTTCTAGGGGAACTTGGCACTCAACTACACCTTCTACAGCATTACACCCTTAAAGGGTGATTAACAGACCATTAACATATCTACACTCCACTTGTTTACAGTTGTTACTGTAAGTACAGCCCAATCTGAATGTAAGGTAGGAATATGATGTCACCACTATTATATTATTAACAATGAAATGGCTGGTGTGAGTTCTCAGCAGCCATTTTAGTGGCAATAAATGAGAGTTGTGAGTTTGCTGTGAAATAAACTGTTTATCATTGGCTTGTGATTGGAGGCAAGGGGCCACATGTAGTATAAGGAATAATATTAGTTAAAACATTTTTCTTTACACTGAAAGGGAAACCGTTAGCCCAGTTTGAAAGACTGTGAGCAACAGAACCAGAACAAGATCATTCCCCACGTCTGATAAGTACTCACACATTTGCTGTACATGCAGGAGTCCAAAACAGCTGAAGCCGATATAGCTAGAAATGCCATTTAACTGGCAGTTAACCAGTCAAATAGCAGTAGTAGTCAATTTGATTGTTTGGTCATAATTAAAAGAGCATTACAAAAATATACAAAGAAAACTCTAAATTTTAATACAACCCACAGGACTCAATAAGAAATTCATGCAAATACAGAAGACAATAGTACATTCACATAACAGTCATAATATTGCACCTACATCCTGTAAATCATTTCTACACTTCTGCGTTATGTTTCATGATTCTCAGGCTGATTCTTTTTATTGCACATAAATAATTTGCCAGATGTTTTACCTTATAATGATCTTAAACCATAAATAGCAGCATTAAGCCAGCATGGAGGGATGGGCACCTTGCCTCCTGTCATGCCAGTGGCCTGGGTTTGGGAATGGATGCATCTCACTTGGGATGCCAGTTGAAGGGGGGGATTTAGCATCTTTAGGACAGCTCTCCTTCCTCTGGGAGAGTGTGATTGTGTCCCACTGTTCATTGGCCACTTGGAGGTGTCAGGATGGCAGTGTGGCAGCATCTCCACAGAGGTGGAGCTCACACATTGTGCCCATTGCATGCAAGGTGGGCTTGGGGCAAAAAGAAGGTGGAAAAAATCCCCAACAGCAGGATGAAGGCCCAATCCCTTGCAGGCCCCACACTGGTGACCAGGCAAGCACCCCCTGTCCTGTAGCAGAGGACAAAGGAAGGAAGGTAAGCCCTGGAAAAGCTGGGTGACAGGGTCAGACAGACCAGTCAGAAAAGGACGATTGGGGAAGATAAGGCCGTAAAAGCTAAAACAAGGAAAACTGCAGAGTTAAAAGTGATTCTCTGTCTTCCCATTGTAAAGATACAAAAATGTGTTCAAGCCATACTTCTCTTGCCTTAGTGTACCAAGAGCAGAAGACAATTACATGGTCAACATCTTGCAATCCCCCAAATCTGCAACTCCAAAGCCTAGCATGGGGATCCGGTTGTTTATTGAACCTAGCCTTTAACACGTTACTATGTAAAGGCTTAAACCTATCATTAATATAGGCTTCTCTTTTAATTGTATCAGTAAGAAAGACAAGATACAGTAATACCTTAACCCATGCCAGAAATCATTTGTTTACTAACCAGGGTGTGAATCTAGAAAGCTTACTCTGGGAGATATTGTATCATTCTGCATGTTATGATTATTTTTTTTTTTTTTTTAATATATTTCTTGTATTTTATACATAAGTTTACATTCTTTTCTACATATCTTCACAGGGCTTCTAAATTATATAATAAGGGAATGCTGTACCTTTTCCTTCCAATTTGAAGGTTTACTTTTCAGTATTATCCAGTTTAATTTTTCAAATAGGCAAGCTTTAAGAAGTCTACAATTGGGCATATAAGTAACCATCAACAAAATATGTGGGTGTCTGTCATAGCCAGAAGACTAATCAGGCCAGCAGTTAAATAAGAGTTACTCATGTTATTATTGTTTCTACTTACATTTTTCATCTTTCTCATGGAGTGATATATGTTTTTCACTTCCCCACGGGGTAATTGTGTCATTCTTCAGCCACCTCTGTTCTGTATCCCTTGAGACCATAAGAATTGCCAGCTTGAACCGTGCTGACTCCCAACAAATGGCCCCTCCTTACTAGCATGTGGTGCTTCCCTCATAAGCTACCAGGTTCCAGATCTAATTAAAAGTGAGTCAGTGCATCCCAGAATGGTAGGAGGCAATGTAATTCACTTAAGCTGCTCCCCCTTTTCCATTAAATTGGTTAAACATAGCCATGGAGCCAAAGGAAAGTGAGAGGCTGCCATGTCAGGATAACATGGGACCTCCTCAGCATCTTAATTGCCTGCACCAGTGCCTGGGCATTATTTCACTGACCAACAGTAAACTGCCATGCAGTGATGCATAGTAATCCTCCCTCCATGGAGAGCTGCTCCTACCTTCTCCTACTGGGCCAGTCAGCATTCTGGTCTCAGGATGAAAATACAGATAGCCAGCTGCACTAAATTATTCTTTGAAGAAATCTGCTCTAAGTTTGCAGTTTGAAACACACACACACACACACACACACACACACACACACACAGTGCCATCTTCATCTATTTTTTAAATGACAGAGCTGGAATAGTATGGGTGAGAATGGGTTCAGTAGGCCCCTAATATGGACAATTGATAGGATTCATTTCTCATCACAGCTTTAGTGAAGGAAAGGGTCAGCAGATCCCACGACAGTCACAGTGTTTCTGTTTTAAATGCCTTTAAATCTATTTGTGCTTTTCTTTTTTTCTAGGTGGTTTTGACCTAGACATTAAAGGCTGGGGAGGAGAAGATGTCCACCTGTACCGCAAGTACCTCCACAGTAACTTGATAGTAATCAGGACGCCAGTGCGAGGGCTTTTCCACCTCTGGCATGAGAAGCGGAGTGTGGATGAACTGACCCCAGAGCAATACAAGATGTGCATGCAGTCCAAGGCCATGAACGAGGCCTCTCATGGGCAGCTGGGAATGCTGGTTTTCAGGCATGAGATTGAGGCACACCTGCGGAAACAGAAGCAAAAGATGAGTGTGAAGAAAACATGAAAGTTCAAGGGTAGAAGCAGTGCTTGATTTTTAAAACAGCAGGTGGAGACCGAATGCAGACTTTAACAACACTACAGTCATTAGAGAATACCTCACTGACAAAGAAATGGAGAGAGTTAGTCAATATCAGGTTCTCCCACTCCCACTTCCCACCTGCATTGCCACAGAAGGCAACTCTTTGGTATACAAATTTCTGGCAATGGGGATATGGTGGGGATCTGCACTGGAGGCCAGTATTGAAATTTCCATAATTTACCTTTTCATAAGGAATTGCACTTACAAGACTCAAAGTAATCCCAGCCTTGATCAACTGTCAGAAGAAGACTTTAACTGCAGGACTTGTGAACACTGCCGAGCAGCTTAAGAGTCATATCTCCTACAATTAGCAGCTCCATGATTTGGGGGTCCTTCATGTCATGAGTCAAGGGATAAAGTGTGGAAATGGCCACTTATAGCCACCTGCAGCAGTTCAAATATTTTTCTGATTGAAGGGGATGCTGTAGCAAAAGTGGTTCATGACAAGGAGTCAGTACTTCTGAACTTTGTCAAGTGGAGCCCTGCAACATTGCTTTATGGATGGTTGCATTAGACTGTCTTTTTGTTTAGAAGTGTCACATTTGCTTTAAGTTGATGACAGCATAGTGTCTCTTGTAGATATCTGCTTCACTCCCTTGTGAAATTCATAACAAAGTTGTGAGAACCACACATTTGGAAACACAGCCTTCGTTGTGAATAAGTCATCATAGCAGCTTCTCTGATATGTGGCCTCAAAATTGCTCCGACTTCAGTAGGTACAAGATTTTATCTCTTTTGAGATAGAGGCCATAGTTTTCCCACCAGTGAGGCTTCTTTCAGGTTGTCTTTGTGCCTCCAAGATGGCATTCAGGTTTCTTTCTTTTGTAAACTGCCTGAATCATGGTGTCCAACTTTGGAGCATAAAGTAGCCCAGCAAGATGAAATCTTGCTGAAAGCTAAGCTGTAGTGCAGTGTGGTTTGTGATCAGTATTACTACAAATAATTGCTGTTATATGACAATGCTTGCTTGCTGTTTAATTGGCTTCTGACTTTTTAAAATATATATATATAAGTTATTAAATGTCCACTTTTGAGGACAGCATACATTAAAGGAGTTTGAGGGATCAGTGTATGGCTAAAACAAGTTAAGAAGTTCAGGTTGCTTCCAATAGATCTAAGAGGAATTTTCTGCAACCCAGGAAAACTTGATAAAGTATAATATGCAGACACAATTCAGTTTATACTTCATTTATGTTCTGTATATATCAAAGTGTATGCATTGTTACTGAGGAGATTTCTATGACAACAGGATCTTTGTGCCTCGGACTTCCTATTCTACTCTGGTTTTTACTCTAATGATGTCCTAATCCTCTTTCTGTGACATCACAGTCATTTCCATAGCTACAGACTGCATTGTATCAAGAAGAGAATTATGACTTCAGTGCAGGAAAAAGCTAGACATGCAGGTAAAGTTTGGATGGATATAGATCAAAATTGTCAAGCAGAGGTAAATAAGACCATTAACTACTTTAAATATAAGCAGAATTGTCTCCAAATGCTGTATATTTTTTATGTTTTCCTGTATACTGGAGAATCAGTGTAAAGCAGCAGTTCTCTCAGTTACTGTCTCTGCTTTTTTAAATCATCATGTAATACTGTCCAGCACAGCTAAGGTGTTGTTTTTTTTTTTTTTTTTAATTTTATGAAGAAAATGTATGAATGAGCAAGTGGGCACCTCCTTGACACATATCTCTCAATTTCCCAGATTCACTTATCCTTGATATTTTGCACCAGAAATTGCATGCATCCCTAATAAAATGGGCATTTTTGCCACGGGAGAGAGGAAAGATGAAGTACAAAATTATGTCAAGCATTGCTGTTGTCATTTAGTTCCCCTTCACAAAATGTGAGGTTTTCTCTCACACAAAGTCTCTAACAGCTTCCTTAACAACCTGCTTTCACCTTTGTTGACTTCTGGCCCCTTGTCCCAGATTTCTTGTAAATCTTGTCCCTATTTTGTGTGTGGGGGTGTGACTCTAGAGATGGTGACACTTGGGCAGAATTTTCAAATGCATGCATCTTGTTTTGGGTGCAACCACATCCAAAGTTTTCAAGCTGAGAGACCACAGCCAACAAACAGGTGGTCTAATATCATTTGGAGTTTTGACCCAGTTGTGTCCCAAAAAATGTATAGTGACTTGGTAAAAAAAATGCATAAATATCTTGATTGCAAGTTGTGACAAATCATGAATGTGTTGCAAAAAGTGAGAACTGGGGCTGTGCATAATTTCAAGTTCCAACAGAATGGGATTTTATGGCATTTAAAAAAAACTACTGAATTCTGTTGGTAGTAGAATTCTGAAATTTTAATACTGAAATGTTTTTGGCAGATTAACATCCACAGTTTACAGAAACTGCAGATTCCTTTTCCACAACTGCAATCCATATTAAAATTATCCCCTGCTTTATATTATCTGTGCAAAGTTATTCCCGGAGTTACAGAGAAGTGCTTTTTGGAATTTACAGAATTCAAAAAGATATTCTGAAAAGCATTTCAGAAGTGGAATTACTATTTCACACAAATTTCTGCCAATGGAATTCTGCATTCCCCACAGCTCTACTCAGAACCCTCTGGTGGAACATACATGTGCATCAGCATCCACTGCCCACCCCTTTTGAAAATTCTGCTCCTTGTGTTTATATGACTCTCTCAATCCTGTTGCCCTTGAGCTGCAGGTGTCCAGTTTGACTGTAGCACTGAGAGTACAGCAAGGTCAACACAGGCTCCCTTGCTAGTATTCCATACACCTCACACCTCTCAACCTTTTGTCACTGAAATGGCCAACACTGGCACTGAAAATGTGGGACAGTATGGGGGCACTAGCTCTTATAATGTGGAACACAATATGGAGATTCAAGGTCAGAACCCTATGGAGACCAGTGCCTTTATTTGTGCAAAGTTTACTTTTGATCTAAGAATACTGTGAATTTCTACTTTAATGTTAGAGTACTCTCTGTAGGTATCGCCTTTTCCACTATGGGATGGATGTCAGAGCAATTTTGATAGGAAAAATGAGGATGCCCCTACATAATGCAGGGCAGTTGATATGTATGCTCTCAATTGATGGTGGGTAAGTTCAGGATAAGTGTTACAACAGAAAAGGGAGAATAACATGAACAAAACATTTGTTAAAAAATAATATAGCACCATTCATACCAAGTGAATGCATTGTTACCAAGTAAAAAGATTTTAGTGGCTGGGTTGAACTGCTGCTTTAAATAGAAAGTGAACAAGTGGGACCACAGAAAACTTAAAGTAGATCCTTACATGATAGGTTTTAATAATAACAGAAAGCCCTTAGCTACAATCTCAAATAATGTTTTCTATTTATATATCACAATCAAAATGGAGAAGCCATATCTTTTTAATTTAATTTAGTTGTTTAACCAGGTATAGCACACTAAACTGAAAGCTTTTTCACAGGAGCAACAGGAGGTTAAGTGACTTGCTCAGAGTCACACAGTATGCAAGTGGAAGCTGTGGGATTCAAACCCAGGTCTGGTTTGCTGGATGTCACCAGATTTGTAGCTCAGAGCCTTAGACCACTGCGCTATACTGCCTCCTTAATCTTAATCTTATTCTATTTCCTCTTTAGTGTCCTAAATGGAACAAAGAGTCTCTACTTTCTTTCCCTTAAACTATCATAAGATTCCCCCACCATTTTCTCTACTAAGGAAGTGCACTTTCTATTTTTTTTTTGGGGTACACAATAAATTTTGTAATGTGGGGAAAGGTCTGCATCAGAGATATGACAGCTAGATCTGAAGTTGAGTCATAGTAAATTAGAAATGTAAATGAGATCAAGCAATAATATACAAAGAAAAAAAAGAAGTTTCCCCCCAAAAAACATTTCAGGGCACATGCGTATGAGACACTCTACAGAAATTCAGCATTTCACATGCAAGAGAAATGAGTGCTCTCATTCATCAGAAGTGCTCCCTCAAATTACAATGTATGTAATAGACTATATAAGCCTTACTGTTTTATATATACTGTATATATAGCACAAATTATTGTAAAGGTGATTCTACAGAAAATGAGGTCACTTTGTGAATGTCTTGAAAATACAGAGTTCTCAGAGATACTCCTGAGACTGAGTGCTAGAAGCAGTCCCAGTGCTTAGCTCAGAAAGGGTCAAAACAGTGTTCAAAAGATGAAGGAGTATGAGAACACACATGTTTTTCATACCTTAATTTGCCAGTCAAAAGCTGGCATATACAGTTGATCCTTTGTGAATTTTCCAAAAGGTAAATAATTTAGTTTTCACATTCCACTGTAGCATCACACAAGGAATTTTTCATACCATGTACACTAAGACAAGATATATGAAGCCAAGTAGTGCGTTATAAACAACTGAATGCTGCTCTTTCAGTTGTGTCCAGTGTCAAGTTTCATCATGACTAAAGACATCCTCCTGATACTGCTGTGATCATGTCCTCAGTCGCAACTAGTTGTAATTCTTAGTGATACTGTGTTAAATGATATACACTTTGTAGTTTGCAGAGCTGTTAAAGAGTCAGCAGGTGACATTGTACAAACACTGTACTATGCACATGTGTACCTCCACATGCCCTTTAACCTGCGGGTACTAGTCATCAGCTGGTAAATTGGAAGAAACGGGAAAGTGCAAAGTGATGATCTTGACTATTCTTGATGGTTCTTCACTCAAAATACTGATTGACAAGACTAGACATGAGGGAACCTAACACTGGACACCATGTTACTTACTTTAAGCCTGAAAAGCAATGTTGCTTTGAAGCAGTTTGACAGTTTCCTGCAAAACAAAATTACTGCTATCATCAGCAGGACTGAAATCTCATAACATTCCGCACAAACCAATTCCGGACAGTATGTTCTATATTACTAAGTACATTTGCATAACACCAGGCTCTTAACCCATGACACTTCAGTTGTTCTTGCTGTTTTTCCTGTTCTGTAATTACAACCTTGTGCTTGTGACAGCAGAATCATTTCCATGGCAAGAGGCTGTTATGTTATAAGCTGTGGATAATTATGCCATTTTAATGAACATTGCTTCAGTAATAAATGAAGAAAGGTCCAAAATGTCATTTTAAAAATCTTGAGTAACTGAGTTGTGATAATGCCAGCTGAGATTTTTTTTTTGCTTAAATACTCTGCTTCTTTTTATATATGAGCAGCTAATTTTATTTTTTTAGAAAGTCACATTGAGACAAATCTCATTCCAGGTACAACTGGGGATTATAAGGACTGAGTGACTTTCTCAGGGTCAAAGAGTATGCAAGTGGCAGTTGTGAGATTCAAACCCAGGATCAATGTGTTTTCTACCTCTAAGCTATATTGCATAATTGAGAGCTATAGTAATTAAAATGTTTCCACTATCCAGGACAAGTTAAAAATGTATTTATTTGCTTTTGTTTACCAGGTAAGCACACTAGACAGCCAACTGCCTATTTTCAGGAGCGACCGGGAGGATTACAAAGGTGACACAATATAAAAGCATTACAGGAACAATACCATCAGTGTAAGGCAGAGTCAAGGTAACATACAATAACAACAAGCAAATATGTATTCCTTAGTACATAACCACATAAATACAAGCATTGTCAATGACATACACTCTGAGATTCAACCAATTCGTCCTAAGGGAGAGGGAGGGATAGGGAGGTTAAGGTGGATGAGAGGGGGCGAGGGTGAGAGAATGGGGAAAGAGTGGAGATGGAGTTTCCTAGGTAGATCCACACTGAGCTATTGAGGCAGTGAGTGGGCCCAGGATTCAGGGTAACCATTAACACAGCTAGCTGAGTCAAGAACATCCACAAAGGAAGTGCAATTCGACAAAAACAGGCATTCTCGCCCCAGAAGGATAGGCAGAAAGAATAACAAAAGAATAATATCAAGTCACAATTTCCAATATCCAGGACAAATAAAAAAAATATCCAGACACAGTTTCACTTACTGTACATTTCATTAACGCTAATATTGGATGGAAACGATAAGTACAGTCTCCTTTACTATAAGTGCTTCAAATCAATTCTTTATAAAAAGAAAGCACGCAGGTACTGTAATAAAAATACCAACCAAATGGTAAAATGTTTTCAGACTGTGGAGTCCTGTCTGAGTGCATGTGAATTTTTACTATTTTAGTAAAACTTTCTGGTTAAGCAAATAACATATTGCACTAGACATGTCTGAATATACTTCTCATTCCTTTGCCCATCTTTGCATGCAAGAGGTAAACTTTGCAAGGTGCTTTGCTGGACTTTCAAGTACTGTTTTCTGCATTTGTTCTGAAATAGTCCTACTTTCCCCATTTTTGGGGTCCCTTGTTAATTCTGTCATTATTTGGAGTCTGGCACCTTCTATTACTGAGCATTCTATCCAGTATTCATTGTTTTAATTTTTATCAGTTCCAGAACCCAGTGACATCAGTAGAGTGAGAAGCCCAGCATGGAAAGTTTCATTGTAGGCTTCTGCTCAGATGATGTCATTATGTTTCGTAATTAATATATTACTATTGGCAGGGACAATGGCAGTATTAACAAGAGACCCTAAATAAGGGAAAAAATAAGACTACAGTAATTCCAAATGAACACATGCAACAATACAGTAGGGTATTGAACAGGCTTCACACAAGCACAAATTTCTAATGATACTAGAAAGAATATATATAAAAAAGGTTTATGTCCCTTTCAAACAATAATACAGTGCTTGTCTAACTAGTTGCGAAATTTTTTTCTGAAAACTAAATACTTACTTTGAGGATTTAGAGTTTGGAGCATTGCTACCACAGATCACCTCTCTGGTGACATGAAACAGTGAAGTAAAAGATTAAAGAATATTTAATTTCCAGTGAGGGTTTGGACTCGCCTCCTTGCCTAAATACTGTGGGGGAATTTTCAGAAGGTTTGAGGCAGACAGAATGCATGCTGCACCTGTGTCTGCATCTGTTCACTTGTGTTCAGACAGCCCAGCCACTATTTTCAGAAGTTGCATCTGTTTACAGCAAAAAGTCGCAATTTGTGCCAGAAAAAAAGATCCAATTGGGAATTGCATCCATTTTGGACAGATTTGCATACGTTTTGGTCATCTAAAAGACAGTCTAACTGGTATGGATGCCTTTCTGCTTTGAAAATAGCAGCAGACACATCTTGGGCAGATCCTCTTGAAAATGTTGCCCTGTGCGTCTTCAGCTGGGTATTGACTTATGACATCACTGCTGTACTTCTGCTACAGTGTTGCACTGAAGTGAACTGAGATTGCTGTACAGTAGCTTAGCATTTATGTCACATCCCTAGTGAACCAGCAACCATGGGGTCCTGTGTATGAATCCAGAACAGTGCCTTTATTAGAGAAGCATCCCCAAAAGTTTCTTATGTAAAGGAATACATGAAAATGATGGTAACTGTCCCTTTTGACGGACAGTTTCCTCAATGCACAGCCCTTGCTGGGAATGAAAGTATGGACCCATAACAGCTTTAACTATTTAGCTGAAGGGAGATTCTCATTATTTAAGTTGTTAGCCTTTTCATCACTATCAACCTCTTGCAGCTGTTGCTGCAGTTTATCAGCACGACTGAACTCTGTTACAATACATGGTTACCCCTTGTTGTGCATGGATTTTCATCTGGACTAAAAAGCTGTTGTACCACACTTTTCTGCGGTAAAGGAGCTTTTTTAATTAGAATGCAAACTAACGCCACCTGCTGTTTTACTTTCATTCCCTCCCCCCACACAAGCAGACCCTCCACTAATGACAGTCTTCTGTTCCTTCATCATACTAAAAAACAGAAAGTTACCCCTCACCTAGGTGGGTGTGCAGCAGCTGGATGGAGGGTGTTTTTTTTTATAACAAATTACACTGAAGATTTCATGGGAAGAAAAAATGCAGCATTTATATTATGTTTCAAATCATCCACTATACAAAATAGCATATGGGCAACCACACACAACTCGGCTGTGTTTCCATCCAAGGGTTCTGATGAAATCAGGGACCTCATGAGTTTCACTCTTAGGGTTCCTATTAAGTTATTTAAAGCTTTCAATAGAAACACAGCCTTGTGCTTGGCTGTCCATGCATTATCCTCTGTCAGTGCAATATTTGACATCTAGATGATGCAGCTCACAGACTGCTTTTTTGCATATATGGTAAATGTTATCAAAGACAAGGTCCCGCAACTAGCAAAAAAATAAAAATAAAAATACAAGAACTCACAGCTGGCATCAGCAGAACTCAGTTGCAATACTTTATCACAACAATTAAATCAGAAATCCTATCAATCCTCATCAGTGAGGGTATTTCCATAAAAGCATGAGTTTTCCTCTTACAAGTGAATCTGAGTCTGGAGCAGAAGTCATAATGTCTTGCTTTTGACATCACAGTCATGTGAATGAATCCTCTGATAATTTCTCCAATCTATTTTTCTACTTCACCAAACCACCCCCGAAAGACCCTGATTGCACTTAGTATTCCCAGGGTCCATCTTCAACATGGGGTTGAACTACCACCCCATGTACTAATGTGTGGCCACGTCCCTTAATATTATTCTTTGGATGCTCCACACAGTCCCTAGCAGGGGTGCTCCTGGCAGTGACAACCTGCATCCTAGGTTCCTCAAACTGATTGCTGGTTCCACAGCTTCCCCTTTATCAAGGATTTTCAATGTATCCTTCACCACTTCCACTATGCCAGCAATCTGGTAGCAAATTAAGGTTGTCCCTATTTTTAAGGTGGTGATCTAATCTCTATTCTTTCTTCACTGAGCAAACTGCTGTAAGGGTTAATTTTTCAACCAGTGTCTGACTATGTAGCAAAACATCACCTCTTTTCTCTCCAGTGGCCTGAGTTTAGAAAAGGTCACAGCATTACTACTGCTCTGGTTAGCTTCACTAATCATGTCTTCAGAAATATGGATGAAGGCAAACTCACAGGCACAATATTTGTGGACCTGACTAAAGTGCTTGACTTGTTGAATTACGATACTCTCCTGGCTAGGCTGGGACTTATTGGGGTCTCTTCCACAGCTGCACCCTGGTTTCTAAGCTACTTCACAAGTTTATCAGAACAAATCTTTTTGGGTGGGCTCATTTTCAAACATTACATATTTTGTGTGGGGTCCCCCAGGGGTCCATTCTTGGGCCTATTCTCATTATTTATTAATCATCTCCCTCAATAATGTCTGGGAAGTAGCACATTGCTGTATGCAGATGACCTGGTTTTGTTCTACTGTTCAAGATCCACAGCAGGAATTGTAAGCACCCTTGCAAAGGAATTTGGTTCTACACAAATGTGCGTTTCTAAACAGTAGACAGCTGGTAAATACGAATAAGACCAAACCTGTCTTATTTGGATACAAGCTCAGCCTTGGCAAAAGGAATGTCCATGATGCCCACGATATCCATCGGTATATGCATGCCTTAGATGGCTCCCCCGTTGAACGAGTCTTGTCATTCAAGTACCTGGGTGTTATTCTTGACCTTCTCAGAACATGTTACAATTATTAGAAAATGTACAAGTCTGAAACTGGGCATAGGTTGTAAGTATAGGCTCAAAGATTTTATGATCCCAGAGGTCTGCATTGGTAGCTCTAGGGAATGATGCTCTCCCTGCTTAATTATTGTCCCCCATTTCCTCACATGTCTCCGCCAATAACCTACAGTAACTAGGCTGAATACAGTTTACAATAATATTTGTAGGTTTGCCTTACTGGCCTTTTCAGTTCTCCTAACTGCTCTGTACCAAACCCTTGGCTGGATCTTCCCCCAAGCACACTGGGATTACCACAGTGGTTGCCTGGTTGAAAAGTCCTTACAGGAGAAAGATAATTCCCCCTTACCTGACCACTTACTACCCAAATTGTGCCCCAATAACCTCAGGTCTGCTTCTCAAATACTTCTTGAGACCCCCTTGTTTCTATTGTTATGGGACAAAAGGCCTTCTGTAATGTGGTTCCCTGCCTCTGGAATAGCTTATCTTACACTCTGCACTCCCTTGCCTCCAACTCCCTGTTTAACTCTTTATACAGGGAAAACAAATGGCCAACCCAGCCTGCAATTGATTCTCCTGATCTTGGGTACCCCTTGTTGCTGAGCCTGCCATGCAGTGCTTACAGTAACATGGATGGTTATTTGATTGTATTGTTTTTTGCAAGCTTCCTTGCTGTCATCTTTGTAATCTAATTTCTGCATGTAAGGGAGATCTAATGGGTATGTTACCTGTCCAAAGTTTATCATTCATATCTGGTTACTCTCTATATAGTATTCTGCTGATATTCTGGCTGGACAGCCAGCTTGACTTCTCCACTCACATCGATGCAATCTACTCTAAACTTTTTACCAAGATAGGAATCCTATACCGGAACAAAGACAGCCTCTCTCTCCCTGTCCACTGTGCTTTATTAACCAAAATGATACTTCCAGTATTTGACTATGCTGATGTTGTCTATGGCACTGCCCCTTGCCAAGCTTGACACCTTCCTAAACTCTTTCTGTCGCTTTGCTGCCAACTCCTCTTTTCGCATGCACCACTACTTCTCTCTCTCTCTCTCTCTCTCTCTCTCTCTAGCTCCCCTTCCCTACTGGAGACTGACCCACAGTTTGGCCCTTACTGTCAAATACTGATTTGGGATTCTTCTTTCCTATCTTTCTTCCCTACTACCCCCTGCCAACCCCTCCTCCTACCCTCTGTGCTCCAGGGACACCCGTTCTTTCTCACTTCCTTATCTCCGCTCAACTTCTGGACAGTCTGCTTTTTCCAATTTTTTCCCATTCCCCAGGAATCAGCTATCCTCTGACAGTCAACTTTCCCTTCTCTCCCTACCTTCAAGCGCCTGCTCTGATCCACTCCCATTTCCCCTTGCTCCTGCTCCTCTACCTACCATGCCTCCTGTCTCAATCCTACCTAGCCTCTAGAGGCCCTGTAAGCAGCCTCCTGACTTATATTGTCTATTGTTGAAGGATGCTCATTATTGTAACTGTGCGCTTATTAGTGATCTTTTTATATTCTGCCTTTTGTTACTATGTAATGATTTTGTCTCTTCCCAATGTTTGTATTGTATCCCCATTTCCCTTGGTCGCACCTGGAAATGAGCCTCGGCTCAGTGTGCCTCTCCCGGTTACCAACATTTTAAATAAATAAAAAAATACATAGTTTTAGCCTATTTTCATGTCCTGAGATGTCCCAGAAAATGGACCATTATATCAGAGTACCCGTCCAGTGAACAAACAAATTAATTAATAACTTCCCATAAAATTAAATTTTACTGTCACTAGCATGGGGTCATGACTTCAGTTTCTGAATAAGCCTCAGCTGTATGTGAACTGTGAGGGAGAAAGAACAACTTTTTCATGTAGCTTTCCTTAATAATAAAGAACAGAATGGCTGCAAATTCAAACCTTATTGAATTCTGTTGATTTCAGTTGTAATTTACTTTCTAACCATTTTTTTCAAATGTTACGTTTTGGTGTGAAACCCAGGCATTTACAGCCTTATTATTGATTTTTTTTCCCCCATAAAACTTGTCGCCCACTTTGCACCTTTTGTTTGGCCACTTGTGGACCCCAGTCTCATCTGCCGCTCCACCTACCCTCATACCAGCAGGGAACCATGCGGTGCGGGACCCGAAAGCCCTGAGGGCTGTCATATAGGGTAACGGAGGGGCATGGTGTTTTTCCCTGTTTTTTCTCTCCTTTACATCTTGGGGCCTCAGCAACACAGTCATGCGTGCATTCTGGAACCAATGACTCCACTCCACCCACCCGGCCTAGCACCAGCCTCCCATTTGCTCGACACTGCCACTGAGCCTCCACTCCGTGACAGTCAAGAGCCAGGAAGACTCACTTCCCCAGTCAGTGAGTGGAGAGCTGCCAAGCAGCCCCGCAATCCTCTCCCAGCCTGCCCCTCCCCCGATGGCCTGAGCTCATTCCTGAGCACGGACCGCTGGCATGGGAGAGGTACTGCAGCTGAAGTGCCTCAGCCTTCTGCACCACTGGGCCAGCCTTACTGCCTTATTATTGGTGAGTTTCCACATCACTGATTATTATCAATGAGTTCTGACATTCTGAGTTCTGAAGCCTACCAATCTTAAGCATGTAAACAGTGAGAGGGCATATTCAGAGCTGGCAGGTTGTGTGTGCGCAAAGATGTGGTACACAGAAAAGATGTGCGGGCCGGCCCTGAGGGTATATTAAAACAGTCTGCATGATTGTGACTGATCATGCATATTGTCTGAATATCCAACCATGGATGTGCAGCCCAGAGTGGTCAGCTGCCTAGTTCTGCGCAGTACATCCAGGGTTGGGGTCTGACTACCACCATTGGGACATGCATGGCACATACCTGGATGCACCATGACCCCAAGGGCAATATTAAGCCAGTGAATGCTAATGAGCTCATTGGGCATGCTTGGCACAAACAGGCACCATGCATGCTCATTATGACCCCATTAGCATGGCTGTGCCTGGCTGAATGTGCCAGGCTAGCCCCCAACTCAAACACGCATATGCCACAAGAACATGGCCAGCCCAGGTAGTCTAGCAGTTCCCCCACCCATCCCCAATCCCCAAATGGAGCAGAAGCCTGCACCAAACCATCCTGGCAGTCTAGTGGTAACCCCACCTTCTGTCCCGAACTCCAATCACCAGTATGCCCATATGTATACGCCACGTTGCTGCCCTGGCGGTGGTCTAGTGGCCCCCCTTCCCAGCCCTGCTCACCGAAACTGACAGTAAATGTAGCCACACTCCCTGTTAGTCCAGTGGAACCCCCAACCCGATCCCTGCCAATAGCTGACAGGAGGCATACCCCTTACCATAGTGCAGGTTACCCCCCGTCCGATCCCCATCCATTCATGGCTGAATGGGAAGCATAGTGTTCTATAATGTAGTGTACCCCACTTCCTGCCCATCCCCATCTGATGATAGGACAGTACCCACATCCCATTTCTGTAGCATTGGGCACCCAACCCCGTCCATGAACCCTGATCCCCATTCACATAATAATGCTATGTTGCATAGAAATCCCGATATCATACATATTCATTCCACAGACAAATACCACAACACTTGCAGTCTGGTGTGCCATAATGTAGCAGCCCCCACCTCCCTCCTGATAGGCAGGACCCCTCCCTGCACCACCCCAACCCCACCTGTGCGGTGAACCACTCCCTGCCACTGATCGACAGGCGTTGGGGCACTGTATATATGGGACAGTACTCATTGGTCACTAGAGACTACCAATGAGCACCTTCCATATTATGACAACTTCCGATGCCTGTCGGTCAGTGGCTGGCTGTGGCAAGAGCAGTGGGCTGTGCTGGTCACCAGCACAGGTGGGGTTGGGGTGGCATGGGGAAGGGATCCTGCCTACTGGGAAGGGGGGCTGCTACATTATGGCATGCCGGACTTGGGTTGTGTTTGTGGCATTTGTCTGCAGAATGGAATATCTATGCAACACAGGATTTCTATGTGACATGGCATTATTATGCTAATGGGGTTTGGGGTTCGTAGATGGGATGGGGGGCCCTATGCTATGGAAACAGGATGTTGGCAGTGTCCTATTATCAGACAGGAATGGGTAGGGAGGGGGGTACACTACATTATGGAACACTATATTTCCCATTCAGCCATGAACGGATGGGGGGAACTTCACTACGGTAAGGGGTATGCCTCCTGTCAGCTATCATTTGGGATCGGGATGAGGCAGGGGGGTTCCACTGGACTAACAGGGAGTGTGGCTGTGTTTACTGTCAGTGACGGTGAGCAGGGCTGGGGAGGGGGGCCACTAGTCCACCACAGCATACGTGGGGTGTATACATATTGGCACACCGACGATCGGGAATTGGAATGGGAGGGCGGTCCAGGGGTCCACTGGCCTACCTGGGTGGGGGAATTGCATTACTGTCAGTAGGGGTGAGTGGGGCTGGGGTGGGAGTTGCCTCTGTGTTGTGGCATAGGGCGGCATGTCCTGTTGGTGTGATCAGGGATTGGGGCCGAGGTGGGGTGTGTCACTGGTCTGCCGGGGTTGGCAGGCTGTGGTGCACCTCTGTGCACTTTCACAGCCCGTCTGTGGGTAGCCAGCTTTTCAGGGTGGATCTTTGTGCCACTCATCTTTTGGACAGTGAGGGGTGTATTCCCTCTGAATATGCCACTGTGCAACTTATTCATGGGAACTCACACGGCATACATTACTTTTGGGCACAGGCCCATTCCTTTGGGGGCAGCACATCCTGCCCTTTTGAATATCGCGCTGCAGCGCATTGTTGGGGTTGTGCAGCACATCTCCCTTTTCTCCCGGGATGTGCCGTGCATCTCCTTTTAATACGGGGGCCCAAATCTGTACATCACTCCAGCCTCGGGAACCAAAAGAAAGTAAACTGATACAGGTGCAGGTACAGGTAAATAGCAACTGAACCCACCCCCCCCAAAATAATTATAACCAAATACAACCTAATTGTACAGATGAGACTGTAATGGCATCTCTGAGTTCTCTTGACAACTCAAAACACTCGTGATTTGCATTCATTGTTTATAAATGCCACAAGAACCCTTAGTTGCCATTGCAGCCATATAATACATAGTGACTGTTTATCACCATGTAAACTGCTCTACAGTACTTAACACTTTCATTGTAGTTGCATACTGCTGTCATCACTGTATTTAATCAAATCAACAATCTACAACTTAGAACCATGGTATGCCTCATAGCATTGCAGTTTTTTCAACTGACAAGTCATTTTCTCTCACCTAGAAACATAGAAATATAGAATTTGCTGGCAGATAAGGACCGCTTGGCCCACCTAGTCTGCCCATTTCCCTATCTAACGGATAAGCTGCAGATCCTAGTTAACCAACAGCCTACTTCCTCCTACCCCCCCACTACAATTGCCTTATGTCTGTCCCATGCATTCTTGAATTCCCCCACTGTTTTTGACTCTACTACCTCCTCAGGAAGGCCATTCCATGCATCTACAACCCTCTCTGTGAAGAAATTCCTCACATTACTTCTGAGCCATCTCCCCTCCATCTTTAAATTGTGTCCCCTTGTTCTTGCACATCTCTTTTTCTGAAAGATGCTACCCTCTTGGACTTTGTTGATTCCGCTGAGGTACTTAAAAGTTTCTTTCATGTCCCCCCTCTCCCTCCTTTCCTCAAGGGTATACATATTAAGCTCCTTTAGTCTCTCCTCATATGGCTTCTCTTGCAGACCCTGCACCATTTTAGATGCCCTCCTCTGAACTGCCTCCATCCTGTCTATGTCCTTGCGGAGATGGGTCTCCAGAACTGATGCAGTACTCCAGATGGGGTCTCACCAACTGTCTGTACAGGGGGATAACAACTTCCTGTTTTCTGCTGGTGATGCCTCTCCCTATACATCCAGTATCCCCCAGCCCTCCCTACAGCCTTCTCATTGCTTGCAACCTATAAGGTCATCTGATATGATTACCCCATGTCCCTTTCCATTTTGTTGTTGTTACTACCCCCATTGTGTAATCTTCCCCTGGGTTTTTGTTTCCCTGGTGCATTATTTTGCACTTCTTTGCACTGAATCCAAGCTGCCATACTTCTGACCATTCCTCCAACCTTGCCAAGTCCCTTTTCATTCTTTCCACGCCTCCTTGTGTATCAACTCTGTTGCAGATCTTTGTGTCATCTGCAAAGAGGCATACTTTTCCTTCCTCCCTCTGCAATGTAGTTATAAAGACATTAAAAAATACCGGCCCCAGTACTGAACCCTGTGGTACCCCACTAGTAACCCCCCTTTCTTCACTGTGGACTCTATTTACTATTACCTGCTGTGTCCTGTTGTCCAGCCAGTGTTTTACCCAGGCTGCCACCCTGAGACCAACTCCCAGGCTGGCTAATTTGTTTATTAATCTTTTGTGCGGGACTGTGTCAAATGCCTTGCTAAAGTCCAGGTAGGCTATGTCCACAGCCCCTCCTTGGTCTACTACTTTGATCACCCAGTCAAAGAAATCAATTATATTTGTCTGACATGACCTTCCTGCTGTGAATGCATGCTGCCTTAGGTCCTGTGCCCCACTGGACTCTAGGTACTCCACAATTCTTTCCTTTATAAGTGATTCCATCATTTTCCCTACCGCTGAGGTCAAACTGACAGGTCTGTAGTTTACTGTCTCTGTCTTGGTCCCACTTTTGTAAATGGGAATCACATCTGCCTTTCTCCAGTCCTCAGGTACACCACCATCCTCCCATGATTTATTAAAAAGGGTAGTCAGTGGTGTTACTAGTTATTCCCTTAGTTCTTTAGAATTCTGGGGTGAATCCCATCAGGCCCCATTGCTTTATCCACCTTCAGGTTTAAGAGTTCTTTCAGAACCCTTTCTTCTGTGAAAGGACTAGTATCAACCCCCCTATCCAGAGTGCTTCTATTGATGAGATTAGGTCAAGCTGTTCATATGTGAATAAATTTACTAAAACTGACACACTTCATTTCTTCTGTGTTTTTGTACTGCCCTGCTCCAACCTCCTAGCAGCCTATGTATTTTTTTTATTCTTTGGTAACCAGGTAAGGTCCACTAGGCACAAGTGCCTGTTTTCAGGGGCAACCTGGTAGTGGAAGTGACCTGCTCAGAGTCACACAGTATGCAAATGGTGGGAGTGGGAATCAAACCCAGGTCTTCTAGATGTATCAAGCTCATTCACAGATCATTATCATTACTCTAACCTCTTGGCTATGCAGTCAACCTCAACAGATAAAATGCACCCACACTATGTACATATAGGAGTAAAACACTCTCACAGGCTTCTGGTAACAAATATAAACATACTCGACCTTCAGCCTTGAGGTTTATAAATATCAACTGCTCCCTTGATAGCTTCACAGCTTTATTAGGTACTGCTGGGCCTGGTTTATTCCTTATATTATGCATACTTGGGTGTACCTTGTTTGTAATGTAATCAGAACCCCTTTCTAATGGCTATGAAAAGGAAGAAGCTGGAGCTGCTGCTTTGATACCCAGATGGCCTTGACTATCTGGGCCAAAGACAAAGCCTTGCTGTGGTGTTCTTGACTATCCAAGAATCTCGCATATTATTTTTTCTCAGGAGAAGTAAAACTAGGGACCATTTTTTGGTTGAGAATATACCAAAGTCTGTACAGCACTAACCAAATGTTTTAAATATTTTTAAACCCAGAATGCACTTTTGCAGTTAGAACTGCGATGTCGCTCACTTTGTCCTTTCCCCTTTGCATGAAGAATGCTGATGCACACATAGTAAACTGCATGTCAAACTTACTTACTTAGCCTTAATGAAGGGAAAACAGCTGTTCTGAATCAGTGGTACAAGGTAGAGTTTCTTGCCCTTTGTCATTTAAAAAAAAATTGCCTTCTGAAGCAATTCTGCTTTTATTGTTATTTTTTTCTTGGACTACTTTATACCAAATGCCTAAGATGCATTTAAGTAACTGCTATTGAGCCATTCCTTATGTGACAGCTTTTGAAAATGTAACTTTACTGTAGATACCATAGTCCATGTTTGTCTCTGCTGAACTGTAGAAGTATTTGTAGATAGCCGAGACACATAGTCTTTGACTAAGAGACTTGATACAAAGTGTGCTTATTTATATACTGAATGTATGATACATCCCATTGTTTGAACATGAAGTTGGATTGGACATATAAAGTTTACTTGAGCAGGTATAGTCACTTCCTTTTGCATTACCTTGTAAATTGTGATCCTTCCTGTCTCTCCTTGTCTTAAGTGCTTGTGTAGGGAAACGCAAACATTCTGTTTCCTGGCAGCAGGGATTTCTTACAGTCAGAGTGGAGGAGACAGTATGCACATACAGTACCCTTTTCTTGAGCTTTAGAACCAATAATGGATCACAAAAAATACTCTGGTTCTGTCCCACCTACCATACACATCTGTGCCAGCAGTAAGGTTGGGGACAAAATTCAACATTTGAGCCTGGATTGGATAAAAAGGCAAAAAAAAAAAAAAACCTCATCCATGCAGAAGTAATACTGACTGGAAATTTGAAATATAGAAATAAAATACAGCAATCCATAGGAGATGATGGCCTGGAAGCAGGCATCAGATCATTTTATATGCTGTACCATATTTCCAGAAGCACAGCCTTTTGAGTTCTACATTTGTTCTGTATATCCTTGTTCTTCCCCTGTCCTGCTGTCCTACAAGGGATAGGCCCTGTAATTAGGGATATACATAGTCAGACTCTGAGTTATCATTGAGATAGCAGGAAGTCTATTTGCTATGGTTTCTCTCCAATTCCTCTCTCCACCCCTGAAGTGAGCAGTACCTCCACCAGCCACAGAGGTAACTCTATAGAGCCAGAACTCACCATCGCCCCTCCCTGACTGAGGTACATTGGCAAGCGGCAGCTTCCTCAGTCAGGCCCATCCCCTAACTCAGTGCCCCAACTTCACTTCTGAAACTAGGTTGCCTGTGTGGCTGCAGAATACAGTGCTTCTGGGCCACTGGCGTGGCAACTAGGGTTCAGTTTTAACCCTCATGGAGCCATATCGTTACCTCAAAAGCTCCATATCTTTGTACTGTAGTCCACAACTTTTTGTCTACAAGATCCAGACAGGTAGTAAGACTAGATATTATATAGAGAATAATGGTTGGGTAGGGGGTTATAAGAATGATTTTATACACCCCATGAGGGGTGGGATGCCACATAAACCCTGAGAGCAAAGCTTGAGGGTTTATTCAGGCATCCCACCCCAGGGTGTGTGTAAAATCCAAGTTTTAAACCCCCTACCTATCCTTTATTTTGTGTGATTGCTGGGGATTTTTTTTCACCACAGCAATTATACAAAATAAATGGGAGTCAAGCTGTGGACCGTTGCGGTTTCAGCAGAGTCCGTGACGGCTCCTGACATAAAGCAGTGTTCACTTGTTTTTTCATTTGCAGCCGAAAATAAGCATTTCGTGTGTCTTATTTTTGTTTAAAAAATGATTTACCAGCTGACTCCTACTGTCAGCGAAGTGTAAAGCATTGAGGAGCAAGAAGGCAGGGGACGACGCAGAGATGAGGAAGTGTTTATCATTATAACTAGCTGATTATAATGACAAAATTACAACCCAATTTCCCTATGGGAAAAAACAATAAACAGTTATTATAGTAATATAATCACCAGGCTCCATTTTTTTCCATAGGCAAACCCAATTATAATTTGCTACTATAACCAGTAGGTTATAATAGCATTCACACATCAGAGCCCGTGCATACACTCAAGCTGCTGCAATGTACTTGGTTGAAAAGTAAAAGTGCCAGATGATACTTTCAACTCCCAGCCCATACAGAGCTCATGCTGCAGCCTGCTCCAGGTGGGCAAGGGGGCTTGCAGCGAAAAAAAAAACAACAAAAAAAAAGGACCCCTGCAATTATATAAAAAAAAAAGCCCAGGGGACTTTGTAAAACTAGAATTTTATACACACCCTTAGTGTGGGATGCTATTATAAACCTCTCAGGCTTTGTTCTTGGGCTTTATATAGCATCCCACACCTTAGGCGTGCATAAAATTCTCATTATGCACAGTCCCCAGGCATTATTCTACATATGTACCAAAGCACTTGCACATCATTGGTAGAAATAATGTATTTAAAAACACTAACACATCATGGTAGAATAATATATTTAAAATTACTAACATCATGGGTAGAATTATAATTTTAGTTTCTAATGAAGTGTGTAAGTGTGTGTGTGTGGGGGGGTTGCATACTGAACATAGTCACTGGTCCAGGAACAAAAGCAGGGTAGCTTTGAACTGTAATTCTACAAATTGATCTTGCTTTGTAAAAAGTAAATTTTTGATACCTCCTTCACTGTGAAGATATTCCTCATGCCCAGAATTAGTGCAAGCCATGTATCTGATGTGTCCAGTGGATCAGCTGTCATTATGATAAGACAAGTACTCCCCTTACTGGTTATAGGAGGGGAGGTAATGGAGCAAGTTGTTACCTGCACTACAGGCTGTCAAATGTTTATCACAGTTTGACTTTTAAATAAATATTTTTCTGATACAAAGCAGACAATTTGGTTTCTTATTTTTCCTAATGTAGTCATGCACCCTCTTGGTAGGGTTGCTATCCTTAAAGGAGATTTTTTTTTTTTTTACTGAAATTCAGGTGCAACAGAACAAGATGCAAAACCTGTTCTTACATATGCATACAAACCTCTATCAGAACACTACAAAACAAAGGAGCAAGACTACATGGATCATATATCTACAAACAAAGACAAGCGGTTTACCTCATGCAGTGCAGAAACCATCTAGAAAGATGATATGTGGAAAACAAACAACCCCTTCAAACCAGGATGAATATCCAGCAGCACACCTTATCAAATAAGATAACCAGCACACCAGGGGGTCATCACTTCACCAAACCTAATCACTTACTCCTAGACTTAGTAGTGGTACTTAAAGGCAACTGACAGGAAAGATGGACATCAGCGCTTGAGTTCATTAGGCAACTTAATGCAAAAGAAAATGGTCTGAATAAAGACACAGAGTTAATGACAGACTATGGGGGCCTCTGTCACATTTAATTATATCATAATTTATGTAGTGAGATTGCTCTGTCTACTCTCTTTGCAAAACTCTCTCTCCCCTAAACTTTTAACTTTTTTTTCTCCCTGCTTTTGACCTGCCTCATGTCTCTATAAAATACTGGGTCATTTCTCATTATGTAGGACATTCTGGAAGCTCCATGCTCCATTGGCAGCAACAAGGGAGAAAATATCCCAGCTTCAACTCCAACCAAGCTGATGTCCACCCACCCACTACCCTAGAAATCTACTGACTTGCGTGGAAGGAGGGTGGTGGAGAGGGGGAGTGAGAGGGCAGGGGCAATGCTACAGCAGTCAGCCATACCCAAGAGATACCAATGGCAAATAGCTTTGCACCCCTGAAAGAGGCACAGGTGCCTGACTAACAGGGGAGTGGCCTTGAGTCAATTGATGTTTAGGGGAAGGAAAATGTAGTGTCACAGGAGGCTAAGAGCAGATCGAACTTAATAAGGACTCCAGGTATAGGGTATTCTATGGTAAGAGGCATGCAGCTTGTGATAGGCAGAGCGGGGGAAGGGGTGATCATGTATCTGCCTGGAGCATTGACCATCTGGATTTGGGAAAGGATAGGGTAGGTAGTGAAAATGGGAAGGGAGTAGGAGGTGCTGGTACATCTTGGTACCAATAATCTGGTGAGCTGGTTTGTGAAGACAGTGAAGCAGGACTTCCAAAGGGTGGGGGACAGATTGAAGTCCTTACCCTTTTTCTGAGGTCCTCCATATCTGGGGTAGAAAGAAAGGAGAGAATAGAGTGAAGGAGGAGGAGGAGATTGAGGAGGTCAGAGAGTGGTTTAAAGGGTGGTGTCTGGAACAGGGTACCACTTTGTAGGGTTTAGGGGGGTCTTCTGGGACAAGAAACTCTTCATATGTGATGGCCATAAACTGGACAAGAGAAGGGAGTAGTGTGGTATGGTAGACTTTTGACATCTACCTCGGCAGATAGTTAAACTAACTGTGGGGGAGGGTGGGGCTAGGGATTCCGCAGTTGCAGAAGTTGAAGGAAGAGACCTTGCCAGAACTCCACAAGGGATGGGGCAATGTGTACAAGCAGTAGTAGCAGTGTGGAACAAGTTTAGGAGTTTGGGAAATGTAGACTAAATAGACCAGCAAATAAAAAAAACACAAGCCACCAAGGATTCAGAAATTGTGACAGTGGGCGTCATTCATGAACCAAGAGGAGTGGGAGTACAAGGTGGAGAGTGGTGTGCCTCAATGCAATGAGTCTGAGTAATAAAAGTAATGAGCTCCAGGCATTTGGAGCAGACTGGGCTGGAACTAGTGGCCATTACAGAAACTTGGGCCAACAAGAACAACTGGGACCTGGCAATCCCTGGCTGCAGCTTATAGAGGTGTGATGGATCTGCAGAGGTGAATGGGTGTCCTTTTTCCTTCAGGGAAGGGTTAGAAGCAGTAGGCAAGGCATCCACTGAAGGGAAAGGGGAGGTAGAATCACTGTGAGTACAGCTCACAGAGTCATCGGGTAGAGAACATCACATGGGAGTGCTTTACAGGCCACCAGGCAAGGGGAGGAGAGAGAGACAGAGCGAGCGAGAGAGAGAAAAGGTACTTGGAGCAAAAGTAGGGAAGGGGGCAGCAAAAGTGAAGGCTGTAGGAGGAGACCTCAATCTGCCAGACATCTACTAGGACATCACAACAGCCAGGAGCACCAGAAGACAGACCCCACTTGATACATTGCAGGTCTGCATGCTGATGCAGCAGGTCAGGATCTTACAAGACAAATCGGCCAATCTTTTTTTTTTTTTACAGTTCTTTTTCGCTCCGGTTCACGGTCCAAGGAGCCTCTCTCAGGCATTCAGCCAGATCCTGCCCAGCCTGAAGTCCACCTGTCTGATCCTCCTCCTCTCTCCTCCCCCCCCTCACCTCATAGCTGGCAGCCCGGGCTTGACCCTTCCAGGGTGGGGCCCTTCCTCTCTGGGCACACTTACATACACAGACTCCAGCTGCGGGTGCGGATCCCAGGCAGAGGAACATGAGAGGCCAGACAGGATGGGCCAAGCTGTGGGAATGGGGGCTGGTCCCATTGCCTACCCCAAGGACCGGATTTTTCCTTTGTTCTGTGGTCTCCCCCTTCCTTGCGTGGCACAGGCCCTGATGCACTGGCACACAGCAACCCTTCCTGCATCGGCCACGCTGATCACATGCTGCCTGGCATGCTGCAGTGCTCCCCAGTCTCCACCGGGGCCGTTGGCACACTGGGCCATCCCCCCATCCCAGGGAGGAGATCACCACAAGGGCACTTGATCCTCAGCCCTCCCCTGCTGACCCCCAGCACTCGAGCTCTCTCCCGAATCTGATTCATCTGCTCAGTGAGAGGTGTGGCATCCAGCGCCACAACCCCTAGCACCACCGGGCTGGCTGATAATCGGCCAGTCTTTGATGTGGTACTCACCAACTTGGAAAGAGCATGTGGAGCGTGGGTTGGGGAACCACAGGGGCCCAGTGACCACAGTACCATATGGTTTTAGTTGGCCCTGGGCACTAGTAAGCCCTCATCTAAGGCTCAAGTGCTAGGCTTCAGAAGGGTAAATTTCAACCAAATGAGTGAATTAGTCCTAGTCAGGTTTGTTGGGGTAGACAGCATCTGTGGAATGGAGGAAAGATGGTGTCTCATAAAAGGGGCAGTTCTTGAAGCATCAAAAACATGCATCAGAATAGTTATCAAGAGGAAAAAGTACAGGAGACAATTTGATTCTCTGAAAGGTTAAGGAGGCAGTGAGAGCCAAAACTAAGGCCTTTATAAGATACAAAAAAGGCAAGGGTTGAAGAATGGCACAAGTATCAGGAAACAACTGGAGAGGCCTAGCGGGCAGTCAGGATCACAAAGGCAGACACAGAACTGCTCACTGCGGGGGGGGGGGGTGTCAAAGGAGTAGAAAAATACTTATATTTGTATATCAAGTCCCACCACTGCACCCCCCATTGTAAAATCCTGGATCTGACATGGATTGTTTCAGCTGCACTCACATTGGTATAGTATAGAAATATGACATACTGTGTCTAACTTGTTATTTCATTTGTAACATTTCTACTATCAAGATAAACTTTGCTGACTTGATAAAGCAACTGTAATATGAGGTAAATTTGATTTGTTTAAACTTTTAATTATTTGGCAGATATTTCCCAGAGACATAAAATCGAACAACACTACTCACAATGTCTCTCTTATGAGCACACAGATGAGTACAAGTGCCAGTGAAAATGGGGCTATGAAGCCCGCATTGAAATCTAGTTTACCAGGTAATAAACCTGTTGCACATTAGAATATTTATGAAAGGAACACATGCGAAATCCCCTGATGTGTATACAGTATATACAGTGAAGCTTCCCAGGATGAAAGCCAATTCTGCAGCAGAGTTGCTGCAGGATATGATGCAGTTTCATTGGGAGCTAATCCCTTTTGTCATGCAAGAAACAGTGATACTGCGCTTCATCCTGTTGGGCTTCACACTATATATATATATATATATATATATATATATATATATATATATACATACACACACACACACACACACACACACACACACACACACACACACAGTATATACTGTATATATATTTATGCAATAGGCGTGGACCCAGGAGCCATTGTATAAATCTATTTATCTTCATTCCCGTTGAATACATTTTATTTATGTACATAGTAGACACGTCATTGAAGTTTATCTACACAGCAGATGCATTATCCCCACCGCCAGTCAGCACTTGTTCTACAAACTTTTACTTTCATTCTCCCAAGCTCCAACTGCCTACTTGCATGCTCCTCACAGCTTCTCTTATCAGCACCAAACACTACTCTAACATCTCTATCAACAAGTACATGTAACAAAATTAATTTTGTAGCCAGCACAGTTCCTCCACTATCAAGATTATGTTCCCCTCTCTTTACAATAAGTACTGCAGTCGAGCACCAAGCTGTTCCCACTCCCCTCGCTTGCACCACCCTCACCTCCTTTAGCAACACTGCATGTCGCATACCTTACTGCATCTAGCCTTCAACATACTCACAAATGAAAAACTTTTTTTTTTTTTTTATGTCAAACTGCTGTAGTCCCTCACTTTTGTGAAGGCTCTTACCAGTTCCAGCAGTGCTCCCTGTTCATGTTTCAGTCTGATTCGCCATCCCGCCACATAGCCCGACATTCCTCTCACTCGCTCATCGCACTAAAACCCCATTTTTTTTTTATCAATTCTTGTTTTTTGGTTTGTTTTCACACCTGCCAGACAAAATCTAGAAGGGTTTGCTTTCTCGCTAAAGCAAACCGCCATGTTTTTTCAAAATATTTTTGAGCAAGTCACTTCACTAATCAGCAACAACACTGTCATGTCACTGCTGGAGTCATCATGTGACATCCATGGCAACGGTGCTCCTTTGAAATGGAGGAGCATTTTTTCAGCAAGAAAACCCACAACTCTTAATTTTTAAAAAAATCAGAAACATTTTTTTACAAAACTACACAACCACAAGGTCCCTGCCTATTGCATAAATGAAATACACAAACAGTTTATTTTCACTTGTAATGTTTGAATTTATGTATATATTATAGTGGCATGGTGTTTAATGTTAAACCCCAATTTTTGCACTTTAATAACTTCGCAGCCATTCAAAGGATTTGCATGAAATTTTATATGTAGAGTCTCATGGAGTAGATCTCTCTCTAGTAAGATATGCAGATTCTGAGATCCGGATAGCGAAATAAGTGACTTTTTTCAGTGTTTTTTGCTGTTTTTTTTGTCAGCCTCTAGCACCCAGATGGTTTGGAATTTTGGTCTGGCATTTTTAGGCTAGAAAGAGCTTGGCCCACAGATGTGCCTTTCACTGGTTTGGTGACAAAATATTAATCCGTTCTAGAATTATTAATTTTTAAAACTTCGGTTCTTAGCATGCTCAGTAAACACTTCAGGATAGCTGTATGAAATGGAAAAAGAATCCTTTTTCATATGGGGCCCATCCATTTTTGCAAGAGAAAAATCCTTTTTCATTTTCCACAATCTTGTTTTCCTTATTTTTTTATTTAAATTCAAAAACCCCAAAAATGACAGCCTGCACAGAGACCAACACCTGTTTCTTGTCCACTGGGACTCCGTTAGGTGGATTCTGCATTTCACTGGTTGAAAAATGACCTCCAAATGCATTTTTTTTCATTTTTCCATCCATTTTCAGGACTTGCTTTCACTTTTTTCATATGGGTTTTTTCATTCATACAAAAAAGGATCCCTTCATATGGAAAAAGATTTTGGACTTAGGGTTTTTTTCTGCTTTTTTTGTATGACATTTTCTTATGAACAAAAAAGGATCCCTTCAAATGAGAAAGGATTTTTGACTTAGAATGATTTTTTTCCAAATATTTTTTATTTGAAGGGATCCTTTTTTTGTATTTTTTTTTGTATGAATGAAAAAGGATTCCTTCAAATGAAAAACATGGATTCTTTTTCATATGTTATTTTTGTTTAAACAAAAAAGGATCCCTCCATATGAAAACAGATTTTGGACTTAGTTTTTTTATAATTTTTTTTGTTTGAAGAGACCCTTTTTTGTTTGATACAGAAAAGGTTCCTGTAAATGAAAAAATGGTTTTGGATACCACCCCCATAATTACTTTTTTTTCCCCCTGGCGTCCAGTGGTGCCCCACTCATTGCTGTAATTATTTTATTTTTCCCTGGTTTCTTGTGGTGCTCCAACCACTGATTGGCATCCCCGTTATGATTTTATTATTCCCCAATGTTTAATGGCACCCCCAATCTGGGATCCCCATCTCTGTAATGATATAATCTTTCCCTGATGTCTAGTGGCACCTCCCACCCTTTGATTGCCATCCCTGTAAATTATTTTAGTTTGCCCTGGTGTCTAGTGGTGCTCCCCACCCTGTGATCGCTGACCCTGTAATGATTAAATCTTTCCCTGGTGTCTTGTGGTACCACTCCCATCATCTGATCTCTGTCCCCATTAAGTTTTGTCTTTCCATGGTGTCCAGTGGTACCCCCACCCTCTGATCACTGTCCCCATTACAATTTTGTCTTTTCCTGGTGTCTAGTGGTACCCCCCCCTCTGATTGCCATCCTGTGCCAAATGAAGAAAATTGTCCTTCAATGTCTTTTTTTAACTGTAAAAAAGAAAATGTTCCCCCACCGATCTGACCTCCCACTCAGCACACACCACCCCATAACCCCCACACACCCTGACTCACCTGAATAGGTCCCAGTGTGAAGATCCACTCTCCGATCAAAGACACATCTTGCTACTGGAACTGCCGATTGCAATATGAGAAGGTAAGGTAAGTGTGATTCAATGTATATCAATTGGGTTTTCAACTGTGATGCATAACTTTGCCATTTTACATATTCTGACATCAAATTTTCAACATGGCTTTTTTGGGACCTCACCTCATGAACAATGGCAGAGTAATTACATAAATTTGGGTGCAGTATTCCTTGGGGTTGTCAACCCTAAAGCTCATTCCATTAGGTGTATATATTTCTGGAGTGTATAGAATGGGGTGAGCTTTAGGATTGACAAGCCCAAGGAAAACTGCACCCAAATTTGTTTTAGGGGTGGGGTGGAGTTTTAGGGTTGGAAACCCTAAAACTACATTTCCCTACCTTTTTTGCTTTAGCCTGAACCCTAAATGTTACATTAACACAGTTTTTTTTGCAAAGAATATCTATCTGTCTGTCTATATATATAGTGGTGTGGTAACACCATTATAGTTAGGATTGAGCAGGAGTTTCTATGTTAAACCTCAAACTTTGCACTTCCAATAGTTTTGCAACCATTCAATGGATTTGCACAAAATTTTGCATGTGTAATTGGGGGGAAGGTGTAGATCTCTTGATGTGCCAAGTTTTGTTCCTGTCGGAAGTACAGATTCCAAGATGTGGATGGTGAAAAAAGTGAAACAAAACAAGGTTTTGTGCAGTTTTTTGTCATCACCTGGTGCCCAGACAGTTTGGAATTTTGGTTTGAAATTTTCAGAGTAGAAAGGGCTTGGGCCAGAGTGGTGCTTTTCACTGATTTGGTGAAAAAAATGTTAATCCATTCCAAAGTTATTAAGTTTTAGGATTTTGGTTCTGAGCATGCACTGTACAGTCTTTTAGATAGCTGCATGGAACGAAAAAAGAATTTGGTCTATACAAAAAAGGATCCTTTTTGCATTGGGGTAATAGTTTTTCATGAGGAAAAAATTATTTTTCATTTGACTGCCCTCTTGTTTCCATTTTTCTTTTAAATTTTCGAAACCCACAAAAATGACATCCTGTACACACACCAACATGTGTATCTTGCTCATTGGGACCCTGTTAGGTGGATTCTGTACTTCGAGTCTGTCGATAAAGGATCCAGAAATGTCTTTTTTTGGACATTTAAAAATCCTTTTTCATCAGTCAATTTTCTTTTATTGTATGGCCATATGAAAAAGGATCCCTTCATACAAAAGAATAATGTGGACTTAGTTTATTTTTCTCATTCTTTTTCATATGAAGGCATCCTTTTTTGTATGAATGAAAAAAGCATATGAAAAAGGATCCCTTCATATGAAAAAAGAATTGGAGAAAGGTTCCAGACATACACAAATTTAAGTTTATGCAGACAAGGGAGGCTATTTCATCTTTTTAAAGAAACACACCCATACTAGCCCCTCCCAGTGTTGAATTAGTGGAAACTCTAGCAGTGGCGAAGCAACCCCACACCGTTTCAATGGCATATAAACATCTACAATTACTGGATTCCCATTTTCCCTCCAAGGTCTGCTATTACTAGACCCAGGAACTGACACTATCTGATAATATAGATGCCTGAAGAAAGCACTGGCAGAATAATTATAGGTTTATTAAACAGGACAGGCTCCGATTGAACCAATATAATATTGTGTACAACTTGTATTTCACTCCTATTAACCTTCACAAATTTGGTAGGATTTCTTCCCCGACCTGTCCCAGGTGTGGAGAAACTCTGGGAACCTTGTACCATATGCTATGGACCTGCCCAACAGTAAAGGCATTTTGGTGTTCTATTAGAAGATCATTAGATCCGCTGCTGGGGATAGACACTTTGTTCTCTCCTGAAGCCTGTTTGTTAAACCTCTTTCCCCATGGTACTCCTAAAGTAAGGAAAGCACACCTGGCTCTAGACTGCCAAACTGATTATTATGCAGCACTGGAAAGATGAAACACTCCTGCCAGTTATAGAATGGTACAGAGAGGTGCTCCTAGTCCTACAAATAGAGAGGCATATTGCACACACATGTAACAGGGTCAAATTCTTCCAGAGTATATGGGGGCCCCCTCGAAGCTTTACTATCCATATGGAGCCCTTAACCATTTTTATTTAATGGTCCCCCAAGGGGACGATGGCTTCAATGCCTTTCTAAAGGACAGCACTTGGCATGGGGAGGTTGAGGGTGGGGAAGGGAGGGATAGATGGGTGGTAGGATAAGTATTTTTGTTTAGAATTTGTGATGATATTAATTGTTATAGTTTATATGTTACTGTAAAATGCAATCTGCTCTACTTTGAATGATGCACCTCATTTGTAATCTTGACTGCTTGAAATATAATAAAGTATATTAAATTAAAAAAATAAATAAATAAAAAAAGAATCGGAGAAAACAAAAACTATGTCCAAAATCTTTTTCATATGAAGGGATTCTTTTTCGTACGCTTTTTTTGTTCATACAAAAAAGAATGCCTCCATACAAAAAAAGAATTTAGATTTTGGTTCCTTTTCCGATTCTTTTTTCTGATGAAGGGATCCTTTTTCATATGCTTTTCACTTTCATATGAAAAAGGATTCCCTCATACGAAAAAAGATTTTGGATGGTCTCTTAATGCCCACTTGATATGGGAAACTTTTTTAATTGACAAGATGCAGTGTTTTATTTAGCTATCTGTACAGCACAACTTGGGTTCCATTCCTGATCTGGACTGGCTTTGGGGTGCTTTAAAGTGTTATTTGCAGAGGGGAACTCATCAGATTGGCTACCATTGTCAAAAGAAATTGGTAGATGCAGGCCACCCAACTTCTAACAGAAATCAGGGAGCTTGAAAAGCATCTCCAATCTCCCTTTTCAGAGGAAACCTGAAGCAACCTATCTCAAATATGGGCAAAATATTCAGGATATCTCTTAGAACAAGCAAAGAGATCTATAACCCAGGCCAAAGCTTCTTATCTGGGACAAAGGGAGAAAGCCAGTCACCTATTAGCAAGGCCACTGATTTACGGTGATTAAAATAATGAAATTCCGTTTTCAAGACTTCAGATTCCGGAATTACACCGGTGATTGTTACTCTAATTTCCTGATTTTACCAGGATTCTGCTATCATTCTTTTAGTATGTGCATAAGTAATCAGGATTAAAGAAGGCTTAATATACAGAGCATTAAATAAAGTAAATTGAAAATAGTACAGGAAGGAATTAAAAGAAAAACACAAGTTTTGTAGATCTACTTATCTGATATAAAATGCCAGATTCCATGAAATCTTTGCTTTTACCGGTCTTCAGGCAGCCCTAATTCCAGAATTTTACTGGATTTTCCAGTAAAAACCGAAAAACAGTGGCCTTGCCTATTAGCCCTTCATCTCTGTCAACAATCCGTCTCTACCTGGATCAAGGCCCTGAGGGACACAGCTTCTGCTGAGCTTATTATTAACCATAGACAATTTTGGACTTAGTTTTTTTTTCCTGATTCTTTTTTGGTACAAGGGAATCCTTTTTTGTGTGGGTGTTTCATTCATACAAAAAAAAGGATGCCTTCTTACAAAAAAATATTTTGAACTTAGTTTTTTTTCTCCCCACATTTGAACTTCAACAAGCCATAACTCCATCAATATTTGGACTTAAGGGACAATGTATATATTAAACAAAAGGTCTTGATGAGTACTACAAGAATAACACATACCCCCCCATAAAAAATTATCATATACTCTGCACATCTCATTTTATTTAACGATGGAATGGTGCGAGTGTTAGGATTGACAATCCCAAGGTACACCCCGTGCCTGATTTGTGAAGATGCAGGAGAGATCAAATCATAATTGTTTTCTGTTGCTGCCTGCAGGGTGGGGGTGGGGTGTTAGGAACCCTAACACCACATTTCCTTATTTTTGTCACTTTAACCCTAACTGGTGCATTAACAAGTGTTTTTTTTTTTTTTGCAATGAATTTCTCTCTCTCTCTATATATATATATATATACATACACAGTATTATAGTGGCACGGTAGTGCCACTATAGTTAGGGTTGAGGAGACATTTACATGTTAAACCCAAAATTTTGCACCTTAATAACTTTGCAACTGTTCGATGGATTTGCCTGAAATTTGGAATACACAATCAAGACCCATATGCCTTGGGATCTGCCAAGTTTTGTATCAGTTGGATACACAGCTGCATAGTTATTAAGCATGATCTGAGTGTGCATTTATGCTTTCTCTGGAATTCTACGGTCACGCCTACAGGTCGCACAGTTTGTGCGACTGGTCCAAAATCCTCAGGGAACGTGTGGCCAGGGTCCCTGATGTGCCTTTTAAAAATTTCATGAAAAAATATTAAATGGTTCAAAAGTTATTCAAAAAACAATTTCCCATTATAAGTCAATGGGAAAAGTTAACAAAAAGTTCGACAGTGTCGCAAATGCACTTTTTACTGTCGCAAATGGCCCTTTTTCTGTCGCAAATCTGCCATTTTGTTTTCAGTTAGTGATCAGAAAAATGCTTGCCATTTAAGTTTGGGACCCTCTAGCAACCTAATTCTTTTTGTATTCACCTAGTCGGGCCTTGAGGATGCTAGCCATGTCTTTATTTTGGGGTAAAACACCCCAGAAATATGTTTTTAAAATTTCTGGAAAAAGTACTTTCGCTAAGTACTGTTGCACTTGTGACACTGTCGAATGCATTTGCGAAAGCTTTCGCAAATTGCGACAGTACTTTTCTAGGCTGTGGGAAAATGACAGCAATTCTTTGGTACCCTGCTGCAAAAGAACGGTTTTGTGCTTTGGCCTGAATTTTGGAGGGAATGCAGCCGACATCTCACAGATGTGCCTTTCAGTGTTGTGTTGAAAAAATATTACACAGCGGCAAAGTTACGCCACTCCAAATTTGACGCTTTTTCCCCATAGGATAACATTACGGCATCCGACACATTGCAGCAATCCTTTAGCGCCCTGCTGCAAAATAACGGCTTGCTCTTTCGAGCATAAATTTGGAGGGAAGACAGCCAACATCCCACAGATGTGCCTTTTAGTGGTTTGGTGAAAAAACATTACAGGGAGCCAAAGTTATGGCACTCCGAACATCTCTTTTCTTTCCCATAGGATAACATTACGGCGTTCGTCGCGCCTTTCAGGGCCCGTATCTCAGAAACGGTGCGAGATACGGACTTTTCGTCAGAAAACCCTTAGCCCCTAATGGCTAAGTACAAACTAGCTAGAAAGTCATAAATCATATGACTTTTAAATTTTTTTCCTACATTGTACGGTTCCTGAGATATAAGCAATTTAGTATTCAAACTCCTCATTTTCTGCTCCGAGACCCATTATTATGCATACATTCTTTGTACTCACTGTCTTTTTCTATGAAGCTTTTGGGGAAAACCAGCCTCTGTGCTTACATTACTGTTACTGGTGCCCTTTCTGCTTGCGGTTGCGTACCCGTTTCACTTACCGTTCGCATCTACGCCACCATGTGCGTTATCCTTTGCGTTTCCATTTCCGCTTGCGTTTCCATTATTTTTTGCCATTTGTGTCTACAGTACTGTTTCTCTTTCTGTTTTGCTTTGCATCACCATGCCGATTGCCATTTCTGTTTGCAGGCATCATGTTACTATGTGACAAGACATCACGTGGCGGACCGTTCCCGTCTACGCCACCATGTGCGTTACCCTTTCTGTTCTCATTTGCACTTGTGTTACTATGTGCACCACTGTTAGAGCTTCTGTTTGCGTTGCTGTTCCTGTTACTGGCCTCGCACTCCCGGCGCTGCATTATGTGGCGGGCCCCGCGCTTCCGCCGCTGCATTACATTCACTATTTCTGCGTTGAGCATTCTCAAAAAGAGGAAATTAGAGGCAAAAACTCTGTTTAAGCATCAGTTAGGGTTGTTCCACAGTGACAAAGTGAGGAAATTTGGTGTTAGGGTTGAAAACCCCTTGGACCCAACCGGCATTGGGGTGTTCGATCTAACTCTCACCCATTCTCCTATACCTCTGCTTCTTTACACATGTGATGGGGTGAGATTTGGGGCTGGCGACCCCAATGCGCACTAATGCTGGTTGGGGGCTGGGGAGTCAGGGGGTTCAACAACGCAATTCCTCACTGCTTCGCTGTAATTAACCTAACTGATGCATTAAATGATTTTTGCCTCTAATGTATATATATAGATATATATATATATACACACACACACAACACACACACACACACACACTGGAACAATGCATATACCTCCCACATGGGTGCATGCCATTACTTAACATAGGGGTCCTAAAACTGCTGTAGTTGGTTGGCTCTCCTATCTGGAGGTTTGTGCTCAGAGTGCACCAGTCTATCTTTCAAGGTGCTCACTTTTATGGATGCAATAATTGGCATGTTTGTCAGTTCTGGTATTCCTAGAGGGCTCAGAACTTTCCTATCTTTATAATTTTTTTTTAATGGGATTTGTGAGGCTCGGATATTCTAGTGGCAAACCTGCCCTGTGAAGATTTGTCCTTGATGCCCTCATATAATTGTAGTAATGTTTTTCTATCCTGTCTCTTTGTTCTCATGATAGCCCTATTCACAACCCCTTGTAAGTAACCCCATGCAAGGAATCTCCCTGCCATTGTCTCGAATTCCATTTTCTGTTCAGGTCCAGTGCTGCAGTTCCTGTGGACTTTTAGCATCTGCAAATATGGAATGCCGTGCTTCCACTGTATGGGGGAGAAACTATTGGCATGCAAGAGAGTGTTTTGGTCAGTTTCTTTCCTATACAGCTTTGTGTAATGTTTGTTGTCTTTTCTGTAAATCAGGATGTCCAATAATGGAATTTCTGTGGTTAGTTAGGGTACAGGTATGTAGGTGTTTGTGAAATTTTTTCAGGTCATCTTCTGATCCTTGCCACAAAATTAGGAGGCGGTCAATGTATTCTTTGTAAAGTCTCACATTTAAAAAAAAAAGTATTGTACACTGGGTTAAGAATGTGCTGTGCCTCAAACAGTTCCATGTGTAACTTTTCATATGTGAGTGCCATGGTGCTACTCATGGCAGTCTCTTTGAGAGGCCTGTCATAGGTACCTTCACACCTAAAATAATTTTCAAACAATGGTAGCCTGGCTGTTTCCAAGAGAAAAATACTACTGGTGTTGATTCTGGATCTAGTCTGTTCAGGGACATTTCAAGACTGTGTAATACTTCCTCACACAGTATGGACATACATAAATCCTTAAAGTCCTGCAGATTAAAAAAATGTAATATTTGTAGCCAGCCCATGGCACATCCATTATTTCTACTGACACCCAATAATGAACTGCAGTAAAGAGGGGGCTCCTATACTGCTATAGCTCATAGGGACGGGGGGAGTTGGGTAACAAGGGGGACTGGTCAAAAAGATCATATCAGAAACTGGCACTGTGCTGTCTCCACTTGTAAATAGCTGCTACAGGATTTCTTTATGTTGGAAAGAACTAGTGGTGTTGGGGACAAAGGGAGGGTGGGGTGGCCGTGGTACTGTCTATAGCTCTGGTCATATGGTGGAAAGCTTTTTTTCATGCTATACTTTTCCATTTTTCCTTTATTTCCACATCTGAAAACTACAGATACTGGATTATAACGCTGCATGAATATTGAATAAACTGTACTGTTCATATTCTGCCAGAAAGCTCAGTTATTTAAGCAATAAGGCACAACCAGGGGTTACACTAGCAGATCATGTTATACTGTGCAAAGTGCTACTGCAGTACTGAACATTGGGGTCTATATGTTTGCTTCTGTGTGACATCTGGAACAGTGGAGGCACAGTTTGAGTCTTGGCTCATTCACGTGAGAGTTGTGGTCACATCATACATGAATTAGCATAGTCTGCATCTGATTACCATGGTAGTGGAGTGGTGCAAGCATGCCAGATTGTTTAGTACAGTAAGCATGTTGTTCTCATGTAGACTACTACCACTGACCCTGTATTCCTGTTGAGTGATAAGTTGTGATCATGAGTGCACCATGTTGGAGGTGCATCTTTGTGTGTTGGTGCTTGTTATCTGTCATTGAGATGAAGTTCTCAGTGTGCATTGTGAAACATGGGGTACTTTTTGTCACTGTGGTAAATGCATGTTTGTGTGTTGACAGCATTGTTCAGTGGATGTATGTTTCCATATCAGTGGCAGTTGCTTGCCATGGTAAAAGACGTCAGCATGCAAGTTAAGTCTATTGACACTGCCTATTAGTAGAAGGACAGTGCATAGTCATTTGTTATTAAAAAAATATGAAAAGACAGCAGGCTTAGAAAGATTATAAAGATAATGACAGCAACAGCTGTCTACGCCTCTGATGGGGGTATACAGTATTTGACCTCTGTGTTTGCAAATGATTGATTGTTAGTTGTGACTTTCAAATATTCTTGTATCCAGCCCACATCACTGACTACTCTGTGAGCAAATAACTGACTTAGTAAGTGAGCTTGGGAGTGCTGCCATTATGCTGCCCAGAGTTTGCAGCAGATCAACAACATAAGCACAACATGAAGTTGCAAAAGTGTAAGTAATATCCTATTAGACCAGGACTAGATTGTCTGTTGGACCTGAGCTCACAGGTGTAGATCTACACTTTTTTCAAGGGGAAAGGTTATTTATGAAGGGCCGGGCATAGCACTTTCCTCAAGAAATGGCAACTGTTCCCTTTCAAAGTTCTTATTAGGTTAAAAGAACTACTGTTTGCTGGAGTAAGGGGGTAGCTGGTGCTACTTTGCTACATAGCTAGATCCACTAGTGTGAGCTTGTGCTCCACTGCACTGAGTGTCATGGGTACATGTATCCTTGGTTGCTTTGGCCCTAATGTTAAGATCTCCCTTCCCCTGAACTTGTGCCCAAACACTGGCCCCTCCTCACACTTTGCCACTCTGGTACAATGGTTCAGAGGTCAGGCACACAACTCTCAACAATGTTGTGTTGTCTCAAACTGAGTATACTACGTAACTCTACAATGTATATGGCGCTGTTTTTATTTAGTTGTGCTGTGTCTTTGTACTAGGATTTTAATTGTAACCCTTCTTGTTTACCTTAACCACAACCAATATTTCACTGATTGGTACCAAAAATGAGTATCAATACACTGACCTTGTATGACTCCATATGCTTGATAAATACATATTATTAGGCCTGCAGCTTTCCTGCTCTTCTAAATTTAGGTGCTTTAAAACTACAGGTGCTGGGAGTACCACATAATTGAAGTTATTACATTACTTAGTTCTATTCAGGCTAATCATGAAGTCTAAGGCTCAACAATGTAGGATTATTCAAGGACCCCACTCATCACGGTCTTTATAAAACCATACATTTGGAGTCAGCCCACTGGAGAAGAGTGCATATGTGCCAGGCACAACTTACCTTTTGCCACACCTGTGACATGGATTCAGTGAGGATCTTGGGCTGCTGGTGGTCAGCTGGGGGGAGGGGGGAGAGAGGATAGAAGGTCTGATGGACAGCTGTCCTCTCCCAGGGTGGGGAGAGCTGCCATCTTGCTCCTTTGCTGCCACCTGGTGGAGGCCAGGAGACAGCGCCAGAGTACAAGCAACATGGATAGGAAGGGGCAGTGGTTCCGTAGTGTGTGTGTGCCTCCACGTGCACAAGTTTATGCTACCATGGCTAGGGACAAGAGAGAGAGAAAACAGAACAGTTGGGGCCAGCTTGCTTGAGCCTTGCCTGTCTACCCACATACTCACATCATCATTTGATCACCAACTGCCGGTTCTGGATGAGAGTCATCAGGTGGGGGGGAAGGATGGCCCTCTCCTTCCTGGTTCCACCATGGGGTACAATCCATGGGGGAAAATCTCAGGGCAAAATGGGTTAGGGAAGCTTGATGCTGAATGTGGGAGACAAGGACAGGGTTGAATAGCCTGCTGGATGCCAGCCAAGGGAGAAAAAACTCTATGGCAAAAAGATAAAACCATACATTATAATTTTTTGGTTCAGACTCATAGTTCAAAAAGACCCTTAATTCAATGTTTCACAACTTATTACATATTGATTATTCAGGAATAAGGTCTATAACATATAAAACATTTCCATTACATTGTATCTACAATAATAATGAGCTTTTTTGAATTAAATATTTCAATTATCTACATGAGGTAGGTCATCTCCTCTCATTTTATCAGGAAAACATTAAAGGCAGCATTTTCTTATATATGATCTTTTTTTGTTGATAAATTATATACGTAGAAAAATAGAAACAGAAGTTGTTGGCAGATAAGGACCACCTGACCCACCCAGTCTGCCCTATATTCCCTACCTGTAGGGAATTTATATAAACATATATATACATAACATACTGTAGCTAATAAACTTGTCTATTCATACCTACTATTCACTGACAGCAACTGTGAGGCCTCATGTACTGTACTATAGAGTAGGGGTTAGAAAGGTGCTTGTGTGATTGTTTTCCAGGATAGAGATGCAACTTTATTTTGCAGTTACACCTGGTTTGCTTTAGCTTTAACCTCTTTTTTTCCTTTCCCTATTAAATCCTTATATTTGTTAAGCACTTGGTGTTGGCATTCGTGTCTCCATTAGGGAACATTACATGACAGTACATAAATGTAATTTTTCTAGAGAGTTTTCAGGTGCCTGTATATTTGTGCACACACATTCTTTATGTGCAAGCACCATGTGCCATGATCTGACAAATACTACAGAAATATCCTAAGTAAGCAATAAAACCCAACAGGGTGGGTGGTATAGGGCAATACCAGACCACCCAGGGACGTAATGAGGCCCAATGCTGCAGACAAAGGGCCTTATAGCCACGGGAAGATCCGAATTGCCCAATGGCACCCACCCTAGAGGGTATTGTGCTTAGAAAATTACCGTCCTATCTCTAATCTCCCATTTTTGGGGAAGATTGTTGAGAAGGTGGGTATCGCTTCAGTTGGAGGAACATCTCATGACTCACGAGTTGTACGATGCCTTCCAGTCGGCTTTTCAGGCCAGGTATAGCACTGAAACTGCATTAGTTCAGGTGCAAAATGACCTCCTCAGGGCTAGAGACTGAGGAGACAAGACAATTCTTGTTCTCCTTGATCTCTCTTCAGCATTTGATACTGTGGACCATTGCGTGTTGCTTCTCCGCCTGAGGGAATTATGTGGACTCACCGATACTGTCATCAAGTGGTTTGAGTCCTTTCTCACAAATAGGAGACAGTGGGTTGTGATGGGAAATTTCTCATCAACACCCAGTCTCCTTTTGTGTGGAGTCCCTCAGGGTTCAGTGTTGGCCCCAATGTTGTTCGCAGTATATATGCTGCCCTGGGATCACTAGAAAGTATGGTCTGAGTTTTCATTGCTATGCTGATGATACTCAGCTATACTTATCTTTGCCCCAGGAACATAGCGCGTAGATGTGTTAAATATCTGTCTGGCTGAGATTAACAACTGGATGGCCTCCAGTTGGCTTCGACTGAACCCTGACAAGACTGAGGTATTGGTAGTGGAGTCAAACAGAGTTCGTGATGGGATGGCCTCTGACTCTGCAACTGGCCTTGTGCTAGGAGCTGCGTCATTGATGGCCTCCCCTTGGTGCGAAATCTTGGTGTGATGTTTGACAGGAATTTGTACATGGAGGTTCAGATATCTTCCGTGGTCCATTCCTGTTTTTTCCATCTTCGAAACATTGCCAGGATTAAGCCCCTTGTTCTGTCTCTGGACCTCTCTACCTTGATACACGCCTTAGTCACTTCTAGGCTTGACTACTGTAATGCCCTCTATCTCGGGGTCTCTGGGGGTTTTCTCCGCAGACTGCAGCTTGTGCAGAATTCTGCTGCCGGCTTTTAACTGGGCAGAGATATGTTGTCACATTACACCTGTGCTGCTGTGAACTGCACTGGCTGCCTGTCAGGTGGAGAGTGCTCTTCAAGGTGGGGTTTCTCACCTACAAGGCCCTACACGGACAGGGCCCTGGTTACCTGTCAGCTCTCCTGGTACCTTCCTCCTCTTCCCATAATCTCCGCTCCTCTAGTGGTGACCTTCTAACTGTTCCAAGAGCGAGATTAAAATCTGCAGGCGATCGAGCATTTAGTGTTGCCGCCCCCGCTTTTTGGAATTCTTTGCCAGCTGCAGTTAGGGAGGCCCCCACTATAACTGCCTTTAAGGTTTTCCTTAAGAACTACTTATTTCTGCAAGCTTTTGGGGTTTAATTTTGACTACGTATATGTACTATATTCTTTTTATGTATTTATGTGGTATGAAATGCTATAAACTCTTTGTGCGGCGCCCAGAGCCCTTGGGATTTGGCGTCTTTTTAATTAAACATGGCTTGACTTGACTAGAAAATAGGCTACTGTGTTACATATGTTAGAAAAAAGAATTTTTATGTTTAAATGTTACAACATTTAAGTGTTTATTTTGCAGTAAAATAGTTCCTCCACCTGCATTAGAGTGCTGCTTATGTTTACCTCCCCCCCCCACACACACACACACGCACACTCAAAGGGCTTAAAAATATTAGTTTTTTTTTTATCTGTTGTATTTCTGTTGCATTTAGACTATGATCCGGATGGGGACTTGACTGAAAGTAGACATTCAGCCCGCTGAAAATCTTTACATTCCCGGCTTGGCTGAAAGTGGACATTCAGCACGCTGAAAAGCTTTATAATTGCGTATTATTAACACTCTAGTATGAAAGTTTGGTGTCATTAGACTCTGCACTGATATTTGTTTTGCTAGTCTACTGTTTTCATATAAAAAAAAATGAAGAAAGGAAAAAGAAGCAGTCAGTCCCATTGGCTTATGGGCTGCAAAACCGCAAACTGACTTGAGTGAGACAGAGAGAGTGAGAGCGAACTATCTCCTATAGTGCTACTCTGTGTGAGGGGAGCAGTACTTTCTTCATTTAGGGCAAGCCAGCCCAGCAGTAATAAGGGCAGCTCAGGCATAGCAAGTTAGGGCAAGACAGCCTAACAGTAGTAAACGTCAGCCCCAGCCTAGCAAGTTAGGGCAAGCCAGCCCACTGATACTAAAGGCACAAGGCCCAGCCAAATGAAGGCATCAGGCCAAATAGTAACAAAGTAAGGGCAACACAAGGCCCAGGACCCATAGCTAGCCATTTAGGCCCACGGCTGTATTAGGGGCCCAGCGATAGAAGTGACCCCAGGTTTAATAGGAGCCTAGCTAGCCACGTAAGCCCTCCAGTGTTAAAGGATCCCAGTCACCTACCTTTTGTATAGCCTTCCAGAGAGCCTATTCTTCACTGTAGTGTTCCCACAGTAACAGGAGAACCCAATTTAGCTAAAGGGACCCCAGTTATAGTTAGGCCCACCAGAGCTAGGGTTGAATTGGTACAATAAATTGCCTGTATATTTGTTGTGATCCGGACACTGAGACTGTGCATTTATTGACCACTACAGTAGGAAATGAGATTTTGTTTGCATTTGCCTGAATAATTATTCCTTCTACGAACATTATTGAGTGTCAGAACTGTCTTGTATTGCTTTGTGGCAGCATTTCGGTGCTGGAAAACCATCTGAATCAGTCTTCAACTGTCTTCGGAGTCACTTCACCCTGGTGCAACCATGTCAGTCTTCACCTGTCCTTCAAGAATCATCCTCCAGTGCATCCAGAAGCAGACAACAGCCAATCCATGAAAAGCCCTACCACAGTGGTCTCAAAGTTGCATCTTCCCATTTTTTATTTTCCTTTTACAGTTTCTCGGTATGGCTTGGCCCAGTGCAGAAGTCTGCCGTCCATTACTTGTTTTCACATCTGCAGCAGAGTACCGTTCTACCCATCAGTGTCAGTTCTCCGAGTGACATTCGGTTTGTTTTTAGTGTGCCCTGACTCCTCCGGCTATGGACTCCAAGTTTGGTCGCAGTATGACGTACGATATATTGTTTTGGCAAGTGCCTTAGCTCGTCCTACCTTGGAACTCAGAAGATCGATGCACTTCGACGCCCAGAGAAAGTGGTTGCCTGGAGTCCAAGAGTGGTCCAGAGGTCCTGATCCAGTGGGAGCATCAGCCGGTATGTGTCTTCAGTCCAGAGGGAGTGCTTGCCTGAAGTCCAAGAGTGGTCCAGAGGTTCCGATTCTCCTGATCCAGGGTGTTCATCAGTCTAGGTTGCATCTTCAGTCCAGAAGCGGACTGTTGGTTCTTCTTCTTCTTCATCTCTTCACTTGGCAATCCAGAAGTGGATTATTTCTAGGTGATTTGCATTGCTTCTTCTTTCCAGGCAGTCCAGAAGCGGAATACAGCTGGATCTTGTATTCCTTTCCAGCATCCCTAGAGAGTTGGGGTGTGGACGAGAACGCATGGTCTGTTAAATCCTCTCTGCATCCTTAGTTTTCCCCACAAAGATTCCATATCTCATTGGGAAACCAGTGGAGTGTTTCCACATTTCTTTCGTTGACAGAGAAATTTACGTGCACCAACTGACAATCATCTACCGCGTAGACTCTTCTTGTAGTAGTAGAGTGGCTGTATCTTCAAAACCTAAGTTTAGGTAGACATGCACCTCGGGGTGGAAGTACATATCTGATGATAGGAAAGACTCTCTTACAGCATAGCTGTTACAGTCTTTTGATCCATTCTGGTATTTTATGCTATAGAGTTTCCCTCTTATAGGGAGGTAGGGAAATAGAAATAAGACTATCTTACAGTGTAACTGTTACAGCTGATTATTCGTCTTGCATATAGTGAAATATAATCTTGGATATAGTGAAATATAGGCACAAGGTAAAGTAATAGTTTGTGTGTGTATGATTGTCCCTCTCCTGTGTCCCTACCCTATGATCAGTTGCCAATAAACTAGTTCCTTTTCTCTAAGCGTGCTTCCTGCCTCTCCATTTTGGTGAAGAATTACATCACGTAGCCAACTAGGAAAAGAACTTCCTTACCACCTGGGTGGAGATACGTGACTTCCATCTACTCAGTTCTTTATTACCAACCAAACATCACATTCCATCACATCACACCTCCCTACTTTTCAGCTCGCTTCACTTTCTTCATTTTATGTACTGCAGATGGACATCCATCTGTGGTATGGAAATGAAGAAAGTACTGCTGCTCTCATACACAGTAATGCAACCAGAGATAGTGCTCTCTCTCACTGAAGTCAATTTGTGGTTTTGCAGTCCAGAAGCAGATTGGACTGACTGCTTCATTTTCCTTTCTTTGTTTGTTGTTTTTTATGTGCGACTGCTCTCTATTTAGTTTAACAGAAAGTAAGCCAGCCAGAAGGGGGTGTTTGGATGGCTGCCAACTCACATGCTAAGTAATAGAAAAAGATACAGGTAGATCGACTTTGAAAATTCGGGGTGCCCAATGATACCCTAAGTAATGGGGCACCCCAAATTGGCACTTACTTTTCACTGGGAACTGTTGAAAAATAAATGCAAGCCTGATCATGGTTTTCAGCCAATTAGCATGCTTTTATTTTTCAATCCCATTTTATAAGAGAAAGTATTCACTTCTTTCGGTGGGGTGGGACCTACAATAGGTTGACTGGTTCTAAAAGAAGATCCACAACACTTGGTAATGGTGATATCTTACACTTACCTTGTTGCAACTGGAAAACTGGAGTTACTTATATGACATCAGGTTGTTTATCAAAGGAACGTTCTAGCAGAGAGAGCTCAGAGCAGAGACAGCAGTGACAAAACGATATACAGTGCATATTTCAATATCATTTTTCTTTAGTTGAAATGAGCTTGGTACACATATGTCTTATCTATATAGACAGTCTTAAAAAGGAGAAACAACACAATACATTTTATGTTGCATTCATTTTATTATTAAATGGTAGAGAGGGTACAGAAACATTTCCAATTTTTTTTTCCAGTAACCATAGATTCCACCTTAAACCTTCATCCCTTCAAAATTATTGTATAGGTCAAGGCAAATCTGGTACAATAACACTTTACTATTGCTCTGTGAATAAATGCACAAAATGTTCTTCACTTTTTTGTAAACACAGGACCCAATTTTGATTTGTAGGATGGTCACAGACAATAACGTGAAGTAGACAATAGCTTGGCAAACCTTGCAAAGAAAAGCACACCAAAGAATAGTTAACATTATAGATCACATCACTTGAAAAGATCCTGCATTCAAAATCCTTTTTTTAATTTAATTTAATTAATATTATAAATCATTTCCCTATGCTGTAGAAAATGAAAATCTTTTGACTGATACAACAGCTTCTATAACAGTAGCTGAAAATAGGAGCATCACAGAGTAAACTCTTAGAAATGTCTCTTTGATTGTGGGTGTAGTGCATACAGAATCAACACTCAGACAATTCAGAGCACCATCTGGTGCTAAAAGTTGAGACTGTAACATCCAGAAGTACTAGAGCTCAGTCTAACAGACCAAATAATGGGACTCAGCTGAACAGTTCAAGCTGCTGCATTGGAGACCTGGGGCAGGATTCGCAAAGCTCTCAGAAGGTGCAAAACCTTCCCTAAGTCCCCAAAACTCCCTCAGCTATGGAAAAAAAGGGGAGTTTGCACCAAGTGCTATTCACAAACCCCCTTGCAACTGTGGGAAAAACCACTATGGACTGTGGAAAAAAGTGCAGCTGTGGAAGTCCCTCAGGACAAAAAGGTGTGAGATAAGTAAGGCACAGCCCCTGAAAGGCTATTCACAGCCAGGTTTTTCCTGCAGCTGAGGAAAGAATGTTATACACAGTGGAATGAGGTGCAACTCTTCCTCAGCACATGGCAGTAGTGCCCCAGCAATTGGAATCAATTAAGGTGGAGGTGTACCACAGGTAATAGCATCTCAGATTGTATAGCAGTGGCTGATGTGACAGCACTGAAAGCACACACTGCTTTGCTATGGCAACAGGCATCATCCACTAGACCCAGTGCAGCCCATGACAGAGCCCCACAAGCAGTAGAGCCTGACCAGCCAGCAGCGAGTGCTGTCCCCCCCCCACAGGCTACAACAACACCCCAGGGAGGGACGACCAGCAGGGACAGTCAGCCACTGTGCTGCCAAGGTATCACAGGTACCTGTGGTGCTGCTGTGGTCCCAGTTGGGGACTGGTTGCTGGTCTCTGTGTGTGCTGTCAGCTTCATATTATAGCAGCACTGTTACAGTCTGCTGCTTCAGCTACTGTGGTTCCCTGTTGCTGTGCCTTCACAACCTCTGTAGCTGCGGATTTGCAGCACTTGCACAAGTCCTGAGGCAGCTAAATTGTTGCACCTGCAGCACTTTTTTTAGAAATCCGCAGCTGTGCTGGTTTTCTTTGAGTACACAGCACAGCTGCGTTTCCACACTGCAGCAAGCCTTTTTCCCATAGCTGCGGGAATTTTGGCTTTCTTTGTGAATCCTGCCCCTGGTAAATGCAAGGATTGATCCCAATGTCTGGCACTCTTTCAGACTTGTAAGTTTACTGAAGCGGCCCCTTATGAGCTGGTGAAAGGACAGTATGGTAGGCTTTTGCAAAATGGATACTAACATTTTCATAAATAGGAACAGTACAATACTAAGATCAGTACAATACCAAATATACAACTATTTTCTCCTGACAAACAATAATGGTGGGAGAAGAAACAAAGTAGATGCCTGTAAATCCAGACCTTTATCCAGCTGGAAATACTTTAAAGAGAATATCAAACCAGCTTTTTATTTTGTGGATAAAAATCACCACCTGTCAAATGGAGATTGACATACTGGATACACCCAAGTCTTGGGTCATTTGGCTATACAAACTACTTGGGGCTGTGGTAATTTGTAGATGGCCACTGTATTTTTTATTTGGTTTGTTTTTCATATCCCAACTTTAAAGTGAGTTTGTCCCTGTTGGAAAAACTTTGAAAACTGTAGTATTCAGATAGAATTTAGCTCATATACTGTATTATTGATTTTCTATATTTCTGCATTGAATTTCATCACTAGGTTCATTTACACGAAGACAGTATCCTTGTCCCACACAGCTGATGTACTCCTGCTGTTTATTCCTTCCTGATAGCACAGTACTTTGTAACATCATAATGATTTTCACATCAACAAATTTGATGTCAAAAAATGGAGGACTATGATGACTTCAACAAAATACTGAGCAGCAGCAGATCAGCTATAGGGGACAAGGATCCTGTTTTCTTGCAAATCAACCTAGTAATGCAGAACTAGGGGAAGAGAAATGCAGAAACTCTATGAAATGCAAGTTTAATTGTGTCTGAATAGTAAGTTGTTCAAAGATTTCTCTAAAGTGACAAACTCAGTTGAAATATAAAAGGTACTTATCTGAATTTTAGTTACGCCACTCATGAGCCCATCAAGGGCTTGATTTTCAAAGAGTCCTTCAATCATCACAATTTGCAGTGATCTAGGTCTGCTGCAAACTCTGGGTGTGTCAGGGACCCCTTGCTCAATTTTGTAAAAGTAGGAGTCCCAGACCGAAGACCCAGGAATTGCTGTAGCTGCAGGGCTACGCCAAATACTGGGTGCACCTGGGGTGGGTTTGATGAAGGGATCCATCAAACCCACCACCCTGGCGCAAGCCTACATGAGCCATGGAGGTGAGGGGGGGGGACTCAGGCTGGAAGGTGGGGATCAGGGACTGCAGGGGCAGTGAGGGTGACAAAGGATGTGAGGGGCATGGCAGAAGTTACAGGCAGTGGAGGAGGCTCCTGGCAGAGGTGCCATATGGTGCATCTAGCAGCTAAGGGGACAGGGCGGGGGGGATTGGCATGGTGATACTATTATGACACAGTCCCAGGTGGAAGCAGCCCTGTCACCTGCCCAACATAATTGTAGGTTCTGTGGGGCAGGTGCCTGGGCTGCTTCCACATGGGACTGTGGCATAATAGTATTGTCATGCTAACCCCCCCCCACATGGTCCCCTCAGCTTTCAGATACGATGTATGGCACCTCTGCTCCCTGTTACTGTCACTGTGCTCCACTCATATCCTATGGCACCCTCACTGCCCTAGCAGCTTCAGTTCCCATCCCTTCCTGGTCACACAGCTCACTCGCTGCTTGGCCAAGCAGTGGTGTAGTGTCCTTAGTCCACCTCCTGGCTGGTCTAATGTGAGGCTCCTGTTACAGCCACAGTGGGGCTTATAGAATTCCAGATAAGGGGATGGTGTAGCCCTGCTGTGGTGCACCATCCTTGCAACCTGGCACATGGGTGCTTTCTCTGCAAGGGTGGCACAGGGGGGCTTTGCTGCACAGCATCCCTATTTCACCACAGCCAGCGTTAGAAAATCAGGAATGCTGCAAACTATGACACAAGGTGTCACTTGGGTCATACACCTTTGGTGCAGGCACCTTGTGTCATAGTTTGTTATTTGAAAATCAAGCCCCATGTATCTGTAACAGGTTTATATGCATACAGAACACATTAGTGCAATAGAGGGGGCATGACTTCCATTTAGCATTTATTGTCATCCTACAATATATTGGGCTGAAATTATGGCTTCAACATATAGAACTGGATTTTCAAAGCTCATGACGCTAACGCAGTTCCTGATTTCAGGCACAGTTTGCATTATGGCAAATGTGCCAAAATAATTGGGGTTATTTTCAAATGTTTAAATCAATTTGCAACATTTGCCATGCTTAAAGGCAGAAACATAATGCATGTGTCATTTATTTGAACTGTTATCTTTCAGCACTGAATCAGATTAACTTTTTTGTGGCCTAAAAGCCATGTCACAGGTAGTGCCACTGCACTACAAAATGCTGTGCAAATGTCTGAAAATCCAGTTCTTCTTCTCAAAACACCATAAAGATCTCTTTCCCAGCAATCAATACTTTAGGTTCCAATTTCTGACATGCTATGGAAACTTAACGACTCCAACTGGAGGAATACCTTGTTTGTTTTAAAAGAATCTTTATGGCAGTCATAGACCCAACTGCATAACATAATGAATGTCCGATGGTGTCCTTCTTAGATCTCACTTGCAACACAAGGCAGAATGAGCTTGTTGTGACTTGACCTGTTCCAAAGTAATACATTGCTTCAAATTTGTTTTTATTAAAATTAGTATGACCTCTCCACAGTGGCCCAAGTGTTTATTCTTAGAAGTCTAACAGGGAATGCATCAACAAAGGGATTTAGTGAAGTCCGTAAACAACATACAGAACTCTTGTAGTATGAACTCAGAGATTAATAATTAGTAATGCAATGAAATAGGGTAGAATAAGGGCCCTGTAGCAATAGAATACACACTCACAACCACCCATTAAAAACTTCACTTTCTACCACATGCTAGACAAAACAATCTCCCAGCTGTTTGTATGGGAGAGCTCAGCCCCATCCCGGGCCTAGAAACAGGCCTTTCCTTTCTTAAAAAAAAATCTGAATCCACATCAAGCAAAGACTCCTCTAACAATAACATTTGCAGAAATAGTTTATTATAATTATTTGGGAAAAAAATACAGTATTTCTGTGACATCACCCAAACCAGTGCGGCACTCTGTTCATCAGTCCTGAGACACAGCCCCCCACCCAAAACGGACAGGGACATACAGGGAGGAGGGAAAACTGTTTCATCCAAGGAGAGCATGGCACAAAGGAGGACGTCCATGTGAAACACAGACCTACTGGTGTGGGCATGAACTGGGTGACTGCCATCTGTCATCAGAGATGGCATTTTCTTTCTTTATTAATTTTGTTTGTCCTGGTGTCCCCTCTTATTAGTTGCATCTGTCCCTCACTATTATAACCAGGGTTGCTGGGAGGGCTGGCTAGCGACTGCCTTCAGAACTGACAACAGTGCCAATCTGTGGTCATCTGACAGCAGGTGCATGAATGCTGGGGCAGCCCACGACCCTCCTCCACAGAAGCTGAGCAACTCACTTTGGTGGCACATATGGCCTCATGTTTGTCTCAGGATTGGACTTTGGGGCTCACATACAAACTCTGGATTCCCATGAGGAAGAAAGATGAGCTACTGCCACATTACTGTGTCAGCCTGTGGATGACATTTTTAGCAGTTCATTCCTCCCATCAGTGAGTCAGAGAGCAGAGGCATCAAAATGCTTCTCCAATCATCAGTATTCCCCTGCATACAAACCACCTGCCTTTTTGATTTAATGCTCTTGCCCCACTTAATACTATAGGCAGCTATGTAGCAGAGTGAGCAAACCCTCCCCTAACCAGGAGAGCATCCTATCAGATGGCCAATCCTACACTACTCTGCTAGCCTCCACTGGGGATGCCAGCTCAGGCTACCTGCCTGCTCTGTGGCCCCCAGTCACTCAGTGTCATGAATCCATCTGCACCTTATTTTTTTCTAAAATGTCTTAAGCAATACATTTTCTGTCAGACAAACAAATAATTCAAGTTGGGGTTCAAATCCTTGCTGAAGGAACGAAGACAGTAAAAACTGGTTAGTACTCTGCTTGTTAAGGAAATCACTGCAGTACATTAAGAATATTTATTCTGTGATCTCCACTGCATTTTTTATGGGCTGTGAAACCTACATGTTGAGGACTCTAATATCCACGTGGGATGACTCCTCAGATTGCCAGCATGCTGTGTGGTTCTCTAACACTCAGTGCCATGAACCTGGCTATATCTTAGTTTAAAGAAAAAAAATATCTTGGCAATACATTTTCTGTTAGACTGTGAAAGCTGCATGTTAAAGACTCTTATATTGGGACCTATTCATGAAGGTGCTGAGTGGGTACGTGCCATGTAACTCCGGCACGTAGCCCACCCTGCACCTGCCTGCACACAGTGCACCCCCTGCACAACATGCACAAGGCACATATACCCCCCCTACACGCCTGAACCCCTGACTGATTGTGAAGCTCTGTGCAGGGGCAGGACAGGGTCTTGCCAAGGGGGTGTGGCTGTACTCCACGCCGTTCAAAAAGGTACATAGTGCAGTGCGCAGGTGGGTGATGGCTACACCAACTGAGAGCAGCTGTAACCCTTATGTGCCCCCATGGGATGCCACCACATGCTGTGGCATGAATGGAGGGCCATTAGACCCCCCACTACTGCCACCCCAGCTGTCAGGGCACTCCTGGAGGGCTGGGGCAGACAACTGTGCTAACCACCCTCCTTCACTGTTGACGTGCAATGCACCAGCTGCCAATATAGTGCCCCATGGGCGCAAGTGGTCTATTGTGGGACCTGGGTCAGGCATCTGACTTGCTGCCTGCCTGAGTCCGCTGGTCTGCACCCGACCCCCCGCTCCCCTCAAGAACCTGCACACCAGGGGTGGCCATGTACAGGAGCCGTGTGTTGGCTAGTGTACAGGAATAGGGCTGTGGTGAGGCTCTCCCGAGGATGCAGAGCTGGGCAGGTGGGTACACACTTTGTGCATACCACAGCCCACTTTTGGGAATAGGCCCACCATTAGGAACAGATTCTGTGGACCCATATGGATCCTTAATAGACAAGATGCACTGTATTGAACTGTGTCTCTTTATCCCCGTTTACTTTTAGGGCATGTCTGGGTTTCATGACATCACTAAAGCTGATATTGTACCAAGGAAGTAATTTACAACATACACAATGATTTGATTTTGGAAAACACTTTCACCTATATTTGTGAGTTAAAAAAGTGTTTGCAGTATACCTCATATATGGAAGACTAACGCATCACTAAAACATACTACTGTTTCCAGAAGAAGTAACCCACAGAATTCTTCCCTTCCAGAAGCGTGTACCAATGGCTCTGTAAGCAGTTTCAGAATTTAGATATTCAGAACATGCAGATCTCTGCAGAAGCTGCAAGTCTGTGAGCAGCATGAGCGTGCCAGTTGAAAGTCTCTGTTTCTGTTAAAAAACTTAAACTGCTTGAGTCCAGAAAAATAACATTCTGTGAAAGTTTAAACTGAGAAAAATAGCAAACCTTGCCCCAACAAGGAGAAAATGCAAGAAAATATATTGTGTTTAATGCCTTATTAGGGTCTCTGTGGCAAGACTCACCACCCCCCCCAAAAAAAACAGCAGCAATCACAACTGTGCTTTTAACAGATGCATTTTAAAAACATATAATGCCTCAATGCCAGCCACTATCTTTATTAATAATGAACCATCACAGCAGCCCTAGGAACTATAAACAACACAAGGCAAAAAGGACAGCTCCATGAGATCGGTGAAAGCATGATCAGTTTGTGTCCATCTTACCCATGAGTCTATGTTTCCATCCTCAGTAGCAGGTGAACTACACTGACTTCACTGCTCCCAAATGCTACCATCACAAGGCATGTCAGATGCACACTAGCACAAGGGGTGTAGGAAATGGCTTCCTTTTTTTCGCAGTAGAAAGTTCTGTTTCTGCCACTTGGAGTACAAATAAATCCAACATATTCAATATTTTGAAACTATGAAAGTGGCTTTTAGATGTGCTGGTAAAGCCAAAAAATATAAACAGGAAACTGCTCATGGCCTGATAATCAGTGATGCAGTCATGAAGGCAATGGGGTAACTGCAGGTTGGGACTTTGGCTAAATTCTAGCCCTAGTTAAAAAAACAGCACTCATGAATACCCCCAGACCAATGTCAAGGCACTAAAGGTGTTCGGTGTGCAGTAGAATACTTTCAGAAAATAGTAACAGTGATCTTGCCTCTAAATCATCCAATAAGGTATGCTAAAAACAGCCCCATGAATGTTGGTGGGATGCTCTGGTGAGAACAGGCAACATCACTAGGAAACTGCCTTTCTCTGGTCATCCTGCCACAGGTCTGGTAGATATTTCTTTGCTATTCCAATGTATCCTTGTAAGTCTGGTTACTGATGGCACATTTTTCATGTACAGTAAACTCTTCTTTTTTTTGTTGAAAACTGGCTCTGTGAATATACTTGCACTAGTGAAAGAGGTCATAGTAGTCAGGTTGACGGTTCTGTCTCTGACCACATGGATACAGCAGTTTTTCTTTACCATTAGAGGTGATCTGCTCCTCCTGTGTAGACAGAATAAATTTGCATTTAGTATTGAAAATGGGAAAGCATATTTCATCAACAACTCAAAAAGACAAGACGAGAGCTACCCCCAAGTTCTGTTATTAATGCAGTTGTCCAGCAGTGCATTAGTTCACAGTAAAAACAACAATTCTCATTCCAGCTAGCATAGGCAAGAAACAGGCAAAACAGCGCTAAATAATATATTGGAAAGGGGTTCAATATAGCTAATAAACTCAGTGGCAACTTTGGTAAGTAGAACTGAGTGTATAGTAGATTTACTACAAGTCTGACCTTCATATCTGTGATATACAGTATTTGGCCAAAACCCATATTCTAACAAATGCCATAGTCTGTCTATTCAGTGTGATGCAGGGTCAGTGACAGGACACAGTATAAACATATAGTAGGCTTGCACAGATACAATCCACCATGTTTTGGATAGTTCTGAAGGGTAGTTTTGAATCTGACTGCGGCTATCTGGTTTTAATAGGTTGGATCAGATACAAGTGATCGGATCCACGGAGTAAGAGTATCCATCTGTAATTTAAACAATAAAGACACCTATCCTCTCTTAAATAAGCTCTGGATGGCTACTTCAGAGCTGTGAGTCTGAGTCAAAAGTACTTGGAGCTCTCGCCATGGCTGACTGTGTGAGGAAGAGCTCATCATACCCAAGATGGCCACCGTGACAGAAGTGCTCATGCGTGATACTCATGCATGCCCAATGAGCTCATGGTGGCCACTTTTTTGTTTCACCCACAACTGTGGAAGTGATGGGCAAAAACAAAATAGTGCCCCGGGGGAGGGGATTATGTGGCCCGCTGATGGGAGAGGCAGCACAGAACTAACCCACCAGCACTGTCGACACGGGACCACAGCACTGTGGAAGCACAGAGCTGAGGTATCCAGTCATGTGTTCCCAGAACTGCTTTTCACTCTCCTAGCAAAATGTCTGCAGGGCTCCATCCATGCAGCCGTAAAGATGGACTTAACTATTTTGCCCCTTCCTGTCCAACGAGGCAAATTTAAAAATACCTAAAGTAATTGCCCCATCATTGGGCTACTGAAGGGCTAATTCCACTTCCAGCAGCCGACAAAGTCTTACAAACAAACAAAATCAGCCAGCAGAAAAAGGCCTTACAGTCCATCAAGTCTGCTCAAGATTAAAGATCCTCCAGCATCTACTGAGGGATCCACCTTCCTCCCTACTATCCAGTTCTTACTCCCCATCAACGTTTCCTTTCTCCTCACCGTCCCTCCACTAGGTGCAGTTTATACTTTCACCCTGTCCCTACCTCTCCTGATGCTGTCAAGTGTTCTTGGGGTGACAACTTCCTCTGTCAACTCATTCCACTTTGCCAAAAGCCTATCGATGAAAAAGTGTCTCCTCATTTCCCTCTTGAAGTTCCTCCCCCACCAGTCTGAGGCAGTGCCCCCTAGTGTTCCTGTTGGCACTAAGGCTGAGGATACCCTCAGAGTCCACTTTGCTGAAACCCTTAAGGTATTTAAACATTTCAAAACATATCATCCCTGTCCCTTCTATCCACCAAGGGTACATGTTGAGGTCTTGGAGCCTCTAGTCATAGGCCTGCCTTGTTGTCCCTTGATCATCTTGGTCACCTTCTCTGTACCATCTCCAGTAAGTTGATGTCTTTCTTTAGGTATGAGTTCCAGTAGTGCAGACTATACTACAGATGTGGCCTAACCAGTGACCTGTACAATGGCAGGATGACCTCCACCTTCCTATTGGTTATACACCTGGCTATGCATCCCAGCCTGCTATTTGCCTTGGCCACTGCTCTTCTATAGTGTGCCAAGTGCTTCAGGTCACTTGTAATGATCACACCAAAGTTTTTCTCCTTCTTTGACTTGGTGTTCTGCACCACCCCCCAAAGTCAATATTTGGTCACTGGGTTCCTTGTCCCTAAGTGCATTACCTTATACTTCTTGGCATTGAATCCTTGCTGCCAAATACCCAATCATCTCTCCAGTTCAGCCAGATCCTCACTTATCTCCCATTTCCTTTCTTCTGTGCCCACTTTCTCACAGAACTTCATGTCATCTGCAAAGAGGCATATTTTGCCTTTTACCCAATCTGTGATGTTGCTGATGAAGATGTTGAATAACACTGGGCTGCATCCTGTGTGACTCACAAGTGACTGATCTAACTCCCAAGAATTCACCCCCAAACCCCACTACCACCTTCTGGTTTCTATCTTGTAGTCAGTGTTTTACTCACCCTGCCCCATCCCCAAGTCATCCCGCTTACTAATCAATCTCCTATAGGAAAAAGAGTCAAAGGCCTTGCTGAAATCTAGATACAGTATGTCCACTGCCTGGCTTTTGTCCACTATCCTGGTTACCCAATCAGGGAAATCAATTAGATTGGGCTGGCAGGATCTCCCCAACATGAACTCATGCTACTCATCATCATGCATTCCATTTTCATCAAGACAGTTCACCGTCATTCCATCAGAATGGTCTCCATGAGCTTCCTCACTACTGAGGTCAGACTTACTGGCTTATAATTACCAGGGTCATACATCGGCCCACTTTTGTGTAGTCACACTACAAGTGCTGTTCTCTGGTCCAGGGGGTACCACTCCTGTTTCTAGAGAGGTGTTAAACGGGTCCATTAGGGGGCCCAGCAGCACATTCACTAACTCTCTCAGAACCCTTGGGTGTATACCTTCTGATCCTGGAGACTTATTTCCCTTTAGGGTCTTTAAACCCTTCTTCACCCTATCAAATTTGATCTCCTCATGTCTTGCTCCATGTGCCCTGCTTGGCACCGCTATTAGGCAACCCAATACACCTCACAGATGCAGCAACTCATTCCTCTCAGTAACTTGAATTATGCTGTTGTTGACGGTTGGTTATTGTTACCCACATTCTCACCCTTTCCTTGGACCCATTTTGGAGGGGTACTTTAGCTATCATTGAAGGCTAGGGGAGATATTAAAGGCATACTTGGCTCCCCTGGTCTTTCCTGAGGTACTCTCCAATTGGGGTAGGGGCAAGGGGGATGGTAAAATGCAAAAAGGAGGAGACAGGAGTTTAACAGCTGGTTGGCTAGTTGAAGGGATGGTGTCAGGAACAGGAGTACCAGTTTGTGGAAGACTGAGGATTTCTGGGACAGGAGGTTCTTCAAGGGTGATGGCCTTCCCTTGACAAGATAAAAGACTATTGTCCCTGGGCAGAAGTTTGGTGCCTGCATTGGTAGACATTTAAACTAAGCAGGGGAGGATTGAGGCTGGGAGAATCTCAGTGGAATGAAATAGAAAGGGGAACCTAGCTAGGACTTCTCAAGAAATGGGAGCTAGGAGCAATGGTAATGAAAGCATCAAGGAAGGGGACTATAAAAGGCCTTAAAAAAATGAAAATGGGTGTCCTGGATGGGGGCACACAATTCCAACAAAGAATGGGAAAATCAGGTAATTAAGGAGGGAAGGGGGTACAAAGGGAGAGCAGTAGACAGAAATAGAAAGGTAACAGGCACAAGCAGGATGCCAGGAGCCTAGGAAACAAAATTTGTGAGCTCCAGGTAATGGTGGCAGATGTGAGATTAGACTTCATGGCCATAACAGAAACATGGATCATGTGGAAAAATGATTAGGACCTGGAACGATTTTTAAATAACAAAACAAGATTACTGAGCCACAAAACAGGCCTTGTTTTCACGACAATAAACTATCTAATTTCATTAATAATTTAAAAAGTATTGCTCACTTTCATTACCACTAAGAGTTTGTGTGTCACAAATGCAGGTTCATGATTCTTGTAAGAAGGGCCCATTTTAATGATGCACAATGGTCTAATTTCTTTTTTTTCCCCAGCACTCCTCGTTCAGCAACCCAGGGAGACCACCAGCACGCCTCCTCCTCCCCAGGTATTCAACTGGAACCTGGCATACCGGAGTTGCCAGCCCTTCATGGCTGGGTCACAGTGTACCAGTTCCCCTGTGTCACACTGCTTTGATGCCGAGGAGTGTTTATTTTTTTCCCCCTTATTGCCCAACCCTTGAGGGTGCTGGTGTGCAGGATGTAGGTCCAGACTGGCAATGTGCAGAGACATGCTGCAGTCAAACACCTGATGGCGCCTCTCCTCCCTGACTCTCGGAACCTAAGGTCACTTCCCACACTTCCACTGGCAGCAGGACTGAAAGGGCATGAGAGGAGCCCAGTTGTCTCTCCCCCCTGCAGAGGGAGAGCATCCTCTGGGTCGCTCCACCCACTTTTCTTCGGCTGGCCCCTGTCAACCCAAAGTCATTCCCAAACCCAAGTCGCCGGTGTCAGGAGCAGTAACACTACCACTACACTGCTTTAAAACAATAGTTTTTTTATCCAAAAAAATACTTAAAAGAATCAACCTCACACCCAACACTACTGATCATATAAGCTTCAGACTTAACATTTTGTTTTTGATGCAGTGGTTTATCTTCTTTTCTACACTTTCATGACCACTAAGCTTCACAAAAACAGTAATTTTATCTCACAAAAGTGGGTTCCAGTTCACAAAAGTAACGTACATCAGTTTGGCAAAAATCCTGTAATGAAAAATTAGTCAAAAAATGAACTGTGCATGCATAAAAAGTGTTTAGTTACTTACCAGTAACAGCAGATCTTTAAGAGATCCTCCTCCATTGAGCCACACTTTCTGAACTGTAAGCTGTCAGCATCAGAACCTCTTGGAAACTTTTGCCTAACTAGGTCTGCCAATGTTGATATGAGTCAACCCTTACAAAAATATAGCTGTGCTGTGTACATGCAGAATACATGTCACATGTTTGATTGTGCAATGTTTGCATGCAATTTGCATACACAAAGTGATCCTAAGTGAACCAGGTCTAACTAGCATTTGTCAATGCCGAACGTTCGCTTGCAGGTATTTGCAGTGGTGTTTGGCATGTATGGTGCTTTACCCTAATACCCTGTGCGATTGCTGGTATTTGCACAATAAATTGTCAGCATGACCTTTTTGTTACCCCCATTGTGCGCTACATAGGCGGAAACACGTTTTGGGCAGGATGTGAAAAATGACAGCTGTACTGCTCATAAGGAAGTGTGGTAAAATGGCAATGTTGAAAATCTGGAGTGGAAATATTGAAAATTCGCAAACTTATGAGCGTGCATAGGAACTGCACAACGCACGCTTGTAAAACAGTTATTTTTAGGAATTTGTTTACCAAATTTTCAACATAGCCATTTTAAGATCTCTGTTCATGAACAGTGACACTGTGATTTTCTTAATGTGTCCCATACACTGAGTTCACACAGTGACTGTGCCATTGTGCGCTACATGGGTGGAAACACGTTTTGGGCAAGATGTGAAAAATGACAGCTGCAGTGCTCATAAGGAGGTGTGGTAAAATGGCAATGTTGAAAATGTGGAGTGAAAATATTGAAAATTCGCAAACTTACGAGTGTGCATAGGAACTGCGCAATGAATACTCGTAAAACAGTCATTTCTAGGAATTTTGTCACCAAATTTTCAACACAGCCATTTTAAGACCTCTGCTCATGAACAGTGTCACTGTGATTTTCTTAATGTGTCCCATACATTGAGTTCACACCACTGCGCCATTGTGCGCTACATGGGCGGAAACACGTTTTGGGCAGGATGTGAAAAATGACAGCTGTACTGCTCATGAGGAGATGTGGTAAAATAGCAATGTTGAAAATCTGGAGTGAAAATATTGAAAATTCGTAAACTTACGATCGTGCGTAGGAACTGCATAGCACACTAGTAAAACAGTCATTTTTAGGAATTTTTTCACCAAATTTTCAACTCAGCCATTTTAAGACCTCTGCTCATGATCAGTGTCACTGTGATTTTCTTAATGTGTCCCATACATTGATTTCACACACCGACTGCGCCATTGTGCGCTACATGGGAGGAAACATGTTTTGGGCAGGATGAGAAAAATGACAGCTGTACTGCTCATGAGGAGGTGTGGTAAAATGGCAATGTTGAAAATCTGGAGTGGAAATATTGAAAATTTGCAAATGTACGAGCATGCGTACGAACTGCGCAACGCATGCACGTAAAACAGTCATTTTTAGGAATTTTTTCACCAAATTTTCAACATAGCCATTTTAAGACCTCTGCTCATGACCAGTGGCACTGTGATTTTCTTTTTTTTTTTGAAATTTAAGTTTATTGAGTTTTATATGTAAAGAAAACAAAATACAAGTATTGAAGATTTTCTGATCATACATAAGCATAACAAGAATATAACCCTAGAAAATGCGTACAATCACACAGAATTAGGTAGGAACAATAAAAAAAAACTAACAACAACAAACCCCAACCACCCCATCCGCCCCATCCTCCCCCCCCATCGCCTCAGAGAGTTTTATAGCTACAAGAAAAGCAGGATCACTAGAGAGGAAGACAAAGGCTAGAAGCCTGGATACACTGGAGATAGACAATGCAGCAGGGAATATCTAAGGGACTACACCCATCAGGGTTAATTTAGATAGAGCGCATACAGTTTGCCCCACTTCCGATTAAAAGACGCCAAATTATGTCTGGAACTAGCTATAGATTTCTCGGTATTGAAACAGTGGGACATCTCCTTGAGCCATTCCTGGTAGGTGATAGGATCCTGATCCAACCAGTGTCTAAGGACCTGCTTTTTGACAACTATTGAGATTAAAGACATGTGGTACCTACGTTCCCTTCACCACAATGCTAGAGTAAACTCCCAAGATACAAACTTCTAGGGTGAAGAGCTCCTTGAGCCCCAAGAGTGGATCCAAGCTATCTCAATTGTATTCCATAATGGTGCCACTCTATTGCATTCCCAGAGGATATGCAGCGAATTCCTTCAGCGTCCGATCTCGAACATATACTGACTTAAGTTTACCAAATTTGAACAACTTAACTGGAGTATAGTAGAGATTGTTTAAAATATAATATTGGATCAATCTATGGTTATCTTGGGATAAGTAGCAGTACACATCCTTCCAAATTGATTCCCATGATAAGGGGGAGCTCAAGTTAGGGAGCGACCAGATTACAGACCCCTCCAGGGAGTTAGGAAAAAGATCGCTTAGTAGTTTATTATATATGATGGATATTCCTTTGGGATTACCAGCCGCATTCTGTACTTTCTCTAGAAATGGCCTTATTTTGGAAGGGAAGGAGACAGGCCCAAAAATTTTGAGAATGAGGTGTCTCAATTGAAAAACTTTAAAAATATGTTTCTGGGGGATGTTGAAGGAAGTTAAGATTCTGTCCGATAAGAGAAGTGAACCTTGCTCATACAGAGACTCCACCCATAGGTTGTGTATTTGTGGGAGCCATTCAGAGGTTAGCTAACTACCTCAAATATTAATATTGGGATTTAGCGTGAGAGGTTGTCTTAGATCCTTGGTTTGTGATATGTTGAAAAGATTCCAGCATTGAAAAAGGATTTTAATAGAGAGACCAATCGTGGAGTCTCGAATGGCTGGGGGCAGCGTGGAGAAGGAGTGCCAAAAGATACAGGCGCGAGGTTAAACTGATCTAGTAGACTTAGCTCTAGCTGTAGCCAAATTGGTTGAGGCAAGTTAGACTGTGTGGTGGACCACTTACCAACTCTGTTTAGATGACTAGCCCAGTAATATAGTAAGAAATTAGGTAACGAAGACCCCTTTGTCTCTAGGTGCACTGAGTTTAAGAAAGACGACGGTTGTTTCCCATTCCAAATACACTTGGATAGCAAAGAATTAACTTGACTGAAGTATTGCCTGGGAAGTCAAATACTAAGGAGATTCAGGGATAGAATAATTGGGGTAAGATATTCATTTTGATGATGTTGTTTAGCCCCATATGGATATTAGCAGTTTTGCCATCGGTCCAAGTCTCTCTGATTTTTCGTTAATACATCATCAAATTAAGTTTCTTGACCGCTTCCACCTCCGAGCCACATGGATACCTAAGTATTTAAATGAGACCGGGACCATTTCATACCGAACCTGTGAAGCCTGATTGGAAGGTAGAAGAATTTAGCAGAAAAATAACTGATTTAGAGACATTCAACCTGTAGTTAGACACCTGACCAAACGGTCTATGATTCGTAATACTTGTGTTAAGGATAACTCCGGGTTGGTAAGGTGCAGCAGAATATCATCAGCAAAAGCTGATACGGTCAGGGGAGAAATGGTACAGCCTGTCAATCGTGGTGAATTTTTGATGCTAATGAGTAGAGGTTCTAGGTATAGGTTGAAGAGGTAAGGGAAAGGGGACATCCTTGACGTGTGCCAGCACATAAAGGAAATCGGGAGGAAAAAACTCCATTACAATAAACTTTTGCCGAAGGGGACTTGTAGATCACCAAGATCTTATGAATAAAGGAGTCAGGGAAGCCCATTCTCTTCAGAGTGGCCCACAAAAATTCCCAGTTCACCCTGTCGAAGGCTTTTTCAGCATCGAGAGCAACTAGGGCCATGGGATCTTGTGAAGTGTGGGCCGCTTGAAAGACATGGGACAAAGTTCTCAAATGGTCGGCTGATGATCTACCCTGGACAAAACCAGCCTGTTCCGGACTCAGCAGGTGCAGCCATATCTTTTTAATTCTGAGTGATAAAATTTTGGATAAAATTTTGATATCATAATTTAAAAGCGAAATTGGACGGTAACTGGCTGGATCGGTTAAGGGTTTATCAGGTTTGGGGATTAAAATTATTGTAGCTTCTAAAAGAGAGGGGTCTATCGATTCCACAGTGAACATATATTCGTAAAGGTTAAGAAGAAGAGGGGGAGAGCTCTTTGCAAAAAACTTTATAAAAATTCGAAGGAAAACCATCAGGCCCGGGGGCTTTCCCTAATGACAACTCGTTGATTGCATCTTCCACTTCGCCTAAAGTGATGGGAGCTGATAGAATATCACAGTGGTATGACTGAAGGGAAGGGAGATTGATTTTGTCCAGGAAGAGCTCTATCCTCTGGGGATGTAATGGAATAGAACTCTTACTATAAATGCCTGTATAGAAAGACTCAAAAATTTGGGCAATGTCCCTAGGTAACGCCTTATTGGTTCCATCCTGGGATTTAAGAGCCGGGATTAGACAGGAGCTCTCCATCTCTCTTCAGTCTAAGAGCTAGCATATTGCCAGGTTTTTCGCCCTGATCAATATATCTGGTCTTAGTCTTAAACAAAGCATATTCAGCTTTTTCCCCAAGTCAGGTCGTTGTATTCATTCCTGAACTTAATAAGAGCTGTTAGGTTTGCTGAGGAGTTGGAAAGGAGAAGATTGTCCTCGGCTTTTCTCAGCTGTTGAGATAACAAATTTATTTTGGACTCCCTTACTTTTTTCCTGGTGGCAGCAATCTTGATAAGTTCTCCCCTGATGAAACATTTGAGGGAGCACCACAGTATGTCGTCTCTGTGGACAGACCCTTGGTTCAGTTCTAAGTAAGAGAGGATCATGTCCTTGATTTGGGAAACCGTGTGGTCATCCTTAAGGATTTGCATATTAAGTTTCCATGATGTGTCCCTTTGTCCTTGGACACCAAGGGAAATCTTAATCCACACCAGGGAATGATCTGAGATAACTATTGGTTCTATACCTACTTGGTAAACACTTCTCATTAAGGCAGAGCTAATTAAAATATAATCTATTCTTGACCAAGTTTGGTGTACGTGGGAGTAAAAGGAGTAGAGATGGGTATCTGGGTTGAGAAGGCGCCAGGGATCGCACAGTCCCAGTAGGTGGGTAAAGTCAGTAAGGGCTAGTTGGGCAGGGGACATCAGTTTTAACGGTCTATAAGTCTTATCTAAGTCACTAGAAGGAGCTATGTTCAGTCGCTCCAAGGATAAGAAGGAGGGCAGAAATCTGCTCAGGTTGGCTGCTAGGGACATTAAGAAGGACGGATCACACCACAGGGCATATATTGCCCCTAGTACCCACTACTGTTGTCAAGCTGGCCCTTGACCAATACAAATCTACCGTCTTGGTCGGTAATACTGTCTTCTGCTACGAATCGGACATGGTGCTTAATTATTATAGCTACCCCCCTGCTAGCTTGCGAGCGGACGCAGTGAAAATTTGAGTGAACCCTTGCCTGCGTAATCTTTTGGCCTCAGAGGCAGCCAGGTGAGTTTCCAGCATGAACCCTATGTCCACATTCAAAAGGGAGCAATTCAGAAAAACCTGCTGCCTTTAAAGAGAGTCATTGATGCCTCAAACATTCCAACTTGCGAATTTAAGCGGTCTTGCAGCCATACTGATTAGTACAATATTTGAAAGGACTTAGAAACTTCAGCCCCTCCAGTGCAGATAATGGCATGTGGATTACGCCAAGACTTCCCACTTTTAATAATTTTCAAAAAGTTTGAAACTCTCCGAGGCTTCCTCCCCCAAAACCCCTGAAGAAATAACCTTTAGTGATTAGCCAAATCCCCAATGAATTTAAATGTAACTGGGCAATATAACTTCTCCATCTAGAAAGATAAATCCTACTGGTACCTGGCCCTGAAATTAAGACATACCCCCCTACCCAATCCCCTCAATTATCATGAACTTTGAATAAACCCAAAATCCCCCAAAAACTATTTACAAGAAATCCCTTTAAATTCAGGGAAATATGATCATACCAACTTAGTAACCTGGATAGGGATCGGACCCCGGGACTAGCAGACCCACACTTACCAGAAACCAACCCCTGCTTGTTGGCCCCACTGATATAGCATGATAACATTTGGACTGAAATCATAAGGCAGAAAAGGGACAAAAACTCGGGAACTGCAGCCCCCCCCTCCCAAAGTCGGGCTACGAGGCAGCTTCCCCAAGGCTCGCCCGTCCCATCCCCTCCCCAGCATGAGGTAAATAGAAATCGGGGCTATTAATCCATAGCCAAAAAACAGTAAACAAAATTCAAAATTCGCGACTTCGAGGTAATAACCAGACCTACCAGAACAAGAGACAGTCACTAAAGTGGGAGAAGGTATGTGCCAGCTGACTATTGAGGCGATCGCTCCCGTCAGTTGATGTCAGGATCAGGAGCAAAAAGGGACAGAGCTCCATGCAAACGGGAAGGCCATCGCCTGACAGGAAGAGGAAGGGGAAGGTAAACTGGTGGGAACCCAATTGGTCCGACAGCAAAACAAACCGCCGGAACCAAAAGCAGAAAAAAGGGTCCTATCCCACCTCCTCGGGCCAATAGATAGAGGCGTCAGTCGCAGAAAATATAGGCCGCAAACCAGGCCCCACGAGCACCTCCACCCCCCAATCACCATGGAGGACCATCCAGCCCGCCACCCAAAAAAAACCCAATCCTATCTTACAAGAAAACAAAGGAGGGCATATTAAGTCACACGAAATCGCTCAACAGAGGTAAGCAGACATTGATCTAGCATTAACATTGCAAGTCAGACAGTTCTAAACAAATCGGGTAGTCTCTGGGTAAGCTCAACTTTGGCTTGTTCCGGATTTTCAAAAGAGAGCCATGCATTGTCGAGTTGGACTTGCAACCTAGCTGGATAGTTCATACGAAATTTAATCCCAGCAGCTATCAGCTTGGTCACTGTCGGATGGAAATCACGTCTCCTCTGTCGGGTTTCAAAAGGCAGATCTTGGGAGAATCTCAGTGTGTGGTTTTCCCACAAGACCACTTGAAGGCCTTTAACTTTGCTCAAGATGTGTTGCCTCTCGAGGTAGCTAAGCAATTTGATTATTATGGGTCTGGGGGGGAACCAGGCGGTGGCTTTGGCTTTATTAAAGATCTATGTGCTCGCTCGATGTGGTAGAAGGGGTTGATAGGCGAGGGACCAACAATCTTGTTCAGGAGCTTTTGAACAAAGGACAAGATATCTGGCCCTTCCTCCGCCTCTGGTAGACCCAGGATTAGAATATAGTTCCTCCTGCTATGTCCCTCGAGGTCTTCCATCTTTTGTTTTAATTTGGTGATTTGCTGTTTGAGCATAACGATTTCAGGATCACATTTAGCCTTCCATGATTCCAAGGAGCAGGTTTGAGCTTCGGAGTCGCCGACTCGGATGGTCAGCGAGGCAAGGTCATTGCGCATGGACTTCAGCTCCGATGAGATGTCCTGCAGCGTTTCCCGAAACGGGATCAGTTCCTGTAGAAAGCGATCCTCGGTGAGCGGGTTAGCAGAGGCACTAGTGGAGCCAGATTTAGCACCCGAACCTGAGGCAGGGTTCTTGATTTTTAGCTGATTTCTCTGGTGTGCTCGGCGGCATGTCTAGCTAACGGTCTTCATCTTGCCTCCATGGTGCTCGTCGCACCCTGTGTAAATGATTTGAAAAACACCTAATCGCCGATAAAGGGTGTTGCTGGTCTTCTGAGAGCTGTGGTAGAGGAATAAGCGCTGAGATAATGTCCCCGAAGTTGATAGGAAAAAGATTTAGCTGGTTGAGAGGGGGAAAGCTGTGGATTATGCTGCCATTAGGAGTGCTGCAGCACATGACCTCCCACTGTGATTTTCTTAATGTGTCCCATACACTGATTTCGCACACCGACTGTGCCATTGTGCCCTACATGGGCGGAAACACGTTTTGGATGAGATGTGAAAAATGACAGCTGTACTACTGATAAGAAGGTGTGATAAAATGGCAATGTTGAAAATCTGGAGTAGAAATATTGAAAATTCGCAAACCTTATGATGCGTAGGAACTGCGCAATGCAGCAGCTAAATGAAACAGTCATTTTTGGAATTTTGCACCAATTTTCAACATGGGTTTTGGGACCCTTTCTCATGAATGATGTCACTGTCATGGCGCTATTCAGGCCCAAAGGGTGATTTTGCGCAGTGACTGCGAAATCACCCTTCGGGCCCGAATAACGCCATGACAGTGACATCGTTCATGAGAGGGTCCCAAAACCCCATGTTAGAAATTGGTGCAAGAATTCCAAAAATGCCTGAGATATGCAATAAGTTGCAACCCCTATCTAGCCCATTATACAGTTTACCGGCATTTCCTCAGTTCGCGGTCGCCTTTGAAGAGTGCAGGCGTGTTCCCAGTCCACCGAAGATCGTCGCGCGGAGTACAGAGATAAGTATGGGGTGGGTGGGTGTGGGGAGGCTGGGTGCGCAGTGGGTGGGTGCGGGTTGTGGAGGTGGGGCTGGGAGGCAGCTGTGGGACCGTTTTTATTTTACAGATTTAAAAAAAAAAAAAGCGATGGCGTGGAACGTTTGCCATGCTAGGTGGGCTCCCAGCATGGCAGAAGATGGCTGGGGGGGCCAAGGAGCCGACGGGGATTGGGCACCCGTCGGCAAAAGAAATCGAACGTTTGTCACGCTGGGGTGGGCTCCCAGCATGGCACCAAAGCTTTGGGTGGGAGCACTTGACACGAGGGGGGGGACGGCGTGAGGCGGTGCTCCATATGGCAGCGGTGTTTTGCTTTGAAGCAGAGGAACACCACTGTCATACAGAGCTCCTGCACCCATTGGTGCAGGACCGCCACGCCTGCTCAAGGGAGCAGTGCATTGGATGGGAGAGGCACACCTCCAAAGTGTGCTACTCTCCCAAAACGTTTCTTGCGCATGCGCGCAAGCGAATGTAAAAAGCAAATCAGGTTTGCATGCTGCAAGCTTGACTTGTGCACAGCAGGTAAGCTGGTGTGAACATCTTCTAAAAATTACATCAGGTCCATGTGTTGCATACTTGACATGAGTGCAGCAGTTAAGCTGGTGTAAACTTTTTTTTTTTTTTTTATTTGAATCTAGGATTACTAGTACCTCTGAGCCAAGGCTCTTTTACAAAGGTTCCACGTCAGTTGAGGTACAATTCAAATAAGACATTGAATATCAGTATAACAGTGGGCTGCAGGCAGTTACATAGTTTTATACATTCAATACAGTGGCAAAAATGCCAGGAGGAGGTCTGGTAACAGGGTTGACATGGTATAGAGGAGAGACACACACTAGTGGGGTGAGGCCATAGGCACTTGTCAAATATCAATTAAAATGCTACAGGGGGGTTGGGAAGGAGGGTGGGAGGAGGGGAGGATGAATGTGTGTATGGGAGAGGGAGTTGAGAGGGGAGAGAGTTAAGTGCTAGGTGGAAAGAGCAAAGAGGAGAGGGAAGAACAATTAGGAAGGACAGTCACAGAAGCTAGATGCAGACAGAATGTGATGGAGACTGGATTTGAACGGACCAAGCTTTGGCATTGAGACAATGTCAATATTGAGACCATTGAACCAGCTGGGAGCTCTGTGCGCAAGTGATCTTTGCCCTTGTGTGGTGCGGAAACACGGGATATGCAGAAGCTGGGATTCAGAGCCCCTGGTGATGGGAGTAGTCCACACTGGGCAGAGAAGAACTTAGACACCTGGGGGAGCAAGACCTAGTGTCATTTTCTTTGTCATAAGGCAGGTTTGGTACTTGATCTGGTTTGAAAGTTTAAGCCACCCAGTCTGTGCATAGAGATCACACATGTGGGTAAGGTGATGGGCACCGGTTATGAGACGGCAAGCTTTATTTAGTGCAATGGATATGCTCCTGAGGGTGGTGGCAGAGGCAGAGCCATAGATGATCAGGCCGTAGTCGATTATTGAGATTACTGAGCTCTGTACTGCAATCCTTAAGGCATCTGAGGTAAGGCATTGCCTGTGCCTGAAGAGTAGGCCAATGCCAGTGTTGGAAGCCTTGGCAATGTTGTCAATGTGCGTAGCATATGATAGGTTACAATTGATGGTAATACCTAGATATTTAAATGACAACCTGTTTAAGGGTTGCACCAAGGCAGTTTTTGATCATGATGGGATTGAGTCTATGTTTGTTGTGCATGCTGCAGAAGAGCATGGACTTGTTTTTTTTTGTAACTGAGAACCAATTTGTGTGTACTAAACCAAGTTTCAATCAAGGTGAAGGCAAGCTGCAGAATCTTTTCACAGTGGCCTGGATTCTTGTGAGTGAAGAGGATGATTGCGTTGTCAGCGTAAAGGAGGATTTGTGCTGGACACGATTGTGGAAGATCATTCAGAAAGAGAATAAAAAGAAGTGGCCCAAGAATAGATCCTTGAGGAACTCCTGAGTGAACAGGACGTGCATCTGAGAGAATATCAGCTATTTTCACTCTTTGGGAGTGGTTCTCCAAGTAGCTCTTGAACCAGATAGTGGACTCAGGTGAGAACCCAGCAGAACATAGCTGTGTGATTAATAGATTATGATGTACAGTGTCAAAAGCCTTGGTCAGGTCAATGAAGACCGACCCGGTTAGGAGGCTGTTGTCCAACGAGCTGTGGATAGCACCAGTGAATTCAAGGAGTGCCGATGTAGTACTGTGACCTGTATGGAAACCATGGGGGCAGAGGATGTTGTGTTTGTCCAGGTATTCCATTAGCTGGTCAGATACCATAAATTCAATGGCCTTGGGGGTGGGGGGGGGGTATGGAGATAATCCGGTAGCTCACATTCAGATTCCTGTCCCCACTTTTGTGGACTGGGGTTACTGTGACTGATTTCCATCTGTCAGGGAACTGGCTTAGGACGAGGGAGAGGTTGAACATTTTTATTAGTGGAAGTAGCACTTCATCAAGGGTGAGGGACACCAGCTTGAGGTCGAGTGAGTCCCCACTAGTTCTGGATTTGGTGATTGCATTAGAGACGTATTTACAGACCTCATGTGCCCTGACTTCCTTATAGTAGAATGGTGGGAGGTTGGCGGGAAGGGGTTGTGGGCTGGGATGGGAAAAGGAGGGAGGTCATCATTGAAGACATCTGAAGGGAGAACACTACTGAGGTTAGAGAACCCAGTAATGAAAGTATTTGCAATTGTGGCAGGGTCGAGAGTTATGCCACCATCAATGACCAACATAGTAGGTGAGGTTTTTGACTGCTTCCCAATTACTTCTTTAAGATTGTCCCAGAAGAATTTTCCCTTACCCCAGGTGTTCGTGAGGGTATCTCTGTAGTATGCATTTTTATTCTGGCAGATTAATTTAGTGTAGTCGTTTCACGCCCGTTTGTAGTTCTGAATATCGGCTTGATTGCCAGTGGCCCGTGCCCGAAGCCAGAGAAGGTCCCTTGCTTTCAGATCTGTAAGTAGTTCAGTGGAGAGCCAAGGACTGCAAAGGCCTTTGATTTTACACCTTCTGAAAGGGGCATAGCTATCATAGGCAGCATTGAAGGAGTTGATGAAAAAATCCAAGGCTGAGTTGACATCAGAAGCGTTGACTATAGGAGACCAGTCAGCTGTCAGAGGTGGGATTTGAGGTGTTTCAACTGACCACGTCGGAGGACTCTACTATTGATTAATTTGGGGGGGAGGCTTGCAGAATTTATTCGACCATTCGCAGATGACTAGGGAATGGTCACTTAGTGTATCTGGAAGGGCGGAAACATCCGAGATGCGGGAGGGATGGCTGGTCTGTATCCAGTCCAGGAGAGTGCTTGCACCAGTTTTATAATTATGTCTGGTGGGGGGAAGACTACCAGCTGTGCCAGGTCAGCTGCTGAGATGGCATCCTTGAGGCCCTCTGTGTCAGCGGCTAGCCAATTAATGTTAAAATCACCCATTAGGATCGACTCTGAATCGGGGGGTTGGGCATGGATGAGGTCCATGACTGAGTATAGGCCTTTACCTTGGTCTTTTGGAGGAATGTAAATAGCAGCAACAGACAGTGCTTTGTTGTGAGCCCCCAGCATAATTTTAATAAGTAGGATCTCCATAGAAGAATCTGAGAGGGGGGAAGGTAAGCAGTGACCCAGGAGGGTGTCTTTGAGATATAAAGCACAGCCTCCCCCTCTTTTTGTACTCCTGTCAAGTCTGAAGACATTGTACCCTGGCAGGGCAACAGTCACGTCTGGAATTTTGGGTGATAGCCAGGTTTCAACAATTGCAAGGATATCAGGGTTGTGTTGGTTAGTGAATATTTGCAGGGCATCAAGTTTAGGCAGGAGGCTGCAGATTTTGAGAGATGCAAGGGCGAGAGTCCCAGTGTGCCTCGATTGATAGCCGGGGCAAGGAATTTTAGGTCCAGGATTTGGGTGAACATTCTCAGATAGCAGGAGTAGCAGAAGCTTCAGAATACACCATCTTCATTGTTTTAAGGCAGATATGTTTACCTGTTTCATGCACAGTCTATTGCAGTGATTCTGTCTTAGGTGCCAAAGTGAGGTAATATGAGCCAGTGTTGAGAACGGGAACAGGCGAACATACACCACCCTATCATGGTTCTTCGGGAGTTGTCAGCCATCCCCAGAGGAGAATGGGGGAGTATAGAGAAGCTCAGTTGGAAGGGTACCAGAGTGAGTGTAGATAAGGTCAATCCTGTAGCCTAGAGGAAGAGAGGGGTATCTAGCTCCAGGCTGGAAAAACAGCGGTAGTAGGGAGCAAGAGAGAATGAAATGAAGAGGCAGAAGGGGGCAGAGCCATAGTGCTTTGAGGATGTGTAGAGAATAACCGAGAGGGTCTGTAGGTCAAGAGCCAGCCCGTGGAGGTGAAGCAAGGACAGGGAGAGGGAGCGGCGGGGGGGAGGGAGTACCAAAGTAAGACAGATTTAAACATCACATCAGGTTCACATGCTGCATGCTTGCCATGTGTGCAGCAGCTAAGCTGGTACAAATCTCATCTAAAAAACACATCAGTTTCTATTTCTTATACTACTGCTAGCAATTAGAGTCATTAAAATGCATTTTTATTTGAATTCCCATAAAAATAGGTAAACTCATTAATTTTGATCCTTTTGCAAGTTGTTTAATGGTTTTTGATTTTTGGCATTAAATCACCATTAATTTGTAAAGTATTGTTTGCTTACTGCATTAAATGCCTAGGATATAGCCAGTCAACATCCCCCATTCCAGATGTACAAAGAGGGGCCTATGTGTTGTGAAGCCTATCCTTGTTTTGGAGCATGCAAATCCCTTATTCATATTTAGTGCTATAAATGTGTTTCTCCATGATTTTTTCATCTCACTTACTTTCCCTTTGTCATTCTGTATTGAGCATATACACTATTGCTATGTTCAGCATTCTTTGTGCTGAGTAGGGTCTTGGAAGCATGCACCATACCTCACATTTTGTCACTGAAATGAGGGACATGGACACTCAAAATGAGGGCTACTAACTCACATAATGATCAGAACACATCATGAAACATGGAGATGCAGTACCTCAGAACACAGTGGAAACCATTGCATTAGCACCTGAGAATGAATTGCTACCATGAAGCAGGGGTGCCATTTAGGTAGGGCAGAGGGAGGCAGTTGCCCCACCCCCCATATTTGTGCCTAGGTTGTTCTTATGGTGTGGCAATAATGGCATTAAATTTGGATTTAATTTTTTGCACAATAAGTGCCCCCCTGGCCTGTGTGTGCTCATGCTGCAGGTACTCTCCAGATTCGACTGTCTGTATTGTGTTGTCCACTCTCTCCAACTATTAGTGGCGGTGCCATCACATGTGATGCGGATGAGCTCCAGCCCAGAAAGAGCGCATGAGTCTTGCAAGTGCGACACTGTCTTTCTCACCACAGAGTAGACAGACTGCACACTACAGCTTGGAGGAGTCAGTGAGCACCGAACTCTAAATAGCAGTGTTGTGGCAGTGAGTCTCCGCATCTCCCCTGGTGGCTAAAGGGGCAGAGGGTGAGCTAGAAGCTAACAAGACTAGGCTACCTACTTACTCTACTAGGCTTGCCTTGCAAAAAAAAAAAAAAAAGTACATTCCCCCACAGCAACAAGATAGGTTTAGCAGCAGAGGTGACAGCACTGTGGGTGGCCTTAATAGGCTATGATCAGTGCAGTGCAGTAGCAGCCACAGCAGCAACCAAGCAAGAAGCAAGCAACCCAGGTTGAGTGGGTTCAGTTGAGAGGTGACTTGGTCACATGCCACACTGGGTACCTGTGATGGTTGGTTCTAGCATCCAGCTTCTTGCAGAAGGAGAGAGAGGGAGTGGACTGAAAACTGGGCTGGTGGCACACTGTGCCAAGTTGCAGGTTCTGGCCATATGGCTGGGTAAGTAAAAGTAAATATGTATATTTTTTAGAGGGGGATTGGGGAAGAAGGAAGGACTGAAATATTGATGTTTTTTCACATTTCTTCACCTTTGGGTGGCTTCATGACCCATAGGGGATGGGTATTGAATGGAATGGAGTCAGAGAGAAAAATTGGGACAAAGTTCTTTTTTTGGGGGGGAAGGGCAGAACTTCAGCCAGGAAAAAAAAATCGGTTAGTAACTGGGTGAGGTTAAGCCCAAATCTAATGCACTGCTCCAGGGTATATACAGATGAATCTTATACATTTGAGTTTTTCCTGATTTGCATATCACTTTTCAGTCAAAACAAAGTTGTACCTTTTAGAAATGCTACAGACATTATAGAGCTGTCCCTTGCATTCATGGACAGTTGAGCGGTATGGTATGCACAGACTTTTGGAGCCCAACTATAGTCAGGCTTATGCCCCCCTGCAGTGAAGCTCACCTCCACATCCCCACGCTCAGGCACATTATGACAAAGGGCAAATGAGACTGCAGGGGTGTGCACCATTGAAATGAATGGGGGTATTTTTTTATTACTATTTTATACATTATTGCTGGAGAGTTGGAGATTAATGAAGGCCACTGCTCAACTAACAAAAGCCTTGTTAGTAGAACATTGGCCTTCATTATTCTCTGACTCACCATCTGTCATGAAATAGTAATAAAAATAACTCCATTCATTTAGAAATATCCTAACACTCTGACCATGGACATCATCTCTTAAAGACTCCTGCCTCTGGCTCCCTAGTACTCAAATAAGAGACTTTTTACTTATATTTATACTTGGTGGGTTGTTTGTAGCAGTATGGCCATACCCGCTACAGTGTCTGTGCAAGGGGGTGGGAATGGCCATGTGGGTGGGTGTCGAGTTATTACTACTTTTGTGTTTGTACCTTAAAGTCTGTTTGCATGGAAGCATTCAAAACTATGAAAAGAAAGTAGTAGGAGTACAGGCCAGACAGAAGTAATTCAGTGGTTTTGTGGGTATGTTTGTGTATTGAGGGTGGGAAAAAACACATGCGTTTCCATTGGTTTGTATGCTACAGTTCAACTGTGAAATTGAGATGAGGGAGAGAAGAAAACTGAAAAGCAAAATAGTGGCTAGAAGCACACTGCATGAATGCAGATGTATTCAGATATAGTGTGTATTGAAGTACAAGCGAATCGTATGTGTGCAGACAGTATGGTTTAGTGGTTAAAGGCACTGAACTGCAAGCCAGGAGACTTGCAAGCATGAAGACCTGGATTTGAACCTCATCAACCCCCACTTGTGTATGGTGTGATCCTGAGCAAGTCACTTAACTTTTACGTGTAAAGTTATCAGTGACCACTTCCTTTTTGCACGCATGCCACAGTCCTTCCCAGTTTAACATAAAAATCATGATTTCCACACTTGCTTGCTGCACGTATGCCATGCGCATGCAATCATTTCCAGTTTAACATTTAAATCATACTTGCAGCACCCATATCACTTGGGTAGTGTTATGTGTGCAGCATGAAAACATTTCATATAATTATTTCTGTAAGAGAATGCCGCCTATATAATGTGGCTGGCCCTACACATCTCCAGTTTCCTGATGGAGAAAATCTTGGAGTTGTACCATCCTGACAAGAATGGGAGATCAGAGCCCCGACCAGGCCAACGGTGATGTGGCAGTTTCAGAAAGAAAAAAACAACATTTAAAGTAGCCCCATCAGTAGGCAGATGGTTATACTCCAGAAAAAAGGGCACACTCACCAGCAACAAGAATGCCCCACTCGAACAGGTACAGGTATTCAGATACCTGGGTATTCACATTAATGAATCCTTCACCTTACCTATCACATCGATCGTGTGGTAAAAAAGTATCAATGGCAAGCTTGGAATTCTGTATAGACACAGGAAATACCCCACTCCTGATGCCCTGCGACTATCGGTCACAAGTTCGGTACTGTCAGTGGTTGATTATGGCCTAGTGGTATACAGCCCAGCCTCTGACACTACATTAAAAAGGATCACCACTGCGCTAAATAAGGCCTGCAGGCTTGTTCTAGGGACTGACAACCAACTGCACACATGCTTGCTATATACTCACACAAACTGACTCATCCTTAGAGACAGGATAAAATTCCAAACCTGCATCCTAGGCGAAAAAGAACTGCTAGCTCTTGTGCAACCTTGCATTCAACAAATGTGCCAGACAACTAGTTCCCAGCACAATACCTGTGAGACTTAACATTGCACTTTTAAGGTACCTTTCAGGAGAACATCCCTGGGGCAACACTCCTTCTCCTACAAAGCAATGCAATGGTTGAATGATCTCCCAGTCCACACAACTAGCTTACAGACCCTGAGGATCTTTAAAACACAACTTAAACAGCACCTCACCAACTTATCCACTTGCAACTGCTTCAACTAATACCTACTTCCCTATGGGAGATCCATCCCATCACTTAGCAGTAGCACTTAGCCTCTCACCCCGGCCACCTCACCCATAGTAACAACCCTTACTCACAGCACTTACCTTGCGAGTCTCTAATCCTCCCAACTCCATCCCTTTGTGTATCTGAGGACCTCCACAATCCTGGATAGGACCTCACCACCGATGCATGTGAGGCTGCTTCTCCCACTCCAATTCACCCCTCTTTTCCCTGGATACCTCCCCTCCCATTACACCGATGACTCCCCTTCCCCATCCCGCTTAGCTATATCACTAACTAAGCTCTAAAAGCCTTCCTCTGGTAGCATGTGGTTTCTCTTGCCATCTCTATAACCATTTCTATTATTTCCCATTCTCCTTTAATTAAGATCATATAGTAGTCTAAACTCTGTATGTATTACTATATGTCTCCGCTCTTCATACTAGAAAGTATAAGCAACTCTAAAGTCTATAACTGTGTGAAATTATTGTTCAGAACCTTGCCAAGTGACCGTGTAGTTGATTCTTGTGACATTATTTTTCTGTATTGTATATCCTGTCTAGACATGGGACCTTTGTAAACAAGCTTCCAGCTCAAAGGTTGTTTCCGAATCAATAAACTTGAAACTTGAAGTCAGATGTAGCAGGGCCATTCCTGAATGAGGAGAACAATGTAGGAAGAAGCTAGCTCTGAAGAGCAGCAGGGAAGCCCAGGACAAAAGCAGGTCCAGGGTGCCTCTTGGTGTGGAACAAAAAGGGCTGCATAGAAAACAACAGCAGACAGCAGTCACATTACTGCAACAGAGATTAAAAAGCATTGGCTTCATCGACTACAGCAGCAAATGCAAATGCTATTGATACATAAAAAGTATCAAGATAAAGATGTAAAACATCAATTATGGAATCTGGTGAAGGTGTTTTTTTAGTCATACGTGAAGTCAATGTCAGGAGAAAAAACATAATGCAATTATCCCTGGACAGAATAACCTGAAACGTGGCATGCATGTAGTCAGTCAGGAATAATGACTGGCATTGGACTATTCTGGTGTATAACCAGTGTAGGAGGGATATGGGAATGGGTAAGGATAGATATGTAGCCCTCTTCATTAGCAATATCAATCCACAGAAGATGGGGTTATCAGAAAGGTGGAGAGGAGTGAAATAGATCTGGGTGCAGCTGAAAAATGACTACAAATTAAAAGATAAGAATGGGAATAATCTATAGATCACTGGGGTAGGAAGCTGTGGTGTATAAAGAACTAGGAGATGAAATTAGGAGAAATGTAGAAAAAGGGGATACAATGGTTGTGGGAGATCTAAACCTGCCAGAAAAACACTGAGATACCTCAGAAGCTAAGAGCACCAGAAGTCAGGTATTGCTATACACACTGCAGGGCTGCTTACCGGTCAGAGAACCCATGAAACAGGCTGACATTCTTGATTTGGTACTTAGCAACTTGGAGGTGGTGGGTGGGGTAGTGATAGTGGAACCACTGGGGTTTAGTGACTGTAATATCATATGGTTTAGACTGGCCCTGGGAAAATGACAAAGCCTCTTCAAAGGCTGTGGTTCTAAACTTCATAAGAGCAGATTTTGGTCCAGTGAGAGAGAGAGAGAGAGAGAGTCAGATGAAAAACTGGATGGTGTACAGTAGATCAGATCAAGAGAATACAGGAAAAGTCGAGAGTAATTAAAGGGACCATTATAGAAGTAACCAATTCTTGCATGAGAAAGATCACCACAAATCTAAGAAGCAAGTTCAAGAGAATGATTTGCATTTCAAAAGAAGTAAAAGAGACAGTGAGGGCCTAAAAAGAGCCTTCACAAGGAACAAGAAGACTTAAGGGGAGGAGGAATGGGGGTATACCAGATCAAGCAGAAAAAGGACAAGGGGGTGGTTAAGAGAGCAAAGGCAAACACGGAACTATGAACTGCCAAGGGTGTCAAGGGATGGGAAAAGGAATTCTTAAGGTACATTTGGGAAACAAAGACGATGAGGGAGGATTGTAAGAATAATAAGACAAGGGAGGGTAGTCGAGGATGATCAGCAGAAAGCAAATGTTAACTACTTCAGCTCAGTGTTCATGGTGGAGGATGAAGGACCTCTGCTGAAACGTGGGGTCAAGGCATCAGAAAATGTGGTGGGTGGTGATTATAGTTGATAGGCTAACAAAAAGGCTCACTGCCCTTAAAGTAGATAAGGCACCAGGACTGAATGGGTTACACTCAAGGGTGCTCTGGGAACTGTCTTCAAAACTGACAGAGTCCCGGGCTCAGCTACACAATAGCTCACTACAATCTTATTTGGTATCGAGGGACTGGAAGCTGTGGATGTGGTCTCATGCCACAAGGGAGGGGATAGGGAGGACACAAGCAATTACAGGCTTGGCAGTGTTACCTCCATTGTAGGTAAACTGATGGAGACCCAGGTTGAGGAAAGCCTGGTGATTTACCTAGTGGAGAATGGGTGGCAGGTATCACGTAACATGATTTTACAGCAGGGCGGTCATGTCAAACCAATCTGACAGTGTTCTTTGACTGGTCACAAGGGCAGTAGATAGAGGGCAGGCAGTAGATTTTCTCTACTCCAATTTTAGCACAGTCATTGATTCTGTGCTTAATAGGAGGCTGCTGAAGATGTCTGAGGATTTGAGAGTTGGGAATACATTAGTCAAGTTGGTGGGAAACTGACTGAGGTGGAGGCATCATAGGGTGTTAGTAAAGGGGGCCAAATCAAAAGACAAGGATGTCATGAGTTCGGTGCCCCAGGGATCTGGGGCCAGTCCTATTAATCATACTCCCTATTCAGAAAAGATTTTTGCCATAGACACAGAATGGGAGAAGTCCTTTTGTGAATTGGGCCTCATGTTTTTTAGCGATGTAGAGGAAAGTATACAGGGTAAAATGCATCTCTTTGCAGATAAAACAAAACTATGTGTCAGGATGGACAGTAGAGGGAGAGTGAGGGAGTTGCAGAGGGATCTGGAATAACTGGATAGGTGGTCAAAAATATTGCAGCTAAGATTTAACACCAAGAAGTACTATTAAAATCATACAGGGAAGAGGAATCCAAGGACAGAGTGCTGACTGGAGGGGGGGGGGGAGATTGGCCACAACAACTAAGAAAAAAGAACCCATGGGAGTCATTAATAGTGACTCCCTCAAATTAACCAGTCAGTGCAATAAGGTCTACAGCAAGGCAGCAAGGATGTTGGAATGTACTGGGACAGGTTTTGACAGTAGGAGAAAGGAAGGAAGGAAGTAATATTATCTCTTTTCAGGTCACTGGTATGGCCTCACCTGAAATACAGTGCCCCACTCTGGAGTCCACAACTAATGAATGACAGTGATAGGCTGGAATCAGTGTAGCCAAGGGTCACCAAGATGATTCAGGTCAACAGAGCAGATCCCATAAAGAACAGTTAGAGGTCTGAGCACATACTCTCCAGAGCCAGGAAGAAGATGGGTGATATGACAGAGACTTACAAGATCCTAAAGAGAACAAACGGAGAAAACACTGAAGACTTATTTAACAGGATTAGGGATTCAGTCACATGAGAGCATGACTGGAGGCTGTTTGGGACAGAAGGGGAAATGAGGAATTTCTTCTTCACTGACAGGGTTGTTGAGCCATGGAATAGACTATCAACAGAAGTGGAGGGGCAGAGTCTATAAATTGGTTCAAACATTGCTGGGACAGGGAAGGAGGATTGATAGTTCAATTAGGAGGAACTATTCAGGAGGGGGGCCAGGGGTGGATAGCCACTCAGGATATTAGGTTAGGGGGGTGAGGTAGGATGGACGCTGGGTCTTTATGTGCCGGCAGTGTCTATGTTTCTAGGTTTCAGTGCCAGGATCTCTGGATCCTGTAAATGTGATGATGACTGGTTCAGTGGTTTAAAAGTTCGAGAAGGTTGAAAACACCTGAAAATGTGGTTTGTAAGACATTTGCTCACCAATAGTACAACAAGCATTTGTCAATGCCGGACGTTCGATTGCAGGTATTTGCAGTGGTGTTTGGCACGTATGGTGCTTTACCCTAATGCCCTGTGCGATTGCTGGTATTTGCACTACAAATTTTCAGCATGACCTTTTTGTAACCCCCACCTCATAAAAGCATTTGAGACCTCTGCTTATGAACAGTACCACTGTTATTTTGTTAATCTGTCCTGAACGTTGATTTCCACAGCGACCACACCATTCTGCTCCACATGTGCAAAAACACAGTTCGGGCAGGATGTGAAAAATGACAGCTGTAGCATTCATAGGGAGGTGTGAAGGGATGGCAATGTTGAACATCTGGAGTGAAAATACAGCAATTTCTCGAACGTACGAGCGTACATGGAAACTGTGCAATGAATGCTCATGACACAGTCATTTTGTGGACTTTTGTCACCAAATTTTCAACATAGGCATTTTGGGACCTCTGCTCATGAACAGTGTCACTGTGATTTTCATAATCTGTCCTGAGCATTGATTTCTCACTGTGACCACACCATTGTGCGCTGGATGTGCAAAAACACACTTCAGCTAGGATGTGAAAAATGTCAGCTGTACTGTTCATAAGGAGGTGTGAAAAAATACCAGTGTTGAAAATCTAGAGTGAAAATATTTCAAATTCTCGAAGTTGTGAGTGTGCGTGGAAACTGCGCAACGCACACTAGTAACAGTCATTTTTTGACATTTTTTCACCAAATTTGTAACATAGGCTTTTGGGAGCCCACCTCATTAACAGTGACACACTTGTTTAGTTAATCAATCCCAAAAGGTGATTTTGTGCAGTGACCATGAAATCACCTTTGGGGACTGAATAACTCACATGACAGTCACTGAATTCATGGGGTGGGGTCCCAAGAACCCCCTGTTGAAAATGTGGTGCTAAAATTGGCAAAAATGCCCGAGATAGCCACCTAAGTTGAAAAAAAAAAAAAAAAAACATTTATGCCATTATACAGCTTACCATCATTTCTTCAGTTTGCGTTCGGCTTTCAAGAGTGCAGACGTGTTCCCACTCCACTGAAGATCATTGCCAGGCTCCGGAGGTAAGTATGGGGTGAGGGGGAGGTGGGGTATGCAGAGGGTGGGTGTGGGTTTGGGGAGGGGCACAAGACACAGCGAGGGATGGTTTTCTGTTTTCACAGGTTTTAAAAAAACAAAAGATGTTGTGGGACAGTTTTCTCATTTACAGGGACAATGGGCATGCTGAGGTGGGCTCCCAGCATGCCACCTGGGTGTTTGTTGGGGGGGGGGCCTGGAGACAGTGGGGACTGGGCACTCCGTCTGCACATACAATGTGTTTGGTGGGGGCAATAACAAGGGAGCAGGGTAGACAGCAGCAGAGGAAGTGGGAGGGATTTTATTAGCAGCCAGAGGGAAAAGGGTGACGTCAATATGTTAAATACACACACGTTATCACCACTGATTGCAGTGGTGCTTTTCTTTTAACTGAAAACCACTGCAGCCAAACTGCTGTCATAGACAGCTCATGCATCCATTGGTGCAGTAGGGTTGCACACGTTCCACTGAGCACTGCATTGGACAGGAGGGTCACACACCTTCAAAAAGTCGTACTGTCCCAAAACGTTCCTTGCACATGCATGCAAGTGAATGCAAAAATAAACAAGCATTTGTCAATGCCGAATGTTGCTTGCTTCTATGTGCTGTTTAGGTATTTGGAATTCACTGGAGTGCAAATATTGAAAATTCGCGAACTTACGAGCGTGCGTAGGAACTGCGCAAAGCATGCTCGTAAAACAGTCATTTTTAGGAATTTTTTCACCAAATTTTCAACATAGCCATTTTAAGACCTCTGCTCATGAACAGTGTCACTGTGATTTTCTTAATGTGTCCCATACATTGATTTCGCACACCAACTGCGCCATTGTGCACTACATGGGCAGAAACACATTTTGGGTAAGATGTGAAAAATGACAGCTGTACTGCTCATAAGAAGGTGTGGTAAAATGGCAATGTTGAAAATCTGGAGTGAAAATATTGAAAATTCGAACTTACGAGGCCTGCGTGAGAACTGCATAGCAGCACACTAAATAAAGCAGTAATTGTGAATTTTTACCCAAATTTTCAAAATAGGCTTTTGAGAGCCCACCTTATGAATGCTGGCAGTGTCGTTTCATTAATCAGGCCCAAAGGTGATTTCTCGCAGTGACTGCGAAATCACCCTTTGGGCCCGAATAATGCCATGACAGTGACAGCATTCATGAGAAGGGGTCCCAAAAACCCCATGTTGAAAATTTGGTGCAAAAATTCCAAAAAATGCCTGAGATATGCAACAAAGTTGAAAAAACCCCATCTAGCCCATTATACAGCTTACCGGCATTTCCTCAGTTCGCGGTCGGCTTTGAAGAGTGCAGACGTGTTCCTGGTCCAGCGAAGATCATCGCGAGCTCCGGAGGTAAGTATGGGGTGAGGGGGTGTGGGGAGGCAGGGTGCGCAGTGGGTGGGTGCGGGTTGTGGGAGGGAGGTGGGGAGACAGCAATGGAACGTTTTCTTATTTACAGGTTTTTTTTTTGTATTCAGACAACATGGGACGTTTGCCACGCTGGGGTAGGCTCCCAGCGTGGCAGCAGGGAAAGCTGTTTGGGAGGATGTGGAGCCGATGGGGGATTGGGCACCCCCGTCGGCCAAAACAAGGTTTCCAGCGTGGCACCAAAGCTTTGGGGCGGCGCTGCCAGCACACAGCGGCGTGACGTGGGACGTTTGCCACACTGGGGTGGGCTCCCAGCATGGCAGCAGGGAAAGCTGTTTGGGGAGATGTGGAGCCGATGAGGGGACTGGGCACCCCCGTCGGCCAAAACAAGATTTGCCATGCTGGGGTGGGCTCCCAGCGTGGCACCAAAGCTTTGGGGGGGGACGTGAGGTGCTGCCAGCACACAGCGGTGGTTTTCTTTGAAGTGAACACCACCGCTGTCATACACAGCACCCGCATCCATTGGTGCAGGACCACCATGCCTGCTCAACAGAGCAGTGGATTGCACAGGGCAGTCACACCTCCAAACTGTCCTATTCTCCCAAGACGTTCCTTGCGCATGCGCGCAAGTGAATGTAAAAATGGTTGTGTGATGAAACCTGAAACTTCCATGTTTATTAGAGTTTTATCCAAGGATAAGTCTTTCATAGGTGGATTTACTGAAAAATGTGTAGATTTAAAATAATTAAAACAAATAACATGCCATTTTAGTGCATGCATAGTTAGTATTTCTAATATTTTTTTCATAAGGTGATTTTTGAGAAACTGACATACACTACCCTTGTGAGTTAGAGCCAATATTTGCTAGATAAGACCCTTGCTGTCACAAGCCTTAGTGGTCAAGAAAATGGGAAACAGAAAAGAATCGCTTGCACATCAAAAACAAGAAAACATGTTGCCAGTCAGGACTTTCATTGCTGACAGTGCATGGTGTAAGGTCAATTCTCCAACTGTTTTTTTGGTTATGAAATGAGTACTTTTTAAAATATTAATGAAATGATGCTGTTGCATCCTATGAAAACAGAACTTGCTTTTGTGAGTCATGAACCTGCTTTTGGGACTCTCAAACTCACTTTTGTGTGTTAGTAGTCATGAAACTTGGGAAAAGGACAACAAACCTTAGTTAAGTCAGAACCTTGTGTAGTTGACCATCTATGGTGTAAGATTAATTCTTCAAGTGTTTTTTTAACAAATAGTTTTTAAAATGTTAATGCAATTGGGCTGACGTGTTTCATGAAAACAGGTCCTGCTTTTATCACTCATATCTGATCTCAGTTGGAATGGAATAAATATTTCCTGTTGTCCGTGGTCCCCACACCTTCACCTAATCACATTGGCATTAAAAACATATTTCCTGATGTCCAGTGGCACCCCCAACCTTTACTGGATTTCTGTTGCTATTAAAGAAGTATTCCCTTGTATTTCACCACTCTTATGTGATCACTCTTGACATTTAAAAAATATTCTGTGGTGTCCAGTGGTATCTCACCTCTCCCAGTAACCTCCTGCCCTCCCAATGCCAATCGCCTAGATGGCAACTATCACTTACTCTCTGCTAACCTACCTGACTAGCAACTGTCTGCACCGTACAAGTTGTATGTCACTATATCCACCGTATATTGATACAGGACCTGCCATCAGAAACTAAACTAAGTCAATAAAGTTGACACAGACTTAATTTATTTTATACGCAATTTTTCTTTTACTTCTAAACTTTGCTAAATGCAAACACCCATTTTGGGTGCGTTACAAGTAATGCAGCTGCTTGAAGAGTTTTATGGCACACTGAATTACATGATCATTCAAACCCAGAGGAAGACCACATCACCTATTCAGCAAGGAAGGTTGTAATTCTGATTCCTTCAATAAATAAATAAATAAATAAATGGTTCCAATTACTTTTAACCCTATTTTTTCATTTACCTATTTTGTACGCGTTGAGCTTCAACCTAATCGATGTATTATGTCACTCATAGAGGATGGACATACTATAAAAGATTCAACTGAAACAGCAAACGCTTTCTTTTTTTCCAATTAAATATACTTTATTGAGCATTTACCAACAAGTCTATGATATACCAACAAACTGTCTCAGCAAAAGAGGCAGTATAACATGAAAATACAAAACAAGGAAAAAAAGAAAATAAAAACAGCCATCAGGATCTGAACAGTTACATTAGGTAAGCATACACAGATATACCAAGGAACCCAACAAACACCCAGACAAAACCCACCCTGCCCCTACCCCTCAAACCCCCACCCCCAGAGCACAGGAGAGGGAGCAAGCTCGTTATTAAAAGAGGAAGGAGAGAGAGACAGAGAGAGAAAAAAAAGAAAGGGGAGATACTAAAAAGGGTGAGAAAAGGGAGCCAAGTCCCCAGCATCCCCTATATCAGAAGGGAAGCCAGCCACCCAGCATATCAGACCCTTGCAGCTTAAAGAGGTTGTGCTATAGGTAAAAGAGCTAGCAGAGGGCCCCCATCACCTCAGATATCCCTCCTTATAGGCCTGCCTTTGGGCAATATGTTTCTCCATTTCCAGAACTTGGAGCACCTCTGAGTGCCATTCTCTAAAGGAAGGAAGTAAACTATCAAGCTAGTGTCAGACAATAATTAATTTAGCCACACTTGATAATAAGGACATGAATGCCTTGCAGCAATCCAACATGTTCACTGGGAAATGGCCCACCAGGCAAATCTGTGAGGTGAAATAGGAATTTAAGCCTAAAAGCAGATCTAAGGAATTCTGGATTACTTGCCAGAAAGGATCCACCATTGCACAATCCCGGAGGATATATTTTAAGGTCCCGTCAGAAGAACCACATCTAAGACAGGTTGGGGATGAGGATCTACCCATCTTAAAAAGCCTAGAGGGAGAAAAATATAAATTGTGTAATATGCGAAATTGTAAGAAGTGAAGGTGATCTTGTTTAATATATTTATACAAATGGTGCCAAAAGCGTCGACATGCTCCCCCATCCAAATCTAGCCCCAACTCATATTGCCAGTAAAAACTAATCCCCTTGGGACTTTTTGGATCATATTGCTGCAAAATATCATAGAATTTAGAAAAGGGGTGCAGAAGGACCATGGTAGCAATGAGCATCTGTAACAAAGGGTTAGTGTTCCCAGCCCATGGCAGGGGCCCCAAGAAAGAAGAAATCACACTGGCTAACTGTAGGTGTTTAAAAGGATAACAGGTGGGAATACCGAAGAGCGCCTGGACATCACCAACTGGAATGAGCCTACCCGCAACAAGAATGGAGGCCACCATTACTGTTTAAAGAGGTGGGCAAAAGGGAATTGTGTGACTTGCTATATGGAAATGCAGATTTCCAAGAAGCAGTTGAACAGGGTCCTTATAGGGGTTCAACACCCAGATGGGAGTAGATCTGTCAAAGGGCTTCAAGTGACCAGAACATGGGAGAGGTCCTAAGTGGTTTAGGAAGCTCAGAGGGTCTAACAAACAGTAGACTGTCCACAGTGAGACTGTGTAAGCAACAAAGCCACTGTTCTAAGGAAAGCCATAAGGTGCAATAGGAGCCATCTGTGAAAGTAGGGGCCGCGGAGCTCCATCTAAAAAGTTTTCTGCAGTGAATGGTGCAGCAATATAAAAAAAGCTTAGGCACACGTAGACCCCCAAGCTCTTTCCAAACAGTGAGCTTGTAATAAGCCCTCCAAAAGGGCCTTTAGATTCCAAAGAAAATCAGGTAGACAGCTCTGCAAATGTGTAAACCAAATTTTAGAGAGATAGGGAGCTACCATACCCAAGGGGTAAAGGATCCAGGGTAGAATATTTATTTTTAGTACATTCACATTGCCCCATAGGGAAAGAGGGAGAGCACGCCATCTCTGGAGGTCCAACCTGACATCCTGACAGATTGAGGAGAGGCTAAGCTTGACCATTCCAGCAATAGTTCTGGAGATTTTGATCCCTAAATAAGTAAGGACCTTAGGTTCTCAGGCTAGACCCCAGGTCATCTATCCACTGTCATAACACATGAACATTTAGCGACATAACCTTGGATTTTTCCAGATTAAGTGTATAGGCTGCAACCTGGGCAAATCTATCAATTTCCTCCAGGGCAGCCGGAATGGATGTCTGGGGCTCCTGTACATGTAGAAGAAGATCATCCACGTAGGCGGAGATTTTATAACCCTCCCCCCTCCCCCACCTGAATACCCTGGACATCCTGATGATTTTGAATGGATCAAAAAACAGGCTCTAAATATAATTTAAATAGAAATGGGGAGAAAGGACAGCCCAGTCTTTTGCCTTGTAACAGAGAAAAAGAGGAGGAAAACACCCCATTACAGCAGATCCTAGCTGAGGAATGGGAATAAATTACTTTGAGCCAGTCGCAGAAAAGGGGTGGGGGGGGAACCAAACCTCTGAAGTGTGGCAAAAAGAAAAGGCCAAGAAACCCAGTCGAAGGCTTTTTCCGCGTTGAGCGAGACCAAAATCACAGGGGTCTTGGTCTCCCCCAAACGCGGAAAGCAGGTGTAAGATCTTAAGCAGATGATCAGATGACAAGCAGCCAGTGACAAACCCAACCTGCGTCAGGCTGATAAGGAACTCCCAGGTCGGCAAAAGATGATTTGCCAATATCTTGGCCAGAATTTTTATGCCCAAATTTAATAAAGATATTGGGTGGTAGCTCCTGGGGAAGAAGTTCAGGCTTTCCTGACTTAAAGATGACAGTGATCCAGGCCTGTGTGAAGGAATGATCTGTGAAGCCAGAAGAGCAGAGGTAGCTGAATAGTCTAGTCAGGAATGGGGCTAAGATATCTATGGTATCCTTATGAAATCCCACGGCTCACTATCCCGACACTCACCTGCCTGAGCACTATTGCCCAACAGGTGCGGTATCCCGATAGTAATCATCCCGATGCTGAAATATCTGATGGATGTTGACAGAGGGAAGGTAGTGGATGTGACGGGTTGCCACCTTACCCCTGCTGGTGCACAGTAAGGATCAGTTGGTTGGGGCACTTGGCCGAGCTGCTCCGGTGGTGTGCAGGACTAAACCGCAAGCAGCTCGGCCAGCGTGCTTTGTGAGACTCAGGTTCTGGTCTGGGTATTATCTTTTACTGAGCCCCCATAACTAATATATTTTTTACTCCGGGGTCTGCTCCTGCTTGGAGTTTGTTATTTTAGTCATGGGGGGTGTGGGGGTTGGAGTCCCCCACCCGCCGTATTGCCATCCTACTCTTTTGCGTGATGCCCAATATTGTACTGTCAGGCATCCGATCTGTTCAGGGCTGTGATTTTCAGGACTGTAAACTTGGTATTCTGAGCAACAGGACATCCAGTTTCAGTCTACCATAATATATCCGTATCTATAAAGGCAGCGTAGAAGGAGTTATTGAACTCATCTGGGCCGGGAGCCTTATCTTTTGAGAGTTGCTCAATCACTCGGTGAACCTCCAAAGGGGAGAAAGGGGCCTGTAAAATCTCTCAGTAAGCATCAAAGAGGTTGGGCAGATGGATAGAGTCCAGGTATACCTCAATCAGGTCTTCGTCAGAAGAGTCCCCAGCCTCTGGTGTATGAAGATTTTTATAAAATTTCCAAAAAGCATCAGCAATGGCTTGATGTTGAATGAGGAGTTCCCTGCCCTGAGTTGGCTGGAGGCTATGGATCATACGTCTGGTCTCTAGTTATCAAAGTTGGAGAACCAGGAGATGACCCACCATCTCACGCGATTCTAGACAGCAAAATGTAACCTGTTGAAGAGCCAAATTGGCCTGCTCTGCCAAAAGATCATAATACTAAGCCCTAAGACAATGAAGCTGATTCCACTGTCCCAGATCTGAGGCCAAAGAAAGGCGGCATTCAAGTTCGCGGATCTGAGATAAAAGAGAGGCTGTTTTTTCTGCCCGCTGTGTTTTAGCTTTAGAGGCGATACGGATACATTTACCATGAACCACACACTTTGCTGCGCCCCAAAGCATGTCCAAACTCGGAACAGAACCGTCATTTTCCCTGAAAAATGTCTGCATAAAACCAGTAAGAGCTGAAACAAAATTGTTGTCCAGCAAAAGGGTGGAGTTAAACCGCCATGCCCTATTTTGATCCTCTAGCCCCTTTAGCGAATGTTCCACGTAGATCAGTGCATGATCAGAAAGTACCATAGGTAAGTTATCACAAAAGGAAAGGCCTGACAACCCAGAGAAACTAATCAGAAAATGATCAATTTGGGAATACGATTTATGAGGAACTGAGAAATGAGTGAATTGTTTATCCCCCAGAAGCAAAATGTGCCATAGGTCACTGAATCCAAGTGACTTTATTCGGTCCTGCAGCCCTCGTTGAGCTGGAGAGAGACCCTTTTGGGGGGTCCTGGATCTAAGTCTGGAGAAAGAACCAAATTCTAATCACCTCAGAGTACAATAGGAAGATGAGAAAAGGGTAACAAGTGAGCCAAACGCTGAGAAAAGAAGGTTGGGGAGTCGGCGTTAGGGTCATAAACCACCCCCAAAGGAGTTCCATAAGGCCCAGGTGCCCATGAACCAGAAGAGAATGACCCTTCAAGTCTCAATAATCTTGTATTAGGTGGAAAGTCATACCCAGTGTACCAAAAGCACCACACCTTCCTTTTTACTACTGACCCCCACTCCAAACACCTGTCCTACCCACTCCCTTCAAAAATAGGAAATGTTCTCTCGCTTAAGGCACATTTCTTGCAAAAATACCACCGCCAGCAGGTATTTCTTGAGATGGCACAAAATCATGTGCCGCTTACGCTTTTTATTAGCCCCCTTAATGTTCCAAGAGATGAATTTAAGGATAGTCCCCATATCCGAAACCTAAAACAGAAAACAACAACAACCCTGGACAGACAAGTAGCAAGATGTGACAGTACTCTCCCATATTGTGGTCCGGGACCTTCCTGCTACCCCAACTTACCCCATCTAAACACCTTCAAGAAACCAAGCAGTGACCCCAACATTCGGTAGACTGTACAGTAAGAACTGAGGCTTCCAGCAACCAAAAAAACACCCCCCCACCCAAGAAAACTCCGTACATAGTAAATGCATGAAAATATCCCATGTACCAAACCTACTAACCCCCAGTCCCAAGGACTGCATCTTCTCAGTTAACAGACCCATGATGAGCATAACCCACCAAGCCAAAGAGGTCCACTCCCGCCCCCATGACATGCCCCATAAATTCTGTAAACATTATAGGATTCTAAGTACGATGTAAGCAGTCAGGGAAGTCCCCCCCCCAAATGGAATTCTGTATTGAACATTACAATTTTTTTATAAAACTTGTGGTTAATCACAGCTTGAAGTCCCGTTGGCGCTGTTTTAATTGGCACGGTTTTGATCAGCTACCGAACTTAGAACATTTTTAATTATAGTTTTTTCAACTGGAAAAGTAACTCTCAACCCCCCTAAAAATTATGTGTTTTCCTATTTTTTTGATCATGTTCTCAACTGTTTTTTCTTGTTTTTTTTTGGGGGGGGGTCATGTGTCACCAAGCACATGCACTAAATTTTATGCATGTGCTAAGTTCATTAAAGTCAGTCTTGATGGTTTTTCTTTTTAAGAAAATCAGTTTTTTTCTAAATAAAATACTATTTTTTTTGGAAAGTCAATTCAGACATCTAATTAGACCATCTTCTGACAAACCACAGAAGTTTTAACCTTTAATTTTAGCTGTTTCACATTTTCAGCTTTTTAACCTTTTTTTCCAAATTTAAGTCAGAAAGTTGTGTTTTTTTCAGCTATTTTTTCAAGTTGTCTGTGCAGCATGATATTTTAAAACTTTAAACCCTTAGAACTTAAAAACAAATTAAAATGTAATTTTAAAACCCACAAATAGCACTTTCTTTGAACAAACTAACAAACCAGTAAGTATGCATAATTTAACTCTGCCGAGTTTTCTTATTGCTATGTGATTTTTACATAAATTCACTAGTTACATTTGAAACTGCCAACCAATGTTTGTTAAAATTGTCAAAACATTTTCCCCAGGACTGAGGCTGGGCATATCTCATATGAAATGTGTCCTAGGGGCTAAGATGGCTGAGATATACCATATAAAGTAAGCCATCAAAAAAAATGTTTTGACACAAACACTAACACAGCCATAACATAGAGCTGCTACCACACCTGTATAATAATCACATACAAAAAGGACAGGAGTGACTTGTGAGACCACACACAGACTACCGTGCCCACCTCTGGGTACCAAACACTATAAAAGGAAAAAAAATTAATTGAGGGAGTTCAAAGAAAAATAACAAAAAAGATCAATGGAATGGAAAACAGAGACTATGGAGAAAGGCTGCAACAACTTAACCTTTACTCCATGAAGTATAAGTAACTTTGTGGAGGCCTATGCTTAACACATAACGCCATCAGGGAACCTTTCCTCCTGGAAACTCATGGCTTGGAAAGAAACCTCACCAAAGTTCAAACTAGGTCACATAGTTTCAAATTAAAAGGTGACACTTGAACTCATAGAAGGAGTCAATGGTTTTCACAGAGGGTAGTGAATCCATGGAATGCTCTTCCACGCACAATAGTTGAGAGCAAAACTATGAACAATTTTAAAAAACATTTGAACTTATACATGGGTAAAAAAAACAATAGAATACCACTAGACAATCACCACACCCTCAGGTGGCAAGCTCAAATAAAAGGCCTCTGCCTCCTGAGCAAGTACACCACTATGAAACTTGGAGCTGTGACTTATAGTACAAGAGTATTGCTCTGAGGGGGGAAAGGTGATAAGACAATGGATCATGGTGCCTGAAGCCAAGAGGCATTATTGCCACTCAAGGTCACTTTTTCAACCCAAGGGAGAGTAGTTTTCCTTTACTGGCTGATAACTCCAGTCCATGTGTGTTTTGTAAACCTTTTCTAATGACAGATTCGTACTGCTTTTTCTGCAGCTTGAGACAAATTTCCTGTTTCTGTTTGAGTGTAGCCTTTTTCTGTTAACTAGCAGCTACATTAAGTGAGCTCAAACTACTCTTAACAAGCAGCAGTAGCTTTTAAGAAGCAGATGTACTACAGCAACTTTAATCTGTTTTCGCACACCAACCAGGTTAAGGAATGTGCTGGTGCTGCTCATGCTAAGAAGACCATTAACTGGTTTGATGGTAACAATTAAGAGACTAGTGATTGCTGCCATAGCAAGAGGGCTAAAATCACAATCTAAGTTGGGGCAACTGACTGTGTTTTAACCATTCAGATTGCATGATGCTATCCAAGGATTAAAAAAATAGTTACAATTCCAGTTGCTAGCAAAATACGAATGTACTAGTGGGGCATGGGTGAGTGGGTGAGATGGAACAGTTTGAGAAGGAAATGGTTCACAATGGCATTGTCTGTGAGGCAGAGCCGTTCCTGCTATGTAAACATAGTTCTTGTATTTTTCTATTGACTGCACCATTTACTTTAAATAGTTATGGGTCTTATTCCTATTTGTTCTGTCCTACATGCCCGAACCTTCAGAAATAGAAAATCTGACCAAAACACACCTACATCTACTATAAGAATGGAAACAAGGCAGACTCATAGTATGTGACATTCTGGAACTGCTGTAATATACTAAAAGGACAGGGAATATAGCCCTTCCCAGAATAGTTAAAACAATGCCCATACAACTTTTTAAAATTTGTATGAATAAGACAGGTAGTAGTTTCTAGTTACTGTAGTTTTATTGCAAGGGACAGAGTAAGAAAAGTCTAAAATTGTGTTGAATTTGCACTTAGCTTTCCCTTTCATTTTAGTACAAAGCCAATCTCAGTTGTGCTGTAAATGTGTATTTTTAATTTTACAAATGTTTTACAAATATTGATATGCACTGCTTAGACCCACTCCTGAAATATTGCCTTGTGTTCTCTCTCCCCAGGCTAGTGGTCTAGTGGGCACATTAAAAAGGGGATCATGTGATCTTGGGGGTGGTTGGTCTAGCACATGGCTCAAAAATGCACCCCCTGCAGCTAGATCTTGTGCAGTGCTTGGCATCAGCCTTGCGAGGTAGTGCCAGTGCTACAGCTAGTGCCAAAGTGTGGGGGGACAGCAGGGTAAAGGGGCAAGAAAATTCAGAAATGAGGGAGAGAAGAAAAAGGAAAACTGTGTCTACTGTCCTTTCCTTAATAAAAGTTGAATCAAACTAATTCGCTTATATCTAGAAAAATCCTAAATATAATTTTTTATCAAGACAGTGACCAGACAGCTTGGGCTTCCCAATTTTCTTTCCTTAATTTGCTGCATCAGAATACCTTACTCATCTATATATGTATTGCAAAAACCATCATTAATCCATCACTTAGGGTTGCCGCAACAAAAGTAGGGGAATGTGGTGTTAGGGTTTCCAGCCCTAACACCCCACCCCCACCCTGCACAGACTAAGAGGCATCTGGGGGCTGCATTGGGGTCATCAGCACTCACACTCACCCCATTCCATTAGGAAATAAGCTGGGTGGATATAGTATAGAAGAATGGAGTGTTAAGGCTTATGACCCCCAATGCCACCCCCGATACCTCTTGGCCTGTGCAGTGTGGGAGTGGGGTGTTAGGGGTGGAAACCCTAACACCACATTTCCTTACTTTTGTTGTGGCAATCCTAACTGATGCATTAACAACATTTTTTGCAGCTTATTTCCTTACTTTTTTAGATAGTATAATCATATCCTAAGTTGTTTGTGGGAGCACAGGACACTTTGGGCCCTGCATTCCCAATTCTCCATAAATGTGTATATGTACATAACTGTGGAAGCGCTGGGCCCTCCATGCCCTGTGCTTCCATTTATAATACAAGAGTGATGAAACTGTCAGCATATCCATGTTATTACCCCACCTGATGTACCCAGTGCAGAAAATATTCAAATCCCCAACAAAATGTCATCCTATGCAACTGCAACACCATTCTGTGCCACAGGTGTGAAAATACATTTTGGTCAGGATTTGAAAAATGACAGCTGTGACATACATCTGGTGGTGTAATAACAAGTCTATGTTAAAAATTTGGTGTGAAAATATTTAAAATTTACAACATTACGAGCATGTGTAGTGCAATTGCAATGAATTGCCATAACGCAGCCATTTTTTTGACATTTTGGCCCCGCATTTTCAACACGGCCTTTTGCAGACCCAATCTCATGAACAATATGACTGTCATTACACAAATCCTGGCCAAAAGGCGAATTTGACAAGTGACCATGAAATCACCTTTCCGCCAGGAGCTACGAAATGATGGTCCTATTGTTCATAAGGCAGTGTCCCCAAAAGGCCATGTTGAAAATTTGGGGTCAAAATCTTCAAAAACAACTGAGTTATGCAAAAAAGGTGACACCCCCATTGAAATACATTGAACAGCATTTACCTTAGTTTCTCATATTGCAACCGTCAGTTCCAGCAGTAAGACTTGTCTCTGATTGGGAGAGCAGATCATGAACCTGGGACCTCTTCAAGTGAGTGAGGGTGTGTGGGGTGTCAAGGGGGGTGTGGGAAGGTAGATGCACAGTGAGAGGTCATTTGGGATGTGTGGGTGTGATAGGCAATGGAAATTTTTAAAAGGTCAAAAAACAGCTGGCCCGGTGGTGCAGAGGGTTGAGGCACTGGCGCCTTACCTCTCCCATGCCAGCGACCTGGGTTCGGCAGGGGGAAGGAGAGGATTGAGCATCTGGAGGACTGCTCTCCTCTCTGGTGGTGGGATAGGGGGACTCATCACTCGGCAGCGACCTCCAGTGGAGACTGGAGGCACTGTCTGAGCATTCACTGAAAGGGGACACTGAAAAACAGGAAAAATAGCACCTGATGCGAGTGGCTTGATGGCCGTCCACAGTTTCGCCTCGGCACCTGCCTGGATCCGTGTTCCATGGGGAGTTGGGGGCGCCCTGTGGCCTCACTGTGGGGGGGGAAAAGCCGCAGGAGTCAGGGTGGTAGAGGCAGGATGTCCCCAGAGCAGGATGCGAGGACAAGGTAGGGGAGCAGGTCAGGAGGCCAAGGAGGGAAAAAATAGAAACAAACAAAAAAAAGGTCAAAAGACATTGAGGGATGGTTTTCTTATTTTCAGGGCAAAAATGGACATGAGAGGGTGGGGGGATACCACTAATTGCCAACAAACAAATAATGGAGCATTTGAGGGTGGGGGTACCACTAGACAGCAGAGATAAAGCTGGGAGGCTTATGGACTGCCATGAAACATCAAAGGTGGTGGTTATAAAAAATAAGGATATATATATATATATATATATATATATATATATATGTTTGATATGACATGGCCTGACTGAAGATATCATATTTATCTTCACAAGAGGCCAATGATATCTCACAGTGGTGAAGCCACAGTGAGATATCTGATGTCATTGGCCTCGAGTGAAGATAAATATGATATCTTCAGTCGGCCCATGTCATGTTCTGTTTATATAACAGATGTTTTGGGCTCCTGGGCACTGCAAGTCCCCACATTTGCCTTTAACCTGATTCGTCACCTAGAGGTTTGGAAATCCACAGAGAGTTTTGGACTCCCTTTCTGGTGACTTACTATATTTTATCTTCCCCAAATTGCCCATAGTCTCAAAAGAAAATATACATTTGGATTAAAAGGTATCTAGTTGATCCTGCAATTTGTGTTGATTTTAAAGTACTTGTTTAAGTTTTATGCCTGTCAGCACTTTCACTTTTCGGATTGGTATGGCAGCGCAAAAGCGGCATCAGTGATCCATTGTCAAGCACTCTGTACTAAAAAATGAAAAGAAAGCGTCGTCTTTTTCATAATCCCAACTAATTTATTTGAAAGGGCCACTGACTGTAGAGAAGAGAGAACAGGCAAAGCGAGTCAGCGGCAGAGTACTAGATGCAAGGCCGAGAGAGTTGCTAAGGCAACGCCTCTCTCGCCATGCCTACTACCCTGAAGCTGCTGACTCGCTCGTTGTTCACTCTCCTCAGTCGGCGGTTCCTTTCAAAAAAAATCGAGTGGTGTTATGAAAAGAGGATATCTTCTTTCATTTTTTAGTACACAGTTCTTCTGACAACAGATCACTGATGCCGCTCGGCTGCGCTACATACGAATACATACTGACTTGCTCGCTGTTATCTCTCCTCAGTCCACGGTTCATTTCAAAAAAAGCAAGTGGGGTTATGAAAACAGGACGTCTTGTTTCATTTTTTAGTACAGAGTGCTTCTGAGAACAGAGCACTGATGCCGCTCGGCTGCGCTACATATGAATACAAACAGTGAAAGGGCTAGATGTCAGTCTACTGTCAGGGGACTATTTCAAAGAAAAAAAAGTGAGTACTATTATGAAAACGTACACAGCTTTTAGTTTTAGAGTACAGAGGGGCATCATTTAAACCAGTGTCAGCACATCACTGACATCACTGGCTAACACCATGAAAAGTGAAAGTGCCTAGTTGAAATGATGACACAAATGGCAGGATCAACTAGGTCAGTTTCGAAATAACGTATAGGAACGTGGAGATATCAATATCATCTTCACTGGCTGTCTGAGATATCAATTTTTACACATGAAGTTATCCCAAAACATAAGTTGTATAAATATATATATATTATGGTAGCACGGTAGTGTTACCATAGTTAGGGTTGAGTAGCACTTTTAAGGTTAAAGGGTCAAATTTGCACCTTAATAACTTTGCCACTGTTCAACAGATTTGCCTGAAATTTGGTAAGCATGATTGGACATGGTAGATCTTGGGATCTGCTAAGTTTCGTACCAGTTGAATATATGGCTGCAGAGTTATTAAGCAACAACCAATTGCACAATTACGCTGTTTGGAGATTTCTTTGCTCTCGGCTACAGGTCGCACAGTTTGTGCGACTGGTCCGAAAACTTCAGGAAACGTGCGGCCAGGGTCCCCAATGTGTGTCTTGAAGATTTCATGAAAAAATATTGAACAGTTCAAAAGGTATTCAAAAAACAAGTTCCCATTATAAGTCAATGAGAAAAGTTAACAAAATATTCAACACTTTCGTAAATGCACTTTTTAGTGTTGCAAATGGCCCTAGTAGTGTCGCAAATCCACCATTTTGTTTTCAGTTGGTGATCAGGAAAATGCTTGGCATTTAAATTTGGGACCCTCTAGGGACACAATTCTTTATGTGTTCACCTAGTCGGACCCTGTGGATGCTAGCCATGTCTTTATTTTGGGGTTAAACACCCCAGAAATATGTTTTTCAAATTTCTGGAAACAGTAGTGTCACAAAGTAGTGTCGCAAGCATGACACTTTCACAAATTTTTGCGAAAAGTGTCGCAAATTGCGACAGTACTTTTCAGGCTATGGCCAAAATGACAGGAATTCTTTGCCACCCTGCTGCAAACAAACGGTTTGGTCTTTTGGGCTGAAATTTGGTGGGAAGACAGCCAGCATCTCACAGATGTGCCTTTTGGTGGTTTGGTGAAAAAATATTGCATGGCTGCAAAGTTACGGTACTCCAAAGTTGGCATTTTTCCCCATAGACTAACATGGTGGCGTATGCCACGCATTTCGGGACTCGTATCTCGAAAACGATGCGAGATACAGATTTTTTGTTGTGGGCTACACAGTAAAAACCTAGCCAGGAAAATCAAGATTTTTGTGAAATTTAAATTTTATTTCTACGTTGTGCGGTTGCTGAGATATTAGCAATTAAGTACTTCCAATGCTCGTTTTAAGCTTCGATCCCCATTACAATGCATACATTCTTTGTACACACTGTGTTTATGTATGCACCTGTTTGGCAAAAACAGGGTATGCACTTTTGTTACTGTTACAGTTACTGTTTCCACTTGTGTTTATGTCCCCGTTTGCATTACCGTTCCCGTGTACGCCACCATGTGCGTTACGCTGTGCGTTGTCATTCGCACTTGTGTTTTCGTTACTGTTACCATTTGCGTTTCCACTACCGTTTCTGTTTGTGTTTTTGTTTGCATCACCGTGCGCATTGCCATTTACATTTCCGGCAGCCCTTTCATTTGTGTTTCCGTTTTTCCTTCGTTTTGCGTCTTCCTTGCTGTTACTGTTACCATTTGCGTTTGCAATTGCGTTACTGTGCCCGTGTGCATTATGGTTTGCGTTTCCATATGTGCTTGCATTTTCTTTTGTGCTTCTGTTTCCTTTGCTGTTATTGTTGCTGTTACCATTACCATTTGCATTTACAATTGCGGTACCATGCCTGTGCGCATTATGGTTTGCGTTTATGTGTGCGCTTGCATTCGCATTTCCATTTCTGTTCCCTTTCGCGTTCTTTTTGCTGTGACACTTAACATTTCCATTTAAAATACCACTGCCATCACTGTTCGCATTACCAGTTGCATTATCATACGTGCTTCAATGTCCATTTGTGTCACTGTTCGCTTCGCGTCACTTTGCGCTTGCGTTTCTATTAATGCTTCCTTTACCATTTACGTTTGCATTACCGTGTGCGCCACTGTTCATGCTTCTGTTTGCATTGCTGTTCCTGTTACTATGTCACCGCCGCTGCATTACATTCACTATTTCTCATCATCATTCTCAAAAAGAAGGGAAATCAGAGGCAAAAAACTCCATTTAATGCATTAGTTAGGGTTGTTCCACAGTGACAAGTGAGGAAATTCGGTGTTAGGGTTGAAAGCCCCTTAGACCCCAGCCCACCCCCAACTGGCATCGGGGTGCGTTGGTCGTCGGTCTAACTCTCTGCCCCATTCTCCTATACCTCTGCTTAGTCACACATGTGATGGGGTGAGAGTTAGCTGACGACAACGCACACCCCGATGCCGGTTGGGGTGGGCTGGGGTCCAACCTAACACTGAATTTTCTCGCTTTGTCGCCATGGAACAACCCTAATCTAATGCATTAATGGTGTTTTTGCTCTAATATATATATATATATATCTATAAATATATAAAAGACAAAGAACCTCTGTGCGCAAACACTGAGGCAAGGGTTACCCCAAAGGACATTTGGCTGGGAAGCCAAGTTTCAAGAAAATACAAAATCACACATGCCCACACAATGCAAAGCATCATGGGCTGCATATGCAAATCACCACAGAATGTTATGCTGGTCCAACCTTAAGCAGAATTGCATGGTGCCGAAAGGCCTCTCACACACAGTTTGCAAAGGGTGCTAACAGAAGACATAGATACGTGTTTCGTCCTACTAGGACTCATCAGTATGCCTCATCTGTTTGACACCCCAGTGGAATGGACCAGCTACCCTAAGGCAGTGTGCCTTGGATATGTTGTGGTGAACCCATTAAAATAAAAAACTATTTAAAAGACAAAGAACCTCTGTGTGCAAACACTGAGGCAAGGGTTACCCCAAAGGGCATTTGGCTGGGAAGTCAAGTTTCAAGAAAATACAAAATCACACATGCCCACACAATGCAAAGCATCATGGGCTGCATATGCAAATCACCACAGAATGTTATGCTGGTCCAACTTTAAGCAGAATTGCATGGTGCTGAAATGCCTCTCATACAGTTTGCAAAGGGTGCTAACAGAAGACATAGACACGTGTTTCGTCCTACTAGGACTCATCAGTATGCCTCATCTGTTTGACACCCTAGTGGAATGGACCAGCTACCCTAAGGCAGTGTGCCTTGGATATGGGTTCACCACAACATATCCAAGGCACACTGCCTTAGGGTAGCTGATCCATTCCACTGGGGTGTCAAACAGATGAGGCATACTGATGAGTCCTAGTAGGACGAAACACGTGTCTATGTCTTCTGTTAGTACCCTTTGCAAACTGTGAGAGAGGCCTTTCCGCACCTTGCAATTCTGCTCAAAGTTGGACCAGCATAACATTCTGTGGTGATTTGCATATGCAGCCCATGATGCTTTGCATTGTGTGGGCATGTGTGATTATATATATATATATATATATATATAGATACATATATAGATAAAAATTAAAAAAATATGTGTATTCAGGGTGGGGGTGCCACTAGACACCAGGAATGCTTATGGGGGCTTCCACTGAGAACCCATATTACAAAACAAAAAATCCTTTTTTGACAGTTTATTAGGGACTTAGTTGCTGTACAAATACTTTTCCACCAGGCCATTTCCTTTTCTGCCATTCTTTTTTGTCATGGCGAAAAAGGAAATCAGCTAGCTGAAGAGGATTTAAATCCTTTTTTGCTAGACACTTCCTTTTTTACCATCCTTTTTCATCATGGCAAAAACAGAAATGGGCTGGTGAAAAAGGATTTTGGACTTAGATTTTTTTTAAATCCTTTATCATCAGCCGATTTCCTTTTTCACCATGAGAAAGAAGGACTCGCGAAAAAAGAAAATAGCAAGTGACAAAAAAGGAACTGAATACTTTAAAAATTTTTCAACTTCAGCTTCAACTTTTTTGCTCCCCTTCATAGGTCTGCCCCTGTGGAGATGGTTCGATACCGCCCATTACGGGATGTGTGCCCTGAAGACCTGATGGCAGTGTTGTCCCTCTCAGAGTTTCCGACTGCCAGCATGGATCCAGAGGCCATGGTCTTGGCATAATCAGGCCATTTCCTTGGCCCTGGATGCAATTGCTCCTGTCCGTGTTCATCCCCTCTCTCTTTGCCCTCGGGCCCCATGGTTTGATGGGTCCTTGAGGGAGTTGCGACGTATGGGCCGACGGTTAGAGCGTCGTTGGAGGAAATCTGCTCTGGATGCCTACCGCCTTAGTTTGGAGGAGCATTATCAGCTCTATCAATCAGAGATCTCCCATAAGAAGGCAGAATTCCTGTCCAGGAGATCTCTGTTGCTCAGAATCGACCAGCTCAGCTCTTCAGAACTGTGGACAGGCTGTGCAACGCAGCCTGTCTCCAGCTCCGTCGAGCTTTTTCACAGAAGGAGTGTGATGAGATCGCTCAATTCTTTGCGAATAAGGTTGCCGACATCAGATCCGAGATCCATCCAACACACTCTAAGGGGGAAGCTTTTGGTTGGCATTTGGCCGTGAAACCCTCTGTCTCCTGGTGTTCCTTTGACCTGCTGACATTCAGTGATATTGTGCGGATGATCCAGGGGATGCGCCCTACGTGCTGTAGTTTAGATCCGGGCCCTACCTCCCTAATTTTGGGTTGTATTGAGATCGTTGGCCTGTTTCTGGTTCAAATTATCTGGTGCTCCCTAGAATTGGGTGAGTTTCCTAGCTCCCTAAAGGAAGCAGTGGTGACTCCTTTGAAGAAGGCTTTGGACCCAGATGTTTTTTCCAACTACAGACCGAACTCAACCCTTCCCTTTATTGGGAAGGTTATTGAGAAGGTAGTGGCAAACCAGCTGGAGGACCATTTGACCATCCACAATATCTATGAACCTCTCCAGTCTGGTTTTCGTAAGAGGCATAATACCGAGACTCCTCTGGTTCGGGTGCTCAATGATCTCCTGATGGCTAGAGATCAAAGGAACCGTTCCATCTTGGTCCTCCTGGATCTCTCTTCAGCTTTTGACACTGTAGACCATGGGGTCTTGCTCGAACGCCTGGAGTCCATCTGCGGTCTGTCTTGTACAGTGCTCAGATGGTTTTCATCTTTTTAATCTGGGAGAACGCAGAGAGTTGTGTCGGGGATTTTTTCCTCAGACCCTTTCCCTCTGCATTGTGGTGTCCCCCAGGGTTCGGTGCTTTCCCCCCATGTTGTTTGCAGTGTATATGCTGCCCCTTGGAGACATTGTAAGAAGTTATGGGCTGAGGTTTCACTGCTATGCTGATGATACCCAGCTCTACCTGTCTTTTGGCCCCGACCAGGTTAGTGCTCTCTCGGTATTTAATAGCTGCCTCGCTGAAATCCAGGACTGGATGAATGTAAGCTGGTTAAAGTTGAACGCCGGTAAGACTGAGGTCTTGGTTGTGGATCCGGGACGTGGGACAGGTAGGTTGGGGTCTGGTCAACCCTCTGGCGTATTGCTGGGGGGGGAAGGGATCTGATCCTTTCCTCTGAACGGGTGCGTAACCTGGGTGTGGTACTTGACGGGCTGACCCTTCGTCATCAGGTGTCAGCAGTCGTTAAGTCCGCATTTTACCATCTTAGGAATATTGCCAGGGTGAAACACCTTGTTCTGTCCAGCGATTTACCCGTGTTGATCCATGCCTTCGTGACATCTCACCTTGACTATTGCAACTCCCTTTACTTGGGGCTCCCTGGGGTTGATATCCGCCGCTTGCAGCTAGTGCAGAACGCTGCTGCAAGGTTGATGATGGGGGTGACGAGAAGGACACATATCACCCCTGTGCTGCGCGATCTGCACTGGCTGCCTATACAGTGGCGGATCACCTTTAAAGTAGGTCTTTTGACCTTCAAAGCCCTGCACGGACTCGGCCCCGACTACTTGAAAGAGCTTCTGGTTCCTTACCGCCCCTTGCGACAGTTCCATTCAGCCGACGAGGGGTTGCTAGATGTTCTGAGGGTTATATTGAAGTCCTCTGGGGCTAGGACCTTTGGTTTCGTGGCCCCTACCCTCTGGAACTCTCTGCCTCGCCGGCTTAGAGAATGCGCGACCATGGAAACCTTTAAATGGGATTTCAAGACTTTTTTATGGAACAAGGCTTTTACTGATTGATGCTGTTTGTATTGTCGATTTTATTTGTATATTCTGATTTTATGACTTATTTGTACAGCGCCTTGGTTTTGGAACGGCACTAAATAAATAAAGTTATTATTATTATTATTAAAAATAACATTTGGAGACCGTAGAACATATAAAAAATGTACAGTAGAGCTCATCAACTCCCGATGAGCAAGATACATGTTTGGATGTCAGTAAAAGACATCCCTTGGCAGAGTTGTGACACTTTGTTTTGGCCAGAAATAAAAAAACAAGATAGCGGCTCATGAAAAGGGAATTTTTTTTGATGAAAAAGGATTGGCCGCTCAAGAGAAAGGATCCTTTTTCAACAGAACAAAATCGTTTTTTCATTCCTTTCCTCTATCCAAAAGAGTGAACTGAGCATGCTCAGAACTCAAATTTTAAAATGAAATAGCTTTGGAATGGATTAATATGTTTTCACCAAACCAATGCAGACACTTTCTACCCTGAAAATTTCAGACCAAATCTCCAAACCATTTGGCTGCAGCTTGATGTAAAAAAACAAAAAAGCACAACAAAAGGTGAATTTAACACTTTTTCTCTATGTGCTACTCAAAAACTGCCAAGTCGACCAAAATGAAACTTGGCATGTCAAGAGATCTACCCCACATGACTGTGCATGCAAATTTTTGTGCAAATCCTTTGAACAGTTGCAAAGTTATTAAAGCACAAAATGTGAGGTTTAACATTAACGTACCTGTCCAAGCCTAACTATAGTGGCGCTACTGTGCCACTATACTTGCTTTTTAATTTACTTGTTTATTTATTTCAAAAGTTTCACCCAAAAAGATATACTGAGCTGGCAACAGCTCATTTCCAGATGTATCCTGGGGGGAAGGGGAAAGGAGGACAATGAGGAAACTGTGGCAGACTGCATTTCATTGGGGGTTGGTGAAGTCTACAAATTAAGAAACCACATACAGAACACCTTGTACCTTGCAAAAAAGGGCAGAATTGTGCATATAGGGCGCAATAATCCAAAGGCAAAATTACTACTTTGGGGTGGAGGAACTGGTGGTAACAGAACAGGAAAGAGACCTGGGGATCACTATTTGGGACAACCTGAAAGTCCGGAGTCAGTGTGACAGAGCAGTAGGAAAGGCAATTAGAATGCTGGCATGCATAGGGAGGGGATTCACAAGCAGGAGGAGGGAGGTGATCATGCCACTATACAAAACCATGGTCAGACCACACATGGAATATGGGCTTCAATTCTGGAGGCCATACCTGCAAGGTGACAAGGACAGACTGGAGAGGGTCCAGAGAAGAGCAACCAAAATGGTAAGGGGGCTGCAGGGGAAGTCATATGAGGAGAAACTGGGAGAGCAGGGCCTGTACATGCTGGAGGAGAGGGGGGATATGGTGGAGACATTCAAGTACTTGAAGGGCATAAATATGGTGAGGGTCGACAGCATCTTCAGAATGAGTAAGAACAATTCCACTAGAGGGTATACCTATAAACGGGGGAGAGATTCAGAGGGACAACAGGGAGGTTTTTACTGAGAGGGTGGTGCAGCCATGGAACAGACTGCCGGAACGGGTGGTGGGGATGGATACAGTAGACAAATTCAAAAGAGCCTGGGATACGTAAATGGGCCTAACTGGCAGGGAGCAGGCTGGGAATGGAGGGCAGTGGTCTTACTAGAGGAGGGGGTTTTGGACAGACTGGGTGGGCCGTGGGGTCCTTTTCTGCAGACAGGATTCTATGAATCTCTGATATTTGTAATATGTATCGGGGACTGAAACACCCTTCATTACTTGCACCAAGTTAGGAACAATAACAGTTCTGTTTCTGATTCATTATTCCCCCATCACCTCAAATAGCAGCCCATGCTCAGGTGCACCAGGTGTGGCTGTCCCTTTTTAATGGTCCACAAACACTGTGCAGACTTACCTTGTGATACTCTACAAGATCTGCCAGTGATGTATGCTGCATTTGATCAACACCAAGGAGGCTGTAGGACCCTGCTGAGGCATCTATGAGGTAATGCCGAATTCCTTCATCAGAGCGATAAGAAAGGACATAGCCTAAAATTTTCTCACTAACTCTGATCAGGAAGCTTCCCGTCACTTTTGGGTTTAGCAGTTCTTCTGCTTCCTGACGAGATATAATACCTGTGTCACAAAAATAAAATAAATGCTGTAAGAAAGCAAATTATTTGTTTTTGTCAGCCTGTGGTTGCCCTTATTTATGAAGGAAGAATTTCAAAGCATGGTTACAGCACATTAAAATCAGTTCTTGAATGTCATGCCAAAAGGCAGTTTATCTCAGGTAGCTTGCCTACAGTGGTTGTTTGAGTGCAGAGCTGTGAACCTGGAGACCCAGGTTTGAATCCCACATCTGTTACTCCCTGGGTGACCCTGAACAAGTCACAAATATTCTGTCTGTCTTTATTTGACCCCTGACCTTTCCTTGACCTCTCTGTACATTGACTAATGGCTGCTGCCAGCTGTTCGTGGATTGCAAAGCACTTCAGGATTCAGTGTCTATGGAAGGTGCTGTGTCAAACCACATTCATTTCCTTTCAATGTAAAAGCTTTCTGGGTCACAGATAGTTTCTTTGTCAGGGTGTGTCTGATTGTGGTCCACTGTTTGTCTGAGAGGTGTTCCTGATCTTTATGTCAGAGGGTCAAGTGATAAGGTGTAAAGTAAGCAATAAAAAATGACAGAGTTCCATAGTAGTGTCATGAACGCAAGCCATGGGGCAGTAGGGACAGCCTCCATTACTGTAGTGCACAAGTGTATAATTCCGTAGAATTTTGCAAAATTCCCTGAAATTCTTTAGAATTCCACCTGGGGTCTGAATAGTCCTTTTTACTGTTAAAAACTGTGAAAAATGGGAAATTTCTGCAATTGATATGGAATTCCATAAAAATGGCAACTCTCCTCAGTTTCTGTAGGTTTTCTGCAGAACGTTTCCACAATTTAACAAAAATACTCCTGGTTTACTTAAAAAAAAAAAAAAAAAACAACTCACAGTTCATTTGGTGGAATTCTATGGAATTCACAGCACAATTCCACAGAGCTTTTTGGAAGTGGAATAGCAGTTCTACTGGAATTCACATTGCACACATGACTCATCTCCAACCCATTTTAGCCTTGTCATCTGTGTCACACATGTACTGTACCCAGGAGACCAGGAAAACTGCTTCCCTAAACCAGAAAAAAAATGGAGCTGTAGGGTGCTGTAGAGTCAGTACCACCCCCATGCTGTTCCCAGACCTTGGTTTCCCATATGGCAGCACATAGTACTACCAACCTGGTAACTGTACCCCAGCTTTTGAAAACTTGTCAGACTGTAAGTTTGCTAAAAGTTGTAAAAAAAAAAATAAAAAATAAATAACACACTATGAAGTGCCATTGTTTTGAAGTGGAACATGTCTCTTTAAATGACAAAGAAGTTTCAGATGGGTCCTGGGTATTTTTACTGGCATAATGGTTCAACAGTTTTCTTCTTTTCTTAAGATGCATCACTGCCATATAAAATGTCCACATACCATGGAACCAAGGTGCTGTTTTGTTTGTGTGTTTTTCGTACCCAGCTTGCATAGGAATCTGCTCTTCTTTGAACCATCGGGCAATTTCTTCTTGACTAGATTTTGACATGGACCTCTTTATTCCTGGTTTCCTGTAAATACCAAGTATAAAAACTCAGATTGTGCGGTGACAAATATACCAGACAGATTGCAGCCTTTAAGCAAGGGACCTACAATATTGTATATGTTTTGTAGTCGTTAAATTCCTGCTCAAATACTATGTTCACTAGAAAGACTATTATAAAAATATGCAAACCTCTCAGGGCCTGGACTTTCACTGAACCCAGCAAGTTTGCCAGCTTGAATTGTTTAGTTTGAGTTCAGTGTTTCAATGCATAATGCTTATCCCTTTCACTAATAGCTGCCTTTAGGAGGAAGACATAAAAGGAGAACCACAAAAAAGGGCAGAAACAAAGCCCTCAGCCTCTGATGCCCCACCCCTGCCTCCAATCACTGCACTTTGACAATGATTGGGATGCCTCATTCTCCCCAGAACCCAGATACCCCACACACTTAAGTGTTTGCTATGACAGGGAAGATCCATGCTGTGTCTGATCCCTCCGTTCCTCGCGGCTGCCTGCCCTGGCAGTCAACCCCAGGCCTTTTTAAATGTAATCTTTAAACTCTTAAAACTCTTGAGCCCTCCCCAGCAGCCCACAGCAACTTCCCAGTCTCATCACTCTCACTACCCTTCCCAGAGCTGATCTACCCTCCTACGGTAGGGTCATGGGGATTACCCTTCCCCATCGATGACTGAATCCAGTGGGGCAGGCAAACAGTCTGAGGTGTGGGAGTATCCCTAAACTCACAGGTTCATGCACTTCTTGTTTTCTACTCCATAGATCATCAGCATCACAGGCTTCAGGGTGTACTTATGCAGGCATACTCACACAGAATCAACCATGTACCACCCTCCCCTACAGCTAAACCTGCATTTCCACATGTGGCCACACAGGTGGCTTTTGCATGATGGAGTAGGAAACACTCTTTCCCCCTGGAGCAAACTAGCAACTTCTGGGATGCTCCAGTCCTCTCCCACCCACCAATGTCCTGGTCTCATTACTTAACCCATGATGCTGGCATTGTGAGCAGCAATACTTACACTTTGCAGTTCAGCAAGCCTGCTTAGCAGGGATATGAATCCAAGTTATAAATGTCTGGGGGTGGGTCTTCCTGGGACCATCTGGTGTTACCCTGATCTGTAGCTGTCTGCATTGGAGAATCAAACAAGTGAACTACACTACTGCTGTGCTGCACTGTCAGGCCTCACTCACCTTGCATAGAAGCTAAAACAGGAAATGTGCAAGCTAGGCACTTGCAAATTAATAATTTATTTATAAAACACTGCAAGCTACAGATCCAGGCTTGCACCTCACTGTTGTGCAACTCCTAGGCACTGATAAGCATCATAAATAATATTATAAAACGTTGAGAGAGCAAATTCCGTGGCAGATGCAACAGCTTTGCTGGTGGATTCTTTTTAAAAATTAAAACCTTAAAACCTCCTCTCACCCAGTGTGCTCTAAAAACCACCTCCTTCCTCCCCACACCCAAAAATGATTAAAAAAAAAAATTACACCTCCATCCCCCCCAACTGCCACCCTCTGTCCCCACCCCAGTGAAATGCTGCTGCATCTCCGGAGCTGCTCGAAACATTAATCCCTTCCCCTCATCCGGGCACTAAACACACTCCACTTACCTCCCCCACCAGAGTTCAGCTGTCTTTATTAAGCAGCACATCCAGTCCCCCTTTCTCCACCCCCGGTCCCCGCTACCCACTACCCTTCTCCTGCCTCCAGCACCCACAGAATCAACCTAGAATAAAGAAAATGGTCTTCTGGTGCACAGCATCTGCTTTGTTCAGTGTCCGTCTCATAATGGTGAGACTGAATGAGTAGTGACATCTTTACTCCTAGTAAAACCTGACTGGCTGAAAATTCAACAATCAGCTTTTACCAGGCGCAAAGATGTCACCATTCATTCATTCACAGACACTGAACAAAGCGGATGCTCTGCACTGGGGGACCATTTTCTTTATTCCAGGTGGCTTTGTTATTACTGCGGTGGGGGCTGAAGGTGGTGGGGACAAGAGGAGGATGGCTTAAGGTTGTGAATTAGGTGTGCTGCTTATAAAGAAAAGACAGTGGGGCCAGGTGGGGGGGAGGTGAGTTGGAGTGTGTTTGGTCTACAGGGGAAGGGATTACTTTTAAACACAGAGCAGCAGATGCAGCAGCAGCATTTACTGGGGAGGAGGGAGCCAGTGGGGGTCTATCATATTTTTTATCAATTTGTGTGGGGTAGTGGGTGGTTAAGAGGAGGTGTATCAAGCAATTCACATTGGTATTCACCCATAAACTGGTCATTCGGCGAGAGAATTTGGCCAATTCACCTTGTGAATAACGACATGAATTGAGATCCACATATTCGTGAATTAGCCAAAATTCACAGATTTTTTTCACAGAGCAAATTTCAGCAACTTAGCACACTACTAACTGTGACTGGTGGAATCCAGTCATATGACTGTGCAGAAATTATTGTTATCCCCACACAAGTCAGTTAAAAGTCTTTTCTTTTGAGATTTTAGAGCCATTTACTAAGCATGATAACACACAACAGAGTGTGCAATTGTGCACTTCCTGGGAGGTTGCAGGAATCTGGCTACTCCTCATGCCTCACTACAAACAAAGGGCATACATCAATTGCAGTATACCAGCTTGGTCTGTCCTGTATCATGCACTTTTGAAATGGCAAGATATAGTCTGCATTTTGATTGGTGGAATGCAGTCACATGACTATTATATTTTTGCAGTAGCTGCATGTTTATTTTATTTTTTTTATTAGTAATTTTTGAGCAGGAAAGGCTTACTTGGCTGTGACAGCTTGTTTCCAGGTGGGATCTGGTGTAAGTAACAGTGGCACCAACCAGGTTGCTACACAGTACTTGCATTATTACTGCAAAATGCTGCAGTATGCTGTATGTCAGTGGCTCAGCAGGTTGCACACTCACCTCTGAGGCTGGAAGATCAGAAGGCTGTGGATTCTATCCTCACACCAGGCACTTGAGTTAAATCCCAATACTGACACTGTAGTGCAGCATTAGAGGGTGCTGCACTCCTGAGGTGCAGTCTTTCAGATGAGACGTTAAACCGAGGTCCCATCTGCCTGTTCAGGTGGTAGTTCAGGTGGATGTTAAAGATCCCACGGCACTTCTCGAAAAGAGCTGGGGAATTTCTCCGGTGCCCTGGCCAAATTTACCCCATTCACTAAAAATACCACCAGCAGCTTAATCTGGTTCAGTGTCAGTTGGCATCCATCTGTATCCCCCTTCCCCAGGACGAGGCTGAAAATAGGCAGAATTGTCTAGCCCTCCTTTCCCAGTCACAAAAACTAAATGATTCAGTATCATGCAGTATTTTGTGATGTGTCATTTACTACATTGCATCCTGGCTGTCTCTGCACTGCACTTGGACCTGTTTTTATTGATGGAGGAATGCTGGTCATGACACTGGAGGACATGCCCTGCTTTTCCTCAGTAAGTGCTCTGGGATCTTTAACTTAAATACAAACATTATACCATCCATAAAGCATAACACATACAATATGGTTATAGGTACAAAGACAGCAGTGCAGCCACACTTTGGGGTCAACACAAAAAGTATATCTGGATCTAGAAAGGCTTGAGTGATGGGGAAGGTCTTTAGAATGTTAAATGCTGCCATGGAGACAGCAACTGAGGATGTGAACAAGGAGAAAGTTCCAACACTTCAGAGCTGTAAAAGGAAATGCTGTGTTACTAGCAAATTTTGTGACAGCAACCTGGGTTCAGCAGGGAGCCAGGGTTGCAGGGGGCCTGTTGGGGGGAGCAGCCTCCTGACAGACACTCCTTTTCTCCAGGAGGGTGGCTGTCAGATTCCCACTGCAACACCATCCCCCAGGTGACCATTAGGATAGCTGAAGCAGGAACTACTTGGGAGGAAAGACGTCGCTGACATTGCCAGAATGCATGGATATGTGCATGGCATGAGCTCTAGAGTAATATCTCCCTGAGGGTCTTGGATGACACTAAGGGGAAAACCCTAAGTCATGCAGAATGATGGCCAAATTACATCCACAGACCCTACACCCACTGGCCTGGGCTCTGTCCTGGACATGAGATTGAAACTCCCAAGGGCCCTTTCCCAACTCAAGGGCCCTATCACAGGGGGCAATTCATGAGGGCGATATGGGGATGAAGGTAATTCTTGCGAGAAAGTAGAGTGACAATGTTGGGGTGTGGCAGGTAGCAGACAAGGGGCCCTTTGAAAGTTCTTCATAAAGAAGACAGTTGATCAGTAGAATAGACTACAAATATAGTCCTGGAGGCAGGACTGTGACTGGTTTAAGTCACATGGGATGAAGTCAGGGTCTGGTGACTCTGAAAGAGGAGGTGGAGAGGGTAGAAAAATAGTCTCATAAGGTGGTAGACCAGTGGGGCTATGGTTAGCAACTCACAGGCAAACTACATGTACTTTAAGTCCTTTTCTGCCGCCAAATTCTACGTATCTATGTGAATGCTTCCGACAGGATTACTAAAATGCGAAAGAATGTGGAAAGATTAGACAAAAGGTCAAGTTTCTTGCAGCTGAAGTTCAATGCCAAGAAGTGCAAGATAGTACACCTATGGACAAAGAGTCCTAAGACAGTCTACTGAATTGAGTTATGGTTGGACAAACTGTAGAAGAAAGGTATTTGGGATCATCATCAGTTTATACTCTACAATCCACCTGAGAGTGAGGAGGCAGTATGGCACAGTGGGTTAAGGCTCTGAGCTGCAGACCTGAAGACCTGGGTTTGAATCTCACAGCCACCTAGGTGCATACTGTGTGATCCTGAGCAAGTCACTTAACTTCCTTGTGCTCCCAGGTCGCATCTGGAAAAAAGCTTTTGTTTAGTGTGCTACTCCTGGCTAAACAATGTTCCCTGATCCCTTTCACAGTGTAGTAAGGCTTATGGGTCAGCCAGCAGAATGTTGGGATATATACTGTAGGTAAGGGTTTTACCAGTAGGAGAAAGGAGGTGATCTTGAAAAGGGATAAGTGCTCTTCTTCTGCTGTCATCATCTATGTTTCTTTGTAAAACAGAACCCTCAGGTTTCTTAAAGGAATTAACACAGTGGACTCTTTTTGAGACATTCACATGATATGAGAGTTCATGCACCAGGAAGCACAGCCACAAGTTGGTGGGGGCAGTTTTGGAAGGGATGTTATGAGGTACTTCTTCACTGAGCTAGTGGTGACCAAATGGATGGTTTGCCTAGGAGTATGGTCAATGCTAAAACTGTGGCTGGATTCAAGGCCAGATGGAACAGATTGAAGGGGACAGGTCATGGTAGCAGGTTGGGGGTGCATGATGAAGGAACTTCCCTTAACCCTGGCTTCTTACCTTGCCCTCTGTGCCTCACCTTTAAACATAACTACTTTTGGTTAGCCCTCTTGTATCCGATATCATTAGCTAACAATTATATATTGTAGTGTACTCTCTTGAATGTGTCATGTATTTGTCACATTACTCTGTAACCTACAGTACCTGCTTGTTATTTCAAAAACCTGTGGTTGTATCTGTCTGTATCATAATCCTCTGGATCATTGAACGCTACATACATTTTTCCATTGTAACTGTCACTGCTATGTTAAAGCACTGTACTCTATACATATCGCAGTTCGGGGCTGCCCCTGAAAAAGGGACTGCAATTGTCTCAGTGGACTTACCTGGTTACCAAACTCAAATAAATAAATAAACATTAATATTTAATGGGGCATCCTCAATTTGCTTCACCTAGACGGAGAGTCACTCCTACAAGATAGGGTCCACAAGCTGACTGGGTGGCCAACAGTTCTTTCTGCCCGCTAATTGCAAATTCCTATGTTTCTATCAAGGGTGCCGGAAGATGGTAAAAGCTGAGGGGGCTGAGAATCAAAAGGGCACTTATGAGGGAACAAAGGGCATTTTTTCTATACTAGTTTTTGCCATACAGAAATAAAAAGTGGAGTGGCTACCATCGCCCCCCGGTTCCGGCACCTATGGTTTCTATGTTTCAATATCTAATGCAACTCAAATGTCATATAATAATTACAAATAAAATTACAATATGGCCAGTTAAAAAAAATAGTGAATATTGCCCCCATAAATCCTAAATATAGAAAATACATGTTGTACCTATAACATAATTCCCACCGTTTTCATAGTCTAGCATTTGCTGTGTGTGTGTGGGGGGGGGAGAGTTGCATCCTCACTTGCAGCTGGAAGAGATAGTACGCATAATGCAGTGTACTGGGATTTTGCTGTTGTTGGTACTTGGCCACCATCTTGTACCGAAAAGCATTTTGTAACTGACCCTCCTCCGATGTCATTTTGCTAGAGATGTGAATTATTCTTCTCTAGCAAAGTGAAGAAATTCACCTTTAGAAATCACTTTGCTATGTTTCTATTGACATCACCAAATTCAGACTTTGCCGTTTTTGTATAGTCTTCCTTATGAACTGGTATTTTTACCATGAAGTCTTTGTGAAGTGGCAAATTCATCAGCAAGGTTTGGTCAAGTTGCATGGAAAAAGCACATCACCTGGTGAAAACATTGCAAAGTCATCACTTTGCACTTCACAAATTCTGCCAATTTCACAAATTCATTTGTAAAGTGAATTTCAGCCACTTCACAAATTTCTATATTGTGCTGATCATCAATGCAAACTTGTGAAAACTGCACTCCCTGGGTACCAGTTTCACTAAGCCGTACAAGCCTATACTAACTGTATTTTATCTGGGTTGAAGTCAATTTGTCTGCACTTCTCAATTACATCCACAAGGTGGCAGTCATGCTCCTCTTTAGTATATATTTATTTAGTAGTAATTGTCCTGGACAGAAGGGCTAGTAAATTTATTTATTTGTTTGTTAGCCGGGTAGGTACACTGGTCCCAAGCACCATTTTCAGGTACACCCCAGGCCATGAAGATGACACATACAGTACAATGAGAGAAATAAAAGGGCTAATACAACATACAGTGCATGAGAGAAACGATACAGCAGGATTCAGCAATACGAACATACCAACATACGAAATTTGCCAGCAGATAAAGGCCTAGTGGTCTATCAAGTCTGCTCGAATGTGCAGCTAGCACGCCTTATTCTGCAGCTTCCCCTTCATTGACCCTCCCCCTTGTCCTGGCTCATCCCCTTTTGAAGCAGTCCACTGTTCTACTGGATACCACTTCTTCAGGTAACGCATTCCACCCAGCCACCACCCTCTCTGTAAAAAAGTGTCTCCTCATCTCCCTCCTGAACCTTCCTCCCTCCAGTTGCATGTCATGGCCCCTGGTGTCCCTCCCCTCCCTTACTTTGGACAGCCCCTCTGTACCTGTCTTGTTTATTCCTTTCATGTACTTAAAGGTTTCAATCATGTCCCCCCGTCCCTCCTCTCCTCCAGTGAGTACAAGTTCAACTCCCTCAGCCACCTCTCGTATGATAAGTCCCCCAGCCCCTTGATCATCTTTGTCTCCCTGCGCTGCACCCCCTCCAGTAACTTAATGTACCTCTTCAGATACAGGCACCAGTACTGCACGCAGTACTTCAGGTGCGGTCTAACTAATGACCTATACAGTGGCAGAATCACCTCATCCCTCCTCGAGGATATACCCCTTGCAATACAACCCAGCATTTTGTTGGCCTTTGCAGCTGCCTTCCTACATTGTGCCGAGTTGTTCACTGACGCTGTAATGAGCACCCCCAGATCCTTCTCCTCCTCTGTCTGGGTTAGCTGCACTCCCCCCCAGCTGGTAACTCCTCCTTGGGTTCTTCATCCCAAAATGCAGCACCTTGCACTTTTTCACATTAAACCCCAGTTACCAGGTGTCTGACCAGGTTTCAACCTTTGCCAGATCATCCTGCAACCCCTGCCATCCCCCTAGGTCATCCACCACTGCTCCTACCTTGGTATCATTAGCAAACAGACTGATCTTGCTCTTAATGCCCTATGATATGTCTGCAATGAATATCCCAAACAACACTGGTCCCAACACTGAGCCTTGTGGAACACCGCTCGTCACTTCCTTTGGGTGTGAGAGCTCCCCACCCATCACCACCCTCTGTTGCCTTCCCGGAAGCCAGTTCCCTACCCATCTCACCAGCTTTGCACCTGCCCCTGTGCCTACTAACTTACTTCCCAGCCTTCCATGTGGTACCAAGTTGAATGCCTTACTGAAGTCCAGATACAGGACATCCACTGCATGGCCCCTGTCCAGTTGCCTAGTTACCCAGTCATAAAACTCCACCAGGTTGGTTTGGCAGGATCTGCTCCATATGAAGCCATGCTGTCTGCTGTCCTGTAGTCCTTTGACTTCTAGGAGGGCCACCAGCCTTTCCTTCAGGATAGTCTCCATTAGCTTACCCACGATGGATGTGAGGCTCACTGGTCTGTAGTTTCCCAGTTCATCCTTGGGGCCACTATTGTGGAGGGGCACCACATGAGCCATCCTCCAGTCCTGAGGTACACACCCTGAATGTAGCGAGACATTAAATAGGTCTGCCAAAGGTCCTGCAAGGACCTCTGCCAGTTCCTTCAGTACTCTGGGGTGGATGCCATCTGGGCCTGGCGCCTTGCCCACCCTCAGTGCCTTCAAACCCTTCCGAACTCTGCCCTCCATGATTTCCCCATCTGTCACCCCCTCCCCCCTGTTTCTGCCATTTTTCCCCCCTTGGGTGTCACTCCCCTCTTCTCTTTAGTAAATACTGAGCAGAAGTACTCATTTAGTGCTTCTGCCTTATCGCACCCTGCTTCCACCCAGCCCCCCCTCCTTCCTAATCCTTACTATGTGGTCCTTACAGCTCCTTTTCTCCCTGATGTACCTAAAGAAGTCCTTCTCCCCCTTCTTAATGCCTTGTGCCAGCCTGAGTTCCGTAGATGCCTTGGCATATACAGGTACAAAAATATAGCTTAAAACAACATACAAGTTGTAATATACAAGTCAATAACATACCAGTCATAGTAATGTTGTTTCTTCCAAAGGGATCCCCTCACTATGCTTAGCAAATACCTCATTCCACTGGAATAAGCCACCCTGGAGCTTTAGAATGTATGCTAATTAGAGAATCTTAGAATTAAATTTAAACTGCTATGTTATCATGCTTACCCTCGCATTCTAATGGCAGATTTATTTCTAAACCTAGGGTGAGCAGTAAACACTAAGCTAGCTAAACTACTACAAACATATATCCCGAGATGCAGAGTTCTCAGATCCGGAAATGTTATCCTTCCCTGAGACACTACCAGTGCATTGTATTTCAGGGGCAGGTTGACGAAGTCTGCTGGAGAGGGACAGGAGCAGAGACTACCAATTCTGCCTGGCTCAAGCTAGAGTTATGAAAATCATTGTTACTGACTCCCTTCTCAGTTTTAGAAGTACTTTCAGCAAAAGTGGAAAGTTGGGAAGGCATACAGAAATTTCCCTGACCAGTTTAAGACTAGAGCATCCTCTGGGACTGTACTCACCGATGGAGATCTGCAACAAAACCGAGGGAGCTGATTAATTCTTTCAAGATGCAAAAAGGTCTATTTCTAGTTCACTCCAGTTTCTGAACACTGCACCAGCACCTGCTGGTTCACTATCTATTCTTGATTTCCCTGGCAGATTCTGCTGAGGGAATGTGCCAGCATATTGTTCATCCTTGGCAGGTATACTGCAGAAAGCTGGACCTCCAGGGAGTATGGCTAGGTTCCAGATCTTCACTACTTCTCCGCATGGTTTTGAAAGTTTTGCTCCTCTCTGTTTATGTAATGCATAGTTTTAGTGTTATCTGTCCTGATTTGGACAGACTGATCACTGACATAGGAGGGAAAGACCTGCATTACAGGTACTCTGCCCTGTGCTCCAGGAGATTGTTTTTGTTCCCGAGTCTCCGGAGTACTCCCTTGTTATTTACAGTGAGTTCCTCCAGATGGGCACCCAGCCAGGAGGGAGGCATCTGTTGTGAGTATGACCGTAGGTGCTTGCTGAAGGAAGGGACTCCTTCTGAAGTTGCATACCTCCTTCCACCATTCCAGTGCCTTTAGCAGGGACTTGTGACAGACACTAGTTTTGAAAGTGGTTCCAACCTCTAGGATGGATCAAGGGTTCCCTAGGTGATATTGACTATCTCATTTGTAACCTGGCACCTGGTACCACTGTGGTGGACATGTGTCCCAACAACTGCAGGAAATTCTTAGCAGATCTGGGTTGACCCGTTTTGAATGCTTTCACAGTTGCAATCAGATATGCTACCCTAGACTGGGAAGGAAATGCTTTTCCCTACAGGGTAACCAGCTCTGGCTCTATAAAGTCCAAAACCAGGACAGTGTCTGTTTGGGAATTTTCTACATTTATGAGGAAGCCCAGGTCCTCTAGGGTGCCTTGTGTCAGAAGGAGGGAGGACTTGGCCTCCTGATCTTTCTTTCCTGATACTAGCCAGTCATCCAGATAGGGGAAAAACTACCACGCCTTTTCTCTGCAGATGTGCTGCCACTGTGACTAGGCACTTTGTGAACACTTGGTACTGAGGATAGGACAAAGTGAAGGGCTGTGAGATGGTAATGGCAATTCCCTATCCTGAATCTGAGGAACTTTCTATGACTGGGCCTGACTGGTATGTGAAAGTAGGCATCCTTCAGATCCAGTGACCCAAGTCAGTCTCCTTTTGCTGAGATGGAGTCACTGAGCCCAGTCTTAGCATTTTGAACTTTTCCTTTTTAAGCGATTGTTCAGCTATCTCTGGTCTGAAATAGGTCACCACTCCCCGTATTTCTTGTGGGTCAGGAATTATCTGAAGTCCCTTTCCCACTGTGCTTGCTGCAGTATTTGTTTACCTCTATCTCCAAGAGGATTCTCCCTGCTGGAGCGGCAGGATAAAAATCCTACTGATTCTGCAGTTTGAGGAATTTTCTAAATTGCAAGGACAGACTCTGATTCACTATTTCCAGAACCCACTTATCAGTGATCATTTGTGTCCATTTCTGAAAATAGGGAAAGTCGGTGATCCAATACCTTTTGTTGGTTCAACAAGAGATTTGCAAAATTGAAGTGTTCAAGCCACACAGAGATCTTCATCAGAAAAATGCTGAAAATAGTGAGAGCCTCCCCCCAATGGCTGGGTGACCTGTGCAGACTTTTCAGGGGTTTTGCTTGGCCTGAGTCTTGGGCACCAATTGTACAACTGGATGCCTGGTGCCCCTTACCTCTGAATAAACCCTCTGTGGAGGGCAGTCATAGGTAATGTAAACATGGGGAAAGTATCCCCTACCTCTGCCTCCCCTTCCAGAAGGCCTGTAGGAAGTGGAGGCCTTTTCCTTCTTAGTGTTGCTCTTGTAGGCGATTTTGTATTCATCCACTTTTTTCATGTAAGCCTCTCTCTTGTCACCAAACAGTGAACCTTCCTCACAGGGATAGGTTAAGAGTTCTAAGCCAGGTGAACCTTCTTAGGAACACTGCATGGGCCATGGGCCCATGGCCCTGGATGCAGTGTCGTTTGTGTCAACTGCCTGACTCAAGGAGCTGTGGGACTGGAACAGCAGCATTGGACCTCAGGGGCTCTTCCTGCTGGTTAGCAGCTCAGTGACGGACTCAGCCCCTCTGCCCTCTCTCCACCAATCGGGAGCATGCTGAGCTCTGAGGGCAGGGCTAACAGTGTGTTGGTGTTCTGAGGCGGCTTTTGAAATGCCAGCCACATTCCATGGGTACTGCAGGAGGAGGATCATGAGCTTGAAGGGCTCTGTGCGGTACGTGATCTGCAGGACTGGAACAGCAGCAGCAGACTTAAGGGACTCTTCCTGCCTAGCAGTTCAGAGACAGAATCAGCCCCTCTGCCCTCTCTCCACCAATCGGTAGCGTGCTGATCTCTGAAGGAGAAACTAACAGTGTTTTGCCACAACACAGGCTTTTCTATAGGATTCTCTGCACTGACTGGGAGCATCAGCTGCTGGGGGAGGGACCAAGGGGAGTATAAAAGGGAAGTATTCTAACATGTCCCACGCATTCATGTTCTATCAAGTGAGTGAGACAGTGAAGGAGTGGAGCAGGTACAAGACTGACATCAGCAGGGGAAGCAAGGAAGAGGAGGACCCTGTCAGCTGCTGGGGTAAGTACCTGTGTTTTTGTCATTGCACTCACTAACGGGGTATAGGTAAGAGTAGACCACAGTATTGTAAATGGTTACAGTGGTTGAGTATATAAATGTTGTAGTGTTTAAGGTATTATAACAAATTAATGTAAAAAAAAAAAGAAAAAAAAGGGGAAGAAAAAACATTTATCTTATATGTAGCAGTATAAGTTATGTAGTGAAGTTACTTGTACTATAGACAACCTGTTCTTATTGGGTTTAGGGAAGGGATGCAAGCAAAATTTCAGAATATGTGAAACACCCTATCTAGGGTAGGGGTAAATAAGGGTTCAAAGAAAGCAAAACAAAAACAGGAAGGGAAGAAAATAGAAATGCTTGGAATGGTGCAGTGCAGTGAATGTGGCGTGGCAATTTTCAGGGAAACCTTCTGGAGACTGTGGTGCTGCCCCATCTGCATGCACCTTTCAGGGCTGAGGGAGAAGACTGTTCTACTCCAGGCTGAGTTGGATGGGATTTGGGTAGTCTTCTCCCCACCAATGGACCACCAAGTGTGTAACCACTGCTTCAAAGGTTGCCAAGAAGAAGGAACAACTGGATTATGGTGGGCTCAGGAAGGGTGAGGGTGGTGGGTCAGAGGCACATCCCCCATATGGTACCACTACACAATTCCTACCACACTCTGGTGGGACAAGAACTGTCCCAAGGAGGCACTCACAGTAGTGACCAAGGGAAGATGTGGTGATCCTCCATAGTGGAAGCCCCAAGGAGGGTGTCACGAAAGCCCAAAGAAGGAAGAAGCAGCTCCTGGTGGGGGACGCAGTTGCGAAGGGGATAGAGTTGGGGACAGGAAGAGAGGAGGAAAGGGAGGTCAGATGTCTACCAGGCATCATAGCTTGGAGAGATGGGAAACGGATCCTGAAGATCACTAGGGCAGCAGGATGGAAGGGAGAGTTGGATGTCATTGTCCATATAGGGACTAATGACCTGGCTAGGGATGAGATTAGGATAGTACAGGAGGAGTTTAGGGAGTTGAGGAAAGGGTCTTTGGCAGGTAGCACGCTCAGTGGCCTTTTCTGAGGTGTTACATGTCTATGACAAGGGAGAGAACAGGGTAATTTGTACCAGGTGTTTCAACTCATAGTTTAAGGAGTGGTGCAGAGAGGTGGGTTTCGGCTACATTGGGGACTGGTTGTCACACCTGGAGTGACAAGGGCCGATACAGAGGAGATGGCTTGCATCTGTTCAGGAGAGGTTCTACAGTCCTCAGTGAATGGTTAAAATGCTACATTAGTGAGCATTTAAACTAGCCAAGGGGGTAGAGGAAGGAAGCAGGGAGACATAAACTCTTCCCCCCCCCCGGCAAGCTGAAGTAGTCAGTAAGGAGAACTGTAAGGGACAGAAATCCCTAGTGGTATCTAATAACAAGATAAACAAAATGGTAGAAATGAAGAGGGATAGGAATGAAGGCAGAAGGGTTAAGGAGAATAGGCAAAAGGAAAAAAGAGATGCTGACAGGCAGGATGGTAACAGAATCTGAAAGGCCATGTCCGGAAATGCTAAAAGTGTGGGAACTAAGATCCCGGACCCAGTGGCCATGATGGTAGAGGCTGACCTGGACATTGTTGCCATTACCAAGTCATGGTGCAATGAAAACCATGACTGGGATATAGCCATACCAGGCTATTCTCTGTTCAGGAAGGACAGGGTGGGTAAGAAAAGAGAGGGGTGAAGACCAGCTTGCCAGAGCAGCAGTAGCACTGCCACTCACGATGCCAGTGATTGGGGTTCAGAAACGTGCCTTGGTGGCTGGAGGGCTGGCCGGGGGGGGGATTGAGCAGTTTTACCGTCCCATGCCAACATCCATTTTGTCAACGCCAATTATGGCACTGGCAAAATGCCTGGCAGCACAGCATCTCCCAGGAGGTATGGTGCCAAAGAGCCCTCTGGGGAAATGGTTGGTTTCACCACCCACACCCCCCACAACTAAATATAACCTCCTCCAGGGCAGGCATGCCCCGGAGGGGATAGAAACTGTGTGGGGGCAAAGGGTGACAGGAGTGAGGGACAATCTAAAATCAAGATCGCCACTTTCACATTGCCCTTGTTGAGGTGCCAAAATTGCCATGACCAAATTCAGTTGGCAACTTGATGTGATACAGGACTGAGCTGCCCATGGGCTGCTTTCCTCTGGGGAGGGAGGGCTGTCACCCAGTGACCTAGGGTGGCAGTGCAGTTAGGGGCACCATGAGAGGGAAGGGAGGACATTGGCTGGAGTCAGGAGAGGCAGCACTTCTCCTCGTGTGCCGGGTTCCTTGGGCTCCCATGTCCACAGACATTCTTGGGGTGGGGTTGTAACAAGTTAATGTGTAAAAAACCCCATGCTTTAGGGTCTCTGGTCCATTGGTCCTTCCAGTTCCTGTGCAACTGACGTGGACCCGACACAGTGTAGGAACCATCCCTTGGGACAGTTCCACAGTGGGGGAATCCTGTGGGGTCAATGGTCCATGGTTCAGAGTTGGCAGATTGGGGTTCTCTGGCCAGGAGATGAAAATAAAAAAAAAAGGGAGGGGTGGTTCTCTACATGAGAGACAGCATTTAGCAACAGGGAATACAGGGAGGGGTGGAGGTACTGGGGAGCCAGGGAATGGAGCAGATATTTGCACTGGTGTGATCCACACACCTCCAGCACGGGGAGAGATGGATAAGATTTTGGTGAAAGCCATCCAAAACATGGCAAATAAGGGTGAGGTGCTGCTGGTGGGGGACTTAAATCTTCCTGATATAAATTCCAGCTGCAGCTTCAGCAAGGAGCAGGGACATCCTGGACTCTTTGCAGGGGGCATTACTCAGGCAATCAGTTGGCGAGCCAACCCGGGGGGGTAGCAATATTGGATCTTGTACTCGCCAATGGGGACAGGGTTGCAGACGTCATTTTGGGTGGCCACCTGGGGACCAGTGATCACCATGTGGTGTGCTTCAATATAAGAACTGTGGCAGAATCAAACTGCACAAAGACACATGTCCTGGACTTCAGGAGGGTCAACTTCCAAGGATGGGGGAATGCTTCAGGGATGCCCTGGCAGGGGGTAGGACTTGGGTGGAGTGGAGGAACAGTGGGCAAAACTAAAAGAGGCCATAATGAAGGCAACAAACTTCTGCATCAGTCAAGTAAGCAAAAGCAAGAGAGAAAAAAAGAGATCATTATGTTTTTTACATGAAGTTGCTGGAAAAGTATGTGTCAGTGGCTCAGCAGGTAGCACACTCACCTCTGAGGCCTGGGGCTAACATCCCCATACTGACACTGCAGTGCCGCATGGGGGGGGTGCTGCACTCTTGAGGTGCTGTCTTTTGGATGAGACGTTACACCGAGGTCCATTCTGCCTGTTCTGGTGGTAGTTAAAGATTCCATGGAACTTATTGGAAAGAGTAGGGGAATTTTTATTAGATAGTTTAGACCTCATTACATACAAGACAAGATGCATTCAATAAGATAAATACATTCCATATCTCACAGGAGGATACAATTTGCAGTAAAAGGACCATACTAGAAGAACTGAAGAAAGAAAAAAAGAAAAATAACCCTATTTCAAAAAAACTTCCCTTAAACAAGTGAAAACCCCAGTCCTAATAAACCCCCATAGAGCATTCATTAGTGCATACGTTATATCAAGATTTTTAGTCTGCTGATGTCCAGAATTCACAACTTACCCATAAGTGATGAGCCTTCACTGGGTTGAAATTAGACATATCAAAATGCATAACTGACTGTAAAGTTTTCTTAACATTTGCCAATAATTCTTTATGCATTACCCATTTTTGTTGCAAAACCTATAGACACTGCGTCTGCCACATATAGTGTCTAAGAATTGCCAATGTTACACTGTATCACTATGATATTTTCCCCAAGTATCCGTCTGTGGGCCATACATAATTTCTGAGTATGATAAATGTAGGGATCAAGGATCTTGCCATTCTTTAGCCAAAAAGACCCAAAATTTTCTTACATAGTTACATTCAGAAAATAGATGTTGCTGTATTTCTATGACCTGTGCACACGAATCTCTAGGACAGTACCTTTCTGCAATTTGTTTGTGTTTCTTATTTCCACGAACATTTAGTCTTCCATAATTCCGTAACCAGAGACTGTCCCACATGAAGGCTGGGATCCTAGGGTTGGATAGCTGTTTGAGTACTTTTAACTACCTGTATGTCACTGCATAAGGGAAAGATTAATTGAGTCTGCCCTTCTGTATGTACAATAGCATGGTAAATCATCTTCCTATATGCTGACTGTAGATGACTAGGAAGTACTGTATTTGCCATTTCATGGCTTGTTTCTTACTTTCCACCCCATATTGTGGAATACCTCCTCCCTTTTTTAAAAATGTAATCTTACTCTGCTCCCAATCCGAAATAATGGGGCCTTTACCAGTGGTATCCAGCCTTTGGTCCCAGGCCATAAAGCAAAACCCATATTATAACATAAAAAATTATCATAAAAAAGGCTACAGGGTGAACCATGTTGACCCCAAACTCTGTTATAGTTCCATACATAAATTCTCTTTTAATGGGATTCAACCTAGACCCCCAGAAAACTTGAAAAAAAAAAAATACTAAATAGCCAAGTCACAAGACTTTTGGGGGGCATAAACATAACTTAGATACAAAATAATAGGCACCAACAAGGAATTGATCAATTTTTTACACAACTGCTTACCTCTCCATTCACTCAGTAACCTATGAGCTCTGCCCATGGCCCTCGCTCAAATCCTTATCTGATTGTTTCCTGTCCCAAATTCTATTCCTAAGACTATTATAGGTCTCTGAGAGATACTGATTCCTGCTATTTCCCCAGAGGGAGGTAAAGGTGTAGACCCTACTGTGACCCCTTTACTCTTAGTTAAATTGATCTTAGGGCTTGATGCAGCAGAAAACAGCAATAATTATCCTAACAGTGCATCTTTACACATACTTGGGCCCAGTATGAGAACTAGATCATCTGCATAAGACAAAATTTTCAGTCATTCCGTGTCTCTCGCTAAAGTGATCCTCTGTATACTCCGTGACTGCAGTATAGCTCTAAAGAGAGTGTCAATAGCGAAAGTGTACAAAAGGGGGCTTAGGGGCACCCTTGCCGTACCCCTCTATGGGCTCTGATTTGTTTTCCATACCACCCATTGATGTTAGATATGATTACTGCTGCACTATACATTACCCCTATCCAATCTACAAAGGCCCAAGGAAGACCAAAGGCAAGCAGTGTCTGAAACAAAAACTCGTGACAATTTGTTGAAAGCTTTTTCCTGATCGACCCCCACTACTGTCCCTTGTACATCCTCCCACTCACCCCTAGGAAAAAAGCTCTCTTAGAATGATTAGGTTATCATATTGTTGTCTGTGAGGTACTGCACAGGTCTGCTGGGGGCTAATTAAATAAGAAGGCACTTTAGATAGTCTTACTAGTAGGATCTTAGCTAAAATCTTTAGATCCGTATTTAGTAGGCTCAGAGGCCTCCAGTTGTTAATGTTCATCTTGGGGCCTTTTTTGTGTATAAGTACCAAAATAGCTTCCTTCGTGGATGCAGAGATTTTGGACTCTACTGTCATATAGTTATACAAAATCATCAAGGCAGGGGCTAACTCACTGCTAAAGTATTTATAAAGACCCACACCCAGTCCATCAGACCCGGGGGCAGAGTCCTTTTTTATCTGGCTAATCACATTCTGTACTTCATCTAGCGATACATCTTTCACTAGATCTCTAGCATTAATATCAGAAACCTGGGGCAAGTTCAGGTCCATTAAGTAAGACAGAATATCAAAGTCAGGGGGAGGCTCTCCCAGCAACTCACCCATGAGTGTTTATACTACTTTTAATATATCTTACGGTGTTGTGGCATTATGCTCAGATTTAGCAGTTAACTCTGTTATAATCCTACTGTCTAGTCGTGTTTTACGTTCTTTATACAGGTCCAAGGACCCTTTCTTAAAGGTGAACTGCAAAGAATCATTGCAGCCCCCTCCTGTCCTCACATACCTTACAATACTGTTGCGGAAGTCCAGGGCTGCAATCGGCATCATTTTTCACATCCTGGTTTAATTTTAATAAAGTACCAAAATTTTCAGCCAAACGTGAAAGTGTGGAGGGGACCCGACTGAGCAGGAGCAAGTGTTCTATGTATTACACTCATTTAGTGATGTCGCTCCCACCACTACCCTTATAATAGCAGCAATAGCGGTTGTTTATTATGCTGATTTTAATGCTTCCCCGGGGGTCTTGACATCCTAAATATTATTTACTACAACAGCCTGTCCAGGTGTTGCAGTAAGCAATATTTAGGGTGTCAAGACCCCTGCAGAAGCATTAAGATCAGCATAATAAGCAACCACTAATGCTGCTATTAGAAGGGTAGTGGTGAGAGTGACATCACTAAATAGGTGTAATACCCATGAACACTTGCGCTCACGCAGTCGGGTCCCCTCTGCACTTTCGCGTTTGGCTAAAAATTTAGATGCTTTATTAAAATTAAACCAGGATGTGAAAAATTATGTCAATTGCAGCCCCGGACTCTCGCAACAGTTTTGTAAGGTATGTGACGACAGGAAGGGGCTGCAATGCTTCTTTGCAGTTCACCTTTAACTTGAATGCCAAAACGTGCCTCAGCGTGCCTCCTGCCTTAAAGATTTGGACCTGTTATATTAGAGATCCATCATTTTCTTTTTTACATTACTAATCTGTGTACTGTAGTCAAAATTTGTTTCTGATTATGAAATTAAATATTGTAATTGGTGCCGAAACTGTAAATAATCTATATATTCTTTATTGGAAATCGACTGTCCTGATTTTTGAAATAATGCCTGCCAGCTTTTTTTGGTGTCTTCCTACCACTCAGTGAGATCCTTATAGCATCCTACTACAGATAGCTTAGCTGACCACCCTTGCCTCAATTTGCACTGTGACCTGTGATTATCTAACAAGGATTCATTTAATCTCCACTTATTTTTTTTGCAGTGTGGTGAATTATTCCACCTAATGCAAGCCTTTAAGGCTACATGGTCAGAGTACTCGCTTACCTGAGTTGCAATTTCTTTAACCTGTAGAATAGAGGAGATGAATATGAAGTCAATTCTAGTTTTAAGAGTGTTCCTAAAATACGTGTATCCTCCCCTAAGGGTACACACTTCAATAGACATCCTTAATGTTAGCTGTCTGTACAATTTGTAGATGTGCCACCGAGCCACAGAACAATTTGTTTGTTTGGAGTCCTCTATCTGTGCAGCGTAAGCCACAGTTAAGTCTCCTAACCATACAATTAACGTAGAGGAGTGTAAATACAGCTGTATTGCCCAGAACAAGGCAGTTCCATGGGCTTTTGTCCGTGGTGCATAGGTTACTATTAACCTAAATCTTTCTGAAAGAAAGGATATGTCTAGCATCATGGCCCTGCCGGAGTGGATGTCAAGTAATCTGGTAACCTGGAGTGAGGGGTTGGCAAAAAGTATACCAATCCCATTGCATGCAACCAAATCCATAGACCAAAAGGAAAGGCCAGCAGTCCACGCCTTAGAGACGGCCTGAAGGTCTGAATTAGATTTAAGACGAGTATCTTGAAGGCATGCGATATCACTGCGGGAATCCTGAAGGGAACACAAAACACTGCCCCATTTCTTGACCCCTTTGAAACCATTAATAATGAGAGAAGTTACAGATAAACTATTCATAGGAAGGATACCCAAAGAGAGAGGAACCTAATAAAACAGAAGAAAAGGCTATGGAGTCCTGGAAGCTTGTCACTGATGCTTGCGTTTAGTAATGGACTCTGTACCCCCCCTTCCTCTGTGTCAGTGGTGGATGGGATAGAGGAGGAATCTGTGCTACCATCCTCTGAATCTCTCTCTTCTGGGGGAAGGGCAGCAAATGTATTCTCTAGTTTCCAATAGCCTTGAGGGCCCCTTACCTGAGAATCAGAGGTGCCAATTTTTTGGGACACTGTCTTCCCTAATCGGGAACATTTTTTTGGGGTCACTATCTTAAAAGATCTCTCTTCTGGAGAAGGGGGTAGCATAGAGGTAGAGGGTTTACCTTGCTGCTGTACTGTGGGGGGGGGGGCTGCTATTGTTTCAGGAGAAAAGTCCTCCAAATTTGCCTGATCTTCAGTAGGAATATCCATCTCCTGATTCTCTTCTGGCTCTGGTGCTAAAGGCACTGTCGTATCTTGTAAGGATGCTATTCCTGCTCTTAAGCTCTGCTCAGCCACCCTTTTTGCCTGGTGTTGCTGTGCCTTATTAATGATTCCTTCAAGTAAGGGACAGTCTTCTCTGTTATGGGAGGCCCATGGGCACTTCCCATAAGTATGCCCAGTCCACTCACATAAGTTACATTTAAAAAGGTTCAGGCATTTAGCTGAAATGTGCCCAAATTCCAAACAGTGACTGCATCGTTGTGTATCACATGCTGTGCTTAAATGGGCTTGGGAGCCACATTTGCAACAGGAACGGAGCTGGCCTGCATAAAATATAGAACCCCGATCTCGCCACAGAAAAAAAGGTACTAGGGAGATGTACCGGGCCAATGTTGGTAGAAAAAAAGCTTCACCCGAATCCTCCACCCCCCCCATCTCAGATTTGCTCACTATCTAGGGTTAGGGAGGGCCTACCCATGATCTCAAACCTTTGTCTCAGCCAGAATAAAATGTCTTCTATATTCACGCCCTCATTCTTAAACATTACAGTAATGTTTTTTACAAGGGGTTTTGTCAGGGGAACAGCCTGAAAAGGGTCCAGACTGGATTATTTTTAAGCACATTGTATTGGGCCCAGAAACTATTTAAATTGGGCACCTTTTTAAAGCTAACATCAAAGTTAGCATTTCCAATGTTTATCAAGGCAAAGATTTAGGAAGAAAAGAACTTCATAGACGTCTTTAGTAATGTCCTAGCAATATGAAGTCTATTGGGGAGGGGGGTCTTGGCCTCCTTTATACAGAAGGCGCACAGCGTTGTCTCTGGGAGCTGGTTCTCCCTTATTTTGGAATAAATCAGACATTTTAAAAACAGACTCCAAGCCTACCCCCCGGCCCCAGCGTTGCCCTGTAATAAGTTTTCAGGTGGACTAAGTCTGACCAGGTCTTCTCTGTCTAAATTATTCTCAACATCATCCCTAGCAACATTAGACATACTCAAATGTTTAACAACATCCCAGCATCTTCTAAAGCATGAACGAGGGACCAACTGCCATCCCGTATACTGGTACTCCTAGGGCAGTCTGAACAGTGTTAGAGCCCTGGTTTGACTGTTCATTCTTGCTCCATCCAGGAGCGCTTTTGTTTGTAAGTAAGAAGCATACCTCCTATTCAGTTGAGTTAGATGCTGCTGAAAATTTTGGCCCAGTGAGAGTCTCTGAATTCAAGCACCGACCAGCGCCTAACTTGTTCCTGCAAGATTTAGGGCCTTTTTCCAGTGGAGGAGTTACAGTAGCTGCGGTCTTTTGGCACACGGACGTCATTCCATTTTTACTGCCAGCCCATCTAGTTGCAGTCTCAGTTCGTTGCTGTTTCTTGCCGGGAGAACTGTCAGAGCCCATTAGCTGAGTGTCAGCAGCTTGCTGACTGAATCTTACACTGACAGATCCTTTGTTCACAATGACAGGTGGTTCCAGCTCTGAAAATGCTGCCAGCTCTAGCTCCAGTTCATGGGCTTTATTCAGGTACTACTTTAATTCTGCAGACAAGTTTTCTCCTTCATTTCAAGTGTAGGCTTAGCCCCATTTGACAGGGTCTGCTGCAAAGGTGATGTGTTCACAGGAATTTTTTTTTTTTCAATTCAAATTTTATTAACAAATTTTCAATATACAGGGGACAGAGATAGTAACACATTCACAACATAATAATTCAAAAACATGTTCTGCCCCCACCCCCGCACAGCAGTAAGATAAAATAATCTGTAATTGGACGAAGACAAGCAATTGTCAACATCATCCTTGTCAATACCAATAGTAATTAGAGTGTGTAAGGGATCCCAAATTCGCTTATATTTCGGTTGCCTGTTATAAAGGCTCACAATGGCTTTCTCAGTACGAACATTAGCAAGGATTTCATGGACCCATTCTTGATATGATGGGCTAATGTCATCCTTCCAATGTTTAAGTATGACTTTTTTAACAGATAATGCTATCATAGACATATGAAATCTCCGAGTGATAGCCTCTGTCGGGGACAAGTCCCCTAGAAGACAAATTTCAGGGGTAAAACAATCCTGTAGATCCAGTAAAGGATCCAGTTTGGCCTTAATTGAGTTCCATAGTGGCATTATCTTAGGACATTGCCAGAATATGTGAAGAAGTGTCCCTTCCTCTTGGGAACATCTGGAACACAAACCAGAATCGAGAAGACCCCATCTAGTCAATTTTAGGGGAGTATAATACAGGTTGTGTAAAATGTGGTATTGCATAAGTCACAGTCTGTCTTGCGACACATACTTGTGACAATACCGCCATAATACAGGCCAGTCCATGGTATAATGCGGAAAAAGGGAGGACCAGTATTTGGTGGGGCCATAGGAGCCACCATACCACCAATGAAAAAGGGCTTGGTACACTTTCGAGATTACCTTGAAGGGACCCAACAAGGAAGAGAGCTTGGATATTAAGGAAAATACAGGAGGGTGGGGAGGAGTATTACCTAACGTGGTAGTGAGAAGGTGCCTGAATTGAAGGACCTTGAACTGACTGACTGCTGGAATGTTAAATTTCTGGATTAATTTAGCTACCAAGAGCCAAGCTCCCTCTCTGTCAAGAAAGGTAGATACAATTCCCCTTCCCCAGTTGGGGCAATCACTTAGAGGAGACCCTCTGATTGTTTATTAAGAAGGACAGCGAGTTCCGTATGGATAGAGACAGATCGAGCTGCGGTTTATAGCAAAAAAGGAACAAAGTTGAGTATGTATTCTTAGAGAAGTCATAAGGGTTGGACATTTTCGGATATCTTGTAGAGAAGAAAGCTTGACATAGAACAGGGTCGGGGGGTCCACATTCATAGACTAAATAAAATCTAATTCAATTTTAAGCCAGGTCAGCCTGAGACTGTCGGGCCCTGGGTGTAACCATTTTAGGTATTTTGATAGATGACTAGCCCAATAATATATTGCCAGGTGAGGAATACGTAAACCACCATCAAATTTTTGAGCCGCTAGCTTGTGGTATGCTTACTGGGGATGTTTGTTAGACCATATAAAATTAGTAAAAAGCCTATGCATTTTCTGAAACCAGGACAGTGGAATAAATGAGTTAAGGAGCGATAAAGGGTAGAAAAGGCGGGGAAATACATTCATTTTAGTTAAACTATCCGCTCCAGAGTCCCTCAGGGCTCCATTCTTGGGCCCTTGCTCTTTTCCCTTTTTCTCAACTCCCTGCCCAGTGTATGTACTGGTAAAATCCTTCTTTACGCAGATGATGCTGTACTGTTTGCCTCTGACCATAATCCCATCTCACTTCAGGATTCTCTGCAGGAATCCTACAATGACGCAGAAGCCTGGTTTACTGAGCACAGACTTGTAATTAATCTAAAGAAAACCAAAACCATGCTCTTTGCCCACCCCCAAAATAAATCCAGTAACTATCCTCTCGCAGTCCACTCCACCTCTAAACTCCCTACTGAGCTAGTTCACTCTTATAAATACCTAGGTATAACCTTTGACCCTGCCCTCTTTTTATGCCCACATCTCTGCCCTTGCCTCAGCCTCTAACACTCGGCTGGGTATCCTCTATCATCATGAAAACTGCCTCCCCACGGATGCCCTCCGACTTGCAGTCACATCCTCTGTTCTATCTCTGGTAGACTATGGCCTACCTGTGTGTGGTGCAGCAGACCAGACTGCCCTGCACAAGATCCGCCTCACCTTAAACAAGGCATGCAGGCTCATAACTGCGGCTCCTAGTCTAACCCCACGCTTGCCTTCTTTACACCATGGCTAATCTACTCAACCTAGATGAGCACCTCAAATACCAAACCTGCCTCCTAACAAAAAAATCACTCCTTGGGCTATCCCCACTGGGTCTGTCAACCACTATCCACCGTGCAAACCCTACAGTGCATACCCGCATATCCTGCAAAACTGCACTGGTTATACCGAGGGCAAGAACCTCGCAAGGTCAAAGGGCTTACCCCTACAGAGCCCCCTGTTGGTATAACGCCCTCCCCGCCAGAGTCACTGATGCTGCCTCGTTATCTTATTTTAAAACTAGTCTTAGAAATCACCTGCTCTCAACACGCAGCTGTACCTGCCTCTAAGCCTCCTCCTATCCTCCCAGACAAAGCTCGCTGAGCCGCACTCTGACTTCTGTCCAGCTCTACCTTTACTTGCTACTATCTTCCCCCACACTCCTCTTCTGATGTCTTCCACCCAGCCTTACCTTTATCTGCCCACTGAATCAATCTCCATGTAACTACTGTATATTGTCTACTCTGTAAAGCGCACATGTAAGCCTGTTGTATACTGTGTTTGACATATGCCTGTATTTTTGGCTGATTCCTAAATGTACTCTGATTTTTTGTCTGCCTTGATGTTTGTTTCTTGCACTGTTTTGTCCTCACTGTGACGAGGTACCTTTGTAAATGAGCCTCTGGCTCAAAGTTTGTCAAACTGATGTTCTAATAAATAAATAAAAAACTAATACGGCCCCATAACGAAATAGGGAGCTTCGACCACCTATCAAGGTCATGCGTAATGACCTGGGAAAGGGGTTCCAAGTTCTCTTTAAACCAGAAGGAAGGATTACGTGCAAGTCTAATGCCGAGATATTTGAGAGAGGCGGATGACCAAGACAACCTAAAAGGAATAACATTGTGTTTAAACACCTTGTGATTGAGGGGAAAAATAGATGATTTAATAGAATTTAACTTGTAATTCGAAAAGGAACTAAACTTTGCAATCGTAGCTAACATGGCAGGAATGGACAAAATGGGGTGGGACAGATGGAGAAGACCATCGGCATATGACATAACTTTTACTACAGTATTATGTATCTGTATGCCTTGTATATCCGGATTACCTAGAATGTTTCGAAGAAGAGGTTCTAAGTAGAGATTAAATAATAGGGGGAAGAGGACAACCTTGCCTCGTTCCCAAGTGTAAAAGGAAGGGCTTTGAAAATGCCCAATTTCCTGAGATCCTGGCGGAGGGAGCTTGATATAGGGCTTGAATCCAATCTATAAAAGTAGAGGGGAAAGCAAATGCCTTGAGAGTTTGAAATAGAAAATTCCAATTCACACAGTCAAATGCCTTCTCGCCATCCAGAAACACCAAAACAGCTGGAAAGGCAGCATCCCTGGACTCCGAGAAGACATGTGAAAGGGTACGTTGGTGGTCTGACGATGAATGATCCCTCATAAATCCTACCTGTGGAATACCAATCAAGTCAGGAAGAACCAGGAAAGCCTATCAGCCAATATCTTTGAAAGGATTTTAGTGTCCTGGTTCAAAAGGGATATGGGCCTATAACTCTGTACCAACTCGGGGTCTTTGTCAAATTTAGGGAGGAGAATAATTAAGGCTTCAAACAAATAGGGATCAGCAGCTACCCCAGAGAGAATATGGAGGAACAACCGATGAAGTGCAGGCACTATTTGGTCCTGAAAAGTTTTGTAAAATAAAGAGGAAAAAACGTCCGGTCCCGGAACTCTATCCAAAAGCAAAGCCTTAATTACCTTGGTTATTTCTTCCAAAGAGACAGGAGAGGAAAGAAACCTCCTATGTGGATCAGACAGAGAAGGGAGGTGAGACTCCAGAAGATATGCCTCAAGAGCCTCTAGTGGGGGTGAACCATGTCACTATATAGTTACTTGTAGTAATGGGCAAACTCCTGCACAATTTCTGAGGGGGACGATCTTAAGGATCCATCTGTTTGAGCCCTAACAGGTGGGATGAACCTAGCCGATTCCTGTTGCTTTATCCTTAAAGCTAACAGACGTCCCGCCTTTTCTCCTTGATCGGTGTAAAGAGCTTTGGTGCGAATGATGGCCAGCTCTGCTTTTTCCCTTAGTAAGTCAAGGTACCTATCTTTAACTGCGAAGAGTTTCCACCTGCTTTCCTCCGGAGTATTAGGAGATAAGTTAGCCTCTATGGAACAAATCTGAGACAATAATGATGAAAGCTCAGCCTCCCGGGTTCTTTTCCGTTTTGTTGCTAAGCTAATCAGAACCCCCCTAATGTAGGCCTTGAAAGCACCCCATGTAATATCTGGTGCCATGCCTTCTGTAGAGTTAACTGAAAAGAAAAAATCTATCTGTTCTTTTACCTGTTTGGAAAATTGAACATCCTTCAGTAACTGATCATTTAACTTCCACTGACTCTCTTTTTTAGGGATAGAAAGTAAGGTCAAGCAACACATCACAAGGGAATGATCAGATATAGGGCCAGGTTGAATTGAAGAAGATATAACCTCTGATAGGAATGATTGGGATATTAATAAGTAGTCTATGTGGGAATACAACTTATGCACTGGTGAGACAAAAGTGTACTCCCTTCTTTTAGGATGTAGCACTCTCCATACATCGCATAGACCACATTGGTCTAATAAATCTCTAAACGCTCTCTGCCCAGGGGAAAGTCCCTTTAAAGCTGATCCTGACCTGTCAATAGCTGGGTCCAACAGCAGACTGAAATCTCCTCCCATTACTATCGATATAGGAAGCAAGGGTAATAGAAGAGTTATAAGCTTCATGAAGAAGCTAGGATTATCTATATTGGGGCCATAAATACTACAAAGTAAAAGTGGCATAGAGTGGCCCGGTGGCACTGAGGGTTGAGGCGCTGGACGCCACACCTCGCTCCACGCCGGCAACCCGGGTTCGGGAGCAGACTCGGGTCGCTGGTGGGCTGGCCGGGGGGAGTTAGGCTTAAGCGTCCCACGACAGCTCGCCTACTCCAGGGAGGGTCAGGCTATAGCCCGAACACTTGTCTGACTCCGAGCGGAGGCTCGGAGTACTGCAAGCCCCCAATGTTAAGGGAAGGCTGCCGACATACAGCGTGGACGTCGGCGCCTGCGCCTGACATCAGGGAGTCCTACGCCAGGGGTGGGAGAAAGCGGAAAAATGCCTGCCATCGCTGGAAGATGGAGCCTCGGAGCGTGCCCTCGATGTGCCTCCGTCGCCGATGGCCCCGGACCAACGAAATCTGATTGTTGGGGTAAGGGGGCTCTGCCCCATCCCCGCTCGGGGAGTAAACCGAAGCTCTATGGGATTCCTGTGGGGTCATACGGGCAGGGTGGAAGGCAGAGGGATGTCTACCTTGAGGCTCCTGAAGGGTCAGGGATGGCAGGAAGGAGGAAAAATAGTAATTTCAAAAAAAACAAAAACAAAGTGGCATAGAGCAAAGAGTACCTTGAACCATAAGGTATCTGCTGTCAGGGTCCCTAAAGACCTGTGTGGGGATAAAGGGAACATTTCTGTTAATAATTAACATAACCCGACAACTGTTAGTAGACCCCTGGGTGGCAAAAATTTGCCCCACCTGTTGCCTCCTGAGTTGTAAGGCCTCGGAATCCAACAGGTGGGATTCCTGTAAAAACGTAACGTGGGATCGCAACAGATTCAGGTGCTTCAGAACTTGATATTGTTTGGGCTTCCTCCTTATCCCTTTCACATTCCAACCTGAAAAAGTAATGTTACTAGCCATCGAGTCTGTTAATAAGAAAGCACATATGAAATAAACAGAGATTAATGCAGCGAGCAACAAAGAACCATAACCCCCTGAATACTGCTGTACCACCCTCTCAACCCAGTCCCCTCCTAACCCTTAAACAACTAGCTACACTAAACCCCCTTCCAAGCCCCTTGATCCCTGCCCTCTCCCCACTTTTTCCTGTCCAGCAAAAAGTTCTGCAACTACCCTTAATCCCTCAGCTCCCCTCTAACCCTTTTTAAGTAGCAAAACTCCCCTCATAACCAGGTTACCAAATATCAGTTTATAGGGAGAGCACAACTTATATTGTGGAGTAAAAAGGGGAAAAAACCCACAGCTAAACCTAACTGGGACCATTCTTTACCCCACTAAACAACATGAGGTACAGGAGAATAAGAAACAGTGAATATAAATCTTCCCCCAGTAACTTAAACAATACTCCCCTCTAGTGGACAAATTGGGGAACTACATCAGGCTTAAACACAAAGTAAAGCAGTCAGGCTGCATTAAAATTCCCCTTCAATAACAGAACTGTGTTTGTCCAAAAGTGAACAGTTCACTTGTCTGCTAGCAGTGTTCCTTAGCTAGCCTTAGTAGCGATTTCCTCGCTCTGTGAACAAAAAAAAAAACCAAAATCCAAATGAAAAGCTGTCAGAAGAGGAGGGAATCAGCTGCCAAACAGGACTCCAAACAAAAACGCTGTCCCATCTCATCTGTAGCAGGGAGCCCAACATAAAATCCAGCTCCATAACATAACAGCCATTACCAGAGTGTGGAAATAGACTCACACAACATATTGAGAGTGCAGTCCCGCCGATTCGTTGAATCTTTAATCTGTCAGCTTGCACCTCTTCTCATCAGGAGCTCACCTCAGGAGTGCCCCCCTTCAGGTGCCTCGAAACAGATCCGGGAGGGCCGATTTGAGTCCTTCTTCGGCTGTATCCACATCTTCATAGGACAACCAGGATCCCGCGACCATTACTTGCAGCTTTGCGGGGTAGATCATGCGGAATCTAATACCTGCTGCTATGATCCTGGATACAAGGGGGGTGAAAGGCTTGCCTACACTGCCGGATGGTTAAAGGCAGGTCCTGGGTCACATGAAACCTTTTCCCCTCCCACTGGAGATCCTGAATATCTCAGACCTTTGCCAGAAAGTGCTGTCTTTCCAGATAGTTTAAAAGCCGCATGATCAGTGGTCTGGGGGAGATCCTGGTCTAGGCATGGGACGCAGGGCTCTATGCGCCCTCTCAATAACAATTAGGGCCATAGGGAGAGGGGCCCTCCACCTTGCTCACCAGTTTCTTGGCAAATAGGACTGCATCAGGACCCTCTTCTTGTTTCGGGAGCCCTATAAGCACAATATTATTTCTCCGGCTGCGCCCCTCTAAATCTTCGATCTTCTGCTCCATTCTAGTGAGCTTTTGGCAGAACCCGGCGACCTCGGAATCTCTTTTCTCTGCCTGCCATTCTAATAAGACCACCCTGGCTTCATTGTCCAAGACCTTCCTCACTGTGTCCTCCATAGCTGCGGATAACGATTTTATTTCTGCTGCCATGCTCCGTAATTCATCCTGAAATGGAAGAAATTCCACAAGGAAGTCCGTCAGGGTAAGCGATTCTTGTTCCATTTTAGCAGACGTTAGTGAAGCTGAGGATGATGTGACATGGGCCCTCTGTTTTTTCGAGGCCTTCTCCGGCGTTATTGGTGGTGTATGCCGAGGTCCTGTTTTTTTCATTTCCACCTCCATAGTTCGTGTTTGACCACTGTCTCGCTGTCTTGTAGACAAACTAGTCTTAGGAGTCTAAATACCAACTCTACTACCAAGAAAGGGGAGTTTTAAACTGGGATTTTACTCTGAGAAGGTCGGAGCACAGGAGAGAGCATCCTCTCAGGCAGACTGCATCACCTACTTCGTGTTCACAGGAATTTCAACTTGAACATCCTCCATGCTAGAGAGAAAATCTTCCCTCATGTCTTCTTCTGAGAAGTCCACTGCCACAAGGGCAGCATCTATGGCCTTTTGAGTAGTGAGAACAGGGGAGGAGGCCCACTCCCCTGTCTCCACAGGCTCCGTCCTCACACCAGTCATCCCAGGACCTGCCATCTTGGCTGACTGCCAAAATGACAGAGGTTCCCCCTACTGTTAGAGTATGAAGGAAGCAGGGAAAGCAGTCAGGAGTGCAAAAGCGTAAATAGAGGAGAAAATAGCCCAGGCAGTAATGAAAGGGGGCAAGACATTTTTTTGGTATTTAAGGGAAAGGAGAAAGACCAGGGAAGGGGTAGTAAGACTAAAAAAAGGAAGGGAACCAGTAACAAGCAGACATCCTGAACACATACATTTGTTCAGTGTTCACAGAGGAAGGGGAAGGTGAGGGACCAAGATAAGTGACAGGAGCATCAAAGGAAGAGAGGCGGACACTAGTTCATTTACAGAGGAAAGAGTCCTGAAGGCACTCACAAATCTGAAAGTGGACAAGGCAATGGGACCAGACAAGATATATTCCATGATCCTTTCCTTCAGTAGTGATTCCATTAATTTCCCCACCACTGAAGTTAGACTGACAAGCCTGTAATTGCCAGCCTCCTCTCCTCTCCTCTCTCCTACCACTTTTGTGGGACTACATATGCCATCCTTCAGTCTTCCAGAACCACTCCCATCTCTAGTGAGTGATTAAAACACATTTGTTCCCATAGACACCATATGGCGTTGAAACCATCCATTGCTAGATCCGACCCAAAATGGCCACTGGGAGCAAATGAGTTAAACAGGACTGCCAGAGGCACAGAGACCCAGGGGCAGAGTATAAGGTGGGGGAGTGGTTCTGATGACCACCAAGCAGGAAAGAGACCTGGGGGAAATCATATCTGATGATCTGAAGGTGGCCAAGCAGTATGACAAGGCAGTGGGGAAAGCTACTGGGATGCTTGGGAGCACAGGGAAGGGTATCGCCAGCAGAAAAAGGGAGGTGATAACACTATAAATCATTGGAATGTCCTCACCTAGAGTACTGCACCTGGTTCTGGAGACCACGTCTCCAGAAGGACATAGACAGAGAAGAGGCGGTCCAGGGTAGGGCAACTAAAATAGTGCAGGATCTGCATTAAAAGCCCTATAAGGAGAGACTAAAGGACCTCAAAATGTACAGACTAGAGGAAAAAAGGGAGGGAGAGAGGGGAACATGACCGAGACTTTCAAATACCTTGAGGGTATTAATAGGGCTAAAAGGGAAGCATTTTTCAGAAAAAAAAGATGCTCACAAACATGAGGTCATGCTATGAAGTTGGAAACATAGAAACATAGAAACATAGAATTTGACGGCAGATAAGGACCGCTTGGCCCACCCAGTCTGCCCATTTCCCTGCCTACTGGATAAGCTGCAGATCCTAGTTAACCAGCAGCCTACTTTTTCCTACCCCCATCCCCTAGAATTGCCTATGACTGTCCCATGCATACTTAGATTTCACCACTGTTTTTGACTCCCACGACCTCCTCCGGAAGGCGCGTTCCATGCATCCACAACCCTCTTGTGAAAAAATACTTCCTTAAATTACCTCTGAGCCGCCCCCTCTATCTTCAAATTGTGCCCCTGTGTTCTGCACACCTCTTTTTTGAAAGATGCTACCCTCTTGGACTTTGTTGATTCCTTGAGGTACTTGAAAGTTTCTATCATGTCCCCTCTCCCTCCTTTCCTCGAGGCTATACATATTAAGCTTCTTTAGTCTCTCTTCATATGTCTTCTGGTGCAGACCCTGCACCATTTTAGTTGCCCTCCTCTGGACAGCTTCCATCCTGTCTATGTCTTTGCGAAGACTGGGTCTCCAGAACTGCACGCAGTACTCCAGATGGGGTATGACCAGCTGTCTGTACAGAGGGATAATAACTTCCTGTTTTCTACTGGTGATGCCTCTCCCTATGCATCCCAATATCCCCCCAGCCCTCATTGCTGCCCTCTCACATTGCTTGCCCACCTTTAGGTCATCTGATATGATACCCCAGGTCCCTTTCCATTTTGTTGTTGTTAGTATCTCACCCTCCATTGTGTACTTTTCCCTGGGTTTTGTTTCCCAGGTGCATTACCTGCACCTCTTAGCATTGAATCTAAGCTGCCATACATTTGACCATTCTTCTAACCTTGCCAAGTCCCTTTTCATCCTTTCCACCCCACCTTGTGCATCAACTCTGTTGCAGATCTTTGTGTCATCTGCAAAAGACATACTTTTCCTTCCAGTCCCTCTGCAATGTAAGCTATAAAGACATTGAAGAGGACTGACTAACTCTGAACCCTGCGGTACCCCACTAGTAACCCCTTTCATCAGAGTGGACTCCATTTTACTATTACCTCTGTGTCCCTATTTTCCAGCCAATTTTTACCCAGGCTGTCATCTTGGGACCCACTCCCAGGCTAGCTAACTTGTATATTAATCTTTTGTGTGGGACTGTGTCAAATGCCTTGCTAAAGTCTAGGTAGGCCATGTCCACAGCCCCTCCCTGATCTACTACTTTGGTCACCCAGTCAAAGAAATCTATCAGATTTGTCTGGCATGACCTTCCTGCTGTGAATCCATGCTGCCTTGGGTCCTGTGCCCCTCTGGCCTCTAGATACTTGACAATTCTTTCCTTCAGAAGTGATTCCATCATTTTCCCTACCACTGAGGTTAAACTAACAGGTCTGTAGTTTCCTGCTTCTGCCTTGCTCCCACTTTTGTGAAGGGAATCACATCTGCCCTCCTCCAGTCCTCGGTACCACCCATCCTCCCATGATTTGTTAAACAGGGTAGTCAGTGGTGTCACTAATTCTACCCTTAGTTCTTTTAGAATTCTGGGATGAATCCCATCAGGCCCCATTGCTTTGTCCACCTTCAGTTTTAAGAGTTCTTTCAGAACCCTTTCTTCTGTAAATGGGCTGGTATCAACTTCTGTATCCAGTGTGTTTCTACTGTTTGTTCTAGGTACCCCCCTCTTCCTTTGTAAATACTGAGCAAAAATATTTGTTTAGTATCTCTGCCTTTTCACAGTCTCCCTCTGCCCACCCTCCCCCTTATTAAGCCTCACTATCCCTCCCTTGTTCTTCCTTCGCTCCCTGATGTACCTATAAAGGTTTTATCCCCTTCTTAACTAGGTTGGCTATCTTTTCCTCGGTTTGGGCCTTTGCTGTTCTGACTGCCTTCCCAGCTTCCTTTTGCTTTAACTGATACAGTTCTCTGTCCTGCTCCTTCTGCGATTCCTTGTACTTCCTGAAAGCTTTCTTTTTCTCTTGAGCCTTCACTGCCACTTCCTTTGAGAACCATAGTGGTTTCTTACATCGTTTAGTTTTGTTTATTTGCTTCACACAAAGGCTTGTTGCCTATGTGATGGCAGTTTTTATTATTCCCCATTGTTCTTCCACCCCTCCTTCCTGCCCATGTGCTAGTGCATTCCTTAGGCACTTACCCATTTTGGCAAAGTCAGCCCTCCTAAAGTCCAGTACCTTTGCCTTTGTATGGCTTGACTCTATTGCTGTGTTTATTGTGAACCATACTGTTCGATGGTCGCTAGTTCCCAGATGGCTACCCACTTCTACATCTGTGATCCTCTCTTCATCTCCATTTGAGAGAACCAGGTCTAAGATTAGCCCTCAGGTGGGCTCAATACTAGTTGTCTAAGGCATGCCCCTGTAGGGCATCTAGAATAACCCACTCTTGAAGTGGCTGTGCAGCTTTCACTCCAGTTAATATCTGGCATATTCAGATCACCCATCAGCAATATCTCCTTTTTTGCCATACTAAGTATACTTTCTATCATTTCCTTGTCCATTTCCTCCCCCTGGAGAGGAAGTCTGTAGCTCCCCAACCCTGTGCGGATTGTGGTGCCATTGCCGGTCTCCAAATTTACCCATAGTGCTTCTTCTCCTCCCTGTTTTCTCTTTTGTTCTGTTACTTTGATTCCTTCCCTTATGTAAAGAGCTACTCCTCCTCCTCTTTTACCCTCTCTGTCCCTCCTGTAGATAGTGTATCCTGGTATGTTTATGTCCCAGTCATGGTTTTGTGTGAACCATGTTTCTGTGACTGCCACGATATCCAGATGTTTCTCCTCCATCAAGGCCACTAATTCAGGAAGCTTGTTACTCAGACTACGTGCATTGGTACTCATTGCTCTCCATTTTTTGATGGCTTTACTTTCTGTTGCAGCATCCCCCACTGACCTTTCTACCTCGGTCTTTTTCTCATTTAGTACCCTGTTTTGTAGGGAGAGGCTGGGATTTTCCTGCTGCTCATCAGTGCCTCCACCCTTGACTAGTTTAAAAGCTTGCCAATGAAGCATTTAAACCGATTGCTCAAAAGACTTGTTCCCTTCCTGGACAGATGCAGACCATCCTGCCAGTATAGGCTGGTGTCCCTCCAGGTGGAACCCCAGTCCCCAATGAAGCCAAACCTCTGTGCTCCACACCATTTTTCAACCACTCATTAAACTGCATGGTGCAAAGTACCCTTGCCTCACTCATGCCATTTACAGGCAGCACCTCTGAGAAGGTTACTGTGTGTGCTACTTATCTTAGGCCCTCCCCAGTTCTAAAAGTCCTTCTGCACTGCTCTAATCTCATGTTGAGCCAAGTCATTTGTCCCTAGGTGGACAATGACATCCAGCTCAGACTCCCGTGCAGCTGTTCTCGTGATCCTGAGGATGCGCTTCCTGTCCCTACAAGCCATGGCACCAGGCAGGCACTTTACTTCAGTTTTCCCTGCTCCCCCCAGTTCTATCCCCCTAATAATTGAGTCCCCCACCAGGAGCTGCTTCCTTTCCTTGTGGCATCCTTTGCCTCCCTCCTGTGGGCCTCCCTTGTGACAGGTGTCCTCAGCCTCCTTAATCTCCTCCGTGGGTGCATCCATAGGGGAGCTGTGCTCCCCCAGAATGGTGTATGGATTGTGGAGTGGAACAACTGACTGGGTGTGCCTCTGTTCCACCCTCCTCACCCTCCCTGAGCCCACTGTGGTCCAACTGCTGTGCTTTCTTTGCAACCTCTGAGGTAGTGGTGGTGGCTCTGGTGCTCCCTGGATGGGGGGGGTTCCCTTCCTACCATCAAGTCTGGCCTGTGGGAAGGTTCTCTTACTGCTGTCCAGTGTGGCCTGAAGACGGGCAACTTCCTCCCTCAGGGCAGAGAGTTGTCTGCAAATAGGGCAGCATCTCAGCCTCCAGAAGACTCCCGGAAGACTGCTGCCCACAGCCATTACATTGCACTACTCCCACATGACTATGTACTTTTTTTTTTTTTTTTTGTGTGTGTGTGCTTGTGTGTGTGATTGGTTTGTTATATAGAAATATATATATATATATATATATATATATATATATTATATAATGTGTATGCGTATATTTTCAGTGCTGTGTGCTAGAGAGGATATGACATTGGTATGCACTTTGCACTCTTGAGGAAATGATGTCAGAACCCTAGGTATAAAGGAACTATTTCCAGAGGGGTTGGGCCTAAACTGTGCCCTCACAAAACAATCAGCTAAGAGCTCTGACCCACCGCTGCGATGAGTGCTTTCCTGTCTGCAAGATACTATACACAACAATTTGACAGAGAAAATCCCCTGCTAATCAAACAGAAAAATCAAGACATCCAAGTCAGACACAGGTAAACCTCCCCAACCCAAAACAGCCTGGTGGTTTGTGCTCTGAAAAGCAGTCAGCCCCAAAATAAGTCAGCTGTGCTTCGAACTCTTCCTGCACTGAAAATCTTAAGAATTGTAACAAGACTGTCTTTTCCTGATAATTGTAAATTCCTTCTTTCACCTTTCAGTTAGAAGCAGCCTCCACCTGCAGTATATCTGCTACAAACCACAGACAATTGAAAGGTTCACCTCCCTCTGTTGTGAGCACAACTCGCTTTCTTGCAAATCCTATGTTCGATATTGCAGCTCCCAACAAGAGATAGTTTGGCTAGGAAAAATATTAGCTGTTCTGATGAGTTTGCTATAAACACTTGCTTATAATACTATTCTTCTCAGGTCTGTTACCAAAGCTATTGGCTGAATTAAGTCTCTGTGATGAAATCACTTCCTGAGAAAGTTTGGAGCAGGGGTAGATTCAAGGGAAACATGAAGAAGTACTTCTTCACAGAAAGAGTGGTGGATGCCTGGAACAGCCTTCCAGCAGAATTATTCGGGGCAACAACTGTAATGGGATTTAAGAACACATGGCATAGACATAAGGGAACCTTAGTGGTTAAGAAAAGAGAGGGCAAAGTCAGAGACCAAGTAGGGTCTGTGCTATTACAGTAGGTAGGGAAAATGGGCAAACTGAGTGGTCCTTATCTGCCATCAAATTCTATGTTTCTGCCATATTGAATTGGTACTTTTTGGCATCAATAGCTGACATTGCAGTATTCGCTAAATCTTGTGCCAAGTCACCAGTAGATGTCTCACTTATAGCCAATACTGAGATTCAGGAGGCTTTTTACTATGAGTTGTATAGACCAAGGATGTTGCCTGCCTTAATAGCAAGGAAACGGAAGTACAGTACTATACAGCTTCCTGGAATCTTTTTCAGGAGGCTGGGAAGAAAGCGGCACCTTTGTCTTGTCATAGGCAGCAGCCAGGACCACTCCCTCATGATCAGTGTGAGAATATAGATATTCAGAACCCTGTTTATTCACCAGGTACTTTTTGTTTGCTTGCATGCATGTGCAAGAAACATAGTGCCATCATACAAGTTTTCATAGGTGCGCCTTCCCCACTTCCAATGCCCTGCTCCCTTTTGCAGGCGTGGCTGCACCACACCAATGAATGTCGGAGTTGTCTATGACAGCTGTTCAGATGCAGTGGCGTACAGTTGAAAGCGAAAAACCACTGCAATCATCGGTGGTAACGTGTAGGCAATTTGCATACTGCTGTTGGCAGTATGCAAAGTACCTACACTCTGCACTGCATCTGTACAGCTGTCATAGACAGCTCCATTTTATCTACTCCCCACAACAAACACCAGTAGCATGCTGGGACCCCATCCCAGCATGCTCATCACCCTCGAGCACCGATGGCCATATCCCCCAACAAACACCAAAGTAGCACGCTGAAACTCACTCCTGCATGCTCATGCGCCCTCACAAGACAACAGAGTGGCTGACATGGGTGCCCAACTCTGTCGGCCACTGCCCCCCCAAACAGACTTCCAGGTGCCACGCTGAGAGCCCACCCAAGTATGGCAAAAGTCTGTATGGCTGACAGGTGCCAAATCCCCATTGGCTCCACTGCCCCAAAACCAGACTTCAGTGTGCCATTGAACCCACCCAGCGTGGCAGAAGTCTGTATGGCCGATGGGGTGCCCAATCCCTGTTGGCTCCACTGCCCCCAAAAACTTCCAGCTGCCATGCGGAGCCCACCCCAGCATGGCAAAGTCCATCAGTGTAAAACACCTGGAAAAAAAAAAGTCCCTTGTTGACTGTCTTGCCCTCCTCCCCCAACCTGCACCCACCCTCTGTGCACCCACCTCCCCACACCCCTGACCCAATACTTACCTCCGGAGGCCAGCGCAACGATCTTCAGTGGACCGGGAACACGTCTGCACTCTTCAAAGCCACCCGCGAACTGAAGAAATGCCGGTAAGCTGTATAATGGCATAAATTGGATTTTTTCAACTTTGGTGCATATCTTGGCCATTTTTGGGAACTTTTTCACCAAATTTTCAGCATGGGGTTCTTGGGACCCCTCCTCATGAACTCAGTCATTGTCATTTTGTTATTCAGTCCGAAAAGGTGATTTCATGGTCACTGCGCGGAACCACGTTTTGGGACAGAGTAATGAAATGACAGTGTCACAGTTCATGAGGTAGACTCCCAAAAATCCTACGTTGAAAATATGGTGAAAAGATTTCCAAAAATGACTGTTTTATGAGGGTGCATTGCACAGTTCCTAAGCACGCTCGTAACTTTGAGAATTTTTAATATTTTCACTCCAGATTTTCCACATTGCCATTTTACCACACCTTCTTATGAACAATCCAGCTGTCATTTTTCATTTGTCGCCCAAAATGTGTTTGCACACATGTAGCGCACATTAGCATGGTCAGTGTGCGAAATCAATATTTGAGACACATTAAGAAAATCAGAGGCCTTACTGACAGTGACACTTGTCATGAGCAGAGGTGTTAAAATGGCTATGTTGAAAATTTGGTGACAAAAGTCCATAAAATGACTCTGTTATGAGCGTGCATTGCGCAATTTCCACGCACTCTTTTAAGTTCGTGAATTTGTAATATTTTCAGTCCAGATTTTCAACATTGACATTTTTCACACCTCCTTATGAACAGTATAGCTTTCATTTTTCACACTCTGGTCGAAATGTGTTTTCGCACTTCCCGCGCAGAATAGCACGGTCGCTGTGGGAAATTAGTGTTCGGGACAGATTACGAAAATCACAGTGACACTGTTCATGAGCGGAGGTCCCAAAATGCCTATGTTGAAAATCTGCTGTAAAAAAATCCCCAGACTACTAACATTATGGATGTACGTTGAGCAGTTTCTACACACGCTCATGACTACACCAGTTTTTGTATATTTTCACTCCAGATTTTCAACAATGCCATTTTTTTTACACCTCCTCATGAACAGTACACCTGTCATTTTTCACATCCTGTTCAAAATGTGTTTTTGCACCTGTGGAGCCAAATGGCGCAGTCTCTCTGGAAAAAATCACCTTTCCCGTAACAAACTGATAGTGTCACTGTTCATGTGGTGGGGTCACAAAAAACAGACATGGAAAACTTGAAGTGAAAATACCAAGAAACTCCCAGGGCATTAGAGTTTTTGGCCATAACACCCTACCCTGTAGGGACTGACAGGAGTCAGGGGAGTGACTTGGGATTGTTGACAATAATGCTCATGCCATTTCACCCCCAACCCCACCCTGCAGCCATTGACAGGCATCAAGGTGCACCTTGGACCCTTTGCCCCCAGAGTTCACCCCGTTCTCCTATACTGCTCCCATTTCAGTGTATTTCCTTATGGAATGATATGAATGTAAAGCCCAAATACCCCAAGGCACACCTTGACACTTGACAGTGTCTGAAGGGTAGGGTGGGGTGAAATGTCTTGACCGTAATGGGTGACAACCCAAAGGCACACGCCAATGCCTGTCCATCTCTGCAGAGTGAGGGTGGAGTTGGCATCAGTTCAATACTTCACCGTCATTCTTATATTGCATTTGTTTAACTCCTGCACTTCCACTGCCAATGTCAGCAAGCAAACATTCGGCATTGACAAATGCTTGTTTTAAATGTTTCAGTTTTTTTATTCTATTCCAGCAACTGAAGTGGGTGCTTAGAGGATTTTACAGGTGGCCTTCTTGAGGGACTAGTGAATGGGAAATAGCAGCCTTATTGTGGGAGTTAAGCCCATCATATCCACAAATTCTGCCTCATCCTGATTCTCTTCAGTTTCTTGTGAGGTGATCTTGATGGCATTTGCCACATGCCTCACAATAATGTAGTGTAACCCCTAGATGGCGCTATCCCAGGGGCTACTACCCCTGCCTGATTTGCCACTAACAGGTTGAGGGGCCTGGATCCAATGGCTGGTGCCTCCACCCAGAGGTCAGGGTTTGCAATAGTTAAACTAACTTGGTCACAGCCCTCTGGGACACTGCAACCCCCCTTTCTTCCCACTAGTGGCCCACACAATATATCAGAATTACCTTCACAGTATACACTTACCCCCAGGTCTGGTTCCGCACTGGGACCTCCTGTGAAATGAGATACAGTGCAACAATCACAGTACAGTACTTTAACATAGACAAATACCTCAGGCAGTATAACTTTGCTGAAACAAGCAGCTCTGATTTATTTAGGGGATATAACAAGGACAGGGGAAATCAGGTTAATTAGCTTATCACTCTAATAATCTACCTATGGCTCTGTGCACAGGCCTATCCCTATCAGTTACTGTCCCTGGGTACCCAAGCCCTAGTGGCTAGTCAAACCGTGGCAGCTGGTAGGGGCCCTTTCACACAGAGAAAAGGAGAATTAAACAGTCAGCAGTACAGTAATTCCATTTGGATTTAATGTGGCAATTCAACAGGGAGCAACCCTGAATTAGTACTCACGACCTCCAAATAAGATAGGGTCCTTCAATGTCAGCAGGGCTCACTTGAGGTACACAAACCTCTTCACACATCCATATAAAGAAAGCACTACACCAGGCAGGCTGCATCTGTATCCCGATCGCAATTACTGCACAATACCGGGAGAACACACAGCAGATTCAGTTCCTGACAGACCGAGTGTAATTCAACAATTTCTCCAGTCTTCTACAGGGTGAGCCTGGTTTCTACTCTTCAGAGATCCTTTGATTCTTTTCACAGAGGATTCAGTCCTAACAAGCTGTTACACAAGCTGCAGACCGGAACTCTGGGCCTTACACACGTTTTTGACTAAAACTGCACACTGAAAAGCACAGGGCTCCTTCCTTCTTCACTGCCAAAGCTCAACTGACACTCCAACTGAAAAAACGGGCACTTCCTTTGAGTTCCTCCCAGTTCTTGACTGGATTGGCTGTCACTCACAATAGACTGCTGCTGTTGGTCCAAAAGGCACTGAAGTCTAAACTACATCTCCCAGAGTCACTGCCCATACAATCCTCTTGTGGCTGGCTCAGATTATGAGTCCAAGTTCTGATTCGTCCAAGGCATCATTTTAGAGCTAGCTTACCCCACACTGATTGGTCCAGTTCAGCAGTTCAAAACTAGAATGGGAACTAGCAGACACAGTTCTGACTGCAAAGAAAGCAGGTTAGACAAACTGTAATTTCATTATTACTCTAAATAATTTCTGGCAAACAGTTACATCTTTCAGATAGGTTCCTTTGCACTCCTAGTGACTGCAAAATGAAGTGAATTGGCAGCAGCTCGAGTGGTACTCAGAGAAGCACACAGTCCCCCATACAAACTAATTATGTCTGCAAGCAGACAGCTCTTAAAGAGACAGTACCAGAGGCTCTAAAAACACTCACTGATAAATGGCTTAAATGCCAAACACCATTCAGGCTTGGAGCATTCAAGCAAGCTCCTGGAAGTCTTTTGGGAACCCCCATTTGCAGGGGGGTTACACCCTTCCTGGCCTGGGAAAGCTTAGCGTCGCGTCAAGCAAGTACCACATAAGTTTCAACTGCAACCATATACATTTGCATTAGGCTCGCAATGTAATCATCAGTCAATATATCATTTTACCAAGAACACATTTCTGAAACATTGCAGTACGTCACTCTTTACACAGTATTACATACACATTGTACCATAACTCAAGTTATTACCTCTTGTACATGAAACCTGAAGAGAGGGGCCCTTCCCTATCAGTTACCTTGGGGCTGGATGGGGCAAGGGCACCATACTTAGAGGGCAACACAAGTAACTTGGAGTTAGCACTGATGCTCAGTTTGGGCAATGAGCTCGGGACACATACACTCCTTTATGGACAACATTGAGAGCCAAGTCCACAGGCCTCCCAAGTGAATCATAACTGAGGTGCACCACAGGCTTTACAGCTCGACCAGTCTTTCTAGGGGAACTGTTATAGTCTCTGCACTCTGAGCCTCATTTTCAGCATTGTCCTCACTTGTCAGGAGTCTCCATGGGGTAGAGAGGCTAGAACTTGGGGCACTTTCAGCTCCAGGAGTTACAGTTTCTGAGTCCACAACATTTGGCTCGCATGGAGAGCTTTCGGACACTGGCAGTGGACTGTCAGGGCACTCAAAATACTCTTCTTGTTCGGTGTATCACCAGTCTGCCCCAATCTATCATTTTCCTCCCTGAAAGCTCAAACAGTTCAACCATGCACAATGATTCCATTTCATCTGATCTGATGCTTTGCACTTCACTTTCTGGGAGCATTGGCTCCAGGGATGAAGCTGGGGCTTAGACAGTCCAGAAGGCCCAGCTTTGTCTCCAGTATTGACTAGGGGATTGCCCCAAACAATTGACTCAGTTCGAAGAAGGATAGTATTCAAAGTCACTCTCACTTTCTTCCGATATGGACTGACAGTCATGCTCAACTGGGACTTGTGAGGGAACACTTTAACTTTACTTCTGTAGGTGCAGACTTTCTTGATCTTTTCTTAGCAGCAGCTCTAGTCACTGGTCCAGAGGGCATCTTCTAGGGCTCAGACTCAATTAAGATTTGTCCAATGGGCAGTAAATGATTTCTATGCATTGTTTTACATCTTTGAATTATTCTCAGGCCTTACTTTGTACACTGGCAGATCATCTAGTTTGCCCACTACAATGTGAGGAGATGGTGCCATCTGTCAGCAATCTTGTGCTTGCCATGCAGTCCCAGATTTCTTAGCAATACCCGATCTCCCTCCTGGAGTTCTGTGCTTTCACCTTTTATCATACCTTTCTTTGTTGGCCAGATTTCTTTTGGCAGCCATGGTTTGAGCCAGTTGGTACGCATGAGTTAGCTGGGCCTTTAACTTTGCACATACTGTAAATAGTTGTCAGCTTGAACCCCATCAGGAGAGACCCCAAAACACACATCTACTGGTAGTCGAGCTTCTCTTCCAAACATCAGGCGGTAGGGGAGAATCCAGTGGCATCACTTTTGGTGCAGTTATAAGCATGTACCAGGGTGCTAATTTGTTGGCTCCATCTAGGCTTGTCCTTTGGGTGCAGGGTGCCTAGCATATCTACAAAGTCGCGGTTGAAAGCGTTCAGGCTGTGGGTCCCCTGGGGGTGGTAAGAGTGGTTCTGGACTTTCGCACTCCCCACAGAGAAAGCATCTCTTTGATCAGACGACTCTCAAAGTCTCTCCTTGATCAGAATGGATTCTTTGTGGAGCCCCATAGTGAACAAAAGTTTTCACAAGTACTTTGGCTACAGTGGATGCTTTCGGTCTTTGTGGGGAAAGCTTGGGCATATCTCGTGAAATGGTCAGTGACCACCAGCACATTACTGATATTTCTTTGATCTGACTCCAAACTTAGAAAATCAATACAGACCAGCTCCATGGGTGCACTGGTGGTTATGTTAAAAGGGGCAGCCCTCTGGGCAAAAGCTTTCCTCTGTAAGAGCGACTACAAGTTCGAATGTGTGCTCCACATCAGCCCCCATCTTAGGCCAATAGAATCTGGATCTCACCAAGTCAAGTGTTCTGTCTATACCAAGGTGCCCCATGTGGTTGTGCAAGGACCTCAATACTGAGTCTCAAAGGCAGTGGGCAGCACTAGTTGTTGTTTGTCTACTTGTCCCCTCTGTCTACTGTTTCTCTGTATAACAGTTTATTGATCAGTTTCAACTTAGGACCTTCTTTGTATAACAGTGCAGTTCTCAAATCAGTGGGCGTAATTTGGACACATCTTTTCCTGCATAGAGGGCTTCTAAAGCTGCTTTGATCATGGGATCGCGGATTGAGCCCGCCGAACACTGTCATTGTCCAGCTGAGGCAGTGCACCAATGTCTATTGCAGAAAAGTGGCATAAGCAGCAGGTATGCAACTCTCAGAGGCCCCAAGCAATCCACCATGCAGTCCACTGCGTCCTGTGGACATTTGTTCCTCCCTGTCAAACTTCCGGCAGAGTGCCCGAATGTCAGGTTCTGCCAGTCGGACCCAATCATTCTGGAACAGGCCTCGGGGAGAGCATCAGCATCTATGTGGTTCAGACCTGCTCGGTATTGAGAGCATAGTCATATGTAGATAATGCAGAAACACCTATGGCCCAGTGGCATCCAACTAGCTGAGGTCTGCACATAGGTCAAAGGATTATTGTCAGTTTTTACTAGTATTTTAGCCCCATACAAGTACTCATGGAATTGGTCAACAATAGCCCACTTCAAAGCTAGAACTCTAACTTATGTACAGGATAGTTCTTTTCGGATGGGGTCAGGCTTCTACTGGCAAGGCCACTGGTCTCAGGCCATTCTCGTGCTCTTGGTACAACACAGCCCCAACCCTTGCAAGCTAGCATCAGTGTGCAGGACGAAGGTTTTCTTGGATCGGCATAGGCCAGCACTGGAGCATGGGTAAGTTGATATATGATCTCATGAAAAGCAGTCTCACAATCAGGAGTCCAGCGGGCCCCAAATACTTCACTCGGATGAAAATACACTCTTTCAGTCTTGAGGGATGCTGACTTTTGGTATTTTTGTGGGTTGGGGATACCCTTGAGTAAGGTTAATAAAGGCGGATCACTCTTGAATAGTCCTTGATGAGCGCCGATAATAACCACAGAATCCCAGGAATCTTTGCAGTTCTTTAGATTTTTGGGCTGTGGCCAGGTGGTCAAGGCCTCCAACTTTACTTGGGTCGGTCTCTATTCCTCGGTGGATACTATGTGTCACATACTTTACTGATGTTTGAAAAATTGACACTTATCAATGGACAGTTTAGGCCAAGTCCTCCAGTCGGTCCAATACCTTAAATAATCTGCTCTCATGTTCCTCCAGTGAGCTGCCAAACACAATAACATCATCTAGGTATACCAGGCACTCTAGTAAGTTCATGTCCCCACTGCACGCCCATCAATCGTTGAAAAGTGGCTGGGGCACCTGAAATCCCTTGAGGCATCCTCATGAATTCATAGAAGCCAAGCGGACAGATAAAGGCTGTCTTTTCACGGTCCTCTGGGGCCTATCGGGATCTGATAGTACCCACTGCCGGAGATCCAGCACAGAGAACCACTTGCTCCCGCTTAGGCAGTCCAAAGCATCCTGAATGCGGGCATTGTGTACTGATCAGGATAGTCCACGTTTGCTGTGCTATAATCCACACACATCCTTACTGTTCCATTCTTTTCCTCACTACCACAATGGGGGAAGCATAAGGGCTTTGGATTCTTGTATTACACCAGCAGCTAACATCTCTTGCAGATGCCGCCTCACATCATCTATGTCAGCAGGTGCCAGGCGTCGAGACCTCTCACGAAATGGTCTTTCGTCATGCAGCGGATATTGTGCTCAGCTCCTTGCACGCATCCTACATCCCATTCCTTTTAAAGAAAACACCTGGTCTCTGGGCAAGCTTCTCACTGATCTTCACTTTCCATTCAGCTGGCAGCGGGAGTAGCCGAAATCAAACAAATCAGGCGTTACTCTGTCATTCTTCCTTGAACTCTTGCTGCTGGGTAGCACTGCAGTGTCTGCACAATGCACATTAGCCAGGATGCAACCTCTGTTTACTCGAATGTCTCTTTCAGACACATTATGAACTTGGACCATTACCCTCCTGGCATAAGCATGGGCTCTAGCGGGCAAAATACTAGGCTTGACCAGCAGTCCCTCTGGCAATTTTCCATCGCCTGGTGCATCCAACATTAATATTTTATTCTTAACATCCTTTCTGATACGGACCTCTCCCTGTAAGGTACACTGGGCATTTGGCGCCAGGATCAGAGACTCAGGATCCTTCTTCCATACAATTCGACCGGTTCCTCTGGTTCTTTTTTTCAGCATCTCTGTGCCTCATAGGCCTTCTTATTAAAGCGGAACTCTTAAAGCTCTACAGTCTTTGACCCTGTTTTCATAACACAACTGTGCCAGCCTTCCGAACATATGAGCATTTGTTCCAATCAACAAGGGACACCATCATACAGTCCAGTGGGGACACACTAAGGCTAGGTCTCTACTTGTTCGCCACTCCAGCCACGGAGGTGGGAAAGACAGCCAAGTCGGATATACCCGAATAGGGTGAGGCCTTCTCACTTAACCCCTATACATGCAGTCCTTCTAATGGTTGTAAGGCGCCTGACAAATGCTTCTGATACCAATCTTGGAACACATAATTGTCACTTGGGGCCCACTGTCTAATATAGCTCTTGTAGACACTCGCTCACCTTTACAGTGGTCTCCATGGAGGGACCACTATTCTGGACCAGTCTGGAGAGGCGGTAGTGGGGGCCTGGGCAACTGACCTTGCCACAAAGGGCGTGAATTAGCATTTTGGTGCCCTCACTGGGATCATGCTCGTGCACCTCTCAACCACTGATTTCTTCTCCGAAGCTCTCCTTGTAGCCTATATGCAACTTTGTCAGTGTCTTTGGGGACTGGCATTCCCTTTCATGTGCCCATCTTTCCACAATTATAGCAAAACATACTTTCTGGAGTTTGAGCTGGCCGGGCGCCACACTGGGAGCCAAGGGCGGTATTACTAACTGGAAACCTTGGTGCCATCTCTGTCTGCGGCGTGATAAGCATTTGGAACATCTCGTCAGTTTCTCCACTTCCATGGTCAAGGAATCGAGTTCGAGCTGTTATCAGCAGGAGATACATGGGTGGGTACCCCCACCCCATAGCAGATGCAGTCGGATATAGGTCAGGGCCCGTACTTGCAGGCGTGGCCTTCATAAAGGACTGTTTTGAATTCCGGATCTCTCTCAACAGTTACCCCATTGTGACATATCTTTTTCCTTGTCAGAGCACTCATTGACTGCCAACCTCTGCCCCTGAACTTCACTTGATGGGTCACCCTCAGTCACTCGGGTCGTAGCCGCAGCTATTGGTGCAGGTCCCTCCCGAGGTCGTCTTTTCTCAACTCCTCGAATTTCTCTCATTAACTCATCATAGGAGGGTGGGGATTCCAGTCGATCTGCCAGGCGTAACTGAAGCAACAGCAGTTCTGAGAAGGGGCAGACTTAGGATCCTGTCCAGCCTGGTTCGGTCCAGTTCAATCGCTGGCAAACTACCTTTTCTGAGGCATTCTTGCAACAATTTTTCCAGCCGAGATACATACACAGACAACAACTCCCCTTGGTACTGTTGTGCATCTCTTACTCTCCACCATAGGTCCTCATCAGAATCTGGGCTCCCATACACATTCTCCAAGGCCTCAAGATAGGCTGTGCAGTCGCTCAGGGTTACTGGCCGCGTAGCACGGATGGTAGCCAGGGCAGGACCTCGGAGGCTCTCACTAACCCTCTTTCGCTTTTCACCTTCCGAGCATTGCCATTTCCCTAAGCACTTGGGGGGCAACATAGTCTATCCAGGTCTCCCAGTCATCCTCCCCTTGGGGGTGGGAAGGTGCCAGAGAGATCCTCAACCTGGGTGAGTGGTGACTAATGGCAGGTGCAGAAATAAGAGTCTGCATTGGTTCAGCCACCATTACGGGCACTGGAGCAGGAGAGGGTGTTGGGAGGAACACCCCAGGTGGCAGAATAGTTTCTTCAAGTCCTCCACAGTTTCCCCTCCCAGCAACCATTCAGCAAATTTCTCCTCAAAGTTTCAGATAGTGGTGGGGCTGATTCCCCGAGGTCTTTCTGTCCATAGTTATCACTCTCCAAGCAGTGAGGGCTCCCTCTGGGGTAATGGTCTGTGGCACTGGAGCTATCTATGGGATCCTTAAACTCTACTAGGGCCAGGAAAGTGTGGGTGAGCAGATTAGCATGCCGACCCACCACCACAGGGTTTTGTAAACCTTCCACCTTGGAAAGTACTCCTGCACAGTGTCCGTATTGATACCCAGGGGATGTCCAGGATAAGCATAACATTTTGGGGTTCGATCTCCTCCCAGTACACCACTCCACCAGCCGGTGCACAGCCACTTCTGTCGGGTACCCATTTTTTCTTAACAGTGGTTCAGTAAATATGGCCACTAGAGGACACACAATCCCAGCGGTGAGCCTCCAAGATGTAACCCCTAGATGGCGCTATCCCAGGGCTACTACCCCTGCCTGATTTGCCACTAACAGGTTGAGGGCCTGGATCCAATGGCGAGTGCCTCCACCCAGAGGTCAGGGTTTGCAATAGTTAAACTAACTTGGTCACAGCCCTCTGGGACACTGCAACCCCTTTCTTCCCACTAGTGGCCCACACACAATATATCAGAATTACCTTCACAGTATACACTTACCCCCAGGTCTGGTTCCGGCACTGGGACCTCCTGTAGAAATGAGATACAGTGCAACAATCACAGTACAGTACTTTAACATAGACAAATACCTCAGGCAGTATAACTTTGCTGAAACAAGCAGCTCTGATTTATTTGGGGATATAACAAGGACAGGGGAAATCAGGTTAATTAGCTTATCACTCTAATAATCTACCTATGGCTCTGTGCACAGGCCTATCCTATCAGTTACTGTCCCTGGGTACCCAAGCCCTAGTAGCTAGTCAAACCGTGGCAGCTGGTAGGGGCCCTTTCACACAGAGAGAAAGGAGAATTAAACAGTCAAGCAGTACAGTAATTCCATTTGGAGTTTAATATGGCAATTCAACAAGGAGCAACCCTGAATTAGTACTCACGACCTCCAAATAAGATAGGGTCCTTCAATGTCAGCAGGGCTCACTTGAGGTACACAAACCTCTTCACACATCCATATAAAAGCACTACACCAGGCAGGCTGCATCTGTATCCGATCGCCAATTACTGCACAATACCGGAGGAACACACAGCAGATTCAGTTCCTGACAGACCGAGTGTAATTCAACAATTTCTCCAGTCTTCTACAGGGTGAGCCTGGTTTCTACTCTTCAGAGATCCTTTGATTCTTTTCACAGGGACGGATTCAGTCCTAATAAGCTGTTACACAAGCTGCAGACCGGAACTCTGGGCCTTACACGCTTTTTTGACTAAACTGCACACTGAAAAGCACAGGGCCCTTCCTTCTTCACTGCAAAGCTCAACTGACACTCAACTGAAAAAGCAGGCACTTCCTTTGAGTTCCTCCCAGTTCTTGACTGGATTGGCTGTCACTCACAATAGACTGCTGTTGGTCCAAAAGGCACTGAAGTCTAAACTATCTCCCAAGTCACTGCCCTTAAATCCTCTTGTGGCTGGCTCAGATTATGAGTCAAGTTCTGATTCGTCCAAGGCATCATTTTAGAGCTAGCTTACCCCACACTGATTGGTCCAGTTCAGCAGTTCAAAACTAGAATGGGAACTAGCAGACACAGTTCTGACTGCAAAGAAAGCAGTTAGACAAACTGTAATTTCATTATTACTCTAAATAATTTCTGGCAAACAGTTACATCTTTCAGATAGGTTCCTTTGCACTCTAGTGACTGCAAAATGAAGTGAATTGGCAGCAGCTCGAGTGGTACTCAGAGAAGCACACAGTCCCCCATACAAACTAATTATGTCTGCAAGCAGACAGCTCTTAAAGAGACAGTACCAGAGGCTCTAAAACACTCACTGATAAATGGCAAATGCCAAACACCATTCAGGCTTGGAGCATTCAAAGCAAGCTCCTGGAAGTCTTTGGGAACCCCCATTTGCAGGGGTTACACACCTTCCTGGCCTGGAAAGCTTGGCGTCCGCGTCAAGCAAGTACCCATAAGTTTCAACTGCAACCATATACATTTGCATTAGGCTCGCACATGTAATCATCAGTCAATATATCATTTTACCAAGAACACATTTCTGAAACATTGCAGTGCGTCACTCTTTACAGTATTACATACACATTGTACCATAACTCAAGTTATTACCTCTTGTACATGAAACCTGAAGAGGGGGCCCTTCCTATCAGTTACCTTGGGCTGGATGGGGCAGGGCACCATATAGAGAGCAACACAAGTAACTTGGAGTTAGCACTGATGCTCAGTTTGGGCAATGAGCTCGGGACCACCTACACTCCTTTATGGACAACATTGAGAGGCAAGTCCACAGGCCTCCCAAGTGAATCATAACTGAGGGTGCACCACAGGCTTTACAGCTCGACCAGTCTTTCTAGGGGAACTGTTATAGTCTCTCCTCTGAGCCTCATTTTCAGCATTGTCCTCACTTGTCAGGGAGTCTCCATGGGGTAGAGGCTAGAACTTGGGGCACTTTCAGCTCCAGGAGTTACAGTTTCTGAGTCCACAACATTTTGGCTCATGGAGAGCTTTCGGACACTGGCAGTGGACTGTCAGGGCACTCAAAATACTCTTCTTGTTCCGTGTATCACAGTCTGCCCCAATCTATCATTTTCCTCCCTGAAAGCTCAAACAGTTCAACCATGCACAATGATTCCATTTCATCTGATCTGATGCTTTGCACTTCACTTTCTGGGAGCATTGGCTCCAGGGATGAAGCTGGGGCTTAGACAGTCCAGAAGGCCCAGCTTTGTCTCAGTATTGACTAGGGATTGCCTCAAACAATTGACTCAGTTCGTAAGAAGGATAGTATTCAAAGTCACTCTCACTTTCTTCCGATATGGACTGACAGTCATGCTCAACTGGGACTTGTGGAGGGAACACTTTAACTTTACTTCTGTAGGTGCAGACTTTCTTGATCTTTTCTAGCAGCAGCTCTAGTCACTGGTCCAGAGGGGCATCTTCTAGGGCTCAGACTCAATTAAGATTTGTCCAATGGGCAGTAAATGATTTCTATGCATTGTTTTTACATCTTTGAATTATTCTCAGGCCTTACTTTGTACACTGGCAGATCATCTAGTTTGCCCACTACAATGTGAGGAGATGGTGACCATCTGTCAGCAATCTTGTGCTTGCCATGCAGTCCCAGATTTCTTAATACCCGATCTCCCTCCTGGAGTTCCTGTGCTTTCACCTTTTATCCTTACCTTTCCTTTGTTGGCCAGATTTCTTTTTGGCAGCCATGGTTTGAGCCAGTTAGTGCATATGAGTTAGCTGGGCCTTTAACTTTTGCACATACTGTAAATAGTTGTCAGCTTGAACCCCATCAGAGAGACCCCAAAACACACATCTACTGGTAGTCGAGCTTCTCTTCCAAACATCAGGCGGTAGGGGAGAATCAGTGGCATCACTTTGGTGCAGTTATAAGCATGTACCAGGGTGCTAATTTGTTGGCTCCATCTAGGCTTGTCCTTTGGGTGCAGGGTGCCTAGCATATCTAGCAAAGTGCGGTTGAAACGTTCAGGCTGTGGGTCCCCTGGGGTGGTAGGAGTGGTTCTGGACTGCACTCCCCACAGAGAAAGCATCTCTTTGATCAGACGACTCTCAAAGTCTCTCCTTGATCAGAATGGATTCTTTGTGGAGCCCCATAGTGAACAAAAAGTTTTCTACAAGTACTTTGGCTACAGTGGATGCTTTCTGGTCTTTGGTGGGGAAAGCTTGGGCATATCTCGTGAAATGGTCAGTGACCACCAGCACATTACTGATATTTCTTTGATCTGACTCCAAACTTAGAAAATCAATACAGACCAGCTCCATGGGTGCACTGGTGGTTATGTTAACAGGGGCAGCCCTCTGGGACAAAGCTTTCCTCTGTAAACAGCGACTACAAGGACTGGATGTGTTGCTCCACATCAGCCCCCATCTTAGGCCAATAGAATCTGGATCTCACCAAGTCAAGTGTTCTGTCTATACCAAGGTGCCCCATGTGGTTGTGCAAGGACCTCAATACTGAGTCTCGAAAGGCAGTGGGCAGCACTAGTTGTTGTTTGTCTACTTGTCCCCCTCTGTCTACTGTTTCTCTGTATAACAGTTTATTGATCAGTTTCAACTTAGGACCTTCTTTGTATAACAGTGCAGTTCTCAAATCAGTGGAGCGTAATTTGGACACATCTTTTCCTGCATAGAGGGCTTCTAAGCTGCTTTGATCATGGATCAGGGATTGAGCCCAGCTTCAATACTGTCATTGTCCAGCTGAGGCAGTGCACCAATGTCTATTGCAGAAAAGTGGCACAAGCAGCAGGTATGCAATTCTCAGAGGCTCCCAAGCAATCCACCATGCAGTCCACTGCGTCCGTGGACATTTGTTCCTCCTGTCAAACTTCGCAGAGTGCCCGAATGTCAGGTTCTGCCAGTCGGACCCAATCATTCTGGGGAACAGGCCTCGGGAGAGAGCATCAGCATCTATGTGGTTCAGACCTGCTCTGTATTCGAGAGCATAGTCATATGTAGATAATGCAGAAAGCCACCTATGGCCAGTGGCATCCAACTTAGCTGAGGTCTGCACATAGGTCAAAGGATTATTGTCAGTTTTACTAGTATTTTAGCCCCATACAAGTACTCATGGAATTGGTCAACAATAGCCCACTTCAAAGCTAGGAACTCTAACTTATGTACAGGATAGTTCTTTTCGGATGGGGTCAGGCTTCTACTGGCAAAGGCCACTGGTCTCAGGCCATTCTCGTGCTCTTGGTACAACACAGCCCCCAACCCTTGCAAGCTAGCATCAGTGTGCAGGACGTAAGGTTTTCTTGGATCGGCATAGGCCAGCACTGGAGCATGGGTAAGTTGATATATGATCTCATGAAAAGCAGTCTCACAATCAGGGGTCCAGCGGGCCCCAAATACTTCACTCGGATGAAAATACACTCTTTCAGTCTTGAGGGATGCTGACTTTTGGTATTTTTTGTGGGTTGGGGGATACCCTTGAGTAAGGTTAAGTAAAGGGCGGATCACTCTTGAATAGTCCTTGATGAAGCGCCGATAATAACCACAGAATCCCAGGAATCTTTGCAGTTCTTTTAGATTTTTGGGCTGTGGCCAGGTGGTCAAGGCCTCAACTTTACTTGGGTCGGTCTCTATTCCTCGGTGGATACTATGTGTCCCACATACTTTACTGATGTTTGAAAAATTGACACTTTATCAATGGACAGTTTAAGGCCAAAGTCCTCCAGTCGGTCCAATACCTTAAATAATCTGCTCTCATGTTCCTCCAGTGAGCTGCCAAACACAATAACATCATCTAGGTATACCAGGCACTCTAGTAAGTTCATGTCCCCACTGCACGCTCCATCAATCGTTGAAAAGTGGCTGGGGCACCTGAAATCCTTGAGGCATCCTCATGAATTCATAGAAGCCAAGCGGACAGATAAAGGCTGTCTTTCACGGTCCTCTGGGGCCATCGGGATCTGATAGTACCCACTGCGGAGATCCAGCACAGAGAACCACTTGCTCCCGTTTAGGCAGTCCAAAGCATCCTGAATGCGGGGCATTGTGTACTGATCAGGGATAGTCCGCCGGTTTAAGGTGCGATAATCCACACACATCCTTACTGTTCCATTCTTTTCCTCACTACCACAATGGGGAAGCATAAGGCTTCTGGATTCTTGTATTACACCAGCAGCTAACATCTCTTGCAGATGCGTCTCACATCATCTATGTCAGCAGGTGCCAGGCGTCGAGACCTCTCACGAAATGGTCTTTCGTCATGCAGCGGATATTGTGCTCAGCTCCTTGCACGCATCCTACATCCCATTCCTTTAAAGAAAACACCTGGTCTCTCTGGGCAAGCTTCTCACTGATCTTCACTTTCCATTCAGCTGGCAGCGGGAGTCGACAAATCAAACAAGTCAGGCGTTACTCTGTCATTCTTCCTTGAACTCTTGCTGCTGGGTAGCACTGCAGTGTCTCACAATGCACATTAGCCAGGATGCAACCTCTGTTTACTCGAATGTCTCTTTCAGACACATTATGAACTTGGACCATTACCCTCCTGGCATAAGCATGGGCTCTAGCGGGCAAAATACTAGACTTGACCAGCAGTCCCTCTGGCAATTTTCCACGCCTGGTGCATCCAACATTAATATTTTATTCTTAACATCCTTTCTGATACGGACCTCTCCCTGTAAGGTACTAGGCATTTGGCGCCAGGATCAGAGACTCAGGATCCTTCTTCCATACAATTCCGACCGGTTCCTCTGGTTCTGTTTTTCAGCATCTCTCTGTGCCTCATAGGCCTTCTTAATTAAAGCCGGAACTCTTAAAGCTCTACTAGTCTTTGACCCCTGTTTTCATAACACAACTGTGCCAGCCTTCCGAACATATGAGCATTTGTTCCAATCAACAAAGGGACACCATCATACAGTCCAGTGGGGGACACACTAAGGCTAGGGTCTCTACTTGTTCGGCCACTCCAGCCACGGAGGTGGGGAAAGACAGCCAAATTCGGATATACCCGGAATAGGGTAGGCCTTCTCACTTAACCCCATACATGCAGTCCTTCTAATGGTTGTAAGGCGTCTGACAAATGCTTCTGATACCAATCTTGGAACATAATTGTCACTTGGGAGCCACTGTCTAATATAGCTCTTGTAGACATCTGTTCACCTTTTACAGTGGTCTCCATGGAGGGACCCACTATTCTGGACCAGTCTGAGAGGCGGTAGTGGGGGCCTGGGCAACTGACCTTGCCACAAAGGGCGTGAATTAGCATTTTGGTGCCCTCACTGGGATCATGTCGTGCACCTCTTAACCACTGATTTCTTCTCCGAAGCTCTCCTTGTAGCCTATATGCAACTTTGTCAGTGTCTTTTGGGGACTGGCATTCCTTTTCATGTGCCCATCTTTCCCACAATTATAGCAAACACATACTTCTGGAGTTTGAGCTGGCCGAGGCGCCACACTGGGAGCCAGAGGCGGGGTATTACTAACTGGAAACCTTGGTGCCATCTCTGTCTGCGGCGTGATAAGCATTTGGAACATCTCGTCAGTTTCTCCACTTCCATGGTCAAGGAATCGAGTTCGGAGCTGTTATCAGCAGGAGATACATGGGTGGGTACCCCACCCCATAGCAGATGCAGTCGGATATAGGTCAGGGCCTGTACTTGCAGGCGTGGCCTTCATAAAGGACTGTTTTGAATTCCGATCTCTCTCAACAGTTCGCCCATTGTGACATATCTTTTTCCTTGTCAGAGCACTCATTGACTGCCAACCTCTGCCCTGAACTTCACTTGATGGGTCACCCTCAGTCACTCGGGTCGAGCCGCAGCTATTGGTGCAGGTCCTCCCGAGGTCGCTCTTTCTCAACTCCGAATTCTCTCATTAACTCATCATGGGGAGGGTGGGATTCCAGTCGATCTGCCAGGTGTAACTGAAGCAACAGCAGTTCTGAGAAGGGGCAGACTTAGGATCCTGTCCAGCCTGGTTCGGTCCAGTTCAATCGCTGGCAAACTACCTTTTCTGAGGCATTCTTGCAACAATTTTTCCAGCGAGATACATACACAGACAACAACTCCTTGGTACTGTTGTGCATCTCTTACTCTCCACCATAGGTCCTCATCAGAATCTGGGCTCCCATACATTCTCCAAGGCCTCAAGATAGGCCTGTGCAGTCGCTTCAGGGTTACTGGCCCGTTTAGCACGGATGGTAGCCAGGGCAGGACCTCGAGAGCTCTCACTAACCCTCTTTCGCTTTCACCTTCCGAGCATTGCCATTCTAGCACTTGGGGCAACATAGTCTATCCAGGTCTCCAGTCATCCTCCCTTGGGGGTGGGAGGGTGCCAGAGAAGATCCTCAACCTCGGAGAGTCGACTAATGGCAGGTGCAGAAATAGGAGTCTGCATTGGTTCAGCCACCATTACGGGCACTGGAGCAGGAGAGGGTGTTGGGGAGGAACACCCCAGGTGGCAAGAATAGTTTCTTCAAGTCCTCCACAGTTTCCCTCTCCCAGCAACCATTCAGCAAATTTCTCCTCAAAGTTTCAGATAGTGGTGGGGGCTGATTCCCGGGTCTTTACTGTCCTTAGTTATCACTCTCCAAGCAGTGAGGGCTCCTCTGGGGTAATGGTCTGTGGCACTTTGGAGCTATCTATGGGATCCTTAAACTCTACTAGGGCCAGGAAAGTGTGGGTGAGCAGATTAGCATGCCGACCCACCACCACAGGGTTTTGTAAACCTTCCACCTTGGAAAGTACTCCCTGCACAGTGTCCGTATTGATACCCAGGGGATGTCCAGGATAAGCATAGCATTTTGGGGTCGATCTCCTCCCCAGTACACCACTCCACCAGCCGTGCACAGCCACTTCTGTCGGGTACCCATTTTTTCTTAACAGTGGTTCGTAAATATGGCCACTAGAGGACACACAATCCCAGCGGTGAGCCTCCAAGATGTAACCCCAGATGGCGCTATCCCAGGGGCTACTACCCTGCCTGATTTGCCACTAACAGGTTGAGGGCCTGGATCCAATGGCGGGTGCCTCCACCCAGAGGTCAGGGTTTGCAATAGTTAAACTAACTTGGCACAGCCCTCTGGGACACTGCAACCCCTTTCTTCCCACTAGTGGCCCACACAATATATCAGAATTACCTTCACAGTATACACTTACCCCCAGGTCTGGTTCCGGCACTGGGACCTCCTGTGAAATGAGATACAGTGCAACAATCACAGTACAGTACTTTAACATAGACAAATACCTCAGGCAGTATAACTTTGCTGAAACAAGCAGCTCTGATTTATTTAGGGGGATATAACAAGGACAGGGGGAAATCAGGTTAATTAGCTTATCACTCTAATAATCTACCTATGGCTCTGTGCACAGGCCTATCCCTATCAGTTACTGTCCCTGGGTACCCAAGCCCTAGTGGCTAGTCCAAACCGTGGCAGCTGGTAGGGGCCCTTTCACACAGAGAAAAGGAGAATTAAACAGTCAGCAGTACAGTAATTCCATTTGGATTTAATGTGGCAATTCAACAGGAGCAACCCTGAATTAGTACTACGACCTCCAAATAAGATAGGGTCCTTCAATGTCAGCAGGGCTCACTTGAGGTACACAAACCTCTTCACATCCATATAAAGAAAGCACTACACCAGGCAGGCTGCATCTGTATCCCGATCGCAATTACTGCACAATACCGGGAGAACACACAGCAGATTCAGTTCCTGACAGACCGAGTGTAATTCAACAATTTCTCCAGTCTTCTACAGGGTGAGCCTGGTTTCTACTCTTCAGAGATCCTTTGATTCTTTTTCACAGGACCAGTTCAGTCCTAACAAGCTGTTACACAAGCTGCAGACCGGAACTCTGGGCCTTACACACGTTTTTGACTAAAACTGCACACTGAAAAGCACAGGGCTCCTTCCTTCTTCACTGCCAAAGCTCAACTGACACTCCAACTGAAAAACGGGCACTTCCTTTGAGTTCCTCCCAGTTCTTGACTGGATTGGCTGTCACTCACAATAGACTGCTGCTGTTGGTCCAAAAGGCACTGAAGTCTAAACTACATCTCCCAGAGTCACTGCCCATACAATCCTCTTGTGGCTGGCTCAGATTATGAGTCCAAGTTCTGATTCGTCCAAGGCATCATTTTAGAGCTAGCTTACCCCACACTGATTGGTCCAGTTCAGCAGTTCAAAACTAGAATGGGGAACTAGCAGACACAGTTCTGACTGCAAAGAAAGCAGGTTAGACAAACTGTAATTTCATTATTACTCTAAATAATTTCTGGCAAACAGTTACATCTTTCAGATAGGTTCCTTTGCACTCCTAGTGACTGCAAAATGAAGTGAATTGGCAGCAGCTCGAGTGGTACTCAGAGAAGCACACAGTCCCCCCATACAAACTAATTATGTCTGCAAGCAGACAGCTCTTAAAGAGACAGTACCAGAGGCTCTAAAAACACTCACTGATAAATGGCTTAAATGCCAAACACCATTCAGGCTTGGAGCATTCAAGCAAGCTCCTGGAAGTCTTTTGGGAACCCCCATTTGCAGGGGGGTTACAGTAGTATGAGGTATAGTCATCTGAGGGTGTAGGAAAGGAACCAAACTCTTGTTCGGGAGAACCATCAGGTTCTATGGGTTCTCCTTCATCTTCATCCTCCTCCTCCTCCTCCTCCTTCTCAAAGTATAGCTCAAACTAATGGAACCAGAGGCTGGGGGGGGGTGGGTGGCAGGAATATTCATGAAATTTCCCATAGCCTGGAGGAACTGCCATGCCTCTATTGAGGACATTTTGTTTGTGTCCACTGGTGGCTCCTTTTCTTCTTCAGGAGGGGGGACAGAGACATATTTTTCTCTTTGTTTTTGTCTTGGCAGGTACCATCTCCGGTGTCTGCTCAGAGACTCTTATTTTTATTGGATTTTGTTTGTGTCCACTGGTGGCTCCTTTTCTTCTTCAGGAGGGGGGACAGAGACATATTTTTCTCTTTGTTTTTGTCTTGGCAGGTACCATCTCCGGTGTCTGCTCAGAGACTCTTATTTTTATTGGATTCAAGGTTCCCCAGTTCAGACACCCTGATTTCTTAATTTTTTTGCAGCCTTTTCTTTCTCATCTGTCCCATTTGCCAGGAACTGCTACATACTTTGAGGGGCTGGATCCTCCTCCAAGCCTTTAGGTGACATGGAGGCAGACTGAGAGGCCATAATATCCTTTAATTTGTTAGCCCTTTTCTTTTGTATTTTGGGGCAAACATTATGCTCACAACTGAAAGTCATGATCTAGACCCAGGCACCTTAAACACAACTCATAGTAGTCTGCCTTTGCCAGGGGTTGAAAACAAACTTTACAATTTTTAAAGCCCGTGGGTACTGTCTTCTTTTCAGGTCTGTCAGTCATGCCAAATGCTGATGACTGTAGGAAGATATTCAGCTTTCCAAAAGAAATCATTTGCAACAGTAAAAACCTCTGTAAAAGAAGGGGAGTTTAATTTCCAGAAATGCAGTTCTGTTCCTTTTAAAACCAGAATTGCAATTCTAAAACTAACACCTAATGGTGTTTATAATGTGAAAACAGTTTAAGCCAAATTATCGCTTTAGTTCCTGGAAACAGGAAAAGAGAAAAAGCAACACCAAATTACTGCTAAGCGGTGATTAAACCAGTAAAGAAATACTTTTGTTGGAAGAAAAACGGTTCCCTAAAGATGGGAAGTGCACCGAAAAATTACCTTCTCTGGTTCCTAGGAACCAATGCGGAACAGGAGATTGAGTCAATAAATTAAAAGAACAGCCTAACTAATGCAGAGTATCGAGATATAACTAAAATCAAGTAAAACTAACACTGAAAGCTTATACTAATAAAATAATAAACCACAATTGGCTCTGAAGTTGAGGCGAAGACTTCAGGGTGACTGCTTTCTTCAGGTGGAGAAATAAATCCACTGTTAGAATGCAAAGGTGTGCATGACCACTCAGCAGAGTTTGAATTTCATTCTAAAAGTCTCTAATTAGTATAAAGTTCTAAAGCTCCAGGGTGGCTAATTCTAGGGGGAATAATGCAATTGTTGAGCATAAGTGAAAGATTCCTGGGGTTTGAAACAAGGAGGTTGTCAATGAAGGCATCGATACCATGGAGTCCATATATGACTTTATAGCATTCATTTTTTTTCAGGAAAACCTCCTGTGCAGACACAATCCTGAAAGGCAACCAGGTAAAGTGTTATTTCCTAAATGCTGTATTAAAAATCATCGCCTAAATACAGTGCCACACACTAGGGTCATTGCATTTATACAGGACCCTGGTGAGGCTACACCTGGAGTACTGTGTACAATTTGGAGCCCCCACCAAAAAAAGGACATTAACAGACTAGAGTCAGAGCAGAGGAGGGTGACCAAGATGATTCAGGGACAATGCGGAAGGACATATGAGCAAAGATTAGAATGCCTCAACATGTATCCAAAAAATATACCAGCAGTAAATAGTAGTGGGTAGGCACTCACAATTCAAGAGAAATATAATGCTTCAAATCTATCTATCTATCTATTCTTTGCAGACAACTCCATTAATACATCAGTTAGGATTAAAGTGACAAAAGTAGGGAAATGTGATATTATGGTTCCCAACCCTAACACCCCACCCCTACCCTGCAATCAGCAAACCAGGTGTGGAGTGTGCCTTGGGGTTCTCCAGCCTAACGCTCACTATTCTCATATACTCTACCCATCTCAGCTTCTTTATTGATGGAAGGTGGTGACGTTAGGCTGGAGAACTGAGGCACACCCATGCCTGGTTGCTGCCTTCAGAGTCAGAGTGGGGTGTTGAGGGTTGAACTCCCTATTCCAGCACCTTTCAACCCTAACTGATGCATTAACAGAACTTTTTTGCAAAGAATTTCCTAACTTTTTGCGATAGCATAATCGTATCCTCATTTGCCTGTGGGAGTGCAGGGCACATCCCTCCATAGATGCATACATGTATGTTGATATGGAAACATTTCAGTCAAAACAGCAACCAAACTGTCAGCATGGCCTTGTTATTACCCCACCTCATGAACACTGTGCTGAGAATGTTTAAATCCCCACCAAAACATCTTTCCATGCCACTGCAATATTATTCTGCACCACAGGTGAGAAAACAAGTTTTGACCAGGGTTTGAAAAATATACAGCTCTCATTTTCATGAGGTGATGTAAAAAAAATGGCTATGTTGAAAAATTGGGAGTAAAATATTCAAAATTACTGAAGTTACGAGCGAGCATGTAGTAGTTAAATTTAAATGTATGCATAACATTGCCATTTTTACATATTTTGACACCAAATTTGCAACATAGCCTTCTTATGATGTTGAACAAAGGCAGTGAAAATTTTCAAATCGTGTCCAAAAGGTGATTTCACCAAGCGATCGCAAAATTGCCTTTTTGGATGGATTTGCGAAATATTAGTGGCATTGTCCATGAGGTGGAAAGGGCCATGTTGAAAATTTGGTGTCAAAATATGCAAAAATGGCAGAGTTATGCATCAAAGTTGAAAACCTTGTTGAAATACATTGAACTGCATTTACCTTAGTTTCTCATACTGCAGTTGACAGTTTCAGCAGCAAGACTTGCCTTCAATCGTAGAGTGGATCTTGAACCTGGGACCCCTTCAGGTGAGTAAGAGTGTGTGTGGGTGTACTGGGGGTGTGGGGTGGTGGGTGTTGAGTGGGAGGTGGGTTTGGGGTGGTCAGATCCATGAGGAACCATTTTGTATTTTGTAAAAAAAAAACCAAAAAAACATTAAGGACTGTTTTCTTTATTTCAGGTACTGGAACACAGATCAGTGGGTCGGGTGTGCCACTAGACACCAGGGAAATATTGTTTTTGTTATACGGACGATGATTGGCTGGGGGGAGTGCCACTATTCACCAGGGAAATACATTAGAGTACCAGGGACGACAGTTGGAATGATAGGCAAACATTCTCCCATCACGAGAAAAGACCCTTTTTCCTGACTCGTGATATAAACAAGGATTCCTTTTTCATATCACGTAGTCATACAAAAAAAAAAAAAAAAAAGAGATTCATAATATTAAACAAAAAAACTGTTCTAGGGCATGTCTGCAACTGTAATGTGCAGATTACACCTAAGGGGGTCCCGATCATCCAGATAAATGTGTTGTTGTCTCTCAAGAATGGCAGTTTTGTTGCTTTTGAATTTTTTAATTTATCTTTTTTTTAAAAAATGGAAACAAGATGGCAGCAAACAAAACAAGCATTTGTCAATGCCGAATGTTTGCTTGCTGGTATTAGCATTGGAAACGCAGGAGTTAGAGAGATGCAGAATAGGAATAGCAGTGAAGTATTGAACTTCACGCTAACCCCACCTCCACCCTGTAGAGAAGGATAGGCACTGGGGTACGTGTTTGGGTCGTCGCCAACAACGTTCATGCCATTTCACTTCACCCTATCCTGCAGACACCGACATGTGTTGAGGTGTGCCTTGGGATGTTCAGCTGTACAGTCACCCCATTCCATAAGGGCATACACTGAAATGGGTGCAGTATAGGACAATGGGGTGAACTCTGGGGCTGAAGAGTTCAAGGCACACCTTGACGCCTGTCACTGGCTGCAGGGTGGTGGGATGGGGGTGGAATGGCATGAGCATTACAGTCAGCAATCCAAAGGCACACCCCTTATGCCAGTCAGTCTGTACAGTTGGGATGTTATGTTTGGACACCCTAATGCCCGGGCATTTGTTGATATTTGCACTACAAATTTTCAACATGGCCTTCTTGTGACCCCCCACCTCATGAAAGCATTTGGGATCTCTTCTCATGAACAGTGGCACTGTGATTTTGTTAATGTGTCCCAAACTTTGAATTCCCACAGCGACGTGCCATTCTGTGCCAGATGTATGAAAACACAGGTCAGGCAGGATGTGAAGAGTGACAGTTGTACCATTCATAGGGAGGTGTGAAGTGATGGCAATGTTGAAAATCTGTAGTGAAAATATTAAAAATACTTGAACTTCCAGGCTTATGTGGAAACTTCGCAACGCATGCATGTAACAGTCATTTAGTGGAATGTTTTCATCACATTTTCAACATAGGCATTTTGTGACCTCTGCTCATGAACAGTGCCACTATGATTTTCCTAATCTGTCCCGAACATTGATTTCCCACAGCTACCCCTGTAGCACAGCTACCTATTCTGCGCCAGATGTGTAAATGCATATTTTGGGCAGGATATGAAAAATGACAGCAGTACTATTCACAAGGAGGTGCAGAAAAATGCCAATGTTGAAAATCTGGGTGAAAATATTACAAATTTACGATTCTGACGTCTTGAAGCCTACGCCAATGCATACTAAATAACACAGTCATTTATGGACTTTCATCACCAAATTTTAACATAGGAATTTTAGGACCTCTGCTCATGAATAGTGTCACTGTGATTTTCTTAATGTGTCCCGAACACTGATTGCCCACAGCGACCACGCTTTTCTGCGCTGGTAGTGCAAAAACACATTCAGTCAGTATGTGAAAAATGACAGCTATACTATTCATAAGGAGGTGTAGAAAAATGCCAATGTTGAAAATCTGGAGTGAAAGTATTACAGATTCTTGAAGTTATGAGTGTGCGTGGAAACTGCACAACGCAAGCGCGTAAAAGCCATTTTTTGGATTTCTTTTCACCAAATTTGCAACAAAAGCTTGTTGAGAGCCCACCTCATGAACACTGGCACTGTCGTTTCGTTAATCAGGCCCGGAAGGAGATTCCGAGCTGTGACCACGAAATCACCTTTTGGGACTGAATAATGCCATGATTGTGGCTGAATTCATGAGACGGGGTCCCAATAACCCCATGTTGAAAATTTGGTGCCAAAATTCCCAAAAATGCCTGAGATATGCACCAAAGTTGAAAAAACCCTATTTATGCCATTATACAGCTTACCGGCATTTCTTCAGTTCGCGGGCGGCTTTGAAGAGTGCAGACATGTTCAGTCCACGAAGATCATCGCTAGGCTCCAGAGGTAAGTATAGGGTGAGGGGTTGTGAGGAGGTCCAGTGCACAGTGGGTGAGTGTGTTGGAGGACAGTGACTGGCGTGGGACCGTTTCCTTTGTTTCAGGGAATAAAAAAAGAGCGTCAAGGGAAGGTTTTTTTTAGGCTTGCTTCCAGCACACTGGGGTGGGCTCCCAGTGTGCCACCTGCTGTTTTTGAGGTGGGGGTACTTAGGCAGATAGGGATTGGGCCCCCCCATCAGCAAACAACGACTGTTCAGAAGGGGGCATGCGTGCAAGCAAAGATAAAAAGGAATATTCCAATATGAAACAGGGTTCCTTTCTTGTTTCATACAGCTATCCTGAAGTTCTTACTGAGCTTGCTCAGAAAGTTTTTTTTTTTCAAAATTTGAAAATTAAATAACTTTTAAGCGCACTATTATTTTTTTACCAGACTAGCAAAAGGCACATCTGTGGGCTAGTCCTTTTCTGCCCTGAAGATTTCAGACCAAGATTTCAAACCATCTGGGTTGTAGACAAGTTCAAAGAGAAACTCAGCAAAGTCAAGGAATGAAAAGTCACTTTTTCACCTCTCCAGAACTCAAATACTGCACTTTCAACCAGAACGTGACTTAGCACATCTAGAGATCTACACTAGGTGACAGTGCATTCAAAACTGTTGAATGGTTGCAAAGTTATTAAAGTACAAAATTTGGGATTTCCCACTACATATAGACAGATACATATGGGATATGTCACAGTCCGTCTGAGAATATTACTGATATTCTCCCCAAGTGCAGTTTGACCTTATGACATCATGAGTGGCATAGCCATGAGTGATGTCAAAGGTCAAACTTCATGAAGGGAAAATATTAATTATATTATCAGTCTTGGGCCATGACATATTCAATTTATGCAATGCGACTTTGTTTCCATGTTTCAGACTAGTTGTTTCAACTCTTTTTTGGAGGGGACGGCAGAGCGTTGTTGAGGATGACCGAGTGGGGTTTCGTTTTTTACCAGGAGAGACACACTAAGCTGAAAGCTTGTTTACATGTGTGACCTGGGAGCACAAGAAGTTAAGTGACTTGTTCAGGGTCACACAGTATGCAAGTGGGGGCTATGGGATTCAAAACTAGGTCTCCAGGTTTGCAGCTCAAAGCCTTAAATCGCTGCACTATACTGCCTCCTATTGTGACACATCAGGTGCTTTGCATGCATCATTGCGTCACATTATTGTGGCTGACGGTCATGAGTTGGGAGGCCCTGCTGGAGTAGTTGGGTGTTCGGGGGAGCCAGCACAGCTTAAACAGAGAGGCCAGGGAAAAAGCGTTGAGTGGCGGCATTTTCCTGAGGAACTGACAGTTAGGAGAACTGCAGATCGTGTCGGGGATGTGGAGGGAGGTAAGAGGGTATGGATTGTATTTTGAATGCTGCTTTCAGTACCAGAGGAGAAAAAATAATGTTATACGTACTTTTGAGGCAGGCTTTTTAAATAATGACAGAGTGCTTTTTTCTGTGACTTGGGAGGGAGAAAGTGAAAGTGGCTGGTGTGTGCCAGGAGAGAAATGAAACTGGTGAGTGGAAGCTGGCACTTAACTGAGCAGGTGAATTCTGATTGTACTGCTCATGCTGCCAGCTCTCACCAATCAAAACCTCTGTGAGCAGCTGTGGTTAAGCATCTGGCTGTGTGGGACCTATTGTGTGGATAAATAACCTACAGTGAAGATAAATGCGATATTCTCACTGTAGAGCTGACTACACTGAAAATATTGCTACTATTTGCCATTTGTTATCCTCACAGGCATTGCATAAATATATATTTCAGGCCCCCATACTCAGAGTCAGCCCGATACACCGCACAAATAGATATGCCGCCCAAACAATTGCACCGGCCTACTCTGATAGGAGATTCAGACAGGATGCACGATTGCAACAGATCGCATATCCTGTTTGAATATCGGAACTTGGATGGATACGCAAAGCGGGTGGCCGCCAGTTCAGCACAGCACATCCAGAGTTAGGGCTGAAGACCTCCAACGAGGGATGTGTGGCACATCCCAGATGCGCCGACACCCCAAGAGTGATATTCAGCTGAATATACTAATGAGCTTATTCAGCATGCAGGGCGCAACTGGGCCCCATGCAAGCTCATTAGCATGGCCTCACCCAGCCGAATGCACTGGGCCAGCTACCTCTCAGCCCTGAGTGAAAGGAAACAAACAAACCCCTGGCAGCCCCTGTAGTCCTGTGGCACCCTGTCTCATGCCTGATCCCTGGTCAGAAGTACAATTATCCCGGAACATTTTTCCATAGTGTAGTGGTACCCCCCTCTCATCCCTGATCCCTGTTCATAGCACAAATATGCCCCAAACAATTTTCCATAGTGTAGGGTCCCCCCCCATGCCTGATCCTCATCCAAAATAGAAAGCATCCCCAACCCCTTTTCCATAGTGTAGGGTTCCCCCCCCCCCAGATGCCTGATCCCTTATTGAATCACAGTTATGGTCTGTACCCTTTCCATAGTGTAATGGTACCCCACCCCACCATCTCCGATCCTGATTGAAATAAAAATTAACACAAACACTTTTCCATAATGTAGTAGCCAACCACCCCACCAGGACTAGACCCCCCAACCCCACAACCCAACTGGAGCTGGCAACTGGCTCAACCCTCCACACACCACCATGGCCCAGCTGCTGACAGAACTGTCAATAAATGTGTACTGTACAGAGTACGTGCTTATTGGTTCGGCCAATGAGCGCATACTCTGTATAGTATGCATTCATTGACAGTTCAGTTGGTGGTTGTCCATGGTGGTGTGCAGAGGGCTGAGCCAGTCGCTGGCTCTGGTTGGATTGTGGGGGGGGGAACAGGGTTGGAGGGTCTAGTTCTGATGGTGTGAGGGGCCGCTACACTATGGAAAAGTGTTCGCTGTTAATTTTTATTTGAAACGGGGATTGGGCATGCTTGGGTGGATACCACTACACTATGGAAAGGGTTCAGGGCCATAACTGTGATTCAGTTGGGGATCAGGCATGGGAGGGGAGACCCTGCACTATGGAAAATGTTTAGTGCATATTTGTACTTCGAATGGGGATCTGGGACAGAGGTACCACTACACTATGGAAAAATGCTCAGGGATTATTTTAGTTTCTATCGGGATCGGGCGTGGGGGGTACCACTAGGCTACGGGGACTGGCAGGCTGCTGTGCACCTGTCGCACTTCCATAGCCTGCCGCTGGGTGGCCAGATTTAGGCATGCCTTTTCCATTCCTATCTTTAGGTGGCTAATTTCTGGGTTTCAGTGGCAGATGCACTGCACAATTTGGCTGAATATTGCTGTGTGCAGCATATTCATGGATCCGTCCCCTTTATTTTGCACCACATACATTAATTCTGGATAATGGCACATTCAGAGATATGCAACAAATCTCCCCCAGACGAATATTGCACTTTGGCACATTTTCTAGGATGCGACACATATCTCCGTTTTGGGCCAAGATGCGCCACATATCTCCTTTGAAAATGTGGGACACAGACACACACACACACACCATTTTTTTTTTGCTATTGAAATGTTTCTTTCTCTAGCAGCTTTCCTCTTCCCTCTTGCTCATCTACCCCCATCACCCACTGTCTTAGTAATTTACCTGGGGGGGTGAGCTCCCCATGGCAGGGTCAGGAGGGAATGCTGCCTGCTGCAACCTAAAGCACAATCCATATAACCCTCCAGGGTCCTGTAGGTAGTGTACATGGGCTGCGGCGATCAAGGAATCATCCTGTGGCTGCTTTGTTTCTTCCTTTCTCCTTTTGGACAGGTGGTGTGCAAGGACAAAGCCATGTGTATCTGTGCAGAGGTGCAAACACACTATGCATCTTCTGTTGACAAGCCCCATCAGAGTTACAGCCACTGCCCTACCACCATGCCTCCCTGCAGTAGCAGTACCAGAGCAGTGCAGCACCCATGTCATCTGACGCTCAGTCCTCTCCTACCTCAGCCAACCCTCAGCAGCCCGAGTTTGCACCTGAATTAGGTTCACTGGCATGGCTGCAGGTTGTCTACACCAATTTCATTTGGAAAAATGTTTTTTAGAAAAAGAGTTTTTGAGATATTAAGAAGTCAGCATCAACCAGCACATCGTCATATACAATGCATAGTCACATCGGTGTCTACGCTAAGCAGTTCATACAGATCTGTTCCTATTATTCCAGGAAGACTCTTTCATTCATTGCACACCAATAGCTAGTACTTATAAACTATTTCAAAAAAATGTTTTCTTTTCATAAATACTAAAATGTTATCTTTTTGTGAAAAGGGTTCCAAGTCCTGTTCTCTCTAATTTCTGTCAGCATTTGCCTGGGCCCTGAATCTTCTTAACTGGTAGAGCTGTACAAATGAAAGACAGGGAACCCTTAAAAAAATCCTACATAATGATGGCTGTGTTATTTCATTTTTAAGTTTGTTGTGCGTGCAAGCACAGATGAACTTGTTGATATGAGAGTTGCTATACAGGAGTGTGAGGGGGTGCATCCACTGGAGAGCTCTGTTCAAGGGGCAGGTCTGTGGCAGGCAAATCAGTAGGCAGGCTGATTATGACACTTTCTGGTTTTGGGTGGAGTCAGCAAAGATTTCAAAAGACAGAGCCCAACCAACAATGGCACGGCTTGTCCTTTGATATTAACATAATTGATGTTCTCTGTAATCAGCTGAGAGCTGTTGCGGAATGTGGATTAGACCTATATTACAATTTTGACAGTATCCCAAGAGGTGAACTCCCAAATAAAAGCCCCTGAACCATGACATTATCTGAGAGCTGTTATCAAATTGTATGATTAAGTTCATAAGCAAAATGCATCGCAAGACTGCATTTGCCTCATCCTGGTAAAAGTAAACGTTCGGGGTTACGGCACCTTTTTAAAGTTGACCCATTTTTTTTCCCCCATTTGACCTGCAAAAAGAGCGTCAGCGTCCTTTGTGGACAAATACCCTGGTTAAACAATTTCTCCTTTCAGACACTGGGATGCCTACTCCTGGCATCAGATTTGGCCCCACCCCAAACCCGTCTATAACCCTTGCTGACATTGGAGTGCCCAATTCCCACATCGGCATCCCCCCACTATTGTGGCACACTGGGAGCCCACCCCAGTGTGCCTAAATTAATCTTTCCCTATAAATGAAGAAAAACGTCCTCGCAGTCTTTCATTAACCTGTAAAAAAGAAAATGGTCCTCTTTGTCTCTTCCCATTCCCCTTCACCCATCCCTACCCTCCCACTGCACATCCCACTACCCACAACCATCCCCCTTTACCCCATACTTACCTTTGGAGGTCGAGCGCTGTCATCTGCTGTGGATCGGGACACATCTGCATTCTTCAAAGCCCAACCGCAAACTGAAGAAATTGAAGGTGTCAGTGGCTCAGTAGGTAGCACACTTGCCTCTGAGGCTGGGAGATCAGAAGGCTGTGGATTCTATCCCCCACATCAGGCACTTGGGTTAATATCCCAATACTGACACTGCAGTGCAGCACGAAGAGGGTGCTGCACTCCTGAGGTACAGTCTTTCGGATGAGATATTAAACAGAGGTCACATCTGGTGGTAGTTCAGGTGCATGTTAAAGATCCCAGGGCACATCTTGAAAAGAGTAGGGGAATTTCCCCAGTGTCCTGGCCAAATTTCCCCCCATTCACTAAAAATTACCAACAGCTTAATCTGGTTCAAGGTTAGCTGGCATTCATCTGTATCCCCCTCCCCAGGTTGTGCCTGAAAATATGCAGAATTTGTCTAGTGCACTTACCTGGTCAACATAACTCCTAAATAAATAAATGGTAAGCCATATAATGGGACTCAATGGGGAAGTAGGAGAGGCGGGGGATTTCAACTTAGGTTGCTATCTTAGCCATTTTTAGGAATTTTGGCCCACATTTTCAACATGGGGTTTTGGGACCCCATCTCATGAACACTGTCACTGTCGTTTTGTTTCTCTGTCCTGAAAAGTGATTTTGTGGTCACTGCGTGGAATCACCTTTTGGCAATGATTAACAAAATGACAGTGCCACTGTTCATGAGGTTGGGGGGTCCCATGTTGCACATTTGGTGAAAAAATTCCAAAAAAATGATTTTGTATGAGTGTGCGTTGCGCAGTTTTTATGCATGCTTATAACTTCACCAGTTTTTAATATTTTCACTCCAGATTTTCAACATTGCCATTTTTTCCCACCTCCTTATAAACAGTACAGCTGTCATTTTTCACATCCTGCCCAAAATGTGTTTTCACACCTGTGGTGCAGAATGTCATGGTTGCTGTGCGAAATCAACTTTCGGGATGGATTAACAAAATCACAGTGCCACTGTTAATGAGGGGAAGTCCCAAAAAGCCCATGTTGAAAATCTGGTAAAAATATTCCAATAAATGACCATGTTACGGGTGTGCGTTGCGCAGTTTCTACACACGCTCATAACTTCATTAATGTTTTATATTTTCACTCCAGATTTTCAACATTGCCATATTTTTTCACTTCCTAATGACTAGTACAGCTGTCATTTTTCACATCCTGGCCAAAATATGTTTTCGCACCTGTGGCGCCGAACGGTGCAGCTGGTGTATGAGATTACCTTTTAGGATTGAGTAATGAAATGATAGTGCCACTGTTCATGAGGTGGTGTCCTAAAAAGCCCATGTTGAAAATCTGGAGCAAAAATGCCAAAACAAACACCTGGGGCGTTAGGGTTTCCAACTGTAATGCCCCACCCCCACCCTGTAGAGACTCACGGGCATCAGGTGTGTGCCTTGGGATCATTGGCCATAATGCTCACACCATTCCACCCCCACCCTGCAGCTAATGATAGGCATCGGGGTATGCCTTGGAGTCTCTGGTCCTAACGTTCACCCCATTCTCCTATACTGCACCGATCTCAGCTTATTTCATTATGGAAGAGGGTGTGTGTTGGGTCCAAAGTCTCCAAGGCACACCACGATGCCTGTCAGTATCTGCAGAGTGGTGGTGGAGTGGTGTGAGCATTACAGCTGATGACCCTGAGGGACACCTCCAACTCCCGTTAGTCTCTGCAGGTTGGGGCGTTAGGGTTGGAAACCCTAATGCCTCATTAAAGAAGTAAATCAGGGAGGGATGGCTGACATCACCTACCATGATTTCAGCAAAGCCTTTGACAATGTCCAACATAGAAGGCTGATTAACAAGATGGGTAGCCTGGCCATGGGGCACAAGCTGATAAACTGGGTTACATACTGGCTGAAGGATAGGAGGCAGAGGATGGTGGTAATGGGATCCAATCCAGGTAGAGGGAGGTGACCAGCGGGGTACCTCAGGAATCAGTCCTGTTCAATGTCTTAATTACAGAAGGGCTATAAGGAAAGATCTGTCTGGCTGTTTGCAGATGACACCAACATCTATAACAGAGTGAATACTCCAGAAGAGGTGGTGAAAATGAGCAGGGACATGGAAAGGCTTGAAAAATGGTCTGAGGAGTGGCAACTGAGGTTCAATGCAGAGAAGTGCAAATAATGCACCTGAGAAGAAGGAAACCTGGGGAGAGTTACAGGATGGGGGGGTGCTGACGATCACCAAGGAAGAAAGGGACCTAGGAGGTATCAGTTCTGATGACCTAAAGGTGTCAAAGCAGAGCACAAATGTTGGAAGGACGGCCAGTTGCATGCTGGGATGCATAGGCAGAGGTATCACTAGCAGAAGGCACGAGGTGGTGATGCCATTGTATAATGCACTAGTGAGGCCTCAACTACAGTACTGTGTGCAATTCTGGAGGCTGCAAATGTGCAAGGACATTGACAGGGTGGAGGCAGTCCACAGAAAGGCAACCAAGATGGTACATGGCTTGCAACACAGAACATATCAGGAGAGATTAAAAGGACCTCAATATGTACTTACTGGAGGCAAGGAGAGAGCGGGGGAACATAATAGACACATTCAAGTATCTCAAGGGCATAAACAAGATGTAGAGGCAGACAGCTTCCAATGTACCAAATGTTCAGCATTGACAAATGCTTGTTCTGTATCCTGAAAAAAAGAAAACTGTCCACCATTTTCTGCTGTGCAACCCCCAAACAGTATAAAGACACTGGGGGTGCCCAATCCTCCAGTGCCCTCATCTGTTAAAAAAGAAAACTGTCCCTCGTCATTTTTTCCTGTAAAAAGAAAACTCCACCATTGTCTGTTGTGCTGTTACCTAACCCCGCCCTCCACCCAGGATCCACCACCCCACACACCCCCTACCCCATACTTACCCACCAGAGGTCTGTCACCATAATCTTTCTTGGACTGCAGGCATGTCTTCGCTCTTCAAAGTCCAACCGTCAACTGAGGTAACCGCTTCAATGTATTTCAATGGGGTTTTCGGCGTCAATGTATTTCAATGGGGTTTTCAACATAGTGGCATAACTTGGCCATTTTTAAATATGTTCCCCCACATTTTCAACATATGTTTTCTGGGACCCCACCTCACAAACAACTTCACTGAAACAATTTTCAAACATCCTCTCCCCCCCATGACACCAGTGCATACAACGAACGTTCGGCATTGACACATGCTTGTTCTTTAGTACCTCTGATCCCGAGGTTGTTTTGGCAGATGCAAATGACTGCTCTTCATACATAAGAAACCAGTACCATACGCTGCAACTTCACAAAAGATGTTTACTTTATGGGGCTTTCCTGTGCCGGGGAGATTAAATACATTTAGCTGTAGAATGGCAGTGTTTTTGCTTGTGCTCACAACTGCTTAATCTCACAGTAAAATAAGCCTTGCTTTTAAATGTGGTATTGAAGCTATAACTGCATTCACTTTGAAGAATGAACAAATGAGTGAATGTAACATTTCGGGAAATAACATTAAAGTCCTCATGTTAATCCTCCTTTCTCATTGTCAGTTGAAAATCCTGTGTGCATGCCGGTATGCGATTGTTAATAGTCTGTGCGAACTGCTTTTTATAGTAAACTATAAAGACTTCCTTTCATATGGGTAAAAAAAAAAAAAAAAATAGTCTGATAGTGGGCTCTATGATGTCAGTTCGACAAATATTTTGTTGACCGACATTACAGCGACAGATTTATGTCAACCGCAATTGTGGTCGGCATAAATCCGTCCAAGAACACTGTGTTTTCTTAGGGGGGCTTTGCCCCCTGAACCACTCATACAGAGACTCTGCCCACCGCACCCCATACTTAAAATAATCAACTCTGAGTTGGAGTTGATTCATGGAGGGGCTGCAAAACAATGAGAAAGCAGTGCCAGTGGCCCACAGTGATAGTACAGCAAACCATCACTGTGTCGCTGTACTGTCGTTCGCAGTACAGGTGTCAATGTTCGATCAGTATACGCCGATGGTGTACATGTTATGCTAGTTAAATGCTGATCATACTTCAGAGGGTGAGGTTTAGTTTTTGCAGATTCAAGTAACTGCTCCTCCTGTCATCACCCTATACCACTGGAGAGAAGTTAGTGCTCTGTGCTATAACTCTGTTCAAGATTGTTATTCCAAGGTTTTTTCCTGTGTAGAGTCCCCCCATTCTGTTTCTCACCTCCTGTTCCTGAACTATCTCAGGCTGCCCCATACCAAGCCTCTCTACCATGACCCTGCTCTTCATATATGCTACTGCATCCCCCCGAACCCAAGCCAGACAGTCCCCATAGCTCTGAACCCACTGGGGGACTGAGATCCAGAGAGTCTGGCCAGGTCGATGAGGAGACCAAAGGGGCAGAGACAGAGACCCCAGTCCTGGGCATGTGGAGGCTGGCACTGTGGAGAGCCATCTCCTATCAGGACTGGAGGGGTTTTTCATGTGTAGTGTTTCTCCCCACACCCTTCCTCTCCCTAATGGAGCTCAGACATGTAAGGACATCCAGTGTTCACTGAGCTCCACCCCCCACCACACAGCTGCGATGCTATGTCCACAGCTACCCCTGACTGCCACCAGAGGTCGCTCAGGAGCGACGCTGAACCCTACACCTTCCCCAAGAAAGGAGAGCTGTCCTTCAGATGCTCAATCCCTCCCCACCCCTGCTGCCCCCTGATGGCCCAGCCTCGTTCCTGAACCCGGATCGCCAGTGTGGAGCAAGGTGAGACATCTAGTGCCTTAACCCTCAGTGCCACCAGGCCAGCTAGTGTGGAGTTCAGACTAAATATATTATTTATTTATTAAGGATATCGGATAACATACCTTTGATAACTGCAAAGACCTAGTTTGCTGTCCGCATTGGCTTGACTAAAATTAAACAGACAAAACATTTCCAGATAAATCTCATTACTCAATGTAATAAGCTGATTAGGCAAACTCTTTCAAGATTCTTACTTGTATCAGCTTATTCGCCTGTCTAAGAAGGTCAGATGGGAAAAGTCATATCCTAGTTCAATTAGTTATGGTGCCGTAAATATTTGTGCATCTTTTGCCAAGCAGGAAAAGGATCATGGCAGCCAATGTAGGGCACTAGAAAAGAGACATAGTGACCAGCTTCTGCATCAGCTCCATCAGCATGCACCAGTATGTGTCAGCCCATTATAAAAAAACAAACATAAAATAAAGATTACAGAATGGAACTACAAACTTGGGATATGGCTTTTCTCACTGACCTTGGACCAGAGTATGAACTGATACAAGTAAGAGTAATACAGTTTGCACAATCAGATTATTGCATTCAGAGCACAGAGATTTACAGTATCCAGAAAAAGTTGACTGCTTAATCTTGAGCAAGTGAATGCTGAAACCAGAATACATTTTTTAGCTGCTTCATGCACTTTATATGTAGTCTACTATGTACAGGATTTGACCTAGGAATTATAATCCTGTACAGAGTTACAGCACAAAGCTCTTACTTTTCACAGCCCACATACAGTGATGGCATGAGGAGCGGTTCCTTGTATCTGCTGAAAAACCTCAGCTATTGGGGTATGATAGACCAGTGGTTCTCAAATGGTGAGGCCCCAAATTGTTCCAAGGGAGGCCCAGTCAAGTCTGAGAATGTACAGTATTTAAATTTTAAGTTTTGCCTGTTTTGTGTGAAAGGATAAAACAAATTAAATCTGAATAATTGCAGGTTAATTTATTTACTTATGCACAGATATTTGTCCAGGAAGACCCCATTGAGCCAAAACTTGTTTATAGGTGTGTTTTTATATGTAAATTACTGCCTGGGGAGGCATGCTGAGTCAATGCTTGTTTCTACAATAGGTATTCATATGCAAATTAGTGACTTGGGAAGGCACACTGAGTCAAGGCTAATTTCTATAGTAGGTATTTATATAGAAATTAGTGACTGGGAAAGGCCTAGAGATCTGATGCATGTTTTCAGGTGTGACCTGAGGTAAGGGTAGAGGAAGTTACTTAACAACAGGGTAAGAGAGGGAGAGATGAAGTGGCTAGGTTGGTTGTTCCAGACAGAGTAACAAGGACCCAAGAGTCAGAAAAGTGGAGTGACAAGTACAACCTGAGGTGCCAGGTCAGGGGTGGAGAGCAATAAGTTGAATAAAAAGAGAATATACTCAGTCAACTTTATTAGTTTTGCTTTATCCCAGGTGTACTGCGCAAAGTAGATATTTTCCTGTGGGGAGGCCCAAGATTTTTTCCAAATTTCATGGAAGGCTCGAAATCTTTTTCATGGCTTGGGGGAGGCTCACTATCACAAAGTGTGAGAACTAATGTGATAGACGTTTAAAGGCTTTATAGTGTCAAATAAAGAGTAGTGTGCACAAACTACAATATCAGCATAGTGATGCTCACATAGTATTATCAACTAAGGATGAGCAAGGAGGGTTAACATGAAGAATAAGTGTTATTTCCTGAAATCTAACATTCACATGGCGGTTTATTTTTTAAAGCGAACCCAGTTATAGAATCAGCACCACATTTAAAAGCAAAAGATTACTCGACTGTATGATGAGGCAGTTGTAAACATAAGCACAAACAGTTGCTTTCTACAGTTGCAGTAAATGTAATTAACCTCTCTTGCATTGAAAAAGCCCTAAAAGTAAAAATCTTTGCTGAGGTTTCGGCATATGGTACTGACTCCTTACACCTGAAGAGCAGTCATTTGCATCTGCCTAAAGAATCCTTGGGGTCAGAGGCACTAAACAACAAGCATGTGTCAATGCCAAATGTTTGCTTGCTGGTATTAGCATTGGAAGTGCATGAGTTAGACAGATGCAGAATAGGAGTGGCAGTGAATTACTGAAGTGATACCAACCCCACCTCCACCCTGCAGAGATGGACAGGCATTGGGGTGTGCCTTTGGGTCGTCACCCATAATGCTCATGCTATTTCACCTCACCATAACCTGCAGACACTAACAAGTGTTGAGGTGTGCCTTTGGGTGTTCAGCTTTACAGGCACCCCATTCCATAAGGAAATACACTGAAATGGGTGCAGTATAGGAGAATGTGGTGAACTCTGGGACCGAAGAGTCCATGGCACATTTCCATGCAGGTCACTGGCTGCAGGGTGTGGTGGGGGTGGAATGGTGTGAGCATTACAGCCGGCAATCCAAGGGTACACCCATGATGCCAGTCAGTCTGTACAGGGTGGGATGTTATGGTTAGAAACCCTAACGCCCCGGGTGTTTCATGGTATTTGCACTACAAATTTTCAACATGGCCTTTTTGTGACTCCCACCCATAAAAGCATTTGGGACCTCTGCTCATGAACAGTGGCACTTTGATTTTGTTAATCTGTCCTGAATGTTGATTTCCCACAGCGAATGCATCATTCTGCACCACATGCGTGAAAACACTGTTCAGACAGGATATGGAAAATGACAGCTGTACCATTCATTGGGAGGTGTGAAGAGATGGCAATGTTGAAAATCTGGAGTGAAAATAAACATTCTCTAACTTATGATCATATGTGGAAACTGCACAACACACACTCGTAACACAGTCATTTCATGGACTTCTTTCACCAAATTTTCAACATAGGCATTTTGTGACCTCTGCTCATAAACAGTGTCACTATGATTTTCTTAATCTGTCCCGAACATTGATTGTGCGCCAAATGTGTGAAAACACATTTTGGGCAGTATGTGAAAAATGACAGCTGTACTTTTCATAAGGAGGTATGCAAAAATGGCAATGTGGAAAATCTGGAGTGAAAATATTACAAATTCTCGAAGTTACGAGTGTGCGAGGAAACTGCGCAATGCATGCTCGCAACATAGTCATTTTGTGGACTTTTGTCACCAAAATTTCAACATAGGCATTTTGGAACCTCTACTCATGAACAGTGTCAATGTGATTTTCATAATCTGTCCCAGACATTGATTTCCCATAGTGATTGCACCATTGTGTGCTGGATGTACTAAAACACATTTTGGCCAGGATGGGAAAAATGACAGCTGTACTGTTCACAAGGAGGTGTGAAAAAATACTAATGTTGAAAATCTGGGGTGAAAATAGTATAGATTCTCAAAGTTATGAGTGTGCGTGTGTGTGTGTAAACTGTGCAAAGCACACTCATAATACAGTCATTTTTTGGAATTTTTTCACCAAATTTGCAACATAGGCTTTTTGGGTGCCCAACTCATGAACAGGGACACTGTCGTTTTACTAAATCGGCCCTGAAAGGTGATTCCATGCAGTGACCGCAAAATCACTTTTCAGGACTGGATAATGACATGACAGTGACTGAATTCATGAGGTGGGGTCCCAAGAACCCCATGTTAAAAATTTGGTGCCAAAATTCGCAAAAATGGCCGATAGCCACCCAAGTCGAAAAAAAACACTGATGCCATTTTACAGCTTACTGGCATTTCTTCAGATAGCAGTTGGCTTTGAAGAGTGCAAATGTGTTCCCACTCCACCGAAGATCATCACGCCTGGCTCTGGAGGTAAGTATGTGGTGGTGGGGGGGGTGCGGTAATGTGGGATGCGCAAAGGGTGGATACAGATTGGGGGAGCAGGCACCGGAGACAGTGAGGGACCATTTTCTGTTTTCACAGGTTAAAAAAAAAAAAAACACATCTCGTGAGAGTTTACCCACTTACAGGGACAATGGGCACACTGGGGTGGGCTTCCAGCCTGCCACCTGGGTGTTTGTTGGGGGGGCCTGGAGCCGACAGGGATTGAGCACCCTGTCAGCACATACAATGTGTTTGGGGCAGGAAAATAACCAGGGAGGACAGCAGCAGAGGGAGGAAGCGGGAGGGATTTCATTAGCAGCCAAAGGGACAAGGGTCATGTCAATATGCTAAATACACACACGTTGCCACCGCTGATTGCAGTGGTGGTTTTCTTTGAACTGAAGACCACTGCAGCCAAACTGCTGTTATAGACAGCTCGTGGATCCATTGGTGAGGTACGGTCATGCTTGCTACATTGAGCACTGCACTGGACAGGAGGGTCACATACCTCCAAAAAGTCATACTGTCCCAAAACGTTCCTTGGGCATGCGCACAAGTGAACGCAAAAAGGAGGGGTCCCAGCACTTAACTCCTGTGGCACCCCCTCACCATCCCCCATCCTGGAGTACACTCCATTTACCACCACTCTCTGGCTTCTGCCCACTGACCATTTCTCCACCCACTTGGTTATTTTCCCACCTACCCCTACACTTTCTAGTTTGCTCACCAGCCTTCTGTGGGGGATGGTGTCAAAGGCCTTACTGAAGTCCAGATAGGCTACATCCACTGCTCCCCCCAGTCAGCCACCTGCATCACCCAATCCAAACATCTCAATCAAATTTGTCTGGCATGACTTCCCTTTTGAGAAGTCATGCTGCCTGTTATCCTGCAAGCCACTATCCTTCAGGTAGTCCACCACCCTCTCCTTTATGAGTGCCTCCATGACCTTCCCCACCACTGAGGTGAGGTTGACCGGGTGATAGTTCTCCATCACCTCCCTACTATCCCCTTTGTGCAGAGGTACCATGTGTGCCCTCTTCAAATCCTCTGGCACCCTACCCAAATCCTGAGACAAGTTGAAAAGCCTCATCAGCGGGGCAGCCAATTCTTCCCCAGCTCCCAGATCACCCTCGGGTGCAGCCCGTCCTGCCCTATTGCCTTATCCACCTTCAACTTGCTTAATTCCTCCCCTACTCTTTCTACACTGAATGGGCTTGGATCCACCCTTTTGTCCTCCCTCCCCTTTCCCTTAAACTTGGGCCCTCTGCCCTCCTCTTCCACCATAAATACCGAGCAAAAATACCTGTTCAGCTCTTCTGCTTTTTCACAGTCCCCTTCCAGTTTTATCCATCCCTCCCCCCTCAGCCTTGCAATCCCCTGCCTGCCATCCTCTTTTTCCCCCAACATATCTAAAAAATGCTTTGTCCCCCCTTTTTGGCCTGCTTAGCTATTATCTCTTCAGTGTTTGCCTTTGCTCTCCTTATCTTCTGCCATGCTAGCCTCCCCTTCTCCCTATCAGTCTCCCTATCTTCCTGTCTTTGTGTCCTCTAATATTTTCTGAAAGCCTTCCTCCTGTCTCCGACTGCTCTCGCTAGCTCCCTTGTAAACCAAAGCAGTCTCCTCCCCGCTCTGCTCTTCTTTACCTTCTTTATGCACATTTGCGTTGCTTTCAGCAACCCACCTTTAATAATTTTCTTTAACTCCTCCACGTCCCTTATATTCTGTTTCCTCCATCTCTTCCCTCACTATCCTCATCCTGTGGAAGTCTATGCTCCTGAAGTCCGTAACTGTTGTGCTGGCTCAGTTTGCCACCCTCCCTGTCCTTACCCTGAACCTTACTGTCCTGTGGTTGCTGGTGCCCAGTACGTCCCCACCTCCACCTCCTCCACACTCTCCCCATTCGTCAGGACCACATTCAACAGGTTGCTGGCCCTTGTTGTCTCCCTGAACAGCGCTGTAAGACAACTCCATGCAACACCTCTAATATTTCCTTGCTTCTAGCCGATACTGCATCCAGGATGGTCCAAACAACATCTGGGAGCTTTAGGTCCCTCACCAGGAGTAATTCCCCTTTGAGAGCCATCCACGTGACTGCCTGTACCAGCTGTCTATCCCCTTCCTCCCTCTACACAGGCGGTCTGTTTACCACCCCCAGTTGCAAGGATTCCCCAGTCCTTTTGTCCAATGTTACCCACAGTAGCAATGTCTCCCCATCTTCCTCCTGCCCCTCTGTTACCCTTATGTGATCCTTGATGTAAAGAACGATACCCCCCTTCCTACCTGCCCTGTCTAATCTAAACAGCCTGTAGCCTGGGATGGCTGTCTCCCAGGTGTGATGTTCTGTCCACCAAGTCTCGCTTATCGCTACTATGCCAGTCTTTCATCCCCATAAAGGCATCTAAGTCCATCTCTTATTTCCCAAGCTCCTGGCTTTGGCTGCCAATTTCTTCCACCACATTTCCCCCTTCCCCCCCCCTCTGTATCACAATCATTTCCAGCCCACACCTCCCTTCTTACTGTCCCACACCACCCTTCACCATCACAATCATTTTCTGCCCACACACACCCTCCTCACTGTCCCACACCATCCCTTCCGCATTACAGACTTTTCATAGAAACATAGAAACATAGAAGTTGACGGCAGATAAGGACCGCAAGGCCCATCCAGTCTGCCCATTTCTTTTTCTACCTTATAAATGTGCCATCGGCCTTTGCTCTGTCAGTGACCTATCTATTCATAGTCATTTGTATTGCTCCCTTATGCCTATCCCATGCCTGTTTGAAGCCCTGCACTGTATTCATAACCACCACTTCTTGTGGTAAGCCATTCCATGCATCTACCACCCTTTCTGTGAAAAAGAATTTCCTCACATTCCCCCTTAATCGGCCTCCCTCTAATCTCATGCTGTGTCCTCTTGTCCTGCTATTTTTCTTATATTTAAACATGTTAGACTCTTTCACCTTGTTTATGCCCTTAAGGTGTTTAAATGTCTCGATCATATCACCTCTCTCCCTCCTTTGCTCAAGGGTATACATATTGAGCTCCGTTAATCTGTCCTCCTATGTCTTCTGATGCAGTCCCTGCACCATTTTGGTTGCCCTTCTCTGGACTGCCTCAATTTGGTTAATGTCCTTGTGAAGGTGTGGCCTCCAATACTGCGCAGTACTCCAGATGGGGCCTAACCAATGTCTTGTACAGAGTTATACCTCCCTCTTACGACTTGTGATACCCCTACTAATACACCCTAACCCCCCCTAGCCTTACCTACTGCTTTAGAGGTCTGCTTGGATGATTTTAGGTCATCAGTGATGATGATGCCCAAGTCTCTTTCTTCCTTTGTGACTGCTAGCAACTCCCCTCCCAGCCTATAAGTGGCTTCAGGGTTTCTCTTCCCTATGTGCATGATTTTGCACTTCTTTGCATTAAATCCCAGTTGCCACTCTTCTGACCATTCTGCTAGTTTATCCAGATCTCTTCTCATTCTGCCCACCCCATCTGGATCATCTACTCTGTTGCAGATCTTGGTGTCATCTGCAAACAGACAAGCCTTACCCTCTAGTCCATCTCGCGGGGTCACTAATGAAGATGTTGAATAGGACTGGCCCCAGGACTGATCCTGAGGTACCCCTGTGACTTGCATCTCTTCTGACTGTATACCATTTACCACCACTCTCTGTTTTCTGCCAGTCAACCAGTTTGCCACCCAGTTGACCAACTTCTGACCCACCCCGAGCCTACCTAGCTTATTTATCAATCTTCTATGTGGAACAGTGTCAAAAGCTTGGCTGAACTCAAGGTAGGTGACATCAACTGCTCCCCCTTGGTCCACCACTCTGGTTACCCAGTCAAAGAAATCTATGAGATTAGTTTGACAGGACCTTCCTTTTGTAAACCCATGCTGTCTTGGATCCTGTGCCCTATGGATTCCAGGTGTTGCACTAATCCTTTCCTTAAGGAGTGCCTCCATAATCTTGCCCACTACTGAGGGTAAGACTGACCGGTCTGTAGTTCCCCGCCTCCTCCCTGCTACCACTCTTGTGGAGTGGGATCACATGAGCCCTTCTCCAGTCTTCTGGGACCTCTCCTGTGCTCAGAGACTCACTAAACAATTCTGCTAATGGCTCTGCTAGTTCCTCCTTTAGCTCCTTAAGTACCCTGGGATGTATGCCATCAGGTCCCATTGCCTTATCCACCCTGAGCTTAGCAAGCTCTTGTAGGACCCTTTCTTTTGTGAAGGGAGTAGTGCTCACCTCCCTCCCCCCTGTGTCCATGATGCTGAGCTGTGGGCCCTGCCCTACCTTCTCTTCAGTAAATACTGAGCAAAAGTATCTATTTAGGATAGATGCCTTTACAGGGTCCTCCTCCTCACATGCTCCCTTTTCTCCATTAAGCTTAGCAATACCCCCTCTGGACTTTCTCCTTTCACTAATGTATCTATAGAAAGTCTTGTCACCTTCTTTACTGTTAGTGCTAGTGTTTCCTCAGTTTGGGACTTTGCCTGCCTTACTGCCTTACCTGCTTCCCTTGGGCAGTTTGGTATGCCTTCCTATCTTCATCCGCTGTGTTCCCTTATATTTTCTGAAGGCCAGCCTTTTGGCTCTGACCTTTTCTGCTACTGTATTTGAGAACAAAGTGGTTTCCTTCTTCTTTTGCACTTCCTTTTCTGTCTAACACAATGGGATGTTGCTTCAAGTATTGTATCCTTAATGCTTGCCCACTTTGCCTGTACCTCCTCACCTGTGTTTCTTTTGCCAGGGCTAGCTTAACTCTGTTGGCCATCTTATCAAAGTCAGCTCCTCTGAAGTCCCATATTTTTGCCTTGGAATGGGATGATTTAGATGTAGTAGCCAATTGAACCATACCATGTGATGGTCACTGGCCCCAGGTGACCTTCTACCTGGAGATCTGTGATCCCTTCTTTGTTAGTCAGTACTAGATCTAGGATAGCCCTGTCTCTTGTGGGTTGCTGTACCAGTTGTTTGAGGCCCTCCCCTGCAGGGAATCCACTATGAGTCTAGTTCTGGCAGATGTTCCTGCTGGTATTGACCAATTTGTATCTGGCATGTTGAAGTCTCCCATTATCAGAACCTCCCTTTAGCTGTCATGTTTTGTATATCTTCTAACAGTAATGTGTCTATGTCCTCCCTCTGGTCTGGGGGCCTGTAGACAACCCCAGTTCTTATAGCTGTCCCATTTCCTGTTTCCAGGGTGATCCACAGTTCTTCTGGCTCCTTATGTGTATTCTAATTTCTGTAGCTTTGATATTTTCATTAACATACAGGGCCACCCTCCCCCCTTTTTGCACCTCGGTCTCTTCTAGACAATACATAGCCAGGTACTGAAGTCTCCCAAGTGTGGTTACTGGTAAACCACGTCTCACTAGTGCTACTATGTCCAGTTTAGCCTCTGACATTATTGCCTGCAGGTCTGGGATCTTATTTCCCAGGCTGTGAGCATTTGTGTAAATGATTTTCCATTGGCCAGATTTTGGTGTGTTAGTTGTTGGGTGAAGTTTGGCATTACCCTGTGCATCGTGTGGGAGACAAACCTTTTTTCTTACCTGGTGATGCAAATGAGCAGCAAACACGCTGAATTCCTGTTTGACCACTAGCTGAGGGGAGGGGTGTTCTTCCCATTCGACGTATGGTGCTGCACCTCTCCCATTTGCTAGTTTAAATATTCTGCAAAGATGTCAAACTTCTGCCCCAATGCACTGCTCCCTCTTTAGTCAGATGCAGTCCATCAAATTTAAAGAACTTTCGCTCCAGAACTGTTGCCAGTTCCTACAAATCTGTCCTTTTCCTGGCACCAGTCCTTGAGCCACGTGTTTAACTCCCTATCTTCCTTCTCTGACCTTCCGTCCATCTGCTCCCTTCTCCCAGACTGGCAGGATCTCAGAAGGAGATGCGGACGAAATAGATGATAGTTTGTCACCCAGCCTAGTCAGGTGTTCCTTGGTCTCCACAACTGACCGGCTGGCGGAGATCATTAGTCCCTATGTGTACTAGGACATCAATGTTTCTCCTGCTTTGTGAACAATTTTAGCAATGTGGTCAGTGTATCTCCATGCTGATGTACCTGGGAGACATCTGACCATCACCCCTGGCTGGAGATGGGTATCAACTCCCCGAATCATGGAGTCTCCTATGATCAGAAGGTTTTTGGATTTCCTTTGTGCTTGTTTAGTTTTGGTTCCTGATTTGGGTGAGTATTGTTGTGCTAGCTCCTGTGCCACAGTGTCCTGCTCTGCAGTGTCTTCTGCCTCTTTATTTGATTTCAGAGATAGAGGCAGATACCTGTTTGTAGTGTTTATATGGTTTTGGAGGTATGTGTTGGAGAGCAGAGAGTGATGGGGCACCTGATTTGCTCCTCTAACCACCTGCCAACCTCCTGGACCAACTACCCTCTGCGTCGAGGTTTTCTGTTGGATGCTGGGAAATGGCGGGTGGTTCTTATAATGTATTTCCTCTTCAATATGAAATTTGAGGCGTGCAATCTCTGCCCATGCTGCCCGGAGCTGAGACCTAAGATCTCAAAGGCCCAGCATGTAGGACAGTGTCCTAAATCCTGTAAGACTGTCCTTCTGAAAATTGTTCCACAGTACCTGCAGTTAATGAAATCCATTCCAAATAAGTTGCTGGGTTTGTAACCTAGTCAGAGTAATTAGAAGGAAAAAAAAATGCAAGTAATGGTTTAATTGTGCTTTGTTTAACTTGTTATAACAAGTTAAATTACTAGTGCCCTGTAAATGAGATCACCTTGTGGAGGCCCCACTGATCCGCCTTCCTGCTCTGCCACAGGAAATGTCACAACTATGGTACCCTATAAAAGGAGTGTAGCGTGGGGTGGTTGGGGATGGGGGTGGGTGGCTGGGCCCTTCCCCTGCCTAAAAAGAAGAACCACGGACGAAAGAACAAGGAGGTAAGAGCAGAAACAATCGGTGAACAACAAATGCAGTAACCCTGAAAGCTTATCCTAATGTTAGATAAAACTGTAAAACCTGTAAAGCACCACCTGTAATAATTTCAGAGAAGATATACCCTGTAAGAAACACTTTGCTCCAGAGAAAAATAAAGCAGTAACAGAAGATATACCTTGCAAAGACAATTTGAATCAGAAGATTACAGCAGTAATCTGTTAGCACACCTGTAGGCACACCTTGTAATAATGCAGAAGAAGGTATACCAGTAACAACAATGTGAATCAGAGAAAAATAAAAGCAATGAAATGTTAGCAACAAACAGTAGCAATCCCTGTGAGTAAAAAATAAAAACACCACCACACAGTAAATCTGCTTAGCCAAACTAAGTCTTAATCCTTCTCCCTTGTTCTGGTAAGTTTCTCTACTCTGCCTTTCAAGCAGTCTTAGAAGGAAAGAGCTCAGGTGAAGCTAGGTGCCTTGGCCAGCAAACCAAGTCTTCTTTTCCCACTGACACACCCCCCTCCTCACTCTCCCACTCCATCCATCCCCATTACAATCATTTCCTGATCACATATACCCTCTTCACTCTCCTACACAACCCCTCCCCAGTCATTTTGTACTTCCACATACCCTCCTAACTGTCTCACTCCACTCCTTCCCCACCACAATCATTTCCCAACCACACATCAGCTCCTCATTGTCCCACTCCACCCCCTCCCCATCACAATTATTTCCTGCCCACACACACCCTCCTCATTGTCTCACAATACCCCTTAAATCATCACAATTTCACAACCATACAGCCCCTCTTCATTGTCCCACACTACCCCCTCCCCATCACAATCATTTCCCAACCACACACACACACACACACCTCACTGTCCCACACCACTCCCTCCCCATCACAATCATTTTGCAACCCCACACAGCCTTCTCAGTGTCTCACACCATCCCCTCCCATCATAGTAATTTCCTGCCCACAACCCCTCCTCACTGTCCCACACCACATCTCCCCATCACAATCATATCCTGTCCATCCCCTCCTCATTGTCTCACACCACCCCTTAACCCATCACAATAATTTCCCAACCATACAGCCCCTCCTTATTGTTCCACACCACCCCTCCTCATCACAATCATTTCCTGCCCACACACGCCCTCCTCACTGTCCCACACCACCCCTTCCCCATTACAGACATTTCCCACCGACACACTCCTCCTCATTCTCCCACTCCATCCATCCCCATTACAGTCATTTACTGCTCACATATACCCTCCTCACTCTCCCACACAACCCCTCCCCATCACAGTCATTTTGTACTCACACACACCCCCTCCTCACTCTCACTCCACTCCTTCCCCATCACAATCATTTCCCAACCACACACCAGCTCCTCATTGTCCCACACCACCCCCTTCCCATCAATTATTTCCTGCCCACACACACACCCTCCTCACAGTTTCACACCTCCCCTTAACCCATCGCAATAATTTCACAACCATACAGCCCCTCTTTTTATTGTCCCATACAACCCACTCCCCATCACAATCATTTCCTGACCACACACACCCATCTCACTGTTCCACACCACTCCCTCCCCATCACAATCATTTCACAACCCCACAGAGCCTCCTCAGTGTCTCACACCACCCCCTCCCTTTACAGTAATTTCCTGCCCACAGCCCCTCCTCACTGTCCTACAACACAACTCTCCATCACAATCATATCCTGTCCACCCCACTCCTCACTGTCTCAGCACCGCCCCTTCTTCATCATAATAATATCCTGCCAACACACCCCCTCCTCACTGTCCCACACATCTCTGCATCACAATCATTTCCTGTCAACCCCTTCCTCACTGTCTCAACACCACCCCCTTCCCATCATAATAATATCCTGCTAACACACACCTCCTCCTCACTGTCCCACACCACTCCTCCCAATCACAATCATTTCCTGCTCACACACCCTTCCTCACTGTCCCACACAACCCCCTTCCCCTCACAATCATTTCCTGCATACACACCCATCACTGTCCCACACCACCCCTCCCCATCACAATAATTTCCCAGCCACACACCCCTCCTCACTGTTGCACACCACCCCTTCCTCATTACAATCATTTCCCTCCAACACCCCCTCTTCACTGTCCCACACCACCCCCTCCCCATCACAATCATTTCCTACCCACACACACCCTTTCACTGTCCCACACCACCGCCTCCCCATTACAGTAATTTCCCTCCCACACACCCCTACTCACTCTCCCACTCCATCACTCCCCATTACAATCATTTCCTGCTCACACATACCCTCCTCAATCTCCCACACAACCCCTCCCCATCACAAACAGTTTGCACTCACACACCTCCTCCTCACTGTCCTGCACCACTCCCTCTCCATCACAATCATTTACCAACCACACACACCTTTCTTATTGTCCCACACCACCCCTTCCCCATCACAATCATTTCCCGCCCACACACACCCCCTTCCTCACTGTCCCACACCACCTCCTCTCCATTACAATCATTTCCCTCCTCCCACACACACGTCCTTCATACTGTCCCTCACCAGCCCCTCCCTAGCACAATCATTTCCTGCCCATACCACCCTCCCCTTACTGTCCCACACCACTTACTCCCCATCACACTCATTTCCCACCCACACACCCCTCCTCACTGTCGCAAACCACCTCTCCCCATGAGGATCATTTCCCACCCACGTACCACTCCTTACTGTCCCACATCACCCTCTCCCCATCACAATCACAATCTTTTTGCACTCACACCCCCCCCCCTTACCGTTCTACACATGATTAAAAAAAAATGTATTCCAACTTCTGGCACTATGCTCAGAGCAAACATAGAGGATTGTCTATGGGGAGTCATTCACAGCAAGGATATTCTCAATCGAGAGGTATCCTTGGCAACATTAGACCTCAAGAGCTTCGCTCTCGAGGTCGTCCATTGCTAGGATACCTCGAGATCTAAGAAGATCCTTGTTTGTGAATGACTCCCCATAGACAATCTTTTATAGTGTATGGCGAGTCAATTCATGTCAAAACAGTGAATGGCAGCAGAATTTTTCAAAATCAAGCCTTACTTGGCTTCCGTGTTGTGGCTCGCGCCAGCCCTACTAGCTCCATCGCCAACGTTGCTTCTAAATTGCGCATGCGCAAATTTGTTCAATCTTGTTGTGCAGCACCAGTGACGTACCCAGTGCAGCACAACAAGATCGTGATGCACTAAGGCAAGCACAACGCTGTTGGAAGCATGGATTTCCATGCTCAACAGCATTCTACCATACACTATAATAACTTTTTAGTGAAACCCTCTCTTCCTAGCCGACTCCTCCAGTCCACAAAATATCCTGGCCCCCAATCCATGATTTTGCATGATGGAGCCAGTTGACAGGTCAAATCTCCAGTCAGCTCAGTTGCCAATGCCAGAGTAATATGTGAGAGGCACTGGAGTGAGTGAGGATGGCGAGGGAGTGGTCAAGGGACCAGCACTGGCCACCTGGGGAGTGTAGACCATTCTAAAGACTTTTCTTTTTGCAGAAATACGAATGCAGACTACCAGATACTGAGCTTCTGAGTCGGCTGAGTATTTCAAAAAAGGTATTTGCACACCCCTATAGCTGTTCCTTATGCAATACAACATAGCAAGGTGTGCATTATTGTGGGATAAAGGCATGTCTCAGAAAGAAATATACAATGGGAGTCATCCTGACCAACAACTGCACAACAGCCATGTCACCTCATACTGTAAGGGAACACTGCATGGGGACCAGCCTTTTCTGCCATGGGAGACACAGTATTAAAAATACAAGCATTTACCAATGCTGAATGTTTGCTTGCTAGTATTAGCATTGTAAATGCAGGAGTTAGATGGAATATAGGAAAGGCACTGCAGTATTGAACTTCATGCCAACCCCACCTCCACCCTGCAGATACGGACAGGAATTGGGGTATGCGTTTGGGTCATCGTCGCCCATAAAGCTCATACTGTTTCACCTCACCCTATCTTGCAGACACCAACACGTGTTGATGTGTGCCTTGGGGTGTTTGGCTTTACAGTCACCCCATTCCATAAGTACATACTAAGGTAAGTTACAAGAGCAAGAAGGCAGAAGCCCATGAAGCTCTTATTCTAATCCAATACATAATAGGAGAGGTCATACCCTTTACAAATAAGACCATCCAATCTATTTTTAAAAATACTTTTAGTTTCACTAATAACAACATTTAGTGGTAGCCTGTTCCATGGGCCGACAACTCTAATAGTAAAAAAATATTTACAGCTTGACTTAGCAAAGGGTTTTCTAGCTAATTGTAATGGATGTCCCCTGATATTGTGACCACAGTTTTTAAATTCTAGACCCAGTTCACACAATAAATAAGGGTCTTGAATAATATCATGCAATAACATAAGACCACCTCGAAGTCGACGTGTAGATAAGGGCATAAGATTTAAAATATCTAGTCTGTTCTCATAAGGAACTTCGAATAGCCCCGATGCTTTTTTTGTAAATTTTCTCTGAACTTTTTCCAATAACTGGCATTTGGATTTTTTTATGGATTCCAAAGCTGTGAGGCATATTCTAAATGTGGTCTAACATATGCTCGAAACAAAGGCAACAATACTTCCTGGTTTCTAGATCTAATATTACATAATATAGACCATACCACTTTATTGGATTTGTTAATGATATTGTGTACATGATTACTGTAAGAAAAGTTATCTGAAATATTGACACCCAAATTCCTTTCATCAGATGTGGTGTCGAGTAGTGTACCATCCAAATAATAGGGACTTTGTAAATTACTAAGACCCAAATCCATTACTTTGCATTTGGAGATATTCAAAGTCATACCCCATTTTTTAACCCATGTTGTAATATGGTCTAAGTCCTTTTGAATGGCAACAACTTGATTGTCAGAGGCACAAGGGCCACCTATTTTTGCATCATCGGCATATTTAATAGTAAATGAGGAACAGCCAGAAGTAAGGTCAGCAATGAATGCCTGAATCAGGCATGGGCCCAAGACTGAACCTTGTGGCACCCCACTAGTCACTTTGACCTCAGCTGAAGTGCACCCATTAATGGTCACTTGCTGAGAGTGGTTATAAAGCCAGTTAATTATCCAATTGACTAGAAACCTATTTATATTTAGTTTGTGAAGTTTAGTAATTAAAGCCCAATGTGGCATGATGTCAAAAGCCTTACTAAAATCAATGTAAATGATATCGCATGGAACATTTCTGTCTAGTAGTAAGCTGATTTGTTCATATAAACATATTAAATTTGTCAGATAACTTCAGCCTTTTTTGAAGCAATGTTGTTCTACATTGTGACAATCCAGGACTGGGGAAATTAAATCTTTAATTAAACTCTCTAATAATTTACAAATAGAAGAAGTTACACTTATAGGCCTATAGTTATCCCAGTTGTTTTTTTTTTTTTTGCCCTTTTTGTAAATAGGGATGACATGAGCTTCTTTCCAATCCTGGGGAACAAAATTAGTGGCCAAAAAATATTCAAACATCAATTTTAAAGGAACTGTAATTACATCAACTAATAAAAATAATAAATGACCGGCTATATTGTCTGGACCAGGACTATATTTTCCTTTCAGTTTTAGTATTTTATTTCTAATGGTACCCAAAGAAAATTTAACTAGTGAGACATTGGCCGTGTCTAGTAAGGCATAATCATAAGTTTGAATGGAAGATCCAGAGAAATTTTTACAGAACTTTGCATTGAACAAATCAGCCATTTTTTTCGGCTCATATATCAAAGTGTCACAATCCAATAATGGATCTACTTGGCATGATGGTTTCCTTAAAGAATTGATATATGAATAAAATTGTTTGCTATTAGATTTATTGGAGCTAAATGCTAAATTTTGCTCCCAGTTAGATTTGGCCTTCCTAATCATCCTTTTGCATTTTCTTTATAGGAAATCCAGTTAGAGGAAGTTTTTAGTCTTTTGAAATTTAACATATTTCTTGTGTTTTTGTCTAATACATTTTTTGATTGATAAATTCATCCATTTGGGAGCTTTAATATTGTTCTTATTTTTAATTTTGGATGGTATATATAGTTCTTTGAGTTGGAAAATGATATTCTTAAAATATTCCCAGTAGTTTTCCGGGGTAGAGCCTGACAATATGTTTTCCCAATTAATGTTTCCCATGATATGTTTCATAGTACCTAAGTCAGCTTTATCGTACAAATATATTTTAGTACAGTTGGGATTATACACATAAGTTTGTACAATATTAAATGTGATAGTGTTGTGATCACTATTCCCAATAGGATCACTGACTAACATATTATCTAATTCAAGGTCATCATCACAAAGGACCAAATCTAATATTTTTCCACTGGTTGGGCAAAATACATTTTGCCGAAGTCCCAACTGGGTACATGTATATACTAACTTGTTTCCTTTACTAGTATTTGCACATAAATTATGCCAATCAATTGAGCCAATGTTAAAGTCCCCAGTGATGACAATTTTACCTAAGGATTTAGCCTGTTCAAATTCTGATAAAATGGCATCTAATATGTCTATTGATGAATTAGGATGATGATAACAGGAACCCAATATGAGGGCTTCAGATGTGGAGAAGTTAATCTTAATCCAGATAGTCTCTGTTTGTATGTCATGATTTTTGATATGATTTGTTATATCAATAGAGTTAAGTTGATTCCTTGTAAATACCATCACTCCACCACCTTTCCTGTTTGGTCTGTTGAAGGTATAGGTAGTGAAGCCAGGTATAATGGTATCCCATGATGTTTTATTGTCACCTCAAGTTTCACTGATTGAAATAATATCAACATCCCCTTTATTAAGTCTACATTTTAATTCATCCAATTTTTGAGTTAAACACCTAGCATTAAAATATAAGAAATGCAATTTATGTTTTTTTTACAGAGCTACTAACTGGAGATTTTAGAGATGGCGGCCTGTCCACCATCTCTCCCCCAAATTTTAGTTTAAAAGACAGTGAATGGATGTCAAAAATTGTTTACCCAGAACTGCATTACCCAGTCTGCTGAAGTGTAACCCATCGTAGCTGAACAGTTCTGGATGGAGATTAAATTCCTCCCAATGCGTTAAGCAAGTCAAAGTTTGGTTTAAACACCATTTTCTTAACCATTCATTCACAGCTTTGATTTTATAATTTAGAAAAGATGAGAAATGTGGGACTGGTAAAATTTCTGATATACAAATCTTGCAGCCCATATCTACAAGTTTATTTGTTAAAGCAACAAAATCTTCTTTGATTGATTGGACAGAGTCTCTATAAATGTTATTTGCACCTACATGTATCAGTGCTATAGGATTGTTACCACGGTCCTTCATAATCTCAGGTAACATGAGTGTAAGGTCAGATATTTTACATCCACTAAAACTAGATTAGATTCTGTTAGCTTTGTCAGGGTTGCAGATAGTCCAATCCAGGTGTTTAGTCAATGAATCACCCAATACATAAATTTGTTGGTGCAAGGGAATGTTAGGCACACTGTGTGTGTCATTAATAGGTGAAAATGTAAGTTCAGTGGACAAATCAATGAGTGGGATGTCATTGGTTTGCAGATTATTAACTAATGGTAAATTTGAGGTACTACAATCAATTAACCCAATAAGATTATCAGGAGTCACATCTTTGACCTTTGAGGTAGGAGAAGGTAATGGACCAAATCTGTTAAATTGCTCAATGCAAAAGTGTTGGGCCTTTCAACCTTTTTTAGCAACTCTGGTGTTTTGTGCAACAAACCAGCTGTCTTCAGTGTCCTGATTGTAATCAATCAAACCATCATCTTCCCTAGCTCTTTTTCTAATACCTTCCTTATTTCGCTGGGGATTATTAGTAACTGTTGAAATGGCAATTACTGAAGCATGGGAGGTGCTTGGTGTAACATCAGTGCTGCCATCATGGCTTTTACTAATTTCTGGATTCAATAATAAAGTATTTGTTTTGAAATGGTTTTGCATATCAGATTGGCTATTTTCAAGTGTAATTAGTCTTGCACTGAATTGCTCAATCATTTGGTGTAAATCCAAAATTTCAAGACATTTGCTACAGGTATAGGGTTGATAACTTTGTTCACCCACCAATAATGTATACATATTACAAGCTGAGCATTTTATGCCAGTGGATCCAGTTGTGGTTTAGATTGTAAAGTTACTACAATCGGCCATGGCTGTACTGTAATTTGTAAATCCAAAGTAAAATGTTTAAACCCTTGAAACAGCTATGATTAATTTTACAAAAGTTCATATTCCCCTACTATCTTTCAAGATCCGTAAACACATAAACTACAAATCAGCTAAGTACACAGGAGTTACAGAAAGGCACAGGAGGTTAGATGCTAACATGTCTGCGCTGCTATTTAACACAGCAAGTTGATAAAGATTAACCAAAGATGAGAGCTTGGAGATCAAAAAGACTCAATTTCTGCAGCCCTTCCACACTAAACACGCAAAACACACGTGATGACATGCATGTCTTTGCGCTCGTCTTCGCGCGCAAGGCACGCTCGCCCTGCCTGAGCTCGCCCTGCTTGCTGCAGGGCTGAATTAAATACACTGAAATTGGTGCTGTGTAAGAGAATGGGATGAACTCTCAGGCCAAAGAGTCCAAGGCACACCTCGATGCCTGTAACTGGTTGCAGAGTGAGGGGGTTGGGGTGGGATGGCATGAGCATTACAGTCGGCAATCCAAAGGCACACCCCTGATGCCTGTCAATCTGTACAGGGTGGGACATTATGGTTAGAAACCCTAATGCCCCAGGCGTTTGTTGGTATTTGCACCACAAATTAACATGGCCTTTTTGTGATACCCACCTCATGAAAGCATTTGGGACCTCTTCTCATGAACAGTGACAGTGTGATTTTGTTAATGTGTCCTGAACTTTGAGTTCTCACAGCCACCATGACATTCTGCACCAGACAAAATGCAGATCAGGCAGGATGTGAAGAATTACAGCTGTACCATTCATAGGGAGATGTGAAGAGATGGCAATGTTGAAAATCTGTAGTGAAAATATTAAAAATGCTAAAACTTCTGAGTGTACATGGAAACTGTGCAATGCATGCGTGTAACACATTTAGATTTCACCAAATTTTCAACATAGGCATTTTGTGACCTCTGCTCATGAACAATGTCACTATGATGTTCTTAATCTGTCCCGAACACTGATTTCCCACAGTGACCACTCTATTCTGTGCCAGATGTGTAAATGCATATTTCGGGCAGGATGTGAAAAGTGACAGCTGTACTGTTCATAAGGAAATGTGAAAAAATGGCAATGTTGGAAATCTGGAGTGAACAATATTACAAATGTGCAAAATAATGAGGGTGCGTGGAAACTGCGCAACATGCGCTCATAACACAGTCATTTTATGGACATTTGTCACTAAATTTTCAACATAGGCATTTTAGCACCTCTGCTCATGAACAGTGTCACTGTAATTTTTTTAGTCTGTCCCTAACACTGACTTCCCACAGCAACTGTGCTATTGTGTGCCAGAAGTGCGAAAACACATTTTGACCAGGATGTGAAAAATGACAGCTGGACTGTTCATAAGGAGGTCTGAAAAAATACCAGTGTTGAACATCTGGAGTGAAAATACTAAAAATTTGCTAAGTTACAAGGGTGCATGGAAACTTCACAACGCACGCTCATAATACAATCATTTTATGGATTTTTTTCACCAAATTTGCAACATAGGCTTTTTGAGAGCCCACCTCATGAACAGTGGCACTGTCGTTTCATTAATCGGTCCTGAAAGGTGATTCTGCACAGTGACTGCGAAATCACCTTTCAGGACTGAATAACGCCATGACAGTGACTGAATTCATGAGGAGAGTTCCTAATAACCCCATGTTGAAAATTTGGTGCCAAAAGACCAAACAATGGCCGAGATATTCACATAAGTTTAAAAAACCCTATTTATGCCATTATACAGTTTACAGGCATTTCTTCAGTTCATGGTCGGCTTTGAAGAGCACAGACATGTTTCTGGTCCACCGGAGATTGTTGCACTGCGCTCCAGAGGTATGTATGGCGTGAGGGGGTGTGTGAGGAGGTGGGTGCGGGTTGGGGAAGGGAGCAGGAGAGACCACAAGGGCCTGTTTTCTTGGTTTCAGGGACACAACTTCAATAAAGGACATATGGAGAAGGTTTTTTTTTTTTGCAGGCTTGCTATGTGCACACTGGGGTGGGCTCCTAGTGTGCCACCTGCATTTTGGGATGAGTGGACTGAAGCTGATGGGGATTGGGCCCCCGTTGACACAGAAACATGGGGGGGCATGATGCTGAGGGGGATCGGGCACCCCTTCAGCACACAACAAATGGGGAGGGCATTATGGTGACGGGGAGTGGGCTCCCCCATTGGCAAATGAACTGGGTCGGGGGCATGCCAACATGGGGATTGGGCACCCCCCATCGGCTTTCATGGGGCTTAGTGCTGCCATGTTTAGGGAAATGTTACATCAGGCAAGGTACCACCCTGACTGGTCACTCCTTCATTGTAGCGGAATGGCTGACGCTGCAATGATGAGGTGGCCCCTCATTGCAGTGGCCAAACTGTTTCAAGTTGGTGGCACTTCTGCAGAACCAGTGTTATCAGGACACTGGGCCTGGATTGGGTGAACAGTGCCAAGCCCACAAATTCAGTGCCGGTGTTGGCTGCCACAAAGCTGCACCTTCACAACCCGCTTCTCTCCTAAGCTACCACATAATGTTTCTTGCGCATGCACGCAAGCAAACATAAAAATGAAATAACGCCAGCATCTTTAAGTAAAACTTTTTTTAAGGGCTCCCTGTCTTTTATTTACACAGATTTACAAGTTTAGAGCATTCACGGTCCAGTCAAAAGTTAGCTAAAATTGGAAAGAACAGGGCATAGAACCATTTCCTCAAAAAGATACTAGGTTAGTATTTATGAAAAGGAAACATTTTTTTTCAAATAGTTTATACATACTATCTATTGATGTGCAATAGATGAAAGTCTTCCAGGAATCTTAAACAACAGGAACAGACTATGCAGCCATGTTTTGTGTATCTAGATGCGCTGGATAAAACTGTCTTTGCATTTCCAAAAGAGTTTTGTTTTCAAATATTCTAAATAAAAGTGGTGTAGCTCTGACCTTTTTCGGATCATTATTTGTTCTTGAATGTTGAATGTTTATCCACTGCTAGCTATTGCCGATGTATTTGTTGGATTCTCTGTCACTGGGGCGGAGCACAAGCTCATTAGTAGAGCTGGCTCACCAATCTCCTCTGCCTTAACATGAACTCAGCGGAGACCAGAAAGGAGAGGGGGACATGACTGAAACATTTAGATACACGAAGGGCGTTACAAACGTGCACTCCAGTGTCTTTACAGTCGCCAGCAACACTAATACTAAGGGGAATAACAGGAAACTGGGGGGGGGCTATTTTTAAGAGTGACATCAGGAAACACTACCTTATGAATAGGGTGGTGGACAAGTGAAACAAGCTGCTCAATGTACTAGTCAGTGCAAAACCGGTGAAGGGCTTCAAGAGAGGATAAGATACAGTGGCAGTTACTCAAAGGTTGATTTGTAATGAGGTATGATGCATGCACTCTGGAAACATCACACACTGATCACTTGCTGTCACACACAGCAAAACGGCTCCACCATGTCACAACCACAAGAAAAACTGTGACCATCAATAGGACACCAGCACAATGCCAATGGCAAACATCGCTCCCAGCAATTGTGCCGCCTTACCCCCATCATGCCGAATGCTCCGGGGCACATTCTGGCTGTTTGCGGGGGGCTATGCCCCCTGCACCCCAGTACTTTAATATAATCAACTCCAGGTTGGAGGTGTATGAGGCAAGTGGTGCAACACCCAGATGGTGCCTTCCCTGCTGAGCACCGCAAAATCCAGTTTGTCAGCATGACAGGCGAACTGGTTGCGGTGTCTTTATTGCATCACCCGCATAATGGTATTTCCAGTAAAACACATCTTGTTGACACTAGACTAGTGTTGGGCTATCTTATATCTGTCCTGGCCTCCATTTATTTAATTCATGCATTTAAAGGCACAGCACATATTTAAACATAATATGTTTTTCAAGCACTGGATGAAATTTACCTTAAATTACAGCTGCAAGATCGTGTGGGCTTACCCTGTCTACTCACACCCTGTCACACTAAGACAGCTGGCAGATTACTTTTGGATGTCCAGAGAACATGTGAAATCCAGACCTTAAGTAATATTTTCTGACTGTTCAAGATGCTGCAAAAGTGCTCCCTTTTGCCCTAAACAAAGGGGAAAGTAGCTATTTGTAAGCATATTGTATAATCCATGCTGAAAGTTTCAGTCTCATTAGCTATGACCCTTCAGAATAAATGACAACAAACACCAGAAATAAATGTATTGCTCACAGATCTAAACTCCTTACCTCTGAAGACCCTTATTATTGTCTGAAGCACCGTTCTGTTTTCTAAGCCTTGGTGGGAGAGGTGGTTTCTTCTGTTCAGCATCAAGGTTTTTGGCAAATGCAGCTACTGTGCCTCGTTCAATAACCTGCATTGATAAGCGCTTGTAGTCATCTCTGGCTTGTTTAGCAATGGACCTTCGCCGCTCATCAGCTACTTTTGATTTTTTTACTAGCAAATAAGAAAAAAGCAGAGTTTATTTTCCAGATTTCCAGATGAGCTAGAAAACCAAAAGTACAAGCAGAAGGAAAGGAGGAGCAGGGTCTTTCTCATAGGGAACTCAATACTAAAGGGAATCAGATGGGGGGGGGCAAGGGAGACAGAAGCAGTGCAATTTGGGCCGAGTGCATGCAGAGAATAAAGGCACTAGAGGTAAGGCACAATATACCCTTCATGGGGCAAACAGCAAGAGGATGGGAGGCCACACTTGTTGATCCACCTGGGCACCACTGATCTGGAGGGGAATAGTCTAATGGAGGTGCAGGCAAGATTCAAGGAGCCTACTAGGTTCTACAGTAGTGCGGGGTTCAGTTTGATTGCTTTCTCGGGGGTACTGCCTGTGCCAAGAGCAAGCACATCAAGGAAGCAGAGGACTGAAGAATTTAATCAATGGCTGGAGGGTTGGTGCAAGCAGAAGTGGTTTGTGTTATTAGGGAATTTGGGATCAACATGGGAGGACAAGAGCCTATTTGTCCCAGAGAGATTGCTGAACAAGGAGGGATCAGCAGCACTAAAGATTAAGTTAGGGGAGTTTATTGAATGTATAATTTAAACTGAATTTTGGGGGGGGGGTAGAAAAAGACCACTCAAGGAGACAGGAGAGATAGGAGGCTACCAGTCCCCCCCGCAGGATGGAGATAGAATGCTGGAAAAAAGCATGTACAAGGGAAGGTTGGAAGGGGAGGGTAGCCGGGTGGGTGGGGGATAAATGGTGGAAGGAATTTTCAGATAATGGCAGGAGTTTTGGGAACAAAAAGTGAACTTGGAGGCCATCATGGGGGATGAGGGTCTGGACATAGTAGCGGTAAGTGAGACCAGATGACAGAGCATCATACCTGGGAGACAGTTATCCCAGGCTACAGACTGTTTAGGAGGGACAGAACAGTAAAGAAATGAGTGGTATTATATATCAAGGATGACATTAGGGCAAAGGAAGGGCAGGAAGGGGAGACAGAGCTCCTGTGGGTCACACTGGATTACTGGACTGGACAATCATTGAGGCTGGGGGTGGCATACAGACCTTCTCTGCAGGGGGAAAAAGGGGACAGACAGCTGATGCAGGCAGTTACACAGATGGCTCTCAAGGGGGAACTTCTGCTAGTGTGAGACCTAAACCTCCCTGACGTGGACTGGGAGATCCCGGCTGCAGTATCAGCTAGGAGCAGGGGCTATCTAAAGGCACTACAGGGTGCAGTCATACAACTGGTTAGGTAGCCCACTAGGGGAGATAACCTGTTGCATGTGGTCCTCACAAATGCGGAAAGTGTGGAAGAGGTGGTGGTGGGTGACGGTCTAGGTACAAGTGATCACATGACTAAGGTTCAGGGTAAGGATAGGGAGGGAGTCAAATCGGACCAGCATAAAGGTTATGGACTTCAAGAGGATGGACTTTAACTGAATGAGGAGAATATTTAGGGAAGAAATGGCAAGAAAGGGGAATATAGGGGATGTGGTGGAGTCATGGGAAACTATCAAAGTGGGGTACTGAAAGCCACTAAAATCTGCATTAAGAAAGTGAGGAAGAACAAAAAAGGAGGAGACCACTCTGGTTTACAAGGGAGGTGGCAGGGGTGGTCAGGGAAAGAAAGGGGGCATTCAGAAAATATAAGCTGACACAAAGGAAGGAGGACAGGGAGGCTTATAAGGAGAAGCTGAGGGTAGCAGGGAAGAAGATAAGGAGGGCTAAAGCTGACACTGAGGAGAAAATAGCTAGGCACGCCAAAAGGGGAAATAAAACTTTTTTTTAGGTACATGGGGGAAAGAAGGAAGGCAAGACAGGGAGTAGTACAGTTAAGGGGGGGAGGAATACAACTGGAAGGGGACTTTGAGAAAGCAGAGGTGCTGAATAACTACTACTGCTCAATCCTTAAGGAGGTTGGGGGAGGTAGGGGACCTGAACTGAGGGGAAGGGGTAGGGAAGACAAAAAGGTGGATCCTAGCCTGTTCAGCACAGACAGGGTTAGAGAGGAACTAGGCAGGTTACAGGTGGACTAAGCAATGGGGCCAGACAGCTTGCACCCGAGGGTACTCCAGGAACTGCGCTGGCTGCCCCACTGATGAGACTGCTTAACCTGTCCCTGGATACAGAGTGGGTTCCATGGGAACTGGAGGAAGGTAGATGTGGTGCCACTGCACAAGGGGGGAGCAGTACGAAGGTGGTGAGGAATTATCACCCAGTCAACCTCACCTTGGTGGTGGGTAAGGTGATGGAGGCACTAATAAAAGAAAGGGTGGTGGATAGGGATATGTGGAAAAAAAATCCATCAGCAGAATTTCTGTGAAACTGCAGCTTTCATTTCTACTAAAGTTCAGAAATCATTTTTGCAACTTCCGAGGAAATTCCACCTTACAACCCACAGAATAAAAATAAAGGCTGTGAGTTAATTTTTTAAATTGCGACAAAAAAATCCCCAGAACTGATCACTGTCCGTGGTTAGTTCCATGGCTTTTTTTTTTTTTTACACGCAGTTTAATTAATTAATCCACCCCCTGCTGATCATGGGTCCCAAACTCCCAGTACATAAATAAATAAATAAAACACAATTCCTCTCTGGTGTCTAGTGCCCCCCCACCCCAGATCATGGGTCTGAGGTAAAAAAAAAAAAAAAGATCCCTGGTGTCTAATGATCCCACACCCCCAGTACTGATTGGCGGGTCTGCAAAGAAGAAAGAAAGATTCCTCCTTGGTGTCTAGTGCCCCCCACCCATGGATCCATAGGTCCCAAGAAAATAAACATGATTCCTGGTGTCTAGTGGTCCACCTCCCCCCCCACCCGCTGATTGCAGGTCTCGATAGCAGACCCTCCTCCCTATCCCGGATCCCCTCAATCCAAGAGAAAAACAGCCGGCAGTCCAGTCCACTCCTGTGTCTAGTGAAACCCCCATTCATTCTTGATCTGCAATCCCTTGTAAAAAAAAAAATAAAAAGTAATCCCAAAGTAATCTCAAGATTCCCAATTCCCTGGTGTCTAGTGGATTCCCCACCCTGAGAGTTTGCCTGCCATAAACCCACTCCCCCTGGCCCCACCCCCAAGTGGTCCTCTGGCACAGCCCTCCTCTCTCCTCCGCGCCTGGCTGCCCACTGAACAGACCATGAATGAGCATGTGCATAGCACTCATGCACGCGCTCATTCACTGACTGTTCAGTGGGCCACCGGCCATGGAGGAGAACAGGGTGGTGGTGGGCGATCTGTTGGGGTAGGGGGGCCACTAGACACCTGCAAATTGGGAATCTTGAGATTTCTTTGGGATTACTTTTTAAATTTTATTTATTTATTTATTTTTTTTTTTACAAGGAATCACAGATTGGGAATGGGGATTCCACTAGACACCAGGGAACACAGTGGGACGAGTCAGTGGACTGAACTGCCAGCTGTTTTTCTCTTGGATTGAAGGGATTCAGGATAGGGAGGCAGGATCCGCTAGACATCAGGGAATTAAAACATTTTTGGGGGGCCAAAATCGGTGGGTGGGGGAACCACTAGATACCAGGGAGAAATCTGAGTTTTTATTTCTTTTTTACAAGAAGCAGCAATCGGAGGGTGAAGGGGCACTAGACACCATGGAATTAAAACATTTTGGGGGGTCCATGATCGTTGGGTGGGGGACCACTAGACACCAGGAGGATTGTAGATATTTTTTCTTTTTACCAGGACCACTTGGTGTAGGTGTGGGAGTCACTTGATTGGGGGGGAGCTGTGTTACAACAGCTAGAGGTCAGAGTGAAATGTGAAATAATACATTAAACTGGGGATGGAATAATTTCCACAGTTTATATGCATTATTCTGCAGTTCACTGGGATTTTCCATGGAACTGGGCAAAAAATTGTGGATAATTCCAGTTCTACCTATGGTGAAAGTTCCGAAATGTCCGCAAAAGTGAAATTCGCAACTTTCTCCCACCCCTAGTGGTGGACTATTTGGTGGATAGTGGCCTGCAGGACAATAGGCAGCATGGCTTCACAAATGGGAGGTCATGTCAGATGAACCTGATAGAGTTCTTCAACTGGGTGATGCCGGTGGTTGACCAGGGAGGGGCAGTGAACGTAGCCTATCTGGACTTCAATAAGGCCTTTGATACTGTCCCTCAAAGAAGGCTAGTAAATAAGCTGAAAAGTTTAGGAGTGGGATGGAAAATAACTAGGTAGGTGGAAAACTGGTTGGCAGGCAGAAGCCAGAGAGTGGTGGTAAATGGGGTACACTTCGGGGTGAAGGGGGTGACAGGTGGAGTGCCCCAGAGGTCAGTACTGACACCCCATGTTTTTAATATCTATAGCAGATGAGCTGGAGGGAAGTATGTGCCTATTTGCAGATAATTCGGAAATCTGTAATAGGGTGGACACCGGGGGCTGGAGGCCATGAGGGAGGACCTGAAGATTCTGGAGGGGCGTTCGAAAGCTTTGCAACTATAATTCAATGCCAAAAGGTGGTCTGTGATGCACTCGGAGTGTAAAATCTCACAAGCAGCTTACATTCTACAGGGCAGGAAATAAAAAAAACAGAGCAGGAGAGGGATCTGGGGATTATAATATCAAGCAACCTTAAGGTAGGTAGCTAATGCAGAAAAGCTGTGGGAAAGGCAAATGGAATGTTGGCATGCATTGGGAGGGGCATAACTAGCAGAAGGAGGGAAGTACTGATGCCTCTTTACAAAGCCATGGTGAGGCTACATCTGGAGTACGGGGTCCAGTTCTGCAGACTGCACCTACACAAGGATATAGATGGGATAGAGAGGGTTCAGAGAATGGTAACTAATATGGTTCACAGTATGCAGGGGAAGCCATATGAGCAGAGGTGGAGGGAACTGGATCTGTACCCACTGGTGACCAGAATGGAGAGGGAAGACATGATTGAAACTTTTAAGTATGTGAAGGGGATCAATAAGGTGAAGGAGCCGAGCTTATTTAAAAGGAAGGAAGGAGCTAAAACTAGAGGACATAGCCTAAGATTGGAAGAAGGGAGATAAAGAGGCAATATGAGGGGGTGATTCTTCATGGAGAGAATGGTGGAGTCCTACAACAAACTACCAGAGGAGGTGGTAGGGGCTGAAATGGTAGAGGGATTCAAGAGGGCATAGGACAGACATATAGGGTTGGTTAGTGGGGGGAAGGGAAGGGCCTATGGAAAAAGAGATGAGTTGGGGGGAGGAAGGGAAGACTTGATGGGCCATTGGGGTCCTTTTCTGCCATTGGATTTCTATGATATGATTCTATGATTTTTCCACATGACAAGGCTCCACACCTCTGTGATATGCATGTTCTGGAAACCAGCTGGTGATTCTGGAAACTCAGTTGTCCGAGGTGTGGAGGCTCAGTACATAATGCACTCATCTTTTCATTCCCAAGATCTGGGTATGGAACAGGACTCAGACCAATGAAATGTGTTCAGTTCTGAGCCACATAAAAAAACAAAACAAAAACAAAAAAAAAAAAACACATTATTCCAAGGCTGGCAGATTTTGGTAAGATTCCAAGTAGAGAAGAATGTGTAAAGATTAAATGATCCCCATAAACAAGGACAAAGAGTTTCCTACCTGCCCTAAATCATTACAGCTTTAAGTCATCTGACCACATAATTGACAGTCTCAAACATTAAAAGAGATAAAGAAACCCAGTCTTCATTTTACAGAAACCTTGGACTTGGACAACTGACCTTCTGATATTAAAAAAAATACTATTTAATACAATGGTATTTCACACAGTGTCTGTCATTCCAAAGCATTACAAAATGAGCTACAGTGCAATCAATGACTAAATATGATAATTCACAATAATAATGAAATAAATATCACAATTGTGGATATAAATCACAACACAACTTAAGATGTGCTTTTATAAAGAGAGAAGCTTTATAATGCGCCCTTTTGTAGCCAACGAAACTGAAGGAGTGTGGTCTAGTGATCGAACACAGAAGTCTAGTTACTGTAGTGCTGCAGTGAACCTCAAAGCCAGTGCTGCTGGAAGGGTAGATCCCAAAGAGTATGAAGAGACCAGCTGCACTCACAGTGTGTTCTGTTGAAGACCTGATTTTGTTGCCTGCCAGCAAATTATAACATTTTATGTGCTTGCAGTTTTCAACAGCTTTTACAATACAGTGCAGAGTAGCAGTGTACATATGCCAGTCACACAGAGGTAGTCTACCCCAGTGCTTCACTGCAATGCTTCATCAGGGGGCCCCGAGCAAGTCTTGTGGTATGAAGCACTAGAAATTTACTACCCTCATGTTACTGATACATTACACTGCTTCTCTAACTCCTTAATGTAAATGCTGGCTAACCCTGCAAGCATGTAAATGTTATAATTTGCCAGCAGGCAACAAAATCACTTCTCAGCAGCAAAATATTGTACGTGGTTTTTTTTTTTTTTTTTTTTAGAGTGCATGCTCCCATTTGACTGTAGCTGGTCTCTTTGGACTTTCTGTAGTTTAGTGGTTAGAGCACCAGCTTAGGAAACAGGACATTGCAAGTTCAAACTCTTTTAGAGCCAAATACTTAGTGTGAGACCTTGGGCAATTCATGTAAAGCTTCAGTGCTCCAGTCCACCCAGCTGTGGAAAAGGATAGAAGCAGGACCGTACATATAGATGCTGCACCTCCACTGGGCTATCCTGGGTAAAAAGACTTAAAAAAATAAATACATAAAAAAAAAGAAAGAGAGAGAGACTCATGACAATGAAGGAAATGTAAGAGAGAAAATGAATGGAGTTTTAAAAAGTGGGGGATAATTAATCTGATGAAGCGGAACAGAGAGGTTGTTTCAAGCATGAGGATCATGGAGGCTGAATTAATGACCCTTAATAACAGTAAAAGACAGAGGATGGCAGAAAAGGGAGATATGAAAAGAGGCACGCGGCTAGGGCACATTTGTGAGACTCCAGTGGGTGCAATGTGCTCACATTTCCTGGTATATGTCAAACAGGCAGGTACAGCATTTTATGTATATTGAAGTTTTTCAAGGAAATATTTCAGAAGACCAAAAAGAAGTGGACTGCAGAAGAAGAAGAAGGTGAGAAAAGCAAAACATGGTGTGTATGCATGTGCTTCAGAGAGACCTGGATAAACCAAACAATTTGGGAACTTGCTCTCTGCTAGCTTCCATTTCAGTTGCCACGCACTGCTCATCTTCCAAATAGATTCACAGGTAAGGGTACTAAATGCTAGAGTGGTACAGAAGTTTCAAATTCTGCTCCTGCCAGATCTCTGCAAATTTTTTTAAATTTGGCCAAATTTTGCAAAAGTCCGCCACCAGAAGTAGAGTCCCCAAATTGGAATTAGAAAAACAAACTGCTGATTAGCAATCAGTGCTTTACATAAACTGCGGAATTGTATTCAGCAATTTATGTAAACGATGGCTTCCTGCAAAATAATATTCCATGCACTGCATAATCCACGTTATAAAATGGAAAGAAAAAAATCTAGAAATTTCATTGGCCAAGAGATGTCACCTGATCACACATTTAATCTCTATAAACACAGAGTCAGGTGCCAGATCTCATTTCCTTCCCCCACGAAACCTACTTAGAGCCATTTTGTTAGTGTAATAAGCACCTTCTTGGTGTGCATCATAGGGTGTTAATGCACTTCCCATAGGTTTAAGGCCACTTGGCCTTCAGCCGCATGCCTTACTACACCCCTGGGATATACATTAAAATCCTATAATGCACACCCTGTCATGGCATATTACTTACTTTTATAAAATGGGTCAACAAAATTCCTCAAACTGATCGGCTGAAAGGACCTACTAGCCGTGTCCTTATCAGCCGATATTTATGCCAACCGGCACTATTCTTCCCTGGGCAACCTAACAACAACTATAAATCAATAACCTAACTGAGCTTCAAACTGTTTTACAAGCGGGCACACAACCAACCTCGCACACCTCACACTACAACATCTCCGTGTCCAAGCTGCTGGTCTGCCTGCCCCCTCCTCAACATCCGTTACTTCAGCAAAGAAACAGAACAGCAGCACAGTAACAAATTTTAAATATATTTTCCTTCATTTAAAAATGTCTTTCTCACCTCTGGTACTTATGAATCTTGTGCGGGCAAGATGTAGCTTTCGAAAAAAAAAAATTACCACCCGCTCCTCCACAGCTCCCCAGACCCATGCTGGTCCTGAACGACTTTTAAAAAAGTACCCCCCCCCCAAAACTCTTTATTTTGTGTCATGTGAAGACACACACAATTACAGTACCAGAACTGTGCAATTCGCAAACTAGGAAGTCAATGTGTACAGCGATTGCTGGGGGACACGCTCGGTCACACTGAACATGACGCAATCAATGTACTGTACAGTAAATGAACACAGGAAAAAGTAAAAGTAAAATAAAAACAAAAAGTGTGTGTATGTGTACACATCTTCCCATAAAGGAGTGCCCCCCCCCAATGGCTGCATACTAGTAAAACTCCAGCTGCCTGCATTTAAATAAAACTCATGATCAAGATAAAAAACTATTAAAGAAAACAAAATGCTATGCAGTGTTTCTGTGTGTGTGGGGGGGGGGACATTAGAAACACAGAGGAACACCAGTCTCCTCTAATAACTTTTATTGAAAAAAAAAAACATTCCAAAGCAGTAACAGGAACTATTTTTTCTTATTTTTTCTAATTATATACTCATATTTTTTTCTGTTTTTTATTTACACTTACCGGTATGTACATTTTTTATCAACCAAAGTCTTTAATGTGGATACCCATTTTATAAGGGCAATAACACTTCAAGCGCAAGCACCTCATGCCTTAGTACACCCCTGGGCGTGCTCTTATCAGCACGTAACCCACACCTCGCTGTGTGTTATTGCTTGCATATTATTCCGTGGCTTACATAGAACTGCTTTTCAGAATTCAGCAGAACTGAAAAAGACATTCTGGAAAGTCATTTAGAATTGGAGTTGCCATTCTGCATGAATTCCACTGGCAGAATTCCCCATTCCACAAGCTCTGCTTAATACTGGGGCTCCTTATGCAGTCACAGTTGGTGTTGTGACCGTTTTTATGATGCAACTGACTCCCCATTTGCCCCACCAAAAACTGCCATGTACAAAATAAATATTTAGTTGCTGGGGGCGGTTACCCAGGTAACTAAGCTACCATGCAAATGATGGTTCCCAGATGTTAGTCATGACAAACAGGGATTCTGACCACTAACACCTGAACTATGACAACCGTGGAGGATTCTGTGTGGCATAGCACCTGTCACATGTGTATGGCTCTCTCAGGAGCTAGCTCCTTACTTGTTACTGCCCCCATTGGTTGGGGACTGCACTATAATTAAAGAAGGCCAGTTTAGGCAGTGCACCTTATATAAAATAAGCCAATTCAGGCAGTTGCATGTTAGAATAGGGCCCAGCTGATGGGCCCTTCCATGCACAAGGAAAGTAATTTTCCTGGCCCATTCTTAGATCACTTGTGGTACCAGCGTCCTCCCTTTTGCTTCTCAGTATATTTGCAATCCATGGCATCCACTGGTTCCTCTCCCTAGACCAGTTCCTCAACACCATCCAATACTATCATGGCCCCTTGCCAGTTTTTGTGTCATACACCACCACCACCACCACCACCACCACCACCACCCCTGTAGAACTGCATCAAACATTTCTGTGTGTCATGACAGCTCTAGGGTGTGTGACCAGGCATGCAGGGCAGGCAAGCAGCTCTGCATACCACAGCGTGCATTATTTGCATGCAGTCCCTCAACTCTTTCCCTATGTGGTTTTAATACCCTGTGCTACTCCTCAGGGAAAGGCTTGTGACTATGCTGTGCATGGCACAACTGGATTCAAAGAACTATGAAGTGCTTATTATATTTATTCTGTATCTGGGTTGCAACCCATTCTCCTTATGTGATTGAAATCAGCTGCAAGCTCACTACTTGGCTTGTCTTTTTATCCTTCAGCTGTAGAATGTGGCTTTTAACTGAATGTGTATTCAGGCAGCTCATTTAGAGTACAGCAGACACCAGCTAACAACTAGACATTGAGGAAAGCTGTGTTTTCACATACTTTCTGCAGAACTGCACCATTTTTGTGGAATTTTGTGAACAATAACAGTATGATTGAAGCAGGCAGTTTTGGTTGAAATTGTACCTTAAAAAATATTGGATTTTGATTACTGGGTAGATTAACTGAAAAAAAAAATGCTTTTTTAAAAATGTTCAGTTTGGAAAAAATAATGCTATTTGCTAAAAGTATGTATTTGTAAGCATTCACATTTTTAAAAATGCACAATTTTGGGAAAAACATTGCACTCATAATGAATCATTAGCAAAATTATACCAGATTTTGGTGCAGTTTCATGAAAATTGCAAGAAAGCAAAATCTGCAAATTCAAGCAATTTTACAAGAGTACTAGACATTTTTCCTAGCAGTCCTAGCAACCAGATGTCAGTGATTAAGATAGTTCTTATGCAGGGCCTTAACAGCACAAATACTAACAGGTTGTTAAATGGCTGTTCAATATAAGGAATAATGCATGAGTAGCCAGATACAACAAGCCTATGTTTTCATCGAGGAGTTAAGATAACAGTGTATGGACCTAGAGAGTGAAGCTTGAGAGGTCCATGCTGGTATCTCAGCCCCAAAATGGAAAAATAAGGCAAGTTGTGTATGGCTGCCCATATTTTGTTTGCTATAGTATTTTATTTGTTTTAGCATATGATTTAATCTGTTCGGTGTTGACGAGCCAGTATGCTACTTGCATGCTTCCATCTGTGGTAGCATCAGTGAAGAAAAGAGTACTGTTCTGCTTAGTAGATCAGGTAAGTATGCAGGTTACCAAGTCAGCAATCAGTTGAGAGGTTCGTTTTGGCAGCAAATGAGTAAAAAAGACAGACTGGGTGGGCAGCTGGGTGTGGGGAAGTCAGGAGTGGTTAGTGAGTTAGCAGAACTCTGTTGAGAAACCAAAAAAGGGAACCACACTGTATAAATGAAAATGGTTGTAGTCAGCATGGATTATAGAATGTGCACAAATATATATTTAGAATGTGCACAACCACCTTTGGGCTGTGCACAACAAGGTTTTTGAACTGGCAGAATTCCATACACAATAAACCCTAACCATATACTAAAAGGTTATTGTGAACTGAACCATGGAGGTATCCAGTGATACTGGTGATTGCAAATGAGTGACTGCATTAACAGTGACTCATTTGCAACACCTGACATTTGAGCTACCCTGTAAGGGTAGTGAGGGAACGGTACAGCCAGGGTAGGGATGAGTGATGGAGGCTTACCGGTAGTGTAGGACAGTGACCAAAAGGGGAGGGATAGGGAAGAGGGTTTGTGTGGGGCAGTGTGGTATACTGCTGCTGAGCTAGCCCTGTGGTGTGGTGGTGAGGATGGCTAGCTTCAGTGTAGCATCTACATGGTTTGGGGCTGGGGAGGGGTACATTTCTTTTTAGCTTGCACTTCAATGTTCAATTATTTTTTGGGACCATATCCCCCTTCCCTGACATGCACCCCCATGGAGTTTGCAATCTATAATCAGGTGGGTGCAGGTAGTGAAGCCCTCCCCCATTAATGCTTGTTTTGGTTGCTGGATGTGGTGTCGCTGATAAGTGTACATTTTTGGCGATGTACACTCACTGTAATGGTGATCGCTGTTTTGAGATCACCGTTATGACATGGAACCTACTGTGGATGGTACAAAGTGGTTGTTGTGACCACTATGTACCTCTAAACTGCAACTGTGTATGGAGTGCCAGGTTTCTTAGGGGCAGATGTGGTTGTTCTTGGTCGAGATGGCAACGGCACAGAGGGGTCCCAATATGACAAAACACATGGCTGTAATTTGTTTTCTGCAACCAAGATATGAAGAGATACTGTACAGTAAACATTTTTACAGTAGCAACTTCAAGAGAAGAAGACATGAGAGTTACAATGATTGGTGGAAAAACAGCAAAGTGAACTGGGAGAATTGGATAAAAAAGGGATGATCAGAGGAACTCTGAAGATAAAGCAAGAGTGTCAAGATTCTTAATGGGTTGGAAGGAAGTCACTTAAGGCTGTGGAGTAGGAACAGCGACAGGAAATTTAAGGGGGTAGGCAATGCCCATGGAGAGCTAGATCAAGAACAATATGTACATAGGTGGTGAGAAAGGGAATAATCAAATCATCTTGGGTGACTTCAAGAACTATACTGCGTAAAGAAAAACCTAGTGATAGATGATAAGTACTTGTGAATGCATGCCAATACCTTTTCACTTCCATATAAAATGGGTTAGGGACTCCCTTGGATTGGTTGAGACTTAAGTCTGGCCTTTGGAGTGCACAGCCCATGGCAAAACAGAAGTCCCTACCAATCAGAATTTAGAATTTTCCATATCTATGTGCTGTGCATATGGAATGCTGAACTTCAAATGTCAGTAATTTTTTTTCTCCCCACCACACATACACACATTAAACTCACACATTCCAGGAACATGTTGTTTGTAACATCAATTTTATATCAGTTTCTTTGCTAACCGGTGCTTGGCTCCTCTCTCGGTCAGCCAGTCCCTCGCGTTTTTTTTTTTATATTTAATTTTTATTAGGTTTTTTTGTGACACAAGCAAGCAACAGGCAGTTATAGTTTATAACAATTAACATTCAGTATTACAAGAGTACAGCCTCAATATACTGCATGTACCAGCTCTGTAGATATCGGGCAATTGATTATAGCATTTACCTTTCAAATTATCATTACCTTACTTACTTGGCTGTACAGTAAAGTATCAGTCATCCCCTATAGCTCAAGTATCTCATTCTTTATCTGTTGTAATTACTATTCAAAGAACAAAGTGTGCATGTTTAATCATTATATAATAACTGGTTATCATTTTTTCCCCATTGGGAAACCGAGTTATAATTCTGTCGTTATAACAATGAACACGCGCCCAGTTTCCCTAGTTGGGCGCATGCACCTGCGGTGATCTTCTTCTTCTATGCTTCATTCCAGCTCCTCAGCACCACACCCACTCCAGTTCCCCTAAACACAGTGGGGTAAGTTATTTTATTAAAGGAAAAATGGGCATAGAAGACAATAAACAAACAAATAAAAAAATTAACTAGTTTATGAGCCACCATGGACTGTGCTGAAATCCCAACTGTTCACGGCACGAAACAAATCTACTTGTTTTGAATAATTGCTGTGGTGAAAAAATGATCCCCAGCAATTATACAAAATAAAGAATGAATAGGCGTTTTAAAAACTCTGATTTTACACACACCCTCAGGGTGGGATGTCTGAATAAACCCCTTGAGCTTTGCTCTCAGGGTTTATGTGGCATCCCATCCCTCGGGATGTAAAATCCTTGTTATAACCCCACCCATCCATTCTCTCTCTCTCTATATATATTTATATATATATATATATATATATATATATATATATATATATATATATATATATAAGGGAGGCGGTCATGCCCCTATATTTAGGGTTCTGAAGGCACTTCTATATTAAACAAATTTTGCACATTAATAACCTTGGACCCGTTCAACAGATTTGCATGAAATTTAGTACGTGTGGTAGGGCATGGTAGATCTCTTGATCTGCCAAATATTATTTTGGTTGGATGTACGGTTTTTGTGCACCAAAACACCGAAAAATGCACTTTTCACCAGTTATGTGGGCAGTTTTTCGGATTTTGTCCATGGTGCTGCGTGGCCATTGTGTGCTGTGCCACTCTATGACTTGGCTCATCGGGAAGCGCTTGGGTCAAGAAATATGCCGCTTTTCATTTGGTGAAAAAATATTAATCCATTCAAAAGTTATTAAACTTTTAAATTCCCATTATAAGTCAATGGGAACATTTATATGGTAATTCTGCGAATGAAGAATGGGGTTTTGGACATCTGGTCCCTCCTCATGATCAAAGAATTTGCATGCTCATGATCAAATAATCTTTAACCCCGAGAAATTCTTTGATCGCGATGGGCGCCGTCTTGTTTTCATTTTACCATCGGAAAAATTCAAATATCTCAGGTCAGGGGTCACTCCTGAAGTAAAACTTGGATGGGTTTTACTCAGGGGACTTCGCTCTAGCAAGCCATAGCTGTGGTTTGCTTCAAAATGGTGAAAAAATAGAGTTTTAAAAATTGTTGTTATTTGATCGCTGCTCGCTAATGATCTTTGATCATGAGCCTGCAAATTCTTTGATAGCGAGATTCTTTGACCGCGATCTTTGATTGTGAGAGAGGGACAAGATGGCCAGTTGAAAAAATGCTAATTTCTCAGCTCAGGGGTGGGTTATTAACACAAATGAGGGTGGGTTTTGCTCAGGGGGCTTCGTTTTATCGAACCATGCTGGTGGTTTCATGTATTCATGTCTAAAATTTGATTTTCACATTTTTTTATTCTTTGATTGTGGGCCTGCAAATTCTTTGATCACGGGCCTGCAAATTCTTTGATCATGAGATTCTCTGACCGCATTCTTTGATTGCGCGGCGACGACCAGATGGCCAGCTGAAAAATTTTAATTTCTCATCCCAGGGGTGACCTAGAAACACAAACTAGGATGGGTTTTGCTCAGGGGCTTCATTTTATCAAACCGTGTTGGTGGTTTCATGTATTTATGTGTAAAATTTGATTTTCACCATTTTTTATTCTTTGATCGCGAGCCTGCAAATTCTTTGATCACGAAATTCTTTGATCGCGATCTTTGATCACGAAGGAGGGACTAGATGGACAGATTTTAATGCAACAGATAAGCCAATTTTAACAATCTTTAACATTAAATATTTTGGAAATGGTTTGGTCATTTTACTTGAAATTTGGAGGGTGTTCACGGGATGTCCTGAACATGGGAATTATGATGTGTATGTGTTGAGCAATATATTTTTTGCAGAGATATTGCGTGGTGCAGTTTATATTTTATGAACAGCGTTTTCCATTGTGGTAGTGGCTTGCAATTTGTAGAGTAGCTAGCCTTATTGCCATGCATGTACTTTTCAGTCATTAGGTGTCTAAAATCTTAACAGGTGCAGAACTGTGCCACTCCAATGAATGAAAATCTCAAACTTTCACATGTTATATCTCAGAAACGGTTTCGTCTTTTACATTGAAATGTGGAGAGTCTTCAGCAGATGTCCTGTACATGTGAATTATGGTGTTTAGGTGTTGGAAAATTAATTTGCTGCGGACATATCGCCTGACACAATTTATGTTTTGCATATGGTGTTTTGCATTGTGGTACTGGCTTCACATTTATAGGGTGCTTAGCATTACTGCCATGGAGGTAGTTTTCAGTGGTTATGTGTCTGACATGTAAACAGCTGCTGAATTATGCCACTCTGATGACTGACACTTTGCTTTCTTTCAACATGGTGGGAGCTTTCGAGCCCCATGCTCCCACCCATATGTGCTCCCAGCAATACATATGATATTCAGTACCTGTACTCTTATATCATGCAGACATTTACAAGTTGGTGACAGCATGGGGCCCAAAAGGTCCGCGCTCCCACCAACTTCCATGAACTGTACTTTCTATTCTTTCAAAGCGTAAGGAAATTCTATGCAAAAAACTTTGTTAATGCATCATTGGGGTAAAAACACAAAAAGTCAGGAAATGAGACCTTTAAGTTTGCCCCGTGGACACGCCCATCATCCCGAGACTGACAGCTGAAGGGGTGTGTCATTGGGGTTGTGAGGCCTAAATGTCACCCCATTCTTCTTTCCTGTGGTTGTCAATATGATTACACATGGAATGGAGTGACATTTAGACCTCAAAACCCCAATGACACACCCAGTCAGCTGTCAATCTCAGGATGATGGGTGGGTCCACAAGGGGGGAAGGGGCAACCCTAAAGGTCTGATTTCCTGACTTTTTGTGTTTTAACCCTAAATGATGCATTAATGAAGTTTTTTGCATAGAATATATATATATATATATATATATATATCATACAGCCAGTCCATGCATCATTAAATAAATCTGTTTGATTATGAATTTTATTTGTGAGTTTTTCCACAAGATATACCATTATTATATCTTTCCATTGTTCTACATCTGGAGCTTGAGGCTGTAACTACTTTTTGTGTTTGCTTGCACGCATGTGCAAGAAACACATTGCATCAGCTTTCTTCACAGGCAGGTTGTGGAGGCGTGGCAGTGCTGTGGCCAATGGCAGCAGTCCATTTTTGGTCTGGTCTCTGCCATGCCAATAGAGGAGCATGCTGTCAATGATGGCAGTTAATGAGCAGGCCACTAGATCAAAGCAACTGAGCCGCTGCAATAAGGGAGTGTCCCGTCACTATGCAATCAGCTGTTTTTGCTGCAGGGCGGTCCCTGACTGCAACAGCTGCAATATCTGGTATCCCGTATAAATGAAACATGGCGGCAGCTTCTCCATTGGCTTCTCACAGTCCCAACAGAAGCTGACAGACAGCCACCACCTCTCACAGTCCCTATTATAGCCGATGGGGGTGCCCAAACCCCCTGTTGGCATGCCCCCTTCCCAGTTCATTTGCTGACAGGGTATCCCAATCTCCATCGGCACGATGCACCCCCCCAATTTGTTGTATGCCGAGGGGGTGCCCAATCCCCCTCAGCTCATGCGCTCCCCCGAGCACACTGTATGGCCAATGGGGATGCCTAGTCCCTGTCGGCTCCACTCACCACCAACAAACATCCAGGTGGCACGTTAGGAGCCCACCCCAGTGTGCCAATAGTCCCGCAGTGTCCTTTTTTTAAGAAATCCTGTAAAAATAAAGAAAATGGTCCCTCGCTGAGTCTGATGTCCCCTCCCCAACCCGCGCCCACCTTCTTCACACCCCACCTTCCCACACACCCTCTCACCCCATACTTACCTCCAGAGCCCAGCACGACAATCTTCGGTGGACTGGGAACACATCTGCACTCTTCAAAGCCACCTGCGAACTGAGGAAATGCTGGTAAGCTGTATAATGGCATAAATGTTTTTTTTTCAGCTTATGTGGATATCTAGTTACAGCTGTGGCTGGCGGGGTGGAGAACACAGAGGTCGTATATGTATAAAAAAATACACGATCTCTATGGTTTAGGGGTTGAATTGTCACTAACTGGGGGTGAGAAGTTAAAAGTGAAAACAGTCCATTTCTGTTTTTAGATTCCAGACTGCGTGAGGCTATACAGTGCATGATTTGGGTGAGTCCTATGATTGAGTCAAATCATGAACATTTGCTGGAAAGCCAGTAATTAAACACAGGTGTTTTTTTTTTCTTTTTTGGGGGGGGGGAGGGGCCTCCATACTGCTTCACATGTGTGACATCTTATTGTAAGAGCTAAAAATTAGTACTTGTGTGTTCACTGACTTTTAAATTGTGCAGAAAAAGAGATTGATATACCTAATAAACAGTTATGTTAGTATGATAGTTTTTTTTTTTTCTGCATCTGCTAACACAGTCACCAACGATTATCTCCATCAGTCAGCATCTGTAAACTTTATCTAAATGTTGGCTATGGTATGAATAAGATTAGGACAGTTGGGATACACTAGGGCAAGCAACTGAAATGCAAGCTTTTATGTATAATGTGCTGGACTGGGGAGAGAGAGAGAGATATGAGTGACAGATTTCAGCATGCTAGGGTTTTGATTGCTGGCACCTCTGTGTTTGATGCTTGCTGATTCTACACTTTCATTATCTGGCGACAGTGCTACTTCCTCCTGGCATATTACAAGCATCTTCTCTAGTGGCACTGTGCACACTGTCATGCTTTCCAAGTTTCCCTGATGTTGCCAGATTTTTGGAGATTCCCCTGCTTTTAATGCCACTAGTCCATGTCCCTAGAATAACAGAATCAAAGAATATATTGTATTACTTCTGCTTACATGACTTACCGTGTGTTTCTAGTTTTCCTAGTGAAATGTTAAAATCAAGTTTCCTGCAGCCCAATTCTCCTGGCTGCCAAAGTTCAAAACTCCAGGAAATTTCTCTTAAAGATTAAATCTATGCCTGGACACCATTATATATCTCAGTCAATTAACCTCCAGCATAATTATTCATGGCCTGTCTGTGATCTTGATGAGGATATTAAGATGCCTCTGCCTGTCAACATATATTCACTACATTAATACATATTTTTAAAATGTTTGTGTATTTCATATTTGAATGGCAAACTACCAAGCTTAATTTATAGATCACCTATAAGTTTCTTGTGGGCTGTACACTGAAATTTACAAACAGGGAAGTATGCTGGGGTCCTGCACAGAGAAAAGTGAAGCAGCAGGCCCCAGTTTACTTAAGCATGTAAATAATAGTTTGGGTATTGTTAATCAGGTAGTATTGCTTCCTGGCCCATAAGAAGTCATCTTGTTGCAGGTGGTCAGACTTAATTCACAACTCAGCTAAATTATGAAAACTAAGAGCTGGCTACATTATAATAGGAAAAAAAGAAAGTTGAGGCAGACAAATCCACTGTGGGATTTACATGTGCTGTCTTATGTTGTAGAAAGCTACAAAAATCACTCAGCTGACAACGTAACTAGCTGCTACTGGGGTAAAGAAAGATGTACAGAACCTCAGTGATATTGTACATGCATAAAAATAAATGTGCCAATATTAAGGAATGCTTTTTAAATAGTGTGTTGCATTTATGCAGTTTACCTGATTTTCAACAAACAATATGATGCATACATCAATATTTTGATGTATGTATCATTTTTGAATGCAAGTAGTGGCACTTGCATCAACCAGTCAGCAGGCTTCCCCCACCTTCCTACAAGTTTCTGTTCCTTCTCCTCCCACCCACATGGAGTAGGCTGGAGCTTGAGCTCTGTATGGGCTGGGAGCACAAAGTGCATCAGGTGCTTTCATGTTTTAGTGCACTTACTACACATTAACTGCAACAACAGCCCTTATGCATTCTCCTGTTCCTTACAGTTCAGCTTCCTGTGTTCTGAAATAATATCAGAGTCCAGGGACCCCCCCCCACTAGACCCCAGATAATTTATTATTTTGTTTTAATATATTGGCCACCAGAGAAACCAGCCCAGTAGCCCACCAGGGATATAATTTAAATTACTGGCCTCACATGGGACAGCTCTAGTATCCTGGACCACCAATAGTAAAGAGTATGATTTATTCTGAGCCACTAGCTCAAGAGTCTAAACTACAGCACCTTGGCTGATACTTTAAACTACTGGCCACTTGGCCATCTAGGGGAAGTAAGCAGTGTTGGAATTACAGGGGGCTTGCCAGGGCTTGGCTTCCGTGGCTCTGAAATGAACCCTGGTAGCTCATGCATGGCTGCAATTGATGTGTAATGGGATGGGTTAGGATAGCACCCTTATGGACCTCCCAGCTCCCAAAGCTCATAAAATGTAATTCCAACATTGGTACTCAAGTGTTTTTACTGCCACCCTCCCCCCAACGACAACAACTCTTTTTCCCTCCCATTTCCTGTTTATTACTGTATTTTCATTCTCTGTATTTCTTTATTCCTACTTTGTCCTATCTATAACTTATCTAAAGCGGTCTTTTTCCTTACTCCTATGCTGTCATATACCCCTTTCATATCTCTCCAATCTCTGGTCTCGGTACTGTATGTCCTGCATATTTTTACCTATTGTTCTTATTAATGTAACAGGTCTGAAAGGACGTTGACTCATTCCGTATCAGATAAGTATTACATTACAACTGATCTGTTTTATCCTTCCTGGTTACTCTCTAAGAACAAAGGCTCATTTGTGACTTCTTTCGCTTATTTTACGTTACAGATCCAATTGAAGTCAGCCCTACAAGGCTCCTATCTCTCCCCCCCCCCCAAGAAACAGGTAAGAGAGTCTCAGCATATTATCTATACTTGGTTGACTGTAACAGTGTAGACGAGCCCATTACCGTGTGTGTGTGTTTTTTGTGTGAGTGTGAGTGTGTGTGTGTGTGTGTGTTTGTGTTTTACTGAGTTACGCACTGCAGCACTTTTCTATTGCATGTAAGTATGCTGTTAGGTGAGAGATATGCTTTGCTCAACAGTTGTCACAGATGGTATAGTGTGTGTGTGTGTGTGTGTGTGTGTGTGTGTGTGTGTGTGTGTGTGTGTGTGTGTGTGTGTGTATGCAGGATGCACAGTGTGCAATTATTTGTAAATAGCCAATAGCATTCTGACTGTGACAGGGTATTACATAAGATGAAAAAACTAATTAGCAGTTTTACATGTCAACATGCTAATCAGCTGTAAAAATGCATAGCACTTGGCACAAAACTTAGCAAAATTTTAAAATATATGTCATTTAATTAGTTGTTGTCTACTGTACCATAGACTTGCTGAAAAAAATGGCTAGCAGGCTGCTGCTACCTTTCTTTTGGAAATGGTTATCATTACCCCCTGTTTTGCATAGTGTTTTGCTATGCTATACCAGCTATTTAAGACCCTGTGTGATGGTTGGAGGGCATATTGTTGTCAGAACCTGCCATCGAAGGCTGTGTGTGTGTGTGAGAGACAGTTTGTAGTATAGGTGGGTGAATATCTTATTTCTAGTAATTGTCTGAATATTCATATTTTGTTCCCAAAATTTTCAGCATTTGATATTTGTTGTTCATGTTCCTGTGTGTGTGTGTGTGTGTGTGGAGGGGGGGGTGGCATGAACAGTTTAAAACAGGCTTCCACCGTCCTCCCTAGCAAAACTGTCTAAAGATCATACTCCAGTCCCCAAACCCTCCCTCCCCATTGCCAGAACCCACAATTTATTTAACCATCTCACAATGGGTGACTAGCACAACCCACCCACCCTGCTCCATGGCTGACAACTGTCTCTTGTAGCCAGCTAAATAATACCCCACCCTTCCACCCCAGCAACTTTATCCAACTCCAGACCACCGCCCTCCCCAGCACCCACCTTTTATTACTGTAAAGAAGCCTCAAGGCATGTAAAGCTGTTCAACTCGACCCACCCACCTCCATGCTGATCAATTTCTTGTGAGTGAAAGCCCTCCTGTGCTTGCTGGCATTGAAAAACAGCTGATCATGTGATCAGCTGTTTTACTATGCGGGTATGCATGGTAGCACTTTCATTCACAAGAAGGTGACCAGCCATGGAGGAGGGCAGGTTTAGACTGCCACCATTATGTACCTGCTGGTATCTTCTTCTCAGTAAGAAAATGTGAGTGCTACAAGAGAAGTTGGCCAGTCAGTGGAGGCAGGCAGGTTGTTCCAGTCATCAGTCATGGGATCGTAGTTTAAACAAAACTTTTGGGCACTGACTGGGTCAGATGGTGGGTGAGGAATGGGAATTGTAGATTTCTAAACAGTTTGGTTGGGGGACTTTTTTTAACGTTCATTTTTTAAAGTATTACCCAAATACAAATAATAGTGCCACTAGTTCTTTAGTCATATTCAAATATCGAATAGTACATATTTGGGAAGTACTATTCATCCCTCACACACACCCACACCCATATAGTGGTTTGCTGGTAGCTGTGAAACTGTGGGCAGAGTGACTGGGTGATGAAGGGCACATATGAGAATGTCAAAATTAGGCTATGTGAGTGTGTGGGGCAGCCCTGGAGTTGGTGGCCATGACATCATCTCATGGTACACTGATAACCACAGCTCAGATCTGGCCATTTTAGGATACACAGTGTTTCAGCAGGGCAGGGAGAAAAGGGGGGTTGTTTTATATGCCATGAAAGGCATAAAGGACACAGAGGTACAGAGATGCAGTTCCCCTTTTCTTCTTCTCCTATTTTGGTTCCTCCTAGCTCTTACTGACTCTTGTGACTCCTCACAGCAAATTGCCTCCTCCCTTGTCTAACAACCCCACTCTCCCGACCACGCAACTCTCTAGTATACTTCCCATTGTCCTTTCACCCATACCCTTTCTGTTTCCCACAACCTCGCTCCCTCCTGCAAGGTTCCCTACTTCCTTTTCTCCTGTTCCCCAATCCTACCTCCCACCCCTCCTCCTCCACTACTCTCCCCCCCTCGTGCCTTATCCCAACTCCCCCTGGCTTCCATACTGCTCACACTTCTGATTTGTCTCCACCTGATATCCATCAGAACCTCCCTCCCCTCCGCCCTCCTGCCACCCCCATCATCTCCACTGCATTGCCACTGCCCCATATCCCCTATAAGTTCTTCTTACCTCTACTACTTCTTATAGCAGGTGATGTTGAGCCTAACCCCAGTCCTGCCCATACCCTTCCATCCAGTTTCCCCAAAGGACTTTGCGTGACCTACATCAACATCCACGGTCTACCGCCCAAACCTGATGAGCTACAACCTCATGGTTTCCTCCTCCCTGATGTCCTGAGAGAGTTTGGGAATCTTGCCCCCCCAAGATTCCTGACTCTACATACTATCCCTTGATACATCCCCACCCACCAAGACCACACAACGAAGGGTGGAGTATTACCATCTACCTCTTCCTCTATTCAGTTTAACATATTGCTGTCTGTCACCTTCCCTGCTGCTCACAAACTCCTCATTCTCAAACCCTTCCTCCCTTTCTCCCTTCCCATTTTTGTGACAGGCATCTACTGCTGCTCAGGATTATCTAAGTCCTCTGTCTCAGATCTGTTCACTACCATCTCCTCTCATGCCCCCTTTAGAGAGCTTCTCATACTGGATGATTTCAACAATAACTGGCTTTCACGCTCTAACTCTAAAGTCTGGCAAAATGTTAAGTCCCTACACCTCACCCCACTTATCTCAGTCGTGACCTGCCATTATTCCAAATCCCAAAATCTCTCTCTACTAGACTGGGTACTCACAAATCACCCATGCCATAGATGGGAACAGAACTGATGACATGCCCTCATTTAAGTGCCTTGGTGTCTGGCTCAACTGGTTTCTTGTGTTTTTGCAGCACATAGATGCCACTCACAAAAAACTCCACCCCAAGCTTGGTGCCTCTTTAGGAGCAAAAACTGCATCCTGCTACCTGCCCACAGTGATATCATCACCAAGATGATCCTCCTTATCTTTAATTATATCGACATAATCTATGGTGCTGCCCCATGGTCCACCCTGGCCAGAGAGTGGACCCCTTCTTCTACTATTTCTGCTGTTTGGACTCACTGTTTTCTTTACTCTGCTGTCTCCATCCCTTCCATGGAAAATCCTCACCTAAACCACTGTGCCTCTTTCATTTCTAAGTTCTGACTGGCTTTCTCCCACCCCCATCTGAGCTATATTCTCTCTCCTATGCCCCCCTCCTCCTCCCTCCATAATTCAAGCTATCACTACCTCTTACTCCCCCCTCATAAATCCCTTACTGGCCCATCTGATTTCTCCTTCTGCTTTCCTACACACTGGAACTCTCTCCCTCTAACCATTTGCTCTGCTCCCTCCAAACACTCTCTATCTTCTCTACTCCAAGTCTACGTCGCTCCTTCCTGTAACTGCCCTAGTTAATTGCCCCACCCCTCACACTACTTTATCTTTCTTAAAGCTGAAACCTACAGTACTTCTGGCCTCTCCCAGCCCCAATCCTCCCCCCTCACCCCCTCCTGTAACTGCTCCTAGTAAAATGCCCCCCACTCAATCTCTTCCTCTCTTCATGTTTCCCCCTACTTCTGCTCTTTCCCAACCCCTACTCTCTCTCCACGTCTTCCTCACTCCATCCTAAAACTTGCCCCCAAACCACCCTCCTTCACCATTGCCTGGTTTAGTCTTTTACTAATGTCGCATGTGAGCCTGACACTCCTGCAACACTTGGCACATTCACACACTATTAATACTCCTTTTATTAACTTAAATCTTATTTGTAAATGATGTAAGATTACTGTACCCTTATGACCTTAATTTTAATTTGTAAATAATGTACAAGTGTAGTAAACACTGTATAACTACTGTTCTATTGTTTACTGTATATTCAATTTAATCTTTGTACTTATCCTCTCCCCGCCCTGACACATCAGGAAATTAGCTATTTTAGATCTCAGTATGTCTTTCCTGGTGAAACCTTATTAAATAAAATAAACAACTAAATACAGTGACAACAAAAGGAGAAGAAAGGGCTGGAGGTTTCTTGTGTCAGGTTAGAGACAGGGTGCATAGCCCTTACCCATGTGGGGTTACTGTACATGCCACTAACTCTGGTGAAGGAGTTGGACAAGGTTTTGGGAGCTCATTGGCAGAATGACAAGCAAAGGCAAGGTACTGATTAAGGAGGGGATTTAATTTGCCAGATGTAGACTGTACCATTATGGACACAGCTACATTTGTTGCAGTTTTGGGTTCACACCTTTTGAGCTGAAGGCTCATTTACAAAGGTTCCAAGTCGATCAAATACATAAACATTATATTTGATACAGGGGATAACAGGTGAGCATGAACACCAATTCCAGTATATACAGAAGCAACAAATAGGTTACAAGGTTACATTATGAAAGTGCAACTCTAAGCAGCTCTAAGAAAGTGTAGTTTAACATTGAGTTAGTACAGAGGACAGTCATAGGATGGACAAAGCCCTGGCTACGGTGCAAGTGGGGTGAAAAATTAATGCCACCCGAGTTGACTGTCAGGGGAAGTAACAGTGGGGAGATGGACCAAGAGGTGTAGGAAGAGTAGACTGCAGGGGAGTGGGGAGAGGGAAGGGGGGACAAGACATCAAGAGGAAGGGCTGACAACAACTCCCTTCGGGGGGCATTTGTCAGACAGCAGGTTGTGGAACCCACTGGAGATGGTGCACTGCTGGACTTGGTACTTACAAATGGGGATAGCACTGCAGATGTCACATTAGGTAGCCACCTGGGTAGAAGCAATCACCATACAGCATGGTTTGGCATATGAATTGGGCAAGAGAAAACACACACTAGATTGATGGTCCTGGACTTCAGGAGGGCAAAATTCAAGGAAATAAGTGATTGCATTGTAATTACATTGAAGAGGGTGATAGCTGGGCGGAGGGAGGGGTTTACAGGAACATTTGATAAAGGATCAGGGAGGGAATAACTAAGGCAACAGCATACTGTTTGATGGAAGTAAGCAAGGGTAGGAGGAAAAATAGGCCACTACGATTCTGGAAGCAGGTGGCTAAGGCAGCAGGGAAGAGGAACACAGCTTTTATAAAGGACAAAAAGATTCACACAGAGGAGGACAGGGAGGTATATCTAGATAACAAAGGGAAGCAAGACTGATGGTGAGCACAGCAAAGGCACAGAGAAAGGAAAGGTTCACCAAGACGTTCAAAAAGAGGGCTAAGACGTTCTAGATTATGCAGAAGAACTTCAAGAAAAAGCTAAATACTTTCAACTTGGTATTCACATTGGAAGGGGGATGGAACAGACTAACATGTATGTATCAGTTGATACTGGGGTGAGGGGGAGTAGGCATGTGCCCATTCTTGAAGGAGAGAAAGAGTCTGAAGAGCATTGGAAGCCAAAAAGGAAAAGAAGGCAATGTGCCCAGATGGGACTCACCCAGGGGTACTAAAATAACTGAACATGGTGTGAGCCATCCACTGGCAACACTACGGAACATCTCATTGTGGATGGCACTTAGGAGTAGTTCCATAGGACTTGAAGAGGGCCAATGCGACCCCTCCACACAAAGTGGCAACAGGGAGGAGGTCAGACATTACATGCCAGTCACTCCCAGATTTGTGGTAGGGAAATTTAATGGTGACGGTACTAAAGCTGAAGCTGAAGGGGGTACTTGAAAGCAGATGGACTGCATGACCACCAGAAGCACGGTTTCATGGCGGGGAAGTCATGTCAGACAGAACTCACACATTTCTTTGACTGGGTGACTAGGGTGGTGAATTAGATGAAGGCAGTGGATGTGGACCATACCTCATGCTAACAGTGCCTCTGCCTCAGTTTAATGTCTCATCCAAAGGCCGGCACATGCTGACAGTGCAGCACCCTCTCTAACACTACACTCAGGGGCCAGCATTTAGGCACGAGCCCAATACCACTGTGGGACTAGAAGCCATGACCTTCGGTCCCAGAGGTGGATGTACTACCAGCTGAGCCATGCAGGCATCTGGTGGTGAACAGAATCCGCCCTGGCGGGTGGGCGAGTCATCAAATAAGAGTCATGGGGATCAGAACTGGGCCATGTCCTCTTCAGGGTATTCATAAGTGTCATTGCTGAGGAACTGGAAGGGGAGGTGTGCTTCTTTGCAGTGACACAGTAATCTGCAACAGGGTGGGCACCTAGGAGGTGGTGGTGAGAATGCAAAGGGATAAGGTGGCAGGGCAGTTGGTAAAGTTATTGTGTTGGCAGAGTGCATATGGAGGGTTTTTTCAAACAGGAGAAGGGAGGTGGTGTTGCACCTCTATCACTTAGTTGTGGGACCCCACCTAGAGTTCTGTGTACTCTGTCAGTTCTGGAGACCATACCTCCGCAAGGACATTGACAAGGCGGAAGTGATTCAGAGGAGGGCTGCCAAAATGTGCATGGAATTGCATGAGAAACCATGCGAGGAGAGGATGTATGAATTCAGCATGTACTCCCTGGAAGAGAGGAGAGCCTGAGGGGACATGATTGAGACCTCCAAGTACATCAAAGGAGTGAAAAAGGCACAGGATGGGAGACTCTTCAGAGGAGGAGCACCAGAATACAGCAGCATGCAAAGAAGCTTGAGTGGGGGGGGGGGGGTTTAAAAGTGATGTGAGGAAATCATTTTTCTCGGAAAGGCATGATGGATGCCTGGAACAGCATGCTATAGGAGGTGGGGAGGGTGTGTGAAGACATTTCTAATCTGTGGCGCCAAATGGCGCAGTCGCTATGCAAAATCACCTTTCAGCTAACGAACTGACAGTGTCACTGTTCATGTGGTGGGGTTACAAAAAGCCCATGTTAAAAACTTGGTGTAAAAATACCAAGAAATGCCCAGAGCGTTAGGGTTTCCAACCATAACACCCTACCCTGTAGGGACTGACAGGCATCAGGGGAATGTCTTGGCATTGTCGACAGCAATGCTTACGTCATTCCACCCCCACCCTGCAGCCAGTGACAGGCATTGAGGTGCACCTTGGACTCTCTTGCCCCAGAGTTCACCCCATTCTCCTATACTACACCCATTTCAGGGTATTTCCTTATGGAATGAGGTGAGTGTAAAGCCCGAACACCCCAAGGAACATCTCAACACTTGTCAGTGTCTATAGGGTAGGGTAAGGTGAAATGTCATGACTGTTATGGGTGACCCAAAGGCACACCTCAATGCCTGCCCATCTCTGCAGGGTGGAGGTGGAATTGGTGTCAGTTCAATACTTCACTGCCATTCCTATACTGCATCTGTCTAACACCTGCACTTCCACTGCTAATGCCAGCAAGCAAACATTTGACATTGACAAATGCTTGTTTGTTACAATTTTCTTAGCTGCCGTGAAAGCAATATTCAGAAGGTATTTCTGGTGTTTATTAAATTGCTTAGCTGAGTACTCCAGGAATAATGCCAACCCTGGTGTCAGGAGTGGGGAAGCCTGTGCAAAGTTCTCTCAGCTCAGTTTCTACCACTTCCCAAAATGGTCTAAAGTGAGGGCAAATCCAAAATATACGTGCTTGGTGTGCTTGTCAAGTTCCATATTGCCTTCAGCAGTCTGTCCAGAGTCCAGGGTTAAATCCGAATTCAGAAGTAGAATTAGAAACCTTTGAGGTAAGAGCTCATTTACAAAGGATCCTCATCGACACATAAGGAGATACATTTTGCTGCAGCAGCATAATTACAGCAGACAAACTGACACTGAGATCATACTAACATCATACAGTTTACATAGGAAAGGGTAGCAAATACAGTTATGGTTCTCACAAGTCAAGACATGAATGAAGCAGCTAGTAGCATTGTCAATTTCCCAGTGGAGGTACACAATGTGCAGCCATCTGAGAAAAGTTAAGTGCAGAGAGACAAGTTGGGGTTTGGCAAGTGCAGGTAGGTGGTGGGGGAGTGGGAGGGGGAGGAAGAGGTCTGGAAAATGGGCTAGACGTAGTGTGGGTGTACTGGACTGAGGACAGGTGGAGGGGAGGAGTAGGGGGGGCAGAGGGAATGGACAGGGGACCGGGTAGGAGCTAGTGTGGGTGGACTGCACAGAGGGCAAGTGGGGGGTAGTGAGTGGGTACTGAACAAAGAACAAGAGGGGTTGGTGGGGGAGTCGGGGAGTAGAACAGCTGGCTAGAGCAAGTGGGCAGTTGAGTGGTGGGCCAGATGCTGGAAGAGAAATGGACTTACGGAGTTCGGAGTTGAAGTGCCCTATGCGTTGAAGGCTGGTGATTGTGTTTGGAGGCTCTTTTAGCCAGGTGGGAGCCCTTACCGTGAAGGCACGTCTCCCCTGGGCTGATTTCCTGAAGGGAACAGTTAAGGCATGCCTGGAGATGCTTCTTGTGGCATGATCACCTGGGACAGGTCTGAATAATGCCTGTGGGGAGACAGGTGCCAGCCCCAGTATGGCTTTCTTTCCTAGTAGGCAGGTCTGGAGCTTTATTCTATCCCAGAGGGGGAGCCACTTTGTCCTTATGTAGAGCTCGCAGGTGTGTGTGTGATGCGATCCACATCCAGGCAAATCTGCATGCTTTATTGAGGATAAGGTGGACTTTGTGTAGGCTAGCGTCTGTGGCAGCACCATAAACCACTTTTCCATAGTCCAGGATTGGCAGGATTGTGCCACTGACCACCTGGAGCCTGGATTCAGGAGTGAGGCAGAAGCAGAGTCTGTACAGTGTCGTCAACTTCCTTTTTGCAGCCTTAGTGATATTACTTAAGTATTCGTCGAAAGAGAGGGACTCATTGATTGTGACCCCCAGGTACTGAAAAAAAGTGAACCTGTTCGACGGTGGAGTCCGTATTGAGTGCTATTTTAAACGGTGTGGTTGATTTCCTCTTCTAGCGATTCGTAAAGAGCACTGTCTTAGTCTTTTTACTATTGAGTTCTAGGAGGCTAGTGTTAACCCATTCGTGTAGCAGGTTGAAATTGCACTGTAGCTTCCAGGTCAGTGTGTCTTGGCAGAAGCCTCTAAGTAGTAGCACTGTGTGATCTGCATAGAGAAGGACTTTGGTAGTGGGACATGCAACTGGGATGTCATTTACAAAGAGGCTAAACAGGAGGGGGTCCAGTATGGACCCTTGTGGGACCCCAACTGTGACTTTCCTGGCCTCTGAGATGGTGCCATTAATCTTTACCTTCTATGAGCACTCAGATAGGTAGCTAGATAACCACCCAACCATGTCCGAGGACAACCCAATGCAGGTTAACCTGTGGAGCAGTAGTTTGTGATCCACAAGGTCAAATGTCTTGGATAGGTTGATATAGATTGCTCCAGCTAGTTGTCCCTGGTCTAGTGCCTCATGGACATAGCCTGCGAATTCAATGAGGGCCGTGTTGGTACTGTGCCGCTTGCAGAACCCATGTTGTTGGAGGCTGAGGAGGTTGTATTTGTAAAGGTAGGCAGAGAGGTGGTCTGCAATTATTTTTTCCAGTGCTGTGATCAGAAGAGTTGTATTAGAAGAAGAAACTTTATCTTGTTAGTAAATCTGGGATCAGGTTTTAGGAGCAATCTGAATGTTCCATTCTGCTTCCCACTTACACTCTACTGTGACAAAGTTTCTGCTAGGGGAGCAGCAAAGGCCTTGTAAGCCAGTGAGATAAAATGGGAGGCATTCCCTAGACTGTGTTTCTACTGTCAGTGTTATTAGAGGAAGGATGTCGGGATATTTCATCAACAATCCCAATTCAGCAGTCAAAAAATGTCTGACTTGCATAAGCCTAAAATGGTCTGGTACAGTAAGGCCAAACTGCTGCTGAAGGTGGGCAAAAGAATAGGGGTGCCCATTATCAAATAACTGATATATGTGGACACGGTCAGACTGTTTCAGCTGTCTAAAATAAGGATCCACCTAACTGGGTTGAAAGGTAGAGTCATATGGAATAGCACATAAGGGATACAGTGCTCGCAGGAAATTCAATGTTTGTCCATTCTGATGGTGTCTCTTACCTGAAAAATATTTGCAATAAATACATTGCCCATTAACTGCTTTGGCAGTGGTTGTGGATTAGAAAACAAGGTTCTAACCAAGGAAAAAGTGCATTTCATTGATTTCTAACATCTTACATAGATACATAGAAACATAGACAGTGTCGGCAGATAAGGGCCTATGGCCCACTCAGTCTGCCCGTTTGAGCTTGTAAGTTCAGTTTATGTTTTCCTAGAAGTCTGTTTCCCCTTACCCCTGACCTCCAGAATTCCTTTATGCCTATCCCATGCATTCTTAAATCCCATGATTGTTTCAGCACCCACCACTTCCTCTGGCAGGGTGTTCCACTTGTCCACCACCCGTTCTGTGAAGAAATTCTTCCTCACGTTTCCTCTGAATTGTCCTCCCTCCATCTTCATCCCATGCCCTCTAGTCCTGGAACATCTTTTTCACTTAAAAATAGTGTATTCCTGCACCCTGTTCCTCCCTGTAAGATACTTGTATGTCTCTATCATATCCCCTCTCTCCCTCCTCTCCTCCAGAGAGTACATATTCAGTTCCTTCAACCTGTCCTCATAGGACTTGTGATGCAATCCATGTACCATCTTTGTTGCCCTCCTCTGAACTTTCTCTACCCTGTCTATGTCCTTACATAGGTAAGGTCTCCAGAACTGTACACTGTACTCCAGGTGGGGTCTTCCACTGGGCAACATAGTCAGGGTCTAACCAAGCTCCTATATGGCGAAGCTATGTCACCCAATAATAAATCTTCAAATAAGAGAGGGCTACCCCCTACCTCCCCTCATTGTTTGGGCAATTACAGCTAATTAAACACAATACTTGGTCTTGCCCCTGCCCAGATTAACTGGGAAAAACATTTATCCCACTCTTTGATTTTTGTCTATGGTGGGCCACTGGAAGAGTTTGAATTAGGTAAATCAGGCAAAGTAAAATATTAATTTTAGTTATAACAGATAACCCACTCCATGGTGTGTGGTTTATTGTGGATTAATCAACACCCCCGGTGCTGTGAGGACACTCGACCTGCGGCCTTATGCCTCAAAATGCACCTGAGGTGTTGATTAATCCCCAATAACCACACACCCTGTTGAGGGTCATTGCTTACTTATTTCAATTCTGGTCATGAAACATAAAAGGATACCACACGTCTATCTAAATTTAATGTGTTTATGCTAAAAGGTGTGTTTTTTTGGGGGGTAATGCTGTTAGTATAATAGTATATCTTGGTCTCTAGAATAATTATTCCCAGGTATTCAATACTAGCTTGATCCTACTAGAAGTTGTAGCAGGCAGTAATATCAAGGGGTAGATGATAATTCAGTTGCAATGTGGCAGTGTTGTCAATATTCAGCTTATACCCTGATAGGCAGCCATAATTCTCCAAGGCCTCCCATAAAAGGGGCAGAGAATGAGTAGGTTTAGAAAAGTAAGTTAACAAGTCATCAGCATAAAATGCTAATTTATGTTCTTTGCCCTGAAGTAAAATTTCTGCAATTTCATTCTTTTCCTTAAGGAGTTGGGCCAATGGCTTAACTGTTGACACAAACAATAGTGATGACATCGGGCAACCCTGTCTGGTGCCCCAAAATAAGCCAAATCTAATGGATAGTGTGCCATTTGCTCAGACCATAGCTTGAGGGTTGTGATATAATGCCCTGATTATTGAAAGTATGTGGGGGTGAAAGCCAAATCTGTCTAAGGTATAATAAAAAAAATGTCCACCACATCCGATCAAAAGCTTCTTCTGCATCCAGGCTCAGCAGCAAAGCAGGCTGCTGAGTCTTGGGTATGTACTGTAATTGGATAAGCGTTCTCTTAATATTATTTTGTGTTTGACAGCATGTTGTGAACATGGTTTGATCTTTATGAATGAATTCAGGAAGAATATGTTCAAGCCACTTAGCTAGGATTGCAGTATATAGTTCATAATCAAGATTCAATATCGATATGGGCCTGTAGGACTCTGGTTTATATGACACCTTATTCAGCTTTAAAATTGCCAAAATGGTGGTTAGTTGCTGTGGGGGGAGCATTTTGAACTGCTACATAGGCTTGCAATAATGGTGGCAAAATCAACTCTTTACTAGCTTTTAAAATATTTGGTGAGGTAACCATCGGTGCTTGAGCATTTACCCAATTTAGTGTGGGAGACTGCTGCTCTGCTTCCACTTCTGGTAGGGAAATGGGCAAAATATGGTTCTTATTTTGATCTTCTGTAACTGATGGGAGCTGCAGAGAATCAAAATAGTGCCCATAATCCTGGATGCTTGGTTCTCTGCCTTGGTAGTATAATTTAGAATAGTTGTTTCCTAGCATTTGCAAAGTTTTAAACACCTCCTGCTTACTGTAGTGACTGGATCCTGCAATGTCAGTATTGTTGCTCCTGCTCTCTGGCACTGTAAGTGGAAGGCTAACAACTTGGTGGATCAAGGCCCCCCCATCGTAATATGTCTGTTTCAGATACTGAAGAACAAGCTCAGTCTGGGAGTTCAAGAGTTCTTGGATTTTGTTCTGAGTTAATTTTATTAAAGGGAGTAACAAAGAATCCCCTTGTGGCTGTGCTAGCTGCAATAATTTTAATTTATTGGTCAATTGTTGGAGCTGTGCCTCCTGCTCCTTCCTGGGCCTGGAGCCATGCAAATGATTTCGCCCCATAACACAGCTTTCAGAGCGTGCCAAATAATTGCTGGTGAAATCTCAGGTGATTTATTTTGTTGTAGTATAACTTGTATTTTATCTTTCAATGACTCCTGAAATTTTGAATCATTAAGGAGACCTATGTTCAATCTCCAGTTTGTTTTTGCTCTAAATACAAGTCCAGCTCCAGGTCCAGGATGAGGGCAGTATAGTCAGAAAGAATTACATATCCTATACAGCACTCTTGCACCTCTGAGACATGCTCAGTAGCTTTGAAAAAATAATCTAACCAAGAATGCATACTATGAGCATGTGAATAATAAGCATAGTGTTTCTAATGAGGATGCTGCACCATCTAAATGTCAGGCGATATTCTACCAGTAACATTTTAAACTACCTGTGCACAGAGGACATGCTGATCCTATGGGTAGAGGTAGTATCCAACTACAGATGCAAAGCTAGGTTAATATCTCTCACTATTATTAGTTTGCTGTTCTGGTGTGTAATAATTTGGTTAAATAACAGTCTGATGGGAGAAGAGTCTGACCCCAGGAGAAGGTAGATGTTAACAGTGACATAATAACTGGGGATCATTTTTCCCCCTAATGGAAACCTGGTTAAAATTGGCTGGTATAACCTGCTGGTTATAACGGTGAGCACTCGCTGGGTTTCCCTTGTGTGTATGCCCCAGCTGCAGCTCTGCCTTCACTCAGCAGTAGTCAACATCCCTTATTTGTTATTTATTTATTAGGTCTAGGATTACAGTATCTTTGCACCAGAAGCTCATCTACAGAGGTTCCACGTCAGCCATTATGTAAAGAACACTTGAGGCAGGACAGAGTAATTACACATTGAGTGCAAAACAAACAGATGAAACAATTAATGGAAGGAATTACAGCAAACATGTTTGAAAAACAGTTCCTGTCAGAAGTGCATCAACAGTATAACATATATCTAACCCATAGCCTTAAATTGCATGGCTGAGCGATTAAGTGCAGTTTTGGGGCAGGAACTAAAAGAGAAGTAAAGTTGAGACCTACTGAGAATTACGGGGAAATCGACAGGGTACATTAGGAGAGAGAAAGAGAGGAGGTGGGTCAGGATTACTGCCATTGTCTGAAAGGAAGTGGGGATTGACAGACAGGAGGGGACCTAGGACTGAGAAGTCATGGAGGAGGGGGTGCATGGATGGAGGGGGTGTTCAAGACCTGGGTGCCATAAAGGAGGCAGTGCTAGATTTTCATGCCTGGGTGAGGAGGTCTTGGATAGGAGGGGTGAGGGGGAAGGAAATCCCAGTTCGAGGGAGGGAGGAGGTGGAAGTACTGGTTGACCAATTAAAAAATGGTAGGGCAAGGATGTCTAGAAAGTAGGTTGAGATTAGATCCTACAGTCACAGTTACTGGTTGAGGCTAGAAAAGCACAAAGTTTGGATTTAAATGGGCCAAGTTTGGTTTCCATCAGTATATCATCACTGAGTGAGTTTAGCCAGTGAGGCGCACGGTATTCATAGGACCATGGGCCTTGAGTGGTCCATTGGAAAGGGACTTTTAGGGGCTGGCTGTTTGTACACCTGGTGCATTTAGTTTTATTGGACATACAGAGGACATTTCACACTCCTGGAGGAGTTAGGCCTAGGGTGCATTTCTTTGCAAGAAGGCAAACTTGATACTGTATTTGACGGTCCAGACTGAGCCAATGTGTAAGATGGTGCACTCCCAGCACAAGCCTTCAGACCTTGTTGAGGGTTATTTTTATCTGTTTGTGGGCTGAGTCGGTTGCAGCACTGTAGAATACTAGACTGTAGTCAATTACAGACAACACTGAACTAGTCACTGCAAGTTTTAGTACATCATTTGTTAGGCACCATTTGTTCCTGGGTAGCTGTCCCAATTTAGCATTTGCAGATTTAGCTACGATATCTATATGTTGCGTATATGAATAAATTTAACTTGTGTGAAGAAATAGGGCACACTTTCCAAAATTGCCCCTGGGCTTTCTATAATCTAGCTGATCATAATGATGGAGCAGAACAATGGCTTCTTATTTCATAAGCCCAAAAAGATAGGATCTCCAGAACCAAGCCTGCAAACTCCAGCCCCTCCCCCCCAGAGACAGATCAAACACCCTCTACTCCACTAGATAGGGCTGAACCTCCCCTGCTAGAGCCTGAACCTACACATCCCCTATAGGCGCTTCAAAGATCAGAGGATCCCCCTTTGCAGATGCCTCAACATATAGAGATCACCTGTCACACAGCCTCCCCACCAAACTTTTGTTATGCGCCCCCCCCAAGGTACCTCTACCATCAAGGAGTCAAAGGATGACATGAAGTTTTGTAAAACAAGCCCCCCCATCCAAAGTTTTAAAAAAAAGTTACTATTGCTATAGCAAACAGATTTGATATACTACAATCCCCCTCTGAAGACCCTGATGGGGAGTCAGACTCCCCATCTGTCCCCCTCCTCCCATCCAGAGGTTACAACTGACACTGAAGTGCAGGTAGGGGTAATTGGTACCCAGAAGTGAAAAGCAAAAATCAAAACAAAGCATAAAGAACAAGTGAATAGAAAAAGTAAATTGAAATAATGCATTTGATGGTAACATTTAGGTGCTGGTTCCTTTTCCTTCCTTGGTACATGGCTCATAATGTATTCATTCACACAGTGAATGTTAATAGCATTCACAGAAATGACAGAAGACATACTGCTTTTTCCATTTAAAACACTTAACATCGGGGATTATTCTCTTGCTGGATACTAGACTCAATAACCTGCACGGTGCCCAGCAAGCTCAGAACGAATGGCATTTGGGCCACTCTTTTTGGTCAATTGGCCAGGACACCTGCTCAGGGGTGCGTATTTTATTTTGGGTACCAGAAATAAAACTGCTTAAGTTATATGATATAGTTCCAGAACAGGTACTCATACTAGATGCACTGGTATTTTCAGTCTCCTATAGGATTATTAATTTATATGCAGCCCAAACTAAAGGTACCCATATTGATGTTCTACATTCTATTCAACCATTTCTTTGTACATCTAGAAATATTTTTTGGGGTGGGGGGGGTGAATTTTAATTGTGGCTTGAACCTTTTGGATAGAAGTCATTCCTCGAAGAAACAAAACATTTATTGTGATACAAATGCTTTGAACCAGATAATTTCTACAGCACACTTGCAGGATGCCTACTTTACTCAACGGCATCCCCCCACTTTCCAGAAAACAACCCTAGCTACTAGAATAGACTATATTTTTACTTCACATTCTATTCCATTGAAACAGGCTAAAGTTACCCCTGCTGAATTTTCTGACCATAATATAGTCTTGGTGTGTATAGGAACAGAATCAGTATTTTCTAAAGGGACAGGGTTGTAGAAATGTAACTCCTCTCTTCTCACAGTCCTTGACTTCTTGACTTGGCTTCTTGATGGAATTGAAGCAATTTCTTTTTTTTTTTTTAATTGTTTATTTATGATTCTTTTCAGATAAAAATCAGCAATGAGGTACATCTGGAAATATACAGAGCATTCACATAGTATAATTTAAAAAGCATATCTAAATAATTCTCTAAGAATTACAGCCAGTAAATACAGATGGGAGTGCAATTCGATGTTGGGTAATATCATACATAGTGCAAATACATAAAGTGTCAATTCAGAAGAATGTCCATTATTCCTATATAGACAAGTACTACATGTCCGTTTGTCTGGATGAGTCCATATAATGAGTGGATGTTTCTTAAGTGGTCTCTTGTAGATATTTAAATAAATTTTCATGGAACAAAAGAGGGATCTAAGGGTGTTATATAAAATACCCATTTTCTCCATCTTAATGCAAATAGATCCACTTTATCTCCAGCTTTGGCAATTAACCGTTCTAAAGTATAAATCTCTCAGCATCCCATGCCATTCCTGTAATGAAGGGGGGGGGGGTCTCTGCCCCATCTCCTGGTAATAACTTATATATTGGTGGCAAAGAAAGTTATCAATAAGGAGCCTTTTTGAATATGTAAACGAGCCGGAGGGGACTTTCAGAAGAACCAATTCTGGGGTTAAAACTGGTTCTTCTCCAACTAATTCAATCAGGGCCTGTGAAATCAGGTGCCAAAACTCTCTCAGAAGTAGGCATGACCAGAATATATGGGTATGACCCACTTGTTGTTCCCCACATTTCCTCCAGCATTCCCTGGTGACAGTAGTTGTAAATTTAGACAATTTGGCAGGGGGGTTAAAAAAATCTGTTCCTGGTTTTCCATGCAAATTCCCTCCAATAAGGTGCATTTAAAAGGCCAAAAGTAAGCTTAGTATATTTTTCCCATTCATCTATTTGGATTGGCGTGAGAAGTTCTATATTCCAGGCTTCTAATATACCTTTAGTGGATTCTCTAGACATTTCTGTGACTCTTATAAAGCAATCCTATGAAATGTGGCCAGATTTGACCTCCTCTAGTAGTTATAGCTAAATGTAGTAACAAGGGGAGGGGTTTAGGTAAAAAAAAAAAACTGTGCTAATCGCTCTCCGACTTATTATTTCATAAAGTTGAGTGTACAGTTGATGGTCCTGTGGATTAAGCCTATAGCTTTCCTGTAAATTCTGGAAAGGGATTACCTCCCTCTCATCCGTCATTTTATAAATTGATATAAGACCTCTATTTGCCCAGTTCTGCTAGATTTGTTTTTCTTGTGGCAAAAGGGGGTTTAATAGTGTTAGAAGAGAATCTAAGTGGGATAAAGTATATTTTAAATCTGGGGAGTTTTTAAGTTTATGCCAAACCTGAAGTGTAGATTGTGCTCCTATATAATATAGTTTATCTGTTTTTTGGAGTTTACCATTGGAAGAGAGCAAACCTGGAAGATCCTGGAAAGGATTCAAAGATATCTCTATTCTCTTCCAAGGGATCTCATAATTTGGGTTGCACCAATTAAATATATAAGCTAATACTGTAGCTTGAGCATATTTATAGAGATCAGGTAGGTTCAAACCTCCCCTCCCCTTAGGAAGTTGCAAAATTGACCACTTTATTCTAGGCCTCTTTCCCTCCCATATGAATCTTGCAAGAGATCTATTCCAGGAAATAAAATACATCTGTGAAGGGAATTCTGGGATTGTAAGGAATAGATAGAACAAGTGAGGTAAAATGTTTATACGTATTAAGTCTATTCTTGAATAAAAGGCAGATGGAGTTGAGACCATCAATGAAGGTCTAGCTCTATTTGTTGAGTAAGAGGTTCATAATTAAGTAGTATAATATTTGAGATCTGTTGCGGTAGTTGTATACCCAAGTATTTTATTATAGTCTTATTCCATCTGGCAGGTAGATGGGCTTTCAAATTTGGGGAAGGTGAGAAGTAGGAGGTGAGCACTTCCATTTTGGTAAGGTTTGTCTTATATCCAGCGACTCTGGAGAATTGGTCCAGGACAGTCTATAATGCTTGGGGGAGGATTCAGGATTGCTGACAGTTAGGAGGATATCTGCATATAAAGTAAGTTTCCTGGATTGATTCCCTATTAGGACCCATGAAATATCTCTATTATCTCTAACAGTCATAGCTAAAGGTTCAATATATAAAGCAAAAAGGAGTGATGAGACGGGCCAGCCCTGCCTTGTTCCCCTTTCTAGTGAGATGAATGTGGATATTCCCCCATTAATTTTAATATAAGACCTTGAGGAGGAGTAAATGTGTCTCAACCAATTTCTAAACTCATTTGGGAAATCAAAAGCCGACAGTACCTGCCATAAGTAACTCCAAGAAACCCTATCAAATGCCTTATAGGTGTCTAGGCTCACTAGTGTTGCTGATGTCTTTGATCTATTGAGGTGATCCATAATATGAAATGTTCTTTGTACATTGTCAGCAGTTTGGCTCTTCTGAAGAAATCCAGCCTGATCTGCATGTATCAGTCTGGGAAGGATTGCTTCTAGTCTACCAGACCATACTGACACATAAAATTTATAATCAGTATTCAGTACCAATCTGGGCCTGAAGGAGTCAGGCAAGATCAGTTCTTTCCCAGGTTTCAAAATAGCTGAAATAGCAGCATAGGACCAGGAAGGGGGAGGGTTTAAACCTTGTTGTACTTCCAAGAATGCTTGCTGCATAGGTTGAAGTAATTTACCTTGAAAGGTTTTGCACCACTCTGCTCCGAACCCATCTGGACCTGGGCATTTTAGTGTTTTGGATTTACTAATGGCTAATTGTAATTCCCTAGCAGATATTGGGGACAATAGGGAAGTCTGCTGAGCTATAGTCAGTTTGGAAAAAGTGACAGGGTCCAGGAAATGATGGGCTGTATTCCCTGATGGAGGACTTTGGTCTGCGTACATGTACTCATAGTATCTCTGAAACATTTCCATGATTTGTGACCCCTTGTAATGGAAAAGCCCTGTTTGTGGGTCCTTATACCTGCAATGGTCGCTGACTGTCTAAATGCTCTAGTTCTTTTTGCCAAGTTTCTGGCTCCCCTTGCACCTCCCTCATAATAAATGTATTTTAAGTATAAGAAAGACATCTGTACCGTATAATCTAATATCTCTTGAAGTTCTGATTGTACCTTTCTAATTTTCTCCTGGACTACCGTGTCTCCCCTAGTATGTCTCTCCTGAAGATCTCAAAGCAATTTCTGGAATTGTATATATCTCTTGCCTCTCTTTGCTTATTTTTATGTGAAGAGTAGGATATAATTTCTCCTCGTAGCACAGCTTTAAGTGTATCCCATAAAAGATCAGCAAGTGTATTTGGCTTAGCATTTTCAGTTAAAATCTGAGAAATCTGATTGCTTATTTTCTTTTCAAATGCAACATCTTTTAATAAGTCTGTATTTAACTGTCATAAGGTTATTTTATGCTTTTTACCCAAATCCACTTTTAAAAGTAATGGATTATGATCTGAAAGCTGCCGTGCCATCAGAGAAACATTCTGCACTCTCTCTATGTGCTCCGGAGATATGAAGAAGTAATCAATTCTGGAAGAGGACCGATATCTGGGAGAGAAGAAGGTATATCCCTTTATTGAAGGAAATAAATGGCGCCAAATATCCGTAAGGCCTAATCCTGGGATTTGTGTTTTAAGTAGTTTCTGAATTGGGGAGGTTCTGTGTACACTTGGGTGGATGAATCTATACTGGGAGAGATGGCAATATTTAAATCTCCACCTATCCAGACGAGACTCCTCTGGGTCTCAAGAATTTTAATAATGAACCTTCTAAGTAATAATGGGGGTGCTCCTGGAGGAAGATATACATGTGCCAATGTTACCTCAGTTTCAAACATACGTCCCTGCACTATAATAAAATGTCCATTCTGATCAGAGCAGGTTTTCACTAACTGAAAGGGAGTAGAAGAGGGAATAAGAATTGCCACTCGTCTTCATTTCCCTGTAGTAGCTTGAGGAAGAGTAGACTGCATATCTACCTCCCATCGCTAATTTGGCATGTTCAGTCTGGGAGAGATGAGTCTCCTGCAGATAGGCACAGTCCGCCCTTGATCTGCACAGGTATTGCTGAACCTTAGCTCTCTTTATAGGATTATTTATCCCATTTATATTTAGTGATATTATTTTTGCCAAATCTGTTCGCATTGCAGAAAAATAGTAATGATAGCATTGTGTGAGGCTGATTCCCCATTCCTGTCCTCCAACAACTCATATTTAAAAGGCCATAACCTTATATTGAATTTCCAGTCTAATTCCAAACTGCATTACATTAGGATAGCATTAGTGTCATCTTGCAGCTCTGTAAATATGACATGCTTCATAATCCAGTTAGTATTACCCCAAGGGTAAAGAATATTGTACCTCATATCTAACTGAAAAACATTATTCTGGTGCTTAAGTCCCTGAGTGCATAACTTTTTAAAACATATATATAAAACTAGGAGTATGTCATGATTCATTACCATAGAATAAAAGCTATAAACTGTAGCTATAACTGAATGTGTCAGGTTATAACTCTTGTTCTTGTGGACTTCCAAATGTGGGGATGGGTATTTGCACCTGGAAGGATCTGAACAGTGTATTACCCAATAGGTGTTGACCATCCCTTGTTGTGAAGGTAATCCCAGCTTTCGATATCTGGGGCCTCCATGGGTACAGCGTGCTGTTCCCAAAAAAAGGAGGAGAAACAGAAAAGGGAAGCTTAAAAAAAATAAAGTATAGCCTCTCTGTGACATCTGACAACTCAAAACAGCTTTACTTCCCTAGCTCCCTCGAGCTATTTTCAAAACGAGCCTTATATAATTTTAAATCAGGAGGTAGTTCCCAAACCAAAGCTTCCCATGCTTCTCAGTTTATTGAAGCGAGATTTACTCCCCCCCTTCCACATTTTCATTTACTTATCTAAAAGTCAAAACAGAAAGAGAGGGATAAGACCCAGGAAATGGTTAATAAGTTTAACTGCCCTAAGTGGTGAATATTAAGGTAGCCTTAAGATTAGGACCTGGTGGGTGGGAGGGGAGAGGCTCTCCTCTAGCACAGACCAACAATTGGCTCGGGGATGACCCAAAATAGAGGATCCTTCTCAGGCCTAGTGCCGGACCTGCAGGAGGCATAGCCTGTTAAACAAGCCCCTTATGAGGGACCCCCCCCCAATGTCAGATTCCCACCAACCTGAATATTAAACCATCGATTACTTAAGATAGTTCCTCAGGTTACTTTAATGTTATTGAGCCTTTTGTATGCTGCTAAGGCATTCTTCACCACTGCCAAATTCTGGTCAAACTCTCTTGATTTCTTCGGTATTGTTTGCCATCTGGCTGGACGCTGTTCCATATTCTGAATGCCAGAGTTCCATTCAGGAAATTGTAAACCCAGCTTAGAAAGTTCTTCTTTTGCCTCTTGCGCAGTAGTAAATTCTTTTCTCCCTGAAGGAAGCTGCACCACCAGATGAGAGGGATATGGCATTGTAAACTTATAACCAGCTTCTTTTAAGCACAGGAAACAATGGGAGGTATGCACATCTAAGTCTCATCGTTTTAGGGGCATAGTCGTGATCGAAGTAGATTCTTGTTTGGCCATAAAATACTGTACTTTCTGGCATTTCCAGGCCATCAAGAGAACCTTTTCCTTTGTACAGTAACTGTTAAATCGGAGAATCACTGACCGTGGAGGAACTTTGGTAGAGGTAGGTTGTGGAGACAAGGTCCTATGTACTCTCTCAAGATGTAGTTCAAAATCAGCAGGCAAATCCAGAGCAGTATGGAGCAGAGACTCTACAAATTCTTTAATATTAGAACCTTCTGAGTTCTCAGGCAAGCAGTATATGCGTATATGTTTACATCTTGCATGGTTCTCTTGATCTTCCTGTCAATCTAGTATTTGCTCCCGAGTCTCTCTAATTTGTTGCAAAGTTTGTTCTAAATCAACTACATGATTTTCTGTAGCCGTTCCCTGTTGTTCTTGGTTGTCCATACGCTGCTGCAGCTGTACGACATTTCTACGGAGTTTCCTGTACATTTCTTTTATCTCTGCTCTAAAGGTCAGGATCTCCTGATATATTAAGTCTAACTTGGCTTTCTTGGATTTAGCTGTTCTAGGTTTGTGAAAGTTTTTACCAGGACCATGTTTAAAAGCCTGCAGCTGTGAACTGTGAGGTTCTAAGGCCTGTGTATCTGAACGATCTGCTGAATCCTCCATCTCTCACCATATGTCTGTTTGAATCCCCTGATATTTTCACCTATGCATTCCGATTCACTTTTTAAGTTAAAATTTGTTTGCTCAATGTAGTTATTTTTAATTGGAGTGATTGCTTAGCCCAAGGGAAGCAGGAGCATTGCCACTAAACAGCCATTACCCATGAGGCGGAACTAGAAGTCCCCAGAATTGAAGCAATTTCTTATGGCAAGAAAATCGGTATTGGTCCTTTTAGAGAACTCCAGTAAATGGCGGGAAGACACAAAAAGCGAATTACGTAAATTCTTAAAATCATATAATAAATAGAGAAGTTACACTTCTTACCTTACATACCTCCAAAAACACCACCAAATTCAAAATTTGTTATCTATTTCATATGAAACTAGCCAAAATCTCCAACAGATTAGTTTACTGAAAAAGAAAATGATGGCTTTCCATAAGCTTAAAGTACAACAGCTTCACCACCAACAGCAGTATGGCACAAAGGAAAGGCTGATTTCATCTGCCACTTTGATGCCAACCTCCACCATATAGAAAGGAAAGAGGTTTCATGTCTGACAGATAACCTGGGGAATAAGAACACAAAATGATGAAATTTTATACCAGGTTTACTTAAACACTAGTACTCTTTATGCCCCTTTGAAAATGAATACCTCTCAGTTTCCTGAATACTTTTCACAGATTCCTTTACCAGAAATACCTGGCCACCTATTAAACCAAGTTTGCCAAGCTATTTTTCCACAGGAAGTTCTTGATATCATTTCCTCAAAAAACAATACATCACCTGGGCCAGATGGCTTACCTAGTGCCTTATACAAATGTATCAGTACAGAACTGAGAAGTGAACTCTCATCAGTGTTCAATACTATCTTACAACTAGGTGAGGTACCCCTAAATATGAACATGGGAACTCTAATCTTTCTATACAAAAATGGTAATAAAACAAAATTGGAGGTCTATAAGCATGCTAAACACCAATTTTAAAATACTAACAAACATTATAACAAAACGATTAACAACCATTGCACCTCTGGTAATTTCTGAGGCACAGTCATGCTCCATTCCTAATAAGAAGACTTCAGATCACTTAATTCTAGTCTGGGAACTGTTTGAATCCAGACAGAAAAAAAGCCCTTTAAGGATACATCATTTTCCTTGACCAAAGACAGGCATTCGATTCCATCAATCATGACTTTCTCTGGGCTGTCCTTCAGCATTATCGCATTCCACATACTCTAATTAAATGGATTCAGACACTGTATACAACAACTTTAAGACCAGTAACGAATGGAAGCTAGGTAAAAAGAAAAGAGTTTATTTGATAAAGACTTATCTTATACCACTTTTTTTTTTTTTTTTATATAGATTAGTTATATTTTTCCGATCCCTAAAAAAGTAGAAACATCCGTATTAAGCCTGTTCTTCCAAGTATTTTGGGGAAGCCGCCTCAATCCAAAAAAACAAAACATTACATAGTTACCTATATCAGAAGGAGGTCTACATATGGTTAACCCCATTCTATTTTTTAATAGTATATTTTTTTATGGCTAATCTTAAACCTATGTTGACACAGAGGCAGTCTGGCTGGGAACCATTGGTTATACCACTGCTGTAAAACTTGGTTCAGACAGTGGGAAACTGCCTCTCTAAAAACTCTATGCAATTCAGTACTTATACCTACTTACATAAGGGACACCTTCCTTAGACTGAGACAATGGAAGTAACATGTCAGATGATCTTAACCATGCTACATAAAACACTTCACAATCATCTACTCTCTATGGTTTGTATGACGGATATACTGTTTGAAAAATATCCATCGGCTTCCTTGCCGACCTTAAAAAGGCTTCTTAATTATGACAAAATTTCTCCCCATATGTGAGACTTCCACTGGCTCTCTTGTCATGAGAGGAATAAATATCACATCAAACGATAAACATGAACAGTTGCAGGACAGATTATGCATACGGCCTAGCTGTACTCAGCAAATAGAATCCATAAACCATTTGTTTTTTCAGTGTTCCTTTATTATTGGCTTTTGGACTCAATTGGCATTAACATGGCAGGAACCATTATTTCCAACTATTTCTTATGACAATACTATGTATGGACATTTTTCACACCAATGCAGGAAATGGAATAGGATTGATTGTTACAGTAATTAAATGGCATATATGGATGGCAAGATGACTGTTTACATTTCAACAAAAAGACATTTTCCTTTTTTTGAAATAATTGGGAACATTATGAAAGATTTAAAGAATGTATATGACTGATTGTATAACAAAGTCTAGACATGAACTTTCGGAAAGTTGGAAACATTTACATTGGATTACTGAGTCAGATTTTGCTGTAACATGAAAATGTTTTTGTTTTGGTTTATATGACGATATTATGATCATGGTTTGTATGCAGACCTGTTTGTCTCAATAAAACTTTCCCCTACTCTTTTCAAGAAGTGCCATGGGATCTTTATCATCCACCTGAACTACCACCAGAACAGGCAGATGGAACCTCGGTTTAATGTCTCCTCTGAAAGACGGCATCTCAGGAGTGCAGCACCCCCCTCATGCTGCACTACAGTGTTAGTATTGGGATTTTAACCCAAGTGCTTTGTATGAGGATAGAACCCACAGCGTTCTGATCTCCCAGCCTCAGAGGCGAGTGTGCTACCTGCTGAAAATTAATGGTCATTGTGACTCTAAAGAGATTATTTTATGTCTAAGTTACAAAAATACATTTTGAAAGTAAAATATTTTTACAGAAACCAATCTGTCTCTGTGTATTAATTCCATAGCTCTACCACTAAAAATTACACACCGAGTCATTGTATAATAGCAATAAGGCACTCCAGGGTGTGTGTTATTGTCTAATAACGTCACTCCTGGGGTGGTGAAAGCACTTGGCTATGCCTTGTGCTTCAACCCACCCCAGGAGTGATGTTATTAGACAATAACACACACCCTATCGTGCCTTATTGCTTAACTTTGCCACGCTGTCTCTGCTACAATGAGTAAGTGCAGTGCTTTGGTAGGATTTGATCCCAAGTTATGGATCTTCTGCCTCTCCCTTATGGGATCCTGGGTGAAAAAAATAACAAAACTAACAGCTAGTGCATTACATTACAAACAAACTTTCGGTATGGACAATATTAAGTCTAGGGCAGAAGTACTTCAGTTCACCTCAACAATCTAGATTAGAATAGAAACAAAAGAAAATAGTTTTTTTTATAGCACATAGCATGTGGGGCATTACTTGCTGTTAACAAGCAGAACAAGCGTATACTACTGCAGTTACTCATAAGTGTCAGGGTTTTAAATAATTGATTAGTGTTTTTTTCCTTGGGACAATACTAACTGTTCAGAAAGTATTTATACAGGTTTTCTAGAAGTGTCATGTTTGTTAAACACAGTGAGGCAGGTGCTATGCATTTTCACAATGTTTTAGCACTTTTATGTGCAAAACGCTAATAAATTTTTTAGAGTTAAATAAAACCCTGAGGCCCAGATATTCAAAAGGGTTGCACATGGCGTAACAGTGTTGCACCATGCACAACCCACTGATGCGCCCCAGCCTGATATTCAAAAGGGAAAAGTGCTCCGCACAAATCTCGATCCGCCAGAGCGCATCAATAATGTCTGCAGGCACAGGTAGGGGGGGCATGCCCATGCATAACCTGCACAGCCTGATATTCAGCCCGGGATGTGCAGAGTCATGCACGTGCAACCCCTACCTGCGCCTGCACAAAGTTAAGCCAAAAAAAAAGGAACAAGTGATGGCCACCCACAGGTGAGCTGCCGCATTGCAGGGTGCAACACGGCAGCTCCCACCTGTGGGTGGCCACCCGAGTCCCTGCCACACCTGGCGGCGCCCCCCCATGCCCCATCCCAGGCATCCGTGTAGCAATCCTCCTATATCCCTGGTGGTCCAGTGGACTGCTATGTGCCCAATCGCGGCATTAGTCTATAAGAACAACCCCAACATCCCTGGTGGTCCGGTGGACAGCTATGTGCCCAATCGCGGGCATCGGTTTATAACCCCCATGTCCAATATCCTGGTGGTCCAGTGGACGATCGCTGCCCGATCGCGGGCATCTGTAAAGCATAAAATATTCCTATTACCCTGGTGGTCTAGTGTACCCCTCCCCACCCGCCCACTGAGCCCACCGCCCGCTCCCCAGTCAGCCAGCAGGTGGCAGCACCCACCCGCCTGCCGCCCGCCGCTCGCTGACTGACAGCTGCAGAGTTGCATGCCTATTGGTTCACAGCGTCATCCATGGGCGCAGCCTTTTACATACTATTAGTCTAGATATGTGAATGAATTCATTCACATATCTGACTGAGTAGAGTATGGGGCTGCATGCCCATTGGCTCATGCTGTGAACCAATGGGCGCAGCCATACCGGACGGATAGTCGGGCGGGCGGCAGGCAGGGTGCTGCCGCCTGCTGGCTGACCAGGGGAGGGGCGTGGGCCGTGGACAGGTGGGAGGGGCACACAGACCACCAGGGTAATAGGAATATTTTATGCTTTACAGATGCCCGTGATTGAGCAGTGATCAGTCCACTGGACCACCAGGGATATTGGATGTGGGGGGGGTTATAATACCGATGCCCGCAATCAGGCACATAGCGTCCACTGGACCACCAGGGATGTTGGAGGGGGTTATTCTTATAGACAAATGCACGCTGACATGTAGGGCCGGTCCTCGACGGCCGCTGCCTGACAGGGTGCCAGGCGCAAGTCGCCTGGGATCGCCGCACCTGCATGCTAATGACATGCAACAAGTATAATGACATGCAAATGGCCCCACGCACCTTGCATAACTTATGGCCCCATTTGCATGTCCCCTTTGAATATCGTGAGTGCGGTGCATGGCGCAATGGCACGGCACTAGCACATCTCCATGCTCCACTCTGGCCACTTGCGCTGGCACAGTGCCTCGCCATGCACAGTGGGGGTGCTGGGGTGCGATATTAAAGCTTGCTGCTCATACGCGAGTTCATGAATATCGCCCAGGCCACACCCCTGCGTAACAAAATTGAGCTGCGCCCAGGCTTGCGCCACAGCCTGGCGCAGTTTGAATATCTGGGCCTGAGTGTTTTTAAGCAAAGGTGCACAGAAGGAAGTGATGTGTGTATAAATACCTGTCCTACACCATACTTAACTGTTTCAGGCCTTGGAGTGAGCACGTCAGCTCACTCTACAAAATATCTGTTTTCTTCAACAATAAATATTTCTCCAGTCAGATTTAATTTCAAAGGACAGAATCCACAACATAGGATCTGGCCTTTGATGTCACACCAAATAGCCATTTCATTTGTGTATAAATGGGTAAGATGGCTCAGTAATCAGACTCTGTGTTCATTTTCAAGATCAGAATCCTTTTTTCATTCATTAAACAATGTTATTTTCCTGTCCTTTGCTTTTAAGTACTGTACGTAACCAATAAGACACACTGAGGCGTGGGTTATGCCTGATCAGAAGTCAAGTCAAGTCAAGTCAAGTCACATTTATTTAAGAGGACGCCCAATCCCGAAGGCTCTGGGTGCCGTAAAAAAACTTAGCAGCATTTCATACTGTATAATCTTAAAATTTACAACAATTTAAAAACATATAAATAAACAACATACATAAACAAAATTACATCCCAAAGACCTGCATAAATAGGAAGGTCTTTAGGCGAACCTTGAAGGCGGTTAAAGTGGCGGCCTCCCTAACTACTGCTGGCAAAGAGTTCCAAAAAGCGGGAGCGGCGACACTGAAGGCTCGGTCGCCAGCAGATTTTAACCTCGCTCTTGGAACATTTAGGAGGCCGCCACTTGAAGAGCAGAGATTTCAGGAAGAGGAAGAAGGTACCAGGAGATCTGACAGATAGCCAGGGCCCTGTCTGTGTAGGGCCTTATAGGTGAGAAAACTCATCTTGAAAAGCACTCTCCACCTGACAGGCAGCCAGTGCAATTCGTGCAACACAGGGGTAATATGACAAAATTTACCTTGCCCAGTCAAAAGTCGGGCAGCAGCATTTTGCACTAGCTGCAGTCTGTGGAGAGAGCCCCCAGAGACCCCGAGATAGAGAGCATTACAGTAGTCAAGCCTAGAAGTGACCAAGACATGTATCAAGGTAGGGAGGTCCAGAGACGGAAGAAGGGGCTTAATCCTGGCAATGTTTCTGAGATGGAAAAAACAGGAATGTACCACAAAGGAAATTTGAATCTCCATGGACAAATTCCTGTCAAGAATCACACCAAGATTTGGCACCCAAGGGGAAGCCATCAATGACGCAGCTCCTAGCACAAGTCCAGTTGCAGAGTCAGAGGCCATCCCATCACCGACTCTATTTGACTCCACTACCAGTACCTCAGTCTTGTCGGGGTTCAGTCGTAGCCAGCTGGCGGCCATCCAGTGGCTAATCTTAGCCAGACAGATATTTAACACATCCACTGCGTTTGATGTTCCTGGGGCAAAGGACAAGTATAGCTGAGTATCATCAGCATAGCAATGAAAACTCAAACCATACTTCCTAATGATCCCCTCAGGGCAGCATGTATACTGCGAACAACATTGGGGCCAGTATCGAACCCTGAGGAACTCCACACAAAAAGGGGCGGGATGTAGAAGAGAAATTTCCCATCACAACCCGCTGTCTCCTATTGGTGAGAAAGGACTCAAACCACTTGATAACATTACTGGTGAGTCTACACAACTCTCTCAGGCAAAGAAGCAACACACAATGGTCCACAGTATCAAATGCTGACGAGAGATCGAGGAGAACAAGAATTGACTTGTCCCCTCAGTCTCTAGCCCTGAGGAGGTCATTTTGCACCCGATCTAACGCAGTTTCAGTGCTATGTCTGGCCCGAAAAGCCGATTGGAAAGGATCATATAACTCATGAGTCATGAGGTGTTCCTCCAACTGAAGCGATACCACCTTCTCAACAATCTTCCCCAAGAATGGGAGATTGGAGATAGGACGGTAATTTGCCCTGACCTCCGGGTCCAAAGAAGATTTCTTTAAAAGGGATCTCACCAGAGCCTCCTTCAAGGCATCCAGAAAGATACCCTGACTCAGGGAACACCAGACAATCAGGGCAAACACTGGGCCAACAGAGTCAATGCATCTCATTAAGAAACGCATTGGCACTGGGTCCAGCTCACAAAAGGTATGCTTCAAGTTGACTGCCACCTCAATAACCTCACGGACCCCCACTGGCCTAAACTCTCCCCAACTAGACAGAGCGCACTTAGCACACAACTGGCGACCACTGTCAGCAATGGTATTGCTGGCTGAAGAAACCTCTCGCCGGATCAAAGACACTCTGAGAAAAACCGAGCAAAATCCTCACAATCCTCATTTGAGGAAATTCTTCGGGGCTGGAGACAAACAGGATGGAGAAGTCTGTCAACAGTCCGGAAAAGTGAGGCTGGTCAGTTTCTCCCAGCAGCAATCTCCCGAGACAAAAAAGCTGTCTTCTTTCGGTTGATTGCCTCCTGATACGCACAATAATGCGCACACAGGACCAGTTTGTCTGTCTCCAGACGGGACTTCCTCCAGCAGCGCTCTAATCTCTGACCCATCTTCTTCATTTCCCTGAGATCTCCGTCATACCACGGAGACCTCAGGTAAGAAGTTTTGGGTCGTACACGGATAGGTGCGAGGGAGTTTATGGTGTCAGATAACACCTTGTTATAGGTGTCCACTCCGACATCAACAGCCCCGACGCATACACCACCCATCATAGATAAGTCAACTGCCACCATAAAACCCTCAGGGGTAAGATCACAAAGGGCGGCAGCGAATCATCTCAGCAGGGGAAGAACTTATGGCGGGAGCCCCAAGCATGAACTTCACTGTGCAATGATCAGACCAGAAAACCTGATCAATCATAAGATCAACAATCTCAATTCCATGTGAGAAAACCAGATCCGGTGAGTGGGTGCACCAACAAACTGCAACCAACAACCAGGTGTGTTATGAAGCATGAGGCAGTTGTGCCAAGTGCCTTTAGGGAATTGTTCTTATCAGGTTATAACCCACACGTCGGAGTGTCTTCTTGTGCTCATGAAATGGGTAGAAAATTTTCAATATAGATATTCTGGTCAGATTAGTGCAATTTGAAAAGTAAATGTTGTTTAGTAATGTTTTTGTTTCACTTTTTTTAAGTTTCAAAAAATGGTCTCTTTTATTGTAAAGATAAAGCCCCTTTTACTGCAGAGATACAGAAATTTTTAAACTTACGTTAGGATTTTTCCCTGCTCCCCCTCCCTCTTCCCTTTGTCACATACATACAGAAATTTGTTTTTTTTAATTTTTGCAGTCTGTTTTGGCAAGGAGTATAACAGAGAGCAGCACATAATCCAGTTTCAGAAAGGGTGGTGGATGCATGAAACGGCCTACCTCAGGAAGTGGTGGATATGAATACAGTGCAGGGCTTCAAACTGGTATGGGATAGGCATAAGGGAGCAATAGAGATGAGTATGAATAGATAGGCCATTGACAGAGCAAAGGCCGATGGCACATTTATAAGGTAGAAACAGAAATGGGCAGACTGGATGGGCCTTGAGGTCCTTATGTGCTATCAACTTCTATGTTTCTACGTTTCTGTTCCCCAGCCCTATTCCTCAACACAAAGAGACAGCCTATTCTGTTTAGCTTTTTTCTTCTTCTGTTTTTTTTTTTTTTTGGTATGTTGAAGTTAAAATGTTCTTACATACTGATTTACATAGCTGACTGTGTGAGTGCTATCAAGCAGCTGGCTTCATCAGGAGTGAGCACGCCCATCTGGAGCTGCCTGTTCTTAATGTTTTCTGCTGTGTGCTTCTGCTTCTTGAGTGAGTGACTTGCCAATCACTGCAACTTGATCACATGACTCGCTCAAACAAACATGTTTCTTTTTCAATTAAATATACTATTTTATGATTCACTGTGTGACTGCGAGTAGGAGATTGTTGTGGGTGAGCTGCGCAGATTGGCAGGTGGCTGGGTCAGCTGCTTGAATACTGGACTCCAAGGACAGAAGAATAGTAAAACAGGTCAGTAAATAAAAACTGTTTTGTTTCAGGTTATGTTTTTTACATTACAAAAAGGTGATTCTGTCTGAGCTTTAGGCAGGATGAGGTGGCCGAACTGCATGGCTGGTGGGGAGGGGGGCATGGCTGGTGACCTACGAGTACACAGGATCTCAGGAAACTTGGACTGCAGTTGAGATATTTTTATTTAGGAAAGGTATGGGAGGTATGGGTATCTGGCTGTGCACCATCCTTCTGGGTCTAGCTAGGACCAGTTGACACATTATGGCCAGATAAGAGCACAGCAAAATGAGCCTTTTATCCAATCAAAAGCAAGGAAATTTTCCACCAATTTTATAAAATTAAAATAACTATACTTCAGTGCATGTGTCATGTAAGTAATACGCCATGACAGGGTATGCACTATAAGATTTTAATGCACATCCCAGGGGTTTAGTAAGGTGATGAGGCCAAAGGCCCAGTGTCCTTACGCCCCTGGGAAGTGCCCTAAATTCCAATGATGCACATCCTTAAGGGGCTTATTTCTCTTATAAAAAGGCTCTTAGTAGGTTTTCTTGGGGGGTAAAAATAAGATTCAGCACCTGACTGAATTTATAGAGAATTAATGCAGTCATGTGACACCTCTCAGCTAATGAAATTTCTAGATTTTTTTCTTGCCACTTTATAAGCATAATTAATGTGTTCCCCAGGTGCTGAATGCAGTCAACCTCCCTTGGACACCCAGGGTATACATTATTTCAATATAATGCATGCTTGATTATTTGTATTGCTTACCTATCCTACCTGGACCATGCATAGCAAGTGACTGTCCAAAATATCCATCCTCTTCTTTAAGATACTGGACTCAAACATTTTTTTTCAGTTCAGAAACATATGCATTTAGAAGCTATTCAAGTTGCTCAATTTTCTGTCATGATGCATGCATTTTGGATTCAATAGGCAGGCAAGTTATACTCCTCCTATTCTCTGGCAGCTGGAGCATGTCATGTTCAGAAACATGTGAATTTAAGCCGGGCCATCAGTGCAGTAGTTGGATTTTGGTTTGCTATGCCGATGACCCAAATTAGGATGCAAGTTCGGGAGTTGGAGGGCTAGTCAGGGGAGGAGGACTGAGCATCTGACTGACTGCTCTCCTCCTCCGGGGGAAGGGATGGGGAAGTCTCTGTGATTGGCCCCTAGCAGAGACTAGGGACCATCACAGGTGAGGCTTAGCAGTTCCAGGAGGTGTGCCGGACATGGGTGCATGCACCAGTCCATCATTACATGTCACACCAAAACAGATGCACCGGAATCCGGTAGCCCTGGCCCCATGAAGCTCATCCCAAAGATCCACAAACTGCTGGACTAAGACAACATGGCACTGTTCAGAGGGGTACTTGGGGGTGCTCCACCTAGTGGCCCCACCCCAGAGGGAGCAATCTGGGGTTAAACGCTGGCAGGGAGTGACAATGGTCCCGGGGGATGGGGAGAGGTGAACAGGAGGAAGGTGAATTCGTCCACTGAAAAAAAAAAATGTGAATTTAGAAGTTATTCAAGTTGCTGAATTCTCTGTCATGATGCATGCATTTTTGGATTCAATAGGCAGGCCAGTTATATTCCTCCTATTCCCTGGCAGCTGGAGCATGTTGTAATCCTTGCACTAACCTTCTGCAGAAATATGGGTTTGCATTTCAAAATGAATGCATAAGTGATGGTGTGCTTTTATGTCTGGTTGTTCTTTGACTTAAGGCTGTGCTACACTTTGATGCCAATCGTGTCAGATTTTGAAGGAGAACTGCACTGAACCTGTAAGCTATCTTTTTCTCTAGCAACTGTGTTTTCAAATACTGGTGCTGTGGTTCTATCCTTACTGGCCTTTTAGTAACTTAACTTGGTGTTCCTGATTCACATTCTGCTGGTGAGGAGCATTTTAGAGCTGTATGATGTCGTTTATGCCTTCACTAAGCTCTTTCTTTGTTGGCATGGGGCATCCATGTTCTACAGAACCCTGCGGTTGAATGGGACATAACCAACAACATACAGTTCTGAAATGGTACCCACCATCAGAGTGTCAACTTCTGGCGAAACACCCACCGAGTTTGTTAAAAATTCCATAAAGATGTAACTAAAAGTTCCATAAAGATGGAACAGTAGCAGAAAAATTAACAGCAACAAAAAGAAGCCTGTACAGGAATCTATAATCTACTAGTTCATGGTAGTTCTCCTTTAAATGTCTGCACTGTTCATCTTTGTGCAGAGATTGGGAGGAGAGATAGGATTTATGAGCATAGATATACCAGCAACAATCTGTACTTTAGCCTTGTTTAATGGTGCAGAAATATCAGAAAGTTTGTTTTTCAAATTTCTATTTGGCCAGCCCGGTGACGCTGAGGGTTGAAGTGCTGGACGCTACACCTCACACCACACAGGCAACTCAGGCTCGGGAACTAGCTTACATTACTGGGGATCAGCCAGGGGAGAAGGATTGAGCATCCCAGGGACTGTTGTCCTTCTCTGGGGAGGGTGGGGTGGGTACACTGCGGCTCTGTCAGCTCATGGCAGTGACTGGGGGTCACTGCAGCTGCAGGTCAACTTGGGGATGGCATGAGCGGCGTTGGATGTGTGGTGCATGGAAGCACGCACAACAGCATCTTTGACACCATTGCATGCTCATGCCGGGGAGTAAAGGGGTTCTATATGTAAAATACCTCAGCGCACTACATGATGGATGGCCCAGCAGTGCCGTGCCACTCTGATTCAGAATGCTCCTCCTGGATCCTGACCCCCCGGCTTCCACGGTGGTGGGGTACATACCCACCATGATACAGCTGATGTGTGGAATGGAGGAGGGGGTCTAACATGGGGACTTGGAGTGGTGTGGGAGCTGTGTGGCCAGACAGATTGGGGGGACCATAGGTACCACACCCCCCAAGTAATGGAGGAAATAAACAGAATATCAAAAAAAAAAATTCTATTATTATTGTACATTTATTTTTTAAGCAATATTAAAGTGCAAATCCCCTCTCAACACCATTACCCATAATCCTTTAGTCAGTTACTCCCCAGCCCTAAGCCTTCGTTCCCTTCCAGCATTGATTTTCCGTGGTTCCAGTGTAACTGACTAGTCCCATAATGTAAACTGTGTTTACTGAAAAATATCATACATAGCAGTTGTCTTCAATATCTGGGACAGGGACGCCAATATGAACCATAAATCTTTGTGACAACCAAATCTAGATGAAACTAGGAGGGAAGGGCATGCTAACATATTTACAGTATGCTGCAAGACTATACCTAATTCACAGTGTCACCAGCAAAATTAGTGAATGAATGCCAGTATTAAGGGCTTGCAAGTGGCATACCATATACGCAACAACTATTAAGACTGCTAGGCTATGATTTTGTTGACTTGTACCTGCCTTCCCTTCCATGTCGATGCACTTGGAAATAAGCTGCCTATAGCTCTGTGCTCCCCCTAGCCATAGTATTTAAATGAAACAAATACATAAATTAGCTTCTTAACTGGAAGGGCTTTGAAATATCACCACCCCAAGAGGAAGGGAGCAACTTTTATACCCCTCCTCAGATTACTATTCCGATTCTCTCACATTAGCTGTACCAGCAGTTTAGAAACTCAGACCCTCACCATCCAAATATGGGTGAGTTATCACTTCCAGCAGCGCTTGATTTTTATGTCCCTGCTCTAATTACCATACTGTATTCCAGATGCTGTAATTTTAGCTTCACCGCTGGTTTTCTCACACACACACACACACACACACACACACACACACATATACCCTCACCATGCAAATACAGGTGAATAATCCCCCCTTGAGGTGGTGATTTTAAGGCCACTGCTCTGATCACCATACTCTGCTGTGGATGCTCTTACATTACCTGCACCCCCAGTTTGCACAGACCCTCCCCACCCAAATGCAGATTATCAATAGTGGTGTCCCTGAGGGCAGGGGCCTGGGAATCTGTGCACTAACAATGCACACAGGGACAGGAGATTGACATTCACCTTAGCAGACTAAAACCTACAGTTTCCTGCAAAACAGTGACCACATATCACAGAGTTACCAAGCAGGAAGAAGGCGAAAATCATTTGGGGAAAACCACAGAAGCTCTCATGTCTTGCCAGACTACCATGACAGTTTTCTTTGACTGAGTTATAAGTGAATTGGACAGGAGCCAAGCCATGCTATGGATTTGCTCTACTTCAACTTCTGCAAAGCTTTTGACTCGGTGCCTTACAGATGCTTGCTGAAGAAGATGGAAGATTCTGGGTGAAAGATCTGGGTGTGCTAAGGTCATAGTAAACTGTGTAGGTAAATGGCAAAATGGAAAGCAGCAGAGGGTTGTGAGGTCAAATCAGGAGTGGGGGTCATGAGTGTGGTACCACAAGGATCTGTCCTGAGTCCAGCCATCTTTAATATGTTCATTAGTGACACTGTCAAGGGAATCCGGGGCAGGCTGTATCTCTCTCTCTGTGGCAGGGTGAATGGCTATGAGGGAAACAGGGAAATGCAGAGTGACGTACAAAAGCTAGAGGGGTCATCTAAGGTAGGTTTGGTAGCTGGAATTCAATGCTAAAAAGTGCAAAATAATGCACCTAGGGATCAGGAACCCCAGGGCAGAGTACTGGATGGCTAGGGTGAGACTTAGCAGTACAGCTAAGGAACAGGACCTTGGAATCTTCATCAGTGATTTCCTCAAACAACTGAGTCAGTGCAACAAGGCATATAGTAAATCGGGAGGAGACTGGGATGTATTGGAAGGGGTATCGACAGCAGAAGGAAAAAGGTAATACTCCCCTTATATGGATCATTAGTGAGTCAACACCTGGAGTACGACATCCAGTTCTGGAGTCCCCACCTCAGGAAGGATAGAGATAAACTGGACACAGTGCAGCACAGGGTAACATTTATGATTCAGGGCTAACAGGGTAGGTCCTATATGGAGTGCCTCAAGGCACTGCCCATGTACTCACTGAAGACTAGAAGGAGAGGAGAAGATATCAGACTTTCAAGCTCCTAAAAGGAATTGAAAAGGTCAGCTATGGGAAATACCAGTTGGCAGTTATGTGGACATCATTGGAAACTGACAGGAGGGAGTTTCGGAAGGACATGAGGAAGTATTATTTTACATCCACAATTGAGACATAGAGACCCCGGGTTACCAACTGCACAGGAAGGACAGGGCTAAAGGAAGGGGGTGGTGTTGCTTAGTATGTACAGGAGAGGACAGAGTGTAGTGGGTGGTGGGGGGGGTGTAAGCTAGAAGCCCTTTGGGCAAAACTGCAGAATACCAATGGCAGAAGTATTCAAGTGGGAGTGGTGCACAGACTACCTTCATAAAGAACTGATCTAGACAGGAAGCTGACAGAACAGATCAGAAGAGCAGGGGGCAGAGGAAATGTTATAATTCTGGGTGACTTCAATCTGCTGGGAGTAGACTGAAGCACCTCAGCTACCACCTGCAGCAGGGAACAGGTCCTCCTGGATGCTGTCCAGGACCGTTTTCTGACTCAGGGAGTCAAGGAGCCAACATGGGAAGATGCCATATTAGATCTAGTGCTGCCAAATGGGGAGCAAGTCCAGGATTTGGAGGTGAGGGAACCTCTCACAGGTAGTGACCACTGACCAATGTGGTTTTCAATCTGCAAGGGGAAGGAAGCGTCCAGGACTAAAACAAAGGTGGTGGACTTTAGGAAGGCACACTTCAACAAGATGGGGAGCATAGTGATGCAACTCCTGGCAAAGATCTAATCAGGGATGAATATGGACCAAAAATGGACCATCATCAAGATGGAGTTGATTGAGGACACCAACTCTTGTACAAAGGCTTGAAAAAAAGAGTGCCAAACCCAAAGCGCCAAGCTGGTTCAATAGCAAAGTGGCAGAAAAAGTAGGGGATAAGAGGGCAGCCTTCCTGATGTACAAGCATACCGCAAGGGAAGTAGAGAGAGACATTTACACTGAGAAATCAAGAGAAGCAGGCAGGCAGGGAGGTCCGGGTAGCCAAGGCTGAGAAAGAGCTAAGATTGGCACAGAGGATTAAGGAAGGGGAGAAGAACTTCTTCCACTACATTAGGGAGAAAAGAAGTAGAAGGGATGGGATAGCTGACATCAAGAGGGAGGAAGAATGGGTGGAGAAGGGTGGAGAACAAGCGGAGGCACTTAATGAGTACTTCTGCTCTGTCTTCACCAGGGAGGTTAGCGGGCCTATGCCAAAGGGGAGATTGGGATGCCCCTTAAGGGAGGCAAGGAGTATGGGGGGGGGATTGAGGTAGATAGGGTCTTGAGAAGTCTTAAGAAACTGGCAGAGGACTAGGCTCCCAGCCCAGATGGGGTACAGCCAAGTATTCTGAGGGAAAGGATGGGAGATATTGGCAGCACCACTGATGGACCTATTTAATACCTCGCTCGAGGAGGGGTGTGTCCCTCAGGACTGGAGGACAGCTCATGTAGTGCCTGTCCTCAAGTGGCCCTAGAGATGAGCAGGGAAACTACAGGCCAATCAGCTTAACCTCCACAGGGGGTAAGTTAATGGAGGCCACTCTGAAAGAAAGGCTCGTGTCCTTCCTTAAAGAAAATGGTCTCCAGGATGACAGGCAGCATGGATTTGTTAGGGGTGGTCATATCAAACCAACATGGTGGACTTCTTCGACTGGGTTACAAGGACCTAAGGACCTTGGACAAAGGGCTGGCGGTGGATGTACTGTACCTGGACTTCAGCAACACATTTGACTCAGTGCACCATGGCAGGCTGGTCAGCAAGCTGAGGGACCTAGGGGTTGGGGACAAACTGATGAGGTGGGTACAGCACTGGATGATGGACAGGAACCAGAGAAAAGTGGTAGGAGGTAAATTGTCCAGACCTAGGCCTGTGACCAGTGGTGTCCCCACACGGCTTGGTATTGGGACCTGTGTTGTTCAATGTATTTATTGATGACATAGCAGAGGGGTCAAGAGTAAAATCTGTCTGTTTGCAGATGATACTAAGCTCTGTGGGAGGGTGGATACAGAGGAAGGGAGACAGGATCTAAGGGAGGATCTGGCAAAGCTGGAGAACTGGTCTGGCATCAGGCAGTTGGCTCTTAAGGCTAAAAAGTGTAAGGTGATGCACATGGGTGCCAAAAATCCAAATGCCAGTCACTGGCTAGGGGGAGTTCAGGTGACAGTACCTGAAGAGGAGAAGGACCTGGGGGTTATGGTAAGGGGTGACATGAAAACACTCAGTACAGTGCCATAAAGCAGCAGTTACAACAAACAGAATGCTGGGTTGCATTGCCAGGGGAATCATCTCTAGGAGGGAGGAGGTTATTCTGCACTGTACAGGTCACTGGTGAGACCACACCTGGAGTATTGTGTTGTTCTGGTGCCCTTACCTTAAGAAAGATATCAAAATTCTGGTGGTGGTACAGCAGAGAGCAACCAAATTGATCCAGGGCATGGGGGACAAAACATATAAGGAGAGACTGAGGGTGCCGAACATGTACTCTCTGGAGGTCAGAAGAGAGAGGGGATATGATTGAGATCTTCAAGTACCCAAAGGGCATAAATAAGACCAGCACAGAGGGCATCTTTAATCTAAGGAAGGAGGATACAACAAGAGGACATGACCTGAAATTGGTGGGGGGCAGATTCAGGAAGGAAATGAGAAGGCACATCTTCACAGAAAGGGTGGTGAAGGGGTGGAATGAGTTGCCAGAGGATGTAGTGGTGGCAAGGACAGTAACCAGTTTTGAGAGGGGTTGGGACAGGGTGAAGAAGAAGATTAGGTCAACAGGGAACACGAGGGGATGGGGCACAGAAAGGGGGAAGAGAGAGTGGGAGAACAACTCCAGGAGGAGTGGGGGGGCAGTTACTTGGTATAACTAGCTTCACACTCGAGCAGACTCGATAGACCATTATGGCCTGTATCTGCTGACAATTTTGTATGTTCATATAAGGAGTGGTGGAGTTGGGTGAACAGTCTACCAGCTGAAGTGATGGGTGCTAAAACCACTGGTGGTTTCAGGCAAGGTTGGGTTGGAGTGAAGGGTATAATGGTTGCTCGGGAAGCCGGGAAAAGAATGACTGAAGGATGGGGAGGGCTAGAACGCTGGAAGGACAGTAGGTCCCAGGGCTAAATAGGAAACTTGGGCAGATTGGAGGGACTATTGGTCTTTTTCTGATATAATTGCCTATGTTTAACAAATAACATTTTGAAGTTACTCATTTTGGAGTGCTCAGAGCTCTTCTGCTTTCCCACCTGATCCCCACTTCCATTAAATCTCACTGTAATCCACTTTAGTCATGATACACACAGTCTTACCGTATACAAAAAGCTAGCCATTGCTGGACAGTGTTCCAGATAGTTATGTTTCTATATTTGATCATTTGGACTGCATGGTTGAGCTGCTTCCCTTTGGAAAGGCGTCTAAGAAGTACTGGAATTACTGGGTGGAGAATGCTTTGTGTCAGGTGTCTGATGGAAGGCAGTGGGGCCCAGTGGATGTAGCACTGAACTGCTGAACAGGAGCTGAACAAATCTGACTACAGCCAATGATTTACCATGTGCCCTTCAACTAGTCAGGTGGTACTTTCAATTTTTCTAATGTAGCTGTGGAAGAGGACCCCACTGAAAACAAAATGTTAGAATAAATTGCAAAAAAGAATATTTGTTGCAACACTATGGTATCAAGGTTGGCTAACAGAAAACTCCGAAAAGCTACTGACTCTAAACTGCATTGCCTTTTAATGTTTTCTTTTATCTATTGCAATTACAGATCTAGCCAGCAGAAGCCTGCATCTGCATCTCTACCAAGATGGTGGTGGTACACTGCCATACAAGAAGGGACCGCCCCCTCACCAATGAGATGAAGAGCAGCGGCTTGGAGGGAGAGTGGAAAAGTGCACAGATTCTCACTGCTGGAGATCTCTGGACATGAAGGTAGCATGTATAGGTCAGAAGCAGACATGTTTGGTGCGCATCTCCTACTAAGAACTTATTCTACATCAATGAGGCATGCACAGCTCTTGAAACAATGTATTCTGAGCTCTTTCAAATTATTTGCTACTTACACATCTCCCGGTATTCTGGATCTTCCTTCTCTGAGCTCTGCACTGCATCCTGGGCTTCCTTCAGGTTGATATAAAGCTCATGAGTTCTCTCTTCCTCCCGGCGTTTTATCTCCTCCTCCTGTTTCTTTTGCTCCTCTTCCTTCCTCTGTCAAAGAATCACAAGTATCTGTTTACTTAATGCTCTCCAATATCAGCCATTGCATAACAGGAGCAAAGAAAGATCACAAGTATCTGTTTACTTAATGCTCTCCAATATCAGCCACTGCATAACAGGAGCAAAGAAAGATCACAAGTCTCTGTTTACTTAATGCTCTCCCATATCAGCCATTGCATAACAGAAGCAAAGAAAGATTACAAGACATGAAATGCAAGTAAAAAGAAACCATGGCAGAGATGTATGAAATCTGCATACTTGTAAAAAGTGTACTTATATTAATAAATTGATCAATTAATCACTTAGTGTAATAGAACTGTCTAAAAGAAAAGACAGTTGAGCTGATACATACAGTGTTATCCTGTTCGGAATGCTTACATGATAAACACAAGTTGCAGTTCACAGTACAGTACATAAATATACAGTATATCAGTGATCAGAAATAATTCATATACTAATATAGTGATAACACCACAATGGGCAGGATTTCTTTGGTAATGACTGGACCAGGGTAATAAACACCAAAGACCAAAGTCTGAGATGTTTATTAACCCCCCTGGTCCACTCATTACTGAGAAAACCCTGACCACTATGGGCGTTATCACTATTACACTGAAAATTAAAATAAAAAAGCCTAAAATTTGTCTCTGTGGAGCTACAGCATGTATGTGAGAAACCAGGAACTTTCTTACAGACACACGTCTGATTAACTTTCTCGCAGACGCACCTCTGATTTGCTGCTGCACGTTGAAGTGGGAGGGCAGAATGGGCTTGCTGTATGATTGGCTCAGTACATGTAGCAGCCAATCACAATGCAGAGGCTCTGTTCCATTATTATATTTAGCTAATCAGAATGCAGCAACACTGTCCTATTATTCAGGCTACTGTCCAGTTATCACAGAATAATGGGACGGTAACTCTGCATTCTGATTGGCTAAGAGAGATCTTTTGCAGTATAATACACAATCTGATACACATGCAGTGTGCACATGATGCTGGTACTTTATCTAAAAGTCTCCGACAAGCATCGCCCAGGATAGTATAGGGTTCCAAAAGCATCCAAAGTCAATTGGTAATGAATTCCAGCATTCGGGCACTGTATAAGCAAAGCACTGTTTCCAATTTTTTTTTTTTTTTTTTTATTACAATGGGATAATTAAACTTGATTCTAGCAGAAGAGCACAGATTCAGCCTACTATATTCTTGGCTTTAAGAGTTTGGAATTCTGGGAAACACATTAATAATCACCCAGTGTTTTTACAGCTGATATATATATATGATAATGTTTCTTCCAGGGAGGGTAGGGAATTTACTTCACTTTTTTGGCAAAACAGTAATTTGATGAGATGGGTTGGCTGACTTCTCATGTCAAAACATTAAATTTTCTAGACAGTTAAATGGCACAAGGGGCAGAAAACAAGTGCAACCATTCTCCCAACATTGCCTCAATTCCTTTATATTTAAACTTTGTATTTTTTTTTTTTTTTTTTTTAATCAGGAAAGCTACAGTATGCTGAGATAGCTCGTTTCCAAGTGCACTCTGGGGAGTGGATTCCATCAACCTGTTTTATTGACAGGAAGAATGCTAATCATGACCCCAGGGAATAAGTGCCACGGGATCTTAAACTTCTACCTGGCAGTGACAGGCAGAAGGCATCTTGGTTTAATGTGTCATCAAAAGGACAGCACCTCAGCAGTGTAGCATTCCCCCATACTGGCTTATATAACCAACCGTGACACTTCTCGTTCTACTGTTGATCTTCTCTGTCTGCCTGCCTAGAGTCAGCTACCTAGTGTTAATCCACCTGGAGCTGTACTCTGTGCATAGATGTATGTCTGTTGTATGTATGCCTCTAGAATACGCATTCCCTGCACAATGTAGCTGACTGTTAAAACCACTGTTTAAAACCAATGTGTAACCAAATGTAAACGTATTGCACTGTATACCTGTTTTATGTTATTGCTTGATAACCTGAGTGTTATCCTTCACTTTTAACCCATCCCCCCAGGTCACACCGGGAGACGGGCTTCTTTTGCTCAGTGTGCATTTCCTGGCAAAACTATTTCAATAAGTAAATAAATACTGCACTGTCAGCCATGGGTACTATCCCAAGTACCTGATATAAGACTAGAACCCACAGCCTTCAGATCTTCCAACCCCAGAGGTGAGGGTGCTACCTACTGAGCCACTGGCATGGATTATAAACTAACCACTAGTAAAGAATACAGTATCTTTATTCTTATACAGAATAACCACTAGTGTCTTTCGACCATTCCTCACCAAAATGTTTACATTGCTTGAACTTATATTTTGAAAGCCATAACCCTTAAACTGTTAGGCATAGAAATGTTAGTTTTTTTTTCTTTTTCAGATAAAACTGGAGACTAACTGACATGAATAAAAAATAATAAGATTACAAATTTAGTGAAAGATTTTATGTTTTTATATATCAATATATAGTAGCAGCATCAATATCGTATATCAGAATACCAACTTAGCTGACTCCAAGGTTTCATTTTAAGAGTAATTTTCCAGCATTCAACATTCCAAAGCTATCCAATTTTAAAGTAATTATTTTTTTTAACGTCCTTATTTTGGAACTGCTGGGGCTAGAAACTTACTTAGTTGAGACACAGTTTAAAACTGAAAAAATATAGCATGTCAACATGGCTTTTTAATGCCAGTAGCATATGTCAGCACTAGTTGGCTGCACTGACACTGTTACTTGCATGACAGTTTAAAGGAACAAATTTAATAAAAAATAGTCTGAACTTCTCTAAATTGTGGTAAAACTCCTCACTGATTAGTATCTGTGTAGCTTTCAACTTAATTTTCATTCACCTTATGACCTTTCTATCTACCTTTTAGTGGTACCAACTCTTCCTTGCTTTTGCGAGCTATGCCCAAGAAAGCTTTGGATGATAACAAATGGCTGCATACTCTAAGACCGTCTAGTTTGCATCTTACCCGAACAGCACCATATGACTTCACACAGTTCACAGACTTCATCAAGAGACGCTCAGCATCCTTCATTTCCTTCTACAGGATCAAATGCACACAATTTCTTCATCCAAGATCTACAGGCAGACTTTGTGTAGTAAAACAGAGCCACTGTTCTCTAACCATGAGCTAGCAAACAAAGGCAGCCCGTTCCTTGTAAAGCTAGCCAATCTAAAAGAGCACGCTCCATGCAGTCCAAGAACAAGTCCCCGATGAGTTTTGTTTACCATGCAGACATGCCACACACATGTTAACACTCTGGGCCTTTTCACATTCAGTTAAAATGCATACAGATTATTTTGGCCCAAGTGCTGAGTTTCTTTCGATCCCACTGTTGAATTTTAGCAGGGTACCAGGTCATAATCAGCCTGCTGCCAGCACCATTGTTGTTACACTAAATGTGTGCGAATGGTAACTCCACAACCATTTTACACCACCAGAGTTTCTTTTAATATCTTTCAACTTTCCTTACAATTTTTACAATGTATACTGCTTTAGAAGTGTTGTTTTCCATCAGCATAATGTTTCCCCCATTTCACAATATGTTCTTAAATGTTCCTCGTTTAATATTTCCTCACCCACCTCTTAGCATCCTCAGCTGCTGCACAGACTGCTTTCAGGAGAGTCAGAGTGCAGTAAATTTTAGGCGCAACATTTAAGGGCTGCCAGAAGTTGCAGCTGAGATTCCCATGATTGTTGTTGCAAATGCTGCCAACTCAAATACTTTTTCCAGCTTATGATTATATAAATTTTGGCATGTCAGGTTGATTTTCAACCCCTGCGACTGATGACACAAGGGTGGAGTTGTAATCCATTTGCTACTTGCAAATGTGTCTGTATTTAACCCCCTCCAACACACACACACACACACACACACACACACACACACACACACACACACGATATACACACACACACACACACACACACACACATTCTGGTAAAATAAGGCTTTGCAACCCCAAGATTATAGGGTATGGACACCCCAAGGCATATTCCCCATCTTTTCACTGCCTAAGTTTTTTCTCTTTTCCCAACTTGCCTGATGGCAGCCCCTCAGCCACATCATAGTCATGAAAGGCTTATTGGTTATCTACTGTACCACTTTGCCCAGTAGCCGGATAGTGATATGAGGCCAGTCATGTTGGTCATGCATGTGCCTGTGGGGAGTGCCAGCTCAGCTTTGGGCCTGGGCTTTTTCCTCCAGCTCCTGCTTTTCTCCTGAATTATGTCCATGTGCAAAAATGAACACACACATTTGTAGTGGCACATGTGCATGCCTTAACACCTGGGGACTGCCTCTTACCCTTGGTACTGTCCAGATGTGCTGTCTCCTGGCCTCTGCCAGGTGGCAGGTAAAGAGCAGAACACTGTGTCCCCCATCCTTGAGGAAGAAGAGATATCCAGAGGACACTCAATCCCTCATCACCTGGTCAGCCCTCCAGTGACCAGAATCCATTCCCAAACCCAGTTTGCTGGCATAGTGAACCATAGCCCAACTGCACTATTGGGACAGCTCTCTTTACTGCCTTTTAATTCGTTTTTCTGACTATACAGCATGTGTCAACTAGCAGTGTGTGAAAGGTTTTAAACTGCAATTCATGGAGTCTGTAGCAAAGTGCATCAGTTCACGTACGTTTTTGATGCTCAAATTTTGCAATTTACACACCAGCATAGCGCATTTGCAACTTGATGCAAACTGATGTACTTTGCAACAAACATTTGTCACATAGTAGTGAATTTAGTCAATCTGCACAGTATAATCTGTGCAACTGTGGCAAATGAAGTGCCCACTATGCAAAGACTGCACAAAGTGCATCATGAGTGAATTTGCTGCAGTTCGACGGCAAATTTAAAATTTGCAACACTCCTAATACCAAGATTGTAAAATGCAAGGACCAGTCAAGTCCAGGTTTCACCCTACTCACTGGGTCACAACAGTTTCCCCAAGGCAACAGAGTAACTAAACACCTGTCTGATGAACCCCAGACATAGTGACGAATCCTTCCGCACAAGTGTGCGGAGACCTGAACTCACAGCCTACTTGAATGTACAGTACTTGAACACCTACACAGGTAGTGAATGCTGAGACTCCATCCTCAGACTCTCCTAATAGTCAAACTGCAATCAGTTATTTTGCATAATGCCACTTGCCAGACCGTTTTGACATTGACAAGATATCTATTACTGATCAGACATGGAATCTGGTGACATTGGTTAAGTGGTGGAATCCTGGAGTGAAAGTTTCATTGTGAGTGGATTCACAATGATAATGTCACTCAGATGTGAGACAACAAGGGCAAGTAAAAAAGGAATATTGGGTGGGTAAACTGACAACTCAATAGGAGTCCCAACAATTAAAACATAGTGCTGCTTCAAAATAATGTAAAAAGTAATACAGTGGGAGAGAGTGGTGTCTGTGGCCTATGTGCATGAAAATGTTTTTATGGATTTTCAAAGAAAAAAATGTTTGCTTGTTTTTACTTCTGCATGGACAATCACAAGGGATGGACAGGCATAGTGTCTCATCAGAAAGACTATACCTCCTCTGCCTTTCATTAACTTGATTGGAACACATTTTTCAGTGTGGCATAGCTCTGCTAAAGGGATATTGTCATTGTTACTGGTCAGTTATGCCAGTGGCTAATAATGTAGAGTTTATCATTTTTCTTTTAAATAAAATACAAAAACCGCTAAAACCATAAGTATAAGAATCTCCTGATAGACATTTATCAGTGCAACTGTGTGAATAAATCGGAGATGACATTGATACTATACTATTATATGTGTGGTCCACAAATTTATCATTATAATACAGTCATCATTACCCATTTATTCATACAGTTCTGTTGTCATCCACCTCTCTCTGCCAGCCCACCAGCACTTCTCACTGGTACAGATTCCATTAATATTTTCCTAAAGGTAGAATTCACAGTTCTGCTCTGTCAGTGGTCATTACTCCACCCTCCCACTCACCCTGCTAACATCTGCCTGCTCCTAGTCTACTGACTCCCTCTCCTTCAACTGTGAGCTCCATCCTCATCGCTTCTTCTCAGCTCACAAGACCGCAAAAACTACAGAAACAGTTTATGTACAACTGCCAGTCCTGAACTGTGCTTACCAGTGACAAGTCCCATTTATTCGATTCCCAACTCCAACTCACAATCCCTGACTCCAACCCAACACTCACTCAGTACTCCTGCCAACAGCAAAAACCAGGATCAACTAGATGTGCAAATCCAACCATTTTATAAATTAAAAACGTTGACTACTTCTTCAAGCAATGATGACAAGTGGCAATCTGTCTGTCTCACTAAGTGAGAAACAGAGCCTCCATCTTTCTTTTTTGAACTATCCCACCCACATGCAAACTGACAGCCAATCAGAACACGTGATATTAACATGTGGACATGGTGTTCCTAGCAATCACATCCCCATTCTCAGAAACCTGCCATAAATAGTACAAGGGTACACAACACACTAAAAATTTCTCACTATTTCTTAAAAAAAAAAAAGTTGAATTAAATAAAAATAAAGATAGAAAAACTGCAAAAGTAAGCTACAGGCCTATTTCATACTTGAAATATGCAGTGGGGGACAGTTAGATAACTGATTTATCTGTATTTGTGTAGTTTGCCCTCAGCCACTTCACTCATGGTTTACACCACTCATGAGGTTACCTGAGGTCAAACTACACTCATATAGATAAATCTAACTGTCCCCCATTGCATATCCCCTGTTAGGGATGTGGCAAAGTTTTTTTTTTTGCCAGCAAAGTTGTTGCCAAGTCATCAAAATTCGCATTCGCAGAGTTTCACAAAGTTTTCCCTACCATCGGGAACTTCAACTATGCTTGAATCACAAAGTTTTTCAACACAACGTGTGGAATTTCACCCATGAAATGGCCATTCCTGGATGAAGTTTTGCACTTCATGGGCAAAACTTCATACTTTGTGGATCACTCTGACTACACCAATTGTGTTGAATATGCAGATTAATTCACAAAGCAAATTTAGCCACCATCCTCCCTCTCTAGCCCCTGTAAAGTACACCCAAGCATACATAATAAGTGGACAATCCACAAAGTTAGCAATGATGAGCCTGAATCAAGCATATCTTAGCCACACCACTGCACCCCAATGCCTGTCTGCACTGGACACATCCTCAGCCCTTGGCATCTGCGTTCCACTAGTGCTGAACCGTACAGAGAAGCATGGGTTGGCAGAATGGGTCCGGACCATGGGCATCCAAAATTGCTGCACCATGAGTGGATCCCATGACTGTACAGTGAGTAGGGCTTATTGGAATATGGCAGTCCACCAGGACTGCTGTATCCACAATGAAAATTATGTACTTTGTAACAGGAAAAAAATATGGCTGGTGCCCATAATGTTCCCAGCCCACAACAGAGGCTCCTAGGATTGAGGCTGGAAAAAACAGGGATGATCAGGCCCAGAAGTGTCTGTGTGGCCAGGCAAAGGGGGTGTATAGCAACTATTGCTGCCCCTTTGCCAGCCACCCACACCATGCAAGTGTTCTTCTGAATCAGGCACATAACCACCCCTGTATCATGGCTTGCCCCTGTCAATCTGCCTGCATTGCTAGACAAGCAGATTAGGGATCAGGGGTGGACAGGGTATGTGCCAACACTGTGGATGCCAAGGAGTGCTCCAGTGGTGCATGTCTGCACATGAAAGCAACTGCATGACTTGTGGCTGCCTTCTGCATGTGTGGAGGGACTAAGAGCATTTTGAGGATTGGGCCGTAAGGCTAGTGTGGCATCAAGAGTTTCTGGTGGCATATATAAACCATGAGTGCGAAGTGGGGGTGGTTTATTTTATTTTTTTATTTATTCAGGTGTTTCACCAGGAAAGTATACAGAGCAATAAACTGCTCGTTTCCAGATATGTCATTGGGAATAGGGGAAATTGCAGATACAGGTACAGTAGTGCAAAATTACAACGGAATTATTTTTGACAATGTGGTAAAACATAATTCAGATATTACAAAATGCAAAATTGTGAACATAAGTGCAATACAAACAGTAAAGTGTACAGAGTACACTTTACAGAGACCAGAAGCAGTAACAAGAGAACATGAGGGGCAACAGACAAGCAGTAATGCATGGTTACAAAATTAGGAAACAAGGGAAATAAGTTACAAAAAACAAAACAAAATAAAAAACAGGGTGCAGCATGGGTACTGAATTATCAGTTAAAACAGAGTAGAGTGAAATAATCTTGGTAAGTATTTAAGAGATAACTATTGAGTGCGAAGTAGGTCATAGCTAATTGGGCACTGGGGGCATATAGAAGGACCAGAAGCTTTAAGTGGTAAAGAACTCTGATATGATCAGGAGGATTGACATCAGCAAGAATGGGATGAATACACTCAAAGATGATTTATATTTGCCACTGGAGCCCCAAGATGCCATTACAGCCTATATGTACACTTAGGATGTATTTTATTTTTCATGTTTTTCACTTGCTGCCTTCCTGTCCCTGCTTTGTTCTTGGTTTACTTTCACTGTTGGTACCTGAGATAAGAGTGATGAAGAAACCTGCCATTAACAGCCGGATTTTCTGGGAGTCCCTGTGTCATGTGGTGTAGTTTGTCCCACTTTATTACTCTTTCCATGAAGAAGTGCTTGTGGACATCCCTTTTGAATCCCCCACCCTTGCAAGTTTCAGTGGGTTCACCCTCATCCTTGTATTTGAGGTCAAGAAGAAAGGTCCCTTGGCATCCACCCTAATTAACTTACACAAGCACTTGTATGCCTTGATCATGTCACCCCTTTGCCTCCTCTCTTCAGAGGTGTACATGTTCAAGCCTTTCAGCCTTTCTCTGAATATATCTTACCCCCAGGCCATGGACCATCTTGGTAGCTCTAAGCTGTACTGCTTCCACATATTCACAGTTGTTCCTCAGGTGTGAACTCCAGTACCTTGTGCAGTGTTCCAGTATGGTTGCACCAGTGACTTGTATAGTGGGAGGATCACCTCTTGGCTTCTGCTGCTTATCTCCTCCCTGTGTAATGCAGCATCCCATTTGCCTTACCCATTGCTCTAATGCAGTGTGCGGTAGTTTTAAGGCTCTCTGTTATCATGACCCCAAGGTCTTTTTCATCCAAGGTGCTTTCCAGCAACACTACCACTAAGTCCCTTATCTTTCTTACTAGCTTTATGGGACCAAATCAAAGGCCTTGCTAAAATCAAAGTATAATACATTGACTGCCTGTCCTCTGTCTGCTGCCCTTGTCATCTAGTTGACAAATTTGACTGGATTCATCCGGCAAGCCCTACCCCTCTTAAACCCATGTTATCTGGAGTCCTGTAGCTCATTTTCTTCCAAGAAGTCTACTAGTTTGTCCCTTAGTATCCACTCCATAATTTTCCCCAATATAAAGGTCAAGCTGACTGGTCTATAGTTCCCTTGCTTAGCCTTTCCTCCACTGTTCTATGGTAGGACCAGATCCTCTTTCCTCTAGTTCCTTGGGACCACCCAGTGGCGAGCGAGCAGTTGAATATGTCTGCAAGTGGCCCCCCTGTTGCCTCTACTACAGTACCACCTTAAGCATCCTCAAGTGAAAGCCATCAAGTCCCACAGATTTATTTACTTTAAACCCAATAAGATTCTCCAACACACTATTCTCAGTTATTTTGAGCCTGCTACTTTAGTGCTACCTCTTCCTCCTTCCCTTTGCATTCCTGAAGTGGCACACCCTTCCTCCTAGTCAATACTGAACAAAAATATTTGGTTAGTATGTCAGCTTTCCCATTGTCCCCTCCTTCCTTGCTCTTTAGTCTCACAATACTACCTTTGTCCTTGCACTTCTTCTGAATGTACCGGAATGCTTTTTCCCCTTGTTTCACTCGCATTGCCAACTGGAGTTCTGTCTCTGCCTTTGCTTCCCTCACCTTCTTGCTGGTTAAGTTTGGTGCCTTTAGGCACTTCTCCCTATCCTCTTTCCTCCGACTTGTTTTGTACTAAGCTTTCCTTTTGGTTCTTACTGCAATCCTTACTTTTGCCATGAACCACATTCGACTCCTTCTCTTTTTTTCTCTTTGATATCATCCCGACTGAGCTTTCTGCCACCTCTACCATTGCTTTTTACATTCCTCTCATTTTATCTCTGCCCCTTCTATATGTTTTGTATTCTTTTTGCTTTCTTTTAACAGTTCCCTCATTCCATCAAAATAAACCTTTTTAAAGTCCCATGCCCATACCGTGTTTGTCTGTTTGCTGGCCCTGTCTGAATCTCCAGTGTTATTACTCTATGGTCTCTGGAACCAAATGGTTCCAGTGCTGTCACATTTTGTATCCTTTTACTGTTAATGAGCAGTAGATCTAGCAATGCTTCTTTCATTACCGGGCCCTGGACTAGCTGATGTAGGAATGCCTCCTGGCATGCATCCACCAGGAGTTGATTCCTAGTACTTGCTGTAATTGGAACTTTCCGGTCCACATCAGGCATATTGAAGTCCTGCACTACCACCACTTCCCATAAATTGATTGCCATCCTATGTATTTTGCCCCAGTTCCTTGTCCACCCCTTTATTCTTAGCCAGTGATCTTTAGACCTCCCCAGTCATAATTTGTTCTCCATTCCCTATGGCGGCTAACATCCATAGAGTTTCCAGTTTACTTAACTCCCCAGGCTATCTATTTTGGCTGCCTCTAGCCCTTCTTTTACATACAGTGCTGCTCCCCTACCCTTTGCCCAACTTCCTGAACAATAAGTACTCTGGTATGGTCCTATTCCATTTGTGGTTTGAGTTTACCCATGTTTCTGTAACCACCAACATGTAACTCCCGCCAGGTCAAGGCTCCCTTCTGTGACCAACACCGGTAGTTCCAATATTTTGTTGCCAAGAGTCCTTGCATTGCTTCACATCATCTTCCAACATTTATCCCTGCCCCCACCATTTCCCTTAACCTTGGGTATGGTCAATTCTGCAGTAGTGATTTGTTTGTGTAATCTGGTGTATACCATGCCACTCTGATTCCCTCTTCTTAGTAGTTTAAGCTAGCTATGGGCAATGCCCACCTTTCTCCCAAATCCCTCCTGCCCTCATGGAACCAAAATCCCTCCTCCCTGCACCAACCATTTAGCCATGCATTGAACTGAACACATGGAATTGTTCCCTCCGTTTCAGGCATGGTCGCAGTAGAACCCTGGAGAAAGTTACAGACCCTGCTTTCTCCTTTGCAGCATTTCCCAGAGCATAGACATCTGTCTTCACCTGTTCCATACTTTGCCTGCTCAGATTGTTCAGCACATATGCACAATTATATACTTCTGTACACTTCTAGAAGTACCTAAGGTGAGGTCTAATGTGGGGCAAATGTCCTTTGCCACTAACACCCTGTCTTTATGGACAAAAACTCCCACTCACCCTTCAAGACTGCTCCTCACTTTGGGGACTTCAAGAAAGGACTAAATGCCTTATTACTGGAGTGTAACCAATATACCAGCCTTCACTGGCATGTTTTCTCCCCTTGAACATGATTTGCTATTGCAAATGTTCTGTACTTATTTTATGTGTGCTATGCTCAGCCAGCTGCTTATATGATCTCTCAGAATATTGTTGTACTTATCTCATCAACACAAAATGCATGCAGCTTTGCTGCTGAGTCATGAATGCAGATAACACTTTGTAATTCACTGTTGTCTGAAAGTATTAAGTCTGTTCTGAAATGCTTCTATGTAACTAAACTCAGGTCACCCCTGAAAAAGGTATTGTTAGTCTCAGTGGGTCTACCTGGTCAACACAATTCAATAAATAAATAATTAGACCTGGCCTTGCCTCCCCTGTCCTGTGAGAATGACTGCCCTGGCTAGATGTCTGTCTGCTGTTGCTCCAGGGAAACAGATGATCATCTATTTGCCATCAGGCATCAGTCTCAGATCCCTCCCTGTCCTCCTTACAGTTAAATACCCACTATATGTATTTTTATTTATTTATTTCAGTTTAGGATTAATACCTTTGAGTCAAGGACTCGTTTTCAAAGGTCCCAAGTCAGTTAAATGAACAGATACAGACAACATAACACATAGCACAGCCGTGGATTACAAAATAAGGTTACAGAGGGTTGTACATACTTTCAAGTTTAACTAATACGTAGGAGTCTAGGTGTAACCTCCTTGTTACCCGGGGTTACTAGAATCCCAGTAAGACCTAGTGGTAGGCAGGGAAGGCAGCTTGTGAAACTCCAGTTAAATGGGTTTCACACTGTCTCACTCTGTTCTCAGTCTCAGCTGAGACTGAGGGATGACATCACCAATAGAACTATCGCAGCTGCATGAGCCACATTGGAATCTGCAGCAGAGGGAGTTAGTTAGAACGTTGGGAGGTTTTGGAGTCAGAGTCTTCTGTCAGTCTTCAGTGAGTGTGTGTGAAGTTGGGAGCTTGCTGAGAAAGCAGCTCAGTGAAGGCTCTAGGAGCCTCAGCCCTGACAGAGAGCTACTTTTAAGTAATAGGGTGTGTGTCTCCACCTTAAAGAGAGACACAAAAGATAACTGAAGTGGTGGAGACTGCTGTTTTCGGGTCTCAGTGTCCCCTCCCTTTGGGGAAGGAAAGGTTTCCCTGCAGATTCCTGGGGCAACCCCGTAGTTCTGCTTGTGAAGGAAAAGCTGCCTATGTGTTCTAGTGTTTATTTGGGAGAACAAGAAGATTTGTGAGTCGCCTGTGGGGCACCTGCAATGTGAGGGTGAGTGTCTGCTCTTGCTAAAAGGTCCTATGTTTTTCACCCTGGGACTTGTGTGACAATGTGGGGATTGGACTACTAAATATTGGGAAGCCTAGAGTAATGGGCTAAGCAAAGTAAAAGTAGGTTCAAGTCCAGAGCTTGTTGGGATGTACAGGAGATGTGACAGATGTCTACCCAGAATCAACATTTGAAAGTTCAGTAAAGAAATTGTTCAGTTTCCAGAGAAATGGCCGGGTATGGGCTGTGGGAGCTGGAGGTGGGTGGCCCCCCATCTTTAGTGACCAGGTCCACCTCTACGGATTTCTTCTGTGGATTTCTACTTTACCTCAGGCACTTGGCCAGTGATGGGGGAAGTACCCAGATGTGGGATTGTAAGGAGAATTCTCTCTAGGAGTTGAAGACTCTAGTGTGGTTTTGGGAGCCACAACAGGATAATTGGTTCATTCCTCAAATGGACCGTGAATTGGATAATTGGTTCATTCCTCAAATGGACCGTGGATCAAGTGGCCAGCTGGGGAGCCGGGCCAGTGGGGAAAACCCAAGTAGTGTACAAGTCGGGCTGTGTACCCAAAGCTGCGTGCAAGTCCGGGCTGTGTGCCTGGTGGGTTTAGAGCCTGAGGGCTGGAAATGGTGATAAAGTGTTCTATTGTCTCTAATCTGTATTACCAGGAAATGTAGCCCCGTGGTGGTCTGTCTATGCTTTGTTTGTTCAGCTTGGATGTGAATAAAAGCCACACTGAAGAATCCCATTCCTGGTTCTGGACATTACAGTTACTGCTTCCTGTGTTCGGATTTACTTGGGTTCCCCTGTGCAGAGTAGCCAAACCTAGGTCCCCAGTGCCGAGTAACCTCATCCTCCCCGGACCCAGTCCCCACCAGGTACTGCTGTCAGCTTCAACAGTATGCCACCTGTCATTTTGCTAAAAAGGCAGGGGTGAGGGGTTACAAAAATGGAGGCACTGCTTTCGATTTTGTTCTGGGAAGGAAGGTGCTTGGGCAAGGGGGCTAGCGTTTTGGCTATCTGGCAGTGGGTAGCCCAAAAAGCTGAAGCAAGTAACTAGTGTGTGTTGCTGTGTGCTGTGGATCTTATGCTGCTGTTTAAAATTGCCAACTGTTTACCAAGGAGCAGTAAAGCCAAAGAGTGTGCCCTTGTTCCGTTTCAAATTGTTTACAGTGTTTTTGCCTACTTTAAAAATGAACTGTGGTAAAGAAAAGTGTGGAAGACTAGGGGTAGCAACAGGAAAATTGTGCCCTGGATGTTTGAAAAGCTTTTAAAAATAAACTGTGGTGAAGAAAAGTGTGGAAGACTAGGGGTAGCAACAGGAAAATTGTGCCCTGGATGTTGGAAATGCTTTCTGAGAGACTTGCAGGTGTAATAGCTATGTTAAATGGCTGAAATGGGCTCCCACCGTGAAGTCACTTAGGAAAAAAAAAAAAAGTTGCATTCTGCAGTTTAAATTTTCCTGCTCGACGATCGCCATGAGAAAAGCCCTCGCGAGGAAGAAGAGGCTCATTTGCATGACATCGTGTGATTGGTCAGGCTGAGATCAGTCCCGCCCCTCAGCCAGCTCTACAGAGACTGCCCCAGTATTTGAGAGGGAGTGTGAGTGGAGTGCGTGTACTGGCTAGTGGAGGAGCATCGCAGAGTGTTAAAATCGATGTAAACTTTGTAAAAATTGACTTTCTAGTTTAAAATTGGGCACAACCCACTAATCGATCATCGGAATTGCAAGTTTGGTGGTCGAAAAAATGATCGGTAAGACTGCCCGCCCGTTTCTGTTCTGAGGCCTCCAAGAGCTGGCTGCAGGCTGTTTTTCCTCATCGCAGCAAACTGCTACTGATAGCAGTAAGTAACAACCTAAAAACTGCTCAAACAGTAATTTTCTGCCCTATGCCATATAAATGTGTGTGTAGCAGTGTAGTCGCTTTGCAAGTAATGACTGTGTCAAGTCCTGCCAGCAAGTGCTAGTCTGTTAAGCCATTGACTATGTGCATGGTAATGAATTCAGCCTCAGTTTAAGGTTTAAAGCCAGAGAGAGACTGAGTTGTAGCCAATGTGCAGCACTATTTATATAGGCAATCCTGTGCTAAAAACCTGAAGCTGTAAGGGACTGTAAATCAAAGAAATGTTTCCAGCATGTAAAAAATCCATGGAAAATCCTGTAAATGTGTTTAAAGCAAGAACAGAGCAAGTTGTGCAGTCTGAGCAAAAGTTATCAGTAGTTTGTGTAAATCAGGTGCGCAGTGGCTTGACCTAGATTCTGAATGTTGATGCACAGGAGTGCTGCCGCCGCCATTACAGGGTGGGGTAGTAAAGTAAACACAGCAGCAGAGGAGCCATTTTACTACTAAAGGGTGTGTTCAATAAAGTGGGACTTTCAGTTGCAGTGAACGTTTGTTTGTTTTTCTGCAGTTATGGCCTCAGGACCAGCTCGTTACCCGGATCATGCCCAGGTTGCAGTAATAGCAGCAGTAAATAGACTGAGGGATACTGAAAAGTGGTGCTATGGAGGGCAACTGCCTCCTCATGTGGCAATTCCTGGTTTTCCAGTGCATGTATGTCAAATATGCTTGACAGCTGGAAGAGACGTCTTCATGATTCCTCACTGTGCTGGATGCCTAGAAAAATATGGCTTGTATAAAGCGCCTCCAATCTGTTTGGCTCCCATGTGGACAAAGGTTCAGGAATCTGCAGTTGGCAGCACACAGTACCAGGTGAAGCCTGTGGAGGAAGGCCACTCGGGGGAGTGTGGCACAAAGCTAGAGGGTGCAGAGTTAGAGACAGAACCAGAAGTTGAAGTTTTGGATGCTGGATCCCAGAAGGAAAGTTCAGATAAAGCATCAATAGACCCCTGGAGCGGGGAAGGGGCCCTAGCCCAAGTCTCTTAGGTGAAGATGAGATGCGGGAGGCCTTTGAGTGGGAGGTGTTGACCTCTGCACCTAGTGATGAGTGGATAGTCTCCGGAGTGAGGACGACTGCTCACTCCTGGGCTCAGATCCTCAGTGAAGAGGAAGATGAGGGGGAACCTATGTGGATTTGTGAAAAAGGAATGGGTAAACAGCCTCAAGATCTTGCCTCGGAGGAATGTATGAAAGAGAGTGGTGATACCACTGCCCTGGCTTTGCAAGAGGAAGAAGTCAGGGATCCATTTCTAATTTGTTTAAGGATGCGTAGCTGGCAGAACCAGGACTGGCCACCCCCAAGCCAGGCCAGCAGTCTCAGATTGACCAAAGCAAGTAAAGAGGAGAGACTGGTTCATAGGAAGGCAAATGAGATCTATGGTATGACCTTTCCTACCTTTCGTTGGAAAGTCTAGGAGGAGATTGAGAACAGCAGGAAATCCTGGATCTGGGATGAAGCCATGAAAAGTGTGCATCCTGGGGCCAACAAGCATGTAAAGAACAGACTGTTTCAAGAGAAGTATACCCAGTGGAAGAGAGGCAGGACACTGTTTATAGACAGGGTGAGAATAGTGGATGGAGAGGGACATGAAATCTCTCACTGTGTGAATTATGTGCACCCAGATGGGGTAATAATTCAAGCTTCTGACCTCCGGTACTATTGGCCTCAGTGCAAGGACCTCCCAGCAAATGTGCCCGTGCCCACTAAATGGAAAGCCGAGCAGTGGTAGTCAATACTGCCATACCGGACTGTGAAGTGACTTTATTGATCTGCCAATATGAACATCCAGGACTAAGGTGCCCCACATTCATCAGTCTACAGTGTACTGGCCTTTCCAGAAATCATCGACTGGCCCACCAGATGACTTCAGATACAGAGAGGACACCAGCCCAGCTGTATCCTGTTCATCGCCTGGTAATCAGATGACGTCAGACCAGCTGTTTTCTTTTTTGTTCCTGTTCTAAGGTTCCATCTCCAGAGATGACATCAACCCAGCAGTTCCCAGATGTGCCCTCCTGTGGTTCCCGTAAGATGTCCGCCCAGCTGTATCAGAAGAAATGCTGCCAGGGAGAGTCTTATTCAGAGGTGCAGGTCAGTGCCTAATTTCCATTCTACAAGTGGCTGGTAAGTCCGAACTTTTCTATCTTTATGACATTGCAGTATACACCCTACACTAGCAGACTTCAAAATGTGAGAACTGTCTGCAAAGACTCTCCTCTTTGGGACTTTGGCCTGTTAGAACTGTGCTTCACTGGGCTCCGGCCCAGGAGAGACTTTATTGGACTAGCCTTCGGGCATTGTGGTCACTAGTTGGGACTTTTAGGGCACTCCATCCCCTCAAATGTGTATTGTAAATAATGTCATTGTTTTCTAATGTAAATACTGTTTTTCTACCTTCTTTTCTAAAAAAAAATCTTTCTGGGATTTTTCAGTGTTTTGATGGTAGGGGTTTGGGTAGACTGTGTATGCAGATTAGGAGGAGTGTGTGTTGTCTTTCTTTTTCTTACAGGTGTTCCTGGGAAGACAGAAGAGAAGACAAGAAGAGAGGAGGGGCTCATCGGAGTTCTTCACTAGTACTTTAGTGTGTAGAAATTTAAAGTACTGTGGTGTTATTGTTGTTGTTACTGTATTGACCCTTTCCTTCCACAGGTGTGGTTGTGGGGGTAGGGAGGAGGCAGTAAACTGGTATAAAATGTGGTATTTTAATGGTGTGTGGTTGCAGGTTGCCCAAGGTCAGCGAGGTGCCTGGATTGTTTTTGGTTTGGAGATATTAGGTTAGAAGCAGGGTTTTCCCTAGAGGGTTAGGCAGGCTGTGGTCCTGAATGGCCATTGGGACCACAGTGCTGATCTATCAGGGCTATGCTCTGGATAGTTCTACCAGATCCACTAGGCATCCATAGTAAATGGATAGAGTATTTGCTGATATGTCAGCTAAAGGCCTCTAGGCCCTTAGTGTTCCCTGCCTGTGCTTGCACATGGTAGGAGGGGGCCTGATCACCCCCCTCCGCAGGTAGCACAGAGGGTGGGATGGCCTAAGGCCGGGTAAATAATGACTGCAGACAGTCATTTTCCTGGTCAAGGGCTAGTGTAACCCATTTGTTACCCGGGTTACTAGAATCCCAGTAAGACCTAGTGGTAGGCAGGGAAGGCAGCTTATGAAACTCCAGTTAAATGGGTTTCACACTGTCTCACTCTGTTCTCAGTCTCAGCTGAGACTGAGGGATGACATCACCAATAGAACTATCGCAGCTTCATGAGCCACATTGGAATCTGCAGCAGAGGGAGTTAGTTAGAACGTTGGGAGGTTTTGGAGTCAGAGTCTTCAGTCAGTCTTCAGTGAGTGTGTGTGAAGTTGGGAGCTTGCTGAGAAAGCAGCTGAGTGAAGGCTCTAGGAGTCTCAGCCCTGACAGAGGGCTACTTTTAAGTAATAGGGTGTGTCTCCACCTTAAAGAGAGACACAAAAGATAACTGAAGTGGTGGAGACCACTGTTTTCCGGTCTCAGTGTCCCCTTCCTTCGGGGGGGCAGGAAAGATTTCTCTGCAGATTCCTGGGGCAACCCCCTAGTTCTGCTTGTGAAGGAAAAGCTGCCTATGTGTTCCAGTGTTTATTTGGGAGAACAAGAAGATTTGTGAGTTGCCTGTGGGGCACCTGCAATGTGAGGGTGAGTGTCTGCTCTTGCTAAAAGAGCCTTTGCTTTTCACCCTGGAACTTGTGTGACAATGTGGGGATTAAACTACTAAATATTGGGAAACCTAGAGTAATGGGCTAAGCAAAGTAAAAGTAGGTTCAAGTCCAGAGCTTGTTGGGATGTACAGGAGATGTGACAGACATCTACCCAGAATCTACATTTGAAAGTTCAGTAAAGGAATTGTTCAGTTTCCAGAGAAATGGCTGGGTATGGGCTGTGGGAGCTGGAGGCTGGTGGCCCCCCATCTTTAGTGACCAGGTCCACCTCTACGGATTTCTACTCTATTGTGGTTTGGGGACCCACAACAGGATAATTGGTTCATTCCTCAAATGGACCATGAATTGGATAATTGGTTCATTCCTCAAATGGACTGTGGATCAAGTGGCCGACGGGGGAGCCGGGCCAGTGGGGAAAACCCAAGTAGTGTACAAGTCGGGCTGTGTACCCAAAGCTGTGTGCCTGGTGGGTTTAGAGCCTGAGGGCTGGAAATGGTGATAAAGTGTTCTGTTGTCTCTAATCTGCATTACCAGGAAATGTAGCCCTGTGGGGGTCAGTCTATGCTTTGTTTGTTCAGCTTGGATGTGAATAAAAGCCACACTGAAGAATCCCATTCCTGGTTCTGGACATTACAGTTATTGCTTCCTGTGTTCGGATTTACTTGGGTACCCCTGTGCAGAGTAACCAAACCTAGGTCCCCTGTGCAGAGTAACCTCATCCTCCCCTGACCCAGTCCCCACCAGGTACTGCTGTCAGCTTCAACAGCATGCCACCTGTCGTTTTGCTAAAAAGGCAGGGGTGAGGGGTTACATAGGTTTCACTAGTACATAGGAGTTTAACATTGTAAGTAACAGTACTAAGTGTGGGCATAGTGGTGTTAGAAACAGGAAAAAGGGGGAGAGGTCAGGGATTGAGCCTCTGCTGGGTAGTACAGGGGGCAAGCGGGGGGTGGGGCATGGACGGTTGCCAGAGTGGTAGGCTGAGCTCACCAGTGGTGAGTGGGGTGAGAATGGGGGCAGGGGACAGCCCAAGGTAGGCATTGTCAGATGTTCATGTATGTAGTAGATGGAGTTGGGTGGCCTGTGTGGGGGTGTATCTTTCTCTTTTCCCCTCTGGGGCTCAACACACTCCCTGGCATGGTTTTCGGATGTGCCTGCTTGGCATGCTGGTTCCTTCCTCCCTTGTGAGGGGAGTTGAGGGACCTCTAGTTAGAATAGGGTGAACCTCTTGTGGGTGAACAGCCTTTTTTCCTTAGGACTGGACTCCTTTCCATCTTCCCTTCCTCCTTCTCACTACTTTCCCACTGTTGTACAGTCCAAGGGTGTAGACAGGCATACTTACTGTACACATTTGTGTAGAGTTTTGTTGAGTGCCTGTCATAAACCATATGCTTTTCTGTTAACATTTTCATTCTAAATCTGTAGTATTTGGGTTAGTGTAGGCCCCTGAGGAGTGTCTATGTTTAGACTGCTATTGCTTAGGAGACAGATATATGTATAACCTCTTTAGAGATTAAAGGAATCATCTGACAACAATCTGACTTGTTTGGAAGGAATGTGTACATTTTTTAATGGGGGTGTAATTGTTGGAGATTGTGTACAGTCCTCTTCTTCCTGGGCCTGGAATGGCCTAGGACATGGTTATAGCAGTCATGTTCTAAGGCTTTAGCTCTCAAATGGCCTATTACAGCTCTTGCTGCTTCCTGTTCAACCCTTGTTGCTTGGAACCTTCAACTGAGACACTGAACAAACTCCAAGAGCCCTCTCTGAGCCACCACTTTCCCACACCCCCTGCACTCACCTCATATACAAGCAATGTTTCCCCCTGCACCCTTGTGTGTTTTGAACTGGATGTGGCAGTGTTGCATTATTATTCAAAAGCAATCGGAAAATAAATCATATCCTCATATTTATTGCCTTCATATGGGATACGTACAAGTTGTAGTTTGATCTTTGTATTAGTAAGAACTATCAAAACTGGCTTAAGTCATCCGAAACACTGATAGTGACTCTTTGGAAACTTAAGACATTTGCTGTAGAGCCTCGAAAAAATCTGTGTAGAATCAGATATGGAACAGAGAGCTAGTAATCATCTAGGGCTGTAACTGTAAATATCCCCCAGTAAAACATTGTCAAGTCCCTGTTAGCTTTTTCATATTTAAAAACATGGGCCATTAATGCTTAATTTACTCCCATTCAGTACTTTCACATGCCATTTCATAATTGCACTCCAGTTCCATGACTCTGACCTTATTCACACTGCACACTGTAGTTCTATAACACCAGACCTGCCATCCCCTGAAGCCTTGCTGTAAGAATTCTGCTGTATGTCACTCAGCAATTAATGTCATAAAAAAGTGTTGACAGCAAAGCTACAAGTAAATGTGAATTAACACCTACACTACATTGAAAGGCTTGATACAATTGTACAGTGAAGCGAAAAAAACAACACAACGTGAGAGTCCGTTTAATATTTAATATTAGGGAAAGACTTGGGCATTACTAGCTTAATCAAACAGTACAAGTGTTGCAAGTTAGCAATAAAAGGTGCATTAAAACTTTTTGATGAACATGGCAGGGGTGCTGAGAGGCATCAGGAATAACCAATTATTTTATACCATTCATGCACACCAGGGAGTGTGTTACTGTGAAAAACATTTATGTAAAAAACATTCATGACATAGCCAACGTATTGTACCTTATAAACCTCTTCTGCAGTGTTGGAATTACATGGGGACTTGCCATGGCTCAGTCCCACTAGCTCTGAAGTGAGCCCCAGTAGCTTACACATCACTACTATTGACTTATAATGGGAAGAAGGGCTCAATTTAGAGAGAGTGCCATTATGGGCCCCCATAACTCCCAACGCTCGTGAAGTGTAATTACAACACTGCTCTTCTGGCAACCAGTCTGGAAATGATCACATTTGGATATAGTGTGGAAGGAGCTGCCTCCAACACACTGTACTGTGTAGAGAAACTAGAAATGCCAAAGCTGACTTGAACCATTAAATATTAACATGCAGTCAGTTGGAGGAGTCAACAATGTATTCTAATAGGATTTCAATGAAACCCGAGCCAGAAAGCCTGCATTTTTCAGAGTTCAGAATGACTGTTATTACATGGTTTTACGTATCCCTGTCAGCACACTGGTGGCTAGGAATTACAGTGTTGCAAGGTCAGCCCTGGTTATATGGTCTCTGCCAGCAGGCAAGCTCTGTTAGTGACTTGAAAGCATAATTACATGAAGTTTATTGCTCTAGTTCTTGTTCTCCTGATTGACTGTATACAGGATTCCTCCACCCCATTCACAGGAGCTCGGGGGGAGGGGGGTGCTGTTACCTCCACATACTGGAGCCTTACCAGCATACTGTAGGCAAATTATCCAGCAGTATTAGTCAGTTTTGCCCAGCTACAACCACAGATGCTGCATTATAACAGAAAGTTTAGATGGAACACATTGCTGTCTTGCCTTGGATCACTAACCAACTTAGACATTAATATATAATAGGATTGGCAACTTTCATATGTCATCTGTAAGTCAGGACTTTGCAGAATTAAAAAATATACAAATGTTGAGCGCAGACTGCAATTTATTTTGCTGGACCAGCCATTTCCATTTTCCCCACTCATTTTTGTCCCCTGTCCCTCTCTCCAGCATTGATTCAGCAGAAAAGCACAGTTCCGTGTATTGCCTGACTTTGACCACAAGAGGCACAGTTCAGTGGTCTCTTCTCTTTACTTGTTGCTGAGTCACAGCGGTTGTAGGAGGACACCTCAAACCCTCTTCTCTCTTCAGAAAGTGAGAGGTGAGTAGAGCTTGGGGGGGCTCCTCATTGCCCCTCCATGGGGGGGGATCCATGGGGAAATAGGGGTTGCAAACCTGATAACAGGGTACGAGGCTGGGCAGGTGGCTAGGATGGTTGCCGACCTGGGACCCGGGGAGAAATAGAACAACCAAAAAAAAAAAAAAAAAGAAAGTGAGAGCATCATCTCTATTACAGTATACCCAGCCATGGCTGGCCCAATGTTGAGAAGACCCAAAGTGACTTGTGAACCTGAATAAGAATTGCTGGCCTGGACCAGAGCAGATTGTGCAAGTTACAAACAGAACAAAATACAGCAAAGGATTTTTTTTTTTTTTTTTTTTTTTTTAAGTAGTACTTGCCATAAATTTGTACCTAAATGTAGCCAATAGAGTGAATCCTGTATTTCCCATACTTTTTGGTTTTTCTTTTCATTTTTATTATGTTTGCTTGCACGCATGTGCAAGAAACATAGTGCCATCATCGGAGTTTTCGGAGGTGTGTCAGCCCTCTTCCAATTCAGTCAGTGTGTTTGCAGGCATGGCCGCAGTTCTCCAATGCCTGCTGGAGCTGTCTATGACAGCTCCAAAGTGCTTGGCATACGGTTGAAAGGAGAGCTACGCTTCGGTGAGCAGCGATCAGATATCGCCTGCTCATGCGCAGCTCCCACACACACACTGCTGCTGCTCCCTCACCGCACACACTGTGTATAGCTGATGGGGTGCCAATCCCCAGCTATGCTGTGCCCCCAAACACACAGTTTCATATGCCCGCAGCTAGGTGCCCACCCCAATGGCTACGATAACATAACTTGACGGGGTGCCCAATCCCCGTCGTCCCTGTCCTCCCCATACTGGGTGCCACGGCTGGGAGCCCACCCAGCTTGGCAACAGATGCCATGGCCGACGGGGTGCCCAATCCCCAGTTGGCTCCACGCCCCCTAGACATCCTTCTGCCACACTGGGGCACACCCCAGCATGGCAAGCGTCCCGCGTTGTCTTTTAAAAAAAAAAAACTGTAAAGAAAAAATGGTCCCGTAGTCTCCTGCCCCGCCTCCTCCACCCCCACCCCATACTTACCTCCGAGTCCGCGCACAATCTTCGTGGACCAGGAACATGTCTGCACCCTTCAAAGCCGACCGCGAACTGAGCAAATGCCGGTTAGCTGTATAATGGGATAGATAGGGTTTTTTCAACTTTGTTGCATATCTCAGACATTTTTTTGGAATTTTTGCACCAAATTTTCAACATGTGATTTTTGGGACCCCTCCTCATGAATTCCTGCACTGTCATGGCGTTACTCAGGCCCGAAGGGTGATTTCGCAGCCACTGCGCGATATCACCTTTCCAGAATGATTAGTGAAACGACACTGCCAGTGTTCATAAGGTGGGCTCTCAAAAAGCCTATTTAGAAAATTTGGTGGAAAAATTCCTAAAAATGACTGTTTTACGAGCGTGCATTGCGAAGTTCCTATGCACGCTTGTAAGTTTGCGAAATTTCAATATTTTCACTCCAGATTTTCAACATTGCCATTTTGCCACACCTCCTTATGAGCAGTTCAGCTGTCATTTTTCACATCTCACCCAAAATGTGTTTCCGTCCATGTAGTGCACAATGGTGCAGTCGGTGTGCGAAATCAATGTACGGGACACATTAAGAAAATCACAGTGAAACTGTTCATGAGCAGAGGTCTTAAAATGGCTTTGTTGAAAATTTGGTAAAAATATTCCTAAAAATGACTGTTTTACGAGCGTGCGATGCAGAGTTCCTAAGCACGCTTATAAGTTCGCACATTTTCAACATTTTCACTCCAGATTTTCAACATTGCCATTTTACCACATCTCGTTATGAGCAGCACAGTTGTCATTTTTCACATCTCGTCCACAATGTGTTTCTGCCCATGTAGCGTACAATGGCACAGTCGGTGTGCTAAATCAATGTATGGGACACATTAAGAAAGTCACAGTGACACTGGTCATGAGCAGAGGTGTTAAAATAGCTATGTTGAAAATTTGGTGAAAAAATTCCCCAAAATGACTATTTTAGGAGCTCACGTTGCACAGTTCCTACGCACGCTGGCAAATTTGCGAATTTGTAATATTTGCACACCAGATTTTCAACAGTGCCATTTTACCGCACTTCCTTATGAGCAGTACAGCTACCATTTTTCACATCTTGCCCCAAATGTGTTTCCGCACATGTAACACACAATGGTACAGTCGGTGTGAGAAAAAAATGTTTGGGACAGATAAAGAAAATCACAGTGACACTGGTCATGAGCAGAGGTCTTAAAATGGCTATGATGAAAATTTGGTGACAAAACTCCATAAAATGACCATGTTACGAGTGAGCATTGCGCAGTTTCATCGCACCCTTGTAAGTTCATGAATTTGTAATATTTTCAGTCCAGATTTTCATCAGTGGCATTTTTCCACACCTCCTTATGAACAGTACAGCTGTCATTTTCCACAACATGGCCGAAATGTGTTTTCTCACTTTCAGCACAGAAGTGCGTGGTCGCTGTGGGAAATCATTGTTCGGGACAGATAAAGAAAATCTCACTGACACTGTTCATGATTGGAGGTCCCAAAATGCCTGTGTTAATCTGCTGTAAAAAATCCCCAAACTAGTTACATTACGGGTGTGCGTTGCACAGTTTCTATGCACGCTCATGACTTCACCATTTTTTTTTTTTTTTTTTTTAAGATTTTCACAGCAGATTTTCAACATTGCCATTTTGGCACCTCCCATGAACAGTACCGCTGTCATTTTTCACATCCTGATCGGAATGCATTTTTGCACCTGTGGTGCCAAATGCCATAGTCACTGTGCAAAGCAGTTTTCAGCTAACAAACTGATATTGCCACTGTTCATGAGGTTGGGGTCACAAAAAAAACATGTTGAAAATTTGGAGTGAAAATACCAACGAATGCCTGAGGCGTTAGGGTTTCCAACCATAAAGCCCCGCCCTGTAGAGAATGACGGGCATTAGGGGTGTAACTTGGGATTCTTGCCCGTCATGCTCATACCATTCCACCCCCACCCACACCCTGCAGCCACTGAGAGGCATCAAGGTGTACCTCAGACTCTTTGGGCCCAAACTTCACCCCATTCTCCTATACTGCACCCATCTCACCGTATTTCCTGATGGAATGGGGTGCGCATAAGGGCCAAAGACCCCAAGGCACACCGTGACACTTGTCAGTGTCTGCAGGGTAGGGTGTGGTGAAATGGCGTGATCATTATGCCTGACGACCCAAAGGCACACCCCAATGCCTGTCACTCTCTGCAGGGTGGTGGTGGGGTTGGCTTCAGTTCAATACTTCGCTGCCATTCCTATTATGCAGCTCTGTAACTTCTACACTACCAATGCCAATGCCAGCAAGCAAACATTCGGCATTGGCAAATGCTTGCTATAGCTTTGCTTTTGTACATAAAGAAGGCAATCAGTGATCCCTGGCAGGACAACAGAATGATAGTACACACAACATCCTGACTGTAGCCCTGACTTATCCCATGAAGCATTCCTGAGATGATAGCTATGCTACTGTAGGCAAACGGCCTTGATTATTTTATTTCATGGAGAGACAAGACCTATCCTGGATGCTTCCTGTACTCTCACATCTTGTAGGTAGTCATCTCTGACTTTTGTTCCCAACCCAACAGCAACATGAAGCAACCAACCCCTGAGCTACTAGATTCAGAGTTGAAACGCTGACATATTAAGGAACTAGGGTTCATGGTCAAGGAACACCTACACCTAATTACCTTAAAATATCTGGAGGAGAGGAGGGAGAGAGGGGATATGATAGAGACATACAAGTATCTTACAGGGAGGAACAGGGTGCAGGAAAGCACTATTTTTAAGCAAAAAAGATGTTCCAGGACTAGAGGGCATGGGATGAAGTTGGAGGGAGGACAATTCAGAGGAAACATGAAAAAGAATTTCTTCATAGAACGGGTGGTGGACAAGTGGAACACCCTGCCAGAGGAAGTGGTGGGGGCTGAAACAATCACGGGATTTAAGAATGCATGGAATAGACATAAAGGAATTCTGGAGGTCAGGGGTAAGGTGCAACAGACTTCTAGGAAAACAAACTGAACTTGCAAGCTCAAATGGGCAGATCTTATCTGCTGACACTGTCTATGTATCTATGTATCTATGTATCTGCTACTGATGACCGCATGGTAGAGTCAGTGTTGTTTGTAGCCTAGTTCTTTTTCTTTTCATATATTTTTAAACTGATTAAAAAAAGGCACTCCACACTTTGGGGTGCTAAGTAATCACCAGTTGCGTCTTGTTGAACACTGCCAACATTTTTACATTTGTAAACAGAATATTTTCTACAACTGGAGGGAACTCCCATTAACCATTTCTCTCTCTTATGCAGAACAAAATATACAATGACTTTAGATTTTCAAAAAGAATAGGCCTGAATGAGCTCTCCAAGCACCTCCCACTGCAAATGCTTTCTTTGTTCCTGTTAAAACATCACACATTTAGATTAACACCCAGTCTTCTAACTTGGCTCTTTTCCTCTTTTGGATACCACATCTTTGTATGACTGACAGTTTTCTAATTTGGCTGCTGTTGCACATTGTGAACATTTTTTGATCAGATGCCATGCCTTTAATTAAGCTTACAAAATCCACTGCTGCCTACTAAGATTTGAAATCTGATCTTCTGGGAAAATGACAGATGTACTGGGCCACAAAGCTACAATAAGAGTAGGCAGCCTGGAATAAAGGTCAAATCGTAGCTTATGAAAAAGGTGACAAGATTTGCATGCACCATGTGGAAATGTTTCTGAAAATCCCCATCTCGGTACCACTGAAGAAGAAATAGGAAAATAAATAACTTTGCATTCACATTTTACTCTCTTTCAGACTACCATTCTAACACCATGCTTCCATGGATCACCAGTCTAATGAAAATTAACTTTTAATTTAATTTTTTTTTATTTTTTAAGAGTACTAAGTCACTATCAGGAACTGAACCTTAGTCTATATCTGAAAATACAAAAATTATACAATGGGCAGAAAAAAAAATAGAATCCTGCATTTTGATTGGCTGGCTGGCACCTTTTCAGCATTGTAAATCCTCCAGTGTACCCACTGGAAAAGGTGCTAGCCACCACTCGGCCGCATCAGGAACTCCCTAGCAAATCCCTCCATTCCTCGTAAACACACCACTGCCGAGCACATGGATGGATGGTAGATTACCTAGTCGTTAACCCGACATCCCATACTCCGTCAGACTGTCACTAGCCTCAAAACTTAAAAAAAAACAACTGCTGCACCATTCAGGAAAAGCGATGCACCCAAAAGAAAAAAAAAGAAAACAAAATGCAGTTCATTCTCTCAACAGCAAAGAAGCTGAAAAAGTTAGTAACGGTAGGGGTGGCAATCAGCGATCCTCCGGCACATGCATAGAACTCACAAAAAAATCCAAGCAGTGTATCCACAGTAAAAAAAACAAACGAGCAGCAAGTTTAAAAATGAACGGATGTTTTAAATATTTTTTTTTTTGTACAAAAACAAACAGGGCCTTTGTATAATCGAAATATACCCCTCCAGGGAGTGGGTATACTGGAGGATTTACCATTTCTGGTGTGGTTAAGTCCCTCGGCTCTGGCTCGTGACCGAACCACACCAGCCGTGGTAAATCCTCCAGTATACCCAACACCCTGTCGGGGTATATTGCTTAAATATAAGTTTCCTGGCATGTTCCTTTGCACTCAGTTTGTTTCATTTCTACAGCACAACCAAGCTTCACTGAACTGGCAGCTCCTATGGTGCAGCAGTAAAGGAAGAAGCTAGGAAGCAATCATACAAGACCCCCAAGGTTAGAAAACAGGCAGCTATTTTTAAATATCACAAGTTCTCAGGAAACAAATCTATCAAAGGGAGTCAAATGTAAAAGGGAATTTATTTGTTTTCCTGCGTTTCCCTCAGAGGTGCCACTCAGGCACTTTTTAGGGAATATGTCCACACTGTGCCAGTTCACATTTCCATATGGTATAGTAATTTAGGTGACATTCAATGTCCTCATTAAAAACATTCTTATGTAGTTTGTAGTGTAAAAGGCCTGGCTGGTGTTACATGGGTGGGGCCCTTTGATCAAGCATCACATTTATGATGTGAAGCACCCTGGTATAGTGCCGTGCTCTTTTGGTGACTAGAGATGCAGCAAATTTAAATTCCGCCACCGAACTGAACGCGAAGTGGGCACTTCACATTGCCACGCCACTATATGGAGTGGTCAATGCAAAGTGCTCACTCCTTCTTGTCATTACCACTTCGCGTTAAGGTGGAATGGCAATGCGAAATAAAGTGAAGTCATTGTTTTTAATGGACTTCACGTTCCTCATTATGATTCTATGTGATCCTCTTGGTGTTTCAGATTTGGCAGCTCCCCCACACATCACATGGCTTACAGTACTGTAAGTCACATGCTCTTTAGCTAGGCAGGAAGAAAGTGAGTCATACAAGCAGACACTTTTACTTTCTCCTGTGCAGACGGAGAGAGAGTAGTGTGTTTAGTGACTGCTGATACTTTGAGATCAGAGCGAGGAGGAGATTTAAACTTTGATTTAGACCCAACAGCTTTTTTAAAAGCTACATTTTTTTGTCTTTTCTGTACTCTTTTTTACTTAATTTGTTCTTTCCGTAAATTTTATTTCTCTTACCTTAATAAGTAGTTAGTTGATAGTCTGTGTGACTGTGTGTGTGTATTGTGTGACAGTGTGAGTAGTGATTGCTCAGACTGAGGGAGCTTAGTAGGAGAGATGTAGCTGAGTGAGGGAATGTCTGGGGTGGGGGCAACTCTGGAAGAACATGGTAGTGGTAAGTGTTGTACCGTGAGCATGTGTGGAGGGCATGGGGCCCATTCCTGTTGGACCACTCAAAACATGAGACTGCCCCCCCCGAAGCAGGACCAGCACTGCCTCCTGTCCTGACTCTGAGGCAGTTGAACCACCACCACCACCACCAAGTCCAGCACCAGGTCCTCTGGAGCAGGATGTGCCTGTTCCCCCGGGCCCAGGTGTGGATCCCATCCCTGTTCAGCACCATGACCAGCCGGCTACCAGTTCATCTGGCCATCCCCTGCCTGTGCCTGGTCCTCCTCGCACCTCTGTTGTGTGGCAGTTTTTTGACTGTGTCGGGGGGACAGCAGTGTGGTCAAATGCTGCCTATGTGAGTTGGAGGTGCACCATGGCCCCCGGGGGACTCACCTGGGGACTGGCGGCCAGCACCCATATACTCAATCACCAGCAGTTGGAGTGGCAGTCTGCCACAGAACGGACCATGCCTGCACCTGCTGGCCATTCTGTGGCAGAGGGTGCAGCTGTGCATTGCGGCATCCCTAAGAAGAGGAGGGCCACAGCAGCACCTGCTGCTCCATCAGCACCCCAACCCCACCCCCACCACCAGCAGGTCAGCCTGTAGAACTTGTAGACCCCAGAGAACTGCATGTAACACAGGCTGACTTGGCAGTTCGATGGAGTGCTGTCAAGGATAACAACGAGAAGGTGAGTGTTGTGGAGCAGCGGCTGGATCACATAGAGGAACATCAGTTGCAAATTATGTCCATGCTGGAACTCCTGATGGATCACCATAGGATCCCACATTATTCTTTTTTTTCCTCACACCATGTGCCCCCTCCACACCTTCCTTGCTGTGTTATAAAATGTATTCCTCCACCATCCCCAACCCTTGTATGTAATTATGCCCTTTTTGTTGTCTTCCATATGCATGACACTTTGTATTCTGAGCAGTACAAGTATACTGTACTAAACTGCATGTGTGCAGTCAGTCTTCTTTCCAGTCTGTGTATGTACTGCAGACACTGTCCAACTCCCAGACATAAAAACAAAAATTAATGAGTACAATGGTGGGGTGGAGAAGCATGGAGAGATACTACAAAACAGGTTTACAATACATCCAAGTAACTATTAAAAAAAATTAATGTTGTGATTCATGGCGTGATCATGAATCGTGATTTGTGACTGCATTTGTGACCGTGATGATAAAGAACATGATTTGTATCATGAGTAACTCATGATGACGGTCCTGACTTAACGTATATTAATGAGTACAATGTTCATGCAGAATTAAGCACCACACCTGTCCAGTACTCTGAAGGGAAGTCAAAAAAACAACTGTGACTTAAGTTACAGATGGAAATTGGGCCCTAAGGAGATGCAAATGCACAGACAGATTAAGATTGTGCTGTGCACTGAAGAGGTGCAGACACAAAGGCACAACATTTAACCAGTGCTCACCATCAGAAATTCAAATCTAGAAAAAAATACCTTTAGGGTGGGCGGGGGCAGTGTACTGCACTGTTGCAGTAACAGTCACTAGTACTAGTACCAGTAAAGATGCCAGAAAAGAAGTACAAAATCCCACAGCTGCAGTGGATAGCAGCTTCACATTGCTGAAATTATGAAGTGGCACAATGAAAGGTGTCTGATTTGATGACACACGTCACACACATACTGACACACACACCAAGTAATGCATAGCAAATTGAAAACTTCAGTAATATAACCACATATTTTAAACAAACTAAAATTATGCACTGCTGCACCACAACAATCAGAAAAAAAATGGCAAGAAATATTGAAAATATTACTGTGTGTACATTAACACAGTTATACAGGAAAAATATCACCAAAACAGAAAGCACTCTTTTCTCCAAGTTAATCTACCTACACCACGATATCGCCCTCCCCAAAGCACACTTCCACTGTCTCTCAGTACACAGACTGAATGTTGTACATTAACATTCAAAATACATACACAAACAATAAATGCTTGATGATATGAGCACAGGAGGGTTTCCTATAATCGATGAACTAACGTTTTAGCAAATAAAATTACTCAAAAAGGCTTTTTTAACCGCTTTTTGAAGGTTTGAATCACAGAGAGCTCTCAGAGCAGATGTCTCCTACAGCTTCCTCAACACACTACCCCAAACTGAGGCTGTGCAGAACAATCTAGATTCCATGTGACCTGAAATCCCATGGATCACTACAAAATTCACCTTTGGAGCTTAAAAACAAGGCAAAGTAAGGTGAAGTACATTGTTTTCAATGTACTTCGCCTTAAGAATTGGTGGAGTAGTGGCTTGGGAAGGCAGAGTAACAGGAAGTCAGTGTTTTCAATGGACTTCACGTTACCTATTAATAATGCAAAGTACTCCACTTCGCGTTGCGGTGCACTCCACGATTTCACCTTCACTCCACGAATCACTCTGCGGAGTGAATTGGAGCCACTTTACCCATCACTATTGGTGACCCGATTAAACATTTTTGACAGCTGTCTTTGAGTACCTTTCTTCATTTCAGTTAGTAAGTTTTCCTGTGACTGCAGTCTGTGTGTGTTCTGCATATGCATTTGCTTCAGTTGCACTGCCTTACTGCCGTGCGTGTGTGCTTTATGTATTTGTTCCATCTATTTATGACTCATTCCCTGAAGAGGTATTTCATCATGTCCTTCATCTGGTCCTTCCTGAATCTATCCTCCACCAGCGCATGACTGTACCCCCTGGCTGTCGGGCCTTCCTAATGCTGGAACAGGTTGTGACACACTACTCTGTTTATTCTCTTCAAGAGTTCTATTTTCAAAGGTCAAAGAATGATGCAAGATGCTTGCACCAGAAAAGAATAATGCAAACAGCAAGCAGCATCAAAACTTGTGTCAATTCCAGTTTTCTAATGCTGCTTGCATCAAAAAGTGGAACTGCCTGCAAAGAGGCTTGAGTCAGGATTTTTTTTTATATTATTTCAATTTTTTACCCCCTGCAGCCACAGTCCCTGCCTACCTCCAGCCACCGCTCCTCCTCACCACTGACCCTGGAGTATGCACATGCCCAGGTTGCATATGCTGCTGAACTGTTGAGAGGGGCCCCCTCCAATGCCCCTGCTCCTGGCCAGGATCCATTACTGGCACATGCCTCTTTCCAAGCATGCACCGGACAGTGAGGCTGTGACTATCAAGCTGCCATGGACTTCGTTCTGCCATTTTCCTCCTTATGTGGTCCTCTGGAGTGCGAGCGTGCAATGACATCGCAACTCACCGTCTGCCACACTCCACCCTTTTTCTGCGCCACTCTAGTAGTGCCCCCGGTCATCGCCAGGGGCCGCTACAGAGCGGAGATTCCCTGGATCTCTCCCCAGGATGAGAGAGCAGTCCTCCAGATGCTCAATCCCATCCCTCCCCTGCCAACCTCTGATGCCCCGTGCTCGCGTCCGAACCCGGGTAGCCAGCGTGGCGTGAGGTGTGGCATCTAGCGCCTCAACCCTCAGCGCCACTGGGCTGGCCAGCTTGAGTCAGGCTTGCATAAGAAAAATAGGTATGCCATGTTGCAACAGGGCCTGCATAAAAAAAAAAAAATGGCGTACCATCCCCTTTTTTCTTTATTTTCAAAGGTAGAAGCTGTTGACACTGCACCAAAAAATGCATGCTGCTCTTAGACCTGCTAGAGTTGGTCTAACTGACACTGGAGCATTTAAAGGAGAGGGCAGATTATGTAGTAGGCCGGTTATAGAGCCCTGCAAATTTCACTAGCCTCTGCTCGAACTTGAACCTGCTCTCAACTCCTGCAGTAACCCTACACCCTTTCTCCTGTCCTCTCCCTCTCTTGCTCCATTCTGACCCTACCCTCGCCAACACTTAAGTCTTCTGTTTTTGTCTTCCCTCGATCACCCCAACCCCTGTTGATAGTCTATCGCCAGCCCCCCACCCCCTTATTGCACCATATTTAATCTTGCCTTCTCTTCTCTCCGCAGATCGCAGCGCCCAGAGTGGCACACATCAAGGCAGTTCCTATGGCCGTTTTGTAGGCCACCGCTGTTCCCGGAGCCAGCATCACTTTTTGGACCAGCCACCTGGTCCCGACTCCTGGACTGAAAGCCACAGGTACACCACTGTTTGAATCTGGAGCCTGGCTGCTCCGGTGGCTCTCTCATTGGTCGTTGCATTTCACTAACACTCCTAATTGGGCCAGCCGCGAGGATCATCGCTCTCGATTGGTGCACCTTTTTAGCCCGCTTCTCTGCACTGGAATACTTGTAACTGGGTATTCGTAGCTCTCTTGTGCCTGTTCTTTGTCCCACCCCCTCCCTCCCAGGCCACCTTAAATACTCTTCCTGTCCCTCCTTTCCCAGAAAATCACCTTCCTATTGGCTCTTCTCTCCCTATTGACACTTCTGGACCTGAGGCCGCAAGAATAGGTGGGACAATCGCTGCTGAACTATAGAAACTCCCCTAGCCTACTAGGATCTATCAAGTTAATTTCACACTTCTACACAAACTGTAATCCTAGCTTCTCTCACTGCTGTCCCCCCCCCCCAGGCATTTAACCCCTGCCTGGATCACAGAACGTAATAATATACAACCTGCTCTCTGTTCTCGGCCTGTTTGCCCAGCTTGCCATAATGGACAGTCTATATTGGTCAGTCTCCCTGGCTTGGCTCATTGCTTTAAGCTGGTATATGGACTGGGTAATAGCTGGTGCCCTCCAACACACTGCGGGTGAGAGTTCGTCTCCTTCTCCAGTCCACATTGAACCAGAATCCCTGACAATCATTCTCTACATCCCCTGCCTGCCTAAACAAGATACAGCTCTGCTAGGGCACTGTCTGCATAAACAACTCCTTGTTCCCAATGTTACCCCTGCCCATGGCATCGTCTCTTCTGGCACCTTGCACTGGGTAACTGTCTCTACTCTCCTCCTGCTGATCCAGGCTGGGGACATTGAAACCAACCCTGGACCAGCCCTTCACTCTCCCCCTACCCAATCTGCAGCATCTTTACCCACTATGAACAGTCTAAAAATAGTACACCTTAACATTCGCAGCCTACACCCCAAAATGGCTGAATTGGGAGCCTGGACCATACGAATGTCTCCTGACATCCTATGCATATCTGAATCCTGGCTAAAAAGTGCTATCAAACAGCATGAGGTGTCCCTTCAAGGCTATGCCTTCTTTAGACATGATAGGATTGGCAAAAGGGGAGAAGGGGTAATGATCTACTATAGGACAGGCCTCAATGTCACTATCCTCCCCGCACCCGTCTCCTCACCTCATCTCACTGAGTCCCTTTACGTTACCCTTACGCTTGGAAACATTAAGAAAATCATAATAGGGTGTATTTATATGCCTCCCAACCATGCCCCCTCTCCTTGAATAGTTAGGCAGCCTCCCAAAGCATGACCTCATCCTATGTGGGGACTTCAACATTGACTGGCTGCACCCCAAGATTGGTAATGTCCGTGCTTCACTTGCTGATAGCAACCTTACCCAGTTAATCCATGATCACACAAATGAGTCAATCCAAAATCAGGCAATCACACACTACATCTACATTGCAGATTAACACATTAAACGTTAATAGACCCAGCACTTATCTCAGTGGCACCACACTTGTGACACCACAGATCTCAGATGTCTCCATTTACAACAACTCTCTGGGTTCCTTTCTGTCAGTCAATTTGCAACCTACCTGGTTAGCATCACCCTCCCCCCTCCAGTTTCTTAAGTCCTCTGTGGGGTACAGAGTTGATTGCTTAACTGAAGTCTAGGTACAGCACATCAACTGCCTATCCCTTGTCCACAGCTCTCATTACTGAATTAAAGAACTTTATCAGGTTGGTCTGGCAAGACCATCCCTTCACAAAGTCATTCTGTCTGCCATCTTGGAGCCCATCCATTTTTTGGAAAGTCCACCAGTTGCTCCTTATTGCTAATCTCTTGGCAGTCTTGCAGGCAAGTTGTAGAATGCGTGACATTACTGTTGGGGGTGTGTGATATTACTTTAGTTTGGAACAGAGTGCTAAATGGGCTGTAAGTTAATTTTCCTGTACAGAGATTACATTATTTTAATTTAGAACGGTATATTAAATGGGCTGTCAATCATCTCTGACTCATAGATATGACCTTATTAGGGTGGGTAAAAGGGTTCTTCCCTTTTACTAATACAGAGAGGGGTTAACCATGTAGTCTACAAACATTACTTGTTGTTTAGATGGACAGTTGTTATTCAGTGTTTTAGTCTGCATTTTTTTATGCTGTGTTTCAGTTGTTTTTATAGGGTTTTGAGCTGGGACACCTGTTATTTATAGATTTCAAAAATGACCTCATGGGAGCCTTCACCCTAACAGTGTCGACTTCTAAGTGGACAACAGCATCATCTATTCCTCAGGACAATCCACCTCAGTTATTGAGCAGAATGTATAACTGGATTACAACAATGTCCAAGACTGGCTCCATACCAATCACTTAGACCTTACCAAAAGTAAAACAGTCTTAATGCTATCTGGGACTAAACAATGGCTTGCTGTATTCCTCTAAGCATCCACTCCTCATCAGGTGACTGCTTTGATGATGTAACTTGCTACAAATATATTGGCCAACTGCTTGATCAACATCTGGATTGCTCTTTTCATATTAACAGTCTGGTTTCCGGTGTTTCGCTAAACTAGGTGCTCTGTACAGGGTAAACATGCGTCTCCTCCTCAAGCACCAGAAGGAGTATTGTTTAATGTGAAGTGGTTTTCTCTGTTGCATCTCAGTCTTGCATCACCAGATTCACTACTGTATTCAATGCCGTTTGTGGGTTTGCCATAGCCTACCGACCTTGCATGTATTGGGCAACACTTTATTAAAGTAAGACCAGTTAAATTCATGGACAAGAAACTCCCAGGGTATCTAAATGGGGTCTTGACCTCTGTCACTAACTCCTCCTATTCGCTCAGATGTGGGAAATAGGTTCCAAATACCTCTCTGCAAACATAATACAGGCCAAGCCTCCATTCATTACAGTCTTTTGATATGTGCGCCCATTACCTTTTCACTTGGTCTGAAGAGACCTGGCTCAAGGAGTATCATAGGGCCCCTTGAACCTGCCACAACTGCCCTATCTGGTCTGTCACTTGCCTGGGCTGCTCATCTCTTGTGCGGATCTCAGACTACACTGATTTTCTGAGCTATGTCATACTGACGCCTCATGTTTTTGATTTTTCATGAGGATTGTGCATTCCTTATGCTGCTTTTAGTGGCCAAGTATAGTATTGTAACTTGTAAATCTTGTCAATTCTGTTACTTGCATTCTTTTACACAGAAAATTTTTTATTATTGCTGCTTGTTTTCCATGCCAGGATAGTTGCTTGTTGCATGTATTGCAACAAATTCCTCTGTACCCACCTTCCCAGGTCACACCTTGAAATGAGCCTTCCAGTGCTCTGTTTCCTGTCCTGCCAAAATATGCTTAAATAAATAAAACTGTAACACACATCAGATAATTTGACCTAACATGTCATTATTTTTTTCTGACAAGATGACCTCCCATACTTACAGTAGCTTGCCCTGTCATTTTGTGTTGATTCTTCCCTTCTATAAATTCTGTCTCCATGTAGTATCCTAATCAATGTCACTTAGATTCCAAGGTGTGGTTATATTGTTGTCTGGCTCTATGCTGCATTTCTCAGTTGCAATATATATTTCCTGTGATATACTGGTAAGAATATACTGTATATATATATATATATATATATATATATGGATTATTTTGATTAAGGTATTGATATCAGGATCCCCTTGCCTTCAGGCGACAAAAAAGTTGGCGGAAAAGTGAACAATTCAGAACAAGATAACCAAATACAGCTGCATGAACAACTATAAAGTAAGTGGCCCAAGAGTAATGAATGGAAACAGGGACTATACCATGGTGCAGAGTGTCCAGTTCCCTCATGCCAATCACTGTCTTGAGTGAAGACCTATCAAGAGTAGTCAAGGCCATAACTTTGCCCTTGCCAGTCTTCTTGCAATTTGCCAACTTGCTAGAGGCAGCAGGCTAAGGGTCATGGAGGCACACAGTGAGCAGTACTGTTTCAGGACAATGTCAATTACAGCTTAACTAGCCGGCACATGACAATATATATTCAGTATTTAAAAATGGTGACACCAAGTAACACCAAGCATTACAACTGGTTGCGACTGAGGACTTTGTGACAGCAGCATCCAGATATTTTTAGTCATGATGGAATCTGATGCTGGGCACTGCTAGTAATGATAATGGCATACACTGTACTGATCAGAGAGATTAGGAGGTTACATCACAGAAATCAGTTATACTATTTGTCCACTACTTAGCTGTAGTTACTACAGTGTAGTACAAGTGGGAAAGGTGGTATAACGTTGCATTAGCAATGTAATGCAATACAAATCAAGGGGGGAATACTTTTTCTATATAGTGTTCTGATGAAGTCACACTTGTAGTACTTTATCATTTTCCAGTCCATAGGCCATAATAAAGACATTATTGTAGTTTTGATGGTACAGTATATGGCAACCAAAAGGAAGCAAGGCCACAGGTTTCTACGTTATATGGAAATGATAGCAAAGTTCAGGTAATCTCATTAAAACAATGAAAAGACTTCTTGGAAACACAGTTGAAGGGAATTTATAAGTCTGATAAAGAAAAGTTGTTTACAATGCTAAATAATTAAAAAAACTAGGCAGCACACATCCAAAATTAAATAATTGGGAGTTGAAAACACACAGAGAAATAAATAGCTGGGCTATGCAAACCAAATGTCATGTAGGACAAATACACATGAATGCTGCCCATTTTACAAATGAACATATCATTCTTAAATATTTGTACATGTGCTACACCACATAAAGTACTATTAGATCTGGATTTAGGCTGATGTGACATCTCTGACTAGTACTGCTCATTACAGGAATGCTTGTTTTCTTGATAACTCGACATATTTTACTAAAACCTCTCAAACCCTTGGTTTGGCATCAACAGCAGAAACGAATCTGAAATGTAAAATAGAATATTTTGCAAGCACTAACATGCTAACAAATACAAATACAGAAACAAATATCAGAGACTCAGATACAAATATCACATATCAAAATCCAGCCCCATGCACACCCCTAATAAACACTGCAGAGGCGGTGCAAAGTAGAACTTTGCCAGTGAATATGTTGCAAATTGCCAAACTCCCTCTGCAAAGGTCAGGTGACGTGATGACTAATTTGGTATTTCTTTCATATATTTGTGAACTGTGGTGAAGCAGCATTTTACTTTATGTCACCAGCAGGGCCTTCTGTCAAATGCAGTTGATGTTGTGAGTGACTATACCTTTAAATAAAAGTGAGAAACAAAAATGTTCCTTTCTTCTAATACTGTATGTCATCATTCTTCTTCTCTTGCTATTAGCCCAAGTAATAAAAATGATATTCAGTCCCTGAACCCACTTAGCACCTAATCTCCCCTTAAGCCCAAGTAATGCACAAGTAAGCACTTCCCCAAGAATGCACCCAGCTCCCCTATCTCCCACCCAAGATCCCACTAATTAAGTACCTTCTCCCCAACTCAATACCCTCTTCTTCTTACCCATTAACAAAGAAAAAGAGATTTTCTGACCTGGAGATGGGAACCAGGGCAACCCCTGCACAACACCTTGGCCACTATCCTAAGAAATGAATGCGTACAGAAGCATGCTCCAATACTATGAGCATGCCCTCACTCTCATTCAGTCAGATGGTGACTAGGCAAGGTGGTGTTCAAAGTGTGGAGGCAATCGTGATCTATGAACCCAAGTTTCATCTTTTTATTAAAAATCTGTACACCCTGGAGGATGTTCAGGGCTAAGGAACTTAGTTTAAGAGGGTATGTACTGGTTATTGGGCCCACAGGGAAGAAGGGAGAGATGGGTACAAAATGGATTGGGGGAAGGGCAAGGTATTTACATGGGCTGGAGGGCAGAGGTAGGGAATACAGTGTTACAGTGGAGGGAGGAAGGGTTTAATATGTGTTTTTCCTTACAGCAACTATGCTTTCCTTAGCCACTTTACTAGTGAAGTGGAGTTGGCTCATTGCCATGGGTAAAACACGGTTTTGCCATATAGACTTCACCCTTTGCAAATTGGTGGACTTTGCAAAGTTATTGAACTTTCCTGCAAAGATCACACAAAGCTCCATGGCTGGGCCTCTCCCATCACTCGTAATAAACCTCTGGAATATGTTACCAAAAAGTGCTATAAGAATCAGTTACTGTACTGTGCTGTATATCTTATCAAAAGATAGCTACATTTACTTTCAAATACTGTACTGTTAATGCATCATTAAGAGATGGGTACATTTATTATTTTCTAAACCTTTTGAAGGAGAAGGCTTGTTAAAGCAAGAAAGACTAATGTTTGGTAGGGGGAAGATAAAATATTCATACTGTGATTATAGGTGTAAAATTACAGAATACATGTGAGAAAATGTGCTTGGTATTTGTTAACTAGTCTTCAATAAAACTAAATGATAATATATTGAAAAAGAAAGAAAATAAAGGTTTTTAAACATTTTGGAAATTTAAGTATTGTTCAGTAGAGTACATCTATCTGCCTGAGCACTTTTAAGGACTACCTTGTGCCACTTGCACACCACACATTGTACCATCGACCATAGCCCAGAATTACACTTATCATATATAATTTCAGCCACTAGAGATTTTACAGTCACTTAGTTGCACACAATGTCCTACAATATGCAAATTATGTCTTTTGGGAAGCCATAAAATTGACATGAAAATTATACAATGACTGATGTTAAATTTAAAACATCCAGTTTCGGCCTCCCAGGCACATAGATGCTTCCTCATGTAAATAAAGTGACTTCTGTTCAAAATAGCCTCGTAGGTGCATTGCATAAAGTTAGCTACTGCCTGAAAATAGGCATTTGTTTGTCTAGTGCATCCATCCAGTTAACAAAAACTAAATAAATACTGGCAAAAAATATATATACCTCTAATATTTGTATTACCTTATGGAAAATGGCATACAAATATGAGTTTAAAGCTCTCGTATTATGACACATGACACTGCTCAGCTGTTGCATCCCTTATATTAGAAGACATTGCCCTTTTCAGTATTCACTGTCCTGGCAATTTGGACCACAACTTAATCTTTAAACTGTACCCAAGAGAGATCAGACTTTCTTTACTGAATTGCTCTGTTGTGTCACAACATTTTTTTGCTGCTTGTCAGTAATAGAATACTGCTGCTTTTAGGCTTGAGGTATATAAGGCAGAGGTGAGAGTGAGGCAAGCCATCTCACAAGAAAAACACAATAAAGCAGCTGACAATGATGGTATCACTGCAGAGCTGCTCCAGACAAATACTGACTTGGTGGGCTAAGGTTCTCACCATTCTTTCTAATCACATTAATCATGTGTTATGTTTACCAGAAAATTGGAATACTGCTATAATAGTCCCTTTATCTAAGAAAGATAACAGGAATCCTGAACATTTCTGTCCCATCTCACTTTTGTATATTGCTCTAAAGATTTATTGCAGAATAATTTAAATAGATTGGAAAGATGGATTATAGAAAACAATAAATTGCAAAAAAACCTTGTTAATGCATTAGTTAGGGTTAAACCCCCAAAAATAGGAAATATGGTGTTAGGGTTTCCAACCCTAACACCCTATTCCCCACCCTGCACAGATCCGCAGGCAGTGGGGCCCCCGTCTTGGGGACATCAACCCTAATGCTCACCCCATTCCATTACAAAATTAGGTGACATGGCTACAGAATAGGAGAATGGGGTGAGTATTAGGGTTGGCAGCCCCAAGACAGCACTACCCCTGCCTGTGGGTCTGTGCAGGGTGGGGAATGGAGTATTAGGGTTGGAGAATGTAACACCATATTTCACTACTTTTGTCGATTTAACCCTAATTAATGCATAAATGAAGCTTTTTGTAATTTATTTCCTTACTTTTTGAGATAGTATAATATCCTTATTTTACTGTGACAGTGCAGGATTCTTAGGTCCCTGTGCTCCAATCCCCTCCATAGATGCACATATGCATCTAGCTGTGGAACCAAAGAGATCTCCTTCCCCTTTGATTCCAGTTATTTATTTTATTTATTTAGTTTATTTATTTAGTTAAACATCAGTTTAGAAACCTTTGAGCCAGAGGCTCATTTACAAAGGTACCTCGTCACAGTTATAGGACAACAGTCATCAAATTGTCACCATCGGCATGTTATTACCCAACCTCATGTACCCGGTGCAGAAAATTATTCAATTTCCTCCAAAACATAACTTTGCGCAAGCACACCACCAATCCACAGCGAGGTGCAAAAACACATTTGGGCCAGAATTTGAAAAATGACATCTGGGACATACATGAGGTAGTGTAATAAGAAGCCTATGTTGAAAATTTGGGTTCAAACTATTTAAATTTCACAAAGTTATGAGCATGTGTGGTGAAACTGCAACACAGTCGTGACTGTGCCATTTTTTATTATTTTGACCCCAAATTTTCAACATTGCCTTCTTATGGCATCACCACAGATGCCCAGTACAGAAAATTTTCAAATCAGCAGCCAAAGCGTAATTCTGCCCAAGTGCAATGCAGTTTCGGGGGAGGAAATGGACAAGGAAATGATAGAAGGCATCCTTAGGATGGCAGAAAAAGGGGAGATAATGTTGGTGGGGGACCAGAATATGCCAGGTGTTAACTGGAGTACCTTTGCTGCATCCACATCCAAGAGCAGAGTCATTCTCGATGTCCTACAGGGGGCATACCTCAGCCAGCTAGTGTTGGAACCCACTCAGGAAGGAGCAATCTTAGACCTGGTACTCTCAAACAGGGATGGAGAGAGGATCTTAGATCTAGAAGTGGGTAGCAATCTGGGAACAGGTAACCACCAAACAGTGTGGTTCACGACAAACACAGCCACAGAGTCAAGCCATACAAAAGTGAGGGTACTGGGCTTTGAAAGGGCTGACTTTGTCAAAATGGGAGAGTGCCTCAGAAAAGCACTAGCAAACAGGCAAGAAGGAGGGGCAAAGGAACAATAGGGAAACATCAAAAGTGCCATCACAGAGGCAACCAGCATTTGTGTAAAGCAAATAAACAAATTAAAATGAAAGGACAAAATACTATGGTTCTCAAAAGAGGTGGTGGGGAAGGTTATGGAGAAAAAGATAGCATTCAGGAAGTATAAGGAAACACAGAAGGAGCAGGACAGAAAACTGTGCCAGTTAAAGTAGAAGAAAGTGGGGAAGGCAGTCAGAACAACAAAGGCCCAAACCAAGGAAAAGATACCCAACTCGGTTAAGAAGGGGGATAAAACCTTTTATAGCTACAACAGGGAGAGAAGAAAGACCAAGGAAGGGATAGTGAGGCTTAATAAAGGGGGGAGTGGGTGTGCAGAGGAGGACAGTGTAAAAGCAGGGCTACTTCTGCTCAGTATTCACAAAGAAAGAGGAGGGGGAGGTATCTAATCCAATCAATAGAAGCACTCTGGATAGGGGGGTCAATACCAGTTCTTTCACAGAAGAAAGAGTTGTGAAAGAACTCCTAAAACTGAAGGTGGACAAAGCAATGGGGCCTGATGGGATTCACCCCAGAATTCTAAAAGAAATAAGGGGAGAACTAATGACACCACTGACTACCCTTTTTAACAAATCATGGGAGGATGGTGTGGTACCTAAGGACTGGAGGAGGGTGGATGTGATTCCCCTTCACAAAAGTGGAAATGATTACAAAAGGTGGGGACAGTGATCAGAGGGTGGGGGTACCACTAGACACCAGGGACATGTTTACAAAAGGAGATGACAGTAATCGGAGCATGGGGGTGCCCGTAGACACCAGGAAAATTATTAAATGAAGAGGGACCAATGATTGGAGGGTGGAGGTGCTACTAGGAAGTGACAGTGAGCGGAACGTGGAGGTGCCACCAGACACCAGTGAAATTATTAATGGGAGAGGAGCCAGTGATCGGAGGGTGTGGAATGCCACTAGACACCACGGAAATTATTACAAAAGTTGGGGACAGTGATCGTAGCGTGGGGGGTGCCACTAGACACCAGGGAAATTATTAAACGAAGAGGAGCAAGTGATCGGAGTGTGGGGGTGCCAGCCAACACCAGGGAAATGATTACAAAAGGAGATGACAGTTATCGTAGGGTTGGGGGTGCCACTAGACACCAGAGAAATTAGAAAAAAAGAGTGGGATTCTTAACAGTAAAAAAACACATTTGTGGGGCATATTTCTAACTTTGAAGTGCAGACTGTACCTAACAGGGTCCTAATGAGCCAGCTAGGTGTGGTGGTCTCTCTCTCCAGGATGCCATTTTTGTGGCTTTTGAAAAATATTTAAGAAAAAACTGAAACAAGCTGACAGCTCATGAAAAAGGATTTTTTTTTCCTCACAAAAAAGGATTTAGTTCTCAGGAAAAAGGAACGGGTGTTGCAAGAGTGAATCCTTTTTCACGAGAAAAATCCTTTGTAGATTTTTCTCCCTTTATCCTGAAAAGTGATCTTCCCATTGAAAACAATGGGAAATGAAAAAACATAATAACTTTGCAACAGATTAATATGTTTACACAAAACTGAGCATGCTTATTCTGTTACCCAACCTGGTACTACCATAACAAAATTGCACCAAAATTCCACACCATCTGAGGAAAAAAACTACAAAAAGTGGTGACTTTATGACTTTTTGCACTATCTGGATCTCAGAATCTGCACATCCAACAAGAACAAAACTTGCCAAATCAAGAGACTGACATTACGGGACAGCCGCAGACCAAATTTTGAGCAAATATGTTGATCGGTTGAAAAGTTATTAATGTGCAAAATTTGAGGTTCAACATTAAACATGTTACTCAGGGTGCCAGCTTGTTTCTTTATAAGGTACTACAGAATAAAGACCTTATGAATGAATTAATTAGGCATTCAATTTAATGGTAGAACAGTACAGTTAAGATCCCATAACAGGTAATAATTGGTGCAAAGGGCAAACACAAATAAACGTTTGCATTTTTTTTTACCATCAGATCAGCCCATAGTTGGAATTCATTGTCTGGTTTTGTAGTAAACCAAAAAACTATAGATAGCTACAAGAGAGAACCTGATAAATGAATCTACTCCAGGACAGGACAATAACCCACCTGATGGTGGGAGACAATCTAGATGGGTCTTTGTCCTTCTTTTTTCTTGATATACCAAGATACCAAGAACTCTAACTATAGGGGCGCTACTGTGTCCCTATAATAATATCTCACATAATAATAGTATCTCACATAATCAAGCAGGTTTCCAAAAAGGGAGACGTACTACTGATCATATCTTTATTATAAATTTCCTAATAGATGATAAATATGTGAGTCAAAGAAAAAGGAAGCTATATTTTGCTTTTCTTGAGTTTAATTCTGTATCTGACAATGTAAGTAAAGCCTTACTATAGCAAATCTTGCAGGCATGAGGCTTAGAGGACCATTTGTGGAATACCTTAAAGTTGCTTCTCACAGGGAATGAAGCAAGAATAAGAATTGGGACTGTTGGAGCATTGTCTGAAGAAACAGAGATTTTAGAAGGGGTAAAACCAGGATGTCTGTTGGTGCCATGTCTTTTTAATATTTACATGGAAACCTTGACTAGAGACCTAATACAACTGGACAACTTCTCACCTAAAACACACCAAAAATATACAACTACTTTTATATGGGGATTACACTGTCCTTTGTTCATTAACTCCTCTAAGTCTAACCAGGGCTTTAGATCATACAATTCATCATTTGGATAAATTATCCCTAAAGCTCAATATAAACAAATTTAAAGTTGCGGTCCTGGGAGAACATGCAACTTCCTCAAGAATTTGATCCTGTGGTGGAACTGAGTTAGAGCAAGTGAGCAAATATAAATGCTTGGAATTAAATTGAATTCAAAGAATATCTATAAATCTTATGTATTAGAGATTAAGAGAAAAAAAAACACAAGTATATAAGGGTGTAATTAGATTCACCAGCTCATTTGAAACTACTTCAAGGCACTGGATACTACTTTTAAGACCAAGAGACAGAATTGGATAGTTTATGACATTATGGTACGGTGGTTCAAAAGTAATTTTTTCTTAATTTGTTTCCCTATCCTTTGTTTTACTGCTCGATGGGTGGCATCTCATGTTGACCATCTGGCACCAGACTTCCATAGTAATTCAGGCACCCTCTCCTCTATCTGGCAGAACCATCAGTGCCAATGCAGGGGGCTACATCCAGTCATAGCCCCCGATTATTAATTTTTCTCCTTGTATTCCTGGGACCCCAGAATGTGGATGCCCATGTGCATGTAGGAGCCCATTCACACCATGGCTCTGGTGATGGCCCCTTCCATTCTCCCAGTCTATTACCAGGTTCCCCTCGTGGTGTGGTGCTACTACCTAGCCTCCACCAGGTGGCAGCCAAGCACCAAGGAAACCTCACATCCCTCCCCGGAGAGGAGAGGAAAGCTGCCTGATGGCTGCTGGAGCCATCTCTTGCCCTCCCCCCCTGCAGCCTGATCTCACTCCTGAACCCAGGTCACTGGCATGGCGTGGTGTCTAGCACCTCAACCCTCTACACCACTAGGTCAGCCTGTTCACAAGTGGTTTTAAAGATTTGGAAGTGGTCCAGAATATTTTTTTTTTGACAGATAATGAACTTGCCTAAAGATTGTTCAGCTGCATGTTTGCACATTGTATTTAATATTGTTTTGTTACTTGTATTAGCACAAATTAGAGCTTTAAATATTATGCAGTGAGGAGTCTTTAATTTTATATAAATACTGAATTGAAGCAAAACTGGGTGAAGAGAAGATTTCCTATTTTTCTTAAATAACTTTTTAAAACATTTGGGGCTAATAAGAATGTAGGATGACTAGAGAACATTAAATATTGATATGTTTGTTGGGGGAGCAACACCATGTACTCTTGATATGTTTTTTTCCAGAGAGAGTACAGCAAACTACAGGGTATCTCAATAGCCAAAGTACATAGAGAATTTAAACAATCAATTCTCATTAAAAATATTTATATTTTTGTGAAAATGAAAAACAAAACAGTGATTTTTGTAAATTTAGGTTGGTTCTTTTGTGTAAAAATATGGACAATGTGGAATTATGGAGATTGTAAAACAATGTGGAAATTGTGATTGTCATTTGTCAATTAAAATTATCAATAGAGCATTTCATACTTAACTATACTAATCTGATTGCAGAATAGAAAAATAACAGGCTTTTGCCACTCTGTCCTCAAATGAACTCTGTGTCCAAAGCAAAAAGAAAATATATACTTAGTTGCATGTTGTTCTGTGACTATGAGCTACATATAGTATTTATGCTATGAAAAATGTTGCACTAAATGTTACATTTGAGTTGTAAGGGATTTACCTGCTGATTTCTATCTCTTTTGATGTCTTATTTATGTGAAGGTATACTCTGCTGATGTAAAGCTAAACATCCATTGTATTTTTTTCTTCTTTGTAGAAAAGTGTATTTTGTACACTTCCTGTTGCTTTTTGCAAAAAAAAAAAAAAAGTGTGTTATAACTGCTGATTATACATCATGTAAATACATATGAATCTGAATCTAGTAAATGTATAAACCAAGATGTCAAAGGATGAGTATATTTACAAGCTCTTTAACCTCCCAAGACGACATTTTATAAAATGGCAAGCAAAAACACAGAAATTTCACTGGCCAAGAGACATCACCTAACCATGCATTAAATCTCTATAAAACATATGGTCAAGAACTGCATTTCACCCCAAAAAAGTAATCAAAGGACTTTAATGCACTTCCCAGGGGTATAAGGACACTTGGCCTTTGGCATTGTGTCTTACTACACCCCCGGTGCATGCATTAAAATCCTATAATGCACACTCTGACATGGCTTATTACCAGGGACCCTGGTTTTCCATTTTTACTGGTAACACCAGTAACAATCACGGAATCCTGCTTGGTTTGTGGCTTTGAATTCTTGTACTGGTGCCTCATGGAAATTGCATGTCACTGCACAGAATCTCTAAGATTTCAGCATCTTTTTAATTTTTTTTTTATTTTCTCTTTCTATGTCCCCTTCTCACAGCATCAGTCTCCACTTTTCAGAGATTCCTAGGCTGGGTATCCCCTAGCTTCACCCCCAGGTAATGCTCAGGAGCTCCTGTGGGCCTGCCCCTATGCTGCCTGGATTGTACCCCCCCAGATGGGAAGGGAGGGGATCCCAGGTCACCCCTCCACACTCTCTTAGTGTGTGTTGGGCAGCCCAGTGGGTCCCTCATGGAGCCTGGTTATGAAGTCTGGGGCACCTGGGTCCCTTCTGCCAGTAACTGATGTGGGGCGATTGTTCCTGGTTTTCTGGTCTCTGTCCCTAAGGGCACCGGCACTAGAGGAGATCCAAGGAGGTAGGTCACATAGAGACATTCCACTGCTCTAGAGCCTGGCTAGGGTCCTCCCCTCCTGATCACTCTGCAGCACCATTCCACGACCACCCATGGTCATACAGGTGGTGGTAAAGCAGCAAGACCAGCAGTCCACCCTTCCCGGAGGAGGAGAGCAGTCCCTGGGGTGCTCGATCCTACTCCCCTGGCCAAACCTCCAGCAATCAGAGTTCACTTCTGACCCTGGGTTGCTGGCATTGCAAGCAATAGTGCTTCTGCAGCACCAGCAGGCTGACCCAGATTTCAGCATCTTAAAATAAATGTTGCTGTGCTTTGCATTCTTTCTGTTTTACTGCATATAGAGTCAGTAAGTAAATCACCCACACTGCTTTGTTGTAATCAGCCATTCGATTTAAGCACCCATGCCTAGTGGTTAGAGTAACAAACAGTGATTGAACTGGGTACATCCAAGATACTTGGGTCTGATTCCCACAACCTCCACTTGCATACTGTGTGACTCCAAGCAAGTCACTTAACCTCCCCGGTGCTTCTAGGTTATTCCTGAAAACAGACAATTCTGCCTAGTGGGCCTTATCTGCTTTACAAAGAATATAAAAAAAGTACTGATATATGTTTACTACATCATAGAATAGTAGTCTGGGTACTATATAATTTGCCTGAGTTTTACTTGGGCTGCAATGATTTTGAATAGGTAAAGATAAATGTTCAGATACATTTTCTGTGTTTTATAAGCGTGTTTTTAGATTTTAGTCAGGTTTTTATTGTATTCTTTGCATATAAGCATCTAGGCTGTAGATTGTTAAATGCAGGATCACGGTTACCAACTAGCTTTATTCAAGTTTATAATCAGTAGGGCTATCCAAAATCCTCAGTTGTTTGAATGAAAACTAGTCTGAATTAAAGAATGTTTACAAAGAAGAAACTGCCTTACTACTTATGAAAAGATTTCACAGTTAGCACCCCATTTAGGTGAACTGGATCATTTGCACCTTTTCTCCCACCTGCTGTTTCAGTCTCCGTGACAACAAAAAGTTTTCTGATAGACTGCTTCAACAAAAAGCAAATGTTAAGTATTTAAGTGTACATATGTTTGGCCAGTGGATTTTGAAAGCACAGTCAATGACGTACAGAAGGTAAGACCCCAGGGGCTATATGATGCTGGTGGGCAGAGTGGTGCTCAATTCACATCTGAACAAAGACATGAAAACTGGGAGACACCCTTTTCATGGACACCAAGTAAAAAAAAAAAAGCATCCACATGTATGGGAGATGCATGAATCTATTTGAAGGTCCTCCAAAAGTCACTTGCGCATTTTTCAGGTGAAGACACTTTATTTCAAAGAAGCAAATTCAAGCAGTTTTTTTTTCTCCTCCTGCCACCTGTCCATCCACTCCTTCAGGCCTGCCAAGGTCCCCTTACCACTGCTGAGTCCTGACCACCATCCACTGCCCCTTACTGCTGTGCTACCAGGTAACCCAAAGTGACCCTTCATTGAGTGAGCCCCTACACCTGTGGGAGGCTACCAAGGGAGAAGAATTGCCCAAAAGAGCTTCCTGTGTATCCTGGGCATGGCAGGGGTTAGAATGGACACATGTCTGGGGCTTCTGACTTATGGAGGGACGAACAGCCATCCTTCGGTTGGTCAGAGGGTGTTTTCCCATTTTCTTGGGAGTGTGACAGGCTACATGAAGTCAAGACACAAGCTGATGTCTGTCACACTCCCTCCTGCAGTAAGAGCTGACATGCTGTCATGCCTCTGGCCTCCACCAGGGGCCAGCAAATGCTGAGCCATGAACCCACCCTTCCTACCAGGAGAAGGTGAATGGTCATTGGGCACTCAAGCCTTCACCCACCAGCTGGCCCTCAAACATCCAAGTCTGTTCCCTAACCATGGTCAGTGGTGTCACAGGCAGAAAAGCAATCCAGGCAGTAAAATTATTGATGGGAAAAAAAACAAAGGTATTCCACCATAGCAGTGATGGTTCAGATTAATTTACATCAGAGTTCTAACAAGCAAAAAGACCAAGTCATTTGTAACTTGTGTATGTGGCTTGTGGGTGTTGAAGAAAGGGGGCCATAGTGCTGTCACTACTGCCATCACCCCAGAGGGATGTGGACTGCATTGTTACTACTGCCATGACACCGAAGGGGTGGGGGCTGTAATGCTTGTGCCACCACCACTGGTGGATGGAGAATGTAGTACTGCTGCCATCCTACCTGATGGATGGGGGCCATAGTGCTGATACTGCCATCACACCTGAGGAATGGTGAATGTAGTACTGTTGCTATCACACCTAAGGGATGGGGCCACAGTGCTGCTGCTTCTATCACACCTGAGGGAGGTCATAGTGCTGTTGCTGCTGCCATCATACCAGAGGGATGGGGGCCGTAGTGATGTTGGTGCTGCCATCGCATTTGAGGGATGGGGCCGTAGAGCTGCTTCCATCACACCTTAGGGATGGGGGCTGTAGCTGTAGTGTTACTGCTGCCATCACATCTTGTACCTGTAATAACTTTAAACTGGTACAAGGATGGAAGGATGTGCAATAGTGGAGGTCAAAATTGCTAAAATGCATGTTAGCAGAGTTAAAAATTGCTAAATAAAGTACACAAAACCAAACACCGGTAAAACTGGATTTTGACTTAGTAGACACCGGTGACAATACCATTTTTTTTACAATGTGCAAAATGGAATATGCCCTTTCTCAATCCCGGTAAACCAGTGTCCCTGCTTATTACTTACTTATACAATAGGTATGGAGAGAAATGCCACAGACTAAAACTGATTTTTGGATCCAGTTTGTAAGATATTATGATATCTTACATTTTGGGGTATGTCACAACTGATATCTAGGAAAGTTGTGTATATCCCAATGGAATATTGAACCAATCAGAGAGCAACTTGCATAATTCTGATGACATCACAATAGCTAGGTGCAGTAGCGAAGCAAGCCATTGATATCAAATAGAAGGAGTCACATCTTCATTCAAATGGCTGATTTAAAAATAACTAGTAAAACAATGTTGTATAAATTGAATATGCAATGGTCTGACTTAAAATATGCCATTTATTATCATTTGAGATGGGGCAAGTCATTAATAACTCTTTCATGGCTCTACAACTCATGAGTTATGATCCTTCTCCCCGACACGTAAAGAAAAATTACATCTTAGATACATAGATACATAGACAGTGTCGACAGATAAGGGCCTATGGCCCACCCAGTCTGCCCATTTGAGCTTGTAAGTTCAGTTTGTTTTCCTAGAAGTCTGTTTCCCCTTACCACTGACCTCCAGAATTCCTTTATGTCTATCCCATGCATTCTTAAATCCCGTGATTGTTTCAGCCCCCACCACTTCCTCTTGCAGGGTGTTCCTTGTCCACCACCGTTCTGTGAAGAAATTCTTTTCATGTTTCCTCTGAATCATCCTCCCTCCAACTTCATCCCATGCCCTCTAGTCCTGGAACATCTTTCCGCTTAAAATAGTGTTTTCCTGCACCGTTCCTCCCTGTAAGATACTTGTATGTCTCTATCATATCCCCTCTCTCCCTCCTCTCCTCCAGGGAGTACATGTTCAGTTCCTTCAACCTGTCTTCATAGGACTTGTGATGCAATCCATGCACCATCTTTGTTGCCCTCCTCTGAACCTTCTCTACGCTGTCTATGTCCTTACATAGGTATGGTCTCCAGAACTGTACACTGCAGGGATTTATTAAACTCTAAAAATTGATTAGCGTTTTGCTCATAAAAGTGCTAAATCTTTGTGAAAATACATCATTCTTGCCTCAGTGTGTTTAACAAACACAGCACTTCTAGAAAATCTATATAAATACTTTCTGTACAGTTAGTATAGTCCCAAGAAAAAAACTGCTAATCAATTATTTAAAACCCTGCACTGTACTCCAGGTGGGGCCTCACTAGTGTCTTGTATAGCGGAATTATGACCTCCCTTTTCCTGCTGGTGATGCCCCTGCCTATACATCCCAGCATCCTATTGCTTTACCTGCTGCCTTGTCACCCTGTTTCCCTACCTTGAGGTCGTCAGAGATGATAACCCGAAGATCCCTTTCCTGCTTGGTGCATGCTATATCCTCACCCCCCAACTGATATATTGTGCCAGGGTTTTTGTGCCCCATATGCATTTTCTTGCACTTCTTTGCATTGAATTTCAACTGCCAAACCCCTGACCATTCTTCAAGTTTCTGCAGGTCGCTTCTCATTCTGTCTACACCCTCTTGTGTGTCTACTCTGTTACAGAGCTTTGTGTCATCAGCGAACAGTGAAATTCTGCCTTCTAGGTCCTGCGCAATGTCACTGATGAAGATGTTGAATAGGACCGGTCCCAGCACTGATCCCTGTGGTACCCCACTGGTCACTCTTCCCTCTGTGGAATGACAACCATTTACCACCACCCTCTGTGTCCTGCCTCCCAGCCAGTTACCTACTGACCACACTACTGTCCTGCCCACACCCAGAATCTTGTGATTCAGGTATTGCATATCCCCTGTAGTTCACAAGTACAAAGTGCTTACAGCGTATAGTGGAATGCTATTCTAATGAGAAATCTCACCTTACTCAAACCTTGTTCAGTCACACACAAAACAATGAATGGAATGCTGTATGTGCAGAGCAGTATTCCATTCATTTAGATTGAGAAGCTTGAGCTGTACTTTGAAAGCTGCCCTAGTAAACTGCAGTGCAGCAATATTATTGACAACACACTGAAAATAAGAGCGACAGTTTTCAGACAAGGGCACAGTTCATTTTCAATATGGGAAATGCTAGATCAACCAGATGTGATCAGGAAAAAAAGTACTTACTTACTAGTATCAGCCTCCAGACCTCTTCCAACTCATTAAGCAAGCTGTCTAGATGCAGTGTTTTTTCCCCCCTTACATCCCTCCCACAGTAGAGCAGTAGCTAATGGGAGTGTGCGCTTCTAATGTAGGGATGTCCAGTCCCTAGCAACCACATGACTCACTGACCTAGCACTGTAAGTTAACAAGTTGGTTATCTATGAATAAGATGCATTTACAAGCACTAACAAAACAGTATTAAAGTGATCAGAGGGGCACCATGCACTATAAAAAAAAATACAGGATGGGTAACCCCATGGAGAACTATGTGTTCTGCCACCTCAGGGTCTGATTCCCATGGACTTCTTGAGCTTTGCTCTTGAGGTCACAGGGAATCAGACCCTCTGTGGCAGAACACACTGGTTCTGCATGGTTACCCATCCAGTATTCTCTATTTCTAGTGTTCATCTTATATAATACTTTTGGTTAGTTAAAAATAAGTATTTTAATATTTTTGTTAGAGATGTGATAAAGTTTCCAGCATCGCACAAGTTATCAATCTGCCAAAAATCAAGCAGTTCTCTTGATTGATTCTAATTATAAAATGTATAGAAACAAAATCCTGAAAGCTAATTGGTGTTGAGACACCTCCAATCATGAAGTTTTCTTATTACAACATTATAGTCTGAAACTAAGCTAATGAAAAATCTGCATAAAACACATTTTTTTAATTTATGGGATCCATTTTATAATCACCATAAGCACTCCAGGGTGTGTGTCATGCTGGGTAACATCACTTTTTGGGTGATCAAAGGTACTCAGATGTGTCATATGCCTCACAACGTATCCAAAGCATGACATATCTCAGCATTACACATGCTCTGTTGTGCTTCATTGCCTGACAATCTGCCAACTTCATGGGGATGACTCAATTGATGTCAACTGACTCTGAAAGAGACAACTGTGGTTATGTAGTTAAGGTCCCCAATTCCAGAAGGTGGGTGTAGGGCTTTGCAGCAAGTCCTGCATCCACCGCAATGTTTGATGTAGCTGAGTCAAAGTCCTTTGATGCAACTCTGGGCCATTCCAGAAAGGATTGATGCAGTTGCAACAGTTTTCACATTTACGGCAGCTTGCGCCAAATGAGTGGCGCAAACTCTGTACTAAGTGTACCCTCATGGACGCAAAGTTAGACCATCAGGGAGATGTCTAACTTTGCAGTGTCAGGGACTTGCGGCATTGGCTTCTAAAATATCATGTTTGTCACAAGTCAGCACTTGTATCAGACAGCCTGCCTCAAGTCCCCTGAGGCACTCCGGAGCTGCTTTTAGAATTGGGTCCAAGAAGTTTATTGTCTGATCACAGCCATTACAAAACATATATAATCACATTTACAAAAGTAACAATAAATAGTTAACACTAATAATAAAAAAGTTGAATATGAGTAGATAGGCAACGATAATAAATAAGCAATTTAACAACAAGCATAAAAAGGTGAATATGAGTAGATTTTCACTGAGAAGTTGCGGAAAAGTGTATGAGTGTACAATAGCAAATGTCACGATATTGTGGACATTTAAACAGTAGGAACCCATCAAGTGGAGGTTCAGGTCTGGAAACCGACATTCCACCCACCTTGTAGCCCCTCATATAATTCCAAATTCATCAGGAAAATGGCCCAAAGGCAAAAGATTAGTTTGCATACATTAATCCTAAATTACAAGGAAAAATCTGTAACAGAAGATTTAAACATATCATGGATAAAAAAAATCTTAACAGGCCTCTTAGTCACTTTATTTCCAATATTACCCAACAACCACAAAACTTACAGTATTCCTTGCTTTCTAATGACAACATTAAAATCAAGTCATGAAGAAAATATTAATACAAAAAGGCTATCAAGATAACCAAACATTTACAGGCTGGTCCGGTGGTGCTGAGGGTTGAGGCGCTGGACACCACATCTCACAGCATGCCGGCAACCTGTGTTCAGGAATGAGCACAGGCCACTGGGGGTCAGCAGGGGAGGAGAAGGGTGGAGCACCCGATGGCTGCTCTCCTTCTCTGGGGAGGTGAAAGCTGCAGGCCTCAAAACGATACCGCACTTCAGGGTGCTCGGGTGGCAGGTGCAGGAGGAAGCAGCACAGAGAAAGGGGTCAGACGCCAGCTGAGGGCTGGAGTAGAGGGTATGTCTCTTCATGCTTTTGACTCATTGGCTCTCATTGCACGCTGGTGCCCAAGGGGTGGGAGGATAAAGCAGGAAAAAGCACCCCATGTTGGCACCGGTCGACTGGACTCAGAGGATGGCGGTCAGGGGTTCTGGGACACCATGCACAGGATGCACACTCCATCTATGTCTGAGAGAGTTTGGGAGAGGCTCCTTCACCCTGGCTGGGGGTTATCTGGAGGATCTAGGGCTCAGAACAGGGCACCAATATGTGCAAGGCAACTCCTGGAGTACTCTGATGCAGGTCATCAATGAAGCCCCGAAGAGAGGGGCCAACGTGGGGAAGGTAGGAGGATAAAGATAGAGTAAAAAAAAAAAAAAGATAACCAAACTTTTACAATCTACTGTATTAATCAAGTATCTTCATTCAATAATTTGGGGAGTGTATATAAATGCATTAGCAAATGCTAAAAAAATATCCAACATGTAAACAGAAGAAACAAAATTAATAGCGGTTCCAGCCTGGTTACCTATATTCAACTCATTGTATTGACTGTCCAGCAATCCCACTTCCCAAGAGGAACAAAGTCCATAAGTAAAACATTGGCTGCCTGGAATCAGTACTCTGACTTACACATCATGTGATTATACAGGAGTACAGCACAGATGCAAGCAGGGTCAGCTGTGTATTTGGAAGAGCCCCTGAAAACTGAAAACCACAGTAGGAAAGTATTTCTTGTATCACAGAATGTTCCTTGTAAAAGTTGGTTGTGCCATTTTTGTTATAAAAAGCTACTGCTTTAAGAACTTCATTTTTCTTTTGGTTTAGAAAAGTACAAGTTTAAAAACTTTATTTTACTATCTTTAATGAAAAGGTACTGCTTTCAAAACTATGGTCAGGCTGATAAAGCTATGAACCTGCTCATTTTTTAAATGTTTAACTTTCTGCCATCTTAGAATTCTTGTATTCTATGTCACCATTGTGTGTGTGTGTGTGTGTGTGGAGGGGGAAGGACACAAATTTGTAGGGAACTAGCAGCAGTTTTGGGAGTGAAAGTTCTTTAAATTTGATGGACTTCTCTGACTAAGGATGGAGTCAGTGCATTGGGGCAAAAGTTTGACGTCTTTGCAAAATATTTAAACTAAGAAATGGGGAAAGGGGTGCAGCACTCCATACATCGAATTGGAAGAACACCCCTTCCCCCTCAGCTAGTGGTCAAACAGGAGTTCTGCATGTTTGCAGTTCATTTGCATCACCAGGTAAGGAAAAAGGTCCAGCTCCCCATATGATGCACAGGGGAAACACCAAACCTCACCCAATAACTAACGCACTTAAATCTGGCCAATGCAAAATCATGTACGCAAATGCTTGCAGTCTGGGAAACAAGATCCCAGACCTGCAGGCAATAAGGACAGAGGTTAAACTGGACATAGTAGCAATTAACAAGATGTGGTTTACCAGAAACCACACTTGGGAGACTTCAGTATCTGATTATGTATAGTTCAGAAGAGACCAAGATGCAAAAAGGGGGTGGGGGAGTGGCCCTGTATATCAATGAAAATATCAAAGCTACAGAAATTCAGAATACACATAAGGAGCCAGAAGAACTGTGGGTCACCCTGGAAACAGAAAATGGGACAGCCATAAGAACTGGGGTTGTCTACAGGCCCCCAGACGAGGGAGAGGACATAGACACATTACTGTTAGAAGATGTACAAAACATGACAGCTAAAGGGGAGGTTCTGATAATGGGAGACTTCAACATGCCAGATACAGATTGGTCAATACCAGCAGGAACATCTGCCAGAACTAGACAGATGGTGGATTTCCTGCAAGGGTAGGGCCTCAAACAACTGGTACAACAACCCACAAGAGACAGGGCTATCCTAGATATAGTACTGACTAACAGGGGAAAGGATCACAGATCTCCAGGTAGAAGGTTACCCAGGGGCCAGTGACCATCACATGGTATGGTTGTTTGGCCTCTACAACTAAATCATCCCATTCCAAGGGAAAAATATGGGACTTCAGAGGAGCTTACTTTGATAAGATGGCCAAAAGAGTTAAGCTAGCCCTGGCAATAAGAAATACAGGTGAGGGGGTACAGGCAAAGTGGGCAAGCATTAAGGATTCAATACTTGAAGCAACATCCCATTGTGTTAGAGAGAAAAGGAAGTGCAAAAGAAGAAGGAACAACTTTGGTTCTCAAAAACTGCAGCAGAAAAAGTCATAGCCAAAAGGCTGGCCTTCAGGAAATATAAGGGAATGCAGCGGGAATAACATAGGGAGGCATACCAAACTTCCCTAAGGGAAGCAGGGAATGCAGTAAGGCAGGCAAAGGCCCAAACTGAGGAAACACTAGCACAGACAGTAAAAGAAGGTGACAAGACTTTCTATAGATACATTAGTGAAAGAAGAAAGTCCAGAGGAGGTATTGCTAAGATCAAAGGAGATAAGGGGGGCATGTGAGGAGGAGGACCATGTTAAAACATCTTTCCTAAATAGATACTGCTGCTCAGTATTTACTGAAGAGAAGGTAGGGCAGGACCCACAGCTCAGCACCATGGACACTGGAAAAGAAAGGGTCCTACAAGAGCTCAATAAGCTCAGGTTGGACAAGGCAATGGGACCTGATGGCATACATCGCAGGATGCTAAAGGAGCAAAGGGTAGAACTAGCAGAGTCATTATCAAAACTGTTTAGTGAGTCTCTGAGCACAGGAGAGGTCCCAGAAGACTGGAGAAGGGCTCATGTGGTCCTGCTCCACAAGAGTGGTAGCAGGGAGGAGGTAGGGAACTGCAGACCAATCAGTCTTACCTCAGTAGTGGGCAAGGTTATGGAGGAACTCCTTAAGGAAAGGATAGTGCAACACCTGGAATCCATAGGAGCACAGGATCCAAGACAGCATGGGTTTACAAAAGGAAGGTCTTGTAAAATTAATGTCTTAGATTTCTTTGACTGGGTAACCAGAGTGGTGGACCAAGGGGGAGCAGTTGATGTCACCTACCTTGACTTCAGCAAAGCTTTTGATACTGTTCCACATAGAAGATTGATTAATAAGCTAGGTAGGCTCAGGGTGGGTCAGAAGTTGGTCAACTGGGTGACAAATTGGTTGATGTGCAGAAAACAGAGAGTGGTGGTAAATGGCATACAGTCAGTAGAGATGCAAGTCACAAGTGGGGTACCTCAGGGATCAGTCCTGGGGCCAGTCTTCTCCAATGTCTTCATCAGTGACATTGCAGTTGGACCGGAGGGTAAGGTTTGTCTGTTTGCAGATGACACCAAGATCTGCAACAAAACAGATGATCGGGGGAGAATGACAAGAGATCTGGATAAACTAGCAAAATGGTCAGAAGAGTGGCAACTGGGTTTTAATGCAAAGAAGTACAAAATCATGCACATAGGAAAGAGAAATCCTGAAGTCACCTATAGGCAGGGAAGGGAGTTGCTAGCAGTCACAAGGGAAGAAAGAGACTTGGGCATCATCATCACCGATGACCTGAAATTATCCAAGCAGACCACTAAAGCAGTAGGTAAGGCTAGGGGGATGTTAGGGTGTATTAGTAGGGGTATCACAAGTAGGAAAAGGGAGGTAATAATCCCTCTTTACAAGACACTGGTTAGGCCCCATCGGAGTACTGCATGCAGTACTGGAGGCCACACCTTCACAAGAACATTAACCAAACTGAGGCAGTCCAGAGAAGGGCAACCAAAATGGTGCATTAGAAAACATATGAGGACAGGTTAGCAGAGCTCAATATGTATACCCTACAGCAAAGAAGGGAGAGAGGTGATATGATCGAAACATTCAAACACCTTAAGGGCATTAACAAGGTGAAAGAGTCTAACATGTTTCAATATAAGAAAAATAGTAGGACAAGAGGACACAGCATGAGAGTAGAGTGAGGCCAATTAAGGGGCAATGTGAGGAAGTTCTTTTTCACAGAAAGGGTGGTGGATGCGTGGAACGGCCCACCTCAGGAAGTGGTGGATACAAATACAGTGCAGGGCTTCAGACAGGCATGGGATAGGCATAAGGAAGCAATACAGATGAGCATGAATAGATAGGCCATTGACAGAGCAAAGGCTGATGGCAGATTTATAAGGTAGAAAAAGAAACGGGCAGACTGGATGGGCCTTGCGGTCCTTATCTGCCATCAACTTCTATGTTTCTATGTCTATTCTACAACTGGAATACTGCAGAGATTTGAAGTTTTGTATTCCATGGTAAACACTCACACACTGTATTGAATGTGTTGAAAGACAGATAGCTGGCAGGTGGAAACTATCTGTGGAGGGACTGTAATAGATTTTTAGCACTATTTTATTATATTTTTTATGGCTTTTAAAACTTTTACAGTGTTAATGTTTTTAAAGTTGCCTATGGGCCCATTTTATAAGTGCAATAAGACACTTTGGGGAGTTGGTTGTGCTGGCTATATCACACTTCCAGTGGCTGAAGATACTCAGCATGCCTCTGGTTGTCTGGCAAAACCAACACAATCAATGCCCTTTTGTATCTTATTGCATACATAATGACAACACTGCATTGCATGGTCATTAAAACCCAGAGGAACACCACACCAAGGTTTCAGGCAGGCTTTACACTTATTGTTTCATTTCCCTACTTTGTAAGCTTTCTGCTTCAATCTAAATAGATGCGTTAATTTTATTTTTTGCAATTGACTTCCCTACTTTTTGACTAAGTTGTATGACTGTGATCTTTAGCTTTTGCATTTCTTTTTGCCTATGATAATTAATGCACTGCAACACTCACTGTGCCACCCTGTAACATGTAACATGTAACGTGCACCATGCCAGACCTGTGACTTGCTTTATGAGTGGCCTTGTGGCAGCTGCAAAGTGACTTTCAATGTGCCACACCTGTAGCTTGCTTTGCAAGCAGCCCTTGTGGTCCACTCCAAAGCTGCTGTATAGCACTGGGTAGTGGGCCAGACATGTGAGTTACTTTACAAGTAGATCTGTGGGCCAATCCCAAACCAGCTGCATATTGACACTCACTGTACCAGACCTGGAACTTGCTTCATGCAGGGACCTGCAGGTTGCATGCGGCTGTATGCAATGGTGCCATTGACCAGAGGGCCAGGGCACTGTGCCCCTTATGCAAAGCAGAAAACCACTGGGCATGGCCCTGGACTTGTAGCTTGCTTCATACAGGGCCCTGTACACCTATAGGACAGGCATGACACTTACTAATTTAATGTTTGAGGGAGGTACTAAGTAACCCAGTCATCACATTTGTTGAAAAATATTAAATTATAAAAATAAAGTAAAAGTTGCAAATGTTAAAAAAAAAAAAAAAGAACTTAATAAAAAAAAAACTAAATCAGAAACAAATGAAGTCCTTACATGTGTGCATTTACAGTTTAAGTTTTTGGGGTCATTTTTTCTAACACCTATAACTTTTTATTTCTTCATATTATTTTATCCAATTTGAGGGTTATGTTCTTACCACCCTCACCCATGAACACTCTATCGGTGTTCCAAACTGGATCCAAGATGCCAGTTCAACAACTATTCTGTCGACTGACATTATAGTGGCTGATTGTGTAAATCCATCCAAAACAACTTTGTTTTTTGGGGGGGCTTCCCCGAATCCCCCATGCCCCATAATTATTATAATCAACTCCAAGTTGGAGTTGATTTGGGGAGGGGGTACAAGACCCCGAGAAAGAAGTGCTGGGGTCCTGTGGTGATAGTACAGTGACCCTTCACTATATTGCTGTACTGTCATTCACTGTATCGGTGTCACTGTTCGGTCAGCATATGTTCCAAACTGACCCTTCTGTAAGTCTGGTTTTGGGCACCCCTTTTACTCCCCTTAAAAAAAATCCTGTTCCAGTTTTAGTGTTATTTTTTTTTCCCCACTTTTTTGTTGCCTGCAGGAGAGAAAGGTGTCAAGAGACATTGACGAATGGTGACCTGTGACATAAAGGAATCAAACTTGGCCAGTGTGTAGGGGTTGACTTTGTTAGGTTTGGAGGATACCAGCGGCTGGGTCAGGCACCCACTGCCATTTTTAATGAAGTTTGGGTTTCCAGGAGGGAGGTACCGGCATTGAGGTTGGGCAATTCATACACTTAAAGTAGTTCTGCTGTAACAGTCGTGCAACTACTGCATACAATGACTTTTCATTGTGCTGCTGTAGTTACATAATTTAACAGAAGGCAGAATTAGCTTTGATTTGCACTACAGCTGCTTGCACAAGTAATCAAATGTCTGTGGTTATCTCCTGCAGTTTCTCAGAGTGGGGGCAGTAAGAGAAACAGGTTGGCAGGAGCAGTAGTTTACTGACCAGGTGGGTGGGGAGGGGCAGTGAGCAGATCAATTGGGCAGGCTGTCTGGCATGTGGTGAGAAGTATAGGTCGGCAGTAGTGGCAGGTGGGCAGCATAACAGAGACAGGTGACAGGTGAGAGACAGGAAAGAAAAAAAAGTAAAAAGAAGTTTGTGGTGCTGGCTGCCTGCACATTATAGAAAATAAGGTATGGGTAGCCAAACGCTCCAAGGCTGAGTTCAGTCTTGAGGTTGTCATGGCTATAGGGACCTGTCAAGCTTTGTTCTCAAGGTCACTCTGTTGTCATGACATCCCCTCAATGGAAACACAGTCTTCTTGTATAAGGTTGCCTGTACATTATTTTATATGTTGTCCATGCAGTAAGAACTACCATTTTCTTCCATTACTTGGCTAAATTAGCCACTAAAGCATCACAGACACTCATCAAGAGTACACAAATCTGTCTTTCTATTTTCTATATAAATCAGAAATGCACACAGGTGTGTAGTCCATGCTACTATGCTACTTCTTTCACTGATTTGACCTAATCTTGTTTTTTGTTCACGTCTATTGTCTCTTCTTAATGCTACCTATTTCCCATCTGATATTAATTTTTTTTTTGATTATACTACTAGTTAAGTTAAAACTTAGAATGAACCTTTCACTGCCGGCTTCCACGGCGGTGGTGTAATCTGGTTTGAAAAATAATCAAAGCAGCAGAATTGGTAATCACCATATCGTTTTTTTATTTCCAGAAATAATGTTGATCTTGGAGCACGTATGCAGTTTGACCTATAATAAAAGAATATAAAACTATCTCCACTAGTTAAACTCTTGGAATTATTAGAGAAACAAAAAAAAAAATGAACACTTTCTACAGTGGTGGCAAAAAAATGTATGCTGATGAAGTGGAAGGATCCAGATTCTCCAGTTTTTAAAACTTAGTTAAATATGATGATAGATATTTCAAAACTGGAACAGATTTGGTATAGGAAAAATGGAAAATATGCAGAATTTTAAAAAACGTGTGCACCGTTACTGGTGGCAATAGGGTTGATTACTCTAATAGGACACTGGTATAGCAACAGTTAGGTTAGTTCCTGAGTCCCCCCCCTTAGTAAACATGATGAGTGGAATGATGAGACTCAGCCAGAGGAAATTCCTTTGGTGGAAAAGGATCTCTAAATTCTATTTTTGAACTGAGAAAAAAGAAAAAGAAATAATGTTTGTCTGACAAAAATAGCAACATATCCATTTTTATGTTCGCCATATGCACACACAGTGAACACTTTGTTTTGAGAGTGAGTTTCTTGGGGGTATGACACTGTCAGCCTAATGTAAAGCAGTCTGCAATCATATCAATTATCAGCCATTGTGATTATAACACTGTTCTAGCTTGTGGGGTGGAAACGTTTTGTTGTTCAAAGGAGAGACGGCCCAATCATAGGGCATCTCTTGCCTTTCATCTAAATATTGCCATCCAGCAAGCACAGCATATTTGTCATGATCAGCCTGTTGTGGTTCCTCCCCCCCCCAAAAGTCAAGCCTGGTGCTGGCTACAATCCCCACTCTGCCCATTTTCATTGTGCCACACCAGGGACCCCACCCCTGGTGCCCTTAAACATTATGTAAACCCTCCCTTAATCTCTCTTGCCCCTTCTATATTAAAATTCTGGCATGAGGGTACCCAATCCCCCATGCTGGTTGCTACCCTCATTCTGCCCATTTTGATTGTGTGACACTGGGGAGCCCATGCCTGGTGCCACAAAACATAACACCAACACTGAATTGCCAATCCCCAGTGTAGGTACCCAAAACAAAAGAATCCCTCATTTTTTATGTAAAATACACCCTATAAAAAAGAAACCTGTCCATCGATGTCTGTTGCTGTCACTGTTACCATCCCCCCACCCAACACTCCCACTCAGCACCCACCCCACCACACCGCCAAGGCCTTATTTATCTACCAGGGGGTCAAACAATGCAGTCCTGTCTGGACTGGAGACACATCTTCACTCTTCAATGCCGGACTGTAAACTGAGGAAATTAGGTATGTAGTTCAATGTATTTCAAGTGGGTTCTGAACTTGTCATTATAACTTGGTCATTATTTTAATATTTTTCCCCTAAATTTTCAACATGCTTTTTTTGGGACCCCACCTTATGAGCAGAGACAATGACAATGAAATTAGGCAAATCTTTCCTGAAAGGTGATTTTGCAGTTTCTACACGAAATCACCTTTTGGGCAGGATTTGAACATTTTCTCCACCCTTGCTTGTAAGGCAGACTCATAAGATGGCTATATTGAAAATTTGTAGTAAAAAACGTTCACTTCTCTAATCAGAGAGAGCCACCGTTCTTACATCAGTTCAGATGCTAAAGTCACGTGGTTGCCACTCCATTTTTCTTAACATTGCTATGATTATAACAATGCACAATAACACAAAAACAGGATCACTGTCCCTAAGACTTCAACTACATTTACTTCTTGTCAACAACTGACATCACAGTCCCCTGCTTGTGACATTATATTCAATTGCTATGGAAACAGTTATGATGAATGCAGCATGATGATGTCAGGTGTAAACAAGCAGCCACAGCAGATGTAGTTTAAGGCACAGTTATTCTGTGTTCACATTATTGTGCATAATTATGAGAAACAGGGGAAGGGAAATAAGGAAAACATTTGAAATGTAAGCTGAAATGTGTCTAGAAATGGTGTTTCTTCAATAATTAAAACTGTCACTTGAAACATACTTGTTTCTATTGGGTTTTATTCTATTTTACATGCGGTGAGTTTTGAGTGGTGAATTTAAATGAATTTTCTGCTTGGTATTGATATTGCTTATCTCTACATATTGCCTTGCTGTGGGTGACACCTTTTCTGGTGTTTATTCAATAGGAGGAAGTAGGCTGTTGGTCAACTAGGATCTGCAGCTTATCCATTAGGTAGGGAAATGGGCAGACTAAGTGGGCCAAGTGGTCCTTATCTGCCATCAAATGCTATGTTTCTAATGCAAAGCAGCATGGAATGTATATGCAAATTACAAATAAACAATTTAGATCAGAAAGCAAAACCAGTCTAAATTGTTTCATGGTAATTTGCATATATATCACATGATGCTTTGCATTTTTGAGGTATGTATAACTTTGCATTTCTCTGAAGCCTGGCTTTATTGCCAATGCCCATTCCAGGTAACCCTTGCCTCAATGCATTTTGGTTAAGGTTCTTTGTTTTTTGTATTGCTTTCATACATTGGACTCACCATAAATCAAACCTGTAAGACCATCATAAGACTGAGTCCTCCTTCCCCTGAACTGAGATACAGATGAGGCACACTGATGAGTACTATGTCTTCTGTTATCAGCCTTTGTAGAGTGTGTGTGAAAGAATATTTGGTACTATACATGTCTGCTCAAAATAGGGTCAGTGTAAATGATTTCATGGTGATTTTATGTACATCGTACGATACCTGAGGTGTGTGTAAAGCTGACATTCTTGCCAAAGCCCTTTTCAGGTAACCCTTGCCTCAGTGCATTTTTTGCTAATTTCTTTGTCTTTTAGATATGCTTCTTGAGTGTTTCCCCACCCTAGAATGAAAATAGAATAGTAGCAGATCTTGCATTCCCAGTCTGCCTTCTGGGTGGTCGGCACGGTCATATTTTATTTGACCTTGTGATACAGTGAACATAAAACTGATAAAACCCAGGTGTTAGAAAATGAAACTGATAAACAATTTTACACATCTAGATGAAAGCAGACTACTTGGACATAGCTTAGATTTTTTTTTTGTAAATATCTCCCCCTCAGTGCTGCCACCCCCCAAATATAACATGAACTCTTAGAAGTGAACATTTTGCAAATACAGTAGCATTTGTAAGAATCATGGGGAAATGCAAATTATGGACTCATTTCATAGAGGACAGAGGCCTTGAAACTGAGATGCTTAAAACTCTGAAAGCAGACAATAAACAGATTAACTGTAAAAAAAAAAAAAAAAAAAAAGAAACTGAGATGCAACTCCATCCAGGACCTATGAAGTAGTAACTAATCTAAACTCATGTAGGCACATTCAGCAAACCTATCTGCATTACATGCCAAATGCAGAAAAAATACCAGCAATACTGGATTATTTTCTTAAAATGTATTTTAATCTTTCAGAAGAAAAGGCACACTCCTTAACTACGTTATCTTCCATCACTTTTGATGAAGCATCCCATTTCAATTGACTTAAACACCACTAAGAAAATGAAATTTAACACAAGCCCACATGAGCAGGACAGCAAGGTCTATATATGTAAGGAGTGTGGGGGACATTGTTGGAAGCAAATATCCCTCATGTCATGGTAGCACCTGCAGTATTTATAGATTACAGCTGTATGTATACCATTTATTAATAAGAGAATAACAGTAAAAATGCAGTTTGGATAATTTGTGTTGGAAGAACAATGTTGTTACTTTTTACTGACAAGAAAAAGTATCAAAGAAAGAACTTTATATACAAACAGCATCGATCTGCAGACATGCAGAAAACTCAGGAAACTTAGAAACAAAGAATTTGATAGCAGATAAGAACTGCTTGGCCCGTCTCATCTGCCCATTTTCCCTACATACTTTAATACCACAGACCCTACTTGATCTCCAGCTTGTTCCTACCTTCCTTAACCACTAAGGTTCCCTTAGGCTTATGCCTATTCCATGCATTCCTGAATCCCATTATAGTTTTTGCCCCTACCATCTCTGCTGGGAGACTATTCCAGGCATCCACCACTCTTTCTGTGAAGAAGTACTTCTTCACGCCCCCCCACCGAGTTTACCTCCCTCCAGCTTCATAGCATGCCCTCTTGTTCTTGAGCATCTTCTTTTCTCAAAAAATACTTCCTTCTTGTACCTTATTTATACCCGTGAGGTATTTGAAAGTCACTTATCATATCCACCCTCTCCCTAAGGAGCAAGGGGATTATTGGGGGGCAGCTAGCAACTTAATTTTGTACTGTAACTGAGGGTCAGCCAATGCATTTTTGGCAACCTCCTCCCCACTACACATGTTTCAATCAGTGAAGCAGTATTAATTTAAAAGAAGTGAGGCCAGGGAAACATCTCTGTGGAGTGCCTATTTAAACTTGGTATATTAAATCTGCACAGAGGGTCCAAGCAGTCAGGTCCTACTTTAGGAATTTGGGGACTCCTATCAAGGTTAGTTTTATTTATTTATTTATTGAAATTGTTTCACCAGGAAAGGCACACTGAGCAAAAAGATGCTTGTCTCACGGTGCGACCTGGGGGGAAGGGATTACAGTGGAGGCAGATCATATACAGACAAATATAGAATTGTGCAATACAGATGGTGTACATGGGTAGAAGGGATAACATGATCACATTTTTTGCAATAGATGGAACAATACAGGGGGACTACAGAGCATTTAAACAATCGGTGCAACAGTACAGCGATGAGAGCATGAAGGACAAGGTATACATAACATGGAACACTTCTGGTTAATACATGTTTAGGTAAGTGCCAGTAGCAATGCAATGGTGGCAGTGGCATGACAAGAGTTGAAACGGAGCAGCTGACAGTAGGAGTAGGAGAGGTGAAGTGGGGGTGAAAGGGGGGGGGAAGGTGAGTAGCAGTAGTGCGTGAGGTTGAGAAGCATGGGATTACTGAGGGGAAGGAGGCGGGGAGGTAGGGAGGGATTGGGATGGAAAATTAGACATAGTGAAGAAGTGCGAGGGGCAATATATGTAAGCCAGGCAATTGGCGGAGGCCAAGTCGCCTGGTCAGCAACAAGGGGTGGGGGAGGATCCGGATGGGTGGGGGTCAAGGGCAGATGCAATTTGGGGCAAAGAAGTTAGTGACAGCTGAGGATAGGGTGTGTTTGGAAGATGAGGGGCGGATCTGAGCTGGCAGGTGATTCCAGAGTTTAGGAAGAGGTAAGAGAAGGCTGATTGGCGGCGGTGGTCCTGTGATGAGGGATGACCAAGAGTCTTGCATCAGAAGATCTGAAGGAGTGGGTGGGGTGGGGGAAGTAGGGAGGGAAGGAGCCAAGCCAACAGTTGGAAGTGAATTTGGCACAGTGAATTAGGCGCCAGTTGCTCAGGGATGGTAGGGCCAGAGATCGATAGAGCTTGCAGTGATGAGAGTGGGGGGAGCATCAAAGGCGAAACGGCTGAAGGCATTAAAGAGGGGGTCAAGTTTGGTTAGGATGGTCTTGGCGGCGGAGTTATAAACAACATGACAGTAGTTGAAAGAGGATAAAATCATTTTCTGGACCAATTCCCTTCTGACCGGTAGAGGGAGGCTAGAGCGGTTGCGATAGAGGGCACCAAGTTTTGGATGAAGTTTAGAAATGATGGCATCCACGTGTGTGGAGAAGGTGAGGTGTCAGTCCAGCCAGATCCCTAGATATCTGAAGGAGGGCACATCCTCAAGGATGGAGTCATTTAGGGTATGGAAGCTGAGGGGGCAGGTGAGTTTGGATAGACGCTGACTAGTACCAAAAGTCATAGAGACAGTTTTTTTGGCATTTAGGGATAGCTGGTTGGTAAGGAACCAGTGTTGGATTTTGTTGAAATCAGTTTGGAGGAGACTTCTTCATGGGTCCGACCGGAGGTAAAGAGGACCATGTCATCCACATACATGTGGATTGTGGTAGAGGAGCAAGAGTTAGGTAAGTCATATAGAAGGATGGAGAAAAGGATGGGGCCAAGAACTGAACCTTGGGGGACGCCGGTGGTGATGGGGGGTGGAAGTATGGTCAGCAATTTTAGTGGATTGGGTTCGATTTATAAGGTAGGCCCTGAAGCAGTTAGTGGCAGATTCTGTTAACCCAGCTCCAGATAGGTGGGATAGGAGGAGAGGGTGGGAAACCATGTCGAAAGCTTTTGCTAGGTCAATGAAGACAGCAGCCATGATTAGTCCATTATCCATACCAGTGAGGATGGAATCCATGAGTCGTAACAGGGAGGAGGTGGTCGAGTGGTGTTTTTGGAAACCAGACTAAAAAGGGGTGAAGAAGTCAGTTTTGGAGAGAAAGTCAGACAGTTGGAAAAGCACGAGGTGTTCCTGGAGTTTGGCGAGGGTTGGGAGGAGGGAGATGGGGCGGTAGTTAGTAGTGGAGGTAGGATCACCTCCTTTTGGGAGGGGTATGACAGTGGCATGCTTCCACTCAGAGGGGAGGTCCTCGGTGAAGAAAGAGAGATTTAGTCGAGCCGCGAGGGGAGCAGCAATGGTGGGGGCAGAAAGGAAGAGGAGTTTGTTATCCAGACCATCTGAGGATTTGCCTTTGGATGGGTTCAGGGAGTGAAGGGCAGCGAGGGTTTCAGCAAGGGATATAGGTCTGAAGGAAAAAGTGTTCCTACCAGACGACAGGTGGGTAGGTTGCTGGAGGAAGGGATTTTAGAAGGGCCTGAGTGCAGGTAGTAAAATAGGTATTGAACTCGGAGGCGACCAACAGGGGATCAGAGAGGAGAGTCCCATGGGAGAAGAGGAGAGGAGGGGGGCTTGTTGTTTGGGGGGTGAAGAGGGAGTTAATGACCTTCCGAAATTTAGAGGGGCATTGGAGGTTTTCATTTAGGGTATTGTTGAAGTAATCAGCCTTAGCTAAATGGGTGGCCTTTGTGCATTTATTTCGGAGCATACGGTAGGTAATGTAGTTGACTGGGATGGATGTGGATTTGTAGTTCCGCCAGGCCTTATCACTGGCTTGTTGGCAAGCTAACAGCTCAGGGGAGATCCAGGGTAGGTGAGACCCCCAGACTCTAGTGCGGCACAGGGGGGCATGTTTGTCCCAGATGGCAAGGAAGGTGTTTCGAAAGTGAGAGAAGGCCATATCAACGTTAGAGCAGGTAGGGCTTGGGACCCAATTTGAGTGGGCCAAATCTGCCAGGAGAAGGGAGAGGTTAAGGGATTTGTAAGACCGTTGGAATATGAATTTAGGAGGGGTTTTAGTTCTGTGGATCTTGCGGACCAAGTAGATTAGGTGGTGGTCGTTGATGAAATCAGGGAGGAGGCATGAACTGACGACGTGGTGTGGGTGGGAAGTAAGCGCCCAGTCAAGGAGAGAGTGGTTACCGGACTTGTGATTAGAGCGAGTGGGTTCCAAGCTGGTTTGACTAAGGTTTAGGGTGGTAATTTCAGTTTGGATTTTGTTAAAAGTGGGTGCTAGCCAGTTGTGGTTGAAATCTCCCAGGACATATAGTTCACCTGACTGTGTGAGAGATGAGAGCTGACCTAGGAGGTTGATGACTATGGTGGTTGAAGTGCCTGGGCAACAATAGATTCCAGCCACATAGATAGGTAGTGAGGAGGGGAGGGCAGTTTTACCATTAGTAGCTCGAAGGCTTTGGGTTCGGCTTTAGTGAAGGAGACAGAGAAGTGTAGGGTTGATTTGATGTACATAGCCACACCACCGCCTCTGGAGGGCTGGTCTTGCCGTGTGATGGTGTACCCTGGAATAGTGATTATATTGTCTGGGAGGCTGGGGTTTAGCCAGGTCTCAGATAGGATGATTATGTCAGGGACATGTTGGGCGGCCAGGACCTGGAGCCGATTGAGCTTAGGGACTAGACTACGAATATTTAAATGGAGGAAGCGGAGGCCTCAGAGAAGATAGCCAGAGTGAGAGGAGGTGGAGGTCCTGGCTGAGGGGTTTGGTGAGTGTGGTTAGAGCTATAGGACAGGGTAGGGCCTGGGGTTAAGGTGTATATCCCCTGCTTCCAGAAGGAGTAGGGCAATAGTTAGGAAGCAGCATAGAGAGTGGATGAACCGGGGTTTAGCCCTACGCTGGTTGGCGGGGGTGCTAGGGCAGGCAGAGTGGAGGGAAAGGGAGCTGGGGAGGGAGAGAGAGGCCAGTAGGCAGCCAAAGGAATAGGCAGAAGAGGAGGGGGGAAGGGAAGTGGGACCATGAGATGGCTGGGAGGGAGTCAGAGGACTTACAGGGGGCTTTAGTAGGGTGGGTCAGAATAGCAGGGGAAGGGGACGGTGCTGGGTAGCCCCTTAGGGGGGAGTTAACATGGGAAGGGACAGTAAGATGGAAGAGAGCAGTAGCGTGAGGGATGTTGATGGGGCACACACCACCTCCGGAAAAGGCGTCTGAACATAGCGGCAGGGTAAATGGAGAGGTGAAGTATAAATAGTTTGGTTGCCCCTCAGACAGCATAGATACCACTTTGGAGTAGTGGTACTGTCACGGACCCTGATGGGCAGCGTACATGGTTCAAATCTCTAGCTGGGCAATTGGGAGAAAGCCTGGCAGAGAGAGAGGAAACTAGGTGCAGAGGGACTTTCAGGGGCTGGGATTGGGCTAAACTTGGAGTGAGAATAGTGACTCCTAGTGGTCACTGGGGTAGTGGCTGGCTAGCTGAGGGTGAGAAGATGGGTCACAGGATGCAGGACAAGGGTAAGGTGTGGGTGAGGCAGAGGTGAGATAGGGGACAGATGTACCTAGGCAGGTTAGTAGGTTACAGGATGTAGGGGTGAGGAGGTTGAGGTGATAGGGTCAGAGGGTCCCTCTAGTGGCTATCTGGTATAACCTGCAAATGGGGAAGTGGGGACTTAGTAAATGTAAGCACAGGAAATGACATCACTAGACAGCAGCTATAAAGGAAATGCCGAGCCAGGGTGGGTGGGGCAGTCGATGCGTGTAGCGTGTCGACAGGCTATCCCCCCCACACAAGGGTGCTACAGCTGGAGGTAGTATATTACATCTATGCACCTGTGTGGTGTCCGTGCTCCAGGAGGGAGCTTGAAGGGCTGAGGGTATTAGCCCCTGGTCCAGCCCACCTCAGTCATACAGTAGATGTTCGACAATATGCCAGCTATTTCCTTGGGTCACCTTTACCAGACTTATGTATGCATTTTCACTAGCCTCTAATTTATTGAACCGTAATTCAGGTTGCAGTTTTATAATATTATACTGCCACATTATAGATCAGGGAAGTGCTCCTGACCAAACAGGGCATTCCTTTCCCTGCATGTGAAACAAATTATTTTATAAACAGTTCTAATGTACAGATGCCCTGGAGACAGACACGTTGAGGAACTTTAGTTTTTTAATTTTAATATTATTGATCAACCTTAATCAATAATATATCACTGTAGCTGGGGAGTCCACTCTCATGGTTGAAACGGTGATCTCATTTACATTCTTAGGGTGTCAGAACTACTCATCAAAGGTTTGTGGTTCAATCTCATACCCTAAGAATGGACAGGAGACCACTCTACCATAAGAGTGGTCTCCTTGGCCATACTAGCATATATAAGAAGTCTGCGCACAGCCTAATAATGGACTTTATTGCTGTTTTAACAGACCAGTTATTTTTTTTAAACTACTTTAATAAAATGCAAAAACTTATATGGTATACACAGGAGTAGGTTGCCCCCCACTCCCCAGAACAAAAACACAGAACCCTTTGTGTCTAAAACCGGCAACTTGAGACAGGCAACAGAAAGTATATTTTGAAAAAAACAAAACTTGCCAACACATTTTTATTTACTTTTGAGTGGGCTGTACTGTATACTTATTTAGGCTTCCTTTTAGAGCTACATGTTTGGTTAAAGGAAAGATTTGAATAGCTCAAAGTTCTAGTGTCCAACCTCCCTTACACCAAAATGATTTTGGGGCAAATTTCAATACAACACTTAGAATTGACCTCAACCCCTACCCCTGACTACCCACCTCCTTCCCCCAACCCTTGTACCATTTAGACAGTTGAGTGACTTATATGCCCCCCCCCCAAGTCTAGCTGACCCCTGACACTGCTTGCCTGAGCAAAATTACCCATATGGATTACCCTAGTTCCCTTAGTCTCCTGCTTGTACCAGACCTGACAGGGATATAAATCACTGCCAACACTGGGGGACTTTCCAATGCCCCTACCCTGGTGCTCACCCCAAACTGCTGCTGCCTCCACTGGCAGACCAAGTACCCAATACTTCTACATTCACTGCCAAGAGGTTTTCCTCTTTCATCATGTATGCTACCTCATAGCTGCCTTGCCAAATGCTGATACTCACCTGGAAGGGTCACTATCAGTACCTCATATCATAGCAGCATTTGATAGAACAACTATGCGGTACTGTACATTTCACAATTTTTCTACAATTTATTCACCTTGGATAGACCAGCTGAACTACAATATCCCAGTTCCATTTGGGGTCCTGTTTCTGCTCCTTGACTCAGCTGGCTGGACTGAGGCACCATGAGGCTAAAGGACTCCCTCATGATCACACTAGTAGGGCTTTAATCCATTATTTCTCAGTTCCCAAGTCTGTGTTCTAACCCCTACACCACACTACCTCAATTCTTGGAAGAAGCACTTTAGTGTAATCTGGGATGGTGTTATCTGGACCAGTGGTCAAAGTGTTAAAAAAGTGGTGGTGGTACTATGTATGAGATCAGCATGAGTGTACTGTATATATTAAATGTATGGCTTGATTTTAAAAAGTAACAGTACACCATATCTGAGTACCCCCTCACTATGACCCCTTGATCTGGACCTGGCATGCCAGTGCAGGCAGGGGCAGGTTGGAGTAGCACTAGGGGGCAATAAGAAGGCCTTCTCAATGTTAAAAAGCATTAAGATTTCATGCAGATAATGGCAGAACACAGAGGGATCTGGGGGTGTCAACATCAATCCCCCTGTCAGGGTAGACAGCGACAGTGCAGCTGAATTAAGGGGGCCAGGAGGTCCCTCAAATATTTTAGATGTACAGAGATTTGGGGGTAGGGTGATGGGGAGTGAGGGGTAAGAACTTTCTTTTGAGTGTTTTTGTGTCTCTTTCTTTACAGCTATCTAATCAGCCAGAAGTGAAAGAGTTACACTTCACTGAACAAGCAAGCACAGTCTAAATTATTTGACCTTTGCCTGGTTTGATGTAAACAGCCTGTGTGTTTGCACCCTTAGTGATTTGCACAGCTCTCCATCCTTTCTCCTCTTGAAAGCTGCCTAAATCTCCTCTTGGAGCAACATAGCTCCGTTTGGAGGAATTTACTACCTCGTTAGGTCATTCTCATTTGTTCCTGCCTTAAAAGGTGGATTTGAGTTACTTGTTCTATTTTTCTGGTTAGTAGTGTTGTATTCGTTTTTTTTTTTTTTTGTTATGTGTTTGCCCAGAACTGAAAGATTGCCACTGGAGAATAATGGTAACTTGTTAAAGTGTGTCATGCTAATATCAGTGGAAGAGATGGCCCAAACCAGTCATTGTTATCATCCAAATGGAGTCTCCTAATATATGCTCCCTTAATGTTAATGGGATTAATGGGGTGGTGAAAAGAGCCAGATCACTTCAAGAGCTAGGCAGGATTCATCATGACATTGCCCTACTTCAAGAAATGAAATTGACATACAGGGAGCACATCAAATTACAGAGGAAATGGGTTGGAGCAGTCCTCATAAGCACTCATACCTCTGGAAAGAAGGCAAAGGTCACTATCTTGCTGCATAGGGGATTGTGTTTGTGATTTCAAAGGTGTCAACAGACAGAGAGGGCAGGTTAGTGGTACTATCAGGTGCCTTTAAGGGCAGAAATCTGCACATAGTTTCAGATTATGCTCTGATACCCCCTTCAGCATTTTTTAGGGAGCTTTTCTCTACCTTAGCTCAACTGCCGGATAACCAGGTGATTTGTGCATGAGATTGGAACTACATGGAAAATCACCAGTTGAACAGAAATCCCACATCTAAGAAGAGGGTAGAGCTTGCTTCAGACTTTTAAGAAACCTAGTACAAGGGTGTGTGTGTGGTGGAGGGGGGAGGGTGGACAGAACCATGGCAGCTATTTAACTCTGGGAAGAAAGAATTTACATTTTACTCCCCAGTAACCAATTCCTACTCCGGTGTACATGCAAAAAAGTGAGCTTTTATGTTTAAGGATATAATTACATACCTGATTACCTTTTCTGACCATGCTACATTACCTTGTGTACTAGATTAGGGTCCTGCAGAGATGGGGAGCATCTTGCAGTTGAACCCAGGATTACTGCAGGATGACGTGGTCTCCAATTCCACTCAGGAAGTTGTCTGAAATTATTTACAGGAGAACATGGGACAAAATATTTCTCTTAAATTTGTGTGGGATGGCCTATCAGCTGTGATCAGAGGTCATGCGATCACTTATGCCTCATTTAAAGAGCCACTGATGCAAAAAAAAGAAGTACTACATTGCAGAATCTGAGTAAGCATTGGGCCCCCCAGTAAATCTCATACTAAAAATTAGATTTCTATGTTACTTTATTTTAAAGATATGGGCGATTTTGTAATCCTGATTTCACTACCTGTTCAAAACAGCCTGTTTCAGTGAAAAGCTGCTGATGTCATCTCAGGACCTCACAGTCTAGCATTTCCTGTCAGCAAGCTTATAGGACCTGTTTCTCCAAAGTTTTAAGATCATGTGCAAGGGTTGTCTAAAGTAAAACAGGCAGCACCATTCAAAAAACATTGCTATAAAAACTATATGTGTGTAAGGTTTTGTAACAAAGTTGACAAAATTGTATTTTATATTGCCTTTTGTAGACTGTTTCTCAAGGGTATGAGCCAGCATGCCTCCAGGCTGCTGAAACCATTTGGAGTGCTACTGTACGGTGCCTGTTAGGAAGATGTATTTATTTATTTAATTTGTGTTTACTGGGTGGGCGTGCTAGCCATAAAAATGACTATTTTCAGGCATGACCTGGGAGGTTACAAAGTAGACAATGGATAATGAAGTAAAGAGGAACATTGCAGAATAAATAGCAGTAACAATTCTGTACTGGGAACAAACAGTGAAAACATAGTAGTACAAGGTATATGAGGTAATGTAAAGCACAATATATAATATTGATGCATAAAATCCTGATTTCACAATTAAAATGCTGCTAGTATTGTAATGTTGATGACGTCACTGCTGTTTGTCAGCATCTGCTTTACAATATGTTTTATAAGTGGCCTTATATGTATTAATTCCTACTAGGGAAGTGTTGGTTCTGGTAAAATGATCATATTAATTTAGAGTAGAACATAGATGAGCCTGCAAGTAGGTTAAACAGTCTGATGGGGGAACACATTGTGCTGTCTAAATTAGAAACTCCTAGTAGGTTTTCAAAACGGCATTACCTCTCCCACCCACACTGACAAGGAGATGGCATAATTATTTTAAAGTGCCATTCTTAGAAATTGCCTCAGCTGAATGATAGGTGTGAATAATCTTAGCTTTCACCACAATTTATTCAGTGTGCAAACCTTATGACCCAGCATCCAGCAACCCTGGAAAATAGGACCACAACAAAAAGGCACCCAAATAAAATATTGTCAGCTTTGTTACAAAACCTGAAACACACATAGTTTTCGAAACAATGTTTACTGACTGGTGCTGCCTGTTTTACTTGTGAAAACCATTGCACATGATCTTTACAACTTTGGAGAAACAGATCCTATAAGCTTGCTGACAGGGAATACTAGATTGTGAGGCCCCGAGATGACATCAGAAGCAGCTCTTCACTGAAGCAGGCTTTTCTGAACAGCTAGTGAAATTAGGGTTACAAAATAGCTCATAACTTTAAAATGAAGTAACACAGAAATCTCGTTTTTGGTATGAGATTTACTGGGGGTATGCGTATTCTAATTCTGCAGTGTAGCACTTTTGGTCAGATAGTGTCAGTTGCTCTTTAAAAACAGACAACGCTGGGAGGCTCTTAACAAGTTGGAAGCCCAGCTCTCCCTGTTGAAAGAACATAAAAAAGTACTGTGATCCTGGGTTACTTCCACAAATTAAGAAAATCAGGGAGGATCTACACCAATTAGCTTTAATAAAGGTTGAAAACATGATTAGATTTGTGAATTAAAAATATTATTAATTGGATAATAAAGCTGGGAGACTTTTAGCCACCCACCTACGTAAACAGGAGGCTGATAGATACATTAACCAACTTAATTCAGAAAAAGACCTCCATCACTCATGTAAACATATAAAATTGCCAGCAGATAAGTGCCTTATAGTCCATTGAGTCTGCTCGACTGTGCAGCTAGCAGCCTTTATTCCCCTTCCCCACCCATTGCCTACCCTCTTGCCCTATTCCAGCCCCTTTTGAAGTTGCTCATTGTACTACAGGATACCACTTCAGCAGCACGTTCCATCTGGCCACCACTCTCTGTAAAAAAGTGTCTTCTCATCTCCCTTCTGAACCATCCCCCCCAAACTCAGATCATGGCCTTGAGTGTCCCTCCCCTCTGTCAATTTGAAAAGCCCCTCCATGCCTGTCTTCTTAATTCCTTTTATGTACTTAAAGGTTTCAATCATATCTTCCATGTCCCTCCTCTCTTCCAGTGAGTACATGTTCGACTCCCTTAGGCATCCTTTCCAGAAAGCCAACAAATTTTGAAAATATTATGCTACCCTTTATGAACAAGAGAGAGGCAAGAAAATCATGCAAAATTAATAAGGACATTATTACACAATATCGCTCTTTCTACCCTTTCAGAGGAATTGAAAGATACACTAGACTCCCCATTTACCGAAGATGAACTAATGGCAGTTATTAAATCTTTTAATATGGGCAAAGTGACAGGCCCTGATGGCTTCATTGCAGAATTTTATAAGTGATTTACCCCAGAACTGTTCCCATTCTTAACAAAAATTTGTAACTCAGCCCAAGAAGAGGATTTCCATTCTGGAACCTGGGGAAGCCCTGTTGGCTGTTATCCCTAAGCCAGGGAAGGACTCCACTAAATGTTTTATTACCGCCCAATATCCCTCCTCAACCAAGATGTTAAAATATTTGCTAAAGCACTGGCAATTCGATTACAATGTGTTATTCCCCTATTAGTGCACCCAAACCAAACTGGATTTATACCCGAGCATCATAAACAGGACAATGTACGCACTTTTTTGAATGTCATGTTGGCTGCCAAACTGCCCCCAGATGATGTGCTATGGGCGATAGTATCGATCGACACCAAGAAGGCATTTGATCGTCTGGATTGGAAGTTTTTGGATGCTGTTATAGGCAAATTTGGTTTGAGATATAGTTTTCAGGCTAAGATACACAATTTATATGCAAACCTACATGCTCACGTCAAAGTCAATGGTGCTCTGTCCTCCTCTTTTCATGTAGAATGGGGCACAAGGAAAGGGTGTCCCCTTCCCCCTCTTCATTTTGCTCTGAGTTCAGAGCTCATGGCAGCTATATTCAGACAGTCAGAGGGGTATCGAGGGATAAGAATTAAGGGGGAAGAAGTTAAAGTATCCTTATATGCAGATGATAATCATCTTTATATTTTGAACCCAGAAAGAAATCTCCCTATAGTACTTACCCTACTCCTTTGGTCAAGTTTCAGGGTTCAAAATTAATGAAAGCAAAATGGAGGTCTTGTTCCTAAATGGTGGTGTAAAGTATCTGGAAGGGAATCTATGTAATTTAAAACAAGCATCTTTGGGTTTCTGTTATCTAGGTATATGGATTCCATCAGATATTCATAGAATGTTTAAAACCAATTTGCCCCTTACAATGTGGAGGAGGGTGGAAGTCATACGTATGAATATTCTACTAAGATTATTTTTTTTTTTTTCATTCCTCCCTCTGAGAATACCCAATTCATGTTGGAAATCTATACAGCTAACTTTATATAAGTTTTTGTTTGGGGGGCCTCAGATCAAATGGTCCATTGTAACTGTGGCAAGAGTTGGGGGGGGGGGCATGGGAGTACCATACCTTAAAAAATAACGTTGGGCAGTGCAGTTGCAACACTATGTAGCATATATGATAAATTCAGACAGACCATTACGGGCCTCCCTTGAATCCCACTCTTTAATCCAAGTAACAATGGAGGCGGCAATATATATGGATAAAACCCAGCTGCGAAATGTAGGACTACTTAAACCATGGACCTTGGCATCTGTTAAAGCTTGGGAAGAAGTTAATAATAACTATTGACTTCCCTGCGGATTAAGTAAGTTAACCCCCATATGCTCCTGTCTCGATTCCCCCCATACTTATGGATACAGGGTTTAAGAGATGGAAGAACAAGGGCCTTATTACAATAGGACAGTTGTATTTAGGGGATACCTTTAAGAGTTTTCAGCAAGTAAACACAGAATTTTGACTGGGTTCACATGACATGCTTAGGAACCAATACATTAGAACACTATCTATCTGGGAGATGTAAAAGATCCATGCTTCAGGCATCTGAGAATCCAATCAGGTTACTGTTCCTGGACCTGGTAACCCACCTAAAAATCACAAAGAAGATACTCCTATTTTATAACGCACTAAGGGATTTGGAACCAGACCATTTCACTGAGATAAGGGATAGATGGGAAAGAGAATCTGAATTTGTTGTCATGGAGGAAGAATGGAGGTCAATTTGGAAAGGGATCCACTCCACCACAGCTTCACCTTCATGGAGGGAGTTCTGGTGGAATATAATTCCCAGATATTTCAGAACTCTAACCATTTCTAAGCACCTGGGCTCACATTTGTCTGCTCAATGTTGGAGAGGTTGTGGGGCATTGGGTATGCACACATCAATCTTTTGGGATTGCCCTCAGTTACAATTTTTTTGAAATACAGTAGCGGAGATGACTGGATGGACCCTGGAAATCACTCCCCCTAGGCAACTTCACAATTGGATCATGGTGACCTGTGAGACTTAAGGGTAAAGCCAAGAAATATTTAATATATTGGTTGTTGCAGCTACTAAGGTTATTATCCAGTTATGGAGAACATCTACCCCTCAATCTGTGGATCTATGGCTGAAAAATTGCTACAGGATTCAAGAGATGGAAGGGGTGACTGCTCAAGTTAGGTTACAACAGGAGAATTTTAAATCTAGATGGCTCCCCTTTTTCAGTTATCAAGCTGAATTAGTAGAACAAAATACTTTGGATGTCTTGGCACAAGTATTCTGATGACTGTTGAAAACAGGACCTGAAACAGTTACAATGGATAGGGTCTGGCCATCTCTTCCCCTCTTTCGCTTCTCTTTCTCCTGTGTTTCACTCATAGGGAGAATCTGTTCTGAGGATTGTTATTCCAGCTGAATTAATACTCACATGGACTTAGAATATCGATTTGATTATAAAGTAGTTAACATAATCTTTTTTAAATTTTAGTAGCACCTTAATTCAGTGGATTTAGTTTGATCTCTCTCTCTTTTTTTTTTTCTCTTTTTTTGCGGACTGGTGGTCTTTTTGTGATTTGGTTTATTCCCATCACAAAGTTTACTGTAAGATTAGTTTATATTCATGAGAAGAGGGGAGAATATGATTTTTTATTATTGGTTTCATCTTTGTGTATGGTGTAATTACATTTATGTGTTAATTTGGACAAATTTAATACAATTATAATTACAAAAAAAAGGCTGTCTAAAGATTACACATTCAGACTTCCATTTGCTTGGAGAACAGAATAAAGCATCAGTTTCTGTGAATAAACCATGGTTTGTTTATGAACATTTGTGGATGTTTTGCATTATAAAAAGACAGGAAGGATGATTAATATACTGCCAATATGACAAATGTTTTCCCAGTCTCCTTGTCTGAGATGGTGCATAGCTCCTTCTGGCTTATGAAATTCTACTACTCCCCCACACCCACTTTTCTGTAGAAGTACAATAATATTGAAGGGTTTGGATTTTCAAAGCTACATAAGTACAAGCTGCAGCAGCTGTTCTGATGCAGCTGCATCACTCTGAATGTGTCTAATGTTTATGTACAATTTTCAAATATTTTGACACTTTTGTGACACTTTGCTCACTTTACAGCAGAAAAACCACTCATGCATCATTTTTGTGATGCATGCATAATTTCCAATGTGCCACTTGTGACACACAACATTTTCTGTGGTCAACAGTCATGTTGCAAGTAGCACAACTTCAGCAAATATGTGCCAACAGTGGTAGCACTACCACCAGATATGTTGGTGTCCTATGTTCAGCAGCAGATTAGAGTTGCTGGGGGTCAGCTAGGAGGAGAAGATTAAGCATCCAGAGGACTGCTCTCCTCTCCTGGAGAAGGGTGACTGCACTTCCTGTGGCATGACTGACACCCAGTAGTGGCTGGACGTAAGGAAGATGGTAAAACCCAGAAGTTGGTAGGATGTTGGATGTGGAAGCATCATTGCATGTTTATGTGCCGGGGCAGAAAAGGGAAGGGAAAACTCTGCCAGGTAAGATAATGGACAGATGATGGACTCATGCAGGCATGATATTACCAACCAGGCACCTATTGGATCCTGCTTCAGAGAGGCATGGGCAAGCCCCTCTGACCCCACCATAACAGTTAAGTCATGTAGGAAAATGCTCAAGACCCAGGGATTGTCAGTGACTGGGCAGAGAGGGGGCCTCTAGAAGGAGGCAGCCAGGAGGATTAGGAGATGAACCAAACTGGGGGGGAGAAAATCTAGACCTAGATGTCAGCTGTCTGCCCACTTTGTATACACACACATTTACTCTCCCACACAGGTTGGCTGCTGGAAAACCTTTTCATGTTCTCAGCCGCATTTCAGCAAGAAATTAAATCTGGATAGCTTCATGAATTATTTGGTACCAGATTTTCAAAACAACTGGAAGTGCCATTTTGTTGCTACAAAAAATTCTAGAAGCTTTCTGGCAGAAAACTATCAGCCCTGTATTTCAACAGTTAGCCCATGAATTTGCAACTCTTGCAAATCTCAGTGGTGTCCAGAGCAAGTCATCCAAACTGTATGTGCAAATTATTATACAAACCTGGCCCTTGGAAGTAAAAGTGGCTAAGGGTTTCTTCTAGTGAGTAAAAAGACATCCTTATGAATAAAGTAATGTGGACCATTTTATAAGACTTTATGGTTTTTAACAAAATAGTCACAGTTGGCATCTGCAGGATGCACTTACAAAACAAACAAAAAAAAGTCCCTAAACTTTAAAATTCCAGGACTTTCAATTTATAGTCTTTTTTTTTATTACTGAGGGTGCTTTCATTAAAACAGGATAATTTCCCTGCTGACATCATCTTTTCATATTGCTTATCCCTTTCCTGGGGTCAACATCCAGTGATATGTCATCATAACCTGTTGCCATGGAAATAATACTGATTTCACAAGAAGAGGATTGTGACTTTAGTCAGGAAAAGCAGCAGGGACAGATGATGTCTGAGGAACAAGAGAGTCTATTTTCATGCAAAGGTCTTATTATCAGAAATGAAATGTCTAGAGATTCAGATTATTTTAGAATGTAATGACATTTGAGTCCTGCTAATGCCAACTGGAATGGTGTTTGCAGTACATCAATAAATATTCAATGGACATAAAAAAAAATCCTGTAACCTGGTTGGTCTGCTAAGCTCTTCAACCATGGGTAAGTCCTCCAATCATCTACAGCTGAGGAAGAGCATTTATAAAAAGCAAACCAAACATAGCTGAACACATTTTAAAATTGATTTTACACCACTGGGGGGTGAAGTTCAGCTACAATAAATGCTCAGTTTTGTACTTTGGCACCCACACTAGCAAACAGAGGATATACAATGGTCTGTGTTCAAATATCCCATTTATTTCCATGAGTGAAGTGGCAGGACCATAACTCATGAGTGGCAAAGCCACAAGAGAGTTATGAAAATCCCACCACATCACAAATGGAAATTAATGGCATATTTGAACAGAAGTCCATTGTATGTTCTGAGTATACAATGTTTGTGTTCTGTGTGACAATTAAGGGCAGATTCATCGCGGGATTGGCAGAATAGGCTGTCAATCAAGTTTAGCCGATTGTGATGTAGGCAAGTGAAAAAGAAAGAGTGTTACTTACCCATTCGGTGAATAACATAATTTATCTTTCACTTAGGCCAGTGTCTTGAGAAAATAATGCATTTATTTAAGTAGTGGAATCCCTACATAAATTGCATACACATACTGTACTTATTTTTTTAATTTTTTATAACTGAACATGTACACTTGTGACAAGGATTTGAGCTTGTGGTAGTAAACTCACTAAATCCTACTAAGCAATGCATGGAGGCCATTTCAAAGGCAAACAAGGAAACAAGTTCTTATGGGTAATTAAGCATATCATTTAGAGTAGAAAGGAAAATATTTTTGCACCTATCTACAGAACCTATGTTTGTCCCCATTTGGACCATGGTAAACAACTTTCGAGTCTGTATAGACAACAGAATATAATGGGGACAGAGAGAGGACTACTAGGGTTGCCACCTTTGGATGAGGCGAAAACCGGATCCTAAGCTCCGTCCCTAGCCCCACCCCTTTTCATGACTCATCATGCATTGTTCCTCCTAGAAGTCCATTTGTTATGTCAATAAAAAAAGAACAATGCAGCAGTTAAACAAAAATGTTAAGATGCTGTAATGTACCTGTTAAAGTTATTTTCCTAGGTTCTTCCTATTTATTTACTTAGGTATTTATTTACATTGGCTAACCAGATAAACATACAGAGATAAAATAAATCTCATTTACAGATATTATCTTGGGGGGGGGGGGGACAAGGGAAATGCTGTAACTAGCATACAATAGTATTCATACTTTATATCTTTTTCTGGCTCCATTTCCTGCTCTTGTCCAAAGTACTATTTCAAAGCCAAAGAAGTGACCATACTTTTTTCTTGAGGAAAACAATAATTTAAAACATTTAAAAATGCCTAAACTCTGTTAGAGGTGGAAATGTTTACCAGCAAATGAAAATGGAGGACAGCTGGCTCTGTTACTGTTACAAAAGGTGGGGGCAGCTGTGCTGCTATGCCACTTTAAGATGCAGTGGAAAGATTAGGCTAAATAGGTGCTAATGGTGTTAATGGCCATACTTTACATCTCCCAGGGTGACTGCATTCACAAACAAAAGGCTACATTGACAACACAACTTGTTTGTAACCTGGCATGTAGCTGAAACAATAAATTAATTTGTTTCAAAAGTAGGTGAACACTCAAAATGGCTCAAAAAACTGACCAGCACAGAGCAAAACCGGATTACCTCATAGGGACCCTGAAAACCTGATCAACAGGTAAAAAAACTGACAGATGGCAACCCTAAGGACTACAGATTTAGAAGTGGGTAGCCATCTGGGAACAAATGACCACCAAATAGTATGGTTCATGATAAAAACAGCCGCAGAGTCGAGCCATAAAAAAAATGAAGGTGTTAGACTATAAGAGGGCTGACTTTGGCAAAATGTGCGAGTGCCTAAGGAATGAACTAGCAAATGTGCAGGAAGGAGGGGTGGAAGAACAATGGGGAAAAATCCAAACTGCCACCACAGAGGCAGCGACACTTTGTGTGAAGCAAAGAAACAAAACAAAACACAGTAAAAAAAACACTATGGCTCTCAAAAGAGGTGACGGGGAAGGTTAGGGAGAAATACATAGCATTCAAGAAGTACAAGGAATCACAGAAGGAGCAGGGCAGAGAACTGTATCAGTTAGAGCATAAGAAAGTGGGGAAGGCAGTCAGAATAGCAAAGGTGCAAACCAAAGAAAAGATAGGCAACTCAGTTAAGAAGGGGGATAAAACCTATTATAGGTACATCAGAGAGTGAAGGAAGACCAAGGGAGGGATAATGAGGCTTAATAAAGGGGAGGGTGGGCAGAGGGTGACAGTGAAAAGGCAGAGATACTGAATGAATATTTTTGCTCAGTATTCACAAAAGAACAACAGGGAGATACCTAAACCAAATAATAGAAGCACTCTGGACGGAGGTCGATACCAGTCCATTTACAGAAGACATTGTCCTGAAAGAACTCCTGAAATTCAAGGTGGACACTGCAATGGTGCCTGATGGGATTCACCCCAGAATTATAAAAGAACTAAGAGGAGACCTAGTGACACCACTGACTACCCTTTTTAACAAATCATGGGAGGATGGTGTGGTACCTGTGGACTGGATGAGGGCAGATGTGATTCCCCTTCACAAGAGAAGGCAGTATAGCGCAGTGGTCTAAGGCTCTGAGCTGCAAATCTGATGACATCCAGCAGACCAGACCTGGGTTTGAATCCCACAGCTTCCACTTGCATACTGTGTGACCCTGAGCAAATCACTTAACCTCCTTGTGCTCCCAGGTTGCTCCTGTAAAAAAGCTTTCAGCTTAGTGTGCTATACCTGGTTAAAAAGAAATAAATAAAAGAGTGGGAGCAAGGCAGAGACAAGAAACTACCCCTGTTAGTTTTACCTCAGTGGTAAGAAAAATGATGGAATCACTTCTGAAACAAATAACTGTTGAGTACCTAGAGGCCAGTGGGGCATAGGACCCAAGGCTGCATGTATTCACATTGGGACAATCATGTCAGACAAATCTAATACATTTCTTTGACTGAGTGACCAAAGTAGTAGACCAGGAGGGGCTGTGGATATGGCCTACATAGACTTTAGCAAGGCATCTGACCCAGTCCCACAGAAAAGATTAACAAACAAATTAGCTGGCCTGGAAGTGGGTCCCAGGGTGCTAGCCTGGATAAAAAAACTGCCTGGACAACAAGATGCAGACGGTAATAGTAAAAGAGTCCACTCCGAAGAAAGGGTGGTTACTAGTGGGGTACCGCAGGGTTCAGTACTGCGACCGGTCCTCTTTAATATCTTTATAGGAGACATTGCAGAGGGGCTGGAAGGAAAAGTATGCCTCTTTGCAAACAACACAAAGATATGAAACAGGGTTGATACACAAGAGGGTGGTGGAAAGGATAAGAAGGGAATAGACAAGACTGGAAGAATGGTCAAAAGTATGGCAGCATAGATTCAATGCAAAGAAGTGCAAAGTAATGCACTTGGAGAACAAAAACCCAGGGAAAGAATAGGCAGTTGGAGGGAGGTACTAACAACTACAAAAATGAAAAAGGACCTGAGGGTAGTCATATCAGATGACCTTAAGATAGGCAAGCAATGTGAGAAGGCAGTAAAGAGGGCTGGGGAATACAGGGATGTATATGGAGAGGCATCACCAGTAGAAAACAGGAAGTTGTTATCCCTCTATACAGACTGTTGGTGAGACCCCACTGGAGTACTGTGTCCAGTTCTGGAGACCCCATCTCTGCAAGGACATATACTGGATGGAGGTAGTTCAGAGGAGGGCAACTAAAATGGTGCAAAGTCTGCAACTGAAGCCATACAAAGAGAGATTAAAAGAGCTTAATATGTATACCTTTGAGGAAAGAAGGGGTTGGGGGCATGATAAAAACATTCAAGTACCTCAAGGGAATCAAAATGACCAAGAGGGGAGCATCCTTCAGTAAAAGAGATGTGCAAGAACAAGGGGACACAATTTGAAGATAGATTGGGTACAGCTCAGGGGCACCGTGAGGAAGTATTTTTTCACAGAGAGGGTTGTGGACACATGGATCTGCCTTCCTGAGGAGGTTGTGGGGTCAAAAACAGTGGGGGAATTCAAGAATTCCTGGGACAGACATAAGGCAATTCTTGTTGGGGGGGTAGGAGGAAGTCGGCTGTTGGTTAACTAAAATCTACAACTTATCCAATAGGTAGGGAAATGGGCAGACTAGGCGGGCCAAGCAGTTCTTATTTGCCATTAAAGTCTATCTTTCTATGAGACAGGTGTTCAGGAGAGGGCAACTAAGGCTATAAATGGTTATCAAGAGCTTCCCTATGTAACTAGACCAAATAAACTGAACGTTTGATGTCCTTACTAGAAGAATGAGGGATGATATGTTATTTTTATATGACATTCTACAGGATCCCAAGCTTATGAATGCATTAAGTACTGAATTTAAAGAAGATACTGCAGGTACTAGAGGTTACCCACTACAGATTAGAAGGGAGTCTTTTAAAACTAATAGGAAAATATTATTTTACACAGATAGTGGTGTCTCCATGGAGCAAACTTCCTATTAAAGTACTTGTAAGTAAAAACAAGCAAGAATTTGAGACCAAGTTGGACAAATTTATCTCAGTCGATGGAAACCTAGAGCACTTCCACAGACTAGTGGAGGTGTCATTTATGGGAATCCAGCCTTCTTGACTCCTATACATCTTAGTATGAATCTTAGTACAATGGTCTATTGTATAATCACAATAAGACACTCTAGGATGTGGGTAACTAGGGGATTACTCACTTCTTGTGTGGTTAAGTCTCTTGGCTGTGCCTTGCGATGCACCACATGAGGCATAGGTAAATTCCCCATAACCCATGCACTTCTGTGCTTTATTCTTACATCACTTTAACTTTGTTGCATGCATATATTCATCACAGTTTCCTTAACAGTGTCTGAGAAAGTGAACTGAAAAACTACAGAAATTGGAAATTCAAATTTATGGGCCAGCATTAAAATCACCAAAACCTATGGAACATCAAAATTAGAAGGAGGGGCTAGCAACCCATAAGAGTCAGGAATTTAAATGTACCAACTCTGAAGACTCTAAAATCTACCAGTCCTTCCACTGCTCTGTATTCCAACTGACTGCAGGTCAGTCAAGAATCTTTGTCAGATACATTAAAAAATATATGTACACATGTCAAACCCAGTCTCCTCAAGGGGTGCATCCTGATAGCAGGAGACAGATTAGAGGTAGGTTCAGGTCTCAGAAATATCAGGAGTTGGGGTTGCATTTCAATGAGGCATTCACACAAAAGAACAGATTAAATCTAAACTAACGTTTATTGTCAAAAACCTGAAATCATTGTCAAAGTAGTGCAACTTATTTTGTTACATCTCCAATAAAGATTATGCAAACTATCTGCAGTATGTACTGTGGCAATTCAATGCTCAAACATCTGTGTATACTCTTACCAGCCTTTTTGGTGTAATACAACTTCTGGTCGTTAACATTATCCCATACTATGGCGGCACAGTTGCCACTACTCTGCAGACAGTGCCAACTTCAGGGTGCCTAATTCCCCCAGTCAGCTTCCCTGCCCCTTGAAATATGTGCCCCCCACCTCGTTGTTTGCCAATGGGGTGCCCAATCCCCATTGGCATCTGCCCTCTCTTCCCGTTGTACTGTGTCAATGGGGGAGCCCACTCCCCATTGGCATCATGTCTCCCCCCCTTCTTCTGTGCTGATGGGGGTGCCCAATCCATCAGCTACTGTACCCCGCCAAACAATGTTTACCAATGGGGGTGCCCAATCCCTGTCGGCATCCACCCCTCCTTCCCATTGTATTGTGCAGACGGGGGAGCCCACTCCCCATTGGCATCATGCCCCCCCTTCTTCAGTGCTGATGGAGGTGCCCAATCCCCCATCAGCTACTGTACCACCCCAAACAAAAGAAATGACCTGTAAAAAAGGAAACCGTCTTTTTTTTTTTTTTTTCCCCCTTGGTCCCTGTAAACTGAGGATGGTCCCTCATAGTCTCCCTACCCACCACCCACACCCACCCACTGTGCACCCTGCCTCCCCACACCTCCCCATCCCACCTCATACCTCCAGAGTCTGGCACAGTGATCTTCGCTGGACCGGGAACACGTCTGCACTCTTCAAAGCCAACCACAAACTGAGAAAATGCTGGTAAGCTGTATAATGGAATAAATAGGGTTTCTTCAACTTTGCTCAATATCTTGGTCATTTTTTGGAATTTTTGCACCAAATTTTCAACATGGGGTTTTTGGGACCCCTCCTCATGAATTATGTCACAGTTTTGACATTAATCAGTCCCAAAAGGTGATTTCGCAGTCACTGAGTGAAATCACCTTTTGGAACTGATTAACACAAGGACAGTGGTAGTGTTCATGAGGTGGGCTCTCAAAAAGCCTATGTTGAAAATTTGGTTGAAAAAATCCAAATAAATGGCTGTTTTATGAGTGTGTGTTGCACAGTTGCTATGCAAGCTCATAACTTCGCAATATTTTCATGCCACATTTTCAACACTGTCATTTTTCTACACGTCCTAGTGAACAGTAGAACTGTCATTTTTCACATCCTGGCTGAAATGTGTTTCCACACTTCTGGCGCACAATACCACAGTCACTGTGGGAAATCAATGTTCAGGCCAGATTGCAAAAATGACAGTGACACTGTTCATGAGCAGAGGTCCTACAATGTCTATGTTGAAAATATGGTGACGATACTCCATTGGATGATTGTGTTATGAGCATACATTGCACAGTCTGCATGCACGCTTGTAACGTTGTGCATTTGTAATATTTTCACTCTGGATTTTCACCATTGGCATTTTTCCACACCTCTTGATGAACAGTAAAGCTGTCATTTTACATATCCTGCCCAAAATGTGTTTTCGCATGTCCTGTGAAGAATAACACTGTCACTGTGCAAAATCACTTTTTGAGACAGCTTGAGGACATGACAGTGACACTGTACATAAGTAGAGGTGCTAAAATGCCTATGTTGAAAATCTGGTGCCAAAACTCCATAAAATGCCTGTGTTACAAGTGTGCATTGCACATTTCCCACGCAGCCTTGTAACTTCGCATATTTGTAATACTTACATGCCACATTTTTACCACTGCCATTTTTTTTTTTTTTTTTTTTTTTTACCTCCTTATGAACAGTACAGATGTCAATTTTCACATCCTGCCAAACATGTGTTTCCACAATGCACTACCAAAGGCAAGGCCAATGCGACAACATTTGGCATTGACAAATGCCTTGTTGGGACCAGTGACAGGTCTCTTCAGAAAAAAAATCTCTCACCTTAGTAATGTTGTTTCTACTCAGTGATCCATCAGTGACATACCACCAGAGTGTGATGGCCCAAAGATTGAACTTTATGCTAATTTTAGAACTTAGAGTACAAGTTCAAACTCCACACTGTGGTCATGCCCCCCCAACAAGTGTTCTAATGTCAGATTTGGTTCTGTAGCTTGGGGAGCGTAACCCATAAAACTAGCTGAAGGTCTACCAAAATATTTAAAAATTTTAAAAATTACCAAGCAAATTTAAAGCAGATGTCATGTAATATGTAAGCTGATCACATTTGCTAAAGAACTGCAATAAGGAACACTCAAGCAAATTTAAGATAAGGAGAGATTCTTGTGCGAACCTATTTTCAGGTTCTGGAAGAGGAGACAGGGTCAGGGTTTGTAAATCTCACTGATGGATCCCTAAGGTAAAACAACATTACTACAGTGAGTAATATTCTTTTTAAACAGCAGGAACCCATCAGTGATGCTTTATATTACACAGCCTCTCTAGCAGTACCTTAATGGGCTAGGTCCAGAACTGATGTAGGAAAAATGATCTGATAGACAGCAGTTCCAAAATTGGCATCCCTCCTGTACTGTATGTGTGCTTTGTGAAGGAGTGCACTGTTTTACATGTAGCTACTTTACAAATGTCTAGAAGGGGATGCCCTTTGTTGCTGCCAAAGAGGCAGATGCACCTCTTATGAAAGGAGCTCTTAGGCCTCTGGGAGATATTTTAGTAGCTTTTCATGACAGAAGTGTATGCAGGAGACTATCCAATGAGAGGTAGTTCTCCAAACTGCTAGATTACCTTTGTCCACCTCTCTACAGGCAACAAAAAGCTGCAGGAGGATGCAATACTAGACCTGGTACTCTCAAATGGAGAGAGGATCACAAATCTAGAAGTGGGTAGACATCTGGGAAACAGCGACCACTGCACAGTGTGCTTCACAATAAGCACAACCATGGAGACAAGCCATACAAAAACAAGTATACTGGACTTTAGAAGGACTGACTTTGGCAAAATGGGTGAATACCTGAGGAATACACTAGCAAATGGGCAAAAAGGAGGGATGGAAGAACAATGGAGAAAAATCAAAACTGCCATCATAGAGGCAACAAGCCTTTGTGTGAAACAGATAAAGAAAACAAAGCGAAGTTAAAAACCACTATGGTTTTCAAAAGAGGTGGCAGGGAAAGTTAAGGAGAAAAAGGCTGCATTCAAAAAGTATAATAGGCATCACAGAAGGAGCACGACAGGGAACTGTATCAATTACAGCTGAAAGAAGTGGAGAAGGCAGGCAGAATAGCAAAAGCCCAAACTGAGGAAAAAATAGCCAAGTCAGCTAAGAAGGGGGATAAAACATTTTATAGGTACATTAGGGAACATAGAAAGGTTAAGGGAGGAATAGTGAAGATTAATAAGGGAGAGGGGAGGTGGGCAGAGGGAGACAGTGAAAAGGCAGAGATACTGAATGAATAGTTTTGCTCAGTATTCACAAAAGAAGATGAGGAGGAGTTAACTAAACCAGACAATAGAAGCACTCTGGGTAGGGGGGTTGACACCAGTCCATTTACAGAAGAAAGTGTCCTGAAAGAACTCCTAAAACTCAAGGTGGACAAAGCAGTGGGGCCTGATGGGATTCACCCCAGAATCCTAAAAGAACTAAGGGAGGACCTAGTGACACCACTGACCACACTTTTTAACAAATCATGGGAGGATAGGGTGGTACCTGAGGACTGGAGGAGGGCAGATGTGATTCCCCTTCACAAAAGTGGGAGCAAGGCAGAAGCAGAAAACTATAGACCTGTAAGTTTGACCTCAGTAGTAGAGAAAATGATGGAATCACTCCTGAAAGAAAGAATTGTTGAGTACCTAGAGGCCAGAGGGGCACAGGACCCAAAGCAGCATGGATTTACAGCGAAGGTCATGTCAGACAAATCTAATAGATTTCTTTGACTGGGTGACCAAAGTAATAGACCAGGGAGGGGCTGTGGATATGGCCACCTAGACTTTAGCAAGGCATTTGACACAGCACCACATAAAGATTAATAAATATCACGTTAGCCAGATTGGGAGGGTCCCAGGGTGGTAGCCTGGGTTTCAACTGGCTGCACAACAGGACACAGAAGCTAAGGTGAGTGGCACATTCTGAAGAAAGGGGTGTCACTAGTGGAGTACCTCAGGGTTCAGTACTGGGTCCAGTCCTTTTTAACATCTTTATAGGTGACATTGCAGAGGGTCTGAAGGGAAAGGTATGCCTCTTTGCAGATTATACAAAGATCTGTAACAGAGTTGATACACAAGAGGGGGTAGAAAGGATGAGAAGGGACTTGGCAAGGCTAGAGGTGTGGTAAAATGGCAAAGTTGAAAATCTGGAGTGAAAATATTGAAAATTCACAAACTTACGAGCGTGTGTAGGAACTGCACAACGCACGATCGTAAAACAGTCATTTTTAGGAATTTTTTCACCAAATTTTCAACATAGCCATTTTAAGACCTCTGCTAATGAACAGTGTCACTGTGATTTTCTTAATCTGTCCCATACATTGATTTCGCACACCGACTGCGCCATTGTGTGCTACATGGGCGGAAACACATTTTGGGCAGGATGTGAAAAATGATAGCTGTACTACTCATAAGGAGGTGTGGTAAAATGGCAATGTTGAAAATCTGGAGTGAAAAAATTAATTGAAAATTCACAAACGTACGAGCGTGCATAGGAACTGCACAACACACGCTCGTAAAACAGTCATTTTCTTGAATTTTTTCACCAAATTTTCAACATAGCCATTTTAAGACCTCTGCTCATGAACAGTGTCACTGTGATTTTCTTAATCTGTCCCATACATTGATTTCACACACTGACGGCGCCATTGTGCGCTACATGGGCGGAAACACGTCTTGGGTGAGATGTGAAAAATGACAGCTGTACCACTCATAAGAAGGTGTGGTAAAATGGCAATGTTGATAATCTGGAATGGAAATATTGAAAATTCGCAAACCTACGAGAGTGCATAGGAATTGCACAACGCACGCTCGTAAAACAGTCATTTTCTTTAATTTTTTCACCAAATTTTCAACATAGCCATTTTAAGACCTCTGCTAATGAACAGTGTCATGGTGATTTTCTTAATTTGTCCCGTACATTGATTTTGCACACCGACTGTGCCACTGTGTGCTACATGGGCGGAAACTTGTTTTGGGCAGGATGTGAAAAATGACAGCTGTACTGCTCATAAGGAGGTGTGATAAAATGGCAATGTTGAAAATTTCGAGTGAAAATATTGAAAATTTGTGAACTTACAAGCCTGCGTAGGAACTGCTCAATGCATGCTCGTAAAACAGTCATTTTTTGGAATTTTGGCAATTTTCAACATGGGGTTTGGACCCCTTCTCATGAATGATGTCACTGTCATGGAAGATATTTATCTTCGGCGGTGATTTCATGGGTGACTGCGAAATCACCCCTTCGGCCTGAATAAAGCCATGACAGTGACATCATTCATGAGAAGGGGTCCCAAAACCCCATGTTTAAAATTTGGCAAAAATCCAAAATGCCTGAGATATGCAATAAAGTTGAAAACCCCTATCTAGCCCATCATACAGCTTACTGGCATTTGCTCAGTTCGCTGTTGGCTTTGAAGAGTGCAGACGTCTTCCCGTCCACCAAGATTGTCATGCCGAGCCTGAGGTAAGTATGGGGTGGGGGTGTGGGGAGGCAAGGTGCGCAGTGGGTGGGTGCAGGTTGTGGGAGGGAGGCTGGGAGAAGCGCTGTGGGACCATTTCTAATTTACAGTTTAAAAAAAAAAGATGGCGTGGGACATTGCCATGCTGGGGTGGGCTCCCAGTGTGGCAGAAGTATGGCTGGGGGCCGTGGAGCCGACAGAGATTGGGCACCCCATCGGCAGATGACACGGGATGTTTGCCTATGCTGGGGTGGGCTCCCAGCGTGGCAGCAAAGATTTTGGAGGGGCAGCATGATGCGGTGCAAGCACACAGCAGTGGTTTTCCTTAAAGAGAAGACCACCGCTGTCATGCACAGCACCACGTCTGATTGGTGCAGGACTGCTACACCTGCTCAGTGGAGCAGGGGATTGCATAGGAGGGGCACACCTCCAAAGTGTCCCATTCTCCCAAGACGTTCCTTGTGCAAGCGAACGTAAAAAGGGAAGTGGTTATCCCTCTGTACAGACAGTTGGTGAGACCCCATCTGGAGTACTGTGTGCAGTTTTGGAGACCTCATCTATGCAAGGACATAGACAGGATGGAAGCAGTCCAGAGGAAGGCAACTAAAATGGTGCAGGGTCTGCATCAAAAATCATATGAAGAGAGACTGACAGAGCTTAATATGTATACCCTTGATGAAAGGAGGGACAGGGGGGACATGATAGAAATGTTTAAGTATCTCAAGGGAATCAATAAAGTCCAGGAGGGAGCATCTTTCAGAAAAAGAGATGTGTAAGAACAAGAGGACACAATTTAAAGATAGAGGGGGGACGCCTCAGGGGTAATGTGAGGAAATCTTTTTTCACAGAGAGAGTGGTGGATGCATGGAACTGCCTTCCAGGAGAGGGTGTTGGGGCTAAAACAGTGGGGGAATTCAAACATGCATGGGACAGACACAAGGCAATTGTAGTGGGGGGTGGCAGGAAGTAGGCTGTTGGTTAACTAGAATCTGCAGCTTATCCAGTAGATAGGGAAATGGGCAGACTGGGTGGGCCAAGTGGTCCTTATCTGGCATCAAAGTCTATGTTTCTATACCCTGTAACCTGACATCCTTTGTTATTTCCATGCAGTGTCCCAGTGCTTTTTTATATCCAGACAATGCAATTCCTATTCCCCTGTACTGCAGTGTTCAGGATAGAGTACAGCAAGGGCAGATGACCGATTCAGGTGGAATTCTGGGAACTTTCTACTGGTCCTAAGGACTACTTAATCAACATGGAAGATTCTGTAGTTATCACCTATACAGACAGCTTGCAGTTCACTTACTTTCCTGGCAAATGTTGTGGCAATCAGGAAAATGGTTTTCCATGCGACATATTTTAAAATGGCAATAGCCATAGGCTCAAAGGGGTCTTCCATCAGCTGGGCAAGACAGATACTTTGGTTTCATTGGGGGACAGAGTCCCTTATAGGGGGATATAGATTAATGCCCTTAAAAAAAACTTTCAAAAACAAGTTTTGAGGCCAAGGACCTGTCTTTGCCTGCTGATGTGTAGGCTGACACTGCTGCCAGGTGTACCTTTAGTGCTGAGGGTCTCAGACTTAAGGACTATAAGCCTGCATTGGAGCATCTTCCTGGGGGCACACCAGTATGTGAATCTCTTCCACTTAGAGAAGAATGCTTTCCTTGTTGCTGGTTTTCTGGAAACCTCAGCACCTCCTCCGATAGATTCAAATTAGAGAAGTCTAGCTCTTCAAGAGCCATGACCTCAGGTGTAGTGTTCTGAGGTCTGGTAAAGTTATTCTGGCCTGAAACAGTCAGCAGGTTGCATCTCAGTGGCAGATTGATTGGAATCCTACAGAACAGGGTCAGGAGCTTAGAGTATCAGGCCTGTCTGAATGTCTGGGAAAATCATGATCATTGTTGCTGGCCCTCTCCTGAGCTTTATAAACACTCTCTGTTTGACAGGGAATGATGGGAAGACATACTGGAACTAACTAGGGCAGCCAGTGGAAGTGTGCCCCTTTCTGATGGCCTGCAACAAAACTGTGGGAGCGGATTGTTCTCCAGAGAGGCAAACAGATCTATTTCCAAAAAGCCCCATCATCTGAAGACTGAGCCCACTACTTGCTCTTTTAGGGTCCACTCATGGTTTTCCTGGCTGACTCTGCATATGGAATCTGCCAGCACATTGTCCTACCTTGGTAGAGGTACCGAAGAAATTTTAGCATCTAGGGAATAAGCTAGGTCACAGATCCTCATTGCTTCTGTGCACAGTTTTGATGATCTTGTTCCTCCTTGGGGTTGGATTGTTTGGCCCAGCTGTTAAATAAAATGTTTACATTTGCAGATATTTGACAGATCAGTGTCCCTTCTTTTCTTGCTCAAGAGCTTCTACAGTGACTCTCCTCCTTGCCCTGCCTGTTTGTGTAATACATTGTTCTGGTATTGTCTGCTCGAATTTTAACAGACTGGCCTTGTAGATGGTAGGAAAAGGACTGCATTGCCAGCAATACTGCCCTGAGTTCAAGGAGTTATATGTGCTCCTGAGTCTCATGTGGGATCAGATCTCAGATCTAGAAGTGGGTAGCCAGCTGGGAATAAGTGACCACCAAACAGTGTGGTTCATGATAAACTCAGCTACAGAGTCAAGCCATATGAAAGTGAGGGTACCAAACTTCAGAAGGGCAGACCTTGGCAAGATGGGAGAGTGCCTTAGAAAAGCACTAGCAAACAGGCTAGAAGGAGGGGTGACGCAACAATGGGGAAATATTAAAACTGCCATCACAGAGGTAACAAGCCTTTGTGTGAAGCAAATGAACAGATCAAAAATGAAAGAAAAAGCCACTATGGTTCTCAAAAGAGGTGGCATGGAAGGTTAGGGAGAAAAAGATAGCATTTAGGAAGTAAAGGGAAACACAGAAGGAGCAGGACACAGAACTGTACCAGTTAAGGCAGAAGGAAGCAGGGAGAGAAGTCAGAATAGCGAAGGCCCAAACTAAGGAAAAGATTGCCTCGGTAAAGAAGGGTGATAAAACCTTTTATAGGTACATCAGGGAGTGTAGAAAGGCAAAGGGAGGGATAGTGAGGCTGAATAGAATGGACGGTGGGTAGGCAGAGAGGGACAGTGAGAAAGCAGGGATACTGAATGAATACTTCTGCTCAGTATTCACAAAAGAGGAGGAGGGGAGGTGCCTAATCCAATTAACAGAAGCACTCTGGATAGGGGAGTCTGATACCAGTCCTTTCACAGAAGAAAGGGTTCTGAAATAACTCCTAAAACTGAAGGTGGATAAAGCAATGTGGCCTGATGGAATTCACCCCAGAATTCTAAAAGAAGTAAGGGGTGAACTAGTGACACCACTGACTACCCTTCTTAACAAATCATGGGAGGATGGTGTGGTACCTGAGGACTGGAGGAAAGTGTATGTGATTCTCCTTCACAAAACTGGGGGCAAGACAGAGGCAGGAAACTACAGACCCGTCAGTTTGACTTCTGTGGTAGGGAAAGTGATGGAATAACTTCTGAAGGAAATAACTTTTGAGTACCTAGAGGCCAGTGGTGCACAGGACCCAAGGCAGCATGGGTTCAAAGCGGGAAGGTCATGTCAGATGAATCTAATTGATTTCTTTGACTGGGTGACCAAAGTAGTAGACCAGGGAGGGGCTGTGGACATGGCCTACCTAGGCTTTAGCAAGACATTTGACACAGTCCCACACAAAAGATTAATAATCAAATTAACCATCCTGGGAGTGGGTCCCAAGGTGGTAGTCTTGGTAAAACATTGGCTGGACAACAGGATACAGAAGGTAATTGTAAATGGGGTCTACTCTGAAGAAAGAGGGGTTATTAATAGGGTACCACAGGGTTCAGTACTGTCTTTATAAGTGACATTGCAGAGGGACTGGAAGGAAAAGTATGCCACTTTGCAGATGACACAAAGATCTGCAACAGGGTTGATACACAAGCAGTCGTGGAAAGGATGAGAAGGGACTTGGCAAGGTTGGAGGAATGGTCAGAAATATGGCAGCTTGGATTCAAGGCAAAGAAGTGCAAAATAATGCACCTGGGAAACAAAAACTCAGGGGCCAATTACACAATGTAGGGGAGGTGGTAACAACAACAAAAATGGAAAGCGACCTGGGGTAATCATATCAGATGACCTTAAGGTTATCAAGCAATGTGAGAAGGCAGTAGGGAGGGCTGGGGTGATACTGGGATGTATAGGGAGAGGCATCACCAACACAAACAGGAAGTTGTTATCCCTCTGTACAGACAGTTGGTGAGACCCCATCTGGAGTATTGCGCCCAGTTTTGAAGACCCCATCTCCGCAATGACATAGACAGGATGGAGGCAGTCCAGAAGAGAACAACTAATATGGTGCAGGGTCTGCAAGAGAAGCCATATGAGGAGAGACTAAAGGAGCTTAATATGTATACCCTTGAGGAAAGGAGTTAGAGGGGGGACATGATAGAAACTTTTAAGTGCCTCAGTGGAATCAACAAAGTCCAAGAGGGTAGCATCTTTCAGAAAAAGAGATGTGCAGGAACGAGGGGACACAATTTGAAGACAGAGCGGGATGGCTCAGGGGCAATGTGAGGAAGTATTTTTTTCATAGAGGGTGGTGGACACATGGAACAGCCTTCCCGAGGAGGTTGAGGGGTCTAAAACTGTGGGCGAATTCAAGAATGTATGGGATAGATATAAGGCAATTCTTGTGGGGGGTAGGAAGAAATAGGCTGTGGGTTAACTAGGATCTGCAGCTTAACCTGTAGGTAGGGAAATGGGCAGACTAGATGGGTCAAGCAGTTCTTATCTGCCATCAAAGTCTATGTTTCAGTAAACAGAGGGAAAGCCAGTGGACCAGATTGGTTTCCAGTAGAATACTATAAAAGCATGCAGGACTTGGTGGAGTCCCTGTGGGAGATGTTCTGTGAGGTTCAGGAGAGGGGCACAATCTGCCACATGTTATGAGGCAATGATCTGCATATTACCAAAACCTGGAAAAGATGTAATGGAATGCACTTCATACTGCCCAATTTCATTATTGAACTGTGATCTTGAGATTCTGGCAAAGGTTTTTAGTGGGGTGCCTGGACCATTTGCTGCTGGAGTTGGTCCATCCAGATCAGACCAGTTTTGTATGCGGTCATCTCTCCTTTCATAACATGTGCAAATTGCTGAATACAGTGTAGGGAGCCTCTCAGAGCTGTGGTGGCACCTGTGTGCTGCCAATGGATGCCAAGAAGGCTTTTGACTGCAAAGAATGGGAATACCTTTCCGAATTGTTGAACCGGTTTGGTATGGGGGATGACTTCATGGGGCTGGTCCAGGCACTTTACAAGGTACCAGAGGCACATGTCTTGGTTAATGGGACTCTGTCAGAAAAATGTCCCCTTTATAGGGGTACAGGCAGGGGTGCCCCCTCTACCCTTTGCTTTTTGCCCTAACTATCGAGCCACTGGCAGTAAGTATTCAGGATAATCCAGATTGTTGGGGTACTTGGGAGATTTAGTCAGATGTATAAAGTATCACTGTATGCAGATTACTTGTTGTATGTAACTGAATCGCAGAGGTCTATACCCCCACTTCTCCATCTAATCTCAGAGTTTGCAGAATTCTCAGGATATAAAATCAACCTCGGAAAGTCAGAATTATAGACATTGGGAAAGTTAGATGGAGTTGTCCAGGGTTACCCCCTGGAGAATAAAGTTTCCATGTCTTTCAAGTGCCTGGGCATACAGGTGGGTCGAGATCTGGGTTCCTTGTATCAGCTTAATTATACTCCCCTTATCAAAACTATAGAGGAGGACTTGCGATGATGGTGAGCCCTGCCCATATCATGGTTATGGAGGATCAGCCTTATTAAAATGAACATTTTACCATGATTATTGCATATAATACAAATGCACCATGTGGGTCTTACCAGGATGGATATAAAAGAGAGCAGAGGGGGGCCCTTTCTGCTTTTGTTTGGCAGGGTAAATACCCATGCACAAGTTTGCAATGCCTTAAAGCAAAGTAAGACAAACCAGGCACCAGAATGTACTGTGCAAAAAATCTTTCTTTATTCAGTGCTCCAAATACACACAGCTACCCTCACAGGTCAGCACAACCTCGACCAGTTTTGCACGTATGTGCATCTTCAGGAGGACCGGTCGATGTGGCACTGACCTGTGTGGGTAGCTGTGTGTATTTGGAGCACTGAATAAAGGAAGATATTGTTTGCACAGTACATCATGGTGCCTGGTTTGTTTTACTTTGCATTTGAGTGTTACCAGTGGCATGTGGGGTATGTGGAGCCGGAATTGCTAAACCAAATGCCTTAAAGTAGATGCCAACAAGGATGGCTTAAAATTTCCATATCTTAGAAACTACAGTACTATTTGGTTATGCAATTTCACTATATAAAGGATTGGGTGTTTAGACTGGTGGAAGCAGGATGGGTTGATTAGAGGAGGGGGACTGTCCTGGACACCTATCCGCTTATCTTTCAAAATAGGGCAGAAGAGTATACAACAACTTAGAGCAGGTAAACCCCTTAGTGTACTCAGTTCTGGAGGCACAGGAACAGATATGGTGTCTTGTAGGAGTAGCGGAAGAGGAAACGCTGTTGGTCCCAGTAGCTGAGAATCCTTTTTTCTTGCCAGGATTTGTGGATGTGGGATTTCAGGAATGGGAGGATGGGGGGTCAGATGCATTGGCAACCTACATTCTAAGGATGGCATGTGCACTTTCAAGGACATACGTGAGGTTATGGGCTTGCCTCATTCACTTTTTTGATACCTACAGATTAGGGTGTATAGTAGAGGGCTGGGCAGAGAAGAGGTCACTGAGTCTCCCCCTGTCACATATTAAACAATTAATATATGCTGCCAGAAAGTATTTCAGGGGCCTTATCCACAAGGCTGTTCTCCAGGGGAGACAATTCTTTCCAGACATTACGTACAAGACAAATGCTCTTTGGGACAGAGATTTATTGGTACCTATACAGCATGAAAATTGGCAAATGATTTTGAACTTACAAATGGGTATTTTAATTAGAATAAGTATAAGGAAGTAGCCAGCCTGCCGGCGCAGTGGTAGAGCTACCACTCATGATGCTGACAACCCAGGTTCGGAAAGGAGCCTGGGAGCTTGAGGGCTGGCTGGGGGGAAGGAGGCTTGAGCATCCACGGACTGCCCACCTTCAACGGGGGGGAACAAGGCTTGGTGCTGGGCTGGCCTCTGGTAGAAGCCAGAGGTACAGAGGTACATCAGCCATGCAGAGAGGGGAGAGGTGTGATGGACGTTGGCATCTCACCTTGATGTCAAGGCATGAGTCACACTCCACAGAACATGGAAAATGCAGCTTCCTACACTCCAAGAAGATGGAACACCAGCACAGATCCCTGTACGTAACTCTTTGGTGACCTGATGAAATGATAAAGATTTGGGTGTGCATGCCCCCACCTCATCTCTGCCTGGGAAATAAACATGGCTTGATGGAGATCACCAAGAGGTATGAGGGGGTCAGATGCCTTGGCGACTCCTGAGGAAGCAGATTGTAGGGGGTCAGGGGAGGAGAGTAAATAGTTACAATAATAATTACAAAAAAAAATAATAAGTATAAGGAATCCTTTTATAAGTTCATTCATAGGTTGTATTGCTCACCTTTAATTGTTAGTAGATGTAATCCTGCAGTGTCTTCGCTGTGTGGGAGGTGTGCCATGGAGTTGAGCTCCTATTTTCATTATTTTTGGACCTGTCCTGTTTTATAGATCTTCTGGTCTAAAATTGCACAGGAGATTTCGCATTTAATGGGACTCCCTGTTCCAGTTACACCTCTCCTGATGCTCTTTGGCATAGAGGACTTGGAGATGGAGGGCTGGGGGCTGTTGCCTCGGTGGACCTATGTGTTGTTGATACTGGCAAAACAGTGTATTCTAAATAAATGGGAGTCTGGGTGCAATTTAGCTATTCAAACTTTGCCCTGGAGCGTCTTTCATGCATAGTTAAAGGGAGGGGGGAACAATTTTTTTATTACTTGGGACCCCTTTATATCTTCTCTGTCCTTTATAGAAGCTCAGACATTACATGAAGTATTAAGCAAATTAACTCAGTGAGTAGGGTTTGGGATAATAATTGAAGAAGCTGGTAACGGAGTGGACAGCCTTACATTGCTGGGGAGCGGTATTGGTCTCCTTAATCTGACACTGGCCCCATTAGATTAGATGATTGTGATTTAGGCTGGAGATATAAACGGCATAGAGATCTCTCCAAGAATGTAGTAACCTAGAATCTTTATGTAATTTTTATGTTATCATATATGATACAGGCATAATGAAATTGACCCTAATGCATATAGTTTGATGAATTTATTGTTGTTGGTGTTTGACTGTATTGTTTATATTGTGTTTGTCTTGTCTTTGTTTGATAAAATCAATAAAGAAATAATGCAAAAAAAAAACAAAACTGCAACAACATGGACTAGTATCCTGTACAGAAAAGTGCAGCTGGTTTATCTGTCCAACTGGTAACCGTTTCATGCAGCACAATGATCCTGGACTAAACCATACTGTGATTGGTCTCAAGGGAGATCCATTACTCTGCTGGCAACAATAAAGAAAAATATGGCCAGGTCAAGTAAATCTTTTAGTACTGTACCTCAGTTGTTCACCTTCAGAAAGCATAATTAATGCAGCTGGAGGAATATTCACTTAACACAGGACACTGCTAAATTGTGCAAATTTGGAACAGCTTACATTTCTCAAAATGAATGCTGACAATTTCCCAATTGTCCCAAACACTGAATTGTACAATTCTGACCCTGAACATGAGCAGCAGCCTGGAAACAGTGATACTGAAGATGATGACTAGGTAGTGTATGAAATGAATAGAAGCATCAGCACTGCCACTCGGCTCTTGGTTTCTTTGTCAGTCATCAGTTTTATATTATGTAACTTTGATGCCCACCATGGGTATAATTTTTTGAAAGAGCAGCAGGCTCACTCATAGCAGCTGTGCCTCTTGTACTTGCCTCAGCAATGCTCGATATGGGCATACCTTTTGGAAACAGCTGCAGGCTCATTGACGGCAGCTGCACCTCTCATACCTACCTCAGCAATGCCTGCCATGGGTATAATTTCTGGACACAGCAGAAGGCTCACTAAGAGCAGCTGCAACTCTCATATCTTCCTCAGCAATGCCCACCATGAGTATAATGGCTTGGGGCACCTAACAGACAGTGTAATAGCTCAAAAGGAACAGTCTTTTACATTATTTTTGTTATGGTCAGGGTTGGGTAATTGGGTAGTAGAATGGGTCAGGTAGTAACTACCTGGATCTGACCCAACTACTTGGTTTTCATCTGGGTATTTTGGGGGTACTTTAGAGGTACCCACAGGTAGTCTTGAGGGTTAGGTATTTTAGTACCCTCCCATCCCTTGTTTCTTGTTTGTATTTTTGCCATCATTGGACTCAGGGTTCCCACTTTTGGACACCCAAGTGTCTTTACCATCTTTACCATGTTCATCTGATGGCCGAGCAACTTTATCTTCTGTCCCCTTTGACAGACACTGTTGCTGCTTATGAGGAGAAGAACTCTCTGATGTGTGCTTTCCACCATCATTAGGAACTCTGTCTGAGACTTTGTTGTGCTTTGGTGACATAGAGGCAAACTGAGAAGCCATACATTCCTCTGTTTTTAAAACCATTTTCTTTTGGGTTTTAGGGCAAGACCTTTTATAGAGCTCATAATTGGTAAAATTGTGATTAGGCCCAGGCACTTTAAAAAAGTGTGTGGCAGTTTTTTTTTTAAGCCTGTTGGCCCTGTACACTTTTTGAGTTCATAAGTCATGTGAAACACAGAAAGACCTGTCAGAAATAATTTTATTTGGTTCCTGGTCACATATTAAAATTATTGAGAATATTTTTCCTCATAGGTAGTGAGGAACCACTATATTGCAGTTCAAAACAAATGAAAATGGTTCAGTTCCCAAAATGGGAACTGGGTGTAAATTGGCTCAGAAACCACTGAAAAATAATGAAACCTCTGTGTTTTTTAAGTTAATTAGCCAAATGCTGTTAGTTCCATCCAGGATGGAACCTCGTTGCAGGTGCCCTTTTCCCATTCCTGTAACTTATAAGGAACTGAAGAAACTACAAAATACTCATGATTATAATGTTAAACACTTAACTAAGGCAGTGTATCACAAACTAATCTAGAAAGTTACAAAATAATAAAGCCACTTAAATAAGTCAACTGTAGACAAAAAGACTGGAGCTGTGTGTCGGGGGCGACTGCTCTCTTTAGATGGAGAAACAAATCTGAAGTTAGAACACTAGGGGGAGCATGACCACAGTGCAGAGTTTGAATCTGTATTCCAAGTTCCAAAATTAGCATAAAGATCTATTAATGGGCATCATACTCTGGCAGGATGATGCCTGTTGTAATGCATCACTGATGGATTCCTGTTGTTTAAAACCATAGTTTGTCCCATGGCTGCTAGTACACGTTCAAAGCTCACTAGATGTTACCAGTCACTTACAATATATATACATAGTGGCAGTTTTTTCCTAACCAGCTCCTCTCTGACCCCCTTGTGGCCCTATATTGGGGTCCCACACTGCCCTCCTCTTGTCACATTCTGTCGTCCACTGGGACCCTCATTCCAAGGGAGAGTAGGATTTGGTGCCAGACAGATGGACATTATTTGCAGGCCCAAGTAGAGGTTCCCAGACAGGCAATGCTTTCACAAAAACCCTGTTACCAAATACATCTGAGCAGACCCATGTGTGCTGGACTAGTACAAGTTCACACTTACCCACCAATTGACCTGTGTGTGGTCCATCCACCCAAGCAGTATTGTGGCCCTGATAATACTGATGAAAGGGTGTCACTGCTCATTCAACCTGACTCCACCAGTGCTCAGAGCAGAATGATATTTACCGCTTTTAACCTTCTCAGTGTGATAAAGACCCTGCCTGTGAGCGAGCATCAAAACCCACAAGGGCCTCCAGGAGACCTCCCATGAGGAAGAATCTCTTGCCTAATCAACATCTCCTCCTATCCCCCATAACTCCTGTTTCACCATTTTTCTCCTCTTCTACTCCCCACCTATCTTACTTCTTAAAATGGATGCTGGGCCTCCTCTTTTATTAGGGCAGCCGGTCACAAGGGCAGTACAGACACTCCCTAAAAAATAACCATTAGGATGGCCAAAACAAGAGAAAACTAAAAAGAAGGAACAGTGCTCACTTCCGGTGGGGGAGGGGCTACAATATATTTATCACACACACACACACACACACACACACACACACACACACACACGCACACACACGCACAATAAAAAGAAAGCAATAGTGCTTGGTTCCTATAGTCAGAACTCATCTGTTTATCTTTAAGGTCAAACCTGTGCTGGTGGTGGGTGGAATGAGTTTTCCAGTTCACTTTTTCTTTTATATACTGTAGTACAAACAGAAACTGGCATCAATGTTTTTTTACCTTTAACTCATTTTGAAATCTTTCTTGTTCAGCAGCTGCTGCTTTCCTGGCTTCCTCTTCTTGCTCTGATGCTCGTCTTTCAGCTATCTTGCACCTCCAGGTATCCACAGTCTCTTTCTGTGTCTGAAGTATTAGGGAGTCTGAAAATGATTTTGCTAATTCTTCTTCTTTTGCTTTCCTATGGAAGGGAGGGAGAGAAAGAGTTTGAATTTAACCTTAAGTAGTATATTGAGGATGGGATTCTAATTTTGATTCCTAGTCAGCTGATATATTCTATGATGGGGTAGGTATCTTTGGTTTCCTATAGAGGGCTAAATGTGCTTTACTAAGTACATTCGAGTTCCTAGAAGGCAGGAGATACAGTAAGTTGAAGCTCTGAATAAAGGCGTCTCCTAAAATTAAAAAAAAAAAAAAAAGTTTCTCAGGTCACCCAATGGCCCAGAAAAAAAGTGAAGCACTTCTGTGCTGGCAACGTGGGTTCTGTAATGGACTTGGAAGCAGGCAGTGGGTGATCGGAGCTGGGAAAAAAATGCTAACAAGTGCACTGCAGCCTAGTTAGTGAGGGAGGCCAAACGTGTGCTGGTGTGGTGACTTTCTCCTGGTAGGCCTGGCTTCCAATATTCAGATTCAGCCCCCCCCCCCAATATTATGCAATATATTTTATACAGTATTTCTTTGTGAGGGATCTGAGTACACCCCACATTACTCCAAACACTCTCCAGTCCTCCAGAAAGGCCTCCATTTTCTTTAACCTGATTGGGAACTGTAGGCCCAATAAGGTCATTGTTATTTTTAGGTCATGTTGAAACCTGAATTTCTTAAGAGTAGTCCTGAAATTCAAAGGGGTATCTTTTTCCTGCCTGCCATTTTCAGTGTCCTTGCTATTCAAGCTTCTCATGCATGCTGAGAGAAATATTTTGCTAAATAGCTTTGTTTTTCTGAGGTCTGTGTTTAAGATTCAGTGTTGCCTCGAAATTGTTTAAGAAAACCAGATTGCTAAGGGACACTGAATTACCTATAAACAAGAACATCATATATGGTATCAGTTCTGCCTAGCTATCTTTCTGTCTAATGATGTGGAAGAGAAATTGTTTACTCCGTGATTTACTGAATAAAAATATGGCAATCTCTTTATAGAGCAGTGGTATCTTTCAACATCTAAGGATGCCATCAATAAACTATCTGAACACCTTAGTACCATCAACAAAGGCATAGTTCTCCTTCACCATGAAAGGCCCTTATCACATCAACTTCAAGCAACTAGTATGTCTCCAGCAACCTCAGAGTTACAGGACTATGGAAGAGAAGCAACGTGCAATCTCTTGGGGCATCTAACATGCCTCCAAGTCACTATGAGAGAAGCCAAGCAGGAGCATCTGACACCAGTTCCAAACATCTACTACTGGATCAGACCACAGACCAAGAGAATGCCAACTAGCATCACCTTCTCCTTCAAAGGATCAGGTAAAAACCAACATCTGTAAAATAAACCCTTGCCAAACAAAACTTTCTAATTAACATCTTATTTATAGCAAGTGAATAAAAAGGACTGTGAGGGACATTTCACCTGGGGGACTGCAGGTTCAAGTGGCTAATGTGTGTGCACATAGTTGTACCAAAAACTGTCATCAGCTGGACTGGGTATGTGCCAAGCTGAACTCAGGACTGCCATTATGAGGATATTACCTGAAAAGATAGTATTCAAAGAAAGTAAGTACTCCTCCATGGGGGAGGAAAAAGACTGTCACCAAAGTACTGTATTAGGCTTTTAACAAGAGAGTACTGGTGCAGATGTTTCTGAAAGAGAATGCTGCTTAATTTCTTGATAATTACCACTATACCATCTTTATCTGCCTGTATTTGAAATAAATGCCAGCTGAATAATTGCCTTTTCTTTTCTATCGTATGTTACTGCATGGGCCTTGTTATCTGTTCTTGTCCCATCAAACCCATGACATTGTGGGGTTTTTGTAAGATTGGGGCTGGCAGCATAGCCTAGAGGTTAGAGTAATGAGCTGTGAATGAGATTGGTACATCAGCAGACCTGAGTTTGATTCCCACAACCTACACCTGTACTGTATATTATGTAACTCTGAGAAAGTCAATTAACCTCCCGAGTCACCCCTGAAAACAGGCACATGTGCCTAGAGGGCCTTACCCAGTTATCAAAGGATAAAAAAAATCCTGTAAACTGGGATTAAGATTTGCTCTTGGGCTAGTGCAAAATAAATAGGTTATATTCTACGTATAGTGGAGCCGGCCAGGACGTAACCCAAAACTGCAGCATACGGTAGCAGTTATCGAAATAACAAGGCAACTTCAATGCCAGTTAATCCCTTTTGCCTTGCAGGGTCACAGGATACTGCACTGCAGTCTGTCTGATGCCGCTGTATTTGGCTTCCATATTTGGGATGGGATAACATGAACTAGGTCATTCTGATCACATGACTAAGTTGGTTGCCACACGTGAAGGAAGAATGACCCAATTTATGTTACCCCTGCCCAAATTTGAAGAAATATATGTGTGAGGCAACCTGAATTATTTTTGCATCTGGTATATTGGACCTCACCTCAATAGGGAATAGATAATAGCTGCAGTGGATTAAAACATTTATCTCCACTAATGAGCTGTAAAACCCATTGTGTCACGAGTGGTGAAGAAACACATTAGTTATGAAGGTGTTGCAACCTGTGCAGAGATGGGTGTTATTCTACTGCAACCCATCATGTATTTGATATGAACAGTGCCACACTATTGTTAATGTTTCATTGCTGTTTTGCCCGATTTTAGCTTTTACTGCTTTCTTTTTCCATTGCAATCTCTCCTGATCCATTGTTCTCTGTTATAAGCAGAAATTAAATGTTCTAGGTATAATAACGTTTTTAAGTATAATACCATATTCTAATGTAATAAAAAATGTATTTGTAATAAAAAAAAATGTAGCCCCAAATAACGTGATTTATTAACCCAATTTATTTATCACCAGTGTGGTGTATATATATGGCAATGTCATGAGTTTTGTGTGACAATAACAGATATAAGACCCATGTCATACACACAATTAAAAGAAAATTCAGTTTTTCTGGCATCATTTATGTTGAATACAGACAAAGATTATGTATCATAAGTTCATGGGGCCACTGCAGTGTGTTTATTATGGTATAAGAGATTCTGATAAAGAGGTTTGGGTAACAAGATCATGAAGCAAAGCTGTGCGTTTCTGGTTGCCCAAAACTCTCGAAAGTAGTCCCTTATAAGAAGCACACTGTGGGGGCCCTTTTAACTTATTGTAATATATAGATCATGCTAATAATGCTACTAAAAAGTATACAGTAGACTTCCCAGAATTGTATTGAAGAAATCCATCAATAGCATTACAGGATCTCATAATACTATCATTCAATGTTCACCAATCGTATTATGAGATCCTATAGTACGACTGATGGATTTCCTAACACACTGCCATAAGAATCTTGCTTTCCTCATGCCATGCATAGACTTTCCACAGGTGCTCATGAACTGGCTTTTACTGTAACCGTCATGTACAATAAAAGCTGGTCATCACCACAGCTGACACAAGTACAGATGTAGATTTTAGAATGGCTCAAAATGATGAATGTACCATTCAGTAAAGCCACTCCCATGGCTGTTAACGTGCCCCGTGGAGCTTCACATGCAGGCCTGTGGGTGGGCAGCGCTGCAGAAGGCAGCGGGAGCCACCAGAAGAAAGCTGCATCATGACTAAGTTTAAAGTACCCAAATGAACTTATTTAGTTAAATAAGTTTGTATTCATATATTACAAAAGCATAACAAATACAGGAATGTGATTACTCGGCTAAAATACCATCTTGAAGTTCTGGGGAAATGTTGGAACCTCTCAAACTCTGCTCTTGAGGTTCACATGCCCCCAGAACCGCTCAATGGTATTATAGCTGTGTAATACAGAGTCCTGTGTCTGTTATTCTATTTATAAATCACTTAAGTTAGCTAGAGTCATTTATAATAAGTTTTAAGTGTGTTTTTTTTTTATTTCAAAAGTTTAATGAAGCCACCCTTCCCTGGCTGTAAAAGGGAATGATCCACTCCTAACATTCCTACATGAGAGACAACTATACTCAGGATAAGAGGAACAGTGGCTCTGTGCACTGATTGGCTGAAATCATTCAAGTAACTTAAGTATGCACCAAGACAAAGCAGGATGTTTGTATTTGTGCCACAGGGACATAGTGAAGCATAAGGTCACAGGCTGAGTGCCTTCTGCCTCTGGAAGTGTGGCTGTGGCACAACTACCAAAATCCTTGAGTGTCTCACTGCACTTATAAAATGGGTGACTAAGGAAACAGAAAGTGACAGAAAATTATACAGTTTACAACAATTCTGAAAGATAGTTTCTCCATCATCGGAGCCATTAGGGACAACTGACAGTTGTTTGCAGGAATAAAAGGCTGCTTTTTGAAACCTGACTATTCTAAAGAGTTGTTGGCACACTGATTTCATGTGCACTGTGCCCAGGTGGGTAGCATCCATTTTTTTGCTGTTAGTAGTTGTCTCATCATGGATGACTGTGAACCACTCAAACTGCAGCTTTCTGCAATGGCAATTAGCTAAATTAGGCAAGTTGAGTGGTACCCATGTAAACACCTTAGTACACTCTTGCTGATAGAAGTTTTTATTCATGGAATGTATACAAATCTTCTCTTTGCAGCTTGCAACAGTTCATTATGGTATTCCTGAGAATCACATCAATCAAGGTTGGCATAAGGCAGTGTATAGGTGTAAGATGACCTCTTTGGTGGATGAAACCTGGCACAAGCACAGTCCAGATTATGGCAGTTTAACAATTCTTAGAAACCAGTATATGCACTAGGGCTATGCGAATACAGAATATTATTTTCCGAATAAAACGAATAATGGACTATCTGAATATTTGGAACCGAATACTGAATAGTCCACTATTTGGCTGGTATTTGGTAGTGCACAAGGAAAAAAAAAAACTTCTACACTGTTCTATGCAGCATTAAATTCATATTTCAGTCCTGGGGTCTAATTGTCACACACCCCGCCAATTGCCAGTCTAAATGAAGAATCCACTCCCCAGACCAGCAACACTGCTCGTTGTATTGTTAAATCCCTATTTGGTGTTAGAGTTCCACTTCGCCTGCTGGGTTAGAATGAGATTTTCACTTCAGCATTTCTTTTTCCCTCATTCAATAAATTAAAGAACTTTTGTGTCTGATTTCACTCAGTCTCACTCATGGCCCTAGTGCTATAGTTCTTCCATTTCTCACCCATTCAGCAGTCTGCCTCGAGTTTTCAATGAATGGTTTATTCATTGAAAACTCAGTTGGGCTGCCAGCCATGGAGGTGAGTGGAGGGCGTTGCTGGTGGTCCACTGGGGTCATGGGTGGGGGCACTAACTGACCGGGTGGGGAATCCACTAGACACCAGGGAAATGAGGGATTTTTTTTTATTTTATACATTTGACAATGAGGGAATGGGGGTATTGCTGAGGGTCTGGGGGGAATACTTCATTCTGAACCAGCGATCAGCCAGGGGGTGGGACCACTAGACACCAGGGAAATTAGGGATATTTTTGTTATTTTTATACATTTTGGTACAGGGGACAGGGCTACTGCTGTGCTGATAGTCTGGGCAGGGGGAATCTTTTTTTTGGCAAGTGATCAGCTAGGGTGGCACTAGGCATCAGGGATAAAGTATTTGTTTACTGTTGGTCAAGAGGGGGGATGTTCTTTTATTTTTAAATACCCCCTCCCAGCCACCTGAATAATGAATACTGAATATTTCGGCACTGAATAACAAATATTCGGCTGAATATTGGAAAAAAGGTATTCGCAGAGCCCTAATATGCACACATCTTTGCCAATCTTAGTCTTCTGTCCCCATGTGACTCTTACTTCCAGTCCCATTCCTTTGCAAAAAAAAAAAAAAAGATGCCACACTAGCTATTAGTTTAAGGAGTATTGTTTGGCAAGAGCTTGATGTCAATTATGAAACAGGTTTTTTACCTGGCTTAGCTTTAAACCTAGACGTCTTTAGACATATGTGAGGTGCACTCCTCCTGGCTTTACTTCAGTGTAGGTGTGTACTGCTTCTAGGTGTGTAGAAAGACAGATGAAGACTGGTTGTTGTTTCCTTCTTTCAGTCAGCCGTAGTTTGGTGTCAGGATGATATGCTATCATGTGAGGGTAAAGGGGTACAGCCTCCTGGTGAGGGCGGCAAGATGTTTCAAAGATACTGCACCCACCACTTCTCCAGATAATCATGATTTATACACTAAGATATCCATGGAGCAGCGTTGCCCCCAACCCCACATCACCAGTCTGAGGAAAGGTGACATGTCATTTTGCTAAACGCCATCTAGAATTATTTGATAAAGTGCCTTTTGCCAAACTCTGCAAGTTGGAGATTAAAGTATGTCCTAGTTATTAGAGTGTCTCATCTTTTCAGATCGGAATCTGACAGTATACAAGAGCATCATGCCAATCCTCGCAGCTCAGTTCACTTTGGATAATTCTGATGCGCTATGGATTGTTACTCATTTCCCCTTCCCTATCTTATGTTCCTTAAGATTATTAACTCGATATGTTCATCTCATTGCTTGTCCTAGTGCATGGTCTCACACCTTATGTATCTTGACACTGTCAATGTTTTACTGACAATGTTTGCTTGACAATGCACTTCTCTGCCTTCTATATGCAATTAATCCAGGTCGCCCCTGAAAAAGGAATAGCTATGTCTCAGTGGGCCTTCCTGGTTAACAAAAAGAATAATTAAAATAAAAATAAACAGAAGATTCAAAGTAGCTCAGTTGTGACAATAGAGGATTGGGTATTGCACAAGATGAAAATTGATAAATTATAAAACAGGATTTACTTTAACTTTTTAACACATACATGCCATCTTTCAGGACCAAGCCCATTATTATAGTTTTTGCTGGCATACCTTGCAGAATACTGCAGGAACTCAATGTAATCCCATGATAATTATGCCAATTTGTCACACAGTAAACTGTGAAATCTCACTCAGTGTGCCTGAACCTGGTAAACAGCACTGCATTTTTTGTAGTTATTTTGTGGTAACCAAGTAAGGCCCACTAGGCACAAGTGCCTGTTTTCAGGGGTGACCCAGGAGCAACTTTTTCAGAATCACACAGAATGCAAGTGGAGGTGGGGGAATGAGACTCATGACTGCTGGATGTAACAAGCTCATTCACAGCTCATTATTGTAACCTCTAGACTATACTGCCAGCCCTTTATCGGTTTCATTGAGGCATAATGATGGCAGTCATGTCATAAACATTTCCCATGGGTAAATTACAGTAAATTATTGCATGCCCTTTTCACTTATCTCCTGATGCTCTTAAACAATGAACGAGCATGCCAGCTTAGGTATAGTTTAATACATATTAGCATAACCTTCCTCAAAACAAAAAAACACATACCGTACAATCATCTCTTCAGCACAAGCGTGTAGGATTATACAGTACAAGGGCACAACAAAATAACAGAAGATGATATGTTTTGTTTTTAGCAAAGCAAAGCAGACTGAAAACTAGATTTTTTTTTTCATGAATAAATAAGGTCTTATTTTGGGCCATAACCTGAAACTACAGGTCCTACAAAAAGCTTTGCCTCTTCATTATCAACTCTGTCCAAAGATGGTGTCCCCATAGAAGCCAACTTTTCTGGTTTCTCGGGGGGGGGGGGGATATTTATACAAAAAGGGAAGTCTAACTGTTAACAAAAATTTAAGCTGTCAATTTTGAGTAGGGGAGCTGGGCCTGGGCCTCAGCCCATCCAAAGTCAGTTCCTATGGTGGCTCCTCTGCCTTGGAAATGAACAAGTGGACTCAGATGGGTCAAAGCATAACACATTTTATTTCCTCCAGTGCCCCTTCCAGTTGGCTATGGATGTTGCACAAAATGCAGAAACAGGATCACATGCATGGTAATTACATCAATAAAACTCAGAACCACCAAACTAAAATTCCCCAAACACATGACTAAAAAGTATGCTTTTAGATCATTTTAAAGAAATTCTAGGGCTGACACAAATGAAGTTCATAACACAGGAGACAACACAGTTGCATACAATGTACAAATATGTCAGGCATATTTGAAGTTGGTATGGTACAGACTCTCTTATCTATGGAGAATGTTACTATACGAAGCTTATGATAATCTATGGACCATAAAGACCTAGGCAGCAGCAGGGAAGGTGTTTCCTGTGGTCCCACTAAGCAGTGTCAGACCTCTGATGGTATTTACTGGAGAAGGAATTATCTGTGGAACCTGAAGTAGGAGATCAGGGAGACATGAAGAACTTTTATTTGCCTCTTGCATGAGGGAAAGATGCTGGCTTTTGTAATTGTGACAGGCAACTTATTCCACATGGAAAGTAACCCGTAAATGATTGAGGCTTGTCCTAGGTTTCTTCTGTACCTTGGTATCTGAAAATGGTAGCCATCCTCAGACCTGAGGGAGTATGCACAATTTGATGCCACTGTGTAGAGACCCTGGAGGTAGCAGGGGAGTTTTCCAGCCCAGGTGCCTAGCCCCCACTACAGTGTGCAGAAAATCACTCTTAGGGTAGGGGGAAGCCATTAGAGTTCCTTATACATTAAACAGTGATTAATTTTTTTGGAACAAGCCAGGATGAATCTGCATAAGGCACCAGTAGGGGGTATGTAGTTCTGGCTAGTTTGACTGACTGCTCAGTTGGTTAGTTAGGACTGAAACCACACTAGTGATGAAGGAAGATGCCTGAGGCCACCAATTTTTCCAATAGTATGGAGTGATCTGTGGTACTGAATGCTTTGACAAGGTCAATAAATATGGCTCCTTTGCCCATGTCCATATTGGAGTGGATGTGATTGCTGACTCAGAGGAGGGACATACAGTATGGATCAAGAACTTGAGAACAGAGTACTGGATGGGGGAGGGGTAAAGCTGTGCACAACCTCAGAGTCATCATCAGTGACTCCCTAAAACAATCAAACCAGTGTAACAAGGCCTACAGTAAGACAAACAGGTTGCTGCGGTGCATAGGAAGGGGAACTAATAGCAGAAGGAAGAAGGTATTACTACCTCTCTGTAGATTACTGGTGAGACCCTACCTGGAATACTGTGCCCAGTTCTGGAGTCCTCACCTAAGGAAAGATAAGGACAGGATGGAGACAATCAGCATAGGGTGAACAAAATGATTCAGGGCCAGCAGGGCGGATCTTACAAGGATCAGTTAAAGGCACTGAACATGTACTTGATAGACACCAGACGGGGGGAGAGATATGATAGAGACCTTCAAGTTCCTGAAAGGAATGAACAAGTTAACTGTGATGAACTATTTGGTGTAAATAGTGGATCAAGAACACAGGGAATGACTGGAAACTGATGGGGCTGGAATTCAAGAGGGAAGTGAATACGTTTTATTCTATGGAAAGGGTCATGGAGCCATGTAATAATCTGTCAACTGATGTGATGGGTGCCACAACTATTAATGGTTTTGAACACAACTGGGACAGAGTGAAGGGTTTAGTGGTTGCTCGGGGTGACAGTGGTTAGTCCAGGAGCATGGAGGTGGATAGTGTGGGTTACAATGCTGTATCGACAACAGGACCCAGGTTTATGGACAGAATGGATGGACCAGTGGTCTTTTTCTACTGTCATTGTCTATACTTCTATGGTTCTATGCTCATGCACTTACAAGCTCTCAATTCAAATCCCAACTCTACGCCCAGATGTTCAATTGCTCAGTCTTCCAATTAATACCCATAACTAGCTGCTCAGACATCCACCATCTCTCGATTTGGGCACAGACCCCCCTCCACCCAGCTGCTCACATAACCACCCTCCCCAATTCAAGCCTCACACTCTGCTATTCAAACAACCCTCCAAATTTTGATTCCACCTTAACTCCTGGAGCCAGCTGCTGCCACAGCTATTATCCCAATTGAACCCTTCCTCCCTGCCAACCTGCTCCCACTCACCCAACCCCTATTTCAGTTAACATTATGTAGCAAATTCTCATGGAAAGAGTATAGGGAATGCTAATCTCTTCAGTGGCAACTCCCTTCCAACCAATCTTCACCTCAGAAAATAAACAACAAACATCCTAATTTATGGGAGGAAGACTATATCTCTAAAAATGTAACTTTCTTAAGCTTTTTGTGGTTTTAGTTTGAAGTATATGTCTCTTAAAGGGAAACTGTCATCACAAAGTCCCCACACTGTAATGTGGGGGTGGTCCCTGTGACACTTGGCCAGCTGGTTATGATTGCTGTATGGTATTTATATATAGAATGTGGTATATGTCTCTCATGAGACAGCCTGTGGGATGCCCCCCCCAAAGGTTTCAGCTACAGGATATATTAACCTGAAACCAGGAGGTAATTAAAGGACCAGAGAGACTTAATTAGAACTGACCCAGCTGCCATGATACAGTGATCATAAACTTTTATGATGTCTTAGAGGGAAAAAACATAACAAGATGGTGTGAAAAGTTGTAAAATCTTTAACCTGCCAGGGGAATAGGAAAACCACACAAGAACAAAGGAAAGGCTTGATTTAAAGACAGTCATAATTTGGGAAATTAGTTTTTGCTAAGTCACAGTATTTGAAGTGTCTCCTGACAGGAAGATCATTGTTTGTATATTTTTTTATATTTTGGAAGGAGGAGATAGATGGCATCTTTGATGGGGTGGAGACACAGAGTTTAAACTGTATTCTGTGTTTCAACTGAGTGTCATATCTTTTTGAACTCTTAAGAAAAAATATCTCGAACTTAGGCACTTAGAGGTAATACATTAGATTGAAAAAGTCTAATTGTATATTGGTAGGAGTTTGTAGTTTTCTTTGTTTTCTTTTAAGTGATTGCATGCTTTGTGATATAGTGTTATGTGCTGACATTTTACCTATTTTTATCCATTTTTAAGTAAACCTTTCATTTGAAAAGACTGCCAGGGTGTGTCTTCGAAGTTCTTTTTGCATGTGATGTATAGAGGGTTAAGAATGACAAAAACTGTTCAGAGTTTGATGGTGTTACCAAACTGGGAAAAGGTAAGAATATACCTAAGGTCTTTTATAGAGTTTTAAGGGTTCATTTTTGGATACCTGGTTAGGTGCCCTTAGGCAAAAGATATCCAGCATTCCCCTGAAGAGCAGATTATCTGAGCCTGTGCATTTGGGTGCACTAGCATAAGGTTCACAGTTTGAATCCCCCCAGAACTTGAGACTAAAGGTGATTTGGACCCACAAGCAGACAGGAGAGTTACCCTGTCCATTACCTGTTCACAATACTGTTCTGTGAGGTTTGTACTGTGGAAGCAGAGGGCCTGACCTGCTGAGCGCGTTTGTGACAGTCCCTGCATAGATTCTGCATGCAAACCCATTTTAGTTTGCTTATTGATTACTGTCGTATAGTAGATTGCATCAGACTAATTTGTGTAGTTCTACGCTGGCATCTGCTGTTACTGCGAATCCCAGAATCACCTATAGCGGACATCAGAGCAGTAGGCAGCAGTGGGAGATTCAATAGATTGCAGTGCATGTTAGAACTTTTACAGTCTCCAATCAGATATTTTCCAGGTCTGCTTTTCTCTAGGGATAAAGCACAGACCTATGCGACTGTACTTAGTCCAGGGAGGACAGTAGGATCAGCAAACAAAAGATCAGAGCTTATATAAACTACAACATGCATGGAAGGCTACTGCATCTCCCACTGCTGCCTACTGCTATGATGTCAGCTGCAGAGGATTCTGGGATTTTTCATAACTGAAAATAGCCTAGAATTAAGCAAAATGAGTCTGATACAATCTACTAGACTGCAGTAAACAATAAGGAAACCAGAATGTTTTTGCACATAACATGCACATTGAGACCAGCCCAACACTTGAGTGTAGGGCCAGTGGTGCTGACTGTTCCTCAAAGGAATACTACATCAAAAATACATGTTTAATTACATGCATAGCATATCTTTTTTGCACTGTGCTAACCAAATCGTGGGAATTCCATGACATCCAAAAAATACTGTTTGACCAGTTTCCACCTCTAGGCACCGTTCTGAAACTACTTTGCTGCATGGCTCCTTAGTGGTGGCTCAAAACACTTAAAATAAGCAAAACTAAATAGTTATTTAGCTCAGAAAGCTGCCAACTTACCGGTGCAATCCCAGGTTTGAGTTTACTACCTGTGTATATTAGAACTGCACAGTCACAAAAACATTTCTAAAAAAAAAAAAAACCTCCCATTAACCTCTTATTGTAGACAGGACACCTACGTTTTCTAGAGAGTGATATGTTGTATATTTGTATTGTTTTGCAGGATTTGCCTCTAGATTTCTCTGCTTGCAGCTTTGCTACCCTCAGGGCTAGATTATTGAAACTATATGTGTATGCTTTCTTGGAAACTGCTAAATAGGAAGGTAGCTGGTTAAGTAAATTGTAGCTTTCAGGAGTTCATAATGTCACACTATTTATAATTACTGGTGGCCCTATTTATCAACCTGAACACAAGTGCTGTCAAACACCATAATAACCTAAAAACAGGCAATTACAGCATTTCTCAAAACTTTCTTTCACTAGCAAAGTCAGTGATTTGTAGCGTTTTACCTTATTGGCCCTTACTCTGTGTGTGAATGAGCTGAAAACATCTACAAACATGGCAGCAACAATTTTCTGGTACTGAGGACGAGCGCTGCTTGCCCAAAGTAATTGTTTGCCTCTCACCCTCCTCACATGTAAGTTCTTATTTTTTTAACTATCTGGTTGATCCTGCCTTTTACAAACACAAAAAAGCTATTTGCTTAATCCTGAAATTGTTGTGCTTTGTTTGACACTTCGGTCCCGCGATCACGATCTCCAGTGTGACTGATGAGAATTTTCTCAGGCACAACTCAGCAGTAGCATTTTTTAAAAGAAAACCATTTAAAAAAAAAAAAAGCAAGAGGAAATGTCCTTAGCACAGAAACAGAACAGCCACTCAGCAGAGGGTGAGCTCTACATGAAAACCAAGGCCGATTTAATAATTCTGATGGAACTCATCCTTAGCAAAAGAACTGTGTTCAAACAAAGTTCAGTGTTCAGTAGTTTTACTTAAATCAGTGAAATAGAGCAGTGTGCCTCACCTCCTGTGTGAGGCTTACTGCTTTATTTCGCCAATTTAAGTACAACTGCTAAATTTATAGCACTGAACTTTGTGTGGACTGCAGTTTTTTCTTTTCTGCTGGGGTGAGTTTCATGAGGATTTTAAATCGCAAGAAATGTTATACTAGTAGTAACATTTTATTTATACAGAGAAATGTCCTTACTGGACTGTGTGTGTGTGTGTGTATGTGTACGTGTGTTAGTATGACAGAACTATGCTGGCATTCACTCCCTGCACCAGTAATTATAAAAAGTAAAAGGTAGGCAAGTGTATGTTTAAGGATATTTTTTTTACATACCCTTGGTGTGTGATGATCTCATAAACCTCTTGAGCTTCCCTCTCTCTCTCTTTCAAGGTTTACGGGGCATCACACACCTTGAGTGTGTAAAAAAAAAAAAAAAAATCCAGAACACACAACTTGCCTATGCATCATTCACTATATTGAATACTATGAAAATTGTGCTGGCCTGGTAGTGAGGATGGCTGAGGTGCTGGCTGCCTTCCTCCTGCCATGACAATGACCCAGGTTCAGGAACAGACCAGAGTCTCTTGTGATCCTGATGGGAAGGGGATTGAGCACCAATTCGTCTTTCCTCCTGCGGGGGGCAGCATGTACTGCTGGTTGGCTGCCACCTAGTGGAGGCTAGGTGATGTAGCAGCAGTAGCATACCGAGCTGATTGACAGCAGACACAGAGGTGAGCTGCATCGTACTGCAATACATGTATACCACAGAATGCATTCCAGCCTAGGTCGGGGAGCAAAAAGGAGACTAAAACACTGCTACCTACAGGATGATGCCAGCAAATCTGCAGGCTCTGCATCACATCCTAAGGCATCCCATCACCTATAGCGGTAGGAAGCAGCAGATGGAGTATATCCAGAGTTGACTGGGGGGGGGGGGCTAGGAAACACCAGGCAGAGGAGGTCAGTGGGGGAGAGGTAGATAAAAAAAATGTTCTAACATTTTCAAAAAATTTGGATTTTTTTGCTCCTTTGCTATTGCAAGCAGACCCCTAAATTTGACATGTACAGTATACACTATGTAAATACACCCTGAAGTCTAATAAAACTGGATAAATGTGGTTTAGTAGGATACAATGTGTTGTGGTAATTTCAGAAATTACTTACTGGCAACATTTGCTCAAATATTTATGGACACATAATAAATGTTGCCAATAGAATTCCACTTGTGGATTTTAACTTTCACAAATCACTTATTGCCTAATCCATTTAGCTGTGCTGAGCTGTTTGCATTCCTGTAGTTTCTTTCTCCATGACTATTTTGTTCTCCTGCTTTTCTTCTCTGAGCTTGACCAGAAGGACTCTGTGGACCTGCTTGTCAAACTGATTTCCTCCATTTTTCACAGACGATGCTCACTTAAAAAGATAGCCACCTACTCCTTTCCTGTAGGACCAATCTCTTTGGAATAGCCAGAATTTCTCTTTCTTGGCTCCCTAGTCTCTTTCTTGTCCAACCATGACTCTGTGAGTTCCTCCAAGTTCTGGACTTCCAAGTGCATTTGGTGTTTTGACCAGTCAGTTTTGAGGGGTGTGATTCTCCCATGTCCGGCTTTCAAGAGAGCATTATCCCTGTATGCTTTCTTGTGTCAACTGGTGGTTTACTTAATCAATAATGCCCAGCAGGGTGTGTGTCGTGCTGGGATAACATCACACCTCAGGTGGTTGGTCACAAGGCTGCAGGCCGAGTGCATCCAATAACTGAGGCGTAGCGTTATCCCAAATGACACACACCCCGGAGGAGGGCATTATTGCTATTATACAATGGCTCGTTGTTATACAGAATAAAAAAAAAAAAAATTTTAAGATGTTTTTGTGTGGAAAAACATTTTTAATTTTTAAGAGCAGATGAAACAATCAAGCAAATGGTCAATGTGCTCAAGATCATCTACAGGTTCACAGTGAGGCTGAGACTAGATCGGTGGTGTTGTACTGGGATAACATCACGGATCCAGCCCAAGACTGACCAATCAGTCTGGGATTTTTTTGCCATTGTATAATTAAGCAGCAATGCATGACAGGGTGTGGTATATCATGGGATATCATCACACCTTGGGTGGTTGGGCATGAGTCCGCAGGCTGAGTGCGTCCAACTTCCCGATAAGTGATGATATCCCATGATATAACACACCCTGGAGTGCATTATTGCTATTATGAACAGAGTCTAAAGTTTTCTGCAGTAAAAAAAAAACGTTAAAAACTCTTGAAAGTGCATGTTTTCGGATGTTAGAGGAGTATCTTTTGACAAAATATTTTCTGGAGAGTTCTTGGCAGCAGGTGGCACTGTTGTAAATGGTCTAGATAATGTTTGTCAGGCTGCCAGTGCTACTGTGTTTGACACAGTTTTACTGTCGACTTCCTGTTGATTCTTGTTAGTTGTTTATGGCACAGTGAATGTTTTTATTTTTTTAACAAATTCAGCATGGTAGCCAGTGCTTTAGTGTGGTCTGTGGTTTTTTTGGGGGAGGGGGGTCACTTGAGCGGCGGGATAGATATGTGGCATGAGGAAGCAGGACGACATCTGCATGTGTGAGTACCGCTTAAGTTTCAGTATTTAGCTTGGTTGTGGTAGTAGAGGAAGTAAGTACTGTAATTTTTTTAAATATTACTGCTTTCAGTAAATGGGTGGCCGTGCGTGCGCCTCTGAAAGGAGTGAGCGAGTGAGAGAGAGATCGTAAACTCTCACATAGTGGCGCTTTGTTGAAAAGAAGAGCGGGTTGAGTTGTGGCACTAAATACGATACGTGTATAGGCTACCCCATTGTTAACCCTGAAGACAGTATCACACTACAGTATGCTCTGAATGAGCTATACGAGTGGGCCACCCTTAAGAAACTACCCTTTAATATTGACAAATGTGTAGTTATGCACTTGGGCAAAAAAAATCTACATAGCAAATATTTTCTAGGTGGAATACTCCTTAAATCTGTAACTGACGAGAGAGATCTGGGTGTCAGAACTCCAGTGATCTCAGCCCTAAACTCCACTGTCAGGGTGTTATTAAAAAGGCAGCCAGTGTGCTCCACTGCATTAATAAACATATTAGCAGCACAAGTCGTGATGTTCTACTCCCACTGTATGCATCCCTGGTGAGGCCCCACTTGGAGTACTGTGCGCAGTTCTGGGCACCTGGGGACAAAGGTACTATAAAATTATTAGAAAAATTCAACATCGGGTCACTAAAAACATATTAGAAGTTAAAGGTCTAGAGTATCAAGCTAGACTGGACACTTTGGGATTATTCACCTTGGAATATCGCAGAATGAGAGGCGATCTGTGCCTGGCATTTAGAGCAATGCATGATAATGATTTAAGTAATCTATTAGGTTTAAAAGTTAAGGACAAATCCTATTCAACAAGGGCCCATCCCTGGCAATTGATCATTGAACAATGTAATTCAAAGAAATGGAGTACTTGGTTTACAGTAAGAGTTTGCAAGATATGGAATAAGCTACCTGTGGAAATTGTATCAAGTAACAATATTGATACCTTTAAAAAACATTTGGATAACTACTTAATACAAAATCGTATAGTGGGTTATAACTAATTACTGGCGAACATACGCACCACGGTCTTTCTAGCTCTGTTTAACCTATGTAACCTATGTAAATTTCAGCAGCAGGATTACAGGGATGTTGGCAGGGAAATGAAGAGATGGCAAGTGAATTTTTTTTTTTTTTTTTGAAGATGCACTGGATCATGGTTTCTGGCAGCAGCTTGCATTGTGCTGCTTTCTCTCATGGGTACAGTTGTAAGGAATACTGCTCTGAGAGCAAGGAGGCTGGTGGTCAGAGCTTTTTTGAAGCTGTGATGATGTAGCCCAATATCATCATGGCTTCAAAGAGCTCTTGGCCAATCAGATTCCTGCATTTATGATCCATAGGTCATAATGTTCTTTTGCTACTTCACCCAGTAGCCATTTCATTGGTTAATCCATGGATATAACTCTTGCCAGCCACTGGTGACCCCTGCACTAGCTACCTACCCTACCCTATCCTATAGTTTAAATCCTCTTGACTTCCCTTGCCACCGACATGACCATAACCCCTTCCTCTTTGTAGATCAATCAATCTTGAGTAGGCTACTGATCACATTCATTTGACTTGTACTGCAAGTAGACAAATCACCTTACCTGTACTAACATCATGGCCCTGCAATGCCCCTCCAGAACTCTGGCAATGGCTAAAGAAATCCAGATACTTCTGTCACAATGGTTTCAATTGCAACTAGTTGTAATGCTTGACATAACTTGGTGTCACTGTTTTCAAATTCTAAAAATATACATTGTTGTCTACAGACTTGTTAAAGAATCAGCAGGTGGCATTGTACAGAAACAGTGTTCTGCATGCATGTGCTTTAAGTTGTTTAGTCAATGAGCTCTATTGGGTAGCTGACAAATTGCAAGAAGACAGGCTCGTGAACAGTGATGTCCATGACAATTCTTTGTGGTTCTTTACTCAGGATAGTGATCTGATGCTTGGCACCAATATACTTTTACTATGGAGCCTCCCATGAATGCCACCTCACTGCCACTCTACCCAGCCTTTACCTTCTTCCACAATGGCAGCTCAAGTATATGGCTTTGCAAAATGTATGGATATGGCATTGACAAAAGCATCACGATGTTCCACAATTTTCACACAAGCTCATAAAATGTAACATTAATTACTGATGCTATTTTCTAGTCTTTGACTTCTTTTAATTTGACCAGCAAATGAGCAAGAGATTAGAGAGTTCACACATGCACAAACACACAGACACACATTGTTAACGTATGTGAAGCTTACATAACTGGTGATATTTTGCTTTCTAGTTTTAAAGTTATAGGAGCATAACATTCTGCAGTTTACATACTTATGTCATGTAATTTTGTAGGTGTCAGCATGGCTCAGTTGGTAGCACATCCGCCTCTGGATCAGAAAGTCATGGGTTCTCGTCCCACACCAGGATTGGACTTGCACCTAAAAATCACTGGCATCTGAGTGCACTATTGGGGGGTGCTGTACTGCTGGGGTGTGCCGTCCTTCAGATGAGATGTTAAACCGAGGTCCCTTTTGCCCATCCTGGTGTTGTCCAGGTGGAAGTAAAAGAACCCAGGGCAGTCTTCGCAAAAGAGTAGGGAACATTCCTGGTGTCCTGGCCAACATTTCCCTTCCCATAAAACCAGTTCATGCAATTATCCAGGCTGTGTGTGGGTGATGATGTGCGATATGGCCACCACCACACATTCAGTCGCTTCACTACCAGTCTAGCATTGCTTGTAAATCACTTTGGATGTATGAAAAGTGCTATATAAATGCTGATTCTTCTTCTTCTAATTTTAAAACATCTCTCCTTGGTGGTGTATAACTCATTAACATGAGTGAATGTACTTCATTGTATTGCAAAAGAAAAAAAATTCTGTTTTAAGAAAAAGAAAAATCCCTTAAGCCCTCCACCCCATGTTTAGCTACAGTGAAGAAGACTTGCAGTACAAGATGTTGTGTTTAATAGCTGAAGGAAAAGATTACAAGTCAGAGGTGACATACGCACTCAAGCCATTATTTGGAGTGGACCCCACCTCGTGCATTGTGCACTACACTAGTTGCAGCTCAATACAGAGATACAGTCACACTATATACTCTGAAGAGCAGTACATGAAATGTTAACCTGTCCTTCGGATTTGAGTTATAAAGAATGGCCAAGGACGCTAGACTTGTGCTTAATGTAAGACTGCTGTATTTTAAGTGGGGGATGCTACAAGTCTCGATGGCTGAGAGGGACCTGGGGGTGGTGGTGGATGTCAAAATGAACAACTCGGAGACTTGTAGGAGGGCAGCAGCCAAGGTCAACAGGATGCTGGGATGCATTGCTAGGGGGATCACCTCCAGAAGGAGGGAAGTGATGCTCCTTCTGTATAACTGCTTGGTGAGGCCACACCTTGAGTACTGCATGCAGTTTTGGAGGCCACACTTAAAGAGGGACATTAAACTCCTGGAGAGGGTCCAGAGGAGGGAAACCAAAATGATTTGGGGCTTGGGGGACAGGACCTATGAGAAGAGGCTTGAAGAGCTAAATATGTACACATTGGAAGAGAGAAGGGACCGGAGGGACATGATAGAGGTCTTCAAGTACATGAAGAGGGTAAATAGGGGAGGAACAGTCAGGGTGCTTCAAAGGAAGGAGGAGGGGCCACTAGAGGGCATGGGTGGAAGCTGGGGGGAGATTCAGGGGAGAAAGGAGGAGGTGCTACTTCACTGAGAGGGTGGTGGAGCTATGGAATGCACTGCCTAGGGGCTGGTGGAGGCAGAGACAGTGGAGGGGTTCAAGAGGGCTGGGACAGGTACAGGGAAGGGTTCTGGAAGCAAATCCAATGCAGCAAGAATATCCAGAACTGGGAAGGAGAAGCCAGAGAAGGTGAGGGGTAGCAAGGTCAGCACCCAGGGTGGGGCTGACCAATCGAGCAGACTCAAAAGACCGTTAGGCCTATTCTGCTGGCATTTTAGTATGTTAGTAAATGTTCACAATGATATGGGGACAAAGCAATGAAACTGCTTAATGGAAGATATAAGTATAGCCCAATGCCCTTGTAGGTGTGTGTCCAGGAGTATTCTGAAGTTAGGGTGTTTGGTTATATCAAGGGTATCCCTTTGATCTCACAGTGAAGGGTGGAGGGTCTGGTAACTCTCAGAAGCCATGCTCTCTGCCACTATGAGTGCTGCTGCACATAGCAGATCTCAGGCGTTCCTCACAACCATTATACTCCAAACAAACATTTCTATTGCAAGTGCATTATTTGTTCAAAAACAAGTTACAGACTAAAGGTAACATTTAGCCCCAGCACTTCTAGTCTCTCTCTCTCTCTCTTTGGAGAGTTCCTTAACCCATGAGGGAAAAGAAGTTCCTTGAGTAGCAAGGAATCCTTTTGGATATTCAAGCTGGATGTGCCAGGGTAACACTTTAAGTTTCCTTAACTAGTCACATGCAACAAGCATGCAACTACAGTGAAATTACAGTGTAATTACCCTATTGCACATAATTAATGGTTACCTGCCCTGCAGTTGCATTGAAACTGACACGTAAAATAAAGTGTGACCATTGCCAGGGCATGACCAAGCCTCAATGATTGTATCCTGTGCATTATTTCAATGCAGTATCTGTTTCTGTTTTGCATGTTTTATCTTTCAGATATCCTGGCAGATGTGCATCTAAACATGTCCAAGCTATGATAGATTTATGTAGTAAAAGAACAAAGGGTCTCTCCGAGAATGCAAAGATCACAGTACAGTTCAGTACTATCCAAAAAAATAAAAATACAGGCGCAAACACTCACCACGGAATAGTCAAACAAACGGATACTATCAGGATTAACATGGTTTACTTTGAGCTTCCATGCACTTCAATAAGAGTACTTGCCCATAGTGAGGATACATATTTATAGTACATTTTTAAAGTGATAGTGCATGCAGGTGCATCATAATAAAATATTAAAAAACTGTGCAGCAATTCCTCCCCCTCTGTGCATAAAGCCATCTACTTTAAAAACAGAGTTCAAACTGTTCCTGGAATTAAGTTTTCCATCTGGACACATACCCAAGGAGGTCTGCATCTGCCAAGATTGAATGATGGATTTAAATTGGGATCATTACTAGTTTAATTGATTCCTACTATTTAATATATACCCCTTGATCCCCACCTCTCATATGCTGTCCATATCAGCAATGTTGCAAAGTCTGCCAATGCGAGGTTAGGCATATTATTCCGGCACAGGAAACACTTAACCCCAGAAGCACTGGCAGTGGCCATCCAAAGCTCCATTGTCAGCATCATAGACTATGGTCTTATCATATATGGGTCTCCAACTACCTCTGCTCTCAAACGTATCACAACCTCCCTGAATAAGGCCTGTTGTCTCATCACTGGCTCACATCTCTGTACCCACACATGTGACCATTATTCCAAATCTGTATGGCTTCAACTGGACAAATGCATAAAATACCAAACCTGCATCACAGCCAAGAAAATTATAATGGGTCTGGCCCCACCTGGTGTCTGTGCCTCCTTAAACCTAGACATAGGAACTACAAGGAGATCCAATTCCCATCTGCTACATATCCCACGATGTCGCACAACCCAAGGACAAAGATCATTCACCTATCGGGCATCCAACTGGCTCAACTCTCTTGGCAGCGACATAGCGTCCGCTCCAACACTCGGCCTCTTCAAGTCCAAGCTGTACCTCTCACTGTTTGTATCCTGTGATTACCCATCTTAATATTTCCTCCATTCCAGGTGCAAATGCCCCAGCACTTACAATCAGTCTTTGCACCCCTAGCACCTTACCTGTCATATTGCCTCAACAAGGCCCCCTGGCTGCACTGTTTCCCACCTTTGCCCACCTCCCCCTGTATCTCCACTCCTGCCCCTGCCCCAACCACCTCCCATACTCCCCTTACATCCTGCACCTCCTTACCTCCTTCCCCCCTCAATTTCCTACCCTCACTTCCCCCACCACCCACCACACCCTTCCTTTGTGTTGCTCATAGCTCAAGTCTTTGTACTGGTTATTACATGTTTGTAAGTCAATGACTATATGTTTGTAACTAAAAATGATGACTGTTGCACATGCTGATGTGGAACCTTTGTAAAAGACCCTCGGCTCAAAGGTATTGTAATCCTAGATTGAAATAAATATATAAAAAAATAAAATAAATAAATGATAATAACTTTTGTATTAGTGGTTATGCTGTATTCTTCATTTTGCATTCTCTGTTTTAGATAAACACCTCAAGAGTCCTACAACAAGATAAATAAATGAAGATAGCTTATGTAATATTTTCTGATTTATTTAATGGCACTGGCCCCAAAGATATGCTTTTGAAGAGGTCTAAAACTGCTTTCCAGCTACCATCCCATAGGTCAAGTGGCAGGGTGGGTAAGGGTCTCCAGTTGTGGAAAGGTGGTGGCCAAAATAGTTCATGATCCTTGAAAACTCCTGCCTTTGGTGTACAGCTGCACCCCACTGCAGCATGGCAAAAAGTGAACCATGGCTCATTCCAAGTCCTTCCATTTCCTTGCAGTCACCTGACAGTAGAAAATAGGTCTCAGGGTGCAAAAGAGTCTGAGAGCCCCAAAAATGGGCCAGGGGCAGAACAACATCAGGAGAGCCACAGGTAAGCCCCAATTAAAAGAGGGGTTATAATAATGAAGTCAATGGTCAAGAACCTTGTGGAAAGGAGGCAGGAGGAAGAGAAACTTAGAACAGGCAACACTGCTGGGATGGGCTTCCCACTGGTCATTCAGGTAGCAGCAATTGTGGTAGCTCTGATAGGCTATTAATGCACCACTGTTGGTTCTGCATAAGTCAGAGGCAGTAGCATGTAAATAAGCCTTATCAGAGCAAATTTGGATAGTTTTCATGTTTTAACATTTGAACCAAAGTTCACCAAACCTGGCAGATCATGAGATCCTATGCCAGAATATACTGTACACTTTATAAAATGTGAAATTCTGTCAAAGAATTGCTGAAAATCATGATTTAAAATTAATGCGCCCACTCAATACTAACCATAGTGGCATGGTAATTTAATCTGCATTTCTATTTCATATGTCCTTCACTGCTAGGTTCATTTGCACTGAAACAGGATCCTTGTACCCAAGACTTGATGATCTTCTGTTGCGTAATCCTTCGCCGAACACATAATCCACTCTTTGTGACATCACAGTTTGTTGCTATGGAGATAATTATGATGTTACAAACAGAGGACTATGATTCCAGCAAGGCATTACATTTGAGGAGTTGATGAAGTGTGAGGGAGACTGAGCCTGTTTCCATGTAAGTGAACCAACAGCAGTGATGAAGAAAAACATTAAATAGAAATATAGAACACTTACAAAGTTATCAGCTGTGTCTTAATATATTTAGTTTTCAAAGTTTTCCCCAAAGTGACAACATAATTAGGGGACATGTTATTCATCACTTTGATTATCCCCTCATATTGTTATATGTGTAATTTAAGTTTTAATTTATTTACTTTATTGTTTATCATTGTAACATGTCCCACTGCTGCTGCCATTCTTGTGCCCGAGACCACCATTCAACATAGGTGTATCTAAATGAGGACATCCTAGTGTGGGAACGTTTTTAAAAATATAACATAAAATCCTGCTACAATTCTGTTGAAGCTCCATTGGTTCTTGTATGTGCAAGAATGAAAAACCTTCCTTTACAAGAGTCAAGAAAATTATCCATTAACTAAATACTTAAATATTTGCTTCATTGTGCTCAACCTTTTCATCGTGTTTTTACGACTCATTTGAGAATTGTTTTCCACTCCTTGTCCTTGTTATTCTTTAATGTTTAACCCACAAGTAACATACCAGGTCACTCTAAGCACTTCTTTGGTTTTAGTTTCTGTACAGACTGTTGGTAAGTAAGATTGTATCAGGCAGTCACCTTTTCCAAGAAGGAAATAACTCTGTTACAAACAAGAGATTTCCTCTTCTCAGAGACTTAGCATCATAAAGTAGCAGCACATATTATAGACTTATGCATTTGTATACAACACATGTGCTCTGATAAAAAAAGGAAGGTCATCTTGACCCAGCATAGCAAGATAAATGAAAGTTGATCGCTGAGTATGCTCAGACATTTATCATTCTTTCTGGCCATGCTGAGCAGGCTCAGAAATGTATTCTCACATGTGAGATATCTTTTATATTTTATTCCAAGCATTGATTGCATGCAGAGGCACTGAACTGAGAAGCACAGTTTACATTTTTTACTTTTTTCTTTTAAAACTTTTTATCATTTATATCACATAACCACCCAAAACCCCTGTTGCAGAAATCAAATGACATCAGCAGACTATAGTTATCATTCCTAACTTCATTTGAGGGTGTTGATCTATTGCTATCTTACTCATGACTTTATCACTTGTGAAATAGTAACAGATCAGTAGCCTGTCATGATCATAAAAATGATATCTTACCTAAGTTCATGTCATATCCCCTATTTATTCCATTTTTAGATTGCCACTTGTCACCTGTATTGCACAGCATGCTTCTTTCCCATGTTTTAAGTCTACTTTTGCATTTTATTACATTTGAAATAATAAATGGATTGTTCATTTTAATATGGGTAGAAACGGGTTTTCATTAATATACTCAGCTTTTTTTTTTATTTTTTTTATACACAAATCATCCTATAAGGTCAGGTAGTATGATCTGCAGCAGGATAGTTCAGGTTAGTCACAAGAAATGTACTGCTTCCTGTATAACAGGTGTTTCAAAACAACAGGTAATACTAATAAAAGCTGTTCCAAATCTTATTGAAAGGAATATTCTTTTAATGATTTCAAATGTGAGACAAATTGCTAAAGCAGACTCAAAAAGGGGAAACCGCTATCATACAGGAAAGGAGGCCAGGGGCAATCTAAAATAAAATAGCATAAAAATGCATAGGTCAAAGTTTTCACTAGTATGCACTTCTGCTTTAAGGGCAATCTAAAAACTGTCAAACTGAAAGAATACATACTGTACATCAGGAGATGCAGTAGAATACTGGAGAGGCAGTGTAGGGGATGAACTTTGGGTACAGTAGGATCTGAAATGGATGCAAGGAGAGAACATGCATTCTAACTGCTCTTTTCTGTCCACCTCTCCAAGTCATACACATACTGTGCACTGTAATGCCTCAAACTAGCACAAAGCATCATGAGTAGGCAAGTCTTTAGATGGGGCAGACTGATAAGGCTCAGAGAACACCTCCGATGCTCACTTTGCCCACATCTCCTTTACCACAAAGCCACAGGAAGTGGTCTATCCTTAGTGGGCTCCAGTAGCCCAGGTGCTAGAAGTATTTATGATAGCCATTTAGAATGAGAATGAATTGTAATTTGACTTCAAGCATCTAACTGTTTGATCCCTTTTCTTTCTGGAGTGAGCACCACATGGGGGGGGGGCACTTCATGTGAGTTAATAAGGAAATATTTTTAATTACATTTTGTGTATTTTAGAGGTTTGCTCAGTTCAGATCAAAGACACCATTTAATTAACAATCCTCTTGACAGTTGAGCTGGGGCTTTGAGCTGATCTTAAACTTGTAAAGTATAATAAAAGTAATTAAAACTGCACCGCCACTAACACATGCCACTGTTCACTTGTATGGGATGATCACTCTGGGAAGGGGAAGGAATTGAGAAGCTAGCTCCTTGGAACCAACTTGTGATCCCTTCCCCTTCTAAATGGTTGCTGAAAAAACATCCAGTGATTGGACGACTGCAGCTCACTAGCAATAAACCAGCTCCAGTGGTTTTAGGGGCACTGAAATTGATACCCTTCAAATAATCAACCAACTTTAGAATGGCAAGGACACGCATCTCCACAGACCTTGTATGCAAGCTTTACAGTAGGTGAAAAAGGGGTAGCCTATCATAGATTTCGATTTCTAATAACAAGAATATGGGCCATAAAAGGGTGTGTGATTTTTTCCTACAATTCCGTAGCACCTATGCTGCAAAAATGATTCCATGACATAGAAACCCAGACATATATCTTATTGACAAATCAACTGATCTTGTAAACCCTGAAAGTACTGTAGGCATCACCAAGTGAAATCGAAAAAGAATATTTGGTGATAACTACAAATATAGAATAGTGCATGGGTAAGCATACACAGCGATGCTATGTTTCAATCAATGGTTTGAGATGATATCATAGAGACCTCGAGAGTGAAGCTTGAGAGGTCCCCAATGACATCTCAAACCCGAGGGAAAAAAAACATTCCTTGTTGTGTATGGTTACCCATACACTGTTTTATATAGTGTCATGGTTTTCGATCCAAAACATTTTTATACAAGAATGCTATGAAGAGTGCTACGATGCTAGCACCACCCTCACAAAAAACATCCTGTTCCCTTCAAACACAAGTAACCAAGTAGAAGTGTTTCTTTAAAGTAATTAGCAGAGAGAAGTAAAAAGATGCCTGGTCTGACCTGCTTGAGTCTCAGAAATGGGTGAGAGAAAGTATGTTAGAGAAAGAACTACAATGTTTGTGTTGCCCCCACACAAACACAAACTACTGGCTCACACCAATGCATCTAACTGTGGAGAAGTGTTTCTTTGAATTAGTCACAACACAGTTTAGCAGAGATTAGGAAAAAATGTGTCTGGTCCGAGTTGCTCTTGTCTTCTCAGAAATCAAAGAGTGACACTATGTCCGTGACAGCAGGGTTTGAGTGGCTCCAGAGTCAGTCTATTATTTGAATACAGCAGGCACGTAATTCCACAGAGAAAAGTTGTCGTATTGTTCTGACAGAATGATACTACAGCAACTTTATAGTGTATGGTGGAATGTCATTCTAACTTGCTTTCTGTATCAGCTGAAACCTTGTTGTACCACAGTTCAAAGGTCATTAACATGACTGTACCCTTCTGGGGTACAACAATGTTCCAGATGATTTAAGAAGTGCAAAAGCCACACCAGCAGAAACCGCAGGATCAACCAGACTAAAAATGCAGCAATGGCATGATCAGACACTCGCATAATCCCACAGATGCAGGATCAACCAGATACGGTAAAACAATATGCAGGATCAACCAGATATTTAAAATTACTTATGGAAGAAGACTCAGTTCCTCACAATCCATATCCTCTCGTTAAGCAAGGAATACAGCTGCAATTTCTTTTTAATTTCCTCCCAAACCAGATTCACAACCAACGAGAGTCTATGCTACAAACATAGGGATGTCTGGTGCCTAGCAACCACACAATTCACTCGAGCAACCACCCCTAACTCCCAGAATATGACATGGCAGTAGTGCCATGTGGAATGCAGAACTCTGCTGCTGAAAATAGCACAGAATGGCCATTCTGCCAGTGGAATTTCTACCAAACTTTCACTGGTTCCTCTGCAGAATTCTGCCTGCTGTGATCTGTTGAATAATATTCTATGGAGCAGCATTTCTTCCATGGAAAATCATTCTGCAACCATTTCTGCGGAAAATATTGAGATCTGCAGAACAACATTCAACAGAAATGTTGCAGGAAAACTCATTCCACATTCTTCTGCTGTGGAATTCTGCCATTCCATTTCTGGTGAAATCTGGTGGAATTTCATTGAAATTTCAAAAATTCCACAAAACTTCACTCTGCCGGAATTTGAAAATTCCATACACCATTATGTGGCAGTGAACAGTTTGTTTTCCTGTTTAAAAAATTTATTTAAATTATTTAGGGGGGCACTATACACTATGAAAAATACTGAATGGGCTACTCTGTGCGCAACCAGTGTGTTCTGTCACCTCAGAGTTTTCTGATTCCCATAGACCTCTCGAGCTTCACTCTTGAAGACATAGGAAATCAGAACCCCTGTGTCGCAGAACACACTGATTGTGCAAAATTGCCCATTCAATATTATCTATTCATTACCTTTGAACTGTACAGTACTACAACAAGGACATGCTGTGTATAGATTTCCATGTACCTCAAGGGACAACCATATACAGTACTGTACTATAAGGAAATGTAGGATTATAAAGGAGGTAGCTGGGGGTTTAAGCATCTTAAAGGATACCTAAACAACATTTTGACAACAAACTATTCAAAAATCCGACTCCGTAGGTGACTAAAGGAAAAACTGCTGTATTCATTAATGCTAAAACAACATTTACATAATTTACCTAAATGTGGTTCCAGAGCATTTGAAAATTGTAATATCACCCTTCCAATTTCAAAAAAAAACTATCTTACCTGCTTCCTAAAATGGCTGCCAAATGTGTTATGTAATTACATAATTGGAGTCAAAGTCAGAGAGATATATGGCTCTCTATAGTGCTAACTAGTTCTTTTTTCTCTTTGTATGGAATTGTTTTACCCAAATGGTCAAAACCATGTGCATTATTTTGTATAATGCACATGTTAAGCTATGGTTCTGTTCATTTTGTTTACTTTAACATGCTGAAAATGTGTTTTAATCCAACCGACTTTCTCTATGGCAAACCACAGTGTGGTACAAATCTTGAATAACCTGGTTATGATGGATCTAGGATGCTACAGTGGGGGTGCTGGGGTAGTGTGCATACTTAATATGAACTTTTGAACATTTTTATTAAACCTTTGTATTTTCTGCTATTATTCTTTTCTAGTATGATTTTGACAGAACCTACAGTACATACAGTATGTAATCCATAGTTTGAATGCAAACATTTGTACAATCAATAAATCAGACTTCTTCAACAAAGTGAAGTGCAGCAGCAGCAAGCAAGTTCATTACTATGTGGGGGCTGCACCCTTCACCGCCTAAAGCCACCACTTTTTTGTAGCAAAGTTCTTGTGCAGTCCAATGTTAGAGTTCATACTTTCTTGAAACTCAAATATATGCTCATCTTGTCTTCTTTTTCCATGGGAAATAAGAATAAGAATCAGCATTTGTATAGAGGTTTTCATACACATTGTATCCCAAAGTGCTTTACAAGCAATACTAGACTGGTAGTGAAGTGTCTGAACGTGTAGTGGCAGCCATCTCATACATTAATATCCACACACAGCCTTGGACAATTGCATCAACTGGTTTTATGGGAAGGGTAATGTTGGACAGGACAATGGGGTCAGGTAGTGATCAAGGTGCTGGCAGCCCCACATCTTATTTCTCACAGTAATCTGCTCATATTTCTCTCCTTCTGTCTCCCCCACTTTTCTGAAAATAGCAGTACCTTGCAAGAGTGGCTTTCCCAGTCCCCCTCTGGTATTCATTCTTCACTATTCCTCCTCACACTGAAAACTGGTGAGCTCATCACCCTTCTGCATCATGAATGCAAGTAGTACAGTCCCCGGTTTATTTTGACATATCAAATATAAATATATCCTTCCAGTAAGTCAGGCTCATAGCAGCAGGGAAGAAGTGGAATGATGGGCTTTCCTATCCTTAAAAGATCTAGGCTACCTTTGATTAAGCACGATTAAATGATGGGTGTGTACATCATTATGCAGGTCATTTAACAGTGCCTAATAATGGGTGGCTTAGATCTTATATGGGTAGGAAAGCCTATTTTTCCACTTGTATCATGCTGCGATCAGCCTGGTTTACCAGAAGATCATGTTTATTATTAATATGTAACTATAACATGGGAGACTTTACTAAACACATTCATGATGCAGAAGGGTAGTGAACTCACCAGGTTTTGGTGGGGGGAGCTGGTGAGAAGAATGTATGCCAGAGAGGGACTGAAGAGGCCATTCCAGCAGGGTACAGCTATATTCAGGTTAGTTGAAGACATGAAGAAGGACACTGAGCAGATCACTGTGAGATCTGAAATGTGGGTCTGCCAGCATCGTGATCGCTACCTGACTGTGGATGAGAGTAGCCAGCAATAATAAATACTCAGAGTGGCAGGGCTGCACCTAAACTGTTACTTGAATTCAGTGTAGGGAGATTACCCTCAGGTGGGGATGTTGATGTTTGTTAGAACAGTATTGAGGGAGTTGTGTATAGCTCATTCAAGATTTGGAAGGGTGGTAGCCCAGTCAACTCGCATTGTGGAGTAGAGCACGGAAAAGTACTGGAGAAGAATTGCTGGGAACTGTCTTGTGGGGTTCTGTAGAGTGCAGGTAAACGAGTAGACTGACACTGGAAGTCAGGTGGATTCGCTCAAGGTATTAGTATGCCTCTCCTGCTAACAATATTGTTATCCATTGTAAGTGCTGCCCTTATGAGGGATCAATTGTTTCTTGAGATGGTGCTGTAAAGCTACTGTATCTGACATTAAAGGGGACAGGAATTAATTACTTATGTGCAGCTGTTTGAAATGTCTCTATTTTCATAAATTATATTAATACCTCTAAAGTATTCCTATTTGACTATGCCCCGAATAAAAGCTGAAGCTGTCAGTTGTGTTTTGTATTGTTTTCTTTGTATGGACAACATTCCAAGCAGTTCCTTTCATGAAACCAACAATTTTGGAGTTTTGACTGTCACTTCATGGTTTCAGAACCATGGGCACTGTACTGATAAGTTCCTGCTCACATTTCTGAACCATGAAGTGACAGTCAAAACTCCAAATTCTTGGTTCCATGAAGGGAACTGCGCTGAATCTTGTCCATACAAGGAAAACAATACAAAACACAACTGACAGCTTCAGCTTTTATTCAGACACAAATAGGGATCCTTTAGAGGTATTACTATAATTTATGAAAATAGAGACATTTCAAACAGCTGCACATAAGTAATCAATTCATGTCCCGTTTAAAGCTGATGGGCATGTTGTCTCTGAATCAGCTGCATCAGCTAATGCATTTAATTTCTTCACTGATCTGGCCAAAACTAGCCCCTCAAATTGAGAATTTGAGCTACCTCCAACTCTGGTCAAACTTTTTCTCTGTTTCACTTCCTTTTAATCACCAGGCAGTAAGTGCTTACACAGCTAAGAAGGGTCACATCAGGTGGGTCCCTAGGATATGACAAACTGTAGCCAAAATTCTTGAAAATTGCTGTCCCAATTATCACCACTCCTCTTGGGAACCCGATTAATAAATGTATACTACTGGGATCCATTATTTACAGATGGAAAAGTGCCATAGTGGTCACTGTACACAAAGGAGGTGCTAAAGACCCAATTGAGAACTATCGTCCAGTCTCATTGCTTAGCACTCTAGCAAATATCCAAGAGAAGTTGGTGTATAACCAGCTCCAGGAATACTTGGAACTCCACCACTCCTTATCTGATGTACAACATGGTTTTAGGAAAAAAAACATGATGTAGCTACTGCTCTTGTCCAGCTCACATCAGATATACTTAGGGCTAGTGGCAGTGGACTAACAACTAGAGCTATATTCATTGGCCTAACCAAGGCATTTGACCTTGTAAATCACAACTTCCTGCCATAGAAACTCAAACATCTTAGGCTCCACAGCCTTGCATGCAACTGGTTTATGCATTGTCTAATGGATCAAAATTGGTGAGATGGAGGGGATGCATGCCTGACCTAAATTGCAGGGATACCCCAAGGCTTCATTCTGGGCCATTTGTTGTCTTCACGGTTTATAAATGATATGTCTGACAATTCTGGTGGGGCCAAGCTGCAACTGTATGTGGATGATGCCATACTGTACAGAAGCATGGTAGATATAAACCAGATAAACCTGAATCTTAACACTGATTTCAAGAAATTGTGCAGGGATGGCTCTTACACAATAAGCTTGTCCTAAATGCCAAGAAAACAAAAGCCATGCTCTTCGGCTCTAGGTGCCAGGGAAAAAAGAGGCAGTGCCTACTCCAGCTATCCTCACTGTCTAGTCCTCAACTGGTAGTGACTGATTATGAAGTATGTGGGAGTGTGACTAGACCAGGAACTCGTGCTTAAACCTCATGTTGAGTTCATGACGAGGACACTTTACTAGAAGCTCAGCCTTTTGTCAGACTTAATGTGTACCTCAGTAGTGAAGCTTGGTTGGTTATTGCTTCCAGCACACTACTGTCTGTTTTACTTTATGGTGCCCAACTCCTTCAGTCCCTCCATGGTACCAAGCTAAGCAGACTAAAGGTGCTGTATCACAAGGTGGCATGCTTTGTGGCAGAAGCCCGGCCTACAGATCATCATTGTGATGTTCTCTTGGCTCTAAATTGGCCATCCCTTGAAGCAAGACTAGCCTATCCAGTCATCTGCCTTACCTTCAAGCTAACCAAAATTGCTGCCCCTTCCAATCTCCATGGCATCCTTAAGACTAAAACCCAGAGATGGGTACTGAGATCCTCTTTCTGCCTACTGCTGGAGGTTCTGAGGGTCAGAATATGTGCAAGACATAGGTGTTTTGTCATCTCAGTGCCACTCTCTAGAATAGTCTAGCACTGGATGTGCTAAAGTGCTCCTCTGCAGTTATATTCAAGAATACCCCAAGGCTCACCTGCTTGTGGGCAGTCACTGTAAATGTAGCTGTTGACACTGCCTACTGCACTTTATTCTTGGCCTTATAATTCTACATGGCATGTGTATCAGGGTGGTGTGTAGAGTGGTGAGCCTTGCAGACGTGTATGTTGTAACCTTGATCCTTGTCCTTTATATTTGTTTTGTGTAATGTAATTTAAAGTGTAATTGACCCTGAAAATTGTTTGTGAACTATGGTTTGTGCAGTAACATCGTAGTAGTAGTAGTAGTCTATTTTATCTGGCGCCCTTCTCCAGAGGCTCAGGGCACCATTACATATGAATACAGTAAGGCTTTCCAGACAAATTTCACAAATTAATACATAAACAACTACAGGTCTAATAAATGCATGAAACATAAAACCTGTTTACAGCCTGGGGTGATAGCAGATAGAGAAATCAGTCCCTGAACACCTGTGCAAAAGGTTTCAAAACCCTCCTAATGGCCTCCACCAAAGGGACCTCCCTCAGGGCTCTCAGGTAAGAGTTCCAAAGGACTGGGCTCGCAACTTCAAAGACCCCATCCCCTGAGGTTTTTAACCTTACCCTGAACACTATCAGAAGGACCTCCTCGGTGGAGCAGAAAGGGCATGAGGGTATGAGTCAGGAGATCAGTCAGGTAACCTAGGTCCAACATGTGCAGGGAATCTTATATGTGAGCAAGCCCACTTTGCAGGAGATGCGCCACTTAACCAGCAGCCAGTGTAAATCACACAGTGCCAGGGAGACATGACACATCCTCAGACCACCTGTCAGCAATCTCGCAGCTGCATTCTGCAGCAGCAACAGGTGAGGCAGTGCATCTCCATTAACTCCAAGGTAAGCCGCATTGTAGTAATCAAGCCTGGAAGTCACAAACATGTGTACCAAGGTGGAGGGATAAAGGATCAAACTGGCTAATGTTATGTAGATGGTAATAGCCATTCTGGACTACTGCCAACACTTGAGCCTCAAGTGTCAGACCCTCATTCAGAATGACTGCCGGATTTCTCACCTTTGTGGTAACCAAAGCCCAGAAGGGGTTAGCTGAAGTTCTGTCTCACTCTCAGTAGCTGTCACTTCTTCCCTATGATCCAGCTCCACCACCAGTACTTCATTTTTGTCTGGGTTAAGTCTCAAGCAGCTCAATGACATCCAGTCCTGGATACTGCAAGGCACCTATTCAGCACATCAACCACACCCACTGTTCTGGGTGCAAAAGACATATAGAACTGGGTATTATCTGCATAACAATGAAACCCAAGCCCATATCATTTAATGATCTTACCCAGGGCAGCATGTACATCACAAACAACATAAGTGAGAGGACTGAGCCCTGGGGTATGCACAGGACAGAATCATCGAGAGTGAGGAGAACCTTCTTGCTACAATCCTCTGCATCCTGCCACTGAGATAGGACTCAAACCAACAGAGGACTTTGCCAGTGATCCCAACATACACCCTAAGCCAGACCAACAGTTCATTGCCCATGGTGTCAAATGCTGAGGAGAGATTAAGGAGAGTGATAATTTACCAGTTTCCTCTGTCTCTTGCCCTGAGCAAGTCATTATGCACCCTAACTAGTGTGGTTTCTGTGCTGTGCCTAGACCTAAAGCCAGACTGGAGATGCTCATAGATGTTAAAGGTAGTGCCTCATACTGTAGCACAACTACCTTCTGAATAACCTTGCCCAGAAAGGGCAGGTTAGAGGGTATCCCGTGATAACATGGAACTGGTTAGAGACAGGTCAGTAATTCTCTAGGACATTTTGATCCATGGATGGCTTTTTCAGAAGAGGTATCACCAGCACACTTTTCAGAGACACCAGGAATAACCCATCTGACAAGGAGGACCATACAATCCCAGTGAACACCGGTCCCACCGGCCCCATGCAACTCACAAGTAGATGCGTCAGGCCTGGATCCAGACCACAAAATGTCAGTCACAGCTCCAAGATCACCTCATTCACCTCTTCCCTTCATAAAAAAGTGATGTGCAGGTCTTTCATTGTTTTTTCACTTCTTCCATCATCACTGATTGAAACTATCTCCACAATTACTGACTGCATCAAAGACTCTCAGGCTCAATACCACTGGACTTTAAGGGCCTACTTGGTGAGACTGCAGCTCTAACTGAGGGCACCTAGATTGAGAAGAACCAAGTGGACTCCTTGCATTTTGTTGCTGAAGCAGCACTCACCGGCTCCAGACAGGCTGGATGGAGAAGCGTGTCCACTGTCCGAAAGAGCTGAGCCGGTCAGTTCCTCCCAGCAGCATCTCCCTAGACAGGAACACTGCCTTATTATGAATGACTGCCCATTGATATTCACTGTAATGAGCCATTAAGTCAATCTGTCCTCCTGGGCCTTGGATCTCCAGGATCTCCTCCAACAACACTCCAACACTCTGCTCCTTTGCTTTTGTCTCCCTCAGCAGCCATCAAACCATGGCAAGCCAAAGTGTGAAACCCATTGGTGTACACAAACCAGTGCTACAAGACTGAAAGCTGTAGTGACTGCCTTATTATATGCAACCACTGCTTCCTCTGTTATCCTAGAACATCCTATCAATACAGTATAACCTCAATTATCCGGACTCTGGCTAACCGAACCTCTGGTTTAACTGAACGACAAACTTGTCCCCCGTTAAATGTATACATTTTCTGTTTCAACCACCCAATCACTGTAATCATACTTTAACAGGGGACCAGTGTTTATTTACTTTAGCAGGGGACAGGAGTTTTGCTTTAATATATTTTACTTTAACAGGGGACCAGCGTTGAACAAGATGCACTACTAATGACTTTCTCCTTCAGGCAACTGTACTTACAAGCTTCTTACTGTTTCCAGCAGCAGCAGATCAGTGAGGTAGTACAGCGGCCAGGCTCTAGACAGCAGGACAGGCAGTTGTATCCTTTGCAAGGTCTCACTCATTTTTCCAGCAGACAGAGATCAGGGAAGTCCTATGTTGAGCTATACCTTGCAAGGTCTCGTTCATTTTTCCAGCAGTGACAGAGCGAGATGATGAAACGAGAATGGGAACAGACCAGATCTGGTTGTGAGATTTGATAAGAGACTAGATAAGGCTATATATGATCTTTTAGAGCTTTGAATATTGTGGGGATACAAAAAAAATTAAGTGTTTCATGCCTTCATGCTGTTATACCTTAAATCAGCAAGTGCAACAACTTAAAAATAAGTGTTTTTCAAATCATGCATTGGTAATATAGGACTCTTGATTTTCGATTTCAGTAATATAGGACTCTTGATTTTCCAAACTGCTTAATTTTCTGAACTTAATCGATGTCTCCCAAGCAGTTCGGATAATCGCAGGTCAGATAATTGAGGCTATACCATACATACAAGGTGTTCAGCACCACCAAGAGTCCCTCTGGCCAAAGTCCTCCTAAAGGGCAGAACTAGACTGTCTCCACAGGAGGTAGACTACAAGTGGGTAGGGGGGGTTGAATGTGAACTGATAGCACAATGATCTGACCAATTTACCAGATCAATTTGAAGGTTGCCAGTCTCAAGTCCCCCTAAGTCCAATGCATTTCCATGTTGGTGGGTCACAGAAGCAATAGCTTGTATGAAGCCCAGGAACTCCATATCCTGGAGTAAATCTTGCCCAAACTGTGAGAGTTCTTTATCAATCCAAGCAATGAAGTCACCCAGAAAAGCCATCTGGGTGACTCCAATGTCATGTTGGCAATGAAGTCCATGATTTCCTGCAAAAAATCAACCTCATTTTCTAGACAATGGTACATGAGAATTCCGCAACCTGCAACCAGACCCCAATGCACAGCCACATATTCAAATGATAGAGGTATCCTCCACTGGGTGCACTACCAGGTTCAGCTCAGATCTAAAACAGATGACCACCCCTCAACAATCCTTCCTTGGGCAGTGCATTAAGAGAATCCGGCCAGGAATGACAATTCCAGGACAGGGTCTGCATCATCACTAAGCCACATCTCTTTAATACAAGTCAGATTGATCTGGCAGGGGGGTCATGGAAGGGGTGTAGATCCTGAAGCAAGGATGTCTCCATAATGCAAAATCAGATCAATCTGGTGGGGGGGGTCACAAAAGGGGTATAGATCCCGAAGCAGGGATGAACAGTAGCTGAGCCTCGGGTAGGTTGCAGGCAACATATTCCAGACCAAACTAATACTACTCTCTAAAAATGCCCACTGACTCGGAACCATATCCCCTCTACCCAAATTCTAACTAACAATAACCTATAAAATCACTCCTAGTCCCTTATCACACAAACCACACAAGCATACCTATCCTAATACAAAATGTCCTATATGCATGCACCCAAACTGTCACTCCTAACCTAATAACAAACCATTTCTCCTCCTCCTTCAACAAACCACCAACCAATACTCAAAATATCTTAAAATTATCCAGTTTAACCAATAAACAAGGGAGAATCCACAATTCGGTTTGTGATGCACCACAAAATGCAGCTGATAAGTGACCAGCTGTCCAAATCAAAGCCTGCAGTACAAGATATCCTTTTCTCTCAGAAAAAGTGATAGTTTTTTTTTTTTTTTAAGCAAAGAAAGGAGAAGTAGAGTCCTTGGTATTACTTGTACAGTAGCATAGATGTTCACAAAATTTAGTTCGCAACAGATGGAAATAAACGGCTGAAGATCCAACTGGCACCATGAACTGAGCAGGTCCTCCTCACAAAAAACAAACAAAAAAACTAACTCTTGCTATTCCTCACTTACCCACTCACTGCACTTTTGCTGTACCACTACCACTCTCTAACATTAATTAAAATAATGAAAAAGACAATGTTAAAACTAAAGACTGAAAGATTGTACTACAGATTTTCCACAAATAATAACCCAGGCAAAGGGTTATTTTCATTGAAATTCATTAAAAATTCAGAGCTCAGCAGAGCCCCAAAAGATGGTCAACCCAGCCTGGCAGCTATCTTTCTCATTCAGAGAGTGAAGTGCACATGCAGTGCATGCTCTTGAATCATATTGTGATACAGTACCTTATCTGATCTTGTCTGTACATTTGATTCTGTATACTTCAAATAAACAAATAGTTGAGACCACCCACAATGATGTCCATCAATGGTCCCATACTCCTCAGTTCTTTCTGCACAGTGGAGACACACAATATTGAGTCAACTGACTAGAAGAATTGAACCCCCCCCCCCCAACACTAATATCACCAACATTAACGACAGGGTGAGGGAGCAATAAAATAAGTCCAGTTAAGGTACACAACAAAGGATGAATCAGCAAAACAGAAATTTCCTCCACTCAAACAATGCCATCCACAAGCAAGAAGAAAGGTGAGGAGGGTGAGCTGTGGCTCCATGGAGAAGATTCTCTTGAATGTGTACAGTTATGGTAAGCAACTGTTCTATTTTCTTAGAGGATATTTCTGTAAATTGGGCCACACCTATCGAATGAGCCCCAAGAAGTACCACAATAACAAGTGGGAGGGATGCTCAAGACAAGGGCAGCTAGGCAGGGCTAGCCTTAAGGATAGGCGAACTAGGCAGTCGCCTAAGGCGCCATGTAGCATGGGGCAGCAGTCACAGAACGGTTACATTTTTTTTTCTGTCCCTTTTTTTTTCTCTCACTGACAGACCCAATTTTAAAAGCACCAACTCTGATATGTTTTTTTGGGAAGCCACTTCAATCCATTCCACTGACGTAACCGCTGTTCTCTCAGGACTCACCCACCCATAGCCCAGTAGCCTCTCCCTGCTGCAGCATACCAGACAGTCTGCTTCACCCGCCACTACCAGAAACCCAGACAGCCAACTCAGTGAGCACTGTCTTGTGACATGAGCTGACCTGGAATCCTTTAGCCTCCTGACCTTGTCAGGGCGTCTGGCAGGCTGGCATCCTGTCGTCGAGTGAGTCGAGTCTTGAATCGATCGATTGACAAAGAGCAGAAGAGGAATCAGAGATCTGACCATTTAAAAAATGGCCTGGTGGTATAGTCTCCCTTACCAAATGTGACACAATGGCAACACCATGGCACCGTAATAGCAACACATTGGTGAGCTACAAAATGTGCAATGGTACTACCCAGTGGTACCCTGGTTGCACTATGGTAGTTTAAATTTTGATTATTTTTGTAGATATGGTAGGGCAGTGGTACAATTGTATCACAATGGAATTGAAACAACCACTGTGATACCATGAAAATCTTAATGGTAGTACAGTGCTAATCACAGTGATATTGCAATGGCAAATGAGTGATATTAAAGTGGTATTCTGAAGAAGTTTTTGTAAGGGCTGAGTAGTGATGAGACTGTGTCTGTCTCATCACTGACTGACTGCTCACTCGCTGAGTCGACTCGTGTGTGCCTGTGTGGAAGTTAAGGAAGGGAACTAGGAAGCAGGAAGGAACCTGTCTGTTGGCCCCACACAATTGCAGCCCTATTTAAGTATGCGGTCGCTGGTCGACCGATGGGACAGGGTTTCTAAATTGATAGGCCAGGCCCAGGCCAGTCAGAGTTGTGCAGAGCCTGAGGAGGCAGTCAAGTCCTGGCCAGCCCAGGCCAGCAAGTCCACTGCCAGTACCACAGCCACGGACCATGAGAGGAGGACTAGAGTCCATCCAGGTGACCAGGTCCATGAGGTCTGTCTGTCTAGACTGAAGCCGATTGGAGGAGTGAGGTGAGCCATAAGCGAATAAGGTGGGTTTTTAATTTTACCTTTTTTTTTTTTTTTTTTTCATTCAATTTCTGAAGTGCATTTTGTATTGTTGGCCTGTTGGCCATTGTGTGGTGGTCTGAGTCCAAGTCTCACTGGTCTGGACCCATCCTCCGCATCCCAGCTGCCCTTAGTCACAGGAAGAGTGAGAGAGGGTAAGGAGGGGTCTCTCTCATCCTGCAGATTTGCTCCCATCTCACTGAGCATTCCTTCCCTCTGTGACCTGTGGACCAACCTGAACAAGCCCACCATTCATTTTCCCATGCAGTTTTCTCAAGCATGCTGCATTCAGGGACAGCAACACATTGGGCCTATGTTTGGTTCTAGCCTGTCCCCATCCTCGTAGCTTTTGTCTTTTTAGCTTTGTAACATAATGCAATAATTTTCAGTTGCCTTTGACAGACTTCCCATCAAAACTTTCCTCGCTAACTTGATTTTGCCTCTCACTAAAAAGTGGCAATTCAGAGAAGCATGAAATAAATGTCAAACAAATGAGGTGCTGCTGAGTATACTGTCAGCCAGTGGTACCTGCTTTATTTACATTCACAATTTTCTGAGTTTCTGTAATGGGCTTCTACTACTGAATTATGTTTTTTGGCACTTTGTCCCTTTTGATGAGGCGTTTCTGGTTAGAGGGCTGAGAGGCATACATTGGTTTTATTTTAATGTAGAGCTTTGTTCTAGACATTTCATTTTTCAGAACACGTAAGTAAAACTGAAAAAAGTCCCTTTTAGAGCTGCAGCAAAATACCCATACCTTGTCTTGATGCATTCTTGTATGTGTAAAGCACAACAGACCAGACTTGCTGCTTCAGACTGATAATATGAGAAGGAAGCAGATATTTAATTTACAGCTCAAGTCTGTTACTTTCAGAGCATGGCAAAACAGATCTTTAGCTCCAATAGCCATTTAATTCTAATGGGATGGCCCATACCTCTCAACCTCCTGCCTCATAAATCAGGGACAAGGCTTAAAAAAATCAGGGACAAAGGACCAAAATCAGGGACACATCTTTAAAATTGGTGATATCCACTCAGAAAGCTGCTACAATAAGGGGCTTAGTGTAAAATATATTTTCTAAGGAAGAACAAGTGTGTGACTTTAATATCTGACATAATTTTGTGCTTACAACCCTCACTGTTTGGTCATGGAAATACAATTTTTAGGAGGAACAGAGTAAAATTTTGAGGCAAAATCAGGGACATCCCTGAAAATCAGGGACAGTTGAGAGGTATGGGATGGCCTCTGTAGCCAATGCATTAATTGTTTTGGAGAACAGCGATAAAACCAACCTCTTAAGTAGCTCGCCATAATCAGCCCTATTATTTGTAAGCAACTTTGTAGGAAATGATTATTCAGCAGGTCCTGAAAGTGAAGTGGATTTTCAAGCACACAGATTTTAAAGTATCAGGGTTATTTGTGGGAGATCACACGATAAATCACATTCTCTATTGCAGGGTGCACTGAATGGATTTGTGGTATACCTAACTCAACATGACTGAGGTTTTATAGACTGGCTAAGTACAGCAAAACCTTAGTACTCTTCTGGACTCCAGCCCCAACTAAAGACCCAGTGGAACATTGCAAGCTGCAGATCAAGGTTCTAATTGGCCTGTTACTAGTCATTTTTCCATAGGAAATAGCTGGTACTAAAGTGATCATCTGCCATTATACCATGGACCTTAGACAACAACCAATCAGAATGGCTGACTGGCATCTTACCACCGTTGTAAATCCTCTGATAATCACTGCAAAAGGTGCCAGGCAGCCATATATGGAAAAAACAATCCGACCCCCGAAATCATGTAACTTTGCATCTCTTCTTTCCCTTGAACATAAATCACCACGGCACCCCGCCCGCCTTCTCCACAGCTCAGGAAACATTTAAAAAAACTGCCTGGCATACACACAAATTCTACTCTTGCATTTCTCCAAAAAGTAACTGCAGCTTAAAAAACATGTGGCAAACCTTTTGAAATATGTCCCTGTAATGCTCGCTCCCTTCAAATTCCATCACTCTCGCTGCACCACAGGTATACTTCCGGTCTCCCAGCTCCTCACTCATACCTCCTACCCACTGCAGTGCCACGTCCAGACCACCTTCACAGTGTTAGTGACAAAATTCCCAGCCAAACTGATCCAGAATCAATTTCCCATCCAAGCAAATTGATCTGAGCACAGTTTTCCAGTCCACAGATCCAGAATTTTTTTTTTTTTTAACCAGGAGAGAGACGCTAAGCTGAAGCTTGTTTACAGGTGTAACCTGGGAGCACAGGGAAGTAAAGTGACTTACTCAGGGTCACACAGTATGCAAGTGGGGGCTGTAGGATTCAAACCCAGGTCTCCAGCTCAGAACCCTTAAACTACTGTGCTATACTGCCTCCTCCAGATCATCAACTCAACTGATCTGTGGTAACTTTGTGTCAGAGATGTTTAACCCCAAACTTGCAAAACAGCAAACGTAGCACAGTGATTGAAGCACATGGCTATGAGGTCAGAATCTGAATTCAGCAAAATGTAGTATTGCTCAAACTGCGTCCAATGTGGAATCAGACACCATCAAGTACCACCAATTTTCTCAGATACCAGATGGCGTCAGAGAAAACACTGGGATCTGATTTCTGGATCATATCACCTAGGATCCAGTAGAATACCAAGTATGTGATGTGACTGTCCAAGGGATCTGAGGCAGATATCTGACCTCATATCCCATAATCTGACCTTGGATTCCACTATCCTACCTTGGATCTGAGGCAGACATATGACCTTGGATCTGCCTACCCAAACTTGGATCCCATATCTGACTTTCATTGCAAAATCTGAATGGAGTCAGGTACGATCTTGGATCTGGAGTCGAATAGATGGACTATACATCAGATCCAGTTAGGACAGTCAAAACTGCTATCTGGGTGAGCATGACTTGTCATGGTTTGTGCTGGTGTGAGATGAAGGCTGAAAAAGAAAAATGGGGGAGGTGCTGCTGGCAAGTTCGCCTAGGGGCACCATATACCCTAAGGCCAGCCCTGCAACTAGGATCCGCAGCAGGGCAGGACAGAAGCCACAGCAGCAAGCAGCAGGAGCATCTAATCAGAAAGCAGGCATAATGGGTGACAAGTGCCATCCAACAATGCCAGAAACTGTAACAATAAAACATGTGCTGGAAGGCCAGAAGCACTGCAACAATGCAGGGAACAAAAGCGGGATGCCAAAGTGCAGGAAGCGTCAACGGCACAACAGCAGAGGGTGACTTCAAGAATAGAGACCAGAAACGGACACTTGTGCCAAACAGTGATGGGACAAAAAGAGACAGGAAGTCGCTCAAAATAAGACATTGATGAACGAAAACCCTGTGACTAGCACAACAGGTGCTAAACAGTAAGTAAAGGAAGTAAAATCTTTATTTTTACACAAGTAGATCTTACAAACATCTTTAGGTCAAAGATCCATTTTCAAGATGGACCCGTTTCAGATTACATGTTAAAAAAGTATACAACTAATAAATAAGTTACAGACAACAAGTATCCCCCAAAACAAGTTAAATACACCCAGAAATACAAGTCAGACATACGGGATTAATTACAGAGATTTAATCATTACACATACATTTCATATTTAGTTCATATCTAACAGATTTCATAAACTGTTTGGTATGTTGTATCTGCTTCAGCCTGCTACTTATTGGGTCTCACAGCTGATTTACTTTGGCCACAAATGTCATGTCTCCAAACCTGTTACCCACTCTTGATTTCACATATTTCTTTTTAGAATTGCTAAGATTGTAATTGTGTCTATGTTCAACTAACTTCAACTTATCAGATAGATGCTTCGGTTTATTATGATGTACCACCCCATAGATCGGATTCATCCATTTCAGCTCAGAACAGCACAGAGAGTGATCACAAACCAGTCAGACTCCAATGGCAACATAGGCATGTGGAGCAAGCTGAACAGCAAGGAGGTAGAGCCAGGTAATAACAAAGGCCAACATCAATTAGAAACTCTGTGATGATGAAGCAGTTGAGCCACTGATAAGACAGAAGGTGGTACAGAAAACAGGAGTGCCAATGGGACAAAGTCACATGACAATCTTGGACAAAGACACAAACAATGGTGATAACCAATAGGAACAGGTTCCATAAAAGATGTATAGACCCAGACAAAGAGGACACTCATATACAATGCAACACCAAGATGTATGACAAACAGTGATGGGAAACCCACCAATGAAAATATAAAACCACCGCCATACAAGACAAAGGATAGAACATAAATTAGGAGTGGCAGTGAGGTAATGCAATGCAATGATCCAGCCAAAATGGTGATGCCAAAATATATGAACATACGAAGAAACTAGCAGTAGAAGGACATTTGGTCTATCAAGTCTGCTCGTATTGCAGGGTCCACAGCTTGAACTACTGTCCCTGCCCTCCATCCCCACTTGTCCCACCCTTCCTAGCCATGATCCTTACCTTCCCCTTATGCCTATCCAAGCCTCTCTTAAAGCTGCCCACTGTCTTCAACGAGATGCCCTCCTCCAGCAGCGCATTCCAGGTGTCCACCAGGATGAAGTGCTTCCTGACCCCCCTCCTAAACCTCCCGCCCTCCAGCTTAAGACTGTGCCTCTTCATGTTATGGTTGCAACTCAGCTTAAAGGGACTCTCTTTATCAACCTTATTTATCCCTTTCAAGTACTATGATGTCCCCCTCTCTCTCCTGTCTTCTAGGGAGTACATGTTCAGTGCCCTCAACCTCTCCTCATATGCGTTACCCTGCTGACCAGCTATCATCTTTGTAGCCCTTCTCTAGCAGGTTAATGTCCTTTTTGAGGTGTGGGCACCAGTACATAACTCCATACTCTAGATGCAGCCTTACCAGTGACCTTTACAAGGGCATTATAACCTCCTCTCTCCTACTACTGATACCCCTAGATATGCCTCCCAGCATTTTGTTTGCCTTTGCTGTTGCTTTCTTGCACTGCATGGAGAGCTTCAGGTCACTAGTGATCATTACTCCCAGCTCCTTCTTCTTCTCCTCCTTTGATGCAGATACTTGGACTACACCCAGATAGTACTCTGTCATAGGATTCTTGGCTCCAATATGCATAACTTTGCATTTCTTGGCATTAAAGCCAAGCTGCCACATCCTGGACCACCTCCCCAGCTTTAAATATCAATGATGAATGGGAACAGAAGCCATCCAAAAAGCGTGGACATCAAGAAGGCCAAGGAAAGCAATGAATGAAGCAATCATTGATGGGAAAACTAATGATAAAGATGTGAAGCAGCCATTGCACAAAAGCAGAGGACTGCACACATAGCATGACTGTCAACAAGGGAGAGCAGAAACAGAGACACCATACATAGCCTTGTCAACCCAAACAGCAAGTATGTTGATGTAGCAAAACCAAGTGATGACGATGAAAGGAGCCACAGGGCTGGGCTATAATGCCAGGAACCGACCTTGGTATATTGAAGGATGGCTGGAACTGTAATAGAGGCAGATAGAACAGCCAGAATTTACCCTTTCTGTCATAGCAATGGAATCCAGTGAGATGGAACAAGAAGACTATTAAAAGAGGCAGCATGGGTGGGATGGCAGGATGGCTGAAACAAGAGGCTCAAAGGGTGGCAGACCAACATCAAGCAACAGAGGGAGACCAAGGATATACCAGAGATGAAAGAACCAAAGCCATAGGACCAGCAATGCCGACAGAAGTTGCAGTGATGCCCAAGCAGCAGCATATAAACAAAATCGTCTTTACAGTGTAACTACAATGTAACTGCACTGACATTACAATGTAGTTACTTACAACAAATAGGCAAATAAAATGAAATTATCCCTGTTGCATTTAATTAATGATTATCTACCGCATAGTTACATAGAAACTCACACTGAAAGTTTGACCCTGAGTGGTCCTAAAACTGGCAGGTCTACTTTCCATAGGTGTAGCTCAATGGAGGGGGATATCCTCAAAGAAGATAGTAATAAAGGGACAACAAAGAATGTGAAATCAGGAATAAATTAGTAGAACTACTGTGGACTCTCAGACATTTGGAGTCACAATAGCTAACTAGGTGGGCGAAGAAGTAGAGGGATAGAAATTGAAGTAAATCACAAGGTCTCATACTTGCACAGTTTAAATCAGCAGTAGCATAAGACATCAACTTACTTGGGGTACAGTAGTTGGAAAAGTAAAGCATATAACATTCAAACTAAGGACGAGCTAATGCTGAATTTGTGTTCCATTAACGTGCTGAAATTTGACACCTTCACTTTTGATTTGATGCAGTCAAACTTTTTAACTATTTTGTGACACACTGACCATTGGCCAATTCAATAAAAAAAAAAAAAAAAAACTCACACACACTCTAACCCATCCTAGGTGGCCAGAGCTAAACCTATGCCATCCCATCTCACAGCACAGTCTCTTTCCACCCTCCTCTTCCACCCGTCAGATTTTGATAAAAAAAATAAATAAAGGAATTTCCCTTTCCTGACACAGTAACAGGTGTCAGCTGAATCACTTTAAAAACACTCTCTAAAGGAATAGTGGAGATGAAGGCGGGTGGCATTGACAGTGGTAGGTGTCACCCCTATATGCAGCCTGCTAGCTCCCCATGCAAATGACCTAAAATAGCTTCTGCTGAAGTGTACAAGCCTAACCAAAGGTAGGGGGTCTGATTCAAAGCGGACCCAAATTTGTCAATTTCAAATTTCATTCACCCTTTATTTTTGTAAAAGAAAAGCAATTCTGTCAAGGTGTAACATCTCCAGAAACATGTAACATGCTCTAATGTAACACTCAAAAGAGGCAAAAACAGCCATTATTTACTGGACTAAGGGGGTGACAGGTGTAATTTGCTACATAGCTGGATCAGTTAGTGTGTTCCACTTCTGAAACTGCAGTGGCTGTCTGGTGGCAGTTTTCAGAGATACCAGCTGGAGATTGGAATTCTTTTCCATATGCACATATCTCTCTAGGTTGAGGGAAGCAGTCACTAGTCTCCAAGCCAAGTTGGCTAGGATTCAATGGACCTCTTCCCCCACCCTGAGGCCAACATTACTGCAGAGAATGACATGGAGGAGGAGCAACAGGAATATAGTGGGCTCTGGAAAGATGGGGTGGTGGGACAGAGGCAAATTCTTCATCTGGTACCACTATGTAATTCCAATGCTGTTCTGGTGATGCTGGACTGCTGGCAAGAGGCACCCACAGTAGTGGCCAGGAAGGATGTGGGGGCTCTCCATAGTGGAGACCCCAGGGAGGGTGGTAGGAGATCCCAGAGGAGGAGGAGGAAGCAACTTACGTTGGGGGACTCAGTTGTGAGGGGTACAGTTTGGGAAATAGGAAAGGGGGGAGAAATGGGCTAGGTGCCTACGCAGCATCATGGCTCTGAGGAATGGAAACTGGATCCTCAGAATTGCTATGGCAGCAGGATAGGAGGCAGAGCTTGATGTCATTGTTCACCTGAGGTCTAATGACCTAGCTAGGGATGGGGCTGAGATAGTGCAGGGGGAGTTTAGGGAGCTGGTGAGTGATCTTGGACAGGTAACTCACACAGTGGCTTTTGCTGAAGTGCTGCTTGTCTATGACAGAAGGCAGGAGAGGGATCTCAATACCAGAAGCTTCAACTCGTGGCTGAAGGAATGGTACAGAGAGGAAGGAAGGGGTTTGGCTACACTGGGGACATGGGACCCACCTGGGAGGATAACAGCCTATACAACGCGATGACCTGCATCCATTCAGGAGGGAATCACAGTCCTCAGTGAATGGTTTAAATGTTATTTCAATGAACAATTAAACTAGCCAATTTGGTGGTGGAAAGAATCAGGGAGGCAGAAACTGCCCCACTCCACATGCTGAAATAGAGAGTAAGGAGACCCCATGGAGAGAGGAATCCCTCACTGAACAAATTAACAAAGGAAGCAGGGTGAGAGAGACAAATGGGGAAGGGAAGCATTAAAAAGAGAGGGGGGAAGGAGGGAGGGCAAAAAGGAAAAAAGGGGGCAACAAGCAGAGTAGAAACAAAATCTGTAAGGCCATGTGTGTGAATGCTAGAAGCCTAGGAAATAAGATTCCAGACCTAGAGGCTATTATGGAAGAGGCCAGCCTGGATACTGTGGCCATTACTGAATCTCGGTGCACTGAAAACCATGACTGGAACATGGCTATACCAGGATATACTCTGTTCAAGAAGGACAGGGTGGGAAGGAAAAGAGGTGTGTGGTGCTTTATGTGAGGCAAAGCATAAAAGCAATGGAGATACAGGGAATACAGGGGGATCCAGAGGTACTGTAGGTCACCCTGAAGATGAGGAATGGAGCCACTGTTTGCCCTGGAGTGATCTACAGACCTCCAGCACAGGGGGAGGAGTTAGATATGGTACTGGTGGAAGCCACTGACAAGATGTCAGATAAGGGGGAGGTGTTGCTGGTGAGGGACTTCAACCCATTAGATGTAGATTGAAGCCTGCTTTAGCTAATGGCTTTAGCTAGAACATGGACATCCTGGACCCTCTGCAGGGAGCATTCCTCCAGCAACTAGCGAGTGGATCCACTCACGATGGGGCAATACTGAACCTGGTACTCACTAACAGGGACAGTGTTGCAGACGTTAAGGTGGAAGGCCACCTGGAGACCAGTGATCACCATTCAGTGTTGCTCAATAGAAGGATGCCTGCAAAATCAAACCACATAAGAATAAGGGTCCTGCACTTCAGGAGGGCAGATTTTAAAAAGATGGGTGAATGCCTCAGGGATGACCTGACCGGAAGGGGGTGGGCTGGATGGGGTGGAGGACCAGAGGCCAAAAGCTAAAAGGGAGCAGATTAAAGACAACACACATCTGTGTCAAACAAGTGAGTAAAAGCAAGAGGAAAAAGAGACCCCTGTGGTTCTCAAAAGAGGTGGCCAAAAAGGCAAAGGCTAGCATTCAGAAGGTATAAGGAGACACAGTGGGAGTAGAACAGGGAAGTGTATCTGGGGAAACAGGGAAAGCAGTAAGTAGCACAAAGGCACAGACTGAAGAGAGAATAGTCTGGGAAGTAATGGAAGAGGACAAGACAGATTTTAAGTATGGAAGTGAAAAGAGGAAGACAAGGAGTGGGATTTGTAAGGTTAAAAAGGGAAGGAGGGAACTGTGCAGAGGGAGACCAGAAAAGGCAGACATCCTGAACAAATACTTTTGTTCAGTGTTCACAGAGGAAGGAGAATGGGAAGGCACAAGGCAATTCTTGTGGTGGGTAGGAAGAAATAGGCTGTTGGTTAACTAGGATTGGCAGCTTGTCCAATAGGTAGGGAAATTGGCAGACTAGGTGGGCCAAGTGGTCCTTATCTGCCATGAAAGTCCATGTTTCTATGTTTTCTATGTTTCTAAGGGCCACAAAGAAAAACAGAAGAGGGAAGTGGACACTAGTTCATTTTCAGAGGAGTGAGTCCTGAAGGAACTCATTAATTTGAAGGTGGACAAAGCAATGGGGCCAGATGGGGTACGTCCAAAGCTACTGAGGAAGCTCAGGGAGGTACTGGCTGCACCTCTGACAGTTCTATTTAACAGAAGACTGGAAATTGGAGTGGTTGCAGAGGACTGGAGGATGGCAGATATAATCCCATTGCACAAAAGTGGTGGCAGGGAGGAGGCTAGCATTGGTGGTGGGAAACATAGAAACATAGAATTTGATGGCAGATAAGGACCGCTGGGCCCACCCAGTCTGCCCATTTCCCTACCTGATGGATAAGCTGCTGATTCTAGTTAATCAACAGCTCACTTCCTCCTACCCCCCCAAGTAGAATTGCCTTATGCCTATTCCAAGCATTCTTGAATTCTCCCACTGTTCCTGACTCCACAACCTCCTCAGGAAGGCTGTTCCATGCATCCACAACTCTGTCTGTGAAAAAAATACTTTCTAAAATTACCTCTGAGCCGTCCCCCCTCTATCTTCAAATTGTGCCCCCTTGTTCTTGCACATCTCCTTCTGAATGATACTACCCTCTCGTACCTTGTTAATTCCCTTGAGATACTTGAAAGTTTCTATCATGTCCCCCCTCTCCCTTCTTTCCTCAAGGGTATACATATTAAGCTACTTTAGTCTCTCCTCATATGTCTTCTGGTGCAGACCCTGCACCATTTTGGTTGCCCTCCTCTGGAACAGCCTCCACTCTGTCTATGTCTTTGTAGAAATGGGGTCTCCAGAATTGCACACAGTACTCCAGATGGGGTCTCACTAACTGTGTGTAGAGAGGGATAACAACTTCCCATTTTCTACTTTTGATGCCTCTCCCTATGCATCTCAGTATCCCCCCCCCCCCACTGCCTTCTCGCATTGCTTGCCCACCTTTAGGTCATCTGATATAATTACTCCTAGGTCTCTTTCGATTTTTGTTGTTATTAACTCACCCCCATTGTGTACTCTTCCCTTGGGTTTTGTTTCCCAGATGCATTACCTTGCACTTCTTTGCATTGAATCTGAGCTGCACGCATTTGACCATTCCTTCAGCCTTGCCAAGTCCCTTTTCATTCTTTTCCACCCCACCTTGTGATATCAACTCCTATTGCAGATCTTTGTGTTACATCTGCAAAGAGGCATACTCTTTCCTTCCAGGTGCTCTCCAATGTCACTTATAAAGATATTAAAGGACTGGTCCCAGTACCAAACCCTGTGGTACCCCACTAGATTACCCTCCTTTCTTCACTGGACTCTGTTTACTTTATTACCTTTTAGTCCTGTTGTCCAGCCAGTTTTTTATCCAGGCTTCCACCTTGGGACCCACTCCAATGCTGGCTAACTTGAATATTAATCTTTTGTATGAGACTGTGTCGAATGCCTTGCTAAAATCTAGGTAGGCCATATCCACAGCTCCTCCCCGGTCTACTACTTTGGTCACCCAGTCAAAGAAATCTATTAGGTTCATCTGACATGACCTTCCTGCTGTGAAACCAGGCTTCCTTGGGTCCTGTGCCCCACTGGCCTCTAGGTACTCAACAATTCTTTCCTTCAGAAGTGATTCCATCATTTTCCCTACCACTGAAGTCAAACTAACTGGTCTGTAGTTTTCTGCCTCTGCCCTGCTCCCACTTTTGTGAAGTGGAATCACATTTGCCCTCCTCCAGTCCTCAGGTACCACTCCAAGTTAATGTTAATGGAAATGGAAAGTTAATGGAATCGCTGTTGAAGGAAAGGATTGTGGAATATCTTGACTCCAGTAGGTTACAAGACCCAAGATAGTAGGGGTTCTCAGGGGGGATTGCACATCAAATAAATCTGACAGAGTTCTTTGACTGGATGACAAAGGGAAATTGGATCAGGATGGAGCAGTGGATGTCAGCTACCTAGCTTTCAGTAAGGCTTTTCACACAGTTTCACATCAGAGACTAGTAAATAAGCTGCGCAGCTTAGGAGTGGGACCAAAGGTGGTAAACTAGATAAGAAATTGGTTAGTTGATATGTAGGAGAGGGTGGTGGGAAACAGAGTTTTAAATCCCATGGTGTTGCCTGATGCCATCAGTGATCACTGTCCCATTTATTGTGAGTGGTCTGCTAGGTCCTGGAGGGGGCTCATTGACACCAATTGAATATAAGAATCTTAATAAACTTGATCCCCTAAGTGTTAATGAAGCCTGTAAGCTTGCTGATTGGTCTAGGTAGAACTTAACTGGGGATGTTGTCTACCCCTTTGCCCTCACTAGTCCCAACTGCTCCCTCAGCTAGGGTCTCCCAGATATTACCATCAAGCTTTAATGGTTCTAGTTTAGTCCTCCCCTCATTCCACTGGCCATATCTGGCAATTCCCCATCCTTACCCATGGAAATTCCCTTATGTCCATCTTCACCCCATGTTGATCAAAGACAGACTTATGTCCTTGGGGATTCGATTGTTAAACATCTCAACAGAGCCATATGCAATCATGATAAAATGAATCGATCCTGCTCCAGCTTCCATGGTGCCAAATAGCTGATATAACAGCTATGGCCAATAACATTCTCAATAATTGCTGTTCCAATCCCCTTGTAACTCTGCACATTGGTGCTAACAATATTATTTTATTTATTAGCTTTTGGTAACCGAGTAAGTGCGCTAGGCAACAACCCTGCCTATTTTCAGGCATGACCCGGGAGAGTACAAAGACAATACAGTAATGGCAAACAGCAATGTACAGCAAATAACAACAATTAGGCATGTAAAGAACATAACAGACAGGGAACAATAAAGCATAAACTTAAATAAAACAAAATGGAGATAAAAGTAAGCAGGAGCACCTGAAAAGGATAGGATACAAAATTTGCATAACTATGCACAATGGTCTAATGGAGATCAAAAAGGACATAGTGGCACTGTCATGTGGACTAGTTAGCTGATTTCGGGTGTGAAATTGTTTTTTCTGAAATTCTTCCTATTGCTAGAGCATCTCATGAGATAAACCAAAAAATTAAAACTTAATGAGTGGCTCAGAAGTTTTACCTGAAACAAGACAATTTTTGTATTACACACTGGGAAGAATTTTTTAATTGACTTGAACTCTTCTGTGGTAATGGACTTCACTTGAGCTGGCGTTGTAGTACTTTACTGGGAAAATGTATCCTGGTCAGCATAAATCAGCATTTAAACTAATTAATTTGGGGGAGAAGCAGGCTCATCCTACCACTCTGAACATAAAATATGAAGGTCAAAATAATTGTATTGGGAACAGATTGCATTTCCTATCCTTCAATGTTAGGTGTCTGCACAATAAAATAGATGAACTAAAATTAAGATTAGCTTCAGATAATATTGACATCATAACTGTGACAGAAACTTGGAGTGTTGACAAATCTTGTTGGATTAAGTGCCTTCTAGGGTACTCATCCCACATGCTCAACAGAGTAGATAAAGAAGGTGGAGGGGTTGCTATTTTTATTAACAACACTCTGCAAACTTTAGACTTCTTGAATAAAATAAAAGCCCTTAATTGGTCAACTAAGACTATTTAAATTAAACTAGTCCTGAATAAATCTAATCATGTCATTATTGAGAACTATCGCCCACCTAATACGACATTAGAAATTTAAGATGAAATTACACATGAAATTGAAAATGTGTGTGAATTAGGGGACATCATTCTTATGGGTGACTTTAAGGGAACACTGTTTAACCAGGAGTAGCACACTAAGATGAAGCTCCTTTCCAGATGCAACCTGGGAGCACAAGGAAGTTAAGTGACTTGCTCAGAATCACACAGTCTTCACCTAGGCGGCTGGGAGACATTTCATAGAAAGACCAGACAGCTTATACAGGACTAGGTAAAAAACTTATTAGCATATGCCAACAGTGTAATCTTATCCAAAGTATTCATTAACTCACTAGAGGAGACAGAATTCTGAATTTAGTCATACAGAATGCCAATGTGACAGTATAACCTAGAGGTTAGGTTAACGAGCTGTGAATGAGGTTGTGAATGGTGCATCCAGCAGACCTGGGTTTGATCCCCACAACCTCCACTTGTGCACTGTGCGACTCTGAGCAAGTCACTTAACCTCCCCGGTCACCCCTGAAAACAGGCACTTGTGCCTAGTGGGCCTTACCTGGTTACCAAAGACTAAAATAAATAATGTATAACAATAAACACCACCAAAAATGGTTGAATAACTCATTGTGCAAACTCATCAAGCAAAAAATTAAAAAAAAAAATTCTATTCATCTTAAATTACATACTCAAAATAACGGATTCCTACTTAAAAAGTCAGAAAAAATGCAAACAAAGAATTAGAAAAGCTAAGATAAAATGGGAATATAAACTTGTTTCTGATGCTAATAAAACCAACAGTATGTCTATTTACTATTACATTAACTCACTTAAAAAAAAAAAAAAAAAAACATTTGTCAGGCTGGGCCATTGCTTCACAATGACACCATACTACACTCATATTGACATGGCAGACTTTTTAATTCTAAAGTTCTGTGAAACTTTTCATTCATCACAGTAAATGGTAACCCATATTATATCAACGGATGACCCTACTACCTTCACTGATGATTGTATTTTTGATAAATTATCTACCATTAAGGGTAAAACCAGCACAGGCCCAGATAATATAGCCAGTCATTTATTATTCTTGCTAGCAAATTGTCTGGCCCACCCTCTTAAGCAATTTTTTTTTTTTATAAGTGGCTGTCTCAACTTCATTCCTGATGTATGGAAAACAGCTTATGTTATTCCCATACACAAAAAGGGACTGCAGAATAATTGGGAAAAATACAGTCCCATCAGCCTAGCATCCCCTATTTGCAAACTGCTAGAAAGTATTAACAAGGACTTAATTTCACCCATCTTGAACAATCTAGATACGGCACAACACGAGTTTAAAAAAGGTTATGGATGCTTAACTACTCTCATGTGCTTCTAAGAAGAAGTCAGTTGTCAGCTCTATTGTAAGATATCTTATGACGTAATTTTCATTGACTTTAGCACGGCATTCAATGTCATGTCACACTCGGCCTTTATACCTAAATTACATAAAACAAATATTAATAAAAACATTGTAACCTGGATTATTAATTGGTTAAGCAATAGGACACAATGTGTTGTGATTACTGGTCAGCTCTCTGACATTGGTAAAGTTACCAGTGGGGTTCCGCAGGGCTCTGTCCTTAGCCCCTTTCTGTTTCAAGCATTTAATCGCTGACTTAACTAACAATTGGCACTCCTCAGTGATAAAATATGCTGATGATGTTAAAATTGGTGGGCCTTGCACAGACTCTGATCAGATTGATACTATTCAGAAAGACCTTGACAGAATAACACAGTGGGTAACAAAGTGAGGAAAGAAACTTAACCCTGAAAAATGTAAGGTTATGCACATGGGACCAAATAATCCATTAGCCTCCTACCTATTGGATGGCAAAGCATTAAAAACTTCCACCAATGGAAAATACCTGGGGATCATTATCCCAGAAGTTTTCCTCCCATCCATTCAGATAAATGAGAGCATACAAAAAGATAATAGGGTTATCTGGTCTATTAAAAAATATATATGAAATCAAGGGATAGCAAGGTGATGATGCCACTGTACAGAGCATATGTTCAACCTCATCTAGAGTATGTCTCACAATTATGGTGCCCATTTAAGAAATCTGCTTATTAGAAAGGGTACAAAGGAAATATATAAAACACATTATGGGTCTATATAATGACTCGTATGAAACAAGAATCAAAACTTTGAACCTTATGTCATTGTCTACTCTGAGCCTTAGGGGCGACCACCTTTCTTTTGTATGATATAATTCAGGACCCATATCTGTCATCTGTATTGGGCTTAGAATTCAAAAATGACATCTATAACACTAGAGGTCACCTGTTACAGCTCTACAGCAGTAAATTCAACCTTAATGCACGTAAATATTTTTTTACTTTAAGAACTGTTTACCCATGGAATAGACTACCCCTTGAAGTTATTACTAGCAGAACGAAATCTGAATTCGAGTGTCGACTAGATAAACTTATTCTATCAGGCTTTTAAATTAGTTATTATTAAGTGTATCTGGGCAATCATGGACTTCCAAGCCTTCTACCGCTCCATCTTGGTTCTCCTAGATCTCTTTTCAACATTCGACACTGTGGACAATGGGGTACTGCATGATCACCTGAGGTTCATTTGTGGACTGTTGGGTATGGTCCTCAAGTGGTTTACATAGTTTCTCACAGAAAGATCTCAGAGGGTGGTGTCTGGGTTTTTTTCCTTAGACCCAGTCTCTTTATCGTGTGGCATTCCTCAGGGCTCTGTGCTGTCCCCCATGTTGTTCGCAGTGTATATGCTGCCCCTTGGAGACATTGTAAGAAGGTATGGGCTGAGGTTTCACTGCTATGCAGATGATACCCAGCTCTACCTTTCTTTTGCCCCTGACCAGGATAGAGCTGTCTTGGTCTTTAATAACTCCAGGAGTGGATGAATACCAGTTGGTTAAAGTTAAACTCTGATAAGACCAAGGTATTGGTTGTGGATCCGGGTTGCTGGATAGAGAGGTTGGGTGGGGGTTCACCATTGGGCTTATGCCTTGGGGTGAGCCACTCCCAACCTCTGGACAGGTGCAGAACCTAAGAGTAATTTTTAACGATGGGCTGACCCTGCATTCTCAGGTGTCAGCTGTCATCAAATCTTCATTTTACCACCTGAGGAATATTGCCAGGATCAGGCACCTTGTTCCATCTGGTGATCTTCCTACTTTGATCCACGCCTTTGTGACCTCGCGCTTGGACTATTGCAACTCCCTGTACCTAGGGCTACCTGGGGTAGAAATCTGCCACCTGCAACTAGTGCAGAGTGCTGTGGCACGGCTGTTGACGGGATCCTCACTGTCCTGTCATATTTCGCTGGTGCTGTGCAGACTGCACTGGCTGCCATTTCAGTGGTGAATCACCTTTAATATCAGTCTTCTGACTTTTAAAGCCCTACACGGACTTGGCCCGGACTACCTGAAAGAGCTCCTGGTTCCTCACTGCCCCGAGCGAACACTCCACTCAGCCAATGAGGGGCTGGCTAGAGGTTCTGAGGGTACATTTGAAATCTTCTGGGGCTAAAACATTTATGTATGCTGCCCCTACCCTCTGGAATTCTCTACCTCATCGGTTACATGAGCACACGACCATGGAGGGCTTCAAACAAGGACTGAAAACCTGGCTATGGAGTCAAGCTTATGGTATTTAACTGATGGAAGATTTTATTATATGTTTTTAAGATGTTTTATTGATTATGTTGTGGTGAAATTTTGTGATTATGTGGTCCTAACTTTGTTAGGTGCCTTGGTTTTGAAAGGTACCAAAAAATAAAATTTATTATTATTATTATTCTAGCTCCATCATCACCTTAGTATGAACCTTAGTAAATGTAAAACTTATATTAGGAGACCAAAAAGACAATATTTTGTGTCTCTATAAGGTAAATTTCTCAGTAACTCCAATCAGACCTGGAGAGTCCTTAATGAACTTATGGGGAAGGGCATACTTTAGACTTGGATGGTATTACACTAAGTGAACCCCCACAAGTTGCACAAGCCTTTAACAAAGTCTTTGGGAACCTTAAACATCTCAGGTTGCCTCAGTCTCCTATTGCCCCATATCATATTCTGATGATAACCCTAAATCTTATCCTTTTTTCCATTTTAGTGATGTATCCCCTGCTTAGATCAGGGACTATATACTCAAACTGAACCCTAGGCTGAACTTAGTACATGATAATATTGATTATAGGCTCATTAAGCTTGGAACAGAATTCTTTGCGCCTTCATTGTCAATACTGTTTAATTTATCTATGCATATGGGTCACTTTCCATCTATATGGAAAAAGGTAAATATTAAGTCTATACTAAAGGTGGTAGTCCCCATGTCATTTCCAATTGCATGCCCTTTTTGGATCTACATCTACTCCTGCACTTTACCAGCACCCTCCTCCTATCTTCACCTCCCCTGCTGGCCCATGACAAATGCCACCCGGTTGCACTACCTCTATTCTTATCTGCCTTCCACCTCTCCTCTCTCTGTCCCCCCCAACCTACCTCCTGATTTCACCCTCCTCCTTCCCCTTCCCCTCCCAAAAGTTTCACCTTATTGTTCTTTTATCATCTACAAGACTATGTGTTGTTTTGTTTTTTTTATTTTATAAACTGTTATCTTTGCTTACGATTGTCTCAATTGTGCCAATGACGTGGAACCTTTGTAAAAGAGCCTCGGTTCAAAGGTATTTGTAATCCTAGAACAAATAAATAAAATAAAATAAAAATTACCACCCCATTTCTCTTCTAGCTCCACTCTCAAAGCTCCGTGAGAAAATCATTCTGGACCAAACCTCTGAATTTTTGGATAATTTTGGTTTGCTTTCTGATGTACAGCATGGGCTAATATTCAAAGGGGTTGCACCTGGCACAACTGAGTTGCACCAGTGCAACCCCGCAATGTGCCCCGGTGCAATATTTAACAGAGGAACTAGCACAGCACAAGTCCCAATGCACTGGGGTGCATTGGTAATGTATGCGGCACATCTGCAGGGGGCTTGCCCATGCATATGCTGCACATCACCTATATGTGCTGCATACCGAGGCACAAAGTTGAGCCAGAAAAAATAGGCTCAAATGCCTGCCACCCACAGGCGGGCTGCTGTATTGCAGTGTGCAACACAGCTACTGCCAGCCATGGTGGCCACTTGCCCACCCAGAACACTGTCCAGAAGCACCCATATGGTCCCTGATGGTCTAGTGGAACCCCCTTCCCTCCCACAACCCAATCATGGGAGATAGGACATAAAGGCTATCCACAGTAGTCTGTAGTGGTCCTCCCTCCTCCTCCCCATAGTCTGATCACAGGTAATGATGTATAATAGACAAGCCCTGGTAATCTGAGTGGTCCCTCCACCCCACCCAATGCTCCAATCGCCGATGCCTATATTGCAATTTATCCCTGGTGGTACTGTGGCCTCCCCACACCCCACTCACTCAGGACCCCTGCTCACCCATCTCCCCCTTCATCAGTGGGCAGCTGCAACCCACCCACATACTGCCCGGCTGCCCGCTGAATGACAGCTTACAGTATGATCTGCAAGCCTGTTGGACCACACTGTGGACCAATGGGCTTGCAGGGCATACTGTACCAGATGATCAATATGTGAATGGACTTCATTCACATATTTACATTATGGTCTCATTTGCATACCCAAGTCTGAATATCTCGGGGAATGCACCTAGTACAACTACAGTTGTGCTGGAAAATTCCCTGTCCTCCTTGTCTGGGGAATGTGCCAGTGCAGTGTATGCATGCCATGCACATTCTGTGCTATATTCAAAGGTGATGCGCCATGGTGCATCACCTTTGAATATCCCCCCTGTCTGGCCCCCAGCGCATCTCAGTTGTGCTGCACCACCACTTGTGCCATTGCCTGGCGCAGTCTAAATATCTAGTCCCATAGCTTTAAGCATAAGCACACCGAGACAGCCTTGGTGGGGTTCACTTGCTGCATACACAGCACCCTAGATAATGGGCACTCTTTTGCTGCCATATTTGTGGACCTCACCCAGGCTTTCAATCTAGTTGAATACGATTTACTTCCATCTGTTCTAACTGAATTTCATTTGTCTTCTCATGTTATTAGTTGCTTTTCTAATTATTTACAGAACAGGATTTATTGTACCTTGATTGGTGGTATTTCCTCTAGTTTTGACAATCAATGTGGGGTTCCTCAGGGGTCCATCCTGGGCCCAGTGATCTTTTCTCTCTCTTTATGAATTCAGCACCTACTAGTCACAATCATTCTTCTATGTCCCTTTATGCGGATGATGCAGTTTTATACTGCACTACCAATTATCACTCCCTGGCAATAAAAAATGTTCAGGAGGATTTTATCTCTTTCCAGAATTGGCTGGTTTCCAGGCACATGGTACTGAATTTGAAGAAGACTAAGTTGATGATTTTCAACTGGGCCCATGATGGACCCTCCACCTACCCAGCAACGATTCAGTGATAGATTCCAAGGGTGTCACTATTGAAAGGGTCAATATATTTAAATGCCTAGGTATTTACTTGGACTCACATTTGCCTTTTGAACATCATGTTAATTATTTGCGCAAGTCTATCCATCAAAGACTTGGGATGTTGAATAGGATACGTTCTTTTCTACCCAAAGAGTCTAGGAAATTACTGACCCATAGCTTTCTCCTTAGCCTACTGGATTATGGTATTAACATCTATACTGCCACCATAAACACTGTTTTGGACAGATTAAGAGGAACATACAATTCCATTCTGAGATTTTTGACAGGGGCCTCTCTCTGTACTCATTCTTGTGATTTAAGATTTCAGGTTATATGTCCTTCCACAAAAGGGTTCAGTTTAAGTCAGCCCTCTTTATATTCAAGTGTGTCTTGGGTTTATTGCACTCTCCATTACTGTTCTCTTTCCTAGGGCATTAAATGAATGTGGAACCTGGTCCCAGAGTAAATCAACTTTTTCAATCCCATTATATAGGAAATTTATCAGCCAGAGCTCACCTTTATTTACTGTCCCCCATCGCTTTAATTGACTTCCTCTCCATATCACCAACTGCACATCTTTATTCACCTTTAAAACATTTCTGTCTAAATGGCTTTTTGATAATGGTGAATGTAATTGTTCTGTGTGAAATGATATTTATTGTATGTGTTTTTGACTGTTTGTATAGTTTGTATTTAATAAGTCCTTTTATGTGTATGTGTGCACCTGTCACATATGAAAAAGGGCAGCTATGCTCATTATGCTTACAAGTATATATAAAAAAAAAGTTCAATCTGAAGAAGGGAAGATGACCAGTGGGGTTCCTTAGTAGTAGTAGTAAAAAGTTTATTTCTGATATCAGAAACAGGATAAAACCCAATTTAGCATCAGCTAATTTACAATGGGGTCCTACTGTACAAAAACATCAGTTTAATTTAAAAAAATACAAATACACACATTATACATACATACATGACCAAGGAAAGAAAAGGAAAAGTAAAAGTTACAACAATATATCATTTATACAAGTAGGGGCCAGGGTCTTTATAAGTGACGCTACAGAGGAACTAGAAGGGAAGGTCTGCCTCTTTGCAGATGACACCAAAATCTGCAATATGGTGGACTCTCCAGTGGGGGTGGAAAGATGAGCAGAGACCATGGAAAACTAGATGAGTAGTCAAGCATGTGGCAGCTGGGTTTTAATGCGAAAAGGTACAAAATAATGTACTGTACTTAGGGCACAGAAACCCTGGGGCAGAGTACAAAATGGGTGGAGTGGTATTAATAATTACCAAGCAGGAAAAAGACCTGGGGGTAATCATATCTGATGACCTAAAGGTGGCCAGGCAGTGCGCCAAGGCAGTCAGGAGGGCTTGTGGGATGCTGGGGTGCATAGTGAGGGGTATCACCAACACAAAGAGGGAGGTTGCATTGCCTCTTTGTAAATAATAGGTAAGACCTCACCGAGTGTACTGTGCCAGTTCTGGAAACCACATCTCCGGAAGGACAGAGTGAAGGCAATCCAGAGGAGGGCAGCTAAAATGGTGCAGTGTCTGCATCAAGAGCCCCACAAGGAGAAAGTAAAGGACCTCAATATGATGATGATAATAATAATAATAATAATAATAATAATATAATAATAAATCTTTATTAGTACAGTGCCTTTCTTAAAATCAAGGCGCATTTACAATAACTGCACATAAAACAATAAAATAAACACAGATCCAATAACTACTAAATGTGCACACCTCGAAGACAGTGGGGGGGGGGGAGATATGATAGAGACCTTTAAATACCTCACAAGGGTAAATTAGGTACAGGAGGGGAGTATTTTTCAGAAACAAGGTGCTCAAGAACAAGGGGAACATGCTATGAAGCTGGAGGGAGGTAGATTTAGAAGAGATGCGAGGAAGTACTTCTTCCCAGAAAGAGTGATGGATTCCTAGAGCAAACTTCCAGTGGAGTTGTTGGGGTTGAAAGCAGCTGGGTGGGGTTTCAGGGATCCATGGGATAGGCACAAGTGAATCACAGTGGAAAAGAAGGAGGGAAGGAGAAAAAGCTGTAGATCAAGTACGATCTGCAGTAATAATGTTGGTAGGGAGAAATGGTCAGAGAGGGTGGGCTAAGTGATCCTTATAACCCATCAGCTTCTATGTTTCTCTGTCTATTATTCCTCTCTGGTCTAGTTAATTGAGCCACACCTAAGGTCAATTGTGCAATGCTTACACATATTCAGTGTCCTGACTGCATAGCCCGAAGTCTTTTATTTTCATCTAAAAAAGTGACTTCATCGGAGCTGGTTACTAATTAACCTAGAGTGATCTGATAAATTACTCAAGCATTCCAGAGCAAAGATGACTCACAAAAAGTGTAATAGGAAACTGCAATTACAAAGTGTTTTGTGACCTCCAGTGTAACGGGGGATGCAGATCGCAGAAATGCAAAGGACTGGACAACCGCCTCCAGAACAATGAAGCCCCACTAATCAGTCTCCATTGTTAAATCAGTTGAGAAGTTCCCCAAGATGCCCCAAACAGTTAGCATATTCTTCTTCCACATAGGGGTCTGGATTGGGAATGACATAGGGATTCTCACATAAATTGCAACTGGAAGTGACATTCTTTGCCTCTGGAGAGGAGTGGTGCTGCTGTGTGCATCTCTTTCTTGGAGTCCTTTTGATCATAGGGTTTGTACAGTGAATTGCATGTGAGAAGATGGGGGGGAATGGGTCATAGGTAGAAAAAGAAATCTGCATTTCATGAAGGCTCTGGATCAAGCCCCCCCCGCCCCAACCACCACCACCTGCCACTGCATACATGATGAGATGGAGACTGCCTGGATCCTGAAAGGTCTCCACTGAAAGACAGGAAAGGAGCCCACTGGGATAACTAATCGGCAAAGCGAGGGGTTGGAGATCTGGCACTGGAGGGAGGTCAGGCCATAAATGAAATTATGAATCCCTTCCATGATTTCAGCCAATCGGCACGTAGAGCCACTGTACTTCTCATCTTGCATACAGTGGTCTCTTGTGTGGGGAGTTTAGGAGCAGGCCACTCCACTTCACAGTGAGAAGGAAGGCAGCTTCATTTAACTTTTGAAGTAGAAATAAATACTAAACACCTATTGTATTGTAAATCACTCTATCTAACCAACTGCTATTGATTTCTGAATTTCTGATGAAGGATTCTGCGTAAAAAGCTAAAAGCAACTGTTTTCTTTTGTAACAACTCCATTGGTCCAATAAAAGGTATCAAATCATCTGTTTGTTTGTGTCTTTAGGCAACTCAAGTCATGTGTATGCAATAATGCATGAGAGGGTGTGCATTAAGTAAAGAATAATACTGGGTGAGGTATCTGGACGTCTTCTGATATACAGACACCTCAGGTGTCTCGTAAGACACGTAGCATATACCGAGTGCCTTCAACCACCCAGGAAGTCTGCATATCAGCATACCTGGACACCTTGAAGGGAGTTATGTCACTTATGAAAAAGGGGTTATAAACTGATTTACTAAGAGTAACAGTTCTGAACTGTACAGATGTGCTCTGGGGCTGTATGCTTGGGACAGGTTCCACCTGAATTAGGAAGGGACAGAGGTTTTAAAGCTAAAACTGACAATTCATTGAGTCTAGGTGAGGTTTAAACTTGTGAGAGGGTTGGGACTGGAGGCCAATGCTCGCCCTCTTCCTGCTGAAGTAGGCAGAGGGTACCCAATGGGGATACCTGACTGTGCAAATGTGTGCGAGGGCAGGCAGACATATAGGGGTTTGGAGATTGAGGGGACAGGTGACATCAGGGGATGAAGGGTGGTCCTGATGATCACCAAGAGCATGGGCAATAAGATGCCTGAGCTTCAGGCACTGCTATCTGATGGGGAGGTGGACCTGGTGGCAGTCACTGAAACATGGGCCATGCCACGGCATGACTGGGACCTAAATCTGGAAGGGTACTCTGTGTTCAGGAAGGACAGAACTGTGATCAGGGGAGATGGGGTAGCACTCATCAGGAATGGTATAGACATATGCAGGGTGGAGGGGGCCAAGGGGTACGAACAGGCAGTACAAGTTACCATGCAGGCACCTGAGGTAAGAGGGTCAAGTTGGGGGTGGTTTATAGGCCACCCATGCAAATGGATGATCTGGAGAAAGGCCTGGTGGAGAATCTCAGAGAGCATTGTGGTCAGGGGGAGGGTAGAACAATGGTACTGGGATTCATTAACTTACCTGAGGCTGATTGGTGAACTATGTCATCCTCATTGACCAGGGAGCAGCATCTGCTGGACATCTTCCAGGATGCATTTCTGTCCCAACTGGTGGCTGACCTGACAAGGGATGATTGTATCCTGAATGTGGTCCTATCAGACTGTGATCTGGTCAGGAACCTAGAGGTAAGTAGCCCTCTGGCAGGCAGTGATCATGTCACAGTCTGGTTTTCCCTGAACCTGGGGGGAGGAGAAAAAAAAAATCACACTAAAACAGTAGTGATTGACTTCAGGGGCAAGGACTTCAAGGATATGGAGGGGATCCTCGGGGAACACTCAGATGGCATCAGACCAGACATGGATGCAGACAGCAAGTGGGAAGTTATTAAAAGATGGCTCCTGGAAGCTACTAGGGCCTGCACAATGGTCAGACACAAGTCTGGGGGAGCCAGAAAACCATACTGGTGGACCAGGGAGGTCCAGGAAGTCGTAAGGGAGAGGAGGGCTGCTTACAGACGATACAAGCAAATGCGTGGTGTTATTGGCAAGGGAAGTATGATAACATATCCAAAAAGGTAACCAGGGTGGTGAGGTCAGCCAAGGTGAAGGCAGAACAGAGGTTGGCTCAGGGGATCAGGAGAGGTGATTAAAGGTCTTTTTGGTTTATCAGGGAAAGGAGGAAAGTGAAGGGGCAGATTAGCAGACTGAAGTTAGGCAGGGGTTGGGCTGAGGAGGCCAGGGAGCAGGCTGCTATACTAAATGATTACTTTGTCTCAGTCTACACTGGAGATGATGGTGGGATAGCACCTTATGAGGGAAGGGGAGTCAGATTTGAAGAAGGGGGGAGGTCACGAATGGTGAAATTCCTGTTGGTTGACTGTGGCAAGCCCTCAGGGTTCTGAAAGCAGATAAGACACCGGATCCAGATGGCCTGCATCCTAGGATGCTAAAGGAAATGATGGATGTCCTGGCTGCACCTCTGATAGACCTTTTTAACTCCTCCCTTCGGACGGGGTGGGTGCCTCAGGATTGGAGGATGGCTCACATCATGCCCATCCACAAAGGAGGACCACGTGAGGGGCCAGGCAACTACAGACCTGTCAGCCTGATGTCTGTGGTGGGTAAAATGATGGAGGCCATATTGAAGGAGAGGCTGGATGAGTTTCTGGAGGCAGGGGGAAACTTGGATGATCACCAACATGGCTTTGTGCATGGCAGATCATGACAGACTAACCTTGTGGAGTTCTATGATTGAATGACAAAGACACTGAACCAGAGTAGGCTGGTGGATGTCCTCTTCCTAGACTTCAGCAAGGCATTTGATTTGTTGCCACATCCTGGGCTGCTGGATAAGCTAGTGGAAATGGGGGTGGGGGAAAAATTGGTTAGGTGGATAGGAAACTGGCTAAGTGGATGGCTGCAGAGGGTGGTGGTAGAGAGTTGGGCTCCTTTCCTAGGAGGATCATCTGTGGGGTACCACAAGGGTCAGTGCTGGGTCCACTCCTGTTTAATGCTTACATTTCAGATATCAGAAGTGGTATCAGGAATGAGATGAGCCTCTTTGCCAATGACTCAAAGCTGGGGGCGTTGGTGGATGGGGTGGAGGGTAGAAGAGCCCTTCAGGAGGACTTGGAGACTCTTGAGGGGTGGTCGTGCACCTGGAGATTGAAGTTTGATACTAAGAAATGTAGGGTTCTCCACTTAGGGCTTAGAAACACATCTCAAGAATACTTACTGGGAGGGAAGAAACTGCAGGTTTTGAATGAGGAGAAGGACCTTGGGGTCATGGTGGATGCCAAAATGAATAACTCTGAACAGTGCAGGAGGGTTGTGGCCAAAGCAAATAAAATGCTGGGGTGCATTGCAAGAGGGATAACTTCCAGGAAGTGGGAGGCGATTCTCCCACTGTATAACTGCCTGGTAGACCGCACTTTGAATACTGTGTGCAGTTTTGGCAACTGCACTTGATAAAGGACATTGCACTCCTTGAAAGGGTCCAGAGGAGGGTGAACAAGATGATACAGGAGCTGGGTAAAAGACCCATGAGGAGAGAATCAAGGATCTCAGCGTGTACTCCCTCGAGGAGAGGAAGGACAGAGGGAATATGATTGAGGTCTTTAAATATCTAAAGGGTTAAATAGGGCATGCCCTGATAGGATTTTCCAGCTGAGGGAGGCAGGGGGCATCACCTGAGGCTGGAAGGTGGGAGGCTCAGGGAGGAGACTAAGAGACGTTACTTCACAGAGAGGGTGTTGGAGCCTCGGAATGCACTGCCTGTGGAACTGAATACTCTGGAGGGCTTCAAGAGGCACACCTCCCCTCCCCTCTCTTCTGTACTTTGACAATGCTGAGAATTTGCTCTAGTTTCTCTTCGGGTGCTACCCCCTTCACCCCAATCACAAACCTCTGAACTTTTCCTAACCTAAGTGTCTCATTACTTAATTTCTTTAATGCATCGTATAAGCAATTGAGTGTTGTTTACTTACTCTCTGTTTATATACAATTGTTCTAGTTTGCCTATGTATAGACTAATGTAGTTTAGCCCAAAATGTTTGTACTTCTCTTGACGTGGAACCTTTGTATAAGAGCCTTGACTCAAAGGTATTTGTAATCCTAGACTTTCAATAAACAAAAAGGGTCTGGGACAGGTATGGGGAAGATAAAACTGAGTAATGTCAGACCTGGAGATGCACCCCCGATAGGGGATGAGGTTGGGGAGGAGCAGTAAATGATGCATCTACCAGGTGCTGATTCTCAAGCAGACTCGATAGACCTTTGGGCCCACTCTGCTGACATCTTAGTATGTTAGTATGATAAATGAACAGTCAGGTGAAGCTCTCTGCCAAATCAGATAACTAGGATGTTATCACCTGTATTAGAATGGATTATATCTACTGGTAGACACGTTTATCAGTCAGTCTTTATTCACTTTCAAACTGCATAAACTAAAATGGTGCAGGGTCTGCATCAAAAGCCCAACAAGTAGAGACCAAGGGAACTGAATATTTACACCATGGAACAGAGGAGGGAGAAGGGGGATTTGAAAGAGATCTTTAAATACCTTACGTGGGTAAATAAGGTACAGGGAAGTATTTTTAGACAAAACAGTGCGGGGGAGGGTAGATTCAGGAGAGATGTGAGGAAGTACTTCTTCACGGAAAGAGTAGTGGATTCCTGGAACAGTCTTCCAGCAGAGGTGGGGGGGGACAAACACTGAGGAGGGTTGGGGTTCAGCAATGTATGGAAATGGGATAAGCACAAGGGAATCATAGTGGAAAGGAAGGGGGAAGGAGAAAGAGCTGCAGATTTGGTGCAGTTAGAGGTAGTAGTGTAGGCAGGGAGAAATGGGCAGACTGGATGGGCCAAGCGGTCCTTTCTGTTGTCAAATTCTATGTTTCTATGTTTGCATAATAACAAAGATGCTGCCATAATAAATGTAAAACTGTATTACAGAGTCCCCCTAAAACACGGTTTCCAGTGTATCACAGATGTCCATAATTGTACCCTTTCGTAAAAGCTATTCGTCTGTACATGAGCTACAGTCCATTTATACAAGAAAGCACAAAATAAAAACTCTACCTGTTTGGTGACAGCCAGTACTGAAGACACTTCAAACACAGCTGTGCGAGTCTGTACTCAACAGGTGCCATTTTTAATATGCTGCTCCTATTTGCCATCGATGGCAAAATTCTTTGCATGCAATTGCTGGTTTTCTGAAAATGTACTTTTACATTGTTACCTTTGTTTTCTATTACTGCATTGTATCTCACTACCAGGCATACTAGATCTGCTGCCTACGAGGACAATAAAACTGGATTCTGCCAGCAGCTGAAACTGTTTCTTCAACTCTTAGGCAGCTGCAGAACCTTTCCGGGTAATCAGCAACTGCAGAAACTGTATGACATATGAGTGGAGTTACTATCACATCACTCATTTTGTTTGCAAACACCCACAGTGTCTGATGCCAAATAAATACCTACAGCTTTGCTCTTAAGGTTTAAATGGCAGCACAGACCTCAGTTGTGTAAACAGCAAAAAAAAAAAAAAAACACACAACTCCCTCATACATTATTCTCTGTATAATAGCTGGTGATCCCCTATAATGACTGGATTTCCAATCATGATAAAATGCCATAATAACCCACTGAATTCCATAATAACTTGATAGTGAGTTATTACAGTGTTTCCTTCCTCACACTCTCACTTCACTGTATTTGTACCAGTACAGCAGCTGCTCGGAGATGTGCTCACTCGCTCAAATATAGAAACATAGAAACATAGACTTTGACGGCAGATAAGGACCACTTGGCCTACCCAGTCTGCCCATTTCCCTACCTACTGGATAAGCTGCAGATTCTAGTTAACCAACAGCCTATTTCCTGCAACCCCCCACTATAATTGCCTTATGTCTGTCCCATGCATGTTTGAATTCCTCCACTGTTTTAGACCCCACAACCTCTCCAGGAAGGCGGTTCCATGCGTCCACCACTCTCTCCGTGAAAAAGAATTTCCTCACATTACCCTTGAGCCATCCCCCTCTAACTTTAAATTGTGCCCCCTTGTTCTTACACATCTCTTTTTCTGAAAGATGCTACCCTCCTGGACTTTGTTGATTCCCTTGAGGTACTTAAAAGTTTCTATCATGTCCCCCTGTCCCTCCTTTCATCAAGGGTATACATTAAGCTCTCTCAGTCTCTCTTCATATGGTTTCTGATGTAGACCCTGCACCATTTTAGTTGCCCTCCTCTGGACTGCTTCCATCCTGTCTGTCCTTGCATAGATGAGGGTCTCCAAACTGCACTGGTACTCCAGATGGGGTCTCACCAACTGTCTGTATAGAGGATAACCACTTCCTTTTCTACTTGTGATGCCCCTCCCTATGCATCCCAGTATCCCCTGGCTTTCCTACTGACTTCTCACATTGCATACCCACCTTTAGATCAGCTGATATGACTACACCCAGATCCCTTTCCATTATTGTTGTTGTTAGTACCTCCCCTGCTATTGTGTACTCTTCTCCTGGATTTTTATTTCCCAGGTGCATTACTTTGCATTTCTTTGCATTGAATCTAAGTTGCCATATGTCTGACCATTTCCCAACCTTGCCAAGTTCCTTCTCATCCTTTCTACCCCCCCCTTGTGTATCAACTCTGTTACAGATCTTTGTGTCATCCTAAAGAGGCATACCTTTCCTTCCAGACCCTCTGCAATGTCACCTATAAAGACATTAAAGAGGACTGGACCCAGTACTGAGCCCTGAGGTACTCCACTAGTAACCCCCTTTCTACAGAATGTGTTCCATTCACTATTACCTTCTGTGTCCTGTTGTGCAGCCAGTTTTCTACCCAGGCTACCACCCTGGGACCCAATCCCAGGCTGGCTAACTTGATTATTATTCTTTTGTGTGAGACTGTGTCAAATGCCTTGCTAAAGTCTAGGTAGGCCATATCCACAGCCCCTCCCTGGTCTATTACTTTGGTCACCCAGTCAAAGAAATCGATTAGATTTGTCTGACATGACCTTCCTGCTGTGAATCCATGCTGCTTTGGGTCCAGTGCCCCGCTGGCCTCTAGGTACTCAACAATTCTTTCTTTTAGAAGTGATTCCATCATTTTCCCCACCACTGAGGTCAAACTAACAGGTCTGTAGTTTCCTGCTTCTGCCTTGCTCCACTTTTGTGAAGGGAATCACATCTGCCCTCCTCCAGTCCTCAGGTACCACCCCATCTTCCCATGATTTGTTAAAAAGTGTGGTTAGTGGTGTCACTAGGTCCTCCATAGCTCTTTTAGGATTCTAGGTGAATCCCGTCAGGCCCCATTCTTTGTCCACCTTGAGTTTTAAGTTCTTTCAGTACTCTTTCTTCTTTAAATGGACTGGTATCAACCCCACTATCCAGAGTGCTTCTACTGTTTGGTTTAGGTAACTCCTCCTCTTCTTCTTTTGTGAATACTGAGCAAAGTATTCATTCATTTCTCTGCCTTTTCACTGTCTCCCTCTGCCCCCCTCTCTCCTTTATTAATCTTCCTATCCCTTCCTTAACCTTTCTATGTTCCCTAATGTATCTATAAAAGGTTTTATCCCCCTTCTTAACTGAGTTGGCTATCCTTTCCTCGGTTTGGGCCTTTACTTTTCTGACTGCCTTCCCCACTTCTTTCTGCTTTAATTGATACAGTTCCCTGTCGTGCTCTGTCTGTGATTCCTTATACTTTTTGAATGCAGCCTTTTTCTCCTTAACCTTCCCTGACACTTCTTTGAGAGCCATAGTGTTTTTATTCCGCTTTGTTTCTTTATTTGTTTTCACACAAGGCTTGTGCCTCCATGATGGCAGTTTGATTTTCTCCATTGTTCTTCCACCCTCCTTTCTGGCCATTTGCTAATGCATTCCTCAGGTATTCACCCATTTTGCCAAAGTCAGCCCTTCTAAAGTCCAGTATCCTTGTATTTGTATGGCTTGTCTCCATGGTTGTGTTTATTGTGAAGCACACTGTGCAGTGGTCGCTGTTCCCAGGTGTCTACTGACTTCTAAGTTTGTGATCCTCTCTCCATTTGAGAGTACCAGGTCTAATATTGCTCCCTCCCAAGTGGGTTCCACCACTCGCTGTCTAAGGCATGCTCCCTGTAGGGCATCGAGAATGACCCTGCTCTTGGATGTGGCTGCAGTCCATGTTGCCCAGTTAACATCTGGCATATTCAGGTCCCCCATCAACAGTATAGCTAGTTTCTTCTGTTGAAACCTCACACCAGTTATAAAAAATAATGCCTATGCAGTTGTGTTGAGGATTTTTCACACACCTTCAATGTGTGATAATCTCAAACCCCCCTTGAGCTTTGCTGTAGGGATTTATGGATTATCACACACCTCGGGTGTGGGAAAATCTTCATAACACACACCAGCACAGGCATTATTATCTATTTAATACACACTCCGGTGGGGAGGTGAGGCACATCCTGGAGGGACATACTGTCCTTATATAATGGCTCACTGCTCTAATATATTATAGGTAAAGCGAAACATTTCTAGTATGATTTTCTTTACATAAAATCATTTGTTTGAATACATTTTAAATGATAAACTTACATACATGAAGTAGTCCTAAAGTGTATACAGTACATGATGAGACTTTTTGCATTGGTAGTATGATCCAGCACCTGACCTTGCATCACTAGCTTTTTAATGCATAGTCAGGTGATGTCTCTCAGCCAGTGAGGTTTCAGGATTTTCCTTGGCATTTTATTAACTAAGTTATAAAATGGATATGAGTAACCAGCACCAGTGATTGGGCAGATGTGATCACATGACAATGTACTATTCCAGCACAAGTCTGAAATACTTAACCTTCTGAACCTCATTACTGAGTTTTTAAAATAAAAATCAGAGGAGCCATTTTATCATCACAATAACCACTGCAGGGTATGAGTTGTAGGGTAAGATAGACCAGGTGTAGATTGAGGTGGGGTGTCACCTGAGAGCTTAATACATGTCAATGGTTGTTTAATGTAGCAGATATGCCCAAAATTCATGAGCTGTCTGTTGATCACATGAACACTGGGGCAAAATGGTAGTTTGCATCAATGTTGTACTAACGCCTTGACAAATATAACGATTTTCAGCTCCACATACTTAATGCAAATCCTTGGGCTATTACTTCAACAGTAAGTCAAATAGACATTCAAGTGTGTCTCAATGAATAGGCAAGAGTTAGAGCTTTAAAATGTATACTCATATGTTACTTCAAAAGATTAATGTTAAAAGTTATAGAGTTAAATACCAATCACCACCCCTTAGTTTCTTGTGGAATTTCAAAATATATTTAATCTTGTCAGACAGAATTTGTTGTGCTTTATAATATAATTTCATGTTGTCTAAAAGGGCAAAGATTCTGCTTTGAAATGCATATGTAGTTTTGAAGTCTTAAAGTAATGTAAGAGGATAAATTGATAAAAGTGATACGCCATTAATAGACAAAATTTTAGCAAGTTTATAGCTTGTCAAATTTTGCAATTTTCAGCTACACATACTTAATTCAGATTTTTGGGACATTACTTTGGGACTAATTTAAATATGCATTCAAGTGTGATCTCAACGAATAGACAGGAATTCGAGCTTTAAAATGCATACCCATAAGTTGTCTCGAAGGTTCATTTTAAAAGTTTTTTAAAGAAGTTAATTTATCTAAAAAAAACAAAAAACACCTTTGTTCACACAAAACATTTTTTATTTCAAAAAATATAGCATTTAAAATATGACTGTTGGTAAAGTAATGGAATTTAGCCTTGTCCATCTAGGAAAAACTGCATCATCATCAGATATGCCAGTGTCGTTTTGGTAATCACATACATGTTAGTCCTCATCATTTGCCTTATAGAGCAGAGACATATCATCTGGAAATGGTGTGTCCATCCACTTTACATTGAGATCATCAGTCCAACCGTGCAAAGTTGCATTTGGGGCACTGACAACTACAACAGAAGAAAGCCCCCACAATTGGCAGCCATAGCTGGCTCATAGAATATGTAACTTCAGGGTTTCCTGCAGGGTGGCAGCACAGACAGATCAGTTATTCTGTTATATTTCTTCCAGAAGATCTACTGCCTCACTATATTACACTAGTAACTTGCTCCTTCGATACAGTTTACAGACATATTCCTCCAACAGAGTTACAACATCCTTATCCACTTGCCAATTACTCCCATTTCTGTGAGGCATCCAGGAATTTGAGGTACTTTTTGGTTTTTATCTTGCCTGGCTCCTCTGCTTCAGAGGGGGGCCTTGTACCCCCCTCCTACTCCATCCACCAGTCATTTCAAGGTACCCCCCCAGTCTCATGTTGCATGATGGGCCAGGGGTATATGTATTTTTCCCCTATTTTTCGCCCAGTACCCCTGAGGACACCAGCACAGAGGACAATGTCCAGATGAATGATGTGCTGACGCATGTTGTCGTCAAGTGCCTAACAGCATTCTCCCCTCCCTGACTATGAAGAGCCACGTGCCCCTACTGCCTGTGCTTACACAGCCAGAGGAACTACAGATGCTGTGTGCAACCTGGTAACCCACCCCAAGAGAAGGAGAACATCTGTTGGGATGCTTAATCCTCCTCCCCCAATCCAACCCCGTCAACCAGAGTCCATTCCTGAACCCAGGTCACTGACATAGCATGAGGTGTGGTGTCCAGTGCCTCAACCCTCAGCGCCACTGGGCCAGCTCAGGAATTTGGGGTACTTTTGAAGGACATTACAGCAAATCGTCTTTCCCATTCAGAAGAATATAGAAACATAGACATTGCCTGTGAATACTTGGAAACTGAATAAGGTTTTCTTTGTTGCGGTGGTCATTTCACACTTGCTAATGTCAAAGATTTTCCTACTGTTACCCTGGCCATTATTCAAGTATATAGTTTGCTCGCATTCTAAACATAGTGACAGTAAAATTACTGGTATATCATCATCCCAGATGGTGAACGGATGATGAGTGGTCCTGGATGTATTGCAATGACATATTGCACATGAAGGACAAATTTTGTGTCTGCTTCTTCCTGGTCAGAACAGAGATCATTCACAACTACAGCCTTTTCTTTGGTGATCATGTAGCATCTGTCTCTCTTAAAAAAAATTGATCACTTGGCCCTCTGGCAAACTTGTGCAATTTTATCCCCAGACTTGCACGATCAAATCAATTAGGTGCTTCTTGTTAGATCCATTAGAAAAGAAGTAACTGAAATTATTTGGGACTTTGGCATTGGAACCTTTGATAATATGCTTCTCAATAAATCCTCAAAGAACTCTCTCAGCCTCTTTGACTGGCTGCTGTATGTATGTATTGGCAACAAAATCCATTCTTGCAAATCTCTTTGGAATGCTATTCAAGAATTTCATTGCCAGATTATCAAAGGTTTCAGGGGTTCCTGTCATAACCCGCATTGTTGCCATTAGATCAAATATGTATGCTGAGACACTTTTCCTGGAGAGAAACTCTAAGGTGTCTAACACTGGACAGTATTCTGCTAGCACTTCAAGTAACTTGATCTTTGGTGTTGTCCGTCTAGTTCCATCTGCATTGGCTACACTCAGCGGAACTGGGCCCAAGCAATATGTTAATAACTTGTTTATGTCTACAGGGAACTTGTGCTTGTCTGAAAGGGCCAAACTTTTTCCCAATATATCTCTTCCAAATGTAAGTTCTGCAACTTTTCCTTTGGTAGTTATTTGCACTTTTTTGTTTGCATCATTGAAGGTTTTCATTGGGTTTTTTGAAATTGAATCAACATATTTTTTACCACTTTCAAATCTTTCTTTGACAAAAATCATACATTTCTGTACCTCTTTCAATTCTACTGGTGAGGTCATCTTCAATATCAGCCACAACAGGTGTTTGAGGACAAATTGTACAATCTTTCAACATCTAAAGTAGCACTGAATGGGATGATAAACTCTTGATCGATAAGAGTCAATATGGCTTGATGAGTTGTTTTGACTTGATTTCAGATGGCCTGCATGCTTTTTGTGGATTACTGGCTGAACTGTGAAGGCCAGTCATCTCCAAAAGTGCCTCTCTGAATTTTGCTAGATGTGGCCGATTTAACACCCATTTATTGTAGGCCATTTGATCTGTAGCAAAGTGTTTGATTCCACTTGGAATTCTGGCACTTTGATTGTATGGTTGCTCACCAGCTTGATCAGCTGATTCCCTAGAAGCTTTGTGATGGCTCCTTTGAACTGAAAGCCCTTGCTTTTCAATCAATGTCCTGGACTCTGGATGAAAAGCTTCAAAAGTTTCAAGAGTGTGCACATAGTAAACCCCATATTGAGCATAATTCTGCTTGTTGAAGGTGAAGAACAGTGGAGATGAATATTTCCAACACAGTAGTCTAAGATCAAAATTATTTTCTTGCATTGATGTGTGGAGCAAATACTGCAAATCCAACATATCCAGATATGTCATCCAGAGCTGTGCTTTTTCCCAGCTCACAGTGACAAATCCATCGCCTGAAGGCCTCATACTTAGTCTGGAAAGTGACAATCTCGTCTTCCTGAAGCAGTTTATGGAAGTCTATGGGTTGATGATGATCTGATCAGGCCAGCAATACTGCAGGGGTGGCATTCAATTCTGCTGAATACTCTAGAAATCTGACCTGAAGCAATCACTATAAGAAATCTGCAAAATGCTCATGAATAGTCCATGCCCAATTGTAATGCTTCCTCACAAAAGTCCCCTTATGCTGCCAGAGGCACAAATATCAGCTTGAAATATTATGTCCTCAAAGCCACTGCCACCAACTAACTGTCCTATAATGCCAAAGTTATCCAGGAATATGTGGAAATCTCCCAAATAGATTATGACATTGTGGAACTGATCAGGGAAATTCCACACATGATATGCCTTTGCTGTTGTTCCAACAGCAAGTGCCAGGTGAACATAGGGCATATTTTCTTACTGTGCTATTTATTGTGTTTGTGTGTGAGGTATTCAACTACAGTGGCATAATCAGTGACATATTTGTGGATGGTAGGGAGATATGTAATAACCATCTTATTTGGTGAACTTGAATGATTCTTACAAACTACCATCAGCCGATCAGTAAACCTTGAGACAAGCTGATCCTCCTTGTGTGCTTCCTGACAGAGTTTCCTTAGAATTAGCTTTGCCTTGCCAATATTTACCAATGATGTTGGCACAGCAGACTTTGGCATATTGCCAAATGTGGTTGTCTCCTTCTTTGAATTCACCTGTCAATGTTCTAATTCCCTTTTGTCAGATACAATTGTCCTTTTTGGGTGAGGAATTTCAATAGAATCTTCTCAGAGAATGGAGCCTTTCATGTCCAGTTACTGTGTCTTCTCTTTTATCAGTTCATCCTCTTACATTACCTTAAAACTTCACAACCACATATGCATTTCAAAGCAAAGTCCTTACCCTTTTAGACAACGTAAAATTATGTTATAAAGTGCAATAAATCCTGTCGGCCAAGATTAAATATAGGAATATTTTGAAATTTCACAAGAAATTAAGAGGTGGTGGTTGGTATTTAACCCTATAACTTTTAACATTAATCTTTTGAGGTAATGTATGGGTATATATTTTAAAGCTCTAACTCCCTCCTATTCATTGAGACCACACTTGAATGTATATTTCACTTACTCTCGAAGTAATGACCCAAGAATCTGAATTAAGTACGTGGAGCTGAAAATCACTAAATTTGTCAAGGCGTTAGCACAAAATTGATGCAAACTACCATTTTGCCCCAGCGTTCACGCGATCAACAGACAGCTCATGAATTTTGGGTATATCTGCTACATTAAACAACCATCAGTATATATTTAGCTCTCAGGTGACACCGAACCTTCATTTACACCTGGTCTAATAGCATTATGGTGTGTAAGTCATTTGATGTTGCCTTTTCCTGGATTTCCTGAGGTGAGCCACTATAATAACACACCCTGAAGTGCCTCATTGATTAGTTAGTAGGGCATCCTAGGAAACAAGAAATATAAAATTTGATCTCGGGTAAATGACCCCTTGGCCCACCCAGTCTGTTCATTTTAACCTACCTACAATATCACCGCAAACCATAATCAACCTCCGGCTCTTTCTCGCTCTCTCATTTCCTTTCCACTATGATAACCTTATGCCTATCCCATGCATTCTTGAACCTCATCACTGTCTTAACCTCCACCACCTCCTGTGGAAGGCTGCTCCAGTAACCCACTACTCTTTCTGTGAAGAAGTACTTCCTCACATCTCTCTTGACACAATCCCCCTCCAGCTTCATAGCATGTTCCCGTTGTTGTTAATCTCCTTCTATTCTGAAAACTACTTCCCTCGTGTACCTTATTTACACCCGTAAGGTATTTAAAGGTCTCTATAATATGTCCTATCCCCCTCGTCTCTTCCAGTGTGTACATAATAAGGTCTTTCAGTCTCTTGTCATAGGGCTTTTGGTGCAGGCCCTGCAACATTTTAGTTGCCCACCTCTGGACCACCTCTACTCTTTCTATGTCCTTCCAGACCAATGGCCTCCAAAACTGGACACAGTAATCTAGGTGGGTCATAGCAGCAAGCTATACAGAGGCATCACCACCTCCCTCTTTCTGCTGGTGATACCCTTCCCAAGGCACCGCAGCATCCCATTAGTCCTCTCAACTGCCTTGACACACTGCCTGACCACATTTAGGTCATTAATGTGGTTATCAGCATGTCTCTTTCTTGCTTGGTGGTTGTCGATACCACTCCAGTCATTCTGTACCCCACACTGGGTTTCTGTGACCTAAGTGCATTATTTTGCACTTTTTTTTGCATTGAAACCTAGCTGCCATAGCCTTGACCACTCCAAGTTTTGTCAGGTCTCTTCTTCTTCTTTCATCCCCCAGCAGTGTCTCGCCTGTTGTAGGTTTTGGTGTCATCTCAAAAGAGGCAGATCTCCCCTTCCAGCTCCTCTGCAATGTCACTTATAAAGACATTAAAGAGGACCAGTCTGAGCAGTGATCCCTAAGGCACCCTGCTGGTAATCTTCCCTTCCCCTGAGTGAACTCCATTTACCACCACCCTCTGTTGCCTATCCCCCCCAACCAATTTTGTACCCAGTTTACCACCTTTGGATTCACCCCTAAGCTACCCAGCTTACTTACTTGTCTCCTGTGTGGAATGGTGTCAAAAGCCTTACTGAAATCTAGGTAGGCCACATCCACCACTCTACCCTGATCCAATTTCTTGGTTACCCATCAGATTCATTTGATATAACCCCCTACATGAATCCATGCTGCCTCAGGTCTTGTAACATGCCTGATTCAAGATATTCCACAATCCTTTCCTTCAGCAGTGTTTCCATTAACTTTCCCATCACCCATGTCAGACTGACCAGTCTGTAATTGACAGCTTCCTCTCTGCTACCACTTTTGTGACGTGGGACTACATCTGCCATCCAGTCATCTGGAACCACTCCCCGTTTCCAGTGAGTTGTTAAACATTACTGACAGAGGTTCAGACAGTACCTCTCTGAGCTCCATCAATATGCTTTGATGCAAACCATCTGGCCCATTGCTTTATGCACTTTCAGAGTTAGCAAATCCCATCAGAACACTCTCCTCTGAAGAAAGATCAGTGCCCCCCCTCCACCGAAAGCTCCTGTTTCTTTTTTGTGGCTCTTCCCTTCTCCTTCTTCTATGAACACCAAGCAGAAGAATTTGTTCAGGAAGTATTCCTTTTCCTACTCCCCTTCTGGCCTCCCTTACCCTTTTTACCCTTGCAATCCCTCCCTTAGTCTTCCTCTTAACTTACATACCTAGAAAATGTCTTGTCCCCTTTAGTTACTGCCTGGGCTATTTGATCTTCAGTTTGCACTTTTGCCCTACTTGCTGCTTTCTCTGCTTTCCTTTGTTTGCCCTGATATACATCACTATACTAATCCTTCTGCATCTCCTTATACTTCCTGAATGCAACACTTATAGCTTTTTACCTTTTCTGCCATCTCTTTTGAGAACCATAGCAGTCTCCTTTTCCTCTCGCTATTGCTTGCTTGCTTGATGCAAAGGTTTATTGTTTTAACTATGTCCCCTTTTAGCTTCACTCATTGTTAGTCCACCCACCCCAAAAAAAAGTCTTCCTCCCCCTGCCAGGCCATCCCTGAGGCATTCACCTGTCTTTATAAATTCTGCCCACCAGAAGCCCAGGGCCTATGCTCTTGTGCGATTTGATTCCATCAACATCTTTTTATTGAACTGCACTTTTCAGTGATTACTGGTCCCCAGGTGGCCTCCCCCTTTGACTTTTGCAGCAGTCACTGTTAGTGAGTATCAGGTGCAGCATTCTTCCATCATGAGTGAGTTCGCTGACTAGGTGCCTGAGGAACACCCCCTGCAGGGAGTCCAGGATGTCCCTGCTTCTAGTTGAAGCCACAGCTTTGAGGTACAGTACAATCTTGATTATTCAGACTGCTTGGGAGACATGAAATTAGTTCGGATAATAGTGAGTATGTAAAACTGGGATTAAAACGTTCAGAGAGTATTCACTTGGGAGACTTGTCATTAGTCCATTAGATAGGGATGTCTGGATAATGGGGGTTCATTAGACTGAGATTGCACTTGTGTTTATAAATCGGCTGATTGATGTCCCCCAACATCAGCACCTCCCCTGTTTCTGCCATTTTGCTAATGGCGTCCACCAATTCCTTATCTAACTCCTTCCCCTGTGCTGGAGGTCTGTAGATCAAGCTGGTACAAACAGTGGGTCCATTCTCTTTCTCCAAGGTGACCAACAGTACCTCTTCTCCCACCCCATATTGTGCATCTTCACTGACTTTATGCTTCCCTTCACACAAAACACCACTCTCCCCCACCTTTCCTTCTCACCATGTCTTTTCTGAACAGAGTATAGCCTGCTATGGCCATGTCCCAGTTGTAGTTTTCAGTGCACCACGACTCGGTAATAGCCACAATATCCAATAGGGGTAGCACTAGGGGTGTCTCTTATGGTATAAAAGACTCACTTTATAAAATGTGGGCATCTTTTATACAATAGATACCTCATGGAGGCCCTACTACTGTAACTTACAGAATAACAAAGATTCCTGGGGCTGCCCCAATGGCCCATCATAATTGCTAGGCATTTCCATGCAGTCACCCCAGGTTCAAGATTGAGCCTGGGAGCCTTCCTATCAGTCACTCAAGGGGAGATGTGCTGCTGGATACTGCACTCTCAGTCTCAGGGAGGGGAGGGGAGGGGAGCACCATCACACCATTCCTGCAATGACCCCTGAGGTGCATCAAGTACAAAATGGGATGTGAGCAAATTGGCCTCCTCCACAGTGGATAATAGGTTGACTGACAAACAACTGAGTGAACTAGTAGTAGAAAATGGCAGCACACTGCAGCAATGTTGCAAAAACACAGAAACAGATTTTGCCAACAGAAAAGGACCTTTACCTTTATATGAAGAAGTATTTCTACACATCTCTCCTAAACGTTTCCCCTCTTAACTTCATTGCATGCACCCTTGTTCTAGTGCCTTCCTTTCTCTGAAACAGACCCTCCACTTGCACTTTGTTAGCTTCTGGTTAGGTACTTGTAGGTTTCAATCATGTCCCTTCTCACTTTCCTCTCTTCCAAGGAGTACATGTTGAGTTCTTGCAGCCTTTCCTCATATGGCTTCTTGTGCAACCCCCTCTCAATTTTGGTTGCTCTTCTCTGTATTACTTCCACCCTTTCCATGTTTTGTGGATGTGCAACCTCCAGAACTGGACACAGTACTCCAGGTGGGGCCTCACCAGTGAGCGATACAATGACAGTACCACCTCCCTCCTCCTGCTAGAAATCCATCTCCCACTGCACCCCATCATCCTGTTAGCCCTTTCCACTGCTTTGTCACACTGCCCAATTACATTGAGATCATCAGATATGATGACTCCTAGGTCCTTTTTTTGCTTGGTGACTGTAGGCTCCACTTCCCCCATCTTATACACAGCCCCTGGGTCCACAGCCCTAAGTGGGTAACCTTGCACTTTTTGGCATTGAAACCCAACTGACACCCCCAGACCATTCCTGTAGTTTCCTCAGATCCCTTTGCCTTCTCTCCACCCCTTCCCAAGAGGCATCCCTGTTGCAGATTTTGGTATTATCCACAGAGAGGCACCCCTTACCCTCAAGCTCCTCTGCAATGGCACTTAAGAAGACACTGAAGAGGCCAGTCCTAGCACTGTACCTTGTGGCATCCTATTAGTCACACACCTATCACTTGAGTGGCTACGGTTCACCAGCACCACCCTTTGCCTTCTTTCCCTTAACTAGTTTGATACACTTGTCACTTTCAACCCCATCCCCAGCCTGCTTAATCTCTTAACTAGCCTCCTGAGCAGCACAGTGTCAAAAGCATTACTGAAGTCCAGATAGGCCACGCTCACTGCTCTCCTTTGATCCACCTCCCTGGTAAGCCAGTCAAAGAAATCTATGAATTAGTCTGACATGACACCCTCCCCCCCTGTGAAACCATGCTGCCAGTAGTCCTGCAGCACTCTTGTCTCTAGGTGCTCCATGAGCCTCTTCTTCAGCAGTGTCTCCATTAACTTCCCCATCACTGATGTGAGACTGCCTGGCTTGTAGTTGCTAACATCTTCCCTAATGCCAGTTTTGTCCAGAGTGACCACATCAGCCCTCCTCTGGTCCTCTGGAACTTCCCCCATGTCAAGTTGCTGAAAAGCACTGCCAGAAGGGTGGACAACACCATGCTCAGTCCCTTTAGAACCCTTGAATGAATCCTATCTCACTCCATTGCCTTATTCTCCTCCTTTAAGACTTGCAATCCCTTCCAGACCCTCTCCACCGAGAAATTACTTGTGTCCACTCTCCCCTCTACCTTTTGCTTATTGCAACATGCTGGTTTGTCCCCCACCCTCTACTATGAAGACTGAGCAGATGTAATCATTTAGTATTTTTGCTTTCTCTTGATCTTCCTCTGTGCAGTTCCCCTTGCCCTCGTGATTCTCATTATCCTTCCCATTGTCTCTCTCTTTTCTCCCACATACCTGAAGAAGGTCGTGTCCCCCTTTTTTGACCTCCTTAGCTCTCCTCTGTTAGTACTTTAGCTGCTCTCACCCTCCTTCCTGCCTTTCTTTATTTTGCCTGATATACTTCCCTGTCTTCATCCTTATGGGTCTCCTAGTACTTTCTAAATGTTAATTTAGTCTCCTTCACTGCCTTTGCCACCTTCTTAGAGAACCATAGTGGCCTCTTCCTCCTTTTTCCCCTTGCTCATTTCCAGGGCAACTGGAAAATAGCAGAAAAACTTACCCAAAATTGTGGAACCTTTTTGCAAAAATTGTGAGAAATTGTGGGAGTTCTACTATAGACCCAGAGTACTTCACAATAAATCTTTAATGTTTTCTGCAGCATGTATTAGTCAGTATAAACTGCTAAATGAATACACTGCCTCTTGAATATGTTTAAAACATAAAGAAAAGTTTATGTTGTTCCTAAAATGAATACTAAATTGATAAACTATTAAGTGTTGCCTATCTTTCAAAAAATTAAAAATATCTGCCTCTTCAAGTGCTAAATAGATTCTATAAAGTGAGCCACAGCAAATTAATATTAAATATATCCAGAGGAAATAAATTTTTCTGTTTCTGGATGTAGAATAATAAAGCTTAATCGATATCTGTTTACAGTGCTCTGCCAGCTACTCACCCACTTTGGTACAAGAAAAATAAGCAGATAGAGTGTTGAATAATTGAGTATTAGTAAAATGTTGTTAAAGTGTTTAATGTTAATAATTTGCACTGTAGATATTGTACACTACTTTTGAAGTCACATATTTAAACATTAAATCTGGGGATTATTGGGGCTGGAAGTATAGACTAGAGGTTAGAGTAACACACTGTGAATGAGCCGTAAACATCTAGCAGCCCTGGGTTTGATTCCCACAACCTCCACTTGCACACTGTGACTCGGAACAAAACACTTAACCTCCTCAATGCTCCTGGGTTGCCCCTGAAAACAGTCACTTCTGCCTAGTTGGTCTTACCCGATTACCAAAAAATACCAATATATTTTTATTGCATCATAAAAGTAGTCAGGGTACCATGTAATTTACCTTTTTTCATACTCTGGCTACAATGATTTTGTTTAAAGATAAATGTTCAGATACATTTTTTGTGTTTTATAAGCTTGTTTTTAGACTTTTGCCAGGTTTTTATTGCAGCCTTTGCATGTGAGCATCTAGGTAATATATTGCTAAGACTAAGAGTGAGATCACAGTTAGCAACTAGCTTATTAAAGTTTAAATCAGCAGGACCATCCAAAAAGCCTCTGCTGTTTGAATCAAAACTAGTCTGAATGAAAATATGCTCACAAGGAAAGATCTATCCTACCACTTGCAAAAATGCTTCATACTGTAGTTAGCACTCAATTTAGGTGAATGGGATAAGTTTCACCTTTTCTATCATCTTTTGTTTAGTCTCTGTGGCAAAAAACATTTTCTGATAGACTGCTTCAACACAAAACAAATGATGTGCTTAAGTGTACTTATGATTGGTCAGTGGATTTTGAAACCAAAGAAGACAAGGATTCAAAGGAAGGCAATGTCACATAAAATCATTGCCCTACCTTACATTGCATTGTTTCAGCCAAACCCAAGTCTGCATGCAAAACTGTCAATATATTTGAGATAATTTTATTAAAAATGTTAATGCTTTTTACACAGTTCAATATAAAAACTGAAAAATTGCAAGAAATTGCAGAACATATCAGTTTTTGTGGAGAGTGGTGAAAACTGCAGAATCCACAAAAAAATTGCGGGTGGAATTTTCCAGTGGCCCTGCTCATTTCTTTCAGACAGCATGCTGTTGCCTGGATTATACCTTCCTTAATTGTTCTCCATTGAGCCTCCACTCCCCCTCTTCCCCCCACCAGGCATTCTCTGAGGCAATTTCACATTTCTTTAAAATCTGTTTTCCTGAAGTCCTGGACAGCTGACCTGCTTTGTATCTCCAGCCACTGCTCCATCCCCTCTCCCAGACGTCCACGGAGGTGCATCCACCCCGGGCCATATATGCGGAAAGCCATCATCATTTTCTATAGCACCTAATTCTGAGGACTCACAGTGCTGCACAGATAATTCCATAAACTTCACCATTGGATAAAACATTGCAGTATCAGTAAACCAATCATGATCCCGCCAGTCATCATACAATATCAAATCTTACCCTCAAAAGCCAGTGATAACAGGTGACTCTTTAGGGTGCTGTTGAAAACCTCCACTAATAAGATCTGACATAGCTGTGATGGTTAGGAGTTCCACAAATGCAGGGTGGTCACAGTGAAGGACCGACCCCCTGAGGCCCTCAGATGGGTGCATGGAACTACTAATGGAGTCTCACTGGTGGAACAGAGAGGACCAGAGAGTATGGTTGCAGAAGGTTTTTTATTTAGTGGGGATCCAATCTATGCAAGGACTTGCATATCAGGATATTAAGGAGAGATAGGTCTCATGGTTATCACCCATGACACTGAAGTCCAAAGTATAAAATACTAAAGGGTACAAAAGCTCCACGGTTATCCCCACTGCAGTGGCTAATCTAGAAAAATATCAATCAGCCCAGTGGCATGGGGTAGTGCATTTCATTTTGGTGTGGGGAGGCCAGTGTTTAAGCCCCAAACCCAGCTCCTGTGACTTGGGTTGGGGGAGTCTAGGGCATGCTGTGGAGGCAGAACATTGGCTTGGAGAGAGGAGAGACAACATCAATATACTCATTTTTATGTTGGTGTGCTTGCACAGCCAACATCTTGAGGTAGTGCAGATTTGGAGGCACAGTCACTGTTGGGCAAATGCAGGGCACACATCAGTAAGTGTGTCCCTCATTCCCCAATCAGCCTGCATGCCGGTGCCACACCACCAGGGTGAGCATATCTAAGAAAAGGTCCACTGCAATGTGAGCAAAGCTCATCACATGCAGCAGACCTCCTGATGTGCTTCCTCGGCAACAGAAATATGGCGGCACACTGCCCACCATGCTGCCAACTTTGGGGGTGCCCAACACCCCTGTTGGCTTACCCTGCCCCCGATGTTTGTGCCGACAGGGGAACCCACTCCCTGTCAGCATAAAGAACCCCTCCATTTGTTATATGCTAAGGGGTGCCCAATCCTCGGCTCTGCCCCCACTTTCCTTGTGTGCTGATGTAGTGCCCAATCCCCGATGGCATAAAGTAACCCCCCCTTTTGTTGTGTGCAGATGGGGGTGCCCAATCCCCTGTCAACTACAGCTGCCCCCCCAAAAGAACAAGGCTCCATTGGCATGCTGGGAGCCCACCCCAGTGTGCCACATGCCCCTGTAAACAGAAAAACTGTCCCGCAAATTTTTTTTTGTACCTGCGGAAAAAGGAAATGGTCCCTCAGCGGTCTCCCTGCCCCACTCCCACAATCCACACCCACCCACTGCTTACCCTGCCTTCCCACACCCTGTCTCACCCCATACTTACCTGCAGAGTCTGGTGCGACGATCTTCAGAGGACCGGGAACACGTCTGAACTCTTCAAAGCCGACTGGGAACTGAGGAAATGCCGGTAAGCTGTATAATGAAATAAATAGGGTTTTTTTCAACTTTGATGCATATCTCAAGCATTTTTTGGAATTTTGGCACCAAATTTTCTACATGGGGTTTTTGAGACCCCTCCTCATGAATTCTGGCACTGTCATGGTGTTATTCAGCCCTGAAAGGTGATTTCCTGGTTACTGCATGGAATCGCCTTTCAGGACCAAGTAATGAAATGACAGTGCCACTGTTCATGAAGGAAGCTCTCAAAAAGCCTATGTTGCCAATTTGGTGACAAAACTCCCCAAAATGGCTGTTTTATGAGTGTGCTTTGAGCTGTTTCTACACACGCTCATAACGTCATGAATTTGCAATCTTTTCACTCCAGATTTTCAAACTTGGCATTTTCCACACCTCCTGATGAACAGTACCGCTGTCATTTTACATATCCTGCCCAAAATGTGTTTTTGCAATTCCGGCGCAGAATAGCGTGGTCACTGTGCGAAATCACTTTTCAGGACAATCTGAGAAAATGACGGTGACACGGTTCATAAGCAGAGGTCCTAAAATGCCTATGTTGAAAATTTGGTACCGAAAGTCCATAAAATTACTGTGTTGCAAGCGTGCGTTGCACAGTTTCCACACACTCTGTAACTGCGCAATTTGTAATATTTCCATGCCAGATTTTCAACACTGGCATTTTTTCACACCTCTTTATGAACAGTACAGCTGTCATTTTTCACATCCTGCCCAAAATATGTTTCTGCACCTGCGGCGCACAATAGCGTGGTCGCTGTGGGAAATCAACTTTTGGGACAGATTAACAAAATCACACCGCCACTATTCATAAGAGGGGTCCCAAAATGCCTATGTTACAAATGTGGCTACCAAACTCCCAAAAATAATTGGGTTACAGACGTGTGTTGAGCAGTTTGTATGCATGCTCATTGCTTCACCAATATTTCATATTGCCACTCCAGATTTTCAATGTTCCCATTTTGTTATGCCTCCTCATGAACAATACAGTTGTCATTCTCCACATCCTGCCCAAAAATGTGTTTTTGTCCCTCGTTGCCAAATGGCACAGCTACTGTGAAAAAACACCTTTCAGCTAACAAAGTGATTGTGCCGCTTTTCATGAGGTGACCTGATAAGCAGCCCATGTTGAAAATGTGGAGTGAAACTACCACCACATGCCTACGATGTTAGGGTTTCCAACTGTAGCACCCCACCCGGTACAAACTGACAGGCATCAGGGGTGTGATTTGGGATCATCGGATGTAATGCTCACGCCATTCCACCCCCCATCCCCACCCTGCAGCCACTGACAGGCATTGTGGTGCATCTTGCACTGTTTGGCCACAAAGTTTACCCCACGCTACTATACTGCACCCACGTCAGCATATTTTCTTATGGAATGGGGTAAGTATAATGCGTAAAGAGCCCAAAGCACACCCCAACACTTGTCAGTGTCTACAGGGTAGTGTGAGGTACAATGGCATGAGCTTTATAGCTGACAACCTAAAGGCACACCTCAATGCCTATCGCTCTCTGTAGGGTGGGGGTGGGGTCAGCACCACTTCAATACTTCACTGCCATTCCTATTCTGCATCTCTAGCTCCAGCACTGTCAATGCCAATGCCAGCGCGACAACATTCAGCATTGACAAATGCTTGTTATTAGGGTTGGTCTGCATTGCAGACCAGTTTCTATTATAATCAAAGTCAGGAAGTGTTCTGCAGCTGTCCCTTTGAAATGCATTGGAGTTGACACATGTTGCCCGATTCACAAATGTTTTCGAGAATGCCGCAAGCCCCAGGAGTGCTGAACAAAGAGCTTGCAGCATTCCTGGGCTGGCAACAAACTCTAGAATCTGAAAGGGGGCAAGGCTATGGGGTCAGATGGGATACCATGAAAGAATATTAAAAGAACCTAAGAGAGGTGCTGGCAGCCCACTAACAGCCCTATTCAATAAATCGATACCGACAGGGGTGGTTTCAGTGGACAGGAGGAGGGCAACTGTAGTCCCTCTCTACAAATGTGGGAACAGGGAGGAGGCTGGCAACTGCAGGCCGGTCAGCCTGACCTCAGTGATGGGGAAATTAATGGAGTCACTGCTAGAGGCAAGAATTATGGTATTTCTCAAATTCAGTGGAGCACAGGATCCAAAGCAGCATGGATTCACAAAGGGAAGGTCTTGTCAAACAAATCTGATAAATTTCTTTGATTGGGAGGATCAGGGAGGTAGACGGGGGATGGGTGATAAGGGAGGTAGATAGGGGAGGGGCCGTGGATGTGGCCTACCTAGATTTTTAGCAAGGCCTTTGACACGGTCCCTTATAGGAGGTTAATAAATAAGTTGGGCAGCCTGGGAGTGGGCCCTAAGGTGGTAAACTGGGTCAGAAACTGGTTGAGTGACAGGACACAGGGTGGTGGCAAATGGCATTCAATCTGAGAAGAGAGAGAAACCAGCGGGGTGCCATAGGGATCCATGCTGGGGCCAGTCCTCTTTAATGTCTCCATAACCAACATTGCAGATGGGCTTGAGGGGAAGGTATACCTCTTTGCAGATGACACAAAGATCTGCAACAGGGTCAACACTGTGGAAAAATGAAAAGGACCTAAACATGCTAGGAGGAGTGGTCCTGAGTGTGGCAGCTAAGATTCAATACAAACAAGTGTAAAATTATGCACTTGGGACACAGAAATCCAAAGGAGAAGTACAAGATTTGGGGGAGTACTGATGGCAACCAGTCAAGAAAGGGACCTGGGATTAACCATATCTGATGATCTAAAGGTAACCAAACAATGTGAGGAGGCTATGGGAAGAGTCAGTAGGATGCTAGGGTACATAGGGAGAGGTATCACCAGCAGAAAAAAGGAGGTGGCTATGCCACTGTACAGATCACTAGTGAGTCTTCATCTGGAGGACTGTGTCCAGTTCTGGAGGCCGCATTTCTGGATGGACATAGACAAAATAGAGGCAGTCCAGAGAAGGGCAACAAAAATGTCAAAAGGACTGCACCAAAAGTCATATAAGGAAAGACTAGAGGACCTCAATATGTATTCCCTGGAGGAGAGGAGAAAGAGGGGGGATATGATAGAGACATTAAAAGTACATTATACCACTAATCAAGGTACAGGAGGATATCATATTTCAGAAAAGAAGGTGTATCTGTGTAATCAGGATTCTTGATCCTGTGCACCAACTACCACAAGTTAGACCAGCTTTTTACTTAATAAACTAATTAGAGTACTAGTGTGAATGAGAACATATAGCAGTTAGCAGCCACCCACTGTGAATTTGTCAAAAGGCAGGCAAATCCACCAAGAACTCTCACCAACCACTCTTCTGTTTCTGACTTTCTTAGAAGGTAATACCATGTACAGCAAATAGTTACTTCCCTTTCACAACAGACACCACTGTGTTTAGAAACATCTCTCAGTTATGAATGAAGGAAGAAAGGAACATACCAGCAATAGGGAGAATCAAAATGTAAAATACAGCACAAGCCAGTCAAGCAGCCAGTCAGCTACCACTTTTGCTACTCTTACTATCTGGGGGAAAAACAGAGCTAACAGCACTGAGATCAATCTAGTTAAGGCATGTTTACCAAAAAGAGGTCTGCTCAAAAAGAGAAAGAGACTGATGATTGAGAGCAGGGATATGTATGCCACAGTTGTTGCCAGTACAGTGTTATATGACGTGGAGCCTTTGGAAATGAGTCCTTGACTCACAAGTTGTAATCTGATTCTTTCAATAAATAAATAAAAATATACTGGATAAGCCTACCACCTACCCTCAGGACAATGATTTGATCCAAAGGCAGCGAGTCTGATCTTTTTTTTAGAAGGGAATACTGTGTTGTATAGCTAGTTCTAATTCTTAGTAGTCACAGGCACCCCTTTGTTTAGCAGTGCCTTCTGGTTATGAATGAGAAATACATCATCATTGTGTAACCCCCCTACAAATAGGGGTTCCCAAAAAGTCTTCCTTGAGCTTTTTCTAAATGCTCACTGCTAGGCTGGTGTCCTGCGTTTTAGCAGTTTAAATGTGGTTATCAGAGCCTGTATAACCTCTGTGTACTGTTTCTTTAAGAGCTGCATAAGTAATCTGAGAGGGAGCCCTGTTGAAAGATGTAACTATTTGCTGAAAATCATGTAGAGTGATAATGATAATGTAGTTTGTCTAACCTTCCTTCTTCTTTACAGCAAGGACTGTTTTGTTTGTCTCCACTATCTTGGTCCTGGACTGTAAATTGAAAAAAAACAGTTCTGGTGGGACCTAAAATGTAACCGGATTACAGGAGCTGTCTGAAGTCAAAATCTGTAGGAATTGTAGTTTTGAGCTTTTTTGCAACTGAAGGGGGAGCTCTTGCTTTGACTGACAGCCAAATCAGCCAACCAAACCTTTTGGATCTGAGGGGTTCCTTAAGCCACCTGCTGTTTAGGGCAGATCTAAGCTAAAGCTGAGGAAGAAAGAGCTCAAAGTGATTCTGAGCAGCAATCCTGAGTGGATTAGCATGGGAGAACTGTGAAAAGGCCGAGTTTTTGGCCTGTATATCTGCCTGCTGCTCCAGAGAGGAAGAGTAGATAATTATTTTGGACTGTTTTAGAGGGCTGAGGCCACTACAGCAAAGGCTTTCTCTCCAGCAGACTTAAGCATCACAGAAGGAACTTTAAGCAAACCCCATCCATTGAATTTCAGTGCTCCAGTGGGAGCATAAGACGTCAAGAGATCATGGAGATACTGGGGGCCCAGTCTATTCAAGGCTTTATACATTAATATAAGAACTGGAAATCTATCCGACATCTAACTGGCAGCCAGCCCAAAACCTGCAGCAAGAGGGTAATATGATCTGACCTCTCAACAGAGGTTAGAAGCCTCATTACTGCATTTTGGACTAGCTACAAGTGGTGTAATTGACCTCCAGGTAAGCCCTTACAGAGCGCACAACAGTAGCTAGGACATGAGAAACGAGGTATTTATGAGCGTGGTAAGATCGGAATTATCAAGCAGAGGCTGCAATCCAATATTTTTTAGACGATAAAAGCACCTCTGGACCACACAAGACACCTGTGAAACAAATGTCAATTGACTGTCCAGAACTATTCCCAGATTGCAAACTTCGTCTGCTACCATAAGTCACACCCCACCAAACGTGGGCAGACTCAGGTCCTTAAAAGTAGTTGGTAACTGCCTCTCACTACCTTTCACTACCCACTACCAACAATTCAGTTTTTGAAGAGATTAGACTGGTGTGTGAGGATGAAGAGTTACCTGCAAAACTGACCCAATGCACAGTAACAGAAAGGTAGGCAACAGTTTGAGACTTTGAGCACTTGTCCACATGTTGAGAGTAACGTGAACTGTCCTACATCCCGGGCACAGCAGTGACTGAAAAGTATTTTCTACTTGGCATTAAATATTGTGGGTCTAAGTACTTGAAGTCTCTGGAAACCCACATCTTCTACAAAAGAATATAGCTGCAAGTCAAGTACAATCATTGCTGTTTATTCCACAATCATTGTCACTGGTATTGGATGGTTTCTTGAATATTCAGAGTTTCTTTCTAAAATCTCTTGTAACTTTAACTGCCTCTTATTAGGGATAATTGTTAGTATTGGCAGAGGTGCTACATACCCTGACTGGTATGACAGAGGGCATTAGAGAAGAATTTTCTTGACACAAAAGCAGACTTTTGAACCTTGGCTTGTGACTACTGTTTCAGAGGAATGTTCCTGCTCATGGATAGGCCTGCCAGATTTCTATGCAACAAAGTTAGAATTTTTGTTTGAGCCATATGTAATGACAGGGTGAATCATATAAGATGTCACATCATTGCTGAATTTCCAAGATTACCTTTATTTTTCTCCTGACTCCCACAAGTGTTGCAGTGCACTCAAATTGCTTGGCGAACATCCTTGGGATTTATGTAAAAATGATTCCAAACAGTAGCGGTACACTGTCTATTTCTAGTATCAAGCTCAGTAAGGTTCAATTGGCTGGGTTTAACTGGTAAAAACATATTGATGGAGGATGCAGGTTCATCAGGTGAAACAATTACACAATCCTCTGCATCAGCAACAGTGCCCTCATCACTACTGTCAGATTTTGTTTCTCTTTTTTTTGGCTTGTACCTTAGAAATTTTCCCCCTTCCCTTCTGATGATGAAGCAGTACTCTACCCCATGTAATCCACACTGGCACTGTCAAAAATTGGTAAAATCAGACTTACAATTTCTGTATCAACATTATCACCGTGACCATGGCGATCATCATTAGATTCACTAGAGCTACCACTGTTACTTGGAGGCTGATTTATTCGCAATGTACGTGTTGCAGTTTGAGCAACTCTACTTCGAGTTGTGCATGTAAGTGCTTTAACTTTATGTATTATAGGAATACTCTGTGTTTTCTCAGTTTTCTCAGATGACTATTAGAAACCTTGGAGGATTAGGAGGAGCCTTTTGAAATTTGTTTGCTTCTGCACTACTGGGCTCTTTTACCATAGCCAGTCCTTCCCCAGTTGTCATGGTCTCAGCATTTTAAGAGTTAGGAAGCAATACCTGGATAGTAGTAGCATTATCTGTACATTCAACACACTTTGGTGCTTGAGGTTTGATAGGATACTCATTTCTGGTTTACAATGTTTTTGAGTATTCATATTGCCAGTCTTGTTCACAATCAGTGTCAAACAGACAGTCAGTATGCAAATGATGGGTGGCTGTCGGTGTTTAATTCACACACAGGTCTACTACATATTATTCTAGTTCACATTGATTTCTAATCACTAAGCTATGAGGGCTGGTGCCACACATTGCAAATGCTAGAGTACGAATTTAACTCAGGGTGATCAAGCTGGCCTAACCAGCCTCTACGAGTCCTTCCAAAGCAAGAATTACTTTTTGTTTATAACTGCTCACTGAGTTGAAGATTGTTGGTGGTCTGCCCCAGGAGCACAGCAAAATACTTAAGGGACTTGTTCCGGGTCACGCAGATGGTATATGCAAATAGTGGGTGGTTGTTGAATCTGAAGTCACACACAGGTCTGCAATATATTATTCTGGTTCACACTGGTGCTCTAACCAGTAACCATTAAGCTATAAGGGCTGGTGCCTCCCATTGCCAATACTTGAGTTCAAATTTAAATCAGGGGTACCCAGACTGGCCTGACCAACCTCTACGAGTAGCTGAAAATTATTAGTGGTGTGCCCCAGAAGCACAGCAAAGTACTTAAGGAACTTGCTCAGGGTCACACAGGCAGTATAAAAGTAATGGCTGGCTGTTGGAGTTTAATTCACACACAGGTCTGCTGTGTATTATTCTGGTTCACACTGGTGCTGTAACCGATAACCATTAAGCTATGAGAGTTGTTGCTACCATTTGCCAATGCTAGAGTTCAAATTTAAATCAGGAGTGACCAAGCTGGCCTAACTGACCTCTATGAGTCCTTTCAAAGCAAGAATGGTTTTGTTAATTGTCCATGAAAGGCACTGAGTTGAAGATTATTGGTGGTGTGGCCCAGGAGCACAGCAAAGAAGTTAAGGGACTTGTCCAGTGTCACACAGACAGTATGAGCAAGTGGTGGGTGGCTGTCAGATCTAAAGTCACACACAGATCTGCTATATATTATTCTGGCTTACACTGGTCTGACCACTAAGCTAAGTACTGGTGCCACTCACTGCCAGCCATATAGTTCAAATTACAATCGGGGTTCTATGTATGTATGTGTATGGCCAGCCACAAATACAGGAAGGGACAGTTCTGGCATTCTCCTTGCCCTTGAGATTTAAATGGCCCACTTCTCTTCCTTCCCTAAACCTATTCTGTGAGGTGGCAAGCAGCAGCAGACCACCTGCCCCTGTTTGCCTTCCACACTCACTCTCCCGTCCCCACCCTTTGTTTTGGCTCACAGAAAATTATTTATCGTCTGTTCTGTTCTGTCATGTTTGTTTTCTTTTTTGGTTTTTCAATATAAAAAAACAAACAAGCATTCACTTTTTTTTAGGATTGCCCTAAGGCCTAATGCAACTGAAAGCACACCAAGCGCCAAGCGCAAGGTGCCCACCTGAGCTGCTTCTGTCTACCTTTCACGCACACTGAGAGCAGAGTAAACATGCAGCCAGTAACCAAGAACCATGTGGGATCTCCAGTGGACTAGCCAATCAGGTGCCCCCTTCAACTCCAATCAATTTTAGTCACCAAAGACGACTGGAGACATTTTAGTCTCTGCTGCCGTCCCTCCCACATCCACAGCAGCACATCCTCAACTCTGTCCTGGTGTGGCAGTCTAATGATCCACCAGAAACAAGGAGCTAGGGAAGAAAAGCCTGTTCTCTACTTTGCTGTTCCCACTGCCTAACATGCCCTGCCAGTCAAGCCCCAAGTCTTAGTTTTTTTGTTTTGCTGAGAAAATAAAAATAGCACCACTTAATATGGGCATTCAGAAATGAAACTGCGTGCACTGTTGCATATCCCATTCCTCTCCAGACCTCTCATCAGTGCCGAAACTGACATTTATTTTATAGCACACCAATACTGGATGATTGTGTATGGACAGACACACATACTCACTTCATCATCCAGTACAGGTATGCTATACATGTCAGTTTCAGCACTGGTGAGCAAGGCCACCGAGTTTCCATTTTTACTGAAAATCCCAGTAAAATTCTAGAATTTGGATTGCTTGCACACTGATAAAAAAAAAACCAAAACAAAGAAATTTCACAGAATTTGGCATTTTATTTTACAACAGTAAATCTACAGAACTTAAATTTTTCTTATAATTGCTTCCTGTACTATTTTCAATTTGATTCATTTAATGCTCTGTATATTAGACATATTTTATTCTGATTATACTAAAAGAATAACAGTAGAATCCTGGTAAAATCCAGAAATCAGACTTTCAATCACTGGTGCAAATCATGGAATTTCAAGTCTTGAAAATGGAATTTCATTACTTTAATCATCATTAATCAGTGGCCTTGCTTACAAGTGGTATGGGAAGGATATGCACTTTAATTTCTGAATGCACAGCACTATTGCCTACCCTTCATAGCAGCCAACACCATACAAAATTAAAAGCCACTTATCTGAACCAACCCAAACCAGAAATCCAGTATGAAAGCAGCTCAAATGATAGTAATGTTGCTCGCTGTGGGGTGTCTCGGATTTTTCTCAAACTGGTTCACTCACCCCAACAATGAATGAACTCAGAGAGGAAGACCTAATAAATTCTCAGTCTATACAATGCTGTGAACAGAAGGCTAACCTTTTTATATAATGATTTCCATTGTATCCCAGTGTATTTTGCAAGGTACAGAAGTTCCATACTGGTACCACAAAGAAGGTAGAATAGAATTTCTGGTGGCCAGCCAGCCGGCCTGTCAAGGACCAGAGAGGTACAATGCCCAACCCACCCCATCAGGGAATAAAATCTGCCCCCCTTCCCCAAAAACCTGACAGATCCAGTGCCCAACCTGATCCATCAAGGGATAAAAAAAATATGGTTTGATACCTAGCCCCCCAAGGAATAAAAAGTATGTTTCTCTCACTCCCATGCACTATCTGATGGGTCCAGTATGCAACCCAGCCTGTCAAGGTATAAAAAATATGTCCCCCTTCCCTCAAAAACCTGACAGATCCAGTTCCTATTGCAGCCCATCAAGGAATTTATTTATTTAAGCGTTTGCCCAGGAAGGCATGCTGAGCAGACTACTGCTCGATTCCAGATGCACCCTTGGGGTAGGGGGATAGGGAGAGTATACAAATACTACACACTAAGGACAATTACATGATACACATACAAAATGAACATAAGCAAGGTAGAGTGCATTTTCTATAAGCAGATACATAGCCATAGTTTCAAGGAGGTTATACATACAAGGTAACCATATTCACAGTAGAGTGCATTTACGATAGGTCGAGTTAAAAAACTTATGACAGGAGAATAGCTTCCTGGAAGTTCCAGCATCCGTTAAGTAGAAACAGAGTTATTTGGGATGGAGAATACTAAAGGTATTACCCAGAAGCAGGAGTTAGTGGACACCTGGTTAGTGAGCTCCCAAGGGTGCATGCACAGATGGAGTGGAAGTATGTTTTGAGAAGGGAGTTAAGGTGACGGCCAGGGTTGTTGTGCTGGATATCCAATGAGAGAGATTTTCAGAGACTGGGCATGTGATAACTGAAAGCAGACTGGCCTGCCAAGGTCGACATGCATGGGATGGCCAGCAGATAACACTAGGGGGTGGGGACAGATAGGACCATGGTGAGATATGTGGGGAGGGACTGTGACCAGTATTTGGCTGCGAGGTTAGCGCAATGGGATAGATGCCAGTCTTTTAGTGAGGAGAGGTGTAGGTTGCAGTATAGGACACAATGGTGAGTACTAGGAGAGCAGTCAAGTGCAAAGTAACAGAAGGAATGGAAGATGGTATCCAGTCTGGCTAGGGTAGACTTTGGAGCAGCACTGTAGGCTACATCCCCATAGTTGAAGGTGGAGAGAATCATCCTCTGCACTAAAGCATGTCTAGCCGGCAAAGGGATGCATCCAAAATTTTGGTAACGTGCACCTAGCTTGGGGTGAAGTTTTTTGTGGATGGCACCAATGTGTGCAGAGAAGTCAAGGTGCTGGTCAAGCCAGACCCTGAGATACCTGAAGGAGGAACAGGTTTCAATAGAAGTCCTGTCCAGGGTTTGGAATGAGGGGGTGGAGGGTAGCCTTAAATGTCTCTGCCTCGTGCCGAAGGTCATGGAGATAGTTTTCTTGGCATTGAGAAAAAGCTGATTTGGATGAAACCAACACTGAACTTCATTGAAGTCCTGCAGGAGTCTGGTTGCTACATCAGCAGTCAATGGGCTGGATGTATACAAAACTGTATCATCCGCATATATGTGAATGGATGTGTTGGGGCGGGCAGGCCACTGAGGAAGATGGAGCACAGGAGAAGGCCAAGGACTGAGCTTTGCGGTACCCCAGAGGTGACAGGAAGGGAAGCAGAGGTGGCATTTCTAATTCTGACAGATTGGGATCAGTCAAGCAGGTAGGACTGAAACCACCTGGTGGCTATGGCTGAGAGCCCTGCATGAGACAGCTTCAATAGCAGACGTGCATGGGAGACGGTGTCAAAGGCTTTAGCCATGTCAACAAAAATGGCTGAGGTGATTAGGCCCTTATCCATACCAGTGAGTATGGAGTCTGTGAGTCTTGGAAGGGAGGGAGGTGATGGTGGAGTGGGACTTCCTAAAGCCAGACTGGTAAGGGGGTGAAAAAGGAAGAAGAATCAAGATAGGAGGAGAAAGAACTAGTTTTTCTTGGATTTTGGCCAGGATAGGTAGCAGGGAAATTGGGTGGTAATTACCAGGAGCAGAAAGGATGCTACCTTTGGGAAGCGGGATGAATGTAGTATGTGTCCACTCAGTGGGGATAGTGGCAAGAGAGAAGAAAAGGTTGTAGAGGGATGCTAGGAGGACTGCGATGGCAGGAGTCAATAGGTAAAGCAGTTTGGAGTCAGGCCAATTGGGCATTTGCCCTTGTTGGGATTTAGGGCAAGTAGTTGTAGACCTCAGCAGGGATAATCTGGAAGAAAGCGAAGTGGATGCCTGCTGGGGGAATATTATTGGGGGATGGGATGGTGGTGGGGATTGGGGGGGCGTGAGGGTTAAGGGCACCCAAGAGTAATGAGATGCAATCCATAAAGAAGGAATTGAAATGAGAGGCAATGTTGAGGGGTCAGTAATCATGGAGCCACCAACACTGAGGACAGGGGTGGGGGGGGGGTTGTGAGTGAGGGACAAAAAGAGATTTAATCACCTTCCAAAATTTGGGAGGCTGGTTTAGGTTAGTTTTGAAAGTGTCACTGAAATAGTTTGCTGTTGCCCTGCATATCTGTCTAATGCAGGCATTTCGAATGGTGCAATACTTTTGTTTGTGCACCTGCGAGCCGGAGACCTTGAAAGTCTTCCAAGCTGCATCCCTGTCTTTGAGGAGTGTCAGGATGTCCGTAATGAACCATGGCAGGTGGGCACCCCTTACCCAAGCTGTTGGTTAACTAGGATCTGCGGCCTATCCTGTAGGTAGGGGAATGGGCAGACTAGATGGGCCTAGCGGTCCTTATCTGCCGTCAAAGTCTATGTTTCTATGTTTTGACAGGAGCACGTAAGTTCCGGACCATGATTAACCTGGTCTTAAAATACTCTCAGGCTGAATCAATAGAGGTGGCCCTTGGATTTAAGACCAGTCCAGCCCAGACAAGTCAAACAGGAGAGATGCAAGGTCCAGTGATTTGTAGGATCTAGTAAGGATGGTTCTGGGTGGGGTTGCTTTAGTATGATGGATTTTTCTAACTGAGTAGATCATATTACAATCACTTAAAGAGTCAGAGAGCATGCCAGAGGAGAGTATATGATGCTGGTGTGATGTAAGGGACCAGTCTAGGAGCGAGTGGCTGGAGGATTTGTGGTTGAGGCATGTGGGCTTGGTGATTAATTGGGCTAGGTTTTGTGTAGCCACCTGGTGCCGTACTCTGGAGCTGCTACTGGAAAGCCAGTTTGGGTTGAAATCACCAAGGATGTGCAACTCACCCCCTGTGGCCAGTTAGGTGATTGCATTCAGATGTTCCAGGATGGAGAGCGAGCTTGAATCAGGAGGCCAATAAGACCCGGCTACGAATATGAGACGGGTGCGGGCTAGGGAAAGTTTGATTAGTATGGTGTCAATGGAATGCGTGGGACTGGGCAGGAGGACTGATGTGAACTGAAGAGAGGAGTTGATGAACATGGCAATGCTACCCCCTTTTCTGGAGTCAGGGTGGTCTTGGCAAATAAGGGAGTAGCCCGGGATAGTCAATTCCACGTTAAGATTGTGTGGATTCAGCCAGGTTTCGGTAATGGTCAGTATGTCGGGTTTAAGTGAGAGGGCAATTGGTTGCAGCAGGATAATTTTGTTTAAAATGCTGCAAATATTTAGGTGCATGAGTGTAAGGCCACGGGGCAGTGAGAGACTGGGGGCAGGATTTGGACAGGGTGGTTTGGGGTGTGGGCCCGGGTTGTGTTCAACGACACTGACTAGCAGGAGCAGAATGGTTAGCAGGAAACTGCAGTTTGGGAAATGCCCATAGGGGTTTCCCACACAAGTGTGGTGACTGTACAGGTGCTGCTGGGGAGGCTAGAGCATGAACTTTTATGGCGAGTAAGGCAGCGTGGAAGGAGGGTAGGAAGACAGAAGGGCCAGGAATTAGAATTAATTGCAGGGGAGTAGGGGAAGGTTGTTTGGTTGAGGTGTGGTAGGGATGAGATGTGGAGGCTGGAGAGTGAAGTTGTGGCAGGCAAGGCTGCTTCTCTGGGTAAGAGGAAGGGGATATATATCGAAAGTAGAGGAGCAAGCAGTACAATTGCTACTATCCCTGCAGTATACATTTTGGGCATGTTCCTGAAAGGAGGAGGTCTCAGAGGTTGCTGCCTCTGGTGGTGGGAACCAATAATTGGCAAATGGAAAAATGGTCCGATAAGCTAAAGAGCTCACGTGACCGGCACTATAAGTTGCACAGATGACCAAAGGTGGTGGTGGGGGCGGCAGAGCGAAAACGGAGTTAGAACTCCTAGTGCCATTTTCCACCTCATTGTGTTGTGTACCTGCTTGCTTTCAGTGTGCTTCAGTTGCAGCTTTAGGGAGGGCCAAGACATGCTGACCCTCATGACCACCACAAGGAGCTGTGGGGGAACAAAGGAAAAAGTGCATGATTTAAAACAGGTACACTGTGGGCAGTGATTAGAACATGGGAGGGGCATGCTGAAAGGACAGACACAGAGAGAGTAAATGAATGGAATAAAGAAAATGTTGCCCCCCCCCAAACTGTCTGAAAGGTCCAGTGCCCAAATCAGCCCATCAGGGTACAAAAACCATCCTCCTCCTTCAACAGACAAGCAGGTCCAGTGTTCAGCTTGGTTTATAGGGGAATACAAACATCTGACCAACAACCTAACAGATCTGGTTCCAAAAATCTCATCTGGTTCCAAAAATCTCTTCCCTTCTAAGTATCTTACAAGTTTGCTGCCAAACCTGCCTAATCAAGCAATGGGTCCTATGCCCAACCTAGCTCATATATTAAGCCAAACTGAGACAAGGAGGAGCAGCAGCATCAAAGCAATGAACAAAAGGTGGAACAGTCAGGGTAGTAAAACACATAGCATCAAAGTGGTGAACAGAAGGTGGAATAGACAGGGTAGTAAAACAGTTTTTGCCATGTCCATCCACTCAGATCATAATGAGGGGCTCAAAAACCACAAGAGAGACTTGGGGCTGCTGCTGCTACCAACCTGTTTAAGGCATCTCTGCCTCATCCTACCCACACCCACAGTACACTAGTGTGAGAGACTAGACCAAAGGAGAGGACAATGGTGCACACTCCTGAAGCTGTAAGTGCCAGTGATCCTGGCTCCACCGCCTGACTTGCCCTCTCTCCCTGTCCCTGTACTCTGTTTCAGCTATGCACTCTAACATGCACATAGAGATCACACTGCCATCATGCTACAAGCCAGTATGCAGCACAGCAGAATGTCCCGTCCCCAATCTGACCTATCAGGGATTTAAAATAATTTGTCCCTTTCTCAGAACCACTTGATGGATCCAGTGCCCAACCTAGCTCATCAGGTAATAAAAAAATCTGGCCCCCTTCCCCAACTACATAATATGTCCTATGCCAAACATGATCAATTAGAGAATAAAACAAAGTGTTCCTCCTCCTCCTTCACCAAGTTATGGGATGAGTCCTAGACCAAACCTGGGCTGTCAAGGAATAAACAAAATTCTGCCCCCCCCCCCCCCACACACACACACACACTACCTGACAGGTCTGATGCCTAACCTGGCCCATCAGGGAATAAAAAACATCTGGCTTTCTCCTCCCAAATGACAGGTCTATGCCCAACCAAAATTATTATAGAATTAAAATAAAATAATGATATGAAGGGAGACTGTATGTGATTTGGGTGTTGAGGGATGAAATTAATTGCTTGGTTTTGGGTGGATTTGAACCACTGTGTTCAGTATAGGGAGAATTACTGGAAAGCTGTGCTGCTGCATCAATACCCTCCCTGTATACCAAAACAAAAACCAGCAAAACCGATGTTGGACGTGGTCCTCATGTAATTACAATTATAACAGTGAGACTGTAAGGCCTGCAACTAAGACAAACAAAGATAACAACATAGAAAAGCTAGACTAGCCTTGCTGGTACTAGTCAAACCTTGTTTTCATCTTTTTTTGTTATTACTGAACTGAAATATGGGATCTTGAAGTTTTTTTTATAAGTTCCAACTCCTATGCCATTCCCACCATGAAGAAGTTAAGAACCTGTATCTTGATGCGCTTCTGTGTTAATTACCTAATCAAAAACATGTGATAGCACCATCCTAATACTTTAACCATAAAAATCTAGTATGTATACTCAAAAGGTAACCTTAACAGAAGAGATTTTTAAACACTGCAAGTGGCAGCCATCTTTATCGACTTGAGTATGACTTGAGTCATTAATAAAAAAGTAGGTATACCAGCTGGTTTAAAAAAATCTGAAAAATGAAAAATTTAATCTAAGGATGCCACAAACATGTTTTAGCTAAAAAACAAAAAGTAGATGATGACATTTTTTCCTGACAAACAAAATACTGTTACTTTAAGCACCTCTCCTGGAGGATTGTGTCTTGGCCTTAGTGTCAGAAGTGATCATAATACAAGGCCACTCCACAATCTTCCACATCACGACACAACACGACAATCCCGCCCCCCCCAACCAAAAAAATCTGGCATTAGTGTGGGTGGGCTAGTCTTTGGGATGGCTAGTAAGGGAACATTACATGGTCACTGGTGAATGGCATCAGATGATGAATACCCATGTCGTTAGGCCCAATGATGCTGCCTATCTCTCCTTACCTCCTCCAGGAGGAAGGCAGGGTTACCAGCTTTACCCTAGCTGGACCCCATCACAAGGAGGGTTTCCTGTCACGTGTCTGGAGTTGAGGGTCTGACCCAGATTCTAGGGAGTGACTGGTGTGAATGAGCAGTAAGCAGCTTCTGTCACTTGAGCACAGCAGGAGCATGTAGGACTGCAGTGATACTGGAACCATAAAAAGTAACTACAAAAGAATGTGTTTATTCTTAGGTGGAACAACCACTAGTGTCTTCTGACTGCCTCCGAAAATAATATAATATGATATTTTTATAATGATTGAAGCTACATTTTGAAAGCTGTAAGATTTAAAGAGTTAGCATAGTTCTCTGGCGTTGCTACATGCATATACATGTCCATATAATATGTTGAAAATATGAGGACTTTAAAAATTCTTTGAACCATTTTATGTTTTCTTTATATCGATATGAAACATTTTCTGTTTTTTATATCAATATATGGGCATTTTAGTGATATAGTAATGCTGTATCTACCTAGCTGACTCCAAGCTTTTGTTTTCAAAAAATTAAGTCTTTAGCCCCAGTGGTTCCAAAGTTATCGCACTTTTTATGTTAAACTATTTATTGAAAATTTTACAAAGGTACAATCCACACAAGAGACAACACAGAGCAATAACAGGAAACAAAACCACAATTCATCTCTAAGAAACAGGAATATGAGGAACTTCACAGAATATTTAAAAACATACAAAAAAAATTAATTCAAGAATTTGTTATTAATTGGATAAGTGAAGCTAAGAGTGCTTCTTTAACTGAGCACAGACAGCAGCTATGTCAGGACTGTTTGGGGATGTGTCCTTAAGGGAAGGTTATCCTGGACACCTCGAAGCTAGTCATTTTAGTCAAAGGCCCCTGCTATATGGCAGTCAAATAAGTGGGTGCCCAGACCCACTGTAGCTTCTTTCCACTGGTCCCCCACTGTTCTAGTTCTGTTGCTTTGTAGAGAAACATGTCATCCTAGCCCCATCTGGAGGTGCATGAACTGCCAAGAACAGTGACCATATTTTACAGAAAATGTCAGCCTTCCCCAGTGCAAAGTGCGATAGTCACTCCATGGATGCTAGATGGCCCACTGCCAACAGACATTCATTGAAAGAGGGCACTTCTGTTATCCTCCATCTCGTTAAGAGGAGTATTTTGGCTGTAATAGTGACTGTAGTGGCCCATTCTTGAAGGGGGTGGTTTCTAGCTATTGGCATGCGAGAAATACCCAGCAGAATTATGGGTGGGTCAAAAGTTATTTTGGGAGGAACAACAGTACCGCAGAAATTTAACATTCTTTTGCAGAACCCAGAGATGGCTGCATACTCCCAAAGAATGTAAGAGAAAGAACCTATGAGCTTGTGTACCACCAAGATACAGTAATTCTGTGTTGAGGAGTTCTAGGGAATGTAGGGCATGGGGTGTTCTGTACCACCTATGTAGAAGCTGAATAAACTGAGAGTACTTGTGTCCCTACATGCCGGATGGGTATGATGCCAGGTAATTTTCCACTGCTGGTCATTAAAGGTCACTCCCAGTTTGTCCTGACATTGGTTCTGAATCTTAGCATCACTGTCATGAGCACCATCTCTGATGTTTTTTTTTGGTGTCAGTCATTCCTGTAAAAAGGGCTAGTCAGTATTCTGGAGGATGATATTCCCCACTCCATTTTGACTTTTGTGGCAAGGGGAAAAGCAGCGCTCTTAGTTGGAGGAATAGTCAGAGGTCATTTCTTGCATTAGGGAAGAGCTTCAACAGGGTGTCATAGGCATGGAGGTAAGGTTTTCCTGAGGGGCAAAGGTCCTGGACAAAGTGTGTGCTTGCTTGCTTCCATTTTCTCCCTGGAATGGACCATTTCCCTAACTTCAGAAAACTGTTGCCCCATAATGGTGCATATTAGAGTGGTAGATCAGGGAGGGTCAATGCAGTAGACACTTTACATAGATACATAGACAGTGTCGGCAGATAAGGGCCTATGGCCCATCCAGTCTGCCCATTTGAGCTTGTAAGTTCAGTTTATATTTTCCTAGAAGTCTGTTGCCCCTTACCCCGGACCTCCAGAATTCCTTTTTGTCTATCCCATGCATTCTTAAATCCCGTGATTGTTTCAGCCCCCACCACTTCCTCTGGCAGGGTGTTCCACTTGTCCACCACCCATTCTGTGAAGAAATTCTTCCTCATGTTTCCTCTGAATCGTCTCTCCTCCAACCTCATCCCATGCCCTCTAGTCCTGGAACATCTTTTTCGCTTAAAAATAGTGTATTTCTGCACCCTGTTCCTCCCTGTGAGATACTTGTATGTCTCTATCATATCCCCTCTCTCCCTCCTCTCCTCCAGGGAGTACATGTTCAGTTCCTTCAACCTGTCTTCATAGGACTTGTGATGCAATCCATGCACCATCTTTGTTGCCCTCCTCTGAACCTTCTCTACCCTGTCTATGTCCTTACGTAGGTATGGTCTCCAGAACTGTACACTGTACTCCAGGTGGGGCCTCACTAGTGTCTTGTATAGCGGAATTATGACCTCCCTTTCCTACTGGTGATGCCCCTGCTCATACATCCCAGCATCCTATTTGCTTTACCTGCTGCCTTGTCACACTGTTTCCCTACCTTGAGGTCATCAGAGATGATAACCCCAAGATCCCTTTCCTGCTTGGTGCATGCTATATCCTCACCCCCAACTGATATATTGTGCCAGGGTTTTTGTGCCCCATATGCATTATCTAGCACTTCTTTGCATTGAATTTCAACTGCCAAACCCCTGACCATTCTTCAAGTTTCTGCAGGTCCCTTCTCATTCTGTCTACACCCTCTGGTGTGTCTACTCTGTTACAGAGCTTTGTGTCATCAGTGAACAGTGAAATTCTGCCTTCTAGGTCCTGTGCAATGTCACTGATGAAGATGTTGAATAGGACCGGTCCCAGCACTGATCCCTGTGGTACCCCACTGGTCACTCTTCCCTCTGTGGAGTGACAACCATTTACCACCACCCTCTGTGTCCTGCCACCCAGCCAGTTACCTACCCACCACACTACTGTCCTGCCCACACCCATATTCCCCAGTTTGTGTAATAGTCTTCTATGTGGCACAGTGTTGAAGGCCTTGCTGAAGTCCAAATAGGCCATGTCCACTGCCCTTCCCTGATCCACCTCCCTAGTCACCCAGTCAAAAAATTCAACGAGGTTGGTCTGACATGACCTCCCCCTAGTGAAACCATGCTGCCTTGGGTCCTGTAGTCCATTGACAGCCAGATGTTCCACCAATCTCTCCTTCAGTAGTGCTTCCATGATCTTCCCCACTACCGGTGAGGCTGACTGGTCTGTAGTTCTCTGCTTCCTCTTTGTTCCTGCTTTTGTATAGGGGACTACATTTGCTGTCCTCCAGTCTTTGGGTACTTCCCTGTTTCCAGTGATTGGCTAAACAGGATAGCAGAGGTTCAGCCACCACCTCTCTTAGTTCTTTAAGGACCTGGGTGCACTCCATCTGGCCCCATTGCTTTATCAACTCTTATTACTTCCAGTTCCTTCAGGACCCTTTCTCCTGTAAAGGGACTTGTGTCCATTTCTGCACCATTCTCACCCCTTGTACTCCCTTCAGACCAATTACCTACTCTTCTTCAGTAAGACTGAGCAGAAATACCTGTTCAATATGTCAGCTTTACTGTTGTCATCCTCCATGCGCCCCATCCTCCCCTTCAGTCTCACTATCCCTCCTTTGTTTTTTTTTCCACTTATGTACCTGTAAAGGTTTGTCCCCTCACCCACTGATTTTGCAATGTGTTCTTCTGTCTGAGCTTTGCTTCCCTAACTGACCTCCCTGCCTCCCTTTGCTTCTCCTGGTACTTCTCCCTATCCCTTCTGCCTGTGTCTTTTGTATTGCCTGAATGCAATCTTTTGGCTTTCACTTTCTTTGCTACCTCTTTGGAAAACCATAATGGTCTCCTCTTCCTTTTGCTAACCTGCTTAATGCATAATTCTGTTGTTCTTGTAATCCCCATTTTAAATACTGCCCACTGTTCCTCAACTCCTGATTCCTGTTCCATTCCCCTTAATGCCTCTTTCAAGTATCTCCCCATTTTCCCAAAGTCTGCCCCCCTAAAATCCAGGATACGTGTTTTTGTGTGGTTTGGTTCTGCTCTTTCTGCGATTTCAAACCACAATGACTAGTGGTCACTGTTCCCCAGGTACTCCACCACTGTTACCCCCATCACACTGTCCCTGTTTGTGAGCACAAGGTCCAGTATTGCCTTCTGCCGAGTTGGTTCCATGACCAGTTGCTTGAGGAAGGCACCCTGAAGGGAGTCCAGGATAAATCTGCTCCTAGTTGATGCTGCTGCTGGGATGCTCCAGTCCACGTCTGGAATATTGAAGTCTCCAACCAGCACTAGCTCACCCTTGTCTGCCATCCTTTGGATGGCTAGCATCAGCTCCCTATCTGTTTTTCCTCCTGGGCTGGTGGTCTATAGACCACACCTGTGCGGATGGCTGTTCCCATTTTCCTTTCCAGCTTAACCCACAGTATCTCTCCCCATTTTGTTCCTCCTGGATCTCTGTGGCCCTTATGTCATTTTTCATACAGTGCCACTCCTCCTCCCTTCCTGCCTGCTCTGTCTCTTCTGAATATGTTGTAGCCAGGTATGGCCATCTCCTAGTCATGGTTATCATTACACCAGGTTTCAGTGATGGCCACAATGTCCAGGTCTGACTGCACCATTACAGCCTCCAGATCTTCCATCTTGTTGCTAAGGCTCCTGGCATTTGCACACATAGCTTTCCATGATTTGACCTCCCTAGACTGTTTCACTGTTCTACTCCAGCCTCTTCCTTGGTTGTCCTTTATCCCTGGTTCTCCTTGCTGTCTGCCTTCTGCTGAATTTTGCCCTTTTCTGCCTATCCACCTCTTGGGCACTAATCTCCATCTTTTGCACACTGCTTTGCAGAGATAGCCCTCCTCTGGTTCACTGGTTCCACTAGGCTGTGGGGGTGAGCAAGTTGGTACCCTCCTTGCTGGCCTGCCACCCCCCTTTGTTAGTTTAAATACTTGTCAATGTAGCATTTAAACTTATCATTGAGTGCTTGGATTCCCCTCCAGGATGGATGCAGGCTGTCAGGCTTGAACAAACCTCCATCCCTCCAGGTGGGTCCCCAGTCACCAATGAATCCAAACCCTTCCTCAGAGCACCAGTTTTTCAACCATGAGTTAAAGTTCCTGGTGCATGCACTCCTATGCTCTCCCTTGCCTCTCACAGGTAGTACTTCTGAGAAAGTGACAGAAGTAGCTACTTGCTTGAGACCCCTCCCCAATTTCCTAAACAAATAAACCAATAAACCAATATTTATATGAAACTGAAAGTGTGGGATGGCCTGTGACTAGTTTATATTTGTTATATAACACCACTTATGGAGATAGCCCATTAAAGGTATGCCCCTCCATAGCTACCCACAGGAAGATATTGAGAGTAGGTTGGGTGAACTATTTAATCATTTAAGCCAACACAAAGCAGCATGGTAGCATGGGACGTTAGGTAGATCCCACCCCCCCTTCCCAACCAGTGCCATCTCAGTTTGGCTCTACTGAGACTGGGATAGTTACCCTCCCAGAAGAAGGAGCCAATTAGAGTGTCCAGTTTACAGAATTAGATGCTGGGGATTTTGATGGGAAGATGGGAGAGTAGGTGAAGTACTTTGGGGGCTAGTACCATTTTGCCCATCAAGGTCAGGTGTAGGAGTTCCCTTCTCTGTAGGTCCATTGTCAACAGAGTCCATCAGGGGTGCAAAGTTAGCCTTACACATATCATGAAGTCTGGTGGTAAGCCTGATTCCTAGGTATGTAATCCCTGCCTCATACCATTGCCAGGGGCCACCTGCCAGGGTCTGCTGGGTGCAGTGCAAGTTAAATGGAAACACCTCCAATTTGTGGTTGATGTGGAAGCCAGAGAATTGTGAGAAGTCTGACAACAGATTCTGAAGGAGAGTGATAGAAGTTGGGACATCAGCCAATATGATAAGGATGTCATCTGCATATCGTAGGGGTCTGTGGTCCTCATCCCTCACCTTTATACCAGTTATTTGGAAATGTGTTCTTAAAGAGCTACTGATACCTTATGGAAAACTTTGAAAAACATAATAAGTGGGTACAATTCAGCTTGCATTCCATATACAGTATATTCTATATATTTCTCTTTCCTATATTTATTACTGAATACATTTGCATGCTTCATCTGCCTCTGTAGCTTACTCCCTTCAAGTCGTAATTCTCTGTTGTGACATCACAGTCTGTTGCCATGAGAGAAACCGTGCTGTCACAAGCAGTACATTATGACCTCAGGTAGGGAGAAAGCAATAGGAATAGATTAATTGTTCAGGAGCAAAGACCCTGTTTTCATGCAAATGACCTCAATAATAAATAATGGGGGGGAGGAATACAGAAACAATGTAAAATACAAGCTGAACAGTATCTAAATATTATGTTTTGTTAAAGTTCTCCTGAAGGTGTCAGCTGCTCTTTAAGGCAATTGCCAGAGTTTCAATAGCAAGAAGGAAGAGCACGGAGGATAGAGGACAACCCTGCCTGCCACCCCTGTGGAGAGGGAAGTAATTGGAAAGTGCACTGCTAGTGAGTACCCTAGCACTAGGCAGGTGGTGTAGACTTTGTACTGCATGGACGAAGGCAGGGCCAAGCCCCATGTGATGTATAAACTCAAAGAGGTAGTACCACTCTATGGCGATGAATGCTTTTTGAAAACAATTGCTAAGGCAGCAGATGTGTGTACCAGATGCAGTAGGTTCAGTTCTAATCTCCCTGCTAAAATTTCTGCCAGGAATTTTCTATCTGTATTAAGCAAAAAAATTGGGCAAGCTGGCCCATCAGCACGACGATTGGATTTCCGCGTGTGATGCATTCAACCCGGGTTCGGCAGCGGACTCGGGTAGGCTAAGGGCATGCCTGGGGAGAAGGCTTGAACATCCCAGGGACTGCTCACTTTCTGGGGGAAGGGACAAGATCTGCAGCTTGTCTGACCCCAGGGGAGGCCCAAGCTACAGTAAGTTGGCAGGACAGACCAATGGGGAGCTGTATGGTGGAAGACTGTGATAACGGCCTCTAACATTGTCTGTGGAAGCTTGCTTGCTCCAAGGAGTCTTGGAAGATGCTTAACAGCAGAGGGGCTACCTCCTCAAACATCCCCATATAAAGGTCTATAGGAAGCCCAGCTATCCCCAGTGATTTTCTTTTATTCATTGCCAGAGCTGCTGTTTTGACCTCTGCTAGGGAGAAAGGAGCTTCTAACTGAATAAGAAGCTCAGGAGTACCTGAGGGAGGGGGATGCTTTTTAGAGAACTTTGGATCCTATCCTGTGAAGGAGAGGATGGAGAGGAATACAGTTTTAGATAGAAATGTATCATAATCTGGTTAAGAACTTTGGGAGAAGGGTGCAGGGTCCCTGCCTGGTCCCACAGCCCCAGGATGTGCATCTCCGCCTACTGTTTTTGGAGCCTGTAGGATAACAACTTACTGATTCTCTCCCTTACCTCCCCAAATCAGTTATGGAATCTGAGTAAAGAAAGCTAAGCTGTGTGTGAGTAGAACTGGTTTAGGCCATCACACAGTTGGAGGACTTGACAGGGGTTAGATTTGGGTTCTACCTTAGGTTACTCCTCCACTGCAGCTAATTGTGATTCAAGTGTTTTGAACTTTGCCTCCAGCTTTTTTTCTTCTGTTTGTCACATATCCACAACCCTTCCTCTGAAGAAAGCCTTCCAAGACTCTCACAAAATGGAATGGGACACCTTTCCATTTTCATTATGAGGCCAAAAGTCTTGCAGCTCAGCTTTTGCCCAAGGGAGGAATTGGCGGTCCTTCAAAAGGAGAGGGCTGAGTCTCCAAGATGCTGATCTTGTGGCTGGGGGCCCCCACAAGATATCGAGGGAGAGAGGGGCAAGATCAAAATTACCAAAGGGTGGATCTGGGTGTCAAACAGTGTTTGGGTCACCTGTGGTGAGGAACAGGAATAAGACTGGTGTCATCAGGTGACAGCAGGCATGTAGGGAACACTGATGGTCTGTTAAGGTAATGTAGACTACCTGCGTACTGGCTGCTGTCTGTTTAAAAGGGTGTACTCTCAGTGGAATAGGGGTAAACGATGGTGTAGGGTAGAGGGAGTAAGACCTACAAAGGTCAAACTAAGTGCAACTGAAACACACAGTAAGGTGGGAACAGAGACAACACCCTATCTAGGGTAGGGGCGAAAGTGAGGATGAAGTCAACTATCCTGAATTACCAAGGGATAAAAAAGGGGGGGGACTGAAGAGATGCCCTATTTAGGGTAAGGGGCGAACACAATCTCTGAATTGGAAAGATAAAAGGAGGCCAAGAAGTGGTTTAGTGATGAGGGAAGCCTACAGGCAAGGAAGTAAAATCTCAGAAGGATAAACAAGTCATCAGGCAGGGACTGGTACAGTGTAATGGATGTGGGGCCACAATCTTCAGAGACACGTTCTGGAAACTGAAGTGCTGCCCCATATGCATGCACCTCTCTTGGCTGAAAGCAGAGGTTGCTGGACTCTGAGCTGAACTGGCACAAATACAAGGCACCATCTGCCTCACCCAGGGGCCACCTAGTTTGCTGTCAATCCATCAAAGGATGCCATCAAGGAGGCAGAGCAGGTGCATCTTGGTGGGCTCTGAGAGGGTGGGGGAGGAAGGAGGGAGAGCACCCCTCAGACCTTACCACTGCACAATTCCTTCACCATTCTGGTGGGATGGGGAAGCCCAGAGGAGGCACCTGAGGCAGGAGTAAGACAGGAGGTGGGGGTCCTCAAGGGAGAAAGCCGCAAAAAGGGTGGGAGAGGTCCCCCAGCCAAGTAGGAGGCATTTGCTGGCTGGAGATTCCATAGTCAGGGGGACCGAGTTGGGGCAGGGGAAGGAATGGACAGGGTAGTACACTGCATTCCAGGTGCTTCGGTGGGGAGGACTGGGGGGGAAGATCTTAGAAATTGCTAGGAAAGAGGAGGTATGGAGGGAGTTTAATGTTGTTATCCACCTGGCGATGAATCACCTTGCAAGAGAAGCTGTAAGGATAGTGCAGGATAAGTTTAGGGAACTGGGGAAGAGCTTGAAGGAGGTAGGTTGCACAGTGTTCTTCATTGAGTTTGTACCTGTACACATTTGGGGGAAGATTAGGGAACTCAACACCAGATCCTTCAACAAGTGGTTGAAATCATGGTGCAGGGAGGAGGGTTTTGACTGCACTGGGGACTGGGGCACCAATACAAGGGAGACATCCTCCATCCATCCAGGAAGGGAACGGCAGCCCTAGGTTGAAGGTTTAAATGCTGCTTTGATGAACATTTAAACTTGGCAAGGGGGAGGCAGAAACACTAAGTGGGGTAGAGATTGCCCACCCCAAGACCAGTACAACAGGGAAGGTTAACTCGAGGAGAAGACAATCCCCAGAGGCTTGGCAGAAGCAAAGAGAAGGGCAGTACAGGGCAGGCAATTCTGGAGGAGTAACTTCAGTAGAAAGACAGGGGAAGGAGGGAAGGCAGGAAGACAATGTAACAGAGGAGGGCAGGACTTGGGCAAGGGGGGAAACAGGAAGGGAAGCCAGGTTAGAGGGAGAGAGAGAGACCAAAAGAATGGAGAGCCATGTGTGCCAGCACAAGGGGTCTGGGAAACAAAATTCCTGACCTTGAGGTAATCAATGTAGAGGCAGACCTGGATCTTGTGGCCTTAACGGAGTCATGGTGCATGGACAACCACAGCTGGGATGTGGCCATCCCAGGCTACACCATGTTCCAGAAGAACAGGTCAGAGAGGAAAGGCAGAGGGACTGTTTTATATGTGAAGGGGAGTATAAGGGCCACTGAGATAACAACGAAGAAGAAATGGAGGGCCTGAATTTACAACATAGATCTAAATATAACAAGAGGACATGATAAATTCTGGCGCAAAATTTTAAAACAGAGAAAACAAAAAAAATACTTCACCCAGACAGTGGTGGGTATATATGGAATGGTCTGCCAGAAGAGATAGTGGGAAGTAGTAGTATTAACATCTTCAAGCACAATCCAGACAAATGTTTATCAGTAAAGGGACTCGAACAGTACTACTGTAACTGAAACGGGCATATATGGGCATATGCCTTCTGCTGTCTCATCAAATCATAAGTCGAAGAGATACAAGGGCAACAGAGGAACAATGAAGGCCTGCAGGTACTATGGGTCAGCCTAGAGATGGGGAAGGGGCAGTTATCTGCACCGGGTAGTTGACAGAACCCTGATGGGGGATTTTGACAGAGTCCTGAGGAAAGACATTAGCAAAATGTCCAGCAAGGGGAAGTTTTGATAATGGGGACTTTAATCTGTCAGATGTAGATTAGGCGTTCTTGCCCCAATTACGATAAACAATTTGACTCCTTACAAGGGCATTTCTAGGGCAGCTCATTTCTGAACCCACTAGGGATGGGGCTGTGCTGTACCTGGTACGTATCAAACAGAGACGGCATTTCTTGACATTACAGTGGGTAGTCCCTTAGGTACAAGTGATCACCATACTGTGTGGTTTGGCATACAGATGGTACAGAAAAACACACACACACACACACACACACACACACACACACACACACACTAAGATGAGGGTCTGGACTTCAGGAAGGCAGATTTTAAAGAAATGGGAAACTGCCTCAGAGAATGCCTCTGGAGAGGGCAGAGGGGGAGTGGAGGCTCAATGAAGGATTTTTTTTTTAATTCAACAAACTTTATTAATTCAAAATGGTATAAACAAGTGACAGGTATGATAAGACATGTTACCTGAACAACCCTCCCTTCCCTACCCTGATGAATTGTCCTCAGTACACAGGATTGAGCTATAAACCTACAATTATGTTTGTAATGGTAGAGGTAGCAAGAATTATTTGAGTCCATCTACTTCAGATAGTATGTTGTGTGTGCAGTTTGCCCCATTTCTTATCAAAAAGGGCTGGTTTATGAAGAATACTGGTGATCATATGCTCAGTCCTTAAGCTGAACAGCAGTAATTCCTGGTAGAAGAGAGGGGCCTGATCCAGCCAGTGCCTAAGCACCATTTTTTTCACTGCCATCAGCATTATGGAGATGTGATACCGTTTTTCTTTCACCAGAATAGAGCTATAATCACCCAAGATGCATATTTCTGGTGTGAAAAGCCCCGCAAGCCCCAGTAATGGGTCTGCTTTAGTTTCAATAAGACCCCAAAGAGATGCAACCTTAGTGCAAGACCAGAAAATGTGTAAGAGGGAACCTACTCCCTGGCCACATCTGTTACAGGTGCTTGAGGGGGCTTTGCCTATTCTAGCAAGTTTTACAGGTGTGTAATAAAGGTTATGTAGGATATGAAATTGGATAAGTCTGAGCCTATCCTGAGAAGTTGAGATGTATAAGTTCCTCCATATGGTGCTCCAGTTAAAAAAAAGAGGAGGGGAGGAGGCTGTCCCAGACTGCTGGCTGGCCCACTCCATTCGGGGAAAGCTTAGGGAGGATTAAGGAGTAGATACCCAAGACTCCATGAGGCTGGAAGGCCAACTCTTTCAGCAAGCTGAGGAATTCCGGATTGATCAGTGTACCATGGAGTGGGTCCTAACAATTGTAAGAGAAGATGTCTTAGTTGGAAAATCTTAAATATAGAAGAAGAGCCTAGCTGAAATTTTTGTAAGATAGAGAGTGAAGAGAGTAAACCACCCTGTGAGACTAAATCTGCAGCTACAGCATTGGATGACTGTGGCAGCCTGTGGTAGGGATCACGTGTCCACCAGTTTTCAAGCTGTGGTTGTAAAAAAGAGTTTGGGAGATATCTTTGGCTGGTTGATATTTAAGGGCAACACAGAACTGGGAGTATACCTTTACAGAAATGCCAATCACTGAATCTTTCAGTAAGGGTGGTAAAGAACTCCAAGGTGTAAAAAAGAGGGATGACCCAGTTAGGCTGATCTTCTTTATTAGATCAATCTCTAACTTACGCCAAATAGGTACATATTCTGGGGCTTGGTTAGCCTGGGGAGAGGGATATCCATTTAAAACATTTATGAAGGTGACTCGCCCAGTAATAGAACAAGAAATTGGGTAGTTTGAGCCTTCCTAATGTTCTACGTAGAGAAAGCTTCTTATAAGACCTTCTAGGAGTTTTGTCCAGCCAGATAAATCTAGTGATGAGAGCATGTGTGCGCTTGAAAAGGGAGATGGGTAACCAGAGATCCAGCATGTTAAAAGGGTAGAATAATCTCGGGAGAACATTCATCTTGATTATATTAATTCTGCCCCTAAAGGAGAGAGGAAGTGATTTCCATCTGGTTACGTCTTGTTGAATACCAGTAATTAAATCTTCTAAGTTATGCTTCTCCATAATGGAGATGTCCCGAGACAAATAGATACTCAAGCACTTAATGTAATGGGGGGCCCAGCGCTTGCCAAAGTGAGCAATATCTAAGTTAAAGGTGTGACGGTTGAGAGGTAGTATTTCGGTTTTATCTAGGTTAAGTTTATAATCTGAAAGAGACCCAAACCTTTTGATGATAGTTAAGACTTCAGATATTGAGTTTGTTGGTTGTGAGAGGTGTAGTAATAAATCATTTGCATATACTGATAAGAGTCTGAACCGTTTCACCTATTGGAATTCCAGTTGTGCTAGGGGAGAATTTAATTTGGCTAATTAACTCATTCAGCCACATTAAAGACTCTAAGTAGAGATTGAAAAGCAGGGGAGATAGTGGACAACCTTGGCATGTACCAGTAAATAGACGAAAATTGGAGGAAAAGACTCCATTGCAATAGATTTTTGCAGTAGGTGAAGAATATTTTATTCGGATCCAGCACAGGAAGGGTTGGGGGAAGCCAAATTTCTATAAAGTGGTTAGGAGGAAAGACCAGTCCACTCGATTGAAAACTTTCTCTGCATCTAGGAACACCAGAACCATGGGAGAGGTGGAGTCCCTAGTGCCCGAGAAAATGTGTACTAACTTACGTAAATGGTCAGAGGAAGAATGAGCAGGGACAAAGCCAACCTGCTCTGGACTGAGGAGACCGGATCACACACTATTAATCATAGAGGCCAGAACTTTAGTCAGAATCTTAAGGTCGTAGTTTAATAACGAAATAGGCCGATGACTAGAAACCTGATTGGAGGGTTTACCCGGTTTCAGTAAGAGAACTATCAAGGCTTCTAGGATTGTTGGGTTGAGGGTATCAGTTTTGAACATATACTGGAAAAAGTGGAGAAGTAAAGGAGAAATTTCTTTTGAGAACATTCTATAAAAATTGCAGGAGAAGCCATCAGGGCCTGGGGTCTTATCAAGGGCAAGACCCTTGATTGTGGAGAGGATTTCTGAGATTCAGATAGGCTGAGGCAGAAGAGCCTGTTGTTAATCTGACAGTCGGGGTAGGGGGATTGTGTCCAAGTAAACAATTATTTCTTCCCTAGATGGTTGTGGGTTTCTGGGCCCATAGAGGTCTTTATAGTAGATTTCGAACTCTTTCGCTATGTCTCTTGGTAATGTTTTGACAAGGCTATCATCCGATAAAATAACCAGAATTATTCTAGAGGCCTCACATTTCTTCAAACGTAGGGCCAAGAGACTACCTGCTTTTTCACCTTGTTCAATGTATTTCTATTGGGTTTTTAGGATTGCATATTTGGCTTTCTCCCTCAGCAAATCAGCATACTTGTCTCTGAGACACATAAGGTCCTTCAGTGCCTCCGCAGGGGAAGAGGGAGAAATGGATTTTCTAACTCCATAATTCGGTGTAGGAGGTTATTTGCCTCTTGCTCACTTTTTTTTTTTTTTTTCTGCATTTGGAGGCAAGACAAATAAGTTCTCCACTAAGGAGACCAGTGGAGGAAAATTAAGGAGGGTATAGCTCAGGCAATGGTATGTTGTTTAAATGAAGTGAGCATGTGAAAGAGAAGGAAGAGGCCACTATGATTCTCTAAGGAGGTGGCAAAGTCAGTGAAGGAGATGAAAACAACATTTAGAAAGTACAAGGAGACCCAGAAGGATGAAGACAGGGAGGTACTGTATATCTGGCAAAACAAAGAAAGAAAGGAGGGTGAGGGCAGCTAAAGCACTAATTGACGAGAGGATCGCTAAGGATATAAAAAAGGGGACAAGAACTTCTTCAGGTATGTGGGGGGAAGAAGACAACAGGAGGAATAGTAAGAATCAGAAGGGCAAGGAAGACTGTGCAGAGGAAGATCAAGAGAAAGCAGAAATACTAAGTGATTACTTTTGCTCAGCCTTCATGGTAGTCAGTGGGGGCATGGACGAGCATGCTGCAGTTAGCAACAAGGAGGGGAAGGCACAAGTCCATTCTCAGTGAAGAGGATTCAGAAGGTACTGGAAGTCTTAAAGAAGTAGAACAAGGCAATGGGATAGGATGGGATTCATCCAAGGGTCCCAAGGAACTGAACACAGTGCTGACTGTCTCTCTGGTAGTGCATTTTAGTATCTCAGTGGATATGGAGGACATTCCAGAGGGCCGATGGGGTCCCTCTGCACAAAAGCAGCAGTAAGGAGGATGCTAGCAACTAAAGACTAGTCAGTCTCACATCAGTGGTGGGGAAGTTTATTGAGGCTCTACTGAAGGAGAGGCTTGTGGAGTACCTGGAGGCAAAAGGTCTGCAGAACCACTGGCAGCATGGTTTTGCAGGAGGGAGGTCATGTCAAACTAATCTCATAGATTTCTTTAACTGTGTTACCAGGGAGGTGAATTGAGGAAGAGCAGTGGAGTGGCCTATCTAGACTTAAGGCTTTCAACACTGTGCTGCTCAGGAGGCTAGTTAAACTAAGCAGGCCTGAGGTGGAGGAGAAAGTGACAAGCTGAGTATCAAACTGGTTAAGAGATAGAAGGCAAGTGGTGGTGGTAAATGGTAGCCACTCAGGTGATAGGAAAGTGACTAGTGGGGTGCCACAGGGTTTGGTGCTGGGACCAGCCCTATTCAATGTCTTCATCAGCGACATTGCAGAGGAGCTTAAAGGGACACTGTCAACCTGTTTTTCATCATATTATTTCTAGTTAAAAAACACAGGTTACTCACCTGTAATAGTAGTTCTAGGAGTTTTATATGATGTTCATCCACACTTACTGGCAGTTGCCTTTCCTTTTAAGACTTGCTAGAAAGGTCTTCAAGCTGGCTCCTCCCACCCACCTGGGTAGTAACTCCCTCAGCTCTGCCCCATGATGTCAGATCTTGCCCGCTGGAAGTGGAGTGTGAGCACCAAAGCTGGAGAGGTTGGGTGGGTCAATGTGGATGAACATCATATACCACTTCTAGAACTACTGTTATGGATGAGTAACCTTTATTTCTAGGAACATGGATATGATGTTCTATCCACACTTACTGGCAGACTCCTAGCACTTCTCTGGGAGGTGGGAGGCAAGGCACTCACACCCTACTTAGAAAACAGAAATTGGAGAACTGAGGCCCCAAAACCAGCTTCCCGACATGACTCGAGGTCAATGTGGTAATGGGAAATGAAGGTGTGTGCTGACTTTCAGGTAGCAGCCCTGCAGATTTCCTGGATAGAGACATCCCCAGAAGCAGCCACCGATGCAGCAGTATGGCGGGTGGAATGAGCCCTTAGCCCTCCAAGAGGCTCCCTACCTGCCAACCTATAGCTGAGATCAATGCAGGATGTGATCCACCTGTCAATCGTCCGGTTGACTACAGGTCTGCCAGGTGCGGCTTCAGTGTAGGTGACAAACGGCTGGCAAACATCTCTCCAGACTCCAGACATGCACTCTTTATAATAAGTGAGCGCTTACCTCAGGTCCAAAATATCGAGGCTGTGTTTGGCCTCTGAGGTGTGATTCAGGAAGAATACCGGAAGTGTCATCACCTGATTCAGGTGAAACTCTGACACAACCTTCGGGAGGAACTTCAGGTTGGGGTGCAGGACAACCTTGTCCCTGTGGAAGACTAAGAAAGGAGAATTCACCAAGAGCACCTGGAGCTCACTGATCCTTCTGGCTGACATGATAGCCATGAGAAAGACCTCTTCCATGATAGGTGAGACATGTCACACACCTCCGCATCTGTTCGAATGGCTTGCTTATGAGCTTTGTCAAAACCAGCAATGAGTCCCATGGTGGTGATGGTTCACTCACCGGAAGGGAAATGTGATCTAAGCCTTTGAAAAAGCATCAGACCACCTTCTCCTGTGCCACTGACTGCTGACCAGACCATGCCTGGTAAGCAGAGATGGCTGCCAGGTGCACCTTAAGGGTCATTGACCGAAGTCCCCCTTGGAAAAGAGACCACAGATAGTCCAAACTGCAAGCTACTAGACAGGATGAAGGGTCCAAACTCTTGCCCTGACACCAAATGAAGAATCTCTCCCATTTGAAGGCACAGCATTTTCTGATCGATTCCTTTCTAGATGCCTTGACTACAGTAAGTACATCTTCAGAGAGACCCAAAGCCTGGGACTCTAGCCGCTCAGGAACCAGGCTATCAAGGTGCAGGGATTGAAGGTCTGGGTACAGTACCTTCCCCTGATTAATGGACAGCAGGTCTGAGCATGTGGAAAGATGCCTCAGGAGCCTATTGCTGAGGCTGAGGAGATTGGGGTACCAAAACTGGCAGGGCCAGTCTGGAGCCACCAGGATCACCCATGCTTTTCCTTCCCGACCTTGAGCAACACTTTGTGGATCAAGGGAAGTGGAGAGAAGGCATAGAAGAGTCCTGGGGTCCATAGCCTTGAGAAGGTATCCCCCTGCAGTGAGCCCTGCTGGGGGGGGGGCAGGCACAAGACAGCCTCAGCTTTGCATTCTTCCTGGAGGCAAGGCCCTAGAATTCTTGACCATGAATTTTGTGCAGAACTTGCAATCTACCACAGAACTTCTCTGTGCCTGAATTCACTCTTCTTGGTGATTTTTTATTATTATTTCTGTTTATACATAGAATCTGGTTCCCTTCTCCTCTTTTTATATCCAAAACCCCCCTATATGTTCAGAATATGATGTTATCATTGCTATAACATCATACATTAGCTAATGAAATGGCTGCATTCTGCAGTAGAAATGAACAGTCACTTATCTGCCACAGCTCCCACTGCCAGAGATGGTGGCACAGCACATCATGCATGGTGAAATTTGCTCAACCTGCACTACAGCCTAATACAATTTTCAGTCTTACATTGTTGCACTGTGGCCAACTTAAACAAAACCTGTCAATAGCACAGGCATGTTAAGTCCATACCTCACTTTGTACAAACCTATTTGTGCCTTTAAGGTATAGAGACGCTATCTGAAATAAGTAACTGGTAAAATGAATTTAACTGTCTAAATTTTTAAGAAAAATAAAGTAATTATGCCCAGAAAAGTGAAATATAATAATGGGTAGACCTGTTGAAAGAATAGACCTGTTAAATGAATAATTGCACTGTATGCATTTTTGCCAGGGTTATTGATTACATATTGTCATTGGTTGATAGAATCACTTAAAAGTTATTGAAAAATGCTGTGTGCAGGGACAGCTGTTGGGCCAGAGGGTAGCATGCTGTGTTTCCATGCCAGCAATTTAGGTTCAGAGATTTGCTCTGGGAGCTGGCTGGGCAGCACAAGGATTGGTGGAACACATCACTGCTCGGAGCCTGGGAAGGTATGGTGCAGTGTTCTGTCACATGGTGGACACATTGTGATGGGCCGGAGAACTCTATCTCACAATTGGTTCTCATGCATGTCATGGCCTGATGGTGCTATGCAGTGTGTCAGGGACAGCAGGTTGACATGAAAAACGAGTTTTGCAATGACTCCTCTATTCCATTTCCAATGGGACCTGTATGAATGAGGATGCAAATTCATGGAAATTAAAAAAAATATATATACATACACACACACATATACAGTATCTCTGTCTCTCTCACCACACACACATGCATATTTGTATGCATGTTACAGATTGCATATAAATATATAAGTGATACACAGTGGGAACCTCATGACTGGTGTAGAAAAGCACATACAAATATATAAGTGATTGACAGTGGAAACCTCATTAGTGGGATAGATAGCATGCATATAGAAATACCTTATTTATCACATAAGATCCCCTCTGCATATGTCATTTATGCAACAGGCTAGGACCTTAAGGGAGAGACATTTGTTTTGCCTTTTTAGGCATAAAATTATTTTTATAAGTCTGTTATTTTTTGAACTAGTGTTACTGTGCTTTCCACTATCCTGATTGCTATAACTACTGCCATGAAAGTGAAGTCAGGATGACAAGCTGACACTGTGATGTGGTAGTTTGTTAGTGCCGCAGAACTTCCGCAGAAATTACAAACCACCGCCGCAGAAGTTCTGCGGCAAATGGTGGTCTTGCCACAGAACTTGGTCCCACTGTGCCACAGAAAAGTAGGGGCCCTGCCTGGAGGTGTACAGGTCCACCTGAGGGGTCCCCCACTGGGAGAACAGACTGTGAACTACCTCCAGATGGAGGGACCACTCGTGAGGTGCCTCACCCACCCGCCTGAGGGCATCTGCCAGCTTGTTGAAGGCTCCTGCAACATGGATGGCTAAAAGATCTGCCTCCAGACTGTGCATGAGGGTCCAGATGTGGACAGCTTCCTTGCACAGAGGCAAGGAGTGCATCGCCCCCGCTTGCTGAGGTAGTTACATGGTCGTGGTGTTGTCAGTCTGGACTTGAACTACTTGACCCTGAACAAAAGGAGCAAATGCAGTCAGTGCCAGCTGAACTGCTTGGAACTCCAGCAGGTTGATGTGACATTGGAACTTCTGGGGGGACCAGAGCCCATGAACTCTGATCCCCCAGGTGGGCACTCCAGCCCATGAGAGAGGCATTGGTCATCAAGACAACCATCGGCTCAGGGCAGAAAAATGGGATCCCTTCCTGCAGATGTGCTGGAATGAGCCACCACTGGAGGGCATCCCACATCTTTTGAATCACCATGACCAGCTGGTCAAAGTGGCCTTTGCACTGAGACCACTTGCTGGCCAGCTGCCATTGAAGGGAGCGCATATGCCAATGGGCCCATCAGAGCACACTGGTGTAGACCACCATGTGACCCAGAAGGCGCAGGAAGTCCTGGGCAGGGCACAAGTGCCCAACCAGAAATGATCGGGCAAAGGAGGAGAGAACCTCCGCCCAGCCCACTGGGAGCTGAGCTCTGGCTCGGCAAGAGTCGAGCTCTGCCCCAATCAGGCTGATCACCTGCGAGGACATGAATTCTGACTTGGCCTCATTGACCAGGAGGTCAAGGTTTATGCAAGTCTGGAGAGCCAGGTCCCTGGGCTGTTTCACCTCCTGCTTGAAGGGACCTTCAATCAGCAGTCATCCAGGCAGGGGTATACCCAGACTCCTCAGCACCTCAGGTAAACTGCCACCACTGCTATGCATTTGGTGAAGACCCTGGGGGCCAAGAAGAGGCTGAATAACATGCCCTGGAACTCATAAAAGGGTTCCCTCTGCTCAGAAGCATTGGAACCTTCATTGAGACAGACAGATCGGGATATGGAAAAATGTGTCCTTTAGATCCAGGGCACAGAACCACATGTTTTGCTTGAGAGATGGTATGATCTGAGATAGACTTACCATCCTGAATGTGCGAGACCTGAGCAACTTGTTCGAGTCGTGCTGATCTAGAATGGGGCACCAGCCCCCCCCATCTGCTTTGGGACCAGGAAGTACCTGGACACAAACCCTGGGTGTTCTGGAGCATCCGCTACCCTGACCACAACCTCCTTTCAGAGGAGCTGGGCTATGTTGTCTCAAAGAGCCGTTGGAGTGTCTGCAGTACCAAATCCTCCCGTGGGGTGTGGACTTAGCTGTGAGGGTACTGCTCGAACTTCAGAGGCAGACCCTGGCCAACCACTTCCTGATCCCACCTGTCTGTGGTAACAGCGGACCAGGTGGAAAGGAAGTGGCAGAGCCAACCTCCCCCCACAGGAGGACCCAGTGGAGGTGTGATAGGCATGAGGGAGGCACCCCTCATCTCGTCACTGAGCAGGCTTGGAGGAGGAGGAACAGGCAGAGGGGCCACCAGGTCCCTTTCCTCTGAGCTTTCAGACCACTGAGGACACAGACTGAGCCTGAGTTTGCCAGGACGAAGCTTGCTGACCAGACTAATGCTGGTCTGGTTCTGATGCAAGAGTAGAGGACTGAAAGAGCTTGCGTGTCTGCCGCTTGGAGCTCTTGGGGTCCTTTTGGGTGGATGTCACAGAGTCCAGGGTGGCACTGGACTTTTTAATCTCTGAAGGTGACCCTTCACACCAGGAATAAATAAGTCTGCCTAAAAATGATACATCCACCAGCTTGTGCTGGGTGTCTGCTGTGAAAGTAGAGATCTGCAGTCAAGCCCTATGGTTCATGGTGACTGCCACTGAGCAGGCACAGGAATCTCCATCTGGAGTTGCTGTTTCACCAGAGCCTGACCCTGGTTGCAGACCTGCTTGACCGTAGTCTGGACATCCGCAGAAAGGTGAGGCATCACCTCATCCAGGGAGCCTAACAAGGCATGGGAGAAATGTGCCATCACAATGGCCGAGCTTGCCTGGTGGAGGCCTAGCGAAGAGGCAGCATAGACCTTCCTAGCTGAATGGTCCAGTTTCTTGGACTCTTTGACCGGCAGTCTATCAATGTCCTCAGTATTGCTGGAGCACCAAAACACTGAGTCAACCATCAATCCTTCAGCCAAGGGATGCTCCGTGAACCCTGAAAGGAAATCGGTGGGTACCACATACTTGCGGGCCATCCAGGCCAAAGGCGTAGGGCAAGAGGTGGGGTGCTGCCAAAGCTCTATGGCAGGGCCAACAATGGCCTTGGCCACTGGGAAAGCCTCCAGAGAGTCCCCTTTATCCAGAATTTCTGTAAGGAGATAGCGAGCCCACTTCTGAATGGGCTCCAGTTTCATCCCTGTGGACTCAGAGATGAGGCAGAGAATGCCCATGAAAGAAGCAGGGCCTTCCTCCATCAAAAGATCCCCCACCGACTCCATATCCAGTGGATTGGAGTGCAGAGAGGAATCCTTGGACTCCGAGGAGTCTGCATAAAGTGGGCAGCCACCCGCATCACTCTTGACCCACCGCTGGAGGTCAGATGCCAGAGTGACCAACAGTTGATGGGGAAGCCCCACAGCCATCCAAGATTCCTTGGACAGAGCCCCAGTCAGCAGCTGCTTGGGTGGTGGCTCCACCACGATTAGTGGAGAAGACAGCTTTGGCTGAGCCAAGACACTCTGGACTGACTCTGCTGGGGGAGGAACAGTGTTGACTGGCCCCGCTGGAGCATCGGCCTTTCAGAAGCCAGCCAGGTGATGGCCGATGTGGTAGCTGGCATCAGCTTCAGCCCAGTCAGAACTAACTGTTGCCACATCAGGTCTTTGTAGCATTGATGCAACTTGCACTGAAGCCTCTCCTCACTTAAGGAGGACGAAGACAAATAGAGGTGGTGCCACTTTCAAGGTGCCTAGAGCGAGACCACAGATGTCAGCAGGACCCACTCAACACAAAGGATGCAGATGACTGAGATCTCAGCTGTTGGTGGTACCGGCAGAGGGCCTTAGAGGGAGCTGGGGAGACCTGTGGCTCCTCCTGGGCTAGGTCTATGACCAGGGGTCCAGCTCAGTGGACTGGCCACCCCTTCAGTGTCACCGGCAGGACCAGAGTCCTGAAAAGAGAGTTGTTGGCCTCTTCAGATGACAACCAGTCGACAGGGTCGAGAAAAATCTTAGCCGCATTGTCTGCTGGCATCTCAGCTTACTGGCCTGATGAGATTTCCATGAAGCCAGTGGCCATAGCCGGAGTTTCAACTGTAGTCAAAATTGAAGATTCCTGAGAGCAAAAGTGGTCCGAGTCCCATGATTGTTGACGATGAGCCTTCTCTTGATCCTTCTTGGACTCCTCCTTGCGTGAGCAGGAACTGTGTGATTAGAAAGGGCCCTGCCCTTTAGTTGGGAGGGGCTGGCACAGTTCTTTGAAGGAGGCCAAATAAGTTGAGCCCAACTGTAGCAGAATGAAAGTTGAGGCTGAAGAGGACTGCACATCAGCCTGGGCTGCCTCCTTCTCAAAGGGCTCAAGTTGCTCCAACTGGTCAGTGGACCCCGTGGCCACGGAGACCACCCAACAGATATCCTTAGATTTGGCCGGTGGATAATGTTTCTCTGGGCAACCTAACTTCAGGTGGGCAGCGCGGTCCTCGAGAACCACTGTGTGAAATGACCAGCTAATGTCACATGTCAGAGGATCATGCTCATGGCAGAGACAGTAAACGCACGTGGCATGTTGATCGCTATGCAACATCTTCTGCCCACATGGGCACCGGTGAAATCAGGGTGAAGATTTATCCTCCATCGCAGTTGCAATCGAAGATCAAGCTGAAGACGGAACTTGAATGAGTTTAAGTTTAGGAAGCAAATCTAAAGATTTGAGTGCCAGGGCCTACTCAATGCGTGAGCAGTAAGGAGAGAACCTGCTTCTTTCATCTGAAAGGAAGAGCTGGCTTCATGGGGTGAAGCCGAAGGAGTTACCACCCGGGTGGGTGGGAGGAGCCAGCTTGAAGATGTTTCCGGCAAGTCTTAAAGGGAAAGGCAACTGACAATAAGTGTGGACAGAACATCATATCCACTTCTCTAAACCTAAATTTTATGACTTCTTACCTTCTCTAAAATTCATTGATGTTTCTGTTTGTTTTGTCTGTGTCCTTGTTTAGTAGAACTGAATTTATAAACAACCTTGTTTTGTTTACAATTCTGGATCTGTTCTTACTGTATTCTTCCTTAGCATTAGAAAACACCCCCAAGCAGTGCAGTCACTCATGATGCAATAGCTTCCTAAACTCCCACTGCATCATGAGCGGCTAGGCTGTGTTATGGGTATTCCCAAGTCCAGGAAAGATGCAGTGGGAGCTGATCAAGGCATGTAAACAAACCAGTTTTTATGTGGTAACACCAGTATGGTGGGCAGTCTGTTTTTCATTTTTATAAAGAAAAAAATGAATCAAACTATCAGCTACATCAGCAATCTTTACAGAATGTTGGCAATCATAAAACTTGTTTTTTAAACTAGGGACACTTTGAGACCTAAGGGGATTAACAGTGCCTTTTTAAGGGAAAGGTGTGTCTCTTTGTATATGGTACAAAAATTTGAAACAGGGATGACACTCAAGAAGGGGTGGACAGAATTCAAAGGGTCTACGGAAACTAAATTAACGGTCTAGGGGGTGGCAGCTGGGTTTCGATTCCAAAAAGTGCAAGATTATGCACTTAGGGCTGCAGAACCCAGGGGCACTGTATAAGATTGGGGGGGAGTGGAGCTTACAGTCACCAAGCAAGAAAGAGACCTGGGGTCTTCATATCTGATGACCTTAAGGTAGCTGAGCAGTGTGAAAGTAGAGGGAAAGGCTAGCAGGATACTGGGGTGCATCGGAGGAGGGATTTCTAGCAGGAGGAGGGAGGTGGTGCTGCCACTCTATCACTCACTGGTGAGACCCCACTTGGAGTACTGTGTCCAGTTTTGAAGGCTGCACCTCTGCTAGGACTTTGAAAGTGTGGCAGTGGTGCAGAAGAAGGCAATTAAAATGATGCTGGGGTTGCACGAGAAGCCATATGAGGAAAGATTGCAGGAACTCCATGTGAACTCACTAAAAGAGAGCAGAATGAGAGGAGACATGATTGAAACCTACAAGTGCTTCACAGGACTGAACTAGGTGCATGTGAAGGTCTATATCAAAGAAAAGAAGGCACTGGAACAAGGGGCATGCAATGAAGCCAAGAGGGGGAAAGTTTAAGAGAGAGATGTGCAGAAATATGTCTTCATGAAATTGGTGGTGAATGAATGGAGCATGGAATAGGCACAGGGGCATATTCGGTAGAGGAACCAGGGAGGGAGTGACAACAACGACCAAGTACAGCCAGTAGTGACAGAATAGGCAGGAATAAATGGTAGACTGGACGGGTCTAAATGTTCTTTTCTGCCAAAAAAATCTATGTCTTAATGTTTCTATGAAAACCAGAAGTCAAATCTGCTAAATGAGCAGTAGATATAGAAGAAAAAGGTGTAGTCCTTCTCTCTAGGGTGGACAAGCCACCAGGTATCAGATAATACATACTCTTGCAGCACTTGGGTTAGGGCACTCTACAGACAGGTGTGGAGGTTCTGTCTGGAAAGAGAACCTGTCCACGTCCAGTTGCAGGGTGAGGTTAAAATACCCTTCCTCATAGAACAGGTACAGACAATGCCTTCCAGTCTGCTAACCTCTGTGAAAAGATGAGGAAGAAATCTGAGGAGCATTTGTTGGAGGCATAGGAATTAACCAGAAGGAGTGACCCCTGTAGTGTGGAAAACTCCCCCAACACACACCTGCCAGTCATGTCAGACTGGGAGTCTAGTAGTTGCCAGGGTGAAGATTTGTGCCTTTAAACTGATACCCCCGCATGGTGGTCAGGGCTGCACTGTGCATCTTCCCACCTACCCACTCTCTTTTAAGTTTTAAAGATTTATTATGGATCATACCATGTACCTCAGACAACAACCAGTCACAGCAGCAGGCTGGCATCTTATCTCCATTGTAAATCCTGTGATAATCACCGCAAAAGGTGCCAGCCAGCCGCATCTTTTAAAAAAAAAAAAATCTGATGCCAAAATCACAGAACTGCGACTGCCATTTTGTTTCCCTGGTTAGCAGAGACCATAAAACAGGAGCTCCGTACATTAGGAAAACAAAACAAAATAAAAAACATTGCTTTAAATACTGAGTGTGTTATTAAGCATTGTACAAAGTACTGCTTTTTTTAAAATAATAAAAAAAAAGCAGTACTTGGTATAACCTCAATAAGCCACTCAGGGGATCTGGGTTATCAGGGGATTTACCATGGCTGGCACAGATTTACCCACTCTGCTGTGCCTCGTGGGCAAACCACTCCAGCCATGGTAAATCCCCTGATAACCCACACCCCCTCATGGCTTATTGCTTAAATATTCTGGTTTTCTGGAAGAAGGCCATGTGATCCCCTAATCCCTTGGAGTGATTCAGGACCTTCTTTTTAATAGGGGAATTTAGCCCCCCACACATTCCAGGTAGCAAAGGTTGTATCAGTCACTAGGGAGAAGGTTGAACCAGTGTGGGACTGAGGATTATGCACCATAGAGTTTCCACCCCGGGGACTGGAGCCCATGGGGCCAGGTCAATGAGGTAAGTGTGGCCCTCTTTCAGTGTGGACATTACCAAATGCCTCAAACTTTGTGACTAAGATACAGATATTAACCAGTTCCATAGCCATAAGTGAGGTATTGAATGCCCAGTGGGGGCAACCCAAAAACAGTACTGTACTGTAGTAGAAACACCACTGTAACAAAACAAATGTAATGAGCAAAATGGTAGGAGCACATGAGCAAAATGAGCGAATAAGCCACCACCAATAGAACCAGCACCCAAAAACAAACAAAATAACACGGGTTGCTCTTCAGTACGATCACCCACATGTTAGGAGATGGCTCTAGGAATGACTGAAGTCCCATCCAACCCCCCACTGTTAAGCAATGAGCAACAACTATGATAGGAACTTAATGCAGATAATATTACTGGTAGTGCATCAGTACTCAAAGTCACAAGAAATCACCACACAACTTAGTATGGGCTGCTTTAATAAATGCTGAATAGCTAAAGTGAGGTTCACCCACCTCTCTAGTTTGTGGGTCTGTCACATGAATACTTGACCTTAGCCTGAAACAAATAACCTGGTTGAGTAGCCATCCCCCCTCCCCATCTCCAAGAGTACCTGCCAGAAACGAGAATAGAAAAAGAAAAAAATAAACTCAGCATTGCTGGTATATTGGTCATATAGTTCTCTGTTAAGTCAGTGAGAGAGGGGGAGAAACAGTCATAAAGTCATCCAGAAGTAAGTGATTAAAACATGCCCCAAACAATTTAGGAGGTCCAGCAGGTTGAAACGTAGTAGCAGTCCAGATAAGCCTGAAATCAGTCCCATTAAAAATCAAAAAAAAATTCTTATTAGCATGCTTAATTAGCTGCCAAATCAGCTGTCCCCTGAGGTGGGTAACTAGCATAATTAATACCGATATGAACCACTTCGAGTTAGGAGGTCACCAGAGTCCTTGTCTTCCCATTATTATTTGAGCTGACAAGAGGAGGTAACAGCATTAGCGTAGGAATGGGGCGGGTGGAGGGGAGGAAGGCAGCAGCAATACATTCTCAGAGAGAGCAGCCTGCTCTGAGGTTGCTGGAAGGTACTGTTTATTGGGAGCAGTGGAAGAGATTTTGTCACCCTAAAGAGTGTTGTTGAAGTAGTGGTGGCTCACATGGCCTAGAGGCCTCGCCAGGTGTCATTGAAGGGTGGTATTTGCTTTCACAGGCCTGGTCACTGTAACTATCAAATAGTACCTATCTGTTCTGGCTCTTGCTTTGACTGTGTGGCCTAGGAGGGAAGGGGAGATACATCTATCATATTTAGCCTTTTTTCTCCTGGCTCCCCGCCCACTTCTGTGACAGGCTGGTTGCCACAGTTCTTCATCTAGGTCGGAGGATGTAACCATAGGACCCAATGGGCATTCTGAGCATGCAGGTGAGCTCGAGAGAACCGGTACCTGGTGTAGTGTCCCTCAGGGCAGGATAAGGGCAGTGAGGAGGGTCAGGAAATTTTGCATTAGGCCAATATATCAGTTATCATATCATATATCAGTTGGGGGGTGAGGATGTAGCATGCACCAAGCAGGAAAGGGATCTTGGGGTAATCATCTCTGATGACCTCAAGGTAGGGAAACAGTGTGACAAGGCAGCAGGTAAAGCAAATAGGATGCTGGGATGCATAGGCAGGGGCATCACCAGCAGGAAAAGGGAGGTCATAATTCTACTATACAAGACACTAGTGAGGCCGCACCTGGAATACACTGTGCAGTTCTGGAGACCTTACCTCACGTAAGGACATAGACAGGGTAGAGAAGGTTCAGAGGAGGGCAACAAAGATGGTGCATGGATTGCATCACAAGTCCTGTGAAGACAGGTTGAAGGCACTGAACATGTACTCCCTGGAGGAGAGGAGGGAGAGAGGGGATATGATAGAGACATACAAGTATCTTACAGGGAGGAACAGGGTGCAGGAATGCACTATTTTTTAAGCGAAAAAGATGTTCCAGGACTAGAGGGCATGGGATGAAGTTGGAGGGAGGACAATTCAGAGGAAACGTGAGGAAGAATTTCTTCACAGAACGGGTGGTGGACAAGTGGAACACCCTGCCAGAGGAAGTGGTGGGGGCTGAAACAATCACGGGATTTAAGAATGCATGGGATAGACATAAAGGAATTCTGGAGGTCAGGGGTAAGGGGCAACAGATTTCTTGGAAAACAAACTGAACTTAGAAACTTAAATGGGCAGACTGGGTGGGCCATAGGCCCTTATCTGCCGACACTGTCTATGTATCTATGTATCTATGTATGATCTCTTAATAAAATCTTCCACCACCAAAGCTGTAAAAGAGTGGTATACACCATTTCTGGCTAGCCACTGGAAACATGAGGCTGTACTGAACTCTCAGTTGCTGCATGCAGGGATGAAGGCACTCTGTTGCTCAGTGAGAGCTCGGAAAATCAGGGAATATTTGTATGAAGTGCCCCCTGCCATCAGAGTGGGCCCCTTTCTTTGGCAAGTCATCATTTTTCCTTCACCGGGAATCAAACGAGCTTAGCTAGGATTGGTTGTGGCTTCTGCCCAGGTTTAGGTAGGAGGAGCAAGGGAACAGTCCGGTCACTCAGTTTCTAGTGGGGTCTGTCACTGATGCTTCAGTAGGATTGGGAGTACATTCTGTAAAAAATCCACTAGTGTCTAGAGATGTAGCAAAGTTTTAATCCACCTGCGAAGTTCATGTGACGTCTCAAACTTCGCACTCGGTAACATTTTGTAGTTTTACATAGGTAATCTGAAATTCATGTACGCGACTTCACCTGTTAACTTTTACTTTAATTTGGAGCACAGGTGAAGCCGACAGAGAACAAACAGTTTGGTCACATGTGGACCTCTCTGCAGGTCACATGACCACTTTCTTCCACAGGAAGTGCTCGCTTACAACTTGATGACTCAGCCTGAGTGAGGCTGGAAGTGGTGTGCAGTACAGGAAGATGCTGACAGCAGTTCATTTAACCAATCATTTAATACTTTAAGTAGTACCAATCTATCTTTTTACTTTGCCCTACTGGAGTTCTAACTGAACTACCTCTGTTTTGTGTTTTAAACTTGTGTACCTTACACTCTCTCTGTCTCTCTTTCTCTGTATTTTTTTTTCTTTAGTCGATCTTCTTGCTGTTGGTATGGATCATCTGACTGGATGTCATGGACCACGGACACATGGCGGGTCATGTGGTATTATCCTAAATCATACTGTTTTTGGGATGCAGGTCTACCCACCACAAAACATGGAGGTGAAGGCGCATCAGTGGCAGCAGTATGAGCAAGAGTAGCCACAGCAGGTGGAGCAGCCACAGCATGAGCAGCCACAGCAGAAGCAGCTGCAGCAGGTGGAGCAGCCATAGCAGGAGCAGCTGCAGCAGGTGGAGCAGCCATAGCAGGAGCAGCTGCAGTAGGTGGAGCAGCCATAGCAGGAGCAGCTGCAGTAGATGGAGCATCCACAGCAGGTGGAGCAGCCATAGCAGGAGCAGCTGCAGCAGGTGGAGCAGCCATAGCAGGAGCAACTGCAGCAGGTGGAGCATCCACAGAAGGTAGAGCAGCCATAGCAGGAGCAGCTACAGCAGGTGAAGCAGCCACAACAGGTGAAGCAGCCACAGCAGGAGCAGCTGCAGTAGATGGAGCAGCCGCAGCAGGAGCAGCTGCAGTAGATGGAGCAGCCACAGCAGGTGGAGCAGCCACAGCAGGAACAGCTGCAGCAGGTGGAGCAGCAGCAGGCTGGAGCCCCCCATATGGTTCCATGCCCACATCGTGGACCATCTGCTGCCCATGAACAAGAAGCAGATCTGTCAGATGGGTGCAAGCGACACAAGCCTACAGGCCCGGTGAAGATCTCCCCTGTGTGGGCATATTTTGAATGTGATCAAAATGACAGAAATGTGGCTAACTGCACTATATGCCACAAGATGGTCCATGGGGGAAGAGGGCAGCTCTACTGGCATCAGGGGGCAGTGGACACACCTACATATGCACCACCATGCAGAATGACAGGAAGCATGTACAGCAATGTACAGCAGCTGCCACATTAGCAGCATCATGCAGACAAGGGCAAATGGAATCCACAATTGGCCCCCCTTCTGCAGTCGAAATACCATCAGTAGTTGCTGCACTGGTACCACCAGCAGTAGCAGCAACACTGGTTGCAAGCAATGAGCTGGAGTCAATGCAGCATGAAATTTTAGAACTGCAATGCCTGGTCATGGAGCTCCAGCAAACTGTCGCACAGGTCCGTGATAATCAGGACCGTGAGACTGAGATTTTGAATGAGATCCATCATGGTGGTAGTCATGAAAGTCCCGTTGAGTAAATACATGGCAGTGTTCCAACTTTGTACTCTCCTCTGCACCCCTTTATCATCTTTCTTTTCATCTTGTCTTTCTTCAATACCAATGCCCTTTTCCTAAAAAAAAAATAAATAAAAATAATAATGAAAGTATATAAAAATGATGACCCAAAATAATCTGCACTATCCTTCCTTGACCCTTTCTTACCTTATCTGGCAAGTGATAATTAGCAGCACCGATGATGCCCTTGCCACTGCAGATATCAATGTTTCAGCTCACATATCCCCCCTGTATGCACAGTAGTAAGTGATTTTTTTAATGTAACGCTTATAAAAATTGCCCAAACCTTTGTTGCAGCCGTCATCTTGTTGTAGTGTTCCAGTCTTTCCTCAATGAAATGGTGCTGCTACTGCTAAACACGCGTGCCTTTTCACCTTCAAGACTGTTCTTCATATGTGTAGACTGGAGTCAGTATCTTACATGCACGGCGCTATGTTAACATTACAGAATGTGAATGTGACTAACTGACATATAACACATGTCATGTAGTCTGATTCTGTAAAATTAGCGCTGGTTGTGAGATTTATAATCATGATATTATAACATCTGAGTACATATGGACAACAGTCTCTTGATGGGGCAAAGGCATGGCATGTTCCAACTAGGTTAGTAGCACCCTCTCGTGGAGGAAGAACCATCATACTGCACTGAGATCACTGCTGCAAGTTAGGTTCTGGTAGTTTTTGTGATAATTATGTAAAAAAAAAAAAATCACTTAGGCCCTGCCCACACTACGCCTCCAAAATGTTAGAGGGCCCAAACCGTTACCGCAACAGTTTGCGTTTACACCTGTAACGTTACAGAAGGCGTTTTTGTAACCATTGTTGAAACCACATATGACATGGTTTCAACAACGGTTGAGAAACCGGTTATGCCTTGGTAACGTTACCAGCCATAGTATGGATGTGTGGTACTGGTCCCCTAGCACAGTGCGAGCTGCATTGTGGGATCGAGTCATGCCATAACGGTCGCCCGCCTCCCGCTGTGTGGACGGGTGGTACCAGTCCCATAATGGACACCGCCGCAGTGTGGACACATTGCACTGCTCCCAGGCCATAATGGTTTGCATCCGTTACAGGGCCTGAGTGGTGTAGTGTGGCTGGGGCCTTGGTAAGGTGCCACCATGTTGGATCTGTGAGCTGAATCAATGATCTCTGCATTGGTCATTGCTTCATTATCAGTGCAAGTACTTTAACTTCTGAATCCCAACGTTTTTAATTTCATCCTGCTGTAGATTCCTTTTCCTACTTTCTTGCAAACCACAAATGTCAAGTAGTGGTCCCATTACAGAAATGCTTTCATGTTGCTCAGTGCTGATGATGATGATGATGATGATGATGATGATGATGCAGTGTTGTGCAAGCGGAAAGAGAATTCCACAAGAATCAAACATGAACATCTTCCCAACTGCTGTAGAAAAGTCCAACAAAACTAGCTGTAAAGTGCAATTATCTCCTGTTGATAAAGTCTTGTCATCACACACGCTACTGCGAAGTGAAAAGAAATACAAGTGGACATGCTGCTTTTACTTGGTGCTCTTGGTTCTGCTGCTGCAGCTGCTGAAAATGTTGATATCCTGGGGGGAAAACATGCTGTGCTGCTGTGGTCTGCTGCTGTTGTCCAGGTGAGATATGAACATACGAAAAATGCCAGCAGATACAGGGCCTTGGGTCTATTAAGTCTGCTTGAGTGTGCAACTAGCAGTGTATTACTCCCCCGGTACAGTGGTAACCAAACAGATGGTGTACATTGGAGCAGTACTCTCATACACCCACGAACAGTTGTAAGTAATTTTTGCCAGTGCAGTCTGGTTCTGTCGTATTTACAAGTAAATGTTCGATCATTTTGTTTATATCTCACTTGTGTCTTTTTTTTCTTTTAGGGCCTCATCTTGGAGATTGTTTCATATGATACTTCACATTAATTGCAATGAGAAGGTAAGTATTTATTGGTTTTTATTTTTTTTTTTTATAGTCTTGTCACGATCATGGCTGGCTGGGCCTGGTAGAACAGAAGGCAAAGGTAAGTAAATTTTTTTTGTTGGGGGGGGGTTGTTAGTTGCTGTGTTGTGTTTCAGTAGTTCTATGACACATTAATTGTAAGTGACTGTATCTGCTGACTGAGTATGACTTCCTTGCAGTATTTATGGCCCCTCCATGCCTCAGGTGATGGTCTACTTTTGCAACGATGACCAAACATGATGATTTCTATTTATATTGCCACATTCCACTGCATAATAAGTTCATAATTTTCTCTTGTTTTTTGTGGGTTTGGGGGTTGGGGCTTCAATTGAAACTGTGCCAGATTTAAAAGTAAATGTTTTCTGTTACACTTCTATAATTTCAGGTATTTGTCAGAAAACTTAGCCAAAGAAATCCCTATACTAGTACCAACTAAGACCTTTCCCTTCTATTGCTAAGTACTACCACATCCACGAGGCCACAATGACCTGACTTAACATTGCTAGCCCTTGATGAACCTGCCTCATCATCACAACTTCCACTGCCACCATTTGGAGGCACACAAGCAATAGGCTTCTTGGTAGCAGTGCCACAGCAAGAAACTGCTGTGCATCACCGTCTCTTTGCGCAGAAAGTTTAACACTTCTGTAAATTCAAACACAGTCCTCTAAACAAAAACAGAAAAAATGAACAGTGAACAGCACAAATTATCAAAAATTACTATAAGTATTACTGTGTGTAACTGTGTACACAACTGAACACACCAATACTAAACACTAGCCAACAATAGTTGGCAAGGCTGCCTTTCACTGTGGTCTGTGGATCTCCCTCCAACACCGCAGATCTGCCCCTCCCCAGCAGCACGCTTCTGCATGGTCTCTCAGAGTACAGATGCTGACAGTATGAATTTAAGATGCAAATTTCACAAAGAATCAATAAATGATCGATGATACAGACAAACAAGGGATTAGTGCACCTAATGTACTAAATCTAGACTCAAAAGTCCAAACATAGATAGGTTTTTTTGAAGGTTTAAATCACAGAGCTCTGAGATGTAACTAACTCCAGCTTTCCACTACACACATAACACTTAATCAACTGATGCTGTGCACACCCATATAGAGCCCATGTGACCTGCCATCCCATGAATCATTGCAAAATTCACCTTTGGGAGCCAAAGAAAAGGCAAAATAACTTGAAGTCCATAGGTTTCAATGGCAACTTTGTGTTCTTGTGCAGCAATGCAAAATTCACTTCACACTGCAGAATATTTCACTAGTTTTGTGTTTTACACAAAATACTGCATGTAGCAAATTTGATGGACTTTGCCTGTCTCTACTAGTATCTTTCTCTTCTACTTCTTCTGGAAAGCCTACAAACCATAGTCTTATTTGATGACCTGATTTCCAGATCCTTTAGTCTGTCCCACAAGAGGTTGATTGTGAGGTCCTGTTCCTGCAGATGAGCCGCGGTGCCATCAGAATAAGCCTCCTGGTGCATGGCCTATTCCGTCTGAGTGACCCTTTGACTTAGGCTGGCCAATTCCTCTGCTTTGCTGTGGATTGAGGTTTTGAGATCTTCAATTTTGAAAAAGATCTGACTGAAAATCTTTTTTATCTCTAAAAAATCTACTTAATTACCGATAACCACTTAATGGCTGAACAGTACAACTGCTATTTTTCCTCTGTTTATAATGAGAGAATACATGCATCTAAAAACCATTTTGACCAACCTACAGAATCTGGCCTGTTACTGGAAATAACTGATATTAAGCAAAGACTCCAGAAGCTAGATCAAAACAAGGCACAGGGCCCTGATGGCCTACACCCCAGAGTAATTAAGGAGCTGGCAGAAGTATTGGCAGGAACAGTAACATCTATCTTTCAAAAATCCATCGATGAGGGTTAAGTCCTGGAGGTCTGGAGGCAGGCAGTGGTGGTACCAATCCATAAAAAGAGAGCAAGGTAAGAGGCAGGGAACTATAGACCAATCAGCTTGACAGTGGTATTGGGGAAAATCTCGGAAGGCATCATAAAGGATCATATTATTGAATTCCTACTCCTGGCCGAGGACATGGACTGTACACAACACGGGTTGACCTAGGGAAGGTCGTGCCAGAACAATCTCTTGGAATTTTATGGCAAAGTCAGTAAAGTCCTAGACAACAGAAATTCAATAGATGTCATCTTTCTAGATTTCTCAAAGGCTTTCAACAAAGTCCCACATGGGAAACTTGTTGACGCTTTCATTGAGCATGGGGTTCATGGAAAAATATCCCACTGGATTGATGCATGGCTTTCTAATAGAAAACAGAAGGTATTTATTTATTTATTTAGCTTTTGTTTACCAGGTAAGCACACTAGACATTCTGGTGCCTATTTTCAGGTGCGACATGGGAAAATTACAAGGTACAGGCAAAACAGAACAGGGTCAAGGCATAGCACTCAACAAGGGACAGTCGGGTAAAGGTAAAATATTGCAAGGACAAAGCATGGCAATCAACAGGGTACAGACAAGAACTAAGCATGGCAATCAACAAGGAACAGTCAAGAAAATAACATCGGCTAGCAGCTGGGCAGGTAGGAGGGGATACCCAGTTAGTGCACACAAGGGGCATGGAGTAGTGGTAAAGGAGCAAAGGGTTGTACTCCAAGTGGGCGGAAGTGACCAGTGGGGTGCCCCAGGGATCTGTGCTGGGCGCTTGTCTTTTAAATATTTACATCTCTTCAATGAGCACCAAAACAGGAGTCTGGAAATCAATTTGCCAACGATATATATTGTAAACAATCATGAGGATGCAAACATCTCACAAATAGCTCTGGGGAAATTAGAATACTGGACCAAATTCAACGAGTTAACCTTTAATACTGATAAATGCACCATGATGCATCTTAGAAAAACAATATGCGGCTAAAATATACATAAGGTGGGTTAGTATTAAAGGAAGTGCATGACGAAAGAGACCTGGGCATCATAATTAGTAATGACCTCAGTTTCAAGATGCACTGCAACCAGGTCATCAAAAAAGCCAGCAGTATAATGCACTGCATAAATAAAGATATTAAGAGCAGGAACAAGGAAGTATTACTCCCGTTCTACACCTCATTGGTGCAGCCCCATGTTGAGTACTGTGCCCAGTTCTGGGCACCAGGGGGGCCAAAAGGAAATGAAAGCCCTTGAAAGGGTGCAGAGAAGGGCAATGCACAGAATAAAGGAGGTCAGGGGATTGAACTACAAAACAAGACTTGAAACATTAGGACTGTACACCCTGGAATTTCACAGGCTGAGGGCAGACATGTGCCTGATCTACAAAGCCCTAACAGACATGCAGCTGTGGGAACAACTGGCCTTATGTTAATGGATCAGGTATACAATACCAGAGCTTACCCATTGCAGCTAGGCAGATTAAAATTCAATACCAACAAAAGAAAGCAATGGTTTCGTGTAAGAGTGGTCAAGGTATGGCATGAGCTTCCAGTCGAAGTAGTGGCCAGCAGGAATATGAACAAGTTTAAGACTCATCTTGACACTCACCTTGTTGCAAACAACATTTTGGGGTATTCTTGAAAATAGCTGTGAGCTACAATGGACATTTGGTCTTCCAAGAGCTCTGTAAAAACCTATGTAACCTATGTAACTGAGGACAGCAGCTGAGCTGTATCAGACAGCACCATACTTGTCATACACACATGACTTACATGAGGAGGAGCACTGGTACAGTAACCCTTCACTATAACAAATGCAATGGGAGCCACAGGTTACATTCGTTATAGTATTAAATTCGTTATAACGAGGACACATTAAAATATATGGTGCACTGTGAGTCTACAAAATCAAACAAAGCAGTCTCTAATAGCACATTTTATTACAACAACTTTATTACAACAAATTTAATGGATAACATAATTAAAATATGAAAATACTTTAAAGTTTAGTTTAGTTGACAGCTTGAAAAAATGATGTTATCTTTGTTTGTGTAACGCTGTGCTTGATAGCTAAGTTGCGGGCATAGGAGAGAGCATTCCGTAACTGTAGCACCTTGATATGGTCAGCATCTTGTGACTGTATCCAAAGCAAGCCTGCTTCAGTCCCCGAAATTGCTTGCTGGTACGTTGGTATGGGCTCACAATCCTCGTCCTCTTCGTCCACAAGATTCTCCTCATTAGGCAGCTGACTGTTTGAAATTGCACTGACAATCTCAGAGTCAGTAAGTTCATCATGTGTCCCAGCTGCATCATCGGAACATAGCCACTCCTCAATAGTGCCTTCAGCCTGTTCATCAGAAGGAATCAACTGCAGTTTCTCAGTGATGTGCGTTATTTCTGCAGTGTCATCAGTATCATTAGGGCTGTCATCAGCATTTTCTGCTTGAAGCATGTCACCAAATGAGGGTCCAAGGGTAGCGATCCAACAATGACATATGGTGGCCATACTGACATTACCCTATGCCTCTCCACACAAAAAGGAAATGTCTTTTAATGACAGATTTTTTTTTTTTAGAAAGTCAGTAACCAGTGCCCCCTCCGTTGATACAAGATCTGATAGTAGGCGCTTTCTGTAATTCTTCTTAAAGGTAGTGATGATGCCTCCATCGAGCGGCTGTATCCTGGATGTTGTGTTTTTTTGGCAGGAACAGGACTTTGATTCTGCCATCCCTGGACCGCATCTCAGTTTGGTCAGGGTGTGCCGGGCACTGGTCTAGAAGCAGTAGAGCTTTGCATGGCAGTTTGCAGTGCCTTAGATGAAGTCTGACCGCAGGAACAAAATCATTAAAAAAACAATTTCTAAAGATGTCAGATGTCATCCATGCATTTCCACTGGAGGAATAAGTCTCAGGCAGGGATGACAAGTTTGTGCGATGAAAACATCTAGGTTTAGTGAATCTGCCAATCATAAGGGGAGTGATTTTGTGGGTACCAGCTTCATTGCAGCAGAACAGCAAGGTTACTCGATCTTTACTAACCTTGAACACCTTGGTGGCATTGGACTCATTGCGACCTGCCAGAGTCATGTCAGGCAAGTAGCACCAGAACAGGCCTGTTTCATCAGTGTTGTAAATAATTTCTGGCAGAAAGCTGCCTTTCTCTATGATCTCCTTCAGTTTTGGGAGAAACTCATTAGCGGCTGCATCGTCCCAGGATCTCTGTTCTCCTTTATGCAGACCCACCTGATGCCATGCCAGTGCTGGAAATGCCATAACCAACCTGAAGAAGATTTAAATGATGAATTTGGACCATGAATCTGCTGAGCAAACTGCTCAGCTTTCTATTGCACAATCGGTCCAGACAGAGGCCCCCCATTTATTCGCTGTTGCGAAAACCAAAGCTGAGTTGCTTTGTCAATTTCAGTTTCATCGGGGCACCTGATTTTTTTTTTATCTGACCATCATTCTCATTGCACTCACTGGTGAAGTCCTGAAGGGAGTGTTCTAGTTTTAGCCAAGTGCACATGGTCGATTTGGAGTACCCCGTTTCCAGTGAAAGCTTGCTTAAAGTTTCTGCACCTTTGAGGCAGTCGAGTATGGACAGCTTAGTCTGAACAGAGTAACTGGACCTCTTCAATGTAGCAGATCATTTTGGGAAATGGCTGTAAGCTCATTGGTGCTCATTCTTATACCAAGTGCAAAAAAACTTTAAATTACCTTGTGGCACCGATTGGACAATGAATGTCGCATAGTATGCCTGACAGAAACAGCTGACTGTCAGTGTCAATCACAGAAACAGCCGACTGTCAGTGTCAAGTCATAGAAGCAGCTGATTGTCAGCGTCAAGTCGGGAGCCATCAAATGCGTTCATTATAGCCGAGTTTTCGTAATAGTGGGGGGTTACTGTATCTGAGGATCGCAGAATGATCAGTAAGTGAGAAAACCACCAAAACCAAGTTACTAGTTCTCCTATTGAGTGGTAACAGCTCTTTAACTCATGAATGGCTGCATTAGGCTGTTGATTTTGCATGACAGAAGTTGGAAGACGGGAGAGTTGACAAGATTGGGCAGTCATCTTGTCAGCAGTCAAGCCATGCCCCTCCAACGTTATCACATTTTAAAGAAAATCTCTTTTGAAAGGTCTAATTCTGGAACTGTTGGGGCTAGAAAAGTAATTTGTTTAAAAAAAAAAAAAAGAAATCTTCGAGTCCAGCCATTAAGAAATGGTGTTGTTATTATGTAACGGTAGTAATTATGTTATTGATATAAAAAACAGGCAGTGTTCTCTAGTTGTATCGATTTACATATTTTTATCATGACAGAACTGTTTTTTGTTTGTGTAAAATATATATTTATTTCATTTTTATTTACTGGACAAGTGCTCTAGTCATGAAATAACTATTTTCAGGCAAACCCAGGAGGGTACAAATGATCACAGACAAAGTACATGGCATGAGTACAGGAATATTGCATACAGCATAGATCAAAGTCAGTAAAAAGGATACATACAGCCAATGAAGCATAACATGATATCAATAATCACATTTACAGTCAAATAACATACCATAACATGACATATTAGAAAATACATAGGGTTGGAGAAGGTAATTAACAATGCAAATGGAAAACAAATAGCACAACAGGGTGGTCAGACATATATGTTAGGGTTTGTCACAGCAATGAGATGCAGGGCTCTAAATACTATAAGGGGAGACAGGATAAGGCCAGGATGAGATATACCTGCAGAGTGTGCGGGAGGGAACAATAAGGTTGGTGGAGGTTTAAGATGGATCAAAGCAGGTGCAAGGGTCAGCTTGGGATAGATGATGGTGCAGCTCCCTTTTAAAGCTGTTATGGAAACTGCCTGTCAAAATGCAAGGAGAAGGGAGTTCCATAGCTTAGGAGCAGAGTGATGAAAGGCTCCAGAGCCTTTAGTTGAGATGCATCTGGGCACAGTAAGTAGGGACTTGTCAACCGATCTTAGGCCATAGGAGGATGTTTGAGGTACAAGCATCATGACAAGCACTGAGAGGAGTCTGATTTCTGATTATCGAGTCAATCAGGGAGCCAAGAGAGTATTTGCAGCAGGCAGAGGGGGAGAGCCAGCCAAGGTCTCTATAAAGTAGGCAATGGTGCTTAAGCAGAGGTGACAAGGAGGCGTATCGACAATTATTGTACGTTACGTCCCATTTATGTAGTGTGGTTTTAAGTGCAGCAGCATAGGAAGGAGCACCATATTGATATACCTTTTCCTAAACAATGAAGTATATCAATATACTGTTTTAATATATACATGGAAAATGTCATGATGGTTTTAAACAATAAAATTAAAAAAATATTGTTTTTCACTTTTCTGAATTTTGGTATTAGTCCCCAGAATGCAGTTTGTATCTTTATAAGTATAGTGCCCATAAACATTCATCTTGTACCACAAATTCCATGGCTAATAGTTCACTCTCCTACCCAGCAGTACCAATTCTTCCTCACTTTTGCAGCCGTTAGCTGCGAAGGCATCAGAAGGCAGTAACCAAAAAGCATATCATCTTCAGAGATGTTGGGCTTGATTCACAAAAGGTTTGGGGATTAAGTCCCACACTACAATTCCAGTTGCAGACTAAAATCTCTGCTGCTGTGGAGACTGCTATTCTCATCCACAGCAGTTGCAGAAGATGTTACAGCTGACCCTATCCGTAACATTTTTCCGCAGCTATGGGGATTTCAATAGTAACATCACCTGCAAGCCACCATAAATCATGGAGGCTGTCGTAAATGGGCTCCACTTTTAAGAATACCATAGCTGCAGGAGAAACTGCAGTTCCTCAAGCGGCAACCCACTTGTGCTGAGTTTTGCAATTGCAGGATTTTAAAAAGTTTTGGAAATCTAGCCAACTGTGTTTTGTTTACTGAGAAATCCAAGCAACATGACAGGCTTTAGTTGAGCGTTTGGGCATGCACATATTTTGTTTTTCATGTCTGTTATTTCAGTTATTTTTCTAATTCTATAACTTCAGGAGTTTCTGCTTTCCTTTAAAAGCAGCCTTCATGGGCATCAGCACCACTGCTACTACTGTAGTTTGCTTGAAAAGTATGTTCAGAGATTTTAGCATTGATGAATGGTGCTGTACCACCACCGAACCCCACCAGTAAGGCATTGTGATGGTTATTTTGAAAGAAACAATTAGAGATGATTGCTCTGTCATTATGGTAACACCCACTGCTGAACTCAGGTTCCATGCCCCGCTGCTCTCTAACTTATGCAGCATACGGTATGTCTAGTGAGAAGGCAGCTCAAGGAAGGTACGGTAGCAGTGAGATGCCAGTCAGTATAATTATGCTCAGTCAGGTACCTTTCTTTATCTACTGTAAGTAAAGATGGTTTGATAGAGGGTTCCCACTGGGCTGCAGACTGCACCAGAGTATTAAAAATAAACAAACAGAATAAACAATTTTGTTAAGTGTTTATAAATACACTAGCTCTATACATAAAAAGAACAATCCCTTTTTAAGAAACAAACATTATAGGGGAGGACATGAGAGAGGCTAATACATGAAACAAGGTAAAGATTCTGCACCAATTATTGTGCAGAGAGCATTAAAAAAAAAAAACTGCATTTGATACATAAAACCAGAAGTAGTGAAGTGGATTCTGGGACCAAAGTACATTAATGTTGCTGAGGTTTTGGGAACTGTGTTACCTTGCTCCACATCCTCTCCTCCAAAGGTGTTGCTCAGTCAGGTAATCTGAATCTGAAATCACCTGCTGAAGTCCTACTTACTTGCTCTGGACAAGGGGTTTGCCATATCTGCAGTTCTGCAGAGCTCTGAGCAACACAGTGTCAGTAAAATTCAAAGGGCACTAAGTTGCATTAAATGGCAGAATTAGTGCACCTAAAGCTGCTGGTCAGGTACAGTGGATAGGACTTACTTCAAAACAGTTTAGAACAAAAAGCACAGACTTCCCATTATAGCATATCTTATTAGTCTTGCAGTTCCTTACCGCAAGTGAACACTTTAAATGATTAGAAATCTGATCACTCTCCCTGTGCAGTATGCAAAAGTTTTTTGCTTTTTTTTGTAAATGTTTTAAACATTTGTTAGGATTTTTTTAATGATAAAAAAAAAAACTCCACGTAAACTTCTGTCTTCTGTAAATGTCAAAAATCTCTTACCTCAGCGCTTCTGCCTCTTTCTGTGCCTGTTGCCGTGCTCTCTCTGCAATGATTTCATCACAGATCTGATCATAGGGTTTATCACGGGAGTGCTCACCCATGACCCAAACCCAGACATCATTGTTTGCTCCATGCAGCCAGTTCACCTTTTTGCCATTGTCTAGTAACAAAACAAACAAAAGATTAAATGCTTCATTTGAGCTAAGAGGAAAAGCAACTTCACAAACTTATAGCAGCAATACTTGTTAGTGGGCCAAAAAAAACTTCATCATATAGTATTTCGGACATCCTTAGCTTCACCATTAATGTGTTTTTAATTCCTTCTGATATTTTTTAAAATAGGTTTTAGTTCCAATTTTGTAATGAATGCTAAAGTCATTGAAGATGTCTGTTACTTGCAGTGTTAAAATCTGTTACATTGAAGTTACCTTTTCATGGTGCATTCAGACTAGAGTCATTTTGTGATTATATTAGAATGGTGCTAACGCATGCTTCTGATCGTAAACAGCACAGCATTATACGGAGATATTAAATTTTTTCATGCCAGGCATATGACAGAAGAGAAGCTTTTAAAAGCATCAAGGTCATGTATTGTATTTCAGGAATGAAAGAAAATGAATACAGTTGGAATACTGATGTTTTTGCCAGCAATGCATTAGTTTTGACAAAATAAAAAAAAGACAAGGTGACTATCAGCTGCTGTTGCCTTAAAATGTTATACTTTCTGTACATAGCAGGACCTCTTAAACCCCCATGTGGTCCTCACAGGCAGGCTTTGAGAAAAAAAGAAACATTTCTGAATTATTGTTAAAAAATCTTTTGAACAATTTTTAGACTCAATAATATTGTATACCTTGGACAATATATAAAATATGATTAAAAATATACAAATGTATCTCTCTGTCATTTAGTTTTAGAGGAATCACTAAATGTTGCATAACTATATAAAAATTACCTGTTCAGTCATATAATTGTTTTAATTGTAATGTGGATATTCTTTGATTAATGTCTTGGCTGATTTTATGTTATTCTGTGTCCTAACTGAAATAACTTTTATTGTGGAACTGCAACCCTGATAGGAAACGTTTAGGGCTATTTTAATTTTAAAAGTTAATTCATGTTAAAAAATCTAGTTCAAATTTATGTTTATTGGGATATTAGCCATTAAACCTAGAGTCATCCCAACAGCATCCCAGCATACCTCTCAACTGCTATGAATTTCGCACAGCGCTATCATTTTCACACTCAAATTTACCCTTGCGCCAAATAGGTTTACTAATGTTTTTCATAATGCTCGATCTATTTCTGGACACACAAACTTTTAAATCATTGAACTAAGTTAATAGAAACATTCCTTATCACTAACTATATGGGGCCCAATATCTGTAGACACATTATTGTTTAAAATAAAAAAACTGCTACACATTCTGGCCCTTTGCTATGATTTTTGAAGGCCAGTGCTATGATGTTTTAATGCTAAGAGGTGTGCATCCCAGATAAATTAAAACAGTGTATATAAAAATAAAAAGAACAAGTAAATATAACACATCAGTTAGATACAGTCTCAAACTGACAATAACAGTTTCAACTACATAATGGTTAAAGAAACATTTAACAATACTGACACTGAGTGGTGTGCAATTTGTCACAAAGTGCTCCTTTACCTGTTTGGTTGATGATAGTGTGCCAGATAACAATCTTAAAGACCTACTGACATCTCAAAGTAAACTTTAAAAAACAGAATAAGTTGGTACAATTTTGCCTACATTCCATTAATATCTTGCATATTTCTCCTGCACATTATTTATTACTAAGGAAATTTGCACAAATATATGATCTTTATCCCTTAGAGTTCATTTAGAGGCCATCTGCCTCTATAACTTATTCCCTACTTTGTCATAATCCTCTGTTGTGACATCACAATATGTTGCCATGGGAGTAACTGTGATACTACAAGCAGTGCTCTGTGACTTGAGGTAGGGAGAGAGCAGCAGGAACAGACAAACTCTTTAGGAGCAATTATCCTGTTTTCATACAGATGACCACAGTAATAAATAATGGTGAGGAAGAATACAGCACTAATGGGAAATACAAGCTGGACTGTGTCTAAATATTAGGTTTTGGTAAAGTTCTCCTGAATGTGTCACCAGCTTTTTAATGTAATAAGCTATCTATTCCAACATATGAGCTAAAGACATTTATAGAAACATAGAAGTTGATGGCAGATAAGTAGCGCAATGCCCATCCAGTCTGCCAATTTTTTCTACCTTATAAATGTGCCATAGGCCTGTACTCTGTCAATGGCCTATCTATTCATACTCATCTGTATTGCTCCCTTATGCCTATCCCATGCCTGTTTGAAGCCCTGTACTATATTCATATCCATCACTTCCTGAGGTAGGCTGTTCCATGCATCCACTACCCTTTCTGTGATAAAGAACTTCCTCACATTATCCCTTAATTAGCCTCCTTCTAATCTTATGTTCTGTCCTCTTGCCCTGCTATTTTTCTTATATTGAAGCATATTAGACTATTTCACCTAGTTAATGCCTTAAGATGTTTGAGTGTTTTGATCATATCACCTCTCTCTCTCTCTCCCTCCTTTGCTCTAGGGTATACATATTGAGTTCCGTTGATCTGTCCTCATATGTTTTCTGATGCAGTCCCTGCACCATTTTTGTTGCTCTTCTCTGGACTGCCTCCATTTTGCAAATGTCCTTCTGCAGATGTGGCCTCCAGTACTGCATGCAGTACTCCAGTGGGGCCTAACCACTGTCTTGTAAAGAGGGATTATTATCTCCCTCTTATGACTTGCGATACCCCTACTAATACACCCCAACATCCCTCTAGCCTTACCTACTGCTTTAGTGGTCTGCTTGGGTGATTTCTGGTCATCTGTGATGATGATGCCCAAGTGTCTTTCTTCCCTTGTGATTGCTGGCTGCCAGCAACTCCCCTCCCAACCTGCCATCATCTATCTAAGTTTTGAGAAACAGGAGAATTTTTTGATTTATTGTTAAACATCTTTTGAAATAATTGTTTTTTTTTTTTTTTAGATTTGATATTGTATAACTTGGGCAATATATAAATTATTATTAAAGATACTAATGTATCTTTACACTCCTTAAATGTGTTGCCTCTTGCATGCTTTTGGTGCCAGAGCTACTTGGATTTGGAGTGAGAGCCTGTTACCCAAACAAACAGATAATTTGGCATTCCTGAAGTTCTCTGAGCCTGTTTACATTTTTAAAATGGGTCATGAAAATCTTATAATGTCATTGGTTGAAACATGTCACATGAGCATTGATTATGTGTGTCCCATGACTGTTGATTTTTTTCAGACAACTGCACACTTTACCTGAACTATGTATTTTGTTAATGACTAAAAGCCCATTTTCTAGGTGGGATAACACAATCCAGAGTTTGGTGTCATAAGGAAATAATGCACTTCTTGGGTAATTGTGGCACTCTGCTATGCCTTGTGCCTAAGAACCAAAAAAGTCGTAAATTATTTATTTCCTCATAACCGTATGCACTGTCATGTTTTAGCTCTTCTGCACAGTAAAATGAAGGGACATTTTACTTCACTATTACTTGATTCAGCATTAGTCTGAATACCAAGAACTTTAGAGGGGCTCAACTGGGAGCCCTTTCTCCAAGGCCATGGGTTTAAAGTTTTTACCCAAGGACTTGGGCTCATACACATTGCTGACACAGCACTATAAGTAAGCAATAAGACATGACAGGGTGTGCATGGAACATATTTTACCGCACAGCCAGGGGCGTAATAAGGCACGAGGCCTTGGCAGAGTGCCTTTAGCCCCTGGCGTCCGGTAAAATATGTTCCATGCACACCCTGGAGTGTCTTATTGCACTTATAAAATGGTCTACTGTTTTTATTTTACTTTTCACAGTTAGAAAAATAATGATTATATGGAGAAAAAACATTTTGTTCTGCAAATTTATGATAAAATAGTCCTTCCGTCTGAATTTTGTGTTAATATTCAGTAGCCCATTTGTATATAGCAGGGTACTTCTACTTTGCTATTATTGCCATCCCTAAATGAGGCATTCTATCTTGCTATTATTGCCATTCCTAAATGAACAAACTAAACGTTAACTGAAGATGGAAAGATGCAGCTGCTGAGATAAAACGAGTGTGTGCTGGTTGTACTCGTCGGACCCATCAGCACGAATTATGCTGGAGGTGCTACTGCAAGGAACGGCTGCTGGGCAAGGTATGGGACACATCAAACTAAAAGTTACAGTAACTGAAGATGGAAAGATGCAGCTGCTGAGATAAAATGACCGCATACTGGCTGTACCCGTCGGACCCATCAGCACGAATTATATGGGAGCCGCTACTGCAAGGGATGACTGCTGGGCAAGGTCCGGGACCCGAATAGCAGGAGGTGCTACTGGAAGGGACAGCTGCTGGGCAAGGTATGGGGTGTATTACATTATAGAGGGAGGTGCTGTTATAGAAGGTAGCAGAGAGCCGACAGCCACAGTCTGCATCAGCCCATGTAAACGCAGATTCGTGAGACTGTAGTTTACTTCCGGGGATCCGTTACAAGCACCTAGTCTGGTCATTTAAACTGGTCAGTTTTACAAGTGTTTTTTCATGTATTTTTGTTGTCTGTGTTCATTTCTTGTTACACTGGCTGTTATTATCTTGCAGGGAGTCTGCGTTTGTAGCATTTAGGTGTCGTTTTCATTTGGAATAAACAGAGTGGCAGGAGCAGGTAATCTAGCTGTTTTTCTCTCACATTGAGTAAAAAAAAGATGTCTGCCAGTAAAAATGCCAACGTTCTATGCCACCAGAATCTTAGCCTTTTTACTGCCTGCTCTTTTTTTTACCCATGCATGGAACAGATTTCATGCATGGTGAGCTGCTTCTTTGATTGGCTGATTTAGGTTGCCCATTTTATAATACTGAGTAATGGGGGGGGGGGGTGGAATTCTGCTGCATTGCTGGAGATATCATCTTTTGCACAAGACATTACATTGAGGTCCTTTTTGCCTCTCACTGCTGGCTGCTCAAGAGAATTGTAAAATGGATAAAAGAAATCCAATAGGTTGATGGTCTAGAGGCAGGTCTAGCTGTGATGTTATCTCAGTACCACATTATGGTCTAAGACTAACCAGAAAAAAAAAACTACAGAACAAGCCTTTTCTTATTGTACAGGATCCATTTTAGAATCTCAGTAAGACAGTCCATGGTGTGTGTTATATTTGTTAATGTTACTTCTTGGGTGGTTGAAGGCATTGGGCAGTGCCTTGTGCCTCACAACACACCAGAGACATGGCATTATCTAAACATAACATATAATTTGTTATGCTAATTTATCTTAAAGATATTGTGAACAAGTTCAGATAGCGTTGGGAATAATACTAGTCTCCAGGCCTGCAGCTCCCACCATCTCAATAAAAATTTCTACATTTACTGTTGTCTATGGATATTGTATCACTATTGTTAAAAAGGGGACTGGACTAAATTAGACATTTCCCTTCTGTGAAATCTCTGAGTTGGAACTGTCAAATTCCTTGCATTCCACAGTATAATTCTCTGTGAAAAAGGTAACGCCACTGGATTCATCTCTAGAAAACCAAGCAGAATCTGAATTTTGCATTACATTTGGATTCCATCTCCTGGGATGGAGGATGAGAAGTAGCAGAGTTGACCTGTTGGACTCCAGTGTCTGCACTCTATGTTGGGCTTTTTATTATTTTGATATATGTGGGATATATAACAGAGACCCGTGGAATATATGATTTATTTTCACAAGAGCTGTTTGACCTTGGGTAACCACATGAGTGTAGTAAGCCATAAGTGATGTGCCCAAGGTCAAACAGCTTGAATGAAAATAAATCATACATTCCACAAGATCCTGTTACATATTCCATTTATGCAACAGGGATCCTTTATGACAGTGCAGGGAGTTTTGTTTTAAATTGCTTATTTAATTTTTATTGTAAATGTACATGAATATTTTGTGGTTTTCCCAGTGTAGCTCCGCTTAGCATAGTGGTTGCTATGGACACTCCAACTTTACATTATAGTCAGCAAATAATGAAAAAGTTTGATGTATAATTCTTTTGTTCTTGTTTTTTTTGGGGGGGGGGCAAGCATTTGTTCGACAAAAAAGTAAATAAAAATTGAGTTTTCTGCCATTTTTTGCTGATTATAAAAAAATCTAAAAGGTATCTATAAATGAAATACCTCTCATTTTGTAGATATATTTGTGCTGAACAACTTTTGTGCTCAAAGTACCATGTTATTTTTGTTTTAAAGTTATTTGCATTTGTTTGTCAAAAGAATGAAAACAAAACTGAATGTTCTGCTGTTTCTTGCTAATTATAAAAAAAATCTTAAAGGTACAGTATCTAAAAATGAAACACCACTCATTTTGTTGATATTTTTGTGCTGAACACCTTTCATGCTCATAGTACCATGCTATCATTTTATGTTTTAAAGTTATTCACTTTTGAATATGGAAAGCACTGCTACCAAGGCTGAACATTCTAAATGCTTTCTGAGTGCTTGTGCTGGACCTAATGACATAAGAGCTGTGTGGATAAGTTGACTGATGACATAAGAGCTACAGTATGTAGATAAATGGGTGATGACATAAGAACTGTGTGGATAAATGAAATTTACATGCACAGTTGGTCAGATAAACAGATTTATCACACCCATTTATGTCCATACCTATTGCATAAATATATTCATGCTGTTATTAGAAGTGTTGGCATATACTATGTACTATGTACAAGCTATTAATTTATAACAGGATGATCCTGAAAGTGGAATCTTTTTCCCCCTGCATTCTGCATAAACATAATGACCCCCATATTCAAATGTTAGTTGTTAGCGTTGTACACCTCTTAGTGCTGTGGGTGAGATACTGCCCAGCTAGCCTGGGGGAAATTTTTACACAGGTACAGTAGCACACTCTGACCAGTGCATGTTGCCTGTTTAAATAGGGGAGCAGTAGGAGTGCAGCAGGAGCACACAGAAACATAGACTTTGACAGCAGATAAGGACCGCTTGGCCCTCCTAGTCTGCCCATTTCCCTACCTAGAGGATAAGCTGCAGATCCTATTTAACCAACAGCCTATTTCTTCCTACCCCCCACAAAAATTGCCTTATGTCTGTCCCATGCATTCTTGAATTCTCCCACAGTTATAGACCCCATAACCTCCTCAGGAAGGCTGTTCCATGTGTCCACCACCCTCTCTGTGAAAAAATACTTCCTCACATTGCCCCCGAGCCGTCCCCCCTCTATCACTTGTCATTACAAAGTATTTACCCAGGATAGCCCATCTGAAAGGCAATTTACATGTTCAGTGGAGTCCAATTTTTACAATGTATTTTTCCCAGGATAAAGCAGCATACTGTAGATGCAAATTTCATTGGATGTTCTGCTGTACTGGGGTCCTGCTTTTACACCTTTTTTACCATATATTTACCCAGGACAGAACAGATGAGATTCAATATCTAATTTTCAGTGGTGTCCTCTTTTACACATTTTTAGATTGTACTGTATTTGTCCTAGATAGGTCAGCTGAGACACCATATCTAGTTTTCAGAGGGCTGCCACACTTTGACCTCAAATTTTCAGCACAGTCTTTTTATGACCAGACATTATGATCAAGACAGATGGAATTTTTAAAATCCTATCCAAAAGGTGATTCTGCAGTGCAACTGCAAAAACCTGCTTTGTGGGGGTTTGAAAAATGACACCTTGATTCGGTTCACTATCAACATAGATGGGGGCAGAACACCAAGATGGCTGCAGTGCCGCTCTGCTCTTCACTGCTCTGCATTGTTTGGGGGGGGGGGAGTTTGTTTTTTTTAAACTTACTTATTTACTGTAGCACAGTATTAAATTCAATGAATGAAACTTATTTTATATTTGCTCCTGAATTATAGTTGCGAATTTCTTTAGGAGGTTTGCCGACAAGGAACCACTGTTTGTTCAAGAGATAAGCGGCCAGTGGTGCTAGACTGGATTAGGGGTCACTTTTTGCCCCATAATATTTAACAGTGCTCCTCTATCAACTTTGTAAGTTCATTTGTTTAAACTGGATAGCCCGGTATGATGACATGGTAATGTATTTTACTGAGCTTCTGAACCCTACGGAAATCTGGATTCAGGATGACTCCTGAACAAAAAGGAGGACAATTGGGATTACTGAGGCAATTCAAGTGCTGACAGGTTGGTTTAGCCTTTTTAAAAGATATACCAATGTTGCTTTGGGGTTGGGGCTATTAATGTTCATTTTGTCCGATCACCCCAAAGTTATTGTGCTTAGTGGACCACTTTATATTTTTAATTCAACAGGTGCTGCATATCACTGGGAGCATAGCCAGAGAGGAAAGGCAGGAACATGCTATCATACAAAGAAGCCAGCAGAAGAAGGTAATCTGGTCTATCAAGTCTGCTCGTATTGCAGGGTCCATAGCTTGGGCTAATGTCTCTGCCCTCCCTCCCCACTCCTCCCATCCTCCCTACCCATGATCCTTACTTTCCCCCATGCCTATCCCAGCCTCTCTTAAAGCTGCCCACTGTCTTCAATGAGATGACCTCTTGTGGCAGCACATTCCAAGAGTCCACCAGCCTTTCTGTGAAGAAATGCTTCCTGACCTCCCTCCTAAACCTCCCGCCCTCCAGCTTGAGACTGTGCCCCCTTGTGTTATGGTTGCCACTCAACTTAAAGAGACCCTCCTAATCAACCTTATTTATCCCGTTCAAGTACTTGAAGGTCTCAATCATGTCCCCCCCTCTCTCTCTTGTCTTCCAGGGAGTACATGTTCAGTGCCCTCAACCTCTCCCCTTATGCCTTACCCTGCTGACCTGCTTTCATTTTTGTAGCCCTCCTTTGGACCTTTTCCAGTAGGTTAATGTCCTTTTTGAGGTGTGGGCACCAGTTCTGAACTCCATACTCTAGATACAGTCTTACGAGTGACCTATATAAGACAGGAGACTGCAGGAGTAGCCATACAGAGTGAGGAAGAAATTGTGCCATAGACTCCTAGAGCAGGGAGACTGGAATAATTCTTTTGGAAAGCTGAAAACAAAACTCACTCTAAGAACAAACCTGGATATTAATAGCCAAGGGAAATTTGTGCTTGTAGTTTACAGCTTCTGAACAGAGACAATAGACTCCTCCATCTATCCAATGAAAAGTTGGAAAACTGCTGTTTTTATGTTTCAGAAATAGTAGGAGTTTGGAAATGTTTGTAAACCAATTCAAAGATCTTGTAAGATTATTTCGATTTCATAGATTTTAGTTTATGTTCTACTGTGTGTGAAATATCTGTGTATTTGTATATATGAGTTGAGATAGTAATTTTTATTCTTTGGATCATACACATAATTTCTGAACATGTGATAGCTGAATTCAGACTTTTATGATATTTAATGCCAATTTAACTGTTTCAGGTGCCTTTAATGTTAGGTAGTGGCTATAGCCGATGAGTAACTGCTTAAAAAACTGAAATTCTAGCTACATATTAAGGGATTCTAGCCATTTATGGCAATTTTCTACTCTACATAATCATGGTAAAAAACTAAATAGTTGACGTAAGAGAATTTTAGTGAATTAGCAAAGGCCAAATTGATTAATAGGTTATAATTTAATGAAATCACTGAGCAAATATTTATTGCAATGGTTATATGACTTCCAGCCAGGGGCAGTTTGTCCTGCTTGGGTTTGTATTTGAAGGTTTGCCAGAGCCCAGGTGGAACACCTTCTGTACAGCAGTGTACAGTATATGCCAGGCCATACATACTTAGTATGGAGAGTATGGGGTATAGAACTGTCTAGTTGTCAAATTGTACAGGACAGAACAGGACCATTTTGGCATTCTACATATTGCCACTATTGAGTGTTCTCATGTTCTTATTCATAAAACTGGTAGCTATGAGTCTAAAATAGATAAAAGTAGGCAGTTGTAGATTGAACTTATAGAGTAACAACTCAATGGCAAATAGCGGAATTTAAAAATTGGTGAAGTCCTCTTAAGACACAAAAGACTATCTAGCAGAGTATTATACTGCAGAAATCTGAATAGTGGTAGAAGTCTTGATAATATGCACGGAGTTTAGTGGAAAGGCCTTTTGCCTGAGTTTGGGCATATATTTTGAATCTCCTTAATTGCTGATTATAGTGCCCTGGTTAGTCAATATGAAATGTAAATAAAATATTAACATTTAGAAAATGATATAGAAAGTTACAGTATATAGACTATGGTCATTGTTTGAGATTATATTTAAAATTTAAATTAGATCATTTGTCAAAATATTTTGCAGACGGTAAACTGCTTAAAATGGAATGTATGACATTTTGAATCGGGCAATGTCTGATATTAATTTTTCCAACATGAAGCTACTAACAGGGGAAGAGTAGGAATATATTTTAGCTCATATTACACTGCCGTAGTGGCCAAGTTAACTTGTTATAATTAATGTATGTGTTGTGACGTGGTTGATATTTGTTGGATCCCATTTTGTAGTGTGCCTGATTTTATGTCCATTTTAATGTTTGCTGCATTTGTAATGGTTTAAACAACCAACAAAACAAACTAAATGTTCATGAGGTGGGGGTAACACAGGGGATATGTTAAACACTAGAGGCCAAAATCTGCAAACCTAAAGTTATGAGTAAATGTTGGAACAATTCAATGTTTCCTCATAAAAAAAAAAAAAAAAAAAAAAATTAACATTTTACCCCAAATTTTCTACACTGTCTTTTAATTATCCCAACCTTATGATCACTGGAGGTGGACTCTGTATTGATATTTTTTATAACATTGATTGTAAATGGTGGCAGTGTGATTCCAAGAATAGGGAAAGGACTGCTGGAAGGAAGGGGGAAGCATCAGAGAGCTGACTGAGGGCAGAAGTTCAGCTACCACTGTACAGCACCAGTGGGGGGGCAAAACAGGACTTGTGACTACATTCAGTCAATTCTATGGCTGTAGTTTACAACAGAAAAGGAGTGGGCTCATCAGAGTACAGTCCAGAAGGGAACATGCCAGCAGGAGTGGAGGAGTAATGCCACACAAAGCAAAGCAGTTAAGTGTTGTGGGGTTTGGGATTGTGGGTAGGTCAGAGTCCTGTATTGTTCTTTTTATAACATTAATTGTTAATGATGGCAGTGTGATTCTGGGAATGAAGAAAGGATTGCTGGGAGGAGGAAGGAAGCATCAGAAGGAGTACATTCAGCAGTCATTGCATGGCACCATTGGGGGGGTCAAACAGGAATTGTGACTACAGCCAGGCAATAGGGCAGCTGAATTCCCCTATATATTTCCCAGGGGTTCAAGTGACCCCTCGCATGAGCGACCCCAAAGCATAAGTGTCACAAAGCAGGAGTATGGCATCCGTCCAAGTAGTGTCTGGGGTGTCAGCAGGGCATCCACAGGGAGGACCATAGGCCACGCTCGCCACAGTAGTCAAGGTAAGGGGCAGGGGTGTTAGAATTCATGCACTGTAGAAGAGGGGGGGGCTGCAGCAGAACAAGGTTGGCCTACATGAAAATAGGGCAATAAGGAAGGGGCTTGTGATACAAAGCAAGGTGCAAAGGGGAAGCAGCTGATTCCAATCTCAGGTCAGGCCTCATTATAACAAAAGTCACAAGGCAGAAGGGGTAGTGGATAAAAGGGGGTGTGGGTAAAACTTCAAACTGTAAGCAGCACAGACCAGGGAACAGAGGTGCAGTGAAGTTTAACTCCACCAGCGAAGTTGAGGTGAAGTCGTCCACTCCGCATTGCTAAATGCTACATGAAGTCCCCACAGAATTACACTACTTCACCTTATGATTTAACCTCATTATGACGTCTCGTTAAGGTGACTTTGCGTTCAGTTCGTATTGGTTTCTGTTGAACATGAAGTGAGTCATATTTGAAACAGCCCACAGATCACATGTATTATAGTCTGCCGGTAACATGGCTCAAGCAGGAAGTTAATCAGGCAAGACAGTGAAAGACAAAGACTTTCACTTTCACCTTACCTAGTGTAGGAGAAAGAGATTTTGTGAGAGAGGAGACTTCTGGGGACAGGTGAGCAGCGCACCCACTTAGCAAACCACCACTGTGCACAGTGGGAGGACACGGTTGTCGAACAGGGATGGAATGCGCCTGCTATCCCTGCTGAGCAACAGGTGGCAGCATGGCCTCCACCTGCACGTGGGATCAAGCGTGGTCAGGCCATGGAGCAAGTGGCAGGTCCAGAACCTGCAGGGAATGCTGGCAATCCTGCAAGAATGCCTGCTACCCAGGCCAATTTGGGCCTGATGTGGAGTGAGTTGGACCACCTGAACAACAGGGTTGTGAACCTGCAGCAGCGGTTGGAGCACATTGAGGGTCATCAACTCCAAATTATGGCCATGCTGTAACTGCTGCTCTCACAACATAATGTGGAGCATTAGTTTTTGTTTGTCCATGCATCCACCACCCTCTCCATGAAAACATACTTCCTGATGTTGCCCCTGATCCGTTCCCCCTCTAACTTCAAATTTTGCCCCCTTTAGATTGTTATGAGTTGAACTTAGGGCAATACTCATACCATCGGCAACTTCACTACCACCACTAGTGGGGACAACAGCATCTCCAATCATCATTGACGCAACTGATTGTGCTGTGAAAAACAGTCAGAGAAATCCCTTTACTGGCATCAACTGTGTACTTACGCTGCATACTAACACACCCATGGCCACTCTTGCCAGTCGCAGCAGTGCCATGGCCAGAAACATCTTTGCATCCACGTCTCTTTGCAGGCATTATTTGTATTACACAGAAAATTCACAACAAATGTAGATTTCTGAACTTTGGGGTGGAAGGGAAGCCAAAAAACAACAACTGTGGCTTACAGATGCAAACTGAACCCTAAACAGATGCAAATGCACAAACAGATGGAGACTGCGCACTCAAGAGAAGCAGCCGTACAGGCACAACACCACCACCATAACCAGTGACCACACAAATCAAAAACTGAAAAAATAATACCTTTTGTGGGTTGTGGGGTGCTGCAGTACCAGTCCACTATTTAGAAAGAACAAAGCAGTAAAAAAATGCCATAGACGGATAACAGATTCAGAGTGCTGTGATTACTGTGTGGCACAATAAAATGTGTCTGACTTGATCTCACACACACACTCACATTACAGGTAATGCACAGAAAGTGTAATAGTTCAGTACACTATATAACCAAATCTTTTAACAGAATGAAAACATGCACTGTACCACAACAAACAGAAAATAATTATCAACAAGCATTTGTCAATGCTGAATGTTGATTGCGTTGGTCTGTTGAGCTTGCTCAGTGGCCCTGTGTCACTCACTCGTTCTGTTTCTCCTGGTGCTGCAGGCTGCACCTTTGTACGGGGCTCCTGGCTGCATTGGCACATTTTTTCTGCCCACAAAGAAATCTTCAGCAGTCTCGACACAGCTCTGTTGGCCTCACTCACTCCCTCCCCCTGTCTCACTTGCTTGTTCCTTTTCTGCTGGCACTGCAGGCTGCCTTTCTGTACTGGGCTCCTGCCAGCATAGCCACCCTTATCTGCCCACAAAGAAATCCGCAGCAGTGACGATAGAGCTCTGTTGAGCTCACTCAGTCCCCCCCTCTCACTTACTCGTTATGTTTATCTCACCGCTGCAGGCTGCCCTTTTGTACTCAGGCTCTGCATGCATTGCTGCCTTTTCCTGCCCACAAACAAATCTGCAGCAGTCCCAACAGAGCTCTGTTGAGCTTACTCACTCCCCTCCCTCACTTGCTCATTCTGTGTCTCCCGGAGCTGCAGGCTGCCCTTTTGTACTGAGCTCCTGCCTGCATTGTCGCCTTTTCCTGCCCACAAAGACATCCACAGCAGTCCCGACAGAGCTCAGTTGAGCTTGATCAGTCTCCCCGCCCCCCCAGTCGCTCAAGCCTAATCTGTCCTAAACACTGATTTCTGACAGCAACTGCAGTATTCTGCACCGGAAGCACGGAAACACATTTCGGCCAGGACGTGAAACATGACAGCTGTACTGTTCATAAGGAGGTGTGAACAAATGCCAGTGTTGAAAATCTGGCGTGAAAATATTACTAATTTGCAAACTTACAAGGGTGCGTGGCACCTGCACAACAAACGCTCGTAACACAGTCATTTTATGGAGTTTCATCACTAAATTTTTAACATAGGCATTTTAGGACCTCTGCTCATGAACAGTGTCAGTGTGATTTTCTTAATATGTTCTGAACACCGATTTCCCACAGCAACCACGCTATTGTGCGCTGGAAGAGCGAAAACACATTTCAGCCAGGATGTGAAAAATGACAGCTGCACTATTCATAAGGTGGTGTGACAAAATGGCAATGCTGAAAATTTGGAGTGAAAATATGGCAAAGTTGCAAAGGTACGACCGTGTGTGGAAACTGCGCAATGCACATTCGTAACACACTCATTTTATGGACTTTCATCACCAAATTTTTAACATAGGCATTTTAGGACCTCTGCTAATGAACAGTGTCACTGACATTTTCATAATGTGTCCTGAACACGGATTTCCCACAGTGACCATGCTATTCTGCTACCGGAACACAAAAACACATTTTGGCCAGGATGTGAAAAATGACAGCTATACTGTTCATAAGGAGGTGCAGAAGAATGGCAATGTTGAAAATCTGGAGTGAAAATATTATAAATTATGAACTTATGAGTGTACATGCAAACTGCGCAATGTACACTCGTAACACAGTCATTTTATGGAGTATCGTCACCAAATTTTCAACATAGGCATTTTAGGACCTCTGCTCATGAACAGTGCCACTGTCAGTTTCTTAATCTGTGTGGAACACTGATTTACTCACACTGATCACGCTTTATTCTGCGCCAGAAGTGCGAAACACATTTCAGCCAGGGTGTGAAAAATGACAGCTATACTGCTCACAAGGAGGTCTAAAATGCCAATGTTGAAAATCTAGGTGAAAATATTGCAAATTCGCAAAGTTATGAGCATGCTTAGGAACTGCACAATGCACAGTCGTAAAATAGTCATTTTTTTGATTTTTCCCACCAAATTTGCAACATAGGCTTTTTGAGAGCCCACCTTGGTACTCTGCGCAGTGACCATGAAATCACCTTTCAGGGCTGATTAACACCATGACAGTGATAGAATTCATGAGGAGGGGTCCCAAAACCCCATGTTGAAAATTTGGTGCCACAATTCCAAAAAATGCCTGAGATATGTATCAAAGTTGAAAAACCTATTTATTCCATTATACAGCTTACCAGCATTTCCTCAGTTCACGGTCGGCTTTGAAGAGTGCAGACATGTTCCCGGTCCCCATCAAGATCGTCAGGCCAGACTCTGGAGGCAAGTATGGGGTGAGGGAGGTATGGGGAGGCAGGGTGCGAGTGGTGGGTGGGTCAGGTTGTGGGGGCAGGGAGAAAGCCGAGGGACCATTTCCTCCTTCACAGGTAAAAAAAAAAAAAAAGACATTGCAGGACTTTTTTTTTTAATTTCACAGGGGAATGTGGCACGCTGGGGTGGGCTCCCAGCATGCCAACCAAGTCTTCTGTTTGGGGAGGCAGCTGTAGCAGACGGGGGATTGGGCACGCCCATCAGCACACAAGAAAGGGGGGGCGATGTTACATTATGCCGACAGGGATTGGGCACCCCCGTCAGCAGACAACAAAAGTGGTGGGGGTTTACATAATGCCGACAGGAGTGGGCTCCCCATCGGCAACATAAAGTCTGGGGCACATGCTGCAGAGGGGGACTGGGCAACCCTTGGTGGGGGGGGGAGATTTAATATTGTTTGTGAACACGGCGGCAAGCTGCTGCCATGTTCATAAACAATATCACTGTTTCAGGGTCCCGCCCTACAATGACGGGTCGCTCCCTCATTGCAGCAAATGGCTGATGCTGCAATGAGGAGGTGGCCCCTGATTGCAGAAGCTAATTTTTTACAAGTTGGTGGCACACTGGCTGAACTAGTGTCAGCAGTACCATGTCACGGCATTGGGGGAAGCTGGACAAGCCTTTACAGGCTGTGGGGGCATTGACCACAACAGTGCTGCACCTCCACAACCTGCTTGTGGAGAAACCTGCCACAACATGTTTCTTGAGCATGCGCATAGTTAACATAAAAATTACTTCAAGTATTACTATGTGTACATAAACACACAAATACTAACACACACTACTAGTACAAAACATATAGAAAGACTGCCATTCTCATGTGAATCTCACTCACCACAGATACACCCCTCCCTGCAGCACACTTTAACAGTGTCTGTCAGTACACAGACTGAATGTTCTAAATGAACATTCAAAATGCACAGAAAAAAAAAATCAACACTCTAGGATCTAAGCACAGGAGGGTTTCCAACAATCGATGTACTAAATTTGGACCAAAATAATTGGATCAAAAGTGTTTTTTAAAGCTTTTTCGGTGGTTTGATTCTCAGAGCTCTGACATCAAACTGTCTCCAGCTTTCCACTACACACACTATGCAGAACTGAGGCTGTGCAAGACAATATAAAGCCTATATGACCTGCCATCCCGTGAATCAATGCAAAATTCACCTCAAATGGCAATATAAAGGTGAAGCAAAGTGAAGTCTATTAAAATCAATGGCAATTCATGTTAAAATTAAGGGAAGGCAACAAAGCAAGGTGAAGTAGCATGAAGTCCATTGGTTTCAATGCACTTCGTGATAAAAAATAAAGGTGAAGTAATACACTTCGCATTGCAGAGCACTACGTGAATTGGGGGTTATTACACAAAGTGCTCTGTGTAGCAAAGTGAGAGCACTTTGCCCATCTCTACCATGGAACAGCAGAGACACATAGCTGGGCTGGTATAGACTGAGTGGGGAGGACATGGAGAACTAGGAGCTGGTACATGAAGCAGGACAGCTTGGAAGGGTGAAGGTGGAAGACTGTGAGAAAGTACAGATGTCAGGATGGTGAAGGAAGGGTGGTAAACTGTAAAGGATGTGGGGCCACAGTTTCTCTGGGGACAATGTGGAGAGCAGGGGGCTGTCCAGTGAGCAGGAGTCTGGAACAAATCAGGGCACAGGTGTGGTTGCTCAGGTGGGAGTTGGAAAGAGTGAGGGAGGGAGACAGGCAGGGAAGACTAGCAGTAGAGAAAGGAGCAGGTAGGGGCTGCCCTGGGGCACATGGATGGCAGGTACAGGTTGGGAGCAGGGGGGGGGTTACCACAGGGTCTAGGAACATCTCCTTCTCAAGGACCCCAGGGAACTGGTGTGGAGGAATGGCAGGTGGTAAGGGGAAATGGTAGGTGTGTAAGAGGATCTGCACATGAGGGAAGGGAAGGGAGAGGGAGAGGAAGAACAAAGGTGGGATCTGATGCGGGGGTGCTCACATTGAACAGATATGCAGTGCTTGCCACTTTAAGGGGAGGGCAGATGGTGGGGTGGAGGATTGTGGAAACCCAGAGTGAAAGGCTGGAGGCAAGGAAGGGGAGGAGGAGGGAGGAGAGAGGAGAGCAGCTAGTGTATGCAAGGAGAAAAAGGTGATCAAGGTGGAGCAAAGCAATGGGGGGGAGGTGTTCGGATATGGAACAGGGAGGGAACAGTGGTAGCAAGCAAGGTTTGCTAGTGGGGATGGGATCAATGTGGGTTGGAGAAGCAGGAGGAGGGATTAGTGATGGTGGCGCAAAGTGGGGGAGGGAGGGAGGAGTTAGGGTACAGTTTAGGGAGGCAAGAGTGATAGCCAGCAAGGTTAGCTGGAGAGGGATAGGATGGGGGGGTCAGAAGTGGGTTATAGTGATGGAGGTGGCAGGAAGGCAACCAAGACAGAGAGAGAGAGAGAGAGAGAGAGAGAGCGAGAGAGACTAGAGCAGTTGAAAGTGCAGGCAGCTGGTTTATTTGGGGTGGATGGGAGGTCAGAAAATGCACTTGCGGGGGATGGAAGAGTGGTAATCATTGGGCATCCCATAATTAATGGTATTTATTGGGGGATGAAAGGGAATCCAAAGACTAAAAGAATGGTTGTCTATATGTTGGAGGTGGAAGTGGATGGGGAGGGCAGAACCAAGCATCAGGGAAGTTGTAAGGGAGCTTGGTGGAAGTCCTATCTTAGTCATTCACTTTGGGACCAGTGACTTTGCAGGGGAAGATGTGGGGGTGGCGCAGAATAGGTTCAAAATGTAGGTAAAGGCCTGTAGAGAAATTGTGAGCTTACTGGCCTTTTCATTAGTGATTCCAGTCCCCAGAGCCAGCACAGTCAGAAACAAACTCTGGTCAGAACCAAAACAGCTGCTATACATTAACCTGACACAAAGTCTGGTTGTTTGTTTTTTTGAGAAGTCCTTCAAAAAATGTAATGCTTTAATTGATATAGTCCCTAGTACCACTCTCTTAAATTACCTCTCACCCCCTCTCCCAACTCTACTCTCCCCTCCCAGCTTCCAAACCACCCACCAACAGAAATTAAGACCCCAGCGGCCCCAGGGGTCAACCTTAACTTTTTTTGCACTAGCCAGCCGGACAAGTTGATTAAAAATTGCACTAGCCCGTAGATGGTTGCACTAGCCCACAATAATAATGGTCAATTTTGATCGGTTATACAGGAAAAATGCAAGCCAAGAAATACTTTTGATTGTTGCATATTTATCCTGCTCCCACACCGCTTCCTACCCCAGCAAAAAAAAAAAAAAAAGACTGCAGTCCAATCACATGCTGTGCATACCCCCATTGTTTTTTACCATGTGCCCCTTGCTTCCTCTTTCTTCACCCCCTCCCTGCCAAACCAGAGAATACCATTATAGCAAATGTTCAATCAGGTAGTTCTAGCTCTGCACACACAATAGCCAACATCATCATGCATGTCACCACAGTCCCACCCTGACTTGCAGGGCAATGTACAGAATCGGGCAGAGAAAGACACTCTCATCCCCCACCCTGTGATTAACCAGAACTGCACTTCTGGAAGTTTTCTTACACTGCCAAGTGAGCCAGGGAAGTTTATAGGATTTCTTTGGAGAGAGTTAAACAAACACAAGAGGCTCGGGATGCAAGAAACTTTGACATATCTGTTTATATATACCAGGCACAAAAATATTGATTTAACATGCTCTGCCCTAACAAAAACAGATTTTTCATAAGTGTCCTTTCACCAGCCAAAGGAGAAGCAGTATACAGGCATGATGCTGTACTACCTCTCTTTCTATATAGGATGATCTATGCTCACCAGGAATACCTTTTTTTAACCTTTCAAATTATATGTTTTACTAAGGTTTTGCTTTGTATCGTTCATGCTCCAAAGCATTGTTTGTTTTTAGGATGAAATTACATGCTGGGTGGTACTGCATTGATGGCATTGACTGGTGTGATCCATTAAGAGGAGCTGTGAACCCCTACACCAGTCAGTAATGGCAGCTATGGGTCTGTGGATGGTCACTTCAGAGCCTAGTCTGCAGAGAAAGTATAGAGTGGACAGACCACCTGGCTGGGCAGACAGTGTATACATGATAGCATTCTTTGTCTGCAGTGTTGGATACAGGCACTCAAAAGGTTGGGAAATGAGGCACACTGGTCTTTATATTGTAGGACAAATCAAAGACAAGTTCAGAAAACTGGAAGCTAGTGACTTAACCACTCTACCCTTGATCACAACATTCACACTAGTTGACTGTCCTAACAATTGAGTGATAATGACTCACATTGAGTCTTTTGATAGATCCCCCTCTTGAACTGCCAGATAATTGCAGTTGTTAATGAGCTGCTAATCACACCAGGCCACCTGTAACACTGAGGGAAATTAGCAAAAGGACTACAGCCTGCTAAAGTAGGGACTTTTTCAACTTCATTAACAGCCATGAATAATCTGCACTAGTCAAGACAGACAAGTAGAGGGTTAGCTGCACTAGCCCTGGCAAATTTGCACTAGGTTCAGGGCTAGTAAAACAATGTTAAGGTTGAACACTGCCCCAGTCCCCTCTAACAGCCAAAGCCCTATATGCCTTTAGTGTTAAACACCCCCCATAGTTGCTGTGGCCAAAGCCCACATCTTTGCTCAGGTGCTTTACACCCCTCCCCATTACTGTGGTCACCACTGGAGCACACTTGCTTCACAACCCCCCTCCCAGTACTGCAGCCACCACAGGTCCCTGTTATAGGACCTGGCTCTGATCATATATAAACCAAAAAAGATAGAAATAACATACTTGGTACTGTAGTAAATAGGTACCCTTCGCATGTGGGTCTGTACTGCAGCTCAAAGGGGATGAGGAGATCTCCAGTGGCCAATCAGGGCCACTGCAAAATCATAAATATTTAAATGAAATGTGGTGGGTGGAGGAGCTTCGCAATCCGTATGATTCTTCTGGAATGATGCCACAGTCTTTAGTGGCTTTCTATGGCATTGACTCCTTGCACCAGTAATTATTTATATAAGACAAAGAGGACTATGTCCAAAGTTTCTATTTATACACCCTCCTTGTGTGATGACTTCATAAACCTCCTGAGCTTCACTCTGGAGGGTTATCACACACCTCGGGGTTGTGACTGTGCAAAAAATTTCATAACACAAAATCGCATACGCATTATTCCCCATGTTATTAAATTCTTACCTTCCATTTTTTAGCCAAGGACTCGTGGGCAATCTCATCTTTTATATATACAGTGCTCTGCTTTTTAACAATGTACAGTATATTGATTTGTTTCTGTTTCTGCTCTACAAGAAAATGAAACAAAAATTCTCATTGAAAAATAAAAAAGATTTAATGAGTTCTAAACGGATGAAATGTCTCAGCTCCAGTGTATCGTGGTCTACTATTTTTTTTCTTTGTAGAATTCCCTTGAAAACTAGAATAATAGCTTCTCCAGCCTCAAGAATCCAGCTGTCACAGCCAGCACAGTGGCACTGAGGGTTGAGGCATATAGCCTTACCTTGCATCATGCAGGTGTCCCAGGTTCGGGAATGACCTCGGGATGTCAGGGAGCTGGGGGGGGGGAAGCAAGATTGAGCCACCTACTGGTGGCTCTCCTCTCCTGGGGAGGACACTGTCAATCACATAGTTCCATCACCACTGGGTGGAGGTTCGGTGGTGGCACAGACGGGTGGTGGGACAGCTAGTAGGGTGGGGTGTCCTGCAGTGCATGGCATGCGTGTGCCTCCACATGTGCACATCCGTGCCAGGAACAGGTGGGTGACGGAGACAAAAAAATAAATCCAGCTGTCACAAACTGCAGAGGGTAAATATGTCATTAAAGAGATGACATAGAAACATGGAATTTGATGGCAGATAGGGACCACTTGGCCCACCTAGTCTGCCCATTTCCCTACCTAATGGATAAGCTGCAGATCCTAGTTAACCAACAGCCTACTTCCTCCCTCCTACCCCCCACTAGAATTGCCTTATGTCTGTCCCATGCATTCTGAATTCCTCCACTGTTTTTGACTCTACGACCTCCTCAGGAAGGATGTTCCATGTATCCATAACCCACTCTGTGAAGAAATACTTCTCACATTAACTCTGGAGCCATTCCCTCTATCTTCAAATTGTGCCCTTGTTTTTGCACATCTCTTTTCTGAAAGATGCTACCCTCTTGACTTTGTTGATTCCCTTGAGGTATTTGAAAGTTTCTATCATGTTCCCTTCTCCTCCTTTCCTTGAGGCTATACATCTTTAGTTCCTTTAGTCTTTCTTCATATGTCTTCTGATGCAGACCCTGCATCATTTTGGTTGCCTTCCTCTGGACAGCCTCCACCTGTCTATGTCTTTGCGGAGATGGGGTCTCCAGAACTGTACACAGTACTCCAGATGTGGTCTTACCAACTGTCTGTACAGAGGGCCAACAACTTCCTGTTTTCTACTGGTGATGCCTCTCGCTATGCATCCCAGTATCCCCCCAGCCCTCCTTACTGCCTCCTCACATTGCTGGCCCACCTTTAGGTCATCTGATATGACTACCCCAAGGACCCTTTCCAATTTTGTTGTTGTCAGTATCTCACCCCCCACTGTGTACTCTTCCCCTGGGTTTTTATTTCCAAGGTGCATTACTTTGCACTTCTTTGCATTGAATCTAAGCTGCCATACATCTGACCATTCCTCCAACCTTGCCAAGTCCCTTTTCATCCTTTCCACCCCACCTTGTGTATCAACCCTGTTGCAGATCTTTGTGTCATCTGCAAAGAGACATACTTTCCCTTCCAGTCCCTCTTCAAAGTCACTTATAAAGACATTAAAAAGGACTGGCCCCAGTACTGAACCCTACGGTACCCCACTAGTAACCCTCCTTTCTTCACTGTGGACTCCATTTACTATTACCCACTGTGTCCTGTTGTTCAACCAGTGTTTTACCCAGGCTACCACCCTAGGACCCACTCTCAGATTGGCTAATTTGTTCACTAATCTTTTGTGCGGGACTGTGTCAAATGCCTTGCTAAAGTCTAGGTAGGCCATGTCCACAGCCCTTCACTGGTCTACTGCTTTGGTCACCCAGTCAAAGAAATCAATTAGATTTGTCTGGCATGACCTTCCCACTGTGAATCCATGCTGCCTCGTGTCCTCTGCCCCACTGGCCTCTAGGTACTCAACAGTTCTTTCCTTCAGAATTGATTCCATCATTTTCCCTACCACTGAGGTCAAACTGACAGGTCTGTAGTTTCCTGCCTCTGTCTTGCTCCCACTTTTGTGAAGGGAATCACATCCGCCCTTCTCCAGTCCTCAGGTACCACCCGTCCTCCCATGATTTATTAAAAGGGTAGTCATTGGTGTTACTAGTTCTTCCCTTAGTTCTTTAAAACTTGAGGTGAATCCCATCAGGCCCCATTGCTTTATCCACCTTCAGTTTTAAGAGTTCTTTCAGAACCCTTTCTTCTGTGAAAGGACTAATATCAACCCCCCCCTATCTAGAGTGCTTCTATTGACCGAATTAGGTATTTCCTGCTGCTTTTCCATTGTAAATACTGAGCAGAAGTATTCGTTCAGTATCCCTGCTTTTTCACTGTTGCTCTCTGCCCAACCACCTTCCTCTTTGTTCAGCCTCAGTATCCCTGCCTTAGTCTTTCTTTGCTTCCTATTGTACCTACAAAAGGTTTTATCCCCCTTCTTAACCGAGTCAGCTATCTTTTCCTCAGTTTGGGCCTTTGCTATTCTGACTGCTTTACCCACTTCCTTCTGCTTTAACTGGTACAGTTCTCTGTCCTGCTCCTTCTGTGTTTCCTTATACTTCCTGAATGCTGTCTTTTTTTCCCTTACCTTCCCTGCCACTTCTTTTGAGAATCATAGTGTTTTTTTCTTTCATTTTGATTTATTTGCTTCATACAAAGACTTGTTGCCTCCGTGATGGCAGTTTTGATGTTTTCCCATTGTTGCTCCACCCCACCTTCTTGCCTGTTTGCTAGTGCTTTTCTGAGGCACTCTCCCATTTTGACAAAATCAGCTCTCCTAAAGTTCAGTACCTTCACTTTTGTGTGGCTTGACTCTACAGCTAAGTTTATCGTCAACCACATTGTTTGGTGGTCGCTTGTTCCCAGGTGGCTACCCACTTCAAGATCAGAGATCCTCTCTCCATCCCCATTTAAAAGTACCAGGTCTAAGATTGCTCTCTCCCAAGTGGGTTCCAAAACTAGCTGTCTGAGACATGCCTCCTGTAGGGCATCGAGAATGGCCCTGCTCTTGGATGTGGTTGCAGCAAAGGTGCTCCAGTCAACATCTGGCATATTCAGGTCCCCCATCATCAATATCTCCCTTTCTCTGTCATCCCAAGGATGCCTTCTATCATTTCTTGTCCATTTCCTCCCCTGAGACAGGGGTCTGTATACAACCCTCGTGCGGATTGTGGAGCCATTTCCAGTCTCCAGGGTGACCCACAGTGCCTCTCTCCTCTCCTCCCTGTTTACCTTTAGTTCTGTTGCTTTGATCCCTTCCCTTACATAGGGAGCTACTCCTCCTCTTCTTCCCTCTCTGTCCCTCCTGTAGATTGTGTACCCTGGTATGTTGACATCCCAGTCATGGTTCTCGGTGTACCATGTTTCTGTGACTGCCACAATATCCAGACATCCCTCTTCCATCAAGGCCACCATTTCAGGGAGCTTTTTACCAACACTACGGGCATTGGTACTCATTACCCTCCATTTTTTTATGGTTTTATTTCTTTTTGTCCCATCCCTGTCCCTACTGCCTTTGTCTTTTTCCTCCATTTACCCCTGCACTTCTCCCTATTGACTGCTCTATTTTGGTGTTCACCTCACTAATTACCCTGATTTTTTTGGGGGGGGGCTAGGATTTCCCTTCTCCTCTTCAGTGCCTCCCCCCTTGGCTAGTTTAAATGCTTGCCACTGAAGCATTTAAACCTATCACCTAGGATCCTGGTTCCCCTCCAGGATAGATGCAGACCATCATGCCTGTATAGGTCTGCATCCCTCCAGGTGGAGCCCCAGTCTCCAATGAAGCCAAATCCCTGAGCTCTGCACCAGCTTTTCAATATACATCACTTGGCATCAGTGACTTTACTGGGACTGCATAATGCAAGTTTGCTTTTTTATTTTTTTTGTTTTGCCTTCCTGTATGCATCATCACTTAGACTACTCAATGCTACAAAACGCTAACAGCTGAGCTGGGACTGCTGCTGTTTTTGTTTGTTCTGGGTACAGGTAAGGGGCTTTACTAGTACTGGAATTTGTAAGATTTTTTTCTCATGAGATCAAAGAAAACAATAAAGAAACTTTGTTTAGAACAGCTTAAACATTGCATGCATTTATTATATGTTCTTTTGCTTTTTCTTTGTCTTAGTGTGTAAAGCAAGTTTACTTTTTTATTTCGTTTTGCCTTCCGGTATGTGTCATCACTTAGAAAGATTACCTAATGCCGAGACATGCTAAGAGCTGAGCTGAGCTTAGACTGCTGCTGACATTTTTGTTTGCTCTGGGTACAGGTGAGGTGGGTGAGAAATGCAACGGGAAAGCACGGTTATTAAAAGAGTGGTTTCACTTGTAGCTGCAGTGTGACAGATTGTTCCAGTGTCCTATGGAAGGTTTATTATTATTATTTAACCCCAGGACTAGTCAGAGTGCCGGTGATGTCCTTACGCCATGCACAAGCACATAAAGTGAAAGGAGGCAGAGTAAATAATGATGGGGAAACTGGATTTTGCTTTCATTCTCGGCTGCAGGGGGCTGGAAAAGAAATGGATCATGTTACATAAATCTAGTGCCTGTCAACTGGCAGGCAGTAAAGCATGGCTTGGCCCTGTGAAATTCTGAGGATGCCCTCAGTTTATTCATCATGGAATTTTGGAAAGGTGAAGTGGAAATATATTGTATTTTAAGCACAGACAAGAGCTGAAAGATGGCAACTGGATATGGAGGAGGGCTGGCTGTGCTGGTTGGGGCGGTTTCTTTTTCTTTCTTCTTTTTTTTTTTTTTTAATCTCCAGCCCCTTCAGTCAGGACAAAGAAAACAGTGCAGCGAGGGAGAGGGAGAGAGAGAGAGAGAGAATATAGAGCAGCTGGGGAAGGGGGAGAAGAAGGAGACACATAATAGTGAATGGGAGGATGCAGGCAGATTTTCAGGCAGTTGTGCTTCGATTCCACTGACTCATAAGAACACAGCTGTGCTGCATTAGGAATTCTGGTCACCCCCCTTCTTCTGATAGTAATACATCAGCATAGCATCATGATGTAATGCAGTCATAAAAAGAGAACTGAGCAGATTAATGATTGGCTGAGGAGCTGGTGCAGGGTAGAAGGATTCAAATGTATCGGGGCTGCAAGGCACATGGTCGGACAAGAGGTTGTATTCAGCAGATAGACTGCACCTTAGTAGGGAGGGCTCAAACATACTCAGAGACAAGCTGAGGTAATACATAGACAGCAATCTGAGTTTAAACTACTGGGGGGATGGGACAGCAGACCCAGACACCTTGGGGCAATTAAGTCTTTAGACCACCCCCCAGACTGGCAGTAGTAGGTGGTAAGGTGGGCAAAGAGGCAAAGGAGGGGCAACCAAGTATGGGGTGAATGGGAGTGTGCAGGGGAAGGGCAGGTCAGGAAAAGTACAGAAAGTAGTCAGGGAGGCACATAGCCAAGGTGAAGGGTGGTGTAACTCAGTGCTCACAGTCTTGGTAATAAGACATCAAACATGCATGCCCTCTTAGTGGAGAGGAAGGCAGACATAGCAGCAATTACTGATACCTGGGCTACAATACACCATGACTAGGACATCTCAGTCCCAGGGTGCAGGTTATATAGAAGGGACAGGCTGTTAGGTAAGGGGGGTGGTGGCTTACATCAGGGAAGGGATAACATGCACAAGGGAGGAAAATGAAAAGGGGAAATGTGGAAACACCATGGATTCGGCTCCAGACTGGGGAGGAAGGTCAGCTTGGGGATGGTCTACAGACCACCCAACTGGAAGGAGGAACAAGAGAGGGAGCTGTGTTCACAATTGCTGGAAGCTGCAGGAAAGGGTGAGGTGACAGTGGTGGGGGACTTTAATCTGCCCAAAGTGGACTGGGGTATACCGGCCACATTCTGTGCAAGGTGTCAGGTTATCCTAGATGCAATCCACGGTAGATTCATGACCCAGGGTATTACTGAGCCCATCCTTGAGGGGGCAATCCTTGATTTGGTGCTCACAAATGGAGGGCACATACATGAGGCAACAGTAAATGAATCCCCGAGGGGTAGCAACAACAGCACAGTGTGGTTCAGTCTGCATATGGGCAGGGAAAGCATCTCCACTAAGACCAAAATCCTGGATTTCAGGAGGGTAGATTTTAGGAAGATGGTTGAGGTGCTAAAGTTGCACATAGAGGATATCAGAGTGGACATGGTGGTAGACCAAAAATGGGCCATCATTAAGAATGTGATACTGGCTGCCACAGCGGAGCGTATCAGGCTTAATGGGAAAAAATCAGGGGCCAGATCACCCATTTCATTCAACTCTGAGACTGAACTGAGGCAGATAGGGAAAACTACCTAAAGCTGGCTAAAGTAGCAAGCAAGGTTGTGCAGCAAGCTAAGGCACAGAAGGAACTACAAATAGATGAAAGAATTAAGAAGGGGAGAAGGCCTTCTTTTGCTACATAAGTGAGAAGAGGAACAAGAAGGAAGGGAAAGTTAGACTTAGGAAGGGGAATGTATGGATGGAGGAAGAAGAGAGCAAGGCGGAGGTATTGAATGATTACTTCTGCTCTGTCTTTACTAGGGAAAAGGATGGGCCAGTGCCACCTGGGAGGAGAAGGCAAGGTGAGGAGGGAGCAAGATGTGGTAATAAAATTAGATAGAGTGAGGAAGGGGCTGCTGGCACTGAAGGTAGACAAATTCCAGGACTGGACGGCATTCATCCTAGGTACTAAAAGAGCTAGCAGAGGAGCTTGAGGGGCCATAGGCAGGCCTCTTCAATAGTTGCCTGGAGACGGGCGCTGCAGGACTGGAGAATGGCACATGTGGTGCCTCTCCATAAGAGCAGACCCATGGATGACCCAGGGAACTATAGACTGGTCAGTCTGACCTCAATTGTGTGCAAATTCATGGAAACCATACTTAAGGAGAGGCTGGTAAGGGTACACTAAAGAGAATGGTCTCCAGGAAGAGAGACAGCAGCATGGATTTGTGGGAGGAAGATCATGTCAAATGAACCTGACTGAATTCTTTGACTGGGTCACCAGGGCGGTGGACCGGGGCCAGGCAGTGGTCATCATTTACCTGAACTTCAGCAAGGCCTGTGATTCTGTACCACATAACAGACTGATCAGAAAACTGGTGGATCTAGGGGTTGAAAAGAAAATGATCAGGTGGGTAGAAAACAGGCTGATGGACAGGCCCCAGAGGGTGGTAGTGGGGGTAGAGCTATCCGGCACCAGGGAAGTCCACCAGTGGGGTCCAGCAGGGATCAGTGCTGGTATCGGTCTTGATCAATGTCTTCGTAAATGGCATTGGGGAGGGCATTAAGGGCAAGATGTAACTTTGTACAGGTCGCTGGAGAGACCACATCTAGAATATGGGGTAAGATACTGGTACCCATACCTTAAGAAGGACATCAGCTTGTGTAAGAAAGTTCAAAGAAGGGCAACCAAGATGATCATGGATCAGTAGGGGGAAGTATTACTAGAACAGGCTGGGAGGTATGAGAATGTACTCCTGAAAGGGGGAGAGAGAGAGAGCAGGTGGAGTGATAGAGACTTTCAAATACTTAAAGGGATAAATAGAGTGGATAGGGAAGGTATCTCAAGCAAAGAGACAACCAAAGTATGAGGGGCACAGTTTAAGGCTGGTAGAGGTGGAAGGTTTAGGAGGAATGTTAGAGAGCATTTCTTTATGGAGAGATGGTGGCCACATGTAATGCACTGCTGGAGGAAATGATCTCAGAAAAGACAGTGGGCAGCTTTAAGAGGGCCTAGGATAGGCATAAGGGGAACCCATGTGACCACGGGGGGCAGTCAGGAAGGAAGGGAGGACAGGGGAGAGGGAAGAGGGTCTGTGGCATAAGCTAGACACCCTACAATAATGAGCAGACTCGATAGACCAAATGGCCTTCTTCTGCTGGGGCTCTTTCATATGTTTGTAATTTTTTAAATCCTGCTTGAAAAGTGACTTTGCAGAACAAATGCAAAACATATTTTGGAAGAAATTTGAAAAATGACACCTGTCATGTTAATGAGATGGGGTAACAAGAGGGCTATGTTAAAAATTGTGGGTGCAAAATCAGCACACGTTGCAATGTTATGAGTAAATGTTGAAAACATTTAACATTTCTTCATAACTTCATTCTTTTGCGACATCTGACCCCAAATTCTCAACACTGTCTGTTTATGCACCTCCTTCTGAACAGGACAGGTTTCATTTATAAAATACTGCCTGAAATGTCATTTTGTGGAACAAGTGTGACACTCATTTTGGTCTGGTTCCGAAATATGATACCTGTCATGTTCATGAGATGGTGTAAAAAAAAAAAAAAAATGGCTGTGTTGAAAATTTCAGGACAAAATATTGAAAATGACCAAAGTTAAGAGACAGCATTAAAAAATGTCAACATACCTTTATAACTTTATTTAATATTTTGACCCCAGATTTTCAACATATCCTTCTTATGACAACTTCATAAACCCAGTAGGTGACAATTTTCAAATCCTGCCCAAAGGTGATTTTGTGGAGCAACTGTGAAATCACCTTTTGGGCTGGAATTGAACTTTTTCATTTACCTCGTTCATGAGATGGGGTCAAAAAAAGGACATGTTCTTGGGGAGAAATATAGAAAAATTAACAAGTTATGAGAACAAGTTCAAAATGCATTGAAATACATTGACCTGCACTTACCTGATTTCCTTACTTCCTGGTCCAGCATTGAAGAGTTCAGGCATGTCTCCTGTCCAGAGAGGATTACAACATTTGACCCCCAGTTGGTAAGTAAGGAGTGGGGGTGCTGAGCTGGGTGAGTCAGGTGGGGGAAGGGTAAAGGCTATGGGGGTGCTGGCAGCAACAGACATTGATGGACTATTTTTTTTTTTTTTTTACAGGGTGTAAATAAAATAAATAAAAAGGCCATTGAGGGATGGTTTTATTTCAGGTACCAACATTGGGGATTGGGCACCCCATTATCGGGTTCATACATATTTACTGGGGGAAGGGAAGTAATGAGGAGGTGGGAAGGATACTTGGCAGAGGGTGGGATCTCTTTAAAAAGGCACAGACATGAGAAGCAAACAAGGAGGTGGGAGGGCTACCTGGATAAAAAAAATGCCTATTGCCAGGTTGGCCTTTGACACCCCAATTATTCCACCCACCTTCTCTCTTGCCCTCATCTTGCTCTTTGTCCTCTGCTTCGCTACCACTAATAGAATCAGCTGAATTAGTGACTACCTCCTACACATCCCCTTTTCTTTGAATGAACTGTGTCCAGACCCATCAATCCATGTGACCTTTGCAAGTGATGCCACATAGTAGTAGTGCCAAGATTGTACTGCTCTTGCCTCTACTGTTTATATGCACACAGACTGCATATGACACTCAAGCTGTTATTGCCAACCACTTTAAAGAAAGACAAAACTACCAATGTGTAGTTTCTGATTATGGGGGCAAGCAGTGATCCGCAGCACACAGAATGCTGGAGGAAAGTACTTGAAGGGTTTTACATTTTTTTCACTTTATTGTTGGTGGATTTATAGATACCCTGTACTGCTCTCCTTGGAGGACTGTCACTGAGGAAGACCTGCTTTACAGAGGGGAGAGGGATGTATGGTAATGATGACAACATACTCTTCTGATTCCTTAAACTGCTACCCTCAATCTAAGGAATCGGAAAAAAAGTATCTTCTTGTTTGGTCAGAGTCCTACATGCCACTATGCTGACTTGTGTAGTGCCCCTTTGAGTTGTATAAAGGAATTCTGATTGTTTCATTACTATCTCTATGGACCTCTTAAAATTTTTTTAGTGGCTCCTTCCGGGACTATTTTACTTGCACCCTAACACTTTTCTTACTTTTTCACCCTGTCTCCCTGACACCACCACATCTGACTTTTTTTATACCTGTAACACTATGAGCTTTGCTTTCACTACATTTAACAACTTATGTTGCTATTACACATTTTTCAGCCTGAGCTGCTCTTCCCTCACCCTTTGCTTGGGTTTTCTTTATTCTAGCTGATATTTGCAGTCTGAGTGCCACTCAGTGTACTGCCCTAATACCTTGAAAACTTATCCCTCTGGCCCTCCAACACCAGATGAAGCACCTGGAGGTATTCTGAGCACCCCTCAAGCGTACTGTTCTAATATCTTGAAAACAACAACTTCCAGACAGTACAGCACAGGATGAGGAATCTGGAAGTAGTCTGAACACATCTAAATGTACTGTCCTTCTACCTTGAAAACACAGCCCCCTGGCACCAAACGACAGGATGAGGTACACCAAGATTCTGTAGTTTCAGCACCCCTCAATGTACTGCACTATACTCTACCTTGAAAAATTAATCCTTGACACTACAGCACAGGCTGAGGCACCTGGAGTTAGTCTGTGCACCCTTCAGTCTGTTGTACTATTTGAGCAGATGAGCTGTTCACTGGTAGAGTCGCCAGTGTTACAGTATGATAGAGTTTCTGACTCAGAACACTAGCATAGACAGTAGTAAACAATAAGAGCTGAGAGCGACACAATCTTCTCTGGACTTTTACTTGTAAGTTACAGTACTTTATTGGTTTAATATGTGGTGGTGTTTTTCACTGCCAGTAGTTAATTTATTGTCTGGATATTCATAAGGACTTGAATAACTCCTTATGACTGAAAACATCGTAATGCTTCGTATTTCCTCACACAACTCAAAAGCTTACCCTGTAGCTGTTGGGTCAATTTAAATATTATTTTTTAGTTTTAGAAATCCAAGAGTTCTTCAGCATGGCCTCAAATGCTTCTCGCCCAACTCCCTGTTTGAATTTGAGTTTCATTTTTTATCCAAGATTTTATTTAATTTATTTTAGGGGAAAATGACAACTCAAGAGTTAAAATATAGTACAGTACAAATGCAAGGCATGCAAGTATATACAATTTAAAAATAGTCTGTTATCAAGTAAATTCAAGTACAAGTGTGCATCCTCACAAGACTAAATATCAATTAACTTACAACCTCAGAAATTTAAGCAAAAACAGGGATTCACAGATACTGTACATAACATTTGAAAAGGAAGGATAGGGACATAGATAACCCCTCTGCAGTCTGAAAACTAATAATGGAAACTGAAGGCATAGTGACGCTTTATGTGGCAAATTCTCTAATAGTTCACAGAACAAAATGTTTTAGGTACAGGATCTGTCTATCCTTCAAAATTCCATATCCTATCATCATCACTATTAGCTGGGAGGGTGCAGTAGATTGGGGTTTTATCTCCTCATTGCTGTCATTGCATCTCTTATCTGGACATGCTGTTCTAATCACTCCTCAAGGTATGCCCCTGACAGTGACACCAACACAGCGACCTACATGGCGCTGTCGACAAAATTGACAGTTTGCCTACAGGTCACTGTGTTGGTGCACCTGAGACAGGGGCACACTTTCTCCCGGTCCTGCACCTCCTCCCTGAATCAACTCCGATTCAGAGTTGAGAATCATTAGTATGGGGATGCGGGGGGCAGTGCCCCCTGCATGGGGGATTGGGGGGCAAAGCCCCCCAATAAAAAAAAGGACCGGGAGACAATCGGGATTTATGTCAACTGCAACTTGTGACCGACCTAAATCCCATCACTGTGATGCCGGTCGACGAAAGTGTTGTCGAACTGGCATTATAGATCCACTTCTCAGGACTATCTGAGAGTTATTGCAGTTCTCACATCCATGTGGTGCTGTTCCACAGACTATTTTTCACATTTACAATATGCTTATTAAAGGAGAACTGCACTGACTCAAAGTCATTTTTTTCCCCAGAAGAAGCTGCTTTTTATAATAATAATAATAATAATAATAATAGCTTTATTTCTTTGGTGCCTTTCAAAAGAACCAAGGCGCCTTACAAATTTTTTTTATTAAAAGGCATAACAATTCAATTCTTAAAATATATAAAACAACTGTTACATTTAGAAATTAAAATCAGTCACCAAAAGCCTGAATGTATAAATATGTTCTCAGGGCCTTTTTAAATCTCTCCACGGTCGTGCACTCCTGTAACTGACAGGGTGGAGAATTCCAACGGGTAGGGGCCACATGCATGAATGCACAGGCCCCAGAGGATTTCAGACACACCCTCAGAATCTCTAGCAACCCCTCATCAGCTGAGCGGAGCAGTCACCCAGGGCAGTAAGGGATCAGGACCTCTTTCAGGTAGTCCGGACCCAGTCCATGTAAGGCTTTAAAAGTCAGAAGACCGACTTTAAAGGTGATCTACCAATAACCCTACAGCCAGTGCAGTCCACGCAGAACCGGTGAAATGTGACTGGACCGAGAGGTACCACTCAAAAGCTGGGCCACTGCATTCTGCACCAGCTGCAGGCAGCAGATTTCCACCTCAGGGAGCCCAAGGTAAAGGCAATTGCAATAGTCCAAGCATGAGGACACAAAGACATGGACCAGAGTAGGAAGATCGCCATATGGAACAAGGTGCCTAATCCTGGAGATATTCCTCAGATGGTAAAATGAGGACTTGACAATGGCAGACACCTGTGAATGCAGGGTCAGCCTTTTGTCAAATATTACCCCCAGGTTATGAATCTGTTCAGAGGTCGGGAGTGGAACACCCCCAAGAAAAAGCCCAGAGGGTGAACCAACCCCTGACCCCCCTATCCAACGCACTGGATCCACAACCAGCACCCTCCATCTTGTCCGAGTTCAACTTCAGCCAACTCGAATCCATCCACTCCTGGATTTCTTTGAGGCAGGTATTAAAGACCGAGAGAGCTCCATCCTGGTCGGGTGCAAAAGAAAGGTAGAGCTGGGCATCATCAGCATAGCAGTGAAACCTCAGCCCATACCTTCTTACAATGTCTCCGAGGGGCAGCATGTACACTGCCAACAACATGGGGGACAACACCAAGCCCTGAGGAACCCCACAAAACAGGGAAACTGGGTCTGAGGAATAAACCCCAGAAACCACTCTATGCGTTCTTCCAGTGAAGTAAGATGTAAACCACCTGAAGACTGCACCTGAAAGTCCACAGATGAACCTCAGGCACTCGTGTAGAACCCCATGGTCCACAGTGTCAAAAGCTGATATGAGAGCCAGAAGAACCAAGATAGAGTGGTTCTTCTGGTCCCTAGTCATCAGGAGATCATTCAGCACCTGAACCAGTGCTGTCTCGGTACTGTGCCTCTTTCGAAAACTGGACTGGAGGGGTTCATAGATATCATGGATGGTCAAATGGTTCTCCAGCTGCACGGCCACTACCTTATCAATCACCTTCCTAAAAAGGGGAGGTTAGAGATTGGTCTATAGTTTGCATGGCAGTCAGGGTCCAAAGAAGCTTTCTTCAGGAGAAGTGCTACCACCGCCTCCTTCAGGGAGCTAGGAAACTCACCTGTTTCCAAGAAGCACCAGACTATCCGTGGTAGGACTGGACTGATGGAATCAATACAACCCAAAATCAGGGGAGTAGGTCCAGGATCCAAACTACAGCACGTAGGACGTGCACCCCGGACAATCCGCATGATATTCATGAACTCCGGTTGGTCGAAGGTACTCCAGAAAAGCTGAGGTGCCTTGGCCACTCGCTGATCCAGAGCAACACCCTTACAGTGTGCTGGTTGGAGTGCCACCCTAATGTCGGCCATCTTAGTTGGAAAGTATTGAGCAAGTTCATCACACTCTATTTGCGAAAAGCCTTTCGAACCTGTGGACAGGCTAGGTTGCACAGTCTGTCCATGGTGCGAAAGAGCTGAGCTGGTCGGTTCTGAGCAACCGCAATCTCCCCAGACAGGAACTCTGACTTCTTACGGGTGACTGCAGATTGATAGGCTTGATAATGCTCCATCAATCTAAGTGGTCGGCATGAAGGGAGGATTTCAATCAGCAATGCTCTAACCTTCGTCCTAGTCACTGCATCTTCCTCAAGGTCCCATCAAACCAAGGAGACCGAGGGCAAAGGGAGAGAGGGCAAACACGGACAGGAACATCGACATCCAGGGCCACTGAGTTAGCCATATTATAGGCTACCACGAGAGCTTCTGGGTCACTGTTTGCCACTGTAAGGGATGATAGGTCAAGTGCTGCCGCCAGGCCTTCAGAGCTAACATCTTGTAAAGGGCAATACCTGACCATCTCCACAGGAGTAGACCTATGAAAGGGGGCACTAAAACTAAACCCCATGGTGTAGTGATCGGACCATCCAACTGGTTCCACCCCCAGACCACAGGCCTCGATCCCCAGGAGAAAGACTAAGTCAAGAGAGTGACCATGTTTATGGGTAGCAGAGGTAACTATTTGTGTAAGGTCCAGAGATGACATCAACTGGAAGAAGTGTTGTCCAAACTGTGAAAATTCATCATCAACCCAGGCATTGAAGTCACCCAGAACCATCAGTCTGGGCAACTCAAATTCCATGTTGACAACGAAGTCCACCACTTCCTGAAGGAACCGCTGCTCATCTCCGGGGTGGACGGTTGATGAGGGTGATCCTACAATCTACACCTGCTACCACAGTACACTCAAATGACTCAGTCTCCTCAACTGGTACACTCATGAGGTTGAGTTTGGTCTTAAAACAGACAGCAACCCCCTGCCCCACGATCCAATCTCGGGCAGTAAATCACCGAGTACCCGGCTGGAATTAAAGCCTCCAATATGGGACCAGCACACGTGTCTAGCTAGGTCTCAGTGATGCAAGCCAGATCCAACATTTCCACAAGATATGCAATAATTGCATTCTTGTTTTTGATGGACCTGGCATTGCATAACACAGCCCGAGTTGAATGAACCTCCATGGCTGCCCGGGCCACCCACCCACCCCTATCGGTGGTGCTCTTGGGTATGGAAACCAGGCATGGTGCACCATGTTCTAGATTCCATTTCACCCCAGGGCATCTCCTGGATCTCATAACCCCAAGGTGATGGCCCGCTCATTCACCCTCCACTGTTCACTGCCCTCCACCCACCTCCTCCCCTTACGGGCAATACCCAGTGCCCTACAACGCTGATAGATAATAAACTGCAATGGGGGAGGAATAAAGGGATGGAGGGCATGGAGAACAGAGGGTGAATAGCACACGACTATGGGGGCAGACCTCCAACAAATTCCAACAGTCAAATTATCAGGCAACTCTCACTTAACTTAAATACTGGTTCAATTTCTTTTATTGCTCAAGCTACAGTATACAGGCTTTTCAATTACCCTAGTAGAAGTTTCCAATTTACATGCTGTCGGTAAGAACCATTTTAGAACTATGATGTAGTTTACATCCCAGTTCTGCTCTTTTATTGTTGGAACAATGCATCCATGTTCTATAATAGAACTCTGTGGTTGAGTGGGACATAAACTACATCATAAAGTTCTAAAATGGCATTTAATACCAGAGCGTAAATCTAAAACTCCCAGTGGGGTTACTAATAGGCCCATAGATGGAACAATAACAGAATTTGAACCAGTACTTAAAAGCTTCTACTGGGAAAATGAATTATAGAGTCAGTGCAGTTCTCCTTTAAATGTTCAAAACATATTACTGAATTTCACTCTCTCAAACTTGTAGAAATTTAGAAAAGCAGAGGTGGCAAAACCTGTTAAATTTCTGCAGATTCTGTAGGGGAATGGAGATATTGTAAATGGAATTTAACTTCAGGTAGCCTAGTGTCAATTATTAGATTTACTGTAACTGCGATGCATTGCAAGTAAAGCGAATTGCCAAGTAAGTTCACAGATTTTAAAGATATTCACAGCATATTTTGAAAGCACGCCAGTGAAATTTCTACCTTTCTTGGGTTTCAGAATCTTTGGTTTCTCCTCTTCCTTTTCCAATTTGACTTCCCGTTCCATCCATCTTCGCACCTGCTCCTCCCTCATCTTAAAGAACAGGATCTGCTTCTGTTCTTCATTGAGTTCAGCCAGCAGCTCCGGATCAATGTACATAGTCTCTAGGATCTGCTTCAGCATGGCTGCAGTTTCACTTCCACCAGGCCTGCTTTAGAAATGAATCAGCAGTCTTGACGTGTTTATCCACAAACAAGCCAGGAATCCAAGTCCATAATTTTAGAGTGCTATTTGAATACTGCAATTATACTCCACTCCAGAGTTCCTGAAAAGAAGAAAACAAAGTCAGTCAGATAAGTGCTTCTTTGCAGCTTTATAGTGGCAGTTAGACTGGAACTCTATAAACGCAAGGGCATCTGTCAGGAGGCCTTGACATGAAAGTTCATGCCATGTTATTGGCTGCATTAGGCTTCTCAGATTGGGATACATTTATCTTGCTACTTCAGTTGAGGTCAGCCAGTTAGCCACATAACTATAGCAACTACTGACTAGCACAATAAGCACTGAAATGTTAAGCACAGTAGTTTGAAATTAGTTATTCTTAGAGCTAGAGACCTGCAATTTGGCATGCATATGTTATGTAAATTGGGTTAAAGGGATGCCAGGTTTCATGACATTTGGATGAAGGGGGTGGATCTTTCACAGGCTCAAATTCTGGCAATTTATTATTTGTGAACATTTCTGAAAATATTTCTCTGCTTACAACTTAACCACTGTCAGAGCTAGACAACCGAAAATTAATATGCATACTTTATTGGAAGAGTCTTAGAAACTGCTAAATAGGGAAGTAGTTGGTAAAGTAAATTATAACTTACAGGAGTTCATAATTCCATAATTTAATTGTTTGTTACACTGTGTGAAAGTTGGGCTGGCCAGGTGGTGAGAAAGGCTGAGGCACTGAACACCTTACCTGCTGTCATACTGGTGATTTGGGAACAGACGAGGGTCTCTTAGGGGATAGCCAGGGGAAGGATTGAGCATCTATTAATGACACTCCTCCCTTGAGGGGGCCAGGACAGCATGTACCAGTGCCTGGTTGTCACTTAGCAGAACCTAGGTGGCAGAGCAGCAGTTGTATACCTAATTTACTGGGTGCAGACAGAGGGGTGTGCTGCATCTTAAAACATAGTATGTGCACACCATAGTACATGCTCCAGCCTTGGCTGGGGAGAAAAACAGGGAAACAAAACTCACTGCCACTAAACAGAATGATGCCAGCAACCAGGAAGGCCCTGCACCCCCTTATAAGGCACCCACTCACCTACGATAGTAGCAAGCAGCAGATGGTATAAGTCCTGGGTTTGGTGTGTGATGGGTCTGTGGTCACCTGGCAGATTGGTATGGGAGGGGGATAAAAAAAAATATATGAAAATGTTCAAAATATATTTAGATGTTTTCAGCTATACACCCACATATTTGGCAATCATACCCAATGTAAATAGGCTCTGGAATTTAATAAAACTGGATAAATGTGGTTTAGTAAGTTAAAATTTACTGTGCTAATTTCAGAAATTACTAACTGGCAACATTTTCTTAAACATTTATGGGCACATAATAGGTGATGCCATTAGAATTCCACTTGTGGAATTTAACTTTCACAAATCACTTAGTACTGAATCCATTTAGCTGTGCTGAGCTGTTTGCATTCCTGTAGTTCCTTTCTGGGTGACTATTTTGTTCTCCTGCTTTTTTTTTTCTGAGCTTGATCAGATGGACTCTCTGGACCTACTTGAAGTTGTCACGCTGATTTCCTCTTTGTTTTTCACAGACGAGCTCTCTTCAAAAGAGAGCTACCTATTCCTTTTTCTGTATGACCAATCCTTTTGTAATAGCTGTGTCTTCCATGATGACAAACAGATTTAGTTTAGTTGCCGTATTGGTCCTTGTATGAACAGATCCAGAAGCAAATGGTTTGATACCTTTTATTGGACCACCTTACATGTTACAAAAAGAACTAAATTCCTGAGCTTTTGGACCAACCAAGTCCTTCCTCAGAAGCTTATGACAGTTATTTAGAAAAACACATACTATTAACACCCAGATCATACATAAAAAAACAGAAAGAATTCTCATTGGTTCAAAATACTCATTTAAACTAATGAGAATGCTTTCTGATTTTTTTTTTATGTATGATCTGGGTGTTAATAGTACGTGTTTTTCTTAATAACTGTCAAAACCTTCTGAGGAGGGACTTGGTTGGTCCAAATGATTAGTCACTTTGTTCTTTTTGTAACATCTAATGCCCTGTCCACACTACACCACTTGCTGCTCCTGAGATGAGGTGGCCAAGTGGTTAAGGTGATGGACTGCTAATCCACTGTGCTCTGCATGCATGAGTTTGAATCCCACCCTCGTCAATTCAATTGTGTGTTTCATATTGAAGTGCAGATACACTTTTGGGGATCCCTGGTGGTCTAGTGGTTAGGATTTCGTGCTCTCACTGACACGGCCCAGGTTCAATTCCCAGTCAGGGAAGGTGCTATGCCTCTTTTCTATGTTTCCATTTTGAAAATAGAGGGGGGATGGTCAAGGGGAAATGTGAGGAAGTTTTTCATGGAGAGGGTAGTGGACACATGGAATGGCCTTCATGAGGAGGTTGTGGGATCAAAAACAGTGGGGGAATTCAAGAATGCATGGGACAGACATAAGGCAATTCTGGTGGGGGTTAGGAAGACGTAGGCTGCTGGTTAACTAGGATCTGCAGCTTATCCAATAGGTAGGAAAATGGGCAGACTGGGTGGGCCAAGCAGTCCTTATCTGCCATCAAAGTCTATGTTTCTATGTTTCTCCATTTCTTTTTGCAGAACATTAGTCAATATTGGGTTGACTACTGATCACATTCATTTGACTTGTTTTGCAAACAAGCAAATCACCTTACCTGCACTAACATCATGACCCAGCAATGCCCCTCCAACACTCCTGTGATGGTGATGCCCAGGCTCATGCTCCATCATGACTAACAATATCCAGATACTTCTATCACAATTGCCTCAGCCACAACTAGTTGCAATGCTTGGTATCACTGTTTTCAAATGCTAACAATATACATTGTTAAAGAGTCAGCAGGTGACATTGTATAGAAACAATGCGGCGCATGCATGTGTTTTTACCAGTTATTTATTCAGTGAGCTCTAGTGGTTAGCTGGCATATTGCAAGAAGAAAGGCTAGTGCACAGTGATACCCATGACTATTCTTCATGTTTTGTCACTCCAGACACCATTATAGTTTTATTATGGAGCCCCCCCTATGAATGCTACCTTACTGCCACTCAACCCAGCCTTTTCCTTCCTTCACAATGACAGCTTAAGTGTATGTCTGAGCAAAATGCATGGATAGGACTTTGACAAAAGTATCCCAAAATTCCACAATTTCCACACAAATACATGAAATTAAACTTTAATTACTGATGTTAGTTTGCAAGCTTTGGCTCCTTATAACTTAGCCAGCCTCTGAGCAAGACATTAGAGATCTCTCACACACACATACAATTTTTTTTTTGGGGGGGGGGGCAATGAATCTAACAAAAGTGGTGATATTCCATTCTCTAGTTTCAAAGTTATAGGGGCTTAAAATTCTGCAGTTTACATACTTGCATCATGTAATTTTAAAATTTCAGAAAATCTAGAGGCTTCACCATTAAAGGCAGAGATCTGATGCTTGGTATGCGTCTCCATGAGGATTGTTCAATTTGTTATAACAAATTTGGCACAGTTTGGACAAATAATAAATTAGATGGAAATAACCGAAATTACAATTTTGGCAGACTTTTGCAAAATATTCATAGAAAGTTTGTGAATTTCATGGAAGCAAAAAATGTAATATTGCCAGGACTGTGCCAAGTGAAGATAAATTTCACCCAGCCCTAGTGTGGTCAATGCAGACCTTGTCCCTCTTAAGCAAGAACTGGGATGGTCCTAAGGCTAACTGTCACATCACTCAGAAATATTTTGATTACTAAGGCTAAGGAACTTATGAAACTACTTGCCATTTGAAGCTAGCTGTTAGGCCAGTAGCTTACCAGTATGTGCACAATGTGCAGTAACAGGTTTCAAAGCAGTCTAAAACTAAGGTCTTTGTGTGCAAAAAGGTAGGTAAAAATATTTGAAATACTGTAATGCCATGGCACAGATACATATCTGAATTAAAACAGGATCTAAACTATTAATATTTCTCAATTACTGTAAGGATAGAGTGCTTTATTCTCAAACAGGGGAATCCGATCAACAGCAAGCAAAAAAATACTGTTGGAATTAGCTTTACACAGCATTCTTAAAACATTGGGATTTGGAGCCCTTCTTTCCCTTGTACATAAAAGCTGGATCTTTGCCCCCTGACAGTTCATGTACAGCTAAGTCAGAGGCTGCAAGTGAGGTCATAATGTCCTGCTCATGACACCACAGTCTGTTCCATTTGACATGATTATGATATCACAAGTCAGGCATTATGACTTCAGCTACGGAATAAGTCCTAGCTGTAGATGAACTGTAAGAAGAAAAAACTCCTAGTTATCATCGAAATACCCTCAGGAATGAAGAATGGAATGCCTTGAAATTCAAGTATTTTTTTCAGAAAGTAGAATGACTGAGTTGGGCTGATGCCAGCTTTGATTTTTTTGCTCCTAGCTGGGCCTCCTCCATGCATTAGGTATTTTGCAATGGATACTTCCAACTTTACATATGCCTACTACCAGGGTATTATGGTGATAGAAGGGATAAATGGGTTGTTGTGGAAAGAATTATTCATCTTATGCAGAACCACAAGCATGCAGAGGAATTCACGGACACTGGCAGGGGGAAGATTCAAGAAGGATAATGGGGTGTTCTGCAAAGAATTGTTCATCTTGTGCAGAAACACAAGCATGTACAGGAATTCATGGACACGGTCAGGGGGAAGAGTCAAGAAGGATATCTGCAAGCACTTTTTCACAGAAAGAGTGGTAGATGAGCCAGCCTGGTGGCACTGAGGGTTGAGGCACTGGACACCGCACTTGGCACCATGCTGGAGACCCGGGTTCAGGAATGAGCCCGGGTCAGCAGGGGTTAGAGAGGATTGAGTATCCAGAGAACTGCTCTCCTCTCTTGGGAGGGAAAGCTTGCCATCCCGCTCATCAGTTGCCCTCTGGTGGTAACCAGGGGGAGATGCAAGCAGGGAGGCACATCGCCAACATTAGTCATTTGTGGGGAGGAGGGTGGGGAGGAAAAAGGAGCTGGCAGGTTCCATGAAGGCAGCACCAGCGCCCCATTCCAACTCCCCCAATGTCTGGATTTTGCTCTGGGGGTGGGGGAGAGCTGGCACGCTTCATCTCAGCCCTGTCACGGGGGGAACCCATGGGGGATTTAGGGGGTGTCAGGCAGGGAAACAATACAGTTGGAGAAGAAGTCCCTTCTGCGGGAGAGGCCGTAGCCACCTGCCAGGCTCCAGGGAGGAAAAACAGCTGCATTAAAAAAAAAAAAAAAAAAAAAGAGAGTGGTAGACAAGTGGGACAGACTGCCTGAGAAAGAGATAGCTGCCAAAACAGTCGGGGTGTTCAAACAAGGGTGGGACAGGCACAAGGCCATAGTAGAGCATTATGGGGCAAAAGGTAGGGCCAACTCAGGAGAGCCACGTAAGGTTAGGTCAGCCTAGATGGCCACTGGGCCTTTTCCCCCCCATCAAATTCTATATTTCTATGTTACCCCTCTCAGCCTTACTTAATCTCTTCTAAGCAGAATAATTTCAGCATATTTATTTATTTGTCATTTATTTTGTTTTTGTTGACCAAGACAATAATATCTGTCTAATCTTGTCTTGCATCTCTCGTCCTTATGCAACTTATCACCCTGGAGTCCCTGTGCTAGACTCTCTCAGTTACTTCTGTGTCATATCTATGCAGAGGTGACCAGAACAGGATGCCATACTCCAGGTGTGGTTCAGCTAAGGCCTTGTACATGGGGATCCTCTCCCGTTACATGCTTATTACATATATGCAACTGAAGCCCAAAATTACAGATACACATCTATATAAAGGTTTCTTGAATTCAGTAATATAAGCAATAGCATAGGTCTAGGGTCACAAGAGGGTATGATTGGAGATTGGTGAGGGGTAAACTGTGTTGGGATGTGAGGAAGTTCTACTTCACTGAGAGGAACAGCAGAACAGCTTGCCATCAGAGGTGGCGGGGGCAGCTACCATAACTGGATTCAAGCATGGCTGGGACAGGACAAAAGTATGCATAGTCCCTTGGGGGAAGAGTTGGCGGAGGACCAGAGGGAGACAACCCCCCCAGGACACTAGGTCGGGGGGGGGATGAGGTAGCACAATATGGGCAGACTCAATGAACCATCAATCACTATCTGCCAACAGATCCTATGTTTCTATGTCTACAGTTTCAGATTATTTGTGAGGCTGGTGACACCTGCTTAAAGTGTAACCACCCTTAATTACTTCATGGTCTACATATACTGGTAATGTGCATAAAGTCTTGCATTAGGAATGTACAGGGTGTGCCATATTGTGCCTCTTTATAACTTGGCTTTATTGGCAGTGCACTTTTTGTGCGCCCCTTCTTCAGAGCTTTTCCACTGGTCCTCATCTCTCACATTGCTTTTCCACTTTGGCCCCAAAATGTTATCAACATTGGCTGACTGACCTGTCAGGTAATGAGGCAGTCACTCTATCACATGAATCAGACCTTAAAAGGATGACGCACATATCTCTGATTTGTTGATTTCAACCTCTGCTCATAGTGAGTTTTTTTTGGCACTTTACAGTCTTGCATAAAACCTAGGCAGTTTGCATTCCTTCATGGTAATTTGCATACATTACCCATGGTGCTTTGCATTAAAAATATTTGTGTAATGCTTACTCGGTTTACTAAGGTAGAAGAAGGCCAAAGATCAATCGAGTCTACCTCCCCACACCATGTCAGAAATGGGATTAGGTGCCCCAAAAATATTTATCTAATTTTTCTTTAAAATACTCAGGTTTTGTTGTATCCACTATGGTCTGTGGGAGTTTATTCCAGAGTGTTACAGCCCTAATTGTAAAGAACTGTTTTCTTTTGTTTTTAGCTGCCCTCGGTATATATAATTGTTTGTAATTGCATCTTAGGATATTCAGTTTATTGGCATAATTAATGTCACATTCCTTCATAAATTGTTTATTCTGGAGGATGTTAAACAGTAACAGAAGATCACCCCCTTTCTGCCTTGTTTCTAAGTCATATAAATGTAGTTCCCTGCAACTTTCTTCATATGAAAGATTTAATCTTGGAATGAGCTTGGTTGTTTTTCTTTGGACATTATCAAGAAGTTTTTTGTCTTTTGTAAGATACGGTGCCCAAAAGGCAGCTCCATAATCAAGGTGTGGCCTGATGTATGACATACAGAGGTAGCACACAGGCTTCCTGTCTACAGGTAAAAGATATTCTAATAGCAGTTAGTATTCGATTTGTCCTTAGTGCAATTTGTCTACAGTGTCCCCCTGGTAACAATTGTTCATTAATTAAGATTCTGAAGTCTTTTTCTGATTTAACATGTTTTAACTCTTTCCCATTTAAGTAATATTTTATATACTGGTTTTTATATGTGGACTTTTCATCTGCATTTGATACTGTCTTACCTTTCATTGTTATGGGGAAAAAAATGCATAAGTTAGGAATTGACCAGGACCTTATTCTACTTATCAAAAGATTACATATAAATACATGGGCACAGATTAAATATACTAAATCAGGATTATTGACTCAAAACATTAGGACAAATCAAGGTGTTAGACAAGGATGTGTCCTTGCTCCGACTTTATTCAATGTAGGCATAAATGATATAATTGTAGCATTAGATGATCAATCTTTTCATCTAGTGAGTATAGAAAAGACACATTCCTGTGCTGGCTTATGCAAGTGATCTAGCCATCATATCTTCTAGCAGGATTAGATTACAGAGATCTTTAAATAAGTTAGAAGGACTATGTAAATCACATAACCTTAGACCAAACCCAAATAAAACAGAAATTATGTTTTTTGGAAATAAATTAAAATATAGATCACTTAGGCTAGGGGGAAATAAATTGGATTTTGTCACTGAATTTACATATTTAGGGGTGGTTTTTGCAAGCAGTACCAAATGGAATAAGCATATCACTACAATAGTTAAAAAGTTAGAGAATTCGGTTAAACCTTTAAAGAGATTTAACATATTGTATGGCAGTAAAACCGTGGCACCTATGATTAAGGCCATCAATGCAAAACTTATCTCATAAGCAGCATATGCTGTGGAGGTTTGAGGCAACAATAGACTCTGTATTAAATAAAACATATAAACAACTGTTACGAATTCCAGTCAGTACTTCAAATGTTCTGGTTGGATCACAACTAGGCCAGATTAGTTTCACCTTTTTAGCACAGGAATGAATACTTTTGTATTGGATTAAATTACAATCTCAAGCTACAGATTCTTTACTTTTTAGTGCCTTAAGGGGAAAAAAAATCATTTACTATCTTATAAGCAAGGTGGCTGGATTGGTTCGGTAAATTCTATACTTATTAAATGTGATTTATATTATCTAAAAAGATGGAAAGATCAACATATAGGGATCTCCATTTCTTATATCAAGTATATTAAAAAAATAATACAAAATTATGCTAGAAATGATGATCTTGTAAAGATTAAATTGGTTAGGGTCTCCAGTTGGTTAGTCAGGAATACGGTTGAGCACTCAAATATTTTTAGCTGCTGTAAGGGATCCAAAACACAGACACATATTAATATAGATTTGAAATGTTCCCTAGCAATGTATTGACTGCAAGATATGGTCAAATAACTAATCAGTCAAACCTATCCTTTTGTTCTATGGCTGAAGTTGAGGACTTGGAACATGTTATTTTTAGATGCCTGTGGTACCATGGTGCCCAAACTAAGTATATAAATGAGTTAATTGGTACATCTAATATTTCACCTAGATTCCTACTGCATATATTATTTAACTCAGAAGATGTTGATATGATAACCAATCTTGTTTCATATCCAATTGAAATTACTAAACTAAGGAAAAGAAATATGATATACCATCAAGAACGTATAAATGCAAATCTTAGTGGATAGAGCTATTGGGACCAAGTAACAAACAGGGGAAAGCCTGAAAATACTGTTACTTAAGAAATACTTAATTATATTGATTGGACAGATAACTGTTTCGTAACCGTTATCTGTAGGTGGAGGAGTGCAATAAGTATTTATATGATGTAAGATAAGTTAATTTAGCTCCTTGTATGTATTAATCTGAGAGGCTTATGCTATTTATTTTTTTATCTGTACCGCATAATGTGTGTGTTTTATGTCCATACAATGTCTTTGGTAATAGCTCATTGCTGAACAAATAAATTAAACTTGAATTATACTGGTTTCTTGGCCCAAGGTGCATAATAATGCACTTATCATTAAATGTAATTTTGTTATGCTTAGTCCATTTCTCTAATGTGGTGATATACAGTAATTTTTAAAGGCTAGGATTTTATCTATGGTATTCACTTTACTACATGTTGTGCTTCTTAAATTATGTACTCTGTTGCCAAGGCACTTTTTTGTAACTCATGCTACAGTGATTTTCACTGAGACGCTCTGTTGTTTACTTATGCAAGAAACATGTTTGAGTTAACACACATGTGCAGCTATATACTGCAATGTTCACACACTCTAGTGGGTCATGAGACATGAGGCACAGCCAAGTGCCTTTGACCACCTGGGAAATGTGGTTATTACAGCCTAACTACAGACTCTGTAATACATCATCTAAAGGCTGAAAGTGCAAATAGGGAGGATTCCAAGATGACTGCTGAGAGCAAGCAGTGCGTCTGAGCTACTCCTTCAACGCTGATCGTTTTCACAAGACGAACTGAATTTTCTCTCCTCCATGAGCAGCGCCTCCGCAGACTTAAGGAAGGTTAACCAGAAGACTGAAAAAAAAAAAAAAGGAAACAAAGACATCCCAGAAAGTGCTTACGGTAAGTACAAAGCCCCCCCCCCAAAAAAAAGAGCATACTTTCACCATCTTCTTCATTACCTGTATTCACCCTGGCTTGAGAAGTCAGAGTGCCAGCCGCGGCAGACCCAGAGGGGCCTAACTGGGCAAAATGTTAAATAATGGATTGAACAAAGAGGTAAGATCTTTCAAAGAAGCTAATTATTCACATGGGCAGATCCCAAGCTGGTGTGATTCAGGAGTTAAACCCCACTTTTTAGTCATGTACATGGTCAGATTATCCCAAACAGCAGCCAGTTATGTGTTGTTATAGCTGGACAAAATCATTCATTCTACAGCAGGAAACTGAAGAGGGAAGGTGTCTTGCTCCAGTGCCAGACAGTTTCCTTGTTTTACAGGTCAGACTGCAATTGCAATATATATCCTTATGATCTCTGACTGAGCAAGAATAGAGGTTGGGTGCTAGAGGGTGATATAGTGGAGGGTTCCAATGAGTTATATGATTTGGGGGGGGTGGACAACAATAGGGCAGGAGGAGGTGGGTGGTATGTGTTTTTCAACTGTGTGGGTGGGTAAAGGCAAGGCCCCTGGAATTCTACGATTCTGCGGTTGCGGAATTTGCCACAGAATTTGCATCGTGCCTCAGAATATATATAGTGCTGCAGAATTCGTTGTTTTTGGTGAATATTCATATAAATATACTGTTTTTCCATAGTGTCAGGCTTTCTTTCCCACCTCGTTTATCCTGAAGCCCCTCCTCTATGCTCAGCATATGATGTCATCGATGACATCACATCATATTTAGCCAATGACAGGAGTGCATTCTGCCAGAGAAATGAATAAATCATGCCGCAGAAATCAGAAAATGCTGCCGCAGAAGTCAAGGAGCCCTGCCGTAGAAATCAGAAAATTCTGCCGCAGAACACCAGGGGCCCTGGGTAAAGGGATCTATGTATTTTAAACAATGTTCACCAAGACTGAGGGGGCAGAGGAGGGAGGTGGGTTCCAAAAGGTGGTGGGGGGGTACTTGCTTTAAAAGGGACTGATATGTTGGGGGGTGGGAACATTTTGTCACAGTGGGTGGCATGTGAGTTACACATTTTAAAAACAGTTTAGAAAAAACCTGAACACTGTGTAATTTTCATCTGTGAAGTACTGCTTTGCTTGCCAAAAACTACAAATAGCTGGCCCATCAACACAGTGGGTGGATTTCTGCTTGCTACACCAGCAACCTGGGTTCAGGAACAGACTCTGGTACTGGAGAGCCAGCCAGGGAGAGAGGCCTTGAGTTTCGGATGACTGCTTTCTTTCTCTCGAGGGAAGGGCAGGGAAGTGACCCGGTGCCTGCTGATCCCTGGCAGAGGCTGGGGACACGGCAATGCACAGGGTCCCACTATCTAATGGGGCTTGATGAACATCGGCATATGCCTGATGTTAGTGGCATGCCACGCCTCCATGGAGCAAATGGGAAAAAAGCCCAGTGGTCGACTGGATGATGGTCTCCAGCTCCCGCTGCTGTGAGACCTCGAGCAATGCATGAACCATTCCAGCAGCACCCAAGCCAAGAAATGTTCTGGTTGCCCACTGGTGCCTTCCCCCTCAGAGGAGAGGGACCCACCCCATGAAGGGTTACATCCAGGTTACCAGGAGGCTGCAATATGGGGTGATGGGTGGCTGCATTGTGGCAGTGTGGGGCATAGGAAGGCCTGAAGGAGAGGCTGGCTGTGAGCTGGGGGGAGCAAAAAAAAAAAAAAAAACTACAAATAGTGGCACATCGCAGACACCTGTGCTGGTGAAGTGACACTAGTGAAGGCTTCACCCAGCAAAGGTGGGCTCTTCACCAGGGAAAAACTATGTGAAATGAGCCCCCTCCTGGTCAAGTGAAGTTTAGGAAAGTACATAATTAAGTGAATTTTCCAAACTTCGCACATCTCTATTTGTGCCCCAGCCCAGCCCATATCTCCCTACTTTGAGACAAGCAACTGCCCAGACCCAGCCTTCTCTAAAATGCTGCACCAGCTGCCATATTGCATGATTTACTCCCCATACTGGGTCTCCACGAGAGGGCTGTCCCTTGCCGAACACCAGAATCCAATAGCAGACCATAGTCAGGCTTCAAGATATGGTCCCAAGTGTACCAGTCCTGACATTCAGACTGGGGCTGTTTTTTTGCTCATTCCAACTCCCTGATGTCGGGCAGCCCTCTACTGGTCTTGCAGATGCAGTGCACCTATGCGCATACACCATCCTCAATGAGGGAGCAGACCAGGCTCCCTGTCCATCCCTCCATGTGGGGTTGTGTCATCAGCAGAGCTGACAACGCTCTCCCTTCCCCTTCACTGGCTAATGCTGCACTCGGTCTGCACTCCCTACCCTTGCAGCACCTTGATTCCAGCTCCCCGATTCTGCTCACAATCCTGGGTCACTGGCACAAAAACACAGTGCACTTCTGTTGGGCTGCTGGGTGGCCTAACAACAACAGAACAGAATCTTGATGAAATGGTGTCTGCAAACCTCAAACAAGGATTGGCTTAAACTTCAAATTATTTCTGCCAGCTATCTTTTGGAAGTTAAGGACATACAGTAGGTAGCTTATCCCGGACTCATCCACTGTGCTTTAATAGCATTTCTTCTACTTTTTTTTTTATTTTGTAGGGGTGCTACTAGTGTGTGGCCATAGTCAGAATCAGACAGAACCACTGCACCCCGTAAAGTTACTCAAAAGAGTTTGCAAATCATCTGGAAGTTTGTTTTTTTTTTGTTTTGTTTTTTTTTTACTTTCCTTCTTCATTCCTTGATTTTATTCTTAAATCAGCTGATTTGTGATTATGCCTGGCCACCAATGACAAGGTGACCCCCTTATAGAAGAAATGTGGTTAAAAACTCAGCAGATGAGCCAGAGCTGACCTTGCTACGCCTTTTATTACCAATTGTATAACAAGGTCTAAAAAGTCTCTCTCCTGATTGGTTGGCTGTTACTTTATGCTGTGGCATAATTTTTGCAAAACCACTGCATAAAATACTCTACCAGCCAATTGCACACAGAAAAGTAAAACAAATCACTTCACCCCTCCTGAGTGTTTGAACCAAAACTGTAAATGCTGCCATCTTTGTTTTTGCAGTTCCATGTTTTAATATTGAGAGACAAAATATTGCAGGACAAAATATCGCTGTCAAAACATTGCAGAAAAAAATAAAGCATGGTGAAAACATTGCAGGACAGAACAGTGCAGGGAGTAGGCAGTACAAGCCACAAGGCAGCAAAAGAGCACAGGACACTGGAGGGTTCATTGGGGGGAATAACTTTGCACAGCCGGCCCTCTGCCACTTTGCTATGCCATGCATCACAGTTCTGCATTGGGGGGGACCTAACTTCGCAAAGCCAGTGTGAAGTTAGCCTCCCCACAATGCAGGACTGTGATGCACAGCACAGCAAAGTGGCTGAGGAGTGGCTGCATGAAGTTAGGCCCCCCCATGAACCTCCAGTGTCCTGTGCTCTTTTGCTGCCTTGCAACTTGTACTGCCTGCTCCCTGCACTGTTCTGTCCTGTGATGCTTTTACCACACTTTATTTTTTTCCTGCAATGTGCTGACCATGATATTTCATCCCGCAATATCGTTTCTGCAATATTAACACACAGAAACGTTTCTGCCAACCAGCAACAAGAGGTCTAAACTTGTTGCAGTGGCCACCGCTCCAGACTGCAAATTCAACATTAAATCTCAGCCGCTCACACCTTGCTTTCTCTCTCTCTCTCTCATATCTATCTCTCTCTATCTCTATCTCTATTAATATCTTTCTCATTCAACATGGTCGTAAAAGCCACCAATTCTGTCACTGTTGGTCTTGCTTGGAGTTGTTAACCCTAATATACACACTTTTCCCTGAGCAAACAATGTCACACATGATCTACCTTCTTCACACAGTACCCTTGGGGCTCTGTGTGAAGAAAGCTCCAACAAGCTGTGTTATTAACATGGGTTGAAACATACTTCTTTATCTTTTAAGAGTGTTTCATTATAAGGCACTGGCTTGGAGCTGTACCTTGTGCTTTGGATTGGAGGCTATGGTCTGGGGGAAGGGAGAACATTAGGATTGAGAACCCCAAGGAATGTCCCATCAGTGCTGTGGAACAGCTACTCCTCACAACGCCATTGACCTGAATTTGATAGCAAGACTAGGGCACCAGAGGGATGGCTGGGGAAGGAGGATTGAGCATCCAGAAGACTGCTCTCCTCCACCAGGGAGGGAGGGTTTACAGGGCACGGTGTCTGTCTGGCTCCTAGCCAAAGCTAGGAGAAAGGAACCTGGGACTGCCTAGGGAGGCTGGAAGGGCATGGCAGACCCCACCATGTGGTGCACGGGAGCACACGTGCACATCATGGTGCCACTGCACATCACGCCATTTGGGGAAGAAAACAAAAATCACACTGACCAGTAGGATGACACCAGTCTCTAGGGTTGCCACCTTTGAATGAAGCAAAAACCGGATCCTAAGCTCCTCCTCTAGCTCCACCCCTTTTCATGACTCATCATGCATTGTTCCTCCTAAAAAGCCATTTGTCATATCAATAAAAGACAAGGCTTAAAGCAACAGTTGAACACAAATGTTAAGATACTGTACTGTACCTGTTAAATTTACTTTACTAGAGTCTTCCTAATTATTTATTTACTTACTTATGTATTTATTTATTTATTGACATTGGTTTACCAGATAAACATACAGAGGTAAAAGAAAACTCTTACAGATATGAAAATGTTTACCAGCAAATGAAAGTGGAAGACAACTGGCTCTGTTACTTTTACAAAATGTGGGGGCAGCTTTGCTGCTATGCCACTTTAAGATGCAGTGGAAATGATTAGGTTAAATAAGTGCTAATGGTGTTAATGGCCATACTTTACACCTCCCAGTTTGACTGCTTTCACAAACAAAGGGCTATACTGAGAACAGAACTTGTTTGTAACCTGGACATGCAGCTGAAACAATGCATGATACAACAAAATCTGTTTCAAAAGTGTGTGAGCACTCAAAATGGCTCAAAAACCTGACCAGCACAGAGCAAAACCGGATTACCTGATGGGAACCCTGAAAACCTGATCACCAGGTAAAAAATCTGACAGGTGGCAACCCTACCAGTCTCCCACAGGCAATGCACCTGGCTATCAGCACCATCCATGCAAACTGGATCCTGTTTCCAGTGGGGATTGGAATACCCTGCCCATCCCACCAGGGGGAGCAAGCTCTGGGGGAAGAGCCAGATGAAGGTTAAGTCCTGAGGCTACCAGGATGACAGGGTTGGAGGGACCAGTGAAAGGGGGCCACTCAAGTGCTGGGGAGGAAAAAAAGAGAACCCTGAAGAAGACCCCACCACTGATTCATCAAGACTCTGGAGACCCAAAACCCTAATGTTTTTTCCTTTGGCTACTTGGGTGGTGGGGATGGGGAGTTAGGGTTGAAACCCCTAACGCCACATTTCCCTACTTTTGTAGCATTAAATTACCCTAACTGGTGCACAAATTGCATTTTTCTGCAAAGAAAATATATATAACAGAAAGAAAAAACTATTTTGAGGGTGGGGAATGGGGCCAGTGGCTTCACGTCTCATTAAATAATCTACCCAACAACAACAAACTATTCTGTGTAGGGAAGAAGGGTATTTTATTAACAATCAACATAAAAAAACAACAATAAAGCTTTTTCTTCACTGTGTTTTTTATTTGTCATGTTTTCTAATTGTATAATCAGAATAATTCATGACAGGGTGTGGGTGGGCTGGAGTTAACCTATGCCTGGCATTGTTTGTCACTTAGCCTGTGGCCTCATGACTGAACCACACCAGGCGTGGTAAATACCTGCTCAACCCATACCCTTTCATGGATTATTCATTAAATGAACAGGAGTTGTGTGGCCATCTCCTAATTAGCATGCTCCACACTACTCTCCTATGAGTCTCATAATGGCCAGCAATGTGCTTTGAATGGCCTTAATACAAAGCAGATAAAGAAAGCAGTAGAATCACAGTTCATATTGGCACATTACAATTAAAAGAGTAGGTACCTGACCTATGAGGAAGTCACCCTGTCACTTTTTCATTAGTGGCCAGGCCTAAAGGGAGATAGTCAACCCTTTTGGCATTACACTACTTCAAGTTGAAAACCCACATTTTATGATTGCTTACCTTTCCTAAAATTCACATGTCAAAACAAAGGCTATAATATCACTTTTTATAATGCAGCACTTGGATTTAACTCAGGCCTTACCAAAAAAGTATTTTGATAAATTACCAAAAATAATTGTAAAATTCACATATATTATCCTTGTTCTACAGATTCATGATAATAGCAATAACACTTCTGCCACACTTATGAATATGAAAAATATATATTTTATGAACACATACAATAATTCTAAATATTCCTAATTAGCATAAATATCAAACATAATAACTATAAACAATAACAAAGGTTTCTGAAAATCAAACAAACCACAAAGAAATAAATAAAATAAATTTCAGCAAACACAATGCAAATGAATACACAATATTCAACATAATACTTTGCATTAACTATATACTATGCTTTTGGTATACTTAGTATTTAGCATAACCTATTTCTTTTTATGAGAACTTATAACAACTCATTATGTCAGTGTTTTGTATTATACTTTCATAAAACTCAGTTTTAACTTTTTAGATCATGGAAAATATATTTCTCAGTTTAAACCTTTTAAACTATATTCCCCAAGTTCTGTACTTAAAGTTCCCTTGTTACTTTCCCAGATAAGCCAATTTAAATTACTAAAACTATCAATTAAAACTAATTAATATAGATTGTAATCAAAAGTATACTTAAATTTCTGGTTGTAGAAGTGGTTCTTCTCTCTTAACTTAGAAATCTTCGTTGAGTCTAGCTCGGAGTAAGAAAATGTCTTTCACTCAGCTTGTCTTTTCCCTGGACCCTGGAACTGTGAAACTTGAGATTCTTCTGATATGAATTTGGAATGTCATTTAATCAAAGTCAGTTTGTAGAATTCAACAGGAAACATCAGAGGACAGCATTTGGACAGTCCTGTAGCAACTCTTGTATCAAAGAACTTTCTTGTGGATAGCAAAGTTGTCTCAATAACTGGACTCTAATCACTTCTTCACATTTAATTCATCTGCACTTAACCTTAGGACACTAGGCTCCTTGTATTTACAATGCTGCATAGCTTGTTTTGGCTGTGAATTTTAAAGTCAAGTCTCTGATCCAGGCTTTAGCAGGCAACATTACTTTATTCAAGATACTCAGTAAATAAAACATGGACCTTGAGTCATAACACAATGAGAATGTTCTTGTATCACAAAGTTTGCATCTGGGCCTCATGGCAACAATGCATAGGCTTCCAAGCTTATCCTTAGCACCCCCTTCTGGATACCAATGGTTAACCAAGGCTGGTCCCAGTATTCCAAATTCAGGCATGGTCTAAGGCTTTCCAGCCTAGCAAAAGTTATGATGCCATTACAATTCTCAACTGGACTTACAGAACTCCTCACTATATGGTGTTTAGCCAAGACTGAGGTGTGGCTAGCAGAATTCACTAATATGAACTTGCTTCAGGTGATGTCATCACCATGTTGTGATTGGTCTGAGTCACTAAGGAGGCCAGGTTTGTGGCTCTTCCTAAGATGTGTTTTTCAATTATGACATCACATTTCCAAAGACATCCCCTTTTTATTGACTTATTTTTAACTCAGAATTATTTTCCTTAACTTTTTCATTCAAATGAATTTAACGATTAAACATATATATTTGAACTTCTCTCATCAAATAGAGCATTTTGATATGTTTTCCATATTCATAAGACTAATATTTCCCAAGTTAGACTATTAAAGGTTATAACTTCATAATTGTAATACAATTTCTGAAAATAAAGTGATAGTTTATCTCAAAATATGCTAAGCTACAGAATAATATAAGATTTGTTTAGAAAATCTCTTTAGGAAAGTTTTTAAAGCGTTGGATTTCTGTAAGCACATGATTTCCTTTGTTCTGTCTAGAAGCAATTAATCTTAAACTGTTAAAATATATTTTAGATGTTTTTTCTCTTCCAAAAAACAAGTTAGACACTCAAAAATCACTTATTTAAACTCATCGGTGTGTGAGCTATCATGAGAGACTAGATTTATCCATCCATCAATAAAGATTGCAATGTGAAATACTTTTATGTATAACTCTCAAATGCTTGGTCCTACCATTATGATATTAAATTATTTTATTACTTATACTATTGTCTATCAGCTGTGAAAATTTCAAATTGCATTTTTAAACTATACATAAAACTTTTTTTTTTCTATACAAAGTCTATGGAGATTTAAACGCAAAGTTTTGTATTTTTTTCCCCCTCAGAGTTCCATTGGAATGTCCATCTGGCTAGTGGCTGGTGCTAGGTAGTAGATATAAGAACAAAGGCTATATCATCACTGTTTATAATTCAGCACTTGGATTCACCTCAGGCCTTACTCCAAAAATATTTTTGAAAGTTACCAAAAATAATTATAAAATTCACATGTATTATCCCTGTTTTCCAGGTTCAAAATAATGAAAACACTTCTGCCACACTTAGAAGTATGAAAATCTATATTTTATTCACATATGGACAAATTCTAAATATTCCTGATTAGCATAAATACATCTTGTAAACATAATAAAAGTAATGTAAAAAAATGTAAACATAAACAAAGGTTTCAGAAAATCAAAGAAAACAAAACAAATTTCAGCAAATAAACAATGCAAATGAAGAAGCAATATTTAGCACAATAAATAACTGGTGTTGCTGGGGGTTTAATCTGCCTACTTTCTTTGTAGAACTGAAATGCATTGTAATTATGTAATTACACCCAGCCTTGTTTTGTTTCAAATCCTTGATCGAATCTTATTGCTCACTTCCTGAACAATAGGAACACCCCAAGCAGTGCAGCCACTAATGATGGAATAGTCTCCTCTGCTTTCATTGCATCTTGAGTGGCTAGACTGTGTTATGGGTGTTCCCAAGCTCAGGAAAGATGCAGTGAGAGTTCATTAAGCAACGTAAACAAAAACATGTTGATCTGGTAACACCAGTATGGTGGGCAGTCTGCTTTTCTCTTTTAAAAGGAAAAAAGGAACTAGAATCAAACTACCAGCTACATCAGCACATTCTACCGAATGCAAACAATCCTAAAATATGTTCTTAAAACTAGGGACAGTTCGAGGCCTAAAGGGGTTGACAATGTCCCTTTACAATACAGCTGATTCATGAAACCAAGAATCCCTTTTAAAATCATGGAATGAAGAAAGAAAGGGATCTGTGAGCTTTTTTAAGTAGGGCTGAAAACTGAGTTGGGCCACAGGTGTGGGCAATTGAGGTTTAGGGGCAGTTTGTAAAAAGGGTCAAACTGAGTTTCACTTGAAAAGCCCGAAAAAAATGGGCAACAATAATTTTTATACTGTATCAGTAAGGGCTTAAGAGCCCTTGTTGTATGTTTAAAGAGGTGTATGTGTGTGTGGGGAGGGTGAGATTCTTTAATGGTTAAAAACAGCTTGTTGTAGCCTAGCCAGTCATTCAGGGAGGTTGTTGATGGTGCTAGCAGGATGCCCTGCTGTAAGAATGGCATGAAGAATCCACCCCCCCTTAACCCTTTTAAGTTTGGGCTGAATCGGGTCAATTCGGGTTTGGCCAAATCCAGATCGATATTGGCCTTTTGGAGCCAAATTTGCCATTTCACTCAGCACTACTTTTCTGCAGCATGGGTGAGGTGCATTAAATGCTGTTTGTGCCAGATAGTTTTGAAACCTTGCAACATTCCAACAAAAGGATTTACACTTACTGCATGCTCTGACTTTTCATACGTAAAGCTGAACAAATAAAAAATACATAGTTAAGTGTAATTTCGTTTTCTTAAACTGAATTTTTTTACTGATGTATACATCTGGTTTCCAGATTAGTAGAAAGTATTTGTTTTGTATGACCCAATGCCTTTGGAAACTGTGGGCCAGATTTTTAAAAGCAGAGATGCAGGTGACATGGCTGCATCCTGCAGCACTTTCTACGTCTACTCCCACTTAGACAGGACTATACTATTTTCTGAACCACAGAAGATTTACTGCAATTGAATGTGGTTTCCTGTGTCGTGTGTCCAACATTAGACACTAGGGCTGGGAGAACTTGGTGAAGTTCTGAACCTTATTAAACAAGAACCAGAACACGGTACAGTTCTCATTAGTTCTGATTATTTATAAGTATTCAAAAAAATGTGAAAAAATACATAAAAGTGGCCAAAGTTTTTCAGGGGAAGGGGTGCAAGATTTATGTAAAATGGTGGACAATATATTTAAAGAGGCAGGAGTGTGACCAATAGCTATAGTGCATGCAGGAATAAATGATTTAAGTAGAAAACAACTACCAGAAATACAACAGAAGTTTATTGAATTGGGGAATATGTTTAAAGAGAAAGATGGGGAAGGGATTTTTTTCTGAGATACTCCCTGAACCTAGAGCCTCAATGTATAAATGGAAGAAGATACTATTAACAAATTCATGGCTCAAGAAGGGACCCAGGAGAACGGTTACCTCTTCTTTCAGCATTGGGATACTTTTGATGGCAAATATAATCTGTATAGTAGAGATGGTTTGCATTTGAATGTTCGGGGTAGCAGGATATTGGGAAACAGAATTAAAGCTGAAATTCATAAGCATTTAAACTAGAGAGGGGGGACGATGATGGGTTCTCTAGATCGTCAAAATTTTGTTAAGAAAAGTAACAAGTCTAAATATTTGTCAAAAAATGAGAAGGTAAAAATGGTGTTTTTCAATGTCAGAAGTCTTAATAAGGAAAAGATGGCAGATTTTGAAATTTTAAGGAGTAGGGGTCAGTATGACATTATGGGAGTGGTTGAGACATGGTGGAACAACGACATTAGTTGGAATAAACAAATAGAGGGATACCATTTGATAAAGATAGGCTGGAGAGGAGGGGAGGGGGAGTGGCCATATACATAAAGGAAGATATTCAACATCAACAGATAGAGGTTGAAACTGACTATGGTAATATAGAAACTATAGAGTTAGATATCATTGGAATATCAGGTAGGAAGATTAAATTAATAACTTTCTATAGACTGCCGGATACTGACAACACTGATACAGATACATTTATAAAATATATAGTGGATATGGCACAAAGACAGGATATTATAGTTATGGGGGATCTAAATATCCCAGAGATCAACTGGGAAGGTGAGAATATTAATATTAGGGCAAGTAAAATATATAGTGAGTTAACAGCAGTAGGAGTAGAACAATATGTCTACACAGCAACTAGAGGCAGTAATATCTTCGATGTCATTTTAACAAATATAAGTTAGGATATTAACACTATTGACATAACCCCCCCCCCGGGTCAAGTGACCATGATATAACAACATTTCAGTTGGATAGACAGAAGGAGAATAAGAGGAAATACAATTTATGTACTCTATAATAAGGCTAATTATACAGAAATTAAGAAAGAACTAAGGAGTATTGATTGGGTAGATTTAACAAGAGAATTATCAGTGGAGGAATCTTGGAATTTGTTCAGACAGATAAATAATAGTCTGGTGGGAGAGATATGTTCTAACAAAAAAGGTATATAATAATAAAAGGAAAAAAAAGCAATGTGGTTAAATAGGATTGTAGTTGGCCTGATTAGGAAAGAAAAAAGAAACAGTATAAGTAAATGAAGAAGCAACAAACAAATGAGAATAGGGTGAAATATAGAAAAATTATATGTCATTTAAAAAAAAATTAGGAAAGCAAAGATACAAGTAGAGCTTAAGCTAGCAAACTCTAAAGCTAATACTAAAGTTTTCTTTGCCTATGTCAACAACAAAAGAAGTAATAAACAGGTAGGACTGATTAATGTAGAAGGGGAACTTATATCAAAACCTGAAGATATGGCTAGAGAATTTAATAATTTCTTCTGCAGTATGTTTAATGAAGATCAGTTAGGACAGGCTAAGGAGTTGCCACATATTAAAAATGACCTAGTTAGGCTAATTACCCCGGAAAACGTTTTGATTAAAATAAAGAAATTTAAAGTGGACATGTCGACTGGTTATAATGGGCTACATCCGAGATTTGTATATGAGGTGGCAGAAGAAATTGCTCCAGTAACAGAAGACACTGGAAAGAGGTCATTGTCTGATGGATATGTGCCAAGGGACTGGAGAGCAGCTATTGTGGTGCCTATTTTTAAAAAGGGAACAAGGATGGATGTGGACAATTATAGACCGGTTAGCTGGACGTCGGTGGTGGGGAAAATAATTGAAGGAATAATAGTGGATGAAATAAGCAATTATTTGGAACAATACAAATTATATGACAAAATACAGCATGGATTTGTAAAGAATGGATCATGTGGTACTAATTTAGTCACTTTTTACAATTAAGTGGCAGATAAATTGAATGATGGCAGGGCTGTGGATGTGGCAGTGCTGGATTTCACTAGGACATTTGATAGGGTTCCTCATGGAATATTGATAACTAAGTTGGTGGAATTAGGAGTTAATATTAACGTAGTGAGGTGGATTATGAAATGGCTAACAGATCAAGTACAGGTGGTAAGAGTAAATGGTTATCTGTCTGGTGAGTTTAGGGTGATGAGTGGGGTGCTACAGGGGTTCGTTCTGGGCCCCATATTGTTTGGTATCTTTATAGGGGATTTAAATATTAGCAGTTCCAACAAAATTAGTAAATTTGCAGATGATGTTAAGATTGGAGGGGTAGTTGATACCTTCGAGGAGAGGCTCATTTTTGGACAAGATTTATTAACCATCGGGAACTGGACAATTAAGAATGGAATGATATTGAGCTTGGAGAAATGTGGAATATTACATATGGAAAGAAATAACATCCATCAAGATTATGATTTACAGGGAAACATAGAAACACAGAATTTGACGGCAGATAAGGACCGCTTGGCCCACCCAGTCTGCCCATTTCCTTGCCTACTGGATAAGCTGCAGATTCTAGTTAACCAGCAGCCTACTTCTTCCTACCCCCAACCCCTAGAATTGCCTTGACTGTTCCATGCTTGCTTGAATTCCACCACTGTTTTTGACTCCACAACCTCCTCCAGAAGGCCGTTCCATGCATCCACAACCCTCTCTGGGGAAAAAATACTTCCTTAAATTACCTCTGAGCCGCCCCCCCTCTATCTTCAAATTGTGCCCCCTTGTTCTTGCACACCCCTTTTTTTGAAAGATGCTACCCTCTTGGACTTTGTTGATTCCCTTGAGGTACTTGAAAGTTTCTATCATGTCCACCTCTCCCTCCTTTCCTCGAGGCTATACATATTAAGCTCCTTAAGTCTCTCTTCATACGACTTCTGGTGCAGACCCTGCACCATTTTAGTTGCCCTCCTCTGGACAGCTTCCATCCTGTCTATGTCTTTGCGAAGACTGGGTCTCCAGAACTGCATGCAGTACTCCAGATGGGGTCTGACCAGCTGTCTGTACAGAGGGATAATAACTTCCTGTTTTCTACTGGTGATGCCTCTCCCTATGCATCCCAGTATCCCCCCAGCCCTCCTTGCTGCCCTCTCACATTGCTTTCCCACCTTTAGATCATCTGATATGACTACCCCCAGGTCCCTTTCCATTTTTGTTGTTATTAGTATTTCACCCCCCATTGTGTACTCTTCCCCTGGGGTTTTGTTTCCCAGGTGCATTACCTTGCACTTCTTAGCATTGAATCTAAGCTGCCATACATTTGGCCATTCCTCTAACCTTGCTAAGTCCCTTTTCATCCTTTCCACCCCACCTTGTGCATCAACTCTGTTGCAGATCTTTGTGTCATCTGCAAAGAGACATACTTTTCCTTCTAGTCCCTCTGCAATGTCGCTTATAAAGACATTGAAGAGGACCGGTGCTAATACTGAACGCTGAGGTACCCCACTAGTAACCCCCCTTTCTTCAGAGTGGACTCCATTTACTATTACTCTCTGTGTCCTATTCTCCAGCCAATTTTTTACCGAGGCTGTCATCTTGGGACCCACTCCCAGGCTAGCTAACTTGTATATTAATCTTTTGTGTGGGACTGTGTCAAATGCCTTGCTAAAGTCTAGGTAGGCCATGTCCACGGCCCCTCCCTGATCTACTACTTTGGTCACCCAGTCAAAGAAATCTATCAGATTTGTCTGGCATGACCTTCCTGCTGTGAATCCATGCTGCCTTGGGTCCTGTGCCCCTCTGGCCTCTAGATACTTGACAATTCTTTCCTTCACAAGTGATTCCATCATTTTCCCTACCACTGAGGTTAAACTAACAGGTCTGTAGTTTCCTGCTTCAGCCTTGCTCCCACTTTTGTGAAGGGGAATCACATCTGTCCTCCTCCATTCCTCGGGTATCACCCCATCCTCCCATGATTTGTTAAACAGGGTAGTCAGTGGTGTCACTAATTCTACCTTTAGTTCTTTTAGAATTCTGGGATGAATCCCATCAGGCCCCATTGCTTTGTCCACCTTCAGTTTTAAGAGTTCTTTCAGAACCCTTTCTTCTGTAAATGGGCTGGTATCAACTTCTGTATCCAGAGTGTTTCTACTGCTTGTTTTAGGTACCTTCCCCTCTTCCTTTGTAAATACTGAGCAAAAACATTTGTTTAGTATCTCTGCCTTTTCACAGTCACCCTCTGCCCACCCTCCTCCCCCATATTAAGCCTCACTATCCCTCCCTTGGTCTTCCTTCACTCCCTGATGTACCTATAAAAGGTTTTATCCCCCTTCTTAACTGAATTGGCTATCTTTTCCTCGGTTTGGGCCTTTGCTGTTCTGACTGCCTTCCATGCTTCCTTTTGCTTTAACTGATACAGTTCTCTGTCCTGCTCCTTCTGTGATTCCTTGTACTTCCTGAAAGCTTTCTTTTTCTCTTGAACCTTCACTGCCACTTCCTTTGAGAACTATAGTGGTTTCTTACATCATTTAGTTTTGTTTATTTGCTTCACACAAAGGCTTGTTACCTCTGTGATGGCAGTTTTTATTATTCCCCTTTGTTCTTCCACCCCTCCTTCCTGCCAATTTGCTGGTGCATTCCTTAGGCACTCACCCATTTTGGCAAAGTCAACCCTCCTAAAGTCCAGTACCTTTGCTTTTGTATGGCTTGACTCTATTGCTATGTTTATTGAGAACCATACTGTTCAATGGTCGCTAGTTCCCAGATGGCTACCCACTTCTACATCTGTGATCCTCTCTTCATCTCCATTTGAGAGAACCAGGTCTAAGATTGCTTCCTCTCGAGTGGGCTCCAATACTAGTTGTCTAAGGCATGCCCCCTGTAGGGCATCTAGAATAACCCCACTCTTCGAAGTGGCTGCTGCAACAGCACTCCAGCTAACATCTGGTATATTCAGATCACCCATCAGCAATATCTCCCCTTTTTCTGCCATACTAAGTATACTTTCTATCATTTCCTTGTCCATTTCCTCCTCTTGAGAAGGGGGTCTGTATACAGCCCCTGTGCGGATTGTGGTGCCATTGCCGGTCTCCAAATTTACCCACAGTGCTTCTTCTCCTCCCTGTTTTCCCTTTTGTTCTGTTGCTTTGATTCCTTCCCTTATGTAAAGAGCTACTCCTCCTCCTCCTCTTTACCCTCCTGTCCCTCCTGTAGATAGTGTATCCTGGTATGTTTACGTCCCAGTCATGGTTTTATGTGAACCATGTTTCTGTGACTTCTCACGATATCAGATGTTCCTCCTCCATCAAGGCCACTAATTCAGGAAGCTTGTTACTCAGACTACGGGCATTGGTACTCATTGCTTTCCATTTTTGATGGCTTTACCTTCTGTTGCAGCATCCCCACTGACCTTTCTACCTCGGTCTTTTTCTCATTTAGTACCCTGTTTTGTAGGGAGAAGCTGGGATTTTCCTGCTGCTTATCAGTGCCTTCTTCCTTGACTAGTTTGAAAGCTTGCCAATGAAGCATTTAAACCAATTGCTCAAAAGACTTGTTCCTTCCTGGACAGATGCAGACCATCCTGCCTGTATAGGCTGGTGTCCCTCCAGGTGGAACCCCAGTCCCCAATGAAGCCAAACCCCTGTGCTCCACACCATTTTTTCAACCATTCATTAAACTGCATGGTGCAAAGTACCCTTGCCTCACTCATGCCATTGACAGGCAGCACCTCTGAAAAGGATACTGTGTGTGCTACTTGTCTGAGGACCCTGCCCAGTTCTACAAAGTCCTTCTAAAAAACTGTTTTGTGAGGGCACAATCAGCTAACAGCTCTGACCCACCACTGCGATGAGTGCCTTCCTGTCAGCAAGATACCATACACAACAATTTGACAGAGAAATCCCCTGCCAATCAAACAGAGAAAAATCCAGACATCCAAGTCAGACACAGGTAAACCTCCCCAGCCCCAAAACAGCCTGGTGGTTTGTGCTCTGAAAGCAGTCAGCCCCAAAATAAGTCAGCTGTGCTTTAAACTCTTCCTGCACTGAAAATCTTAAGAATTGTAACAAGACTGTATTTTCCTGATAATTCTAAGTTCCTTATTTCACCTTTCAGTTAGAAGTAGCCTCCACCTGCAGAATATCTGCTACAAACCAAAGACAATTGTAAGGTTCACCTCCCTCTGTTGTGAGCACAACTTGCTTTCTTGCAAATCCTATGTTCAGTATTGCAGCTTCCAGCAAGAGGTAGTTTGACTTGAAAAATATTAGCTGTTCTGATGAGTTTTCTATAAAACACTTGCTTATAATACTATTGTTCTCAGGTCTGTTACCAAAGCTATTGGCTGATAAGTATCTATGATGGAAGTAGAATGAGAGTGTCAACTGGGGAAAGAGACTTGGGGGTTTATATTTCTAACAGTTTAAAGAGTGAGATGCACTGTGAGGCAATTGCAAAAAGAGCAATGAACCTGGTGCACTGCATCTGTAGGAGTTTTTTTTTCTCATGACAATAGATTATTACCACTGTACAAAACATACATAAGGCCAATTGTGGATTGCTGTTCGGTAAGCTTGAGTTCATTCCTAAAGAAGGATAAGATCCTGGTGGAAAGGCCACAGCGGGCTCTTACTAAATTAATTCCAGAATTAAAAAATATACCCCATGAGGAAAGGTTAAGGAATCTCCAATTATGACCTATGGAACTGAGAAGAAGGAGAGGAGATTTGTTGTTACTTTATAAAACATTATGTAATGAAGAAATTAGGCAAGAGCTGAATCTGAAATATAGGTTGCAGAAATATAAGCTTAGGGGACATGAGCTTCAATTGATCGAGGATAAGCATAGAACCAAACTAAGAAAGAATAGTTTCAAGATCAGAACTACAAGAGAATGGAATAAGTTGCCACAGGATGTAGTGGAGGCAGAAAGTTTTAGTATCTTTAAAGTAAAATTGGATAGACACTTCTCGGTTGGCATCCTGAATGCCTCCGCTTCATAATGGGAACAGCTTATATAGGACTGGGCCTCCTGCTGTTCTAAAATTCCTAGTATTACTCCTAGTATTACATTTGACACAGAGGCCCATAGGAAATAATTTAATGCATTATTTATATAAAAATTAAAGTAAAACTGCTAAATAAAAAGGCAATCACTCACTATTTGCCCCTTCATGGCTGGCCTGTAATGGTGGCATATCCTGCTCAAGTTTGTGATGTGAATGTGCTGGGAGAGACAGAGAGAGAGAGACAGAGAGACAGATGCTAATACCTACAGTATATCATAGTACCACCAAGCACTGCAGGCACTGCCAGGCAACTAAGATTTTTTATTTTCTTTATTAATGGTGCTGTGTAGGATTTATTTTGATGGATGTACCAGACATGCAGAACAGGCCAAACAAATGGATATGAATGATCAAATGAGCAGCAGTAAGAGCCTACCCATGTGAATGATGCAACTGCTTTGCATGCCCCGGTGTACTGTGATATATGGTACACTACCTGGTTCAAGAGGTGGTAATGTTTTCTAGTACTATGACTACTTCTACTGAATCTGATCAACACACTGAATACTGTAAATTTATTAAAGAAGAAATGAAAGACATAGTGATCACCACCCAGGTAGCCAGTCACACATCACATCGGTCAAGTGCAGTGCAGTGCAGTGATAAAATAAAGTTTGCCACTGCCAGTTGAAGAAGTGATGACACACAATTACATCCTTCCAATTCCACAATTGATGCCAGCCACTGCCAAGTAATTTAAGTATGAAAAATAAAATACAGTAATAATCTCAGCCCAGTTACTGTAGTGTTACAGGTTACAGCCAGGCTAGCATACCATGCACAGCTGCACACACAAACAATAAATAAATTATATGACTTTAGTAATTTTTCCCTGTAAAGTAACTGCAGCCAAATATAGGGGACGTGAGAAATATATTATACAAAGAGTATTCAGTTTCTGGATTTCAGGCATCTGCCAAGCCATGCATTGTACAAAAACTAAAACAGTAATAGTACAGTCAGGTCGCTGGCAAACAATACTTCATAATCATTTGCTGACAGTAAAAGAGTGACACACAGTAGTAGTAGATAAAGAGTGACAAACAGTAGTCATGACTCGTGAGGACAAAAATTGAAAGTGTAGTAGTAGTAGCAGACAGCAGTATCCTACCTTTCAAATCAGATAGTGGTACCTGGTACCACCAAGTAAGTTTGTGATATGAAATGCAGTTGCTTGCTGTATTTGGACTCTGAACCCACTGTTTTTTTTTCATGTATCTAATCTGTGCTCATGTGATCATTCAAGTAACAGTGGCCTGACCTAGTCCATCTTGACCTGACTTGCTGCACTTAATTGTTACCTCATGTAGGAGACCCTATTCACAAAAGATTTTCACAGGCACACATTCTTAAAAGTGTTTTTTTGGATAGGGCCTGCTCAGAGCAGTCAGTGTATGTTTTATTCAGGTATCATATTTCAAATTAAAGTGAGGAATGTTGACTTAAAGAAATGTCATGCACTCAGCATTTTCTGGTATCAATAAGGATCATGCATCAGTAATGACATTACCAGCTGAACTAAACAATCATTCTGAACAGATGCTAGCTGGAGGGCAATTCATGTACTTCATTGCAATGTTTACTAAAGCAGGCTACATACTGTACTTTGTTTTGATTTCCAGTATTTCAAAGGATCAGCATTCCAGCTGATATTGGGCTCTGCCAGGTACATTTCGACAATGGTCTGTGCTGAGGCTGTGTTACAAAAGGCAGATGAAGATGTCACAATTACATCTTGTAAGTGATTCCAGAGATATGAAGCTGAACCAAGTGACTGTGGGACAGTGCTATTTTTTGGCTGCTGGTGAAGAAGAAGATTCGGCTTAAGTGGCTGAGGAGAAAGAGGGAGAAAATGCCACAACAGTAGAGGATGGGTCACCTGATGTCATGCTGTGTCATGAAGAAGATTTTGAATGTGGTGCTGCTGTTGTATTCTGTTCCATAACATCATGCACCTTATTAATTATTTGTTTGTTTATCTTGAAACAAGAGTGATCATCATCACTCAATAGTTGCTTCAGTTTTTATTGTGGGTCCAAGATTGTTGCTTTAATGTAGTACTCAGAATGAAGTGTTTTACAGTTTTTCATCTTCTTCAACTTTTTTGGTCATATGTCTTGTTAGATCTTGTTGTATTCGGGGGGGGGGCGCAACCTGTATGTGTCAGCAGCACCAATGGCAACCTGTGTGATCAAGGAACTGTCTCGGTTCTCAAACTTTTCCTAATCAGATTCAACCTGAATCATAAAATTTTTTTATTAGGGGTATCACCTGACTCAGAGCTGCTGTGTTTGCACTAACCTGTCCGGTGATTTCCTCCAATGGCTGGAGCAGGAAAATTAGAAACTCCAGCATGGCCCACTGTGGTGGAGTAATATAGATATCTGCATCACCAATTTTATTTTCCAAGATGAACTGTGAGACAGCTTTCTTTTTTTCCCCAGCATCCTTTGGAACACACAAAAAAGATCAAATTCCATAGAGTAGAAATGTCTTGGATCAGTCTGTGCAAAGGTAAACTGTGCTCCTGCTGTATTTTTTCAAACAAGTGACGGGCTTTGCTTGATTGATTGAAATGAGTGCATATTCTTTTAGCAGTGCTAACAAGAGCCCTAATGTCCCTGTCGTCATTGAGAAAACTGTGAATTATTAAATTTAAGCAATATGCAAAGCAGCGAATATGAACAAAGCCCCCCCTCCCAGGACTTCCTTATGTTGGACCCATTACCTGCAACTATAAAGCCAACTAACAGTCCCTCTGAAGTGAACCATTGCTGTTTTGGTTTTTGGAGCTCTTCATTGATGTTGTATGAGGTATGTTCAGATGGAAAAAAAAAAACTTTCTTAGCACTTCACTGTCCCCACATGAATGATCAAAATATGCCCAAAGAGTCATGACAGACATGAAGGGTTCAGGCTGAAAGCTTGTCCAGATATCTGTTGTGAGATGCATCCCTCTCCCAACAGCACTGCACAAGATGTGTCTTATTTATTTATTTATTTTTTTTTTACATACAACATTGTAAAGATCTGGAATCCCTGTTGTTGAGAAGTATTTCAGCGACTGTATACTGTATCGAGAGTCGAGATACTCAAGCAGCTGACCGAACCGTACATGTTCAACCACATTATATGGCAGCACATCAACAGCCATCATTTCTGAAATGTTCTTGGTTATTGTGACATCAATAGAGTGCATCGAGGCATATTTAGCTTTACGTTCATGTTTCTGAGATGGTAAGCTGTCTCCTTGAAGGAGAAGTGCTTTTGTACACTTGGTCACTTTCAGTAACAGTAGGAATCCTTCGAATGGGATGAAGTGATGGCGGAGGTGTTTCTGTAGTGCTGCAGGGGCTGCCACTGCTTTCATCTATCGGAGTTACCCTGAGTGTAGTGAGCTATCACTGTCACTTTCTCTTCAAGGCTCACAACTGGAGTTCTCAGTAATGGAGTACTTACATGGCTAGAGCAGGAAAATTAGAACTCCAGCATCATCCACTGTGGTGGAATAATACAGATGTCTGCATCACCAATTTTGTTTTCCAAGGTGTATTGTCTGACAGTTTTCTTTCACTCCAGTAGCTTTTGAAGCATTTATAAGGTTGAATTCCATAGAGTAGAAATGCCTTGGATCAGTCTGTGCAAAGGTAAACTGTGCTCCTGCTGTATTTTTTTTCAAACAAGTGACGGGCTTTGCTTGAGTAACTGAAATGCGAGCATATTCTTTCAGCAGTGCTAACAAGAGCCCTAATGTCCCTGTCGTCATTGAGAAAACTGAACTATTAAATGTAAGCAATGCGCATAGCAACAGATGAGAACAAAGGCCCCCTCCTCCAAGGCCTTCCTTATGTTGGACCCATTATCTGCAACTATAAAGCCAACTGTCAGTCCCTGTTAAGTGAGCCATTGCTGTAACTGGTTTTTGGAGCTCTTCATTGAAGTTGTATGAGGTAAGTTCAAATAGAAAATAAAACATTCTTAGAACAGCAAACTGTGACACTTCACTGTCTGCACTTGAATTATCAAAACATGCCCAATGAGCCATGACAGACATGAAGGGTTCAGCTTGTCCAGATATCTGTTGTGAGATGCACCACCCTCCCTACAGCTCTGCACAAGACGCGTCTTAATTTTTTACATACAACATTGTAAAGATCTGGAATCTTAGTTGTTCAGAAGTATTTCTGTGATGGTATTCCATATCGAGGTTCGAGGTACTCAAGCAGTCACCTGAATCCTACATGTTCAACCACGTTATATAATAGCAACTCAACAGCTATCATTTCTGAAATTTTTTTTGATTATTGTAGCATCAGTGAGAGTCAAGGCATATTTGGCTTTACGCTCATGTTTCTGAGACGGTAAGCTGTCTCCTTGAAGGAGAAGTGCTTTTGAACACAAGGTCACTTTCAGTAACAGTAGGAATCCAGGAATCCTTAGAATGGGACGAAGTGATGCTGGAGGTGTTTCCGTAGTGCTGCAGGGGCTGCCACTGCTTTAATCTATCGGAGTTACCCCTGAGCGTAGTGAGCTATCACTGTCACTTTCTCTTTCAGACTCACAACTGAAGTTCTCAGTAATGCTAGAACATCTGTCAAGATGCCTTTTCAATGATGATGTTCCCAATGCTCCTTTCGTTTTACCCCTGCTGACTGGCCATTTACAAATGGCACACGTTGCCACCAAATCTTTAGAAGCAGTAATGGAGAAGTATTATCAAACATAAGATGATATTTTTTTATTTTTTTCCCCCCAGGAAGGCACTGCACCTCTGTTACATTTTCAGGCCCCCCCCCCCGATTTTCTTGGGCCTGTTCCTCTTGTGGTTTATTCCCACTGCCCTCCACCTCAACCAGATGATTTCCATCCATTTCTTCCTCATCTGCAATTTCCATCCCCTCCAGTAAACCTTGTGCTGCCTGATCATTCTCTTCATCTTTATTATTACCCTTGTCGGGTTCAACCTTAGAAGAATCAGATGACTGTGAGGTACTGGCAGTAGCATAGTATGCAATTGTTTCATACCTTGGGGTATCTCTGTGGGTGGTACCCACCAACCCTTTGGTTTTAACTACATAACATTTTTTTTTTTTTTTAAACTTTTGACTGATCTGACAGATGCACCTTTTTTGGGTTCAAGCATTTGCTTGGAAGACAAAACTTTAGATGTGAAAAAAATCACTTTTTGGCATCTGATTTTGTTTTCCCTTTGCAGGCAGACTACTGTCTTTTGCAGTGCCACTGCACACCTGAGAATGCACCTCATCAACACTTTGATCCATTTTTTTCTCATTTCTTATTCTAACCTGTAAAAAGATCCCTCTACCTAATGTCCTCTGATGACTCTCACCCACACCCACAGGCCAGGGATGAATTTACTGTCATGACTGTACACAGTACACTAGAGCTATGTGAAATATTTTGCATAATTACCACATTACGTAAAAAATTGTTTTGCCTAGGCGAAACGTAATTTCACCTTGGATGGCGATTTTGCGTAATGTGAAATTTCGCCAATTTCGCCAATGTTTTTCAATTTTGCCTGCAAATTTGCAATGCATTGTGGGTTAATAGCAGAAATATGTGCAGGCTGTTTCCTGCACAGTATAGTGTCTGTTGAGTTGGACAGCAGTTCAGTGTGGCGCATCACTGCTAATAAACCCTTCAAAAACCCTTGTTATTTTTGAGAGATAATTGCGCCCAAAATTAAAATTTTGTTCCTAGTGCTGCTAGTGAACATTTTTTTTGTTTTGGTATCTTTGGGTAATAGTTAAACTTAGGTACTGTTTTCAGTTTTCTGTGTTTGTGTGTGTGTGTCTGTGAGGCAGCTGAGTGGGGGAGGGCCAATGGTGTGTGTGATAAAGCATAGCAGACTAGTTCCTAATATTGGACATATTTCTCACAAGTTGTGAGTTTCTGTTATTTCTTTTAAGTTTTAATATTTTTGTTAATGTGCTACTTATTTGTAATATTTTCTTACATAGTGACCCTTTTTTGGGTAACTTTATCTGAACAGTTACTCATTCTGAGTAGTTCTGTTCCTGTTTCACTTTGTTTAATCACTTTTCTGCTTTGTTTTTGTTTTGGAAACTGTTGTAAATGGTGCACAAAACAGCAGATTTCAGTCCTGGTGGTGGATGTCAACCATCTAACAGCATGACTGACACCAGATCTCTGTCTCAATTTACTGTAACATTTTTGGGGAAACATTTCTGGACTTCTGGTGCATGTTAGACAGTGACAGCACCAAGATTAAGCCTGAAAACTGTTGTAAACGGTGCAGAAAACAGCAGATTTCAGTCCTGGTGGTGGAGGTGAACCATATGACAGCAGATGTCTGTCTCAATTTATTGTAACATTTTTTGGGAAACATTTCTGGACTTCTGGGGCATGTTCGGCAGTGACAGCACCAAATGTGTTACATCTTCAGAAGGTTGCACACAACAATAGGTGACAGAACCCCATATAGCATTGTGAAACAATTATTTTAATAGGCACAATACTTGACATTTGTGGATTGGAGGAAGAAACATGTTAAAGAGCAGGTGATGCCTTCAATATAACTTTCACAAAACATAACACTAACCTACAATTCAGTTGTATTCCACATATAAGGAGTTGCAAAGGAAAGGCCGGCACCTGTCAAAGGCTGTCTGTCATCCGGGCCCTGTGAACAGAGTCTGTATTTTTTTTAATTCAAATACCTCGTGTGAGTTGCTTCAATTCAAACTAAGAAGTACTCACCACAGCACATATCCATAAAGTGCTCTTTCTTTATTCCAGTGTGGCAAGTAAACAATGATCCCATATAATTAAGATAAAAATGCCTGCTCCCTCAAGGCACCATACTTCATGATACATCAAAGGTTACGTCACATCTGACGCATTTCACACATGCATGCTTTCTCGCACACATGTGAAAAACATGTGCATCGGGTGTGACATAGCCGGTAACATATAAGGAATGATGGTGCCTTGGGTGAGCAGGTGTTTTTATCTTTGTTATATGGAAGCACTTTTTACATTAGTTGCTTGCCATACTCGAATAAAGAATGAGCACTTTATGGACATGTGCTGTAGTGAGTACTTCTAACTTTAAGTTGAAGCAATTCACACAAGGTATTTGGATTTGAAAAAAATACATATTCTGTGCACAAGGCCCAGATGGCAGACAGCCTTCGGCAGGAGCTGGCCTTTCATTTGCAAATTCCATTATCTATGGAATGCAACTGCATTACACATCATTATGTTGTTAAAAGTAATCTTGTAGCCGTAACCAGCACTAAGAAGTAACACACACCACAAATAATAAGGGAATAAAGTGTTTATTAGGGGAAGGGTACATGGACATGGTACAGAACAAATATAACAAATGACAGGCAGGATCAGAAAGACAAGGATAATACAACAATGATCGGGGAGAAGTAATAGAGAGAACAAGAAAAGGAACTGAATTATATAGGGAACATAAGACAGTAACAAACAACAGCAATGGTCAAACAAATTATTATACATACAAAATAAAGAAACAAGAGGATTTAAGGATGTAGATTAAAGAGGACAGAACAGATTTTTTTTTTTTTTTTTTAGGGGGAACATACAAACAACAGAATAGAGGATAAAAAAGGAAAACAAAAAAGACAAATTAATTTGTGCTGCAACATCAACTTCCAGTGGGGCCGCCATGTGGTTCAGACAGGATGCCCATTATTTTATCGACATCACCCTGGAGTTTAGCAATCTCCCCCGGGCATCATTAAATTCCTGTCTGAAATCATTTAACTCCTGTTGAAGCTGGTGGACGTCTGACAGGACAGCTGATAAATCCACATGTGTCACCACTGGTGGGGTGGGGACTACCTGTGGTGCTGCTGGCTCTGCACAGGGAGGGCCCTGGCAGGGTCTTGATGCTACTGCAGTCTGCTGCTGTTGTCTGGGTCCAGTGAGCCGGGCGAGGATGCTTAACAGGTCCAGCCATGCCTCCCTCCTGCTCACCCCCCTTCAGTGCTCACACCTGCACTGCTCCACACAGCTGCAGTTAATGCTGCAGCCACCTCCTGCAGTTTGGAATCCCATTGAAGCAGATGGTGGTGGAGCATGTGGCTCTGCTGGCCGCTTGTTCCAAAGTGGGAACCAGACTTACCGCGATGCACTTTCTGCCCGAATAGATTGCAGGTGACCACTGAGTCACCTGCTGAAATTGCATAAAAAACTCCCAAGCAGGAGAACTTCAGGGAAGATGGAACCATGGGGGGGGGGTGACAGATGATGCCCCAGGCACTGATTCCTCCTGCTGCTCAGGAGGGGGAACAGTCTCCTGCTGCCGGGGTGGAGGAACAGTATTCTGGTTCTGGGGATGGGGCACTGTCTCCTGCTGCTGCTGCTGCAGTGCAGGGGCCATGGTTACCTCCTGCTGCTGGGGAGGGGGCACAGTTATTTGCTGCTGGGGCCAACAGCCTCCTGCCACTGTGGCATTTCATTTTTAATGAACATCTGAAAGCCTGTCAAGGTGGTGTACAGGTGCCCCACTGCCTCTATCCTTTTCCATTATGCCCACCACCACCACCACCACCACCAATTCAAACCAAACCAAAAAAAGGAAAAACAGAGATTGAGACTCAGAGAGAGAGAGCCGGGGGCAGGCACACACACACACACACACACACGAAATAGGACAAAGACGAGCAAGAAAAAGTTAGAAAAAATAGTACAAATTAAGTAGTTTATATATCAAAGTGCACTCTGCAGTCACAGGGTTCTGAGTCTAGATGCTGCCCGCTTCCTTGAAATATGTAGCACAAGAAATGAACCACTCACTTCTTGCCTGTTTAGACTCAACCATGTGACCACCAACAGAAAGAAAATAACAATTTTGCCTAATCTGCCTTATAGAAATGAAAGGTGAAACTGAGTGGTGAAATTTCATCAAAAGGCCATAATTACATGAAATGTTTCACAGGGCCAAACTGACAATTTCACCGGAATTTCACCGGTGAAATAAAATTTCACTGCATCTGTACAGCACACTGACAGCACAGCAGTCCACCATCACTTCCTTCTGGCTTAGCAGACTGACTCGGACAGTTACTGTTCAGTGACCAACAGTATTCAGCAACTGTTACTCAACAGCGTGCCTCAGAATTTAAATTGGTGATGCAGGCACATCCGGCACACGGCCGCATGCACAGTCCTGCACTGGGGTTGATTAATGCTTATGCATAATGATATCCAATAAAACTAAGAAGGATAAGGAGGAGGAGAAATAATGGATGGAATGAGTGATGATGATGATGATGATGATGACACTTGTGTGTACTTTACTTGTATTGTAGTGTAAACAGACTGATACGAGTCACAAATTCAGAATATATCCTGGGTCCCCCACAGCCAGCAGTACAGGCACAGCAACTTGTCTGATGTTTTCAGAAAATTATATATTTTTTTAATACATGAAATCGTGAATGAATATTAATGAGTCATCATAACTGGATGGCAGAAATCAAAGATTTATTTTGCCAGCCTGCCCTTGCCCTGTACATACAGCCACACTGAGGCCAAGAAAAGAATGAACTTTTGTTTGGGATTTCTGTGACCATAATATTTCTCTTGTGACCCCAATAGTTCTCTCTCTCTCTCTCTCTCTCTCTCATATTCTCTCTCTCTCCCTCCTTTCAATTCCTCTCCTGTCCCTCCCCCAACAATGACTTTCTCTCCCCTTCACCCCAGTAAATCTTTCCTCTCTTTTTCTTCTTTGTGCCAGTAGTTGCCACTTATGCCAGCCAGGCACCCAAAATCTTCTGCAAAAAGAATCCTCCCCTCCAGCTCTGCTCAGCCCCAAATATACTCTGCACTGATGCAAGTTCTGATCCTCCTCCTCTGTCTTCACCCGTCACAAGTCTGGGCTGTGTTTTGCACTTTCCACAGTTATATACCATGAGTGAGTGCATCATGACTTTCCTCTACACTGTTGCCAGATTGGATGCCTCCAGCCACCTGTACATGAAGCAAGTGTGCCAATGGCATCCCCATGGCAACAGTACACTCTGTGGTACTCTGCATGTAACCATGGACCCAGAATCTGGCTTCTGCAGTGAAGCTGTATTTATCCAGGTCCATGGTTTAAGGGTTCGATCCGGGGGTTCAGATCTCAGCTGGAGCAGTCTGCCTAGCCCTATTAGATACACCTGCCATTCCCTCCCCCGTCCACTTACACTACAAAAAGATCTATGCAGACATAGGAAATAGCCACAGGAATCCACTACCAGATGCTTAACTATTTGCTGCAAGCATGCTTTGCTTGCCTATGCATAGGGACATGGATGCAATGCAGCCCATTTGAAAATATCCCTGGATGAAAGACTAGCTCAGAGGCTTTGAAAATATGGCCACTTAGACAGGGTGCTAATAGATTATGTCAATACTGTTATATAATGATATGTGTGCATATGTGTTTATATTATCAGAATGTACTGCAGGACATGCACATCATTCAAATAAGTGGGAGTTCATGTAAACAGGAGAGAGCAGTCAGCAAGCAGGAGCCAACACAGTAAATACATGAAACACAGCAACTGTTATTCAATTAAAATATGATTAATTTATTCAATCCATACAAATGTGTATGTAAAAAAAAAAAATGTCAAGTCAGACCTTTTTAAAATAGTCATTGATGACTGTTTGCTTTTTCTTATTGTTCCCCAGTGAAACTCCACTTATCTGAACCCCTCTTAATGGAAACTCTCAGTTATCCAAAAGTCAATGGTGTCCCCCGCAATCATGCTCATAACAGCAACAAAACATGTCTTTGAATGGAGAGTGGTTGTACATCATGTGACATGTTCAGGAGAGTAGGAGTGTATTGGGGCTGTGGGGTAGTAGGCACTGGGTAGGAGTTAGGGGTTAAGGGTGGAGTGGGTGGGGTCTGGGGGGGGTCAGATCACCAATGGACCATTTTCTCTTTTTCAGGTAAACTTTAATAAAAAGAATATCAGTAATGGGTGGTTTTCTTATTTAGCAGGAGGATGCTGCTGTCACTGGGGTTTTTGCATTCCAGTGTCGGGATACTGTTTGATGGCACCAGGGGTGTAAGCCCCAGTGCCACCACCTATATTTGGGGGGGCTACCTGGAGGGGAGGTGGGTGGGCAAGTGGTACTAGGGCTGGACACGCTGGTCCACTTTTATTTTAGTCAACTCAGGTGACTGGGAAAGAACAAGGGAGTGCTGGTTGACCTGGGGGGGAGGGAATAAAAATAATAAAGAAAAACAAGATAGGGAGAGATGGAGAGATAGATAAATAGATAGATCGATAGATCGATAGATCGATAGATAGATAGATAGATCTGACAGACAGACAGAGATCAGGGGATTGCCGGCTCACTGCACCAACTTAAGCCAGTAGCTCTGCTCTAGCTGCAGTTTACAATTCCAGAAAGTTGCCCTCATCTCACAAGAACTATTGTTCTTTCGTATAACTCTTTCATATGAGCCCTTGCTAAGCTTTACCTCCTAAGATTTAAAGGATGTCACAAAACCATAATTTAGGGCCTTTAAAAAAAAAAAAAACTCTAGAATCACACATATTTATAAATCTATTTAATGCATCAGTTAGGGTTGTTCCACAGTGACAAAAGTAAGGAAATTCTGTGTTAGGGTTGAAACCCCCCCTGGTCACCTCCAGCCTGCCCCCAACCGGCATCGGGGTGCACATTGGGGTTGTCAGCCCTAAGTCTCACCCCATCACATGTGTAAAGAAGCAGAGGTATAGGAGAATGGGGTGAGAGTTAGGAACGATGACCCCAGCGCTCACCCCGATACCAGTTGGAGGGGCAGGCTGGAGGTGTCTGGGGGGTTTCAACCCTAACACCGAATTTCCTTACTTTTGTCGCTGTGGAACAACCCTAACTGATGCATTAAATGGAGCTTTTTGCCTCTAATTTCCCTTCTTTTTGAGAATGATGATGAGCAATACTGAATGTTATGCGGCGGGAGCGTGGTGCCCTTCGGGCCCTGCGCTCCTGCCACGTGATGTCTTGTGACATAGTAACAGGAACAGCAACGCAAACACAAGGTGGAAATGCAAATGATAACAGTAATGAAAAAGCAAGGGCAAATGACAATGCAAAGGGTAACACACACAGTGGCGCACATGGTAACGGTAACACTAACAGGTACATAAACCCAAGGGGAAACTGTAACAGTAACAGAAGCACATACCCTGTTTTTGCTGGACAACTGCATAGAGAAACAGTGTGTACAAAGAATGTATGCATTGTAATGGCAATGGAAGCTTAAAATGAGCATTGGAAGTATTTAATTGCAAATATATTTCAGCAACCGTACGACGTAGAAAAAAATTTAAATTTCACAGAAATCATTTTCCTGGCTACCATTTTGTATTACATATGGGATATGCAACTCATGATGAAAAATCTGTATCTCACACCGTTTTCTAGATATGAGCCCTGAAAGGTGCGGCGTACACCACCATGTTAGTCTATGGGAAAAAGCATCAACTTCGGAGTATCGTAACTTTGGAGCCGTACAATATTTTTTCACCAAACCACCAAAAGGCACATCTGTGACATGTTGTCTGCCTTCCCTCTAAATTTCAGGCCAAAAGACCTAACTGTTCTTTTGCAGCAAGGTGGCAAAGAACTCCTGTCATTTTGGCCATAGTGTTGCAAAGTACTTTCATGATTTGAGAATGCTTTCGCACAGATTTGCGAAAGTGTCATGCGTGCAAAAGTACTTTGCAAAAGTACTTTTTCCAGAAAGTTGAAAGACATTTCTGAGGTGTTTAACCCCAAAATAAAGACAGACATGGCTAGCATCCCCAGGCTCCGACTAGGTGAACACAAAAAAATTGTGTCCATAGATGGTCCCAATTTTAAATGCCAAGCATTTTTCTGATTGTTAACTGAAAACAAAATGGTGGATTTGTGAAAGTAAAAAGTGCATTTGCGAAAGTGTCGAACTTTTTGTTAACTTTTCCCATTGACTTATAATGGGAACTTGTTTTTTGAATAACTTTTGAACCGTTTAATTTTTTTTCACAAAATCTTCAAAAGACACATCAGGCACCCCGGCTGCATGTTCCCTGAAGATTTTGGACAACTGGTGCAAAATGTGGGACCTGTAGGAAACAGCAAAGAATTCACCAAATAGTGTAAACGTCTGCGCAGATCACGCTTAATAACTCCCAAGGTGTATGGTTCTTGATCAGATCCAGAAACAAATGATTTGATACCTTTTATTTCTGGATATTTGTTTCTGGATCTGTTCTTAAAAGGACCAATACGGCACCTACAACATTTTTTTTGGTTCTTGATCATGCATTCCAAATTTCAGGCAAATCTGTTAAACGGTGCCAAAGTTATTAAGGTGCAAAGTTTGACCCTTTAACCTTAAAAGGGCTCCTCAACCCTAACTATGGTAGCACTACCGTGCTACCATAATTATAGATATATATATATATATATATATATATATATTTTGTTTACACACACACACACACACACATACACACATTACTTGTTTCATTCCAATTCAATTCTAGCCATGGGAAACAACAACTCCCTAAGCAAATCTGAATCATTCCTAAAGCTGATAAGAAATGCAAGCAAAACAAAGTGAGACACGCATTCAGTTCAGATGAGTAATCTATGAACAAACAGAACAGGGTAAAAATAGTTGTTTTTATTGAAATACTTTCTTATGTCATGTAATGATCTACAGGCAAGACTGTGTTAAAATAATTTTTAATTTGTCTACTAATGTTTTAGTTTTTCTTTAATAATTAGATGAACATTTATTTTCTTTATTCTCTTTTCCCCTGGACTGCCTTTACTCACCCCCTCACACCTTTGTTAATGTCCTGCCTGTGACTATCTGCCTACTGGGGTTCCACAGTGGCTATGACAGTGGCTGTCACTAGTTCTGGGTATAAGGTGGATTTGAATATTACTTTGAATTTACGAAGTCCAAGAGGAGTTTGGATTTGATTTTGCAAAGGATTTGGATTTTCTTGGTCCAGGTCAATATATTTTAGTGATGGAAAAAACATTATCAGGAGAAGAAATTCCACATAATGTTGCCTGGCCTGGTGGAACTGAGAATTGAGGCGCTGGATGCCACACCTCGCTCCATGCCGGGGACCCGGGATCGGGAACGAGCCCGGGTCATCAGGGGTCAGCAGGGGAGGACTAGGATTGAGCATCCGATGACAGCTCTCCTAGTCCTGGGGAAAAGGGTGGGACTCGTGTCGCACTTTAGTGGTCCCTGGGGACACCCAGTGGCACATGTATGTGTCTATTGGGGGGGGTACAGCAGATGTCTGCACAGTTGTGCAGAGACGTCAGTGCACATTCGTGCTCCCACTGGGGAGGGAAAAAAATGGAAAAAGGGGCTGGGCGTGACCAAGCTGCTTGATGGTCATGCCTGCACTGAACTGTCATGGAATCATGCTGGGGGGGGTGTGGTGCCAGTCTGGCTGGTAAGGGATGGCGGTGCCCTCCAGCGGATCGGCTATGGCTGTGCCGGCCTCCCCCATCATGCGAGTGAGCCTGCTACTCTCCCTGCGGGCAGAGCTGGTGGTAGGATGCCCCTGCCAGTAGGTGACACAGCAAGGGTGCTAAATAAGGATGCGATAAAAAAAAAAAAAAGAAATTCCACATAATGTAAAGGCAGTGACAAAACAGTACAGAGTATGCTGTCTGAGATAAAGTGCATCCTGCCATTTAAAAATTCATTGTTTTGGCCTACCAGCCAGCACAGTGGTTGAATTACCACTTGCCACACAGATGACCTGAATTCATGCCCTGAGTCCAAGACGTCTGGTGCTGACTGGTGAGGTGGTGTTGGGCATCCCTTGGATGCCTCCTCCCTCATGGAGGGAGAGCACCTTCTTCCAAAGCATGACCACCCCCTGAAGATCCAAGGGGAGGGACTGTTGTACAGGAAGAAATCAGCGGTCCCCTCTAGGGCGACCTCATGTCAACACGTACCCAATTGCCTGGAAAATGACATGGAGGCATCACCCACTCAGAGTGGGGCCAGCAGGGCAGTACCCAAGGTAGGGTGGGACTTACTCACACTTCTGACAGCCCTGATAGGCAAATCACTGGGTCACCTCTCAGAACCACATCCTGGGATGGTATAAATGGAGGGCCTAGCAGGTGACAAAATACCCCCAGCAGCGTCATGCAGATGTAGCCACCCCGGCCCACCCTTATGCCACAAGCAGGGTCACTTTGCCTCATCCCATGCCTCGCCGGCTCCTCCTCATGGGCCCCAACTGTCAAATGAAGTATCCTCCTCCTGGCTTGGGGAACCAGAGGGTTTTGCCCATGAGGGATAAGCCATGAGTTATGGTTGGGTTATCCCCAAAAATTGTTGGGCAAAGGCGGGTGGTGGACTGGACCACCGAAAGTTTCCTGTAGTGGTTATAAGTGCTTGAGCAGGTGGAAGGAGGTCCCAGTAGCTGGTGAGGCAAAAACAGAAAGTAAAAAAAAAAATATATCATTGTTTTGACTGACCTACAAACAAAAAGCTAAACATAGTATGGAATAAAACATGACTTACTTGGGATGCCCCCACCCACCCTTATTCAGCCAGCTTAAGTTTAAGGCCAATTGAAAAATGTCACAAAGCAAGCAAATTACATAGAAATAGGTGGATAGACAGATGTTAGTAGACTGCTGGTTATTTTTTTGTTTCTGTGAGGAATGCCTTTCTTCCTCCGCACGTAGGTTAGATTCCTGCTCAGTTAGTGTGGTTAGCATGATCAAGTTGACAGCACGAGGAGCCATTAGCACTAGCATGACAATGATTTTAGAATTTTTGCAAGAGGTGGTTAATCAAACTCCATTGCACACAGATGATTATACATGACTGTGTATAACAGAGTTTGACAGCTTCTGCCCACAGTTGATAATCGTCACTAACCAGTTATTATTCATTATAATAATGTAACAAGGCCTACAGCAAGGCTACTAAGGTATTAGGGTGTACTGGGAGGGGAATTCCATGGCAGAAGGAAGGAGGTAATGCTACCTCTCTGTAGATCACTGGTGAGGCCCCATCTGGAATACTGTGCCCAGTTCTGGAATCCCCAGCTAAGGACAAATAGAGGCTGGAAGCAGTGCTGTATAGGGTAACCAAAATGATTCAAGGTCAACAAAGCAGATCCTAAGAGGACAGGCTTAGGGCACTGAACATGTACTCACTGGAGACTAGAAGCGGGACCTGCCAAGGTTAGAGAAGTGGTCCAAGGTCTGGCAGTTGAAATTCAATGCCAAAAAGTACATAGTGATGCACTTAGGGAACCAGAACCCCAGTAGGAATACTGGATGGGAGCACTTAAGCTGGCCACTACTTCAGAGGAAAGGGTCCTGCAGGTAATCATAAGCAACTCCCTAAAACAAACTAGCCAATGTAAAAAGGCCTACAACAAGGCAACCAAAAGGCTGGGCTGCATTGGAACAGTTTTGATAACGGGAAGAAAGCGAGAATACTACCTAACTAGAGATCGCTGCCGAAACCCCATCTAGAATACCATGCTGAATTCTAGAGTCCACACCTGCAGAAAGACAGATATAGGCTGGAGATGGTGCAGCATAGAATAATGAACATGATACAGGGTTAACAGGGTACATCCTATAAGGATTGGCTCAGGGCACTGAACATGTACCCACTGATGGCCAGGAGGGAGAGGGTCAACAGGATATAGAACTTCAAGTTCCTGAAAGGAATAAACAAGGTAAACTGCAAGAAACTATATAGCAGGAATTTAGGCTTGGAAAACAAGGGATCATGAATGTAAGCTGGTGAGGGTGGGAGAATCCAGAACGAGTGTGAGGAAGTTTTACTTTACGGAGCAAGTGATTGAGCTGTAGAACAGCCTACTGGCAGAGGTAGTGGATGCAAAAGCCATTAATTGGTTCATGCATGGCTGGGACAGAGTAAAGGACTTCATAGTTACTCAGGGGGGTTGCAGTAAGGCAGTTTTCTGGGGGAATGAGGTTGGAAATCCTGTGTAGATAGCAGATCTCAGAGTAGAGTAAGTTAAACTGGCAGACTGGATGGACCAATGTCTTTTTTTTTCTTCCACTGTCTATGTTTCTGTGTACTTACTGGAAGCCAGAAGGGAGAGGGGTGACTTGATACAGATCCTCAAGTTCCTTAAAGAGCAGCTGATACCTTCAGGAGAACTTTAACAAAATAGAATATTTGAACACAGTTCAGCTTGTATTTCACATTAGTTCTGTATTCCTTCTCCCTATTATTTATTACTGAAGTCATTTGCATGAAAACAGGGTCTTCGGTCCTGAACAGTTCATCTATTCCTATTCCTTTCTCCCTACCTGAGGTCATAATGCACTGCTTGTGACATCAGTTTCTCTAATGGCAGCATATCATGATGTCACACAGAGGCCTATGACTTGAAGTAGAGAGTAAGCTACAGAGGTACATGGACTGTAAGGGAACTGTATAGCATAAAGATCATATATTCATGCAAACTGACTCGGTAATAATGCAAATAGAAATATATAGACTACATATGGAATGCAAGCTGAACTGTACCTAATTATGTTTTTCAAAGTTTTCCTTGTGGTGTCTGTAGCTCTCTTGAAAGGAATGAACAGGGTAAGCTATAAGGGACTATTCAGCAGGAATTGTGAGTCAAAAACATGGCGTCATGGGTGGAAGCAGTTGGGGGAGGTACAGGAGGGACATGAGAAAGTGTTAGTTTACAGAGAGAATGGCTGAGTTACAGAACAACATGTGAGCAGAAGTGGAGGGCATCAAAACCATTAATTGTTACAAACCTGGTTGGGGCAGAATTAAGGGTTTCATAGTTACTCAGTGGGTAGTGATAATGCAAGGGCATGGTGGGGGAGGAGGGGGAAGACACCGGAGTAGACTGGATGGACAAATGGTCTTTTTCTGCCAACATTGTCTATGTTGATGTTTTGAAGACATTTAAGGAGAGTGCGCCCAAGTGTATTGGTTTGATGGGGACCTCAGGGAGATGAAGAGAAAGGGTCGGAGGTTAGAGTGCTGTTGGAGGAAATCCGGCCTGGATGCGGACAAACTGGTCCTACGTGTGCATTATAATGCATACCAGAGGACAATCAATCAACCATAAGAAGGCAGTATTCCTGTCCAGGGAGAATGCTGCTGGGAAGAGCTGACCAACTATACTTTTTCAGACTGTAGATAGGTTACTTCATCCTGCCTGTCTGCAGCCGAAGAAGGTTTTTTCAGACTTCGAATGTGAAGAGTTGCTCGGTTCTTCTTGGACAGAGTGTCCAGTGTTCAGCGGGGTGTTCCTCCAGTCAGCAATGTCATAGCTGGCAGTGGTCGCCAGGAGTATGAGGCACCACACACCTCGGTGACTCAGAGTCATGTGAGCATGGTGTCGGGGGACAAAAAAAAAAAAGGATTTTTAAATTTGAGCCAAACAGGAATATTTGGTTTAGATATTATCAAAACCAAGCTGTTGGAGTTTGGGGTAGCTTGATATGGTGCTTCTTCAGGTTTTGGCCCCTTCCTTGCATCAAACCACCTAATCACACCTTGCTTAACCTCCCTTTCATGCAGCAGGGCCCAGAGAATGAGGGTTGTAGGGGCCCAGCAATGGTCACTGACACAGTGAGGTGCAGAGCCTTTTGAGGATACTTCATGCACTGGTAAGGGGTCAGTGGCAGGTGGCTGTCATTGCAGTGCAAACCAGGGTCTCAAAGGCACCACCAGACTGAATTTACTAAATTAACTTTTAAAAATAAAGGGCGGGAGGTGGGTTATAGATACATAGATGTCAGCCGAAGGGCCTTTGACCCATCTAGTCTGCCCATTACGCACATTATAATTCTTTAGTGTGTGACAGAACCCCCCAAATTAATAAAAAAAAATATACTGCATGCCAGTACACTTTTAAATACATAGGACTCCATACACACTAGCAAATTGTGGAAGTGCAACACTGGGAGGAGGGACAATCTGTTGCTCCATTGTACAGCTTCTGTGCACTATTTAGAAACACTGTAGCATGTCACAGGTGGAGAGTTCTCACAATGACATTGTTACAAGGCAAGTATGGCTTCCAGATATTAGAGGGCGGAAACTGGGTTTGCAACATCTAACATGCTGATTTGCAATGGTGACAGAGCTGCAGTACGGCACCAGTTACATGCTGCTGCTGTACCATGCTGTGACTCAGATCTTAGCTGGGGTACTGAAAGTCTTCTCCTATTTAGCCTCACTTAGCTTATGGGCCTTGGCAGGCCAGTGCACTCTCAGGTTACAGTATTTGGCCCAATGCCTTTCTCCCTAGTAACCTAGTGGTCCCTGCATCTCACTCCTTATACTTTATCACATCCCTGGTATCCAATAGTACTTCCTACTCCCTGGCCACAGGTCTGTGATTTAGCAGAGCTTTTGCAACATTCCTGCTAAGTATTTCTCCTCTTCTTCAACATTACTTCTGGCTACAGAACTGCGACCCTCCCTTAAAGCTTGCCTGTGCTAGTTTCTACGTGTGGGGTAGTTGTAGAAGGCTGTGGCTTGCTTTAGGAGGTCCTTCAGCATTTGTGAATGGCACTGTGAGCCAATCACATGGCAGCTCGGGTGCTTGGTTGTAAACACTTTGGGACTGTGGAAAGATCTGTGACCCCCCATGTATCATAGTTTAATGCAGTTGCAAAATCACATGTGGCACTGACTGGTTATGGCAATCACCCAGAGCCAATGTTAGTAACTGTATCTGGGGCCCATGTAGCCTGTGCATATCTGCTGGATTTGGAATCAAGAAATCACAATATGGAGAACATTTCCAGGAAGCAGTCAATGGCCCAGATATTCAGATTTACACCTGGCAATGGCGCATGTTGTGGCGCAGTGCAACCGAGTTGCGCTGGTACAACTAAGGGATAGTCTTTTATTCCTTCCATTGTTTAACCAGGAGTGGCACACTAAGCTGAAAGCTTGTTTACATGTGCGACCTGGGAGCACAGTGAAGTTAAGGGACTTGCTCAGGTTCACACAGTATGGAAGTGGGGGCTGTGGGATTCAAACCCAGGTCTCCAGATTTGCAGTTCAGAGCCTTAAACTACTATGCTATGCTGCCTCTCCCATGGCCATGGCGCATTTCCGCTGAATATATCAGGAATGCGCACTGTGCAAATACGATGCACTGGCGCAACCCCCCCTCCCCGACAGGGCTGAATACCAGGAATAGGAACTGCGCCAGTTCAACAGAGTTATGCTGTGCTAAAATTCCTGATATTCAGCCAGCAGTATGCAAATGAGGCCATAATATATGCAAGGTGGAAATGGGTCCATTTGCATATCATTATGGCCCCATTCATGTGTTGGGGGCTGGCCATGAAATGTGCCTGGCACGCCTGCACAGTATGTGCTGTCAGAGGAGGGCTATAGTACACCCTCACCCCTCCTGTAGTCTGATCAGTGAAATGTACATTGTAATATGTCCCTGGTATTCTAGAGGAACCCCCACCCCTCCCGTAGTCTTCATTGGCAAATGCACATTGTAATGTTTCCTGGTAGTCTAGTAGAACACCCCCAACCTTCCTGTAACTCCAATTGGTGAAATACACATTGTAATATTTCCCTGGTAGTCTAGTGGACCCCCAACCCTCCTGTTGCTCTGATTGGCACAATGCACATTGTAATATTTCCCTGGTAGTCTAGTGGTAACCCCCTCCCCTTCCCTCCCAAGTCCCCAATAAATGTGATCACATTAATATGTTTCCCTGGAGGTCCAGCGGTTCCCCCCTCCCTGCCCGCACCACCATAATTAATATAGCACTGGTGGTCCAGTGGTCACCCCTCCTTGCCCATACCCTAATCACTCATAAATTGTATTCAGAATGCCCTGGTAGTCTAGTGGGAACCCTCCCCCACCCCTCCCATAGCTCCAATCGTTGAAATGCACATTGTAATATTTCCCCAGTAGTCTAGTGGAACCCCCCACCCCTCCCATAGCTCCAATCACTGAAATTAACAGATTAACCATTCCCTGGTAGTCTAGTGGTACCTCCCTCCCCTCCCGACTCCCTGATTGACATGATCTTATTAATACGTCTTCTCTTCCAAACAAGATCATCTCTGGCAATGATATCATTAGTGATAGATTGGAAGTATTGGATTCCTTCAATAATTACTTCGCGACCGCAGGCCTAGCGTTTGACAACTCACCTGCTAACCTACTATGTCAACAGACTACCAATAAAGAAATGGAGCCACATGCCACTGATCCAAGTTCTCCCTGACTCCTACCTCACTCAAGGAAGTTGAAGATTTGATACTGAAGCTGGATACTGGAAAAACTGCTGGGGCCAACACGATTGACCCCTATTTCATAAAAGTGGCGCTGCACGTGTTAGCCGTGCCTATAACGCACCTATTTAACCTGTCCCTGTTCCTAGGGTCTATCCCAACTACATGGAAAATGGCACACATCATTCCCCTGTTTAAGTCAGGGGACCCTAGTGATCTGAACAACTACAGACCAATTTCAATTCTTCCAGTACTGGCAAAACTACTGGAAAAAATTGTAAGCAATCAGTCACTACTATACCTAGAATCTACAAATCTCCTAAATCCAGCCCAATCAGGCTTCAGAGCGAAACATAGTACTATTACAGCGCTTGCAAAGGTGACTGATGACTGGCTAAGAGATCTGGACAATATGAACTATGTTTGCGCCGTCTTTCTAGATTTAAGTAAGGCTTTCGACACTGTCAACCATAGACTGCTTCTCTCAACTGTGCGTGCATTATGGTTGGACTCTCTATCCCTGCAGTGGTTTAATAGCTATCTCTCTGACCGCCTCCAGCAGGTGAAGGCCGAAGGTGAATTCTCAACCCTCAAACCTCTACTGAGAGGGGTACCCCAGGGATCTATACTAGGGCCATTATTGTTTGCCATCTACATCAACAAGATTGATGACTGTATAACCAGAGCCAGCATTCATCTGTTCACAGATAATACAGTATTATACTTAAGCCGCCCAACCCCAGAAGCTGCATGTGGTGACCTGCAAGCCGAATTCAACTTATTACAAAACCAGCTCCTAAACAAAAAGCTTTTACTTAATGCAAAGAAAACCAAAGCCATGCTTTTCTCTCCGCTGGTACATACAGTGAACCCAGCTAATGCAGGCTTAATACCGTAAATTTCTACAATTCTCGGTGAAAAATTGGAATTAGTCAATAAATTCAAATATCTGGGAGTGTAGCTGGACCACAGGCTATCCTACATAGACCATGTAGAGGAGCTTCTAAAAAAAATTATGACAAAGATTGGGTCTTTTCTTTAGGATCAGCCGCTTTCTAACAAGAGATGCTAAAGTACGTCTAGTCTAAACAACGTTCCTCTCCTTAATAGACTATGCGGATTTCCTGTACAGTCAATGTCCTGCCTCTTATCTCATAAAACTGGACACTTTGTACCATAGAGCTCTGAGATTCATCACAGGTCTCCCCTTTTCTAACCACCACTGCTCCCTATATACAGCCGTGGGCTGGTCATCCCTCCAGTATAGACGGAACAGAAATGCTGCCCTATGGACACTGACAGCAATCTCAAACAGACTTCCACAATACATTACTGACTGCCTTCCTTTAAACCAAATAGGCAAGTATGCCCTGAGAAGCCTTACATCCATTTCACTGAGAGTTCCCAGAGACAAGTCTCGCTTTGGTAGAGCGGCTATAAGCATAGTGTTGCCTTCTTTCTGGAACAAACTTCAGAAAACACTGAAGCTGAGTACTCCGGTCAGTGACTCTACCTTCAAAACACTTTACTCTCATCTCATTAAGGAACCCTGCAAATGATTTCCTTAATCCTGACTTAAGTTCCTCTATCCTATCAATTTTTTACCTCCATAAATCCGTAATCTCACTCTTTTTTCTCTCTCTGTCCACTTATACATATTCATGACCCTTTGTTTTACTCCGATCGCTCAAAGTACCTATTACCCATCTCAGCCCTCCTTGGCAACCCAATTATCACCCTAGCTCTTCTACCTTTTCCCCACTTCCCTACCCTGATGCCTGAAATGCAACCATGGAATCCTAACAAAGCACACGCTATTGGGTCTCGACCCCTCCACCCCCCCAACCAGGCACTTCCCATCCCTGCTCGCCACTGTACCGTCCGGCAGCTTCTAAATGTATTCCCAGGTTTAACAGCCAGAACTATAACCGCATTTGGGGGCTGCCACCCATAAACGGTTCCCCGCAACTTACTAGCATGTGTTTGGACCACAACTTATTGATTCACAACTGTATACGGTTCTCTTGTATTATGTCAGCCAGGTATTACACCGTATGTCTTCATTGTTGCCTCTGTCTTCACATGTAAATTATATACAGTGTATATAAAATTGTGCATGTGCCTACTTACTTTTTCATATGTAATGTATTTCCTTGTGTACCTGACTATGTATATGGTTCTCTTGTATTATGTCAGCCAGGTACTCTACCGTATGTCTTCATTGTTGCCTTTGTTCTCAGATGTAAATTGTATATAGTGTATATATAATTGTGCATGTGTGTACTTTTATTTCCATACATTATGTATTTCCTTTTTGTACCCGACCCTGTTATCCCCAGGTCCATCTTGCAAATGAGCCTTGCTCAATGATGATCGCCTGGATAAATAAATATTTTGATTGATTGATATGTCTCCCTGGTGGTCCAGTGGTTCCCCCCTCTCTGCCGACACCACCAATCACCGTAATGTCATAATTAATATAGCCCTGGTGGTCCAGTGGTTGCCCCCTCCTTGCCCGTACCCCTATCACTCATAAATTATATTCAGAATGCTCTGGCAGTCTAGTGGTAACCCCCACCCCACCCACAACCCCAATCACCCATAATTCCATCCAGAAAGAACACCAATTTGGTCCTGTACACCCCACACAGGACTCCTGCCCACCCAGCTCCCCTGGTCATTGGCGGGCAGCAACACATCCACCCACATACCTCCATGGCTGCCCAGCTGAATAGCAGTGTACAATACAGTTGCAAGCCCATTGGTCCCACACTGTGGACCAATGGAAGCATAGCACACTCTATACTACTCATTCACAAATATGTGAATGACTGACTTCATTCACATATTTGTGAATGACTAGTACAGTTGCACTGCAAGCCCATTGGTCCACAGTGTGTGGATCAATGACCTTGCAGCTGTACTGTATGCTGTCATTCGGTAGGCAGACATGGAGGTATGGGGGTGGATGCTGCTGTCCCCGGTGACTGGGGAGGGTGGGTAGAGAGTGCTGTGTGTGAGGGGTTGCCACAGGACACCAGGTATCCTTTCTGATGGGATTATGGGTGATCGGGGCTGCGGGCGGGTGGGGTTACTACTAGACTACCAGGGCATTCTGAATACATTTCCAAGCAATCAGGGGTATGCGCAAGGAGGGGGGTGACCACTGGTCCACCAGGGCAATATTCATTATGACATTATGGCAATCAGTGGTGCAGGCAGAGATGGGGGGGGGGACTACAGGACCACCAGGGAAACATATCACTATGATCACGTCGACTGGGGAGTTGGGAGGGGAAGGGGGGTACCACTAGCCTACCAGGGAATGGTTAATCAGTTAATTTCGGTGATCGGAGCTATGAGAGGAGTGGGGAGGTTCAAGTAGACTACCAGGGATATATTACAATGTGCATTTCAGTGATCGGAGCTATGGGAGGGGGGGGGTTCCACTAGACTACCAAGGAATTATAACAATGTGCATTTCACTGATCGGAGCTATGGGAGGCATGTGGGGTTCCATTAGACTACCTGGGAATGGTTAATCTGTTAATTTCGGTGATCGAAGCTACGAGAGGGGTGGGGGGATTCCACTACACTACCAGATATATATTACAACATGCATTTCAGTGTTCAGAGCTACGGGAGCAGTGGGGGGGACCACTGGACCACCAGGGACATTTATGGGTGCTTGTACACAGTGTAGTGGGGAGAGCCACCCAGGGCTGGTGGCTGCTATGATGCACCTTGCATTACGGCAGCTCACCAGTGGGTGGCCAACATTTGAGTCACATTTTCCTGGCTCAACATTATGCACTGGTATGCGATGCATCTCAGGGTTGTACCTGCATGTGCGCTGCATATCATGATCATGGACTGAATATCAGGATGTGCCGCATATGCATGGGCACGCCCCCTGGAGATGTGCCAAAGACATTATCTTTGCGCCCCAGGGCATGGGGACTTGCGCTCTGCAATACCCCCTTTTGAATATTGCTCCAGGGCGCATTTCTGGGGTTGAGCTGGCGCAACTCCTTTGAATATCTAGTCCAATGGGTAAACTACTGAAGAATGCTGCTTTTTCAAGAATCCACTATGCACTGGCTCTAAATTGGTTTTTAAAGCATATTTGGTGGAAATATGCTCACTGCTTAGTTTTTGATTCACTGTTGAAAAAATAAGCTCCAGTTCAAAGATCCAGGACAGTGAGCCAGGAGACTGGGGTTCAAATCCAAGCTAAGCCACATCTTGAGCCAGGAGATCTTAGTTCAAATCCCAGTTTAGCCACTCACTTACTATCTAAATCTTTTGACCCATTTATACTTATGTTCTTCTCCAGCTTACAAAATTAGATGTTAGCAGGGCCCTCTACAAATAACATTTTTCATCTTAAATTGCCAATTCTGCTGCTTAACCAAATATGTTATTAGGAAGCTGCAACAAATGTATTTTTTTTTTTTTTTAATATACTTCTTGACATGACTCTGTGCCCTGTTTTTCCAGTTTTTCCCTTACTCTTGAAGACTATTTCTCTGTCTAGGAAGGTGGACAGAACTGCACAGACATGCCCAGCTGGTACTAATATCACTTTGCTACCAGCCAATATGATTTTTCACTGCTGGAGGTCATGTAAAACAAATCTGATAGATTTCTTTGATTGGGTGACCAGGGAAGTAGATTAGAGTGGAGCAGTGGATGTGGCCTACCTAGATTTCAGTAAGGCCTTCGACACAGTTCCACATAGGAGACTAGTAAACAAACTGGGCAGCTTGGGAGTGTGTCCAAAAGTGGTAAAATGGGTAAGGAATTGGTTGGGGAGATAGGCATCAGAGGGTGGTGGCAAACCGAGTTCACTCCGAGGAAGGGAGGGTGACCAGCAGGGTGCCACAAGGATCAGTACTGGGACTGGTCCTCTTTCTCTTTAATGTCTTTATTAATGACATTGTGGAGGGGCTAGAAGGGAAAATATGCCTTTGTGCAGATGACACTAAAATCTGCAATATGGTAGACACTGTGTGTGTGTGTGTGTGTGTGTGTGTGTGTGTGTGTGTGTGTGTAAAAAATGAATAAGGATCTAAGAAAGTTTGAGGAGTGGTCAAGAGTGTGGCAACTAAGTTTCAGTGCGAAGAGGTGCAAAATCATGCACTTTTTATTTATTTATTTCGTTTTTGTTGACCTGGTAAGTTCACTAGACAAATCCTGCCTATTTTCAGGCACAGCCCAGGGGAGAGGGATACAGATGAATGCCAACTGACCTTGAACCAGATTAAGCCATTGGTGGTATTTTTAGTGAATGATTTAGGGCATAGAAACCCAGGGGTGGAGTACAAGATGGGGGGAGTATACGGACGACCACCAAACAGGAAAGAGACCTGGGGGTAATCATATCTGATGACCTAAATGTGGCCAAACAGTGTGGCAAGGCTGTAGGGAGAGCTAATGGGATGCTAGGGTGCATAGAGAGGAGTATCACCAGCAGAAGGAGGGAGGTGGTGATACTGCTGTATAAATCATTGGTGAGACCTCACCTAGAGTACTGTGTCCAGTTCTGGAGACCACATCTCCAGAAGGACATAGATTAGAGATGGTTCAGAGGCAGTCCAGAGGAGGAAAACTAAAATGGTGCAGGGTCTGCACCAGAGACCCTATAAGGAGAGATTAAAGGACCTCAGTATGTACACCCTGGAGGAAAGGAGGAGATACAATGGAGACTTTCAAATACCTCATGGGTATAAGCAAGGTACAAGAGGGAAGTATTTCTCTGAAACAAAGATGCTCAAGAACAAGGGGGCATGCAATGAAGATGGAGGGGGTAGACTGAGGAGAAACGTGAGGAAGTACTTTTTCACAGAAAGAGTGGTGGATGCCTGGAACAGTCTTCCAGTGGAGGTGGTGGGGCAAAAACTATAGCGGGATTAAAGAACACATGGGATACACACACAGCAAGGGAACCGTAGTCATTAGGAAAGGGAGGGCTAAGCCAAGGATCAAGTAAGATCTACAGTGTTACAGTAGGTAGGGAAAATGAGCATACTAGGTGGACCAAGCAGTCCTTAATCTGCCATCAAATTGTATGTTTCTATGGATGGCCCATGCCAAAGAATGAATATATCAGACCATATGCAGACCCGAGTTTGAGCTCTGTTTTGAGCTTTGTTTCAGTGACTTAGCACAGTTTGGTACCCAGTTTGCTAAACGTCAAAGGAGCATGACTACCACACTGCAGTATAATGGGACTGGTGGTCTCTGATGTCTAAAACTGTCAGCTTAAAACAATTTAAACCAACGCCAGCAACTCACCTTTTGTATAAATTTTAAGTTTATCTGACTGAACCTATGGCCCCTACCTACCTTTCCAATGAAAAATGTGCCCCCTCTCCAGCAGCTGACAGAAGTGATGGAATCAGCCAAGGGAACATCAATGGGAAAGAGCCAGAGATCGAGTTACTGCAGATGTCAGTGGTCTAGGAATGCACAGAACAGTCCAATAAGAATCTGAACCTCTCAGATCTCACAACATCAGGTGGACCCGAGTAGATTCAGACTCTACTGGCCATGTTCCACCTCAAAGTGTTTTTCTTTGAATTACAAAAAAAAAAAAGACACAGACAGCCCAATCCTCTTTCCCTCCTGTCAGAAACTACCACCATTCCTTTGGATTCCACAAGGAAACAAAAAGAAAAATATATTTGTTTTACATTTATTTTTCTTTCCACCTGCTCCAAATGCTGCCATGATCTCTCATGCAACATGTCATGTGTGTATGTTTGTAGCACTGGTGTGCCACAAGTGAGTGAGTGAGCGAGCGAGCATGGGAGGCAGCAGCCTAGTGGGAGACAGGGTGATGTTGGTAGCAGGCAAGACCTGGCCAGACTATTTTTGTTTAATCAGTGCATCAGTTGGTGGTGGTTGTGGCAGCAACAGGGATGTCTGCCATCATCCGGTGTGTGTGGCAGGGTGGGTATCAGCAGATAGCGGGTGGAGAGAGTATCCATTTTATTTTGGAACATAGTGGGTGGGTATCCATGAATGGGAGCAAGGGGTAGAGCCATTTTATTCTGGAGCAGGGGGAGTGTGTATCAACAGACAGTAGGAGGAAATAGGGTGCTCATTCTGGTACAAGGTGGCAAGGTATTCATTCTGGGACAAGGTAGCTTTCAAGAGATGGGAGGAGGGTTCAGGGGTATTTTATTCTAAAACAGGGCAGGTACCACTGATGGAAGAAGGAAAATTTACACTGTAACATTGTGGATATCATTAAATGGAGGGGGTGAGGGATGTTTAATGCTGTGACAGTGGAAAGGGCAGGGCTATTTATTCTGGTAAGAGGTGGTAGAGTATTCTTTCTGGGACATGGCCGATATTAGCAGGTGGGGGAGAGGCAGGGATCTTTATTGTGGTACAGGGTGGGTATCAGCAAAAGAAGGGTGCAGAGGTGTGCATTCTGGGGCAGGGTGGTTGTCTGAAGATGGATGGGGCAGGGGTGTACACATTTTGGCAGCATGTGTGTCATCTAATAGGTGAGGGGGTATCAGCTGGGACAGGTTGGGGCTATGCATAACTGGGCTAGAATGCCTCCACACAGTAGATGATAAAGGAAAAGAATGCAAGTAAATTACCTGTCGCCTATAAGTGAACACATGAAATGGAGTCAAAAACACAGGGCAGTAGACAGGTAAGAAAAAATACTTTATGTTCTACTTTTAAGTGCTTTTGTAATTGTTGTCAGGTATCACAATTTTCTTAAGGTTTTGATTAGAATCAAAACCAATCAGAATAAACAGGACTCTGATGAGGATCACGACCTTGATAATAAGGGTCAGGACCTTCCCGGCTGTGTCCATCCTTGGCGCTGATCCCACTGGTACTGCACTCCCTCCCTATGTAAAGTATTTTCTAAGTATTTCTGAATACATTATGTGGCATGTGGGTTGACTAACAGACCACTGTTAAGAGATAAATCTAAGATGGAGTTGGAAAACTGTGCTTGCTGCTGTAGTGTGTATTGAATGTGTTTTTTTTGTCAGACAAATGCCAAGAAAAGCAAACTACACTAACAAAGCCTTTTATGAAATTATTTTCATGTCTACATATGCCAACTACCTCTAAGGCCAAGTTTCAGTTGCTGGGCAGAAAATAAGCCACAACAGAAGTGACACTACTAAGCATCCTGTTTTATCAGGAAGTTACCTGGCCCATACATCCCATTTTCAGCCATGCCTTGGGGTTGAGAACAATACAACACAATATAGTAGATCCACAGATACATATAACATAAAACATTCTACAATCTTAGTAAGTTCTTTAATAACATTCAAATGTGCAATTCCAATTTGACTGGTTGTTCAGGGTTCTGAAAAGTTGACCACAAGTTAAATCAAACTACGCTAACAAGGGCTTTTAAAACTAGTAGCATTTCTTTCCCTTTGGCTATCATACCACCTTTCCTTGACATATTCATAGTCAACAAAAATTAACTAAACAAAGCAATGCTTACCTTTCCAGCTGCACTGCACAAATGCACTGTTTAATATTTTGTATTACTGAATTTCCCATCTGTATTATGCTTTGATTGGCATGTATCTATGTTTACCATCTTTACTATGTACAATATTGTTGCTGTTCCATTGTATCAGTTTTGATTGACACGTGCCTATGTTTACCATCTTTATTATTTGATGCATGTACTGCACACAATATTGTTGCTGTCCCATTCTATCAGTTCTGATTGGCATGCACCTATGTTTAGTTTAGTTTAGTGTTCTAGGAATTACTACCTTTGAGCCAGAGGCTCTTTTACAAAGGTTCCACGTCAATTAGGTACAGTACAAAAGGTTACATAGATAACACAACAATTTGTGTTGTGTCAAGAGCAAGAAACATATACAAATACATATCAAATCATTTGTGCAAAAGGACATGAGATATCAATAATCACATTATTATTATTACAAGAAAGAGGTCATGCCAGATTAGAAGAAACAAATAGGGAAAAAGTTCAGAACAGAGAGGGTAAGTGAAAGGTGTGGGGAGCAGACAATAGCAGGAGAAAAGGTTTCCCAAACATGTCTTTGTCAAATAACGGGACAGGGTGGGTAGTGAGAAAATAGGAGGTTTAATCAGGGCAGTCACAGGAGCTGGAGGTGGCAAGGTTCCCATCTTTATTACATTATTTGATGCATGTAGTTTGTGTTTTATGCCCCCCCCCCAATAATCCCCCTTCCACTCAAATGCACCTAGAAATTAATCTTGGACAAGTATGCCTCCCTCAGTCCTCAATGTCTAAATAAATAAAACAATCATGAACTTATTTTCCTGCTGTGTGCACCAAGCACCATGTGTGCCATGTCACAAACAATTGCTAGAAAATTAAACTACAACAGGAGTGACTTTAAGCATGCCAGGATGTATTTCATGTAGTTTTGGCAAACAACTGCCAGGGCAAAAAATGAAAGAAATGTATTTTAAACCGATCAATATGAAGTATTCAAGGAAAACAAAAACAAAGAGATTTATCTAAGTATGCTGTAAGCTGCATAAACTGGCACAATGTTTAATATGTTGTAGGTAACAATGTCTCATATTTTTATGAGATGTTTTAATAGATCTATGTTATAGTGGTGCAGTAGTGCCACTATAGTTAGGGTTCAGCAGAGGTTTCTATGTTAAACTTCAAAAATTTGCACTTTAATATCTTTGCAACCATTCAATGAATTTGTACAAAATTGCACATGCACTGTCTTGGGGGAAGGGTAGATCTCTTGACTTGCAAAGTTTCAATCAGATCAGATGTGTGGATTTTGAAATGCAGATAGCAAAAAAAGTAAAAAAAAAACTATTGCTGTTTTTTGCTGTTTTTTTTTTCCATCGCGTAGCACCCGGATGGTTTGGAACTGTGGTCTGAAATTTTCAGGGTAGAAAGGACTTGCCCATACAGATGTTCCTTTCTCCGGTTTGGTGAAAAATATTAATCTATCCAAAGTTATAAATTCTGAAATTGTGGTTTTGAGCATGCCAAGTACAGTCTTTTGGCTAGCTGCTTGGAAAAAAAAATAATTTGGTCCACATGAAAAGGATGTTTTTTCGTATGGGGGGTAATCCTTTTTCATGATGAAAATATCTTTTTTCATATAGTCACCATATTGTTTCCATTTTTTTTTTGTTTTTTTATTTTCAAAAAACTTCAAAAGCCACAAAAATGAAATCCTGAAAGCACACCAACACATGCATCTTGCTCATCGGGGCCCCATTAGATAGATTCTGTATTTAGTTTATGAATAAATGACCCAGAAATGTATCTTTTTTTTAACATTTAAAAATCCTTTTTCATCAGCCTATTTTATTTTTTCATATGGGCATATGAAAAAAGAATTGGTCCATAAAAAATGATGGCTTCATATGAAAAAAGAATTTGGACTTCATTCCCCCCCCCCACAGTTCTTTTTTCATATGAAGGCATTTTTACTTGTATGAATGAAAAAGCATGCAAAAAAAGATGCCTTCATACAAAAGAAGAATGGGAAAAAATGAAGTCCATTATCTTTTTTCGTATGAAGGCATCTTTTTTGTATGTTTTTTCATTCATATGAAAAAAGAATGCACTCATATGAAAAAAAAAAATTGGCTTTGTTTTTCCCCATTCTTTTTCTGTATGAACACATCCCTTTTTTAATGACTTTTCTCATTAATACGAAAAAAGAGTGCACTCATATTAAAAAAGATTTTGGACTTGGTGCCCCCCCCCCCCATTTTACCTTCAACAAGCCATAACTCCCTCAATATTTGAACTTAAGTGACAATCTATTTATCAAAACAAAGGTATAAATGGATACTACAAGAATAACACATATTCCCCCCATTAACATTTAGGGGCAATATAAAAAAACATAAAACAAATGGAAATTCCACTGGATAATATTGGAACGTTAACAAGCCATACAATGAAGGAAATTGCTGTTCAGGCAGAAATTGAAGCACAGGGCCCACAAGTAAATGAGGATATGATTATACTTTCTCAGAAATTAAGACCTCTCATGTGTCTTTGCATAACAGGCATGGGGTGTGCGCCTTGGGGCTGTCAGCCCTAATGATCACCCCATTCTCATATATTGTACACATCTCAGCTTATTTACTAATGGAACTGGGTGACTGTTAGGGCTGACAACCTCAAGGCACACTCCATGCCTGATTTGCAAAGATGCAGGACAGGTCAAATAGTAATGTTTTATTCCTGTTGCTGCCTGAAGGGTGGGGGTCGGGCTGGGGCATTAGGATTGGGAACCCTAACACCACATTTCCCTACTTTTGTCAGTTTAACCCTAACTAGTGCATTACAAAGTTTGTTTGCTATGCCTGCATTTTCTTTTTCAATCTCTGGAGACAATCTGAGGCATGTCATTTCACTCTTAGCAGCACACTACAACTGATGGGTCAGCAAAGATTCATGTGTGTAAAAATCACACTGACTGTACACATGTGATGCCTCTTTTCCACAGGCACATTTACTTACATATTTGCTGTGAAAATGACAACAAAATCCACAAGAGACCATTTTCTCCATTTGTGAGTTATTTGGATGAAGTTGTGGATTTTTTAATTTTGCCTTTTTTTCTGCTTTGAAAAATATTAAATACTTTGAATCTTGTAATTTTTCTGTTCTTGTTGTTAAGAAATGACTATTTTCACATATACTTTTCTTATTCTATGTGCCTAGGAGATGAACAAGTGTATTTCCACATACTGTAAGGCTATGTTAGTACACACCACATCACATAATTATGAAATAATTTGGAAATAGAGCATACTGATTGACAAACAGCATTTCAGAAGGGTTAGGATAATGACTGAATCCGATGTGAACATAAAAATAATTAAAACTGTATCCACAAAAGCCTTCATTAAAAAAATGAAAACATTTCAGTTTAATAATAGTGTTAAGCCACTAGAGGGTTGGGTTACACTTGTGTCTCAAGACCCCTAGGGATAGATTAACTGATGTAACCCAACCATAATCATGCCTTACTGCTTAATTGCCCTCCATGGCATCACCCTTCTGACTTGGCCAGTCATGACAGCACTCACATTCTCAATTATGTTATGAACTGGTTGCAACCCACTGTATGGTCATATTAGCAATCACAGAATATGTCACTATGAGCTAGTTTATAACCGTCCTGTATCACATGACTGTCATAGACAGACTTGATCTGTAGTGGCAGTAAAATTCACCAATTCATTACTACAGCCCCAACATGTGTACCAGAAATGTGTACATACAATACAATTGTTTTGTATAGCATATTTTATACATTGCTGTCCTCCAGGATTAAGTGCTCTTATCACAGTTGTTGTAGTGATATTTTACAGGATCATGAAGGAACTCTTTATAGTCCAATGGCAACAACTCCAGTCTGTCACACAGTAAATGGTGACATCCACACAGAGTGGAAAACAACAGTGGATGGCACTGAACAAATTATGTATCAAAACACTTCACTGTCAAAATAAAAATACAGAACAGCATTATAAAAAATGAAACATTTGGAATTACTAGAGAAACAACATAAGGAGGGATGGGCTGATCCCGCTTTTACACCAAGCTCTCCACCAAGTGAGATATCGACTCAATGAGCTTAATTCTTAGCAGGCTGAGTTAAGTTTCTACCAGACTAGGCAGGCCTTTTGGGACAGGGGAAGAGAAGGTGGGCCTTTATCGCCTTAAGCAACTAGAAGTTAGTGGCAAAATTCTAGGGATCAAGCGGAGAGGTATACTTTTAACTGACCTGGCAGGAATTAATTCAGCCTTTAGGGACAATTATTCAGAATTGTTTACCTCACACAGACAAAGTGGTGATTCTCAAGTAGACATTGAGGATTTTTTGGCTACTCTCAGCCTACCCTGATTAACTGAGGAACAATGTAGAAGTCTGGAAGGTCCTATTACAGTGCAAGAAATTCAGACTGCTCAGTGTCAAGGGAGGAAGGCTCCAGGACTGGATAGATTTCCAGTAGAAATCTGTAAGGTAATAGTAGATTTGGGGGGTCCCTTGCTGCTAGGCACCTTGTAAGCCATGTGGTGTTTGGGTACCTTGCCAACATGAATGATGCCACTATAACTGTCTTAGCTAAAAAGGGTAAAGACCCTTACCAGTGTTCTAGTCACTGCCCAATCGCCCTGTTAAATGTAGATTATAAAATCCTTGCCAAAGTTTAGCAAATTGACTAACTAAAGTGCTACCCTAAGTAATTAATTCTTATCAAGCTGGTTTTATTACAGGGAGAGTTGTGGTAAACCATATTAGAAGACTGATGTGGGCAACAGCTTCCTCTCTGACTGCAGCAGCCGCTGTAGCTTTAGTTGCAGAGAAAGCATTTGAATCCATTGAATGTCCCTATCTTCTAGCTGCGCTTAAGAAATTCAGTACAGGGGATAATTTTATTCATTGGATCCACCTTATTTATACCTCACTTCAGGCAGCAGTTATTATGAATGGCAGGCGGTCAGCACTTTTTCACTTGCATAGGGGCACTCAGCTGGGTTGCCCCTGACCCCAGCATTGTTTGTTCTTTTCAAAGAGCCCTTGGCTTCAGCACTGTGGGACTCCTCAGAGATAAAAGGAATGATAGTTGGCACCACTCCTATAAAACCATGTTATTTGCAGATGACATACTACTAAACATATAAAAGCCAGCAACTTCTATTCCAGCCATGGTACATCTTCTGTTTTGTTTGTTTGCCCTTTCTGGCTTGTGCATTAATTGGAGCAAGACAGAGTTCCTGCCTCTGAATTCTTTGTGTATGGACCCTATGCTCTCTGGTACTGGGTTTCACAGGGCATCGCAGCCTGCAAACTACTTGGGGATATATACATTTCCCCCAACTGGAAGCACTGGCCTATCTTAAATTTTACTCCATTAATTAAACAGTTTTAAGAAGAGCTCTGTAGATGGAAACATTTGTGTCTTTCTATTTGGAGGAAAGTGCAATCCCTACAAATGATGGTCTTACCAAAGCTACTTTATGTAATTCGTTACTTACCTCTAAAGGTGCCGGACAGCACATGGAAACGGCTCTCTGCTGTTACCTCAAACTTTCTTTGGGAGGGAAGTAAAGCCTGTTTATCTTTACAGTGATTAATTGCCCCAAAGACAAAGAGGGTGGTTTGGGGTGCCTTGGTTCAAGGGTTATTATTTAGCTTCTGGACTGCCACAAATAGGGTTGTGGTTTAATGCAGGAAGAACCAGAGTGGTAGTGCAATGGCTGGCTGGACCTAGACAGAGACATGACTGGAGGTTTGCCTCCCAAGGGAGTTTTATGGGATTGGGCTCAGCAGATTTCATGCACCCCATCTCAAGCACTTGCTTTATATGTGTGGAATGCAGTTAGGCATATAGTAGGGTGTCCTTGGGATACCCAGATTGCTAACTGGCCCCTATGACGTAATATGAGATTACAGATAGGGGGTAAGGCATTGCACTGGCTGTTATGAGAACAGGGAAGAATACACAGAGTGGGCACATTTTTTTCTTCTGGCTCTGGATATTTAAAGTCCTTCTCATATCTACAGAAGAAGCACTCCTTCCGGTATCCCATCATTGGAGATATTTACAGCTCCGTGATTTGTCGTCACAATTGTTGGGCACACAGTTACAACATCCAAAACTGAGTACCTGGGATATGATACTAGGGGGTCTGACCACTAGGCAACAGAACCACACTCCTCCAGGAATAGGGTGGATTTATAAAGCTTTACTTGAAGAATATACTCCAGATACATCCCGTCTTAAAGCAAGGTGGGAGAGATTATTGGGATACACCCTTACAGAAAAGGAGTGGGCTTGTACTTGGTCTTATGCATATGGGGCTTGACAGGATACCGTGGGTAGGTTAATGCAATTAAAAATGTTGCATCTCTGGTATCGCACTCCCACACGGTTTTATACCACGTGATTGTTACAGAATTTGGATTGCTGGAGATGCCATAATGCTGAGGGCACTTTTCACCATCTTTTGTGGGACTGCCTTAAGTTGTCTAGTTAGTGGGACCAGAAAATTTTGGTCATAGAACAAATTTTGAGTATTGTGATACCACATGATTCATCCTTATTTATCCTTCAAAACACAGTATGCCTCCTTAATTCTCATAGGCCACACTGCGATTGGTTTATGGCTGCTATTGTCGAAGTGAAAAGATTATTACTTCAGAGATGGTGTACTGAAGAGATTCCCACTGCTAAAGAGTGGATCCATGGTATGCTCCAGCTGGTGGGATATGAAAGGCTGATGTATCTGGCAGCCAGAAAATATTATCAGTCGGTTTCAGCAGGTATGAGAACTCTTTGGTGCGCCAGGGAATCCAGCCTTCCATGTTCAGTCTTGTTTCCTCCCCTGACATTCCTTGACTTGATCATTAACTATCAGAACTATGAGAAAGGCACGTGCCCATAATTCCTCCCTTCCCTCACTCTTCTTTTTTTTGTGTGAGCAGCAACATTTGATAGTTGTTACACTTTTTAACGGTGTTGTCTGTTAACAGTTACAAAATTCATGCTTAGTATGTGCAGTGTTTATGTTGATTGTTACATTGTTCTTGTGATTGATAGAGCACTGATGTACCTTGGAGGACAACCATAATTATTAGTTATATTTGTACTGTTAATAGAAGTAGGATTACACTGGGAGTGGCATGCAACTCTGTGCACTTTGGGATTTTCTTTTTGGGCATCACTTAAGCCATTATGTATTGTATATTGATATATTCTCAGAGCGTGTTTAAGCATTTAAGGGTAAATTGACATTCTTGTTATACTCCGAGCTGGCATATACATTGTATGTTGTTGAGCCTGTTATACTGTGAAAAACTCAAACTATCAATTACATAAAAAAATAAACTGAATGAATATTTTTTTTTTTAATTATTTGAAATAAATTAAATAAGACTTAAGAGCTGGTGGTTTATGTAATAACTGCATACACAACTGCATTGTGAGGCATGAAGCATTTACACTGTATGCCTTCAGCATCTTGCATCACAGTTATATAACACACAGCCTGTATTGTCTAAATTGCACTTATAAAATAGGCTAAATGAGAAACTATTTAAAATTAAAGAAATGCCCAGCTCTTCAGAAAAAAACCTGCCCCTCCCTATCTGTCATTAATTTGTGTTTACATGTATTCTATACCTTAAAAGATTGTTTGGGGTTTAAAGATAACTCTCCCCATTTTGAATTATGGTAACAGTCTGGAGCTCCCAAATCCTCTCTTGCCAGACTGGACCTCCTCTTCCACTTTTTTCCAATTTTGCTTTAGGTTGTTCCCCCTGTACCCATTATTGCTCACTCTACTCTGCCCTTTCACTCCCCTCTCTTGATACCAGGTACCTTTCCTATTAGTTGTTTTGTCCAGGGTCATCTTATTATCATAGGCTCTATTCACAAATGGAGTTCTGAGCAGAGTTGAAGCTGGATTTTACTGATGCACAGTTACCACACTCATGAAGTATGCATCTTCGGGAGGTTTCTTCACTTGACATGAAATTTAGTGAGCAGAGAATCTTAGTTTTTTTTATCCATTACACTGATACATGATATAACATATGTGGGTTGAACTCTCTGCCTGCTGTTATCTCTGGACAACCTTTGACCTTTAAGTTTGGTTCAGCTGAAGTCACACTTTAGATATTCAAGCTCTCCAGTGTCACTTTATTTCTGAAGGCCTGTTTTAAACCAATGAGAATTATTTCTGTTTTTTTTCTGCATGTTGTAAGTGTTAATAATGTGGTATTTACTAAATAACTCTCATTAGGCTTCCAAAGAAGGACTTGTTGGTCTGAAAGCTAAAGCTCTTTGTTCTTTTTGTAACATCCTTGTTAGTCCAATAAAATGTATCAAACCATTTGTTCTGGATTTAGGCAATATTCTATAAATGCTACATATGTTTATAAGGGGAGTATATAATGACCATCTTGAAAATCTGGGATCAAAATAAAAATTTATATATATATATATATATATATATATATATATATATATATAAATTACTAAGAAACATTGTGCATATTATAGTGCCAGTCTTCACTACAATGGGTATGCTTTGTGATTCCGTGTCAGCATTTGGGGGCGAGCTCAGTGATGAAGCTAAACGGAGTGAGAGTGGTGGGATAGTGCTGTTATGCAACACCCCCCTCCCCACAGACAGGGCAGGAAAGCTGCAGGGTTTCCTGCACAGGCCTGGATACCACATAGTGAAGACAGCTCTTCTCTTAGCACGGGGCCTTGCACCTGTGCATTGGCTGACAGATGGTCTCTTTTACTTGTGCATCTCCATCTGTGGCCACATGCCAGAAGGTCCTGCTCTTATGCAGCTCACCAGACAGCCCCATGAATTATTGTCATCCATCGCCGCACAGAAGTGCAGGGCCCACAAGAGTCCTGCACTTCCATAGGAGGATGGAGTCTTCCCATGGTGCAGGTCCTAAAGGGACCTGTGTGAATAAGAGTATGATTCCACTATCTCAAAAAGAAAGGAAATTCTTTGCAAAAGACTTTGTTAATGTACCAGCTACAGTTCAAGTTAATGCTGCAAAAGTAGGTACCCTAACTCCCCACTCCACCCCCCAAGCAACAAAAGGAAAAAACATTAGGGTTTTGGGTCTCCAGAGTCTTGCTGAATCAGTCGTGGGATCTTCCTTGGGGTTATCAACCTTAATGCTCACCCAACCTCCCAGCCTGTAGGTTCCTGCCTGAAGCACAAGGAACAGCTCCAAGCCAGTGCCTCAGTGAAACACTCTTCAAAGGTAGAGAAGTATGTCTCCACACATGTTGGCATACCCAAGGAAGACCCTACCACTGATTCACCATGACTCGAGACCAAAAACCCCAATTTTTTTTTTGTTTGTTTGCTGCTTGAAGGGGCAGTTAGGGTCTCTATGTTTGTGGTATTAACTTGAACCTATAATTAGTGCATTACCAAAGTTAATGTTTTTTTTTTTCTTTTGTTGCCGGGGTGGGGTGGGAGTTAGGTTGGAAACCCTAACGTCACAGTTCCCTACTTTTGTGCATTAACAATATTTTTTGCAAAGAATACACACACACACACAGAAAGGCGCTGGGATAAATTTATAAAGCTAATCAGTGAACTATGAAAAAAACAGAGCTACAGTTCAAGATATCAAAATATTACCTATTAGTTACATCACAGTTGACAACTGACCAGCACCAACAGAGCATACAAATACAATGCTACCTTGGCAACCATTACTTCACAAGCATTCTGTTTATAGAAACAAGCATGAAAACTGTATTGACTGACAGGAGTGCACAACATGCCATTCAGTGAATGAAAAAGGAAACTTGTTTACAGCTTGAATCATGACACTTTAAGTACCTGCTTTGCACAAAAGATAAAAGATGAACTAATGTAAGATATCAGAAATATCTTCTCTAACAATACTTGATCTCTTGTGACCTCAATCATGGCTTTACCACTTGTGAGGCCAGAGGTCAAGTGCAACTCAAGAAGGTATTTCTGATAATCTTACATTAACTCATCTCATATCCCATGTATATCTACATATTAAATACATTGACCACCACATATCAGTCTCCTGAACATAGACAAATAAATATGCATGTATATCTACACATTAAATACATTGACTACCACATAATGGTCTCCTGAACATAGAAAAATAAATGTGCAAAAAAAGGTATTACGGACATTGATGTCTCAATATTACATACCTATGAATATATTCTCTGCCTTTAATTGTTATGTTTCATGTCTGCCTGCACATATACAGTATACATTAAATACATCTTTAAACATCAGATTCATTCAGTAGTTTTATTATTATTACAAATTATATATAGGCAAAAAAAAACATACTTGGGCTCCGATTGGTCAGTGCCCGCCTTCACCAGCAATGATATCTGAGGACAAACACTGCATAAAGGTCCACCAGCCAGATGACCTTCTCACATTTTAATATACTATAGCATAGATTATGACTCCCTAATACTTATAACTGAAAGCATCCCTCCCAGTGTACCACACTGTCGCCCTCCCAGCACAGAATACCTTGTTCACTATGATTTGCTGTGTTTTTGAGACCCAAATTGGAAAATAAAATAAAAGACATCACTTTGATCAGCTCTCTTGGCAATGCAACAACAAGCAGCATGTGCTCTTTTCAAACAACGGTACGGCATTGTATTTGTTAATCACAAGTAGTTGGCTTCACTTTTTTCACTTCATGGTCTGCATCTCCCAGTGCAAACAAATGTGAGCAACTGTACTGGAAGAATGCACAAACAACAAACTTACTCATTACCACTCCAGCGACACAAAAAAAGAAATGTGTGCTCTTTTAAAACCACAGAATGTGTTGTACTTACACATCAGCAGGCTTGGGTGGCTTTGCTTTTTCAGTTATGATTCTCTCTCACTGATGCAGCTTCCTGTTTTCAGTTTGCTTTTGCCAGAACAAATACTAATATGAGAGACTGCATCGGGAGGAGGACCAACATGAACTGTTGGTGAGACAGAGATAGGGGAGCTGAGAGTGAGTGAGAGCAGCAACCTCACAGTTACAGAAAAAGATAGATAGCCACCTACTGGCTAAAGCAGGCATTAAGGCATTACTTTTTATATATGTGTACCAATACATAGAAAATAATATAAAAAGAAGCAGAAGATCTATTTTAAAACTGTTTCTTTTTTTCCACTGAACCATTGTGTAGTAGCAATAATGCACTCCAGGGTGTGCATCATGCTTGTATACAACGTCTCTTCTCAAGTGTTGGATGCACGCAGCCTTTGGCCTCATACCCAACCACCTGAATTGTGATATTATATAGGCATGACACACATCCTGTTGTGCATTATTGCTTAACCATTCAATGCTCTGCTAGAAATTTCTAAATTATCTCTTTCCTTTTTCTTTTCTGGGTATTTCAATATGATATTTTAAGGAACTGCCATGCTGTTAATGCCTAAACAAACATTGCTTACTAGCCTCCCTTGCAACATGCCAAATGTTGACACTGGAACTTTTTTGTGGTTCTAGCACATACTGCTTTCTGCCCCCAAACAGTCAAAATACAGAGTCAATACTAATTAAAACAGAAATCAACTTCTTAGAAATGTAGACCATCTTTTTCATTTACTGCTAAAAATGTCACCACATAAAACCATTTATACTAAACAGGATTGGAAACCATCACTTTTTGTGTAGAACTACAATTTAATGTCTAACCAAGTCTCATAATTTTCTTTAAAGACACATATGAGCAGCTCTAAATGGAAGATAAAGAAGGCTCAGAAAAGAATAAATCTTATTCTCCAACTGTCCCCTCCCCCTACCACTTTATCTTGTTTATAATTGGTTTTCCTGCTAAGATGCATCATCTTGCCTTCAGCGGGTCCAGCTTATAACTATTTTTACAGCTGGGTAAACTGTAGTCCAGGGAGGTTAAGTGACTTGCTTAAAGTCATACAGCAAAGTACCTGCTCACAGTTCTGTGGTTTAACCATTATTTTGCCAGCAACTAAAGTCCCAGGGGACTGGATCTGCAAAGAATTTCAGCAGGAAATTGTGCTATTTGTGAAATAACTGTTAGACTGCATAAAACAAGGATGACCTTCATGCTGCAAGTGTTGCAAGTTGGACATCAGAATGACATGTGAAAAACAATGATACATGTGTTATGTATCTGCTGTAAATACAGCAAAGTGTCTCAAATGTGTCAAAATATTGAAAACTACACACAAACATTTTGGTGCATTTGCAGTAATGCAGCTGCAGCAAAACAACCACTGCTGAGTAGAACTCACAAAAATGGGGCCTGATTCACAAAGCCCCTAGAACAACGCAAGGTGCCTGCGTCAAACATGAATGATGTAAGTGGCACCTTGCATCAAAAGATGCCCCAGGAGCTATTTAGAAAGGCACCCTGCACCAGATGGGGCTTGCCTCCCAAAATGGGTTGTGGCAGAAGCAAGATGTCATATCTCCCATTTTAGTATTCACAAAACCCTCCCAGAGGGCTATATTCTATGTACCCTTATACCAGACAGGGCTGATCTAAGGGTACTTAGAATTTCCTCTGGGAGGGTTTTGACAGTTGTGATAGTGTGCTGTGGCCTTCACCCCAGCCCTGATCCCTGTAAAAAAGTAGACCAAACATCCCTGGTGATCTAGCAGTCCCCCCGATCATCCCCGATCCCTGTGATAAATACAAAACAAAACCTGGTGGTCCAGCTGCCCCCCCCCAGCCCTGATCTCCCATTCTGTAGAAATAAACAACCCAGGTGATCTAGTGGCCCCCACCCCGGCAGGCAGTGCCACACCACCCTACTTTTCCCTCAACCTGAAACAGAGCCAGCGACCGGCACAGCCCTCCTCACACAAACCACGTCTGGCTGCCGACTGAACTATCAATAAGGAGTGTGTAATGTATGCAGTATGTGCTCCTTATTGACACCACCACTAATCTTCGTCTTTTCCCTTACATACCTAAAAACTGCCTTGTCCCCCTTCATCACTACCTGAGCTATTCTTACTTCAGTTTTCACATTCTTATTCCTTATTGCTCTCGCTGCTTCCTTCTGTTTCCCCTGAAATGACTCCCTATCATCCTCCCTCTGCATCTTCTTGTACCTTTTGAATTCTACCCTTTTTGCTTTTACCTTTTCTGTCATCTCTTTCAAGAACCCTAGTGAAGAGGGCAGATATTGTCCCACTTCACTAAAGTGGTAGCAGGGAAGAGGCTGACGTTTAAGAGTCCCGATTACTGTACCACACTCTACCTCAAGGTCAAGGGAGGTGCACTGTGGCACTTGCCGCTGCTGCAGAATGCTGCAGCACCACTGTTGATGGGTTTTCTAAGATTCTATCATATTTTGCTGGTGCTGCACGATCTGCACTGGCCATCAATGTGCTGGCACATCTCCTTTAAAACTGTTCTGTTGATCTATAAGGCCATGCACGGTCTGGGTCCAGGTTACCTGGTGGAGCTCCTCTATCCCTACAATCCAAGACGCTCTCACCAGTCAGCAGTGGAGGGCCACCTGGAGGTGCCCAAGGCCAGACTAAAATCTTCAGGGGATCTGTCTTTTGAGGTGACAGCACCGATCCTCTGGAATTCATTACCTGGGTACTGAGGGAGGCCACCTCTGTAGAAATATTTAAAAGAGAACTGAAAATATTCTTGTTTTGACAAGCCCTCAGGGATTAATAGTGACAGCTATTGTTACTGTTCTTTAGCGTAAAGGGAAGATATTATATATTAGATTATTTATATTTATTATGTTTATGGATATTATGATGTATAAAGTATAATGATGTTTGTGATATTTATATCTTGTAAGGGCACCCTGAGCCTTCTGGGAAGGCATTTTAAATAAAAAAAAAATATTTTACTACTACTACTACTACTACTACTACTACTCTTTTCCTCTTGCTTTTGCTCATTCAATTCTGCACCCAAAGATTTAAAAATCCAGGCCTTGTTGTTTAGCAGCTCAGTTCTCTACCAAAATGCTTCCCTGTTATACTGTTTGGACATGTTAAGATTGTTGGGGCTTCAAACTCTGCTTTTTACCTGTGTTTTATTATATATTGCTACTGTGAAGATTTTTGTGCTACCCTAGGGGGAAGTGAAGATTTTATGTAGGATGCAATTACATTACTTTGGAAACACACTTTCATAACAAAAATCATACTATTATTTGCTTTTATATTTACCAAAAAAAATTTTTTTTAAAAAGTGTCAAAAAATGGCTGTTTTTTAAAAACATATTTTTGTCAGTGTAGTGCAAGCGTAGTACTAGTATATCAATACAGTATCAGTCGAGTTACACCATACTGATATACTGAAACTTCTTGCTTTCAGTGTTATGGAGATGCATTCTTAATATCAATCAATCAATCTTTATTTAGCCAGGTGAAACTCCATTGAGCAAGCTCATTTTTCAAGGAGGGCCTGGTAGGTACAGAATAAATAATACAGTAGCACAATACAACATATAGCACAAATGGGCAGAGTAATACAATACATAGAAATAAAAAACAAGGTACAAGGATATACTGAATATACTGGTATTAACAAAAACAAAAGTGCAGTCCAGTATATTGCTACACAGTGAAAGTGCATGCATATGATATAACCATGTCAAAGTGTCTCTAAGGATTTTATTTAACACAGCTAAGTTCCTGGCCCTAGCAGTTCCATAGTTTGCCCTTTCTGAAGATAATTTCTTTGGAAAAAGCTAATGTTGGAACCAAAAGGGCTAGGATTTTTTTTTTTTTTTTTTTTTTAATAAACGGATGCATGGAACCTGTACAATTTTTGACTAATGAATTAATTATCCGAGCTTTATGTATAAAATCAAAATGCAGTACATTTAATCATTTATTCATTCCTAGTTCTTATGTACTGCCATAATAATTTCTATTTTTGAGCATGTATTTGTAAAATAGACTAAAAAGTATACTGTATATTTTCCATGCCTTTGTAATATGTCATACACGTTTTTCTTTGGAATTACATGCACACACACACACACACACACACACACACACACACACACACACACTTCTTGCTGCATAATGATGTGCAAGGTGCTTATGCCACATTCAAGTGTGGTTATCACATAACTTCCAACACTCTGACATGTCTTATTGTGCCTATAAAATGGGTAAACTACGATACTGTAAAATAAAAGTCAACTTTTTTAATTCAAAACAGATTATTTTTTGTTAAAAACAACTAGTAAAAAGTAATCCATCCCACCTGTTTATTATCTGTCTTTCCACACGTTCAGTAGATGGAATGCCTTTTTTTTTTTTTTTGTTATGCACATGTTTTTGCACCTCGACCATGGTCAGGGGAAAAATCTTGATATCTGCTAGGTACTGATATACCACCAGGATCTGACAGCACAAGGTATTTTTCTCGGTTGTCCCTTGCATGACCCACTGGAGCAGAGGTAGTCATGCAATGACCTCGGCATACAACTGGGTGTGCTCCCACACATGGAGTGCAGAGATTCACTGACTGTCCAAGCAGGCACCCTCTAGGCCTCAGAAGCTGCTGATCCCCAGTCTCCATAAGGGGTCAGACATGCAGAGAGGGGGAGAGCAGTTCAGAGGATGCTCAATCCTTTTTCCCCTGGCTAGTTATCTGACTCTCTGGTCAGTTCCCAACCTGGGATATCGGTGTTGCAAGTGGAGAACAAACCACTGCATCAACGGGCCAGCACTATGGAATGTTTACCATGAAATGCATGAATTCCAACTTTTGCAGAAGTCTACTCACAGGATGTTCATCTCTCCCACACAACACACACAACAGAAGGCCTCAGTAAAGCCAGGGATACAATTTTATCACAGCAGAGTAAGCAGCAAAGATTTCTTTGGTAGGCAGGTGAGGAGAGAAGGCGATTTTGATGATCAGGAAAGAAGCTCAAGAAAGTAAAACTATGAACAGTACTGCATTTTTTAATTGGCATACTGTATGTTTGTAAGAAGGGGATTATAAAGGGAAAGAACATTTAATTAATTTTTCAATTTTCAGATTTGGGGAAGTTTCATTTTTAAGGCCTAGCTGACTTTTAGTGAGAGTGAGGTGGCAGCCATTTGTAATGGAAGTCAGGAATGTTTCACAAAAGACACAGATAGGTTAGTGTGCCGTGTCTTGATTACCAGCACTTTTTTATGTTTGTCGTGCATGCTAGCACAAGTTGAACATTTTGCTATGTACAGGGTTTTGAGAGGTGTGTCACGGTGGTCCAAGGCAGGAGACTCTACAAGGGGCTTGACTAATAATCAGCAGTCCTGATCATGACACTGCTCAGGCATGAAAGTTTATGGACTTAAAAACAATGGGCCAGATTTTCAAAGGCCTTAGATTGATGCAAGGTGCTTGCATCAAACAGGTCTGATGCAAGGGCACCTTGCGCCAAGTGGGAATTTGAAAGGCAGCCTGCGCCACCCAGCAGGTTGCCTGCCCCAAAGTGTGCTACCACCATCCTTGCACCACGAAAGTGGCTGCTGCATGGTGCTGGGGGCTTGCAGCAGACCCAGACTGCCACAGCCCTCAGATCTGGAATTTGAAAGAACCCCCCAGGAACCAAGTGCCAAGTACCTTTAGACCAGTAAGAGGCAGGTCTAAGGGGACTTAGATGGCCCCTGGGGGTCATCCTGTATGAGCCACTGTGTAGCCCACCCCATCCAACCCCAGTGGGCTATCCCTGGTGGTCCGGTGGTCCCACCCTCACCCCATCACAGTCCCGGCACCCATGTCCATGCGCCTTGCCAACCCCCCACCCATCTCAGCACTCCCACCCCCCATACCCGATCCAGCAACTGGCACAGCCCTCCACACACCACCACGGCCAGCCACTGAATGAGCCATCGGTGTGTGTACTGTATATAGTAAGCGCATAGACTGCCCATTCGGCAGTCGGCCAGGGTGGCGTGTGGAGGGCTCTGCTGGTCACTGGATCAGGAAAGGGAGGGGGGACCACTGAGATGGATGGGGGGCACTAGCCCACCAGGGTACTGGAGAGTGTTGCAGCACTGGTGCCATTGGCACGGTGGAGTTGGGGGTGCAGTGCCCAGTTGCCAGCCCCTGTCCATGAGTGCTGAAGACTCCCCGCAGCCATTGCAGCATTCCAGGTGGGTGCACCATACATCAGAAGCAGCACCCCCTTTGCTACAAGCCGCTGGACTTAGGCACTGGGACCCTGATAAATAAAAATTTGGGTGCAGGGTCCTGGGTGCACTGCACTCAGTGCAAACTGCTATTGTCGCAACTTGTGCCGGAGCTTTGAAATTCTGGCCCAATGTGTCAACAGACACATTCATGAATCAGCTCTTTCAGCAAGCACAGCTTATCTCATCACGTACTCTCAATCTGCCTGCTCCTCCCCCTTCTAGCACTTCACACACACACACACACACACACACACACACACACACACACACACACACACACACACACACACACACACAGAGTCAGGTTTATAAAGGTCCAGCTTCAGTCTCTAGGTACCTGAGGCCAGCCATAGAATTAGATTTTTTTCCTTGGAATCAGGGGTGTGATGAGACATAACAGAACTTTGCATTATCTTTTATGTAACATTCCAGGGATTAAAACTGCTCACTTTGTTAATGGTACATTTAAGTACATTAATGGTCACTCGACTATTAGGTTAGTAAATAAGTGACCGGTTGACATTAATATAGGGTAGATCAAACAATGAAATAAACTGTGGCTGGCATTGGTTTTTAAATAATGGTTGCCTATAAAACTAGAGTTTAGTTTACCCCTTCAAAGTGCAACAACTTGAAAATTTGAACACTTACCATTTAAATAATTTCTTGGGGAAAACTCCCATATTTTTGGTTTAAAGAAAAAAAAAAACAGATCCCCTAGTAAAATCATGGAAATGGTCCTGCTCTCAGCCTGGCCCAGCGCAGTCTCTAGGTATCCAAGGCCAGCCACAGAATTATATTTTTTCTTTGGAGTCAGGGTGGGGGGAAGAGGCCTGACAGAACTTTGCTTTATCTTCCATGTAAGCCTTTTTTTTTCTACAATTGTTTAACCAGGTGAGACACACTAAGCTGAAAGCTTGTTTGCAGGTGCAACCTGGGAGCACAGGGAAGTGAAGTGACTTACTTAGGGTCTCACAGTATGCAAGTGGGGGCTGTGGGATTCAAACCCAGGTCTCCAGATTTGCAGCTCAGAGGCTTAAACCACTGCACTATACTGCCTCAAAGTGCACCACAGAGCATTGAAAACCCCAGAACTTCTGGAGACTGCTAGTAACACTGACAATAGGGGTACCCAATCCCCCACTGTCTCCACCTGAAATAAAGAAAACCCTCAGTTGTAGTTAATTTTTTTAAAAATAAACACTGTAAAAAGAAAAATGTCCATTAATGCCTGTTGCTGGCACATTGTAATTGCCCCCCAAGCCCAGCCCATACAAGTCTTCTGTCACAGGGATCTGCACCTTAGGTCCAGTACAACAGCAATACCAGCGGTGAACATCCGGCACTGACAAATGCTTGTTTAGCCTGTGGTAGTGGTCTCACAATTCATGTCTGCTGACCTGTTAAGATGCAGCAATATTTCTACCCATTTTATGATTGTATAGTATAGTATAGTTTAAACCAATACAAAAATAGATTGTAAATTTATGTGGGATGTAATTAATGACCTCATCTCTGTAATGAAATGGGGTTCACTTTCAAACAGGACAACATATAGAGACTAGAGGCCACCCACTCAACTGTGCTATTCAAGATATAACACCAATACAGTAAAGTTTTATTTTACTCAGAGAGTGATTATTAGATGGAATGCCCTCCCTTTCAATATAATTTCCAGCAAAAATAAACGCATCTTTAAGAGCAAACTAGACAAACGGCTGTTAAAAAACTAAAGGTGTTATTGTTAGGGGTTTGGAGATAGGCATCACCTATGGGCACTCAGCCTTTAGGCTGCTGACTTTCACCTTAGTATGAACCTCGGTATAACCACTGCATGTCAAAGCACAAGATGAATCCATTTTTGCTTTGATTTGTTTCTGTACTAGATATAAAAGTCACCTCTTAGGCTTGGGGCAAGTAGCAGTCTGTCTCAGTTTTATTAAATGTACGATAATCAATGGGCCATGTATGTACCTTTAAATGAGTTGCAAAAAGGCAGCTATGGAGAGGAGCTAGCCATAGCCCCTGGTGAATCATGGGAGATGTGAAGTACTGGGGCTATTGTTTTTGCCTGCACTATAGCAATAGTATGAACTGAATTCAGCACTGCTGTACAGTAAGTAAACTTCCGAGGGCACTGTTTTGTGCTTGGTTTGTTGGTTAATTCACTGATGGCTCCCCAAACTTGAATAGAGTCATCACTCATCTTTTGTGTTTTTTGTGGTGCACTGTAAAGGGATGACAGCAAAACCTCTCAGTGTCTTCATGAAAGAGTGATCTCAAATGACACATAGCCGCACTCTAGTATCAAAAGCACTAAGGTAACCAATGGGAGAAAATACCCAACAAAAGCCAACCAGGAGCTCCTGCCCCTTTCATAACTTTGCCACTTTAAAACCTTAAACCAGCAGAGAAACAAACTTAGTCAAAAAATTTGACCCCACTGCTTTTCACTATAAAAGATTTCACACATTTTCTGGTTCTATTTGGTGGTAGACTTTTCTAGTTCCACCAGCATTTAAGTATTTTATAAATGTTTCAGTTTAGTATTTTTTTTCTCAAGAAAGAGATGGCAGCCACATTTGGCTTAAAAATAGCATTGCAGACCTTGGTAAGGTTAGGACTGAGACAATTTTTAACAAGCATTTGTCAATGCCGAATGTTGGCGTTGGCTTGCTGGCATTAGCACTGGTAGTGCAGGAGTTCGAGAGATGCATAAAGGAATGGCAGTGATGTATTGAACTGACACCAACCCTACCCCCACCCTTCAGAAATGGACAGGCATTGGGGGTGTGCCTTTGGGTCATCGGCCATAATGTTCATGCCATTTCACCTCACCCTACACTGCAGACAGTGACAGGAGTCACGGTGAGCCTTGGGGTCTTTGCACCTTACACTCACCCCATTCCATAGGGAAATACACTGAGATGGGTGCGATATAGAAGAATGGGGTGAACTTTGGGGCCATAGACTTCAAGGCACACCCTGGTGCCTGTCACTGGTTGTAGGGTGAGGGTGGGGGTGGGGGTGGAATGGCATGAGTATTACACCCGCTCCTAAGTCACACCCCTGATGCTTATCAGTCTCTACAGGGTGGGGTGTTACAGTTGGAAACCTTAATGCCCAGGCATTTGTTGGTATTTTTACTCCAAATTTTCAACTTAGGCTTTTCGTGACCCCACCTAATGAACAGTCGCACTATTAGTTTGTTACCCAAAAGGTGGTTTTGCACAGCGACTGCGCTATTTTGTGCCACAGGCATGAAAACACATTTTGGGCAGGATGTGAAAAATGACAGCTGTACTGTTCATGAGGTGGTGGGTAAATATGGCAATGTTGAAAATCTGGAGTGAAAATATGAAAAATTGGTGAAGTTACGAGTGTGCGTGGAAACTTTGTAATGCACGCCTGTAACGCAATAATTGTTGAAATTTTTTCACCAAATTTTTAACATGGGCATTTTGGACCTCTCCTCTTGAACAGTCACACTGTGATTTTGTTAATCTTTCCCAAAAGTTGATTTCCCACAGCGACCGCACCATTTTGCGCCACAGGTGTAAAAACACATTTTGGGCAGGATGCAAAAATTGACAGTTGTACTGTTCATAAGGAGGTGTGAAAAAATGGCAATATTAAAAATCTGGAGTGAAAATATACAAAATTGGTGAAGTTACGAGCATGGGTAGAAACTGAACAATGCACACTCATAATGCAGTCTTTGTTTGGAATTTTTTTTAAACACAGCTCTAAGTAGGATTGGAATTGGGGTTGAGAAAGGGAGCCAGGCTACCCACAATGCTGCAAAGCTCCTGTGTGTAGCTAAGTCTCAGATGACTGCAGTGCTGCACACCACACTTGAAAGCCAAAATGCAGCAGTGGGTGTAAAGTAAGCAACAACATGATAGAGTGTATGGTCATTGTGTAACAATCACAAACCTCAGGTGGGTTGTGAGGCATGAGGCATCAGCCAAGTGCCTTCAACCTTCTGGGAAGTTCAGTTATTATACAATAATTTCAGACCCTGAAATATTTTATTGCACTTATGAAATGGTTTGAAATGTGTATAGTCTTATATTTTTTTTAATGTAAAAATGAAGCCATCTTATTGAGATATATATCCATTTTAACTTGGAAGACAATGAACAGTCCCTAGGTTGGTAATGGGGAGGGGGCACAGGATCAGCTAAAACAGTTACATAAATCCACTGAAAACATGTTTGAAGTTTAATTTTCATTAAAAATCGCAATAACTGTTTAATTCACATTTAAAACCAACCTGAGGGGGTGAAGTCGCTTAATTACTGGTTCAGGATTCCCTGATTCCAGAGAAAGCCGGGCCTCAGTTTGGTCTTTGGCAGGGGAAAGTAGCAGGGGCCAGATATTCAAAACTGGGCAAAGTGGAGTACAGATTTTTGCACTGTTCATTGCAGTTGCCTAGGTGTCCAGAAATCCTATAGTCAGTGGAATAGTGCACTGGCGCTATTTGACTGAATATAGGACCATGTCAACCCAGCGCTAAGTGCTGGGCAGACATGACTCCCAAAACAGGGTGCCATAATGGCTTGCACCAGCGCTAAATTTCCAGTATTCAAACAGACCAGTGTAAATGAGCACATTAAGCATGCAAGTTGCTAAGGGGTCATTTGCATGCCTATTATGGGCTCACTTGCATGGTTAGCCCAGCAATTTAATGTGTCCCCCCCAACTTGTTTGGTCCCATACAGCTATCCCTGGTGCTAGTGGCACCCCCCCACACACCAATCTTCATCACAGTGTTAACTGTTATAATTCCCTGGTGCTAGCAGTCTCCCCCTGCCAACTGTCATCCTGTAGGTATATATATTCATTCCCTGGTGCTAGTGGTGTCCCCGCCCTCCAGCTGATCACTGGTCTGATGCTTAATATAAAGCATTGTGTAGTGTCCGGTCATCCCCCTATCCGATGTCCACCTGATCCCACAAATAACTGTCCCTGGTGTTCAATGGTCCCCTCCCCATCCAATGTCTGCCTGATCATACAAATAACTTTCCATAGTGTCTAGTGGTCTCTCCCCCCATCCAACCGCCATCGGATGTATAACTTTTGTTCCCTGGGGTCAAGTGGTCTCCCACAATCCTAATCTCCCATAAGTGAAAGAGTCACCATTCTTTGGTGTCTAGTGGACCCCCCCAACTCCAGCAGGTAGTGCCCCACCACCCCCACTGCTCCCATCTCAGCCTTGAGCTGACACCCTGGCACAGCCCTCCACTCTCTGCCATGGCTGGCTGCCAACTTGATCTGTCAGTGAGTGCATGCAGGTACAGTTCACACTCACTGACAGCTCAGGTGGTGGTCAGCCATGGTGGAGAGTGGAGGGCTGTGCCGGGTCATCAGATCAGAGTTGAGATGGGGTGGAGCAGGGTGGTGGGCCACTGCCTGCCAAGGTGGGAGGTGAGGGTCCACTAGACACCAGGGAACGGTGTATATTTCATTTATAGTGGATCGGGATGGGGGAGTCTGTTAGACACCAGGAAATGGTGTATCACGTATTTACAGGGGTCTGGGACAGGGGACCACTGGACCCCATGAAACATTACATTTTTACATCGGGAGATGTCAGATGAGAGAAGTACCACTGGACACCAGGAAAAGTTACTTGTGGGATCAGGCAGACATCCAGTGGGGGGAGAGACCACTGCACACCAGGGAATCCTTTATATTAAGCATTGGGCAGGCAATCAGTAGCAGGGAGACACCACTACCACCGGGGGATGAATATATGTTACAATGGGATGGCAACTGGCAGGAAGGACCACTAACACCAGAGAATGATTATATTTAACATCAGGATGGCAATCGGCCAGGGGGGACCACTGGACACCAGGGATTACTGTTTTTGGGGTTGTAGGGCCAACGCACTTCCTCTGCCAACCACTAGGGTGGTGTCAGACTAAGTTGTGTTGTAGGTCAGTGGCATTTGTGCCACATAAGAGGACTGTGCAAAATGGCCTTGTGCGGCACAAATACTCTGAATATAGGACTGTGCCAATATTCAGGTCCCTGCCCCTTCATTTACATTGCACCTCTCTGAATGCTGACTGGGCACAAACCCTCTTTGCCCTCACTAACCAGGCTTTTCAATATTGCCCATCAGCACAAAACCTGGTTTGCCCAGGCAAACTTGGTTTCGAGCCCAGGCAAAGTTTTGAATATCAGGCTCCAGATGTTTTCTTGGTGAGTACAGTAGGTAGGGATAGAGTGCTTTTTTATGGTCCAAACTGGAAATCCAAACTTGAATTAGAGCTTGTTTTATTTTGTGTATTTATGTATGGAACGGCATTTTTATTTATTTTTGTAATTTTTTTTTAATTCAAATAAGTTTTACGCTTAATGCCTAGTTAAAGATTTTCAGTGGATAATGGTGGCAGCCGTGTGTGATGGTAATCAGGGATAAGTGATATGGCCCATGAATTTTTTTGTACTGTAAGTTGCCCAGTTTGGAAACCAAGTTCAAGCTCTTTTCAGCCCATGTTGTTCTTGTCTAATTACCATATGGATTTGGACAGCCACTGACCAATCGGATCATTAATTTTTTTCTTCTCCCTTTTTATAAACACAGCTTAAAGCCCTTGTTCAGCAATACCAACACTTTACATTGTTATTTTCAGTAAAGACAGGCATGTGAAATAGTGCCACCTAAAATGTCAACAGTATAACAATTGGAAATTGGGAAGTAGTGGATGTGGATAGATGTTAATTATATAAAACTGCTCGACAGATGACAACTTAATACTGATAATAAATAGTTCTTTTTTTAAATTTCTGTCAACACAAACGTTCATTTTTGCCAGCTCTATAACTTGAATAATATAGGGTGTACCTGCTGAACATGCAGTTCCAGTATCCAGCTCTGTAATTGGAATAATATAGGGTTTACATGCTGAATGTGCATCTACAGGAAATTGCACACTTCGTGACAAAGCTGTAATTAGACAAAAATGATATTGTGGTGCATTGTTACTGCTGTGTTGAGACTTGTTCAATGATTTGAGTAACTTAAGTATGTCTATTTTGCAGTACAGATCTGAAATGAATTACTTCAAACACATTAAAAACCTTAAACTCCACGATTACCTCAGATTGAAACTGACAATGTACTGCACTGTACCTACTGACCAACCTGTCTAACTGCTACTGTAATAACACGTATATTGAAAAGCACTATTTCTATATGTCTACACTTTGATATTGTTGTTTCCTTGTTTTGTAATCAGGTCTCTATGTAGACCACTATTTTATACCTGTGATGTTATTTTGTACCTGAGAAAATATAGGCAGTTTTTTTTGTTTGTTTTGTTTTTTTTACTGCCCAGGTCATTTCAGAAGATGGGTACTGTTACCCAGAGTATTTAGCTGGTAACCTAAACCAAACAAATTAACTACTGGATATGTAACCAGAAAAAGTCAACTACATAAACCAATGCAATTAAAAAGTAAGAATGGGTGGAGAAACATGAACCACAAAAAGAAGAGAAATGAGACAATAAATCATTAATTATCTTTTCACTTTATGTTGCATTCCCGGTTTTAAGATTTATGAGCATACATACCTAATATACTAACAGAAACAACCTTTTTTGTTGATTCAGCATTCACTCAACTTCCTTGTGCTCCCAGGCTGCAACTGGAAACAAGCTCTGGCTTAGTGTGCCTTTCCTGGTTAAATAATTGTTCCCTCTTCCCCCGTTGCTGACTCTGCACTCTCCAAGACCCTAATATGCAGAGGGTTGCATTTAGTAATGCTCCAGGTTTGAAAGTAGCTTGTTTTTTCCTTCTTACAGGCAATCATATGAAATGGGTCACATGACACGATGATCTCAGGTCTGCTTCACAGTACTTGCAGCAGCAGCCCAGATAAAGCAGAATTCATCTGACTTGCAGCAGAAACTGCTGGATAAAGTGGAATACAGCAATGTAATGGGAAAAGAAGAAAAGCAGAGGGACAAATGAGGAAGAAAATTAGATGAGAACCCAGAATCGTGGAAGAACAAAGACTAATGTGTAGAAATGGGTAACAGATACGAGCTAATTTCAATAGAAGTTTTGCAATATGCACAGACATAAATAAACTGCTGGCAGTATAGCCTAGAGCAGGAGTTCTCACACTTTGTCATAGTGAGCCTCCCCCAAGCCTTGGAAAAGATCTTGAGCCTCCCCTAATATAGAAATAATTCTGGGCCTCCCCATAGTTAGAACAACTATCATACTTTGCACATTACAGGAAGAATCCAGTGAAATGTATTTGAGTAGTTGAGTTTATTCTCATTTTATTACGCTATTATTCTCCCTCTCTATAACCCCCCAGGTCAGCCTACTCGCTCCACACTTCCGTGTTTTGGTCCTATTTACCCCTCATTGCAATACCTCCATGAGTCAGACTGTTTTGTCAGTTTTACCCTGCTCTTAAACACCTTCTCAGGGACCATTTTGCTCCCTCCTGGCCTTGCTCCTATTTTCTCTCTGCTTAGCCTTTGTATTTGTGCTTTTCTGCAGCCAGTATAATAGATCAATTGTTATCTTGTTCCTATTCATTTGTATTATTTTGCATTTTGTTTTGCACAGTTTCCAAGAATTGTATTTCCTCCATTCAGCTTCCCCCCATGTCATACCAGGAAACAAGTGTTTGTTGAGCATGTTTTCCTGGTAGCCATTTTGTACCTAAATTTGCATGACATTATTCGCTTTGTTTGCTGCATCCTTTCACACAAAACATCCAAAACTTGACTTTTAAATACAGTACATTTTTAGCAGTGTCAGTGGCTCAGTAGGTAGCACACTCACCTCTGAGGCTGGGAGATCAGAGGGCTGTGGGTTCAGTTCCCACATCTGGCACTTGGGTTAATATTCCAGTACTGACACTGTAATGCAGCATGAGAGGGGTGCTGCACTTCTGAGGTGCTGTCTTTCGGATGAGACGTTAAACTGAGGTCCCATCTGCCTGGATTGGTGGTAGTTCAGGTGGATGTTAAAGATCCCATGGCACTTATCGAAAAGAGTAGGGGAATTTCCCTGGTGTCCTGGCCAAATTTCCCTCATTCACTAAAAATACCACTAATAGCTTAGTCTGGTTCAAGGTCAGTTGGCATTCATCTGTATCCCCCTCCCCCGGGTCGTGCCTGAAATAGGCAGGATTTGTCTAGTGCACTTACCCGGTCAACAAAAGCTAAATAAAAAAATAAGGCTTGCTTGAGTCTCCCCTAGAACAGGTTGGGGCCTCCCCTGGGAGGCTGGCCTCACCATTTGAGGAAACCCTGGCCTAGAGGTTAAAGGAACAAGGTGTGAATGAGCTTGGTACATCCAGCAGCTCAGACCAGAGTTTGATTCTCACAACCTCCGCTTGCACACTGTGCGACTCTGAGCAAGTCACTTAACTGCCCAGTGCTCCCAGGTCGCTCCAGAAAACAGGCACTTGTGCCTAGTGGGTCTTATCCGGTTACCAAAGACTAAAAGAAGAACCAACTCCCTTAGCAATAGGGACAATGAAACTGGTAAGTAAATTGTTTGCAAAGAAAAGTGTATCTAAAGTACTGCTGAGTGCCATCCAGTAGTGTCAATGATCATACAGGATGTGGTAGTTATTGTGTATACCCACCATTCCCTGTGCGGTAGGACCCTACTTTATACAGTATTGTTTCCTGAGTTTGTCATGTCCACTAAACATGATGGTCAGCAAGGCTGGCTACAGTAACACAATGCAACAATGTCAAATTGTATTGACTTGGTATGATACAATTGGCATCATATCATATATTTAAGCAATAATGACCAAACAGCCAGTCTTTTACTGGTGATTAATGACTGGCTTGGGGAGGGGGGTCCGAGGTGCAGCAGAGGGCCAACACCACCCACTTGGTTGGTAATCAAAGGAAATGACTGGCTGTGAGGTCATTATTTTGATTACAAGTCTAATCACAATAATGACAAATTTTTCTTCATGTTTTTAGTGCCAAAAACAGTTTTGTTTTGGCACTGTTGCTGTCAGCGTACTGCATGTCAGCCAAGTGTTTCTGCCATACTGGTCATTTCTAAGAGATTTCAGACCACCATGATAGCCAATCAGTGAGCTAGTTCAGCTCATGAATAATTAGAATTATAATGTATTTTAATGGTAACTCTCTTGAAGGTTATGAATACATCCAATGTTGTACCATAGTCAAGGCCCATGGAATTCTGCGGTTCTGTGGTTGCGGAATTTGCATCATGCCGCAGAATATATATAGTGCTGCAGAATGCATTATTTTTGGTGAATTTTCATATAAATATACTGCTTTTCCATAGTGTCAGGCTTTCTTTCCCACCTCATTTATCTTGAAGCCCTTCCTCTATGCTCAGCATATGATGTCATCGATGACATCACATCATATTTAGCCAATGACAGGACTGCATTCTGCCAGAGAAATGAATAAATCATGCCGCAGAAATCAGAAAATGCTGCCACAGAAGTCAAAGAGCCCTGCCACAGAAATCAGAAAATTCTGCCGCAGAACACCAGGGGCCCTGACCATAGCTAATATGCTGTATAATATGATTTAACACTTTAATGCCGTAATCTGACCAGGCAGTGCAGCAGCATCATTACTGCTTGGGATGCTGGTGATCCAGGTTTGGAAATGAACCTGAAATGACAGAGGGTTGGCAGGGAAGGAAGCTTTGAGCATGCTCAAAGGATGCTAACCTCCTCGGGGGGGGGGGGCATTCACTGATTCACTGCTTTCTTTGCACCACCTTGGGTGCCATAGGTGGTTCAGCCAATCTGAAATGGCAGCGGAGGGAAGACACAGGGCTTTTCTATGCAGACATCTGTTGCCTGCCTACTGTGCAGGTTCATACCAGTGTCTTGGTGGAGAATAATACAGGAGAAAACCCAAACTCTGTCCTTTGGATAAGATTTTAAACCAAGGCCTCTTGTGCCCATCTGTCATCTCTGTCCAGTTGGAAATTAAAGGTCCCATGACACTTGTGGAAGAAAAGAAAAAAAGTAGGGGAATTTTATTGATAACAATTTCTCATACAGTAAATATTAAGTGTACACAGCAGATGTGCAAGAAAGCTTTACATATAGAGATGGGCGAAGTTGGCTAAATTTGCTCTGTGAATTAATCCACAAAATTTGTGAAGTGTGGCTCGATCTGTGAAGTGTGGAATTTTGCCACGAATGGTGGAATTCTGCCCATGAAGTGAGGAATTTCACTTTTTGTTTGTGGGTGAAATTCTGCTGTTTGCAGGCAAAATTCTGCATTTTGCAGGTGGAATTACATCATTTTCATGGAAAAGTTCACGATTTTGGGTGAAGTCAAAGTTGCTCAGGGTAGGGGAAACTTTGTGAAACTCCACAGATGCAAATTTCAGCTGCTTTACAGCAACTTCACCAGCAAATTAAAACTTCGGTACATCAATGAAGATAGAGGGGGGGATGGCTCAGAGGTAATGTTAGAAAGTATTTTTTCACAGAGAGGGTTGTGGATGCATGGAACAGCCTTCCTGAGGAGATTGTGGAGTCAGGAACTGTGGAACAATTCAAGAATGCATGGGACAGACATAAGGCAATTCTAGTGGGGAGTAGGAGGAAGTAAGCTGTTTAACTAGAATCTGCAGCTTATCCATCAGGTAGGGAAATGGGTAGACTAGGTGGGCCACGTGGTCCTTATCTGCCATCAAATTCTATGTTTCTATGTTTTTATGTTACACAATAGCACAAAAAATGTCAAAACAACAGAAAAAAAAAAACTAGAAGTCACAATCATTGTAATGGACTTCATTATAATGTATGTACGTCTCAGGACCTCCTTGTGAATGAGCTTGCTCAATGGAGCTTTCCTGCAATAAACTTGAAACTTGAACTTGAACAATCATGTCTATCTGTGCAACCTTAGGAAATAGGTGAAGGGTATATTTAATCCTGATTGGTACTTTTAGCCAATCAACTGGTCCGGTATGAAACAGAGACCAAGAAATAACTAGTCCCAGTCTCAGTTGTCTCATCTCATTCTAATAGTATTTGGACAGTACAATTTTGCAAATGGCTAATACCTCCATGTTTTCTTTCTCACTTAGCAAGCAAGAGTCCCCCACCACCACACTTCAGCTGTTACAATTACAAGTTCAGGCAGTTGCCACATCCCTGTAACTCACTCAGTTGAAACAACAGTCATTCTTTTCTCTCACTAAGAAAGAATTCCAATCACCCCCACTCAGTGATGTCAACTCCCCAGACTGTACCATGTTCTATGTGCAACCATCCCCACAACCATCACTCCTGTTATGTCTGCTCTGCTATCCCCAACTATGGCACTCACTGCTGGTATCCTATTGTTAGGGCATCTTGATTAGGGTGCTGCAACAAGGGCATGAGTGATGGGGTGATCTGGATTTTATATCATCCTGCACTCATGCCTGTTGGGTGTCCTGCAACTTTGTGCCCCTTTCATGACATGCACCTCCCCAGAGGTTGTTATATTTATTTTTGGAGGAGCAGGGGGCAAAGCCCCCTGCAAAAACAATCTTTTTATCTGGACAGTCCTATAGTACTGTCAGTTTAGGGTGCTGGAATGCGGTCCATGATAATTCCTGGTGACATAATTCCAGCTCCTTAAATGTCTTTGCCCACACTGCCTGTGCACCGTCATGGGAGAACCCTCACTGTCGTCCAGGACTGCACTCACTCAACCTCACTCTGCCCTCCCAAATCAAATAGAAACAACTCTCTTTTTCCTAAATCACCTGGTATGGCAAGAACGATAATGAATGCCATCATCACTCCTGTTCTGTCAACTGTCTCCAACATCCTCAACGATGCCACTCACTACCGTCCATCACTGCACTTACTCTGCCCTCTCAAACCAAAACAGAAGCAACCTTTTTTTTTTTTTTTTTTTTTTTTTTTTTTTTTAATTACCTTGTGTGGCAGGAATGATATTGAGTGACACTGTCACTTCTTTTCTGTCCACTTTGCTGTTACCCACTGACGACACTCACTGCTGTCAATGACTGTGTTAACTCTGCCACCCAGAGCAATTGCCCTCTAAGCAAAGTAAACTGGGCACAATATAAAAAAATCTCTATTGGCTGGCCCCGTGGCGCTGAGGGACGAGGCACTGGATGCCACACCTTGTTCCACGCTGGCTACCCTGGTTTGGGAACAGACTCTGGTTGGCATGGGTAGAGAGGGATTGATGATCTGTGGACTGCTCTCCCTCTCTGGGGGAGGGGGTCAACAGTTGTCGGTTCACTACCAACCTCTGGCAGAGGCTGGGGGGTGCACTGGCACTGCATGGAAGGGGTAAGCTTGGGACATGGTGCCAGGAGAGGGTACATGCATGCGTGCTCCCTCCATTGGTGTCACTGCATGCCTCATCCCACACCAGCCAGAAAAGTGGAAAAAACATGGTGCTCAGTTGAGGTGGCTTGACGGCCATCCGAGGGGAACTGCCTGCCATCGGGGTCACCATCGCTCAATACTGGATCCTGTGTCAGTGGGGAGTAAGGGGGACTCCCTGCCATGGGGGGCAAGCCGGGGCGGCAGATGGCAATGGGGGTTTCACTAGGGGCTGAGCAGGACCGGACAGCAGCTGGAGGTAGACGGATGCTGGGACATGAACAGCAGACCACAGCACCGAACAGGTCAAATGGATTAAGAAAAAAAAAAAAGAATGCTGCCTCCAAACTCTGAATAGTTTTGCCAACAGCAGTACCCTATAGTAGCAGTGCCCTCTACTAGGAATTCTACCAGTGGAGGTGTTTTCAATTTGTACATTTTGTGTTACTTTTTTTTTTTTTTACATTTTTGCATTTGTAAATATGTTCTATACATAGCCCATTTTCCAAACGCAATAATACCATCCAGGGTGGGTGGTATGGGCTATATTATACCTTCCAGGGGCTATAAGACCCTCCTCACCTGCAGCATCAGGCCTCATAATGCCCCTGGGTGGTCTGGTATAGCCCAACACTGCCCACCCAAGAGGATATTATTGCTTACATCCCTCACACAGTTTCCATCAAATGAAACGTGACCATGACATAGCATGCTTTTCTATGTCAAAAAGGCATATTTGTTGTCCAATACACTGAAACAACTCATTATGAGACCAAAACTGTTGCTGGATCACCAAAGAAGAAAAGTAGGGGAATTTCCCCTGCGCTGTGGACAGCATTCCTCCATCAATAAAACAGATCCATGTAAACCACCCTCCAGGACTAACCTGGAAACAAGCTATCGCAGCTTAGTATGCCATTCCTGGTCACAAACTGTCAAGAAAGAGAGAGAGAAAGAGATTGCTCCAGTCATATCATGGCACAATATTAGTGCTGTGCAGAATTTTCAAATTCTGATGGACTAGGATTCTGGAGGAGAATTCTGGAAAATTCCACCCAATTCCACCAAATTCTAAAACTTTGTAGGTGGAATTTAGTTTGCAGATTAGTAATCCGGAGTTTACAGAAAACATAGATTCCTTTTCAGCGATCTGTGAAAAAAATGATCTGCAGAAAGTTATTCCATGGTTTATGTAGAAATGCTTTTCAGAATTCACAAAACTGAGAAAGAAATTCCGAAAAGCATTTCAGAAGTAGAATAGCCATTCCTCATGAATTCTACCAGTAGCATTCCACTTTCTGCACAGCTCTACACAATAGAGAATGGGTAGACCTCATTTTCATTTGGCTTTCAATAGAATTTACTAAGCTCAGTAATAAAATGTTTTAAATAAAACCTGCACTACAATCTAATCTATCACAGGAAAATGGAATATCAGTAATTTCTAGTCTCAGTTCTTCCCACCGAGTGACAACTCTCTGCGTCTTATCCTTACCTTCTCCAGTTTAAAGAGGGAGCTATTACTATCTAGTAGGCAGCATTCAATTAATATTAACTTTTTACATCTGAAGCTTTTTTCTCTTCCCTTTTGCTAATTAGAAGATATTCTAACTTAGAGTATTAAGTGCGATATGCGGAACAGTGCTCTAGTGCTATTACTCTTATCTTATCAACATGGTCAAATTACTGACTATGACATCACAACTACTCCAAAAGTGCCAATAATCCCCTGCCACCTTAGTCACACGTGGTGTCATAGTGAGTGAGCGGACATTGCTGATGAGCCATAAAAGGGAATAGTACAAGATGTCAGTCTCCAGGTACTGCTGTTTAAAATGCCCTGAATTCAGACGGTAGAAACTCTTCTAAAAAAAGCAACAGGAAAACAAAATAGTTAAGAAATGAAGGGTAACAACTGGCTACTTTTAAAATTGATAACATTTTCTGTATGCTGTTTTTGGTGCCACAAGCTTTTAAAAAATATAAGCTCAAAAAGGGTGCCTGATCCCAACATACCCAATGCTTTTCTCATTTCTCTTCAGTGGCAAATGCTTTCTTCTGCTGTTTTTTTTTTTTTTTTTGGCAAATGTTCAAAAGTGCTACTAGGAATCAAAGTTTGGATGAATGATGGAGTGCATGGACTGGAGAAGAGGGGAACACCTGACAGACAAATTACTTTATTCATCCCTTTGCCTATATCCCAGGCCACTGGTTTTCCTCTTTCTTTTGGTACTAGAAAACCTTGAAAAATTCCAGAAATTAGACTGTCCACTCACTGGTAAAAACTAAATTTCACAGAATTTGACACTTTATACCAGGCTAGTGAATCTTAAGGATGTACATTTTTCTTTAAATTGTTTGCTGAACCATTTTAACTTTCCTTTATTTAATTTGTACTTCGAGTCTTTTTAAATACTGATTATTTCTACTCATACTAAAAGACTGACAGTAGGAGTCCAGTAAAATCTGGAAATTAGACTAGCAAACACTGGTGCTATTCCAGAATTTCAAATCTTGAAAATGGCATTTCATTACTTCAATCACCATAAATCAAGTGCCTTGCCTATGACACTCTTTCTTTTAATCCATGGAATGATGATAATTCTATCTGAAGTATCATAGCATCAAAAACAGGAAAGGATTACCAGAGATCACATTACAAGGAACTGGGCATTCATAGCTAGAAGGGAGGCACTCACTCTGCTGTAAGTAGCAATGGTGTAAAGGGAAACCAAGCAGATGTCTTATGGACTTGCCACAAGGAGCTACTCTGTGCTTCAGCCAGGATGCTGTTATACTTACAGTAAGGTCTTGCAATGTGAGAGGTGACCATCTCTCATCTGTTGCAAAATGTTCCTTGCAAGATGCAGCTTGGGCTAAATTCTAGAAATGTACCTCTCAGGTGGTCCTGATTTTCAGGGAGGTCCCCTGATTTTGCCTCAAAAATGACATTGTTGAGGAATTACATTGGTCCCTGCTAAAGCTGACATTTCTGTCACTTAAAAGCAGGAATTTTAAACATAAAATAATGCCATACATTAGTAATATAGTCTACAGTAGTCCTTTTCACAAAAGGCATTAGCAATGTATTATAATGGCTTCCTGAGCTAACGATTTTTAAGATATGACCCCGATTTGGTTATTGGTCTGTGATTTTTCTAAACTGTGTCCCTGCCTTCAGAGGCAGGAGATTGAGAGGTATTATATGTCTACAAATCCAGCATACAATATACTTAGACAGACTCTATTATAGACAGCTGTATAGCCACTCCAAGATGACTACTAAAAATCCAAAGTGCTGCACTTCTTGGAGGAGAACACATACCTCACCTAAAGATTCTTGACAGCAGTGAGGGAGCTTTTTAGTTCTGTATTTGTTGCAAGTGAAAATGGGCAAATTACTCATCTGTTAACAAGAATAAAAAATAAAAATGAATGAAGTAGGCTCACTGGTGGAGTGGAAACACTACTGCTTATGACATCAATGACCCAGGTTCGGGAATGAGCCCCAGTTGGAGGGCTGGGAGGGGGAGGTGAGTAGTGAGGAGGTGAGCAGTGGTGTCCAAGCTCCCTCCCTCCCGCTCTGAGCTGAGATTTGTGTGTGAATACAAAGGAAATAAGCAGTATAGTATACCTGCGAATCTAACTGTGGCACAAAAAGGAAAAAGAGGGGAAGGAAAGTTGACCAGATTCATTTACACTGAATTAATAGCACAAATTTTTCAGAATGTTGAAAAGTGCTGAGGGAGAAATACCAGTTGCTACTACATATAAAAGAGAAAGATGCAGGAAGCCATAACATAAAGTACAGGGAGTAACAACAAATTCAATTTGTTTACAAACTATTATGACTTTACCACCTAGCCCATTAAATATGAATGTTTGAGCATTAAAGTTCATAGGTTTCATAGGATGTTTACAAGTCCATTAGCGTTAGCCATTGTGACTTGTAGTGAATATTAACCATATTTGACTAATCCCCTCCCTCTCATGACTTCATCGAGTGATTTTTTTTTTCTTTAAACTGGGTAACACTGGAACTGTGATCCACATTACTTGGTAGATTGTTCCAAAGTGATACCACTGTCTGATGTAGCCATGTTCCTTTTTTATTTCTTTTGTAAATTTCTCCATTTAGTAATAAATCATGTCCTCTAATGTGTCTACAGTTCTCCCTCTTGCAATAAGTCCCATACATTCCCACAGGTTGATGTGTCCATGTGCCCTATAAACCATATAAAGATCTCCTGTCAATCTCCTATATTGCAAGGAGTACAAAACCCAACTCCCTCAGTATTTCTCTATAGGGCCTGTTTCTGATGTTAGAGACTAATTTAGTCACCCTCTTCTGGACCTTCTCCAAAGATTCATGTCTTTTATACCATGAGGTGCCCAGCACTGCACACAGTACTCGATGTGTGACCTCACCAGGGTAGCATAGAGAGACAATACCACATCCCTTTCCATACTCCTAATATTACTTGCTATGCATCAGGCATCCCATTTTCTTTACTTGTTGCATTCTTACAATGATTATCAAAATAAAGTCTATCTGTAACAAGTACACCCAGATCCATCTCCTCATCTGAAATTTATATTTCTCTTTCATTTATGTAGTACTTGGCTTTTATGTTCTGAGTCCCAAAATGCATGACCTGGCATTGGTCTGCGTTAAATGCAAGCATTAGCCCACTTGGCTACATTATTTAGTTCCTCTTGCAGCCTGATGGCATCCTCATCACTGTTACCAATTGCACCCATATTGGCATTATCAGTGAACTTACATAGCCACGCATGGAGGATACAAAAATGTTGAACAACACCATTCCCAATACTGACCCCTGGGGATACCACTTGTCATGCAAGCCCAATCTGAACAGTACACCCTTAAACTTACCCTCTTCATCCTGTTCTCCAGCCAATAACAAATCCAACTTGTGATATTACTATTAATCTGAAATTCTCTCATGGTATTTATTAACTCAGAGCATGAAACCATGTTGAAAGCTTTGGCAAAATCCAAATATATACCATCAAATGAGATATTTAAATCCAAGGCTATACTAACAGGTTCAAAAAAGTGCAACAAATTGGTCAAGCGGTATCTATTTTCCCTAAACCCATGTTGTAATGTATAATTTTGCCCTGTATTTTTCAGAAATTGTTCTAATTCCTCTTTATTTAAAATCTCTAATATATTCCTAATTGCAAAGATTAGGCTTACTGATCTATAGTTCCCACAAATAGCCTCATCTCCCTTCTCATAAATTGGGATGACATGCTCCACCATCCAATCCTCTACTACCTTCCCTTCATCAAGTGATCACTGAAAGACAACCACCAAAGGTTCAGCAATCACCTCTGCTATTTCTGTTAGAAACCTGGAGTGAAGCCCATCCGGGCCTGAAGACTTTAGTAGGATCTAACTTCTGGAGCCTTTTCATAACTTCAAAGGCTGTAACGCTGATGTTATTTGCATTTTTCACACTTCCCCTGTTTAAAGTTCCACGAGTTAAATGTGGTGTTAGAATGATATACAAACAGAAGAAATTACAGAAACATGGTGTAGCCCTAACATTCCAGTCCAAGCAATAACAATTTCATGGTACAAAGTTGAGAGAAGGGACAGAAAGGAACCAAAGGAAACTGGTAAAGCATGCTGTATTCATGAGACAGTGAACTACAGAAGAATAACAGAAATGGAAGTGGGGGACTTGAAATGCTATGGGTTGACAATCTGATGGCCCTTTTGCAAGACATTGCAGGCCTCTGCTTGTGGGAGGCTTGTATCACCTAAACAATGACTGTGCCATTATAGAATATCTAAATTGGTATATTGATAGAATATTTGAGATGCACCAAATTTGTGGCGTGATTATAATGGATGATTGAAATAAGTTACCTCTGAAGCTAGTCACACATGGTGGAAAACATATTTTAAAAGACAGAACAAGCAGCAAATGTACAGTATATTACATGTAATTGTCACAAATACAGGTGAGTGGTATGAACAGTCAGATATCCTTCCACCATCTGGTTCACCAGACCTCCTAAAGACCTCTTACAGTCTGGTCATAATGACAAATGCTGGGACCGACAGGGATAAGGTGGTTGATGGCAGTTAGTGGGACAGGGAAACCCCAATATAAAAGGATGTTCACTCAGTAGCACTTAACTCACCTCATCAGCCAAAGACCTTTCCATGCCCGAGAGCACTGACAGACCACAGCCGGCCCAGCACCAGCAGGACAATCTCTCCTTCACCTGACCTCCTATAGTCCCAGCTTGGGTCTAATCATAGTGGTAGTGATCAGGACTGGTGCAGGCCAGGTGGGTGACATCAGTCAGGGAGGTAGGTCCATTACTGTTTACAAGGAGGGCCACTCAGCCTTGCAGCCCACCTCCCCAGTCAAAGATGTTTCTGTGCCTGAGGGCACTGACAGACTACAGCCAGCTCAGCACCAGCAGGCAACATCTCCATCACCCAACCTCCTTCAGACCTCCTACTGTCCCAGCACCATTCTGGTCATAGTGACAGCATCTGGGACCACCAGAGGAAAGGAAGATGGCTTTAGTCAGGGGATGGGTCCATTTCTACTTGAAAAGAGGGCCACTCCTCAGCCCACCTTAGCCCTTCAGCCCACCTCACCAGTCAAAGACTTTTCCATGCCTGGGGGCACCAACAGACTACAACCAGCCCAGCACAACAATCCCTCCTTTGTCTGACATCCTACAGACCTCCTACAGTCCCAGCTCTGATCCAGACATAGTGGGAACAACCGGGAACAGCAAATATAAGGCTGGTGATATCAGTGATGCCAGTCAGCGGGTGGGGCCCTCCCTCATTAATAGAAAGGCCACTCCAAGCAGCACTCCACTGAGTGGCACTCCACAATAGTGGCTCCCACAGGAGTAGCAGGAGTCTCCTGCAGGAGTCCATTGCAGAGAATATTGTTGAGGTCAGAAACTCTGGCTCTCCCTAGAAGGACTATGCGAACAGATAATGCAACTGGGCAGGAAGAAAATGGTTAGTTTAAATATTATGGCTGTCTGTGTTTTATTTGTTTGCTTAGTTGTTAACAAAGTCAATATGCTTTGTGTGTGAATATCAAGGAACTAAGCAGCACAGTAAACTCTTGAATGTAGGCAGACAATATTTCCATCACCTAACCTCAATGGACAATAGTCTTCATAGCTCTGAAATACCTATGATACCTATTAATAACATCCTGGGCTATGAGCGAACCTATAGTGAGCAAAATGGACAATAGTCTTCATAGCTCTGAAATATCTACAACACCTATAATACCTAGGCATGACACCAAATGCAAAAAAAGGAAGAAGGTAGTTGACTGGAATCAGTTACACATAACTGATTGTGCAGTTTTCAGAATGTGGAAAAAACTCTAAGGGAGACATGCCAGTTGGTACTATGTACAGAAGAGAAAGATGTAGGAAGCCATTACATAACAAAGAGGAAGTAAGATCAACCAATTTAATTTGTGTACGAACTGTTAAGGCTTGGAGACCTACCCCGTTAAATACAAATGTTAGAACATTAGTTAATAAATTTGATGAATTAAGTGAGTGAGTAACCTTATGCTTCTGACATATACTCTTTTCTGCAGGGACATTCTGAGTAATGTCATTGTGCACAGTGTCCTTCAATGTTTAAACAGTGTGTTTATATCACAAACAGTATGAATTGCAGGCTGCATGACGACAGACATATCGGGGGCTGGCATTGTAGTAACAAGTCTCCTCAATGTCAGAAAGTATACACTGCCCTATATTAAAGGACATTGGCTCCAGCTGTATCACAACTTTACTTCAGTGCAGCTAACCTGATTCAACAATCTCCCTTGTGCAGTGGCACATTGCTGAATCGAGGCAAAGTACAGTGATGTTAATTAACACTGGAGGCAATGTTTGTAAAGACAGGCCACTATGTTTAAAACATTTTCAACCTCCCTTTTTACTTTAAACAGAAAGGAAAGCAAAAAAGCAACTGGCACCTCTCATACTAATTGTATCCCAAAACACTTTACAAGCCATGAATGGTTGCATTGGCCAATAAGCAAGTGCAATATGATTGGGTACAATAGAGGAAACTTAAAGAGCAGCTGTCACCTTTATGTCCTTTGGTCAGGCAACTCATGGCAACCAGTTGTCTGCCTGAGTACCCATATCACACATATTTGGAGTTTTTTTTCATTCAGGCAATGAGTGAATATTTGAGCTATGGTGTCTGCAATCTCTTGGGAGGGGACTGCAGAACTGCTGGTAGCTGTGGATGGTTGTCAGGAACAATATCCCTTCTATATTCATGTGGTTTGTTTTGTGAGCACTTGCACATGTTAAGAGGGGGCAGTATAAGATATATATACCCCCTTGACATGTGTAGGTGCTTACAGAGTAAACTGCACGTCTTTGGGGGGTGTCGCTGTTCCTGATGGTTGTCTGTGGCCTTTGCTGGCCCTGCAGCCCCTTCCCTGCCTGGCATCTCTGGAACACTGTTTTGGGGGACAAGGCTGCAACAGGTGCTCAGCAGCTTTTGTTGGTGCAGAGAAGACCACAGGTGTAATGGTCTGGGTGCCTACTTGAGGTCTGAATGAGGGGTTCCAAATGTGTGTGATCTGGGTCCTTGGGCCAAGCAACTTCTTGCCATGAGTTGCCTGACTGGAGGTGTCAGTAGCTGTTTAAGGAAAAGCTCAGGAAGGTTACACAGAGAGAAGGAGTGAGAGTGAGAATGAAAGGAAATTATGCACAGTGTTGCAGTGGCAGAATTAAAATATGGACCTACAGGTTTAAAGCTCTGTGCTTTAAGTACTAACACTGCCTCTCAAAGGGTCAAAAAAACAGCAGGGGCATTGCAAAACTGCAATCAAATAGCATGACATTTAACACACTTCTGGTTCAGTGGGCACATAATGTAAAAAAAAAAAAATAACAGAGGTGAGAAAAGGTACAGCACAGTGCTGCTAAAGTGATTACATGTACAGATATGAAGAGACTTCAGGACACCAGGAGTTTCCCCCGGGACACTGCTGTTATATGACTGAGGGTTCCAAAATCATGAAAGAGTAAGGTTATAAAAACAGACTCAGGCAGCATGTTAGTAGAATACAAGATGACAGAACCAGAACAAAAGCACAAGCTAAGGGGGAGTAGTCAAGAGGAACTTTTGGAAGCATTTCTTCAGCAAGCGAGTAACGGGTGTGAAACAAGTGTACTGAGTTTCAGGACTGGGCTCAATGGATTCCTAAAGTAGAAGGGCATCTTGGGTTATTATTGTAAAGATAACAGGGAGGTGAACTTAATGGACTGTTCAGACTTTGTCTTGTAACAAAGACTGCCCATCTCCCCAGGTCAGCTGGGAGCTGGATTACCAAAATGGTGCTCCCCGTCCTCAACCATGTGGATGTGGTCTGCAGCACTGCCCTCTCCTCCTCCTCCCTTGCCAGACTGGATACCCTCTGTAATGCCTTTTGCTGCTTTGCCACAACTCCCCCCTTTGTCCTTACCACTGCTCCCTGTACTTCTCCATAACAATCCTTCCCCTACTCTCACCTTGCCAGTCCCACTATACTTCCTTCATCTCCAAAATACTGGTTAAGGCCCCTACCCTCTTACCTAGTCTCACTCCTCTCACCCATTCCCTCTGCCTCATACTCCCTCTATTCCAAGGATCCTCTCACCTTCTGCCTTCCCCACCCTCACTCCTCTGCTAGGCAGTTATGCCTTCTCCTATCACCTTCCCTCCATTTTGAACCTGCTCCCCTCCTCCCTCCATCTTCCCCTTCCCCCACATCCCTTAGGCACTAGCTAAAACTCCTCCCCACACCCTTCTGCTCCTGTCAGCCCCTACTTGTGAATGAGCTTTGCACATTTGAGTGTACCTTATTCCTATGAATAAAAAGATCTACTACTCGACCTTCCCACGTGGAACCTTTTCCACCACTGTTTTGGGCCTCCTCCCGAGGTCAGACATTGTCCCAATTACCACTGCACTGTTATCTTTCAACCTGCTCATTGCCGCTTTGAAAATCGAGCTTTGAAATTGTTTATAGCATCCTGCATTGTTATTTGCATTTGTACTGTGCTGAATTGTACACTGCTCACACCTCATTTTGTACTGCTTCATTACTGCTGTGTTTGCTCTTTAATTTGTATACCTTTTCCCCCAGGTTTCACCTGGAAATGAGATTCAGCTCAGTGTGCATTTCCTGGTTACCAATTTTTACAGAAATCAGTGTGCATTAAATTTTTAAATAAATAAAATTAAATGTGATGTTAAAGCAGAATTATGTGCAAATAGGAGTAATTACAGAAACATGGTGTAGCCCTTACATTCCAACCCAAGCAATAACAATTCCAGGGTATGTATAAAGCTGAGAGAAGGACAGAAAGGAACAGAAGGGAGGTGGTATGGCATGTTATATACATGAGACAGTGAATTACAAAAGAATAGTGTTGCTCAGATAGTGTTTTTATCTGTCAGATAGTGCTGGTATAACTACCTTGGATACTGCCAGAAATCCTACCAAAGACAGATGTAGGATCCAGGGTCAGATAACGATGGATCCTAGTTAGGATCCAGGGTTCCTAGATCAGATCCAGGGATCCTAGGTCAGATGGTTAGAATCCAAGCTGGATCTGTTGCTAGGATCCAAGGGATTCACAATGTTTGCTGCTAGGATCCACAGGATCCACAACATTTGTAGTATCCATGCACTGGATCCTAGAGGGTAGTATACATGGTCAGATAGCACTGCTATCCTACCACAGCAACTGTCTGTCCAAATGGGAGGTATCTGTTGGTATCCTAGTTTCTAGGTTACTGTCTAAGCAACACTACAAAAGAATGACAAATGGAGGTGTGGGACTTTGAAATGCTACGAGTTGAAAATCTGATGTCCCATTTGCAAGAAATTGCAGGCCTCTGTTTGTGGGAGGATTGCATCACCCACCAGTAAACAATGATTATGTCATGATAACATATCTGAATTGGTGTATTTATATAATATTTGAGAAATATCCCATTTGTGGAGTGATTGTAATGAGCAATTCAAACAATTTAACTCTGAAGTGAGTCACAAAGGGTGGAAACACAAATTGTAAAATGGGGAACAAGAAGCAAAAGTATACAATATGTAATTGTGACAAGTAGGAGTATAATTAATGGATCTTCCTTTTTACCAAAGGAAAACTGTGGCATTATTTGCTGTAATAAAAAAGTGTTTATTACAGCAACAAAATGCATGGTCTTCCCTCGGTCTGCACATGCACCTGCCGCAGCTCTCCCCGACTGCTGACCACTTCCTTTCTTCAGAACAGAGAACCACCACTCTGAGTCAGCATTAAGTAACCAACAATAAAGACATTCCAAACTAAACTTTAAACTGCAGCCAGAAATAAATGAAAAAGCTAAAATAAATAAAAACAACAACGGACCAATGTGGACTGTGGCCACACCGCAGTGAGGAACATCCTTTTTTATTTTTATTTTTATATAACTGCTGTGGCCAAAAAGGAAGACCCAGCAATTATATAAAATAAAATAATAATAATATACTTTATTTTTACTGCGCCTTTCTAAAATTAAGGCACCTGTACAATAAAATACAAAGTGAATACAGCAGGATGCAGTAAAAACAATAAATACAGGGTTTCATAAAATTCAGAGTAAAATACCATCAGGTAGAGTAAGGTTGATGTCACAAGTGGATCTTTAGGGCCTGTTTAAATCCCTCCACGACTGTGCACTCCCGGAGCTGACGGGTTAGAGAATTCCAAAGAGCTGGGGATGCATACATAAATAAATAGGCCCCAAAGATAAAAAAAAAAAAAAAAAACTTGGAATCTCTAGCAACCCCTCGTCAGCCGAGCGGAGTGATTGCTTGGGGCAGTATGGCACAAGAAACTTTCAGGTAGTCTGGGCCCAGTCCGCGTAGGGCTTTATAAGTCAGGAGTCCAACTTTAAAGGTGATCCACCACTGTACCAGCAGCCAGTGCAGTTTGCGCAGCACCAGAGAAATAGGACAGGTCTGGGGAGTACCTGTCAATAACTGGGCTGCGGCGTTCGGCAGCAGATATCAACCCCAGGTAGCCCTAGATAAAGAGAGTTGCAATAATCAAGGCATGAGGTCACAAAGGCGTGGACCAATGTAGGCAGATCACCGGACGGAACTAGGTGCTTAATCCTGGAGATGTTCCTCAGATGGTAAAAGGAAGATTTGATGACTGCTTATACCTGCAATCGCAGTGTCAGCCCATTGTCAAAAATCACCCTCACATTTCGAACATGTTCAGAGGTAAGGAGCTGGGAGCAACCAGGAAAGAGTCCCAAAGGTAAACCCACTCCCATCCCCTCTATCCGGCAACCCAGGTCCACAACCATCACCTCAGTCTTCTCCGAGTTCGACCTCAGCCAGCTCAAATTCATCCAATTCTGGATTTCAGTGAGGTAGTTGTTAAATATCGAGAGAGCTCTATCCTGGTCAGGTGCAAAAGATAGGTAGAGCTGGGTATCATCAGCAAAATATGGGATGATGTGTGTAAACTCTAGGTTTACATGCACCCTCTGGGTTATATGCTGGCACAAGCTCTCGAGGTTTATGTAGCATCCAACCCCTCGGTGTGTGTAAACTTCTTGTTACACATAGCACCCCATAATTTATTCTGTTTGTTATGAAAAAACAGACATCCTTCCACCAGTTTGTTCATCAGACCATAGTGTGGTATTAGCCACACCCAGTGTTTTAGGGAGGCAAAGAAGAGAGAGAAAGTACAGGTTGCTAGTTGCAGGAAATGGGCTAAAGAGAAAGTGTAAGTACAGAGATCCAAGATAGCCATGGTGAAGCAGACATGCTAGTTCAGAGCTCCGTTACTGCCCATTTCTCTTTTGAGCCTTTCTGAATGATAGTGTGCTGAAAACTTGACTTTTTATTATTCAGCTTATGGAACCACAGACTTCTACAACAGCCCAATTCAAAAAAGGGAAGAAACAGCTGCAGGAATTCGAAAGAAAATTAAGACAGGAAAGAAAAGAGTTGGCATCCTCTCCTACTGACTCGTTAAATCCTTCTAAAAAACATAGGGAAGGATGGATAGAATGATATGGGAGAGACTGCAAACAGATACCAGCTGCCTCAACTGGAGGGATCAGTGCCAACCCCGAAGAGATGCAATCTACATAGGAATCCGAAATTGGAATGTCTCGGATGTGAAGCGTGAACAAAAAAAAAATCCTGATACAGATTTACTGGAGGGGGATTCTCTCCAGTTTTTGAGCCAAACAATCCACTAAAGCTGCTGCAAAAGCCACTTCAAGTCTCCAGCCCAGAGCTGCTGATGGACAGAACTTTGGTTCACCAACTGCAGACATTCCAGTGAGTAAAAAATCCAAAATAGTATCCGATAATTTGAAAACAAATTCTACTGCGACTTTAGCAATGTCTGGTTCTGACCCTAAAACCCCTGTACCCCCCACCCCCAAAAAAAATTCAAGATCTTTGAAGATGTCAAAAACAGCTTTAATGTTCTCACAAATAGAACCGCAACATTAGACCAGAAGCTAGACAGCAAACAAACTAAAATCAGAACTATTTTGTAAAGAAATAATGTACAAATAAAGGAGACTACCATTGCATTGCAGAAGGACTGGAAGGAAAAGTATGTCTCTTTGCAGATGACACAACGATCTGCAACAGAGTTGATGCACAGGGTTGGGTGGAAAGGATGAGAAGGGACTTGGCAAGGTTAGAGGAATGGTCAAATGTATGGCAGCTTAGATTCAATGCTAAGAAGTGCAAGGTAATGCACCTGGGAAACAAAAACCCAAGGGAAGAGTACACAATGGGGGGTGAGATACTAACAACAACAAAAATGGAAAGGGACCTGGGGGTAGTTATGTCAGATGACCTAAAGGTGAGCAAGCAATGTGAGAGGGCAGCAAGGAGGGCTGGGGGGATACTGGGATGCATAGGGAGAGGCATCACCAGTAGAAAACAGGAAGTTATTATCCCTCTGTACAGACAGCTGGTGAGACCCCATCTGGAGTACTGTGTGCAGTTCTGGAGATCCAGTCTCCGCAAAGACAGACAGGATGGAAGCTGTCCAGAGGAGGGCAACTAAAATGGTGCAGGGTCTGCACCGGAAGACATATGAAGAGAGAAAAGGAGCTTAATATGTATAGCCTCGAGGAAAGGAGGGAGAGGGGGGACATGATAGAAATGTTCAAGTACCTCAAGGGAATCAACAAAGTCCAAGAGGGTAGCATCTTTCAAAAAAAGAGGTGTGCAAGAACAAGAGGGCACAATTTGAAGATAGAGGGGGCAGCTCAGAGGTAATTTAAGGAAGTATTGTTTCACAGAGAGGGTTGTGGATGCATGGAACGGCCTTCTGGAGGAGGTTGTGGAGTCAAAATCAGTGGTGGAATTCAAGCATGCATGGGACAGTCATAAGGCAATTCTAGGGGGTGGGGGTAGGAAGAAGTAGGCTGCTGGTTAACTAGGATCTGCAGCTTATCCAGTAGGTAGAGAAATGGGCAGACTGGGTGGGCCTTATCTGCCGTCAAATTCTATGTTTCTATTAGAAAGCTGGAAAAGGAAAACCAAACTCTAAAATAAAATGGATTCTGCTATGACTTTATCAACTTTACAGATGCAGGAGTCAATGTCTTTGAACAGGAAATGCCAAATTCTAGAACAACCAAAGGAAGAGTAACTTGAGGTTTGTTGGTATACCATGTTTGGAATCCAATACATTCACAACACGGGACTTAACAATTACTCATTGAACAACTCTGATATACTGATGGCATTGTGCCCAGTATAATCAGAGACTTTTGTATATCAGTGAGAAAGACCTTTATTGAACAACAGATTAATTATTTTTCTTTTCTTTCAGCTTTCTGCTGATTGGCCAGCTAGTGCTCTCCTTGGCTGAACTTCGGAAGATTTATTTAAGCGTGCTTTATTAGGTCTCTCGGGCTGAGTGAAACTTTTGCTGCTAGGGTTTTATTTGTACCAATAGCACTTGTAATTGTGAGCTACTGCATGTATTGCCTTTTTTTTTTTTTTTTTTTTTTTTTTTTTTTTAAACACTACAGCCTAGGTTTGTTTTAGTACATTGTTATTCAGTACCAGGGTTTAGGATTGTTAAACAATAAGGTATGACCAGGGGTTAGATTGGCAGTCTGTTAATCACCCCTAGGGGTGTAATGTGGCACAAGGTGCAGCTGAGTGCCATATTGCCCCTAGGAGGAGATTAAATGACTGCTAATCTAACTCCTGTGAGTGCCTTATTGCTATTATAAAACATTGTTCCAAAAGATGTGTGTTAAAAAGAAAACTTTTTGAATGCTTTCATCATTTAGAGGGAGATTTTTAATAAAACAGTTCTTCCACCAACAGTTTTAGAATGCTGGTTCAAAATCAGAATGTATCATTCCAGTCATTCAGCAGTGCTAGATGATAGAATGCTGACTGGAAGAATCCATGTGCCATTATGATCAGGCTGTACATCACAGTGTAACATGGATTAATGTAAGGCTATTGGAATCCCAACAGCCAATCCGACTGCAGCATTTCTGAGAGCATTTTTATAATAGTAAATGAATAGGTTAGCTGTTACTTAGTTACTGCTTGAACCCATGTTTCATTGAAATTGTTTTGTTTATGTTTTTCATTCCCTCTCCTTCCTCCTCCTGATTTTTTAACTTCTCCACTGCTGGGTCTCTGGGACAGTGTTTTCCCTGACCCTGCTGTCAGACTGCTTTTTTCTGTAACCCCCCCATCCCCACACCATTAACTCCTCACATTACAACACCTTGCTAAGCTTGACCCATTGACTCTCTTGTGTGTCCATAACCTGAACCATTGACTCTCTTTTGTGTCCATAACCTCCCCCACTGTGACTGTCTTTTCCTATCCTATTTTCCTGTAATCCCTCCCCATCTGCCTACCTACTTAAATTGTGTGTTCTCCTTCTGCTCCCTTACAGATACTGAGGCCCTTGACAGAGCACTCAATCTGCCGGCAGCTCCACTCTTTCAACTGCCACCAGCCGCTCCAGCTACTACTGATGCCAAGCTCCATTGAGGATCCCCAGGTACGGTCCCCTAGCTGAATCAGACATCTTTCCTAGATTCTGCGGCAGTTGTAATTTTCGAGCTCCATGGCGCTCTCCTCTGCTGCACTACCAAATGGCCAAATTTTTCTTTTCTTTCTGCTTTCTGATGATTGGTCAGCTGGCTCTCGAGCCGAGTGAAACTTTTGCTGCTAGTGTTTTATTTGTACCAATTGTCTTTTTTTTTTTTGGTTTGAATCAGTCTACTTTTCCATTTGCAGGTTATCTGTGTTCCCCACTAGAGGCTGGAGCTGACAGAGAGCGACTTGTGGGACAGAGCGACTTATGCTTCACATGTCATTGGTAAAGTCACTCGGTCCTGCTGTTCATTTGTTTTCTCCTTTTTTCACACATTTACTTTAAGTGTGCTGTGGGAAATCGCCACTGTGTGTGGTTTTGTCAACAAACAGATGGCAAAGCAGGCACCTGACAAGACAAAAATGGAGCTGATCAGCTAGTGACTTGCAGGGACCAAGAGACTTCTTCAGACATATAATTAGTAAAAAGTCACTCGGTCCCGCTGTTCATTTTTTTTTGTTTGTTTGTAGACAGTTACTTTACTTTGAAAGTGCTGTCAGAAACTGACCTTGCTTGCTGCTTTTGAAACAAATGGAGAGCAAAGCACATGCCTGAGAAGGGTAGTGAGACACACATACGTACAGAACAGCAGCTTTCTTGTTGGGTGTGCAGAGTGGGGACAAATTATATTTAAGAATTTATTTTGTCTCATAATTGCTCCATGTTCAGTATTCCCTTTCTGGCAGTTTTGTGGTTAAGGAGCTGGGGACACAGAAACTGGCTTGTGAGGGGGGTGCGGAGTGGGATCACTGAAGCAGGAGCGGGGGACAGGATGGAGTGAGTTTTTTTTTATGTTGCTGTAGTCAGGTGTGCCTGAGCTTGACACAGTGATGTTATACTGGGATAACATCACTGTTCAAGGTGGCAACTGACCAATCAGAACTCAATGTTTTTCTTGCCACTGTATAATTAAGCTAATATAGAGTGAAATATGGGATATCGCCATGCCTCAGGTGGTTAAGAGTTCAGGCCGCAGGGCCGAATGCATCCAACGACCTGAGAAGTGACAATATCCCATGATATACCACACCCTGAAGTGAGTTATTGCTATTATGAACCGAGTTTGAAGTTTTATGAAAAAAAATAAAACAAGTTTTAAAACATTTTATGAATGAGTTTTTAGGTGGTGTAGGAGTACATTTTGAAAAAATAGTTCTCAGACAGTAGATAGCAAGGAGGCTGGTGGTGATGGAACTTTTTTAAAGCCGTGATGATGTACCCGATATCATCACAGCTTCAAAGAGCTCTTAGCCAATAAGATTCCTCTATTTATGATCCTCAGTTCATAATAAACCTGACATCCTTGCAATATCTGAACCTGGTTAAAACCTTTTTGTTCCAGATAATGCCTGCTCACTATCAGGCTATAGTTTGCTACGTGCCGACCATCCTATTTCCAAGGGGGGGGTAGCCTGGCTGTTTACTATAAATCACACTTTAACATCACTCCTATCCCTCAGACCTCCTGAACAATTGTGAAGTCTTACACATGCTCTTACTTCAGAGTAAGGCCAAAAGGGTACATATTTTTTGTGTGTGCATATCCCAAAAAATAGTAAAGTCAGACTTGAAGAAATCATTGGTCTTTTACCCAAGCTGTCCAGGAAAAATGAATTGATACACCTAGGGGATTTTAATCTAGACTGGCTCAGGGCCAATTCATCCCACCTTGCTTCCACTAATATTAAGGCTAACCTTACCCAATTTATCCAGTCTCCCATTAGAATATCTCCTAACCATTCCAGTCACACTGTTATTGACTGGATACTCACAAACAGGAAGGACAGATTCTCTACAACCGGTGTCCTAGCAGACTCTATCAGTGATCACTGTTTAGTCTACTATGTCTGGAATCCCTCTACTCCCTCCTTCCCCCCCAAAGTGCTGTCCTTCTCCAACTTCTCCAACCTCAACTCAGCTGCTTTCCTACATGACCTAGGACTTGTTGACTGGTCTCCCCTCTTTATTACCAATAACATAAACTGCACTACCGATTATTTTAATGAAACCTTACTCTACTTGCAGAAGAAGCATATTCCTCGCTCCACATGTAGAGTTAAGGGGAGAGCCACCAAATGGCTTAAGCATTCTCTCCTGCAGTTACTTAGGCGACGGGATAGATTATGGGCTATATGGAAATCCTCTTCTCTCCAGATGATTTCTAAGCCTACCATGAACTGCAGAACTTCTGTAAAAGGGAAATCTATAAAGCCAAGAGCAACTACTATCATGACCTTCTTTGTTCATCTTCAACTAATACAAAAAGATACTGGGCTTAAATTAATGAAATCTTAGGAAATAATAGGCATCAAATGCCTAGTGAATTGAACATCAGCAAAGTCAACTGCAACAGTCCCTCCAGTATTGCCAATGCCTTTAACTCACCATTCACCAAACTTCCCAATACTTCTCCACCTACTACCCTTGGCTCCCATGCGCCACCCTTGGCTCTCACTGAAGCCTCTCCCTCTCTTGTGCTAGCCTCTGTCACATGTCAAGAGGTCCTAAAATTACTATGTGCCATCCCGCCCCCTGGTTCTGCTGGGTTGGATGGTCTTAAGTCCAAGATACTATGACATGCTGCCTCTATTCTCACTGCTCCAGTAACCAGACTTTTTAACCTTTCTATCTTCTCTTCCATAGTTTCTATAGCCTGGAAAACTGCTAGGACCATTCCTGCATTAAAAAAGGGTGACCCAAAGAACATAACTAACTATCGACCTATAGCGTTACTACCATCTCTAAGCAAGCTGCTCAAAAAATTAATCCATCACCAGATATCAATGCACCTACTCAATTCCAATCTTCAAAGTCTGATACAGCATGTTTTTAGGGTGGGCCATAGTACCACCACTGCGCTTACTCTTTTCACGAGTCACATTAAGACCAACATGGACAAAGGCCTTCTGACTGGTGCGGTGTTTACTGACCTCACCAAGTCATTTGATTTGGTTAACCACCCCATGCTACTTGATAAACTTCTCAAGATAGGTGGCTCCGATTCCACCCTATCCTGGATCAGAAACTATCTCGATGGACGCTCTCAAACTATCTCCTTCTCCAAAGTCCTCTCATCCCCTGCACCCATTTATTGTGGAGTCCCTCAAGGCTCTATATTTGGGCCCCTTCTTTTTTTCTTGTTTTTAAATGATCTACCCATCCCCTCACCCCCCGCCACACCATTATGTATGCAGATGATCCAGTTCTGTATGCTGCCTCTAGGTTTGTGGACACTCTCAACAGTCTCCTATCTTCCACTTTTCAAAAGATCCAATCTTAGCTCACCGCTAACCACCAAATTCTAAACATTACCAAGACCCAAGCTATGTTATTCGGTGCATCTAGAAAAGTCAGTGCAGAATTCCCCAACTATCAGGTCTTATGCATTAACGGGATCACCATCTTAACAATAAACTCCTTCAAATACCTTGGGGTTAGGCAGGACCCCTCTCTAGACTTATTGTTCCACGTTAATGAGGTATGTAAATCTGTTAACTCAAAGACTGGTGCTGCTTATACAGTATGTCACTCCCTCACCCCTGCTGCCAGGATCTCCGTCACTAGGGGTATCCTGGTCCCTGGTCTCACTTATGCTATCTCTGTTCTTTCCCAAGCCAACGCTTGTGCTCTCTGAAAGTGGGACACTACTTATAACAGTATCTGCAGGTTTGCCCTACTGGCTCCTTGCCTTACCCACCACTGTCTGCTCTACTCCGCCCTGCACTGCCTGCCCCCTAAGTGCCTGTGCTCTTATTACTTGGGTTGTTTCATTGACGCCTTAGTCAGAAATCCCCACTCTGACTCTTTGGGGGGCTATGCTCAACCCTGTAACTCACTCCCACTCTCTCAGGTCCTCCGCCTCTCCCCAACTATCAGTCCCGCTCTGCACTACTAGGATGAGTGAGCAGGCTGTCTCACACTTTGCTCCCAAATTCTGGAATTCCCTACCTCCCCACCTAAAAGACTCCTTATCTTGCTCCTCCTTCAGGAATGCACTGTTCTCACCTTTATGCACTTGGGGAACGTAATTGCCCTTACTTTCTTTTGCTGTGTTCATCACTGTTTCTCACCAGTCATGTCGAAGCAGTGCTGTACTAATGTGAGTAGTTTTTTCTCTTTGTTATACATCCCTGCATGGATTGTTGCTGGCTTTGTACTATTTCTCCCTTGGGGATACCAGATGTTGCTGTATAAATTATAGATTTCTTGCACCCGTTTGTAATCTCTGTATCTTGTACTCTTCTGGGTCATGCCTGAAAATAGACAAGCTTTCATGCCTAATGCACTTACTTGGTAAACAAAAGCTAATAAATAAATAAATAAATAGAGAGACATCTACAACAATCAATGTCACCTTTGCAGCTATTTTGAATAGAGAACTAATTATAAAGGCAGCTGGATTAAGGGACCCTACCTATTCAAAATCAGAAGGTGTTTACATTCCCTGATTTGGCATGGCACTAACAACCCAACAAAGAAGGTGTCACTTTCTGCAGTATCACGAGGCGACAGAGGATTGGGGGATGTTTGTGTTGTACCTTTGTAAAGCACAAGTTAAAATTGCTGACCACATTCAAACCTTTTTCGATGAAGAACAGCTGAAAAAAAATCATTGTTGAGCAAAATGATGCTAAAATGATGAAAGCTGAGTCAAAATCAGACAAAGGATCTGATATCAGTGTGAGTAATAACCCTTTCGAATGTTTAAAAACAACCCTAGCAGACACAGGTCTCAGCTAATGGATCATATTCACAAGACTCATTAAATGTTACTCAACGTGAAGCAACATCACAAGTAGAAAAAAATAGTTATGGTAAAGTGATAGAACATGACATGAACTTGATAACTAAATTCAAGTTTGATTTAGGTCCCATATAATTCTAAATAATCTTAAACATGCTACTGGTTATACTGATACTGTGCTAAATGGACATATGCCACTAAGAACTTATTTTTTCCTTTTTAGTACTTTTACTGTTTCCATAGATTATTGCTTTATTTTGGAAAATAGCACATGTGTTATTGTGTATGGCAAATCTAATATACTAGAATCCCTGCTAAATATCTATAAATAGCATTAGGGTGCTGTTTTCATTATATCACATTATATATAATTGCCATGTAATGTCTGTTTTGCATCTAATTTCTGTGACGTGGAACCTTTGTAAAGGAGTCTCTCACTCAAAGGTACTTTTCTGAATCATCAATAAATTTTATATATATCTATATATGTACACACACACACATATACACATATACATATACATATACATACACACACACAATAGGGGTGAAGTGATATGCTATGAAGTAAATGGTGTTATTTTCACAGCCATTGTATAACCACTGTGATGACAACACCACTGTGGATTTATTTCTTGATAAACCCACAGTGTCTACATTACCAGCAAATATACAACAATGGTGATGTCACCAGAGTGAGACCATCTACATTGCAGCCTGCATTTAATAGCCTCACAGTTTCTCTTTCTCACTGAATCTTGCAACTAACTCAATTAGCATTGTAAAAGACAATCACCTGTGTCTCATAGTTATTCTGACAATCCTAGCCCATTACTGTGCTGCACTAATCTTCAAACCAGCCTCCATCATAAACCAGTTTCTCTTTCTGAGTGCTGACTGCAACAGTTTCTCTGTTTCAGTGAAGCCAGCAACTTACTGAATAAACAGTCTGTTTCTCACTTCTAGCTGCAGGTAACACAGTTACTATTGTAAATCACATGCACCTGTTTCTCATACTGTCTAACAGTCTCATCCCATTCAGAAACACTTGCACACACTCAGACCACACACAAACAGTGCTGTCAGTATAGTCTAGAGTTTAGAGTAACAAGCAATGAACAAACGTCCTACATCCAGCAGCCCAGTCTAGTGTTTGATTCTCACAACTTCCATTTCAATACAGTGTGGCTCTAAACAAATCACTTAACTGCCCAGTGCTCCCAGGTCTCCCCCCTAAAAACTTACCCAGTTACCAAAATAAAAAACAGAGTAAACAGGGAGAAAACACAGACAAAAATGTTCCCAATGGATAGTAACCCTATTGTATAAATCGCATACATGATGTGCGATTTGTGGAATATGGCAAACATTTACACTCGTGCAGAGTAAACTGCAATAATATCACAGTTCACTCTGCACTCGTGAAAATATTTTCCATATTCCACACTCGCCCATCATGTATTATATATCAATCTTTACTTGACCAGGTGAAACATCATTGAGAAAAGACTCATTTACACGATGGGCCTGGACAATTTCATATATGAATACAAGGCAAGAAATCTTATGCTGACAGGAGGTCGACACCACTACTGCGAATACCAACAATGACAAATCTCGCCTGAAAGCATTGAATCACTGTGCTGGTCCCTGCAGACACTGGCGGTGCAGCTCCTGGTGTTGTGCCCCCTCCCCAGTCCAACTCAGACTCAGAGTTGGATATCTAGAGACCAGGGTGTGTGGGGGCAGAGCTCCCCATATAGGGAGTTCTGGGGTCACAGTCCTCTGATTGAAACACACTGGCATCCCTGACAGTACAATGCCAACACTCAGTATTGTGTCTGTCGCTGTCGGGGATGTCGGCGTGAGCACTGTCACAGTGCTATAGTAAAACCGCAAGAAATATATACAGGACTAAGTAAATATAGAGAATACATACAATAATACAATCAATGCATTGACATTTAATAGAAACATTCAGTATTAATAAATGCAACAACATAAAGCAACAGGAGACAGCACAAACCTATGTACAATAGCTGTTAGAGATGACACAAGGCAGCGGGATAGAAACAGGAGGGAGACCGCAAGGAGCCAGGGGAGGAGAGCAGGGAGCCAGTGGCTTGGGGGGGGTACATTGGGGTAGGTGCATAGCAAAAGGTAGAGAAAAGGCACAAGTAAAAGGTGCAGAGCACAGCCAGAGAAGCATTTTCAGAGTCTTAGGATAAGTGTAGTCGGTGAACTCAGCTACAGGTTTCCTTAAACGAACGTTGGCACAGGGATTTAAAGAAGCTCCATTTCATGGGGATTGATAACTTTAAGGTTTTCTGTATGCTGTTCCATATGGCCAGAAGAGCATGACTAATTGCCGATTTATGAGATCATATATATTAGAGGCAAAAAACTCTGTTTAATGCATCAGTTAGGGTTGTCCCACAGCGACAAAAGTAAGGAAATTTGGTGTTAGGGTTGAAACCCCCCCCCCCGACACCTCCAGCCCACCCCCCCATCCAGCATTGGGGTGCGTTGGGATCATTGGCCCTAACTCTCACCCCATCACATGTGTAAAGAAGCAGAGGTATAGGAGAATGGGGCGAGAGTTAGGACCGATGACCCCAATGTGCACCCCGATGCCCGGCTGGGCGGGCTGGAGGTGTCCGGGGGAGTTTCAACCGTAACACTGAATTTCCTTACTTTTGTCGCTGTAGAACAACCCTAACTGATGCATTAAATGGAGGTTTTTGCCTCTAATTTCCCTTCTATTTGAGAATTATAATGAGAAATACTGAATGTAATGTGGCGGCAGAAGCGTGGGGCCCTTCAGGCCCCGCACTCCCGCCACATGATGTCTTGTGGCATAGTAACAGGAACAGCAATGCAAACACAAGGTGCAATGCAAATGGTAACAGTGACGAAAACGCAAGGGCAAATGACAACGCAAAGGGTAACACACACGGTGGCGCACATGGGAACAGTAACAGGTACATAAACGCAAGGGGAAACAGTAAGTGTAACAGTAACAGAGTGCATACCCTCTTTTTGCTGGAGAACTGCATAGAGAAACACAGTGTGTACAAAGAATGTATGTATTGTAATGGCAATGGAAGCTTAAAACGAGCATTGGAAGTACTTAATTGCAAATATCTCAGCAACTGTACGACATAGAAAAAAATGTTAATTTCATAAAAATCATTATTTTCATGGCTACCGTTTTGTATGACATAGCCCATAGGGCTATGAATCTCGTGATGAAAAATCTGTATCGCACCGTATTAGAGATACGAGCCCAAAAGGCACTGCGTACGCCACCATGTTAGTCTATGGGAAAAAGCATCAACTTTGGAGTACCGTAACTTTGGAGCTGTACAATATTTTTTCACCAAACCACTGAAAGGCACATCTGTGACTTGCTGGCTGCCTTCCCTCCAAATTTCAGGCCAAAAGACCTAACTGTTCTTTTGTAGCAAGGTGGCAAAGAACTCCTGTCATTTTGGCCATAGTGTTGCAGTTTTTTTGTGATTTGCGAAAGCTTTTGCACAGATTTGCGAAAGTGTTGTGAGCATGAAAGTACTTTGCGAAAGTACTTTTTCCAGAACTTTGAAAAACATATTTCTGGGTGTTTAACTTCAAAATAAAGACATGGCTAGCATCCTCAGGCTCTGACTAGGTGAACACAAAAGAATTGTGTCCTAGATGGTCCCAAATTTAAATGCCAAGCATTTTTCTGATCACCAACTGAAAAAAAAAAAATGGTGGCTATGCAAAAGTACTAGGGCCATTTGAGAAAGTAAAATGTGCATTTGTGAAAGTGTCAAACTTTTTGTTAACTTTTCCCATTGACTTATAATGGGAACTTGTTTTTTTGAATAACTTTTGAACCGTTTAATATTTTTTCATGAAATCTTTGAAAGGCACATCGGGGACCCTCGCTGCATGTTCCTTGAAGCTTTTGAGCCAGTCACGCAAACCGTGCGACCTGTAGGAGAGAGCAAAGAAATCACAAAAAAGCATAATTGCTCAATTCGTTGTTGCTTAATAACTCCGCAGCCCTATATCCAACCAGTACAAAACTTGGCACATCCCAAGATCTACCATGCCCAATTGTGCATACCAAATTTCAGGCAAATCTATTGAACAGTGGCAAAGTTATTAAGGTGCAAACTTTGACCCTTTAACCTTAAAAGTGCTACTCAACCCTAACTATGGTAGCACTACCGTACTACTATTTTATATAATATATATATCTATCTATCTCTAGGTAGATAGATAGATATAGTTATCTATTATCTAGTTACTCTTTTAATGAAATGCCTTGAGCAAAAGTATGTAGCCGATTCCAGTTTAATTTATTTTAGTTCCGTTTTATACGTTTTTCTCATGTGTTTCTATGGTTTTTCATATAAGGAGATCATTAAAACTTGGATGTGACTTGCCGCATGGCTAAACGTTAAAGTGCACCATGGAACAAGTAAATCAATTAGCTTTAGTGACTGGAGTAGGGTCTACAGGACCTTTTGATAACAAGGTTTTTTCTTTTGATATTTGCACTTAAAGTGTGCGTTTAATATAATGCGAGTATACCTCTGAAATCTGGTTGGAAGCTTTGAGTGCTAGCAGAAGCATTTAGTTATATATGCATAAATCCTTGTGTAGACAGTTTATGGAATATTTTGTTAGCTTCTGTACAGTATATAAAATACTTACATTAATGATTGTACAGCTGTATATATATTGGCCCAGATATTCAAACTGCGCCAAGCTGTGGCGCAAGCCTGGGTGCAGCTCAACTTTGTTGCGCACGGGTGTGGCTAGGGCGAAATTCAACAGAGCTGCGCTATGGCGCAACTGCTTTGAATATCGCACCCTGGCCACCCTGACTGTGCATGGCGCAGTGGCACTGCGCCAGCGCAAGTGGTCAGAGTGGAGCATTGAGATGCGGTGGCACAAGAGCCATTGCGCCATACACAGCACCTGTGCTATTCAAATGGGGGCATGCAAATGGGGCCATAATTTATGCAAGGCACACAGGGGGCCATTTGCATCTGATTATGACCCCATTTACATGCCATTAGCATGCAGGTGCGCCGATCCCCGACGACTTGCTCCTGGCACCCTGCCAGGCAGCAACCGTCAGGGACTGATGCCCCCTGCAGCCCGATTGTGGGACGTCCCATAAGGGACAAAGAACGTCCGCTATGCCTGGTGGTCCAGTGGACCACATGGATCCCGATCGAGGGCATCACTGTATTCCCCCCCCAAAGTCCAATATCCCTGGTGGTCCAGTGGATCACATGGAGCCTGATCACGGGCAGCATTCATTACCCCCCCCAAGTCAGATATCCCTGGTGATCTAGTGGACACCCACCCCACCCCACCGCCCACTGAGCCCCACCACCCGCTCCCCCTCATCAGTCGGCGGGCAGCAGCACCACCCACCTGCTGCCCGCTGCCCGCAAACTGACAGCTCGGTGGGGCTGCCGCTGATGGTTCAGAGCATGAGGCCAATGGGTGTGCAACCATACCGTCTAGTCGATCTGATATGTGAATGAATTCATTCACATATCTGAACAACTAGTACAGTATAGACTGCACACCCATTGGCTCATGCTCTGAACCAATGGGCGTGCAGCCTCACCGAGCTGTCAGTCGGTGGGCGGCAGGCGGGTGGGGTGCTGCCACCTGCTGGCTGACAGGGGAGCGGGTGGTGGGGCGGGGGGTCCACTAGATCACCAGGGATATCGGACTTGGGCAGGTGATGAATGCTGCCCGCGATCGGGGCTCTGTGTGGTCCACTGGACCACCAGGGATAGTGGAATTGGAGGGGGATGACTGATGCCCGCGATCGAGGCATTGGGGGGCGCCGCTAGGTGCAGCAGAAACAGGTGATGGTGTTGTGCCCTGCAATGCGGCAGCTCACCTGTGGGTTGCCATCACTTGTTCCTTTTTTTTTTTTAGGCATAACTTTGTGCAGGCGCAGGTAGAGGTTGCGCATGCATAACTCTGCATGGCCCTGGCTGAATATAGGGCTGTGCAGGTTATGCATGGGCACGCCCCCCCCTACCTGTGCCTGCATACATTACTGATGCGCCCTGGCACACGGGATTTGTGCAGTGCACTTTTCCCTTTGAATATCGCACCGGGTAATACCAGTGGTTGGTGCATGGCTAAACACCGCTATGCTTATGTGCAACCCCTTTGGAATATCTTGGCCCTTGTCTAAAGATGCCTCTTACTGTATTTGGATTATAACTCTAGGTTTAAATGCCGATTTTCATTTTAGCCCAAGGTACAACTGATAATTTGACTCTTCCACTAATCAGTCTTCTTCACTTATTATATTGGCCTACTGTACACAGGATAATCACAAATATGGTAGGGTGGCCACTATATAGACCAATGTTAGTTTAAAGGTACACTGTCAACACCTTTAGGCCTCAAACTGTCTCTAGCTTAAGAAAAGTATTTTAGGATTGTTTGCATTCTGTAGAATATGCTGATGTGGCTGGAAGTTTGATTCGGATTCCTTTTTTCTTTTTAAAAATGTAAAACAGATTGCCCACCATACTGGTGTTACCACACCAAAATGTGTTTTGCTAACATTTCTTAATCAACTCCCACTGCATCTTTCCTGGACTTTGGAACACCCGCAACACAGTCTAGTCAATCAAGATACAGTGGGAAGAGAGGAGACTATTTCTTCATGAGTACAGTAGCTGCACTGTGCATTTGTTCCTAATGTTCAGAAAGTGAGCAATAAGAGCAGATCAAGTATTTGAAACAAAACAAGGTTGGGTATAATTACCAGTCCAAATTCTCTTGTGGGGATTTGCATATGTTTCCCATGACGCGTTGCATTATTGGAGTATGTGCAATAGTGTTTTCTTTAAAATTTGGCTGTATGGCCAATATCCTCCAGGATAACCCATGCTTCAGAGCAATTTCCTCTGGGGTTCTTTTGTAATTACCATTCATTTCAGTTCTACTAAGAAATGAGGCAGATTAAACCCCCAGCAACATCAATGAGTTTTAGAGCAAGTAAGTAATCATACAATGTGGGTTTTCAACTTGAAATACTGTAGTATGATACAAAGATGGTTGACAGTGTCCTTTCAAACATTCAGTTTCTATTGTGTTTTGGATCTCCTAGTTCAATGGACATAGCTATGTTGTAGTGTGAAAGTTATTAATATACAGTACCTGTCTCTTCTGCCTATCTTTTGGTGGTCTGTCTATGAACATAAGGAAAAGACAGCCGAATAAGACTAATAGTCTATCTAGTCTGCTTGTATTGCAGGATCCACAGCTTAAGCTACTGACCCTGGCCCCTCCCCACTCATTCCAACCTTTCCATCTTCCCCTCCCATGACCCTTTTACTTCCCTTCTCTGGACTGTCTTCAGCAAGTGTATGTCCTTCTTAAGGTGTGGGCACCAACACTGTACTTCATACTCTAGACGTGGCCTCACCAGTGACCTGTACAAAGGCAGCATAACCCCTTCTAGCCTACTGCTGATCCCCCTGCCTACACATCCCAACATCTTATTTGCCCTTGCTGCTGTTTTCCTGCACTGTGTGGAGTGCTTCTGGCTGCTAATGATCATCACTCCCAGATACTTCTCCTCCTCTGTTGCAGATATCCAGATCTCTCCCAGGTAGTACTCCATTCTGGGATTCTTGGCATTTTCAGTCTTGCTGATACTTTCATTAAAGGAAAACTACACCCTCATATCATATAAATTTTATTTATTTCCTTGTCAACAGACAACTCTTTCCAGTAGCTGATGGGGACATATGCGTTTGCTTTAGTTTGTTTTCACTGTTCATATTAGTCCCCTGTAACTCTCCTGAGGGGTTCCATTTTATGGGTGTTGAAGCCTCATATTCCGTGACAGCTGCATTAGTATATGAGAAGATGATGTCAAATCAACCATTTATATATCTCTGTGCTGAAAGGATCATGAAAAAAATCCTCTGGAAACAAAAAAATTGAAAGCAGTTTAATGGGGAAAACCCTATATTATGACTCAGTTTGCAAAGCTAACCGAAGGTAAATGTGGTATTTCATACCTTGCTGTGACCAATTTTGTTGAAATGTAATTAAGCGGACTGGCATGGGAACACGGCAATTCGTTCCTGACAATACGCTCTATTAAACCCACTCCCGACAGTTTGCTTCAACGTCATTATGCTGCTACAACAACCCTCCTCCTGCCAATTCGCTCCCACCGGTTGAGAACTTGCTTACTGGAATGGAACATAAACATCAAAACAGCACATTTACTTGCAGTGACATTTACTTACATTGACATTTTTCTATGCAAGGTAAGAGATGCATTTCATAAAAATGTATGCATAATCGCTTACCTGGTGCACTGTTAGGGAGCTTAGTCTCAGTATACTCTGTGCATGGAAGTTGTACACACATCTTGTCTGTTCAGTATGGCGCAAGGGAAGGGTGCACAGTTGCTGGGGTGAATTAAAGTATCAGACTTTATTAACAGGAAGCCACAAAGTTAAAAACATGTGATGTTGGCATTAATACTCAAAACTATGTGCCACACCACGCAATAACTCCTCCATCATTTGGTCTGTGCATTTCTCTAAAATATGTGCTAGTCTCTCAACATTGTCCCGATACAAGTGTCTGGACCCAGGGGGTACATTTCTTGCTATTGACTGTTCTACCTCAGTCTTTTTTTTTTTTGGAACTGCATGGAGCCCGTCAATAAAACTTCCATACGGTGGGATGAGCCACGCATAGAATGTTCTGCATCCCTCAATGGAAGGCCTCCATAACATTATTTGTTTTGGCCCTTCCATGCTTCACACTTTCACAGTGGTTATATAACACAATTTGATAATGCAGCTGTCTGTGACCATTCCCCCTTCTATTGTGCCTGCCTATCCCCACATCCTCAAAATAATCAATTATGGGCTCCAGTTCTTGAGGGAAAACATTTTGTGCCTCATCAGTTATTTCCTCAATTCTGGCAGCAACTTGGTCTAGGGGACAAAATGCAAGGGCAGGCAGATGTTTATACTTCTGTGCAAATTCAGGTCTTTTGTGCATATCTGACAGCCAATCCTTCAGTCTGAATTCTCCGGTACACACACTGTGTGAAGTGGAAAAAACACCCAACTTGTCTAGAATGGGGGAATACTGACATGAATGCATTGATTGTGGCTCTTTCGAAGTCAGTCATCACTACCTCAGGGCTAAGGTTCGGGTTCATGGTTTTTAGCACATTAAGCATTCGTTCGTACGTTTCTTTTCTTTCGCCTGGCAAAAGGGCACAGATTGCGGGTTGCATGTTCCCAAACTGCTCACCCATAATGACATATCTGGTGGAAGAGGGGTTCCATCTGCATAACAATACCTGGCACGTTCAAGGAAGTTAAGGTGGTTTTCTGTGCCAAAGATTAAAATTCTATCATGGCCAGGACCACTATCGTGGAGCAAAAAAGTTACTGTTGCATCCCCTTAAGCAGGCTTGTATGTCTTATAAGAGGCAGAAATAATTCCAACAGGTCTTAAGGATTTGGTGGTGCCCCATGAACTCGCACACGTTGTATTGTTCTCTTAAGGTTTTTGTTTATTATTTTGCCTTGTGTCCATTGCTGCACATATACCTTTGCATGAATTAAAACCTGTGCAGTGGTGTCTTGTGTTGCTGAGAAGCCCTCTGCTTGGTAATAGTTACAACTTTCACTTTTTCAACAGCATTAGGGTCTGGAGCATGTGTGTGCTGAGAAAACCTGTGTATTATTATTGGGTCATTGTAACTTGAAGTGTGGATTCTAGCATTGCACCCCCTTTGTTTTTTTAATGGCATGTTCACATTGCCAAATCACCTTGCCCTCATAGCCCAACCTGTGATGAATGTAGATATAGTTAGGCCATCTACAAGCTTCCTCTTCTGCCGCTCCGAGATGAAAAAAGTGGCCTATCATTTTGAGGTGCACAGAACAAAGGACAACAATGGAATCCTGCATTTTTAGATCAGTAGCTTTATAGTTGTTACTGATTGTATAAAGCTGCTGATCTGGTTGATTACAGTTACTTGATTGGTGCTTACAGTGGCTGGCGCTAATTCCAATAAACTGGCAGGGCTTATAGTGATTACTGTAATGTGGTATTGTGACGTGCTGTGGCAACCTTGTCAATTTCAGTAAAGCACATAATCTTTGCCTGGCTAATATGTATTTAAATATTCACTGAGCCATGGAAGCTGGCTTGTAAGGGAGCTAGTTTGCGAGGGAGCATATTGTTGGGCACGAATCTGTCAGAAGCGAGTTGTCATGTACCTGACAGGCATACCGTAGAGTCGAAAGGGTGATATCACATCATGTTCTCATGTAATGATGAAACTCTTAGGGATAGTAGTGAGATTTAAGCAGCCATAAAATGGATAAGCCCAAAATAGTTACAGGGACTAGAATGAACAGTGAAAATAAACTAAAGCAATTACATCCCTAATTGCTACAGGAAGAGAGTGATGTGTTGACATGGAAACAAACAAAATTTACAAAATAGAAGGGCGTAGTTTTCCTTTAACAGGAATCTGTAGTATAAGTAAGCACGAGGAATCTTATGTTGTTACACCACAGTTGTGACATAGCTACTGTAGTGCAACAGAATGCTAACATCATTACTGTGGTACAATGGCACATGGAACTATATGCTATGTAAAAACATAATGCATGAGCAACCATACGCAACAAGGTTGTGTCATTTCATTTAATTTTATTTTTTATACTTGTAAGCACAATGAGCATGTCTGCCAGTTTTCATATGTGACAAGTGTACAAAAAAAAAAACATTACAAAAGACATTATGCAATAAATATATCACAAACAAACAAATAAGTAATAATATGGAGCCTATAATGTAGAACAAGTACTTTCATCGGAATCAATAAGCCATTTTCAAAAAGTTTTTTTTTTTTTTTTTTTAATAGATAATTTTGTTTCCATTGAAGGGTGAGATTCAATCAAATCTTTATTTATCCAGGCGATCACCATTGAGCAAGCTCATTTACAAGGTGGACCTGCTGTTGGCAGGGAAAATTGTACAGTTACATATACATATACATAATACAAAAGGAACAACATGTTTACAATACTGATAGGAGCAGAGTATTTACATTGCAAGTCACATGTACAAGAAAGATATACACAAACACAACCCGAACGTAATATATATATTTACACACACACACACACACACACACACACACACACAGTTCCCACAGGAGCAGGATGTGTATGGATGTCATATACAAACCATAGAAGAAAACATACTAACATACTAAAATGCCAGCAGAATAGGCCTAACGGTCTTTTGAGTCTGCTTGATTGGTCAGCCCCCACCCTGGGTGCTGACCTTGCTGCCCCCCTCGCCTTCTCTGGCTTCTCCCTTCCCAGTTCCGGATATTCTTGCTGCATTGGATTTTGCTTCCAGAACCCTTCCCCTGTACCTGTCCCAGCCCCTCTTGAACCCCTCCACCATCTCTGCCTCCACCAGCCCCTAGGCAGTGCATTCTATAGCTCCACCACCCTCTCAGTGAAGTAGCACCTCCTTCTTTCTCCCTGAATCTTCCCCCTCCAGCTTCCACCCATGCCCTCTAGTGGCCCCTTCCTCCTTGTCAGCACCCTGACTGTTCCTCCCTATTTACCCTCTTCATGTGCTTGAAGCCTCCATCATGTCCCCCGGTCCCTTCTCTCTTCCAATGTGTACATATTTAGCTCTTGAGCCTCTCCTCATAGGTCCTGTCCCCAAGCCCCAAATCATTTGGTTGCCCTCCTCTGGACCCTCTCAGGAGTTTAATGTCCCTCTTTAAGTGTGGCCTCCCAAACTGCACGGTACTCAAGGTGTGGCCTCACCAAGCAGTTATACAGAGGAGTATCACTTCCCTCCTTCTGGAGGTGATCCCCTAGCGATGCATCCCAGCATCCTGTTGGCCTTAGCTGCTGCCCTCCTACAAGTCTCAGAGTTGTTCATCTTGACATCCACCACCACCCCCCAAGGTCCCCCTCAGCCATCGAGACTTGTAGCATTCCCCAGGGTGTACACTTGGCCTGGGTTTCTGACAGGCGGAGTACCTTGCATTTCCCTGCATTGAACCTCAGCTTCCACTTTCTAGACCATCTTTCCAGAGCCTCCAGGTCCCCTGTAGGCCACCCTCCCTCCTCCCCATCCACCACCACCCCCCAGTTTTGAGTCATCCATAAAGAGACTCATCTCACTACTGATTCCTGTCCTTATGTCAGAGACATAGGCGTTGAACAGGAGGGGCCCAAGGACTGATCCCTGTGGGACCCCACTAATGACCCTCTTTGGGGATGAGACTATCCTGCCAACTACGACCCTCTGGGTCCGGTCCTGGAGCCAACTGCCTATCCATCTGATCATCTGGTTCTCCACCCCCATTTCTCCCAGCTTATCCAACAGGCCCACGTGAGGAACAGAGTCAAATGCCTTGCTGAAATCTAGAAAGAGGACGTCCACTGGTCTACCCAGATCTAAGGCACTCATCACCCAGTCATAGAACTCCACAAGGTTTGTCTGACACAATTTCCCCAGGATGAATCCATGCTGTCTATTGTCCAGGCACCCTGACTTATCCAGGTCCCCCCCTAGCCTCTCCTTGACAATGCCCTCCATCACCTTGCCCACCACCGATGTCAGGCTGACATGCCTGTAGTTCCCTGCCACCTCCCTTGATCCTCCCTTGTGGATAGGCACTATATGCGCCACCTTCCAGTCCTGGGGCACCCACCCTGTCCTCAGAGAGATGGTGAAAAGCTCCACCAGGAGTTTCGCCAGGACATCCGTAAGTTCCTTCAGCACTCTGGGATGTAATTTGTCCGGCCCCAGTGCTTTCTCTGTCTTAAGGGAGCTGAGGGCTTCCCTTACTCTCTCTGCTGTGATTTCCACTTCCAGTACCTCTTCTCCCTGCTTAGCCCTCCCCCCTCCTGCCAGTGATGCCTCCCTCTCCCCAGACCCACCAGTCGGTGGGGTCCCCCCTCCTCAGTATCTGTCTCCTCCCCATGTATGATGCAGCACCCCATTTTCCTTGGTGAAGCGGAGGTGAAGTACTCATTTAGTACCTCAGCCTGCTCCCCCAGGTCTTGTGCCCATCTCTCCCGATTTAATCCTGCTAACTGCCCCTTCACCCTTCCTTTTCCCCAATGTATCTAAAGAACCCCTTGTTCCCTCTCCTAATTTCCCTGGCCAGGTTCTGCTTCTTCCTTGCCTTAGCTGCCCTCACCACCCTAGTGGCCCTTCTAGCCATCAGCTCATACTCCCCTCGATCCCTTTCATTTCTTGAGCACTTGAACTGCCTATAGGCTGCCTTCTTTCCCCGCACCACCTCCTGGACCTCCCTGGTCCACCAGCAGGGTTTTCGGGCCCTACCGCATTTTTCGTCTTACTCTTGCACAGGTGCTGGTAGCATCTTGCACCCCTCTCCTGATGATTTCCCACCTACTATCAGCATCCATGTCTGACCCAATCACATCCAAATGCTCCTTAAGGATCCTTCCCATTTCCTTAAAATCCGTTCCCCTGAAGTCAGTTACCTCTGTCTTTGTGCAGCCTTCTAGCCCTCCTAGGTCCAGGCAGAACCAGACCGTGGCATGGTCACTCCCTGCCAACGGGTCCCTTACCTCCAGGCCCCTAATCTGGTCACTGTCTGCCAGGACCACATCCAGTACCCATGCCTCCCTGGTTGGTTCCCCACCTGCTGAGTTAGGGCAGCGTCTTGAAGACATCCAACAACCTCTGTTCCCTGGTCACAGAAGATGTCATAGTCTCCCAGTCTGTTCCTGGCATGTTTAAGTCCCCAACACCACCACCGTTCCTCTGCCCAGTCTGCAGTGTCTCCCAACATCTGCCACCAGACTCTCCTCCAGCTCCTCTGCCAAGGCAGGGGGTCTATACACCACTCCTATTTTTACTCTCTTGCCCCTCCTTGTTATCAAGGTCACCCAAATCGCTTCCACGGTTCCCTCCGCCTCCTCTACTCCCCCTATGCCAATGCAGTTTTTGACTATCATTGCTACCCCTCCTCCCCTTCCCTCCCCCCCTGTCCTTCCTGAACATAGTGTAACCCTCCAGGTTCAGGTCCCAGTCATGTCCTGCAGTGGCCCAGGTCTCAGTGACCGCTGCCACATCACTGCTCCTCAGTTAGCATCGCCTGAAGCTCAGGCATTTTTTTCCCAAGCTCCTGGCATTTAGCAGGACTACCTTCACCCTTTCCCTGTGCTTCCATTTCCCTGCTCATGTTCCCATGGGGATTCTGTTTTCCCTGGTCTGCACTTTACCAGTGCTGCCTTTTCCACCCAATCCTCTAGCTCCCCCAGGGTGGAGACAGAGTCCCTCCTTTATGGCACCCCTGACAGCCTTTTCTCCCATCCCTCCCCTTCACAAGTTTAACCCCACTTTTCACCAATGAACCCTCTATTTTCAGCTTAGAGTTCCTCTCCTCAAATTGAGATGGAGTCTATCTCTGCATACAGCTCCTTATCCTCCCAGGTCTCCCCCCCCATCAACCCATTCCCTCTGGCCTCACCACTCCCTGAGCCAATGGTTTATCTCCTAATCTTCCTTTTGTGCTCCCACTAGCCCTTGGCACGCAGGATTTCTGAAGGAAACTGTGCATCCTATGTCATAACAGACCCTGGCAAGCTCCCTGAATCTTGCCAGTATCTCTAGCTCGCTATTTCCCTCAATGTCATTTGTACCCAGGTGGACCAGTATGTCCGGGGAACCCCCACAATCCTTTGCCAGCTGATACACTTCATGCTTAGCCCTGTGCACCGTTAGTCCAGGGAAGCATTTTGTTCTAACTGGCCAGGCTTCTCCCTCCCTATCCCATTTGATACCCCTGATCATAGAATCCCCCAACAGGAGCACTCTGACAGCGTCTTTTCCTCCATTTCCCCCCCCTTCCATGTCCCTCATCCTTTCTACCGGCCCCTCCACCCAGCTGGCTCCTTGTTCCTCCCCTTATCTGGGTGCCACATGCCACCTCCTCCTCTCCAATCTTATGCCTCTCCTCCTCCCGAGTATCCTTCTGTACCTTGCTAACTCCCCCCCTCACTGCTTGCAACTGGTCCTTCTCCCCCATCTAGTAAACTAGCCTGGCTCGTCCTCCCTTCCTTGCTGTCTCCATTTAGTCCCTCCTTGCTTGTTGTGCTCCCCTGGCCTAAACCCTCAGCTCCCTTTACTGAATCCTCCTTGTACTTCTGGTCCTTCTTTACCTTTCCTCCCAACTGGTCCTTCTCCTTGTGCTTTCCTTCCTCTTCCCCCTGCCCCTCCTGCTCTGATTCACTGCTCCCCCCATTTTCCTGCATTCCAGGTACCCCCTGTTCTTCCTGCTATCTGACCCCTGCCTCCTGCCCCCTCACTCCCTTTCCGTCTCTAACCACCCCTGTCATGGCTACATCACCCGCCTCATCCTCGAGCAGAAGAAGAGAATTGAAGCAGTTACTGAGTGTAAGGTCTGATCCACCTCCCCGCCTTGCTTCCTTCTGTCCAGCCCTGGCCATCTGCCTACTTCACTGAGAATGTTGTCCCTCTGTCCCTCCTTTGTGAGAGTCTCCAGTTACCTGCCTGCTTCCTTGGTAGTGTCCTTTTGGACCCTCTCTGCCAGGGTCCTTATGTGACCCCTGAGTATTCTCCTGCACTCCTTTCCCTATGCCGCTCCCCCCAGTGACCCTGTGGGAGATCCCCTGCCCCCTTCCCCAACCATACCTCCCCCCTTCCCCCAGCTGTCTCCTAATCCCTGCAACCTCCTCCCTAAGCTGTGCCAGCTGGTAGCACACTGGGCAACCACCAAACTTCAAGCTCAGTCCAGTATCATGGCTGCTCCACACCCTGTACCCCACCACCCTCCCAAGATGCCCGTCTAATGCCGTGTGGTTCCATCCTTCCAAGTAGGTTTTCCTTGGGTGAGCCACCAGGTTCCCCCCAGTCCAAGATACACCCCTACTGCCTAATCAGGTCACCCACTAATCTTAGATACAGTCCCACAGTACACCGGTAACCCTGTTACTAGGTGCAGTACAACACAGTAAACTTATAAGGGAAATGAACAACTCCCTAAGTTCCTCTCTCCCAGCCTTTAAGTCCAACCCCCAGTGGCTAGAACTACATGAGCTGCACCTGCAGTCTTTTCCCCCAATTGCAGGGCAGGTGTTCACCTATAAATTAGCAGAACTCTGGGGAGGGAGGGGTTGGGGAAGGTGGGTATTGGGCAGACACCCGACTCGAGAGAGAGTGTATCAGACCTGTGTCTCCCCTCCAAGCCCAGCAGCTGAATACCCAGGCCCAAGCAAATCTCACCAAATAGGTTTTAAATCAGAAGAAATAGGCCTCCTCCAGTGCAGCCTGTTACACAGTGAAACATCCAACAAATGAACCCACTTACAGCCACCAAACCAGTTTTCAAACTTCCAACATCCCCCAAAACAATACCCTGCTAGCCCCTTAGAAGCAAGAAAGAAAAGAAATAACCTTCTACCAAGTATAATCCACAAGAACCCTGTGAAAAACAACAAGCAGCAGCTACTGTCCTGGAACACAGCTGATCCTGCCCCCTTCCAGTTCCTTCTGAGAAGACAAAGCAGCCAACACCACAAACCTGATTCAGCTCTGCCTCCAGTCAATTAGCTGAGTGAGATCTGGCCAGACCATTAACACCCTTCCCCCGCTATGCAGTAATCTTTGCAGCTACTGAAGTCAGCAACAGGAATCAAAATTCAACTCAAAGCCCCCAAAATATGTTTGCTGCCAAAGGAAACAGGTCTCCAATTCAATCAGCTTCACTAACAACACATCAAAATAGGCTAGAAATTAACAGATATAGGTCTCCAATTCAAATACCCAGGCCCAAGCAAATCCCACCAAATAGGTTTTAAATCAGAAGAAACAGACCTCCCCCAGTGCAGCCTGTTACACAGTGAAACATCCAACAAATGAGCCCACTTACAGCCACCAAACCAGTTTTCAAACTTTCAACAGCCCCCAAAACAATACCCTGCTAGCCCCTTAGAAGTAAGAAAGAAAAGAAATAACCTTCTACCAAGTAAAAATCCACAAGTACCCTGTGAAAAACAACAAGCAGCAGCTACTGTCCTGGAACACAACTGATCCTGTCCCTTTCCATATTTATATTCCTGTCCAGCAGAAACACGTTACAGGCCTGGATGGAAATTCCTAAGCTATGGAGGTGCGCATAACAGTGTGTATGCCTTAGGTAAATGTGGCAGAATGGGGGGTAGTGAATAAAAGGGATGCAGAGGGTGCTAAGGGCAAGTGGGGCAGAGGAGGGGGGAGTAGTAGTGGCAAGGGCTGATTTGGATAAGCAGCTGGGACTAGTGTTGAAGAAGAGAGGAACAATAGTCAAGCTGCTAGGAGCGATAGAAGCAATTACAGATTTCAGCAAATGTTTTGTCATAGTGGATCTTAAAGAAGGCAGGACTGACAGGTGAGCTAAGTCTCAACGATTTTTGTATCCTATTCCAGAGAGTAGGCAGGGCATAGCTTATGGCAGCCCTTCCAAGGCGAGTGTTAGCCCTTGGGACATTCAAAGAAATCAGCGATTGACTTCTTAAGGTATAGTTCCTAATAGGACTAAGGGGGAGACAGTCAACAATGTATTGTGGGAGTTTGTTGGTGAGGGCTCGGAGCGTCCATAGGGCTGCATTTCTATATCACCTGTATTGAAGGGAGGGCCACCCTACGGCTGCATGTAAAGAGCAGTGATGTGTGGAGTACAGGAGGCCAGTTATAAATCTCAGTGCTCTATGATATAATACATCCAGTTTTGCAAGATATGAGGCAGGGCAATGGCCATAAATGAAGTCAGAGTAGTCAATTAAAGAAAGGAACATAGATTGGAAAAACTGTCTTTTTGTGTCTGTGGTCAAGAGGCATTTAATTCTGAAAAAAAGACCAAGCCTCTGCCTCAGTTTTTTCAGCAGTTCTTCTGTGTGTTCCACAAAAGAGTTTGTTGTCTAGCCAAATACCAGGGTATTTGAATTTAGTCACAAATTCAAGATTTTCTCCTAAGAGATTGATGGTAATGAACTAGCGACAGCAGAGTAATCCCCTGGGCTTGATGGTGAGAAAAGAATGGCCTTGTTTTTTTTTTGCATTTAGTAGTAACTTTTTGCTAAGGAGCTGGTACTGCAGAGTATTAAAGTCAGCTTGTAACTCAGCGCAGGCAGCTTCAGGAGATTCCAGGCTTAAGTAGAGCACCGTGTCGTCAGCAAACAAGTGAATACTGGCATCTTTGATGCCTGCGTCCAAGCTGTTGATATAAATGGCAAACAGTAATGGGCCCAGTATGGAGCCCTGGGGGACACCTCTTTTTATCTGTTTAAGTGGAGAAATCTCTCCATTAGCCTTAATTTGTTGCTGTCTATCAGAAAGGTAGTCTTGGAACCATCCCAGTGCGGTTGAGTCAATGCCTATAGTTTTTAAGGTGGAGAGGAGCAGGCAGTAGTTGACAGTGTCAAACGCCTTACTGAGGTCCAGAAACAAGGCACAAATGAATTTTTTGTTGTCTAGGTCCCATTGCCAATCATTAGTAACTTTTGCCAGTGCCGTAACTGTACTATGCTTAGCTGTAAAGCCAGACTGCATTGGGTTGAGCAGTCTAGCATTGTCTAAGAAAGATCTCAGCTGTGTATCCACAATTTTTTTCCAGAAGTTTTGAAAGTATGGGAAGAAGGGAGATTGGTCTATAGTTATTTAGGTCACAGGGGTCCCCTGCTTTAAACAGGGGAATGACGTGAGCAGTTTTCCATGCCTTGGGGATGTTGCCTTGTGCTAGGGACAGATTGAATAGGTGTGTTATAGGTGTAGCAAGTATATGGTATGCCATTTTCAAGAAATATGGGTTGAAGGAGTTGGCCCCAGCACTTTTTTTAGTATCTAGTCGTAGAAGAAGATCTTCAACTTCTTTTATGGTGGTAGGTGAAAAGGAGAAGTCCACGTTATTGCTACTTGGTTCTGAAGGCTGGGTGTTGGTCTGAGGAAGAATGTTACTTACAGGTGCATTATCAAACGCCAGGCCAGCAGTGACAAAGTGATTGTTGAAAGCCTGCAGTATCTCTAATTTATCGTTAATGATAATATTATCAGTGGCAATTTTGGAAGGAAGCGCACTTCCTGGAGAGTGGCCAGATAGCTCTTTTATGGTGGACCAGAACTTGATAGGGCAGTCTGACACAGAGAGTAGCTCGGTTTGATAAAAGTTGGCTTTGGCCTTTCTGACCAACTTAGTACAGATGTTTCTAGATGCCCTGGAGAGACACCAGTCTGCGTTGGCAAGAGATTTACGAGCCTTTTTCCAGAGGTAATCTCTTTTGAGTAAGGCAGCCTTCAGATCATGTGAGAACCAATGACAGGTTCAGGCTTTTATTCATGCTTTAACCAGGGGAGCATGGCTGTTTAGGGCGCTGGATATGATTTCATGGAGAACATCATAGGCATCGCTCACTGACTTAGCCAAGTAGAAACTCTGCCATAACAAAGAGTTTTTTAGATCATTGAAGTATGCAATAGGATTGAAGTTCCATCTGGATCTTTTAGTGGAAAATTTTGATGTAGATAGAGGTTTGGTAACTGTTCTTATGCCACCAATAAAGCAGTGGTCACTAACATCTGCTACAAGGATACCAGCATGGGAAAAGGAATGAGATCTGTTAACAAGGAGAACATCCAAGATGGTGCTTCTCATTGGATTTTTTTGTTGATGCGAGTAGGCTCAGTAATAAGTTGAGTGAGCCCATGAGAGTCGCAGAATTGTTTCAGGGGTAACAAGACCGTAGTCAGCCAATCATAGTTAAGGTCACCTAGTATGATTGTTTCCATTGGGGTAGTACCCAGGTGGGATAACAGGTGTGTCAGAAGTTGCGGTCCTGCTGCTGGAGGTCTATAGCAGCCTATGTTGCAGAACACCACTGATGGGGAAAGCTCAACTTTAAGAGACAGGCATTCAAATCCACAGGCAAGGGAGGTAGCATCTAATATAGATACTGAGAATTTGTTTTTAACATAAATGGCTACTCCTCCACCCCTGGTCTGCCTGTCAGTTCTGAAGAGGAGGTAGTTAGGGATGTTTACCTCTCTGTCTGGGGTGGATGCCCGGAGCCATGTTTCCGAAAGCACGAGTATTTCTGGTGCAGTATGAATAACCCAAGCCTGGACTGAATTGAGCTTCTTTAAAAGACTGCACATGTTAGTATGCAAGAAGCTAATTCCATTCAAAGTTGTGAGTTCAGAAGGAGATGAGAGCACTTTCGTAGGGCCAGGGTTAAGTTCGACGTCACCTGAGCATAGGAGTAGAAGGAGCACAATTTTCCTCAGGGCAGCGAGGAGAAGTTTAAAGGCACGAGTCTTTCTACATCTGGTATAGGTTTGAGTATATGGGTCCAAAGACTGAAACATCTTATTGTGCTGCCCTACAGATACATATCCTGGGATCCATGCAGAATAGCACCAAGCCATACCTAGTTTGAATGGATAGGGTATAGGACCACGTAGAGGATATTGGTTAGCAGTTCCACTTCGAGGAGATTCCACAAACTGTGAGGGGATCAAAGGCATACAGTGGCAGCATGATTTGTTCATAGTGTTGGTATATGGGGAGACTAGCATGGTAGAGCATGCACCTTTGTTGGAATCAATTCTGTCAGGTTACCTAACCACATAGGGTATTATACAAAGGCTGGTGAATAAGTGTAGCCAAACAAGGCCTGTCATGGTTGCCCTTTATGTAAGTAAGGAGCGTACTGCAGTAGTGTCTGCTATCTAAGTTATATAGGTCCCAGAGGTCATTGTTCCGTATGCGACTTGTTTGGTGAAGTTTAAAAATGGAGTTACGCAAGATAAATGTATACCACCCTCGGCTAGAGAAAGGAGAGAGTAGCTCGAAATAATAGTGGGGCAACACAAAGGCTAGCAGTCTGAGTGAAAACAGCTCAATTAGCAACTGAAAAGCCTGTGATTTCCTTGGTGCCTTGCAGTCTGGAGAGAGCTACAAAGTCATGAAGGGGCTGTAACACTTGGTTGCTGGGAACATTTTTAGACAATAAACACAGTTTTTTGACAAATCAATCACAGTTCAGTAATTTGTTTTTTCAGTAAAAGGGATGTTTCAAGTAAAACAGTGCCTTAGCAAGACAGAATATGCTAGTCAGCAGGACAGGATATGTTAGTCAGCAATAAGCAAACCTAAAGTACCAAAATAGTATGCCTCAGCAAGACAGAATGAGATAAGGCTGCTAGAAGGCTTAGCTGCGAAAAGGGGATGGGAGGAATTGCAGTTGTTGACAGTAAGTAACCAATAAATTGAAATATCAGATAGGAGTGGGCAGAGACTGTGTGCATCTAAAGGAGGCATGGGAAAGGGGTGGGGTGGGGGAGTGGGATGAAAAATCAAGGGGAAGTTTGCAGAGCTAGCACTGAATCAGTGCACATACAGTTGGAGAGAAACTGCAGCCGGGGGGGAATGGTAAGTTACTTTACACAGGCCGAGCAGAACAGGCTAAATTAAAACATATAAATTAGAAGCTGAGTACAGGGATTCAGGCTTACATTAAGCCACACATCTCAGGTGCTCCTGTCTCAGGTGAGTGAGACCAGCCAATCAGGGAGCTCTACACAGACGTGGAACTAATAGCGCTACCCTGAGAAGGTGCTGAAATCGAAAACAGCAAACTGCAAGTGATGATCCGGTTCAGTGTTCACACAGCCCAGAGAAATTGTGGCAATTTTTCAAGTGTCGTACCTTATCTATCTCTTTGAGGGGTAGGTGGATCAGGTTCCTTGCACCGTGGAGGTGCTATGGCTGGATCGTGACCGCTGCCCGAGGGCATCATCATAGACCTCAAGAGCAAAGCTTGAGAGGTATATAATGTCATATCACTGAGATGGAAGCATCCACCTTGTTGAGTATAGTTCCCCATGCATTATTTTGTGTGGTATATGTTTTAATTAAATTTACCTTCTTTATAATTTTATCTTGAACTCATTTGTTTTTCATCTTTTAACAAAACAGTTTGCTTGGGGTGTTTTCAGTCATGCTGATGTCTTTGTTATGAGGAATCTACAGTGCAGGCAAGCATGAGGAATGTTAATAGTTCTGGGATTTCTTTCACCACTCGCTCTACTTCCAAGTGCTATTATTGAGTAGCTCATATTGAGTCATTCAATAATAGGCGTTCATATAGGGTGTTACCATGACATACGGTAGCTACTGTGGTACAACAGCATCTGACAGCGTATGGATTTCCATACACAATGACACTGAACCATATACTACAGTATATTGAGAATGTCATGTTTACAACTAGAAAACTGTTTATAACCACAGTATAGCTGATACTGAGAGTTGGTCACTAGGCTTACATAATTATTTTGACTTTAATACCAATGGTAAACAGCAACTCGAATCCTTTGAATTTGTTGTGTGATTTTTATTGAAAACTGCTTCTTTTGAGCAACAAACAGTATCAAATTTTGAAGAAAGAAAACTCCTAAAAAATTAATTACTTGCAATTGTGATTTATACTTCTGTTGCTATTAGCAAATATATCCATCATAACCCTGGTCATTTGATTAGAGAAGAAATTGATACTAAGCTGAGGTAAAGGATACCTAAAGATGGTTTATGTAAATGTTAATAGTTTATCTGCAACATTTAGTGATGTTTCAGCATGGTACAGTGTAGCAACCTGGATATTATTGACCTTTTGGAGAACTGGCTTTCATAGAAAATTGCTGACTCAATCATCACTCTTAACCCATATAAATTGGATCAGGAAGACAAAGTAAGGCAGTGATCTCCTAATTTAATTTTAAGAGTCATCTTCTTGCCAGCAAAACAGAGATGAAGCATACAAGATCCAAATGTGAATTTTTGGCCATTAATATGAGCTTTGAATTAGTAAAAAAATTATTGATGACACCTAAATCTCACCAAAATGTGTTGACATACACTAGTTTTGGACGTTTGACAGGAATATTATTAACAATTGAATAAGAGTTTTGCAAAAATAATCTTGGATGAGTTTAACAATATTTATATTGGTAAGGAGTAAGGACAACTATAGGTTTAGGGACAAAAAGTTAGTTTCTACTTAAACCAGGGTATTGAAGAATCCACTTGTCTAATAATAAGAAAGGTACAGGAGCACTGTTGGACTGGGTGCTTGCTAGTCACAAGGACAGAATGCATTATGTTTAATGAAAATTTTCCTGACTTCTTGAGTGATCATTTACCAGTTAAGTGCTTTTCAGCAGTTAAACATAAGAAACCAAAACCTTTCACTCATGTTTTTAAGAAACCTGATAATGATTATTTTTAAATAACAGTTATCGCTAATTTATTGGTTGCTAATTGACCTGGCTTTTGATAATTTCTCATCTGAGTTTCTGATAATCCACGACTTATGTGTACCTTTAAGAAAATTTCAAATAAAGAGAGATTTTCAAAATTTAGTAACCCAAGACTTGGTGGCTAAGATGCTTCAGATGGACTCAATGTGGGAAATGTACAGTATAAGGAAAATTGTAAAAGTATTTATTGTTTCTATACTCACAATATTTTAGACAACTTCAGGCTAAGGCTAAGCAAAAATAAGGCTGAATATTACAAGTCTAAGCAAATGAGTATTTGGTCTGACTCAAGACATGTTTGTGATAACATGAATGCATTACTTGAAAGATCTTTGAACACCTCATCCAACCAAATGGATAAAATGAGAGAGGTCACTCAGAACCCCAAATTTAATTCAGGCATTAAAGAACTTTTTTTCAATGTGGAAATTTTTTGCCCAGAGTTAATCATGAAATTCAGAACACCAGTGTTAAAAACATATTTGGCAAAAACAATAAATTGTACTGTAAGGCAATTAGTAGTTCTGAAACAATGAAATATTTAAGCAGACTTACAAATGTCATTAGAACTGGTAGCAATGGATTCAACCTTAAACTATTGTACATCAAACTTGTTTAATTTTTCCCTCATCTACCAAGTTTACACAAAATAAAAAATAACAGGCTAGTGTGGTTTCTGTGTTTAAAGTGGGGAACCTTGCTCAAACTTGTAATTATTGACCAGTCTCTGTACTACAGTGCTTCCACTCTCCAAGGGCCTTGAAAGGATAATTAGTGATCAGTTTGTTTCCTGTCTAGAGAAACATAACATTCAAGGTAGTGAGTAACATGGATTTAGGAAAGACCACAGTACCACTACAGCTCTTACTGAACTAACAGAATTCCTTCACTGGGCATTGGACAGCGTAGTGTGCACAGGAGCAGTCTATATTGACTTCACAATAACATATGATCGTGTCAGTCACTAAGTATTATTAAAAAAAAAAAATTTAAAGGACCTTGAGCTCTCCTTGGACAGTCTTGGGTGATTCACAAGTTATCTTTGTGGTCATACCCAAATAGTAAAAATATTTTTTTTAATCCAAAAGCTCTGAAAAATAATGATTCCCAATGGATCAATACTGGGACCCTCATTAGTTTTTGAATGGGCTACTGTACTTGATGCATGTAAGAACATCAAGGTCCTACTATATGCCAATGATGTGCTGCTGTTCAGAAAACAAATGAATCATAATGCTCTACAGGATACTTTTGATTTTAATATGGTTCAAAACGGGTTCTCCCAAAAGACATTACTAAATGCAAAACAGATCTAGGAGTGTTGAAAGTAAGCTACAGCACATTTCAGAATGGTAAATCAATAACGTAATGGTGATCAGAAAGAGAAACTTGACTGCTTTAGATACAAAACTTAAGACAGTCATACTAGTGGAGCATAAATAGGTAATTTATTTATCCTAATGTGATCTGTAGAAAAAAAAAAAAAAAAAAACACACATCCCCAGTGCTTTCAGGCAAAAAAGCCTCTTACTCATTGCTTTAGATATTTGAGACATTATATGGACAATGCTGTGTCATTTGCTGACCATAGTAATGACTTAGAAAAAATTATTAATGTACATCTAGAGTTTTAATTTAAAAATCAGTCAAACTGCATACAGGAGACATACACATTATTGGACTCTAATTTTATCTATAGCGGATTATGGAAGTCATTTATTTCAGGGTAAATGGCAGTGCACTGACTTGATTAAGATATCCCTGAATATGGCTTCTCATTTTTTTTTTGTTTTTTTGTTTAAAACAGGGCTAACATTGTTGAGAGATATACTTCTAAACAGGTTAGCTGACATTTAATTTAAGAGAGAAATATTACTGTGGATTAGTGTGTAAACATGTTTAGAAGAGCATGCTCCTCAGGAATATTAGCAATGTGAGAATTCTCACATAATGTGCATAATATTATTTAGTTGTTTTTTTTAACCAGGTATAGCACACTAAGCTGAAAGCTTTTTTTACAGAAGCAACCTGGGAGCACAAGGAGATTAAGTGACTTGCTCAGGGTCACACAGTATGCAAGTGGAAGCTGTGGGATTCAAACCCAGGTCTGGTCTGCTGGATGTCACCAGATTTGCAGCTCAGAGCCTTAGCCCACTGCGCTATACTGCCTCCTGAATATTAATACAGTGTATGTTGGAATATTGTAATACATTAAAAATCATCTCTCTTGAAATGCTGTTAACTTGCATCAGGCATGTCATTCTATGTTGATATGCTACAGTAACTACGTAGCTACTGCAGCATAACACAGAACTGCTGCACGCTACTCTCCTTGCAACCATTTGCACTGTCTCAGCATCTGTCAGTTGGCACTAGTCAGTTTCAACCAAAAATCAGCAGCTGACAGCAATTGCCATGACAGCAAAAGCATGGCTGCCTCAGTTTTTTTCAAAAGTCTTGTCCGATCAGGAAAAATTCATACTTCTGATCCCTGCTGAATCGTAAGTAAAAAAGTTTTCAAGTTTCAAATGTTGTTCTCCGTTTCTTATTACTGCAGTGCTGTGGTGAGTGTGGGGCTCGATTTTGTCTCTGCTTGCGCTTGATGTGGGGATTGGGTTCAGTTTTGTCCATGCTTGTATTGGGTGGCATCCCATACTATAAAAGATAATGGATACTGTCCCTATCATTAACAAGCATGCCACTGCATTTCGAGATTGTCCCTGATGACAGAACCTCTTGAGCTTCACTCTCAAGGTTCTTAATGTCACTGGGGCACCCTCTTGATGCAACAACATGCTTGTTAACAATGGGGAGGTATTCATTATCCTCTATGTTATGGTTTCTCAGAGAATGTCACCCCTTTAAAGCATGCTGTATTTATCGACTATACTAAACAAAATGTTAATTAAAATGGGTGATTGTGTTACTTATACTGTGTTTGGGAATACTCCAGACAATCTTATTTTATGCCAATGTATGTCAATCTACAATAGATCTTAATGTCATCCTTTTTATTATAGGACATTGTTGTTCACACAGAAAATTTTCATGTAACTTGACGGTTACCTTTGAAAATTAGTTTTTCTTAGTAGGCCTACCAGAATATAAATTCATAAATGTATAATAATAATAATAATCATAATCATAATCATTTTCATCTCCTTGTGTGCGGGATGCTATTCCATGTTTGAGTCCCTTTCTCACCCTGACTGAACTTCCCCTTTCATAAAGTATTTCTCATACCTTGCATGACATTTCTACATAACTCTGACTCTGGAAATGTAAAGATTGTCTCAGACTACAGATGTTGCTGGTTTTGTCTTGTCCTATAGGATTCAGGTGAAAGGGTGCCATGGCCATCATCATTTTCTTCTTCAACCTCTTGCTCCATCATGCTCCATAGATACATACATAGATAAAAAATACTGGGGAGCAATTTAAACAAGGAAAGGGGAGTGCGCAGCTAGGAGTAGTCCAGAGAAAATGACTGGTGGAACTTACCTAACTCACACTCCCCCACAGCTGGGGCAAAGGACTCTGGGGGGGGAGGAAATGGAGAAAGGAGGGAGGTGGAAAGGGTTGCTAGCAAATGCCAGGAGTCTTGGAAATAAGATGGTGGACCTGCAGGAGGTGGTGGCGGCAGATGATCTGGACCTTATTGCAGTCACGGAGACCTGGTGGACTGACAACCACAGTTGGGAGGTGGAAATACCAGGGTATGGACTCTAAAGGAAGGACAGGACAGGAAGAAGGGGAGGGGTTGCCCTGTATGTAAAAGAAGGGATTTGGGCAATGGTGAGTGGGGGTAGAGATGGATCAGTTGAGACCCTATGGGCCACTTTAAGCAGAACGGGGGAGGCAGTGAGGGTAGGGGTGGTCTACAGACCATCAAATCAAGGGGAGGAAGTGAATGGAGAGATCATTGGGGAAATACAGGAGATGGCCAGGAAAGGGGAAATCGTGGTGGTGAGCGACCAGAATCTACCAGACGTGGATTGGAAAATCATGGCAGTATCCACAGAAAGGAACAGGGAGCTGTTGTAAGTCATGCAGGAATTATTCAGTCACCAGCTAGTCACAGAACATACTTGGGGGGCATACTAGATCTGGTTATAACAAATGGGGAATGAGTCGAGGAGGTGGAGGTTGGGGAAAATTTGGGCGGCAGTGACCATAGGATGGGAGGCTTTAAAATTAGAAAGGGGCCAGTTAAGAAGAATCTCTACCACTAAGGGGCAAGACTTTGGAAGGACAGATTACAGGAGGATGAGAGAAATTGTGCAGAAGGAGCTAGAAAGAAAGGAGAACTAGGATGACATAGAGGAACTGTGAGGGGAAATTAAAGGAGGAATATTGAAGGCAACAGAACTATGTGGTTAAGTCCAGAAGACGTCCTGGGGTGAAATGGAGTGCTGAACAGGGTTCTCCTTGTTTGGTCTCCATACCCAAGGGCACCACCTTTGTAAATGGTGGGCAGGTGGTTGGGGCATCCCAGGAGTCCTATCCAACCCGGGCGGTGCTTTGCAATGCCAGATCCATTGTGAACAAGTCTGACATTATAGCGGACTTGGTGAGCACTGCGGACCTGACTTGCATCACCGAAATCTGGCTGGACAGTAATGCTGGCCCAGTTGTTGAGGCCGCAGTTCCAGCCGGGTATTCGGTGATACAAGCCCAAGACTGGATCAGCAGGGTGGGGTTGAGTCTGTTTCAAGACCAAATTGGATCTCACCAGTGTTCCAGTGGAGGATACCAGATCCTTTGAATGTGTTGTAGTGGCAGGTGGGGGCTATAGGATAGCACTTGTTTATCGTCCACCCAGTGACGAGAGGCTATTCCTTAAGGAAGTGGCGGACTTAGTCATCGACCTGGTATTTGAGTCACCCAGGTTGATGGTGCTGGGTGACTTTAATACCTGGATCGACGACAAACTCTCGCAATTTGGTCAGCACTTCCTCCAATTGATGTGTTCATTGGGCCTCACACAGGTGGTTACCTCTGCCACTCATAAACATGGCCATTCACTGGATCTGGTCTTCCTGCTGGGGATGGAAGCCTCCGATGTGGGGGTTGGAACCTGTCAGTTGGTCTGACCATCACACTGTGAGATTCAATTTTTGCACCCCCCTTCGTAGGCCTACCCCTGTGGAGATCGTCAAGTACCACCCTTTACGGGATGTTACTCCTGAAGGCCTAACTGCGGTTCTTGACCTATCAGAACTTCCTGGGCCGAGCTCTAATCCTGAAGAGCTGGTGCTAGCCTATAATAAGGCTGTCACCATTGCTTTGGATTTAATTGCTCCCACCCGTGTGCGCCCTCTCTCTCCCTTCACCCTCGATCCCCTTGGTTTGATCGGGTTCTGAGGGAGATGCAGTGACTAGGACGCAGGTTGGAGAGATGCTGGTGAAAATCCGGCTTAGATGCCGACCATCTTAGACTCCTAGAGCATTACAAACTATCAATCAGCAATTTCTCATAAGAAGGCAGTATTCCTGTCCAGAGAAATTGCTGCTGCACAGAATTGACCAGCCCAGCTCTTTCGAACTGTGGACAGGCTGTGCAACCCAGCCTGTCTGCAGGTTCATCGAGCCTTTTCACAAATACAATGTGAGGAGCTTGCTCGATTCTTTGCAGATAAGGTGGCTGACATCAGGGCCGAGACTCGCACAGCACTGCCATGGAGTTGCTGTGGTCCGCCTGTGGTTTCAAGTACCCCGTTCACCTGGAGTTCCTTCAAAAGGCCGGAAATCAATGGATGTTATGAGGATTGTCCAGGGTATGCATACCACACGCTGTAGTGTAGACCTGGGTCCCACTGGCCCGATTATGGGTTGTGCTGAGGCTATCATTCTGGTTCTAGCTAGGATAGTCTGGTGCTCCTTAGACTCTGGTGAATATACCCACTCCCTGAAGGAGGCGGTGGTGACACCAGTTTTGAAAAAGGCTTCTCTGGACCCAGACTCCCTAGCCAACTACAGACCTATCTTGAACCTCCCCTTTGTGGGGAAGGTAATCAAGAAAGTGGTGGCAGCCCAGTTGGGCATCCATTTATCCATTCATACATCTATGACCCTCTTCAATCAGGTTTTCAAAAGAGACATAGCACTGAGACTGCGCTGGTTCGGGTGCTCAATGATCTCCTGATGGCGAGAGACCAGAAAAAATGGTCCATTTTGGTCCTTCTGGATTTGTCAGCAGCATTTGACACCGTAGACCATGGGGTGCTGCTCGAGCGCCTGAGATACATTTGTGGGTTGACGGGTTTGGATCACAGATGGTTTACTTCCTTCCTCACAGGTAGAACTCAGAGGGTTGTATCAGGAATATTTTCCTCTGATCCTACTGCTCTGTCCTGTGGGGTGCCTCAGGACTCTGTGCTGTCCCCCATGTTGTTTGCGGTGTACATGCTCCCCCTCTGAGACATTGTAAGACGATATAGGCTGGAGTTTCATTGTTATGCCGATGATATTCAGCTCTATCTGTTTTTTGCACCTGACCAGAATAGAGCACTCTCAGTGTTTAACAACTGTCTCAGCGAGATCCAGGGTTGGATGAGGTCCAGCTGGTTGAAGTTGAACTCTGGGAAAATGGAGGTGATGGTCGTGGATCCTGGCCACCGGATTGAGGGGTCGGGACAAATCAAACCTCAGGTTTATTTCTGGGGGATGTGGAGCTCCTTACCTCTGAACGGGTGCAAGACCTGGGGGTGATCCTTGACGATCAGCTGACATTACATGCGCAAGTGTCGGCGGTTGTTAAGGTATCCTTTACCATCTTAGGAACATCGCTAGGATCAAGCACCTTGTTCCATCTGGCGACCTGCCTACATTGACCCACGCCTTTGTGACCTCTCGTTTGGACTACTGCCACTCCTTCTACTTTGGGCTTCCTGAGGTTGATACCCGCCGCTTGCAGCCAGTGCAGAACTCAGCGGCCCGGTTGTTAATAGGGACCTCACGTTCTTCCCATATTACACCGGTGCTGCGGGATCTACACTGGCTGCCGGTTCAGTGGCGGATCACCTTTAAAGTCGGATTACTGACATATCAAGCCCTACACAGTTTGGGCCCTGATTACCTGAAAGATCTTCTGGTGCCTTACGTTCTGATGTGATCTCTCTGCTCAGCCAATGAGGGGTTGCTAGAGATTCCGAGGGTAGTTTTAAAATCTACCTGCACCCGCGCTTTTAGTTTTGTGGCGCCGACCCTCTGGAATTCTCTACCACGTTGGATTAGAGAGTGCATGACGGTGGAGGGGTTTTAAAAAAGGCCTAAAATCCTTTTTATGGAAAAAGGCATTTGGTGAGGATATAGATTTTAACTAAACGCTGTATATTTTAGCTTGGATTTTAATTTATTTATGATGTTTTATGATTGTTATTGTGTAATGCGCCTTGATTTAAGAAAGGCGCAAAAGAAATAAAGTTGTTTATTATTATGTGTTAGGATGGCGAGCAAAAATAAAAGGGGAAGAAAACCACTTTGGTTCATAAAAGAAGTGAGGGAAGCAGTTAGGGAGAAAAGGAGGGCGTTCAGGGCATATAAAGCCTCTTAGAAGGAGACAGGGAGGTATACAAGGAAAAACAGAGAAACAGAAAATAATCAGAAGGGCGACGGCGGATATAGAGAAGAACATAGTGAGGGAGGCAAAAAGGGGGGGATAAGTTTTTCAGATATGTCAGTGACAGAAGGAAGGGGAAGAAGGGGATTATAAGGCTCAAGGAGGAACGGGGCACTGGTAGAGGGGTATATAGAAAAGGCTAACGTTCTGAATGACTACTTCATGTCAGTCTTCACAGTGGTGGGGGGGAAGGGCCAGAGCTGAAAAGCAGAAAAGCAGGGGAGGGGAGGGCAGGGAAATGGACTCAAGTCCATTCATGGCAGACAGGATATTGGTAGAGCTAAGGAAACTGCAGAAGGATAACGCGATGGACCCGGATAGGATTCACCTGAGGGTTCTCAAAGAGCTAAAGCAGGAGTTGGCAGCATCGCTCATGAGTTTATTTAATCCATCAGTGGCCAAGGGAAGGGTTCCTAGGAACTGGAAAAGGGCTGAGGTGGTGCCATTGCATAAACGGGAAGGAAGAGAGGAACCGTGAAATGACCACCCAGTTAGCCTTACCACTGTTGTAGATAAGCTAATGGAGACACTTATTAAGGAATGGCTGATAAAACATCTGGAGGTGGAGGGCCTTCTGGATGTCAACCATCATGGATTCACAGGTGGAAGGTCCTGCCAGACCAACCTGATAGAATTCTTCGACAGAGTTACAGAGATATAGCAACAGGGCAGGGCAGTGGATGTGGCCTACCTTGACTTCAAGAAGGCCTTTGACACCATCCCACACAGGAGGCTGGTAGGCAGAGTGGGGAGCAAGCTCAGAAATTAGGTAGAAAATTGGTTTGAGGGGAGGACACAGAGGGTTATGGTAAATGGGGTGCAGTCAAAGGAGGAAAGGGTGATTAGTGGGGTTTCCCAGGGGTCAGTGCTGGGACCCATACTTTTCAACATTTACACTGGAGACATTACAGAGGAGCTACATAGGATGGTGTCTCTGTTTGGCAACATGAAGATCTGTAATAGGGTTGTTATGATGGGGGGGGTGGAGAGTACGACAGAGGATCTGTCAAGGTTAACTGAGTGGTCAGAAAGGTGGCAGCTGCAATTCAATATAATAAAATGCAGAATTATGCATATAGGGCATAAAAACCCAAAGGCAGAATACTGGCTTGGGGGGTAGAAATGGGAGTAACAGATCAGGAAAGGGATTTGGGGATCGCTATTTCAGACAGCCTGAAAGTTCAGAGTCAATGCAACAGGGCAGCGGGGAAAGCACTCAGAATGTTGGCATGCACAGGGAGGGGCTTTTCGAGCAAGAGAAGGGAGGTGATCATGCCACTATACAAAACCGTGGTCAGACCACACCTGGAATATGGGGTTCAGTTCTGGAGGCCATACTTTCAAGGGGACAAGGACAGACTGGAGAAGGTCTAGAGAAGGTCAGCCAAAATGGTGAATGGGCTGCAGGGGAAGTCATATGAGGAAAGACTGGGTGAACTGAGCCTGTACACATTGGGGGGGGATATGGTGGAAACATTCAAGTACTTGAAAGGCATAAACAGGGTGAGGGTTAACAACAACTTCAGACTGAGTGAGAACAAGTACACTAGGGGACATGCATTAAAACTGGAGGGGGCAAATTTAGAGGCGACATCAGGGGGACATTTTTACTGAGAGGGTGGTGGGGCCATGGAACAGACTGCCAGATGGGTGGTGGGGTTTGACTCAGTGGACAAATTTAAAAGTGCTTAGGATGCATACATGGGACTAACCAACAATGGGCAGACTGAGAATGGAGGGCGGAGGTCTGCCTAGAGGGGGGTGACTTGGTCAGACTAGATGGGCAATGGGGTATTTTTCTGCTGACAAATTTCTATGTTTCTATGCTCCAGGTCTTTTCTTGTTTATGTCGGTCCCTACTAATATCTCCTTCATCCTTCTTGTTATTTCTGGAATTACTAAGCATTGTTCTGGCAAAGTTATCTGGAACAGAGATCTGGGATTTTTTTCCCCCCCAGAGGATCCTTAGTACCATGATCACTGTCTGCTGACAAATCAGTCAGCCTCCTCTTGACTGCATTTCCATACTCGAATATAGGACTCTTCTTCTCATACTGTACCTTGATGTGGTCCCCAAGTGAGAGCCATCCTTTTAACAGCTAAACTTCTCCATACAGAATATACACTACAGATCTCGTAGGCATTTTAGAAACTCAAAACCCTGACCATAGATTGCACTATTTGTCATTGTTTGCCCTGAGGCACTCTTGGGGTCCCTGATCCCCATTCCACTTGTCCCCTTCAGTCTCCCTCCCTCCCTTACCTGCTCTGACACTTTTCAGTCTCTTTCTGGCCAGTCCAACATTTCTCTATCTTCCTTTCCTTAACTGCAGTTGTTCATAGATGTTCTTTCTGCTATATACCCTGGATCTGTAGCTCAGTCTCTTTCCTCCTCCACATCCTCCTCCACATCTCTATTCATTTTCTGCCCTGCCCACTGCTCAGCCTGTTGCACAGTGATGGCAAGTGGGTTAACTTTCTAAGTATCATGACAAGTTATTTATTTTCTGTGGCTTATTTTATGTGCTGGTCTGATGACAGGAGTAGCTTTTATTTGTGCAGGGCTACTACAGGCAGTGTGGAGACTGTAGCAGGCACCCCAGCATGCAACTAGTTTGCTTCTTTCTTTGGGTGTTTTGTTTTGCTAGATACATTTTTGATTATTTCTTAATTTAAACTGATGACTAGCACACCTAACTAAATTAAAATAACTTGTGAAACTGTTTACTTTCTGTAATGGATGAAGAAAGAGTCATTAACATTAACCCCTGGCATATACCTTCGTAAAGAAAAACAATGGCTATGGTTTTGTACTGTACTCACAAAAACATGTCTTCACAAAAATAGTATGGCACCCTGCCAACCCATTGGGCTAGTAGCATAGTATACAAGTTATGCACCACTTATAATGAGCACTTGTTCAGATTTGGAGCCAATTAGAATGTAAGGCCTCAAAGACCCACCCCTGGTTTAGGATTCCTATCCCCACACTGGTTCAGTGTAGCCCCACAGAGCTCATGAAGCTGCCTATCCTACCCAGCACTGAACTCCTCTTTCTGTTAACAGATCAAATTGCAGTCACAAACTATTTCACACATTTTTTAGTACTCCAACTAGAAAACATTTAGGATAGGCCAGGTTATTCCCTAGTGATCTCCTCTCCCCGTGACTAAATCATCAATAACTGCGTAATCGTTAAGTAGAAAGAGTCTTTCTCAATGCTGTAGAGTTGTAAAGGATTATTTTGTTTAAACTGTGATTTGATTCTTCTCTCATATCCCGAAGTTGTTTGGTTTGTTAGTTCAGTCTGTGAACTGTCAATCAAAGTTGCTGATTTCAGCCTGGAGTTTGATTTGTGCCATAAAAGGTCAACTGGGTCACGAGTCTTATCCTTAAGAGATCCTTATGGACTCCCTAACAGAGAGGAGGTGTACATGTTGTTGACACTGTGCCATGCTACAATACAAAGTTTACACGTAGCTGATATGTGTTCTTCAGTTGTTGCCAGCTATAAATTGCTACCAGCTATTTTAAAAATGCTTTAAAAACGGATTTTATTTCTTACCTGTGTTTGTTCATATTGTTACAGATTTACAAACAGAATCCCATTCAATGTCTTTTAAAATAAACGTTATTGTTCTTTAAAAATTAATAATCCCAATTATCATTGAATGTCAGCAACATGTAAACCACACAGACATAAAACAGTTTACACGTAGTTGACATTTACTAACAACTGTGATTAATGGTGTATTTTAAAAAAGTAAAGCAAACATGCAAAACAAACAGAGTCCACTTGAATGCCTATATCTATAGTAATATAAAAAGTGAAAAATGGAGCTTGTTTTCAAAGTTTTTTATTTTTATATAAACTCTGTACTTTCTGTAATAAGCATCAGTTACATGTAAACCCTAGAGTGTAGCATAGTGTAGTGTTACCTATACATAATGACTTTCATAAACTGCCACTTTCCCTGTCCCTTCTGAAGAAGACATGGTCTGGGACATTTAGATCCCAGCTGTTATTCTTGCCATGTCATGTTTCTTACTTGTGAGTTATGTTCCTCCCACTCACACTTGAAGATAATCTACATAGTACTTGTCAGGCCATTGTATATCACATAATACATGTGTGTCTGTATGTATGTATATGTATATGTATGTAATATATATCTCTAGATATCTAGATATATATCTATGTGTGTATATATATTTTACTAGCATGAGTGCACCACTATGTTAAGGTTGAGTTACTGTTTGTTTCAAAACCCGGATTTTTGACAGCTTAGAACTCAAGCATCTTAGGACCAAGGTTTTTAAAAACTGACACACACACTTGCTCTGTCCTAAGGGTTGGTTAAGTGCATGCTATTTGTCAAAACAGTAAATTAAGTAGTTTTGGTGCTGCTGTAAAATGCCAAACAAAAAAGAATAAGATTTGCCCAAATTAAGACTTTCTTGAGCATGGATAATGAAAAATAATATTTTTAAACCTGAAACATGTAAGATTCATTACATATTGGCCCATGATAGGGCCTTTGTTTTGTTTCCCTATGAAAAAGGACCGCATTTTAAAGTGTCTGTGTGTCTTTAGATCATGGAGCATGCAGATGCATGAACAAAACAAAAACTTGAGAAAAAAATATATGAAAGAAGACAGCAATTTTATTCACTGATGATGGACTTCCAGTCATGATGTTATCACCTAGTCCGCCTTAATCACAGACAGCAAGGTTTGCTAATGATTCAGTGATTTAAACCAGAACAGGCAGTTGCAAGTTTGCAGTGAAATAAACTTTATGTTGAATTTTCTGCTCTGCACCATGGTAACAGCCTTACGGGTTTTTTTTTTTTGGGGGGGGGGAACATAAGGCTAGCTCCTGGAGGGGGGCCCTACTAGTCAAAACTATATATCACACCTTATTTGCAGTTCTCTGCCCAGACCACTGATGTCTCCATTGTGCCATTTTGAAAAGTTGTGCCAACTCTCCCTACCTCCTCCTTCAGGAACTGTATCAGCTTCAGCTGCCCTTCTAGCATACTTTTTGGTGCCCAACTGCATTCATTCCAGACCTGTTCCAGTCCCTCTAGGACTCCATGGCGTGCCTCCACATTGTGGGGCCAAGATGGATGGTGGTACCATACAGTGTATGCTAACCCTTTGAGAACAACCTATACCAGAGCAACTAAATAGAGGGTTGGTGGACAGGGTAGGCAGTTAAGGTTGGGTGGAATGTCAGCATCATCATGTGCACATCTATTTGTCCCTCCCCCACAAAGTCGACAGACTCCTTGCAACTATAAGAGGCAATGCCAACACTGTGTGGTAACCCACAGCATCTACAGCACTGCCACCTGTCCTCCCTAGGTGTTTCTGCAAGAGTGGCTACAAAAACACTCCTTTTCCAGGTGAAGAAGGAAACAGTAAGACCCAACATGGTGTTGGACATCAGTGAATACCTTTAAACCCAGGGGTATTATGAGGCTAGGCAACACACTGGAAGTGTAGGTATCACCAGTATCCTACACCCCGAAGGGCCTTAGTGCACTTAGAAAATGGGTTGAGCAAAGTTGAAAAAAATAATCTCTAAAAAGCAAAAGAAAAAAAAAAGAAAAAAAATACAATAAAATATTGCTTAGAAAATGTAAATAGTCCCTCCACAGATTGTTTCTACCTGTCGGTCTTTGCATCTGCAGGAATTTAAAATTCTGCAAAATTCCACTGACATATGCTCACACAGACACACACAGGCCTCATATGGAACCAGAGACTCAATTTTATCTGGGGCAGATCATGAGTAGAAAGAACACTCAATTATTTATGATTTCTTAATTTAAAGGAGTTTTATTTTTATTGCCTAACTGAAGTGTTTTCATTTAAGAGTAAGGGTAGCATCCATGTTGCGATGGAACTCAAGAATGAGTGAAGTGACTTACGAATTCTGTATGCGAGTTCTCCAAATTCCGCACCACATATAGGACCTTCTTCTTTACAGGGGGGTATTGAAACAAACATATGCCAGTAGAATGGTTACATCCTTTCAGAGTACAGTATTTAGCATGCCCATTTTCTAAAGCCCAGTAGCTCTTCATGTCCTGGGCTTGGAGCATGAATCAGGGTAACTAGATGCCAAACCAGTCCTCCACCACTCAGGACTACTAAGCTAGCTCTTTTTCTCTTTTTAAATTAAAAGGAGAATAGCAAAACTTCTGTTTGAAAGGAAAGGGAACGTTTAGGAAAAAGCACATTTGTTCTATGAAACTAAATGGTAAAATAAAAAAACATTAAGTAATATATGTCCCAATAGTTTCCAAATAAAGAAAAAAAAAAAAAAAAAATGAAGCATCTCATTATACGCCAAAAGTGAAATAACATGCCACAACAAGACTGCTTTATCTCTAATGTGGATGATCAAACATTAAAAATTAGCCATATTTTCAAAGGGAGGGGCAAGGCTTGCATCCAGTCCTGTCCCTCAACACTTAGCTCCTGCCATTTATACCATTCCCTTTTGCTGCAGCTGCATCGGATTGTACAAGCTTGGGCACAGCTGTGACAGTTCTCCTGCGTTATAGCAGCTTGTGCCAAATCTCTGGCGCAAGCCCCATAAACAACGGCCCCCAATACTGATGCAAGCTGGACCACAAAAAGTTGGTCTAACTAGCATCAATTGCCAAATGGGATGGGAAATCCCATTAGATTGCTGCAATCCTGGCACACCTGGGGTTTGCAGCAATTCCGCGGTTCTAAAAATCAGGCCCAAAACTTCAAAAACTGACTTTGTGAATCTCTTTTGCTCTGTTGTATGTAAGCAATACGCATTAAATAATGAAAAAGAGATGGGTCGCCGCAACAAGCTGGGTGAAAAAACTAACAAATATAGTGTATGTTAAAAGAAACTATTGGTTTTAAGTAATCTGTACTTACAAGCTCTCATTTGCACACTTAATAATAGAGTAGTAACTTTAAATTATTTGCAACCCTCCCCCCCAAGTGACCCACATTTGATGGGTCTGACCCAAAAAATCACTAACAAACCCGCTCACCTGTACAGTCCCTGGCAGACCTACTAAATCCAGAGCTATGCCTCTACGTCTGTGCAGAATGAGTGTCTTAATGAGCACAGCACTCATTCCTGGCCTTGCCACTCAGAGTGCACAGCTGCGGAATGTCTGATGCATGTGTGGACCATTTTTAGCAGGCAGAAGATGAGGACCAGAGCGCTTTCTAAGCAGTAGCATGTTGTAGTTGGAAAATAGATTTTTTTTAAGTTTAAACTGACTGGAAATTCATCGCTGCAATGTCAGACCTCAAGGAGTCATTCAGGATAAACAAGGTTGGGGGCTTCAATGGTATGGAGGATCAGCAGGTCATGGAGGAGCAGCCTGGGGTGTCGGGCATTGTTGCCAAGAGGAGGAAGCATTCGTGCACTGTCTTTCAGTGGGAGTGGTTCAAGTTGTGGCCATGTGTACAGCCAGTCAAAGGGAACTCTGCAAAAGACTGGTGTTCGGAAAGGCCCAATCAGCAAATTGTTGTATTCTCTGATTATTTATTTATCTGAGAAGGTTTCACCAGGAAACACAACATGAGCTGCAAGCAGCTTGTTTCCAGAAGCGTCCGGAGGAGAGGGGTTACAAAGTTGGGAGAGCAAGCAGAACAAAAATCTGGCAATATACAACCAAGTAAATAAATCAGGCAATATACAACCAGGTAAATAAATCAGGCAATATACAACCAGCTAAGTATACGGGCAGATATACAAAAAGTGCACACACAGAACAGTGTATCACTATACTTGACAGATAGCCGAGGCATACAGGACAATTACCTATTCCATACAGGCATCAAGGCACAAACATAACTAGGAAGGCATAGACTAGCTGCAGGAATACACATTAAATTGCTACAGGGGACAGACTGGGTATAGGGGAGAGAAATGCTTAGGTATACTAGTTAGAAGACTTAAAGGTGATGGGGATGGTTGTGGGGGAAGGCATAGATACTGGGAACCCTACGACGGGATAAGGGCCAGGCAAAGGAGTTGGGGGGAGGGGTAAGGAGACAACCTGGGAACCACCCCCCCTTCAGATGTTGAGAATCCCATGGGGGGGGGTGAGGACCTAGAAAGAGAGGTTAAGTGACTGGACTTTTAAAAGGGCACTAAAACAGTGTGTTATGGCTACAAGCCATTTAACATATTGATTCTCTTATCTAACTGCACTCAGTCTAGTAGCCAACACACATGATCTCTTTCTTTGGGTGACTTTACTAGAGGAGCAGGAGTTAACTACACTGATTTGGGAGTGGGGCATAATCGAGCTTGTAAAAACCCCTAACTTTAAAAACAGAAGTCTAATGGAGCAAACCATTGAGGCTTGAGTCTGATGTGGGGGTTCAGTGAGGCTTCTGACCAGTTTTACAGCCTAGGACTGGAGCAAAGGAAAGTCAAGGCTGGGGGGGCGCTACTAGAGATGTGGTGGGGGCAGTGCAGTGCAAAGGCTTTAGATCACATTAATCATTTTCCAAGTAGCCCTCATGCAACCCCTTCCTCCCGGCTCAGCACCCCCCCCAATCGGCCACAGTGACCAGCATTCCAGTTGATGAAACCTGAGATCTATGTATTTGTTATAAGATTTAACTTGTCCTGAGCTGTCTAAGGAATGTTTTTGACTATACTTTACTGTATAGAATGTGTTTGCTCTATTTGGCGAAATTCACTCAGCAATACTTGTTCAAAATAATGCATAACATACTCAGACCAGACTGTTCATCATGGTAAATGACACCTAGCACAAATTGAACTGTACAATGCAAATCTTCCACAGCACTAACTGTACCATATGGTACAAATCACCCCCCAGAACTAACTGAATTGTACAGTACAATGCAAATTACCTCCAGCACTAACTGCACTATAGTGTATGGTAGAATGCTGTTCCTCATGGAAATTCATGCTTGGAACAGTGTTGCTGCGCTGTCTTGACTACATCATGTTTTTATGCTGCACTGAGTATGTCACTAGTGCAGCATAGCATCATCAAATGAAGTCATGCATGCCCGATGAGGGGGCCTCAGTGGTGAGTGATCACACGGATGTTACTGGCGCTGGAGCTACGCACCACAGTAAGGATTGTAATAATTGTATGGGAGACATTCTTTGCTAGGAATGAGTGCCCATACACTATAGAAAGATTGTGTATAAGCAACTCATGCACAGATAAGGCTATTTTCTGATCTTGTGGTTTCCGTGGTAACAAGACCTCTCAAGCTGCGCTCTCGAGGTCTCTTTGGCACCACAGAAACCACTCAATCAGCAAATAACTTTGTTGTGTAAGAGTGCTCATACACAACCCTGTATATACATATCAAATCACACACAGCACTAACTGCACTGTACAGTACAATGCAAATCATCCACAGCATTAACTGAACCACACAGTAAAAATCACCCACCGCACTAACTGAACTATACAGTACAAACTGCACTAAGACTAAATGAACTGTGTATTGCAAGTCAGACACAGCACTAACTGCACTGTACAGTACAATGCAAATCACCCCCAGCACTAACTGCACTGTACAGCACAAATCACCCCCAGCACTGACTGAACTGTACAGCACACGTCACACACAGCATTAACTGGACTGTACAATACAATACAATACAATACAATACAATCACCCCCAGCACTGACTGAAATGTGCAGCACAAATCACCCACCACACTAACTGAACTGTATAGTACAAACTGCACTAAGACTAAATGAACTGTGTATTGCAAATCAGACACAGCACTAACTGCACTGTACAGCACAATGCAAATCATCCCCAGCACTAACTGCACTGTACAGCACAAATCACCCCCAGCACTAACTGCACAGCACAAATCACCCAGAGCACTAACTGCACTGTACAGTACAAATCACCCCCAGCACTGACTGAACTGTACAGCACAAATCACACAGCATTAACTGCACTGTACAATACAATACAAATCACCCCCAGCACTGACTGAACTGTACAGCACAAATCACACACAACATTAACTGCACTACAGCACAAATCACCCACCGCACTCACTGCACTGTACAGTACACATCTCAGTGAATTTAAAATATGGGTCTTGTGGATTTTCCATGCTTGTTGAAGTATCAGAGTCTCGTACCTTTTGGGGACATGTTAATATTTTCAAAGATCATTAATAGTTGTTATCTATTTAAAATCATATGATAGAAACATGTCCGATATCTGTTTGATGCTGTGTCACGTAAATATTTTATAATAATCTTTCGTAATTTTGTACTTACTGTATGTGGCTAAAATACATTGTTTGCAACCATTTGCATATCAGGACAACTTTGTAAAACAGGGCTATCTAGTCCTAAAAGTTAAATCCTGTTGCAAAATAAAGGTTGTTTGTCTATCTATCTAAATCACACTAAGCACTAAATGAACTGATCATTGCAAATCAAGCACAGCATTAACTGCCCCTTACAGTAGAACTCACTCTCAGCACTAAGTGTTCATCATGATCCATAACACATTCAGCAGTAACTGCACTGTACAATACAAATCACACTCAGCACTGTTCATCATAATCCATAACACATTCAGCAGTAACTGCACTGTACAATACAAATCACACTCAGCACTGTTCATCATGATCCATAACACATTCAGCAGTAACTGCACTGTACAATGCAAATCACACTCAGCACTAAAAGTGTCCATCATGACCCATAGCACACTCAGCAGTAACTGCACAATACAATACAAATCACACTCCACACTGTTTATCATGGCCCATAACAGCTGGCCCAGTGGCATGGAGGGTTGAGGCGATGGATGCCATGCCAGTGACCTGGGTTTGGGAACGGACTTCCGCCATCAGAGGAGGAGAGGATCGAGCATCTGGAGGACTGCTCTCCTCTCTTGGGGAGGTTTGGGGTTTGTGTACCCAGCACTAACAACCTCCGGTGGAGACCAGAAGTTGTTGCAGTCAGGAACACCTGCAACTGGGACTGGGGCAGCAGCGGATGTCCTGCGGGTGAACACAGGAGCATGCTCACCATGTGCTGGATGTCATTGCATGTCTGCTCCCCTGGGGCTTAAGCAGAAATGCCCCTCTCAGTGTGTGCCATGATACTCTCGATGGGCCACTGATTGCCGGCTGAACAAAGCCTGGCATAAGTCAGGGGTGGGGGCTCAAGGGTGATGCAGTCTCTCTCCTCTCTGGACCTTCCCCCACTGGGGAGGGGCCCCTCCATGTGGGGTAAGCCATGGTCCTTCCTGCTTCGCAGTTGCAGTGGAGGCTGGCCACATGATTCTTGAGGGCTCTCATAAAGGGCTAAATTGGGGATGGCCCCCAGCCACCAAGAGAAGGACTAAAACAGAATATACAAATAAAAATAAATAAATAAAAATCATGGTCCATAATACACTCAGCAGTAACTGCACTATACAACACAAATCACACTCCGCACTAACTGTACTGTGCAGTGTAAATCTTGCACAGCACAAAATGCACTTCATGGCACAAATCACAATGAGCGCTAAGTGCACTGTACAGTGCAAATCCACACAGCAATAACTGCACTGTACAGTGCCAATCCCACACAGCAATAACAGCACCATAGAGCACAAATCACACTCGGCACTAACTGCACTGTTGAGAGCAACTCACACGTATCACTAGCTACACTGTACAGTGCAAATCATACACACAGCACAAACTGCACTATACAGTGCAAATCACACAGAAACTAAGTGCACTGTACAGTACAAACCAACATTACTATGTGCACTGTACCATACAAATCACAAACAGCACAGATTTTACTGTGCAGTACAAATCACACTCAGCAGTAAGTGCACTGTAAATACAAATCACACTCAGTACTAGGTGCACTGTATAGTACAGTCACAAGCAGCACAGACTGCACTGTACAGTACAAATCAGTCAGCATTAACTGCACTGTACAATGCAAACCACACAAAACACTAACTGCACTGTACAGTACAAATCACCCAGCATTAACTGCACTGTACAATACAAGTCACACTCAGCACTAAGGGCACTGTATAGTGCAAATCACACACAGCACACACTGTACTGAACAATACAAACCACACTCAACACTAAGCACACTGTATAGTGCAAATTACATGCAGCACAAACTGCACTGTACAGTATAAATCCTGCACAGCATTACATGCACTTTATAGTACAAATCAGACTGAGCACCAAGTGCACTGTACTAAGCAAGTCACACTCAGCACAAACTGCACTGTATAGTGCAAATCATACACAGCATAAACTGCACTGTACCATGTAAATCCTGCACATCAAGTTCTCTTTACAGTATAAAATCACTCAGCAATTTTTGCACTGCACAGAACAAATCATACTCACCGCTAATTGCACTGTACTGTGAAAATCACAAACAGCACCAACTGCACTGTACAGTGTGAATCCTGAACAGCATTAAGTGCACTCTACAGTGCAAATCACACTCAACACTAACTGCACTGTACAGTACAAACCACACTCAGCACTAAGTGCACTGCACAGTGAATATCACACTCAGCACTTAGTGCACTACACAGCACAAACCACACTTAGCATTAAGTGCAATGTACAGTGCAAATCACACACTGCTCTTGGTGCACCATACAGTATAAACCACACAGCACTAACTTCAATGCATAGTGAAACAAAACCACACTCGGCACTTAGTGCTTAGTGTGGTTTGTGCTGTGCAGTGCACTAGGTGCACATCACACTAAGCAGAAACTGCACTGTAGAGTGCAAATCCCACACAGCACAAACTGCACTGTACAGCACAAACCACTCAGCACTAACTGCACAGTGGGGAAAAAAAAAAAAAATCACACTCAGCACAAAGTGCACTGCAAAGCATAAAATCACATTCTGCACTAAGTGCACTGTACAGTGCAAATCTCACACAGCACAAACTGCACTGTACAGCACAAACCACTCAGCACTAACTGCACAGTGAAAAAATCACACTCAGCACAAAGTGCACTGCAAAGCATAAAATCACATTCTGCACTAAGTGCACTGTACAGTGCAAATCACACATAGAACAAACTGCACTGTACAGCACAAATCACTCAGCACTATGTGCACTGCACAGAGCAAATCATACTTGTCACTAACTACAATGTACAGGACAAATCACACTCAGCACTAACTGCACTTGACATTGCAAATCACACACAACACTAACTGAATACACACGAATAATTTTTACATGTACGCCTGTGTATGACGTCACTTTTTTAAACAATGTGTGCTTTAATAAAAGTTCAACACAGAAATAAGCCCAATGAATACATTTGATTTCTTTATATTTGATCTATGTAATAGCACAGTAACTTGATTGCTTAATGTTCCTGTCACACGCATGACATCGGATGTCACACACGTGAATTTTTACATGTACGCCTGTGTACGACATCACTTTTTTAAACAATGTGTGCTTTAATAAAGACCAACACAGAAACAAGCCCAGTTAATACTTTTTATTTCTTTATCTTTGATCCATGTAACAGTATAGTAACTTTTGACTGTTTAACAATGTCACCATCACATTCGTGACATCTGATGTCACATGTGTGAATAATTTTTGCATGTACAGAAAACAGCATTATTGCAATTCTAACCCACAACTGACAGTTAAGGTAAGTACTACAAATCTGTGTCTGGAAATTGTGATTTGCTTTACTTCTTTTTTTGTAGCTGCCAAATTCTGCCATGTGTTACTCTCGAGGATGTTTAAACAACACCTCAAAATGCCTTATCTCACACCCCCACAGTCATTCCCATGCTCACTATTTACAGTGCACCAACTGTGGTAACATACCCCTAAATTCCATACATGATGCACCTGAATGGAACATTCAGATGAAAAACAGCCAATATTAATGAACAGTACATTTGACAGCAAGGTAAACAGACTATTTTTTTTATTAATAAATAATAAATGAGGCAATAATGAATAGGGAGACAAGTGTGATTTATATTCTACATATTTCTTGGGCAGTACACACAAATATTCATAAGCAACTGCTTTTAAATAGAATAAAATTGTTTTTATATTGCGGATGACATGCTTGGCAACTGGAGTAACCTGCAATATGTTGCTTTACATTTTTATATATAGGAAAAATCATAAAAAAAAGAAATACAACATTTACAGATTAATTTCAATGTCTCTGTACACTTTCTTGCTGTATGTTTGGATGTCCTGTCATTGTCATGGTTTTCCAATTATGTTTTCAAAAGCAGGGTGTATGCCTGAATGTCACAACAAACAGTAAAGAAAGACATCATTTTTTTTTTTTTTTTTTTTTTTTTAAATGTTTTCATCGATTAAGGAGACAAAAACAACCAAACATTATGATATTATAAAACTTATTTATGCATATAATACTTTAAATAATCATCCACAGTACAACACAATTTGATTTACGAATTTTTTTTTCTTACACACACACACACACACACACACACACACACACACACACACACACACACACACACGCGTGTATGGACATCTAGTACCCTAACTTTATCAAAGAAAGGCCCAAATCACACTCAGCACTACATTAACTGCACTGTATGGTGCAAATTATGGTACCCCAAAAGGTTTTATCTGTAAAGCAAAGGCAAACCTTCCCTAGTGCTGCACATCATACTTTGAAGCAACAGTGGCAACGTTGAAGTTCCTTAATTCTTTGTCAGTGTCCAACCGAGTAAAAAACAAATAGCAAGTCATTCTACTATGCTCCACGCAGGAAGTAACTTACCTCAGGAAACACTGTATACACTTTAGGGATGCCAATGAAGTGTTTCTCCACTACATAAATGTATTGCAATTCACACCCTTGTGAACAAACAGAAACAGTAGACTGGTTTAAATAAACATGGACCAGTCTTTCCTGCTCTTTTCTTGAACTTAAGAAGTGTCTGTGCAGTCATAAATCAGTAGGTGTTAGTGTATGTTTTTATGGTCTCTGAGCCAGCTGAGCTTCACCTGTGATTTCCTGCTTGTTATGAAAGCATTCCTTATTGAGGACCCACTTCAGTAATCAGAACCACAATTCCAAACTCTTTGAATAGTACATGCAGGATATAAACATTCCCTGAACTGGCAGGAACGCAAAGTTGTTCCTTCTCTCATCCACAGTACTGTCATAAAATGGACTTTTCTGAAGAATTTTCAATAGTTAACTTCATTTCCTGGAGCATGTTTAGCCAAGAGATTGGGAAAACGAATGATCAACCCAGGGACCTTTACCACTATAAAACAACTAAATCTGGCAGAATGCAGGCTTAAGCAATAAGGCCTGATCAGGAGTTATGTTAATGGATTGTCAATCACTTTCTAGGGGTGTAATGTGGAACGAGACATAGCCATGTGCCGCATGCCCCTAGAAGGTGATTAACTGACTATTAACGCAACTCTGGGAATGTCTTATTGCCATTATTAAAAAAAAAAAAACTTGTTAAACAGTGTTGTACCTTGTCCAGCATGTGACTAGGCTCTACATGTATTCTAACAAAAGATTAACATAAAGCTAATAGAATGATTACAGCCGATCAGAAAGCTCTATTCCACAGAACCTTTTTTATAATTTCATTTATTTAAAAATAAAAAAGGGTTGCCTTTTGAGGTCAGATGGGAAAAGAAACCCAACTTTCAGGTTTTTTCATCATTTGTTTCTGTACTGCAGAACCCCTGTCCCTGCTGCACCACCCCAGCCCTCTCATCGACCTTTTCATAGGCTTACTGTTAACCACCACTTACCCAGGATTACACTTGGTTGTGCATGGCCTATCATGTTGGTTATGTACATACCTCTCAACCTCCTGCCTCATAAATCAGGGACAAGGTTTAAAAAAACCAGGGACAAAGGACCAAAATCAGGGACACATCTTAAAAATTAGAGATATCCACCCAGAAAGCTGGTAGAATATGGGACTTAGTGCAAAATGCATTTTCTAAAGAAGAACAAGTCTGTAACTTTAATGCTTGACTTTGTTTTGTGCTTACAGTCCCCACTGTTTAGCCATAAAAACACAAATTTTAGGAGGGACAGAGTAAAATTTTGAGACAAAATCAGGGACGTCCCTGAAAGTCAGGGACACTTGAGAGGTATGGTTATGTAGGCCTGCTGTGGGTGCTGGATTAGAATAGGGTCTCTTCCCTTTTATTTTTTCTCTGCTGGGTGCTGGAGTGCAATGATGCATGGGCATAGAAACATACAATAGATACCGATGGCAGAAAATGACCGCTTAGCCCACCTAGTCTGCGCATTTTCCCTACCTACTGTAACACCGCATACCTTACTTAGTCTCCAGCTTTATCTCCCCCACCTCTAAGGTTCCCTTATACCTATCCAATGCATTCTTGAAGCCTGTTACCATTTTTACCCCCACCACCTCTGCTGGGAGGCTGTTTGAGGCATGTACCACTCTTTCTGTGAAGTACTTCCTCACATCAGTCCTGAGCCCCCGCACCCAGCTTCATAGCATGGCCCCTTGTTTTTGAGCATCTTTTCCTCTGAAAAATGCTTCCATCTTGAACCTTATTTATACCTGTAAGGTATTTGAACATTTCTAACATAAACCCCTCTCCCTCCTTTCCTCTGGGGTGTACATATTGAGGTCCTTCAACCTTTCCTCATAGGGTTTGTGATCCAGACCCTGCACCATTTTGGTTGCTTTCCTCTGGACTGCCTCTACCCTGTCTATGTCCTTCAGGAGATGTGGTCTCCAGAACCAGACACAGTACTCTAGGCGAGATCTCACCAGTGATCTATACAGTGGTAACATCACTTCTCTCTTCTGGTGATAACCCTCCCCATGCAGCCTAGCATCCTTCTAGTTCTCCTAACTGCCTTGTCACACTGTCTGGCCAACTTTGGGTCATCAGATACAATTACCCCCAAGTCCCTTTCCTGGTTTGTGATGGCTAATACCACTCCCTCCATTTTATACTCCACCATGGTGTTTCTGTGCCTCAAGTGCATTCTTTTGCACTTTATTTGCATTGAAGCTTGGCTGCCACACCCTTGACCACTCCTCTAGCTTTTTCAGATCTCTGTTCATTTGTTCCACCCCTCCTTGAGTATGTACCTTGTTGCAGATTTTAGTGTCATCTGCAAAGAGGCATACCATCTCTTCTAGACCCTCTGCAATGTTGCTTAAAAAGACATTAAAGGGGACCGTTTCCAATACTGATCCCTGTGGCACCCCACTAGTCACCCTTCCTTCCTCAGAGTGAACTCCATTTACCACCACCTTCTGTCTCCTGTTCTCCAACCAATTTCTCATCCAGTTTACCACCTCTGGACCCACTTCCAGCTTCCTTTCTTGTTTATGTCTTCTATGTGGAATGGTGTTGAAGTCCTTGCTGAAAACTAGGTAGACCACATCCACTGCTCCACTCTGATCTACTTCCCTGGTCACCCAGTCAAAGAAAGCTATAAGATTTGTTTGAAATGATCTCCCCCTAGGAAATCCATGCTGCCTCAGATCTTGTAGGCCACTGGATTCAAGATATTCCACAGTCCCATACCTCTCAACCTTTCTTTACCAAAATGTGTGACAAGATGTGTGACAAGTGAGCAAAATGTGTGACATATCATCAAACTTGTCACTGCAAGCTCAGAACACAATGGCTATCAGTGCGCTAGTGTTCATAATGTTTGCCGACAACCGAGCATACTGAATTATAATGAATTTCTGCTTTAACGTCTCAGTAAGAAATGTGTAATATCACCTTCCCTATGTGGAACAAAGGATTTCTGAGAGGTAAAATGAGTGATGTACCTCTTAATGTGTGACAGTTAAGAGGTATGCATGATCCTTTCCTTTAGTAGTGATTGTATTCATTTTCCCACCACCAAAATCAGGCTGACTGGTCTGTAATTTCCAGCTTCCTTTTTGTGAAATTGGTCTAGATCTCTCTTCTCCAGTCCTCTGGAACCACTCCCCTCTCTAATAAGTGGTTCAACAGAGCTGTCAGAGGTGCAGCCAGCACCTCCCCGAGTTCCCTCAATATCCTATGATGCACCCAGTCTGGCCCCACTGCCTTGTCCACTTTCAGATTTGTGAGTTCCTTCAGGACATTTTCCTCTGTAAATGGACTAGTGTCTCCCTCCCTTCCTTTGATGCTAATGGCTCTTATCTGTGGTCCCTCACCTTTCCCCACCTCTGTGAACACTGAACAAAAGTATTTGTTCAAGATGTCTTTTTTCTGGTCCTCGCCCGCGCACTCCCCTCCTTCATTCCTAAGCCTTACTATCCCTCCTCCGGTCTTTCTCTTTTTGCTTACATAACTGAAACATGCCTTGTCCTCTTTTGGACTACCTTGGCTATTTTCTCCTCTGTTTGTGCCTTTGTAATCTTAATTGCTTTCTCTACCTCCCTTAGTTTCTCTTCATACACCTCTCTATCCTCCTCACTCTCGGTCTTCTTATATTGTACCTCCTAAATGCTAACTTTTTTGCCCTTACCTTCCTGGCCACCGCTTGAGAACCATAGCGGTCACTTTTTCCCCTCCTGCTTTTGCTTTCTTGTCTGACACAGAGGTTTGTTGCCTTCTCTATCCCTCCTTTTAGATTTGCCCACTGTTTCTCCACTCCTTCAAAGTCCTCCCCCCTGCCAGGGCATCCCCTAAACATTATACATCTTTTTTAAAATCAGACCTCCTGAAGACCAGGACCCTTGTCTTTGTGTATTTCGACTGTACTACCGTACTTGTATTGAACCACACCATATGGTGATTACTGGTCCCCAGGTGGCCACCCACTGTGATGTCTGCAACACTGTCTCTGTTGGTGAGTACAAGGTCCAGTATGGCCCTCTCATGAGTGGGATCTTCTATTAGTTGCCTGAGGAATGCCCCCTGTAGGGAGTCCGGATGTTCCTGCTCCTAGCTGAAGCTGCACTGGGGATGCTGCAATCTACATCTGGCAGACTGAAGTCAGGTTTGTAGATCACACCAATATGAATAGCGGCTTCCTATGGGACCCATAGTAACTTCACTCCCCAGATTTCCCTGCATCTCGGTAGCTTTTATCCTATTCCCCTCACATAAAGAGAGACTCCACCTCCTCCTCCTCCTTTCTTTCCCACCCTGTCCTTTCTGAACAGAGTGTAACCTGGTATGGCTACATCCCAGTCATGGTTCTCATTGCACCATGACTTGGTAATGGCGACAATGTCCAGATCAACCTCTGCCATGATGTCCTCTAGGTCTGGAATTTTGTTTCCCAGACTTTGAACATTTGCACACATGGCCTTCCAGAATCTGCCACCATCCTGTTTGTCAACATCCTCTGTCCCCTTTTGCCTTCTTTCTCTGTACCTCCTTTGCTCTCATTCCCATCTCTTTTCACTTTTCCCATATTGTTTCTTTTGTTGTTGGGTACCCTTGGGGATTTTGCTCCCTTAGGATTCTCCCTACTGCCTCCTTCAGTTTGGGGGGGGTGGTTTGCATCTCCCAGTTTCCTTCCGCCACCCCCCCAGCTCATTTAAATGCTCGCCAATGTAATATTTAAACCATTCATGGAGGACTGCTGTTTCCCTCCTGGATGGATGCAGACAGGCCATCTCTCCTGTATAGGCCCCTATCTCTCCAGGTGGGGCCCCAGTCCCCAGTGTAGCTGAAGCCATCTTCTCCACACTATTCCTTCAACCATGTGTTGAAACTCCTGGTGTGGAGTACGCTATCCTTCCCCAGTCATAGACAGGTAGCACCTCAGAAAAGGACTCCGAGTGTGCTACCTGCCTAAGACCCCTCCCCAACTCCCTGAACTCTTTCTGCACTAACCCAGCCTTGTCCCTAACCAGATCATTGGTCCATAGATGAACAATAACATCTAGCTCCCCCTCCTGTCCAGCTGCTCTAGCAATCCCCAGGATCTGCTTTCTGTCCCTCTGAGCAGTGGCACTGGGTAGGCACCTAACTTCCCTCTGCCCCTTCCTTCCTGTCCCCAAATCTATCCCCATAACAATGGAGTTCCCCACTAGGAATTGGTTCCTCCTTCTCCATGGTCCTCTTCCACTCTCCTTGGGGTCTCCACTATGGGGGAACCCCACATCCTCCCTGGTCACTACTGCAGGTGCCTCTATGGGACAGTTCCATCCTGCCAGAGCAGCAAAGAAGTTGTGTAGTGGTACCATGTTGGGGAAGTGCCTCTGACCCATCACCCTTCCCCTTCCCGAGCCCACTGTAATCCAGCCACTCCTCCTTCTTGGCATCCTTTGAGGCCACAGTGGCAGACTTGGAGGTCCCTGGGTGGGGGAAGAGGCACCCTGAATCCTAGCCAACTCAACCTAGAGTCTAGCAACCTCCCCCCCAGCCCAGAGAAGTGCATGAAGATGGGGCAGCACTGTAGTCTCCAGAAGGTCTCCCTGAAGACTGCCGCTCCACAGCCACTGCACTATACCACTCCCAGCATATCTATGTGCTATCCTGCCTGTTTTCTTGTTTTGTTTCCCTTTAGACCCTCTTTTACCCCTTCCCTAGATGGTGCATTTCACCTATATCCAACCTATTACTTGACCCCAACTCACCTTTCCCTGCCTGTCTTTGTTTTGTGCTTTTTAAACTCTTATTTACCCCTACTCTAGATACAGTGTTTCACCTTTACCCAGACTCTTGACCCTAACCACAGACCTTAACTCACCACTATCCTGCCTGTTTGGTTTTTTTTTGTTATACCTTCCCTTAGGTTTCTCCCCCTACCCTACATAGGGTGTTTCACCTGTACCCTATGTATTGCCTGTCCCTGACCCTTCCTACTCCCCTACTATGTGTGTGCAGTTACAGAATTTAAACAGAAAGCTTACCAAACACATCCTGGTGGCCTGCTTCCTCCTTTGTTGTTTACACTGCTTGTCTGTTCAGCTGCAGAGTGATTGGCCACTGGCTACCTCGTTGGGCTTCTTCCTAGCTTGTGAGCTTGCTTGCACTTCCACCAGACAGCAATCAAGCAGTGAGACACAGTGGGCCCAGTTTTAAAAGGATTGCTAGATTGGTGCACCTTGCGCTGATCTAGGGCTGCGGTAAACTCTGGGTGCAGAGACCCTGTGCCCAATTCCAGTACACAGGGATCCCTGAGCCAAGGTCCCAAGAGCTGCCACAGTTGCAGTATTGTGGAAAACCTTTGGTGTACCAGAGGGGTTTGACGGAGGGTCCTGTCAAGCACCCCCTGCCAGTGCATCTGCAGTCCAGCCTCGAAGTGGGGGGGGGGGAAGAGAAGCCTGCAAGGACATTGAGCAGGGCAGAGGGACCCATGAAGGTTCCATAGTGGGCAGTAGGAGCATAGAGGCTGTGGTAGGATACAAGGGTGGCCCTGGGCTGATGTACCCTGACCAGGTGGACAGAGCTGCCAGGACCAGGTATGCCCTGGTAGGCATGAATGGACCCCCAGGTGCCACCAGCTCTGGCACCTGTCCTGAAGCTCACACAGTCCCAAACAGTGTAGTCAGCATCAGCATGGCTCCATGCAGTGGACTGTTTGGCAGGGGAATGTCACAATGCCCAAGGCTGGTGCCTGTCCACCAACTGCACTTAGTACCCTGCAACAAATGCCAACTGCCACATGTTGGGGACTGTGTAAGCTCCAGGACAGGTGCCAAGGCTGGTGGCGCCAGGGGGTCTGGGATAGGGTCCGTGCATGCCTACCAGGTTGTACCCAGTCCTAGCAGCTCTGTCCATCTGGCCAGAGTACATCCCCCTGGTGCCACCCCTGTACCCAGCCATAGCCACCGTACTCCTGCCACCCACTATGGCACCCCCCACAGGTCTCTCTGCCCCATTCCACATCTTTGCAGACTCCACTCCCCCAAGACCTCCTACGCAGGGCTGTTAGACAAGCCCATGGCTGGTCCAACCTTATCCTCATCTTGCAGCCACAACAGTGCTTCCAAAATCCCAAATAAGAGGATACTACAGCCCTGAGATGGCACAAGCTCCCTTTGTACAGTACTTCTGCACCACCTCTTCTGGTGCAAGGGTGGCATAGGTGGGTTCAACACATGGCATCCAAATTTTGATGCAACCTGCATTTGAAAAAAAAAAAAAAAAAAATCAGGATTGCCACAACATTTGTTGCAAGGTGCCACGTTTGTCAAATCCTTATGGTGCAAGCACCTTGTGCCAAAATGTTGGTGTTTGAAAATCAGGCCCAGTGTCTCTCCCCCCCCCCCACACTGAGGGAAGAATGCTATCCCTGGGGCATGCGCTGTCTTCTCCCACAGCCAGCACCCGATACCCCAAGCCACAGCCAGCACCCGATATCCTAAGCTCGTTCCAACAGCAAGGTCATCAATGGCATGAGTAGTAGCCCTTCTGCTGTGCAAATGGGCCAGCACTCCACCTTTAGTTTTGACCACTAATCTTGTTTATACCACTAATTTTCATTACCTATGTACAGTCAGGGTTGAAATCATCATTACTGCTAGAATATAGAATATTACAAGTAATTCAAGTCACTAATTAAATGTATTTACAATAAATAGATAGACAGGTAGAATCAAATGGGTTACTGCAAATACTGCTCTCTAACCTGCCATGTCAATACATACAGTATTTACACATACAGTGCTACAATTTCAGGCCCTTTTATAAGTTCCATAGCACAAGATAGGATGTGCTTTCATTGGCAGACACAGACACTCCTCCTGTTTGTGCTGAGGAGCTTTCAGCCTCTGGATTACTGCCTAAAACACCTCTGTATTCCCAAATAAACTCACCCATACCTTGTTGAATGTCACTGAACTCTTATAAGAAGCTCTAAAGGCAAAGCAAAAATGTTCTTATAACAGTAAGGTCCTATAGGAGTGCTTCATTGAGAATTGTTCAAGATCTCTGTAAAATCTATAGTTAACATATTAAGACATGTCAGTGTCAGTGGCTCAGTAGGTAGCACACTCGCCTCTGAGGCCGGGAGATCAGAGGGCTGTGGGTTCAGTTCCCACATCTGGCACTTGGGTTAATATCCCAGTACTGACACTGTAATGCAGCATGAGAGGGGTGCTGCATTTCTGAGGTGCCGTCTTTCGGATGAGACGTTAAACCGAGGTCCCATCTGCCTGGATTGGTGGTAGTTCAGGTGGATGTTAAAGATCCCATGGCACTTATCGAAAAGAGTAGGGGAATTTCCCCGGTGTCCTGGCCAAATTTCCCTCATTCACTAAAAATACCACCAACAGCTTAATCTGGTTCAGGTCAGTTGGCATTCATCTGTATCCCCTTCCCCCGGGTCATGCCTGAAAATAGGCAGGATTTGTCTAGTGCAACAGTTCTCAAACTTTGTCATAGTGAGCCTCCCCTAAGCCATGGAAAAGATCACGAGCCTCCCCCAAAATACTGAAATATTTTTGGGCCTCCCCATAGAAAAATAGTTGGCTCTCATGTTATTAAGCTTATTGTAACCCTCCCACCCAATCAGGACAACCTACTTGCTCCAATATTTTCACTCTTGAACCATTGTTACCCCTTATTGCATACCTTCATGGGTCAGACTGCTTTTTCTGTTCCTCTATCTGGAATAACTTTCCTGCTGACCTCTGCCTCCCCTCTCACTCCACTCTTAAGCAACTTCCCAGGATCATTTTGCACCCTCCTGCTCTTATTCCTAGTACCTGTATGGTTAACTCTTGTATTTGGACAGTTCTGCTGCCAGTCTAATTGATCAATTGTTTCTTACATTTTAGTTTATTGTTCTTAATTTGTTTGCACTTTTTTCATTTTGTATTGCTTGAGTGTTCTGCAGTTACAATCTGAATTATATTCTCTCGCTACCCTTCCCTGGGTACACCTGATATAAGCCATGGCTCAGTGTACTGTACCTTCCCTGATCACAGACTTGTGAATAAATACATACATTCACCTACTATTATCCTCTTTGTTTGCCTTATCACTTCACACAAAATCTGTAAAGTTCAGAATTGAAATATAATACTTTTCAAGACTTGCTTGAGCCTCCCCTGGAGCAAGTTGGGGCCTCCCCAAGGAGACTGGCCTCACCATTTGAGAACCCCTGGTCTAGTGCACTTACCCGGTCAACAAAAGCTAAATAAATAAAGAAACCAAGCCCAAACTACCTTTTGTTAGAAACATGTTCTTTACAGTTTCAGAGAATTTCTTTATTTTTACTCCAAATTTAGCAGTTAAAGTCACTCCAGCTTAAAAGCTCAAAAAAAAAAAAAATCTGAAATATTTAGACATAAAAAGATTAAAATAGTGTAACAAAGAACTTCTAACATCCATGAAAAGGTTTCATGGCAGGACAAATAAATATTGGTTAAAGGGGAACTATAGTCAAAATTTACAAACAGATATGTTGGATGTTCTTTCCTTTGCTAGTTTTATGGCCCTTTGGGATCTCCATATTTGAATTTTTATCACTTTTCTTTTTCCTACAATGCCTCCTGTTCCATGTGACAGTGAAGCATCCATGACTATAGTTTCAACAAGTGCCCTTTTAGTGTCAAGTTTACAGCAGTAAAGCCATGGTTGTACGTACCTTCCCTATCCAGTAAGCACTAATAAAGGCTACATTCACAGTCTGGCAAGCTGAGAGATAACAAAATGGGCTATTCTGTAAGCAAACAGCTAGTCTTCACTAATTATAGTACTGATGACCTGGCATGATTTCTGAGCTTTTGTATGGCTGTGTATGCTTTGATGAGAGGAAAAGCTTTAAGAACAAATCATTTACTCCTGCTGGTTAGACCTGGACACATACCTGGAGAATAAAAAGATTGGATCACAAAGAGAGTTATTTAGTCGAGTCCAGAACATCATGATCCTAACATCAGATTGCTGCTGCAGCAGCTATCACTTACTGAATCAATGATCTAGGATGCATCACTGTCACATGGGACAGGAGGCATAATAGGAAAATGGAAAGCATTAATATGGCCCTGTGAACTGCTATGAGACTCCCTTCGAAGGAGTGGAAAGGGTGAGCTGGGCAGTAAGGAGACAAGATCTCACTCAGATAGCCCAGGCCCAGACTGTGTAGGGCTTAGTAGATCAGCAAACCAACCTTGAAGGAGACTTGCCACTTCACCAGCAGACAGTGCAAATCACATGGGACCAGGGTCGCATGGCATGACCTCGGTGGGCCCCTCAGTAACCTAGTTGCTGCATTCTGCACTAGCTGCAGATGTTGTAGGACCTCTGCACTAATCCCTAGATAGAGAGTACTACAGTACTGGAGCCTAGAGGTCACAAAGACATGTACCAGTGAGGGCAGGTCTTCCGGCAAGATCAAGTCTTTAATCAGAGACATGTCACAAAGATGAGAAAGTGATTCCGGACTATGGACAACACCTGAGCCTCAAAATGTCAGTTTTCATCCAGCATGGCACCTAGATTCTTCACCTTGGTGGAAGCCACCAGACCAGAGGAACCTAATATCAAGCCAGTCCTCTCCGCTGTTGCCCCCACACCCTGCCATCAATCAGGCTCAATCACTAGCATCTCCCTCTAGTCTGGGTTCAGCTGCAGCTAGCTAAAGGACATCCAGAGTTGGATCTCAGCCAGACATAAACTGAGTACATCTACCACACCAGGCTTCCTGCATGCAAATGACAGGTATAGCTGTGTATCATCTACATACCAGTGAAAAACCAGATCTTGTTGCCTGATGATATCGCCTGGGGCAGTATATATACTGTGAACAACATAAGTGAAGGAACTGAACCCTGGGGTACACCACAGAGTAGGGGCTTCAGGAGCGAGGAAAAATTTCCCCATCACCACCCTCTGTACACTGCCACTGAGGAAGGACTCAAACTAGAAGATGATCCTACCGGCGAGTCCACAGTCCTCCCAGAGTCAATCCAACAACAAGCTATGGTCCACAGTGTCAAATGCTGGCAAGAGATTGAGTAGAATTAGAACTGACTATCCCCCCTCTATCTCTAGTCCTGAGGAGGTCATTATGCACTCTGACCATTGAGTCTCAGTACTATGCCTGGATCCAAATCCAGACTGGAGTGGCTCATGAATGGAATGTTAAAGGCCATGAGGTGGCCTCGAGCTGCAGAGCCACTATTTTCTCAGTCACCTTTCCTAAAAAAGAAATGTTATAGAAACCGGTCTGTCAAGTAGTCTGTGTCCAAAGATTTTTTTTTTTTTTTCAGAATGGGTCTAACCAGTGCATCTTTCTATGCACTCAGAAAAAAACCCTCCAAAAGGGAATAGGGCTATCTTAGTAAACACTGAACCCAAGGATCCAACACAACTTCAGACTTCTGGTGATGCAACGGCCGGAATGGTAGCCTAGCTCCCCTCCTCAGCATCTCCAGAGCTTAATCCGTTCAAAATCGGGAGCAGGAAAAATCATCTAAAAGTGGGAAAAACATCTCAGTAGCCTGTTATCAGATTGTGGAGATGGGGAGTACAAAGAAAAAAGGTCTGCTGGGTCTCAGAGCTACAACTCCTGTGGGGAAAGCGAAATCTGCATCGGGCCTCAGCCCAGCACCCTCACGGTCCTCACTCCTCTCAGGGTCAGGAGAAGAGGACTCCAGGTTCGACTCAGGATCAACTGGCACCAGGCTGGGAAAAAAAGAAAATTCTCAAATTATTACAAAGAATTGACAGTAAAGTCTCTGGTATTCAGCGAGACTTTAAGAAGCTTGAAATGAGGACCTCAGCAGTGGAGCAACATGTGGAAACCTTACAAAATGAACATGTGGCCTTTGGTCATTCCATCACTTTCCTCTATCACAGGGAAAAAGCCCTCTCTCTCTCTCTCTCTCTCAAGGTGGAAGACACTGAAGCCCGCTCTAGGAGAAACAACATAAGAGTAGTGGGCATCCCGGAGTGAGTTGAGCAACAGGATATGGTGGGGTATATGGAGAATTGGCTCTGCACTGAACTGCAGCTCGAGGAGGGGTTTTCTCTGGACATAGAGAAAGCCCACAGGTCATTAGCTCTGAAGCCCAAACAGGGTGCTCCACTGAGGGCCATCCTAATAAAGTTTTTGAAATACCCAGTTAAAGAAAGAATCCTGTGTCTTGCAGGGGCCAAAAAAGATCTTAATTTTGATGGTACCCGGGTTTTTGTAGATCAAGATTTTCCCCCTTCTATGGTTGCCAAGAGAAAAAAGGTCCTCTATGTGGTCAAACAATTGAGACTTAGGCACCAGGGCTCAACTGTGCTACCTGGCGAGGCTATGGGTGGACACTAAAAAGGGCCCTAAGATATATGATTCACTCTGGGCAGCGAATCAATACCTGACCTTGGAAGGAATCACCCTACCAGATTTGAAGAAGGAGGCGGCTGAGTGCGAGGTGGAACGTCTCTTGTGGTCACTTGCCCCCAGTTTTGCAAAACCGTTAAATTCTGATTCTAGGTCTGATGCCATTTTTTCCCTGCATGCAGATCTGTCCAGATGGATCTCTGGGGCAAACCTGACTTAAGCCCGCAAGGTAAAGTGGGTCTAATCCACCCTGTTACAAGTTTACAAAGTTGTCAGTGGTGAAAAACTCAAGTTTTTTTATTTTTTTTTAATTTTTAAATTACCTTGTTCAGTGTGTTGTCTGTCTATGCAGTTCGCAAATGGGGCTCAGCTTGGTTTGGGCTCAGATTTATTGGAGGTCCCTGCACAGTTGGATCAGCTGATCCTTGGATGTACTTGCTGGTTTGATCCTGGGAACTGTTGTTTTGGGTCTCTCTGTTCCCGGGTCACACTTCCTTTTTGGGTCAGACTGAGGCAATGCCTCTCTCTTTGACTTCCCCCACACACCGATATCCATGAAGCTATGGCGCAGCACTGTCCTAAGAAATGCAGGGATCTCAAGGGATTAGCCACTCTACTTCTGGATTGCTTTTGTAACCACCAGGGGACCCCAATGGATCTATTTGCTGCTCGGAAGATACCGAGGTGCAGTATGTTTAATTTTTACTGACTCTGGAAGTAATTCTCAGAAACTGTGTTCTCATTTGTTTGTGAAGAAACAACAAGGGACTGTTAGTCTACATCTCTTCCGTGGGCTGTTGCTTGTGGCTGTTTCCAGGGGGTGCCCTGATGATGGAATGAGATCTCTAAACAGGACATTTAGATCTGGACTGGTTAAGAACTTGCAGCAGCTCTGGGGACTCTCCAATTGCTCTTATAGTGCCCTCTATCTCCCTCCTGTGCCATGGGTTGGTCCTGGGGGGCGGAATCTGGTCTCAGGGATCTGATGGGTGGTGGGTTTGTCTCAGGATCAGTACCCTGGGTTTCAAAGGCTCCCAGCACAGCTTATTGGGCTACTGTATAAGAGGCTGAGCATGGGTCTGGTTTAGACATCACGGGGGGATGTCCTCCCTGATTAGGGATCCAATACCATAAATACTGTAGGAAATGTTTTTAATTTTGAACGTACCTGAAGCACATTTCATAACTGGGGGTTCTGTCGCACTGGAGGCAGGGGCAGCAATCCCAGCCTTTTCCTGGAAGATTCCTATACTGAATGATAAAGGCACAGGCCCAGGGTTTCATACTGCATGTGATTCCCCTGACCTTCTCACCCTACTAGTTGGGGTGTTGTTCTCTTTAGGGACACAGTTCCCTACTCACCCTGAGAGGGAGATGTTCTCTCTTAGAAGGGGTGACCAGGCAGGGCCTTTTGGTCCTGCCTTTGGTCAGTTTCTGACCAGTGCCCTCTGCTTTTGGAGAGGGCAGTTTAAGGTTATTCTGTTGGTTATGAAATTGTATTGTTCTGGTTATTCTTTTTGGCTTTTCTTGTCTTCTCTCTCTTTTCTTTTCATTTTGAGAGAGGCTTAACTTACAACCTTGCTCAATGGGTACATTTATATGTATGAATATGTTCTACTAGGATTAAACCTATTATTCTTATTATCATGGCTACTCTAACACTTTGCTCTCTGAATGTAAAAGGGATCAATAATGTGGTGAAGCACTCAAAAATTCTGGCAGAATTACAGAGGGAAAATGCGATATCGCTTGCCTGCAAGAAACCAAACTGTCAGCCCAGGAACATCTAAAACTGCGCAGATCCTGGATGGGCACAATTTGTTCAGATGAGCACCCTCTGTCAAAAAAGGCAGGGGTGGCCTTTCTGTTCTGTAGGGGTTTGCCATTCCAGATTCAAAAAGTGATCAAGGCCAGAACGGGCCACCTCTTGGTAGTATCGGGAATTTATGGGGGTAAACCCTTACGTTTGGTGGTGGTTTACGCACCCACTCCCCCCTCTGGGGAATTTTTTAGAAATTTATTCAATGAGTTGGCTAGATTACCCCCTGGCCAAATTATATGCATGGGGGATTGGAATTACATGGAGGATATGAACATCGATAGAAGCCCCAGTAGAGGTCCAGGCTCTAAAGCTTGTTCCCGATTATTAGAGTCTCTTTGTTTGGAAGTGGGGATGGCTCACCCTTGGAGGAACTTTAACCCCACTGTCAGGAATTACACTTTTTTCTCCCCAGCCTTGAAGTCATACTCAAGACTGGACCATTTTTACACTCAGAGGGGGTTGCTCCACACTTTTTATGGGGTCAGCATTCTCCCACAACAATTTCTGATCATCCCATGATCCGGGCTGAACTACGCTGGGGGGACACTGGGAGAAAGGGACGTTGGAGATTTGACCCGGGGTTAATCAACGATAAACAATACATTACCTCCACCAAAAAGGTTATTCAGCACTACCACGAAGAAAACGGTGAGCAGGACTCCCAGCCTAAGTTTCTGTGGGATGCATTGAAAGCAGTCATTCTTGGGCATACCATCGCTTTTGCCTCCCACAGAAACAGGCAGCACAGGGCTAAGACCCAGGAAGCCTTAAATAAAATCCAGAATCTAGAAATGGAGCATAACTGCACCTGATCAGAAGGTACCCTTAAAAAAATTACGAGAAGCCCGATCGCTTTATGACTCCCTCCTACAGCTGCATGTGGAGAACATGCTGAGGTATACAGTGCAAAGGTATTATGAGAGGGGGAGAGGGTGGGTAAACTACTGGTGCTGAGATTACAGAAATGGGAGACAGAGAGATATATATCTCGTATCTGCCCTGTCTCTCAGGATTCCCTGCCTAGGATCCAACCCATGGATATAGCAGTCGAGTTTCAAAAATCTTTTCAACAGCTATACATAGAAGAGAGAGGCCCAGATCATGCCGAAAAGGTAAAGGAATTTTTTAGCAAAATTGATCTCCCCACATTGTCTCTTGTGCAGAGGGAGGCGCTAGAGGCACCCTTTTCCTCAGGGGAGGTGCTGCAGGTGATTAAGTCCTTGAAATCAGGCAGGACCCCCTGGTCCAGATGGTTTCACCTCAGAATTCTATAAATGTTTTGCCAAAGAGCTGTTCCCTCTTCTCACCAGGGTTGTAACGTGGCACAGGAACCAGAGGCTCTGCCTGATACATGGGGTGAGGCCCTCATTTCAGTGCTCCCCAAACCAGGGAAGAATCTTACCCAGTGCTAGAGTTATAGACCAATATCACTACTAAACCAGGATGCAAAAATCTTCTCTAAAGTTGTGGGTGTGAGACTTCAGGCAGTTATTTCTGATCTGGTACATCCCGATCAGACAGGCTTCATCCCTGGTTGACACATACAGGACAACATTTGCCTTTTGCTGAATGTTCTCTCCATGGCTGACCCTCCCCTGGATGGGCAATTTAGGGCAGTGTTGTCACATGATGCTGAAAAGGCCTTTGATTGTCTGGACTGGCAGTACTTGGACCTCGCCCTGGGGAGTTTCGGCTTCGGAGACAAATTCAGGACCTGGTTTCATAATCTATATAGTAATCCCTGCGCTAGGGTCCATGTGAATGGAGTCTTTTCCCCTCCCTTTGAGATATAGAGGGGGACTAGACAGGGCTGCCCTCTCTCCCTCCTCCTGTTTGCCCCGAGTCTGGAGCCTTTGGCAGCTTATATTAGGCAAACAGATGTTTTCCGGGGAGTCCATCTTCAGGGTACTGAGGTTAACATTTCGATGTATGCTGATGACATGCTTTTATACATCTCAAACCCCATCTGTTCTGCTCCTAGAGTTTTTGAGCTCTTGACTACTTTTGGGGAATTATCCGGTTATAAGGTTAACCTAGGAAAATCAGAAATACTTCTGATTGGAAATCAGAGGGGGGCATCCCTTCCTGACTAAGGCCAATTAAAATGGAGTAGGGTGGGTTTCAAATACTTAGAGATTTAGATCCCCAAGAACTTTCAAGATATCTATAAATTAAACCACTTAAGGTTACTGCAAGAAGTACGAACAGATTGTAACAGATGGAAGGAGTTACCGCTCTCTCTTTCAGGCAGAATAGAATGCATACGGATGAACATCCTACCCAGGTTCTTATTTATTTGTGTTCTCTGCCCTCCCACTTAATCTCCCCAGGATTTTTTGGAGGGAGGTACAATCTACTCTCTAAATATATTTGACTGGGTAAGAAACCTAGAGTCAGATGGAAGATATTGTTGGCCCCTAAGGATGGGGGTGGCTTTGGTCTGCCCGATTTGCAAAAATACTACTGGGTGGCCCAATTACAAGCCTTGACATCCTGGACACAAGGTACCCCTCCACAATGGGTAGAAGTAGAAGAAGTCTCTTCTCCTCTTTCTAATTTATTGGATTTATTGTCCTTGGACCCCCTCAGATTAAAACTTTTGGAATTTGGCAACCCCCTAACCAAATAAATTAAGCTAGCCTGGCAAGAGGCATGTTCAAAACTAATCCTCCCACTTCTGATAGGCCCTTCCACTATAATTATCAGTTGCAGGGATTTTATCCCTCTTAAGTGGGACCTAGCATTTCATCGCTGGTCAAGGTGTGGTTTGCAAAAGGTGGGTCAATTTTTTGTTGGTGACTCCTTGAAGTCTTTCCATCAGTTACAAATGGAATTTAATCTCCCTCAAACAGATTTTTTTTTGTTTTCTTCAGTTTAGACATTATCATAACACAACTGGGGCTAACCGTACTGTGGTCACTCCAGGGAATTCCCTCCGAGAATGTGTTCTAGCCTTATCCTCTACCCTGGGACCCGGGCATTCAATTTCTAAGTTGGTACAATGTATGAATGTAGCTGAGAAAGACCAGATGGTCAGAATTAAAGAGGCCTGGCAAGCTGAGCTGGGAGTCACATTATCTTCTGAGGAATGGTCCAGTATTTGGAAATGTATCCACCTTTCAACGAAACTCTCTCCATATCAAGGATGCCGTGGAAAGGTGGAGGTCAGGTATTTCAGATCCTTAGTACTCACTAAACACTTTGGGCGACACAACTCAGATCTCTGTTGGAGAAATTGCCAACACACTGGTACTTATTCTCACATTTTTTGGGAATGAGGAATCGTACTGGGCTTCTGGGATGACCTACACAGGGAGGTGGCGGGGATCTTTGATGCTCCCTTCCCACAACTTGCACAATATTGGCTTTTCGGCTTGACCCCTCCATCCCTGAAATCCAGGTCACAACGATACTTGTTCTATATTTTTGTGGCAGCAGCTCTCAACGCAATCACCTTGTGCTGGCTTACCCCTACTAGCCCTTCTATACAGTCTTGGTATGGGATATGTACCAGGATTCTGAAGATGGAATACCTGACCACCAAGCTTAGGCAGTCCGTGGAAAGATTCAAAGGGAGATGGCTATCATTTTTTCATTATATGGCTTCTAAGGAAAATAAAAATATACTAGAGGTGTTAGCCACATATTCATGAGGAGATTTTAGGGTATTAGGACAGGTTAGGCCTCTGAACAAGGTGTATTATTTTCTCACTTAGTTTACTGGGTTTTTTGGAATGTGTTCCCATCCTACAAGTCTTTAAGACCCTATGCCTCTCTCCTTTTCCCTTTTTCTTCCCTCTCTTTTCCCCTCTTTCTTTTCCTGTCAAATGTACAGTTTGTGATTGTTGTTTTCCTTTTCTTTATACTGTGTACATGTTGAGTATAAGTTTTTGTAATTGTGTGTAATGGACAATTCTTTAATAAATCTCTATTTCCAAAAAAAAAAGGATCCAACACAACTTGCTAGAAGGCACTTCAGACCTGGGTCCAGTTCACAATAAGTGGGTTGTAGATCACATATCACCCCACACAACTCCTCCACCAAAACCAGCCTAAACTCATACCTGACAGGAAGAGTGCTCCTTGAGACAGCCCGCTCCACACAGCTGGCTATCTCAGACCCGATCAAAGACACCCTGTCAGAGAAGAACTAAGCAAATTGTTCACACCAGGTGGATGAATATGCCTCTACCAGTTGGAGACAGGGAGGATGTACAAGTTGTCCACCATCCAAAACAGCTGAGCCAGTCTGTTCCTCTCTGCCACAACCTCCCTGGACAGAAATACTGCCTTCTTACAGGTGATTGCCCTCTGATACTAGTGAGTTCTCAGAGTCAGTCTGTCTCCATCTGCCCTGGATTTCCACCAACAATGCTCTAATGTGTGACTCAGAGCCTTCATCTCCCTTAGCTCATCATCAAACCACAGGATTCTTAAGCAAGAAGAAGACCTGGGTCATACATGAACTGCTGCAACAGTATCAAGGGCTGAGGCAACAACATTATTAGAGGCTATTCCCAGTTTTGGCCTTCCTTTTACCTCCCTTCCTTCCTAGCAATAAATGCAACAATAGGAGTGAACAGGTGCCTTACCTTAGTGGACCAGCAGAGTCCACCATTTCTCTGCTTCCTCCAGCGGATGCCTACCAATGCCTAAGATACCAGTCCTACTCCTGCTCCACTCCTGTGCAGGTCCACAAATGTGTGGGGACATGTTAGGAATATTTGCTTTTATCCTTCCAGTAGGATCCCTCCCAGGTAGGACTTCCTGTTTCAACCCTTGTTACTGATTGGTGATCCAGTGTGCACATAGTCCCCTGCATCCAGTTAGAGCCCCAATGGAGGGGAGGGAGGGAGGGAGAGAGAGATAGATAGATATGCAGTTGCTGTTCTGAGAAATTACTCCTGGAACAAGTTAGTAAGACACAATATGGTTTTTGCTTAAATTAGAAAGCTTTGTTTGATTTCAAACAGGAATGCTCACACAAACAGCTGGCTTAAAAAAAGGCAACAACTTCTGTAACTCGTTTAGGAACCCAATCTGGTTTTCAAACTATAAAAGCAGCAAACCCTTTACTCCAACTTAATAGCCCACCCAAGCAAAGGCATCAAACCCTTTACTCCAAGTCGAGAGCCCACACAAACAAATGTTTTATTTTTAAAGGCAGCAATCCCTGTAGCTCTAGTTTAAGCAGCTGATCTGGTTTTAATCCCTAAAGGCAGTAAGCACTTTTACCCAACACAGTCACACAAGCTGATGGTTTAACTTCAAAGGCAGCAGCCCCTGTAGTTCTTGATTCCCCCAACACCCACCTCTCCCAAACTGGTGTAGAGCACTGGGTTTTGGCTTCACTGGGGACTGGGGTTCCACCTGGAGGGATACCCACCTATACTGGCACAATGGTCTGCATCTGTCTGGGAAGGGAACCAGTCTCCTGAGTGATCAGTTTAAATGCTTCATTGACAAGCTTTTAAACTAGCCAAGGGGGAGGCACTGATAAGCAGCAAGGAATTCCCAGCCTCCCCTACAAAACAGGGTACTAAATGAGGTAAAGACCAAGGTAGAAGGTCAGTAGGGAGCAGAACTGGAGTAAATGGAGAAAGCAAAGTCAGTAAGGGCAGGGATGGGGCTACAAGAGGTAAAGCCATCAAAAAATGGAGAGTAATGAATACCAATGCCTGTAGTCTGGGTAACAAGCTTCCTAAACTAGTGGCCATGATGGAAGGGGAACATCTGGATATTGTAGCAGTCACAGAAACATGGCACACACAGAACCATGACTGGGATGTAAACATACCAGAGTACACTATCTACAGGAGGGACCGGGAGGGTAAAAGAGGAGAAGGAGTAGCTCTCTACATAAGGGAAAGAATCAAAGCAACAGAACAAAAGGGTAAACATGGAAGAGAGGAAGCACTGGGGGTCAACTTGGAGACCGGCAATGGCACCGCAATCCGCACAGGGGTTCTATACAGACCCCCATCTCAGGGGGAGGAAATGGACAAGGAAATGATAGAGGGTATCTTTAGAATGACAGAAAAAGGGGAGATATTGTTGATGGGGGATCTGAATATGCCAGATGTTAACTGGAGTGCATTTGCTGCAGCCACATCCAAGAGCAGGGTCATTCTAGATGCCCTGCAGGGGGCATGCCTTAGACAACTAGCACTAGAACCCACTCGGGAGGGAGCAATCTTAGGCCTGGTACTCTCAAATGGAGATGGAGAGAGGATCACAGATTTAGAAGTGAGTAGCCATCTGGGAACTAGCGACCATTGAACAGTATGGTTCACGATAAACACAGCAGTAGAGTCAAGCCATACAAAGGCAAAGGTCCTGGACTTTAGGAGGGCTGACTTTGCCAAAATGGGTGCGTGCCTATGGAATGCACTAGAAATGGGCAGGAAGGAGAGGTAGAACAACAATTGGGAATAAACAAAACTGCCATCACTGAGGCAACAAGCCTTTGTGTGATGCAAATAAACAAAACAAAATGATGTAATTCTGTAATGTAATGTAATGATGTAATGCTGGGACCAGTACTATTCAATATCTTCATCAGTGACATTGCGCAGGACCTAGAAGGCAGAATTTCACTGTTCGCTGATGACACAAAGCTCTGTAACAGAGTAGACACACCAGAGGGTGTAGACAGAATGAGAAGGGACCTGCAGAAACTTGAAGAATGGTCAGGGGTTTGGCAGTTGAAATTCAATGCAAGGAAGTGCAAGATAATGCATATGGGGCACAAAACCCGGCACAATATATCAGTTGGGGGGTGAGGATATAGCATGCACCAAGCAGGAAAGGGATCTTGGGGTAATTATCTCTGATGACCTCAAGGCAGGGAAACAGTGTGACAAGGCAGCAGGTAAAGCAAATAAGATGCTGGGATGCATAGGCAGGGGCATCACCAGCAGGAAAAGGGAGGTCATAATTCCACTATACAAGACACTAGTGAGGCCGCACCTGGAGTACAAAGTGCAGTTCTGGAGACCTTACCTACGTAAGGACATAGACAGGGTAGAGAAGGTTCAGAGGAGGGCAACAAAGATGGTGCATGGATTGCGTCACAAGTCCTATGAGGACAGGTTGAAGGCACTGAACATGTACTCCCTGGAGGAGAGGAGAGGGAGAGAGGGGGGATATGATAGAGACATACAAGTATCTTACAGGGAGGAACAGGGTGCAGGAATGCACTATTTTTAAGCGAAAAAGATGTTCAGGACTAGAGGGCATGGGATGAAGTTGGAGGAGGACGATTCAGAGGAAGCGTGAAGAGAGAATTTCTTCACAGAATGGGTGGTGGACAAGTGGAACACTCTGCCAGAGGAAGTGGTGGGGGCTGAAACAATCATGGGTTTAAGAATGCATGGATAGACATAAAGGAATTCTGGAGGTCGGGGGCAAGGGCAACAGACTTCTTGGAAAACATAAACTGAACTTAGAAACTTAAATGGGCAGACTGGGTGGGCCATAGGCCTTTATCTGCTGACACTGTCTATGTATCTATGTATGTAAAAAAACACTATTGTTCTCAAAGGAGGTGGCAGGGAAGGTTAGGGAGAAACAGATAGCATTCAGGAAGTACAAGGAATCACAGAAGGAGCAGAACAGAGAACTGTATCAGTTGAAGCAGGGAAGGCAGTCAGAACAGCAAAGGCCCAAACCAAGGCAAAGATAATCAACTCAGTTAGAGCAGGATAAAACCTTTTATAGGTACATCAGGAGCAAAGAAAGACCAAGGGAGGGATACGAGGCTTAATAAAGGGGGGTGGGTAGGGTGACTGTGAAAAGGCAGAGATACTAAAATATTTTTGCTCAGTATTCACAAATGAAGAAGGAGGTACCTAAACCAAACAATAGAAACACTCTGGATGGGGGGGGGGGGTTGATACCAGCCCATTTACAGAAGAAAGGGTTCTGAAAGAACTCATAAAACTGAAGCTGGACAAAGCAATGGGGCCTGATGGGATTCATCCCAGAATTCTAAAAGAACTAAGGGCAGAACTAGTGACACCACTGACTACCCTCTTTAACAAATCATGGGAGGATGGGGTGGTACCAGAGGACTGGAGGAGGGAAGATCTTATTCCACTTCACAAAAGTGGCAGCAGGGCAGAGGCAGGAAACTACAGACCTGTTAGTCCGACTTTAGTGATAGGGAAAATGATGGAATCACTTCTGAAGGAAATAACTGCTGAGTACCTAGAGGCCAGAGGGACACAGGATTCACAGTGGGAAGGTCATATGAGACGAATCCAATAGATTTCTTTGACTGGTCAGTGACCAAAGTAGTAGATCAGGGAGGGGCTGTGGATATGGCATTTGACACAGTCCTACACAAAAGATTAATATACAAGTTAGCCAGTCTTGGAGTGGGTCCCAAGATGGTAGTCTGGGTAAAACATTGGCTGGAGAACAACACGCAGAGGGTAATAGTAAACAGAGTTCACTCTGAAGATAGGGGAGTTACTAATGGGGTACCGCAGGGTTCAATTCTAGGACCGGTTCTCTTCAATGTCTTCATAAGTGACATTGCAGAGAGACTGGAAAGAAAAGTATGACTTTTTGCAGATGTCACAAAGATCTGCAATAGGGTTGATACACAAGATGGGGTGGAAAGGATGAGAAGGGACTTGACAAGGTTGGAGGAGTGGTCAAATGTATTGCAGCTTAGATTAAATGCACCTGGAAAACAAAAACCCAGGGAAGAGTACACAATGGGGAGAATTACTAACAACAACAAAATGGAAAGGAACCCTGGGGTAGTCATATCAGATGACCTAAAGGTGGGCAAGCAATGTGAGAGAGCAGTAAAAAGGGCTGGGGGGGGTACTGGAATGCATAGGGAGAGGCATCACCAGTAGGAAACAGGAAGTTGTTGGCCCTCTGTACAGATAGCTGGTGAGACCTCATCTGGAGTACTGTGTGCAGTTCTGGAGGCCCAGTCTTCACAAGGACATAAACAGGATGGAGGCAGTCCAGAGGAGGACAACTAAAATGGTGCAGGGTCTGCACCAGAAGTCATATGAAGAGAAACTTAAGGAGATTATATCTATCTATCTATCTATCTATCTATCTATCTATATCTATATCTATATATAGACACACACACACACACACACACACACACACACACACACACACACACACACACACACACCCACCCTCGAGGAAAGAAGGGACAGGGGGGACATGATAGAAACTTTCAAGTACCTCAAGGGAATCAACAAAGTCCAAGAAGGTAGCATCTTTCAGAAAAAGGAGGTGTGCAAGAACAAGGGGGCACAATTTGAAGACTGGAGGGGGATGGATCAGAGGTAATGTGAGGAAGTATTTTTTCATGGAGAGGGTTGTGAATGCATGGAACGGCCTTCCTGAGGAGGTTGTGGAGTCAAAAACAGTGGGGGAATTCAAGAATGCATGGGACAGACATAAGGCAATTCTAGGGGGTGGGGGTAGGAGGAAGTAGGCTGCTGGTTAATTAGGATCTGCAGCTTATCTATTAGGTAAGGAAATGGGCAGGCTGGGTGGGCCAAGCGGTCCTTATCTGTTGTAAAATTCTATGTTTTTATGTTTTCTGCTAATTGCTGTGGGCTAATGTTCCGGCCCTTGAAGCCCAAGAAATGCATGCCCCAGTGTATATAGTTTGGGAGATTTAAATCCCCTTGATTTCCTCCTGGTTTCTAGTCTCTCTTCTCGAATTGGTGCTTCAGTGTGCTATGGTAGTCCTTAGCCTCTGCTCAGTGCCCCAACTTTCAGAGAGCGAGCAAGAGAGTGATGTAGCTGTTGTCCTGAGAAACAACTCCTGCAGCAAATTAGTAAAACACAATCTGGCTTTTGTTTGAATTAGAAAGATTTGCTTAACTTCAGACACTAGTGCTTATGCAAACAATTGCCTTAAAACAAAGGGCAGCAACCCCTGTAGCTCATGTTTAGGCACCTGATCAGGTTTTAATCACTAAAGGCAGTAAACTCTTTTACCCAACATGCTTGCACAGATGATTTGAAAGGCAGCAGTCCCTGTAGCTCTCGATTCCCTAAGCTCTTGGAGACAGTAGTCTGTCATGATTATTATTAACCTGGGAGGGTTCAGTGTAGGTTTTGCCCATAGCATCTCAAAAGCCAGCAATGTGTTGGACTGGTTGTTGCTTACATAGTTTGTATACCAGAACCATGTTTACTCTTTCCCACCTTCTCAGTACTTAATGCCACTGAGAATTAAGGCTAATTTAGCTTTTCCAGCATAAAGCGAGTTAAACCTAATCCATGAGTTGATCATCTCAGAGGGATCCCCTTTTAGGTTTGCTTTGTATTGTGCCTCTAGGAGTTTAAATTTTGCCTCATTGTCTTCAGCTACTTGTTCCTACACTTTTCACCAATGGGCAGCAAAATCAATTATGCAATCCCCTAGGTAGTCCTTGAAAGTGCCCCACAGTACATCATCCTACATGGCACCATTATCAACGGTCTGAAGGAAGTTTTTAATTTCTTACGTAATCCCGGGGGGGGGGATTACGGTCCTTTAATTTAAGGTGATCTAGTCTCCAGAATGAGGATCTGGGAGTAGGAGGGTCCCAAAGAACAGCTAGTGATATCGGACCATGGTCCAGAATCACTATGGGATATATGGTGCCAGCTATAGCGGTCTGTGTGATTTTAGGGGAGGTGAGCCAGAAGTCAATCTGACTTTGGGATTGATGAACAGGGGAGAAAAAGGTATAATATTTGGTAGTCGGATGGACTAGATGCCATATATCAGAAGGGTATGCTCCTGCAACAGATCTTTTATCGCAGAGGCTGCTTTTCCACTGGGTTTGTGATAGACACAGGATCTGTCGAGGAGGGGTCCATGATGAGATTGTAGTAACCCCACATTATAATTGGAGACTGAGGGTTGTTGAACTTGGCTAGTTCATCATTTATATGTGTGAAAAATTGCAGGTTATCAGAACTGGGTGCATAAATATTAAACAAGGTTATTGGTTCCTCATGAGTAGCCATTAATCCATTAGCCACCTGCCCTACACGTCTTTTTGGCTAGAAACACACTGCCAGTTGAGGGATTTGTGAATAAGTATGGAGACTCCCCGTAGATAAATGTGCTTTGCAACTCTAACTCCACCCATTCCCATTTCAGTTCTAGGGCTTTAGATGAGGCAAGTTTGGTCTCTTGCAGAAAGGCCACCTGCATATGAAGTTTTTTAGTTCAGCTAAGATTTGCATCCGCTGAGCCAGGGAATTGAGCCCCTTCACATTCCATGATATGAGGTTAAGATCAGCCATTATCTGGCAAGGGCTTGGACATCATCGTTTGCAGGGCTGCAGGTCCGATATAATTTTGAAAGTTTATCAACTGTTCAATAGCCCCTTGGGGCTGAAGGGTCCACACGAGCCTCGGCTCGGTGTGCCTTTCCCGGTTACCAACTTTAAATAAATAAATAAGTGCCTCTTCACAGAGGGACCTGCAAAGATTAGAGTGGTGATTTAGAATTTGGCATTTGAAATTCAATGCCAAAAAGCACAGGGCGATGCACATAGGGAACAAGAACCTCAGGAAGGAATATTGGATGGCATGGATTAAGTTGTACACTACCACTGAGGAAAGAGACCTGGAACTCATCATAAGTGACTCTGTAGAACAATCTAGACATTGTAACACACCTACAGCAAGGTGACCAGGATGTTGGGTATATTGGCTGGAGGTTTGACAGCAGGAGGAAGGAGGTCATACTGCCTCTCTAGAGATCACTGTTGAGGCTGCATCTGCAATACTGTGCACAGTTCTGGAGTTTCCACCCAAGAAAAGACAAAGACAAGCTAGATCAATGGTTTCAAGCACAGCTGTGATCAAGTGAAAAACTTAATTGTGACACAGGGGAAAAGCAGTAAAGCAGGAGCTTGGGGGTGGGTGAGGGCAATTACCCTGACTAAACACTAGGCCCCAGGGTAGGATAGGGTAAAACAGGCCAGACTAGATGTACCAATGGTCTTTTTTACCAACATTTTCTGTTTCTATGAGGAATGTCTAGGCAGGCTAGGCAAGTTTTCTCCAGAAAAAGAAGGTTACATGGAGACGGGATGTCGGTTTTTAAAATTCTGTAAGGATTGGAAAGGGAGTCTGTGGGACAGTTTTCAGCTTGTTTGTCGCAGTAGAACTAGAAGGTATACTGCATAAGTGAGGAAGCATTTTTCTCAATAATTTGATGACAGTGATGGGTTGTGGACTAAGGAGGTGAAGCTGCAGTTGTACGGTAAGTGGGGTCATAGAGTGTTTATATGGTGGGTGTCCAGGGCCCAAGGAAGGAAGAGGTGTCCAGGGGGCCCAGGAAAGAGGTGGTGTCCAAAGAGGAAGGTGGGTGTCAGTAGGGCCCGGGGGTCCAGGGAAGGAGATGTTTTAAGGGCACAGGAGGGAGGGAGGGATGTCTAGGGAGGGGCATCCAGGTTGCTGGGAAGTGATGGAGAAAGGTGTCCGGTATGCCAGAGAGGGTGTCCAGTGTACCAGCAAGGGAGGTGTCTGGTGGGGCATGATGAGAGTTGTCAGAGGGGTGGGGCCAGAAACTTAGAGAGTCCAGGGAGGAAGGTTCTCGAGGTGCCATGAAGAGAGCAAAAGTGGAGGTGATAAGGGACTGTGGAGACTGGAGGAAATATGGGTGTTGGGTGAGAGACCGAGGTAAGGAGACATGGGTAGGGAGGTGGTGATGGGGGATTAGTGTAAGGCTGTAGAGGGAGGCAAGTATGGGGGTGTGAAAGGAGTTGAGAGAACATGACAGAGGGGGTTTTGATAAGCTGTAAAGAGAGGGGAATTCAGTGATACATAGATACATGCAGTATATAGATATGTGATGGTAGACAGGGCAGCTGGGCCCACCAACTCTACCCTTTTTTTTTTTTTTTCCAAAACAGACCCTATTTGATCCACAGTGCAGTCTTTTCTCCTCATTATCTTACCACCATGATTCCCTTGTACCTGTCCCAGACATTTTTTAACCTAACCACTGTTTTCACCCCCACTACTTCTGTTGGAAGGCTAGTCCAGGTAACCACTGTCCTTTCTGTGAAAAAGTACTTCCTGACATCCTTCTGTTTTTACACCCCTCCTGTTTCAAGTGGTAGGGTAGCAGTGGACAAGCCATGCTCCCACACAGTCCAGCCATTCCTCCTGCAGCTGGACACCCCCTCCCAAAGAACACACTGGCTGTGTGCCCCCACCTCTTATCTGGAATCCCTCCCCTTTCCTGCTGAGAGGGTCTGGTGGGCTGTAAAGGGAGTAGAGAGGGGATGGTTTCGTAGGGTACTATGGGGTGAGCGAGTGTGTTTAGGAGGACTGTGAGTTAAGGGGGGCATTGAGGAAGGAGGCAGTGAGGGGGTTATTGTAGGGCCATAGAGAGATGGGTGGGTAGTGCTTGGGAGGTAGTGCCACTATCTGGGTGTGTGGAAGGAGGTTAACTAGTGTTGGGGGCAACAAAACAAAAGTTGGCTAGTGTCACGGCCTGTGGAGGGAAAATGTTTGGACAAACCATAGAGGGTGGGTATGTGGTTTGGTGTCATGTGTCAGGAAGGTGATGTCAATGGAAGGCAATGGAGGAAATGTGTGTGTCAAGGGTATGAGGGAGGGGTGTCTCAACTGATCAGGGAGAAAAGAATGATGCCAAGGTTGCTGTGGATGAAGGCTGTCATAGGTCAAGGAGGGGCTATGAAGATGGGGTGTGCTGTGGGTCCGTGAAAGGAGTACAAGGGATGTTGACTGACTGTAAAGAGAGGAGGAGTCAATGGTAAAAGCAGTGAACCAGACACCCACTCCACAGCTGGAACCACTTTTCCACAGACAATTCATCCCACTACAGGTGGACACCACCTCATGAAAAACACACTGGCTGTGTACACTCACCCCCCAGCTAGAAACCCCCCTTCCCACTGAGGGGGTACGGTGGGCTGTAAAGGGAGGGGATGTCAAGGGCTGGGGGGCTGTGGACAAGCTATACCCACTCACAGTTGGAACCCCACCCTTCCCATAGACCCCTCCCAACTTGGCCATGTGCATCCCATAGCATAACCCCCCCTTAATACAGACCACCTACCCCCTCCTGCAGCACTCCCCCTAAAGTTGACTAGCTGTCTGCCCCTCACACATACTGGAACCCCCTTTCTCTAATCCAGCCATCCTTCTGCAGCTGGAAACCCCCTCCAGAGCAACATACAGAATGTGTGTGTGAGTGTGTGAGAGTGTGTGTAGAACTACTACTTCCCACAGAGGAGGTATGGTGGGCTGTAAATGGGGTGTATAGCAAGGGCTGGGAGCAGTGGATGAGCCATTCCCCCTCACAGTTGCCCCCCCCATGATGGCTGTGTGCATCCCCCAGCTGTAACCACCCTTCCCACAGATCGGCAACCCTTCAGCAGCAGGGCCCCCTTGACAGACTACATGTGCCCCCCCTGGCAAAGCAAACTACCTGTGCCAGGGTTTTATTTAACTCTAAAAATTGATTAGCGTTTTGCTCATAAAAGTGCTAAAACATTGTGAAAATGCATAGCACTTGCCTTATTGTGTTTGACAAACATAACACTTCTAGAAAACCTATATAAATGCTTTCTGTACAGTTAGCATTGTCCCAAGAAAAAAAAAACTGCTAATCAATTATTTAAAACCCTGTGTGCTCCCCCCACCTGCAGCACAGCATCCATCCCACACTACTCCTTTGCAGCAGACCTCCCCAGCACAAACTAGCAGTGAGCCACCACACACACAGACCAGTACCCCATTGAAGCTTAGCCCCCCCCAACAGACCAGTGACCCCTTGCTGCTGAGGCCCCCACCCATCACCCTTTGCACAGTTTTGGAGAGAGCTGGGGTGCAGAAGCTGCACACTACACAGACTGTAGTGTCAGAGACTATTGTACCATCATTAGAAAATGGAGGGAACTGGGAACTGGGCCCCGGTCAACATCATGACATCACAACAAGATGCAAGAACGAGGAAACTGTCAAGCACGTGTTTACATGTGCGAGGTTACCAGATATCTGCAACATTATCCAGGCATCTTTACTGGGTAAGTAGATGCACAAATACTTCCCAACTTTGCATTTACTTGCAGCTACTGGTACCGAGTTATGCTCAGAGATCTCCACTCCGAGCAGTTACCCAGTAACGCAGCTGCATGTAAGTGCACTGAATGTCAAAAATCATGCATGGGGAAAGCACTACACAGTCAGTGTATCATAGGGCGGAGAGGCAAACAAAATGGCAGAAATGCACAGAGCACACACATCTCAGACACTGTTGTCAATGAGCAATGCAGCGGCCTTCGGTGTCTGTGCCAAGTCCAGCAGCATATTCACACAAAGGGTTCCACAAGACAAAGAAACATGGCACAGTGAACTGCAAACTCCCAACAGGAGAAGTCCATCAACTCCAGCAGCACAGACACTGTCCTGCACGTGCCAAAGGCAGGCACCCAACAGCACAGCACACATCACTCACAGACACACACTGGGGAACTGTGAAAGCACCTTATAGGGTACCTGCAGAACAGACAGCCTGGCCCTGAACATGCATGTGGCAGTGACACATAAGTCGCAACATGAAACACCACAGAACATGGTAACCTAGCATTACCCTATAATGTGCAGGGCTTCACTCCACACCCCCCAATGCAGGTGGCTCCACCCATCACAATCCCTACAAGTAATATAACAAACTCCAGGCTGCACAGCATAGGACAGAAGACAATTGTGCAACACGGCCAAATGAGCCACATGGCAGTGTAGCATGCAACATTTTTGCCTCACTGTTATTCCCGCACTGTAATTCCACTGAGATATTAACCAGTACCGAGAGAGAGCAGAGGCCCATGAACAACTAGTGGACAAGGCCTTATGAAAGAGTGCAAATGCTGGTCTTGCTCACAGGTCCTAGCTTAGGAGTACCGTGATCTCTGGATGAAAAGTGGTGTGGGTTCAGGTAACCCTTCAAGGTCTACATAGCCCTCCAGTCCCAGCAGTCACACATACTGTACAGTAGTAGTGTGCTCCGGCAGAAGCCATTCCCCTACAGTAGTGCAGCAAATCTGCATATGGTTCGGAATGGGCAGGAGAGTAGAGCAGCAGATAAAGACTGTATGACTTGGCTTAGAATGTCCCATCCCATTTAATACAGTGAGCCAGCCAACTACAAAGTACCCTGAAAATAGATACCACATATTCTGATGGTGAACTTGGCAGTGCTTACCTTGTCAGTGGATGGCCCATAAGGCCTCCCTGAAAGGCTGCCTGCAACTTCAAGCATCAAAGACCCCTTCAACCCAACACAATATCAGTGCCATGGTGAAACCCATGAGAAGTGAAAAGAGAAACCAAGGCACATACAGCTAGTAGTGCAGTAATTATTTAAAAGGGTAACAAGTTTGTCTCTGGAAACTAAAGGGTACTGTAATAGATGAGGTCCATGCCCCCCTTTAAGGCTTGTGTAACCTTAATTAACGGCAGGTCCTGATTGCTTCTGGAGGTGGAAAGGGCAGGCATGTAAGAAGAAATAAAGAGAAACTCAGTACTTGAATAAAACCAGACTTATTGTCCTGGTAGTTAAAGAGCATCAACTCAAGTCTGTTGGAAGAGATAGATTCTTTTATGGAGTCACTACTGTAGCCACATTCGAATGGAGATGATGTTCTTCAGACCTCAAGGGAATACTCAATGACAGGTGGGTAAATGTGGCTTGCTGTACTGGTGGAACAGTTTTAGCCATGGGCTCAGAGGGTATTCTGTCACTGTGCTTTGGGCTCCTGTCCAGTCAATGTAGTGTGGGTACACAGAGGAGCAAACTGACTTCCAGTAGCTTCCCCCTTGGAGCAGTCAGAGGAGAACTCCTGCTCCTTGCTTTGGAGACAGTGATGGAGAGAGGTATTTTTCTTGCCATATTGGTTTTTGTTTCTGCTGGAGCCTCTACCCCTCCATCAAAAGGTTAAGAGCCATGGATCATCCTTGGGTCTCATTATAGGTGGGAGGTGAGCCTGCCAGAGACCCAGAGTGTTGCAGGGCAGGGTGCGGTGCAGTGTCCATGTAATGGGGATCATCAGGCTTGTCCAGGTCTGGTAGTTTGGCTCCAGGCCATGATCTCCAAATGAAGACCTCTGCAGTTTTGAGGGGGAAAAAAGGAGTGAGAAACTCCATTGCGGGTGATTTTTAGATCAGCAGGCTAGTGCAAGCTGTAGGCGACTTAGAGGTCTATGATGGCATGTCTAGCCCTAGTGTAAGCCTGACAGTGCTCTGTAAGCATAGGAGAAAAGTCTTGGCATATTTTTTTTTCTGTGCTGTTGCCAAGAAAGAGGGCCTTCCTCAAGCTAGCTGCATTATATGCTCCTTGATGGAGAATTTGATGAACTATACAAGGAGAGGTCATTGATTTTGGCCTGGCTTGAGTTGGGGGAGAGACAAGGAACAGTGAGAGTACTCAGTCTTGAGCAACCCAGTTCATTAGTACCTGAGGATTATCAGAAACACATTTTGAATAATTTGGGAAACCAACCAGGTGCAAGTTTTTCTGTCTTCCCAGGTTCTCCATGTCCTCTGTTCTGTCCCATAGTTTGTGGATGAGACCCTGTCCTGTTCTCTGAGGTAAGCCCCCATCCAATGCAGGTCACCCAGGTTTGATGAAAACATTGCTGTTATCAAGACAGGAAGCACCACACCATCTGTCCCAGGTCACATGACTGGGATCGACACAAACAAACTGATTGTCAGAACAACTATAATACTGCAACTAATGGAATGTGGTGGTTGACTGCAGTAGTGGAGGATCCTGGTGACCAGACACAATGCGAGTACAATGCAGAATTCTGAGGGTTGGATGCTCAGAGGTTTAAGGATTTGTCAGGAGGAAGGAGTGCTATCAAGATAAGGCAGCCATCTTCTTGTTTGCCAAGCCACATCCCCCTTAAATTTGATTTGTAATGGTGGGCCATAGGGGTGTGCACATCCCAAATATTAATTCCAGAATACCACAGAAAATAGGGTATTTAATACTTAGATACAACAGTCAAATAATTTTCCCCATTTTAAGAAAGTTAATTCAGAGCCTTTAAAACATAAAATAAGAATTCTTCCTCCCCTAGTGGTCAGTGCTAGTCCATCGGCCACTATTCACCCCGCCCAATGATTTATTGCCCTCCACCCTTCCCCATTATTTCATTCAAAGTTAACAAACAAAAACAAAGGTATCAGCTCCTGGCACTGTGGCACAGTCCAGCAATATTTTAAAATGATATCCCCCCCAAAATGTAAGAATTTAAATCATGTCCACCCTCCTGACCCTGGATCCACCATTTTGAGGGCAACAACAGTCCTTTCCAGGCTAGCACTGGTGCCCCTTCTCCTTCAGTGTGTCCCAACTGGCTCACTGGGGTAAATGCTTTAAATTCTCATACTTTAGGATTGAAGGGGTTGGGCTAGGGAGGGGTGGGGTACCATTTCATGATGGTGTTGACTCTTGGAACAAAAAAATAAATAATTTTCTTGCGAGAAAAGAGAAGGAGTGGATGGAAGGGAATGACTGGAGTGTGACAATGTAGTCATGGGACTAGAACTGGCCTCCTAAGAATGGAACAGAGGTCTATTTTTATTTATTTATTTTATTTATTTTTGGCAAAGTACTGAATAATCAAAAATTTGGAGTGTCAAGTAAAAATACTTGAAGAATATTTAAAAAAATGGCACTTGCACAACCGCCTTGGACTGCCCCACAGAGCAGTCTACTACAACATGAGTCACTATAGCTGTACATGGCTCTGCCCCTCTGGGAGCATGAAAATGGGCTATCCAGCTGTGCTCCTGAATAATCACCCATTTTGGGTAAACACAAAGGAGTCAGACTTAAGCCTTCCCTTCCCGGTGCCAATCCCATTTATTTAACAGGACGATTTAGTAGCCTATTTCTGAGGCCTTTACAGCCTGTACAGGGCTGGTTACCAGCCTTGATCTATGTAAGGTCATATATCAGGGCTAGAACACCAGATGTGGCCTCTGGTGGGGCTTGCATCATTGGGTAGCAAAGTTCCCCAAACCACTATTTTCTCTTTCCTTGGTGGCTGTGTATGTGTATATATTATACATGCACACAAGCACTACTTATATCTCTATATATATATATATATATATATATATATATATATATATATATATATATATATATATATATATATATATATATATATATATATATATATATATATATATATGCATATGGGCAGATAAACAGTGGAATAAATACATTTACCTCACTGCCATGGGGTAAGCAGTGATTCTAATATTTATCCCAGGATATAGTCGCAATTAACTCCCCCTCCCATTTATCTACCTGTGTGTGTCTAGATTCAAGTATTCTTTGATATAAAGAGGAACTCAAATGTTCTCTATTACCTGATTTGCTATATTCTATAAAAGCCTTTATTTGTGGAGGGATAGCTGTCATACGACTCACATTTAGGGTGAAGGTTTGTATGTAATGTCTGGTCTGAAGGTATTTATAAAAACCCATTTGAGGGAGGAGATACCGCCTCTTGAGATTAGTAAGAGTCCAGAACTGTGCCAAAAAAAAATGTAAAAATATATTGTAATGAATATGTGCTAAAAGCCCTATATCCCAGGTCATGAGTAGCTGGTAGGGAGTCTTCCTCCAATGCCAGTGGGCAGAGAAGGCTCTGAAAAGGTCATTAGGTGTAAACACATTTCCGTACTACATATTATGCCTGTATCATTAAGTGCACAATTGAGGGTAGCCCCTGTGTTTCTTCCCTCATTCCATGTATGTGAAAGAGTCATAGGACCATGATCAGAAACAGGAGAATGTAGCCAGGTTGATTCAGGGTGTGATGTATGTCTAGCCAGATCAACCAAAGGTGCGTTGCCCAGTAGTATCCATGAAGGTCTGGGAGGGCTAGCCCTCCCTGTGACTTTGTTAGCAGTGAAATAATTTAGAAAATGGGTAGGGAGATTTCCTGGCCTCTGATTGGTCACATCCCTTGGTAAGGGTTATATTTATGTGTTAATGGAGACTGGGAAACAACAAGGCCCTGTGCCAGGTTGCCCTTTCACAAAAAACAATCAATCAATCTATGCCAGTTTTTAAAGTTTGAGCCACATTTTTTTTTCCGCTTAGCTACATTTACCACTGCATCCCTGCTCAACTGGCCACTTTGTTGCTCATTTTTAAAATAAATAACAGCATATATCCTTATTTATTTCATTCTTGGCTCACTCCTGAATAAGATGCCACAACCTCCATCATTAACATCCCATCCTATGGCTCCTCATTTGTCACACAGCTCCATACTGCCAGCTTGATCCCCCTTCCACCACAAGCAGGCAGCGTGCCTCCATCTGTGGCCATGAAACTCTGAAAATACAGCTGGTCTCATACCTGAGACAGCACTGCAGTAATCCGTAAATGAAGCAGAGCGCCGAGGAGGGAGTATGGGGCTAACCTAGCAGGACAAAAGGGCAGGGGCCAGAAAACTTAAAAAGGACATTGGGGGAAGACTTACAGCCTAAATTTTAAAAACACTTCAGTGCCCTTTACTGGCAGGTATACCAGCAGAGGGACTATTTTACCAAAAAATAAGTAAAAATTGAATTTTATTACAGTTTTTATCTCATAAAAATTGCATATGTAGTCCATTTTCTCAGTGCATTAATACCCTCCAGGGTGGGCTATATGCCCTATACTGGACTTTACAGGTTGTATAGGCCTTCACCTGTGGCATCGGGCCTCATTACATCCTTGGGCAGTCTGGTATAGCCAAATACCACTTACCCTGCCAGGTATTACTGCTAGCAGAGCATGCCAGATGTGATATTTTTCTAGCCCAGACGTATCTGGAAATCTGCACTGCCATTTCTGCCAGGTTTCTGCTGTGATTTGTAGGGGTAGGTTCTGAAATAAAAACAGCAACCTATGGAGTGTGATCATCCTGAAATAGTCAATTCTACAAGTAATATCAAACAGGAGAGAGGCCCAACATCTAGTCATAGCTATGTTTTTAACAGGGGTGTAGCTGGCCTCATACAAAGCCTTTTCATCCTTGGTAAGCTCGACACCTAAACACTTGATAACCTGCAGGTCCTATTTTAGTGGGTACTATTGCCAGGTATCTGAAAAGGGAGTGTAATTAACGGTTGCTAATTTGGTATCAGTCTGATCTGGCTTGCATTCCACAACTTCCTAAAATTCCTTTAAACAAGGAGGAGGCTGCAGGCTTTGATTCTTCTGGGTCTGAAACAAATAGAAGGACATCATCCTCATAAAGACTTATGTAATCTTCCTGCCCCGTGATCCCAGGCAGTGTACCTGTTTGAAGCCTGTAAAGGGGAAGTCTCCCACAGTTTCACACCAATATTTTCCCAACTCCTTATGTGTAACTGTTGTGTGCCTCCTCCAGTTGCCAGCAGTCCTATTGCTGTCCAAATCTAGATTATAAATTAAAATATACAGCCCTCAAAAGTTATCAGTGTGTTTGTCCTCCATTTTACTATCAATGTTGCTGGAGGATGATGTCATCAGAACAACAGATAATGGTGCTGCACTAAATGCAGTTCCACCACTAAACCAAACCCACAATGTTTGGTTCCCTACTTGAGTAATGGAGGAACCCTTTAAGTGTTGTGCACATCCTGAAGTGCACTGGCAGGGGCGGATCCAGGAGTCCTATAGATGGGGAGCTCAAGTCAGATAAAAAATAAAAATAATAGGCTGGGGGTGTGGTGGGCCACCTAGGCCCCCAGATATTTAACAATATGGTGCATTCTGGTGCATTTTGAAGGGTATTTCTAATGCAATTTCTACTCATTTCTTCCCTTCTCATGATTTGTTAGTTGCACCCTAGCACCATCCGCAGAGTTCCCACAGTCCACATGACAGTATGTTGCCCAAAATACCCTCCCACCCCAAAAAGAAACACAAAATACCAAAGGACTGCAGCTGGGCAGCAGCACATCTGAAACACATAACAATGAGAAAAGTTAAGAGAGACTTGGTGATAAAGACAAATTAAATGACAATCCAAGTAAATAAGTTCACAAATGTCACTCACTCAAGTACATTATGACATTACCATAAAGCCAACCCATCCCAGTTTTTCCCTGCAGTACAGATTAATGTATCCCCCAACCTTATATCAGTAAAAAAAAAAAAAAAAAAAAAAAAATAATAATAATACAATAACTATAGAAATATCAGAACAAAGTCACTTTGCTACCTAGTTTCTGAAAATATTTCAAATCTGCTTGTCATTTTTGCAAAACATTTTATTCTATAGCAATTAATTCCAAAGAAAATACATTTTTAAATAAATGAAATATTTATTGTTTTAAAATGTCCTTTACTGGGATAACCCCATGGTATGAGGCATCCCATTTTTATGATAGGCCCAAGAAGTCAGTAAACAGACAGAAAAACAGTTTTTGAAACAAATATAAAAATGTATTTTTTTTTTGTTTTATTAACAGCACTTGCTTGGGTACATCACAACTTGCACCCCCACCCCCAATTCAACACATAGAACTACATAAACTAAATATTTGATTCTATCACTTTTTTCCGGTTTTGTAATTGCCTGTGTCAATGAGCCAAATATGGTCTTATGACTTGTGTTGCCAATTTTGCTCTCCAAGCATGCAGAAACTCCTGCACATGCCATAATATACAGCACATCACCTTCAAAGTCCCCATGTCTATGAATTCCCTCTGTGCACATTCACACTGTACAACCACGACTGAAAAGACCACACAGATTAGACATACAGCACATGATGAAGTTTTTACATCAGTGCAAAGGTCTCAGTCATGTACCAATTTCTGCCTCTCCTGGTTCATACTGTTGCTGAGACCAGACCTGCCCCAGCATTAGTTTTGTACCATTCCCAGCACGCTACAGGAGGGCACTACAACAACTCCCTGTCCTGCAAATCCACACCAGAATCAATCTGCCATATAGGACAAAACTAGCAGTGACCTTATACTGTTTTAATGTCATGAATTTAAGCTCCCCATACTAGAAATGAATAACACTGGTACTACATTTATTACACAGCCAGTTTGATGGAACACTAATGTCCTGTCGTATCCCAGCAACTGCCCCCCACCCACCATAGTTTGTGACTGTAAAAGTCAATTTTTTTTTTTTAAAAAGCAAGAAGTACCTGAATAAATGAAGACTTGATCCATTTTCACCAGGCTGAAGTCTATGTGCCCCTAGTTGAGTACTGTCTCCGGTCACCTGGACGCCAGACTTTCTCTCTCTAGACAGCACACACTGACCCCATGACTCCTAATGAGCAGAGCTCTCAACTACAGCTTGCTTCAGCTATCAGAAGATGACCTGAACCTCACTCCAACTCCTTGTGCTGATTTACCAAGGCCACACAGACCCCGCGTTACTGGACTGCTGCTGCCTGAAACCTCGGGCTTTGCCCTTCACTTGTGGGCTCCAGTCTCTCTCTTTGTCTCTTCCTCAGTAGTACACTCACTCCTCTCTTGCTCCAACATTAACCTTCTGAGTTATTGAATTACAGCTCACTCTTGTTTCAGCAACCCAGACATTTAAAGAAGGCACCCCTTGCTAGCCACATCCACTCTGGACACAACAGCAAATCAGGAGCAGTGAGCACCAGGCGACCTGGTTGAGATCTGTATTGTTAAGGTCCACTGCTTTGCTGCAGCCATACCCCCCCCACGCACGAACCCCTCCCTCTGCGCATGAACAAAGGAGCTGCACCAAGCCTGCAAAAGTAGAGAATGAATGCTCAGGCTCACCAAGGCAAGACCAGCTGCTGCCACAGTGCTGGGACCTGACCATATGGTGCAGGATGAACGTTAGTAAGAAATTCATGCTAGAGACCGGCTTTTCGGGGGGGGGGGGTCAACTATGTAATGCGGGTGGGGGTGGTTGTTTATTGTACTATCAGGACACTGGAGGATAGGGCCAGCCTTAACCATTCTGGGCCCCTGTGTAGCCCCCTGCCGGGCCCCACCGCTCCATTCCCTGTGGGCCCCCCACATCCAACATTTACACCTGACCCTCCTGTCCTGAATTACTAAAGCAGTACTAGGTCTACTAGTTTAACCAGCATCTTTTAAATTATTGCCATTGACTGCATTGAATTATTTGACTTCACCACTTGAAATGAATCTGACTGAACCTGGAGCAAGAACTTAAGCGAGTACTGTATTCTTTTCTGTAAGGACAGAGACATCATCACTGGACACTCACAACTCAGATACTCAGATTTGCAAACAAGTTAAACAACTTAACTTTTCTGTAAGTGTGAGAGACAGAATAGAGAGGATTATCATGGGACACCAGTAAGGTTGCCACCTCTCAGTTTTTTTTTTTTTTTTTAACCTGTTGATCAGATTTTATGGGTACCTATCAGGAAATCCAGTTTTGCCCTGTGCTGGTCAGGTTTTTGAGCCACTTTGAGTACTCACATACTTTTGAAACATATTTTGCCATATCATTCATTGTTTCACCTACATGTCCAAGTTACAGACAAGTTCTCTTGTCAATATAGCCCTTTGTTTGTGAAAGCAGTCAACTTGAGAGGTGTAAAGTATGGCCATTAACACCATTAGCACTTAATCTAATCTTTTCCACTGCAGCAAAGTTGCCCCCACCTTTTGTAACAGTAACAGAGCCAGTTGTCTTCCACTTTCATTTGCTGGTAAACATTTTCATCTCTAACAACATTTAAGCATTTTTAAATGTTTTAAATTATTTGTTTTCCTCAAGAAAAAAGCATGGCCCCCAAGGTGCAGGGGCACAGTTTGCACCTAGCTAAGGCCAGCTCTGCCGGAGGACAGATGAGACCTGTGTGGCTCAGGCAGCTTTCATGGAGGCTTTAGTGCATACTGATAAAGAATGCAGCACAGTGTATTACTAATAGAGGAGCCCCCCCCCAAATCTGCCTATGGGTCTAATAGGAACTAAGACCATATGAGTGTGATGCAGCACTGATTTGACATGATGCAGTATTCATATAAGGAAGTGCCTGTCTTTGTTGTGTTACTGTTTCTGTGGGCAAAAACAGTTTATCCAATAAATGACTCTGGGTCCAAGAAGAGTTTTAAGTGGTATTGTATAGCTGTTGTATTATGTTCTGTGTGTGTTAGCATTCTCTGTTTTGATTGACCAGCAGTGAGACACAGTCATGCAAAAATGCCCATTTCCCTTTGTAACTAGGTAGTCAGTGATTGGATGGCTGCTGTAAGGCAATAGAGTTCAGCGATAACAAGGAATAGTGTACCAGGACAGCATCAGCTGCAGCATATAGAAGAAGAGTAATCTAGTGGTTAAAGCACAGGCACAAGAACTGGGAAACTCTGGTTCAAATCCTACTAAAGTCCCTTACTCTTTAACCCTTAACAAGTTACCCTAACCTCCTTGGGAACTGTGATGGCCCCTCAGGTCTATGACTTTAACAGTGCCCCCATTCCCATTATAAATCATTAGCAGTAATGTACGACCTACAGCACTTCACTTTGAAGGTACTGAAGACAAGCTGAGGCAGCCCCCCCTTGTAATGCCAGCATTTGAAGTAGGATGTCCCTCACAAATCAGATGCTACACTTCAGCTGTTGTAGGTAAAGAAACTAATCAGTCTCAGTGTTTGTAGTACTCTGTATTTGCTTAGCTCATCCCCCCCCCCCCATGTCATATGCATTCTGTATCTTGGTATTTCCAGTCAGAAACTCAGATTTAAGGAGCATTCAAAATGTAAAACAATACACTTTAAAAAGTAAGTGATCTAGCTCTCCACTTTCAGGCTGCTGAAAGGGGAGTGTATCATTTGTACAAAGGAGGAATTCAGTCTTGTGTGATCCTTTGGGAAACTGCTCAGGCCTACTTTGTAAATGAATCTTCTTAAGGGTGTTCACCTGGTTCAATACTGATTGACTCATTGACTGCTTGATTCTTTCTACTGCTCTCCACAACATGTTGCAACTGTCTCACAGACAGAAATAAGCAGTACAAAGAAACAGATTCTGTTTCCTGTGAGTGAAATACTATTGGATGTATTATTTGCTGTACACATACAGTATTAAGGCTACAAGTACTACTCCCTGTGCGAGTTGCATGACAGAACTGTCTTAAGCCATTGCAAACTTAAAGCAGGATAGACAGCATTGATACCCTTATGTGTTCTTCTGCAGTGACATCAGGGAATGGAAGGGGCTATATTACAAGTGACCCATTTGCACGTAAATGGAGGCTTGCTTGACACTTTACTACCTTGTGTCAGAGACTCGGACTCTAGATATGTGTTGCAACAGCGGAAATGACTGATCTATTGACATATGTACAGCACTTGATGTAATGTATAATAAATACATCAGACATATCCAAATCATAAATATGCAGGAGTCTTCTCCTTTAAGTGCTTTTCTTTCTGGGGTCAGCAAGGTTCAGACCAACCAGTTGCAGGGAGGCGGCTACTGGCAGTTTAACAATGAGCTGCAAGTGTCATCAAGGAACCACTTACAACCACCACAGCGGAGTCAGGCTACTGATGTCAGAAACTGTTACCACGGACTTATGATTTGATGCAAAAGTCACATTTATTTGTTATAAAACAGAAACCCTGGCAGCACCCCTCCCAATGCCAATGTTTGATGCACTAGCCCATATGCCTCATCAAGGCAAGGATTTCTGCATCAACTCATAAGTCTGTGGCAGTAGTTTCTGGCACCAGTAGCCCAGCTCCTCTGTAGTAATTGGAAGACATGAACCAAAATTGACACAAAGTTATGAAGAATGATTACTGATAAGCAGGCACTCTTCATTGTGATCATAAAAGTGTGTCTGAATGAGAGAGAGTAAGCGAATAAGTGTGTGTTAGAGAGAGAGAGATAGTGTGAGTGGGTGAGAGAGTTATGTACAGGCCAGCATGTTTTTACATAAATCAGCTCTCACCTCATCACATCACTCAAATGAAAAATTTGAGGGACTTCCTCTTTAATGTGTCACAGGGGTACGTCCCTTTTTGCGAATCGAAGCCCTCTGTCCTGCATAGCATGCAGATATTTTACTTCAGAGTATTGCTCAGTTAACAGTAAATGGGCTACATTTTCTCAGTATTCTGAGCTCGTGTCTCAGAGCTATGATAAAGCGCCAGCAACCCACAGTCTGTCCCTTCCCCCAACCCTGTCACATGTCAAGGACTGTGCCCCACATTTAAAATCACAAGAGATTAAATGCTGTACTTCTCACCTCCGAGTAATCCTGTGCATCTCTCTTCAGCAACAAGAGATTTCTAAATGACACATCTGAATCTCTGTTCTATTTGACCAGACCTATCAGTACATTTTATACAGTGCCCAATGGGCTCCTTAAGATTCAATACACAAGTCAAAGTTAAATTAAAAGGAGGATTTCATACTTTAGGTTGCAAGTTTCTGTAAACAACTAACCATATATAGTACAGGTCTCAAGACAGACTTTTTAAATGGAAAAAAAAAAAAAAAAGGACGGTGAATGAAACTTGCATATCACTAAGTCACACCAATTAGCAATGAACAATTACATTTTGACTTTCTTTGTTTGAAACCATACTGCTACTTTTTAAATCTGTATAATAAAGTCAAAAACATTTCAGCCTTTATATGCAAAAGAATATTTTCTTGATACATTTCCTGGTTTAACAGTCTCAGTCTGCTTTCCTGCACTGATACACAGTAGTTCCCTGTATAACTTCCCCACATGTATGAACTCACTACTGACTGCTTGACCTCAGACTTCCAGAGCACGTTCAATCTATAAGCAATACAAGTAAGTTTCTGCCCAAAACAGCAAAGAAACTCATGATATGCCCATCTCATCTCAAAATTCAATAAAGTGTTGTTTTTTTTTCTTACTTTGTTTCCTTCTTCAGCTGTGTCAGTAGTTGTCCACCCGTCTCTACCTACTTCCTTATCCTCTCAGCAGACTGGAATGTTGCCTCGCTGTAGCATTCTCTCTGTACACCTGTGAGCTTTGACTCAATTAAACCTTGTTACACTGCCAAACCCCACCCTTGGCTTTCACAGTCTGGAATACTCTCTCTCTCTCTCTCCCAACCAATCATCAGCCACACAACATTACTCGGGGACAGGACAGAAAAATCACTACTACAGGCAGTTAAGGTTGTGCAGGTACTTAGAAGAAGGAGAATTAGCATTTATTAGGTGCATTTTATACAGTACACATTGTATCATAAGGGGTTTTACACAGAACTAGAGACTGGTAGTGAAGTGACTGTAAACTTGTAGTAGCAGACATTTCGCACAGTAACACTCACACACAGCCTTGGATCATTGCATGAGCTGGTTTCACGGGAAGGGGAATGTGGGCCAGAACAGAGGGGAAAATCATCTGCTCTTGTGAAAGGTGCCTTGGGTTCTTTTACTTCCGCCTGGACACCCACCAGGACAGCACCAGAGTCAGGCTGCAGGGACACGGATTTAACATCTCATTTGAAGGACGGAATACCCCAACAGCACAGCATGCCCTTAGTACTGCACTTGAGTACCAGAGTACATGATATAAGCCCAGGCCTGGTGTGGGACTAAAATCATGGCTATCTGCCCTAGAGGCAGATGTGCTACCAAGGGAATGATGCTGACACCAGCTGAATGCTTTCCAGTTGTACAAATTCCAATGTTCTTAAGTGACTTTTGTACCTGTGGTATTCTGGAAGGGTGTAAACAATTTGCTTACTGAACTGCCTTTTTCTCTTCAACATGTCCTGCTACATTATATTGTACACAAATAGAAAAAGAACGAACTTGAAAAACAAATTTGCTATAGGGTGAAGAAATAAGTAAATAAACAACGAAACACTAACACTGCTGTAAAGTTGCTTTATTGTGAATCAAACATCATAGCAGTATTTCAGTACAAAAAGTGCAGAGTGTCTAACAGGCTAGCCCAAATAAAGTGCAAATGACAAGCAGAAAATTCAGCCTGATAGCCACAAATGCCCCGGTGCTTTACCTAATAGAATGTCACGAAGGGGCAGTGCTGTGTTGCTAACTGCCACTTAAATAGCCTAATTAGGGTTCAATTTCTCCTTACTAAATCCATAAATTATAGGGCTATATCATACAAAGAGGAAATACTAAAAGGTGACTCCAGCTATCACAATGGCAAGGGAATTTAATAGTCACATTGCAGAGGGGCTAGAAGGGAAGGTATGCCCCTTTGCAGATGACACTAATTATCTGGTACCCTTTGATGCCCCCCTTTTCCTGGAAAGAAAAACACTGACACATGTCAGGGAGGATCAACTGTCCATGGTCGTAATGGCCAAGGCTGCTTGGACGCACCTGTCAGGTGCCATTAGCTTTGCAGTATAGATGTACCTGCTGCAGGTGGACCATGCCTTCCCCCAGGTCTGGGTACTGTGTTTCCATATCCATACCAACCAAAGGGGGTCACGAGCCCTTCAGACTAACTTGTCTCGCCACTGCCCCCTAACCACCATTTCCTCTCATAGTGATCCTCCCAAGATGCCACAGGACAGGCAATTCCCTGACCCCTAAACCACCTGCTCCACAAATTCCTCCAAGACCCACTTCAGTGCCCCTAGCCACAGCTCTAATCCCCTCTCGGTCAAACATCCCATCTCGGCTACCATGATTTGACCAGCTGCCTGAATCTGACTGTGTTTCACCATGATCCCCCCTAGTGCCCGCTTGGCTGCCCTCATCTCCCTGTTGATCTGAATGCAGGCCCTGTTGAGAGTGGCCACCCCCTGCCCATTTGACCAGCTAGACCTCTGGATCAGCTGGGGCCAGATGAGGATGGCATGCGGCCATCACTCCCTAATTGTTCAAAAGACCTCCTTCATAACCAACAGTAAGTCCACCATTTTCCGACTTCCCAAATCTTCCCCTCCAAGATGTACCATCAACATCTCCTGGATATGCAGGGTCTGCCCTTCTTCCCTCAGCAGGGGGAGCAACTCATCCCAGTGCACGTGTTCTGCCCCAGCCATCGCATATGGACCCTCGGATGACCCTTGCTCTGGGGCTGCCTCCCTGCCCCAGCCATTACTCTTGCTGCTGCTTGCTGCATGAAGGCATAATCACAGATCCAGATCAAACCACTGACCTCCGGGGGACCCTGGAAGAAACCAAAAGCAGTTATTGTAAATGTGGGTGCACATACCTTAAAAATGATTGTGACCTCCAGTGCCCCAGAGCCTGGGTCTGTCCGTCTGCCCACCCCGAACTCCTGGTATTCATGGCTGCCCCAATCCTGAAGGATTGCATCCTGGACTCCTTTGGGTTCAACCCTACTGCCTACACTGCTCTGGCCAGGATAGCTCTAAACTGGTATGCTGTGATGGGCCCAAAGTCTGCATGCTGGAAGAATGCCCCCCTCCCTTTTTGGGGTTCACAGCCATATAAGCCTGCACTCTGTCTTAGACTGTCCAGAACACCACAAGAAGTGCCTCCACCAAGCGCCAGTGGCTCTTCTGCTCCCAGTCCATTTTACTCTTCCTGAGCCTCATCCATATGCCTCTCTCAGTCCGCTCGAACATCTCCCAATTCCAACTCGATGATTTTTGTAAATTGAGTTGGCTGTGTTAGCTCCAATACTCTAAATGCCCCAGCAAAGTCTACCAAAAACATGGTGTCAAACAACAGTGTCTCAGATTGGGTCCAGCAAACCCTAGGAAGAATCCCCCGGATGCTTTCAAGGATCGCCGGAGTGACGGGTCCTCATGTCCTGGTAAGAAGCCAACAACTTCCCCCACCCTACCAGTACTTTCCTGACCTTGAGAGACTTCATATTATTAGTGACCTCCAGAGCTCTGGAGAACCAAGACAAGCCAACGAGGTGCCTGCCCACCACCCCTGGTGTGACCCCACTCTGCTTCGACAGCATGATGTACCTGCACAGCTGTTCTACTGAAATGGACCAATCCTCCAGCCTGCCTTATTGTGCCTACACTCCTAAGTAATGTTCCACCCCTTTCCTGTATACTTCCCTTGTCAATGGTGTGATGGAATTACCAATGCATTTCCAAGTCGAGATGTCACTACCCTCCACAAGAAGGGAGGTACTTTCCGGGGCCTCTGCTCTGCAGCTGGAGCCAACTCTTGAAAGTGTTGCCACTGTGAATGTGATCACGCATCAGCAATTCCATTGTCAACACTGGGTATGAGTAAGCCCTTGAATGTGATGTTCAAAAACAAACATTTCAGCATGAAGATGTGCATCAAGTCCCCCATCGGACCCTTCAGCCCCAGCTGTCCACTGATGATGTGTGCCACCTCCATGCTATCTGAACAGAATAGGACCTTGCGGTCCCTCAGTTGTGGCCCCCAGAAGCACAGTGCTACCACTATGGGGAAGAATTCCAGTAGCATAATGTCGGTGTGTAAACCTGCCTCTGTCCATTCAGGGGACAAGCTCCCCACACACCATTGCCCCTGGAAATATGTCCCAAACTCCAGGCCTCCTGCCACATCTTTAAAGAGTTGCAAAGGTGGACCCTGTGACATAGACAGCCAGCTCTGAGTGCTGTATCATTTATTTTTAAATATAAAATGTAGTACTGACTGTCTCTGTTGAAACATCTGGTGCTCTTAGAATGACCTCACTCATCACCCCCCCCCCAGATTTTAGCTAAAAGATGAAAGCCATAAGAAAAATTCTGACAGCATGTGAGTTCACACACACACTCAGTTTTTAGAGACCATGTGTTACATGTAAGGCCTTAATTAAGGATCCTGTCTGTCTGAGTTAATTACAACCATAGTTGCTAGAACAAATCCATTTTATGATGTTGGAAGGAAAACCCAGGTTATTACATAGAAGTGCTAAAATCATAAAGATGCTGTCATGTCCTGGAAGGAGGAAGCTTATTATGAGATCAAAAGAAGTGTCATTTGAAGGACATTAATTATGCTGAAGTTGCAGAATGTAATACTTTTGTATAAGATATATATTTTTTTATACATAATCTGACAGAGGAGTAGCTAGCTGACCTCACTCAAAAATGGGTTGTCCCATACAGTTGTTTAAGGAATACTCTGTTTTACTTACACACGCTTTTACCTAGACTCTGACTGAGGAAAGATCTTTGGAGCACTTGTTAACAAGTATTTAGAAATATTTCAAATCTAAGTACTGCAACTAGGAATTTGCATTGTTTAAACCTTGTTCTTTTAAGAGATTTGTATGTCTGGTGATATAACAGTTCTGTATTTTGTGCTTTACATATTTTTAACTATTTCAGTAAAATTCTTTTTAGAACTTACTTGGTCTGTCTTTGACTTCTTTTTAGTTGTAAGAAAAGTATATGGTTAGTGCAGATACTAAACATAAGCTTGAATGGTGGTACCAAACTGGAAAGAGAAGCTTTTTAAATCTGAGGTCTTTATTAAAGTTTTAAGGGTTCATCTCTGTATACCCGGTTAGGTGCCTGTAGGCAAAGATATCTGGCCCCCTGGAGACAGAAATATCTGAGCCTGTGCATTGGGTACACTAGCAAGAGGTTCACAGTTTGAATCCCTCCAGAACTTGAGATCAAAGGTTGATCTGAACTCACAAAAACAGACAAGAGGGTTACCTTGTCTGTTACACTGTTCACAAGACTGCGCTCAGAGGTTGGCACTTTGGGAGTAGAGGGCCTGACCTGCTAAGTGGGTTTGTGCCAGACCCTCCTCGATGGCCTGCCCCAATGCCACCCCATTGAAGTGACCATGGAAGACCCTCCATGCCTGAAAATCCTCCCAGACTCTCTCTGTCACTTGCAGCCTATGATGTGGCTTGGAACACCATCTCCCCAGCTTGGCCATATGCCACAGAAAGGTGCGCCCCATGGGGATGACCTGACACACAAAATTGAGGTGTCCTACTAACTGTTGCAACTGCTGCAAGGTTACTTTCTTGGCCCCCCCATGGAATCTACCATGCGCTGGAACATGGTCACCTTGTCTTGGGTCAAATGGCAGAGCCTGTTGATAGTGTCAGTCTCAATCCCCCAAAAGACCGAGATCCTATTAGGGGCTTCCACCTTTCCTGGCACTAGGAAGGACCCCAAAATCCTGACAGATAGCCACAAATGTGGTCAACATGCCCTCACAAACTGCTGTCCCCTCCGACCCAATGAACAGAAAGTCATGGAGGTAGTGGACCACCCTCTGATTGCCTGACTGCTTCTGTGTCACCCAATGGAGGAAGTAACTGAATTTTTCCAATACTGCACATGCCACCACTCCTCCCATAGGCATGCAATTGTCCACATAGTACTGGCCCTCAAATTTCACGCCCAGCAACTCCTGTCACCTGGGTGGATGCGAAGTAACCTGAACACTGACTCTGTGTCTGCCATTGCCATGAATGCCTGGGGGCCTGCCCCGCGTACTACCTCTACTGCCCTATTGAATTATTCATATTATATCACTGTGAAGTGCAGAGCAATGTGATCATTCAGAGTTGCCATCTGGGTAGAATAAGTGATTAATCATCCTGTATTCTCCCGGTGCCTTCTTCAGTACCAGGTCAATGGGTGATACCTGAAGAGGCAGGCATGGTTGGGCACTGAATGGCCTGCTAACCCTCCCCAGCCACCTTTCTTTCTCCAGTTTCTCCTGGACTACCTGTAAATTTCAGGTTCCCTGCCTTGTGCCCCCCTCCAGGGCCTTTGTATTGGAGCCTGTAACCCACCATAAACCCTTCCTCCAACAGGTTTGTGGCCTCCCTGTCTGGGTACTGGGCCATCCATAGGCTAATCCTGTCCACCCTTACTGGGGTAGGCAGACTTGTTGCCCGGTGTCTTCCCAGCCTTCCTGTTTGCTCCCTTAAATCCTCCTTTAGGGGAGCACAGAGAAGCATACTGGATGAAGGGATGTTTCTGTCTGCAGACCATGCAGATGTGCCAAAAACGACACACAGGCCAAGAGCACTTTGCTTGGTTGTATGCATAGCATGCCTGCATCAAGGTAGTGCCTCCCTCTGCCTTTTGTGGCAGGCCACCCACAGTGGCAAACCTCTGTCGGTGTGCACTACTCCCTCCCATGCATGTCATCCACCAAAAGCATCATGTCCACTGTCCCCCACCCGGGGCTACTGTCCTCCTGCCTCCACCACCAAAACTCCTCGTCGTACTCCAGCCATGCCACCCCACCCTTCCTGCGGTGCATTCAGTGTAATCCTGTTCTGGTAGGTATATAACCCCAGCCCTTTGTCTTTATCCACTTGCAGGATAGTCCTGTGAAGATGGGGAAGGCCGCGATCCAAGTTTCGAAGGTGCAAGGCACCTTTGATGGCTTTTTATCTGCCTCCTCCCCCTTCTCATTCTTCTTATCATCCCACTCGACTGGCCTATTTAGGAGGGAAAACATGTCCAGGTCTTCCCTATTCCTGATTTGTTGTCTAACCTTGTCTGTGAAGTGGGACCCCAACTGTTTGTCCAAGCCAGCATAGGAGCTCGGCGGAGGGGGAGACGCATCTGGGATTGCCGGATCAGGGACATCGGCCACCTCAGCAGCCAAGTCCTTCCCTCCAGCTTTTTCCACCATCACTGTCATCAGGTCCAGAAGCTTATCTAGTTTAGCTTCCACCCCTGTCAGTACCAGGCCACCCGCTGGGAGGGTCCCTTGGGTCCCTTTTGCCCTGATGGCCTCCTGCTGCCTGGGGTGAGTATCCACCTCTGCCTCCTCCCCCGGGTTCTCAAGCCCATTCTGCTCTCACTCTCACCTTCCAGAGCCACATCCAGTACCTGAAGCACTTCGCCGTCCCTCAATTGCCTTACCTCAGCTCACCTCCGCCTGGTGTCCTGGGGACCTTCGCTAGAGGTACCATCCAGCCCTTCACCAGCCACTTCTTGGTAGCATCCCTTCCCCGTTGCTGATGTTGATTGATGTTGATGGGCCCTCCAACCCTTCCAGGCAGACTTCCAATCATGCTGCTCCCTTTCTTTGGTGCATCTCCTATAGTTGTGCCTCCAGACCCTCCGTGGCTTTCATCGATGGCTTCCTCTGATGGGCTGCAATGTTGCACCTGTAAGACACTGGAATCCACCCCCTTCCCAAGAGACTGGTTAGGCAAGCCATAACAGTGGCCAAAAGGCCAGGGGGATGCGGGATTGCCCTCTGCTGGACTGCCCCCTATAGTAGACCCGCTACATGGCATGGAGTGCTGAGATGATAGAGCTCTCCTCTGAACCCTCCCACGTGCTCTGATCACCCTGCCTGGGGTGGCAAAACATACCCAGCATGGGGCACCCTAAGCATGGGTGGGTCCCCCGTACCTGCCCCCAGCAAACTCTGTGTCCACGCATGAATAAATCGGCAGCTGTAATGTTATCTGGCATCAGAAAACCATGGTCACAAACTGCACTATCTGGCTTGAGGGAGCCCCGGGCACAGCTGCCAGGTGGCAATAGCCACAACTCTCTATGGCTGCCGGGGGGGGGAGGCAAGGAGGAATGCATTCCTAACCTCAGGTCCCCATAGATTCCTTTGCCCAAAGCCCTCCAACTGCTTCTGCTGCCCCCTTCTGCCAACTGGGATCTCTGAGAGACAGCTGCAGTATTTTTAAACATTTTTATACCTTTTTTAATTTTCTCAGCAACTGCATACACCGCGGCACTCCAGTCACCCAACACAAAAAGGTTGACAAGGATCCCCCGAGACCTCGGTTGCCACGTCCAAATGTACCATTCCAAAAATGGCCACTGAGAGTCCCATGAGACCTCGGCAGCCAATCCTTACACAACCACCTTTTGTGCCATCCCCACGATGACAGCTGAGAGTATGCAAGACCTTGGCAGCCAATCCTCGCATAGCCACATTTTGTGGGATCACTCCTGAGGCCCACAAATTACAACCTGGGTCTACTGCAGCAGGACAATGCCCCTTCCAGCCCCCGAGGAGCCTTGATGCCCTGCTTGGGATTACTGGAAAGCCTCTACATCCCCAAAGTTGCCAGGCAGCACCCCCACAACTAGGCACCCCGTCACTACCGATGATCCACCTCCTGAGCGTGTAGTTGAGAAACAGAGGCAGACCTGACAGTCACCAGACCTGCCAGCAAGTGAAAACCACCACTCAGGAACCTCAAATAGCCCATACCCTTGCTGCCCAGTTGGGCCAGGCTCCCAGCTGCAAATGGATGATGCAGTAGGCATCAACCCTCCAACCACCAGAAATCTGTGACTTGGCAGTCAGTGTCCGGTCCTTCAAGATGCTGCGCTGTGTCCCTGACCCTTTCCCAACTATCAGAGGAGTGGCCAAGAGAACACAGATAGCAGAGCACTACGAGATCTACAGGGTCATCTCACTTGACTGGCCTGTTTAGGAGGGAAAATGTCCACATCCTCCCTATTCCTGATTTGTTGTCTAACCTTGTCTGTGAAGTGGGACCCCAACTGCTTGTCCAAGCCAGCATAGAAGCTCGGCGGAGGGGGAAAAGCATCTGGGATTGCCAGACCAGGGACATTGGCCACCTCAGCAGCCAAGTCCTTCCCTCCAGATTTTTTCACCATCACTGTCATCAGGTCCAGAAGCTTATCTAGTTTAGCTTCCATCCCTGTCTGTACCAGGCCACTAACCGGGAGGGTCCCTTGGGCCCCTTCCGCCCTGGTGACCTCCTGCTGCCTGGGGTGAGTATCCACCTCCCCAGGGTTCTCAAGACCATTCTGCTCTCACTCTCACCTTCCAGAGCCACATCCAGTATCTGAAGCACTTCGCCATCCCTCAATTGCCTTACCTCAGCTTACCTCCACCTGGTGTCCTGGGGACCTTAGCTAGAGGTACCATTCATCCCTTCACCAGCCACTTCTAGGTAGCATCCCTCCCCCGTTGCTGATATCGATGGACCCTCCAACCCTTCCAGGCAGACTTCCAGTCACGCTGCTCCCTTCCTTTGATGCATCTCCTGTAGTTGTGCCTCCAGACCCTCCGTGGCATTCATCGATGGCTTCCTCCGAATCCATTCCTAACCTCAGGTCCCCATAGATTCCTTAGCCCAAACCCCTCCAGCTGCTTCTGCTGCCCCCTTCTGCTGACTGGGATCTCTGAGAGACAACTGCAGTATTTTTTAAAATTTTTGTACCTTTTTTATTTTTCTCAGCAACTGCGTACAACGCGGCACTCCAGTCACCCAGCACAAGAAGGCCGACAAGGATCTCTCGAGACCTCGGTTGCCACGTCCAAGTGTACCATTCCAAAGATGGCCACTGAGAGTCCCATGAGACCTCAGCAGCCAGTCCTTACACAGCCACCTTTTGTGCCATCCCCAAGATGACAGCTGAGAGTCTGCAAGACCTTGGCAGCCCATTCTCGCATAGCCACATCTCGCGGGACCAGTCCTGAGGCCCACAAATTACAACTCGGGTCTACCGCAGCAGGACAATGCCCCTTTCAGCCCCCGAGGAGCCTTAGTGTCCTGCTTTGGATTACTGGAAAGGCCCTACATCCCTGAAGTTGCCAGGCAGCACCCCCACAACTAGGCACCCCATCACCACCGACGATCCACCTCCTGAGCGTGTAGTCGAGAAACAGAGGCAGCCCTGACAGTCACCAGACCTGCCAGCAAGTGAAAACCACCACTCTGGAACCTCAAATAGCCCAGACCCCCTGCTGCCCAGTTGGGCCAGGCTCCCAGCTGCAAATGGATGATGCAGTAGACGTCAACCCTCCAACCGCCAGAAATCCGTGACTTGGCAGTCAGTGCCCAGTCCTTCAAGATGCTGCACTGTGTCCCTGACCCTTTCCCAACTATCAGAGGAGTGGCCAAGAGAACACAGATAGCAGAGCACTATGAGGTCTACAGGGTACCGGGACCATGCAGACTATGAACAACGGTAAGGCCACTGTGTCATGAGATCCACCCCCAAGTCCCAAGATATCATCTTGCAACAACAAACTAGCAGTTTCTGTCCCCACCACTGGCTAAATAGCTTGCTTCCCCAGGGTTTCTGCCAAACAGGTTCTGCAACGAATAAAGAATACAACCTCTCTAGTTACAAAAACGAACATGACTTCCATATATGAGAAATTTCATAACGTTTTTTATTTTTTCCTTCAGCCCAATCCCAAAGCTTCACCAACTTATGCCTTCTTCTGGAGAGCTGTTAAAAACACATGCAAATATTTTATCACTTTATTTCATGTGTTTTTAACAGCTCCCCAGAAGAAGCCATAAGTTGGCAAAACATTTGGACTGGGCTGAAGGAAAAAATAAAAAACTTTATGAAATTTCTCATGTTAGTCGTGTTCGTTTTTGTAACTAGAGCAGATGTATTCTTTGTTTGTTTTGGATCTACACACTCCCCACAATCTGCTCCACACACAAGGCATTTCTTATCCAGTGGAGTTCCCTTGGACATTATATTTTTTGGCTTTAAACAGGTTCTGCATTTTGCTTTATCTACCCCAAGGAGGCCTGAGAACACTAAGGGTTATCATACATTTTTATTTATGTGTATATATATATATATATATATATATTTTTCCTTTGTTATTTAATAGAGTAACGTGCCTGACACTGGGCATTAATTGCCTCTCTCCGAGACATCCCGCCCTCACTCTCCCCTGGCCCTGATCCTCCAGCCCTAGACATGATAGCCCTTAGGCCTACAAGGCCCTTACCTGGCTGTCCTGGCTGACTGGACGTCCTGATCCTTGCAAGGCTAAAGGAGAAAAAGGAGGGACTGCTGGCTAACAACCCAAGAAATTCCTTGTTCTCCTTCCCCCCCAACAGAATGTGACCCCCTTCCCAGTGGGAGGCCCTGGTGGTCCTGCGTCCAATCTCTGGACACTGCCTAACCCCCTCAGGACCACCTCCAACTTTCCCCTTCCCTCCTTCCCTGGTCCGGGGAAGATGGCCCCATATAAAGTATGGCTGCTGCCATCTGTTGCAGCCTCTGCAATCTGTAATGGGGTAGACACTCCTTGGGGGTTGGAAAAAATGAAAAGTGATCTAGGAAAGTTGGAGGAGTGGTCAAGGGTGTGGCAGCTGAGTTTCAATACTAAGAAGTGCAAAATCATGCACCTAGGGCAAGGGATGTCACAATATGCCACAATATGATGTTATATCATGATAATTATTCCCTAGTTTAGCTGCTAGCCCTGATTGGGCTTACCACTTCTGCTGCACAGCTGGGGCACTGATCTCAGCCAGCAACTGCATCACTACAGCCAGCCCACCCTCCCCAACCCAGAAAAGCCCGACTGATATGACTACCTGGGGTAGTCATATCAGATGACCTAAAGGTGGGCAAGCAATGTGAGAGGGCAGCAAGGAGGGCTGGGGGGATACTGGGATGCATAGGGAGAGGCATCACCAGCAGAAAACAAGAAGTTATTATCCCTCTGTACAGACAGCTGGTGAGACCACATCTGGAGTACTGCGTGCAGTTCTGGAGACCCAATCTCCGCAAAGACATAGACAGGATGGAAGCTGTCCAGAGGAGGGCAACTAAAATGGTGCAGGGTCTGCACTGGAACACATATGAAGTGAGACTTAGGAGCTTAATATGTATAGCCTCGAGGAAAAGAGGAGAGGGGGGACATGATAGAAACTTTCAAGTACCTCAAGGGAATCAACAAAGTCCAAGAGGGTAGCATCTTTCAAAAAAAGAGGTGTGCAAGAACAAGGGGGCACAATTTGAAGATAGAAGGGGGGCGGCTCAGAGGTAATTTAAGGAAGTATTTTTTCACAGAGAGGGTTGTGGATGCATGGAACAGCCTTCCAGAGGAGGTTGTGGAGTCAAAAACAGTGGTGGAATTCAAGCATGCATGGGACAGTCATAAGGCAATTCTAGGGGGTGGGGGTAGGAAGAAGTAGGCTGCTGGTTAACTAGGATCTGCAGCTTATCCATCAGGTAGGGAAATGGGCAGACTGGGTGGGCCAAGTGGTCCTTATCTGCCGTCAAATTCTATGTTTCTATGTTTCTAAGCAGTCACAAGCCCTGATCGGGCTTCCCACTTCTGCTGAGTAGCCCTGGTGCTGATCTCAGCCAGCAACCGCACCACTACATCCAGACCACTCTCCTCAACCCAGAAAAGTAGTCCCTAGCCCTGATCGGGCTTCCCACTTCTGCTGAGCAGCCCCGGCTCTGATCTCGGCCATCCCCAACCCAAGAAAGCAGGTACGATTTCTCAGCTCCCAGCCCAGAGCTGCAAGGATTCAATACCAGTAATTTGATTGGTGCCTTGGGTCTGTGGTCGCTTCCCAATTGGGCACCGCAGATCCCCATTGAGAAAGTGCTCCTGGTGCCGTTTTTCCAAACGCAGCTCAGACACTGCCTTTCCTCTAACTGACTCTGGGCTCTGGACAGTTTTTCTTTTGAGTTTCTTTAATTTTTAACTGTTAGCTGGAAAGTTATTCTCTACATGCTAGATTATCTGATTTCTGTGATTTTCTGTGTGCCTAACTGCATTTCATTTGCTGAATTAAAATTGCCGCTAACCGCAGTTCATTGCTGTATTTAATTTACTGCTAAAATCTAATTGCCAACCTTATGGTATAGCCGTAAATTTGTTATTTGCTTACTGCTTTAGAACTACCCTACTGCCTTTTGTCTGTCTGCCATGCTGCGTCTCCATTACTGTTGCCATTTTTCCTCCCAAACTGCCTTTTCTGTTCCCCTCGCTCTCTCACTCCTGCACCTCTTAATTTCTGTTCCACACTCTATCTCTCTGTCCCTAGACCCCTGCCTCCTCTCCCAACCCCTGCCTTTACCAGCTCATTTAATTCTTGCCTGATGCCTTTGACCCCTGCTCATGGACCTCTGCTTCCTCCCGCATCACCTCTGAACCAGCTTAATTTTCTGTTGTTCTTTTAATTCTTGCCCGGCACCTCTGACCAGGCTGCTCATCAGGAATCCTTTCTTTCCCTCCATGCCCACTACTTTTCACCTACTCCTGCCCTGAGCACATAATTGCCCAGGGCCCTCCCACTGATTAATCTGTACTGTGTGTCCTCTTTATTTAATTTGACTAATGGTCCTCCTTTTTTCTTCCCTATTTTAGCCACTAGCTCTGATCGGGCTTCCCATTTCTGCTGACTGACCCCGGTGCTGAACTCAGCCAGCGGCCGCACCATCATACGCAGCCTGCCCTCCCTGACCCAGGAAAGCAGGAATGATTTCTCAGCTCCCAGCCCACAGCTGCAAGGATTCAATCCCAGTGATTTGATTGGTGCCTTGGGTCTGTGGTCGCTTCCCGATTGTGCACTGCAGATCCCCATTGAGAAAGTGCTCCTGGTGCCGTTTTTCAAAACGCAGCTCAGACACTGCCTTTCCTCTAACTGGCTCTGGGCTCTGGACAGTTTTTCATTTGAGTTTCTTTAATTTTTAACTGTTACCTGGAAAGTTAGTCTCTACATGCTAGATTATCTGATTTCTGTGATTTTCTGTGTGCCTAACTGCATTTCATTTGTTGAATTAAAATTACCGCTAACTGCAGTTCATTGCTATATTTAATTCACTGCTAAAATCTAATTGCCAACCTTATAGTATAGCCCTAAATTTGTTATTTGCTTACTGCTTTAGAACTACCCTACTGCCTTCTGTCTGTCTGCCATGCTGTGTCTCCATTACTGTTGCCATTTTTCCTCCCAAACTGCCTTTTCGGTTTCCCTCGCTCTCTCACTCCTGCACCTATTAATTTCTGTTCCACACTCTATCTCCCTGCCCTTAGACCCCTGCCACCTCTCCCATCACCCACCGTTACCAGCTCATTTAATTCTTGCCTGGTGCCTTTGACCCCTGCTCATGGACCCCTGCTTCCTCCTGCAACACCCCTGAACCAGCATAATTTTCTGTTGTTCTTTTAGTTCCTGTCCGGCACCTCTGACCAGGCTGCTCATCAGGAATCCTTTCTTTCCCTCCATGCCCACTATTTTTCACCTACTCCTGCTCCAAGCACATAATTGTCCAGGGCCCTCCCACCGATTAATCTGTACTTTGTGTCCTCTTTATTTAATTTGACTAATGGCCCTCCTTTTTTCTTCCCTATTTTAACCGCTAGCCCTGATCAGGCTTCCCACTTCTGCTTTGCAACTTTGGCACTGATCTCAGCCAGTGGCTGCACCATTACATCCAGCCTGCACTCCCCAACCCAGGAAAGCAGGTAAGATTTCTCAGCTCCCAGCCTGGAGCTGTGAGGATTCAATTCCAGTGATTTGATTGGCACCTGGGGTCTGTAGCCACTTCCTGACTGGGTGCCTCAGATCCCCATTGAGAAAGTGGTCCTGGTACCATTTTTCAAAGTGCAGCTCAGACACTTCCTTTGCTCTAACTGCTCTGCGCTCTGGACAGTTTTTCGGCCAACCCCTTCCCCCACCCCCAGCCTTTATTAAGTACCCTCTCCCACTGATCCCCGCCCCTAGTCCTTGAACTAGTCAATTGCAGCAACCTCTTAAAAGGGCTGTTCTCATTCTTGCATCCTCTTAAAAGGACTATCCTCTATCTTGCAACTTTAAAGGTGCTGTCCTCTCTCCTGCCCTAATTTAACATGCCCTGCTGGCTACCCTTCCATAGTCACATGCCCTTCTGCCACAGGCTCCCTACCAGTGCCTCCCTCTACACTACCCCAGTACATTATTTCTCTTCCTTCCTCAACTCTGATTTTCCCCAAGTCATTATCCCCTCACACTTTGCTGTCCTTTCACCTACCCTTTCTTTCCACCAGCATGGAGTGCTCCAAGCTGTTCCACCTCCTATATTTACTCTCACTCCTAGTTCTTCTCCTCTGCCCCATCTTGCTCTACTCCCCCCACCCTGCCCCCCTTCCTCCCGCTTCCCTCTAACCAGTCTTGCTCCCATCAAATCCTTCCCATGCCCGTCCTCCTCTCTCTTACTCTCCCTCACCCTACACCTACTCGCTCCCCTCCCTTCCCCCATTTCCCCATTTGTGCTACCAAATCCATCTCTGCCCCCCCACATCTGCCCTTCATCAGCCTCTGTCTATTCCATGAGTTCTCTCCTTCCTACCACCGCTGTTTCTTTTTCATCCTCCACTACTCCAGGCTATACTCTTCCAAGATGTTCTTGCTTGCTGGCCACAGGCACTTAAGACTCCTATTCCTCATCCCAGGCTCCATCCACCCCAACCCCAGTCCCACACCACCTACCCATTCCACCTCTCTCCCCTTCCCCAAACCCTCTAAACAGCTCACTTTTGCTTACCTTAATGTGCAAAGCCTTATGGCAAAAGAAGCCTTAATTGAGTCCTGGGTGGTGGCTAACGCATTTGACGTCATTACCTCACCAAAACCTGGCTGAAAGAGTATATCTCCCCTAATGAAATCCTCCATGGTGGTTACTCAGTTTTTAGAAAAGACAGGATGGGGGAAAGAGTGGGGCACCACCCTACAGACTTTGGGTGCCTCCTTGCCACCAAAAATTGCCCACCCCCTTCTCCTTGAGACCATCTCGATTAACCTCCTCCTTGGAGCAGATAAAATAGTCACAGTCAGCGTAGTGTACCTGCCACCCTCCTCACCACCCCATGATTTCGACCTCTTCCTTGAAATCAAGACCTCCCTTCCCCAAGGGAGTGATTGGATCATCCTAGGGGATTTCAACCTAAACTGGCAGTCCCCTCACTGTGATGCCACCAAGGAATACATACTTGGCATTGGCCTCTACCAGCTCATCACTGAACCTACCAGAACCAACTGCAAGATCTCAGTCCTTCATTGATTGGGTCCTGGTCTCAAATCCCTCCCATGTCACCACCTCTGAAGTTCTTCCCGACTCAGTCAGTGACCACTGTGCTGTTTTCTGCTGCTGGTCCACTAACTCACCACCCCACCCACACAAAGTCATCCAAACCAGGCATTTGAAGAAGCTGGACACCTCCAAGTTTTCCAAAACAGGCCTAGCCCAAGACTGGTCCATCACTGAAAACATTTTGGACATCTGCAAAGTGCTTGAAGCCTTTAGCAATAAGTTCCTTGCCCTCTGTGACCATTTCATCACACTTAAGAAAATCCGTGTCAAGGGATCTAGCCAAGAATGGATCACCCCCCAAGCTTCATAAACTAATGAGGGATAGGGACCATTCCTGGAGGTTATACAGGAAATACAACCCCCCCCCAACTCCTCCAAAATTTCAAAACCCTCAAGAACAGGTGCAAATCCTCCACTAGAGCTGCTAAATTCTCCTTTATCCTGGAAAAACAATGTACTGCCCAGGGGAACCCAAAGAGGACATGGAACATCCTCAAAAACTTAATTGGGAGGGTACTCTTCAATGAACATATCTGTCTCACCTCCAAAGGGACAACCACTACCAAGCCAGGTGAAATAGCCTCCCTTTTCAATAAATACTTCAGTGACCTAGACCAGTATGAGCCCAGCTCCTCTCCTACCCCGCTTACCCCCAACCCCCTCCCAGTCTCCCATCCCAGGTTCCATTTCAGATACCTAACCCCTGCTGAAGTAGTCAAACTAATCAGAACTAATGACCCTAGACCATCCAATGGTGCCAACAACATTGACTACAGAGTTCTTTTGTCTTGTCTGTGACTCCCTGGCCGTCCCTCTAACAAACATCTTCAACTACTCCCTCTGCATAGGATCGTTCCTCAAAGCATGGAAGTGTGCAATTATTAAACTTCTATGCAAATCTGGTCCCAAGGATCTAGTATCCAACTACCGTCCCATCTCCCTCCTCTCTGTACTCCCCCAAATCCTAGAGAAAGTGGTCCACAGGCAAACCATGGAATTCCTCTTTAAGTACAACTTGCTCATGGATGCCCAGCAAGGGTTCCATGCTTGCCACAATGCCAAAACATCCCTCTTCAAGTTCACCCACTCCATAGACAAAGCCAACAACAAAGACCTCTACACTGGCACTGCATTCGTGGACCTCATCAAAGCCTTCGATCTTGTCGCTCATGAAGTCCTCCTCCACAGCTTAACTGGCCTACATTTCTCATCTGAGGTCTGCCTCTGGTTCAAGGATTACCTAACGGGTAGATTCCATTGCACTTTTATTAGCAGTGTCCTCTCTGAATCCTGCCCCATCAAATACGGCATTCCCTAAGGGTCCATCCTGGGCCCTCTTCTCTTCTCTCTAGTCATCAACTCCCTGCCTGACATCTGCACCTCCACTGAACTCATTCTCTGTGCTGATGATGCAGCCCTATTCTGTCATGATAAAAAACCCACCACTTTTATTAACAAGCTCCAATTTGATTTCAATAGACTTCACTCCTGGTTCATGTCAAAAGGTCTAGTACTCAACTCCCAAAAAAACAAGTTCATGGTTTTCTCCAGCCCTCACAAACCCCAAGGCCTTGACATTACTCTTTATGATGACCTTGGCAACTCCATAGAAAGAGTCAATGAATTCAAGTACCTTGGCTTACTCTTGGACAGCCACCCCAATTTCAATGCTCACACTAGCTTCACAATCCGAAAATCACACCAACACCTCAGTATCCTCCACAGAACTAAGCAGCACCTTAACAGGGAATCCAAATATCTCCCTTGTTTCCAGCTGTTTCTGACTATGGTTCCCTTGTCTCCCTTCCCTGCCTCTCCATCAAAAATTTCTCCAGACTCAGGAACTTCTACCACAACGCAATCCACTTTGCTTCTGGCACACCACTGTGACCTTTATAAACTCACTGGTTGGCCCTCCCTTGAGGCCTGCCTCAACTGCAAGATGGCCACCTACTTCTTCAAACTCTCTCATGGGCTGCTCTCTGATTGCCTCACATCCCTCTTCCAGTCAGCTGCCTCCACCAGGACCACTAGACTGTTCTTTGCTCTCACATTCATGGTTCCACACCACCCAAGGTTAGAAAACACTCTCCTTTATGGGACCCAAGCTCTTCAACTCTCTCCCTCCAGATCCAAAACTCTGTCCCTCCATTAACGCCTTCAAACACAACATCAGGAGACATTTCTTCCACACCTACTCCAGCCCTAAACTGACTCCCCTTCTGCCCTCTCTTCCTTTCATTCTCTGGTTTTGCTCCTTTAGCACTTACCCTCCCTCTTGATTAGCACTTGTGAAATTGCTTAGTCACCTAGGCTAGTCCTGATAGCACTTAACTCCATACGTCCCAATGTTATATTGTAATTTGCTTAAACCCTCATTGTATGCTTTATGTCACCTGCTGTATTGTTAATTCACCTAGGCTAGTTTTTTAGTGTTCCCTAAAGTCTATATTGTCTGGATTTTATTGTACCATTGTTTCAGCTCTCACTGAATGTTGAATGTTCCTTAGCTCATGTAACGTCTCATGATTGTTGTATGTAACTGGATGCTTGTCTAAACGGGCAGCAATGCTCACATGCCTTTCCAGTATAACTAATAAAATGAAATAAAATGAATTACTACTGATGATAATTTACTGTTTTGAAAAAAAAATACAATATTGTGATTATCGTACAGCATGATTCACCACAATATACCGTGATAAAGCAACTCAGCTTGCTTTTCCCTCACTGCATCCCTTTCCAGGTGCAAGCATGATTCCTTATTCCCCACCATTCTACTATGAGATTTTTACTGTTTTTCCTTAAAATTGGAAATTGAGTGCCAGCCCTGTGGCATGGAGTTTTGAGGGGCTGGGCACCACGCTTGTCACCATGCTGGTAAACCAGGTTCAGGAATAGATCTTGGTCACTCAAGGGCTGACTGCATGAAGGAGAACTGAGCATCCATTGACGGATCTCCTTGTTTAGGGAGGGGGTACAGTGCAAGCTGCTACTACATCACCATCTATTGGAGGCTGGATGATGCGGCAGTAACAGCCACTTAACTGACTGGGTGCAGGAGCTGAGTATGTGCATCGTCTTTACATCACACACCCACACTATCAAACATGTGCCAACCTGAGGGATGCGGAAAAGAAATAGGTGGAAGGTATGTACACCATTTGACTTACTTAATGGTGAATGGGAGCCCTCAGACCTCTGCCCATGTTGATCCCCCCTGATGAGACAGCAGGGGAGTTGGGATTGAGAGCACCAGGACCCCCCGAAGGCTGGAACTGGAGATGACTGGGTCCAAACAGCTATATGTTAAAAAAAAATTCAGTTATGTGATAACAATATATTGTGATACATTTTACCCAAATATCATGATACTAAAAATCTGATGTTGTGATATCCCTACTTGGGGCACAGAAACCCAGGGGTGGAGTACAAAATGGGGGGTAGTATTAACCACCACCAAACAGGAGCAGGACCTTGGAGTAATCATTTCTTTTGGCTTTTGACTTAACCAACAGGTATCTACAGGATGCTGAAATCCTTTCTCCTACAAATTCTCCTTATGCTGCTCCTGCTCTCAGGAAATGTTCACCCCAACCCAGGACCACCTGAGCAGCCAGCAGTGGCATCAAGCAGAAGGACAGCGGACACTCACCATGGCATCCATCAATGCCTGCAGCATCCTCAACAAACCTGACTCCCTCCAAACATGGATCCTACAGCACAACCTTGATGTCCTCTCAGTTGTGGAAACATGGCTAAACCCTAAAATCCCTGATACCTCAGTCTCTATCCCTGGCTACTGCATTTTCAGGCAAGACAGGATTGCTAAACCGGATGGGGGCTGCGCCATCTATCTTAAGGATACCCTTATGGGTCACATCATCCCATCCCCTAGCCTGAGCAACTCCTTTCAGGTCCTCACAATCAAAATCATCCTTGGTGCACATAACAAGGAACTCACTGTCATCTCAGTTTACCTACCCCCAAGAGACCAGGCTGCTGGCTTCCATAGCATCATGGAATACGTAAGGGTCCAGCAACATAATTCTGAAACCATAATCATGGGTGATTTTAACATTAACTGGCTCTCCACTGAGGCTGCTACCTATAAGGATGCAGCCACAGCGCATCACCTCACTCAACTGGTCAATGCCCCCACTAGGTGTAACTATAGGACAGGCTCCCTTACGCTTCTAGACTGGATTCTATCTAACCACCCTGAATGCATCTCCAATGTTTCTGTACTCCCGGATACAATAAGTGACCACTCACCTGTCATCTGCTCCTGGTCAAACAAATACCACAAGCCCCCTCCCAAGCTTATCTATGCCAGGGTTATCAAACAAGGGCACCTGCAGCTGTTAAAATCCCATCTAACCAGGCTGAACTGGGTGGTGCTTGACTCCCTCAATGACACCAACAAAGCTCTGGACCTATTTATCAAACGTTTCAACGAAGCCTGTGACATCTATGCACCAGTGAAAAAGATGAAGGTCAAAGGACAGACCAACCCCAGGGTTACTACTGACCTTTTGGCTCTGCTCAAGCACAGAGACCAGCTCTGGCATTGTGCTGTGCAACACCGATGCCAGTAAACATACAATTATACAAAGCAGCCAGAAATGATTGCACTCAAAAATCAGGAATGCTAACACAGCTATTACAAAGAGGCTCTGACCAACTCTTGGGGCCAGGAAACAAATTCTGGAACAACATGAAAGAACTCACAGGCAAGGATCCTAAAGCACCACCCACTATGCTCAACCTTCATGGCACTCCTACACTGACCTAGGTAGCATCACCAGCACTTTTAATAATGCATTTACAAACCTGGACAGTGTCCTTCCACCAAATTTTTTCAACGACCTCCCCTCCAGCTCCTCCCAAGTTACCCCCAAACTAGAACGTACAACCCCAAAGTTTTTTTTTAAGGAAGTTCCACCACAGGTAGCTAGAAAATACATTCAAAAGGCCATCGGCAAACAAGGGTACAGTGGTGACTCCCTTGACCTGAAACTGCTGGCACAAGTCCTCGATGAAATCTTAGAACCACTTACAAAGATCTTTAATCTCTTGCTTAGTTTGGGCCATTTCCCCTCTCTCTGAAAGAAAGCCACTGTCACACCAGTTCACAGAAGTGGAGACAGGACACTGCACACCAATTACAGACCTATCTCACTCCTCCCCCCACTATCCAAAGCTCTGGAGCGAATAGTGTCAGACCAACTAGTTGAATTCCTGGATAAGTACAATGTACAGTGCCCAGAGCAGCATGGCTTCAGAAAAGGGCACAGCACCACCACTGCACTACTGGAATTTACAACCTTCATCCATACCATGCTTGACAAAGGAAATTGTGGAGGGGCAGTATTTATAGACCTTACCAAGGCATTCGACACAGTTAACCACCCCCTACTGCTCAAGCAACTGTCCTCCATTGGGATCTCCAGCGATGCCCTTCCATGGTTCACCAGCTACCTTGATAATCAAATACAATGTGTAAGGATTGCAGGGATCTCTTCGGATGAGAAACTGTTCCACTCCGTAGTCCCCCAGGGGTCTATTCTGGGCCCTCTACTCTTCTCCCTCTTCATCAACAATCTCCCCAGTGCCTGCCACCAAAAAGTATTACTATACGCAGACGATGCAGTCCTGTTTTCCAGCCACCATGACATTACAGTCCTTGAATCCCAGCTGCAGCTCGACTTCAAGTGCATTGAAGACTGGTTCAATTCTCATAAACTTGTCCTGAACCACAGCAAGACTAAAGCCATGTCCTTCTGTAACCGACAGAGCAGGCACAACTCTCTGTCCCTCACCATCAAGAACCACGCTGGGAACCCACTCAAACATGTCAAGGAGTTCAAGTACCTTGGTATTACCCTGGATAGTACCCTCTCCTAACTCGGCACATTGACACTGTTGCCAAGACCGCCAATATACGGATTGGACTACTACACAAACACAAGCACTGTATGCCTGTGGATGCCCTTAAACTAGTCATCTACAGCTCTGTCACCTCTATCATTGACTACGGCCTTGCCATCTATGGCTCTGCCTCAACAAGTGCCTTCCGCAGGATCTCAGTTGCTCTCAATAAAGCCTGTAGACTACTGATGGGTGCAGCCCGACAAACTCATGCCTGTGACCTCTATGCACAGGCCAGCTGGCTACCCCTATGCAGCAGAATACAATACCAGACCTGCTTACTTGCCAAAAAGATTATCCTTGGTCTCATGCCACCTGGTGTTAGCTCACTCCTTACTACCTACAGTGGCACTCAACAAACACGTGGTGCCCAATCTCAAACCTTTCAGGTTCCCAGATGTCGTACCTCCATGGGTCAGCGGTCCTTTATCTATAGAGCTGCTCAATGGTTCAATTCCCTCAATAAAGCACTTTCATCTACTACACTTGGACCCTTCAAAAGGAATCTCAAACTTTACCTCACCTCTACCACTCAATGTGACTGCTTCTCTGAACAGAGATCTCTCTAAACACCTCCCAGCTCACTCATGTCTCACAGCCCGCCCTTTCCCAGTCTCATTCCCTCTGGCACTGGACCTTCCTTGTGACTCCTTTCCTGCTTCACATCTCCACTGGTACAAGACATTTTCCACCACCATCAGAGAGTGGCCCATTAGCCTGCCAACTTCCTCTTCCAGTCGCACGCCTGCAATACTAACTGCCTATGGTGCCCTCTATCTCTTATTGTTACTGCAGCCAGCTGCCTACTCGAGCTGCTCGTTAAATGAATATTATCTCAAAGTATGTTATAACTGAGTATCTTTATTTTTTCTTTTAGTTGTTTTGGTTGTTTATTGTCATTCTTTTACTACCTCTGTATGTATGTTGACCCTCATCCTTTGACGTGGAACCTTTGTAAACAAGCAGTTTCTGCTCAAAGGTATTTGTAATCCGAGAATTTAATAAATAAATAAATAAAAAAAATCATCTATGATGACTTAAAGGTAGCCAGACAGTGTGACAAGGCAGTGGGGAGAGCTAATGGGATGATATGCTGCACAGGAAGGGGTATCACCAGCAGGAGAGAGGTGGTGTTGCCACTGTATGGATCACTGGTGAGATCTCACCTAGCGTTCTGTGTCCAGTTCTGGAGACCACATCCCTGGAAGGACATAGATAGGCTAGAGTTGGTCCTGAGGAGGGCAACCAAAATGGGAGGATGGAGGCCTGTACTAGGGAAAAGGCATCCATCCATCCAGGAAGGGAGTGGCAGTCCAAGGTGGAAGGTTTAAATGCTACTTTAATGGTCATTTAAACTAGCCAGGGAGGGGGACAGAAAGACTGAGGGAGGCTCTTGCCAGAGACTAGTGCAGTAGGGAAGGTTTACCCAAGAAGAAGAAGAAGAAGGAATTCCCCGAAAGTTGATGGAAGCAAAGGGAAAGGGCAGGACAGGCAAATTTGGAAGAGAAACTTTAGCTTGAAGAGAGGAGAACAAGGGAAGGTAGGATGACAATGTAACAGGGGAAGTTAGTACTGGGGTAACAGAGGGGGCAAGGTGGGGGAAACAGGAAGGAGAGGCAGGTTAGAGGGACAGAGGGATGAACAGAATGAATAGTCATGTGTGTCAATGCAGAGTCTAGGAAACAAAACTCTTGACCTTGAGGCAATCATTGTGGAGGCAGCCTTGGACCAGATGGCCATAATGGAATCCTGGCACATGAACAGCCACAGTTGGGAAGTGGCCTTCCCAGGTTACACCACATTCTGAAAGGACATGTCAGGAAGGAAAGGCAGAGGGGTTGTTTTATATGTGAAGGAGGGTATAAGGGCCACTGCAATACATGGGCAACAGGGGGACAGGGAAGGGCTGGAGGTACTATGGATCAGTCAAGAGATGGAATCAGTGGCAGTTATATGCATGGTGGGTGGTGTACAGGCCTTTGAAACAGGAGGAGGATTTAGACAGAGCCCTTGAGAAAGCCATTAGCAAAATGGCCAGCAATGGGGAATTTTGATTGTGGGGTCATTAATCTGCCTGATGTGGCTTGGGGCATTCCGACTACAGCTACATCAAGAGGCAGGACCATCCTCAACTCCATACAGAGGGCATTTCTCAGGCAGCTGGTTTTAAAACTCACTAGGGATGGGACAGTGTTGAACCTGGTACTTACAAACATAGACAGCATTGCTGACATTGCAGAGGGTAGTCCCTGGGTATGAATGATCACTGTACTGTTGAATAGCATATGGATAGGACAGGGAAAAAAAACATTAACATGAGGGTCCTGGACGTCAGGATGGCAGATTTAAAAAAATGGGAAACTGCCTCAGACAATGCTTTGAAGGGGGGAAGGCAGAGTGGGAGTGGCAGCTCAATAAAGAAAGATTAAAGAGGGTTTAGCCCAGGCAATGGCATGTTGTTTGAAGGAAGTGAGCATGGGAAAAGAGGAGGAAGAGGCCACTATGGTTCTTTAAGGAGGTGGCAAAGGCAGTGAAGGAGAAGAAAACAGCATTTAGTAAGTACAGGGAGACCTAGAAGGATGAGGACAAGGAGGTAATGTATATCTGACAAAATAAAGGGAGGCAGGAGGGAAAGTGAGGGCAGCTAAAGCACTAACAGAGGACAGAATAGCTCAGGAGATGAAAAAAGGGGGACAAAACCTTTTTCAGGTATGTGGGGGAAAGAGTAAGACAAGAGTAGGTATGATGTGAATCAGGAGGGTGGGGGGATTGAGCAAAAGAAGATCAAGAGAAATACTAAATGATGGCTTCCACTTGGTCTTCACAGTGGTGGGGGGGGGAGAGAATGACCAACATGCTGTAGTATGCACCAGGGAGAGGGAGGGAGTGAACATAAGTTCATTCTCAATAGAGAGGGCCCAGAAGGGCTTGGAAGCCTTAAAGGAGGATATGGCAATGGGGCTGGAGGAGATTCATCCAAGGATCCTAAAGAAACTGAACATGGTGCTGACTGCCCCTCTGGCAGAGCTTTTTTCACCTCAGTGGAGGTGGGGGAAGTTCCACAGGTTTGGTGGAGGGTCAATGCACAAAAGCTGCATTAGGAAGGAAGGAATGAAGCTAGCAACTACAGACCAGTCAGTCTCACATCAGTGGTGGGAAATTTAATGGAGGCACTACTGAAGGAGAGGCTCATGGAGCACCTGGAGGCAAAAAGGCAGCAGGACCAGCAGCAGAATGGTTTCACGGTGGGGTATCATGCCAAACTACTCACATAGATTTCCTACATTAGGTTATTAGGGAGGTGGATCAAGGGGGAGCAGTGGATATGACCTATCTAGACTTCAGCAAATCTTTTGACACTGTGCCACACAGGATGCTAGTTAAGAAACCAAGTATCTTGGTGGTAGGGAAGAAAATTACAAGCTGGGCATCAAACAGGTTAAGGGATAAGAGGTAAATGGTGGTGGTAAATGCTAACCACTCAGAGGATAGGAGAGTGACCGGTAGGTTGTCATAGGGTTCGGTATTGGGACTGGTCCTCTTCAATGTCTTCATAAGTGACACTGCAGAGGAGCTTGAAGGTAAAGTGTGTCTCTTTGTGGATGATACAAAACTCAGCAACAGAGGTGAAACTCAGGAAGGGGTGGAGAGAATGCAATGAGATCTGAGAAAAGCATAGGAATGGTCTGTGGGTGGCAGCTGGGTTTCAGTGACAAGAAGTGCAAGGCTATGCAGTTGGGGCTACAGAACCAAGGACTCTGTATAAGATGGGGGAGTGGAGCCAGTAGTCACCAAGCAAAAAAGGGGACATAGGGTCATCATATATGAGGACCCCAAGGTGGTTGGGCAGTGCAACAAAGTAGTGGGAAAGAGGCTAACAAGATGCTGTGGTGCATTGGGAGAAGGATTTCTAGTAGGAGGAGGGACGTGGTACTGTCATGTGACACTCACTGGTGAGGCCCCACCTACAGTACTTTGTCCAGTTCTAGAGGCCACACCTCCAAAAGGAGACTGAAAGGGTAGAGGCAGTGCAGAAGAGAGCAAATGAAATGGTGAGTGGGTTGCACAAGAAGCCATAGAAGGAAAGGCTGCAGGAACTCAACGTGTAACCCTGGAAGAGAAGAGGGCGAGAGGGGACATGACTGAAACCTACAAGTACCTCATGGGAGTGAACAAGTTGCAAGTCATGGGTCTGTTTCGGAGAAAGGAAGGCACTAGAACAAGGGGGCATACAATGAAGCTAAGAGGGGAGAAGTTTAGGAAAGATGTGTGGAAATTCTTCTTCATGAAAAGGGTGGTGGATGGCTGGAACAGCCTACCAGAGGAAGTAGTTGGGGAAAAGACTGTGGGGAGCTTCTGGCATGTGTGGGATAGGCACAGAGCATATTAGGTAGAGGAACAAATGGAGGGAGTGACACCCATGACCAGCTAGGGTCAGTAGTAATGGAATGGAAAGGATAAGGGGCACACTGGATGGGCCTAAAGGTCCTTTTCTGCCAACCAAATCAATGTTCCTATGTTTAACCTGTAAATAAAGAGTTAACATCAAATATAACTTCCATCATGAATCATATCATAAGAAAGGCTTTAAAGGAGAACTTTTCTGAATCTACAAGCCATGTTTCCCAATATAAGCTATTTTTTAAGTACTGGTTACATTTCTGTTATTGTTCAGTCTATACAGTCCTCTTAATAATCTCAGTGGGTGTTTCTGCTTTACACTCTGGTGTTAAGTGCCATTTTAGAACTGTGTAAAGTAGTTTATGTCCCTCTCGGCCACAGAGTTCTGTAACAGAACACAAATGCATTGTGCCAACAACAGAAGAGTAGAACAGGGACATAAACTTCATCATACAGTTCTAAAATGGTTCTTACCAGCATCATGTAACTCAGAAACACCCACTAGGATAGCTAAAAATCATGGATAGCAAGTGGAATAACACAGTTTGAACCAGTATTTAAAAAAACAACTTCTACTGAGGAAAATGACATAGATTCAGCGCAGTTCTCCTTTAAATCAGTCTCCACATTAAGACCTAATGGTCTAAGACTCTTAAATTTGAAAGTGCACTTGTTTTCTTTTTTGTAAATGCAGCCTGTCTATCTCTTCCCCTTTTCAATGGAGAGTCCATTCTAATATGCAAAAAAGATCCAGGATGCCAAGGGCGTGACCCAGCCTATAGGAAACAAGCATTTGTCAATACCGAATGTTGTCTTGCTGGCATTGACATTGGTAGTGCAGGAGTTAGAGAGATGCATAATAGGAATGGCAGTGAAGTACTGAACTAACACCAGTCCCAACCCCACCCTGCAGAGACTGACAGGCAATGAGGTGTGCCTTTGGATCATTGGCCATAACGTTCACCCTGTTTCACCTCAGCCTACCCTGCAGACACCGACAAGTGGTGCGGTGTGCCTTGGGGTCTTCAGGCCTTATGCTCACCCCATTCCATAAGGAAATATGTTGAGATGGGTGCAGTACAGGAGAATGGGGTGAACTTTGGGGCTGAAAACTCCAAGGCACACCTCAATACCTGTCACTGGCTGCAGGGTCAGGGTGGGGGTGGAATGGCATGAGCATTATAGCCGACGATCCCAAGTCACATCCCTGCCACCTGTCAGTCTCTTCAAGGGTGAGACATTACGGTTGGAAACCCTAACACCCCAAGCATTTGTTGGTATTTTCACTCCAAATTTTCAACATGGGCTTTTTGTGATCCCACCTTATGAACAGTGGCACTATCAGTTCATTAGCCGAAAGATGATTTTGCACAGCGACTGTGCCATTTAGAGCCACAGGTGCAAAAACACATTTTGAGCAGGATGTGAAAAATGACAGCTGTACTGTTCATGAGGAGGTATAAAAAAATGGAGTGAAAATATGAAAAATTGGTGAAGTCACAGGTGTGTAGAAACTGCGCAACACATGCCGTAATGCAATTATTTGGGGGAATTTTTAACCAGATTTTCAACATAGGCATTTTGGGACCACCACTCATGAACAGTGGCACTGTGATTTTGTTAATCTGTCATGGAAGCTGATTTCCCACAACAACCACGCCATTGTGCGCCAGATGTGCGAAGACACATTCTGGGCAGGATGTGAAAAATGGCAGCTATACTGTTCATAAAGAGGTATGAAAAAATGGCAATGTCGAAAATCTGGAGTGCAAATAATAAAAAATGTAGACGTTACGAGCGTGCGTAGAAACTGCACAACTCATGCTAATAACGCTGTCATTTTTTGGAATTTTTTTACCAGATTTGCAACATAGGCCTTTTAGGACCACACCTCATGAACAGTGGCACTTTCATTTAATTAATTAGTCCCAAAAGGTGATTCCATGCAGTTACCAGAAAATCAACTTTCAGGACCAAATAACGAGATGAGAGAGCATGTGTTCATGGGGTGGGGTCCCAAGAACCCCATGTTGAAAATTTGGAGCAAAAATTCAAAAAAATGGCTGAGATATCCACTTAAGTTGAACCCTCCCCCCCTCCACTGATGCCATTATATAGCTTACTGGCATTTCTTCATTTTGCAGTTTGGCTTTGAAAAGTCCAGATGCATCCCATTCCACAGACGATCACAGCGCTAGACCTCCAGAGGTAAGTATGGGGTGATGGGGGGTGTGGGGAGGTGAGTTGTGCAGAGGGTGGGTGCAGGTTGGGGGAGGGGGTTCCAGGGACTATGAGGGACCGTTTTCTTTTTTACAGGGAAAAACAAAAGCGGACAATGAAGGACAGTTTTCTTTTTTTACAGGTGAACTAAAAAACATGTTGGGCACACTGGGATGGGTTCCCAGTGTGCCCCATGATGTTTTTTTTTGGTGGGGGGATGTTGGGCACACTGGGGTGGGCTCCCAGTGTGCTCCATGAGTTTTGGGGGGATGTTGGGCACACTGGGGTGTGCTCCATGAGGTTTTTGGGGTCTGATGCTGGCAAGGATTGGGCCTCATCGGCAAAGAAAGTGTGTGTGTGTGTCTGTGTGTGTGTGTGTGAGGGGGAACATGCCGACGCGGGGGATTGACCACCCCGATGTTGGTATGAGGATTGTGTGTGGTAGATGGCAGGAGCTGCCATATTTATTGAAAAGTTTCACCAGGAAAGGCACGTTGGGAGGCTTGTCATCTGCTGCTACATGACAAGCTTGTCTCTGATTGCAGCAGCAGATTTCTTTCGTCTTGGTGGCACTTTCCATAATTTCTGCATCAGTGCTAGCATGCTCACTAATTGGGGGATGAGGGATACACCTACTAAAGCGTGCTCTGCATTCATCAACACTGACACACCTCTCAATGTGGTACGACCACAAGATGTTGCTTGCACCTGCATGCAAGACAACATAAAAATAGAGGCAGAAGTACACTTCTGAGGCAGTGCAAACCCCATACAAGTAAAAAAACAAAAAGTTCAACTCCTATAATACAAATATACATTTTTATTTTCTTCCACCAAGAAAATGTTTCATGGCAAGGCTATTCTTCAGGAATGTTGGTTTGTCAAAACAGTAACGGAAGCTGAAGCTGAATCGAAACCTGTCTGACAGCGGTCCAGGGAACATTCTTCCTGCTGCATAGCAGGAAATGTTTTGGCAGCAATCTTTTATAAAAAGTTTCCCAGGAGGTCAGAAAAGCTTGTTTACCTTATAAGTGGAAGCTGGAAAGTTTGGTTTCCAGAGCAGCTTTGCAAGTTACTATTTTGAGAAACCACCATTCCTGAGGAAGTATTCTTTTGTTGAAAGATAATAAACAATACATACTGTATTTGGATTATACAGGAGTCAAACCTTTCCTTTTATTTGCATGGAGCCCATTCTAATCCCAAGAACTATAAATGCAAGGGTTTACCATAGTGCCTGTTTCACCCAACAAAGTCTAGGTGTGTTTGCACTTCACCAATGAAAGTGCTGGAGAAGTGCCACAATGCATAGTTTTCACTGGGCAAAGTAACACTTCACCAGTAAAGAACTACTCATAGTGCTGAATTTAAAATAAGAAACTAATCTTCTTTTACATTCCAAACCTGTCCCTACCCACTGTTCACACATTACATACCCTCAGCCCATCTCCTAGATAATTTTAATACAAGTTCCCCCAACCAGCCCACCACCAGCACCCACCTCTCTCCACCCCCCACTTTCCCTGTGAAGTAATGGGTGTATGTATAGTATATACGTAGCCACTATGCTGTAAAAAATTCCAGCCACTCTACCCTCTTCAAATAAGTAACCACCCCATTCAAAATCCAGAACCCCATAATTTCACGATGCCACTGCCCATCCTTGCCTCATTGCATCTAAACCTTTTCCTCCCCCATCACCCCAAACATTAAAGGATACATGCAGGGGCTCAGTTTATTTTTAGTGAAAGTCTAATACTCCTTTGAGTCAAAATCTGGAAGTCATTCAAATTTTTTGGAAGTCAAAATTCTTCCCAGATCCCACAGTGTGGAAGGCAATATTATAGGAAGGATCAATTTATGGATCTTAATATAAACATTAGTGGTAAAATCAAATTTCTTTTGGAAAAAAATCATTATTTGTTGGATTCTTTGCCTTCAGTTTTGGAAGTCATCCATTTTTGCTTTTTAGATTTGGAAGTCAATGACTTCCTTACCCTTTATTTTGGAAGTTTTTGTCTTATTTTGTGGAAGTCATATACTCCCAAAATGGAGTTAACTGAAGCACCGGATACATGGTTGGTCTTAAAAACAATGCTCTTTCAAAGGAGCGGTCAGTTTGTTTCTTCACTATTCATTGCTAAACAAATGAATAATGATGTCCTTCCAACTCCTGATTTGGCTAGTCTACTGAAGCTACCCTGACCAGTATCCACTAAAGGTATTCTACAGAGGGTCAATCTATGCTATGTATGAAGGGTTAAATATCCCAACCCGTTGCAGCCTTTTTAATAATCAATTAATCAGTACTTCAAACCTGGGTTCACTGCATTGCAATTTGACTTACAAACACAGTAATTGCTCAGCTATTTTAACTAACTGTTTCATCTGCATCTAACATGATTAAACTTTTGAGAGTCAGTGTATCATGATGTATTCTGATATTACATCTCCAAACCCAACCTAAATGTATCCCATGAAGACAGCGAATACAAAAAGGTGGGGGGTGGGATGAAAATGGTGAAGCAAAACAACGCGGCCACATAGGGTGACTGGCAAAGAACCGGAATCACCGAAATGTCAATTTACAGCTTTTTCCCCCCTGTTCGAGTTACATCCCCCTGGAGCTGGTTATATTTAATAAGTGACATGTGGGGGTGGGGTGGGGGGTCAAAGCTCCCCACATAAATTCACTGTGGCACTGTTGTCACCATTTCAGCGATCGCTGTCTTTTGCCACTTGCCCTATGTGGCCGTGCTATTTCCCCTCCCCGTTTTCGACCTCGCCCTTTTACGCTTGTGATTATCACATGGAACCCAACCCAAATACCCCCAAATAACAATGGTAAAAATAGTAATAACATTACAGTCAGATTATATGAAAAATGGAAATCTCACAGAGAAAAATCACTATACAGAATATAAACAGAAAACAGAATAATTTGTATAAATGTGCCCGGTACATAGCATATTCCAAAATGAGTTAAATATACAAACACAGAAAATGTTGGCAGACCATTGGTCCATCCTGTCTGACCTGTTATACCCTATCCTGCCTGAAAATCTACTGTCTAATCATGGATATTGCCCTCGTCTCACCCCACTGCCCCCTGTCCTACTCCTATCACCGTGAGTAACTGTTAACCCTTTTACTTGTCCCAGCAATGTTTGAAACCATTAATGGCTCTTACACTCATCACCTCTGCCACTATGCTGTTAGACTGCTCAGCAACTCTCTCTTTAAAATAAAACATTCTCATATTCTTCCTAAATCCCCCCCACAAGATTCCACTCATGTACCTATATTTTTGATTTGCTATTCTTGCTGAATATTTCATTGCAGTGTACCTTGTGCATTCCTTTCAGAAATCTCTGAGTTTCTATCATATTGCAGCCCCCCCACCCCACATCAAGTCTCTAGTGAGTACATGCTCGGAGCCTAAAGCCAATCCTCATAGAATCTGTCTTGTTGGCTGGTTACCCTACACTGCACCATATCCAGCCTGTCTTTGTCTCTCACTCTTTAGCTGGGGACTCTAGAACCGGGAACAGTATTCTAGATGTGGCCTCATCAGTGCTCTTCAGTGCTCTATAGAGAGAAAATATGATCTCTTTCCTCTTGCTCTTGAATCCCATCCCATCATCCGTGATCTATAGAGAGATAATATTATCTCTTTCCTCTTGCTGTTAAACCCCCTCCCATCATCAGTGATCTATAGAGAGATAATATTATCTCTTTCATCTTGCTGTTGAACCCCCTACCATCATCAGTGATCTATAGAGAGATATTATTATCTATTTTCTCTTGGTGTTGAACACCCTCCCATCATCAGTGATCTATAGAGAGATAATAATAATAATAATAATAATAAACTTTATTTATGTGCGCCTTTCTCCAAAACCAAGGCGCATTACAATAAAATACAGAATAAAAACATACTAAAACATATTTAAAAAAAAAACAACTCAGTAGACTACAAACAATTAATCAGCCTCCAAGTTATCTGCAAATGCCTTACTCCATAAAAAAGACTTTAAGCCCCTTTTGAAACCCTCCACCAACATGCACTCTCTAATCCAACGTGGTAGAGAATTCCAGAGGGTCGGTGCCACGAACATAAAAGCTTGGGCGCCAGAAGATTTTAAAATTACCCTCGGGACCTCTAGCAACCCTTCGTTGGCCGAGCGGAGTGGTCGCGTTGGTAGGTAAGGCACCAGAAGCTCTTTCAGGTAATCAGGACCCAAACCGTAGGGCTTGTAACAGTCCGACTTGAAGGTGATCCGCCACTGAATCGGCAGCCAGTGCAGATCTCAGAGCACCGGTGTAATATGGGAGGAACGGGGAGTCCCCATTATCAACCGGGCTGCCGAGTTCTGCACTAGCTGCAAGCGGCAGATATCAATCCCAGGCAGCCCAAAGTAGAGGGAGTTGCAGTAGTCCAGACGTGAGGTCACAAAGGTGGGGATCAGGATGGGTAGGTCGCTGGATGGAACAAGGTGCTTGATCCTGGCGATGTTCCTAAGATGGCAAAAGGATACCTTAACAACCGCTGACACTTGCGCATGCAATGTCAGCTGATCGTCAAGGATCACCCCCAGGTCTCGCACCCGTTCAGAGGTCAGGAGCTCCGCATCCCCCAGAAATAAACCAGAGGTTTGAGGTGCCCCCAACCTCTCAATCCGGCAGCCATGATCCACAACCAGCACCTCCGTCTTCCCTGAGTTCAACTTCAACCAACTGGACCTCATCCAATCCTGGATCTCACTGAGACAGTTATTAAATACTGAGAGTGCTCTATTCTGGTCAGGTACAAAGGACAGATAGAGCTGGGTATCATCAGCATAACAATGAAACTCCAGCCCATATTGTCTTACAATGTCTCTGAGGGGAAGCATGTACACTGCAAACAACATGGGGGACAGCACAGAGCCCTAAGGCACCCCACAGGTCAGAGCAGTGGGATTGGAGGAAAAAATCCCCGATACCACCCTCTGAGTTCTACCTGTGAGGAAAGAAGTAAACCAATGGTGTACCAGGCCCGAAAGCCCACAGATATATCTCAGGCGCTTAAGCAACACCCCATGGTCTACGGTGTCAGATGCTGCTGATAGATCCAGAAGGACCAAAATGGACCATTTTTTCTGGTCTCTCGCCATCAGGAGATCATTGAAGACCCGAACCAGCGCAGTCTCAGTGCTGTGCCTCTTTCAAAAACCTGATTGAAGAGGGTTGTAGATGTTATGGATGGTAAGATGGTTGTCCAACTGGGCTGCCACCACTTTCTCGATTACCTTCCCGACAAAGGGGAGGTTCGAGATGGGTCTGTAGTTTGCCAAGGAGTCAGGGTCCAAGGATGCCTTTTTCAACACTGGTGTCATCACTGCTTCCTTCAGGGATCGGGGATATTCACCAGTGTCTAGGGAACACCAGACTGTCCTGGCAAGAACCGGGAAGATAACCTCCCCACAGCCCATAATCAGACCTGTGGGACCCGGGTCTAAACTACAGCTGGTGGTACGCATACCCTGGACAATCCTCATAACATCCTCGATTTCCGGCCTTATGAAGGAACTCCAGGTGAACGGTGTGCTTGTGATCATAGGCTGGACCACCACAACTCCCATGGAGGAGTTGGCGCAAATCTCGGCCCTGATGTCGGCCACCTTATCTGCAAAGAATCGAGCAAGCTCCACACACTGCAACTGTGAAAAAGCATGATGAACTTGCAGACAGGCTGGGTTGCACAGTCTGTCTCCGGTTCGAAAGAGCTGGGCCGGTCGATTCTGAGCAGCAGCAATTTCTCCGGACAGGAACACTGCCTTCTTATGAGTAATTGCAGACTGATAGAGTTTATAATGCTCTAGGAGTCTAAGATGGTCGGCATCTAAGCGGACTTCCGTAACATCTCAACCTCGCGACCTAATCTCCATAACTCCCTCAGTCCTAGTCAAACCGGGGGATCGGGCGAAGGAAGGCTACTTTAGGAGACACTAAATCCAAAGCGGAGGTGACAGCCTTAATATAGGCTTGCACCATCGCTTCAGGATTAAAGCTCAACCCAGGAAATTCTGATAGGTCAAGAACCGCAGTTAGACCAGTGGGAGTAACATCCCATAAAGGGCGGTACTTGACCATCTCCACTGGGGTAGGTCTACGCAGGGGGGTGCAAAAATTGAACCTCACAGTGTGGTGGTCAGACCATCCGACTGGTTCCACCCCCACATCGGAGGCCTCCAACCCTAGCAGGAAGACCAGATCAAGAGAATGGCCATGTTTATGAGTGGCAGAGGTAACCACCTGTGAGAAGCCCGATGAACACATCAATTGGAGGAAGTGCTGACCAAATTGCGAGAGTTCGTCATCGATCCAGGCATTAAAATCACCCAGCACCATCAACCTGGGTGACTCAAATACCAGGTCGATGACGAAATCCGCCACTTCCTTTAGAAATAGTTTCTCATCACCAGGTGGATGATAGACAAGCGCCATTCTATAGCCCCCACCTGCCACCATGACACATTCAAAGGATCTGGTCTCCTCCACTAGAATACTAGCGAGGTCCAATTCAGTCTTGAAACAGACCACAACCCCCCCACCCCTGCGATCCAATCTCGGGCGGTGAATCACCGAATACCCAGCTGGAATTGCTGCCTCCAAAACTGGGGCAGCATTACTATCCATAATATTATCTCTTTCCTCTTGCTGTTGAAACCCTCCTATCATCAGTGAGCTACAGAGAGATATTATTATCTATTTTCTCTTGTTGTTGAACACCCTCCCATCATCAGTGATCTATATAGAGATAATTGTATCTCTTTCCTCTTGCTGATGAACCCCCTTCCATCATCAGTGATCTATAGAGAGATACTATTATCTCTTTCATCTTGTTGTTGTACCCCCTGTCACAAACCCACTCAGCAGGACAGGCCCTCTACTCCCAAAGTGCCAACCTCTGAGTGCAGTCTTGTGAACAGTGTAACAGACAAGGTAACCCTCTTGTCTGTTTTGTGAGTTCGGATCAACCTTTGGTCTCAAGTTCTGGAGGGATTCAAACTGTTAACCTCTTGTTAGCATACCCAATGCACAGGCTCAGATATATCTGTCTTCGGGGGGCCAGATATCTTTGCCTATGGGCACCTAACCAGGTGTACAGAGATGAACCCTTTAAAACTTTAATAAAGACCTCAGATTTAAAATGCTTCTCTTTCCAGTTTGGCACCACCATTCAAGCTTATGTCTATTGTCTGCTACAACCATAAATACTTTTCTTACAACTAAAAGAAATTCAAAGACAGACCAAGTAAGTTCTAAAAAGAATTTTACTAAAATAGCTAAAAATATGTGAAACACAAAATACAGAACTCTTATATCAAAAGACATACGAATCTTTTAAAAGAAACAAGGTTTAAACAGTGCAAATTCCTACTTCAGTACTTAGGCCCAGATTTTCAAACTGCGCCATTCTGAGGTGCAAGCCCCTGCGCTGCTCAAAATAGTTGCGCAGGGGTGTGGCCGGGGTGATATTCAAAGGAGTTGTGCTGTTAGGCAACTCCTTTGAATATCACCCAACCACAACACTTGCGCATGGTAGCAGTGGAACTTTCTTGCTCACCTGGGGTGCCAGAGTTGAGCATTAAACTTGCAGTGGCGCAGTACCATTGCGCCATGCTCCAATTCCGATATTCAAAGGTGACATGCAAATGGGGCCATAATTTATGCAAGGCGTGGAGGAGCCATTTGCATCTGTTATAACCCCATTGCATTCCATTTGCATGTAAGTGCGCCGATCCGAGGACTTGCTCCTGGCCACCCTGCCAGGCAGCAGCCATCAGGAAACGGCGCACAATGCAGCCCGATTGCGGGCATCACAGTTACATGAAACCCCCACATGTCCGAAGCCGATCGCGGGCATCACGGTACATGAAACCCCCACACATATCCCGAAGCCCGATCGCGGGCAGTACAATTACATGAAACCCCCACCCACCATCTCCCACAGCCCGATCGCGGGCAGAGCGTGAATAGACCCCCAGTGCCCGATCGCGGGCAGAGATAACCCTCCCCACAGCGAATATCTCCCTGGTGGTCACTGGACCGTAAAGCCCGATCGCGGGCAGAATGTCACATCCAACCCCTCCCAAACATCTCCCTAGTGTCTAAGTGTCCCCCCACCCACCCATGAACCCCTCCACCCGCTCCCCCGCGGCGGTGGGCGACAGCATCCACCCGCCTGCCGCCCGCGCCCGCCGACTGACTGTCCAGTAGGGCTGCCGCCCATTGGTGCAGAACTACAGCGAATGGAGTGTGCCAGCCCATACCGTACATGACAGTCGATTTGTGAATGGTGTTCGTTCACAGAGTCTGATCATCTTGACAAACTGCACACCGTGGCTGATGCTCTGCACCAATCTGGCTCTGATCGGTAAACGATAGCGACAGTGACAATGGTGGGATGCTATCATCGGCTGGCTGCGGAGGCGGGGTGGAGGCACGTGGGTGGGGGACACTAGACACCAGGAGATGTTTGGGGGTTGTGATCGACATTCTGCCCGATCGGGCTTCTGTCCACTGGACCACCAGTGAGATATTCGGGTTGGGGGAGGGTTACATTCTGCCCGCGATCGGGCACTGGGGGTTCATACGCCTGCCCGCGATCGGGCTGTGGGAGATTGTGGGGGGGTTTCATGTAACTGTACTGGCCGCGATCGGGCTTCGGATATGTGTGGGTGGTTTCATGTAACTGTGATGCCCGCGATCGGGCTTCGGGATATGTGTGGACGGGGGTGGTGGGGTTCATGTTACTCTATGCCCGTGATCGGGCTGGTGGGGGGGCACAGGGACCGAGTTGGGGGCCAGCCAGGGGTGGCAGCTGCTGTGTTGCGCCCTGCAATACAGCAGCTCACCTGTGGGTGGCCCTCAACGATCCTTTTTTGGCTCAGGTTGTGCAGGCGCAGGTTGGGGGTTGCGCATGGCTAACTCTGCACAACCCGACTGAATATCGGGTTCGCGGAGGTTATGCATGGTTCCTCCCCCTCTTGTTGAGCATGCATTCATTTGCATTGCTCTTTTGAGCAACCTGTTGCCAGTGGAGCAACTGCCTCCTGCTGAATATCGCAGAATGGCGCAATCTAGGACTTGCGCATGCGCAACCCTGTTGCGCATGGAGCAACCCTTTTGAATATCTGGGCCTTAGTCTCTAAATACTTTCTTAAGTGCTCACCGATCTTGCTTGGTCAGAGTCTAGGTAAAAATGTGTCTCTGTAAAGTAAAATAGACTTATTCCTTAAATAACTGTATTGCCAACCCCTTTTTGGTGAGGTCAGTTAGCACCTCCTCTGTCAGATCATATTTAAAAATATATCTAATAAAAAAAAAGTAGTCTTTTCAAAGTATCAATTTTGCAATCTTCAGCATGACTCATGTTTCAAATGACATCTCTATTGATCCATGCTGCATCCTCCACAAACAGGCTTCATGTGAGCATTTACAACCTCGCACCCCTGTGTAATAACCTGGATTTTCTCTTCAACGTCATAAACCTTTTTTAATGATTTCCCACTTAACAAAGTTAACTTAAAAAACTCTGTAATTAGCTCCTGGTCTGCCATGTAACACATTGTATCTAAAAAACTGAGTGTGTGTGATTCACATGCTGTCAGCATTTCTCTTAGCTTGCACCTGTCAGCTGAAAGCTGGGGGGGGTTGGGGTTGAGGTTACTCCTGGACCAATACATTTTTCAGCAGAGATAGTCATTAACACATTTTATATTAAAAAAAAATATTATACGGCACTCAGAACTGGCTGTCTATGTCACACCTCCTACCATCATCAGTGATCTATAGAGAGAGATAATATTATTTCTTTCCTCTTGCTGTTGAACCCCTTCCATCATCAGTGATCTTTAGATAGATAATATTATCTCTTTCCTCTTGCTGTTGAACACCCTCCCATCATCAGTGATCTATAGAGATAATAGTATCTCTTTCCTCTTGCTGTTGAACCTCTCTTAATACACGTCAACATTCTGGTTGCCTTGCTGTAGGCCTTATTACATTGGCTATATTGTTTAAGGGAGTTGCTAATGATGACTCAAAGGTCCTTTTCTTCAGTCATAGTGTCCAACTTAACCCATGTATCCAATATTGCATCCTGGGGTTTTTGTTCCCTATGTGCATCACATTGAACTTCTTGACATTAAGTTTCAACTGCCATACCTTGGACCGCCTCGCTAACCTTTCCAGATTCCTCTGCAGCTCCCTTATCCCTTCCATGCTCTCTACCCTACCACAGAGCTTAGTGTCATCTGTGAAGAGACACATCTTGCCCTGTATTTCTTCTATGTCACTGATGAACATACTGAAAAGGACCAGACCAAGGACTGAACCCTGTGGCACCCCACTCATGACCTCCCTATCTCCGGACTTGATCTTGTTTACTACCACCCACTTCTGACTCCTCCCCAGCCTGCTACCTACTCATCTAACCAGGTCCTTTACTGCACCCAGATCTTCTAACTTATTTAGCAACCTTCTGTGTGGCACTGGGAAGATACCTTGATGAAATCAAAGTGGGGTCAATCCACTGCTTGTCCCTTAGCCACTGTCCCAGTTACCATGTCAAAGAACACTGTTAGGTTGGTCTGATGAGTTTTCCTGCCACAAACCCATGCTGCTTGCTATCCTGGAGCCTATTTCTCTCCAGGTAGTCCACTAGGTCCTCCTGGACCAGTGAATCAATTAGTTTACCCTCAAAGGTGGTAAAACTGATGGGTATGTAGTTTACCAGTTGCTTCTTGTTTCCTCCCTTGTGGACCATGGCTACTTCTTCTACCCTACAATCTTATGGAACCACCCCTAGCTGTAGTAAGCTGTTGAGCTGTCCTTCCAGGGATTTAGCTAGTTCTGATGCCAGTATCTGAGCACATTCGCGTGCATCCCATCTGGCTCTAGAGCCTTAGCTTCTATTTTTAGGACTGCAATCCTTTTTCTGATCCTTTCCTCCCATAAATACCCCCTGTTCCATTTCTGAGATCCCCCTTACAGCAGCCCATAAGCTGCTTTCAGGCAAAGACCTGATCTTCTCCACTGTGAACACTGAGCAGCAGATGTCGTTAAGAATGGCTGTCTTCTGCTCGCCCTCCTCTATTACACCACCCCCTCTGTCAACCTAACAATTCCCCCTCACATCTTCTTTTTTTACCATACTGTACATATCTAAAGAATTGTTCCCCCATTGACCACTTCTGTAATATGCAGTTCAGTGTCTACTTTTGACCATCTCTGACTGCCTTCTTGGAGTACCTCATCTTTAACTGGTATTTGCTCCATTCTCCTTCTCCCTGTTTCTCCTTGTATCTAATGAAGGGCCTTTATTTTGCCCTCACTGCCTCCCTAATCTTTTTGAGAACCAGACTGGCCTCTTGTGCCTGTTACTCTTGGTAACCATTGTCAAGCATGACTTATTTGCCTCAAGAATTGCCCCTTTAATTTCCCCCACTTCTTCTCCTCCCCCCCCACAATTTTGTCCACTCCCCCAACCTAACCTTGACTAATCCCTAAATCTAATTTGATCCTGTTTTCCACTACTCTCTGCTGTCTCCCTCTAACAACTTCCCACTCAACTAACTAGGTCGTTTGCTGCTCCTGGAGCCTCTAATTTCTTCAATAACCTTCTGTGTGGAAATGAATCAAATGTGATGCTGAAGTCAAAATAGAGGAAATTTACTGCTTGCATCTTATCCACAGACCTTGTTACCCACTCAGAGAATACCGGTTTACCTATAGCGCTTTGACAGTGCTAGTGCCGACATCCCCCACAGAGATGGCTGCAATGCCAACTGTTGGCATTGTAGCCACAGTGATGTCTGCACACACAATCGGGGGCTGCACCCACCAAACCCCCCCCTTGTGTGGGGCTCTGCCCCCCACACACCCCCAGTCTCTAGGATTCCAACTCCGAGTCAGAGTTGGACCGGGGGGGGCAGACACCCAGCGAGGCAGTCCCAATCACCACACAGAGCACCACAGCGGAGGGTGGATTTTGCCTGATTTCTGTTGCTGTGGTGGTCTTCGCTGTGCTGGAGTCACTGCTGTAATGGTATACCGAGAAAACCATCACATTTTTCTGACATGACCTCCCTGCCACAAATCTGTGCTCATTACTATCATGGAGCCCATTTCTCTCCAGGCAGTCCATTATGTCCTCTTTGACTAGTGTCTCTATCAGTTTACCTACAATGGAGAGAAGATTGATGGGATTGTAATTTCCCCAATCTTTCAGAACCACTCCTGACCATAAATAGCTATTGAATAGCCCTGCCAGGGGTTCAGCCAATTCTGATGCCAGTTTCCTGAGCACCCACAGGTGTATCCCACCTGGTCCAGGATTCTTGTCTATTTTCAGGGCTAAAAGCCCTTTTCTAACCTTTCTTCTGTAACTACCACCTGTGCCATTTCTGGGATCCTCCTTGCAGCTGCCTTTATTCTGCTTTCTAGCAGAGGCCCACAGTCTTCCACTGTGTACACTCAGCAGAAGTACTTGCTTAGAAGGATGCCTTCTGCTCATCCTCCCTTACTACCCTGCCCACCCCATAAGTCTAACAATTCCTCTTCTCATTTTCCATTTTTCCCTGATGTACCTGAAAAACTGATTTTCCTCTCCTTTGACCCTTCTGCAATACGCAGCACTGTGTCTGCTTTTGAAACCCCGACTACCTTCTTGGCCTCCTTCATCTTTACCTTGTGTTTGCTCCTTTCCACATCCTCTGTTTCGCATTATAGCCCATGAAGGTCCTCACTACCACCCTGACCTTATTAGTGAACAAGATTGTTCTCTTGTGCCTCTTGCCCTTGGTAACTGTTTTCAAACATTGTTTGATTGCTTTGAGAATGGTCCCTTTAATTTCTTCTCACCTCTCCTCCACCCCCATGATTTCATCCACTCCAACTAACTTGCCCTTGATGAATTCCCTTACCTGCCTCTAGTACCCTATCCCTTTCATCTCTCTCTCTATCCTGGTGGTCTATAGACCACCCCCATGCGCACCTTCTTTCTTGATACTGTGGTGAGCTGTACCGATAGCGATTCTGTCTCCTTATTTTCTCTCCTGAAGGATCCATCCTCTACTGCATCTATGCCTTGCTTGACATAGAGGGTTACCCCCCCACACACACACACACTTTTCCCTTATCCCAGTCTCTCCTATACAGTACATGGTATTCCCCGGTACAGCCAAGTTCCAGTCATTATTCCCAGTGGGCCATGTTTCCATAATGGCAATATCTAATCCTTTATCCACCACCATCACCTGGAGCTCACTAATTGTATTTCCTACTCTCCTGGCAGTTAGGTAGCCTGCCTTCCAGCAATTACCTATACCCCTTCCCTTTTTGTCAGTACCTGCCCCTTTGCCCTCCTTTTTCTTCCTTAATTTCCTGCCCCTTGCCTGTTCTGTGTGCCCCCACTCCCTGACTCCTTTCCTTACTTAATTATGAACTACTGACAGGATGCAACCATCTGCATTACTTCTAGGCTCCATTTCTGGGGGACTCCAAGCTAGGCACTCCTTTTGTTCTCCTTTCTCTGTGGTGCCCCCAGCCTCATCCCCCACAGTTTAAATGTCCACTAATACAGACATCAAACTTCTGCCCCTGAACACTAGCCCCCTCTCTTGCAAGGTGAAGGCTGTCATCCTTGAAGAGCCTCAGTCCCACAAATCTCCAACAAAATGGTACCCCTCCTCCTGACACAATCCCTTCTGCCACTGATTCAATTCCTCAATCCTCTCCTTTATCATGCTTCCCTTCTCCCTTCCACTACCCTACACAGGGAGGACCTGAGAAAAGGCCAGAGAAGCTGAGTGTGCCTTTAATTTGTCCTCCAGCCTTCGAAAGTCACAGTTTACCATCTCAGTTGGCTGGTTCACAGATAATCAGTACCCAAGTGCACCAGCACTCCAAGCTTGTCTTCACCCTTCTCAACCATCCTCCCTAGCCTATCCATGTCTCAGATGTCTGATGCACCTGGAAGGCACCTGAGCACCCCCTCCCCATTCCCACATTTTCTTCAACTCTCTGTCATAGAGTCTCCTACTACTAGAATACTCCTTTCTGCCATCCTCCTGATCATACCACTGGGTGCCAGCAAGTCCTCATGTTTAGTTTTCCTGATTGACTCTGAGCCCCCTCAAAAGGAGTCCAGTATCCACTCCTCCTTCAGTGGCGCAAAGTAATTTGCTGTTGTACTATAGTAGCCTGGATGAGTCCCTTGTGATTATCTATGCTAGCCTTTACTTCCCCTCTACACTCTAGCCCCCTTGGCCAGTGTAACTGCGGTGGAGTGGGGATGCTGGGTGTGTCTGGGGGGATCAGCTCAGCTGGTGATGCAGCTGGGATATCTCCTTCCTTGCTGCTAAAAGTTGTTCATGGAGTTCCACAAACACCCTACATATGGGGCAGTCTCCACTCCTCCAGATCGTAGAAAACATAGAATTTGGCGGCAGATAAGGACCACTTGGCCCACCCAGTTTGGCCATTTTTCCTTACCCACATTATCACTGGAGATCCTACTTGATCTACAGCTCTTTCTCCTGCTCCCCTTCTCTTCTACTATGATTCCCTTGTGTTTATCCCATGCTGTCTTGAACCCCAGTGCTGTTTTCACCACCAACACTTCCACTGGAAGATTGTTTCAGGAATCCACCACTCTTTCTGTGAAAATGTACTTCACATCTCTCATGAATCTACCCCCTCCAGCTTTGTAGCATGTCCCTTTGTTCTTGAGCACCTTTTTTTCTGAAAAATACTTCCCTCTTGTACCTTATTTACCCCCTTGAGGTATTTAAAGGTGTATATCATATCTCCCTTCCCCCTCCTCTCTTCCAGGTTGTACATATTGAGGTTCTTTAGTCTCTTCTCATAGGGCATCTGATGCAGACCCTGTACCATTTTAGTTGCCCTCCTCTGGACCACCTCCACTGTATCTGTGTCCTTTCAAAGATGTGGTCTCCAGAACTGGACATAGTACTCTAGGTAGAATCTTACCAGTGATCTATACAGAGGCAACACCACCTCCCTCTTTCTGCTGGTGATAGCCCTCTGTATGCACCACAGCATACCACTAGCCCTCCCGAATGCCTTGTCACACTGTCTGGCCACCTTTAGGTCATCAGATATGATTACCCCCTGGACTGTTTCCTGCTTGGTAGTCATCAATACCATTCCATCCATTTTGTATTCTGCTCCTGAGTTTCTGTGCCCTAACTGCATTATTTTTCTTAGATCTCTGTTCATCCTTTCCACCCCCTGGAGTGTCCATCTTATTGCAGATTTTGGTGTCAGCTGCAAAGAGGCAGACTTTTCCTTCCAGCTCCTCTGTAATGTCACTTATAAAGACATTTAAGAGGACCAGTCCCAGCACTTATCCCTAAGACACCCCACTGATCACCCTCCCTTCCATGGAGTGAACTTTGTTTACTACTACCTTCTGTTACCTATCCTCTAACCAATTACTTATCCAGTTTACCACCTTTGGACCCACTCCCTGAGCTATTCTGTTCATTTACTGGTCTCCTGTGTGGAATAGTGTTGAAAGCCATACTGAAATCTAGGAAGACTACAGTATGTCCACCACCCCACCCTGATTTAATTCCTTTATCACCAAGTCAAAGAAATCTCAGATTCGCATGACATGACCTCTCCCCTGTGAATCCATGCTGTCTTGGGTCTTGTAACCCATTGATTTCAAGACAATTCCACTGTCCACTTACTTCAGCATATTCACTTCAGCAGTGATTCCATTTACTTTCCCCACCACCAGTGTCAGACCGACTGGCCTATAATTGCCAGCCTCTTCCTTGCTGCCATTTTTGTGAAGTGTGAGTACATCTGCCCTCCTCCAGTCCTCTGGCACCACTCCTGTTTTCAATGAATTGTTAAATAGGATTCTCAGAGGTGCAGCCATTGGGTGCCCCTCATCTGACAACATTGCTTTGTCCACTTTCAAATTAGCGAGTTCCTTCAGGACTCTCTCTTCTGAAAAAGGACTAGTGTCCACCTCACTCCCTTCAAAGCTTCTGTTACTTTTTGTGGTCCCCTCATCCCTTTCTCCTTCCTCCTTCCTCTGTGAACACCGAACAAAAATATTTTCTAAGGATGTCTGACTTTTCCTGGACCCCTCTCCGCAGTCCCCCCCCTTCCTATTTTAACCTTACAATCCCACCCCTGGTCTTCTTCTTTTCACTTACATACCTACAAAATGTCTTGCCCCTTTTGTACTCTCCTGGAGTATTCTCTCTTCAGTTTGTGCCTTTGTGCTTCTTGCTGCTTTCCCTGCTTCTCTCAGTTTCCCCTGATAACCTCCCTATCTTTCTCCCTTTGTGTCTCCTTATACCTTCTGAATGCTAACCTTTTAGCCTTTATCTTTTCAGCCACCTCTTTCAAGAACTATAGTGGTCACTTTTTCCTCTTCCTTTTGCTCACCTGCTTGATGCAGAAATTTGTTGCCTTTATTGTATTCCCTTTTAGCTTTGCCCACTGTTACCCCACCCCACCCTGGTCAGCTTCCCCTGCCAGATCTTCCTCGAGGCATTCTCCCATCTTTATAAAATGGCAGAAGACACGAGGCACTCCACAGTCCCTACAGCTGTCTATCTACAACTATCTCCTCACTGTACTTGGAGTTCATGTTATCTGACTTTTCCTACATAATCAATCAATCAATCAATCATCTTTATTTTACCAGGCGAAAGCAACATTGAGGACAAGCTTATTTACAAGGTGGACCTGGTGAGGCCAACAAAGACAATATAGAGATCAAGAAGGAGAAAAAAATAATAATAATACAGAGTGCATAATTCAGTGTAGTAGATACTCAGATGCATGGCAGAGGCAAAAATACAGTGTACATAAACTGAACAGATCCAGAAGCAAAATGGTCTGATACCTTTTATTGGATCAACATAGATGTTACAAGAAGAAAACAATGGCTAAGCTTTCGGACCAACCAAGTCCTTCCTTGGGAGACTTAAGCCAGTTGTTCAGAGAATCAAATTCTATTAACACCAAGATCATGCCTAAAAAAAAAAAAGGGGCCAACCCATTGGTGCAGCGGTTGGATTTCCGTTTGCAACGCCGGCAATCTGGGTTCGGTAACGGACTTGGGCGCTGGAGGGTCAGCAGGGGGGGAGAAGGCTTGAGTGTCCAATAACTGCTCACTTTCTCCTGGGGGAAGGGGGCTCTGTGGCTCAGCATTTGCTGACTCCTGGTGGAGGCCTGGAGAACAGCACTGTATTGGGCCCCACTAAATAGGACTGTGACGGATGTTGGCGTGTGCCTTGATGTCAGTGGCACACCAGGCTCCTGAGGGAGAAAACAAAAAAATGGTGCCCTGGTTGACTGGATGACAGCTGCCAGACCCTCACCGCCACAGAGCCCCAGACAGCCCAGACCGACCCCAGCAGCATTCGGGCCAACTGGTTACACCCACCGGTGCTTTCTCCTCGAAAGGGCAGAACCCTTCCAACAACAGGATACATTAGGTTACCCAGGAGGGGCTGCAGATATGGGGCAGCAGATGGCAACAAGTGTGGTGGGTGGCACAGAGGTCCCAGGCAGCCCAAAGTAGTGGCCGGCTGGGGTGCAGGAAAGGTGCAAAAAAAAAAAAAAAAATTATCTTTTGTTCAAACTACCTATTTTAAAATAAATCACAGATTTAAATGAAATGAACAGCATTCCACTAGCTTGCTACTGCTGAGAATCTTTCCAATGTCAAATGATATCAAAAATAGATAAGCTGAACACTCTAGTAGACAAAACCTCTAACTAAAATTATTAATGAATTATTGTGTTATGAGAATACATTCATAATTAAAAGTAAGACCTTTAGATTTATTACCACAAATCAACATCTATGTTGGTCCAATAAAAGGTTTCAGATCATTTATTTTTGGATCTGCTCTTACAAGGACCAATACGGCAACTGATCTATTTCTGTACTACATAAACCGAAGTAATTTGCACACAAGCTAAAGCACACACTAATCCCATGAATGAAATCAAACACAGAGCTACTAATTTTATATTGTTATTATGCCAACCAGACCACCTGACGTGTTTTGGACCATAGGCCCTTTATCAACGGTCCGAAACGAGTCAGGTGGTCTGGTTGGTGTAATAAAAATATAAAATGGGATTAGTGTATGCTTCAGCTTGTGTGGAAATTATGAATTGATGGCTGAAAGCACCACCATTACCTTGTGCATGATTCTTTTGGCAAAATAAACTGTAGTAACCCTTGTACTATTGCCTTCCTCCTACCTTAAACATCTTTATCTACACCTTTCAAAACCCTACCCTAGATAAGGTGCTTCTTCAGTTACAGAGTTACCCGTGATACAACTAAGTTTACACTATCATAATTTATTATGTTGGGCTAGTATCCCAGATCAGGAATTCCTAGGCTCCCCTTACACAATCTGCCCAGTTACTATGAGATACCTGTATCAACTTTCAAAGTCCCTTGCAGTCCTGCAGACAACACTACAGATGCTCTGCAGATGCTTCTAGGGCAGATATCCTGCTCCTATTATGTGCCACTCACATGATGGGACATGAATGCGATGGGAAGCATGGGTAGGTTAAAATATAATGCCTCAGCCCTCGTTTCCTTCTGCCCCTTCTACAGCTAACCCCCTGCAAAGGCCTCAGGCCAGACAATTCACATCCAGCCCCCAAGCAACAGGTCAAGACATAGCCCTTTACTGTGGCACTTAAAAGTGTGCTACTATGGATGGTGTCACGTTACCCTAAAGAACAATAATTAAGACACTATTCAACAAGTTTCCCCACAGCTTACTCCACCTATGTTGTCTCAAAGAAAAACACTCCTCTAGATACCATCCCTTCAGTGACCCTTTAAATTCCTTAATTCCTTCCTTCCTTCCTCATGTTTCCTTTCTCCTTCATGCTACCCTACAAGGAGGGGATTTGGGCTTCTTCAGTTCCTGTCTGTGACCACAACAGGCAGCCTCTGCTTTGACTGAGGCATACTAATGGGAAATCAGGATACCAGATACAGTACATACAGTGAACTCGTTATCAAATATTAAAACCTCTTCAGACCTTAAAGAGCTAGTGGAGCCAAAACAGGCAGAGAGGAAAATAATGCAAATTTTAAGAAGTAGTCAATTAAAACATTTTATTTCTGTAGTATTTTTCTTTTTCCTTTGGCACATTATAATGTCCTCAATGTTATAATATCACTATAGATGTGTGGAACAGCTCTTAGTCTGGCAGCTGACACATCTATCTCTACCCCACAACTACATCATCAGCATTGTGATCTTACTGACAGTGACATCATTGGTGACTGACCTGTCAGCTACTGAGTGACTGTGTCTAAGCAGCAATGATGTCACAGTCAGTGAGGTAACAATGCTGATGATGTAGTGGGGGTGAACAGAGATAGATGATGTCAGTTGCCAAGCAGAGTGCTGTCCCACACATCACACTTACTAACATCAGGTAAACAATCTCCTCATTAACCAAAGGGAAGAGAAATGATCTTGGATATAAAAGGTAATGGTTAATTGCTTTTAAAAACTACAGTAGTATTAGTTTTAGGCAGTACACTAGCTCTTTATTTGTAACAGGAGGGAACTTACAGAAAACACCACATGTCAATAGAATTGTTCACTGCTCCCGGTCTATTGCTAATTTACTATACCTAAGATACCTTGTTACAGTGTATTGCTCTGCTCTGAATATTCTTCCTAACCCTTCCCCCACAATGCATCTGGAAACATGCTGTTACCAGCTCAGTAGGTCTTTCCTGGTAAAACTTTTTAACCCACACCTCATTGTGTCTTATTGCTTGCTTATTCCATTGCCATTAATAGGGTTAAATGAATAAAATCAGGTACCATAGTATTGAAGTCATAATCCAAAAGGACCCCTACTGAGATATTTTTGTGCACCATCTCCTCCCCATCCCCCGGTTCCAATATGCATTCTATTTTCATGAACATGCAGACTCTTACCATATTCATCACATGCAGCTATCAGCATGACTCAAACACCAGATCTAAAGGATCACATGCAACTACTCCTTCTCCTTTTGTTGAGAGATTCCTGATGTCCACCACAACATTGTGCGTATGGTAAGCATGCACACAAATGCACATGAACACAAGGACATGATCACATGTACAGTATGCACTTTTGCAGAAATGTTGTTGCACATGGCAACACATACAGACATCCACGTGTATGCCACCAAGTTAGCGCATGCATGCAATGCAAAAGATCATGGTTGAAATTTAAATACACAGTCAGCAAAAAAGTAAATCATCCAATGTATTATATTTCAATGTTTTGGTGAATAGTGTATGGAGTTAGTAGTGCTTGTGTAATGTGGTTTACTTTTGGCTTTACTCTATTCCCACCCTTGGTAGGGAAACTGGGTATTGAGTAGGGAACAGAAAGCCCAGTGCCAAGGGTGAGTAGAGTGCTGGAGAAGGAAGAGGCGGGGTGGATGGTGGGTGTTTCACAATGCGCTAAGCAGGGGACTGCTGAAGGATGCTGGCCTTTAAGGGGAATGTGGGAGGAGCTATTCCCCCACATTGAACCTCGGACTTTAGCCCTCCCATTCAGTGTTTTGGTGAATAGTGTATGGAGTCAGTAGTGCTTGTATAACATAGTTTACTTTTGGCTTTACTCTATTCCCACTCTTGGTAGAGAAACTGGGTAGTCAGTAGGGAACAGAAAGCCCAAAAAGAATTACCAATGAATGTTCAAAAGCATATGACTACCTCCTCCAACTCGTGGAGAGTATGACCAGTATCATGCAAGAGAGGAAAACCCCCCAGGTGGAGGGAATCTCTGAGGACCTATGGCTACTGATCTGCTCACCCTCCAGGAAAACTAAGAGGAGATGAATGTAGGTTCTAGCAACCATATTCTAATTTTTGAGGAAGGTGAACTGCTTTGAGAGATGATGGTCCATCTTCAAAGTCAATTGGATAACGTGTTCTGGAAGGATGATTCTGAGTTTGAAGAGGTAAGTCTATTCTGAAGGAACATCCAGACTCTGAAGTGGAGTAGGTCCAGTTGAAAAAAAGGGGTGAATGCACTCCAGATTTCCAAGGTGATGATGGATGATGTCCAATGGGATTGCAGAGAGATGAAGAGCATAATTTGATAAAATTTGCTGCCAGACTTTGAATGGTGGGAGTATGATGGGTTATGAAGTCATAAGGTGAACTATCTGTCTTTGTAGATGTTTGACATTGAAGTTAGAGTCTGAAGGTTTGGAGTTAGGCAGTGAGTGATAATTTGCAATGTAGGCATCAATAAAGAAGATGAAGGAGTCAGACAGAATCTTTATGTACCTGGTAGGAGGAGTGACATGGAAGATTGTAGACCAATGAAGGAAGATTGATATATGCAGTGGAGATGGTAACTGAATGAATATGGAATAACTGGAAGTTCAGTAAGAAGAATTTGAGAGTTGATTTGAGTATTGGTGCTGTAATGATCCTTGTATAGGCTCTTGCTGGTCTGCTGGTAGGAAAAGGTAGATATGAGTATTGCTGTGGCATAATAGCCTGTGACATGAACTGAGGTGGCCATGACTCTTTTCCCTTACAGATGATCCAATGTCTAAATGCTGTAGGAAACTCGGAAACGGGCATTTGAAGGAGTCCATAGACTGATGTAGCAATGGAAAGTTGAGAGCAGTGTAGAATACCGGGATGCCTAGCATATTAATCTGATATAGGCCTGTTGAGAGGCATGACTGGGATAGTGAGACAGCCAGGTCAGTTGAGGATGTGCAGCTTGAGGAGTCAATGGAAGCTTGCTCTTGGTGAAAGTCTTCGCTGTAGGGAGTATGGGAGGTGAATCATGAGGGATGAGCTAAAAGGACCACCAGAGGGGCAGCTGACCTGATTGATGGTAATATGATGAAGGAATGTAGATAATTGTATGAAATATGGAGACATCCAGGGGCTAGAAAACTATGGTTTGGATAGAGTAACTTTAGTAAGGCAGTCAGGCACGAGAGATCCAGAGATGGGAGTTCTTGGAAGGTAGCTGGAAAGGTCTTAGGCCATTCAATGGATATTGATGAAGTAGGCATCGAATAACATGATCAAACAGAGTCAGTGCTCATAGGGGGAGTTACAGAAAGCTAAAATGGATGATGTCAGTACTGCTATGAGATATCTTGCAGTTCCCGTTATCCGTAACAATGATGATGATTACGGAGTTGGTGCATGATGGGTGGAATTAGATCACTTTTCCATGTAAAAGACAGGAGTGGAGAAGGCTCACTAAATCTCAGATCCTATGAGACATGGGAGATAGGGATGCCATAGTGCTTCAATTGACAGGATGCATAGAGAGCATCCAGTAGAGTCAGATGAGGAATTAAATCTTTCTAAAGTACAGTCAAATGGGATTCTAGAACTGGTCTTGGGAAGATGATTGGGAAGTATGGATAACTCTATGGTGATGTAAGAGTCTATTAGGCATGTTGTCCAAGGGATGTTTGCTAGAAGAAGTTTTCTCAGGTAAATTGAACAAGTACTCCATGGTGATGGATGGGAGCTGTTATGATGGCCAGTTTAGGAGTATGAGATAGATGAATGGAAGGAGTAGTTGACTGGGTAGGAATACTGGCTGGTGGTAGGCGTAAACTGCCCAAAACAGCCACAGCAAACAGGAAGGAGCCCCGAGCTGCCAGGGTGACAAGGAGAAGGCAACTGTCCAAGAATGTATGGAAACAGTCCAGAGTGGATGGCCATGGACTGGAAGAAGGAGTATGAGAAGCAGACAGTAGAGACCAAGTTGTACTGACATTGCAGGTGCAGGAAAGAACAGGACTGCAGTAAGTGCCACAGCAAACTGAATCAGGATGCAACACAAAGCTACCGTGGGCTATGAGTGGCAGAGCCATGTAAGACCAAGAAGCGAATCCAGGTACCAGTGCTATGAAGTTGAGGCAGGACAGTCTCACAGCCAAAGAAGATGGCAAATCACAACTGCAGAGAACAGAAGGCACTGCAGCGAGGAGGCAAGAGGTTTTCACCTCTGTAGGAGAAGGCAAACTTGCATGGCAGACAGGAAGGGGTGACCTGTAGTAAGAAAGTCCAGGAGGCAGTTGAACTGAATGGAGGTAGAGACTGAACAAGTTGGTGGAGTTCAAATTCAGAGCGTGAGGAGGCCATGGCAGGGACAAGTATGATGAGTCAATGGAAGTGCAGGATATAGACGGGTGAAGAGGATCAGGTTAATGGGGCATAGGGGTCCTGTTCCTGAAGGGAAGTGGCAACTGGGTATCAGGTAGAGAATACATAAGGTTAAACAGTCAATTGCAGAAACAGGCTCTAATTCCTGGTATTCGAGGTGAGGTGCCTTCTTTTGATGCCACCAGGCAAAGGTAGGATATGGAATGCAAATGGGTATAGTGGTCCTGTTCCCGAAGGGAAGCGGCAACCGGGTATCAGGTAGAGAATGTAGAAGGATGAAACAGTCGATTGCAGAAACAGGCTCCTATCCTGGTATTCAAGGTGAGATGACTGTCATTCGATGCCACCAGGCAAAGGTAGGATGGTGAAGGCAAATGGGTAAAGTGGTCCCGTTACTGAAGGGAAGTGGAAACCGGGTATTCAGATAGAAATTGCATAAGGTCGAAAACAGTGGATTGCAGACACAGGCTTCCATCCCTGGTAGGCGGTGTGAGATGATCTTCATTTGGTGCTGCCAGGCAGAGGTAGGATGTTGAATGCAAATGGGGTATAGTGGTCACATTCCCTGAGGGAAGCAGCAATCGGTTATCAGGTAGAGAGTGGATAAGTTTAAGACAGTTGAATGTAGACTCTGGCTCCCATCCTTGGTAGTCCAGGCAAGATGACCTTGACCTGAGGCTGCCATGCAGAGGTAGGATGTTGAAGGCACAAGGGGCAAAGAGATCCCATTCCTGAAGGGAAGCTGCAACCGGTATGGTAGAGAACACATAAGTATGACTTAGTAGATTGCAGACATGGCTCCCATCCCTGGTAGTCAGGTCATGCTAATCTTCACTCAATGCCACCAGGCAGAGTTAGGAATGGAGAATGTCAGGATTGTACTGTAAGTAGTAGGTAGTAGTGAGTGTAACAGAATCCCATCCCCGGTAGACAAGGCAAGCCTACCTTTGCTCAGTGCCTCAGAAGGTACGAGTTAGGGATGGAATCTTGAAAACCTGCTGGTATGGGCTGAGCAAGGAAAGGGCAGCTGGCTGCTTAGTCATAGGTACTATAGGTAAACAAGTAACTAGTGTGAAGGGGAAGGCAACAAGTAGAGTGAAAAATGGGAGGAAGGTATCAGAAATGCCAGTAGGGTGGAGACAGAGTAAGCCAGGTAGGAGCATGCTGATGGCGATGGAATACAATGCACGACTGAAGGCTGAGGAGGCTGTAAGATTAATGATCCAAGCATGGGTAGTGGAAGCCATGTAGGCAGGAAGGCAGGGTAGATCTCAAAGTCTGCTGAAAGCAGGAATGCGCTGATCTGAGTTACGATGCTCCACTGGACGCCCCAGTCCCCGCTGTGGAAAAAAATAGGGGAGCCACAAGCTGAGCGAATGCTAAACTAAACAGGAATTTAGTAGGGTAGAAACCCCCCAAAAAAGCTTCGGGACAGGCTGGACTTAGGGAAGGAGAAGCCATTGCAATTGGGAAATGGAAAGCAAACAATGCTGTAGTTACACAGAATGGATAATACCCGACGAATAAATACATGAGGAGAGCCAATAATATTGAGCATAGGGAGCAGCACAAGGGGCATGGAAGAAGGAGCAGGTGGAAATGTTGTGAGTAACCAGCAAGCTGGTTAGGTGAGGAGCACCAGGGGTAAAATAAGGAACATGAGTCTCGAAGCGAGCAGGGTTGAAGTGCCAGTAGCAATGGTAAGGGTGCAGTCGCCAGACTAGGGGTATAGGTAGAATAGGTCAGGATGGGAGAAGGGGTGAAATGGAGATGGAATGTTGCATGAGGAGTGAAAAGCCCAAAAGGAAAACCAGGGGAGCAAGGGACAAGGGAGAAACGTGGGACGGGAAGGGGCAGAGCAGCAGGGAAGACGGATGGGGAACAGGAAGGATGGCTCTATGCATTGTACATTAAAACAGAAGAGAAACAGCAGCCTGCCCCCACATCCAACTATGATATGTGCAAAAAGAAGATGGCAGTGATAGAGCTTGCAAAAGCAGTCAGCAGCCATGGGCAAGAAAAGTAGGATATGAAGCAAGAAGGATATGCACCAAACAAAACAAATGTGGAGCTCAAATGGTAGGTGTCATTGCAGAATCGGAAAATGAAAGAGCCAGAATGTTTGCAACTGCCAGGAGCTGTAGTGGGATTCAAACCTGGGTCTCCTGAAATGGGATAGGGTCCCAAACCATCAGGCCATCTCGACCCAGAATGGTAGGTCTGCACAGGATGTAGGAATAGCAAAAGTACGCAGAAGTTCAGTATATCAAGGGGGTATGGTAGGTAACAGCCATCACAAACTGATAATGCAGAGACCATGAGGAGAACTGCAAGTGTTTAAACAGAACGGATGCCCAGCCAGATGAGATAGAGCAGAGGAGCAGCAGGGATGCAATGTAGGAAAACATGATACTACCCATATCTGTATCAGAAAGTAGTAGAAATCATGACTGTCAGGATAAACAAGAACGGTGAAAATAGCAGTATGGCTGCTCAGATGAAACAGGCAGACACATGCACAACAAACATGTGCCTAGTCCCCTGCTCTGTTGAAAACCTTGCTCTTGCACTCCACGATGTAAATAGACAGAGTGTGGAGTTCCTGGACTTCCTGGCCACCACGGGCACAACCGGTCTCTGCAGTCATTCAACAACATCTAGAGAAGGAGGACCGGAGTACTGAAATAAAGTGAAAATAACTCACCCGAGCAAGAAAGAATCCCGGCAATGAGCTAAGCACCCCAGCCAGAGGCGGAGCCACATGGGCCTATGACCAGGTACATCACAACAGCAGCACGGTTGGGGGAGCCAAACAACTGCCCAATAAGAACTGGGGCACTGGCACAACCTGGAGGAGCAGAGCATGAGTGAGACCTCTACAGATGGACCTCATGGGCTGGGAAGGTGGAGCAGGGGAAAAAGGAATGGGAACAGGAGGACAAAGTAGTAGTGGAATGGAAAGAATGGAATGGGAAGGGAAAGCTTTAAGGGGGGAGGAGGAAGAATGGGATGGCAGAGGGAGAGAAAGGCAATACAGGAGGATGCAGAAAGGGGAGGAGGCACAGCCCACTAGCCACGCAGGAGCACAGTGCATGCAAAGGGGACAGTTCACAATGCGCTAAGCAGGGGACTGCTGAAGGAGTCTAGCCTTTAAGGGGAATGTGGGATGAGCTATCCCTCCACATTGAACCTCAGGCTTTAGCCCTTCCAAAAGCAAACAATAGCAAAATATAGTTGACATAGAAAATAATATCGTCTTTGGGCTAACAAGATCACTTTCCCTTCAAGCTTGTGACATTCTGCATGATTTCCTTATGTAACCCCTCTACAAATGGGGGTTTCTAACAGCTGTTTAGGAGCTGTCTAAGCATCCCTCTGGTGGTCAGCGTTTGGCGCTTAAAGCCGTTTAAATGGCCCTGTGAGTGCTTGTAGAGCCTCCGTGCACTGTCTCTTTAAGAGCTGTCTGCTTGCAGACATATTCATTACTTATGAGGGAGGCTGTGTGTTCTCCTGCTCGAGTCCCACTCGAGCTGCTGACTAATTGCTCCAGTTTCGGCCGTCGTCGAAGGGGCAGAGTGAGCACTTTCCAGAAAGTGTAATTGTTGCCTCATGCCTTAGATGTGTTTGTGGGAATGTGATTTGTTTAACTTGCCTTTCTTGCAGCTGGACTTTGTGAGCTGTGTTCTCCCATTTTGGACCAGGACTGTCTGAAGGGTCCAATAGAGTCGGGGGGGGGTATCTAAAATGGAGTAAGTGGTGACCAACCAGGATCGGGACTCTCAATGGAGCCTGCTGGCCAATGGGGATACAGCTGGAGGTTCTGGGAAGTGAAGTTCTGGATCATGGCACCTTTTTTGCACCAATGAGGGGCGAACTTAGTGGCTGGTTTTGGCAACCTACCAATGGGAGCGTGTGGCGCCTGAACTGAGTGGCTTGCTCCATACTGTGTCAGGGCAGAGGCACTGTGGCTGTGAGCAAGTAAGGAGCTCAGGGGCTTAGGTGCCATTTAAGCGGTCGCATGGGAAGTACGTGTCAGGCCAGTGTCGGGCGTTGGTAAACGCCAGTGAATTCGGACTAAATCCGCTGGGAAGTGGTCAGAGGAGGCCATGCAGGAGTGTGGCTACCTACCAGGCTCACCCTGTAGAAGACTGGAAAATCTGCTTGAATTGCACTCAGTCTGTCAGGAACAGTGAAGCTACGTTGGTTGGGCCCAGTGTATGGCGGGCAGGTATCGAGAAGGACAGCAACTGCCTGGTATGGTACACCTCTGCAGTGCATATTAATGTGTGGAGAAGTGCTTGAAGTACAGGCTCAGTCCTGCAAGTGGTGTGAGAGTGTGTTTCTTTCTGGAGTTGTGAGTACTAAATCAGGGCAGCTCCCTGTCAAATGTTCCTAGTAAGGGCAAGACCGGCTGGTTACTTTGCTGGCTACACTGACTGAGCCTGATGGCTCTATTTAGTCTTTGTAGGAATGAAATGCTCATTTGTGTCAGGGCCCCAACCAGCTGCATCGATGAACTAGCCTTTAGGGCTTGGGTACCCATGGACAGTAACTTATAGGTTAGGCCTGTGCACAGAGCCCTAGGTAGATACTCATATATTGTGGTGGTAAGCCAATCAACTTGATTCCCCCCGGTCCTTGTTATCTCCCCTTAAATAAATCAGATTGCTTGTTTGGCAAAGGTGCACTGGCTAGTTTGTGTATTAATGGTGAATTACTGCCCAGTGAATATTGTGTAACTGCACCTTACTTTTCAGGGGGTCCCCGGAGTGAGCTGAGTGGTTCGAGCCGGGTGGTAAGTGTATATGGTAAGGACACTGTAATTGAACTGTGTGGGCCACTAGTGGGAAGAAAGGGGGGTTGCAGCAACCCAGAGGGCTGTGACCAAGTCAACCTTGACTGTTCTAACCCTGACCTCTGGGTGGAGGCACCTGCCAACGGATCTAGGCCCCTCACCCTGTTGCAGTCGGAGCAGGCAGGGGTAGTAGCCCTTGGGATAGTGCGCCCTGGGGGTTACGTTGTGGAGGCACCACTGGGATTCGTGTCCCCTAGTGGCCAAGTGGACAAAGTACCTAACTATGGATAAATTGAAGGAAAAGCTGGAAGGGGATATCATGGCTAAAATCAAGTGGGACCCCGTTAAGACAATGGTACATAAACTGATGGGTTGGAGTGAAGCTGAAGAGTTGGACTCTCAGACATTTGTGTTACTGCTAGATGTACCTCTAGGGATCATGAACGCTGACCTTATTTCGGTAGTGGAGTGGGTTAAGTGTTTGGGTAAGGTAGAGGTGAGAGGGCGTATGGCTGACCTACTCGATCAGACTTTGCAGGTGCTACTATTATGTAGTGTAGCCACTGACCCCGAGAGGATATCCCCAGTGATTTACCCGGAGGGTGCTCAACAGGGATGGAGGGTCAATCACATCTGGAGTGGGTCAGTTACCCCTTGGGGGTCTCCTCAGACTAATAGCTTCAAATATAAAATGCTTAAATTGTTGGCCGTGGAGGGGAGGACTACCCAAGAGTTACTGCAGGCTTTGGATGTTTCCAGTGATCCCACCCCCCAGGTTTCCCCCGGTACCTCCCCTGGGCCCCCCAAGAGTTCTATTTTGGCCCCACCGCCCTTAGTGGTTCCTTCTATACAGCTAGATTCGTACCGTAGGCTAAAACTTTTCTCTGGCACAGTGCCCGTGCCTTCAGGGGAGGATGATTTGGAGGCGTGGATGGACTATGCTACCCCTTTAATTCAGGAGTGGCAATGCTCTGAGGGGGAGAAACAAAAGAGGCTGATGGAGAGCCTGCAGGGTCCGTCTTTAGAAGCCATTCAGTTTTTGCAGGCTACTAGCCCGGAAGCTACCGCAGCACAGTATCTTTCTGCTTTAGAGGGAGTGTTTGGAAGCACAGAAACCGGGGAAGACTTATTATGGAAATTCAAGACTGCTTAGCAATGGAGGAATGAAAAGCTCTCCGCCTTTGTTACTAGGGTGGAACGGGCTTTGCAGAAGCCCTATCGAAATGGGGGGATCACTGCCCCAGCCTTGAACCAAGTCAGGTTGGAACATGTTTTAAAATCTGCTAGATTTTCCAGTGTGATACTGTTAAAACTTGTTACATGATCGAAGAGCTGCCCGCCTGAATACTGTCAATTGATGAGGGAGATTAGAGAAGTAGAGACTGATGAGGAGGGTGGGAACCCTATGTGGGGGCTGTGAATCTGTGCCAAACCCCTGAGTCTAGCGAACCCGATGAGACCCACCCTTTGAGGGGGCCTGATGTATCCCCAGAGTTGCAAGGAGGGGTTGGGGTGCATGCCATTTCCTCTGATCCCCAACTAGAAAGTGAGTTGAGGGCCGAGATCAGGAATTTACGAGAACTGGTGAGGGACTTGAAGCAAACCACTACCCACTCTGTTAGGTTTGGAGAACCAGAGTTACCTAGAAATAAATGCCCTAGCCTGGGGGACTCCCCTCGTCCTCCGGGTGGCTCCCAGCAGATAGAGTATTCCCCTCCCAATAGAGACCCCCGGGACCCAAAGTTCTGTTACCATTGTGGGGAGGATGGACAATTTCAGACTGAATGCCAGTTGCCGGAGAATTTAAGGAAGGTCAACAGCAGGCTGATCACCTGGCATCGCAGGGCCTACGTCCGACCCCCTAGGAAGGGCTTTGTGACCCGGGCCCATGCCCAAGCAACTGTCAACGCTGTGCCCCCCAAATGGTCTGACGTGGTAGGGCCCTTGATGGAGGCCCCGGTGAGAGTGAATGGGATTCCCACCCGAGCTGTATTGGATAGTGGCTCTCAGGTGACCATTATGTTCCAGGACTGGTATCAGACACACCTACCTGAGGTGCCACTACAACCCTTGGATGGTCTACATGTATGGGAGCTGAGCAACAAGGCTTATCCATATTTGGGGGATATCCAGATCTGGTTGTCATTTCCTAATTCTGTGGCTGGGGTGGACGAACAGGTGGAAACCTTGGCCTTAGTCTGCCCCCCTACTGGACTGTATGATGGGGTACCCTTGTTGATTGGGACCAATGCTCACATGTTTGGTTGACTAGCCCAGTTGTGTTCTGAAAAGCAAGTGTCCAGGACTGGGTGAGCTCTTAGGATATCCGCTTTGATCCAGAAGGCCTACGAGACTCAGAGAAAGGCTAGTCAGGAGGAACCTGAAGGCCCGGTGGGTGTTGTCTGGAGGAAGGATCCAGAGCCATTGCTACTAGCCCCAAATGCCCAGTATGTTTTGCAAGGGGAGGTCTGGCTTAAAAAGGATGTCAAGAATAAACTATTGATGCTGGATGTGCCTGGGGAAGGAAAGTTGCTTGGGGGACTGCTGGTTAAACCCAGTAACTTGCCTGCTAGAGCCCATGCTTATGCCAGGAGAGTGATGGTTCAAGTTCATAATGTGTCTGACAAAGAGATTCAAGTACATAGAGGCTGCACCCTGGCTAGTGTGCATTGTGCTTACACTGCAGTGCTCCCCATTAGCAAGGGTTTGGGGAAGGATGACAGAGTCACGCCCGACTTGTTTGATTTCGGTGACTCCCCGTTGCCTGCTGAATGGAAAGTAAGGATCAGTGAAAAGCTTGCCCAAACAGACCAGGTATTTTCCCTAAAAGAATGGGATGTGGGATGTGTGCAGGGGGCCGAACACCACATTCGACTACATGATGAAAGGCCTTTTCGCGAGAGGTCTCGGCGCCTGACCCCTGCTGACATAGACGATGTGAGACGGCATCTGCAAGAGATGCTGGCTGCTGGTGTAATACAAGTATCCAGGAGCTCTTATGCTTCCCCCATTGTAGTAGTGAGGAAAAAGAATTGGGCCATTCAGATGTGTGTGGACTACCGTACCCTGAACCAGCGGACCATCCCTGACCAGTATACCATGCCAAGCATACAGGATGCTCTGGACTGTCTAAATGGCAGTAAGTGGTTCTCTGTGTTAGATCTCCGCAGTGAGTACTATCAGATCCCAATGGCTCTAGAGGATCGAAAGAAGACTGCGTTCATTTGCCCCCCAGGTTTCTATGAGTTTATCCGGATGCCTCAAGGGATTTCCAGTGCCCCAGTTACCTTTCAGCACCTGATGGAACGTGCTGTGGGGGACATGAACTTGCTCAAGTGTTTGGTTTACTTAGATGATGTCATAGTGTTTGGCAGCTCGTTGGAAGAACATGAAAGTTGATTGTTCAAGGTCCTGGACCAGCTGAAGGATTTCAGTCTTAAGTTTTCTATAGACAAATGCCAATTCTTTCAAACCTCTGTGAAATATGTAGGCCACATAGTGCCCACTGAAGGCATAGAGACTGACCCCAGCAAAGTAGAGGCTTTAACCACTTGGCCCCAACCCAGAAATTTGAAGGAGCTACAGCGGTTCCTGGGGTTCTGTGGGTACTACCGACAATTTATTAGAGACTACTCTCGGGTGATCCGGCCCCTGCTTAATCTCACTCAAGGGTACCCCCCGACCCATAAGAAATATAAGAAGGCTGCACAATCTGGGACTGAAAAGACTTATTTCCACCCAATCATGTGTTTGGTACTTGCTGGACTGCTGACAGCCAGGAAGCTTTCTATGACATTATATATCAACTTACTCATGCCCCAGTGCTGGCCTATGCTGATCCAGCTAAACCTTATGTTCTTCATACTGATGCCAGCCTGCAAGGATTGGGGGCTGTATTGTACCAAGAGCACTCGAATGGTCTGAGACCTGTAGCTTTTGCCAGCCACAGTTTGACTCCTTCTGAAAAGAATTATCCAGTGCACAAACTAGAGTTCCTGGCTCTAAAGTGGGCTATTGTTGATCAATTCCATGACTATTTGTATGGGGCTAAGATACTGGTGAAAACTGATAATAATCCTTTGACATATGTTCAGACCTCAGCCAAGCTAGATGCCACTGGTCATAGGTGGCTCTCTGCATTATCCACCTACAACTACGCTGTTGAATACAGAGCAGGCCTCAACCATATAGATGCTGATGCTCTCTACCAGAGGCCTGTGTCCCGAGCTGATTGGGTCAGGTTTGTCTGAACCTGACATTAGAGCCCTTTTCCAAAAATTCGACAAGGAGGAACAGGTGACTCCTGATACTGTGGCCTGCATGGTGGATTGCTTGGGTCCATCTGAGAACTGTGTGCCTGCTGCTTACTGCCACTTTTCTGCATTAGACACTAGTATGCTGCCTCAGTTCGATAATGATAGCCTCCAGCTGGCTCAGTCTCGAGATCCTATGGTACAACCTGTTTTAGAGGCGCTGCAAGCCGGGGGAGATGTGTCCCAACTGCAGTCCGCTGATTTGAGAACTGCCCTGTTATACAAAGAAGGCCCAAAGTTAAAGCTGAACAATAAACTGTTATATCGGGAGACTGTAGACAAAGAGGGGTGAATACACAAACAACAACTGGTGCTGCCCACCGCTTTTAGAGAACTGGTGCTGAGGTCCCTGCATGACCACATGGGGCATCTTGACATAGACCGAACTCTTGGCCTGGTGCGGACCCGATTCTACTGGCTCAAAATGAGTACAGACGTAGAGCAGTATGTTAAGACCTGTGGCCACTGTTTGCAAAGAAAAGCCCTACCTCAGAGAGCTGCCCCCATGGTCAACATCACTACCAGCGCCCCTATGGAGTTGTTCTGCATTGATTTCCTGAGCTTAGAACCTGATCTGAAAAATATCAGTAACATATTGGTGGTCACTGATCATTTCACTGGATATGCCCAGGCTTTCCCCACCAAGGATCAGAAGGCAACCACGGTGGCTAAAGTCCTAGTGGAAAATGTCTTTGTTCATTATGGGGCCCCCCAGCGAATCCATTCCAATCAAGGGAGAGATTTTGAGAGCCGTCTGATTAGGGAGATGCTATCTTTGTGGGGAGTACGAAAGTCCAGAACCACCCCTTAGCACCCCCAAGGGGACACCCAACCTGAACGTTTCAACCACACCTTACTGGATATGCTAGGCACTCTCCACCCAAAAGACAAGCCTAGATGAAGCCAACAAATTAGCACCCTGGTACATGCCTATAACTGCGCCAAAAGTGATGCTACTGGATTCTCCCCCTACCGCCTGATGTTCGGAAGGGAAGCTCGATTGCCAGTAGATGTGTGTTTTGGGGTCTCTCCTGATGGGTTTGAGCTGATGATTATTTACAGTATGTGCAAAAGTTGAAGGCCCAGCTAAATCATGCATACCAACTGGCTCAAACCATGGCTGCCAAAAGGAACTTGGCCAACAAAGAGAGGTATGACAAAAAGGTGAAGGCGCAGGAACTCCAGGAGGGGGATCAGGTATTGCTAAGAAATCTGGGACTGCATGACAAACACAAGATTGCTGATCGATGGCACCATCTCCCTCACATTGTAGTGGGCAAACTAGATGATCTGCCTGTGTACAAAGTGAGGCCCGAAAACAATTCAAAAGATGTAAAAACTTTATACCGAAATCACCTGCTGCCAATTGGACAGATTTTGATAGAGACTGCGCCTCCTAATGCCCCTCCCTCTGGGCCTATAACTAGAGCTGCTGCCAAAAAGAGATTCAGAGGGGTTGACTCCTCAGAACTTAAGCCCCGAGAGCCTTTCCCTCTCCCCTCTGCTGAAACTGATCCCCCGTCTGTGGCTGAAGACAGTGAACATGATGTGGAGTATTACCCCTCTTATGAACTGAGTCAACTTTTTAAAGGCAACCCCCTAGCTCACGCTGGGGATGAAGTTGGGTTTTATAGACTGTCTGAACCTCCAGCTTTGTCCCTGGAGCCCATACTCCCCGAGGCTGAAGCGAGTGGCCTCAAATCCGAAGAAGTGGGGTCTATGAGTCTAGCTGAGTTATCTGGGCTGGCTGAACCGTCTGACTTTTCAGAAGAGGAAAGTGATGTGGGGGAACCTGTTCGGGATCCGCCTGAGCAAGAAGAATACTTTGAGTGCCCTGATAGCATCCCAGTAGTGCCAGAAGTGCCCTTGACTGAACTAAGTAGTGTGGGTCCTGATATAGAGGGTCATGTCCCCGACAGTACTATGGGCACAGGGTCCTCTTCTCATGTGGAGGTTCCCTCTACTAACCTCAATGAGGTGGAAATGGAGACAGGGCCCGTAGCAGATTTTACTGAGACCCCTAGATGCACTGGCCGAGAAGTACGGCCTGTAATAAGGTTAAGTTATGAGTCTCTGGGTCAGCCTTTGGACCTGCCATTAAATGTAGTCCATAAGGGGGTCTATGTATCTCCAAGTTCATTGCCCAATCTAGTTTTGGGGGATGATGCACAACTGTTAGTATTACCCTCTGACTATAGTGTTACTGTCCCAGTTGGCCTTCAGGTAGGAGATAGGGAAGGGCCCACTTTATCCAAGTGTCATAGCCAGGAAGTAATGACCTAATGTATAAAAGAAAGGGGTTGTAATATGTGTACTGTTGTATAGGTAAAAAGTAAACTATGTGATGTGTGCAATCAAAAGTTTAATGTACTGTTAATTCAAACAGTTTTGCCTTAAAGTGATTTAAGGGTAACTACTTGAAGTGGACGCCAAGTTCTTTCCAGGCCAGGAAGGGTGTAACACCCCTACAAATGGGGGTTTCTAACAGCCGTTTAGGAGCTGTCTAAGCGTCCCTCTGGTGGTCAGCGTTCCGCGTTAAAGCCGCTTAAATGGCCTGTGAGTGCTTGTAGAGCCTGCCGAGACTGTCTCTTTAAGAGCTGTCTGCTTGCAGACATATTCGTTACTTATGAGGGGCCTGTGTGTTCTCCTGCTCGAGTCCCACTCGAGCTGCTGACTAATTGCTCCGGTTTCGGCCGTCGCCGAAGGGGCAGAGTGAGCACTTTCCAGAAAGTGTAATTGTTGCCTCATGCCTAAGATGTGTCTGTGGGAATGTGATTTGTTTAACCTGCCTTTCTTGCAGCTGGACTTTGTGTGCTGTGTTCCCCCATTTTGGACCAGGACTGTCTGAAGGGTCCAATAAAGTCGGGGGGGTATCTAAAATGGAGTAAGTGGTGACCAACCAGGATCGGGACTCTCAATGGAGCCTGCTGGCCAATGGGAATACAGCTGGAGGTTCTGGGAAGTGAAGTTCTGGACCATGGCGCCTTTTTTGCACCAATGAGGGGCGAACTTAGTGGCTGGTTTTGGCAGCCTACCAATGGGAGAGTGTGGCACCTGAACTGAATGGCTTGCCCCATACTGTGTCAGGGCAGAGGCTCTGTGGCTGTGAGCAAGTAAGGAGCTTGGGGGCTCCAGTGCCATTTGAGCGGTCGCGCGGGAAGCGTGTGTAAGGCCAGTGTCGGGCATATGTAAACGCCAGTGAATTTGGACTAAATCCACTGGGAAGCAGTCAGAGGAGGCCATGCAGGAGCATGGCTACCTACCAGGCTCACCCTGTAGAAGATTGGAGAATCTGCTTGAATCGCGCTCGGTCTGTCAGGAACAGTGAAGCTGCGTTGGTTGAGCCCAGTGTATGGTGGGCAGGTATCGAGAAGGACAGCAGCTGCCTGGTATGGTACCCCTCTGCAGTGCATATAAATTTATGGAGAAGTGCTCAAAGTACAGGCTCGGTTCTGCAAGTGGTGTGAGCGTGTGCTTCTTTCTGGAGTTGTGAGTACTAAATCAGGGTAGCTCCCTGTCAGATGTTCCTAATAAGGGCCATACTGTCTGGTTACTTTGCTGGCTACACTGAGTGAGCCTGATGGCTCTATTTAGTCTTCATAGGAATTAAATGCTCGTTTGTGTCAGGGTCCCAACCAGCTGCATCGAGGAACTAGCCTTTAGGGCTTGGGTACCCATAGACAGTAACTTATAGGTTAGGACTGTGCACAGAGCCCTAGGTAGATACTCATATATTGTGGTGGTAAGCCAATCAACTTGATTCCCCCCTGTCCTTGTTATCTCCTCTTAAATCAATCAGATCGCTTGTTTGGCAAAGGTACACTGGCTAGTTTGTATATTAATGGTGAATTACTGCCCAGTGAATATTGTGTAACTGCACCTTACTTTTCAGGGGGTTCCCGGAGTGAGCTGAGTCATTCGAGTTGGGTGGTAAGTGTATATGGTAAGGACACTGTAATTGAACTGTGTGGGCCACTAGTGGGAAGAAAGGGGGGTTGCAGCAACCCAGAGGGCTGTGACCAAGTCAACCTCAACTGTTCTAACCCCGACCTCTGGGTGGAGGCACCTGCCAATGGATCTAGGCCCCTCACCCTGTTACAGTCAGGGCAGGCAGGGGTAGTAACCCTTGGGATAGCGCCCCCTGGGGGTTACATTTAGTCCTCTCAACGGTATTATTTCTCTGTACACCACACTTAGCCATTATTCATATAAATCTAAAGGCCCTTTTACATGAAGTCGTTACTCACAGTGGTGCAGTTTCCAACCGCTCACTCTGCTCCATCTGTGCTGGTGTGTTTTGGTTATACATACAGCAGCCTTGCAGTGGCTTTGTGGCTTTTCCAGCATTTTTGCTTGTTTCTGGCTGGCCAAGATCCAGAGACTTGCTTTTGGGGCTGCATTGATGTGAGCGCTGTCCTGTGATTATACAGCAACAGGATGTGGCGTAAAACTAAAAACCACAACAGTGAACCTCGCAAGCAGGGTACACCAGGACAGTGAACGCCACCCTTGGATGTGGTGTGGCTCAGCGTTACATGACAAGCAATGTAACGTTCTAGTTGTTCTGCACTGCTTGCAGCGGTGCAGAGTAGATTGTGTAAAATTACCTTAAAGACATTCCCTGGTGTTTCAAATTCCCATTTCTCTGATGTATTCAAAAAGCTTCAAGTACATTCTGGCACAAGTACATTCTTAAATATATGGAAGGATTACCAGAATAATGATTTATCCTATTATGTCATGTCCAGCTAAGAATATATACAGTGTGGCAGCAAGGAAATTAGCTCCCACAATTACAGCAGCTGGTATCATTCAAAGTTCTGTACCTACATATCTGTCTATCTTTGGTTACACTGTTTATTTTATGTTAAAGTACTTGTCATTCTGCATGTACTTTTGAATTGTTTGAACAGCTTTCTTGCACATTTTATTTTTTATTGGCATGTTTCAGTTATTTCTGTCCTGAGCCGACCACCTCTGAAGCTGCAACTTTGAAAGCAGATATAACCAAAAAAAGCACGGTAACCCCTATATTTCTTTCTTTTTCTATACTCATAGCCATAGTCTACATTCAACAAAAACGTTTTATGAAAATGACATAGGCTTGAAATGGTTTTAAGTATAAAAACACACAAATATTGCCCCTTTTTGGGGGACTATCAGTTCAAGAGGGTGTCATGGTACAGTATTTGTGGAAAAATGAAGCAAGCATCATGCATCAAGCATCATGACAAATGATGTATCCTTGTTTCACTTTTCTTTCACACACATTGACATCTAAAATATTGATGTTATAACCACATAAAACACTCTGACTTCTTCCAAATTTTTTCCATAAAGAGGGATTAAGTCTCACCAATGTAACTTTAAAACAAGCATAGCAACCCATGTTTTTTGTTGTGGATTTTAAATGTTTAGATGGCCATCATGTACTTTGCAAAAAATTATGACATTGACATGGGGTTGTTGAAAGACCAGGGAATGTCCTTAAGGGATCTATCTTAGGCCCCATCCTTTTCTCAGTTTTGGTGAATTATCTCTCCTCCGCCTGTGTCAACTCCCATATACACATACATGCGGATAACGCAGTCATCGCCAATTCCAGTTCCGCTACAGCTTCTGTAGAAAACCTGTTTCAACAGGACTTCATTAACATTTTGCGCTGGTTCTGCTCTAAGCATCTCAAGGTCAGAGTTTGATACACAAGGTAATTATTAATACATATACTGATAAGCTCCTATATTACCAATATAAAGCATTATAAAGCAGTGCCCATATGTTCCAATGTAAGCATCGGAGCAGACTCACTCAGATGACATCATCACGTCCTCATGTCGTGGCCATTTTGTGAGCTGAACGGCGGCTCATCCTCGGAGCTAATCAGCGCTTTGTTTACACTTCAGGAGATTTATTTTTTTTAATTGCGACTGCATGAAAACAATGAAAATTACAGCTCACAGTGCCATAAGGTAAATAAAAAAGCCTGGTTCTACCAGTATGTAGCAGCATTTTACATTTGGTGCACCCCCAAATTGGAATTGTTTAATTGTCCTTTAATTTGTAATTTTTTATATCAGTTGTTTTAAACTGGAAATGTTGAGGGTGGAGGCCTCATCTCTTGATCTACTAGAGGAACTGTCACATCTACAGTAGAGCTGGAATTATCCCAGAGGAGTATTCAATGGAGCAGAAGAATGTCAGGTGCATATGCTCTCCAACACTTTTACAAAGAGGATGGACACTGAGTTCCTGTGGGTTCCTATCCTTCTAGCCACATTTGTTACTTTGAATTATGATTATAATACTTATCATTTATATTATACAGTAGCTCATAAATATCCCAGGAATCAAACTGCACTGAAACCCATGACAGAGGGATGAGTTTTTGCTGCTTGGATTGCTGTCTGTTTTCTACCAGCAGTGGGCACCAGAGTGTAATAAACCATGCTACTCGTATACATATCCCCCTACCCAGTATAGGACTGCGGGATATTCGATTCACTATTCTATCTCCAATGTCTGAAGCATTTTTATTTTAAAGAAGTATAAAACAAACCCTGAATTGGAACTGATGACATTTGTTTTATTTTGCGGAGGCAGGCTACTTTTTTAAGATTTTTTTAAAATATTTTTTGGATACATATCAGGTATTCACCCTGTTTCTTTCCTTTCAGGCTGCAGAAGTCTCGTGTCACCCCCAAAAGTCCCTTCCTCAGCAGCAGCCCAAAGTGAAACTTTTGACTGAAGCCTGGATTGCAAGAATGGTTTGTAATTTTGATTCAGTTTTTGGGGGATTGATGGTGTGCGGTGTTTAGTTTCCTCAGGGGGACATCACTTTGTGTGGTGATATGTATTTTTTATTTATTCATTTTTGAACAAGTTGGAATTATAACCTTTGAGTCAGGGACTCATTTACAAAGGCACCTCGTCGCAGGTAGGGCAAGACAATAGAACATTGTGCAGATACAACAATGGACAACATTACAGGTGCAGACATTGAACACAAAATACATTAAGTTACATGTTGGTATAAAATACAGATTTACAATTAAAGATGTACAATTTCTCTGGAGTTGCAGTGGAATACATCACATATATAGAGGACCACTTGACCTGTATTTTATTCTGCTATGCACCTACTAAACTTGTAGCCTCTTTTGAAGCTGGTGTGTGCACCGTTTCCACTTTTTTGAAATCTGGATGCAGTTCTGACAGCAACACCTTTAGGAGCTGGGGAGTGTGCTTTACTTAACTTCCTGCAAAACAAATAAAACTGCCTTAATCCAAAATGCATCATTCTTTGTACCCATACAGTATTTCTTAAATATTTCTGAATAATCTGTGAGAAAATCTTCTTTGTGATATTGGATAAGTACTTACATAGCTGAAGCACACATACATATTTGGTTTGCATTAGGCACTTACACAGATATTAAAATTATTTATTTTCACTAGGGTTCATTTACAAGGAAATTACTTTTTTGTTGGAAGGGGAACATAGCACACAATATTTCAGCCTAATAATCTTTGAAAGGGATGACCCATTAGCAGTGTGATGCTAGCAATTACTGTATAAATCACTAAAACTCAGATCTCAGATTTTTTTCATAAAAGGAGTCATGGGAAATAAGCACTTCTTGGCACTCTGCTATGTCTCACACCCAGCAACTACAGAAGGTGTGTGTTATTTCCTTATAACCTCACACCCTGTCATGTGTTATCCCTTACTTAATAACTGATTTGTAAAAAGTGGGTCTTCTTTTTTTCATTTATTCTTTTTCCCCAGCAAGCTGCAGTCATCATCAGGGAGTTACCTGGTATTCAGGGATAAACCTTGTTCAGACCTTTTCACCATCATTTAGACACAGCTAGGGTTTTCTCCCTGGTGTTTCTTGTCTCCCTCCACTATGTCAGGAGCCAGCCATACAGTGGCCTAAGATGTTGCAGCATACTCTGGCTGCATGCACCACCTTGTGCATGATAGTAATTGTGGGGCATATGCCATCTCTTACCCTGGGCAGGCTCATCCTACCATCTGCAGCAATTCCAAGCCCTAGCTGTCACAGTTCCAGCACCCTGACTCTGGTCCCAATCCCAGGCTGCCTGCATGGAAGCATGTCTTGCTTACTGCTGGGTCATTACATAGCCATTGAGCATTTCATTTCTAAAGCATGTATCCTGTTTAAAATAGCAGTATTTGTTAGTCACCGTAATGTTTTTTCAACAATATTTGTCTGGCAGCCAGCCTGCCAGTGCAGTGGTAGCTCTACCACTTGTGATGCTGATGACCTGGGTTCAGGAGTGAACCTGGGTTGTCAAACTGCCAGCCAGGGAGAGAAGGCTGAGCATCCATTGGACTGCTCACCTTCTCCAGGAAGGGAAGGGAATCTAACTCCCGGCACAAACTGACCCCTAGTGATGGCTTGGGGTAGCTGAGCCAGGGACCAGTACTGAGACCAGATTGGCAGAGGCAGCAGACGTGCGCCCATTAGGACTGGGAGCATGCCTATCTGTGCATGGAAGTCATTGTATGTCTGCCTCTGTCAGGGGGGAAGGGAGAAGCACAGGGAACCACGCACAAGAGAAAACCCTAGACAATGAGCAGCATGAAGTCCGGGATTCATGTGGGACCCATTAGATCGATGTGGAGTATATTCCCTAGCCGAAGACAAAGTGAACAAACAGATGCATAAAAAAATAATGTTAATCTAGCAAATATATCAAGATACCCATTTTCTTTTTGTTTTATTCATTCCTGAACAAAAGTACAGGATTTTAAAGTTTGTAGATGTTCCCACTCCCGTGCCATGCCCACCATGAAAAAATGAACAGAACTGTGTTGTTTACCATCAGAAACATGTGGTAAACACCTTTCTAATACAGCCACATCATGAATTTAGCTATGCATTCAAGAGATAACCTTAATGGAAGAGATTTTAAAAATGATTGTGAGTGGTAGACATCTTTAATGATGCAAATCATTAATTACAAAATGAGCTACAAAAGCTGTTTTAGTAATGGCTGAGAAAACTAAAACTACACTGAGGATGAACCTAAGGATACCAGAAATAGAGTTTTGCTGAAGAAAAACTGTATGATGACATTTTTTGACGGCTAACAAATACTGCTCCTTTAAAGTAATTTAGCATAATTTATACAAATTGTATTTATCAGTGGGTTCGGTGCTGTACTTAAAATGATTTTCTTTTGTATGCTTAAGAAACACATAGGTAAATTGGTACATTAGAAATGTTGGTGCTTACATGTTTGCATTTAGAGTCACCATGGCCTGCCCTTGGTTGAAAAGAAAACATACTCTGCTAGAATAAGTACGTACGCTAACAAGAAATTTATTGCATCAATAATATGAGTAACAAAGTTGCTTTTACTTTAAAACTGAACACAGGCCATTCGTAGGACGTGTGGTATTCTCCAGTGTTGTGACTGTGTGTGTGTTATTGAACTTCTGGCCCTCTGGTACAGTGACCACCAGTCTGGAATTTCTCAGGACAGTCCTGAAGTTTCCTCTGTTGTCTTCAGTCTTTACCTGCTTTTAAAAGTATTAGTATTGATAGGGACTGTGTGGGTGTGGCTCAGCTTCTGACCCTCCACTAGGGGCTTTGTGTGTTTGACTGAGCTGCTAGGCCCCTGGTAGGACACGTGTGTGTGTGTGTGTGTGTGTGTGTGTGTGTATGTGTGTGCATGTGTGTGTCTGAGTAACTGGCCCTCTACTAGTGACTATGCATGTGTGTATGACTGAGCTACTGATCCTCCAATATATACAATAGGATTAAGTAAGAACTTTAATGCAAAACCCCAATTTTTGCACCTTAATAACTCTGCCCCATTTAACCACTTTCCCTGAAATTTGGTAGGTATCGAGTCTGGGTTAGGGTCTCTGGATCCTGAAAATTATGTGTCAATTGGTTCATGAGGGGAGTTACAGACTTGCAAAAATGTTAAAATTCACCCAAATGAAAACTTTTTTTTTGCTCACCTGTAACTAAAAAAAAATATATTTTTTTGTTACTACAAACTTACAGGTTTGGTAGAGAATGACCCAAGGTGTACTCTTTTAAAAGTGGAAAGTTTTTAACTTATGCTGTTATTTAAAATAGAAGTTATTTAAAATACAAATTAAAAACTGTACTGTTAACTGAGCATGGTCAGTTCAAAAAGAGAGGGTGAGGGGATGTCAGTGTTGGTATGTAAGTAACGGATAACAAAAAGGCCATGATCAGGGCTGCGCCTAGTCCCCCCACTGGTAGCTGCTCCTTGGTTCCACACAAAAAGGCTGTGATCGGCAACTGCTCCAATTGGCAGCTACTCCTTGTTTCCCCCTCTGTAGAGGGGGACACACACAAACAGGCCATGATGGATGGCTATCCCAAGGCACCCCAAAATTGGCATCTACTCTATGGCCCCGCTCAGTAAAGTGGGACATACTGATGCAGGCCCCAGTTGGCGGCTTCTCTTAGTCCCCACTAATCAACGGCTGCTTGTTGGTAGAGGAAAACATACTTTCTCCTCGGTCCTTTTCTTTAGTGGGTGACATGCAAACAGGCTGCAATCGGCTGCTATTCCTAGCGCCCCCCCCCCCATCACAGCTGCTCCTTGGTTCTGGATCCCAGAGATTGGCAGCTACTCCTGCCCCCCCAATCAGCTATTGCTCCTCCACAGAGGGCAACATGCTTGCTCCTCTCCTTAGATGGAGACATAAGCAAACAGGTTGTGATCAGCTGCTACTCCTACCCCCTCCCACGAGATCATCAGCAACTCCTTGGTCTCCCTTCATTGGGGGGGTGCATACTCAAGCAGGCAAAAATCAGCAGCTGCTCCTCAGTCACACTGGGACTCAATGGCTATCGTTGCTCACTACTGGCAAACAGGTAGGAAGGTGGGCTTCAATAAATTACCTATTTCTTAAATTGGAACAAATGATTGTATTCATAAAGACATTCCTCCTGACCTTGCCTACAAAGTGGAAGAAGTCTTAATTGCTGTGTTTCTGTTAATGATTGACAATAGTACAATAATCTGAACTATTCAAATGTGGGAACAGATATGTAGTAATAGATATGAACGTAAATACTGGCGGAACCCAAACCAAAAAGAAGAAAACAAATGTGAGAGAGGTACACCATCAGAATTTCATACATTATGCTTATTCCATTAGCAGTGTTCATCGCTGTTTGGTGAAAATGGAATCCTAAGGTGGGTGGTTACAAATGGAATCTTAAGGTGGGAGGTCAAAAGTGGAGTTTTCATAAATAAGCATAATTTTTATGAGGATTTTTTAAATTAAACATGTTCTATGAACACGGTGACACTATGTTAGTGTAACCTGCATCAATTCAAGAAATAGGACTGATAATATGCTTCCAAGATATGTTGCAAGAAGAATTCATAAAAAATAAGGAACTCACAATTCATACATTATTGACAAAGTTCCAGACTATCAAATAAAAAAATTGTGATTAAAAAGAACTCGTTTTGATCTCCAGGGTGGGAGAGCACAGGAGGTCAACAATGGAACTTCCACTGATTTCACAAACGGTGCAGTTTTTGCTATGATTTTATCTTAATGAAAAATCCACATGCTATGTAGCTACATAAGTATGATGTAATATTGCTTCCATTGTATTTTAAAAAGTAGTCATTAATAAGACAGATTCGTGGAAGGTCCAAACTCATTCACAATGGAATATGCGTAACGTATGAAATGCTGATGATTTATCTCTCTTATATTTGTTTTCATCTTTTTCAGTCATAACAGAAGCAATATTGGTTGGGCAACCATGCATAACTAGCCTGTGCTGCCACAGAGGGGTTCTGATTCCATCAGAACTCGAGAGCAAAGCTCAAGAGGTCAGATGTAATCAGAAATTTGAGGTACAGTAGCAGCACTAGCTGGTTGGGCATATGGGCCCAACCAGTAGTTTTTATTGTATATAGTTTTTTGTTTCATTTTTATTTTTTTTAAAAGTGTCTTCACAGTGCTTCAAGGCAGCAGCAAACGTGCCGGTGTTTTCAGCTCAGAACTTGAACTGATTGCTGTACAAGTGGCAGTGTTATGAAACACACCAGCTGCCTCAAGGATTTCCAGTCAGCTGGAGCATTGTACCACAGAAGGGTACAACCGCGTTCCATGACCTTTGAAGAGTGGTACAACAAGGCATCAGCTGGCTTTGAGATCCATGTAGAGCAAACCCTCACTGTACACTAGAAACTAATATTTGTCATTTTTTTCCAGGGAATTATTCTGCTTCAGTGGTGCATGACAGTGTGGGAACTTCAAAAGGAGTCAAACTTCACCAGATGGCAGTGAGGAAAGCACAAGTCCAGGAGTTAGGAAGAATGATGAAATCTTTTCCTATGGACCTTAATGCTGTTTGGCTCTGAGACAGATGTAATTGTGATTAATTGATGCTATAAAAATAGATTAATATTCACGCACATTAATTTAAATATTCATGAAGATACCACTGAACGTGTTGAAATGCGCAGCAAAAACCGGATGTTTTTAAGCTTTGTTCTTGTCCTTCACTCATAGTCTCGCATAGTTTGCACAAGGCACATGAGAATTTTTAGTGTGCATTTCTCTGGTGATGTTTGCACTATTCATGAACACTTTCTGCTGAACAGGTATTTACATGAGACCATGGGCCTCACTTGGTTCTCCTTGATAAGGTGCATTAGTGTAAAACTGATCTGGAGTTCACTGTCAGCTGCTGGCATTCTCTCCTTTTTGGGCCAATACATAAGCATGTAAATTTCCCTTGCTCTATGCACTTGTATTGCACTTTGTTACAGAAAATACAAAAAAATAAATAAATAGTACCATGACTGGTGCCTGTTTTTTGCTTTGGTTATAGACATACTGTGCCTGGTAAACCCTTCAACTCTGTCCCACAAGGGGGGATTATAAAGAAATTGGATGATCTAAGGGTGGGGGACAGAAGCACAGTACAAGTCAATAACTGACTGCATGGGGGACCCAGAGAGTGATCTTAATGGGGAATTCTCAGGAGTTCATTATTCTTAAAATGCAGTACTGGGGAAGGGAACCAGAATCAAATTTACAGCTTTGTAGATGACACAAAAATCTGTAGAGTGGATAATGAGGGGGTTGTATAAGAGCAACTGAAAAATGTGTAATGATACTCCTTTTTCTCTGCCACCTTCTCATACCAAAGTTGGGGGGATCTCTTTATCTTGTTTCTGCGTGTGTGTGAGTGTGAGTGTGTGTGTGTTTGTGTGTGTGTGTGTGTATATATACACATTTGTAGATCTACATGTGTTGTTATACTATTGTGATGTGTTTACAGTATCACAGAAAAGTGAAAGGTACTATGATTGTGAATTGTAACATATGTACTACCAGTGTTGGGTAGTAACGAGTTACTAGTAACAAGTTACCAGAATTAAATTACATGCACTAGTAACACGTCCTAGTTACAGATTACTTATATGAAAAAGTAATTCTGGCAAGTTACTGATTACTTTTTTGCATAAGTAATGCATTACTGTAATGCGTTACAATATATTACTTTACATGTTTTTCCCTTCTGCCCTTTCCCGCGCTCCAAGAACCTAAATAAATGGTCCGATTTTGAAAAAAAAAATTTTTTTTCAAACTGACTTCCTTGTGTTGCTATGGACTGCTGCTGGTATGGTATGGGTGGGTATATGGCTAAAAATCTGGGGTGATTCTCAGGCTCAGCCACTGGTTGGATGAGCATTGCTGTCAGTCTGTTGCCACAGGGTCTTTGACTTGATGAGGTGGAGGGAGTCAGACTGCAGCCTACCACGTGAGCCCTATTGGCACTATTCACCATTTTGTGAGCAGAAGACAGGTCAGAGGAAGCAGAGTGCAAGATCTAGAGATTTGGTGGGACAGTGGGAGCATGCTGGTCTGGTCCTAGGGCAAGGGCAGTAGCAGCAGTTCAGGGGGAAAAATTGTAGTGGAGTCCACATGTCGGGCGAGCCACAAGTGTATAAAAAAAAAAAGAAGAAGACCTCCTCGACTCAAGCAACTGCAAGAGAAGTCGAGTCCTGTCTGTGGTACCTGGTGAGCAGCCCCATAGTCTGTCAACTGCCAGCACCAACAAATTGTGGCCCGCCTTCTTGGGTGTCTGACCTTGTGTTGTGGCTTGCTCAACTGTACCCAGACAAAGGTAAAAAAAAATCTAGACCAGGCTTGGCTGACTGCCACTCGGCACTTTAAAATAAACACATTTTTTATAGAGTGGCACAGTTCCTCATCCCTGAGTTGGAGTTGAGTCGGCCGGGTAGGGTGGGCACTCGACTCCATTGTCATGGCATCCAGTCAGATGTTGACTGAGAGAGATTGAGTGTGAGTGTGGCCAGGGGTGGGACTGAAGTTGGTTGCCAGTGGCCTTGAAGTTTGGAGTCAGTAGAAGGGCATAGTGTGGCAGGGCCTGATCATGACTGGAGACAGAGAGAGAGAGAGAGAGAGAGAGAGAGAGAGGAGAGGACCTGAGGTCACCACTAGGCCCAGGATGGAATCATTGAGGGAGTCGAGAGCCGACACAGGAGTGAAGCAAGCCTGGAGCAGGCAGGGTTCACCAATGGGCTGTCAGACGTCTATCATCCTGGTCCTGGGTCCATCCAGCAGTCTGAAGAGGAGAGGACTGGTCACCAGAGGTTGGGTTGATGACAATAAGATGACATCACACCAGCCTACCTGGTATTTAATTAATTTTAATTAATTTTTTGTAAAACACCACTAAATAACTACTGCATAATCATAATACCATGGAGAGACTAAGATAGTTCCTAAACTAAAGCCTTTTTATAGTACCAAGTGTGGATCGATCAGACAGCATGCTTCTTCCAAAAGAATTTCAAGGCATTCTCTACATGAGGAATTAAAGTCTGTTCCCTCCATATTCCAGCATAAAGTCAGTAATTTAATAAAAGTATCTGTCTTTTTTGGAGGCCTATTTTTAATGCAATAGGTAAAGTGGTGTTCAGAGACAGAAGAGTCTGAGTCTTGCCTCAGAAAATTGCTCTGGTCTGCTCAAGCTGCATATAAACAAGAATTTGTCAATGCTGAATGTTGTCTCGCTGGCATTGGCATTAGGAGTGCAGGAGTTAGAGATGCATAATAGCAATGCTAGTGAAGTACTGAACTGATGCCAACCTACCCCCCACCCTGCAGAGACTGACAGGCGCTGGGGTGTGCCTTTGGGGCATCAGCTATAACGCTCATGCCATTTCACCTCACCCTACCCTGTAGACACTGACAAGTGTTGTGGTGTGCTTTGGGGTCTTTGGGCCTTATACTTACCCCAATCCATAAGGAAATACACTGAGATGGGTGAAGTATAGAAGAATGGGGTGAACTTTGGGGCTGAACACTCCAAGGCACACCTCGATGCCTGTCACTGGCTGCAGGGTGGGAGTGGAATGGCGTGAGCATTTCAGCCAATGATCCCAAGTCACACCCCGATACCTGTCAGTCTCTATAGGGTGGGATGTTGCAGTTGGAAACCCTAATGCTATAGGCATTTGTTGGTATTTTCACTCTAAATTTTCAACATGAGCTTTTTGTGACCCCACCTCAAGAAGAGCGGCACTATTAGTTTGTTAGCCGAAAGGTGATTTTGCACAGTGACTGTGCCATTTGGCACCACAGGTATGAAAACACATTTTGGGCAGGATATGAAAAATGACAGCTGTATTGTTCAGGAGGAGGTGTAAAAAATAGCAACGTTGTAAATCTGGAGTGAAATAATGAAAAATTGAAGGCATGAGCATGCATAGAAACTGTGCAACACACATCCGAAACCCAATTATTTTTGGGATTTTTTTTACCACATTTTCAACATAGGCATTTTGGGACCTCCCATCATAAACAGTGGCACTGTGATTTTGTTAATCTGTCCCAAAAGTTGATTTCCCACAGCGACTACGCCACTGTGCACCACAGGTGCAAAAACACATTTTAGGCAGGATGTGAAAAATGACAGCTGTACTGTTCATAAGCAGGTGTGAAAAAAGGCCAGTGTTGAAAATCTGGTATAAAAATACTGCAAATTTGTGAAGTTACAAGGGTGCATGGAAACTGCACAACACATGCTTATAACACAGTCATTTTATGGACTTTCATCACCAAATTTTCAACTTAGGCATTTTAGGACCTCTGCTCATGAACAGTGTCACTGTCATTTTCTTACTCTGTCCCTAAAACTGATTTTCCACAGTGACCATGCTATTCTGCACCGGAACTGTGGAAACACATTTTGGCCAGGATATATAAAATGACAGCTGTACTGTTCATAAGGAAGTATGGAAAATGCCAGTGTTGAAAATCTAGAGTGGTACAAATTACACGAAAGTTATGGCGTGCATGAAACTGCTCATTTGCGCTCGTAAAACAGTCATTTATGTGTTTTTTTTTCACCAAATTTGCAACATAGGCTTTTTGACAGCTCACCTCATGAACAGCGGCACTGTTGTTTCATTAATCAGTCCTGAAAGGTGATTCTGTGCAGCGACCGTGAAATCACCTTCTGGGAGAGAATAAACACCATGGCAGTGACTGAATTCATGAGGAGTGGCCCAATAATCCCATGTTGAAAATTTGGTACCAAAATTCCCCAAAATCCCCGAGATATGCACCAAAGTTGAAAAAACCCTATTTATGCCATTATACAGCTTACCGGCTTTTCTTCAGTTCGTGGTCAGCTTTGAAGAGTGCAGACATGTTCCCGGTCCACCGAATATTGTCGCGCAATGCTCTGGAGGTAAGTATGGGGTGAGGGGGGTGTAGGGAGGCAGGGTGCACAGAGGGTGGGCACAGGTTGGGGGGGCCACCGGACTCAACGAGGGACTTTTTTCTGTTTTACAGGTTTAAAAAAAAAAGAAAAACATCACAGGAAGGTTTTTTTTTACAGGGACATTTGGCACACTGGGGTGGGCTGCCAGCATGCCACCAGAGTGTTTTTTTGGGGGGGCTGTAGCCAATGGGGGATTGGGCACGCCGCTGGCATACAACAAATGGGGGGGACATTATGCTGATGGGGAGTGGGCTCCCCATTGGCAGATTGAACTAGGGAATGGGGGACTGAAGCTGATGGAGATTGGGCTCCCTGTTGGCAAAGAAAGACTGTTAGGAGGTGCATGATGCCGAGGGGGATTGGGCACCCCCCTCAGCACACAATTGAAATGGGAGGGGAGCATTATGTCAATGGGGAGTGGGCTACCCCGTTGGTGCATGAACTGGGTCGGGGCATGCCGACAGAGGGATTGGGCACTCCTGAAGTCGGCATTGTGGCAGGAGGTGGCAGTCACTGCCGCCATGTTTATTGGAATGCTTCACCAGTAAAGGCACGTTGGGAGGCGTGTTATTGTGCTGCTGCATGATGAGCTTGCCTCTCATTGCAGCGGTACTTTTGTTAGATGTGGTGGCCACTTTACGTATTGCTGGTGTCATCGCCTGCATGCTGGCTTACTGGGGAATGAGGGACGCACCTACTGATGCATGCCCTGCATTTGTCCACAGTGTCCGCACCTCCAAATCCGCTACTACTGCAATATGTTGATTGGCACACACGTGCGAGCCAACATAAAAAAACACAGATCCAGACATCCAGAATATTTGTGTGTTTTTTATACAGTATGCAGACCAGAGCAATTTTCTGACTGAGACAAGAGCCATCTGTTTATGGTTTCTGCCCAGCACCAGTTTACCTATTGGCTACTGCATTAAAAATAGGCCCCCAAAAAACAGAGAATATTTTTTTTTAATATTGTGCTTTTATTAAGCATTTTAGCTACCCTGACTGCTGACTTTATTATGCTGGATACTGAGACTGAGGGAACAGATTAGATTCAATTCCTGATGTAGAGATTGTTTTTCAGTTTGTAACAAACATGCTCTACTTTTTGTACTAAAAGAGTCTAAACCAGAGTAGTAGTAGATGAAAATTAGGAGATGATGTATGCATATGATATGCATTGCAGTGCTGATTCTGGTAATCAAAGGAGTCAGCCAAATTAATCATCAGTGTCCTTTAAGTAACAGTTATCAATTTCTCAGCCTGTAGTTGTAGGCTGTGGTTTTGTCTGTTTTCTGCTTTGGATTGTTGGAGCACAGAGCACACACGCTGCAGTAGTAGTACTACTGGAGTGGCAGACGGAGAGCAGTCTCAGACTCGGTCTGGAGTGGACTGACTGTGACATGTTGTGATGGTTGATGGCAGTGGTAGATTGGCAATTGTGCCAGCCAAAGGCATATTACTATAATATGGGTGTCTAGTTGCCCACCATGTCCAGTCAGTTCAGCTCCAGTTTTAGTTCTTCAAGTAAGCAGAGTCAGGACTCCACACTGGTCAGGGGGCTGTTGCCAATTCAGCAGTTAGGCTTAGTGCTGTGCAGGTGGTCAGTTTGGTGCCTTTGGGGTTGGTGAAGGGGTGATGCTTGCAAGTCAGTGCATGTTCACCAGTGTCAGTAGGTTCCCTCAACATGTTGGGCATCATTTATTGTTTGTTTTTTTTCTGTGAAATTGTGTTAACTTGCAGTGTGTATCCTAGGTTGCATTCCCCCTCCTGCTGTCCCTGATAAATCACCAGGCTTAGTAATACATCTCCTCTTGTTCTTGTTCACTATGCCCAAAAAAATTATTTTTCTGAAATAAATGCCTGCAGTGAGTGCTGTCAAAGTGGTATGTGGATGTCCAGTCACTAGTTCAGCTCCAGTTACACTGTCATGTACAGCTTGATCACCATGGCACATGGATGTTTCCTGTTGCTTAACTGCTTCTGCACTGCAGTGTTCACTGCCATGTAATGCCTTTGGCCTGGATATAGCAGCTTTCAAGGAACTACAGGTGGAGGGGGATTTTACCATAATTAGTTTCCCAGGCACTTTCTCTTTAGCTGTGCCCCTAATCCCATGGTGTGCCAGCAATTTGGGCCCAAGGACCCTAATGTGAGCATGGGTTTTTATTGATGAGCAGCGCAGCATCCCTCCCACCTGCACTCTTACCCTCACTCATCTCCTTGAACAGTACTAAATGAGCATGAAAAATCCTGCGTGTTTTGGGCTGGCTCCCTGAAGTTGAGTGGCACCCCTTCAACTCTCTCCCTGGCAAGCCTCCATGCATCTAAATACCTTTAGAGCACACCATGTCCTGTCTTGTCCCCCATCTTGGTGGTAGCACCGTCCACCAGATATCCTCCGTCCTTGGCCTGTCTTCTCAGTGTATTACAAACAGTATAAATATTGTACTGCTTAGCTCATTTATTCGCTGATTCACAATTAGGATTTACTGCCTCGCCTCATTGTCCTGTACAGGCCATTATGAAGGGGGAATGACTGGATAGGATTTGCATTACTGGTGCTTTGTATCTGCATATAGTTTTGTTAGGGATAATGGAGGGGTAGGGGTGCTACTTACTGAGCATGAGGTAGTCAAGACACACATTATTCTTTCTGTTTATTTAGTACTGTTCAAGTAGCCGGGGGGGGGGGGTGAGGGTGGAGGTGCCACAAAGTCCCAAGAAATAAATACCGTATATATATATATATTTTAAAATTTGACAAGTATAAGATGGCCTGTCGGTGCAGCATTAGCAGGGGTACTTGTCACTATGCTGATGATCTGGGTTTGAGAATGAGCCCAGGTCATTGAGGGTGGGACAGTTGGTGTGTGGAGCATCATGTCAATGGACGGACAGCTAGAGCTCCTTATGGGATGGAGAGAGCCACATCGCACAGTTGTTGGGACTACTGCCACTTGTACGCATAAGGCTGGAAGAGCACTCAGGAGTCAGGATACAGAGAGGGATGCTGCACTGTGTATCAAAAAAGGACAGAGTACAACATAGGGTGGAGGTAGTCCAGATGAGGGCAATTAAATGGTGCACGTTTGGGGGTGTTAAGATGTACAATGTGTAAGTCAATTTGGTTTTGTTTTACCTGTGTTACCTTTCCTTTCCAGTTCTTTTCCAGTACTTTAATGCTTCTTTACTATTAGTGTACTTTATTCTCAGGTTGATTGAATGTTAAGGATGAAGTTACTGGGAGAGGACAGTAAAAATGATAGCAGCATACATTGTGAGGTAAGTAAGACATATAACCACCACTGATCTTCACTGTTGAGTTGAAGGTCATGCACTGTGTGACTCTGCCTTATTAATTATGTTACTTTTAGGGATGCTTGGGTGGATGCAACTTAGAGATAAATGCATTGCATCAGCATCTGATCCAATTATCAGAGTTAGTTTTTTCAGAGATGCAGTCCAGAAATCCTGAATCTATTCCATAGCCATACTGCTGAGATACCTCTCGACTGCAGTGTTGTTATATTATATATTCCATTGTCAGTCAGGTCAAGGTCAGTGTCAATGCCCCCCCCATACCCCTCCAGACTCACAGTCTGTACGGAATGTAGTAGAAGCCATGGTGTGCAGTGGTCCACCCCCCGTGTCCACCAGTCCTATATATGTTCCCACATTGTGTTGTACCAATCAAGTGGCACTGCATTCCTTCTCCCCCCCCAACAGCCAACCACCATCTGAGCTCTCAGCTGAGCTGTGTCATGTGTATGCAACTGGCCAACCACTGGTCTGCTGACAACAACTCATTGCGGCAGGCTGTGGTTGTGGGCAGAGGGCTGCTCAGTCATGTTGCCCTCTCCCGCATGCTGCGGTTGACAGTGGGGTGATGCATACGACTAGGAGGTGTGAGGTGGTGGTGGCTGTCACAATGTGATGGGGTGGGGGCACGGGTCTAGTGGAAAATGCACTGAGCCAGCTTAAATACAGTGGGGAATTCTGTGGTGAGGGCTGGGGCTACTGGCTTCTAGGTAGAGAAGAAAATTTATGATATGGAGGGGGTTGTGGGGGCTCAGGGCATGGGGTAGCTATTTAAGCAGTACTGGATGACAGGGCAGGGTTACATTATGTTTCACTTAATCAACCCCTGGTGTGTAATGTGGCACAAGGCACAACAGAGTGTCATGTTGCCCCCCCCCCCAGCGGATTAAGTTGAACAGTAATGTAACCCCCTAGATCATTGTTGCTATTATATTATTATATCTGCAAGGTCACAATTCTGAATTACTGTCATTTGCATACTATTTTTAATGTTGTTTGCTTATTTTTCTGTGTGAAATTAACATAAAATAGCCCATAAACTGAATAGGATGTGGTTTGTTTTCTGGGCAGGTGGTGGGGCAGAGGGTAGGGAGTGAAACACTATCTCAAATCAGCACTGAATTTTTGGGCCAACTTTGTAACAGTACATTTTCCCATAACAGGATCTGTCTGAACTTGGGCCCTTGTTCATCGCATGTGGTGATCAACTGTGTGAACGTGAACAATGTTAACATCATCGGCGTTCATGATTTGGTCCAGTCAGGAGGGGAGCTGTCACAGAGCCTAGCAAGGTACACTTTTGTTACTTTTAATTGTTGGGTACTATGACTTCTTCTTTCAATGTCATCATAAACATAGTAGGATAGGAAGGAGTGTTCACTTCAACTCCAACCTCCAGTTAAGTGCCAAAACACTTGGAAAAGTACTACAGCACATAACCTGCCAGTGGAGGTGAGCATGTGCTGGTCTGGTCTGGTGTGGTCCAACCATCCTTATTCTATGATGTTTGCAATTGCACCTTCATCAGACAGGGTAGGGGTGTGTGTAACATAACATAATGATGATTGTCAGACCACACCCAGCCAGACCAACACATGCTCACCTCCATTCACAGGTTATCTGCTCCACCCACTTCTAAATGTTTGCTGCTTGGTTCACTGGCGTTGTGCAGCAGAAAGACAACGCACACCACTGTGTGCATTTCTCATCATGCAAACGCAGGCAGATGTTGCAGACAGTACTGGTAGTCAAAAAGTCAATACATGAAATCTTATTGCTTGTTAATAATGAAAAGTCTGATTCTGAGTAGTTAGTGTATCACTGTGATGACTATTATTCTGCAGTTCACTGCACACAACCGTTGTGTGCAGCGGAATGGAGAATAATTAATGGCCACTACAGTGATGCACTAATTACTCAGTATCAGACTTTTCATTATTAAACAACAATACAGCAAACAATAACATTCATGTATTGACTACGAGCAGCACTGAACCATCCACTTGCATCTGCATGATGAGAAATGCACACCACTACTGACAAGTTCAGCTACCTGCATGGTGTGTACTCCAAGTAAGGTTACTTCTTTGAATTTTATTCAGCAATGTGTTGGCTGGTTCTGATGTTCTGGTTATGAGTGTTTGAATTTAATTCCATTGTTATTGTTGTTTACAGTTGATAGGAAATCATTAACTAAATTTTGTGTTCCATTACCGCATTTGGGAGTCAGTGCATGGCATGCTTTGAAATGCTGACATCACAAACTCACAGTTCAGCAATAACGTAACGTTCCCGGTGCCCGACCTCCTGCTAACCTACCTTGAACTGATTCAGATACAAATCATGATAGTACTAGTACAGTACAGTACAGAAAAAGTGTGCACTGCATTCCTATATCTCAGGCCCAATGTGTAAGATTATGTTTTTGGAGTCAGCTGCTTTTGATTACAGATAGACTTAGTGGAGGCATATTTAGCATTTCTATAATGCACAGTAGTTGCTGTCTCAGATTTAGGAGTCCAGGGTGCATGTTTAATGCACTGAAGTACTATGATTGCTGTGTCTGAAACAGTTTCAAGTCAACGGGCACGCTACCTTCATGCTCAGCTTGACCGGAAGTGTGATATCCGCATTTCAAATCAAAACATGCCAGGTGTTGCTGACTGCAATATGCAGATACTGGGGAAAACTATGAAGTCAATGGTGCTTTCAGTCATAAATACAAGCAACATAGAAAACAATTTACTGTATACATTGATTAATTATACAAAAAAAGAGACAGATACAGGCTTTTTGGGGGTATTTCTGATTTATTTACCAGTAAAAAAATACATAATATATGGTCATGTCACACATAACACCAATGTTCAGGCAATGCAACTTGTGCAAGAGTACAGTATCATATCATATCATATCAATCATATCATATCACATCAGAATGAGTTATGATGAAAAAGGTATTCCTGGTATTTAATTTACAGAGGACCAAAGAACTGATCTTTCACCACAAAAATTAACACGTACTATCAGAATACCAGGATAATCAGGAGTCAATAATAACATTAACCAAATGATAGTTGGGGGACAATGTCACAGTTCACATGACAGAGAAGTATGGTCTGGATAATTCAGATTCAGCTAATTGAGAGATTGTACTATACTACTTGTTAGAACAGATGTGGCAGAGCAGTGTGCTGAACGTGCATACCATAGCTCTTATTTTTTGTTTTTTAAAGGTGCTTGAGAAACAGAACTATCTAATCATCATCAACAACATCATCAAAGTCTTCAGGTTTCAGCAAGACTAAGGCAGATATTGAAGACAGATCCCAGAAGATACATAGCAGCAAATTTTGTTGCATCAGGCCGGGTGGTGCAGGACAGTAAAAAACAAGCATTTGTCAATGCCGAATGTTTGCTTGCTGGCACTGGCATTGGTAGTGTAGAAGTTACAGAGCTGCATAATAGGAATGACAGCGAAGTATTGAACTGAAGCCAACTCCACCACCACCCTGCAGAGAGTGGCAGGCATTGGGGTGTGCCTTTGGGTGCGTCAGGCTTAGCGACCCGCCGTTTCACCACCCTACCCTGCAGACACTGACAAGTGTCCACGGTGTGCCATAGGGCTCTTTGGCCCTTATCGTACCCATTCCATCAGGAAATCACGGTGAGATGGGTGCGGTATAGCAGAATGGGGTGAAGTTTGGGCCCGAAGAGTCCGAGGCACACCTTGATGCCTTTCACTGGCTGCAGGGTGTGGGTGGGGGTGGAATGGTATGAGCATGACAGGCAAGAATCCCAAGTCACACCCCTGATGCCTGTCATACTCTACAGGGTGGGGCGTTATGGTCGGAAACCCTAATGCCTCAGGCATTCATTGGTATTTTCACTCCAAATTTTCAACATGTTTTTTTTGTGACCCCCACCTCATGAACAGTGGCAATATCAGTTTGTTGGCAAACTCGCTTTTGCACAGCGACTATGGCATTTGGCACCACAGGTGCAAAACACATTCGAATAGGATGTGAAAAATGACAGCGGTACTGTTCACTGGGGAGGTATAAAAATAATGTTGAAAATCTGCTATAATCTTAAAAAACTGGTGAAGTCAAGGCGGCGTAGAAACTGTGCAGCGCACACCCGTAATGTAACTAGTTTGGGGATTTTTTACAGCAGATTGTTAACACAGGCATTTTGGGACCTCCGATCATGAACAGTGTCAGTGTGATTTTATTTATCTGTCCCGAACAATGATTTCCCACAGCGATCACGCATCTCTGCACTGAAAGTGTGAAAACACATTTCGGCCATGTTGTGGAAAATGACAGCTGTACTGTTCATAAGGAGGTGTGGAAAAATGCCACTGGTGAAAATCTGGACTGAAAATATTACAAATTCATGAACCTACGAGGGTGCGTGGAAACTGTGCAATGCTCACTCATAACACAGTCATTTTACGGAGTTTTGTCACCAAATTTTCAACATAGCCATTTTAAGACCTCTGCTCATGACCAGTGTCACTGTGATTTTCTTAATCTGTCCCAAACATTGTTTTCGCACACCGACTGTACCATTGTGCACTACATGTGCGGAAACACATTTTGGGCAAGATGTGAAAAATGGTAGCTGCACTGCTCATAAGGAAGTGCGGTAAAATAGCGCTGTTGAAAATCTGGAGTGAAAATATTGAAATTTCGCAAACTTACGAGCGTGCATAGGAGCTCTGCAACGCACGCTCGTAAAACAGTTATTTTTAAAAATTTTTTCACCAAATTTTCAAAATAGCCATTTTAAGACCTCTGATCATGAACAGTGTCACTGTGATTTTCTTAATGTGTCCCGTACATTGATTTCACACACTGACTGCGCCATTGTGCACTACATGGGCGGAAACATGTTTTGGGTAAGATGTGAAAAATGACAGCTGTACTGCTCATAAGGAGGTGTGGTAAAATGGCAATGTTGAAAATCTGGAGTGAAAATATTGAAATTTCAAACTTACAGGCGTGCTAGGAACTGCATAGCAACATGCGCTCATCAAACAGTCATTGTTAGGAATGTTTCCACAAATTTTCAAAATAGGCTTTTGAGAGCCCACCTTATGAACACTGGCAGTGTCGTTTTAGTTAATCATTCCAGAAGGTGATTTTGCGCGGTGGCTGCGAAATCACCCTTGAGCCAGTAACGCCATGACAGTGCAAGAATTCATGAGGAGGGTCCCATAAACCCCATGTTGAAAATTTGGTGCAAAAATTCCAAAAAATGCCTGAGATATGCAACAAAGTTGAAAAAACCCTATCTATCCCATTATAAAGCTTACTGGCATTTCCTCAGTTTGCGGTCAGCTTTGAAGAGTGCAGATGTGTTCCCGGTCCACCAAAGATCGTCGCGCTGGACTCGGAGGTAAGTATGGGTGAAGGGGTGGGGAGGTAGGGGTGTGCAGTGGGTGGTAGCGGTGGGTGCAGACACTGCGAGGGACCCGTTTTGTTTTTAGTTGTTTTAATTATTACGACGATGCGGGACGTTGGCCACGCTGGGGTGGGCTCCCAGCGTGCACCCTGTACTGGGGGAGACAGTGGAGCCAATGGGGATTGGGCACCCCCATCGGTGACAGCATATGGGGGGAGAGACAGTGGAGCTGACGGGGGATTGGGCACCCCCGTCGGCCATAACATAATTTTGCCACGCTGGGGTGGGCTCCCAGCGTGGCACCAGGATGCTTTGGAGGGGCATGCAGCCGACGGGGGATTGGGCACCCCTGTAGGCCATAAAACATTTTGCCATGCTGGGGTGGGCTCCCAGCGTGGCACCTGAATGCTTTGGGGGCGTGGAGCCAGCGGAGATTAGGCACCGTCTGCCATACAGTGTGGGGGAGGAAAGGCGCATGAAGCACGCGGTGTCGCGTGCATGCGGCGTGTGGGGAGATCTCTGCTCACTCAAGGAGAGCTCTCCCTTTCAACTGTATGCCACTGCATTTTCAGCTGTCATAGACAGCTGGAGCAGTGATTGGCGCTCTGCGACCGCACCTGCAAACACACTGACTGAATTGGAAGAGGCTGACACACCTCTGGAAAACTTGTATGATGGCACTATGTTTCTTGCATATGCGTGCAAGCAAACATAAAAAGGACAGTATTACTGACATTTCCACATTGTGTTTTTCATACAGTTTGAGCATTAGTCTTGTACATTTCTGCAATCAATCAGAATTTCTCATACCAAGACTCTGATTGTTTTCCATGTCTCCATGTTAGTAGTCTTGGGCTGGGTCATTTAGTGTTTATTACATAACAGCACATGTGAAAGAAAAACTGGGTTTGCTCAGTCAATAAGCGACAAGCCATGAGCAATATGTATAGATCGCCCATCTAGATGCACTATAACCACTGTTACTGTTTGAAACACTTACATTCAGTAGTATGTAATTATTGTTATACTGCTGAATTTGCCTGTAAACTGTAATCTTAGTGGTAGGGAAACCATACAGTGATAATTGTGATTACTGATTAACCAGTGTCAGTGTGCAGTGTCCAGTGTGTCACTGTCTGTCAGTGTCATTGCATTGACCTCTATGTTCTTAGATTTTCAAGTTATGGCGTGTTGCTCTGCAGTTAACATGTCTGTTAACCATCAAGAAACACACAAAAAAAATGAGGCTGATCAGGCTGAACAGCAAAATGCATCCTCCTCCTCCTCTTCTTCATCCTCTTTTACGCCGCCACCGCCACATAGTGACTCACAGTTACGGGATGTGTCTGTTTTTCACAAGTGGTATTTGGGAAACTTAGTAACATAGAATCTGATGGCAGACAAGGACCGCTTGGCCCACCTAGTCTGATCATTTCCCTACCTAATGGATAAGCTGAAGATACTAATTAACCAACAGCCTACTTCTTCCTACCCCGCACTAGAATTGCCTTATGTCTGTCCCATGCATTCTTGAATTTCCTCACTGTTTTTGACTATATGACCTCCTCAGAAAGACTGTTCCATGCATCTATAACCCTCTCTGTGAAGAAATACTGCCTAACATTACCCCTGCGCCATCCCCCCCTCTATCTACAAATTGTGCCCCCTTGTTCTTGCACATCTCTTTTTCTGAAAGATGCTACCCTCTTGGACTTTGTTGATTCCCTTGAGGTATTTGAAAGTTTCTGTCATGTCCCCCATCTCCCTCCTTTGCTCAAGGCTATACATCTTAAGCTCCTTTAGTCTTTTTTCATGTGTCTTCTGGTGCAGACCCTGCACCATTATAGTTGCCCTCCTCTGGACAGCCTCCACTCTGTTTATGTCTTAGTGGAGATGGGGTCTCCAGAACTGTACACAGTACTCCAGATGTGGTCTTACCAACTGTCTGTAGAGGGGACCAAAAACTTCCTGTTTTCTACTGGTGATGCCTCTCCCTATGCATCCCAGTATCCCCCCAGCCCTCCTTACTGCCTTCTCACATTGCTAGCCCATCTTTAGGTCATCTGCTATGACTACCCCCAGGTTCCTTTCCATTTTTGTTGTCGTCAGTATCTTACCCCCCCCAACCCCCACTGTGTACTCTTCCCCTGGGTTTTTGCTTCCCAGGTGCATTACTTTGCACTTCTTTGCATTGAATCTAAGCTGCCATACATTTGACCATTCCTCCAACCTTGCCAAGTCCCTTTTCATCCTCCCCCACCCTTGCATATCAACCCTGCTGCAGATCTTGTGTCATCTGCAAACAGGCATACTTTTCCTTCAGTCCCTCTGCAATGTCACTTATAAGACATTAAAAGGACCAGCCCCAGTACTGAATCCTGCGGTACCCCACTGGTAACCCCCCTTTCTTTACTATGGACTCCATTTACTATTACACTTTGTGTCCTGTTGTCCAGCCAGTGTTTTACCCAGGCTACCACCCTGGGACTCACTCCCAGGCTGGCTAATTTGTTTATTAATCTTTTGTGTGGGACTGTGTCAAATGCCTTGCTGAAGTCTAGGTAGATCATGTCCACAGCCCCTCCCTGGTCTACTACTTTGGTCACCCAGTCAAAGAAATCAATTAGATTTGTCTGACATGACCTTCCTGCTGTGAATCCATGCTGCCTTTGTTCCTGTGCCCCACTGGCCTCTAGGTACTCAACAGTTCTTTACTTCAGAAGTTATTCCATCATTTTCCCTACCACTGAGGTCAAACTGGCAGGTTTGCAGTTTCCTGCCTCTGTCTTGCTCCCACTTTTGTGAAGAGGAATCACATCCACCCTCCTCCAGTCCTCAGGTACCACACCATCCTCCCATGATTTATTAAAAAGGGTAGTCAGTGGTGTTACTAGTTCTTCCCTTAGTTCTTTTAGAATTCTTGGGTGAATCCCATCAGGCCCCATTGCATTATCCACCTTCAGTTTTAAGAGTTCTTTCAGAACCCTTTCTTCTGTGAAAGGACTAATATCAACTCCCTTATCCAGAGTGCTTCTATAGATCAGATTAGGTATCTCCCCCTGCTCTTCCATTGTGAATACTGAGCAGAAGTATTCGTTCAGTATCCTTGCTTTTTCACTGTCACTCTCTGCCCATCCACCTTCCTCTTTATTCAGCCTCAGTATCCCTGCCTTAGTCTCTCTTTGCTCCCTAATGTACCTATAAAAGGTTTTCTCCCCCTTTTTAACCGAGTTGGCTATCTTTTCCTTGGTTTGGGCCTTTGCTATTCTGACTGCCTTCCCCACTTTCTTCTGCTTTAATTGGTACAGTTCTCTGTTCTGCTCCTTCTGTGTTTCCTTATACTTCCTGAATGCTATCTTTTTCTCCCTAACCTTCCCTGCCACTTCTTTTGAGAATCATAGTGTTTTTTTCTTTCGTTCTGATTTGTTTATTTGCTTCACACAAAGGCTTGTTGCCTCTGTGATGGCGGTTTTGATGTTTTCCCATTGTTGCTCCACCCCACCTTGTTGCCTGTTTGCTAGTACTTTTCTGAGGCACTCTCCCATTTTGACAAAATCAGCCCTCCTGAAGTCCAGTACCTTCACTTTTGTATGGCTAGACTCAGCAGCTGAGTTTATGGTGAGCCACACTGTTTGGTGGTCGCTTGTTCTCAGATGGCTTCCCACTTCAAGATCGGAGCTCCTCTCTCTATCCCCATTTGAGAGTACCAGGTCTAAGATTGCTCCCTCCTGAGTGGGTTCCAAAACTAGCTGTCTGAGGCATGCCCCCTGTAGGGCATCGAGAATGGCCTTGCTCTTGGATGTGGCTGCAGCAAAGGTGCTTCCGTTAACATCTGGTATATTCAGATCCCCCATCAGCAATATCTCCCTTTTCTCTGTCATCCTAAGGATGTCTTCTATCATTTCCTTGTCCATTTCCTCCCCCCGAGATGGGGGTCTGTATGCAACCCCTGTGCAGATTGTGGTGCCATATCCAGTCTCAAGGGTGACCCACGGTGCCTCCTCTCCTCCTTGTTTACCCTTTAGTTCTGTTGCTTTGATCCCTTCTCTTACATAGAGAGCTGCTCCTCCTCCTCTTCTTCCCTCCCTGTCCCTCCTGTAGATTTTGTACCCTGGTATGTTGACATCCCAGTCATGGTTCTCTGTGTACCATGTTTCTGTGACTGCCACGATATCCAGGCATCCCTCTTCCATCAAGGCCACCATTTCTGGGAGCTTTTTACCTAGACTACGGGTATTGGTACTGAATACCCTCCATTTTTGTGTGGCTTTATTTCTTTTTGCCCCATCCCTGTCCTTACTACCTTTGTCTTTTTCTCCATTTACCCCTGCCCTTCTCCCTATCGACTGCTGTATCTTGGTGTTTACCTCACTAACTACCCTGATTTTCTTGGAGGGGCTAGGATTTCTCTTCTGCTTTTCAGTGCCTTTCCCCCCTTGGCTAGTTTAAATGCTTCCTAATGAAGCATTTAAACCTATCACCTAGGATCCTGGTTCCCCTCCTGGATAGATACAGACCATCACACCAGTATAGGCCTGCATCCCTCCAGGTGGAGCCCTATCCCCAATGAAGCCAAATCCCTGAACTCTGCATCAGTTTTTCAACCAGTCATTGAATCCCATGGTGTGGCGTACCCTAGCCTCATCCATGCCATAGACAGGTAGCACTTCTGAGAAAGTTACTGTGTGTGCTACTTGTCTAAAGCCCCTCCTCAACTCCACAAACTCCTGTTGCACTGCTCTGATCCCATTTTCAGCCAGGTCATTCGTCCCTAGGTGGATAATGGCATCCAGTTCACTCCCCCTTGCAGCTGCTCCCATGATCCTGAGGATTCATTTCCTGACCCTCCAAGTCATGGCGCCGGGCAGGCACCTTACCTCCCTTTCCTCCCTCCCCCAGTTCTAGCCCCTAACAATTGAGTCCACCTCCAGGAGTTGTTTCCTTCCCCTTGGGGTCCTGTGACACCCTCCTGTGGGTCTCCATTGTGGAGGTTCCCAGCATACCCCTTGGTCTCCACTGTGGGTGCCTCCATAGAGGAACCATGCTCCATCAGAGTGGTGAAGGAATTGTGGAGTGGCACAATTGTAGGGATGTGCCATTGTTCCACCACCCTCAACCTCCCTGAGCCCACTATGGTCCAACCACTGCTCCTTCTTGGCAAAGTCTGAGGTAGTGGCAATGGCCTGGGTGGTACCTGGGTGGGGGAGCAGGTTTCCCGAATCCTTGCCAGGTCAGCATGGAGATGAACAACCTCCTCCCTCAGACCATAGAGGTGCCTGCCAATGGAGCAGCAATGCAGTCTGCAGAAGATCTCACAGAAGACTGCTGCTCCACAGCCAGTGCATTGCACCACTCTCCACATGTCTGTGTCCCTTTCTGTTACAGATGCTTTTCTTTTTACTTTTTTTTGTTCTTGTTTTAGTGTGTGCAAGCTTGTGAGTGTCTCTACCTCCTATTCAGTGTGCTATGGCTTTAAGGATATGAACAGGTGTATGCTGTTAGCAGTTTTGGGGAAGTGATGTCAGAACCCCTACTATAACAGAAGTTATGTGCTTGAGGTGGGTAGGGTGAGAGAAAACCTGTGCCCTCCAGAAACAATCAACTACAGTTGTCACCCTCCACCCCGGGGAGTGCCTTCCTTCCTTTCAGACACCTATTTCACAGAGGTTAATTAACAGGTCTAATCACAAACGACTGCAAATATCTCCCAGCTACAATTCCTCCCTGGCAAATAAAAGTTAAACTAAGAAAAGTCAACCCCAAAAACAGAGAGTCAATACTAGTTACTTACACAGGTCCAAAAAGTAATAATTAAATTCAGTGTAGTCTATTAAATAATCTCCTTGATTTCAAGAAGCTTTGGCTGCTCTCTCTCTCTCTCTCAGCAGAGTTCTTGGAGGTAAAATCTGATATGGGAAAAACATTTCCGTCCAGTGTAAACTGTGTGTGCTGAAAGTGAAGCTGCTGTCCACCTCAAAAATTAGTATGCCAAACTTAAAAAAACATATGGAACACATCCATCCTCCTTCTTTGGAAAAATTAAAAAAACTTGTGTCAAAAGGCAGCAGCAGTGGTCATACTAATACAGACATGACCACCCTTGCTCACAAAAGGTCACGATATGATCATGAAGAAAAGGTGGATGATGACTTTTCCAGCTCAGGCAGCAGTGGAAATTCTGTGTCGTCCAAAGCAGCTGCAAATAAAATTAAGAAATGTTTTGTACAACAATTATTTGAGGAGTTCCCTTGTCAGTCAGTCTCACGTTGACAAACTTACTATTCAGTTTGCCGTAGAAGATCTACAGTCATTCAGTTTTGTTGAACAGCCTTCATTTGTCAGATTAGTCATGGGTCTGCAGCCAAATAAGAAAGTCATGACATGTAAAACACTGTCAGACAGAATAGAGAAAGTGTACCCAAATATGAAATCAAACTTGATTACTGAATTCAGCAATGTATGTCACATCTGTACTGCTGCTGACACTTGGACAGCACATAATAGGAGCTACCTAGGTGTCATTGCACATTGGATAGATGTGAAAACATTGTTGAGAAAATCAGTGGCCCTGGCATGCATTAGAATAAAAAGCAGACATGCTTATGATGTTATTACCTCAAAACTGGAGCAGATACACTTGAAATATTGCATTCAGAACAAGGTTACTAAAACTGTCACGGATAATGGATCAGACTTTGTTAAGGCATTTCATGTGTTGGGCTCTGACAATATCATGCCCACCATTGGCACTGTCATGGTTCACGATGAGGAAAATGATGATGATGATGATGGCCATGATCAGCAGGCAGGGGGAAGCCGCAATTGTAGTGCTGAAGAAGACAATGACACAGAAGAAGACGTTGTAAGCTTCACTGATGTATGTTACATTTCAGATGATGTGGATGAAGACATGGAAGAGACATACAATCTTCCTTCTCATCAATGCTGTGCGGCTCATACTCTGAACTTAATACCAGTGAAGGATATACAATCTGCTACATCAAATGCTGCCTACAAAAAGATGTTCCACAGAACAATAGCTAAATGCTCAGCTCTTTGGAACAAAGTACATTGAAGTTCTCAAGCCAGTGAAACTGTCTCTGAAACAATTGGAACGAAACTAGTTGTCCCCAATGACACAAGGTTAAATTCTTACTAAAGAGCGGTTGACAAAATAAGGTCCATTGTTGAAAAAGATGAAGAAGATTTGCATCCACCTACCTGTACTTAACAGCTGCATTTCTTTTGTCCCCCTGCAGTGCGGTCACGAGGGCTAGCTACTGTAGTAGCCCTCCCCACAGCCCAACGAACCTCCCCCGCGGACGACGGAGCCAAGAGCCAGCAGGTAGCAATCCCTGTCCACAGCCACTCTCCAGGAGCTCTAGCCCCACCTGCACTACGCGCAGGCTCCCCACCGCCCCCACCACCACCCTTGTCGGGCTCCTCCTTTTATAGTGTATCGCAGGAGCTGTTTTTAACCAATCAGCCCACTTTCCCATTAGTTCCCTATACTCTTCAGCCACTAGTGGCCACTGCTGTGCAGTTTCTCTTCTCTACTTTGTAAGCTATTCAAAGCTAGTCCTAATAGCAATGAATATAAACGAAACCTAAATATGCAGTTTTTCGCTCTCACTATCTCTTTACTCTTCCTCTCCCTATCCTCCCTTCCACCAGCATCCCATCCCACTCCACCTGCGTCATTGCCTCTCCTCCCAATAGCTCCCATATCACCCCCCCTCCACAGCAACAGTGGAACTAAACAGGTCGCCGTGGACAAATTGGTCCCTGGGGGCCTCTATCCTCCCTCCCTCTTTCCATGCAGATTTGCCTGCTCTTCATACCCCCCTCCACAAGTACCCCAACCACACCTCATATACAGCAATTCACCCCACTCGATGCCGGAGATCTCTAAAGCCTTTACGCCTATTAAGTCACTTCCTGGCCCTCCTCCTCCTCCTCCTCATAGCTGGGGACATTGAATGCAACCCAGGATCTACGGCATCCAACTCAGCTCAACACCCCGCAATGGCCACGCCCCTTCCTAAAGGACTTAAGATTGTCCATCTCAATATATGCAGCATTCTAAACAAAATTGCTGCCTTACAAGCCACTGTACTCACTCTCTGCCCTGACATTTTAATAATCACTGAATCCTGGCTAAAACCTCACAACCGGGATGCAGAATTCTCCATACCTGGGTTCACCCTAACCCGCCAGGATAGACAGGGCAGAAAGAATGGTGGCGGCACGGCCATGTATATCTCATCTGCTCTAAGATTTTCCTTTATCACCTTGCCCGGCCCCCATACAACCTATAGATTCCCTCCTAGTCAAAATCTCACTAACTCACTCCATCCCAATCTATATAGCCGGATCTTACTGCCCACCTGAAACCCCACTGGGTAGCATCCTTGACCATCTCAGCACCCTGAGGTCACTTACGGAGGGCAGCGAACTTCACTTACTTGGAGATTTCAATCTAAACTGGCTAGGCAAGGGAGCCATCCAAATCTCAGCAACACATAATTGCGCTAAATTTGTCCCAGCAAATAGTGGAACCTACTCGCCTAAACCATAAATCCAACAAACATACTCTCCTGGATTGGGCGCTTACCACCCACCCCATCGGATCATTCAAGCTGGCATACTCCCAGACTCCTTAGTGACCACCATATGATCTACCTGGTGCGAAAAATTTTGGACCCTCTCCCCCCACCCAGGCGCTTCTCAGTAGAGTTTATAAGTCCCTTGATCTGCCGGCGATCCTAAACGACCTTACCAGCATCGACTGGTCTTTCATCACAAAGGCCTCCTCCATTGATGATGCCTTGGAATTTTTCTCCTCAAATTTCCTCTCCATCTGGGACAGCCACGCTCCACTCAGGTGATCCCGAGTAAGAGGAACCCATTTACCCTGGATAACAACAAGCCTGATGCAACAACTACGAGCCAGAGACCGTGCCTGGAAATACTTCAAGGCCTCAGGTAGTCTTATGGCCCAGCACCACTACCGGTCACTACGCAATGCCTGCACTAGGCTCATAAGGCACGCCAAATCTAACTATTTTAAAAATGCTTTAAATAACAGTTCCGGTCATCCAACTCATTTCTGGAAGTCCATAAAATCCCTTCTCTCCCCACCGGCCCAACCCCCTACCCCCTCCCTTAATGTTGCAGGGAAAAATATCTCGGATCCGAGCATGGTAGCCTCCGAATTCAACTCTTACTTCTCCACTGCTGCATCATCCCTTCTCTCCTCCTTTCCCTCTCCCTTTCCCCCACCCGCAACTCCCCCCTCATGTACCCTCCTCTGCTTCTTTCTCCCTATGCCCTGTATCATCAGCTCAGGTGCTAAAATTACTGATGTCTCTCAACCCTGACAAAGGTAAATGTCCCTCTGGCCTTGACTCTAAAATGCTCCGGCTCTCCGCACCTGCCATTGCCCACCCGCTTACCCTGCTGTTCAATCTGTCATTTAAACTCGGCACAGTCCCCAAAAATTGGAAACAAGCCACAGTCATTCCCCTGCCTAAAGGGGGGGACCTCTCCTCACCTTCCAATTACGCCCTATATCCCTGCTCCCTATCCTGGCCAAACTTCAAGAACGTCTTGTCCTTTCCCAACTCCACCACTATCTTGAGTCGAAAAACTTCCTAACCCCTTATCAGGCCGGGTTCAGGCAAAATCACTCCACCACCACCTCACTCCTCCAGCTCACAAACGCTATCCTCATGGGTATGGATAAAGGGGATTTAACAACTGCCATATTTATTGATCTGGCAAAAGCTTTTGACACCATCTCCCACCCCTTGTTGCTGGCTAAACTCGCTCTAGTTGGGCTGTCGGCAAATGCAACTAACTGGTTCCACTCATACCTGTCAAATAGGTCCCAATCTGTCCGCGTTGGCTCGGCTACATCCACCCTACTCCCAGTCACCAGCAGAGTCCCCCAAGGGTCGGTTCTTGGACCACTACTGTTCTTTATATTCCTCAATGACCTGCCAGCTGCCTGCCCAAATACGGCCATCCACATGTACGCTGACGACACGGTGTTGTTCGCCTCTGGTCTATCCTCTAGTGCGGTGACAGCCTGCCTACAAAAGGATTTTGACTCCGTCCAACGTTGGCTTATCTCAAACCAACTAGTCCTAAACTCAAAAAAACTGTCTCCCTCACCTTTGGCTCCGGCCCAAACTCTGCCCGGATTACTGCCACCCAAGTTCTTCACGTTGGACAGCTCCCACTGGAGACCTGCACCTCCTATCATTATCTAGGTGTCTGGCTGAGATCAACACCTAAACTTCTCTGCACACATTGATGCTATGCACAAAAACTGAACCTATGTTGGGTTCCCTCTACGAAACAAAACTGCATACCCCTGCCAACCAGGCAAGAAATAGTCAAAAAATGATCCTCCCTATTTTTGACTATGGTGATATCGTCTACGGTACAGCCCCTCAAACGTCACTAGCAAGGCTAGACCCCCTATTCAACTCTTTCTGCTGCTTTTCACTGGATCGCCCTCCCAGCACCCACCACTGTGCCCTCTATCAATCCTTGAACATCACCTCACTACAGAACAGAAGATCACACCACTGTGCTAGAACCTCAGCAAAGTTCTGGTCAAACTCACTCCCATCCTACCTGTCTGCTTTCATTGCCCTCCCCCACCATCCTCGCACTCCGTAACAGCGGCATCGAGCTCCTACATATCCCACATAGAACCACTCGGTCTGGACAGGCTGCTTTCAGCTTTAGGCTACCCAAACTATGGAATTCCTTGGCAACCGTTATTAGACACTCCACAAGTACTCCCCAACTAAATGCCCTTCTCAATTCGCACTTCTCTTCCACCTGCTCCTGTCACCCCCAACTCCCCCCTCTCTCCTGTACCCACCCAGCATATGATTTAAGTCTGGTCTCTCCACTGTTTTTGACCTGCTTCATTTGTAAATCACTGTATACTATACAACATTCTGCCTTCCCTCTAATTGACCCGTTTGCATCATGTATGTTACCCACTGCTGTTCTGTTACTCCAAATGTATGATGTTTGCTGTCTATACCATTGTTCCACTGTATTGTGTTTTTAGATTGTATCATGTTCCCAATGTAACCCCTAAACCCCAGGGCGCATCTGGAACCGAGCGGTACTCTGCTCAGCATGCCTTCCTGGTAAATCTCTTAAATAAATAAATAAATAAATAACATATGCGACGAACTTGGCCTGACAAGATTTCAAGTTAATGACGTTGCTTTCTTAGTGGAATACTGCAAAGTAATGCAGCTTTTAGCAAACTCACTGGATATTTTGCAGGCAGAAACAAAATGTTATATGGGCTATCCTCTTCCAACATTTGTTGCTTTGAAAAAAAAATTATTTGATATAAGACCAGTATTATGGTATGCATCACCACTTCTGGATGCAATCTTGAAAGCAGTAGACACTAGGTTTAGTACCAGTTTTCAGCAGAGAGAGTTGATTCTAGCTAGCATCACATTACCACAATTTCATCTAAGATAACTAGGGAATGATGAGGAAGGCCGAGCTGCGAGAAACATGTTTGAGAATGAAGTGCTGTTATTGTCACATGACGAAGATACTGTTAATGGCAGCCCATCATCTGAAGACAATCCTGAGGATGATGATAATGATTTCTTCAAATTTGTCGAAACTCAGCAACCTACCCATGGTGGCGGAGCTCTTCATGAAATGGAGCAGTACCTGAAAGACACCAATAAAAATATTGAAAGTTTACAAAACTTCCCAACAATCAAGAAAACATTCCTGCATTACAATACTACACTATCATCTAGTGCTCCTGTGAAAGACTGTTCAGAGTTGGTGGACAGGTCCTTACACCTAAATGAAACAGGCTTGGTGATGAAAACTTTGAAATGCAGCTACTTTTATACTGCAACAAAACTTACTGGGAATAAATTGCTGTATTCTGGTCCTGGTCATTGACTGTTACTGAGAAGCTCTAGCAATGCTACAGTACATATGGTATGATGTTATAGTGTATGGTTGAACACTGCTGAGCATGAAAATCCATGCTCCCAACAGCGTTGTTGTGCTCGCCTCAGTGCGTCATGATCTTGTTCTGCACTGGGTACATCACCGGTGCAGCACAACAAGATTGAACGCATTCACGCATGCGCGATTTAAAAGCCGCGTCGGCAAGGGAGCTAGTAGCGCTGGAGGCCCGAGTCTGAAAGCGGAAGCCAAGTAAGGCATTATTTTAAAAATGCTGCTTCCATTCACTGTTTTGAAATGAATAGACTCCCCATACACTATAAAAGATTGTTAGAGTCATTCCAATAAAGATCTTTCTCGGATCTTGAGGTATCTCAGTATAGACAACCGTCAGCTGCTCTCGAGTTGAATGTTGCCAAGGATACCTCTCGATCGAGAATATCCTTGTTGTGAATGACTCCCCATAGACAATCCTCTATGTTGTCGAGTGTGTGTGCTACTGCTATTGTGCTTGTTTGTCACCTAAGTAAAAAAAAATTACTTATCCAAATCTGAGTATACAGAGAAACATACCATGATTTAAAAATTATTATTATTGTTTAAAAGTGAGGGCTGCCTAGTTCTACTGGTATTGCTTGCTTAAAAGTTAACACAGTGACAGGTTGGTACCACCATCTAGGCACCACTGCCTGTTTATTTGAATTGTCTCCTGCTGTCTGTAGATTAGTCTGTCAAAGAGCATGATTAAGTCTCTCGATAGTCTACTTCTCTACTAAGTAGCTTAACAGGCAGGCATGACCTGGGCAACACCGGCAACTTATCTGTTCTCACTCCCTCCACTTGTGTCTCTAGACAAGTCAATCAATGAGCATGATTAATTACATTCAGTCTCTTCTCTCTTGATGACTGTCTACTTGTCCATCTTAAAAATACACACTGACAGACACCACATGGTCACACCATCTCTTGGCACCACAACTTTAAGTCATTTATCTCAACTCTCCCCCACTGTCTGCAGTAGTCTGGTCACTCATAAGCATGATTAAGTTTAGTATCTTGATCATGATGGTCTCCTTGTCCAGTTTAAAAAGACACCCTGACAGACATGACTGCTTCTGAACTCCACAAGCCATTTATCTCTGACCTGCATTGTCTGCGGCAGACAAGTCAGTCAATGAGCAGAACCTCTCTGGGACAATGGTCATTTGCCTACAGAGCCCCTAGCTGGTTAAATAGTTTCAATGTTGAGATCACCTCCATTCCCAAGCTAGACCCATTCAAAACAAGGCTCCGACTCAATCTCTCTGCCATCAGCACTTGTGACTGCCTCACCTAACCAGCCCTCCTTACTACTCCACAGTTCCTGCCTAAGGTCTTCACATCGCACTTTTTTTCCCCTTACCCTTCCTCCTCCCTCCCCTCACCCCCCCTCTCCACCCAGCTCCACCACATGCACTTCTCTAGGTGTTGCGTCAATTGCACCTGGCCTGCTACTACCAGTGTCTCATCCACCCTTGTAACCCTATTGTATTCCCTCTGCTGCCCTGCCTGTCTTATCTTAAATGTATGCATTTATGTACATGTAACTGAGTGTTAATCTGTATAGCATGCCTGAAACTCATCTACTCTGTTGTACTGTCCCGGAATTGACCTAGAACCTTTGTAAAAGTGCCTCGGCTCAAAGGTACTTGTAATCCTAGAATCAAATAAATAAATAAAACAATTAGGTCTATCGACAGTCTACCAGTCTGCTGTAGCTTACCAACAAGCACCATATGTCTGCCACTGAGCTAGCTTCCCTGTCCATCCCCTTCCCTGCTGCCTAGACAAGTCAATCAACGAGCATGATTCAGTTAGTCACTTGATGTCAGTGTAGCTAACACTCACCTGAGCAACAGCCATTGGATCATCTGTTACAACAGAAACAGTAGTAGTAGTAGCACACACACTTGATTACCTGATTCCAATCTCCCCCTAGACAGCAAGTGTATTATTGTCTTCTATTATCAGTCTTGACTAGACTCTTGACAGTGGTAGCTTAACAGCACCAGGCATGGGCATCTCATGTTGTCTTGCAGTTGCACTTATCTCACCCTAAACAGTGAGCTTAATTATTTTACTGCTCAAATGTTCTGCTGATTATAGACTACTGCAGCTCATGATATGTTATTCATCTTCACATGATTTAATGTGAAGTGAATGTGCGTTGTGCTGGTGCTTCTCACTTTCAACACAGCACAAGAGCACATTGTAGTTGTTGGTTGCACTTTCAAGGGCCACTTGCTGGCTGGCTACCTTTACATTTTGAGTTAACCAAAATATGAAAACCAAAAACATAGAAACAGAGAAACATAGACTTTGATGGCAGGTAAGGACCACTTGGCCCACCTAATGTGCCCATTTCCCTACCTAGAGGATAAGCTGCAGATCCTATTTAACCAACAGCCTATTTCTTCCTACCTCCTACAAAAATTGCCTTATGTCTGTCCCATGCATTCTTGAATTCTCCCACAGTTTTACACCCCCACAACCTCCTCAGGAAGGCTGTTCCATGCGTCCACCACCCTCTCTGTGAAAAAATACTTCCTCACATTGCCCCTGAACCGTCCCTCCTCTGTCTTCAAATTGTGTCCCCTTGTTCTTGCACATCTCTTTTTCTGAAAGATGCTACCCTCTTGGACTTTGTTGATTCCACTGAGGTACTTAAACATTTCTATCATGTCCCCCTCTCACTCCTTTCCTCAAGGGTATACATATTAAGCTCCTTTAACCTCTCCTCGTATGGCTTCTCTTGCTGACCCAGCACCATTTTAGTTGCCCTCCTCTGTACTGCCTCCATCCTGTCTATGTCCTTTTAGAGATGGGGTCTCCAGAACTGGACGCTGTACTCCAGATGGGGTCTCACCAACTGTCAATACAGGGGGATAACAACTTCCTGTTTTCTGCTGGTGATGCCTCCCTATACATCCCAGTATCCCCCAGCCCTCCCTACCACCTTCTCACACTTGCCAACCTTAAGGTCATCTGATATGATTACCCCCAGGTCCCTTTCCATTTTTGTTGTTGTTACTCCCCCATTGTGTAATCTTCCCTGGGTTTTGTTTCCAAGGTGCATTACTTTGCACTTCTTTGCATTGAATCCAAGCTGCCATACTCTGACCATTCCTCCAACCTTGCCAAGTCCCTTCTCATCCTTTCCACACCTCCTTGTGCATCAACCCTGTTGAGATCTTTGTGTCATCTGCAAAGAGGCATACTTTTCCTTCCAGTCCCTCTGCAATGTCACTTATAAAGACATTAAAAAGGACTGGACCCAGTACTGAACCTTGCGGTCCCCCACTAGTAACCCCTCTTTCTTCAGAGTGGACTTCATTTATAATTACCTTCTGTGTCCTGTTGTTCAGCCAATGTTTTACCCAGGCTACCACCCTGGGGCCCACTCCAAGGCTGGTTAATTTGACTACTAATCTATTGTGTGGGACTGTGTCAAATGCCTTGCTAAAGTCTAGGTAGGCCATGTCCACAGCCCCTCCCTGGTCTACTACTTTGGTCACACAGTCAAAGAAATCAATTAGATTCATCTGACATGACCTTCCTGCTGTGAACCCATGCTGCCTTGGGTCCTGCGCCCCACTGGCCTCTAGGTACTCAACAATTCTTTCCTTCAGAAGTGATTCCATCACTTTCCCTACCACTGAGGTCAAACTGACAGGTCTGTAGTTTCCTGCCTCTGTCTTGCTCCCACTTTTGTGAAGGGGAATCACATCCACCTTCCTCCAGTCCTCGGGTACCACACCATCCTCCCATGATTTGTTATAAAGGGTAGTCAGTGGCGTCACTAGTTCTCTGCTTAATTCTTTTAGAATTCTGGGGTAAATTCCATCTGGCCCCATTGCTTTGTCCACCTTCAGTTTTAGGAGGTCTTTCAGAATCCTTTCTTCTGTGAAAGGACTGGGATTGACCCCTCCTCTCCAGAGTGCTTCTGTTAATTGGATTAGGCACCTCCCCCACTTCCTCTTTTGTGAATACTGAACAGAAGTATTCATTCAGTATCCCTGCCTTTTCGCTGTCACTCTCTGCCTTCCCAATATCCATTCTATTCAGCCTCACTATCCTTCCCTTTGTCTTTCTACACTCCCTGATATACCTATAAAAGGTTTTATCCCCCTTCTTAACTGAGTTGGCTATCTTTTCCTCAGTTTGCGCCTTTGCTATTCTGACTACCCTCCCTGCTTCCTTCTGCCTTAACTGGTACAACAAGGAGAGCAAGCAAAACAATAACATATCCAATGTCATTCTGTTCACATACTAACAACAGGTATTTTGTCAGCTGTAAGGACCTGTGGCTATCCAGTATTTTTCATTGAAATGTTCTGCTTCTTCTTCTTCTCTTGTAATATTCAACAGTGTCCTCATGAGGTCTTCAGACAGTCATAATCATGGTAATGCCATAATGCCATGGTCATCATCATCATTCATCATCTTGCCCCGTGGAGTGCAGTCAATGACCAAAGGCACTCATTCATCACAAAATCATGTCAAGAAGTGGCAGTGAGCATGCACTGAGAAACCAGTAATGTGGCTGGGTGGGATGTGGGCCACACACAAAAGGGCATGGTGGGCACCACAGTTGATGAATTATTCAAACACACACTACACACTGCCACTGGCTAAACCTGCCACTGCCACCTCTTACTTGTATGGGTGTGAACTATATACTAGTCACTACACCTCTGCACCCATGACCATCTGCCACAGTGGCATGGTTAACTTCTCAGCCACATTCAGGTCTTCAAAATATTATGAGAGGATTTGATAACAATTACTTGACCCCACCACCAGTCATAGTTGAGGCAAACTCAATAACTTCACCACGGGCATGGGAAGTCGATGGCTTAGCAGCTACTATGAAGAGACACTTCAAGGGAATAGACCAGTTTGGATAAATGAGACTGGACTGCATGGACAAACTTCTCCTCCCCCATCACCCCCCCACCAAAAAGGCACTTAAGTATGGTGCTATACTTGTACTGAGTGTAACATTTGATTCCTAGTATTCTGTTTTGTTTGATGTAACCCACCATGACAAAGCAAGTATTGAGGTACTACATCACTCTATTTTATATTGAAACTGCACAAAAGAGGCAGAGAGAGGTGGATAGAGAGATGGAGAGAGACACACTGAGAAAGGGACAGAGAGAGAAAGAGAGAGAAAGAAAGATAGAGTGAGAGAGATGGAGAGGGTGAAATGGAGAGAGAGAGAAACAGAGATGGAGAGAGAGAGCTGGAGAGAGAAAGATGGGAAGAGAGAGAAAGAGAGACAGAGAAAGAGAGAGAGGGAGAGAGAGAGAGGGAGAGAGAGAGAGAGACAGAGAGAGAAAGACAGTGAGAGATAGAGAGATGGAGCGGGAGAAACAGAGAGAGAGATGGAGAGAGCGATGGGGAAGAGAGAGAGAGAAAGAGACAGAGACAGAGAGAGACAGAGAAAGAGAGCGAGAGATGGAGAGAGACTTAGAATAAGAAACAGGGAGATAGAAACAGAGAGAGACTGAGAGAGAAAGACTGGGAGAGAGAGAAAAAGACAGAGAGACAGCGAGACAGAGAGAGAGAGAAAGTGAAAGAGGGAGAGAGGGAGGGAGGGAGAGACAGAGATAAAGAGAAAAACAGAGAGACAGAGAGAAAGAGAGAGAGAGAGAGAGAGAGAGAGAAGAGAAGAGAAGAGAGATAAAGAGAAGAGCACAGAAAGAAAGGTAGAGAGAGCAAAAGGGAGACAGAGAAATAGAGGGAGAGACAAAGAGAAATACAAATCAGATGAGGTGCCGTACGTACTGTCATACTGTCACTAACTGTACTTATGTATTGAAGTTCGTTGTAACATATATTTTCAGCTTTCCACACATGACAATAGGGAATAGCGACATCCATCTTTGTAATAAGAAAATTAGGCATACTATACTTTTGTAGTAATAATAGATAAAATAAATTAATTTGTAGTAGTATGATTCATATTTTTAAGAACTATGTTTCATCCTGTCATGATGTGACGTGCTTTATTTTGATGTGAAATTACATTTTTACATAATGTTTTATGTGCAACAACTGTTTTCCTATTTTCTATGGAAAACATGAAATAAAATAACATACAATGATTTCTTGTCTAAGACTCCATTCCTGTTGTTTTTGATGATTTTGTGTGTTCCAAGTAAGCGATAATGCCTGACAGGGTGGGTGGTATTGGGCAATACTGGACCGCTCAGGGGTGTAATGAGGCCCGATGCCACAGGTGTCTTATAGCTCCTGGAAGGTCCAGTATTGCCCAATTTACCCACCCTGGAGGGTATTATTGCACTTAGAAAATGGATTATTTGTGACATTTTTATAAAATAATTCAAAAATGTCACAAATTTACTGAAAAACAAGTATAAATCAATAGAAATGAGTTTTGTTGTAAAGTAGTCCCCCCTACTGGTACAGCTGTCAGTAGAGAGTGCTTCCATTATGAATACACATATTTTTTGTGCTTTGACGTGCGCTTGTTTTCTTTGCACTTCCTCCTACAACCCTTACTACTGGAGATCAGTATTAGGTAAAATATGCACTTTGTGTGATGCTGTTTTGGGTATAGCATTCATGTGTCAGCACTCAGCCCTGCTACTGATTTATGGACTTCTCCTGAGATGCCCCGGTCTGTGGCAGAAAGTAGATTTTTTCTCTTTCTGTGTTGATTTGCAACTGTAACTGCTTGTAGTAAAGTAAGTTGAATTTGTCAGCATGGTAAATGAATATACTGAATGTAAGAGCACACTAGTTAAGGGTATTTAATGGGGTTTAAACAAAGCCAGTCAGACATTAAATGGCTAACAGATTTATACTAAGGCTGTAGCAGGTGCCAGAGTGCACAAAACGGAGCCACGGAAGTATTGCGGGGGCAGGGTGTAATAGTGAGATTCGTTGCTAATGCTCTGCCCCCCCAAAGAGTGCTGTACCAGTATGTTTTTTTTTTGTTTGTTTTTGTTTTTTGCCGTATTGCGGAAACATTATGCAGAACTCAGAAGGCACTGCATTTGGTAACTGCACCATGACTGTTTATATTTAAAACTGTGAGTGCCCTGTCCTGAGTTACCATGGTTCTGTGCTGGTTTTGAGTGGTGTCAAATGTGACATTAGCAGCAGTGCCAGCGATTAGCTGGAAAGATGATTGCATGAATTAGGAATGGTCTTTTTTTGTTTTAAACTTAAAATGAATGAGATAGGAGGGCAGAGATCACTGTGAATCTCACTTGGTAAGAGAGAAAAAAATGGTGGTGGTTTCCATTTGAAAATTCTATTGGCACAGTGATCTAAGAAGGAAATCAGGCAATAGCGAGTGGGACTTATTATTTCCCGGTCCCTATTGCCTGATACCAGACCGGCTGGCTGGTGGTCTTAGCCAAGCAGCTTCAAGAATTTACCCAAGCCATTTTCTAAGGCATCATAAATATGATCCATAAGTAAACAAACTTTATGTATCAAAAGTAGTATAAAGTAATATGAAATATAATATGTATTACAGTTACAGTTACTGATTACCGTTTATGTCCGAGTAATCTGTAACTGTAGCTGGTTACATTTTTGGGACAGTAACTAGTAACTGTAACTGATTACTTTTTAAAAGTAACTTACCCAATACTGTGTACTACCTCTCAAGTCCCTGCAATTTAGCACACAATTACATCACAATAAGTCAACAAATAAAAAAATTAAAAATGCACCAGGCATCCATTGTTGGCTCTAGCCAACTCTTATTTCTTTCTGGTGGGGGTGAGGGGTGGGATGTGGCTGTGCCAGTATGAGTATGCACCTGATGTTTATTTTGTGAAACTAAAATGCTGTTGTCTATCTACTTCCTATACTGGTCCACTTGAGCTGCAGTTTTGGGACAGTGAGCAATCAAAGCGACTTAGTATAGTAGCACTGTAGCAGCTGTATGCAACTTAAAGCATGGGTGTTTTGCTCAGCTTGCGCTCTCTAGTCCTCAGTCTTGACACCACACCAGCTCACTTTGTTTAACCCATATATATCTGCTTCCTGTACTGGTCCACTTGAGCTGCAGATTTGGGACAGTGAGCAATCAAAGCAACTTAGTACAGTAGCATCTGTAAACTGCTTAAAGCATGGTTGTCATAGAAACATAGAAATTGTTGGCAGATAAGGACCATTAGGCCCACCCAGTCTGCATGTAACCCTATACTTGTATGTAGCCTCTGAACATATCCGGTCAGTGGTTTTCCATCATTCCTTCCCACCTCAAGGTTCCCTTGTGCCTGCCCCAGGCATGTTTAACCCCCCCACTGTGCTTGCCCCCATCACTTCTTGTGGCAGACTATTCCATGTGTCCACCACCCCCTCTGTGAAGAAAATGTTTCTCACATTTCTTCTTAATCTACCCCTTCCAATTTCATATCATGCTCCCTCGTTCTTGTACTCCTTCTACGTTGGCAGATGTCTCCCCCTGCACCTTGTTTATGCTCTTGAGGTACTTGAACATTTCTATCATGTCCTCCCGCTTCCTCCTTTACTCCAGTGAGTACATATTGAGGTCTTTCAATCTTTCCTCATATGTTTGTGGTGCAAGCCATGTACCATCTTGCTCGCTCTTCTCCGGACTGCCTCCACCCTGTCAATGTCCTTGCGTAGGTGCGGCCTCCAGAATTGTACACAGTACTCTAGGTGATGCCTCACTAGTGTTTTATACAAAGGCATCACCATCTCCCTCCTTCTACTAGTGATACCTCTGCCTATGCACCCCAGCATGCCACTGGCCCTCTCTGCAGCCATTGTGCTCTGCTTTGACACCTTTAGGTCATCAAAAATGATAACCCCTAGGTCCCTTTCCTCCTTTGTGATCATCAGCACCTCCTCCCCCACCCTGTAGCTCTCTTCAGGGTTCCCTCTTCCCAGGTGCATTATTTTGAACTTCGTCACATTGAACCTCAGTTGTTATACCTCAGACCACTTTTCAAGCTTCCCCAGGTCACTCTTCATTCTCTCCACCTCTTCTAGAGTATCTACCCTATTGCAGATCTTGGTTTCATTTACAAACAGGCAGACCTTTCCTTCTAGCCCTTCCACAGTGTCACTAATGATGACACTGAACAGGACTGGTCCCAGGACTGATCCTTGTGATACCCCGTTGGTCACACCCCCTTCCCGGATTGGATCCCATTTACCACCACCCTCTGCCTCCAGTCCATCAGCCAGGTACTAACACAGTTTATCACCTTATGCCCCATACCCAGACTACCCATCTTGTTAACCAGCCTTCTATGTGGGATGGTGTTGAAGGCTTTGCTGAAATCGAGGTAGGTGACATCCACTGCTCCTTCCTGATTTACTTCCTTTGTCACCCAATCAAAAAAATCTATATGATTTGTTTGACATGAACTTCCTGCCATGAATTCATGTTGTCTTGTATCCTGGGCACTGTTGGACTCCAGGTGTGCCACTATCCTTTCTTTCAGCAGTGTCTCCCTGATCCTCCACACAACTGATGTGAGGCTGACTGGTTTATAGTTCCCTGCCTCCTCCCTACTGCTGCTTTTATGTAGATGAACCACATGTGCCCTGTTCCAGTCCTCCGAAACCACTCCTGTGTTGAGTGATTCGGTGAACATGGCTGCCAGAGGTGCTGCCAGTTCAGTTTGCAGCTCCCTTAATATCTTCAAGTGAATGCCATCTGGTCCCATAGCCTTGTCCACCTTCAGTTTTGTGAATTCTACCAGAACTCTCTCCACTGAGAATGGACTGGTGTCCACCTCTCTCTCCACACCCTTGCATATGCTACCCAGCTGGAGTCCCTGACCCTCCCCCCCTCCTCCATGAATACTGAACAGATGTATTTATTCAGTATTTCTGCCTGGTCTTGGTCTCCCTCCTTACACTCTTCCTATTCCCCCTTGAGTCTGACAGTCCCTCCCCTGTTTTCTCTTCTTTCACTGATGTACTGTACCTGTAGAATGTCTTGTATCTTTTCTTTACTGTCTGCACTAATCTCTCTTCTGTCTGTGCCTTTGCACTCCTAACAGCTTTCCCTGCTTGCCTTAGACACTTAAGGTGCACCTCCCTGTCCTCTTCCCTTTGGGTCCCCTTATACTTCCTGAAACTCACCCTTTTAGCCCTTACTTTGTCTGCCAGCTCCTTAGAGAGTAATAGAGAGAATCATAGCAGCTTTCTTCTTCTTCTTCTCCTCCCCTTTGGACACAAACCTGATGCATTGGTTCATCACATCCACTATGGCACCTTTCAATTTCCCCCACTGTTCCTCAACCCCCTCTCCTACCTTTCCCACCTCTCCCTTCCTCAGGGCTACTCTGACACATCTACCTATTTCCGCAACAGCTGCCCTCCTGAAATCTAGTACTTTTGCCTTTGTGTTACTCACTTGAGTCCCTGTCTCCATGCTAAATCACACTATGTGGTGGTCGCTGGATCCCAGTTGTTCTTCTACCTAGACTTCTGCAATTCTGATCCCATTGGTCAATACCAGGTCCAGAATTGCTTTGTCCCTGGTAGATCTGAGCACCAGCTGCCGGAGACCTACCCCTGTAGAGAATCTAGGATGGCTCTGCTTCTGATAGAAGCAGCTGTCTGGGTGTTTTAATCCATATCTGGCATATTGAAATCTCCCAGCAATAGGACTTCACCTTTTGATGTCATGTTGTCTATTTCATCCACTACTGTAGTTCCCTGTCCCCTTCTTCCCCCTGTGCTCACCCCTGTGCATATTGCTGTGGCATTGCCCAGTTCAAGGGTGATCCACAGTACCTTGGCCTCCCCTGTCTACCCTGCACTTCTGTAGCCTTTATACCCTCTTTAATGTACAGGGCCACCCCCACCTCCCCCACACACACCTTTTCTGCCCTCCCTATCCCTCTTGAACAGAGCATAACTGGGTACATTGATGTCCCAACCATGATTAGCATTGTACCATGTCTCTGTTATTGCTAGGGTTGCCACCTGTCAGGTTTTTTACCTGGTGATCAGGTTTTCAGGGTCTCTATCAGGTAATCTGGTTTTGCTCTGTGCTGGTCAGGTTTTTGAGACATTTTGAGTGCTCACATACTTTTGAAACCAGTTTTGTCATATCATTCATTGTTTCAACTACATGTCCAGGTTACACACAAGTTCTGTTGTCAATACAGCCCTTTGTTTGTGAGAGCAGTCAGCCTGGGAGGTGTAAAGTATGGCCATTAACACCATTAACACTTACTTAACCCAGTCTTTTCCACTGCTTCTTAAAGTGGCATAGCAGCAGAGCTACCCCTACCTTGTGTAACAGTAACAGAGCCAGTTGTCTTCCACTGTCATTTGCTGGTAAATATTTTCATCTCTAACAGAATTTAGGCATTTTTAAATATTTTTTTTTCCCTCTAGAAAAAAGTATGATCACTTCTTTGGCTTTGAAATAGTACTGTGGACATGAACAGGAAATGGAGCCAGAAAAAGATATAAAGTACACATTACAGGAAACAATTTCTTTATTATGTATTATTATATACCATGTATACTGTTGTATGCTATTTACAGTGTTTCCTTTGTCTCCCCCAGATCATATCTGTAAATGAGATTTATTTTATCTCTGTATGTTTATCTGGTAAATCAATGGCAATAAATAAGTACATAAGTAAATAAATAACTAGGAAGAACATAGGAAAGCAACTTTAACAGGTACAGTACAGTATCTTAACATTTGTGTTGAACTGTTGCTTTCAGCCTTGTCTTTAATTGATACAACAAATGACGTTCTAGGAGGAGCAATGCATGATGAGTCATGAAAAGGGGTGGCTAGGTGCAGAACTTAGGATCCGGTTTTTGTCTCATCCAAAAGTGGCAACCCTAGTTATTGCTGCTATGTCTAGGTCTGTGTCCACTAACAAGGCCTCCAGGGTCTGGGATTTTATTTTCCAGGCTACGGGCATTTGTTACCATGGCTTTCCATGTTCTGCTGCCTATCTTCTCTCTGCTCATGATCTTGCTTCCCTGCCTCTTCCCCCCACCCCAGTTATCTTTCTTATGTGGTCCTGCCTTCTTTGCTTCCCCTTTCTACACAATTCCTCTGTCTGTCCCTCTCTATCTATGTCAGTTGACTCCGGTGTCAACTCTTTTTCCTGCATGTGCCCATGGGGGAGGTGATACTAAGCTTGATCTCTCTAGTCCTCTGTCTTGACACTACACCGACTCATTTTGCTTAACCATACTCCATGCTCACTTGCACTTGTGTTGGCATAGAGATCTACCGTGACTCCACTCAGTTCAGGAGAGAGACCATTTAAAATGGATGTTGCAAGTACACTCTGCCGTGACACCCTACCGATATGTTTGGGACAAAGAGACCTGTTCAGGTACTGTAAAAAGCTACAGCTCTGCTTACTGATGAGATCAGAGCAGACCACACCTCATAGAGCAGCAGCTGTAGACTAAACAAATTCTGGTCAGAGCCAATATGGCTGCATAGTGATGTTATTGATGATTTAGTGCTGAACCATGTCTCTGCACCAAATCAGTCTGACTGTCCCCCATCTCACTTTTCTAGCTCATACACACTTGTTAATGTTAAGCAGAGTGGCAGAGCAAGACAGAGAGACATGTCTCATCTCAGCCCAAATGTCCCCTGCATGCTCCATTAGTTGTTAGGTTTAAACAGGCTGTCCGGGTGATCTCATGACTGGTAAGATGAATGAGTCATATATCACACTCTGCTTCAGGAACAGCTTCTGTCAAATAGTTTAATGCTGTGTGATGACAGTGTGGCTCTGTGTGAGGTTCCTTTCTAGAAAATCAGCCATATTTTACATGCTGTCTTCTGTTTCTGTAACTGTGTACATGTAAATCAGATTGACCTTCTCATAATTGCTGTCTAGAGTGCTTTGATTTTTTGCATCTACCGAGCTCTTACCCCACCCTATGGACCATTGGCTGTAAGGGCAAAACACATATACTACCCCCCCATCCGAAAAAGTCCAGACATTCAAGTAAAGAAAATAATTAATTCATTCCAATGCTTTCCCCCAATGGGAAAATGAAACTGACAGAGAATGCAGGCAGAGCAGATGAAGCTGATAAGCATGTCAGTTACTTGCCATGCAATATTTCAATGTTGGAGAATGTACTAAGTGTTATTTAGTTAACTATTATATCTATATTGTTTTTTTTAACTCCCACTGAGGAATTTAATCAGGCTGTCACAGGTTTGTTATGATTGGAATGATCAGAAAGGTAAATCTCCAGCTATATGTTCAGCAGCTGTCACAAAGTTTTCTGCTATCTGAAGACAGGGTGGCTCTATGTGTAGTTCCTTGCTAAGACATCAGCCGTACTTTCAATGTCTACAGTGTCGGTGACAAACACATTTGTTTGTTTGATCCCTGCAATTTTGTGACACATTCACCCAGGACTGCCTTTCATGCCAAATGACAGTTTCAAATCACAGCAGAGTCTGTAATCCTCACTATGAAAATGTGAACTCCATGTGACTGAGAGACAGGGGACCAGGTGAAATTCGAGTGGGCCTCCCTCACAAGCAATATCCACTGCTTTTTTAAACATTCTTCTTTTGGGAAAAAATGCAAAAAAATTAATTCAGCAGCAGTATCACTGCACCCAAAAACAACATACCTTTTGGTATGATCCCTATATATCTGACAAATCATTTTTTATATATTTTTTAATTTTATTTAATGAGCCATGGCCCTTTTTCAGACACGACCTGTGACATTATGTCCAGGTATTACAATTACAGTAATAAATACAGTACAAAAATTACAACAAATACAATATTACAAAGGGAGCCGGAAGTACTAATACCTATATATATTGCAGTATAGTCAGATCTCATCTTGATTATTGCTCATCTTTATGTGCTCCAACATCAGTTTGGGATAAGTTGTCAGTAGAAAAAGTCCAACAGAGATTTACCAGACACATCACTAAACTGAATACACTTTCATATGATAATAGATTAAAAAAATGAGCCTTTTCTCCCTTAAATATTGCTCATTAAGAGGTGATTTATGTTTGATTTACAAAGCAACAAGAGATATGGCCTTATTTGAGACTATATGCAAGGACTGGCACCCTTCTATAAGTAATACTCAGTCCCACAAACTAAAGTTAAGATCAAATATAAACAAGACTTTAAAAGAAAATGTTTCTTCACACAGAGAATAGTTCCAATTTGAAACTCCTTACCACGGGATGTGGTGCAAAGTGTTAATTGGCATCAATTTAAAAAGAATTTAGACCTATATATGGGAGATTCCAAATATAATTTCCACCCAGGTTATGGGTGGCGAGTTCATAATGGGCTAGTCCCTCAAACTCGTATTCACCTATGAACCTATGATCCTATGAACAAACAATTCATAACACTATATTACTAAACATCAGTGCATTACAACAACAGTTATCATTATAAATTAGTAACATTCCCATTGCACTTTACTCATATAGTACTGTTTTAACCTAGATTTAAAAAACGCATGACTAATGTCTTCAGAAAAGGTTGGCAGCAGGTCATTCCAATATTTTACTGCCATAAATGAAAAGGAACTCTCTCCCAATTTAGTTTTCCTTTTTGGAATCACTAACTTAATAGTTGTAGTTGATCTCAAATATTTTTCTATCTCCTTACGTTGATAAAACAAATATAAAGGGGATTTGGTCTTTTGTCTCATAACATTATCCGAAAGACAATTTAAATTATACTCAGTGTTAAACTTTGGAGGAAGTCTATCAATTAACTGATACAATAAACAGTGATGAGTCTGATATGGCACTTTAAGTACAAACCTACATATACTATGAAATGTAGTAGTTAATAATGATAGATCTGCTTTTGTGATGTTAGAAAAAAGAAAGGAATTATAATTCATAGTTGGTAGTAGCACACTTCTAGCAATAGCTGTACAAGCCTGCAATGTCAGGCAATTTAGAATCTAAAGAGTACACCTAATTTCTGATTAACCTTTTTACAGGATTGTTTAATATGTATCGAGAAAATCAAATTTGAATCTAATACTATACCCATATAACTAAATGGAGTCACTTGTTCCAGTAACTCACCATTCAGATCAAATATAGATAAAGATGGTTTATTTACCAATTTAGGCTTCGAGCCAAAAAGCATACTCTTAGTTTTCTTACTATTTAACAGTAAGTGTTGATTGTTCAACCAGAGGTTCAGTTTATAAAAATCATCACCCAAATCTTGATTTAAATATTCAACAGAAACAGAACTACTATACAAAATGATAGCATCTGCATACATCAGTGTATTTGTGTTATAAAAAAGTGCTGGTAATTCATCCACAAACAGTAAAAATAAGAGGGGCCCCAGGATAGATCCCTTTGGAACACCCAACTCCATTTTTTTACTACTTATTAACATGCCCCTATATTTCACACATGATAATCTATCTGTTAAATAACTTCTAAACCAATCTATTGGAAATTCTGTTACACCCAAGTGCTTTAGCCTCCCGAGCAGCAAGGAATGATCGAGATCAAATGCCTTGGACAGGTCCACAAACACAGCACCAGTGAGCTCACCCCTATCCATTGATCCACTGATGTGGTCTGTGAACCTGGCCAAGGCAGTGCCTGTACCATGATACCTTCGAAATCCATGCTACTCGGGAGACCGAAGACCACCCAGAAGTAAATAATCTGCAAGCTGCGATCTGTAAACTTATTTAAAAAACACTCCCCTATTTTTAATGAATCACTTATAGGCACCTCATTTTGATACATAATGTTTTCATTATGATCAACTGTAGGATCCAACACTTCTTTTATAGACTGCCAAAACTTGCGTGAGCTCCCTAAATTATTATGTTGTTGTGATTGATGATGCTCAGATTTTTGTTTCCTAAATTTAATCTTTGTCTCATTTCTCAATCTCTGATAATTATTTAAATCAGCTTCAGTCTTAGACAATTTGAAGCATCTCCAAACATTATTGCATCTTTTCAATAGATTAAATAATTCAGGTGTAATCCATTTACTAGCGGAACCTCTTACCCTACATTTTATTTTTGGGAAATACTTTTCTTGTAACACCTGTAGAGACTCTCAGAAAGTAGGACAACACAAACGTTGGGCACTAGGCACAGAGCTGGTGGGGGTACACAGAAAAGTTGCATACCCTGCCCATGGCCCTGTGCCCTGTGGACAGGTGCACCCATACTGGTATTCACCAGTGGTGGCCACCTATCCGTGGCTTCTCCCCCCCGGTGCACAGCTCTCCACATGGTGGCCAGGGGAGGAGATGTGGACCCAAGCAGGCAACCAATGGATGCCCACCCTGGGTCCAACAGTGGATCCCTCATGTAACAGGGCATGGGTCCAGGGTAGTGCATGCCTACTGCAGACACCCGGACCCACACAACATGGTCCCATGTTCAGTCTGTGCACTGCTCTGGCTAAGCTCTCAGCAAAGAGTGATCTCCCAGCAGACAGCAGGACCCTGGAATTAGGACCTGCCTCCAGCCCACACTCCCACAATGGCAGATGAGCCCCTCCCATAATGTGGTGGTACCCCCAAGCCCCCCCAGATGGGCATGTGCTACAGACCCAAAGACACTCCCTGCCACAACATCCTGGTGCCACAGCTACATTACAGTGTCAGACACTCACCCATCCCACTACCGCTGCCCTCTCCAGCCACCTAGTGGGCAGGAGCAGCAAGGAGAGCACTGCTCAGGTTCCCCAGCATCTGGTGAATGGAGTCCCTGGGGCATGCAGAGGGTTATGGCAGGGTCTAACCTGCACCACCCTAAGCCACCCTCCGCACCCATGCAGCCAGCACTACAAGGTTTAGTGAATACTGCATAGTGCTGGCACACCCCTGGAATGCCCCCAGAATGGTGTGGTCTGTGGACATGGGGGATCGGGTGTGGTGGGTCTGTGCATTCCCATTTGTACATCTCACATGGGGGTGCACTGAGTGTGGGTGGTTACGCACCCAGGTTATGTGACACATAGCCCCTCTGCACCTTTGTGCATAGTGCTCAACAGTAACAATAAACATAGTACAACCTCAACTTTTTTGCAACTGGAAAAATTACCTTTAGCCCTATGGAATGCAACTGCCAAATCTTTCCATAAATATAAGGAAATAAAACAGTGTATAGCATTATTTTTTTTTTACTCAAATACTGAGTTCTTTCCCTTCTACATATATTACAACCTACTATCTCCATATTGTGCCCTGTCACTTATCAAGCAAATGAAAATCCTGTTAAGTGGTGCCTGCGGTGTCAGGTTGTAGCATAAGTAATGTAATCTCACAGCTGTGCTCAGACTACAGACTGATGGCTTTCCTTGCAGTACATCACTGCAGCTTTGCACTACACTGAATGGGAACTGACAGCCGGCATTTTCCCAGCATTTCACAAAATTAAAGAAACTGATTGAAATGAACTTGCTCAATGGTGCTATTCCTGGTAAAATAAAAATGATTGATTGATTGATCCTAAAACTTTAAGATTATGACTGAAACCACTGAATGGAAAAGACACGGAGAGATGTGATTCAACTCCACTCAGTGGAAGCAGACAGGCCATGTTGCCTTAGGAAACATTCCAAACATTTAAAAACCCACTTTTTCTATCAGGTCCTAGTAAGATGTCAGCATAGCTCAGGTTATACAGCTGTAAAAATGGCACTATAACTGTAAATAAATATATTAATAAATAAATGAATGAAGGGGGCATAGCTTACGCTCAACCAAAATGGTGCTCTGAGGGGGCGTGGCCTGTCTGGCAAAGATGGTGGTGGTCTAATTGAGGAGCTCTGTGTTAATCCACCATATATCTATAACATCCTACCTTAAACCGAGACCAGCGAGCATAAATCTGTCTGATACAACCTTCCTAATGCCAGCCTCATCTAAATCAGTGATAAAACAATCCAAGCTCCATTTTTCTAGCCTGCTGGATGAGTGTCGAGGTCTGTGCCCGAGTGAGCTGGTACAACACACCACTCCACTATCTCTGATGGATCAGGCTTCCAAAACAGCAACTCTCAATATGGCACAGAGTGGGAGTGACTACATTACATTGGAGCACCAAATTAAGGACTTAAAATGTGACCTCGGGACAGAAATGCAGGCCAGATTTGAGAATCTCATGGCACAGATGCAGCACCTGCAGCAAATGGTGAACCCAATCTCCAACACCATAGATGCTCACGAGGGGAGGGTTACAGAGCTGGTAGCCCGAGTAAGTGCCCAGGAAGATCTTTCCTCCTCCTTGTCTGCGGATTTGAGAAAAGCCATGTCAGAGATAGCAGAATTAAAACAGCAGATTGATGGCCATGAAAATTGGGAGTGGAGGAATAATGTCCGCATCATCAATCTTCCTGAAGGCTCTGATGGCAAAGACTATGCAGCTTATGTGCACCAATGGCTTAAACAAACTCTAGCCCTCCACAAGGACTGTAGCCTTGAGGTGCAGAGAGCACATCAATCCCCAGGGATTAAACCACAACCGGATCAATGCCTGAGGCATTTGTTAATAAAATTTCTCCAGTTCCAGGATTGCCAGAGGGTCATGGAAGTGGCCAGATGATTGGATCCAATCATGCTTCAGCACTCCAGGGTTAGTATTTTCCCCAACATCTTCCAGAGTCTCCAAACCAGACACCAGGCCTTTGGGGAGGTCAAGAAAAAGCTGCACCACCTGAACTGTCCCTTTTTGCTTGTGTATCCAGCTCAGCTAATCATGAGGACTCCAGGGGAAAAACAAAGAGCCTTTACTGACCTGGCGGCAGCCTCGGCTTTCCTGGCTGAATGGGAAAGCAGACAATGGAACAACAGGGAGGCTGTGGAGAACCGCTGATCTGATCTGGCACAATTGAGGAGCTAAGCCATATTTTCCTTTCTGTAAGTTGGGGCTGGGTGCCTTTGGGTGGGAGAGGGTATTTGGGGGATAGATGCCCAGGGGCCCATAGCACTAGGAGGTGGCCTATCATGGTGGGTGGAGGGCTCCGTTATATCCCCTGCCCTCCATCTCAGGTACTGCTGACCTTGGGCAAACAATGGCCCACGGCGAGATCTTGGGCCCATGACATACTGAACACTTGGCCATGCTGCATTGATGCAGAGCCTCAGAGAACTGGCGTTATCTCTTGAGTTCTGCTTATCTATGGACACTGCAGTTATTGACTGTCTTATGTAACAAGATGGATTTTGACAACTTCGCCAAAGCCTGTTCCTATCAATGTGTGCCAGCCATAGTCTTTTGCTGGGAGATATTTCTACCCTTATAGGCACGCAGCAAGATTGCGTACATACAAACTAGTGGCTATCTGCAAGGACTGGCTGGCATTTAAGACATTTAGGGTGTTTATCATTAATTTTGTATTTCATGATATTCCAATACTTCCTTATATATAGTATTTCTTTCCAAGACAATGCTTTGGCTCTGTGAAATTAATTAAGCTGGATTACTATTAGCTGATCTTATAACACTAATTTCTGGGTGGGTCAAGTTCGGGGGGGGCAGGCCTATGACTGGGAGTGCTATGTTGGTGCTGAGGTAGCTCTTTTAACACTGACAATATGGAAGAGCAATTATAGCAAGTCTGTTAATGCATTTACCTGGGGTCCCTGGTGACCTTGCCACACTGGATGAGTCATATTCCAGCCACCCCATGGGAGGGCTGCAACACTCCTTATAGTGACCACATTGGTACTGTTGTTTGTGCCTTGGTCATTGGATCCCCTTTCCATTATCTGGTCGAGGGGTAGGCCTGGTTTGGGGGGGTTTAGTGTCCCCCCCGATCTCCTTCCCAGACGGAGGTAAGGTGGGTGCTTTCAATGTGTTGAACCATTCATCGCGTTAATATGGATGGATCCCCAGCCCACTCCAAAATGAGTAGTGGGAAGAGAAACAAATGATCCATAGGGGTTCTATCACTGCCTCTCCATAGTTAGTGGGCAGCTGAGGAGAAGGGGGTGAGGGATAGGTTGAGTGGGGTCAATGTTGTTGTTTCAGGAAAAAACAGTTCTTGTTACTGGGGGAGGGAGGGAGGTTTTTGGGGTGTTGAGTTGAAAAAGTTTCAAAAGTTGGGCACGTAGGACACATCACATCCCTTTTTGCTAGCGTAAACATGCTAAACTTTAAGAAGGCCAGTACAATGTTTTCTGCTTATGACAATGGCTAACCTAGTTTGTATAACATGGAATGTCAACAGGTTATGTACAGTTGTGAAGAGAAAGTGGGTCTGGGCCCAATTAAAAAAAAAAGGTGTGACATAGCCCTGCTACAAGAAATTCACTGTGTGGGAGAGGAGGCTTCCTCGCTGGCGGGGTCTTGGGGGGGTCCCTGTTGGTGGCCCCCTTCACGTTGCAGGTGAGGGGGGTTGCGATTTGGATTTGCCCCAGCCTTCCCCATAGAGTTGTCTCTCAGAGGGCAGACCCTCAGGGTAGGTTCCTGATAGATGACGTTGAAAGTGGGGGGACATGACCTCACTTTGTTCTCACTTTATGGACCAAAGTATGATTTGCCAGAGTTCTTCACACATCTACAAGTGACTATGGCCCCATATAAAGAAAACATGATAATTGGAGATGACTTCAATATATATCTGGACCCCACTTTGGACCACTCAACGAGCAAGTCTAATCTGATTCCACGTAGGGTGGCGGCATTTAGGTGCCTGGTGGAGGAGAAGGCTCTGGTGAAGGCTTGACGGCATTGCCACCCAGGGAAAAGAGAATATTCTTTCTACTCGTACGTTCACCAGGTCTACTTATGCCTTGACTATGTCTTCCTTTCTCCAGCACTGATGAGACGGGATATGGAAGTGACTTACGGCCCCATGGTGGTATCTGACCATGCCCCACTGAGGGTGGTCATTCTGTTGGGACTGCCTGATCTGTTCTGCTTCCAATGGAGACTGGACCCAACTCTTCTCTTGGACTCTGGGTACATAAGTTTCATAAATGAGAAAATTAGAGGCTTCATTTCCCTTAACCACAATCAGGATACCTATATTAAATATGTATGTGATGCATTAAAAGACTCATTTTCCACACACAAGCACAGGGCTGAGAAAACAGGGGAAAATATTTTAGAAGCCCAGATTCTAGAGTTGGAAAGGGAAAATATGATGGCTTCATTTCCTGGGGGAACCAGGGACTTAAAGATTTTGAAGGGCCGCCTTAGTCAGCTCTCCAACAAACACATAGAGAGGGACCTCCTGGTCACCAATTCCTGCTCACACTTTGATGGGGACTCTACCGGTAAATGGGTGGCTAATTCAGTGAAGAAAAAGCATGCAGAATGCACTATTTTGGCATTGGGTATGAGCTCCGGATCACGCATATATAACCAGGCTGAAATTAATAACCTCTTCCAAGACATTTACGCATCTCTTTACAGTTCTCAAGTTCTGAGAAGTGCTGACCCTCAGGCTTTTTTGGGTCCACTGACCCTCCCTACCCTAACCCATGAGCAATATATCTCTATGGATGGCCCTATCATGATGGAAGAAATCAAAAAAGTCACAAAACAAATGCAACGGGGTAAGGCCCCAGGCCTGGATGGTATCCTGGTGGACTTTTATATGATTACATGGGAGTCCTTGGGAGCCCTGATGGTAGAAATGATGGAGGTGACACTATGTGAGGGAGTCCTCCCTGATTCAATGTCCTTGGCTACAATTGTAGTGTTGCCTAAGCTTGGGAAGGACCCGAAACTTTGTGGATCGTATATTGACCAATCTCCCTCCTCAACTCGGACTACAAAATAGTGGCCAAGGTTCTGGCTGGGAGATTAGACCCCCTTCTACCTGGTCTAGTTCACCGAGATCAGGGTGGGTTTGTGAAAGGCCGCCAAGCCAAACACAATTTGCGACGTGCAATGAACATCATCCATGCCTGGTCAGATAGAAGAGATAGAATGAGGGGCCTTCTCGCTCTTGATACCAAGAAGGCATTCAACTGGGTGACATGGCCATATATGTTTGCAGTCCTGGAGAAGTTTGGCCTGGGGACAACATTTGTGGGATGGCTGAAGGCTCTATATAGAACTCCAGAGGTGCAGATTCTTACCAACAACACACTGTCAACCCTCTTCCCTCTCTTGCAGGGCACCTGTCAGGGTTGCCCTCTCTCTCTCCTATTGTATGTCTTCTGTATTGGGGATCTCACAGCCTCCATTTGAGCTAACCCCAAGATAAGGGCCTCATGGGGGGGAGGGATCATGTGATCTCGCTCTCCGCCGATGATGTTTTGTTGGTCTTAGATAACCCTGAAAGGGCCCTGCCAGAGCTAAATATAATTTTTTAACTATATGGCCCACTTTTGGGCCATAATATAAACTGGTCTAAGAGCAAATGGCTTCCGTTGTGCAAGCACAGGCAGGCAATCACTATAGCGGGGGTTGAAATTCCCCCATCTAACTTTGTAGAATATCAGGGGGTCCTTATCCCAAATAAACTATCCCAAACCATCAAGCTGAATTACTCCCCTCTGATCAAAAAGATTAAAGAGGACTGCTTCCGGTGGAGAGTTCTTCCACTTTCCCTGATCAGGAGAGTTAATCTTATAAAAATGTTTGTCCTGCCACAGGCCCTATATTTGTTTTAAACTATCCCCGTATCACTTCCTACAAAATTCATTAAGTCAGTTGAGAGGGCTATCACACAGTTATTGTGGCAGGGAAGGCGACCCCGTATCAGGAAACAAGCTCTCTGATGCAGAACATCAGAGGGAGGCCTGGAGCTGCCACACACATATATAACTACTATTTGGCTGCCCAGTTGTCACATATTCAGGATCTGCTGCAGGAGGACTCTAGCAGCCACCCTTAGTGGACATACCTGGAGGAGGAGGGGTCTATCCCTTTGTATTTCTCCACCTTAGTTAGTTCATCCTCTGAGACCAGAGAGTTGAAGATCTCCAACCTGGGTACTAGGAATTCTTTGAGGGTATGGACAGATGCCCATCAACTCTTAGGGGAGCAGAACTGCACTTCCCTTGATACTACCCTGTAGGCACTGATGGCGAGGGGGAAAAAGACTGCACATGCATTCAGAGTGCACCTGCACTCTTGGTTTACAAAGGGATTATTTAAAATTAAGCAAGTATTGCGGGAGAGGGCAGGTTCTCCCCTTCCTGGTGTTAAAGGAGAGATATGGGCTGACCCCCTCACACTTCTTCACATATCTGAAACTGAAGGCCACTATTGAGGGGAGTATAGCTGGGGGGAGGCCAGGCGAGGATGCATTATTCCCCACTAGAGGAGACTTTCCAGAAATTCTCCAATTTAGAGTCATTTAAACCCTTGAGAGCCTGTTACAGACTCCTCACTGGATCCTTAAAGAACCCACTAGAAGTGATAAAGCACTATTGGGACTCAGAATTATATCCAGAGGATCTGACAGAAGGAGATTGGGCCCTCATACAAAAAACTTACTTTGCTGCTCTGCCAATAACAGACTGCGGACCCTCCAATACAACATCATGATGAGGACATACTTTTCCCCAGAGAGAGTGCACAGAATTAACCCAGAAGCCTCCCAATATTGTTCACAATGCAATGTACAAGTGGGTACCTTCTTCCACCTGATATGAAAATGCCCCAGGATCCAACCCTTTTGGAAAGGCATTATAGAAATACTTGCCAGGACTCTCTCTACCCATATCAGATTAGACCCCGCAGAAATCCTCTTGGGACTCCCCGGGTTGGGGGGCCATCACCATCTCATTGGGAACAAACTAAAGAGACTGGGGTGGTGGTGGGAATGAGAGAGGCGGCATTGCACTGGATACACCTGTAGCCACCCTAGACTGCCTCCTGACTTGCAGAATTACTCCATATAATGAAACTAGAGTGCACACAATACTTGGTTTGGGGCCAAATACAATGATACAAAGAAGTATGGGCACCTTTGGAAAAGGCCCTGGAAGCCAATTGGTTTCCAGCTTTTTAAATCTCGGGTGCAAAGAACCTAGACTAGAAGCCCCAAGTGGGCAGTGAAACTATGTACCAGTTGACATTCCAAATATAAAGGTTCCTAACTTTAAAATAGTCAAAGCAAGGATAGCACGATTACTATATTAAGCACTGATAACCTTCAAAGTTACTATGACCAAATACCTCTACCTTGCTACCAGAATTGATTGATGTAAGCTATGTTATATGTACTGTTACATGGATGTGTATGGATCTGTGTGTCCTATCTAATAAATAAAGTTTACAAAAAAGATGGTGCTCTGAGCCTTTAGCTCTTCAATACTAAGAACATATCCTGCTGCCATCCGTGATTTTCGATCAAGGATTGCACTTATTTTTGCTGGAACTGGTGCAGCTAATCACTGAAAACTAGTAATCCTGTTTTGGCACTGTTATGACATTATATGAGGAAAATATCATGATTGCAAGTTCCAAGACTATTCTCAGGCTGCATATAACTGACAAGGCCATTACTACGGGCTTCAGCATGTCCTCATGATCGGAAGCTGAAAAACAAGAACAAATGGACAGAATCAAACAAATTTTGAGTCGGATGCTTTTAGAAGTTAGTGATTGTAAACAGCAAAGTGCTTCTCATCAAGAAGTTCACAATATTATGCAGCAAGTGTCTGCTATCTGTTGATGAAAGCTGTAGTGTACAAAATGAAAAACTTTGCCAAGATGTGCTACATACTCTCCATGAGCAGAATCGGGCCATACAACAGATGCAGCTTAAAATCGACGACATAGAGAATCAGGGACAACAGAATAATCTCCATTTTGTGGGACTCCCCAAAAAAGCTGAATTAGGGGACTGCATTGCCTTCTTAAATCACATCCTGTCCAGTCTATTAAAACTCACTGCGGGTTGTTTTGAAATTGAACGGGCACATTGATCATTAGCCCTGATGCCATGACCTGATGAGAAACATAGACCAATCTTAGCCCACTTTCTTCATTTTCAGGACAAGGAGGCTATTCTAAAAAGGGCTATAGAATTGGGATCTCTGGATTGGCAAAATAACAAAGTTATGATATCCCCCGATTATTCTAAGGATCTTACCAATCGCAGGAAGGCCGTTACTGAAGTTAGACAAGTGTTGCATCAGGCAGGGGTATCCTTTTTGTTTCATTACCCACTGTTATGCAGCTCTCACATAATGGATCTATCCTACTAGTCAACACCCCCAAAGCAGCAATGTCATTTATTCAACAGCAATGGCCTAAAGCTACTTCCTTAGTTAAAACTAAACCTCGGCAATCAGAAGAAAGCTGGTCTCCTTCAGACAAAATGGATATTGTACCACCACCCGCTCCAGAAATTTCAGGATTACCCATCACCCATAAAGTACAGACCACTATAGAAGACCTGTGGACATTACCACCTAAAAACAAACAATTCAACAAACAGCATGAGCATTAACACAGATCACTTAGCAGAGATAGGTCTAGCAGCTGCAGTCACAGCAGGAGCTCCAAACAGATTCCTGAGACACATCCTTCATTCCCCAAATCCTTCTGCCTCTCTGATGTCCTTTGAAGATTATGACAGACAGGCTGCTTTTCCTCATCAATCCAAGGTATCGCAGTCAGGGATACCTTGAACAGATTATTTGCCTGGGGTGGCTCCAGTTGACAAGTCCTGGGAAACTGTGGTGGAGGTCACTGAAATAACCACAGTCACAGGTAATGATGATAGCTACCAAGGTGCTACTCTGACTGAGGGTTTGTCTGATGCTTTGACTCTGAATACTGGGCTACCTACCTGAAACTCCAAACTGCATAAGTAGATTGAATAATGTGTTTCTGATATAGCTAGTTGATCTGTTTAGTAGCTAATGTGTTACCACTTACCAGACCTACTGTTTGAGCAAAGGTCTAAAGGGAGTGATGTTAAATGCTTCCCATGGTATTAATGTCTCCCCCGTTGATTTAGACCTAGCAACACTCTAGCATCAATACTGGGTTGCTGTCAATTTCACAGTCCAGATTTATGTAACCTAGGTTTTACTGTTTACAATAGTAGCTTGATGTAGTTCTTAACAAAGTAGTTTACTAATGTTGGGGAGTTTATGATTTGTAGTTCTAATGCTGGAAGGTTTCAGATCTACAATTAGTTTCCCTAACATTGGCGAATCAATTCTCTATTTATCTGTAGTGTGATAGAAAAAGATGTGGCATGCTCCTCAGCTTTCTGTAGTGTAATGAATATTTATTTTATTGCTCGTAGAAACCCTATCTGCCTCAGATTTGGTGTAGTGCCCTCGCTCGTGCTGGATGTCTAACCTCCAAGCTGCTGCAATTCTGCTCTTTAGGGATTTATATGCGTTTCAGCTGAACTGGGTAAGTCGCAACCTTTATTGTGTTGTTTTCTCATAGATTGGGATAGAGCAGAAGTATTGGGGCATAATGTAGATATTTATTTGGGTGTGGGTTTATTTTTGAGTTGTGTTTTTTTTTTTTTTACTGATTTCATGCAGTCCTGTGCAGTTTGTGATGGGGTGTGGGGTCCTATGTTACTAAATTACTCCCAGGTAGACTCTACACAGCAAATGATTCTCATTGTGATGTGAGAACCCATAGCCAATTCTGAAACTGCACTTGCAGCTCTTTGCAACACACAGAATCTGCACTAGAGAAATCTACCATCATAGTACACTGCTGGGAACTTTAATACCCGCAGTGTTAAAAGCAACCATGGGTGCAACATATTGCTCAAAATCATTTCTCTGATAATGACAATACCACATCTACCACCACTCTATGGGAAGCATTTAAGGCCACTCTTAGAGGTCAGATAATTAGTTATTCAGCTCACAGAGGAAAAGAAAAAGAAAAGCAATTGGCAGAGTCAGAAAGTCAACTAAAGATAAAGAATCTGCACTAAAGGCTACCCCTTCTAGGCTAATCAAGAATTCTCCACTTCAGATGGAGATTGTAGCTCTTAGGCAAGAAATCAATACTCTTACTGTGCGGAAAGTGGAACTAGCCATTCTACGGTTAAAACATAAATATTGGGAGAGAGGTGAAAAAAATGTTAAACCTTTAGCCTATCAGCTTAAAAAGCAACAATCAGAATGTTACATAGCTTCTTTTGAGGTTTGATGCTGACACTAAATGTACAGATCCTGTAGAACTTAACTCTATTATGTCTCAGTTTTATCAGAAACTATATTCTACCAATACCAACTCACCCTCCCAACAGATAACAGACTTTCTAACTCTGCCTAAGCTAACATTAGCTCAAAGTTTGCTTCTTGAGCAGCCAATAACCTCTGCTGAAATAAAATCTGCAATTAAAGGACTCAAGAAAAAGAAGGCTCCTGGCAGCGATGGACTTCCTATTGACCTCTATCACTTATTAATCCCACAAGTCTGTCCAGTCCTTGAACACCTCTTTACTGACCTTACCACTACTAGAACATTTCCATCTTCTATATCTGTTGCCACTGTTATGATATTACCAAAACCTGGGGAAAACCCTTCTTACCCGGCCAGCTATAGACCCATTTCCCTTATCACTGCCGATGCAAAAATATATGCTAAAGTTCTGGCCACAAGATTAGAATCCCTTCTTCCCTTCCTTATCCATCCCTCTCAGTCTGGATTTGTACAAGGCTGACTGAGTTCTGATCACAATAGAACACTTACAAATCTTATGTTTACTGCTTCTTCATACTGTACCCCCTCAGTTGCGGTCACAATAGATTCTGAGAAGGTGTTCAATATAATCGAATGGAAATATCTCTACGCAGTACTTGCCCATTTGGACATAGGCCCTTACTTTCTCTCTGCATTACAGGCTATGTACTCTGCCCCTAAAGCACAAATTCTTACCAATTCAAATCTATCCGCACCATTTTTAATTACCAGAGGTACTAGGCAAGGTTGCCCCTTATCTCCCCTTCTGTTTGTTCTGGCTATTGAGCCACTAGCTGCTACAATTCAACAAGACCCGAATATTAAGGGAATAGACATTCATGACCACACTTACAAAACTTTGTTGTATGCAGATAACCTCTTAGTGCTTCTAGATACTACTGATGAATCTTTGTCTCCTTTACTGTCCACATTAACTAAATTCTCTTCCCTATCCGGCCTTAAAATTAATAATTCTAAGTCAGAAATGTTACTGCTAAATAAAGCTGCCACCCTACAACAGTTCTCTTCTTTCCTCTCCAGTGGACCCCATCATCCATAACCTACTTACAGTAGGTATTAAAATAACACCAATGCTGCACTCCTTCTGTGATTTAAATTTTAAGGCTCTCTTGCCAAAAATATGTCTGGAACTGGACTGTTGGAAAGCATTACAACTCTCCATGGTTGGCAAGATAGATGCAATAAAATGATAACTGCCCTGAAAATATTTCGGCCCAGATATTCAAAAGGGTTGCGCATGGCACAACAGTGTTGCATCATGCGCAACCCACTGATGCGCCCTGGTATGATATTCAAACGGGAATTGTGCCTGGCACAAATCCTAATGCACCGGAGCGCATTAGTAATGTATGTGGCACAGGTGGGGGGGTGCCCATGCATACGCTGCACATCCCGATATTCAGCCCGGGATGTACTGAGTCCATGCATGTGCAACCCCTACTTGCGCCGCACAAAGTTGATAAAAAAAGAACACGTATTGGCCACCCACAGGCGAGCGCCGCCGATTGCAGGGTTCACCACGGCAGCTGCCACCTGTGGGTGGCCACCCAAGCTCCAGATACACCTGGCAGTGCACCCCCATGCCCAATCATGGGCATATGTACAAAAATGACCCTCCAAACTCCCTGGTTGTCCAGTGGACCACTGTCAGCCCAATCACGGGCATTTGTAAAATAAAACAAATCCAATATCTCTGGTGGTCCAGTGGACCACTGTCAGCATGATCACGGGCATTTGTGAAATATAAATGAATCCAATATCCCTGGTGGTCCAGTGGACCCCCCTCCCCACCTGCCCACTGAGCCCCACTGCCCCGCTCCCCCCTGGTCAGCGGTGGGTGCCAGCACCCCATCCGCCTGCTGCCCCACCACCTGCCGACTGACACCGTCAGTAGGGCTGTACACCCATTGGTCCACAGTGTGAGCCAATGGGCATGCAGCCCATACCGTACTGGCTGCAGCCCACCACTGAATGGGGGGGAGTGGGGGCTGGGGCCCAGTGGGCGGGTGGGGAGGGGGTCCGCTGGATCACCAGGATATTCTACATTTTATTTTACTTCAGCCCACCATCAGGTTGACAGCTGTCCACTGGACCATGAGGGATATTGGATTCATTTATATTTTACAAATGCCCGTGATCAGGCTGACAGCAGTCCACTGGACCACCAGGGATATTGGATACATTTTTATTTTACTTAAGCCTGCAATCGGGCTGACAGTGGTCCACTGGACCACCAGGGATATTGGATATGTTTTTATTTTACTTAAGCCCACGATCGGGCTGACAGCAGTCCACTGGACCACCAGGGATATTGGATTTGTTTTATTTTACAAATGCCCACGATCGGGCTGTGAGACACATTGCCGTGCTGCTGGGGGCGTTGGTCCCCGATGGCTGCTGCCTGGCAGGGCGCCAGGTGCAAGTCGCTGGGGATTGACACACCTGCATGCAAATGAGGCCATAATGACATGCAAATGGCCCCATTTGCACCTTGCATACATTATGGTCCCATTTGCATGTGCACTTTTGAATACCGCGGTTGCTAGGCATAGCGCAATGGAACTTGCGCTAGCGCATCCCCCCGCTCTACTCTGGCCACTTGAGCTGGTGCAGTGCCACTGCACCCTGCACACTGCAGGTGGCCAGGGTGCGATATTCAACGATGCTGTGCCATGGCGAGCTCCATTGAATATTGCCCAGTCAACACCCCTGCGCAGTCAAGTTGCGCTGCACCCAGGCTTGCGCCGCAGCCTGGTGCAGTTTGAATATCTGGGCCTTCATGTTTTATCTCATTTGCCTTGTCATATACCCAACAAATCGTTTGATCAAATAGATTCCTTAGTAGGCAATTTTTTTTTTATGGGAAGGACCTAAGTCCTGATACAGTAGAAATAAACTTAGAGCAGGCTGGAAAGTGGGTGGGTGGAATCTTCCCTGGTTCAAGGGATACTATTTGGCATTTAGGAATGCCCAAACCTTATAGTGGATTGCAACAGATGGACAACCTGCTCATTTATGGGCACAAATCGAAACTGCTAAATGTGGACAAATAAACCCGGCTTCCTATTTAATTATGCATTTCCCCTCCCATCTTCTGTCCCGGTACCTGTTAAAGTTTTCTGCACTGCCTGGTTCCAAACTAGTAAATGGCTACATCTAAATTTAGCACATATACCTCTGTTACCCATATGGCATAATAAAAATATAAGTATTAGTGGGAAATCAGTACACTGGCCTGAATGGGAGAATAAAGGAATCTGTATAGTCAAAGACATCTTCATACCTCATACCAAGACTTTGGACTCCTTTCAAGCATTATAATTCTGATACAATATCCCTAGCTCAGATTTCTGGAAATATCTTCAATTGCGTAGCTCCCTAGTTAGGTTAGTTAATCTCATGAACACACCTGAATCTTGGTGCAATGGATTAAATTTAAGAAGGGGAGAGCAGAATAAATTTACTCAACCATTTGTGATGCTATTCCAGACCAAACAACCTCTGCTAGGAGGTATTGGACATCGGCCTTAAATACTCCCATATCAGATGGACAATGGTCTCAGTGTTGGCATCATATTCATGATTTTGTTAAAGACCCCAAAAGTCACCTCATTCAAAATAAAATGCTCCATTGTTGGTATCGTACTCCTGAAGTACTTTATCAAGCCAAAATTATTCTGGCAAACCACTGCTTGTGATGTACTCAGCCTCATGGGGATTTATATCATATCCTATGGAGCTGTCCACTAATTCATGGTTTCTGGGTACAAGTGATTAATCTTCTTTCTAGCATATTACACTGCCAAGTTTTCACTTCCCCCAGATTATTCATTATTGGACAAGATACTAGACAGCATTTATTTTCTAAAAAACAAAAATCTCTGCTGATCCAGAAAGTATAGTTGCTAAACGACAGCTGTCACAAAAGTGTCAGGCCTCTAACATACCTACGATAACTGATTTTATGAATAATCTTTCTCAGTTAGCCACATATGATAGATTATCTCAGCTCTCCCATAATACCTTATACATTCATACCTTTACTTGGAACCCTTTTTATCAGTATTTACATCAAGCTAATGCTACCCCATCTGTTGGGTTGGGACTACCACCAAGGTAAGGTATTGGATGAATATCCATGTCTCATGATCAAGTCCACACATCTGGCACGCTTTGACTTATGTTAAGGATAGAGTGGTTGTCTGCTCTGATACATCCCCCCCCCATTCATTTAAAGTGCAAATGAGATTTACATTTTACTGTTTGTTATAACATGACTTTATGTGACGCTACTAGCTTAAAGAGCCACTGAAGCCTCAAGAAGAACTTTGAAGAACATAATATATGAACACAAAGCAGCTTATATTTCTCATCAGCTCTGTATTAATAATCTCCATTATTTATTACTGAGGTTATATGCATGAAAACAGGAGAGTTGTTCCCTGAGGATTCATCAGCTCCTATTGCTTCTTCCCAACCTGATGTCATAATACTCTGCTTGTGATTTCACAGTTATACACATATCAACAGACTGTGATGTCATAACAGATCATTATAATTTCAAGTAGGGAGTAAGCTATAGAGGCAGATGAACTCAGAGGGATAAAGATCTTGTTTTTGTGGACATTTCTTCGGCAATAAATCTTGGAGAGGATAAAGCTATAGAAGGCATATGGACTACAAGCTGAATTGTGTCTAACTATTTTGTTTTTCAAAGTTTTCCCAAAGGCGTCAGCCACTCTTTAAAGTTTTCTGATATATTAAATAATATGTCAATATACTGACTACATAGATTTCATACGGTTTTATACCTCATACTTGATGCTATCAATTTGGCAAGTGCATACTTTGCTGAAGTCACATAGGTAATTTCAATTGTCTTGTTTATGTATAGTAATGTCAGTGCTGTCTTTTACAGTCTTTAGCACAGTATGAGATGTATCTAAAATCCAGTCTAATGATTCATACTCTTTAAGGACCCTTTTAAGTACCATTCATGTAAGAACCAAGCTGTATCATGTAAAGTATTACTACTGTAGTGTTTGTTGTTATGTGTTTGAAAACTTAATTAAAATTTGAACTTCAAAAAATAAATAAATTAAATAAGGTTAGGTGTTTGTGTATTAGGTGTGTTAGGTGGTAGCGTGACCTGGTTGATCACTGCAGAAGGCTGGGAGAGTTACTCTGTGTATTGTGTAAACCAAAACCCCATCATCAGGTTATACCATCCAGTCACTTACATTGGACAAACGTATGGTGCTCTGCATCATCCCAGCCCTTCCACATAATTTCAGTCCCAACTCCCCCTTTCTTGTGCCCCATTAAGAGTGTCAGTGGTAATGTTTTCAATTGTCAGCTTCTGGCCATATGCCAGAGTTGACAGTATCTTTTTTCATGTTCATCCTCCAAACTGATTCCCCCTGTTCTCTGATATTTTTTTTCATTTTCAGCCTCCTTCCCCCTTGATACCTTAGCTCATTGATGGAGGGACCTCATGCAAAGCAATCAGCTTCCAGGCTAATAGTTGTCAGTTGGACAACCCTCCCTTATGCTGCATCCTATTCCTCAGCTTCACTGGTCAGTAATTTAATTAGGTTAGTAGGGTATCACGTTATTATAGCGACTCAAATTGAGTGACTCAGTTTTGAACGACTGAATTTGAGAGCTTGTGATCTGAGTTACCCTGAAAGGATACTGTAACTGGATAATACAATTACCTTTCTCAGGTTCTTGTTGGAACTGCACAAAAGGAAGAGACAACAGACAAGTGGTGTCCAAGTAATAAATGTAATTTATTACTGGTAAATGAGAATAATACAGGCTTACAACCAACAGTGTAATAATCACCCAGAGAGTATCCAGTTTCTTTACCTTTAGTTGCTGTCAAGTCTCTCTGAGAGAAAATATGCGATACAAAGGGTCTTATACCCTGATAACTGCTATGACAACCATAAAAGAAGATACATAAAAAGTAACTGGTTGAAAACAGGTGGCCAGAGAGTAACCATCCTAACTAGCATGGGAAAGTTGCTTAGCTAGCAGAAGATAAAATATGAACAATAAGGCCTGTGATGCTTTCCAAGGTCACTTGCAGTTACAGTTTGCACACGCACTAAAGATGGCACTGTTGTCTAATGATTATACAATGAAAATATACTAGAAAACATCTCCCAGTGGTACAATATATTGTGAAAATATAGTGAAGCATAATATGCATTACAAATGTATGGCAAAACTCAGATCCTGACGCTTATGCTTATATGACAAGTGTCTGTGCCCTAAGGTTAGTACATATACCTACACATGTATTGCTGTCCGCGAGGTGGGGGTACAATCAGGGGTGCTGGTCCATGGATAGCATTCCCCCCTTGTTGCCTCAGAAGGGGCAACAATCTCACGAAAGTAATGGGGATGCAGTTAAAAGTCGTTTACAAGCCTGATGCATGAGCCTTGTAAAGAAATTCGAGTTGTTCTCGGTATTGTCTTAGAGTACGTCGCAGACAGCAGAGAGTAAAGATTAGAAAAATAATCAAAAATGCTTGAATAATAACAAAAGCTTTAAAAGTAATTTCCAACCAAGTGCTGGATAGAGCAGTACTTAAATCACCATCATTAATAAGGGTATTAAGAACGTCGCCAGCTTTAGAAATATTATTGTTAATATATATCAACTGTGAATCCTTCCTAGCTAAAAGAGATCTCAAGGAAAGTGTCAAAGGGTCAATGTGCATGTTAAACATGGGCAAATACTGAAACAAGGCAAGCAAGTATTGCGGATCAGTATCAATAACATCTGATTCAGGGAGAGGAACAGGAGTTATGACAGTGTGATCTATAACAGTTTTCTGCTGTAGAGTAAAACAAAAGTTAGGTGCTTCAATACACAAGATTTATGACCATAAGCAAATGACTTATAATTGGTAACAACACAGTACTGGCCATCAGAGTTATACGTGACTCTGAAAGATGGGACCCTCCATCACTGTAGATGTATCAGGCAGGCAAAGGACTGATTGGTGAACCATGAAGTGAAGCAATGTACCTCTTCCTGGTAGCTTTGGGATGTAGCTATTTCGGCATCAGGCACAGAAGATGCAGCTTGTGGAGATTTGGATTTGTCGTCCTCGTCAACATCAGTAAGGTTCAATGGCAATTCGTCACCCAAGTTAAAGATCCAGTGGAGGTTCTGGTACTGGTTTCTGCCTGGTGTTAGCAGCTACTATAGCTGCCACAGCTACTGAGTGAGCCATTGTCCATGTCTCCTCCCCTTGAGCACCTGCTTTGGCAAGCAAGTCCACTTGATCATTGAATTCATTGCAAGGGTCAGATCTGCAGTGAGCCTTTACATTGTGGATGTACACTTGAGGTGGTAACCAGCAGTAATATGCATGCCTTCAAAACAAATCTGGATACATTCCTGATTAGAAATAACATTCAGGAGTATCACTAGAAATCAATTGGTGTGTGGTATGGACAGCAATGTCTTCTACACTCTGTATTAACCTATGTAACCTATGTATGTAATTTGTGAGTGAACTGCTGTGTCAGGGTGTGTATATACATAAACAGATCCCTGTACTTGACAGGTGTACCATCAGAGGATGTAAAGTTGTTTTTCACCCAGAATGGTAAAAACTCAGTAAGGGATGAACAGACCCAATTGGAGTCTGCAGAAATAATGGCATCCTTGTCACCATGGGGCATGACCTCCAAAGCACAGACCACAGCTGCCAGTTTTGCATACTGTGAGGAGATAACAATGCTTTTTCTGGAAATGCACCTGAAATCACCTTCTTGATCTTGTATGAGCACTCCAAATCCTGCTACCTGCTCTCTGTCCACATAGGAGGTGGAGCTATCTGTAAAGATACGATACATGCTGGTATCTTCCAGAATTTCAGGTGTAGCTGGTAAAAATAGTCCTAGCTCAGGTAAGTCAGGAGGTTGAAGGGCACAGTCATGGGGCTTACCTGTGTAGAGTAGGCCATGGGCCAAGAGTGAGGGCATTTTAGCAGGCAGTACTTTGATATCCCTATCCTGCAAAAGCAAAGACCAATAGGTTAGTCTGGTGTTAGAGACAGAACCATCTTTTACTTTATCTGAAAGCAAAAAGTTAGTTGGGGTATGGCAAGTATGCAAGACAATGGGAGCATACCCAATAATGTAAAGAAATTGCTTGACAGCCCAAAAGTTTGCCAAGAGTGTCCTTTCACAGAAACTCTATTTCTTCTCTACTGGGGATAACATCTGAGATGCACAGGTGATGGGCCTGTGATACCCGTTGTACTTTTGTGCCAACACTGCAGACATGGCCACATCAGAGGTGGCAGTTTCCAAATGGAAGGGAAGGTTTGGGTTCGGATTGATCAATGCTGCGGCTGAGGCTAAGGCCTGCTTGAGCTGTGTAATAGCTTCAGTGTGAGTGCGGCCCCATGTCTATGGGACATCCTTTTTCAGAAGTTCATACTAGGGAGCAGCCTTCATGGCAAAATCAGGGATAAAGTCCCTGGAACAATTTACCATTCTTAAAAAGCATCTGAGTGTTGCCATGCTAGTAGGAAGTGGCAGATCTTGCAAGCCTAAATCTTCTTGACAGCTGGGCTTCTGCCTTGGTCTGTGATCTGTAGGCCAAGGAAAATGACCTCTTTTTCACACAGTTGTGCTTTAGAGGGGTTGCACTTGAGGCCTGCTGTCTTAAGGAGACACAATAATTCATCTAGAAGTGCCAAATGTTCTTATTTTGTGGTGGTTGCCAAGAGCAAGCCATCTACATACTGCAGGAGACACTGAGGTGTGGAGAACCCCTACAGAGTATACATCATATGGAGATGGAAAAGGGAGGGGCTATAATGGAAGCCCTGGGGAAGGCAGGTCCAGGTGTACTGGCACCCATCAAAGGTGAAGGCAAATTTAGATTGACTTACCTGTGCTAATGGAAGTGACCAAAACCAATTAGAGATGTCAAGAGCTGAGAACCATTTTTTGTCAGGGATCAGTAACTTGAGCACATCAGGAGCTGATGCCACTGTTGGGGCACAGCTGGGGTAACTTGATTAAGTTTCCTGTAATCAATTGTAAGCCTCCAAGCTCCATTTGGCTTTTTCACAGGCCAAATAGGCAAATTGACAGTGGAGACACAAGTCCCAATCACTCCTTGCTGTAGCAGTGATCAGAAGGTTTCCCTCAGTGATGGTAAGGCTTCAGCAGGGAATGGGTACTGCTTCTTCTTCACCGGGTTAGGTTCTGGAATCTCAGTAGTGGTATTCATCCTACCACAATCATACTTATTGGTAGCAAACACATCAAGGTGTTTTTGCAACAAAGGTGCCCGTTCAGAAAACAGGTCATGACTTTTGAACAAAGCCATGATGTCATACTCATTGTTGTTATGAGAGATGGCTGTCACCATGTGTGAATCTGGGATGGTGACAGCGTGACATTGTTCTTTGATCTGGAGAAGTAGCCTGTTGGCTAAGTCCACTACACAGCCATGCAGTGCAAGAAAATCAATTCCTAGTATGCTGGGGTGATGACGTAATACCATGAGGTTAAAGGCAAAATCAGTCCTGAAGTGGCCTACCACCACAGGCAAGGACACAGATCAGTAAGTGTGTAGTTGAGTACCATCTACACCCGGTGCACTGGTCTTCCAGCTGGTATACCAGTCAGACATGGCTGGGTTTTCATCATTGAGAATAGACACGGCTGCTCCGGTATCCAGAAGCATGTCCAGTTGGCGGCCCCTGACCGTAGCCTTCACACAAGGCTGTCTGTTCATGTCAACAAGCAAGTCACTCACAATCCAGAATGGGGCCTGTAATTGTCAATCCATGCAATTCTCAGAATCTTCATCATCATCCTGTTCCTGAAATCTGAGGCCTGCAGGATCCCATTGGGCCTCCTTGATGTCCTGCAAAGGATACAGATATTGTACCTGTGATGTCACAGGTGTGACAGCGGCCTGCTCAGTTGATTCCTCCCATGTCGTCACATCAGCCTGGCCAGTACCCAACACCATGAAGGGATCCTTTCCTTGGCTGCTCGGTTGTTCGGTAGCCAAGGGCAGGAATGGATTTTTGTTGCTGACCAGTGCAAGGGCAGCTACAGTATGCATAGATATGGCCTCTTTTCTGGCATGGGCCTCCTCCAGTTGTTTACAGAGGGTCTCGTTCTCGTCCTTAAGGGTCCAATAGCTGGGATCATTACAGTACTTGCCATCGGATTGGGCATTTGGAATTTTCCAATTGTTCCCGTCCCTGTTTTTGTTGTTTCTATAGTTCTGGTGCCCCCCTTGTATGACTACTTGTCATCACAAGGGGCCTCCTGCTTCTTGTTATTGCCTTCCACAGTGTAGTGTGTCAGTGGAGGGTGCACTGCAGCGACTAGGGCTGAGGCTACCTGGGCCATCAGGGTTTGGAGAGTGGTGGCCTTGTTTTTACTTGAAGCAAGGTTATGGAAGTAGATCTGAAAGGCATGCTCCTTCTTGGTGAGGATCTCAGCAAAGGTGTCGGTCTCCAGGTAAATGCTGAGTTCAACCTTTTCCCGAAGACCCGGAGTCATATTCCGGATGTAAAAATCCTTGTACTCAATTTGGTCCTTGTGTACAAGCTCACCCGCTAGGCTCTTTCCAGCCTCAGAGGTGAGCCACAACCATTGATGGTAAGCCGCCGGGCTTTCCTTTGCCCTCTGCTTAACTTTGTAGGCCAAGCAGGCTCCAATGATACCTGGGGCATTGGCAGCAAGGAGTGCCTGAGCAATATCATTGTAGGCAAGCATCTTGCAATTGCAGATGATGTCTGGGAGCTTGGCCCAGAGGGTAGGTTCGATGGTCTGTCGCAAGACTTGAACCTGGTACTCAGGTTGGAGAGGAAAGCTTCTCGCAGAGGGAGTGCACCTTCTCCAAATGACAACTGAGGTTATCGGTTGGACCCATCTGTCCAATGCTTTGAGCAATTTTCTGAATAGAATGAGTGACCTGACGGGGATTGGTCATATGGGTAATCGCGTTCAATTCCACGCAACCCATAGCACCATGGAGGGCAGCTTCCACCACCGTATCAGGGACTGCCTGGAATGCATGGTCCTGGGTTACAGTATCTTCAAACATGTGGTCAGTCCAGTCTTGGATGGTCCTGCAACCCTCCAGTGTAACCATATTAGTAAAGGCTTCTTGTATCATGTCGCACACTTCCGTATTGTCTTCCCTGGAGAGGGGAGCCAATGGAAGCACACAACTCGGAGGTGGTTGACCTCCCATGTCATGGGGACCAACATGTTTGTGTTCACAAGGCAACGTTGGGATGGCTGGTAAATGCCACCACCCTATGGGGTGTGGACTTGGATGTGAAGAGATGAGTCAGTTCTCCGTAGCTGGAGTCATCATCGCCGGATGACACAATGTCAATGAGCGTATACTGGAAACCATTCATGGCTTTAACATGGCCAGCGAGAACCTCTCACTGATAGTGCATTCTTGCCATCTTTGCTCTACACATCTTATAACAAACTTTTGCAGTATGCTGCTCAATACCCTTTTCTACCGCATGCTGCAACCCTAAGTATGCGGCACCCAATTCAACATTTTCCCTAAGCTCTTTGTCTAGCTCATGTGTCAACCTTTCATTCTCTTCCTTCAACTCAGCATTCTCCTCTCTCAAACCTTCATTCGTATCACTCAGAATATCATTCAAATAAGTTAACTGTTTCTTATCACATTTCAACCTTTCACAATCATCTCTCAACATGCAAGTTTCATGCTCAGAGTCTTGACCAGTGCAATGCAACAGTCTGTTATTGTGATCACAGAGACTGTGTCTCCTCTGCTAGTTTCTGTTCTCTTTTCTGTAACTCCGATGTCTGCAAGCCCATCTCTTTTTTTAGAGACGCATTTTGCAGTTCAAGTGAAGCACACTTCGCTGTGAGACTCTCAACAGCAGTATGTAGAGCCACAACCAAGAGACCTTTAAGGCTGTACTGCTTGGATTTGAGTTTGGACTCTAAGTATTTGTCTGAAATTAGCAGCAAGGGGTTTTCTGCAGACTTCGCATACAGCACAAAATCTGTCCATCCGTTATGGGATGTGAGGTAGTTCAAGACATCCAGTCTCAACTCTGTGCAAAGTTCAGGCATAACAAACAAGGGATAAACAAACAAACAAAGAAGCAGTCGGATAACTCGATGAAATTCTTGGCGCTGGTTACCCATACGGCTTTCCAGTGCCCCATGGGCAAATGGTGGTGCCAAGGTGGTTTGCTGTCACTCGCAGAGGGAGTGTATTAGGGTCTGAAGTGGAGTTGCCATGCCAGAGACCAGGACGGAGTTTGACCATCACAGAAACAACCACTGTAAGTACAAGTAGGTCCAAGTAGGCAAGAAAGGCACTACACTACTCGACATTCAAAATTAATTGAATGGAATCCTCCTTTGTACATTCCAACCTGCACACGGTCACCAAATGTAACTGGGTAAGAAAATGACCTTTCTCAGGTTCTTGTTGGAACTGAACAGAAGGAAGAAACAACAGACAAGTGGTGTCCAAGTAATAATTGTAATTTATTACTGGTAAATGAGAATAATACAGGCTTACAACCAACAGTGTAATAATCACTGGGAGAGTATCCAGTTTCCTTACCTATAGGTGCAGTCAAGCCTCTCTGAGAGAAAATACATGATACAAAAGGTCTTATACCCTGATAATTGCTATGGCAACTATAAAAGAAGATGCATAAAAAGTAAGTAATTGGCTAAAAACAGGTGGCCAGAGAGTAACCATCCCAACTAGCATGGGAAAGTTGCTTAGCTAGCAGAAGATAAAATATGAACAATAAGGCCTGTGATGCTTTCCAAGGTCACTTGCAGTTACAGTTTGCACAAATACTAAAGATACCACTGTTGCCTAACTAATGATTATACAATAAAAATGTACTAGAAAACATCTCCCAGTGGTACAATATATTGTGAAAATATAGTGAAGCGTAATATGCATTACAAAAGTATGGTAGAACTCAGATCCTGACACTTATATGACAAGTGTCTGTGCCCTAAGGCTAGCACATATGCCTACGTATGTATTGCTGTCTGTGAGGTGGGGGTACAGTCAGGGGTGCTGGTCCATGAATAACAATACCAAGCACGGTTAGAGGGAGTAGGCAGGGGGAGGAAATTATGAAGGAATAGGAGAGCGAAGGACAGGAAGAGAAGGGTCCAGGCAGGAGGCAGGGTCCAGGAAGGAAGCAGAGGTATGTAGGCTGTGGTTTGGGGGTGTGCTGCAGAGCTGGCATTCTGGTGTAGTGATGAGGGTGGCTGCCTGCAGTGAGGGAGGTCCAGGGTTTGGGGCTCAGTAGAGGTAAGACTTTCATGTGTTTTACATGTTTGGAACTTTGTTTTTTTTTTTTGGTGTTCTGATTTTTCCCCCTCCCAGAAATGCCCCCCTGGAGTTGAGAATAGTGATTTAGGAGGGTGCGGCGGGCAAAGTCCCTTGCGGAAGGGCTTCAGGCTGCCCCCCCACATAGATGTGTGTTTTATTAGCCTGGTCATTGTTGTTTGGCTTTGTACATCACCATTTTATGTTTAGGTGACGTACACTCACTATAATACTGATCATTGTTTTGGGATCACTATTATGATATGGAACCAGTTAGTGCAAAGCAATTCACATTCTCTATGCTAGTAGTAGTTTGCCACCCCCTTCCCACTATCTGCCGCATCCTGAAGAGGTTTTCTCACCTCAGCTGCTCCAGTCAGACAGTAATTGGCATTGTTAGATAACAGTACACTAAAGAAGACAAGATATCATCACCCGCCCAGACTGGCATCACATGAAATGAGAAGGGTGCACAGGATCATGAGGGAGGGTTGAGGTAAGTGACATGGGAAACCCCCCACATCAAGATAACATGCAAGTAGCCAGCCCATCAGCACAGTGGTAATGCTACCACTCATGATGCTGGCAACTTGGATTCAGGAATGAACCTGAATCATCAGAGGACCAGCCTGGTGGAGGAAGATCAAGCATCTTGGGGACTGCTCTCTTCCTCTGGAGTGGAAGGGCTGTGGCACCCATCACAGTCTGACACCTAGCTGGATGTAAAGAGGCCTGGACCACAAGACAAGGGCAGTAGGATTGGCAGACATAGATGTGCCATGCACAGGAGCACATGCAGTAATGTCATGATGTAATTGTACACCCATTCCTCTGGGGGACAGAAAATAGGAGGAAAAAGGCTGCTGTGTTGGAGGGGAGCACTGATCCTACACACCACATCCTCTGTTGGTTACTTCCTGCTCAGGACATGCAGCTGTTGGCCTTCACTTCCACCTGTGGTGAACTGGACTGAATGAGAGAGTTAGCCAGGGTGCAGAAGGCAACCCCACCTCAGGAAGCAAGTTGAGGGGGCCTGGCAATTGTGTGTGTCACAGGTGGATTGGGGTACCCCAGTGTCCCAAGCGGGAGAATCATGGCTGAACGAGATAAGGGTACTAATCGGGAGTCAGCCGAAGGGAACCCAGCCAGCAGTGTGAAAGAGTTTAAAAAAAGATAATATGCAAGTTAGCAAGCAAGATACATCATTGATGCAATTCTGTGTAAAGAGCCAGGTTACAGAGTACAGGCTGGAGGGCTATATTGTACAAGAGCCCGGTTTTCACACGGCATGTTTTGCAGATTCTGCCCCATTCAAAATGTCTGCAACTTTATATCCACCAATTTTTCCCTATTTTCAAAGGGGGCCAATGTGTGACAATACCTTTCAACTGTTCATACGGTATTGGAGGAGAGGGACTGAAACTTAAAAAATAATGGGGAGTGTGGGGTTAGGGTACGGGGAACATCAAATGCTGTCCACTCCTGGCATAGTGCCAAGAGCTGACTTTTGAAAACTTTAATTTTGCCATTTGCTCTAGGACACTGGAAAAGAGGGAGGCCAATGGGGAAAACCATTTAAAACTTTTTTTGTCAGTACATGGGCCAAATACCAAATTCCAGGAATAGTGAGCATTTTAGGAACTCTTCGCAAACATTTAGGAAGCCTGTTATTTATGGGTAACCCCCCTCTGGGAGTCTACCTGGTTTCCCCTTGAGTTTTCCTGTTCCCCATACTGCTTCATGCCCCAATTCCCTCTGGTTCAGCCCTGCAATTAATTTCAGCCCCATTTGGCTTTGATCCTCATTCATGATACTACACTGTTTGCTTAACTCTACGGTGCATATGGGGATCGCGTATGCGCAGGTTGCACCCTTAATCTTACCAACCACCGGTTTCACAGTAGAGCGGAAGGGCATCCAGTAGTCCTGGTGCCTCTATAAAGCTAATAGGGGGCCGGTGACTAGGGGAAATAGAACAACACCTGACCACAATAACCAAAATGGGTAATGCAAAAGTGTGAGGAAGAATGATTTATTCTGGAAGGGGTATATTAACTGTACTAGCAGGGAGTAACAATGTGTTAGAGGCTGCCTGGATACCTGTGGCTTTGGTGGCAGAGGGGCTGCCCAAGGCTCTGCCCATTGTAACTCTGTTTAGTGTAGTCTCCCCAGGGTAAGGGGGATGAGGGCCTGGGCTCCCACCAAGATTCCCAAGGTTTAGAAACACCAGCCCAGATATGTGCCCATAGCTTTTGATTCATATCACAAGCTAAGAATGTTTTCAAGGGTTAAGCCCACCCCCAATAGTGAGGACAATTTGGAGGAGTGGATGGATTGTGCCATCCTACTTGTACAAGACTGGCAGTGCTCTGAAATTGAAAAACAGAAGCATCTGGTAGACAGCCTCTGTGGGCCTGCTCTGGAAGTAATTCATTCTGACTTTACTTTGTATCCTGCATTCTCCTGAGCATATGTGTTTGTGCTTTTAAATTCGGCGAGTTGTGCCGTGGCTCCTCTCTGCTAATTGTCAGCCTGTTGGTGTGTTACATTTCCCCGGGGCACCCAATTGACTTTCGGTCCATCAAGACAGATCGAGAGGAGGGGCAGTTACCATATAAAAGACACTCGCTCCCACAGCGTGAGCGCGGTAGCGCAAGCGCCACTCGGCATCGAAAATCCAGGAACGCTTGTTGTATTTTAATTTCTATTTTAGTATGTGGTAACATGTTCAGATTATACTTGGAAAAGTTTAGAATTTAGAGGACTTTGAACTGTACTGATTGGAAGAAACGAAGACATTCCCAAGACTGAACAATCTGGTTCCAGGACTTTTAAACATTCTTATTTTTTTTTCCTGTGTGTATGTTTTAGGGAAAATTCAAGTATCTTTTTAATATTTAGGAAAAGGCTGCAAGCTTTGGACATAATAGAAAATTACTGTTTGTTTATTTGAAATTTGTTTATTTCTTTTGCTTTTTTAAAACAGAATGTGGCGTCAGACTGAAGAAGTAAAGCTTGTAATAAAAGAAATATCATGTTTACCAGAAGTGGTAGGGAATTGAAGGTTGTAAAATCAAATAAGAGGGTTATGACTATGGACGCTAGGAAGGAGATGCACGGCAAATGCAGGACAAATGGCTTCATTTATACGCAAGGGTTGTCCCCCATTGCCATTGCAACCTCTATAGCATCTTCTACCCCAAAGGTTTATGGTAACTTTAGTTACTCTCCTCATAGGATTAGTGCCTATAGTAGCCCATCTAAACCTTTACCTCCCATGGTAAATAAAGGGAAAGATAAATTTATTCCATTATCTAAAGAAGTGTCATCTCCTACATTAATAACATCTCAGTTTAAGGCTAATTCTGTTTTACAGAACACTTCAACATCAGTTTCTCCTATGGTGAATATTTTATCAGATGATCCTCATATGTGTAGTAGATTGTATAAACTGAACATCAGTAAAAACACCTATGACAGCTATGCTGTAAAGGAAAATAATGATTATTTGCTGCCCTATGGAGTCATTGAGGAATTTAAGGACTCTGCTAGTAAAATAGAGGAAATTAACAAATTAAAGCAGTCTTTCTATGAACCAAAAATAAAAAAAAAAAAAAAATCACTGATTTTTTCTCAACTCATGTAACTTCCTACAAAATTAACGAACTGTCATCACACTCTCCGATTGGAAACAAAAGTCTAGATATTACTCTTTACCCTTGAATTATGATTTGACACAGTTCAAGTCTCCACCTAAGTCGGAAGGCCTTGAGCTTTCCCTACACCCAACAGGGTTGAATTTTTTCAGCCCTCTCAAATCTTACGATATGTTAGATTCTCCTCCTTCTAAATGAGAAAAGGCTTCCCTGTTGGATGGTTCACCTAATCAAGTATTTAATAGGCTTGATGGGGAAGTTGAAAATATAGATCTTGATCAAGATATTATATTAGCCTGCCCAGATATCATCTCTAAATATATGATCAAGGCTTTAGCACATCCTGTTATGGCTAATATTGTATTACTAGAAGCCATTAAAGAGCATAAGTGCTATATAGAGAACCTTTCTGGCATACTTACAAAAAAAATTTCCCATCTCTCTCTTAAAATGGATAAATTGGTGAGAGGAGAAGAGAGGGGAACAGCTGAACAAAGACCTTCCTTCTCTTCAATTAAAATGCTTTCTCCACCAAATAAAAGCAAAAAAAAAGTGTATGGCAAAAACAAAAATTAAAAAAGAAAATCAGGCAACGTAAAAATTAAAAGGAAAACAAAAATTAAACAGGATATTTTGTCCAAACATTTAACAAATGATAACCCTATGACAGCTCAGAATTCCAAATTTAAAAAAGAACTAGGGAAGAGTAAGGAGCAGGACCTTGTTTTATCAAACCATGTTAAAGAGTGTCTTGAGAAATCTAAAAAAGAGGAGGGAAATATTCCCTCTGAAATAACATCTATGATTCTCTCTAAAGAAAAAAAAAATAAATCTAGAAAACGATCAACTTAAGTCCTTGAATTCTTCTGTACCTTCTAAAAGCAAAATGGCTAACCACTTCTTGGAGATGACATCAGAGGCTAATTTAATTCATCTTCCTCATATGGAACAATTTATTTTTTCAGGGAAAGAGGTGGTTTTTAAATTTGAACACATCTTTTTAAAGCCTTATGAAACTGAAGCTTCACTGTATAATTTGATCTTGCATATCTTTTCATCTGAATTGGAATTGGATATTGCAATTGAGGACTTAAAACTGGTTTATAGGGACTTTTCAGTTCTTAATGTCGCAGTTTATGTCCTCTTATCTAATATGGACATTGCTAAAGTTATATGGGCTGAACAATATCCAATTAATAATTTGGAGTTATTGATTTTATCCCTGGTAAATTGGTCCACTATTTGGAAGTTTGCTTATGGTTCTTTACCAACTACTAAATATTCTAAGGAAAATATTACTTCCACTTTATCTTTGCTTAATTGGAATTTTGATAAGGATTATTTTTGCAGGAGAGTGTCAATATTTGGGATTCAAAAATTCAAAGGGGAAAGCACTGACAGATTGTCATCTTATATACATTCATTGCTTACTCTAAGTTTGGATTGTGATATTTGTTTGCAGGATATAGGTTTGGTTAGTAGGATATTTACAGACTCATTAGATACACAGATAGATATAGATTTAAAGTCTGAAGACACCTATAACCACCTCATGTCAAACAAACATAAATTAGATAAGCACAATATCTATTTGGTAGATTTTAAGAACATGGAAACTCAAGATACCGAGTATGAAAGAAAAATAGTCAATAACTGACTATTAGTGCCAAGGGAAATTTCATCTCCTAATGAGGATGATGACTTATAATCAACCTGCTGAGTTACATAATTTAATTTCATGGAATATTGCAGGTTTAAAAACTAAAATTGCTGACTCCAGCTGGGTGGAGTATGTCTCTGTGTTTGATCTTTTATTATTTCAAGAGACATGGGCTACTTCAAAAACATACTGTATTAATGGCTTTATACTTTGTGAAACTTTAGCTATTAAGGAAAAAAATATGGGCGACCAAGTAGGGATTTAGCTACATATATTAAAATTAGAGATGCTTTGTGTGTCATGGGCTACATTTCATCAAAGAAAGAAATACAACATACTGTTATAAGATGGGATAATCTGAACTGTTTGATCACCAATGTGTACTTTCCCCCAAATTTCCACCTCTTGGAGACAAATGATCCTTGGATGCAGTTGTCTACAGATATTGATTCTCTTTATTTAAAACACCAAATAGACATTATTATAATTGGTAGAGATTTAAATGCCAGAATAGCTGAATATGATAATTTGGATATATTACAGTCTCAGTTATATATGGGAGACCTGGAACCAAGAGTCTCATCAGATAAAGTTGTTAATGGGGCAGGTCTCAAATTGATGGATTTCATAAATAACAATACCTATCTGATTCTGAATAGGAGAGGGGAAAGTGAGCAGCCTGGAGCATTCACTTATATCTCTTCAAATGGGAGGAGTACTATAGATTATTTAATGATCTCTCCAGAATCTTATAATCATTTTTATGGCCTTAAAGTGATAATGATGTCAGAAAGTGATCATGAGGCCTTACTAGTTAAGGTGGAGACCATGAAGTGTAACATTTTGACTAGTTCAAGTATCACTCCCCTCTCTTCACTCTCTAGTAGAGGAAAATTTAAATTAAACTTGAATTTTAAAAATATGGACAAAGTAGTAGATATAATATATTCCACTAGTACAACTCTATTATGTTCTATGCTGCATGATAATAGTTCACCCCAAAAAAATCAATGAATGTCTGGAGGAATGTTATTTTAACATCAAATCTGTATTATATAATTACAAAAATGTATTTTCCAAACCGTCCATCTGGTTTGATTATCAATGCCTCGAAGAAAAGAAAAGATTGGAAACCATGATTAAAAAAGTTTCTAAAAATCCAACTAGATCTTTTGTTTCTAATCTCAATAGAGCTAGGAAGCAATATCAAAGATTTTTGAAAAATAAGAAGCATGAGTTTGTTCAGAAACAATGGGCAGTAATGTTAGAAATCATACAAAATAATGATATCAAGGCATTTTGGTTATTGGTTGCTAAAGGTGTTAAACATTATGAACCATCTCTTACAATATTGATTCCTAAAGAAACTTGGGTTGTTTACTTTTCAGAATTATTAAACAGGGATTTGGACCCAGAGGCCTATTTTAAAACACCAGAATGGATGACGGGAGATTTTTACCATCCATTGGAATTTACTTATGCGGAAGTCAAACATTCGATTTCCAACTTGGCCATTCATAAGGTGCCAGGTCCTGATTCCATTCTGGGTGAAATATATAAACAAAATCTTAACTTCTGGGTTCCATTCTTTGTAAATTTTTTTAACATATGTCTCCGAGAAAAATATGTTACCTATTCTTGGCGTAAAAATATAATCATTCCAATTCACAAAAAAGGTTCATTACAAAATCCAAATAACTATTGGCCAATAAGCCTTATTGATATCAGTAGTAAAATTTTTGCAAGAATTCTATTAAGTAGATTACAAAATTGGGTTAACCAATCCTGTCCCCTTTCAGAATTTCAAGCAGGTTTTCGGGCGGGCTGTTCAACATTGGATCATATCTTTGTTCTATCCCATTTAATTGAAAAGTATAGATTTTATAGGAAAATGCATTTGTATGCATTGTTTATCAATTTTACTGGAGCATTTGACTCCGTAAACAGAGAAACACTCTGGAATATCTTATTAAATCACAGTATTCCTATCAGCATATTAACTCCAATTTTCTTATTACTGTATATTCGAAAACTTGTACTGCAATTGGATGTGACACTTTAGGCAACATTACAGAATACTTTAAAATGAATTAAGGGGTTAAGCAGGGGTGTTTATTGGCCCCACTCCTGTTTAATCTCTATATCGATTCGCTGCTTTGATTTGAGGATTTACCTTCATTGGATTCACCTAAGATTTGTAATCACCAAATTCATATTTTGGCCTACACTGATGATTTGGTGTTATTTGCCCTATCTCAAAAAGGGTTACAAATCAAAATAGACCAATTAAGAAATAAATGTGGAAATTTAAAGTTGAGAATTAACACAGAAAAAAATTAAATTAATGGTAATAGGTTCTAAAATAACACCAAAACTTTAGCTAAACAAAAAACAAATTGAAATAGTCAAATCATACTGCTATTTAGGTGTCAAATTCTCTTCAAATGGTTTGTGGAATTCACATCACAATATTCAAATTAATAAAGCAAAGCTTGTAGCCAAGGCTCTTCTCAGTTTTAATTATAAATACGGTGGAATGTCAATAATTCAGGCAATTAAAGCGGGAGAATCAAAGATTGCTCCAGTTCTGTTGTATAGTGCTGAAATTTGGGGTACAAAGAATAACCCAAAGCTTGAACACCCTTCATCTTATTATTATAAAGCATTATTACAACTCCCACAGTCTACAGCCAATGTATTAGAGTTGAATTAGGTACAATTCCGCTTGCGGAATTTGTCGTTTATAGACTTCTCTCATTTTGGCTTAGAATTTTGGGTAAACATAATAATGGGATATTACAGTCTTGCTTGAAAGAAAAACAGTCATGGTATACTCTGGGTTTTAATTCTCCATGGCTAAAAGCCTTAATTATTAATTTACAAAAATTAAATTGTACACATCTCTGGAAGGATCACTTAGCCTGTATCCTAATATCTTCCACTTATAAAAACAAGATTAATAAGAAAATGTTTGAGACCACATTTAGTGATCAATTACAAATGGTTAGACTTCAAAAGCAAGCCAGTTGGCTTGTCAAAAATAAAATAGACTCATCAATAGAACAATACAATACTTACATTTGCCTATAGCGCCAAACATCAGAAGGGTGATAACCCAGGTTAGATTTGGAATTATTAATTCCAGATTTACATACTATAACCGTTTCTCTATAATAACAAACCATAGTAAAGTAGAATGTTCTTGTAACAGAGGGTTCAACGAAACTCTTTCTCATATAATTTTATAGTGCCCTTTGTACATTACAAGAAGAAACTCGATTTTATTGGGATTTTTACAAATATACTCAAGTCTGGATTATGATCCCATATTTATTTTACTTCATCCTGGAACTGTGTATGATGCAACACTCTGTTTTAAATTTTTTTCAGCTGTTATTAATATAAAGAAAAAGATGTATTGGACTAAGTTATACTATAAATGAATGTTGATGAATTTATAGCTGGTTGTAATGTGTTTGATGTATATTGCATTTTATTATGTAATGTCCAAAGTTTTAACCGTGTTTTGGAAGAACAATAAATGATTGATTGATTGATTGATTGATTGAATTCATTCTTTGTGAGCCTTGGACCTTGATGACCCAGCCCAGGTATACCTGACTGTCCTTGAAAGTGTTTTTGGCAGCCCTGAATCTGGTGATAACCTTATGTGGAAATTTAAAACCACCCACCAATGGGAGGAGGAGCCCTTGTCAGCTTTCTTAACTAAGGTAAATAGGGCATTACCATAGGTATTTAGGAAAGGGGGGGTGGCAGAGCAGGATCTGAACTGGGTGAGGTTAGAACATGTGATAAAAGTTGCTAACCACTCTACCCTGCTCGTATTACAGCTCTGCTTAGCTGATAGGAAGAGTAACCCCCCCTCAGTACTGGGTTCTTGTGCAAAAGATTAGGGAAGCAGAGGAGGAGAAAGGACAATGGGGAGGGAAGAGGGCCTCAATGGCCACTACTCAGCTGGGGAAAGAGATGCCCTCTAGAGAAATGCACAAGTTGAGGACTTTGATAAAGGAATGTAAGGATGTAGTCACCTTGGTTAAGATTGTAGTGAATCCAGGGATAGCTGAACCCAAACAGGTAAGTGGGTGGCCCTCAGTGTAGCTTCCACCATGTTTGTCCCTTGGTTTACACTGCAGGCACCCTCTCTGGAGGTTGGGATGAAGGCACAGATGGATGAGTTAGCTCACAGGATGGCTGAGTTAGACAGGATGGGAATGCCTAGTTAAGCACAGAGAAATGATGAGGTTGTTGAATGGAGTCCAGCAGTGACAAGTGCCCCCTGTGGGGTCCCAGGAACCCACCCCATGACATCAGCAAGGCACCCCAGAGGGAACTCTTTGTATGCTATAAGTGTGGTGGTGAGGGCCATAGCCAAAAGAGGTGTAGAGTACGGATAAACTGTGGCACTGGCAGAGATATGCCACATGGAAATTCCAGTCAGAACCAGGGAAACTAGAGGGGGCATGTAAAGAAGTGCACCTGGGCCCCTGGCAGGTCCAGCTCCATGGCTAATGGAAGAGCCTCCACAGCCAAGACCACTACATCTGTCCCCATTAACCTGGATCAGCTGGTGGGTCAACAGAAACCACAGTCACCATCAATGAGATCGCTGCCTGAGCTGTCCTGGATAGTGGTTCGTAAGTCATTATCATTTTCAAGTCATAGTACAACCAGCACCTGTCCAATGTTGAACTATAAGTGCTTGAGGGTTTACATGTGTGGGGACTCAGTGAGAAGGCATACGCCTGTCTGGGATATGTAAAGGTGTGGCTGGCATTTCCAACAAAAGTAGCTGGCATATGGAATGCAGTGGAGAGCATGGCTTTGATTTGCACTGACTCTGGCATACATTTTGGAGTGCCTGTGTTAGTGGGCACGGATGCCCATAGGTTTGGATGACTAGCCCAGTTGTGACAAGCCCTAGAGGCCAAGGGAAAAGGCAGTGAACTCCCTATTCACCCCTTGATTAAGGAGGCTTACATGAAGAGAGGACAACCCTCTGAGAAAGAGTCAGGTGACTCTGTTGGCATAGTGTAGATGCAAGATGGGGAGGAGACTGTGCTACTACCTAACAAGGAATGTAACATTGCCAGGGTAGTGAGGCTAAAAAAGGATGTGACAAATCAGTGGTTAATGTTGGATGCCTTGGAGGAGCATGGATTACCCATGGGACTGTTAGTAAAACACAGTGTTTTGCCTGCCAGAACATATGGTAAATGATATGGTAAAATTGTATTCATATACAATATGAACAGGATTCCATTGATTAATAAAACTCATTTACAAAGAGGTCCATAAGACATAAATGATAGTTCCACATATAAAGTAAAAAAAAGTATAGCAATATACTACACATATAAGTTATAAACTGAAAATCAATATTAAATACAATTCAAGTTGCATTTTGCATACTTAAAGTTAAACTCTTGTACCTCCTCCTAAAAGGGAAGGCATCTACAATAAATGCACATAATAAATCTCGCTTTCACTTTATCCTAAATTAATAATCACTGGAGATACTTATTTTAAATACTTGAGAGAGCAACAATATGCATAACTAATGTGCAAAAATCTTGAAGTACATAGCTTTAGATAATAATGTATATAGCATGTTCTTAGCTCATGTACTAACTTTAAAAACCATGCCTATGTTAGAAGGGTTATGGTACAAGTAAAGAATGTCTCCGACTGGGAGGTGGTGGTGAGGAAGGGGATCGACTTTAGCCAGAGTTTATTGCGCTGATACAGCAGTGCAACCCACTGCAGTGAGAGATGGCACCCCCAAGAGACTTGATACTGGACTGTTTGATTTAAGTGATTCCCCAATCATGGAGGAATGCAAAGAGAGGATGAGGGGGGAAATGGCTGCCAGAACGGAGGTGTTTTTCCTGTATGAATGGGATGTAGGATGTGTGAGTAGAAAGCAGCATCACATACATCACAACAGCGAGAGGTCCTTTCAAGAGTCCGTCTTTTGGATGAGATGTTAAACTGAGGACCCATCTGCCTGTTCTGGTGGTAGTTCATGTGGATATTAAAGATCCTATGGCACTTCTCAAAAAAAAGAGTAGTGGAATTGCTTATTGCAAGAAACAAAAACATCAGTACATACATCACAAAACAAATCAAAAAGTAAATGAAAGAAAGAAAAAGCATTCCCAGAAAAAGAAAAAACAAAGAGACTACAATTCTGAATGAAACATCAGAAATACAAAACTGACATGTCTTCATCTATCAGTGTCTCTTGAAGTTTCAAATCCAATAAACGTGTTTCCAATATTCGTGGAACTGATGACCTGGCAAAATGCCCAATTCAAAGGTTTTCTGGGTCAGCAAAGCTGATTCAATATGGTTAAGTACAACTGAAGGCAAGGTACAAGTATGCTGTAAGGAAAACAGACATTGTGCCTGCCACATATAGAACTTAATGCAGGCAAAAATTACATTCAGTGTACTAGGACAATACTGTGAAAAGAAAGCTGAATAATTCCCAAGTACCAAGCACTCATAAGAAACATGTCCAGAGCCGCCCCATCCCTACTTAGTGAGCAAAACAGACCAAACAAGCTTGGCATAATGACAGGAAAGAAAAAAGTGTTCCACGGTTTCCTCCAACACTATACATTCAATATGAACACATTGTCTTTCAGTCACAGCTTTATGTTTTAGATTTCCTTTGACTCCCAATCTCCCGTAACAGCTAAGCCAAGTGACATCCCACATTTTTGCGGGAATACATTTATCATTGAAAACCCGTAGGGCCAAATGAGTTTTCGAGGGGAAACATCTCGGAAAATCAACCATAACTAAAAAATGCCTAGTCATTATCTCGATATACGAGGCTTTTCAGGAAAGCCAGTAAACCACAGGTTGAGCAAGTTTCCATGTTTGTAATTTAGCTGCTACAGAATAAATAAACAAAGGGGCACCCAAAGTTGACTTAATAATAGGAGCCTCAGTAGACCACCTGGTCAAAAAATCCTGGATCAAAAAAATGTCCAAGAGTCCCATGGATGCGACTTATATTGTGCAGGCTCCTTAAAAGAAGATTTAATGAAAAAGAAAAAGAAAAAACTAAAGGATTAATCATGCTAAGACCCCCTGCAGTAATCTGCAAATAAGTAAAATCACACTTAACAGGGTTCAACCGACTTCCCCAAAGCATTTGGAAAAAAATGCTATATAAATGAGTATCATATTGTTTAGGCAATGGAAATACAGAACTAAAATACAAAAACATAGGAAGAAGAAATTTCTTAATAACCATAATGCGCTTTTGTTTTGAAAAAGTCCAGGATTTCCATAATTGAACGTTCACCCAGTTCAATACACGGTTTCCAGTTAAGGTCAGCCAGATCCCCAGTACCAAAAAAACACCCCAATATTTTTATAGGGCCAAGAGTGATAGGTATCTGCCCAATGGAGGAATCAAAAGGCCCCTCCCCCAAGAAAAGCCTTGCACTCTTCTCATAGTTTACTGTAGTCCCAGAAATAGAGCTGAACTGAGCCAAGGTATCCAGAGCAATAAGGCCAGAAGCCTTATTACGTAACATGAGGCACATATCATCAGCATAACAGCCAAAACCTGAGTAGGAACCTCTATTGCAGGAGTGAGACCCAATATATTTTGATGATGAAGGAGTTCCCAAATTAAGGGGTTCAATACGAAAGTATACAGCAAAAAGCTAACAGGGCACCCCTGACGTACTCCCCTACAAAATTTTATGCCAGCCCCCATTAGGCCATTAACCAAAAGAAAATTCCTGGCTCCATCATATAAAAGGTGAACCCAAGCTCTGAGTTTCAGGGAAAATCCATAGTGATGAAGAACTTGAAACAAAAAATCATCGGAGACCTTATCGAAAGATTTTTTTTTTTCCATTAACATTTTATTTATTTTAAGCAGAGATTAATCCAAGGAGAACAAATGATAAGTAAACATACATCCAGATTATAAGGTTCTCATTACAGACAAAGTGAATGTTACTCTGCCAAAACTCCTCCCAAAAGAACCTACAAAACAAAAAAACAATACTCCCTGAAAACATCCTGCCCCCCCTCCCGGTCTTTACTTTCTACTCCGACCAAGGCACTAGGAAATAAATTATAACAAAATAAAGAAAGAAACTGGGTGAGATCAAAATTAGCCTAGATAACAAGCATAAAACAAGGACCAAATCCTGTCAAAAAGGGGCAATTGATTATGCAGGGTAGCTATCATTCTCTCAGTTCTTAAGAAAGCCAGAAGCTCTGCTAGCCATTCGGAATAAGAAAGACGCATCTTATCCTTCCAATGGCGAAGGACTAACTTTTTGACTATAACAGAAATCAAGGCCATGTAATATTTCCTATTCCTGAACGGGAAAGCCGTCATGTCCCCCAACAGACAGACTTCAGGTCTAAACATCTCATCCAGGCCTAATAGGGGATCTAATTTATTTTTAATCTCCTGCCATAGTGGAGCAACTTTGGGACATTCCCAAAAATATGTAAGAGGTTCCTGCATCACCCTGACGTCTAAAACATTTGGGATCCCTTAGCAGCTCCAATCCTTTAACTTGGGGAATAATAAATATTGTGCAATACCTTAAATTGTATGAGCCTCAATTGATCATGTCGAATATACTTGTGGCATGCATGCCATATCCCGACCAGTCTAGAACAATATTAGGGAATACATCGGCCCAATAAGAACATGGGGCAAAGTTTACTGGGTATGCCCAATGAAATAAGACAGAATAAATCTTGGAGATCGTATGAGGAATTCCTATCAATGGGCGTATATTAGACAAGAACAAGATCTGGGAAGACTGTTCAACCCTCCCTCCAAGCTTCTGAAGCAATACATGCCTAAGCTGATAGACCTTGAAAATATCCTTAGAGGTTAAATTAAATCTATTTATCATTGTGAGAGCAGGAATTAAATCACCTTCCACACTAAAAAAATCCTTGAGGGAGCAGTCCACCGGTATTTTCAACCACCCTGATTTAATGGTATTATTATCGATCAAAAACCGTGGGTTCCCCCATACCGGTTGTTCCCAATCTTTGATATGCTTGTATTTGAGAAACCCACAAAGCTGATTATGGGCTCTCACCGCCAGCCCTATAGGAGATCTTTTCAACAAGGAGGGAAGTGTTTTGGGTGTCAGATAAAAAAGGGCTACGGGATTGATAGCACATTTCTTAATAAGAGCCATTTCAATTTTCACCCACAAGGAACATAATCAGATGTGGACAAGGAGTCCTCATCTAAAGCCCACCTTCCATACTTACTCAATTGGACGAACCAGAAATAGAGACCAAAATGGGTAGTCTTAGTCCACCAACTGATTTAGGAGCCGCTAGTTTATGGTAGGCCATTCTGGACTTTTTATGATTCCAAACAAAATCAGCAATCATGACATGGAGTTTTTTAAACCAGGACGTAGGAAGGAAAATATCTAACCTACTCAACGGGTAAAAGAGTCTCAGAAATATGTTCATTTTTATTATATTTATCCTCCCCCAAAGAGATAACGGGAGTTTAACCCACCTTTTGAGGTCTAGGTCAATAGTATGAACCAGGGAGTCTAAATTTAACTGGCGCGTACGAGTAACACTCTTTGTCAAGAGAAGACCCAAATATTTAAGACGTTCAGGGCTCCACTCCAACCCTAATTCCGTTATTTCCCATTTGAATATCCTGTTATTAAGGGGATAAACCACTGTTTTGTCCTGATTAAGCTTATAATTTGCTACCAAACTAAAATGGTTAATTAGGTTTAACAGGCTTGGAATAGATCTGGCCGGCCTTGAAACGTATACCAGAAGGTCATCTGCGTATGCAGTGACTTTGATTGGTAGTCCCAGTATCTTAATCCCCTCTATCTCATTAGCCTGAACCATTTTCCTGATCAACGGCTCCAAATATAAATTAAATAACAAGGGGGATAAAGGACATCCCTGCCTTGTACCAACATAAAGCTAAAACGGAGAGGAGATAGCTCCATTACAAGTGACCCTGGTGGAAGGATTAGAATAGAGCGCCTTAAGCCAATCCACAAATATATCCGGGAAACCAAACCTTTTCATAGTCTCAAACAGGAAACCCCAATAAACCATATCAAAGGCCTTCTCGTCCAAGGAGACCAAAGCCATCGGAGATTGGTCTCCTCAAACCAGGCGATATGTCCCTGAAATGGTCAACCAAGGACCTGCCCTTCATAAACCCACCTGCTCGCTACCTATTAATTTAGGTAATATTCTGTTAATACGATCCGCTAGTAATTTGGCTAGTATTTTTAAATCACAGTTCAGCAATGAAATAGGCCTATAACTAGCGGATCAGTAACAGGTCTATTGGGTTTAAGGATTAGGACTATAAGCGCCTCAAAGTAGTCTATCTGTCTTCTGCCCAGAGAGAACGTATCGAAATAACCTGAGAAGGAAAGGAGCTAGCTGGGAAGAAAACTTCTTATAAAAATTGGATGAGAACCCGTCAGAACCCGGTGTTTTATCTGAGGATAAATTCCTAATAGCAAGTTCTATTTCATCTTGAGTTATATCAGCAATGAGAAAATTCCTGTCAGCCTCATCCAGTACAGGAAGGTCTAGGCCTTCCAGAAAGGACAAAATCTTAAGGTTGGTGGGCGGGGTCTCCATCTTTTTATACAGATTCGTGAAATATTGACGGAAAATCTGAGCCATTTCATCCAGAGCAGTCTTGACACAACCATCCTCTTTTGATAGTATTCCTTCAATCAAACGAGAGGATTCGAATTGTGTGATACGCCTAGCCAATAATTTCCCGGACTTTTCCCCTTGGGCAACATAATTGGCTCTAGTTTTGATTAATGCTAATTCTGTCTGTTCCCCCAATAACCTAAGATAGGCATCCTTCACCTTAATTAATTCCTCAATGTCCTCGTCCCGTGCATAAGTTGAGATGCTAGATTCCAATGCTTTAATCACGTGCTAATAACTCGGTCATAGTATTTTCCTTTTCCTTTTCCTTCTAACCGCTATAGTAATTAGGACCCCTTAAATAGGCCTTGAGTGCTCCCAAAATATCGGACCGGACATTGTCGTCAGATTATTTAAGGTAAATTAGTCAATCTGTTCGGATATAAATTTGGTCAATTTAGGTATCCTTAGAATCTGATTATTTACTTTCCACCTATTCCCTTTCTTCATAAGGGATGGAAAGGAAATAGTTGCAGCTACTGCTGAATGATCGGAAATAGGACCGGGTATAATGTTCGAACCCAACACTCCCCCAAGAAGAGACCGGGAAAGAAATATATAATCTAACAAAGATAAGGTCCCATGAACGGGGGAAGTGAAAGTGTACTCCCTGGATTCCGGGTGGAGAACCCTCCAGATATCAGCTAATCCCAATTGATCGAGCAAATCTTTCATTGCTCGGGAGGCAGGAGTGTAATATACATGTGGCCTAGCGGATCTATCCATCAAGGGATCCAGAATTAAATTGAAGTCTCCACCCAGAACCATCAGGAGATGGTTAAAAGGCAGAAGAGCCTTTAATAGGTCCATAAAAAAGTCCTGAGTATCCACGTTGGAGCCATATATCGAACCCAACAGGATTTCAGTATTTTGCAACTTCCCCTTTACTAATACATATCTGCCTTCAGGATCTTGGATCACTTGTATAGGGCTGAACGGGATTGACCTATGTATTAATAACATAACCCCTCGACTCTGTGTATTGCCCTGAGATGCAAAGACCTCTCCAATTTGTAACCTCTTCATGGCACCCGCCTCCAGCTGCATTAGGTGCGTTTCTTGCAGAAACACAATTTTAGCCTTAACAGCTTCTATATGTTTCAGTATCTTATACTGCTTCTTCTTAAGCCGTGCCCCCTTGACATTCCATGTCAGAAAATTGACAAATATATCAGTCCCCATTCAGACCTATAAAAACCAAACTAGAGCGGAAATTCCTTGTTGCCTTGAAAACGGAAAAGCTAATATGACCAAACGCCCGGTACTCCAGTACCCATAGTGCCTCAAAAATAAAAATAAAAATAAAAATCCCCACGAACCCCAAATAACATAGTCCTATATTCCCCAAAAATCATAAAATCCCCCCCACCCCAGCCCCCGAACATTCCACATTTTCATGGTCCATGATAACAGGACACACAACTCATTCCCCTATATCCCACCCCGCCACTCCCGACCCGATATAGACAACCAGCCCCAAACACTAAGGGTACAGCCACAATATATCAGTACAAACAGATTGGCTATACAAGCATCAACCCCAAATTCCAAAACTTAAACGTTCCCCCTCAACCCCATACATATATTAACAAAAAAGAGAAAAGGCCGGGGGAGCAGTTATTTAAACACTGAATGTTAGTTCTACGGCCTAAACAATGTTATAGCATAACAGCATATATGGCCAGCATCAAAACACATATCCTTCAAGAAAAGACCCCCAGAAAACAACCTTCATTGAAAATGTCCAGAGCTAATTAACTAAGAGACTGTTTGTTTTCCCAGCAAAATTGTAATATGCAGCACGCTGGCACTTCCTCATGGCCAGTACATTTCTTAAATGAAAGACCCCAATGTCCCGACCTAAAAAATAAAGATTAGAGGGGTTGAAAACCTAATCCAGTGACAGCCAGCCTGAGTTAAGTTGAAGTGCATTGTCATCCGCCCTACAGTGCCATAAAAGGGCATAACGAAAAACGTCCAGGGTGGGTAACCCTCAAAAAACCAACATTCCAGAAAACATATATGCATACTAGGGTATATTGCAATAGAAATTAAACATCTAGTCCCAAGAGTATAATTCACAGTCTCCTAGGAGTTGATCCCAGAAAGTCCTTCATCGCCTCTGTAAATTCAAGGCACCTTGAACAATGCAGGGAAGGCCGCTTGCAATGCCTCAGTCGCCAGGTCCAGGGATTCAAATGATTTCCATTTGTCACGAATGTTGACCTGAAGTTTCGCAGGGTAGATCATTCGAAATTTAATCTCGGCAGCTATCAATTTCTTGACCAGAGGATGAAAGGCTGATCTTCTCTGTCTCACAGAAAACAGTAAATCCTGCGCCACTCTGAATTTAACCCCTTCCCAATACAGCTCCTTGTTATCTCTGGCCTTGGCCAAGAAGAGCTGACGTTCCTGATAGTTCAGGAATCGAAATATAAAAGTTCTAGGTGGCCCGTTGGGAGGGGGAGGTGGGCGTAGGGCACGATGTGCCCTTTCAATAACATAAGATGAACCAAATGGTGTGGGCCCAGCCACTTTTTCCACAAACTTCTGGGTAAATTTAACAGCGTCCGTGCTCTCAGCCTTTTCAGGTAGCCCAATGACTACCACATTATTACGGCGGCTTCTGCCTTCCAAGTCCTCGAGCTTTAACTCCAGCCTGTTAACTTTGTGATTTAACATAACCAGCTCCGAGTCCATCTTCTCCTTGCACCCTTCCAGTGATTTAATACGAACTGCATTGTCAGTAGCCTTACGATTTAAATCCTCAAGCGCAGATGTAAGGCTTGAACTCGCTTGCCATATCATTCACATACTTTGAATGGATGAAATTCCTCCAGGAACCTGGCCAAGGTGAGAGGTTCATCCATCAGGCAAGACTCCCCGGGGCTCTGGGCTGACTGCAACGCCGAGGCCTTTGACTTCTTGGCGGCCTTTTCAGGAGTCGCCGGGGGCGTATGTTTGGGAGGCATTTTTCTCATTTCTGCCTCCATAAAACCAACCCCCCGATGTTTTCGCACTGTTATAGTGCAGGAAAAAGCATACAGATGATTCCGGTTGGGGAAAAATAAACCGAATCGCGATCGGGAGAGCGGAGCTCGCGGAGAATACAGCTGCTACGCGCTCTGCATCACGTGACTCCCCCTTATCGAAAGATTTAGCTTGATCTAGTGATAATAAATACCCCGTAAGTTTCCGCAAACGACTGCATTCACAGATATTCCTCAGTAATGTTAAATTTTGCTGAATGTTGCGACCAGGGATTGAACAAGTTTGTACAGGGTGAATGAGAATCGTGGCAACTCGTTGAAGTCTGTGACACAGAATAGCAGAGAAAATGTTATAGTCTGTATTCAATAGACTAATCAGCCTCCAATTGCCAATGTCATGTTTATCCCCTTTTTTGAACAAAAAAATAGTCAAAGTGTTTGAAAATTCAGAAGGTAAAGTATCTGTGGCTAGTATTTCATTATAAACATGAGTCAGAATATAACTAAAATCATCCCCAAAAAATTTATAAAATTCATTGATGAGGCCATCCGGGCCAGGAGAAATACCAGTTTTCAAACGGGTAATTTCCAACCTGACCTCAGCCTAGGTTATGGGTAGATCTAACTCCTGTGATTGATGAAGAGCCAGCTCAGGGGGCAAAAAAGGAAAAAGATCATCCCAAGCACCTGTTGGCTGAAATGCCTGCCCATGTTGGTCCTGTAGAACCCTTTGGACAATGTGCAACATGTCTACATCAGTGGTCATTAGGATGCCTTCAGAATTAAAAAGGCCATCCATAAGTTGTTTCTCCAATGCTTGTTTCCAGGCTGAGAAAGGATCGGAGACAGGAGAGGACTAAAGACCATAGGACAAGTCATCATGTAGATGGCAAGCCTTCCCATAGTGGAATTGTCTCATCCTAGCTTTAAGCAGAGAAATTTGCTCCTGAATGTGAACATCCGAGGAAGTGGGAAGGGATAGCAATTTATAAAACTGGTTCCTGTGGCCTAAATAAGCAATATAATCCTTAGTCAGGGTTGTCCTATCAAAAGTAGTGGAGAAACACTGAAATTCAAGTTTAGTGGCCGCCCACCAGTCTCCCCAGGAATCATAAAGCCCAGTTACCGACTGCTGTCGTTCAAACACTTTCAAAAAAGCAGTCTGAAATCGAACCTGAGTAAGCGAAGCAGGGTTTAGCTTCCATCTTGTGGGTATTGCAGGAAATTGGGGAGGAATATGGGAAAGATTAAAACAAACTTTCAATAACATATGATCAGAAAACTCACATGGGGTCAGACAAAACTTGACAGGTAGTAAATGATGGGAAGAAAAAACTAAATCAATTCTGGTAGCATAGCGGCTTCGTTTGTAAGTAGGCCCAGAGTCAGAATGAAGATCCCTATATGTATCTAGTAAAGAGGCTTTCAAAATGAGTTTTTGAAGAGCATGAGTCACAGTACACCTTCTGTTGTACCTGATCCCTAAATTTCAAATCCAAACCACAGTTAAAATTGCCCCCCCCCCCCAATATGATGCGCCCAGGGGAAAAAATGTATTGCTCAATATCATGGAACAGGTCAATCCTGGCTGATTTAACTTGTGGAACATAGATGTTAATAAGGCGAAGGGGGTATCCTTTACAAAAGCAGCCCAGAAGCAGCGCCCTACCTGGGACAATATCCACCATCCAAAGAACCTGAACTTGGGTGTGATAAAAGAGTATCCAATCCCCATCTGCAGCATCGGGACCAAAGGACCAAAATGAAGGCCCATGAACCCATAATTTTTTGGTGTGATTAATATCAAGTAAGGAAGTAAATCACGTCTCTTGCAAAAATAGAATGTCTGCAGTGTGTGATTTACAAAAATGCAAAAGCCCTAAATGCTTCCTAGAATTTTTTATGCTGCAGGTGTTGAGCGAAGTGACAGTTAAAGAAGCCAGAGGAATTATTTAGATGTTGTCCTTTTTATGTTTGCGCCCTGATTTTTTCTTGGACTCCAATAAGTCAGGACATCCCTCAACATAACATTCCATTCCAGGCATAGCCCCAGATTTAACTGAAACATCAGACTCTGAGTTCCCATCCTGGTCCTACAAAACCTGAAAGGCATTGTGTGTGAAAGGAGTAGCAGTCAGGGCAAGTTTCTTAGCATGGGACCTCATAACCCGTTTGGGGTGAGGTTTCTGAAACTCAGAGTCTGGGGAGGGGAGGCAGAGCAGGTGCATTGGACTGTGATTGCTCAGGAGCTGCAGAAGGCTGTTGAGCACTAGGTGTATCAGGGCTGGGATCTGAATCAGGAGGCTGAGGTTCCGGGGCACCTGAAGGAGCCATGGCGGAAGGGTCTGTTTCAAAGGTGTCAGCACCCTCAGATCAAGGCCTAAACCTGTCTTGGGATTCTGAGATCAGGGTTTCCTTATCAAAGCCCCCTTGATTGTTTTGCTCTGCAAATGGACACTGATGATAGGCATGGCCTTGCACATCACAAAGGTTGCAGTGGAAAACATTGCTGCAGGTCATGCTATCATGGTCCAACTCCCCACAAAGTGCACATTTAATTTTATCACATGCACTGCTCAAATTGTGAGTACTACCACATTTGTAGCAGGCCTAGGGCTGACCAGGGTAAAAACACACTCCACTGTCTTTTCCCAAGAAAAAAATGTTCAGAATATGCTGTACATTATCCCCCACAGTGCGTAATTTAATCTTAAATTTCCAACTCCCGGTCCAGATCCCTTCCCCATCAATGATAAGTTCGGGGGGACCAAGCACAGTACATTTGCTCTCTAACCAATAAAGGATGTCCCCCACATTAACACCTTCATTCCTGAACATAACATTAATCATCTTAAACAAAGGCTTGGTAATAGGAATAGCCCAAAATGGAGTCCATAGTGGAGTGATTTTCAGAGCTCTGTATTTTTGCCAAAACTTGTCAAGGCCCGAAAATGACCGAAAACTAACATCAAATGTGTCCTCTCCTCTGATGTTGATGAGGGAATATATATCAGAGGCCCAAAAGTTCATTGAGTTCTTAAGTAACCTCTGAGCAACATAAAAATGACCAGGGTGTTCCTGGAGAACCCCCCCCCATACCGTAAGCGAACGGCATTTTGCCTGGGGGCCTGTTCATGCCCATTATTTCTGAATAAATCAGAAAAGCAGGGGCCAGATCAAAACTGTTCCTGATGAGGGGAAGGGGGGGGGAATTGTGAGGCAAATCAGTTCCTGCCCCATCAACAGTGTCCTGATTAGAGGAAGAAGAGGGTTTAGAACAGACACCTGAAGGTTGTGGATCCGGAGCTGTCGTATCATGTGAAGGAGCAGAATCCCCAGATGTAAGAGGCATTTTGGGAGTGAAAGACATTCATTCGGAATCCAGCATCCAGTGTCCATCCTGGAATATCCAGCCCGTGTTCTCCAGAGCTGAATCCTTGCTCCAGTGAACTGGGGGAAAGGAGCCATCAGTGGTTCTCGACTTCCGCATTCCAGCGCGGGAGGTGTCTGACGAGTGAGTAATCTCAGAGGCAGTGTCAGAACACAGAGATTGGCAAACTGCTGTCATGTTCAAAGGATCCATTTTGGAAATACCATTGTCCCCGTGAACTTCTGCAGGAGGAAAAACCTGCGCTGAAGCAGAGACTGGATTCTTCTCTCCAGAGGGCAACTCTGTATATAAAGTCACATCAAGGACTCCTTCTGCATGGTTCAAACTGCGCGTGTCTCCAATAGGCTCCAAAGGTATGGTTCTAGTAATAACTGCATCCCAAGGCAAAACTGACTCAGGCTGAGCACTAGCAATCTCCATACCGACTTCAGGCATAGCGTCCATCTTCGTGGAAGGTTGAACACAGTCTGCCATTCTGCAGACTAGCACCAGAAGCTCTCCCTACTGCCAGCAATGCAGTAGGGGAATTTTCCCGGTGCCCTGGCCAAATTTCCCCCCATTCACTAAAATACCACCAACAGCTTAACCTGGTTCAAAGTCAGTTGGCATTCATCTGTAAACCCCGGTCGTGCCTGAAAATAGGCAGAATTTGTCTAGTGCACTTACCTGGTCAACAAAAACTAAATAAATTAAATAAATAAGAGAGATCCAGGCAGTTGGTTCCAGCAGACATTGACAACGTCCGATGGCATCTTCAGAAAAGGCTGGCTGTGGGGATTATTCAAGAGTCACAGAGCCCCTATGCATCCTCAATTGTCATGCTGAGGAAGAAGAGTGGAGCAATAAGATTGTGTGAGGAGCAAATGGACAGTGCCCAACCAGTATACTATGCCCCAAATACAAGATGCCCTGGATTGTTTGAATGGCAACCAGTGGTTCTCAGTTCTTGATTTGTAAAGCAGCTATTGTCAGATCCTGATGGACCCCCAGGACCAAGGAAAGATGGCTTTCATGTGCCTTTTGGGATTCTATGAATTCCTCCGGATGCCTCAGGGGATCTCGGTCACCCCTGCCAGCTTTCAGCACCTGATGGAGAAAGCCATGGGTGATATGAATCTGCTTGAGTTTCTGGTTTATTTGAATGACATTATCATGTTCGGAAAGACCTTGGAGGAACACGAGGCCCGGCTGCTCAAAGTGCTGGATCATCTGGAAGAATTTGGATTGAAACTATCGATTGATAAGTGTCAATTCTACTAGGCTTTGGTTAAATATGTTCAGCACATAATCTCCACAAAGGGCATCCAAATGGATCTTGGCAAGATTGAAACCCTCACCACTTGGCCTAAACCCCGGACCTTAAAAGAGCTCCAGTGACCGCTTGGTTTCTACAGGTATTACCAGAGACTCATAAAGGACTATACCAGGGTGGTTCAGCCCCTACTGAACCTGCTGCAGGGGTATCTGACAACCAATAAATGCAAGAAAGCCACCTTGCCTGGGACCAGATCTAATCAGACCAGCTGTTTTTGGCCTTCAGAACCCTTTGGCTCCTGGTGGGATGAAGAGTGTGATTGGGCCTTCATCTACTGCCTGACATGCTCCAGTGCTGGCTTATGCAGATCTGCAGAAACCTTATGTATTCCACACCGACGCCTGTTTCAGTGGTATGGGTGCAGTCCTGTATCAAGAGTATCTGGAGGGTGCGCACCCTCTGGTCTTCGCCAGCAGAAGTATGAACCCGTTGGAACATAGGTATCCTGTCCATAAACTAGAATTTCTGGCATTGAAGTGGGCTATTGTGGACCAGTTCTAGGACTATCTGTATGGAGCTAAGATTACAGTGAAGACGAATAATAACCCCCTTATGGAAATGGTATAGGGGTATCAGAGAAGGATATAGCTTTTGAGATGAAGGAAAATACTGTAAAAGAAATAGTTTTGGGCAAAAAAATTAAAACAAGATGGGGATGTAGACATGAGTAATGGGGCTCGGGGCTCAGAGCTCAGGACTAAGTATGAATGTGTTGTATGTATGTGCAGACCACTGCCAAACTGGATGCAGCAGGCCACAGGTGGCTATCAGGTTTGTCCACTTATGATTATTGCATAGAGTACCGGCTTGGCTTGAACCACATGGATGCAGATGCCCTGTCCAGGTGCCCTCCTGCTTACTCCATTGATCACTGTGCCTGGGAAAAGATATCAGAACAAGCAGTGAAGGCCCTGGGTAAAAAGCATGACAGTGAAGAGACTCTCTCTGAAGAGGATGTCCCTTGTTTAGTGGAGTGCTTGGGGCATCAGGAAGCTGTGTCCCAGTTGCCTACTGTTGGCTATGTGCCTTAGACGTAAGATCCCTTCTTCAACTAACCATCCAGGATTTAAAGAGAGACCAAAGATCCAGCCCTGTCACTGGGGAAATAATTTGAGTGCTTCAACAAAGTGGGGCTCAGACTCAAGTAGACACCATTTATCCCCCTGCCAGGCTCTTATTTATTTAGTTTTTGTTGACCAGGAAGGAGGACTAGACAGTTTGTTGCCTATTTTCAGCCTCATCCCGGGGGAAGGGGATACAGATGGATACCAACTGAAATTGAACCAGATTTTAAGCTGTTGGTGGTATTTTTGGTGAATGGGGGAAATTTGGCCAGGGCACGGGGGAAATTCCCCTACTCAGCAGTAAAGGGCGCTGTGCTGCAGATTTTGGAGTTCAGTCTGCTAGTGACTGAGCAGCAGTTTGGAAGTTTGGGTGGCTGAGGAGCTGATCTACTCCTCGGCCTACGCTCCCTCCCTCTCTTTCCCCCCTTCTTTCACTCTCTTGCTGGATTTTATCTTGTATTATTATAGCTACCCCTTTGGAAGATGTATTTGTTGAGGCTCCAGAACAGATGGAAGATGCTGCCATAATCTCCAGCCCAAATGTGCCTGATCCTGAGGCTCCAGCAGGGCCTTCTGGCCTTTGTTTGTTGACAATGGCAGAGCAAATTCAGACATCGATCATGGAGGAGAAGCTTCAGGTGTTGAGACAGCGTCTTGCGATGAAACTGCAGATGTGTCAGAAAGTTGTGCTTTCAAGTTCTGTACTAGTAGAAGCCATAAGTACTGTGTCTGGAGATGTTTTAATGCAGGAGGACGATGCCCCTTTTATAGATGTGCAGGACACTGCAATGTTGGGGGCAGGAGAATTAATTGGACATTCTGGAGCTGTGATACCGGCTGGTATACAGCAGGACTGTGTGGTAATGGATCAAGAAGAAACTCAGGATGTGGATAGGAAGACAGTTGATGAAAATACTGCTCAGAGAGAGAGAAGAATTTGCATTCCCAGAGGATTTTGTTTAATATTGGGGTTTTGACTTGGGGAGGGGGTCAAAAAAGCACTGGGACAGAGGTGCTTGAGGAAAAAAAAGAATCAGGGCTTATTTAGTGACTCTAAAAGAAGGCCTCCCACTATGGAGCCAGGTGGGAATGTTACTACTACTGCTGGCCTTTCTAGCACTTCACCTGCCTGGGTGTCTTTGGCTTTAGAAGCCGCAGGCTGGGTGAAGAATCCGACTGGGGCAGGATGGGATGCGAACCTGCCTGATCCCAAGGAGGGAGTCTTCTTATCTTCATTAATTCAGCCTAAAGTGTGTGGACCTTCACTGCCAGTTGTGAACTCCGGGTCCCAGTTAACTCTGGGACAAAAATCTCCTGTTCCTCCTGAACGTTTGAATGTATCACCGGAAGAGAACTTTGTTTTAAAAGAAATTGCCCTGTTAGAAGGCTAGGCATTTATATTAGAGGGGCTGGCTGCTCCCATCCCCTTAGAGGGCACAGAGGGGCATGTGTTACCAGGGACACAGCCTGTGGTTGGAGCCTCTCTGGAAAAGGCCAGACCTGAACAGGTGCCTCAAAAGTCAACTACTGTTTGGCATGATAGAGTCAGTAAGCAGCTTTTTCCAGATGATAGCCACTGTGCGTCTGAACCAGCAGCTAGGCTAAATGCTGTTCATCTTAAATTTCGAGGGGATATGTCTGAGGTTCCTGATAGGCATTTTGTGGGGCAAAAATTGCTAAAAGGCAGTATGAAGTTCTATGCCTATGAAATTTGTGCACTGATCCATGTGTCAGGGAATTCCCTGTTTGATGTTAGTTTCAAACACCCGGCTGGGCTTGACCGCTTTTGGAAGCAATACTTGTTGAATAAAAATACCCCATTATGGAAGCCTTTTTTAGCTATTCCTCTGACTAAACCTATGACAAAAAAAATTACTGTTTTATTTCGAAGTGAGGGGGTGAATGTTGCGGACATCACTTATTGGCTACAACAACACTCTATAGTTAAGGGGTATCCTGTACCTATCCTGGATGCCAAACATCTGTGGACAGGTGGTTGGAAGTACCAGGTCATGCTTAAAATGGAACATGGTCTCCCTTAACATCTACCAAACTGTTTTTTTCTTGGGTGGGATAGAGGGGAATTTTTTTACCTGGGACAGCCCAGAGCTTGTTTTAAGTGTGGTGATGTTGGACGTCTCAGTAATGCTTGTGAAAAGCAGAAGTGTGGCTTATGTGGGGAGGTGGGACATATTGTAGCACACTGTCGTCAACCTATGAGATGCAATTTATGTGACGAACACAGACATACTTTCCGTACTTGTTCTTGGGCATCACATAATAGTCTTGACCAGGCTATCAGGGCACAGCAAGATGTAAATGTGACCACAGCCAAAAAAGGAAAAAATGAGAGTCCATGAGCTACTCCTGAACTTGATCCCTTCCACCCCGAAGCCTCAGAGAGAGGCTAAGCCTCAGCGGGACTCTGTGGTGGTGGATGATGGGTTTGTGATACAGCCAGCCCCTGAGGTTTTACCAGAGATACCACTGGTAGATATCCCTGTAATTGAAATAAATATGGAAATAACAGATCTAGAGGTTGTGGATGTACCCCCCACACCCCCTCCTCTAGTCTCCACTACAGTATCGGGGCATGATGATCCCATTTTAATAGAGGAGTCTTGCCCTGTAGATTTGGAAATGGCTGATTGTATGCCCCCCCACCAGAGATTGTAATGGACTCATCATTCCACCGAGTCACGAGATCCAGATCAGGGAAGTTAAAAGTGGATGTTTCACTAGTCCGTTTGAACTCAGATCCTGTCTCCTTGGAGAATTCATATGCTCCTCTCCTGGACCAGGAGGGTGATGATGATGAAGGCTTGGACTCTGACATCTCTTCTGTTGCCTCCTCTCAGCAAGAGTTACCACAAGATAGTGGTGTTGGTGACAAGCATAAGACAAAGAAACTGAAAAAGAGAAAGTAATCGGTCTGGTGGAGACTTTGCATGGTTCTTAATTGTGTCATCCTGTTTTCCTCCATTTCAGTGGCTGAGAATATTTCTTTCCTTACTGCTAATGTGAATAGCATTAAAACCCAAGATAGGCATAGGGTAACTTTTGCATCTTTGGTGGCTAGTGAAGGCTAGGTGTTCTTTTTACAGTATGCCAGGCTACATACTTTGGCAGATATCACAGCTGCCAACAGGGATTGGAGGTGGGGTTACTCCTTGTGGTCTCTGGGTGAAGAGCAATGCTCTGGTGTGGGTTTTTTATTTAAGGGCCTGGCTGTTAAAATTCTACAAGTACTTGATGTATGCCCTGGTAGGGCATTAATTTTGAATATGGTCCTTAGTAATATTGGGTACTGTCTGATAAATATTTATGCCCCTCAGACAAAAGCTGCATGCTCGGCTCTTTTTCACAAGATTGAATCCTACCTACATACCTCGTTGTTAGTTCTATGGGGAGGTGATTTTAATTGTGGCCTTGCACATAGGGATTGGGGAAGAAAAACTCAAAAACTTTTTTGTGACACCAATGATTTGAAACGTATAATTGAAAGTAATCAGTTGCTGGATATTTATGATTTATTACACAAGGTGCCCTCTCATACTTTCTTTAAAGGCTATTTATCTTCGAGGATAGATTTTTTTTTTTATCGGCTAGGATGACAAGTACTGATGTTTCTATTTTTCCACTTGAAACCTCTGATCATGTGGCGGTTCAGGTCTTGATTGGGAAATGGCAAAAGATTCCCATGGGGAGTGGGTATTGGAAATTGAATGGGGATTTTACAGGAGGTAGTGCTGAGAGAGGCTGTTGGGCTTTTTTTAAAGGCTTGGACAGATATTTGCTTTTTGTATTCTAGTCCCATTGATTGGTGGGAAAATACAAAAAGAGATTTGAAATCTTGGTTTATTCAGACTATCAGTACAAGGGCCAAATCCAAATACATACAATATTTGGGCTGAAGGGCAAAATATTTAAAATTACTGTCATTGATTTATGAGAATGGGAGCAATGTACAGGATCAACTCCAGATAGTGAGGGAGAAGATGTCATCTTTTCACTTGGAGAAGGACTCTTATTTGGCTAAACAACAAAAATTTCAAACCAAGGGAACCAGGGAACAGGTCAACCCATATGATCTGGGGTTACATGGTGCCCAGAAACTGGTATTTATAGTACTTCAAACTAATAGTGGGGACTTGGTAACAGACAGGTGGGGAATTCAGCAAGTGGTTCAGGATTATGTACACGCTAAAGTTCAGAGGCCTAGATTAGAGACACAGGGTTCCTTCTTACATTCCTTGACAATTCCCTCCTTATTGTCAGAGGAAAAACAGGCAGTAGTGGCTCCCTTTTCAGAATTAGAAATTAGAACAGCAGTGGGTAGCTTAACTGCAAGAACTACACCTGGTAATGATGGACTGTCAAATGACTTTTATAAGCCGTTTGCTGATATTCTAGTACCTTGGTTACAGGTGATTTATATTGCCATACGGGATGAAAATAGATTAGTGACCAGTATGAAAGATAGGGCAATGATTTTCTTATAGAAAAAAGGGGACTCACAGGATATAAAGAACTGGTGGCCCCTTAGTTTATTAACCTCTGATTATAAAATTGTTACAAAGATTATTACTGTCAGACTGGCAAAGGTTGCACAGAAGGTGATTCTTCCACTTCAGACATGTGCAATCCCAGGTAGAAATATTATTCAAAACCTAATTTCTATTAGGGAAATTGTTGAGCAAGGTCTGCAAATGACTCTGGGTGGCTATTTGCAGTCCATTGATCAGGAGACAACTTTCGATGCAATCCGACAAGAGTATATCTGGGAGGCTTTGCTCTGTAATGGTGTACCTGTGATGCTGATTAATCTAATCAAAACCTTATACGCGGATGCACAAGTAACCCCCTTGATTAATGGGTTTCTGGGTATTCCTTCTTTAATTAAAAATGGGGTTAGACTGGGGTCCTGCTTGAGCCCTTTGTTGTATGTGTTTGGTTTGGATCCTATTCTGAGAACTATAGATTTGGATGGTGGGGTCATGACTATTCAGCATTCTGCTGGGGTGGTATTTCCCAAGGTATTGTCCTACGCTGATGACAGTATCTTTTCAGTGGCAAGCCTAGATTCTGGGAGAGGGGTATTGCAGATATTTGATCAGCAGTATGCTGAGACGTATACAGATTAATGTGAGCAAGGGTCTGATTTTGGCTCTAGGTACTGCTCCTGTGGTAGACCCCTTTCCTGTTCCAATAACAGAGGGGAATGTTAAACTGTTAGGGATTTATTTTGGTATGGTAGGGGCAACGAATATTAATTGGACTAATATATATGATGTGGCCTTTCAGAAAGTCTCTTCTTGGCAAGCCTGAAAAATGATGAGAAAGAAAAAAGCGTTTTTATTAAGGGCCTACATTGCCTCGATTTTCCTGTATGTTTTGCATATTTTTCCCTTACCTTTTTCTTTACATGCAAAAGTCATGAGTCTTTTTTTTTCTTTTATTATGGGATAGCAGATTAAATCCTGTTAAGAGGGCCCATACGTATAGGCCCTGGAAGGACAGGGGTCTTAATATGATCCATCCTGTAGTACATCTTTTTGGTAATTTTTTTTATAGTTCTACCAAACCAGTTTTAGTAGAAAATACTATTGAGGGGGCTCTCTGTATGTCATTATGGGGTAACCTCTTTTTGACGGCCTGGGGTAGGGGCAAATGGCATGTCTCAGATAAAAGTCTTCCGGAGTATGTTCAAATTAGTTTGAAATATACTGTATTTGATTGTAGAAAGTTGAGCTTTGTTGGTTCATGAATCAGGAGAAAAAAGGTTTTTACAAGTGAATGATAGAGAAATGTTATTATGTGGAGCCAGTGTTTCAGGTACCTGCTACTGTTGCAGTGGAACAGTTGGTGGCAATCATAGTGGAACCTAGAATCTCTGTGCAGGGATTTATTTAACACTAAAAATTTGATTAGTGTTTTGCTCATAAAAGTGCTAAATCTTTGTGAAAATGCATAGCTTTTGCCTCACTGTGTTTAACAAACACAGCACTTCTAGAAAATCTATATAAATACTTTCTGTACAGTTAGTATAGTCCCAAGAAAAAAACTGCTAATCAATTATTTAAAACCCTGCTTTGAAAATGCAGGATGTCATTTGGTTATGTGGACATCAAAATCTGAATGCAAGTAAGTGGTCTACTGAGAAATATAGGATATTCTTGTCTCAGAACAGGACAATCAAGAGCTTAAAGGGCACACAGGCAGAAAGTAAGGACAGAGAGAAAAAAAAACAGAGGAAAGAGTAAGGATTGAAAACAGTTAAGGGGCCAGAAATAAGACATGATTGGAGTGGTGCAGTGCAGTGGCTGTGGAGCAGCAGTCTTCCGGGAGACGTTCTGCAGGATAGTGTTGTCCCATCTGCAGGCACCTCTCTGGACTGAGGGAGGAGGTCGCCATCTCCAGGCTGAGTTGACCAGGATTTGTGGGACCTCCTCTTCCATCCAGGGACCACCAGTGCCACTGCCGTTGCCTCAGGGTTGCCAAAAGAGGAGGCGGTTGGACCACAGTGGGCTCAGGGAGGGTGAGGGTGGTGGAACAGAGGTGCATCCCTCCAGCTGTACCTCCACAATTCCTATGCCATTCTGGCAAAGTGTGGTTCCTCTATGGAGGCACCCGCAGTGGAGACCAAGGAGGATGCTGGGAACCTCCACAAAGGAGACCCACAGGAGGGTGGCAGGGGACCCTGCAGGGGAAGGAAACAACCCTGGTGGGGGAATCCATTGTTAGGAAGGTAGAACTGGGGAGGAAGGGGAGAGGGAGGTAAGGTGCCTGCCTGGCGCCATGGCTTGTAGGGACAGGGAGCAAATCCTTAGGATTGCCAGAGCAGCTGCACAGGGGAGGGAGCTGGATGTCATTGTCCACCTAGGGACAAATGACCTGGCTAAGAAAGGGATTAGAGAAGTATAGGAAGAGTTTGTGGAATTGGGGAGGGGCCTTAGTCAAGTAGCATGCACGGTAACCTTCTCGGAGGTGCTGCCCATCTATGGCATAGGAGAGGCTAGGGTGTTCCGCACCATGGGATTCAATCAGTGGTTGAAAAACTGGTGTGGAGCTCAGGGATTTGGCTTCATTGGGGACTGGGGGTCCATCTGGAGTGATGCAAGCCTATACTGGCATGATGGGCTGCATCTGTCCGGGAGGAACCAGGATCCTAGGTGATAAGTTTAAATGCTTCATTGGCAAGCTTTTAAACTAGCCAAGGGGGGAGGCACTGGAAAGGAGCAGGGAAATCCTAGCCCCCCAAATAATCATGGTAGTAAGTGCGGCAAACACCAACATAGAGGTGTCGATAGGAAGAAGGGCAGGGGTAAATGGAGAAAGTGACAAAGGCAAGAAGGACAGGGATGGGGCAAAAGGGAGTAAGGCCATCAGGAAATGGAGGGTAATGAGTACCAATGCCCGTAGTCTGGGCAACAAGCTCCCTGAGCTGGTGGTCTTGATGGAAGAGGGATGCCTGGATATCGTAGCAGTCACAGAAACATGGTACACAGAGAACCATGACTGGGATGTTAACATACCAGGGCACATAACCTACAGGAGAGACAGGCGGGAGAAGAGGGGAGGAGTAGCTCTGTATGTAAAGGAAGGGATAAAAGCAACTGAACAAAAGAGTAAACAGGGAGGAGAGGAGGCACTGTGGGTCACCTTGGAGACTGGAAAGGGCACCACAATCTGCACAGGGGTTGTGTACAGACCCCCATGTCAGGGGGAAGGAATGGACAAGGATATGATAGAAGGCATTCTTAGAATAGCAGAGAAAGGGGAGATACTATTGATGGGAGACCTGAATATGCCAGATGTTAACTGGAGCACATTTGCTGCAGCCACATCCAAGAGCAGGGCCATTCTTGATGCCCTTCAGGTGGCAGGCATTAGACAGCTAATTTCGGAACCCACTCATGAAGGAGAAATCTTAGACCTTGTACTCTCAAACGGGGGCAGTGAGAGGATCTCAGATCTAGAAGTGGGTTGCCATCTGGGGACAAGTGGCCATCAAACAGTGTGGTTCATGTTAAACTCAGCTACAGAGTCAAGCCATACAAAAGTGAGGGTACTGGACTTTAGGAGAGCTGACTTTGGCAAGATGGGAGAGTGCCTCAGAAAAGCACTAGCAAACAGGCTAGAAGGAGGTGTGGAGCAACAATGGGGAATTATCAAAACTGCCATCACAGAGGCAACAAACCTTTGTGTGAAGCAAATAAACAAATCAAAATTAAAGAAAAAGCTACTATGGTTCTCAAAAGAGGTGGCTGTGAAAGTCAGGAAGAAAAAGATAGCATTCCGGAAGTATAAGGAGACACAGAAGGAGCAGGACAGAGAGCTATACCAGTTAAGGCAGAAGAAAGCAGGGAGGGAAGTCAGAATAGCAAAGGCCCAAACTGAGGAAAAGATAGCCAACTCAGTTAAGAAGGGGGATAAAACCTTTTATAGGTACATCAGCGAGCGTAGAAAGACAAAGGGAGGGATAGTGAGGCTGAATAGAATGAACGGTGGGTGGGCAGAGGGGGACAGTGAAAAAGCAGGGATACTGAATGAATATTTCTCCTCAGTATTCACAAAGAGAAAAAGGAAGTGCCTAATCCAATTAACAGAAGCACTCTTGATAGAGGGGTCGATCTCAGTCTTTTCACAGAAGAAAGGGTTCTGCAAGAACTCCTAAAACTGAAGGCGGACAAAGCAATGGGTCCTGATGGAATTCACCCCAGAATTCTAAAAGAATTAAGGGAGGAACTAGTGAAACCACTGGCTACTCTTTTTAATAAATCATGGGAGGATGGTTGGGTACCCGAGGACTGGAGGAAGGTGGATGTGATTCCCCTTCACAAAAGTGGGACCAAGACAGAGGCAGGAAACTACAGACCTGTCAGTCTGACCTCTGTGGTAGGGAAAGTGATGGAGTCACTTCTGAAGGAAAGAATGGTTGAGTACCTAGAGGCCAGTGGAGTACAGGACCCAAGGCAGCATGGATTCACAGTGGGAAGGTCATGTCAGACGAATCTAATAGATTTCTTTGACTGGGTGACCAGAGTAGTAAACCAGGGAGAGGCTGTGGACATGGCCTACCTAGACTTTAGCAAGGCATTTGACACAGTCCCACACAAAGATTAATAGTCAAATTAACCAGCCTGGGAGTGGGTCCCAGGGTGGTAGCCTGGTAAAACATTGGCTGCACAACAGGACACAGAAGGTAATTGTAAATGGATTCCACTCTGAAGAAAGAGAGGTTACTAGTGGGGTACCACAGGGTTCAGTATTGGGTCCAGTCCTTTTTAATGTCTTCATCAGTGACATTGCAGAGGGACTTGAAGGAAAAGTATGCCTTTTTGCAGATGACACAAAGATCTGCAACAGGGTTGATACACAAGGAGGCGTGGAAAGGATGAAAAGGGACTTGGCAAGGTTGGAGGAATGGTCAGAAGTATGGCAGCTAGGATTCAATGCAAAGAAGTGCGAATAATGCACCTGGAAACAAGACGCAGGGAAGAATACACAATAGGTGGGAGGTAGTAACAACAACAAAAAGGAAAGGGACCTGGGGTAATCATATCAGATGACCTTAAGGTTAGCAAGCAATGTGAGAAGGCAGTAGGGAGGGCTGGGGGTATACTGGGATGTATAGGGAGAGGCATCAGCAGCAGAAAACAGGAAGTTGTTATCCCTCTGTACAGACAGTTGGTGAGACCCCATCTGGAGTACATTGTCCAGTTCTGGAGACCCCATCTCCGCAAGGACATAGACAGGATAGAGGTAGTCCAGAGGAGGGCAACTAAAATGGTACAGGGTCTGCAAGAGAAGCCGTATGAGGAGAGACTAAAGGAGCTTAATATGTATACCCTTGAGGAAAGAAGGGAGAGGGGGGACATGATAGAAACTTTTAAGTACCTCAGTGGAATCAACAAAGTCCAAGAGGGTAGCATCTTTCAGAAAAAGAGACTTGCAAGAACAAGGGGACACAATTTAAAGATAGAAGGAGGGCAGTTCAGGGGCAATGTGAGGAAGTATTATTTCACAGAGAGGCTAGTGGATGCATGGAACAGCCTTCCTGAGGAGGTTGTGGGGTCTAAAACTGTGGGAGAATTCAAGAATGCATGGGACAGACATAAGGCAATTCTTGTGGGGGGTAGGAAGAAATAGGCTGTTGGTTAACTAGGATCTACAGCCTATCCTGTAGGTAGGAAAATGGGCAGACTAGATGGGCCAAGCAGTCCTTATCTGCCGTCAAAGTCTATGTTTCTATGTTAAAGAGAATCAAATGCATAAACAGTTAGGAGAAAGGGGTTGTGTATGATTGCTATGTCAATGACAGCTTGAAACAATACAACATTTATATTTTGAATGTATACATGTTCAGGGTTTCTGGCATGCACTAGCTGCATTATGGGGAGAAGTCTTGTTTTAAACAATAACATGAGATGCTGATTCTGGGGCAGCTGTTGCTTGCCTGGTCGAAGTGGCATATGCGTACAATCTACATCATATTTGCATGTCTTAAGTGGTCCTTGTGGTAAGCTAGGTGTTTTTGAGTTCTCCAGAATAAGGAACATTCTTTGCAAAATGTTTTGTTTACTATTCAGGCTTAATTAGATACAATTTATGATTATGAATTACAGACATTAGGACAGGAAGTATGTGATAGACTTTGGCAAAATGTTGAGTGGGTGGGCTGATAGCTCTGTATAAGAATATGTTGAGGTCTATTTTTTACATTTTTTTGTTTGTTTTTCTGTTACGTGTATTCTGTTTAGAATATTATAAGTGGTTTCTTTTTGTGATTGAATTTATTGGTGGTGGAATAGTCACATGGTTGATTTGTATAATGGGGTTTGTTTGTGGTTTCTGGTTTTTCTCACTGTCAGTGGGTGTTTAGTTTCTATTATGTGATTATTTTAAACTATGTAAGATGAACAGATATTATTGTGTTTTGTTATGTTGTTTTTGTTCTTTATTAAAAATTTCCCCTACTCTTTGGAAGAGGGCACTGTTGACCTTTCCAAGATGGAGGTCCCGGTTGCAGCAGAGGAGGCTGTGCTGCCGGCTGAGGAACTGTTCTCCCTCCCAGCTGAGAATGGTCAGGAGAACCTTATTGTGAAGATGGTTGAGAGTGCAAGTGAGATGATGGATATGGGTGACTCTAGAAGGAGTTTCAGGTCAGCGATGGAAGAAAACCATGAGAGGACATAAGAGGAGACAAGACCAGACTTGATGGAAATAGGAACAGAGGTGGATTCAGTATCGGAGGATTTTCAGATGGCTCACGATGAGCTACACAGTGACGAGGGATATATTCTTCAGCCTGGCCATGCAATGACTAAACAGAGTGGAATGGAGAAAGGTCTCCATTCGAGACAACAGCTGGAACATGCATTAAAGGAGGAGGAGTGGAAAATGAAGTGGAAGGAGAAATAATCTCGTAAGGATTCAGCAACCGGTACCCCTATGAGTGCAACGGAAAAACAAACGTCGAGAAGCCAAGTAAAAGAAACATTTAATGTGAATTCCCTGACAATACAGGGGAGGACTGGACACCAGATCAGGCTTTACAGCAGGCTGGATGGTGGCAGGATGATGTCGGTAGGTGGGCCATTGACCCAACATTTGATGTATCTCAGGGGCCTTTGGTAGCCCATAGTTTGATGACAAAGCAATTTGAGCAGTGTGAGAATGCTCGTGGGGAAGACACTGACCAGGAAAGGTCCAGGCTTAGGAATGGAAACGGTATGGGGTACACGAGAGGGATATAACTCTGGAGACAAAGGAAAATACTGTAAAAGAAATATGTTTTGGGCAAAAACAAAACAAGATGGGGATGTAGACATGAGTAATGAGGCTCAGAGCTCAGAACTAAGTATAAATGTGTTGCATGATTCTGGAAATGCTTTAAATATACAGCTGGCTCAGCCACCTAAAGTTTTGCATGTTGAAAAGACTGCTCCCCTAAGGGATATAAATGAGGATGGTGGCAATACAAGAGCAAGACAGAGCAGTAAAAATATTTCCATAGAGATAGAAGATGGGTCCGGAGATGAAGGGACCTCAGATAATGTAGGCCCTACAGAGGATCACAGAGAAGAGGATGTATCTTCTCATAGGAACTCTGAGCCAGAACCAAGGCCCACTCTCAATGCCTAGATTCTTGATTTGTTCAACAAATCACCACCAATTCCACGTAGACATGCATTGCTTCTACATTACTGAGGTGGATTAGAAGTATCCTGACAGGGAATATGTGGGGAAGAAATTAATTAAAGAATCCCTTAATTTTATGCCAGCAGAAGGGCATGCACTCATCCACATTTCGGGTGAGGAACATTTTGATATTTCTTTTCACACAGCTCATGGCCTTGATAAATTCTGGTCGGCATACAATCGGAAGAAAGTCTCCCCACTATGGACACCTTTCTTTGTGATACCATTAACAAAGCCGGTTATTAAGAGAATTACAATAATGTTTAGGACTGAAAGTATAAACGTTGGAGACATACACCACTGGTTACAAAAGAGGTGCAATGTACTGAGTGCACCTGAACCAATTATTGATTTGGAATCTTTTTGGACCAAGGGATGGCATTTCAAAATTAAGTTACGACAAAATGATACTGGTATGATCCATCTCTCAAACAGTTTCTTTATTAGGAGAGATCGTGGAGTCTGCTTCTATGTGAGGCAACCGAAGGCCTGTCATAAGTGTGGGGATCGCACACATCTGGCTAGCTCTTGTGAGAAATTAAAGTATATCGTATGTGGGGAGTATGATCACATTAGTACCGAGTGTAGAAATGTAGCCAGATGCAACTTGTGTGACACCAGAGGGCATGTATTCTATAAATGCCCATGGGCTGCTCATAATCGGCATGACGGAGTAAACCAGGACACTATTATTAGAACAGCACAAAGGAAGGCGCAAGGGCAAGCAAAGTCAGCATCCCCATCTAGGCCACCAGAAACTGAGGAGGGAGGTATGATGGAATCAGGAGTGCCTGGATCACCTGGTACTCAACAGGATATGACACAATTGGCTTCACCATTACAGGATCACCCTGATGTGGAGGTACAGCCTGATAGTATGGAAGAACAGATAGTCTCTGAACCCAGTAAAGGCCCATTTGACTTCTCTTTGATATCACAGATGGAAACAGTGCATGAACAATGCCACAAAGACCAAGGGAATTTTTCAGGAGATATGCCCCCACCTGTTGGTTCAGGAGATTTATGGATTAGTCCCACACCTAGGAGAAGTGCATGATTAACAAACTTGAGTTTTTTGGACATCAGCATGGTTTGAGGAACTAGTGAACCAGAAGGACTGGGGAGCTGTGGAAACAGATGGATCTGATACAGATGTATCTTCAAAATCTCTTCCCCCAGTTGAAAGACAGGAGGGTATAAAGAAAAAAAAACTATTAAGGAATCATAGGACCTTTAACCTTTAACTTTTATGCTGCCTGTTACTTTTGCTTCCCTTAATGTATGCAGTATTCTGAATGGGGGTAAACGAAAGGCAGTATTTTCTTTATTAAAACAACAGAAGTTAAATGTCATCTTTTTAAAGGAAACATGGTTAACACTGCTGCATCTGTAACTCAGTGTAAGAATGCGTGAATGTGGGAGCCATCTTCCTGGTCCTTCTAGCTGGATAAAGCTGATGGTATAAAGATTTTGTTTCAAGGGGTCAGGTTTCAGTGGCAAAAACTAATTGATGTGGTGCCAGGGCGACTGTTAATTTTGGATGGCTTAATAAATGAAAAGGCAGTTAGATTAATTGCAGTTTATGCACCTCAGTTTAAGGCAGACAGGGTAGAACTTTTTAAATTAATGCAACCTTTTTTAGCAACCACCAGACAAGTTTTTCTCTGCGGTGACTTTAACTGCCCTATGGATGTTTCTATCATAAGACTTATGGGAAAGAAGGTATATTGTGATATGCATGCTTTGTTTAATGTGTTGAATATGGCAGGTTTACAGGATGCAGCACGGTTGTCCAACCCACCCAGGATAGACAAAACATATGTGAGAGGTAAATTTGCCACGTGGATTGATTTTTGCTCTTTGTCTACAAATGTACAATTTATTGATTTACGGGTTATTCCCATAGAATTCTCCGACCATTCTAGGCTTATCTTGAAAGCAGATCTTTAAGAGGGGTCCCCACAGGTAATGAGCGGTTGGAGATTAAATGTGGCTACTCTTACAGACCAAAGAGCACAGGTTAAAATACAGGAGCTTTTGCAGGCTCGGTGGACAGTTTGTTGCCTATATGATGCTGTGGGAGAATGGTGGGAGGATACAAAAAAGAGACTGCAGGAATGATTTAAGAAACAGGTCTCAACAAAAAAATAAGGAATTTATAAAATATTTATCTTTTTGGCAAGAACTACAATACCTTTATTCATTAACAAACACAACCTCAGGTGATTATAGTGCCCAGATTAGTCAAGTGAAGCAACAAGTGAAGGTCTATCAGTATGCTAGAGTGGCAACATTGACAGCTGAGATGCAGTATGGTACTTCAAAGACACCTGTAGGGGACCCATGTCAGGCATGTAAAACTAGGATTGAAAAATCCAGTATAACTGCATTACAAGATGAGGATGGGTCAATAAAAACTAAAGTCCCAGATATAAATAGAATCATAAATAAATATTTTTATTCTCTTGATAGTAAGAGTAAGGTAACTCATAATGAAATGGATGATTATATTTCCGAATATAAACCAGTTTGGGCCAACATTACTCAAGAGGATTTTGGGGATCCTGAGTTTCCTATTACTAAAGAAGAGGTTCTGGATACCCTAAAAACAATGAGGAAAAATGTCTCCTCTGGTCAGGATGGCCTACCCTTAGAATTTTTTGTTACCTTTCAAGATATTCTGATGGAAATGCTGCTTCCAGTATTTGATGAGATAGTAATAGAGGGCATAATTAGAATTGACTTTGCTCAGGGTTTAGTTCAATTCCTGTTTAAATCTGGTGATAAGACACTAGTGAAAAATTGGAGGCCAATCTGCCTCTTGAATACAGACTGGAAAATTTTGGGAAAAATAATTCATAAACGATTGCAGGGACATTTAAAAGAATGGTTACACCCGGCACTGACATGTGGAGTACCGGGCTTGCGTATACAGAACGATCTTATGATTATCCGTGATTGTTATGCTTATTGTTTGCAACAACACACATCTGGACTTCTTATTTCAATAGATCAAAACAAAGCCTTTGATAGAGTTTCACATGATTTTTTAATAAGAGTTTTGGAACTGTATGGGGTTCCCCAATAGTTAATTTGGGGTATTCAAACTCTCTATAAGGCAGCATCAATAATACCTCTAATCGGAGGAAGTTTAGGGTTCCCTCTACCATTAACAGTGGGGGTACATCAGGGGTGCTCAATGAGCCCTTTATTGTACACTGTGGCATTTGACACATGCATTAGGCATCTGGTAAATAACAGTGAGATTCATAGTATTAGACTACATGGGCAGTTAACTGAATTGAAGGTCACTGCTTATGCGGATGATCTTTGCTTGTTTTTAAGTACTAAAAGTAGCATTTGCCAGGTCTTTCAGGAGGTACAGTGGTATGGAGTGGTCTCTGGAGCATGTGTGAACTTAGATAAAAGTATAGGAATTAGTATTGGTCCACCTATTGAGGATGAGGTAGTGTGGGGAATTAGGTTTTCTACTGAACCAATTAAAATCTTGGATCTTTATATAGGAGAGGGGGATATGGCATATACAAATTGGACTGTCACTATTCAAAATGTGAATGGCGGGTAGAACAGTGGAAAAATTGAATTATGTCAAAAAAAGAGGATATTTATATTAAAACAATTTATAGTCCCCCTATTATTATATGTTGGTTGGGTATATCCTATACCGTATACTTTAGAAACAAAAATTTACAGTGTGTTTTTAGGTATGTTATGGGGGAGCAAATTAAACCCAATAAAACAGGTTTTTACTTATTTGCTGGTTACTAAAGGTGGGGTGGCAATGATTAATCCTTTGGTGATTTTTCACACTATTTTCTGGTTGGGTAATTTTAAAGCAGTATTACAACAATCAGGGGGATGGGAGGGAGAAATTATTTGGACTAGGGCACTGCTTCAAGGATTTTTAACTAGCTGGCAGGAGGAACCAGTGAAAGTATTACCCAGAATGAATGTCCCGGGTTTTCTGAAATCTACACTGCAGAAATTATACATATGGAAGGTGTCAAAATCAAAGCTACTCCAGCTAACTAGGAAACAACTATATGAGGACATTTTGTTGGAAACAGGTCCACAATTACCAGACTTTAAATACTGTACGCCAGCCCAGGTACCCTTAGCTATAGCACAACTGAATAATTCTAGAGTTCCAGTTCTTATGTAGGATAACCTCTGGTTATGTATGTATGGACGACTAAATGTGAGGGGAAACCTTAAGCATAAGGCTATTGAGGAATGTGGTTGCCCCTACTTAGAGTGTTTAGCACCTGAAGATCCATAACACATTTTTTACTGGAATGTGAATTTTCAAAAAAATTGTGGGAATTTTTATTTTTAAAATGGAACCTGCCATGGCTGGCCCAAATGACTTATGAACAATTAGTACTTGGTCAAGTTTACTGGAAGATTAATAAAATATGACCCTAGTACTTTGGGAGTGTTCTTTGCATGTTTAAAATTCTATCTCTGGCAAGCACGTAGTCATTATGTAATCCAACAGCAAAGAATGACGTTTGCAGCAATTGGTAGATTAGTGAAGGCAGGACGTCTAGAAGTATATTACAAGGATATGAAAGTATTTCCCCTACAAACTTTTAATGTGAAATGGAAAGGTTTAAAGCAGATGTTGCAAATTCAGGGGTGAATTTCTTTATGATAGGAGGGGGGATGGCTGTATCTTTGTTTTGGAACTGTAAAATGAGTCAGATGAGTATATTATCCTTTTTCTAATTTTGTTTTGATTTTTCTTATTATTATTTTGTTTTTCCTTTCATGTTTTAGATACCTATGGATTTTGTAGTGAAATGATGAGAAAATAAACAGTATGTGTAGGGGGGCATAGTATGTTGGAATAAAGGGTACATAAGAGAAGGTTATTTAAATTGTTTTTCTTTCCTTGCTTATATTTCTTATTATTTGTTCTTCCCTTTATCCCTGTTTACAGTATTTATGAAGTCACTTGAAATTAATTTATATAAATATTGGCTTATTTAAAAAAAGGGGGGGTTGGAGGGAGGTTTCTGTTATTGTTTTTTTTAACCTTTAATTTCTTATGTCATTACTTATGTGTTTTAACCTTTCTTGAAATTATGTATCCAGAATGTTGACAGCAGGTTTGCTTATATGATTTTTGATGTTCTGTATTGAATTCCTAATAAAAAATGCCCCTACTCTTTTCAAGAAGTGCCATGGGATTGTTAACATCCACCTTAACTACCACCAGAATAGACAGGTGGGACCTCAGTTTAACATCTCATCTGAAAGATGGCACCTCAGGAGTGCAGCACCCCCCTCATGCTGCACTACAGTGTCAGTACTGGGATTTAACCCAAGTGCCTGGTGTGGGGATAGAACCCACAGCCTTCTGGTCTTCCAGCCTTAGAGGAGAGTGTGCAACCTGCTGAGCCACTGACTTGTTACAAGAATGGTCCAAGCTGCAGTTAAGGAAAGGGTTGCTTTACAGAGAGATTCAGAACCAGCAGGGGGCACCCCATGAACAACTGGTGTTTCCAGAGAAGCATATCAAGACTATGCTAAGGGCTTTGCATGATGATATGGGCCATCTGGGCGTCGAGCGCACACCCTGTACTGGCTGAGAATGGGAGCCAATGTAGAGACTTATCGTAAGAGTTGCAGAAGATGCATACAATGGAAAGCACTCCCCCAAAAGGCAGCTCCATTGGTAAACATCAAGACGACTGGCCCCATGAAGCTGATGTGTATCGACTTCCTTATGTTAGAACCTGACTCATGTAACATCTCAAACATCCTAGTAATCACCGACCACTTTACCAGACATGCCCAAGCCCACCCTATGAAAGAGCAAAAGGCTTCCACAGTGGCTAGGATCCTGGTGGAAAAATTTTTCTTGTATTATGGGGCCCCTCAAAGGATTCACTCAGATCAGGGTCGTGACTTCGAGATCCAGCTCATTAAAGAGCTTCTGTCACTGTGGAGCATCAGAAAATCATGGACCACTCTGTACCATCCCCAAGGTGACCCTTAACCTGAATGATTTAACCAGACTTTATTACATATGTTGTGCACCTTGAACTCCCACGATAAATGTACCTGGAGTCAGCGGGTGAACACCCTGGCCAATGCTTACAACTGCACCCACAACAATTCCCTCTGGTTCAGTACTGAAATTCATTTTAACCCCATTTGAGCTTGATCCTTGTTCATGATCCCCAGCTGTTTGCTTAGCTCTATGGAGCAGATGGGGATTGTACAGGTTGTGCCCTTAATCTTACTGACTGCCAGTTTTGTGGTTGAGCAGGAAGGCATCCAGTAGTCCCGGCACCCCTCTGCTGCTAATATGGGGCCAGTGACCAGAACACAGCAGCAAATAAGCTGCTTGGGGGGGTTAAAAAATTCAAGTTTGAAATTGGGGCATAAAGTGGGGCTCATGAATATTATTTAATGAGCCCCACATGAATATTAATTAGTTGTTGCCTATCGCTTGGGGGGTGTATGTTTCAGCGGCACCGACAGCTAAGCTGGTGGGCACGACTGGCCAAGACTGGAGTTGGGTAGGAGGGCACAAAAGGGGCTACAGCACAGTGGTGTTTTTGTTCAAATAAAGTATTTGCCTTGGCTGCATCAGGGTTGAACAGATGAGGAACCGTATGGAACTGCATAGAACTGAATGGGAGCAGCCATGCTGATGACACTCTGACCCCAAACAGCAGCCAATCATCTAATTAGGCACCTAGAACTGGGACAGAAGGACTCCTGGGAAAAGGACGGGATTATTTCAGGTGCCTAAACCATGCCTCAATAAGCCAGTGGGAAATATTGATCACTATGGTTATTGACAGAGTTGTTCTACGTGGGTGCCACAGTTGCTGCTGAGAGTTCATTTTACCTGTGTGGGACTGCAACTGTGATTCTGACGAGGCAAAGCATCTCTGGACATTGGGGTGCTAGCCAGGTGCTGTACATTTCCTGAGTGAACTGATTGAAATGGCTGAGAGCTGTGTCTCAGCTTCAGCTGAAGAAAAGGTTGTGGACATTTTCTAACTGGAAAGTGCGGACTGGTGTGCAGGGGCCTGTTGTGTTTGGATCCCCCTATTGATTGTACCTGGGCTTCATTGAACTAGGGCTAGCACCCACTCCATCTGGCACTGGACTTTGCTTGAGCAACTGCCTGTGATTTCTGCTGGTTTCAAACTCAGTTCAGGGATTGCAAGAGGACCCCCACAGGGAGGAAATCAGCTAACCCCTTCCAAGTGGGACTCACTGTCTCAGGAGGTCACCAGCACTGGCTAGGGTGCTAGAGCACCTGGCATCCATTGTGGGGAGCCAGGCTGTGGAGCCACTCCTGTGTCTGGGCCTTCTGGGGCTGGTGCTGTCCTGCCACAGAGCTCTGCAATGGGCCAGAAGCAGCTAAAGGTGACAAGCAACCAAAAACTACAATCATGGTGACCAGCTGCAAGATCCTCAAGTAAGTTCCATCCAGCCAAGGGGAACCAAGGCTGGCCTTCTTCTACCCTGTGCTGCACTGACCAAGGAGTTCCATACTCCAGGCATCTGAGATCTACAAACAGTGAGTACCCAGGACCTGGCTCCTGGAAAGGGTAAAGGGAAATGTAATTTTCATAAACAAAGCACTTTTATCAAGTTTCAGGGCCCCACCAGCCAGCCAAACCATGGCAACGAACAGTCCTGCACCTTGTGGGTACCCCTAAGGACTACCAGGGTAGACAGTGGTACCAGTGGAGGTGGGTCACCGGGGGTGGGCTTGGCCAAGGGGCCATATAGTTATTGTTACTTGTTTTCTGTAACCATCTTTTTATTCACAGCCATCCTTTGTCCCAGTATCCCCTTCTCTAGTCCTGGCCCACAATAAAGTTGTGATTTATCATTTGAAATTGTGTGTGCAGGAATTTTCTGAGTCTGTCAGATCATTACTGTTGATGTTTATGGTGTTAGTGACTGGTTGGGTATGCAGAGTGCGGGGTGGTTGGTGGGGGAGGTGGGTAGGTGCAGCATCTCAGGTGGCTGTGCCAGCCAGTTACCTGACCCACTTATACTTTTCTCTGGGTGGAGGCACTGCACTATTTCTATTATCTTTGGGATAGAACCCCCCAACACCACCATAACAGGGCCCAGGTCCCTTAACCTGTTAAAGGGCCAACAGGCAGGGGTCATAGCCCACTGGCACATGACACCTGGGCTACACGTGATATTCAGGAAATGCTGTTCAGTCCATGCAAAACCCTAATCTAAATCCAATTATACTGTGCATGTCATAGCGATTATGCAAATCTGGTTTAAATCTTGCCACTGCTGTTTACACTCTCTCTTTTTGGCACCAGGTGTCCAACTCCTTCAACACAGGAAGCAGTTAAGTTTTTCATTTCATTTTTTATTGGTTATACTGGAAAGGCATGTGACCACTGCTGCCCATTTACACAAGCATTCAGTTACATACAACAATCATGAGACATGACATAGGCTAAAACATTTAGCTAACAGCGAAGGTTAATACAATGGTGCATAAAATCAGGATAATATAGACTAAAGGGCAACCATGGACTAACCTTGGTGAATTAACAAATATAAGGTGACATTAAGCATTCCATGAGGGTTTAACAATAATATAATATAATATAATATAATATAATATAATATAATATAATATAATATAATATAACAGTGGGAAACAAAAAATTTAAGTGCAATTGAAAAACTAGCCTAGGTGGATTAACCATACTACAAGTGCTAGAAAGAGAGGGTAAGTGCCTGAAGTGGATAACCAGAGAGTGAGGGGAAAAGAGCGCAGAAGGGGAGCCAGATTAGGGCTGTGAGCAGATACAGATGGGAGAGAAATGTCTCCTGATATTATGTTTGAAGGCATTTGTGGAGGGACAGAGTTTTAGTTCTGGAGGGAGAGAGTTGAAGAGCTTGGGTCACATAAAAGAGAGTGTTTTCTGGCCTTGAGTGGTCTGGTAAAAGGAACAGTGAAAGAGAGAGTGGAGGACAGTCTTGTGGTCCTGGTGGTGGTGGCTGTCTGGAAGAGAGAGGTGAGGCAATCAGGGAGCAGTTGCAGTTGAGGTGGGCCTCAAGGGAGGGCCGACTGGTGAACTTATAAAGGTCACAGGTTGTGTGTGTGTTTAGGAGACCAGAGGCAAAGCAGATAGTGTTGTAGGAGCTTTGAAGTCTGGAGAAATTTTTGATGGAGAGACGGGGAAGGGAGACAAATGAACCATAGTCGAAGACAGGAAGGAGGAAGTTGGAGACTAAGAGGGATTTGGATTCCCTGTTAAAGTAACGCTTGGTTCTGTGGAGGATACCGAGGAGATGGTAGGCTTTTTTTGATTGTGAGGCTAGTGTGAGCATCAAAATTGAGGTGGCTATCCAGGAGTAAGCCAAGGTACTTGAATTCACTCACTCTTTCAATGGAGTTAACAAGGTTATCACAGAGGGAGAGGTCAAAGCCAAGGAGTTCGTGGGGGCTGGGGAAAACCATGAACTTAGTATTTTTTTGTTGCGTGCGAGACCTTTGGATGTGATCCAGGTGTGAAATCTGCTGAAATTGAATTGGAGTTTATTAGTGAGAGCATTGGGGGTTTTGTCCTGACAGAAAAGGGCTGCATCATCAACAAAGAGAATGAGTTCGGAGGTGGTGTAGATGTCAGGCAGGGAGTTAATGACCAGAGGGAACAGAAGATGGCCCAGGATGGACCCTTGGGGGATGCCGTATTTGATGGGGCAGGATTCAGAGAGGACACTGCCAATAATGATGCTATGGGATCTGCCCGTTAGGTAATCCTTGAACCAGAGGCAGACCTCAGGTGAGAAATGGAGGCCAGCCAGGGTACGGAGGAGGACTTCATGATCAATGAGGTCAAAGGCTTTGGTGAGGTCTACGAAAGCAGCAACGACGTAGAGGCCTGCGTTGTTAGCTTTGTCTATGGAGTGGGTGAACTTGATGAGGGCAGTTTCGGTATTGTGTCGGGCACAGAACCCATGCTGGGCCTCTGTGGGCAGACTGTATTTGGAGAGGAATTCTGTGTTTGCCTGTGGACCACTTTCTCTAAAATATTGGAGAGAGGGGCAAGAAGGGAGATGGGATGGTAGTTGTATACTAGATCCTTGGAACCAGATTTGTGAAGAGGTTTAATAATGGCGCACTTCCATGCTTTGGGGAAGGACCCAGTGCAGAGGCAGTAGTTGAGGATGTTAGTAAGAGGAATGGCCAGGGAGTCACAGACAAGACGGAGAACTCTGAAGTCAATGTTGTCAGCACCCTTGGAAGGTCTTGGATCGTTTTTTCTGATTAACTTGACCACTTCACCAGGGGTTAGGTAGCTGAAATGGAACTTAGGGTGGGAGACTGGGAGGGGTGTGGGGGTGAATGGGGGTAGGAGTGGAGTTGGGCTTGTACTGGTTGAGGTCACCAAAGTATTTATTGAAAAGGGTGGCTAATACACTTGCCATATGTTGTGACCATATGTAGTGTAGTTAGGACATTAGTCACTTGAGCTCACTGTCATAGCTACAGCGTAGAACAGTGTCAAAAGTTTTAAATTTAAAAATTCAGTATATTTGACTGAAAACATAATGGAGGAGTAATGTGGATCTTAGTGCAGTACACCTGCCCCTCTCAGAGGCATCAGATAAAATCTATATAATCTGATGTGTGATGACTACTTATTTAACATACTAACATACTATTTGCCAGCAGATTAGGCCTTACGGTCTATCGAGTCTGCTCGAACCTCAGATCCCTAGTTTGGTGCCGAGGCCCCCCCCCCTTGTCTTCCAGAAACCCTATCATCCATCCCTACCCCTGGACAGGCTATCATCTGATACATCCACTTTCTGTGTCTGTCCCACCCTCTCTGAAGCCCTCCACTGTGGATCTCTGAACCAACTCGCCAGGCAGTGCATTCCAAGGGTCCACCACCCACTCAGTGAAAAACCTCCCTTTTCCCCTCACCCTTCCACCTTCCAACTTCAAACCATGCCTCTGGTGATACCTCCTGCTTTTAGTCTAAAGATCCCCTTCATGTTTACCCTATTTATTCCCTTGAGGTACTTGAAGACCTCAATCATGTCCACCCGTCTCTCCTCTCCTCCAATGAAAACAGGCAGAGCTCCTCTAGTCTGTCCTCATACGTCAAATCCCCTAGTCCTCGTATCATCTTAGTTGCCCTCCTCTGTACCCTCTGCAGGAGCTGTATGTCCCTCTTCAAGTGTGGTCTCCAGTACTGTACACAGTACTCAAGGTGTGGTCTAACCAGTCCAGTGTACAGTGGCAGAATCACTTCCTTGCTCCTAGAGGAGATCCCCCTTACGATGCATCCCAACATCCTGTTTGCCTTGCTAGCCGCTCTCCTGCACTGCTTAGAGTTTTTCATACATGCATCCACAATGACCCCTAGGTCTTTTTCCCCTATTGAGGCCTACAGCGCCTCCCCTCCCAGGGTGTATCTGTGTTTAGGGTTTCCCCACCCAAGATGTAACACCTTGCACTTGGTGATATTGAAATTTAATTTCCATGTGTGAGCCCAGCTTTCCAGGGTGTCCAGGTCCCCTTGCAGGGCCAACCTCCCCTCTTCTCCCTCAACTACTGCTCCCATCTGGGAGTCATCAGCGAAGAGACTCATTTCACACCCTATACCCTCTCTGATGTCCGATATGTATGCATTAAACAGGATCAGACCCAGGACCGAGTCCTGCAGTACCCCACTACCAACCTCTCCAGGGTTCAAGAGCTCCCCATCAACCACTACTCTCTGGGTGCATCCAGCTAGCCAGTTTTCAATCCATCTGACCATCAAAGGGCCTACTCCCAACCCCATCAGTTTCTCCACCAGACCATTGTGGGGGACAGAGTCAAATGCCTTGCTGAAGTCCAAGAATAATACATCCACAGGCTTTCCCCTGTCCAGTTCTGATATTACTCATTCGTAGAACTCCACAAGATTCGACGGACATGATCTACCTGGCACAAACCCATGTTGCCAGCTATCCAGACCTCCCACCTCCTCCAAGTGCACCCCCAATCGTTCCTTTAGTATACTCTCCATTAATTTTCCCACCACCGAGGTCAAACTGATGGGTCTATAGTTACCTGGTACTTCCCTTGACCCCCCCCCTTATGGATTGGCACCACATGTGCCTCTCGCCAATCCCTAGGTACCCTCCCTGTCTCAAGTGACCTGTTGAAGAGCTCCGCCAGGGGTGCAGCCAGTATGTCTGCCAATTCCCATAGTACTCTCGGATGAATGCCATCCGGCTCAGTAGATTTGTCTTTCTTTAGGGCCTTGAGGGCTAACCACACCCTTTTGGCGGAGATAGCATCATCCGTCCCCTCCACCTTACTGGCCTTTTTATCCTTATCCTGATGTGACACCCCTGGGGTACCTCTCCCTCCCTCTTGCTTCATTTCTGTTGCTCCCCTGATCCCACTCACTGCCGCTTCTATCCCCATCGTGCCTTGCTTTGTAGATATCCCATCCCCCTCCCTAGTGACACAGGAGGCAAAGTACTATAATACACTCTGCCTGGTCCTCGCCTCTTCCACCCACCTCCTTCTGATCTCAATCTGCTGAGATGGCCCTTAGTTTTCTACACTCCCAATGTACCAGAAGAACCCTTTCCTCCATGTATCCCTGTGCCAGCCGCTGCTCTTTACTGGACTTTGCCCCCTCACCATCCAGGTGACTTTTCTAGATGCAAGATGGTACATTTCTTATCCTATCCCTTCTTGTTGTTTTATATTTTTGTAGGCGCCTTCTTTCTCTGACCACTACCTGAACCTCACTGGACCACCAGCATGGTTTATGTGACTTTGCTCCATTACGTTTCATCTTAGCGCAGGTCCTGACTGCCTCATGAAGTCCCCATTTTATGACCTCCCATCTCCTTTCCACATTTGTCATTGATGTAATCCCCTTCAAGTGATCCTTGAGAATATTTCCCATGCCCACAAAGTCTGCCCCCCTGAAGTGTACTGCCAGTGTCCTAGATCTCACCCCCCTTCCCCCATGCTTATTTGAAACCAGATAGTATTGTGGTCGCTCCCAGTCAGGGATCCTCTACAACCAGGTCCCTACCAGATCGCCATCTGCCAGAACCACGTCCAGGACATGCCCCTTCCTTGTGGACTCCATCACATGCTGTGTTAAGAACACATCCTGGAAGCCGTCCAGCAGCCTCTGCTCTTTGGCCACCTTAGAGAACATGGTTCCCCAGTTTGTACCTGGCATATTAAGGTCCTCCATCAACACCACTCCTTCCCCTTTTGGTCCACACTGGGCAATGATGTTGTCCAGCAAACCATCCTCCAGAACATCACCCATCCCGGGGGGCCTATATACTACACACAGCTTGACCTTATCTCCTGCTGGGGATCGTAAGGTGGCCCATAAGGCCTCCACATTTCCCTCTGCCTCTTCTACCCTAGCAATTTCTATGTCATCTCTAATGAACATAACCACTCCAACCCCTCTGCCCTCCTTTCTATCCTTCCTAAGCATAGTGTACCCCCACACGTTTAGGTCCCAGTCATAGTTTTTGTTGGCCCACGCCTCTGTGACCACCGCCACATCCACCCCCAAACAGCATGGCCTGGAACTCTGGCAACTTGTTTCCCAAGCTCCTGGCATTTACTAACACCAACCCCCACCCTTATCCCTGATCCCTTTGTCGAACCCCACCCAGGTTCCTTATACTTCCATTTTCCTCTGCTCCTCCTGAAACCTCCACCACCAGTCTGTTTCCTCCCCTTGGGTTTGAAGGCTACTCTCATCTGGAGGAGAGGGCTTCTGGTCAGCCCCTCCCTTATCCCTTCCCCCCTCACAAGTTTAAACCCCACCTTTCTTGAATGTAGTCAGTCATCCCCTGTTTAAGGACTTCCTTCCCTAATGGGGCAAGATGAAGTCTGTCCTGGCATACAGTCCCTTATCCTCCCAAATGCCTTTCCAGCTCCCTAACAACCCCAAACCACTCTCTTCATCCCACTTCCTGAGCCAGTCATTAACCTCTGTAACTTCATTTCTTTCTCCACTGAGGCCTTTGGTACTGGCAATATCTCCGAAAAGGAAATGTTGCCTCCATTATCCCGACAGACTCTGGTAAGTTCTTGGAACCTTGCTTGGATTTTCAAAACGCTATTTCCCTCTAGATCGTTAGTTCCCAAATGCACCAGGAAATCCGGTTTCCCTCCACAATCCCTAACCAGTTCATACACCATGAACTTTGCTCTGTGCACTGTCAGCCCAGAGATATTCACTACCTTCACCTGGCTATGGCATCCACCCCCCTGTCCCTCCCACTGGATACCCCTAATCATCGAGTCTCCCAATAACAGAACCTTAACACCGCCATCATCCTTATGGTTACTTCCACTATGCACTCTCAGCCCCCCATCCCCGCTTTATTTGTGATCTCAATTCCATGGGAGTCTTCCTGCCTTATTAGAGACCCCCTTGTCACCCTCCCCTTTCTGCCTCCCTCATTATTTTGCCCACTTAACTCAGACCCCCTCTGAATAGCTGTCCCCTTTAAGCCTCTCTTATCCAAACCAGTTATCCTGGCCCTGATGGTTTCCCCTTTTCCCACACCGCCTATCCTCCCCTTGTAATAGTACCTACCTCCAGAGGCTCTCTGTGGGTCCTCTTTACCTAGGGCCCCATCCTTGGTACAGATCCCCCTGCTGAAGGGGGCCCCCACCTCCTTGTCTCCCAGTTTCTCTCCAGTCATGCTCTCCTACCTCATGTCTGCAATATGTTGCATCTCCCCCAGCTGCTTAACATTTATGCTTCTCCTTCTCCCTCTGGGACTATTTTTATCCTTTCCATTGCCTGTCTGTGATGCCCTATGGGTATCCGACTCCCTCCCCCCAGCCTCTGTATCAGTTTCCTCATTTCCACCAACCCCTTCCTCCCCCTCTAGGTTGCTTAGTAGCTCAAATTTATTGTGACACTCTATGCCAGCCTCCATCAAGTAATCCGAGATTCCCCTGACTGCACCTCTAAACTGCCCCTCTTCCTCCCCTCTTTCTCTGTTCTCCTTAGGAGCTCCCTTCCCACAGTCTGCTGTTTTAGGCTTCCCCACAACAGCCCCTCCCTTCTCAATGTCTGCTCTACTAGGCTTCCCCACAACAGCCCCTCCTGACTCTTCCCTCTCCACTCTCTTTGTATTCAGAATGTTCACCCCGTACACTTTCCCCTTAGCATCAACATCCCTATCTAAGGGTCCTCTTTCTCCCATATTTCCCTCCTCCTGCTTGCTGTAACATAATGTCCTGTAATTTCAGAGTGTTGCCCCAGCCTCCCCTCAAACCCACCCTTCTGCTGCCCATATCCACACCCCTTATCCTTGGCCACCCCACAACTCCCCAGCTTACTCCTTAACCAATATACTTCACTTCTGATACAAGATAGCTGTCTACAGAGTGGGTAGCCTCCCTTTCTCCAGGCCCAACTGAGAATTATTGCCATCCCACAGCCTGTGCAGCCTACAACCCTTCAGAAGATGCCTGACATGGTGGAATATGGCCACCCTGTTTGTCCCCCTCTGTTTATAATGGCACACACCCCTTTTCTCAGTCCCTTCCCCGGAATACAGTTACTGGAGGAAAGGGAGGGAGAGAGATAGATGGAGGAGGGCAGCTGGTCCTAGAGGGAGGGGAGTGGGACCATATCACATAATTTGGGCTACTCAGTTTGGGCGACTACAACATGAGCCACTAGCAAACCTCAGTGACAGCATGTATTGAGCTACAGCACACATACCTCTCAACTGTCCCTGATTTTCAGGGATGTCCCTGATTTTGGCTCAGATTTTTCCTCTGTCCCTCATAATATTTGTATTCTTGTGACAGAACAGTGGGGATTAAAAGCACAAAATAATGTCAAACATTAAAGTAACAGACTTGTTATTCTTCAGATAATACATCTTAACACAAATCCCTTTATTCTATCAGCTTTCTGAGTGAATAGTATCGGATTTTAAGATGTGTCCCTGATTTGGGGTCTTTGTCCCTAATTTTTTTAAGCCTTGTCCCTGATTCATGAGGCAAGAGGTTGAGAGGTATTACAGCACACATTCTGCGATCATGGCTATCAAAGTGCAGCATGGTGTTAGAATAGTAGAAATGGGGGGTACAGAGGGGCAGAGCTCCTGGCAGGGGACGCGTGGGGCTCTGCTCCCTGCAGTAACAAAATAGCTGTGATGTGAGTCACTGAAATGTGGATTTGCTGTTATTGCATTCATTGTAATTGAGTAGCACAAATTGCACTTGCTGTAATTGTTTAGCTGAAATGACATGAAACCGAGGGGAGGTGGTATGAGAAAGTAGATTTCCCACCTGAGCAGTATGGGGTGGCACAGGGAGAATGTGTTTGGATCTCTTGAGCACAGGGTGTAGGAGGAGGAGGGGGTAGGGGAGCTGAGATGGGATAGGTATGAGCGGAGGGACCCAAATCAGTATTTAGAGACAAAGGGAGCACAGTGGGACTGGTGATGTGAAGAAAGAGGGAGGATGGATAGGAAGAAGTAAAAAGAACAATGGTGAGCGTATTGCACTGTATCAATCATACCAAACTACAGTAACACCCTGAGTGCTTATAAAAGGTGTTGGAGGTGCCTGTATAGTGCTCTCAAAATAATGTGTCTTTTGTTCAGTTTGTGGTTATATGGGGTCCCCAGCTGACAAATTCTCTCATTTTTATGTTTGCTTGCACGCATGTGCAAGAAACATAGTGCCATCATCCGAGTTTTCGGAGGTGTGGCAGCCCTCTTCCAATTCAGTCAGTGTGTTTGCAGGTGCAGCCGCAGTTATCCAATGCCTGCTGGAGCTGTCCATGATAGCAGTACAAAATGCAGTGGCGTACAGTTGAAAGGGGGAGCTACGCTTCAGTGAGCTGCAATAAGATATTGCCTGCTCATGCATGCTCCCCACACACACACACACACACACACACACACACACACACACACACGCACACATATTGCGTGCTCGCCCCCCCACACTGTATAGCCGACAGGGGTGCCCAATCCCCCGTCGGCTGTGCTGCGCCCCCCCAAACAGAGTTCTACATGCCACGCTGGTGTCCGCCCCAGCATGGCTACACATGTATATCCAACGGGGTGGCCAATCGCTGCTCCACTGCCCCCCAGAGAGAAGTGCGCCACGCTGGGAGCCCACCCCAGCGTGGCAATAGATGCTGTTGCCAATGGGGTGCCCAATCCTCGTCGGCTCCACGCCCCCAAACAGCTGTCCTTGTGCCATGCTGGGAGCCCACCCCAGCGTGGTAAATGTCCCCATCGCCTCGCCCTTGTTTAAAATAAAAAATTGAAACAGAAAACGGTCCTCACTGTTCTGCCCCCACCCGCGCCTACCCACTGTGCACCCTGTCTCCTACACCCCTCACCCCATACTTACCTCCAGACTGCCGACGATCTTCGGTGGACCGGAACACGCTGCACTCTTCAAAGCCGACCGCGAACTGAGGAAATGCCGGTAAGCTGTATAATGGGATAGATAGGGTTTTTTCAACTTTGCTGCATATCTCAGGCATTTTTTGGAATTTTTGCACCAAATTTTCAACACAGGGTTTTTGGGACCTCTTCTCATGAATGCTTTCACTGTCATGGCGTTAATCGGGCCCGAAGGGTGATTTCGCAGTCACTGCGTGAAATCACCTTTCAGAACCAAGTAACGAAACAACACTGCCACTTTTCATAAGGTGGGCTCTCAAGAAGACTATGTTGAAAATTTGGTGGAAAAATTCCTAAAAATGACTGTTTCTGACGTGCGTTGCACAGTTCCTACGTATGACCGTGGTTCACGAATTTTCAATATTTTCAATCCAGATTTTCAACATTGCCATTTTATTACACCTCCTTATGAGCAGTACAGCTGTCATTTTTCACATCTTGCCCAAAATGTATTTCTGCCCCTGTAGCGCACAATGGCGTAATCGGTGTGCGAAATCAATGTATGGGACACATTAAGAAAATCACAGTGACACTGTTAATGAGCAGAGGTCTTAAAATGGCTATGTTGAAAATTTGGTGAAAAAATTCCTAAAAATTACTGTTTTACGAGTGTGCATTGCGCAGTTCCTACGCATGCTCGTAAGTTTGTGAATTTTCAATATTTTCACTCCAGATTTTCAACATTGCCATTTTATTACACTTCCTTATGAACAGTACAGCTGCCGTTTTTCACATGTCGCCCAAAATGTGTTTCCGGACATGTAGCGCGCAATGGTGCAGTCGGTGTGCGAAAGCAATGTTTGGGACAGATTAAGTAAATCACAGTTACACTGTTCATGAGCAGAGGTCTTAAAATGACTATGTTAAAAATTTGGTGACAAAAGTCCATAAAATGACTGTGTTACGAGTGAGCATTGCGCAGTTTCCATGCACCCTTGTAAGTTCATGACTTTGTAATATTTTCACTCCAGATTTTCACCAGTGGCATTTTTCCACACTTCCTTATGAACAGTACAGCTGTCATTTTCACACCATGGCCGAAATGTGTTTTCACACTTTCAGAGCAGAGATGCGTGGTTGCTGTGGGAAATCATTGTTCGGGACAGATAAAGAAAATCACAGTGACACTGTTCATGATCGAGGTTCCAAAATGCCTGTGTTGACAATCTGCTGTAAAAATCCCCAAACTAATTACATTATGGTGTCGTTGCACAGTTTCTATGCACGCCGTGACTTCACCAGTTTTTAACATTTTACTGCAGATTTGCAACATTGCCATTTTTACACCTCCCATAAACAGTACAGCTGTCATTTTTCACATCCTGTTCGGAATGTATTTTTGCACCTGTGGTGCTAAATGCCGTAGTCGCTGTGCATAAGCAGCTTTCGGCTAACAAACTGATATTGCCACTGTTCATGAGGTGGGGGTCACAAAAAAAACAGGTTGAAAATTTGGAGTGAAAATACCAACAAATGCCTGAGGTGTTAGGGTTTCCAACCATAACGCCCCACCCTGTAGAGAATGACAGGATCATTGGTGTGACTTGGGATTCTTGCCTGTAACGCTCATACCATTCCACACCCTGCAGCCAGTGAGAGTCATCGCGGTACGCCTTGGACTCTTCGGACCCAAAGTTCACCCCATTCTCCTATACCGCACCCATCTCACCGTATTTCCTGATGGAATGGGGTGTGCATAAGGGCAAAGACCCCAAGGCAGACCGTGACACTTGTCAGTGTCTGCAGGGTAGGGTGTGGTGAAATGGCGTGGCCGTTATGCCTGACAACCCAAAGGCACACCCCAATGCCTGTCACTCTTTGCAGGGTGGTGGTGGGGTTGGCTTCAGTTCAATACTTCACTGCCATTCCTATTATGCAGCTCTGTAACTTCTACATTACCAATGCCAATGCCAGCAAGTAAACATTTGGCATTGACAAATGCTTGTTGTCTTAGTTTTTAAGTACTCAAAAGAGTAGAAATGCAACTTGCCATCAAATTGTGGATGTCAGAACCTAGAATGTTCTGCTGAAAAACATGTGGCATGTGCAGGATGCTGAATACCACACAATCAGTTATTTATTTAAATAACTGTGTGGGTATCAACCATTCTGGGGCATAACAGGGCAAGCTGTAGGGTGCCCCAACTAGATCACGCAGATGAAATCCGTAGTGGTTGCTATCTGGTATGAATATACCAGCCAGAAATCAGTTGGGCGTGGAGCATATCTGTTTTTATGAGAGCCATTCTGCCACAAACAAGTTAACATATGTTTTACAACTGCTGACAAGGCTTACCCCACAGACTTGAGTTAAGCAATTTTGCACTGTATCGGCCTCCCACCCAAACTACTGTAACACCCCGAGTGCAGGCAAAAGGTGCTGGAGGTGTCTATATAGTGCTCATAGATGTAAGCCACCTGCAAATGCGGAGCTTATATTCCCACCGATTAGGCATCCCTTTCTGCCTCCTACCCCCCCCCCCCCGAGCTAGGAAATGGGTTTAGTACTCTGGAAGCCTCAAGGTGGCAGCAGAGGCAGAAATAGGGTATATAAGGGAGCTGACAGAAAGTATTGTGGCCTTTCCAGCCCAGGCATTAGGCCTGCGGCTGGAGGGGAGAAGGCTGCAGGGTAGAACCAGGACCAGGATAGGGGAGCATGTGAGGGAGCTCAGCGGTCCAGGAGGTCCAGTGGGTATTTCCCCAAAGTAAAGTGCAGTCAGTGTGGTTCATGCACCATGGCCGATGAAGAGTGAGGGTATGGAGCTCCGTGAGGACACAGGTAGCCAGGTTCTGTGTAGTTGGGGGGTTAGGGCATTAGGGAGGCTTTAGCAAGCCCAGCTGATAGATATGAGCCCTTAGGAAGCTTGTTGGTGTTTTCCCAGGTCACCAGGGCTAGGAGAGCTGTGGCAGGTCCCTCTCAGAAGGGGAATCAGTGGCAGAGGTTCCCCTATTACCCAGTGACAGGGCGGTCTGAGTGGTCGAGGGAGCCAGGGAGCCTTTCACTCATAGATGGGGCCTGTTTGGAGGGACAGGTCTTGGGGCACCGGTCCAGCAAGGTCGGGCGGGCTGTGGACCCAAAGGATTGGTAGGCCCTAGAGGGTGGTCCCCGTGCTGGGCTTAACTCAAGCCCAGGAATCGTTGTGAGGGATGTGGGACTGGCAGGGACTCCCTGAGGAAAGGAGAAGGTGACATCAGAACAACCCCAGAGAGAAGTGGGGGCCATGGAGGGCTGTGGCAGAGGCAAGTGATCAGAGAAATGGCCTCAGCCTGTATTTCAGAGCCAGCATGTTGTAAGGAGGGTCAGGGCCTGGGTCAACAGGAAAAATCCTGGATGCCTTGTGATTTAGAACATTTGCAGAGGGGTCCAGGTGGGGGAGACAGATCGCTTTTCCACACCACAGAAGGGAGGAACCAGTGCCATAGAGGAAAAGGGACCCGTAGGAAAACAAGTAAAGGAAAGGTTTGGCTTACCGGATCTCTATATGCCAGGAGATTTTAGGGATCTAGGTTCTTGGATAGAATACCTGGGAGTAAGAGAGTAGAAAAGCGAGTGTCCTTCTGGTGTCTGTAAAATCAGTTGTTCTGCTGTCTATTGAGTCCGGGCCAAGTGTATAAAGTTTGTAGCCCCATGGATCTGAATATATATTTTTTATAAAGAAATTGTGACCCCTGTATCACAGGATTCATTTGCAATGCAGGTGAAACTAAAAGCTAGTTGGGGAGAAACAGTGGTTTGTGCCTTATTCGACTGTGAGAGTGGAGTTTTAATGAAATTAAATACTTGTCTTCCCTCATATCTTTGCAGTTTGATTAATTTGTCATGAGTTATATTCCAGGGGAAAGAATCCAACCTCCGGGCCTGCAGGGGCTCTGTGGGACCTCCAAGAGAGAAGAGAGAGGTCCCGATGTCCACTGGGTCAGCTTGGGGAGTGAATCTGTTTTCTGGGAGTGAGGAGGTAATCCAGAAACCGTGAAGACATCAGCAGGTAAGGACCATCAGTTTACCATGATCCAGTGTTGTAATGTCTTGTATGCTAGTTCTTTGGAGTGCTCTTCTCTTCCTGTCTGGAACATCTGCGATGATTTAAAAGTATACCCCATTCAGACTTATGTTGAGACCAATCTCGACTCGGTCCCTTGAAGAGATCAGGAGTGGTGTGCCCTCAAATGCTTCCTCAGAGGGGAGTTTATCAGACTCTCCTTTAGAAGAAAGAAAGGAAGGAAGGAAGCAAGGAAGGAAGGAAGGAAGAAAGAAAGAAAGAAAGAAAGAAAGAAAGAAAGAAAGAAAGAAAGAAAGAAAGAAAGAAAGAAAGAAAGAAAGAAAGAAAAAGAAAGAAAGAAAGAAAGAGAGATCGTGAAGCCACTATCCTTCTGAACAAGATCTGAGATCTACAGAATTTCATCTCCCCATCATCATCTCCCGACTCTCTGAACTCAATCTTGGCTCTTACAGATAAATATTCTGAGATTCTGAGAGATAAAGCCAAATTTGCTATCCTGAGAACTCAGGCAAAATACATTGAGCAGGGAGAAAAGGCTATCACCTACTTGCACTTTAGCTAAGAAAGACAGAAAGCTCCAGGACAATAGCGGCCATCTGTTCCCCAGACAGTTCCCTAAAAACTCATCCTAGGGAGATTGTCCAATTATTCAAGGAGTTCTATGGCAACTTGTATGGCAAATGACCCTCACCTCCAACTACAGAGGACATTCTAGCTTACCTTAATACAGTACCTTTAGCCATACTATTGGAACTGCAGCAAGCTACCCTGTCCTCGCCCATTTCGCTTGCAGAAGTTTCCCAAGCAATTGATAGTTTAGCATTCGATAAACCCCCCAGTCCGGATGGTTTCCTTTCGAATTTTTATAAAACGTTTTCTAATGAGCTATCTCCTTTACTACTATGCCTTTTTCAGTATATATTTCCTACCGATTCCCTTGATCCCTCTCTCTCTTGGAACCTACAATCACCCTCCACCTGAAACTAGACAAGCCACCATCCCAACTGTCTAGCTATCGGCCAATCACCCTTCTTAAGTATGACATCAAGATCCTCACAAAATTCTGGCTACAAGAATAGGGGAAGTATGGTCTAGTCTCCTAAGCCCGGAGCAAGTGGGCTTTGTTCCTGGTCGCATCTCTGCAGATCACCTCTGCAAGCTGGCCCATATCTTCTCTGTCCCTAGAGATCTTCCTAGCCCTATGGCCTTAATATTTTTAGATGCAGAAAAGGCCTTCAACAGAGTGGACTGGTCCTTCCTGCAAGCCCTCATCCTTTATTAGGTAGATCCGGTCATCTACTCTTCTCCTACAACTAAAATCTATTGTAATACTGTCTTCCCTTCTCGTTTTCCTCTCTACTCAGGTACCCACCAGGGGTGCCCCCTATCTCCCTTCTTGTTTAATCTCTATCTTAAAACCCCTGATTAGACAAATTAATTCTTCTCCTAACATTCCTGATATCTCAATTGAGGGAACTACTCAGACGCTATCCGTTTACATGGATGATATTCTTCTTCACCTTTCTCATCCTTGCGAATCTCTAGCAGAAACTCTTAAGGTCATAGACAAGTATGGTGCTTTCTCCAACTATGAACTCAATTGTAATAAAACCGAGATCTTTCCCTCAATAATTACACTCACCGAGTTGAATTCAAGAAGTTCGGCATGAAATGGATCCCTAACTCAATTAAATATCTTGGCCTTTATCTCTCTAATCAGCCTTCCCTTATGAAGAAGCTTAATTTAGAGGACTTAATTGCTATCCTTCAACAAGATCTCGCAAGATGGAAAGCTCTCCCACTTTCCTTGTGAGGTATTATCAATATAATGAAAATGAATATTCTCTCCAGACTTTTCTACCTTCTAAATATGCTGAACATATGGCTCCCTATCTCATTTTTCAAGAGTATACATGCCCTTATCATTAAATTTATCTGGCTGGATTAGTTCCCCAGGCACTCCTATAATAAACTGGGCCTACCCAAAGGATCTGGGGGTCTTCAGCTTCCTAATTTCTTACTTTATTACTGGGCCAGTCACCTATACAAATTCGGTAAATGGCTAATGGCCCCTCATGCATGTAAAGGAGACTATATTCCCCTCTGGTTAGAAATCGAGACCTCCCTAATGTCTAAACTTGGTCTTTCCAGTTCTTCCATCCTCTTCTCCCCTTGGAGCTCCCTCCCGGCACCACTTAAGGACTCTGTGGTAGGGACCTCAATTTGAGTCTTCTTACAACTTTGTTCTTTCTTCAAATTTGTCCCCACTAAAGAAATCTCTCAGCCACTTCTCTTCAACAATAACATCAAAATTGGGGGAAATATGATCGCGGCATCCTGGTTACCACAATTGATTGACCACAATGTCTCAGTTCTTTATTCTCAAGGATCTCTTCTTTCTTCCCGTGAAATCCTGTGGTTCCTTGGGTTAGGTTTTTCATAAATTTTTTTAACTTTTCAATTCAGACACTTGGTATACAAACAATTTGGTCCCTCTCCTGAACATTCTGATCTTTCTGACCTTCTTGCTCAATTAAAGACCTTAGCTTTTAAGCCTCAAGGTATAACCGGATGTTATTCCCTTCTATTAGACAAGTTTTCTTCATCCCCAGTTGGAGCCTCGAAGATTTGGGAATCCCTGTTACCCAACAGTGTGTTTAATTGGGAACATATCTGGAGGGACCTTTACAGGTATACCACCCAGGGTAGGCTTAGGCTCACACAGTATCACATTTTAAATAATATGTACTATTCCCCCGTCAAATTGGTGCAAATGGGACGTCTTAACTCTCCTATGTGTACTAGATGTGGCAGAGCTGAAGGCGCTCTCTTGCATATTTTCTGGCAGTGCAAGAAGGTTTTCCCCCTTTGGTCTTTGATTGAGTCCTGACTTGATCCCTTGCTGGGCTTGGAAGGATTATTTTCACCAGAGGTTTGTATTGTGGGGGACTATAATCAGGTCAGGTCAGGGATAAAGAACGTAAATACCATATTGTCTTAATCTCCCTGGCTGTCAAGAAGTTATTTCTTAAGCACTGGATGGATCAATCCTCTTTCTCACACTGAGAGTGGCTACATAGCTATCTTTCTGTCTCAAGACAGACAGAATGATTGCCAGCGTTCGCCACAAGCTTCCTCTTTTTGATAAAAAATGGGGCAAACTTTATGTACTATATTTAAATTGATCAATGTTCTACTCTCTATGGCTCTCCCTAGCTGCTTTTTATGCCAGTAGTTTTTTACTTTCTCTGTATTTGTTGACTATGGCATTAGTCTAATGGGGATACACTTCGGGGATGGTGGGGGGGTGGAAGGGGAGGGTTGTTGGTTTCCTTGACCTGTTCACTGTTGCCTCACATATTCATACATTGTTATGTTAAAAATTCAATAAAGTACTTTGAATTTAAAAAAAGGTATGCCCCTAGATGGGGCAGGAAGGGAGGGGTTACATAGAAATAATAAGACTTCCGTTGTGACTTGCAATTGTTGAGATGAAGGAAAACTCCAAAAATGCAGCCAAGACTCAGAGGGAGAAGGAGAATGGGGGAGTTCTGTGAAGTGGCCCAGCTGCTGCCTCTCCTATCTGCTATCACGTCTCAACTGGACAAAACTTCCATCATCTGACTGACCACTAGCTACCCAAAGATGAGAACTGTCTTCCTAGAGGGTGAACTCCCTACCTCTAAGTATATAGGCCATACATAGAATACTATGACTTTTCATTTATTATTTTATCCTAATATTTATCTAAAATAGTCCAACTGAATTTATGGTGTAGGGGCAGGGTACTGCTTATAACCACTTTATAGTTTGGAGGTCTGGAGACTTGTTTGAGGTCACATGATAAATCCAGGACTGTGGTAGGATTTGAACCTGTAGGGTCTCCTGATTAGGGAATGAAATATCTACTTAAGCATTTGTCAATGCCCAATGTTCGCCACTGGTATAGAAGTTCTGGGGTGCTAGATGTTCTGTGGTGCACTTTGCGGCTTATGTAGTACCAAACTAAGGAGCCTGCATTTGTAAATGGCAACACAGGCTCATAACTTTGTTGTTTTTAATGAATTTGCCCCAAATTTTCAACATGTAAAATAATTCTTATGACCCCCATCTCATGAACAAGTGCAGAGAAAATGTTCAACTCCTGCCTGAAAGGTGATTTCGCACAGGGACTGTGAAATCACATTTTGGGATGTAAAAACACATTTTGGCCAGGATTTGAAAAATGGCAGTTGTCATATTCATGAGGTGCTATGAAGAAATGGCAATGTGTAAAATTTGGGGTAAACATATTGGAAAGTACGAAAGTCATGAACCTGCGTTCACAAAGTTCAATGTAGGCTCATAGCTTTGTGTTTTAATATTTTTATGCCAAATTTTTACCATAGCCTTCTTATGACCCTGCCTCATGAACAAGGGCAGAGAAACTTTTTTGGCTCCTGACTGAAAGGTGATTTTGCATAGTGACTGTGAAATAACCTTTCGGGGCAAATTTGCATAAATTCACTGCAGTTGTTCATGCAACGAGGTCCCAAAAAAAGGTATGTTGAAAATTTGGGGCAAAAATATTAAAGAGTGGCTAAGTTATGCCACTAAGTTCAAAACCCTAATGAAATACATTTAACCACATACCTGATTTCCTCAGTTCATGGTCTGGTTTGAAGAGTGAAGGCATGTCAATAGTCCAGATAGGATTATGGTGTCAGACCCCCAGTGACTAAGTAAGGGCTTGGGGTGGCGGTGGGTGCTGAGTGGGAGGGTTGGGTGGGGAAATAACAGTGCAGCAGAGATCGCTGGACGGTTTTCTTTTTACAGAATTTATAAAAAAATCACATAGGGATGGTCTTCTTTATTTCATGTGTCGACACTGGGGAATTGGGCACCTCCAGTGTTGGTGTTATATTTGTGTGTGTGGGTTGGTGGTGTGAGGTGGCGGATACTGATTGGGATGGCTGGGTGGGGGGAACCATTACAGGGGAGCCAGCAAGGAACATCAATGGAAGTTTTTCTTTTTTACAGGCTTATAAGGAAAAAAATACATGATGGGAAGGTTTTCTTTATTTCAGGCATCAACACTGGAGGATTGGGCATCCCCAGTGTTGGTGCTATATTTGTGTGTGGGGGTAGGTGGTGGGTGCTGAGTGGGAGGGTCGGGCCGGAGACAAACACCGCAACAGATATTGCTGGATGGTTTTCCTTTTTACAGGGTTTATATAACAAATAAAAAAAAATGCTGAGGAAAGGTTTTCCCTATTTCAGGTGTTGACACTGGGCTATTGGGCATCCCCAGCGTCAGTGTTATATTTGTGAGGGGGGGCTGATGCTGAGTGGGAGAGTCAGGTGGGGTGAACAGTTACAGGGGAGCCAGCAAGAGGTGGCAACACTGGGGGATTGAGCTCCCCCAGTGTCAATGTTATGTTTGTGGGGGGGTGCTGAGAGGGATGGTCGGGTGTGGGGGACAGTTATGGGGGCACCAGTAACAGGCATTGATGGACAGTGTTGTCAGTTACAGCTGGCATGAGCTCTGGATGTTTGAAATTCCAGGCTGATCATGACAGATCAGCTCTGGTTGCTGGCTGCGTATATCAAAGGAAAAAGCTGACCGATGATTGGATCAGCTTTTCCTTTTCAAGTCCATGATGTCTCCACCCGGCAAGCCAAAACTGTCATGATTAGCCTGGCTGATGATTGGTGTGACACTGTCACATGCCTAGAGGCCAAAACCAAGGAAAAGATAGCCATCTCAGTTAAGAAGGGGATAAAACCTTTTATAGGTACATTAGGGAGCAAACAAAGCCCAAGGGAGGGATAGCAAGGCTTAATAAAGGGAGGGTGGGTGGGCAGATGGTGACAGTAAAAACAGGGATACTGAAATAATACTTCTGCTCAATATTCACAAAACAAGAGGAGGGGAGGTACCTAATCCAATCAATAGAAGCACTCTGGATGGGGGGGGGGGTGTCGATACCAGTCCATTCACAGAAGAAAGGGTCCTGAAAGAACTCCTAAAATTGAAGGTGGACAAAGCAATGGGACCTGACAGGATTCACCCCAGAATTCTACAAGAACTAAGGGGAGAACTGGTGACACCACTAACTACCCTTTTTAACAAATCATGGGAGGATGGTGTGGTACCTTAGGTCTGTCGGATGGCAAATGTGATTCCCCTTCACAAAAGTGGGAGTAAAGCAGAGGCAGAAAACTATAGACCTGTTAGTTTGACCTCAGTGATAGGGAACATGATGGAATCATTTCCGAAAGAGAGAATTATTGAGTACCTAGAGGCAAGCGGGGCACAGGACCAAAAGCAGCATGGATTCACAGCAGGAAGGTCATGTCAGATGAATCTAATAGATTTCTTTAACTAGGTGACAAAAGTAGTAGACCAGGGAGGGGCTGTGGGTGTGGCCTACCTAGACTTAAGCAAGGCATTTGACACAGTCCCACACCAAAGATTAATAAACAAGTAAGCCAGCCTGGGAGTGGGTCTCAGGGTGGTAGTTTGGATAAAAAAAATTGACTGGAAAACAGGACACAGAGGGTAATAGTAAACAGAGTCCACTCTGAAGAAAGGGGGGATACTAGTGGGTTGCAGCAGGGTTTGGTAAAGGACTGGTCCTTTTTAATGTCTTTATAAGTGACATTGTAGAGGAACTGGAAGGAAAAGTATGCCTCTTTGCAGATGACACAAAGATCTGCAACAGGGTTGATACACAAGGGGTGTGTGTGTGTGGAAAGGATGAGAAGGGACTTGGCAAGGTTGGAGGAATGGTCAAAAGTATGACAGCCTAAATTCAATGCAAAGAAGTGCAAAGTAATTCACTTGGGAAACAAAAACCCAGGGGAAGAGTACACAATGGTGGGAGAGGTACTAACAACAACAAAAATGGAAAGGGACCTGGGGGTAGTCATATCAGATGACCTAAAGGTAAGCAAACAATATGAGAAGGCAGTAAGGAAGGCTGGAGGGATACTAGATATATAGGGAGAGGCATCACCAGTAGAAAACAAGAAGTTGTTATCCCTCTGTACAGAGAGTTGGTGAGACCCCATCTGGAGTACTGTATCCAGTTCTGGACACCCCTTCTCCACAAGGACATAGACAGGATGGAGGCAGTCCAGAGGAGGGCAACTAAAATGGTGCAGAGTCTGCACCAGAAGCCATACAAAGATTGACTAAAGGAGCTTAATATGTATACCCTTGAGGAAAAGAGGAAGAGGGGGGACATGACAGAAACTTTCAAGTACCGCAAGGGAATCAACAAGGTCTAAGAGGGTAGCATCTTTCAGAAAAAGAGATGTGCAAGAACAAGGGAGCACAATTTGAAGATGGGGGGGACGGTGGGGGGATGGCTCAGGGGCAACATGAGGAAATATTGTTTCGTGGAGAGGGTGGTGGACGCATGGAGCTGCCTTCCTGAGGAGGCTGTGGGGTCAAAAACAATGGTGGAATTCAAGAATGCATGGGACAGACATAAGGTAATTTTGGTGGGGGTTAGAAAGAAGTAGGCTGTTGGTTAACTAGGATCTGCAGCTTATCCATTTGGTAGGGAAATTGGCAGACTGGGTGGGCCAAGCAGTCCTTATCTGCTGTCAAAGTCTATGTTTCTATGCTTCTAGAACACTACTCTGCACTGGACTGTCACTGTCACACCTCTCAAAAGCTACGTACCATACCAAAATGCTAGCTACATTACATGCACATGGCGAACGTAAAAATGAGATCCTCTGTTTGAACTAGGGATCTTCTGTTTGAAACTGGGATCTCTCAGTCCAGTGCTATGAAGTGAGCATTGAGCCTCACTGTGGTCCTAATATGGCTTCCAATGAACAGGTAGCAGCAAAGCACTGTATGGCTATTCTGTTTTCAGAAGAAACCATCTCTCTGTAATCTAATAAAATGTACTGTACTATTGGGACAGCACCTTCTGTATTTGATCCTGACAAATATAGTGCCACAGAAAGTGTGTAATTCTTATGGAGCCATGTAAAAATTATTTAAAAAACTGACATCTCTGTGCAACCCTATAAATAATTCCACATTATGTCTAAACATATTTAGACTCTAGTGTAGCAAAAAGTGTCCAAATAAATGAAATCCTGTGTCTCTGCATAACTGCCGTCTCCCCTCCTCCCACCCATGAACACCCATCACAGACTGTTAGGCAGCGCCTCACACATCCAGGTTAATGTAAACTTCAGTCTCACTAGAACATCTTTGTCAAATCTCCCAGTCTCCAAAGCAAAAGCAGGAGGTGGTGGTACGGACTATCAAAGTACTATAGGTATACTGTGCAGCATGTGAGTCTTCCCAGATTTAGTAACTGCAAAATAAACAGAGGTATACATTTTATGCTGCTGTAGCCCCATCAAGTGCTGGCAATGACTTGGTTTCCAATTTGGTTTAGCGACAACAAAGTTCTCGCTCAACATTCACACTTCATTAAATGTGTGACTAGAAACAGAACTGCAATGCTGCTAAGCATAAATGAACACCCAGCCATTGGCAGTATGTGGGGGCCGGGTGGATAGCCGCATAAAAACATACATATAATTGCTGTACTTGCAAATGCTTGGAGGTTAGTGACATGAGTTGACTCAGATCAGGCAAATAAAGTCTGACTTTGGAAGTTGATGACAGAAAAAGACCATTAATATATCTTTTATGCTTACAAAACACACATGCTATTACAGAGACAGTATGTAATTTGTCATCAGCGAACTGTTTAAATGCTACATTGGCCAGCATTTAAACTAGCCAAGGGGGAAGCAGAAAGACAAAGGGAAACATACACTGCCCATCCCCCCACAGGCAAGCAAGTTCAGCAAGGGGAATCCTGATGGAATGAAACCCCAAAAAGAACCACATAACAAAGGAATCCAGGGAACAGAAGGCAAGAGCAATGATGAGATAGATAGTGGAGAAAACAAAGGGGGACAAATGGGAAACAAGAGAGGGGTGGCAGCACAATCTAGAGAGCCATGTGTACAAATGCTTGAAGTCTAGGCAACAAGATTGCAGACCTAGAGTCCACCATGACAGAAGCAGACCTGGATATTGTTGTAATTACCGAGTCCTGGTGCAGAGGAAACCAGTTTTGGGATGTGACCATACCAGGGTATACTCTGTTCAGAAAAGACAGGGTAGGTAAAAAAGTGTGAGGAGTGACTCTTCATGTTGGGGACAAAATAAAAGCCACAGAAATACAGGGAGAGCAGGGAGGAGCCGAGGTACTGTGGGTCACCTTGGAAACATGCACTCTCTGTTCCATTGCCCAGATCCTGAACTTTCACAAGAGGGTCCACTACCAGTCCTGCCTCTTAACCAAAAAATCCCTCCTCGGCTTGACCCCCAAGGCCTATCTGCCTCCCTAATCTCCTCTTCCCCCACAGTGTACACATGCATCTTGACCAAAGCTGCACTGGCCTTTCCCAGAGTCAGAACCACATTCGCCCAAAGGTCTTTTCTGGTCAGGGCTCCCTCCCATTTCAACGCCCTCCCACCATCGGTCTCTAACCATCAAAAATGTGGTCCCTTTAAAATGGCACTCATGACCCACGTCCTTGTCACCCGCACACTCTAAGTCCACCACCAGTGCCTTCACCAGCTGCTCAGAATGGCCACACAACCTCTTTCACAGTCAGTGGCCTACAGTTCTTATTCAGGCACTCAGACAAAGTCTCCTGACAGACTGCTCTAGAATTTGCACTACCTGCCTCCCCTAAGTTACCCAGTTTACTCTGCTCCAGCCAAGCATAGTAGGCATGTGCACTGTCCCCTGATTCACTCTCTGGCTACTAACTGACCTCTTACTGTTAGATTTATCCTATGCACTGTCAACAGCCACAACAATGTATTAAACATCCTTGTAAACTGGTCAGGACATTCTTGTAAAATGGTCATGCTGTAACCGGAAGTCAAAGTGCCCTGGCACTGTGCCCTGTATCGTACTATTCACTGTGTTGCCCATAGCCTACAGCCTCAACTCTGTATTAGACATCCCAGTATACTGTTTCATGATGCAACCTTGCCATCAAACTGCCCTGGCATTGTATATTGTATCATACTGTCTATTGTATTTACCTATGTCTGTATTGTGTATTGATGTGGAGCCTTTGGAAATGAGTCTCTGACTCAAAGGTTGTAATTTCAAGATTTTAAATAAATAAAAAAGGGGGGGGCACTATTCACATATGAGTGATCTAGAGACCTCCAGCACAGGGAGGAGACATGGATAAGGACATGATGGAAGCCATCCAAAGGATGGCATGCAAGGGGGGGTGTTGCTGGTGGGGGACTTCAATCTACAAGACATGGATTGGAGCTTACCAGCTGCAGCAACAGTCAGAAGTAGAGACATCCCAGACTCCCTACAAGGGGCATTCCTCAGGCAACTAGTTAAGTAGCCCACTCATGGGGGGGAATGCGACACTGGACTTGATACTGACAAATGGGGACAGTGTTGTTAACGTCATGGTGGGTGACAACCTGGGGTCCAGCGATCACTGTACAGTGTGGTTCAGAATAAGGACTGTGCCAGAACCAAGCCACACTAAGATGAGGGTCCTGGACTTCAGTAGGACTGATTTCAGGAAAATGGTAGAATGACTCAGGGATGCCCTGGCAGGGATAGAGGATCTGGGGGGAATCGAGGAACTAATAGGAAAAATAAAGAGGGGCATGGAAAAAGCAACAAATCTCTGTGTCAGGCAGGTGAACAAGGGCAAGAGAAAAAAGTGACCACTATAGTCCTCTAAAGACATAGCAGAAAAAGAGCAAAACAACTAGCATTTAGAAAATATAAAAAGACACAGAAGGAGGATAGGGAAAATTACCAGGAGAAATAGCGATGTGGGGAAGACAGACATGAAAAGGCACAAACAGAGGAGAATATTTCCCAATCAGTAAAAGAAGGGGATAAACTTTCTTTAGATATACAGTATAAGCAAGAAGAGGAAGACCAAAGGAGGAATAGTAAGGCCTGGATATTCAGACTGCGCCGGGCAGGGGTGCAAGCCTCAGCGCAGCACAACTGGGCTGCGCCAGGGCAGGGACCAGGCAATATTCAGTAGTGCTGTGCCATGGCTCAGCACCATTGAATATGGTACTGAGGGCATACGCACTGTGCACGGCACAGTGGCACTACACCAGAGCAAGTGGTAGAAGGGAGCAGGGGGATGTGCCAGCGCAAGTGCAGTTGCGCTAGGCACATCAGCCACAATATTCAGCACTGGGCATGCAAATGAGGCCATTATGCATGCACGGTGCAAATAGGGCCATTTGCATGTTATTATTGCCCCATTTGCATGCGGTGCGCCGAGCCCCGGCGACTTGCACCTGGCGCCCTGCCAGGCTGCAGCCATCTGGGCCCGACGCCCTGCAGAGCCATGGCAGACTCCCACTCCCATATGCCCGATCAAAGGCATATGATATATTAAGGTTCCTGGTGGACCTGTGTAATACCCCCCTTTGCCCAATTGCGGGCATATGATTAATAAAGGTGTCAGGTGGACCAGTGGGGTTCCCCCTTCGCCCGATCATGGGCATATGATTAATAAAGGTCCCAGGTGGACCAGTGGATTCCACCCCCCCTGCCCCCGATCGCTGGCATATGTACAGTGAAAGTCCCTGGTGGCCAGTGGAAAACCACCAATCGCCTGCATGCAGCCCGGCCGCCCACCAAATGACAGCGTACAGTATGGTCTGTACACCTATTGGTCCACTGCGTGAACCAATGGGCGTGCAGAACATACTGTACTACACAGGCCCAATATGTGAATGAACCGCTCATCTCACATATCAGGCTCAGGTAAGTACGGCATGGTTCAGCATGCCCATTGGTCCATGCAGTGGACCAATAGGCATACAGACCATACTGTATGCTGTCATTCAGTGGGTGGCCAGGTGGCATGCTGGCAAGGTGTTGCCACCCACCGATGATGGGGGGGTGCTGGGTGGTGGGGGACCTCAGTGGGCGGGTGGGGATGGGGTACCACTGGACCACCTGGGTAACTAGTGCTCTGTCTGACTGTGTTTGGGTGATGGGGGGGGTTTCCCACTGGACCACCAAGGACTTTCACTGTACGTATGCCAGTGATCGGGCACGGGAGGGGAATCCACTGTTCCACATGGGGCCTTTATTAATCATATGCCCACGATCGAGCAAAGGGGAGGACACCACTTGCACACCTGGGACCTTTATTATTCATATGCCCACGATCAGGTGAAGGGCATATTCCACAGATCCACCAGGGACCTTTATTAATCATATGCCCATGATCGGGCGAAGGGGGGGTATTCCACAGGTCCACCAGGGACCTTTATTATGCATATGCTCATGATTGGCTGAAGGGGGGGATAGCCACTGGTCCACCAGGGACCTTAATGTATCATATGCCCATGATCGGGCAAAGGGTGGGGACTCCACTGGACCACCGGGGATGTCAGTTCTACTGATGCCCATGATTGGGCGATGGGGCAGGGGTGCACAATGCTCCCAGGGCAGGGGATATGTAGACAGTGTTCTGGGTGGGTGGGTGGTCACCCATGGCTTGCGGCTGCTGTGTTGCACCCTGTAGTATGGCAGCTTGCCTGTGGGTGGCCAGAATTTGTTCCTGGTTTTACGAGGCACATCCTTGCACCCCCCTGAGTGGCGCAAGGCGGAGTTGTGCTGGCATATGTGCCGCATATCCCAGGCTGAATATTGGGATGTGCCTCATATGCATTGTCACACCCCGCACTTGTGCATGATACATTGAATGCGCCCGTGCATCGGGGGTTGCACATCGCAAATTGCCCCTTTGAATATCATGCCGGGTTGCATTGGTGGTTGCGCATGGTGCAACCCTTTTGAATATCCAGCCCACAAGATAAAAGGGGAAGATGGGATTTGTGAAGAGGAGGACCAAAAGAAGGCAAACATATTGAACAATTAATTTTGCTCAGTATTTGCAGAAAAAGGGGTCGAAGACAGGCCAAAGATAAGGGACAAGGACATAAATGGTGGGAATGTGGACATCAGTGCTTTTACAGAAAAGAAAGTCCTCAAGGTACTAGAGCAATTAAAAGTAGACAAGGCAATGGGACCTGATGGGGTGCACTCCAGGATATTGAGGGAGCTCAAAGAGGTGCTGGCTGCACCTCTGACAACTCTGTTCAACTTATCATTAGAAACAGGGAAGGTGCTGAGGAACTAGAGGAGGGCAGATGTGGTCCCACTTCACAATAGTGGGATCAGGGAGGAGGCAGGAAAAATTATAGACCTGTCAGCGTGACTTCGGTAATGGGTAAAGTAATGGAAACACTACTGAAGGGAAGGATGGTGGAATATCTTGTAACCAGTGGATTATAGAATCTAATGCAACATGGTTTCACAGGAGGAAGGTCTTGCCAGACAAACCTGATCGAGTTCTTCGACTGGGTGACCAGGGTAGTGGATCAGGGAGGAGTGGTAGATGTGGCCTACCTGGATTGCAGTAAGGCCTTGAACACCGTTCCACATAAAACACTGGTGAACAAGCTGGCCTGTCTGGGAGTGGGTCAAAAGTTATAAACTGGGTAAGAAGTTGGTTAAGCATTAGGAGACGGAGGGTGGTGGTACATGGTGTCCACTCTGGAGAAGGCAGGTGCCTTAGGGCTCAGTGCTAGGCCCGGACCTCTTCAAAGTCTTTATTAGTGACATTGCAGAAGGGCTAGAAGGGAAAGTATGCCCTTTCACGGATGACACAAAAATCTGTAAAAGAGTAGACACGCTGGGGGTGTGTGGAAAAATTGAAGGATGATTTGAAAAAGTTGGAAGAATGGTCACGGGTTTGGCAGCTGGGTTTCAATGCAAAGACATGCGAAATAATGCACTTGGAGCACAAAAACCCGGGGGCTACTTACCAATTGGGAGGAGAAGTACTGGAAACCACCAAACAGGAATGGGACCTGGGGGGTAATCATTTCTGATGACCTGAAGGTAGCCAAGCAGTGTGCTAATGCAGTGAGGAAGGCTTGCAGGATGCTCGGGTGCATAGGGAGGGATATCACCAGTAGGAGGAAGGAGGTAATATTACTCCTGTACAGATCACTGGTAAGACCCCACCTCGAATACCATGTTCAGTTCTGTAGGCCCCACCTCCAGAAGGACATTGATAAGGTGGAGGAGGTACAAAAGAGGGCTACCAAAATGATGCAGGGCCTGCATCAAAAGCCCTATGAGGAGAGACTGAAGGAACTGAATATGTACTCTCTGGAGGAGAGAAGGGAAAGTGGGCATATGACAGAAACATTCAAATACCTAACATATTAATAAGGTACAGGAAAGTAGCATTTTCCATAGAAAAAGAAGCTCAAGGATGAGGGGTCACACTATGAAGTTGGGGGGGAAGCTTAGAGGACATGTGTGGAAATACTTCATGGAGAGTGTGTTGGATACCTGGAACAGCCTTCCAGCAGAGGTGGTGGGTGCCAAAATGGTGATGGGATTCAAGCATGCATGAGACTTATACCAGGGTACCTTGATAGTAAGGCAAGGGGAGGAGATGACCAGAGACCGAGTAGGGTCTCTGGTGGCACTGTAGGCAGGGAAAACTGGGCCAACTAGGTGGGCCAAGATGTCCTTATCTGCCAACAACAATGCTTCTATGTTTCTATGTAGTATTCTCATGGTTTTTAATATTTTTTCTTCTTTTGGTAATCGGGTAAGACCCACTAGGCACAAGACTTGTTGGCAGGGGTATTCCCCGAGTACTGGGGAGGTTAAGTGATTTGCTCAGTCACATAGTTTAAAAATTGGGCTTGTGGGACTCAAAATCAGGTCTGCTGTACCAAGCTCATTCACAGCTCATTACTTTAACCTCTAGGCTAGATTGCCAGCCAATAATTTGTCTAACTGGCAATGTCAGTGTGGGCTGCAAAGCGTTTGCATTTACAAATATTATGTCAGATGAAGCACTATGCAGCACTGTACAATAGATTTACTTGTATAGCTGTTTATAGGATGTCAAAAGATTGTGATAAAGTTGTGCATCATATGATTAGATACACAGGGAAAGGTGAAAAGCATTATTAAAATTGCCAACAAGTGCTATTAAGCACATTTCTATGTACTTCATGACAGCCTACTTTTTGTCAATACTACAGCCTCAAAAGTTGAACCATTTGAGGGTATGTTAGCAAGGGCTGCAACATTTGCTTCTGTGCTGCAGGCTGAGGGCCAGCGCTTCTGCAGACAGAAGTGTCTCTGTATGTCTTGCATTTTCAATGTATTATCTGTGGCTGCTAAAATGCTGTTCCCCTAGGGATCAGCATGTCTTCAGCTAGAAGAACTGCTTCTATCTGTAGCCCGAAGTGGCTGTATAATTCTTGTGTGTGTCTTGAAGTATCATATGCCTGTTATTGTGATTTTAGTAAGGTATTAAAACATTTATTAAGCATCATATGATTACATACACGGGAAAAAGTGAAATGCATTATTAAAATTTCTGACATGTGCTTACTGTTTCTATTTATATCATGACAGCCTACTTTTTTGTCACAGCTACAGCCTCCAAAGATGGACCATTTGGGAGTATGTTGGCAATGGCTGTAAAAGTTGACTCTGTACAGCAGGGTGAAGGTCTGCACTTCTGCAGCCAGAAGAGGCTATGTATCCCTTGTGTATGTCTTGTAGCTCCAATGTTTGTCTGCAGCCAGAACTACTGTTGTCATTTAAGCTTATTATCATTCTCAAAAAAGAAAGGAAATTAGTTGCAAAAATCTGCATTAACACAACATTTAGGGTTCAACTTAATACCATGAAAGTAGGGAAATGTGACGTTAGGGTTTCCAACCCTAATTCCACACCCCCCAAGCAGAAAAAGGACAAGAGCACACAAGCAACCACAGACAGCCATCATCAGCTAAGACAAAAAACGTAAAACTGTTTCCAGATGACACAAATGCAGTATCACTAATGTGCAACCTTTGTAGATTTGTATCTGCAGCTGTATAAGCACAGGCCCCAAGGGGACCTGTGCATATGCAGTCACACCTCTGTGTGTATGTTGCACAGCATGCATGAGTAGATGTGACTCTGAGAGCAGAAGTCTTCAAGGGGCCTGCAGCCAGATGTACTCATGCATGCTGTATGAATTATGTTGCTAGATAGCATGAGCCGCTACTACATGGTTTTCTATATCTGAGCTCCACAAAACATGGGGCACTCCGGAAAGTGTGCTGGTGCCAACTCGGGTCAGAAGATCCCAAATGTAATGTACAGAAGCAAACTGAGTGGCTCTCAAAGAAGAACAGCAAATACGCTCTGCATATCAAAAGATTTATTCAGGAGAATAACACTGGTTCCAGCCCTGGTGCTTTGACCTCATGGGTTTTCCTCAGGGGGCGTGTATCTCGAGACAGACAGACAGACAGACCACTCCTTATATATCCCACACTAATAGGTGTTTCAAATAACAGCATAATATATTGGGACAAAAAAGCCATACATTTATTTATTTTATTTATTTGATATTATCAGAAAGACCTTTGAGTCAAAGACTCATTTACAAAGGTTCCATGTCATACATATAGAGTAAAGAAACAATACATGTTTTATAGGATGTTAGCATATAACAAAGATCATGCACAGTAATGGAAAAACAATTTTTCCTTTCTACACATGGTGGTACATTTGTTTCAGACGGTGAGCTACCCTTCTAGGGTAGGTATGATTTAAACACAAGAGTCGCACAGCCATAGCGGAGCAGAGAGTTTCCCAAGGAGGCTGCTTGTCAAAGGAACTTTTGACGGTTGGGCCATTATGCAATAGGGGGTCAGAGAAGTTGTGGGGTCAAACAGGGTGGAAGGTCAGCTGCAGTCACATAGGTTTGAGGCTTGTAGGTGTTTCCTTAGTCTGGTTTTGAAAGGGCAGAGCCCGGTTTCTTCCACGATTTCGCTGGGGAGGGCATTCGTCCAGGAAGGAGCTTTGTAGCAGAAAGTTCACTGGAATTGGGCGGTCCGGCCACGTGGTACCCATAGCAGCAGTTTGTTCAAGCTGTGAGTTGTTCTGCCAGGTGATGTGAGGATAATTTGGCTTAAGTCAGGGGGGATGAGGCCAAGAACAATTTTTTTTGGTAATGAGACAGGTGTGATACCTAATTCTATTGTCAAGGTTTAGCCAGTTTGCTGGGCTGTAGAGGGAGCATGTGTGTGTGAGATGGTCACAATATATACCCCAAAACACATATAAGCAGTTAACCATTGTGCAATTCATTCACGGTATTAATGAGCTTTAGAACTGATATCGATCAAGAATTAAAAAATAACACTGCTAGCCTTGAGCAGGGTAAAAGCATTGAATATCTAAGTTACCATTGCTAAACATGTGATCTAATCAGAAATGCTAACCCTGTAATATATGGGGGAATACATCATTTTTATGTTCAGTTTTTAACAAATGGCAGTGGCGGATTGGAAATGTCATCAAATAGGACCTAATCATTAAATAGGGGGAAAATATACAGGGGATACATGATGGGTAGGAGCGGGATATGGAAAATATTCTCAATCCTGCAGAGTGAGCTCTGGATACTCACGAATGCCAAAGGCACAAGCGAGAGTATCCAGAGCTCACTCTGCAGGAGTGAGAATATTTTCCATATCCCACAATCTGCACATCATGTGTGTGCGATTTATACAATAGGGGTTTCAATTATTTTCAGGTTTGTATTTAATTTAGTTTCTGTGTGTTGTTGTTGTGGTATTCCTGTGCTGTGTTATTCTGGATCCTAGTGCTGCTCCGTGGGCGTTCTGCATCTTGTTGTGAATGGAGCTTTTGGTTGTGATTGGGTTTCTGTCTGCGTTTTCTTGATTGGTTATTTCTATGAATGGGTGTCATGTTAGTGGTTCCATTGGACAGTTTTTTGTGACGTGTGTGAGGCATGCGTTTTAATGGTGGATGTCTTGTGTGGGGTGGGCTTTTCTTTCGTTCAAGAAGTCGTCATCTTGTGTAATTTTTATTCATTTTAAAGTTTATGATATGTGGAATCAGTTCTTTATTTTTTTTTGGTTCTGGTAATAGTGTTTAGTGCTTAGAATTTATCAGTGGATTTATTTTTATTCTTGTCTGGTTATGTTCACTGGAGCATTTTCATGTTTTTTGGTTATTTTATTTTTGCTTTATTGCAAGTGACACATCATTTTATTTCACAAGGTGAGTGAGAAAATAAACATTATTTTTCAACAAAAGATAAGTGGTTCCTTTAGGAAGCAGAAGTAATGCTTCAGTTATTTCTGAATATTGTGCTGTTTGCTTGGTTTCCTCGATTAGTCAGAGTTATGTTTTCATTACCTGCTGAAAGTAATGCTAGCATAGGAGACATATAGGGTGTGTCTTAGGATGACATCAGCACAGTGAGAATATTTGCTACTGATATAAGCACAATGTGTACAAACGGAAAATATTCTCACTGTGTTGACTTCCTGTAGGATTTATCTCACTTTGTGGAAAATACATGGTTTTATCCACTACTCAGTTTCCTCACCCCTATTGTATAAATATAAATAGACCCCCAAGTTGCTTGAGCAAATATCTAAATTATATTAGATCATAGTAATATTGCACACCGAAATACCCAAAGCATAAAGGTAACATAAATTACAGGTATAGGCTGTGATAAACTTTGTTTACATGTACAGGTGTTTCTGTTTGCAATGTTACTATCCATTTAGTTTCTTTCTGTAACAGAAGTTCCTTGTGGTTACCTCCTGTTATAAGAGGGTGCACATGTTCTCGTCCCATGAACTTTAAATCTGCTGTTTTTGAGTTGTGAAAGTATTTAAAAAGAAAGCCCAAAGCGTTTCTCTCCTCTTGATTAACTATAGCTTGAACATGTTCTTAGATTCATGTTTTAAGATTTCTGACTGTTTTGATAATGTAATACTTTTTACATGGGCACCAAGCAATGTAAGCTACAAATTGGGTACTATATTTGATAAGTTCACTGATTTCAACATGTTGGTCATTCTTAACCAGTTGCTTTCCCTCAAAAGTGAACTTACAGATATTACAATTTTTACAAGCACAAAAGCCTCTTGGTGGGGGGGGGCACAATTTCTTGATACTGTTGTTACTGCTGACTTTTTTAATGAAGAGGTCTAAGGGCTAGATGTAAGAAGATGGCCTAGATGTCTCCCTCTGTGGAAAGTTACTGTAGGGCTATCAGCTAAATGGTTCTCCAAAATCTTATCTGCTTGCAAAATCGGCCAAAGCTTATGAACCAGAGCCCCTATTTCCCCTGCTAAGGGGGTTAAGCTCTGTAGAAAAAGTTATCATGCATTTGGATCCCTGACTCTCCCTGCTAGACTGTTGAGATTTACCTTTCCAGGTTAACAAGAATGTCCTATCCAATGTTTTAACTTTATTCAAGGCATTGTCAAGTGTTTCTTTTTTATAACCTCTGTTCAAAAAACAAACTGTTAGGGCTGCTGCCTCTTGTTCAAAATTGATCTCTTCTGTACAATTTCTATGTAGCCTTGGGTACTGACCACAAGGAATAAAGTCTTTCAATGTATTATGCTGTTATCTGAAACACCTGTTAGTGTGGGATATATAAGGAGTGGTCTGTCTGTCTGTCTCTAGATACACACCCACTGATGAAGACCCACATGGGCTGGAATCAGTGTTATTATCCAGAATAAACCTTTTAATATGCAGAGCGTATTTGCTGTTCTTCTTTGAGTGCCACTCGCTTTACTTCTGTACATATGGTTTTCTACATAGAGCTCAGTAACTGCCACACTGCTACCCTTTGAAACATTTGTAGATCTGCTGCCGAAACCATAATGCCCACTTAGCAGCAGTACTTCTGTTTGAGTAACTGTAGACCTCACAAGTTCCTGCCTTTCTGGAGCCAGACCTTTTGCAAAGAATATGTATGCATGTATGTATGTATGTATGTATGTATGTATATTCAATGCAAAAAAGCACACCAGTTAAGCGACTAAAGTAAGGAAATGTGGTGTTATGGTTTCCAACCCTTACTTCCCATCCCCACCCCCCCAAGCAGCAGAAGGAAGGAAGGGTTTTGGGTCTCCAGAGTCTTTCTGAATCAGTGGTGGGGTCTTCTTTGGGGCTGTCAGCCCTAAAGCTAACCCCTCCCCCCAGCCCGTAGCCTCCTGTGCAAAGCAAAAAGTGCAGGTTGAAGTCAATGCCTCATAGTGATGCAGTCTTCAAAGGTAAAGAATTATCTGTTGCCACATGTTGCCATCACAATGTGTTGTGGCTTTCTTCATGCTCAGGTACACAGGGTGGGCATTAGGTTCACAACCCAAAGGAAGAATCATTCCCCGTAGCCTCATAATGATACAGTCTTCAAAGGTAGAGAACTGTCACAACATGTTGCCAACACAATCTGTTATAGTTTTCTTCACTCAGGGTCCTGCGGGCCCCGTGAGAAGAAAGGAAATAAAGTCTGACCTTGTTTGCTCAGGTAAGGGGGAGAGCACTAGGTTGAAAACTCCATGGAAGACACCAACACTTATACGTCAAGTCTCCGGAGACCCCAAACCCTAATGTTCTTTCCTTTTGCTGCTTGGGGGGCTAGGGTTAGAGACCCTAACGCCACATTTCCCTACTTTTGTTGCTTTATCTGGAACCCTAAAATGTGCATTAATGCAGTTTTTTGCAATTAATTTCCTGTCTTTTTGAGATTGTAGAACTGTATCCAAAGTCATGAAGACATACATCTGGCCACGGAAGCACAGGACCCAGAGAGGTCTTCACCACTATGCCTCCATAGAGGCACACACACACACACACACACATGCACACACACACACACACACACACACACATGCACACACACAAGGCCCTTTGGGCCCTGTGTAACTTGTGGAGTGTATCAGGCTGCACAAGCGCACTGAGATACGTTTTGTTTTGTGAGGGCTCACAAAATGAGATTGCTGTGTAGGAAAAGAATATTCTGGAAAAGTCATAAATCTAAAGCCGGCCTGGTGGTGCTGAGGGTTGAGGTGCTGGACGCCACACCTCATGTCATGCTGGCAACCCAGGTTCAGGAGCAGACTACGTCCACCAGGGATCGGCAGGGAAGGGAAGGGATTGAGCATCCAGAAGACTGCTCTCCCTTCCTGGGGAAGGATCCTGGGTTAGTGTCGCTCCTAAGTAGCTCCTGGTGGTGGCTGGGGGCAGTGCTGGGAGCATGAAGTGCTGACAGACGTGGGGCAGAGCAGCAGCCAGTGGCGGTGCATCACTGCCATTGACATCATTGCACGTCTGTGCTCCAAGGGGGCAACCATGAAGAAAAATCCCCAGTCGAACAGGGAGGGGAAGAGGTCTCCAGGGACTGAAACCCACATCCCCAGTGCTGGAACATCTCTCCTATGGGACCCCCGTGGCACCAACCAGGACCGATCCTCTAATTACAGATAGGCCACCAGGTAGGTTGGGAGGGCCTTCCCCAGGGGGTGATCTGGGGGGCTTGAAGGTCCTTGGTGGGGGATGCCCAGGGAGGAGAGGTCTCAGGTGGGGAGTAGAGGCTAGGTCTACAGTGCACCCCGGAGAGATGCCCTGCTTGACTGCAGCAGCAAAAAGAGTTCACAAAAAAAGAAAAGAAACATAAATCTAAAATGTTGTTTCGTGAGGTCACCTTTTTGTTTTGTGACATTTTTGTGACCTGACAAAAGAAAATGCTGTCTTAGGAAACAAGAATATAGAAAAAACTAAGTCCAAAATCTTGTTTCATGAGAAAGCATCCTCTTTTGTGAGATTTTCATGAGCTCAGGAAAGAAGATACCGTCTCTCAAAAGAAGAATGTGGAAAAAAGCTAAGTCCAAGATCTTCTTTCTTGAGAAGACATCCTTGTAAGATTTTTGTGAGCTTATGAAAGAAGATGCCTTCTCATGAAAGAAGAATGTGCAAAAAAACTAAGTCCAAAATCATCTTTCGTAAGACAGCATTCCTGTTTCATATAGAACTGTTCCTCTTTTGAGAGCCTCATGAAAGAAGAAAATCAGCTAATGAAAGAAGACTGGGTAATGACTTTTGGGATGTCCCCAAAACACATTTCAGGGTAATTTTTCAACAAAGAAAATCCAGAATCAAGCTAAACAGGTCCCATTTAGCTAGATTCATGTGGCTGTGTCTGCATGGCATCATTTTACAGAGTTTTGAAAAAAATGGAAACAAGATGGCTGCCATGTGAAAGAAGAACTTTGTCTCATGAAAGAGGATTCCCAGATCTCTAAAGAGGAATCCTCTTTCATATGGCCAAATTCTTCTTTCATATCAAACATCTATCCAAAAGACCATACTGAGCATGCACAGAACTGAAATTCCAAATCCTTATAGCTTGGGAATGGATTAATATTTTTTTCACCAAACCAACAAAAGGCCCCATTCTAGGGCAAGCCCTATCTACTCTGAAAATGTCAGAACAAAATTCCAAATCATCTGGGCTGTAGGCTATGACAAAAAACAGCAAAGAAGAAAAAGCACCAATTTTTCCTAAAATTGCACTGTCTGGATCTTGGACTCCACACATACAGCTGGAACATAACTTACCAAATCAAGGGGCCTTGCCCCCCCCCTTAAAAATATGCATGTGTAACTCCCCCCACAAATGGGGGTTCCCAAAAGTCTTCCAGGAGCTTGCTTGAATGCTCCAAGCCTGGATGGTGTTCGGTGTCTAAGCCATTTATCTGTGAGTGCTTTTAGAGCCTCTGGTACTGTCTCTTTAAGAGCCGTCTGCCTGCAGACATAATTAATTTGGATGGGAGTCTGTGTGTTTCCCTGCTTGAGTCCCATTCAAGCTGCTGCCAAATCGCTCCATTTCTGCCATCACTAAGTGGACAGAGTGAGCACTTTTAAAAGATGTAACTGTTTGCCAGAAATCATTTAGAGTAATAACGAAAATACAGTTTGTCTAACCTGCTTTTCTTTGCAGTCAGAACTGTGTTTGCCTAGTCCCCCATTCTGGTTTTGAACTGCTGAACTGGACCAATCAGTGTGGGGGGACCTTTGAAATAGAGCCTGCTGCTGGCAAATCAGAACTTGGACTCTCATTGTGGAGCCAGCCACCTATGTACTGTATGGTCAATGCTTCTGGGAATTGTAGTTTGGACTTCAGCACCTTTTTTCTGCCAATAGGGGGGAGTTTACTGTGAATGACAGCCAAACCAGCCAACTGAACTGGAAGGAACTCAAAGGAAATGCCCGGCTCTGTCTACTGGAAAAATCAGATCAGTTTGGGCAGTGAAGAGATAGGGAACTGTGTGCTTCTTCGGTGTGTAGTTTTAGCACAGGAATCACGTGTAAGGCCCTAAGTTTCAGTCTGTAGCTTGTGCAAGCACCTGTTCAGACTGAATCCGACCTGTGAAGAGAATCAAGGAGATCTGAAGAGTAGAAACCAGGCTTACCCTGTAGAAGACTGGAGAAATTGCTGAATCCCGCTCGGTCTGTCAGGAACTGAAGCTGCTGTGTGTTCTCCCAGGTATCATGCAGTAATTGCAGTCAGGATCGAGAAGCAGCCTGCCTGGTATAGTACTTTCCTTTTACATATAAATGTGTGTAGTGCTTGTGGGGAATCGCGTTTTTCAAATCCTCTGTACAGTGAATTGAGTGCATGAAGCTGGAAGTAAACCCAGCTTAATCCAGACTACATCTATTTGCTCTAAACTGCAGTGGGGTCCAGTCACAAGGACCTTTTTCACATGTTGTGCTCCTCCTGGCAATCCAGGACAATCTGCTTTCCATCCAGTTCCCAGCATTGAGTCTGTGAGTACAAAGCAGGGTAGCTCCCTGCCATCTGTTTATCAAATTGCAGGTGTGTCATCTATTTGTTGCTGTTTCATTTCTTCACGAACTGAGGCATCCGGCTCTGGATTACAATTGGGTATTGTGCAAGTGTTTTTCCATCACAGGGCCCCATCCAGCTGCACCGATCCTGGCTAGCCCCCCATCCTGGGTACCCAGTGAAAGTGACAATTTGGGACTCTGAACATGCGCACAGTACTGTGATTATTAAGGTGTCTAAACTAATTAACCTGATTTTCCCCTGTCCTTGTTATATTCCCCTAAATAAATCAGATCTGTTTGTTTCAGCAAAGTTACACTGTCTGAGGTATTCATTTATGTTAAAGTGTTGCACTGTGGCTTTTGCATTGTATCATCTTGTTTTACAGGGGGTCCCCAGAGTCAAGCTGATCGAACCAGTCCTAGGGGTAAGTGTATACTGTGAAGGTACTTCATTATATTGTGTGGTCCACTAGTGGGAAGAAAGGGGGTTGCAGTGACCTAGAGGGCTGTGACCAAGTCATACCAGACTGTCTTAACCCCGACTTCTGGGTGGAGGCACCTGCCATTGGACCTAGGCCCCTTAACCTGTTAGCAGTCATGCAGGCAGGGGTAGTAGCCCTTGGGATAGCGCCACCTGGGGGTTACATCTTGGAAGCTCACAGCTGGGATTAGCATCCTCTAGTAACTACATTTACGAATTACTGTTAAAAAATAAATGGGTACCCCAACAGAAGTGGCTGTACACCAGTTGGTGAAGTGGTGTGCTGGGGAGGAGATCGACCCCCAAAACGCTATACTTATTCTGGATATCCCGCTGGGTACCAGTACGGACACTGTAGAGGGAGTACTTGCTAAGGTCAAATGTTTACGAAACCCTGTGGTAGAGGGGCGACAGGCTGATCTGCTCACCCAAACTTTCATGGCCCTAATAGAGTGCAAGAACCCTGTAGACAGTTCTAAAGTGCCACAGACTGTTACCCTAGGGGAAACCCTCACTGTCTGGAGATTGATAACCAGGGACAGTAAAGACCCCAGGGAGAACGAGCCTCCCCCATTTTCTGAAACTTCTGAGGAGAAATTTGCTAAATTGTTGTTGGGGGAAGGGAAAACTGTGGAGGATTTAAAGAAACTATTATTGCCACCTGAGAACATTCCTCCACCAACACCCTCTTCCCCTCCAGCACCTGTTATTGCCCCTCCTTCTGTGCCAGTGCAAGCCCCCATGTCTGTACCTACCAATAGTCACGACTCTTACCGCAGGTTGAGAATTTTCTCCGGCACCCTCCCCACCCCACAAGGGGAGAATGATTGGGAAACTGGATAGACTGTGTTGCCCCTTTGGTATCTGAGTGGCAGTGTGCAGAGGCTGAGAAATGGAAAAGAATCCTAGAGAGCTTGAGAGGTCATGCTCTGGAAGCCATTAAGTCTTTGAGGTCCACAAACCCTGAGGCATCTGCCCAAAAGTACCTAACTGCACTTGAATGCAATTTTGGGAGTATTGAGTCGGGGGAGAGCTTGATGTGGAAGTTTCAAGGTACAAAACAATGGCCAGGGGAAAGTTTATCTGCATATGTTACTCATCTGGAAGGAGTGCTACAGAGGACCTACTGGAAAGGGGGGGTGGCCGCCAGTGACTTAAACCATGTGAGGTTGGGGCACATATTGCAACATGCAAAGCACTCAAAATTGCAGCTCCTTCAGTTGAGGCTTCAAGAAAGGAGAGGTAACCCACCGGATCATTGTGATTTGATGAAAGAAATCCAGGAAGTTGAGGAGGAGGAGGATTTCTCAGAGCCCCACGTAGTTGTAGCTGCTACAACCTCTGCGCCAAGGGCGGGGTCAGCTGCTGACGGCCAGGATCACCGAAAATCCATGATGAAAGTCAAGGATTAAGTGCCTCATGAAGGGATGGCTGTAAATACCCGCACTGGGAGGAGTTGCTGAGGAGATTAGGAAAGTAACAGACAGTCTCATCATGAAGGCCGCTCCTATGAGCACGGGCACTGACACTTGCCTGACTGCTTCTGCTATGGGGGTGGGGGTGCCCACCCCGGCACCTCATGTTGACAACAGTTCAAAACTTGATGCATTGACTATAGAAGTGAGGGAACTGAAGAGATGTCTCCAAATGTCCAACCCACCGCTGGCTGAGGTGGCACCAAGGTTTTCTATTGATAGTACCAATGCTGCAGCCCCCACAGTGATGCCTCTGTCACCCCAAACTTCAGCAGACATATTTTGCCATAATTGTGGGAAGGATGGGCACATGAAGAGGGAATGCCGGTCTCAGAAAGACTTAGAGAGGGTGGTGAGCTGGCTACAAGGAGAGCTTTGGAGAACAAGTCAGTGGTTAAGAGGTGCACAAAATGGTTCCAGTGAGGGTCCCAAAAATGCTAACTCACATCCCTCTGTGGCAAGGTCAGCTGCTCAGGCCCCCGCTACCGCCTCTCCAGACTGGTCCAGAATAGTGGGTCCCTCCATGGAGACCACTGTAAAGGTGAATGGAGTGTCTACAAGAGCTGTATTAGACAGTGGCTCCCAAGTGACAATTATGTTCCAGGATTGGTATCAGAAGCATTTGTCAGATGTACCCTTACAATCATTAGAAGGACTGCATGTATGGGGTTTAAGTGAGACGGCCTAACCCTACTCTGGGTATATCCGAATTTGGCTGTCTTTCCCCACCTCTGTGGCTGGAGTGGCAGAGCAAGTAGAGACCCTGGCCTTAGTGGGTCCTCCTACTGGACTGTATGATGGGGTTCCTTTACTAATTGGGACTAATGCACATATGTTTGGATGGCTGGCACAGTTATGTTATGAAAAACAGGGGTCAAGGACTAGTAGAGCTTTAAGAATTCTGGCCTTGATCAAGAAGGCCTATGAGGCACAGAGAGATGCTGACAAAGTGGAACCAGAGGAACCGGTTGGAGTTGTCTGGAAAAAGAATCCTGAGTCTCTGATCCTGGCGCCAAATGCCCAGTGTACCCTACAGGGGGAAGTCCATATCAGAAAGGATGTCAAGAATAAAATCCTCATGTTGGATGCACCAGGCGATGGGAAATTGCTGGAAGGACTGCTGGTCAAACCAAATATTTTGCCTGCCAGAGCCCATGCTTATGCTAGAAGGGTAATGGTTCAAGTTCATAATGTGCCGGATAGAGAGATTCAAGTAAATAGAGGTTGCACCCTGGGTAATGTACATTGTGCGGATACTGCAGTGCTACCCAGTAGCAAGAGTTCGGGGAAAAGTGGCAGAGTAACGCCTGACTTGTTTGATTTCGGTGACTCCCCATTGCCAGCTGAATGGAAAGTGAGGATCAGTGAGAAGCTTGCCCAGAGGGACCAGGTGTTTTCTTTAAAAGAATGGGATGCAGGATGTGTGCAAGGTGCTGAGCACTACATCCGGCTGCATGACGAAAGGCCATTTCATGAGAGGTCTCGACACCTGGCCCCTGCTGACATAGATGATGTGAGATGGCATCTGCAAGAGATGCTAATTGCTGGTGTAATACAAGAATCCAGAAGCCCCTGTGCTTCCCCCATCATGGTAGTGAGAAAAAAGAATGGGACAGTAAGGATGTGCATGGATTATCGCACCTTAAACAGGCAGACTATCCCTGATCAGTATACAATGCCCCGCATCCAGGATGCTTTGGACTGCCTGAACGGTAGCAAGTGGTTCTCTGTGCTGGATCTTCGCAGTGGGTAGTACCAGATCCTGATGGCCCCAGAGGACCGTGAGAAGACAGCCTTTATCTGTCCGCTTGGCTTCTATGAATTCATGAGGATGCCTCAAGGGATTTCAGGTGCCCGAGCCACTTTTCAACGATTGATGGAGCGTGCAGTGGGGGACATGAACTTACTAGGGTGCCTGGTATACCTAGATATGTTATTGTGTTTGGCAGCTCACTGGAGGAACATGAGAGCAGATTATTCAAGGCATTGGACCGACTGGAAGACTTTGGCCTTAAACTGTCCATTGATAAGTGTCAATTCTTTCAAACATCAGTAAAGTATGTGGGACACATAGTGCCACCGAGGGAATAGAGACTGACCCAAGTAAAATTGAGGCCTTGACCACCTGGCCACAGCCCAAAAATCTAAAAGAACTGCAAAGATTCCTGGGATTCTGTGGTTATTATCGTCGTTTCATCAAGGACTATTCAGGAGTGATCTGCCCTTTACTTAACCTTACTCAAGGGTATCCCCCAACCCACAAAAAATACAAAAAGTCAGCGTCCCTCGAGACTAAAAAAGTGTATTTTCATCCAAGTGAAGTATTTGGGGCCCGCTGGACTCCTGATTGTGAGACTGTTTTTCATGAGATCATATATCAACTTACCCACGCTCCAGTGTTGGCCTATGCCGATCCAACAAAACCCTATACCCTATGTCCTGCTCACTGATGCTAGCTTGCAAGGGTTGGGGGCTGTGTTGTATCAGGAGCATGAGAATGGCCTGAGACCAGTGGCCTTTGCCAGCAGAAGCCTGACCCCTTCCGAAAAGAACTATCCTGTACACAAGTTAGAGTTTCTAGCTTTGAAGTGGGCCTTTGTTGATCAATTCCACGAGTACTTGTATGGGGCTAAGATACTAGTAAAAACTGACAATAATCCTTTGACCTATGTGCAGACTTCAGCTAAGTTGGATGCCACTGGCCATAGGTGGCTCTCTGCCTTATCTACCTACAACTATGCAGTTGAATACAGAGCAGGCCTGAACCACATAAATGCTGATGCTCTCTCTCCTGGAGACCTGTTCCCCAGAATGACTGGGTCAGACTGTCAGAACCTGATATTCGAGCACTCTGCCAGAAGTTTGACAGGGAGGAACAAATGTCCATGGATGCTGTGGACTGTATGGTGGATTGTTTGGGACCCTCTGGGAATTGCATACCTGCTACTTATTGCCACTTTCCTGCAATAGACATTGGTGCACTGCCTCAGCTGGACAATGACAGTATTCGACAGGCTCAATCCCGAGATCCCATGATCAAATCAGCTTTAGAAGTCCTATATGCAGGGAAAGATGGGTCCAAATTATGTTCCATTGATTTGAGAACTGCATTGTTAAACAAAGAAGGTCCTAAGTTGAAACTGATCTATAGACTGTTATACGGAGAAACAGTAGACAGAGGGGGACAAGTAGACATACAACAACTAGTGCTGCCCACTGCTTTTCGAGACCCAGTGCTGAGATCTTTACACAGCCACATGGGGCACCTTGGTATAGACAGAACACTTGACTTGGTGAGATCCAGATTCTACTGGCCTAAGATGGGGGCTGATGTGGAGCAACACATTCAAACTTGTAGTCGCTGCTTACAGAGGAAAGCTTTGCCCCAGAGGGCTGCCCCCCTTGTTAACATCACCACCAGTGCACCCATGGAGCTGGTTTGTATTGATTTTCTGAGTCTGGAGTCAGATCAAAGAAATATTAGTAATGTGCTGGTGGTCACTGACCATTTTACGAGATATGCCCAAGCTTTCCCCACCAAGGATCAGAAGGCATCCACTGTGGCAAAAGTACTTGTAGGAAACTTTTTTGTTCACTATGGGGCTCCACAAAGAATCCATTCTGATCAAGGGAGAGACTTTGAGAGTCATCTGATCAAAGAGATGCTTTCTCTGTGGGAGTCGAAGCCAGAACCTTACCACCCCCAAGGGGACCCACAGCCTGAACGTTTCAACCGCACCTTGCTAGATATGCTAGGCACCCTCCACCCAAAGGACAAGCCTAGATGGAGCCAACAAATTAGCACCCTGGTACATGCCTACAACTGCACCAAAAGTGATGCCACTGGGTTCTCCCCCTACCGCCTGATGTTTGGAAGAGAAGCTCGATTGCCGGTAGATGTGTGTTTTGGGGTCTCTCCTGATGGGGTTCGAGCTGACAACTATTTACAGTATGTGCAAAAGTTAAAGGCCCAGTCAAATCATGCGTACCAACTGGCTCAAACCATGGCTGCCAAAAGAAATCTGGCCAACAAAGAAAGGTATGATAAAAAGGTGAAAGCACAGGAACTCCAGGAGAGAGATCGGGTATTGCTAAGAAATCTGGGACTGCATGGCAAACACAAGATTGCTGACAGATGGCACCATCTCCCTCACATTGTAGTGGGCAAACTAGATGACCTGCCAGTGTACAAAATAAGGCCTGAGAATAATTCAAAAGATGTTAAAACAATGCATAGAAATCATTTACTGCCCATTGGACAAATCTTGATTGAGTCTGAGCCCCCAGAAAATTACCCTCTGGACCAGTGACTAGAGCTGCTGCTAAGAAAAAATCAAGAAAGCCTGCACCTACAGAAGCTGAGTTAATGCGTTCCCCTCCACAAGTCCCAGTTGAGCATGACTTCAGTCCATATCAGAGGAAAGTGAGTGTGACTTTGAATACTACCCTTCTTACAAACTGAGTCAGTTGTTTCGGGGCGATCCCCTAGTCAATACTGGAGATGAAGCTGGGCCTTCGGGACTGTCTAAGCCCCCAGCTTTGTCCCTGGAGCCAATGTTCCCAGAAAGTGAAGTGCAAAGCATCAAGTCAGATGATATGGAATCATTGTGTATGGTTGAACTGTTTGAGCTTTCAGAGGAGGAAAATGATGCACTGGAATAGACTGGTGACATACCAGAACAAGAAGAGTGTGTTGAGTGCCCTGATAATTCACTCTCAGTGTCAGAAAGCTCTCCATGTGAGCCAAGTGTTGTGGACTCAGAGACTGTAACTCCTGGAGCTGAAAGTGCCCCAAGTTCTAGCCTCTCTACCCCAATGGAGACTCCCCTGACAAGTGAGGACAATGCTGAAAATGAGGCTCAGAGTGCAGAGACTGTAACAACTCCCCCTAGAAAGACTGGACGAGCTGTAAAGCCTGTGTTGCACCTCAGTTATGATTCCCCTGGGAGGCCTGTGGACTTGCCTCTCAATGTTGTCCATAAAGGAGTGTATGTGTCCCCGAGCTCATTGCCCAAACTGAACATCAGTGCTAACTCCAAGTTACTTGTGTTGCCCTCTAGGTATGGTGCCCCTGCCCCATCCAGCCCCAAGGTAGCTGATAGCGGAGGGCCCCCTCTCTTCAGGTTTCATGTACAAGAGGTAATAGCCTGAGTTATGGTACAATGTGTGTGTAATACTGTCTAAAGAGTGACGTACTGCAAAGTTTCAGAAATGTGTTTCTGGTAAAGTGATATATTGACTGATGATTACATGTATGAGCCTAATGTGATCCTGATGCAAATGCATATGGTTGCAATTGAAACTTATGGGGGTACTTGTTTGACGTGGACACCAAGCTTTTTCCAGGCTGGAAAGTGTGTAACCCCCCCCACAAATGGGGGTTCCCAAAAGTCTTCCAGGAACTTGCTTGAATGCTCCAAGCCTGGATGGTGTTCAGCGTCTAAGCCGTTTATCTGTGAGTGCTTTTAGACCCTCTGGTACTGTCTCTTTAAGAGCTGTCTGCCTGCAGACATAATTAATTTGGATGGGGTCTGTGTGTTTCCCTGCTTGAGTCCCACTCGAGCTGCTGCCAAATCGCTCTGTTTCTGCCATCATTAAGTGGGCAGAGTGAGCACTTTTCAAAGATGTAACTGTTTGCCAGAAATTATTTAGAGTAATAACGAAGGTACAGTTTGTCTAACCTGCTTTTCTTTGCAGTCAGAACTGTGTTTGCCTAGTCCCCCATTCTGGTTTTGAACTGCTGAACTGGACCAATCAGTGTGGGGGGACCTTTGAAATGGAGCCTGCTGCTGGCAAATCAGAACTTGGACTCTCATTGTGGAGCCAGCCACCTATGTACTGTATGGCCAATGCTTCTGGGAATTGTAGTTTGGACTTCACCTTTTTTCCACCAACAGAGGGAGTTTACTGTGAGTGACAGCCAAACCAGCCAACTGAACTGGAAGGAACTCAAAGGAAATGCCCGGCTCTGTCTACTGGAAAGATCAGATCAGTTTGGGCAGTGAAGAGATAGGGAACTGTGTGCTTCTTCGGTGTGTAGTTTTAGCATGGGAATCACGTGTAAGGCCCTAAGTTTTGGTCTGCAGCTTGTGCAAGCGCCTGTTGGGACTGAATCTGACCTGTGAAGAGAATCAAGGAGATCTGAAGAGTAGAAGCCATGCTTACCCTGTAGAAGGCTGGAGAAATTGCTGAATCACGCTCGGTCTGTCAGGAACTGAAGCTGCTGTGTGTTCTCCCAGGTATCGTGCAGTAATTGCGGTCGGGATCGAGAAGCAGCCTGCCTGGTATAGTACTTTCCTTTTACATATAAATGTGTGTAGTGCTTGTGGGGAATCGCATTTCAAATCCCCTGTACAGTGAATTGAGTGCATGAAGCTGGAAGTAAACCCAGCTTAATCCAGACTACATCTATTTGTTCTAAACTGCAGTGGGGTCCAGTCACAAAGACCTTTTCCACATGTTCTGCTCCTCCTGGCAATTCAGGACAATCTGCTTTCCATCCAGTTCCCAGCACTGAGTCTGTGAGTACAAAGCAGGGTAGCTACCTGCCATCTGTTTATCAAATTGCAAGTGTGTCATCTATTCGTTGCTGTTTCATTTCTTCACGAACTGAGGCATCCGGCTCCGGATTACAATTGGGTATTGTGCAAGTGTTTTTCCATCACAGGGCCCCATCCAGCACCGATCCTGGCTAGCTCCCCCACCCCATCCTGGGTACCCAGTGAAAGTGACAATTTGGGACTCTGAATATGCACACAGTACTGTGATTATTAAGGTGTCTAAACTAATTAACCTGATTTTCCCCTGTGCTTGTATATTCCCCTAAATAAATCAGATCTGTTTGTTTCAGCAGAGTTACACTGTCTGAGGTATTCATTTATGTTAAGGTGTCGCACTGTGGCTTTTGCATTGTATCATCTTGTATTAGAGGGGGTCCCCAGAGTCAAGCTGATCGAACCAGTCCTGGGGGTAAGTGTATACTGTGAAGGTACTTCTAATATATTGTGTGGGCCACTAGTGGGAAGAAAGGGGGGTTGCAGTGACCCAGAGGGCTGTGACCAAGTCATACCAGACTGTCTTAACCCCGACCTCTGGGTGGAGGCACCCACCATTGGACCTAGGCCCCTTAACCTGTTAGCAGTTATGCAGGCAGTGGTAGTAGCCCTTGGGATAGCACCACCTGGGGGTTACACATGCAAAATTTTGCACAATTCTGTTGAACAGGGCAGAGCTATTAAAGTGCAGATTTAGGGGTTTAACATTAAACAGCCTACTTGACCTAAGTACAGTGGACCTATCACACCACTATAATATATGTATATTGGTATGTTGCAGTTATACTTTTGTGGACATTACATGGAGAGCATGATAATAATGTCTTACAGAATGTCATGCAAAGTGGTATGAAATCCCTTAACAAGTCAAATGATGGGGGGCGGGGGTTGTGTCTTGGATTCGGTTGAAATTCCTTGGTCAATCAGTCAAAGAAATCTATCAGATTTGTTTGACATGACCTCCCCTCAATGTGAATCCATGCTGCCTCGGGTCTTGTGACACATTGGATTCAACATATTCCACAATCTTTTACTTCAGTAGTGATTCTAATAACTTATCCACCACTGATGTTCAGCTGACTGACCTATGCTTGCCAGCTTCTTTCCTGCTTACATTTTTGTAATGTGTGACTACATCTGCCCTCCTCCAGTCCTCTGAATTCCCCCCAGTTTCCAATGAGCTGGTAAACAGGACTGTCAGAGGTGCAACTAACCTTATTTCCCCTCCTATTCCCAAATCTATCCCCTTGACAATTGAGTCCCCCAAAAGAAGTTGCTTGCCCTTCCTCCATCCTCTTACATGATCCTTGGGGTCTGCACTATTGAGAACCCCCACATCCTCCAAGGCCACTATCATGGGTGTTTCCTCCTGGGAGTCCTACTTCACCATAGCAGTGTAGGAATTGCTTAGTGGTACTGGTTGAGAAACGTGCCTCTGAACAACCACCTCCCCAGTCCAATGCCCACCACCGTCCAGCCGTTACTCCTCCCTGCCATCCACTGAGGCAGCACCCCGCATACATTGCACTGCCTCCCAGCATTCCCGACTTCTATTCCCCTTGTGTTACCTGGGGGTAATTTATAGTCTTACCCGATAGGGTGTTTCTAGCTTTCCCTTTTTTGTTTGTAGCTACTTGTCTTCCTCCATGCCTGGTTTAAATCCCATTATACTGCTACCCTAGATAGAGGGTTGCTCCTATTTCTTACCCCTGATAGGCTGTTTCTAGCTTTCCCTTTTTTGTTTTTTGCTAATTGTGTCCCCCCATACCTGTTTTTTGTAGTTAATCTGTTTGTTGAAGTTTAAACACGCATACAATCATGCGCAGTAAGCCAACAACACAGTTTGCATATATGGAGCCTAAAAGCATATTACTAAACACTGCATCAAAATACATAGTAATCAATGTGTAATTTGCCTATCAGTACAACCATATAACAGCATACAGATGGGACTGCTATGTATATAGGGAATTAGGTGCAAGAGCCTAGCATTATTACACAGGAGATCATAGCATTAGGACCATGTGATGAGTAAGGCCTTAGGAGGTACGTTCCTTCCCGCAGTATGACAAATGATATTCAGATAAAACCTAACTATATACAGTGCTACTTGAAGGTTTCTAAACACATAACAACCTGTCACCAGGTACAGTGCCAGGTGGTACCAAGAGGTATCCACTGATTAATCACACTCGGTGGGAGCTGTTGGTAATACCTGTTGCATTTGAAGGTAGGGGGTGTAGCCACAATTATAGGGGAGCCTAGTGGGAGAGAAAGGTGGTACATCCTTAAGCAGTTCCAGCCCTGAGCTGTTGGATAATTTGTGGCTGAGGATACTGAGTATGCCAAAGAAAGGGGCCTCAGGCCTCATAGTATCTAGTAAGTGTATTGCTTGCCAAGTGAGAGTCTTTCATATTTCACTAGCTACGTCAAGTTTGTAATTGGCTGTTGTACACTTGGTACTTCCTTCGTTTGCCAACGTCATAGCAGCAGGTGCCTAACTTCTACTGCCACTGTAAGAACCCAATGAAGGTTATACTAGGGAGATAAGAGGTGCCATTAGGGAAGCACAGTATTGACAGGTCTAGCGATAGATCACCCCACCACCAGTTTTCCACATCTCCAGCAGTTGATGTTAGGGGAAAGCGAGCAACATATAAAACTGCCCGTGTGCAGTACAAGAGAACAACAACTTGGTCAGCAAGAGCCATGATCTAGTATCCATCGGCATAGTGCAGGCTGTTTTCCAGCATTGGTCCTATGATTGGGTGCTAATATGCACATTCAACATATCTGCTCACTGTTAGCATGTGGATATGGTCGGATCTGGTATGCTGTCCCTTAAGTGGCGGTAGATGTTGCCTACCCTCTCTTTAGTGTAGGTTATCCAATATGATAAGACATGCCCATGTAGGCTGATGGCTGCTTCCTGTATCTGTTTTAGGGTGGGGTAAGGGAGCTGCAAAGCTGGAGGAAGCACCATAAGTCTGACTTATTTAGGTTGTACTTGGCCATTAGGTTTTGGAAGGATTCCATGATCTGCGAGCCTGCATCACTAGGTCTCTCACCAGCAGCATGCCTTTATTCTTCAAATTGTCCTACTTAACTATGGTGTTCCCTATCTTGATAGTTGGATTGTTCTAGACTGGAGTGAGTGCAGGATGAGGTAAGGGTGCTCCCGGTTTATTTTGCATTGGTCTCCAGATCCTCAGGAAATTTTTGGCAGTGGGGATTTTGGTACCTACGGCTCCTGGGTAGCTGAAGAGAGAAGCCACCAAACCCTCTCCCCCATAAGATGCATTTCCAAGATAAAACTACTCATAATAACTTTATCAATGAGCTCAAACCATTTATTGGGGACATGAAGCAATAGATGGGCTAGGGCATGAAATAGTTTTGTGGCAGTTACCATCTGTATCCCTTCTATTTTTCCAGTTATATGGAAACTAGAGTGGCTTCCATCTATCACACTCTGTATTTCTTCTAGGAATTGGGTTACAGTTGTCACAGAGCTTGGACATAGTGCCAGAAATTTTGATGCCTAAATACCGTAGAACAGGTTATTTTTGTAGCAAAATAATTCTCGCTATGTTCGCAGGCGGTAGAGTCCCGCGAACTTAAGTGGACAGCAAGGATCAAATGATGCATGGTGTTTTAATAGTGTATTTTATTAAAAGTCAAATAAGATTCCCCTATATCAGCCCAGTGTAAAACATGTTCACTACATTCAGGACATTCAGTACGTTCAAACGTGACCAGTCCGCAGTCTGCAGTTAGCAGTCAGCATGCAACTGTACCTGTAAAAAACGAAAACACACAATTAAGCAACTGTTGCAAACGTCAAATTTAATTTTATTTTATTACTGATTTTGCTTATCGCTTCCTTTGAGATCAGTTTCCATAAGTCGCATCTGCTTGAGCACCCTAGAACCTCAGATACCTATAAATTTAAAACACTAAAGTAAGTGCTTCTGTTTCATTGTTTCTGAATGCATGGAAAGCATTAATCTCTTCTTAACCTACAATACTTTCTAAAGAGTTGACATGTGCAGCTTGAATGCCAGCGTCTTGAAAGCCATGGACACAATCCTTGTGGTAGTTACTCAGATCCTCAAAAGTTTTCACAAGTTACTGTGCATGTTGTGCTTTGAGGGTGGTCATGTGCAGATCGATGTTTATTTTATAAGATAGTGTACCGCAGTTCAGTTTGTCAGTGATTTGTACAGCATACCATTCTGTGAAACAAGCTTTAAGGTTATCCTTGAAAATTATATTTATTGCCTGCCTGGTGGCGCTGAAGGTTGAGGCGCTGGACGCCACACCTCGCGCCATGCCGGTGACCTGGGTTCAGAAACAAGCTTGGGCCACCAGGGCTTGGCAGGGGAGGGAGAGGGAGAGGATTGAGCATCCGATGACAGCTCTCCTCTCCCAGGGTGGGTGGGCATGTCATCCTGCTCCTTGGCTGCGTCTTGGTGGAGGATGGGGAGCAGCACCAGACCACAGGAGACATGTAGCGCGGTGACGTGCTGAGTGCATGCGTTTATGACTGCGAGGGGCAGGGGACACAAAAAAATTAGATAAATGGCTGTGCCGACTCCATGAAGTCCCTGCCAGCTTGGTGGTTCACCTTTCTCCCCCCCCCCCCGGACTGACTGTAATTGCCAAGTAATCAGGACTCGGGGTCCGGAGGTGGGGAGGCGACTGCCAGGCTGGAAGGGGGGACGGATGTCATCTGCAGGCCAAGGAGGATAAACACAATATCGAAAGAAAAGAAAACACAAAAAAGAAAGAAAATGTTATTTATCAAGACATCCAGAGGCTGTAACAGGTCAGTGCAGGAGGCGGGGACAAATACTGGTATTATTGCTGACCTCTCTAATTTTTCCAATACTGTTTGGGTAGAATGAGCTCTGCAGAGGTCGAGGATTAGGAGCAATCTCTGTTCAGCTGGCAAGTCATTTTTTTTTTTAATGATGAAGGAAATGTATGGTAGCAGAATACAGTCGATATAGCATAGTGCCTCATTAGCCCAATGGTGATCAGAATGTGTGATGTGCCTGTCGGGGGGGAATTGGAAGTTAGGATGACTGTTACTGGTTTTGTCTTGGTAGATCACCTGTGGTGACAAGTAGTCTCCTGTAAAGTGCAGCCCATTACCATTGAGATCTGCCGCTTATACCCCAGACCTGTAACTTCGACCTGCTTTGCCCCAATCTCCTCCGTTGTCCACTGTGAACATGGTACAAGATTAACTCCTGTCTCATTGATGTTTATGATAAGTTCTGCAGGTATAAGCTTCTGCATAGCGGCAGTGCCGATAGCTTCAGGAAAGTGTCCTTTAACTGTTGGAAGTCCTCCGGTGTTTTCTGACCAGCTTTGGTACCCTTTTTTCACAAAACACAAGCTGATTTAAAAACTGCAATGCCCATTACCTTAAGAAGCTGAGATTGCCATCATATTCTGATAGCAGCTTGGGTTCTGTGTCTTTACTACCCCCACAGCAATTGCAGCAACAACGCGGACATTTACAGCTGCTCCCTCAGCTCTCAAGCTTTTTATAATCTGCTTCAGCTCATTTTCAGTGTCTTCCATTAGTAATGTTGGACAGTCCCTGGGTTTTGTCGGCAGTTCAGAGGGGAGTAAGGCTGGGTCAGGAACAGTCATTAATTTCTGCAGATAGTTTTAAATTTATTTATAGTATATGATAGCCAAGGCCCCTAGAATTCTGCGGCCGCAGAATTTTGCGTAGAACTTCTGCGGTGCCGAAGAATTCACTCTTCTTGGTGATTTTTTATTAATATTTCTGTTTATACATAGAATCTGGTTCCCTTCCCCTCTTCTTATATTCAAACCCCCCTATATATTGAGAATGTGATGTTGTCATTGCTATAACATCATACATTAGCTAATAAAATGGCTGAATTCTGCAACAGAAATGAACAGTCACTTATCTACCACAGCTCCCACTGCCAGAGACGGTGGCACAAAACACATCATGCATGGTGATATTTGCTCAACCTGCACTACAGCCTAATACAATTTTCAGTTTTACATTGTTGCACTATGGCAAACTTAAACAAAACCTTGTCAATAGCACAGAAGACCTGTTAAGTCCATACCTCACTTTGTACAAACCTTCTTGTGCCTTTAAGGTATAGAGATGCTATCTGAAATGTATAACTGGTAAAATGAATTTTACTGTCTACATTTTTAAGAAAAATAAAGTAATTATGCCCAGAAAAGTGAAATATAATAATGTGTAGACCTGTTGAAAGAATAGACCTGTTAAATAAATAATTGCATTGTATGCACTTTTGCCAGGGTTATTGATTACATATTGTCATTGGTTGATAGAATCAACTAAAAGTTATTGAGAAATGTTGCATGCAGGGACAGTTGTGGGACCAGAGGGTAGCATGCTGTGTTTCCATGCTGGCAACTCAGGTTCAGAGATTAGCTCTGGGAGCTGGCTGGGCAGCACAAGGATTGGTGGAACACATCACTGCTCAGAGCCTGGGAAGGTATGGTGCAGTGTTCAGTCACATGGTGGACACATTGTGATGGGCTGGAGAGCTGTATCTCACAATTGGTTCACATGCATATCATGGCCTGATGGTGTTACGCAGTGTGTCAGGGAACGCAGGTTGACATGAAAAATTAGTTTTGCAATAACTCCTCTATTCCATTTCCAATGGGACCTGTATGAATGAGGATGCAAGTTCATGGAAATTAAAAAAAATATATACAGTACACACACACACACACACACACACACATATATACAGTATCTCTGTCTCTCTCACCACATACACACACACACACACACACACACGCATATTTGCATGTATGTTACAGATTACATATAAATACACAAATGATACACAGTGGGAACCTCATGAGTGGTGTAGAAAGCACATACAAATATATAAGTGATAGACAGTGGAAACCTCATTAGTGGGATAGATAACATGCATATAGAAATACCTTATTTATCACATAAGATCCCCTCTGCATATATCATTTATGCAACAGGCTAGGATCTTAAGGGAGAGACATTTGTTTTGCTTTTTAGGCATAAAATTATTTTATAAGTCTGTTATTTTTGAACTAGTGTTACTGTGCTTTCCACCATCCTGATTGCTATAACCACTGCCATGAAAGTGAAGTCAGGATAACAAGCTGACACTGTGATGTGGTAGTTTGTTAGTGCCGCAAAACTTCTGCAGAAATTACAAACCACCACTGCAGAAGTTCTACGGCAAATGGTAGTCTTGCCGCAGAACTTGGTCCCACTGTGCCACAGAAAAGTAGGGGCCCTGATGATAACCCTCGATTGTACATGGAATTCAGAAGCTTTCAAATCCTTGTTGTAGGGCAGTGCAAAGATCAAAAAAAGTTGTTGTACTATCGTTCTGATGTCAGATCGATAGTACAACAACTTCTCAGTTCCTTTGAAGAAGCGCGAGCTGTCACTGATTCTCAGTGCATCCCCAACGACTCCTCAGTGCATCAGATTTTGTTTAAAAAGCAGCACATAATCCTATCGTCTTAATCGAACAAACAAGCAGCAATGGCAAACTTGCAATGTCATGCTGAACGCCAGCAGTTCATAGACGATCAGAAAAATGCCAGGACCTTTCAAAAAACGGCAGCAGATATAAAAATAGTCAGAACTTACCTGCGAAATGAAGGAGAATCCAGAGAGCTGTACACTATCCCAGTAGATGAGCTTGACATATTACAGGGAAAATTTGTGTTCACTGTCAAGAGAGTAGACGGCACCGATTATGAACCTGGCACAGTTAGAGGTATGTTGGGCAGTGTAGACAGGCATTTAATCAAAAATAACTACGGTCACTCTATCTACCACAGCAAAAACAGTCCCTTCACAGAAATGCTCCGAACCATGACCGCAAAGTTAAAATACTTAAAAAAACAAGGCAAGGGCAACAAGCTTAACACAGCAGAAGCCCTGTCAGAAACAAACATAACCCTTTTATACAGCACAGGCACACTTGGCCTCAATAACCCCACATCTTTGCTGATTATGATCTTTTTCAACATAGGATTATATTTTGCCTTAAGAACTATGGAGCAATACAGATCAAAATGGGGAGATCTGTCACTACTGACAGACATCAATGGTCACAGGTACTTGGAATACAATGAGCGGCAGACCAAGACCCGCACTGGGGAAAACCCAAGAAACATTAGAACTATCAAACCTTGCATGTATGAAAACACCTCAAGTAAAGACCGAGACCCGATCACAGCATACTGTAAATATGCATCCCAGAGGCCTGAATCAATGAATACCCCAGAATCCCCATTTTACCTTGCCCCTATGATAATTATAAGCCAGGAGTTTCATTGTGGTACTGTAACATGACCATCGGTGAAAACAAAATTAGAAATCTGATGCGTAACATGAAGATAGCAGCAGGCTTACCAGAAACGAAGAAAAAAACAAACCACTTGACTCAAAAAACCTCAATACAAACACTAGTTGACCATAATGTGCCCCCCACAGAAGTAATGCAAATCTCAGGGCATCGCAACTTACAAAGCATAAATTCGTACAGCGTCTTGTCAGAAAATAAGCAGTTCAGGAATTCTTCCATCTTCTCAGTAATAGCAGCTGAAGGCCCATCGATCTCTTCATCTACAACTACTTCCTCTGCAGAAACAGTTCCCAATGGATCAGCCAACCCCTTTACATCAGTACCTGTTCAACGTCCAAATACCACCCTAGATGAAACACGGCTGTTCAAATCTTTGGCCAGCACTGCATATTCCAGCAAGGAGTAACCGTCACCATAAATCACTACAAGAAACCTGACCTGAAACCGGAGAAGTGCCGCAGAGTAGCAGTCATTTATGATTCGAGTGAGTCTGACTAGGTAAGTCACATCACAGAGATGAAAAACGCTTTCTATTTAAATTGTAAACTACCCTTGTTGACACGGGGGGGGAGGGGGTTGCCAAACTTGCGACTGCACAGTAAACAGGAAATTTTTCTGTGTCTCCATTTCAGAAAGAACGAAGTACTGAAAACACAGAAATCTCCTGTATCCTTTCTATTTATATAATGATTTTCAACAAGCAAGGCATTTGGTTACTTGTACTGACTCTTAAATAAATACTTGCAGTCGTTTCTTGACCTTGGTTTGTTAGTAAAATTAGTGGACTATAGCATGTGCTGCAGCATCTCCTTCTCTGTTTGAAATGCCTCTCAGTTTCAAATATTTTCACCCATTTCTTAATTTTTGCCTTGTTAGTAAAATTAGTGGACTGTAGCGAGTGTTGCCTAATGTATACCATCTCATTTTCTGTTCAGTTTTGTTTCTGCATACTTCATTTACTGATGTGTAAATACATATCGTTAATTTCAAAAAACAACTCTGTGTATTTTTTTCTTTTTGTTTTTATTGTAATCTTGTGCTATCATATACCATATAAAACAGTGTATGGACAACCATACACAACTAGGCTGTGTACCCATCTTGGATTTGTGATGACATCTGAGACCTCTCGAGCTACGCTCTTGAGGTCTCTAAGATGTCATCACAAACCCTCGATGGGAACACAGCCTTGTTGTGTATGGTTGTCCAAACACTATTCTATATATGGTACTCTCGTTAATTGATTTACCATACTTTGCCTGGTAATATCGAATGGTATTCATAACATTGTTATTAGTAGCATACTTGCCCAGCTCAAAACAGACCTCAGGCTAATAGATGACATATTCGGTTCTCCAGCATTTGGGGGGGGGTTGAATTTTTAAGTTCACAGATGACACTGTCAGCTGTTTGTTTTTTTTTGTGTTATTTATTTTCACCCCTCATGCCCTGTGACCCACCACTCCTTCAGGCTGACTAGGTCCTTCACCCAGCTCTGCCTGTCCCATCCTGAACCCTCCATCTTCACATCGCAGCCACCCCTGAGGTAACCCGGACGTAACCCTTCACCGGGCGGGTCCCCCTCCTCTGAGGTGGGAGGCACCAGTGGGACAACCAGCACATACTTGGCTCCAGGGTGCTGCTGAAGTGGAGGAGCTCTTTCAGGGCATCGGCAGTAGTAGAGGACCAGCAGCCGTCATCTGGTTGGTCGTGAGGTGGATTTTCCACTTTTCTATGTTGTTCCCCCTTGCGTCGCCATCTGTAGTGCTTCTGGTCTCCACCAGAGGCCGCTGCAGAGTGACACCAACCCACTACCTGTCCTAGGAGAGGAGAGCAGTCCCTATGGATGCTCAATCCTCTCCTTCCCCTGCCAGCCCCCAGCGTCCCGAGTCCGTTCCCGAACCCAGGTCGCCAGCATAGCGCGAGGTGTGGCGTCCAGTGCCTCTACCTTCAGCACCACCGGGCCGGCTCTGTCAGCTGTTTTATATGAAATGCCAGCACAGTCACTCAGGGAATTGGCTGTTATTTCTTCTAGGACTGAACAATCCCTCCTGACAGGTCTGCTGCATTGTAAATGTTGCACTAGTGACATTTTCATTTAAGAGTCAGCTAAGCCACAGAATTACACACAGCCAAAGAAAATTAAAAAAAAAATCCCAGATAAAAATGTGATTCATCCAAGATGCCAGTACTTATGCACTGGACAGCTGACAGGCCAGCCACTGACAGCTGACATCTGAATTGATTGACAGGCTGTCAATCAGAGGTGCACCCTTACCCAGGTGCATCACCTTGCACTTCTTCACACTGAACTTCAGCTGCCAGACATTGGACCATCTTTCAAGACTCTGCAGGTCCTTTTGAAGGTCCCTAACAGCCTCTTTTATTTATTTTTATTTATGGCATTTTGATAACCAGGTGAGCCCACTGAGACCCCTTTTTCAGGGGTGACCCAGAATTAGTTACATACAGTGCTAACAGGCAGATCATGTCATAACAAATTACATAATACAGTTGAGAAGACATCCAGGAAGGCATAGGATTACAAACCAGTACACAGGAAAAGTAATTAGTTACCCACATTAGTTAAGTATCTCAAGTAGAGCAACGCAGTGAGATATAGACTATTGCTAGTGAGATTCAAAGGCTTACGGATAGTGATAAGTACACATTCTGACTTAAAATAGTGAACCTTATGGCAGGCACATGGGATAGACAAGGATTCAGTGATAGCAGCTGCAATGACTACATTCAGGAGTATAAGCCTTTAGCCTAGCCTTGAACCCTTCAATGGAAGTGATGTTAGTTAAGCTTTTGGGAAGGGAGTTCCAGTAGTAATGGGCAGAGTAAGTGAATGACCTTTTTCCAGGTTAGTCTGTACCCTAGAGATCTCAAGCAAGCAGGAGTTAGATGAGTGGAGGGTATGCTTCAGGAGTTTGAGGGTCAGTAGACCCAATAGGTGGCACGGTTAGACTTTACTGAGCCTGAAGGAGAAGCAGAGGAGAGGATGACTGAGCTTGTGTTCCAGAGCAGGCCAATTCAGATCAGAGAGTACCTCACAGTGATGCCTCCTAGGTGGTGAACCAGATGCAAAGTGACTGATCTTGTTATATAGAACAATACCCTGCCCTGCCTACCCTACCGCCAAGCTTAGTGTCCTCTGCAAAGAGGGTGAGCTTACCCTGGATGCCTTCACCAATGTTGCTGATGAATACATTAAATAGGACATGGCCTAAGACCAAGCTCTGGAGTATACCACTAGTGAACTCTTCCTCTCCCGACCTCACACCATTAATTATCAGTCTCTGTTTGCTGTCCTTTAACGAATTACCTATCCGACTAACTATACTCTGGGTTATGCCTAGATCCTCCAATGTTTTCAACAGGCACCTGTGTGGAATTAATGGTCTTGCTAAAGTCGAAGTATAGGAGGTCCACTGAGTGGCCCTTGTCCAATTTCTTAGTCACCCAGTCAAGTAATGTAATTAGATTCATCTGGCATGACCTGCCTGTTACAAACCCAAGCAGTCTGCCACCCTGAAGACCATACTTCTTTAGGTACTCTAGTAAGTTCTGCTAAATTAAGGTTTGCATAAGTTACCCCAGTATCAAAGTGAGTCTAACTGGTCTGTAGTTGCCAGCCCTCCTCCTCCTCCTCCTCCTCCTCCCTCCTCCCTCCCTTGTGGAGGCACCACATCTGCTCTTCTCTAGTCACCAGGCATGACCCCAACCGTAGCAAACAATGAAATAGATAAGCCAAGGGGTTCGCCAATTCTTCTGCAAGCTCTCTCAGCCCCTTCGGATGTAGTCCATCCGGTCCTGTTGCTTTATCCACCCTTAGTTGAACTAACACCTCCCTGATTCTGTTGGTGGTCCTTAAAGACCACCCATAAAGTGCTAACCACTGTCTCACCTGTGTTATTTATGCAGAAGCAGGCCTCAGTCCCTGCCTTGATCCATGTCTTGAATGGTACCCTTACGTTGTGCCGAGGCTCACTAACCCGACACTGACCTGCCCGAGCAGTATTAGGGCCACTTGGGTGCAAAGATGTTTGAAGTAAGTCATGACTTTCCCCTTCATAGGGGAGTTTCACATCTTTTCGTTTCAGCTATGTAATCTGAAGTCTGCCATCATAGCAGAAGTCATATCCATAATGTATCAGATGCCTGCCCTGTGAATGGGAAGTAGCAATAGACTTGCACCTGTTAAGACTAGAGGGGATGGCCAGGGGGCCTGTTGTCTGATCAGCAACAGATCCCTGTGCAGGAGGTGCCTGGTTCATAGGAAAGATGAAGAGAGAGTGCTACGTAACTGTGTGACTTCTTGTATTAAACCTTGTATTACAACATAGCAGTTCCATCCAGGTTAAAAAGGTAGAACCACAGTAGACAGCTATATGCAACAATAAACTTGTGCAAAGCAGTAGGAATGTAAAAGTGGACCAAGACTATCTGTTTGCTTCCAGGTGTGTGACATTTACACCAGGTGAAGTGGAAGCTAGCTTAGTTGGTATCCTGTTTCCCCAAGTCAAGAAGGTATGCAGGTCCCTTGCACATTCATGAGTGGTCTAGAAGGGAGGGGGGGAGGCACACCATTAGCTTTTCATCGGTCTGTCTACTCCCTGCAGGCACAAGGAGGGGATGGCCCTAGAAGAACATGCTAAATAATATTGTGATGGGGGAAAAGGGGGTAAATTAGAGGGGTGAGGGTGTTTGCGCATGGGGAATGTGTCATGGCATTTTGGAGGTATGCTACTAATACCTTGGTGAATATGATCCTCAAGTATCCTAAAATACACCACTGATTCACTTTCAGTCAGACTCTAGATGTTAGTGCTTAGCCTTGGGTGTCACAGCAGAATGCCCCCATCTACCAACTGGTGTACTTCAAGGGTAGGGTATGATGTAGTTCCCAACTTGAATAACGTTTGGGTACATTTGGTAGGGTAAACACTGTTTCTATGTCATTTTCATCTTCCTCAAGTAATCACCTACTTTTGGGGTAAACAAAAATATCAAAATTAAGCAGAATGTAGTCTGACATTTTTGTTATGCATTCCTGTGGTTTCATGTCACTTGTTAACAGCGTGAAGAAAATGGCAGGGTTTTCAAACTCATGCCAGGCTGGCACAAAGATATCTTCTCAAGTGCAGTGGCCGACTGGCATCACATCTTGTAACTGCAGCAGGTAAGGAGGGGAAGGGAGTGGCTCGGGAGAGATATTGGGAGAGTTTGTAACCTAAAACACTTTTTAAAGTGTTATCACTGTATTTAACTACTTTTGTGGCTTGCAGTTTAACTCTGTTTCCACTGCCGTTTCTATCGGCGTCAAATCTTGTAACTTCAGGTAAGGAAGGGAAGGGAGCAGCAATGGCTAGGGATGGTTTGCAACCTAAAACATCACTTTTTAAAGTGTTGCAACTTGTCATTGTATTTCATTACTTTTGCAGCTTACAGTTTAACTCCATTTCCATGGCCATTTCCCACTTTTTCTAAGCGGCAACCAACAAGACGGATTTCGAGTTTTGAAATTATGGTGGCACAATGATACCATTTGAATGTTTGTTGCTGTTTTTTAGAACTCATTTTTTTCCTGTGGTTTAGTGAAAATATAAGGCATGGCTAGTAAGGGCTGTCAGCCAATCATATTCAGTTACTGTCTCTTCTCATTTTATTAGTGTAGATAAACTACATAGTTTGAGTTAGGCCAATATCCAATTTATGTAACATCAGTTTACTAGTTATAACTTTTAAATATGCTATTTGTGTGAAGGTTTAATGATTTCCGATTTATTGCAACAGCTGGCTTTAGTGTTGCACGGAGGTACTGTGATGGTATCAGCAATCAGCACTGTGGAAGCTGCTCTCTGATTAGTTCAGTATTGTACTGTGATGTACCTAATGTTCAAGATACCAATTTTAACCTACCTAACCTTCAATGTATCAGGATATCTTGAGGTTAGCTGCAAAGGTACCATTTGTTATCTTGCCATTATATCACCATTATTGAGGTGTGTGTGTGTGTGTGTGTGTGTGTGTGTGTGTGTGTGTGTGTGTGTTCGTAAAATCTTTGTGAGGAATCTAAATTTCCAATTGTCCTCTCTCTCTCTCTCCACCTCCAATTGTTAGTTGTTAATTCCATCTTTAGGTAAAGAAATGCTGCATGTGCCTAACTTGATTTGTTCTAGAGGGCACTAATTTCATTCAGATTGATTCTCCAAATTGTCTTGTAGTGGAAATCTCTGACTTCAACTAACTTTTTTTTTTTAGTAGCAACTCATAAACTGTTTAGTAGGCATTATCTGTTCTGTTCATTTTCTAGAGTGCCATGTATGTTCCCAGATAAGAAGACCTTTGGATCCTACTGAACATTTACTGCAAATATTTGGTCTACCTTATCCTTACTCTCCAGCCAGAAAGAAATAACCTCTGACCATTGCCACAAAAACTGTGCAGTTTTGTTTGCAGAAACTGTTCACTCGTTCCATATGTCTCCCCTAGCAAACTGAACATACAGCAGCAGTCAGCTACTATGTTGGGGTGGGGAGGAGGGATGTTAACATAGTACAAGCAGAGGGATGTGGTGTCTTAGCATTGCCCTATGGTGTGTTTAGCAAGGGGGAAGAGTTTAGAAGGTAGTGTATATAAGATAGCATTAGGTGGGAAATGGGTTAGTTGGGGCCCAGGAGTAAGAAACTGTGAGGTGGTGGGGCCTCAAGTAGTATGCAGAGTGAGGTAAATGTCCCTTAAGGGTGCAGAGGAGTCTTATTTCCCAGGTGCTTTTCACTGGATATAAAATGATAAGCCTAAACTCAGTTTCCTGAGTCTCGGGATACCGACCTCAGTGGCCTGAAAGTCATTGTGCCAAAATAATCAGATGCCTAAAACTACTATTTCGAGCATCTGATTGTAAAATTTATAGAGCGAATAGGGGAGCTTCACCCCTGAACCCCCCATGTGGGTGCCCCCCACACCCTCCCATAACTAAAATATCTAACTCCAAGGGGGAGCAGACCTCGTAGTTAGAAAAAAACAGTTACGGGGGTGCAACAGTGCAAAATGTTACAGGACACAATGCAGGATAGAACCCACACCTCCCAGAACATGCTGGTCAAGCTGCCAGTGGTTTAGCCCTCAACACACCCTGGACAGCTCAGCCAGCCTTCCGATTCCTGCACTATTTCAAGTGCAAGGTAGCAAAGCATCGCATCCGCTACCTTACCCCTGTAACGTCCGTCGGGTTTCCTCACTGTCGGGCTGCTCACTATCTGGCTACTGAACCTGTCGGGCAATAGTGCCCGGGCAGAACAGTGTCGAGACAGTCAGCCATGGCAAACCATAAAGGTACCTTTTCACTGGATACCCATGGGCACAGTGGAGAGTCATCCCAGTATCCTTAACTGGGTGCAGGTTGAGCAAGGTCCTGAAAGCACTGCCAGCACATTCACAAGGTGCCAGGGTCCTGAATGGTGCTTTGGTAGGTGTCCAACAGGAAGCTGGCTCAGGACTTGAGTAAGGGTATCAGTACCCATTACAGACCACCACCTGGGGACATGAGCACAGTGCCACCCAATGCAGGTGGGTGGCATGAGACAAGCAGCTCTGTACACTGTGCAGAATAGACTGGAGTGTGGACATGGGTGCCTACCTAACTGGTCAGCTGTAGCTACCCCACTGGTCCTAGCAGAGGAAACAGAGAAATAGAACATCTTGCTCATTGAGGAATTGCCTAACACTTTCAGAGCAGAGGAAACCAAACAATTCCTCACCAGTGATGACATGATCTTGATCAACCCCAACCCTTCTATTGAACAGCCCTCAAGGGAGGAGATATCAGATGGGGTGGTTGAGTATGTATTGGATCCTGAGCTCCACAATGGGTCTGAAAAAGATAAAGCCCCTGGTGATGCCTATCCTGGGATATCAGCAGACCAGCCATCTGGACCATTATTGTGGACATGGAAGAAGGCCAGGAAGTAAGGTTTCATCAGAGTGTCAGAGTCTACCCTGATATTACCAGGGTCCCTTTGATAGACCACCTGTGTGGATATCCAGCACATAATCACCAGCTTAGAGCTAAAAGAAATCCTACTGCCAGCAGAGCAGGTCAGTACCATGTCCAAATTCCCACATACTTAGTCAGAAATGAACTGGGAGTCTGCCCCAGCCCTGCACCCTATTCCCACCAAGTATCATCACTGTTACTTTCTAATTACCAGCTTGAGGCAGTCACAAGGGCAGGTTCCTGAACAGACCATAACCTGTGGATGAGTTGCCTCAAGTGGTTAGTGATATGCAGATCTGGCTGGAGCTGGAGAAAGACCCTGAGAACCTACAACAATGTGGTTGTGCCAGGCTGACTGTATGATCACCTAGAGTGTGTCCACCAATGGTTTTTGATAGGGCTGTGCAAAACTTCCAAAGTTCGACCATGTGAACTTTGGCAATTGAACCATGTGGGGTTCGCCAGACCTTCTGACAGTGAACTTGTTTGCCCTGTTTCAAGCACTGAAAAGCACTGGAGTGGGCATCAGGAAATGCAATTGAATGAGGTAAGAGTGAACGGTTCTTTGTAGGCACATGGCTGCTGGGACACTGATGGATCCTGGGTACATCCTGGATGCATTTCACAGTTTCAGCTGTGAACTGTAGTTCACAGTTTAACTGGTTCACCTGGTCCACACCACATGGACCATGGCAAACCAGCTGAACCAAAAGTGCACCTGTTTCCCCTGATAGATCGCCACAGTAAGAAAGGATCAAACACCCGAAGTTTGAGATGGTTGATTCTTTCGTAGAACTGAATTTGCATTCCTTGTTTTTGAGTTCCTTCTTTACCCCATCTGGTTGTGACACTTTGTAAAAGCTTATAGAGAAGAATAGCTCTGGGAGGAGGCAGAGGTAAAGTTGGAGAGGGTCAGAGTGGACAGGATGCAAGAGTACAAGACCCATATTCAGGACATTTTGGACCAGTGGAAAATGGGTCAGAGTATACGTAAGAAACATTAATTGAAACAGTACCACATTTTATTTTATCACAACTTATGGTAAGGTATTAGTCTAAATAGGAAACAGGTGTAGTGTTGTTATTATCTTTGACATGGTCCATCATTATATTTCAGAACATGGGCACATTATACAAGTTCAGTAACCATCCCTACCAATCAGAGCTTGTTCACCATTGATATACTGTACATAGCTTTGAATTGGATGAATGAATTTGGTAATTTCTCAATCCTGTTACGCAAAGTTTCAGAACTGGTGACACCACCAAACTGCTGTCTGGGTACTGGAGTAGCAGACTTGTTTTAGGCTACGGCCTAATCATCACTCTTTCTGCAGACTTGGAGCTCTCTCCTGCTGGTGATCAGTTATCACTTATTAGCCAGGAACCCTAGCTAGGACTAGAACAACTGAAGCAAACTTAGCACTGGTGATTCACTTCCTCTCTCTCGTTTTCATTTATTTATTACAATTTATAGGCCAAGGAAAGCTACAATCAAGGCCAGTGGCATGTTGGTTTGTTGCCTCATAGCCACTGTGGCAGATCAAATCACTCTGTAGCACAACACAATTAAAAAAAAAGAAAAGGATCTTTGTTTTTCTTTAGTTCTTTCAACTGTTTCCCGTGCCAGCTGTGATGCGATCTGCCAATCAACCCTGCAGCAGTCCATGGCGGGAAAAACCATGGCACTGGAATTGACTGTACTTAAAGGTTAAAATCTTGTTAGCAAAAGGTCCCAAGGCAGAGGCAACATTCAGAAGAGTACAAACATTAAGGTTAGAGTTGACACAGACAATTACATTTCTAACAGTAAGTTAATTTCTACAGTACATTCAGCAATTAATAGTTGCAGTTTGGACTCAAACGTGTGCTAACTGATAACAGTTTTGAGTCAGTGTGCCAAGCATTTGAATCACTGGATGAATTATACCCATATTCTTTTTTTCCAGTAGTTGTCTTATACTATAGAACTTTCAACAATAAAACATATTGGCCCACATTTTCAAAGGAGATGCACGGCGCATCCCAGAAACAATATTCGAAAGGGAGTGGTGCATTGCACATTTCTGAATGTGCAATCATGCAGATATAATGTATGCAGCACAGAAAAAGGAGGCGTGTACATAAATATGCTGTGCATCCATATATTCAGCTAAAATGTGCTGTGCAACTGCTGCCCAACTCAAAAACACTCCATGCAAAGTTAGGCATGTCAGGGGATGACCTAAATCATCTGGTCACCCACAGGCAGACTGCAGAACTGCAGACAGACAATCCTGAGACAGCCCTTGGCAGAGCATCAGGATGTACTCCAGGCACTCACACACAGCAGTCATGCCAGGATTGATGTACCCAAAGCCACAGGTGTTGGCACACCCTGGGCACTGCCCAGAGAGCCATCCACAGACCACTTCCAGGACGTGTACACCCAGATGTCACATGCCTGTGCTGTCCTGTCCCAGGCACACCAGCAGGGTAGACATCCACACTGCAGCACATGTACCAGGGGCTATGGCCTGCACCCATGTGGCCTACAGGGCACCACCAGGTGGTGGCATGCACCCAGGGTGATGTCTGGGAAACAGTGCCCAGGTAGCCTGGTGGTACTAGTGGCAGCATGGCATGGGCCAGAGACTGACCTGTGGCACACACCCATGGTGATACCCCATAGGTGCACACAGGTGGGGCCCACCCACTCAGGTACCTGGCCACCTTCTGCACACTGCCTTTCCTTGCAGTCATCACCATGTTCCTGTCATACAGGGGTGTATGGGGCACTGCAGGTGACTGTATGCTGCATATGGAGCTGGTGTATCACATGCATGTGGTATACCGATCAGATTGTGTCCCCTGCACCCTCCCTTGTTGCTTGTCTAGGTGGGCCCCTGTTGCCACTGTCCAGGTGGGCCTCCTGTACCCCAATCCAACCCTGTACATGGCTATGGGTGATAGCACTGTATCCAGGCCATTGCAGTCCACCACCCACCCACCCACACACAAACATTTCATCACATCTGCTTGCCAGGCTGCAGTACCTCTGGTTCACCTTTGTGGAGTGGTGGGGCAGCCCTGTAAAGCTGGAACTGCACATGCCTTGGGTATACAAATGGCCTAAATACACTCCAGTAATGAGCTGCACATGTGGGATATGGGCCTGGAATGTGCATTGAGGTCATTTGCATATCCCAGTTGAATATTACAATTCTGTACAACATGCAAGTGACTTTGCATCGCGCATTTCCCTAAGCTCTGCACAGGTTCCAGGTCACCTGCTATGCTGCACATCTCCCACATGTTTGGGATATTCAGCCAGACATGCACAATTGCATCTTGGCACAAGTTTTGAATATAGCATTATTTTGTGCCTGGGCATCTCAGTTGTGTGGTGCAGGCACTTGCACGATGCAGCCAGAGACTTTTGAATATGGAGCCCATTGTGACTGCAGAAAATAAAGATGGTCTGGGGACCATTACAGACAAGGCTGCTGGTTCTCTAGTTGTCTACTGTCATGGGTCACGCTGGCACTTATACAGTGACACATGAAGTATGGATTTCTTGAAGCTGGCAATGTGAAGCATCCCTAACTGCGGGCCCAGGGTTGGGGACTGGGACCAAAGATGGGCACCAATGAGAAATCAGCAAAGCCGAGGCTTCCCCTGGTTCTGTAGAACACCCCAGCAATGTGGCCACAGCCAGCACATATCCCCCTGACACAGCTACCCTGAGCCCGATTCAACTCCAGCCTCACACTGGGCAGCACAATTAAGCAATTAACCACAACAGGGTGTGGGTTATGCTGGGATTTACCCAACCTGATGTGGTTTGATCACGAGGCTGCAGGTCATGTAAGTAAACCACACCAGAAGTGGATAAATTGCAGCATAACCCACACCCTGGAGTGGTTTACTGTGATTATACATTGCCCTATACTTCTCTAACAAAAAATAAAGAATAAAGCAGTTTTTCTTACAGTTTAAATCATTTTTCTTTTAATTTATTCTTACACCAGAAACAAAATAGCTCCCTGTTGCTAGGCAGAACATTGAGGACCCCCCCACAAAGTAAAATAGAGATATGGTTGTCACAAACTCACTCAGCAGGTCAGACCCTCTGCTCCCACAGTGCCAACCTCTGAGTGCAGTCTTGTGAACAGTTAACAGAACAGGGTAACCCTCCTGTCTGTTTTGTGGGTTTGAATCAAATTTTGGTCTCAAGTTCTGGAAGGATTCAAACTGTGAACCTCTTGCTAGTGTACCCAATGTGCAGGCTCAGATAATTCTGCTCTTTGGGAGACCAGATATCTTTTGCCTATGGGCAGCTAACCAGGCATACAAAATGAACCCTTAAAAACTCTATTAAAGACCTCAGAATAAACTCTTACCTTTTCCCAGTTTGGTAAAACCAGTAAGCTTTGTACAGTGTCAGCTTTAACCATGTATGCTTCACTTGTCAAGAAAAAGAATTTCAAAGGCACACTAAGTAGTCTCTAAAGCAGAGGTTTACTTAAAAATAGATAAAAAAAATGTAAAATGTAAATACAGAACCATATATCACAAAAACACACAATCATTTAAAAGAACAGGGGTTAATAAAAAAAAGTGCACAAGTCCTACCACCAGACAATTAGACTTATACATCTAGGCCCAGATATTCAAACTGCGCCATTCTGAGGCGCAAGCCCCTGCGCTGCTCAAAATAGTTGCGCAGGGGTGTGGCCGAGGCGATATTCAAAGGAGTTGCGCTATTGAGCAACTCCTTTGAATATCACCCCCCAGCCACAGCCACTGGGCATGGCGCAGTGGAACTTGCGCCACCGCAAGTTGCCAGAGTTGAGCATTAAACTCGGTGGCGCTGGTATCATTGCGCCATGTAAATTTCCGATATTCACAGTGACATGCAATGGAAGCATAATTTATGTGAAGCGCCGGGGCATTTGCATCTATTTATGGCCCCATTTGCATGCCATTAGCATGTAGGTGCGCGATCCTCGAGGACTTGCGCCTGGCCACCCTGCCAGGCAGCAGCCGCTGAGGACCGACGCGCCCTGCAACCCGATCGCTGAGCAGTATCTCTGTGTATACATTCCCCCGCACACAGATCCCGAAGCCCGATCGCGGGCAAAGTATCATGCCCCTCCACATCTCCCGATAAGAATAGAGCACTCCAATATTGTAAAATATCAGATCTGGCTGCCTTTATAGGATATGGTGGAGACTTGATAGGGTAGCTGAGGAATATTACTTACTCACTCAAGGAGAGAAGAGAATGGGGTTGGGGGTGGGGCATAATAGAAACCTTCAAGTATATCAAAGGTATTAACAATGTCACACTAGGAAATCTCTTCATTCTAAGGGAAAACAAGAACACAAGGGAGCACACTTACAAGCTGGCAGGTGAGAGGTTCAGGAAGGAGGTCAGTAAGCACTTCTTCACAGAGAGGGTAGTGGCAAGGTGGAATTAACTTCCAGAGTATGTCATGAGTCAGACAATGGTTGGGAGACTTCTAAAGGGCGTGAGACAGAGTCAAGGGAAAGATAAGTGTGCGGGGGGGGCAAGTTGCCATGTTAACGTAAGGACATGGGACTCTACAATGAGCAGACTATATAGACTGCATGGCCTTCTTCTGCTGGCAGATCTGTACATTCATATGTTTGTATGTAAGTACCTATGTTCGATATGGTCACATGTAAGTGCTGGCTGTAGCGTATTTGATTTTTGGATGTGAAAGTACAGAAGCGAAAGGGTAAAAGCAATACATGTCAGATTATATTCTAAAGAGTACATAAAAATACTGGTAACATGTCTTAAAACAATGCTTTACAAATGACTGCTAATTATAATGACAAGTGTTAGATTAACACTGCATGTGGCAATGGAGGTCTATGTTGAACAACGCTTTGTCAAGCTCTGTTTAACTTATTTAGCATTACAGAACCTCCACACAGCAAAGATAACAACATTGGTATTCCTGGTCATGCCCAAGAATAGCAGTGTCCTTTCATGAGTAAGCAGCCCTTGACTTCTGGTTAAGTACAGGTCAGGAACTCTCCCTAATTCAGAAAGGAACCATCTCATCTGTTACCTCTCTCACAGTCAAAACCCTGCTCTGATAATAAAATAGACTTCGCCTGCTGACTTGCTCATTGTTATGTTTCAATTAAGAATGTCTTGATCCATTTCTTTATGTAACTTATTCTGAATGCCCCTCCATGTTTTTAAGCTTTTTGATCATAAACATGCTGAATGATCTTCCAGCTAAGCTCCTCGTCTTTGAAGATTAATGAATTATGGATGAAGTTTGTGATGTCCTTTGAACTTCTGTGTGTTATACATTAATAGAAAGCTATTAGAAGCGTGCACAAAATATCCCAGCATTGCCGAGTCACCGGTCAGTGCCATCTCTTAACACACATGGAATAAGGTAATTAACAAAATTTCACATATTGAATATACTCAAAAAATGTTTCAAATTAAGCTTTAATAACTGATACTTCAATAGGGGCAACAAAGAGTGATGAACAGAAATGCAATCCCAAAAATCAGCCACTGTTGCCCTACTGCTTTAAGACACATAGGTTAAAGGAAAACTCACCAAAACTTGAAAACATATATGACATGCAGGTGTTTAATTTGTATGTGAAGTTCTAGTGTTTCCTTCCCTCTGGCTGGTATTAGGAGTTTTTCCCAAATTAGCTTGCTAGTTTTATGACCCCTGCGGATCTTCATACCTGATAGTGTAATTGTATTTCTTGTTCCCACAGTGCATCTTGTCTCACGTGACTGTGATGTAAGAGAGACCCAACATTCAGCACACACATGCCAAACAAACTAAATATCTTGGCAGCTTTACAAGCTGCACAAAAATTACCAGCAGCAAAGTTTTGCAGGACAGTAAAACCTTTAGGATGAGGGTGGTCACCAAGCTGAACTCTACAGATTTTAAAATATAGCCATCTCTATTGTTGTGAACTGATTGTAATGCAATGCTTTCTGCTGGATTTATGGGCTTTGCTACATCACCATTACATGAAACAAGGTGCATTGTAGGACAAAGAAGTGCAATAAACCTATTTGATATGGAGATATCCAGGGGGTCGTAAAACTACCCTAAAGCTAGCAGGCTAATTTAGGAAAAAAATCCTAATACCAGTCAGAGGGAAGGAAACACTAGAACTTCACATACAAATTATAACACTCTGCACAGCATATATTTTTTCAAGTTTTGGGTGTAGTTTTCCTTTAAGGAAAAACAGTTAAAATAAGATCTAATTAACTAGATATATTTTAGCATACGTAATATTCTAGCAATATCATAGCATGTGAAATTGGAATCTAAAAAGTCATTTGTGATTTGTCACAACACTTACAAGACTAGTTTAATGTAATAATATTTAGAGGTAAAGCTCTGGAAAATGACTTCAGAAACTGAATTATAAAATTACATATTGGTGCATCCTTACATAACAGGTAAAACATTATGTAAATCAGACCATTCAAAAGAACAATAATACTATTTGAAAGGGATTTATCTTTGATAAATACAAATGAGAATAATAGCTGTCTTATACAAAAGCATTAAAAAGTTAGATTGAGTATATAAATTATATCAAGCCATTATGTAGATAAAGTCCCAAACAGGGCAATCTTCAGTTGTATAAATTTAGTGCAATATTTATAGTGAGATATAAGATAAACTAAAACTAATAACTATTATTTAGATATTGTCTCTATATGAAACCTGTTTGGCACAGTATAAAAGTAATTTAAACCACTTGCACAATGTACTTGTAAATATAGTCAACAGGGGTCCCCAAAGGGTATAGCTAAAAGAGATTAGATCACATATTTAAAGTCCCTTTATAGCCTATCTTAATATGTATCCTGTTGAAACATTTTTAGGAAGAAAGTCGAACAGTACAACAGTGACATAAGTAACACTTTATTTTGTAGTCAGAAAAACAGAGAAAGACTGCAAAATAATCAGTATTAGTGAACCCAGTTTGCATTTTTATGCATATTTATTTATTTAAATGTTAATAACCAGGAGAGGCACACTGAGCTGAGGCTCATTTCCAGGTGTGGCCCAGGGGAAGGGGGAAGAGAAGGTACAAATACATCAGGTACATAGCGACAACGCGGGTAAACAAAGAGACAAGGCAAAAATACATACAGTACATGCAAATTAGGCACAGGTTACAAGCAAGCCAATGTACTAGGCTAGTACAAAGGAAAAGGTGCAATTAGATGGGTCTATGTGATAACGGCGAACACCTAAAGGTGATCACTGTTATCGCTCAGTCAAGTGGCCGAACACATTTTGGCAGTCTGACAACTCTAGCCCACCAGAACAGCGGCGTCCAGAACAGATCCGCCCCACACACACCCTACTTAAGGATTCTCAACTCCAGGCGGGTGCATGTCGGGGGGTGAAAGCAGTAAAAAAAAAAAAGGTTTGGGCCGAGCACAATAAAAAAAAAAATCGCACCAGTGCCCAGACCTGAACCCAGTACCTCAACCACCCCAGCCACTAGCCAATCCCCAACACCACGATGCAGCTCAACCAGCAACCACAGCACCACCCCTACAGCCTCTCCACCCCCTTCCAGCCCACGCTCACCATGCTCGCCCCCCCCCCCATGTGCATATGTATACGACATCCTGTTGCCTAATTTGCCCACCCTCATCCGGTCGCCCTACCTTTCCATCGCCATGAGTGGATTGCGCCGGGAAGGAGTCGCCGTAATGGACAGTGCCCTTCCTCATGCACCCACTTCATGGGTTACCCAATTAGACATACAACGCAAATGGCGTAAATGACATGCAGAAATACATAGCTGCAAATTAGACACAGATTATAGGAAAGCCTGTGTGTGAGGTTGGTGCATAAGATAAGATGCAGGTAGGCATACAGTGCAAAATGGCTTAAATGAGTAAACAATGAAAAAAAGGTGGCCTTAGAAAGGCAAGTGCAAGTTTATAGTCCAATAGAGACTGTAGTGCTTAGAAGAGGGATCAGATAACAAAACTGTTTCATTTTATGGATGACACTGCCCTGTACTTCTCAAGGTCTAATATTGACACAGCCTGCTCTGACCTTCAAATTGCCTTCGATAAACTACTGACCAATCATTTTCATTCTAAACTGCTTCTAAATGCTGGTAAGACAAAGGTTATGTTCTTTGCCAGAAACAATGCTACCTCACCTGGTCCCTCAGTCCCATACCTCTCAACGTCTTGCTTCATGAATCAGGGACAAGGCTTAAAATAATCAGGGACAAAGACCCAAAATCAGGGACACATCTTAAAAACTGGTACTATTCACTTAGAAAGCTGATAGAATAAGGGGATTTGTGTTAAGATGCATTTTCTGAAGAAGAACAAGTCTGTAACTTTTATGTTTGATATTATTTTATGCTTTTAATCCCCACTGTTTTATCACAAAAACACATATTTTATGAAGGACAGCAGAAAATTCTGAGTCAAAATCAGGGATGTCCCTGAAAATCAGGGACAGTTGAGAGGTATGCTCAGTCCCTGCCATCACCACGCTATGGGGAGATACACTTATGGTAGTAAACCAATACAAATGCCTGGGTGTATGGCTGGATACCAGATTTCCTTTCTCTGCTCATATTGAGTCTCTTTGCAAAAAACTATGGGCCAGACTTGTCTTCTATTATATAATCAAGCACCATTTCCTACCCGATTCCTGGAAATGCCTGGTTCAAGTTACCTTTCTACCTATTCTGAACTATGCAGACCTCATGTATAGCCGTTGTTCTGCTGTTTGCCTGACCAAACTAGATGTGCTCTACCACAACATTATACACCAGTGAAAAATTTAAACCATCATTACTGACTCAAAAGAATGCTATACATTCGTCAAACAAGAGGTAACTTTGTTACAAAATTTACACCATTGGTGTCAAAATTAAAGGAACTGTCCTGAAAATTAAACAGTTTTGTTATCTGATCCAAATCTTATTGATGTTGTTGGACCTAGATCTAGGGTTACAGTTTCTAGAGGTTTGAATTTAGGTGACATCTTTACCTACAGTTATTATTCGGAACCTAAAATAGAGAACTGGCTCAGAAACGGGTCAATTGAATTTTTCCCATGTAAAAGATGTTTGTCCTGTAAATTTGGAGTAAATAGCAGGTGGGTATAGGTGTTTTGCTACTTGTCATTCAGAGTCTGTAGTTTATGCTGCCTGGTGCTCCTGTGGGCAGGACCACCAGGCAGCCAAAAGTTAAGAGGACTTGAACATGTATGAGCTGTAAGAAATGGATTGGAAAAAAAGTGGAATTGGAATGCACTTTAAACTTTGTCACCAACAGAATCTAAAAGACTTTGGGCCGGATTCACAAAGGTCTGCTGCAAGCTGTGGCAATGGCAGCTTGTGGAGACCATCCCTGCAACCTGACCCGTACACCCGATTCAGTATCGGAGCGGGTCCTGGGGTGTGCGTCCTGCTACTTGCTGTAGCTGCACAAGGTAGGGCGCAGCTCCCAAGAATGCCGCAGGTCACAAGACAGGGTAGGCGGCAGATGCGCCAGTCAAGGGCTGCCATGGCACCCCCATGCCCATCTCCAAGGCCTCATAAGGTGTGGGCTCCAGCCCAAAGCCCCCTTGCCATGGGCCCCCCCAGATCAAGCACCCTTACCTGCCCTGGTGGCCCAGTGGTCCCCCACCCCCAACACACACACACACCTGGCAAGTGAATTGGTGACTGGCCCTGGTAGTGCGGGAGGGCTGTGCCAGTCACCGGCGGGGTATTGTGGGGTGTGGGGGGCTCACACTATGGGGTGGGGGGCCACTAGACTACCAAGGGGTTATGGGGTTTGCAGGAGGGGAGTGTGCCCCAGGGCATGTGGAGGGCCTCAACATGTGTGTGTGTGGGGGTCTGGGCATTGGAGGTGTTCCACACACCCATCCTGGCACAGTGTGTGCCATGCCTGGGACCTGGAGCCCATGGGGGGGCTGTAACCCATAGGGGGTGTGGAGCTGGGGCACAGTGGCAACCTCCAGTGAACAGCAAAGACCACTTAGACCACCTTTTGTTGGTGTAACTAGTCTTTGACAGATGTTCACTGGTAGTTGTCTCTGAATCCCATTTGTGGACATAGCAGCCACCCTACCTGAATAGGGTGCAACTGCTGCCATAAACCCGTTTACGTCATGTCACTAAGGGGGTTTATGGTGCATAGGTGCAGCTGAGCGCAGGCAGCCTGCAGCATGTCGCAGGCTGCCTATGCGAATCCCGTCAGGATGCAACTCAGGACGCAAGTGCTACTTGCACCATTTTTTCCAACGCAGGCTGCCTTGCATCCTGATTTGCTGTTTGTGAATCCAGCCCTTTAAGTTTACCATTTTAGATTATGTACCTAGACCAACTAGAGGGGGAGACAAGCTACAAAAACTTTTGAAAAGGGAGTCTTGGTGGATTTTCCATCTTTAAACCTCTGTCCTGTAGGTCTGAATGAAATTCTGGACCTTAAACCTTTTTTGTGACTATAATTATTACACTTTTATTTTGGATCAATTTTAAGTGTTATTCTCCTGTCTTTTCTTGTTATACTTATGTTGTAACTTTGTAAGAAGGTTTACTTATTGAGTGAGTTTTTGGCTGTTATATGGGTTGTTTTTTTTTTGCTCCTGATTTCCTTGTATTTTTTGTGAGTTTATTGTAAAAAAGATACCTAATAAAGTATATCAAATTGAAAAAGAAAAGTCTACTTATTATTTCTTATGTTTGTTGTTTTTTTTTTCTTTCTACTGTAAACATCAGATTTAATATATCTCTCTTGGATATTGGATTTATCCTGTACCTTTTTTTTGATACTTGTCTTTGAAAAATATTTATGGTATCTGTCCTTTGTCTTATGCGGCCATGGTTTTAATTTTTGCTGGTGTGGAATGTTTAATGTTATATAAATGACATGGAGGGGTCACTGTGGAAGTGGTGAGAGGAGGTTTGAGGAGTTGGGCAAGCAGTGTGAGGGGTTGGGGAGTCAGTGGCATTTCTGAGGTACTCCCGTACCATGTGCAAGCACAGGGAGGAAGGAGGATAGAAGAGTTCAATGAGTGGCTGAGGAATGGTGCCACACCAAAATGATGGTTTAGTGACTAACTGGGGTTGATCTGGGGAATAGTGACTTGTACACAGGAGACAGGCTACACTCGAGCGGGAAGGGGAGTACTAAAGAGTGGATTAGAGGGGTGTATATCTACTAAGCTGGATTTAAACTGGGGGGGGGTGGCAAAAGGACTGAGGTTAGTAAAAAGATCTGGACAGGGGAGCCTAATGAGCTCACCCCCCCTAGATATAGGTAAAGGCAGAGGCGAAGCAACTCAGGGAAGGGGCATGCAGGGTAGTCAGAGTGAAGTACAGAACATGGCAGAGAAAGGGTGCGGACTACCAAGAAGAGTGAGACAGATCAAGGAGAAGAGAGAAGAGAAGAAGGAGGGGTACGGGTGGAAGGTGGTCTCTCAATGCAAGAAGCCTGGGAAAAAAACTGCAGAACTTCAGGTGCTCCTTTCAGAGGGGAAGGTTTTCATTGCTGCAGTGACAGAGACTTGGGTCACAGAATACCATGATTGGGACCTGGCAATCCTGGGATACAGGATATACAGGAGGGAACGGGGAGTTGGAAGGGGGGTAGCACTCTATGTGAGAGAAGGGAACAAATGCACATGGGATGAGGGAGGGAAGGGGAGGGGAGGATGGAGGTGCTCTGAGTGTAGCTTCTGGACTCCAAGGGCAGAAAGCTGAGGCTGGGAGTGGTGTACAGACCATCAGCCCAGTCCGGGGAGCTGGATGGGGAGTTGGCAGAGCAGATAAGGAGAGTGTATAGGAGGCAGAGTCTAGTGATAGTGGGAGATTTTAAGCTACCAGGGGTTGATTGGAGCATCCCGGCCACCAACAGTGTCAGGGACCAGGTGCTCCTGGATGCAATCCAGGACGACCTAATGACTCAAATGGTAAGTGGGCATACAATGCTTGGTAACACACTGGACCTGGTAGTGGCACATGGGGAGGCAGTGAGGGAGATAAGGGTGGAGGAACCACTAGCTGGTAGCAACCACCAAACAGTGTGGCTTATTCTCGCTTTGGGCAGGGAGACAGAAGGCATGGGCACTAAGGTGGTGGACTTTAGGAGGGTGGACTTTGGGAAGATGGATGAAATACTGCAAGGGAGACTCCGGGATATAAGGCCGGGGATGGATGCGGAGCAAAAGTGGGAAGTTATTAAGACTGAGCTAACAGAGGCCACAAAAGCCTGCACCAGGGCTAGGAGTAAGAAGGCAGAGCCAAAAACCATGCTGGCTAAACAAGGAAGCACCGCAGGGGTGAGGGCAAAGAGGGGCTGCATATCAGAAGTACAGGTGAACTAGGAAGGAAGAGGATACGGAAACTATAGGAGTTGGTCCAAAGATGTGTACAGGAGGTGCGAAAGCCAAGGCCTCCAGGGAATTAGAAGGTATTAGGCATAAAAGGAGGAGGAGAAGGACTTATTTAGGTATGTCAGGGAAAAGAGGAAGTGCAAGGAACATATTGTGAGGATAAAGCGGGAAGGGGAATGGGTGGAAAAGGGGGAGGATCAAGCGGAAGTACTGAATGAGTACTTCTGCTCTGTTTTCACTAAGGAGAGGGATGGTTCACTACCATTATGGTCTGGAAGGGTGGGGAAAGGGGGGAGGGGGTGACAAACAAATTGATCATAGGGAGTAGAGTGCAAGAGGGGCTGAGGGAGATAAGGGAGGGAAGCTGATGGCAGTGGGGATGGGGACAAAGCTGATGAAATGGATAGAGAACTGGTTACAGGGAAGGGTGCAGAGGGGGTGGTGGGGGAGTTCTAGGCACCCAGAGCAGTGACAAGCAGGGTGCCGCAGAGGTCAGTGCTGGGCCCGGTGCTATTTGGGCTCTTTATCTCTGATATAGCACACAGAGTTGGGAGCAGGGTTAGTCTGTTCGCAGATGATACCAAATGGGGTGGTGGTGACTAAGAGGACGGATGGAAAAATTGCAGAGGGACCTAACCAGAGACATGGTCGAAGAAGTGGCAGCTAGGATTCAATGTGAAGAAGTGTAAAGTGATGCACTTCGGGGCTAAGAACCAGAGGAGGGACTAGTGGTTGGGAGGGGGGTAAGGCTGGGGATCACAGAGGAGGAGAAGGACCTTGGGGTGTTGGTAACAGGGAGCATGAACAACTCAGCCCAATGCAGGACAGCAGCAGCTAAGGCAAACAGGATGCTGGGTTGTATTGCAAGGGGTTTCTCATCCAGACATAGGGATGTGATCCTGCCTCTCTACAGATCCCTGATCAGACCACATTTGGAATAATGTGTGCAATACTGGAGGCCATACCTGAGGAGAGATATAAAGTTACTGGAGGGGGTGTAAAGGAGGGCAACAAAAATGTTAAAGGGGATGGAAGGAAAAGAATATGAAGTCAGGCTACAGGAGCTGATCATGTACACACTGGAGGAGAGGAGAGGAGAGGAGGGATGGGGATATGATTGAGGAGTTCAAATACTTGAGGGGGTAAATAAACCTTGGACCAAGGAGGTGTTTAAACTGAGGAGTGGAAGGGAGACGAGGGGGCATGGACTAAGGTTGGAAAAGGGATGTTTTAAGAGGGAACTGGGGAGGCACTACTTCCCTGAGAGGATGGTGTCTAGCTGGAATGCGTTGCCAGAGGGGGCAGTAACATGTAGAACAGTTGGAAGCTTTAAGAAGGAGTGGGACAAAGCAAGAGGAAGGGTCTGGGGGACAAGGCCTGTGACGGGTTGGGAGGAACAGTGGCAGAGGAGGCTGGGGCAGCTACAATCTAGGGTGCTAGCTGCACACTCAGGCAGACTTTGATAAACCAGTTGGTCTGTTCTGCTGGCAGATTCATATGTTCATATGTAGTTTTGACTATGACAGTTTTTTTTATAAAATGGTTCTGAGAATGAACAGTACACATTTAATATGTATTAAGCTATTTAAATAATTAACTAATTGCCTGTTGCTGGTCATTAAGGCAGATATATTCAGAGCATTCTTTGTGCTACTCCAACCATTGAGAAAGCAGCCATTTTGCTTTGAATGGGCACTGGGTTTAGTTTGTAACAGTGTCGCTGAATGCATGTAGTTTTAATAATATAGCAACATCACTTCTCAACTTTTGAGTGTGGATCTCTTTTGTTCCTTTATATTCTTTCTGTGAGATCTGCACCATAGATGAGCTGTGCATGTTGGGGTTTTGTTTTTTATTCCCCTGGTCACAATACCAAGAGAACCCTCAGGACCTGGGGGGGCAAGGGGGAAGGCAGGGAAGCATGGAAAATAGGAGTAAAATGTAGCAAAGTAACTAGTAACTAAAAAAGACAGCCAGAATACAAGAGTATAATAATGACAAGACAAGTAATTCCAGAGGTAGGGACTGGAAGGCAAAACACAAGGCAAAAAAATGGATAGCTAGGGTATGCTGAACAACAATTAATCCAAGAAACAATATAGCTAGGGGCTGACAAGATCAAGGGCATGAAATGGGTTGGCCAGCATGTGGAAGAGCAGCAGGAGGGAAAATCTTGAAGCTGCTGAGGCACAAGAAGAAAATACAACCACAATAAGGGAAGACAACCAGTAGGGAAGGAAGCCATAAGAAAAAGAATGCGCCTCTTTAGGTGCTTTTACATGGGGTTACCTGGACCCGCTGGTTCCGTATCGTGCTCTGTTCTGCTTGGTCTGCTGTGCTTTTACACACATGGGGCCCAATTCTAGTAGAGTTACGCCTGGCATAACAGCACTTGTGCCAAGTAGAATGGCGCAAGTAGCAACTTAGCCAGCAGTTGCAACATGCGCGATTCTACAATGTGGCCTGCGACATGTCGCAGGCCACTTCCACCTAAGAGCAGTTATCCAGCAGTTGTACCATAAACCCCCTGGGACACAGCACTAGGGGGTTTATGGCAGCAGTTGTGCCCTATTCTAGTAGGGCAGCAACAAAGTCCCCAATGTCGGGATTCTAAAAGAACCCCCAGAGGAGAACCGGCAACGTAAGTAACACCAGCATTTAGCTGGTGTAACTGTACATATGTCCTCCAGGGGTTCTGGTGACCCACTGCACCCACTCCATGAATTCCCCCCCATGCCCAGAACACCCCCATTGGTGCCCCCATAGGGCAGCCCACAACCCCCAGCCCCCAGTCCCTCACAGCTGATGTGCCCAGCTGGGCAGCCTGCACCCCCAGCCCCCAGAATCTCCAAACCCCCAATGCCCTGCAGGGCAGCCCACACACATCATGCCCCTGACTCCACAACGCTAGTACCCAGCAGGGCAGCTGTGCCCCCCCCAAGCCAGTCCCCAACCCGAAGCACTGTAAATGCCGTAAATGGCAAATAAATAAAAACCCTGTGATGCCTGGTAGTCTAGTGGCTCCTCACGCACCCCACCCAGCAGTGCCAGTCCACCCACATCACCCCCACCCATCCCCAGCCAGCGACTGGCACAGCCCACCTCTCACCTCCATGGCCAGCCGCCAACTGAGCACGGCATGAGCGCTTACTGTATAGATGCACTCAGAAATGAACGACTATTCATTTCTGAGTGTTTCTATACAGTAAGCGCCCTTGCGGTGCTTAGTTGGTGGCTGGCCGTGGAGGTGAGAGGCCACTAGACTACCAGGCATCTCGGGGGTTTATTTATTCACCTTTATGCATTTACTCAGGTTGAGGACTGGCTGGGTGGACATAGCTGGAGACTGCAGGGCTTTTGAGGTCATTATGTTGCTGGAGGGCAGCGACTTGCAACTACCCCTCAAGTATGCCCGTAGGTTGGCGCATTCTTTCCGCATGTCGCAAGTCACGGACTTAGTCTGGGACCCTGCCCTTCTAGAATCAGGTGAAGGGTCCATGTCACAATGACGTTTGGTGCAAGTCACCTTTGGCAGTGACTTGTGCCAAGCTTCTAGAATCAGGTCCCTGATTTGTATCAGAATGAGCTGCTACAGATCAACTGCAGTGTTACCAGAGTGTGGTGACTAAAGGTGAGCCACTCCACAACAGCAAGGGAGCACAGGGTTTCCTTTTCATCTGGGACAGAAATGAGCAGAAGGGTGCTAGTACATGGCTGAGTGAAACGCCACAAGAGTTGATGAACCAAGCCAAGCAGGGATTATGGAATCGGCGAACACTCACTTCTGTTGTGGAGCTGATCACCTGTAGGTGCTACACAGGTAACATTGCAGTTGATCTGAACCACTCATTCCAGTACAGATCATTGTTTGCAAAGTGCCCTTTGGATGTGGCCCTCTGTATTTATCACAATTACAGCTCCTCCACTGCAAACTCTGCATAATTCAAGGTACAATGTGCAGGATAATTGTGTTACGGGACATCTGAAAAACTCTAGAACTACCTTATTCATCAGATTTTCACCAGAAAACCTTCCCATAAAAATACAAATTTCTGAGCTGTCCTGCACCCTTCAAGAAAACAACCTTTTTCAAAACTACCAGGATTCAACTGTGATTGCTAAAAACAAAAAGCTCTCAAAACTGCCCTATCACAAAAGAGAAGAAAACCTTTGAAATCTACAAGACAGCGGCTACTATAACACCTTGACTCATCCAGTATGAAGAGGAGTTAAAGTGTAGGAACAAAGATTCTACTGCCACATAAATTAACCCAATGATGAAGAATAAAAGGAAAAGTAATTCAAAAAATATATAAATTATAATCTGAATTGAGTTTAAATAATGTTTTCAGAGTTTTCCAAAAAGTAGCTCAATGACTTTAATTACTACTAAAACATATAATTAAAAAAAAAAAATTATATTGTTATGCAAGTGTAATATGACATTATCTTTTCTATGAATATAGGCATACTACATTTTCCATAGACTAGTGAGTGGGAATGGGGCTAAACATTCAATAAAATTTACTGATGAACCCCTACAACCAAAGCCAAATTCAATATTTGTCTAAAAAACCTAGTGTACTGCTTGAAATTATTATTAGGTTTTAAAGTAGTCAACTTTTGCTCTTCCCATATGATGTTCTTTTTTGTTATTATTTGTTTATTAGAAGATTTTCTACCTGACAGGACAGGGTGAAATGCATGGAACAGTACTCCGCTTGGAGGCTGTCATATCAGTGCTATTCCTTTTCATACTGTACCTCATTGACATTGTAACCTGACTGTGACATCACAACTGCTCTGGAAGAACAAATTACCTGCTGCCAGATTAGTTACTTGTGATGTCACAGGGAGTGAAGTCATAATACTGATGAGGTATGAACACGATTAGAACAAGACATATCAGGCACCAGGTGAAGCAACCTACTGGAGAAAGTCCAGAGGAGGGCAACCAAGATAATCGCAGGTCAGCAGGGTGTGTCTTACGAGAAGAGGCTGGAAGCCCCTGAGAATGTTCTCCCTGGAGGAGAGGAAGGAGATTGGGGACATGATGGAGATCTTCAAATATTTGAAGGTGATAAATAGGGTGGATAAGGAGGGTCTCTTCAAGCTTAGAGACAGCCAAATCATGAGGGGACACAGTTTAAGGCTGGAGGGGGGAGGTTTAGGAGGGATGTTTGGAAGCACTTCTTCATGGAGAAGGTGGTGGCCAACTGGAATGCATTGCTGGAGGAAGTGGTATCAGTGAAGACAGTGGGCAGCTTTAAAAGGGTCTGGGATAGACATAAAGGGGAACCAAGAGACCTGGGGGGACAGATAGGGTGCAAGGGGAGACCGGGAGGGCAGGATCAGTAGCATAAGCTAGGGACCCTGTAATATGAGCAGACTCAATAGACCAAATGGCCTTCTTCTGCTGGCTCTTTTCAGATGTTCCTATGTTTGTATGGAATTGCTCTTCACATCAAACCTAATGTCAAATAGAAAAGCATCTAATGAACAAAAGAAAACAAGAACATTTTTAGAGAGAAAAAGAAAGAACTGACTAAATTCATAGATTCATAGATATTTATTAGCAGAAAAGGACCATCTTGGCCCATTGAGTCTGCCCATTACCCCCTCCTTACTTGGCCCGCCCTCCCAGAGATCCTCCCCCTCCTCACCCTAACCAACTACTTGTGTTTGCCCCATGCCCTCTTTAGAATCCCTCCACTATTCTGGCCCCCACCACCTCCACCTCTGGCAGACTGTTCCAGGGCTCCACCACCCTCTCCATGAAGTAATGTCCCCTCACGTTTCCCTTAAACATACCTCTACACCCTCAGAATATGCCCCCTAGTTTTAGCATCTACCTTCCCTTTGAATAAGCTCCCCCCCCCCACACATTATTAACCTTTTCATGTACTTGAACATTTCTGTCATGTCCCCCATTCCCTTCGTGTCTCCGTGGGTACAACCAACACCTCAACCTCTGTTCATATGGCTTCCCACTAACTGATGCACCATCTTTGTGGACCTCTCCTCTGAACTCTCTCCATGCCATCTATGTCCTTGTGAAGGTGAGGTCTCCAGAACTGAACCCTGTACCCCAGATGGGGCCTCACCATGGACTTGTAGAGTGGCATCAGCGCCTCCTCCTTCTGCTAGTTATCCTCTCCCTATGCACACCAGCATTCTGTTTGCATCACTACTTTTAAATAATTGATCTGTTTTTATCTTATTGGTGCAGCTAACTGTGCTGCTAGCTCTTTAATGGTTTAGCTTTGCCATGCTTCTGCCATAGCACTCATCTACATTATCTATGGATAAACTTGTTATTAAGCCCCATTACAGTACCTAGCTAGATACCTTTATAACAATTACATTTCAATATGAAACTGTAAAACCTCATATTATTTAATTAGGGCTGGGCAGACTTCTTTTTTTGGTGAGTCAAAATCTGCAAAATCCCATTTTTGCTTAGAGGTCTTAACACATGTTCTTAGAGTATGAAACCACAACAAAATGTGAGCAGCTCTAATACCCTAAATATGTACATTTATAAAATAAAAGTACAATTAAAAATGGAATTATTTGCCCATTTTTGAAACTGAATGAACATTGCCATTTTCTTTTCCGAAAAATATACATTTTTGCACAGTTATAGTTATTTTCATATTTGCATGACATTTTGAGTATACATCACAATTTTTGCATAACGTGGCTACCTTTTCATAATATGTTTATGCAAAAATAAGAACTTTCCATGCAATTTTTGCATTGTCATGGAAAAATATTCACTAAAATGCATTTTTCAATTTCACACAGCTCTAGTTTCAGTAAAAAGTATGACATATACTATTCTGTAAGTATACTATGAGTGACTAGTCAACTTATTAAACAATATACTATTAGTATTTTATCAGTATGTCAAATATTCTGGAAGTATACTAATTTATAAGTACTTTCTAGTAGAATAACAAAGCTACATTAAAAGTCTTGGATCAGAAAGTTAGTATACTAAGAATACATTTATAATACACTAAGTATGCTACTTTTTCTTAAGAGGGGGCATAGATATGAAATATCCACCTTAACATGCACAGCTGATTTAAGATACAGATATATTAAGAATCAGACATACTCACAGTAAACTTAGCAGTTCTGGACTAGATGAGACCAATATAGATCTAGGTGAAAAAGTGCCTATTTTAATAAGCTCCAGGAACTATGGCATGCTGCTGCACTGAACGTGCAAGTTTCCTTTCCCTAGTTACACAATTAGCCAATTGACTACATGGGCTGAGGCAGAGCCTCAGTCAAAGGCTTGACTGTGTTGACAGTCTGTAAACTGTTCAATTACATCTTGAATGAATTAAGAAAACATGCCATTTTATCAGGCAGACTAAGAGCCACTTGTGAAAAACCTGGTTATACAGGGCTAACACTGTTAACTCCCTGGCCAGTGTAAAATGTAACTATTCCTGTTTCAGACTCCTCCCACTTACTTAAGTAACAATAGAAGGCTTGTTCAGGTGTCAGTCTTTTCTATTGGGTAAAAAAAAGCAATTTGTTTCTGTTGGACTAAATTCTACAGTAAGGGATTGGCAAAGTCCTTTTATATTGCCTTTCACAAACTTTCTCCTTTTACATAAAATATAGCACCTGCCATGGCCTTTAAGTACACTACTTTACAAAAGATGATCATGGGAACTCAAGTCTTGTGTTTTGCTGGGACGCATGTAAATACGACTTGGGTCATGTATGCTTTCTTCCACTGTGTTAAGTTAGCAGTTCACAAGGAAGTGTCAGTGGGAGGGTTTTATTTTTCATTTTTGAAGTTGAAATGAAAACAAAAATATCTTGTCGCATTTTATAATCAGATTAAAGCATTTAAGGAGATGGGTTACTGTCAATTAATACTACCCTCTTCCCCCACCTATGAACCATTGTTTGAGTTGGGGGGCATGATTACCTAATAGTAAACCACACCCACCCTCAACCTGACATGCCTTAATGCCTAAAGTGGCAGATGCACTTAATCAGAATCAAACATCATTGTTGATTGAAATGTAGATACTGGTAGTGTAAGGACTGTGTGCAGAACAACCACTCAATATTTGATATTACTCAGTACTGCAAATCCTGTTTTATGGAGGGGGGCATTACCTTGGCAGGATACTGGAAATAGTTGCACATATAAGACTGACAAACCTTTAGGTGGTCTAATTTAGCACTGCAAGCATTAGTGACTCATCACACTCATGCTGCGTGTCCCCAACATGTGCTTGAAGCCCAGACCATTATATTTAAAAATCTTTTCAGGGCCAGTTTTTGGGACAACCAGATTGAAAAGAAGAAGTCCTCAAGGCTAATGTTTACAAGAAACCAGTCAGGAAATAAGCTCTTGTCTGGGCAAATTTGTGAAGAGGGCAGATAAAAAACTTAACATCCCTTTCAGGGCCAATTGTTTGGACAACCAAAACTAGATAAAATGTTTATTTTTGAGCACAACAGCCCACTGAGGGTCAATGTTTAAGAGAAGGGCCTTAGCCTGCCAGTTAGTCAACACTTTTCTTGACAGTCAGTGGTGTGACTGGTGCTGTTTCTTGCCAGCTAGGTGTCCTAAGGGCTAGTTGTTGCTAAAAGACTTATGTACTAAGGGGATACATGATGGGCCCGAGTGTGATATGGAAAATATTTTCATTCCTTTAGAGTGACTTCTGGAAATTTATCTAGAGGTCACTGTGCAAGAGTGAAAATATTTTACATATTACACGAGTGCACATCATGGATCATTTATACAATGGGGCCCCTATTGTTGCAAAGTTACCATTTGCGTGGGTTTGAGTGGGTTGCACAGGTTTGCGTGGGTGTGATAACTGGAGATAACTGGAGTTATCACACTGTGATGATGTCATCACAGTGTGATAACTGGAGTTGTCACACAGCAGTGAGAATACCTGTTTTTATCTAATGGGTTATCTGCTCACCTCTTTTGTATAATTGTCATTATCTTACAGTATAATTGCACAGTAGCATTTACTATTAAAATATTTTAGTGTCATTAAGTGACTATACAATAGCAGTATTATAACGTATTAATCTGACAAGTGTCTTAACTCTCCACTGCCTTCTCTTCCAGTGCCACTGCTACTGTTAGGCAAGTAAATAAACATTATAAAATGGGCAAAAACATCCAGTAATCTGATTGTCCAATACCTGTCCAGACCTGTGTGTTAGAGGTAAATGACCAATAACTCCATAGGTCTGGAAAGTGCTACTACAAATCTTGGAACTACACTGCTTCTGAAGTCTCAGTAACTGTAACAGTTGAGGAAAAAACCAAAAAGGTTCAACTAATAGCATGATTGACTTAACTTGCCAGCCAGTTTGATCTCTTTGATGGGGCAAACCTAGCTGTTTGGTGTGAGGCCTAATTTGCCAGTGATTATTTATTTATTCTTAAAGAGCTGCTGACACCCTCCAGGCAGGAAACTCATATTGTGTAGTTGCCTGCCTTAGGAGCTTTATCAGCCATATATCAACATTTTCTGTCCAGTGGTTTAAAAGTAATTTTACTCTGCCGAGCGCTGCGGTCCCACATCATAAGTATGCTGTTTTAAGGGGCGGAGCTACAGCCCTCGGCAGCTTATCAGCTCATATCAGGAAGTTATGAGCCAGGCTTTACAAGTAAAATTACTTTTAAACCTCTGGACAGAAAATATTGGTTTGTATCTGAAAAAGCTCTTAAGGCAGGCAACTACATGGGATGAGTTGCATGTGTGGAGCACACAAACATGTCAGCTGCTCTTTAATTTAAAGATTTATTTAGTTTTATGTTTTTTATTATTTTGGTGCTATTTCACAAATGCAATGACACACTTCAGGGCTTGCAGTATTGTGTGATTACCTCCCTCCTTCCCCACCCCCCCCTCGGTTGAAGGACACTTGGCTAACGCTTTGTGCCTCCAACCAAAGATTGTGAGGTGCAATATACCCACAAACCACATACCCTGTTGTGTGTTACTGCTTACCTATCAGTTCCTGCTATGCTCTCCACCTGTTTACCCTCAGTGCTGCCACCCCCAGCTTAAGGCAGTCAAAACCTGTATCATACTGTAAATGCTCTAAAGGAGGCAGAGTGTGTGTTTGCACACTTCACATCAGACATTTGGACAAATACATTATATATGAACATTTGCATCTTACTACATATTGGGTGACTCACTTTTTCTCAGCCAAAGCAGTTTAATCTGACACCAAAAGGGCAGTATAAAGGGATGACACGTAATTACTATATGGATAGGACACACTGCTGTCGACAAAAGTATACCCTAGAGAAACTGCAGGATGAACAGATACTTAAAAATGTATTATGAGAAATGACAGTGAAAGATAATGAGTTCAAAATGGTAAAGGCTTTGATAGACAGTGATGACAGGGTTGAAAGAGTAAATGTCCACTGCTTTGCAAAGACATTAGCTTTGGTTGTCTGACAGTGAAATGCCTTAGAAAACCTTTTACTCAAGTGGCTTCCTATTACCTTGGTGACAGTTTCCACCCACCAGTTTAACATCAGCGAGAATATTTAAAAACTCTGGTGACACCGCATCTCCAACCAGAACTGTGCTTCTCCCTAAACGTGTTGAACAATTAGTATTTTTAATCAAAGTACCAATTGTACTGAAGCCACCAAAGAAGGTCTGCATGAAAGAATTATGTTGCCACAAAAAGGCCGACAGGCTTCCTGTGGCAATGAAAAGGGAAGTGACTTAGGGGATGGGGTCTGAAACATAGGATCTAGTGAGAAACCAAAAAATGTTTAGCTCTGGGGATCAAACCAAGGCCCCTTACTGTCTACTGCATGTAACTTTGAACTTGACTAAATGCAAAAAAAAAAGAGTACACATGACCACAATAGGCACGTACAGCTATGCTGTTGGCACCTAAAAACAACAATGATCAAGTGACCATCGGATATATGTAAAAAAAATCATCCAAGATCACTATGCATGTTTTACTGCCAGTGGTCACATGTCCACTACGTTTGGGGTGCTGCCAGTGCCTGCCAACCCCCCTCCGCAGGCAACTCTGTGAAATGGCCACCACTACTGGGCTTTGAACTTTAAAGAAAGTGATTTAGTTGCCAGATGGCCAACAAACTCAAATGCAGCTGTACACCAGCTCAGTAATGTCAACACACTTCTTGCCCATCACAAATCGTAAGTCAAATACAATATAAATAATATATTTAATACTAAATACTGCCCTTGGTCACTTTGTCTCCCACTGCATACATCAGTGAATGTGCTTCTAGTCACCTCACCTTGTCCACTTCCCAAACTGCAAAGTCAAATATAATACAGTATACTGTCATTTATTTAATATGATATACTGCCTTGATCTTGATCTGAATCATGTTGCCTCTGACTCCTACCACATTCATTGCTCTACAAGTAATGGTATTTCCCAAGCACAGCATCTGTTACACACAAACTGACCATAGCGGCATTCCCTGACAGCTAATCTGCTTCTAACACCTGTAGATGATAACTTCACAAGTCTCCCACTAATATCCAGGGTCAGAACCATGGGGGGGGGGGGGGAGACAGAATAATGTATTTACTGTATGTGCAATATAGTATGTTTATGCCTAATGAATAGTTTGATGTATAAACATTGGCAATACCTATATATCTCATAATAGCCAAAAAGTTATTTTGAATTTAATTAAAGTTATTTTGAATTTGAGAGACAAACAAAGGAAGAGAGAGAGAGAGAAAGAGAGGGGAAGGGAGAGAGAGAGAGAGAAGGGAGAGAGAGAGAGAGAGAAGAGAGAGAGGAGAAAGAAGAGAAGAGGGAGGGAGGAGATAGATTATGTGGAGAAAGGTTCTCAGCTCTGCACTTTTGATGTAACCAGTTATTAAACCTTCATTTTGCAGTCTACACTCATCTGGGCCTGGTTTTATTCCTCCATTGTGTACTGTACCTGTGTGCCACATCTGACACTCAAAGACCCAGGACAGAAAGTGCAAGAGATATCCTGCTCACTTACTGGAAGGACATTCACTGGCTCCTCTCCCAGCAACCGACACTCTCACTGAACCGAAACAGGCATGGCAGATGGAAATCCCTGTCACATCTGAAGAAAGCTACACTCCCATTTGGCTATACTAGTGCAGCATTGACATTGTTCCCTGCCATGAGACTCCCTCACAGAGTTCAGTTCTCCAGCTGTCAATCAATCAACCCTCCGCAGCCAACTAGACCTACAGTATGGCAGATCAGGCAGCCATCATAGTCTGACAGCAGATACACATCACATCACTCGTGCACACAAAAGGTCTTCTAAACTTGACCAAAATGCACAAAGAGTGCTTATGACCACAAAAGACACTTACAAGCTACACTTTGCTGCTCCTAAAAAGAGAATGTACTCAATAGCTCAATGTTTTTAATAAAGCATCAGACTTGTAATATGATAAAGAGCTGTGTGCTGTACAAAGCTGTAACAAATCCAAGTGCAAAAGACAAATTCAGGACTGTGCAAAGTGTAGCAAGATAGTCTGCTGTACTGGGCAGATAGGGATCATGTCAATTGTAACAATCAGAGTGAAGTCAAACTGTAAACTGTCCAGCAGCCTTGTGCTATGGAGATTTTGGTTTTAGAAGATAGTCTGTGCAGTTTCAAACCTCAAAGCTGAAAGGCTTTGGCCAAAACAGAGGCAAAAGTCAGACTGAGAAAGCATTTCTGAATATGTGGAGGATCCAAGTAAAGGTCCTCATCTGCATGGACTGCTCAACACCAGAGTACAATGCCAAGACATGAGATCCTCAGCCAGCCGTCCTCTTGTCATACCCCGTGTACGCACCAACCCGGGCAAGTGCTCCTTTACATATGCTGCCCTGCATTTATGAAACACTCTCCCAGCAACTCTGGTTAATAGGCCTTCTCTCCAAGGATTCAAGACAGGTCTCATAGTGTACCTCCTGGAGCTTAGCCTATGCGGCTGCACTCGCTAGCCCCCATTTTTCCTCCCATCAACTGTGACCACTGTACTTCCGTGCCCTATCCTGTGAATGTGACAGCTGTGACCCCTGTTAATTCTATGCATTGTGCAAATGCAAATTCTGGATTCTCAGCCTGTAATTACCGTATGTCATTTTTGCTGCATGTGTATAATCCCGGGTCGCCCCTGAAAAAGGGACCTCTGGTCTCAGTGGGCTTACCCAGTTATCAAAATCTAAATAAATAAATACATTTTTCTGGACAAATTCTCACAGGAAAATGTCACACTACTGGCAAGATAATCAGGCTATTACAGCTCCAGTGGAATGGCAGAAATTAATACAGTTTGTAGACTGACAACGGAAGCTGAAATGCTTGAGAGCACTATGTAGTTTTTTCATACAGAAAGCTCTAGTGAACAGGCAGCACATGAAATAAGTTCACAATAGCATGAGCTATGTTCTTTGAAATTACTTAAACAGTTTTCAGTTAATTGCTGCAAATAGCAGCACAAGCACTAAGATAAATAAGGAGGGATATACCACCCTTTCTTGTGATATATCCAACCACTGAGTAAACTCACTCACTAAGTAAACTCACTGCACAGCAGTGTGAGAGAAAAGGATAGATGCATGTCACTATATGCTGGCATGAAAACAATAGGGTATACTTGTGATTGTAGCCCTATATCTGCCATATCAAGTCACAGAACAAGTTGCCCAAGCTGTGATGGACATGGGTGTCAGCAAAAGCAGGGTGGAGGGGTTCATGTCGAGCACCTGTAAGTTTTGGATGTGCTTAGCACAGCTTTCAGGGGACCAAATGCTTTTTCTCAGGGGGGGCAGGCTTGCATCTTTTGTCTTGGGGTTTTACGTGGGATCTGAAAATGCAACAGTTGCAGATTTTAACTGCACCTGATGTGGATATACTATGACTATCCTATGCTATAACTCTGTTAATTTAATTAGTATTTGATGTACTGTATTAATTTGTTGTTGCATTATCTGTTACTGTCCTTTCTTTTCCTTGATGTGGAGCCTTTGCAAAGAGTCTCTCACTCAAAGGTTAATTCAATAGGATCAAAAAATAAATAAATAATAAAAGCTGAATGTATCACTGAACATGAGTTGAGTGATCGTCTATGCATCAGGGTAGACAGAACTGTCTGCCTGCCCTGATGCACAGCACTTCACTCATGCATGGCAAATCTCATGCAAAGGTCTCCTTAAACTTAACAGAAATGCAGAAAAGTCACACATGACCACAACAGGTACTTACAAGCTATGGGGCCTGCTCGCGTGGTGCGGAGCACCTCCACACTGCATAGTATGAGGAACGTGAGACACTCCACACCTGCTCTGCCCACCACACACAGGATGGCTAAGGGGGGGCATGTAGCCCTCATTCACGCGATCCCAACCTGCGCAGATTGCAATATGCAGGGGCAGGTGGGGGGGCATGCCAGCACTACGCGGCATGCACATAGCCACATAGATCTGTGCATTGGGGTGCGTAGGAGGGTAGCCAGTACACCAGGGTAAACCCTGCTGTAAGTCCCCTACGTGCCCCATGCACCCATCCTACACCAAGGTGATCACTGCCTCCACATCCACTGGCCACCCAGGGCCACCGACCCCAGCACCCAGCCGAGGCCCCACTGTCCCCATATATGCCAACTCCCCCCACACACACACACACACACTCCTCCACACACACTCATGGGGCACTATTTCATTACTATGTCACACCCGCTCGTGCGACTCAGTGCATTTCAGATGGTGTGGTGGGCAATGCAACCCCCCAAACACACACACAGCCTCATGGCACCCCCCCCCCTGTAACTCCCCATCTGATCAGGTGCATGACACAACCAGCAGCACTACCCGCCTCTCACCACCACGGCCACCGGCTGTGCAGACATCTGCGGGGAAGCAGAGCCAATGCCTCCTCCCCACCATGTAAGGGATCCTCTGATGGATCCAGGATGTGCATCCCACTGGATGCCAGCCCAGGCATACAGCTCCACCCATGGCCACCCCGCATGGACCTGCACGCCGGGGGGGCCACGGACAGCTGGCTGGCAGTCATGAATGCTGCCGGTGTGCACCTCTCCGCAGATGCGGCACTCCACGGGCTGGATATGCACCTTTGGCGCATAATTCCCACCCATTAGAGCATAGGCCCCAATGCTTTTTGGCACCTAAAAAATCATGAGCCCTTGTTACCGTTCTTTCTGTCGTACATACACACATACACACAAACACATACACATGACACAAAGAGCTATGGTCTTTTCTCATTTGAATGGAGAAGGCATCACTATCTACTACTACTACTTCAAACAAATCATCCTACCTTGTTTTATTTTCAGTGTTATACAGGTAATGTTCTTATAGCTGTACCTGAAGCTGTGAGTCATGCTTCTAAGGTATTCACATAAAAAAAATTCTAGCTATAGTACCACTTCCTGGATCACTGGATGTCCCATTCTGCATGCTGTATACCCAAAGACACAGAGAGCATTGTGTATGTAAATGTGCCGATAGTTCCCTTGCTGCAGTGTGCACTAGCTGCTGTCCTGCATCACACACTGCATCATGGTGGTGATGCTGAGGCAGTGCATGGGGGTGATCTAGTCCTGTACTGAGTGGGGCTTACAGACCAGCAGTGTGCCTTAGCCACCATGACACAGCCAGAGGTGAGTAACTTGAATTTAGCACCTTGTCTCTCAGAGACAATACAGACATAGACAGATGAGAGTGGAATTCTTCACAAGTCCCCAGCTGACTTCAGACCAATGTATTTTACAATAGATAACTGTTTTTTCCTATCAGGACTTTTCTCTGTTTCCTCAATCCACTCTCATTTTGATGGTATTCCCCCTTATTTATTTAAACATATTTTACCTTGTAAACAAACAGAGCCCAAAATGCTTGTTTCCAGTTGTTAACCGGGGCGGGGGTTGAAGGTTATAGGACGAATGCATTCTGGGTCTTGAAATCATCAAAACACAGGAATCCATTTTCCCAAAAGAGATCTTATAAAACAAGTGTAGTGCATAATATAAGACACAATGCAAATACATACAAGGTAAAATAATTAGGCAGGTGCAGTTAGAGTCTTTACAATAGAGATTCACTTTATCTAGTAAGTTACATAGGTAGCATACAACAGGCAGTATACCAAATAGGCTTGGCTTGCAGAAGAGGATAGTTTGCGGCCCAGCAGTCCCACCATGTAGTGTCAGGCCTATGATGGTTGCTGTCAGAGGAGGTGTGACTGGGGCAGCTGCAGTGTGAAATCAAGGAGGCATGATGAATTTTTATTTGCCATTTACATGACAGAAAGTAATTGGCTGAGGTAATTTGGGCAGGCAAACTATTCCCAATGGAGTAAAGCTACTGGTGACTCAGGCTTGCCCTAGGTTTCTCCTGCAATGTGGGATCTGGAAATGATAACCTTTCTCATACCTATGGGAGAAAGAGCAATTTGTAGCAGGTGTGAAAAGACCCAAGAGCTAACTAGGGAGTTTTTTTCCTGTGACTGATATGAAAGCCAAATTTGAGGACAATGCCATGAGTAATAATTCAAAAATCAGGGCCATGAAATATAGCTAGACGTTATTTTTGCAAAAGGAACAAAGATTCAGTTACTAAGCAGGATCGATTGATCGATCTATCTATCTATCTATCTATCTATCTATCTATCTATCTATCTATCTATCTATCTATCTAAACTTTGGTGACTGGGATAGGCACACTGAGATAGCAGATTTTTCTGCATGTGACCTAGCAGGGAGGACACATAGAAACATAGAAAAGTGACGGCAGAAGGAGATCAAAGGTCCATCAAGTCTGCCCTTGAGATCCCAAGATCCTAGGTAATCCTGGGTCCTAACTGGTAGATTCCCTTGTGAATTTGATTCTAACGTACGCCTTATCCCAACCCCTTTTGAATGCTGATATGGTCTTAGCTTCTACCACCTCTACAGGTACAGTACAAGTCACATTAAGCTGTTCATTCAACTCACTGGTGTAGCACTGTTCAATGAGTTTCCTAATATGTGCAGTGTTTAATTCTATGAATTAGTAAAAGATTAGTATTGGTTTGCAACTAGCTGTTAGGACCATAAGCTTTATTTTCAGCTGAGTGCTTATGCGTTTCATTTCAGAAGGCAGACTAAACAACTCTTAAGGACTGCTGTGATATTTATAAACAATGCTCTTAAGGAATGCTTGATATTTATAAACAATGTTCTTAAGGAATGCTGTGTTATTTATAAACAAAGCCATGAAAATGAATTGCATAAACACTGCAAAACAGCTACTGCCATATCACTAAACAGGTACAAGTGAGTTGAATAGGCAGTGAAGGATGGTTGAAAAAAGTTAAAAGCTTCAACAATTCAAGTTGCCACTGCAGTAGAATCACAAAAAAAAAATTCTACACCAGTGAGTAGATGGAACAGTTTAATGTGACTTGTACTGTATTTTGTTCCATGGCTCCACAATCCTATCTGAGAGATAGTGCTTCCTGGAGTCATGTGATGCTCTTTTGTTATTATTTTAGCAGTCAACAGCTGGTATTCTTTTTCTTTTTGTATTCTGCACTCTGCAACCTATATGTTGGCTCCAGCGATGCCCTCGATGAAAAACGAAATAGAGAATAATACAGAAAAATTGCAAGTTATTGAGCTATTGCCATCACAAGCACACAGGCCACAACCTCCCGGCAAGTGACCCACTCTGGACTCCCCCAAAAATGAGCCTGAGCCGGATAAGTTGGACCTTTTGTTAGCAGATATGGCTGGCATGAAACTCACCCTGATAAAGGTAGTTGATGAGTTGCAATCATTAAAAGTAGTTCACTGCCAGTTGGGAGACACTGAAGTCCGCATAAGCTCTTTACAGGTCACCCAGGCATGGGAAACTAGTGAGATCACCAAAATGAAGAAACACCTAGTTAAAATTGAATTAAAGATGGATGATCTTGAAGCCTGCAGTTGAAACAATAATTTATTAATTGTTGGCATCCAAGAGCAGACTGAAGGCTCTGATATCCTTTCTTTTGTGCAGGGTGGCTCATATTCCATCGAGTGGGCTCATCACTCCTTGCATCCCCAACCACCCCCACAGGGAAAGCCCTGAGCTATTATTTTGTGATGTTTTAACTAACAAGACAAATTACATATTTTGCAGGAAGCTCGGGCCAAAAGTCTCCTGGCTTGGAATGCATGCCCATTCTTCATATTTAGTGACACCAAGCCAATAGTTCGGGAGTGCCAGTTTGGTTATAGAGAAAATCAAACAAGCCTTCTATGGAGCTGGGGTAAAATTTTACATGCAGTACCCCACCAGGCTGATTGTAGCTACAACTTCTGGGACAATGGAGTTTCCTTCAGCTGAGCAAGCAAGAATGGAGCTACTGTAGCTAAACTTTTCCTCTTCTCTCCTTCTCCATTCCTAAAAAGTCTGTGACCTGAGAAGGTGAGTTAGTCCTGTAATGGCGATGCTTTGCCATGATGTGTATGGGCAGCCCTAGGTCTGTGGACAGCTTATGAGCAATGACTTTTTATGCTCTTTAGTTTTCAAGTTGGTCTACATAGAAACATAGAAACATAGAATTTGATGGCAGATAAGGACCGCTTGGCCCACCCAGCCTGCCCATTTCCCTACCTACTGGATAAGCTGCAGATCCTAGTTAACCAGCAGCCTACTTCTTCCTACCCCACCCCCAGAATTGCCTTATGACTATCCCATGCATGCTTGAATTCTGCCACTGATTTTGACTCACAACCTCCCGAAGGCTGTTCCATCATCCACAACCTCTCTGTGAAAAATACTTCCTTAAATTACCTCTGAGCCGCCCCCCCTCTATCTTCAATTGTGCCCTCTTGTTCTTACACACCTCTACATGCCTATTTATTTATCCTAAGAATTTATTTGTTCCTTGAAATGTTGGGACTTTTGTGCTGGAGTAAAGCAGAGCTGAAGCCTAAGCAGACTGCTGTTTTTTGGGACTGAACATTTCATGATCATATCACGGTATAGGGGCCTAAACATTGGTATTGGCCATTTCAGACTGGTGATGCTTCTTTGACTAGTGGCTACAATTTCACTTGTCAGCTTTGCCTTTCTTCTATGCTTTTGGACTTATACCAGAGACTGCACCTTCATGGATTGTGTTTTATCTGTGAGACCTTTTGAACTGTGTCTTCTGAATCTGGATAATTCAGATGTCATCCATCATGGGATCACAGAATATACAGACCCTGTAACAAGGGTGGAATAAGGGTGCAGGGTGTCTCCCTCTATTTTTCCTTTATTTTTAATCCCCCCCCCTTTTTTTTGTACCTCTAATTGGCTGTTGCCATTTGTATAAAGGTCTGCATTCTCTGCCGTAATGCGGTTCCACAAGCCGTCATGATCCATCCAGAGTCCTGGGGCCTTGTGCCCCTTTTCTGGGTGTTTTCCTTCCCCTTCCATTCTTGGTTGGGGTACACAGGGGAAGGTTTCATATTCACTAATTTATTGTTGGTTATTGTTGTCTGGATTTTTTGCCTTGCTAGTTCTGAATGTTAGCTGTTTGAGTGTTTTGGGGGCTTAACCCCTCTTGTAAACTTCAGGAGCATATAGGTACAGAATGGTTTCTTGTCTTTTTAATATATGGAGCAGCATTTAATATGTCCTGAGTTAATTTTAGAAGAGTATATGACCATCTCTGGCTTCCCCCCCATGTTTGATGAGTACCTTTATTGCAACACTCCACTCACATAATGGCAGTTCCGCACTTAACCAGTGTTACTTGGAATATCAAGGGGGTAATTCCCCTCTGAAGCATACCTGGGTGCTGACACATCTCACTACTTTTAAGACAGACACAGCTATGCTTCAAGAAACCCACATTATGGCAAAAGAGTATTATTTTCATTGTTTATGGGTAGGCCACTCATTTGGAGCAGGTACCAGCTTCCATAGGGTGGGATTTTGATTTTAATACAAAACACCTTCCATTTCAGGTGGTGCAAGAGCTGGCTGACCCAGACAGTCGTTACCTCTTTTGCCTGCTCAAGTGGGGACATATGACATATTATTGGGTAATGTTTATGGCCATATACAGATTCACCTCTTTGTTTTCAAATCTCTTGAATATCCTGTCATCTTTCAATACTTTTCTAGAAAGCATTATGGGAGATTGGAATATCACATTTGATGAAACCTTGGACAGATCCTGGCAGGGCCAAAAAGGGCTATCACCAGCGTAGAGGGCTCTCCGAGATCTCATGGACCATGATGGACTGGTGAATCTCTGGGGAAACCTTCACCCTACAGACAGGGAATTTACCTTTTCCTCCCCTGTACATGGCACCCATTCTCGGATTGATTATGCCCTGGACAGTACAAGTTTCATCAAGGATACCCGTTTTTGTGAGATCCATAGTCAGGTTATCTCTGATCATGCTCCAGTATCCCTCTCTGTGCATCTGTCTCCATCTCAGGACAGAGAAAAGCACTGGAGATAAAATAATCATCTATTGAAAGATGAGTGGTGTTGCAAGAAAATAAAACAGCTTACTAGAGATTACTTTGAACTTAAAAAGCTCTTAGTGCAGTCGCTCACCACCTGCTGGAGTGCTTATAAATGTAGGATTCGAGGGGAAGTCATTTGGCTAGCCTCATCTAGGAAACAGCATAGGGAAAACAAGCACAGGAGTTACTACAGTCCATTCATCAGTTGAAAAAGAACATTAGTTCTGATTCCCATGATGCTGACTGGATGCGGCTTAACCAGGAATGGACAACATATGTGGAGCTCAATCAAGAACCAGCCGAACATGCTCTTTATCGTGCATGTTTTAATTATGAGATGTTTGATGAGAAAGCAGGCAAATTTTTAGCTATGTGTATTAAACAAATGGAATTATCCTGCCTGATTGGGGCTGTCCAGTCAGTATCAGGTAATTCTATACTTACAGCACCTAGAGACATTGCAAGGTAATTCAGAAATTACTGAGGGCTATGCACTAACAGGTGGGAAGTACACACCTGAGGCACGTACCCTGCCAGTGTACCTACATGGCCCCAGACAGGCACAGGGTGCATGGTATGCATGACCACATGCACCTGCATGGCACCTGTCCACGGCCATGCCAGGGGTTGTGCAGGGTGGCTGGGCAGAACTGCTGACCCAGGGGGCATCCAATCAGATACCCAGCCTGGATCCCATAGTGTATCCTTTATGCAGCCAGGCATGTTGTTGGCTGTGCACCCTGCAGATGACAGATGTTCAGCGGCCGTGGAGGTGTGTGTGGGCAGTGCTGCCAGTCATCCCAAGATGCAGCACTGATGGACCATGCAGGAGAGGGGTGTCAGTGCTGCAGGTGTGGGGGGTATTGCTGGGCAGGGACAGGTGCAGCCATGTAGGGGTACTGTGCTCTCCTGTGCCATGCTGGCACTGTGTCAAGTTGTGGGCAGCATGGGCACCTTGCTGCTGCCCTGGGGTGGGGGTGCTGCATTGGGGGGTTGGGGCTGCATTGTGTGTGGGGGGGTCTGCCTCTGGAGTACAGGGCTGGGGATGGCCCACTCTGTGGGGGATGCCCACCTGCCATGGGGACGTTCCCTCAGCTGGTGTGCAGGGGGCAGGGCACATAGGGGACTTAAGGCAAGATGCACCCTGGCATAATGGCCACACTCCTATGCACCCCAGTGTGCTGCACTATGCAACTCTGTGCATGCCGCATAGTGCGGGCTTGCCTGGAACATCCCCAGGTGTGTTGCTGCTAGCACGGCTGGGGGAATCCAGTTGTAATACTGCTTTGTGCTCCATTCATGAATGCCACGTAGGGTCCATGGGACCCTGCTGCACAGCATTCACCCATATTCTATGCCTACATGCATGGTTTCTGCACGCCTAGGTATAATGCATAGGGCTCATTATAAGCAGCTCTATGGAGAGGAGACAGAGGGGCCTGAGAGGGTCTCTGCATCCTCAGGTTATCTTGGAGCAGCTGACCTTCCACAGTTGTATCCCCTTTTATCACAGGTTTAAACTACTCAGATCACTGTCCCAGAAGTTGAGAAAGCCATTTCTGCTCTCATGCCAGATAAATTGCCTGGGTCAGATGGCTTTTCCCCTAATTTTTATCTTTTCCTTAAATCTGAACTGGTGCCTCATCTTATGGATTTTTATAACAATTGTTACCAGTCTAATACTTTTACCCCAGATTTACTAGAAGCTTTTATTACTCTTATCCCCCAAACTGAGTAAAGACCACTCAGAGTTAAACAATTTCCAGCCTATCTCTCCATTGAATGTTGATGGGAAAATCCTTTTACATATCCTTGCAAAGCAGTTAGCAGTGCTTTGGTAGCCTTTAATAGGTTGGGAACAAACTGGTTTTATGCACAGCTGATTAGTGACAGATCATATGCATAACATTTTCCATTTAATTTCACCATCTAGGGGATCTGACTCACCTGCTGTGGTGGTCTCCTTGGACATCGAAAAAGCTTTTGACTGAGTTTCTTGGTCCTTTCTTTTTCAAACTCTGACTGCTTTTGGTTTCTCTGAAGAATTTATCAAGTGGACCAAGTTGCTCTAGTCTAACCCCACGGCAAGAGTATTTTGTAACAGTATACTATTTGAATCCTTTCCCTTATGGGGAGGGACCCAACAAGGGTACCCCCATCACCCTGCTTGTTTAATATTTACCTTGAGCCTCTTACCAGGCATACTATACAGCACTCCCAAATTTTGGGAATATCGATTGGGTCTCATTCTTTCAAATTATCCACTTACACAGATGATATTTTACTGCACATAACTAATCCTAGAACCTCTCTCCCTGTTGCACTTAAAGCCCTTACAGTCTTTGGGCGATTGTCAGGTTACAAGCTCAGTTTATCTAAGACACTTATAATGTTTCTTAATTTGAGAACTCTAACAAGTGACTTACTATACCTTTACAATTACAGAAGTGCTGGTCTGCATATGAACTCAACTATCTGGGCATTCGATTGACACTAGGGCCCAGATATTCAAAAAGGTTGTGCATGGCGCAACAGTGTTTAAATTTAAATTTAAAAATAGAGGGGGGGCAGTTCAGGGGCAATGTGAGGAAGTATTATTTCACAGAGAGGTAGTGGATGCATGGAACAGCCTTCCTGAGGAGGTTGTGGGGTCTAAACTGTGGAGAATTCAAGAATGCATGGGACAGACATAAGGCAATTCTTGTGGGGGTAGGAAGAAATAAGCTGTTGGTTAACTAGGATCTGTGGCTTATCCTGTAGGTAGGAAATGGCAGACTAGATGTGCCAAGCAGTCCTTATCTGCCATCAACGTCTAGGTTTCTATGTTTCTATGTGTAAGATCTTATATTGCAGTAAGTGCAATTTGTCAACTTTTATATATCTATGGATATATTGCCAGGGAGGGGTTATAGAGCAGCTCAGACATTACTTTTCCCAGTAAGTACACCGTGCCTGTAATTGAGACCCTACAATGTCTCTAAGTGCTTTATATAAGGTTGACATTGCATGAGGTTTAGCTGCCAATACAGCTAAAGTACGGTATTCAGTATCCCTTGTTAGCCGCTAAGTATGCAAGCCCAAGAAGCTTTATACAGAGTGGGTAAGCGGCACAAATAAGAATGAAGAATACTGGGGAAGGGCATTAAGAACCTGAGACTCATCAAATGTAATAAAATCATTGTCCCGCAGGATACATGAAAGGTTCTGTAGTGTGCTTGTGGAAGGAAGGATAAGGGGATGGGTTTGTTGGCGATTTTCAGACTGGGATTAAGACAAAGTGGCTGCATTGGATCCCTCTGAGCAGAATACTTAATAAGTCGGCAGAGCTGGACATTGATCTGCACCGCCCAACCTATGGGGTTGTGACACAAAGCATTTGGCAATCTAGACCAGGACATATGGGGCAAGGCCTATATGGAAATACCATGGGATTTACACAGATATGCTTCAATGTCCTTCCAAAAGGGGCTAGGTTGGTCTGGATCAACCCCGAGATCAATGAGACTCCAGGCCAGAAATTTACTAGCTTGGGATGTGAAGTACCAATAAAAATTTGGAAACTGTAGGCCCCCCCCCAATGTTTCCTTGCCAATGCCAATTTAGCAAAAGCTGTTCAAGGTCTTTTACCTTTCCATAAAAAGGTTGAGATTACTTGGTGAAGTTTTGTAAACCAAGTCTGGTGTATGGTACACCTAACATACTAAGGAAATAAAGTATCCTGGTAGGACATTCGCACAAATTGGGGAGAGTCTACCCCAGTGGGACAGAGGGAGATTTTACCATCTGGCAAGATCAGCTGTAACAAAATGGACTACTGAATATAAGTTATGCTCAATCAGAGCCTTAACACCTAGGCCCAGATATTCAAAATGCGCCAGGCTGTGGCGCAAGCCTGGGCACAGTGCAACTTGGCTGCGCATGGGCATTGACTGGAAGATATTCAAAGGAGCTGCGCCATGGCACAGCATCGTTGAATTGCACACCCTGGCCATCCACAGTGCACATGGTGCAGTTGCACTGCACCAGTGCAAGTGGCCAGAGTGGAGCAGGGGGATGCGCTAGTGCAAGTTCCATTGTGCCAAGCGCAGCAACCGCGATATTCAAAAGTGCACATGCAAATGGGGCCATAATGTATGCAGGCGCAAATGGGGCCATTTTTATGTCATTATGTCCCCATTTGCATGCAGGTGCACCTATCCCTGGAGACTTGCACCTGGCGCCCTGCCAGGCAGCAGCCATCGGGGACTGACACCCCTTGCACAGCACGGCAATGTCCCTATAGCCCTATCACGGGCTTCAGTAAATATAAAATATTGTCCTATGTCCTGGTGGTCCAGTGACCACTTCAGCTGATCGCGGGCATGTGTAAAATAAAATATTCCAGTCTCCCTGGTGGTCCAGCGGACCCTCTCTCCTCCACCCACTGATCCCCACCACCGTTCCCCAGTCAGCAGTGGTGGCAGCACTACCGCCTGCCACCGCCGCCGCCAACCGACACCATCGGTTTGATATTCATGAGCCACGGCGTGGTCATAGTTGTACTACATTCCAAGATATCCAGATATGATCTGGAATGTAGTACAGCACGGGCTGCACTCCATTGGCTCACGCCAGACCAATGGGGTACAGCCCCTACCTATGGTGTCAGTCGGGGGGCAGTGGGCGGCAGGGGTGGGGTGCTGCTGCCCGCCACTGATGGGGGGGAGCATGGCGGTGGGGATCAGTGGGCAGGTGGGAAGGGGGGTCCACTGGACCACCAGGGATAGTGTACGTACTTTTTTATACACATGCCCACGATCAGGCTGAGAGCAGTGCACTGGACCACCAGGGATATTGGAATATCTTTATTTTTACACATGCCCGTGATCGGACTGAAAGCAGTCCACTGGACCACCAGGAATATTGGAATATCTTTATTTTTACACATGCCCGTGATCAGGCATGGGGGGGCGCGCCGCCACGGAGGTGCAGCCGGAGCTTGGGTGGCCACCCACAGGTGGCAGCTGCTGTGTTGCGCCCTGCAATATGGTAGCTCACCTGTGGGTGGCCAGCCGTTGTTCCTTTTTTGTTGGATCAACTTTGTGCAGCACAAGTAGGGGTTGCACATGCATGGACTCAGCACATCCCAGGCTGAATATCGGGATGTACAGAGTATGCATGGGCACGCCCAATGTATATTTACACCCACAACACATGTTTAAGTTTGGAAAGTTATCAAATGCGCTATATAAACGATGTAATGTGCAAGAGGGTATCCTTCATCACCTATTATGGGACTGTCAATATGTATGGACTTTCTGGTCTCAAATTCAATCCCATTTAGACCCACTCTTAGGCATACAGGAAGCGTTCACACCAGAACTTTGCCTTCTGGTATTGCGTAATTCTCAGTTATTGGGTTCTCAGAGGTACCACATGGTCCTTATTTCTGCAGTGGCTAAATTAGTAATCTTGAGGCATTGGCTAGATAATCAGCCCCTCTTGTATAAGGAATGACATGCGGAAATACCCACTATCCTTAGGATGGAAAAATCACTAGCTAGTCTCTGACATAATCTCCCAGGTATACACAGAGATGGGAGCAGCTTAATATTCTTCTACAACTGAGTTAAATATTTTAATTCTATAGAGTTTTTCTCTAGGAGTTGACGTTATTACTACCAAGACTGTGTGTTTTATTATATTTTGATTACACTGGTTTAGGCTAGACTTAGCCTTAATTAGATTATAGTAGTAATTTATATGTCAATTATTATATGTCTCACTTTTGTATGCTGCATTGTTTGATATTTTTTACTCCTAGCTTTATGAAGAATAGTTATTTGTAATATCGTATTTCAGACGGAGTGCTGCTTTGTCTTATTTTGACTACTGTATTTTTGTTTTGACTGTACTTACTGATTGTTATGTTTTTGTGTTCTGATGTTATATATCTTAATAAAATATATTAAGTTTTAGAAATAGTGCATCCAAAGATCTCTTCTGAAACTCCCATCCCTCAGTTTCCATCCATGCCACCTTGTGTTTAAGTTGGGAGCCTTGGTGAATAGTTCAGCATAGAGTATTGAATTTAAACCCCTTATGTACTTAAAGGTTTCTAGCATATCCCCCCTTTCTTTCCTAGATTCGAGTGAGTACAAGTTTATTGCCTCCAGCAGACCCTCGTACGGCAGCCCCTGAAGCACCTGTATCATTTTGGTTGCCCTTCTCTCAATGGTCTCTGTCCTGTCCTTATCCTTCTTAAGGTATAGTCTCCAAACCTGTACAAAGTATTCCAAATGGGGTCTCACCATAGATCTGTACAATGGAAGTATCACCTCCCTGTGCCTACTGTCAAATCCTCTCCCTATGCATCCCAGCTTTTTGTTGGTCCTACTATATGCTGCATTGCATTGGCTGGTTTCTTTAAGCATGTCGCTGCTAATAACTTCTAGATTCCTTTCCTCTTTTGAGGCATTGAGTTTGACCCCATTTAGCCAATAGGTTGTTCCAGGGTTATTCCTGCCAATATGCATCACTTTACATTTCTGTAACAGTAATAACAGATAAAATGATATGGGTGTATGTACCTGAACAATAAAAGCAAGGTACTGTACAAGTAATGAATTCCAAAGAAACAAATGCAATGAGTGTACAAAATACAGTGGTTATAAGACCAGCCAGAATCATATTATAATAACAAGGCTTTAAAAAAAAAAATAAATAAATAAATAAACATTACGCCAGCCCGGTGGCATAGAGGGTTGAGTTGCTGGCACCTTACCTCAAACCATGCCAGCAACCCGGGTTCGGGAATGGACTCAGGACGCTAGGGGCTGGAAGGGAAAGGAGAGGATTGAGCATCCATAGGACTGCTCTCCTCTCCTGGGGTGGGCTGTGGGTCGACGTCACGCTGCAGCAGCCTCTGGTGGAGACCAGAAGCTCTGCAGACACATATAGGATGGAACAGCCAAAAAGCGGAAAATCCACTTTGTGACCGACCAGATGACAGCTGCCGGTCCACCACTGCCACCGATGCCCTGAAGGAGACCATTCACCTCAGCAGCACCCTGGGCTAGATATGTGTGCTGGGTGCCCTCTGGTGCCTTCCCCTTGGAGGAGGGGACCTTGCAGAGGGGTACACATCCGGTTACAGGGATGGTTGTGATTTGGGGTTGGATGGCTCAGTAGGGGACAGGCGGAGTGGATGGGACCTAGGCAGCCTGAAGGAGTGGTGGGTTGCGAGGCATGAAGGGGAGAAAAAAAAATTCAGAACTGTGGCATTCAACTTCTTTGAGTTACCAGAGCAGCAATGGAACACCAGCCCCATCCTCAGGAGCTGCTCAAGTGGTCTCAAGCAATACAGTGGCATCAGTTACCTGAGAATGGGGGCCTGAATCTCGAACGCTGACCCAGGTTGTCCAGATGGTAGCATAGTGTGCTATGTCTGGACCGTCTGGCTGCCCTGAGGTTCACACCTCTGTAAGTGATGCTCAACCAAAACTCTGCACCCCAATGGAGTGGATCCTGGCATGCATTGAAGTTTGTTATAAAGAAGATGATCCAGCATATTGCCAATTTTTCCAGAATGCAAACCTGCCAGTAGGAGAAAACTAAGAGTAAATAAACTATCTGTGTGATCCCATGGTTCAAAATATTGTTTAGCCCAGCAGAACAGCTCCTTCATACATTTTTTTTACATTAGCTTCCAAATTCCATATGGTTTAGATAATAACTTTTACATAAAAGCTAGACTCCACTGCATAACGGACTCATGACATTGAAAAGAAGGAGAGAATTAGCAAGATTAAGATTTGAATTGATGCCATGCTAAGGGTATGTTAAAATTGTAAGGAGGAAGAAAAGATATGTCCATACAGTGGTAAAGGATGATATGCATGCAATAAGACCCACTAGAGTAAGTAATTATGGGTCAATAATCACACCTTGAGTGTCTTGTTAGGCACATGGTGCTTGGGATGTGTGCCTTTAAAGGAGAACTGCACTTAACCAATAAGCCATTTTCCCCAGTAGCATTTATTTTTAAGTTCTGGTTCCAATTATGTTATTATTCCCTCTTTACAGGCCTCTTAGGAAATACGGTGGGTGTTTCCAATTTACACTCAGATATAAAGTACCATTTTGGAACTGTATGATATACTTTGTGTCCCTCTCATCTATAGAGTTCTGTAATAGAACACTGATGCATTGTGCCAATAATAGAAGAACTGAGCACAAAGGTCTAAAATGGTACTATCTGTGTGTATGTCAGAAACAACCACAAAGATAACTAGAAATTCTGTAGAGCTGAAACAGTCACAGAATTGAAGCCAATATTTAAAAATGGTCTTTTACAGTGAAAAATGACTTACAGGTTCAGTGCAGTTCTCTCTTAAACACACAAGAGAAAAACGTAATCATTGACCATAACTACACATCCCTAAAGTATCATCCTGCTCTTATAAAATGTGCTGTATTTGAAAAAATAGAAAAAAAAAGTTTAATAACTTTATTAATAAAATATTGTTTCCTGTATAAACACTTAGCAAAAGACAAAAACATAGTTCCAGTTGAGGCATATTGATATTGTAGATTAACCTGATGCAGAGGCTCAGAAAGTACAAGAGTGAGACACAATAGGTCACATTATTTCTTTCTCACTACAATTTGTAATTTAAATTGCTTTGCAGAAGCTATACTGCACCACAAAAATCTAATTGTCATCTTGATTATTCTTAGTTAAGAGATATGCAATACGAGAGAAAGGAAGTGTGTCCGGGGACCCCAGGTCCAACCATGTGAGTCTTTATCTCAGCAGTTAGAGCACTGTGATGGTATTCCTGGGACCTGGGTTCAATTCCCAGTTGGTCACATTATTTCTTTTTCACTACAATTTGTGATTCAAATTGCTTAGCAGTGGCTAATACTGCACCAAAGAACATCTAACTGCAATATCAATGTCCAACAACTTACAAGCAACATTAGATAATAACATATAAAGCCACTATTGACCAAAGGCACCATGCTGTTATGTATAGTATTTCACTCTGCATTCTCATGAGTAGCTAGGAAAGGACAATAAAGAGTAACATCTTCAGTTTATCCACATGTACATAAGACTCTGTTTTGGACAGGTATAAATAACTTGCAGTATTATTCAAGAAAAATAGCTACTCAACATATGGTTTTGACAAAGCATCATATAAATAGTGGAGCCCTCCATAGTAAATAGATGAATGACCCAAAGTGACAGCTGTCAGCATGGTGAAAATTAATTAGAGTATGATCACTGGTCCTGCTGGCACTAGTGGGAGTGTGGCACCCTGCCATGTGGGGAACTGAGGTTCATGCTGCAACCCCACCAGCCCATCTTGTGTTGGTGATGCTGTGAGAGTACTGTAGAGGCAGCCTTATCAGGGTCTGGGACAGGAGGAACAGGCGTGATGTCTGTTTCTAAATGCAGTGCTGGCATGCAGTGAATGGTACATGCAGCAGTTTCAGGGAGGTGTGGGGGATAACTAGGGAGGAAAATGCTCTTGGCATTCATTTTGCCCCATCCCAAATCCAAGTCCTTGACTGAGCCCCATGCCTCCCCCCTGATGCCAGCATTACAAAGGTTAATATTTCTTGGGCCAGGTTTCTGCCCACTTTCTTCGGGTCATGCCAGAGGGGGCAAGCTGAGTGGCTCAGATGGCAGTAGAAGGCCTGGAGTAGACAGGCATTTGAAATGGATGGTGGACAGGCAGAAACAGAAGGGGCAGTAGCAGCCTGGCTCAGCAGGTGCTGATGCCAGTGTCTGTAACAGGTGTTGGTACCAGTGACCTGGCAGGCAGGCAAAACTGTAGATTAAAATTAAATTAGAGTCTGTTCCCAAGTATTGTAGAAGCACTGGCGGGTTAGAGAGGGCCATGTCCATCAATCTTCTGTCTCAGGGAACAGACCTGCAGCTTTCAAAAGGAGCAGTTTGAAACGCCCTAAATCCTGCACACAAAAAATATTAGTAATAGATTAAACGAAGTAGAACCTAGCAATTTCTGTTCATGACTGTTAAAAGATTTGCTCCATATGACACACATCAATTACTGTACAATCAATTTAGCTGTCAGGTTATATTGTGGCCATCTTTCTGGAAGAGACAAAGGGTCGCTGGCCTCACTTTATTTTCCCAACTTCCTGAGAGGTTACTTGAAGTTCAGTAGTGAGCCTTTATAACATGAACACTCCATTTCATGGGGAAAGAGAGTGAAAAACACTGCTCCACTTCCACTCGTACACTAGCCTTGAGCAACACTGACTAGCTGAAAGGATAGTGTCTGGAATAAACCCTACTACTTGCAAAGTGCTGAATGACTATAAGTACAGTCTTCAAAAAGTAAAGTTTTTATATGTACAGTATTAGCCATTACTGTCCAAAAAGAGAGAAGCACGTTTATGAAAGCAATTTTTAAGTCAGCTAATGGGTTGACTGTGCCTTGCCTAATCAATGTACTCACTCCACAAGGTAAGGCATACCCTCTTGCAGATGTGAACAACATTTTCTTTCAACTGCCAAGAACAAAATCTAAGTTTATCTCAATATCATTTACTGTACCTACTCATCTGCTAATTTCTGTCATTAATTTTCTCCAAATGTTCACATAATTTCCATATATATATATATATATATATATATATATATATACTGTATTATAAGGGAACGATAGCACCTTTATAGTTAGGGTTGATACTGCCTTTCAATGTTAAATCTTAATTTGTGCACCTTCATAACTGTGCCATTTTACAACCAACTAACCCAAAAATTGGTATGTGCTGTCATGTTGTCAGTGTCACTAGATGTGAAAAGTTCCATGACAGCAGCTTTTATGGTTTTGGAGATATAAAATGGTCAAAAACGTGAAAAGGAACTTTTCCCCCCTTAGGATAACGTGATTTTTGTTGTCTTGTTCAGCACACACAGAATTAAATTTGCCTCTGATATTTTCAGGGATGATGGGTGTGTGCCAAGGGTGTGCCTTTAGATGTTTTGGTTTTAAAATATATTATCATTTTTGAATTATTATGATTTTTGTGATAGATACGAACATATGAACATACAAAATTTGCTAACAGATAAAGGCCTAGTGGTCTATCAAGTCTGCTCAAATGTGCAGCTAGCACCCCTTATTCTGCAGCTGCACTTCCCTCCCCTTTTTCCCTCCCTTGACCCTCCCCCTTGCTCTCTCCCAGCCTCTTTTGAGGCAGTCCACTGTTCTACTGGATACCACTTCTGCTGGTAATGCATTCCACCCAGCTACCGCCCTCTCTGTAAAAAAGTGTCTCCTCATCTCTCTCCTGAACCTTCCTCCCTCCAGTCTCATATCATGGCCCTGTGTTCCTCCCCCTTACTTTGAACAGCCCTTCTGTACCTGTCTTGTTTATTCCTTCATGTACTTGGGGGTTTCAGTCATATCCCCCGCTGCCTCTCCTCCAATGAGTACATGTTACAACTCCCTCAGCCTCCTCTCATATGGTAAGTCCCCAGCCCCTTGATCAACTTTGTCACCCTGTACTGCATCCTCCAGTAACTTCATGTCTCTCTTCAGATACGGCCCAGTACTGCACACAGTACACCAGGTGTCTAACCAATGATCTATACAGTAGCAGAATCACCCTCCCTCCTCGAGGATATACCCTTGCAATGCAAACCAGCATTTTGTTGGCCTTGCAGCTGCCCTCCTACATTGTGCCTAGTTGTTCATTGACCCTGTAATGAGCACCCCCAGATCCTTCTCCTCTTCTGTCTCAGCTAGCTGCAGTCCCCCCAGCTGGTAACTCCTCCTTGGGTTTTTCACCCCAAAATGCAGCACCTTGCAGCCCAGTTGCCAGGTGTCCGGTCAGGTTTCCAGCATTGCCAGATCATCCTGCAACCCCTGCCATCCCCCAGGTTGTCCACCACCACTCCCATCTTGGTGTCATCAGCAAACAAACTGATCTTGCACCTTGGCCCAATGATATGTCTGCAATGAATATCCCAAACAACATTAGTCCCAGCACTGAGCCCTGTGGAACACTGTCATCACCCTTGGGGATGAGAGCTCCCCACCCACCAGCACCCTCTGCTGCCTTCCCTGAAGCCAGTTTCCTACCCATCTCACCAGCTTTGCGCCCGCTCCTGTGCCTTCTAACTTACTTCCCAGCCTCCCATGAGGCACTGAGTCAAATGCCTTACTGAAGTCCAGGATAGTCTCCATCAGCCTACCCATGATAGATGCGAGGCTCACCGGTCTGTAGTTCCCTGGTTCATCCTTGGGGCTGCTCTTGTGGAGGGGCACTACATGAGCCGTACTCCAATCCTGAGATATACACCCTGAGTGTAGTGAGGCATTAAACAGATATGCCAAAGGTCCTGCTAGGACCTCTGGCAGCTCCTTCAGTACCCTGGGGTGGATGCCATCTGGCCCTGGTGCCTTGTCTACCCTTAGTGCCCTCATATCCTCCAGAACCCTGTCCTCCGTGATTTCCCCTGTCCATAACCATCCCCCGATTCTGCCTTCCCTTACCCCTTGAGTATCACCCCCCTCTTCTTCATAGTAAATACTGAGCAGAAGCAATCATTTAGTGCTTCTGCCTTATCACCCCCTGCTTCCACCCAACTTCCCTCCTTCCTAATCCTTACTATATGGTCCTTACAGTTCCTTTTCTGTCTGATGTACCTGAAGAAGTCCTTCTCCCCCTTCTTAATGCCCTGCACCAGCCTGAGCTCCGTAGATGCCTGGGCTGCCCTTACTGCCCTTGTCACCTTCTTCAATTCCTTCAGGTACTCCTCCCTGTCCTCCCCTTCCCTGTTTTTTTGTACTCCCAAAGGCAGCTCTTTTCCTCCTTACCTTTTCCATGACCTCCTTGTTCACCCAGCTAGGTTTCTTTACCCTAGCTTTCTTGCTCTGGGCCTTGCTGCAGGTTCTGATTGTCTCCACTATCCCCAGATTTATGAGCTTCCACCTCTGGTTAGTGCCCAGACTAGGTTGAATTCTGACCAGTTACCCTTTTACCACTTCTCCCATCCTCCCAAAGTTGGCCCTCCTGAAGTCCAGCATCCTTGTGCTGGATTCCACTCATTCCTTACCCATATCCAATGTGAACCATACTGAGTGGTGGTCACTCCCGCCAGTGGTTCTTCCACTCTAAGTTCCCCACAAACTCCCCATTTGACAACATGAGGTCATGGGTATTCCTAACCTGATTGGTTCACTGACCATTTGCATCAGGAAGCTGTCTTGGATGCATGACAGTCTGTTTGAACAGTAAATGACACTTACTGCTTGAACAGTAATTAGTAAATGTCATTTACCATTTGCAATTTACTGTTTGAATGGTAAATGTCATTTACAATTTGAACAGTAAATGTTCAAATGTTAAAAGCCATTTACCATTTGCATTTTACTGATCATAATTTCAGTTTTCATTTCTGATTTCTGACATCTTGTTTTCAGTTAACGATGGTGAAAAACTTAAATATTTTAAAAAATTCTGCCCCTAGGTAAACACTAACAGTTGCGTTTACCTAATTGGGTGCCGAGGAACACGCTTCTGTCATTATTTTGGGGGTATGTGGTCCCAAAATATTTTTTTGGGTGGTAGTGTGTGCCACAATTGTGGCAGAACTGACACTACCTTGCCCGCTGACAGTATGGGGAGGGAATTCCAGGCAATATCCCTGCTCATTTTAGGCAAACAGACCTCAGAATTGGATTCCTCAGGCTTCTGATTGAACAACAAGTGTTTACCTAATAATTACTTGATTTTCCCTTTGTGTCTCCTAAGGGAAGGGAAGGGTTGAGAATATTATTATAAAAGTGTTGAATCACTGCGACAGTGGTTGCCCAATCCAGTGTCAGCAGTAGGCCTCCCCAACAGTGTGGGATGCTGGGTAGCCCACTCCCAATTCCTCAGTTGTGTAGAGAGATCCACAATATCACTCAGGGAACACGGGAAGCCCACTCCCAGTGTTCCCAGTATGTCCCCCCAGCAGTGTTGCTGTGGTCCCCAATATGTTTGCCAGCAATGGGGTGCCCAGTCCCCCATCAGCAGTAGCCCTCCATCCAACAGTGTGGGACACTGGGTAGCCCATTCCCAGTATCCCCAAATGTATTATGTACCTGTAAAACAAAAAAACAGTCCCCCGACATATTTTTGTTTTATTATTAAACCTGGGAAAAGAAAACTGTCCTTCATCATCTCCCCACATCACCCTCCCCCATCCCCACCTTCCCTCTGTGCACCTACCTCCCCACACAACCCTTATCCCATACTTACCTTCGGAGGTTGGCGACTGCAATCTTCTCTGGTCTGAGACATGTCTGCACTCTTCAAAGGTGAACCACGAACTGAAAGAATCAAGTTAATTATAATGGCTGTCAAAGGGTTTTCAACTTATGTTGATATCTCAGTCATTTTAGGAATTTTGACCTAAATTTTCAACATGGGGTTCTTGGGACACCACCTCATGAACACTAGCACTGTCATCTCATCAATCCATCCCAAAAGGTGATTTTGCAGTCACTATGTGGAATTACCTTTCGGGACTGATTAACAAAATGGCAGTGCCAGTGTTCATGAGGTGGAGTCTCAAGAACCCCATGTTAAAAGTTGGTAAAAGTCTCAAAATGACTGCGTTATGAGCATACATTGTGCAGTTTCTTCGCACACTCGTAACTTTGCCAATATTTAGTATTTTCACTCCAGATGTTCAACATTGCCATTTTCTTACATCTCCTCATGAACAATACAGCTGTCATTTTTCACATCATGCCCAAAATATGTTTTTGCACCTGTGCTGCAGAATAACGCAGTCACCGTGCAAAATCAACTTTTGGAACAGAGTAACAAAATAACCGTGGCAGTGTTCATGAGGGGAGGTGTCAAAAAGCCCATGTTGAAAATTTGGTGAAATAATTCCAAAACATGACTGCGTTACTAGCGTGTGTTGAGCAGGTTCTACACACGTGTGTAACTTTGACAATTTTCATATTTTATTCCAGATTTTCAACATAGCCATTATTTCACACCTCAAGCACACATGGAAAGGTAACATAGAATACATAAATTCAAATGCTGCAGAATTCCATTGGCACACATGCATGCGTATACACACACACACCTCAGGTAGAGCTAGAGATAAGATTTTACATGTTGCAGGGTAAGCAGCAGAGAGCTGTTTGGCAAACTGGTAAGGATAGGAGGGATTTTTAAGATCATCAAAGAAACTCCAGAAATGGAAACTCTAAGTAGTACTTGATTTTATTTTTATTTTAAATTGTTTATATGTGAGGAGGGGCATGAGAGGACAGAACATTCAATTATTTATTTTATATTAGTTAGTTAGTTAGCTAGTTCATCAGTCAGTCAGTCAGTTAATAAGTTAGTTATTTTTTTCATGTAAGGGAATTCTGCATTTATGACCCAGTTTAAGAGTTTTATATATGAAGAAGGTGGCAGCCATGTTTGTACTGACAATCGATAAGAAGTGAATGGGCTCACGGACTCTGTATGTAAGTTCCTCGAATTCCAAATCACACTGCCAAACATTTTTCAACCTGTACAGTTCAGAAAAATTAAGAAATGAGTCTCAGATCGTGTTTAGCCAATCAGAAAGTGGAAGATTTCCAACCCATGTTATAATTGGAGAAGGCTGTGGTGGGTGCATACCAGTGTCAACAAAGGTGTACCAGCACAGGAACAGGATACAAAGCAAAACGAAAGTTATGCACACACCAACAAAAGTCCAAGGATGCTTTAGTTGTCCATATAAAGATGCTGAGATCAGGCAAACACCCCGGTGATAGTGAAGTATATCGGGTATATGTAAGACCTACACTATTAGTGTAGAGCTCCAAGTTACACTATCTGGTATCTTTGACCTGCCTTACTTTTTATTGGGTTTATTTGAAGGTTCACCCCACACCCCTGTAAAAAAAGTAACGTGTGTACAAGCTTCCCAACTTAAATAAACTGACACCAAGTAAATCACGAACCAAATCAGTGCTGTATTCAAGAAACTTTTTCGGCAAGCTTTCTAAGTGTACACGATATTCTATGCCATCGCCGACACCCCTATATATCGACTCACACCAGAGTCTTCATTGTGGGAAGAGCTTGCCATGACTGACAGATCATTTTGACCCCAAGTAACAGTGCAATGAAGTGACCATTGGTAAATTTCAAATTCAGAAATGAAAAGACAGTGAGTGACAGGGATGTATATAAACCCAATTGTAAAATTAGAAAAACAGATTTTACAAAAATTCAATATAGAACAGTTTATGTGCAAAGTGGTATGTACTGAAAACTAATTCTAATAAATAATAATAAAGAAAAAACTAATAAATGAATGATTAAGTTCCATATACAGTGTTAACTACTACAGGACATACTAATCTAGACCAAAGAAATTCACATGGCCAATTATAAACGTATTAAATCACAGTTCTAAGTGGATTAACAGAAAAAAGACAAGGGCAATAAAAGACAGAAAAATAATATTGTACAAAAAAAAGTAGTGGAACCAAAATACATCATATAAGTTCAGGAATGTTCCTGATGTTTATGTTGTCCACACACTAAAAATCACACGAGAAGCAGAAAAAGAGAACAAAAAATAATGTGTATTTGGGGGGCAGATGGTCTAGACAGGAGACCAAAAGATATGATCGCTGTTGCATATAATGGAACCTATGCATGAATGGGGTGGAGTGGCTATGCACTTGTATCTGGGGTGCATAGCCACTCCACACCCATTGCGCCTCCTCACACGAGATTCACAAACAGGTGCATGCAGACCTACCGCACCCAATCCCCCACATCCGTGGACAGCACTGCACTGGGGGCATTCCAGAGGCATGCCAGCACTATGCAGTATGTACAAACCTGTGTAGTACTGCCCACATAGGTGCAGTGTGGGGCACTGGTTACAGTAGGGGGGGCCCTGCCGTAACTCATTGCGTGCCCCCACGGACACAGGCCTCCAGTCGCTGGGTGACTGGGAAAGGACTCACTGTGCTGCTCCTGCCCACTGGGCAACAGGAGGTGGTGGGGCAGCTGGAAGGGTGAGTGCCTGGCAGTTTCTGGGCGGCGGCACTGGGGCCGGGATGGTGCAGTGTGGGACTGGTTCCTGTAGTCGGCATGCACAGCCCCGGACCTGCACCTCCTAACATGCAGGATCCACTAAGGGTCCCAGGGGGAATGGGATATCTTCCCAGGATGACGACTTCTCCCCCAGCTGCTCTGCAGAGTCCTACATGCCAGAGGGGGAGGAGCCATGGACAGGTGGCTGGTATTGGTGAATGCCGGTATGGGCGCACCTGTCCCCAGGTGGGCTACGCAACATTTCCCACTTGCTGCATACCTCCCAATATTTGTCCATCAAGAATAATACATTTATATAGTTTTTAACAGCTATCTAGGTAAGCAGATATTCAGTAACAGGATGCATATAGTTTTCCCACAGTGACTGAATTGCAAGGTATAAGGTACTCAGAGGAAAAGTTTATAGTCAACTCGGTCATTAAGACAACATGATGCCAAGGCCCTAACATCACTATCGACTTTGTTTCTCTTTGCAACAAGAGTTTCAAACCTATCTCCCCCATCCCTGGAGGATTTGATGCATTCAAGTGTCCTAAAGTGAAGGCCCCTGTTGTGAGAGTTGTGTTTTCTCACTAAAGCGCGCACTCTGAGCACTTGTCATGTTTTTGTTAATTATAGCCCGCACATGCAGCTGGATGTGTCACTTTAGTGTTCTAATAGTGCTGCCAACACTACCCAACCCACACATATACCATGTGACATACACAACAAATTCAACCTAACAATCTATATACTGTTTAAGATCATGTATAGTGCCATTTTGTGGGTGAGCGAATGTGGGTTCTGTGGCAGTAAAACAGCACATGTTGCAGTGTTTGAACTGTAAAAGCCATTTTGCCATGGATACTAGTAATCAGTCATTCATAGCAGTGTCATCATAGTGGCTATTCATCAGGTGATTCCAAGGCTCAACCCTTTCTAAAGGAAATTCAGGTATTTCTCTCATATATACCAAGTTCCTCATCTTGCATGAGGATCTACCACCTACTGTATTTCTAGCAATGTTTCACTCTTCCATAGCAGCTGTGTTATAGCCATAAAGCGAAATTATAAAGCAAAATTGGCATGGCAAATTTCAGGTTCAGAGGCACATTTACGGAAATGATGCACAGATACAAAATTGTGCACTTCGCATGAAATTTGCCTGCAAAATAACTTGCTGCATCCCTAGTTGTAGATGGTGACAAAGATTACTTTGGGACCGCTGCTTTGGAGTGTTCCTTCCTTGAAGTATAACATGGTCTATCTGTCAATTCTGCACACTTTTCTGGTGGATTTTGTACAACCATTGCATAGTAGCCACGTTCCTGAAAGAGCTCAGATAGCTTGGCTGCTTCCTTGGCAAATGCAACTCATTACTGCAACTGTGTTTTATTATTAGGAATTGTCCAAATGGTATGATTTCTACAAGGCTATGTGGGTGACAACTACATGCCCACAGAGGGTGGCCAGTGGGGTTTCTGGGTGATATTTCCACTTTGTTATGCCTAGACACAGGCAGTGTAATTTAGTATCTAGAAAATCAATACTTGTTTTGCTTGCTATGTGCAAGTCAGATTCACGGGGCCAGAAAAGGCAACCCAGGACTTGCATCAAGCCCTGCATCAAACCAGTTTTTGGTGCAGCTGTGCCAACACCTTGCTGCAACTGTGCCCAATTTTAGTACATCAGGCGCAGTTAGGGCATGTTTCCCACTTTACAGCAGCATGCACCTTAATATTTGATGCAAGAACAGACAACGATACCAGATTGACGCAAGCCAGACTAGAAAAAAACTGGTCTAACTTGCAGCAACTGGTGCACTGGATAGAAAATCCTGATCACCAGCCAGGAGAATGTCACAAGCCCTGGGCACTATATATTCAGTATAGCTGGGGCTTGTGGCATTCATAAACCTTTGAAAATCCAGCATGGGGGGTGGGGAGGCGGGAGGGAGTCATTTAGCCACATAATAAAGTTTTCCACTGTGTCCTGACCCCAACCTAAGACACAAATTATATCAATACATCTGAACCATGTTATGATGTGCCTGAGGTGGGGTTGGAGACCCTGAACACTGTCTGCTCCTCCCACAATGCCAAGAACAAGTTAGCATATGATGGAGCTAGAGCAGCACCCCTCGTAGTGCCCTGTAGTCGCACCAAAAAATCTTGCTCCCAACACAGAAATAATTGTTCCCTAGTATTCTAGTAATTCAGTTATAAAATGCTTTGGTGCATTGTTCATGTCTGGGCCAGATTCAAGAAACTGACTACTAGCTCTAACCCCATCAGCATGCCTGATGAAGGCATAGGGCGAGGCAGTGTCCACTGCTATCCAACAGTAGTCCTCCCTCCAAGTGAAGCCTTCAATTTTCTGAATTAGGTCAGTGGTATCTCTAATACTGCCAGCTGTTTTGCAAAAATGTCTGTTTTAGAAAGTGGTCCACAAATATAGATGGATCCTCACTGAGCGAGCCAACACCAAATACAATCAGTCACCCAGGGTTCTCTAACGACTTATGGATTTCAGGATGTGCAGAGGTAGGCATCACAGGAACACCATTTTTCCAAAAAGTTAATCCATCTTCATCATTCCAGCTTTCACTAAATGCCCTGTTCCCAGATCATACAGATCATTTTTAAAAACTGAAACAGGGTAAAGGTAAGGCATCAATAGCAGTCAGTATCATTAAGCTATGCTTGTGTTTCATTAACAAACTGAAATGTGTCCTGCATTACCACAGCACCCCTTCCCCCCATTTGCTGGTTTGATAATAATATAATGCATTTCTCTGAGTTCTCGGAGAGCTCCCCATTTCTTAACAGAAAGGTTGGTGTACTGAGGTTGTGGCAGGGCAGAGAAAAGTGCTTCAATATTATTTTTTACCATTTTTTCAAAATATTTTACCACAAGGTGTCTTGGCTGATTAAAGCAGAATATGCCTTTACTTTTTAAACCAGAATTAGTCATAGGTATAAAAGCATGTTGCTCAGAGGTGTCACATGATAATACTGATGCAGCACTGTTAAAAAGTCAATGTTCTCAGAGAATGCTTCTGTACTGTTGTTCTCATCATGGTCAAGTAAATCTGAAAGTTCACAGACAGCATAGAAACATAGAATTTGACAGCAGATAAGGACCATGGCCCACCCAGTATGCCCATTTCCCTACCTAATGGATAAGCTGCAGATCCTAGTTAACCAACAGCCATTCTTCCTACCCCACCCCTAGAATTGCCTTTATGACTGTCCCATGCATGCTTGAATTCCACCACTGTTTTTGACTCCACAACCTCCTCTGGAAGGCCGCTCCATACATCCACAACCTCTGTGAAAAAAATACTTAAATTACCTCTGAGCCGCCTCTCTATCTTCAAATTGTGCCCCTTGTTCTTGCACACTCTTTTTGAAAGATGCTACCCTCTTGACTTTGTTGATTCCCTTGAGGTACTTGAAAGTTTCTATCATGTCCCCATCTCCCTCCTTTCCTCGAGGCTATACATATTAAGCTCCTTAAGTCTCTTTATATGTCTTCTGTGCAGACCCTGTACTATTTTAGTTGCCCTCTTCTGGACTGCCTCCATCCTGTTTATGTCTTTGCGGAGATTGGGTCTCCAGAACTGCACGCAGTACTCAGATGGGGTCTCAGCAGCTGTCTGTACAGAGGATAACAACCTCCTGTTTTCTACTGGTGATGCCTCTCCATGCATCCCAGTATCCCCCGGCCTCCTTACTGCCCTCTCACATTGCTTGCTTCGACCTTTAGGTCATCTGATATGACTACCCCAGGTCCGCTCCCATTTTTGTTGTTGTTAGTATCTCACCCCCATTATGTACTCTTCCCTGGGTTTGGTTTCCAGGTGCATTACCTTGCACTTCTTAGCATTGAATCTAAGCTGCTGTACATTTGACCATTCCTCCAACCTTGCCAAGTCCCTTCTCACCCTTTTCACCCCACCTTGTGTATCAACTATGTTGCAGATCTTTGTGTTGTCTGCAAAGAGACATACTTTTCCTTCCAGTCCCTCTGCAATGTTGCTTATAAAGACATTGAAGAGGACCAGTCCTAGTACTGAACCCTGCGGTACCCCACTAGTAACACCCCTTTCTTCAGAGTGGACTCCATTTACTATTACCGTGGCTACCATCTTGGGACCCACTCCCAGGCTGGCTAACATGTACGTTAATCTTTTGTGTGGGACTGTGTCAAATGCCTTGCTAAAGTGTAGGTAGACCATGTCCACAGCCCCTCCCTGATCTACTACTTTGGTCACCCAGTCAAAGAAATTGATTAGATTTGTCTGACATGGCCTTACCACTGTGAATCCATGCTGCCTTGGCTCCTGTGCCCCTCTGGCCTCTAGGTACTCGACAATTCTTTTCTTCAGAAGTGATTCCATCATTTTCCCTATCACTGAGGTTAAACTAACAGGTCTGTAGTTGCCTGCTTCTGCCCTGCTCCCACTTTTGTGAAGTGGAATCACATCTGCCCTCATCCAGTCCTCAGGTACCACCCCATCCTCCCATGATTTGTTAAAGAGGGTAGTCAGTGGTGTCACTAGTTTACCTTATAGTTCTTTTAGAATTCTGGGATGAATCCCATCAGGCCCCATTGCTTTGTCCACCTTCAGTCTTAAGAGTTCTTTCAGAACCCTTTCTTCTGTAAGTGGGCTGGTATCAACTTCTCTATCCAGAGTGTTTCTATTGTTTGGTTTAGGTACCTTTCCCTCTTCATTTGTGAATACTGAGCAAAAATATTTGTTTAGTATCTCTGCCTTTTCACAGTCACCCTCTGCCCACCCCCACCCCCACTTTATTAAGCCTCACTATCCCTCCTTGGTCTTCCTTCACCCTGATGTACCTATTAAAGGTTTTATCCCTTCTAACTGTGTTGGTTATCTTTCCTTGGTTTGGGCCTTTGCTGTTCTGACTGCCTTCCCAGCTTCCTTTTGCTCTAACTGATACAATTCTCTCCTGCTCCTTCTGTGATTCCTTGTACTTCCTGAATGCTTTCTTTCTCCTTAACCTTCCCTGCCACCTCCTTTGAGAACCATAGTGGTTTCTTACATTGTTTTGTTTTGTTTATTTGCTTCACACAAAGGCTTGTTGCCTCTGTGATGGCAGTTTTGATTATTCCATTGTTCTTCCACCCTCCTTCCTGCCCATTTTCTAGTACATTCCTTAGGCACTCACCATTTTGGCAAAGTCAGCCTCCTGAAGTCCAGTACTTTGCCTTTGTATGGCTTGACTCTACTGCTGTGTTTATTGTGAACTGTACTGTTCGATGGTCACTAGTTCTCAGATGGCTACCCACTTCTAAATCTGTGATCCTCTCGCCATCCCCATTTGAGAGTACCAGGTCTATGATTGCTCCCTCTCGAGTGGGTTCCAATACTAGTTGTCTAAGGCATGCCCCTGTAGGGCATCTAGAATGACCCCACTCTTAGAAGTGGCTGCTGCAAATGTACTCCAATTAACATCTGGCATATTCAGATCCCCATCAGCAATATCTCCCCTTTTTCTGCCATTCTAAGGATACTTCCTATTATTGTAGTGGAGGAAGCAGGGGCTGCCATGTAAATGTTCAGTACATGAACAGCCCCTGAACAGCAGATCATGCTCTCTCCAAAACAGGAAACCCTATGACATATTTTCTGTTGTTAGTTCCTTTTCTTTAAAATGAACTTTCAGACCAGTTTTATTAAGTAACATGAATATATATCAACCTGGATGTCAAAATAATTAGGGTGTGTGGTGGGAACAAATGGAAGTCCTCTCTCAAGTAAACATTTCCCTGGCCCTAACCCCCCCTAACTTATGAATCCAGTGGGCTAGTCTAGTCCATTCTCCATAGCCAAATGACCATTGTCTCTAGCAGTACAGTGGACTTCCCTCCTACACTCCACACAATTGAAAGTGCTTCCCATTCCTAGCCTCAGTTTGTTTTGTAATACACTTCTCAGCAGTGTCTCCTCATCCACTGCTTCCCCCATTGGCCCTCCTCATTTAGTAACTAAGCTGTTAACCCCCTTTACTGTCAGCCTGGAGAAGTTCTTCAGGTGGTGGGAGAGTTGAAGGAGAGAATGATCTGCTGTTCAGGGGCTGTTCATGTACCGAACATTTACATGGCAGCCCCTGCTCCCTCCCCTGCATGGTCAGAAACCAGTTTGCAGAGGGAAGGCTTGCCCCCTCTCCACTGCATTGTACATAGATTAACAGGGTCACAATCTAAAGAGTGGTGTAAAGGTGTCAGGGTAAAACAAAATGCTGATGCATTTGCAGTAACAGTAGGAAAAGCACTCTGCAGAGGTTATTCAGCATATAAATTCAGCTAGATTTATTGCCCAACAACTCAAAGCAGCCAATCACTAACAGGTGCAGATACGCTGCAGACATATTTGTGTAAACTGCAAAACGTTAGTCTAACTAACCTCTGTGACTTACTGTTGCAACATACCTTGATCACTCTAGTGTTTCATTCCACAAGGCATAAGCATTAGATTTGCTAAGAATCTGTCTGATGGAATCAGATACATCACATTCAGGCTTTTTTTTTATTTGTATCTCTAGTATTAAAGGCTGAAAATCCAAATTCCAAGAGTAGGATATGGAATCTGATTCCAGATCTGCATCTGACTGTAGTTTAAATCTGTTTGCAAAACCTGCCCTCCCATTACCTTGAGTTCTGCGCTCCTGCTATTGCATTTCCTTCCTGTCCTGAGTTGTCTCATTCCACCCAAGTCTATTCCATCCACATCACAGACAACAAGAGATCACAGTATTATTCAACCATGAAACACTCGGAAGGGCTTACTGCTCTCCCAAGCAGGTTTTGGGGTGCCAAGATAACAGGGCTGAAACATCCCAAGTTAGTTGTTCCTCAGAACAGTCTACCAGCACTTCCCAGCACAAAGCACATACTGTAGACATCTATTTCCTTACCATGTATTTTTACTATTGTGCAGTCCCATTTTGCAATTTCATTTTTCTTGGCTCAGTTGCTGGGATTCAGCTTTGCCATGGGGATCCTTTAGGGTTTACTCAGCAAGACATTGCAGGTGTATCCACCATGATGGCACGCGCCTGCACCAGCTGATGTCTCAGAGTGAGAATGCCTTCATCAGAACAGAAGGTTGTCATTATATGGCCTTTTCTTGATGACTCCAACTGGCCAACAGCATGATGCCACATGTGCACTGTGACCTACTTGGTCCCCAGTTTCACTGCCCACTTCCACCCCAACCCACCTGCCACCTTGCTGGTTGATAGAAGTCACCCCTAGGTTTTGTTTGTTGCACTGCACCTGCTCCTGGGCTGTTCATGGTCATTGGTGTTGGCTTACTGGCTATTACTAGCCTGGTAGCCTAGCTGTCAAGAAGTCACCCACCCCCACTACTGCCACCACTGTGCTGCCACCTGACAGAACCAATTTGGCCACAGAATAAAAGAAAACAAATCCTCTACCCCAGTCCCATACACAGAGTTAAGTGGTCAACCAACCAGTCTCACAACTCTCAGCTCACTTTATCCTCTCAAGCCAGCTATACATTCCCTAACAATGATGGACTTTGAGAGAGCATGCTAGAGGATGCATGTGGGAGGTGGCCTACCATACTAATTCATAGGCTCCTGGCAGTCCAGAATACAGAGATACTAGACTAGGTCTGTCAGAAATGCATAGGGTTTGATCAGGCTGACAGCCCCTCCTAATTTCTCCAGAATACAATTCGGGCTCAAGTGCACATAGACATTAGGAGGAAGTCTCATAAGGCCACAGGCTGCTTCCGAGCAGCAAGGCAAGGCAAGGTGGGATGCAGCCATGTGAATCAGGGATCGGGTCCACGAAAGCAACCAGCAAAGTTTGTCAGAGTCCAATGAACAGAAATGTCCTTGAATGGAGTAGAGTGGAAGCACCAATATTGGACCACAATAACCACCTTACATGTCTGGCAAAGGGAGAGGGTGGTAGCAGCTGAGTTGTGGACGTGCACAAACTCAAGACAAAGAGAGAATGGAGCTATTGCAGGCTGAAATGACCCACTACCCCACTGTGATAATTACCACTATGAGTCCACCAGCTCGGGCTATGACCATTAGAGGTTAAGCCTCCCAGAACAGATCCAAGGACCCTCCTGGCCTGGCACTGGGTGTGGGGAACAAACTTGGAGAGGGGAAAATGTTTCACTGTGTGTGGAAAGGTTGCACTGCATTGTGCACTGGGGAAGTATTGCAAATGTGGATGCATAGTTGGAAATTCCATTATTATTTCCATACTGATGCCATAATTACTGAAATTCTGACTTGGTGCTCATGGAATGCATTCCAGAGAATGTGACCACCCCTGGTAAGCATACTGGTTGTATGTAAACTATATTGGACTGGTCTGTGCGGGGCAAAATAGTTTGCTTGTAAGCTGTATCGGTTTGACCTGTATGAAATCTACTGGTTTGTGTATCAACTACATATTGGTGTGTGTACCAAGTATATCAGTCTGCATTTAAACTATATTGGTTTGATCTGCATGAAGCATATTGGTTTATATATAAACTATATTGGTTTGAGTAAAACGTATGTTGGTATGCATATAAATTATATTGGTTTATTTGTGAAGTATGTTGGTTTGCGTATGAAGTGTACAAGTTTCTGTACCAAGTACAGTATAATGGTTTGCAATAAAATATATCTGTTCAATCTGTACGGGGTGGTAGCACCCTATGTGGGTGAGTATTATTGAGTGTATCAATATGAGTGACTCAATAATACCGCTCATGTTTAGGGCGAAGGTTCTATCATAATGAAGTATCCTGTATAGTGAGTGTAGTAGTGAACTGCATTCACTATGACAGGATATAGGAAGGTGTGTGGCCAGTCTTTGCTAAGCTGGTAGTTTGGCATAGTGGCTAGAGCCACCACCTACAGAGTCAGTAGATCTGAGTTTAGGTCCTACAACAGGAAGTAAAATATTATTTTTTTTAAGTTCGCACACCCCTGGAATTGATTATATAATTTTGGGGCAGTGCGGGGGGCTTGCCCTCTGCAAAGGGAGGTGCAGGGGAAGAAGTCCCCCTCAAAAAAAGAAGCTATGTGATTTTTTTCATTTGTTTTGCCAAGGATCATTGCTATTTGCGGTGGTCTGTGTTTGCTTCTGTTGCCCTTTTGATTCGGGTGATATTTGCATTGCTCTTTGCATGTGGTGCGATTATGGACTTGACCTTATCACATAATTCCATATGGGGCATATGGTTTACATTGGAAACCCTATTGGTTTGTATTTGAAGTGTATTAGTTTGTATGTCAACTATATTTCTTTTGTTGATGTGAAGCATATTGGATTGTGTGTGAACTACAGTACTATTTATCAGTTTGGTGTGTGTGAAACATATTGGATTGTATGTGTGTGAACTACACGTGTGTGTGTGTGTGTGTGTGTGCATATAACATACTGTGTGTGTGTGTGTGTGTGGGAACTATATTGATTGTTGCTCTGCCCGATTCAACTATTATGTCTATTCTTGTGGCAGCATTGTCTGCTCTGCACATAGGAAAAATGTGTTAAATTTAGCGCCCCTGACTAAAATAAATGTTGCTAGTTATAAAGGGAAGCTTAGCATTTTAAAGTTAGCTACCCTTATTTGTTTGTCTAATGTGTTTGTATGGGAAGGTGGGCTAAAGCACTATCATAATGAAAACTTTTCATTTTAGACTTGTTCAGGCAATTTATACAAAGGATCTGCCTGCCAAAGGTACCCATTTAGTTAAATGGTAATATATTCATGCAGATATGAAATTACAGCTGTGCTGAGCAGGATGCAACATGAAACTGCAGCATACTGCAGCAGAGTTATTGCAGTAAACAAAGCAATTTCAATGGCAGATAATCATTTTTGTCATGCAGTGATGAAGGATACAGTGTTGCATCCTGGCTGCCTCCAGCGGGTGTCTGTTGAGCACTGCAGCCACCCCAGAACTATAATTTGACTGGAAGTCAAGCATGTGCATGGAGTGCATTTAATGAATGGTAGTTCCCATTCATGACTTCAGAACAAGATGTGCTTTTAGGGTGGGACTGCATGCTCAACAACTGCTCAGCAAATATTTAGGATGAATATGAGTGATGTATTACACTTTAATAACATCTGCACAGAGATTTAGATTGTACCTAAAATAGTACCTTGAGCCCTTACCCCAGCACCCACCCAGGCCCCCGGCCACCCCTTCTGCATCCACCAATCCTCCAAACCCTGCCCATCCCCTGCCCTACTACATCCTCCCTCCTCTAAATGTTCCCCAAACTCTAACAACCTGCCACCCTATGATTAGAGCCTTAGTCATCCTTCTACTCCTCTCTGGTAATATCCACCATAATCCAGGCCCTGCCCCCACCACTCCACCTGCCAGATCGTCTGAACTCCGCATTGCCTCGCTGAATATACGCAGCTTGCCAAAGAAATATACAGTGCTTCAATACTGGGCAACCCTTCACCAACCAGACATCATTGCCCTAGTGGAGACCTGGCTCTCCAAATCTACTCCCAACGCCTTTGTCTCACTCCCCAGATACACCCTACATCAGGAAGACAGGGTAGGAAAGTGTGGGGGTGGTTGTACTTTCTACATCACCAATAACATTATTGGTCATGTGCTCCCACCCCCCAAATGGAGCACAAGCCCTCATCCTAAAAATCACCCCTGACCCCTCCAGGGCCCCACTGTACCTCACAGTCACCTACATACCCCCTAAGAACCAAAAGACTGCCATCACATCCCTCACCAAATACCTCTCTACCCTACCACACAATGTAGAATGGACACTAGTAGGGGACCTCAAAGGCAACTGGCTTGGCCCCTCTGCAGCACCAACTAAGGACTCATTCTCGGCCATTGACATAGTCCAATTAGTTACCCAACCCACTAGACTCCACACATCTACTGGTACCTGCACCCTCCTGGACATCCTTATCTCTAACCGCCTCCACAAAATCCAGGATATACAAGTACTTCCTGACTCCTTAAGTGACCACTCATCCATCCTATTCCAATAGACCTCCCACATCCAATCCCATAGCCCAAACAACCTTCAGAAGGTGTCTCCGCCCAGGAGGGTTAAAAACTTAAACAGCTGCTCACCCAGATAGATTGGCCCCCATTAATACAGCCCCCAGCGTCAACATTGCACTTACCCTGTTTACCGGCCTTCACCAAGGTCTGTGACCTCTATGCTCCACTCACCAAACTCCGCACCAAAGGCAACATGCCCATGGATAACCCCTCCCTACTCCAAATGTTGAGAGACAGGGATAATCTCTGGCACAAAGCCATAGAATCGGGCAGGTTGGGACAGGCATTCCTATAACACCGCCGTAATAAATGCACTTGAGCCATCTATAAGGCCAAAGCAGACCACTATCAATCCACTCTCACAACCACGTGGGGGTCTGCAAAGACCTTCTGGAATAAAATCAAAGAACTCAATGGGAAATCTTGCTCCCCACCTCCCTCCCAGCTCACCATAAATGGCACTGCCTCCACAGACACACTCACCATAGCAAACTGTCTAAACACCACCTTCTCAGATCTCAGCACTGTTCTCTCTAGCGGTTTCTTTGACCCTGTGCCCCAATCCCCACCTCCAACCCTGCAGCATCCCCGTTTCCTCCTGTGCACAATATCCCCCCATGAAGCTCATCCTTACCTACAAAAAGTGCTAAACAGCAATAACCCTATAAATGATCCCTTAGATGCCAGGCTCCTTCGACTAGTCCTCGACGTGGTCCTAGTCCTCCTAACAGACCTGCTCAACAAATCCCTATGCCTAGGGCAATTCCCTAGTGCCTGGAAAACAGCTGTCATTACCCCCATCCATAAAAGTGGTGACAAAGCCTCCCCTAATAACTATCGACCCATCTCCATTCTTCCCCCCCTCTCTAAAGCACTAGAAAAAGTGGTGGCTGCCCTACTCACTGAATACCTAGCCAAGTATAACATCCTAAGCCCAGAGCAACATGGCTTCCGTTCAGGCCATAGTACCACCATAGCCCTCCTAGAATTCACCAACTTCCTGCACTCCTCCCTAGACACCGGTAACATTGCAGGAGCTGTGTTCATAGACCTATCCAAGGCCTTCGACACAGTCTGCCACCCTCTCCTTCTCGACTCACTCCACCAACTTGGTTTCTTCACAGACCCCCTGGCCTGGTGCTCCAGTTACCTTTCCACCCAGTCTCAATGCGTCAAAATTAATGGAACTCTATCCAACACACTACCCGTCCGCTCCAGGGTGCCCCAGGGCTCTATCCTGGGACCACATCTTTTCTCCCTCTACCTAAACTCCTTACCAAAGGCCAGCTCCACAAAAATCTTACTATATGTAGATGATGCAGTGCTCTTCACGTGCATAATAAACCCACACCCTGCAGGACTCCCTCCAACTTGCCTTCTCCCAGGCCGAAACCTGGTTTAAGGACCATAGACTGGTCCTCAACTTAAAAAAGACGAAGTCAATGATCTTCGCTCCCCACCAAAACAGAGCTAAGAACGCACCACTCAGCATCCTCCCCAGCACCCAGCACCCCCTTGAGCAGGTATCCAACTACAAATATCTTGGACTTACCCTCGACTAGGCCCTTACCTTCCATGACCACATAAACACCCTTGCTGCTGCAACAAACACCCGGATTGGACTCCTTTACTGACACAGGGACTGCCTTCCCCCCCATGCCCTTAGGCTTGCCATCTCACCTTATCGATACTGTCCCTAGTGGACTATGGGCTCCTGTATACGGTGCAGAAAATAACACCACACCAGATAATCCAGGCCACACTCAAACAAGGCCTGCAGACTCCTTACAGGTGCACCCAGGTTTACCCACACCTGCTCACGCCATACCTCTGCCAATATTCTCAACCTTGATGAAGGCTCCACTACCAGACCTGCTTACTCTCCAAGAAAATACTGCTCGGACACTCCCCAGGGTCACGCCTCTCTTCAGCCTGCAACCCCACTATCTTCACCCGCACCAGAGAAAGTTCTCTGGCTGTGCCCAGGTAAAACCTCCCTTGCCCAGAGATCTTTCCACCATAGGGCACCCACATGGTTTAATGCACTCCCAAGCACCATCACTAGTGCACCCAAGATCACCCATTTCAAAACCACTCTTCGCAACCACCTCTTCAATATCCACTCCTGTAACTGCTTCTAATTCTTTCACTCTCTTACTCACTCTGATCCAATATTCTCTGACAAAGTCCATTATGGATTGCAACCTCCATCTTTAACACCAAACCCATGATTAGGTCTGACTACTATGTTTAGATGCCTTCTCAAGCTTATAATGCCGCACTGCTGTTATGTTGTAAATATCGTCATCCAAAGGTTATAAATAATGTCAGAAAATACCTACTTCCAATTCTTATAAATACTGTCTGTGACAAATGTCTGTAACACATGCTTAACGTAACCACTGTTATGCCATGTATCTCATGTTTAATGTAATTGTTGTTATACCTGCTCTATGTTTCCATCTGTCTTACATGTGACGAGGTACCTCTGCAAATGAGCCTCTGGCTTAAAGGTTGTAAACCGATACATAAAATAAATAAATAAATAAAATAGGGTGCCCTGTACACCTGCAAAGGTGTAAGAAAGTCTGCAATAAGTGTACCACTATGATTAAAAAGAGCAAATCTGACTTCTGTAAGGCCAACAGACCCAGAACTGGAGCAATGGCAAAAGATTCTGGGACAGTTTCTCAGAGCTCCTTGGCAAGGGAGTTGAAACCACTACACAGATGCTTATGGTGGAGGGTCAAGAGGTCCTTGATCCCACTGAAATTGCCAATTACTTCAACACAGTGTTTAGTAACCTCAGTTCCATCATCCCTTTTGGGCCTTGCCAGACCCACTGCAGGGAACCAGATCTTGAAGCCTCCCAGGTGGTGGGTTCTGAACCATGGTACACTACATTCTATTTTAAGGCTGTTTCAATCAAGATATCTCAAAATACATCAATAAGGTACTTGGCAAAACTAGGTGTGGGAGTGACTCGGTTGGTATGACACTTCTTGCCCTGGCAGTACAGGAACTTTCCCATCCCATCTCTAGAATTTTTAGCTTTTCCCTGTGCTACTCACAGTTTCCAGAGAAGTTGAGATCTACATGGGTTACATCAGAGTTTAAAAGTGGAGCTCATACTAGCCTTGCAGATTACAGACCTATTTCTATTCTTGTCCCCTGACCAAGGCCCTTGAGAGAATAGTCTCTGATCAATTTGTCACATACCTCGAACAATGCAGTGTTCAGTGTGTACAGCATCATGGCTTCTGGAAGCTCCACAGCACCAAAACGGCACTGTTGGAATACACAAACTATATTCATGAGGCCCCTGACAATGGTGACCTAGTCAGAGCTATATATGTTGATTTTACTAAAGCCTTCGACCTGGTTAATCATAAACGTCTACTTAACAAACTCTTTGGCATGGGTTTGTCACAGAACACAGCTGACTGGTACCACAGCTATCTCACCAATCTTTGCCAATGGGTGAAGATTGATAAATCTTTGTCTGACATATGGGGAGTATCTATTGGTGCCACAGGGCTCCATCTTGAGCCCACTCCTTTTTAGTCTCTTCATAAATCAACTGCCTGATGCTTGTCAGACAGCTAACATGCCCCACTGTACCGATGATACAGTCATCTATTCCAAAGACCCTGACATTGACAACCTTACCGCTGCTCTCCAAAGTTACTTTAGGTCACTTGAAAGCTGATTCTCCAGCAACAAACTGGTCCTTAATTACAAAAAAGACCATGCTCTTCTCCAGCCTCACATAGAAGAGGAAAGTTCCACCTTTGTTATCCAAATGGCCAAGGACAAAACATTGAACAGATAGAGACCTTCAAATACCTTAGAGTAACTCTGGATAACATCTTATCTTTTGCACCCCATGTTGACAAACTTGTGGCCATAGTTATCAGAAGACTGAGTGCTCTATACCATAACAGGAACAATCTCACTGAAAATGCTACAATCCTTGTTGAGGCCGTCTCCACTCTGTCACTTATAGATTATGGGCTCCCTATCTATGCAGCTGCCTGTAACATAGTGCTAAACAGTGAACCTGATCTGTAATGAGGAGTGCTGCTCTGTACTTAGTGCAGATAATCCCACTGATAGTTGCACCCTTTACACATTCATTAACTGGCTACCTTTATCCAGCAGAATAAAGCTCCAGGCCTCTTTGCTAGCCAAAAAGGTGCTCTTAGGCCTAACACTCCTACTCTAATAAACTGTTTCATGCCAACAACAACCAATACAACATCAGGAACATAGCCAGGAATTCCCTTGCCTCCTTTCCAGCATAATCAGCTGGGCAAGCAGTCATTTGCTGTTAGGCCACTAACTGGTTAAATAAATTGCCTGAGAGACTGCTGAATCTCCCCAAGTTTAATAAGTTTAAAAGATCTTTGTGGTCTGTCCTTGCAGTCAATGCAATCATAGCCACACCTGTGACATTTTATGCAACGATCTGTTTCTGTTTTTTGAAAACTATGTAATTGTTCTGCCTTAAGTGCTTGGAGCTGGAATCGACTGCATTTCATCTGAAAATACTTATTGTACATGTCATTTTTTTTTCATTTTGTGACTATGTTTTTTGACATTGATCCTTTGTAAATGAACACTTGTGCTCAAAGGTAATCGCTGAAGTTTTCAATAAATAAATAAATATGCTGATATTGACTGTTGTTACACAAAAAAACAGGTGCAAGATATCTAGTTATGTAGTTAAAGTAGTGACTATCTCTTGGCTGACAGTGCACAGAGCAAAGTTCATGGTATACGAGCTGGTAAGGGATTATGGAGGGAAACTGGATTTCCTGGTGCACTTGGGACTTATGATATAGAGGGACACAATGTTTTGGAAATCCAAGCAAGGTTCTGAGAACTTGCTAGAGTCAGTCAGGATAATGGATGCAACATTTCCTTTTTTGAAATATTGCTGGTATGTAGGGCCTCAGTGGAGAACAAAAGGAAGATCACAGAGGTAAATGACTGGCTTAGGAAGTTGGGGGGAAAAAGTGGGCCGGGGGTGTTAGGGAACTGGGAGGGAGTTTGGGGGGATAAGGGACTGTATGCCAAGGACAGACTTCATCTTACCCCATTATGGAAGGAAATCCTTAAACAGGGGTGTCGGACAACATTCAAGAAAGGTGGGGTTTAAAATTCTGAGGGGAGGGACAAGGGAGGGGCTGGCCTGAAGCCCTCCTATGGATGAGGGGCATAGCCTTCAAACCCAAGGGGAGTAGGGGAAACAGACTGGGGAGGAGGTTCCAGGAGGAGCAGAGGGTGGCTGAGGCACAAGGAACCAGGGTGGGTTCGACAAAGGGATCGGAATTAAGAGGTGGGGGGTGGTGTTAGTAAAATGCCAGGAGCTTGGGAAACAAGTTACCAGAGTTCCAGGCCATGCTGTTTGGGGGGGGTGGATGTGGCAGTGGTCATAGAAATGTGGGCCAACAAAAACCATGACTGGGACCTAAACGTGAGGGGGTACACTATGCTTAGGAAGGATAGAAAGGAGGGCAGAGGGGCAGGAGTGGCTATGTACATTAGAGAGAGCAAAGAAATTGCTAGGGTAGAAGAGGCAGAGAGAAATGTGGAGGCCTTATGGGTCACCTTACAAACCCCGGCAGGAGGTAAGGCCAAGCCGGGTGTAGTATATAGGCCCCCCAGGATAGGTGATGTTCTGGAGGATGGTTTGCTGGACAACATTATTGCCCAGTGTTCGACCAAAAGTGGAGATAGTGGTGTTGATGGGGGACCTTAATATGCCAAGTACAAACTGGGGAACCATGTCCTCTAAGGTGGCCAAGGAGCAGAGGCTGCTGGACAGCTTCCAGGATGTGTTCTTAACACAGCATGTGATGGAGCCCACAAGGAAGGGGCATGACCTGGATGTGGTTCTGGCAGATGGAGATCTGGTAAGGGACCTGGTTGCAGAGGATACCCTGATTGGGAGTGACCATGATACTGTCTGGTTTCTTAGCATGGGGGGGGGGAGATCTAGGACACTGGTTGTGGACTTCAGGGGAGCAGACTTTATAGGCATGGGAAATATTCTCAAGGATCACTTGAAGGGGATTACAACAATGACAGACATGGAAAAGAGATGAGAGGTCATAAACCGGGGACTTCATGAGGCAGACAGAACCTATGCTGAGGTGAAGAGTAAGGGAGCAAGGTCACATAAACTGTGCTGGTGGACCAGTGAAGTTCAGGTAGCAGTCAGGGAGAAGAAGGCTGCCTACAAAAAAACACAAAACAATGAGATGGGAAAGGGAAATGGAAATGTACTGTCTTGCATCTAGAAAAGTCACCTGGGTGGTACGGGGGGCAATGTCCAGTAAAGAGCAATGGCTGGCACAGGGGATACGAGGAGGGGAAAAGGTTTTTTTCTGGTACATCAGAGAGTAGAGAAAAACTAAGGGCCAGCTTGGCAGATTGATATCAGATGGTGGGTGGGTGGATAGAAGAGGCAAGGGACCAGGTGGAGGTATTAAATGAGAACTTCACCTCGGTGTTCACTATGGAGGGGGATGGAATATTTACAAAGCAAGGCATGAGAGGGATAGAAGCAGTAGAGTGTGGGACCAGGGAGCAACAGAAATGGAGCATAAAGGAAGGAGGCACCCTGGGGTTTCACACCAGGATAAGGATAGAAAGGACAGCAAGGGGGACAGTTGATGCTATCTCCACTGAATGGTGTGGCAAGCCCTTAGGGCCCTGAAGAAAGATAACCTCCTGGGCTAGATGGCATTCATCCAAGAGTACTATGGGAGTTGGCGGACGACTAGCCACACCATGGTGGAGATCTTCACCAGGTCGCTTTGGCACAGGGAGGGTACCTAGATTGGTCTGAGGTGCATGTGGTGCCAATCCATAAAGAGGGGTTGAGAGAAGTTCAGGTAACTATAGACCCATCAGTTTGACCTCCAGTGGTGGAAACATTATTGGAAGTATACTGAAGGAACAATTGGGGTGTTCTTGGAGGAGGAGGGAGAGGTGAAAGGTCGAGAACATGGGTTTGTGCCAGGTAGAGCATGTCAAACCAACCTTCTGAGTTCTACAAATGGGTACCATTGGAACTGGACAGGAAGCCTGTGGAGTACTATTCTAGAACTTCATAAGGCATTTGGTCGGTCCCCCAATGGACTGGTGGAAGCAAAATGAGGGTTGAAGGTGGCCCATTGATGGTCAGATGGATAGAAACTGGCAGAGGCACAGAGTAGTGGTTGGTGGGGAGCTCTCAAACCTAGAGAGGTCAGTAGTGGAGTACCACAGTGCTCAGGTCCTGAGTCGATCCTGTTTAATGCATACATATCTGACATCAGGGTGGGTATGGGTGTGAAATGAGTCTCTTCACTGATGACTCCAAGATGGGAGCAGTAGTTGAGGGAAGAGGGAGATTGGCCCTGCAGGAGGACCTGGATGCCCTGGAAGGTGGTCTCTCACAGGAAATTAAATTTCAATACCACCAAGTGCAAGGTGTTACATCTTGGGCAGGAAACCCTAAACACAGGTAGACCCTGGGAGGAGGTGCTGGAGGCCTCGTCTGGGGAAAAAGACCTAGAGGTCAAGGTGGATGCATGTACAAATAACTCTGAGTAGTGCAGGAGAGCAGCTAGCAAAGCAAACAGGATGTTTGGGTGCATTGTAAGGAGGATCACCTCTAGGAGCAGGAAGTGATTCTGCCACTGTACAATGGACTGGTTAGACCATACCTCAGGTACTGTGTACAGTACTGGAGACCGTACTTGAAGAGGGACATACAGTTCCTGGAGAGGGTACAGAGGAGGGCTAGCAGGCTTATTTCGAGGACTGGGGGAGTTGACGTATGAGGACAGACTTGAGGAGCTCGGCCTGTTTTCATTGGAGGAGAGGAGAGGAGAGACAGGGGGACATGATTGAGATCTTCAAGTACCTCAAGGGAATAAATAGGGTAAACACAGGGGGGATCTTTAGACTAAAGGAGGGAGGTATCACCAGAGGAAATGGTTTGAAGTTGGAAGGTAGAAGGATGAGAGGGGAAATGATGAGGAGGTTTTTCACTGAGAGGGTGGTGGATCCTTGGAACATGCTGCCTGGCGAGCTGGTCCAGATTTCCACAGTGGAGGCTTCAACAGAAGGTGGGACAGATACAGAAAGGGATGTATCGAACACCAGGGGGTCCTCGGTCTCCAAGGGATCTGAGGTTCGAGCAAACTTGATGAGACCATAAGGCCTAATCTGCCGGCAGTTAGTATGTTAGTATGTTATATACAATAGCCTGATTCAGAATAGGCAATTTATCATCACTTGTAAGTGGACATGACTTTCATAACTTACTCATGACTCTGCCACTCGTGAGTTATTGTAGTGCCCCCACGTGAAGATTAATTGCATATCTAGAGTCAACCCATTGTATATCCATATTTATGCACCACTTGTGGAGATAAAAGTGACAAGACAAAAAGTTATATCTTAGACCCAACTCATTAGACATGCTGTTATCTTGTGGGTTGTATAGGTCAAAGATGACAGCTAGTCTGTTGGGTAAATCACAGTGGAATGCTGAAACAATCAGACAACATTTCACAGTGATAGTGACATCACAATAGTCATGTGTAACATTGAAGCCAGCAGTTGAAATCAAAGTAAAACAGTTAAATCATTATACAAACAGCAGATTTAAAACCTGTAACCAGTAAACTGATGCTGTATAAATCAAATGTTGAAATCCACATACCATACAGAGTTTATCATCACTTTTAAGGGGGCAGGACTTTCAAAACTCACTCGTGGCTCCTTCACTTAACAGTTATGGTCCTACCTACTGAAACAAAAAGATAAATGGCATGCTGTTTTCTGCGTTAGGCTACGGCACATCCCCTATTTCTTTTTCAAAATTGATAGTTTATTTAAATTTTACCATATAACAAGTTCAACAATATACAAAACAGATTCCATCCCAGAACCTAGTCGGAGCAGAAATATGCTCCTTGGATTACAGACTAAAGAGCACTCTGAGATTAATACAAATATGCAGAAAGAATCATGTGATGCCCACTATACCATATCCCGATTTCATTATTTATTTATTTGCATTATTTATTTATCACCCCTGCATCTGACCAGCCTTTCCTTCAGGCCTTCTGCCAAGGACTACCCCCATTTCTCAATCTGGACCCTCCCGACACCAGCTTCCCAACCCCAGATCGAGCCGACCAGGGTAGCCCACGTAACCGTTGGATAGGTCCCTCCTTCTGGAGGAAATGGATTCAGGCATTCTTTTTCTTGTCCCTGATGCTGCTGGGATCGGTATTCCCTGCCTCTTTGGGGGTTCCATGGAGGCAGGGCATCCGGGCAGCCGCCATCCGGTCACTTGGACATCATTTTTTGCCTTTTTTTTTTTCTAGGTTCCCTCCTTATACGCCGCTCCTGCAGTGCCTCCAGTCTTCACTGGGGGCCACTGCTTGAGCGAGGCAATACCCAATCCCACCCCAGGATAGGAGAGCAGTCCCACAGACGCTTGATCCTATCCTCCCCCTGCCAACCCCCGGCGTCCCGGGTCTGTTCCCAAACCCGGGTCGCTGGTGTGGTTTGAGGTAAGGCGCCAGCACCTCAGCCCTCTGTGCCACCGGGCTGGCTTCATTATTTATTTAAAGCAGCAATACTTGTTAGTCAGCAAAAATTCATGTAGTTTTTAACAAAATGTATTTCTGACATCCTTAGAGTAATCCTCAGAGTATTTTCAGTTTTCTCAGATATTTTAAAACAGCTTTATAGCAGATTTCTTATTGAATTACATCATTAAAGATGGCCACCACTTGCAATTTCTTAAAAAATCTCTTCTGTTGAGGTTATCTGTTGACTGGATATGCTAGATTCAAAATATGGATGCATTAGGATGGTGTTACCACATCTCTGATGGTAAACAGGACGGCACTGTACCACGATATTTAATTTTCTTTATAGTGGGCATGGAACAGGAGCGAAACTTTTAAAAACTTCAAAATAATGTATTTTGGGTCAGAATTAGAGAAAAAAAAAAAGAAAATGAGTATGGCGATATTTTTGCCAAAAAATAAAATAATATTGTTGAAGAAACTATATGGTGACCAACAAATACTGCACCTGTAAGCTGCAGTAGTAATATATACAAATGCAGGGATTACACTACAATTTAGCAGCATTGGATTCTTCTCTTAGTACTTATCAGTGGTGCAACATGATATGTTAAGGATACACACTATTAGCTGTTTTAATTATTAGAAATATATTTCCCCTAGTCTTCATTTCACTCTTTTGTGTCTGCCACAAGGCAGAATAAAGGCCCTGCATTATTACTGGAGTAGCTGATGATTGCCAACATGACTGCTTGGAAACAACAATGACCCACTGATGAAAGGTGAGCAGGAAATCTGCTAAAATAATACCCCTGGAACTGTCGTGCTAGTTACGCCTCAGCACCAGAACCAGCTCTTGCAACTTTGGAAGATTAAATCGTAAGGCACAATAAAAATCAGTGATGGCCTGGAGGTATACTTAACAAACAAAAAGTACTGAATGTACATTCCTTCCATGTATTCCCCAAGCAGGGTCAACTAGACACACACTTCTTTTTTCTTAGATGATTCATATGTAGTTGTATGTGAAGACTAATTGCACAAATAGCAGCCCTTCCTCAAAACTATGACATTCATGATACTGGAGACAGCATTCAAGACAAGCAGGGTACAATATTAGAGCTTTCCTTGTTCTTGCTACTTGAAGAGAAGTGTACTGATTGAAAACCTAAAAGAGCTGGTACAGTGGTATCCATGCAGTAGACTTGGGGATGATTCCAAAGTTGAATCAGTTAATTTTGGCCAGTGGAAGCAAGAGTGTGCTATGAAGACAGCACCCTCAGACCCCAGGAGCATGTCCACCTCCTGTAACAGGATCAGCTGCTGCAATACACAAGGTCAGCCACAGTAGGACACACTCTAAATAAATAAGGAAGTGAGTGAAGCTTTAAATAGGAAAAGTATTTCCCAAAGCCATGCAGAGTGGGTGTGAGTGGTGGTCTCCAACCCTCTTAATCAGTGCTCTTGCATGGATGTTTCCAGGCCCGTTTGTCCTAAGGCACAAACTTCAAAGGCCTTCAGGGGCCTTGGTATCCAAATTCTGATGCAGTAGCATGACTGGAATTGAAAGTTAGACCACCTAGGAGCTACTCTAACTTGCATCCAAATTGCACCCCCGAAAATGACACAGGAATTAAATAAGTGGTTTGCAGCATATTAGACAGAAAATGGGGCCATTGGTCTGGGAATGAAATACATGGATCTAACTGCAGCAGCACAACTAAAACATTTGTTTTATGTCTCATTAAAATCAACTTGCCAGCAACAATGAATATGAATACTAATGTACCTTCAACATTTGCTTTTCTAGGTATTTCATATCCTGAGCACATTATCTTTCCTTTAACACCACATTTCTAAATTTATTGAAGCAACATAGGGCTGCCTAGGCATTGGGCTAGCACTGCTCCAACAGGGCACTCTGTAGACTGTGCAGAGACTGGGGTCATCTAACTGGGGAGGAGGACAGGGAAAGATAAACAAGGCAGCAAATGGCCTGAAATTTTCCTGCAGAAAAGAAAATTAGAAAAATGAGAAAAAAGTCTTACCTTCTAGCAGAACCTCAAGACTAGACTAATAAAGGAATTAAGAATATTACTGAAATAAATCACACTAGGACAAGGCAATGGTGGCTTTTCCCCCAGTGATCTTACAGTGCTGCTTTAAAGTGAGCTATCTTAGCATATCCGCCATTCTCTGATCTGAAAACATTTTTCAGCATACTGCAATACTGAAAACAGTACTTGGGAAATAATTTTTCTAGGCCTTTTTGTTCCCTTTATATGCAAGTACCCTTTTGTTAAAATATCAGACATGAATGGAATGGCAGTATAGTGCTAACATACGATGTGATGCACAAAACATTAAACATTTGACATGTCTTTTGAAGTCTATTTTAGTATTGTTCCATATCCATTGCAAACATGGCAGCATATCACAAAATATGCATCAACATTATGTCAAGAATGTCAACACCAATCATCCTGTTGAAATGAGGTACCTTGTAGTGCTGCCTTGCAGGCACTGATGGGCTTCTGCACCTCACATTTCTGAAATATTAGCATTAATAGGCTCTTGTACATTATGAGGCATCTATCCATATTGGCACTGCATAATGTATATTATCACGTCTCTAAGAGTTCACATACTTACGCTCATCTTTAGGAAGTAAATAAAGACCACTGGAAATCAAGTTTCTTTCTCCCTCTTAACTCCAAGAGAATAACCTGTCACTCCTTTTTCTGCAAAGTACATGTCAAGTCTGAGCTTGAAGGTCATTACTGAATCAGCAGACACCACCCGTTCTGGGAAATCTACTTGTTGTATCCACTTCTTTTTCAGTGAAGTAGCTCCTCTGATGTTTCTTTGGAATCCTTAGCCTTTCACTGACATCAAGTGTACAGCTGTTCTTTCATTCTTGTGTTTAATGAAGGGCTACCTTGGGTCTGATGGTGTTATCTTTTTCAGGAATTTGAAGACCATTTATAAATCATGTCATCATTCTTGGCCAATGAGGATAGTTTATTTCTAAGCATTCCAACTACTCTTTTTTTCCACAAAAGGATGTCTCGTGCAAAAAGTTCTATGTTCAGTTAGCATAGTCCACTTCATCACTGGGGGGGGGGTCTCTAGTTTTCTACAAAGTCAAACCGTTTTATTTTAAATTCAAGTTGCCTTTTTAAAAAAAACAGAAATCTATAACATGATTTATAACGTGTTTATATGCACAGTTATTGTGTCTCTTACGGTTATAGAAGTTTGTTCTCAAGTCATTTGTGTGCTAAAACTGTTCAGCATCGCTTCACAGTTCTCTTATCCAAAGAACTCAAGAATGCACTCTTACACCACAAGAGACACAGGAACTGCACATAGAAACATATAGACCAAGTACCCTATGTGTTTTCCTTTCTTCTATGGCAAACAGCATCTGTTCTGTCAGACAGTCCTCATTCAGCCCACATGTTCCACCTTGGAGGATCTTTTCTGTACTTTTACAATCTTATCAATATCTTTCCTCAGATATGGAAACCAAACCTGCACACTATATTCCAGACTGGGCTTGACCAACTATATGTAAAATGATACTATTATGTCTGCTTATCACGTTTCTCCTGATGCATGCCATCATTTTATTTGCCTTGCTAGATGCCTCCTCACAGTAGTGCTTCTATTTAAAGTTTCTGCTAAACTTTTTCCTTCTTGGTTTCAGGACTTTCTATGCCAGTTAGGTAGCATCTTGTCGCCATGTTGTTCTTCTTCCATAAACCTTGCATATCTCAACATTGAAGCTCTTCTGCAGTTTTCTCAGCCTACTTCCCAAGTCTGTCCAAACCCTTCTGTATGTAATTTATCTCCTGCTAAAGTGTAAGTATTTCTCCCATGTTGGTGTCATCAGAAAACTTGGTAAGCCACCTTCTGGCACCCACCTACAGTGGAGTCAGCCACGATGCAACAAAATGACTTTTAGTAAATGACGTGTCACAAAATATTGCAATAAAAGGACTTACACTAAGTTTGCCAAGGTACTGCAGCAGGCGTACCCTTGTCTGTGTCCCCTCCTCACAACCTGTAGTCAGGCAGGTAGGAGTTCCACCCTCTGAGGGAGGGCTAAGCCCTGACACAACTTCTGGGGAACGACCACTGGGGCTGCCGAGGGGCATGGGCCACCTAGAAGGACAGATAGTGAGGGGTAAAAGAGCTGATGCCAACAGCTTCCTCTCACTTCAGCTGCCCTCCTCAGATCACACAGAGGACACAGGACTCAGGACAACAAAGAGTTCTTGTGGCTTGAGAGCCCCAAGGCAGGGAGGCTATGAAATGCCCATCCCCTGCTTCGTATGATGGCACCACCAATTGCAGGACCTGCCAGCACTGCTGTCACGCTGACCTGCTACTGCTGCCAGTCTGCCCAGGACTAGCCCTTGGTTATGAAAATGGCATAGCTGTCTGTTGACCACTCTGACTGTTGCACAGAGGATCCACAGGTATGAGGCCTGGCAGGTGGTTTGCAGGCTAATGAGGGCCCCATACTTCTTCAACCAAACTCCCATTTGAGAGCCAGCAGGCTCCTGTTAAATGAAAAGAGGACAGTCCACTTAGACAAGGTCACCAAGGACAGAATATTTGCAAAACCGTCCAAAAACTTGAAAAAATGGGATTAGAGAACCTCCAAGATCCATTAATCTTCAAAGTTCTTTGCTAACTCTAACATAGAATAAACTATGCAGCAATCAATCTGGAATTACTTTATGTTCTGAAAAGAGGACACAGACTTTTTGAAAAACCATGCAAACAGCACCTTACAGCTGCCTAATGCAGTTAATAGTAGGGCTGTGCGAATACCTTTTCCCGAATATTCGGCTGAATATTCGGTATTCAGGTCCCAAATATTCGTTATTTGTTATTCGGCCAGAAAAGGTGTTTTTTTAAGGAAACTTTAAAAAGCACTTCAGCAATACCATTAATCACCCATTGAACCTGGTATACCATATACACCTCAATGGCGCTTCAGCCACCAACATTGAGCTCTCACTAATGCAACACAAGCTTCATGTGGCACACTCAATCCACCACAACACACACACAGCACTCTGAAAACAATATCAAGCATTGCATTGGGTCAGCACTAGAGGATATTCATGATCACAGACATGGGGTAGAAGGTGCTTCAGCCATGGGCATAGGAATAGTGGTAGCAGTGTCTGCAGTAGTGGTGACAGCTGAAAGGGTTGCTGCTGCAAGAATGCCACTGGTGGTGGTGGGAAGCACACCGGCTGTGGATGTAGCAGCCATAATGGTAGCAGTGGGGACACTGGTGGTGGTGTCTGCTGCTTGCTGCACAAAGCATGTATGCTCTAATTCCCCCCTACTACTGCACAACAGGATGTGACAGTGAATGTACAGATGGACAGGTGGTGACACAGCAGTGGTAGTACTGCTAATGGTATTAGTGGTAGTAGTACTATTACCAATGCTACAAGAACTAAAAGGCTTGCTTGGGAAGAACAATATTTGAGCCCATCAAATAAAGAGAGACACCTGTATGTCATTGTCTATGTAGTCCATCTCACCACCTTCTCTGGAATTGTATTATGTATCAATAATTTACAGTGGAGCAAGACAAGATGCAATTCAGTACTTTGCAGTAAATGACATGCCTCAAAATATTGGATGACTGGAGGGCTTAATTGCCATTAAATTACACTGCTCCTTGCAGCATACTGCAGCATTTTATAGCAATTTTGCAAGATACTGCATTGCATACTGTCTGGCACCACAGTATGAACTATGTTCTATAATCTTGATGCAGTGTTTCATCCTTGGGTATGTTAGTTGTGGACTGTTTTGTTGCAAGAGCATCTCAGTCTCATTCATTTTAACTTCACTTATTTGTAGTGTGTGTTTCTTTAAGGATTGTATATTCATAGAGTGTTTATACATTCCCGACATGCACCCTGACAAAGACCAGGTTCTGGTCAAAGAACCAGGGCTCTATTGGCATCCTCCAGCCTTAGCACAAACAAATGTATTGGCAACTTTATGCTGCATTGCTCTTAACTGTATTTTGTTACTGCAACCCCTTCCCCACCCCCGCTGAGTGCTTTCTTTGTTCTACATAGATTGTTTGGGGGTTTGGCAGCCAGGGACAACACTAGCAGTAATTGTGTGGATGTGCTGTATGTTTGTGGTCTATCATCCTGTCCCTCACCACTTGGGGCCAGCGGTGCAGATGCTTTGCTGGGACTGGACCAAGCATGTTTGCAAGATTGCTAAAGACAGGATGGATCAGGTCACTACTGGTTACTGTGTAAAACACGAACTATTACTACATAGTACCTGTGTGTGTGTGTGTGTGTGTGTGTGTGTGTGTGTGTGTGTGTGTGTGTGTGTGTGATGCGTTACTTAGTGCTTGTGGAACTACAGTAACACACCAACCTTTCCAGTTATACTGCACCACAAAAAAGTAGCAGTAAAGAAAAACACTGCTGCTAAGAAGGGGAAGAAAAGGGCAACCTGTTTTGTCAAACATGAAACCGAGCAAGGAACAGACAGATGACATACAGTTAACTCAGTGAGACAAGCCTGCCCCACTAAGTGCAATGGTTTAATTAACAAAACAACAATAAACAAACTAAAAAAAATGCATGTGCACAACTGTGCACACACACACGGCACAGACTCACAGGGGGGTATATTTCACAAGCACAGCTTAATTGTATGCAGTGGGCTGTAGAAGTGAGGGGGGAGGGGAGAGTGGAGTGGAGTGGAGTGGAGTGGAGTCAGCTGCCGTGTCAGCATGGCTCAGTTGGTAGCACATCCGCCTCTAGACCAGAAGGTTGTTGGTTCTCGTCTCACACTGGGATTGGACTTGCACCTAAAAATCGTTGGCATCCGAATGCAGTACTGGGGGGTGCTGTACTGCTGGGATGTGCCATCCTTCAGATGAGATGTTAAACCGAGGTCCCTTCTGCCCATCCTGGTGTTGTCCTGGTGGGTGTCCAGGTGGAAATAAAAGAACCCAGGGCACTCTTCGCAAAGAGTAGGGAACATTCCCAGTGTCCTGGCCAACATTCCCATTCCCATAAACTGGTTCATGCAATTATCCAGGCTGTGTGTGGGTGATGATGTGCGATATGGCCGCCACCACACATTCAGTCACTTCACTACCAGTCTAGCATTGCTTGTAAAGCGCTTTGGGATACACTGTGTATGAAAAGTGCTATATAAATGCTGATTATTATACTTCTTCTTCTCCTCATGTGTACAGGGATCTATCCCCAGAACCAGAGGAGACTAACAATACTAATTCAGTGAGTCAAGCCTGACTGGCTTAGAACTGAAGAAGTTTATTTCAAAATCTGTATGCACACAGCTATGCACACATGTGGCCCTGCCTCATGAAAAAATATATTAAGCATGCACATGCAGGGTGAAGTCTCACAAAATCAAATATTTTGCACATATACAGAAATTATAAGCAGTGACCTGCATAAGGGGAAGTTAGCAGACACCCTCATCAGTCATGCAGGGAACCAAACCTGGAACCAGACAACAGCAAAAAAAAAAAAACCTCAAAAATAAAACGTGCTCCACCCAAAAAAAATCACACTGGAGCTATGTCAGACAGCAGCAGAGAAGGGGTGTTAGCAAACAGCCCTCCTAGTCCCTGTAACTGAGTACAGCAATAAGGACAAAATACCTGTCAGAAAGCCAAACATAGCTTTTCTGACACTGATCAAAAAAACTATACTGACCCAAAAAAGCCTGTGAAGCAAAAATCAATTTCTTTTTTAGCAAGTTTAAGGTCTCAAAAGTACTGCAGAGCAGCTCTCAGAAACCACTGTCTCCTGTCTTCTACCAGCTCAGAGTGAGGAAGTCACATGGTGTGCTTGCCTTTGAGCTCAAGAAACAAGTTTTGATTGGCCAACAAAGCTCTGCGAGACTTAGAAATCTCACCGAATAGTAGTTCCCGAATAGTGGCTGAATAGTGAACTATTCGGAAAATGCATCCGAATATTCAGGAAGCCTACTATTCGTGGTATTCGGAAAATACTATTCGGCCCATGCACAGCCCTAGTTAATAGTAACCACTAAAATCTTACCAAAGGAGTGTTGGAAATAGCTGTATGGCTGCAAGCTGAAACAGTTGTTCTTGTGCTAGGAGTCAGAAGGATGGGAGGCTGACCACGTGGCAGTTGTTGCCAAGAGGGATGAACCCATTCGAAGTGAGTGGGTGGTCACATGGTCTCTTCATCCTGGGGCAGCTGTCCCGGTAGATGCCCTTGGCTGCTGGTTCTCGGCAAATTCAAGCCATCAGGTAGCCAGGTAGCAACCACATTTTTACCACCCAACCTTTGTAAGGAGCAGCAGTTTGGCTCATGCTATGCATTGCCAAAAAGTATGCAAGAGGAAAGAATATAGTGTTATCAATATGTGATTCAAAGTCAACTGTTTATTGCAGATTGTGGGATCTCTGTCAGAGCTGCATTATAAAACATGGACACACACACAACAGAATGCCATGGTGCAAAAATGGGCAGACTAGATGGGCCTAGCGGTCCTATCTGCCGTCAAAGTCTATGTTTCTATGTTTCTATGTGCAATTGGAGCAGAGTGTTGCAGCTGTTCCCCTTTAGTGTGGTGGGATGCACTGGGGGTGTTCTGTCACTGAGCTGGGCACAGGACCAATTTCAGTATCAGTAGATGATCTGGACTTATGGGTGCAAAGGGAACAATGCCCCATGTATTGCAGTGAGGTTCTAAATGTGGTGCCCTACAGTAGCATTAGCCCTTTCCTGGATCCCGATTCCCTAGGAGCAGGTGAGTGGCACAGAGGCTGCCCAGCCATGTGGCAAGGCGACAGACGCCAATGCCTCCTCCCTCTGGGGCAGGCCAAGCTCCAGGGCAAATGACCCAGCTCCCACTCTGGCTCTCTGCTACTTTCAGTCTAGGGCTGGGGTTAAGTGCACAAAGGCTGGGAAGATGCAATAGCAGTAACCGCATTAACAGGATAAAAAGACATAAATAAAGTTCAGTTTTCACCTTGGGTGAGTGATGATGTTATTCAAGTTGGATGGGCTTGACTATATTACAGGTTCAGCATAGCTTAATTCACTACAAACCGGTCACTGAGGTGGGATCCCACTAGGTAGTACCCAAGTAAGCTTGAAAGAAGTTGTTGTACAACCACCAGCATGCCATGCCATAAAATCTTCATTTGCTGCCTGCAGGATAATTTACCTCCATCAACCCAGCATTTAGAAATGATGCTGAATGCTGATCTCCGGTACCCTCCCCAGAGCATTTGGCATCGGGTACCAAGCACTGCAAGATGAGGCCTGGGCATTTGGTTGATTAATTCAAAACCCCTGTTTTTGATACGTGTTAGATTCATTTGCTATTTCCCAGCAGGTCTGCAAGGGCAACATGGGGTGCTGGTGAGGAGGCCAGAGGCTACTACAGTATCACTCTTCTAGCGAGTCCTCTCAGTAATTTAACACTAATTGGCAGCTGGGAGATCTCAAATGATGATGACTCTGGAGCTCCACAAAATATGACTTTCAGTCCATACCAGAACTGCAGTTCCAGGTTCTTGTTTCTGAACCATTTTTGAGCATTAAAGCAAGTGATGAGGCATTGCTGGAACTGGGTTGGCAGGATTATTAACTAGTGCCTTCACATTCTGAATGTAGTGTGCACCTGAGCTGGAGTATATAGCAGCAGCTGAAGGGATGTAGTGACCTAGACATAACAAAGGGGGCGACAGTATTGAAAGACATAAGAACTTACTTCTAAGCCTCTGAATCATACTATGGCAACATTGGAATACAAGTACAGCCCCTCAGATCTCATCTTACATAAATACAATGTGCTTAGTCAACCACATGTGCTCTGTGCTGGGGATCAGAACTTAAAAAAAGTTTGGTGTAGGGCATGTACAGGTAGGATAGCCTACCTGGATAAGGGAAGAGGGTTGCGTGGGTGTCCTCCCCCATGATCTTTTCCTTAAAAAAAAAAAATATATATATATATATAGTTTAGGGGTGGGGTCACACCCTTATACTTAGGGCTGTACTGGCAGTTCTATGTTACACCTCAAATTTTGGGATTACTAGAATAGTGCTTCTGTAATAGCACAAGCAAACATAGCGCTTATTTAATGGCGCAGCTAATTATAGCGCCTGTACATTAAAATGGTACCCCATAACAGCGGAACCTGGTCAAGCTTCAGAGAAAGTACAAGATAATAAGCAGTGCACAAACTTTCCCTAAGCCCCTACTGCAGCGCCGCAGCACAAAAGAAATGCAGTTTACTAAATTTAGAAATGTAATCTAATACATACTCACATGCTTACAGTACGTTCATCTTGAAATTTTACCTCGGCTTATCTCTATTTGCTTCTGTGTGCACCATAAGCTGCATAAACCCAATCCACACCCTCAAAGCCAATCACACGCTCACTCAAAGCCAATCACATGCTACAAGACATTCCTTAAGGCAACAGTGCAGCCTTTTTTGTAATGCAGTATCATGGTCACGCTCACAGCCATCCTGAAACTGATCACTCACAGTAAGACATGAGCCAAGCAGAATTGTTATTATTCCTGTAAAAGAAGATCCTGTAAAAGAACATCAAATAAATGCCATGCACTGTCTAACCACCCCCCCCCCACAAAGCCAATCACACGCACACATACATTAATCAATAGTTGCAGTGTAATGAATTAAAATGTCAAAAGATCAGGAGAGGCAGCTATTAAAGGCATTTTGTCATTTGTAGTACTTGAGCTGAACTGGCAATGCAGGGAAATGCGATTACACCATGTACTGTATCAAGTGTCTTTATTACTTTTCCTAGGAATATGATTTTAACCTACTTCAAAACAGCTCCTAAACAAAAGCTCTTACTTAACGCAAAGAAAACTAAAGCGATGCTCCTCCTTATATACATGCAGCTATTCCAGCAACTACAGGAACAGTATCAAATCTTACAATTCTAGAGGAAAACCTAGAATTTGTTGCAAAGTTCAAGTACTTAGGAGTCTGGCTAGACCATAAACTATCCTTCATTGAGCATATCGAGGATTTGCTGAAAAGACTTCATCAGAGACTTGGTCTCTACTACAGGATCAGTTACCTACTCACAAGCGATGCGAAGATGAGCTTGGTGCAAGATACATTTCTCTCACTAGTAGATTATGCAGACTTTCTTTACAGCCACTGTCCTACCTCTTACCGAACAAAACTGGATACGCTCTACCATAGAGCTCTTAGATTTATTACCAGTCTCCCCTTCAGTATGCACCACTGTTTATTATATGCAGCCATAGGATGGACCTCCCTCCAGTTTAGGCTGGAAAAAAATGCCGCTTTATGGACCTACAAAGCTATCTCAAAAGAACTTCCACAATACATCTCGGACTGCCTGCTGCTAAGCTCAATAAGCACCTATGCCCTGAGAAGTCACTCTTACATCTCACTAAAACTTCCCAAAGTCTACTCTCGCCAAGGCAGAACAGCCATCAGCTGCCCTCCCTGTGGAACAATTTACAGAAAACCATAAAATTGAATACATTCATCAGCATTGGTTCATTCAAGACCTTGTACTCTCGTCTTATTAAGGAATCATGCAAGTGCTTTTCACGCCATTAATCAGAACCAATAATCACAATATCACCATACTGGCTGTCTTTAACCTGTCCTCTTTTACATACATTTCCCTTAATCCTTCCTCTTCTCATGCTCTATCCTCTATCTGCTGCTTTCCAATGTTCTCTGTTGATTTACTTATCCTATCTCCATCTAAGCTACCTATTAATAATTATGTTTTATTCTGGCTAAGCCTTATGATGATATATTCCCCTACCACCTGGCTTCTTATTTCTAGGTCTACCCTAGTCCCTTCCTCTACTATTACTGACCTAACCCAAATTAGCATACTGTCACTTAAATCTGAGATATCCACAATTTGTCATTTGCAGATGATACTGCTGCAACATTGTTTGTTCTATGCTGTTGGCTGATGTCTTGTATGCTGTGACCTATATGTATCAAATTGTCCCATTGTCATTAGATATGTATCCCTCATCTTTTGTATTTTGTCTGAGATTTTATCTTAACCAGGTCCATCTTGCAAATGAGCTCTGCTCAGTGATGTTCACCTGGATAAATAAAGATTTTGATTGATTGATTGAGTGATTGATTTCCTTGAAGAAACTAAATGCAATTCAGTTACAGCAGAAGGTATGAAGGGACTGCTATGATTACTGTACTGCAGTCTTGAAATTTAACCTCCGTTACTTTCATGTGCCCCATAAGCTGCTGATACATGCTGTGCCTTTGCATTGTAAACCACTAGAAGAGTTAGATAGGGTAGGTGTTAAGACTGAGCATAACAGAAGGTGATTTGCTATGATTACTATATGCTATATTGCTGATCACTGTAATATACTCAGTGCTTTATTTATGTGGCCGCTAATAATACAAGCGCTGATAAGACAGCACTCATATTGCCTGCATTCATATTGTTATGCAATTATCACTGGATACCCACATTTTGCACTTTAATAACTTAGTAACCATTCAACAGATTTGAATGACATTTTGAATGTGTGGTCTTGTATTATAAGTCTCTGGATGTACCAAGTTTTGTTCTGGTTGATTGTGCAGATTCTGAAATAAGTGAATTTAGGGGGAATTGTTTCCCATTTCTTTTGCTGGATTTTCTGTCAACTTGGCTAGTGCTCAGACGGTTTGAAATTTTGGCCTGAACTTTTCTGGGTAGAAAGGGGTTGACCCACAGATGTGACTTTTGCTTGTTTGGTGAAAAATATTAATATTTTCCAAAATTATTTAATTTTGAAATTTTGAATAATTGGTTCGATCATGTTCAGTAAGCACTTAAAAATAGCTGTGTGAAATGAAAAAATAATTATTGTTTCGTATTGACATCATCCTTTTTCATGAGAGGGAAAATTGTTTTTCATTTGCCACCATTTTGTTTTCTGTTTACCCCTAAAAATTTTAATTTAGAAAACCACAAAAATGACATTGTGGACAGGAACTAATATATGTAGATTGCTTATCTGTACCCCATTAGCTGGATTCTGCACTTAACTGTTGGACAAATGGCATTGACATTTTTTTTTTTTTTTTAAACATAAATCTTTTTTCATGACTCGTGATACAAAAAAGGTTCTTTTTTCATACCATGACTCACAAAAAAGATCCTTTTTCATTATAGGAAAATAATTTCTTGTTTGCCAGCATGTTTTCCATGGTGTCTAGTGGCACTCCCCACCCTCCAGTTGCCATCCCCATACTAACACAATCATTCCTTGGTGTCTAATGGCACCCCCCCAACCCTCTGGTTGCCCTCCCCATATTTTTTTTATTTTATATATGTTTAATATTTCTCCATGGAGTTTAATGGGTCCTCCCACCATCTGACCGCTGCCTTTCTTATTAACTGTTATTTCCCAGGTGTCTAAAGGCACCCCATCACTACCCCATAATGTGTTTTTTGGGGTCCCTGATGTCCAGTGGCACATCCACCCTCCAATCACTAACCCTGCATTTTTTTTGTCACTGGTGTCCAGTGGCACCCCCCACCCTTCAATCCACTCTGCTGTTCTTATTTCGAAGTGTAATAAAGAAAGCGGTCTGTCAATGTCTCATTGTTTCATAAACTTCTAAAAAAAGGTCCCTCATTGATCTGCCCCACCTCCTACCTGACCTCCCACTGAGCATCCTACACACCCCACACCTCACACACACCCTCACTCACCTGAACATGTCCCGGGCTGAATATTCACTCTCTGATGGAAGACACATCTTGCTGCTGGAACAGGCAACTGCAATATGATAAACTAAGGTAAGTGCAGTTCAATGTATTTCAATGGGGTTTTCAACTTTGTGGTATAACTTTGCCATTTTTGCATATTTTGTGCCCAAATTTCCAATGTAGCCTTTTTGAGACACCACCTCCTGAACAATGTGGGTGGAATTACACAAATGTGGCCCAAAAGGTGATTGCATGGTCCTTTGGCAAAATCACCTTTTAGGCAGTATTTGAACATTTTCACCAACCTCTGTTCATGAGGGGTGGGGTCAAGAAGGCCATGTTGAAAATTTGGAGAAAAATATGTAAAAATGGCAACATTATGTGCATATTTTGAAATTTGTCTGCGCTACTACATAACTTTGGTAATTTTAAATATTTTGACCCAGGAATTTGTTCCCATTGATTTTGCTGGGTTTTCTGTCAATTTGGATAGTGCCCAGATGATTTGGAATTTTGTCCTGAAATTTTATTAGTAGAAAGGGGCTGGCCCAAAGATGTGCCTTTTGCTTGTTTTGTGAAAAAATATTCATCTGTTCCAAAATTATTTGGCCTTGAAATTTTTTTCGAACATTATAAATGTGTTTTCATGACTCATGATATGAAAAAAGGTTCATCGTGACTCACAAAAAAATATCCTTTTTCATGAGGGGAAAATAATTTCTTGTTTGCCATCATGTTTTCCCTGGTGTCTAGTGGCCCCCTCCCACCCTCTGGACACTGTCCCTGTACTAACACAATTGTTCCCTGGTGTCTAGTGGTGCCCCCCACCCTCTCCATATTTATTTTATTTAATTTTATATATGTTTAATATTTCTCCCTAACAGAATCAAAATAATAAGTAACATAGAATTTGTTGGCAGAAAAGGACTGCTTGGCCTGCCCAGTCTGCCCACATGTTCCCTCCGTATTCTTCCTCATAAAACCCTATCTGTTTTGCAGTGAGCCTCTCCATTCCCTGCCACTTTTCTAATATATCCCTAATTTATCCCATGCATGCTTGAAGCCTCTCCACCATTCTAGTGGTCCTGACTACCACCCGCACTCTGTACCAGGCATCTACCACCCTTTCAGTGAAGAATTATTTTCTTAAATCTCTCACGAACTCCTCTCTGTAGCTTCATCACATGCCCCTGGTCCTCCTGCTCATTCTCATTTGAAAGAGACTCCCCACTTAAAAGATATAAAAGGAATGACTAGTATCATTGGTTAAAAACAAAATGAAAGATCTGGTGGTGGAAGCAACTACAGAAGAGAAGAAGGCTATCATGTGACTGTGGTTTGAATCAGATTGGATGGTTCTAGATTTTACCTCTATGAGTCTGATATGTCCACAATCCAATTGACCCAGCCATCCATGACACATATCAATCCTCCTCTCTGAGCCCTACCCCCTTCCCATGGCACTAATGCTTCTACTAGAGTCAGATGGCTGTGACCCAACTAAGCCAAAGACACAGTGCTGGTTAGGAAGGAGGAATGAACTGGGCTAAATTAGACTGGAATTGACTATTATTCCCCCCCAACACACACACAAATCATGGATTAGGGAACAGGTGGAGGCTCACTAAAATAATCCTTTAATTAAACCAAATTTTGCAATCCATTCCAGGCACAGTGCCAGGTGACCAACATTTTTTTAAATGTATAATTTTTATTGTAAATAAACAAAATTATATGATTCCAGTTACAGTTTATAAACCAGATACATAAACAGCAATATGACATGAATACAAATATGATACATAAAATTGAATTACAACATTCAGCCCCCTCCCCTTCACATCCTCAAAGTTAATATATGTTATCAAACAAAGTTCATAAAAAACTTATATGGGTATTTTATACAATGTTTTGCAGAAGTGGAATGTTTTCCTCGATTTCTCTCCAGTGGTGACCAATATATTATCATATTCATCTTCAACTTCATAAATTAATTTTTCAAATTATAGAGTCTCATGGAGAGTGTACAACCATTTATGATATGAAAAAGACTCCAAATTATTTTCATTCCAGTTTTCCAATATTAACCTTTTAAGGGCAGTAGAGCTAAGGCTACTACTTTCTGTTGGGATGGCTCTATATTTAGGATTGATAATAATTAAACAAATATATCTCTCTAGAACATGGAATATCTTTATTTAACCAGTCTGAGGGTATTGAGTTTATTTTGCTCCACCAGGAGAAAATCTTTGGGCATAGCCATAAGCAATGGGACAAATTCCCTTTTTGATTGCAATTATGCCAGTATAAATTAGAGTATTGGTTATTTATTTTATGTATCTGTGCTGGAGTGTAATATGCTCTATCATTGACATTCCTTTGTATGGATTTATTTTTTGCTGAGAGGTATATCTTATTTCCATTTTGCCTTATTTGATCCCATTGCCTAGGGGTAAAACACAGTTTGGACTCTGTATTCCATTTATTGTTTGTTTTATTATTTACACCAATATTTTCTTTTGAAATTTGTTGTAAAAGTATGCACATTTTTATTTTCATTTTTGAGCTATGAAGAAAGATTGTTCTTTTAAATTAGAAACAAGATTTGTATGGGCATGATCAAAATTGGTCCAAATTCTCTGGAATTTTTTCCTGAGAGCATAATAATGAATTATATTCCATCTTGGAAGGTTTAGTCAATTAAGTAATTGTTGATATAACACAAATGCTTTTCCCTCTAACAGATCTTTCCAATAAATTATATTCTTTGAAAAAGGTTTTGAATCAAATTGTATTCTCTCTGTCCCATAATTTATTCCATCACTGATTTAAAAAATAACCATGGTAATGCCAGTAATACTGTTTTTTCATGAAATTAAATACTACTTGGAACCAAGAGGAAAGAAAATAAATTTGTTTTGTCAGAATATCCAGCTCGAACCACATCTCTGCAAATTTATTATCATGTTGCATCTGCATGTTATGAAAAATATTTCTTGAAAAATGACATAGTAATCCAAGATCTCAAAGGACCATTAGTATATAAAGGCTAGAAGGTGAGTCACTGCCTAATTGATGGGGCAGGATAACCTAGTCCCCCCAATTTCCTTGGTACTATTATAGATTTCCAAGCCATGAGGGGGGTTCTCCCTCTCCACAAAAACTTCTTAAAGATCCATTTTGAGTCCTGGAACCGATTTACTGAGGGAGCTCCTAGAATATTCTGCAGGCTATTATCCAATTAATCAATACAAAAAAAATCATTATAAAAATATATATATTACACTGTAGTAATAGACGCTACAAAAGCATTTGATTTAATTGAGAAGCAGTTCATGTTCAAAACACTTCAATTCTGTGGTATACCATGGAAATCCTTACTAATATTAAAAAACTGTATTTGAATACCACTGTAACACTTCAGATTAATAATTTTTTGTCCAACAAATTTACAATGTTTAATGGGGTAAGGAAGGGTTGCCCCTTTCACCTACACTTTTTATTCTGACTCTTGAACCTTCATTGAGTACAACTCAATGGAATCCATTGATTGGGGGAGTGCAAATAAATAGAGAATATATTAAATGAAATGTGTTTGCAGATGATATATTAATAATAAAAAATATTAAAGCTTCATTAGAGGCCTTTCTAAAAGATGTAGACAATTATTTGAATATATTTGGTTATGTTATAAATAAAAACAAATCTGTAATTATGAAGATATCAAAAACAGATCAGAGACTTTGGACCAATTACTCAAGATTTTAAGATCCCAAATCATATTAAATATTTAGTTTTATACCTTTCCCTAAATCAGTATAATAACATAAAATTTAATTATAATAGTGTTTGAGAAAAAATAGTTTCCTTACTGGAAAATTGGAAAAACCTAACTTTATCCACCTGGGGATGGGTAAACACTATAAAAATAATGGCCATGCCTCATTTAATCTTCATTATGCAATGCCAGGTGACCAACATATGTTTCTTATAGAATGTATTACACAGGGATAGCTGTTGCAACAGACTGGAACAAGAGTGCTGCAGGCTTCTCTACCACCTCTTGTTCCTTGAAGGTTTGCTAGGAATCTGCATAAGGCACCAAACAGAGGCAGGATGTTACCTAACAATCCCCAATCTCTGATAAAAGCCAAGTTCACCATCTTTAGCAGAGAGTTTACCATATCCAGAAAACCCACCCTGTTCCTGTTCAGATCATAATCCGAGCATGGGCTGTGAATCATGGCCTCAGAATGCAGAGAGGAAGGCACTAGTGTGGCACATGAAATTAAGCTACATCATCAGTTACTGTTGAGAAACGTTATCATAGCTCTGATAATAATGATGGTGCAGCAAATACTGAAGATAAAGAGTGACTGTATCTCAGCATCATGAGAACAGGATTGCAGAACTGTTTACTTGGTAAATGAAGCCCCCAGTATTTCCTGCACTGTCTAAAGCTAGTAAAATACTGTAACTTCAGACTCACTGACAACAACCTATACTATGCTACTAGTTTAATCATCAGAGAGCCAACCATAAATGCTGGTGTCAGAAAAACTCTGGGAGCAACTGGCTTACCAACTCTCTATTAAAATCCAAGTACAAGTTGCAGAGTGTATCACTTACTTTATATATGATATTCAGCATATCCATAAATGCATGTTAATTACCATCACCCAAACTCTGATAATGCAATGGGGTTCAAAAGCTGAAGAGAGAGACTGAAGGCCTTTAACATCTTCACATTTGAGAAAAGGAGGCTGAGAGGGAAGTTCTCTGTCTTTCACATCCTCAAAGGACTTAAAGGAAATGTTTGATCTGGTGTCTTGCAGCAGAATATGGGGACACACCCTGAAGACCAGGGGTGGTAAATTCAGGGGTAACATTAAGAGGTGCATTTTCTGCCAGAAGGTGGTGAACCTAGGGAACAGTCTACCAGTAGAGACAATGGACATGAAGACAGTACAAGCCTTTAAGGTGAGTCTGGCCAACTTTCTGTTTTCCAAGGGAATCACTGGGTACTGGGGGTAGTACAGTGGTTAGAGAATGCCAATAAATTAATTCTTTGCACAGTATGCTTATTTCTTCCCTACCTGTGGAGCAGGGAGGAGGGCGGAGCAAGGAAGGAGTAGATATAACCACCCTAGACTCCTGTCTGACCATAAATTACATGTTACTATATTGCAATGCTGTCCATGCAATGCTGATTGTCTTAATTGCAGTCTCACATGCTGCACTGATCACGTTCCCCACCACTTTTATAATTGGCTCTTCTAGCCTCCAGTCACCAAAAAAGGTTTAAAGAGCTACTAGTGCCATAAAAATAGCAGACAGAATAGTTTAGCAATTTTTAAAAGTAGTCCCTTGTTACTGTTTGCTGTTGAACTGTTTTGCTTTTTCTCTATGTTCATTAGATGATTTCTACTAGGGCTAGGCACAGGGCAGATTTTTGATATTTGTATCTGTATTGGTGTCTCTGGTATTTGTATTTTAATCTGTATTTGTATTTGTTTGCATGTCAGTGTTTGCAAATTATTTTTATTTTACATTTCAGGCTTGTTTCTGTTGTTAATGATGACACGAAGGGTTTGAGGGGTTTCAATAAAATATGAAGTGTTATCAAGAAAACATGCATTCATGTAATGAACAGTAGTAGTAATAAAGGAACATTGCACGACAGGGTATGTGTCGTGCTGGGATAACATCATGCTTCAGATGGTTGGGCATGAGACCACAGACCAAGCGCATCCAACACCCAAGAAGTGACGTTATGCCAGCACAGCATACACCATGGAGTGCATTATTCCTATTATACATGGCCCTGTGTAAACGAAAAAAAAAGAGATGAAAAAGTACATTTGAAAGTATATTTTTCCAGTTTTTTTCAATGGGGAACTATACTTTCAAAGAACATAGTGCTGATTGACTGCCAGTAGGTGGAGTTGTTGTTACTGTGGCTCTGCAATCTGCCATGGTAACCCCTCTCTATGTTATCTCTGGCTGTGACACATCGTCGTCCCCCCCCCCATGTCTCTTTTGATTGTTCATGGTTTTGTACCAAAAGACTAAAGTTTGAAACAGAAATCTCTCCTGGTTTTGTTGTGGTACCATAAAGTTACTGTGAATTTGTCTGCCCACCCGACCACGTAAGAGTGAGCTTTTCAGTGAATGCAGAGTGGCCTGCGGTGTATACACACTGTAGATGTTTCTGTGGGTTTTATTACATTTTGAAAGGTCTCCCAGTAGTTTCTTGTATTAAGTGTTTGTACCAGGAGACCACAAAATGAAAGTAGAAGCTGGCTGTTCCACGATAGTGTGCACCATGTTTTAAGAATAAGTAACAGGCGGTATGTGTTTTGTAGCAAAGTGCATGCTGACTGAGTCTGCCAGTGGGGAGTAAAGGATGGTTGTGAAGTCGATAGTAATCTTGGCTTTTTCATTTGGCAGCGGGAAGTCTGGAGAGGAGGTGGCAGTGTGATGAGTGATGTGTAAAATGATGTGACAGCTTGACATTTCACTTTGAGATATCTTTTTTTTAAAGTAAAAAAAAGGATGTTCCGCGAGCTGGTAAGTGCAGCGAGTGGTGAGCAGCCGATCGCAAACTCAGCTTTCACTTTCCTTCAACATGTAATGTGCACTGATTTTTTTCTTAGGTGATTTGGTCATGTGTGTGCTGGGACTAGATCCATGATGTTATGCTGGGATAACATCACAGGGCCAGCCCTACACTGACCAATCAGAGCCCAGGATTCTTTATTGCCATTGTATAATAGGTGTTTCACATCAGACCAAACTAAGAACTAATACTACTTCATGTGGCCTAACACAAATACAAATATTTAAGAGCAATATTTCTAGTTGTAAAAAGTGAAGTATTTGTGTGTATTTGTCCCAAACAGTATTTGTTTTGCATAGCCTTAGTTTCTATCTAATAGTAGTGGGTGTAATATGAAAAGAAGTGCTTTATCTGGAAGCAGATATTTCTAGTTCCATTCCTCCCACTATATCTTCGGCATGATACTTCACTCATTGTTATGTCAGAAGCCCTGCTGCCTCATTGGTAACATGTGTCACAAGTCACCAATCAAGCAGCAGGAGATTTGCTCTTCTTGATTACTAGTGATGTCACAGTCAGTGAGGTCACAAACCTGAGGATATGTAGGGAAACCATGGGACTTTTTGACAGCCAATGCCTGCTTAGGTGGAAGTTGCCGTTTTTTGTTTTTTTTGGGGGTTGTTTTGTTTTTACCACATTTTACTGCTATTGTTACTATGTTGTGGGATGTGAGCACCATTTATGTATTTCTGATACTTGTCAGAAATGCCATCCTGCAGTATTGCTCTATTTTGCTGGATTCATCGCTTTATCCATCCTTTTATACAGCATGTTTGCAGCAGATTGCTATATATGCACAAGATAATTTAAATAAAATTATTTAAATATATTGTAGCGAGTGCTCAGTTTTTGGTGGTCGTGATATATAGGAGCAGCAAAATGATCATGTTAACCTTTAGGTTGAGGGTTGTTCCCCATCACATCTAGTACTGCCAGGTAGAAAATCTTCTAATTAGCCAATCACAAAAGAAAACAAAATACTGCAGATATAAGAATGATAGCTAACTGCTTCTGAAAGTTATTATTAATTTCATGCAGTAAACTAGCTCTTTAAGACACACATGCTCATCTCATGCCCCAGTTGATTCACTCTCCTGTTCTTCATACATTTTTATTTATTCATTGTTACTTTTGACTAGGAAAGGCATGTTTCTATGTGTGTCAGGATGGGGATGGGGCTGTTACATAGACCTGTTTTATTAACATGGAAAATATTGGCCAAAACCTGAGCGAAACTCATCATCTCTTACAACAAGTGCCATGGCAATTTAACTTCACCCTGGACAACCACGAGAGAAGGGCTGAATAGTGTTTGTGTTGTTAACTCATTCAGTCTTGTATTTGTTCCACATTACCCACCTTAGTGGCATGCTACAATGTCAGTTTTGGGTATTAGCCAAGTTTCTGGCAAAAGACTAGAGTCCATAAATTCTGAGCTTCTGAGCTATGAGGCGGGTAGGTAACCTATTGAGCCTCTTACATTTTGACCATTCTCTGCTTTGTTTGTGATACTGTAACTAGTGCTGGTTGTACTAGAATTCATTTTGTACTGACTGGATTCAAGTTTTGCATTTTTACATCCTTGCCATGTACATGCTTCTATATTACTGTTTTGTAATATGCGTATTTGATTTGCTGCATTCATGTGCTTATTTATTTATTTATTTATTTAGTTTTTGTTAACCGGGTTAGGTGCGCTAGATAAAGTTGACTATTTTCAGGCACAACCTGGGAGAATACATACATAAAATGAGATGAGATTATACAATACATAGTATATAGTACAGGTACATAGTTTATAGTACAGATAGGTTAGAATACAGATCAAGTCAGACAGTACTCGAGATAATACATATAGCTATGCAGAGATGACAAAAGTGACATTAGTACATGCAAATAACAACTGAAACTGGGCTAAATGGCAGCTATAAAGACATTTTATAGCAAAGCTTGTTTAGAAGTGCAGCAGTGTCTTGGGTGAAATAGGGTAGTTAGCTGTATGTTGTATATGTAGGGCTGTTGAAATATTTTTTTTTTCTTTTCCTTGCACCTTTTTATCCCAAACCCCCAGACTGCAACTGTAAATAAAATTACTGCACTTATCTCTACTATTGCTTACCTGGATAAAATACATTTAAATTAATGAATACAACACAGTTATCTAATTATGTATAAGTTATTATGTCCTCTAATTTTGTTTATGCAACACACATGTGTGTGCCACTTATTTCTAGCTACTGCATTTCTTGAAAGTGACTTTTTAGATTGTCAGATTTGTTATCGGTGTATGGTATCATTAGGTGTTGACTGTATAGGCATATCAGCTATGGTGACTTTGTTTAATTATGCATGATTACTGTTTTTGATTGCCTGCCAAATTTTTGCATATATCGTGAGACCCATTATCAGACTTGGTACTGCCATTTAGTACTAAGACTCCCTAGTTTGTAGCACTATTAGGTGGGATTCATATCTAATTATATAAAGAAATCTGGTTTAAGGCTGACAGTTTTGGGCTATACTGTAAGTTATCTTAAGAGCCACTTTTTTATTTAGCATGAAACATGCCATGGACATTTTGTATTAGGAATTTTTCAAGGCACTGCAGTGTTACCCAGGTTAGCTTATTTACCATCAGTCCTGGCTTGGGATTGTCACATTTTTTATTCTTCGATACCATATCCAGTTGTCAACAAATGTACCTATCTATGCATGTGTTCTGCATTGTGATTGGACATTATACTTCTCTCTCTTTCTCACTCTCTTTATGTATCTATCTATGTATCTATTCATGTATGCATCTATTTCATACTGGATTTCATACTGGAATATAGGAAAGTCGAGAAGGCAAAGCCCAAATAGACTTTCCCCACTATTCAGTGGCGGTAACCAAAGTTACCAACTTCAGTGAGATATTTATCTAATCTAACCTTAAACGTAGCCAAACTATCAGCCTCCACAACTTCCTGTGGCAATCCATTCCACATTCCTACTGACCTCAATCTGAAGCCATTTCTTCTAATTTCAGTCCTATATTTTGTTTCCTTTAACTTCCTATTATGTTGTCTCAACTGATACAGTTTACCTTTAAATTCAATTCCCATCTATATCATCATATAATTATCTCTTAGAATTTTATATAAACACAGTATATCCCCCCAGCTCTTCTATCCTTCAAGGACCACAAACCCAATTTTTCCAATACACCCTCATAATGTAAGCCCTCACATCCTGCTATCAGTTTTGTAAAGGACCTTTGTGGCCTTTCCAACAATTTCACATCCTTTATCAAAAAGGGACTCCATACAGTTGAACAGTAATCCAATATGGGCCTAACCAGTGTTTTAAATGGTGGCAACAAAACCTCCCTACTTCTGGAAAGAAAACCCCGTCTTATACTGTTTACTACAAACATAGCCTTATTGGATATATTCCCAGTATGTATACCATTTTGTAAGTCATTCTGAATATAAACTCCCAAATCTTTCTCTCATGTTGATGTCATTAGATGTAGAACCTTCATGTCATAATCTTGTTGCACATTTTGCCTTCCTAGATGCATTTTGATGCATTTGTCTTTATTAAAGGTCATGCCATTAATCTCCGCCCACTCCAACATTCTTAATAGATTCCTCCCAAAAGTTAGCCTGTCATCAAAAGTATCCACAACCTCCCCTATTTTTACATCATCAGCAAAACTTCACCATCTTATTCCCACTTTCTATATCCAAATCACTCATAAAAATGCCAAACAACAGAGGTCCCAGCACTGACCCCTGGGGGACTCCACTTCCCACCCCATGTGGTTCTGACACACAACCCCTTATTCTTACTTGTTGTTTTCAATTCTTCAACCACTGCATCACCCATTTAACAATACAGAAATCAATTTCCAGTCCAATCAATTTTTTGATTATCTTGTGGTGAGGGACTCTATCAAACGCCCGGCTGAAATCCAGCATTATCATGTCCACACTTTTTCCTTTGTCCACTAATTTATTTATTGATTCATAAAATGTTATCAGATTAGTCTCACATGACCTTCCAGAAATGAATCCATGTTGGTACCTATCCACTTGCCCCTTACTTTTCATACTATCCTTTATAGCCTCACTAAGGATACCCTCTACCATCTTCCCCACCACCGAAGTCAGGCTCACCAGTCGATAATTTTCTGCCTGATCCCGCTTCCCTTTCTTGTATATCGGCACCACAGATGCTCTTCTCCAATCCTCAGGCACCACTCCCTCAGCTAGTAATCTTTGCCCCAACATGGAAATCACTGGTACCAGCTCATTTTTTAACTCCTTTATTAAATATGGGTGAATCCAATCCGGGCCTGCTGCCTTATCAACTCTCAATTCCATAACCTTCTTCATTACCTTTTCTTCTGTTATTATTTCCTTCGGATCTATCTATCTATATATCTATCTATCTATCCATCTGCCTACCTTCTATCTATCTGTGGCACCACTCCATAAAAGTGGGCCCAGAAGATGGCCCTGGAAACTATAGGCCGGTCCATCTGACCTCCATTGTTGGTAAATTAATGAAGACCATTCTGAAAGTAAGACTAGTCAGGTTCCTGGAGGCAAATGGACTCCAAGACAAGAGACAATACAGGTTCATGTGAGGGAGATCCTATCAGACCAACCTGATCAACTTCTTTGACTTGGTAAGGAAGACTGTGAACAAGGGACAAGGGGTGTATATGCTATACCTGGATGTCAGCAAGGCATTTGACTTGGCACCCCACAACAGGTTGATCAAGTAGTTGGAGAACATAGGAGCAGGAAGTAAATTGACATGGTGGGTGTCAAATTAGTTAAAAGGTAGTACATAATGGGTGGTGGTGGTAGTGGAGCTCTCCAGTACAAGGGAAGTCCCCATTGGGGTCCTGCAAGGGTCTGTGCTTTGCCCAATGTTGTTCAAAGTGTTTATACAATAAGTGACATTGGAGATGGCATAAAAGGCAGAATCAGCCTCTTTGTGGATGACACCAAGCCCTGTGTGAGGATACATACAGATGAGAGGGTACAGGACCTTGAAGAAGACCTAGCAATGCTGGAAAGATGGTCTGGTATATGGTAGCTCTGGTTCAATGCAAAGAAGTACAAAGTCATGTGCACAGAAGAAAAGAACCTGAGAACTGAGGACATCCTTGTGGGGGTGCAGATCACCATCTCAGAAGATGAAAATGACTTAGCGGAACAATGCAGTATGGAAAAGTAGTAGCCAAGACAGACAGAATGACTGGCTGCATTGTGAGTGTGTTCACAAGCAGATGGGAGGAGGTTATATTGTTGCTGTACAGATCATTGATGAGACAGCACCTAGAGTACAGTGTGCAATACTGGAGACCCTACCTGAAAATGGATATTAACATGCTTGAGACAGTCCAGAGGAGTTCAATGAAAATGGTTCCAGGGCAGCAGGGCAAGGCATTTGAGGACAGACTGGGAAACACTCTCAATGAGAGGAGGGAGAGGGGGGGAAGTGATTTAAATCTTCAAATACCTGAAAGGTATCAGCAAGGTGAATACAGTGAACTTCTTTTCTTTCAGTGAGAACAAGACCACAAGGGGCACTGTTATAAGCTGGTGGGGGAAAGTTCAAGAAGGGGGTCTGGAGGCACTTCTTTCAGAACACATGGTGACAGAGTGGAATGAACTGCCAGTGGAGGTCATCTCTCAAAAAACAGTGAGTAGGTTCAGATGGACACAGGGTAAAGGGAAGGGTCAGGTTTGGTGGGGAAGGGGAGAGCCCACAGTAGTTGCTGGAAAAGAGTCTCTGCAGTTGAGCAGACTAGACAGACAGTGAGCCCTTCTTCTGCTTGCTAATTTTCATATGTTCATACCTATCTAAATATCTTTATAGGTTGTACTTGACCCCTGATCACACAACTGGCAAAACCACAAGTGAGATTACTAGAAGTCAAGTACAAGGAAAGAAAATAGTTCTGCTAAATGTTGGAACAATTTGCCTGATTTTCTTCATAATGCTGAAAGTCATACTGTTTTTAAAGATCAATTAAGGATTCACTTGTCAAAACAGCTGGGTTGTATTTTTTTAATTGAATTCATTTATTGATGTTGTTGTATTTAAGTATTATACCTTCATATCGCATGATGTGTTCTTGTAATGTGGTTGCATTTGTGTCTCTCATGTCATTTCATTTTGCAGCTGCTTTGTAAATGCGGATCTGGGCAATTCATGAAAAATGGCCTTTGTCTCAGTGTACTTAACCCGGTAAACAAAGTAAATAAAAAAATAAAAAAAATAGTTCTGATATCTGATAGGAGAAAGGATCTCAGATTTAGAAGTGGGTAGCCATCTAGGAACAAGTGACCACCAAACAGTGTGGTTCACAATAAACACAGCCATAGAGTCAAGCCATACAAAAACAAGAGTATTGGACTTTAGGTAGGCTGACTTTGGGAAAATGAGAGAGTACCTCAGAGAAGCACTAGCAAATGGGCAAGAAGGAGGGGTGGAGGAAAAATGGGGGATTATCAAAACAGCCATCCCCGAGGCAACAAGCCTTTGTGTAAAACAAATCAACAAAACAAGCGAAGGAAAAAAACACTATGGCTCTCAAAAGAGGTGGCAGGGATGGTTAAGGAGAAAAGGATAGCATTCAGGAAATATAAGGAAACACAGAAGGAGCAGGACAGAGAACTTTATCAGTTAAGGCAGAAGGAGGCAGGGAATGCAGTCAGAATAGCAAAGGCACAATCTGAGGAAAAGATAGCCAACTCTGTTAAGAAGGGGGATAAAACCTTTTATAGGTACATTAGGAAGTGAAGAAAGACTAAGGGAGGGATACAGAGACTTAATAATGTGGGCAGAGGGTGACAGTGAAAAAGCAGGGATACTGAATGAATATTTCTGCTCAGTATTCACAATGGAAGAGGAGGAGGGGGAGGTACCTAAACCAAACAAGAGAGAAACTCTGAATAGGGGGGTTGATACCAGTCCATTCACAGAAGAAAGGGGTTTGAATGAACTCTTGAAACTGAGGATGGACAAAGCAATGGGGCCTGATGGGATTCACCCAATAATTCTAAAAGAACTAAGGGTAGAACTAGTAACACTACTGACTACTCTCTTTAACAAATCATGGGAGGATGGGTTGGTACCTGAGGCCTGGAGGAGGGCAAATGTGATTCCACTTCACAAAAGTGGGAGCAGGGCAGAGGCAAGAAACTATAGACCAGTTAGTTTGACTTCAGTGGTAGGGAAAATGATGGAATCACTTCTGAAGGAAATAATTGTTGAGCACCTAGAGGCCAGTGGGGCACAGGACCCAAGGCAACATGGTTTCACAGCAGGAAGATCATGTCAGAGGAACCTAATAGATTTCTTTGACTGGGTGACCAAAGTAGTAGAGCAGGGAGGGGCTGTGGATATAGCCTACCTAGATTTTAGCAAGGCATTTGACACAGTCTCACACAAAAGATTAATATACAAGTCAGCCAGCCTTGGAGTGGGCCCCAAGGTGGTAGCCTGGATAAAAAATTTACTGGACAACAGGATGCAAAGGGTAATAGTAAACAGAGTCCACAGTAAAGAAAGGAGGGTAACTAGTGGGGTACCGCAGGGTTCAGTACTGGGACCGGTCCTCTTCAATGTCTATATAAGTGACATTGGAGAGCACCTGGAAGGAAAGCTATGTCTCTTTGCAGATGACACAAAGATCTGCAACAGGGTTGATAAACAAGGTGGGGTGGAAAGAATGAAAAGGGACTTGGCAAGGTTGGAGGAATGGTCAAATACGTGGCAGCTCAGATTCAATGCAAAGAAGTACAAGGTAATGCATCTGGGAAACAAAAACCCAGGGGAAGAGTACACAGCGTGGGGTGAGTTCATAACAACAACAAAAACCGAAAGAGTCCTAGGAGTAATTATGTCAGATGACCTAAAGGTGGGCAAGCAATGTAAGAAAGCAGTAAGGAGGGCTGGGGGGATACTGGGATGCATAGGGAGAGGCATCAACAGTAGAAAACAAGAAGTTGTTATCCCTCTGTACAGACAGTTAGTGAGACCCCATCTGAAGTACTGCAAGCAATTCTGGAGACCCCATCTCTGCAAAGACATAGACAGAGTGGAGGCTGTTCACAGGAGGGCAACCAAAATGGTGCATGGTCTGCACCAGAAGACATACAAGGAGAAAGTAAAGCAGCTTAATATGTATACCCTTGAGGAAAGAGGGAGGGGGGGACATGATAGAAACTTTCAAGTATCTCAAAGGAATTAACAAAGTACAAGAGGGTAGTATCTTTCAGAAGAAGAGATGTGCAAGAACAAGGGGGCACAATTTGAAGATAGAGGGGGGGACGGCTCAGAGGTAATGTTAGAAAGTATTTTTTTTACAGAGAGGGTTGTGGATGCATAGAACAGCCTTCCTGAGAAGGTTGTGGAGTCAGGAACAGTGGGAGAATTCAAGAATGCATGGAACAGGCATAAGGCAATTCTAGTGAGGGGTAGGAAGACTTAAGCTGTTGATTAATTAGAATTTGCAGCTTATCCATCAGGTAGGGAAATGGGCAGACTAGGTGGGCCAAGTGGTCTTTATCTGCCATCAAATTCTATGTTTCTATGTTTCTATCTATTATTAAGCGAGAATGTCTTTGATGTATGTAACACTGTCTTATATTTCACGTACAGTTAATTTCAAAGCATCATTTCAACATTTTTGGCATTTACCACCACCTGTGAACCTACAATCCTCCTTTCCCAGTGGAGGAGAACATAGGGTGGGTGCTTCATCCTCCTTCCGCCAGTCGAACCCCATTGCCCCGGGCTCAGTCCCAAACCCCAGGTAACCAGTGTGTTGCTGCACTGACAGGCCAGCTTTTTCTTGGTAACTGGGAGAGTTGTGACTCTCTTTATTATCAAGCTCCCCACTTACCAACCAGAAGTCTCAAGGTTTCTGCTGTCTGTAGAGAAGGGAATAAAAGGTGTCTCACATCAAATATAGAGATAAGTAGTGAGGATTCCAGCTCAAATGAGCGAGGTAAAAACTTGAAACATTATAGTAGGTCTCAACCATGAGATTCACTTTGTCATTTATGGTAGGGCTCAATTCATATATCAGCTGACTTTCTGACTGAAGGCAGTATTGTACTGTTAAACTTCTCTGACATCATCTTCTGTTTTTTTTTTTTTTTAAATGAGTATTTTAAACCAATGGGGATTTTTTGTGTTTTTCTCTGCAATATCTAGCTGTTATAAGTATTGTATTTTCTAAACAACTGCCATGAGCTTCTGAAGAAGGACTGGTTGGTCCGAAAGCTAGAGCACTTTGTTCTTGTTGTTACATCTATGTTGGTCCATTAAAAGGTATCAAATCATTTGCTTCTGGATCTATTCTTGCAAGGACCAATACGGCAACTACTAAATCTAGATAAGAAAACTAAGAAACACCTTTTGTAAATCACAGCGTGAGAAACATGTGAGTAGAAAAGTAAAATCCTTGAAGAATTGCAGGATCATTTGAGCAGATATGGGATTTCCAAAAAAGTGGACAGAGTCGAAATTCTAATTTTTTGGGGAATGTTTGGGTTCTTGAGTTTTACTGATGCCTAATATGATTGCTTTTATGTATTTATTTTTGTTGGCTAAGGGAGCCACTATTCATTCTCATATATAGCTATTTTATATAATTTATATATTTGCTGCCACTGTGGCTGCTCTTTACTGCCCACCCCACTCCCTGGACCCTCTTGCAGTTAACATCCTTGTCCTAAATGAGGCTATTCTGGTGTGGAAACAAACAACTAAATACCAATAAATACATATCTTTTAAACAGACATATAACCTTTCAAGAATCCCAGAGGTATGTATCATAGGACAAAAGAATCCTACATTCAGCGATCCTGAGAAACAACAACATTTCTCAAGCCTATGGAACCAGTACATGGATGCTGTCACTAAGGGTACACCTTCCTTTCCTCACTTTGCCCCTATCTTCCAAATCGAAATAACAAGATACTGTCAGAAACAAAATACAATGACATGTTGTGTTAATCATGACTAGTCATAAGGTTCAGAGATCAAGCGTAAAGTAACAAACTAATCTCCACTGACAGGCACAGGGTTAGACAGCAAGAAATCCAAGTGCACAAGTGGATAGCACAGGAGTCAACTTTGTATATAGGAAAAAATAATAGAGGGAGTCTCTGGATTCAGTACATTCTGTGTAATCAGTCATTTTGGACACCCTCTGCTAGTTAGCACTATGTTGACAGCTGTAAAGTTTATGGTCCTCATACACTGATGAACAGGGCCACTGGAAAATTGCGGAAAAGGTTCCCCAAAATTGCAGAGCATTTAGCAAAAATTGTGGGAAATTGTGATGGTTTCTACTATAGACCCTGAGTGCTTCGCAATAAATCTTTTAATGTTTTCTGCAACATATATTAGTCAGTATAAATTGCTAAATGAATACACTGACACTTGAATGTTTTTTTATGTTCCTAATAAGAATACTAAACTGATAAGCTATCATAAGCATTGCCTATCTTCCAAAATTTAGAAGCATCTGCCTCACACAGTGCTATATAGATTCTATAAAGTGAGCCACAGCAAATAAATATTAAATAAAGCTAGAAGAAATATTTTTTTGTTTGTTTCTGACTGTAGATTAATGAAGCCTAATCAACAGCTGTTTACAGTGCTCTGCCAACTATTCACCCACTTTGGTACAAGAAAAAATAAGCAGACAGAGTGGTGAATAATTGAGTTTTAGTTAAATGTTGTTAAAGTGTTTAATGGTCATAATTTGTACTGTAGGTATTGTACACTATTTTTGAAATCACATATTTAAGCATTAAATCTGGGGATTATTGGGGCTGGCAGTATAATTGAGAGGTAAGAGTAACAAACTCTGAATGAGCTGACAATATCTAGCAGGCCTGGGTTTGATTCCCACAACCTCCACTTGCATACCGTGTGATTCTAAGCAAGTAACTTCACTTTCTCAGTGCCCCTGGGTTGTACCTGAAAACAGGCACTTGTGCCTTGTGGGCCTTATGTGGTTACCAAAAAAAAAATACCAATATATTTTTATTGCATCATACAGTAGTCAGTGTACCATGTAATTTACCTTTGTTTTACTCTGGCTGCAATGATTTTTAGTTAAAGATAAATGTTCAGATACATTTTGTGTTTTATAAGTTTGTTTTTAGACTTTAGTCAGGTTTTTATTGTAGTCTTTGCATGTAAGCATCTGGCGGTAGTTGCTAAGAGTGATATCACTGTTAGCAACAAGTGTATTCAAGTTTAAAATCAGCAGGGTCATACAAAAATCATCAGCTGTTTGAATCAAAACTAGTCTGAATAAAAGTATGCTCACAAGTAATAACTTGTCCTGCCACTTACAAAAAGGCTTCATAGTTAGCACCCCATTTAAGTGAATGGGATAATTTGCACCTTTTCTTCCATCTTTTGTTTCAGTCTGTGTATCAACAAAACATTTTCTGATAGACTGCTTCAACACAAAACAAATGTTAAGTGTTTAAGTCTAGTTATGCTTGGCCAGTGGATTTTGAAACCAAACAAGACAAAGATTCAAAAGAAATCAGTGTCACGTAAAACCCTTGCGCTACCTTGCACTGCATAGTTTTGGCCAAACCCAAGTCTGCATGCAACATTGTCAATATATTGAGAGTATTTTATTAAAAATGTTAATACTTTTTACACAGTTCAATATAAAAACTCAAAAATTGCAAGAAAGTGCGGAACATGTCAGTTTTTGCGGAGAATGGTAAAGAGTGCGGATTCCACAAAAAAATCGCGGGTGCAATTTTCCAGTGGCCCTGCTGATGAAGTGAATAGTACTTATCAGCAAGGAAATGAAAGAGTTTTGCTCAGTGGAGCAAAGCAAACATTTAACCAATCAAGTAAAACACAGAGATGACACCAAATGCACAGATATACAGCGACTTTGCATTTAATTAACTTTGTCTCTTGAACCCCAGAGTGCAATGGGCAACAAAATAACAAAATGCTGTAGAAGTCAATGTTGAAGCACTGCTCAGTGCCATACTGTAAGTTTATAGGAGTGCTGTCTTAGCTGTTCTTATGGAGAGAGAACTGTGACTCTAAAGGCGCTTTTACACACAGGTTTATGTAACGGAATAACTGTTTCGGAAACAGTATTCCGTTGCATCCCTTATGTGTAAATTGCATTTGTTTCGGTCCCTAGGTGAACATTCGTCCAAACCGCAATCTCTGCTTTTTGCAGTTTGCACCGTTGTGTTTTGTTTTGTTGTGCTGTGTAAAATAGCCATTCCGGTACAAAGGCAGAAAATAACATGTGTAGAGCAGCAAACTCTGGGGGAGCCGAAACAAATGGAGACAGGGTTGCCGGGATACTCGCAGTGTGTAGAAAGGAACCTGAACGCAACAGAGTACAACGGCGCCACACAGGTAACGCCGATTCCATTTTAAAAACCTGTGTGTAAAAGCACCTTAAGATACATTCCTGATGGGGGCTATAACCTAGTCACTCACCTTGACTGTCCATCAGTGAAAAATAATTACTGTCTCTATGCAAAGCCAGTAACTGACATAAGGCTAAGCCTTGATGCGCCACCAGGTCAAAGAGTTTTGGGGAGGCTACACAGTCAAGACAGAGAAGAGAAACTCTGAGATACTACTGTGACAGTGGACATCAAGAGTCTGAATGGAGATAGGATCCCAAGAGACAAGCTTGTATTCCATTCACTTCTCGGCTGGAACTGCAGACATTTTTTTTAATCCCTGTGGCGCAGCAGAAACATCCAGCACCAAAGTTCCACCTGGTCAACAAAAACTATAAGTAGCTTCAGGCAAAGGCATTGAGATGTTTCTTGACTTTTGGTTAGAAAGGGGTGTTAAGAAACACCCTCTGTGCATTTGTTACTTTAATTTCCAACAGTTTTTGTTTGCACACTAATAGGCCCCAACTTCATGTTAACAATACCATTACAGCAACGTACCCGCTGCAACAAGTGGAGAGTTCTCTCTGCATGGCCTTTCAGGGAATGTGAGGGGCAGCCACATGTGAGGGATGGAAAGACTGACAGGGGGCTGGCTCTGTGATCTTGCATAGAGTTCTTTTTTTTTTTTATGAGGACATATTTCCCCAACTGCCGGCGAGGCTTGGTGGCGGCATACCGACCATCTGTTCTGTACCCCCTTGTGAGGATCACAGGGCATGGCAGGGGTGCAGTTTTTTTTTTCCATGTTTACTGAAGTAGCTATGGAAAGCCCTAATCTCTTCCCCAGAGGGCACCAGCATGAAGGACCAAGGTCCAGATGGGAAGCCATGTAGAAACATGGCTTCTGCCAAGCACCTTAACAGTGTCCTCCCCTCCCGACACTGTCTGCTGGTCAGATCAGTGCCCAACTCTCCCCCAGAGAGGAGAGCTGCCTAATGGCAACTCAATCCAGCTCCTCCATCCCCCCCCACGACCCTCGATGACATGGGCTCATTCTCAAACCCAGGTCGCCAGTGCAGCGCAAGGTGTGGCATCCAGCACCTCAACCCTCAGACTTGCATAGAGTTCTGTAGTTAAATTGTTCCATAGAGGATAAAATTACATTTCAAATTTTTCCTTTATAACCTCATATTCTTTCCCTCCTCTCCTCACCCCACTAAATAAATTCCTAGTTTATTGCAATTTTACATTGGGCATACTTGTGTTTTCTTTATGGTGTCATGGTCACTGTTTAGGGGATTGAATTACTGTCTAGGTTAACTATGAGTATTAAGAAGTACAGTGTCCAGGTATCCCTATGTTTTACCCCAGGGTGGATGCACCATGTTATCTCATAAGTATACCCTGGTTGCCTGCAACTAAAGGTACCAAGGTCAGTCCACTCAGAGAGGTAAAGGAGATGTATAACCCCCAATGGCCAGAGTACTACATCATGCTGTGGAGAAGGTGGACCTCCCATTAACAAGACAGACTGCCTGCAGAGGAAAATAGCTTTATGGAAAACTTAAATCAGTTCTTGTGTCTTGCATTAAGAAATCACAAGCAGCTTGTCTGCATCAAAAAAAATTCCTTCACACAACAGTACTGGATGCAGAGGCCTTTGACTATTATTCTCCCTCTCTATAGAAAAGAAGTTTCTAAAGTGGCAATTAAAATGCAAAGCAAATACTAATGACTCCAGAAACCTGAGCCATGGATCTTGTCTTGATACTGATTATTCCTTCTTATCAGTGAAAACAAGAAAATAAAGTGTTTTTTTTTTCATATTCTACATTGGGTACACTGAAGGATGCTGTAAATTACCAACTTTCTATTTCTTTTATTTCTCCCCAGAGGATGAAGACAACTCGGCTCCTTAGCTGGAAGCTATTACTCCCATTCACAGTTCCACTGCAAGCCTCATTTATATTTCATACTGTCTCGCTCTAGCTTTGTGACACTAGAGCCTCAGCAGAATGTTACTGGGTTCAGTGAAGGGTGAGCAGCCACAGACCAGGAAAAGAGAATTTAAAAAAGTTACATGACAGACAAAACTAGAGGCCCATGACTTTCTACAATACCAGTTTATTCACATGCCATGCACACGGATCAGTAGGTAGCAAATCAAGATAAACAAAAAGATAAGAGCAAAAATTACAAACTGGACTCCACATAGATCTGCATAGTACATATTTTGTGTTTGTCATTTCAAGCTACTCCCCCCCACCACTCTCACCCCCATAACTTGTAGTCAGGTTCTTTCTTTTAGTTTCAAAGGGATCTCTGGTGGCAGGGGTCAGGAGATTCCAGGCCAATAAAATAAATGGCAGTTAGGCACTACCACACACACACACACACACACACACACACACACAGCCCCAGACTGCTTACGTTCTGTTTTTGGGCTTACCTTAACCCAGCCAACTGATATAGTCAAAATGGTTCCCCCTTCTTCAGAACTGATGTACAGCTATGGCACACTGATGAGGATGACTGTTGTTTTCAACCTTTACTGATTGCTTGTGTGTCCATTAGGACTGGAACCTAACCGTCTTACTTAAAGCCAAGCCATTTGTAATTCCTTTATAGTGATTTGCATATACTACGCATGATGCTTTGCATTGGGGATATGTGTATTTTTGTATTTCTTTGCATAGTACAATAGCTGTTTACCAACAACTAAATAGTTGTGCTATATTTACAGAAATTAGAATGCAAAGATAGACATGGCAACACTGATGAGCTCTTTACAGGTCGCATGCATGTACGCTAACCTCAAGCTTGTGTAATCACAGTATCTTAACAGGCAATTCCCTAGACTTTGTAAGGTAACTCCAGACAGACCACAAGTTTGTCCTGCTATAGGCCGTGCCAAGCAAGCACAGTCCTCAGCTAATTATCCTAGCATGTAAAAGTCTGTCTTTCATTCCCCAAGGCATACCTTTGCCTTCTTAGTGGCAGGTCCTTCCTTGGCTGGCTCCCTAGCCAGTTGAACCCAGATAGAACAACCTCTCTGTCTCCTGCTAGGGATCCCAGTCAGTAATAGCAGCATTGGCCAGAATCCCCAGGCCCCTAACTTACCAAACAGAATGCCCAGCCCCTTACTAGGCCTCAACACTTGCAGAGCACTATAATGCAATCCACAGTGCTTGTATTTATTCACACTTAGTAGCCCCTAATTTCTTTTCTTATAACTTGAGAATGCTTACACTTACATACCCATTAAGGCTTTGAGTACTCCTACTCCACTGAATGTCCAGCTAAGCGATCAGACACAGGCATGTCTTCCCATGCACAAACCACTCTTGGGCAGTGGGAGCAATTCATTCTGTCACGTGATACTTTGAGACACTCCCTTAGGCCCCAATCAGTGAAATCTGTCCCTCCAGAAATAACAGCCAAACATGCTTTGACATCTAATTATAAAATTGTCTATGAAAATCCTGTAACCTCATTGGTTGAAACACGTCACATAGCCATCGCTTATTTTCTAACAACCGCACATCTCATCTGAATTACATATTTTTTCAAGAAATAAAAGCTCATTTTATAAGTGGGATAACTCATTCCAGGGTGTGTGATCATAAGGGAATAATGCACTTTCCAGATGGTTGCAGCACTTGGCTTTGCCTCGTGCCTAACAACCATCCAAGTCTTGCTTTATTCCCTTGCAACTGCACATCCTTTCATGTGTTATCACTTACACAAACTCTGCATTATTAAGAAGGATGTTATGCTAATCAACTTAATATGAAGCATACATAGAAAATTCCCTGCCTTAGCAACAGACCAAGAATAATCACTAGTAGCTTGCAGGAAGAGTTCACACTTCCTTGGAGGCATGGACTTCCTCCCAGCTCTGCTACTGCTTTCAGTTTTACTGTCCTTTCTCTTTATGTTCTAATATAGCTGTAATTCCCCATGTAGTTCATCTCACAGCTGCTGTTTTAAGAGTCATATTCCATGCCTTGTTTGTATTGATGTGACTACTGCACTGTTTTTTCCCTATTCCTTCTCTACAGGACTCATTTGAAAATGAATTGATACCAGCTCAGTATGTTTTTCCTGATAAAACCTTTTGAAGTAAGAAGTATGTGTGTATGTAAGTAAGTAAATACATACAGTACATACATACACACTTACATATGTACATACATAAATAAAATAAAGTGTAATCAAACACATCTCCACATCAGGACTCTACTTGTTTAGAATACCTGTAGGAGGGCTATGAGACTTGCTAAAAGAAGAGTTCTCAGGTTTAAAACAGACATTACATTAAAAAATCCATTACTTGGTGTAACCCCTCCCATCTACAAAATTGCAGGTTATGACCAGGTCTAGGGTTTCCACAGGTAAGTGGTGCCTTATTGGATCAGTCCAGAAGAGGACATAAATAGGGCCCCACCATTTTGTCAGGTTCCAGGTCCAAGTTGAAGAGAGAGAAAGATTCAGGTGGCCAGGCATGCACTTGGTGTCAGGCACTCATGTGGAGGGTAAGCTACCATGCCCAGGGTGCACTCTATGCTGTGAGTTTTGGGGTGACACAGGGTTTCCCCATCTCTAGGAGGAACGCTGCAGTGAACCATGTTGTGTCATGGTGCTGCAGTTTATGCATGTCTTACATGGGGATTTTAGCTTGCTCTCCCTGCCAGAAGAGTTATAAAGGCCTTTGTCCACAGCCACCACCCAGGCCAGAGAATGAAGGTGAAACACCAAATCTTGCAACCTGGGCAGCACCTTTTGGCAGTGAAGATATGCAAAGCACTGGGCTGAGGAAGTAGGAGTGCTTTTTTACAGGTCACTGACTCCTGGGAGGATCTCCATGTGATACAAGTAATTTGGGAAGAGGAAGCTGCATTTCCCATAAAGCAATTGTTCCAGTCCAGAGCAACAAGATTTGCCATACCAATGTCATGTGCCTGTAGTTTCCACTAGTATACTATCTTGCTGAGAAAATTGATGCAGGCAATTGTTCCATGTTTGGGAACAAGAGCTAGTGTACTGAAGGTTTTTAGGAAAGAAGCCTTTTTAAGGAGGACAGGAAATTATTTCTTATTGGCAGCAATTAATAATATAATGTATAGGGAGCCCTTATTACTGCTGAAAAGTGTCAAGATTACTTCTTTGTAATCCCATCGCTATGACGTCAGGGGTTGCGCATGCGTGCACCTTTTTAGCGCTTAGCCGAAAGCCTTCCAGAAACAGCAGCAGCGGTGAGAGCATGACCTGGAATGGCTGTGGCAGTGACTGAAACTACAACAGTAAGGAGCCTGCTTCATCTTTGATCCTTGTTATGGGGACCATACACCATAAAATATAATGTATGATCCCTCTGTCGGTAACCAGTTTGATTAAACATCTCAAGGTTGCTATGGCGATGTAAAACTCTTGAGCTTTGCTCTCAAGGTTTACCCAGTCTCCCTGGCAACCTCTCGACAGTTAACAAACCGGTTACCAATAGAGGACCAACATTATCCTCTATGTTAAAATTTTCATAAATGATATTTATACCCCTGAATGATCCATATTTAGCTGTACCTGAATATTAAGTGATGTATAACACTGTATTTGGCATTGTTTTATTGTTATGGGCATCATTCTGTTCCCATTTCTCTTCTAGGAACCTGTGATCTGGAGTTTTAACTATAGCATGTCTGTGTATGGAACTCTAAACATGGTTATGACAGGTGGATGGTTCATGCTTAACATTCTGTACACAAACTGTGACAGTAAAAACTCCAGATTACTTGTTTCATGAATAGAGTGGTGCAGAATGTTGTCCATAAAAAGAACACAACTGAAAACACAGTTTTTCACATCAGTGTTTATAACAGGCAGTGCTAAATATTGATCATTTGGAGGTCTGAATTTCATTTCTGTAAATAAGATGCACAAAATAGGTGATATGACATCTTTTATTGGACCAACAGAGATTTATTGGAAATCCTTTAGCTTTCAAACCTATAGACTTCTTCTTCAGAATGAAAATGGCAAGTTTCTTAATAAGAGTTCACTTTCAAATACGCAGAGCAATGTTAGACAAAATATATATAGTTTACACATGAATGTGACAGATTAGAGAAGTAATTAGATGGGAAACACAACCAGAGATAAGAAAACCTCCTTGAAAATCTAGTAGTGTGTTGGTCAATGTCACAGAAAGAATGCTATGTAAATATACAAGGTCTATAAATTATCTAATGTCTCACTAAAGAGAAAATGGAGACTGTGTGTATGCGTGCATGCATGTGTGTGTTCCTGTGAGCATGTGTGTGCTGCACACGCACACACACGCAGAGTCTCCACTTTCTCTTTAGTAAAACATTTGACATTAGATAATTTATAGACCTTGTACATCTACGTAACATTCCTTCTGTGACATTGACCTACACACAACTAGATTTTCAAGATTTTATCTCTAGTTGTGTTCCCCATCTAATTACTTCTCTAATCTGTCCCATTCATGTGTTATATATATATTTCTAACATCCCTCTGGGTATTTGAAAGTGAACTCTTCTTAAGAAACCTGCCATTTTCATTCTGAAGAAGAACTCTGTAGATTGGAAAGCTTAAGGATTTTCTGTAAATCTCTGTTGGTCCAATAAAAGGCATACAATCTCCTATTTTGCATATCTTGTTGTACAAGGCTAATGTGGCAACAGACTTTTTTTTGACATTTCTGTAAATAGGAACATTACTAAGAGCTGCTAATTAGCCGTAATGTCCTGCCCCCTTTAACTGTAAGCTTTAAAGTAAGAATTTACAAGTATAATTGTGCTACATCTTTAGAGGAAGTGTAAAATGACATGTGCTTCAGATGCTCCACTCTATGTTGTAACAGCTTGCTGGCTGCTGCGTCCACAATCTACTATGCATAGACTTTCTCTACAGAACGTTCCTTCATGGTAAATACAGAGGCAACATTTCTGAATCAACTTCTGACCATACCTCTCAACCTTTTGTCCCCCAAATGTGGAACATTGCCTCTCAAAATGTGGAACAAATGAGCAAAATGTGGAACACTTAATCAAATCTTTACCTAGGAAGCTCAGAACACTGTTAAATGTTTGTATTTATGTTCAGAATGTCTGTTATTACTTGAATAATATCATTTTTGCATCATTTACTATAGATTTTTGCTTTAAAATGTTAATACTGAATGTGGGACAAGTCCTCACAATGTGGAACAGGGAGCTTTTCTAAAGCAAAATGAGGAACGTTCCTCATAATGTGGTACAGTTGAGAGGTATGCTTCTGACATCCATGTACAGTGCTGGCCTCCAATGAAGAAGTGAACTTTTGTGTGACTGGTTTGCAAAGTCACCCCCAGTGGAGGTGAGCACAGATAATTTGGTATATCTGCAGTGCCTTGTGATTCCACAGAGGTATGGAGGGTCTACCAAATTCTCTAGTCCATTCCCATCTTCTGCCTTTACCAATTAGTACCTCTAGCAATCCTGACTAGCCCCTTCACTATTTGGGGAGATTTCCCTGAAGGCAAGGGTTATGATTATACTATACACTTGCCCCCTACCTCCTTCCCTTACCCCAGGTCAGTCCTAACAAATTAGATGAAAGTCTAACTCTGAATGCATAACTGCTAAAACAGCTTTGAACAAACACACTAATTAATTAATTAATAGCAATAATCCAGTTAATCAAATAAATATAAAATTAACTAAATTAATTAATTGATCAAACAGTAAGTTCATCATAAAAAATACATAAATCAAACAACAAATCAAGCATCAAAAATTAAAAAAATAAATTTAAAACATATAAATAAGTCATTCAATAAATAAATCAATAATATTTACATGAATTAAATCAATGTAAATCAATGAATATTCAATAAATGGAAAACTACATCAATCAATAAATCGATAAATTAAATAATAAGTAAATACTATATGTAAATCAATATAGCAGAGACCTAAGAAAAGTTTTGTCACACCCTAGTCTCAGTACAGCACCAATGAGTGTCAGTATGTCACTATATGGAGAATGCAGAAACTAGAAAGAGTGGGCTCGACAAATGTTTACACTGTTCTGTACCTTTGAAGAACCAGAGGAACTATTTATTGAAACATTTTTTTTAAGTTCGCCATTAAATTTAAATGAAGACCCCAGAAGGATGGCCTGAAAAAGGCAATCCCATTCAGTATATTTCATGGATTTAAAAGGAATACAGATTTTGGTGAGGTGAATACTAAGCATCCCCTCTACCACTGTGCTCCAGTAATGATGTTGATCTTACTGATCCTCGTGGGAAAGTCCCTCCTTAGGGACTGGATGGGTCATTAACTGGTATTAAAGAGAGTTATTGACACAATCAGGAAGAGGGGCAGAGGTACCTAGCGTAGATGATCATTAGCAAAGAGGGTTAAACACAACAGTCAGGAGGGGGATTGGAGGAGTTGTCTTTGAAGATAGGGACATGCTACCACAGGGGTTAAATTGAAAGTGCCAAGTTATATATTTATTCTAGCCAGGTGGGTGCACTAAGCTAGACAGCATGTACAAAGCAAACAAGAGACATAAAATGCTGCCCCAAAAGTACAGTTACAATGCAGTTTACAAAGCAACAAATAGTACCTGTGAACGGAACATAGCACAACACAGAAAAAAGTCCGAGTGAACAGAGTTACATTTAGCTTAAAGGAGAAGACCACCCAAAACTTGAAAAAATATGTGTTGTGCAGAGTGTTTTAATTTGTATGTGAAGTTCTAGTGTTTTCTTCCCTCTGACTGGTATTAGGAGTTTTTCCTAAATTAGCCTGCTAGCTTTAGGGTGGTTTTACGACCCCTGGAGATCTCCATATCAAATAGCTTAATTGTATTTCTTTGTCCTACAATGCACCTTGTTTCATGTGATGGTGATGTAGCAGAGCCCATAAATCCAGCAGAAAGCATTGCATTACAATCAGTTCACAACAATAGAGATGGCTATATTTTAAAATCTGTAGAATTCAGCTTGGTGACCACCCTCATTGTAAATGTCTTACTGTCCTAAAAAACTTTGCTGCTGGTAATTTTTGTGCAGCTTGTAAAGCTTCCAAGATATTTAGTTTGTTTGGCATGTGTGTGCTGAATGTTGGGTCTCTCTTACATCACTGTCACATGAGACAAGATGCACTGTGGGAGCAAGAAATACAATAAAGTTGTCAAGGATGAAGATCCCCAGGGGTCTTAAAACTAGCATAAAGCTAGCAGGCTAATTTAGGAAAAAATCCTAATACCAGTCAGAGGGAAGGAAACACTAGAACTTCACATACAAATTAAAACACTCTGCACAACATATAATTTTTTCAAGTTTTGGGTGGACTTCTCCTTTAAAGGAAATGTCTAAGATTTTGGTAATGGCATTTTAAATACAGGAGCTCATTACCGTCTTCTGGGGATAGCCATTTGAGCACAGAAAGGAATGTTTTCCTTAAGTCAGCTATGGGAGGGGAAGTGATCAAAAATTGTGCTGAACAGATGGCCAGGCAACCCCTTTAGTTCCTGACCTGCCAGCCCCACCCCCATGCTCAGGTAGTTTGTGATGTCTAACCAGGCAGAACAGAGGAGTGTGCCACATAGAAGTCAGAGGAGGAAATTTGTGAAACAGTTTTATGTATGTTAAAGCAACCTTTGTTATAAATAAAAGTCATTGCTCAACTAATAGGGCCCTTTTTAGTTGGGCAATTACTTTCATTTCTATCAAAGGTTACTTTAGTATATACAGCATCAAACAGTTCAGAAAATGTCCTCCTTTGACTTTTATGTGGCACACCCCCTCCCTCTGCCTGGTTAGACATCACAAAACATCTGAGTAAGGGTGGTGTGGGGCCAGCTGACCAGGAAGTGGAAGAGTTCAACTGGCTATCTGCTCAGCGCAATTTTCAATCTTTTCCCTTCTGTAGTGGACTTCATGAAAAAAATTCCTTTCTGGGCTCAAATGAGTGTCGCTAACATAAGATAATGGACTAATGTATTTTAAAAGCCATTACCAAAATCTTAGACATTCTCTTTAGGGACTTAGGTGGGGATTCTTCCCTTTAGATTAGTAAGTGGGGGGATTGCCATCTCTAGGTGGAGGAACTGTCCTATATTAATCAATGGAATAAGTCAGGAACTCATACCATTTTGTAGAAAGATGGAGAACTGAATTCCTGTGAGTTCATGCCCACTTTAACCCCTGGGTCACTGACTGGGTTCTGTAGAAGAATCAGTGCTACATGGCTAATTTATCCTGTTCCCTCACAAGAGGGTTAAACAAGATTTCCACTCCCTTTTGGACAAGCACTTCCACTCTCCCCATGGCTGGTACTACCACTCTTCCCATGGCCAGCACTGCCACTTACCTGTTGCCAGCACTTCTACTTTTCATGCATCAAGTACAGCCACCCCCTACACTGCAGGACTATCAGTTCCCCCATGACCAGCACTTCCACTACCAATCCATTCAGCACTGCCACTCACCCATGGGCAACACTGAAACACTCCCATGGCCAGCACTGCCACTTCCCTGCTGCCAGCACTGCCACTCTTCCCATGGCCAGCACTGCCACTTCCCTGTTGCCAGCACTTCTGCACTTCCTACATCAAGCACAGCCACCCTTACACTGCAGGGCTATCAGTTCCCCCATGGCCAGCACTTCCACTACCAATCATATCAGCAATGCCACTCACCCGTGGGCAACACTGAAACACTCCCATGGCCAGCACTGCCACTTCCCTGCTGCCAGCACTTCTACACTTCCTGCATCAAGCACAGCCACCCTTACACTGCAGGACTATCAGTTCCCCCATGGCCAGCACTTACACTACCAACCCAGTCAGCACTGTCACTCACCTGTGGTCAGCGCTGCTAGCTCCCCTTCCCTGCAGCCAACACTTGTTCTCCATGACCAGTGCAATCACTCATCCCATGGCCAGCACTGCCAATCCTCATGTGGCCAGCACTGCTGATCCTCCCATTGCCAGCACTGCCACAGCTGCTCCTCCTGTGACCAACACTGTTGCTTCTCCCCTGGCCAGCACTAGTGTTCCTCTTGAAGAGAGCAGTACTGCTCCACCTGTGGTTAGCATTGTCACTCCTCCCACAGTTAGCACTGAAACTCCTCCAACAGCCAGCACTGCCAATCTTCCTGCAGTCAGCTCTACCCTTCCTCTTGAGACCAGCACTGCCACTTCTTGCATGACCAGTATGGCTGTTCCTGTCTTGGCCAGTGCTAATGCTCCCCCTGTGGCCAGTACTGCTGCTGCTATGGTGGCCTGCACTACCACTCCTCTTGAGACCAGAATGCTGCTCTTTTTCAGACCAGTGCTGCCACTCATCCTGTGGTCAGCCCTTCCAATCATCCTGTGCTGCCTCTACCACTCCTTCCTCAGCCAGTACTGCCACTGCTCCAGTAGACAGAACTGCAACTGGTCTCTGCAATTCCTTCCATGGCCAGCACTGCCACTCCTCCCATGGTCAGCATTCCTGCTCTTCTTGAGGCAAGCACTACTGTTCCTGTTGAGGCCACCACTGCCACTCCTCCTGTGGCCAGCACTGCCATTCCTTCCATGGCCAGCACTGCCACTACTGCTCCTTTCCTGGCCAGCTCAGCCACTTCACTTGAGACCAGCATTGCTGTTTCTCCCATGATCGGCACTGCCACACCTCCCTTTTTAGCATTGCTGCTCCTCCCATAACAGCACTGTTCCTCCTGTAGCCAGAAGTGCTGCTTTTCCTGTGAACAGCACTGCTGCCCCTCCTTCAGACAGCACTGCTGCCCCTCCTTCAGATAGCACTGCTGCTCCTCATACAAACAGCAATGCTGTTCCTCTTGTGGCCAGCATTTTTGCTCCTCCCAGGCCCTGCATTGCTGCTATTTCCAAGGCCGACACTACCATTCCTTCTATGGTCAGCACTGCCGCCGCTGCTGCTCTTCTCCTGGTCAGCCCACCCACTACACTTGAGACCAGCATTGCTACTTCTCCCATGATTGGCACTGCCACTTCCCCCTTTTTTGGCATTGCTACTTCTCACATGACCAGCACTGTTGCTCCTCCTGTGGCCAGCACTGTGGCTCCAACCATTGCCTTAACTACCGTTCCTCTTAAGTCAGCATGCTGCCTCTGTTAAGACCAACATTGCCACTCCTCCTGTGGCTAGCAATGTTGCATCTCCTGGGGCACCACTAGTACTTGTCTCATGGCCAGCACTAGCACGTCTCCTGTGGCCAGCACTACCACTGCTGTCATGGCCAGCATTGCCATTTCTCCCTTGGCCAGCACTACCACAGTTCCTGAGGCCAGCATTATCACACCTCTTGAAATCAACAGTCACTCTTCCTGTGTTCAGCACTGCTACTCCTCCTGAGGCAAGCATGTCACTCCTCTTAACACCAGCATTCCACTTCTTTTAAAACTAGCATTGCCACTTCTTCTGCAGCCAGCATTGCCACTCCTCTTGAAGCAAGAGTGTACTGCTTCGCTTGACACTAGCCATCATACACATCCCTGTCAGTTCTCCTATAATCCAGCACTGCTGCTGCTGCTCCTCCTCTTGGGGGCAGCACTATTGCTCCTCTTGAGGCCAGAAGCACCACTCTTCTTCAGACAAGCTCTACCACTCCCCTTAAGGCCAACACCACTGCACCTCCCATGCCTAGCATTGCCACTTGTCTTGTGGTCTGCACGACTGCTCCTCCCAAAGCCAGCAGTACAACTACTCTTTTGGCCAGCATTGCAACTGCCATTCCTCACAAAGCCAGCAGTGCTGTGTCTCCCCATGATCAACACTACTGCTCCTCATGAGGCCAGCACTGCTGTTCCTCCCATGGCCACCTGCTACAGCTGCCCCTTCCATGGCCACCACTGCCACAGCTGCTCTATCCATGGCCAAATCTGCTGCTCCTCCCATGACCAGCACTACCACTTGTCCCATGGCCTACACAAATGCACCTCCCATGACCAGCACTGCCACTTGTCCCACGACCAACACAAATATTCCTCCCAAGCCATCAATGCTACTTGTCCAATGGCCTGCACAAATGTTCCTCCCAAGGCCAGCAGTGCCAATCCTTTCATGACCAGAATTTCCACTGTCTCTCCTCCTATACCCGGCATTGCTGCCTGTCCCATGGTCAGCATTATTGCCACTCTTAAGGCTAACACTGATGCTCTTTGCATGGCCTGCACTACCACTACACTTGGCCATACTGCTACTGTTCTTCTCTCACGGCCACACAGCTACTCTTCCCATGGCCAGCACAGCTGCTCAACCCATAGACAGCACTGCTACTCCTCCCATAGCTAGCATTGCCAATGTTGCTACTACCATGGCCAAAACTGCTGCCACTTCCACAGCCAGCACTGCTACTCCTTCAATGGCCAGCACTGCTACTCCTCCCATGGCCAGCACTGCCACTGCTTCTCCTACCATGATGTTCTTTTCATGGCCTGCACTACCACTACACTTGGCCATACTGCTACTGTTCTTCTCTCACGGCCACACAGCTACTCTTCCCATGGCCAGCACAGCTGCTCAACCCATAGCCAGCACTGCTACTCCTCCCATAGCTAGCATTGCCAATGTTGCTGCTACCATGGCCAAAACTGCTGCCACTTCCACAGCCAGCACTGCTACTCCTTCAATGGCCAGCACTGCTATTCCTCCCATGGCCAGCACTGCCACTGCTTCTCCTACCATGATGCTCTTTGCATGGCCTGCACTACCACTACACTTGGCCATACTGCTACTGTTCTTCTCTCACGGCCACACAGCTACTCTTCCCATGGCCAGCACAGCTGCTCAACCCATAGCCAGCACTGCTACTCCTCCCATAGCTAGCACTGCCAATTTTGCTACTACCATGGCCAAAACTGCTGCCACTTCCACAGCCAGCACTGCTACTCCTTCAATGGCCAGCACTGCTACTCCTCCCATGGCCAGCACTACCACTGCTTCTCCTACCATGGCCAAAACTGCTGCCACTCCCACAGCCAGCACTGGCATTCCTCCCATGGCCAGTACTGTCTCTCCTCCAATGGCCAGAACTGTCTCTCTTCCCACAGCCAGCACTGCTACTCCTCCCATGGGCAGCATAAATGCTCCACCCAAGACCAGAAGCCTTCACTGAACAGCATTTCCACAGCCACTCCTCCCACAGTCAGCAATGCTGCTTCTCACATGGTCAACACTACCTCCGCTCTTGAGGACAGCTCTGCCACTCCTTTCATGGCCAGTACTGGCACGCCTCTCTTGGCCATACTGTGGCTCCTCTCATGGCCACACTACCACACTTTCCATTGCTAGTGCTGCCACTCTTGTAACAGCAAGCACTACTGTTCCTTCCATAGCCAACTCTACTGCTCCTTTTCAGTCCAGCACTTCATCTCCTCTTGAGGCCAGCACTGCTGTACATCTTTAGGTCAACACTACTGCTCATCTTGAGGCCAGCACTGCTGCACCTCTTTAAGCCAGCACTACAGCTCCTCTTGAGGACAGCACTACTGCCCCTCTTTAAGCCAGCACTACAACTCCTCTTGAGGACAGCACTACTGTTCCTCTTGAAGCTAGCATTACTGCTCCTAATGAGGACCAGCTCTATGCTCCTATTGAGACCACCAATACTGCTCCTCTTGAGGCCAGCAGAGTTGCTCTTCTTGAAGCCAGCATTGCTGCTCCTCTTGAGGCCAGCACTGCTGTACTATTGTGGCCAGCTTTGTTGATCCTCTTGAGGCAAGCAATGCTGCTCTTTTTGAGGCCAGAGCTGTTTCTCTTTTTGAGGCCAATACTGCTGCTCCTTTTGAGAAAAGCAGTGCTCCTTTTGAGGTAAGCACTGCTGCTTCTATTTAAACCAGCACTGCTGCGCCCATGGAGGCCAGCACTACTGCTCCTCATGAGGCTGGCACCGTTTGTCCTCTTGAGGCTAGCACTTCTTCTCCTTTTGAGGTAAGCACTGCTGTTCCTATTCAAAACAGCACTGATGCCCCTTTTGAGACCAGCACTGCTGCACCTATTTAGGCCAGCACTGCTGCTTGTCATGAGCAGCAGTGCTGCTCCTCTTGATATCAGCAGTACTGCTCCTCATGAGGCCAGCACTTCTTCTCCTTCCATGGCTAGCACTACAGCTCCTCCAAGAGTCAGCACTACTGTTCCTTTTGAGGCCAGCACTGCTACTTCTCTGGAGGTCAGCACCACTGCTTCTCTTCAGTCCAGAACTGTTGCTCCTCCTAAGGCTAGCATTGCTGCTCCTCTTGAGATCAGCACTATGGCTCCCCTTGAGGCCAGCACTGCTGCTCTTTCAGTGGCCATCACTGTCACTCCTCCTGTGGCCAACACTGCCACATCTCTTGAGGTTAGCACTGCCTCTCCTTTGGTGTCCAGCACTATTGATTCTTCTGCTTCTCTTGAGGCCAATACTGCCACTCCTCCTGGGGCAAGTACTGCTGCTTCTCCTTTAGCCTTCACTAACTCTCATACTGTGGTCTTCATGTCACTCCTTTTGAGACCAGTACTGCTTCTGTTGTCAGCACTGCCAATTTTATTGTGGTCAGCACTGCTGCTCCTTCCATGGCCAGTACTGCTTTTCTTCCTGTTGCCAACAGTGCTAATGCTGCCTCTCCCAATACCAACATTGATTCTCATCCCAGGACCAGCACTACTGCTCCTCTGAGGCCAACACTACCACACCTCTTTAGGCCAGCTCTTCTGCTCCTCTTGGGGCCAGCACAGCTGCCTCTTCATAGATCAGCACTACCACTTTTCCCATGGCCAGCATTGCTACTGCCACTTTTCCCATAGCCAGCGCTGCTGCTGCTCTGCCTGTGGCCAGCAATTTTGCTCCTTTTGATGCATTTTTCTTTCACTGGCAAATGATACTGCAAACAGTTGGAATGGGGCAAGAATCACCATGAAAATGCCCCAGTATTATTCTCAATCACATGGCAGCTCTTTCAGATCTATTTACATATTGCTGTGTCTTCTTTGATAAAAGCAGGAGTGCAAAAGGTGGCCACTTAGCTGCAAAGTTAGGCCATTTTCTCAGGTGAGGGAGACCCCGGACCACCAGGGACTATTGAAGGGGGGAAGTGGGAGGTGGAAACTGCTGGACCACCAGGAAGTGGGAGGGAGAGACCATTGGACCACCAGAGAGTGCCACTCTGATTGTTTAGGGTATGGAGAATCATTGGACCACCAATTCATTATAGCTTTTGGGAAGGAGGGTGACTAAACATCTGGTGGAATTTACCTTACCTTGGTAGGCTGTTTTTGCAGCCACATGCTGAGATGTTAGCAGACAAAAAAAAACCTTTTTCACTTACTAACATATGGAACTCTGATCTACTTTAAACCACAGTCACAAGCCCCGCCCCCCCCCCAACCTTAGTGCACCATGGTTTTCAGTGTAGCAGTTTGGAGTGGTGGGGGTTGAATCACAATGGAACTGCAAATAAGACTTGAATCCACATTTTCTTATAATATTTTATTTTTGCAGACTCCATTTTCATAACCTCTAGTAATGTTCAGAATGATACCTGGTTTATGTCACATAGGACTGCTCATTTTGCATTGCACCCAAACATAGAAACATAGAAGTTGATGGCAGAAAAGGACCACAAGGCCCAGCCAGTCTGCCTATTTTACCAATTTGCTCCCACTGCCTCTACTAGGCCAGCTGTCTCAGCTATGCCCCTCCCATACGTGTGATTCCCTTGTGCCTGTTCATGCACTTTTGAATCCCTCCACTGTACGTGCTCCCACCACCTCAGGAGGCAGGGCATTCCATTCATCCACAACCCTCTCAGAAAAAATAACTTTCTCATGTTACCCCTTATGTGACCCCGGCCAATTTTATGTCATGCCTCTATTTCTATTGTACTTTTTATACTGGAAGATGTTATACCTTTCCACCTTATTTATGCCCTTAAGATATTTGAAAGTCTCATTCATGTCCCCCCTCCCATCTCTGTTCCAGTGTATACATATTGAGGTCCCTATGTCTATCCCCATATGCCTTGCCATGCAGACCCTACACCATCTTAGTTGCCCTCTTTTCGCACTGTTTCCACCCTGTCAGTATTCTTACACAGATGCAGCCTCCAGAACTGCACACAGTACTCTAGGTGCAGCCTAACCAGCATCTTGTACAGTGGGATCACCACCTAAGACTTATAATTCCCCTCCCTATATACCCTAACATACCACTAACCCTCTCAACTGCTTTTGCGGTCTGTTTGGTGGATTTCAGGTCAACTGATATAATGACCCCCAAATCCCTCTCCTCCCTGGTGACCATCAACAACTCACCCCCCAACATGTAGCTCCCCCAGGGTTTCTGTTCCGCACATGCATGATTTTGCACTTCTTTGCATTAGACCATGTAGCTCCACTCAGGGTTTCTGTTCCCCATGTGCATGATCTTGCACTTCTTCACATTAAACTTTAACTGCCATACCTCAGACCATTTCTCCAGCTTATCCAGGTCTCTTTTTATTCTCTCTCTTTCTATGCCCCCTAAATTATCTTCTCTGTTGCAGATCTTGGTGTCATCTACAAACAGGCATACTTTTCCCTCTAGCCCTTCTGCTATGTCTGCTATGAAGACATTGAAGAGGCCCGGTCCAAGGACTGACCCCTATGGCACATCACTGGTGACTCCCATTTCTTCCAACTGTGTGCCATTTACCACCACCCCCTGTCTTCTGTCCACTAACCAATTTCTGACCCAGTTCACCACCCAGTGTCCCACCCCTAGACTTCTCAGCTTGTTTACTAGCCTTCTGTGTGGGACTGTCGAAGGCCTTACTGAAATCAAGGTAGGCAATATCCACTGCCCCTCCCTGATCCACCACCTTGGTCACCCAGTCAAAGGAAAATCTATCAGATTTGTTTGACAGGACCTTCCCACCATGAACCCATGCTGTCTTGGATCCTGCATTCCAATGGATACCAAGTGATCCACTATACATTCCTTAAGCAGTGTCTCCATGATTTTCCCCACTATTGAGGTGAGACTCGCTGGCCTGTAGTTCCCTGTGTCCTCCTTGCTACCACTCTTGTGAAGAGGGACCACATTTGCCCATCTTCAGTCCTGCGGGACCACCCCTGGGTTCAGTGACTTGGATGTACTCCATCTGGCCCCATTGCTTTGTCCCACTTTAGTTTTTTAAGTTCCTCTACAACCCTCTGTCCTGTGAATGTTGTGAAGCTCAAGTCTTCTCCCTCTGCACATCTGTTTTCCAGTTGTGGTCCCTGCCCTACTCCTTCTCTAGTAAAGACTGAGCAGATGTACCTGTTAAGAATTTTGGCCTTCTCTAGGTCCCCTTCTACCCTCCCTTTATTGTCCTCTTTGAGTCTGACTATACCTCCTCCGGACTTCCTCCTCTCACTGATATACCTAAAGAATGTCTTGTTCCCTTTCCTCCCTGATTGTGCTAGGCTTTCTTCTGTCTGTGCTTTAGCACTTCTCACCACCACCCCTGCCTCTCTCTGTCATTTTTTGTACTCTTCTCTGTCCCCATCCTCTTGTATCCCCTTGAATTTTTGAGAGGCTACCCTCTTGGCTCTGATTTTATCTGCCACCATCTTAGAAAGCCAGATGGCTTTTTCCTTCTCTTGCCCTTGTTCTTCACTCTCACACATTGATTGGTTACCCTGACAATGGACTTCTTAATGTGTGCCCATTGCCCCTACATGCCCACTCCTGTCCTCCCCTTAGCCAACTGCTCTTTAACCCTCCTTCCCATTTCTACAAAGTCAGCTCCTTTAAAATCTAGGATTTTAGCTTTTTTATGTGTGGCCTAAATTCCTGTGTCCAACTTGAACCAAACCATGTGATGGTCACTGGACCACAGACCCCATCTACCTGGAGCTCCGTGATACTGTCTACATTGGTGAGCACTAGATCCAGGATATTCCTGTCCCTGGGGGGTTCCTGTACCAATTGTCTTAGGCCTGTTCCCTGCAGGGATTCCATGGTGTCCCTGGGTCCTGATCGAGGCCCCTGTTGGAATAGACCAGTCTGCATCAGGCATATTGAAATCACCCATAAGCAGAACCTCCCCCTTATCTGTCATGTTGTATATTGACTCCAGCATTAACTTGTCCACCCCTCCCCTTGAGCTAGTGGCCTGTAGATCACTCCTGTTCTAACAAACATTCCATTACCCAGCTCAAGGGTGACCCTCAACTCCTGTCTCCTCATTTTTGGCCTGGATTTCTGTCATCTTGATTGTCTCTTTGATGTAAAGTGCCACCCTTCCCCCCCCTTCCTCCCCTTCCTATCTCTCTTGTACAAGGCATATCCTAGTGTAGTTGTGTCCCATGAGTGGTTATTAGTGTACCACATCTCTGTTATGGCTGCTATGTCTATGTCAGCCTCCCCCATTAAAGCCACTAGATCAGGGAGTTTGTTTCCCAGACTTTGGGCATTCGCATGCATTACATTTTGATCCTGGTCCCTCTGCCATTATTTTTGTTCTTGTCCCATTGATCCTGACCTGCACCTATTACTACTCCCTCCCTCTGTTTCTCATTGTACCCCTTACCCTGTCCCTGTTTTCTACCCATATTTGCTAAACTTTTGTCCTCCCTTTTCTCAGTGCCGACATTGCCAACCTGAGGGGCTAGACTGTATTGTTTCCATTCCCTCTGATAGCCCCCCCCCAGGTTGTTTAAATGCCCTGCAAGGTAGCACCCAAAGTTTTCATTGAGGACTGCCATCTCCTGCCAGGACAGATGCAGACTGTCCCTATATAGCCGTGCATCTGCCCAGGTGGATCCCCAGTCCCCAGTGTAGCACCATCCTTTCAACCATTCGTTGAGCTGGCTGATGCAGTGATTCTTTGCATCCTCCTTCTCCCTGACTGGTAGGACCTCAGAGAAAATCATCAATTTCATGACCCCCTCAAGCTAACTACCCAGGACCCTGAAGTCATCCTGTGCTGTCTCTACATTAACCCCTTCCTTGTCTGAGTCATTAGTCCTGAGGTGGACAACAACATGCACTTCCCTTCTCCTTGCAACTGCCTTGGCGATCTTGTGGATTCATGTTGTGTCCCTCTGAGCAGTGGCAAACCCAGTCAAACACCCTACACACATAGAATTGTTTTGAAAACCATTTTCAGAACCAATTTAGTCATACCTGTTCAGTGCATCCACATAATGCTGTAACACATCCTGATAACAGCTTAGTGTATCAGCACTGCTGGTGGTGTTAGACCTGTTCTTCTCCCTGTATCCTGTTCCTACTGAATTCCAACACTTAGACCCTTGATTGGGCATCCATGCCACAGGAAGAACTCTTTTAGTTAACATTCCCATGTTAAACTGCTCTTGTTACTAGTTCCCTAATAAATCTCAACAATGTTTTTTTGAAAACTGTTCTACTATGGCAGCAGTGTCATGGTTAACTATTACACAGTTAGCAAAGTAATGTTAAAAGGGGTTAGCATAGTTAAACCAGTTAAGGCAGTACAATGTGGACAGAGCCATAGATGGTGCCACTATTCTGGATTAAATCAGCTACATTCATGTGAGAGACACCAGTTACACACTCATAGTATTTTTATGTTTGCTTGCACGCATGTACAAGAAACATAGTGCCATCATCCGAGTTTTCGGAGGTGTGGCAGCCCTCTTCCAATTCAGTCAGGGTGTTTGCAGACACAGCCGCAGTTCTCCAATGCCTGCTGGAGCTGTCTATGACAGCAGTCCAGCAGTGCAAAAATGCAGTGGCGTACAGTTGAAAGGAGGAGCTACACTTCAGTGAGCAGCGATAAGATATCACCTGCTCATGCGCGCTCCCCTACACACACACACACACACACACACATACGCACGCATATTGCATGCTCGCCCCCCCCCTACACACACACTGTATAGCCAATGGGGTGCCCAATCCCCGATCGGCGTGCTGCCTTCCCCAAAGCATTCACATGACACGCTGGGTGCCCACTAGCGTGGCTATACATGTAGCTGAAGGGGCCCAATCCCCCATCGGCCCACTGTCTCCCCCAGAGTACAGGGTGCCACGCTGGGAGCCCACCCAGTGTGGCAACAGATGCTGTCACTGACAGGGTGCCCAATCCCCTGTCGGCTCACGCCCAAACAGCCTTCCTTGTGCCACGCTGGGGCCACCCCAGTGTGGCAACGAGATCTTCATCGCTGACAGGGGTGCCCAATCCCCGTCGGCTCCACGCCCCCAAAAGCCGTCTTTTGTGCCACGCCAGAGCCCACCCCAGCGTGGCAAACGTCCTGCATCATCTGTCCTTTGTTTTAAAACAACCTGAAATTGGAAAATGGTCCTCGGTGTCTCTGCTCCACCCGCTACCACCCACTGTGTAATTCTACCTCCCACACCCTCACCCCCATACTTACCTCCAGACTCTGGTGCGATGATCTTCGGTGGACCGGGAACATGTCTGCACTCTTCAAAGCTGACCGTGAACTGAGGAAATGCCAGTAAGCTGTATAATGGGATAGATAGGGTTTTTTCAACTTTGCTGCATATCTCAGGCATTTTTTGGAATTTTTGCACCAAATTTTCAACATGGGGTTTTTGGGACCCCTTCTCTTGAATGCTTTCACTGTCATGGCATTAATCGGGCCCGAAGGGTGATTTCGCAGTCACTACACAAAATCACCTTTTGGGACCAAGTAGTGAAATGCCACTGGCACTGTTCATAAGGTGGGCTCTCAAAAAGCCTATGTTGAAAATTTGGTGGAAAAATTCCTAAAAATGACTGTTTTATGAGCATGCGGTGAGCAGTTCCTACGCACACTTGTAAGTTCGCGAATTTTCAATATTTTCACTCCAGATTTTCAACATTGCCATTTTACCACACCCCTTATGAGCAGTACAACTGTCATTTTTCACATCTTCCCCAAAACGTGTTTCTGCCCATATAACGCACAATGGTGCAGTCGGTGTGCAAAATCAATGTATGGGACACAGTAAGAAAATCACAGTGACACTATTCATGAGCAGAGGTCTTAAAATGGCTATGTTGAAAATTTGGTGAAAAAATTCTTAAAAATGACTGTTTTACGAGCGCATGTGCAGTTCCTACACATGCTCGTAAGTTTGCGAATTTTCAATATTTTCACTCCAGATTTTCAACATTGCCATTTTATTATACTTCCTTATGAGCAGCACAGCTGTCATTTGTCACATCTTGCCCAAAACGTGTTTCCGCCCATGTAGCGCACAATGGCGCAGTCGGTGTGTGAAATCAATGTATGGGACACATTAAGAAAATCACAGTGACACTGTTCATGAGCAGAGGTCTTAAAATGGCTATGTTGGAAAATTTGTGACAAAAGTCCAAAAAATGACTGTGTTACGAGTGAGCATTGCGCAGTTTCCACTCACCCTCGTAAGTTCATGACTTTGTAATATTTTCAGTCCAGATTTTCATCAGTGGCATTTTCCACACTTCCTTAAGAACAGTACCACCGTCATTTTTCACAACATGGCCAAAATGTGTTTTCACACTTTCAGCGCAGAGATGCGTGGTCGCTGTGGGAAATCATTGTTCGGGACAGATAAAGAAAATCACAGTGACACTGTTCATGATTGGAGGTCCCAAAATGCCTGTGTTGACAATCTGCTGTAAAAAATCCCCAAACTAATTACATCACAGGTGTGCGTTGCACAGTTTCTATGCACGCTCGTGACTTCACCAGTTTTTTTAATATTTTTACTGCAGATTTGCAACATTGCCATTTTTTACGCCTCCCCATGAACAGTACAGCTGTCATTTTTCACATCCTGTTCGGAATGTGTTTTTGCACCTGTGGTGCTAAATGCCGTAGTCGCTGTGCATAAGCAGCTTTCGGCTAACAAACTGATATTGCCATTGTTCATGAGGTGGGGGTCACAAAAAACATGTTGAAAATTTGGAGTGAAAATACCAATGAATGCCTGAGCTGTTAGGGTTTCCAACCATAACGCCCCACCCTGTAGAGAATGACAGGCATCAGGGGTGTGACTTGGGATTCTTGCCTGTAATGCTCATACCATTCCACACCCTGCAGCCAGTGAGAGGCATTGAGGTATGCCTTGGACTCTTCGGCCCCAAAGTTCACCCCATTCTCCTATACCGCACCCATCTCACCGTATTTCCTGATGGAATGGGGTGCGCATAAGAGCCAAAGACCCCAAGGCACACCGTGACACTTGTCAGTGTCTGCAGGGTGGGTGTGGTGAAATGCGCGGCCAATTATGCCTGACGACCCAAAAAGCACAGCCCAATGTCTGTCACTTCTGCAGGGTGGTGGTGGGGTTGGCTTCAGTTCAATACTTCACTGCCATTCCTATTATGCAGCTCTGTAACTTCTACACTACCACTGCCAATGCCAGCAAGCAAACATTCGGCATTGACAAATGCTTGTTTTGCAGATGTTTTAGGGTGATTGTGTCTGCCTTTTTGGAAAATACGGTAATTTTTGTATCTTTTTCTTATGTATCAAAATGTGTCAGTATTCAACACCTCACAATTATGAGATGAAATAAAAAAAACTGGTACTAGTTTGCTACCTGTGTCTAAGCTTTGGAAAAATTTGCCAGTTCATATTAGACAATCAGTCAATGCACATGTTTTCAAAGTAAAAATCTTGGAAAAGTATTTATATTGTAACTGGCAATTATTATAGTGGCACATTAGTGTCACTATGGTTAGGGATGAGGAGGGGTTTCTATGTTAAACCTCAAACTTTGCACTTTCATACCTTCACAGCTGTTCAACTGATTTGTATAAAATGTTGCATGTGTGGTCTTGTGGGGTAGATCTCTTGATGTTCAAAATTTTGTTCCAGTCAGATGTTTGAATTCTGAGATGTGGATAATGAACAAAGTGAAAGTATCAAGTTGTTTTTGGTTTTTTTTTGCCATCGCCTAGTGCCCAGATGGTTCGGGATTTTGGTCTGAAATCTTCAGGGTGCAGAGTGCTTGGGCCACAGTGGTGCCTTTTGCTGGTTTGGTGAAAAAATATTAATCTGTTCTAAAGTTATTACATTTTAAAATTTCAGTTCTGAGCGTGCTCGTTTGGCCTTTTGGATAGCTGCTTGGAATTAAAAAAGAATTTAGTCCATACACAAAAGGATCTTTTTTCATATGGGGGTAATCCTTTTTGTAGGTGAAAAAATCCTTTCTCATATGGCCTCCTTCTTGTTTCTGTTTTATGAAAATTTCATGACCCACAAAAATGTCATCCTGCACACACCATGACATGTATCTTGCTAATTGGGACCCCTTTAGGTGGATTCTGCACTTAGTTCTTGGGAAAATATCCCTAAGTGTGTTTTTGTTTCCATTTTAAAAGCTTTATTCCTGACTCTATTTTCTTTTTTTGCATGGACATACAAATAAGGAATTCACCATATGAATAAGGATCCCTTCCTATGAGAAAAGAATTTTGACTGAGTTTTTTTCCTTATTCTTTTTCGGTATTAAGGTATCCTTTTTTGTATGAATGAAAAAACGATATGGAAAAGGATCTCTTCATATGAAAAAAGAACCAGAAAAAATCTAAGTCCAATTTCTTTTCTCGTAGAAGGGATTCTTTTTCATATATGTTTACAATCATATGAAACACGATGCTCTCATATAAAAAAATATTTAAGACTTAGTTTTTTTCCAATTCTTTTCTTATGATGGGATTCTTTTTTATATGGGTTTTTTGTTCATATGGAAAAGAGTGCTGTCATATGAAAAAAGATTTCGGACTTAGTCTTTTTTCCAATTCTTTTTGCATAAAGGGATACTTCTTTGTATGGGGTTTTCATTCATATGAAAAAAAAATTTGGACTTAGGTTTTTTTTTGCCAATTCTTTTTTCGTATGAGGGAATCCTTTTTTGTATGGGTCTTTTGCTCGATATGAAAAAGGATCCCTTTATACGAAAAAAGATTTTGGACTCAGTTTTTTTACTACATTTCAACTTCAGCAAGCCATAACTCCCTCAGTATTTGGAGTTAAGGGACAATATACCCCCAAAAAATTTAGGGAGCATGTAAAAAAACACAAAATGTAAAATATGAAAATTCCCATAGGAGAACATTGGAAGTTGAACAAGCCATACAGTCAAGAAAATAAATAGTTTTTTTGCAGAAATTGAGGTGTAGGGCCCAGAGGGCTCTGGGCTCCTACACCAAAATGGATATATGCATCTATGCAGGGATGGAAGTGCTGGACCCAGAGGCCACTGTGCTTCTACAGGCAAATGGATATGTTCACATAGGTCCTGAAGGGACCAGCATGAATGAAGATATGATTATATTGTAATGAAATTCACTGAAAAAAAACTTTGTTAATGAACCAGTTAGGGTTAATGAAAAAAGCAGGGAAATGTGGTGTTAGGGTTCCCAACCCTAACACCCCACCCCCATCCTGCCAGCAACAACAGGAAAAACATTATGGTTCCACCTCTCCTGAGTCTTTGCAAATCAGACATGGGGTGTACCTTGGGGTTGTTAACCCTATCACTCACCCCATTCTCATATACCCTACACAGCTCAGCTTATTTACTGATGGAATGGGGTGAACATTAGGGATGACAACCCCACGGTGCACCCCCACACCTGTTTTGTGATGACTCGGGAGATGCAAAACCATAATGTTTTTTTCTGTTGCTGCCTGTAGGGTGGGAGTAGGGTGTTAGGGTTGGAAATCCCAATACCACATTTCTCTACTTTTGTCACTTTAACTCTAACTGGTGCATTAACAATGTTTTTAGCAATTAATATGTTATATACGGTATGTATATTTAAACAATAATACATGACAGGGTGTGGCATATCATGAGATGTCATCATGACTTGGGTGCATTGTTAGTTACAAGGCCATAGACCGAGTGACTCATACACCCGAGAAGTAACAATATCCCATTATGTGACACACCTTGAAGTATATTATTGCTATTATACAGTGAAAAATAGAACCTGAAACAGCCACAATTTTCAATTCAGTAGAATTTGTTTGAGAAAAATTAGTCCTAACTTTAACTTTAAGTTAGCAGGTTAAAAAACTTAAGTTACCAGTTAAATAGTTATGTTTCTGTAATTAGCCTCTCTTCTGCCAAGTTCAAGGCAGGTTATGGGTGTGCACTTGAAGGGTATGCCTGACCCTGAGAGTTGCTCTCTAGTATGCCTCACCTAGGAGAGAGGGTGTCTGGAGTTTGTGCTCTATGCTTCTCAACTCAGCCAGAAACAGGAAGCCAAGGCATGAATTTTCATGGCCCTGCCCTTAACCGTTTGCACTGTAAAATTAGAAGGCTAGATGACAGCTCAGGTCCTTCACCCTTTACAGAATATCCACATCCAGAGAGGTCTGCAGTGCCCAGTATTACAGCACTTGAATACAAAAGAGCAGAGGAGAGGAAGCCCTGGCTGTCCTTGCCCACTCCTGGGTTGGGAAGGGCCCTCCGGAGACCATCACAGGAAGGAGACCTAAGGAGTCCTACCTAAAGGGAAGAACCACCTAAACCCAAACAGCACCTTGGAGCAGTGGTGGGCCTTATTTTATAGAAAGTCATCAGGATCCTTGTGAATCAATTCCCACAGAGAACTACACAAGGGAGAAGCAATGTGTAAGTTAACCTTTGTGGAAGTCCTCCAGGAGAAAAGGTATCTCAAAGTGTAATACATTCAACTCTAGGAATTGTAATGCTAAACATTAATGGTTCATCAGGATAAGGGGCCTGGCAAGAACAGAGGTCAGTTAAATAAGACCAGACAAGAGACTGTCTGCTTTGGGCCAACAGGACCATCAGTGTGATGTTGGAAAGGAGACACACAGAATATTTAGGAGTATACTATATTCTGGTTGCTGATTCATAATTTGCCACTTGCTGGCACATAGATATGTGCAAGCATAGCTGCCCCAAGGCTAATGTCTTGCTCCTGCCTATGGAGGGTGCTAAAATGCATCCCATCTTGTGGGGAACCATGCCCAAGGGACCCCAACTGAGAGACATGGTAAATCAAAGTAACTATCTGTGAAGCAGCAGTGCCCGGTAAACCTGAGAGACAATTGAAGTAGTAGCTGCAGTAGCAATGATGAATTTATGGCAACAGTGATTCTGACAAGTATATATGTTTAAGGTAATCCATTTCAAAGCTGTGTATCATCAGACAGTAACAAAATATGCAACCTGCTCACCTGCTCCTAGAATGAACCTTCATTATGTGAGTGGCCTCGTGTTTATTGGTACTCCTACACATGTGTAAGGTGCCCCATTCCCTATCTGACCAGCTCTATGGTGATGGGATAAGCGAGAGATACAGCTTTAATGGTGTAAGGTGTGTTCTCCATGGATGAGAGTTGCCACCATATAACCCTAGACACAGGGGGGTGCCCAGACCATAAATTTAGCTTCAGAATGCAATTTATGCTGTTACTCTCATCCATGTAAGACAGGGGTGGTCAACCTGTAGCTCACAAGCCACATGTTGCTCTTAAAGCAGTTTGATGTGGTTCTTGAGGGGTTTGTCAATTACTTATCAAGTACATGTCACAATCTTTTAAATTTGAGATAAGTCAAAGTAGAGGAGGTGAAAAGTGACCTGAGTGCTCAACAAGCTACTTTTACTGAGCCCGCAAGCAATTCTAAAGCTACAGAGCTGCTCTGGATAATTATTTTAAAATTACAACTATTGTTTTTTAAATACTGTAATTGATAAAATACAATTATTGACTGTTTACTATGACTATGTTATTATTTTAACTCTTAAAGATGGGTATGGTAAGGGATGCGTTGTGTATGGTATGGTATAGGCTGCATGTTGTGTATGACTCACATCTACTCAGAAATTTAAGACCCAAAAAGGTTGGACACCACTGATCTAAGATAAGCTACTCTGACAAAAATGGCAATGTAGTGGTTAATTGTTTATATTATGAGGTCAGCAATGGAAACTTTTTTGTACTGCTATTATGTCTGTGGTTTTATAATAGCTGTCAGACAATCAAGTTATTCATTCATTAAGAGTGTTGTAGAATATGATATATACTACAACAGCACTGAATACATTGGGGTAACTAGATCATGTAATTTTTTGATAAATGTATTTTCACTTAGAGCACATGGGGCCCAGTTTTAGAAGGTACTTGTATCGACACAAGGGACTTGCATCAGGGAGTTTGACACAAGGGGCAACTTGCGGCAAACATTGCAGCTAGTGCAATTTTTCAAAAAAGCCTGCTGCAAACACCGATGCAAGTCCCTTGTGCCGAATGTTGCAGAGATTAGACCTGCTCCCCAGTCTAACTTTGCATCATGCAGAAACCATTTCTGGGTCTGCGCCAAAGCTTTGGCGCTTAACCTGCCATAAAGTGTAGACAATGTCTGCAACTGCGCCAAACCTTCTAAATCGGTCTGCATTGCACTGCAGTGGTTTGGTGCAGTTGTGGCAAACACTACAGTTGATGCAGGGCTTGATGCGAGCCCTGTGTCAACCATCTAAATTTGAGCCAGTGGTATTTCCACTTATAACATGCCACTTCCATTTAGAATCTAGAAACAGAACCCAGAGACAAATGGGCCAGCTTTTAAAGAAAGGTAGTTTTAAGCTAAAACAATGCAAAATATTATTTAAAAAGCTAAATAATGTGGTTACTAGTCTATCTGCGGTATGTATACTATTTATTTTCTATAGAGATTTTTATTTTCTGGCCCATACTTGTCTCAGGGATATGCACTGTTCCCGGAATTATAACGATCAGGCCTGCTGTCCCTCGTTTCAATGGCAGGATCCAACATCACCCACAGCTTCTCTTCCATTGCACTAGGCTCTGCAGGGAGGGCCTACCTACTCCCTAATGCAGTCCACATGTGTAGACTAGGATCCTGGTTGTGGTTCCGGCAGCTGCGACGTGGGGGCTTCAGGGGTCTAGGCCATCATGAAGCATGGTGCCTGTATCACTGAATTTCAATAAAAGAACACCTGTTTAATTTAACCTGGAGTCAGAGATTTGCTTCATCTTATAGTCTGGAGAGCTCTAGCCTTTTGTTTCTACAGCTTTCTTGATCCACCATGGAGTTCATTGTGGCACCGGTTGCCTGACACCAGCCCTTCCTGACTGCAACACACAGCCCTGTGGCAGCTCCTATGGTCTGCCCTGCCACATGATGCAGCCTTCTGAACTCATTTCCAATCTCAGGTCAACAGCACAGCAGCATGTTGTGCTGACACTGGGCCATAGGGGTGGCCCTACAGTATGTATATTATGATATCTCCCAGTGTTGGTAGTATGCTACCTCCTTCTAGCCCTGGTATCTAATTAAAAATGAGACAATTATCATAGGTTAGACTGTCCCCTACCCCACTGGATACATAACTAAATAGTCACTGTTTAAGCTTTCCTAGAAAGTCACTGTCATGCATAAAAAACTCAACATTCTTTTTAAAATCCAAGTTCAAGCTTGGTAGGGTCTGCTTTAAGATGATGCAGCCACTTAAGAAACCTTTTTGTTTCTGGTCTGAATTTATTTAGTATTTAGTTTGTTTATTTAGTCAACTTTTGCTTACCAAGTGGGTACACTAGACAACTGAATGTCTATTTTCAGGTATGGCCCAAGATTTAAGATATATTAAAAACACAGTCAGCCAAGCCCAATGGTGTGGACAGCTAATGCATTGAATGCCTTACCTCCTACCATGCCAGCGACCCATGTTGGAGAATGAGCACCGACTGCAGGGATCAGAGGGGTGGGAGAGGATCAAGTGTCACAGGAACTGCTGTTCTCTCCCAGGTGGGTGGGGATGGCTGTGCTGTCTCAGACCATGACTGCCAATAGGTGGAAGCTCAGTGGTAGTGCAGGCACAAGCAGCTAAAAGAGGTGGGGCCATGGATCTCCAGGATGTGCTCACCTCTATGTGAACATGCTGGCATGACTCTATGGCATGGGCTAAAGGAGAAAAATGGAAAAATGGAGGCTTGGGGTCCTTGAAGCCCTGCTCATGTCCCACCAGTCTGCCCTGCTGCCCCAGTCCAAGGCTACACTGGGTATGCCTGTCGGGGGCATGGCGCTCTTTCTCCTGCCCCGCTGCAGGAAGAAAGCCACAGAGGTATATACCTATGACTGGAGGGAGGTAAGGGATGACCTTTGAGAGTGGGAACAGGTCTGGTAAGCCACCCAAGACCAATCAGGAGGATAAAACCTTTGGGGAAAACAAAAATACATTCTGTCAGCTAAGAACTTTATAACAAATAATATAGGCACCTGTCAGACCTACTGATGCCTCAGGGCAAACTCTGAAAAACATAATATTTACACAAAATTCAGTTTGTATTTTGTGCATTGTTAGCATCTCTCTTCACTTTAATCAGTACTGCATTACTAAGAACATTTGCATAAAATGGGATTTTTGTTCCTTAGGTTTCTTTGGTTTCTGAAGCTTCATGCCTAAAAGTCATTATCACGACTGGTGGATGCTGTAATTGTTTTTAGAAAAGGATTATGTTTCTTCAAGCAGAGGTTGCAGACTTAAGGTAGGCAACAAACAGAAGAATAAAATGGATCCTAAGGCAGGGCACAGGTGAGTCTGTTGCAGGGCTGTTCACTTGCCTGCCCTTCTCCCCCATACTCAATTATCTAGTTAGACTTTTTTTCAAGTAATGAAACAGGTAGATTGCCTTGTTCTGAACTATTCCTGGTGAAACCTGAGTGATCAGAGGTGAGTTGATTCAAGGACTTGGAAGCTTGTCAAATGGCTACACAACTCAGGGAGGTAATCAGTCAAGGTGCAATAAAAGTGACTAGAGCACAAGTCGATGGACCACATAGAAACTCGCATTGCAAGATCAGTTGAAAGGCCCTGGCAGTTGTAGGGGCCACAGACCAAAGCAAGATGACATTTGTGGAAGTCAGTCTCCTCTTGCTTCTGCTCCTGTTAGTGAGAATAATGTACACACCAGGATCCAATTCCTGTATTTCCCAAACTGTTGATCACAAAGCCCAAAATAAATACAAATGGCAGTTGCCCTAATTAAGTAGGAATGAGGGATGCTTCAAAGGTGTCGGTGCTGCTAGCCAAAATTACAACCATACAATGAAAAATGAGCCAGCACTCAACCCAATAAGCATGCAAAATAAAACAAAATTCTGGTCAGATCCACGGCTGCATAATGAAGTTAGTGAAGTTGCATGGAATTGTTATGAGGTATGGAGAAACAACACAATGATTTGTAAGTAGTAAGATTTGTTTTAGTTTCTGTTCTAAGGAAGGCATACACATTATTAGGAAGATATATGGAGGTGTACATTTTAATTGAAGGAATAGGAAGCTTACAAAAGAACCCCAGAGCAAATGCCACTGATGTATACACCATCCTGGATGATATTGGCCAGACAGCCAAATATTAAAGAAAACACAATTGCACATATCCCAATAATGCAAAGCATCAAGACAAACATATGCAAATCTCCATGATGGTATAGAAGGTGGCAGTACATGAAAAAGTAATGGCTGGCATATGTTCAGCCTTGGGATTATTTACACAGTTTTTTTTTTGTTTTTTTTTTTAAGAGAAACAGGGTTTTTGTCCATGAGGTGATGTAAGTTATATTTAAGCAATGTGTTGCTGTCTGGACATCAGGTGTAATGATGATGGACTGTTAGAGAAAATATGATATTAACTTTCAGAGAGGGTCGCTTTTGATAAGGGCAAGGTAGTTATGCTTGTGATAATGGGAATATTAGGAAAGTATGAGGTCTATGCAGAAGTAGAGTACACATATGCACAGTTTCATAAGTATGTGCTCAGAGTGCAGGCAAATGTGATATGCAAGTTTGTTTTAGAAATAGGTAAAAATAGCAATACATGCAATTAATAGAAAGATAGATAATTACATAGACATACAGATACAGTGAGAGACAGGCACAGACAGACAGGCAGAATAGGAATGGCAGTGAAGTATTGACATGATGCCAACCCCACCCCCACCCCACAGACATGGACAGGCATCAGGGTGTGCCTTTGGGTCATTGCCCATAACGCTCACGCTATTTCACTTCACCCTACCCAGCAGGCACAGATAAGAGTCATGTGGCTTGGGGTTTTTACACTTTACACTCACCCCATTCCATAAGGAAATATGCTGAAATGGGTACAGTATAAGAGAATGGAGTGAACTTTGGGGCTGAAGAGTCAAAGGCACACCTGAATACCTGTCTCTGGCTGCAGGGTGGGGATGGGGGTGGAATGGTGTGAGCATTACTGTTGACAATCCCAAGTCACACTCCTGATGCCTGTCACTCCCTACAGTGCAGGGTGTTATGGTCAGAAACCCTAATGCCCTGGGCGTTTCTTGGTATTTCCACTCCAAGTTTTCAGCATGGGCTTTTTGTAACCCCACCTCATGAACAGTGACACTATCAGTTCATTAGCTGAAAGGAGAACAGCGACTGTGCCATTTGGCACCACAGGTGCAAAAACACATTTTGAACAGGATGTAAAAAATGACAGCTGTACACTTCTTGCTTTAGTAACTGCTCAGCACATCTGTTGCATGACCTGCTTATTGACATTTTATATCTGCTTTGCAAAGTACTGCTGCTATGTCTGGGGAAGTACCTTTCCTAGGTTACAAGAACAGCCTCAGAGGAATACACCACACACACACACACACACACACACACACACACACACACAGAAGAACACAGCTGTGAAATGATTAGATTGTCTACAAGCACTATTTTCCATGCAAGACTCAAACAATTAAATCAAAGCACACACAAACACACACACGCACACACACACACACACACACACACCAGAACACAGAGGCAAAATGATTAGATTTGCCTACAAGCACTATCGTCTATGCAAGTTGGAGCACGGGGGTTAAGGCTGGAGATCAGTTATGGTCCATGACATAACCACATGGTCAGAATATTAAATATTTTAAAATAAACATAAATACAAAAGTAACCTTTTCAAAAAGAAAATGCAAACTGTGACACTTAACAGTTATGAGGTAAGTTGGCACATCTGAACGTATTTGCTGCATATGCATCTCGGTTGCTAAGGTGTCCTGACCATGTTCACCCTTCCTCAAGCCAAGCTAGCTACAGCATGTCTAGCAATAACATGGATGGAAAAATTATGCCATATTTGGCGGGTGGATGCTGCCGCCCGCAGGCTGCCAGGGGGTGAGCGGGTGAGGGCTTGGGTGGGTGGGGGACACTAGACACCAGGGAGATGTTTGGGGGTTGTAACTTGACATTCTGCTCACGATCGGCATTACGTCCACTGACCACCAGGGAGATATTCGGGTTGGGGGGCTTTTACATTCTGCCGCGGATCGGGCACTGGGGTTGATACACGCCTGCCCGCGATCAGGCTTCGGGAGATGTGGGCGGAGGGTCATGTTACTTATTGCCCGCGATCGGGCTTCGGGAGACGGTGGGGGGTCATGTCATTTTATGCCCGCGATCGGGCTGGTGGGGGGGTACAGGGACTGAGTTGGGGGCCAGCCAGTGGCAGCTGCTGTGTTGCGCCCTGCAATACAGCAGCTCACCTGTGGGTGGCCCTCAACTTGATCCTTTTTTTTTTGGCTCAAGGTTGTGCAGGCGCAGGTTGGGGGTTGCGCATGCACAACTCTGCACAACCCGACTGAATATCGGGTTTCGCAGTTTATGCATGGTTCCTCCCCCTCCTGTTGAGCATGCATTCATTTGCATTGCGCTGTTGCGCAACCTGTTGTCAGTGGCATAACTGCTTCCTGCTGAATATAGCAGAATGGCGCAATGTAGGACTTGCGCATGCGCAACCCTGTTGCGCATGGCGCAACCCTTTTGAATATCTGGGCCCTAATGTATCTCTTCTAATAGTACTGATAGACAGATGTTGTTGTCAAGATAGTCCAAACGCGTGTGTTTACAGGTCACTCACAGCATAATAAAAACACTGTCTTGAGCCTGCCTTCTCCATGATGTCACCCAGCTCCTCCTCCTCTGTTTATTAAAAATTATACAATTAGGATGTCATCACTCAGAAGGTAAATTAAATAAGATTAATTTCTTTTTTTGTAGTCTTTGGTAACCAGATAAGGCCCACTAGGCATGAGTGCCTGTTTTCAGGGGCGACCTGGGAGCACTGGGCGGTTTGACCCAAAACTTGACCTCTCCTTGCACATTTGCAATGTTTGCAAGGCTGCAAACTGCAAAATGGGTCTAGCATACAGAGCAAAAAGCTATCTAACCCCGGCTGCATGACTCGCCCTGGCCAAGGGAGTCCTCCTCCCCTCACTCTGCTATGGGCTTGTCTCCTTTGCCCCCATCCCAAAAAACAGTCTCTCAAAATGGGACACCACCTACAACAACGTGTGCCGCTTTTCGGTCTCTGCTCCCCCGCCTCATGCACCACTGTGAGTTATACACCAGGCTTGAGTGGCTCCCCTCAGAAAAACACCTTTGTCTGCGGTAGCTTCATAGACAACATCATCAGAACTGCCACACTTCCTGCACTCACTCTGTCCCTCAAACGAGCTACCCCCTCCTACCATTTAAGATCCTGTGGCTTTCATGTCCTCCAGGTTCCCAAAACCCGTACACAAATGGGTGATCGGGCCTTCACTGTCTTTGCGCCCAGATTGTGGAACTCCCTCCCAGTAAACACTCTCTCTTCCCCCCCCCCACTCCTGTTTCAAATCCTCCCTATGGGGTTTCCTCAAACTGGCATCCTCCTGTCTCTGCACTTAAGGGGCACCCCAAGTCCAAGCTGTCCAGCTGAGGTGATTCTTACCCAGCAATTACTGTGTGAGGAGATGAGTCTCCTTGTACTGAATGCACTCAATCTGCTGGCTAAACCTGGTGCTATCAGCTGTTTTGCCTGGAAAGGTGTTCCATTCTTGCCTTTCTGTACATATTATGTGAATATTCTGTACTATCCCTGAGCTTTTGGGCTCCAGCCCACTTATATGTATTTGTGATGTTCTATATATTGACTGCTGTCAAACACCTGTACCATACTGTTTCACATGTGATGTATACTATCAAATCGTTCTCGTCTGTACCTTGTAACCTTCTGGGTCGCTCCCGAAACTAGGCATTTGGCTGTCTAGTGTGCTTACCTGGTAAACAAAAGCAAATAAATAAATAAATAAGTGACTTGTTCAGAGTCACACAGTATGCAAGTGGATGTTGTGAAAATCAAACTCAGGTCTGGTCTGCTGGATGTACCAAGCTTGCTCACACCTCATTCCGCTAACCTCTAGGCTATACTGCCAGCCAGTCCTTCTTTCATCCATGAGCAACATCCTGCTTTTACAGACATCAGAGGAACATTTATGACTTCGCACCAGTGTGATATACCCTGGTTTTCCTCTTCTAAACATCATAAAATGGATATTTTCTATCCTGTCAGCTGGCAAGCTACAATTAAGCTAGATACACAGAAGATGCTTAATTTAGGCATCTTCTAGCCTGTAATTCTCTCCTGGCTTTTCATGTAACACCTTGTAGCTAAAACCTAGGAGTTGGGTGTCATTCCACAGGCTGTTTCAGCATGTCTCATGAGAGACACTCAATAACACATTTTTATGTTGCAAAAAGCATACAGTAGATTAATCAGAACCAGCTGTACAAGTGTCACAATTCTCCCTACCTAGACTGAATTTGGGAGGTCTATCCCCTGCATGGAATGAGCTTCCCAAATCAGTTCACTCCTCATAGACACGAGACAAGCCATCTGAGTTCTGATTTTTGGCTCCAGCCCTATGTAATATTGTTATATCATACCCTTGCAAAGCAAGACTCCATTTTAGCAATCTACCATTCATCTTTCCCATTTGCATCAGCCAAACCAGGGATTGTGGTCAGTCTGTACTACAAAATGTTGCCCATACAAGTATGGCTCTAATTTCTTTGGGGCCCACACTATGGCAAGACACTCTTTTTTCCACGGTAGAGTATGCCTGCCCCTGGGAAGTAACTTCTTCCTCAGATACGCTACAGGGTGATCTTTCCCTCGCTAGATGTCTGACTCAGTACTGCCCCAATACCCACGTCTGAGGCGTCAGTCTGAACTATAAAGGGTCTGCTATAGTCAGGACTTGTCAAAACAGGAGCACTGCACAGTGCCTCCTTCTGTCTGGTAAAGGCTTCTTCACAGGCTGGTCCCCAGGTAATTTTCTTTGGCATCCTTTTCTTTACCAGGTCAGATAGGGGAGCAGCCAGGGCACTATAATTGGGTACAAATTTTCTATAGTACCCTGCTGTCCCAAGGAAACTCCTGACCTGCTTCTGTGTTTCTGTCTGGGCCACACCTGTATTTTTATTTTGTTAGGATGGAGCAGTCCTCGGCCTACCACATGCCCGAGGTATGCCACTTCAGCCATGGCCACCTGGCACTTCTCAGCTTTGACAGTGAGCCCGGCCCTCTGTATCCTGCCCAGTACTTCCCTAAGGTGGGACAGGTGTTCCTCCCAGCTGGTACTAAAGATGACAATGTCATCCAGGCATTCAATGCCATTTAACACTTGGTTCACCAACCTTTGGAAAATGGCCGGGGCATTCTTCATTCTGAAAGGCATTACTTTGAATTCAAATAAGCCTATCAGAGTGATGAAGGCCGACCTCTCCCTAGCTCTGTCTGTCAACTCTACCTGCCAATACCCCTTTGTCAGGTCAATGGTAGTAAGGTAGGTCACCCCACCCAACTTGTCCAGGAGTTCATCTGTCTGGGGCATCGGGTGGGTGTCTGACTTCATGACTGCATTCAGTCCATGATAGTCCACACAGAAATGAGTAGCGCCATCTGGCTTAGGCACAAGGACTATGGGTGAGGCCCGGGGGTTGTGGGAATCTCTGGATTACCCCCAAATCCAGCATCTCCTCCACTTCCCTCCTAATGTCCTTTTGGACAGCCTCTGACACCTGATATGCTGTCCACCATATGGGCATCTGTGTCCCTGTCTCCATATTGTGAGTCGCTAAGGGGGTTAGTCCAGGCTTGGTGCTAAACAATGGGACAAAGCCTGCTAAAACCTCCCTTACTTCCTGGATCTTGTCCGGGGTCAGCTGGGGAGACAATTTAACTGACTCCACGGGACTCCCTTATTTCTTCCAGCAAGTCCAGAAGGGGGTCTTCTTCATCCATCTCCTCTCCAGGACTACACACTGCAAACACCATGTCAGCCCTATTGGCATATGGCTTCATCATGTTGACATGGTACTTCCTTTCTGTCTGTCTTCAGTCAGGTAACTCTGTAATATAGTTCACGTCATTTACCTTCCTAACCACTTTGTACGGTTCTGCCCACTCAGCCTGCAGCTTGTCTTCTGGACTGGAATAAGGACCATGACTTCCTGACCCACCATGTACAAGCCAGCTCTGGCTCTGCGGTCATACCACACTTTTTGTTTCTGTTGGGCAGCTGCCAGGTTGCTTTGGGCTGTCCACATAAGCCCCTTCAGACTTTCTCTGAACTTAAGGATGTAATCCACAATGGGAGTTCCCTGGGTGGTGTACTTGCCTTCCCAGTCCTCCCGGATCAAGTCTAGGGGCCCATGTACCCAGCATCCATATAACAGTTTGAAGGGCGAAAATCCTGTCGACTCTTGGGGCACCTCCCTGTATGCAAACAGCAGATGGGGAAGGTATTTCTCCCAGTCCCTCCCATGCTGTTCAGCAAACCCCTGGAGCATTGACTTCAGGGTACCATTGAATCGTTCTACAAGCCCATTTGCTTGTGGGTGATATGGTGTCATGCATCTCTGCACCACCCCACACTTCTCTCACAAACATTTTATCAGGTCTGATATGAAGGAACCCCCATGATCGGTGATAATCTCCTGCGGAAACCCAACACGGGAGAAAATCCCAAGTAAGGCATCTGCCACTTTGTCTGTCCTCAGTGAGGATAGGGTGACTGCCTCTGGGTACCGGGTGGCATAATCCACCACAGTCAGGATGAATTTCTTCCCTGAGGAGCTGGGGGTATTTAAAGACCCCACAATATCCATTCTCACCCTCTGGAATGGCTCCTCCACTATGGGCAATAGAATTAGGGCAGCTTGTGTTTTCTTGCCTGCCTTTCCTATTTCTTGGCACCGGTGACAAGACCTGCAATACTCATTCACCTGCTGGGTTAAGTTAGGCCAATAGAAATTCTGGTCCAACCACTGTGTAGTACGTGTGATACCCAGATGACCAGACAAGGGAATATCATGTGCAATCTTGAGCAACTGCTCACGATACCCCTGGGGAATGACAAGCTGCCTGCCTAGCACCCCTCCCTCTGTCTGCACAGCCTGAGTATACATCAGTCCACCCTCCCAATAAACCTTATGTCTGCCGTCACCTCCCTGTGCCCCTTCACAGTCTGCCCAAACCCTCACCTTCTCTAGACAAGGGTCACTTCTCTGAGCACCTGCAAACCCCTCACACATTCCCAAGGCATGGACAGGTCCCCTTCAGTTGCTAAACTAGGGTCCCTAGCACTAGAGTCAGGGCACTCAGGATCACTGTCAATCCCAACCCTCTGACAATGAGTCACCCCTCCCTCTTCAGAGTAACCCTCCGTAGCTGTGTGGTTAACAGCTACTGGGGAAATTCCTCCCCTTTCATTAATCTCCCCATCTGGAGACACAGGCTGGGGAACCAGCTTCTCAGTGGTTTCTACAATGGCTTCTGTGGGGTTCAGAGAACTACAATTTTCCCTTTCCGCTTGGCTATGGGTAACTGCACACACCATACCTTGTTTGAGATTGTTGCCCAGGATCACATCCACTGCTAAGGTTTGGGCTACAGTCACCTGTTGTACAATTCCCCCTGTTTCACCCCAGTCCAGGAGAACACTGGCCAGTGTGTCTCTTAACCCTTGCGTCTGTACACCATTTACCATGACTGGGCGCATGTGTTCCCTCATGTTCACAGGCATGCTTCCAGGGACACACAAACAACCCACTTCTTTCCTAGCCATCTGTTGAGTATTGCTCACCTTTTTGGGACACTGCCTGGCAATATGCCCAGTTTCTTCACACAGCCAACATTCGTTTCTTTTCTCAGAGAAATCTTTTCTCTGAAACCTGGGGCTAACTGGTTTCAGTGGAGGCAGTGAGGTTTTTAGCTGCCCTGAAGGTGCGCTTTTCCCTTTCTGCACTGCCATGCCCACCCCATTCACTTTCAGAGCAGATCTGCTCTTGACATAGCGGTCCGAGAGTTTAGCAGTCTCTTGCACTGTTTTGGGATCTCGGTCCTCCAGCCAGGTTTTCAGCTCTGCTGGGCATGCCCAGAAAAACTGTTCTAACAGAATCACATTTTCAATTTTATCAACAGAGTTTGCTCCAATTCCTTCCCACCAACATTTTAAAAATGGACGTTGTTTCACGGCTAGCTCCTCATAGCTCATGTCAGAGCTTCTCCTGAGCTTTCGAAATTTAGCTCTGTATGATTCAGCAGTTAATTCAAATATCTTTAACAGTGCAGCTTTAAGTTTGCTGTAATCATCACTGTCCTCATTGTCCATTTGACCCAATGAATCCTAAGCTTTCCCGGTAAGTAGCAGGGATAGCTGGAAGTTCCAGGACTCCCTAGGAATTTTAGCCTGAATACAAACTTTTTCAAAAGAATTTAAAAAGGCATCCATATCCTCCCCCTCTTTAAATTCGGCTATCAGGAATTCAATTTGTAACCCAGTCCTGTAGTCCCAGTTAAACCCATGCCACTTACCTGTTCTGGTGCTGGTGGTTGGAGTCATAGCTTCTCCAGTTTGTGTTGCCTCTGGCGCTCACGCTCCTCACAGTCCACCTCCCACTGTTCCTGCTCTGCCTCTCAGTGTTCTCACTCCCTCTTCTACTCCACAGCTCGCTGGTGCTCACTCTTCTCACAGTCTGCCTCTCAGCGTTTTCGCTCTGCCTCACGGTCCACCTCCCGCTGTTCATGATCCCTCTCCCTCTGGAACTCCAGCTCCATTCTATGCAACTCAATTTGCAGCCTGAGTACTTCTGGATCCAGGATACTGGTGACCTTCCCCTGCTGCTGTGACCCTGTTTTCCTTCTCATTGGATCTGGACACTGCATTGGCCGCTAGCCCTGCCACACTCAAGGTTCAGTCCTTTTCAGTCACTGTCTGTGACTCAATGCTCTGGGTATCTGCTACCATCAGGGCATCCATGAGGTTCTGTTTTCTGGCTTGCACCTCGAATGGGACTCCTCTGTCCCCGCACAACTGCTTTAAGTAGTCTACAGTGTACCTGCTGTAGTTGGAAGCCATCTTCTTCCCTAGCTACGTCTACTCTGACTTGCACTTTAGAAAGAAAAATAAAATGGGCAGGAACTTGACTGTACACCAAGTGCTATAGTTCTGTCTCCTTTTTAAAAAATAAATCACTGCCTTTTTCTTTCTTTGCAAGTGAGCTGACAGTCTCAAGCTGACACACTGAACAATAAAAGCTTGTAATACCAAAATTATGCACACCGCTGCCAACCAGTCTGTCACAAACCCACTCAGCAGCTCAGACCCTCTGATCCCACAGTGCCAACCTCTGAGCACAGTCTTGTGAACAGTTAACAGAACAGGGTAACTCTCCTGTCTGTTTTGTGGGTTCAAATCAAACTTTGGTCTCAAGTTCTGGAGGGATTCAAACTGTGAACCTCTTGCTAGCATACCCAATGTACTGGCTTAGATAATTCTGCTCTTCGGGGGGGGGAGATATCTTTCATCTATGGGCACCTAACCCTTAAAACTCTATTAAAGTCCTCAGAATAAACTCTTACCTTTTCCCAGTTTGGTAAAACCAGTAAGCTTTGTACAGTGTCAACTTTAACCATGTATGCTTCACTTGTCATGAAAAAGAATTTCAAAGGCACACCAAGTAGTCTCTAAAGTAGAGGTTTACTTAAAAATAGATAACAAATGTAAAATGTAAATACAGAACCATATATCACAAAAACATACAATCATTTAAAAGAACAAGGGGAAAAAAAGTGCAAAATTCCTACCACCAAACAATTAGACTTATATATCTAGGGCCAGATATTCAAAAGGGTTGTACCATGCGCAACAGAAATGCACCAGCATAAGTCCAAAAATGCACCATTGTGCGATATTCAGTGGGAGGCAGCTGCGCCATTCAATTTGTAATGCGCAAGAGCGCAATGGTAATGAATGCATGCGCAACCGTAGGGGGAGGAACCATAAATAAATGGTGCAGTGCGATATTCAACAACATGTGCCATGCGCAATAGGGGAGCTAGCGGAAGTTGCTCGATAGTGGAAATGAGCCAAAATAAAAAGGAACAAGAGAGAGGCGCAAGAATGCTACAGAAAGGCCAGAAGTGGGAGCGAGCTGGCTGCAAGAGCTGAGAGAGAAGCAGAGTGAGGGACAAAGAATGAGCAGGACAGGGCACACCTGTGCCACACAGGACAGGAGTGGGGAGCCAGTGACAGTGTGCAGGACAGACAGGGCAGTGCTGCAGAACAGTCAGGGTAGTGGTAGGAGGCAGGACAGCAGAAGGCTGGAGGAGTTCCCAGTGCAGGGGGATCAGCACAGAGGACAGTGGGGGGAATGGGACAACATCTGCCGGGGGGAACAACATCCAGGGACATGGCCAGTGCCACCATACAGATGGAGGCATTAATGAGGGGTGTGAGAGGGAAGGCAGCAGGGGGGCATGGCCGTGGAAGGGCCCATCAGCAGTATGCCCCCAACAGGCAGCACCGAGCCCGCATCACCTTTGAGCAGTATACTGATACAGAGATTGTGGTCTAGTACTGCCTGAACTGGGTGATCCTGAGGTGGCTCTGTGAGCTGTGCAGTGATGAGATGCAGGCACCCACACAATGGAGCCATGCTCTGTCAGTGGGAGACTAAGGTAGCAGCTGTCATGTGCCTGCTTGCCACAGGCACCTTCCAGAGACCAACAGGGGACACAACAGGCATAACCCAGTCAGCTGTGTCACGCCTACTCACACAATTCCTCAGTGCACTGCTGCCACATGCTGTGGAGTACATCCATTTCCCCCATCACACAGGCAGAGGGCACAGCACGCATACAACTGTTCCACAGGGTAGCATGTATGCCTGGCATGCTCGGGGCCATTAACTGCACCCATGTGGCCATCCGGACGCCACCTGGCCCAGATGGCATAGCCTACAGGAACCGCAAGGGATACTCCAGCATCAGCTTCCAGGTGGTGTGCGATGCCAGAGGGCACATAACCAATGTCTGTGCCACACACCCTGGGGGAGCACATGATGCCTTCATCTGGCACCAGTCTGCACTGTGCCACAGGTTTGAGAGTGGGGACATCCCTACTGGCCACCTAGTGGGTGAGTATACACAAAATGCAGGATGACATGGGCAGCTGTGAGGGGGAGGCATAGTCAGAGGTGCCATGGGTAAGGCCTTGACAGCCCATGGCAGAGTGAGGCAGACCACTATACTAATGTACATCCTCTATACACAGGTGACAGTGGATACCCACTCCATCCCTAGCTGCTCACACCATACCAGTTCCCCCTCTACCCCATCACAGCAATGGTACAATGAGGCACATGCCACCACACGTAATAGCATTGAGCGGGTGTTCTGAATGCTGAAGTCACATTTCCGGTGCCTGGACATGTCTGGTGGTGCCCTACAGCACAGCCCCTCAAAGGCCTGTGGGCTATTCCTGGCCTGCTGCATCCTGTACAACATGGCCAACGACTGTGGGATAGCCATAGAGGTCAAAGATGGGGATAGCGATGGGGATGATGAGGACGCTGGTTCAGACAGTGATGGGCAGCCACCCCCCTGGGTGAAGGAACCCCCGCCTGTTCAGGATGGCTCAATTACACCAGGACACCATCACAGAGGAGCATTTTAGCCAACACAGGTAGGTCACGGGGCCATGTGCAACCACCAATGGCAAGGGCACAACCCACAGACAGGCATGGACGAACCCCAGGGGTGGATGGTGGCAAGTGAATGGGACTGAGCATGGATCTGCACATGCTGTCAGGGATGGGCATGGCCAAACATGACACACACATGCACACACACACACCACATGACATGCACAAGGGGTAGAAGGCACACCGACCATGACTGCAACCCCTAGCCACACACAGGCCTACACACGGCAACACCCAGTAGCCATCACTGTGCATGTCTCAGATGCTGGGCACCATTGCACACTGGCGGACAGTGCAACGCAGGCATCATCATGCACACGCCGCAGTGGCCAGCAGCCAGAAGGGTGTGCATATGGACTGTGTGTGTGCAGGACCGGGTACCCCACCCATGCATTTTACGGTGCACAACACACTGCACACAGGGCAGTGGAAGACAGTGGCCATGGTGGGAGACTGGTCAGTCATGCGGCACAGTGCCACGGCTGCCACGGATGCATGAATGGCCCCGCCGAGACCTGCCAGCCGTGCCAGGCTAACCATTGGCTTCATGGGATGGCACGGATGTTTCCTCAGTAGTGATGCTGTGGGAACACGACCGTGTTCACACAGGGGTCTGCAGCTCACCGAACATGCTTGTTCCTGGTGTGCTCGGTATGCCCACAGCCGAACCCAGTGTCGACATGAAAGGAATCACACAATGCCAGGAATGGGGGGTGGACATGGCACTGCACGGTGTCTGCGGCACATGGGCAAATAACTGGGTGCCCATTGTGGCCATGACAGCTGTGAATGCATGTGTCTGCCTGTCAATGGCAGCAGTCACATCCTCCCGCAGCCAGTCCATCCCTGCCAGGAGCAGACCGTTGTCCCTGCTGCGCCGCTCCTCTTCCTGGCACAGGACTGCACTGAGTGTATCCACTGCCATCACAAGCCACAACTGCTGAGCCACTGAATCCTGGAGTATGTGCGTGTGCTTATCTAAGAGGCCATCTGCCTGATCGGCATGCTGTCCCTCATGGTGTTCGTGGCCATGCTGAGCAGCACCCTTTGAAGTCAGGTGCTGCACACCAGAGCCATGCCTGGGCATGTCCACACATGGTGCACTGATGCCACCCCCTAACACTGTCCCCATCCCCATTTTACAACTGCTGGCACTGCCCCTCTGGCCGCTGATTGCCAGGGCTTGCCAGTGCCACCACATCAGCTGCAACAGCCCCACCGGCCTGGACGCACACCAGTGCTGCCCCACTGGGGCATACAGGCACAGGCTGGGACTGTAATGTCATGCAGGCCTCCACGGCTGCACCACCCACAGCTACGCCCATGCCATTCCCTGCTGTGGGACCATCTTGTGTCCCACACGTATTACTGTCTGGGATGTGTCATCCATCATCATCGGTGCCTGATCCAGCACCAGTCCATGTCCCAGCATGCTGGAGTCCGTGGCCACTGTCATGCTGGGACACAGGCAGGGCCTCGTCCACACCAGCACCACCATCTTCAGTCTGGACAGAGAGGCAGGTATGCGGTGGTACTGACCCTCGGACACCTGTGGAGGTGGATGGGCACTCCTCCGTGTCCAGGGCCTCACCCACGGTGGACCCACCCACCACCACTGACCCATGTAGATGCTCAGGATCTGTAAGGGAACACAGTAGCATTAATGTCTCCGCCCTACCCTGTAGCATTCTCCCCGCCTCCCATACAGTGACAGCACAGGACCTACCATGCAGTGATGGGCTGCCATCCATCTGGAAGCCACCACCTGGAACATCCTCAATGGCACAATGCCGCATGCTGCTGGCCAGCCACTCCTCCTGTGGTGTCAGGCATGGCACATCCGGCTGCCCACCACCAGTTGCAGCATGTGCTGCCCTGATTGCAGCCACCTTGTCCTTAATTCTCCTCCTGTCTGTGCTGACCTTCTTTTTACATTCCTACATGGACTGCTGGTGGCTGCCATGCTGGTTCACGGCATGCACAACCTCACCCCATGCCACAGCACGGGCCTGTGGTGTTCCCTGCTGTCTGCTGAGCAGCAGTTCCCTGTTGAGGTATGCCTCGAACAGGGCATCTGTTTTCACCTGTGTGAAGTTGGGCCTCCTCTTCCTCCAACATCCCTGTTCCTCTTCTTCCTCATGTTCGGTCATTATAGAGCCTGTGGGAATGACAGGTGTTACCTTTCAATGTGCAGTCCCATGCATCTCTGACACACCACAGTCCACACTTCCAAACAGCATGCAACCCACCACAATAGACTGCAATACCAAACTATGGCCTCTGCGGCCCCATGTCGCATTTATATATCACAAGGCATGCAAATGAGGTGAGGCACAAATTTAAGTGGATGCTAATGCAGTAGCTGCACCATGAAATTGCTGATGAGCTGATTTGCATATGCCAGCTGAATATCACGCTGTTGTGCCTTGCGTTGTTGTGTAGAGCGTGCTCAGACACAGGCGCAGCTCTGTGACAGGTGCAGTAGGCACGCACAGTGCATGCCCGGGGTGCTGACGCCAATGCCCACCACACTGCTGACGTGCTGAGCATGGGAGGCAGTGCAGGGCATGGCCACCACTGTGCCAGTGGCGCTAGTGTGCTGTTCACATGTATGCCACTCTTCCCCTGGAGCACCGTAGGCGCCGTGGTGCCATGGCACGGTAGGCCACTGCAGGGCATCTCACACAGGCACCCAACTGCGCTATACGCAAGGAGTACCAATCATGCTGTAGCAGTCCATGTGCAAGAGACGCTTGACTCTGTGCTCGACCTTTGCCTCCTAGGTGTCATGCATCCACATGGGTGCACCCCTATCACACTGTTCGGTGACAACACAATGGGGAATGGCAGTGCTGTACCATGCAGGATCTGCATGTGGCGGACGTGCGCTACAGAGTGCCATTTTGTCTCCAAACTGATGCAGAGATGGCAAGATGGAGGGCTGCTCTGTGGAGCCAAGTGGAGCTGGCCAATTTGGTGGTTATCATGGAGCCCCATGCTGGGGCTCTTTTTGGGAATGACCCCCTGGACAGAGCCAGAAGTGCCATCTGGGAGGAGGTGGCAGTGGTGCTGGAGGAGGCCACAGGACTCACCCGGACATCGGAATAGTGTCACCACCGATACAGGGACCTCCAGCGGAGGGACCCAGACAGGCTTGCCCACCTGCGTGCATGTGCCAGGCGAGGTGCAGCTCCACGACCAGGCAGGTGCCCCATCTATACACTGGTTGCATCCATACAGGCATTGCGGTGGGCATGTGTCCACCACATGGGGGGTGGGTCGTCCAGTGTGGCAGTGGTGGTGGTGGTGTTGCAGCATGGCTGGGCTGTGCGGGATCGCACACACCCAGGGGTGGGGGGGCCTTTGCTACTGGATTGTACTGATGTTCCCATCTCTATGTTTGCACCCTAGGCCCTGAAGAGTGGCGCAGAGCCCATGAGGACTGCCACCGCCAGGAGGATAAGGAAGCTTAGCAACAGCCACAGGCTGCCAGTCCCAATATTCAACAGCGCCCAGATCAGGCTGATGAGGGTGAGTGCCTTTCTTCCAGGATATTCTGTGCATGCTGTGTTGCAGGGTAGGTGGTGGGGCATGGCCACCATCCATTGACACCACTGCCGTACGCGCCACACGGTACACTCAGCACTGTCCTGTGGCACTGCATGTATGGGTGTGCTTCGCTGGTGGTCCATGCGTGCACAGGGCACATGGGTCTGCCACTGCCTTTGCACCGCATAGCCATGTCACTGTACAGCCATGGTGGTGCTGTGTGGGACTTGGGCGGTGGGTGTGTGCAGTAGTCTGCATGGCTGTGTGCGACTGGGTAGGCAGGTCATGCGGACACGATCACTGTGGGTGGTCGCACACCATCACAGGGGCATGTCCCATGGCTGTATGCCATGCACAATGGGTGGGCTGCAGGGTGATGGACATTCACACCTATTGACTCTGCTCCCTTGTCCTAGGTGGACGGAGCAACTTGCGAGGGCATCGTTGGAGGTTCTGCAGAGGTTGGACCAGCACGGTGTCTGGAGGCATCGAAGCAGGAGGTGCCACAGGAGTGGGGAGCAGGGTGGCCGCTGAGACCTCCATGCCCCAAGTTACACCCTACTCCCCTGGACCCACACTCACACCCCTTACCCACCCCCACCTGGTTTGTGGCCTTCACCCCAACTAATGTATATAGCTGTATATAGTTTTATTGTACCTTTGAATATACATTTGTTTTGTTATGCCTACTGTGGAGGTCTCTGATTTGCAGTGGGCTACAGGTGCTCAGCTGCAGTGGTGTGCATGGTGTCAGGGGTGGTGCAGGCATGGGCATGTGTGTGTGTCTGTAGAGGAAACACCTATGGTGTGGGCGTAGCTATCAGTCACTGTCTGTGGTTTGTGTGTTGTTCCCTCTGCACTAGATGACTGTGTGCAGTGGTCCATGGTGCATGAACTGTGTCCATGGCACCCCTGTCAGACCATCTATGGCCTGTGCAGCTGACACCCTTGCATGTCTGTGATCTGCATAGTCTGCTGGCATGTCAGTGGTGGCTGTCCATGCTGGACAGCCACTGTACCCAGCACAATGCTGGGTTGCCTCCTGTATGGTGCACATCTGCCTCGGGTGGCACTCTGGCCTCCGCTGTTGTTGTCCCTCCTCCATGCTGTCGCTTGTGTCTGCTGCAGGGGATGTGCTCCACTGTTTGTCACTTGTGCTCCGGCTGCATGATGGTGGCGTACAGCTTCATGGTGGCTGTGCAGGTTGACTGGCACACCTGTGCCATGATGGGGTGCTGGCTGTGTGTACACAGCTGCTGTGGCCACATGCCAGTGGCTTGGTTGACCCGCTACTGTGTCCCTGTGTTGGTATGCCCTTGGGTATGGGTGGGTGTTTGTCCATGCACTATGTTGCATCCTGCATGGCACATGCTTCCATGCAACACTGTAGGTGTCTGCGCTGGCTGTTGTGGCCAGTGCTGGGATGGGGTGTGTCCTTGTGAGGGTGTGCAGGGTGCTGTACTGCTGGTGGTCGGGTCCGGGGCATGCCCTGTCGCATGTGGGATACCTCATGTGCCGACACATGGTCAGTCTCTCAGCTGTACCTTGGGGGGGATGTGCAGGGTGGCACTGTGTATGCAGTTGTTGCATCGCTGTCTGCTGCTGCCTGCTGCAGGGTTCTCATGGTGGGGCTGCCTTGCATGGCTCCATGGTACACAGGGTTGCATTGTCACAGTAGGGGTGGTGGCATGTATTGGGTGTCCTGCACTGTTGGGCGCTACTCCTGGGCAGGGTGTATGAGGATCGTGGTTCAGGGTGTGCTCTGCATTGGTGGGATGGTGTGGCATGGGGTGGCTGGACATCCTTGTGTGCCAGTCACAGCTTGCCAGGGGGTGTGCTTTGGCTCCTTACCCAGGCTGTGGGATTGTTGCTGGTGTCCATGGACCGGTGGTCCTTCCAGCTCTCCTCAGGTTGTGCGGTGCATGGGGTGTGGGGGACAATGTCTGTTCAGCTGTGTGCTCCTCTGCCCATCTCTACCATGGGTGGTGGATCCCTGCATCCTGTCCCTGCGCATCCCTTGTTGTGCTGATGTGCTGCTACCCTGTTCCATTGGACATCCCTGGTTGTGCTATTGCACATCAGACCTGTGCCACTGCACATCCCTGGTTACACCATGGCACAGTTGGTGCAATATTCAGTCATGTGCTGCAGGCGCATCTTGACCTGCACTTTATCTTAATATTGCACGTGTTGTGCATGGGCGCACTGGACTTGTGCCTGCTCCTGCTATTGTGCTACTTTGTGGCTCAGTTTGAATATCTGGGCCCTACTGTATCTCTTCTAATAGTGCTGATAGACAGATGTTGTTGTCAAGAGAGTCCAAACGTGTGTGTTTATAGGTCACTCACAGCATAACTAAAACACTGTCTTGAGCCTGCCTTCTCCCTGATGTCACCCAGCTCCTCCTCTGTTTATTAAAAATTATACAATCAGGATGTCATCACTCAGAAGGTAAATTAAATAAGGTTAATTTCTAAGTCCTTCTTTCATCCATGAGCAACATCCTGCTTTTACAGACATCAGAGGAACATTTGTGCTCAGTTAATGTTTGCCCTGTTTCCTGTTCTTTAAATTCTCTGTATCATTATCTAATTCCACTGTATCTTGTATCATATTATTGTTGTAATCTGTTGTATACCCATCCCCCCACAGGACACACCTGGAAATGAGCAATGTTGCTCAGTGTGTCTTTCACGGTAAAACTTTTAAATAAATACATAAATAAAATAAGAAAAAAGATTATCACATAAGTAGCTGGAGCATTGAGGGGCTGCGCCAGTTCAGAAAGTGCTTCCAGGGTGAGTTGGGATTTTATGGTTTGGGGACATGACATTGTTACTTGTCTTTTGTTTTGTTTTTTAAACCAGTTGGCACAGGGGGAGTTTAATGGTGCTAATTGGTGTTTTTTTTTTTTCTTCAAAGTGGTCCATAGAGTGGCACTTTCACATGGTGGGCACTGGGAAGGAACGTACATGATGGGGGTAGTAGGTGAGTTCTACAAGTTTTGAATGGCCAGCCATACTCCGAGTGAGCATTTTGTGTGGGGGCACAGAAGTCTTGAGTGTGGGTGGAGGGGTGGTGATGCAGGGAATGGATTGCAGTGAGAGCAGTGGTCTGACTTACAGAGAACAGTGTTTCTTTGGTGTTCAAAGTGGGTGTCCAGCTCCTCAGTATCTATTAAATGGAAGCTGCAGTTCATTATAAAATTCACGGGTTTGCATCGCAGTTTACCAGCTGCTTAGCGGGGATACAATATGGCGGTTTTTCACCTTTAATGTTCGGGAGCTCAGATGGATTTTGGAGAGTGGCATTGTAGATGTGGCTGACTGACATGTTTCCCGTTGATCATGCCAGGATATATAATGGGTAAATTATGCCAGTCAGCCAATCAGACTTCAAGATTTTAAAAGCCATTGTATAATACTTATTTTATACTCCTGAAGGGAGGACACCAAATGACATGCCCATCTACAAGGGACCCAGAATTGAAACTATTAATCTCAGTTGGGGTGGGTTACATATATGTCAGTGTCTCCAAGCACTACTTGTGAGAGAACAGATTTTTTAATAATTCCTGTCATTTCTCACACCAGTTCCAGAAATGTATTATGAATTCCCATCCCTTATGCAGCCTGTTATTGAATCATGTCCCTTCCACTGCATCTATGCAAAGCTCCTGCTACAGCCGGCACTGTGTACTCTGCATTCATGGCAGCCATAGCAAAGGCATATCAGGCTTCCCCTCCATCATCAGGTTGCCGTCTGGAACATCGCACTACTTGCTGCCTGATGCAGCATTACACTATCAAGTCAAAGGAATACCAAGTAAGCAATAATACCCGATAGGGTGGGTGTTATTGGAAATACAAGACCACCCAGGGGCATAATAAGGCCCAACACCACAGGTGGAGGCCTTATTGCCCCGGAAGGTCCAGTATTTCCCAATACTGCCCACCCTGGAAGGTATTATTGTGCTTAGAAAATGGCAATGTAAAAAATAATTAGTTTATTAAAAAAAGGTAATAGAAATTTAGTTTGAAATAAGTTTTGTAATAAAATAGTTACTCCACCTTTTTTAGCAAGGGACTTTTGCCATAAAGAAGCCTCTGTAGTTGTGAATATGAGTGGTTGTTATGGTAACCCCACATACACAGTGAGAGATCGTGAGTTTTCCCAATTGCTGTGTTTGAGAAACTGCATTTTTCACACTCGACAAGCAAAGCATACAGGCTGTGTTCCTTTTTTTTAATGCTGGTATTGGTCTGCCCCCTTTGTGTTGACTTATGGTCGGGGGCCACAGACTGTGTGTGGAGTGAGGCTGACACTATGTGAGAGGTCACTCTTATGGAGGTGGTGCTATCATCAGCAAGGTACTGCTGTCAGGGAAAATCTGAAAAAAGAAAGTTGACATCTTGCTGCTAGCGGAAAAGAGCGGGCTGATAGCAGTGATGTGGTTGCCATAAAGATACAGCAGGCAACCAGAAAAAATCAAGTTGTTTAATTTTTTTTATTAAATAGAGAATGCTGGTTGGATTCTGGAGAGTAGTGGTGTTGTGTGTGTGTGTGCTCGTGAAGTGACAATATCAGGAGGAGAGAAGCCGAGGTTCATTGATGAGATGGGATGAGGGCAGAAATGTACTACCACAGGCAGGCAGATTGGTGACCCTTTTGATGTATTTAATGTTTATTTAAAAAAGAAATGGCAGTGGTATCTGGTGTTGTTGGTAGGGTTCTGCTTGTGTGTATGAATCTGTGTTGTGTGGCTGTCTCAGCTTTTCTCTCACTTACCGAGCAGGTAAAAAATGTCAGCTGCTCCATTTGAAAATTCAGGGTGCCCAAAGATATATTAAGTAATGGGGCACCCCAAATTTGAACTTTTTTAAGTGGGCTCTATTGAAAAATACCCACCCGCCTAAATGAGTGTCATAGCTAATCGGAAGGCTAGGATTCTCTTGCCCATTTTCTAAACCTGCTTCACATCCTCTGGGAGTGCCCAGACATCCAGCCCTTTTGTGTTTTAGTAGCAAAAGAGTGTGAGACGGTACTAAAAACAGTCATACCACTATCTCCATCCTTGATGCTACCGGGTCTCCAGGAGGAGGACAACAAACTGAACAGGAGCCAAAGACTTTGGCTGATGCAGGCCATAGTAGAAAGGAAGAGATTAATCCTCCCAAGATGGAGGACAACAGAAGTCCCCACCCTGAATAAATGGCACAAACAATGGAAACTTTAGCCATCAATACAAGACTGATGTACTTCTCAATACAGAATACCACCACATATCATAAGATATGGGGCCCCTTCTTTTTGAACCCATTTGGCACAAAAGAGCACAGGCCAGACTTCGGACTGAACTTAAAACCCCCGTGAAGTAAGAAGGAGGCATTTTGACCCTACCAAAATTGATCAAGGAAAGGCATGAGACCTAGAATTAACCACCTCCCCCCCCATATCAAGAGCACAGAGAGGTACCTCCACTCCCCCAAAACAAGAACCCTCTTTTATAAGTATACTACAATCTTTTAAATAGCCTTGTCACCATCGCACACATAATATGACACTTGTAGAAGAAACAATTATGTTTATATAACCCATAGAACATCAAAACTATTACTTATTCCTGTATGTATGGATGAACCTGCACCTGTGTATGTACCAAAATGCAAACCTAATGTTAAATATGTATGAAACAGTTTTTTGCTCAATAAAAAAGATAAACTGCAAAATAAAAGTCAGAGGAATACATAAGTAACACGAAAGGTTTAGGAAGCTAGGACACAGTCAGCAAGGAGAGTTAAACTGACAAGAGGTCGTTTAATAGCTCAGCAGGGATCACAGGCAGAAGAAAAGTAAAACAGAAGCTTCTTCTGTGCACAGCTGGTGTCCTGGCAATCTAGATATTTCAACTGATTACCACTTCATTCAGAGCACAGCTAGGTTTCTGGGCAGCAGGATGGTGCAGTGAAGATCTGGATGCTGATAAACTGTGTGAAAGAGCTGCAGAAACAACACAGAGGTTCCAGTTCTGCAGAGAGAGATCAGCATGCAACATTCTAACAGGAGGATCAGAGCACAGCAGTGAGTATTTTGTGTCTTCAGTGGGGCGGAGGTTCAAGTGTGAAACAATCAGGAAAGATTTGCTGTTGGGGAGGGATGCCCATGCTGACTACCCTGTGGTCAGGCTCATCTTAATGTTCAACATCAGATCTGTTTCTCTGCCTGAAGAGAGCAGTTACCCTGAAGTACAGCTCCAGTTTTCTGAAAAACAAAAAATGTATACTTATTTGCTCATTTGTTATTTCGAAAGTCTAGTCAGTTTATTAATACTCTGCATTACTTGGGGTGTATGTTTTTTATTATTTATTATAATTTTGTAGTTTCTCCAGTTCCTGATTGGTTCCCAGGAACCAGAGAAGACTGCACTCTAATACAGTTCCCACCTGAAGGGAGACACCCATTTTAGTTTAAACAAATTCCAAACCACATAGTTTTAACTTTAAAAAGCTTTTTTCCCGGTTTAGTTGTGGTTCTTGCCTAGAGAGAACCAAACCACAATTCCAATTTAATTTCAAAACAGCTTTCAAACTAAGGCATATTAAAGTGGTTCTCTCTTATTTTTGAGAGAATGTTTTCATTTATAAAACTGTATTGTGACTAGGAATTGAATTATTGTAAGAACAGGTCTTTTAGTGTCTGGCATGACTGATAGACCTAATAATGAGAGAATAGGATCCACAGGTTTTAAAAATTGTGCAAAATGTTTTCAGCACCTGGCAAGGGCAGACTGCCATGATCTTTGTTTAAGCTGCCTGGGTCATGATTTTATCAATTGTCAGCTTTGTAAAAAGTCTTGCCCTAAAACCCCAAAGAAAAGGCCTAGAAAAAGAAAAGAATTTATGACTTCTCAGTCTGCCTCCATGTCACTTAAGCACAATAAAGGCTCTGAAGGAGTTCCTAATGATGGTGGAAAGCACACATCAGAGGGTTCATCTCCTGGTCAGCTAACTTTAATATTCTTATTACTTTGTTATTTCTTTTTTTGTTTCAGTCAGTTTTTTTTAATATACTATGCATTAGTTAGGGTATTTATTATTATTATATTAATATGCAGTTTCTCCAGTTCTTGCTCTTTTCTAGGAACCGGAGAAGGTTGCTCCCTCAACTCGGTTTCTGCCTTGAGGAAACTGATGAAAATGAAATAAAAACTTCTAAAATCCAAAATTTGCATTTGCAGAGATTCATGAAGTTTTCCCAGCCCTCAACAACTTCGACTTCACCCAAATCGCAAAGTTTTTTCTACAAAGTGGGTGAAATTCTACACTTTGCAGTGAAACTTTGCACTTCACTGATCAATCTATGCTCCACGAGTCATGCTAAATTTTTGGATTAATTCACGGAGTGAATTTTGCCAACTTTGCCCATCTCTGCTTTCACCATTTTATTTTCTGTTCCCATTTTTAAGGAACCAAACTGCAACTGGGTTTCAAATCGCTAACTGCTTTGTTCAATAGTGGTTCCTCACTAGTGTGAGGGATGAAAAATGTACTTCAAATTTAAATTATATTGGAACAATTTGTTCTCTGTAACTAGGGTTTTTTCAACCTACTGGTTAATTTGTTTACAAGGTCTACAGTGTTTGGCATGCCTGATAGACCTAAAAAATGAACAGGACCAACAAACTTTAAAAATTGTATAAATTGATTTCCACTCTTGTCAAAGGCAGACTGCCTCAGGCTTTGTATATATAGCCTGGCTCCAAATCCCAATTTTCACAATTGTGAGCTCTGTACAGCATTTTGCAATAAGAACTAAATGAAAAGGGCTAAAGAAAAAGATTTTATGTTCTGTCATTCTGCCTATGTCACCAAAACGCAATAAAGGTTCTGAGGGAGTTCCTAATGATGATGGAAAGCATGCATCAGATGGTTCATCTTCTCCAAAAGCAGCAGCAGCCCCTGTCAAAGGAGAAAGATACAGATAAAGCTGCTCAGCACCTGACAGGTATGGTAAAGATGGTTTAGATACCAGGGTATCCGAAAGAAGGATAGGGCAACTAGGAAGAGAGGCATGCTCTGCAAAACTGAACTGGGTGCAAGCACTGGGTTTAAACAAACCCACTAATAGAAGGTAACAAGGTAGAGGTACTGCATGCTCAAGAAAATGCATCATTGGCCGTGCATGGTACTCAGTAACACAGAAACAAATCCAGAGAGTTCAAGCAAAATGCTGATTTACTGAATGCTGACAGGTGAATACAGAAGAAACCTCAGTCCCAACACTGGGCCACTAGCCATGGCACTTTTGCTTGCTAGAGCTTTGTCAATGGACTGGCCAGTGGTAATAGCTTGCCTACATTCATAACACTTGGCCTAGATAACAGACATTCTGGTTGAGCAAAAGTAACTACTGCATTATAATAACCGGGGAGAGTTTTTCCCATAGACAAACCTGGTTATAATTTGCCATTATAACCAGCTGATTATGACAGTGAACACATGCTGGGTTTCCCTTGCTCCATGTATGTGCCAGCTGCCATTTTCCAGTCATCACGCCAGACATTTCACCACCACTCGGATGCCACGGTAAGAACATTTATAAAAAAATGAACTCAGTTCTTTTAACTACACTCTTAAGCTGAACCGCTTTATAAAACGAAACAAACAGAAAAAGAAAATGTTTCAACAGCCGCTTCAACCGGACCGCAGATCATGCTTAAACCCAAATGGACCATGGCTGTATAGCAATGTGTTTCTAGTTTGTATAATTGCAGCAGTGAAAAAATGCTCTCTGGCAATTATATAAAATAAAACATGGGATGGTGTGATTAATGAAAATTTGACACACGCCCTCCATGTTGGATGCTTAAACAACCCCCTTCAACTTCATTCTTGGGGTTTATGTAGCATCCAACACCTCAGGTGTGTGTAAACTTCTCATTAAACACACCACCCCATGCATTATTCTATATATAATCATACATTGTGGTAACTGGTAAGAGTAAAACAGTGAAAAGTGTTTGCATTAATACAGTATAGTACATATAGTGCAAAAAAGAAGAGATTTTTTCATAATTCCAAAACATCAATCATTTTAATTAAGAGATACAAAAAGAAGAAAGAAAAAAAACTTACACAAAAAAATTACATAATCATACTGTTAAAGAAAAAGAAAACTGAGGCAAATTACATAGCCCAGTTATTGTCCATTTCTTTTTCTTGTTCAGTTATGACAAAATCTGAACCAGACAGCATACAATTATCCAAAAGTGTGTGATAGCACCTGCTGACAACATTGTTCAAATTGGGGAATCCTGTGACTATGCCTGTGTAACCCCTAGGCGGCACTATCCCAAAGGTTACTACCCCTGCCTGTAAGTCTGAGCACAGGTTAAGGGGCCTGGATTCAATATTAAGGTGCCTCCACCCAGAGTAATGGTATTGGGGGTATCCATCTATCCTCTGGGAAGCTAGAACCACCCAACAACCCTCCTAGCGGCTTGAAACCTTTAACAGCAGTTAGCACAGGTTCTATGTCCTAAAGGCAATCCTGGAATAGCAATCACCATTTGGGGGAGTGTACATCGCCAAAAAAGAATTACAGTGATGTACACTCACAGTGACTAGAAAACCAGCAACAGGTTTTCTATGTTATGTGGGGGACTGTGCCCCCCTACACTCCCCCATGGGAGGCTTTTCCCTTGCATCCCCTACTTAAGTATTCTCAACTCCACAAGGAATGCATGTCGGGTGTGTGTGTGTGTGTGAAACTTAAAAAAAATGAAAACCCCGACCTGGCGCAAAAAAAAGATTGCACTCAGAACTGAACCCGGCACCCTCTCAACCCCAGCCTGCCACCAACTCACCATGCCACACAGCCAGCTCAGCAGTTGACTACAGCACTACACCCCACATACCCACCCTCCCCTTCCCTCTGTCACGCAACGTGGTCCCCCCCCACAAGTGTGTGTATATGTAGCGACATCCAGTCACTGTACTCACCTACCCCTGTGTCCAGTCACTACCTTGACAGGTAGCCCAAAACACAGGTGCCGTGATTGAGTCGCCCTTTTTGAAAGTGCTCAATTGTTGTTGTCTTGTTCACTAGATACCATTAACACATATTCAGTATATAACAGTAATGATATGCACACACCCCTCCCACTTACCACCAGGGATCAACCTTCAACAATATCCCTAGAGACCCCTTGTAAAATAAGGTTAGCAAGGCAGTTGCACACTTTCAATACTGTAACCCAACTAATAGTACACACACTAGTCAGGTTAAACATGAAAAAAGACAATCAGATTTATTCAGCGGACGTGAACAAGGAAGGGACGTGAATTTAGTCAAATGATTTGCCCTCTGATTTAAGTCAGGGTTGTGGCATGCACTTTTAGTCCCAAAATAGACAGTCCTACAGCACTGGGTACCCAGGATGGAAACTGGCTAGCCAGAGGTGTTGCCTGGGGGTGGCCAGCGTTGCAGCTAATGTTGGGGCCCTTGATGGAAAAATAGGCAGTTAGCATACACCACAAGATGATTATTCGTAATCTGAGACAGTTAGTTAAGTCTTTTGAAAACCCAGAAAGTTAAAGAAATCAGATGGTGCCACGGATGATTAAAATACCCATTGCAGGGAGCTACCCTGGTTGTGCTCATGCTACCAGGTTGCTTCAGAAAGGCAGGCAATATGGAGACCTTGAGGTGTTCACCAATAAGCATGAGGAAGCAGGGCTGACACAATGCACCTTCTCTTCATGGCTTTTCCCTCCAGGTGGCCGCAACCTGCATGTTGTTCTTGCACAGGGGCTGGATCCCCAAAGCTGGTCTCTCCTCGAATATAGTTAGACATAATGAAACCCAATCTCTATAAAAAATATGCTACTAACCATGCCTGTACCCATGCCTGAATCCACTGCTTTTCTTTTACCGTGCCTGTAAGCCATGCCTGTATCCAATGCTTTTCTTTTACCATGCCTGTAACCATTCCTGTATCCACTATTTTTCTTTACTGTAAACACCTCATGATGTAACTCACAATGCCTCAAATGTTCCATATGTCCTTGTTCATCCTTATAACTTGTATTGTTATCCCAGGTCGCCCCTGAAAAAGGGACCTTCGGGGCTCAGTGGGCCTACCCGGTCACCAAAATTTAATAAACAAATAAATTAAAAAGGGACCAGCTTAAGACAATACTATTTAAAGGAGAACAAAGTGATGAACGATTGTGATGAATAAAGACTGAGGTAAGGTGGAAAGAAAATCATGAAATAGTGAATAAAGAAGACTTGTTAGCTCCCAGGGAAATATGTTTTAAGAGTTAAGGGGAAGGGGTGAAACAGTGCAGTTAAAAGAAATATAAGAAAATAAACACAAAGAGCAGAGACAGAAAAAAGGCAAAATAATTATGTAGCTAGAAACCGAGGCAGACAGCTATAATCTTTTATGAAGATTGTATCTAATTATAAATATAACATAATTTCAGAGAAGACAGAGAAAACAGCCACCAAACTAAACCATACATTTCATTTGAGATTATAATATATTGCAGCAAACAGCATGCACTAGGCAATCTAAAGGAATGGCTTCAAGTCCCAAGCTAGATTTAGTTTTCAAGAAATCAAGATAAAAATTCAGATGGTTTCCCTTAGGAGAAGCTCCCTGAGTCTGTCTCTTCCCCAGTATTAATCTTCACTGTTTCAATACTCATGAATTGTAGGCTCTAAGGAGCACATTGATGGTACTCAGAAAAATCTGCTGAAACAGAGGTGTTCTCTGTCAGTTTCCTGATGTTGTGTTAATGGTCCTGGATACACTGCTTAAGATGCCTAATGGTGCATCCAGTGTAAAACGTAGGGCAGTCACACCAGAATGCATACCACAAAGTTTGTGCTGCTGCTTATGAACAATCTGACTTCAACTTCCCTTTGGTATCCCTCAAGCTTAAGTGTTCTGGCCTGTTTGCAATGACGACACACACTACCTCTGCGACATCTGAACATCTCTGTGGGTGGTGGTGGAAGCCAGTGCTTAAGAGCTATCTGCGTAGGTTGATATCTGCACTTGCTTCTAACCAGTTTGACTTTTGAATTTGTAGCTTTAGAGAAAGCAGTCTTGAGTGCATTCCCAAATTCTTTAGCCAATTTCTCATCCTTCAGCAATAGAGGCCAGAACTTCCTCACCACTCCCCCTACCTGCACTGACAATTTTGTTAAACTGAGAAATAAAACATGCAGGTTTGTGTACTTGTGTTATTAATGTGTTTTTTGGTTGAAGCAGACTATTTCTCAACTGCAGTTTTACTTTTTTGGGGTGCTGCCTGTAGAGTACCTCTATTATAACCACCGTTTAAAACTCTAGACATCAGTTCTCCATTTTGAATTGCTAAATCAGAGTCATTTGAACAGTTTCTATTAATTCTTAGAAGCTGTCCATAGGGAATTGACTTCACCAGAGATTTGGGATGTGCAGTATCGTAATGCAGCAAACTGTTGCTTGCTGTAGGTCTCTAAAGCCTTTTATCTGAACTTTATTGCTTTTTTCTATCATTAGGGTGACATCAAGAAAATTAAGTTTGGATTTATTGGCAGTTTTTGTAAACTTGAAATTGAGCTCATTGTTGGATAGCCAAAGCAAGAAATCCTCCACTTCTTCCTCAGTTCCATTCGAGGTGCACAGTATGTCATCAATGAAACAGTGTCATGGTACTATGTGGTTGATATTAGGATTTACAAATGGATTTAGTACGCTTGTTTCTCCCATAAGTCAAGGAAGAGGTTGGAAAATGAGGGGCCATTGCCCCTCCTCATGACTGCCCTACAAAGCTGCAGATAGAAAACATCATCAAACTCAAAATAATGACAATAAATTCTAGGTCTTTTGAGAATGAATGGAATCAGGAATTCAACAAAAAGTAGGTTATTTCTAAGAAAATATTCACAGGCATGTATCCCATCCTCATGCCTAATACATGTATACAATGACTCAATGTAAATTCCCAGCCAAACATAATTTGGTCTGCATTCAAAATTTTCAGATTAAGGCAGAACATGCATAATAATGTACCACAGGTATGATCCCAATCTGGTCACAGAATGTTTATGTAAAAAATCAACAAACTGACATTGATCATCTGTTAGGGATCCTATTCCGGACACTATGGGTCTACCTGGCGGTGTTACAACCATTTGTGCATTTTAGGCAGAATGTAAAATGTAGGAACCTGTGGGTAAATCTAACTCTTGTTCTGTGATCTGTCCTGAAACAACCCCTCCCCCAAGTAGTTGGAGTAAGCTTCTTTGGAACACTGAGGTGGGATCAGATGGCAGTTCTCCATAGTTTTGCTCATTTAAAAGTAAGTCATAGATGGCTTTTCCATAGACCTCCTCAGTGAGAATAGCCACATTATTTCCCTCGTGTGCCTGCTTTATCACAACCCCTGGTAAAGATTTAAATTCCTAACTGTCTGCTCATCCCTGTTTAAGTTATTACAATAAAACGGGGGTGCCTCTTTAAACAATTTCTGTTTCCCTTAATACAACAGATTCAAATGCTCTAATGTTAGGATTTAAAGATTAAGGACAAAACTATTATTTGTTTTTGAACATCTGTTTCCTGACGGTATTGATAAGAGCAGCATTAATGTAAAAGTGCAGGCTCTCCCCTTCCCTATTTTCTACATATCTGGTGGCTAATTGTTCAGTAATGACTCTAAAGCAACTGAGTTCTCAATGTCTTGAGATGTCCAAGAATCATCAAATATCTCTCCTGAGGGGAATTAGCTGAGGGTACTTCCACTTCCAGCTGGTCCACCATTGTTGCCACCAGTCCCAGTGAGCCAGTGGCACTTAAATCCGAAGGTCTTCCCACGTCTACTTCCTGTGTTGGTTTATTGGCAACATAATCCTTTCTCTAAATACGATGAAATACCTGGATGTTGAATAGACCTGGTTTTGGCTACAGTGAAAAATTCAGCCATCTAGAGAGCAGTGATATCTGAATGGGTGTAAGTTCTATGTTTGCAAGGTTTAGTACTGCTTGTGTTGTTGTCTCCCCAACCAAAACTCCCTTGTTCCCTCTTCCTCTTCTTCCACACCAGGTTTTCTTTTTTTGTCTGTTACAAGATGTTTTTGATTCTTTCTCTTTATTGCTTCTAAGTAAGCACTTAAACTAGCAGTAGCCAGTTCAGTGCTCTCTGTGATAGATTATGGCCTCGTAGTCTACAGCACTACTTTGGATTCTACCCTGAAAAGAGTTGCCACTGGCTTAAATAAGTCCTGCTGACTAGTTCTGGGAGCCCCGCTGCTGACACACACATGCGACCTATACTCACAGACAAGATGCTTGAACCTTGACAATCACATCATATACCAAACCTGTCTCCCGTCCAAGAAAGCCACACTTGTCTTACTCCACCAGGTGTCCACTCTATGCTTCATCAGATTGCCCCCCCAGGCTGACCAGAGGGTCACTTAACACCCAATACAAAGTCCCCTACCACCACACGACCCAAGGGCAATGCTCTTTTATATACCATGTGCCTAAGTGGCTAAACTCACTACCAGCTGACCTTCTATCTGAACCCACACTTGGACTGTTCAAGAAAAAATTCCATTCACACTTATCGAGCCACATGATATGCTCTTGCCCCTAGAATTTACTTGTCCCTAGCCTCGGGCACATAACCTTCATTACCTGTACCCTGGCTCTTCCTGTTTTTGCATACCTCCCCCTACCCTACCACTGGATCCCTGCCTTCATCTTTCCCCCATGACAAAGGGCTGCCTGGCACACCTAAGCTCCCGGCATGGAATTCCGCCCCTCCCCTTCCCTACTTCTCATGTTCTACCTAATCCTTTTGCCTGGTACTATGCCTCCTTCCACAATAACCTTCCCAAGACTGGCTTACCACTGCTCTAAATGATACCTATAGCTACCTGTTTGTCTCTATCTTATCAAAGGGCCCTAATTACCTGTCTATCAGATTGTTAATGTTATGAGTTATGATGTACCTACTGTATATTGTTACCTACTGTATGTTTTTGACTACTTGCCTTTGTAATCCTTAATTCAATTCTTAATGTATTTTTCTTCCACCTGTCGTGGAACCTTTGTAAATGAGCTTCAGCTCAAAAGTTGTAATCCGAGACTTGAATAAATAAATAAATTAAATAAATAAATAAAAAGTTCTCCTTATCTAATAAAAAAAGCATTTCAGCAGCTCAGTTCTTCTGGTGATTCGAAAAATCACTTTCCTTGGCATTACTAATGGCAAGAGTTATCATCTCGGAGGGTGCGTTATTGCTTTTGTCTTGCTTTCATCTTGTTGTTGAGCGCCCTCTGCTATGGTACCCATTAACAGAGCTCCAACTGAAAATTTACCTGTGGTGTAATCAGAGTCGTCCCTCTGTAATTTGAACTGCTTGTGTTTGATTAGCTCACTCTCGTGTTTGACTAATTTTGTCTTTAACTGTTTGTCGAGGACCACAAACTTAGGATTGTCCTGTACTTCAGATAAATCTTTTTAAAAATATTTTATTTGGGGGGAGGCACCTCCTCATGTTTTTCAATGTCCTCTTGAATTTGGATGATCATGTATTTATTTGTAAAGTCTGTCAATGCTTCTTCCCAGGCACTCCTGCCATGGAACTCCTTCAGCCCTCCAGATGGTACCTTATTTAAGCAATAATGCATGACAGGGTGTGGGTTGTGGTGGGATAACCTCACACCTGGGGTGGTTGGGCACAAGGCAGAAAGCCAAATGCATCCAACACCCCAAAAGTGAGGTTATCCCAGCACAACCCACATTCTTGCTATTATGCAATGGCTCTAATTTATTAATATTGTAGGGACATAAATGAGCACATGTAGATGGCTATTAGGCAGAGAAAAAGTGTTGAAACATCCCTTTTATGTGTAGGGACATCTATTTTATAGTATCAGTTGTACAGTTTTATTTTTTATTTATTTATTTATTTTTTTTGAGGAAACACTCCCCATGTGAAAGCACTGCATCATGGGCATGCAAATAATCAATTGGCTTTTAACACTGTAGTGTTTTATGCAATACCAGACAATTGGGTATTTGTGTACCCATGATGCAGTGCATTCATATGTAGTGTTCTTCCTCATAAAAAAAAAACTATAAAACTGATACTATAAAAGAGATGTTCCCACACTATAAAGGAGATGTTCTGATACTCGTTCTCTGCCTAACTATGAAATATTTTAGCCATGACAAACATTTTGGCCCCCCCACATTATAGGTAAATAAGGTTTTTATATGAAACTACGCTTTTGCGGCTGTACTACATTTGCAAGGCTTCAAATGTTCTTGGTAAGAGAAGCTGTGGTTTGTTATTCAGTCTGGCATGCAGTCATCTGTATGTTTGGAGTTGATGTTGTGAGACTGTGCTCAGATAACCTCACTGGAACAAGCACACACTGACCAATCAGAGTCCAGGAAATGTTCTTGCCATTGTATAACAATTCTTAAACTCTAGGTGTCTGACCTCTTTTGAGATATGTTTCCAATGTGATGATATTATAAATAATATTAAGCGCTGTATTTATCAATCTCTCAATGGATAGAAATATTTGCTTAAGTTCCAGTCCTCCTTCTGTAGCAGAGTTGGAGTTAAGAGTTCCTCATTTCAGTTTGGCTCTCTGCTTTCTTTTAGACAGCTTATCAACTGTTACCAAACACACAGGATCATCTATGGCATCACTTGACAACGGCTCCTTGCTGCTTGTTCAGATCATACTTCAAGGGTTTTGGTGCTAGATGTGTGTGGACTTGGCTGAGGCCTTAAACATGGTTTTATTACCTGTACTATATTTCTCATTTCTCAATGCCACCTCAGTGATGTCCGTGACAGCTGCATCAGGTCACTGACACAGGGCAATCATGAAGAGATGCATGCCCTATGCTGTTAAACTGGGTGTGAGGACTAGGTTGAACCAAACCCACTACTACAAGGCAACAAGCTATAGATGCTGCACTCATAAGAACATACTGCATTCACAATGCATGGCACTCAGTAATGCAGAAACAATTCCAGAGATTTCAAGGAGTTTCCTCAGAGGGCCAGCCAGTGGTCTGAGCTTGCGTACCTTATTGCCAAACATTCTTATTGGTCAGAGGTAATTACTGCACTGTAGTCATTCACTGCAGAAATAAGAGTAAAACAGTGTAAAGTGCTTGTTTCTCTTCCTTGGCAATGGCCCCATTATTTGCCAGCCTCTTCCTTGGCTTATGGGAGAAACAAGCAGTACTAAGTCTACTTGAAAATATCCATATCACCCACATAGTGCCATGGTGCCATTTCATTGATGACATACCGTGCATCTCAAATGGAACAGAGGAAGAGGTGCTAAGCTTTGGCTGTCCAACAATGAGCAATATTTCAGGTTTACAAAAACTGCCAATACATCTGAACTTAAGTTTCTTGATGTGATCTTAATAATAGGAAAAAGAAATAAAATTCAGACAAAAGGCTTTAGAAACCCTACACCAACCAACAGTTTGCTGCAATATGATACTGCACATCCCAAATCTCTGGTGAAGTCCATTCCCTATGGACAGTTTCTAAGAATTAGGAGACACTGTTCAACTGAGTCAGATTTTGCAATTTAAAGTAAAGAACTGATGCCTGGATTTTTAAACGGTGGTTATAATAGAGGTATTCTACAGGCACCCCCCAAAAAAATAAAAATGCAGCTGAGAAACATTCTGCTTAAATCAGACAAAAAAAACCCCACAAGAGCATGAACCTGTACAGTAACAGAACCTGTATGTTTTATCATTCAGTTCAACAAATAGTCAGTGCAGGTAGGAGGAGTGGTTGAGGAAGTTCTGGCCTCTATTATTAAATGATGAGAAACTGGCTAAAGAGGTTGGGAATACACCCAGGACTGCTTTCTCTAAAGCCACAAATTTAAAAGTCAAACTGGTTAGAAGCAAGTACAAATATCAACCTTCACAGATAGCTCCTAAGCACTGGCTTCCACCCCCACCCACAGAGATGTTCAGATGTCGCAGAGGTAGTGTGTGTCATCACTGCAATCAGGCCAGAACACTTAAGCTTGAGGGATACCAAAGGGAAGTTGAAGTCAGATTGTTCATAAGCTGCAGCACAAACTTTGTGGTATGCATTCTGGTGTGACTACCCTGCGTTGTACACAGGATGTACCATTTAGTCCCTTAAGCAGTGCATCCAGGGGTATTTATGCAGCATCAGGAAACTGACAGAGAACACCTCTGTCTTAGCACATTTTTCTGAGTACCATCACTGTGCTCCTTGGAACCTGCAATTCATGAGTATTGAAACAGAGAAGATGAATACTAGGGAAGGGGACAGACTCGAGAAGCTGCTCCAAAGGGAAAGTTTCTGAATTTTTATCCTGACTTCTTTAAAACCAAATCTAGATTGGGACTTGAAGCCATTCCTTTAGATTGCCTAGTACGTGCTGCTTGCTGCAATATATTATAATCTAAAAGGTATGCTTTAATTTAGTGACTCTACTTAAACCTTTCTCTGTCTTCTCTGACATTATAATTAGATGCAGACTTCATACAAGATTATAGCTGTCTGCCTCACTTTCTATCTATATAATTCTTTTGCAGTTTGTCTGTCTCTTCTCCTCCTCTGTGTTTATTTTCTTACATTTCTTTTAACTACTCTGTTCCCCCCCACACACACACTTTGATACATATTCCCCTGAGAACTAAGAAATCTACATTTTTAACTATTTCACTCCTCTCCCTTCTTACCACCTTACCTCAGGCTCTATTCATTACAATTTTTCATCACATTGTTCGTTTTAAAGCAGTTTTGTCTTAAGCTGGTCCATTTTTAATTTAGTAGTGTATTTTTTATGGAGACTGAATTTCTTTATTTCTAACTTTCTTTTACAGGTGCATCAGCTGTGACTGTAGATCCCATGCCCACTAAGGGGACATAAAATGAAACCTACTGGGGAGATAGCAATGTATGGAGTACAGTGGACACCACTTCTATCATCTTTCTCATATTCCATTTCATTATTTTAAAGATCAAATGCACATATTTCATAAAAAGCTTGAATTCCCTTGAATTCACATCCCTGTGTCATGATTAGCGTTTCCTGAAAATATCATGCTGTTTGGTTTTGAGGTTTTCTTTAAATCAGCATCTGTTAATGTGCTCTGCAGTAACTGAAAACAGTGAAGAAACAGTGAAGATGTTTCTGTGCCTGTCAGTAAACAATGACATCATAGTAGTCCTGCCTGTTGCTTGAACAATTAAATTCCTGATTGACAGACTAAGCTTTTGCAGTTCCTAGTTAGAGCAGTCTGTAGAGCTAATTGTTTTCACTCAAAGTTTGTTACTAACCCATGTGGTTTGTGTTTAGAGAAATTAGTTCTGAAAGAACTCTTAAAACTGAAGGTGAATAAAGCAATGGGGCCTGATGGGATTCACCCCGTAATTCTAAAAGAATTAAGGGAAGAACTAGTAACACCACTGACTACCCTTTTTAATAAATTATGGGAGGATGGTGTGGTACCGGAGGACTGGAGGAGGGCAGGCGTGATTCCCCTTCACAAAAGTGGGAGCAAGACAGAGACAGGAAACTATAGACCTGTCAGTTTGACCTCAGTGGTAAGGAAAATGATGGAATCACTTCTGAAGGAAAGAATTGTTGAGCATCTAGAGGCCAGTGGGGCACAGGACCCAAGGCAGCATGGATTCACAGCAGGAAGGTCATGTTAGACAAATCTAATTGATTTCTTTGACTGGGTGACCAAAGTATTAGACCAGGGAGGGGCTGTGGACATGGCCTACCTAGACTTTAGCAAGGCATTTGATACAGTCCCGCACAAAGGATTAATAAACAAATTAGCCAGCCTGGGAGTGGGTCCCAGGGTAGTAGCCTGGGTAAAACATTGGCTGGACAACAGGACACAGAGGGTAATAGTAAATGGAGTCCACAGTGAAGAAAGGGAGGTTACTAGTGGGGTACCACAGGGTTCAGTACTGGGGCCGGTCCTTTTTAATGTCTTTATAAATGACATTGCAGAGGGACTGGAAGGGAAAGTATGTCTCTTTGCAGATGACACAAAGATCTGCAAAAGGGTTGATACACAAGGTGGGGTGGAAAGGATGAAAAGGGACTTGGCAAGGTTGGAGGAATGGTCAAATGTATGGCAGCTTAGATTCAACGCAAAGAAGTGCAAAGTAATGCACCTGGGAAACAAAAACCCAGGGGAAGAGTACACAGTGGGGGGAGAGATACTGACAACAACAAAAATGGAAAGGAACCTGGGGGTGGTTATATCAGATGACCTAAAGGTGGACCTGCAATGTGAGAAGGCAGTAAGGAGGGCTGGGGGGATACTGAAATGCATAGGGAGAGGCATCACCAGTAGAAAACAGGAAATTTTTGGCCCTCTGTACAGACAGTTGGTAAGACCACATCTGGAGTACTGTGTACAGTTCTGGAGACCCCATCTCTGCAAAGACATAGACAGGGTGGAGGCTGTCTAGAGGAGGGCAACCAAAATGGTGCAGGGTCTGCCCCAGAAGACATATGAAGAAAGACTAAAGGAGCTTACAGATGTATAGCCTCGAGGAAAGCGGGGAGAGGGGGGACATGATAGAAACTTTCAAATACTGCAAGGGAATCAACAAAGTCCAAGAGGGTAGCATCTTTCAGAAAAAGAGATGTGCAAGAACAAGGGGATACAATTTGAAGATAGAGGGGGGATGGCTCAAAGGTAATGTGAGGAAGTATTTTTTCATGGAGAGGGTTGTGGATACATGGAACAGCCTTCCTGAGGAGGTAGTGGACTCAAAGTCCCTGTCCACACTATGCCTCTGTAGCATTACAGAAGGCCCAAACTGTTACCGTAATGGTTTGCGTTTACACCTGTAACATTACAAATTGTGTTTTTGAAACAGTTGTCTACACTACCCTTGAAACTCCCCTCTGTAACGTTACAGACCCTGTCCACACTATGCCTCTGTAATGTTACTGAGTGCCAACACCATTACCGCAATGGTTTGCGTTTACACCTGTAATGTTACAGAAGGCGTTTTCGTAACCGTTGTTGAAACCACATATGAGGTGGTTTCAACAACGGTTATGAAACCGGTTCTGCCACCTATGGGGCAGCTGAGACCAGGCTAATAAGCCTCCCCCACCCAGAGAGAGGAGAGCAGTCCCTCGCACACTCAGTCCTCTCCTTCTCCTGCTGACCCCCAATGACCCGACTCTGTTCTCGAACTAGTGTCGCTGACATGTGGAAATTTAACTCACTCAAGGTACCTTGACTTTCTTCATCACCGGACTGGCTCTTCAACTGATAAGGCAGTTGGTGAGATGGCTCAAGAACTGGCTGCCACAACAAAGTCAGCCCTGAATGGCACTAAATACCAGTTCCACATGGCTATGGACACCAATAACTCTGCTTCACAGGTCTTAGCCCATGCAGTGGCGTTGAGAAGGTCCACCTGGGTAAGGGCTATCATCCTTTCCCAGGACACCCAGACCAAAGCCATGGATTTCTTCTTTGAGGGAAATTCCTTATTTGGTGACAAAATGGAAGCATACATGAAAAAGTGGATGAGTACAGTAGAAGACCATTTAAAAAAGTAACACCAAGAAAGACAATTACTCCACTTTCTACAGGCCTTGTGTAAGGAGAGGCAGGGATAGAGGCTACTATCCCAGACCTTACACGCCTTATGAGTACCTACCCAACCCAAAAGAGGTTACTACAGAGACAGAGGCAGCAGGGGCTACAGACATGCTGCGTTACAAGCCCCCAAGCCACAGCCTTAACAAAACCCTTCTGCCAAGGTCACCCAACCATTACCAGTGGGGTGAAATCCACTACTTCCAGGAATAGGTGAAACTTACTACAGACAAGTAGGTTCTGAAAGTAGTGGGTCAGGGATTGTCACTGCATTTCAGAAGGTCTCCAGGACTGCAGACTCCTACACATTTTCCAGCTCATTCACCCACAGAAAGAATTCTGGTAGAACTAGAAGTAAAGATACTGCTGCAGTCAGAAGCAGTAGAAAAGGTCCTTGCCTCACAGAGGTTCAAGGTCTGTCCTCAGGATACTTCCTGACCCATGAGAAAAATGGGAATGGTGACATAGTTTAGATCTCAGATATCTGTACAAACATATCAACCGGGCATATCAACAAGAAAAGGTTCAAGATGGTCAAACTGAGTACAGTGATACTGTCCTTACAAACAGGATAATGGTAGGGGTCACTGGATTTGGAAGATGCTTCTTTTCATATTCTAGTCAGACCTAACCACAGAACATACCTCAGGTTCAGGCTAGGAAACTGCAAGTACCAGTTTATAATCCTCCCCCTTTTGGCCTTACTTTGGCACCAAGGGTTTTCACGAAGTACCTAACAGTGATGGCAGCATATCTGAAGACAAGTTGTGCTGTTTTTATCCTACCTAGATGACTGGCTGGTCTCAGGAAAATGCAGCAAGAGGAAAGGGGTACTATTAAGGTGGTAAAGAGCATCCTGGAGAACCTGGGATTCCTGATAAATCTGCAAAAGTCCCAGACAGAACTTGCTCTATGTTTTTTTTGTGGCAGGAGGAACCAGCTGCTCTCAGTGCTCCCACCCCCCTCTTAGCCCCCAGTGTCAGGCCATCTCTCTGGGACAGCCCTCCCCACCATCAGTGCCCCCAGGGCTCCCCTCCCTGTTGCAGTTCCTAGTTAGAGCAGTCTGTAGAGCCCAAGGGGGCAATGGGGCCACACCACCACAAACAGGATATAGCTACATGGTCAGAGAGGGGGTCCAATGTGAGTGGGTGCACAGTGTAGAGGAGCTTGCGTCATACGGACAGCTCTCTCCATTTTCTGGGCCATATCCCATCCCATAGGCCGTGAACATGCAATGACGTCAATGCAGTGCACATGTGCACTCAAACACACACTGCAGATGTCCACTGACAACCCTTGCACCTTTCTCCCAGCAGTCCTGGCCTGGCACCCAGCCTCCACTGGGTGGCACTCAAGCATCTGACCGCCATGGAGCCCCCTCCCCCAGAGGTGGAGAGCAGTCCTTTGGATGCTCTGCCAACCCCCCTCCCCTCCTCAGCTGATCCTCAGACTCCCGGATCTGCTCCCAAATCCAGGTTGTCCATGCCAGAAGGGGTAGCACCACCACTGCATGGATGGGCTGACCCAGCCCCACACAGAACTGATCCAGATGTTGGATGTTACAGGTGCAGAGCTGAATACCCTGCAGGGGAAGGTTTTTCTCCCACATGAAAGAGCATCAAACCTGATTGTTGCAGCAGAATCCTTCACACAGGGCCATCCAAGGCCCGCAAGTGATTTCCTGCAGTTACTGGGCCACATGGCATCATCTACAGCAGTGGTGCCATGGGACAAACCCCAGATAAGAGACATTCAATATCACAAAAGGGACCACTGGTCTCAAAGGTGGGACCACTGTCCAAGCTAGTGCCAGTCATAGAGACCTTCAGAACATAAGAACGTAAGAGAGGCAGACAGGAGAGAGCATAAGCCCATCTTGCCTGTCTGCTAAAGAATCACTATGTCCTGGAAGAAAAATCCCCTTCTTGCATATACCTATCCAACCTACTTTCAAATGTGACACCAGGCCGAGGTAAAGTTAGAAATACATATTTTATTGAAGAACACACCAACAGCGCCTGCCTGAAGCATTTCAGACCATCCCGATCCTTTATCAAAGGCCTTTAATAAAGGACCTGGATGATCCAAAATGTGTCAGGCAGGCTCTGTTGACAGGTTCTTCAATAAAATGTGTATTTCTAACTTTATCACAGTCTGGTGTCCTACATGGATGAGGTGGTGAGTGTCACAACCCCACTCAGCAGGTCAGGCCCTCTGCTCCCATAAGGCCAACCTCCGAGTGCAATATTGTGAACAGTTAACAGACCAGGGTAACCCTCCTGTCTGTTTTGTGGGTTCGAATCAACCTTTAGTCTCAAGTTCTTGGTGGGATTCAAACTGTGAACCTCTTGCTAGCGTACCCAATGTACAGGTTCAGATAATTCTGCTCTTCGGGGCAGATATCTTTTGCCTACGGGCACCTAACCAGGTGTACAAAATGAACCCTTGAAAACTCTATTAAAGACCTCAGAATAAACTCTTACCTTTTCCCAGTTTGGTATTACCATTAAGCTATGCACAGTGTCACTGTAACCATATATGCTTCACTTGTCAAAGAAAGAATTTTCAAAAGGCATACCAAATAGTCTCTAAAATGAGATGTTTACTTAAAAATAGATAAAAATGTAAAATGTAAATACAGAACAATATATCACAAAACCATACAATCTTTTAAAAGAATAAGGTTAAAAGTGCAAATTCCTGGCAATAATACACTTAGACCTGTCTACCTAATGTATTCTTATCTTCTTATAGTGCTGTAGATGTTTCTTCCTCAGAGTCCAAACGTATATTTCTCTAAATGGAATACAGACTACAGTTTAAAACTGGCTTTGCCAAGCTCTTTGCATGAGGTCACCTAGCTCCCCCCCTGTCAGAATATAAAAAAATTATACAAAACAGGATGGGTCATCCTTCAGAAGGTGACATCAGCAAAAACTAATTTCCCTATGTCTTTTTGATCTAGAGTGTCTTCCTGTCTCAAGGACATCAAAGGCTAGATCTCACCAAGGTGTCATATGCTTTGTGACACCAGTCAATTAACTGGGTTTTCCTGAGGATGTCATAAAATGGATATTCCACTTCCTAGCTTTCAAAGCAAACTGAGACATTAATTGCATACAGAGATCTGTTGTTTAACATATATCCTGTCTTTTGAACTGATACCTGGGCTGGGGGGTTATCCTGCAGGCTGTCTCAGCATGTTTCATGAGAGACACTCAATAACACTTTTTTTTTTATTACAAAAAAAAACAGGGTAAACAGAACCAGCTGTACAAGCGTCACAGTGAGTGCTTGACTTTTGTGCCTTTCCAGAACGTTCAGGTCAGTAAAGCCTGGCACAGAGTCATGGTACTCATAAGTGGTACCCGCAGCAGTCTTTTGAAAGCACATGCTTCTTACTCTATCTCCCTCTTCTTCTCCACACTGATGGCTCTCTTGCATTAACAATGTGTTGGGTAGCACAAGAAAGCCTCTATTTTCTTTGACTGAATACTGCTTCTGTGCACAGTTCATCACTCAGCAGACATGTGATCAGTTGCAGCACAGCTTAGTTCTTTCTTGATCAGCAGTCCTACTCTGATGAGACCTCTATCAGATTTGCCTGATGGCAATCCCATTGGTCGATTTGGGCTGTCAGTCAGGATGGGAAGACAAGGTGATCGGCAGGTGAAAAGGTTCCTAAATTAATCAGGTCCAACTGTAGTCCATGAGCCCCTGAGGCTCCCAAAGCTGGCTAACACTCCTGACTCGCTGAGCCGAGTCCTTCCACCCAGTGATCGTAGCAAGGTGGGTCAAAGGCAGCTGAACAGGAAGGCAAACTTTAAGTACATGCAAAAAGCATAACAAAAATCCCAATCCACACAATGCACAAAGTCTGATCCTCTCCAGACAACTCTGGTCAGTCCCGTAAGGGTACACACCTACTTCCAGTGGTGGCGATAGTCTGATTAAACGACTCCTGATCCTGTTGCTTAGAAGACAATGGTGGCTTTGTTCACAGTGGTGGACCCCTGTAACGTCAGCAGAGTCTTAAACACATAGTAACTCACAGGATGGGATATAATCTCCCCTGAAAAGGAATAGCTGCCCTCAGACATTAGCTGTGACAGTCCAAAGTCCATGGCCTGATATATTTACAATAGGTGCAACAGTGCTTAGTCTAGAACATAACTCCTAATTTAAGCATGTACCCAACATGGATATGTGAATGTTCTTTTTGTAGGCTCTCACCTTTTGCACGGTTTTAATGTTTAAGTGCAGTTTATTGTTAAACTCATAGTTTTAAACTTTTATTTTTCAATAGCTGATTCTACAATGTGCTCTTTGTTGAAGTATCTCCTTAATGACATTATGGGAAAAACCAAAAATAGACCAAAGTAAAGATGATGGAAAAGTCAAGGCACCAGCCCCATACGCCAGTGGTACAGTAGTAAAGGCAGCCAAGTTCCAGGTGAGGAAGGGGATCTTGCAACAACTGTGAAGGCCATCTTGGTAGCAGTGCGGCAACTTTTTATTTATTAATTTATTGAAAACTTCATGAACTCCGTTTCAGTTTATTTTTTTTATACTGGAAAGGCAGCGAGCAAAATTGCCTGTTTTCACAAGCGTCCAGTTCTGGACAAATAAACAATGGATACAGTAAGAAAAACAACAGGCATGCAGTTAAGGACGAACTTACAAAATACAGTACAATACATAAAAGTGCATTACATAGCAAATGGTATAAGATGGTACAAAGAGCTTTCGTTAAGGTGCAATTTAACAGTCATTAATAAAAGGGCTACGGGTAGGTTACACTGGCAACTCATAGGGAGGTACAATTAGAGTAGTTAAAAAGTTCAAAGGGCCAGTTAAGGCTAGGGACATTTACAATTCAGTGTGCTGGAAAGGTGACAACTGAGGTTGTATTTAAAAGAAGCACTATAGGGAAAATGGGAGAGCACAGGGGAGAGATTATTGTAGAGTTTAGCACCTATATAGGAGACGGTGTTTTGGCCATGAGTGGTACAGCAGAATGGAATGGTGAAGGAAAGGGAGGAGGAATGTCTAGTAGTCCATGAGGGGGTGGAGAGGAGGAAGAGATTGATGATGCTGGAGGACAGGCAACCCAGAGTGAGTTTGTGGAAAAAGGTAAGAATTTTGCTGACTTCGTGGGGGTGGGCAGTGGGCAGAGAGGGGTAGGTCACAATGGTGAGTTAGTCTGGGGAGGCCAGTGGCAAACTGGATGGCACTGTGGTATGTGCTGGGCAGCTCATTCAGGTTTCTTTGTGAGAGGGAGGGGTAGCAAATAAGGACACCATAGTCAAAAAGGGGGAGAAGGAAACTGGTAGTGAGTAATGTCCTGGATTCAGAAATAAAGACGGAATGGACTCGAAATAACATACTGAGCCTTTAGTATGCTTTCTTAATTGTTTGAGTGATGTGGTGATAGAAGGTCAGGTGACAGTCAAGGAGCAGGCCCAGGTATTTAAACTCAGTGACACGCTCAGTGTTGTTGCCCTCGTTGTCCAGTAGTGGGCAATCGAAGGCTGTGGGTTTCCTGGAACTAGAGAAGACCATGGATGTAGTTTTTTTGAGTTTAGGACAAGTCCTGTGGTGGAGAGCCAGGAGTGAAGCCTGAAGAAGTCCTGCTGGAGCTTATGGAGGAGGAAGGAGGGGTTACTATCTTTGCAGAAAAGTGCAGTATTACTGGCATAGAGTATAATATCAGTGTGCTGGCAGACCTGTGGGAGGCAGCTGCTCACAAGGGAGAAAAGGAGGGGTCCCAGGATGGAGCCCTGGGGGCTCCATATTTGATAGGGAAGGGGGCAGAGAGTACACCTTCTATCATAGTTCTGTGTGATCTTTGACTGAGGTAATTAGCAAACGAGTTAACAACTACTGTGGAGAAGTTAAGACTGGTGAGGGTGCTGAGGAGAACTTTGTCGTTGACAAGGTCGAAAGCCTTTGTGAGGTCCACAAACACTGAGCCAATGCAGAGGCCTTCATCATTGGTTTATTGACAAAGTGGGTGAATTTGACCAGAGCAGTTTCCGTGTTGTGACTGGCTCTGAAACCATGCTGAGAATCAGTAAGCAGGTTGTTTTTCAAGGAATTCTATCTGTAAGCCCCCTTGCTGGAGGGGCTTATGCTCCCATTAAGGAACCCCTTTCCCCCTCCTACCCCCCCCCAGAGCTAGTGAATTTATTTGTGCTCTGTGAGTCAATACCTGCTGGATGCCTCAAGGTGGCAGCAGATGGCAGGTTAAGGAAGGTTTATAAGACCAGAGACGGGAAGTTTCAGGGCCTTTTCCAGTCCGGGCGTTAGGCCTGGGGCTGGAGGGGGTGGCTGGAGGAGCAGAGAGGCAGGCGGAAAGAGAGCTTGGCAGTCCATGTGGGCCTGTGGGGGCAACCCCCCCCCCAAAAGTGGCAGACAGGGATGGCCTTTTCAGAGACATGGAGCAGGGAAGGAAGCTCTGTGGGGAGGATTGTCAGCCAGATGCCTGTGTCATCAGAATAAGGGAGGTGCAGGTAGTAGTAGTAGGATTCCAGGATAGGCAGGAGCCCTTAGAGAGCCCGTGAAATAGTTGCTCAGGTTTCCAGGGCCATGGGGACAGTGGCAGGGTCCCCACAGGGGGAGACTGGTGGCAGTGGTTCTTCCCTGTACCCATGTGGCAGGGTGGCCTGAGGATAGAGAGAGCTTGGGGGCCCTTCACACATTTTAGGGGGCCTGCTTGGTGAGGCAGGTCCTGGGGAGCTGGCATTAAAGGGTCAGGCAGGTTGCAGGTCTTAGAACAGGCCTTGGACGGTGGCCTCTAGCTGGAGCTTACCGCAAGTTCAGGATGTGTTGACAGGGATGTGGACCTGGAGCTGGACACTCCCAAATGGTCATCTGAGAGTGGAAAAGGAGTTTGGGTGCTATCTGTAGAGGTGGGCTGCTCAGAGGGGCCTGGGCAGTGGCAGGGCCCAGGACTCTCCTGTGGCAGGGCAGACCAATTAAGGTAACTCAGGTACTGGAGCAAGGCAAGGTTTGAGGGCTGCTGCACCAATGGAGAGCAGTGCAGACAAAGAGAGCTGAGCTGTAAGTGTGGGAATGGGAGCCATGAGGTTGGGAGCACCAGCAGGTTTAGGTTCCCTGTAAAGCAAGAGAGAGAGAGAGAGAGGGTTACAAGGTTTGTGTCAGAGGAAAAAATCCTGGTACCCCTTGAGATCTGGGCCAAGGTAGAGGGGCCAGGTGGGGGAAGCAGCACACTTTCCCGCGCTGGAGATAGGGCAGCAACCAGTGCCATTCCAGACAGAGATGAACGAGAATGTGTAAGCCAGAATAGGAAAAAAGAAAGAGATTTGGCTTACCTGCACCAGTGAGCCAGGAACCTGTGGGTTCTTTCCACGTAGGGAGGTTGCATGGGTAAATTATCCAAGAGGTTAGAGTAAAAAAGCCCTGCTTGTACTGCCTGTAAACCATTATTGCTGCTCAGAATGTCCAGCTTTGGGTATGTTGTTTAAAGTTCAGATAGCTCCTTAGAGTTGCTTTATTTATTCTATGAAGGATGTGACCCTTGCATTCCTGTAATCATTTGAGGTGCAGGAGATAAAATAAAGAGGCTAGTTGGGAAGAAACATGGCAATGATTCCTTCTTTATCTAAGCTGGAAGGGGGAACAAATGAAATGGAAAACCCCCTTCCCTTGTGTCTAATTTATTTCATAAGTTGTTATTCCAGGAGGGTTCCATCAGGCTGCATCAGAATCGAGGAGTTCTGGGGCTCAGAAGAGACAGGATATTACAGTCTGGAGATGCTGATCCAGTGGTCAGTGTCCAGGTGACAAACAAGTCCAGAATTGGAGCTGAGATCGAGAGTGCACCTGGAGATGAAGTCATTGAGAGATAGGACAGATATTTTTCCTATCTTATTTGGGGGTGAACTGGCTTGGGTATTGAGACTGATGTAGTCCTCTCCAATGCCCCCTTGAACAACTACAATGATGATTTATGACCCTAGACAAGAGGGCCGGGGGAGGTTACACATTGTTTGGCCAAGGACAATTTTTTCCATAATTTTGGACAGTGGAGCCAGAAGGGAAATAGGCTTGTAGTTTGTGATTAATTTCTTTCTTTATTTTTCCTTACATTCACTGCATAGACAGCTCCATACCTTTGAGCACAACTGCTCATTTACAAAGATTCCACATCAAACACATAGTCACAAAAAACATTACAAGTACAATAAGCAGTTCTAGAGGAAATGTAGTCGAGTAAGGCTCAAAGCACTTAAGTCAGAACTACATACAGTTTTGAAAAAATCCATACAGTTTGTTGTACACAAAGTCATATATTATGTAGAGAGAGAAACCAAATAAAACTGTTTAACAGTGACAATTGCATTGGATTGCAAAGGCCGACTGCAAAGATCTCTTAAACTGATTAAACATGAGGAGATTCAGCAGTGTATCAGGCAGTTCGTTTACCATTTAGCAGCCCTGACAGCAAATGGCCAGTTGCTCAGCTGGAGCTGAGTACGCTGGAAAGCAGGCTTAAGGACATTCATGGCCATGTGCCTTGTGTTGTATTGTTGGAGACCGTGCTGAAGCAATTTGTTAAAGCAGTGGGTGTTAGGCCCAAGAGAACCTTTTTGGCTCACAAACAGGCTTAGAACTTTATTCTGCTGGGTAAAGGTAACCAGTTAGTGAGTGCATAAAGGGTACAACTATGAGTGTTGTTATCTGCACCAAATAAAAAGTTGCCTGCCTTATTACAGATCAGTTTTACTCTGGTTATCATCGTGGCATAGGCAGCTGCATAGACAGGGAGCCATAACCTATAAGTGGTAGAATGGAGCTGGTCACAATAAGTCATCTAGTATCCCCAGTGAGATTGTTCCTGTTATGGTACAAGGCACCCAGATTTCTGTTAACTATGGCCACCAGACTGTCAACATTGGGTGCAAAAGATAAGGTTCTGAAGGTCTCGACCTTCAGAAAACCTAGGAAAGTAGAGGCTTTCAACTCTCAATGATCGAAACAAAAATGCAAATGATCGACATAATAACTATTAAACATAGATGATGCCCCCTTACTGCTCAGGGCTTTTTGTATAACGCCCTGATGCTGGCCCAATAATCCCAAGCTCCCAAGAAGTGTGCTGACAGTAACCATGAGAATGCACACAAGAAACATGATTTTCCAAAAAGCAAAAATGGTTGGTGCACTTCAATTAGCAGATGGATCAAATGTACACTGTCTTCCCAAATCCAAACCACACTACTCACCAGCACAGATGGGGATTTGATGCAGTGTGCTTGGGATTGAGGGAGATGAGCATCACACATGCACTACAGCTACCAGAGTGCCTCAAAATTGTGTATTCAGGAAAAGTGTTCCTATTTGAGGACCCAACAAAGGCTGGGAATAAACTGGAGGTGATCTGTAAGGACTTTACGATGGACAATGTTGAAAATGACTGAGAAGAAGAAGAGAACTATTGACATTGCCAATATATTGAGCAAGGTGCAACTAAAATGCTCTGGCTGTGGATCACCTTGAGGTGATACAGGGTCATGTGCACTTTCCAACTTTTCCAGAGAGACAGCTTTCTGTACCAGGCATCTTTAAAAATCACATCCCTGATCTAAATGAATTTGTTTAGGTTTGCCATAGTGGACTATGAACTTATCCATCAGAATGTGGGAAAAAGTCATGGGGCCCGATTCTCAAAAGGTTATGCCTGGCATAAACTGACTTGCACCAAAAGAATGGTGCAAGTAGCAGGTTATGCCAGGAGTTGCGACATTTGGTATTCTGCAAAGCTGCCTGTGACATGTTGCAGGCTGCTTGCACCAAAGTGGACTTACATCATCAGTTACACCATAAACCCCTTGCCACATGGCACTAGGGGGTTTACAGCAGCATTGCACCCTATTCTGGAAGGGCAGCCTCCAAGTCCCCAATTTTGCTGTTCTAAAACAACCCCTGGAGGACAGCCATTAAAGAACAGTTATACCAGCTAATAGCTGGTGTAAGTGTTCTTGGCAGCCAATGTGCTGCCAGCCCCGATCCCCCAGTAAAAGCAACCCTCCAGCCCCAACCCCAGTCAGTAGAATAAGCCCTGCAGGGCTATCGAACCCCTCCAGTCCCAGTCCACCAAAACTATGTCATAAAAGCCCCACAGGCCATGGGACCCCGCCCACTGATTCCCCATAATGGGTACAAAAGTCCATGAGGATATTGGACCCCCAAGTCCTGATCCCCATAATGTAAATTATGACCCCACAGGCTAATCTCACCGCCCCTCCCAAGCTACAATCTGCGATCCTCAAACCCAAGTCCTGGCAGTATTGTATCTGTAGAAAAAGAAAAACATATCCCATCGTCCCTGGTAGTCTAGTGGCCCATCCCACCCAGCAATGCCAGACCACCCCACTCCCCCCCACCTGTCCCCAGCCGGCAACTGGCACAGCCCAACTCTAACCACCATGGCCAGCTGCCAACTGAGCTCCGTATGAGCGCATACAACTGTAAATAATAAGCACTCAATGCGTACATACGAACATACAAATGCGCCAGCAGAAACAGACCACCCAGTCTATCTGTGTTTGCTTGAGTGTGCAGCTAGCACCCCTAGTTTGCAGCTGACCCACCCAACCCCTTTGTCATCCCACTGCCGCTCCACCTCCCCCACCCTCACTCTCCTCTGCTCCCTGTCCCATGCCCTTTTAAAGTTGTTCACAGATTTATGATACCACCCATTCTGGTAGTGCATTCCATTTTTATTCCACCCTCTCCATGAAATAGTGCCTCCTCATTTCCCTCCTAAATCTTCCCCCCTCTATTCTTAGCTTGTACCCCCTGGTGTCCCTCTCCCTCCGTAGCTTAAAGACCCTATCTGCCCCATTCTTATTAATTCCCCTTCAGATGCTTGAATGTCTCTATCACGTCCCCCCATCCCTTCTATCCTCCAGGGTGTACATATTCAGGTCTCCCAGCCTGCTCTCATAGTCTCTCCCCTCCATTCCACATACATCTTCATTGCCCTCCTCTGCACCCCCTCCAGTAGCTTGATATCATGCTTCAGGTATGGCCTCCAAAACTGCACACAATACTCCAAGTGCGGCCTTACAAGGGACCTGTAGAGGGGCAAGATCACCTCTCTTTGCCTGGACGAAACCCCCGATGCTATGCACTCCAGCATTTTGTTCATTTTTGCAGCCACGCTTCTTCACTGTGAACCATGGCTGCCACCTCTCTGACCATTCCTTTAGCTTGCTTAGGTCCCCCTGCAGCTGCTTCTATCCCTCCTCTCCATCCACCACTGCTACCATTTTGGTGTCATTTGCAAACAGACTTACCTTGCTCCCCACCCAGTGTGCAATGTCTGATATGAAGAGCCCAAATAGTACTCTTCCCAGCACAGAGTCCCATGGCACCCTGCTCATCACTGGCTTCGGAGTTGAGAGCTCCCTTCCCACCACCACCCACTGCAGCCTCTCACTCAGCCAGCTTGTAATCCAGTTTGTCATTTTTGTCCCTACCCCTACACTAGTTAGCTTCCCCAAGCTGCCAATGAGGCATAGAATTGAAGGCCTTGTTGAAGTCCAAGTAAAGAATATCCACCGCATGACCCTTATCCAGCTTACCTGTCACCTAGTTATAATATTGTATCAGGTTAGTTTGTCGGGACTTCCCGAAATGAACCCATGCTGCCTCACATCCTGAAGGCTCTTGTCCTCCAGGTACAACACCAGTGTTTCCTTTAGTATAATTTCCATGAGTTTGCACACTATGTAGGTGAGACTTACCGGATGATAATTACTCGGTTCATCCCTTGGTCCGCTCTTGTGTAATGGCACTACACGTGCCATCCTCCAGTCCAGTGGCACACATCCTGACTCCAGTGAGGTGCTATACAGATCCACCAGCAGCTCTGCCAACACCTCTGCCATCTCCCTCAGCACCCTGGGGTGGATACCATCCGGCCCTGGTGCCTTGTCTAACCTTAGTGCCCTCAGTCCTCTAGGACTCTACCTCCCTCAATCCTTCCATCTGTTGCCTCCTCTCCCCTTCCCCACCCTCCCAGCCCATGGTGGTAGCAGCCCCCTTTTCCTCTGTGAACACTGAGCAAAGTATTCATTCAGAGCTTCTGCCTGTTTCTCCCCCTTTCCCATCAACTCCCCACCCCTTTTTATCCTCACTATTGTCTTCTTGCACTTCCTTTTCTCCCTGATGGATCTGAAAAAAGTCTTTCCCCCAACCCCCCAATTCCCTGTGCTAATCTCAGCTCCCTCTGGGCCTTGGCTTCTCTCACTTTTCTGGTCACCTCCCTGGATCATCTTGCATACTCCTCTCTGTCCCCTTCCTTTCCCGTCCTCCTATACCTCTGGTGCACCTCTCGTTTTGCCCTCACCACCTCCACTACCTCGCTGTTCAATCAGCATAGTTTCCTTGCTCTGCTCCTCTTACTCTGTGTCTTGGTGCAGGCTTCCCTTGCCTCTATAATCCCCCATTTAATAATATCCCATTTCTGCTCCATGTCCATCTCCTGCCTTATGCCCTACAGTTTCCCTTTCAGTACTTCCCGCATCCTCCTGAAGTCCGCCCCCCTGAACTTTACCCCCAGGTTACTGAGTTCTCTGGCTCCTTGCTCATTGTGATATTAAACCACACCGTTTGGTGATCACTGTTGGCTAGTGGGTCCTCCACCCTTGTTTCCCTTACTGCCTCCCCATTCGACAAAACCAGATTTAAAGTGTACTTTAGCCTAATAGGTCCACTGACCAACTGCATCAGGAGACCCACCTGGATCGCATCCAGGAGCACTTGCTCCCTATCACTAGAGGTGACCAGAATGCTCCAGTCAATCCACGGCAAGTTAAATTCCCCCATGATAACAAAACTTCCCTTTTCTATATACCTTTCTGATTTGTCCCACTAATGAGCTGTGAAGCTCCTCAGACTGGGACGGTCTGTCTACCACCCCAAACCTCAGTTTCCTACCTCTTGAGTCTAGGAGCTGCAGTCAGATTGCCTCTGTTTTCCTTTCCTCCCCTCCCCCTCATCCCTTGTGTATTTGATCCCGTCCCTCACATAGACTGCCACCCACCCCCCTCCCCTCTTCATGGTCCTTCCTGTATAATTTGTACCCTGGGATTGCCAGATCCCAGTCCTAGTGCTCGGTTGCCCATGTTTCCATGACAGCTGCAATATCCACCCTTCACAATGCCAAGAGTGCCTGTAGCTCAGCTGATTTGTTGCCTAAGCTTCTCACGTTCAGCAAGACCACCCTCCATCCTGCCCCCTTCCCTTCATCACCCTCCATCTCCTCCCTTCTACTCCCTCCCTTTTTGGCCACCCCAAATCCTTCCCTGCTAGCCTGGGGGAAGGGGTAGGCGGTGACTCCACTCTATCGGATTCCTGCCTACCTGCTGTCCACTTGCTACCCCCCCAATTAGTTTAAATCCACCTTTGTCGCAATATACCTCCCCAGTCTTTGCTTTAATACCTCCTTCCTCTCCCCACTCAGGTGCAGCCTATCCCATTGTAAACAGATTGTTATTATCCCAGGTACTGCCCCAGCTGCCCACAACCCCGTACCCCTTAGTTCAACACCAATCTACCAACCATGTGTTCAACTCCCCAATCCTCTCCTTTCTCACTGTGCATGCGCAGGGTACTGGGAGCACCTCCGAGAAGGCCACAGACTCTCCAGTCTCCTTGCACAACTTTCCCACTTTCTCATACCTCTCCCTTGTTACCTCTACCATTTCCCCGCTAGGTCATTTGCCCCACATGTACAGCAATGTGCGGTTTCCTCCTATCGCTCCTTGTGCACCTTAGGATTGCCCTTCCTGCCTTGTCTGCGTTTAATACCGGTATGGACTTCACCCATATCTGACTGTGCCTCTCCCCCTTGCCGCCCCATCTGATCCCCTTGATTATGGAGTCCCCCAACACCAGTACACCCCCCTTCTCTTTCCTTGTGCCCCCATAGCCCCATCCAGGTTTTCATTCCCGGGGCCACTCAAGATGGTGCTTTTACCATTTGCCCCAGTGTCTTCCCCACTGCCCTTCTCAATTGAGACCCCTCCCCCCCCTCCTTCTGTTTGACTGCCAACCTCCCTCTCCCTCCTCACCTCTCTGAGTATTATCCCTCGCCCTGCCACACCGTGCTCAATCTCTCCACTAGTAATGCCCCTCACTCCCTCCTCATTGTGAGTATTATCCCTTGTGCAATCTCCTCCAGTGTCCTCCTCTTCTTCCCCACGTGCTGCTAGTACAGAAAACATGTTCCCTACTTTCTTTGCATTACTATGTGTTTTCTCCTCGCTATTGCCTACTGCTGCTCCTCTTTTGCTATGCTCTACTAGAGTCCACCCTTCATCAGCTGGCTTCCTGTCTAGTTTGCCTCCTCCCCCTGACCCTTCCCTTGACCCACTGTTCCTTCTCTGTGGTGCCTCCAATACTCTCAGATGTCAGCTCTTCTACCAATGCAACCCTCCCCTCCTCCTCAACCTCCTCAGCTCCCTGCCAAGCCACTGAACCTCTTCCTCAAGCCTCCTTAGCCTGGCAGTGAGACCGCTTAAATTAGCAAGTTGGAATGTTCGAGGCATCAATGACTCTCTTAAAAGGCAGCAGGTCTTACTGGATTATTCCCTTTTGAATGTGAACATAGGGTTCATGTTGGAAACTCACCTGGCTGCCTCTGAGGCCAAATGATTGCGCAGGCAAGGGTTCATAAATTTTCACTCGTCCGGCTCCTCAAGCTAGCAGGGGGTAGCTATAATAATTAAGCACCATGTCCGATTCGTAGCAGAAGACAGTATTACTGACCAAGGCGGTAGGTTTGTATTGGTCAAGGCCATCTTGACAACAGTAGTGTGGTACTAGGGGCAATATATGCACCTGTGGGTGGTGACCCGTCCTTCTTAATGTCCCTAGCAACCAATCTGAGCAGATTTCTGCCCTCCCTCCTTATTCTCGGGGGTGACTGGAACATAGCTCCTTCTAGCAATTTAGATAAGACTTATAGACCGTTAAAACTGATGTCCCCTGCCCAACTAGCCCTGGCTGATTTTATCCACCTACTGGGACTGTGTGATCCCTGGCGCCTTCTCAACCCAGATACCCGTCTCTATTCCTTTTACTCCCACGTACACCAAACTTGGTCAAGAATAGACTATATTCTAATTAGCTCTTCCTTAATGAGCAGTGTTCACCAAGTGGGTATAGAACCAATAGTTATCTCAGATCACTCCCTGGTGTGGGTTAAGATTTCCCTGGGTGTCCAAGGACAAAGGGACACATCATGGAAACTTAATACACAAATCCTTAAGGATGATCACATGGTTTCCCAAATCAAGGACATGATCTTCTCTTACTTAGAACTGAACCAAGGGTCTGTCCACAGAGATGATATACTGTGGTGCTCCCTCAAATGTTTCATCAGGGGGGAACTTATCAAGATTGCTGCCACCAGGAAAAAAGTAAGGGAGTCCAAAATAAATTTGTTTTCCCAACAGCTGAGAACAGCCGAGGACAATCTTCTCCTTTCCAACTCCTCAGCAAACCTAACAGCTCTTATTAAGCTCAGGAATGAATACAACGACCTGACTCGGGGGAAAAAGCTGAATATGCTTTGTTTAAGACTAAGACCAGATACATCGATCAGGGTGAAAAACCTGGCAATATGCTAGCTCTTAGACTGAGAGAGATGGAGAGCTCCCGTCTAATCCCGGCTCTTAAAGCCCAGGATGGTACTAATAAGACGTTACCTAGGGACATAGCTCAAAACTTTGAGTCTTTCTACACAGGCATCTATAGCAGGAATTCTTTTCCATTGCATCCCCAGAGAATAGAGCTCTTCCTGGACGAAATCAATCTCCCTTCCCTCCAGTCACACCACTGTGATATTTTATCAGCTCCCATCACCTTAGGCAAAGTTGAAGATGCAATCAACAAGTTGTCATTAGGAAAGCCCCGGCCTGATGGATTTCCCAATTTTTATAAAGTTTTTCCAAAGAACTCTCCTCTTCTTCTTAACCTCTGAATATATGTTCACTGGATTCAATAGATCCTCTCTCCTAGAAGCTACAATAATTTTAATCCCAAACCTGATAAACCCTTAACAGATCCAGCCAGTTACCACCCAATCCGCTTTTAAATTATGATATCAAAATTTTATCCAAAATTCTATCATTCAGAATTTAAAAGATATGGCTACACCTGCTAAGTCTGGAGCAGGCTGGTTTTGTCCAGAGTAGATCATCAGCCGACCATTTGAGAACTTTGTCCCATGTCTTCCGAGTGGCCCACACTTCACAAGATCCCATGGCCCTAGTTGCTCTTGATGCTGAAAAAGCCTTCGATAGGGTGAACTGAGAATTTTTATGGGCCACTCTGAAGAGAATGGGCTTCCCTGACTTCTTTATTCATAAGATCATGGCAATCTATAAGTCCCCTTCGGCAAAAGTTTATTGTAATGGGGTTTTTTCCTCCCGATTCCCTTTATGTGCTGGTACACGCCAAGGATGTCCCCTTCCCCTACCTCTTTAACCTATACCTAGAACCTTTACTCATCAGCATCAAAATGCGCCACGGTGACAGGCTGTGCCATCTCTCAATTCCTCTGACCGTATCAGCTTTTGCTGATGACATTCTGTTGCACCTTACCAATCCTGAGTCATCTTTAACACAAGTATTATGAATCATTGACCGGTTTGGCCAGGTATCTAACTTCAGGTTGAATGTCTCCAAAACAATTATTTTTCCGTTAAACTCTTCTACCTTCCATTCAGGCTTCTACAGTTCGGTATGAAATGGGCCCCGATCTCATTCAAATACTTGGGTATCCATGTAGCTTGGGAGTTGGAAACGGTCAAGAAGCTTAATTTGGATGATGTATTAACGAAAATTCAGCGAGACTTGGACCGATGGCAGAAGCTGCCAATATCCATATGGGGGCGAATTAACATCATCAAAATGAATATCTTACCCCGATTGTTCTACCCCCTGAATCTCCTTAGTATTTGGCTTCCCAGGCAATACTTCAGTCAAGTTAATTCTTTGCTATCCAATTTTATTTGGAATGGGAAACAGCCACGTGTGCCTTTCTTAAACTCAGTGCACCTAGAGACAAAGAGGGTCTTCGTTTGCCTAATTTCTTACTATATTACTGGGCTAGTCATCTAAACAGAGTTGGTAAGTGGTCCACCACACAGTCTAACTTGCCTCAACCAGTTTGGCAACAGATAGAGCTAAGTCTACTAGATCAGTTTAACCTCGCCCCATTATCTTTTGGTACCCTTTTCCTCGCTGCCCCCAGCTATCCGAGACTCCACTATTGGTCTCTCTATTAAAATCCTTCTTCAATGCTGGAACCTTTTCAACATATCACAAACCAAGGATCCAGGACAACCTCTCATGCTAAATCCCAATATTAAAATTGGAGGTAGTTGGCTAACCTCTGAATGGCTCCCACAAATACACAACCTACGGGTGGAGTCTTTGTATGAGCAAGGTTCACTTCTCTCATCAGATAGAATCTTAACTTCCTTTAACATCCCCCAGAAACATATTTTTAAAGTCTTTCAATTGAGACACCTCATTCTCAAAATTTTTGGGCCTGTCTCCCTCCCTTCCAAATTAGGGCCATTTCTAGAGAAAGTACAGAATGGCTGGCAATCTCAAAGAATATCCATCATATATAACAAACTACTAAGTGACCTTTTTCCTAACTCCCTGGAGGAGTCCGTAATCTGGTCACTCCTAACTGAGCTCCCCTTATCATGGGAAGCAATTTGGAAGGGCGTGTACCGCTACTTATCCCAAGATAACCATAGATTGATCCAATATTATATTTTAAACAATCTCTACTATACTCCAGTTAAGTTGTTCAAATTTGGTAAACTTAAGTCAGTATATATTCGAGTGGGATTCGCTGAAGGAATTTGCTGCATGTTCTCTGGGAATGCAATAGAGTGGCACCATTATGGAACACAATTCGAGATAGTTTGGATCCACTTTTGGGGCTCAAGGAATTCTTTACCCTAGAAGTTTGTATTCTGGGAGTTTACTCTAGCATTGTGGTGAAGGCATGAGTACCACATGTCTTTAATCTCAATAGTTGTCAAAAGCTGGTCCTTAGACACTGGTTAGATCAGGATCCTATCACCTACCAGGAATGGCTCAAAGAGATGTCCACTGTTTCAATACAGAAATTTATTGCTAGTTCCAGACATAATCTGGCGTCTTTTAGTCGGAAATGGGGCAAGTTATATCGCTCTATCTCAATTAACCCGATGGGTGTAGCCCCTTAGATATACCCTGCTGCATTGTTCATCTCCAGTGTATCAGGCTTCCAGCCTTTGTTTTCCTTTCCAGTGATCCTGCTTTTCCTGTAGCTATTAACTCTCCGAGGCGATGGGGGTGGCTGGGGTGGGAGGGGGGGGTTTTGTTGTTGTTAGTTTTCTTATGGTTGTTCCCACCTAATTCTGTGTGATTGTATGCATTCTCTAGGGCTATATTCTTGTTATGCTTATGTACGATCAGGAAACCTTCAATACTTGTATGTTGTTTTCTTTGCATATAAAACTCAATAAACTTAAATTTCAAAAAAAAAAAAAAGCCTCCTTAGCCTGTGGCATATTGGACACCCTCCCAGCCTCCACAGTATGTTCATCTGCATTGCTGCCCCACAACCACTGCACCCCACAGTCCTACCCATGGTTCACACTACCTATACAGGACAGTGAAATATAGTCTCTCTATACTGATTGCAGTTGTTTACGAACGCAATTACAAACCCACCAAAAGCATTCCCAAGTCTCACAAACACATACAGTCCAGAAATTAGACATTTGCCCCAGATCCTCTTTAGGTCTCTCCCCCCAACTTTAAGTGGGGCCGTTTCCCCACCATTGAGCTTAATTAAAAAAAACACAGCCACAGACACCTTTAAGATAAATTCAAAAGACACAGCCACAGAAACCTTTAAGCTAAATAAAAAAAACAGTAGCAAAATGCACAAACATCCTCTCTACCCTAACTCTCTCCACAGCAAGTAGAATTAACTGATCCTAGCCCAGTCTCTAACAGAAATTGTAATACTAAATGCCCTTGCATGCAGCCTGAGACAGTCAACTACAGTAATAACTGGAAACCACAATCCTACTCATAAGATCTAAAGTATTAACTGTATACCACAGTCCTACTCATAAGATACATATATATCTACACATGTATAATTCTTTAAGAATTAGCTCATATGGCTGTTCCTTGTTTCCTCCCTCCTGACCTGCCCTGATGGCTCAGGCCAGTTTGCAGCTCCCCATGCTCATCCCTCACAGCCTTCAAATCCAACCCCCAGTAGCTTTTCAGTATTTAAGAAAGGCTGGTGGAAGGGGTGGTTGTTGGGGGGCGGGGCTTTTACAATCTCTCTAGCCACAGAAACCTTTAAGCTAAATTCCAAAAACATAGCCACAGACACCTTTAAGCTAAATAAATAAAAAAAATAGCAAAATCTACAAAAATCCTCTCCACACTAACTTTCTCCACGACAAGTAGAATTAACTAATCCTTCTCTCTGTAGTGGTGAGAGGTGGGCTGTGTCAGTCGCCAGCTGGGGACAGGTGGGGGCAGCGGGGTGGTCTGGCACTGCAAGGTAGGGGATGGGGGGCCACTGGACTACCAGGGATGATGGGGATGTGTTTTTCTTTTTTCTACAGTTTGCAATACCGCCAGGACTTGGGATCGGGCTGGGGCAGATCAGCATTGCAGGGCTATTAATTAAAGGGCTTTAGCCTGTGGTTCAATGGGGGGAAATGGCTCCGCCCCTTTTCCCTAGTTAGCACGCCTCCAAAACTCACACAGCGCTTAGTTCATTTTGGACTGAGCTGCTGCATGGTTTAGTGACTGTGCTTCCTGGCTGCCTTTCTGCTCTTTTCCCCATTCTGTTGCTGCTTTTCGTCTTCTCTTTTCCACCTTCCCCCTCCCCCTCTTTCCCCGCAGCCATCTGCCGTGTTCTCTTTTCCTCTGTTTTTGCCTGCCTCGTCTTTTCTTTTATTTGTCTGGCCCCTGGCGTCACTTTGCTGCTGGATCCCCTGGTATTGCTGCTTGCGCTTGTTTTGGTGCTTGCATTCGCCCCCCACCGGTGGGCCATTCTGGCTGCCACTTCCTCTTCCCTCTCCATTCCTACCCATACCTGCTGTGCTCCTTGTTTTGTCCTTTCTTTCTTGGGGTTCCTTTTCGATCTACTCCAGCTCCTCATCCCCCCCTTTCTGCTTACTGTCTTATCCTTACGGGTTGTGTGCCTACATCGCCTCCCAGTGCTTCCTCCTCCTACAGCTTTCTTCTTGCATGCCACATGACTATCAGAGCTCTCAGCCCAGCAACTTGGCGGAATCAGTTATCTATAGCATTGCCACTGGGCAGCTTCCTACAAGCTTTCTCCACATTACTCTGCAAGGACTTTCATTGGCACTGTACAAGTCTCCCAGGATTCATTGTTTTCCATGCATTACATGGCTTCCTTTGCCCTTGGATCAATCTTAAAGGTGCAGTAACATTTCTACTGTGGTTTCTGTGTCTCTGTAGGACTAATCTCCTTTTTTTGTTTGTTAGCGGGATTCTGATTCACATTGCATAAACAGATGTTAAGGGGCCCTTTTTTGCAGATCTGAAAGTGTGTTGTTTAAAGTTACAGTACCTTCCTCCACCTGGGCACAAAATCTACCGGCCATTTTCTATTGGCTCCGAGCAGACTCCTTTCCAGTACAATGCACTTTATTTGATGACTCACCTTCGACTTTTCCTCCTCCAAGCTGTCTGCTGCCACCTCAGATTTCCCAGTCTAGTGTTCCTCTCCTCCTGCTTGAAAATATCCTCCTTAGCTGCCTGAAAATGGAAATATCCAGGCTTGTTGCCCCTCGCCCTCGTCACCACAGCTACACTCCACTGATTGAGTCAGCCAGCCCAGAAGAGGGCACTTCTTCTCAACCTACATTGGTACCAGAACTGACAGCTTTTCGTCTGTAGCAGTCTAAACCCCGATACTCTTTCAAGGATTGGACTACTCCCCATCTCTTAACAGAACTCAAGAGGCTGGGTGTTCCCCACTCCCCTTCTGCTAGGAAGCAAGACCTATTAGAATTACTCCTTAGGACTGCCAGCCTGGTGGCACTGAGGGTTGAGGCACTGGATGCCACACCTCAAGCAGCGCTGGTGACCCGGGTTCGGGAATGAGCTCAGGTCATCGGGGGAAGCAGGGGAGGACTAAGACAGAGTGTCTGTAGACAGCTCTCCTAGTCCTGGGGTCGGTTAGGAAGACCACACCACATTGCGGCAGCCCCTGGGGATGCCCAGAGGCACTGCACGCATCAGTGTTACTGGAGGGGAGCATAGCAGATGTCTGCATGCAAGTGCATGGACATCATTCCACATCCATGCTCCACTGGGGAGAAAACCAGAGGAAAATGGCTGGGCACGACAAAGCAGCTTGATGGCTGTGCCCTGTGGTGCCGGGAGGACTGTTGTGGAATCGCGCTGGGGGTGGTCCGGGGCCGGCTTGATGTGGTAGGGTAAGGGGAGCCCTCCAGCAAGTTGGCGATGGCTGTACCGGTACCCCATATCATGCGAGTGAACCTGCTGCTCCCCTGCCGGTTAGACACTGCAGCAGGTGTTAAATAGTGACATGATTAAAAAAAAGAATTACTCCTTAAGACTGATTCTGGACCCCCTGCTGATCCTCCTGCTCACAGTCTCAGTCAGCCATTGCTGAACTCCATAACCTTTTCACTCCTCTAGCAACTTCTCTCTGCAATGTACAGGATCACCTAGCATCCTTGGAAGCTTGTATCTTCATTCCTCAGCCATGTCAGACCTACAGGCATGTCTTCAATGCTTGAAGCCTGAATGGATGCCCAGCCAAGCCTTCCAACACCTGGCCTACCTTCAGTCGTGTCTTCTGCTCATGTTCTCACTTCTGAAGGAATTACTTTGCCCCCATACCTTCCACAGCTTCAGCGGCAGGACCTCCTCAGCCTGATATGGATCAGTCATCTGCTGGCTCTTCCATTTCTATGCCAGCTATATCTGCAATGCATTTGGTTTCCTCTCACCTGCTCAAAGATGTCACAGAGTGAAACATAGAAACATAGAATTTGACAGCAGATAAGGACCGCTTGGCCCACCCAGTCTGCCCTTTTCCCTACCTAATGGATAAGCTGCAGATCCTAGTTAACCAGCAGTCTACTTCTTCCTACCCCCACCCCCTAAAATTGCCTTATGACTGTCCCATGCATGCTTGAATTCCACCACTGTTTTTGACTCCACAACCTCCTCTGGAAGGCCGTTCCATGCATCCACAACCCTCTCTGTGAAAAAATACTTCCTTAAATTATCTCTGAGCTGCCCCCTCTATCTTCAAATTGTGCCCCCTTGTTCTTGCACACCTCTTTTTTGAAAGATGCTACCCTCTTGGACTTTGTTGATCCTTTGGGGTGCTTGAAAGTTTCTATCATGTCCCCCCTCTCCTCCTTTCCTCAAGGCTATACATATTAAGCTCCTTAAGTCTCTCTTCATATGACTTCCGGTGCAGACCCTGCACCATTTTAGTTGCCCTCCTCTAGACAGCTTCCATCCTGTCTATGTCTTTACAGAGATTGGGTCTCCAGAACTGCACGCAGTACTCCAGATGGGGTCTCACCAGCTGTCTGTACAGAGAGATAACTTCCTGTTTTCTAGTAGTGATGCCTCTCCTATGCATCCCAGTATCCCCAGCCCTCTGCTGCCCTCTCACATTGCTTGCCCACCTTTAGGTCATCTGATATGACTACCCCAGATCCCTTCCATTTTTGTTGTTGTTAGTATCTCAACCCCATTGTGTACTCTTCTCCTGGGTTTTGTTTCCCAGGTGCATTACCTGCACTTCTTAGCATTGAATCTAAGCTGCCATACATTTGACTATTCCTCTAACCTTGCCAGGTCCCTTCTCATTTTCCACCCCACCTTGTGCATCAACTCTGTTGCAGATCTTTGTGTCATCTGCAAAGACATACTTTTCCTTCCAGTCCTCTGCAATGTAAACATAAAGACATTGAGAGGACCCGGAATCTAATACTGAGACCCTACGGTACCCTACTAGTAACCCCTTTCTTCAAGTGGACTCCATTTACTATTACTCTCTGTGTCCTATTCTCCAGCCAATTCTTTACCCAGGCTGTCATCTTGGGACCCACTCCCAGGCTGGCTAACTTGTATATTAATTTTTGTGTGGGACTGTGTCAAATGCCTTGCTAAAGTCTAGGTAGGCCATGTCCACAGCCCCTCCTGATCTACTACTTTGGTCACCCAGTCAAAGAAATCTATCAGATTTGTCTGGCATGACCTTCCACTGTGAATCCATGCTGCCTTGGGTCCTGTGCCCTCTGGCCTCTAGATACTCGACAATTCTTTCCTTCAAAAGTGATTCCATCATTTTCCCTACCACTGAGGTTAAACTAACAGGTCTGTAGTTTCCTGCTTCTGCCTTGCTCCCACTTTTGTGAGGAATCACATCTGCCCTCCTCCAGTCCTGGGTACCACCCCATCCTCCATGATTTGTTAAAGAGGGTGGTCAGTGGTGTCACTAGTTCTACCCTTAGTTCTTTTAGAATTCTGGGATGAATCCCATCAGGCCCCATTGCTTTGTCCACCTTCAGTTTTAAGAGTTCTTTCAGAACCCTTTCTTCTGTAAATGGGCTGGCTTCTGTATCCAGAGTGTTTCTACTGTTTGTTTTAGGTACCTCCCCCTCTTCCTTTGTAAATACTGAGCAAAAATATTTGTTTAGTATCTCTGCCTTTTCACAGTCACCCTCTGCCCACCCTCCCTCCCCTTTATTAAGCCTCACTATCCCTCCCTTGGTCTTCCTTCGCTCCCTGATGTACCTGAGTGCAAGGACATCAGTCTCATCTCTCTTCTGATTTCTTCCCACAACACTTCAGAAAACAAGAGTTGTCTCTTGTGGTGACATTTCGGACATACTTGGGTTTAAAGACCCTCGCCTTGACAAGAAGCTAACCGTCCCTGAATTCGTACTCACCTTTAGCCTCTACAGAGACATAGCATGTTCAGCTTTTCCTTCCTGCCATCAGGAACTCGACTCCTACCTTTATTTCTTGGTAGATTTGGGTTTTAGATATGGAAGTACGTTGTTTTATTATTATCACCATTCCTTCTTTGCGAAAGCAGTGGCAGCTCTGGCCCATTTTAATACCAGACTCGACTGGGCTACCTTAGACAATGAATTGTTTTGCTGCCACTTCGCCGGCCATCAAGCTTTTTCCTGTCAGCTATGCAGAGCCTTTTCCCACTTCACTTTGCTCTGCCCACTCTTAGTTTCCCAGTCATCTGACCATCCATCGGGATCCACATCCAAGGACTCCCAATCTGCCACCTCCAGTCTTACACAAACCCTATCCAGTCCCAGGACATTTCCTCACCCAAGTCATGACTGCAGGTGTCACCCACTGAATTTCATGGGAAATCAACCCATCTGTAATAATTTCAATTTCTCTGGATGCTTCACCCAAGGATGCCGCAATCTTCATGTCTGCACCTTCTGTAGTGGAGCTCATTCTAAAGCTGTCAGCCCATGCCTGCCTCACTGATGCCCTCTTTTCATCCCCTCTGTGACTCACTCATTCCAACTTCCACCATGTCAGACCTCTGTGGAGTTCCGACACTTATGCCTGCCTATCCTATGGACTTCATCCTTCATCACTCATTCTCAACTATAGCTGCCTAGAAGTCTGCCCCTCTCATCTCCTATAAAGCAATGGCAGACCATGTGGGGTCCCACCATTCTGTACAATCTTGCCTCTATGGCAATGGTGGACCATGTGGGGTCCCACCATCCCAATTACTCTTTTCTTAGTGGTACGGTGATGGCGGACTGTCATACCTGGATTCACGATGGAAGACCACATGGGGTCCCGCCATCCCTATCCCACAATACTAATGGTACAGCAATGGCATAACACGTGGGGTCCTGCCATCCCTATCAAGTCTAGTACTATGGATTCATTATGGCAGACCATGCGGGGTCCCGCGATCCCTATCCCTCAATGCTAAATGGTACGGTGATGGCAGACGATGTGGAGTCCCGCCATCCCTATCATGTTCAATTTTCTACACCGCAATGGCAGACCACGTGGGGTCCCGCCATCCAAAACTATTGCATGCCCATCAGGGAGCTCACTAGCAATTCCAATCATTACAGACCTATGTATCTGGGAGTCTCATCTTCTACTGGACCTATTGAAGGCTTTGCGAGTCACTCTACCTATAGGATTGCATTTTGGAAGTGATGACGGATCTGTGGTCTCTACCAGTCCCTTCATTCCAACTCGACCTATAACAGACCTTCAGACCAGATCCCTCTATCTCGGCTCAAGAGATCTAAAACCTGCAAATATGGATTCTTTCTTTAACTGGATCTTCACTTCAGATCCCGAATTTCAACCTTCCGGAATTTCTGTCACAGGTACTTTTCTAAGTTTTCATCAGCTAGCTCCAAGCCTAGCACCACACCCTCAGTGAATCTACCATTCAGCACATCTGCATTTTTGACTGTCAAACTTCTACGTAAACCTCCTTCCTTCTGCGTCCCCCAGTCCTATGCCACTACTATCCAGGACTCTGTTCGAACTGACAAGTTACACTATCAATATCCATGGTCAAGTCATTTTCTACTTCTCCTGCATCTTACCAACCTCAGTCTATGTCATCAAGTTCGATCATCACCATCAAAGAAGAAAAGATTCCAAGGAATACTCCCTCAAACCACCCCTCCTCAGGCATTCCCTTTGGTATTCAAAGTTACTATCAGATAGAAATACCTTCTTTAGTATGCCCAGAGGAAGGGCAGTCCAGCAGCCATGGTTCCTCGGAGGTTTCCCCTACAGGGGACTTTTCCTCTCCTGCATTGCTGCCATTCATAATCTCCGAGTTGGAGGAGGTAGTTTCAATACTCTTTTTGGGCCTCCATTCTGATCCGGCCTTTTGAATAGAAGGGGGTGAGAATGAGTAAGGCTAAAGTAAAAGCACACGCACAAATACAATGCACATGAGCACGTTATTTCCTCACATCGAATTGAAGGGCTTTAGCCCGTGGTTCAATGGGGGGTAATGACTCCGCCCCTTTTCTCTATTTAGCATGCCCCCAAAACTCACACAGCACTTAGTTCGTTTTGGACACACTCCACCTCCCCCATCTCCTCCTCCTCCTTCTCGGCACTCTTCATTCCCCTTCTTCGGGCCTCCAGTCCGATCCAGCCTTTTGAATGGAAGGGGGTGAGAATGAGTGAGGCCAAAGTAAAAGCACAAGCACAAATACAATGCACATGAGCACATTATTTCCTCACATTGAATTATATGTTATGGGGATCGGGAATTGGGGGGTAGTGAAGGGGCTTTTCACTATACATTACTAGGATCGGGGCTTGGGGAGGTGAGATTAGCCCTATGGGGCTTTTCAGGCTTGGGGACTGTGGCTGGGGGGGGGGGCACTTGCACCCTTCCCATGTGCATGCTGCAGGCTTGTGGCCAGCTCTTCAGGTACACCCTCTGTTTGGCATACCTGTATGGTTGGTGCAGGTTGCAGGGCTTAGCCATGGGGATCCTGCCCCTTACAGAATCGGGTGCAGGATCCTTAGTGCAACTGCACCTCTTGCATTTTGCAACTTGTGACATGTGTAGGGGTGCTTCTAAAATCAGGCCCATGGCCTTTTGGTCCTTAGTTGAGTACACTAGGGCATATCTCAAAAATGATGAGTGACCACTGATATATTGGCAGTATTCTAGGAGTCTGATTCAAGTCTGAGGAAGTCTGTATGTACTAGGTCTGTTGGGGCACTGGTCCTAATATGTAAGAGGGGGCGGCTGTCATGGGCAAAGTTTTGCATTGCACACAGAGACCAAATTTCTAACAGTAGTCTTCCATGGCACTTACCATCCATGGCTAAAAGAACCTAGCACATGCTAATCCCAGTGTCTGTATAGCTTTCAAAGGCCCAATTTCATTATGAATAGAGATATGTGAAGTTGGGAAATTTCACTTTGTGAAAATCTTGCCAACTTTGCATAGTGCTAAGTGCCACTACATGTAGTTCTTCATCCAGTGAAGTTTACATATACAGTAGTGGCAGTTTGCCAGTGGAAGTGCTGGTGAAGTGCCACTACACATAGTTTTCACCAGGCAAAGTTGCATTTTACCAGCAAACTACAGGTACATGACGTGTTCAGTAAAATACCAAATAAAGTGTCTTTTACATTCCTAACCCACCCCTACTTACTGTGTAAACATCACCAAACCCCCATTCACCTTCTAGGTTATTTAAACACATGTACTGCTACCTGTTAACACTTACCACCCACACTTCCAGTGAAGTTCCATTGTAAAGTACAGGAGAAATGCAGGGAAAAAATTCTATCAACCCACCCACACCAAACAAGTAACAACTCCCTCCTCCCACCCCATCAATTGTTCCAACCCCTATAATGTAAGAGAACACCCCCCCCCCACCCTACCTCCTCTAACATCCAACCTCACTCCTCCACCGGTCCCCAAAAGCTAAAGGATATAGCACCTAGAAGAAAATTATGAAAATGCACTCCCTTGTACACGCGATCAGTTCTTTTCAGTATTCAAAGTATCAATGAATGAATGATGCCATCCTCTAAAGTAACACCTGATTGGGGGTATAGCATAATGTTCCTGTCACTGCATAAACTGCTCCAGCAAAGTTTTGATTCACAACACCCCCAGCTCTGAATAACATCCATTAAAATTTGGTTGGTAGAAGCAACTGTCATATAAGAAACTTGCCCATCCAGCATCCTCCATCCTTGACCTTCTCAATCCTTCCTCAGAGTCCAGTTCCTCCTCTCATCCTAGCCCACCCTATCCATTTCTTCCTCTTTCATCATCCCTGTCACCACCCATCAAACAATGCCTGTTAATGGCTGCTAACCTCTAAACCTGTTGGCACTTAGTAATATAAATCTAACAACTTAAATGACTCACCTGGTCCTTAAGAGGTGGCCTACTTCTGTCTGTCCCCTGCCCTGCTTCCTCCCTGCCTCAAAAAAAAAATAACAATAAAATAAAGGCTTCTTCTCCTTTCTCTCACCTTTTTCTCCCTATCCCACCTTTCTCGACTCTGACAAAGTCTGAACTCAGACTGCTTTTCCTCTACCCTAAGGTGAACACTAATCCAAGCATCTGTCCCCCACAAAAAATAAGTTGCATCCTACCAAATAATAATGCTCTTGCTTACCCTTGTACTGTTATGTAATTGATGTTTGACCTTAACTTCAGTATGTATAATCTGTTTTTGTATGTTTTGTATCTTTCTGTTCTAATCTGACCCTACATGTTTGTACTTCTGTTTTTTGACATGGAACCTTTGTAAAAGAGCCCTGGGCTCAAAGGTACTTTTTATTCCGCAATGTGAAATAAATAAATAAGAAACTTCAGGGGGCTTAGGTCTTGCAATAGAGTGGAAGCACGTAGTAAGACCGACACCCCCACACTGACCCCACCACAGCGACATGCACAACCCGACAGCAGCAACAGTGCCCTGCAATCCATGGTGTCACTCCCCCACAGTGAATGGTGCTTAATGTCCATACAGGGACAAGTGCGAACTGTTGACACATGACATCTGCCAGCAGGAGGCAGTGAACAGGACAGAGGGCTCAATGGAAAAGGGTAGATGAAGGAGTTGGGGACGATAAGGGAATGTGGACATGGGGAAGGGGTAGGTGAACAGGGGTGGACAAGGGAGGTTGTAAACGGGTAGGGTAAGGGAGGGATTTATGCCACCTGCAGATGATCATATACTCACTGCATCAATTAGGCAGTACATGACACCATGCCAGTCGATACCTGCACAGCAGCCAGTACCGTTGTCCATGATTTGCAGTTGGCATATCCAAATGGTGTCACTACACTGTTGAGGGGCTGCACTCATGGCAGCTCAGTATTGTTGGTGATCATTATGTGGTGCGTCATTCTGCGGCCGGTTGCGGTGGTATCTATCAGGATGCTTGTTGCCAAGGGTCGTGGATCTGTTTGTCGGGCTGTGGGGGATGTCGGTGCTGTTGCCATTGCTCCTCTGTGGTGCTTCCCAGTAGAGCAAACTGTCTTTTAGCAACAGCTTGGGTCACTCTATAAGCAAAAGTCTGGTGTCTCCCATTCTTGAGCACAATGTGGGCTGCATCAACTTCTAATTGGAGAGCACTGACAATGCCTATGAAACCAAGTTCTTGACACTGCTCTCCCTGCAGATCAAATTGTCTTGGATGTGGCAAGGACTTTGCTTGACAATGATCAAACTGCAGTACCCAGAGGGCAGAAAGCCACTGAAGGCTCCAGGTTGTCCACAAATTGGTGTACATTGGAAAGGAACACTACCTATCTCTTTCAAACCTTTTTCATAGAGCTTTCACAGCTGTTTTGGGGATTTTGACCTATGCAAGCTTGGTGGCAGTGTTGCCTGCTGGGCACTGAGACAAGGCATCTACATCCACATGATTTAACCCAGGGCAATATTCTACCCGATATTTGTAATTGGACAGTGTAGATAGTCATTGGTGTTCAGCCATATCCAGTTTACTGTTGTCTGTACAAGGTTAATGGGTTTTCGGTCTTGACAGTGATCTTGGCTCCTTATGTTAGTGGAATTGACCCACTATGGTACACTTGAGTTATAAAAGCTGCAACTTGTGGACAGGATAGTTCTGTTCAGCTGATGATAAATGTTGGCTGGCAAAGGCCACCAGTCTAAAGCTTTTGTGGTACTTTTGATACAGAACTGTTCTCAATTCGCCAAGGCTGGTACTGATATGCAGAACATAGGACTTACTGTGGTCTGCATAGCCAGGACTGGTGAATTAGTCAAACAAGTGATGATTTCACAGAACATGCCTTCTCAGGAGGCATCCCAGCAAGGTACAAACATCTTATGAACATTGAAGTAGGCATGAGACTGTTTTCTTTTTTTGGTGCGAATGTCTCTAGCTTTGTTGGAGGGTGGGTACCCTTGAATCAAGTTCAACAGGGGCTTACCATGTGGGTATGGGTTTTGAGGAAGCATCTGTGATACCTGCAGAAACCTAGGAAACATTGTAGATCTTTGGGAATCCTTGGTTGAGGTCAGGTGGTCAACTCCTCCACCTTGCTAGGCTTTGTTTGAATTCTGAAGTTGGGGATTATATGACCTAAATACTTTATCAGACTTTTAAATGAATTGACATTTATTTACCAGAAACTTGAGTCCAAACTCCTCAAGACAGTCAAGTACCTCAGCAAGGTGAAATTTGTGTTCTTCTGTTGTCTTGCCATGCCACTATTGAAAGATCTGCTGGTTTCTTATCTCGCAACTTGACCCCTTCAGTCCACCGATGCTGACTTACTTACTTACTGTTCCCTCTTCCCGACAATCTGGGCACAAAACCTTTGGAATAGCAGCTTCAGTGATGTGGAACTCTCTTCTGGGGAGTATCAGCTCTGCTGGCACAGTGGAGGCTTTTAAAGATCATTCAAAACATACTTATTTGAGCAGCCTCTCCCCAGCTGGCTAGTATAAGATAAAAATAAATATATGTACTTTAATGGCTGTGATGTATTTATTTCTTGTTATGTTTTACCTTCTTATGGGTTATGTATGTTTTTAATCTGTTAAATTACGTACAGCATCCTGAGCACCATACTCCAAGATTGCTCAATACAGCGATACCATCATTTAAGAAGGGGGACAGAGGTGAGCCTAACAAATTACAGACCAAGTCAGCCTGACAATCATTCTATGTAAAATTATGGAGTCTTTCATAAGGGAAAAATAGTGCGGGAGCTGAAAGATCTGAGGTTCAGAGGTGAAACTTGGCATCTCTTTACTAGTGAGTGATAATGCTTAATTAAGTTATTAACTTTTTATGAGACACTAATTAAACATTTGGATAAACGCATGTCAGTAGATGTTATATTTTGGCTTCAGCAAGGTATTTGATAAGGTATCACATGGAATATGGATTAATAGTGGGAGGGGAAATTGTTCAACCAGTAAAGATACACTAAGCTGGCGCTTGTTTCCAGGTATGACCTGAGGAGCACAAGGAAGTTAAGTGACTTGCTCAGGGTCACACAGTATGCAAGTGGGGGCTGATAGGGTTCAAACGCAGGTCTCCAGGTTTGCAGCTCAGTACCCTTAACCACTATGTCATTCTGCTTCCCTAGGCTTAATAGTAGGGATTAACAAAATGATAGTAAACTTGATTAGCAGCTGGTTATCAAAAAGAACACAGAGAGTGAGAATAAATGGTATTGAATCAGATGAGGGGGAATGCAACAAGCAGAATGCCACAGGGATCTGTGCTGTGTTTACTATTGTTCAACATTTATATCAGGGATCTGAGCAAGGGAGCAAAAAACTGGGTTAGTAGTTATGATGACACCAAACTTGAAAGTGTTACAATCTGCATAGATGGTACTAAAAGTATACAGAGTGACTTACATAAAATAGCAGAGTGGGTAACAAGATGGAACATGCAGTTTAATGAGAGTAAATGCATAGTCTTGCATCTAGGAAAGAAAAACAGTAAGGTACACTCTTATTTAAGTTATGTTGAAATATGAAAGGGTTATGAGCAGAGGCACTTGGTTATTATAATAACAGCAGACTTCAAACAAGGATGCCAGTGTGAAATAGATTAAAAAAGTTGGCACACAATTTGGGCTGCATAACGAGAAATTTTGTAAGCAGATCCAGAAAGAGTAATGCAGTGATTTATAAGGCATATGTGAGACCTCAGCTGGAGTACTGCTGCCAGTTCTGGAATCCACACTGCACAAAGGACGTGGATTGGAGAGAGTCCAAAGAAGAGAAGCTAGAGTAATGATAGATGGCGACAACATGCAATACAAGGAGAGACTCAATACCTTTAACATGTTTTGCTCAGAGCACTTACAGCAATGGGGAGGGAAGACTTAATTATACTCTATGGTTTCCTAAAAGATCCAGAACTATGTAAAGATCTGGAACTAAACGAAACAAGCATTTTTCAATGCTGAATGTTTTCTTGCATAATGTATGGCAACTACAGCAGTTTGAGGAGCAGTGTCAGAGCCTGAAAACCACAGTGCTGAAATGTTGGCTATGATCTTGCTGTCAGTGCAGGGATTCATACTCACAATACAAGAGGAAAACCCCAAATGAAAGAGAAAACAAGAAACGAGGTACTAGGTAACAGACAGCAGTCAGGGGACAAGCTCAGGGACAGTGGGAAGAAAACACAGACAGCCATGGGGCCACAGACCAGTGAAGAAAAAACAAGACAAGGGGAAGAAACACACTACAGAATCCATAGTATCAGACAAACAGAGAAGATGAAAAGGGGGGATAGAAAGGGCCACAAGTGGTGAGACAGAACAAATGGAGGGCGTGGCACCTGGGTCAACTACGGGGAGGAAGACAAACTGGAAAAAACAAGGAAAATGGGAACAGAATGAGAACAAAGCAGTGAGAACACAAATGCAGGCAAGAGGGGTGAAGAGAGAGAGAGAGACAGAGGCAGAATGTAGCATGGAGCACAGCCACAGACACCATGCAATGGCTTACTCTTTTTTTCCCCCTTCACATTCATTGTATGTGTGGGATATTTGGAGAAGGTGGCATGGTGGGTGGTTGAATAGAAACCTTGATTAGAGAACCGTGGACTGAAATACTGCAAGGCAGCAAAGGAGCAGAAGACAGCAGGGGGAAAGGAACAGAAAAGGGGCAAGCAAGAAAATGAGGGAACCACGATCCACAAAGTCATAAAGCCGCTCGGCTGCTTGCCAGGTGCTTTATGCAGATGGAAGGACAGAAGCCCTCTCTCATGGGAGCACTTCACTCCTTTCAAGTACACAAAGTTTCAGCCCATAAAACTGCACCCACTGTCATCGTCTGCTTGCATGCTCTTTGATCTGTCAGGGGCTAGCCCGATGCAGTTTGACCTGCATTGGACATAACGCTGGCACACCTCTGAAATGATGTTCACTGTAACAAAACGTTTCCTGTGCAAGTGCAAGGAAACAAAAAATGAACAACAACATGGCCAGTTGAGTGGGAGTGTACTGGTAAATCTCACTACACAAGAAAAAAAGTGGCACCTCAATCTTTACAAACTGGCATGGGCACACTGATTTTTATTTGTTTATTTTTTTATTTATTTTTTTTGTTAAAGGGCAGGCTGGCGTAAGAACTTGTTATTTTCCTGATCTCTATCAGCACATAAATGTACCCCTTGGCAAGGGGTTTAGTCAATCAGAAGCCAGGAAATCTCCCTACCCATTTTCTAAAGTCTCCTACTAAACTGTCCCCTATCTATTATTCTTTTTGTGCACCTGAGTGATGCATATTTTAAACAATACAGGTGTGAATCTACAAAAAAAAAAAAAAAGTAGAATAAAAAAGGCATTTGCAACTGTCCCTGACTGAGCCTCACCTGTGGGACATCCTGACTGACACAAGTGGTACTCAGCAAGGATCAAGGCTGCTCCACTCAATAGCTCTTTACTCATTTCAACATTAAACAGGTTTACCCTTAGTGAACACTCCTGGGGAGGTTGAGTAACAGTCACCTGCCCGTCTCAAAATCTATCATTTTTAACGTTGTGACCCCTCCTCACTGCCAACCCATTTTTAGACTTCAGCTGCTACTGTGAAGATGAGCTCTGAGAGAGAGAGGCTGTTCCAGGCTCTACTCTGCAGGTGCTACTGCTCCAAATAACTAGGAGTCCAGGTTAGGAGAGTAATTATTGTTAAGCAACTGGGTTAGTTTCTGTCTCTGTGCAGGTAGTGAAGTCAGTTGCACTTTGAAGTCTCTTGGTTATGGTTGGTCTTCCTCCAAAAGTGCTCCTTTACCCACCGCTGCCGGATGCCAGCAACCAGATGCTGCTCAGGTGCACTGTCAGTATGCAAGAAATTAAACCCCCATCCCAACTCACAAGCCCAGCTTCAGCCCAACTGCCTGCCTCAACCTTGGTCAGGGAGAAGAGTAAGGGTGAGCACAGCAGCAAACCCAACATTAACCCCATGTCTTGATTGAAAACTTGTTTGAAAACCCTTTAGATATCGATCATTCTGCAGGGCTTTGCAAATCTCTTAGCTCAATTACCCATTGAAGCCTAACTCTGTGTGTTTGTCCTGTCGGTGTGCTGAAAAACATCAGCAGGGAGGGACTGAGAGAGGATTGTCAGTGGGTATTATGATAGGCAAGTGAGTGGGCACTCAAGGCAGGCATGTTATAGGCACAATAATTTGTCAATGCTGAATGCTTCCTTGTGTCTTATTAGCATTGTGTGGCACTAACTCAGAATTGCAGTTTATTAGTTAGTTTACCATGGTGATGTAAAAAACAGCAGCAGTAATAAAGAATAATGAAGATGCACACTTGGACGGTGACTATATGAGAAAAGTGAGGGAGACAGGCAGCTGAGGCTGCTGGAGCACTGAGGGACAGGGAGAGAGAGAGAGAGAGAGACACAGAGTACAAGGAGTGGTGGTGGCCAAGTTACACAGGCAAAGAGAGAGGGAGGGCACCAACAATCCAGCAGACAGACACACACAGCATTATTGCACCTCCACTCTTTGACCTCAGCATATGACAACAGCAAGAGAAGCAGAAGCACAGCTCACAGCTGCACTGACCTGTGACTCAGTCCACTTTCCACCCTGCGCTCATCCTGGAGCTGAGCGGTTACAGCCTAGTCATCTTCGGTGGGCAGGCAGCCGTGGCTCCATCTTCATCAGGATTCTCCTGGCTCTGGGCTTCTCCATTTTCTGAGTTTTAAATAACTGTGCTAACCAGCAGTATGCTTAGTAAGTGCAGCCAAGATAGATAACATTCCTTGTTAGGCACACTGTGTGCATGCGTATGACATCACGCAGAGGTGGAGCCTGGGCTGGAGCAGTCCCTCTCTTTCACTTTTCTTTCACTTTTCACTACCGAGAATATCACTCGGCTCCGGCTGCTACTTTGGGACTGCTTATTGCTTCTCTTAGTCCGCCACTGAGGCATGCAATGTGTGCCCTGGCTGACTGAGGCATGCGATGTGTACCCTGGCTGTGTTGGCTCCCAAAGTGGCCCTGTTATTCCCGTATGCCAAATGCTGGTCCTGCAGTCAGCTGCTTGCCAGCCAGCTTTATGCAAATAAAAGCACTGAAGTGCTCTCTCATTGGAGTGCTTCAGTCCTGTCAAGTACACAAAGTTTACTCCCATGAAACTGTGACCATAGTCATACTTTGATTGCGTGGTCATTGGTCTGTCAGGGATGAGCCCAATGTAGATTGCTCTGTATTGGGCTAGTCCATGACACACCTCTGAAATGCCATTCTCTGAAACAAAATGTTTCTTGCATACGTGCAAGGAAACATATAAAGGAAAGTACCACTAGGAGACATAGTATGCAATTGCAAATGTGTGACATCAGAGTGGGTAGCCCCTGGTAGACTGCTAGCTAGAAAAGTTTCTGTGTGGTCCTAATGCCTGGCTGCTATAGTTCCACAGGTGTGGCCTGCTACAAGAGATACCCATGAAGTCAGAGTCTGTTTTACATTAGTGCATGTTTGTAAAGTAATGCTGTTGTTAACTGTGTACTGTATATTATATTTCTGTACATTGTGTTTTTCTTGTCTGGGTCATGTTGTAGAAGGGCCATGCAGTCCAGTGCATTTAATCTGGTTACCAAACTTTAATGTTGCACCATTGTTCCACTTTATTGAAAGGCATCTTGATTATAACACTCGTTTGTATAAGTTTTGAGGGGGACAAATCTTTGCTCTACCACACTGATGATCCATGGGGTGACTTAATAGTAAACTAGGGATCCAGTCACGGTGGTGCCTCCAAGATGTGAAGTCTTAATGGGGGAACACCCCTCAAAAGCCCATAGATGATAGGGATATCATTGCCTTTCAACAGCACCGGGTCACAGTAGATGTCATAGTGACTCCTGAGTTCATTACTTGCTTCACAAGTGACGGGGGTTTGTACAAAATAGTAGAAATAGTGTGGAATCTACATCAAGAGGAAGATTTAAGGGCCTGGTAGAGCTCTGTGGAATATAAAATTCTGCCCACTGAATGCACAAGGAATTACTGTTATGATTCTGTGGAACTTGACGGAATGTGCATGAAAATGCAGTGGAATTTTATCAAATTTTAAAAGTACTCATCCAACTGACACTAAATTTTGTGTGTGGACAGTTAGAAATAAATTATTGTACATATGTGTACCAAATTTCAGAGTCATAAGTTAAGGGATGGAGTTATGGGTGGCCAAACATTTAATCAAAATTTAATTTTCGGTTATTTTGATCTAATTTAAAATTTCTGATTAAAAGGTCTCCACAGTTTCAGGATTCAGAGAAACATGCAACATGGGTATCTGCACCAGGTGTTAAGTCTCAAGTTTCAAAGGGGGCCGAGTGATAGGTAGCCAAACATTTTGCCAACATTTAGATTTCTGTTATTTTAGTATAATTTTGATAGTATTCATTGAAATGTTATAACATTTTTCAGGTATACAGGCTATCATTACTTGTACATGTGTACGTATTTTTAGATTTCTAGCTTCAAGTGGGACAGAGTTATAGTCTTCCAAACATGTTGACAACATTAAAATTATAGTTATTTCCCTCTAATTTTACAACATCATTTCCAAATGTAACCACATTTGAAACATTTAAACAACTATATGGTCATTTTGGATGAAGTTCATGTTTACAGCTTTAAAGGAGACTGAATTAAAAGTAGTCAAACTTTCACAACATTTTAAAATGAAATTTGCTGGAATGTAAATAGAGAATGCAATGCCATTAATTGTGATAGGTTCTTAGACCTTGCAAGGAAACCGTGTGTGTCAGTTTTATTACTTGCTTGCTGCAGAAATTGCAGAATTACATCTGTACTTAACTCATTTGTTCCCATGGATGCCATATGGCATCTGAGCTACCCATTGCTAGATGTGACCCAAAATGGCCACCAGAAGCATGAGTTAATTTAAAGTCACATTCCATGAATCTTTGTGTAAACTGCAGAATTTCTTGAAAAGTCCATACAATTGGATTTGCTATTTTCACTCAGCCTTATCTGGGGGATTAAAATTAGTGGATAGGGGTGTGAGAGGCAGGCAGTGCAGGGGATCACCAGGTTCAAGAGTTAGATGTATAGATTCACCAAGAAATGGACAACCTAGCTGGGTAGCACACCAGTGGTAGCCCCCCCCCAGATGGAGCAAGGAGGCCAGTGCTTAATTTGTGCCGGTGCTAGCCGGGGCTGAGCCCCGGCACCTCTTTTCATTCCGGGGCACAGCCTCGGCACCTCTTCTGTCTGACATTGCACTTGACTTTATTTAAATTAAATATGCAGCAGCAGCACTCACAGAGTTCAAAGCTGAGCCGGAGAAGCCACAACAAGTTACCACTCAAGTCAGGCCCAATTGATTGCCAGACGAGTCCACTCCTCCTCCTCCTCTCCATGGTGAGCCAATCAGAAGTGCATGGTGGCTTGAATGTGGTGGCACTTGATGGCACGCACTGTCATACTGCAGTTAGTGACTTGAGGGATGATGAGGAGGATTGGAAGGACTCAAAGGAGCTATAATGTGATCGCTCATCACTGTGCAGCCAACTTGTGCTTGCTCGCTGGATGGATTTATTTTTGATGGTGACACCTAGTGTAAGAACTTGGCTCAGGTCAGTGCTGTGCATCAAATCCCGATCGATCTATCCTGCGGCGGCCCTGTGAGGATCTCTTCTTGCTGACCAACGCTGTTCTTGCTGAGGTCTAGTACCATGGTGTTAGTCCATCTGTTACCTTATCACTCTTAGTCACTGGCTCCCCCCGCCTGACCGGCTGGTCAATTCAAGGGCCATGACAAGACAGTAGTTTCTTGAGTGAGCGGGCCCACCACCGCCGGTCATGTTGGAACTTGGAGAAAGGAGCCAGGAGGAGTGTCGGGAGCAGGAGTCACACAAAGCCAGCCAGGATTTTATTTATTTTAACATCAGTTTAAAAACCTTTGAGCCAGAGGCTCATTTACAAAAGTACCTCGTCGAAGGCAGACACAACATACATACATGAGGGAATCCAAAATAATGTACAGTAAAAAAGACAAGGCAAGTAGCAGGCATAGGTGAGACAGTCAGCAACAGAAATGAACAATAGGCAAGTGGCACAATTGCAGGCGAATGAGTTACCAAAACACCATTGTCGGTTCAGACTTTTTTTTTTTTTTTTATACATGGGCAGACAGCGGGGGGTCAGGGACATTGACAGAGTGTGAGGGCAGGCAAGTGGTTTTAGATAGTTTTGAAGCTGGCGGTGAGGGGCATTTGAGATACCAGCAGGTAGGGGGTTGTACAGGGAGGGCTCTATGAAGAGCGCCCTTTGGCCCTGGGAGGTCCGTGACCTAGGGATAACTAGTGCAGTTTTGCTGGAAGCCGGGTGTGGACAGTGGGGTTGGAACAACGAATAGAGTCGGCAAGGCCAGGTGGGGATAGACCATGGAGGGCTTTGAAGGTAACATGGCAAGTTAAGAACAGGACGCGCTCATCGAGGTTGAGTAGGGAAGCCAAGGAGTACAATTGACAAGTATGGGTGAGTCTAGGGGCACTGATGATAAGCCTACAAGCTTTGTTAAGTGTAAGTCGAGGACTCATTTCAGACTGGAGAGAAGACTAGTGCACTGCTGGTAAGGAAGTAGGTCATTGTCAGTCTTACAGTCTCAGAACATCAGGAGAGTAATGACCGTTACATTTTCAGCATTGTGCCTTGAAAGTTGAAGAGTGAGTAAGAGAGAGAGAGAGAGACAGAGCTCACACCTTGACTGTCTGCTGCACAGTGCACTTGTTGTGGGTCAGGGTGGGCCTGGCTGGTCAGGTGTGAATTTGATCTAATTAAATCGGGAAGGGGAGTATAGGGAAAAATACCCACTGCCAGGAGATAAGAATAATAAATAACCCCGGTCGGGGGGGGTAGAATATTGCTCCCCAGTTTTCAAGACAGGTAGATACAGACTAGAAAAAATGAAAGGGGGGTATGGTAGTTTTGTGAGAGTGACTGCGGGCAGAGGATGAACTTATCAAATGTTTTAAACAAGCATGAAGCAGTGGGTTTAGCTGAGTATGTTGAAGACTGAGCAGCAGGCTCATGTGCTAGCCTGCTGAAAGTACCCCCCTCCCCACACACACACACACAAACACACACAGGCTGAATGCTAGGCAGAGTAGGTGATTGCCGGCCACTTTGTGGTGGCTGCAGCAGGCCAGGCTGGTATCTGAGGTGTGTGACTATGTCACTGTTGTTTCATTTATCAGGAAACTGGCAAGTGAGTGAGTGTATACAGCATGGAATGCTGCAGATACATACAGTGTATTTTGTGTCCAAGTACAGTAAACTGACACAGGAAAACAGAACGTGCTTTGGAGCAAAGGTTCAGTGGAGCCAGTGTCCATAGGGAGGGAGGTGAATCTTTATATAAAGGTTTTTGAAATTGCTCTAAAGGAGATGTAATGTCTGTGTGTCTGGCACCTGATACCCGTGATTGCGGGGTGCCACTCCCAGTAGTATGTGTTGCCAAATCATAAGCATTAGCAGCACAGACTACCAGCCGTTGTTAAGTCAATTAAATCCTTAATCCCCTTCACACAGTCGTCAGCCAAGGTCCTTTAACCGCTTTAACTATCTCTAAGGAATTAAATAATTATAATAGCTAAAAGGTAAAAAAAGGAGTACAGGTATCCAATGGACCATTTTTTTATTTCTAGTAATAAGTCAGATTAAACAGCATAACATATTGTTTCACAGTGGGCCAGCCTCCATGTGGTAGAACACTATGGCACAGGCAAATACTGTATCACTGAGCAGCAAGGCTGACAAGCATGAAAGGCATCATCAATACAAGTTAGATAAAACCTAAAACACAAGGGCGGGTTATCTTGGCATAATGGGAATAACGGCAATCTCACATAAGGGAGCTGTGGGGGGGAGTGCATACAAACACAGCATAGGATGGTATAGAACTGGATCCTGCAACCAACCCGATATGAATGACTTTTGTACAAATGACTAGTGAGCTAAGCTCACTCACATTAACTTTGTACAAAAATCAGTAACATGTTCTGATGGCTCCCAGAAACCCTTGGGTTTTACATGGTCTGTTTTGAGTATTGTGGCTTTTATTGATGATAAAACACACTTCTGTTACAGGTTCCCTAGTACCTCCCCCTGACTCCTAGGGGAACATTTTTTTTTCAGCTGGGCAGAGTCAGGATATTGGAGCCTCTTGCTCACCTTATTAAGCAACAACAATATGTACCACATAGCATCTAGCAGGGTACAACTTTGCCTGGTACTGTATGGTGCTCGGTGGCCTGGGGTTTAATAAGTCTTAGGTCCTGTCATATAAGCAAATGTTCTTACTTGAGCAGCTAACCTCCCGTTGTAACAAATTAATTGCAGGAGCATAGTTATAATGTTATAGGTTGGCCAGAAGCTCTTGGGTTTTGGATGCTCTGTGGTGAGTTTTGGGGCTTTTATTGAAGATAAAGCACACTTCTATAACAGCAGTGTGCTTTATCTTCAATAAAGGAACATGTCACAGAAGTATATTTTATCTTCAGTAAAATCCCACAAATATACCACAGAGCATCCAAAACCCAATAGCTTCTGGGGGACTACCGGCCCCCACTCCCCTGGCCTTTGGGTCATCACAGCACTATGCCATTGCTTCTACATGCCTATGATCCTTTACCTAAAGAAACTTTTCATGCTTCAGTTTTAATTGGTTCTTCTACTACTTGCACCATGCAAGATGCTATGTGGAACATGTTGTTGCTTAGTAAGGTCAGCCAGAGTCTCCAATACCATAACTCCGAGTTATGGTACTGGAGACTCTGGGTAACTCCCCCCAAAACGTTCTTCCCATAGATTCAGGGGTAGCGAACCTGACACAGAAATGTATTTTACCTGCAATATAACCCCAGCCAAAACTCACCATAGAGCATCTAAAACCAAAGAGCTTTTGGGGCCTACCGGCCCCCAGACCCCTGGCCTTGGGTCAATTCATATCTTGTTCCTTATATGTTTCACGATCCTTTACTGACAGTCAGCCAGACTCTTCGATACCTGACTCTTCCCCCAAAAAAATTCTTACCCTTGATTCAGGGGTAGGGAACCTGACACAGAAATGTGCTTTATCTTCAATATAACCCCTAAAACTCACCACAGAGCATCTAAAAACCCACAGCTTCTGGGGGCCTAGCAGCCCCCAGACCCCCACCTATGGCATTTGGATTCAGAGCCCTGGCACCTCTTTCTTTACAAATTAAGCACTGAAGGAGGCACAGAGTGTCAAAATTCCAACCTGAATGCAGGCTCTATAAGGTTCGCAACCAGTAAATTGAAGATACAGGGAGCATGACATATGTCTGGGACCTACAAGTACCCAAAAAGAAGTGATATAGAAAGACAATGCCTGGGGCACCAGGAAGGAAGAATTGTGGTTATTACAACAGGATAGATTGATAGGAAAAAGACTCGCATTTTAAGGAATTTTGTCACTGTAAAGAACAAAGAGGATATCAGTGGGATCAGTAGTTCTACTGATTCAATCTGGCTATGCTAAGAGAGAAGAGAAGGGCAAAACAGTCACTCGGAAAGAAACAGCAGGACTGAAAAAAGCTCAGCCCGGTTTATCAAACTAAGTAGTGCTATGTGCACTGTGAATGTTAAATTTCTCAAAATGAATTCTAGATGCTTCATCTGTGTGCCACCATAAATATTTGAGAAAATGTTACCAATATTTTTTTTTGTTTGTTTTTTTCCCACTGTAATTTTAAAACTACTAAACCTAATTATCCAGCTATGTTAGACACCAGGATACACTGACACCAGAAATGCATGACAAATGTTAATACTATGCCTACAAGAGCAGAGAAGTTGCAAATATCCACATTTTTGAGTCTTCACAACATTTTGCAAATGTTTACATAGTAAACATTTGAACCCTGTAACTTAAAAATCTCTAATCCAATTCTTTCCATATTTAGAAGATCCCATAACCATTACAAAAATGTTATTTGTTCTAATTTATATATGTCTAGCTCCAAAGGTGCCTGAGTTATATGTAGATAAAATTCTTCATGAAATTTCCTTCAAAAAATTACATACTGTACTTCGAGCACATATCATTTTGAGACAATGCATCCTAATGTCATGACATTTGGCATATTTTAGAACACCTGTCATCAAGTAGTCATGCCAAATTAAAGATCTTTGGCCCAATAGATGGCTGAGGTTTGTGCAGATACAAATTTACATGAAATTTCTCACAAAAAATAAAACAATCTTTGAGCACCTATAATTTTGGAACAATCCATCCTAATTTTGGGATATTTGGCACATCTTTAGAACTCCTCTAAGAAAGTAATTTTGCCAAACACCAGAGCTCTAGCTCAACAGACAGCCAAGATGTGACTAAATGAATACATTTAAAAATTTCACAAAACTCTGACAAAATTCCGTGAAATTTCACAGAATTTCAAATAATCCCATCAAAAGTCTGCAAATTTGGAATTTTCCCACTCTGCATTTCTCTAGGGCCTGGTGATAGCTCACTTCAACCTTCTGGGATGCTGTGCTTGCCCACCTCCCCATTGTGGTCACCCCTTCTGCAGATACAAAATGGCAAGTAATTCCCCACCAATTAACATGCACTTACCCTCTATGCAAACAAGAGGGAGCAATTGCTTAGCAACATACAACTTTATATAGGTATACACCAAAAGCAGAAAAGGGGGTTAGTGTAAATGAGGTAGCACAGTTGTATGCACTGGCTCATCTTCCGGTGCCCTATACAGGCCCAGCCGAAACAGGAACTGCTCACCTTTTGCCCTGAGCAGGCCCTTTCTGGACTGTTGCTAAAAAAGCCCAGCTAGGCACAACCCTGACTCAGCTTACTGCTACTCCAGTGCACAGCACAGTGGCTGATTGTGCTCTCCTGTACCCTGCTCTACCCTCTCCTACTGGTACCAGTGAGTTTACAATTTATTCACTCTAAAGGAGCTCCAAAATAAGTTACTGAGTACCCAGTTGCTGATCTGTAACAGATGCAGCTGATTGGCTGGTGGTGGGGCACTTTAAATTGAACAGTAGCAATACTCAGTTAAACTCCACATCCAAATTCCGTGCAATTGAAAAATGGCAAACTGGACCTCAAACAGAGGTATTTGTAAATCTCCAGCCAGATGGTCAGATGCAGTTTAACAATTCACAACCAATTTACATTGAGTACCAGATGCAGAACCAAGCCCTGAGTTTAGGCAAGGTTTTGGAGCACAGAGGATCTTCCCTCATTATGCAGGGTCTGCATTGCAGCTCTTGGCAATCTCTCTGTCAGGCTGTTCTGTGGGATTTCTGTTCTCCCACTTTCATGCTCTCCCTGATGTCTGCTATGGGGATGCAGGTGGAAGTTTTGCTGCGCTCTGGTCAATCAGACTACTGTGTGTCCACACTAGCCCACATGTCCAGTCCTCTGAACCCTCAGGGCATTAGTAGCCTGGCACCAGGCTATTGTACCAGTTAATGTACCCAGCAGCAGATACATCTTGCTCTCTCTTCCTCTTTTTCTCCATGCTGGTGATTCTCAGTCAACAATGTGAGGGCTAGCATAAAAATGCCTACTTTTTCTATGGCAGTGAACACTGATTTTACTCAGTTTGTCAAGCTCTAGATGTGCGTCTGTTACAGCATAGCTCCGGCTTCTCCTGGACAGCAGTCCTACTCCGACAAGATCTTAATCTCTCTCTCTCTCTCTCTCTCAAATCTGCCTGGTGGACAACTCAAATCCTGCTCTTCACAGGGCAATGGCAAATCCCATTGGTGCATTTTGACTGCCAGTCAGGATTAACAGTCCTGGAGGTTTTCTAAATAGCAAGTAATTGGCTAATAGAAAACCATCTGAATGAATTAGGTCGACCTGTAGTCCATGAGCCCCTGATGGTCCCAAAGCTGGCAAGTGCTCCTGATTTGCTGAACAGTGTTCTATGATCCCATCACCATTGCAAGGTGGATCAAAGATGGCTGAACATGGCAGATGGTTTATAGTCCATACAGACAGCGTCACAAAAGTCCCATGCTACACAAACTGCAAAGTTTGATCCTCTTCAGGTTCCCCGGTCAGTCTCTAAGGGTGCATTCTCATGTCTGGTGGTGGCACCTAGAACACTGGGTGACTCCTGATCTCATCTCCAAAAAGACAGTGCTGACTCTGTCCATGGCAGTAGATCCCTTTGATCTCTTAGAACTCCAGAAGTCTTAAAGGCATAGTAACCCACAGGGATGGTTACATTATGGTTAACTGATGCCGTCTCAGAACTTCTCACCTTTGGCTGTACCAGCCTGTCCTCAGTGGCCATGTCTTTGATGGTGTTATCACTGCCAAGAGTATGGAATTCAGTCAACACACAAGGTATTGTAAGAAAATAATCTCTCTTTATTAGTTTACTTACTCCCACCCTGTGCCCCATCTCCCTACTATCTCTGAACCATTGTTTTGTCATTGTATCTGATGTAGATTGTTCCTGGTAGAACTTAATGAATGTAAAAAATTAGAGTAAATATTGTATTGCATATTGTTATATAAGCTGTACTGTACACCGATGGTATAGTGAACCCCTGTGCATGAAGACCATCACAGTGACAGGAATTGGCCGATAGCCATGCGTCATTGTGATGGTCTCTGCTGGCACTGGGACTGCCTCACCAGTGTATCGCCCCTTGCCCGAGACAACTCTGACCTGGAGTTAATAATCCAGAGTCAGGGGGGTGTGGGGGGTTTGAGGGCGAAGCCCCTCGATAAAATAAAGATGCATCCTCAACAGTGCAATGCCGACACTTGGCATTTCAGCTGTCACTGTCAGGGAATTCGGCACTGCAGATGTCGCAGTGCCATAGTAAAACCATCCTGTACTTGTATCACTTGTTATCCTTGACCCTTTATGTATTAGTCCTTCCAGGACCACCTTGTAAATGAGTGTCTCAATGGTGTCTTTCCTGGTAACATAAAAATTGAATTGAATTGAATCTTAGCTCCCACACTCATGACTTTTACTCCTCCCCGTGAGTGTCTGTACTCACATTTCTAATCTGAGAACCAATAAACTAATGTTTTCACAGGCTGAAGCCCATATCTGATATTTTTTTGAAATATCTAGCTGTTTACCTAAACTACATGGGTTAAAAGCTTGTGTGTCTACTTTCATGTATATGTGACAGCTGCCACATATCTCCCTCTTCCCCAAAAAATAAAAAGGCCTGGGTATTATAACCCATGTACTTTTTACAGCTGCATAGCGACAGAGCTATGCTGATGTATTGCTATAAGAAAAAGGGGTCTGACTGGAATTCCTAACACAGCACAGCTTGCTGCATACACCAAGTGGAATTGAAGCACACCCTGTAATGGTATACATAAATCAGCTTGAGTCCTCTTCCTTTCACTCTCTCTCCTCCCTCTTCCTGCTCTCAACTCAGCACACCTCTCTCTCTCTGCTCTTCCCTTCTCTCTCCCCTCAGTACACTTTGTCTTCCTCTCCCCCTCACATGCACACATTATTTTCTTGCACACTCCCTCCTCTCTCACCCCTCAGTACACATTGTCTCCCCCAGACACGCACGCATGCACACACAATTTTCTTGTTTCATTATCAGCCAGGATCCCACTGAAAACGACATACTGCTTAGGGTTGCCACCTACCCATTTTTTTTTTTTTTTTTTACAGCAGACCCAGTTTTCTGATGCCATCTCTGGTCATCCAGTTTTCCTGCTCCTTGCTCCAGTTTTCTGACCTATTCAGATTTTGACCACCAGCTGCCAGCCAATTCCACCACACTGGTCAAAGTAAAAGACAAGAAAAGCATGAAAAACAGCCACTGTGATGTGAGTCACAGAGAAGTGAGCCAGCACCATGTGAAAGGCAGTGAGAGCACTTACATTAAACATCCAATTTAGAGTGCCAAGCCAAATGAGTATTTTTGTGAAGATCCTCCCTACTGCAATTTCAGCTGCAAGCTACACCTGTATGAGCTCTCACTTTTAGTTTCAAGCTGAATCTTAAGGTCAGATGCTAGCTTGTACAACTGGCCAAATAAGAGCCCCTATTTTTAAAGCAAAACAATGCATTACTGTTTGTACTGCTAAGCTAGCACTGAGAGGGGCGTGGCCATGGTCAAAGGTGCAGGGCTAGAGGCATGGCTATATAGGTCCAATTGTGGGCCAGTAAAAAGGTGGCAAGCTTATAATAATTAAATACAAAACATGGTCTGCCAAATTGTATTGTAATTGTGCTTACTTACTGAATTTGTGACTTTGCTTCTTTAGTCACAATAATTAATCACCCTCCAATATCCCTGATTGAGCCACGAAAACTGTAGTTAAACATAGAGAACCACAAGGCATGAGTCTCAGTCGCCTGCCAATTACCCATTTTAAACCTGAACAGACAGTACAGTAATTCTAGTGCACACATAATTAGAACTTCCTAGTTTTGTGCCAAAACAGGACCTGCCAAATTACGGAATTATGACTTTTGAGGGGGGGGGGGGCTGACTCATTTGATCCATCCAAGCCATGTTGTATGCATCTTATCAGTTCAGTAGTTGCCATATGGAGCAGGAGGGACAAGGGATCTTTGACTCACACATCACACGGTTCAGCTGGAAACACTTTTTCAGTTTTTATCACTGTAAATAAAGTATACAGAGTTATGGCTCCAGAAGGGGGTGGCGGTCCAATCAGCTGAGAGTTGAAATTGTGAGCCAGTGGGGCTGAGTGAGTGAAGTAGCACACCAAATATTTATTGTTTAATTAACTGATTGTATGTTATCTTGAGCCCAGTGCACCTAACTGCTTTGCTGACATGACAACTGGTCAACAGATGCATGTCTATAAACACTGCAGTCACCGAGTTTATCTCAAACAAGCACTCAGTTACCCTGAGAATGTCTTCATTCACTCTTCTTACTATACTCCTAAGTGATACAGAGATAGAAGGGCATAACTGGGCTTCTTAATGTGAAACTGATACCAAAATTGGGAGACTAGTATGTTTATGGGGTGGGGAAAATAAGCCTCAGAGTAACCGAAACAAGTTCTGGAACAGAGAAAATAAATTGCAAATGGCTTTTAATATGGGTCAGTTTAAGAGTACAGTACAGGCAACTCTGTAATGAAGCTAATACATCAAATTACTACTTAAAGGAGGTGTGTTGAACCTGCAAGTCATTGTATCCCCTCTAAAACCAGTTTCTTTCAATACTGGTTCCAGATTGTTACTGTTACAGATTCATGTGCTTTTTGTAAACTGCAGGATATTAAATAGCTGATGCAACATAGCAAAATGATAAACATATTAAAGGGTAATGCTAACCATTTTCTGAACTGCATAGTATTAGAGTGCTAATCATTTTTAATATTTATGTTTCAGGTTCACACATTCAAAACCCATTACAAATTAAGCATTTATAATTTTGCTAATCAGCCTGTGCCATGTGCTGTGTACTGTCACAGCTGGTGCTTACTACATGCAAAATTAAGCGAATCAGCGGTTGAGGGGGGTTCAGTCAGTGCCCAAGCTCTGGTCCTGCTAGTCTACATCATGAAAAAGCCAAACAGAAACTGTACCAGGAGAGGAGTGCTGCAGGTAATAAAATTCACCAATAGTAGTAAAAGAAACCGAGCACTCACCCCACAGGTACTGCAGCCTATTTTAACTTTTTTGTACTGGCACGTCAAACAAAGATGTTGTGCACTGTAAGTTGGAATCCAGTGTAGTGTGGTCTGTGGTGGTGAGTGCTTGGTTTCTTTTACTACTGTTGACAGTCTGTATCATCCCTGTCAAGTAGCTTTTCTTCTATTTCGCATATCAATTGTCAGATTTGTGCATTAACAGCCATTTTGGCTCTAACCAGAGTTTGTTTTTCTGAGCCATGTGTGTATTAAAGGTCTACTCAAGCCCCCAATCTATTTCTCAGGACAAGGACAATGCTGCATCTGCATGTGCATGTTCCTTTCCTGAACAATGGCTGCTAGCCATGGTATAGCCTTGCAGTACTGAGCTCCGCCTTAAAGCAGCAGTACTACGAAATCAGGAAGTGAGTTATCAAAATTCTGTTTTTTGGCTGTAAGCATTTGGCCAAAGTTCCAGTTTCCATACCTGTAAATATTTTTTTCCAGTCGTCATTAATTTTTTAGATATTTGCAATTTATTTGAATGCTTGTAGTGCTACAACAAATGTGGTGGCTGATTAATTTCAGCTGCACTTTTTCTACAGGTCGCATCACGTCTTTTGACAACAGCATAGGGACCCTGTGCTGACCATTCCTGATGTCCCTGCAAGTCATTCACATGTGCAGTTGGCAGCAGAGGGGGTTCCAGTGCAACATGCTGGGTGGCAGAAATGTAAACAAAAGTAGAGAATAACTGAGCAAATTACTCAGCGATAGTACAATGCCGGCGAGAAAGAGTACCAGGTATATGATTAGCAGGGCACAGGGAATAAACTGTCAAAAAAGCGCAGTTTTTTTTTCATAGTACTGCTGCTTTAATACTTTGCCATTCCTACTACTCATTTGATTGAGTCACTTCAGAGACATGTGAACCATGAAGACCAGGAAGTGATTTCCTTACAGGAAGGGTTCAATTTGTTAAGAGCTCACAGAGTTGTTCAACTGAACCATGCACAACAGGACTAGATGTGCTGCTCCATCTCAAGGATGTAATCAGACATGAACAAAAAAAATGAGGAAAGTGTGCTTCTGTGCTTTTTGTACTTTTTTGTTTTCAAGAGTCTACAGAATGGCAAGACATTCCTGCTCTGCTGTGGCATATCCCATTTCTTGATCAACTTCCAGCTGAAATACAAAGTGGGATTCTCCTCACCATCCCCATCATCACTGTAATGTTTGTCTCTTCTGGTAGGCAGACTCACAAAAAGGGTTTGCATGGAATCAAACTTGGGACTTGAGTGCAGAAGGCATCAGCCATAACCAATCGAGAAAATGGAAACTCTCATTAGCTGGGACAGGGATTAATGAGGAAATCTAGGCAAAAAGAATGATCCATGTGGTACAAAAATGATGGGTTACTGAGCAAAACATGTCGACTTACTTTTTATTTTTTTCATTTCTCATATATATGATTACTTACAGAATGCAAGCAAATATACTGAGAGCATCTGAGTGAGAAAGGAGGCCGTGGAGGTGTGTCAGGTTGTGAGTCAATGATGCATGTGCAAATAAGCCTCTCACCCTCCACAACAAATGGCGCTGGTCCTGGTTGACAATACAGGCTTGTATTTGCATGCATGCATGCATGCCTTTCAAAGGGGTGAGGCATGGCTATTTCTGTGTAGAATGTGTCATTTGTGCCTAATTTCACTGACCCACTGTTTGTTTCTCTCCTGCCTACCCCTCCAGAATACCGTTGCTTGTTTTCCATGTGCTGGGCTGGTTTAGCTTCAGGATACTGATCCCAGAACATCATGCTACCACTTTTTACTCCAACATCTCATTTCTCCCCCTTCTGATCCTATCCAAGGTGGCTAACCAGATTGGGCATTTGTAGATAGCCATGAGGAGAAGCTTGTCCTCAACCTGGATTGGGTATTTGTAAATAGCCATAAGAGGCAGCTTGTCCCCGGCCTGTATCAGGAGTTTATAGCTAGCCATGAGAGGTGGCTCATCCCTGCATGCATCAGGCATTTGTAGCTAGCCGTGAGTGGTGGCTTGTTCCTGGACTTAATTGAATTTGTAGGTAGCTGCAGGCAGCAACTTGTCCACAGATAGGAACAGACAACTGTAGATAGGAAGCAGTGTCTGCTTGTCCCTGGCCCAGATCAGACATTTAATGAGCCTCCTATACAGTGTAGATATGATCCAGAATATGGGGAGGCTAACTAGCAAGAGGTGGGAAGGGAATACAAATTGTTATTTATTTATTGAAGATTGGTAACTGGGAAAGGCAAACTGAGCTGAAGCTTATTTCCAGGTGCAACCCAGATGGAGGGGGCAGGGGAGTACAAGCAAACAATACATCATTCCACGTCAGTTAACAATAATGTGACAGCTTAGACTGCAGGGTACACTACCCGGTAACATCAACTGGAAGAAGTACAACTGGCATCAATTATCAATTGGTCATGACAAGGGCATGGTGAGTACCATATAATTGTACAATTACAGAGTAAAGTGCTTAGTGCCTGAGAAGGCAGTTGTGCTGTAGTAGCTTGACAGAAGTCTGCCGCTGTCACAGCCAAGTATAGGGAGCAGATTGCTGAGGGCAGCTAGGAGGAGAAAGGAAGAGTCATGAGGGGGGTTGACAGTGACTGGTGCGACCAGGAAGACATCTTCGGTGGTATCTAAGGGCTGAGACAGAGTAGGAAAAGTGGATGGAAGAAGGAATCAGGTTCCAGAGGGAGGGGAGGTGGTAGGAAAAGGCAACTTGCTTAGCAGAGGTGTGAGGGTGGGGAATGGAGAAGGTACTGTACATGGATCCCTAGAGCAGAGAGTTGGAGGAGGGGCTGGGGAGAGGAGAGATGAGAGATGGGAGGGGAGGGACCTAAACCAGAATTTAGTATGGATGAGGTGCAGTGGATAGGCAATGTGAGGAGGGAGGGAGAATGCAAAGGAAAGAGTAGAGAGAGCTGTGATGTGTATGAGGGGATGAATTTGTAGTGAAACAGTGGAAAGCATTGCAGTGGATGTCCAGTCTGGCAAGGGAGAAGGAAGAAGAGGTGACTTAGACCATGTCCGCATAGTCTAAAGACCAGAAGAACCATTTTGGTGACCAGCTCCTGGCAGACCTGGGGGAATAGGCAGCCCTTACTGTGGTACAGGGCACCTAGTTTAGGGTTTAGTTTGACATGTCATCAATGTGAGAGAAGTCAAGTTTACTATCTAGCCATACACCAAGGTGTTTAAAGGCAGGGACTATGTCAAGTGGGGTACCATTCAGCATGGAGAAGATAGGGGAATGTGACATCCTGGCCAATTTCTGGCTGGTGACAAAGGTCACGGACACTGTTTTCTTGTTGTTGATCCAGAATTGGTTGGCATGAAACTAGCATAGAACACTATGGAAGTCCTGCTGGAGTGCACCTTCAATGGCAGCAAAGGAGGGGCCAGAGGTGTAAAGGATCATGTTGTCAGTGTACACATGTATTTGCATAGAGATGCAAGCAGAGGGCAGGTCATTATGGAAGATAGAGAAGGGGATGGGTCCCAGTATGGACCACTGTGGGACCCCTGCTAAGATGGAGAGGGACAGGGACAGGACTCCTCCCACCTGTACTGACTGTTGATGGCCTTTGAGGTAAGAGTGGAATCAAGCCACAGCAGGAGCCAAGAGGCCAACAGCACTCAGCTTATCCAGGAGAAGTGTATGTGATACCGAGTCAAAAGCTTTGGCAAGATCAATAAATATGGCTAGGTGCTATGTCCCTAAGGGCTTGCAATGCTGATGACCCAGGTTCAGAAGTGAACTTGGGGCCTTGGAGGGTTGTCCAGGGGGAGGAGGATTGAGTGTACAAGGAATTGTTCTCCTCCTCCAGGGGTTGAAGGACACAGAGCTCGTCATACACCCGACCACTAGCAGTGGCTAGGCAGTAGGCAGTCTGGGGCCGACAGACATGCATGGAGGTGTGGCGGCTATTGGCGCTCATCGTGTGTGAACATGCAACAAGTGTCATGATGGCATTGCTTGTCTGCACCTGCTTCTGGGAACAGGAAAAATGTCTAACCAGAAGGACTGGTTCTCAGTAAGCCCCACACCCAGCTATCGAGGCCCAGTCCATCAGAACCAGATCCAGATCTACAGAGAGGGTTGGGAACCCCACTGACCCCACCAGCATTGGGCAAGCCCTGGGGGCAGATGCAGAACAATGTAAGCCCTGGAGAATGCCAGTGTGATGAAGTGGGGGGACTGGTAGAAGGGGGCTGGTCAGACAGGGAAGAAAGAAAAAAATAAATAATATGAGGTACAGTAAGGTGCTGGGGGATTGAAGAATAGGCTTATAAATCAATACACTGGCTTCTTAGACCCCACCAGTAGACAGGGCCTCTCCAGATAGCAAACTCAACTGAATTTTCGAAAGACCTCCATACAAGATATAATTCTCTGCTCAAAATGGGACTTTGGATGACACAGAGTACAGAACAATTGTAAACTGACTGACTTTCAGTACCCTTTTTCCACAGAGAAAAACCTGAAAATCACACCCAAAAGAGGAATGTACACACACACACACACACACACACACACACACACACACACACACACAGTATTTTACAAAGGCAACCCCCATAAGTTCAACTCTCTTCAACCCCCCGTATGTTCATAGTGCTCTTGACTGAGGTGAACTGTCTGGTTCTATCTTCATTGATCTAACTAAGGTGTTTGGTCTTATCAACTGTACTCTCCTTTGTCATGGGTTGTCATCCCTTGGCCTCTCGACAGATACAATTGGCTGGTTTATGGACTGTTTGGCTGATAGAACCCATCAGTTAAATGTAGGGCTGCCATATCAAATGTTAGATCAATTAATATTGGCATCCCCCATAATTTAGCCAATTATATAAATGCTCCACGGCTCTGACATCAGCCACGGGTGATTGTGGAATGCATCGCTAAAGGCACTGGATTCAAAATGTTGACAGGAGGGATGGCAGGATCAACCAGATAAAACATATTTACTTCAAAAGCAGGTACCTGAATTTTTTTAAACACTGGGTGAAAATGCTAATTGGGGTTGTCCCACACTGAGTTGTGTGGCATATGGACATGATCGTTTCCCTTTAAGGCCTGTCCTTGATTTGTGAGGCACATGGCAAAAAGGTATGATGACTGCATTATTAAGATATAATAATATATGGATGGTCATGATTTCCCATTGGGAAACAGTGATATCCAAATCTTGTGACATCACCAACTGATAAATCCATCATCATGATATCACAACAATAGTATTCCAAGATAAAACCTTCCCAAAAGGCTGCTGGACTGGTGGGACTTGATGCAAACGGGAGTTGTGAGGGGAAAAACACAACTTGGATTAAAATTACCAAATAGGGAACCAAAAAAATCTATTATAATTCCATCTCTTTGAAATTCCAAATTTTATTGAGTTTAAAACATAAAAAGAAAAACATTCACATTAAATATTGAAAACGTAGGCAATTTACAAGATTCAGCCCAATACCCAAATTCCAGTTGGAATGTGTCATGTATCTATGATCTAAAGAAATATAAAACCCATACCCCCCCATCTTAATACCCCAAGACCCCCCTCCTACATCCCTGCCCCCCCAAGGATGTGCCTTCATAGAAAAACTATACAGAGGTAAGCTAAGAGTTAGTCAATATACAGTAGCCCACATCAAGGAAAACTTAACACAAATCAGGCAATCAGAGGTGATCCATATGAAACATTAATGTAAATAAAGAGCATACAATTTGCCCCATCTCCTGACAAAGGATGTCAAACAGTTCCGGGTACTTGCTATTAATTTCTCAGTCCTAAAATAAAGTGACATTTCTTTGATCCATTCTTCGTGTGATATAACTAATTGGTCCATCCAATGCCTAAGGACCAATCTTTTCACTGTTATCGAAATTAAAGCCATATGGAATCTGCGTTCCACAACCTGAATATTAGTGAGCTGTCCTAGAATACAAATTTCTATAGCAAACAAATTGCTTAGTCCCAGAAGAGGGTCCAGCTTGGATTGAATTAAATACCATAAAGGAGTCATTTTGTCACAGTGCCAAAGAATGTGTACCAGGTTACCTTCAGCAGTACCACACCTTGTACAGGTGTTCGAAGCCAATCTACCTAATCTGGCTAGTTTGACTGGTGTATAATATAAATTATTTAAAATGTGGTATTGAGTAAGCCTATGTCTATCTTTGATGAGGTATTTATGTATGTCTCCCCAAATCTGACCCCAAATCGCAGGAGAGTCTGGCAGAAAAGTGTCCCAGATCTTAGAGCCTTTAAGGGGGTTCGGGTACTTGGTCTCCAGTAAGTAAGAATATATCTTAGATATACTGTGGGGGTTATTAGCATACTCCCGTATCTGTTCCAGAATGGGCCTGACTCGGGATGGAATAAATGATAGGCCAAAAAAGGAGACCATGAGGTATCGCAGTTGGAAGACACTGAAAATGAGTTTCCGAGGTATATTAAACTTAGTCATAATCTCTATCGAGGAAAGAAGGGATTCCTGGGAAAGGAGACTTTCCACACAGCAGTCTTGTAACTGAGGGAGCCAATCTAAAGGAATTGGGGAGCCACCAATCCTGATGTTGGGGTTTAAAGTAAGAGGCTGAGCCATATCCCTTATAACTGAGATATTAAGGAAATTCCAGCACTGAGTCAGCACCTTAATAGAAACCCCTGTAACACTACTTTGTAATTGGAGGGGCAGAGTGGAAGAGACATAATAAAAAACTCTGAATAACTGAAATTTATGCTTATCTAACATCCTCCTTTCCAACTGCAACCACACAGGAACATATCCATCAGATCTTGCATCGTACAAATCACGAGACCACGCAATCTGGGACCATGGCTCTCCTTATTGTGTTTTTATTGCTCCTAAGGTGCAGAGTTTTCAGCAATACAGTGCAATTCGAAGTACCTCAATGCAATTCAGTTCTCCAATGTACCTTATCAATACCTAATGTTATAACAGTCTACCGTGCAGACACTATGTCATTCTCCTCTCCCCTTTTAGCCTATTCCCCCCGGTTAGCCTTCACCCCTTTGCTACTGTCCTCACCTATGTCTACCCAAGCACTTACATTGATCACGATCAACTGTCATTACAGTGGTGCCGCCTCTTGCGCAGCACGATATGGGTTGCCGCGAATAAATAAAAAAGCAGTCTCCATTCTTATAAGCTCCTTAAAGAAAGTTATACTTCTGCTTCTTCTCTGCTCAGGAAATGTGGAGCTCAACCCTGGCCCCCCACACACACAACTTACCTCGCTTATCGATTTTGCTGAGGCCACAGGTCTCAAAATGATAATGGTCAACATTTTAAGCCTGCCTAAAAAACTTGTACAGCCGCAAGCCTGGGCTGCACACGTTAACCCTGACCTTATCATAATTACTGAGTCGTGGTTAAAAAAGACGAACACTGATCAACAAATATCACTGCAGGGCTACAATTTATTTAGAGCAGATAGAGAGTCTAGAGGTGGGGGTGTGGCTATCTATGCCAAATCTAAGTACTTGGTCACCAATATTAGTTGCAAATCTCTAGCCAAGGAATTTGAGTTAGTTTCGCTGAGCCTTCATCTCCCCTCCTCGGAATGTATCACTATCCTAGGTGGCTATAGACCCCCGTCTGGTGGTGATGAAGTCCTTAATCTTTTGAAATCCATGTTCGTAGATGCAAAAACTGAAACAATATTTCTAGGAGATCTAAATATGGACTGGCTGTCACCTAAATCACACGGCCTCAAATCCCTTTGTGACGAGCTAGGTCTTGGGCAATTAGTCAGTGAACCTACTAGGAACAACACTCTAAATACTGCAAACAGTTCCATTCTAGATGTGGTACTAACCACCCATCCACACAAATATCTCATTCGGCAGTGTTTCTAGCGACATGGCGATTATAGAATTGTTGTTGCATAAGATCTCAAATTAAGGCCCGGCCGCAACCCATCTTTATAACAAAAAGATCCTTTCGCAAATTCAGTGCAGTAAACTTCCTATCTGACCTGAGCATGATCAGATGGCAAGATCTCTACCTAGCCAAAGATGTCAACAAGGCAGCTTACATCCTTAATGACAAACTCACTACAATAATAAATAAGCATGCCCCTTTCATTACAGTAAGGGTACGGAACAATTTCAACCCCTGGTTCACCTCGGATCTCAAGGCAGCCCTTATAGCTCGAGATAAGCTCTGGGCTAAAGCTAGACATTCCAAAGAATCTTCGGATTGGTAGGCCTTTAGAACAGCCAGGAATAACTGTGTGAAAAAACTTCACTCTGCTAAAGCTAACTATTATATTTCTACTCTCGAACAAGCTAAAGGTAACCCTCATAAAATATGGAAGACTATCAAAGCTATGAAGGCGCCCATGGCCCCTCTGTCCCAACAAAGATAGTTGCAAGTGGCAGATTGTGGAAAACAAGTCCCTAATCCTGGAGGAACTTAACTCCCACTTTGCCACAGCTGGATTAGCTTTGACTTGTCACCTTATGCCGGTGCTGTGGTGAGCCAGCATACCTCCCTACATCTAGTCCTGCACCCAGCCCTTCCAACCACGCGAGATAACTTATAAAGAAGTAGAAGATTCTCTTCTTAACTTAGACACCAAAAAGTGCAGGGGCGATGGCTTGGAACCCTTTTTCCTAAGGTCAGGCTACGCCATCTCACTACCCCACCTCTCCACATCTTCAATCTTGCCATTACATCTGCTACTGTGCCGCCCTGCTGGAAATCAGCACATATCCTCCTCTATTTAAATCTGGTGACCCATGCGATGTAAACAACTATAGGCCTATCTCCATATTGCCTATCATTTCTAAAGTTCTCGAAAAACTGATCCATATTCAGTTAAAATCTCACTTGAAACCTTCTCTCTCATTAACCCAGCTCAATCTGGCTTCGGGCTAATCATAGCACAATCACTGCACTAGCAAAAGTAACCAATGATTGGATCTCTGCTATAGATGCTAAGAAGGTAACTGGTGCAGTCTTTTGGACCTCAGCAAAGCTTTTGATACTGTTGATCACAAACTATTAGTCAATTGCCTTGCAAAGTTGGGTGCCACATACCATACCACCCAGTGGTTCTCTAGCTACCTAACTGGAAGATTCCAAAAGTAAAGGCGAAGGCTTTTTCTGCTGCCTTGCCAGTTGCAAGAGGAGTCCCCAAGGATCCATCTTAGGCCCTATCTTGTTTTCTCTGTACATTAATGACTTAGATGCTAACATATCCACGTCCAATCTGCACTTTTTACAGATGATACTGTGTTGTATACTTTGGCTCATCGTTATCTGAAGTCAAGGGAGTGCTTCAAGCGGACTTAGCACAACTTGAGCATAATCTAATAAAAGGCAAAGCTTCTGCTCAATGCTAAGAAGACTAACGCGATGATATTCTCCCGCAGTGCTGTCACAGGCCCCCCCAATACCCTTGCCCAAGACTTCATTGTCACCACGCTAAACGAGCCTCTGGAAGTTGTAACCAAATTTAAATATCTAGGTATCTGGATCGATAATAAATTATCTTTCAATGACCACGTCGAAGATTTTCTAGAAGGTTAAAAGCAAGGTTAGGTTTCTTCTACAGAAATAGGCCCCTTTTCCCCTTGAAACTCGAAACAAGCTTGTACAGGCCACTTTTCTCCCCCTACTCGACTATGGCAATGTAATCTATTCCTCCACCACTCTTGCAAATCTAAGTAAACTGGACATCCTTTATCACCGTGCGTTACGGTTCATTACCAACTCCCCTTACCGTTCGCACCACTGTGACTTATATGCAGCTGTTGGTTGGATATCCTTTACTACTAGACACCTGCTCCATGCTGGGCTATGGACTCTTAAACGGCTCCTGCAGAAATTGCCAAGCTATCTCTCTTCCCTTATTAGTATCTCACATAGTGCATACTCATTAAGAAAATCTGACTTTATTATGCTTGACATACCAAGGACACGGACTTCCTTTGGTAAGATATTGCATGTGCCCTTCCCTCCATTTGGAACCAATTACAAACCGTGATTGAAACTAACTAGCACAGTTTCAATAAACTTCATTAAATCGCTAAGCTCAGCCAAAATAAAAGACACCTGTAACTGTCATTAAGCCTCTTCCTTCCTCATGTGCCATATTTATCCACTGGTAAGGTATAATTGATTTGTCATATTAACTGCTTTCCCTTCGCCTTCTACTCCTGGCTTTATCTATGCTTATGCTCCACTGCTACTCTATCAAATCACTCCTCCCCCCCATATCAGTTGTAGACTGTTGTTTGTTCTAGCTGCAAAATATATGTATTGCACACACCAGTCATCATGTTTCATTTATCAGTATGCAACCTGTAAATCGCTTCCCTGTCTCATATCAATGTTTACCACCTGCGGTCACCCTATGTGGTACCCTTGTATGTATATCCAGCCTGTATCATGTAATGTGCATTTCATGTATATACTGTTATTACCTATCTGTGTTTGTACTTTAAGTGTTTATGTCACAGGACCTCCTTGTGAATGAGCTTGCTGAATGGAGTTTTCCTGCAATAAGCTTGAACTTGAACATACCAACTCCCCAGTGATGAAAGTGAATAGGAACGCGCAGGAACTCAGTTCCTGTACCTTTTTTGCAGCAGGAACACAGTTCCTGTACTTTTTCCCACTGATATTGGAACTGAAATTCCTCAAATAGCAATATAATGATAATTTCCGGGATTGTGATTTGAAATCAGGGGTTTTCATGACAAAATTTGACTTGTACAATAATGTAAGTGTCCTAGATACATTGGATCTATGTGTACCATACAAATAGATGTGTCTCGACTGAAAGGGTTAACCTTCAGATGGAGGATCTTCATTCTGCCTTTCATATTTTCTGATGTCTGAGTTCCTGTACTTCATGTCTACCACTTTCACCACTGCACCTCCCCATCTTGGACAAATGGCTCCCCAATAATATAACATAAAATTAGGAAAACGGAGACCTCCTCTTTTTCTTTGGGTAAGTTAAGTTTGGAGAAGGCTCGCCTAGGATGTTTGCCCCGCCAAATAAATTTAGTGATGGCAGAATGAAGCCTCTGGAAGTAGGAGGTGGGAAGATAAATATTCAATAAATTTAGTGGGTAAAAAACCCCGAGGCAACACATTCATTTTAATAATACTTATACAGCCCCACAGTGATAAGGGAAGGGCAGACTATCTCTGGAAATCCTGCTGTATCCTTGAGACTAGGTCATCCAAGTTAAGTTTCCTGAAGACCTCAGGGTCTCTAGTAAGGTGTATACCTTGGTATTTGAATGAAGAGGAGGACCATTTCATACCAAACTGAGTGAAGTTAATACGAGGTGTGCTATCATTTAGCGGAAAAATAACTGATTTGGCTAAATTAAGCTTGTAATTGGCCACCTAGCCAAATTGAGCAATAATTTGTAAAACGGATTCTAGGGAACACACCGGGTTAGCTAAATGTAAAAGAATATCATCCGCGTAGGCCGAAAGGGTCAAAATTTGTTGATGTACTGGACAACCTGTTACCTGGGGGGGAGCTTTTAATGCTGAGCAAAAGGGGTTCTAAATATAGATTGAACAAGAAGGGAGCGAGAGGACACCCCTGTCTAGTGCCCATAAACAAAGGGAAATGGGAAGAAAAGACCCCGTTACAGTAAATTCTGGGCATAGGAGACTTATAAACCATCTGAATCCACTGGATAAACATGTCGGAAAACCCCATTCTCTTAAGGGTAGCCCAGAGGAAGTCTCAGTGAACTCTGTCGAAGGCTTTTTCTGCGTCTAATGAAACTAAGACCATGGGAGCTTGGGATTCTTGAGCGGACTCAAAAATGTGTGACAGGGTACAAACCCCGCTTGTTCGGGACTCAACAGGTTAGCCCAAATCTGCTTAATTCTAAAAGATAGGATTTTAGTTAGAATTCTCATATCATAATTTAGTAATGAGATTGGGCGATAACTGGCTGGTTCATTTTGGGGTTTGTCCAGTTTTAGGATCAAGACAATCATGGCTTCCAACAGAGGGTGGTCGAGAAGGTCATTAGTAAACATATACTCAAACAACTTCAGAAGAAAAGGGGCAATCTCCTTACAAAAAACTTTATAAAAATTAGAAGGAAAACCATCAGGACCTGGAGATTTATCTGGGGCTACTCCTCGGACTGCATCTTCCATCTCCGACAGAGTAATAGAAGAAGAAGAATCAGCATTTATATAGCGCTTTTCATACACAGTATCCCAAAGCACTTTACAAGCAATGCTAGACTGTTAGTGAAGTGACTGGAGAAACCAAGAACTCACTCTGATATGCCTGTAGTGATGGGATTTGAAGACCGTCTAAAAATTGTTCAACTAGGGCAAGGGAAGGCCAAGAAGGCCCCATACTATAGAGATCTCGGTAGAATGATTCAAAAATTTAAGAAACATCACAAGGAGAAGTCTTAAGCGACCCATCTGGAGAGGACAAAGCAGGAATCCATCTCGAGCCCTCTACCTCACGCAAACAGAGGGCTAGCATCCTGCCTGGTTTGTCCCCTTGGTAAAAGTAGCAAGCCTTAGTCTTGAGGATAGTATACTCCACCTTCTCTCTTAACAGATCTGAATATTCGTTCCTAAGTTTCATTAGGGTCTCTAAGTCCATCTGGGTGGATGTCAAAGAAAGGGTGTTTTCGGCATGTCTAATCTGGCTTAAGAGTGCTAGAATTCTAGCCTCTCTCTGTTTTTTCCTCCTAGACACTAACTTAATAAATTCTCCCCTAATGAAACATTTAAAGGAGGACCAAATCAGGTCTTCTTGATTGATTGAACCTGAATTGATAGCCATAAAAGACGAAATCAGCGACTTAATATGAGAAACTGTACGCTCCTCCTTCAAGAGTTGCGTGTTTAGTTTCTGGGAGGAATCCCTTTGGGCCTGAGAGTCTGGGGAAATCAAGATCCATGCCACCGAATGATCGGATATTACAATTGGCTCAATTCCCATCTGTAAAATATCCGACATGAGGGTAAATCGATTCTGGACCTCTACTCGCCGATGATCCTTCTGAAGCAAAAATCTGAGAGAATCCCTGCCGGCATAGCCCACTGATTTCGGAAGTCATTAAGTGAGTTTCCTGCAACATTAGGATATTGATATTCAAAAGAGCAGAGTTTTTGAGAACCTGGTATCTCTTAGGGATTTCTCTGGCACCTCTGATATTCCACGTGGCAATTTTAAACAACACTATTGCCATTTAATTTATGCTTGAAAGGGACATTTATAAACATCAGTAAAGGAGAAAACCATCCCAAAAGGCACATCCTGCCTCCCCTTCACATGCTTAAAAAGGCATATCTAACTCCCTCCCTCCCTCCCCCATCCATACTTGTACCAACTGACTCACGTACAAATTACTTCAAATTTATAGTAACTTCTCCCAGCCAAGCTACATAAAGGAGAAAAATCAATGCCTCGAAACCCCTCCCCCAATCCTTCCAACTATGTACAAATGAAATCCCAATCGGGACCGGAAGCGTAAAAAGAACTTTAGTTTTTAAATCGGAAAACCAAAACCCATAGGTACCTTTCCAATGGGAGGCAACTCCTGTGTATAAGCAACACCACCAGTACCTTGAGAGCCTCACCAGACTTAACATTGGCATCAGAACGCTTCCATTAATGGGCCCCCCAAGAAGGTGACTTCCCCCCACGCTCTAGTGTGCGATGCTGACCCTCCAGAGCAAGCCCCATCCCGGAGCTCCCAATCCCCCCAACCCCTTAGGTATAATGACATAGCCCTACTATTCCATCAAGTGATCAGGGAGCCAGAAGCGAGATAATGTAGATCCTAATATTAAATGTAAACCTTTTATAATCAGCGATGACCGAGCAGGAGAGGATTATGAAATAACTGCATAACCTACCAGAGAACAAGAGGGTTGATACGGAGGCCTCCAGCTTGAGTTGCCGTATTTGACCCAAGTTAGAATTATAGGAAGGGAGCCTCCAAAAACTCCTCGTCTATATGGTACCTTCCCAGCTATCCCAGGGCCCTCTCCACTCGTAAAGGACCAGGGGACACAACTGCAGGGGAAACAATCGGGCAGACCTGAATATCCGGTTATTTTAGCAGCCCCTGGAAACATCAACCAGGATAAAGGTTCCTCCCCCCTCCCCCAAAAGTACAGCTCGCGCTTCGCTAGACAGGCCCAGGGCCTACTAGGCTGCTCCCCAAACTATCCACCCCCCCTCACCCAGCAACGAAAATCCCTGGGAAACCGAAAAAAAGAACCATAACATCAACCAGGTAAAAATTAAAACCTCTCCACCAGAAATAACACTTATCAACCTAATAATGATGCAGTAGCTGGTCAGCCCTCTTTAAACAGATTGGGCAGCTTAAGCTTGAGGTCTTTAGAAGCTTGATCCGGAGCATCGTAGGTGTGCCAGGTCCCATCAATAGACACCTGTAGCCTGGCTGGATAGTTCATTTTGAATCGGATGCCAGCAGTGATCAGCTTGCTGACCAGCAGATGAAAAGCTGCTCGCTTTGGTCTTGTTTCGTAGGGGAGGTCTTGGGTGATGCGAATTTTGGAACCACTCCACAGAATTGCTTGCAGATCCCTTGCCTTAGTCAAAACATGTTGCTTTTCCAAAAAGCTCAGAAATTTGACAATAATGGGTCTTGGAGGCATGCCAGATGTAGGTCTTGGTAGGAGGGAATGATGAGCTCGCTCTATATGATATTGGGAGTTTAGGGGAGACGGGCCAACCACCTTGATCAGGAACCTTTGTAGGAAGAGGATCATGTCGGCGCCTTCTTCGGCCTCAGGGAGGCCCAATATCAGTTAGTTATTCCTCCGACTTATCCCCTCTAAATCTTCCGTTTTTTGCTGAAGCCTTGCAATTTGCTGCCTCATCTGAGTGATCTCCGGCTCCGCTTTCTCCTTCCACCTCTCTAGTGAGTAGGTTCTTGCATCCGAGTCCCCCATTCAGGTCATTAGTGTGCTGAGATCCCCTTGTAATGACTTTAACTTAGCCGAGATATCTTCCAGAGCCTTTTTAAAAGGAAGCAGCTCTTGGAGAAAGCGGTCCTCGGTGAGAGGAATCGGGGGAACATTAGACGAGGTTGCTTTAGGAGTGGTCCCTGAACTTTGGCTCTTACTTTTTTCATAGATTTTTCAGGAGTTGATGGAGGAGTACGTTTTATGCTGACTGGTTTCATCTGTGCTTACATGCCAATAAAGATGATCGATTAATCTCAAACAACCACTCCATGGATGCAGTTAGTATAATTAAACCTACAATAACACTCCTGCTCATTTTTATCAAGTAGGTAGGAAAAAAAACAGTATAAAAAGGGGTTATGTATAGGAGCTCCACCGAAGTGTTGCTTCTAGCTGCCCTGCATCACGTGACCCCCCCTATAATTCCATCTCAAAGTTCGGGTGACATGAAGGAACCACTTGAGCCTTAATCTTGTGGTTATTGTGTCACCAGAATCTCTCAAAATAATTCTAGCCTTGTAATACATGGTTCACTATTTTTCTATTTACAGTATGCATCATGCAAATTACTGTAAATTCTGAACATTTAAAGCCTCTAATCACAGCTGGAACTGTGACTGTAGGAAGGAGTCACTGACTCTAGAGTAGTCACATTTCAAGAAATTGAAGGCCTCAGTGCGGGTCTGTGTGTGTCCACATTTAGCAGTTGTATCAGTGGGAGGGAGATCACTGTTGCCACAGCAGTGTGACTGCAGCTTCTTGCCTTTCCCTATGCTTTTCAAATAGGCTTTTCTGTCTCCCCCCCATGTGTCTAGCTTTGGCTGCCTGATCCTGGATTACTGGGACTACCTACCTATCACCTTCTGTCAACTGTGAGTGGATCCCTGTGTGCATGCATAGTCCAAAGGGAACATGCTCCCTCCCCCGCCTACCACTCTGAGCTTGTCAGTCCAAGGGGTGAATCCTCACATTGTCTGCAGCCACAGTGTAGCCTGCTTTGTGCTGTCTCATCGGGTCATGCAAGGCACCGTTACTTAAAGCACACTATGGTTTAAGTTTTGGTGGTGACAGAAGTGAATCAATGTGACCAGTACAGGACCAGGACTGTGAAGGCCTCAAGAATGCATCAGGATTAGAAAGTAGGACAGATGCACTGCATTACAGCTCTACTGTGATATCTTAGCAAGCTGTTCATTTTTGGTTTTTACCTGAAGGTGTTTCCTGCAGAAATTGCTACTGGGTAGAACAATCAGGAGAGTGGAGATATGTGTCATAACATGACCATACTGTAATACCCTGGAATCAGAATAGTTCCACAGACCTGCATTGTATTTTTATGTAAATGTCTTTTGTGGAACCCTGGCAAGTTAGGGTAGAGGCAGGAGCCCAGCATGGGTCAGGAACCTTGAGGAGACACTGGTGTAACTCATCTGATCTATCTGCACTCTGCTCTGGTACCTGGCTGAGTATGGCAAGGCTAGCAGCAGGCAGGCTCTCTTTTCTCGCTGTTCCAGAGTAACTAAAAATAAATCTTGAAATAAATAACTATGCTGCCTGTCTGACTGGCTGGCCTGCTGATGCTACAGAGTGGGGTATAGAGTAAACTAATTGTCATCCTCAGAAGTAGAGAAAACCAAAAAATGTTTTAAAAAAACAAGATTTAGCACATGGAAGAAAATGGGTTGACATTATCCAGCACACAGCATGGCTTCATGAAGGATTTATCCTGCCAAACCCACCTACTGTCCTTTTCTGAGGCTGTAACTTGGGATGTGGATAAGAGACAGGCAGTGCATACAGTCTCCATGGACTTCAACAAAATAAAATGCTGGTGGGTGGTCACCATTCAAAGAGGAGTGTTTTCTTAGTGCAGTAACCCTGTGGTTGATACCGGGTCAATTGTTCTCTAATATTAATGGAAGCAGGGATGAGCAGCAAGATGTCAGATTTTACAATACTTACACTACTAAACTGGCAAGTAGGGTGGACACAGCAGGGGGGCTGCAAATTGGGGGGGGGTGTACATAGTGGTATGGACCACAAAATGAGAACTTTGAAGTGGCTCCATGTCATCTTGTCGAGTGGAAATCCAGCACGGCACAAACAGCACAGACAAAGCCACGAAACTCAAAACCGCGCATCCAGAATACTGGCATGGATTTGGGGGAAAAGTAAGATTTACTATTACAACACCATGTCGCCATGGACCACCACTTCACTGAAATTTTGTAACTTACCTGTTTTTCCTTCCCCGACTCTATTCTGGATGCACGGTTTTGACTTTCGCAGTTTTGTCTACACTGCTTTCGACCGCTAAGCTCCCTCTCGAGGACTTGATGTGCTACCATACCAAAGTTTCCCAGTCGCAGAATAGAAGTCTTCCAACCAGTTGCCCCAGTGCTTTGAGCTGCACTAGCTCTTCATCAAGGGATACTGTACTGCAGCAGTCAATCATATTTAATGCTGGTTGCAATTATATGGGGATGCCAACTTTTATGAACCATTGTGGGTGCTCACTGCTAGTAGGTAGCATTTTTCCTACAGCCAGATTCCTGAGTAATCCTTGTTTGCAGGCTTCCCTCATAATATTGAGGGGGCTTAAGTCATGTTTGTGGGTGCTTGGAGCACCTCAGCACCCACAGAATTGGCACCTGTGTGAATTAACTAGATCTGGTGATTTTAAGGAGTGGTAGGGAGTGTGTGTGTTGGTAGCCCTTCCAGCCATCTGTTCACCGGTCCAAGTGTACCCATCAATAGAGAGCCAAAATTTAAATTTTGCCACCCTTCCCTGAGTCCAACACCCCCAGAGTTAGAATAGGTAGTTGGGGGGGCGTGAAACACAGCCCACACATAACACAGACAGTGAAATAAAACTCTTGGCACTCTAATGATGGTTACGCATGGAATGGCGCATTCTGATTGTGGAACCTGTTGGTAGTTACATGTATACGTGTGTGTGTGTGTGTGTGTGTGTGAGCGTGTGTATAAGAATGTATGGGGAAGACTGTTGTTCTTGCTGACATCACCTTACAACTTAAAACACTGGTGGTTGGTGTCACAAATGCGTTCAACAGGTCAGGCCCTCTGCTCCCACCTCTGACCTCCAAGCACAGTATTGTGAACAGGTAACAGAACAGGGTAATCCTCCTATCTGCTTGTGGGTCCAAATCACCTTTAGTCTCAAGTTCTGAGTAGATTCAAACTGTGAACCTTGTGCTGGCGTACCCAAATGCACAGGCTCAGATAATCTGCACTTCAGGGGGGATGCCAGATATCTTTCACCTATGGGCACCTAACCAGGTATCCAAAATAAAGCCTTAAAAGTCTATAAAAGACCTTAGGTATATTCTTACCTTTTTCCAGTCTGGTAACACCATCAAGCTTATGAACAGTTACAGTATTAGTCAGTCTTAACCATCTATATATCACATGCAAAAAGAAAGAACTTCGAAGACACATCCAGGCAGTCTTTTCAGATGAAAGGAAGGAAAAGTACAAACTAAAACTCCTACCACAATACAATTAGACTTTTTCTGTCTAATGTATTACCTCTGTAAGTGCCTTAGTTAGGTCTTGTTTCTTAAGAGTCCACAAAAGAAATGTGTCTAACATCAGATACAGTCCTAGGTTAAAACGGTGTCTCTCTCCACCCCTTCCATGAGGTCATCTTGCTCCTCCTTTTAGAATAAAAAAATTATACAAACAACTATCTTCCTGTCAGGAGATATTTTAAATACTGTGGCTTCAGCAAAAACTAATTTCCCAAATTACAAGTCTGTGATTTCCCAGTTCCTTCTTTTTAATCTTTGAGCAGTTCCTGTTCCCAGGCATTTCAAAAGATGTTATGAGCTTTAGCCCCATAGTGATATAACAATGTTTTTTTTTTCTCTAAAACATCATAAAAGTTTACGATCCCTATATCCTGTTAGTTGGGGCAGCTCCAATTAAGTCAGACAAACAGGAGACCCTTAATTAAGACTCTCTAGTCTTTTTACTTACCCCCTGGTTTCAGGTTAATATATCCTGTTATTTCCACTAAAACCTGACCCATGGCACAGCTGCCTTATGGAGAAAAATCACACACTACATTTTTATATTACAAATATCAAAGAACAATCATAACCAGCTGGCCAAGCATCACAGTTGGTGCTTCTACCTTTAGCTAAAACAAGGTTCAAATCCTTACAGCATGTGCTAGTAAAGTATAGTTATTTATTTTTTACTTTTATTGACCAGGTAAGCACACTAAACAATCACAGTGCCTATTTTCAGGTACAACCCGGGAGAATTAGAAGGCAGTAAAAACCATGCAAGAACAACAATACAGTGATATTTATAAGCTGTGGAATAGCAGATTGGCAATTATACAGGCAGAAAGTTGAAATTACAATAACAGTGAATGCAACCCAGTTACATACTTGATCAGGTACAATTACAAAACATTTCAAAGTAGGTTGTACAAGACAGCTAAACTGTAGCAAGCATGGAAAGTAAGCCATCTTGAGCTGGATAAGCACTACAGGAGGAAAATGATAAGGAACTTCCATCCATACTGTAAGATGTATAGAAAGATAGAAACGTAGACGGTGATGGCAGAAAAAAAAACAATGGTCCATCCAGTCTGCCCATAAGTCTCTATAGAGACCATAAGGTGAAGTTGCATAAGGTATATCTGGATACCTTATATAGGATATTCTGTATACCATAAGGTTAAGTTCACAAGCAGGCTGAGCTGGCCATTAAGAAATCCCAGAGGAGCTTCTGGAAATGCAAATGAGAGACAGCCCCATGGGCCAGAGATGGGAAGGAGTTCTAGAGCCTTGTTGCCCAAACTGTGAAGGTCTTGTCACTCTAAGCAGTAGGGGTCTTAGGAACCACCAACAGGGACTGGTTAATGGACCTGAGCTGGTAACTCTGAATAGGAATTTTTAGCTGGCCTTCCAGGATAGGTGGGGTAGCAGTTCTGAAAGCGTCATCAAAACAACACAGGGAAAAAGAGTGACTGTTTGCAGACGATAATCTGCCCAGTTTGCTATAAAGTTCACAATGTTGTGTGAGACAGACAGCCAATAAAGCAAACTTACAAATGTTATTATGAGCTACATCCCATTTACAGAGTGAAGCCTTAGCCACATTTGCATATGTGATTAAAGCTATGGATGTCACCCGTCTAGCAAGGGCAACAAGAGCCTTACGTGTAAGGATATATTTGGTACTATAGGCCAGGCCCCATTTGCAGTTTATGGGCCAGATTCTAGGAGGGTTACACCTGGCATAACTGCAGTTGCACCAAGTAGAACGGAGTATGTAGCAACTTACGCCAGCAGTTGCGACATGCGTGATTCTACAAACTTGCGCCGAACAGCAGTTACGCCGCATAAACCCCCTGCGACGTGGCGCTAGGGGGTTTATGGCAGCAGTTGTGTCCCATTCTAGAAAGGCAGCCACAAAGTTCCCACATCGGGATTCTACAAGAACCCCCCCCGAGGAGAATCGGCATCGTAAGTTACACCAGCATTTAGCTGGTGTAACCTATGGCTGCCCCCCCCGGAGGTCCTGTAGATCAACCAGCAGACATGCCAACATGCTGCCATCCCCCCACCCATGCCCCGAACCGTGAGTCACCAGCCGCATATGCGGCAAAAAGCCAGCCCTGGCAGTCTAGTGGCCCCACGAACTGTACAATAATAAATAACGTGGTCCCGTATCCCTGGTAGTCTAGCGCCCCCCCGTACTGTACAATAATAAATAGGTCCCGTATCCCTGGTAGTCTAGCGGCCCCCCCATACTGTACAATAATAAATAAATAGGTCCTGTATCCCTGGTGATCTAGCGCCCCCCGTACTGTACAATAATAAATAGATAGGTCTACGTATCCCTGGTAGTCTAAGCGGCCTCTCGATCACCATAACATATAGTACAGCATACCCTGTGGTCAGTGGCCACCCCCCACCCAGCCTTGAGCCACCCAGCACCCCTCCCACCCACCCAGCCGGTGACTGGCACAGCCTCCTCTCACCACCACAGCCAGCCACCGACTGGGTCATTATCAGCGCGCCTGTGAGCCTTCTCAGATGTAGCCATCTGATGCGTCTTCTCAATGCTGGCAGCTGATACTGGACTCAGTCGTGACGATATGGTGGTGTGAGGAAGACTGTGCCGGAGCAGAAATAGTGGGAGGAACTGGGTGAGGCTAGATCAACTGAGTGAAATGACACTGGATCGAGAATAGTGACTGTGTGAGCCAGGCAGCTGAAAGCTGAGATACAGGACCTATTGATTGTTGTGCAATGCAGTGAGGCACCTTACCGAGAATCGAGACCTGTTATTATTGACCAACAGTACTAGAGACACTAGACTATCAGGACTACATGAGTATATGCCGCATTGCAGCTGGCAACTAGGAGTCGGGCATGGGTGGGGGTTCGCACCACCCTGCTGTTGCAGCTTGCGACATGCTCACCAGGTATGCCTGCAGTTCGGCATACCTTGCCACATGTTGCAAGTCGCAGGACTTAGCTGCGATGACCCTGCTCCTGCTACAACAGGGCGCAGGGTCAATGTCGCAGGTGCGGGTGGTGCAAGTTGCGTTTGGTGGCAACTTGCACCACCCTTCTAGAATCAGGCCCCATGGCTCTACACACATTTGAGATATGTAGGGAGAAACTTGCTACTGGAGACTACCAAGGGTGCAGCATAGGACTTAATCTTACCATGTGAACCAAAGAGCATCACCTGTGTCTTCTTCACATTGAGGACCAACCTATTTGCTATGATCTAAGACAGGATATGAGAGAAGTCATCTTTTAGCTGTAAGTTGCCAGTTCTAAAATTGCTTTCACTGATTAACATCACAAGATCTTCTGCATATAAAGTGGACCTACAGAAATTAGGCACCTAGGGAGCTTATTTATGAGCAGAGAGAAAAGAAGAGACCCTAGAATGGAGCCCTGATGGACCCCCAACTAGATGGGAGTAAGCTCAGAAATCACCCTGTTAAATTTAACTAGCTGTTGCCTACCATGAAGGTAATTAGAGAACCAGGCAGCATGGAGATCACGTGATGCACTTGGATCACTAGCTGCTCTTCCTTCGGACTCCCGCTTACCCCTTCAGTAATCCATTCTAATCGGACTTTTAATGAGGAAACCTGTCTTCTACCTTGCTGATTCATCTATAATCTGCCTGTCTGGGAAGAAACAACAATTTTTTTTTCATTGCAATTGGCAAACTAAGCTGCGATGGAGGCAGAGATGAAATTGGCCTTGCCAAGACACACACCTCCGGTCTTGCTGAGAAACAGGCCAAGAAGGCGAAACCACACCAGCAAACCTCCTCCAAACAACCGAGTGCCTTGACTCCACTGATGCTGTTAACAGAGGAGAGATTTCTTCAGGAATTAATGCCCTTCAAAGAAACCCTTCAAGATATTGCACGGATCTCAAAAATGTATGCAGCGAGCTGAGTGATCTAAAAATACGAACCTCAGACACCGAAGCACGTATCTGTTCATTAGAAACCTGGAGGGACAAGTCTGAACCAGAGATAAAAAAACTTAAGCAACAAATAACCAAATTGTAACTTAAAACTGAGGACCTAGAAGGCCGAAGCCAGAGGAACAATATTCTAATTTTCAGCTTGCCGGAAGGTGAAGAGGGCTCCTCGGCTATCACTTTCACCCAAAAGCTACTGGCCAAAATCGCTGGCACATCTCCGCACAACCCTGCCCGTCTAATCGAAAGTACTCACAGATCATTGAGACCGAGACCAGTAGATTCTGCTCCCCCCAGACCGATGATCATCAGACTGCTGAATTATCTAGAAAAGCAGCATATTTTAACTGAAACCAGGGAACTGCACACCATACAATGGGAGGACAAAAAACTGCGTGTTACCCAAGATTTACCATTGGAAACCTGACAGAAGAGAACCCTCTTTCACTCTATTGTGTGCAAATTAATTGCGGCCAGTATTAAGTTTCGCATGGCTTATCCAGCTCACCTGCAGGTTTTGGTGGACAGATCATGGCTCTCATTTGACTCAGCCCTGCAAGCTCAAGTGGAGCAAGGAAAGAGGTTGCCTTCCCTGTTCAAGTCCCCCTGAAGACATCAACATAGATTAGATTTTCAGTTTTGATCTTTGTCGATCGGAACTTGATGCCTACCTTGGATGAGGCCCAGTAGTCCAGCGTTTAACGGTTTGGATGATGTCCTAGCTCTCGCCTTGAGATGGGGGATCCTAACATCAGCCTGATCCTGGACTCAGATGATTCCAACGTGGTCTAGTGCATCGAGCTGCTAACTGCCAGTTTATTAACGGCAAGGACTGTTTGTGTTCTGAATGCTGTTTCCCTAGGGACTGTTTTATAGGTGGCTCTGATCCATCTGGCTTTCTACTCCCCTAACAAACTGATTCACTATATGCCTGGACACAGGGGAATTTGACTATTTACTTTGCCAATTTAATGGTTATTACTGATAGTAATCCTATCAGATGACATTGTAATGGGGTTTTCGAGTAGCTTTCATAGTGTGCTCCACCAGGATTCTGCCTCTTTTTCTCTGTTTCACTCTACTCCTTCTATTTTCTCTGGACTAATCTACTAATGCCCTCATTTCATTCTCTCCCAGTTTTTCTTATCTCCTAACGCTCCAAGCTGTTTGGATTTACTATGCAGCCCTTTAATTCCGTTTGCTACATTCAACTCCTGCCTGAGGATCCTGGGTGAACACCACCTAAGGTCTCACTTTTGAAACAGGTTGGTAACCATTTTAATTTAATAGCAAGTTCAGAGTCATATCCTGCTCAGTTGTTATTTTATTTATTCATTTATATATTGGATTGCTGGGGAGAAAAGGTTGTAGCTGTTAAATGACGACCAGCCTCATGTACTGGAGTGTGGGGGGGTGTACCCTGGCTGCCCTCTGGTATATGTCCCTATGTTTCATTCTGATCTCACTCACACCATGGGGATTATGGGGTTATTTTCTGTATGGGAGGATCCATTTGGACCAAATACAGATCTGCTATCCAATGTACGGTACAATCGGAGTCCACCAATTCAACTCATTATTAACAGGGGGGAGGGCTCCCCAGGGTCAACAAGGGACTTCTAACCACTGTTCATGTTATTCTACTTCAGAGGGAAGTACCAGATGGTAGAGAAGTATTTGTATATAATTTTATCAAGGGATTTGAGGAGGGAGGGTGGGCGGAAGGGATGTCAGAATTATGACTGCTCTACAAACTTCAACTTTGATCATTATATTGTTTTTATATGATCATCCAGCTGAATCAGCATCACTTTCTAGACACTCGGGATTTAAAAAACAATGGGGGAAGCTCAGGAAGGGAGGTGCGAGGTGCATTTTGTAAATATAGAATACAAGTTGTGTGTGTTATTTTACTACAATAATGGCTAGTGTTATAACTAAATTTATTACTTGGAATGTTAGAGGTGCCCATGAACCCACTAAAAGATATCAAATTCTTTTTTTCTTCTTTTTTTCCAACTAATTTCCTAGTCCTCCAGCTTGGAACTCTCTCGGGCCACTGCACTCGCCAACATGCTCTACCACCCGCTGTGTTCCCCTACATCTTCAGTTTCATCACAGTCCCCAGGTCAGAGGGGAATGACAACCAGGGGACCGCAGGGGCAGTGATGGGGAACCAGCGTTGAGCATGTGGCGGTGGCACTGGCAGGGCCGTCACCTATCCGAGCTGGAGGGGTATTTCTAGATGTTTTACACCCTTGATGTTGGACGTGCAATGCCACCCAGCCCATGACGTGGGTGCTCCCACCCACATCCAGAAGGCAGCTGCCAACATCTTTCCCCATGCTCGTGAGTCCCTGAATGTCGCAGTGCCACGGTCTCCACCAGGGGCCGCTGCTGTGCTGGGCTACCCTTGGATCCCTCCCCAAGAGAGGAGAGCAGTCCTTCGGATGCTCGATCCTCTCTCTCCCCTGCCAACCCACAGTGGTCCAGGCTCATTTCCAGACCCGGGTTGTCGGCGCTGCACGAGGTGTTGCATCCAGTGCTTCAACCCTCAGCGCCACTGGGCCCAGATATCAAATTCTTAAGCACATTTCATTTCTGCACACCAATATCTAATTCCTCCAAGAGCCTCATCTACTCCCCAATGAAGCCAATGGTTTTCGTAGACAGGAAATTGGCCAAGTCTTTGTCTCTGGAACATCGACGGCTAGTAAGGGGACAGCCATTCTAATGAAATGTTCAGTATCCTTCCAGGCAAATATGACTATAGCAGATCCACAGGGGAGATACATCCTAGTTCAGGGTTTGCTGGAACACACAGAGTTAGTATTGGGGAGTGTTTGTGGTCCAGTGCGCGGGGATCCTTACTTCTTCCAAGAATTACTAAACAAACTGAAACCCTTTATGTCACTCCCAATAATACTGAGAGGGGACTGGAATCTCCCACCCACCCAAGACCTAGACCGATCTAATTGTCCCCTCAGACCTCTATCAATGGCACAAAGAACACTAAATGATTTTCTTGACTCCACAGGATTATGTGATCCATGGAGAATACTGAACCCATCATCTCGCACCTTTTCTTTCTACTCTAAGGTTCACTCTTCCTCATCCCTATTAGACTACATTTGAATCAGTCATTCTCTCTTACATGGCCTATACAATACAGAAATAGAACCTATAGTTCTTTTGGATCATGCTGTAGCCTGGGCAACACTGATACTTGATGTCAGTTTTCAAAGGGATGCTTCCTGGCGGTTGAATACACAGCTCCTAAAGGAGGATTATGTTACCTCCAGAATCCCTTCTCTGATTCAAACATTCATAACCTCTAACCTCAATTCACTCCCAAGAGTGGACCATGAATGGTGTGCTCTGAAATGCTTTTTGAGAGGAGAATTTATCAGGCTTGCTTCCATGCATAAATGGAAAAGAGAAGCTGAAGCCTTATCTTTATTGGCCCAAATTTGATCACTGGAACAGTCTCTTTCCACCACCTCTTCCACTGACTCCTTGCAAAACCTGCTATCATTAAGAAACAAATATTCCTCTCTTCTACAGGACAAAGCAGAATTTGCAATATTAAGGACTCAGGTGAAATATATAGAACATGGGGAAAAGGCAGGCCATTTATTAGCCATCCGTCTTAGGAAACTTGAGGCGTCCAGGAATGTTCCCGCAGTCAGTGTCCCTGATGGCTCTATTAAAACCCATCCCAGAGATATTGTGAATATCTTCAGACAGTTCTATTCCTCTCTCTACAGTCAGCATTCATCTTCCCCTCCAAAAGTGGAGTTATTAGCATACTTAAACTCCATTTCATTACCATGTCTATCACTCCCACAACAGACCTTCCTATCTTCTCCTTTCTCTACAAGAAGTAGAAACAGCTATCAACACCCTAGCAATGGACAAAGCTCTGGGCCTTGATGGCCTACCCTCAAATTTTTATAAAGTATTTGCCAAAGACCTTGCACCTATTCTACTATGGTTCTATCAGTATATGCTATCTGGGGAGACCATAGAGCCATCCTTATTTGAAGCCTCCATCATTCTTCTTCTTAAACTGGGCAAACCCTCTCATTCCCCGTCGAGTTATCGTCCAATCTCACAACTAAATTGTGATATTAAAATTTTAGCCAAAATTCTTGCCACCAGAATTGAACAGATATGATCCCATCTTCTCAGTCCGGAACAGGTAGGGTTTGTTTCCGGTAGATCCTCATCAGATCACCTTCGTAAACTCTCTTATCTCATTCAAGCAGCAAAAGCCTCCCCCATATCAATGGCACTAATTTCTTTAGATGCAGAGAAAGCCTCTGATAGGGTAGATTGGGACTTTATGTGGGCAACTTTACAACTAATGGGCTTCCCCTCAGGTTTTATTCAGTGGATACAGTCTCTATACTTCTCTCCCTCTGCTATGATACTTTGTAATGGAGTTCATTCAGCCATTTTTCCCCCCTATACGGGTACACGTCAAGGATCCCCACTTTCTCACTTCCTTTTTAACCTATACTTAGAACCTCTTATTAGGAGTCTGAAATCTTCCCCACATATCACCGGCATCCCAGTAGGTAATGTGGCCCCGCAGCTCTCAGTCTATGCGGACAACATACTTCTCCATATTTCCAATCCTGTCTCTTCTCTATCAGCTGCACTGGACATTATTGATACCTTTGGAAAATACTCGAATTATAAACTCAATTTAAGCAAGACCGAAATTCACCCCCTCAATTACCTAACATACAGTCCTGCTTTCACTAAATTTGGTATGAAATGGTCCCCCTGTTTCATTAAATACTTGGCAATTTTTATCACCTCCAACCTCTCACTGTCCCGGAAGCTAAACCTGTCAGATCTGTGGAACAATGTTCAACAGGACTTATCACGTTGGAAAAATCTTCCACTTTCGTTATGGGGCAGGATCAACATTATCAAGATGAACATTCTCCCTAGACTCTTCTATCCCCTTAATATGCTTAATATTTGGTTACCTTTATCCTTCTTTAAACACATTCACTCAGATATCACTTCATTTATTTGGTTAAACAAAGTGGCCAGACGATCCTACCTTAAACTAAGCCAACTCAAGGAATCAGGAGGGTTACGTTTGCCTAATTTCTTACTATACTACTGGGCTAGTCATCTATTTAAATGTGGGAAATGGTTATCTCTAGCTCAGCTTCTACTTCAACAAGACTATATCCCAATCTAGCTACAAATTGAATCCGATCTATTGTCTTCTCACAAATTATCCCCTGCTACAATCTTCTTCACTCCAATGAGAAATACATCAAAATCACTACATTCCTCCCCAATCAGAATCTCGCTAGGGTCTTTTCACAAATGTATGGATATCTCAAGCTGTTTCTGGTCCGTGATTTTTTTTAACCAATTCTCTCCAGTTTAAACATCAAGATCGGAAGTATTCCACTCTCCAGAAGCTGGCTTCTGATAACCCCAGAAATCACTGTCTCAGAATGCTACTCCCACAGCTCCATCCTGACTTCACCAGAAATTCTAACTAAACTTAGGTTACCATCGACACACATCTTCAAAGTCTTCCAGCTTAGACATCTTCTGGTCAAAATGTTTGGACCGAAACCCCTGCCTTCTTATTTGGGTGACTTTCTTCAACAGATAAATGGTCCGGCATGCAGATCACACGGAATCTCCATTCTATACAAGCATCTGCTTGCAAGCTCCCAACCCCCATCTCCAGTGGGTTCCAAGATATGGAATGCTCTCTTTCCTGACTTGGAAATTAACTGGCCGCACCTATGGAAAGACTTATATGTTTACGTCACTCAAGACCGGTATAAACTAACTCAGTATTGTATCTTAAACAATATGTATTACACTCCAATCAAACTGGCTAAAAGGGTGAGTCTCTCCCCTCAAATATATGCTCCAGATGTGACAAGAAGGAAGCCTCTCTCTCCTGCATATCTTCTGGGCCTGTGAGAAGATATCTCCCCTGTGGAAACAAATCGAAACAACATTGGATCCACTCCTAGGTCTAAAAGGCCTTTTTCCCCCCACCATCTGTATCCTGGGGGATTTCTCCAAAATTCTAGTAAAAGAGAGAAGATATCACATGGCTCTCATCTCACTAGCAGTCAAAAAGTTAGTCCTTAGACATTGGCTGGATCAGGCTTCCATTTCTTATTCAGAATGGTTACATGAGTTATCATTTGCCCTCCAGACAGAAAAACTAATTGCGAATGTATGTCACCGTAAATCCTCATTTACTAAAAAATGGGGAAACTGTACGCCCTTTACCTGTCCTGATCATCTTATATCAGTATCCATGGACACCTTAATTCTTTTTCTGATATAATCAACTAGCCGGTGGTTACCTTACTTATCACGGCTGCAGTTATAGATATAGAATACTTGCACCTCATGGTAGGTGGGGGGTTTGGTTTGGGGGAAGGGATGGGGGAAAATAAGATTGTTTAAGTAGTTAGTAGGTATTATTTTCTCCATGCCCTTTGGGGTAACCATTGCCTCAGTGCTTGTGCACAGAGGTTCTTTGTCTTTATTATTTTCTCCGATGCATTTCTCAATTTTTTTAAATAAGCTATGTCATGGTATGTTATATCCAGTCTTTTGTTATGTTACAGTTGTGTTATATTGATATATCTCAATAAAAACTTGTTCAATTAAAAAAAAAAAAGAACCAGGCAGCATCAAAGCAGACAATCCTGATGAGCAAAGCTTGAGACAAAGGGACTTATGGTTCACCATGTCAAAAGCTTTTGAGAGGTCCACAAAAATTGCCCCTGAAAGTTTGCTATATTCTATAGCAGCACTGATAGTAGTAAGAGCAGTGGAGATGCTATGCCCCTTTCAGAGCTCATGCTTCACTAGGGCCAATACCTTATGAGAGTAAAGGTATTCAGTGACCTGGGAGGTAACAATCTTCTCAAGGACCTTGCTGATCACCACGAGTATTGCAATGGGGTGATAATTTCACAAAGTTTTAGGAACTCCTTGCTTGAAAACTGGTACTACCCTACTGTAGCTACCTTCCACATATCTGGGACAACTGAGTAGGCAGAGTTGAAAATGTGGGCTATGGAAGGGCAAGGAGAGAAGAACCTAGGCATGTGAGCTTGGGATCCATGTTGTCAAAGCCAGCACTGGTAAAAGGGGAGATTCCACCCAGCAGCCAGGCTATTTCTGTTACTGAGTCAGTTTGCAAGTAGAAGAGGGGTTGTTGGGGGGGGTGAAAGGGAGATGCAGATGAGTACTTCAGCGTGGCACCACTAGTAAATGGAGAAGTAAGAGAAGACAAATCGTAGAATTGCCTATTGAATCCATTGTCTATCGTAAGAGGATTGTTACAGTTTACCCCATCCAGGAGGAGTTCATTTGTATACTGCCAGGCAGTGCCACCAACCACATTTTTGATGTGCTGCCAGAAACTGCGGGGATCCCTAGCAGATGCAAGATGCAAGGAGGGTGGACCTGCAAAACTCATTATTAGCCTGCTGTATGGCTTTCTTGCAAACAGTCCTTAGTCACCTATATTTGATGAAGTCAATCATAGCAGGACTGAAATTAAATCTCATCCAGGATTTATCCCCGAATTTCATCAGTGTTAGCATATCACTGTGCAGCCACTTTGTGACTGTGCTGTGTACTCTCCTTTTGATGAAAGGTGCACGTTTCCCCTGCAGAGAAGATGGAGAGAAAATTGGAAAGAGCAACAGACACATCAGTCTCCATCAATACAGATAACCTGTCAGTGTGGACAAGGTCACTGAGGAAGGATCATTCATCTAATTTGGATAGGTCATAGATGGAGATGACCTTGGGAGGAACTTCAGGCAGGCTCACTTTCCATATACAGTAAGTGGGAGTGTGATCAGTGATGGTATCCAGGAGGTCCCAGGTGGGGGATCCACTCTTCTCTGTTTGACAGAACCCAGTACAGAAAAGAGTGCTGACCTCCATTAGTGGAGAGTCTTGTAGGATAGGAGATACGTTGCTTCAGATCAAGCCTCCCTAGGAGAGGCTCATAACATTTAACATTGCTCTCCAGCCAATTCAGGTTTAGGTCACCCATGATTAACAGCTCATTCAAGCCATCCTTAGCACCAACAGCCTTCAGGAGATAAGTTAACTCTTGTAGGCCCCCTAGGAGAGGGTTATAAGTACAGACCAGAAGATGTATTTTCTTAGTATCACCCAGCAGCAGTAATACATGTAAAACCTCACAGACTCAAGATGAGAGAAAGCCTGCTGGATAGGGAGACATTCAGGTGACTTCTACAGTATAACAGAAGGCCCCCTCCATGCTTAGATCCAGGACAGCAAGACCTGATGAGCTTAAAACCAGACAAGGCAGCATATGGCACAGTAGGCTGAGCCGAGTCTCCATTAAACCCAGTATATTAGGGATATAATGTCCAATCTAGGCAGTGAGCTCTGTCAAATTGGCCATAATACTGCAGACATTCATGTGTGCTATTTTTAAGCATTTGGCATTTTGCATGTTTGTGTCTTAACTACATGTGGTTGTTTGGACGCAGTCATGAGTGCTTAAATGTATACGTGTTGATGTATATGGATGTATGTTTTATTGTGTGTGACTTTGTTTATGTGATGATGTGTGTATGTGTGCATTGTTTGTCAGTCTGTGTACAGTATGTGGTCTGTGTGTACTTGTATGTGGTGATGTGAAATGTTTTAGATGTTTGTGTGGCAATTTAGATGTGTATTTGTTTCTGTCAATGTATGTGTGTGTGTGTGTGTGCATGTGACAATACAGTGTGTTATTATGTTTGCTTGCCAAAGGCATAGCAAACATTGGTATAAGAGTGTTTGGGTCTGTTGGAGGGCATGCAGGCCTCAATCAATGACAGAAAATGGACAAAGCCAAAGCACAGGGCCTCTGAAGGGTGCACAGCTTCGATAATAAAACTCCAAACTGAAAAAAGCAATGTGCACACAGGAGATGCAATTACTGTACTATTATTTATTCTAAATAGTGCAACAAAGTGCAAATGGTATTACTGTCTACTGGCAACACTGAACCCCATGTGCATTTGAAGCTTTTATCTCCTTCCTCAGGAGGTCAAAGGAAAGAGCTAGAAACTCCAAACGTGCATGAGGTGGGCGAACGTGCAGCTGCACAGGACAAGCTAAGCACTTGCGCCTTTGCTGTAGTGACACTGAGTCTGAGTGAGCAGCAGCCAACAAGAGAGGTGCTGGCACACTATTGATTGCTGGCCAGGTGGAAGGCTCAGGGTTCACAATGAGCATTGGGTCTGGGTGGTCAGTGGGGCATTTGCAATTGCTGCTGTGTAGCACTGCAGTAGTCAGAGCTGAACAGAAGTAATTTGGAGCAAGGAGCAAGGAGACAGAATTGTAGACACAGTCCACACAGTGGACAGAACAGTGAGTTGTAACTGTTGATGTGGTACTTCTGGAATAGCATGCCTGTTCCCAGGTGAATCTATTGGGTAGTGAGTCTTCAATCAATCCCCAGTAAATAAGCCCACTTGTTTTTGTTTTCCATGTTGCTTTTCCTAGGTAAACATGGAGCCTGCTGTGTTACATTCCAAAATTTGTGCTTATTGCAACATGCAAATTGAAGGCAAATAAAAAAAAACAGGTGTGGTGACTCTAAAATCCAAGACAGCTTTTTATGTTTGTGTACACATGCATGGGCAGCAAACATTTTGTTATGAAGAATGGAATTTCCAGCTGTTACGAAGAATAGCATTACAGAGGTGTGTCACTGCTCAGTCCATTGGAGTTCAAGCTGCAGTGGACTAACAGTGACCGACCAGTGACCAGGCACTCTGGTAATGACACTGTTTGGTGGGCAGAAACTGCATGTAGTTGAAAGGAGCCAGTCGCTCCTATCAGACAGTGACTGGCTCATTTCTCTACATAACACCATCCACAAACCAGCTGAACAGTGTGGGGGGTGCACTCCCTCTCTCTGTCTCCCACTCCGCTCTCTCTCTCTTTCTCTCTCTCTCTCCCACTGCATTCTCTTTTGTCAACTTTTACAAGCTCTCTAGATGTGCTTAACCTCTTATTAACTGGTTTCTTCAGTTCTCAAAATGTTATGACCTCATTAAAGAAAACCATCACTCGTAGTCTTTTTTATTTATTTTTTAATCCCTTTAAAAATTAAAACAATCCATCAATGTCTGTTGCTGCCACTAACCCCGACTGTTTCTCCCCATACCTTCAAGGTGTTTAATTGCCTTACTGTTTCACTCCCTTGCCTGTCTGATCCTGTCAGTCACTCCTCCTGACTGTTTTCCTCACCCAGCAGGAGAATGGTGTGCTCCTCAACTGCCTTGGCAAGCAATGCATTATAGGTACCTCTGCTTTTGACCCCAAGTTTCTGTGCAGTCGACATCTCTTTCTCTCACCCTCCCTCCCCACCTTACTCCAGACAAGGTTTTTGCTTTGCTGTGGGGCATGGAGTTGGGAAGTATACATTACAGAAACTGTGCTGAGATTTTTTCTACTCACAGTCAATAAGGAGGAGGTGGAGTGTGGTGTGCCTTCTCTTTCTCTGCACCCCAACCTTCCGTTACTAACCCCCTCTTCCTTACCCTCAACTACTTTCCCTTCTCTATGCTACAGTTACTGCCTCTTCCCTCTCACTGGTCTTGTGAAACTACCCCTCTCTTTCTATCTGCCACCGAGTTATTACCCCTCTCTTTGCAACATATTGCCAACTCTCTGAATTATTTTCAACACTACCCTGAGTTACTAGTCCTTCCCCTCTCCCTACCCTTGTGTGACTACTGTCTCTCTCTCTCTCTCTCTCTCTCTCTACCCTATGTTACTGCTTCCTCTTTGCCCACTGAGTTTTTGCCAACTGTCTGCCCCAAAAGTTACTGCTCCTTCTGTCTCTGCCCCAAGTTATTGCCCCCTCTGTCGACTGAGTTATTGCCAACTGTCTTCCCCTAAAGTTACTAGCCCCTCCCTGCCATCAAAGTTACTACCACATCTCTCTCTGCCACAAGTAACTGCCCCCTCTTTGCACTTTGAGTTGTTGCCAACTGTCTGCCCCTAAAGTTGCTGCCCTCCTCTTCTCTCTTTCTCTTTGATATCCACTGAGCTAACACCAAATGCTGGAAAGTCCCATTACCTCAGCTGTCCCATTTCCACTGTGTGACACCTGGGAGCCCACCCCCAGTGCCGCCAAACATGACACCAACACTGGGGTGCCCAGTCCCCAGTGTCAGAACTGCAAATAAGGAAAACTGTCCCTTGTAGTCTTTGTTTATTTTTTTATCCCTGTAAAAAAGAAAATGGTTGATCGATGTCTGTTACCACTGTTGCTGCTACCCTTCTACTAAGCATCCACCACCCTATACCCCCTTACCTACTAGAGGTCCAACTCTGTAATCCTACCTGGACCAGAAACACATCTTCAATCTTCAATGCTGGACTGAGAACTGAGAAAATCAGGTATGCGGTCAATGTATTTCAATGCATTTTGAACTTGTATTGTTTACGTGGTCATTTTTAAATATTTTTTACCCCAAATTTTCAACATGGCCTTTTTGGTATCCCACCTCATGACCAATGGTGGTAGAATTATCCAGCTTGGGTAGAAAGGTGATTTCACACTTGCTCTGTGAAATCAACTTTCAGGTGGGGTTTGAAAATTTTCACCTACTGGTTTCATGAGGTGGGATCATAAGGAGGCTATGCTGAAAGTTTGGGGTAAAAATATTGACCACAAAGTTATGAACGTATCTTAAAATTCTTCAACGCTCATTCATAATTTTGGCAGTTTTCAATAATTTGAACCTAAATTTTCAACACAGACATTTTTCCACACCACCTTGTGAAAGTGACAGCTGTCATTTTTCAAATCCTGACCAAAATGTGTTGTTGCACCTGTGGCATGAAATGACATTTCAGCAGGGATTTCAACATTTTCACCTACTGGGTTCATGAGATGGAGTCATAAGAAGACTATGTTGAATGTTTTGGGTTGAGATATTAAAAAACTACAAAGTTATGAAGATACGTTGCCATTTTTTAATGCTCTCTCATAACTTTGATAATTTACAATATTGTGACCCCAAATTTTCAAATTAGCCATTTTTTCCCACCTCCTCGTGAACCAAACAGCTGTCATTTTTTGAATCCCACTCACAATGTGATTTTGCACTAGTGGTACAAAATTATGTTTTGTCCAGTATTTTATAAATGACACCTGTCATGTCCAGAAGGCAGGTCATAAAATGATTATGTTGAAATTTTAGGGTCAAAACTGTTACAAAAAAAACACATGATAAAGTAACATTTGTAGGGATGGCCATTGGCTCAGTGGGGACCACATTGCCTTCCTGTGCCAGTGACCTGAGTTCGGGTGCGAGCTTAGTGAGCTAGCAAAATGGGCTGAGGCTGGGGAAAGGCTCTGCAGTGTGCAGCACTAGTCCCAGCCTGGGGAGGGACAGAGCAGTGTTCTGGTGTACACACACGGCACCCTGTGATGGGCCATGGAGCCTTCCCTCGCAAGGATCGATGTGTGTGTTGAGGCCTGATGGGCCCATGTACTGCATCTGGACAAGTAGATTAGTCTGACACTTTTAAATTACATTGCAGGCACAGACATACTATTAGGAAGTCAGGATCCACCACAAATTATTCATCTCACTATGCATGCCTGTCGCACACACCACACACGCAAACATTTGGCATTGACAAATGCTTGTTATTACAGAAACAGAAATAGCTTTGGGAAATGATTGCATTTTTAGACACACCACAGCAGGCTAGGGTCATGAGAGCTGAGGAGCTACATGACTCTCTCCCACACCACTGGAACACAACCAGAAAGTTGCCTGCACCTCTTCACTGCAGGTACAAGGCGAGGGCTGCTACTACAGTATTGCCCCACTGCTGCGCCACGGTGGCTGCCCCAACCCTCACCCAGGGCAAGCACTTCATTTATAAGAGGCTCGACTCACCTGACTTCAATCATCTCACATTACCACCTGCAGCTTATCCATCCTGGCCTCTCAGAGGTGTTGGTGCTTCCCCCTTTGGGTGGTAACATTTTAACCACCACCACCCCCTTACCCACCTGTAGACAACCAGTGCTCTCTCCCGGTATCCCTCATTCTCCTCCTACTTCTTAATTTATTCACTCTCAGTCCCCCCTGTGGGTATTGAAGCTGTGACCCCTAGTACAGGGTCCTACTGTGTCTTCCCACTAGGCCAGCCAGCCTGTCAAACTTCACCACCCCTATTCTTGCATTTGCCCTCGTCTGGCCTCAGTCCTATGTCAATGTGCCTACTCTCACACTGAGACAATCACCTCATTTTTCCATTAGCTTGTTATATCAACCACTAGGACTCCCTATGTTTTACTTCTTTCTGTAAACATAGTGCCTTGTGTTCGCTTTTCTAAATCTTCTCTGCATTAGCACCATGCTCCTCTTTGTCTTTAGAAAATGGGCTATGGTAACAATTATATAAAATATTTAGAAATAAAAAAATAAATTAATTAAAAACAAGTAAAAAGGAATTAAGTCAGTTTTGTTGTAAAATAGTTCCTTTAGTAGTCTCAGTAGAGGGTGCTGCTACTGTTTAGACTAGTTTGTTTTGTTCCACTTTTTTGTTGTTGTTTCTGCCCCCTCACAAACAGCAGTAAACAAATTCGCCTTTTACTTTTGGCTTTTGATTCTCCCTGGCACACCACAACTCCGTAGTTACTCCAGAGTTGTTGTTGTCTGTGGGTTTTTTTTGTTTGTTTGTTTCATTTTATTGCGATTGTAAAAGGACTGGATGTTTCAAAAGGAGCTACCTGTTTGCTGTCAGTTCTCTCTACCCTTCCCCCAGATTTGCTGACAGTTTTTCTTTTCTTTTTGTGTTAGCCAGCATGTAGTTTGAGATCATGATTCCTTCCATAAAGGACAGTCACTTCATAAAGGAGTTGCTGCTGCTCACTTTCCAGTGTAGCGCGAGGGTGCAGTAGTGATGTATGGAGTAGAGTTTTTTTCATTTGGGTGTTTTAAAAGGAGACTTCAGTGAAACAACATGTATGGTTTCTGCAACCCCCCCCCCACACGCACACACACTTCTGTCACTATACATTCGGTGCCCTCTGCAGTTTGACCACCAGCGCTGCTGCACTTGCTTTTGCTTGAATGACTTTAGGTTCCGGTTTTAGTGCCACAGGAGCAGAGCTGCCCTTTTGAAAACATGGATTATGTGAAGCCGATCAGACTGATGGCTTGAAGAGCTTCCTTTTATGTTGGCTCATCGCAGCCAGCATATTCCGACGGTGTGAGGAGTTGGAGGCATGGTCGCTGTTTGGCGAATGCCAGAGCACGCGCACCAGTAAGTCGTCCCATTGCCCAATCAGCCTGCATGCCAGCGCCACACCATGCATACATAATGGGGTGAGCACATCTAAGAAAAGGTCCGCTGCAATCTGAGCAAAGTGCATCAGATGCAGTGGTCCTTTTCTTGCTGTGCTTGCCGCCATTATGTGCATGGTCGGCGAGCAGACGGCCGCCTAAAATCTGCCGACTTCGAGGGTGCCCAATCCCCCTGTCGGTTAACCTCCCCGCTGTCTTTGTGTGCCAATGGGGAAGCCCACTCCCCGTCTGCATAAACCCCCTGAATTGTTGAATGCGAGGGTGCCCCATCCCCTAGGCTTGTACCTCCATCTTTGTGTGCTGTGAGAGCCCACTCTGTCAGCATAAACCCCTGAATTGTTGAATGCCGAGGGGTGCCCCATCCTCTCGGCTTGTGCCTCTATCTTTGTGTGCTGACGGGGTGCCCAACCCTGCCTGCATTACTTCCTCCTCCCCTAGTTGTGTGCTGACGAGGGGTGCCCAATCCCCGCCAGTTACTGACACCCCAAAACAGTTAGGTGGCACACTGGCCCACCCCAGCATGCAAAATGCCCTGCAAAGGAAAACTGTCCTGCGATGTTTTTTCCATTTTTTTTTACCTGTAAAGCGAAAATGGTCCCTCGTAGTCTCGATGCCCCCTCCCCCACCCGCACCCACCCACTGTGCACCCTGCCTCCCCTCACCCCCTACCCATACTTACCTCTGAAGTCCAGCACGATCTTCTGTGGACCGGGAACACGTCTGCACTCTTCAAAGCCGACCGTGAACTGAGGAAATGCCGGTAAGCTGCATAATGGAATGAATAGAGGTTTTTCAACTTTAATGCATATCTCGGGCATTTTGGGGAATTTTGGCCTCAAATTTTCAAGACGGGGTTTTTGGGACCCCTTCTCATGAGTTCTTGCACTGTCATGGCGTTATTCGGTCCCAAAAGGTGATTTCGCAGTCACTGCCCGGCATCACCTTCGGGACCGAGTATCGAAATGACAGTGCAACTGTTCATGAGAGGGGCTCTCCAAAAGCCTATGTTGCAAGTTTGGTGGGGAAAATCCCCAAAATTACTGTTTTACGAGCATGCGTAGAGCATATTCGCACTATTTTCATGCCAGATTCTCAAAATTGGCATTTTACCACACCTTCTTGTGAACCCTACAGCTGTCATTTTTCACATCCTGCCCGAAATGTGTTTTCGTACTTCCGGCGCAGAACAGCGAGGTCGCTGTGCGAAATCAGTGTTCAGGACACATTACGAAAATGACAGTGACACTGTTTATGAGCAGAGGTCCTAAAATGCCTGTATTGAAAATTTGGTGACAATATTCCATAAAATGCCTGTTTTACGAGCGTGTGAAGCAACTGTGCAATGCACGCTTGTAAGTTAGCGCATTTGCAATATTTTCACACCACATTCTCAGCATTGGCATTTTACCACATCTTCTTGTGAACCATACAGCTGTCATTTTTCACATCCTTGCTGAAATGTGTTTTTGCACTTCCGGCGCAGAATAGAGTGGTCGCTGTCTGAAATCAGTGTTCGGGACACATTAAAAAAATGACAGTGATACTGTTCATGAGCAGAGATCCTAAAATGCCTGTGTTGAAAATTTGGTGACAATTCTCCTTAAAATGACTGTTTTACAAGGTGCATGGCAACTGTCCAACGCACACTTGTAACTTAGCGCATTCGCAATATTTTCACGCACTATTCTCAAATTTGGCATTTTACTACACCTTCTTGTGACCTGTGCAGCTGTCATTTTTCACATCCTTGCCGAAATATGTTTTCACACTTTCGGCGCACAATAGCGTGTTCGCTGTGCGAAATCAGTGGTCGGGACACATTACAAAAATGACAGTGACACTGTTCATGAGAAGAGGTCCTAAAATGCCTGTTTTGAAAATTTGGTGACAGTGCTCCATAAAATGACTGTGTTACGAGCGTGCGTTGTGCAGTTTGCCGCTTTGCGGCACGTTCAAACTTCTAATATTCTCACTCCAGATTTTCTACAGTGCCATTGTTCTGCACCTCCTAATGAACAGTACAGTTGTCATTTTTCACATCCTGACCAAAATCTGTTTTTGCAGTTCCGGCGCAGAATAGCGTGGTCACTGTGGAATGTCCATGTTCGACACATATGATGAAAATGACAGTGACACTGTTCATTAGCAGATGCCCTAAAATGCCTATGTTGAAAATTTGGGAATGAAAGACAATAAATTGAGTGTTTTATGAGCGTGCATTGCACAGTTTGCACGCACGCTCATGACTTTCTGAATTTTTAATACTTTCACTCCAGCTGTTCATCATTGGCATTTTTCCATACCTCCTTATCAACACTCCAGCTGCCTGAAATGTGTTTTCGCATGTCCGGCACAGAATTGCAAAGTTGCTGTGCAAAATCAGTTTTTGGGACAGTTTGAGGAAATGACAGTGACACTATTCATGAGCAGAAGTCCTAAAATGCCTATGTTGAACATTTGGTGCCGAAACTCCATACAGTGACTGTGTTGCATGTGTGCATTGCGCAGTTTCCACGCACCCTTGTAACTTCGTCAATCTGCAATATTTTCATGCCACATTTTCACCACTGGCATTTGTGCATGTCTCCTTATCAACAGTCCAGCTGCCATTTTTCACAGCCTGCCCAAAACGTGTTTCTGCAGCTGTGGTGCACAATGGCGTGCTCGCTGTGCAAAATCACCTTTTGAGACACATTAACAGAATCACAGCACTATGCGTCTCTAGCTATGCCACTCCCACTGCTAATGCCAACGCGACAACATTCAGCATTGACAAATGCTTGTTCTTTCTGTCGTGTTATTTTTTTTTATATATATATGTGGCTATTGCTTATTGGCTGTGTTTTCATGTATAAGAGAGACAGAGAAAAAGAGAGTATGTGATAGGCGGCTTGACCGGCTGCCAACTCGCTTGCTAAGTGAGAGACAAAATGGCGGCAGTCAATTATTAAATTCAGGGTGCCCAATGATATGCTAAGTAATGGGGCACCCCGAAATGGCACTTGTTTTTGGCATCTATTGAAAAATAAATGCATGCCTGGCATGGCCTTCCAGCCAATCAGCATGCATTATTTTTCAAGCCCATTTTCTAACATATTTATTTCTAATGCCTTTCTTCCATCCACTAACACATCTGAGCCTTTCTGTTGCCTCATGTTCCTGTTATCCTGCTTTTCAGGTCCATACTGCCTGCATTCCCCAAGTCCTCAGGAGTCTGACTCCATTAGAGCATGAAATTCCTTTTTTATATTGATTTCATCTCCATCACTGTCTCCCTCATCAACTATGGCCTGGCAATTTATGGGTCCCCAACTGGCACGGCCCTGCACCACAACTCCACTGCACTAAACAAGGCGTGCTGCCTGCTCACAGGTGCTGCAAGGCTAGCGCACACCTGTGATCTCTACACTTGGGCAGGATGGCTCCAACTGAAGGATAGAATAAAATACCAATCTTGCCTCCTCACCAAGAAATGCTCCCTCAAAAAACTACTTGCAGGGGTCCAACACCTCCTAATCCTGCACTCGAGGACTCGACTCACAAGGAACTCCTCCACTCAGATCTACAAAATTCCAAGATGCTGCACTGCCCTGGTACAACATGCCTTCTACTATAGTGCTCCTCTCTGGACCAATGCCTTACTTCCTGATGTTGTCACTGCTGCAACTATTGGCTCATTCAAAGGCAGACTCCAACAGCACCCAATTACAACCAGTAAATGTGGCTGCTACCATTAGTACACTCTCTTAACAACAACCACCTTCTTGCACTTTCCTCTTGTCAACTCGACGTGTTGATAGATCCCAATCTCAGCACTACAGGTTACACCCTGCCTCTCACCTGGTACCTCCTTCTCCTCTCCCAAATATGTCACCCCTTCCACTTTCTTTCTCGCTCTGTGCATCCCCCTAACCCTATTCCTCCTACTTTCCACTTGTGTTTGCAACCCAGTAGGGTGTTCTAAGCTCAGACACTGGCAAACTGCTATATTGCCTAAGCTGTTTAATACTGTTGTACCTTTATTGTAACTTACCTGTACCTTACGCATTTCTTGTTATCTGTACTGTATTGTCACTGTACAATGACATGGAATCTATAAATGAGCATCCGCTCACTGGTGTTATCCAAGTTCTCAATAAATAATAAATCACTTACTAAGCATAACAAGTTCAGAAGTAAAATTTGCAAGCAAACATTATTGGAACTGATCAGTGCTTGTCAGACCAGGAAATGAACACTAAGCTATGGATAGCTTGTTTACAGGTGCATCTGGGGGGGGGGGGTAATATGGACTTGCCGTATTGACAAGGAGCTGTTGGTAATGTTACCATGCAAACTCTCCTACTTGTCTTTGATAAGTGACATTAACTCTTTAACTTCCACATGGACAGTGAACAACTGAAGCCTAGAATGAAGATTTCCATTCAAGGCTCCTGCTCACTGGGTTCTGGAATGGATATGTACTTAATAAACACATTTTCGCTTGGTTTTGTGAAATTTGGTGACCAGCACAATGAGCTTGTTTCCAGGTGTGCCCCACGGGAGGGGACACAGCAGGAAGCAAACCAGGAATAACACATATAGTGACAAGGGATGAATGTACAGTACATGAAGAGAAAAAGTAATAAATTCCAGAAAAAGAAAAAAAATGTAAAAAATGTGCAAAGTACATAGGTTGTGGGGGTTGCAAGGACGAGACCTAGGGGAGTGTGCAGTTAATGCACAGCAAGACATTTGTAATAAAACGTGGTGGGCCAGCGAAAACATTGGGCAATATTGAGAATATTGGGCTTACAAAAAGGCAACATAAATAAGAAATTGGACTATTTCAAAACATTCACATGAAACAATACCCTTAGAATATTAAACAGACTTTACATACAGAATATGCCTACATTTCAAAATATATTAAAACATATAAAAGCAAAGTTTGTGTTCCCTTTGAAAGTGGCTAAATCCTTAGATTAGTAATAAGGTACTGGGAAGAGATGTAACACTCCATCATCATACCTTACCGTTTAAGGGTCCTGTTATCAAAAGATATCCAGTTGTGTTCCTATGGCAAACTTCTTTGCAGATTAGGATATTAAGCTACCCAATGCATATTTTAAAAGTTAAGTTTTGCACCTCCTAAGATTCCTCTAAAAAGATCTAATTAGAGCAAAGCACATTGTGTTCTATGTTTAAAAAAATTTGGAGCAAATGTTGTGTACCCAAAACATGTTTAAATGAGTACAAAGAATGCTAGCTACTGACTGACTGACATACAGTGGCACCTGTACTTTTACTACAGGCTAACCAACAGTGGGAACAATTATCAGTGCCAGCCTTATTGCCTTTATAATTACCACACATTAGTGGTCGCACCTGCACATTTTTTGCTTCCACATTTGCACGTTTTGAGACTATTTCTTCCATTAAAAAATAACATTACACTTAAATAAAACTGTGAATTAACTTTTTTATCTATGTATATTTTTTACCATAAAACTCATGTAATAACTGGAGTTTTGTTTTTTTTTTCGCATGGGAGAAGCAGGTTATAATTCACCATTATAACCCTCAAGTTACATAGAAACATAGAAGTTGACAGCAGAAGGCGACTGCTAGGTCCATCTAGTCTGCCCATTTGTTTTAGACCTATTTTGACACTCTAGTTGCCCTTTGTAGTCAAAGCTCCCTTGTGTCTATCCCATGCATTCTTGAATCCTCCCACAGTGTTGACCCCTACAACCTCTTGGGGCAGGCTGTTTCAAGCATCCACCACTCTTTCTGTGAAGAAAAACTTCCTGGTGTTGGAAGAGAACCTCCCTCCTTGCAGCCTGAAGTCATGTCCCCTGGTCCTGGAGCCCTTCTTGAAGTGAAAAAGTTCCAGTACCTGTACCTTGTTATATCTCTCTCTCTCTCCCTCTCTCTCTCCCTCTCTCTCTCTCTCTCTCTCTCTCTCTCTCTCCTGCTCCAGGGAATACATATTCAGTTCCCTAAGTCTTTCCTCATAGGACATGTACTGCAGACCCTGAATCATTTTTGTCGCCTTTCTCTGTACTGTTTCCACCCGGTCAATGTCCTCCCTGAGGTGAGGCCTCCAGAATTGGACTCCATATTCCAGGTGAGGCCTGACCAGTGATCTATACAGTGGTAGTACCACTTCTCTCCTCCTGCTCATGATTCCCCCTCTCAATGCAGCCCAGCATTCTGTTGCCTTCTCACACTGCTTACTAACCTTCAAGTCATCCGAGATTATGATTCCCAGATCTTGTTCCTGGTTTGAGGCCACCAGTCTTTCGCCTCCTAGATAATACTCCTTCCTTGGATTTTTCTTTCCAATGTGCATAACCTTGCACTTTTTGGCATTAAATCTCAGCTGTCACACTTCAGACCATTCTTTTAGTTTGTTGAGGTCAGCTTCCATCTTGCTCACTCCTTCTGAGGTGTCCACCCTGTTACATATCTTAGTGTTGTCTGCTAAGAGACACACCTTCCCTTCCAGTCTGCCAGCAATGTCTGCTATAAAAACATTGAAGAGCAAAGGACCCAGCACTGAGCCCTGGGGCACCCCACTGGTCACCCTGCCTTCCGTTGATTGCATTCCATTAACCTGTACCCTCTGGGTTCTGTCTTGTAACCAGTGTTGTACCCATCTGACTACTTCTGGACCAACCCTTGTGTGATCAAGCTTCTTTACCAGTCTTCTGTGTGGAACCGAGTCGAAGGACTTACTAAAGTCTAGGGAGACCAAATCAACTGCCCCACTGTTATCCACTATTTTTGTAGCGTAGTCAAAAAACTCGAGCAGATTTGTCTGGCATGACGTACCTGCTGTGAAACCATGCTGTTTAGGGTCTTGTTGGCCACTAGTTTCAAGGAATGCTATGATCCTCTGTTTGAGTAGTGTCTCCATTAGTTTCCCTACTATTGACGTGAATCTGTAATTACTAGCCTCTTCGCAACTGCCTGATTTGTGAAATGGAACCACTATTGCCTTTTTTCAGTCTTCCGGTACCACACCGCTCTTCAAGGATTTCATCAATAGAAGTGCCAGAGGGACTGCTAATTCTGCCCCCAGTTCCTTAAGGATTCTGGGGTGCTTCTCATCTGGTCCCGTGGCTTTGTCTGCTTTTAATTTATTTAGCACCTCCCATACTTCGGCTTCTGTAAAGGTACTCGTGTCTACCCCTGGTCCTGGGATGTTGTGTTTTTTCAGGGCTAGGCCATCCCCTTGGTCCTCTTTTATAACAACAAACATGCACTGGCTTCTTCACTCTACAGCTTGCGCTCTCTCAGCCGTGCAGCAAGCTCCATGGTGCCGTGGGAGAGTAATCTAAATAAACAGAAACAGAATTCAAGTACTGCGTCAGCATTTTTATTTTCAGCATAACCTCACCTGAAAAAGTCACTTTATTAGTCAACTGCTATCGAAAACAGCCTCTCTCTCTCTCTCTCTCTCCCTCTCTCTCTCTCTCTCTCTTTACCATAGGAACTGTGGAGACCTCTGAACTAGACCTATTCTCCTAATTTACATATCTCTGTGGCAACTTTGGTCAGGAGCTAAACTGAACTTAAAATCTTCTCCTAATTATTAATTTTGGATGGTTTTAGACGCTAAATACAGCAGTTACCATTGCCAATGCTACCTAGTTCATTTTCACTTCTGCATGCTACTTTTTTAACTATATTGCTGCTCTATGTTGCTGTTTCATGCTGTTTCAATTTGCAGGTCAGATCAGTAGCGGGGGGAAAAATAATCCCCAGCAATTACATAAAACAATACATGGGGAGAGTACAAAACTTGAATTTAATGCACACCCTCAGTGTGGGATACTTTAATATGCCCCTCTGGTTTAAGTAGCTTCCCACACCTTGAGTGTGCATTAAATTCTCATTATTCATGCCCCCCATGTATTATTGTGTAATCCCCTTGTTCCCAGGGGTTACAAGAATCCCATTAGAGTTAATGGTAGGCAGGGAAGGCAGCTAGTGATTTGCCAGTAAATGGAATTTACTCTGTCCTCCTCTGCTTCTGGTCTTAGCTGGGAGCTGGAGAGATGATGTCAACTTAGAACTCTCACAGCAGCATAAGCCACACAGCAGTTGTTGTGAGTGGGGAATTTAGAATTCTGTAGTGAGTTGGTAGCTGGAGTCTGTAGAGTGTAGTTGTAGTTCCAGTTCCAGTAGCTGCTGTTATAGAGCTGCATTGTTCCTGTTTGTTTTTCTTTTTCACCCTAGTGGAGAACAGCAATTTTCCAGCTTTGTTTAAGTGGTGGAAACCGTCTCCAGGGATTTTCCTGTGTTTCATCCCAGGATGGATGGAGCAGTCTGCCAGGATGTTAGGGGCAATCACTTGATCCTACCAGGACATTGTGAAGCTGCCTTGTGTGACAACTTCTGTGAGTACTTTTGTTTGAGACTATGCAGGTGTACCTGCATTTTCTTGGGTGAATTCTCTGACAAAGGGACCCTGTCATCTAAAACAGTTTAAAAGTTGGCTGTTCCACAGTGGAGTCCTGTCTGTGACTGCCGTGTGAGTGGGACTTTTGTTCTTGACATCCTTGTGGTGTCCTGTGAGGATGTTAAATGTGAAATACATTTCTAGAAAGCCTCATCAGTACATTTTGGATAATGTGAGGTGTATTGACCAGAGGGATGACTGAGTATGAACTTGGAAACAAAAGGTGGGAGACACCCCCATCTGTAGTGACCAGTTTACCACTCCAGGTTCTGAAGGGCACCTGTGTTCTTTTCTGTCAGTGCATGTGGCCAATGCCTGAAGAAACTTTTACCCCAGTGAGTGGATTTTCTCAAGTTTTACCCCCGTGAGTGGGTTTTTCTCTGGTTTTTCCCCTGTGAGTGGGGTTTCCTTAGTTTACCCCTTCTATGTGGGTCCTCCAGTGTTGAGCCTCTAATGTTCCGAAGTAGTCTATGTACCACAACTTATTCTATGCAATATGGGAAGAGAACAAGTACTGGCCATATGTGCCATTTACAGGAGAACGTGTGTGTTCTACAGGTGGCTAGTCCACAAGTTCTACAGTCATCCTATGTTAAATGAGAATTCTTGGAGTTTTGTACCTCAAATTTCTGCATTTACCATTTGTGTAACCCTTGGGGGGTCCATCTTCACTTTGTGTTGTTCCTACTGTGTAAAGGGATAAAGCCACACTCTAGAATTCCAATCTGGTATGGACATTTATGCTATTGCTTCCCATGTGCAGAGTTACTTGAGTAACCCTGTCCAGAAGTGCAAACCTAGCATAGCCCTGAGCAAATGTTTTCTCCTTGGGACCTGGGTTGTGGCCATGTATTGGTCCCACCAGGTGCGTGCCAGGTAGTAGCCACACTTGGTCTGTGTTTTATAATGTCTACTCTATCTGCATATCCCACCTTGTCTATGGTGGCAATCAATGTAACCCCCACCCCTCTCTTTTCCCCTAGACTATGGGAGGTGTGCCTGCTGGTTAAATAACGGGCCAGTAGGGAGTTACAATTGTATTTTGTATAAGCACAATAAAATGCTCCATGGTATGAGTTAGGCTAAGATAATCATTTTTCCAGGGGCTGTAATGCCCTATGCCTACAGTGCTGGGCTTCACTAAGACCCTGGGTATGCAGTCATCTCAGCCTAACTCCCACCCACTCATGTCTTATTTCTTACTTAAATATTGCCCCTAGGGAGCAGCACAATACAAATACCCTAAGAAAGCAATAAGACATGACGGGGTGTGGTTGTTGCCTGATAAGAGCACGCTCCAAGTGCATTTGTAAGGCACGAGCCGCTTGGGCCGAGTGCCTTCAGCACCTAGGAAATGCTCTTATCAGGCAACAACACACTCCGCGAAGTGTCTTACTGCTCTTATAAAATAGGTTATAAGAGTAAAAAATAGGGAGGAGTCAAATTCAAGGTTTCAATTTATAATTCCTTCCCGACCTCCACACCCAACATTTTGTTTTCCTGCCAAACCGTAAATGTGCTGTGTCACCATGGAGTGGAAGTGTGAGCATGTCCCTTGAAAGCCACCATGATGCCTGTACCGTCTTGCTACTTCTAACCTTACCATAGTATAAATCTGCCTTCTACTGCTCATACTGCAGAATTGGTGTGCGTGTGTTTTTTTTTTTTCTTTCTTAAAGAGTAGCAGTACCATGAATTGCAAGTGCTTGATTCGGGTGACATACTTCCGGTTTGGTGAGAAACGGCAGTGGCACATACTTGAAGCGCTGAAAGGAGAGAAAGCTGCTGCCAGTGTCCAGCTCATCCCAACAGTGTCAATAGTGAAATAAAGCTTTAAATTGTAAGTAAAAGTGGAAAAAGCTCCATGAAGTGGGAGCTTTCGTTAGTATTGGATATCAACTTTCAGGTGGGAGATTAACAGTGGCGCTCTGCTCTAATGGCATCTAGTAAAAAAATAAACAGGCAGATGCTTTTGAACTGTTTCAGAGGAAGAGGGAATAATACAGACCAACTGAAACTGCATGATGTTGGTGCTATAGATAGTGCCGGGGGGAGTCGGCAAGCATTAAATCAAGAGGCAGCCATCCATGTAGGTGGGGAGGGAATGTTGCAGTTCCTGGCTGGGACAAGAAACCTCTGTAAGAGATGCTTATGGCAGGCATTGATACGGGAGCTGTGCTGCGTCCTGCTTGGCATTAAAAGTGCCAGTCACAGGGTTATTGTCATATAAGGACACGGGTCCTGACCAATCAGGGCAAAGAAAACTCGCTACCCATTTTATAACAGTTAGTATAGGGCACAAAGCAGCACCCCTGCTGGCCACATGAGTGTATCATGGTCAGTAGAAACAATTGGCTGCCATGGAGCAAAAGAGCAGATAGGGTGTCTCAAAGGTGTTTGTGTTTTTGAAATAAGTTGTGATATTTAAAAAGAGAGGTGCAAACAATCACAGGAGACAGAAAAAGGCCTAACAGGAAATCACCATCTCATTGATGGCACATTTACAGCAATCCTGTGGTTCTTGGATTGCATGGTGGCTGTGCAGTGGGGCCAAACATGGCCATGCATTGCTCATTTTTTTTAAATCAGTTGTACGTCAAGTCCATGACACACTGTAGTTACCCAGGAATGTTTAGCTGAGTTGAGACATACTGTACCATGGTGTCTTGCAGCAACCAGCTCCACAAATGTGTGGACTGGTGCACTGAGAGGTTAAGTGATTTGTTCAAGATCCTAGAGTACATATTTGGCTTGAGTGGGGTCTGACTCCACTGCAAAGACCTCCCTGGCATTCTAGGCCTTCCAGTATGGTGTCCATTTCTGCAGTTGTGGAGCTCCCTGGTAGTCTAGTGGTACCTCCCCCCACACATACACAGTGCTGTAATCTGCTGCCACACCATCTGCTGCTGACAGAAAGATGACAGCTCACACTTACCACCTTGCTGCCTCATCAATATCTAAGTACCACACATACTGTAGTGGCAATTCTGTTACCCAAGCCACTGCAGACTGATACAGTGACTGTGATTACCGGAATTGGTGGAGGGGTGAGAGACACACTCAGTTCCATCGTTTTAACAGCACGCTATCATTACAAATTTGATAAAACATGATTCTTTGAAGTGTTAACTAGGTCCATGCTTGCAGACTGTTAGCAGCAGGAACTTTTGAAAATACTAGTGCATCCTACATTCAGTAATGTTCACCTCATTTGCATAGGCATCTACTAGAAGTTATCGCTCACGCACTTACAGTTTAGCAGTGTGCTAAGTGTACCATATTTCTAAATTTAGAACTGTCCGTGCAAACGGGCTGTTGACTGCTCTATTCATAAGTTGCACATTGTTAATCCTGTTAGCATGTCACCAACTGTCTAAATATCAGGCCGCAAGTATATTATTAAATCTCTTGTCCCATCATTAAATTCAACAGTATGCCTAGAGGTTTTACTCACTGAACATCACTTGAAAAGAAACATTTTATGAAGCATCTGTTGCTATTTAGTTTTCAGAATGAGTGTTGGATCACCATCATGCTGTCATGTTCTATTATTGTGTGCTAAATGTTGTCTCTAACTTTAAAACTGTTCTGCATTACATTTCTATTGTCACACACTCTCCTTGAAAACACCTCACTTACATGCCCAAGGACTTACACTGTCTAAATTTTTTTTATTATTCATTTCTTATTCCATTTTCAGTCCTATGGATCAGGGTCTCCACACCTTCCTCTGCCCATAAGAGCAGGTAAGCGACTGGCTTCCCAGCAAAAACCACTCTGGATTGACTAGCAGGGTGCACAAGTGTGATGCTTGTACAGCTGGTTCTGATTACTCTATGTTGTTTTTTTTTGTAATATAAAAAAATGTGTTATTGAGTGTCAGCCTGTGGGATAACCCACCCCCCCCGGTATCAGTTCAAAAGACAGGATATATGTTAAACAACAGATCTCTGTATGCAATTAACTTCTCAGTTTGCTTTGAAAGCTAGGAATTGGAATATCCATTTTATGACATCCTCAGGAAAACCCAGTTAACTGACTGTTGTCACAAAGCATATGACACTTCAGTGAGATCTGGCAGAGAGTCATAAAAAGTCCTTTGATGTCCTTGAGACAGGAAGACACTCTAGATCAAAAGGACATGGGGAAATGAGTTTTTGCTGATGTCATCTTCTGAAGAATGAGACATCCTGTTTTGTATAATTTTTTTTATATTCTGACAGGGAAGAGCCAGGTGACCTCATGCAAAGAGGTTAGAAAAGCCAGTTTTAAATTGCAGTTTGTATTCCATTTAGACAAACATGTTTGGACTCTGAAGCTACAACATCTCTCAGCACTGTAGGAATATAAGAATACATTAGCTAGGCAAGGCTAAGTGTATGGCTGGTAGGAAATTGCACTTTTAAACCTGTTTTTTTAAAGTGATTGTAACGTTTTGTGATATATAGTTCTGTGTTTTACATTTTACATTTTTATGTATTTTTAAGTAAACATCTCATTTTTAGAGACTACTTGGTGTGCCTTTGAAATTCGTTCTTTGACAAGTGAAGCATATATGGTTAAAGCTGACACTGTGCAAAGCTTACTGGTTTTACCAAACTGGGAAAAGGCAAGAGTTTATTCTGAGGTCTTTAGTAGAGTTTTTAAGGGTTCATTTTGTATATCTGGTTGTGTGCCCATAGGTGAAAGACATCTGGCATCCCCTGAAGAGCAGAATTATCTGAGCCTGTACATTGGGTACACTAGCAAGAGGTTCACAGTTTGAATCCCTCCAAGAACTTGCGACCAAAGGTTGATTCAAACGCACAAAACAGACAGGAGGGTTACCCTGTTCTGTTAACTGTTCAAAATACTGCACTCAGAGGTTGGCACTGTGGGAGCAGAGGGCCAGACCTGCTGAGTGGGGTTGTGACAGATTGATTGGCAGTGGTGTACATAAGTTTGGTATTATAAGCTTTATTGTTCAGTGTGTCGGCTTGAGACTGTCAGCTCACTTGCAAAGAAAGAAAAAGGCAGTGATTTATTTTTAAAAGGAAACAGAACTATATCACTTGGCTTACAGTTGAGTTCCTACCTGTTTTATTTTTATTTTCTCAAGTGCAAGTCAGAGTAGCCATAGTTAGGGAAGAAGATGGCTTCCAATTACAGCGGGCACACTGTAGACTATTTAAAGCAGTTGTGCAGGGACAGAGGAGTCCCATTCGAGGTGAAAGCCGCCAAGCAGAACCTCGTGAATGCCCTGGTGGTAGCAGATACCCGGAGCACCGAGCCACAGACAGTGACTGTAAGGGACATAACCTTGAATGTGGAAGGGCTAGTGGCCAGTGCAGTGTCCAGATCTGATGGGGAGGACAGCAGGGCCACTGTCAGTGAAGGGCCACAGCAATAGGGAAAGGTCACCAGTATCCTGCAGCCAGAAGTACTCAGGCTGCAGATTGAGTTGGGCTGAATGGAGCTGGAGTTCCAGGAGAAGAGAGAGTGAGAACAGAAAGAGGCAGAATGAGAAAGATGAGAGGCAGAGCGGGAACAGCGGGAGGCTGAGCATGAGGACCATGAGCACCAGCGAGCTGCAAAGGAGAAGAGGGAACAAGAACAGAGGGAGGCAGAGCGAGAATACTGAGAGGCAGAGCAAGAACAGTGAGACGCTGACCATGAGGAGCATGAGTGCCAGAGGCAACATGAACTGGAGAAGCTACGACTCCAACCAGCAGCATCAGAGCAGATAAGTGGCTTGGGCTTAACTGGGACTACAGGACTGGGTTACAAATTGAATTCCAAATTGATAGCCGAATTTAAAGAGGGGGAGGATATGGATGCCTTTTTAAATTCTTTTGAAAAAGTTTGTATTCAGGCTAAAATTCCTAGAGAGTCCTGGAGCTTCCAGTTATCCCCACTACTTACCGGGAAAGCTCGGGATGCATTGGGTCAAATGGATAATGAGGACAGTGATGATTACAGAAAACTTAAAGCTGCACTGTTAAAGAAATTTGAATTAACTGCTGAATCATACAGAGCTAAATTCCATAAGCTCAGGAGAAGCCCTGACATGAGCTACAAGGAGCTAGCCATGAAACAACATCAGTTTTTAAAATGTTGGTGGGAAGGAATTGAAGCAAACTCTGTTGATAGAATTGAAAACGTGATTTTGTTAGAAAAGTTTTTCTGGGCATGCCCAGCAGAGCTGAAAACCTGGCTGGAGGACCGACATCCCAAAACAGTGGAAGAGGCTGCTGAACTCTCCGACCACTATGCCAAGAGCAGACCTGTCCTGAGAGTGAATGGGGCAGGCGTGGCAGAGCAGAAAGGGAAAAGCGCACCTTCAGAGCAACTAAAACCCTCACTGCCTCCACCAAAATCAGTTAGCCCCAGGTTTCAGAGAAAAGATTTCTCTGAGAAAAGAAATGAATGTTGGTTGTGTAAAGAAACTGGGCATATTGCCAGACACTGTCCCAAAAAGGCAAGCAATACACAACCGGGGACTAGGAAAGAAGTAGGTTGTTTGTGTGTCCCTGGAAGCATGCCTGCGAACATGAGGGAACACATGCACCCAGTCCTGGTGAATGGTGTACAGATGCAAGGGGTAAGGGACACAGGGGCATCCCTGACATTGGTAAAATGGGATCTGGCACAGCCTGGTCAGCTTATACCCAATAAATACATCACTGTACAAGACTTTACTGGTGAGGAGAAAACATTGCCAATCACTAGTGTTCTCCTAGACTGGGGTGAAACAGAGGGAACTGTGCAACAGATGGCTGTAGCCAAAACGTTAGCAGTGGACATCATCCTTGGCAACAATCTCCAACAGGGGATGGTGTGTGAAGTTACCCATAGCCAAGTGGCAAGGGAAAATTGTAGTTCCCTGAACCCCACAGAAGCCATTGTGGAAACCACTGGGAGGCTGATTCCCCAGCCTGTGTCTCCAGAGGGGGAGACTAATGAAAAGGGGGTAGAAATTTCCCCAGTAGCAAGTAACCACACAGCTATGGGGGTGACTCCAAAGAGGGAGGGGTGACCCATTGTCAGAGGGTTAGGGATGACAGTGATCCTGAGTGCCCTGATGCTAGTGCTAGGGATCCTAATTTAGAGACAGAAGGGTACCTGTCCCATGCCTTGGGAATGTGTGAGGAGTTTGCAGCTGCTCAGAGAAGTGACACTAGTCTAGAGAAGCTGAGGGCTTGGGCAGACTCTGACAGAGCACAGGGAGGTGACGGAAGACATAAGGTTTATTGGGAAAATGGACTTATGTATACTCAGGCTGTGCAGACAGAGGGAGGGATGCTAGGCAGGGAGCTTGTCATTCCCAGTGTCGTGAGCAGTTGCTCAAGATTGCACATGATATTCCCTTGTCTTGGTCATCTGGAATCGCGTGCACTATGCAGTGGTTGGCCCAGAATTTCTATTGGACCAAACTTCACCCAGCAGGTGAAGAGGAGTTGCAGGTCTTGCCACCGTGCGCAAGAAATAGGAAAGACGGGCAACAAAACCCAAGCCACCCTGATTCCATTGCCCATAGTGGAGGAGCCATTCCAGAGGGTGGGAATGGATATTGTGGGGCCTTTAAATACCCCCAGCTCCTCAGGGAAGAGATTCATCCTGACTGTGGTGGATTATGCCACCTGGTACCCGGAAGCAGTCACCCTATCCTCACTGAGGACAGACAGACTGGCACATGCCTTACTTGGGATTTTCTCCTATGTTGGGTTTCCACAGGAGGTTATCACCGATCGAGGGGGTTCCTTCATATCAGACCTGATGAAATGTTTATGAGAGAAGTGTGGGGTGGTGCAGAGATGCACGACACTGTATCACCCACAAGCCAATGGGCTTGTGGAAAGATTCAATGGTACCCTGAAGTCCATGTTCTGGGTGTTTGCTGAACAGCATATGAGGGACTGGGAAAAATACCTTCCCCATACAGGGAGGTGCACCAAGAGTCAACAGGATTTTCCCCCTTCGAACTCTTATATGGACACCGGGTACGTGGGCCCCTAGACTTGATCTGGGAGGACTGGGAAGGCAAGCACGCCACCCAGGGAACTCCCATTGTGGATTACATCCTTAGGTTCAGGGAAAGGCTGAAGGAGCTTATGGGGACAGCCCAGAGCAACCTGGCAGCTGCCCATCAGAAACAAGAAGTGTGGTATGACTGCAGAGCCAGAGCTTGCTTGTACATGGACTGTACAAAGCTGTTAGGAAGGTAAATGACATGAACTATATTATAAAGTTACCTGACAGAAGACAGACAGAAAGGATGAACCATGTCAACATGATGAAGTCATACGCAAATAGGGCTGACATGTGTTTGCAGTGTGTAGTCCTGGGGAGGGGACAGATGAAGGAGGCTTCCTTCTGGACTTGCTGGAAGAAAGTAAGTGGGAGTCCTCTGTGGAGGCAGTTAAATTGTCTCCCCAGCTGACACCGAACAAGATCCAGGAAGTAAGGGAGGTTTTAGCAGACTTTGCTCCACTGTTTAGCACCAAGCCTGGACTAACCCCCTTAGTGACTCACGATGTGGAGACAGGGACACAGACGTCCATATGGCGGACAGCATATCGGGTGCCAGAGGCTGTCCAAAAGGACATTAGGAGGGAAGTGGAGGAGATGCTGGATTTAGGGGTAATCCAGAGATCCCACAGCCCCTGAGCCTCACCTGTAGTCCTTGTGCCCAAGCCAGATGGCTCTACTCATTTCTGTGTGGACTATCATGGACTGAATGCAGTCACGAAGTCAGATACTCACCCGATGCCCCGGACGGACAAACTCCTGGACAAGTTGGGAGGGGTGACCTTCCTTACGAACTTTGACCTGACCAAGGAGTATTGGCTGGTAGAGTTGGCAGACAGAGCTATGGAGAGGTCAGCCTTCATCACTCTGATAGGCTTATTTGAATTTAAAGTAATGCCTTTCGGGATGGAGAACGCCACGGCCACTTTCCAAAGGTTGGTGACCCAGATGTTAAATGGTGCTGAGGAGTACGCCGTGGTGCACCTGTATGACACTGCCATCTTTAGTGCCAGCTGGGAGGAACACCTGTCCCACCTTAGGGAAGTGCTGGGCAGGATACAGAGGGCCGGGCTCACTGTCAGAGCCGAGAAGTGCCAGGTGGCCATGGGAGAAGTGACATACCTCGGGCACGTGGTAGGCCGGGGACAGCTCCATCCTAACCAAATAAAAATAGAGACAATCCAGGCATAGCCCAAGACCAGAAATGCAGAAGCAGGTCAGGAGTTTTCTCGGGACAGCAGGATACTATAGGAAATTTGTACCCAATTACAGTGCCCTGGCTGCTGCCCTATCTGACCTGGTAAAGAAAAGGATGCCAAAGAAAATTACCTGGGAGCCAGCCCATGAGAAAGCCTTTACCAGACTGAAGGAGGCACTGTGCAGTGCTCCTGTTTTGACAAGTCCTGACTATAGCAAACCCTTTATAGTTCAGACTGATGCCTCAGACATGGGTATTGGGGCAGTACTGAGTCAGACATCCAGCAAAGGGAAAGATCACCCTCTAGTATATCTGAGTAAAAAGTTACTTCCCAGGGAGCAGGAATACTCCACTGTGGAAAAGGAGTGTCTTGCCATAGTGTGGGCCCTAAAGAAGTCGGAGCCATACTTGTATGGGCATCATTTTGTTGTACAGACTGACTACAACCCCCTGGTTTGGCTGACGCAGATGGGAAAAAACAATCGTATATTGCTAAGATGGAGTCTTGCTTTGCAAGGGTATGACATGACAATTTTACATAGGGCTGAAGCAACCAATCAGAACTCAGATAGGTTGTCTCACGTCTATGAGGAGTGAACTGATTTGGGAAGCTTATTCCATGCAGGGGATAGAGCCCCCAGATTCAGTCTAGGTAGTGATAATTAAGACGCTTGTACAGCTGGTTCTGATTACTCTATTTTTTTTTTTTTTGTAATATAAAAAAAATGTGTTATTGAGTGTCAGCCTGTGAGATAACTCCTCTCTAACATGTATCAGTTCAAAAGACAGTATATATGTTAAATAGCAGATCTCTGTATGCAACTAACTTCTCAGTTTGCTTTGAAAGCTAGGAAGTGGAATATCTATTTTATGACGTCCTCAGGAAAACCCAGTTAATTGACTGGTGTCACAAAGCATATGACACCTCAGTGAAATCTGGCAGAGAGTCATAAAAAGTCCTTTGATGTCCTTGAGACAGGAAGACACTCTAGATCAAAAAGAAAATGGGGAAACAACTTTTTGCTGATGTCACCATCTGAAGGATGAGACATCCTGTTTTGTATAATTTGTTTATATTCTGACAGGGAAGAGCTAGGTGACCTCATGCAAAGAGCTGGGAAAAGCCAGTTTTGAACTGTAGCCTGTATTCCATTTAGACACACATGTTTGGACTCTGAAGCTACAACATCTTTCAGCACTGTAAGAATATAAGAATACATTAGCTAGGCAAAGCTAAGTGTATGGTTGATAGGAAATTGCACTTTTAAACCTGTTTTTTTATGTGATTGTAGTGTTTTGTGATATATGGTTTTGTGTTTTACATTTTACATTTTTATGTATTTTTAAGTAAACATCTCATTTTAAGAGACTACTTGGTGTGCCTTTGAAATTCGTTCTTTGACAAGTGAAGTATATATGGTTAAAGCTGACACTGTGCAAAGCTTACTGGTTTTACCAAACTGGGAAAAGGCAAGAGTTTATTCTGAGGTCTTTAATAAAGTTTTTAAGGGTTCATTTTGTACACCTGGTTAGGCGAAAGATATCTGGCATCCCCGAAGAGCAGAATTATCTGAGCCTGTACATTGGGTACGCTAGCAAGTGGTTCACAATTTGAATCCCTCCAAGAACTTGAGACCAAAGGTTGATTCGAACCCACAAAACAGACAGGAGGGTTACCCTATTCCATTAACTGTTCACAATACTGCGCTCAGAGGTTGGCACTGTGGGAGCAGAGGGCCTGACCTGCTGAGTGGGGTTGTGACAATGAGTACTGGGTGGCCCACAACATCCCTCTCTGACAGTGAAACTCCTCACTCTCTCAGGAAATGCCTAGCCTTAGCTGGATTCTGGAGCTCAGGCCCGCTGCCTGCTGGGGTTGGTTTGGTCCAAACGAACCCCCCCACCTCCTTTTTTGTTTATTCCATTTTTGTGTTACTGTTCCTTTAAAAATTTGATGGTGGTGCTTTAAGAGTGTGCCTGAGTGTCTTCCCGAATGCATGACATGCGCCTCCACCCCTCCACCTGCTGCTGTCAATCATTCTTTTGGGTTCCCATTGTGAGCCAGCGACAAGTGGCACTCCCCCTAAGCCTTCCCGCTTTGCCAATCAGTTCCTGAACCTTGCCTAGCACCTCATGCTGCTGCCTCTCCCAGAGACCATCTGGCCAATCAGTAGTGTGAGAGCATGTAAATGTGCCCAAATGCATCTGTGTGCTTGCCGGAATTTCACATTGCCTTGTGCCACTAGCTGCATTAAGATGGAGCGTGGAGGATGCAAGGAGAGGGAAATTTCAGCCGCTTTGAAAACAAGAACAGCAATGAGTGAACGGCACTGATTTGGGCCAATTACTGAGCATTTTAGTCACTGCCAGTCAGGTAATAAATGTTGTTGGTGGCCGCCAGATCAGTTTGATAACTTAAGTGGCTGGGACTGTGTTGGTCATTGAGGAGAGGTCTGAAGGAGCAGACTAGTGGGGCTAGCAGCAACAAGTTCTGAGAGAAAATGAAAAAAAAATATTGAACTCCTCTGCTTCCTGTATAAAAAGTAATGATGTTTTGCACTCTAGAGAGCCTCATCATTTCTCTGTGGCTTCCTGAAATTTTGCTCCGTACATCTCCAACCTCTACAGCAAAAGGGGCTAGCAGCAAGAGTTCTGACAGGAATAAAAAAAAATTAAAAGATTGAACTTCTCCACTTTGCCTTCTATAAATCTGTGTTGAGCTGTCGAGATCCTCATCACCCCATGGCTACCTGAATTTTGTTCGGTCTCACGGCAGTCCAACCTCTGCAGCAAAATGTCTGCTGTATTTTTAATTCTGGCCAGTGTTGTGTGCAGAAATTTTTTTCTACATTTTTTTAACATTTCTGCAACTAGTCTGCCCATTTCCCTACCTACTGGATAAGCTGATGATCCTAGTTAACCAACTGCTCACTTCTTCCTACCCACCACTAGAATTGTCTTATGTCTGTCCCATGCATTCTTGAATTTCCCGACGGTTTTTGACCCCATGACCTCCTCAGAAATGCTGTTCCATATGTTCACTACCCTCTCTGTGAAAAAATACTTCCTCACGTTGCCCTTGAGCCGTCCCTCCTCTATCTTCAAATTGTGCCCCCTAGTTCTTGCACATCTCTTTTTCTGAAAGATGCTACCCTCCTGGTCTTTGTTGATTCCCTTGAGGTACTTTAAAGTTTCTATCATGTTCCCCCTCTCCCGCCTTTCCTCGAGGGTATACATATTAAGCTCCTTTAGTCTCTCTTCATATGGCTTTTGGTGCAGACCCTGCACCTTTTTAGTTGCCCTCCTCTGTTTCCATTATGTTCCCCCCCTCTTCCTCGAGGGTATGCATATTAACCTCCTTTAGCCTCTCTTCATATGGCTTCTGGTGCAGACCCTGCACCTTTTTAGTTGCCCTCCGCTGGATTGCCTCCATCCTATGTCTTTATGGAGATGGGGTCTCCAGAACTCCACGCAGTGCTCCAGATGGGGTCTCACCAACTGTCTGTACAGAGGGATAACAATTTCTTGTTTTCTACTGGTGATGCCTCTTCCTATACGTCCCAGTATCCCCCCAGCCCTCCTTACTGCCTTCTCACATTGCTTGCTTACCTTTAGGTCATCTGATATGACTACCCCCAGGTACCTTTCCATTTTTGTTGTTGTTAGTACCTTCCACTGTGTACTCTTCCGCTGGGTTTTTGTTTCCCAGGTGCATTACTTTGCACTTCCTTGCATTGAATCTAAGCTGCCATACTTTTGACCATTCTTCCAACCTTGCCAAGTCCCTTCTCATTCTTTCCACCCCCCTCTTGTGTATCAACCCAGTTGCAGATCCTTATGTCATCTGCAAAGAGGAATACTTTTCCTTCCAGTCCCTCCACAATGTCACTTATAAAGACATTAAAAAGGACCAGACCCAGTACTGAACCCTGTGGTACCCAGCTAATAACCCCCCTTTTTTTGGAGTGGACTCCATTTACTATTACCCTCTGTGTCCTGTTGTTAAGCCAATTTTTTACCCAGGCTACCACCCTGGAACCCACTCCCAAGCTGGCTAATTTGTTTATTAATTTTTTGTGTGGGACTGTGTCAAATGCCTTGCTAAAGTCTAGGTATGCTATGTCCACAGCCACTCCCTGGTCTTCTACTTTGGTCACCCAGTCAAAGAAATCTATTAGATTCGTTTGACATGACCTTCCCGCTGTAAATCCCGCTATGAACTTCTGGGTCAAAATAGGTGCTTGGATTACTTCTGCATTCTTATAGGGATGCGGAAGTAATCTTTTGTCTCCTAATTTGTGTAGGTATTTTTCTGTACCTTAAGAGATAAATTATAATAACTGTACATCCTCCTACAGTGTAATCTTTTGTCCAGTAATATGTATTTTTCTACACCTTAAGATATGGGTTATTTAGCTTCAAAATAAGCCAGGAAATGCACCACAGAGCCCTGGCTTTTTTTTTTAAAGTAACAGTTTACAGAAAAAGAACACCCCTTGTAAAAATCCTGGTGAGGGCCTAGCAGCATCCAACCCCTACTACCTAGCTGGTTGCAGGATGAATACATACTTCTGTTTTGTATATGAGGTTTGTAAAATGCTGTCATTCGAGGCTTGGCCTATGTCAAGCCAGCAGGTGACAGCTGCAGACAATAAATATATATCACTTGTACTGCAATGTCAGCATTTTGCTAACCTCATGTACAGAATAGTATTTATTCATCATGCAGCTAGACACCTCATAATTTAGAGCAAGTGAGTAGAGAAGAGTTAAGATGTGGGTTATTTAGCTTCAAACTAAGCCAGAAAATGCACCACAGAGTATCTAGAACACCATGGTTTCTGGGGGCCTTTGAATAAGTCACAGACCCACCAAAAAGAACCCCCCTTGTAAAATTCTGGCAACGGCCCTGTAGCTCACACAAATTCCTGTCTCACAGGTGGCAGTGCAACACACTGCCACCCACCCACTGTGCCAGCCAGCTGCTGCTAAGAAGGAAGGAAGGAAGGAAGGAAGGAAGGAAGGAAGGAGGGATTACTTTAAAGCAATACTAAATACTGGAAATGACAACAGTCAACTAAGTTTTCTTGATGTGCTATCTAAGCTACTGTCATTGCTTCACTTATATTATCTTATAATAACTGGGGAGCATTTTTTCCTATTGACAAATCCACTTATAACTCACTGTTATAACCAGATGGTTACAATGTCGAACACACACAGTTTAGTCAAGGGGAAAGCTGCCAGGCACTGAGCAGCTCCAGTTATCCAGTGACACTTGCTGAGATGAGAAAATGCTCCCCAACAATTATATAAAACAAGGTATGGGTTGGTGTGTAAAACTCAAATTTTACACACATCCTCAGTGTGGGATGCATAGAAAGAAACCTCGCGCTTCCCTCTTGGGTTTTATGTAGCATCTAACACCTTGTAATAATAAAATAAATAAAATTCTAGTTATATACACCACCCTATACATTATTCTATATGTAAATATATGGACATGGTCAAATAATATCATCCTGTCCCATACAAAAAATTCCCAGTAATACAACACTGTCCAAAGTGATAATACCCTTGTTCCTTCCTGATAATGCTATCCTTCAGAGCTGATAATACTATAGTTTCAGCTCTCAACAATAGTATTATCACTACAATCACAGAGCGCATGTCCAGATCGTCCTGCCAACAAACCCAGTTGCCATGGTCACACGTCCCTTCCTGCATAACCGTACTGATGGCGTGCACCTCCATTGGCAGCTTTTCTCTAGTAGGTGGGCACAACAGCATGAAAAACATGGCGTCTTTTTAGTCTCGCTTAGCGAGAAGAATCTGTTCAGTTCGTCGTTTCATTTTTTATTTGTTTGAACAAATAATGGACTATGTCACTCATCCTTCATTTGCCGAACGACAAAAAAGCTAAAAGGTAGGACTGCCTACTAAATTAACAGAAACAAAATTTTATTTGAAACGAGCGATGAGACACTCGTTAGTGCTGTGGGCAGCTCAGAGACAGCGTGTGCTAGTCTGACTGCCAACCAGCCCGTTCGCAAAATGCACATGAGAAAAGGAATGTTACAATGGGGTCCATATATTACAAAATAACAAATAAAGGACTGTGTATTATAAAGGCAGTCAGACCATCTCGAGGTTTAGGGACTCTGGGAACCTCTCAGAAGCCGATCTCGAGGTTCCAAGTCCCCAAAACCACTTAATGGTCTTACTGCCTTATAATACATAGTCCTCTATCTATTATTTTATTTTTAATATACGGATCATCAATTTCATACCCTAGTAAAGCATACAAAAAAAATTTGGTAATACCACTGCAGCTCCAGTGTTAATACTACTGTCAATCAATGTTAATACTATCATTCCATAGCTGAACGATAGTATTATCACAAAACCGATACAGCGCAACTAACAACTGTACAAATCAGTGATGGTCCCAAATGTCAGTCAAGCATACAAACTCAAGCTGCTCCTCATCATTGGCCATCTTCTGTCTGTGGGCATTCGAGACACTTACGAAAACATGGCGGCAGACTCTCGCTTAATGAGAGTGTACAACATCGACAACACATCCCAATTTTTTTTTTATTAAAAAAAGGATTTATCTGGCTGATCCTGCACTTCCCCCTGAAAAAAAAACAAAAAGATAAGACAAACCAAAAAGAAACCATTTTCTCACACTGTGTATGTGTGCTAGGGCAGTGCATGTGAGGGAGCAAGAGCGAGCGAGATAGTCTCACTGCCACAAAGTGCAGCAGTTGGCTATGACCAAGACGGAGTCCTCCACAAAATAACGTAGAAAGAACCCAAACTTGCATCCACATATTAAAAAAATTAAAAGACAGGTCACTGGGTATTACCAGTGTAATACCATCTTGAGGTTCTGGACACATGAACCTCTCAAGCTCCGCTCTCGAGGATTCTAACGTGTCCAGAACCTCTCAATGGTTTTACTCACCAGTAATGCCCAGTGACCTATCCATTTGTTCAATTTTTATTTTGTTTAAAGTACAGCTCAGTGTATTAAACTGCTGTACAATCATGAATTATAATAAAACAAAAAAAAATACTGAGTGCAATAAGCGATAAAACACAGAATATGACAGCAGGTAAGGACCACTTTGCCCACCCAGTCTGCCCATTTTTATGTTTGCTTGCATGCATGTGCAAGAAACATAGTGACATCATCCGAGTTTTTGGAGGTGTGGCACCCATCTTCCAATTTAGGCAGTGTGTTTGCAGGCGCGGCCGCAGTTCTCCAATGAACGCTGCAGCTGTCTATAACAGCAGTTGAAAATGCAGTGCCGTACAGTTGAAAGGGAGAGCTCCACTTCCAGTGAGCAGCGCTCCCCCTCCTCACGCATGCATATTTGTGCTCATGCACTTCCCCATGCACATGCTGTATGGCGACGAAGTGCCCAATCGATCGGCTCCACGCCCCAAAGCTTGCAGGTGCCACACTGAGGCCCACCCCAGCGTGGCAAAAGTGTTATGGCCGACAGAGTTGCCAAATCCCCGTCAGCTCCAGGCCCCCTAACAGCCTTCCAGCTGCCACGCTGAGAGCCCATCTCAGCGTGGCTAATGTCTAGTGTCGTCTTCCTAAAAAAAAAAAAAAAAAAACTGTAACAAAAAAACATTCCCTTGGCGGTCTGCCTGCTGCCCACCCGCACCCACCCTTGGTGCACCCTACCTCTCCACACACCCCTCACCTCACCCTCACCTCTGGAGCTCAGCGCAATGATCTCGTGGGCCAGGAACACGCCTGCACTCTTTAAAGTCGAATGCCTGAACTGAGGAAATGCCGGTAAGCTGTATAATGCAATAAATAGGGTTTTTCAACTTTAATGCATATCTCAGGCACTTTTTGGAATTTTGGCACCACATTTTCAACATGGGGTTTTTGGGACCCCTCCTCATGAATTCTGGAACTGTCATGGCATTAATCGGGCCCAAAGGGTGACTTCGCAGTCACTGCATGAAATCACCTTTTGGGACCAACTAACGAAAAGACAGTGCCAGTGTTCATAAGGTGGGCTCTCAAAAAGCCTATGTTGTGAATTTGGTGAAAAAATTCCTAAAAATTACTGTTTTACAAGCGTGCGTTATGCAGTTCCTACGCACACTCGTAAGTTCGCAAATTTTTAATATTTGCACTCCAGATTTTCAACATTGCCATTTTACCACACCTCCTAATGAGCAGTACAGCTGTCATTTTTCACATCTCGCCCAAAATCTGTTTCCGGGCATGTGCGCACAATGGCGCAGTCGGTGTGCGAAATCAATGTATGGGACACATTAAGAAAATCACAGTGACACTGTTCATGAGCAGAAGTCTTAAAATGGCTATGTTGAAAATTTGGTGAAAATATTCCCCAAAATGACTGTTTTAGGTGCGCACGTTGTGCAGTTCCTACACATGCTCGCAAGTTTGTGAATTTTTAATATTTGCACGCCAGATTTTCAATATTGCCATTTTATTACACTTTCTTATTAGCAGTACAGCTGCCATTTTTCATATCAGATCCAAAATGTGTTTCTGCACATGTAGTGCACAATGGTGCAGTCGGTGTGCAAAAGCAATGTTTGGGACAGATTAAGAAAATCACAGTGACACTGTTCATGAGCAGAGGTCTTAAAATGGCTATGTTGAAAATTTGGTGACAAAAGTCCATAAAATGACTGCGTTACGAGTGAGCATTGCGCAGTTTCCACGCACCCTCGTAAGTTCATGAATTTGTAATATTTTCAGTCCAGATTTTCAACAGTGGTATTTTTCCACACTTCCTTATGAACAGTACAGCTGTCATTTTTCACAACATGGCCAAAATGTGTTTTCACACTTTCAGTGCAGAAATGTGTCGTTGCTGTGGGAAATCGTTGTTCAGGACAGATAAAGAAAATCACAGTGACACTGTTCATGATCGGAGGTCCCAAAATGCCCTGTGTTGACAATCTGTTGTAAAAAAATCCCCAAACTAATTACATTATGGGTGTGCATTGCACAGTTTCTATGCACGCTCATGAATTCACCAGTTTTTTTAATATTTTCACTGCAGATTTTCAACATTGCCATTTTTACACCTCCCCATGAACAGTACAGTTGTCATTTTCACATCCTGTTCGAATGTGTTTTACACCTGTGGTGCTAAATGCCATAGTCACTGTGCAAAAGCAGCTTTCACTAACAAACTGATATTGCCACTGTTCATGAGGTGGGGGTCCCAAAAAACATGTTGAAAATTTGGAGTAATACCAACAATGCCTGAGGCGTTAGGGTTTCCGACCATAACGCCCAACCCTGTAGGGAATGACAGGCATTGAGATGTGCCTTGGACACTTCGGCCCCAAAGTTCAGCCCATTCTCCTATACTGCACCCATCTCACCGTATTTCCTGATGGAATGGGGTGCGCATAAGAGCCAAAGACCCCAAGGACACTGTGACACTTGTCGGTGTCTGCAGGGTAGGGTGTGGTGAAATGGCATGACCGTTATGCCTGACAACCCAAAGGCACACCCCAATGTCTGTCAGTCTCTGCAGGGTGGTGGTGGGGTTGGCTTCAGTTCAGTACTTCACTGCCATTTCTATTATGCAGCTCTGTAACTCCTACACTACCAGTGCCAATGCCAGCAAGCAAACATTCGGCATTGACAAATGCTTGTTTCCCCCTGCCTCTACTTTAACCACAAACCCTACTTGATCTCTGCCCCACCTTGCTTTCCACTAAGATTCCCTTGTGTCTACCCCATACAAGCTTGAAGCCTATCACTATCTTCACCCCCACCACCGCTGCAGGAATACTGTTCCAGGCATCCTCCACTCTTTCAGTGAAGAAGTACTTCCTCACATCTCTCTCTTAAATGTGTCCCCTTCTAGCGTCATTGCATGTCCCTGTGCATTTTTTCCTCTGAAAAATACTCACCTCCTGTACCTTATTTACTCCAATGAGGTATTATAGATCTCTGTCATATCCCCCTCTCTCTTCTCTCTTCCATGATGTACATATTGAGGTCCTTCGGTCTCTCCTTGTAAGGTGTCCGATGCCAACCCTGCACCATTTTAGTTGCCCTCCTCTGGACTGCCTCCACTCCGTCTATGTTCTTCAAGAGATGTGGGGCCAGATTTTCAAATGTCTCAAATTGCGTCAAGCCCTGGGTGCGCCATAGATATGACACACCGGACTTACAGCAATCTAAAGGAATTTTCTATTCCTTGCTGCAACTGACGCTAGCTAGACCATCTTTTTGTGGTTTAGCATTCGTCAGTAATGAGGACTGTTATAATGGAGCTTGCACCCAAGGTTTGGTGCAAGTTGCCATAAGGCAGGTCAACTGCCGTAACTGCACCTGAGACTGCAACATTGGGTGCAGTTGCGGCAAATGAGAATGGCTGCAGCTGCAGCAAAGAAAAGGTTTGACACAGCGCTTAATGCATGTCATCCTTTGAAAGTCTGGCCCATGGTCTCCAGAACTAGACACAGTACTCCTGGTGGGGTTTCACCAGTAATCCATACAGTGGCAACATCACCTCCCTCCCTCCTTCTGTTGGTGTTGCCCTTCCCTAGGCACTCAGCATCCCACTGGCCCTACCCTACTGCCTTGTTGCACTGCCTCACTACTTTCAGATCATCAGATATGTTTATTCTGGGTCTCTTTCCTGTTTGGTGACCGTCAATACCTCTTCTCCTATTCTGTTCTCTGCCTCTGGGTTTCTGTACCCTTAGTGCATGATTTTACACTGTTTTGCATTGAAACCCAGCTGCCAAGCCCATGACCACGCCTTGTGTTTGCTCAGGTTCTTAGGCATATTCTTTCCACCCTCTCTGGAGTGTCCACCATTTTTTTGGGTTAAGGATTACTGTGCTTGACCAAAGCAGAAGACTGGGACTTACCATGGTAGAAGGAGGGCCGTGCCAGAAAGTCACTATGGAACAGTAAATTGTGTAGGTACCAGGGTGGCCATGGGGGGGGGGTGGCATGGGTGCCAGAGAGTGTATGAGGTAGAGGTTAATGTTTTCATGTTTAGGAGTGGACTGGGTGGGGGAAAAGGATGGAGAGTTGTACAATCTGTGGGGGGAAGAGATTTACTTGGCAGTGGGGTGGGTTGTGGTGGAAAGTGGCATGGGTGACAAAGGGAAGGCAATGGTGGGGTTTAGTTTAACTTGTGAGGGGGACAGTGTCAGTGAGCCACTAAGGTTAGGCACACAGTTGCCAAAAAAAATTAAAAAACTGCACCCAACACTCGGGTTGGACACGTGGTGCCAGAAAGAGGGATAGAGGGTAATCCAACTTTAGGGTTCAGCACCCAGTGTCAGAAAGGTAAAGGAGCAAATGTCTGGCAGCTCACAGGAACATGAGCCCTTTTAAAATTCATAACTGACTACATGTTAATGTAAAAGAGAGTATCTTTGCTTCAGAAATCTAGGAAGCAGGCGGGGCTAAAGGGATGAGACAGCATGTGTACAAGCAATTGGTGGGGTAATGAGGATCTGAGTGGTGTGCGGGCCACCAGCACAGAGGCAAGACACAATGACTTGGGAGATGAGACAAAAAGGATGCCAGAATCTGGGGAGGTAATAATATTGGGGGATTTCAATCTTTTGGATGTAGACTGTAGCACCCCAATAGCAGTGAGTGCAAGAAGCCTGGCCCTGGTAGAAAAGAAGCAGGAAGCAGAGGATCATGGATTCCAATAGTAAAGGGGTCATATTACTGTACATCTAGTCCTGACAAACATGGACAGCGTAAGGAAGGTAATGGTGAAGGGACCCCTGGATTCAAGCGATCACAGGACTGTGTAGGCTTAGGCCAAACTTAAATCTGAGAGGATTCACTCCAGGACTAAGATCCTGGACTGTAGAAAGGCACATTTTGGGAGGATGGGGGACGTGTTGGGGGACTACAGAAAGTGGAAGAGGCAGCAGGAATAGCCAGAAAGTGGGATCTGATTAAAAGGGGAATATTGGAGGTGACATAATCTCTGTGCAAAAATGGTGGGGAAGAGTAGGAGGTGAAAAAAAACACTTTGATACTCAAAGAGCACTATGGAGGCAGCAAGAAAAAAAGGAAGGCACTTGTTAGGTATAAAAGGAGTAAAATTTATTATTTATTTCTATATTTGAAAAGTTTCAACAGGAACGGCATACTGAGCTACAATAGCTTCTTTCCAGATGTGTTCTGGGGGACAGGGGAGAAGGCGATACAAGTTGAATATGTGATCCAAGTAAATATACATAGAGCTAAGCCTTCATATACAGTACAGCCTAATACATTTAAAACGATGCCAAACATATTTGTGGTATAGGTAGGCAGCACTAACCATCCAGATATAGTCTATGTGCATATATGCATTATACATATATACACACACACACACACATACATATATATAAAACCCCCTATACTTACATACTCATATACATAATCATATACATACACACAATACACATCAGCACAAATATAATTTGCTGGATTAACACTTGAAAAGTGTTAGACTAAGTTTATTGAGTCAGTCTGAGTAGTTGGGAAATTTAAGAGGAGTGAGGAAGGAGGAGTAGGCAAGCCATTACCCTCAGGAAAGGCGCCCCAAGGGTGAGAACCCTGCTTGATGCAAACCCAGCCAGTGCTATAGGCTTTTGGCATGCCTAGCGATGGGCAGAAGGGAGTGAAAGTAGTGGAAATAGAACAATTGTGAGGGAAGAGGGAGGTAGTGAAATGAAGGAAGACAGGGGCATACCAGGAAAAAATGAGAGTGTCAAACAGGGCAGTGAAACAAGCAAAGGCAGAGGCAGAACTAAGGCTAGTGTAAGGGGTTATGGAGGGTAACAAGGCATTTTTACCCTGTATACGGTATGAGAGCCATGCAAAACAAAAGGAGGAGTGATCTGGTTAAAGAAGCATGAAGAGTGGGTAGAGGATGAGAATGGTAAGGTGAATCTTCTGAATGATTATTTCCCAGTGGAGGGCAGGGACCCTCTGCCAGACTGCAGCATGGCAGCCAGCAGGAGATCACTGGTAGGTGTCAAGGAGGAGCCCATAATGCAAGGGAGAGTGCTGATGGAACTTCATGCACTGAATGAGAATAAAATCAATGGGCCCTAAGGAGTTGCACCTGAGACTTATAAGGGAGATGGGGTAGATCTGCTAACGGATCTCTTGAACTGCTCTTTGGATGCAGTAGAAGTACCAAGGGATTGGTGGACAGCGAATGTTGTCCCCCCACATACTGTAGAAATGGGAGTTGGGAGAAGCCAGGCAACTACAGATCTGTCCGTCTGATGTCTGTAGTGGGAAAACTACTGTAGTCCATAATAAAGGAAAGGATAATGGAGTTCCTGGAGGCCAATATCCTGCAAGATTCCAGAGAGCACAGATTTGCCAGTTGGAGGTCATGCCAAATGAACCTCACAGAATTTATCAAGGGGGTGGCAAAGGCCATGGCTTGGGGTCAGGTAGCTGATGTCTTGCACCTGGACTTCAGCAAAGCCTTCAACTTAGCCTACAGGGGAGAGTGATAAAGAGGTTGGGTGACCTGGATGTGGGGGACAAGATTACAGTGTGGTTGAAACATTGGCTGAGTGGGATGACCCAGTGGGTGGTGAACACTCATGGCAAAGGAAATCCACCAGCAAGGTGCCCCAGGGATTAGTTCTAGGACCAATTCTCTTTAACATATTTATTTGTGGTGTGTCTGTGAGTGTGTGTTGGGGGAGTTCTTGGAAAGATATGTCTCCTCAAAGATGACACCAAGGTCTCTTAAACAGTGGACACCAAGTAGGGGATAAGGGCTATGAAGAAAGATCTGGAAAATCTGAAGAGGTGGTAAGGGTATGTCAGTTAACATTTAACGCAGAAACATGTAAGGCAATACACAAAGGTCCAGGAACCCAACAATGGAGTACAGGATTAATTGGATTATAGTGAAGAGTGTATCAGAGGCAAGGGGCACGGGGGTGGTGTTAATAATGGCGAACATGAAGACATTGGCACAATGTAGTGGGGCTGTGGGCAAGGCACATTGTATGCCAGAGTGAACAAGAGAGGGTTAACTAGCAGAAGGAGATAGGTAATAGTGACATTTTAAAATGTTGCTCAGCCACCAGGATCCTTACCTTCTCTTCAGGTCTAGCATACTCATCTCTTGCTGCTACGGCTAATGGTGTCTTACTGGCCAGGGTGAATAACTTAGAACGTATGCAGAAAATAAAAATAAAAGTGATTTTGTTCTGCACAGGGAACTTCAGCACACCATGAGGCTATGCCTCACACTGAGGGGTTTCCAGAGCCCCTGAAATAATTATGCACTGTCAAGTAGTGCAACAGTTTGTTGCAACATGAGTGTTATGAGTGTTCTAAAAGGGGTGTCAGTTAACATGAAACCTCATGCTTAACTGTACTTCATATCACTGCTGGGATCCTGAAAGTGAGAACCCTCGAGCAAACAATAATATAATGGTAGAAAACATGCAAATAGTTGAGAAATAGCAAGCATTACATGACCCAACCTGACCATGGGCATACTCCACAGTTAGGGAGGGGGGTGGGAAAGAATATGGACTAAAATGGTGACCAGTCAGAGTAGTACCAGAGGAGCTGGGAACACCATAGCAACCTGAAGCTTGGTCAGAGTGGCATGTGCTACAGCGCAGGGCAGGAAGAATGGAAGAGACAGGAAGGGGTAATAGCTGGAGATTACCCAGAACTAAGATACTCAAACTTACAAGAAACTGTTGCAGAACATAAAAACAAAAGATAGAACTGCCATTTTGAAAAAAACTTTCCTGTAGAGAAGAATGATTAATGGAGGTTATGCTGTATCCTTTAGCAAAACAAAGAAAAAGCATGCATAGAAGCAGGTACATTAGGGCATTTACTGCAGAAGAACAAGTTATCACTGACAGTGAGGAATAGGAATACCATGGACATTAGAACCATTAATCCCAGGAACACTAAGTTTGGTTCATAAAAGTTCAAGACTTTAGCTGACCTGTCCAGTCAGTAGGAATGGTATTATGAGTTGCTCAAACTAGCTCCTGACAAGAAGGAGTAAGGTCCTTAAAAGCAACCCATGAGTTCTGTGAACTGTTGAAGTCACACCATTTGACTCTAAAAGTCTAGAATCCACTTACAAATTTCTTTTGCAGAATCTTCTCAATCTGGTACATATGGGTGTGCACAGGAGTATCTTGAGAAGAAGAGAGCTGAGAAGACCCAGGAAGTTCCTCTGAGTGAATGCCAGGTGCAACAGAATCCAACTGCAGAGTCAGGAGAGTAAGCATCAGAAGGAACTGGTTGGCGGTCTTCAGGAGGAAGTTCTGATTTTGACAGGATGGCAGGTATAAGTGAAGATTTGTTACTGGGAGAAGTGGGATCATCTAGGAGGGTGTTGCTCAGGTACCCATGCTTCAGACAATTGATGCAGACTTTGTTGAACACAAACTTTCCATCTGACTTGCATCACAGATGGATGGGAACTGGAGAAAGTTTTTTCACAATGTAAGGATGAAACAATTTCTTTGTGGTGCCTGGAGCTAAGACAGTTTGATATAAGTACACAGTGTTCCCCACAGAGAACAATGGCTCATGTAACTTCGCTGCTGACATTTTCTGCATGGCAGATTTTCTCTGTGCCAGTGTGGTTACTACAACACATCTGGAAAGTCAAGCTGTTCCAACGTAGGTATGATGTATGAGGATACTGATTCTGAAACCTCTAGCAAGGAAAGATCTATGTCCAGTGGAGTTCTTGGATGGCATCCATGAACCAAGAAGAATGTGGTGTACTCTGTAGTGAATGGGGTATACTCCGCACTGTCAATATGGGGGCTTGTGTTGTGGGCAAACTGAACAAAGGGAACAAAACAGTCTCAAGTGTTGTGTGTTTCATCTAGGTACTTGGACACTGTGTTGAGCATGCTAGACATCATTCTTTTCCTTTGTCCATTGCATTGTGGGTGATGGCTCATTGCACGTCTTTGTAATGTTGAGGATTTTGCAAATTTCTTGAACAATGGTAAAAAGATAGTGCCTCTGTCTGAAAGCAGGTACTGTATGATAGAGTGTTTAGGAAGGCATGTGCTACAGTAGCAGCTTTGATGTCCTTTAATGGAACTAGCTTTAGATATTTTGTAAGGTAGTCTGTAACAACCAGACTTTATTTGTTCCCAGTTAGAGCATGTTGGTAAAGGACCAAGAAAGTCACTGCTGACTTGCAAAAATGCCTCTGTACCTTTGTTGGTTTATTAGGAGGCTTTCTTTGGGAGCAAGGCTGGCAGGACTTGACAAATTGGACAACACCCTTGTTCATGTGAGGCCAGAAGAAGTGGAGCCTTCTCTTTTGAGAGTTCTTTGGATTCTCATATGACATCCAGAAAGTGGAGTGGCATGAGTGGAGAGAAGAACTTCATTGATTAGAGAGCAGTCACTACTAACCGTGCACGAGTTCTGTTTGTGTGATGGCCCTTGCCTCCCTTGGTCAACGTGAGAAAAAGCACACCATTACTGAGAAAGTGCAGTATTGCGATGCAGAGGAAAGAACATCCTGGTGATATGTGTTCTCTTGTGGAAGATCTATAGACTCTAACTACATGATTATGTCTGAGAATTGAGAGTCTGCTCATTGCTGAGTTGTGACAGTTGTCAGAGGAGATGAGAAGCTCTTTGGCGGATTGCAATAACTGGAGATTGGTGCTGATGTCTGAAGAAGCATTTGGGAGCAGCAAAGCAACTTGAGGTAGAAGTGTTCGTAGGAAGCACGTCTATGGTGTGAAAACAAAGAGCTTCTAAATAGGATTCCTTGTTTGTTAAGGGTGATGCAGGGAGATACTCTCATCAGCTGCAGAGTGGACTCAACCTGGTCTGTACTAAATTTCAAAGTTATAGGATTGGAGCATGGCAATCCATCTGGAAAACTTCCTCTGGTTGCTCCATTTTAAATAACTATCTGAGGGAAGAGTGATCAACCACAGCTGACAATAAGGAATAATGGATATATCAAGTCAAATTTCTTTCCAGCAAATACCATGGCTAGACATTCTTTTTTTGTGATGCCACAGTTTGCGTAGCGGAGGAAAGAGAGTGCCTGGTGTAGGACACAACCTGCTCCGTTCTGTCATGAACTTTATTTGACATAGCACTGTTCCCACTGCACAATAACTAGTGCCTGTGTAGAGTCTTAAGGATCTGTCAAACCTTGGGTTGGCCAATACAACAGTAGAAATCAGCTTATCCTTCAAAATAAAAAAGACCTCTTTGCACTCATAAGTCCATGTATATTCACATCCTTTTTTGGTGAGGGTGTGCAGTGGAGTTGATGTCTTGACATAGTTACTAATCAACTTACTGGAACTTTTAGGAAAGCTTTGAGGTCTTTGAGATTGTTAGTTTCTAGATAGTTTTTGACTGCTGAGCGATTGTCTGGGTCCAGAGAGGTGCCTTGAATACTAACAACATGTCCCAGGTAATAAATTTGAGGGGGGTGCGAAGCAACACTTCTCTGTGCAGAGCTTGAGGTTGACTCATCGAAGGCATTCAAACACTTCTTTGAGGTTCTGTGGTGTTCTGAAAAAGTTCTGCTGAAGACAGTAACATTGTCCAAATAGACCAGGCTAGATTTCCATGACAATCCGTGTGGTACACATTCCATAACATTCAGAAATGTGGCTGGTTTATTCTAAAGTCTCAAAGCAGTCACTTCAACTGGTAAAGTGTTACATGACAGTGCCAAGCAGTACATGGATAGTAGCTGAATTGATAGATACTTGGTAGAGCCCACTATGAAGATCCAGAGTGTTAAAGTAGGCTGGACTGGCTGCACCAAAACTCCCTAAGGAGCCCTCTGTTCTGGGTAAGAGATGAGCATCCAGCACCATACAGGTATTGAGCTTCCTGAAGTCCACCATGAAGTGATACCACTTGTCCCTCTTTACCACCAACACACATGGTGCACCTCAAGGACTTATAGATTCTTTAACTATGTTTTGTTCCAGCATGTCCTTGATCATGTCCTCCAGGGCTTCTGTTTGTGTCCCTCATTGTAGGCTTGCTGATGGATGGGTTTCTGACTGGGATGCACCCTGGTGGTGTGTTGAAAAATATCACAACATCCAAGCTTATTGTTGGTACCAGTGAAGACATCTGGGTAATCCTCTTGTAAATCCAAAAGCTTTTGTTTGTCCATCAGAGGTGCTGAAAGCTTGGAAGAAGATAGTCACTCGCTTATGGATACAGTTGGTGAAGCTCACATGGTGGGGGTAGCACTCACAGGTATAGAGGTGGTGGAACCAGGCTGAGGTTTCTGCATGAGGTGGAGCTGGTCCTTAGTATACAAACAGACAAACATTCTGACATTGGCACCCTTGGAGATGACAACTGGCTCATCTGTAAAGTTGCATTTCTGAAATGCTGTGTCATTGTGCACAGCAGACAAGGTAGTTCCCAGGAGAAGACCTGAAGAATGAAGAGCTGGGGATCCCATGGTAATGCCAACAATACCTTGTATCAGTGGCTCACCTCAGATCTTGGCAATCAAAACTATCTCTGTCTTACAAGGCACCATGACTGAGTCCATAGCTACAAGTTGCCCCCTGTGGTCCAATGACAGTTTGTTGGATGCAAAGTCCAGGATGACTTTTTGGTATTTAAGAAAGTCCATGGAAACATCACTGATGGTTGTAGATCAGGTACCCAGTAGAAGATGACAGTAGTTTGCTATAAGCCAAAGTGTAGCTTGAGGTGGACAACACCTGTGATTAGTATCGCAGCAGTGTTTGCTGTGATGATGTACTTCAAGTCAGTTGGAGAGATATGTGGCAACTGTCAAAGAGATCTTTTATTCAAGTTGTGGTGTTGATGACTGAGAGGTCTGCTTTGGTGTCAGTCAAGGCATGCATCAACCAGTCTACAGTGATCACCAAGACATAGTTAGCTAGAAGTAGTGATCTGATGATGGGTGCAGCTACTCCTTGAAGCAAGATGGCGCCAGAGTTGGTTCTTGGAGTTGAAGGATGCTGTTTGTGTAAGTTGAGAGAGTCAGAGGGGCAACAGAATTTGCCACCAGATAAGGATTGCTTTGCCCATCCAGTCAGGCTGTCAGCTGAAGTGTTGCCCTGTCAAACAAAAGCCCTTAGTTTGTTGGGCGGCACTCATTTCTGCAATCTTGTAAGCACTTGTCTTGATCTTGCTGATTATGCTGCAATGGACATTTTTGGTTCCTGTTATTCCTATTGTCACACTTCAGCTTTCTGCAAAATGGCAGTGTGTCCTCTTAATCCACACCAATGGCAGGTGATGGCTTTTGAGAAAATATCCGTCAAGGCATGTGCAGAGCTTTAACGGAGGTAGCAGAATAAGAAGTTGAGCTGAGATGTAAATTGTTGATGGATGTGAAGAACTTATCTATCATTGCTTGTTGCTGGATGCACATTGTGAGTGCAGCCATTTGTGGATTACAGGTCTTGCACACTGGTGGCCTGGAACATGGATATATATTCCTGCCCCAGTCATGCAGCTTGACTACTGTCCATCCAGGCTGTCAGCTTCTGTTGGACCGCAAAAGGATGAAGTTGTGGGGGGAACTCCTCAGACAAAGGCTGTAATCTGACCCTTCTCTGTTTTTTGCAGGCATTGGCAGCATGACTGATGACTATAAACACTTCCAGAGACTCACAGGGCTGCATGGTGCATTTCCACAGCTGTTTTTCCAGTAACCAGGGAGGATGCACTTGAATAAACCGATCTTTGAAAGTTGCATACAGTGTGGCAGTATTTCCTTAAACTTGTTCTAAAAGTGCACTGAACCAGGAAATGACAGTCCCTCTCAGAAGCAAGCATAAGGTGTTGGCTGTTTGAAGGGGATCAGTCCAACCATTGAAAGCAATTCAGGCTTAGAATTGCTTAAAACAGTCAACAGCATTTTTGTGAGGCAAGGTTGAGAAGGATGACAGTTGAAGGCTGGTATGCACCGTGGAATGTGGCAAAATAGCTTTGAGGTAGTCAAGGTCAACCTGAATGGATTATATAGCTGATGCTTCCTGGGATGAGATGGAGGACTGGATATTCTGCAGGAGGGTTTCAGTTTTTGTAGCTTCAAGCTCTTGAGGTGGGTGAACGTAGTCCTCCGGATGCTCCTGCACCCATATTTGCTTCTTCGTTAGACAGGGATGTCATGGGGGATCTTTGCTTGACAGAACAGAGGTTGCAAGGATGAGGTGGAGCTGCCATCATGCAGAGAACTGGATGTCATGGAGTAGCTGAAGTGCCACTGAGAAATTGTTGCCAGCAAAGTTCAAATATGTGAAAGCAAAGTCCATCAAGAGACATCTTAAATAGACAAGTCCAACCCCAATTGTTGTTTGTTTATTTAAATAAATGTTTTTTTTTTTTTGCAAAATCTGCTCTTTTGAGTCAGTGTCCATTCATTTCAGTGGGTTTGGCCATTTTGAAGATGGCAGCTGTTATTTCCTATGGGGTAAAGACATTTAGAAGTAGGCTGGTACCCTTAATAAAGATGGCCACCTTGAGCTGTGGACTTCCTGTAGGTTATGTCCTTCCCCAATATGACTGCCATCAGAAGATAATGGCAATTCCTGCAACTGTATGCCCAACAAATAGCTTCTGCCTCAAGGCTGTCTGAGCTGCTTCCATATACAAAATGGTGGCTCCCATTGTCACCCTTGTGGTGCTTGTGAGGAGAAATGGTGGCTGAGGCTCAGTTTTGTTGAGCAGTATGGCAGAGTGGTTATTTGCTTCCTGTTCTGTGTTTTATTATTTATTATAGAATGGGCTTTAAAATTCCCCTAACTTGATTGGCTACAACATTTTCTGAGCCGTGTCCTTACTAGAAGATATTGTAGCTAACCAGCACTACCCTCCTTTCCCGAACCCTATTACAACAAGAAATCTGTGAGCTGTGCCAGCTGCTAACAAAAACACAGCCTCGCACAGCTCATAGGGGGGAAGGACTCTTCCAGTCTGGTGGCACTGACCGCTCACATGTAAAAGCTGACCACAGGCACAAATGTAGTTCCTCACAAAACACTAGGAAATCTTTCGTATTTTAAAGTGTAACCTTTGCTATTATTTAAACCTGACCGCAACTTACCGAGCAAGGCAGCAGGTTTAAAATGCCTCAACAGAATCGGTGCATCTGCCGTCCTCTCCAGGTCTCCTATACAGTAAAAAAACAGCCTCCTTCCTCCGACTTCATTGTCTTTTAAAAGTGAGATACAACAACCCAGGAAATAGTAGAAAACACTGCAGCATATTACTATAATACCAAACTCCACTACAGCTATTTTCTTTCAAAAATGGGCTGGCTGACTGGGAGCGACCATGTCTCTCAGCAGCCACCGTACACTACCATTTCCGGGTTCGCGTTTTTCAAAGAAAAGATCCCAAGAGTTTGGTATAACTTAATGTGCTGCAGTGTTTTCTAGAATTTTTTCAGTTGTTGCAGCTCACTTTTAAAGGACAGTGAAGCCGGAGAAGGGAGGATGTTTTGTTCGTGTATCGGAGACTCGAGAAAGATGGCAGATCCACAGATTCTCTTCTGGCATTTTAAACCTGCTGTTTTGCTCTATAAGTTCAACATTGGACACGGTCCTTCAAAATAAAATAAAAGAAAAAAAACATGGTTTTTAATACTTGGGTGCTACAGCCCACACAGTCAGTGGGTACTACCTAGAGACACAGACACACACATGCCTTCTATAACAAGCATTTTTCAATGCCGAACGTTCGCTTGCAGGTATTTGCAGTGGTATTTGGCACTTGGACATGGCTTAAAAAAATCAGTGACAAAGAAGTACAAGCATTTGTCAAAGCCAAATGTTGCTTGCTTCTATGTACTGTTTAGGTATGTGGAAGTCATTGGAGTGCAAATATTGAAAATTCGCGAACTTACGAGCGTGCGTAGGAACTGCGCAACGCACACTCGTAAAACAGTCATTTTTAGGAATTTTCACCAAATTTTCAACATAGCCATTTTAAGACCTCTGCTCATGAACAGTGTCACTGTGATTTTCTTAATGTGTCCCATACATTGATTTCGCACACCGACTGCACCATTGTGCGCTACATGGGCGGAAACACGGTTTGGGCAGGATGTGAAAAATGACAGCTGTACTGCTCATAAGGAGGTGTGGTAAAATGGCAATGTTGAAAATCTGGAGTGAAAATATTGAAAATTCGCAAACTTATGAGCATACGTAGGAACTGCGCAACGCACGCTTGTAAAACAGTTCTTTTTAGGAATTTTTTCACCAAATTTTTAACATAGCCATTTTAAGACCTCTACTAATGAACAGTGTCACTGTGATTTTCTTAATGTGTCCCATACATTGATTTCGCACACCGACTGCGCCATTGTGCACTACATGGGCGGAAACACATTTTGGGCAGGATGTGAAAAATGACAGCTGTACTGCTCACAAGGAGGTGTGGCAAAATGGCAATGTTGAAAATCTGGAGTGAAAATATTGAAAATTCGTGAGCTTACGAGCATATGTAGGAACTGCACAACGCAAGCTCGTAAAACAGTCATTTTTAGGAATTTATTCACCAAATTTTTAACATAGCCATTTTAAGACCTCTACTAATGAACAGTGTCACTGTGATTTTCTTAATGTGTCCCATACATTGATTTCGCACACCGACTGCGCCATTGTGCGCTACATGGGTGGAAACACATTTTGGGCAAAATGTGAAAATGACAGCTGCACTTACTCATAAGGAGGTGGGGTAAAATGGCAATGTTGAAAATCTGGAGTGAAAATATTGAAAATTCACAAACTTACAGTGCATAGGAACTGCATAGCGCACACTTGTAAAAGTCATTTTGGGAATTTTTTCACCAAATTTTCCAACACAGCCATTTTAAGACCTCTGCTCATGGACAGTGTCACTGTGATTTTCTCAATGTGTCCCATACATTGAGTTCTCGCATTAATCGACCGCGCCCATTGTGAGCTACATGGGCGGAAACACGTTTTGGGCAGGATGTGAAAAATGACTGCTGTACTGCTCATGAGGAGGTGTGGTAAAATGGCAATGTTGAAAATCTGGAGTGAAAATATTGAAAATTCACAAACTTACGAGCGTGCATAGGAACTGCGCAACGCACGCTCGTAAAACGGTCATTTTTAGGAATTTTTCCACCAAATTTTCAAAATAGGATTTTTGAGAGCCCATCTTATGAACACTGGCAGTGTCGTTTTGTAAATCATTCCGGAAAGGTGATTTCACACAGTGACTGTGAAATCACCCTTCAGGCCCGAATAACACCATGACGGTGACAGCATTCATGAGGAGGAGTCTCCTAAACCCCATGTTGAAAATTTGGTGCAAAAATTCCAAAAAATGCCTGAGATATGCAATAAAGTTGAAAAAACCCTATCTATCCCATTATACAGCTTACCAGCATTTCCTCAGTTAGCGGTCGGCTTTGAAGAGTGCAGACATGTTCCCAGTCCACCGAAGATCATCACGCTGGACTCTGGAGGTAAGTATGGGGTGGGGGGGAGGCAGGGTGCGGGTTGTGGGAGGGGGTGGGAGACAGCGATGGAACATTTTCTTATTCTGGTGTTTTTTTTTATTCAGGCAGCGGACGTTTGCCACGCTGGTGGTCTCCCAAGCGTGGCAGCAGAGAAAGCTGTTTGAAGGGACGTGGAGCCGACGGAGGATTGGGCACCCTGTCGGCCAAAACAAGATTTGCCATGGTGGGGTGGGCTCCAAGCGTGGCACCAAAGCTTTGGGGGGGGGCATGCAGACTTGAAGCGGAAGCTGGACGTATTTTGTTTCGGCAGCTCATACAGAAGCACTGCCAGCACTGATCGCAGCGGTGGTTTTCTTTGAAGTGAAGACCACTGCTGTCATACACAGCACCCACATCCATTAGTGCAGGACCGCCACGCCTGCTCAACAGAGCAGTGGATTGCACAGGACAGTCACACCTCCAAAGTGTCCTATTCTCCCAAGACGTTCCTTGCGCATGCACACAAGCGAAAGTAAAAATGGACTATTTTTTCTCTTTTCTACTGATTCAAGCCCCCTTTTTATGTACACTTTTTAATTTTTTTAAATTAACTTCTTGTGGGCCCATTTTATAAGCGCAATAAGACACTCTGAGGTGTGGGTTATCTCCTGATAAGAGCACACCCAGGTGCCTAAGGCACTTGGTGCAAGCGCCTCGTGCCTAACAACGCACCTGGGCGTGCTCTTATCAGAAGATAACCCACACCTCATCATGTCTTATTGCTTGCTTAGTTGTTGTTGCAGCACCTTACTTTTCCTTTGTAACTGAGCAGGCTTAGTTTATTTGCTTTATTTTATTTGCCCCAGTTATTTGGTGTGCCCTGTTTATTGATGAAGTCATGGTGCCTGTGGCTTTGTCCTTATGTATTTATTTATGGATTCACACAGATAAAGTTGTGGCCTGCTCAAGGCACCCATTCTTCTTTCCTTTTTTTGTGTATGTGGCCTTTTTGTATCATGATCAAGCTATGAATGGGGGTTCTGTGCTGACAGCAGAAGTGGTGAGTCAGGGCTGCCATTGTGTGGAGGGCAGGGCGCTTCATAGCTGTCAGGCACTGTGTTCAGTGTTCTCTTTTTTTTCTTTACCCCTGTATCTTGGTCCAGAGCAGCAGGTGCAGTTCAAGAGGTACTTCTATATATGAGGAGTGATGACAGATGGTTGCAGTCATGTTTTATTTATCTTTAGTTATATAATCTCAGATTAACAATACCTTTGAGCTGTGAGCTCATTTACAATGGTTCCACATTGGTAAAATGACATACAATAAAAATAGAATAATGAATAGGTGCCAGTGTATTACTGGCGAGTAATACCATCGAGAGGTTCTGGACATGTACGAATCTCGAGAACGAAGCTTGTGAGGTTCTCGTATCCTTAACTTCAAGATGGTATCACTCGCTGGTAATGCACCGGCACCTATTCGTTATTTTTTTAAATATATGGATGCAATTTTGTTTTTTCTTATTCTGGAAGTGGCAGTTGGCAGTTTCAGTGAAGGACACTCTGTCCTGGCTGACTGCCATGTTGTGTTGCTGCTGCTCTCGCCCAAACCCGCTGTGCTCCACCCGGCCCGCCTCCACTCCTGGCTTCGCTGTATAAGAACAACTGGTAGGTAGTCCTACCTTTTATCTTCTTTGGGCTGTGCTCCCATTTCTTTTTTTTTTGTGAGAGGAGAAAAACAACAACAAAGCACTGAAGGAAAATGCAGTCCTGCTAAGCAAGAAGTGAGCCGCATGTTTTTGTAAAATGTTCTGCCCTCCCACACATGAAAAGCGGCCAATCAGGAGGCACACTTAGGACTATGTGGGGTGCAGAAGGCATTTTTGTGGGCACTTGGTTGTTTGGTACCAGTGGTAATACTTTAGCTCAAAAGTGGAACAATAGTATTAACATTGACTGACAGTACTATTAACATTGATTGACAGTACTATTAACACTGGAGGTGCGAGGGTATTATCAGATTTATTTTTGCATGCTTTGTAAGTATATTAAATCATGAATCCATATATTAAAATACAATAACATATAGTAAAATACAATAAAATGCAAAACAAACAGGGTACAGTGGGGTATAAAAGGCACAAGCGTAGAGCTATAAATGGTACAATCAGGCTGAGACAAACGTTTCTAAGGTAGATATAAGATTACAGTATGTCTAAATGTCTCAAAGGATTCAAAGTTAGAAGATGGGACAAGCTAGAGCAGCCAGAGGCCTTGTCGGTGATAGGAAAGGAGGGAGGTACATGGGAGGAGGAGGATTGTGGAGAGCGAAGGCAAGTAGCGGTCAGTGCAACCAGAGGCCTTGTCGGTGATAGGAAGAGAGGGGAGACAGGGGAATGAGGAGGAGTGGGGAAGGGGAGACAAGTAGGAGGTAGAGATGGGTGGGAGTGGGGGGCAAATAGAGCTAGTGGAGATGGATTTGGCTGGGGGGAACAGGGCTATAGATTGCAGTCACAGCCACTATTGGCCCCTCTTTCTCCTGTCCTCCAGTGTGTATGTCTGTAGGTCATCCAAGCACGTGGACATGAATCAGTGAGTAGAAAATAGTGTAAACCCCAAATGCTCATGTACGTTCCAGACAGGCATGATACCAAACAGGATGCCCGTCACACAGCCACTCATGGCACAGTCAGGACATGCTGCACTCTTGGCACATAACAGGTGGCCGTACATGACCCTCAGTCTGTTGCAGTTCCATAGCCGAACTCCCGTCTACATGCCACTGGCACTGCTATTGCACAGAGGACCACATATCCCATCCCCAGGTGTGGTCTCATTCAATATCCCTGGTTGTCACCATGGTACCCCTCCAATACCAGAGTGGCACCTTAGTCAGGTGGTATACATCCTGTGGACCATCTACCTACTACCCTGCTGTGATCCAGCACCCTTGTCTCACCACTGTATTTGTCCCATCCCCCACCACTGTGCTAGTGCTGGTGACAGCACTGGGGGGCTGCAGACTGTGGCCACTGCCAAGCTATAAAAATACCGTAGTAGGGGATACTGCAGCCAACGTGTGGCACACAGCCCCTCAGCATCATGAGGCAGCTTACGCCTCACTGCAAGCCCAGCACAGGGCTGTCCAGCACAAGTGGTCCTGGTGGTGCCGCAAGGATTCATGGAATAGCCTTCCAGCTGTGGTAGTGGGGGCAAAAACAGTTGCAGAGTTCAAAAACGTATGGGATAGACATAAGGGAATTGTAGAGGTAAGTAAGAGGAAGGAGAAGTCAGCATCATAGATCCAGTGGGTCCACAGCAAAAATGAATAAAATGGGCAGACTCGGTGAGCAAAGTGCCCTTTCCGGCCATCAGATTCTATGTTCCTATGTTTCTATGATGCTTGACCTCACACCAGAGAGGAACCCTGCTCTGCTTGGAGCAGGGGATTGTAGGATGCCCAAGGACTGCCATATATAAAATGCTCATTCCGTTAAAAAACTAAAATGGGCTCTATGCACTATTAGACCCAGTACACACAAAAACAGGCACCTGTTAGCATTCGCCAAGTACACTCCATGCTTTTGGCCCCAAAACAATGTGTGGGCCAGGGATGCACTTCACTTGGCTGACCTAATCTGCGGGCATGTACGTCTGCGCAATGGGAGAGACCAGCCACTGGCTGATCCTAGGCCAAACTGCGGCCTTCCAGTCTGAAGTTCTAGCTAGTCCCACATTAGATTCCCTGCTCTGCTGGCACAGGGGATCATGGGATACAGCAAACTGCATAAGGAATGCTGCGTCTCCTGTACATGTGCCAGTTATATATTATGTTTTCAAATGTGCGCGACAGCCACATTCTCTCCTTAGTCCTGTGGCGTGGAGGATGGCTATGGCTGCAGGGCAACAGCACATCCACCAAACAGTTGTGGGGAGAGTGCACCTGTTTTGGCAGACCTCTGTCAGGTGTGTCAAACATCTCCATCAACATTGGGCTGGCAGAGTGCAAAAGGCATTCTAAATGCCACACTCAGCCAGCCCTGCTCCTGACATGCCCCCCTCCCACCACAACTAGTTGCACAGATGACCATGTACAAGTGCAGTCAGGGCCCTGGGAGGGACTGGACACCTGTGATGAGTGCACTTCAGTCCTATGTACTGCATATTGCACTGCGTAGGCTATCAATTAGGATTGCTCTGAATCCATCTGACGGAATCAGATACATCGGATTCATTAAACCTTGCCCTAATCCTGTTATATAGAACAAACTGGATTTCTGGAGGGGGTCAATAATGTGTGCCCACAACCAGTGAGTACCTAGAAAACAAAAGTAAGTAATTTCAGGGAAACACAAAGAATCTTTAGTAATAAATCAATAGGTTTTAAATTATTTATAATTAGAAACTAGATACTTCTCTGATATGTAATTGTGGATGTCAAATTAGACCTGTGAACAAAATTAACAATAGATTAAATAAACTTTCCAGGAAACAGATTTAAAAAAATGCAGAGGAAATGAAAAACGTTAACGTCAGAATGAAAAAAATGGAGGAGAAATGGGGAGTGAAAGGGAAAATAAAAAGAGACGAGACTGAATGTGAGATTACCGACAGGCAGTTTCCACATTAAGTGTTTTTTAATTAAAATATTAATTTCTCTGGTGGGATAGTGCAGCAGTTAGTATGCTCACTATTTATATGGTCCCAGTGATTCAGTGGCATTTTAAAACAAAAAGCTGGTGATGACCTCTCCTCCCTACACCTTGTTGCAGACACACAACACATTTCTAAGTGGTGACAGGTCCCACTCAGTGGTGGTGGGGAAGGGCATTGCTCTCCCATTTGAGGGACCTGGGTTTTCTGCACTAACTCACCAACCCACTTTAATTCACCGTAGCCATGGGAGCATTAGAGAGGCATACCTCTTAGACTCCAGAAGGGAGTGTGACACATTTGAACTTCATTATTGCTTCCTGTGGGTAGTATGAAATCATCGGTGACCATGCAATATTGGCCTCTGCTCTGTGGACTAGAGCAGCAGCAAAGACACTGAAGATAGCATCCAGGGTTCTGGGTGCACAGGGCAAAAAGAAAGGAGAAATGCCCAATTAGCTGTCATTATGATGGGTGCTCCCCTGTACCCATGGCACTAGGCCTGTCTCAGCCCATCCTCCTTCCCAATACTGGCATGACTGTTGCTCTTGAGCTGACAGCGTAGTTGGTCAGCCTTTATCCCATTGTGGAGGGACATATCTGTGGGGCAGTGACCAAGGACTGGGCATCTGCTAACAGGTGTAAATTGGATCACAGTCCTCCACAAGAGATTATGAGCAGGACTGACCATATAGTGGCAGAGGATTAGTGTACCACTGGATAAGGGACAAACTGTAAGTTATAATAACATGTCAAGTAGGGACCAAACTCCCACTCATCCAGCCACACATTTCAACTGGTGACTACCCCCTTCCATTCATCTAGTTGCACAAAGCACATTTCAACTAGTGACCCTGCTCCCCCAACATATGCACATTTTGGGATGCACTAAACCCTTTTTGACTCTCATCCACTCACCTGGCTAGACACTATTTCAATTGGTTATCACCATCACCTCTCCCTACTCACCAGGCTGCATAAAACATTTTGTCTGTGACCTCTGCCAGCGCCCCCCCCCCCCCAACATGCAGACTCACCTAGCTGCAAACAACGCAATTTAATAGTGGGATTGAAGTCAGTTATGGCACTGGCTGCTGGCATGCTGATTCAGGTTCCCCTACGTCAGCATGCTGGAACCAAATGCTGGCATGCCTGACTACGTGCCTGAAACCTTGGACCTGGTATGCCAGTGTAGGTGCTGGGTTTCTGGCAACCGGACCAGGAGAAAGGGCTACAACACCTTTGCTGAGCTGGATGAGCTGGGAGGAGGAGCTACTGCCTGGTGGGTCTTGCCTTTACAGATCTGATTAGAAGAGACCAATGCCCCATCCCATACAGCTGCTTGCTGCAGTGGAATGCTTTTGCTTTAACTGCTGTGCAACAGTTTCCCTCCACTATGCTGAGTTATGATCAGTCCTTGTCTGAACTCCCCAACTCCAATATGTGCCAAAAGCCCAGGGCTGGAGAAGGAGATGATGAGAGATTAAGTAAAAGTCAGAACGGAACTGCAAGGCTACTATTAGACATAGAGCATGACTGGGGTCAGCAACGGCCTTCCCCTACAATTATTTTACTGTGTAGGCACTTGCACGTGTTAAGGGGATAGTATTCCAGGGACTTGGTGAAAGCTGGACTGCCAGACCTGGACTGGACCAGATCGACAAAAATTGGACAGGTTGGTCCAACCAGACCAGCTGAACCAAGCATAATTTGAACAAATGTTGCCTTGCTGGCTTTTCCAGTCTAGTCCAGTCTGGTTCCGGCAGTCTGGTTTTTAACCATGCCTGGGACTGGGTGAAAACCTGTCCACCATAACTGGACCTGACTAGACTGATAAATGCCAGACTGTCCGGACTGTCAAAATTCATGCAACTTGCACCCAGTCTGGCCAGACCTGTCAGCCTGGCTTTTACCGATCTGTTCCCATCTTGGTCTGGCTGTCAGGTTTTAAACCATGCCCATATTACATGTATATACTCCCTTAACATGTGCAAATGCCTGCACATTTAAGTAATTATCTGTAAATGTTGTCACTGTCCCCAGCCATGCTGTATGCTTATTAGTAGCCCAGCAGCCCCTTCCCCAATACAAACCATCAAAATGCTGTTTTTAGGGATGGGGCTATGGTAGGTGATCAGTGACTCTGCAAAACATGAAAGAGAAATTGCAGCAGTAAAGTAAATATCTAAATAATTTCTTTACAAAACAATTCAAATAATACCTCATTTAGGTAATCGGCAGGCAGCTCCTTGTCATGACTTGGCTGACAGGCAATATAAAAAACAGAGAAATAGCGCTACCTGGATACCAGGTATTCAGGAGCGACAGGCATGACAAGAAGGGTGGGGGCTGTCTTGCCTACACAATAGACTCTCTCCACGGCTCCGACCTCCCTATCTCCAGGATGCCCACAGACCAAGAGCAACTTGTCATGAAAATACAAGTCAGACAGCTGGGTAAGACACTGACCATTGCATCAGCCTACCTGCCCCCCCAAAAATCACAGGACGATGTGCCCAGGGCCCTGGACACAGTGGCCTCCCTACCCAAGGGTAGTGATTTACTTATCACAGGGGATTTCAATATAAACTGGGAAAGCGATAACTCCACGTCACTCAAGGATATTGTGGCAAGCACATACCTGACACAACTAGTCACGGAACCAACCAGAAGGAACCACAAGACAAGCAACAGCTCACTTATTGACTGGATCCTCACAAACTTCCCATTATGAATATCTGAGGTCAAGGTGCTACAAGATATGCTAAGTGACCACTCCCGTCACCCTCAGATGGTTAAATAAGTTCAAAAACAGCCACTCCACCACTATACAGAGCAGGATCCTGAAAAGATGTCAGAGGATTGCTTAAAAAATGTCCTATCCTACCATGACTGGTCACCCATTGACACACTGCCAGACCTGGACCAGGCCATGAAGGACTTCACAGATGGAGTCAACAACATTTACAACTGATACGCGCCGTTAAAAAGGAAGAAAGTGCGGGGGACCACTAATGGTTGGATCACAGGCGAGCTCCTAGCCATGATGAAGGAGAGGGACAACCTCTGGTTAAAAGTCAGGGCCTCAGGTAAAGACCATGACACCAGCTGTGCCGGGCAGCTAGAAACCGCTGAACACATCTAATATGGAGGGCTAAAGCAGATCACCACAAGGAACTGCTCGATAAAAGCTGGGGTGATAGCAAACGGTTCTGGGGAAACATAAAGAATCTCTTGGGGGAAGAAGAAAAGAGAAACCCACAGCTGCTCCACATTAACGGCTCTACTACCTCGGACCCACGCCTCATCGTGGAGTCCTTCAACTCTGCCTTCACAGATCTAAGCACAATACTCCCTCCTGACTACCTACACCCCACCAAGATTCCCCTCAGATGACATCACCCAGTACCTCTCACCTTACCTTCTACCTCAAGAGAGTTACTATAAAGGAGACAGCATTCTACATAAAAAAAAGTGCTCGGGAAGACCAGAATGGGATGGCGATGGAGTAGACACGAAACTGGTGTCTCAAACTCTTGATGTGCTCATCAAGCCTATTACAAAACTATTCAATAAATCCCTGACCCTGGCACAATTCCCGGCCACCTGGCAGCAAGCACTGGTCACTCCTGTCTACAAAAGTGGGGACAGGACCAATGTGTCCAATTACAGGCCGATCTCAATCCTCTCCCCCCTATCCAAGGCCCTTGAGAAGATTGTGGCAGACCAACTAACAGACTACATCAGCAAATACCAACTGCAATGCCCAAACCAGCATGGGTTCAGGCAGGGACATAGTACCACGACTGCCCTTGTAGAGTTCACCGACTACGCTCACAAAGCTAAGGATGAAGGCAAACTAGTAAGGGCAGTGTCCATAGACTTAATGAAAGCCTTTGACACCATCAACCACACCCTCTTACTGGCCCAGCTACAAAGCCTGGGTGTGGCTGCCAATGCAATACTCTGGTTCCAAGACTACCTGTCCCTCAGGTCACAATGGGTAAAAATAGGACAAACAGTGTCTGACCCCAGGGAAGTCATGCTGGGGGTCCCCACAGGGATCCATCTTGGGACCCCTGCTCTTCATCCTGTTCCTAAATAATATCCCTCAAGCCTGTGATGCCAAGATAATCCTATATGTGGACAACGCTGTCATCCTCAACAGCAACGCTCGAATTGAGCCATTCCAAGTAGCACTTCAGCACTCCTTCAGTAAAATAGAAGTCTGGTTCGGTGAGCACAAACTTCTGCTCAATTACAAAAAAAAAAGGTTCCTAACCATAAACATCACCAACAATGTACTCACCCCCTTGGAACAGGTACACTCCTTCAAATACCTTGGAGTCACCCTGGACGACACCTTATCCTATGCTCAACATGTCAACCAGGTGGTCAAGATGGTCAACACCAAGCTTGGTGTGCTATATAGGTACAGAAAACACCTTACTATGGCAGCCATCCGCCTATCAGTCATGAGCTCCATCCTCTCCACCATTGACTACGGCCTGGTTGTCAACAGTGCAGCATCAGACTCCGTGCTCAAGAAGGTGCATGTAGCTCTCAACAAGGCCTGCAGGCTCATCCTGAATTGTGATTGAATGACCCACACCTGTTCCCTCTATGAACAGACACACCTGAAGTCTCATGGGTGCAGGACTAAATTCCTCACATGCCTCCTAGGCAAAAAAGCATTACTGGGGAAAGCACCCCCGTGCGTAGCAGGCATCTTCTCCCTCCCAGGCTCAGAACATATAACCAGAAGCAGAACGCAGAGGGCCCTCATGGTGCCTTTTCCTAACCTAACCTCTAGTGCCTCTGCACCTTACCTGCACTTGTAATCAACTAAAGTTAATGTCCACGCGCTGTATAGTGTTTTAAATGTCTAGGAAACTCTGCAAACTTTTCCAGATTGTTGTGCTGTTCGGTGTCTCAAATGTCCTAAAACTCTGTAACCTTCTTGACTGAATGTCTATACACATGACGTGAGACCTTTGTAAAAGAGCCTTGGTGCAAAGTTTATTTTCCGAATACCAAATAAATAAATAAAAACGAAAAAGAGTTGCCTGCCTGTGGACATGATGGTGTCAGCTGCTCTTGAAGAATAATAATCATACAGATGTAATAATCAGATAAAACACCATCATTACAACAGCTACATTCTTTCCTTTTCAGACATGCCAGCATCTCAGAAAGTCAGTAAGCAGCATGTCAACATGCCAATTATGCACCAACAGTCCCCCCCCCACACACACACATTTTCTGGCACACCGGCATGTCTGCAAAGCTCTACTCTCCTCTCCCTATCTCAACTCACCCATGACAACTGCATACAACACATCCCCCCCCACCCCAGTGGGTGGAGGGACTGAATAAACATTATTTTAAAATGCAGCAAGATAAAGTAGTAGGAACTTTAATCGTGGTCCCATCATAGTTTTAAAAGATTAACAAACTAAAAAAAAAAAAAACCTGCGGTCAAAATGTTTTTTTTAATCACATGAAATCACAGGACTCTCATTCTTGTAGGAGTTCAGTATTTAACAGGTGAATGTAGCAGCTACAGAAACCGCATTTCCCCAAACTGTCTTTGTTTTTATAGACCAATCATGTCACAGAAATAGTGCATCTTACAGGAAAACAAAGTGCCAGGTTACAGAAGACCCCCTTAGCACACGCTCATTGGCAGACACATCAGCCACACACCCGTGTAAGATCTTCACTTTTGCTTCATAAAATAAGAACAAATGTCTTACCTTCTGAAAGGTTGTATCGCAAAAAAAGCAAGCCAATGACACAGTATTTTATTCTGCTTATGCTTGCAGCCAACAGTCAGTAAGAAAGGAAGTCTGCATTCTCGATTTAAAAAGGAAAAAACAGACTATGGCATCCCCACAAGATCATAAAAGATCAGTTCTCTAAGTTACTCAAACTCAGAATTGTAATTGTATTCAAATGTTATTATTTCAAGTGCTAGTGTAGCCCCCGGCCTGATGTTAAAACTGGAAGGGGGACCCAGACTCCACTCCAATCTCACCAAGCTCTTCTTAATTTAAAAGCAGCATTTAATATAGGTGTCTTACCTGAAGATATCTTCAAATCCAATGACACCAGGCCCCCAAAGGTGTACACATCTCCCAGCAGGCAAATCTGGCAGGCAATCTGGTCGATTTTTCACCAGGCTGTTCAAGACCCACCGGACCTGAAGCAGGAGGGTGCAAGAAATTCTAAAACTTCAAATCCCAGGGAAACTGCGAGAACCCCTAAAAAACGAAAGGACCTAAAATTAATCATGCCAATGATCAAACTGGACTCTGACTTCTCCCCAACAAATCACTTTTATTCTCTGGAGCCCCTAAATGATTCTCAGAGCTCAGGGTTTTAGACACTTCAAGCTTTGAAATGTTACAGCTTCATGGGGCTAACTTTTTACATAGACTTATCGTTGAGAGAAAGAGAGAGCAAATGGGCATTCTTAAGCATGAATTTTCCATACAGCAGAACCAGCAGCAAACCCTTTACCCAGGACTAGACCTTAACCTTTGAATATTCCAGAAGCGTGAAGCTCCAACTAACTCACTGGCACTGGTTAGCACCTTACTCTGTCACTGCCTCTTTTGCACTGAGTTTCCTCCCAAACATTCCTGTTTTTGTTTGCCTATCCTGAACGTTAGTTGTGGGAGCTCTGATATTATGGTTGTTTTAAATTTTCGAATTTTACAGTTTTTAAAAGTTTTACTGTAAGAGCGCTTTGATATGTGTTGAATTGCGCTTGCAATAAAGTCTATTATTATTATTATTATTATTATTATTATTACTGTTATTAAAGATTTTCCTGTTACTGCCTCCTTTAAACTGGGCTTCTTCCCAAACAATTTTCCTTCTTCCTCATTAGGGGAGCAATGTGCTCCTCAGCCACCGCCGAGTTAATTCATACTCAGGGCGAAATTTTCAGCTGCCCAATACCTCTGTGATTGCTCCCTGGAAAACGTCCTCACTTTAGTCCTGGACCGGCTTGGTCACTGGTGCTCTCTCCCAAACTTGCTCCTGCGGCTCTCCCTGGAGTCGAGCCTCCCAACAATTACAGTGACTCCCTTACTTCCAATTCCTGTTTCCCGAGCTGAGCACCGGACTATATTGGCCTAAAGGCCTACCCTACTGTAGGTCCCAGGTCCTGCCCCTGCAGGCCCCATCGAGTCCAGGCCACCACCTACTCTCACCTTTTACCACAGAGCCAAAGTACCACTGGAGAATGGGATCGAGGAGCTGCCACCATCCTCCGAACCCCTTGCCAAGGCCCTGCCACCACCTCGGTAGCCCCCGATGGCTCCAAACACCACCTCCAAAGGCTGAGCCCAACAGTCCCTGGGTCCTCCACTATCTGCCATCTGATACTCCTCCCAATCCCTGGATGCTCTCACCACCTAGTCCCAGGGGACCCAGGACCCAAATGACTGCAACTGTCTTTCTGCTCACCTCCCATGGAGTCCCCAAAGTGCAGGAACATGGTGCACCGCCGCCGAAACTGCCAGCCTGTCTAAGGGGAGGAGGGGAACCCTCCTCCCAAACTGCGATGCTGCAACACCTGTCAGTCTCTCCCATCTCTACTCCTTCCGCCTATACCCCTCTATATATGAGCCTACTCTCCGCTGCCTTTAGTGGCAGCAGCAGAAAGTACACCCCACAGCAAGAAAACTCCCTAAGCACCGGGGGACTCCTTAAGGGTGAGAAATAAGCCCACCCATGAAGGAGGGCTTACACTAGTGTAATCCCTCAACAAAGTGGTGTGGCTTACTCTTTGTTGTCTCCCCGGGCACTTCCTTTGCCCTCCATCTGGCCAAGTTCCAGCCCTGTGTTCTGCCCTTTTGAACCTGGGCTAGTGTCCAGCATTAAGGTTAAATCCATGTAAACTATTGCTGTGTCCATGGTTCCTTCGGAAATGTGCAATCTGCACCATCATGCTATAGCTTGAAGAAGCTCAGGACCTGTATATAGTGTGCATAGCCTGTGCTGGGTCTGAGTGCTTCAGAGCTCACGACCAGCCGGGAATGCTCCTATCAACTTCACTCTTGCACTGGATAACAGTGCAGAGGAAGCCTTATTGAATGATGTAAATGTTTAAATTTATAACTGAACTGTTAGTTTATAAAAATGAACTTTAAAGTTGGACTGATAGCTGTTTGCCGTGCAGCCACCATCTTGTAACTTTGACTTCACTTTCAGCCAGTCAGAACTCAAAGGGTCCTGAGGGGTCCTTAGATATGGCTGCTGACAGACTTAGAAGACTGTGTGTTTGGCACTCTCCAAGTGGCCAATCAGAACACCAGAGCTATGATTGACAGCCTCATCTACCAATCGGATTACAGTATTGTGTTTTCTTCAATTAAGGAGGGACGGTTGAACAGTGCAGTTATGATGGAGCCTCCACAGAGTGAGGAGGTTCAAATTGTGTGCTCTGCAAGAAAGTTTGGAGGCCTATCTGGATTTCCACAAATCTAACCCAGTGTGGTCTGCATGGACTCCAACATCTGTAGCAGTTGTTGAAGCTCTTGAGTAAAGAGAGGGAGTTTTCTGTTTGAGCCAGTTTTGGTGTTTGCCTAAACTGCATCAGAGACTGCTTACACAGCTAGAGCCAAATAGCTGTGGAGTTTGAATCCTGCATCAAGCTGCCAGAATTGAATTCAGGAACCAAGCCTGTACAAGGGGTCCCACTAGCCAGAGAACTGTTTTGCTCAGAGCTACACCTGCCAAAAAGGTATCACCTGTGCAAAGCTTCCAGAGTGAATTTATTAAAGCCTGTTTGCGCAGTGACTGTATCCAGCTTGTTGATTCAAAGTATCAGAGACTGTACCCTGAGCTTAAGCTGCATCTGCATCTGAACCAGCGTGGGGAGTCAGCTACTAACACAGAAGTCAACAATGATTTGTGGCCAACTCGGGGGTTATGCTTAGATGTGGGGGTAAGCTTGCCAGCCCTGGTCTTTTCTGCTGGTCCTTGCTCCAGAAACCAAAAGCCAACAGCCTGAAACTGAGACTTCAAGTGGTTCGAGACTGCACTAAGGAGCCCATCTTAACTACCATTTAGAGCCTGAAGAGCTGTAGAGTTGTGCAACAAATCAGTTGTTTCAAGTTGCTGTTAAAGTGTTTTGCAGGCCATCGGGTCTGGAATTACAAATACCAGTTTGCAAAGAGTCAAGCCATTTGTTCTTTAATGTTCAGTCACCTTTGCATGGGTTAAAAAGTTAATTCCAGTCACTGGTTTATGTGCACCAATGCTGGCCAACCAGCTGCAACGTGCCAGGAATGCAACAGTTAAGTCTGGGTACCCAGTGAAGATAACTGGGACTGTCCAGTTGGACAATTCATTTCTGTCTTAAATGTTTTTGCCAGCCAAAAGCCTATGCAATTACCCAGTCTTTAATGTGCATCCCCTCATTCCCCTTGTTTATCCTAAGGGGATAAAAGAGTTATTGTTATTGTTAACACTGTCCATGAGCATATTATTACTGAGTTCAATTCTAGGGTGTTTAGCTGTAATGTGCATTGTTGTTGCTGCTCACTGTTTTTCACTGTTACCGGGGGTGGGGGGCTATTCGCAGTAGTCAGAACCCTGTTGGTATGCATAGCCAGTGTGAGCATATCATTAGCTACAGTCAACAATTGTACTACCATATGCAAGTTAAAGTGTGATATGTTAATCCATGTGTGGGACCACTGGTTGGGGCAGTGGGTAGGTATAGCATCCCAGAGGGTTGTACTAGCTTGACATCAGACCCACTTATAAATTACTCTGGCTGGAAGCACTGCACTATTGGACTTTTCATTGGTAATGAACCCCTTTTACCATCTGAGGCAGAGCCCAGACCCCTCAGCCTGGTTTGTAGCCACCAAGGCAGGGGTGATAGCCCATTGGTACATGTCACCAAGGGTACTCAGCGCCCAGGTTACACTAGAAACATGAAACTTGTTTTCTTTAGTATTCAGCTATTGTAGACATTCTGAAAATACTAGAGGAGTAAATACAAAGAACCAGAAAAGGAATCAAAAACCTGTATTCAGAATATACTCCAAGGACTAAAATACCACTTAATTTGTATTCAGATTTTGTAAGAGTATGCCTTTATCTATTGCCATTTCTATATTTCTATGTTTCTTTAGCCAATCATAAATTAATACAAGGCTTGTGGTTTTTTCACATATTTGCTTTCTGTGTTTTTTTCTTTTTTTGCTCGTGTGAGGCTGTGGTGGGTTTCAAACCTAAAACTTTTTAATTTGAACTTTTTTCATCATAAAACAAATGAAGGGCCTTATTCTGGGCCAATATCTAACACACCTGAACATTTCAGGTTTCAAATTGATAAATGTCTTTTATTATTTGTTTGCAAAAAAAGCATCAATTTGGGTGAATTTTGCTAATTTCACCACTTCAAAGTGCTGAAACTGCTAAACCTATTGGTTTGACAACTCACATGCACTTAGCCTCTAGGACTGGGAGGGTACATGCCAATTTTCAAAACCCTAGGTCCTAAGATGGCAGAGTTACATGTGTACACTATCAAAAATAGTTTTTTTTTTTTTTTTTTACACAAACACTAATTCAGCCCTTTATATGAATCGGGGTAAAGTCACTGGTGCAGTGTTTGTGGACCTGACCAAGGCCTTCGACCTGGTCAACCACCATCTCCTGCTAGCCAAGCTCCACCAGCTTGGTTGCTCTAAGGAGACCTTGCACTGGTTCCACAGCTACTTAATGGGGTGTTCCCATTTGGTGATTATCGGAGCTGCCACCTCCCCTGAATTGCCATTCTCTATTGGTGTCCCCCAGGGCTCGATACTTGGCCCCTTTCTATTTTCACTATTCATTAACTCCCTCCCTTCTGACAGCCTACACTGCCCTTCTCTCTTGTATGTGGATGAATTAGTCCTCTTCCATAGTGACAAGTCACTTCTAAACATATCATCAGTACTCACCCACAGCTATGGCTCTGCTCATAATTGGTTCTTATCGAATATGCTCCTTGTCAAAAGAAAATAAAACTAAAGCGATGTTATTTGGATCCAGGCCCTTCCTGGCTGGTGCTGCAAAAAACAAATCTACTCTCTCTGTGCTCTGTCCATCTGGTTCTCCCCTGCAGACTATCCCCTACTTCAAATATTTGACTAGTGCTCCCCCATCTTTTCCCCGGCTCTGTCCTTCACCCTTCACCACAGACTCAGTTATGTCTATGATAGTGTCTGCTGCTTTGCCTTAATGACTCCATATGCAACCCATCACTACTCCTTCTATCAGTCACTAGGGTGGCTCCCACTCAAGAGCCGGCATGACTATGCCCTATGAAGCCTCATTGATAGCTCCCCATGTGACGGGGCAGATTCTCCGTATGCTTCCCTCCTCCTTGCAAGGGGCCAACATGGTGTCTCTGAGAAACATTGGTTTCTACCCAGCAGTCCCCAAAGTCTCCTCAGTTATGGGTGGTAAAGCTTTGTCCTTTGCTGCTCCCTCTCTATGGAACAGCATTCCTGCCCCCCTCCGCTCTGCCAGTTCACACCTTACTTTCAAATTCCTACACAAAACTGGCTGTTGTCCTCAAGCTGCTATTCCTGCTTGCCAGGGTAACCCCAGAGTTTCCCCTCCCAGGTGACTTTCATCAAACTTTTAATTGCTGTGGGGACCATACCTGCAACTTGCACTTAGCCCTTGTACTCTTGCTGGCTCTATGTACCATTATTATCGTACTGCATTGTACTTACCTATGCTGATAAACTGTAATCTCTGTTTTTTGTGCGAAAGCGTGTATGTACTGCATTTTTTGCTATTGTTAACTCATGCTTCCATTTTATTCCTTCGATGTTACATCTCCACTGTAAATAACCTGCATCCTATATTTGATGTTATCTGTGCCACTTCTGTAGCCTAGGTTATGCATGTAAACTGTCCTACAGATCAGTACACTTACCCGGTCACCAAAAACTTAAATAAATAAATAAATATGTAACCCCTTGGTGGCGCTATCCCAAGGGCTACTAGCTTTGCCTGCACGGTTAGTAGCAGGTTAAGGGGCCTGAATTCTGAAACGGGTGCCTCCACCCAGAGGTCAGAGTTGGTAGTGGTCAGACTAACCTGGGCACAACCCTCCGGGACACTGTAACCCCCCTCTTTCCCTTCTAGTGGCCTGAGCAATATACAATAATCACTTTTGCAGTTCCCCTTGTACACCATACAAGTACCCACACTGTTTGCACTTACCACTAGAGCTGGTTCCTCTGGCTCGACCCTGGGGACCCCCTGTAAAACAAGGTTATGCACAGTAAATAGCAACAGTACAGTACTCTTGGCACAAACTGGAACCACAGTCAGGTTAAATGCAGCAAAAAAGTCAGATCTGATTTATTCAGGGGACTTGAACAAGGAAGGAGCATAATCAGGTTGATTGGCTTAAAGGCTATATTAATCAAACAGTTATGCATGCACTTTAAGTCCCCACACAGTCACACCTCTGGGTACCCAGGTAGGGAGACGATGGGCTAGCCAGGAACGTTGCAGCTGGTTGGGGCCCTGTGATGGAAGAAAGCAACATGCACAACACACACTATTTGTAATCCGAAGCCAGAGGGCTCAGTTCGTGAAAGAAAAAGCAACCAATCAGATGACAACACTTTAGATTTAGCTGTTGTTGCAGGGAGCTACCCTGATGTTTATTCACGATACCCAATACTGGACATAGGCAGGACAAAGTCGAGACTGCAGGTTGTTGAGCTGGAGTGCCCGGAGAAGCGGGGCCCACACGAATCACCGAGCTGTCATTCCTGTTCAAGTGTTGAGCAGGGGGCTGATCCCCAGGCAGGTTTCTCATCAATGGCTTTCTCTGTGCAGCGGGTAGTCAGGCTGGGCTAGTGCGGCAAGGCCCAGGCCCAATGGAGATGATTTTGGATTCAGTCCACGGGGCTGGATGCAGCTTCCAGCAAGCAGAACACAATTCAAACCACAGTGGGGAACCAAATCACGTCCCACTATAAGCACACAACACATTCACATGTAAGCAAATTCCACTGGGCCAGGCAAAAGACTCTCTGGTCACAATTACAGAGTCGCTGCACAATCTGGGAGTTCAGAGGTGGCAGGGAAGTCCAGACAGGCTGATCGCATTCAGCAAATCTTCGGTCTTCTTCGGGTAGAAGCCTGCTCACAATTCAGTGGCTTACTTCCCTCTCCAAGTTCAGATTGAGTCCGAAAAAGGCACAAGTTCCCTCTCAGGGACAGCAGGCAGGCATGCAGACCAAAACTCAGGCCTTTCCACAGCTCTCTCATGCACATCTCTGCCGGGGCTGCTGCTTGAATCATTCAAGCTGTTCTCTCTTCACTTCCCAACTCAGAACTGAAACTAGCTGCAAGCAGCTTGGGAATTTCCCCAAGATCCAAAAGGTTCGGTTGGCTGATCTGTCTGTCAGTCACAACAAGAACTCTCCCTCCAGGTTATTTTAGGTGCCAAAATGTAAAAACTACAATTCCTACAAGTTTTGACCCCACCAAGCCCCTGTAGACAGGCTCCATTTTACAGTCCAAACAGTAATGATTGGCCCATTTTAACAGTCCCGGACCAAGTTGGTGGAGATAAACAGAACAGTCCTTGCTGCAAAGAAGGCAGGTTAGAACAAACTGCAATATTATTGCTACTCTAACAAATAATCAGCAAACAAGCACATCTTCTGACAGAGCTCCCTTTTAGATTAATTAAGACTGCAATCCAGGCAGCTCTTAAAGAGACAGTACACAGAGGCTATACAGGCACTCTCTGGCAATGCATTTAATCTGCTAAAACGCAGAACACCAGCCTGGCAGTGAGCATTTAGGCAAGCTCAAGGAAGACTTTTCGGGAACCTCCATTTGTAGGGGGGGTTACACCCTTCCCTGCCTGGAGAAAACTTTGCGTCCGTGTCAAGTCTGTACCATCACAATATCAAAAATGTGATATAAACGAGACATATACTTCATTAGCTTGTTACATTACTATATATTTCAATATGCTTCACATTACTACATCCATATTGACAATACTTGTGCAGGATTCATACAAGTAATACTAATTCATTTAATAACTTCATGTACATTAAACAATGCAAGATGGGGCCCTTCCCTATCAGCTAACTTGGGGCTGGATAAGGCAGGGGCACCACGGTGAAAGGGAAGAACAAGTAACCTGGAGTGGGCTGTCAAGCTCAATTTGGGCAGTGAGCTTGGTGAAACATAAACCCCTTTGTGAACCACATTGAGAGGCAAATCCACTGGCCTCCCAGGGGAATCATAACTAAAGCATAGCACTGGCTTTACAGCTCGGACAGTCTTTCTGGGGGGAGCAGCCACAGTCTCTGTACTTTCAGCACTAACTTTGGAGCTTTTGTCACTCGTGAGGGGTGCCTCTGCATGGATGGGAATGTCCAAACTTGGAACACTGTCAGCTTCTTGCTCTGTAGATTCTGTTTCCACAACACTTTGCTCATTATCTTCTGACGGAGGCCCAGATTGCTCATTTTGAGAAGGCTCTGGCACAGTTAGGCTTTGCAGCACTGAAGGGGGGCTGTCAACACTATCACATTGTTCTTCAAGTTCTGGTGTACCACCAGAGAGACTCAGACCATCAGCCCCTTCTTTGGGCAATTCACACAGTTCCACAAAACACAGAGAGACTCAACATCTTCAGACATAATACTTTGCACTTCACTTTCAGGGAGCATTGCCTCCAAGGATGAAGCTGGGGGTTAGGCAGTCCAGAAGGCCCAGCTTCATCCCCACAATTAGTCATAGCGTTACCTTGAAAGAGCTGACTCAATTCATAGGAGGGGTAATAGGCATTGTCACACTGTAACTACTGGGGTAGGTTGACTCTGTCTCTTTTTTCAGCAGCATGAGTCACCGGCCCAGGGGAATCAATCTCTGACAGTTCAGCCTTAATTATGACTTGGCTGATAGGTAGCAAGTGGTCATGGTGCATGGTCTTGACAGCTTTGGAATTATTCTCTGGGTGCACCTTGTACACTGGTAAATCATTCAACTTTCCAACTACTACATGGGGAAGATGGTGCCACCTATCAGCAACTGTGTGTTTGCCATGCAGTCCCAAATTGCGTAACGTCACATGGTCTCCAGGCCGAAGCTCTTGAGCCTTTACTTTTTTATCATGCCTCTATTTGTTGGAGAGATTTCTTTTGGCAGCCATTGTCTGGGCCAGTTTATAGTCATGATTCAATTGAGCTTTCAGTTTCTGTACATACTGTAGGTAATTTTCAGCTCAGACCCCATCTGAAGAGACCCCAAAACAGACATCAACGAGCAGTCGGGACTCCCTCCTGAACATGAGGCAGCAGGGGAGAACCCGGTAGCATCATTTTTTGTGCAGTTGTATGCGTGGACCAAGGTGCTAATCTACTGGCTCCACCTAGGCTTGTCTTTGGGATGGAGGGTGCCCAGCATGTCTAGAAGGGAGCGGTTAAAACATTCTGGCTGAGCGTCCCCCTGTGGGTGATAAGGGGTGGTTCTTGACTATCCCACTCCCCCCCCACAGAGAGAGCATTTCTTTGATTAGCCAACTTTTAAAATCTCTGCCTTGGTCAGAGTGGATCCGTTGAGGGGCACCATAGTGGACGAAGAAATTTTCCACTAGTACCTTGGCCATGGTAGAGCCTTTTTGATCTTTAGTTGGAAAAGCTTGCGCATACCATGTGAAATGATCCGTAACCACTAACACATTGTCAATATTCTGCTGATCAGGTTCTAAACACAAAAAGTCTATGCAGATCAGTTCTATGGGGGTGCTGGTAGTAATATTGACAAGGGGGGGCAGCTCTCTGAGGCAGGGCTTTCCTTTGCAGGCAATGACTGCAGGTCTTTACATGGTGCTCAACATCAGCCCGCATCTTGGGCCAGTAGAATCGAGATCGTACCAAGCTGAGAGTTCTGTCAATACCAAGGTGCCCCATGTGATTGTGGAGGGACCTCAGTACCAAATCTTTAAAGGTGGTGGGCAGGACCAATTGCTGCCTGTCTACTTGACTGCCACAATCCACCATCTCTCTGTGCAACAACTGATTGAGTAGCTTCAACCTGGGGCCTTCTTTAAACAATAGAGCAGTTAGCAAGTCAGGGGAATGCAACTTGGACACACCTTTCCCTGCACACAGGGCATGAAGTGCATGCTGAAGCATAGGATCTCAGGATTGAGCACACTGAATGCTATCATTGTCAAATTGAGGTAGTGCACTAATATCTAGAGCAGAAAAGTGGCAATAGGCAGCCGGTATGCAGGTATCAGGAGGGCCCAAGCAATCTGCTAAACAGTCCACTGTGTCTGCAGACATCTGTTCATCTCTGTCAAATTTTTGGCACAAGGCTCGGATGTCAGGATCAGACAGCCTGACCCAATCAATCTTGGAAACTGTCCTTCATGACAAGTCATCAGCATCAATATGGTTCCGTCCTGGCCTGTATTCAACAGCATAAACATAGGTTGATAAGGCGGAAAGCCACCGGTGGCCAGTGGCGTCTAACTTAGCTGAAGTATGTACATAGGTTAACAGGTTATTGCTGGTCTTCACTAATATCTTTGCCCCATAGAGGTATTCATGAAACTGGTTGACGATGGCCCATTTTAGCGCAAGGAATTCCAGCTTGTGCACAGGGTAGTTTTGCTCCGATGGGGTCAAGCTCCTACTGGCGAAGGCCACTGGTCTCAAACCATCCTCATGGGCTTGATACAGCACAGTTCCTAGACCCTGCAGACTGGCATCCATATGCAGCACATAGGGCTTGGTGGGGTCAGCATAGGCGAGGATGGGGGCATGGGTGAGCTGGTATATGACTTTGTGAAAGGCTGCTTCACATTCGGGTGTCCAGCGGGGCCCAAAAATTTCACCTGTGTGGAAGTACACTTTCTCTGGTTCTTTGACAGCCTCTTTTTTATATTTATGGTTGGTAGGAGGGTAACCCTGGGTAAGATTCAAGAGTGGGCGAATCACCTTTTATGAACCTGCGGTAGTAGCCACAGAACCCCAGGAAACATTGTAGTTCTTTCAAATTATGGGGCTGGGACCAAGTAGTCAGTGATTCAACCTTACTGGTGTCAGTCTCTATCCCTTCTGCAGATACTATGTGCCCTACATACTTCACGGAGGTTTGAAAAAACTGGCACTTGTCAATGGCCAGCTTGAGGCCGAAATCTTCCAATCGGTCTAGGACTTTAAACAGTCTGGTCTCATGCTCCCCTAATGTGCGCCCAAACACAATGACATCATCTAAGTACAGTAGACATGCCAGCAAGTTCATATCTCCCACCGCATGTTCCATCAGTCGCTGAAAGGTGGCCGGGGTGCCTGAAATCCCCTGTGGCATTCTCAGGAATTCGTAGAACCCCAAAGGACAGATGAAGGCTGTTTTGTCACAGTCCTCCGGGGCCATCGGAATCTGGTAATATCCACTGCGAAGATCCAATACCGAAAACCATTTTTTCCCATTCAAACAGTCCAGGGCATCTTGTATATGGGGCATGGTGTATTGATCTGGGATGGTCCGCTGGTTCTGGGTTTGATAATCAACACACATCCTTACTGACCCATTCTTCTTATGCACAACTACAGTGGGAGAGGCATATGGGCTCCTTGATTCTTGTATCACACCAGCAGTGAGCATTTCCTGCCGGTGTCTCCTGACATCATCTATGTCTGCTGGGGTGAGACATCAGGCTCTCTCTCTCTCTAAATGTCCAGGCATCATGCAGGCATATGTGAATGCTCTGCACCCTGGACACACCCCATGTCCCATTCTTTTAATGAAAACACTTGGTCCCTCTGAGCAAATTTCTTGCTAATTCTAGCCTTCCATTCAGCTGGCAATGGGGAATCACCCAAGTCAAAAAAGTCCGGAGTCACTCTCTCCTTCTCGCCAGAGCACTTGTTGCTGGGCAATATGGCAGTGTCGGCAGAGCGTACTACAGCTAGGGTGTACCATCTGTTCACCCAAATCTCCCGATCTGACACATTCTGAATCTGGACCATCACTCATCATGCATAGGCGTGAGCACGAGTAGGCAAAATGCTGGGTTTGACCAATAATCCCTCTGGCAACTTTCCATCTCCTGGTGCATTCAACATTAATATTTTGTGTGGGAGGGCGCAGGTCTAAGTGGGCAATCAAATAGCATAATACATCACCAGTTCTTTTTATAGATCCAGTTTTATTTAATCCTTCTTCGATAGTCATTTACAGCAGGGCATATTCAGTACAACAGAATGATCTGTCAGCCTAAACTTCCATTTGGCACAGCAAATAATCACTTCTTGGCTCCTTAGAGCACTTTCATATAATGTCCTGGAGTGTACCTCCAGACCCACAATCAATCTAATCTACCTGAACCATATGTTTGGCTTTTATACCCTGAAGGGGTCAGGTGACTTCATAAACCCCTCCCTTATACTTTATTTTAAACAATATTTCTTTATATACATCATTTTCAATTTATAGAACATGTTTAAACACCATAAATCATTATAATATCTTAATTCTATATGCAGAAGTAAATTATACTCTTTTATTAAGGGTTTTAATGTGCTTTCTAACCCCAAAAAGCAACACCCCCTTTTATACAGCATAAAAGGATTGAATAGACCTCCGGCTGGCTCTTAAGAGCAAGCTGCATCCACAAGTAAAGGAACTCTAGGCTTTCAAAACGCCCAAAGACACCTCAAACCCCTCATTTCGTGACAAATTCAGGACAGCACTAAAACAGAGACATTCATCTTTAGAGGGTTTGCAAAATTATGATTAATGTTGTTCAAAAGAAAAATGTTGCATTTTTATAAAACTGGAAGGCTAAATGCCTTCACGACTATGCACACCGTCGAGCGGGTAATGAACCACCGGCGCTCGTCTTTACTCTGACAAGTCGAAGCTCAGCGGCATATAAACTGAACTCTAAACAGCTCCTTCCAACAGAGCACTACTAGGAGCAAGAGAGAGAACTAAAAGGTTCCCAACCTTCTTACAAAGCTTGCCAAACACAAGCAAGCCCAAGGAAACACTGCAAAATAAAATGAAATGGTTCTGGATATATTTAAACCAATTCTTCCCCAAAGGGCTTTTATTAATAGAAAAAAGGGGCTACCCTGCAGGAATTAGCCTGCAGAGTAAAAACATTCACTTTGCCAGGACTAAACAGGACAATTATACTTGTCCATATTAATCGGGTGGAGGTTTCTTGTATTCAGTTCATAATACAGATCTACTCGTTTATTTGACCAAAAACTGGGCAAAATCTAATCAGCGGATCTGCACAAACGTGTGCATAGACATTCCCCTAACAGAAACACACAATTCAATGTAACTTAGGAGCTGTATCAATTCATGTACACACAGCTTCCCTTATTAGAACAAAAGAGGGGATTAATCTACTAAAAACGCACAGAACATTTAGGAGCGGCAGCTGAAATTGACCAAAACAAAGATCAGCTGTCGATGCCCTGGTAACCTATTTTACATGAATATCTATTCTTTAAGCACAACAACTGGCTCTATTATAAATCCAAATTGACCGTATCATTTATTATAACTGGCAAAGCCCTCTTTCTTCATTTTATTTAGCACTTTGCCACCAGTAAATGAATAAAAACAAATATTCACTTGTCTTTTGTTTCAGTCAGGCTGGCGATTCTAAATGCCACCTGACCCGAAAACACTCCGCCTTTTATATATTACTGCAAACCAGAAAGTGAGTAAAATAGGAACACTAAAACTTGTTCCACTATAAACAAATCTAAACTATATTGGATTTTTATTCTCCCTCTCGGAACAATCAAAAGCTAAAGAATGTTTGACTAAAAGTTTAAACAAGGTTAAGGCTCGGCAGCTAGTTTCCTTTATTTTATTATTCAATGGATGCCCCTAGATAGTGGCTGCCTTTTAACTGAACGAACCAGAGCACTTAAATTCAGCAACCCAAAGTTAACACATCAGGCTGAACTATACAGCCTGACTGTGCAATGATTCGCACTATCGCAGCACCTTTAGGGCAGCAGTCAGCAGGACCTTCAGGTATCCAACATTTTTACATATATAATTCCAAGGCTCCCAACCCTTCACAGAGGCACCCTCTGGCAACTTTCCATCACCTGGTGAATCCAACATTAATATTTTGTTCTTTACTTTTCTCTTTAGGTGGACTTCCCCATGGATTGTGCACTGGGCTTGGGAGCCAATACCAAGGAGTCAGGTTCCTTTTTCCACACTATCCCCACTGGTTCATCTGGTCCACTTCATCAGGTCTCTATTGCCAGTCATAAGCTCTTTTTACTAAGGCTGGAATTCTTAGGGCCTGTCCAGTCAGCTGCCCTAGATTCTCATGGCAGAGTCATGCTAGTCTCCCAAACATGTGGGCGTTTGTTCCAGTTAACAGGGGAACCCCATCATACAGTCCGTTGGGGGGACACACTAGGGCCAGTGTCTCTACTTGCTTCTCTACACCAGTGACAGTTGCAGGAAAAGACAACCAGAGGCAGGCATATCCTAGATATGGATAAGACTTGTCACTCAGACCCCACACATGTAGGCCTTCCAGGGATTGTAAGGGCACATCAGATAAGCGTTTGTCATACCAGTCCTGAAACACAATGGTCATTTGCGACCCACTGTCAAGCATAGCCTGAGTAGGAATACCATTCACAGCCACATTAGTCTCCATTGAAGGGCCCACTATCTTGGACCAGTCTGGAGGGACAGTCGCAGGGGCCGGTACAGACAACGTAGCCACAAGGAAGTTGGAGTTGGGATTTCCTGAGCCTTCACTGCGGTCGTTTCCAGCACCCCTCGGCCATGGTTTCACTTTCCGGAGCTCCCCTTGAAGTCTGTATACAACCTTATTTAAGTCTTTTGGGGACCAGCATTCTTTCTTCATATGCCCCTCCTTCCCACAATTATGACAGAGTATGCTTTCTAGAGTCTGGCGTGGCTGAGGCATCACATTGGGGGCTGAGGCGGGGGTACCACCAACAGAAAATTGTGATTCAACCTCTGTCTGGTGTGTGGTGAGCATGGGGAGACACCTCAGTAATTCCCTCACTTCCATAGTCAATTCATCAGTCTTTGAGCTGCTGTCAACAGGGGATGCCTGGGAGTGCACCCCAACCCCCATAGAGGACACACTCTGAGAGGGGTTTGGACCCATTGTGTCTCTGGAATGGGCTTGTAGGGAAACGGTAGCCTTCATTTCTCAGACCTCTCACAGCATCTTGCCCCAAGGCAGAGCATCCTTGCTAGCCTCCCAATGTCCAACTGGCACTGTATTTCGCCCCTGAGCATCACTCACATGTGCATCCTCGGTCATCTGGGCAGCAGCAACAGCAGATACAGGAGGCCCCCCACATGGCTGCCTCCTCTCAATCCTCTGAATTTCCTTCATCAGTCCATCATAGGTAGGAGGCGAATCCAACTGAGCAGCAAGGCGTAGTTGGAGCAGCAATAATTCAGAGAATGGGGCTGACTTGAGAAGTTGGTCCAACCTATTCCAATCTAACTTAGCTGGGGCCATGCTACCTTTCTTTAGGCATTCCTGTAGCACTGCTTCAAGTCGAGGCACATACACGGATAAGGGCTCCCCTGGGTATTGTTGAGTGTTTTTTTACCCTACCCCAGAAGTCCTCATCCGAATCAGGACTCCCATACACATTTTCCAATGCATTCAAAAAATCTTGAGCAGTTGCTTCTGGATCACTAGCCTGTATAGCGTGGATAGTAACTTGGTCGGGGCCTCTGAGGCTTTCAACCACCCTTCTCCTCTTCTCTGGTTCGGGGCATTGCCATTCTCGGATTTGAGGGGCAACATAGTCTATCCAAGTCTCCCAATTGTCCTCCCCCTGGGGTGTGGGGAGGGTGGCTGAAAACATCCTCAGCCAGCGATATGAGTCGTGACTAATGGCGGGTACAGATATAGGGGCCAGCATTGGCATGGGCACAGAAGGCGGGGCATTAACAGGTGCTGGAGTGGGAGGGGGTGTTGGGGAAGGAACACCCCCAGGTGGCAGGAATAGTTTCTTAAAGTCCTCTACGGTTTTCCCTTCCTCCAGAAACAACTTAGCAAATTTCTTCTCAAAAGTCTCAGATAATAGTGGGAGCTCATCCTCCCCTGGGTCTTTACTGTCTTTTGTTATCACTCTCCAGGTAGCTGGAACCCCTTCTGGGGCAATAGTCTGTGGCACTTTAGAGCTGTACACGAGGTCACTACACTCTACCAGGGCTATGAAAGTTTGGGTGATCAAATCAGCCTGTCGACCCACCACCACAGGGTTTTTTAAACATTCAACTTTGAAGAGTGCTCCCACTACAGTGTCCTTACTGGTACCCAGGGGAATATCCGGTATAAGCAGAACATTTTGGGGGTCAATCTCCTGCCCAGTACACCACCCCACCAACTGGTGTACAGCCATTTCTACTGGGGTAGCCATTAATCTTTACCAATAATTCATAATTTTTGGCCACTAGAAGGCACAAAATCCCAGCGGTGAGCCTCCAAGATGTAACCCCTTGGTGGTACTATCCCAAGGGCTACTACCCCTGCTTGCACGGCTAGTAGCAGGTTAAGGGGCCTGAGTTCTGAAACGGGTGCCTCTACCCAAAGGTCAAGATTGGTAGTGGTCAAACTAACCTGGGCACAGCCCTCCGGGACACTGTAACTCCCCTCTTTCCCTTCTAGTGGCCTGAGCAATATACAATAATCACTTTCGCAGTACCCCTTGTACACCATACCAGTACCCACACTGTTTGCACTTACCATCGGGGCTGGTTCCTCTGGCTCGACCCTGGGGACCCCCTGTAAAACAAGGTTATGCACAGTAAATAACAACAGTACAGTACTCTTGGCACAAACTGGAACCACAGTCAGGTTAAATGCAGCCAAAAGGTCAGAACTGATTTATTCAGGGGACTTGAACAAGGAAGGAGCATAATCAGGTTGATTGGCTTAAAGGCTGTATTAATCAAACAGTTATGCATGCACTTTAAGTCCCCACACAGTCACATCCCTGGGTACCCAGGTAGGGAGACAATGGGCTAGCCAGGGACGTTGCAGCTGGTTGGGCCCTGTGATGGAAAGCAACATGCACAACACACATTATTTGTAATCCGGACCGAGAGGGCTCAGTTCATGAAAGAAAAAGCAACCAATCAGATGACAACACTTTAGATTTAGCCGTTGTTGCAGGGAGCTACACTGATGTTTACATAGAAACATAGAAACATAGACTTTGTCGGCAGATAAGGACCGCTTGGCCCATCTAGTCTGCCCATTTCCCTACCTACAGGATAGGCCGTAGATCCTAGTTAACCAACAGCCTATTTCTTCCTACCCCCCACAAGAATTGTCTTATGTCTGTCCCATGCATTCTTGAATTCTCCCACAGTTTTAGACCCCACAACCTCCTCAGGAAGGCTGTTCCATGCATCCACTACCCTCTCTGTGAAATAATACTTCCTCACATTGCCCCTGAACCGCCCTCCTTCTATCTTTAAATTGTGTCCCCTTGTTCTTGCAAGTCTCTTTTTCTGAAAGATGCTACCCTCTTGGACTTTGTTGATTCCACTGAGGTACTTAAAAGTTTCTATCATGTCCCCCTCTCCCTTCTTTCCTCAAGGGTGCACATATTAAGCTCCTTTAGTCTCTCCTCATACGGCTTCTCTTACAGACCCTGCACCATTTTAGTTGCCCTCTTCTGGACTACCTCTATCCTGTCTATGTCCTTGCGGAGATGGGGTCTCAGAGACTGGACACAGTACTCAGATGGGGTCTCACCAACTGTCTGTACAGAAGGATAACAACTTCCTGTTTTCTGCTGCTGATGCCTCTCCCTATACATCCCAGTATACCCCCAGCCCTCCCTACTGCCTTCTCACATTGCTTGCTAACCTTAAGGTCATCTGATATGATTACCCCAGGTCCCTTTCCTTTTTGTTGTTGTTACTACCTCCCACCCATTGTGTATTCTTCCCCTGGGTTCTTGTTTCCCAGGTGCATTATTTTGCACTTCTTTGCATTGAATCCTAGCTGCCATACTTCTGACCATTCCTCCAACCTTGCCAAGTCCCTTTTCATCTTTTCCACGCCTCCTTGTGTATCAACCCTGTTGCAGATCTTTGTGTCATCTGCAAAAAGGCATACTTTTCCTTCCAGTCCCTCTGCAATGTCACTGATGAAGACATTAAAAAGGACTGGACCCAATACTGAACCCTGCGGTACCCCACTAGTAACCCCTCTTTCTTCAGAGTGGACTCCATTTACAATTACCTTCTGTGTCCTGTTGTGCAGCCAATGTTTTACCAGGCTACACTGGGACCACTCCCAGGCTGGTTAATTTGACTATTAATCTTTATGTGGGACTGTGTCAAATGCCTTGCTAAAGTCTAGGTAGGCCATGTCCACAGCCCCTCCTGGTCTACTACTTTGGTCACCCAGTCAAAGAAATCTATTAGATTCGTCTGACATGACCTTCCGCTGTGAATCCATGCTGCCTTGGGTCCTGTGCTCCACTGGCCTCTGGGTACTCAACTATTCTTTCCTTCAGAAGTGACTCCATCACTTTCCCTACCACAGAGGTCAGACTGACAGGTCTGTAGTTTCCTGCCTCTGTCTTGGTCCCACTTTGTGAAGGGAATCATCCGCCTTCCTCCAGTCCTCGGTACCACACCATCCTCCCATGATTTATTAAAAGAGTAGCCAGTGGTTTCACTAGTTCCTCCCTTAATTCTTTTAGAATTCTGGGGTGAATTCCATCAGGACCCATTGCTTTGTCCACCTTCAGTTTTAGGAGTTCTTGCAGAACCCTTTCTTCTGTGAAAGGACTGGGATTGACCCCCTATCAAGGTGCTTCTGTTAACTGGATTAGGCACTTCCCCTCCTCTTTTGTGAATACTGAGCAGAAATATTCGTTCAGTATCCTGCTTTCACTGTCCCTCTGCCCAGCCACCGTTCATTCTATTCAGCCTCACTATCCCTCCTTTGTCTTTCCGCTCACTGATGTACCTATAAAGGTTTTATCCCCTTCTTAACTGAGTTGGCTATCTTTTCCTCAGTTTGGGCCTTTGCTATTCTGACTTCCCTCCTGCTTCCTTCTGCCTTAACTGGTACAGCTCTCTGTCCTGCTCCTTCTGTGTTTCCTTATACTTCGGAATGCTATCTTTTTCTTCCTGACTTTCACAGCCCCCTCTTTTGAGAACCATAGTAGCTTTTTCTTTCGTTTTGATTTGTTTATTTGCTTCACACAAAGGCTTGTTGCCTCTGTGAAGGCAGTTTTGATAATTCCCCATTGTTGCTCCACACCTCCTTCTAGCCTGTTTGCTAGTGCTTTTCTGAGGCACTCTCCCATCTTGCCAAAGTCAGCTCTCCTAATGTCCAGTACCCTCACTTTTGTATGGCTTGACTCTGTAGCTGAGTTTAACGTGAACCACACTGTTTGATGGTCCACTTGTCCCCAGATGGCAACCCACTTCTAGATCTGAGATCCTCTCCTTGCTCCCGTTTCGAGTGCAGGGTCAGATTGCTCCCTCATGATGGGTTCTGAAACTAGCTGTCTAATGCCTGCCACCTGTAGGGCATCAAGAATGGCCCTGCTCTTGGATGTGGCTGCAGCAAATGTGCTCCAGTTAACATCTGGCATATTCAGGTCTCCCATCAATAGTATCTCCCCTTTCTCTGCCATTCTAAGAATGCCTTCTATCATGATACCCAGTACTGGACACAGACAGGACAAAATTGAGACTGCAGGTTGTTGAGCTGCAGTGCCCGGAGAAGCGAGGCCCACACGGATCACCGAGCCATCAATCCTGTTCAAGTGTTGAGCAGGGGGCTGATCCCCAGGCATATCTCTCATCGATGATTTTCTCTGTGCAGCGGGTAGTCAGGCTGGGCCAGTGCAGCAAGGCCCAGGCCCAACGGAGATGATTTTGGATTCAGTCTGAGGGGCTGGATGCAGCTTCCAGCCAGCAGAAGACAATTCAAACCACAGTGGGGAACCAAATCACGACCCACTATAAGCACACAACACATTCACATATAAGGAAATTCCAAAGTACCAGGCAAAAGGCTCTCTGGTCGCAATTACAGAGTCGCTGCACAATCCGGGAGTTCAGAGGTGGCTGGAAGTCCAGACAGGCCAATCAAATTCAGAAAATGTTCGGTCTTCTTCAGGTAGGAGCTTGGTCACAATTCAGTGGCTTACTTCCCTCTCCAAGTTCGGATTCAGTCCGAAAAAGGCACAAGTTCCCTCTCAGGGAAAGCAGACAGGCATGCAGGCCAAAACTCAGGCCTTTCCACAGTTCTCCCATGCGAATCTATGCCAGGGCTGCTGCTTGAATCATTCAAGCTGTTATCTCTTCATTTCCCAACTCAGAACTGAAACTAGCTGCAAGCAGCTTGGGAATTTCACCAAGATCCAAAAAGGTTCGGTTGGCTGATCTGTCTGCCAGTCACAACAAGGGCTCCCCCTCCAGGTTATTTTAGGCACCAAAATGCAAAAACTACAATTCCTACAAGTTTTGACCCCATCAATCCCCTTTAGGCAGGCTCCATTTTAGAGTTCCAACAGTACTGATTGGCCCATTCTGACAGTTCTGGGCCAAGTTGGTGGAGATAAACAGAACAGTCCTTGCTGCAAAGAAGGCAGGTTAGACAAACTGCAATATTATTACTACTCTAACAAATGATCAGCAAACAAGCACATCTTCTAATAGAGCTCCCTTTTAGATTAATTAAGACTGCAATCCATGCAGCTCTTAAAGAGACAGTACACAGAGGCTATACAGGCACTCACTGGCAATACATTTAATGTGCTAAAACATAGAACACCAGCCTGGCAGTGAGCATTTAGGCAAGCTCCAGGAAGACTTTTCGGGAACCCCCATTTGTAGGGGGGTTACAAATACATTGGCACTACTGTAGCCCACTCCTTTCCCATACCCTGCTTTTCCCCAAGACAGTGGCTGGCTTTCCATTCACCTCTGCTGCTGGCTGCCATCTGATTCACACAAGTCAGGCACTTGAACTACAGAAATACCTGTATCAGTATTATACTTCATGAGTACACTATTGATATAGTTACTTCCATAACACAAGTGACTAACTTGCATAAATTAGATAGTGGCCAGCATCAGAGGTAACTGTGGGGAGGGGGGCACAGGCCACTGTCTTGGGACCTGGGGTAGGGGTAGGGGAGGGAGTGAACAACAGAGGATGGCATTGGGAATGGGTGGGCTTACCTGGTAAGACTACCAGGGGTAGACTTTGTAACATTAGGTAGACTGGATAAGGGAAGGGGCATGGGTACCACTGGCACAAAAGGAAATTAACTTAAATGAGATTGGGTGAAGAAGGGGGCCACTGGCACCAGAAATGTTCTTAGTGCCAAATGCCAGTAGAACTAAATGCACATTGTGCAATCTTGGGCAAATCACTTGATCTCTCATGGCACCAGTCTACCAAACTGGGCTAAAACAGGACACTGCCGGGAAATTGTGTATTGCAACTCAACTGGACTATTCTGACCTGGGTGAGCAAACTAAAGAACAAAATTATATGGGCTATGTGGGGCTGTGTCACACATACAAGCATAGATCATGCTGGCAGAAAAAGACCAATGGTCCATCCAGTCTGCCTGTGGTTCCCTATCAATCCCCGGGACCTAAATGTCATCCAGGGTACTAACCCTCACTCTTCTCCCCCTTAATCTTTTCCCTGCAACTATTGCCCCGAGCAGCCACTGTTGCCTTCGCTCTGTCCCAACCATGCTTGGAAAAATGTATGGTTTCGATTCTTACTACCTTGACTGCCAGACTGTTCCAAGGCTCCACCACCCTTTCTGTAAAATAATACTTCCTCATATCCCTTCTGAACCTTCCTCCTGTCAGTTTTCACTCATGCCCCCATGACCTTGAGATTGTAAATATGCTGAATAACTTCTCACAGTTCACCTTATTTATTTATTCCTTTCAGGAATTTGAAGGTCTTTACCCTATAACCCTTCTCCTGTCTGGTCTCAAGCAAGTACATGTTTAGTGTCTTAAGCTGTTCCTCATAGGATCTAGGGCTGTGTGAATTCCATTTTCCGAATATAAGCCTGAATATTCAGTGTTCAGCAGCCAAATATTCAGGTATTCATCATCATCATCATCATCATCATCAAATCTTTATTTATTCAGGCGAACATCATTGAGCAAGGCTCATTTACAAGGTGGACCTGATAAGGTCAAGGTTCAACAGTTGATACACAACAGATACATCATACAATTATATAAAACAGTTATACATACAGGGGAAAAAACGTTTATAAACACAGTGATGTACAGTAAATTCACATGATAAAAATCGGTTACAGGAAAGTTAAGCTAATATTTAGAGTATATACAGTACATACATATCCCAGTGGAGGGGCCATGGCAAACACACAGCATAATGTAATACTAGGATGGTGAAGGTATTACTGGGTGCCATAAGATGGGGTGTCTGCCTGGAAGGATTATGCCATATATGAAAATACAAAATCACACATGCCCCCACAATGCAAAGCATCATGGGCTGCATATGCAAATCACCACAGAATGTTATGCTGGTCCAACTTTAAGCAGAATTATGGTTCATTTTTGGGAGGGAGATTGTGAGATGACAAAGCTAGCTCTAACGGTAGCAACTGCATTTCTCTGTGAAGAAGACTGTACAATGCTGTTTAAAGGATGCAAATGGAATAATATTGGACAATTTTAGGGATTTTTGTAGGGTGTTCCATGCTATAGCTAGAGAATAGCTGATTGCTGCCCTCCCTAGGCTGGTGTTGAATTTGGGCAATTTGAGCAGGATGATGTTGTTGCTTCTTAGGGCATAGGAGCTAGGAGTGGTCTGGGTGAAGCAGTCCAGAATATAGTTTGGAAGTTTTTTGATAGCAGCTCTGTAAATCCATAGGGCTGCATTTCTGTTCCTTCTGAGGTGAAGGGAAACCCATCCAACTGCAGCATAAAGAGAGCAATGATGGGTATTAGATGGCAGATCTGTAATGAATCTTATTGCTCTATGATATAAGGTTTCAACTTGTGTAGGTAGGAGATGGGGCAGTTACTATAAAGGAAGTCTGCATAGTCAACAACTGATAGAAAATGGCCTGGACTAACCTCATCTTTGAATCTCTGTTTAGGAAGGGTTTTAATCTATAGAGCCAAGGCCGTTTTGCGTGCTTTTAGCAGTTCTTCTAAATGATGAGTGAAGTCGAGTCTGTTGTCAATCCACACACCTAGGTATTTTAAGTTTTCTACATACTCCAGATTTTCTCCAAGTATAGTGCATAGCTGGGGAGAATGATTGAAGAGGAGGTGCTGGTGGAGCTTGATTTGTGAACATCATTGCTTTAGTTTTCTTTGCATTTAACAGAAGCTTTTTCTCAAGTAGCTGATATTGTAACAAGGAGAATTCTGTTGTAGTGATTTCACGAGCAGCTGCAGGCAGGGTTGCTGACATACAAAACAGTGTCATCAGCAAAGAGGTGTACAGAGGAATTGGCGAGGGTTGAATCAATATTATTTATATAAATGGCAAAAAGGATAGGACCCAGGATAGAACCTTGGGGGACTCCTCTTAATAGTGGTTTTAATGGGGATAGGTCACCTTCAGCTTTTACCTGCTGTGACCTACCGGTGAGATAACATCTGAACCACTTAAGGGAGGGTGGATCTAGGCCAAGGGAGTGCAGGGATGATAGTAGAATCTCGTGGTCCACCATATCGAATGCTTTGCTCAGGTCCAGAAATACTGCACAGACATTATTCTTTTTATCTAATTCGGTTTGCCAGTCATTTGTGACCTTGGCTAGTGCAGTGATAGTGCTATGCTTGGCCCTGAATCCAGATTGAGCTGGATTTAAGAGGTTAACATTGCCAAGATACTCCCTTAACTGGTTACTCACTAATTTCTCCAGCATCTTGGATAGCACTGGTAGAATGGAAATGGGCCTGTAATTATTAAGTTCCATAGGGTCCCCTGATTTTAGAAAGGGAACCACTTGGGCTGTCTTCCACAGTATGGGAATAGAACCAGAGTTTAGAGATAGGTTAAAGAGATGTGTTAGGGGACTGCAAGTACATGGGACGCAATCTTTAGAAAGTAGGGGTCCAGAGAGTCTGCCCCTGCGCTTTTTTTGGTATCCAGCTGCCATAATAGGTCCTCTACTTGCTTCAACAGTATAGATTTGAAGCTGAAGGAAGAGTCAGCTCTCTGAACACCAGTGTAATGGGAGCTTAACTGTTCCCTCAGCAGGTTAGCTGGAGGTGTCAAAGGCAAGGCCAACCCGTTGTGAAGTGGTTATTGCAGGCGTCCAGAATTTCCATTTTGCCAGTGATAGGGCCATAACTGTTGTGTAATTGAGTTGGAAGGGAGGTGTTAGCGTCCTGCCCCACCATACCCTTGATGGTACCCCAAAACCAAGCAGGATTATGATAGGAGGAGTTGAGCTCGGCCAAGTAGAAGGCAGCCTTTGCATCCCTAACTTTCTTGGTGTATCTATTCCTGGCTTTCCTAAAGATCATCCAGTCATTTGCATTCTTGGTTTTTCTTGCCATTTTCCAGAGTTTGTCTCTTTCCAGCAGTGCCGCTTTGAGGTCAGCTGAAAACCAATGACAGGATTTGTTTTTTATTCGGATACTAGAGATTGGGGCATGGGTGTTAAGGGCATTTATTATAATGCTATTTAGCACCTGCTGAGCTTTTTCTACAGAATGTACAAGATAAAACTCTTGCCAGTGTGGAGAGTGAGCTAGATCATGCAAATATCCTTCAATATTGATGTTTTTCTTGGATCTCCTCATTAAGAAATTTGCAGGGGTTGTTATTTTGCTGGTGGATCTTACCCCTGCGATGGGGCAGTGATCACTTATATCGCAGAAAAGCACTCCAGCGTGTGTGAATAGATGTGGTTTATTCACTAGCATGTTATCAAGTAGTGTGCTGTTATTACTATTCCTTGCATTAATTCTTGTTGGCTCATTAATTAGTTGTGTGAACCCATATGTATCACAGAATGATACCAGAGGTGCAGCTGCCTGGGTAAGCCAGTTGAAATTCAGGTCACCTAGAATAATGACTTCTTCAATGCTGGGCTTGAGCAGATTCCCCAGGTGGGATAAGAGCTTGTGTTCAGCAGAGGGGGATCTGTAGCATCCAACTAGCTGAAAAGCTGCTGTATTGGGGAGAGAGACTTTTAGGGATATGCATTCAAATTCCTTGGGCATAGAGGTTGCAGCAATACAGGATACAGGTATACCGGATTTTGCATATATGGCTACTCCCCTTGTTTGGTGATCCTCTCTGAATAGCTAATAGTTGGGTAGGTTAACATCCCTGTCTGCTGTGGTGGGTTTGAGCCATGTCTCAGATACCACGAGAAAGTCTGGCAAGGTATGGGCAACCCAGGCTTGTATCAGTGTAAGTTTTTTCAACAGACTACATACATTAATATGCAGGAAACTGAGGCCTTTAATTGAGGTTAGGTCTGATGGAGAGGTGATACATTCAGGGGGTCCAGGGTTGATTTCCACGTTACCAATACAGAGCAATAGAAAGAGCAGGAGTTTCATGAGGGCTGCCAGTGATAGGGAGAGGGGGCTATCTTTGGTCCTCCTTCTCTTATTCTGTTGCCACTCTTTTGGGGTGCTCCATATGGGGATAAGGAATTGTGTCGAGACACCAAGTAGCAGTTTGGTGGTTAGGCTTAGGGGGGATCTGTATATCCAGTAGTGGAGCCTTGATTGAAATACATGTGTGGTGGTATGTGTCTCTTTTGGGGGTCACACCACTGTAATCGATGCAGCAATGGTAGGGCATATGTGAGGGTTTGAGCGTCAACCAAAGTGGATGGTTCAGAGAGACTGGGCGGATGGATCACCCTAGTTTGTGTGACAGGGACATCTTCTTTGTGGAACCCCATGGCTGACAGTGAAAGAAGTATCAGAAGTAAACTCCCCATTGTGAGAGAGATATTGTTAGTTGGCTATCGGGGAGTAGTGAAGTTGCTGATTGGTTGGATCAGCAAGCGGTGTGACAGTCTGTTGGTTTAGGGTAATGCTGAGGGCGGAAGAGATTTGAGGGAAGATGCCTATAAAGTAACACACACAGAGGGGAAGGCGGGTGGGCAAAAATTTTGCGGCTTTCCCGAGTCCTCCCTCGCTGTCCCTCCCGACCTCATGGTTCCCTGAGTCGGCTAAGGTGCCGCCGACCGCCCGCTGGTGGAGCGAAGCCCTGGCACTCAGCTGGGTGCTGTGGGGCAGGGATGGCTGGCTGGAGAGAGACAGAGGAAGGTGCAAGAATTAAATAGAGGCAGAAACAAGTGTTCCTGTTCATCACTGACTAAATCTGCAAAACAAAAGACTGTGGGGGTGCTGTGGCGCCTCAGCGTCTGGCCCACCTTACAAATGCAAAAAGGATTTGTAATCACAGTAAAGAGCAACAAATCAGCAGTTTCCCCTTGCAATTACATTAGCAGAAAACCTCACCTTTTAGGTATATTACACAGTTTAGGGAAGGAAAGTGGCGCCTCAGCGTCTGGCCCACTTCGGATACCAAGGATTTAGAATTACAGCAAAAATACAATCAAATCAACAGATTCCCTTTACAGATGCAGCAAAATAGAAGACAGCTCTTTTTTGGGGGGATTTTGCAAGAATACAGGGAAGAAAATCAAGTCCCAGACAGATTTCGGTATGGCAGGCTCAGTCAGTGTAAGTCAATGGGGCAGGAGAGCCAATCGGCTGCTGTGCCTAGAGGAGTGCTCGCTTACCGATTGGCTGCGGCTTTCCCGAGTCCTCCCTCGCTGTCCCTCCTGGCCTCGTGGTTCCCTGAGTCGGCTAAGGTGCTGCTGACCGCCCGCTGGCGGAGTGAAGCCCCGGCGCTCAGCTGGGTGCTGTGGGGCAGGGATGGCTGGCTGGAGAGAGACAGAGGAAGGTGCAAGAATTAAATAGAGGCAGAAACAAGTGTTCCTGTTCGTCACTGACTAAATGTGCACAACAAAAGACTGTGGGGGGGGTGCTGTGGCGCCTCAGCGTCTGGCCCACCTTACAAATGCAAAAAGGATTTGTAATCACAGTAAAGAGCAATAAATCAGCAATTTCCCCTTGCAATTACATTAGCAGAAAACAGCACCTTTTAGGTATATTACACAGTTTAGGGAAGGAAAGTGGCGCCTCAGCGTCTGGTCCACTTTGGATACCAAGGATTTAGAATTACAGCAAAAATACAATCAAATCAACAGATTCCCTTTACAGATGCAGCAAAATAGAAGAAAGCTCTTTTTGGGGGGGATTTTGCATGAATACAGGGAAGAAAATCAAGTCCCAGACAGATTTCGGTATGGCAGGTTCAGTCAGTGTAAGTCAATGGGGCAGGAGAGCCAATCGGCTGCTGTGCCTAGAAGAGCGCTTGCTTACTGATTGGCTGCGGCTTTCCCGAGTCCTCCCTCGCTGTCCCTCCCGGCCTCGTGGTTCCCTGAGTCGGCTAAGGTGCCGGCGACCACCCGCTGGTGGAGCGAAGCCCCGGCGCTCAGCTGGGTGCTGTGGGGCAGGGATGGCTGGCAATTGGCAGTGGCTTTCCCGAGTCCTCCCTCGCTGTCCCTCCCGGCCTCATGGTTCCCTGTGTTGGCTAAGGTGCCACCGACCGCCCGCTGGCAGAGCGAAGCCCTGGCACTCAGCTGGGTGCTGTGGGGCAGGGATGGCTGGTGATTGGCTGCGGCTTTCCCGAGTCCTCCCTCGCTGTCCCTCCCGGCCTCGTGGTTCCCTGAGTCGGCTAAGGTGCCACCGACCGCCCGCTGGCAGAGCGAAGCCCCGGCACTCAGCTGGGTGCTGTGGGGCAGGGATGGCTGGCGATTGGCTGTGGCTTTCCCGAGTCCTCCCTCGCTGTCCCTCCCAGCCTCGTGGTTCCCTGAGTCGGCTAAGGTGCCGCCGACCGCCCACTGGCGTTTATTTGGCCCTTTAAAAAAATGAAAAAAGAAGTCCTCTCTCCCCTCCCCCAGCTCAAAACCAGGTAAAATCATGTAACCCCCATCCCCCCATCCTCTATTAAAAGCACAGTACCCTCCTCCTCTTCCTCCAGCACCCACACATTGTTGTTTTTTTAAAAGCATATAGCAAGTGCATGAGCGCTTTCATTCATGAGAAGGCATCCTGCCATGGAAGAGGGATTGCTGAGCTGGTCACCTTCTCAATTTAGATTTAAGAATTGTATGGTGCCAGGTGGGAGATGAGGATTGTGTGCTATGCAGGGGGTGGGGGAACTTAAATTATATTTTTTTAAGCACAAAGAGTGCTTTACATTCTGGCTGGCCATGGTGGCAGGCAGATTGAGCCAGTTGCCCAACGTGGGATCTACTTCAAGGAGGCAGTATAGTGCCATGGTTTAAGGCTCTGAGCTGCAAATCAGGAGACTTGGGTTTGAATCCCTGAGCAAGTCACTTAACTTCACTGTGCTCCCAGGTCGCACTTGTAAACAAGCTTTCAGCTTAGTGTGTCACTCCTGGTTAAACAATTGGGGAAAAAAAAGGCTGAAAATAGGCAGAATTGTCTAGTTCTATTTTCGTAGTCAAAAAAACTAAATTAATAAAATAAATGCTTTAAAAAAACTTGTGGGTACTGGGGGGAGGAGGGTAGTGTTGTACTTTTAATAGAGGGTAGGGGAATGGGGGTTGCATGATTTTTCCTGATTTGGAGCTGAAGGGGCTGTTTCTTTTTCCTTTTTTCTTTTTGCAGATGAATGAATAATTTCCCAAATATGAATAGTCCCCTATTGAAGAAGTGCTGCCGAATATTTAGGAGCCCTACTATTTGTGGTATATGGGAAAATATTTGGCCCCTGCACAGCTCTAGTAGGATCGGCTCTGCTGGCCCTCTGTCATCCTGGGCATCCTTCATTGCACAGCCTCTGTTGTGTTCTTATGCTTCCTGAGGTGAGGACTCCAGAACTGGGCACAGTAATCCAGGTGTGATCTCACCCTTGACCTATACAGAGGCAATATTACCTCTCTACTTCTACTGTCAATGCACCTCTCAATTCATTCTAACATCCTATTTGCCTTACTTAAAGCCTTTTTGCATTGGCTTTATTGTTTGAGAGGACTTACAGGCAGACTGGATGGGCCTAGCGGTCCTTATCTGCCAACAATTTCTATGTTACTATGCTACTAATGATGACTCCTAGGTGCCCTTCCTCAGTTGTAGTGCTCAGTTTAACTCCACCAATGCTGTATTCCATCTTAGGGTTCTTGCTCCCTAAGTGCATCACCTTTCACTTTTTGTCACTGAATTTAAACTGCCAGATTTTAGGCCATCTTTCCTGCTAATGCAGGTCATTTTGAACCTCCTTAATTACCTCATCACTGTCCACCCTCCCACAGAGCTTTGTGTCATCAGCAAAGAGACCCAGCCTGCCCTGGATTCCTTCTCCAGTGTCACTGATGAACATATTGATGAAGACAGTCCCAGAACAGATCCCTGTGGCACCGCATTTGTGACCTCTCTCTCTCTTCTGATCTGACCCCATTTACCATGACCTCTGCTAGCTCCCTCTCACCCAATTTCCTATTCATCCTATTATGTCCCTTGCCGATCCCAGATCCAGCAGCGTGGTCAGCCGCCATACAATCCAGAGAGCACCAGACTGTTTCTCACATTGTAGTATATGTCTATATGTATACCATATTTCATAATTTTCTAGCCACCCTCATTTATTAGCACCCTCAAATAATAGCTCCAGTCAAAAATAAAGATTGTAATTAAAGCCGCCCTCTTTTATTAGCCATACTTCAACTCCGACTCACTCACTCATTCACTCACTCATTCATGTGTACTCTCAAGTCTCTCACTACCCCCACAATACACACACACACACACACAGAGTATGAGTTAGAGGCAGCTTGTGACATAAATATAATTTTTTCTAGTTCAATTAAAAGTCAGGACAGATATAAAAACAGAAAGCAAAAAAAATAATAAAATCAATTCATTTCAGATGTAGCCATAGAATTTGGACTCGGCATACAAAACTTTTAATCTACTCCGTATACACTGTCCAGCTTGGCATCACTGGACCCACAGTCACTTTCCATTACAGACTGGTCAGACTTTGTTTCAGTACCTTCAACAAACTCCACTAGTCTACTACGCAGCTCCTCGCCATGATCTCTTGCTACTCCATCGGTTTTGAAACAGTTTAGTTTTTCAGGATCTGTTGTGGTAATGCTGCAAACATTGAAGGATTTCACCTCCACCTCCTTGGATACTGCAGCCCAGGACTGTTTCACCCACTCAGCGATTAGAGGATGTGAAGGTGCATGAGGGTTACCTGCCTTTGTTAGCTCCCTTTCCCCATTTGCCAACCACTCATCATACAGTTCTAGATATCTAGATTTAAAGGGAGTGTTCCACGATATGTTGGTGGGCTGGAGCAACTTGGTAGACCCCACTGGAATTGCAGCTGAAACAGTCCTTTGACTCACCTTGGCTGCACCAGGGCCCTCAGGGTAGTTTAGCACACACCTCTGAGGGGGCCAACCTGGGTTCCACAGCGGAAGCAAAAGTGGCACAGTGCCTCTACCTGGGGCAATGGCAGGGACTCCTGTGTATAAGGTCCCTACCCCCGGAAATAAGGGGTTGATTTGCCCTCCTTGGGCCAGGAGTTCTCCCTCAAAGGAACCGCCACCTGTGGTTTGAATCAGTCTGCTGGACCTGCCCTGCTCCTCCTAACAGAAGGGATTCTTTTGCCCTCGTTGAGACAGGAGTTCTCCCTTGAACAAACCCGCCACCTGCTGTTTGAATCCCTTTGCTGGACCTGTCCTGCTCCTCCTAACAGAAGGGGTTCTGTTGCTCTCCTTGGGTAACAAGTTCCCCCTTGAATGAACTGCTACCTGCAGTTCGAATCCCTCTGCTGGACCTGCCCTGCTCCTCCTAACAGAAGGTGTTCTGTTGTCTTCCTTGGGCCAGGAGTTCTCCTCGAACAAACCACCACCTGTGGTTCAAATCCCTCTGCTGCACCTGCCCTGCTCCTCCTAACAAAAGGGGTTCTGTTGCCCTCCTTGGGCCAGGAGTTTTCCCCTTGAACAAACTGCCACCTGCGGTTTGAATCCCTCTGCTGGACCTGCCCTGCTCCTTCTAACAGAAGGGGTTCTGTTGCCCTCCTTGGGCCAGGAGTTCTCCCTCGAACAAACCGCCAACTGCAGTTAGAATCCCTCTGCTGGACCTGCCCTGCTCCGATTAACAGAATGGGTTCTGTTGCCCTCCTTGAGCCAGAAGTTCTCCCTCGAACAAACCGCCATGTGTGGTTTGAATCACTATGCTGGACCTGCCCTGCTCCGCCTAACAGAAGGGGTTCTGTTGCCCTCCTTGGGCCAGGAGTTCTCCCTTGAATGAATGCCACCTGTGGTTCAAATCCCTCTCCTGGACCTGCCCTGCTGCTCCTAACAGAAAGGGTTCTGTTGCCCCCCTTGGGCCAGGAGTTCTCCCTCAAATGAACCACCACCTGCGGTTCAAATCCCTCTTCTGGACCTGCAGTGCTCCTCCTCACTGAAGGGGTTCTGTTGCCCTCCTCATGCCAGGCGTTCTCCCTCAAATGAGCCACCACCTGTGGTTCGAATCCCTTTGCTGGACCTGCCCTGCTCCTCCAAACATAAGGGGTACTGTTCCCTTCCTTGAGCCAGGAGTACTCCCTCAAACGAACCACCGACTGTGGTTCAAACTGTCTACTGAACCTGCCCTGCTCCTCCTAATAGAAGGGGTTCTGTTGCCCTCATTGGGTCAGGAGTTCTCCCTTGAAGGAACCACCACCTGTGGTTTGAATCCCTCTGCTGGACCTGCCCTGCTCATCCTAATAGAAGGGGTTCTGTTGCCCTCCTTGGGCCAGGAGTTCTCCCTCAAATGAACCATCACCTAATGTTCAAATTCTTCTGCTGGACCTGCCCTGCTCCTCCTAACAGAAGGGGTTCTGTTGCCCTCCTTGGGCCAGGAGTTCTCCCTCAAATGAACCATCACCTAATGTTCAAATTCTTCTGCTGGACCTGCCCTGCTCCTCCTAACAGAAGGGGTTCTGTTGCCCTCCTTGGGCCAGGAGTTCTCCCTCGAACAAACCACCAACTGCAGTTAGAATCCCTCTGCTGGACCTGCCCTGCTCCGATTAACAGAATGGGTTCTGTTGCCCTCCTTGGGCCAGGAGTTCTCCCTTGAATGAATGCCACCTGTGGTTCAAATCCCTCTCCTGGACCTGCCCTGCTGCTCCTAACAGAAAGGGTTCTGTTGCCCTCCTTGGGCCAGGAGTTCTCCCTCAAATGAACCACCACCTGCGGTTCAAATCCCTCTGCTGGACCTGCAGTGCTCCTCCTAACAGAAGGGGTTCTGTTGCCCTCCTCATGCCAGGCGTTCTCCCTCAAATGAGCCACCACCTGCGGTTCGAATCCCTTTGCTGGACCTGCCCTGCTCCTCCAAACACAAGGGGTTCTGTTGCCTTCCTTGAGCCAGAAGTACTCCCTCAAACGAACCACCACCTGCAGTTCAAACTCTCTTTTGGACCTGCCCTTCTCCTCCTAACAGAAGGGGTTCTGTTGCCCTCATTGGGTCAGGAGTTCTCCCTTGAAGGAACCGCCACCTGTGGTTTGAATCCCTCTGCTGGACCTGCCCTGCTGTCCTAATAGAAGGGGTTCTGTCGCCCTCCTTGGACCAGGAGTTCTCCCTCAAATGAACCGCCACCTGCAGTTCAAATCCCTCTGTGGGACCTGTGCTGCTCCTCCTAACTGAGGGGTTCTGTTGCCCTCCTTGGGCCAGGAGTTCTCCCTCGAATGAACCATCACCTTCTGTTCAAATTCTTCTGCTGGACCTGCCCTGCTCCTCCTAACAGAAGGGGGTTCTGTTACCCTCCTGGTGCTAGGAGTTCTCTCTTGAAGGAACCGCCACCTGCAGTTCAAGTCCCTCTGCTGGATCTGCCCTGCTCCTCCTAATAGAAAGGGGTTCTGTTGCCTTCATTGGGCCAGGAGTTCTCCCTTGAATGAACCACCACCAGCAGTTCGAATCCCTCTGCTGGACAAGTCCTGCTCCTCCTAACAGAAGGGGTTCTGTTGACCTCCTTGGATCCAGAGTTCTCCTTAGAACAAACGCCACCTGCAGTTTGAATCCCTCTGCTGGAACTGCCCTGCTCCTCCTAACAGAAGGGGTTCTGTTGCCCTCCTTGGACCAGGAGTTCTCCCTCGAACGGACGCCACCTGCGGTTCAAATCCCTCTGCTGGACCTGCCCTGCTCCTCCTAAGTGAAGGGGTTCTGTTGCCCTCTTTGTGCCAGGCATTCTCCCTCAAATGAGCCACCACCTGCAGTTTGAATCCCTCTGCTGGACCTTCCCTGCTCCTCCTAACACAAGGGGTTCTTTTGCCCTCCTTGAGCCAGGAGTACTCCCTCAAACGAACCACCACCTGCGATTCAAATCCCTCTGCTGGACCAGTCCTACTCCTCCTAACAGAACGGGTTTTGTTGCCCTCCTTGGGCCAGGAGTTCTCCCTTGAACAAACCGCCATAGAAATATAGAATTTGACGGCAGATAAGGACTGCTTGGCCCACCCATTCTGCCCATTTCCCTACCTAATGGATAAGCTGCAGATCCTAGCTAACCAACAGCCTACTTCTTCCTGCCCCCACCCGCTAGAATTGCCTTATGACTGTCCTATGTATTCTTGAATTCCACCACTGTTTTTGACTACACAATCTCCTCAGGAAGGCTGTTCCATGCATCTGCAACCCTCTCCATGAAAAAATACTTCCTCACATTTCCTCTGAGCCATCTCCCTCTCTATCTTCAAATTGTGCCCCCTTGTTCTTGCAAGCTTCTTTTTCTGAAAGATGCTACCCTCTTGAACTCTGTTGATTCCCTTGAGGTACTTGAAAGTTTCTATCATGTCCCTCCTCTCCTCGAGGCTATACATATTACCTCCTTAAGTGTCTCTTGATACGTCTTCTGGTGCAGACCCTGCACCATTTTAGTTGCCCTCCTCTGGACTGCCTCCATCCTGTCTATGTATTTGCGGAGATTGGGTCTCCAGAACTGCACACAGTACTCCAGATGGGGTCTCACCAGCTGTCTGTACAGAGGGATAACAACTTCCTGTTTTCTACTGGTGATGCTTCTCCCTATGCATCCCAGTAACCCCCCAGGCCACCTTATTGCCCTCTTACATTGCTTGCTCACATTTAGGTCATCTGATATGACTGCCCCCAGGTCCCTTTCCATTTTAGTTTTGTTGTTAGTATCTCACCCCCCATTGTGTATGCTTCCCCTGGATTTTCTTTTCGAGGTGCATTACTTTGCACTTCTTAGCATTGAATCTAAGCTGCCATACATTTGACCATTCCTCCAACCTTGCCAAGTCCCTTCTCATCCCTTCCACCTTGTGTATCAACTCTGTTGCAAATCTTTGTGTCGTCTGCAAAGAGACATACTTATCCCTCCAGTCCCTCTGCAATGTCGCTTATAAAGATATTAAAGAGGACCGGTCCCAGTACTGAACTCTGCGGTACCCCACTAGTAATCCCCCTTTTTTTCAGAGTGGACTCCGTTTACTATTACCCTCGGTGTCCTGTTCTCCAGCTAATTCTTTACCCAGGCCACCGTCTTGGGACCCACTCCCAGGCTGGCCAACTTGTATATTAATCTTTTGTGTGGGATTGTGTCAAATGCCTTGCTAAAGTCTAGGTAGGCCATATCCACAGCCCCTCCCTTTTCTACTACTTTGGTCACCCAGTCAATGAAATCTATTAGATTTGTATGACATGACCTTCTCACTGTGAATCCATGTTGCCTTGGGTCCTGTGCCCCCTCTGGCCTCTAGGTACTTAGCAATTCTTTCCTTCAGAAGTGATTCCATCATCTTCCCAATCACTGAGGTTAAACTAACAGGTCTGTAGTTTCCTGCTTCTGCCCTGCTCCCACTTTTGTGAAGTGGAATAACATCTGCCCTCCTCCAGTCCTCAGGTACCACCCCATCCTCCCATGATTTATTAAAGAGGGTAGTCAGTGGTGTCACTAGTTCTACCCTTAGTTCTTTTAGAATTCTGGGATGAATCCCATCAGGCCCCATTGCTTTGTCCACCTTCAGTTTTAAGAGTTCTTTCAGAACCCGTTCTTCTGTGAATGGGCTGGTATCAACCCCCGTATCCAGCATGTTTTTATTGTTTGGTTTAGGTACCTCCCCCTCTTCATTTGTGAATACTGAGAAAAAATATTTGTTTAGTATCTCTGCCGTTTCACAGTCACCCTCTGCCCATCCCCTTCCCCTTTATTAAGCCTCACTATCCCTCCTTTGGTCTTCCTTTGTTCCCTGATGTACCTATAAAAGGTTTTATCCCCCCTTCTTAACTGAGTTGGCTATCTTTTCCTTGGTTTGGGCCTTTGCTGTTCTGACTGCCTTTCCTGCTTCCTTTTGCTTTAACTGATACAATTCTCTGTCCTGCTCCTTCTGTGATTCCTTGTACTTCCTGAATGCTCTCTTTTTCTCCCTAACCTTCCCTGCCACCTCCTTTGAGGACCACAATGGTTTCTTACATTGTTTTGTTTTGTTTATTTGCTTCACACAAAGGCTTATTATCTCTGTGATGGCAGTTTTGATTATTCCTCATTGTTCTTCAACCCCTCCTTCCTGCCCATTTCCTAGTGCATTCCTTAGGCATTCACCCATTTTGGCAAAGTCAGCCCTCCTTAAGTCCAGTACCTTTGCCTTTATATGGCTTGACTGTACTGCTGTGTTTATCGTGAACCATACTGTTCAATGGTTACTAGTTCCAAGATGGCTACCCACTGCTAAATCTGTGATCCTCTCGCCATCTCCATTTGACAGTACCAGGTCTAAGATTGCTCCCTCTCGAGTGGGTTCCGATACTAGTTGTCTAAGACATGCCCCCTGTAGGGCATCTAGAATGACCCCACTCTTAGAAGTGGCTGCTGCAAATGCACTCCAGTTAACATCTGGCATATTCAGATCACCCATCAGCAATATCTCCCCTTTTTCTGCCATTCTAAGGATACTTTCTATCATTTCCTTGTCCATTTCCTCCCCTTAAGATGGGGGTCTCTATACAACCCCTGTGCAGATTGTGGTGCCATTGCCTGTCTCCAAATTGACCCACCATGCTTCCTCTCCTCCCTGTTTACCCTTTTGTTCTGTTGCTTTGATTCCTTCCCTTATGTAGAGAGCTACTCCTCTTCTTCTTTTACCCTCCCTGTCCCTCCTGTAGATAGTGTATCCTGGTATGTTTATGTCCCAGTCATGGTTCTGTCTGTACCATGTTTCTGTGACTGCACAATATCCAGATGTTCCTCCTCCATTAAGGCCACTAATTCAGGAAGCTTATTACCTAGACCACGGGCATTGGTACTCATTGCTCTCCATTTTTTAATGGCTTTATCTCTTATAGCACCATCCTTGTCCTCATTGACTTTGCTTTCTCCATTTACCCCTGTCCTGCTCCATACTGACCTTTCTACCTTTGTCTTTACCTCATTTAGTACCCTGTTTTGTAGGGGAAGGCTGGGAACTCCCTGCTGCTTATCAGTGCCCCCCCCTTGACTAGTTTAAATGCTTGCCAATGAAGCATTTAAACTGATCGCCCAGAAGGCTTGTTCCCTTCCTGAACAGATGCAGACCATCCTGCCAGTAAAGGCTGGTATCCCTCCAGGTGGAACCCCAGTCCCCAATGAAGCCAAACCCCTGTGCTCTGCACCATTTTTTCGACTATACATTGAATTGCAAGGTGCGAAGTACCCTTGCCACAGGCAGGCAACACCTCTAAGAAGGATACCGTGTGTGCTACTTGCCTTAGACCCCTCCCCAACTCTGCAAACTCCTCCTGCACCGCTCTAAACTCATGTTGAGCCAAGTCATGCATCCCTAGGTGGACAATGACGTCCAGCTCAGTGTTCCATGCAGCTGTTCTCGTGATCCTGAGGATGCGCTTCCTGTCCTTCCAAGTCATGGTGCCAGGTAGGCACCCTTACTTCAATTTTCCCTGCTGCCCCTAGTTCTATCCCCCTAATAATTGAGTCCCCCACCAGGAGCTGCTTCCTTTCCCCTGTGGTGTCCTCTGCCTCCTTCCTGTGGGGCTCCCTTGTGACAGTTGTCAGCAACCTCCTTAGTCTCCTCTGCGGGTGCATCAATAGGGGATCTATGCTCCATCAGAATGGTGTATGGATTGTGGAGTGGTACAGCTGACTGGGTGTGCCTCTGTTCCACCACCCTCACCCTCCCTGAGCCCACTGTGGTCCAACTGGTGCGTTTTCTTGGCAATGTCTGAGGTAGTGGTGGTGGCCCTGGTGCTCCCTGGGTGGGGGAGGTTCCCTTACTACTGTCCAGAGTGGCCTGAAGATGGGCAACCTCCTCCCTCTGGGCATAGAGTTGCCTGCAAATAGGGCAGCATCTCAGCCTCCAGAAAGACTCCCAGAAGACTGCTGCCCCACAGCCAGTACATTGCACTACTCCTCACATGTCTTTCTACCTTCCTGTTTATCGTGTGTAAGTTTTTTCTTCCCCAGTTATTGTTTTGTTATATATAAATATAAATATATATTATATATAACATATATACTTATATTGTCAGTGCAGTGTGCTGGAAAGGATATGACAGTGGTATGCACCTTGCCGTCTTGAGGAAATGATGTCAGAACCCGGTATAAAGGAAATGGTACCGGGGTGGGTGGGTGAGGGGAAAGGGGGTTTGGGTCCAAACTGTGCCCTCTCGAAACAATCAGCTAAAAGCTCTGACCCACCACTATGATGAGTGTTGACCTTCCTGTAAGCAAGATGACCTACACAACAATTTAACAGAGAAAATACCCTGCTCAACAGACAGAAAAAAAAACAGCTGAGTCAAATACAGGTAAACCTCTCGGGCCCCAATACAGCCTGGTGATTTGTGCTCTGAAAGCAATCAGCCCCAAAACAAGTCAGCTGTGCACAAGGAAAGACACAGTAAACAATTATTTAAAAATATTTTGATGCAAACTATCACAGAATACTAGTAGACAGTCCAGTTACCCGCAAGGGAAAATCAAATATGCAGTTATTTCAACCCTTCTGAAGTTAAGCAGTTTGATAAACCCCTTTCCAGATTTAAAAATTAAAATAATTAAACACAAAGTAATACCAATGTAAGAATGTAAAGTAAGGAACACCTCCCTCAGATTTAAGCAAGAGTGAGATTTATTGCAGATTTCTAGTCCAATATAGTATCTCCCATGCAGCTCTCAGTTGTTTCAAAGCACACCCTGTTACAACTTCAAATCCCTCTGCTGGACCTGCTCTGCTCCTCCAAACAGAAGGGATTCTGTTGCCCTCCTTGGGCCAGGAGTTCTCCCTCGAACGAATGCCACCTGTGGTTCAAATCCCTCTGTAGGACCTGCCCTGCTCCTCCTAACAGAAGGGGTTCTGTTGCCCTCCTTGGGCCAGGATTTCTTCCTTGAACTAACTGCCACCTGCGGTTTGAATCCTGCTGGACCTGCCCTGCTCCTCCTAACAGAAGGGGTTCTGTTGCCCTCTTTGGGACAGGAGTTCTCCCTCGAATGAACAGCCACCTGCGGTTTGAATCCCTCTACTGGACCTGTGCTGCTCCTCCTAACAGAAGGGGTTCTGTTGCCCTCCTTGGGCCAGGAGTTCTCCCTCGAACAAACCACCACCAGTGGTTCGAATCTCTCTGCTGGACCTGCCCTGCTCCTCCTAACAGAAGGGATTCTGTTGCCCTCCTTGGACCAGGAGTGCTCCCGGAATGAACCGTTACCTGCGTTTCGAATCCCTCTGGTTGACCTGCTCTGCTCCTCCAAACAGAATGGTTCTGTTGCCCTCCTTGGGCCAGGAGTTCTCCTTCAAACAAATTGCCACCTGTAGTTCAAATCCCTCTGCTGGACCTACCTTGCTCCTCCTATCAGAAGGGGCTCTGTTCTCTCCTTGGGTCAGGAGTTCTCCCTCGAACAAACCACCACTTGCCGTTTGAATCCCTCTGCTGGACCTGACCTACTCCTCCTAACAGAAGGGGGTTGTGTTGCCTCTGTGGGCCAAGAGTTCTCCTTCAAATGAACCACCACCTGCGGTTTGAATCTTTCCACTGAACCTGCCCTGCTCCACCTAAAAGAAGGGGTTCTGTTGCCCTCCTTGGGCCAGAAGTTCTACCTCGAACAAACCACCACCTGTGGTTCGAATCCCCCTGCGGGAATTGCCCTGCTCTTCCTAACAGAAGGGGTTCTGTTGCCCTCCTTGGGCCAGGAGTTCTACCTCGAACAAACGATACCTGCGGTTCAAATCCCTCGGCTGGACCTGCCCTGCTCTTCCTAACAGAAGATGTTCTGTTGCCCTCCTTGGGCCAGGAGTTCTCCCTTGAACAAACCAACACCTGCCCTTCGAATCCCTCTGCTGGACCTGCCCAGCTCCTCCTAACCGAAGGAGTTCTGTTGCCCACCTTGGGCCAGGAGTTCTACCTCGAACAAACTGCCACCTGTGGTTTGAATCCCTCTGCTGAACCTGTCCTTCTCCTCCTAACAGAAGGAGTTCTGTTGCACTCCTTGGGCAAGGAGTTCTCCCTTGAACATACTGCCACCTGCAGTTCGAGTCCCTCTGCTGGACCTGCCCTGCTCCTCGTAACAGAAGGGGTTCTGTTGCCCTCCTTGGGCCAGGAGTTCTCCCTTGAAGGAATCGCCACCTGCAGTTCGAATCCCTCTGCTAGACCTGCCCTGCTCCTCCTAACAGAAGGGGTTCTGTTGCCCTCCTTGGGCCAGGAGTACTCCCTCAAAGGAACCGCCACCTGAGGTTCGAATCCCTCTGCTGTACCTGCTTTGCTACTCCTAACAGAAGGGGTTCTGTTGCCCTCCTTGGGCCAGAAGTTCTCCCTCAAACAAACCACCACCTGTGGTTCGAATCCTTGTGCTGGACCTGCCCTGCTGCTCCTAACAGAAGGTATGGAGCTGCTCAGACTTTTGTCCCTTTTCGAATTGTTGGCGCCTAAAGCAGTGTTGCCAAATTAGTGGCGCAGGCTAATTTAAAACGCAGAGCTGTGCCCTGACTGGTTCCCAGCCCTCTGCTTGCTGCCTTCAAGATTGCAGGCTCAGACAGAGAAAAGCAGCTCCCAAGGCTAATTAAGCTACTTAACTGGGACTGCTGTGCTGTACTGTGGACAGAACTTGAATTATTTGGCCCTTGGCTGCTTTTCAGAACTTGAAAGTTGCATTGTTTTCTGATAGAACTGTATGCATTCATTGGGTTACGCTTTGTGTCTTACTATATTAATTTGCACCTAGCCACCTAAATGTTTAGTGAATTGTCAGTTTGCTTGTATTAAATCACTCTTACTTTTATTGTTTATTTTTATGGCTAAGTCCCTGTTCCGATTCGAACTTTCTTTCTTTCACTGCTTGATTTTTGGCTAATTCCCTGTTCTGATTCCAAGACCCAAACATTTTTTCCTTTTTGTTTAACTTTGGTTAATCCTGTTCTGTTTCCCAGCCCCTGCCATTTTCCTGTAGATTCCCCACTCCTGTAGCTCTCTGCCCCACCCTGCATTTAAGTCAAGCGACCAGCCCTGCACATTTAGCCTTTTGTGTTTCCCGTATCCCCTGTGTCCTTTTTTGCAAGATTTTGTGTGTTAAAACCCCTCCCCTGTAGAGCTACCTTTAGTTTGTTCTCTCTGCCTGTTGTTCATATAGATACCTTCCTAAACTACAGTTACCCCCTCCATCTGACCAGCCCCTCTCCGTGCTCCTTGCTTCCAAATTCTTCCTGTTCCTAGATCAATTGTTCACTAAGTTCTCTGCCTTTATTAACAATGCATCCCTCACTCTTCTGTCTCCCCTTATTTTGCTCATATCTCTCTCTCTCTTTACCACCTCCACTTGCTCACTGTTGATCTTTTCCTAATAACACTCCCACCCTTATCAGTTATTATCGCCAATCCCCTACCCACATCCATGCTATCACTCGTTCTGCCCGATTTGAAATATGGTCTCACTCTACCACTATTCTTCATGCAGCTTTGATAATGATGTCCACTTTCACTGTGGTTCTCCACCTTCTTCTTCCTCCTCACTCTTGCACTCCCTTCTCCTCAAAACTCCCAACCTCCTCACCAGCCCCTTCAACATCCCCTACACTCCACTTTATCATACTCACGCTCCTCTTGCTCTCCGCTGGGGATATCCACCCCAACCCCAGCCCTACTGCCCCTAGATCCTCTGGTGCTTCCTCCTCTACTACCTCCCCCTGCTCTCTTCTCTCAGCCCTCCCAAAGGGCTTAAAGATCCTACATCTAAATACCTGCAGCTTGTTGCAAAAAACAGGCCAGATTCAGACCGTGGTGTGCACTCTAACACCAGACATTCAAATCATCTCAGAAACTTGGCTTAAGAGCACTATCTCTGACCACTCAGCCTCCATTCCTGGCTACTCACTGCTAAAGCAAGATCGTCCTGGCAGGGGTGGTGGTGCGGCCATTTATGTCCTAGCCTTCATCCAATATGTCATCATCGACTCATCTTCCAATCCTGAGACTCATGATGCCCTAGCTATCCATGTGACCCTCCCATTTACTCTCCCAATCTTCCTAGCCAGCGTATAATGCAGCCCAAATGTCCATCCTTCGGTTGCGCTAGACCTCCTAACCTCCATCACTTCCCTTGCTTCCTCTGGGGAATTATTCATCCTAGGTGACTTCAATATAAACTGGTTGTCACCTAAAACTACCAAAACTAAAAATGAAATCGGAGCCCTAAACCTCTCCCAACTGATCTCTGAACCCACCCGCCCAAACCACAAGACACAGCAACACTACCTACTCGACTGGGCCCTTACCTCTCAACCCCACCGCGTCATCACCTCTGGCATCCTTCCCAATGCTCTCAGTGACCATAACCCAATATTCATAGTTAGGAAAGTCCACAGAACTAAATCACCACACAAAACTATACAACTACGCTCTTTCAAGTCTCTTGACCTTGAACCACTCCTGAGTAACCTTGCCACTTCTCACTGGTCCTCCCTTACCTCCCTCCCCTCGGTTGATAAGGCATTTGCCTACTTCAAATAAATCTTTCTTGTAAACTGTAACGCCTTTGCCCCACTCAGACAAACCAGAGTCAGAGGTAACCACTTACCTTGGATAACCACTGAACTTCTGGCCTACCTCAGGGCTAGAGATCGAGCCTAGAAGTGCCATAAAGTTACCCAGCAATTAGGGGTGGACCCAGGAGTAATATAGATGGGGGAGCTCAAGTCAGAGAAAAAATAAAAATAATAGGCTGGGGGTGTGGTGAGCCGCCTAGGCCCCCAGAGATTTTTTTAACATTTTTGTGCATTCTGATTCATTTTGGAGGGTATTTCTAATGCAATTTCTACTAATTTCCTCCCTCCCCATGCTTTGTTAGTTGCACCCTAGCACCATCCCCAGAGTCCCCGCAGTCCACATGACAGTATGTTGCCCAAAATACCCTCCCACCCAAAAAAAAAAAACTCAAAATACCAAAAGACTGCAGCTGGGCAGCAGCACATCCGAAACACATTAAAATGAGAAAAGTTGAAAGAGACTTGGTGATAAAGACACATTGCAGACAAATTAAATGACAATCCAAGTAACCAAGTTCACAAATGTTTCTCACTCAAGCACATTATGACATTACTATAAAGTCAACCCATCCCAGTTTGTCCTGCAGTACAGATCAACGTATCTCCCAACCTTATCTTTGTAAAAAAAATAAATACAATAACTGTAGAAATATGGGAACAAAGCCACTTTGCTATCTAGTTTCTGAAAATATCATTTCAAGTCTGCTTGCTATTTTTGCAAAACATGTTTTATTCTATAGAACAATGTATTCCAAAGAGAATACTTTTTAAATAAAATATTTGTTATTGTTTTAAAATGTCATTTACTGGGATATCCCCATGGTATGAGGCATCTCATTTTTTATGATAGGCCCAAGAAATCAGTAAGCAAACAGAAAAGCAGTTTTTAAACAAATATAAAATGCATTTTTTTATTAGCAACAGCACTTGCTTGGGTACATCACAACTTGCACCGCCCCACAATTTAACACATAGAACTAAATAAACTAAATATTTGATTCTATCACTTTTTTTTCCAGTTTTGTAACTGCCTGTGTCAATGAGCCAAACATGATCTTATGACTTCTGTTGCCAATGTTGCTCTCCAAGCATGCAGAAACTCCTGCACATGCCATAACATATAGCAGAACACCTTCAATGTCCCCATGTCTATTAATTCCCTCTGTGCACATTCTCACTGTACAACCACAACTGGAAAGACCATACAGATTAGACATACAGTACATGCTGAAGTTTTTACCTCAGTTCAAAGGTCTCATATACCAGTTTCTGCCTCTCCTGGTTCATGCTGTCGCTGAGACCAGACCTACCCCAGCATTAGCTTTGTACCATTCCTAGCATGCTACATGAGGGCACCACTCTCCAACTTCCTCTCCTGAAAATCTTCACCAAAATCAATTTGCCATATAGGACAAAACTAGCAGTGACCTTAAACAATTTTAATGTCATGAATTTAAGATCTCCATAGTAAAAATTAATAACACTAGTACTACATTTATTACACACCCAGTTTGATGGAACACTAATGTCCTGTCCCATCCCAGCAGCTGCCCCCCACCCACCATAGTTTGTGACTGTGAAAGTCTTTTGTTTTTAAAGCAAGAAGTACCTGATTAAATGAAGACTTAATCAATTTTCAGCAGGCTGATGTCTATGTGCCCCTAGTTGAGTACTGTCTCCGGTCACCTGGCCACCAAACTCTCTCTCTAGACAGTAAACACTGACCCCATGACTCCTAATGAGCAGAGCTCTCAGCTACAGCTTACTTCAGCTACCAGAAGATGACCCGAACCTCACGCCACCTCCTTGTGCTGATTCACCAAGGCCACACCGACCCCGCGTTACTGGACTGCTGCCGCCTGAAACCTCGGGCTTTGCTCTTCACTTGTGGGCTCCACTCTCTCTCTGTCTCCTCCTCAGTACTACACTCGCTCCTCTCTTGCTTCAACATTAATCTTCTGAGTTAATGAATTATAGCTCACTCTTGTTTCAGCAGCCCAGACATTTAAAGAAGGCGCCCCTTGCTAGCCACATCCACTACTGGACGCAACAGCAAATCAGGATCAGTGAATACCAGGTGACCTGGTTGAGATCTGTATTGTTAAGGTTCCTCTGCTTTGCAGCTTAGTACCCCCACTGCCCCATTGCATGAGCAAGGGCTGCACCAAGCCTGCAAAGTAGAGAATGAATGCTCAGGCTCACCAAGGCTAGACCAACTGCTGCCACAGTGTTGGGACCGGACCACATGGTGCAGGATGAACGTTAGCAAGAAATTCATGCTGGAGACCGGCTTTTTTGGGGAGGATCAACTATATAATGCGGGTGGTAGTGGTTGTTTACTGCACTACCAGGACACTGGAGGACTGGGCTGGCCTTAACCATTCTGGGCCCCTGTGCAGCCCCCTGCCAGGCCCCACCACTCCATTTCCTGTGGGCCCCCCACATCCAACATTTACACCTCACTAACCCTCCTGTCCTGAATTACTAAAGCAGTACCAGGTCTACTAGTTTAACCAGCATCATTTAATTAATGCCATTCATACCTCTCAACCTTTTGTCCCCCAAATGTGGAACATTGCCTCTCAAAATGTGGAACAAATGAGCACACCTCCTCCTTCTCTCTCATCCCTCTTTAAATATCTACAACCTTATCCCCCTTCCTGTCTAGTCCCACAGCTCCCTTGCAGGGTTCCCCACATCCTGAAGGGGTCTCTCTGGGACACTGCCTTATACCCTTCTCTCTTGTCCCCTAGTCCCCTTGCAGGGTTCCTTGCATCCTGAAGGGGTCTCCAGGGACACGACTCTTCCCCCTCTCCCACCTAACCCCTCCTTCTACTTCCCCCTTTTTGTTCACATAAGCACTTGTTTACTTATTAACCCGGCACGTATTATAGTCCACTCTTTCTACCTATTATGCGCAACACTGTTGTAACACTGTTTGTAATACCTGCCTTACAACTGTATGTTAATGTTGCTCTTGTAACTTGAATGTTTAATGTCTCATTCCTATTGTACCCCTTCCCCCCAGGTCACACCGGGAGACGAATGACCTGTCACTCAGTGTGCCTTCCTGGTGAAACATTTCAATAAATAAATAACTAAAAAATTATGCTGCCTCGGTAATACTTTTTCCCCACACAATAACAGTTTCCACACAATAGCCCCCCATATCCCCAACAGCACTCTTTCAGTAATACAGTGACATTGGATAAAATGCAAACAGTGATCTTATTTATTGGGGAAGGGGAACACAAAGAGGAGAATGTCAACCACAGCTAACTTTAATTAGTCAATAACTTTCCTCGTAGCAATCCCTCTCCCTACCGCTGGGTGCACCCAGATTGTCCCTGTATGGCAGGTACCTCACCGCTCAATGATGCAGGCCTGGGATCTTTTGTCGGGGCCCTGTTAAACATGAAACACTCTTCAGACTTGCAATTCTAGACTTGCAAACTTGTATGTCTCTAAATTGCTGTGCAGGGATTGCCCCAGAATCCAAACTGACTAGCTAACTAAAAGACTCTCCAGAGCTGCAGCTTGGGGTACTCACAGTTTGCAGTCCACACTGGGGGTTCACAGCCAGATGAATTGCACGGTACTGTGGAGATTCTGCTTTGGTGGTGTACCACTGGTGGGAAAACCAGAACAGGACAAACTTGAGAGGTGATGATCTTCGACTGCCTGGCCTTGCCAGCTTCACCTATAGGCCTTTATAGACAGACTTCACTCAGGCAGGCTTGTTCTGTCCTTTAACCCAGGGTGTCAACATCTTCAATTCGAGGAACCAGGATTGCCTATGTTCCTCAAACCCTTAGGATGCATGTGTAGCCACCCCCAGGACCTGTGCAGGGCAGCGGGGCTTCCACAGTCTCTTACCTCACAGCCCCTCTCTCAGGGGATACTTCCACAAGTAGTGCTTGGTCCCATCCCAGCAGCTTACCTCGACACTTACAGTCTCTCCCCTGGCTGAACGTTCACTTCCCTAACCAATTTCTGCACTGAGGGGATCAGGGGCTCATTTAAGGTCCACAGTCCAACTCTTTTTCCAGTTCAAACAGCTGTCCAACTACTTGGACTACTATAGAACACTTTTTTCTCTTTTTTTCTGCTTTAGTCACACAAAACAGCTGCTATTCCTCCTGCACTCAGCTTAGTGGTTTGAGGTAGCCAGGGTTCAAACAGCCAGGCAGAACTGATAAGCTAGGATAGTCTCTCCCATCACAGTCACCCTGCAGCTCCTCTTAACTACAACCTCCCTCTTGGTGCCAAAAAACAGTCTTATTTTCCCCCTAAGCAGCCTCCCTCTTATTGGCTGCAGCTCCCTAGGTGACCTCAGGGCTGCCTTTATAATTTTTTTCAGCAGCCCCGTTTTGTAGTTTTGCATGGGGGCTGCCATTTTATCTCCCTGAAGGGCTGATTAGCAATCCAGCCCAGCTTTGTCTTATTTAGCCCTCTACTGGGCTAAATCCATGCCCTTTCATGATCGGAGGCCCTCCAGTCACTCCCAGTGTCCACGCTCAGCTCCTTTGCCCATCTCTGAGCTGGGGATATAACCCCTTTCATAATGGCCGCGTGGCCGAGCTGAATTTGGAGTGCTGCTCCGTTAAAATTTTCAGCTGATGGTGCATAGTGTGTGGAACCACCATTTTAAAAATAAAATAATTATTTATTTACAATGAGTGGTCCCGAGCCCGACCTGCCCCAAAACCAGACCCGGGGCCACACACACACACACTGCAACCGAAGGCACAGACCACATCCCGCCGCTCAGTCCAACCCTACATGGGCTGAGACAGCAGGAAAGAATGTTTGCAGCCACAAGCCACACGGGGGCTAGCAAGGTGAAGCCTCTGACCACAGCCACAGGATCGAGCACCTTGGGGGAACATCGGAGCCCTGGGGGAGCTCCACAACAGGTAAGCCCACTTTGGGGGATTTACACACTCCTCTGGCTGAACCCTTGGCATCCCGCCAAGTCATTTAAATGTAACCAACATCTTAAAGCAGCATTGCAACGAAAATGGACTAAAATTTGACCCCACCTTTTTTACTTCCTAATAGATGCCAGATGTCTTCCAGTTTATTTTGGTGGTGAAATTTACAGTTGTCCTTATCATTTAAGAATTTTATAAAAGTTTTAAGGAAATTATTTCTCAAGAAAAAAAGACGGCCGCCTCATTTCTGCTTAGAAATAATATTGAGGACACGAGGAAATGCAAATGTACAGAATACAGCATAGGAAGCATCCAGAAAACCAAAATCAGAAGTTTTGCCAATATTTTTCATAACCACAACTGAAAATTAGCTTTTTGGAATAACTTCTTTCGTTGCTCTGCTGCTTTAATGTGCACTTTTCTAACTAGACACCGGATTCCTAGCTAGACCCAACAATAATCACATTTTAATCACATGTATCACCCCACAGATAGTGTCTGTTCAAACATCCAGTGTTAACTATGTGCAGGTAACTACAGGTATGCACATACACCTTCCCACCCCAACCATTGGGCAACACAATGGGGGATAAACCACAGGGACCAAAGACTTGTGAATAACATGGAGGGGAAGGTCAGAAGAGGCACCCAGGGTATCATACTTGAGTTCGACAATTGGCCTGGGCTGTCTTGCCGACTTCCTAGGCAAGGCTGTGTCTGGTATGGGAGTCTCCCCAGGAATAAAGGGCACCCCCGCCTGGCTAGGCTCTACAGTCAACCCTGGGGCCTGGTCAGGTAAAGCTACAGTACCTTGAATCTGCTCAGGGACTGGAACAAGGGTAAGGCAAGGGTTGGCTGGTGCATCAACCACAGTTTCGGTGGGCCCCAAATCATTTTCAGTGTCCATTTCAATGTCCAACTCAGGCTCAGGAGTAGAGATAACAGGTCTCTTCTCAGGAGCGAAAGGCATGGCATTTGGGTTCAATGAAAACAGGGAGTCTGGAGGGTTTGTACTGGTGGATGGAGGCGAATTTCTACAGTACCATTCCCATGGGTACTGAGTTAGCTCAGGATTTGGCTCACAAGGACAAAGTTCAAAATTCTCTGCCTCACTTTCTTCAGAACAGCTGCTGGCAGACCACTCCAGGAGGCTCAGTTGAACCAGTGTTCAGGTTCAATGTCGTCCTCTCGAGGGGCAGATCGACAGCGTTATCACTTCCGTGGGGCCTCTCAGAAAGTGCAGTCAGACCAGTATTCAGGTTCAATGTGTTCTTTTCAAGAGGCATCGATGGGCTCGGACTTTCTTGTCTTTTCTGAGTAGCTTGACTACGTGTTGTAGGCCTTCTTGCAACTGGAGGTTCAGGACCAGGGGCAGGGGCAGGCATGATTTCGCCAATGGGGAGTAAGTGGTTTCGATGAACAGTCTTTCCTAGGTCCTGGCCTTGCTCTTGTTTGATTCAGTACACTGATAATTCCAGCAGTGGCTCAACCACAATGTAACTTTCTGGGGCCCACTGATCTTGAAGCTTGTGTTTGCCTTGCAACCTCAAGTTCTGAAGCAGAACACGATCCCCTACTTGCAACTCTTGATTACGAATTTGATTTTCATACCTCTGCTTGCTACTCTGGTTATTTCAGGCTGCTGCTTCAGATGCTAGTTGGTATGCTTTTTAAGTTGCTCTCTCAACTGATGGGTGTACTCGAGGTAGGTTCTGTGGGATGTGCTGTCAGAGGACACACCAAAATAAAGATCAATAGGCAGCCAGGCTTCACGACCAAACATGAGGTAGAAAGGGGAGTGTTGGGTGGCATCATTCTTGATGCAATTGTATGAATGCACTGGATAGCTCACTTCTGGCTCCAGTTTGCTTTGTCAGCTAGGTCCAGGGTACCCAACATGTTTCGCAGAGTTCGACTGAAGCACTCTGGTTGAGGGTCTCCCTGGGGTGGTACAGTGTGGTGTAAGATTTCTTTATGCCATACGTGGCCAAGAACTCTTTCACCAGTCGACTTTCAAAATTTCAGCCTTGATCAGAATGGACTCTTTTTGGAATGCCATAGTGCTGTACAAACTGCTGCAAGACTTTGACCACAGTGCTAGCCTTTTGATCTTTGGTGGGAAATGCCTGGACGTACCTGGTATAGTAATCAGTGATAACCAGAATATTAGCTGTGTTTTTTCTGTTGGGCTTGAGGGACAAAAAATCCATGCAGACTAGGATGAGGGGCCCACTGGTACTAATGTTGACTAGAGGGGCAGCTCGCCTTGGCAATGTTTTCCTCTGTATGTACCGCAGGCAGCTTTGCAATGTTTTTCTACATCAGTTTTAATTCAGGGCTAGTAAAACCATGCTCTACACAGATCTCGGATGTGTTTATAACCCAGATGACCCATGTCGTCATGCAGGGACTTGAGGACTATATCACGGTACCCCTGTGGCAGTACCAGCTGGAGCTTGGAACGTCCACGCTTGTCCTTGTCATGTACTCTTCGAAGTAGCAGCCCATCCAGTAGAACTAGCTTTCCCCATTCTCTCAACAGGTGTTTGGTGTCAGGGTTATGGCTATGCACTTGGTCAGCTGAATGTCTCTTCTCAAGGGTGCAAATTAGGTCTTGGATGGCTAGGTCATCTCTCTGCGCTCACTGTAGTTCAGGCTTACGGGGTTGGGGCAGCGAAGACATGTCCAGCCCAGTGAAATTCAAATATGCAGGTGGGATAGATTTGGGAGAGGCCCCCAGCATATCTATTGCTCTGTTAGGGTTCACAACTGGATCGTCAGTGGGCAATGCAAACTTGGAACACAACACTTGAACAAGGACATTCTGTATTTGAACTGGGGGGTTAGAATTATCACCATGCAGGCATCTTGACAAAACATCAGCATCTACGTTAGTTCGCCCACCTCAATGTTCAAGGCTGAGATTGTACATGGAAAGGGCAGATAGCCATCTGTGCCCTGCAGCATCCAGTTTAGCTGTTGTGTTGACATAAGTCAGTGGGTTGTTGTCTGTTATGACTGTAAAAGGTACAGGTGTTCATGGAACTTGTCTGTCACAGCCCACTTTAGTGCTAAAAATTCCAGTTATTGGACCGGGTAGTTCCTCTCAGAAGGTGTCAGGCTGCGGCTCACAAAAATGCCACTGGCCTATGTCCTTCGGGATACTCCTGGTACCGCATGGCTCCCAAACCATTCAGATGGGCATTGGTGTGGAGGACATAGGGTTTGTTAGGGTCAGCAAATGCCAGAACTAGTGCCTCACTTAGTCTTTGGATTATCTTCCAGAAAGCAGCTTCACACTCAGGGGTCCACTGGTTCCCAAAGGGTTCACCAACTCGCAGATACTCCTTTGGTGTGTTTGTCCCTGATCCCGGGGCTCTCTTCTTCTTGTTTGTTGGGGGATAACCTTGCATCAAGTCATTAAGTGGGCATGCCACCATTGAGTAGCCCTTCACGAAATAATGGTAGTAGCCACACAACCCCAAAAAGGACTGCATGGCCATTAAGCCGGTGGGCCTAGGCCAGGTGGTGAAGGCCTCCACTTTAGCTGGATCAGTTTGAATGCCCTCTGCTGAGACGATGTGCCCCACATACTTTACAGCTGGCTAGCAGAACTGGCACTTGTTGATTGAAACCTTAAGGTCAAACTCTTCCAGCTGATCCAGGACTTTCATCAACCGGGTTTCATATTCTTCCAGGGTGCGATCGAATATGATCAAGTATGATCAAGAATGCTGTTATCTGGATATTCAAAGCGTTAACAGGCAAACTACCGACCTATATCACTGATTGCTTTACCCAAATTACAACTAGGCCATACACCTTAAGGATCAGTAAACTCATCATATTAAAGGTCCCCAATGCCTGCACCCGGTATGGGAGGGCTGCTTTCAGCTATTCCTTAGCAGTTGCATGGAACTCTCTCCAAAAATCCATGAAGCTAGATAGCCTACTACCTCTGGCATCCTTCAAAGATTGTTCTCCATTCTTTTCCAGAGCTCTGCAATTGCTTTTATAAAGCCTAATCCCTACCTATCTGACCCACCTTCCTTTTTCCATCCATTATATTAATTCAATTTCTTTCTTCCGAATCACCTATTATATTCTCATAAAACTAGTTAGACCATATAATTTATATTTTATGCCTGCTATACCCTTTGTCCCCTTTTTTCCTACAGGCTAAATGGTTCTACTGTTACTTGTATATATGTAAATTGTTGTATATAATCATTTCATGCCATTGTATTGCTATTTATTCTATTCTTGTCTATGTAATAATACTTGTATCCTCATTTGTATGACCACTCAGGTCCATCTTGTAAATGAGCTTTGCTCAATGATGTTCGCCTGAATAAATAAAGATTTTGATTGATTGATTGATTGATTTTGATTGATTGATTGATTGATTTATAAGTCATTGCGGTAGACGATAACTTTGAGCATGTTCATATCCCCTACAGCCTTCTCCATTGAGCACTGGGAGGTGGCCAGTGCTCTGGATATTCCTTGCGGCATGGGCTCGAACTGGTAGAACCTCAACAGGCAAATAAAAGAGGTCTTTTCTTTGTCCTCCTCCGCAACGGGAATTTGATAATAGCCGCTCCGGAGAGCCAACATGGAGAATCACTGGCTCCCAGAAAGGCTGGCCAGGGCATTTTCTACCCCGGGACACAGTGTACTGATCTGGAATGGTCTTCTTACTGAGTGTGCCATAGTCTATGCACATCCTCATGGCTCCATTCTTTTTCCGGGCCACTACAATGGGGGTGGCATAAGGGCTCCTGGACTTGGTAATGATGCTGGCATCCTATAACTCCTGCAGGTGTTGCTGGATGTCCTCAATGTCACTAGGGGCCATCCTCTGAGATCTCTCTTGGAAAGGGCGATTGTCCTTCAGACAGATCCGATGCTCTTCGCCTTCCACACACCCCATGTCCCACTCATGTAGCAAGAAGACCTTTCGGCTCTTGGCCAACTTTTGACTTAGGCACCACCAGTAACTGGCAGCTATAGGGAACTCACCAAACTTGAACAAATTTGGATCTATCTCTTCCTCTGTGGCTACCATCGGGTTCACTGCAATAGCACTGTCACACCTGTAGATACTCGCCAACACTTGACCCTTTCAGATGACTCTGGATTTCCTTGATTCATTTTGGATCCTTACCGTAACTTGCCTGGCCCAGGGTGTATCTAGAGGTGGCAGCACTCCTCTTTGCACCAGCAGCCCTTCTGGTAAACTGTCAGGTGGCAGGAGTGTCAATGATGAAGGCAGGTCCTTGGGGTGGCTGAGTAAACTGTGCAATTCCCACAACTCGACACTCTGAACTTGGAGGCAGGATCAACTCTTTTCCATCCACTTGGCACACTACACTGACACTCTCCTTCACCACATTGGTTCTCGCATTTCCCACAGTCAAAATAACTCTCTTTACCACAACTTTTACCAGAGGGTTCACTAACTCATCAGTCCCATCTCTTTCTGTACACATCTTCGCCAGCTGCCCGAACATATCAGCATTTGTTCCAATTAATATTGGTGCATCAGTCATCCCTTTAGGTTCCAGGCATATCAAGGCTAAAGTCTCAATGGTGGGGTGTTCTTTGGGTCCCTTCGAGATGAAAACTATTTGTACTAGGCAATAACCATCATAGGGATAGTCCGAACTACCTGTCTCCCACAGTGACAAACCAGACAGGGGCAGGAGGGGAAAATGCTGCAAATGTCTGTTATAGAAAGTCCAGTGTATGATGGTGACTTGCGACCCGCTATCCAGTAGAGTGAAACAGTGCACTCCCTTCAGCAAGATTTCCACATCAATCCGGGGGCCAATCAGGCCAGGGGGCACCCAGCTGGTGGGGGAACTTAGGAGTCGGTCCACTTGGTGGAGCAATGCAATGGCGGGGGCCCATGAAGCTCCATTACAGGTCCCCACTGGCGTTTCTCTGGTCCATCCGCCTTTGTTTTTCGGCCACTAGCTGGGGATTTTCTGCACTGATACAACCATGCCTTGTATTTGTCCACATTTGAAACAGAACCAGCCTTCTCAAGGCCTGAGGGGAATTTGTGGCCTAGGCCGGGGGAGCAGCATATTGAACAGACTGCCACCTAGGCTCGGACAAAACAACACTCTGCAACAGCCGAGACTTCAACGTTGGCTGCAAGGCCTTCACACGGTCTTTTATTTCTTGGAATTCGGCCCTAGTAGGGGTGGGAGGTGTTTCTCTCGTTCCCTTGAAGTCCTACACACAATCTCTTAGCTCTTTCAGCACATTTCCCAACTCCAAGGAGCAAGGCGGTTCTGCAGGGTTTGTGGCTTGGGGTCGCAGGGCAGCAATAGTAGCTGCAGGCATCTGCAGCGAGTCGACGACATCTCCCTGGCCTCTTCCTCTTTCATCTCATCCAGTAACTGCTTAAAGGATGGGTGGCTGGCCTTTCAGTTCTGCAATCTGAGAAAGATTAGAGTCAATCAGGAGTACACAGCCCACTAAGGATCTGGTCAAGCTTCATCTTGGCTACTTGCTCTGGGAACTCTCCATCAGCCTCTGCAATCTTGCTCACCATGGTCTCCATCCTGATAATGTACTGCAACAATTCTTCTCTATGCTGCTGCAAGGTGTCCCACAATTGAAACAGGATGACCTCCCCTCTTCTTGACAACCCCAAAAGTGCTTTTCAGGATTGCCACATGGTCATCGGCAGTACAGTTAGGCTGGCTGGCCCATAAAGACCAAATCACATGCAAAGCCATGCCTTTCATGCTTTCAACAACCCTCTTGCATTTTTTCTCATCCGAACACCTCCAGACTTGGACCATTTGGGTGGCCTGACTTATCCAGGATTCAAAGTCATCTTCCCCAGCTGGCATGGAGATTGCCCCCTGAGTAGGTGCATAGCCGCTTGTACTGCTCGGACGGTGCCACCACATAGGGGATCACCCCACTGGACAGCACTATAGGAGAGGGCCACCCTCCCAGAAACATAGCCTGAAGGTCTTCAATGGACTTCTCTTCACTAGCAAGCAGGAACTCCAGTTTAGCTTCAAAATTCTCTTTGTCACTGGGCAGGGGGTTCTCAGGGGGTGAATTAACAGGTTGTGGACTAGCCTGACTCCCTTTCTTCAGCACCACCCAGGTCTCTTGGAACTCTTCTAGCGTCACAGTAAGGGTACATCAACAGGACCTAAGTCCTTGTCAGTTTCTATTATTAAATCCCTAAACCCAGTGCTGGGGTTCTTTGTCACCCTTTACATTTTCATTCTCCCACACTCTGTCAGGGCCCCATCTAATACTTCCAAAATAAACTCTTTTGTCCACCCCCCAGTCACATTTCTTATCAGTAGCATTCTCTGGGGGTCAAGGCCCTCAAACACACACCAGTCCTCTACTTCCCTGAATGTAATTTTGTTTATCCCAACCAAGTGTGGGGGGGGGGTACCAACATTTCAAACTGCAATTTCGGGGGTAACCTCTAGGGTGCAGCATATCCCAGCTGTGCCTCCACTTGTAACAGCCCTTTGACTCACCTTGGCTGTACCGGGGCCCTCAGGGTAGTTTAGCACACACCTCTGAGGGGGCCAGCCTGGGTTATGCAGTGATAGCAAATGTGACACGGTACCACCACCTGGGGTAATGGCAGGGAACCCCTGTGGATAAAGAATAGGTTACCACCCCCCCAGGAAATAATACGCCGTCTCGGTAATACTTTTCCCCACACAATAACAGTTTCTGCACAATAGCCCGCACATCCCCAGCAGCACTCTTCAATTATACAGTGACAATGGATAAAATGCAAACAGTAACTTTATTTATTGGGGAAGGGGAACACAAAGAGGAGAAAGTCAACCACAGCTCACTTTAGCTAGTCAATAACTTCCCCCATAGCAGCCCCTCTCCCCACCCCTGGGTGCACCCATATTATCCCTGTACTGTGGGTACCTCACCACTCAATGATGCAGGCCTGGGGTCTTTCGTTGAGGCCGTGATAAACATGAAACACTCTTCAGACTTGTAATCCTAGACTTGCAAACTTGTATGTCTCTAAATTGTTGTGCAAGGATTGCCACAGAATCCTAACTGACTATCTAACTAAAAGACTCCCCAGAGCCACAGCTTGGGGTACTCACAGTTTGCAGTCCACACTGGGGGTTCACAGCCAGACGAGTTGCATGGAACCATGGAGGTTCTGCGTTGGTGGTGCACCACCGATGGGAAAACCAGATCTGGACAAACTCGAGGGGTGATGATCTTCACCTATGGGCCTTTATAGACAGACTTCAATCAATCAATTAATCAAAATCTTTATTTATCCAGGCGAACAACTTTGAGCAGAGCTCTTTTGCAAGATGGACCTGGTTAGGATAGACTGATACATATGTATTTATATGACCAGACAAAGTTTAACATATGGTATACAATTTACAAAGCAACATACAACAAACATTAATAGGCATACAGCTTACATTATTTACAGATATAACATATCTACAAAATGATGTAGCGGTGATAACAGCTTAAGTAACAGGTGGACAAAATTTGAGTTCAGAAGGTGAGAAGGCATGGGAAGTGACTATGTGGGCCTTGGGGTACAGGGGCAGACAGTAGGGGAAAGGACGCCAGCTAAACAGGACCAGTAAGTTTGATCCCAGAGATAGTGTTAGATAAAGGTGATAACAGTTTTGCAGATGAATTAAGAGGAGTGGATAAGTAGTACAAAAATGCAGAAGAAGGCAGTAGAGGGATGGTAATAATTGGATAATAGAGCAGGTTAGAAGACAGACTACATGTAGATACTATGGGAGTTGATTCCAATTAGAGGCGCTGATAGCACTTGCATGGTTCCTTCAGGAGACGTGAGTAGAAGGTCTTGAATGAAGAAATGCTGATAATTGAGCTCAATTTTAAAGTTTTAAAGACTTCACTCAGGCAGGCCTGTTCCGTCCTTTAACCCAGGGCATTGTTGTCTTCAGTCCAAGGAATCAGGATTGCCTATGTTCCTCAAACCCTTAGAATGCATGTCTAGCCACCCTCATGACCTGTGCAGGGCAGGGGGCTTCCACAGTCTCTCACCTCACAGCCCCTTTCTCAGGGGATGCTTCCACAAGCAGTGCTGGGTCCCATCCCAGCAGCTTACCTCGACACTTACAGTCTCTCCCCAAGCTGAATGTTCACTTCCCCAACCCATTTCCCTACCAGGTCATAATGTCGTATGCTTAATAGTGTACGGCAGCTCTGTCCATAACAGCGAATGGTGCAATACCGCATATGCTGCTGTACACGGTATTGCAACATTCACACAATCCCAGGCAGAGGATAAGACCTCTGCTGGGATTAGGTTCCACTGACGAACTGCTGTGGCTCACTGAGCCAGAGCAGCAGAAACCAGGCACTGCATCAGGAACCAGGTTTGATTCCTGGTCCTAGACATTTTATTTTTTCCCAAACTATGCGCTCCTGAGTAAACCCCGGAACTGAGAATCCTTAGTGGGGGTTGAGAGAGTTCAGCCCCCATAGCAGAATGCCCCCCCCTACAGAAAAAGGACTTATGCTGCATGGTAGAATTGCGGTGTATTGGCAGCGCATTTTTGCCATGCGGCATAATGTCTTGCGACATTATGACCCCGTGCCACCAATTTCTGCACTGAGGGGAGCAGGGGCTTATTTAAAGTCCGTAGCCCAACTCTTTTTCCAGTTCAAACAGCTGTCCAACTGCTTGGGCTGCTATAGAACACTTTTTTCTCTTTTTTTCTGCTTTAGTCAGGCAAAACAGCTGATACTCCTCCTGCACTCAACTTAGTGGTTTGAGGTAGCTAGAGTTCAAACAGCCAGGTCGACTTGATAAGCTAGGACAGTCTCTCCCCTCACAACCACCCTGCAGCTTCTCTCAACTACAACCTCCATCTTGGCACCAAAAAACAGTCTTATATTCCTGTTGAGCAGCCTCCCTCTGATTGGGTGCAGCTCCCCAAGTGACCTCAGGACTGGCTCTATATTTGTTTCCTTGCAGCCCCGTTTTGTAGTTTTACATGGGGGCTGCCATTTTATTTCCCTGTAGGGCTCTTTAGCAATCCGGCCCAACTTTGTCTTATTTAGCCCTCTAGTGGGCTAAATCCATGCCCTTTTATGACCAGAGGCCCTCTGGTCACTCCCAGTGTCCACCCTTGGTGATTCTGCCCATCTCTGAGCCAGGGATATAACCACCTTTCTTAATGGCCGCATGGCCCGAGCTGAATTAGGAGCGCTGCTCCTTTAAAATTTCCCCTGATGGTGGCCGCACATGCACATAGCACACAGAACCACCATTTTAAAAATAAAATATTTATTTACAATGAGCAGTCCCGAGCCCGACCTGCTCTAAAACCGGACCCGGGACCACACACCCCACACCTGAAGACGCAGACCACATCCCGCCACTCTGCCTGACCCTGCATGGGCTGAGACAGCAGGAAAGACTGTCTGCAGCTGCAAGCAGCATAGGGGTTCACAAGGTGTGACTCCCACCACAACCAGAGGAGCCAGTGCCACAGGGGAACATCTGAGCCCCGGGGGGGGCTTCACAACAGGTAAGCCCACTTTGGGGGGCTTACACAGCCATGATAGTATTTTTCTTTCTGCAAATGTTTTTTATTTCTGGGCAGATGTGTCAGCAGAAAGTGTCCCAAATGAGCAACCTTTTGCCAAAAGAAAATCCGCCCCATACTGATGCAACCAGATGTTGGTAATGTCCGTGTTCATCCATCCATTGGTAAGCATTGCCACAACTACCCCTGTAACCCCTGCAATGTCCCTTGGGATCCTCTTCCCCTTTAACACAAGCAGAGGGGGCAATTTTTTTTCCATCTGCTATGGTTGCTAAGCATACAGTGAACCTTTCCTTCTCGCGACCAGTGGTGAGCAGTGGGACAGATTTTGCACCAATCTGGTCGATGGTTCGATCACCGGACATGTCAGCCCACACAGCGGTTTCATCCTTATTGCCTATGCTGGACAGAAGTAAGTTGCACTGCTGACTTTGTTTGGCACAGAAGGAAATAGAGTCAGTCACCTTAGGGACATCGTCTTTAGGCAATTTTTGACTGACTGTGATCTTTTGCCTTATGGTGAACCCCCACCTGGTGAGAAAATGATCTACTCAGCCTCTGCTTGCCTGAAATTCCAGGTTTGTAATCAGTGCTGCTGCTTTCAGGGCAATCGTCTTTCTCGTCACACAAAGATGTCCTTCCCTCTGTTGTGCTATCCAAGTGGCAAGTTTTGACTCCTCAATGGGGAATGCTGTACGCCGGCCCACTCCGTCCAGACGCCAGCACTTTCTGTTGTTCCTGGTACACCCCTCCTCATGGAGCTTTTCTTCTAGTTTGCCAATACTCTTGCACCATTCCTGAACCTGTTTTTCATCCACACGGAAGGCCAGTGGCACAGGTCTGTTCCAGTCAGTTTCAACCCACTTTGCAATGTGGAGCTTAATTTCTAAGTCGTAGGACTTTTGTTTGGGCATACCAGCAGTACGTTTCTTCTGTGAGTTTCAGCCAGAATAGCAATCTGCTGTCTACCAAGAACAGCTGATTGCATTTACAGCCACACCCATTTAGATGCTGCCCCCAAACCCTTAGGTTGCCAGAAGATTTAGAACGCACAAGTTTTTAGGACAAGATATTACGTCGGTGGTAGCCTAAGGGCCGCGGGTTAAAAGTAAATTATCTAATTAAAGCAGCAGCCACAAAATGATGAAATATGGTAGCTGGGCCTCTCATGGTTATATATGGCCTTGGTATTGAACACAGGTCATTTGCATAGGAACTTTTGTATATAACAGTTTAATAAAATGCACTGACAGATTTGGGAGGCCATACTTGAGTTTGTTCCTTTACAGTCAGCATGTTTTCAATGGCCACATATCTCTATCTGGTTCAGCAGGGGTGTGTGGATTGTGCCTTGTTGCCTGCCCTGGGGTCAGGAATGTCCTACTTCATGCTCGATAATGCTTCAGTAATGTAAGTCTCAGTTCCAACCCCTCAGCCAGTTCTGGGGTTGGGATCACAGGACATGAATGGAGCCACGAAGACCTGGCAGGGAGCCAGGTTAGGCTCCCACCAGAACTCTAGGCCACTGCTGTGCTCACCTGGTCTCACCATTTGCTATTTTATATCCGAACTGGAAGTGGAGTAAACAGGATGGTGTGGAGGGCCATGTTGGCACAACCTACTACTCGAGAGCCCTGAGGAGGTGGTACTGGCCTGGGATAAGGGAACCATTGCCAACCACCATTGCTCTGGGGTTGATCTCCAAATACTGTGCAGTGTACCCACAGCTAAGGAAATTAGCTTGAGGACACAGCATTAGCAACAGCTCCAAACTGTATCTTTGTGCTAGGCTCTGACTGCAGGCATACTCATAATGGCTCTCAGGGAATTATGGATTCAAAATACCAGAGTAATAAATACATTTGTTCGACCTCCACTCTCTGTTCTCAGCCAGTGTTACTTTTTAAAACACCTGCCACTCCCTCCCACGGTGTGCTCTCCCACCCCCAGTTTCCATTCCCTTGCCAGTCTGATATCCCCACTGAGGGACGGTGAAAGTCTGTCCCCTCAGCGGTACAGTACAACCCCCCCCCCCATCGAACTCCATCCATCTTTGAGTCTTAAAAATCTGTTTCCCCTCACCAGTTTGATGTCGAATCCCCCCTTCCTCACAGGACTTTGTCCCTTTTTGAGTCTTAAAAGAAATGTTTCCTCTTGCAATCTGATGTCCTATCCCCCCTCCCTAATTCTGTCGATCACTGAGTCTTAAAAAACTACTTCAGGACCGAACTAGGGATGGAAAATCAGGATAGGAGATGGTTGGAAACCTCCCCTGAGGCTCTCCTGTCAAGTTGGTGACTGTTCAGCTCTACTCTCAATGAGAAACTGACTGCAGCTTCAACATTCCGTTGTGGCTTACACTGCTGTGGCCCTTCCCACTTGGCACCTCTGCCAAGATGACTGACAGGGGTGGGGAAGATCTAAAAGTTAATCATTTGCTGCTCAGAATGACTAAACAAAACAAAAACTATTATACTACTTTGGATTCTAGTACACTGCTAAATGCTTTACTCTGCTATACGCACAGTAGAAAATAGAAAACACTTTTAGTACTCACTCTAGTAACACGAGGTGGGGAGGCACTGGGTTTATCATTGCCACCAAGAAACCTTGCTCTCCTCAGCAAGGACCTCAGATGCAACAGACCTCCCCAGATGTGCCCTATGAGAGAGAGGCTAGCCTACCCCCTCTACCTATGGCCAGCTAGGCAGGATCCCATAGGAGTCATAGAAGCCATGGCTATAAAGAGAGCTACCAACTGAAGTTGGCTGTATGTGACTGATCATGGGATCCCTCACAGTTATTGTAGCAGAACTGGTTACCAAGTAGCATTTCTGGTTACCAGGCATGGCATCCCATTGGCCAAGGTGGCTCCATTCTAGGTTTTCGCTAGAACAGTGCCATTCTGCAGCCAACGGGAATTTACCCAGCTCCGCCACCGGGTATCTACTAGTGAAACCTCAAACTAGGCATTACTCAGAGTGAAACATTTCCCCTGGACATTAAATGTACCAGACCAAAACCCAGTGAAACTCAGACTATACAGTGCACTGTAAAAAACAATTTGTTAACTTTTAAATCCTGTACAAACTATGTCATAGCTGTGCATGTTAAAAACTGTAAAACATTGTAAAACCAGGCTCTCTAACATACACTGATTCTATCGTTGAAGCCTCAGGACCCCTTTATTGGCAGTTCCTGCATGAGAATATGCAAAAGCACACAAAATGCATACTGTTTGACTCTAAAATATTTGTAAAAAATGTTTTTAATAAAAGTTTTGTCATTTTTTTCTCTGTTTCTGTTTTAGTGTGTGTGTGTGTGTGTGTGTGTGTGCATGCATGCATGCATGCGTGTATATGTGTGTGTGTGTGTATGTGTGTAAAACAGTATAAAAAAACAACACAAACTTAGAGTGGCTGGGACTTCCCAGACAAAATCTCTCTGGAAAACTGGAGCCCTGGAAAAGGTGGTAAAAGTTCCAAAGTTCTTGGAAAGGGCCCACTGTCCACTGGAAGTGTCCAGACCAAGTGTCCAACCGGACCAGGGTGGAATGCTGTCCACAATATTCCTCTGCTATGTAACCATGTGTGTGTGTAGCTGGCATAACAATCAAGAAACAAGAAAAACTTGGCCTCCTCCTCTTCCTCCGGCTGGAACTGCTGAACTGCAGACATCACGGACTGAATTTCTGTCACAACCTCTGAAACTGAAACTTGAGCTAGGTCAGAAACATCCCTTTTACATCAGGGAGCTGAGTAGCAAGTCACCCTCCTCTTCAGCAGATGCCCTTGAGAAATTTTGCCCACCAACCATGACTTAGTCTTTTCTTGTCGTATGCTAAGATGGCAACTTTATACAACATGCTCCTTCTGGGGGACCCTAACTGGGATGTCCAGGAGTCTGTTCAGGAGTACCTGTCAGGGTACCGGTCATAGACAATAGCCCCATCAGGATGCCTTATTGCTAGAGTACGGATGGACAGGTGACCCTCAGTGTCCATGCAAATCACTGCATTCATTTGTATATACCATTGAAACAACAAAAATACTACAAAAAAATCCATTACAGAGACTTCAGATGGATTCGAGATTGTCGCTGTAATAGATTTCATGTACATTGATGCCAGTTTCACTGGTGTTTTGCCCCCCCACACCTGGGTCAACTAAGACTCGGAGTTGATTATACAGTATGCGCCAAATATAACGTACACGCTTGTAATGGACAGCAACTTGTAATGGACAAATTCCCATTGCTAAAAGCCATTAGCTATAGGGAGCTGTAATAAATTTATCTGATTAGGCAGACCAGTAACTCCACATTTAGTGGCCGCCAAGTTGTTAATTAACAGCTCCCTTGACACCTCAGATAGGTGCAAATGTGTATAATTGTGCTAGACAATTTCCCATCCAAGTTAAAGACTTGTTTAATCACCATTCTTGACACCTCAGACAAGTGTGAGTCTCACCCACCCACCCCCATTACCAGAGCAACCTCTACACCACTGCACAAAGACTTTAGAGTAAAACACTTACAGCCGGTCTCAGTCCACCCAAGATCCTCTACCCAGTGGAAACCGCCACTGGCGCTTTCAGGTAAGAGAGAGAGAGAGAGAGGGCAAGCTGCTTCTCTATCAGACACGCTGCTGCAACTTGCGGCATTTGTCTAACTCACACAACCAGTGATCCCAGTGTACAAAGGTAGTCCCACTCTACTCCATAAATCTAAGCTCCTAGTGTTCTCGGTGTACAGAAAGAGATGCACCTTGCGGCTGTACTCCTCTGCAACTTGCAGCTCTAAAACTCTCTCTGAGACCAGGCACAGGAGCCAGAACTGAAAATACTGTCTGCCTGCTCACACACCCAGTGTTCCCAGTGTACAGAGAGAGATGCAGCTTGCGGCTGTGCTCGTCTCTGTCTGCTTGCACTCTAGTCCCACTCCACTCCATAGATCTGAGCTCTGATGATGTACCAGACACCGCTTGTAATGGACGTATAGTACTATGTCAAACTAGCCTGTTACAAGCGGTGCATACTGTATTGAAATTGAGGGGTGCTGGGACAGTCCCCACAAAAGAAAACACCAGGAGTTACCAATGGGTGAAATTTCACCTGTCGGTGTTGGGAATTCCGTTGTGCCGCACTTCGACAACTTTGTTGTCGATGTGGCTTGGTGGAACCATCCAGTTGCATAGTTCTTCCAATTCTCCACGTCTCCACTCTGTCTATGCAGATTTGTCTTGCTTCGGCTAGGCTGCCTCTGTGCCAGAGTAATCATGATTGATTTACTCTTCCTAGATGTGTTCCATGAGCCACTGCTTTCTCTGGTTCTTTATTTCACATCAGACCTTCTTTTCCAGGTAGGGGTACTTCTCCCAGAACTTTGCCTCAGCCCTTCTCCTCATGATATATTCCTGTTTACTGGATTTAGAAGTAGTAAGATTTGTGAGTCCCAAGAATTCTGATACCATTCCACGGTGTACTGGGCAACCTCTTCCTCCCAACTCTAGGGTTCAGACTCCTCAGTTGGGCAAATCCATGTACAAATGGAGTACACAAAAGAGGGGCAGAATGTGAAGGAATCTTCCTCTTCCTGGGAATTAAACTCTTACCATTCTTCCTCAACAATCACGGAAGATGCCAACACTGGTCTATTATCCTCTGAGAGACTGGCCATGGCAAAAGTAGGGGTACTTCTGGGTCTTCAGCTTCCACCAGCACTCCCCAGGTCAACACAGGGGAGGGCACCTCAAAGGTTTGGCAGGGCTGCTGACTGTCAACGTCTCTGACTGGATCTAATTCCAGGGGGACCTGAGTGTGGCACAGTCTATTGTGTCTGATTGCTCTTCCTTCTTGAAACAGAAGCTTGGTAAGGGTGGCAAAGAGATGGCATCCCAACCGATCCCCAGTGCCTCTGCTTCTAGGTCACACTGGGTGCCAATCCATATTGACTGTTCTTGGCCTGGCTGTCCTTTCTATGACATGACTGGGCACATACTGCTGGTTGTAGACTCAGTGGTGGATTGCTGTACATTCTCTTGCAATTTTTGACTACTGCAAGTGGTGAACCTGTAGCTCTGTGGGTCCCCAGGGTGCTTTGGCTCAGTCTATGATGTTCATAGCACCCCCTGCAGTATCTGATGTTAAATTGATCTCTCCCTCTAGTGCACAAACATTGCACACAATAGCTGGGCAGCCAGATAGATCAGTGGGGTTTGCCATCCCATCCTTTCAGCAGACTTTCTCCAGTATTTCCAGGACCCCTCTTCCTTTTGGTAAATCCGGGTGATCACATGAGCTGGATAGCGGTTTCTTTACTACCCCTCTTGTTCCCATTCTTGGTTTCCTTAAAACCTATTAACAAAACACAGTGCTGGTGATAAAATGATGCTCTGCACTTGACTTGAATGTAAAACTTATTTTCTGTGTACTTGTATCTCTCAGACTCAAAACAGTACTCTGTCTGCGGCACGCCTTGATGTTTTTACATTATTCTGAATTTTGCCCTCTTAAAAAAGTCCCAAACATATTTCATTTTGCTTTAACTCTGTTTCCAAACACCAGTTAACTTTTACTCAGTTTTTGTTATGATTTACACTTGCAGACATGGAATCCACACGGACAGCATTCTGACTCCTCCTATGCTGCTGGTTTCTTTACTGTGTCACCACCAGTCCCATGCATGTTGGCTGATGTTGCTTGTGTTGGCTGCTCCCATTTCTTAGTCTGTTCACATGTCTAGTGCTTTAAATAATTTTGCACTGAACAACACAGTTTGCTCCTCTTGCTGGAGAGATTGGCTCCCCCTGCTTGCCTTTTGCTCTGGATCTGCATTTTTTTCTCTCTCACTGCTGTGAGAGCATTTCCCATAATGTTCACCTGTACCCTTATGCACCTTGCATCTTTGTTCCCTGCCCTATGGAACTGAGTTACTTTACTTTAGCAACACATTTCACATCCAGAGCACACTTGCAACTGCTTTACTTGCACTTTTTGGAACACTGGATCCCAGACATACACTAATGTTCACAACATAATATGATTTACACTTTTCTGACCTCCTTGTACATACAAACAGGTGATTTCTACGTTGTGTTTGATCCAGGTAATGGGTGGCCGGCCAGACTGCTCAACGCCATTCACTACCTCCCAGTGTCTCACTGCAAGTCAGCCTGAACCGTGTGGTCAGCACAATGACACTCACTGCTGCTCCTGAGTTGACCAGATCAGATGGCACACTGTGCTATGGGGAATGTCAGTCGCATCAATCAAACAGCTCTTCACACAGTTCAAAAACGTTTTCTTTGCTCAAAAACTGAGTTTACCACAGAGGTTCTCTTTTCAATATGTCTGCATGTAACCCCTAAGTGGCGCTATCCCAAGGGCTACTACCCTGGCTGCAGCTGGCTTGGAGTTAAGGGCCTGGGTAATGAAATGGGTGCCACTCCGGAGAGTCAGGGTTGTTAGTGGTCAAGCTAACCTGGGCACAGCCCTCCGGAACACTGTAACCCTCTCCTCTTTCCCTTCTAGTGGCCTGAACCATATACAATAATTACTTTCTCAATGACCCTTATTCACCAGGCAATTACCCACACTGTTTGCACTTACCACCAGGGCTGGTTCCTCTAGCTTGACCCTGGGGACCCCCTGTAAAACAAGGTTAAGCACAGCAAATAGCAACAGTACAATACTTTTGGCACAAACTGGAACCACAGTCAGGTTAAATGCAAACAAAGTTAAATCTGATTTATTCAGGGGACTTGAACAATTGAGGGGCATAATCAGGTTGATTTGCTTAAAAGCTATATTAATCAGAGAGTTATGCATGCAGTTCAGAGTTCCTACACAGTCACACACTCTGGGTACCCAGGTAGGAAAATGGTGGGCTAGCCAGGAACGTTGCAGCTGGTTAGGGCCCTGTGATGGAAGAAAGCAACATGCACAACACACACTATTTGTAATCCGGAGCCAGAGGGCTCAGTTCATGAAAGAAAAGGCAACAAGACAATCAGATGACAACACTTTTAGATTTAGCTGTTGTTGCAGGGAGCTACCCTGATGTTTACTCACGATACCCAATACTGGACACAGGCAGGATGAAATCAAGACTGCAGGCTGTTGAGCCGGAGTGCCTGGAGAAGCATGGCCCACACGAATCACCAAGGCATCGTTCCTGTTCAAGGCATTGAGCAGGGGGCTGATCTCCAGGCCGGTCTCTCGTCGATGACTTTCTCTGCCTAGTAGGTATTCTGGCTGGGCCAATGTAGCAGGGCCAAGGCAAACAGAAATGGATACGGATTCAGTCCATGGTGCTGGATACAGCCTCCAACAAGCAAAACACAGTTCAGACACACAGTGGGGAACCAAATCACGACCCACTATAAGCACACAGCACATTCACATGTAAGCAAATTCCACTGTACCAGGCAAATGGTTCTCCAGTTGCAGTTACAGTGTCTCTGCACAATCCAGGAGTTCAGAGGTAGCTGGAAGTCCTGAGAGGCCGATCGCATTCAGCAAATCTTCGGTCGTCTTCAGGTTAAAGCCTGGTCACAATTCAGTGGCTTAATTCACTCTCCAAATTAGGATTCAGTCCGAAAAAAGCACAAGTTCCCTCTCAGGGACAGCAGGCAGACAAGTGGGCCAAACTCAGGCCTTTCCACAGTTCTCCCACATGAATCCACTATGGATTGCTGCTTGGACTATCTCAAGCTGTTACTTCTTCACTTCCCAACTCAGATCTAACTCAAACTGCAAGCAGTGTGGGACTTTCCCCAATATCCAAAAGGTTTGGTTGGCTGATCTGCCTGTCAGTCACAACAAGGGCTCCCCTCCAGGTTATTTTAGGTGCCAAAAGCCCAAAACTACAATTCCTACAAGTTTTGCCCCCCCCAGCCCCTATAGGCAGGCTCCATTTTAGAGTCCCAAATGTACTGATTGGCCCATTCTGACAGTCCCGGGACAATATGATGGAAACACACAGAACTGTCCAAGCTGCAAAGAAGGCAGGTTAGAACAAACTGCAATATTATTACTACTCTAACAAATGATCAGCAAACAAGTACATCTTCTACCAGAGCTCCCTGTCAGATTAATTATGACTGCAATCCAGGCAGCTCTTAAGGAAACAGTTCACAGAGGCTATACAGGCACTCTCTGGCAATACATTTAAACTGCTAAAACACAGGACACCAGCCTGGCAGTGAGCATTTAGGCAAGCTCCAGGAAGACTTTTCTGGAACCCCCATTTGTAGGGGGGGTTACACCCTTCTCTGCCTGGAGAAAACTTGGCGTCCGTGTCCAGTCTATACCATCACAATATCAAAAATGCAATATAAACAAGACATGTATATCATTAGCTTGTTACATCACTATACCTTTCAATATACTTCACATTACTACATCCATATTGACAATACTTATGCATGTTTCATACAGGTAATGCTGATTCCACTATGATTAACACATTAGTAACATCACAATACTGCTTCAGGTAATAACTTCTTGCACATTAAACAATGTAAGAGGGGGCTCTTCCCTATCAGCTAACTTGGAGTTGGATGGGGCAGGGGCACCATGGTTAGAGGGAAAAACAAGTAACCTGGAACTGGCCATCAAGCTCAATTTGGGTAGTGAGCTCTAAGAAATATAAACACCTTTGTGAACCACATTGAGAGGCAAATCCACTGGACTCCAAGAAGAATCATAACTTAAGCATAATACTGGCTTGACAGCTTGGCCAGCCTTTCTGGAGGGAGCAGCCACAGTCTCTGTACTTTAAGCACTAACGTTGACACTTTCGTCAGTTATGAGGGGTGCCTCTGCACAGATGGGAATGTCCAAACTGGGAGCACTGTCAGCTCCTTGCTCTGTAGGCTCTGTCTCCACAACACTTGGCTCATATAGAGAAGGTTCTGGTACAATTAGGCGTTGTGGCACTGAAGGGGGGCTGTCACCACTCTCATATTGTTGTTCAAGTTCAGCTGTGTCACCAGACAGACTCAGACCATCAGCCTCTTCTTCAGCAAGTCACACATTTACATGAAACACAGGGAGTCTGCAGCCTCAGACACAATACTTTGCACTTCACTTTCAGGGAGCATTGGCTCCAAGGACAAAGGTGGGGGGTTAGGCAGTCCAGAAGGCCCAGCTTCATCACCACAATTTTGCATAGGATTTCCACAAAACAACTGACTCAGTTCATAGGAGGGATAATAGGCATTACCATAGTCACTTTCATCAGTGGTGGACTGACAGTCACCATCATTCTGGGCCTGCTGCAGGGGAAACCTTAACTCTGTAACTACTGGGGTAGGTTGACTCTGTCTCTTTTTTACAGCAGCACGAGTCACCGGCCAAGGGGAGGCAATGTCTGCTGGCTCAGCTTCAATAATAACTTGGCCGATAGGCAGCAAGTGGTTACAGTGCATGGTCTTGACAGCTTTGGAGTTATTCTCTGGGCGTACCTTGTACACTGGTAGATCATCCAACTTTCCAGCTACTATATGAGGACGATGGTACCACCTACCAGCAATTTTGTGCTTGCCATGTAATCCCAAATTGCATAACAACACACAGTCTCTGGGCCGTAGCTCTTGAGCCTTTACTTTCTTATCGTGCCTCTCTTTGTTGGTGAGATTTTTCTTGGCGGCCATTGTCTGGGCCAGTTGATATGCATGGCTCAACTGAGCTTTTAGTTTCTGTACATACTGCAGGTAGTTTTCGGCTCGGACCCCATCTGGAGAGACCCCAAAGCATACATCAACTGGCAGTTGGGCCTCCCTCCCTCCCTCCTGAACATAAGGAGGTAGGGGGAGAACCCAGTAGCATCATTTTTGGTGCAATTGTATGTGTGTACCAAGGTGCTAATCTGCTGGCTCCACTTATGCTTGTTTTTTTGGATGGAAGGTACCCAGCATGTCTAGAAGGGTGCGGTTAAAATGTTCTGGTTGAGGGTCCTCCTGCTGGTGATAAGGGGTGCTTCTTGACTTCTGCACCCTCCACAGAGAAAGCATTTCTTTGATTAGCCTACTTTCAAAGTCTCTGCCTTGGTGAGAGTGGATCTGCTGGGGGGCACCATAGTGAATGAAGAATTTTTCCACTAGCATCTTGGCCACGGTAGAGGCTTTTTGATCTTTAGTTGGAAAAGCTTGTGCATACCATGTGAAATGATCCGTAACCACTAACACATTGCCAATATTCCGTTGATCAAGTTCTAAACACAACAAATCTATGCAGACCAGTTCCATGGTGGTGTTGGTAGTGATATTGACAAGGGGGGCAGTCCTTTTAGGCAGGGCTTTTCTTTGGAGGCAATGACTGCAGGTCTTTACATGGTGCTCAACATCGGCCCCCATCTTGGACCAGTAGAATTGAGATCGTACCAGGTCGAAAGTCCTGTCAATACCAAGGTGCCCCATGTGATTGTGGAGGGACCTCAGTACCAAGTGTTTAAAGGCCGTGGGCAGGACCAATTGTTGCTTGTCTACTTGACCACTACAATCCACTGTCTCTCTGTATAACAACTGATTGAGCAACTTCAACCTGGGGCCTTCTTTAAACAATAGGGCAGTTCGCAAGTCAGGGGAACGCAACTTAGACACATCTTTCCCCACACGCAGGGCATCAGGTCAGGCTGAATCATAGGATCTTGGGATTGAGACCACTGAATACTGTCATTGTCAAGTTGAGGTAGTGCACTAATATCTAGAGCACAGAAATGGCACTAGGCAGCTGGTATGCGGGTATCAGGAGAGCCCAAGCAATCTACTAGACAGTCCACTGTGTCCGCAGACATCTGTTTACCTCTGTCAAACTTTTGGCACAATGCTCAGATGTCAGGTTCAGACAACCTGACCCAATCACTCTTGGACACTGGCCTTCATGGCAAGGTGTCAGCATCAATATGGTTCAGTCTTGGCCTGTATTCTACAGCATAATCATAGGTTGATAAAGCTGAGAGCCACCGGTGCCCAGTGGCGTCCAACTTAGTTGAAGTCTGTACATAGATTAACGGGTTATTGTCGGTCTTCACCAATATCTTTGCCCCATAGAGGTACTCATGAAACTGGTCAACAATGGCCCATTTTAGAGCAAGGAACTCCAGTTTGTGCACAGGATAGTGTCATCTGATGGGGTCAAGCTCTGGCTGGTAAAAGCCACTGGTCTCAAACCATCATCATGGTCTTGATACAGCACAGCTCCTAGGCCCTGCAGACTAGCATCCATATGCAGCACATAGGGCTTAGTAAGGTCAGCATAGGCGAGGATAGGGGCATGGGTGAGCTGGTGTATGACTTTGTGGAAGGCTGCTTCACATTCAGGTATCTTGCAGGGTCCAAAACATTCACCTGTGTGGAAGTACACTTTCTCTGGTTCTTTGACAGCTCCTTTCTTGTATTTATGGTTGGTAGGGGGGTAACCCTGGGTGAGATTCAGGAGCGTGTGAATCACCTTGGAATAGTCTTTTATGAACCTGTGGTAGTTGCCACAGAACCCCAGGAAATGTTATAGTTCTTTCAAGTTATGGGGCTGGGGCCAAGTAGACAGTGACTTGACCTTACTGGGATCGGTCTCTAACCCTTCTGAAGATACTATGTGCCCCACATACTTCACAGAGGTTTGAAAAAACTGGCACTTGTCAATGGACAGCTTGAGGCTAAAGTCTTCCATTCGGTCTAGGACTTTAAACAGTCGGGTCTCATGCTCCTCTAATGTGCGTCTGAACACAATGACATCATCTAGGTACACTTGACATTCCAGCAAGTTCATATCTCCCACCGCACGTTCCATCAGTCGCTGAAAGGTGGCCGGGGCACTCAAAATCCCCTGTGGCATTCTCAGGAATTCATAGAACCCCAAAGGACAGATGAAGGCGGTTTTGTCATGGTCCTCCATGGCCATCAGAATCTGGTAATATCCTCTGCGAAGATCCAATACTGAGAACCATTTACTCCCCTTCAACCAATCCAGGGCATGGTGTATTAATCTGGAATGGTCCACCGGTTCAGGGTTCGATATTCAACACACATCCTCACTAACCCATTCTTTTTATGCACAACCACAATGGGAGAGGCATATGGGTTCCTTGATTCCTGTATCATGCAAGCAGTGAGCATTTCCTGCAGGTCTCTCCTCACATCATCTATGTCCGTTGGAGCGAGGCGTCGGGATCTCTTTTGGAATGGCCAGTCATCATGCAGGCGTATATGATGCTCTGCACCCTGGACACACCCCATGTCCCATTCTTTTAACAAAAACACTTGACCTCTCTGGGCAAGTTTCTTGCTAATCCTAGCCTTTCATTCAGCTGGCAGCAGGGAATTACCAAAGTCAAATAAGTCCGGGGTCACTGTCTCCTTTTGGCCGGAGTACTTGTTATTGGGTAATACTGCAGTGTCTGTGCAGTGTACTGAATCTAGAGTGCACCCTCTGTTCACCCAGACCTCCCGATCTGACACATTTTGAATCTGGATCATCACTCATTGTGCATAGGCATGGGCACAGGCAGGCAAGATGCTGGGTTTAACCAATAATCCTTCTGGCAACTTTCCATCACCTGGTGCATCCATTAATATTTTGTTCTTTACATTTCTCTTTAGGTGGACTTCTCCTTGGATTGTGCACTGGGCATTGGAGCCAATACCAATGAGTCAGGTTCCTTTTTCCACACTATCCCCACTGGCTCATCTGGGTCCTCTTCATTGGGTTTCTGTTGTAAGTCATATGCCCTTTTTTACTAAGGCTGGAATTCTTAGGGCCTGTGCAGTCAGTTGCCCTTGTTTCTCATGGCAGAGTTGTGCTAGTCTCCCAAACTTCTGGGCGTTTGTTCCAATTAACAGGGGAACTCCATCATACAGTCCGGTGGGGGACACACTAGGGCCAGTGTCTCTACTTGCTCGTCTACATCAGTTACAGTTGCAGGAAAAGACAACCAGAGGTGGGCATATCCTGGGTAGGGATAAGACTTGTCGCTCAGCCCCCACATATGTAGGCCTTCCAGGGATTGCAATGGCACATCAGATAAGTGTTTGTCATACCAGTCCTGAAATAGAATTGCCACTTGCAACCCACTGTCAAGCACAGCCCGAGTAGGAATACCATTCACAGCCACAGTAGTCTTCATTGAAGGGCCCACTATTTTGGACCAGTCTGGAGGGACAACAGCAGGGGCTGGACAGACTATTTAGCCACAGAGGGTTTTGAGTTAGGATGGCTGAAGCCTTCACTGCAGTCGTTTCGTGCACTCCTTGACCACTAGCTCATTTTCTGAAGCTCTCCTTGAAGCCGGTTCACCACTTTCTCTAAGTCCTTCTGAGACCGGCATTCCCTCTTCATATGGCCATCCTTGCCTCAATTGTGACAAATGACAGGATCTCGGGGCATCCTTGGGGAGAACATAGCAGAGGATGCTGGAGCATCGATGGGAGATTGTGATCTGACTTCTGCTGGTAGTGTACCATGTCTCAAAAGTTCCTTTAAGGTGGCAGTCAATTCCCTTGAATTCAGCCAAGAAGTCACCCTCAGTAGAGGATGCCTGTGGGTGCACACCCACCCCCATAACAGTCACGTCCTGATAGGGGCCAGGGTCTCTGTCAGCAGGGGGTACCTCAGTGAATGCACCCGGTTGTACTTTTCAGACTTCCTTCAGCAACTCCTCCCCCCACTGTTTAGCCCACAGCGGGACACTCATAGTGGTCTCCATTTCGGAAGGGCCTATGATCACTTGGGCTGCACTCACCCCATAATTACAATCTCCCTCTTCACCTTCTACCTCCCGGAGTTCTTTTATCAAGTCAAAGTAGTCAGGTGGGTTACCTCTCCTATCCTGGAGCCTTAACTGGATGATCTGCAGTTTAGAATGCTTGGCATGTTGCAGTATATGCCCCAATATCACACGGTTCAAATCACTGGCGGCTACCCCACCTTTCCGGTAAGCTTTCTGCAGAACTCTTTCTAGGCAAGTAACATACACAGACAAACTTTCTCCTTCCATTCTTTGGTACCTTGGAATTTCCACATCAAAGTCTCCCCTGATTCAATGCTCCCAAAATTGCCTTCAAGTACAGATAGGTACTTCTGAGCAGATGCATCAGGGTTCATGGACCTCAGAAATTTAATGGCTTCAAGGGAGGGGCCCCTCAAACTTTCTATGATTCTTTTCTGCTTCTCAGCCTCTGCACACAGCCACTTGGATACCAAGGGGAAACATAGTCGATCCAGGTCTCCCAGTTATCCTCCCCCTGGGGGGTGGGGAGGGTGCCCGAGAAGATTCTAAGCCTTCGGTAGGAGTCATGACTAATAGCAGGGTACAGATATAGGGGCCAGCATTGGCATGGGCACAGAAGACAGGGCAGTAACAGGTGCTGGAGTGGAAGGGGTGTTGGGGAAGGAACACCCCCAGGTGGCAGGAATAGTTTCTTAAAGTCCTCTATGGTTTTCCCTTCCTCCAGCAACAACTTAGCTAATTTCTCCTCAAAAGTCTCAGATAATGGTGGGAGCTCATCCTCCCCAGTGTCTTTACTGTCTTTTGCTATCACTCTCCAGGCGACTAGGACCCCTTTTGAGGCAATAGTCTGTGGCACTTTAGAGCTGTCCATGAGGTCACTACACTCTACCAAGGCTATGAAAGTTTGGGTGATCAAATCAACCTGTTGACCCACCACCACAGGGTTTTTTAAACATTCAACTTTGGAGAGTGCTCCCTCTACAGTGTCCTTACTGGTACCCAGGGGAATATCCAGTATAAGCAGAGCATTTTTGGGGTCGATCTCCTGCCCAGTACACCACCCCACCAACTGGTGTACAGCCATTTCTACTGGGGTAGCCATTAATCTTTAACAATAGTTCATAAAATTTTTGGCCACTAGAAGGCACAAAATCCCAGCGGTGAGCCTCCCAAGATGTAACCCCTAGGTGGCACTATCCCAAGGGCTACAACCCCTGTCTGCTTGGCTAGTAGCAGGTTAAGGGGCCTGGGTAATGAAATGGGTGCCTCCACCTGGAGGTCAGGGTTGTTAGTGATCAAGCTAACTAATCTGGGCACAGCCCTCTGGGTCACTGTAACCCCCCTCTTTCCTTTCTAGTGGCCTGAACCATATACAATAATTACTTTCACAATGACCCTTATTCACCAGGCAATTACCCACACTGTTTGCACTTATCACCAGAGCTGGTTCCTCTAGCTTGTTCCTGGGGACCTCCTGTAAAACAAGGTTAAGCACAGCAAATAGCAACAGTACAATACTCTTGGCACAAACTGGAACCACAGTCAGGTTAAAGGCAAACAAAGTTAAATCTGATTTATTCAGGGGACTTGAACAAGGGAGGGGCATAATCAGGTTGATTTGCTTAAAAGCTATACTAATCAGAGATTTATGCATGCAGTTCAGAGCCCCTACACAGTCACACACACTGGGTAACCAGGTAGGAAAACGGTGGGCTAGCCAGGAACATTGCAGCTGGTTGGGGCCCTGTGATGGAAGAAAGCAACATGCACAACACACATTATTTGTAATCCGGGGCCGGAGGGCTCAGTTTGTGAAAGAAAAGGTAACAAGACAATCAGATGACAACACTTTTAGATTTAGCTGTTGTTGCAGGGAGCTACCCTGATGTTTACTCATGATACCCAATACTGGACACAGGTAGGATGAAATCAAGAATGCAGGCTGTTGAGTTGGAGTGCCTGGAGAAGCAGGGCCCACACGAATCACCGAGGCATCATTCTTGTTCAAGGTGTTGAGCAGGGGGCTGATCCCCAGGCCGGTCTCTCGTCGATGACGTTCTCTGCGTAGTAGGTATTCTGGCTGGGCCAGTGTAGCAGGGCCCAGGCAAACAAAAATGGATACGGATTCAGTCCATGGAGCTGAATACAGCCCCCAGCAAGCAAAACACAGTTCAGACACACAGTGGGGAACCAAATCACGACCCACTATCAGCACACAACACATTCACATGTAAGCAGATTCCACTGTACCAGGCTAATGGCTCTCCAGTCGCAATTACAGTGTCTCTGCACAATCTGGGAGTTCAGAGGTAGCTGGAAGTCCTGAGAGGCTGATCACATTCAGCAAATCTTCGGTCTTCTTCAGGTTAAAGCCTGGTCACAATTCAGTGGCTTAATTCGCTCTCCAAATTCGGATTCAGTCCGAAAAAAGCACAAGTTCCCTCTCAGGAATAGCAGGCAGGCATGCAGGCCAAACTCAGGCCTTTCCACAGTTCTCCCACATGAATCTACTATGGATTGCTGGTTGAACTATCTCGAGCTGTTACTTCTTCACTTCCCAACTCAGATCTAACTCAAACTGCAAGCAGTATGGGACTTTCCCCATTATCCAAAAGGTTTGGTTGGCTGATTTGTCTGTCAGTCACAACAAGAGCTCCCCTCCAGGTTATTTTAGGCGCCAAAAGCCCAAAACTACAATTCCTACAAGTTCTGACCCCACCAAGCACCTGTAGGCAGGCTCCATTTTAGAGTCCCAAATGTACTGGTTGGCCCATTCTGACAGTCCTGGGACAAGATGATGGAAACAAACAGAACTGTCCATGCTGCAAAGAAGACAGGTTAGAACAAACTACAATATTATTACTACTCTAACAAATGATCAGCAAACAAGTACATCTTCCAACAGAGATACCTCTGAGATTAATTATGACTGCAAGCCAGGCAGCTCTTAAAGAGACAGTACACAGAGGCTATACAGGCACTCTCTGGTATACATTTAAACTGCTAAAACACAGGACACCAGCCTGGCAGTGAGCATTTAGGCAAGCTCAAGGAAGACTTTTTGGGAACCCCCATTTGTAGGGGGTTATATGCACTAAAGCTCTGTGGCACTAGAAAGCTCAGCCCATCCCCTCACGCACAGCAGGCAGTCCAAGAAGGGGGCTAACTGGCATCAACCAATCACTCAATGCCATGCAAATTAAGGCATGGGCACATTCTGTATTCATCACAAGGCACTCCACAAGACTCAAGGAGCAATTCAAATGGCAAGCTGAAGCACCATTATTTCTCCTTTGACTCTGACGTGTGGTTTTCAAACCTCTTTAACCACATGAAAACTTTTACTTTCCTGAGCACACCACCACCACCAGATTCTCAGCCCCAGGTCATTTTTCTAGGCAACCTGAGCCCCCACAAATCATAGAAACATAGAAACAAAGACTTTGTTGGCAGATAAGGACCACTTGGCCCACTCAGTCTGCTCATTTCCCTACTTATTGGATAAGCTGCAGATCCTACTTAACCAACAGCCTACTTCCTCCTACCCCCACAAGAATTGCTTTAAGTCTGTCCCATGCATTCTTGAATTCCCCCACTGTTTTTGACCCCATAACCTCCTCAGGAAGGCCGTTCCATGCATCTACCACCCTCTCTGTGCAAAAATACTTTCTTACATTGCCTCTGAGCCATCCCTCCTCTATCTTCAAATTGTGCCCCCTGGTTCTTGCACATCTCTTTTTCTGAAAGATGCTACCCTCTTGGACTGAAATGTTTCTATCATGTCCTTCCCGCTCCTTCCTTTCCTCAAGGGAATATTTATTAAGCTCCTTTGGTCTCGCTTCATATGGCTTCTGGTGCAGACCTTGCACCATTTTAGTTGCCCTCCTCTGGACTGCTTCTATCCTGTCTAATAAACAATCAAGTATTATATGCCTAGGACTTGATTGTTTATTATCGATCTAAGGATGGGGATCCACTTGCAGCTCAAATGGAAATGGAATTTCAAAATATTTGTCAGTGGTTTGTTCAAAATGCTATGGTTTTGAATGTAAGAAAAACCAAAACTATGCTCTTTGGTGCACCTTCTATGCTTAGGAATTATTCCAGTTTTCGGGTACATGATTTGTCTGGTACTATTATTGAATGGGTCTCTGAATTTAGATATCTTGGTTTCAGACTGGACTCAAGTTTGACTTTGTTGCCTCAAGTGACTCAAGTAAGTCATAATCAATAGCAAACTTGGTATATTATATAAGTTACGAAAGCATTTTTCGTTACCAACTCGGCAAGCTATTGCGAATGGTTCTATACTGCCACATTTAGATTATAATGCAAGTCTTTATTGTAATCTTGGGGCCAAGGAAAGTAATATTTTGAAAGTAGCGTATCATAATATTTGTCAGTTTGCCCTGGCCCCTTCTTGTCATTTACATCACTGTTTATTATATTCTAGTCTGGGGTGGTTATCTCCTAGTAGTAAATTTGCTTTTTTATCGGATGTCAAATTTTTAAAGCAATTAATAGTTGTCATTACTATCCACTGCAGGATCTTGTTAAAGTTCAAAGTACTGGATTGGGACTTGGATCCACTACCGGTACTTTACTTACAACTTCTGTATGTAAATCAATAAAGAGTTCTCATGCTTTCTCCAATGCTGCTCCAGCCTTCTGGAACGACCTTCCTAGTAATTTACACACGTCAGTATCATTAATTATGTTTAAATCTATGCTAAAAGAATACCTGTCTTGTCAGGATGAATGTAAATGCATTTATTAATGCTATTGGGTTGAATATACCTGTAAGTGTTAATTGTTGTTATGTAAATAATTTTTGCAAATGATGTCATTTGATTGAATGTATTCGGGTCGGACCTGATAAAGGGTACTTATTTGCCCAGTGCTCTTACCCAGTTAACAAATAAATGAAATGAAATGAAATGTCCTTGCAGAGATAGGTTCTCCAGGACTGCACGCAGTATTCCAGATGGGGTCTCACCAACTGTCTGTACAGAGGGATAACAACTTCCTGTTTTCTACAGGTGATACCTCTTCCTATGCATCCCAGTATCCCCCCAGCCCTCCTTACTGCCTTCTCACATTGCTTGCCTATAGAAACATAAATCCACGCATAAGACACCATCATGTAACCTGGTTACTTACAATATTAGCTTGCCTTGCTGCTGACACCTGCCCCCCCCCCCACCACCACCACTAGGGGTTGCTTTCTGTGTTTGGCTCTTGAGGGGGGTGCTAGACAAACTATTTCTATGTAACTTGGGAACTGGAGTGGGCCATGATACTGGGGACCTGCACAATCATGGTGGGGCATCTGTAAAACACAGTAATCACAAAGGAATGCCCTCTCCTTTTACTAGGGTCAAGTAGTAGGCTTTATTCTGCCACAAGATGGAGCAGAAAAATGTTGTGCCTGACTTGGGTCAGCAGACGCAAAAGATACAAAGGGTACACAGTCCATTGCATTGGACACAAAGTCCAAGCAGATCCCTAAATTAGGGATCAAGCAAAAGTCTCTTTGTCCATCCTTCTTCTGGGATCAGAGCCAGAACAGAGCATTTCCTCACAGGATTTGAACACTTTGAGTTCACAAAGCACATTTCTTCACACCTTGGGGACAGCTGGTGCCCTTACTGAACACATATTGCTGTCTGAAACTGCACACTTTAGGGACAGTTTATGGCCTTTACTGAAAACACATTCTGTGTCATGTACAACACTTTGTAGTAAATGAGCCATTCCCCATCTACTGGTCAGAGAGGTTAATGTCCTATTTTCCAGTTAAGGTGATCCACTCTGTCCCCCACAGAAACTGTGCCAGGGAGGCACAACTTGGACTGCTATCTTTCAAATATATTGTCAGTTAAACTGGAGTTTAGTTCCTCCAAACCATCACATGCATTCCCACTGGGGCCATCCTGCAGAAGCCAGGTGTGGGCTGCCACACAAAGAAAAATTCACTCACAGTTCAGGGAAGTTTCATACATTTTTCACAGGGTTCCCATGCCCAGATGTCTTAGAAGTCTTTCACCATACACTGGGGTATGCCACAGGAGAAGGCCTCTTCCACAACTCAGTGCTCAGCTAGTCCACAACAGAACTAGGGACCAAAAATCAGGACAGGAGAGGGCTGGAAACCTCTCCTGAGGCTCTACTCAGTCAAACAGCTGACTCTTGTGCTCTGCTGTCAGTGAGCAACTGACTGCAACTTCAAGGATAAGCCACCTTTGTGCCAAGCACATAAGGAAGGTGTGCAACGGGTAGGTCTAAATAAAGAAGTCTGAAACAGAAGAACTCCACTATAAAAGATTTATTATAGCCATACACCCTGAGGAAGCCTTGTGGTGAAGCGTTGGGGTTAATGGTGGCTGGCTGCTGGACTGGGGTAAGGTCTGTTTGTTGCCTGTGCTGTAACTTTGCTTGATTTGCACACTTTGCACAGTTTTATACATGATTGTATGGCTATAAGAAATCTTTTTTTTTTAATGGGGTTCTTCTGTTTCAGACTCCTTTATTTAGACCTACCCATTACACACCTTGCTTACGTGCTCGGCACAAAGGTGACTTATCAGCAAAATAAGGGTAAGACATAACCAGGCTGCCCATAGGTGTAGCACCCCATGTTAAGTGAAGAGCACAGGTTTTCTTCATTTTTGGATTGGCTGCAACTTCAACATTCCATTGTGGCTTATGCTGCTGTGGGGCCCCGCCCTCTTAGCACATGTGCCCAGATGATTGCCACAGGTGTCAGGGAAGACCTGAAAGTTACCCTTTTGCTTCCCAGAGTGACTAAACAAAAAGCAACCCATTACACTACACAGGATCCTAGTACACTGCTAAACACTTTACTCTGCTGTACACACAGTAAACAACACTTTAGAAAACACTTCCAGTACACACTGTAGCAACCTAGGGGAAACACTGGGGTTACATACTGTATGGACAAATACTGCTGTGGAGTTTTTGAAGCCCCAAGGACACGTGTGAGCTTGATACCCAGAGGTTTGGTAGTTATTTTCCTGACTGGAGCTTTAAAGCAGTTTCAGTGAGAGGTTACAGGATCCGGAGAGAATGGCATTTCTTCCACACCTACCAGTATTTCCAGTATTTAACTAATTTGACTAAATATAACATAATCTCAAAAGGTTTTGGTTTGTTTTGGAGAGTCTTAGCTGCACGGACATTCTGTACTTTCCACATCTTGTTACCTTAGTTCAGAGCATAAGTAGTGAGCATCCCTTAGATCATTTTACTAATGTGCTTGTTTGTTCATAATTTTGAAGGCAGCCTCTTCCATTTTCTAGCCATTGTATAAGCATTGGGAGCATGTTTCACTAGCTAATTTTCATAGGTTTACTGGCCTATTGCAGTATAGGTAGGCTATAATGCTGGCTAACTGTAACTGAAACCATTGATCCTGCACATAATTATGTTGTAGCCTACAGACCTGATTCTATTCAGATGTGATGTATTGTATGGAATATAAAAATGTACTTAATGCGGGATGCCTCATTGTATTGTGCCTGTAAATCTGAGGTGTACTGAATTTATGTTTTCAGTGCACCTACATCATGTATGTATTCCTTTATGTTTCAGTACTGTATGTGAATTAACTCCGGATCACCCCTGAAAATGGGACATTGGTTTCAGTGGGCCTACCCAGTCAACAAATTTCAATAAATTAAAATAAATTCTGGACTTGAAATGGGCACGCTAAAGTAGTTTTGCCTTATTAACGTTTGACATTGCCTTTCTTTTACAGGTATCTCCTCTCAGTGTGCTCCCTGTTTTTTTTCCATATTACAGATTGAGCATGCCACAGTATGGCTTGGTCAGGGGAGGAGCCCTCTCAGTCCAGCGTGGTGCCAGACTAGACATGCATCTCGATTCCTGTTATGTTTTCTCAGGCTGGGAGGCTCAACTGATTATAATGAGATTGTGTAGCCATTTTAATTATTTTACTGTATAGTGGGGAATGTAGCAATCTTCCCTTCACGTTGGCTGGTTTCATTCTGTTATGCATAGGGCCCCTTGCAGATACTCTTTGAGAGGTGGGAAAACTACTGCTTAAAAAAAAAAACAGAAAATGTATTTATTTTCTCACTGTGTTCTTTCTCTTCTTTCTGGCCAGCTAGGTGGAGGGTGAGTTTAAGAAGGGAAGCATACAATTACTCTTGAGTCTCAAGAGCAGATGTCTTATTCGTGAAGTAGGGGATTGATTCGGATGATATCTGTAAGCAATAACTCATGATAGGGAATTGGGTTATAGGGATTCAATCCATGCCCCAGGTGCATTGTGAGGTATGAGATTGCAGGCTGAGTGTGCTCACAGCACCTAGGGTGTGGATTAAATCCCTATAACCCCATATTCTAGAGTGGGTTATTGCACTTATAACATGGGTTATGTTTTTTTTTTTAAATCCACAAAGCTATTTTTTGCTGTTTGAATAGGGAAAATCTGAGTGTATCCTGCCGACTTGAAAAGTAGTCCCCAGAACTCATACATATGTCATATAGTTTATGAACATACAAGTGCCAGAAATAGAGTCCAGAAAGGATTTCTGACATTTATATGTTCATAAAATAAATAACATATGCATGAGTCACTTTGCAGTGAAGTTCCAGCGCAGTGAGCTTCTGCTGTCTGTCTGTCTGTCTGTCTCTCTCTCTCCCAACAAACAAATGCAAACTAAGCTATGAGAGAGCGATAGAGTTAGAGAGAGAGAGAGACAGACAGACAGACAGCAGAGGCTCACTGTGCTGGAACTTCACAGTAAAGTCACTCATGCATATGTTATTTAATTTATGAACATACAAATGTCAGAAATCATTTCAGGACTCAAACCTTCACATAATTTGCTCTACAACTGTAATATGCAAGTAATTAAGAAAAAGTTCGCATTCAGATAACTTAAATGGTGCTCTGGGCACCTAATATGCCACTAACTATGGAAAACAACAATGCTACTGCTGCATGCAAAGAGCCATATTGCTGCACTCTACCTACTATTGTGTTTCTTATTTTCTTTCTTGGAGGTTCTCCATCTGGAAAACTGTCATTTAGCCACTGATCGATAGTAATATTGCCAAAAAGAGAAAAACTGACCTCCATTGTCTTTGAGGGCGCATACCTTGTTCAGCTGAACAGACTGAGACCACAACAAGCTTTGGAGAAAATGGCCACAGCCATGTATTTATTAATGAAACCAGTTATCAATGTACATTAACATCAGCATGGTGTGTGCAGCTAGGCAGCCTTGGAAGCAATATCGCTCACTTTGGAGATGATACAATTATTGATGGTCGACCCTACCCTCTCGCTGGGGGGGGGGAGACACCTTACCACCAATCAGGACCTCGCAAGTGCAACCACCTCTGGGGCATGAGGAATGGCTCTTTGACTGGCTGCAGCCTAATTCTCCCCATCAGAGGACCCACCATGACACGGGCATATGCCTGAGGAGGGTGCCAATCCGACAGCCCCCCCTCTTTACAGGGAAGGAACTCTGGCTGGTCAAGATATGTGATCCCCTGTTACCCTCTCTGAAAAGCCTTCCAAGACTATCAAGCCGCTACAGGGTGAGTGCTATCCAGTTCAACTCCCCCACAAGCACTTCACGCCAATGCTTTCTCCTTAGCCCTTTGTATGTCCTTTAAGAACTCATTTAATCCTTTCTCCAACAAATGTACCCCATCCTTTCTATACAGACCTGGCCTTTTTATGATTAAGTCTAGGTGCCTTGCTATTGCCCCCCCCACACAGTTAATAATTACTTGGGGACCCATTTTATAAGCGCAATAAGACACTCCGAGGTGTGGGTTATGGCCTGATAAGAGCGCTTCCCAGGTGCTAAAGGCACTCAGCGTAAGTGTCTCATGCCTCATAACGCACCTGGGGCGTGCTCTTATCAGGCCATAACCCACACCTCATTGTGTCTTATTGCAGGCTTAATGAATAGTTAGGCAAATGGTATCACACCAAAGGGTATGGGTAAGTGGGAGGGTGGGGACAGACTTGGGAAGACAGTAGTCTGTACACTAAGGATAGACTGCACCTAAATGATAAGGGCAAGAAGGTGCTAAAACAACAGTTGAGGAGTATATTGAGGCAGCTGGACATTTAAACTAGGAGGGGGGGTAGCAGGTGGAGGGAGGGCATACAGTTGCCACAAGATGGGAAGCAGAGCAGGCTTACCCCCGGAACAAGGGCGATGTACTAGGTAGAAGTGATAGAGGGAATGCTGGAGGAGGAGGGCAGAGGGTTGGGGAAGGAAAGGTAAATGGATGGAAGGTGGTCACCATGAATGCTAGGAGCCTAGGGGATAAAATCAGTGATCTACAGGTCCTTATGGTGGAAGGAGAGGTGGGCATGGCAGAAATCACGGAAACATGGGTCACCAAATACCATGACTGAGACCTGGCAGTCCCTGGGTACAGAATATTCCATAGGGATAGGGAAACCAGGAGGGGTGGTATCATACCTAAGGGAGGGGTTAAAGTGTGTTAGGGAGGAGGGGGAGAAGGATGAAACAGAATCATTATGGCTGCTAATCCAGGATTCCAGGAATAGGACTCTCCTGATGGCAGTGATGTACAGGCCACCCTCCCAGTCAGAGGAGTTGGACAAGGAACTTGTGAGGCAGATTAAAAAGGCATGCAGGAAGAAGAGTGTGGTGGTTGTGGGAGACTTCAACCTGCCGGGTGTAGACTGGGGAACCCCAGTCACCAGCAGTAAAAGGGAGCAGGTACTACTGGACGCCTTTCAGGAAAGCTTCCTGACACAAATGGTCAGAGAAATAACCGGGGGGGGGGGCACACCCTAGACCTAGTGCTCACAAATGGGGAATTTGTGAGGGATATCAAGGTGGATGAACCACAAGCGTGGAGTAGCCATCGCTCAGTATGGTTCAGCTTGATTATGGGCAAAGAGGGGGTAGCAACCAAAACGTAGGTGCTGGATTTCAAGTGGGCAGATTTTGCAAAGATGGGGGAGGTAGTGAGTGGGTACCTGGCCTGGATCCAGCCTAGTAAGGGCATGGACCAGAGATAGGAGCTCATAAAGAAGGGGATACTAGAGGCTACCATTTCCTGTGGCAGGACTCGAAGTAAAAATGCTAGGGCAAAAAAGCCAAGCTGGATGTGCAGGGGGGGTTGTGAAAAAGGTGAGGAGAAAAAGGGTGGCCTTTAGGAGATACAGGAAATCGAGGAGGGGGGGAAGATTGGGAGGAGTACCTGCAGGAGGCAAGGGAGGTGACAAGAACAGTGAGAAGAGCAAAAGCCACCAAAGAGCTCAGGCTGGCACAAGGCAGAAAGGAGGGGGAGAAAAGCTTCTTCAGGTACATCAAAGAGAAAAGGAGCTATAAAGAACAGATAGTAAGGATTAAGAAGGATGGGGGATGGGTAAAGAAGGGGAGGAAAAAGCCAGAAGCAGTAAGTGACTACTGCTTTATATTTATGAAGGAGAGAGGGAGAGTGCTACCCAAGGGGAGTGGAGGGGGCAGTTAAGGCTGGGGAGGGATTAACAGATGGGGAGATCATGGAAGCTAAAGTCTGGGATGGATTGAAAGTACTGAGGGTGGACAAGGCACCAGGGCCTGCTGGCATTCACCCCAGGGTATTGACGGAGCTAGCAGAGTTCCTGGCGAGGCCCTTGGCAGGCCTATTCAATGCCTGAATTTGTCATGCATACCCATGGACTGGACTTTGGATCACGTGGTTCCCCTGCATAAGAGTGGCCCTAAAAATGAACCAGGGAACTACAGACCAGTGAGCCTCACGTCCATCATGGGGAAGCTAATGGAAACGATCCTGATGGAGAGGCTGGTGTCCCTGCTGGAGTACAATGGGTTGCAGGACAGCAAGCAGCTTGACTTTGTCACAGGCAGATCCTGCCAAACCAACCTGATAGATTACTATGACTGGGTGATTAGGCAGATGAACAAGGGCCATGCAGTGGATGCCTTGTACCTGGACTTCAGCAAGGCATTCGATTCGGTGCCACATGGAAGACTTGGAATAAAATTTGAAGGCACAGGGGCGGGACCTAAAATAATGGGATGGGTTACAAACTGGCTGCAGGGAAGGATGCAGAGGGTGGTGGTAGAATGGAACTCTCATCCCCGAGGGCAGTAACGAGTGGGGGTTCCACAAGGCTCGGTGCTGGGACTAGTGTTATTTGGGGTATTTATTGCAGACATTTCCATGGGCATCAAGAGCAGGATCAGCCTGTTTGCTGATGACACCAAGATGGGGGCAGTGGTGGATAACATAGAGGGGTGGCAGAGTCTGCAAGAAGATCTGAGTAAGCTGGGGACTTGGTCAGACACTTGGCAGCTGGGGTTTAATGCCAAAAAATGTAAGATGCTGCATTTTTGAGCAAAAAATCCAAGAAGAAGCTATCAACTGGGGTTGGGAGGTGCAGCTGATGGAGACTGAGGAGGAGAAGGATCTGGGATGGTCATCATGGGATGAATGAACAACTTGGGACAGTGTAGGAAGGAAGCAGCAATGGCCAACAAAATGCTGGGTTGCATAGCAAGGGGAATAACGTTGAGGATGGGGGAGGTGATTTTTCTGCTGTATAAATCTCTGGTTAGACATCATCTTGAGTACTGCATGCAGTTCTGGCATCCATACATGAAAAAGGACATTAAATTACTGGAAATGGTGCACTGCAGAGCAACTAAGATGATCCAGGGGCTGGGGGACTTATCGTATGAGAGTAGGCTAAAGGAGTTGGACATGTACTCACTGGAGGAGAGGAGGGACAGAGGAGCTATGATCAAGACATTTAAGTACATGAGAGGGATAAACAAGACTGGTATGGAGGGGCTATTCAGGGCAAGAGTGGAGAGGGACACTCAAGGACATGACATGAGATAGGAGGGGAGATGATTTAGAAGGAAAATAAGGAGGCACTTTTTTGCAGAGATGGTGGTGGTAGGGTGGAATGCATTACCAGCAGATGTAATAGCCTGTAAAATGGTGGGCTGCTTCAAAAGGGGCTGGGACAGGGCAAGAGGGAGGATAAAGGGAGTGGGGGCAAGGAGGAAGGGGCAGTTGTAGAATAGGCTGCTAGCTGCATAATCGAGGAGACTCAATAGACCAAATGGGCTTTTTCTGCAGGCAAATTTCATATGTTTATATTGATGAAGCTCAATCAATAATATATTAATACCACCACCGAGACCACTCTTACAGTTATAAAAGTGGTCTCACTGACATTCTTAGGGCATCAGAACTGCTCACCTTCGGTTTGCAGTTGTCATACCCTAAGAATGCATGTGAAACCACTCTTATAACCATAAGAGTGGTCTCACTGGTGGTATTAACATAGATCCCAGGGCAGAGGCTAGCGAGGAAGTGCATTTGGCATTTAGGTATTAGTAGATGTGCACTAATGTTGCAGGGGTATGCACTAATCATTGTTTTCATGTTTGGCACTGTGTACCTGCTGCTTTCCTTGCTGCTGCCCCTTTCTGCTGTGCATTCCATGGAGGCAGGAATGAGAAACAGCAGGGCAGCTAAGAAGAGGAGTTGTAGGCAGCTATTTGTGAGTGGCTGGACTCCAGGGATCAAAAGTAAGCTCAATGGGTAATGAAATTACATGCAAAAACATCTCTGTGGATCTTGGTAGATATACTCATTTAGTGGAGATGATTTAAATTCTCCTGTCCTCCTCCTTAATATCTCACATCTCCCTTCTTGATCTGTTTCTCCCACATATCAAACTGGAGCTCAGAATCTAGCACTGATGATACTCTTCTGCTCCTACTGGATTTATAGGAGGAAAGATAATCCTTAGGAAATGTAAACCTTTAGCTGTTCATGCTCCTCGTTTAAGAGGTGTGTCTCTTAAAGGAAATTTATAACTGCCGATGTACTGTATTTTAACTACCTGCATAATATTTTCTCTTTCCAGTGGAGTATGCAAGTTACAGCCATTCCATGACGTTGGTCTAAAAGTGCATTTTTAGTTACCTTATTCACTGATGAGCCAATTCCCCGTGTAGCACACCCACAGCTGATTCAATTCAGCTCTGCTGCAATGCTGCAGCAGTAGGGAGCTGAGGAGTAACTATGAAAATTGGAACCTTTGGTTTGGCTTTATTGTGGCCCCATGTCTTTGTTTTGGCTTGGAGATATCAATCAAAGGTCTTTCAACAAGGCTGTCCCCAGGCATACTCAAGTACACATCCTGCATGCCGTAAATCTGTCAAGCAATTGTTGAAATTAAGGGTTGTCATACCAGGCAACAGGCAGCTGAGCACCAAACTGTGAAAACAAATGTCCCTTGTGTATCATTATGTTTGCTTGCACGCATGTGCAAGAAACATAGTGCCATCATCCGAGTTTTCAGAGGTGTGTCAGCATCTTCCAATTCAGTCATTGTGTTTGCAGGCACGGTCGCAGTTTTCCAATCACTGCTGCAGCTGCCTATGACAGCAGTTGAAAATGCAGTGACATACAGTTGAAAGGGAGAGCTCTGCTTCAGTGAGCAGAGCTCCCCCACCTCCACACGCACGCATATTGCATGCTCACGCGTTCCCCCCTCGCACATACTGTGGCCACGTGGTGCCCAATCCCTGTCGGCTCATGCCCCCCAAGAAAAAAGCTTTCCAGGTGCACACTGAGAACCCACCAAAATGACACACATCCGTGTGGCCAACAGGGGTGCCCAATCCCCCATCAGCTCCAGCCCCCCCAAACAGCCTTTCAGCTGCCATGCTGGGAGCCCACCCCAGTGTGGTAAATGTCCCGCATCATCTTCCTTTAAAAAAAAACAAAAAAACCTGTAAACAAGAAAACGTTCCCTCGGAGGTCTTCCAGTGCACCCGCACCCACCTACTGTGCACCCTGCCTCCTCACACCCCCCACACCCCATACTTACCTCCCGAGCTCAGCACAGCGATTTTCGGTGGACCGGGAACACGTCTGCACTCTTCAAAGCCGAGCACAAACTGAGGAAATGCCGGTAAGCTGTATTATGTAATGAATAGGGTTTTTTCAACTTTACTGCATATCTCAGGCATTTTTTTGAATTTTGGCACCAAATTTTCAACATGGAGTTTATGGGTCCCCCCCCCCATGAATTCTTGAACTGTCATGGCATGAATCGGGCCCGAAGGATGATTTCGCAGTCACTGTGTGAAATCACCTTTCATAACTGATTAACGAAACGACAGTGCCAGTGTTCATAAGGTGGGCTCTCAAAAAGTCTATGTTGCAAATTTGGTGAAAAAATTCCTGTTTTACGAGCGTGCGTTGCGCAGTTCCTACCCACACTTGTAAGTTCGCGAATTTTTAATATTTGCACTCCAGATTTTCAACATTGCCATTTTACCACACCTACTTATGAGCAGTTCAGCTGTCATTTTTCATATCTCACCCAAAATGTGTTTCTGTGCATGTAGCACACAATGGCACAGTCGGTGTGCAAAATCAATGTATGGGACACATTAAGAAAATCACAGTGACACTGTTCATGAGCAGAGGTCTTAAAATGACTATGTTGAAAATTTGGTGAAAAAATTCCTAAAAATGACTGTTTTACGAGCGTGCATTGCGCAATTCCTACGCACATTCGTAAGTTCGCGATTTTTTAATATTTGCACTCCAGATTTTCACATTGCCATTTTACCATACCTCCTTATGAGCAGTACAGCTGTCATGTTTCACATGTCACCCAAAATGTGTTTCCCTGCAGGTAGCACACAATGGCGCAGTCGGTGTGTGCAATCAATGTTTGGGACAGATTAAGAAAGTCACAGTGACTCTGTTCATGAGCAGATGTGTTAAAATGGCTATGTTCAAAATTTGGTGACAATATTCATAAAAATGACTGTTTTAGGAATGCACGTTGTGCAGTTCCTACACACACTCACAAGTTTGTGAATTATTTATATTTGCACGCCAGATTTTCAATATTGCCATTTTATTACACTGCCTTATAAGCAGTACAGCTGCCATTTTTCACATCTCACCCAAAATGTGTTTCCACACATGTAGCGCACAATGGTGCAGTCGGTGTGTGAAAGCAATGTTTGGGACAGATTAAGAAAATCACAGTTACCCTGTTCATGAGCAGAGGTCTTAAAATGGCTATGTTGAAAATTTGGTGGCAAAAGTCCATAAAATGACTGTGTTACAAGTGAGCATTGCGCAGTTTCCACGCACTCTCGTAAGTTCATGACTTTGTAATATTTTCAGTCCAGAGTTTCAGCAGTGGCATTTTTCCACACTTCCTTATGAACAGTACAGCTGTCATTTTTCAAAACATGGCCGAAATGTGTTTTCACACTTTCAGTGAAGAAATGCGTGGTCGCTGTGGGAAATCATTGTTCGGGACAGATAAAGAAAATCACAGTGATACTGTTCATGATCGGAGGTCCCCAAATGCCTGTGTTGACAATCTGCTGTAAAAAATCCCCAAACTAATTACATTACGGGTGTGCGTTGCACAGTTTCTGTGCACGCTTGTGACTTCACCAGTTTTTTTAATATTTTCACTGCAGATTTTCAACATTGCCATTTTTTACACCTCCCCATGAACAGTACAGCTGTCATTTTTCGCATCCTGTTCGGAATGTGTTTTTGCACCTGTGGTGCTAAATGCCATAGTCGCTGTGCAAAAGCAGCTTTCAGCTAACAAACTGATATTGCCACTGTTCATGAGGTGGGGGGTCACAAAAAAAATGTTAAAAATTTTGAGTGGAAATACCAACGAATGCCTGAGGCATTAGGGTTTCCAACCATAAAACCCCACCCTGTAGGGAATGACAGGCATCAGGGGTGTGACTTGGGATTCTCGCCTGTAATGCTCATACCATTCCACACCCTGCAGCCAGTAAGAGGCATCGAGGTATGAGTTGGACTCTTCGGCCCCAAAGTTCACCCCATTCTCCTATATCGCACCCATCTCACCGTATTTCCTGATGGAATGGGGTGCACATAAGGGCCAAAGACCCCAAGGCACACCGTGACACTTGTCAGTGTCTGCAGGGTAGGGTGTGGTGAAATGGCATGGCCATTATGCCTGATGACCCAAAGGCACACCCCAATGCCTGTCACTCTCTGCAGGGTGGTGGTGGGGTTGGCTTCAGTTCAATACTTCACTGTCATTCCTGTTATGCAGCTCTGTAACTCCTACACTACTAATGCCAATGCCAGCAAGCAAACATTCAGCATTGACAAATGCTTGTTTTTAATGGTCTAGAGCATCTCTGTCTTTTGGGTTCTTAGTATAGGGGTCTACTGGGCCCAAAATAAGTGAGACACCCCTTTGTCGCCTGTTCCAGTCAATCTCAACCTCTTCTACCCTTCACTATTTCTCCAGTCAGTGTTTTAAAATAAATTCAGTCAGCACTTGGCATGGTGCCAGGAGCTGCAAATGTCCTGTTTTATAAAAATGTTTAGGGTGGAGGGTAGAAAGTTGCTGAGGTGGGTAAAGGAGTGGTCATAGGATTAGCCCTGGCTACCTGGAAGGGCTAGAGTGTTATTTCTTTTATTATCTGGCTGACAAGCTGACAATTGAAACGATTCCAAGTAGCCTCAAGGTTCCATTGGGATGAATCAAAGGTAAAAGTGCAGAATTTTGGCACATTCATTGAAAAATTCAGCACTGGCTTATCCTTTATTGGATTAAAGCTAGATTGGTAGGTAGGTAAAATCTTTATTATTCATACAAGATAGGGCCACTAGAGTTACAAATCTCTATTTTCAAACTCATCCTGATAACTGATAATTCACATCATTACAGAAGTAGTACAAAAGACAAAGATCACAGAGTGGAGAAAAGGATGATACAAACCAAGCATTTTTCAAGTACAGTGCTAACTACAAAGGCAAACTGTCAGAAGTTATGCACTTAATGCAGTTTAAAACTACTTTACTGCTACTTTATGTCTATTTATTGGTAGTATACTGATCCATAGTATAATCAGTTTGTGTTGCTTTAAGTTTAAAGGTCAAAGTACCATATTTATTATTAACTAATGGAGTCAGTAGTCTGTGATTTTTAACTTCCCTAAAAACATACCATTGATTTGAATTTTCAAGTTGAGTCACAGGTGAATTATTCATTTTAACTTTAAATACTGTTGCATCATTAACCGCATAGTTTTTCTTCTTACTTCAAGTGAGTCCCAATTCAGGTTTTGATACAAGTAACTTACAGAGGTGTTCTTTTAAAGGACAGCTCAAAACAAATCTTGCTACCTTATGATATAATTATGACTTATGGTTATAACTTATGATATGATGGATTGGAGGTGAAGGGAGGGAATAAGAAAAAGGGAGGAGTGTGATTTTAACAATCATAACTGGACCAGGATTAGGGTGGAGGAAGGGAAAAAGCAAAGGGAGAGAGTGTGAGATTATATTTAAACATTGTGCTGGGGCTGGGATTAGGGAGGACCGAGGCAGCCAGCAAAGACAGTGATGGGGGAGCCAGGTCCACTGTGAAGCCCTACAGTTCCCATTGTTGGACACATTCGAAAAGGCTACAGTGCTGTACACAGTACTGGAAATGAAATGCTACAAAATGCAGCTGCAGTGCAAACACACCTTTAAATCTTTTACAGCCATTGTCAGTCCATTGAATTAAGGATCCTGTTTTACCTGTTCACACATCTAGGCACCCTTCTTCAATTACTGTACTTCATTTCTTTTCATTTCTTCTGGGTTGGTCGTAGACTAATGACATTTAAAACTAAACAACAGTAAACAGTTATGCACCTTAATAAATTGCTAAAATACCTTAGTTCACCCTTTACTAATACCAGTTTTACCTGTTGTATTCAATCTATTCAACATTATAGTACAAACATGTTCGGTTGATGGTCTACATGCAAACTATGGTGTTAATGACTCTGCATCAGTCCTGTTTCTTTTCAAAGGCAACTGTCTTACTAAGAGTAGTCAATTATCTGGAAAGAACACTAGAGGAAGTTGAAGATGAAGGTTATCTGATAGTGACTGCTTCTATCAGCCCAGCCTAATACTTTGACTTTGAGGATCACTGGCTTTTTACTAGGATACTTGGAGATCAGAGGCCAGATGTCAAAAGTGAGTTGAACATGCAGCCATATTGCTCAGTCAGCTCAGATTTATAGAAACATACAATTTGATGGCAGATAAGGACCGCTTGGCCCACCTAGTCTGCCCATTTCCCTACCTAACGGATAAGCTGTAGATCCTAGTTAACCAATAGCCTACTTCCTCCTACCCCCCCACTAGAATTGCTTTATGTCTGTCCCATGCATTCTTGAATTCCCCCACTGTTTTTGACTATACGACCTCCTCAGGAAGGCTGTTCCATGCATCTACAACCCTCTCTGTGAAGAAATACTTCCTCACATTACCTCTGAGCCATCCCCCCTCTATCTTCAAATTGTGCCCCCTTGTTCTTGCACATCTCTTTTTCTGAAAGATGCTACCCTCTTGGACTTTGTTGATTCCCTTGAGGTATTTGAAAGTTTCTATCATGCCCCCTCCCTCTTTTCCTCGAGGCTATACATCTTAAGCTCCTTTAGTCTTTCTTCATATTTTCTTCTGGTGCAGACCCTGCACCATTTTGGTTGCCCTCCTCTGGACACCGCCACCCTGTCTATGTCTTTGCGGAGATGAGGTCTCCAGAACTGTACACAGTACTCCAGATGTGGTCTTACCAACTGTCTGTACAGAGGGCCAATAACTTCCTGTTTTCTACTGGTGATGCCTCTCCGTATGCATCCCAGTATCCTCCCAGCCCTCCTTACTGCCTTCTCACATTGCTGGCCCACCTTTAGGTCATCTGATGTGACTACCCCTAGGTCCCTGAGTTTTACTTATGATTGCCACAACCACCATCATGAATGTTACTTATGCAAAGGCTCAGGAGAAGCCCCCTGTTTTTGAGTAGGATGTTAAATAAGCCCATCCAGCTGGGTGTGCTCAATATGACTGGTGTTAGTGAGCACTAAGATCAAAAATCAGAGCAACATGCTAACCCTCAGCTCTGACCCCACTTGATTTCCAGGGCATTTTTTTTTAATTTACAACTGAGGCTGTCAAGCTCAGAATGGGCTTATACTAGCCCCAATCTATGTGAGTCCATAGATCACGGCAAGTATAGGCCAATCTGGGCCACAGGGCATCAACCACAGCCTTTACAAATGTGGCAGTAAAACCAGTTGGAACAGCATTGCCAGACCCCAATGTTCCCAAAGTTCTCTGCACCTTTTTTCTCCAATACACATGTTTACTGTTATATAAATACAATAATCACTGGTATCCTAGTACTTGTAATGTTCTCCTGTAGACTAGTAGTTGAGGGTGTGTGTAAAGGTCATGCTTACATGTGAATGACCCCCCCCCCCCGACTGCACAGCACAGCTCATTTCTGCTCTCAGAGAATGGCTTGCACAAACAAGCCAAATGTGCCCCCCACTTCCCTCTGCAAGTCAGTTATGACTTCTCAAGAAAATCAACCTGATTTGCCCAAGCAAGTCCTGGGATTCAGCTCTGAAGCAATAACGTGACTGGCTAATTACCTGTCAGATACAAACCAGTCTGTTATTATCTGGGGTGTAGTCTGAGTTGGCTGGGCAGATGAATACAGCTGTATCACTGACATTTCTAGCCATGCACTTGGCCTCCATAGATTTCCTTTGTAAAGTGATCAGATGGTTACTCATCCATGAGATACTACCTTCATTTTGGCTATCTTCGTAATGCAGCCTTTTGTCATAAACCTTAGTGGCATTGATCCAAAATGTAATATACTTTGGGGTACATGGATCACATTAACACAGTGCTCAAATTAAGCCACCTTCTTTTTAACTGAGGAGCACACAGGGTGCATGGCAGGAAGTTTCAAACATGGACTACAACATGTACAGTCACAGACTACAACAGGTGATCCTTGGAGCATATACTTCCCTGTGCCAGGTAAGTCAACATACTACACATAGGAGGCCAAGGACTTAGAGTAAGGAGGACCCACTCAGTTTACAAGTTCTGGCCTTCCTCCTCATAAAGAGATCAGTCAACACTATCAGCAAAAGCTGGACATGTTCCCTTGCTCAGATGCTTCTGATAAGCTCAAAACATTCAGGTTGTTCCTGCAAGATCTATTCTCAAAATTGTCAATTTATGGAGCATAGCCTCCATCATTAAGCCAGCACTGCCACCTAGGAAACCTGTAGATGAAGTTCATCTTACATTTTCAAGAATATAATCAGGCTGTTCAGAGGTCTGTGTGGCTGTCATACTCAACAGCAGCATCACAGGGCAGAGAAGATTTGGTCACTGTTTTAAGTCTGGAATGAAATGGCTGAAAGAGACACTTACACTATTTGAACATATAGAGAAATGTAAAGTGTTTCACCTCAGAAAAAGTAGTGATTTTGTTCCTGTAGGATGCCTTGTTAATGTAACAGATACTGTGATCAGGTGCCACAGCTGTCTACCTATTACTCCATCATGGGAGAGAGCAGCATGTGATGCCACAGTGGCTGGTTTATTTATTTATTTATTTATTTTTGTATGTATTTGTTTATCTATCTTTCATTTATTTACTATTTCATTTCTCATCTATTGATGCTGACTTTTTATGACATGCATGTGTTTCATTTAAAGGGGTGCACTCGGCCCGGTGGCGATGAGGGTTGAGGCGCCGGATGTCACACCTCGTGCCATGCTGGTGACTTAGGTTTGGGAGTGAACTCGGGTTGTTGGGGGGTGGCAGGGGCAGGGGCAGGGGAGGATTGAGCATCTGGAGAACTGCTCTCCTCTCCTTGGGGCAGGTGGGTGCATTTGCCACAGAATTAGTGGCTCCTTGTGGTGGCTGGGGGTGGTGCAACTTGCGGCATGCTCTTCCAGGTTGGGGTGGTGGCAGATGCCTTACACATGGGTGCGGGAGTACTCCCATTGCGTGCAGGATGTCATGGCATGTCCGCACCCCCGGAGTAATTGCAAAGTGGAAAACCCTGGCACTCGGACTAGCGATGGTGGGCTCAGTGTACTGCCCCCACACCCGATGCTGGGTCCATCCTGGCTGGTCAATGTCTCTCTCTCCCCTCTCCCCAGCAGCCCTTCTAGATTATAGATAAGCACCAGAGAAGTAGGGCAGTCCAGTCCCAGGAGTCTCAGAGCTGGGGGTCAGGGTTGTTGGTGGAAGGGGGGAGTCCCCAGGTAGGCAGAGACCAGATCCATGAGAATAGGGAAGCAAAATACTCACATTATACTTTTTCTTTATTATTTCTCATGTACGAGGAATATTAACTGCTATAGTAAGATCCCCAAATTTTGATCTAGTTCTGGGGATACTATAAAAAGTGAGTTTGTCTGATCTTAAACTGAACTTCAAACAATTCCTGACATGTAACAAACTCAACAGAACTTAGGGAAGGGCCTTAATAATAAATTTATAAATATAAAAGTGCCAGTGCAGTTCTCTTCATTCTGTTAATGAACACCATCCCACTTCTGCATACAGACTACAATGACGAGTTCTCAACAGTATTCCTGTGATAAATCTAAGTGCACTATAATATAAAGAGTCAAGAGCATTCAAAGTTTTAGCAGTTCAGTTTCTACAAACACAATCTCCATGATCCAGCATGGACAAAAACAAATGAATTAACTAAAGGTTAATAGGCCTCTAGGTACCACAACATTACTGCAGGGGAGCCGACAGTTCCCCTTTAATTTTATTGATTTAGAACTTACACCCCAAGGATAGCCTTATTTAGGTGATCCACCCAATCTCCAAGTGATTCCTGGAATTCATAATAGCAGCTGTGTGGTTAAGTTACATATTTACAGTTTACAAGTTAAGGCAACAAAACATAACTAATCATATGCTGATACATTAAAAAGTGATAATATCAAGACAATTAATAAATGCACAATGTTGAGCTGATGCTTATATTCACAGGGGAACAACTAAGCAATAAGGCACTACAGGGGGTGCATTATGGTGGCATAATGGCCTGCCTCGGTGGGATGAAGCACAAGGTGAAGCCAAGTGCTTCCACTACCCAAGAAGGCATTAGCCCACCATAACACACCCCCTGGAGTGCCTTATTGTGATTATGAAATGGATTTACTTCAGTAAATTGATTTTTTAAAATATTTTTGGTATTATTATTTAAAAAAATATTTTTTAGTATTTGAATTTAGAATTTAAATGGAAAAATAGTCCATTGTGGACAAAGGCATCAATTTAGCCTGTCAGTAGGTGGCACCAATGCTACATATAAGCAGTGGTTTAGTAAGGGCAAATGGAAGGCAAGCAGTGGCTTCAGAAACTAGCACAGCACTGTAGTGTAGCATTGGGAGCAATGAGGCTGCCAGTCAGATTGGATCACCAAGTTAGCACCGGACATTGGGGAAGATTAGGCTCTGTTAGCCACTACAACGATTTAAAAGGCTTCCATTGGGATCAGGGGAACAGCCGGTAGTTGCTGCAATCATAAGATAGCTTGTTTGTTTTATTTTTTCTTCATTAAGAAAACAGCTAGTATTTTGTGATCCATCTTGACTTGGTGCAGTCTGCAAAACGGTTGCAGTAAACTAAAAATAATTTTATTAGAAGTGAGTTTAAGCAAGTTGTGCATGCAGGAGCAGAACTGTTTAAGGAGTGGGTGCAGGAACCTGTATGATTTCTGAGACCGCAGCTGGGCCACTGGTATCGACACTAAGATAGGGTACTGTATGGGATGAGCAGTCATATTTCTTTTAGGAAGTTGCACTTCACTAACAGTGTATAGGTATTTCTTATGTGCTGAGTCCTGATCAATCCTGACCTTATGTGCTGAGTTCTAACCAATCAGAAGCCAACAGTCTTTAAACCCATTTCATAATTAAAATTAAGGTAGATAGTGAAAGGAAGAGGTAAAGAAGAATGGAGCAGAGTGATGGGACAGGGAGTTTGTCACGGTAGTTGAGGGATTAAAAACAAGAGTAGTGGGTGCAGAGTGGTTTGAACATGGCCTTTTGAAATTTTCCATGTTTCATATCTCCTTGACAAGAACCCTTTAGGTTTGAAGTGTTGGGGTGTTTGCTGCTGGTCTTTCTATTGTACTCACTCCAGTAAACCACCATTTACTCAGCATATCCATTTGCAGCCTTGGGGATCTCTGTGAGTGTCTTTTTATCTGCTATTTGACTGTATATAGTACACTGATAAGTTTGCCTTTTACAACCAAGAGTAGATCTACTTATTCGTATTTCAGAATGCTGCACAGTAACTTGTCCCTTCTCTGGCAATTGGGTTCTCGGTTTTCAATAAAAAAGTTAAAAAAATGCCTGCTTTCTGAATTTCAGAGCATCCACTTATACCTGCTTAATCTAACACTTAAATATATCCTTTGTAGATGAACTGCTTTGCAGTTATTTATTTATTTAGAAATTGGTGATCTGGAAAGCACACAGAGCCAAGACTCATTTCCAGGTGCACACCCAGAGGAAGGGGACGTGGAAGAATACATCAAATAGGCAAAAACAAAATGACAGTATACTGTGCAAATGAATACAATTTAATGCAAGTACTGTAGAAAACACTACTGGTCTAAAAAAAAGGAACAAATGTACTATGGTATGTAACAATAACTCAGATGTCAAACAATGTGCAAAATAACTAGAGTGGGCAAAAATCATCAGTCTTGGATAAGAAAAATACTGGGTGCCAGAGAGGGGACTGTGACCTAGCAGCCCCTAAAATGAGTACCGAGTGACTAGAGGGGAGTTGGGAGAAGGGACAGGAAGGAGTAAATTGAGGTGTTAAGATCTGTTTGAGTGAATGGAGAGAAGAGGAGAGGCTGAGCTGAGGGGGTAGATTGTTCCAGATGGAGGGAAGGCAGAAGGAGAAAGCCATTTGCCCCACAGTAGTTTTGCAGTGAGGAACAGTGAAAGATCGAGAGTCAGCAAAGTGGAGTAGGCAAGAAGAAGGGTGAGGTAGAGAGAAGGGAGGATAGATATGGATGGAGGGAGGAAAACCAGAATTTGGGGTAAAAAAGAGGAACAATGAGAGAGGTGACTGGACATAAGAGGAGGGAAAAGAGGTTATTGTACAGAAAGCAGTAAAGTGTGATGGGAGGAGAGTTAGTGGCAAATGGCAGAAAGCATATAGAAAACAGGGTCCAGTCTGGTAAAGGAGAACTTAGGGGCAGCCTCATAGACCACATCCACATAGTTAAACACCAGAAGAATCATCTTAAGGAGGATGTTATGGCAGACAGGGAGCAGTAGGCAAGACTTGTAATAAAGGGTGACAAGTTTGGGATGCTTTTAAATGATAGCATGTTGTGGGTAGAAAGTCTAGACACTGATCCAGCCACACACTCAAATACTTGAAGAAAGAAACATCATTAAGTGGGGTTCCATTCAGGGTTTCAAGAATTATATGACAGCTGTGCCTTGCAAGTTTTTGACTAGTATCAAAGGACTTGTAAACTGTCTTTTTGGCATCAACAGTTAGTTGGTGTGACTGATCCATCACTGACACAGACAACAGTGGCAGAGAATATGGTGTTGTCAGCATACATGTACATGTCCAAGTTGACACAGACAGTGGGCTGATCATTTAGGAAGACAGAGAAGAGGACAGAACCCAAGACAAAGCCTTTAGTAACCTCAAAAAGGATTGGAAAGAGGGGACAAGGTGTCACCAACCTGGACCAACTGTAGCAAGTCAAAGAGGCATAAGAGGAACCAGTCTACCGAATAGGAAAAAGTCATGCTTCCATCAACTTGGCAAGGAGAAGTGGGTGTGCTGCCATCTTAAAAACCTTTGCCAGATAAGTTAACATGACAACAGTGATATATCCAAGGTCCATTGCATTAAGGAAGCAATCAGTAAGGAGAAGGAAGGAAATGGTGGAATGTGATTTCCTGAAGCTAGACTGGAAAGACAGGAGAAAGGTAGAGGTGTCCATGAAAGCTGAGAACTGACTAAAAACAAGTTTTTGTTGAAGCCTGGCTAGGACAGGGAGAAAGGAAATATTATGACACTTCTCAGTGGTGGAGACATCAGTACAACCTTTATTTTAGGGGAAAACTTTAGCCTGTTTCTACACTTGAGATATGACACTGAGACCAAGGAATGGTTGAGGAGAGAAGAAAAGAAATGGGCTCAAATTGAAGGAAAAGAGAGCTGCAGTTTATGGTCCAGAACACCGGGGCAGTGATCACTGGAGTGATCTAGGGAGAAGAATGGAGAGTGTGTTGCAGACAGTGATGAGCATGATGAGAAAAAGGAGGAAGGAGAAAGATCAGGAGGGAAGTGTGGGATCAGTGGGGGATGTAGGGAGAAGCAAAAGGGCACATCTGATGAAGAAATTGTTGAAGCAGGAGGCAACTTGAGAGGGATTAGTAACAAGGGTACTTCAGTCAAAAAGTGGAAGTATAGATGACTGGGAGGAGGCAAACAGGAGATGAATGACCTTCTAGAATTTTTTCTGGGGCATTAAGGTTATTCTGAAGGTTTATTGCAAACTAATTTGATTTGTCTCATCCTCCCTGCTGGCCTTTGCAGAAGAATTTCTAAGCTGCTTGTAGCTCAACAAGTATTCAGGGGAGCTTAATTTGCAGAAGTATTAGGCAGAGTCATGGGTTTTATAGAGATCAGTAAGGTCTACAGACACTCAAGGAAGTGAGATCCTTCAAGATGGGGCCTCAGAAGAGGAATGTGTGTATCCCAGGGAAGATACATTTTGATTGTAAGAAGAAGAGAGCCCCATTGATATGCATTGCAACCAAAAGAAGGGACCAGTCATTCTTGTGGAGGTCATCAAAGAAGGAATTGAGGTTAAGAGTTCTAAATTACCTTTGCTGTAGTACAATTTGTTGAATTCAAAAAGTGCTAAATATGTTGCTGTCATGCAGGTTATTATTCCCAACAGGCAGTGAAGAAAACAATTAACATCAAATAGGCATTCTTTCCTCAATGTAGATATTTTTGGAGCCCCTTTGCTATAACTTTTATCAAGCATATTCAGTTATATAACTAGAGACAGGCAATGCAGTCTGCAGATCTCTACTTCGGGCCAGTTTTTGGCAGCTCCAGCACACTGAAAGAGTTTAAAAACTTAAAGCTTGTTTTATAACATACTGCTAGTAGGACAACCAGTTCTTGTTGGTTAGAGTTGGCATTCAGCTGGAAAAAAAATTTGCAGTGAGCTACAGTATAGTACATCCAGAAACCACAGCAATGAAGAAACTACAGAAATACTGTAGGTTAGAGACAAGAATGTATGTTATGGAACAAACAGTCTGAGTAGTAAGTCATGTATGTCCTGCACTGACTGATTCATTTCAGGGTTGTGACCAGGATTTTAGCCCTCTGCAGAAAGGTTTGATGGGCCCCCTTACAAAAACAAATGCAAAGTGCCCTCCAACATTTGCCCAATAGAGATGTTGGGACAGGACCACCAGCTATCAGGCAGGGTAGAATTATGAACACAGTAGGGAGTTCCTACTCTCCTCCTATAATCTGAGCCAGGGGATTTCCTCTAGCAAGGTAAATGGTACAGTAAAGCAAAGGCAAGCTTCCTAGCTCTACTTTGTAGTTTGCAATTGACTCTTGAGACATTAATGCATTTATAAGAAAGTTGTACTTAACTATTTAATGTTCTTTAAAGCATAGTATATTTTATTTATTTTTTTTAACAAAAAGCATCCAAACATTTGCATTACAATTACTCTAGATGTTCCCATCAACTATTATTTAATTCTTCGTTAACCGTGTAGGCCTACGGTCAACTTTAGTACATTTACAGGGGTGAAAGATGGCACCACTTACAGGGGTGCAATCCAATGGTCTGATGGTCAATGTCTAGAGGCAACTAATAAAATGCTTTTTCACCTTATTTAAGTGCCTTTGGGGATGTTTAATAAATATGAAGAAATGTTTAATGATCATACAAAATCTGTTGTGCTGATCTGATGATCTACCTTCAATACCATTTGATGCCATGTGGCAAACTGGGGTTTATACTCAACTCTTTCGAGTTTTACCCACGTGTCCAGTGAAAGTGGCAATTGAAAGTTTACCCATGGCAACTTTGTTTTACTTTCTTAATCAAGAAATATTTTAGTCCACCTGATGGCCTAATGGAAGTGCTATGCAGCTAGTGTTGGTAACCTGGGTTTAGGAGGGGACTCAAGAAGCTGGAATTGTGGAGGGCTGGGCTAAAAAATGCTGCCAGTGGTAGCATGATTCACCTCAGGGTGGGGATAATTGGTCCTCAGCAAGGCAACGGCCCCTTGTGGTGGGCCAGGGAGCCTACTCCCATGCAAAAGGGGATGTGAGTACCCAGAGTGCTGCATCAACCAAGACCACACCAGGATGGCTGGCCCATGTGATAGGGTGGAGAAAAGCATGATGGGGAAATAAGCAAGCAGAAAACCTCAGCTGCTATCTGCATGATGACAAACCCTGACAAGGCTTTATCCCTGAAACACAGTGTATATCCCAGATGCTGGCCATAGCCGGTCAGGGACAGAAGAAACTATGTTAAAACTATGTTAAAAAAAATTAAGAAATGTTTTAGTTTACACGCTGACACTTTTAAAAAATATAATGATGGCTATCTACAGGCAGTTAGTGGATTTCAAACACTTTAGGTGAACACCTTAAAGGCTGAATGCTAATCACTGTCTACCATACTACTGATTTTGTTTAGTTAGAAATTATTGACTTGGAAAGGCACTAAGCCAAGGATGGGAATACGATACATAGTAGCAAGCAGTACCAAAGGTGTATTGTCTTTAGCCTATTACTCTATTTTTTGTGGCAAATATAAACTAGGATGGGTGTTCCGTGATATTTCCCAAACCTATATCAATTTCATTATTTTTATCCCAGTACATGATGGATGTTGAAACAAAAGAATTGAGATCAACAAAGAAACCCCTGTGATGTCATGCTTGAGTTCGAGTCGTTTTGTTTAATTTAGAACATCATGTTGGAAGACATCAGTAAAATCTCTGCATGCTATTATTGGATGCATACTAAATTATTTTAGGTGTTGGCATTAGATAATGTGCAGTAAAACTCAAACATAGACACAGCACCTGACATGATCTTGTATTCATTGTGCCCATTAATTTAGCAATACAATATGAGTTATCAATTTTTTCACACCTGTTTGTTCAAAAATCACCTAAAATTGCATTGGTTTGTGTAATTTTATGCATGAAGCTGTCTGAAATCCATGTCATCTACTGTCATCTTTTATACATTAAACTTTTCTTTTAGCTGTATAATATAATGGTAAATAAAGGTTGCTCACATGATGTTTCTTGAGTTATCAGCTCTAACAGTAGCGATTTTGGAACCCAGTTTTATTGTTGTGCAATTAAGAATTTGAAAGGAGGTAGAAATTTAAGGTGGTTACCATATGTAACCCATTTTATTTGCACAGCACTGCACTGCAGAGTGTGTGCTCATTGTATAGTCATACTCAGTGGGTAAATTTAAAGGTAATCATCTTTATCTTGTGACTTACAACACACCCAAAGCTAGTGATGGTACCAGAAATACAATTTACACTGATTTTGCTTGCTTACGCAGCATTGCGTAGGTCATACATGATGATGGTATCCATGTACATCTCAGTGACTACAGGCACAAATGGTGCTGACAGGCATGTGTGAAGCTTGTCATCAATACAGTTTTCCCATAGCATTTTTAGAAGTCTAAACACTCCATGGCTGCCTGGGAGAAACTGCACTTATGCACCCTGCTGCCATGTGTAATTGCTTATGCAGGCTACACGAATTTGCAAGAAAAAAGGGAAGTAGGAATTTTGCATGAAACAGAAGGAGTACAGCACTCACCTCACCCAACATTAGTGGTGGGCGAAGAGGCTGAAATTCACTCCTCGAAGTGATTCGCAGAGTAACGCGGAGTCCATGAAGTGCTTCGCAACGTGAAGTGGAGTACTTCGTGTTATAATGGGGAAGGCGAAGTCCATTGGAAACAATGACTTTGTGTTATTCTGCCTTCCCCAAACCACTTCTCCACCAAATTTAAGGCAAAGTACATTGGAATCAATGTACTTCGCCTCACTATGCCTTGTTCTTGAGCTCCAAGGTGAATTTTGCAGTGTTTTATTGGATTGCAGGTCACATGGGTGCTAGATTGTTCTGCACAGCCTCAGTTCTGTGTAGTGTGTGTGTAGTAGAAGATGAAGACAGTTTCTTCTCAGAGCTCTGTGATGCAAATCCTCTAAAAGCTGTTAAAAAAGTCTTTTTGAGCTATTTTTTTTTGCTCACAATTTACTACATTGAGTATAGAAAACCCTCCTATGCTCATATTATCGAGTGTTTATTGTTTGTGTGTGGATTTTGAATGTTAATTTAGAACAGTCAGTCTGTGTACTGTAAAGTGTCCTTTGAGGGAGGGGCGTATCTGTGGTGTAGGTAGATTAACTGGGAGAAAAAGGCAGTCTTTCTGTTTTGGCTATATTTTTCTTGTATAACTGTGTTAATGTACGCACAGTGATATTTTCAGTAATTCTTGACATTTGTTTTCTGATTGTTGTGGTGCAGCAGTGTATAATTTCAGTTTGTTTAAAACATTTGGTTATATTACTAAAGGTTTTCAATTTGCTATGCATTACTTGTAGTGTGTGTGAGTGTGTGTGTGATGCATGCCATTAAATCAGACACCTTTTATTGTGCCACAGAGTTACTGCAGCAGTGTGAACCTGCTATCCACTGCACCTGAATGAATTTTTTATACAGCTTTGTGGTATCTTTTCTGGTAGTGGACTGTTACTGCTGTACTACCCCCCCCTTAACCGGCAAAAGGTATTCTTTTCCAGATTGGGATTTGTGACTTATGAGCACTGGTTAGGTGTTGTGCCTTTGTGTCTGCATCTCTTGAGTGTGCAGCGCAAGCTTAATCTGTCTGTGCATTTGTAGTACACCACTAATTCTGGGAGACTTTGCATTTCTTGTTACACTCTCATTTCACTTCATCAGCACTGGGGAATTTTCTGGACATAAGACAGTAGCATTTTTGGGATGCACATTAATTCTGGTGACTGTGTGTAACCACTGCACACATGACGGAGTGCACCATTAATTCTGTGAGACTTCGCATTTCTTGTTACCCTCTCATTTCACTTCATCAGCACTAGGGAATTTTCTGGACACAAGACAGTAGCATTTTGGGGATGCACATTAATTCTGGTGACTGCATGTGACTACTGCAAGCATGATGTCTGAGTGCGCTATTAATTTTGGGAGATTTTGCATTTCTTGTGCTCTCATTACACTTCATCAGCACTGGGGAGTTTTCTGGACACAAGACATGAACATTTTGGGGATGCACATTCATTCTGGTGACTGTGTGGGTGGGATGCTGCCAATATTGTTGTCACTCTGCCTTACTTCGCATTTAAGGTGGAATGACAATGCGAAGTAATAATAACAAGGCGAAGTAAGCCTTTCCTATGGGGCACTCTGCGTAGCGAAGTGCCAACGTGAAGTGGCCGCTACGCATTCACTTCGCCAGCAGATTTTAAATTTGCTGCATCTCTACCCAACATGCACAAAGTAAGAATCCTCTCTTATGGACCATTTAGAATCTTCAGAACTTCTTTATTTTGATAGTTGCAAAAACACAGTGCAGAAAGTGATGGCAAGGTACTGCTACAGGTAGAGACACCAGAATGATGTCACTGATGGAAGTTTTTGTTCCCGTGACATGCCACTTTGTCAAATTTTCATGCAATGATTCAAGAGGCATTGACTGGGAAACATGGTTTACAGAATACCACAGCTGGGACACAGCTATACCTGGATACAACCTGTTCAGGAAAGACTGGAAGGGTAAAAAGGGAGGGGGGAGTATCCATTTACATTTGAGAAGAAATAAAAACAAGTGAAGTGCAGGGATGCCCCAGGGACACCGAGTCACTGTGGCTAACAGTAGATACAGGCAAGGGAAAAACCTTCAAAATTGGAGTCATTTACAGGCCCCCGAATCAAGGAGAGAAAAGGGAACAAAGACTTAATAGAGGAATTTACAAACTGACTGATAGGGGTGAAGTGATACTGGTGGGGGACTTCAACCTTCTAGATATAAACTGGAGCACATTAATGTTGGCAACAAGAAGCAGGGACTTCTTATTGTCCCTACAGGGTGCAGGACTGGATCAGCTTGTCAAACCCCCAACAAGGGGAGACGCCATTCTTGACCTGATCCTCACAAACACTAAGAGAATTAAGGAAATGGAGGTGGGTTGCCATATGGGAAACAGCTACCATTGTATGGTTGCCTTCAAAGTAACCATAACAGAAGACACTCTCCACACAAAAATAAAGGTGCTAGATTTTAAAAAAGTCGACTTTCCAAAAATGAGAACCAGCATAAGAAATTACTTGATTGAAGCAAAAGAGGAGGAGCTTCAGGTCATGTGGGAGAGACTTACGCAAGCAATAAAGACAGCCATGGACCAATGTGCCAAGAAGATCAGTAAGGTGAAAAGAAGAAGAAATCCTTTATGATTTACCAATGAAATGGCAACCATAATAAGGGAAAAAAAGAAGGCATACAAGACATACCAAGAAACTAAGATGGAAAAAGCCTGGGATTCATACAAGGAAAAAATGAGAGAAGCCAGCAAAAGGATAGGACAGGCCAAAGCCCAGACAGAATTAAAAATAGAGGAGACAAAGAGGGGTGACAAATACTTCTTTAGCTATATCTGTAAAAAAAGGAAGGCAAACGGGGGGTTAGTGAAAATTGCTACAGAGGAGGGCAAAACAATGGAAGATGACCCGGAAAAAGCAGAAATCCTAAATAAGTACTTCTGCTCGGTGTTTACTGAGGAGGACCCAGGAAATGGCCCAGCACTCTCAAAACACAGTACCACTGGTCCCGGAGTCAACACTAGCCCCTTCATGGAGGCCCTGAACAAACTGAAGACAGACAAGGCCATGGGACCAGAAGAGATGCATCCCAGAATCTTGAAAGAACTGGGGATGGAATTGGCAGCCCCACTGACTAAACTATTCACAAAATCATTGTCGAGTGGAGTGGTGCCCAAAGACTTGAAAAGGGCAACAGTAGTCCCACTCCACAAATCAAGCAGCAGGGAAGAGTCTGGAAATTACAGACCAGTAAGCCTCACATCTATAGTGGGGAAATTGATGGAGACGCTACTCAAACAGGATCATAGCATTCCTCGAAGCTAGCTGCCAGCTGGACCCCAAACAGCATGGATTCATGGTGGCAAGATTGTGCCAGACAAATCTGGTTGAAGTCTTTGACTATGTTACAAAGGTTGTGGATGACAGTGTGGTGACAGATGTGGTCTACCTGGACTTTAGCAAGGCCTTTGACTCAGTTCAGCACAGAAGGCTGGTAAAAAAGTCAGACTACACAGGGGTGGGACCAGAACTGGTTAAATGGGTACAAAATTGGCTACAGGGCAGACCCCAAAGAGTACAGTTACACGGAGCACCATCATCAAAGGGTAGGGTGACCAGCAGACTGCTCAACGTATTCATAGCAGACATCGCTAATGGATTAGAGGGGACGGTGTGTCTGTTCGCGGATGACACCAAGATATGTAACATGGCAGACACCATAGGGGGAGTAGGCAAGATGGAATCAGACCTCAAAAAACTTGAAGAATTGTCTGGAGCATGGCAGCTGAGATTCAGCACCAAGAAGTGCAAAGTCATGCACATAGGCAAAAGGAATCCAAGGAAGTCATATTACTTGGGAAAGGAAAAACTATCATCCTCCAACCATGAGTGTGATCTGGGAATCATGATCTCAGACAACTTGAAAGTGGGAAAACAGTGTGAGAAGGCAGTACTGAAGGCCAGTGGAATTCTGGGACGCATTGGGAGGGAAATCACAAGCAGAAGGAGGGAGGTAGTCCTACCACTGTACAGATCACTGATCAGGCCACATCTAGAGTACGGTGTCCAGTTTTGGAGTCCTCACCTCAAAAAGGACATTGACCAGATGGAAACAGTGCAGAGAAAGGTGACAAAAATGATTTGGGGGAATGCATGGGATGCCCTATGGAGAAAGACTGAGAGAGCTGAACATGTATTCCCTGGAACAGAGAAGGGAGAAGGGGGTGGCATGATTGAAACATTCAAATACATATAAGGCATAAACAAGGTGCACACTCAGGAACTTCTTAAATTCAAGGAGGGCAGCAGAACCAGGGAACAATGTCTAAGTTTGAAAGGAGGGAGGCTTGCTACAAACGTCAAGAAGTGTTTCTTCACAGAAAGGGTGGTGGATGCCTGGAACAGCCTTCCCCCAGAGATGGTGGGGGCAAACACAGTTGTGAGATTCAAGAATGCATGGAATAGACACAAGGAAGCTTTCACACCAAAGGGCAGCTGGGGGTAGGAAAAGATAAATACATGGGGTAGACTAGATGGACTAGCGAGCTGCTTCTGCCATCACCTTCTATGTTTCTATGATTCTAAGTACGTTATTAAGCATGTAGTAAATGGTCACCTGATCACAACTGCTATTTGTTTCAAATCAAAGTCCAAATGGTGTACTCAAAAACTAGTACAGACACAGTATAGTGCAATAGTCCAGCACAAAAGTTAAATACAAAAGTTAAAAACATCATCCAAAATGATAGCTTGAACATTAGTGCCATCTACTGACCTTTCTCAATACATCCTCAAAGAACCCTGAAAAACCGAACATTTCTACAGCACTTCATACATCTTATTGAGTGTGCACAATAAAACAGCCCTATTACTCAAATTTTCTTCCACTGATGAGTCTTCTATTTTATCTGAACTTGCCAGCAGATCACGGAATACAGATGCATAACATTTCTACTTGACAGAATTTAAATATCTTTAAATTAACACAAACACAATGACTTTTGACATTTTTCATATATGAATGTTTCACAAACTGTAAGAAGGAAATCCCAACCATTAACATTAATAAGATTACTATGTAACATAACCAATTACTTCTGATTAACAATTTTATTGGTATTTCCGCATAAAGAAAACAACAATACAATTCATGTCACAGTATAGAACATATGATTGTAAAGGGTTACATTTACAATCACTTATCAGGATTCACTCATGTAAGCAATAAGACACAACAGAATATGCATTATGCTGTGATAACTGCACTCCCAGAAATGTAGTTAGACACGAGGCTGTGCCAGCTGCCCCTGGAAGTGCAATTATCACAGCGCAATGCACACCCATGGATTGTCTTTTTTCGCTTATAAAATGGGTTAGGAGAATAAACAGCACCACAACATGAGTGGAATTGTACATTTTTATTTAATTCATTTAATTGGTGTGGAAGAAAAATAATCCCATAACTTTGAGATGGGGCAGATAAAAAAATAACATGCTAACAAACCCGCGATAAACGTCTGTCATGGCCAAAATAACAAAATCACTTGTTAATACTGACAAGGTTTATGAGGGTATTGAAGAGGCAGTTTGGAAGGCAAAATGGACTGAGATGCTGGTTGCTAGACGATCGTAACTCAGTGTTCTGTTCCCACTGGCTACTCAGTACTGCTGGCTTCTGCGCAGGGGCTGTTTTTATTTCCCTGTGAGAATGTCACTCTGTTTTTTTCTATCTTCCATGGTTGCCAACCAGTAGCTTCGGAGGCTCACTTGTTTCTGTGTCCCATGATGAACATTATCTCCTGGCTTTCTAATCCAGCATGTGATGGCAATTTCCTCACAGTTGCTTGGAAGAGGGTGATTAGTGCAATGCTGAGACAGCTTCACCACCTTGCTGATTTTTGTCATCGTGAGCAAGAGGTAGTTTACCCCAAGTGGCTCCTTCATTTACCATATTGGTACTGTGTTGAGAGAGTGTTGTGGCTAGCATTTGGGGTTCATAGACAACACCTTGAACTCTGGGCACAGCTTGCTCAAATATTTCTTTCAACTTGCCATGGGGCACATCTGGTTACCAGGTCCAGCTCAGATAAATGAGTCATAGTTTTCCTTCTCCTGTTCAGTTGGGTCACTGTACTGTTTTGTATGCTCATTGGATGCTAGCAAGATGTACTGTTCCATTTTTGTCACTTTGGATCTTGATGTTGGATGGTTTCAGCTGATGCAGTCCTTCACATCCTTGTCTGACCATCATGAGCTGGGTATCGATCCACAGCTTCCACAGCAGTGTTGGAGCTGTATCTAGAGGTAGTGCTGGTGAAAGCCTTCTTTGTGCAGATCCATATTGCTGATGGGTGGGTGGTGCTTGGCTACACCCTTTTGCTGCTTTGCTGTGATGTATCTTTTCAGCACAGAGATAAAAACATTTTTAGCATGTTTTAAATTCTGTGTATTTGACTATGTTGAATGGGTGACTGAGGAGGCAGTCCTGAAGTGCCTACTAAATGCAGCCCTGAAGCTGCATAGAGAATTCACAGAGCATTCTGTTCTGGCACAGTTCCTCACTCCTGCATAGAACTCACATAGCAGGGAGTCCAGGTCAGCCGCTGGAATAGTAAAAAAAATCTATAAATTTACCTCTGGAGATGCATCAGTCTATTAACACACTGACAGCCCATGATGTTTTTTTTTTTTTTTTACAATTTTTTGCCAGGAAAGACACACTAAGCCAATGCTTGTTTCCATGTGTGTCCTGGGAGCACAGGGAAGTTAAGTGACTTGCTCCTGGTCATACTGAATGTAAGTGAAGGCTGTGGGATTTGAACCCAGTTCCCCGGGTTTGTAGCTCACAGGAATTAGTAAGTGACCAGGAGGAAACAATCGACAGTGGCCATTTCAGAAGCTGAGTGAAAAAAATGGGTCTGTTTGAAACTTTTGACAGTTCTTTTGGTTATTGCTGTCGATATTCTATCAGGTGCCAAGTGAGCAGCTGTGGTAGAAGGGGAACAGTGACAGCAATCAAGGCTCCTATTTCTCCCACTAGGTTAATTGCTTGATTATTAATAGTTCTTCTCTGGCTCATTATACTCTGTTTCAATATTGGAGGCTTTAGAGGGGTTTAAGGGTGTGATTGGAAGTAGTCTGCACAATTTTGCCTATTGAATGTGATTCACTGAAAACCGTCAATGCACAGAGTCCGAGACTTCATAAGGTGCTGTCTAGCAGCACACTACACTCTGCGGTAGCTATACTCATGAGTACCGGTCTTCTCTGTGTAGACTCAGGAGTTGGGCATACATAAGGGTGAGCAAAGCAGATCAGGGTGTTCAAATCGGGGGATATTAGTTCAATTTAGAACAGATATATTAGTGGGATCCATTTTTAATGTAATTTAACAATGTAAGAAATGCAAAATCTTTGAGATTATGTGATTTGGCGAGCAGAGAAGTGGGTGGGGAGGAGTAGGAGTGGGCATCATAATGTTCAAAAAATAAGAATAAGAAAAACAAAATACTGTTAAGCTATTTTTTCCTACTTGTTTATGGTAACTGTGGTAAAGTTCCTATTTTGTAATTCTGGCCTTTTTTCATGATGTCCGTTGTTGTGGCTATCTGAATAAAAATGGCTGCCCTTTTAGTTTTGTTCAAATTAAACATAGAAACATAGAAACATAGAATCTGATGGCAGATAAGGACTGTTCAGCCCACCTAGTCTACCTATTTCTCTACCTAACAGATAAGCTGCAGATCCTAGTTAACCAACATCCTACTTCTTCCTACCCCCCCCACTAGAATTGCCTTATGTCTGTCCCATGCATTCTTGAATTCCTCCACTGTTTTTGACTCTACGACCTCCTCAGGAAGGCTGCTCCATGCATCTACAACCCTCTCTGTGAAGAAATACTTCCTCACATTACCTCTGAGCCGTCCCACCTCTATCTTCAAATTGTGCCCCTTGTTATTGCACATCTCTTTTTCTGAAAGATGCTACCCTCTTGGACTTTGTTAATTCCCTTGAGGTATTTGAACATTTCTATCATGTCCCTCCTCTCCCTCCTTTCCTCGAGGCTATACATCTTAAGCTACTTTAGTTTTTCTTCATATGTCTTCTAGTGCAGACCCTGCACCATTTTGGTTGCCCTCCTCTGGACAGCCTCCACCCTGTCAATGTCTTTGCAGAGATGGGGTCTCCAGAACTGTACACAGTACTCCAGATGTGGTCTTACCAACTGTCTGTACAGAGGGCCAACAACTTCCTGTTTTCTACTGGTGATGCCTCTCCCTATGCATCCCAGTATCCCACCAGCCCTCATTACTGCCTTCTCACATTGCTGGCCCACCTTTAGGTCATCTGATATGACTACCCCCAGGTTCCTTTCCATTTTCGTTGTTGCCAGTATCTCACCCCCATTGTGTACTTTTCCCCTGGGTTTTTGTTTCCCAGGTGCGCTACTTTGCACTTCTTTGCATTGACTCTAAGCTGCTATACATTTGACCATTCCTCCAACTTTGCCAAGTACCTTTTCATCCTTTCCACTCCACCTTGCATATCAACCTTGTTGCAGATCTTTGTGTCATCTGCAAAGAGACATACTTTTCCTTCCAGTCCCTCTGCAATGTCACTTATAAAGGCATTAAAAAGGACTGGCCCCAGTACTGAACCCTGCAGTACCCCACTAGTAACCTCCCTTTCTTCACTGTGGACTCCATTTACTATTACCCTCTGTGTCCTGTTGTCCAGCCAGTGTTTTACCCAGGCTACCACCCTGGGACCCACTCCTAGGCTGGCTAATTTGTTTACTAATCTTTTGTGCAGGACTGGGTCAAATGCCTTGCTAAAGTCTAGGTAGGCCATGTCCACAGTCCCTCCCTGGTCTACTACTTTGGTCATCCAGTTAAAGAAATCAGTTAGATTTGTCTAACTTGACCTTTCTGCTGTGACTCCATGCTGCCTTGGGTCCTGTGCCACACTGGCCTCTAGGTACTCAACAATTCTTTCCTTCAGAAGTGATTCCATCATTTTCCCTACCACTGAGGTCAAACTGACAGGTCTGTAGTTTCCTGCCTCTGTCTTGCTCCCACTTTTGTGAAGGGGAATCACATTCGCCCTCCTCCAGTCCTCAGGTATCACACCATCCTCCCATGATTTATTAAAAAGGGTAGTCAGTGGTGTTACTAGTTCTTCCCTTAGTTCTTTTAGAATTCTGGGATGAATCCCGTCAGACCCCATTGCTTTATCCACCTTCAGTTTTAAGAGTTCTTTCAGAACCCTTTCTTCTGTGAAAGGACTAATATCAACCTCCCTATCCAGAGTGCTTCTATTGACTGGATTAGGTAGCTCCCCTTGCTTTTCCATTGTAAAAACTGAGCAGAAGTATTCATTCAGTATCCCTGCTTTTTCACTGTCTCTCTCTGCCCAACCACCTTCCTCTTTATTCAGCCTCAGTATCCCTGCCTTAGTCTTTCTTTGCTCCCTAATGTACCTATAAAAGGTTTTATCCCCCTTCTTAACCGAGTTGGCTATCTTTTCCTCAGTTTGGGCCTTTGCTATTCTGACTGCCTTCCCTGCTTCCTTCTGCTTTAACTGGTACAGTTCTCTGTCCTGCTCCTTCTGTGTTTCCTTATATTTCCTGAATGCTATCTTTTTCTCCCTAACCTTCCCCACCACTTCTTTTGAGAACCATAGTGTTTTTTCTTTCATTTTGATTTGTTTATTTGCTTCACACAAAGGCTTGTTGCCTCTGTAATGGCGCTTTTGATGTTTCCTCATTGTTGGTCCACCCCACCTTCTTGCCTGTTTGCTAGCGCTTTTCTGAGGCACTCTCCCATTTTGACAAAATCAGTCCTCCTGAAGTCCAGTATCTTCACTTTTGTATGGCTTGACTCTACAGCTAAGTTTATTGTGAACCATATTGTTTGGTGGTCGCTTGTTCCCACATGGCTACCCACTTCAAGATCAGAGATCCTCTCTCCATCCCCATTTGAGAGTACAAGGTTTAAGATTGCTCCCTCCTGAGTGGGTTCCAAAACTAGCTGTCTGAGGCATGCCCCCTGTAGGGCATCGAGAATGGCCCTGCTCTTGGATGTGGCTGCAGCAAAGGTGCTCCAGTTAACATCTGGCATATTCAGATCCCCCATCAGCAATATCTCCTCTTTCTCTACCATCCTAAGGATGCCTTCTATCATTTTCTTGTGCATTTCCTCCCCCTGAGACAGGGGTCTGTATACAACCGCCGTGCAGATTGTGGTGCCATTTCCAGTCTCCAGGGTGACCCACAGTGCCTCCTCTCCTCCCTGTTTATCCTTTAGTTCTGTTGCTTTGATCCCTTCCCTTACATACAGAGCTCCTCCTCCTCTTCCTCCTCTTCTTCCCTCCCTCCCTGTCCCTCCTATAGATTGTGTACCCTGGTATGTTGACATCCCAGTCATGGTTCTCTGTGTACCATGTTTCTGTGACTGTCACAATATCCAGGCATCCCTCTTCCATCAAGGCCACCATTCCGGGGAGCTTTTTACCTAGACTACAGGCATTGGTACTCATTATTCTCCATTTTTTTATGGCTTTATTTCTTTTTGCCTCATCCCTGTCCTTACTGCCTTTGTCTTTTTCTCCATTTACTCCTGCCCTTCTCCCTATCAACTGCTCTATCTTGGTGTTTACCTCACTAACTAACTCACTAATTCTATATCATGGCACAAAGATTTCCTTATGTTCTGCATCCTGGTTGGCAGGACTTGCTTTTTATATAATGCATTACGCTCTCATAATGGACTTGTCCTAGCCAATCAGGGTGCTGGATTCTCCCTACCCATTTTATAAAGTATATTAACAGGTGTGGTTATAGGAGAGGTGGGGATTACAACAATATATTGTTGAAAAAGGAACAATGTAGGATTTTCTCCCTTCATGCCATGGAAAACAAGGGGTTAAATGACAAACTAGAGATAAGTCCATTTCTGAGAAAGAGAAGTCTGCTTTAAAAAAAAATCTGATCTGAGTTATGTATTTTATAACCTTTTGTCTCTGCATTAACAATGGGGGGGGGGCATTGCTTCTACTGTATGTACTTCATGTCTTCTGATCTTTTGTAGATGTTGCGCAATGTGACTGACACAATTTTTGGAAACCCACTTTTGTTATTCCTGTTATGAACTGGAAGCACTGCAAGGTTTTTGCACTAAACAATTTTCCACTATTGGACTTTTAGCTGCTTCTGTGCATACCACTATACTGATTTGAAATCATATACTGTACATTACTGGTGCTCTGTCATTTAATTATGATTGTTGATACACAGTATGATTTTAAACAAGTACCTTTTTAAATTGTAGTTATTTTATTTCTGGGGAACTGAGAACTGAACTCATTGCACCTATGGTGGTATTTTGCACTGTGTCTTTAAATGGAATACTTATATTGTGAACCTCTAAAGGAGTCTGTCACCCTTGATAAAGCTCAAAATGAAGTGAAACATGTTAGGGACAGGTGCTCCTTTGTCCGTGGGGAGCTGGTTGTAGAGTTTTTTTTACATACTGCATGTTGGAGAAAATGTGTTTGTATCCACAAATAAACAAGCAAAGCAAAACCTTTTATGGGGACCAATAAAAGTTATGTGTTATTTTGGAGCATTGGTATGGACATCTTTCTTCAACTGATGCTGAATGTGAGTAATGTTTAAATAAGTTAAACGACATATAGCAGGTGCTGGCTTCCTTGCCCTCTGACACAATCACTTTCTTAGCCTTGGCACTGCATCTCCCTGGCTGCGAATCATTTCTTACATTTATTAATTCCTTCCTTCCCCACACAGGCAAGCTCATGTCTTCCACCGATTCCTAATTTTTTTAAATTTATAACTCTGTTCTCACTCTGGCTGTAGGTGGGGTACTTATCCATCCCTGTCCCACTCGTCTCTCAAAGGTGTCTCCCAGTCAGCTGCCCAGGTCAGAGGTCCCATAGCTTGTCCCTTACAGTGGGACTCCCAAGGGTGAGACTGCAATCCACCTGATTGCGTGCCCAAGATGTATGCTTCCCAGCATCATTCTACAGAGGTCGAGGGTTGCCATGAAGTGCTGACACACAGGATTTTACCTTGTGTCAGTTTTTCCCCCACAGTGCAGATGCACAATGACAGTGCACAGGCATATGTGCTCCCATGAATGCCCCACAGACATCCACTACTGCTGTCCCCCTTCTTCTTGTGGTCCTGGCAAGGCATACACCCAGCCTCCACTAGGAGTCACTCAAATACCGGGCACCACCATCCTTCCACCTTGGAGCTGTCCATGGGATGCTCATCCATCCTCCCCCCTGGCCAGCCCTCTGATGCACCAGGCTCACTTCCGAACCCAGGTCCTCAGCATCGCAAGTGGTAGTGCTACCCCTATCCCAGCAGGATGGCCCTTACACTAGTTCTTTCCCAAACCACAATGCACAATACCAAGATAGCCAGGCATGCTGCAGCAAGAATTCAACCCCTCCTTTAGCCGTGTGCTCAGTGGAAAGGGAGCCCAGTGGATGGGAAGGGATGGCTCTCCCCGGCTCTGAAGAAATCAGTCCAAATGAAGCCAGCAATCTAGGACTTGAAGTTTGGATGAGAGAAAAATCCAGTCAATGGCAGCAGCTGTAAAACCAAATCCTTTATTGCTTCAAACATCCAAACAGCAGTGTAGAAAACTGTGACCAAACAGCATCCAAACTAGACTGGATTTTTCTCACATATAAACCTCAAGTCCTAGATGCAATGCACTAACTTGCAGTAAATGACATATCATGAAATACTGCATGACAAAAGGGCTTAATTGCCATTGAATTTCACTTTTGCCTGCAGTATACTGCAGCATTTTGTGGTATGCTGCAGTATTACTATGTTGTGTCCAAGCTGGTGCCACTGTAATTGTTTAACATACTGTTCATCAATGATAGATAAGACATTCAATTTCAGCTGTGCGTATAAGAGACTTATTCCTGCTGTCTTGCACTGAAAATCAAGGGAGTATGCATGCTTTTGTCCTCAAGGCATATGTGACTGCAGGCTGATACTTGCATTGACAAAATGTAGTCAAATTGGCCTTACCTCAGTTTGCCATGGATTGCGACCTCAGGTATTCAGCATGTACCAGTCTGTGTGGCCTTCAGTTTGTTCATTGAAGCTGATGCCCCTGCTTGTTTGGCATTCAATATTTCACTTGTTATTGTATTATTTTTGATATATTTTATTTCTGCTGTGTTGCTGCATGCAGACACATTGACTCTATTTTTGTTATGGGCTGTATATTTGCCCTTTCCTATATAGTGATCTTCCAGTGGTTTCTAACTGTGAATACAGAACCTTGGAACAGCGTGCCTTTCCTAGCAACACAGACCAGCTGCCAAGGAAACAAATAAATAAGAATGTTAATGATTGGATAGCTGTGGTGTTGCTGGTAACAGGGTAGAAATGCTGAAAATTATAACATAGATATAATATTCCAAAGGTTATGTGGGGGCACTATGTGTACTGTATACAAAGTGGTGACGAGCTAATCCAAAACAAACTGACCAGTGTTCAGTAAAGAGTGACATTATTTTGTCTTTCATTACAGACATGGATACTTTCTCTGCCACAGTGAGGTATCTCTCAGCCACAGAAAGCTGAACCAGCTGAAAAAGATTGAAAAAACTCTCCAGAAAACATTGCCACATTGCCTTGATGGAGGGTCTCCAGAATGTACAGTAGGTGGGCCCAGTCAAGCAGCACTTCCTCCACAGATACCCTAGCTTGCAGGAGGAAGGGTAACAGTGTCCACTTTTCAAATGAGGGAATCAAACAGGCAACCAAGCACTGTAGTGTAAACTGTATCATCAAATGAAGAAGATGCTCACCAATAAGGTGAAGTTGCCAACTGCCTCGGCAGGTCAAGCACTGTGCCAGAAAATAGGATGAGACCAGGCCAGACCCCCCCGCCACCCAAATCAACACACGCCCAGCCATAAAAGCTCTATATTTTAACCATTCGTTGTCTGTATTGTTTATTTTTGCAGTTAAGTAATAGTTCTTAGTTGTATTATATTTGTTTATTGGACATAGAAACATAGGAAGTTGACGGCAAATGAAGGCTTGTGGTCCATCTAGGCTGCCTGTTTTTCACAAGTCTACAAGCCACTTGTCATAGCCCTTTATATTTCCATATTTTGTGATCTTCTTTCAAGCAAGTCTGCCTTTTCTTGTAATTTGCACATATCATGCAATGTATGTCTTTTTCTATGCATCTTGTGCTGTATTTTTGCAGACCTGCATCATTATTTGTTTACTATTTATGTCATGCAATTTACATAGAAACATCTGAATCCCCAAACTTGGTTTCTCTCACTGAAACTTGGTTAACTCCGCAGATAGGAAAAGTGTCAGTGGCTCAGCAGGTAGCACACTTGCCTCTGAGGCCAGGAGATCAGAGGCCTGTGGATTCAGTTCCCACATCTGGCACTTGGGTTAATATCCCAGTACTGACACTGTAGTGCAGCATGAGAGGGGTGCTGCACTTCTGAGGTGCTGTCTTTTGGATGAGACGTTAAACCGAGGTCCCATCTGTCTGGATTGGTGGTAGTTCAGGTGGATGTTAAAGATCCCATGGCACTTACCGAAAAGAGTAGGGGAATTTCCCCAGTGTCCTGGCCAAATTTCCCTCATTCACTAAAAATACCACCAATAGCTTAAACTGGTTCAAGGTCAGTTGGCATTCATCTGTATCCCCCTCCCCTGGGTCATGCCTGAAAATAGGCAGGATTTGTCTAGTGCACTTACCTGGTCAAAAAAAAATAAAAATTAGAAATGGAGGGTTTCTCAAGTTTTAGGTTGGATGGAAAGGGTAAACGTGGAGGGGGGGGTTCTTCTTTATGTGGGATGGGACTTGGGACAAACTATAGAAATCTATTCTGGGTTAATTGGTTTAATTGATTGTTTACTGGTTGAGATTATGGAACTTGATCTGATAGTGGGGGTAATTTATGCACCACCAAAAACAAAAGTTAGTGAATATAAGCAATTAGCCTTAAAGATACAGGAAAAGTCTCTGGGAAAAGAACTAATCTTAACAGGAGATTTTAATGCCCCATGGGGTAAAAGTAGAGGTAATATTCTAGAGTCCAGCTTCAAACCCCTGGCAGTAACTCAATTAGTTACCCAGTCCACAAGGAAGACATGCCCACAAAGTCCTGGGAATATACTGGATCTGATTTTTGTTACAACCAAGGTTAATCTTCAGTTAATTTCAGTAAATCAACCCATATTGGGAGATCATTGTTCCCTAAGAAGTGAATTAAGTTTGGATAAGAGGAAAACTTGAATATTCAATGATGAAGCCCTAAGAATAAAAAAGAGTTATTGGAGGTAAAATGGGAAAGACTATTTCTAATGCCCTCTTTAGACTTAGCAATTCAAGAATTCACAAACTGGTATAGAGAAGTATGTGATAAACTAGCGCCTTTTGAGTACAAAATGCAAAGGAAAAATCATGTTCCTTGGATTTCAGAAAAATTAAAAAAGCAGATTAGAATTAAATCTAGACTTTGGAAGAAAGCAAACAGAACTTCAAATCCTTTGGATTGGGCAAACTATAAATCAGTGAGAAACTCTTTAAGATCAAAAATTAGAAAGACTAAGCGAGCCTATTATAAAACTAAGATTAATGAAACCTCAGATTCTAAACAGTATTGGTCCTTGATAAAATCCTTTGAGGTCCCTGTTTTACAGAGACCTAAAATTCAAATGATTAAGAATGGTTTCTGTCAGACTTCAATTTAGTCAGTGAATATACTTAACGAGTATTTCGCAACTCTTCCAGATATTCCAATTCATACTCCAGTAAGAAGAAAGACACACTCTAATACTAGTTCTTTGCCTTCTAATATTCCTAGGTTTAGATTTAGGTGTGTCTCATATAAGCAGGTAAAAGATGAAATTAAAAAACTGAACCCACATAAATCATTTGGTCTAGATGGAATTGAGAATAGGTTTCTCAGAGATTCAGTCAGTGTGATTTCGCCTATCCTGACAAAACTGTTTAATTGGAGTCTGACAGAAGGAACTTTTCCTAAAATGTGGAAGAAGGCAAAAATTATCCCAATTTTTAAATCTGGCTCACCGTCTGAACCCACAAATTATATGCCTATTGCCCTGCTCTCGGTGGTATTGAATGTCTTGGAACGGTTGATACAGCAATAGCTTGGAGACTATCTTGAAAAGTACTCTTTGATTTCTGCCCGCCAGTCAGGCTTTAGGAAAAATCAGTCCACGGGCACCACACTCACCGACCTGTTGAATTTGGTGGCATCCCAATTGGAGGGAGGAAGATCGGTGGGTGTGGTGTTCATGGACCTTTCCAAGGCCTTCGACACCATCGATCATGGCTTGCTGTGTGACAGACTTGTGGAAACAAGCCTGTCAATTGAAGTGGTGGGATGGTTCTCATCCTATTTACGGGACCGCTCTCGGAAGGTTTGTGTGAATGGTCTCCTCTCTGACAGTGTTCCTGTTCAGAGGGGTGTACCACAAGGGTCAATTTTGGACCCAACATTATTTTTGTTATATATAAGTAGAGTAGTGGAAATTGCTAAACATTCTAAACTAAGACTTTATGCCGATGATACCATTTTGGTTGCAAATGGATTGAATTTGGAACAAATGGAAATAAATCTCCACAGGGATTTTCTAGCACTTTGTACATGGACCAAGGAATCAGGTTTGGTTATGAATCATAAAAAAATAAAATCTATAGCTTTTAGGAAAAGGGGAATAGGAAAGAGTATTGCTGCCCCTAGTATTAAAATTATGACTGATAATGGTAATCAAATAGCTCAAGATACAACATACAGATATTTGGGTGTCTGGCTAGATGAAAGTCTGACTTTTGACTATCATATAGAAGATACCATTAATAAGGTAAATAAATGATTGGGATCATTTAGGTGCTCAAAATCATGTTTGAATAAGCAAATGAGAATGGGGGTTGTAAATCAACTTCTGCTTCCAGTTATGGACTATGGAAGTCACGTATATGGTTTTGCTCATAAGAAAAGTTTGGTGAAAGTTGATGCAATGTATAATAGACTAGCATGGTTTATACTGGTTAAAGGAATAGGTTCACATCACTGTACTTTGTTTAGTGATCTTGGATGGTTAACCTCAACCTTAAAAAGGAAGTTGCAATGGGCAAACTTAACTCATAAGGTTTTATATACGAAAAAGCCAATTTATTTATTTGAAAAATTTGAAAAAATACAACATCATCATAATTTACGTCACACACCATTACGTGGATTTATTCCCCCCAAATTAATAAATAAATATAGCTCTATGCATTTCCCAGCTGTTATGTTTCAAATATGGAATTCAATAAATAAAGAATCCATAGTCAATCAGACTGATGTTAAAATGTTAAAATATTTATGAAGGAGTTAAAACATGAATTGAGTGTACATTGTATGTGCAAGGATTAGAATGTAGCTATAATGTTGTTGTTACGATGCTATATAATATTTGTCATATTTTTTTATTGTCTTTGTATTCTATGTTAAATTGAGAATGAACAGGAGCATCTATAATATAGGATTCATCCTAAAAATGTTTTATACCAGCTTGTCCTGTATAAAAAGAAAGATTTTTACTATTACTACTATATAGACTTTGACGGCAGATAAGGACCTCTTGGCCCATCTAGCCTGCCCATTTCCTTACCTACTGGATAAGCTGTAGATCCTAGTTAACCAACAACCTGTCTTCCTACCCCCCCCCCACAATTTGCATTGTATGCATTGTGTCTTTCTCATGCATTATGCATTTTTTGTCATGCAAGTCTGTAATTGTTTCTTATGACAGTACAGTACACTTATGATGCCTTTTTCCTGCATCTTGCATAGTTTTTCACACAATCTGCAATTTTTTTCTTCCAAACTTGCAATATGTTTCACATACTCTTGTGCTATTTTATGCATCATTTTCTCACATTTAGCTATGCTTTTTCTTGCAGACTCATGGGGCTGGATTTTCAAATGGCCCTGAGTGAGGATGCAAGCCTTGGGTATGCTGAACATACTGTGCACAGGACTTGTGGCATTCTCCCAGATGACGATAGGGATTTTCTATTCCATGTGTCAGTTGCTGAAAGTTAAACAAACGTTTTCTGGTCTAGCTTGCGACAGTCCTGAGTAGCCTTTTTACAAGGCTTGTGCCAAATATTCGGTGCAAGCTGCGGTAAATTGGGTAGAGTTTCAACTTCACCCGACCTACCAAACTTGGGTTCAGTTGCGGCAAAAGTGTTTGTCAAAGCTGTGCCAAAAAAAGGATTTGACACAGGGCTTGACGCGAACTCTGCATCACCCTTTGAAAACTGTGCCCATTCTATTTTTCCCTCTGGGCTTCATGTGTGCCACATCATGTTTTGTGGTCTCTGCTTTGCTGCTGACTTTGGATACATTCACCTTCATGTGCTGGTCTCCTTGGCAGGTTTATGTGGTGCACTGATAGTTTGGTATGGCTACCTAAAAGGGTGTTTTCATCATCTTCTCTGTGAAGGTACCATGCATGGTAAGACCCAGTGTTCTACACTCACCATTTAATTCCTGTGCCTTTTGGTTTCCCTGTACCAGGGACCAATTTTCCTCCATTGTCTAGTTTGGAGAGCTCTCTATATCCCATTGTTAGCGACTTCATGCTCTTTGGCCTATGGTGAGCTGCTAACTATGGAGTCCCTCTATTGTAGGATGTGGTCTGCTCTGGGTATTGTCTGGGGATTTGTGGGTTCTCAGTCTTTGCCCTCTAGAGCATCCTTGGTGGGTCTCCCTCTCTCTTTTGTAGGACCCCTGTCCCTTGTTGACTGGCTGCTTCTTGTCTCTAGTCTTTGCTGTGCTGCAGCCATGTAGTTCTTCTCCTGTGGAAAAGGATTTCTTGAAGATTGCCTTATGGAGGATCCTCACCCCAACTATCCCTGCATCAGTGTGTCCTTCCCTGCAAGGACAGCTCATCCATTGAGTCTTTGTGGGGTATCCTCTCTTTGGGTTCACCTGGGGCATTGCTCAAGATTTGTGATCTAGTGGGGTGGGTATCCTTCTTACCCAACCTTTTTGGCTTTGCCCTACTTGAGTGTTACTGTGGTATGTACGTGGTCAGAAATTGTACTGTCAAAATATTAAAAGTTTTGATATGGTTATTGTTCTCTTTAAATACACTAGATTTTTAAACCTATGATCATTTTTTAATAGTCACACTATGGGAGACTGCAGTGCTCCTGAGATTGATTGATTGAGTGATTGACCACTTTTTATTTAATAAATTGACTCCTGATGAACAAGACATGACTACACAGAGTTTTTCACAGTCTGTACTGGAATCTATGTATGGGAGCAACTGTGCTCCTGTGAAAATCCAAGCAGGTGCTGATGCAGGGGTTGGCTACCCCAAACAATCCAGAACTCTCACCAAACTCAGCTAGCACTCTCAGCATAGAAAGAAACAGTTGGCACACTTCATGATTAGCTGTTGGTGTTTTACTACAAATAGGCAGACAGACTGCAGTACAAATTAATTTAGCAAAGCAGCATACATTTATAGAATGCTTGAGAGTTGCTATAGTGATCCGAAAGAGCAAATACCCCAGCGATTTGCCATAAAGGCTTTGTCAGAGGGCCTGTACTGTAATCTAGAATGACACCACAACTTAAGACCTAGTAGGGTCTTTGAACTTAGCATAATTTCATCTGTGTACATAAGAATGCTGATTTTCCTGTCCATTATTCTTGGTGCTAAAGTATCAGTTGATTGTAACTCTGCTACCAATGTTTCCAGATTTAAATTAAAAAGTAGGGGAGCCAAGAGGCCTCCCTCTTTGATTCCATTTTTTGACATTAATTTCCACAGAAATACTGTAGATCCATACCTACCCTTATGCATGCCTTATTATTTTTGTGTAATAAAACCAAAATATTCAGACGCTCATCCTCTGTTCACAGTTTCATCAGGTTCCCCCATAATCGTTGCCTATTCACATTATCAAATGCAGAAGACAGATCTAGACATGTTGCATATAAGGCATGATTTCCTTAAAAAGCATATTTTTCTATTAGATAGTACACTGTAAAGGTATTATCCATTGTTCCATGCCCCTCATTAAAACCTACTTGGGCATAGGAAAACAAGTTTTTTTTTTCCTTTACTCAAGTATCAAGTCTTGTCAGAATCAAATGTGTAAACATTTTCAGATGTCTACATAAGAGTATTATTGGTCTATAATTGCTAAGGTCTATTAGAGATCCTTTTTTTATACAGCGGAACTATTAAATCATATTATAGGTATATTAGGTTGACAAAAACAGGTACCTGATTGGCACCGAGCCATCAGGTGACCATTGATTAATTAAGCAATAAACTATGACAGGGTGTGGGTTATACTGAGATGTACCCATGTCTGGTGTGGTTTGGTCATGAGGCCGCAGGCTGAGTGACCAAACCACGCCAGAAGTGGATAAATCCTAGCATATCCCACATCCTGGAGTGGTTTATTGCGATTATACAATGTCCCCTGGTTTTTTGAGATAAAAAACAAATATAATTTTTTTTTTTGCATTTTCATTTAGTTTACTCCATTTGTTACTCCATCAGAAAAATAGTCCTTGGTTGCTAGGGCTGTTGCTATGACTGCAGTGTTAGTGCCCATGCATTCTAATGGAGTCCCATATATAGAGAGTTGTGTTATATATCACGCTTTTTTTTTTTGCCCTTAGAGAAAAGGCTTACCAGTCATGGGCTAGTTATGTGTTTGTTTTAAAAGAAATAATTATCACTTTGGTGCGAGTGCTAACAGGCTGCTGTGGACAGTGTGTACTTCTGGGTTCAACCTTGAGTAATGTTGTCACTAGGGAGGATTTTTTAACACTTTTTTTTTTTTTTTTGCTTTTAATTTCATCATTTTTTTGTTGTTGTTTTGCTACAAGTGATGGCAGACAGAGAAACGGTGGGACTGCACCTTCAAGACACCCCGGAAATGAGTGAAGAGAGAGCATCAGTGCAGTGGAGACTCAGCCAGAGGTAAGGTGGGTGCAGTCTGGATGGCTCCGGGAAAGTTCTGGGCCAAATGGCAGTTTTTCAGTCGGCCAAAAGTAAAATCTCCTTCAGTGCCCAAAATGTCATTTCTTTTTTACAAGGGGGAATAAGTCATTTGAATACAAAAGAGCCAGGACAGCTCAGCAGTTGCTAGAGCTGTGATGGATTTCAGAATGTGGGGACAGAGGCAATCGGCAGCCATGAATTGAAAAAAAAAAAAACGCTTGACAGGTGAGTCCGGTGGGAGCTGTCACAGGAGCTCTAAAATAGTGTTTTGCCTTCGACATGGGTATTGTAGTATTTTGTCACATTTTGTATTTTGTCTGTTTTAGCAGGACTTCTCAGACAATGTGGTTTAGTGGGGCTTCAAGATGGCAGTTTTATGCTTTGATGTTGGGGGTCAGATGGATTTCATAGCATGGTAACTGCATATGCGGCTGACTGGCACCTTTCCTGTGGGCAATACCAGGATTTAACATGGCTGCAGGGTGCCAGTCAGCCAATCAGAATCCTGGATTCTCTGACCCTCATTGTATAATCCAACATTTATGCACAGCAAGTGGTGAACCATCCCCCCGAGAGATCGGTCAGCGTTTCTGATCTCATTATTGTGCCACAAATCCAGTCTGAGTGGCAGCCATTAATTTCCTCATTAAGAGAGGGAGAGCTGAAGCCTGTCATATCTGATGGATCTATATCAATGTTTGTCAAAGTCATATTATAAGTTATAATTAGTGTCTCCTCACTGGTCTGTGTCTCCCCACCCACCGCCTGTGGACCGAGCGAACAGTGTCATCTTGCTGCTTGTTTAACTGTGCAGCAACACAAGTGCCAGTCAGCATATTATTGTCCCTATCCCCACCTGTATTCCCCATCTGTGCAAGAGCAGGTGCTTCACAGGGAGGAATTATTGGCCCTGCATTGGCTGCCCACCAACCCACCCCATGGATCACTGTGGACAGCTTGCACCGGGAAAAGAGAGAGAGCAAGGTGCACTGTCAAGCATTGGGAGTGTTGTATGTATCTGTCTCTCTCTCTCTCTCTCTTTCTCTCTGTTCAGTAGGGAGCTGCAGCCAGTGGCCAGGACGCTGTGACAGGTTCTGCCCTCAACATTTGCCTACCCCATGTGTTCTCCTAACTCATGTTATGATTTGTAATTATTGGCCCTGTGTTGGCTCCCTACTCACCTGCCCTATGGATCTCCCCCCCTGCCCTGAGAGACTGAACGAGAAACTATCTGCACCAAGATGTGTCTTCCGCATCCAAAGTTCCCCCATGTGCCACCTCCTGTGTGCCATGTCTGTGCTGCACAGCAGCAGTGAGAGAGTGAGCCAAAAACATACCCAGCGTGAGACCAGGAGCAGCAGTGACAAGAAGCACAACTGTACACACTGCAGGGAAAGAGAGAGAAAGAGAGTGAGCACCTGAGAGCCAGAGGACAGACAAAACTGGAAAGGCAGCAGTGAGTGCACACCAAGGGCCATGTCACGGTTCAGATGAAGACATGGCAGCATTACTCATTGGGTTCGGTGTTCAGGATAGTTTCACAGTTGACGTAGGTAAATGCCACTTGCTGACACACTCCACTCCACTCCAGCTTGTGTGTCACATAGCAAAAGAGAAAGACGTGTTGTGCTTTGCTGTCAGGACTGCTTGTGCCTTCTTCCCACAGGGAGAGAGAGGGAGGGAGTTCTCTGTGCCATTCTTTCTACTCTCTGGCCATCTGTCTGCACAGAAGTGGGCACCACTCCCCCACACAAACACACACACATGAGTGAGCTGCACTAAGCACCAGAAAGAGAGAGACACACACACACACAGAGCAAGGGAAGCAGAACCTGTCACACCACTAAGAGGGTACCATGGTGCGAGACCAGTTCTCTGTGTGTGTGTCTCTCCCTCTCTCTCTCTGCGATCTCCATCACTGTGCGATCTCCATCCCCTGTCCCACCTTAGACAGAGTGAGGTTCTATTCAGAGCAACAGACAGAGAAACACAGAAACTGTAACTGAGCCATGTGGCAAGTTGCCGCCTCTCACTCTCTCTCTCTCTCTCTCTCTCTCTCTCTCTATTAATTTTGGCATTTCACACTGGCCATAGTTGCTGACTGCACCGTCTGCCCTCTCATGTGTCTGTGTTTCACACGGCTGCTCTTTACAAACAGTTATATTTGCCATACTGCACCACAGAGATCTCTGTCAGTGACAATGGGAATAGAGCAGCAGCAAATAAACAGGAACCTGTACCATGCTGTGACGATCAATAGATTATTTTACATGGTGACTTACTTATCCTGTGTGGTCAGTGCTCACAAGTGCATATTGAGCTAAGTTCACAAGTATGAGTGGTGCATATTCTGCTCAGTTCATCAGTTCAGCACAGCAGTACTTCTGGTGGTGGCAGAAGACATAAAGAAGTTCCAATGTTTTCATTAAATAATTATGCTTTCCTCATATTTTTTGAAAGTCTGGTGACAACCCATGTTATAAGTGCAATAACTCACTCCAGAATGTGCAGTTATTAAGGATTAATCAACACCCTGGGCCTGCGGCCTCGTGCTTCACAACACACCCAGGGTGTTGATTAATCCCCAATAACCCACACCCTGTCGTGGGTTATTGCTTACATAAATACATTCCCTCTTGAATTGGGGATGATGTACTTTTAGGAATGAGTGACACTTGAATTTGTACTGCACCCTTTGGTCCCACTACATTTAACTGAGAACCTGGAGTAAAAAAATAATATGTAATTTTCTTTGTATTTTCAATTTGAGTTATTGCCTTTGATTTTCTTTTTGTTTATATTTTTGCTGTACATTATTACTATGTGGGCTCTTTTCCTTTTTTCCTGCCATGCTAACAGAACACACACACACACCAACTGACAATAATTTACAACAAATAGTTTGTAACTCATATAATTTAACAGAGTAATACACTAAATGAGTAAAAGTCCAAAGGTGACTGTTTCAGTGGAGGAATGAGGTTCGAACCTGGAACCTTAAATTTATTTTTTTATTTATTGAAAAGTATCAGAATTACAATGCTTTGAGTCAGAGACTCCTTTTCAAAGGCTCCACATCAAGAAGGCAACAATTTGACATAGCATATAGTGGGAAATACAATAATGGATAAACATTTTTACATAACATGTAGTGGGGAAGTACAATAATGGATAAAATAAGTATATATACAGTTTAAGATACATATAGGTAGGGAAATGCAATAATGTATAAAATAATAATATAGGCAGAATAAAGTGACTGGCATCATAAAAACATAGTTGATATTGTGCTGACGGGGTTAAAGGGAGCCCTGAGACAGTTAGGATAGCTAGTAGAGATTAAGCAGAACAATGCCAAAACGCTGAGCTGCAGTCTTTCTGTTGATTCCCAGCCTACTTCACATCATGAACTGCTGCTATTAAGGACTTTGTGTTTTGAAAAAACTGTGAGGGCTGAACTGTTTTTTACTCACCTACTGAATGTAATAAAAAAAAATTTGGACTACTAAGAGTGTGGTCCAGTCCACTGCATGTATCTGGAGTAGGAAATAAATATCAAATAATTGACTTGTGCCTTTTGGCAGGTGCCAGCATTTTTCCTCATCTATTGTTGTTTTCTTTATACTGAGCACTGCCTATCCCTGGGTGGGGTTGCTCTTCTGTTCCAGATACCTGTATAGTAAGCAGTTTGCCAGTGTGAGCAATATTCATTAGGAAACATTGGCATATCCTGGATACAGAACCCTTCAATAGAAATCCCCCTCACCCCCAAATTGTGTACAGATGTGTGGAAAGTCTCAGGGATACTTTAGTACATAGTACCCAAAAATCAACTACAAAACACACAAGGCTTCTCTAACATCTCAGTGGGTGCCAAGAATGTGACAGATGCACATTCTGTGAGCACATTTAAAATATTAAACAGTTTACTAGTCCTAAAACAGACAGAATTATAGAAATTAGAAGTTTCAGCTGCAACATCACGAAAGGGATTTGCTTTGTGGTGTCACTTCTGTGGTGCCTTTTTATGTGGGCAAGGTCATCAGGAAATTTAGATTTAGAGCTGGGGAGCATATCCGGGTGATCCAAGAAGGTCTGGTAGTCTATGCAATGACTAAACATGATATGGAATTAATGTTTGGCCAAATCCTAGGGGAGGAGAATTTGATAATTATTTTTTTGTTGAAGAGGATCCTTTCAGAGCTTCACATTATGATCCACAGAATGGCCAGGGCTAAATGGGGATATGGAACTTGCACCAGTCCTAAAAACCTTAGCATGCAGTTTATTATCATTTAGTTTGTTAATGTTTGAAAGTTATTTTGATTTCTAGATGACTGGGGTTAAGTGAGAGTAAACAATTGAATTCATTTGTAAAATCTGTTTTCCCGTATAGTGTTTTGCACATTCTGTGCTTGTTTCCGATTCCATTTGACTTGCATTTTCTCTCTAGTTGTAGGTATGGGTTTGCATCCCCAAAAGCCTCAGAAAAGACTTCCTTTGAGAATGTTTCCTTTGAGAAGATTTATTGAGATTAAATTGCTGCCAATTGGAATATTTAATCATGTTCTCGAAAACTTTGAAAATGAAATTATCTGCCGTGTTTAAATCGTTTCGATTATCAAAAGCATGAGCAAACACATATGCAGTGATTAACTTTTGTTTTAGCATTTTAATATGAAGTCCATTTTCAGTTGTAAATTATCAAATGCCTTTGGCTAATTTTTGGTTGTATCTTGTGTTTAGATTTTTATCTCTGTAAGTTTTTCAGCATTCATTTTGCACTTTTATACTGTTTGTTTAATCTGGCTATTTTGCGGACACTCTGCTGTAGGGTTAGTATCCCTTTAAGACAGGAGTATAAAATGGTGAGCCATTGAATGGTGTCAGCAACCCCAAAAAAGCATCACAGCAAACATGAAATGTTAGGCAATCAGCTGGGTCATTGCTTGTATGGCACCATTTTCACATCTGTAAAGGTAATCATGTTTCCAAACTTTTTTTTTTCCTCTCTTTTTGCCCTCACAGCTGGCCGCCATACATCAGCCTGGTCATGGTGCCCCTGAGCCTCCACCTCCGAGCACCCCTTATGCTCTTGGCCCCCAGTACCCCTGACTTGCCCCCCAGAGGGCAGGGATGCGGCACCCAAGTGCCACATGACAAGTAACTGCCTGGGGGACAGTGGGGTCCCAGAGGCTAATTGAAGCCAGGGGCAGGCTTCACAAGTGTGGCCAGCTGCAGGGAGAGTTTTTCCTGCTTTGTCAGGGGCGGGGACATGCAATGATGTCCAGCATCTGCCCCGCCCCTCAGATGTTGGCGCTGGTAGCTGCGCAAACCCCCGGCCTCTGCCAGGGGTTAGTCGAGAGCCGAGCACGACCCACACCCACCCCCCAGAGAAGGAGAGCAGTCCATAGGACACTTAATCCAACTCCCCCTGGCTGGCCTTCTAGCAACCTGGGTCCGTTCCCAAACCAGGGTTGCCGGTATTGCAAGCGGAAATCCAACTGCTGCGCTGGCAGGCCGGCCATTTCCAAACCTTTTTATTGTGCACTGCTTCTCCCATCAGAGGTGCAGCAGGTCCTGAGGTTTATGTTTTTTTATATACCCCTATAGTGTGTTATCACACTTATAAAATGGGAGTTGCGTATTTAAATTTTAAAAGGAATATAATTTGTTTTAACTTTTAAAAATAAATTTTAATGGAGAAATCTTTCCTGGTACAAAGAATCTGGCTTTTTTTTGTGGACATTTTCTGTCTGCCCACACCATCCATCCAAGTCACCCCCATCTGGTAACTCACCAGGATGTTGCTAAGGTATAAGTGCAATACAATCATGTCCTCATGTTTACCACCCAGCTGCCGAAATCCCTCACTTCCACTGAAGTGCATTTACTTTATTAATGTTTTTGTATCTGCTCTCAACCATCATCCTGGTCCTGGCTACCCCACCAATCAAAACATCAGTAGGGTGCCTCATTACATGAAATCAACCATCATCCCGGCCAGCCACCTCTCAGAATCCCTTCTGTCATCTCCCTCCCCAAGCTGCCTGAAACACTGTGCTTTACTGCTCATGTGTTAAATGTACAGAAAGTCAATGGCTGAATGAGGGAAACAAATTGTGCACAAATATTCCTACAGCAACTCACATGTATCAGGCTGGTATCACTCATTGGTCAATTTGAGTTCAAAACATGTCTGTGTTGGTAGCCCAGCATGGTGTCATCTGGGATTTTTAGGGGGTGAGGGAAGGATTTTGGCAGCTATGGGGTTATGGTTCAAGATAATATATTCTGTTTGGCAGCCAACAGGCACCATGGTGGGCTAGGGAGGACAGGGGACAGCCTACCCTGCATGGTGGGGGGAAGACACTTTTTTTGTAAATAGGAGGGCTCCAGTGGGAAAGATCTGCAGCTAGGTGGTAGGGGTGAGGTATAATTTTATTATATTTGGAACCTTATGGCACTCTGAGCTGGGTGGTTATAAAATAAATGACCTGCTGTCCAGAAATGAAAGTCTGGTGTGGAGTGGAGGGATTCTGTGTTGATGATGACATCATCATTTATATAGTTCCAATCCATGAAGTCGTGCAGCCATAGAAAATGATATATGCTCAAGTGATGTCTCTTGACCAATCAGATTATGGAACTTTCACAGTTTAGTGTATATTATGAGACAGAAGCACACATATTGCCTCTGGATCAAGAAGATTAGATGGTCAAGTCCTACATCAAACACATGGGCTGATACCTAACACTGACACTGCAGTGCGGCACTGTAAGTGTCACAGTCCTTCAGAGGAATCATTAAAAATGAAGTCCCTTATACCCATTTCTGGTCTGGTGGCTGTTCAGGTGAAAGTTAGAGATCTCTTGATCCTTTCTGAAGAAGTAGGGAATTATCCCTAATATCTAGGCCAATACTCCCACTCTCAGTAATAAAGGTCGTAAGTAAGCAATAACCCACGACAGGATGTGTAGTTATTGGGGATTAATGAGCGGTCCACCGAGATCCGTGGAGCGGGTGGATGGGCAGCCAATGTGGGGCCAATAATTGCTCTTTGTGAAGCACCCGCTCTTGCACAGATGGGAAATACTGGAGGGGACAGGGACAATAATATGTTGACTGGCACTTGTGTTGCTGCATAGTTTAAAGAATGGCAAGATAACACTGTCTGCTTGGTCCATGGAGGTCTGCAGGGTGAGTGGGTGGGGAGACACAGACTGGTGAGGGGACACTAGTTATAACTTATAATATGGTTTTGACAAACATTAGTACAGAGCCATCAGACATGACAGGCTTCATCTCTCTCTCTCTATCTCTCTCTTAGCATAGAAACATAGAAACATAGATTTTGACGACAGATAAGGACCGCTTGGCCCACCCAGTCTGCCCATTTCCCTACCTATTGGATAAGCTGCAGATCCTAGTTAACCAGCAGCCTACTTCTTCTTCTAGCAAGGAAATTAATGGCTGCCACTCAGACTGGATTTGTGGCACAATAGCGAGATCAGGAGCGCTGACTGATCTCTTCGGGGGGGACAGTTCACCATTTGCTGTGCATCTACGCTGGATTAATCAACAGTCACCTGATGGCTCTGTACCAATCAGGTACCTGTCTTTGTCAACCCCATGTTGTAATGCAGGTCCTAAGCTTGGTGAAAGCTTTTAACGACACCATCCTCAGGAGTTAGTTTTGTAGCTAGTTTATAATTATTTTTGGCTGTTACCATCTCTGAATAGCAAATGATTTTATGCCAGTCTGTTTGATTGATTGTGAAAACTTCCATGTGGTGTTTGTATTACTTTTGGATTAATTTTACAGTGGCCAGAGCGTTCAGGAAAAGAGCGTTATATAAATAATTTTGCCTTGCCTTGCTTGTCTAATGCAATATGACTTTGAGTGTGGTAGTGTACTAGCATGTTTACTGCCTGCTGCATGCATGTGTGTGGTAGAGTATTAGCATGTTTACTGTCTGCTGCATGCATGTGTGTGGTAGAGTATTAGCATGTTTACTGCCTGCTGCATGTATGCAGCATACAGTCCCTGCACAACCAATATCTAGCGCATTCCTTTGTAAAGCACTTTGGGGTATAATGTGTATAATAAGTGCTATGAAAAGTTAAATTTAATTGCATTCTGCTTCTAGAGGAAAAAGGCATTTGACTTTGCTCAGCACCGCCTACACCCTGTAGCTGTGCTGAACTCTCATGGCAACATGGTATCCATTCATAATAAATGGCTGACACAAGTTTATTCTAGGTTAAGTATTTCCTCTGTTTGTGTTTACCTAACAGCCTCGAAACACCCTCCCCTTCTTTCTTCTTGATTTACTTTTTCTAGCTTTTCAATCTCTCTCCAACTTGTGTCCCATCCACTGCTCCCTACCAAATTCTAATTTTTCTTGCTTTTTCACTGAGTGTTAGTAAACTTTTTAATTTTAAATTTATTAGATCCGAAGTTTTACAAGAGGTTTGAGAGCTTGTTAAAATTCTGATTGCTTTAATTATCAGATCAGTTAGTAAGCACTATACCTAAATTAAACTAGCTGGATAGCTGTAACTAAACACAACCTTGTCATTCTACAAAATGGATCTTTTTATGTAATCTAATGTGTTGCTATGGTAATGTTCACTCTATTAATTCAAGATGTGAATGTCAACACCTGATTTCACTTTTGAAAAATAATTGATGTTATTTAGGGATAACGCTGAGGGGCAGCTCCAACTTCCTGATGAAGAGGCAATGAACATCGAAGAGCCAAAATATGTTACGATGCAGTGCTGGGCTAATAATTTTTTTATGTGGCATACTGAATGGGTGAGCACTGTACTTTTGTTTTGATTTCACATTGACTTTTAGCCTTTGTTCCGCACAACGGCTCCCTCCAAGATTTCAAGGACATTACTCTGTTTCTTTTGCTCATTTTGTGGTATTGCAAAAATATGCAGTACCTCAGTGTTGGTGTCAACGGATCTGTTGCTTTGCAGGGGTACTTTTTCAGTCACTCTAGTTCTCCAGGCCACCTCAAGTAGATGGAGTTGTTACTGTGATGACAAATGTGTCATGCCAAAGTAAAGCACAAAGACTTGAAAAGCAACTTATTATCTGTAATCTGCAAATACTGTGATCTTTTATTCTTTACTGATTTCTTCCAAGATAGAAACATTTATCATGCTGTTTGTATTCTGCAATCAATACTTTTTTTTGAAGTTACACTGCTTGGGATTTCTCTGGGAAAGGCAGCCTATCTTTTAATATGATCAATCAATGCTTGTCAAGGGAGATGATATTTAAAAATAAAGTCCAAACAGAACTCACTGTACAATTAAATAAGTGGTGACATTAGCTACAGTACAGTGGTAACTACTTTAAGTCATCAGTAAAGAAAGTAAAGTTTTCTGAGAACCAAAAACCTTTGTAGAAATACCAGTTATATTCCCTCAGAAAGAAAACTGACCTTCTGCCAATAAAGAAAAACCCACCAACAGTTTGAATAATATCAGTAGCATAGTAGCAAAACAAAAAAAATTACTTTTCTTTTATTTATAGTATCGAACTAGATGGCCCATGTGTCAGCCTACTGTCTCAATAGATATGACAAAAAAAAATGAAGTAAAAGATTATTTATTGTTAATGATGAAAAAATAATGCCGCGGGGACCTATAAATCCCAAACATTTCCATTCATTCAAATTTTACTGCAAGTAACAACATAGATGTTGAAAGATAATATCATGGTAACTTGATAGGTTGTTGTTAAACTTCAAATGAAACATGGATGCAATTTTGAGGAACAGCTGGGAGGCACAACATAGCAGGAAGTGGGAGATGAAACAAGCATAAAAATCCTTTACTGTATCTGACAGATAACAGGTATCTTTTGTAAACCAACCAGAATAGAGTAAAAATGGCATTTAATACCTCATAAACTGTTACAATCACATTCATATTCGATTATCCACATTCTAGACATGCCCACAGTAATTTATCCACATTTAAAAGATTTCTGTTCTGTTAGTCCTCACCTAAGGAAAGACAAGGACAGGCTGGAGACAGTGCAACATAGGGTGACCAGAATGATTCAGAGGCAGCAGGGGAGATCTCACAAGGATCGGTTCAAGGCACAATATGTGTACTCACTGAAGGTCAGACAAGAGCGGGGAGATATGATAGAGAACTTTAAGTTTCTGAAAGGAACGAACAAGGTAAATTGTAAGGAACTATTTAACATAAGTAGCAGATCAGGAACATGGGGACATGAGTGAAAGCTGACAGGAAGGACATTCAAGAGGGAACAGAGAAAGTTTTATTTTACAGAAAGAGCAGTGGAACCATGGCACAATCTGCCAGCTGATGTGGTGGGTGCCAGAACCATTAGTGGTTTCAGACATGGCTGGGACACAGTAAAGGGCTTAGTGGTTGCTCAGGGTGGTAGCAGTTGGGCGAAGAGCATGGGGATGGATAGTATCGGTCAGAGCACTACATGGACAATAGATCCTGGGCTTGCTAGGGTTTTATGGGCAGACTGGATGGACCAATGGTCTTTTTCTGCCATCATTCTCTATGTTTCTAAGATATGCCCATGATAGTTTATCCACATCTAGTTCACAGAAAAAAGGGAAAAAGACACCTTCCACTTCAACTACCACTGAGATTTTAAAATCCTGGTTTTAAAACTCCTAAATGTATAATAACATTCAGTTACTGTAGGTGAAGAATACTTGGAATAACCAGCATCTGTGGTTGACTAAACACCTCAGTCTTTGACCTCAGGCATTTAAAAACCCACATCAGTCAGCTGTTCCTTTGTATACTCTGGCTAACTGAATGTTACCACTTAAATATCAAGGCATTTTTAATGACTGTCAGATTATGCATATAAATGCTGGTGTTGAAACATAGAAACATAGAAGCTGGCAGCAGATAAGGACTGCAAGGCCCATCCAGTCTGCCAATTTTTTCTACTTTATGAATGCGTCATAGGCCTTTACTCCGTAAATGGCCTTTTTATTCATACTCATCTGTATTGACCCATTATGCCTATCCCATGCCTGTTTGAAGCCCTGCACTATATTCATATCCACCACTTCCTGCAGTAGGCTGTTCCATGCATCCACCACCCTTTCTGTGAAAAAATACTTCTTCACATTACCCCTTAATCGGCCTCCCTCTAATCCCATGCTGTGTCCTCTTGTCCTTCTCTTTTTCTTATATTGAAACATGTTAGACTCTTTCAACTTGTTAATGCCCTTAAGATATTTGAATGTTTCGATTATATTACCTCTCTCCCTCCTTTGATCAAGGGTATACATATTGAGCTCTGTTAATCTGTCTTCATATGTTTTCTGATGCAGTCCCTGCACCATTTTGGTTGCCCTTCTCTGGACTGCCTTCATTTTGTTAATGTCTTTGTGCAGGCGCAGCCTTCAGTACTGCATGCAATACTCCAGATGGGGCCTAACCAGTGTCTTGTAAAGAGGGATTATTACCTCCCTCTTACAACTTGTGATACCCCTACTAATATACCCCAACATCCCTCTAGCCTTACCTACTGCTTTAGAGGTCTGCCTGGATGATTTCAGGTAATCTGTGATGAAGATGCCCAAGTCTCTTTCTTCCCTTGTGATTGCCGGCAACTCCCCTCCCAACCTATAGGTAGCTTCAGGGTTTCTCTTCTCTATGTGCATGATCTTGCACTTCTTTGCATTAAACTCCAGTTGCCACCCTTCAGATAATTTTGCCAGTTTTTCCAGATCTCTTCTCATTCTGACCACACCATCTGGATCATCTACTCTGTTGCAGATCTTGGTGTCATCTGCAAACAGGTAAACCTTACCCTCCAGTCCATCTGCAATGTCACTGATGAAAATATTGAAGAGGACTGGCCCCAGGACTGATCCCTGAGGTACCACACTTATGACTTGCATCTCTTCTGACTATATACAGTTTACCACCACCCTCTGTTTTCTGCCCGACAACTAGTTTGCCACTCAGTTGACCAACTTCTGACCCACTCCGAGCCTACCCAGTTTATTAATCAATCTTTTATGTGGAACAGTATTGAAAGCTTAGCTGAAGTCAAGGTAGGTGACATCAACTGCAACCCCTTGGTCCACCACTCTGGTTACCCAGTCAAAGAAATCTATGAGATTAGTTTGACAGGACCTTCCTGTTGTAAACCCATGCTGTCTTGGATCCTGTGCTCCTATGGATTCCAGGTGTTGCACTATCCTTTCCTTAAGGATTGCCTCCATAATCTTACCCACTACTGAGATAAGACTGACTGGTCTGTAGTTTTCTGCCTCCTTCCTACTGCCACTCTTGTGGAGTGGGATCACATGAGCCCATCTCCAGTCTTCTGGAACCTATCCTGTGCTCAGAGACTCACTAAACAATTTTGTTAATGACTCTGCTAGTTCCACCCTTAGTTCCTTTAGTACCCTGGGATGTATGCCATCAGGTCCCATTGCCTTGTCCACCCTGAGCTTTTCGAGCTCTTGTAGGACCCTTTCTTTTGTGAAGGGACTTGTGCAAACCTCCCTCCCTCTGTATGCATGATGCTGAGCTGTGAACCCTGCCCTACCTTCTCCTCAGTAGATACTGAGCAGAAGTATCTATTTAGGATAGATGTTTTTCCTTGGTCCTCCTCCACACACTCCCACTTATCCCCTTTGATCTTAGCAATATCCCCTCTGGACTTTCTCCTTTCACTAATGTAGCTATATAAAGTCTTGTCCCCTTCTTTTACTGTTCATGCTAGTGTTTCCTTGGTTTGGGCCTTTGCCTGTCTTATTGCCTTCCCTGCTTCCCTTCAGGAACTTTGATATGCCTTCCTAGCTTCGTCCCACTGCATTCCCTTATATTTCCTGAAGGCAAACCTTTTGGCTCTGACATTTTCTGCTAATGTTTTTGAGAACCAAAGTGGTTTTCTCCTTCTTTTGCTCTTGCTTTTCTCCCTAACACAATGAGATGTTCCTTCAAGTATTGCATCCGTAATGCTTGCCCACCTAGCCTATACCCCCTCACCTGTATTTCTTTTTGCCAGAGCTAGCTTAACTCTATTGGTCATATTATCAAAGTCAGCTCCTCTGAAGTTCCATATTTTTGCCTTGGAATGGGATGATTTAGTTCTAGTGGCCAAATTGAACCATACCATGTGATGGTCACTGGCCCCCAGGTGACCTTCTACCTGGAGATATGTCATCTTTTCCATGTTAGTCAGTACTAGACCCAGGATAGTCCTGTCTCTTGTGGGTTGTTGTACCAATTGTTTGAGGCCCTCTCCCTGCAGGGTATCCACTGTGTGTCTAGTTCTGGCAGATGTTCCTACGGCTCTTGACCAATCTGTATCTGGCATGTTGAAGTCTCCCATTATGAGAACCTCCCCTTTAGCTATCATGTTTTGTATATCTTCTAACAGTAATGTATCTGTGTCCTCCATCTGGTCTAGGGGCCTGTAGACAACCCCAGTTCATATGGCTGTCCCATTTCCTGTTTCCAGGGTGACCCACAGTTCTTCTGGCTCTTTATGTGTATTCTGAATTTCTGTAGCTTTGATATTTTCATTAACATAAAGGGTTATGCCACTCCCCTTCCCCCCTTTTTCACCTCTGTCTCTTCTGAACAGTACCTGGTCGGGTACTGAAGTCTCCCATGTGTGGTTACTGGTGAACCATGTCTCACTAATGGCTACTATGTCCAGTTTAGCCTCTGCCATTGTTGCCTCCAGGTATGGGATCTTGTGTCCCAGACTGTGGGCATTTGTGTACATGATTTTCCATTGGCCAGATTTCAGTGCGTTAGTTGTGAAGTGAGGTCTGGCTTTTCCCCTGTGCGTCATATGGGGAGCTGGACCATTTTCCTTACTTGGTGATGCAAATGAACTACAAACATGCTGAACTCCTGTTTGATCACTAGCTGAGGGGGGAGGGGTGCTCTTCCCGTTCGATGTATAGGGTGCTGCACCCCTCTCCCCATTTGCTAGTTTAAATATTCTGAAAAGACATCAAATTTCTGCCCCAATGCACTGACTCCCTCCTTAGTTAGATGCAGTCCATTGAATTTAGAGAAGTTTCTCTCCCAAAACTGTTGCCAGTTACCTACAAATTTGTGTCCTTTTTCCTGGCACCGGCCCTTGAGCCACATGTTTAGCTCATCTATCTCCCCTTCTCTGACCTTCCACCCATCTGCCCCCTCTCCCAGAGCAGCAGGACCTCAGAGAAGGAGAAGCCAGATGAAATGGATGACAGTTTGTCTCCCAGCCTGGTCAGGTGTTCCTTGGTCTCCATAACTGACCATCTGGCTAGAGCGTTAGTCCCTATATGTACCAGGACGTCGATGTTTTCTCCTGCTTCCTGCATGATTTTAGCAATGCAGTCAGTGTCTCTCCATGCTGATGTACCTGGGAGACATCTGACCATTACCCCCGGCCAGAGGTAGGTATCAACTTGAGGCATCTCAACAACCTTCAAGAGCGGCTTGATGTCTGCCTTTTAGGGTGAGAGGACCACAAACTGAAGGTAACTGGATACAGTAGCCTAAGGATTCAAGAGGCATCATTCGCAAAGAATGCAGATATGTCTTAGTACAAGTATTGTATAAGGGAAAGGGGAACTTGTTTAATCAGGAAAGGCACACTAAGCCAGAGCTTGTTTACAGGTGTGACCTGGGAGCACAAGGAAGTCAAGTGACTTGCTTAGTGTCACACAGTATGCAAGTGGAAGCTGACTGATATACAAAATATTAATAAATGTCCACAAACTGGACAACAAAATATTTTAAATATTCCCCCTTGAATCAATCTAGATTTTAACATTTTGTGCATGAGGACCTCTTGAGGTTTAATGATTAGCCATGCACATCTTGGTACAGATTGAATCAGTGTAGATAATTTATACATTTACAGTATGAAGAAACCTTCAGAAGAGGCCTTTATTAAGAAACAGAGCTGCTTATAAAGGATGCAGTTGAATGGTGGTAGTGGTGGGGCTGGTTGCAAGGGATAGAACTCCCCCAATGGCAGCTCATTCCCAAGACACTATGCTGGGCTGTTCAGATTTGCATCCATGACTTTCCTCACTGAACTGCAAGAGTTTATTCAAACAACATGAAGTCTTGCTGTATTTTGACATATGCAGTTAGCCCCAGAACTTGAACTGCACCGGGAGAGGAAAGAGTTAACTGTATACAGGAAGCGTAGAGCGTTGAGCTTGAGCTCGTTCAAACCTTTGTCTGCAGCACTTCAAAGTGTAACCATCAGATCCTATACTCCGCCTAACTGAACAGTTGCTCCGGAGATTGCTCCTTCACTTAGTCGGTTCGGTTAAAATTCTGTAGGTTTAAATACCGTTTTTTCATTTATTTTCTGCTTCAAATACCTGTCTGCGGTACAGTAGGTGTTGTAGGTAATGGACTTTAGTTTTATTGTGTTATTTTCTGTGTGGAAATTGTAAAACCTGTCAATCGGTCCGGTTAGGAACCAATTGTGTTAGGGTTTGTTTATTTTCTTTCTTTTAGTGTGAGGTACTAGTTCCTATCGGTTTCAAAAAAACGGTATTTTACAGTATATGTTTTTTTCCACAACCCATAACACAGTTGGTAACTGATAGGAGAGTCTTACCTGGCTTTTAAGCTGCAAGGGGTAAGTTTGTAGCTTGGCCATGTCTGAGAAACCCAAGAAAAAAATCAGGCCCACTGGGTTTCAACACTGTAGTGAGTGTGGGGATGCCTTTGCTAAGGCAGACCCTCACACCACTCGTGTTTACTGTCTAGGGTTTGACCACCTTGATTCAGACTGCCAAATCTGTAAGAATTTCCTGAAGGCCACCCTAGAAAAGAGGTTGGGTAGGCTCAGGGAAAAGGAGGCCAAGAAGTGTTAGTATGTTAAGTGCAGATGACCAGCCTGGTTCGGTTCCGACTGAATATGGGGGAGTGCCCACTGAACTGGGTGATACTCCCTCAGGCAAGAGGAAAGCCAATCCTTAGGGGTCAGTTCTGTCAAAAAGAAAAAGGAAGTCGGCCGGTTCGGATCCAGAACTGCAGCATCCAACCGCTGAGGAAATAGCCAGGGTGATAAGCAATGTAGAATCGCTCCGTCCGGTTCTGCCCGATCCGGCGCCTCTCGGTAGGTGTTCGGTTCAGTCAGTTGCCCCGATTCCGGAATATGTTCTGGATGAATTTTATGAACCAGAATGGGAAGGGGAGGAAGAACAGGAAGACAATGATGATGATGATGGTGATGAAGGTCTGGATGAGCCCATTGAACCGGACATCTCCCCAGACAGGTCTTCTAATATTTCCCCTCCCAGGCTTTCTGAGTCCCCATCCCACTATTTGTTCTATAAAAAGGCAGCTGAAACCCTCCAGCTTCCCATGGTTGAAGCTGTTGAGGAACAAGAGGAGACTGATTTTGTGGAAATGATTGACATCCCAGAATCCAAAAGGTTGTCTATTCCCCTCCATAAATCTTTTGGGAAATAGACACAGAAAGTTCTTCAAACACCAAATTCTTTACCTCCTGTAGATAAAAGAATGGACAGGAGGTATATGCTTTCAGGCTCAGGTACAGAGTTCTTGTTCCACCAATGCAGCCATGTTGGGGTAGTGCTGGCTGCAGCCTGTGACAAGGCTAACATACCTTTGGCTTCACCCCCAGATAAGGACTCTAGGAAGGTGGATGCTATGGCCAAAAAACAGTATTTGGCATCCTCCTTGGGACTCAGGCAGGCAAATTGTATGGCCTACACAGCCAGATATCAGAAGTCCAGATGGGATACTGTCCTGGAACTGGCTAAACAGGGCTCCCCCCCAGCTAGCCAAAGAGCTAGAGGAGGTGGTTGCTGATGGGATCAAAGCATCCAAGATTCAATTTCATGCTGCTGTGGACTCAAATGATGTGGCATCATGAGTCATGGCTACATCTGTGTCTCTTCAGAGGTTTGCTTGGCTCAGATGTGCTAGCCTCTCACAGGACACTCAGGCTAAGGCCATGGATTTCCCTGTGGTGGGTAAGTCTCTGTTTGGGGAGCAGACAGAGAATTACATGAAAAAAATAGATGAATACCAGACCACCTACAAGAGTGCACAGGCCAAGGAAAGGCAGGCAACTCCTCAAAGGCAGCAGTCTAGGGGCAGGGGCAGGCATTTCACAGGTCTTTCTACCAGGAACAGGACTCCTCTCCATTTCCTCAGAGGGGGTTCTTCAGAGGGAGAGGCAGAAGGGGGATGAGCAAGGCTGCATCTTCCTCTCAGTCCAAGGCTCCTGCCAAGCAGACACCCTGATGTGTCAGCCCGGGTCGACTCTCCAATCCCAGTAGTAGGCAGGCTGACTTACTACTTCCAAGCCTGGAAGTCTGTTACATCAGACAGGTGGGTCCTGGAGGTAGTAAGCCAGGGACTGGCTCTCAGTTTTACAAAGTTTCCAAAATTGAGGACCAAGTCCTTTCCACCTGAAAACCCTTCTGAAACCACTGCTCTAGAAGCAGAGATGTCTTCCCTACTAACCCTCAGAGCTGTAGAGAGGGTCCCTACTCAGTACAGGGGCAAGGGTCTGTATTCCAGATACTTCCTTACCCCAAAAAAGACAGGGGAGTGGTGGCCCATCCTAGACCTAAGATACCTAAACAAGCACCTTTTAAAACCAAGATTCAAAATGGTGACTCTGGGAGTAATTCTTCCCTCTCTAAGGCCAGGGGATTGGTTAGCCTCCCTGGACCTCAAGGATGCCTATTTTCACATCCCAATCAGGTGCTCCCACAGAAAGTATCTCAGGCTGAAATTGCCTTCAGGCCATTATCAGTTCAAAGCAATGCCCTTCGGCCTAACATCAGCTCCAAGGGTGTTCACAAAATGCCTAGCAGTAGTAGTGGCCTTTCTCAGGAGACAGAATATCTCCATTTTTCCATAGCTGGATGACTGGCTCATTGTGGGATAATCTCCAGACCTAGTCAAGTCAGACCAACAAGTGACACAACAGTTGCTCACTTCCCTAGGGTTCCTTCTCAATCTACCAAAGTCAGTTCTCGAACCAGTACAACTCCTTACTTTCATAGCGATAGAGTTGGATACTGTCCAAGCAAAGGCTTTTCTTCCCTTGGTAAGGGTGAAGACCCTTACAGACCTTGCTTCTTCTTTCCACCTTCTAGTGTCTTGACCAGCAAGACATTTTCTTCAGCTCCTGGGCCACATGGCAGCTTCCACTGCAGTGGTACAGGGAGTCAGATTTCAAATGAGGGACATTCAGTTTCATCTGAGGTCCTTTTGGTCTCAGAAAAAAGATCCTCTAACCAAATTGATTCCAGTGACTCAGACTCTGATCCAAGCTTTCCAATGGTGGTTGGATCAGGACAATCTCAGACAAGGAGTCCCATTCATCAGTCAGACTCATTCAGTGGTGTTAACCACAGATGCTTCTCTCCTGGGCTGGGGAGCTCACTTAGGATCTCTCACAGCACAAGGGGTGTGGTCTCCTCAGAAGTCTCTACTTCATATCAATCTTCTGGAAATCAGGGCAGTATTCCTGGCTGTCCAAGCTTTCTTGGACTAAAGAACAAGGTGGTTCAGGTCAGGACAGACAACACCACCACCATGTGGTACATCAACAAGCAGGGAGGCGCTCAGTCTACAGCCTTGTGCATGGAAGCCATGAAAATATGGTCTCTGGCTTATGCCCTGCAGGCATCTCTGGTAGCAGTCCATCTACCAGGGAAGGACAAATGTGCTAGCAGATGCCCTGAGCAGGATCTCTCAGGGCCATCATGAATGGACCGTGGACCCCTTCATATTGAAAGTAATTTTCTCTAGGTGGGGCACTCCAGAGATAGATCTTTTTGCAGCTCCAGACAATCATCAACTTCTTCTCTTCTGTTGCAGACCTCCAGTCATGGGCACAGTTCCCCTGGATGCTCTGGTTCTGGATTGGGGGGATTCCTGTATTCCTTTCCTCCCTTTCCTCTGTTATTTAAGGTACTGGTCAATATCAGGTCACAACCATGCAAGGTGATCTTGATTGCACCAGACTGGGCTAGACAGCCTTGGTATCCTCTACTGATGTCCCTAGCAGTCAATCTCCCTCTATCTCTTCCCAAGAAACACAAACTGTTAACCTCCTCTCAAGGAAGAATCTGGTACTCCAACATTCGGTCTCTCAACCTCAAGACTTGGCTCTTGAAGAGTTAGAGTATGCAAGTCTGCACCTGTCTCAGGGGATTCTGGATATTCTTAAAGCCTCTTGAAAACCTGCCACCAGAAAAATGTACAATTCCAAATGGAAGAGATTCAGCACTTGGTGCTCCAGTAAGGATGTCTTACCAGACACTGCTGATCTGGCTGGTGTTCTGGATTATATGGTTCATCTCAATGGCCTAGGCCTCAGGCCAGCTACTCTGAAAGTGCACTTAACAGCTGTGTCTGCATTCCTGTCAGTGAGGAAGGCTTCCTCCCTGGCATCTCATCCTGTCTTCTATAAGTTCTTTAAAGGTTTGGTCCATACCAACCCTCCCTTTAGGGACCTGCCCCTGCTTGGGATCTTAATGTTTGCATTGCTCAGCTTATGCAACCCCCTGTTGAGTCATTGGCTTCAGCAGAACTCAAGTACTTGACTTGGAAAACTGTGTTCCTGGTAGTTATCACTTCTGCCAGGCATATTAGTGAATTACAAGCTCTGTCAGTGGAGCTGGAGTTTATCTCATTCCATAGAGATAAGGTTTTCCTTAGAACCAATAGGAGGTTCTTACCCAAAGTGGTTTCAGATTTTCATCTGAACCAGTCCATGTCTCTTCCTGTGTTCTTCACTGATCATTCTTCTTCAGAAGAAAGAAGATTACACAGTTTGGATGTTAGGAGGGCACTTAGCTACTACATAGAGAATAATATGGCAATTAGGTTTGATTGTGCTCAACTGTTTCTCACTTATGGTGACGTGGGAAAGGGTAAACCTGCTACCAAGAGAACTATTACCAGGTGGATTGTCCCTTGTATACAATTCTGCTACGAAAAGCTAGGCAAATTGCCCCCCTCAGTCCTGAGGGCTCATTCGACTAGGGGTACAGCTGCTTCTCTGGCTGCTGCCAGGGATATACCTTTACTAGAGATATGTAAAGCAGCCACCTGGAAAACTGTCCATACTTTTACCAAACATTACTCTCCATGGTGGTACTACTTGGTAGTCTGCATATGTCAGAATACAGCAAGACTTCATGTTGTTTGAAGAAAAAATTACTCACCTTAGTAACTGTGTTTCTTCAAATGGAGTCTTGCTGTGTTCTTACCTCCCTCCCTTCCTCCCCTCTCAGAACCTGTTTTTAGGAAGTGGGCTGTCACGTACAGTGTTGCACCTCAGGGGTGTACTTGTCATTCCTCCTTTTTAGAAAGGGGGAGTGGGTTATTGTTATGTTGTTTTTGTAGCTATATGTTCATTCACTACCTGGCTATTATTTTGGGTTCTCAACTTGAGTCTTTTGGGGGACCCAAAAATTTGTTGCCTGTTGGCTATTTTCTTTACAATTTCTACTTAGGAAATGTAGTCAGTTAGTATTAGCTCATAAGAATCTGACGGTTACACTTTGAAGTGCTGCAGACAGAGGTTTGAACTGAGCTCGAGCTCAACATTCTATGCTTCCTGCATAGAGTTAACTCTTTCCTCTCTGGAGCAGTTCAAGTGCTGGGGCTAACTACATATGTCAGAATACAGTAAGACTCCATTAGAAGAAAACAATTACTAAGGTGAGTCATTTTTTCTTCTCTGTTACCTGATCCACATTGTGTTCATGTTTCTCTGAAGCATACTGTATGTGCGTTGAATGCCTCTTCAGATAGTGGAAATCTTCTGCATTTACTGAAGCTCCGGAAGATAAATTGCTGACTGGTGGTAACAAAAGGCCAGTTTACATGGCCTGATCTGCACCACTGCGAGTGATGCAGATGAATTGCACCAGTGCAGATCAGGTTGTGTAAACAACTTCAGGAGCACTGTAGGTCACTCCATTGTGATGAAATGCAATCGCTGTTTTGGTGGGTTTGTGTTTTGGTGCAGGCATTTTTTGTAAGCATGTAAACATGCTACACTGCCTGAACCAGTATTGCCCCATGCCATGCTGCACTGTCCCACTCCTACAGCTGGCAGCTTTGGTACCTTTTTCAAAATCAGATTAAATTCAGTGCCTGCATGACAGCAACCGAGTCCCTGGTAACCCAACCACTAACAATAATGTGTCTGCTGCCCTGCCAAATCTCCATTCACAATTAATCAAGACAAAAAGCATGATGGGAAGACTGATGGGAAGTGCCAATTTTATGGTGGCTGATTTGTGAGGAAGTCCAGTCTGTGCAGGAGGACAGGAGGAGGAGAGGCTAACAGTTGGAAAACAGCAGCAGACTTATTAGCATTTGCTTGTTTTTCTTCATTGAGCAACTGGATATACAGGGGTGATGGATAATGGTAAGGACAACTGTCTAACTTGGTGGAAATCCTGTACCAAGTGCAGGAAGTTCAATACGGTCCCTCCAATGGTGCACAACACTTGCTGTGTAAACAGTATTGGTAGCGGTGCTAGTGGAGCAATGGGTGAGCAGCACAGATGGAAGTGCATTACCAAAGGTTAGTGTAAATGGAAGATTAGTCTTGCTTCACAGTGCCAAGTGGAGGGATCTGGTGACCAAGGGTCAGAAGTTGCATAAGGCTGTTAATGAAGAGAACACATGAGGTTTGCTTAAGAAAGTGTTTGAAGCAGCCATGGAGGTTTGTTTCCCTGTAAGCAATAAGAAAAGAAAAAAAAGTACCCCCCCTGCCCGCTCAAAGGGATGTAAGGCAACTGATCTTGAATAAAAATAAGGTCTACGACTGCTAGAAAAAGGGAGGTTTCCCGCAGGTCAAAGAGGAGTACAGAGCAGCACATTGGGACCACAGAACTAGAAATAAGAAAGGCAAGGATGGGTTGGAAGCCAGGATAGCAGTAGGCACTGCAGACAGCACCAAAGACTTCTTCCAGTATCTAAATGAAATGAGAAAACTGAAGGAAAGGGTAGGGCACCGGAAAACAGGGAATGAGTGGTAAAACTGTTAGGCAGAAGCAATCACTTAGATAATGAATGAATACTCATCAAAGGGCCTACTAGGGGGCAGAGTGCCTAATGGGAGGGCGCATGGTATCATGGGTAGCCACAGGTCATTATATCTGCCTCAGCATCAATAGGTATATTCATACTTTTTTTGTTTGTTCCTACTATATCTCAGCATGTTGCTGCTACAATATGGATTTTTCAGACAAGTAAAGTTGTAAGCATGGTAAACAGAGCCACTGTAAGTTGAGACCTTTCTTTCACAATAAAACTTCTTACTGCCGATTCCTATGTGACAAGCCTGATTTTGTGCCCCAGCTGGAGGTGTGCTGGAGTAGCCATGATGCAACCTGTGTACATTACACCCAGATGTTGAGTGATTACCCGGTGATAAACAAGCCAGGTATGTCCTATGGCATGGATGGGATACACCCCAGGATCATAGTGAAACTAAATAAAGCAATTGGCAGGGCTGCTTGTCAGATATTTTATATATTTATTTAGGAAATCAGAATTACAACCCTTTGAGTCATAGACTTGTTTCCAAAGGCTCCACGTCAGAATAAAACATAGACATTCATACAGTACATACATAGAATAAATGTGGGTGAGCAATCATGCAGAGTATAAGTACAATGAGCACTGGTTAATGCCTAAACATTTGGTAGCTAAAACAGGGCAGAGCGATCGACATATTTACCTAATGAGCGATTAAGACTTATACAGTTGGTAGCTAAAGCAATGCATGATATGAGTTGCTAGTAAGCCACCTCAGGGAGGTTGTCTTATACATAATACAATGCATTCATAGTCCAGTGCAACTATATGGTAACTGAGGGAGGAGAGGAGCCTGTAGGCTAGAAATAGTGACGGCTTTCCACTGCCAGGCCAAGAGCGGGTGCGTGGCCTAACGGCATGGTGCAGGATCCACAGATTACCAGTTACACTGGCATTGACGTGAGGAGAGGATAGGGGCCTTAAGGCAGCTTAAAAAGGACCTAGATTGGTGATTGATGTGATGGCCAGTGGGAGGGCATTGTACCAGGATGGAGCTCTAAGGGGGAAGAATCGCTGGCCCAGGGTGGTCCTGACCCTAGGCACCTTCCAGATAGTTTTCGGGGTGGCCTATGTGGATGCTGAGATGGTAGCTGCCTGAAGAGAAGCCATGACACCTATTGGGGTAAAACCCAGGTGGATTTTTTGGTGAAGAGACAGGTCTGGCATAATAGTCTTTCATCAAGGGAGAGGATATTGGTGAGCGTGTATAGGATGCAGGTATGTGTATTTCTGTCGGTACCAGAGAGGGGCCGGCAGGCCTTATTGATGACTACTTGTATTTGAGGAAGCACCATAGGTTCGGCGGCAGTATAGATTGTGAGGCCATAGCCCACCAGTGATAAGACTGAGGAAGTAATGGCTAGCTGAAGTGCTTCTGGTGGCAGGCAGTCTTTATGTCTGTACAGGAGACCAATGCGGGTGTTGGTGGCAGAGGTGAGAATTTTTATATGTTTGTGGAACGAGAGGGAAGAGTCAAATGTAATACCTAGATACTTCTACTTTTGGACCTGTTCCAGAGGGATGAGAGAGGTAGAGAGTATTTCCAGGGTGAAATCCTTTGATCTGTTTTGGCAGTGGGCATAGAGCATCATCTTAGTTTTTTTTTAATGTTGACCACCAATCTGTGTTCAGCAAACCAGTGTTCAATCTGAGAGAAGGACTTTTGTAAGGTATGCTGGAGAGAGAGAGAGGATGTGTGGCATAAAGAACAGCGTCGTCCATGTAGAGGAGAAGGTTGCTGGGGCAGGATTTAGGCAGGGCATTGAGGTAGATGCTGAATAGCACGGGACCCAGGATAGATCCCTGGGGAACTCCTGAGTGCACAGGCAGCATAGTAGATGCAGTATTATTAATTTTAACACATTGGGTTCCAGATGAAAGATAGCTGGAGAACCATGATAGTGGACAATGAGAGACCCCAATTTGTTGTAATGTGTTAAGAAGGAGGGGGTGAGAAAACATGTTGAAGGCCTTTGACAGGTCTATAAACATGGCCACTGTGAGGTACCCCTTGTCAAGCGTGGAGTGCAGGGAGTTAGCGAATTCTGTGAGGGCAGTCATAGTGCTATGACTAGCTCTGAAACCATGCTGCTCCCTACATAAGAGGTTGTGTGTGAGGAGGTAGTCAGTGAGCTGATTGGCCATGATCTTTTCAAGGGCTTTAGAGATTGGGGGGAGAATCAAGATGGGCTAGTAGTTGTTTGGAAGGGAGCTGTCACTACATTTCAATATTGGTGTTATCACTGCCATTTTCCATGAGGTTGGGAACTGGCCCAGGCGCAGGGATAGATTTAGAAGGTCCGTGAGTGGGGAGATAACTGAGTCTAGCGCAAGGTATAGGACACGCATATCGAAGGCGTCTTTGCAGTAATTGGAGCCCTGGAGGGCTTTGGACAGGTAGGCTTTCACTTCTGTAGGGGTAATGACTCTGAGTTTGAAGGGCAGTAGAGGTGCTCAGGTGGTGGGGTAGGCTGAATTGGATCGAAAAAGTTGCTAGGGAGGACTCAGCTGAGGTCTGAGAAGGTGGAGTTGAGGCAGTTAGCTATGTGAAATGTGTCTGTGGTGGTAGTACCATTAACACTAAGTTGTGAGGGGGGAGTGGGATTTACCATTACACTCCTTGATGTCATCCTAGAACTTTCTTGTGCTACCCCAGGAGGTTGCTAGGACAGTTCTATAGTGCTCTGCCTTGGCCTTGTGGATTGCCCAGGTACACTTATTGCAGGCAGCATTATAGGCCTGCGTATTATTTAGCAAACCGGAGGCAATGGCACAATGCCAGAGGTTGTCACGCATTTTGAACTGTTGTAGGAGTTCTGGGGTGATCCAGGGGACACCATGTTTCTTAGTGGTCACTTTGATGGTCGGTGCAAAAGCATCACAGGTGGTATTAAAGGTGGTGGTGAAGTAGTGCAATGCATCATCTATGTGCTGGGCTTGGGAAATAGGGGATCAGTCCCAGGTAATTAGATATTGCTTGAGTTTGGCTATGCCTCCTGGGCATAAACGATGACAAAAGGTGATATTTGGTGGTGGTTTAGGTAGCTGATAGGACCAGCTGAAGATGAATCTATACAGACAGGTATGATGGTGGAGGACTGAAAAATGGCCAGTGAAGTCCCCATCATCAAGAAGGAGCCAAAGATGAACCTGGGCAACTAGACACCAATGAGCCTGACTTCAGTCCTTGGCAAGGCCCTAAGAAGCAGCTATGAAGGGCAGAGCAATGGAGCACTTGGTTGAAGACAAAGTTCCTGTCTTCTCTCAGTCTGGCTTTATGAAGGGCATATCATGCCAAACCAACCTGATCACCTTCTTCAAGGGGTGACCAGGGAGCTAGAGAGAGGCAGGGCTGCAGACATATGTAGTCTATCTGAACTTCAGCAAGGCCTTTGACACTGAGGAGCATGAAAAGCTTCTGTGCAAAGTACACCAGTGATGTATGCACAAGGCATACACAATATGGATTGCTAACTACTTTCAGGGGCAGGAAGCAGATGGTTGTGGCAGATGGGCACTATTTTAAGAGGACAGGGTCTCTCATAACTCAGTGCTGAGGCCACTGCTCTGCATCATTTTTATCAATGATCTGGAAGCTGATGTCTCCAGCAGGCTACGTGCTGTAAGTCTGCTGATGCCACGATTTTGGCCAGGGTGTTGGAATTCCTTCACAATGGGGACAAGCTTCAGGAAGACCTGAACAAGCTGAGCAACTGGTCACACTCATGATGTCTCTGATTCAGTGTAGGACAGCAATGTGGGTCCCTGGGTAGCCCCATCTTCCTTATAGCCTTCTAGAAGAGTCATTTAGGGGGCCACAAATGGTGAGATCCATATGAGAAAAGCCAAAGAAATTAGCCATTCAAAGTAGTTTTCAGACAGTCTTCTATTTTAATAATCCCTGCTTGCCACTTAATCCCAGTCCCAGCCCAACATTTCACTTTTGTTTCAGTTAGGATTTTTGTTGTAAGCATGATTTTGGAATAATGTGAATGGTGGCAAAACCCGTAAAGACATCTTGAAGGACCACCTTACCCTGAGGAAGCCTGATTGGATGAAACATTGGGCTGTAAGTAGGTGCAAGAAGAGATTATTAAAACAGAATATTTCTGAAAACTACTTTTGAGTGACTGATGACATTTGCTTTTCTAACATATAAATAAGCCAAATGCAAGAGGGTATACTTGGGTAGAAAAACCAGAGGCAGGACCTGCACACCATGTGGAGCTCCTCTTGCTGTAGTGGAGAAAGAAATAGCCCTGTGAGTATTAATGCACAGGGGCTGAAGTTCACAGCTGCTGTCAAGAAGGTGGGGTGCATTAAAAGGAGGGTAATCAGCAGACCATAGGAGTAATCCTGACACATTACTGGCCCGCCCTGGTCAAGCCTCACCTTGCATTTTGTATGCAGTTCTGAACACTTTGGTACAAAAGAGGCATTGCAGCATTTAAGTGGGTGCAATGCAGTGCCAACAAAATGATCAGGGTGTGGGGACAAAAACTATGAGTAGAGGCTGGAAGGCCTTACCATTTTTACCATAGAAAAAAGGAGGCTGGGAGAGGACATGATCTCAGTTTTCAGTAAACTGAAGGGCGTTGACAAGATCACACAGGTGGTGATGTTTGATCTGATGTGCTCTAAAAGGACTTGGGGACACACTGATTCTCACAGCTGGTAAATTCAGGAGTAATGTTACCAGGCACTTATCTGTGAGGGTGGCAAATCTCTGGAAGAGTCTACCAGCAGAGACAGTGACTATAAATACAGAACAGGCATTCAAGGAAAGCCTGAAGAAATGTCTACTTTTCAAGGGAAATACAGGGTACCCTAGGTAGTAGAGTGAGTGAGGCATCCTAATTAATTACTATAGTACATATTTGCAAAGTATACTTACTAATCATTGTTTATGAAGCAAGGGGGGTTGACTGACCTTGAGCCTCTTCTGACCTTTAATTACTGTTCTACTAAGTATTTCCCAGCCTACTAGTACCGTGCAATGCAAGGGGGCAGTACAATTTTAATCCCAATCAGTACGTTACAGGATTCAGCTCAGAAACAGGGTGCAACACCAGTTGTCTTCCAGTAGCTAATCTTAGAGACCGGCAAGCTTTCAATTGTTTTTTTTCCCCACAACATTGCATGTACTTTTATAGCTCTCACCAGCCTCCCAGTTGTTGATATGTACTTCCACCTAGGTTGAATAGGAATGCCAAACTGTCAGTCATGGTCTGTGTGGTTTTCCTTGCAATTTCTGTATTTGTACAGTATGAAAAATATGACACCATTAGAAAAAGCCACACTTTTTTTATTCATTGAGCAGTTTGGTAAAATTTATTGGACTAACTTATGAACTGTATGCACGTAACAGTATACAAGTGTTCAGGGACATGCATATGCCTTCATCGGGTGTATTAGCTACAAAATAGTCACACTTTTTAGTACTGTATTTACTAAGGACAGCCCAGCTGAAATGCAGTATTTAATTTTAAGTCAGGCATGATTTTACACTCTTTTAAAACCGGGTGGACTGAAGCATGGAGAGATTCCTCAACATGTATAAACTGGAGACAAAGAGGGAGAGGGGGACATGACTGAAATTTTCAAGTTGCTTCACAGGATAAACCAGGTAGTTATTGATGAACTGTTCAAAATGTCCCCTCTGCAATTAGGGGCGCAAAGCTTAAACACAGAAACATAGATTTTGACGGCAGATAAGGACCGCTTGGCCCACCCAGTCTGCCCATTTCCCTACCTAATGGATAAGCTGCAGATCCTAGTTAACCAGCAGCCTACTTCTTCCTACCCCCACCCCCTAGAATTGCCTTATGACTGTCCCATGCATGCTTGAATTCCACCACTGTTTTTGACTCCACAACCTCCCGGAAGGCCGCTCCATGCATCCACAACCCTCTCTGTGAAAAATACTTCTAAGTTACCTCTGAGCCGCCTCTTCTATCTTCAAATTGTGCCCCCTTGTTCTTGCACACCTCTTTTTTTGAAAGATGCTACCCTCTTGGACTTTGTTGATTCCCTTGAGGTACTTGAAAGTTTCTATCATGTCCCCCCTCTCCCTCCTTTCCTCAAGGCTATACATATTCAGCTCCTTAAGTTTCTCTTCATATGTCTTCCGGTGCAGACCCTGCACCATTTTAGTTGCCCTCCTCTGGACAGCTTCCACCCTGTCTATGTCTTTGTGGAGACTGGGTCTCCAGAACTGCACGCAGTACTCCAGATGGGGTCTCACCAACTGTCTGTACAAAGGGATAATAACTTCCTGTTTTCTACTGGTGATACCTCTCCCTATGCATCCCAGTATCCCCCCAGCCCTCCTTGCTGCCCTCTCACATTGCTTGACCACCTTTAGGTTATCTGATATGACTACCCCCAGGTCCCTTTCCATTTTTGTTGTTGTTAGTATCTCACCCCCATTGTGTACTCTTCCCCTGGGTTTTTGTTTCCTAGGTGCATTACCTCGCACTTCTTAGCATTGAATCTAAGCTGCCATACATTTGACCATTCCTCTAACCTTGCCAAGTCCCTTCTCATCCTTTCCATCCACCTTGTGCATCAACTCTGTTGCAGATCTTTGTGTCATCTGCAAAGAGACATACTCTCTTCCAGTCTCTCTGCAATGTACGTTATAAAGACATTGAAGAGGACCGTCCTAATACTGAACCATGGGTACCCCACTAGTAACCCCATTTCTTCAGAGTGGACTCCATTTACTATTACTGTCTGTGTCCTATTCTCCAGCCAATTCTTTACCCAGGCTGTCATCTTGGGACCCACTCCCAGGCTGGCTAACTGTATATTAATCTTTTGTGTGGGACTGTGTCAAATGCCTTGTAAAGTCTAGGTAGGACATGTCCACAGCCCCTCCCTGATCTACTACTTTGGTCACCCAGTCAAAGAAATCTATCAGATTTGTCTGGCATGACCTTCCGCTGTGAATCCATGCTGCCTTGGGTCCTGTGCCCCTCTGGCCTCTAGATACTCAACAATTCTTTCCTTCAGAAGTGATTCCATCATTTTCCCTACCACTGAGGTTAAACTAACAGGTCTGTAGTTTCCTGCTTCTGCCTTGCTCCCACTTTTGTGAAGGGGAATCACATCTGCCCTCCTCCAGTCCTCGGGTACCACCCCATCCTCCCATGATTTGTTAAAGAGGGTAGTTAGTGGTGTCACTAGTTACTCCCCTTCCTCATGTCTTTCTTAAGTGGGAGAACCACACATCAAAGATCCCATGGACCCTTGTGACATTCACAAAGGGGTGCATGCCCTTCACACATGATCCTCCAGTCATCTGCACAGCATCCAGGGGGTGTGCCACATTCCATGCCATTCACTTCAGCATGGAATGCTGGGTGAGGGGGTGCAAGCTATGTGGAAGGGACCTTGCTGTAGCTGCTGTGTACCCCCCAAGGAAAGCATCCACCATCCCTGGAAGAATTGAACCCACCTGCAATACTGCCCCAGACCTCGAGTCTGGCAGAGAGGGCTGGGGGCAGCCACTGGGGCAATCAACCTTTTTCCAAACATTCTCGGAACATGTGGTGTCCCACAATCCCCTGCCCCACATGGAGCAGGGAATCCTGTTTCGGACCACGTTTGCTAATCTACTTCCATGCATCAACATGCCAAGGGGCAGGACCACAGTCAGGTGCCCTGCCTACTGTGTCCCAGGTGCCTGTTCACAAGTGCAGATGTGCACAGGCCAGGTATGTGCCTATCAACATGTACTCGGCCCACATTTGTGCATAGGCACAAAAGAGAGAACTCACAGGCATAAGAGGGAGCTCAAAGAAGCTGGTAGGAAGGAGATTCAAGAAGGGCATCAGAAAGTATTTCTTTAAAAAGAGGGTGTGAATATGGGAACAGGCTGCTGCAGGTGGGTATTGTGTGTCAGATCAGTGGAGGGATTCAAGTGAGTGCAGGGCAAACATATAGGGCTGGTGAAGAATGGCAAGGGAGAAAGACACGAGGAAGGGGAGTAAGTGATCACTATTGTATTCACATCATATTATACATTTGGTAGGACCAGGAAGACTAGATGGGACAGTGGGCTTTTTTTTTCTACTGTCATTTTCTATGTTTTTATGACGTTAAGGGATTTGCTCAGGGTCATATAGCAAGTATGTGGCTTTGATGGAATTTGAGCCTGGGTATCTTGGTTTCAAAGCATGCGTTTTTCATCTAAGCGTGCAGATAGTCTATGGATACACTAGTCCCTTCCACTGTAGACCTGCCAGTTTATGACAGTTCCCTAGCAGTTAATATGTTACTGGGAGAGTTTTCTATGAGAAGTACCAGCTGACAAGAAGAAGGGAAAGGGGAAATTGTTTAACCAGGAAAGGCACACTAAGCCAGGGCATGTTTCCAGGTGCGATCTGGGAGCACAAGGAAATTAAGTGACTTGCAAACAAAGGGGCAGAGGACACTGCAGAGCAGGACACTGCAGCACAGGAGCTAGCACAACAAAACTCGACCAAAACAGAAACCAAAACAAAAAAAGCAAAATGGAAATCCAAAAAACTTCTGATCATAGGAGACTCCATGATTCGAGGAGTTGATACCTATCTCCAGCCAGGGGTAATGATCAGATGTCTCCCAGGTACATCAGCGTGGAGAGACACTGACCGCATTGCTAAAGTTGTTCAGGAAGCAGGAGAAAACATTGGCGTCCTGGTACACATAGGGACTAATGATCTCGCCAGCTGGTCAGTTGTGGAGACCAATTTGTAGGTAACTGGCAACAGTTTTGGGAGCATAAGCTCTTTAAATTTGATGGACTGCATCTGACTAAGGATGGAGTCAGTGCATTGGGGCAGAAGTTTGATGTCTTTGCAGGATATTTAAACTAGCAAATGGGGAGAAGGGTGCAGCACCCGATACGTTGAATGAGAAGAACACCCCTCCCCCCTCAGCTAGTGGTCAAACAGGAGTTCAGCATGTTTGTAGTTCATTTGCATCACCAGGTAAGGAAAAAGGTCTGGCTCCCCATACAACGCACAGGAGAAATGCCAGACCTTGCCAACAACTAACACACTGAAGAGATCACGTGATGTGCATAGCCAGCTAGCAGCACCTCATATCGGCTCCTGTTCGGAAAACAGCCATTCCAGTAGAAAAACTATCTTCTTAGCATATTCTTTCCTACTTAATAGTTTGTTTCAGTGCTCGGAGTAGTGTCCAGGTGTCTGGGGGCAAACATCTGCTGAATATAGAAGTGCCAAGGAAACTTACCGACGGTCGTTCAGCGAGGCCTATTCTCCCAATGGAAGTGGAGATGCGCCAGGTGCCCCTTCTCATACGCCCGCGCAATCGCCTGAGAAAGGTCCGAAAAGGCCAAAAGACCACACCAGGGCATCAGCCAAACGCAAGCTGTATCGGCTTCAGCACCCACCTCTCCACCCCTCACAGAAAGAAAATTTTTGGAAGAATTATAGCCATTTAAAGCAGCACTACAGGAAATTACTGCAGAATTAAAAAATATATGGAGAGAGTTGGCAGATACTAATAGGGCAATCGCGGATACAGCTGCTCGAGTATCGTCATTAGAGGGATGGAAATCCACTACGGAACCAGAGATCACCTTATTAAGGCAAAGATTCCATAAAATGGAAGGGAAATTAGAGGATTTGGAAGGCCGAAGTTGAAGGAATAACATTATTATTTTCAGCCTTCCGGAGGAGGCAGAAGGATCGGCACCCATTCAGTTTTTGCAGAAGACGTTTAACAAGATAGCGGGCCCTCACCTAATAATACCACCTATATTATTGAGAGGGCGCACTGCTCATTGAGACCAAAACCTGCCCCTGACAGACCACCACGACCATTAATAATAAAATTTTTTAATTATTTAGACAAGGTTCACATTTTGGGTAAGACTAGAGAAATGCAGCAAGTGCTTTGGGAAGGCCAGCAGCTTCGTTTTGCACAAGATTTACCTGCCACAGTCTGACAGCGTAGGGCAGAATATCACCCTTTGGTATCCAAGCTTATAGCTGCAAGGACAAAATATAAAGTCCAGTACCCATCAAGGTTTGCAGTATTTGTTTCTGGATCTTGGCATAGTTATGAATCAGCACAGCAAGCCCTACCAGTAATGCAGTCTCTACTTCCAGACCTTTTTCCTTCTTGTTGAAGATTATTGGGCCAAAAGGGAGGTTAATGTAATGTAGAGGGATGTTTCTATCATAATCTGATGGGTACATTTTATAATGAGGTGATAAAAAGAAGCTGCAATATGACCACTAGAGGGCAGTATAATACTAAAGTACCGAAGGCACGGTTTCTGTTTTCCCCACTTTTCATTTTCATTTTTATTTTTATTCTTATCTTCACCGGAATGAAGTTAAAAACATCACTCGGATCTACACTAGTATGAAGATGCAGAAGAGAATCACTGCATATTTGTTTTGGAAGGACTGAGAAGGGGGACATTCATTATGTCTGAAGAGGGGGAATGGCTCATTTCTTGTCGGGAGTGTGTGAAACTGTCGTGTTATTTAATTTTGGGCAGAAGAGTAACTAATAGTGGTTGGTAAAGAAACTGCTGTTGTTATTTTCTTTGGGTTTCTCCGTTTAAATCGGTTACTATTTAGGCTGTTTTAAGGAGCAGGAGCCGAATGGTAGTTGGTGGCAGGTTACAAAGCATCATGTGCTATAGAAGTGGGAGGGGGGTTACTTTAGTTAGTATAATTATATATTACTGGATTTCAATTCTTATTGTGTTTACTTTTAAGGAGCCAGCCTCCAGTGTTGACAAAATGTTTTTACAGCCAAAACGCTTTTATTATTTTGCTACGGCTAATTACATGGCCGAGTTACATGCATATTCTCTATTTTCAAGTTTTGTTGAGTTCATTCTTACTTGGCAAATCTCAGGGTTGGCGGAACGCTAATACAATCGGAAGAAGGTTTTTATTATTTAGTTGTAGTTAAATCAGGGAAGATGACAGTAAGGAGTAAAGGGTTAGGTGGGGAAGAGTATAGGGTTCTCTTTATTTTGGATTTCAGATATTGGAGGGGCTTTTATAGGGGTTGGGGAGGGTATTTTGGGAGAGAGGATGGGGGGATAGGGGTGCACCCATTGTGGTTTAAATGGTTTAATTGGGGGAAAGAATGTTATAATGGGCTTAATTATTTTATGGAAAAAATCTTAAATTGGCTGAGTTTCTATGGCAGTGAATAAAATATGTTCTTGGAATGTGAGAGGTGCCCAATCTCCAACTAAGAGAACAAAAATACTTTTACATCTACAAAAACTAGAAAAAGATGTAGTGTTTCTTCAAGAGACTCACTTACCACCTTCCCAAGTGCTTCTTTTTAGAAGGATTTGGGTGGGACAAGTTTTTGGAACAGCACCTAATTCTCATAGAGGTGGAGTGGCTATACTTATTGCATGCTGACTACCCTTCCATTTACTTGATACAATAGTAGATGGGCAACACAGACATATTATAATTAAAGCCATAGTCGGCTATTCTGAAATGATATTGGGTTCAATCTATGGTCCAACAACAGATGATCCTGTATTTTTTACTCGACTTATGCAAGATTTGATAACGCGGTCAAACTATCCTATGTTGATTGGGGGAGACTGGAATCTGGCTTTTTGTAATATCTTAAACCAGTCCGGTGCTAGTGTATCCACCCTTTCACAGGCACAAATAGCCATCCAAGAGCTGATGGATACTCTTGGGTTAACTGATCCTTGGAGAGCTCTTTTTCCCTCCAGGAGAGAGTATTCTTTTCATTCAATCCCACATAATTCGTTTTCTAGGATAAATTACATTTTGGTGGATATTGGGCATCTTTCCTTGGTTACATCTTGTCTGTATCTTGCCAAGGTCATCTCAGATCACCATCCTATTTTGCTGCACTGGGGTCCAGGCCCTAACACAGTTCGTAATAAAGTATGGAGGTTTAATCATCAGTTGTTAAAAACTAAAAAAACTTCAGTCTCATCTCCAAAACTTTTTCTCAATATTTATTAAGAATAATGGGCTATTCATGCCTAAATTAGATATTCTATGGGGAGCATTAAAGTGTACTCTCTGGGGGGAGATAATTAGACTAGCTACCATTAAAAATAGAATAACTACACTATTATCGTCCCATCTTCTCCAAGAAATAAGATCAGTGGAATTATCTCTTCCACCCTTCCCGGCACAAACTCTCCTTACCAATTTGGAAATTCTTAGGGATCACTATAATTCTCTATTGATAGATAAAGCTGAATATCTTTTGCAAAGATCTAAGGTCTGGTACTTCGACCAGGGAGATAAAGCGAGCAAATTACTTGCCCTTTGTTTAACGGCTCAAGTGGCAGATAGAATAATTCCTTCTATTTACAACACATCCGGTTCCTTAGTTACCTCCCTACAAGATATTCTTGTTGTTTTCAGCAGTATTGCTCTGGTCTGTATTCCCGATCCAGTACCCCGTTTAATTCTACAGAGGTGGAGCATTTTCTACAAAAGATAACATTTCCTTCTCTAGATAATTATCAAGTGGAACAATTAAAGGCTCCTCTATTGGCATCAGAAATAAGCTCAGCTATTGACGCATTGCCACTGAACAAAACTTTGGGACAAAAAAAGCAAGGAGGAACTACCATCTGGGGGGATTCAGCTAGCCAAGACGGAGGAGGAGGAGAAGGATCTTGGGGTGATCATAATGGGTGCAATGAACAACTCAGCATAGTGTAGAAAGGCAGCTGCAAAGGCCAACAGGATGCTAGGTTGCATTGCCAGGGGCATATCCTTCAGTAGGGGGGATGTGATACAGCTGCTTCATAGGTCACTGGTTAGACAACGCATGGAGTACTGTGTGCAGTTCTGGTGACTGTACCTGAAGAAGGACATTAGGTTACTGGAGGGGGTGCAGCGCAGGGCAACAAAGATGATCCAGGGGCTAGGGGACTTACCCTATGTGAGAAAGGCTGAGGGAGCTGAACATGTACTCCCTGGAGGAGAGGAGGGATAGGAGGACATGATTGAAACCTTCAAGTACATGAAAGGAATAAATAAGATGGGCATTATTTAAATTAAGGGAAGGGAGGAGCACTCAAGGACATGAGTTGAGACTGGAAGGGGGAAGGTTCAGGAGGGAAATGAGGAGACACTTCTTTATGGAGAAGGTGGTGTCTGGGTGGAACGTGTTGCCAGAGGAAGTGGTATCCTGTAGAACAGTGGGCTGCTTCAAATGGGGATGGGACAGGGTAAGGGGGAGAGTGAAGGGAGGGAGGGGCAACTGCAGTATAAGGGCTGATAACTGCACTATCAAGCAGACTTGATAGACCATAAGGTCTTTATCTGCTGGCAATTTCATATGTTCGCATGTTCGTATATAAAGATATGTGGCTGTGATGATAGGTCATGTATAATATATGCACAGATGTACGGGCATGATAACAGGTAATTTAAAACACATATTCTTTGCAAAAATGTTGTTAATGCACCAGCTAGGGTTTAGATTAAATCAATAAAAGTAGAGGAAAATGTGGCATTAGGGTTCTCAACTCTAACACCCCACCCCCACCTTGTAGGCAGCAAAAGGAAAAACAATTGAGATTTCATCTCTACTAAGTCTTAACAAATCAGGCTTGGGGTATTCCTTGGGGTTGTCAACCTTAACACCCACCCATTCCATCAGTAAAGAAGCTGAGATGTGCAGACTATATGAGAATCAGGTAAGCCTTAGGGTTGACAACCTCAAGGAACACTCAGGCCAGACTTGCAAAGACTCAGGAGAAGTGAAACCGTAATGCTTTTTCCTTTTGCTGCCTTCAGGGTGGGGGTGGAGTGTTCATGTTGGGAACCCTAACACTACATTTCCCTACTTTTATTGGATTAATTGGAACCCTGAGTGCTGCATTAATGAAGTTTTTTGCTAAGAATTTCCTTACTTTTTGAGATACTGTAGTATAATTGTATCCTCATTCATGCAGGTCCCGATATCCATTTGCCTATGGAAGTGCAGGCCCTTCTGAGCCCTGTGCTTCCATTTCTCCCTAAAACCAATGTATTTGCCTAGTTATATGGCTTGTGAAACTTCCAATGTTATCCTATTGGAATTTTGATTTTTTAATTTTTATGTATTTTTTTAATTTTGCCATCTACATTTTTTTGGGGGTTATTATATAGTATGTGTTATTCTTCTAGTACTCATTAAGACCTTTGTTTTGATATATAGATTGTCCCTTAAGTCCAAATATCGAGGTAGTTATGGTTTGTTGAAGATGAATAGTGGAAAACAAAGTCCAAATTCTGTTTCTGTATGAAGGAATCCTTTTTCATATGAATGAGACAGCCTCATGAAAAAGGATCCCTTCATATGTAAAAAGTATCTGAAAAAATTAAGTCCATATTCTTATTACATATGAAAGGATCCTTTCTCGTGAGGTTGCATCATTCATACGAAAGAAGGATCCCTTCATACGAAAAAAAAGAATGCGGAAGAAAATTAAGTCCAAATTATTTCTTTTGCATGAAGAGATCCTTTTTCATGAGGTTGCATCGTTCATTTGAAAAAGTATCCCTTTGTATGAAAAAAATAATTTAGAATTAGTTTTTTTTTCAGATTCTTTTTTCATATGAACAGATCCTTTTTCATGAGGCTGTAACATTCATGCTAAAAAGGATGCCTTCATATAGAAAAAGAATCTGATAAAAAAAACTACTAAGTCCACATTCTTTTTTTGTATAAAGGCATACTTTTTCACATGGCTATACAAAAAAAAAAAGAAATATGAGTCACAAAAAAAGACTTAAAAATGTATAAAAAAAAACCACATTTCTGGGTCATTTTTCCAATAAGCAACTCCACAATCCACCTAACAGCGTCCCGATTAGCAAGATATATGTGTTGGTCTGTCTGCGGGATCTTATTTTTATGAGTTTTCAAAACTTTTTTTTTAAATGGAAACAAGATGGCGGTCATATGAAAAAATAATTTTTTCTCATGAAAAAGACTACCCTCATATGAAAAAGGATCTTTTTTCATATGGACCAAATTATTTTTTCATTCCAAGCAGCTATCCAGAAAAACATACTGAGCATGCTCTGAATTGAAATTTAAAATTCTTATAACTTTGGAATGGATTAATATTTTTTTCACCAAAATGGTAAAAGGCACCACTGTGGCCCAAGCCTGTTCTACTCTGAATACTTCATAGCAAAAATTCCAAAATATCTGAGTGCTAGGGAACGACAAAAAAAAAAAACTGCAGAAAAAGCAGATTCTTTCACTTTTTTCACTATCTGGATCTCGGAATCCACACATCTGACTGAAACGAAACTTGGCACTTCATGAGATCTTGCTCTGAGATTGCACATGCAACATTTTGTGCAAATTCATTGAATGGTTACAAAGCTATTAAAGTGTAAAATTTGGAGTTTAAAACAGAAATGCCTACTCAGCCCTAACTGTAGTGGTGCTACTGTGCCACTATAATACAGATGCGTGGTTGTGGTGATAACTATATTTGCACTGAGAATCATTCAACATCAAAGAGCAAATAGTGCTCACAGGCTTCTTTGATGCCTCAAGCTGACAGAGAATGGGTTCTGTGACTGATAGAAACAGCTTGTTGTCCTTGAAAGGGGTGCTCAGGACCGAGTGCTGTGCATCCTGAGCAAATCTTGAAACTCAGAATCAGGAGTGACGTCTTAAGCAAATGCCAAAGGCAGCAGCCATGGCTACTGCATCTGAGGCATGGTAGACAGATCTCAAGAGATGATTACCAGCATCAGAGTCCTGTGCACAGAAATAAGGATGTCTGCTTTCAGAGGCCCAGTAGGCATGCTGCAGACAATGCTGCCTATTTCTATCCTCATGTGTTTTTATGTTGGCTCACGCATGCCAGCCAATATATTGCAGTAGTAGCAGATTTGGAGGTGCGGTCACTGTGAGTGAATGCAGAGCACTCATCAGTAGGTGCGTCCCTCATTCCCCAACAAGGCAGCTGCAGGTGCTGACAGCAGCAACAGGTAAACTGGCCACCAGATCAAAGAAAAGGTCAGCTGCAATGAGAACCAAGCTCGTCATGCAACAGCGTGCCTTTCCTGGTGAAACAGTTTAATAAACATGGCGGCATTGACTGCCGCCGTGCAGAGCGCTGACTTCAGGGGTTCCCAATCCCCTGTTGACATGCCCTGACCCACTTTATTTGCAGGCGGGGAGCCCACTCCCTGTCGGCATAATGCCCATTTGTTGTGTGCCAATGAAGTTGCCCAATCCTTGTCTCTGTCCCCTTACGCCTTGCTATATGCCGATGGGGGTGATCAATCCCCATCAGCTACAGCACCCCAAACACTCAGGTGGCATGCTGGAGCCCACCCCCAGTGTGCCAAATGCCCCTGTAAAAAAAATCCTGCAATGTTTTTTTTTTAAACCTGTAAATCAGAAACGGTCCCTCGTGGTCTGTCCTGCTCCCTCCCTCAACTCACACCCACCCTCTGCATACCCCACCACTCCACACCCCCCCCCCTCAATCCATACTTACCTCTGGAGGCCAGCATGACAATCTTCGGGAAGATGTCTACACTGTTCAAAGCCGACCATGAATTGAAGAAATGCTGGTAAGCTCTATAATAGCATAAATAGGGTTTTTCAACTTTGGTACATATCTCGACCATTTTTGGGAATGTTTGCACCAAATTTTCAACATGGGATTATTGGGACCCCTCCTCATGAATTTAGTCACTGTCATGGTGTTATTCAGTCCTGAAAGGTGATTTCGTGGTCACTGCACGGAATCACCTTTTGGGACCGATTAAGGAAATGACAGTGCCACTGCTCATGAGTGGGGCTCTCAAAACGCCTATATTGGGTTGGCCCAGCAGCGCTGAAGGTTGAGGCACTGGATGCCTCACCTTGCGCTATGCTGGCAACCCAGGTTTGGGAATGAGCTTGGGTCACTGGGGCTTCGGCCAGGGGAGGTAGGATAGAACATCCCAAAGGATGCTCTCCTCCTCCAAGGGGGGGCAGGTTACACGGGCAATGATGCCCACAAGCGTTACCACCTGTGGAAGCACAGGCAGTGAGGTGAAATGCTGGCTTCTTACAAGGGGCCGCGGGGTGGGGAGAGCACTGTGGATGCTTGATGGTGGTGTGCATAAGCATGTCGTTCATCTGGACCTAAGTCCTCTGCGTCAGCACCCTCAGAGGGAAGGGACTGGGAGAAAAACCAAAGGTAAAAAATCTTCCGGCCCGAGCAGAATGACACCGGGTTCATGTTACGAAAGTGGCCCAGCCAAAAAGACCAGTGGATATAGAAATCCACTGGGCAGGGACCTGGAGAAAGTAAAAAAAAAAAAAAAAAAAAGACTATGTTGCAAATTTGGTGTCAAAAATCCAAAAGATGGTTGTTTTACGGGCGTGCATTGCGTATTTTCCACGCACGCTTGTAACTTCATAATTTGTAATATTTTCACTCCAGATTTTCAACATTGCCATTTTCCCACACCTCCTTATGAACAGTACAGCTGTCATTTTACATATCCTGGCTGAAATGTGTTTTAGCACATCCAGCACAGAATAAGCGTGGTCACTGTGCGAAATCAGTTTTCAGGACAGTTTGACAAAATGACAGTGACACTGTTCATGAGCAGAAGATCTAAAATGCCTATGTTGAAAATTTAGTGATGAAAGTCCATAAAATGACTGTGTTATAAACATGTGTTTCGCAGTTTCCACGCACCCTTGTAACTTCGGAAATGTGCAATATTTTCATGCCAGATTTTCAACACTGGCATTTTTACACCTCCTTATGAACAGTACAGCTGTCATTTTTCACATCCTGCCTGAAATGTGTTTTCGCACCTGTGGCGTACAATGGCATGGTCGCTCTGGGAGATCAACTTTTGGAACAGATTAAGAAAATCACAGTGCCACTGTTCATGAGGGGAGGTCCCAAAATGCCTATGTTGAAAATGTGGTTTTAAAAAAAAAATAATTGGGTTATGGACGTGCATTGTGCAGTTTCTATGCATGCTCATGACTTCACCAATTTTTCATATTTTCGCTCCAGATTTTCAACATTGCCATTTTTTTACACCTCCTCATGAACAATGCAGTTGTCATTTTTCACATTCTGCCCAAAATGTATTTACATACCTGTGACACCAAATGTCACAGTCACTGTGCAAAATCACCTTTCAGCTAACAAACTGATACTTCCGTTCTTCATTTGGTGAGGTCACAAAAAGCCCTTGTTGATAATTTGGAGTAAAAATACCAACACACGCCTATGGCATTAGGGTTTCCAACTGTTAGATCCCACCCTGTAGAGACTGACAGGCATCAGGGGTGTGACTTGGGATCATCATCTGGCATTTCCCCTGCCATTCCACGGCCACCCCCACCCTGCAGCCACTGACAGGTATCAAGGTGTGCCTTGGAGTGTTTAGCCACAAAGTTCACCCCATTTTCCTATACTGCACCCACTTCAACGTATTTCCTTATGGAATGGGGTAAGTATAATGCCCAAGGACCCCAAAGCACACCACGACATGTGTCAGTGTCTACAGGGTAGGGTGAGGTAAAATGGCATGAGCGTTATAGCTGATGACCCAAAGGCACACCCTAACACCTGTCAGTCTCTTTAGGGTGGGTGTGGGGTTGGCATCAGTTCAATACTTCACTGCCATTCCTATTATGCATCTCTAACTCTTGCACTACCAATGCCAATGCCAGCGAGACAACATTCGGCATTGACAAATGCTTGTTTATGCTTGGTAAGGTAGGCTTGGTAATAGGCAATGTGCAAATCAAAGGAGGCTGAGGTGAAGGTATGCCTGCCCATATGTCTAGCTTTCTGAATTCCTTGTCATGGAGTCTGGTACTTATCCTTTGGTGGGCACCCCTGAGATCTGTCATGTGCATCTATAACTATCACTCAATCAGCTTCTGGCTGAATAAAATCATATTTTTTAATCTTTGAGGCTAAATATGGTGTCCTTGTAACTCAGTTAGTAGCACATCTTCCTCTGGACCAGAAGATCTTGGATTTCTATCCTACATGGGTATTGGGCTCATCCCATAAATGCTGGCACCAAAGTGTACTACTAAGGGAATGCTGTACTCTCGAGGTATGCCATCCTTACAAGGATATGTTAAACTGAGGTCCTGTTGGCCTTTTCTTGTGGTTGTTGAGACATATATTAAATATCCATAGCAGTTCTCAAAAAGAGTAGGGAAATGTCCCCGCTGTTCTGGCCAAATTTCCCCTAGTCACTAAAAATACCAGCAAATGTGAAATCTGTTTCAGTTTTAGTTGGGTGAGGCTGAAAGTAGGCAGCTTCGTCTAGCCCTACTTTCCTAGTGAACAAAGGGAAACTGGTCCAAAGTCTGGCAGCTGAAATTCAATGCCCAAAAAGTTCCCCATAACAGAATATTGGATGGGGGGTTAGCTGGTCACAACATCAGAGGAAAGAGACCCAGGAGACATCATTAGTAGCTTCTTTAAACAAACTATCCAATGTAACAAGGCTTTCAGCAAGCCTAACAGGATGCTGGGATGCAACAGGAGAGGATCTGACAGTAGAAGGCAGGAGGTATTGTTGCCACTGTATAGGTTGCTGGTGAGGCCACGCCGGGAATACTTTGCCCATTTCTGCAGTTTCCACCTAAAAAAGGACAGGAACAGGCCAGAGAAGGTATAGTAGGATGACTAAGATGATTCATGGCCAGAAGGGCAGATCCTATGAGGATCACCTGAAGGCAGTGAACATGTATTCACCCAAAACCAGAAGAGAAAGGGGAGCTATAATAGAGATCTTCAGGTTCCTGAAAGGAATTAATAAGGTGGACTGTGGGAAGCCATTTAACAGGAACAGAGATGATAGCTAGGACAAGGGGTCACAAGTGGAGGTTAAGGGAGGAAGGTTTAAAAAGGATGTGAGGAAGTATTATTTTACAGAAAGGGTGGTTGAGTTAACCACGGAATGGTCAGCTTCAGACACCGCTGTGATACCATCAAGGGGATATTAGCTACTCAGCAGGAAGTTGGGGGACAGAAACACAGGTAACAAAAGGGGAGGAGTGTAAATGAAGACTCCACAAAGACAATAAATCCTGGTATGACAGGGCAATATGGGCAGACAGGATGGATCATCATCCTTTTTCTGCCACCATCATTTATGTTGCTAACTAACTAACTCACCCACTCACTCACTCACTAACCTCATTTATGTTTCTAATTCACTCACTCACTCACTCACTCACTCACTCACTCACTCACTCACTCACTACCTCTTGTCTGCCTTCCTAGGAACAGCTGGCAAGGTGCTAAGCCTGTGTCAGAAAGTCACAGTAGTATCCTACAAAGCAGCATGAATTGGAGGGATGACCACTGCGAGGGCCCACTCCACCGCCATGAAATCATACAGACTATTTTTAGGTTTTTCTCCTAGAAGAAATTTAACATCTACTGGATCTGCCTCATTGTTTTTTCTTTCTGTTTGTAAGTCCACTTCCACTTTGGCACCTGGACCCTCACTGCCACTTAGCAAGATTGCCTCCTCAGCCACCACATAGTCTTGGACGCTTCTCCTAGATGGGGTCAGGAGGAGGAGCTCTCCTCAAATTTATGGGCATATTAGGTTCAGTCCTATGGGCCATCTGGTTGAAGTTCAGGTCCAGATTTATCGGGGCTTGCTAGCCCATTGGTGCCAGGGCCATTTTCTTGCTTTTTCTCCCCATCTGCCTGCAGCGGTGCAGTGAATGCATCATGATGCCTTCAGGAGCTTGTCCTCTTGGGCACTCAAACCTGTTCCCCAAGGCCAGTCCCCAACACCCCAAAATCACTTCTGAATTGCCAGCATCGCAAGTGGTAGCTCTATCACTGTGCCAAAGGGCTGACTGGATCGGCCTCATTAATGTTTAGAAAATAAGGTCCCCAGGAAGAGAATGGGACCAGAGGAGGACCATATCTTCACTTCCCCAAAACTGTGGAATCTTTCCAGCCAAATCTTTCTGCACCTTAGGATGAACAAGATCAGGGTGCTCTTCCCTTTAATCCTCTACCTTATTCAGGAGCTATTTTTACAGTAGGCTCACAATTGCACTCTGTTATGCACATGGAGGCTGGCTGTGGTGGTGAATATAGAGGCTGTGCCTGTCACTGCTGGGGGGGGCACCTATGGTGGGGTAGAAGTGGTGGGGACTGACTGGTGGGATGGGGGGGGTGCCAGACTATGGGTGGTGTTGGAATCACTGTACACTAGGGAAATGTTATATCAGTAATGGGAAGATGATCGGGTGTGGGGTGAACACTGGCCACAAGGGAAATATTATATCAGTAACAGGCATATGATTGGGGGGCAGGGTAAACATTGGACATCAGGGAACAGTCTTTTGGTAGACCTGACAGGTGCTTTGTGGGGGCAAACTCCATTTGCTCCAGGCCTGTAATGAGGCCCTAATGGGATGCCAGCAATCCCACAGCACTTTGCTAGTGCTACTGGGTCATTTGCATATCGAAGTATGGAAATGGAATATTGCTCCAGAGCAGCTATCACCATTTGTGGGCCTTAACTGGCATACTGCTCCTGCAAGCACCATTGCACCCTATTGGCCTCATATCTCATATCTCCTGTGGTCATTAGGGAGCTGAGGTTTGTGGGCATAATTGGGATGGTGCCTGGCAAGTATACTGAAACATGCCTTTAGAGCTTGCACTGTGCTTCAGCATGTTCTGATATCCCTGAGATTTGCTTCAGGCACTCATTTGCTCCTGGAGCAAACATTTAGTGGGTGCAGTCCAGGAGCTTTGAGTATCCTGGCCATTATGTACTAGCAAGCCTGGTCAAAACACAATGACCATTTGATGTTCAGTGCATCATTTCCAGATGATCTTGGCTGTGATAGGTTGTCTCCAATATATACAGATGCTTGACTGTGCTGTGTTAATACAAGGACCATCTGATGTTCAGTGCATCTTTTTCAGAGGCTTATCCTACCAAAGAGAAAGCAGCAGATAATGTGGTATAGTTCCTTTGAAAAATAAAGAGAATGAGAAAGAGGGTGGGGAGAGAGAGAGACAGAGAGAGAGGCAGAGTGGAACATACAGAGAAAGGAATGGCGGGAGGGAGGGAGGGAGGAAAGGGGTACTGGGTGACTATCCCACACGGGTAATGTTGCAGGGCAAAACCACGCAACACTAACAGCGGGAGTCGAAACAGCTACAGGGTACACAGTGCCACACAATGCACATAGCATGTTACCCTGAAGCTGTTTCTGTGGAAAGAGGATATGACCTCTGCAAGAAGGGGGTCCACCAAGCAGCTGCCGTGGCTCAGAGAGTAGCGCCATTGGTGCTGGAGGAGAATGGAGAGGCTGTGGACCAGGATTCTATTCCTGGAGCTTATTTTTTTTATTCCTTGACTTTTTGCAGTTCCTCCGTGTTTTACCATGTCCCTGAATTGCCCCCCCAACTCCATAGGAGGTTATTCTAATGGGGGGGAGGGGGTGCAGGGGCAGAGCTCCCCTGCAGAAAACAAGGTTTTTTGTGTTTTTCCTTCTGTTTGCTGTTTAGACAGTGAGGTATGGTGCCACGCTATTTTGACATGCGGCAACATGACTCTGTGCCGAGGAAAGGAGACGGTGGGAGGGTGAGAAGGAGGGAAAGGGATAGAGAGGGGAAAAGGAGGGAGATAGGGAACTATGGGGTTGAGAAAGGAGGTGGTGAGAAGGATCAAAAGGGACAGAGGGAGAGATAGATCAAGAAAGAGAGAAAGAGGGAGGGGAGAGAGGGACAAAGAGGAAGTGTGAAAGAAGGAGAAAAGAAAAGAGTGAAAGAGGGAAAGGGAGCAAGAGAGGGAAAGATAGGGAGAGAGGGGAAAGGAGTGTAGAGATTGAGGAAGAGGGAAAGGAGAGAGAGGGAGAGGGATAGGAAGATGGAGAGGATGAGATGGGAAGAAATTAAGTAAGCCCCCCCAAAATAAAATATATATACATACATTGGGGATACATGATAGGCAGGAATGGAATATGGAAAATATTCTCACTCCTGCAGAGTGAGCTCTGTATTCTCACGAGTGCCAAAGGCATGAGTGAGAATGCACAGGTCACTTTGCAGAAGTGACAATATTTTCCATATTCCACAATCTGCACATCATGTGTGCTATTTATGCAATGGGGTAGGAGCTACAGACGTGTCATTGTGTTTTTCTGCATTATTTTCCTGTGTACTTTGTGTTTTTATTTTAGTGTTTGGTAACTGGGTAAGTTTTTAGAGATGACTTGGAAGCACTAGGCAGTTAAAGGAATTATTTTTTTTTTTTTTAGTTATGAGTTTTCTCTCCCCACTGCCAGCTATCTCAGGAGGGCGTTCCCAGCCCCGTCCCCCAGCGTCTACCAGCCAACGCTGACCTGACCCCAGGGCTTGCCCCCCTGGCAGGGTCAGTGAAGGGTCCCCAACTCCCCCACCAAAGTCTGGATATAGTTGGCTAGCACCGTAGCTAGCCAGGGGCGGAGCCTGCGAGGCACCCTCCGCCATCCTGCATGCCAGTCTATTTTCCTCCAGTTTTTCTCCCTAGGAGTCGGGACCGTGCAATGTCACCAGCGAAGGGGGGTGCGCACTCTTCCACACGCACTTCCTCCAGGCGTCTGGCCCAACTCCTCCCAGTTTGTGGTACAGCGCCCTGTTGTCCTGCCTCCACCGGGGGGGGCAAGCAAGCGCCGACCATCAAGAACCCCCCTCCCCAGAGAAGGAGAGCAGTACATCGCATGCTCAATCCTTCTTCTCCCCTGCCGACCCCCAACGGCCCGTGCTCATTCCAGTGTAGTGCGAGGTAAGGTGCCAGCCCTCAGCACCACCAGGCCGGCGTTAAATGATTTGTTTAAAGTCACACACTGGAAGTGGAGGTTGTGAGAATCAAACCCAGGTTTGGTGTGTTAGATGTAGCAAGCTTGTTCAAGGCTCATTACTCTAACCTCTAGGGTATACTGAGAGCACTGTTTGTGTGTATTCTGAGTGTGTGTATGTATTTCTGAATGGACTGAGAGTGTTACAAACACTATGAGAAACAGGTGAATGTGTTTGGCAATGCTAACTGAGTTAATGTCAGCAAGCAGTGAGAAACAGAAACTGTGAGGCACTGTCATTTAGAATGCAGGCTTTCTTGAAAATGACAGTAGCATAGTAATGGGTTGGGAGTTTTACACACACTATGGGAAACAGTTGAATGCCTTTTGCAATGTTAATAGAGTTACTTGAAAGTAGCAGTGAGAAACAGATTTGTGGAGAAGTTCAATTTAGTATGCAGGCTGGAATGAGTGAGTGAGTGAGTGAGTGAGTGAATGAGTGAGTGAGTGAGTGATGACATCAGCAGAGTATGTATATTTGTAAGTTATTTTAACTCCAGTGATGTCATCATAAGTTATTTCACTACTGTGGAAAAATCTGAAGTTATTCCACTCATATTGCACTCACCCCCATTGTGTAAATATATTTATACAATAGGGTGAAGGAATAATTATCCAAATAAATTGTGTTATTTCACAGGTGATGAATATCAGGCAGCTGACATAGACACTGATATATTCAGACAGATATACCAGCTAGGGCTGTGCGAACACCTGTTTCCGAATATTAGGCCGAATATTCGGTATTCAGTTCCCAGATATTCGTTATTCGATATTCGTTATTTGGCTAGAGAGAATGCCTTAATAGAGAATTGGCATAGAAGTCCTTTAAATGGCTTCAGGAAGAGTAGGATGAGCTGTCATGGCACTTTAGCTTGTACACTGGTACCACAGGCATCTTTTGTCACTGCTGCTTCAACAGGAGGATGCAGAGGTCACGGCACTTTGGTTTGTACACTGGTGCCACTGCCACACAGGCTGTCTTGTGCTGCTGATGCTTCAGGAGGAGGATGCAGATGTCATGGCACTTTGGCTCGTACACTGGTGCCACAGGCTGTCTTGTTGGGTACGGTTCTGTTATGGAGGAGTATGCAGATGTTGTGGCACCTTGGCTTGTACACTGGTGCCACAAGCTGTGTTGTGCTGCTGATGCTTCAGGAGGAGGATGCAGATGTCATGGCACTTTGGCTTGTACACTGGTGCCACAGTCTGCCTTGCTGGGTATGTTTCTGTTGTGGAGGAGGATGCAGAATTCATGGCACTTTGGCTTGTACACTGGTGCCACTGCCACAAGCTGTCTTGTGCTGCTGATGATTCAGAAGGACAATGCAGATATCATTGCAGTTTAGCTTGTAAACTGGTGCCACAGGCTGCCTTATTGGGTATGGTTCTGTTGCGGAGGAGGAGGATGCAGATTTCACGGCACCTTGGCTTGTACACTGGTACCACAGACTGTCTTGTGCTGCTGCTGATGCTGCAGGAGGAATATGCAGGTTTTATGGCACTTTGGCTTGTACACTGGTGCCACAGGCTGCCTTGCTGGGTACGTTTCTGTTGTAAAGTAGGATGCAGAATTCATGGCACTTTGGCTTGTACACTGGTGCCACTGCCACAGCTGTCTTGTGCTGCTGATGCTTCAGGAGGAAGATGCAGATGTCATGGCACTTTGGCTTGTACACTGGTGTCACAGGCTGTCTTGTGCTGCCGATGCTTCAGAAGGAGGATGCAGATGTCACGGCATGTTGGCTTGTTCACTGGTGCCACAGGCTGTCTTTTGGTATGGGTCTATTGTGGAGAAGGATGCAGATGTCATGGCACCTTGGCTTGTACACTGGTGCCACAGGCTGTGTTGTGCTGCTGTTTCTTCAGGAGGAAGATACAGATGTCATGGCACTTTGGCTTGTACACTGGTGCCACAGGCTGTCTTGTGCTGCTGTTGCTTCAGAAGGAGGATGCAGATGTCACGGCACTTTGGCTTGTACACTGGTGCCACAGGCTGCCTTGCTGGGTACGTTTCTGTTGTAAAGTAGGATGCAGAATTCATGGCACTTTGGCTTGTACACTGGTGCCACTGCCACAGGCTGTCTTGTGCTGCTGATGCTTCAGGAGGAAGATGCAGATGTCATGGCACTTTGGCTTGTACACTGGTGTCACAGGCTGTCTTGTGCTGCCGATGCTTCAGAAGGAGGATGCAGATGTCACGGCATGTTGGCTTGTTCACTGGTGCCACAGGCTGTCTTATTGGGTATGGGTCTATTGTGGAGAAGGATGCAGATGTCATGGCACCTTGGCTTGTACACTGGTGCCACAGGCTGTGTTGTGCTGCTGTTTCTTCAGGAGGAAGATACAGATGTCATGGCACTTTGGCTTGTACACTGGTGCCACAGGCTGTCTTGTGCTGCTGTTGCTTCAGAAGGAGGATGCAGATGTCACGGCACTTTGGCTTGTACACTGGTGCCACAGGCTGACTTGTTGGGTACATTTCTGTTGTGGAGGAGGATGCAGAATTCATGGCACTTTGGCTTGTACACTGGTGCTACAGGCTGTCTTATTGGTTACAATTCTGTTGTGGAGGAGACGGAGGATGCAGATGTCATGGCACTTTGGCTTGTACACTGGTGCAACTGCAACAGGCTGTCTTGTGCTGCTGATGCTTCAGAAGGAGGATGCAGATGTCACGGCACCTTGGCTTGTACACTGGTGCCACAGGCTGTGTTGTGCTGCTGATGCTTCAGGTGGAAGATGCAGATGTCACAGCACTATGACTTGTACACTGGTGCCACAGGCTGCCTTGCTCGGTACATTTCTGTTGCGGAGGAGGAGGATACAGAATTCATGCCACTTTGGCTTGTACACTGGTGCCATTGTCAGGCTGTCTTGTACTGCTGATGCTTCAGGAGGAAGATGCAGATGTCTCTGCACTTTAGCTTGTACACTGGTGCCACAGGCTGTCTTGTGCTGCTGATGCTTCAGGAGGAGGATTCAGATATCACGGCACTGTGACTTATACACTCTGGTGCCACAGGCTGTCTTATTGGGTAGGGTTCTGTCATGGAAGGGGATGCAGATGTCATGGCACTTTGGCTTATACACTGGTGCAGGAGGGCAAGCTACCATGTCCCGTTGCTGGTTCTGGAGGAGGATGCACAGGATCTGGAGGAGGATGCACAGGAAAATAGTTTGTCATGGGCATTCCGTTCAGTTTCCCATAGGATTCTTGCCAGCCCAGGCCCTGTAACCCATATACTCTTCTCCCACATGGAACCTGAACCTGACAGTGCATGGAGCACTTCCCACACCAATCATCTTACTATGGCCATGTACATTCTCTCACTCCCCACTGGTGCTGAGGCTCTCAAACCCAGTCCTGCTTCACTGCCCGAGCTGCACCTCCTGGGTAACCCTGCCATGAGAGAGTCCTGAGCACTGCCACCACTCAGGCCCTCCAAGCAGCCCCCTCCTCTACTATGGTGCCCTTCTTCTATACCGAGCTCCCTGAAGACAATTTAGGAATAGCCCCAGGCTCTGGACAACATCCCCGCCAACACAACCTGGGCTTGAACTAAGCTCCAGCCAGGATCTGCCCCTCCAAGGCCTGTCCTAAGACCTGTGACCCACCTGGCCCTTAGATGCTGGCACCCCAGGATCTGCCTGTTAAAAAACCTGGACCTGGACCAGGACCTGTTAAAAAAACTAATACAACATAATTATGCTCATAGAACAGCATAACTTTACTTCATCAAGCTAACATACAAATTCAAATCTTACCTTCATAGCTGAGAGGGACATCTGTAAGGATGGCACTCTTGCATGATGCCCATTCTGCCCATGATATGTGGGCACACAGATGCCTTTTAATGAATGCTACCTGTTAGGGACACACAATGAAATGAAGTGCTTCCAAATGGCCTGTACACATCCATGAAGTCTCCCTTCTCATGTGGCCATCAGATGATTCAGAATCAGTGGTCACTGGTTAGACAGCTCTATTTCTTCCTCTTTTTTTAAGTATTGCTTTTTTGTTTTTTTCTCCCATCACATGCCTGCCACACACCCCAAATGTGACATGCACATGTGGAGGCATGTGCATGGATGCTATGCGGGACATCCTGACCTTGCCAGTCACCCAGTTCCACCTACGCTTATTGCTGGCCCTTCACACAGCCACAGTAGGACTACAGATGGATGCCCCACCCAGGAGAGGAGAGCAGGTGCTCTTTCCTATTCCCATCCATCCTCCACCAGCCCAGTACCCTGTGGTGATCAGTGGTCGTTCCTGAACCCGTGTCGCCAGTGAAGCGCGAGGTAAGATGTCCAGCACCTCAGCCCTTAGTGCCACTGGGCCAGCCTACACTGTTTTATTTCAGTAATTCCCATACAAATATCACCAAACAGAAAGAAAACAATGCACTGACTGAATACTTACCTTCGCAAGTCATACACACAGTGCTTTTCAAAGAGTCCATCAGACGTGTGATAAAATTCCTGTGGGGTAAAAAAAATAAAATAAAATAAACATGATTAAATTCCATCCAAGATACAGAATTACAGATGCACTGTTCGATCATAATTCCCAAATCCCTTCACCCAAACAAACAAAAAACAATTAAAAAATTTCATACAATTTACTTACTTTTGCTGGTAGCACACAATGTGGTACTTGAAGATGAGCAACAGCACTCTGGCTTGGGCAGTCATCATCATCATCCAGACTTCTTCTTCATAATTATTGGTGATTTGACATGGTAAATGAATATTGGAGTGGAGACTGGTGATGCCACACTGGTATCTGGCATATTTCAGGCATGGGAATACTGGAGAACAAATCTCAGGCATGGGCTATACTGGAGACTCGTGATGCCACATGGGTATCCGACAAAACTTCAGGCATGGGCAATACTGGAGACTGGTGATGCCACATTGGTATCCAACATATTTCAGGCATGGGAATACTGGAGAACAAAACTTCAGGCATGGGCAATACTGGAGACTGGTGATGCCACATTGGTATCCAACAAAACTTCAGGCATGGGCAATACTGGAGACTGGTGATGCCACATTGGTATCCAACATATTTCAGGCATGGAGAATACTGGAGACTGGAGACTGATGATGGCAAACCAAATATTACAATTGGCTGATGCTGCTCTAAGCAATTACTTAGAATATTTGCGCAACATTATGCTGAGCACCTCACATTTCATGGACACCATAAGTAGTTTACAAATTGATATGATTATTAAAAAAGCACTATGCCTGGCGCATTTCAGATCCTAAAAGATCCTTTTTCAAAGGCAATTACAGCAAGACTGAACACTATTATATATACATAAGTGTTGTGACATCACAGTGACATCATAATACAAACAACCTTCAAATTCATAGGATGTAATACACCCTGACCACATGATGTGCCCATGTGAAACATCCATTACCCACCCTTAGGTGCTACATATTGTTAAACAGACAATTCCAAAAGTAACACAGCACAGTGTTACTAAACTGCAGTGCATAACCATTAAAAGTGCAGATATTGAAAACATATAATATCGTATATATACAACAGCATAGTCAAAAAATTGCCTATATCATAATGTACAGAAAAGCAGTGGGAGAGAAAGGAGGGGAATAAAGAAGTAAGAAGGACAAAAAGGCCCAAAAGAAAAAATGTAAAATGGAGACAATAAAGGGTGGGAAGGGCAGGGGGTAATTTAAGATTTTCACTGACAGAATCCAAAAGTAATGTAGCGGCAGCAAGCAAGCCATCAATGTGTAACACTTCATTTCCATTTTATTTTCCTCAAATATGGTCCGAGATCAAGACCATAATTTAAGCCAGGAAACTTATCTGCCAATGTTACAATCCAAAACTTTTCTTTATTCATTAGAACTATATTGTCACAGAACAGCCACCAAGAATGTCCAGGGAGGGGCTGTGGATACGGCCTACCTAGATTTTAGGAAGGCATAAAAACACACAAAAGATTAAGATACAAGTTAGCCAGCTTTGGAGTTGGTCCCAAGGTGGTAGCCTGGATTAAAAACTGGCTGAACAACAGGATGCAAAGGGTAATAGTAAACAGAGTCCACAGTGAAGAAAGGAGGGTAACTAGCGGGGTACCGCAGGGTTCGGTACTAGGACCGGTCCTCTTTAATGTCTTTATAAGTAACATTGGAGAGCATCTGGAAGGAAAAGTATCTCTTTGCAGATGACACAAAGATCTGCAACAGGGTTGATACACAAGGTGGGGTGGAAAGGATGAAAAGGGACTTGGCAAGGTTGGAAGAATGGTCATATATATGGCAGCTCAGATTCAATGCAAAGAAATGCAAGGTAATGTATCTGGGAGACAAAAACCCAAGGGAAGAGTACACAATGGGGGGTGAGTTAATAACAACAACAAAAATCGAAAGAGACCTAGAAGTAATTATGTCAGATGACCTAAAGGTGGGCAAGCAATGTGAGAAGGCAGTAAGGAGGGCTGGGGGAATACTGGAATGCATAGGGAGAGGCATCAACAGTAGAAAACAGGAAGTTATTATCCCTCTGTACAGACAGTTGGTGAGACCCCATGTGGAGTACTGCATACAATTCTGGAGACCCCATCTTCGCAAAGACATAGACAGAGTGGAGGCTGTTCAGAGAAGGGCAACCAAAATGGTGCAGGGTCTGCACCAGAAGATATACGAGGAGAGACTAAAGCAGCTTAATATGTATACCCTTGAGGAAAGGAGGGAGAGGGGGGACATGATAGAAACTTTCAAGAATCTCAAGAGAATTAACAAAGTACAAGAGGGTAGCATTTTTCAGAAGAAGAGATGTGCAAGAACAAGGGAGCACAATTTGAAGATAGAGAGGGGATGGCTCAGAGGTAATGTTAGAAAGTATTTTTTCACAGAGAGGGTTGTGGATGCATGGACCAGCCTTCCTGAGGAGGTTGTGGAGTCAGGAACAGTGGGAGAATTCAAGAATGCATGATACAGGCATAAAGCAATTCTAGTGGGGGGTAGGAGGAAGTAAGCTGTTGATTAACTAGAATCTGCAGCTTATCCATCAGGTAGGGAAATAAGCAGACTAGGTGGGCCAAGCAGTCCTTATCTGCCATCAAATTCTATGTTTCTATGTTTCCTGCAGAAGAGCTAAAACACTGAAAGACATTCATTCCAGTACACATTAATTACACTGAACCCAAGTTTCCAAAAACTTGAATAAATCAGCAAATGAATGACTGTGTACAGTGCAAAAGCCACGTCCATCGCAAAAATGTTGCAGTTAGTAAAAAATTAACCAGCTGTAATGTTCAAAGGGAATATTGAGTAAGACAGTTGCTTGCCTCTGACACCTCAGGGGTTATTTACCTGGCAACATGTTCACACCCGCCCTTCCTTGGGAGTAAAACAACCTGGTGCCTAAAAACTAGAATTTCAGGGCATCAGGAAGGTGTTTCACCCTACGAGAGCAGTTCACTAATACAGTAATGATATAGTGCCACTGAATAAAGCAACATTTTGGACTGTAACATTTGGAGATAATAAGTTCCCTGGCTTAAATTATGGGCTGGATCTCGGACCATTGAGGAAAAGAAAATGGAAATGAAGTGTTACTCATTGATGGGTTGCTGGCTGCTGCTACATTACTTTTGGATTCTGACAGTGAAAATCTTAAATTACCCCCTGCCCTTCCCCCCTTTATTTTCTCCATTTTTAATTTTTTCTTTTGGGCTTTTTTGTCCTTCTTACTCCTTTTATTCCCCTTCTTTCTCTTCCACAGCTTTTCTGTACACTATGATATAGGCGATTATCTGCACTTTAAATGGTTATGCACTGCAGTTTAGTAACCTCTGTGTTATATTACATTTGGAACTATCTGTTTAATAATATATTGCACCTAAGTGTGGGTAATGGAGGTTTCACATGGGCACATCATATAGTCAGGGTGTATTACAGCCTATGAATTTGAAGGTTGTTTGTATTATGATGCCACTGTGATGTCACAACACTTATGTATATAAATACTGTTCAGTCTTGCTGTAATTACCTTTTGAAAATGATCTTTTGGGATCAGAAATGTGTCCGGCATTGTGCTTTTTAATAATGACATGAATTTGTAAACCACAGATGGTGTCCATGAAATGTGAGGTGGTGGGTGTTCGGCACGATTTTTCAACAATGGACAGCATCACCAGTCATGGGGTTTTGGAAAAAAGAACAATATATTGAGTGTCATTAACATAATGCCAGATGGGGTGTTGGTGCAAATAACCCACAAGTTGGCCCATGCCAGCAGCACAAGTACAGGGGACGTGTATCACATAAAAATAGCATTGCTATTAAAGTGCTGTGAAATTCAATTATTCAAGGCTTGTACGTGTAATCAAGATGTGATAAATTGAGCTTGATGAACAAAAGTTGCGCAACATGTTCAGGGTCTAATGAGGATCTGTGAAGCTCCACCACATCCCCTGCTGTGCTAAACAACCTCTCTGGTGGCACACTGGTTGGGGTGCAGTTCAGGTATTTCATGGCCAGCTGTGCTAAGTGAGGGGGTGATTTCAACTTTTTGGTCCAGTACTCCAGTGAGTCAACTGAGATGGGTTCAAGAGCTACTGTCAAGAAGCAATTCAAAACATTGTTGGCCGAGAGTGGGTGCTGCTCATTTTGCTTTCTTTGCTCCGCCTGTAGGGATGAACTGAGTTGTGCCCAGCAGTCTTCATCCTCCATTTCTAGGGGCATCCTCCACCTGCTGTTCTTGTTCTTTCAGGGCTACTTCAGTAGGCATCACATCATTGGCACACATTGTAAAGGTGAGCTCTGAGCACAGCTGCTGATGAAACTCATTGACACAGTGGGCAGGCATTTCAAGGTGCAGTCTCTCGCACTTAAACCTCAGTTCCAGCATCACTGAAAAAACATATGGCTTAGTAGCACAAATATCTGTGAACCTGTTCCCTATTTCAACTGTTAGATTGTGTACAAGGGCCATCACTGCAGGTGCAAGATCAGAATGGGTGGAAAATCTCTGCAGCGACTTCTTCAGTATCTGGACTGCAGGGATGACCTGATTCCATAGTGCAGATTCTGCACTCATGTCACGTGTGCTTCTTGCAAAAGAACCAAGCACCTTTACTGTTTCTTCAATAACAGCCCAGTCCTGGTGGCTGAGAAGTCTTCAAATGTCTGTCTCCATACTCATTTCATGGAGAGCTCACTTTTGCTTCAGTAGGCTTTGCAACATGTAGAATGTCGAATTCCACCGTGTAGACACATCCTGTGTCAGCTTGTGCTGTGCTATCTGAATGCTCTCTTACACCTGCTGCAGTTGGTTTGTGGCTTTAACCGAGTGATGGAAATGGGCACAAATTTTTCTTGCTGTCTTAAATGTTTGATCAACCTCTGGTGTCTTGCAGTTGAACTTTGTCACCACCAGATTCAAAGTGTTTGCATAACAACGGATGCCTTTAAAATGACCATCAGACAAGGTTTTTATCATATTTGCTGCATTGTCACTCACAATGAAACCAACGTGCAGTGACATGTCTTCAGTCCACACATGCAGCACATCTTGCAAGAAGGCCAAAATGTTGGCAGAATAGTGATCCACAAGCATAACGGACACATTCAGAAGTGCAGACCTGCTATGAGACATTCTGGAGGCTACACCAGGAGAATGATAGGAAGTATGTAGACCTGCAGCTTCACTGCCTGTGCCAGCTGAGTCTGCTGCACACCTATTTGCAGTCAACAACATGTATGCATGGTTGGAGTTTGTGCTACTCCATATGTCTGCTGTGCAATGGAACACATCCCTGACTGCATTTGACAGTCGCTGCAAGACTGCCATGCGCAAATCCTCATAAATGTTGGACACAACAGTGTATGAAAATGTTGTGCATGATGTTTTCTGATACCATGGGTGCAAATGTTGCATCAGCAGCCTGAAACCAATGTTTTCTACCATTGAAAATGACTGAAGATCAAGTGCAATCATTTCCCCAATTAACTGGGCGATCTGCTGTGCGCATGGGTGTGACGGGTGATATTTAGTCCTTGCATGAAAGGACCACATAATTGGTGCCAAAGGTGTCTGGGACTGTAATGGGGTCTGATGCCTTTCAATGGGAGATTTTGTGGACTGTGCAGCAGATTAATCATCAGGAGGCAAAGAGGCAGCCAGAGTTTGTCCTGACACTGTTTTGCGACAAACTGTCATCGGTGTGGAAGGGCACAAAGAAACTGTCAGACTCATTGACATGATGAAAATCACCACCACTTTGTGACTGGGAATCACCAACATGATCTGGACCCCCACCAGTACCACAAAAAGATGTTATTGCTGTACTCCAGGGCAACACACTGGATCCCTGCAGTGCACTGGCATGTGTCAACTTCAAATGATTATTCATTGCCATGGTAGTTAGGTTAGAGACATTTTTCCCCTGCTAATTATGATGTGACACAGCCCACACACTGTCTTAGTTGTATCATTTTCAGATACGCTAAAATGAAGCCACACAGCACTTCTTACAGCTTTACTTGAACCAGCACTTTTCGCACCAATAGAGCGGCCATTGCTATTCCTTTTTTTCCCACTTTTACCACCAGCTGAACTGTGTGCTGCAACAGCACCTTGATCTTCCTCCGCAACAGCTGTCTGACTTTATTGATTAGAACTTTCCCTATCTTGTGTGGATGGAGGTGACACAGCTCTGCTGAAGCTTAGTGTGGACTGCTTCGTTTTTTTGACAGATGGAGGTTTAACACATTGCTTGCTCTGCTGGCCATGCCTATGCTCACTTTGCTCAGTACTCCTAGCACATTTCCTCAGTTTGTCTGCAGACTCTGCAGCTCTTAGGTTTTTACTAGTCAGATATGAGGCATATTCTGACTCATCTCCAAAGTCACTCATGTGGGTGTCTGTGTCATTGCCATATGCTGATCATGATGGTAGCTCACTAGGGCCTGGAATATATTCAGAGCCAGAAGACTGGTCTGCAAACTCTGCATCCTCCTCATGTAATACGTCATCAACCACCTGAGCAGCATGACTGCTGCGTTTGGATTGTATCCTAGGGGAAGGGGTACTTGTTGTCACAGGCATTGTGGAAATATCTGTTGGTGCAGTATCCAGGGTCATGGCAGTAGCTACATTTACAGTGACTACACTGGTAGTGGTTACAGTACTAGTAGCCATGGGTTCAACATTGTCCCTGGAGGCACTTGTTGAAGCAGTGGTGTTGGTGGCTATAGTAGGGGACAGGGTTACAGTGACAGAGACAGCAAAAGTGGCACTGATGGCACTGGCTAATATGCTTGTGCTACAGGTGGTCAACATAGGAACTGGCAGTATGCTAGTGGTGGCAAGGAATGAAACATCAGCAAGAGTGGCAGAAGCTACAGGGTGACTCAAGACAGTGGCTGCGGCTGTGGCTGCTACTTCCTCACTTGGAGCTCTGCTAAGCTGTAATGCCCTCCACTACTGCCATAGAAGGCCGGGACAGAACATGGGTGACTGCTACTGGTGGTGGTGACAGTGCTATCAATTAGGTTAGTACTACTGGAGCTTCTTTAACCACCCAAGGTACTATGTGAGCTATCACCTTGCTAGGTGAAAAAAATATTTTGGGACGCCAAATGCGTCCAGACAAACATACAGTACCTTCTAATTCGGCATCACTGCTGCTTGCCGTGCTTGATACAGGCAGGGCTGTGGACTTGCTGGGGCTAGACCAAGTCCTTTTAGGGGTTTGCCTATCACCAGACGTGATAAATGATACTGCTGCTGGTTAATGTTACAATCAGTGCTATGATTAATTAACAACACAGGCAATTATTTTTATTTATGTTATGGTATGCAACTATGTGTGTAACTGTGGGTGTAATACAGTATATGCAACTTGCAAATAAGCCCACAGCAGAACCATACCCAACAAGCCCAACACTCACACACACAGTTCACTGTGCCATGCCTGACACACTGAAAGACCTCAGAAGAAATTGATGGACAGATGTGTGACTCACTCTGAGCTTACAGTCAGATGCAGTGGGGGAGACTAGGTGTCAAAATACTTTCTTTGTCAAAACTAAATCAGATTGACATCAATTTTCAGTTGCATCACAGGCAGCAGCAGCCTGTCACACTCACACTACTATATTTTGTGTGGATTGGAATGTTTACTACTGGGGTTGGGGGGCCACTAAGCGGCGATGCTTGCCAAACAAAAAACCCTCTGTGAACGACTGTTACTGAGCCCAGAAACAGTTCCCCAAATTATATATATATCTTTTCTAAATACTATAATTCTATCACACTAGACAGAAAACTTAAGCCTGACTTTACTGAGCAAAACAAGGATTCTTTTCTGACACAAAATAAATCCTTTTAAATGAAGAAAATTTACACACTGTAAGAGCAGACAGATGTGTGACTTGCTCCGCACTTGCATCACTCAGACGCAGTGGGGTGGGGGAGACTAGGTGTCAGACTACTTTCTTTTTCTAAACAAAATCAGATTGACATTAATTTTCAATTACATCACAGGCAGAAGCCTGTCACACTCACACTACTATATTTTTATTGTGTGGTTCGAACTTTAACACTAGGGGTGTGGGCCGGGGGCCACTAATTGCTGAAGCGGTGATGCTGCTTAGCAAACAACCCTCTGTGAATGACAGTTACTGAGCCCAGAAGCAGATCCTCAAAAATATGTATATTATATTATATCTTATAATACTTTATTAACTTCACTGAGATTTCACTGAGATTTGGTGTGGACTGGAACTTTAAAGTTAAACCGGGGTGGTGGGAGGAGACTACTACGCACAATATGCACTGGCAGTGGCAGCAATTAGTAAAACTCGCTCTGAATTACTGTTTACTGAGCCCAGAAACAGTTACCCTAAATTATTATATTATGCTATGTACTGTAATTCTGTCACACTAGACAGAAAACTAAAGCCTGACCTTTACTGAAAGCAACAACAAAAGCCTCTGCTGCCACAAAATAAAAAAATACCTAACCCAAACCAAATTACGCACTAGAGCAGTGTGAAATGGATGACTGCAGTAGGGGAGGGGGATTCAGACACAGTCTTCCCTGTCTCCTAGGCTAGGCTGCTACTCCCTGTGTAACTAAGTAAAAACACAAAAAAATCAGTCACAAAAAAGTCTCTCTAAAACTTAAGGGTCACACTCCAGCAAAAAAAATAGTTCAACAACAAGATTTTGCAGTTTGAGAAGCTCTGAGAGTGAAGCACGATCTCTGCTCTGAGAATGCTATCTCACAGTGAGGAGATCACATGATCTGCAGAACTGAGTAGCCTGTGACTGGCCAAGGAAACTCTACAAGATTACGAAATCTCATTCCCCGAATACCTTTCCCGAATACCAAATAGTGAGGTATTAGGAACGGCCATCCGAATATTCGGACCAGCCGCTATTCACGGTATTTGGGAAATAATATTCAGGGTGTGCACAGCCCTAATACCAACAGTGACTACGTCAGCAGGTGATATTATGACAGTGCTTACACACCTGCCTGGCTGAACTACTTTTAAATGAAAGCCACCTGCTACAACTGCACAACAGATCCAAGTTTGGCACAAATATGTTGAAACAACAATAAACTAAAGCAGAAATAAACTAAAAGAGCCCCAGAAAATAAATAAGCACTACCCAAAAATGCACTAAAAAGCAATAATAACTCACGGCACTTCTTCAACACAGTTCTGATATCTCCAAGCGTACTCTGTAAATATGGGACACAACCAATATGGCTCCATTCGTTTGCACAGCCCCAGCTCACTACCAAAAAAGTGCTCAAAGTAGAAACAAAACCCAAAACCAGCACTTTCTCTTCCTTTTCAAATGACAAGAACACTAACCTTTCCAAATGCCAGACAGTTCATGCAGTCTCCAAACCTAATATAGAAACATAGAACGTGGCAGCAGATAAGGACCGCTTGGCCCACCTAGTCTGCCCATTTTCCTACCTAACAGATAAGCTGCAGATCCTAATTAACCAACAGTTTACTTCCTCCTACCCCCCACTAGGACTGCTTTATGTCTGTCCCATGCATTCTTGAATTCCCCCACTGTTCTTGACTCCACGACCTCCTCAGGGAGGCTGTTCCATGCATCCACAACCCTCTCTGTGAAAAAATACTTCCTCACATTACCTCTGAACCGTCCCCCCTCTATCTTCAAATTGTGCCCCCTTGTTCTTGCACATCTCTTTTTCTGAAAGATGCCATCTTCTTGGACTTTGTTGATTCCCTTGAGGTACTTGAAAGATTCTATCATGTCCCCTCTCTCCCTCCTTTCCTCAAGGGTATACATATTAAGCTCCTTTAGTCTTTCTTCATATCTCTTCTGGTGCAGACCCTGCACCATTTTGGTTGCCCTCCTCTGGACAGCCTCCACTCTGTCTATGTCTTTGCGGAGATGGGATCTCCAGAACTGCACACAGTACTCCAGATGGGGTCTCACCAACTGTCTGTACAGAGGGATAACAACTTCCTGTTTTCTACTATCGATGCCTCTCCCTATGCATCCCAATATCCCCCCAGCCTTCCTTACTGCTTACCCACCTTTAGGTCATCTGATATAATTACCCCCAGGTCCCTTTCCATTTTTACTGTTGTCAATATCTCACCCCCATTGTGTACTCTTGCCCTGGGTTTTTGTTTCCCAGGTGCATTACCTTGCACTTCTTTGCATTGAATCTGAGCTGCCATACATTTGACCATTCCTCCAACCTTGCCAAGTCCCTTCTCATCCTTTCCACTCCATCTGGTGTATCAACCCTGTTGCAGATCTTTGTGTCATCTGCAAAGAGACATACTTTTCCTTCCAGTTCCTCTGCAATGTCACTTATAAAGACATTAAAAAGGACCGGTACAGTACTGAACCCTGCGGTCACACTAGTAACCCTCCTTTCTTCACTGTGGACTCCATTTACTACTACCCCTTGCGTCCTGTTGTCTAGCCAATTTTTATCCAGGCTACCACCTTGGGACCCACTCAAGGCTGGCCTTGTGTATTAATCTTTTGTGTGGGACTGTATCAAATGCCTTGCTAAAATCTAGGTAAGCCATGTCCACAGCCCCTCCCTGGTCTACTGCTTTGGTCACCCAGTCAAAGAAATCTATTAGATTCGGTCTGACATGACCTTCCCATCGTGAATCCATGCTGCCTTGGGTCCTGTGCCCCACTGGCCTCTAGGTACTCAACAATTCTTTCCTTCAGAAGTGATTCCATTATTTTACCTACCACTGAGGTCAAACTAACTGGTCTGTAGTTTTCTGCCTCCGCCTCTGTCCTGCTCCCACTTTCGTGAAGAGGAATCACATCCGCTCTCCTCCAGTCCTCAGGTACCACCTCATCCTCCCATGATTTGTTAAAGAGTATAGTCAGCGGTGTCATTAGTTCTAACCTTAGTTCTTTTAGAATTCTTGTGTGAATCCCATCAGGCCCCATTGCTTTGTCCACCTTCAATTTTATTAATTCTTTCAGAATCCTTTCTTCTGTAAATGGACTGGTATCGACCCTCGTCTTCAAAGTGTTTCTCTTGTTTGGTTTAGGTACCTCCCCCTCCTCTTCCTTTGTGAATACTGAGCAGAAATATTCATTCAGTATCCCTGCTTTTTCATTGTCACCCTCTACCCACATTCCCTCCCCTTTATTAAGCCTGAGTATCCCTCCTTTGGTCTTTCTTCGCTCCCTAATGTACCTATAAAAGGTTTTATCCCCCTTCTTAACAGAGTTTGCTATCCTTTCCTTGGTTTGGGCCTTTGCTATTCTGACTGTCTTCCCAGTCTCTTTCTGCTTTAACTGATAAAGTTCTCTGTCCTTCTCCTTCTGTGTTTCCTTATATTTCCTGAATGCTATCCTTTTCTCCTTAACCTTCCCTGCCACCTCTTTTGAGAACCATAGCGGCTTTTTCCTTTGTTGTGTTTTGTTGATTTGCTTTACACAAAGGCTTGTTGCCTCTGTGATGGCTGTTTTGATTACTCTCCATTGTTCCTCCACCCCTTCTTCTTGCCTGTTTGCTAGTGCTTTTCTGAGCCCCTCTCTCATTTTCCCAAAGTCAGCCCTCCTAAAGTCCAATACTCTTGCTTTTGTATGGCTTGATTGTATGGCTGTGTTTATCGTGAACCACACACTGTTTGGTGGTCACTTGTTCCCCAGATGGCTACCACTTCTAAATCTGAGATTCTTTCTCCATCTCCATTTGAGAGTACCAGGTCTAAGATTGCTCCCTCCCGAGTGGGTTCCAGTATTAGCTGTCTGAGGCATGCCCCCTGTAGGGCATCAAGAATTACCCTGCTCTTGGATGTGCCTGCAGTAAAGGTGCTCCAGTTAACATCTGGCATATTTAGGTCCCCCAACAACAATATCTCCCCTTTTTCTGCCATTTTAAGGAAGCCTTCTATCATTTCCTTGTCCATTCCCTCCCCCTGAGATGGGGGTCTGTATACAACCCCCATGCGGATTGTGGTGCCATTTCCTGTCTCCAGGGAGACCCAAAGTGTCTCATCTGCTCCCTGTTTACTCTTTAGTTCTGTTGCTTTGATCCCTACCTTTACATAAAGAGCTACTCCTCCTCCTCTTTTACTCTCCCTGTCCCTCCTGTAGATTGTGTATCCTGGTATGTTGACATCCCAGTCATGGTTCTCTGTGTACCATGTTTCTGTGACTGCCACAATATCCAGGCAACCTCTCCCATCAAGGCCACTAGTTCAGGGGAGCTTGTTACGCAGACTATGGGCATTGGTACTCATCACCCTCCACTTTTTGATGGCCTTACCCCTTTTAGCCCCATTCCTGTCCTTACTGCCTTTGCCTTTTTTTACATTTACTTTTGGCCTGCTCCCTAATGACTTCTCTACCTTGGTGTTTACCTCACTAATTACTGTTGTTTGTGAAGGGAGGCTTGGATTTCCCTTCTCCTTTTCAGTGCCTTCCCCCTTGGCTAGTTTAAATGCTTGCCAATGAAACATTTAAACCTCTCACCTAGGATCCTTGTTCCCCCAGACAGATGCAGACCATCGCACCAGTATAGGTCTGCATCCCTCCAGGTGGCTCTCCAGTCCCCAATGAAGCCAAAACCCTGAGCTCCACACCAGTTTTTCAACCATTCATTGAATTCCTTGGTGAGGAGTACCCTAGCATCACCCTTGCCATAGACAGGCAGCACCTCCGAGAAGGTTACTGTAAGCACTACTTGTCTAAGGCCCCTCCCCAACTCTACAAACTCCTCTTGCACTGCTCTGATACCATTCCTAGCCAGGTCATTCATCCCTAGGTGGACAATAACATCCAGCTCCCTCCCTCGTGCAGCTGCTCCCACGATCCTGAGGATTCGCTTCCTGTCCCTCCAAGCCATGGCGCCAAGCAGGCACCTTACCTCCCTCTCCCCTTCCTCCCCCATTTCTACCCCCCAATGACTGAGTCCTCCACCAGAGTTGTTTCCTTCCCTGTGGGGTCTCATGCCACCTCCTGTGGGTCTCTCTTGTGAAGGTTCCCAGCATCCTCCTTGGTCTCCACTGTAGGTGCCTCCATAGAGGAACCACTATCCACCAGAAGAGCGAATGAATTATGGAGAGGTACAGCTGGAGGGATGCAACTCTGTTCACCACCCTCTCCCTCCCTGAGCCCACCATGGTCCAGCCTCTCCTCTTTCTTGGCAACCTCTGAGGTAGTGGCATTGGCCCTGGTGGTCCCCGGGTGGGGGAGGAGGTTTCACGAATCCTAGCCAGGTCAGCCTGGAGATGGGCAATCTCCTCCTTCAGACCAGAGAGGTGCCTGCAAATAGGGCAGCATCGCAGTCTCCAGAATGTCTCCCGGAATGCTGCACTGCACCATTTCTATCATGTCTTATTTTGAGTCCCCTCTCCTGTTTCTCTGTATGCTTACTCTCTCCTCTCCTTACAACTCTCACCCTTCCTGTTCTGGGACAGTAACGTCCTATATTCTTCAGTAGCCTCCTTTTTTCCTTGCTCAGTGTCAGACCACCACCAGCTGTGGGGGGAGAGTGAGCTACTTTTTTCCTTTAGGGTTGACACAACTAATGTTTCTCTATGATCCTTCCCTTCCTACTGCCAAACAGGAAGCTCCTGTTGACAGTCAAATCCAGTGGCTATAAAAGTAGAACTGGCTTTGGGTGGCTGGGTGGGATGAAGGGCAATTAGTAGGAAAAAAGGCTAGCAACAGGAAGTTGTAATTTGAGTCACCTGCTTTTATAGTGTCTAAGCCACACCCCCAAGTAAGCTCTCTTTCCTCCTACTGGTTTAGCAAAGCAAACTGATACAGAACCCTTCCCAGCACAGAACACACACTGACTTTCTTTCCTTTCTTTTTTTTAACTCTAAATAAGGCCCCTTCTACTTCTAATAAAGTATCTGTTTGCTTAAACTCAACAGACACTGACTCCTGCTAAAGATACAAGTGTTAAATTAATAAGAAAATGTAGCTTCTTTTAGTCAGCTGCTTTCTGCTCTACAAGCAAGGCTAGCAACAGGAAGTTGTAATTTGAGTCACCTGCTTTTATAGTGTCTAAGCCACACCCCCAAGTAAGCTCTCTTTCCTCCTACTAGTTTAGCAAAGCAAACTGATACAGAACCCGTCCCAGCACAGAACACACACTGACTTTCTTTCTTTTCTTTCTTTTTTTTAAACCCTAAATAAGGCCCCTTCTACTTCTAATAAAGAATCTGTTTGCTTAAACTCAACAGACACTGACTCCTGCTAAAGATACAAGTGTTAAATTAATAAGAAAATGTAGCTTCTTTTAGTCAGCTGCTTTCTGCTCTACAAGCAAGGCTAGCAACAGCAAACCTCCCGGATAGTGTTCTTCCACGCTTCACCGTCTTCTTAATTCCACTCCCCGACTCAGCCCTGACATCGCTTAGCAACGCAGACACACATAAATTAAATAACATCCCCCCTAGCAACTTTTTTGATTAAATTCAGCCTATCCCACCACCTGAGTGCCTCCACCCCCCCTTCAAACTCAGAGTGATTGCCCCTACAGAAACGAAAGCCAACCTGTCCAAAGCCCTCCAGAGCTCCAATTACTGCAAAGACACCTTCGATATGCGTATCCTATACCTTACGCTACACTCAGTTATCTCCCCACTCACGGACCTTCAAAATCTGTCTCTGTGGCTGGGCCAGTTCCCAACATCATGGAAAATGGCAGTGATAACACCAATATTGAAATGTGGCGACACCTCCCTCCCAAACAACTACTGGCCCATCTCAATTCTCCCCCTACTCTCTAAAGCCCTTGAAAAGATCATGGCCAATCAGCTCACTGACTACCTCCTCGCACACAACCTCTTATGTAGGAAGCAGCATGGTTTCAGAGCTGGTCATAGCACTATGACTGCCCTCACAGAATTAGCTAACTCCCTGCACTCCACGCTTGACAAGGGGCACCTCGCAGGAGCCGTGTTTATAGCCCTTTCAAAGGCCTTTGACATGGTTTCTGGGCCCCTCCTTCTTTATTTATTTATTTATTTTATTTTTGTTGACCAGGTAAGTGCACTAGACAAATCCTGCCTATTTTCAGGCACGACCCATGGGAGGGGGTTACAGATGAATGCCAACTGACCTTGAACCAGATTAAGCTTGTTGGTGGTATTTTTAGTGAATTACATTATAACAGATTGGGGTCTCTCATTGTCCACGCTCATGGTTCTCCAGCTATCTTTCATCTAGAACCCAATGTGTTAAAATTAATAATACCATATCTACTATGCTGCCTGTGCGCTCAGGAGTTCCCCAAGGATCTATTCTGGGTCCCCTGCTATTCAGCATCTACCACAATGCCCTGCCTAAATTCTGCCCCGGCAACCTTCTCTCTACATGGACGACACTGTTCTTTACGGCGCACATCCTGATCTTCTCTTTCCAGCGTACCTTACAAAACTCCTCTTAGACTGAACACTGGTTTGCGGAACACAGATTGGCGGTCAACATTAAAAAAACTAAGACAATGGTCTGTGCCCACCGCCAAAACAGATCAAAGGATTTCCCCTTGGAAATACTCTCTGCCTCTCTCATTCCACTGGAACGGGTCCAAAAGTATAAGCATCTAGGTATTACATTTGACTCTTCCCTCTCATTCCATGAACATATAAAAATCCTCACCTCCACCACCAACACTCACATTGGTCTCCTATACAGACATAAAGACTGCCTGCCACCTGAAGCACTTCACCTAGCCATTACCTCCTCAGTCTTTTCGCTGGTGGACTATGGCCTCACAATCTATGCTGCCACCGACCCTACAGCGCTTTATCAAATAAAAGTAGTCATCAATAAGGCCTGCCAGCTCCTCTTTGGTGCCAACAGAAATACACATACCTGCACCCTATATGCGCTCACCAATATCCTCTCCCTTGAGGAAAGACTGTTATATGAGACCTGTCTCTTCACCAAAAAAATCCACCTGGGTTTAAACCCAATTGGTATCATGGCTTCTCTTCAGGCAGCCACTATCTCAGCATCCACACGGGCTGCCCTGAAAACTACCTGGAAGCTGCCTAGGGTTAGGACCACCCTGGCCCAGGGATTCAACCCCTTAGAGCTCCATCCTGGTACAATGCCCTCCCACAGCCATCACATCAATCACTAATTTAGATCCGTTTAAAGTTGCCTTAAGGGCCCATATTCTCTCCTCTCCTCTCCTCCTCTCTCCTCTCCTCTCCTCCTCTCCTCTCCTCTCCTCACGTCAATGCCAGAGTAACCAGTAACCTGTGGATCCTTCACCATGCCGCTAGGCCATGCACCCACCCTTGGCCTGGCAGTGGAAAGCCCTCACTATTTGTAGCCTACAGGCTCCTCACCTCCCTCGGTTACTATATAGTTGCACTGGACTATGAATGCATTGTATTATGTATAAGACAAGGCCTCCCTGAGGTGGCTTACTACCAACTCATATCATGCATTACTTTAGCTATCAATTGTATTGGTCTTAACCACTCATTAGGTAAATATGTCGATAGCTCTTCCCTGTTTTAGCTACCAAATGTATAGGCGTTAACCAGTGCTCATTGTATGTACACTCTGTATGATTGCTCACCCACATTTATTCTATGTATGTACTGTATGAATGTCTATGTTTTATTCTGACGTGGAGCCTTTGGAAATGAGTCTATGACTCAAATGGTTGTAATTCCGATTTCCTAAATAAATGCAACAATACAGGACACATCAAAAAGGAACAAAAAAGAAACAAAACAAACTGCTCCCAATACAAGTTACAATGTGTAACTACCGCCACGATAAAAACAGTTCCACCATAATCCCCAAAGGTAGCATGTAAGGTGGGTGCCTGAATCACAGCGCTGTCCTAAATGGTGACACGATATGGGCGAAAGCCCGAAAGGTGAGGCAGGGAGGCGACTGGATGTGTGGTGGGGTGGGCAACCCTAGTGACAGGATGTCACTCTGTGTACACACATGCAGGGGAGCAAGCATAGCGAGTGTGGCCTGGGAGGGGGTGGACGGGATGTAGGGGGTGGTGCTGTGGTCAGCTGCCGAGCTGCGCCGTGGCATTGGGGGTTGGCCTCCACTTGCGGTGCTGGGGTTCTGGGTTCAGTTCTGGGTCTGAGCTCTACTGTGCTTTTCTTGCCTAAGTCCAGTCCAAAATCTTTTTTTTTTTTTACTTTTGCACCCCTCCCCGACATACACCCCCCTGGGTTGAGAATCCTTAAGTAGGGTGGTGCGGGAGCCAGCTTAAGTCTTTTTGGTCCCCCGTGCCGTTTTTTGTGCTCCGAGGTTGTCAGGGTGGCAAAGATTGTTTTTGCTGCCCTGATGTCGCTCTTCTGCGGATCACCCTTCTGCGGTCGCCCACATCACATAGAACCATCTCCAAACTCTCTGGCCTTCCCACACTGAACAGTAAACCAATAGCAATGTACGTTCTATACAAACATGCGCTGGCTGTATAGCAATGCTGTGACCGACCCTAACAACCTGCCCTACTATGAGGATGTGCACAACAAAGAAACCCACAAACTACCACCACCTTCTTATCTCACCCTCCTTCAACTCCATTCCTCTCTCCCTTTTCTAATCTGTTCACCCCACCTACTGTTGCACTTGTTCCCCGATCCTTGCCTCCTACCCATCTCTCCTTCTATGTCCCTCCCAGTTACCCCTCTACATCCACTCTCTTCCACTTTCCTACGCTACCTGGCACAACTGGCAGCAACTCAGTTTTTCCACTCCACCTTTCCCTTTGACAATGCCCTTCTGGCAGCTTTAATTCATGTAAATATTGTTTGTTGTGACTCATCATTCTTAAATGTATGCTTGGTTGTGTTGTTCTAATTGTTATTTATATTACCTGTAGCTTTTAGACCATGGGCTGGATATTCAAACTGCGCTATTTTGTGGCGCAAGCCCCTGCGCTGCACAAAATAGTTGCGCAGGGAGTAATGGCGATATTCAAAGGGTTTCACCAGGGATGTGGTCTGGGGTGGGTGTCGCCACATTACTGCAGCTCCACTCGGGCTTAGCAGTCCACTGGACCACCAGGGATAGTGTTTGGGGAAGACTTTGCCGCCCGCGATCTGGCTGGTGGGGTTATTTAAGCGTTGCCTGATCGGCCAGTCCCAGGAGAGGGTATTTTTATGCTTTTGCCAGCGATCGGGCCAGCCTGGGGGTGGGGGATTTTACACTTTTGCCCGCGATCGAGTCCGGGACTGCAGGAGGTTGAGGCCAGCCACAGGTGGAAGCTGCTGTGTTGGGCGCCTGCAATGCGGCAGCTCACCTGTGGTGGCCCTCGACTTACTCCTTTCTTTTTGGCTCAAAGTTGTGCAGGCGCAGGTTGGGGTTGCGCCAGACATCCCTGCACAGCCCGGCTGAATATCGGGCTGTGCAGTTTATGCATGGTTCCTCCCCCTCCATTTCAGCATGCATTCATTAGCATTGCGCTGTTGCTCAGCATGTTTTCAGTGGTGCAACTGCCTCCTGCTGAATATCGCAGAATGGCGCAATTTCAGACTTGCGCATGGCGCAACCCTTTTGAATATCCCACCCCATGTAAACTCTGTACTGAATTTTGTTTTCAAACTGCTTGCCTGCTAATCTCACACAAACTGTACTTCTATTCTTTGCATACTGACATGTAACCTTTGTAAAAGAGCCATTGGCTCAAAGGTATTATCTGAAATTCTAATAAATAAATAAATAAACTACAGGAAAATAATGACCAGTTCAAACAAAATGTGCAGAACAACTGCCTCCCCTAATAATCCTGGCACTATTGTATAAATCGCACACATGATGTGTGACTTGTGAAATATGGCAAATATTAGCACTCATGCAGAATGAACTGCGATAATATCACAGTTCACCGCACACACATATATATAGTTCAGATGAAGTGTGTGATTGTCAAAAAGTAATCACATATGATGTGTTTCAACCAATAGGGTTACAGGATTGAGAGAGTGAAGTAAAATGACTTGCTCGGGGTCACATGGTGGGTAAATTGCAATTGCAGCATCCTACCTGGGTTTGCTGAATCACCAGGTTCATAGCTCTGTGCTCTTACCTTTATTCTTTACTACCTCTCCTATGTTGGAATATGTTAAAGATCTAAAACTATATGTGAGTCCATTTTTGCTGACTAATCTTTACACAAGGGAAGCAGGAACATTTGTTAGCAAGACTGAATTGGTTTAGGATATGACTAAACAGGGATGGCAGTATAGCCTAGAGGTTACAACACTAAACTGACAACCTTGGCACATTCAGCAGACCTGGGTTTGATTCATAGTCTCTGTTTGCATACTGTGTAACACTCAAACAGTCACGTGTAACCCCCCCCCCAACCCCTCTGTCTAGGGGCATGATCTTTTCATGGCAGATGTTCTAGGGGGAAAAGGATTACCACAATGCGAATCAAACTCCGAGCTAGTGCACCCGAAATAAAGAAAGGAAAGCATTTGTCCTACCTCTCGACAGCTTCATCACACCATGCACTTTCGATCTCTACCTCTGAGAACTGGATTCACCCCAAAGCTCTGGTCACCAGACGCAGGACTTCCAAACCTGCAGCCTCCTACTTCCTCTGAACTCCTGAGTCCCCCGATCTCAGTGCAGCCTGATGGTCACCTTCCAGAATTACAACTTATGACATATAATAAATAAAGGGGGCTTTTCATTTCATTTCCCCCCTTTTTAACTTAAATAAAGGAGAAATCACTACCTAGTTTCTTCCCAACAGCTTCTTTATTTTAGCACCTGCATTCACAATGATTTCAGGAGTACAGGAGTCCCGTCCTTCACCAAATAAGCAAAGCAGCTCCATGGGGCTATCTAAACTTTTACAGTTCACTCAGTGTTGGACCTCTTGAGCAGACTAAATGTTATACAGGCAATACAAGCAAGTTATTTTCACCTCTGAATCTTGGATGGCTTACCCAAGCAGATCCTTCACTTGAAGAATCAACAGGCTCCTAGCTCACTGACGATGGTAAGCCAAAATTATTTATTTTCCTTTTCTGGGATACCTTTTTCTCAACTCTCTCTCTCTCTCTGTTTGGCTTTGGTTGGCTTCCCTATCTCTGGCACAGAGAAGCGTGCTGCTTTCCCCACCTGGCTTGTGGACCCTGGCCCAAATCTCGAGGGGTTCCAGGATTTTTTCTTGCCAACCCAGGTCCTGTAACCCATATACTCTTCTCCCACATAGAGCCTGAACCTGCCGGTGCACGAAGCACTTCCCACACCGGTCCCCTTATTATGGCCATGTACATTCTCTCACTCCCCACTGGTGCTGAGGCCCTCAAACCCAGCCCTGCTCCAGTGCCTGAGCTGCACCTCCTGAGTTACCCTGCCATAAGAGAGTCCTGAGCACTGCCACTACTCAGGCCCTCCAAGCAGCCCACTCCTCTACTATGGTGCCCTTCTTCTTTACCGAACTCCATGAAGACAATTTAGGAATAGCCCCAGGCTCCAGACAACATCCCTGCCAACACAACCTGGGCTTGAACTAAGCTCCAGCTGGGATCTGCCCCCCAAGGCCTGTCCCAAGACCTGTGACCCACCTGGCCCTTAGATGCTGGCACCCCAGGACCTGGCCCTCTATGCAGGTCCCTCTGTATGGGTGAAGCACACTCCTGGCTCCCTCTACGCCTGAGCTGTCCTGTCACTCTGGGTATGGGAGAGAACCCCTGCCACTGGCCCTTTCCCTGGAGGAACCCTGCCACCATCCCTATAGCCATGGCAGCCCAAATACTCTTACTTGGGATCACATGGGGGTTCTGCCTATCCTGACATTCTCCTACCACCTAAGCCTCCCTCATCCTGATGATGCAGAGACCTGGCTGGCAATCTTCCTTTTGGAGCTCCCTTCCTGGCTCCTCTATGCCATGCCACTGCAGAGGCTGTCCCTGTCTACCAGCTTTGGGGCGGGGGTCCCCCAAAGGCTCAACCTGAACCATCAAGCTCCCTCCTTGCCTGCCTCTCCTGCTCCTCCAATCACCCCCCGCCAATCTCAGGCCTAGTGCCTGGGCTGGAAAAGGCCTCAAACTTCCTGTTTCCACTCCTTATATATCTTCCCTAACCTGCCCTCTGCTGCCATTTATAGGCATCCAGCAGTGATTAACCCCCCCCCCAAGCACTAATAAATTCCCTAGCTTTGGGGGGGGAGGAAGTGGAAGGGGGTCCCTAGTGGGAGCAGAAGTCTCTCCAAAGAGAGGGGGCTTACACACGTAACATCCACGTGCTCCTGGAATGCACCTGAAAACAAGTTTTGACTCAGTTTGCCTTTCTCTTTCCCCAACCAAAAATTGTAAAAATAAAAAGAATTAAACATAGTAGGTACATTTAATACCCTGAACTGTACTGTTCACTACTACACTAAGACATGTGCACTTCCAAAGAAAAAAAATAAATGGCAACTGTGAAAAGATATCATACGCCAACAATATATTTTCGCAGTATGAAGAGGTGTTTGCTGTTTCCAAGGACAAAGTCTAAGGTAAGGCTCTCCTCACTTAGAGGTGATTTTGGATACTCTGAAGGTGACTGACTGTGCTTTACAGCAGCAGGCTCTGGTTTTCATATACCGTCGGACACAAGTGTCAGCCTCCAACACTGTACTTTTTTTTAACTTGTCCTTATCACCTTCGTTGTCTGAAGTGATATATCCCTTACCTGCTCAAGGTCACCCTCACCCATCCCCTACATGGCATCACCCAGATCTTATCTGCTGGAGGAGCAGCCCATGGCTTACCTCCCCAGTGGGGCTCCCAGTGGACTAAGGAGGAGATACAAAGATCAATCTTGGTCTTCAGCAGCTTGATCTGATGTCATACAGGAGGCTCAGGGGAGGATCTCATGGCATCATGGCGCACGGCACTGTTTTTTTTTTCCTTGTCTTGGTTTTCCCTGGAAGGTCAGATGTATAATGACATCCAGGCATGTCATACATGTCCCTGTGCATGACGTGCCAATGCCCACCAAACCCTCCAACCCTGCACTGCTAAGGTCCCCAGGTGTACTGACTCCTAGATGTCACCAGCAGACAGCCTATTCCCGAGTGCCTGCTCCTGCCCACCTAGGATGAGATAATCTGCTCACTGGATACTCAAATCTCTTTCCCCCAGCAAGCCCTCTGGTGCTCCGGCATTCTTTCTGAACCCGGGTCATTTGCATTGCAAATGGTAGTGCTACCACTGTGCCGGCAGGCTGGCTCTTGAATGCTGTTAAACCTATATTTTTTTTTTTGCTTTTTTTTTTTATAATAATTTAACTTGGCAAACCTAGAAGCCCCAATAGCCCAGAACTGGTCCTGCTCAATCTGCCTCAAGGCTTCATGGGGAATATAGCAATGTTTGTGGCTTAGAGTCTGACCCTGCTGCAAATGGAACCTCAGAGGCCTGATAGTGCCATACTGATTTTATTGCTTTCAGGGTTGTGGATGGTGGGTGGCTTTAATTTTTAAAATAATCCTTACAGTGAGATATCTAATGTTGTTTTCAGCATTATTTTAAACATTAAGCCCCCCAATAATAAGGATTTCTGCCCTGATACCAATCACTTGTTCTCAGTACAGCAAGTTTTTTAAAACTTTTTTGTTAACGTTAAATGTAGGTCCAATTTACAATTGCAATAATACACCCCAGCACATGTATTATCACAAGATACAGTCACTTCTCCAGTAGGTAAAGTCACTCAGCAGCACCTTGTGCCTCACAACGTAGCAGAGGCATGACAATATCCTATGGTACAAAAAATATGCCCTGTTATTTATTATTGGTTAAAACAACCATTTTTAAGTGCAGTGGGGTCTATACATGAATGTATTGATTGCATACATGCTGTGTATCCACAGTGCATAGGCAACCCTAGGAATACCACAAAGCAGGGGTCCAGCAGACCCCTGGCTGCACTTGATTCCCTGGCTGTTTGGGCAGCTATGCGCATGACTGGTCCAGGGGCATGTCTGGGGGTGTGCCCACACTCCATGCCGTTCACAAAGTCATAGAGTCCTGGGCAAATGGGGTGTGGGATATGGCGGCAGGGGCCTCTTAGAAACATAGAAGTTGACGGCAGATAAGGACCGCAAGGCCCATCCAGTCTGCCCATTTCTTTTTCTACCTTATAAATGTGCCATCTGCCTTTGCTCTGTCAGTGGCCTATTTATTCATACTCATCTGTATTGCTTCCTTATGCCTGTCCCATGCCTGTTTGAAGCTCTGCACTGTATTCATATCTACCACTTCCTGAAGTAGACCGTTCCATGCATCCACCACCCTTTCTGTGAAAAAGAATTTCCTCACATTACCCTTAATCAGCCTCCTCTAATCTCATGCTGTGTCCTCTTGTCCTGCTATTTTTCTTATATTTAAACATGTTAGCCTCTTTCACCTTGTTAATGCCCTTAAGGTGTTTGAATGTTTCGATCATATCACCTCTCTCCTCCTTGCTCAAGGGTATACATATTGAGTCCGTTAATCTGTCCTCATATGTCTTCTGATGCAGTCCCTGCACCATTTGGTTGCCCTTCTCTGGACTGCCTCAATTTGATTAATGTCCTTGTGAAGGTGTGGCCTCCAGTACTGCACGCAGTACTCCAGATGGGGCCTAACCAGTGTCTTGTAAAGAGGGATTATTATCTCCCTCTTATGACTTGTGATACCCCTACTAATACACCCTAACATCCCCCTAGCCTTACCTACTGCTTCAGAGGTCTGCTTGGATGATTTCAGGTCATCGGTGATGATGATGCCCAAGTCTCTTTCTTCCTTTGTTACTGCCAGCAACTCCCCTCCCAGCCTATAGGTGGCTTCAGGGTTTCTCTTCCCTATGTACATGATCTTGCACTTCTTTGCATTAAATCCCAGTTGCCACTCTTCTGACCATTTTGCTAGTTTATCCAGATCTCTTCTCATTCTGCCCACCCCATCTGGATCATCTAGTCTGTTGCAGATCTTGGTGTCATCTGTAAACAGACAAGCCTTACCCTCTAGTCCATCTGCAATGTCACTAATGAAGATATTGAAGAGGACTGGCCCCAGGACTACTGCACTTGAGGGACATAAAAACCCGATCTATGGAGTCACTAGAAAACATTTTATTACACAAATTAATACAAACTCTGCTGGCACTTACATTGGTATGACAAGCTGTGACCACTTACCCCGGTGCTTCGACTCATGCTGAGTCTTCCTCAAGGGGTCCTGACTCAGTGAATTACTTTTTATTCCCCTTGAGTGCCGTAGTCCTGGAAAGAATGTTGTGTGACGGGTAGGCAGCCCACTCTACAAGCACCAGCCAATCCATTTGTTTCACAGCTCCAGCACCTATCTCATTTCTGTACAGCAGCTGGGACCCTGTTGTATCCATTGTGCTCCCCCACAGATTTCACCCACTGGCTGCAGAAGCAAAAAACACACTCCCCTATCATGCTGCCACAGCCCTGTGAGCAGACAGGGAGGACTGGGGGGGGGGGCAGCCATTTGGGTACTCACCCATCTTTTTTATAATATTTTTAATAATAATAATATAATATTATAATAATATAATTATAAATATAATTATATTTTTATAAAATTGCTGGCAGTATAGTCTAGAGGATAAAGCAATAAGCTATAAATGAGCTTGGTACATCCAGCTGACCTGGATTTGATTCCCACAACCTCCACTTGCATACTGTGTGACTCTGAACAAGTCACTTAACCAGCCCAAAGCTCCCGGATCGCCCCTGAAAACAGGCACTTGTGCCTAGTGGGTCTTACCCAGTTAACAAATAATAAATAAATAAATCAAAATATTACCATTTAACTCCATCCCAGAATACCCTCCTCCATGTGGAGCAGGGAATCCACTAGGGGACCAGGACAGGCATCCAATTGGATGTCCACCTGTGTTCTCCAATCCACACCTGCACAGCTATGCACCAGGGGTGCAGGGCCATGGACATGCGCATGGTGATGGCAAGCTTTTGATCATGCTGGTCATCTTGTACCTGTCCACAGGTGCGGAGCACCATAGGTGAAATACATACAATTCATGTGTACCCAGCCCCACATTGATAAATAGCCCCCAATAAGCCCATTTTGGCCAATTGATGCACCCCTTACTCTGGTTGATTGTGATGAGCAAAACAGAACAGTCACATCCTGTGCCAGGGCACAATATTAAGAGGCCTAGCATGATCCCCATAGTCAATCATGTTTGCAAAGTTATTCAGTACTCACTGTTACTTATTTATTTCCTTACAGGGCATGGAAGGGGCAGCTAATATCAGTCTTGGAGCCGCAGTTGAAACAGCAAGGTCCCACGGATTGAAGATCTCAGCAACAGCAGCATATTAATGCATCCTTTTCTTAACATATCTGTGTCCTGGTTGTAGCTCTTGAATCATGAGATAGCCAGTAACTATTGTAGATGTGTAAATGGAATAACAGCTGTAATCTTTACTATAGGTTACTAAAGAAAACGACATTTTCTAAAATAAATCAAGGCAAATCTAGCTGCACTCCGAGGCTGTGAGTTTGAATCTCAGTGCCCCATGGTGATGGTGAGACAATCCTTCTGTACTCAGAGGCTGTGAGTTTGAATTCAGGTGCCCTAGTGGTCTGGTATGTTGATCCTGTCTGATAATGCCTCTCAACTGCACCACTTTAGGTGCAATGTCCCTATATTTTACCACTCAAAACACCTCTGTCCATTGTCTCACTGGTCCCATATTAAGATTGACAATGCTTATTTTTCCACTCAGAATCTCTTTATAACAACCTCTCAATAGTCATGCATTATGATTAAAGGAGGGATGTCTCATCATTTTACCCCTCTGAACCCCTCCGTCCATTCCCTGAACTGCCCCATTTCAGGAGGAGCATCCTCATTTTACCCCATCAGAATCCCTCTGTGCAAACCTCTCAACTGTCCCACATTAGAAAGACAGTCACTTGGACCCCTGATGGCACAGCGTCAGTGCATTGCAATGCCATGAAGATGACCCAAGTTCAGGAGCGAGCTCAGGTTGCTGCAGGAAGCAGGCTGGGCTGAGGTAGCAGCTGCAAAGCAGAATACCACAGTTGGGGAGGGTCAGCAGCAAGCTCTGGCACCCCAGGGACCCCTGCAGCTGAAACAGAGAGCTTGCGCCCACCACAGCATCTACTGTGAGCATGTGAGGCCATAGGCTTTGCTCAGGTCAAGGGAGAAGGAAAACAACCAACTCAAAGGGAAAAAAAAAACACTTTCATCTATATGGCAGTCTGGACCTTAGCAAATCCCCTGGGTCCTAGCACCTGGCAGCATCAGATCCTATTCCACATAGAGGACTGTGTCAGGGAGAAGAGGGCTTTTCCTCTGGAACCCCTGCCATGGCAGGTAAGCCATGTGAGTAGTCAGTGGGTTACCAAGGTCCAGGGAAGCCAGGGACTGAGGACCTGAGGGGGTACCATCCCTGGGATCATGGTATATCCCTTGAAGAGGCAGATAGACAGAGAAAAAAAAACACTATAGAACAAGCATTTGTCAATGCCGAATGTTTGCTTGCTGGCACTGGTAGTGTAGGAGTTAGAGAGCTGCATAATAGGAATGGCAGTGAAGTATTGAACTGAAGCCAACCCCAACCCCACCCTGTAGAGACTGACAGGCATTGGGGTGTGCCTTTGGGTCGTCAGGCATAACGGCCACGCCATTTCACCACACCCTACCCTGCAGACACTGACAAGTGTCACGGTGTGCCTTGCAGTCTTTGGCCCTTATGCTCACCCCATTCCATCAGGAAATACGGTGAGATGGGTCCTGTATAGGAGAGTGGGGTGAACTTTGGGGCCAAAGAGTCCAAGGCACACCTCAGTGCCTCTCACTGGCTGCAGGGTGTGAAATGGTATGAGCATTACAGGCAAGAATCCCAAGTCACACCCCTGGTGCCTATCAAGCTCTACAGGCTGGGGCGTTATGGTCGGAAACCCTAATGCCGCAGGTGTTCGTTGGCATTTTCACTCCAAATTTTCAACATGGTTTTTTTGTTACTCCCACCTTATGAACAATGGCAATATCAGTTTGTTAGCCAAAAGCTGATTTCGCACAGCGACTACGCCAATTGGCACCACAGCTGCGAAAACACATTTCGAACAGGATGTGAAAAATGATAGCTGTACTGTTCATTGGGAGGTGCAAAAAATGGCAATGTTGAAATTCTGCAGTAAAAATATAAAAAAAACTGGTGAAGTCATGAGCGTGCGTAGAAAATGCGCAACACACACCCATAATGCAATTAGTTTGGGGATTTTTTACAGCAGATTGTCAACACAAGGATTTTGTAACCTCCGCTCACGAACAGTGTCACTGTGATTTTCTTACTCTTCCCAAACAGTGATTTCCCACAGCGACCACGCATTTCTGCGCTGGAGTGCGAAAACACATTTTGGCCATGGTGTGAAAAATGACAGCTGTACTGTTCATAAGGAAGTGTGGAAAAATGCCAGTGGTGAAAATCTGGACTGAAAATATTAGAAATCCATGAAGCTACGAGGGTGCGTGGAAACTGCGCAATGGTCGCTCGTAACACAGTCATTTTATGGACGTATTTCACCAAATTTTTAACATAGCTATTATAACACCTCTGCTCATGAACAGTGTCACCGTGATTTTCTTAATCTTTCCCAAACATTGATTTCGCACACCGACTGCGCCACTGTACGCTACATGGGCGGAAACACATTTTGGCCGAGATGTGAAAAATGACAGCTGTACTGCTCATAAGGAGGTGTGGCAAAATGGCAATGTTGAAAATCTGGAGTGAAAATACCGAAAATCCACAAACTTACAAGCGTGCGTAGGAACAGCACAACACATGCTCGAAAAACAGTCATTTCTGGGAATTTTTTCACCAAATTTTTAACATAGCCATTTTAACACCTCTGCTCATGAACAGTGTCACTGTGATTTTCTTAATTTGTCCTGAACATTGATTGCGCACACCGACTGCGCCATTGTGCGCTACATGCGTGGAAACACATTTTGGGTCTGATGTGAGAAATGACAGCTATACTGCTCATAAGGAGGTATGGTAAAATGGCAATGTTGAAAATCTGGAGTGAACATATTGAAAATTTGCGACCTTATGAGCATGCGTAGGAACAGCGCAACGCATGCTCGTAAAACAGTCATTTTGGGGAATTTGTTCACCAAATTTTCAGCATAGGGTTTTTGGGGGCCTACCTCATGAACTGTGACACTGTCATTTAATAAATCATTCCTGTAAGCTGGATCCATGCAGTGACTGCGAAATCACTTTTCAGGGCCGATTAACACCATGACAGTGACAGAATTCATGAGGTGGGGTCCCAAAAATCCCATGTTGAAAATTTGGTGAAATAAATTCCCCAAAATGCCTGAGATATGCACTAAAGTTGAAAAAACCCTATTTATTACATTATACAGCTTACCGGCATTTCCTCAGTTCGCAGTCGGCTTTGAAGAGTGCAGACGTGTTCCCGGTCCACCGAAGATTGTCGCGCCGAGTCGAGGTAAGTATGGGGTGAGGAGGGGTGGGAGGCAGGGTGCGCAGAGGGTGGGTGGGGGAGATTGAGTTAGGACAGTCAGTGAGGGAAGGTTTTTCTTTCAGGTTTCTTTTTTTTTACTTAGACGATGCGGGTTGTTTGCCATGCTGGGGTGGGCTCCCAACATGGCAGCTGGAAGGCTGTTTGAGGGGGGCTGTGGAGCCAATGGGGATTGGCACCCCGTTGGCCACTCGATCTGTTGCCATGCTGGGGTGGGCTCCCAGCGTGGCACCCTGTAGTCTCTTGGGGGTGCAGGGGGCAGGGAGCCGACGGGGATTGGGCACCCCGCCGGACATACAATCTGTTGCCACACTGGGGTGGGCTCCCAGCATGGCATCTGGAACTCTGTTGGGGGGGAAACGCAGCACAGCTGACGGGGGATTGGGCACCCCGTCGGCTATACAGTGTGTGCGTGGGGGGGGAGCACGAGCACACAGTATGCGTGCATGTGTGTGTGTGTGTCTGGGGAGCGCACAAGAGCACGTGATATCTTATCACTGCTCACTGAAGTGTAGCTCTCCCTTTCAACTGTATGCCATTGCATTTTGGATCATCGCACTATGTTTCTTGCACATGCATGCAAGCAAACATAATAAAAATGATATATATGTTTTTGTTAGGCTAAAATGAACAAACTAGAATATGGGCCTAACTGTGATGTTTGAAAGTCTCATCATGATTAAATGACTGTGCCTCACTGGTCTGCCAACCAAATGCTGGCATATTTTGCATCATTCTAGTAAAGTCTGTGAGACCAGTGGATTTTCTCAGTTACTAGCCAACACATAACATATATTTTTGACCCCTGTACTCACACAATTTTTTTAAATTACTTTTCCTGTCCTCCAGCCACAACCCCATTTGTAGCCATCTCTCAGTCCCTTCAGCTGAACTTCAACTCCCGAGACCAGCTTACCTCCTGCTACAGTGACTGACCCCTCAGAATGAGTGACCACCCCTCTCCAAAAAACAAATTTGTTTTAGGAGCTGGTCTTCATCCTGGGCCGGTGGTCACTACAGGGCTGAGTGTACCACTAGGTGGGGGTATGTCATCCTATCAGTGATGGCTTTTTCCTTGTGCTTCCATCCTGAACCACCACATCAACTTGATGTATGCACACCAGCAGTCATGCCCACAGCTATAGCCTGTGCATCTCCTTTTCCTCTACTGCCACTCTGTGTGCCACACTCCCCCCCCCCCCGAGTTCTCCCAGGAAGCACTTTTGCAGAGAGAGTTGGTTGGCTCCAAACCCTGAGGAAACAAGCATCCTATGGGACACTCAAACCTCCTCTGTTCACTGGCTCACTGGTGACCCAGGGTGGTTCCCTAACCTGGGTCACCAGCATTGCAAGTGAAAGTGCTACCATTGCATTTTCAAGCCAGCTGCACTTATGCAATTACAATAAAAAAAGCACTAACTCCCCCTCCCCCTTCAGGTGTACCATGAAATCCTGGAAATTTCAGACCACTTTCTTTTTTACTGCAATAGAAATTGTCTCATTATCTGCCTCTCTATTCTTTACTGCTGTCCCATTTTTTGTTTCCTGGACATTCCATGTCAGTTATACTTCTCTGTGCATGTCACGCACCAGTACAGAACAGTGTAACAGACACAGAGTACCATGCTTTCCATGCAGCAATACAGAACAGTGTAACAGAGTCCCCAAGAAGCACAGAAACTGTCAGAACTAACCCATAAATAAGAACAATTATAAGGTTATAGTAGTGGCATTATAACATTAGAAAAAGATTCAAAAGTAGTATTTTAATGCCTCCTGCTTCATGGAAGGTGCCACTGTCTCAGAAAGATTAGAAATTCACCAAGTGCTCCCTGTGGAATGGCACCTGCTTGCTTAGAACATGATGCAGAGGCGTCATGAGATCAGAGCTGGGCCAAGTTGTTCTGAAGGGTCAGTAGGACCCCCCCAAATTGGCTTGATAGGTTGGAATGCCAGGCTATTTGACAGAACCATAACTAGTGGTGGGATAATAAGAGCACCTCAGTGGCCCTGGGCAGTCAGGTGATGCTGCCACCCACCACACCAACATAGGGCCCTGCCAAATCTTCCAGCTCCTCACTGCATCCTCCTCCTGGAACTACGCCATCAAATCAAAGTAGCTTCCCTCGCTTAAGGACATTGTGGGTTCCTGCTACCCACAGGGACAAGCAGTGGGTTATGGCTGGAGGCTCCAGTGAGGGATGCTGAGCAGTAGCTGTCAGCAGCCTCGGACTTGGACAACTTCTACAGGAGGCATCAGGGCTTGAGCAGGTGGAAGGAGGGGCTGGTAGCAGGCAGGACAGACATGTGCACAAATATGCAAACAAAAAAAATGTTTAGCCTGAGCTGTTGAGAAGAGTGTATACTTTCTAAAAATAGAAAAAAAATGGGAGGGAGTATTTATAACCATTTCCTGTATCACTTTAACCAGCCTTTAGCTATTATTTACAGACACAGTGTTCAAACAGTATCTGCTGCCAAAGAATGTGTTTAGCACCCCCCCAGGAAAAAAAAAAGCTGACTTCCACTGGGGTGACGTAAGAAGCCAAGAGCTCATGCAGGCTTTTTAGACTGAAAGCAACCCCTTATCTGAAACCAGCACCAAGCAGGCTGTGCACTAACCAGTGAATAACGTAGAATTGCTAACCAGAGAATACAAGCAAGATTGTAGTTTGGGAGCCTTTATAGACAAACTGATGCAGTCTTGTCATACTGAACAGAAATACACAGGCTTTTAAATTCATAGTCTCCTGATCCCCACCTGTGGTATCATTTCATTAGAATCACAGGGGGTTGCAAAGTCTCATTTCTACAGAATCATATTAATAATCAAGGTTTAGGAACACCTTATTTTATGGGTTACTGGGGGTTGCAAGGCACATCATAGTGGTTGCAAAGCAATCAGTGGTGCATCAATTGAATACCCCTGGCTACCTCTAAATGGAATTGCTGAGCCCTACAAAAAGTGCTCTATGGGTGAGCTAAAGGAGCAGCTCCATACAGTTAGAGAATAGGAGATTTTCTTTTGGGTTACAAAGTCATTGCATAGCTCTCTCCTCCCCTCTAAGAGCAACAGCACCCTCCTGTGGCCACAAGAAACAGAGTTACAGGCCTGACACATGTTAGCAGCTCATTTCAGATGTTGGCATATTTTTGTAACGTGGCTTATACAGCAGCAGCAGCACTGGCTAAAGCCTCTCTGCTGCCACCTGCAGGCCAAACAAAGACAAATACGCCCTACTAACTATAATGTAAATTATCAAATAACTGGACGCATACTGTATTTGGACTTAGAATAATAGTACTGTGCCTGCCAGATAAGCTGAAGGAGCAGATATTTTAGCAAACTGATACAGAGAGCTGGTGTCATTACTACGTTTAGAACAAACAACTGAAAACGGTAAATGCCTCCACCATTTAGAAAAGTAACCCAGTTGACATACAACTTATTAAAAATAAACTTGAAAACGTGATACCCTTTTAAATTTGCAAGAATATATAGTGACTGCACGGATTCCTTTTTAGTGCTCCAAGGGCATCAGACAGGAAGCAACGCACTTATCTACATTCGGGACAGGGATCGTCCCCTTCGAGCTACAAGCTGTGCTGCAAAACAACTAAAGATTAGAATGCATCAGGTTACAGTCGAACTGAACTGCAGGAACTGCAAAATGCATTTAACAGGAGATGCAAGTTGCAAAAGGGACTATAGACATCTGCAGAGTGCCTTTTTCCGTAAACAAAGCGAAAAAAGGAAAAGTGCTATACTAGTACCTGGAGTCAAATTTTTTGCCGTCTTTGAAGGTTCCGTTGTAGTGATATTGAACAAAGTCCCCCATCTGCACCTCTCGGGGGCAACTTTTTGGGATAAAGTATCGGTCAATCACCACATCTTCCAGTGGGCTGGGATTACAAAGTAGTGGGGCCAGGATACCACTGAGCAACACCATTAAAAGTTGCAAAGCCATCATACTTATGATGGATTGAATAAAGTTTATTTTAATTTTCACAAGTCAAACTGCAGATAAAACATGTTTTTAAATGAAATCACTGCTTTTTGATGTTTTTCTGCCCTCCCTGCTGCGAACGCGTGCGTGTGTGTGGGGGGGGGGAGTGCGCATGAGCACGCGATATCTTATCGCTGCTCACTGAAGCGTAGCTCTCCCTTTCAACTGTACGGCACTGCATTTTGGATCATCGCACTATGTTTCTTGCACATGCATGCAAGCAAACATAAAAAGGGTTGATAGTCACTTATTGTATCTCTCAAAACCCCTCTGTCCATCCCTCTCTCAGCTGCACCAGATTTGGAGGGAAATCCCTAATTTTACCCCTCAGAATCCCACTATCCATACCCATCAAGTGTCCCACATTAGGAGGGATGTCCCTCATTTTATCCCTCAAAACATCTCTGCCCATACCTGTCTAAACTGCCACAAATTTGAAGGGAAATCCTTTTTTTACCCTTCAGAACACCTCTGTCCATATGTCTCACTGTCCCACATTAGGAGTGATATCCTTCATTTTACACCTCAGAGCCCATCTGTCTATACCTCTCAACTGCCCCAAATTAGGAGGGGGAAATCTTTCATTTTATTCCTCATAATTCCTCTCTCCATACATTTAAACTGCCCCAAATTAGAAGGGAAATCCCTTATCCCCCCGAGTGACACCGTTACTGTGTCCTGACCACAAACTTGAACCCAGAAGCAGACTCTCTGTGACTGCAGCATATTAGCACTCACACCACATAGCATAGGTGCCAGAATGGGGGGGCACTATGGCCATGGCCCTACCACTTTCATAAGTGGCCCCATCAGTTTTTGCAATCATGTTATTACTAGTGGAGAATTTACCCCTTACATCCTTGGCCCTACCACTTTTCAGACCATTCTGCCACACAGTAACACTTGCTTATTACTCACAGGCTGTCGCTGTAAGAAAAAATAAATAACTATCCCAAGACTCGGAGGCCCTCTCTTTAAGGAAAAACAAAACAAAACATGTCACAGCATATAACTGTATGTAGGGCTGCATTAGGATGCAACACTGCAAGCACAGCAACAGCCATAGCAACCAAGGACTATTTTTTCTGGTGGAGAAACAAATGCAGTAAAAATAAATTAAAATGCCAAAAAACTATTTTTATTTATTTGTTTTCTATCTCAAAAAAGAGGGTGGCATTGAATAATTGCATAAAACCACTCCAGGGTGTGGGTGATGCTGGGATTAACCCACTTCTGGTTTGGTTCACTCACTAAGCCTGAGGCCTTGTGAGCAAACCACACCAGCAGTGGGTAAATCCTAGCATCACCCATACCCTGTCATGGTATATTGCTTACTTTTACCCCTCAGAACCCCTCTTTCCATACATCTCAACTACCTCAAATTAGGAGGGAAATACCTCATTTTACCCCTCAGAACTCCTCTTTCCATACCTCTCAACTACCCCAAACTAGGAGGAAAGTCTTTCATTTTACCCTTCAGAACTCCTCTTTCCATATCTCTCAGCTGCCCCAAATTAGGAGGGAAATCCCCCAATTTAACCCTCAGAACCTCTCTGTACTTACCTCTCAGCTGTTGCACATTAGGAGGGACATACCTAATTTTACCTCTCAGAACCCTTCTTTCCATACCTCTTAACTCGCTCACACTTGGAGAAATTTCCCTCATTTTACCCCTCTGAACCCACCAGTGCATACCTCTTAATTGTTCCACATTAGGAGATAAATCCCTAATTTTACCCCTTAGTGCCCCTCTGTCCATACCTTTCAACTGCCCCAAATTAGGAGAGAAATTCCTTACTTTACCCATCAGAACCCCTCTGTCCATACCGCTCAGCTATTCCACATAAAGAGGGATGACCCTCATTTTATCCCACAGAAGCCCTTTTTCCATACCTCTCTTCGCTACCCCAGATTAAGAGGGAATCTTCTCATTTTACTGCTTGGAACCCCTCATAATGTGGGACAGTAGAGAGGTATAGACAGCAGGGTTCTGAAGGGGTAAAATGTTAGCTGTCCCTCCTAATGTGGGATGGTGAGAGGTATGGATAGGGTGGTTCTGAGAGGGAAAATAAGGGATGTCTCGCCTAATGTGGTACAGTTAAAAGGTATGGACAGAGGGGTTTTGAGGGGTAAAATGAGGGATGTCCCTGCTAATCTGGAACAGTTGAGAGGTATATGAACAAAGTGGTTCTCTGAGGTAAAATGAGGGATGTCACTCCACATCACTCCTAATATGGATTAATTGAGAGCTATGGACAAAGAGGTTCTATGAGATAAACTGACAGACATCCCTCCTAATGCGGCACAGTTGAGAGGTGGGACAGAGGAGTTCTGAGGGGTAAAATGAGGGACATCCCTCCAAATGTGGGACAGTTGAGCAGTCTGGACAGAGGGGTACTAAGGAGTAAAATGTGACATGCTCCTCCTAATGTGGGACAGTTGAGAAGTAATAATCAAAGTGGTTCTGAGGGTAAAATAAGGGGTTGACCTCATAATATGGGACAGATGAGATGCATGGACAGAGGGATTCTGAGGGGTAAAATGAGGGATGTTGAGAGGTATGCAATGTTGGCATCATTAAAACTCTGTTACACAATCCCCCCCCCCCCATTTAATCTAAATTTCAGCTCCTTCCACTCTACTGTATATTACTGAAGACATCTTCATTAAAACAGAATGTTTGCCCTGGAGACTTTAACCATTTGTTCTGCTCATTCCTGCCATTGTCATAATCCTCTTACGAACTTTCAGGGATTTACATTTTTTTTGGGAATAGTATGAGATTAAGTCCAATGGATGCGAACTTTGATTAATTTATAGGAAACTGGTGTGATAAAGGTTGATCCCTGGGCCACCCATTGGCCAATTGTGCAGCTCATCATTCTCCCATGCTCGCAACCCAAATTCAGGAGTGGAATCAGAGGCTAGCTGGGCAGCCAGGAGAGCTGGGGAGGTGCTACCATGTAGCAGTGCTGTCTGTCATGAAGGGAAGGCATCAGATTCCTCTGCATTAATCAGGGGCACACGTGGCTTGACAGGGCAACCAATGCCTAACACAGTTCAGGTGATGAGCAGGGCTCGGGGACAACACAAGAAAAACTTATGAGCACCAGCTTCCACTTAACGATGGCACCGCCACTGTCTGGTCTCACCCCATGTGAATCCTCACTGGTGTGATGGCAAGGGAAGTAGCAGATGAGATGGAGAGACTGGGGAATGCTTGATGACAGATACAGACAGTGGACCAGGACAGTGAAGCTGGATGAAAAAAAAAGAAATATTGATCCACCCATCTAGTTGAATGCAAGGAGGAAAAATGTTTTGAGCACAACACTCCCAAAACTGGCATAATTATGTTTTTTTATACTACAGAGATCTTTGTACTTCAGAGCATCTACCTCTATGGTCTTACATAGAAACACAGACTTTGATGGGAGATAAGGACCGCTTGACCCACCTAGTCTGCCCATTTCCCTACCTAAAGGATAAGCTGCAGATCCTAGTTAACCAACAGACTACTTCCTCCTACCTCCCACTGGAATTGCCTTATGTTTGTCCCATGCATTCTTAAATTCACCCACTGTTTTTGACCCCACGACCTCCTCAGAAAGGCCTTTCCATGCATCCACCACCCTCTCCCTAAGAAAAATACTTCCTCACGTTGCCTTTGAGTTGTCCCCCTCTGTCTTCAGATTGTGCCCCCTTGTTCTTGCGCATCTCTTTTTCTGAAAGATGCTACCCTCTTGGACTTTGTTGATTCCCTTGAGGTACTTGAAAGTTTCTATCATGTCCCCCCTCTCCCTCCTTCCCTGAAGGGTATACATGTTAAACTCTTTTAGTCTCTCTTTATATGGCTTCTGGTGCAGACCCTGTACCATTTTATTTGCCCTCCTCTGGGCGGCCTCCATCCTGTCTGTCCTTGCTGAGATGGGGTCTTCAGACAGGTCTCTTCTGTTGCATTGTTCATGTCTAAGTTCTGCCTTCTTTCCCCACAATTTGAAGGCTGGGGCACCACATTTGTGTTAGGAAGGGCTGTGAGGTGGCTCTCCCTATGGGCACCATCCCAGTATGCAAGCTTTGTTAAAGGGAATACAAACCCTGTTGTTTATATTTTTTTATATAATTGTAAACTTGGGAATGTGTGAAGCCTGTTTAATCACCACAGTGTGTTGTTTTATGTGTCTGTTTTGAAAGCCCTAGTGGAACACAGAGGCATCAGAAGAGATGATGTCACTGGATTCCCTTCAGCTTAATTGATGTCACTGTGTTCTGCTTCGTTGCAGGCTTTAGCTCAACTGATGTCAGTGGGTTCCACTTCACAGAAACAGAATTTTTTATAAAATAGTGAGAATAAATCCTGTGTTTTGATTGGTTATTACCTGTGCATGAAATATGTTCCATGCGTAGGTAATAACAAGTTCCTAAAAGCAGGACCGCATTAGGAAAAATAAATAAATCAGTGAGCAGTTAGAATGCTCTGTTTTCAAATTCTGCCATTGTTTTTCTCTTGGTAATATGGTGGTTCATCCCTGACTTGCCAAATGATCTTGGAAACTCTGGTATTGCTAGTTATTTACTTTGCTTCCATTCCATTTCATTAATTTTCAGTAAAAAAAGTGTGAGACTTAAATCTCAATACAAACAAGTATACCGAGTATTCAGTCTTCTATTATGATCACGCTCCCACTCTCGCAGAAAGGCTGCTCCCTTTCTGAGCATTGCCAGTGGATGCCACAAAACCCATTTTCTTCTTGGCATTTTTTTAAGTGTTATACAAAGGCAGCCACGGTTTCTGAATCTTGGGTTGGAACAAAATTCAAATACAAAATAGCGTGTTGTCTTATCTCACCTAGTGGTCCAATCTCAAGCCGGCTTGGCTCCAGATGTCTCCCTTATCAGTGGCACTCTCCCAGTCCCCACAGGTTGTAACCAAAAAAAGTCAGTTTCTTTGGGATTTTTTTGCTGGCTCCTGGCATGTCCCCCTTATCAGTGTCATGCTCCTGGTCCCAATACTACTGATACCAGCTAAGGACAAAATATGTCCAAGACATGACAAAATGACATCATTCTGCAGTAGGCGAAAGGACTATTTTATCATAATTACACAAAAGCAAATTTTTTTCTTCATATAAAAATGATTTGTTTTACAGTAAAACATTCAATAAAGAAGGAGTCCATTTTAAAAATGCAATAAGACACTCTGGGAGTGTGCATGGAACAGATTTTAGCACACTCCCAGGAGCTGAAGGCACGAGGCCGTCACTAAGCCCCTTGGTGTGGGGTAAAATCTGTTCCATGCACACCCCGTCATGTCTTATTACTTACAAAGACAAAAAAGGCCTGTAGTGTCTTCAGTCTGTCTGGTTCCTACCTTGGTCCTGATGCTAGTCTAGTACTGGTGAGACCATACTTTGTCTACACACATACCACGGTACCCCTCCTATTCTGCCCATTCTGAGTGTCTCCACAGAGTCCCCTAAATATGTCCCACCCATGTTTAAAAGCATTAACTGTCTGAGAATTAACAAGTTCCTGTGGTGGTTGATTCCACTTATCCACTACTATTCCTATAAAGAAGAACTTTCTAATATGCCTTTTGAACCTACTCCCTATCAGCTTTAGGTCAGGCCCTAAGTGATGTTGCCTTCTTGAACGGTAAACAGCCCATTATATTCCACTTTATTTATGCTGTTTAGGTACTTAAAGGTTTCATTCATATCACCTCTCTCTCTCTTCTGGCCTCCAATGAGTACATTCCTAGGTCCTCTAATCTCTCCCTATAAGATCTCCCCTGCTCACCATGGATCATTTTGGCCACTCTCCTTTGAACTGATTGTAGATGGTCCCTATCTTTTTTTAAGTGTGGATTCCAAAACTGGATACAGTACTCCAAGTATGGTCTGACCAATGATCTGTACAGTGCAATGATTACTTCGTTTTTCCTGCTAGAGAAGGCTCTCTCTATGCATCCCAGCATCCTATTAGCTTTACCATAAGCCCTGTCACAGTGCACATAAGTTTTAAGACTGTCACTGATCATGACTCCTAAGTCATTTTTTTTTTGATGTTTGTGTCAAGCAAATCCACGCCATCCAATATTCAGATTTTGTCATTCTTTTTACATAAGTTCATAACTTGATACTTTTTGGCATTGAAATTTATCTGCCAAATACTGGACAATTTATCCAGTTTCATCAGATCCTCTTTTAGTTCCTTTACCCATTCCTCACAGTCCAGTAAGCCAGAAGTTTTTCTATCATCCACAGACAGTAACATCCTGCCTTTTATTCCCTCACCAATGCCACAAATATATATATATGCTGAAAAGAACAGGTCTCAAAACTGGCCCTTGAGGCACACCACTTGTCACCCTCTTTACCTCTGATCTGGTTATGACTACCCTTTTACTACAGTTAATGACTATGCTTTGTGTCCTATCACGAAGCCAACTTCCCACCCCATGTTTAATCACATCTCCAACCCCTATATCATCTAACTTCTTCACCAGTCTAAAATGAGGCACCAAATTGAAAGCCTTACTGAAGTCCAAATACAACACATCCAGCAATGTGGCCTTATCCAGACCTTGTGAAACACCACTGAAGAATTCAATAAGGTTAAACTAATCTGATCTACCTTTTACAAAACTACAGTATGTTGCTTATTATCCTTGAGTCCCTGTAATTCCAAGAAGTCTACAAGCCTTTCCTTTATGAGTGTCCAGGAGATTACACAGTATGGATGTCAGATTCACTGGACTGTAGTTGATTGGATCATCCATCTCTCCACTCTTATGAAGCTGTATGACACCCACTACCCTCTAGTCACATAGGATCACTCCTGTGTCCAAGGAACATTTAAATAGATCTGTTCATGGCTCCACTAGGCCTAGTGCCAGGTTTTTCAAGACATTAGGATGAAGACCATCTCGTCCAGGTGATTGTTCAACTGTCAATCCCAATAAACCTTTGAGAACCCTCTCTTATGAGATAGAACCCTTAGGCAAAATTTTTTTTTCTCTTGAGTGGAAATTACAGCCTGGAAGTGAACTGCCCACCTCAGCTGTAAAAACGGAGCAAAAGTATTCATTGAGTTCACTTATTCATTGTAGACTTCAGCTCAACTGATGTCATTGGGTTCTACTCCATTATAGGCTTCATCTCTGCTGATGTCATTGGGTTCCACTTCATTGTAGTGTTCCTCTCAGCTGATGTTACTGGGTTCCACTTCATTGTAGTGTTCCTCTCAGCTGATGTTACTGGGTTTTTAGCAAGGCATTTGATACAGTCCCACACAAAAGATTAATACACAAGATAGCCAGCCTTGGAGTGGGTCCCAAGGTGGTAGCCTGGATAAAAAATTGGCTAGACAACAGGACTCAAAGGGTAGTAGTAAATGGAGTACACAGTGACGAAAGGAGGGTTACTAGCGGGGTACCGCAGGGTTCAGTACTGGGACCGGTCCATTTTAATGTCTTTATAAGTGACAGTGCAGAGGAACTGGAAGGAAAAGTATGTCTCTTTGCAGATGACACAAAGATCTGCAACAGGGTTGATACACAAGATGGAGTGGAAAGGATGAGAAGGGACTTGGCAAGGTTGGAGGAATGGTCAAATGTATGGCAGCTCAGATTCAATGCAAAGAAGTGCAAGGTAATGCACATGGGAACAAAACCCAGGGAAGCGTACACAATGGGGGTGAGATACTGACAACAGTAAAATAGAAAGGGACCTGGGGGTAATTATATCAGATGACCTAAAGGTGGGCAAACAACGTGAGAAGGCAGTAAGGAAGGCTGGGGGATACTGGGATGTATAGGAAGAGGCATCAATAGTAGAAAACAGGAAGTTGTTATCCCTCTGTACAGACAGTTGGTGAGACCACATCTGGAGTACTGTGTGCAGTTCTGGAGACCCCATCTCCGCAAAGACATAGACAGTGGAGGCTGTCCAGAGGAGGGCAACCAAAATGGTGCAGGGTCTGCACCAGAAGACATATGAAGAAAGACTAAAGGAGCTTAATATGTATACCCTTGAGGAAAGAAGGGAGAGAGGGGACATGATAGAAACTTTCAAGTACCTCAAGGGAATTAGCAAAGTCGAAGAGGGTAGCATCTTCCAGAAAAAGAGATGTGCAAGAACAAGGGGGCACAATTTGAAGATAGAAGGGGGATGGCTCAGAGGTAATGTGAGGAAGTATTTTTTCACTGAGAGGGTTGTGGATGCATGGAACAGACTCCCTGAAGAGGTCATGGGGTCAAGAACAGTGGGGGACTTCAAGAATGCATGGGACAGGCATAGGGCAGTCCTAGTGGGGGGTAGGAGGAATTAAGCTGTTGGTTAACTAGAATCTGCAGCTTATCTGTTAGGTAGGAAAATGGGCAGACTAGGTGGGCCAAGCGGTCTTTATCTGCCGTCAAATTCTATGTTTCTATGTTTCCACTTCATTGTAGGCTTCACCTCAATTGATGTCACTGGGTTCTGCTTCATTGTAGGCTTCAGCTAGTCACTGGATTCTGCTTCAATGTAGGCTTCAGCTCAGTTGATGTCTCTGGATTCCACTTCATTGTAGTCTTCATCTCAGCTGATGTCACTGGATTCCACTTCATTGTAGTGTTCAGTTCAACTCTTTCCACTGGGTTCCACTTCATTGTAGGCTTCTGCTCAGTTGATGTCACTGGGTTCCACTTCATTGTAGTTTTGGTACCATGGACACAAAATACAAAGCAAAATGAAGTCAGCAGGTCAGCGTGATCATGCATGCAAAAAATTGTACAAAAAGTGACATTATTGGATATTCTCAGTACTATCTTATATTTGGTATAAAAGCCCAGTTTCCTGTTGATTTGTGTTTTGCAGTCTCAAAGAATGAAGCCCTGAGATGTTCTTAGGGTATGGACACTTTTTGAAGGATCAGTTGGACATTGCATATCGTTGATGCACTGTTCAACTGAATATCAGAGATTACTGGGAAAAGAAACTGAACTAAAAAAAACAGATATGACAATGAAGTAATGGCACACAAGCTTTTGCCTGGTGAATGAGTACTTTTAAGAAACCTGGCCTTGCCTGGGAAGTACAAGCTCAACAACTGATGGGGCGATATCCCTCATGTCATAGTGGAACAAATGTATTTATTTATTTGGTAACCAGGAAAGGTACACTGAGCCAAGGCTCATTTTCAGGTGCCACCCAAGTGTAGGGGGAATGGAAGTACAGATATGAAAAACATTACACACATCCAAAGTGCAAAACATACAAAATACAAAGTACATACGCAGTCCAAATGAGGAGATTAAGTGAGAAGTCCCACATGAATTAACAGCTGTAATGCATCTTACATTGAATAAAATGAATAGTACATGGATTCATACATAAAACACTGAAAATGCATGCTAGAGTGCATAAATTATGGACCACACTGAATAGAGAGAAGACTGAAAGTTAGGGGAAGAGTTACAGTAGCATGTAAATAGGGAGACCTGCCAGTCTACAAAATTCATCCCAAAGGAGGGTCAAGCAGGACTAGAACCAACCATCGAAATCAATGACTGCCAATTGGGCAGATGGACATTCAACCTGTACCAGTGTTGAAATGGCTCACCATGAGATCTCCTAAACACATAATAATGACTAATATAGACCCACAGCATATCATTCCTAGAGGCAGAAGTGATGATTCATCTGACAAGGACATGAGATTGGTGTGAGACCATCCTTCTGTTATCCATCAAACCTAGTCATCAAATGCTGTACTTGAAAAGGAAATTGAATAATGTGGAGTACCCTAGGATCCAAACAGGAAACCTCTTGTGCCTGTGGATATGCAGGTATTGGCACAGAATGAAACACTGAAGGAGAAGAAAAGGAGCACCCAGATAGAGAAGATGAAGCAGAATCACCTTCAGCTGAAGAAACACAAGTGCTAGAAGATGAGATGAGTGTCTTGACTGTAAATCCTGAGGAAGCATGTCATCTGAACTAGGATGCTCTCTTTGTTATCCAGAAGATAAACTCGAGCCTCAGTTGTATCCAGGACCACTCCTATGAATAGAAGCCTTTGGCAGGGCACTAACTGAGACTTGAGATGGTTCAGTAGTACTCCCATCAAGGAGAGGAGGTATAAGGCAGTGGCCACTGCATGTTTGTTTCCCTCTATGAATAGGCTTTCAGTAGGCAGTCATCTTTATAGGAAAAGACCTGGAGTAATGGCTTTCTAAGATGTGTTGCAAGAACTGCAAAGCACTTCATAAAAACACATGGTGTAGAACTAAATAAAGAATGCCCTAAGGGAAGAACTCTGAATTGATAATATCCTCCCCCCGCCAACACAGAAATAATGGTGCCTGCAGTTTACCATTATGTACTTGTATACATCCAGCAAATCCAGCAATGCTAGCTAGTCCTGGAGTTTCAGAAATGGAAAGTAGGGTCACCAGGGAGACCATCTTGAAGTTTTCTTGACCCATACAGTATATTGCACTTGTTCAGTATTCTGAGGTTGAAAATGGGGTGTATACCCCACCGATCTCTTGGGAACAATAAATTACTAGGGAGATAGAATTGGGTCAGATGTCACTCCACCAAACAGGAGTGCTGTACCTTGGGCAGCTGAGGTGAGCACAGGGCCTGCAACCTCAGAGGGTCACACTTTGTGCCTTGGGCGTCTGCATCTTCAGTTGTGTTTTCTTTTGTTGCTCAACAGATTGAGCTTTCTACTGCTGTGCTGTTAACTTCCTCAGACTTTACCACAAAAGGACTGCTTCTTATGTTAAACACCACAGCCTCTTCCCCTTTGTGGGACAGAGTGATTTACTCTGGCACATTTAAGGGTTGTCTTCTCATTCAAATCCTTAAGTGCCTGTTCCACATGCTGTTCAAAGAGATAAGTGCCATTGAATGGCACATTCATTGTCTGCTGTCGAACGCTGGAGACAATGCAGCAGTTCAGAACCTGGAGTGTATCCAGTTGCAAACCCCCACAGCTGAATAGCGAGCTGCTGCATTGGACAAATCCATGGAGGTTTTCAATCAGTGGCTATTGGACTCAGTCCCTTAAGTAATGGTTACCAAAAGCACCTACTTCAAGGTAGAGTTGGACAAGTTCTCCGCAATGGATTTGGCTTGGTCCATGACAGATACTTAGTCTTTGAAATGTGGGCTTGGTACTATAGAATACTATTCTCAAGCCTGAAATGGCTGAAAAAAATACCCTTGTCCCCATCACGTCCTCTTTACATGAATCATTGTTAATGGGTTATACAGTGACCTCTTTGGGGGCTATAGTCCTTTCATTATTAGCCATGATAACAATAACATCCATTATAAGTCTGTAACAATCACACAGGAGTGTGGTGGGCATATTTATGGGACACATACAAACAGAGATGGGACAGAAGTAAGTGCCTCAGCTGGGACTTGAACCGAGGCTGCCTAGAATACCATTACGATTGTGCTAACCAGCTGCGCCACTAAGACAACTGGAACCTGGGCTGTCCCCATGCACATTATTCTTTCTCAAATACACAACACAGTGGCAACACAAATATTTACTTGTAACAATCACACAGAAGTGCAGTGTGCATATTTATGGAACTCATACAAACACAGGCGAGAAAGAAGTAAGTGCCTCAGCTCAGACTTGAACCCAGGATGCCTAGAAAATCGGTTCCAGTTGTCTCAGTGGTGCAGCTGGTTAGCGTAATCAGAATGGTATTTTGGGTGGCCTGGGTTCAAATCCCAGCTGAGGCACCTACTTCCTTCTCACCTCTGTTTGTATGTGTTCCCTAAATATGCACACTGCACTCCTGTGTGATTGTTACAAGTAAATATTTGTGTTGCCATTGGGTTGTGCATTTGAGAAAGAGTAATGTGCTCAGGGACAGCCCAGATTCCAGTTGTCTCAGTGGCGCAACTGATTAGCACAATTGGAAAGGTATTCCGGGTGGCCTGGGTTCAAGTCCCAGCTGAGGCACTTACTTCTTTCTCACCTCTGTTTGTATGTGTTCCATTATAAGCTTGTTGTAGTCCACAGGTTCATCTTGGGAGCCAACTACTTCTTATCTGAACATCAAGGCACAGTCAGACTAGAAGCCAGCCTGCTCAAGGCCACCTCCATGAGAGTCTCCGGAGCAGGCTGGATTGGCAGAACCAAGCATACTGCATAGAAGGCATAATCAAAAATTGTAACTGTAGTTGATTAGCTTAATTAATAGCACTGTCAAGTTACAAGGTACTGTGTAAGTTGTGGAACATTGCTTTAAATGAGAGGTACCCCTGGGAAATCTTGACTGGAGCAGGCTCCTGCAGATCCTCATTACCTGAGTCAGTATCAAAAATTAAATCAGGCTTGTACTTGTCATCTGTATCAGGAAATGGGGTGCAACAATGATCACAACTGACTGGTGATGAAGGCAGTGCAGTATGAAGCACTGGGTGGTCCTGACAGTGGTACTAATTGTAGACATGGTACCACAAACAACACCAACACCAACTGTACCAGACCAGTGGTCAGCAAAAAAGCAAGCAGATGCTCTGAAGGCCTTGGCACCACCACTGGAGTAGGTGCCACCAAGGATGATGACACTGAAGCAGCACATGCATAGGCACAGATGGTAAGGAACCCATGGGGGCCAGCATCACCAATGGTACCATCACTTCTGCCATGCTCTAAAACCACTACTTGATAAGAGCAACCCAATGACCTGCTCACTCAAAGGCTCCTCCAGGGAGAGACTCTGGGACAGAAACACCCAGTCAGATGGCCTCAGAAAGTCCAGTACCGTAAAAGGAGTCAACTGTACTGTAGAGATTGTGGCCCTACAGGTGCTGAGCGTCTCAGTGCAGATTGGCATGAGTGTAACCTTGATCAGTATCTTTTCCTTTTCTAATTTTTCTGTGAGAAGAGGTTGAGGTTGAACAGTCTCTGGAACCAGATGCCGTGCATGAGCAGGGCTATAACCATTTCTTTTTCCATGTCCAAGAGGACAATCCTTCTTCCCAAGAGCACGATTACCAACAGCAGTACATTGCCACAGACAGTGAAGTGGTGGTCAGACACAGACTCCTTGCTGGAGCAACTTTTCTGTTCAAACTCCCTACCTGTGATGTTAACCATTGTTGAAAGGTAGGGCTACAAGGACATTTTTTCAAATGAACTGACAAAAATGAACTCTAGCAATACTATGAGGTATTAATGTCATGAACTAGACAAGAACACTATTTGTATGCAAACTGGAAAGTCCTGGTCCCTACAAGAAGAGCAAGGAAATGCTGTGATTTGATGGCAGGAAAAAGGAAACAGACACTCTGTATAGTACATTATTGTGGAGCTCTTCCAAACTAAAAATATAGCAAAAATAAATTGACTGCAAAAATAACCTGCTATGCAGTAAGCCAAAAAGATGAAGAACCTCAGCACAAAAGCACAGAGGCAAGACCACATGTGGAATGGTTCATTTTTCCCCTTGGGTGAGATACAGATAAAGCACACTGATGGGTCCTGAGTATGAAGAAACACATGTCTGTATCTTTCGTTCTCAGTCTTTGCAGATTGTTACAGAGGTCCTTTGGCACCATGCATTCCTACTTAAAACAGAACCAGCATAAATTTTCATGGAGATTTGCATATACACCCCATGATGATTTGCATAATTGGGATATGTGTGATTTTGTATTACTATACAGCATATGTTACACCAGCATCACTGCCTTGTAGTTTTCACAGATGCCCGGGGATGAAATGGTAAACTAATTGGAATGTAATGTCATGCATTGTGGGAAATGCTGAAAACTATTTGCTACAATTAGACAGGAACCAATTATTTAGAAAGTAATGTTGAATATATACCACTAATAAGAACCTCGTAGACAAGCGAATATGTGGTACTGTACCTTGGACATTGAAGATCTATTGGACTCTGTATCATGGATGTTGAACATTCTGCAGTCAATTGCTGAGGGCAGCAATTACAGTCTAGGCCAGCAGCGTGTTGGATTCTGTTGTTTTTTGATGCCACAATCAATCAATAGAATAAGGAAAGTGGATGGTTCACTGGACAGGTAGTGGGTAACAAAGCCTTTTATCTCTATTCAGTGGCCTCTATGAAATGAGTTTTGGTGGTCTCATTCCAGTTGCTAGTGGGCAGGTATCTACATCACAAAACCACCAACACAAATGACACTAATTGGCCCGTTGTTCGCAGTCTCACATGAGAGGCCAAGGTTTGAATGGGCATGGGGCCTGAACTAACCTCTCACCTTTGTGGTGGTCCCTCTAAGGCAGGGTCAAGGCACATTGGTGAGCAGTGTGGGGAGGCTTGCACTGTGATTGCCCACGCTGTATTTGTCATGTGGATAAACAGAGGATTTCAGGTTCCAGTGCTGTCAATCTAGCACCTTTCATGAGCACTAAATTCTCAGACAGAAAAGGAAAAAAATCAACAGAACAAAAGGAAAATAAGTTCCTTTTGGTCTGTTACTGTGCTGCAGGATTTTCTTGAAATGCCAGATTCCAGCATGTGGCAGATCCAACATGCTGCTGGCCTTATCTGTATGAAAAGGGGAAGTGTAACCCCTCCATAGGTTACTGTGTCTTTAAGGCTCCCTTGCAGCTGGTACAACAGAGGTGCTTGCCACTGCTGATGGGTCGACACTGGTGTGTCAGTAACTAGACCAGGAATCACCTGATCTGTTTATCAACCAAACTGGCATGAATTTGCACAAAAAAGGGATTGGTTTAGGGTGTGGATATATGTTTGGACTTTGTGCTTTGTGTGAATCAGGACTTTTGTGGAGACTGCCATTTCGACTGCAAATCGTCAGCCATGTTGTCACCATTTGACCTACCTTTCTTGGTAATGGGGCCAGAGGGTGATGTGCCAACCATTTAGGAACATTTGTCAACTTAGGGAGCCATAGAGGCAAGTCTGGTGCCTTTCTAGCTGCCAATCTTCTGTTGTGATACAGACATCCAGGACTGCCTGTCCTGATCGACAGTCTGATGGATCAATCAGCTTTGCTTTTTTCCCTGTAAATAGCTGAGGATGTCTCAAACTCCAGTGAGATCTGTTGGAGCTCCTGAGGAACGCAAACCTGTCAACTGCTGTGGAGAGCAGTGTTGTGGCAGTTTGTGCATCTGCTGCAGATGAACTGTGTGAGTGCAAGCAAATTTCCTGTTTGCATAAAAAAAGAGGCATTCTAGTACTAGCCAAGCATGGCTAGGATGCTAAATATTGCTGCTGCAGAGAGGCATAGAGGGATCTGAACTGCCACCAGAGATACAACATGATCTGTTCAGCAATTCAGACACCCTTCCAGCTGCCAGTCATCTGTCATGGGACAGACGTCCAGGACTGTTGGTCCTGATACTACCTGGTGGATCAATCAGCTTTGCTGTTTTCCCTTGAACAGCCGAGGATAGCTCCAATCCCTGTCAATTCTCTTCAAGCTTCTGAGAAATGCAGACCTACTAACAGCTGCTGAAAGTTGTGTTGTGACAAAATGCACATCTGCCATTAACAAACTGTATAAATGGTCTGTTTACATTAAAAGGAGGCATTTATGTGCTAGCCAAGCATGCCTGTAATGCTGAACATCACCCCTACAGAGAGATAGAGAGAGACCTGAACAACCAAATAATATTCTGTAAGTTCACTCAGTGAGTACCATAGCCTGGAGCCAGGCTATTTCCATCCCTCAGGACTGGATGCTTCGACATGGACGGTGGCGTGGATCCTACTGGTCTAATCGATGCAGGACAGCCAAAACTCTTAGCTGCATCACAAGTTCAGATGTATGGTAGGAGAGAGAGAAAGCGAGAGAGAGAGAAAGCGAGAGAGACTGAGGAGACTGATCCATTACCTGAAAGGGATTGTCATAATCTTCACAGTGGAGTCCTGCCTAGCAAGAGAGATTTCATAGTATCAGATTGGTGAGTGAATAAAGACTGCCACTGAAACTGGGACACAGTAAAAATAGTTAAGGAAAGGAATTACTTGATTTGGTCTCTCATTCAGGAGCTTACCAACACCAAAGAATGAGTTTTGTTTCCCTTTAAAATTGCATGGCCTCTAGGTTTAGTGTTTCTGCTTTACAAAGCAGTTGCTAACCATTTATTTGAATGTGCAATGCCGCACAGCCAACCATGTGCAATGATGATGAGAATACAATGGTTCCAAGGCTGGGTACCCAGTACTAATCAGGGAGCTGCCTTTGCAGACAAATATTGTTCTTTTGTTTAATTTGTTGTCTGCTGCTACCTTATTTAGAGCTTATAAATGCATGCTTAGTGGGGACATTCCAGCCATTGGGTAGATAGACATGCAAGCTGACAGTGCTGAACTTGAAGTGTCTAGATGACTCACTATATGATGTACTACATGCTGGCTACAGACCCACAGCATGTTATTCCTTGAGGCATACGTGATGTTTCATCTGATGAGGGCACAAGATTGGTGCTCTTCTATCATGTTGTAACCATTCCAACTCCGTCATCAAATGCTTTCCCTGAGAAGGAAATTGATCAGCGTGGAGAACCTTTGGATCTAATGCAAATGTGCAGGCATTAGCAGAAGACAAGAACATCAAGGGAGAAAAAGAGTCTCACTCAGACACAGGATGATGTGTAGTCACCTTCAACTAAAGATGCTTCTGTGCTAGCCAAGGTGATGAAAGTCATGAACCTGAATTCTGAGGAAGAAGTTGCTCTGAAAGACATATAAAACCTGTACTTAGGTACATATATGATACTTCTGGTGCCTCCACCATCCTACCTATGAATGTTGTACACACGGGGATGTATGTTACACCCTGATCACTGCCCCCACATAGCTTTTAGAGGTGCCACAGGATAAAATGATGAAATGGTGAAATAATGGGGATCTAAAATCATGCATTGTGGGAACTGATAAAACTTTTGGTTGAAATGCTATTAGATAGGGAATCATTGTCTAGACAGGATTGCAGAATATATAGCACTTATGAAACCTAGCCAGGAACCGTGTTTATAGATGTAATCACCTTGTTACCTGGGGTTACTAGAATCCCAGTAAGACCTAGTGGTAGGCAGGGAAGGCAGCTTGTGAAATGCCAGTTAAATGGATTTCACACTGTCTCACTTTGTTCTCAGTCTCAGCTGAGACTGAGGGATGACATCACCATAGAACTGTTGCAGCTGCATGAGCCACAATGGAATCTGCAGCAGGGAGTTGGAATGGAATGTTGGGAGGTCTGAACAGTAGTCTGTAGGTCAGTTGGAGTTTGGAGCTTCCTGATAGAGCAGCGCAGCAGCTCTGGTTAGGCTCTTGGAGCCTCAGCCCTGACATAGGGCTACATTCAGGGAAAAGGTGTGTGTTTCCACCTTAAGAGAGACCCAGAAGATAGTTTTAAAGTGGTGGAGACTGCTGAATTCGGGTCTCAGTGCCCCATCCCTCAGGGGATGGGGCAGGAAAGGTTGTCCTGCATATTCCAGGGGCAACCCCCTGGTTTTCTGCTAGTGGAAAAGCTGCCTTATTTGGTCCAAGAGTTTTGGGAGACAAGAAGATTTCGTGAATCGCCTGTGGGGCACTTGCAACCGGAGGGTGAGTTTCTGCTCTTTCTAGAGGGCCCATGTTTTCACCCTGGAACTTGTGTGACAGTGGGGATTGGACTACTGAAGTAGTGGGAGGCCTAGAGTAATAGGCTTTGCCAAAAGTAAAAGTATGTTCAAGTCCAGCACATAGGGGAAGTCAAGACATGTAGAGGAGATGTGACATACATCTACCCAGTAATCTACATCGCCAAGCTTTCAGAAAAGAGTTGTTTAGTTTCCTGAGAAATGGCCGGGTATGGATTGTGGAAGCTGGAGGTGGGAGACCCCCCATCTTTAGTGACCAGGTCCGCCTCTACAGATTTGCTCTGTGGATTTCTACTTTGCCTCATGCACTTGGCCAGCGATGAGGGAAGTACCCAGACGTGGGATTGGAAGGAAAATTCCCTCTAGGAGTCGAAGGCTCTAAGGTGGTTTGGGGAGCCACAACAGGAAAACTGGTTCATTTCCCAAAATGGACCATGGATCAAGTGGCCGGCGGGGGAGCCAGGCCAGTAGGGAAAACCCAAGTAGTGTACAAATTGGGCTGTGTACCCAAAGCTGCGTGCAAGTCCGGGCTCTGTGCCTGGTGGGTTTAGAGCCTGAGGGCTGGAAAGTGAAGAAGTGTTCTGTTGTCTCTAATCTGCATTACCAGGAATGTAGCCCCGTGGGGGTCTGTCTATGCTTTGTTTGTTCAGCTTGGATGTGAATAAAAGCCACACTGTAGAATCCCATTCCTGGTTCTGGACATTACGGTTATTGCTTCCTGTGTTTGGATTTACTTGGGTGCCCCTGTGCAGAGTAGCCAAACCTAGGCCCCCTGTGCCGAATAACCTCATCCTCCCCGAACCCAGTCCCCACCAGGTACTGCTGTCAGCTTCAACAGCATGCCGCCTGTTGTTTTGCAAAAAGGCAGGGGTGAGGGGTTACATAGACATCAACTGTTATAAACAATAAATGTATAGATATGTAAATTTAATTATTAATTTATTTACTTTTTATTAACCAGGTAAACACACTGCACAAGTAAATGCCTATCTTCATATGTGAATATGTTGAACATTGGGCACCATGTTTATACACTGGACCCTGAATCATGGGCTTTTGAAATCCTGCATTTAATTGCTGAGGACAGCAATTACTTAGCAGGTGGAGAATGTAGTCCCCTGGATTACTGTGCCTTTAAGACTCTTGCTGTTGATCCATCAAAGGTGTACACCTCCACCAATGGGCCAGCACTACTGTGTCATAGGCTGTAGCAGGAATTGCCTGGTCTGTATGCTGACCTCACTAGAACTGAGTTAATGCTCATAAAGGACTGGTTCAAACAACATGAAGTCTTGCTGTATTCTGACTATTGCAGTTAGCCCCAGCACTCAAACTGCCCCGGAGAGTAGAGGATTACATTTCTATGCAGAGCATAGAAAGTTGAGCTTGAGCTCGGTTCAAACCTCTGTCCGCTGCACTTTGAAGCGCAACTGTCAGATTCTTTACTCTGCCTAACTGAACGGCCGCTCTGGAGATTTCTCCTTTGCTCACGGTTCGTAAGTCGGTTAAAGTCCTCGATTTTACGGATTATTTTTCACAAGTTTCGGTTCAGATCTCTGTCTGTGGTACAATAAGTACTAGGTAGTGAACTAGATATAGCAAACTTGTGGAAATTGTAAAAATTGATTTTTCGACCGGTTCAGCTGAACCAGCCATTTAGTGATTTATATATTCTGGCTTTGTTTTTAAACTTAGAGTGTGGTTACTGGTCCTTATCGTTTTAAAAAAAAACAGCATTTTCTTGTGTTTTTTTCCAATACCCGTGACACAGTTAGAAACCGATAAGGGTGTCTTGCCTGGTTGTTTGCCATAAAAAGGGTAAGTTTGTGGTTAGGATGGCTATATCTGAGAAACCCAAAAGAAAAACTGGGCCCACTGGGTTTCTACACCGCAGTGCGTGTGTGGGGAGGTCTTTGCTAAGGCTGATCCCCACACCACCTGTGTTTATTGTCTGGGGTTTGACCACCTCAAGTCAAACTACCAAATCTGTAAAAATTTCCCTTAGTCTACCCTGGAAAAAAGATTAGGTAGGCTCAGGGATAAGGAGGCTGTGAAGTCCGCTGACTCAGATGGCCAGCCTGGTTCGGTTCCGAGCGAACCTGAGGGAGTGCCCTCTGACCAGGGCGATACTTTTTCAGGCAAGAGGAGAGCCGATCCTGAGGGATCGGTTCCTTCAAAAAGAAAAAGAAAAGAAAAATCAGTGGTTCGGATCCAGAGACCCACTTTCCAACCACTGAAGAGATTGCCAATGCGATAAGGATTGTAGAATTGCTTCATCCAGTTCTGTCTGATCCGGTGCCTTCTGGCAGGTGCTCGGTTCGGTCGGTTCCTCTGGTTCAAAATTATGCCCCTGAAGATTTCTATGATCTGAATTTGGAGGGGATGAAGACTGTGATGATGACGATGACGATGGTGTGGGAGGTCTGATTGAGCCCCTTGAACTGGACATCTCCCCAGACAGGCCTTCTGGTGTTTCCCCTCCTAGGTTTTTCTGAGTCCCCTTCCCACTACATGTTTTACAGGAAAGTGGCAGAAACCCTCCAGCTCCCTGTGGAAGAAGCTGTAGAGGAACAAGAGGAATCTGATTATGTGGAGATGATGGACATCCCAGAGTCCACGAGACTGTCTAGTCCCCTTCATAAGTCTTTTGGGGAAACAGACACAAAAGATTTTAAAAACTCCAAATTCTGTACCTCCTGTCAACAAAAGGTACACCTTATCATGTTCTGGTACAGAGTATTTGTATCAACAATGCAGCCATGTTGGGGTTGTGCAGGCTGCAGCCTGTGATAAGGCTAATATACCCTTGGCTTCACACACCCCCAGATTAAGATTCTAGGAAGCTGGATGCCATGGCAAAGAAACAGTACATGGCATCTGACTTAGGACTCAGGCAGGCTAATTATATGGCCTATGCAGCCAGGTACCAGAAGTCCAGGTGGGACACTGTACTGGTACTGGCTAAGCAGACCTCCCCCCAGCTAGCCTCGGAGCTGGAGGGGGTGGCTGCTGATGGGATTGAGGCATCTAAGGCACAGTTCCATGCTGCTGTGGACTCCAATAATGTGTTCTCTAGAGTCATGGCTACATCTGTGGCTCTTCGGAGAATGGATTGGCTTAGATGTACTAGTCTCTCACAGAACACCCAGGCTAAGGCCATGGATTTTCCTGTGGTGGGTAATTCTCTGTTTGGGGAGCAGACAGAGAATTACATGAAAAAGATGGATGAGTATAGGACCACCTATAGGAGTGCACAGGCCAAGGAAAGGCAGGCAACTCCTCAAAGGCAGCAGGCTAGGGGCAGGGGCAGGCCTTTTCATAGGCCTTTCTACCAAGCACAGGCCTCTTCTCCCTTTCCTCAGAGGGGGTTCTTCAGAGAGAGAGGCAGAAGGGGGATGAGCAGGGCTGCATCCATCCCTCAACCTAAGGATCCTGCCAAGCAGACACCCTGATGTGTCAGCCTGGGTCGACTCCCCCATTCCTGTAGGAGGCAGGCTGGCTTACTTCATCTTGGACTGGATGTTTGTTACCTCAGACAAGTGGGTCCTGGAGGTGGTAAGCCAGGGGCTGGTTCTCAGCTTCAAGAATTTTCCAAAGCTGAGGGCCAGATCTTTTCCACCTGCAAGCATCTCCGAAACCATTGCCCTAGAGGCAGAGGTTTCATCTCTACTGGCTCAAAAGGCTGTAGAGAGAGTTCCTACATTGCACAGGGGCAAATGTCTGTACTCCAGGTACTTCCTTACCCCAAAAAAGACAGGGGAGTGGCGACCCATCCTAGACTTAAGATACCTGAACAAACATCTTTTAAAACCAAAATTCAAAATGGTGACTCTGGGAATAATCCTTCCCTCTCTAAGGCCAGGGGACTGGCTAGCCTCCCTGGACTTAAAAGATGCCTACTTTCACATTCCCATCAGGTGCTCCCACAGAAAGTACCTCAGGTTGAAATGCCTTCAGGCCATTATCAGTTCAAAGCTATGCCCTTCGGCCTGACATCAGCTCCAAGGGTATTCACAAAATGCCTAGCAGTAGTAGTGGCCTTTTTAAGAAGGAAAAATATTTCCATATTTCCATACCTGGACGACTAGCTCATTGTGTGTCAGTCCCCAGACCAAGTCAAGTCAGACCTTCAAGTGACTCAGCAAGTGCTCACTTCCCTAGGATTCCTTCTCAATCTTCCCAAGTCAGTTGTCGAGCCTGTACAGCTCCTCACCTTCATAGGGGCAGAGTTAGATACAGTCAAAGCAAGAGCTTTTCTTCCCCTGGAAAGGGCAAGGGCTATTGTACAGCTGGCTTCTTCATTCCACCTTCTGGTCTCTCGGCCAGCAAGGCACTTCCTTCAACTTCTGGGCCACATGGCAGCTTCTACAGCAGTGGTCCAATAGGTCAGATTTCAGATGAGGGACATTCATTTTCACCTGTGGGCCTTTTGGTCTCAGAAGAAAGATTCTCTAACCAAACTAGTTCCAGTGACACAGACTCAGATCCAGGCTCTCCAATGGTGGCAGGATCAGGGCAACCTCAGGCAAGGAGTCCCATTCATCACTCAGTCTCACTCTGTGGTCCTAACCACGGATTCTTCTCTATTGGGGTGGGGAGCCCATCTGGGGGCTCTCACAGCCCAGAGGCTGTGGTCCCCTCAGGAATCCCTTCTTCATATCAATCTCTTGGAACTCAGGGTAGTCTTTCTGGCCCTGCAAGCTTTCTCTCAGTCAGTGCAGAACAAGGTGGTTCAGGTCAGGACAGACAACACCACCACCATGTGGTACATCAACAAGCAGGGAGACACTCGGTCCACGGCCTTGTGCATGGAAGCCATGAAATTGTGGTTCCTAGCTTATTCTCTACAGACCTCTCTGATAGCAGTCCACCTTCCAGGGAAGGACAATGTGCTAGCAGATGCATTGAGCGGGATCTCCCAGGGCCATCACAAATGGTCCCTGGACCCTCTGGTGTTGAAAGTGATTTTTTCAAGGTGAGGCACTCCACAGATAGATCTCTTTGCAGCCCCAGGCAATCACCAACTTCCTCTGTTTTGTTGCAGACCCCCAGTATGGGCTCAGTCCCTCTGGATGCTCTGATTTTACACTGGGAAGGAAATTTCTATATGCCTTCCCTCCCTTTCCTCTACTGTTCAAGGTTCTGGTCAAGGTAAGGTCACAACTTTGCAAAGTGATTCTGATTGCTCCAGACTGGGCCAGGCAGTCTTGGTACCTCCTGTTGCTGTCCCTAGCAGTCCATCTTCCCCTGTCTTATCCCAGGAATTACAACCTGTTAACCTCCTCTCAAGGGAGGATTTGGTACCCCAATCTTCAGTCTCTCAATCTCAAGGCATGGCTCTTGAAGAGTTAGAGTATGCAGATTTTGCATCTGTCCCAAGGGGTTCTGGAAAGCCTGCCACCAGAAAAACTTACAACTCCAAATGGAAAAGATTCAGCATTTGTTGTTCCAAGAAGCATATATCCCCAGACACTGCTGAATTGTCTACAGTTCTGAATTATATGGTTCATCATAATGGTCTAGGCCTCAGACCAGCTACTCTCAAAGTACATTTGGCAGCTGTTTCTGCTTTTCTGCCAGCAGGAAAGCCTTCCTCACTGTCATCTCACCCTGTATTCTGTAAATTTTTCAATGGATTGCTTCATACCAATCCCCCCTTTAGGGATCCTACCCCTGCTTGGGATCTTAATGTTTGCATTGCTCCACTTATGCAACCTCCTTTTGAGTCTTTGTCTTCAGCAGAACTTAAGTACTTGACTTGGAAAACTGTGTTCCTGGTAGCTATTACCTCTGCCAGACGTATCAGTGAATTGCAAGCTCTGTCAGTGGAGCCTGATTTTATCTCATTCCATAGAGATAAGGTGGTCCTTAGAACTAATAGGAGGTTTTTGCCTAAAGTGGTTTCAGATTTTCATCTGAACCAATCTATGTCTCTCCCTGTGTTCTTCACTGATTATTCTTCTTCAGGAGAAAGAAGTTTACACAGTTTGGATGTTAAAAGAGCCTTTAGCTACTACATTGAGCATACTAAGGCTCACAGGTTTGACTCCCTTTGGTTGTTTCTCACTTATGGGGAAGTGGGTAAGGGCAAACCTGCCACAAAGAGAACTATTGCCAGATGGATTGTCTCTTATATTCAATTCTGCTATGAGAAGCTAGGCAAAATGCCTCCCTCAGGCCTGAGGGCTCATTCGACTAGAGGTACAGCTACTTCCCTGGCTGTGGCCAGGAATATTCCTTTGCTAGAGATATGTAAAGCAGCCACCTGGAAAACAGTCCATACATTTACCAAGCATTACTCCCTGGACATCCAGGCTAGGAGTGATGCTTGGTTTGGTACAGCAGTACTGCAGAACCTATTCCCAAGGTAGGTTCAATTCCCTCCTCCATGAAGGTACTGCTTGGTAGTCTGCAATAGTCAGAATACAGCAAGACTTCATGCTGTTTGAAGACAAAATTACTCACCTTAGTAATTATGTTTCTTCTAATGGAGTCTTGCTGTATTCTGACCTCCCTCCCTACCTCCCCTCTCAGAACCTATTTTTGGGAAGTGTGCTGGCAGGTGCAGTGTTGTACCCCAGAGGTGCATTTGGGTACTCCCTCCTTTTAGGGAGGGGGAGTGAGTTATGTTATTAATTTAACAGTCTTTAGTTGTTCACTACTTGTTTTTTGATTTTGGATTTCTTGACCTGAGTCTTTTCGGGATCCAAAATATTTGGTTGTCATTTGCCTAGTAAAAATTTTACAATTTCCACATAGTAGTTAGTTAGTATTAGCTCGTAAGAATCTGACAGTTGCGCTACAAAGTGCAGCAGACTTAACCCTCTACTCTCCGGGGCAGTTTGAGTGCTGGGGCTAACTGCAATTGTCAGAATACAGCAAGACTCCATTAGATGAAACATAATTACTAAGGTGAGTAATTTTTTCTTCTGGGTGTGGATATATGTTTCAACATAGTCTTTTGTGTAAATCAGAACTTTTGTGGAGACTACCATTTGAACTACAAATCAGCAGCCATGTTGTCACCCTTTGACCTGCTTTTCCTGGTGATGGAGTCAGTAGGTGATGTGCCAACCAGTCAAGAACATATGCCAACTCTGAGAGACACAGGGGCTCATGGACTACAGAAGGACTTAATGCAGGTGCCTTTCCTGCTATCAATCACCTGTTGTGGGACAAAGTTCCAGGTCTGACTGTCCTGATTGATAGCCCAATAAAAAGGTCAGCTTTGCTGTTTTACCCAGCCAGTTTTGTTCAGGTTCACGAGGAATGCAGACTTATTGACTTCTACTGTGAGCTGTTCTGGGACAGACTGCACATCTGCCATTGTTGAACTTGGTTTAAGGCTCTGAGTTGCAAATCTAGAGACCTGGGTTTGAATCCCACAGCCCCCACTTGCATATACTGTGTGACCCTGAGCAAGTCACTTAACTTCCCTGTGCTCCCAGGTTGCACCTGTAAACAAGCTTTCAGCTTAGTGTGTTTCACCTGGTTAAACAATTGGAAAAAAAAACTGTGTGAGAGCAAGCATATTTCCTGTTTGCATAAATATGAAGTACTCCCATGCTAGCCAAGCACACCGGCAGCCCTGAATATCACTGTTACAGAGACAGAGATGAATCTTTATTGCCACCTGAGGTGCTGCAGAATCCACTCAGCAGATACCATAGCCCATAGGCTATTTCTCAATCAATCAATCAATCAATCAGTCAATCTTTATTTGTAAAGGCAATTCCATAGATCAAAGCATTGTACAATCTTAAAAATAATTAAAACAACAATAATACCAATCTAAAACATAAAACACAATCAAAAGACTAGCCGATAGCAATACATTAAATATCAGATAAGCCTAGAAATGCAAGATGAAATTATATGTTTTTAAGGCAATTTTAAAGCTCTCGACGGTCAGGCGCTCTCTAATCCAGTGAGGTGGAGAGTTCCACAGGGTAGGGGCCATATAAACAAACAAACGGGCCCCACAAGTCTTAAGTCGAACTCTGGGAACCTATAGCAATCCCATGTTGGAGGAATGGAGTGAGCGGAGGGGGAGGTAAGGACAGAGAAGATACTGCAGGTAGCATGGCCCATATTCGTGCAGGGCTTTATAGGTCAGTAACCCAACCTTGAAGGTGATCCACCAATGTACAGGCAGCCAGTGCAGACCATGGAGCACAGTAGTGACATGGCTGAATCTCAAAAAGCCAGTCAGTAACCTGGCCACTGCATTCTGCACTAGTTACAATTGGTGGATATCAATCCCCGGTAGCCCTAGGTAAAGGGCATAGCAGTAATCAAGGTGAGAGGTTACAAAGGCGTGGACTAACTTTGAAAGGCCGCCAGGCGGGACCAGATGCTTAATCCGGGTGATGTTCATCAGATGGTAAAGAGAGGTGTTGACAACAACCGACACCTGAGATTTTAATGTCAGGCCACTGTCGAGCACAACGCCGAGATTTTGCACCTGGTCAGAGGTCAGCAGCTGCCCCCCCGAGCCAAAGCCCAGATGGTTGACCTACAGACAGCCCCATGCCTTGGTGACCTGGCTCCACCACCAACACATTGGTTTTGCCAGAGTTTAACTTTGGCCAGTTGGCACTTATCCGACTCTCAATCTCAGAAAGGCAGCTGTTAAAGAAGTAGACCGCATCACTCTGCTTGGGCTCAAGGGACATGTAGAGCTGAGTGTCATCTGCATGTCAGTGAAAACTCAGCCTATACCACCTTATAATGTCTTCCAATGGCAGAATGTACACTGCAAACAACATAGGGGACAGCACAGAGCCCTGCGGAACCCCACATAACAGAGGGAGAAGGAGAGAGAGAGAGGGAGAGGGGCCGATGAATAAATCCCAGACACCACTGTCTGAGTCCTGCCAGTGAGGAATCATTGAAACCACCTGAGGACTGTACCAGACAGTCCACTGAGAATCTGCAGGCGCTCCAACAACACCCCATGGTCTACAGTGTCAAATGCTGCAGAGAGATCGAGGAGAACCAAGATGGAATGGCTCCTCCAATCCCTCGCTATCAGGAGATCATTACGTACCTGAACGAGAGGAGTTTCAGTGCTATGATGTTCCTGAATCTGGACTGGAGAAGATCATAGACATTGTGAGATGTTAAATGGTCATCCAACTGCACCGCAACCACCTTCTCAATAACCTTGCCCACAAAGGGCAGGTTAGAACAGGTCTGTAGTTTGCTAAGCAGTCCAGGTCAAGGGAAGATTTCTTAATGAGTGGTACCACTACTGCCTACTTCAGGGGGTTCAGAAACACCTCTGTATCCAATAAGCACCAAACTATCTCAGCTAGGACCAGGCTGATGACTTCAACACACCCCACTAGGAGGCACATTGGGCCTGGGTCCAAACTACAGTAGGTTGGGCTCGTAGCCTGGATGACCCACACAATGTGTATAATCTCCATCTGGCCAAAGTCAGACCAGGAAAACTGGATGCCTGCAACCTCCTGCCAATCACCGCAACACCCAGTAGAGGGCATCGAATGGATCTCTGATCTGATGGTGTCAATATTATCAGTGAAGAACCGAGCAAACTCATCACTCTTATCTTGTGACAGTGCTCCCCGTGACTGAAGACAGTTTGGATTGCACAACCTATAGACAGTCTGGAAGAGCTGAGCAGGTCGATTCCTCACCACAGCAATCTCCTTGGACAGGAATTCTGTTTTCTTGCAGGAGATTGCTGATTGATAGTCTTTGTACTGAATTATCAATCTAAGTTTGTCAACCTCCAGGCTGGATTTCCACCAGCACCTCTCCAACCTCATTCAAAGTCCCATCAAACCAAGGGGACTTTAGGCAAAGAGTGAGGGGCTGAACATGGACAGGAGCTAGGGAATTGAGGGCCCCTGTCACTGCCTTGTTATAGGCTCACACAGGTTCCCCCAGTTCCATGCTTACACTTGACAGACCTGATAGGTTCGGCACCACCATAAGACCATCCGGAGTCAGATCCCTTAAAGGGCGGCACCAGATCATCTCCATAGGAGCAGGTCTATTGGGGGAGTGCCTCGAACCTGAACCATATAGTGTGATGGTGTGACCAACTGACTGACAATTTCTACCCCGTAAGACTGGATGTCTCAATGTAGATGGTAGCACAGATATTGACTGACAGACCACTTGAAAGTGATCACTGCAAGCTGTGACGGTGGAGTCTCTACATAGCAAGGGAGATTGCAGAGCACCAGAACCATGAGTAAATGCAGGATTGCTCTTGCAACTGAACTACTTTAAGAATAGTGTGGGAGCTCACTTACTGGATTTCAGTTTTAAAGTGCATCACCACCGGTCAGTCACATAAATGATGATGGTCCAACACAGATTCCATGGCTGGGTTCCCCACACTGCTCAGAGAAATCCCTACACATTTTAAATGGCTGAAGCACTGATACCAGTGGAGAGAGGGTAGTGCCTCCAGGACAGGAGAGTAAGATCACTGTACTGTATTGCCCACTGCATTGTGGGGGTGGGTTGTGTATGGGGGCAGTGTCTGGATGGACATTTTAAGAAACTTGATTTGGCTCTGCCTACATAAGGCATGTGAAGAGTGTCCAAAGTTATTGGGCTGGGCCTACATAGGGCACTGTAAGACCAGCTGGTTATGCTGCCTAGCTCAATTGCCATTGAACCCTTTTCTCCCTTAGGTTTCTTCTGCTCTAATAAAATATTGTTCTTCTGCATAAATCATTTGCCTGCTGCCATCTTGTTTACAGCATATAATTGCATTTTTAGTGGTGACTGTCCAGCTATTTGACAAGTCCATCGTAGGCATGACCGTAGTGGGGAACTGGCTAGGTAAAGCACTCCAGGGTTTGCAATGTATTTGCACCAGAACAACTACAGTCTTTCTCTGGGTGGAGGCACCATGATTTTCCTAACTGTAAATGAATACAAATCCCCTCAAATATCTATTGAGACACCACAAACCCAGGAACCGCCATGACATCTCCGGTGATCTAGTGGCATTGTAGGGTTGTAGTGCCCTGTACCTCTGTGGCATCTGGGAAGGCACTCACTCTGAAGAGATACCCACCTCCTCGGATACCTCCTACATCAGTATGGAATTATTATTTTTATGTATTTACATGTTTGTAATTTGTATTGTTGCTACATATTTCTGCTTTTAGCTCATTTGTTCTTGTTGTCAATGGCTTATCTGTTGTTTGCCAAATTGTAACCTCCCAGCCTGAAAATAGACACTTTTCTGTCTACTACATGGGTAACAATAAATAAATACATACATAAATACATTCATAAATAAAACTCCCATTTTCCTTTCCTTAATAAAACCATTTTGATCTGGATGGATTAGTGCCAGTATTATTTTTGCTAGCCTTGTAGCCAATATTTTTAAAAAATATATTCATGTCTGTATTTAATAAAGATATAGGGTGATTTATATGAGTTACAGTGTTTTGGCTCGTTGTCTTGTGTTTAGGAAAAGTAGTACATTCATGTAATAAAATGAATCTGGTAAACAGTTTGAGTTGGCTAAGTTATAAAGTTTCAAAAGTTTTGGGGTTAAGCAGTTTGAGTTGTTTGTAAAAGTCTATAAGTATGCCATCGGGATCTGGGGATTTTCCAGAACACAGAGGATTTATGGCAGTTGTGATTTCTTCTGGCATTATTACATTGCTGAGTTCTTTAAAATAATATCTGTCTCAACTGCTGGAATGAATATACTTTAAGAAGACTTGGGACAAGATGGGATGTTGAATTCTTTCTGAACTATAACATTTCTGATAGCAAAGTCTGAAAATTTGGTTGATCTGATTCGGATCATTAATTAATTTTCCTTGTTGATATTTAATATTAGTTAGGTCTGTTGCTTGCTGTTCAGGTTTACATTGCCAGGATATAACTTTGTCTGGTTTGTCCTTGAGAGCATAACATTGGATAAGTAGTAGTAGTAGTATTATAGCTTTTATTCACAAAATCATGAACGGGGATAGAAAACTCAGTTGAGCTTAGCTTATTCCCAGTGAGGTCCCTTTCCTTTCACACATTGGCTCAGATATTCAAAGCACTGTGCAGCATGCAAACTGTTAATGCAGGAATAGTGCCATGTTTGCAAGGGCCCAAAATATTCAAAGGAGTGGATAGCAGGCACAAATTGCATTAGCGCAGGGTAATCCCATAATGTATGCAAGGGGCAAAGTGAGGGGGTGGGAATGAACATACATGTGCAATGGGATATTCAGAGTGACAGAGCCACGCAAGGCTGCATTGCGTGACACATAGCACGGTGCTGGCTACAGCCTATAAAAGGCAGGTCTTATCTCAGGGCAAACCACAGAGGAGGAGGGACCAGACCAGGAGGTCAACATGGCACTAGGCCTGAATGCAGTGCTGCTGCTGCATCTAATGGCAGCAGTAGTGGAGAAGGAAGAAAGGGAGCAGGCCCAACAAGGCCTACAATGCAGGCCAAGGAGAAAATATGCTGCACACAGGTGGTACCGCCTAGAGTCTCCTTTGAAACCCTGCCAGATGAGCACATAGCTGGCCGGTACAGGATGAACAGGGGAATGTTGAGGCAGCTATGTGAACTCCTGCATGAGCAGCTGCAGCCCAACACCAGACGCAGCCATGCCATGACAGTTGAGGAGAAGGTGACAGCAGCGATGTGCTTCCTAGCCACAGGGACATTTCAATGACTAACGGGGGACAACATAGGTGTATCACAGTCTGCCACCTCATGTCTCTGATCCAGTTCCTAGGTGCTCTCCTGTCACCTGCTGGTGAATTCATTGTATTCTCCAGCACAGCAGCCAAGCACAAAGAAACCATGCAGCAATTCTACAGGGTTGTGCACCTACCAGCGGTACTTGGTGCCATTGACTGCACCCATGTCCCCATCTGTGCACCACCTGGTGGTGGCAGTGAAGTTTACCTGAACAGGAAGGGGTACCACTCCATCGATTGCGAAGTGGAGTGCGATGCGACAGGGTGCATCAGCAATGTCTTTGTGCAGTACCCCGGCAGTGCCCACGATGCCTTCAGCTGGCACCAGTCACAGCTGTGCCAGGCATTTGAGGATGGCAGGATATCCAGTGGGTGCCTTGTCTGTGAGTAACAGCAGGCAAGACACGCACACACCACAGTGGGGGTGGGAACAGGCAGGGGTATGCAAGGATGGGGGTTGGGGACAGCAACACAGGTGGCGCACTGCAGTAAGGGGAAGACAGCAGAACAGCAACACTAACAGGTGCACATTTCTCCACAGGGGACAGTGCCTATCCCCTGTGACCCTGGCTGCTGACATCTGTGCCCCGGCCGGCCACAGTGGCTGAAGAGAGGTACAATGAGGCACACGCCACTACTAGGAACATCATATAGAGGGTCTTTGGCATGCTAAAGATGTGCTTCTGCTGCTTAGACCAGTCAGGTTGTGCCCTATAGTACAGGCCTCAGAAGGTATGCCATATCATCCTAGCCTGTTGCATGCTACACAAAGTGACAATGAACTGTGGGATACAGACACCTGAACCTGAGGAACAGGCCAACAGTGACCCAGAGCCAGAGGTCAGGGGGATAGTACAGCAACTTGAGAAGAGAGATCCTCGAATGGAACTCAGGGCCCTGGAGCACAGGAGTAGCATCATCAGGACACTGGCCCAGACAGGACGGTGAGTAAACACAACACAGCAAACATACAGTACAAGGACAGGGACTTTAATATGTGCAGACAACCACAACAGTGATGACAATGAACAAAGCATGTGCAATACACAGTGGAAGTGCTAGTTTGTGACATGGATATGTGTGTTGTGTGCAGTGCAGGACACACATGTGACCAAGGTGGACAGTCATGTCATAGTTAAGTGGGGTGTGCCTGGAGGTGCCTGGGATGAGGTGACAGTATGGGAAGGGGACCATGGCTGTGCATGTGTGACTGTGTGTGAGTGAGTGTGTGTGTGTGTGTGTGTGTGTGTGTGCGTGCATGCACGTGGGTGTGGCATGAGTGTGGGTGTGAGTGTGCATGGCAGCTCTGCCTATCTGTGGTGACTACCACCATGCACATGATGCGCCCCATGTGTGCGGAACACAGAGCTAGGAGTGCTCTGTGTGGATGACATATTCGTGGAGGACTGAGGTGAAGTTGGGAGGGTGGAATGCCTGTGTCCCTGGTGACCTGCAGACGCAGCTAGGGTGGGTGGCCAGCCATGACACCGCATGGTGCCAGTTGAGGACTGTGATGCAGCTGTGCTGGAGCCCATGCCTGCCCTTTGACCACTAGAGGCCTGCCCGTGCACTCGTGTGCTGCAGCCACGCCGTCCTGCACGATCACCCCACTGACCACTGTGCACTTCCTGCAGCACAGTGGCAAGATCACCCACAGTGGCGGTGAGACCCACAAAGCCATGGTCAAGTGTGGCTAGGACACGCTCCATCCTGTCCTCGGCCTATTGCTCGGCAAGGGCAAGGCCCGTGCCCACAGTCTCCCTCAGCTGCGAGAGCTCATGCTGCACCTCCCACTGAAAGATATGCAAGTTCAGCTGAGCCTCCTGCTGGGACATCAGGGCAGCCTGGAGCAGAGGCCGGGACCCCTGACCATCCAGCCCCACAGGCACAGCAATGCCATGGTCTGCTGGAGGTGGTGCCTGATGTTGGGCAAGGTGGGGACGCTGTGCGGGTGGCAGCTGCTGTTGGGCCTGTGACTGCAAGGTCACTGCGGTGTGTTGTGGTTCTTGTGGGTCCAGAACAGCTGCATGTGGATGGCACCGCATATCCAGTGGCACACACACCTTGCCCACCTGGCCCACATCATATTGTGCCATTACGCCACTACCCCACCAGGCCCCACCCCAATGCCACCACACACAGTCCCCTCCACTGGCCGGTAGTACTCCTGCTCTGATCCCTCAGAGCCATGGTCACTTGTGACCGTTAGGATGACCACCTGGCCACCACTGAGACCCTCCACCTGCGCATCCTCAAGCATGACACCAGTCTCCAATTGTCCAGCATCCTGATCTAAGGAGTCATCTTCTCCCACAGGCACATTGAACCCACGTCCTGAGGCCTGCCACCTGTGCACTGTTGCTGTTGGGCCACACAGGGCACCCAGTCCTGACGTTGATAGCATATTGGCTGCATCCTCCTCCTCCTGCATCATGGCTTCTGTCTCGGCCACATGCTGGACCATTGCTTGTTGTGCACCCACCATGGTGAAACAATAAATGACAGTGTTAGTGACCAGTACGTGCATGTTAGGCTGGTACCACCACTGGTACATGCACATCCTAAAGTGTGTGACACACAGTACGGCCATGCAACCCACTACAGTGTAGTCCCTGATGATACAGATTATGTCCTCATGCACACACACCCTAACATGGTGCATATGCAGCAGGATCAATGCAGTGCTGCATGCCCTGCACAGGCAACACAAGTACACCACAGTGCGTCATGCGTACAGTGTGTACAATGTAACCCCACCATGGGTGTGTATTGCATGCCAAACAACAGTAATACGATGTGCCACTGGCACTGGGGCAGTCATGATTTTTCAGGCGGACACATGCTGCACTATACCTGTCCTAGGTGGTGTGAGGGGCATCTCACACCCACCGCTGATGACACCACCAACTGCCATGGGCCGCAGAGTTGAGGCAACCAGGGTCATGAGTGGGTTCCCCTCTCACTGTTGCATGGTCTGTGGCCCTCCACCGGTCCTCAAGCATTTGCATAGCTGTAGTGCCTCCTCCTCCTTTGCCCATCTCAGCATGCCATTCCATCGTTTCCTGATGGCATCCATGCTTTGTCCCCAGCCACCCACAGCATTCACTTCTGCTGTGACATCATCCCACATCTGCCTCACCACCACATCAGTGATTTGTGCCCATGAAGCACATGCTCCCGTTCCATGACCCCATGTACCAAGGCCTTGAGCTCGTCCTGCGAGAACTTGTAGGCATGGATCTGCTCCCATCTGGCTGTGGCACCTGTGAGAGACATGTAGAAAGGCACAGGTCACACACTGTGGTGTACATGCATTGCACAGCAGAAGCAATGCACATTATGCATGTCTCCCTACACATCTACTATGTATGTCCCATTGAAGCACTGCGCAGGCCCTGTGCATGCCACACACACACAACACATAATGATAGGGTACATCACATAATGCCACCATGCAACATGGCTACACCAGTGTGTACAGACCAGACAGTACCTGTGGTGCCGCACTGTGGCTGTGATCCCCCTGCACCATGGGCAAGTGCCACGATGGACACTGCAGCCATGTTGCATTCATGTCCTCTCACACAGCCACAGCACATGTAGTGCCACATATGGGAAGAGGCCTATGCAGGCCAATGTGTGTCCCCATGCCCCTCCCCTCCGGGGTACATTGCACCCACACTGTGTGGACCAGCCACTCACAGCACAGTGTGCTCAGGTCGACACCGGCATCACACATGGGTCATTCCGGCCAGCTAGCGGACATGCACATTGCCCATGTACACCACTGACAGATCACTATCATGCTGTCATGGGAGCATGCAGGCATGTGTACGGTCCCATGTGTGTTCTGTGGCAGTACACATGTGTGGACAGTGCAGAGCATGGCCTACACCTATCCCTGTACTGTACAGCTCCCTGCCCTAAGTGGTATACAGACCTGCTTGTTGCTGCTGTGTCTCCTGAGACATCTTCCTCTGTGTATTGTCGTTTCAGCTCTGACACCTGCTGAGTACTGCAGTCCCTATTGACAACACAGGTGTAGCACTGTTTGACTTTAAATAGCACTGCTGGGCAATCATGCCTGTTTGACATACAAATGAGCCTGTAATGATATGCTAATCACCCTGTTTGCCCCATACATGCTTAAGTAACCTCATTTACATAGGCTGTTTGAATATAGGCTGTGTTAGCGCTGAGAGATGCACATAATGCCGGACAAACTGGTAGGCCTGGGCTATGTGGGCATTGCCGTGTGTGGCACTGTCACATTAGTGCAGTGCTTCATGACACTGCACAACAGCAGTGCATGCGCGTGTGGTAAGTGGTCCGCAGAAGCACCCCACTGGGTGCCTGAGTGTGGCAAAGGTCCATTGCAGTATCATCATGCCTACATGCCCTGTGCAATCAGTGCACATGCGGTGGGCCATGGTGGCCTCACATGGCCAGGTTACGGCATGCCTGGGAGGGCCACTATGAGGCAGCATCTTGTGTTTGGACACTGTCCATGGGCTTTGCCATGTTTTGGGGGTGGGATTGCGGCTTGCTCTGGCTAACATGGTCACTGCTGTGTCATGTGCTAATGGTGCAGTTACCTCTTTCTACTGCAGAGTGAATCCTGTAGCACAGCCCAGGGGGAGAGGGCCAGGAGGGGTCCCAGACACCCACCCGGGGCAGCCCAAGGGTTCCAGCCATGCCACAGCAGGTGAAAGAAAGCAGCCCTGAGGCCAGGAAACTATTGCATGAGTACACTTTTGTTTTACTTAGCACTGTGCTTCTGGATTGTGTGGTCACTTCAATGGTCTGCCATTTCCCCTACTGCCGAGTGCATGGCCATGTGCATGGTACCATGGTGAGTGCACCATTGTACTGTGTTGCCCACCTGTGTGGCACAGTGCTGCCGGTGTCTGGGTGGGTGGTTGTTGTACTCTGTGGCTGGGGGGGATTTGCGGGTCCACTGTTCTCTACAGGCCCATGTTGGCATGCTAAGACAGTGTTGTCGTTCACATTCAGTGGCCGTTGTCCCTGTTCTGCCATTCACATTGCATGTGCATATTCTAGGTACAGGCCACTGTAGTGTGCACAGTACAGTACAAGGGCTGTGCATGGTGGCATCTGGTCAGCCTACCCCTGCTGGTGTTTGTGCCTTGTGGTATGGCTGCTGCTATGACATGGGGTGGCCTTGGCATGGACAGTCCAGTGGCCCGGACACCACACCTGCATTGTGCTAGTGTTGTGCCCCATTCTTGTCTCAGCTTGTGTTGCACTACCCGTCATGCCTGCCTCTTGCATAAGGCAATGGAGTGGTTTTGCTGTTTCCCACCCAGGTGCCACTCCACTGTCCCTGCTGTGTCTGGTGTAGGCACACCTGTCATGCTTCGGGGGTGCAAGGGATGGTGGACTGTGGTGGCATGGTGTGCATTGTTGCCACACCTGTGCCTGTTCCTGTGCTGGCTGGTGGGGTGTTTGGCACATGTGTGTGGCACATGCCATTCCATGTCCACTTGTGCAGTACTGTACTAGGCATGTCATTGGCCCACTGCTGTCCCACCAGTGGTATCCCATGGACTGTGATCATGTGTGCCATGGGTGGTTCCATGCATTCCTGCCTACCATCTGCATGCTGCTGCAGTGTGCAATGGCATCACCACATGCCTTGCTGTGGTTTCATACCGGCTGCATAGTGTCAGACCTTGTTGCTGCTGTGCCCATTTCGGTTGTTGTTGTGCTCTTCCTTGTGCTACATTGTTCTGTGCCTATGAGCAGCTTGTTCTGATGTGTGTCCTCCCATGTGCATGTTGTGGCATGGCCCACATTGGCCACCATCTCGGGGACTGCCTGTCTGGCGGCACTGTCTCACTGTGTGCAGTTCTGGGTTGGGTGGTGTCACCTATGCCATGGTGTTGTCAGGCCTTCCACACATCTCCATGTCCATTGGGTTGTTGTTTGTTGCCTGTGTCATCCAGGCCCACCCTGTGGGTGCCTGTTGGGCATGTTTTCCATTGTGTTCATCATCACCACATGGGCATGGCTGCCGGGACATGCTGTCCATCCCTGTGTTGCCACCTGTGGCTGCATTGTGCCTCCTTGCTGGTTTCCCATCCTCACATGCACCCTCTTACTCCTGTAGGACCACGGAGATCCTCCTTGTGGGTGACCAGGCCAGAGGGGGACTGATGACCTCCTGTGCAGGCTTGTCCGGCAACAAGGGACCAATATTGAGCAGCAGGTGGTGCTCATATCTGAGATGAGGAGGGTGGCTGCTGTGCTGGAGGCAAGACTGCCGGAACCATCAGGCATGCAGCAGTGACTCCATTCCCCTTCCCGTTCACTTCAAGCCCCCCTTAATGGACTGCTTGTTTTACTGACGCCTTCTGTTCCTATTTTTTTTCTGTGTCCCCTTCCCCTTTCCCTCCTTTTCATTTCAGTTATCCATACCTGCATTTAGGGTATATGTTTTCATTCTGGTTCTTTAGTTTTGTAGTACTGGTGGTGGTGGTGTCGGGTGTGTTAATAGTTGTATTGGTAGTAGGTGTAGTTGTAGCAGTAGTAGTTTTAATAGTTATAGCAGTAATAGTAGTAGTAGTATTAGTATTATTAATAGTAGTGTCAGTGGCTCAGTAGGTAGCACACTCGCCTCTGAGGCCAGGAGATCGGAGGGCTGTGGGTTCAGTTCCCACATCTGGCACTTGGGTTAATATCCCAGTACTGACACTGTAGTGCAGCATGAGAGGGGTGCTGCACTTCTGAGGTGCCGTCTTTTGGATGAGACATTAAACCGAGGTCCCATCTGCCTGGATTGGTGGTGGTTCAGGTGGATATTTAAGATCCCATGGCACTTATCGAAAAGAGGAGGGGAATTTTTATTCATATCCACAGAAAACATATCAAGTAATCAGTAATACAACATGAGTTCAAAAAAAAAATACGGAATAAACATCAATAGGCATAATACAATAAATCAAGGGAAAAATAATAAGCCAAGCAAAAATAAACATCTGAGAATATATAAAAGAATACTTACTCCTTCCAATACGTAACATTCAGTAAAGTCCTGCATCACAAATTTTATAGAGCAGAACTAAAAAATGGAGAAAAAAAAAAAACAACAGATACAACATTCTGATAGGCCAGACTAAGGTAGCCCATTAAATTTATATCCAACCTATAGATCCCCATCTAGATTGGCAAATGGATAGAGAAAGGTTGTCATAATCTTATATTTTCAATCTAGAAATAGAATTAGCAACCATACAAAACAGTTCATCCTGTGTAAAGTATTGCTGTTGAATGGTAAAACGACATCTCACATGCCATATATAAAACTTAAGACAGAGCATAATCAACCACAATGTCACTTTATCATATTTGACTGTGGTTACTGGCAAAATCCCTGTACACAAAATTTCTGAAGTTAAGGGATATAAAGGAAAGGTAGGCCATTTTCGTATAACAAGACTCCAAAAATCTATTATAAGGGGATATTCCAAAAATAAATGTTCCATGGTTTCAACTAACTCAAAACAAGTATCCCTAGGGCAATACCGATCAGTAATCTGCTTATGCTTTAAATTAGCATGAACATTTAATTTACCGTATAATGATAACCATAGCACATCCCGCATATGAGGTGGAATCCAAGGAGAGGTTAACATATTTGCCAATTGGAAGTTTTATTTGTGATGAGTGACAATCAAATGGAGCAGAATCTTGAAAATATTTTTGCAAAATATGGGCATACAGTTCCTTTCTACTAAAATGCAGAAAGGTATGCCTTGAGATACCCCATAATTTAATTTTCCCAAAACATAATTTAAGTGATTGTGGGAGATGATTTATGGACCGTTGTCTTGGAAATATCTCATATTCAGGCCAAACAAACATAAGTCACCCATAGTATCCAGAAGCCATGGTTTCCATTGTGTGTCTCTATCTGTAAATAATGGTTTCAAATTTGTGTAAAGAAACATAGTCAAAAAAAAAACTATAGGATGTAACATTTTTAAACCCAAATGTTTTTTTCCCGAAATAACAAACATCTCTTTATGGGGTTCAATCTACTGCCCCAGATACAAGAAAAAAAGCAGCCATAGTTTTTTATTTTAATGGGTTCACCACAACATAACCAAGACACACTGTCTTAGGGTAGCTGGTTCATTCCACTGGGGTATCAAATAGACGAGGCATACTGATGAGTCCTGGTAGGACGAAACACGTGTCTATGTCATCTGTTAGCACCCTTTGCAAACTGTGTGAGAGGCCTTTCGGCACCATGCAATTCTGCTTAAAGTTGAACCAGCATAACATTCTGTGGTGATTTGCATATGCAGCCCATGATGCTTTGCATTGTGTGATCATGTGTGATTTTGTATTTTCTTGAAACTTGGCTTCTCAGCCAAATGCCCTTGGGGTAACCTTGCCTCAGTGTTTGCACTAGAGGTTCTTTGTCTTTTAAATAGTTTTTTATTTTAATGGGTTCACCACAACATAACCAAGACACACTGTCTTAGGGTAGCTGGTTCATTCCACTGCGGTATCAAACAGACGAGGCATACTGATGAGTCCTGGTAGGACGAAACACGTGTCTATGTCATCTGTTAGCACCCTTTGCAAACTGTGTGAGAGGCCTTTCAGCACCATGCAATTCTGCTTAAAGTTGAGCCAGCATAACATTCCGTGGTGATTTGCATATGCAGCCCATGATGCTTTGCATTGTGTGGGCATGTGTGATTTTGCATTTTCTTGAAACTTGGCTTCCCAGCCAAATGCCCTTTGGGGTAACCCTTGCCTCAGTGTTTGTGCACAGAGGTTCTTTGTCATATAATTGTGTTTCCAAAGCTGAAGGAAGACTAAACACTGCACTTAAATATAAAAATATGGGCAATAAAAAGTTTTGACCATTTGAATCCATTTCAATTTAGATAGCCTCCATGTATTCCATAAATCTACTTTATTTTGTGCTTCTTGTAGTTTAAATGTCCAATTTAAGTATGCTAAATCTCTGACTCCAAATAAAAGGCCCAAGATTTTGCAAGTATCCTTAATCACTGGTATGCCAATAACATGCGTGAATTGAAAATGCTCTTCCCCCAGTGTTATACAGTTACATTTGTCATAGTTCATTTTTGCTCCAGTGTATAATAAAAACCCTGCAAAACTCTTTTTAAAAAAAGGGCAGAGGGCAGATCTCTGATCAAAAACACAAATCATCTGCATATGCAATACGTTTAACCTCAAGATCAGTACTTGAAAAGGAGAGTCCCCATATGCCAGTATGACCATATACTCACCTAATTAATGGATCAATAGTAAATAAATACAAAATTGCACTAAGGGGACATCCCTGTCACACACCCCATAACATGGGACATATGGTACCCAACCAACCATTACAATATGCTTGAGCAGTAGCTTTAGCATAACAGGTTTGAATCCATTCTATAAAGGTATGAGATATACCATACCCAGCCAAGCAGTCCCACAAATACCCATGTCTTACATTATCAAAAGCTTTTGCCTGGTCCAAACTTAAAATCAAGCCTGTAAGTTCCCCTGTAGATCCCTTGTGGAAAATTTCACGCAAAAGTATTAAACTATCTGTTATGTTCCTATTAGGAATAGAACAGGTCTGTGCAGGATATAAAAGGGAGTGCGCTTGACTTAATAGTCTATTATTTAATATTTTAGTAAACAACTTAAAATCCGTATTTGGTAGAGTTATAGTTCTCCAGTTTAACAAATCCCCTCTATCCCCTTTTTTTGTACATAAAAACTACTAGACCCTCATTCATACTTTCAGGCAATATTGCCATTTTAAGTATTTCATTCAAAACTCCAGTAAATTCTTCCAATAAATGTTGAAAAATTATTTTGTAAATTTCATAAGGGATGCCATCATTTCCTGGGGCCATGCCAGCTCTTGTTTGTGAAAGAGCAGCAGAGACCTCTAGTGGCGTAATATGTACTACTAATATGGATGTCCCAGAATCTGATAGTTGGGGCAAATTACACCATCCCAACCAAGTTTCATGTGTGTGACGTAAAGGTTCAGTAATACCAAAGAGATTCTGCACATGCGAATCAACAATATGCATAACATATCTGGGATCAGTGCACCAATTCCCTGCCTGGTCAGTAAGTCCCATCATGTGTTTCTGGTGTCTTTGAGCAGCACTAAATTGAAATGAATTCAAAAAGGCCTTTGTACCCTGGGTGCCAAACCGGCGTTCATTACCCAAAGCTTTGGAATGATCATATTGTAATTTATTCATTTGTTCCCTTATCTTGTATAACATGTGAAGAACTGAAACCTCGCCATTAGCCGCACGAAAATGCAAGTCCAAAAATTCCTTTCTATAATTTAAATATGTATCAGTTTTAAATTTACCATCTAGTCTCCCTATAGTTTGAAAACAACGCTTAATGTCAGTTTTTGTATCTATCCACCATTCCCGATAGGTATCATAGAGACACACACAGCAGATTTCCTGGTGTATAAAATAGCTAGAAAGCCTTCTTCTATTGTAGGAAGAAATAATAAAGCCAAAGTCATCCTGTAATATCCTGGACCTCGATGCATAGGCATATGGCTTGCAACCATAGCTTCTATGATTGCATGGTCAGATGAGGTAACAGGCAGAGTTTTAGTATCTATAACCTGCAAAGAGTCAGAAAGACACCAAGGGCCAGATATTCAAACTGCACCATTCTGTGGCGCAAGTCCTTGCGCTGCTCAAAAAGTTGTGCAGGGGTGTGGCCAGGGCGATATTCAATGGAGCTGCGCTATTGAGCAAGTTCTTTGAATATCGCTCACTACAGTTACATTGTGCATGGCGCAGTGGAACTTGCGCCACCGCAAGTGGTCAGAGTGGAGTATTCAGATGCGGTGGTGCAAGTTCCATTGCGCCATGCGCAAACCTGTGATATTCAAAAGGTGACATGCAAATGGAGCCATAATTTATGCAAGGTGCATGGGGGGGGCCATTTGCATCTAATTACAGCCCCATTTGCATGCCATTAGCATGCGGGTGCGCCAAACACCGACGACTTGCACCTGGCGCCCTGCCAGGCAGCAGCCATTGGAGAGCAACGCCCCCTGCAACCCGATCGCGGGCATAACCGAAACAGCTCGATAGCGAGCATAATAGTGTTCCACCCCCCATTAGCCCGATTGCGGGCAGAATGTTCCGTTCCCCCCCATTAGCCCGATCATGGGCATGATGTTATTTCCCCCCCCATTAGCCCAATCACAGGCAGAACGTTATGTCCCCACAGAGCAGCCCGATCACGGGCATCAGACGCCCTCCCCCAAAGTCCAATATCCCTGGTGGTCCAGTGGACCACGAAGCCCAATCGCTGGCATAACGTCAAACCCCCAAAGTTCAATATCCCTGGTGGTCCAGTGGACTGCGGCCTGATCACGGGCATAACATCAACCCCCCCCACAACGTTCAATATCCCTGGTGATCTAGTGGCCCCCTACCCCACTCACCCACGGAGCCTCACCACCCCGCTCCCTCCCCGTCAGCCAGCTGGCAGCAGCACCCCACCCGCCTGCCACCCCACTGCCCGCCGACTGACAGCTCGGTAGGGCTGCACGCCCATTGGTTCAGAGCAAAGAGCCAATGGGCGGCAGCCCATACCGCATAAGGCAGTCCAGATATGTGAATGAATTAATAACGCAGTGCCCGCAATCGGGCTAATGGGGGACACTTCAGCCCAATCAGGCATGGGGGGCACCGACGAGAGCAGTGGAGGGCCACCACAGGTGGCAGCTGCTGTGTTGCGCCATGCAATGCGGCAGCTCACCTGTGGGTGGCCTCAACTTGATCCTTTTTTGGCTTAAAGTTGTGCAGGAGCAGGAGGGTTGCATCTGCATAACTCTGCACGGCCTGGCTGAATATCGGGCTGTGCAGAGTTATGCATGGCTCCTCCCCCTTCGGTTGCGCATGCCTTCATTAGCATTGCGCTGTTGTTCAGCATGATTTGGGGGGCGCAACTGCCTCCTGCTGAATATCGCAGAATGGCACATTTCGGACTTGCACAGGTGCAACCCTATTGCGCATGGCTCAACTCTTTTGAATATCTGGCCCAAAAAATCTATACGTGTGGCTTTATTACCTTGAAAAAATGTTTTTGCAGGAGTTCGTTTAAGGGCCATAACATCACTAAGACCTGCTTGAACTAATAAATTATTAAGGCAAGTAGCATCACAATACATTTTAGTAGTTCAAATCCCCTATCCATCCTATATCTACTACAATTGAAATCGCCTCCCAAAAATACATACTTAGAGGTAAATAAACATGGTTGAAGTAAGCGAAATATCTCAATTCGTGCAAATTTAGTCTGAGGTGCATAAACATTTATAAAACAACGCTGTAGGCCACTATTCACTACATCCAACAGCAACACTCGACTAAGAAAAAGATCCACTAATTGTATTACCCGTGCAGTGGGATTATTAAGGGCAATACCTATACCACTACAGAGGTCTTCACCTACTGACCAGTGTGCAACCCCCCATCTCCAGCCAGTAGATGCTAATTCAATATCAAGTTTAGAATGTAGTCTAGTATCCTGCAAAAATACAACATCATAATCCATTTTTTCAAAAAGGGAAAGAATCAACACTCTTTTCCTATCAGATAGCATACTATTTACTTTCAAAGAGGCCACCAAAATTTTATAGACTACTAACATCAGAAATAAATAAAAAACAAGCCAAATCCTAAGACGCATTCTAAACAATCAACAAACCCATCATACTATTTTTTCCTAGTCCCTTTCCTCATTCCCAGTCTACTCTTTTTCTTTTTAACTCAATCAGCCTATGGCAAATTTTGACCCATATCAGATGTACCATCATGTTGTGAGGAATGTACAGAAGCTGAGTCAGACTCAGTATCTGCATCGTCCTGTAATACATGAAAGGGATTATGAGTAGATGTTGTAGGAGGGTCAGGAACCACCATTCTCATGGTTCCAGATCGAAGGCTACGTCTTCTGGAAGTTACCAGAGTAAAGGCCTCCTCAGGCGGAAGAGGTGGAGACATTGAAACCATAGCAGCACCAGAAACCACCACCTGGGAAACAAGGTTTACTGTCACTGGAAAAGGTGCAGGAACGTCAGAAACCATCTGGGTCAAAGGCTCCTTTTCAATCAGAGCAGATTCATGATCAACAAGAATGGGTATTTCAACCTGTCTAGGGGTGGGGGAGAGGTTCTTTGCCTCAATGCAGCTTTAACTGCTGTATTAATATAAAAATCTTGGATACTATAGTCTCAAGATTTATTTTGAGCAGCCCAAGGGCAATCAACAAAGGAATGTGCTTCTTCACAAAGAGAACACTTACTAGGGTGATGACAGTCAGACAGAACATGCCCCAATTCCCCACACTGAGCACATTTAACAACCTCACACATTTTACTCAGGTGTCTAGGAGACCCGCACTTATAACAATGCCTGGGTTGCCCCGGGTAAAAAATAAACCCCTTATCATGTCCCAAATAGAAGCAACTGGGTAAGTGTTGTAATCCTTCACCCGTTTATAGTAAGTTAACCTTATATCTCCACCCTCCATTCCAAAATCCTTCATCGTCCAATATAGGTTCAGGATTCCCCTGAATAGTACATTTCCTTTCCAACCAATACGTAACATCTTCTACGTTCATTCCCTCATTACGAAAAAGTACAGTTATTACTTTAAATGACTGTTTGGTGAGAGGGATAGCTTGAAAGTGTGACCAAGCTGGATTAGTTTTCAAGATTGCATATCTCATCCAAAATTTATTAAGCAGATCTGGAGTGCCAAAGCTAATGTCATAAGTATTATCCCTGGGGTATGTATGAGGACATACACCTCACTAGGAGAAAAACCCAGCAGTTGTTTAATTAAAACTTTCCCTATGTAAAAACGATCTGGCATAACATCCATAGTACCTAGAAACTGTAAACGTACTGCATTCCTGTGTTTTGCCAGAGTGGCCGTCTTTTTAAACAGGTTAGCAAATGTAGCAGGGGGTTCAGTAGGACAGGCTTGTCCTGTACTGTATTTAAATCTGAGCCCAAAATGCTCATATTACCCAGTACCTCAGTAACCTCTGACTGTAATATCATGTGCTCAGGGGACAAGGAAATATCAGCTTGTAAATTATGGGTACCAGGTTGAAGGGTCAAATCTAAAGGAGAATGTAAAGTCACCACAAGGGAAGTCTCAAAGCAATCAGGCCCATAACTTGATACAGCATCCACCAAAACAGTTTCAGGCTTACCCCCGCCTCCTTCACTTGTTCCAGGCAGAGGAATTACTGGGTCAGCTATCCAGTCTCCCTTTTCTGTTTGTATCCAGCCCGCCCCCCGAAGGGCTTGTTGTGTGGACCAGGACTCAATAACCGTAAGGTTAGAATCCTGGGGCGGGGTTCCATCATGCATTAAATCAGGGATAATTGGACCTTTTAAAACCTGAGGCACAGTACCTGGCAGGCCTGAAGGAGAATCCAAAGTGGGCCGTTTCCTTTTTCGGTCTTCCTCAGCCTGTTGTTGAAGATTTTTAAACTCTGCCATTGCTTCTTCCAAAATCTGCCATTTTTTCTCCAGTAGAGCTTGCACCACATCAGACCCCTGCGATGAGGCCTGGACTTCACATAGCTCTGCAGCATTTCCACACGCTATCTCTCCTGAGATTCCAGGCTCCACCGAAAGAGCTGGGTTTCTCTCCAATGCTACACTCCTGATGACTTCCGCAATGTGCACCATGATTACTGCCCGCGGGGATTCCGGTACGCTATGCTGGCCACCACATGGGTGCATCCCAGCTGTACCACTGTCCCCGCAGGGAAGATTGAGGTGTGGACAAGCAGCTATCAGACCTCCGCTGCTCTCTGCAGCCATCTGAATTTCCAAATGCGCTGACTTTCTAACAGCGCCCTCTCACAGATTAGGGGAATTTCCCCCGTGTCCTTGCCAAATTTCCCTCATTCACTAAAAATACCACCAACAGCTTAATCTGGTTCAAGGTCAGTTGGCATTCATCTGCATCCCCCTTCCCCGGGTCATGCCTGAAAATAGGCAGGATTTGGCTAGTGCACTTACGCAGTCAACAAAAACTAAAAAAAAAAAAAAAATAGTAGCAGTAGTACTGTTAGTAGCAGCAGCATTAGTAGCCGTAGTAGTATTAGTTGTAGTAGTGGCAGTGGTTTTCATAGTAGTAGATGTAGTAGTTGTAGCTGTATATGTAGTAGTTGTATTTGTCTTACTGTTGTTCCATCACTGTTTGTTGTATATATTGTTGTTCTTGTTGTTGCCATTCTGTTTTTTATGTTGGCTCGCGCTTGCACGCCAGCCAACATATTGCAATAGTAGCAGATTTGGAGGTGCGGTCACTGTGGGCCAATGCAGGGCACACATCAGTAGGTACATCCCTCATTCCCCAATAAGCCAGCATGCAGGCGCTGACACCAGCAATACATAAAGTGGCCACCAGATCTGAGAAAAGTGCCACTGCAATGAGAGCCAAGCTCATCACGCAGCGGCGCAATAACACACCTCCCAACGTGCCTTTCTTGGTGAAGCAGTTCAATAAACATGGTGGCACTGACTGCTGCCATGCAGAGTGCCAACTTCCGGGGTACCCAATACCCCTGTCGGCATGCCCGTCCCACTTCATTTGCCAACCGGAGAGTCCACTCCCCATCGGCATAATGCTGTCCTCCCATTCCAATTGTGTGCCGAGGGGGAGCCCAATCCCCCTCAGCATCATGCACCCCCCCAACAGTCTTTCTTTCTTTCCAACAGGGAGCCCAATCCCCATCAGCTTCAGTCACCCCTGCCCAGTTCAATTTGCCAACAGGGAGCCCACTGAACATCGGCATAATGTCCCCAACCCCCGATTTTGCTGTGTGCTGAGGGGGTGCCCAATCCCCCTCGGAATCATGCACGCCCCCCCACCCATTTCTGTGCCAACGGAGGGTCCAATCCCCATCGGCTGAGGTCCCCCTCCCCATAATGAAGGTGGTACACTGGGAGCCCACCCCAGTGTACCAAACAAACACCTGCAAAAAAGGAAACTGTCCCTCATCTTTTTTTTTGCCCTGTAAAAGAAGAAAATGGCCCCTTTGTGGTCTCTTCTGCACCCTCCACCACCCCGCACCCACTTTCTGCATACCCTGCCTCCCCATACCCCCCTCTCCCCGTACTTACCTTTGGAGCCCAGTGTGATGATCTTCAGTGGACCGGGAACACGTCTGCACTCTTCAACACCGACTGTGAACTGAAGAAATGCCAGTAAGCTGTATAATGGCATAAATAGGGTTTTTTCAACTTTGGTGCATATCTCAGTCATTTTTGGGAATTTTGGCACCAAATTTTTAACATGGGGTTATTGGGACCCCTCCTTATGAATTCAGTCACTGTCATGGCATTATGCAGTCCCAAAAGGTGATTTTGTGGTAACTGCACAGAATCACCTTTTGGGACCAATTAATGAAATGACAGTGCCACTGTTCGTGAGGTGGACTCTCAAAAAGCCTATGTTGCAAATTTGGTGGAAAAAAATCCAAAAAATGACTGTGTTATGAGCGTGCATTACTTAGTTTCCAAGCATGCTCTTAACTTCGTGAATTTTTAATATTTTCACTCCAGATTTCAACATTGGCAGTTTTCCACACCTCCTTATGAACAGTACAGCTGTCATTTTTCCCATCCTACCCAAAATGTCTTTTCGCACTTCCGGCGCAGAATAGCATGGTCACTGTGGGAGATCAGTTGTAGGGACAGATTAAGAAAATGACAGTGACACTGTTCATGAGCAGAGGTCCTAAAATGCCTATATTGAAAATTTGGTGACAAACGTCCATAAAATGACTGTGTTACAAGAATGCATTGTGCAGTTTCCACGCACACTTGTAACTTCGCAAATTTGCAATATTTTCATGCCAGATTTTTAACACTGGCATTTTTCCACACCTCCTTATGAACAGTACAGCTGTCATTTTTCACATCCTACCCAAAATGTCTTTTTTCGCACCTGTGGCGCACAATGGCATGGTCGCTGTGGGAAAACAACTTTTGGGACAGATTAATAAAATCACAGCACCACTGTTCATGAGGGGAAGTCCCAAACTGCCTATGTTGAAAATGTGGTTAAAAAAATCCCCAAAATAATTTGGTTACAGACGTGTGTTGCACAGTTTCTATGCATGCTCATGACTTCACCAATTTTTCATATTTTCACTCTAGATTTTCAGCGTTACCATTTTTTTAACACCTCCTCATGAACAATACAGTTGTCATTTTTCACATCCTACCCAAAATGTGTTTTTGTGCCTGTGTCGCCAAATGGCATAGTCGCTGTGCAAAACCACCTTTCCGCTAACAAACTGATAGTGCCGCTCTTCATGAGGTGGGGGTCACAAAAAGCCCATGTTGAAAATCTGAAGTGAAAATACCAACAAACGCCTACATCATTAGGGTTTCCAACTGTAACACCCCACCCTGTAGAGACTGACAGGCGTCAGGGGTGTGACTTGGGATCACTGGCTGTAATGCTCATGCCATTCCACCCCCACCCCAATCCTGCAGCCAGTGACAGGCATTGAGGTGTGCCTTGGAGTGTTCAGTCCTAAAGTTCACCCCACTCTCTTATACTGCACCCATCTCAACATATTTCTTAATGGAATGGGGTAAGTATAAGGCCCAAAGACCCCAAAGCACACCATGATACTTGTCAGTGTCTACAGGGTAGGGCGAGGTAAAATGGCATGAGCGTTATAGCTGACAACCCAAAGGTACACCCCAATGCCTGTCAGTCTCTGCAGAGTGGGGGTGGGGTTGGCATCAGTTCAGTACTTCACTGCCATTCCTATTATGCACCTCTAACTCATGCACTACCAATTCCAATGCCAGAGAGACAACATTTGGCATTGACAAATGTTTCTTTTATATTGCCTTTATTTTGTCATTATTCATTATTACATTCCACTTTCCTGACCTTACAGTGTCCAGTGTCATTTTTGGGTGCATGGAGTTTACACAGGTTTCTCCTGTGCTTTAGTTTCCATTCAAGGGTCCTGGGTGTTAATCGGCCTTGCCATGGCTGGGTCTGTGGCATACTCTGGGTTCTGCACTGCTGTCTGCTCTTGGGGTCACTTTCAGGGCTGTTCTTCCTTGCATGTGCTACAGAGCACAGCAGGCTCACCTCTGCACTGTGTATATAGTTTCCTCCAAGCTTCTTAACTTTTTTTCTTTTTTCTTTTTTTAGTGACACATATAAGATAGCAACACCTCCAAATATTGATTAAAAAGTGCCCCAAATTATCTCTGTCTCTATCTTATCAAGAATACCTTGGTCTTTTAATAAAACAGGACCCGTCTCCAGCTGGTACTTTTATATTTACTCAGCTTTAGAATTAATGTTGTAATGGAACATGACCTGACATTAAAATGTTATAATAAGATACCCATTATACCTGATAAAATTAGATTCTGAGATTAAAAATATTGTCTGTTCTGGAATATGTGTGGAGCTGAAAAAAAATACTGACCAGTTTGTGGATACCGTATATTTCTTACACCGCTGGACAAATAAATTAATATCTTAGATAACAGAGTAAATGGTTTTCCTAGCTGTATGGGTATCTTCCACAGTATGTGATGATTTATCCAGTATGTTGCATAAGGTCAGTTAAGCTCCCACTAGTCATATAGGGGGCGGAAAAGGTAGTTAGGTTCAGAAAAAAAGTCTCAGATGAATTTTGTACCATTTTCACTACATGCATATAAACTAGCTAACATCATTTTGAAACATGCTGTTTTGTTTTCCATAATGTCATATCATCCCTGTTTATCTGTAACAGTTTTCTTGTTTCAACATGTCTATTTTTTATTGTGTAACTACCCATGTGAATGTGGCTGATATTGTCATCCCCCAACGTGTCCCCATCTATTTTTAATGGAATGTATTTATTTTTGGGTGAACTGAGATTCAAGAAGCATGATACAACCAGCCTTTCTTTATCAATAAAATTCAGAAATCTCCTTAGTTTTATCAGATTAACCCCTTTAACATTCCAACTTAATGTCTCAACATTAGACATATAGAGCCTTGTTTTCACCAATTATTGCTGTATTGAAGGAACTAACCCTACTCAACAGTTCAATACTGTAGTCCAGTTGTATTCTTTTGTTGTTGTTTTTTTCTCATATGCTCTCCTTTTTGGAGTTTGGCTGTGTGCATCCTTTTGATTTATTATTTTATACCCCACCACCACTTCATTTTTATGCTGACCCTTCAAAATACCTGCAGTGATCCCCAACATCTTCACCCTATATTCATTCCCATCTCCTCTCCTCAATCTGCATCTGCCCTGCCTTTCCACACCTTCATCTCCCTTTTCCCATGCATCTACAACAATGGCCATAGAATAGTCTTACCTATGTTGTATGCACACTGGACCCTTCCTGCTTGGAATGTTGGAGTCTGAGATTTTTGGGATGATTAAAGTATATAAGTTTGGGAGCCTCATTGACTGAAAAAATACAGAGGAAAAGATAGAAATAAGATGGCTTATTATTTATTCTCTGAGTCAATCTTCCTACATTGTATTGTATGATCTGGCTTTCATTTTATTTATTTCTTTGTAGGACACAGTTTTCTTGTAAGCATAATGATTTCACTTTAAGGACCATCCATTTTTCATTAGTAGATTTATTTAAGCTGCTGCTATACCAATATCATTGTCTCAGCTCATTACACATTTTAATTGCAAAAATAAAACTGCAATATTGGACTAGTTAAGGTTCAACTTAATGCCACAAATATAAGAAAATGTTGGGTTAGGGTTTCCAACCCTAACTCCCCCAGCAACAAAAGGACAAGACCACACAAGCAACCACAGTCAGCCATAATCAAATAAGACAAAAAACATACAGCTGTTTACAGATGATACAAATGCAGTAGCACTGAAGTGTTACCTTCATGGATTTGTATCTGTGTCTGCATAAGTCTGTGATTCTGCAGTCATAAGTGTGCATAGACAGCATGTCTTACAATGTGCATGAGTACCTGTGGCTGCAGAAACACTGGCTCCACAGGGGTCTGCACTTCTGCAGATAGAATAATGTCTAAGTCCTTCTGGAGATGTGGTCTCCAGAATTGGATACAGGTCTTACCAGTGAGCTATATAGAGGGAACACCCTGTCTCTTTCTGCTGCTGATACCCCCCCATGCACCACAGCATCCCACTAACCCTCCCAACTGCCTTGTCACACTGCCTGGCCACCTTTAAGTCATCAGATAAGATTATGTACAAGTCTCTTTCCTGTTTAGTAGTCATTATATTACCACTCCACCTATTTTGTACTCTGCCTCTGGGTTTATGTGCTCTAAGTGCATTATTTTGTACTTTTTCACATTAAAACCCAAATGCCATATCCTTGACTACTCCTTTAGTTTTCTCATGTCTCTCTTCATCCATTCCACCATCTCAGGAGTGTCTACCCTATTGCAGATTTTGATGTTATCTGCAAAGAGGAAGACAATCCCTTCCAGCTCCTCTGCAATGTGACTTATAAAGACATTAAACAGCACCAGTCCTAGCACTGAACCCTGAGGCACCCTGCTGATCACCCTCCCTTCCTCACAGCTGCATTGCTTTGCCTTCCTTCAGATTAACATGTCCCTTCAGGATTCTGTTCTCTGAAAATGGACTATTGTCCACCTTCCTCCTTCGAAAGCTTCTGTTGCATTTTTATGGCTCCTCCCCTTCTATTTCCACTGAGAACACTGAACTAAAGTATTTGTTTGAGATGACTGCCTTTTACTGGTCCCCCTCTGCACAGCCCCCCTTCCCTTTTTAACCTTGCAGTCCTACCTCTGATTCTCCTCTTCTCCCCTTCCCTTTTTAACCTTACAGTCCCACCTATGATCTTCTTCTTTTCACTTACATACCAAAAAATGTCTTGCTCCTTTCATTACCACATGAGTTATTCTCTCTTCAGTTCATGCCTTTGTGCTCCTTACTGCTTTCCCTGCTTCCCTCTGTTTCCCTAGTATACCTCACCTTTCCTCCTCAGTCTGCATCTCCTTATACCTTCTGATTGTTATCCTTTTAGCCTTTACCTTTTCAACCACTTTTCTTGAGAACCATAGTGGTCTAATTTTCTTCTTGCTTTTGCTCACTTGTTTGATGCAAAGGTTTGTTGTCTTTACTACACTCACTTTTAGCTTCACCCACTGTTACTCCACCCCACACTGGCCATCCCCCACCAGGTCATCCCTGAGGCATTCAACCATCTTTATAAAATCAGCCCTTTTGAAGTCCAGGACCCTCATCCCTGTGTGGTTCAGTTCCACAGCTATCCTTATATTGAACCACAATGTATGATGATCACTGCTCCCCAGGTGGCCTTCCACCTTGACATCAGCAACACTGTCCTCCCCGTTTCATTCCACCACCACCCTCAGCTGGTTTAATGTTCATTGAAGTAACATTCATGCCATCCACTGAGGAAGGCAATTCCATTCCCAGATGGATGCAGACCATTACCCCTGTATAGGCCCTTATACTCCCAAGTGGGTCCACAGTTTTCAGTATAGCCAAACTCCTTCTCTCTTCACCAGTCCTTCATCCATGAGTTGAAGCTCCTTGTGCAGAGATACCTCTCCTCCTCCCATTGTAGATAGGCAGCACCTCTGTGAAAAATATTAAGCAAGATACCCGTCTAAGATCACTCCCCAGCTCCATAAACTCCCCCAGCCCCATCCCTAGCCAGGGCATTAGTCCCCAGTTGAACAATGACATCCAGCTCTCCCTTCTATCCTGCTACCCTAGCAATCCTCAGGATCCACTTCCCAATCCTCTGTGCCATGGTACCATATAGGCACCTAACCTGCTTCTTATGCCTTTCCTATTCCCAAAACTATACCCCTCACAATTGAGTCCCCCACCAGAAGTTGCTTCCTCTTCCTCCTCCTCCTCCTCTGGGGTCCTCTACCACCCTCCTTGGGGTCTCCACTAAGGAGGGCCCCCACATCCACCCTGTTTACTATTGGGGGTGCCTCCTCCTGGCAGTCTCACCTCATCAGAGTGGTGTAGGAATTTCATAGTGGTAACAGTTGAGAAATGTGCCTCTGTTCCACCCCCACCCTTCCAGAGCCCACTGTAGTCCAGCTGTTCCTCCTCCCTTGTATCCTCTGAGATAATGGTGGCAAGCTTGGTGGCCCCTGGGTGGGGAAGAAGTCTCTCAAATCCTATCCATCCAGTCCTGGAGTCTAGTGACATCCTCCATCACCCCCAAACAGATGTGTGTAGATTGTACAGCACTGCATTCTCCAGAGGGTCTCTCTGAAAACTGCCACTCCACAGCCACTACACTGCACCACTCCAAGCATTCTCAACTTCTCTTCTCCCCGTGTTACCTGGAAATACTTTTGTACCATTACCCCTATAAGGTATTATTAATGTTCCTCTTTTTTTGCTTGCTTTGCTCCTTAGTACCCTTACCCTAGATAGGGTTTTCCCTTTCTTTGTTTATTTTTATACTCCTACTCTAGATAGTGTGTTGCTCCTACTCTCAGTTTTGGACTATCTTTGACCTTCCACCCTTCCCAGCAGTGACTGTTACACAGTAGTGAACAGGTGCATTATCTTAGTCAACTAGCAAAGTCCCTTCCTTCTTTGCTTCTTTCTGCTGATGTCTGCCAATGCCTAAGATGTCAGTCAGCAGTTCCACCCCTTTGTTGCTCCACTCACTTGCTAGGACATGAACATGCTGGATATGTTAGAGTGGAAGTCCTTTTATAGTGCTCTTGGAAGGAGGCACTAAGCTTCTGTTAGCTCCACCTCCCACACCCCCACTCCCCAGTTACACATCTGATTCACAGGGCTTTCTGAATCTATGCAGCCCAAGAGTAATCTCATGAGCATGCTTCTCCTACACCACCTGTTACAAGTTTAAATAAAAGTTTCAAAGTTCCCCAAAACACTGCCTACAAACCTCTTTTGTCTCCCCACATTCCCTGCTGCTTTCAGTATGAAGAGAAATATAAATAAATATAAATATACCTTTAAGGTAGAGTTAGGTGTTTTCAGCCCTCTCTTTCAGCAATGTCTGTTCTTCCAGCTTTGCGCACAACATTCCTTCTTAACTTTTTGTTTTACATTTTGACCCCACATCATGAACTTGGTTAATAGGATGTGTTAAATCCAGCCCCAAACTTAAAGTTATGAGTAAGGTATGTACAACACAGAAATGGAATTCTTGTGTTGCACATTTCAGTATGACACTAAAGTGCAGCACTAAAATTTGCAACACTAAAATATTAGTGTTGCAAATTTTAGTATCGCTCTTTATTGTTGGACGTGTTAAATCCTGCCCAGAAGGTGGTTTCACAGAGTGACAGTGAGATCACCTTTCAACCTGTACTTGAAAATTCCCACCATCCTTGTTCATGAGATTGGGTCATGAAAACGGTATATTCAAAATTTGGGACTAAAATATTGTAAAACAGCCAAGTTATGTATAGAAGTATGTGATGAACTGTTTGCAGTCTTAACTGCTGTATACTGAACTGTGTTACTATTTTACACTTTGCAACTTTTAAATATACCTTTCTGTGAAATATGAGTGTTTTCTACCTTGCTACACTTGATTCTTGAGCCCTAGCAGTGACAGCACTCTAGGTGGAGGAGCAGTAGTTCTTTGGTGTAGTATCCAGGACTACAGCTCAGCTGTTAAATTAAACTTTCTGCTGTGGAACGCTTAGGCAGCTTGTAATTTTAATTTGAAACAACGTTCTTGCCTCTGGGGGAATTTTTAACACAAATTAGGGCTAAAAAAAAATTTAATAGGTAGCGAGGTACAGGAAGTCATCTCCCGCTACTTCCAGGTACTTATACATTATATAAACAAGCCCTGCAGCGAGCAGGGCAAGCCCGAGCAGGGTGAGCGCGTACTAGCGTGCATCACCACGCGTGAAGATGCGCACAAAGACATGCATGTCTGCATGTGTTTTGTGTGTTTTGGCATATTTAGGTGAGTCCTGACTTTGTTTTCCTGTAAGGACTAGTTAAAGGGTATAAAATCTTTGTTGGCGTCTAGTAATCTGCTTTTTTTCTCTATTGGCCTTTCGAACTAGTACCAGTAGAGTAGGGAAATGTCTTCCTTAATATTTACAATGGAAGGGCAAACTTGTTATAAATGTGAAACATGTCTCATGTATAGTTTTTCTCTTGACCTAAATCCAAATGAAAGGTTTGAATGTTTTAAATGTATAAAGAATAAAGAACTTGAAGAGGAAATTAAACTGTTTGATGAACGCTTAAAATTATTAGAAATGAGCCAACTTGAAACTAGGAAAAAGCTTCAAATGCCAAATGTTATAAATGACACTTTGCTAAACAAAGAAATGATTCAAGACATTAAGGAACCAAACAAAAGAAAAAGAGTTTGTAATGAATCAGATTTGGTGGATAAAGAAGATGAATGGTTCACTGTTCAGGCATCTAAAATTACAAGAAAGGGGAGAAAAGCAGGAGAGTTTTTGTTGCCTTTATCAAATAGTTTTGACCCTCTAGCTTTACTTTCTGACTCACAAAATCTTAATGAGGTATTAAACATGGAATCTACTTCTCATCCAGTAAATGAAACAAATACTATTTTACCACAAAAAACAGTTTTGATCCCAAATATTTCAACAGTTGCTGACAGTAGTCAAAATGATTTATTACTTTTTAATCAGAACATAAACATTGATTCTGAGCAAAATTTGATGGATTATACCTCTATAAATCAAAATCAAATATATGTTTTGGGAGATTCAATTATATGAAATCTTGATCATCAAGTATGTGACATCAATAAATCTACCCGTACCCTCTCTAGTTTTAGAGGTGCAAAAAATTCAGGATGTTACTAAACTGACCAAAAATATACTTCACAATTGTGGTGTTGATCCACTGGTGATTATACATTTGGGTACAAATAATATCAAATGTCAGAATGTACAACAAATTAAAGAAGCTTATCTGGGATTAACAAATCTATTAGTAGAAATGGGGGCAAAGATAATCTTTTCTGAAATACTACCTGTTTTTGGAATCAGCAATGCTATTATTAATAAAATCAAACACATTAACAGTTGGTTGAGACAATGGTGTCTAAAACAAAATATAAAGTGTCTTACAAATTGGGAATTATTCTCACAACATAAAGTTTTTTTGCATTTGATGGCCTTCATTTGAATAAAAAAGGAACTAAAATGTTAGGTAATATATTTAATACAGCAATCACGGACTGTTTAAACTATTAAATGGGGGTCCGATTAATTCTCTGTGCACTAAACATGTATTATTAAACACAAAAAATGTTCTAATTTCTCAGGAAACTATATTAAATAAAGAAAATTTGACTCTCAATGTGTTACTACTACTGAATGCTAGAAGTCTTTTAAATAAGATCTGTGAGTTACAAATTCAATTGCAAACTAAAAATATTGATATTTGTGGTATTACAGAGACTTGGTTCTCTGATGAACAATGGGGTCTTGAAATTCCTGGTTATCGTCTTTTTAAGAAAAATAGAGAATTTTCCAGAGGAGGAGGTGTCGCTTTTTATATAAAAGAAGGTTATGATTGTTTGGAATTAAAATCTGATCTTGAAATACTGTGGGTTTCAATAAATTCAAAAATTGAATCATTCACTTTTGGAATATGTTATAGACCCCATCTTTGGACAATAATAAAACTGAATCTTTTTTACATTATTTTCAAAGCATTAAACTACCAAATAACATTGTATTAATGGGAGATTTTAAATTCCCAGGGATAAATTGGAAATTCTCTTTGTGGCTCAACTCATAATGAAAAATGTTTCTTAGAAACAATTTTTATATTAGGATTAGATCAAATTGTTACAGTACCTACCAGGCAAAATAATGTTCTTGATCTAATTTTTACAAACATTAAACAGTATTATAAAAATCCATAAATTCTTGAACCTCTAGGATTATCTGATCATAATATACTTTACTGGGAAATATTTGTCACTGTTCTGGAAAATAGATGTATCACAAAGATGAAAAATTATAATAATGCAAACTTTGTGAAAATAAAAAACTATCTATCCAAATGGAACTGGAAGAAAGATTAGATCATTTATCTGTGGAGAAAATTTGGGAGAATATAAAAACTCAACTTTATTTTTGTATAAATAACTGGGTGCCTGAAAGAAAAAAATATACTAACAAAAGACGCAATCCAGTATGGTTTATTAAGAAAATCCATATTAAGAAAGAAAAGGGCCTTTAATAAATATAAAAAAAATAAAACAGATATAAATTGGAAGAGATTTAAATTAAAATCGAAGGATACAAAGTTAAAGATACGTACTGCTAAAAAGAATTTTGAAAAAAATTTGGTTAATCAAAAGGATAATAAAAAATGTTTTTTTAATTATATTGGCTCCTTAAAAAAATTCTCAAACTCAGGTTGGACCTTTGCTTATTGATGATTTATTAATATCAGATGAACTAGATGTGGCAAATGCTTTTAATAAACAATTTTCTAGTGTATTTAAAAAGGAAAGGAAAACTAGACTTTCCGTTTGATTATAATATAAATCGAAATATAATTTTTACATCCACAGAAGTTTTTTCAGCCTTGATGTCTTTTAAAACTTCATCCTCTGTTGGTATCGATAACATTCCTTTTGTATTTCTTAAAGAATTGGCATCTGAGTTGATTGATGTTTTGACCTTTTTATTTAATAAATCTTTGCAACAAGGTATAGTACCCAAGGAATGGAAATTTGCCCGAGTTATACCAATTCATAAAAATGGGTCAAAATTCTACACTAAACAATATAGACCTATCAGTTTAACATCAAGTATTAGAAAGATTATGGAAAAACTTCTCCTACAAAAGATTGAGGAACATATTAAAACAAATGGGGATATTGACATCTTTCAGTATGGATTTAGAAAAGGTAGATCTTGTCAAGAAAATTTGATACATTTTTTTGAACCAGTAAGCTTAGCACTGGATACAGGCTTTCCAGTGGACGTTATTTTCCTAGATTATGAAAAGGCTTTTGATACTGTCTCACATAGGGTAATAATTGACTGTCTAATAAAACTGCAAATATATAAAAACATAATTAAATGAATTACATCATGGTTATTAGAAAGACAACAACAGGTTAGTATTAGAGGTTATAACTCTGCATGGAGTAGGGTGACTAGTGGAGTGCCTCAGGGCTCTGTGCTGGGATCAATTTTGTTTAATATTGTTATTTCTAGTATGTCTACATCAAATGGGGTATGGCTAAATAAATATGCAGATGATGTCAAATTGGGCTGCATTGTAAATGATTCAAATTCTGTACGAAACCTTCAGACAAATTTAAACAATATATCAAACTGGGCTACTAAAAACAACTTATCATTAAACATAGCCAAATGCAAAGTTATGCATTTTGGCAAAAATAACCAAATGTCACTCTATATGTTAAATAATGTACCACTGACTAAAGTTTCATCAGAAATAGATCTGGGTGTTGTTATAAGTAATGACCTAAAATTTACAGATCATAATAATTTAATAGTCAAAAAATGCCATTGCCTAATAAATTATATTTTTAAAAATTTAAAGAGTAGAGATTCAGAGGTACTTATTCCTTTATATAGTAGTTTGATAAGGTCTAAAATTGATTATTGTTCTTCCTTTTGTGCACCTACACTTACAAAGGATAAAATAAATAGAGAACGAGTACAACGTAGATTTACTAAACATATTAAGAATCTTAAACATTCTCCCTACCAGGAAAGACTGAAAAATCTCAAACTTTACTCATTAGAATATAGGTCTATGAGAGGTGACTTATGCTTAATTTTTCATGCACTAAAAAACGAGTCTTTGTTTGAAACTTTATGCTTAGAGTGGGGAAATAGTCTGGGCTCTACACGATCACATAATATTAAAATCAAGACATTTAACGTGAAAACCAATAAAAGAAAAAGTTTTATAACTCAAAGAGTAATTCCAGTATGGATTTCCTTGCCACAGAATGTTGTAAATAGTCCTAACTTCAATATGTTTAAAAAAACTTGGACAATTACATGGGTGATAATAAATATTACTACCACCCAAGTTAATGGGTGGCGAAGTCATAATGGGCATGTCCCTTGACTTTGTATACTACCTATGAACCTATGAACCTATTGTGCTGTAAAAAGTCAAGTTATGAGTAAAAGTATCTGAGACACAAAATTAGAATTCCTGTGTTGCACATTTGTGATACTAACATCTGTGAAGCTAAATGTTAATATCACAAATTTTAGTGTCTGATTACTGTTGCACATAAATGTGAGACGGTAAAATTTGCAGCTCATGACACGAAAATCAACCAATTCAGTAAAATGACAGCCAAAGTCCCAGAAAGGTATTTCCATTTCTTTTCTTGGAATTAAAAACAGCAGATACTTTTTAATGGGTTCTATTTAGTAAGATTCATGTGTTTGTTTGTTTGTTTTTTTCTCAAATACGTCATTTTTATGTATTTTCACATTTTTTTAGCCAGTAAAAGAAATGGTCACCATTGTGACACAAAAAATTGTTTCTTGTGACATGAAAAACACTAATTTTGTGAAGGTAAAATGGCTCACGAAAGCAAAATATTAGTGTTGTATCAGTGCGTTATCCTAAAACCCTACTGAACATGCTCGGAAGTGAAATTTCAAAACCTTATAACTTTGGAAGGAATAAATATAATTTTAACAAAACCTTAAAAAGTCACAACCTTGGCACAAGCCCCTTTAACCCTGAAAGTTTCAGGACAAAATTTAATACCATCTAGGCTGTAGCTTAGCGCAAATAAATGGCAAAAAAGAGCCAAAAGTTATTCTTTTTCCGTAATTGCAATGCATCCAGATTACAGAATCTGAATAAGGGCCCATCACAAAACTTCCCACATCTCAAGAATATGCCACCAGGACAAAGCATCCCAAATTGTGGGTGATTTTTTTAATCACCACCAAAGCTATTAAGGGGCCAAGAGTGGGGTTGAATATGGAGACCTCCACTCAACCACAACTATACTTGTGCTATTGTACATGTATATACAGATAGATAGAGATATAGGTGTATATATATATATACACACACACACAAGTGTTTGTAGCCCTATGTATATTTTTATTACATTCTAGTTCTACCATATGTGGGTCACTCCTGCTTAATTTCTTCTGACTGTATGTCTTTTGATTTTACCAATATTAATCAATGCTAGGTCTGGTAGTGTATATTGTCTCTCCTCATGGGTACTGATACCAGTTGTTCCAGACCACAGTCCTTTAGTAGTTCAATAAAATGGTACTCCACCATATATGTCAAGGTTGGTGATGTCCATCCTGTAATTGAAATCTCCAAGTATGGAGTCACGGGATGCTCAGGACTGGCTAGAAGCTCTAACCTGGTACTTCTTTCTTTCCACACTATTAACTTCACAAATACCTTCTCAAGCCAACTGCTGGTGTACTCAGGCTGTCAAATACACTTTGCAGAATACAGGTGATTTATCAGAGAAGTTTGGTCTGGATCGTTGCAGCTGTGTCCAAAGTGGAGAGGTGCCAAGTGGCCCCGAAGCACACGCCACCACAAACGCTGGATAAGCAAATGAAATGCTTGAAGGCTCAGAACACAGGCTCTGGGTGGGCATCTACAACCCTACTGGCCTCGACTTCTTTGACTAAAGAAAGCTTCCAAATGCAGTTTGAGCCCCTCCATGAAACCATCAGAGAGCCTTCAGACCAAATCAAATCAGTAAGGGCAGACCTGGAGGACATGGGTAGGCGAGTGGGGAATGTTGAGGCCCTTACTCACTCATTGGAAAACTGGAGGGCTCATGCAGAGTTGGATGCCGTAAACCTGCAACATAGGATTGCACATCTAGAAACTAAGATCGAGGACCTGGAAGGATGCAGTTGTCACAATAATGTAATAATTATTGGCCTGCCAGATGGAGAGGAGGGCACCATGCTGATTGGATTTGCCCAGAGGTTTCTGGAAAAAGTTGTAGGCCCTTCTCCAAATGGCCTTACCTATACTGTAGAGCGGGTGCACCATTCCCTCCAGCCAAAATTTGTAACTCAGGCTCCCCTCGTCCTTTTATGCTATGGCTCCTTAATTTCTTAGTCAAACAGTTTATACTTCAGAAAACCAGAGACCTCTGAGACATTCTATGGGAAGGCAACAAACTTCACTTGGCGTAAGACCTCCCAGGAGGGATTAGGCAGAAATGAGCAGCTTTCCATCCGGTGGTCACTAAGCTGATTGTGGCTGGGATTCAATTTAGGATGCAATATCCTGCCCGCTTTCAGGTTCTGATGAATGGTAAATGGCATTCCTTTGACAGAGTGGACAATGCTACCCAAGAACTCAAAGGATTATTCCCAGACTTATTCAAGGTTTGCTGAACTCTTCCTACCACAAGACTATTCAATTCCCTGAATAGGGGCTAGTTTGATAGTATGGTTGTGCGTGGCTTCATTTTTGTTATGGACTCAAAGTGATGCTGTTTTGTTTTTCACTACAAATGATAGCCTCAGGCATTTTTCCTTTATACAACCTCACCATTAACTGTTTCATCCCTGGCTGTGGCATACTGGGGCCATGTCGCTCCTTCATTCACCTGCTAAATGAGACTATTTGACATGCTATTTAAATGTATGCAAGATCATTTGCCCATTGCAAGTTCTCTGCATGCCACATAGACAGCATGTTAACCAAATCCCTAGAATGGGTAATCATTCCATGAATAAGAAATGGACCCCCAAACAAATCACCACCTGAATCTGCCTCTCTCTGAACTTACAGCACTCTTCACCACTGCCTAAGAAATTACTTGCCTAGCAACTGGTGCTTCGTGGTTTGTTCCTTACTATAACTTGCAGACCACCCGGTAGTAGTACCCGGAGCAGCTTAGACACACTATATTGCAGTAGGCAAGTGCTACGGAGACACTGATGCAGACATGGAAGACACTCAACTCCAACAGTCCTCAACCACAATTTTAGAACTCTGCTGGACATTCAGAGTGGCAAGGTTAGCTCTCTGGGCTCTTGGGTGGGTGGGCTTTCCTCTCTGTTAACTTTCGGTCAGAGGGAGGTACAGTACCACCCACTCTTCGAGTTAAGGATACATTTTTTGCACAGATCACTAACCTTTAACTTATAGTGCGGTTTTCAAGAGCTCCTGGACCTGTCTACAACAATCAGTTAATACTTACTGTTTAGAGTTGTTCTTTCAGTATATGCTGTTGGCTTCTATATCTATTTTTTATGTTTTATGCATTGTTAAGCTTCTTAGCACTAGGCAGATTGTAAGTTGGAAGTGTTTTAAGTCCTGTAGAGGGGGCACTGCTGGGCTGTTGCCCACAAGCCCCCCATCTCTAGAGAAATGTTTAGACTTACCTCACTGTTCTGATATGTTAGATCTTTGTAATATTATAAGGGTTAAGGATGTTGTACCTAGTTGGCTGAGCACGGGATGGAGGTAGAGAGGGTTGTCAGAGCAATATGTGATGCTGGGTGAGTTTCGTGCACTGATTGGAGGGTGAGAGAGGATATTGGAGATTTTGGACAGATTGGTTTTGTGCTCATTGTGTAATTGGGAAGGGGTTTTTGGGCTGGTTTTTCTATTTAGTAATTTTTTTTTATCTGGGGGGGAAGGGGAGTGAGATGGTCTGGGCTCTGACCTGTTATGGTCTACTTAGCTTTCCTCAGGCCCTCCATTTGGAGTAAATCTGTGGTGGTTAGTTTGGGTTATGAGGGGGCCAATTCTATCTTTTTCCATTGGGAGGGGGCCAGAAGCAGGGGTGGGATAGGTTCTCTGGAGACTGGCTGGTACATTATAGGAGTTTTTTGGGGGGTTACTGTATAATGGGGTTTGTCATCAGGTTTTATTTCACCTACTGGTTGCTCTAGGAGATGGAACACAATTACAGGTATTGTTCTTGGAATGTTAAGGGAACCAAGTCCCCCACTAAACAGGCTAAGATCTTACTACATGTCTGGAAGCTACAGGTGGATGTGGGCATCCTTCAGGAGACCCACCTTTCCCCATCCAAGTGGTGTTGTTTCAATGTACCTGGGTCGGGCATGTTTTTGGTACCAGAATGGATTCCAACAAATGGGAGGTGGCAATTCTAGTGTCCCATGACATCCCATTCAATCTCCTTCAAGAGACTGGCAACCCTCAGGACAGATATCTCTTTGTTCAAGCCCTATTGGGTCATCTGGAGGTAGTCGTAGGGTCAGTTTACAGCACCAACATGGATTATCCCTCTTTTTTTGCCCAATTGATCTCCATTTTATTCCCCTTGACCTCAGTGCCAATGAGCCTAGCAGGAGATTGGAACATTGTTCAAGATAATGCCCTGGACAGGTCCACGAGGCATAACCAAGCCCTCATGTTAGGATAGTGGGATCTCCATGACCTGATGGACTCCATGGGATTGGCTGACCCCTGGAGGGTCTTAAATCCTGACATCAGGGAGTACTTCTTCAATTCTCCCCCACATAATTCTTTCTCCCAAATTGATTACTTTCTTCTGAGCATGGAAACTATACAAAGTATAATTTTATGTCAGTACTGAGCCAGAGTAATATCTGAACATCACACAACCTTATTACAGGTTAACCTTTCTCCTCCTACAACCAAAGATAAGACATGGCATCTTAACAGCCAATTGCTGAAGTGTCTAGAGATAGTTGAGAAGATCCAACAGTTTAGCTCTACTTTTTTCACTATTAACTCTCCCACCATGCCTAGGTTGGACATCCTCTGGGGGACCATTAAATGTGCTCTCCAGGGAAAGCTTATTCATCTGGCTACAAGAAGGAAGTGAGAGCTCACTCAAACTACCTCTTCTCTTCTACAGCAGATATGAATGGTAGAGCAAAACCTTTCAGAGTTGTCCCCGCAGCGTGACTGTGAATACCTGGAAACACCCCGGGCTCAATATAATCAATTAATAGGGGAAAAGGTTGAGCACTTAATGTTAAAGGCTGAAACTAAATATTTTGATCAGGGAGAGAAGGTTAGTAAGCTTCTCACCTTATGACTGCATACCCAATGAGCTGATAGGATAGTTCCTTCTTTATGAGCAGAGTCTGTTTAGCTTGTTACCCCACTTATGGACATTTTCTCCCAATTCCAGGACTTTTATACTTCCCTATATGATGCCCCTAAGGTGCCACGGGACCTCTCCCTTTTTGATGCTTTATTCCAAGACATAGAGTTACCCTCATTACAAGAAGACCAGATTCAGTTACTAAAAGCCTCACTGACTCTTTTGGAGGTCAATGCTGCGATAGATTCCCTAGTCCCTAACAAGACCCCTGGACTTGACAATTTTACTCCAGATTTTTATAAACAATTTAAAGAACTGCTAGCACCATAGTTGTTGACTTTGTTCCAATATGTTTTCTCCCATGGCATATTGGACTACATTTTCATAGCTGCCACCATAGTTGTACTCCCCAAGCCAGGCAGTGACCCACTATTGGTCATGAATTATCATCCCATCTCATTGATTAACATAAACCTAAAGGTCCTGGCAAAAGTTTTAGCTACAAGGCTTCACTTAATATGGATCTGTCTCTTAAGTAGGGAGCAGGTGGGGTTTGTATCAAGTAGGTTTTTAGTGGGCCATGTCCGGAAACTGTTATATGTGAAAAGATCACACCTTAGGTGCATGGTATGCTGGACAAAGAAATTAAGAACAAGTAAAGGTAATAAAAGAAGTTTATTACAATACTCACACCATAACAAGTGAAGCAAAGCAATTACAAGGGAGCCGTTTTCCCACCATTCCTCAAGTACAGTCTCTTTCTTTCCAAGGAGATGGTGTGTATACAATTATATATGACTGATAAGAGTGCAGTTACAGATATGATAAACATATAGCATTGGCTAAGGCATGTAAATAAGGCGGCTCCCTTGGGCAATTACATAGGAAATAAGGAAGAAGCTCTGAATCTCTGAACAAATGAAATTCATAGTCAGCAACCTGTTATCTGTTCTTATTTCCAGAAAGTGAGGTCTGGAAATACGTGCAACGTAATCATAAAAAGCACACAATGTGTCACAATAGTAGAAAACTACAGAATATGAGTGATTATGAGTATAAAGAATATATGGCAGAAACATATCATATAGGTAAATGCATTACAGACAAATATGAGCATAGAAAATATAATAAAGAACACTAATATAAGTAATAAAACATTATAAGACTGTGGTAAGGCACTAATACTTTTAATTGTAAAAGATTATGGTTACACGGGGGTCAGTTGGTGATATATAACCCAGGCGTAGCACTCCCCTCCTTTTTGCCTTGCTCAAAGGGCAACACAACAAAAAGAAGATGGTTAGGTGTAGAAATGGTATATCTAAATGTGTCAACAAGGTTGAGGTCCAAGCCTTGTAAAAGAACTGAAGCTGTGCAAGATGCTGGCTAAATGTACACCTCAGGCAGCAAAGAGTTAGTAGTGGATGAGTTAAAACAAAATATAAATTATTATCAAGCTTTAAAACATTGACTTGAACATCTGCTTTTCAAAGCACATAAAAACTGGTAATGTAAATAAATTACATTTCTATAGCATACAAATAGGGTGACTGTGAAATAGACCTATTCAGGAGTCAACACATGGGTAATCACAGATGGTCAGATAATAAAACACAAAACAGAAACTAGGTATGTCAACACCACAGTGGATATGTGTACAAGAAAAATGGTTGATGTGTATTATCACAGAACATTGTCCATAAAAACAGTGTGAAAGTCATTGTCCATTTGTAAAAAATAGTCCATTATGAGAGTCGAAAAGGCAGATAACGGCGATGTACAGGATGGTGGCATACATTATTGATTGACGAATCTAATACCATTGTCCTCATAGAGGAACCAGTCCATAAGGTTCTAGCTGGCAACCACAAAGTAGTGTAGATACATTGGAAATGTCATTCATCAAAAGTTTGTAACCCATGGGGCATACATGGCACATGGGGCTGTGCAGACATGTACCAACACGGTAAGAAAGGTAATGTTCATGTAGCTGGTTGCTGGTTGACTGGATTGGCAAAGGCCTTGGCAAGGGTTACATGAGATTGTCCATTGAATGTTTCAATGGAATAGCCATATCCACACAGGCATAGCTTTTTGAAAAAAGAGAACATTTTGCACAAATATTGACAGTTCATAAAGAACATAGTTCGTGAAAGAGAAACCAAGAGCACAGTCCATATAAGAACAATCAGTTCGTATGAGGTGCCAGCCAAATATGGAAAACCAGCTGTGAAGAAAAGTTGGATGTGTTGCTTGAAGATCTTGCCAGTATCTCTCTTGGAAACCTATAAACTTGTAAAACATTCTTAAAAACTTAGAACACACATATAGTTGTTGTTAGAAGAAAAAAGGTATGGTTATTAGCAATGCCTTTGGTTATGGTGTGGTGTGACATAGACAAGTGATGGCATCGGCCATGTAGTTGGAGGTGCAGGTTGGGATCCAGTAATAAGAATATACCATTTATTCATCTGTGAATACACCCCGTTTCCAAGTCTCAGAAGAGGTTGTGACAGTAGGGAAAGAAAAAACATAGTTTCCCTTTTTATGAGTTGATGTTTGGCCTAATTTAGGCCTATCTCATGAAATGAAAGTGCGATATTATATGCACTGTGAACCTTTATCTTATGGCAGTAGGCCATTTACACCATTTAACAAGGGTATACAATAGTGCCTGTTGCACCTGTGAGATTTGAAAAGGTCCCTTTTGTTAGGTCTGTTGTCTAGGGTGTAATACTCCTAGGTAGTCAGTAGTGTGGTGCTCTGACAGAGTGGGTCTTGGGTATGTATCAGTTCTATTGCAAAGGGGTCTGGTAACATGATGCTATGAAACCTAGAAGTGTTTGTATTGAAGCAGAATTTACACTCTGCCATATTATGTGTGTATTTACACATTATATACAAGGGTACCTGAGAGTGATGAAGCAATCAGACCACTAGTTGGTCTGGGTTTATGCTTGGAACATTGGGTAGGCTTTTTCTCTGTTGGGGTAAAAACAGTTGGAAACATGGCAGTGCTAGCAATGGAATGAGGTGTACAATACTATGGATGTATGAGTACAGTACAGGTGTATAAATCTGTGTGTTGGGCTAGGGCCTGGCATATAGACAGGATGCCAGTGGGTGACCTTCTAGTGTAGGGCCTACCTTAGAGTGTGCCATTAGCTAGGTGGGCCTTAGGGATTTGTTGTCGATTGCTAGCAGTCTGCCATTTATTCTGTGAGATTGGTTAGGGGCCACCACTATGGTGTCCAGGTGTCCGTGGTTATCATCTTATAATGAATCTGGATGGGACAGCAATGCTGATCCCTTTTGTTTGGGAGTATGAATGGTGGCACATAATCTATAAGAAAGAAATAATCATTCATGGGGGTGTTGTTTGGACATTTCAGCTTGTGAAAACAACTAATTTGTCCTGTAAGTGGTTGGTACTTAGTACCCCCCCCAATGTGGGTCTGACAGATGTCACCCAGATGGGCCTAATACCCCAAAACATCCACGGATGTGGAGCAGTTTACTGAGCTTATACTTGATCAGCTGCAACAATATGTGAAAACATAACATTGACATAATCACAATGAAACAATAGTCACATTAAGCACATTGCAGAAAATATATTTTAAACATTGATCACATTTAAAATGAAGTTCATCATCAGAGTCCAGGAATGACTGTTGAAATAATATTGTCTTTTACAGGAGCTAAAAAAACAAAAAGAATATGGGAAAGTACACAGTTCTCCCCCTGCTCAGCTGATCACTTGTTGAGGGCCAAGTCTCTTGCATCTGGCTGGTGCTGGTTGTTGGCATAAAGCCACTTGCAAATAAATTGCTTATGGTTATGCTATACCACACTGGGAAGGCAGAGAGGCTGAGCTGGTTTGTAATGCTAGAGAACATTAAATATTTTATTTTTAACTTGTAACCAACAAATGGGTTAGTAGCAAACACACATTTTCTTCTTATGGGCTCTTACTGAAGGGACAGTGGGTTTACCTCCCCCGTTTCTGGATCTGCTAGCTGTAGCTCAGTCAGGTCCAGAAGGAATTTTATTTATTTGCAATTACTCTAGGTGCGCTGTAAGGTGGCATGGGTCAATCCCCTCCTTAAGCTCCTTGTTTAGTTCGGAAGACTAGGCTTACAGTATATCATATCTATAGAAATGTTATAGATATGATGAATCACATTAAGAATGGTAGCAGCTGCAGCATTATACATGCTCACCACTGATGAACCATAAAAGTCTTCTATCAGTGAGTACTGCCTGTATTAAATAGTACAAATACAGCTGACACCATACCGAGACTGTTATTTGTTAAACAAATATACATACAATGATGTGTTAGTAGTTAACTATGTCATCAACTGTTCCAACAATCATTTGCCCCTTACAGGTACACCAGTTGTTAAAACAGATGTTAATGCAAGTGATCAGTTACTGGGGGTGGGCATGTATACAATTCACTGCCCCCTTCCCATGAGCTCCTTCATCTGTAAAAGAGGCAGCACGGAGATAATAGCACACTGTATGACCAATGCTGGAGCAGATGCCCAACCATACAACAGTAAATACTATCAATTTGACTAGTAACAGGTGTTTGCATAAATGTTAGAGAACACTTTATTCCAACAGAGATGTCAATATTTATCCACAAAAATATTGGCAAACTGTCTTTGCCAATCAGTCATCACCTGGAAGGGTGTATGCTGAATAAATACAGATGGGTTTGACCCAACTTGTAAAACATATATATATAATAAGGGCAATACAGTATCCTACTATGATTCAAACTACAATAACATTATAATGAAGTTGGGACACTGGTTAAAATACACTTATACATTACCAGTGGTTACTTGTGAAGGACAGTCTTATCCTTGTAAGAGAGAAAAAATAAAACACAAGCCATGAAAGGGAACATCTAATTTACTTAGAGCATTCTCCTTGTGGAAGGTTAGCATTGGTTTCCAAAATGCTGATACTGGTATTAACATTATGAAGGCATATGCACTCAACCACCCTTAGGGGTGAGATCTTTTTATTGCAGCTGCTAATAAACTCTGATGAATTCCAGAAAATGAAATAAATTATTAATGTCAGAGCACTAGACGTCCCTAATTTTCTGAATTTGATATTAGAACTGTGTCATTAACACACATATCATTCTGATAAATAACACAAGTTATCATACTGGTATTTTGTACGTAAAAAATTGTTAAAAGGGTGTTAAATTAGGCCTGTAACATAAATGGTAAAATCTCCCAAAACAAACATAATACTTATTATGGCTGTGTACATTGTGTAGCTATCCTGTTAAAGTTAAAGTAAATGGCTTATTACAAATGCTGGGGGGTGATAAGCTCCCCCCTCCCGATCACCGTGTGATGCATTTTTATTTATTTATTTATTTTTAGTTTACCGAGTAAGTGCCATTAGCCAAAACTTGACTATTTTCAGGCACGACCTGGGAGATTTACAATAAGTAGGGTGAACAGAGGAATACAATTTGATTTGGGGTAGAGACGTAATACATACAGAGCTAAAACAAGGTTTGACAGTCACATAATTAGGTAACAATAAAAGTTCAATAGTTTACATTAATTGGAAGACTCAGTGAGAAAAAAATCACATACGGCTGACAGCTGATTGGTTAAGGGTAGCTAAAGCACAAACAAAATGAGACAATAAGTGCCTAGAGTAATAAACTAGAAGGTCAAGATAGGTGGAGATCAGTTTACAGCGGCTGGGGTAGTGGGTGAAAATGTGGATATGTGATATAGGACAAGGACAAAGAAGCCGTAAGATCTTCCATGAAGGAAGGCATACATAGGAATGGGTGGGTTTGTAGATAGCAAGCAACTTTATGGCTGCAAGCCCAGACAGAAAAAAAAATTGCAGTCCTAATGTCACGGACATATGAGGAAGACTGGGAAAAAGAGTAACTTTTAACAAAAGTACTTTTGATGTGCACATCCCATTAAAGTTATATTTGGATAAGAAATGCTGATTTCAATAGGGAGATAAATCAATTGTGAGCTGGAAAAACAGGTACAGCTCAAAAGCACAAGGAGGTCAAGTGACCTGCCAAAGGTCACACACTGTGCAAACGATGCTTCCTGGGACCAAATGCAGCTGTAGCTGCAGTGGCCTTAGACACCGCTCTGAATGAGAGATTTTACAGATAAAAGAACACTGTCTAGCCACCGGCTGAGGCAGCAAAAACAAAATTGCGGAACCATCAAGATTTCTGTGATGGCAGATGGAGAGGCAATATTGGAAAGAAAAAAAAAGAAAACCTTTGCAAGCATTTGCATCATGCTTCTGTTTTTTTTTGTAACAAATGGTGATTTACTTGAATCATGATTAATGACACCAATCCACATACTTCAACATTAAACTAACCACTAATCTGAAAGATAGAAAGTCTGCAGACAATGTGCCAACACTGCAGATCAGAATATGTCACTGGTGAGAAGCCAAAGGTGTTGGCCATTTTACGAACAGAACTTCCTCATTACAAATGACATAAGTGTAGCTTCAGAAAACACAGAGACTCTGATAACCGGTAACAGTGACAATTAGATAAAGCATATGCTTAATTAGGCACAAAAGCATATTCTTAACCCTACATCACAGGCAAAGGTAAACCTTGAATAAGCAAAAAAGGATTCTTCTAATTCAAAAATAATTCGATCAACTGAACAAAGCCAAGTGAAGCAATCAGTCTAAAAGACAGACTTAACTCTTGTGTCCCAGCCGACACTAAGAAAAAAGTACTCACCTTAGTAATGTTGTTTCTTCTAATGGAGTCTTGCTGTATTCTGACAATAGCAGTGAGTCCCAACCTTCGAACTGCCCCGGAGATGAAAGAGTTAACTTTCCATGCCAGGCATGGAATGCTGAGCTCGAGCTCAGTTGAGACTCTTTCTGTTGCTGTTTAAACTCAAACCGTCAGATCTTTACGAGCTAAACTCACTAAGGTCCTGTGTGGAAGCTGTAAACCTACACTAGCCAACTGGCTACTAAATACAAAAACAGAATTTTTTTTTTTTGGTCCCAAAACAAAGACTCAAGTCAGGAGACCCAAAAAATGAAAAAAAAAAACACAACACCCACTCACCCAAAGAAAAAAGAGGTGAAAACAACAAGGTGGGGCACCTCCTGAGTGCCAACACTGCCACTGCCCACCCATATCCCAAAAACAGAGGTTCTGAGAGGGGAAGGCAGGGGGAGGTCAGAATACAGCAAGACTCCATTAGAAGAAACAACATTACTAAGGTGAGTAATTTTTTCTTCAACCAACATGAAGTCTTGCTGTATTCTGACAATAGCAGACTACCAAGCAGTACCTCCATGGAGGAGGGACAGAACCCACTTAGGAAATAGGCTCTGAAGCACAGCTGTGTTAAAACCGGAGCATCACTCCTAGCCTGGATATCCAGGGAGTAATGCTTGGTAAAGTGTGAACTGTTTCCAGGTAGCTGCTTGACATATCTCTAGAATAGGAATATCCCTGGCAGCAGCCAGGGAAGCAGCTGTACCTCTGGTAGAGTGAGCCCTCAGGCCTGAGGGTGGAACCTTACACAGTTTTTCATAACAAAATTGAATACAAGAGACAATCCACCTGGCAATGGATATTTTAGTGGCAGGTTTCCCTTTACCAACCTCACCATAAGTGAGGAACAGTTGGAGGGAGTCAAACCTGTGACCCTTGGTATGTTCTATGTAGTAGCTAAGGGCTCTTTTCACATCTAAACTGTGCAGCCTCCTCTCACCAGAGGAGGAATGGTCAGTGAAGTGCACAAGAAGAGACATAGATTGGTTAAGGTGGAAATCTGAAACCACCTTAGGCAAAAACTTCCTGTTAGTCCTGAGGACCACCTTATCTCTATGGAAGGAGATAAAATCAGGTTCTACTGACAGGGCTTGTAACTCACTTATGCATCTGGCAGAATTGATGGCTACCAGGAATACAGTTTTCCAAGTCAAGTACTTAAACTCTGCTGAAAACAAAGGCTCAAAGTGGGGTTGCATAAGCTGAGCAATGCAAATGTTAAGGTCCCAAGCAGGGGCAGGGTCCCTGAATGGAGGGTTGGTATGAAGCAATCTCTTGAAAAACTTAGAGAATACAGGGTGAGCTGAAAGAGAAGAGGGCTTACCTGCTGAAATGAAAGCAGAAACAGCTGCCAGATGCACCTTTAGTGTAGCTGGTCTAAGGCCCAAGCTATTCAAATGGCCCATATAATCAAGGGCTGTGGGCAGATCAGCAGACTCTGGGGAAATATGCCTTCCAGAGCACCATATGGAAAATCTTTTCTGCTTGGAATTATAAGTAGTCCTGGTGGAAGGTTTCCTAGAAGCCTTCAGAATATCCATTGCACCTTGGGAGAGGTGTAAATCAGCAAACTCTAACTCTTCAAGAGCCAGGCCTTGAGATTGAGAGATTTGAGATTCGGGTACCAAACCCTCCCCTGAGCACAGGTTAACAGGTTATAATTCCTAGGAAGAGACAGGGGAAGATGGACTGTTAAGGACAACAGGAGAGGCTACCAGGGCTGTCTGGCCCAGTCTGGAGCAATCCGGATCACCTTGCAGGGTTGAGACCTGATTTTGACTAGCACTTTGAACAGGAGAGGGAAGGGGGAAAAGCATACAGGAACTTCCCTTCCCAACTGAGAACTAAGGCATCCAGGGGGACTGAGCCCAACACTGGGGGCCTGTAGCAAAAAAGGGGGAGTTGGTGATTGTACTGGGCTGCAAAAAGATCTATCTGTGGGGTGCCCCATCTGGAGAAAATCACCTCCAAGACCAGGGGATCCAGTGACCATTCATGATGGCCCTGAGATATCCTGCTGAGAGCATCTGCCAGGACATTGTCCTTGCCTGGGAGGTGTACTGCTGTGAGGGAGGTGTTCATGGAATAAGCCAGAGACCACAACTTCATTGCTTCTGTGCACAAGGCCATAGACTGAGTGCCTCCTTGCTTGTTGATGTACCACATTGTGGTGGTATTGTCTGTTCTGACCTGAATAACTTTGTTCTGAACAGATTTGGAAAAAGCTTGAAGTGCTAGAAATACTGCTCTGAATTCCAACAGATTGATGTGAAGCAGAGATTCCTGAGGGGACCACAACCCCTGGGTAGTCAGGTCACCCAAGTGAGCCCTCCACCCCAAGAGGGAGGCATCTGTAGAAAGGATTAAAGAGTGGGACTGAGTGACAAAGGGAACTCCCTGTCTTAGATTGTTCTGATCCTGCCACCACTGTAAGGCCTGGATCAGGGTTCAAGTCACTGGGATCAATTTGGTCATAGGGTCCTTCTTTTGAGACCAAAAGGCTCTCAAATGCAACTGAATGTCCCTCATCTGAAATCTTGCTCCCTGCACCACCGCTGTGGAAGCAGCCATGTGCCTCAGGAGCTGCAGAAAATGCCTTGCTGGTCGAGACACCTGCAGGGTGAATGAGGAGGCCAGTGTGATAAGGGTCCTTGCCCTGTCCAGGAGAAGGAAAGCTCTGGCCCTTTCTGTATCCAGCTCTGTGCCTATGAAGGTGAGGAGCTGAACAGGCTCTAGAACTGACTTTGAAAGATTCAGAAGAAAACCCAAAGAGGTAAGCAGTTGCTGAGTTATTTGTAGGTGTAACTTGACTTGGTCTGGAGACTGGCCTACTATGAGCCAGTTGTCCAGGTATGGGAAGATGGCAATCCTTTGCCTTCTTAGAGAAGCAACTACTACTGCCAGGCATTTTGTGAACACCCTTGGAGCAGAGGTTAGACCGAAGGGCATTGCTCTGAACTGGTAATGGCCTGAGGGCAGCTCGAACCTGAGGTACTTTCGATGGGAGCTTCTGATGAGAATATGGGAGTAGGCATCCTTGAGGTCCAGGAACACTAGCCAGTCCCCTGGCTTTAGGGAGGGTAGAATAATTCCCAGAGTCACCATTTTGAATTTTGGTTTTAAAAGGTGCTTGTTTAAGTATCTGAGATCCAGGATGGGCCGCCATTCTCCTGTCTTTTTTGGGGTAAGGAAGTACCTGGAGTACAATCCTTTGCCCTGATGTAGGGGTGGAACCCTTTCCACAGCTCTGAGAGCCAGAAGGGAAGAGACCTCTGCCTCTAGGGCAAGTGCCTCTGAGGGATTTGCAGGTGGAAAGGATCTGGTTCTCAGCTTTGGAAATTTTTTGAAGCTGAGAACCAGTCCCTGGCTTACTACTTCCAGGACCCACTTGTCTAATGTTAGAGACTCCCAGTCCTGGACAAAGTAAGCCAGCCTGCCCCTACAGGTAGTGGAGAATCGGCCCTGGCAAACCCATCAGGGTGCCTGTTTGGCAGGGGGTTTTGGCTGAGGGGTGGAAGCAGGTCTGCTTGTACCCCGTCTGCCTCTCCCTCTAAAGAACCCCCTCTGAGCATAGGCAGAAGAGGAGGCCTGGGCTTGGTAGAAAGGCCTATGAAAAGGCCTGCCCCCACCCCTGGGGTGCTGCCTCTGAGGAGTGGCCTGCCTTTTCCTTGTCCTGTGCACTCCTGTGGGTGGTCCTATATTCGTCCATTTTCTTCATGTAATTCTCTGTTTGCTCCCCAAACAGAGAATTACCCACAACAGAAAATCCATGGCCTTAGTCTGGGTATCCTGTGACAGGGTAGTACATCTGAGCCAAGCCATTCTACGCAGTGCCACAGATGTAGCCATGACTCTAGATGACACATCATTGGAGTCCACTGCAGCATGGAATTGCACCTTGGATGCCTCAATACCATCAGTAGCCACCTGCTCCAGCTCCTTGGCAAGCTGGCCAGGGACCTGTTTTGCTAAAGCCATGACAGTGTCCAATCTGGATTTTTGATACCTAGCAGTATAGGCCATATAGTTGGCCTGTCTGAGTCCCAAGGATACTGCCATGTACTGTTTCTTTGCCATGGCATCAATCCTCCTGGAGTCCTTGTCTGGGGGGTGTGAAGCCAAGGGAATATTTGCCTTATCACAGGCTGTAGCCTGCACTACCCCAACATGGCTGCATTGTTGTGTAAGGAACTCCGTATCTGAGCCTGACAATGTATACCTCTTGTCCATTCTTTATCCACAGGAGGTAGTATTAGAGTCTTTAGAATCTTAAATGTCTGTTTCCCAAAAGATTTGTGTAAGGAATAGACAGGCTCCTAGACTCTGGGATATCCATCATTTCCACATAGTCAGGCTCCTCCTGGTCATCCACAGCTTCTTCCATAGGAAGCTGGAGGGTTTAGCCACTTTTTATAAAACATGAAATGGGAGGGGGACTCAGAAAGCCTAGGAGGAGACACTCCTGAAGGTCTGTCTGGGGAGATGTCCTGGCCAATGGGCACATCCAGACTTTCAAAACCACATTCACTTTCCTCATACTCCTCTTCCTCCGGTTCATAATATTCCTCTAAATCATAATGTTGAACCGGTGGAGCCAGCCGAACTGAGCGCCTCCCTGATGGTGCCGGTTCGGTCGGAACCGGGGAAAGCGACTGCACAATTTTTATCTCTTTGGCTATTTCTTCAGCGGTTGGAGAAGAAAGTTTTGGATCCACACCAGCTGATTTTTCCTTTCTTGTTCTCTTAGCCGGAACCGACTCCTCAGAATCAGCTCTCCTTTTGTCCGAAGTCTCACCCTGGTCAGAGGGCACTCCTTCTGGTTCGGTATGAACTGAACCAGGCTGGCCATCTGGTTCAGCGGACTTTTTGGCCTCCCTTTCCCTGAGCCTACCAACTCTCTTTTCTAGGGTAGCTGCAGGAAAATGTTTACAAATCTGGCAGTCTGCATTGAGGTGGTCAAACCCCAGACAATAAACACAGGTGGTGTGGGGGTCAGCCTTAGCAAAGACCTCCCCACACACACTGCAGTGTTGAAACCCAGTGGGCCCGGTTTTTCTTTTGGGTTTCTCAGACATTGTGCCAGTCCTAACCAAACTTACACTTTTAATGGCAATCCGCCAGGCAAGACCCTGTTATCAGTTCCTGACCGTGTTATGGGTCATGGAAAAAACCGTAATAAAATCCGTTTTTTTTAGAACCGATAAGAACCAGTAACCACACACTAGAAGTACAAATAAAGATTTTTTAACACGTGATCGGTTCAAACCGAACCGATGAACCGCTTACAAGTTCCACACAGAATAGAAAAAAATATAAACCTATCTAGTACTCACAAATACCACAGACAGAGACTGAACCGACAGGTTACAGTTTAAATTCAGTCGAAAACCGAGAAAGAGGTGCTTTAGCGACAAATTGGGCTGAGCAGAAGAGAAATCTCCGGGCGACTGTTCAGTGAGGAGTAAAGAATCTGATGGTTTGAGTTTAAACAGCAACAGACAGTCTCAACCGAGCTCGAGCTCAGCATTCCATGCCTGGCATGGAAAGTTAACTCTTTCATCTCCGGGGCAGTTCGAAGGTTGGGATTCAAACAACATGAAGTCTTGCTATATTATGACATATGCAGTGAGTCCCAACCTTCGAACTGCTCCGGAGGTGAAAGAGTTAACTTTCCATGCCAGGCATGGAACCTTGAGCGCGAGCTCAGTTGGAAACTCTGTCTGTTGTTCGTCAAACTGAAACTGTCAGATTATTTACTCTGCCTCACTGAACAGTCGCTCCGGAGATTTCTCCTTCTGCTTGGTTCATTTAGTAGGTTAAAAGTATTATTTTTTCGGTTTTTTGACTGAAATTAAACCGCAACCGGTCGGTTCAAGCTCTGTCTGTGGTATTGTAAGTAATAGATAGGCTTACATTCATTTTATTCTGCATGGAACTTGTAAACGTCTTTTGGTTCGGTTTGAACCGACCAGGTTATTTTTAAAACTTCACTAGTCCTTATTTAGAGTGCGGTTCCCAGTTCTTATCAGTTCTAAAAAAAAATGGATTTCATTACGTTTTTTTCCACGACCCATGACACGGTTGGGAACCGATAAGAGAGTCTTGCTTGGCGGATTGCCATAAACGGGCAAGTTTGGTTAGGCTGGCACTATGTCTGAGAAACCCAAAAGAAAAACCGGGCCCAGTGGGTTTCAGCACTGTAGTGTTTGTGGGGAAGCCTTTGCTAAGGCTGACCCACACACCACCTGTGTGTATTGTCTGGGGTTTGACCACCTCAATGCAGACTGCCAGATATGTAGTAATTTTCCTGCTGCCACCATAGAAAAGAGAGTTGGTAGGCTCAGGGAAAAGGAGGTCAAAAAGTCCGCTGACCCGGATGGCCAGCCTGGTTCGGTTCCAACCGAACCGAGGGAGTGCCTCTGACCAGGCGATATTTCCTCAGGCAAGCGAAGAGCCAGCTCTGAGGAGCGGTTCCAACAAAAGGACTAGGAAGTCAGCTAGTGTGCCAAAGTTTTTCTCCAACGTTGAGGAAATAGCTAAACAATTCAAATTGTACAGTCACTTTCCCAGTTCCGACCGAACCGACACCATCAGGGAAGGCGGCAGTTTCAGCAGTTCCACGGTTCAAGATTATGATTTTGAGGATTTTTATGAACCGGGGGGGTAGGAGGAGTATGAGAGAGTGAATGTGGTTGAAATCCTGATGTGCCCATTGAACCGGACATCTCTCCAGACCGTCAGGGGTTTCTCCCCCTAGGCTATCTGAGTCCCCTTCCCATTTTATGTTCTATAAGAAAGTTGCTGAAACTCTCCAGCTCCCTGTTGAGGAAGCTGTTGATGACCAAGAGGAGTGTGATTACTTAGAAATGATGGATATTCCAGAGTCTAGGAGACTGTCTATTCCTCTGCATAAATCTTTTCGGAAACAGACAGTAAAAATTCTAAAAACTCCTCACACTATACCTCCTGTTGACAAAAGGATGGACAAGAGGTATACATTATCAGGCTCGGATACAGAGTTCCTCACACAGCAATGCAGCCATGTGGGGGTAGTGCAGGCTGCAGCCTGTGACAAGGCAAATATTCCTCTAGCTTCTCATCCCCCTGAAAAGGACTCCAGGAGGATTGATGCTATGGCAGAGAAACAGTACATGGCAGCATCTTTGGGACTCAGACAGGCAAATTATATGGCTTATGCTGCTAGGTACCAGAAATCCAGATGGGATTCTGTGCTGGCCCTGGCAAAACAGGTCCCTGACCAGCTTGCCAGGTAGCTGGAACAGTTGGCTGCGGATGGTATTGAGGCATCCAAGGTGCAATTTCATGCTGCAGTAGACTCTAATGATGTGTCATCTAGGGTCATGGCTACATCTATGGCACTTCACAGAATGGCTTGGCTCAAATGTACTACCCTGTCACAGGATACCCAGTCTAAGGCCATGGATTTTCCTGTGGTGGGCAATTCTCTGTTTGGAGAACAGACAGAGAATTACATGAAGAAAATGGATGAACGTAGAACCACTTATTGGAATGCACAGGCCAAGGAAAGGCAGGCCACTCCTCAAAGGCAGCATCCCAGGGGCAGGGGCAGGCCTTTTCTTAGGCCTTTTTACCAAGTCCAGGCCTCCTCTTCTGCTTTTGCCCAGAGGGGGTTCTTTAGAGGGAGAGGCAGACGGGGTACAAGCAAGCCCGCTTCCACCCCTCAGCCCAAAGCCCCTGCCAAGCAGGCACCCTGATGGGGTGGCCAGAGCCGATTCTCCACTACCTGTAGGTGGCAGACTGGCTTACTTTGTCCAGGAATTTTACCCTCTCTAAGGCCAGGGGACTGGCTAGCATCCCTGGACCTCAAGGATGCCTACTTCCATGTTCTTATCAGAAGCTCCCATCGAAAGTACCTCAGATTCAAACTGCCCTCAGGCCATTACCAGTTCAGAGCAATGCCCTTCGGCCTCACCTCCGCCCCGAGGGTGTTCACAAAATGCCTGGCAGTGGCAGTTGCTCACTTAAGAAGGCAAAAGATTGCCATCTTTCCTTACCTAGATGACAGGCTCATAGTAGGCCAGTCTCCAGAACAAGTCAAACTACACTTTCGGGTAACCCAGCAACTGCTCACATCTCTAGGTTTCCTTCTCAATCTTCCAAAGTCAGTTTTAGAGCCTGTCCAGCTTCTCACCTTCATAGGTGCAGAACTGAACATAAAAGAGGCCAGAGCCTTCCTTCCTCTAGAAAGAGCAAGGACCTTGGTCTCTCTGGCCTCCTCTTTCACCCTACAGGTCTCTCGACCAGCGAGGCATTTTCTGCAGCTCCTGGAGCACATGGCTGCTTCTACAGCAGTAGTGCAGGGAGCAAGATTTCAGATGAGGGACATCCAGTTCCATTTGAGAGCCTTTTGGTCTCAAAGGAGAGACCCTCTAACCAAATTGATCCCAGTGACTCGAACCCTGATCCAAGCCCTTCAGTGGTGACAGGACCAGAGCAATCTGAGACAGGGGTCCCCTTCACCCCTCAGTCTCACTCCTTAATCCTTACTACAGATGCATCCCTCTTGGGGTGGGGGAGCTCACATGGGTGACCTCACTGCCCAGGGATTGTGGTCCCCACAGGAATCTCTGCTCCACATCAACCTGTTGGAACTCAGAGCAGTTTTTCTAGCACTTCAAGTTTTCTCCACATCTGTTCAGAACAAAGTTGTACAGGTCAGAACAGACAACACCACTACAATGTGGTACACCAACAAGCAAGGGGGGCACTCGGTCTATGGCCTTATGCACTGAAGCAATGAAGTTGTGGTCTCTGGCTTATTCCCTGAACACCTCCCTTACGGCAGTTCACCTCCCAGGCAAGGACAATGTCCTGGCAGATGCTCTCAGCAGGATTTCCCAGGGCCATCACGAATGGTCACTGGATCCTCTAGTACTGGAGGTAGTATTTGCCAGATGGGGCACCCCGCAGATAGATCTTTTTGCAGCCCCAGACAATCACCAACTTCCCCTTTTTTGCTGCACGCCCCCAGTGTTGGGCTCAGTCACTCTGGATGCCTTAGTTCTCAATTGGGAAGGGAAGTTTCTCTATGCTTCCCCTTCCTCTTCTGTTCAAAGTGCTAGTCAAAATCAGATCTCAACCCTGCAAGATGATCCTGATTGCTCCAGACTGGGTCAGACAGCCCTGGTATCCACTCCTTAAGTCCTTAGCAGTCCATCTTCCCCTGTGTCTTCCCAGGAATCACAACCTGTTAACCTGTGCCCAGGGGAGAGTTTGGTATCCGAACCTCAAATCTCTCAATCTCAAGGCCTGGCTCTTGAAGAGTTAGAGTTTGCTGACCTACATCTCTCCCAAGGTGTATTGGATATCCTGAAGGCTTCTAGGAAGCCTTCTACCAGGGCCACTTATAATTCCAAATGGAAGAGATTTTCCATATGGTGCTCTGGCAGGCATAGTTCCCCAGAAACTGCTGACTTACCCACAGTCCTGGATTATATGGTGCATTTGAATGCTTTGGGGCTGAGACCAGCTACCCTAAAAGTGCACCTGGCAGCTGTGTCTGATTTTTTATCAGCAGGTAAACCCTCTTCTCTTTCAGCTCATCCTGTATTCTCCAAGTTTTTCTAGGGGTTGCTTCACACCAACCCTCCATTCAGGGACCCTGCCCCTGCCTGGGATCTTAATATTTGCATTGTTCAGCTTATGCAACCCCCTTTTGAGCCCTTGTCCTCAGCAGAGCTTAAGTATTTGACTTGGAAAACTGTGTTTTTGGTAGCCATCACTTCTGCCAGGCGCATAAGTGAATTACAAGCATTGTCAGTGGAGTCCGATTTTAGCTCCTTTCATAGAGATAAGGTGGTCCTCAGGACTAACAGAAAGTTCTTGCTTAAGGTGGTTTCAGACTTCCACCTTAATCAATCTATGTCTCTCCCTGTGTACTTCACTGACCATTCCTCCTCTGGCGAGAGGAGACTGCACAGTTTAGATGTGAAAAGAGCCCTTAGCTACTACATAGAACGTACCAAGGGTCACAGGTTTGACTCCCTCCAACTGTTCCTCACTTATGGTGAGGTTGGTAAAGGGAAGCCTGCCACTAAAAGATCCATTGCCAGGTGGATTGTCTCTTGTATCCAATTTTGCTATGAAAAACTGGTAAGGTTCCACCCTCAGGCCTGAGGGCTCACTCTCTGAGAGGTACAGCTGCATCTCTGGCTGCTGCCAGGGACATCCCTATCCTAGAGATATCGTCAGCAGCTACCTGGAAAACAGTTCACACTTTTACCAAGCATTACTCCCTGGACATCCAGGCTAGGAGTGATGCTCGGTTTGGCACAGCTGTGCTTCAGAGCCTATTTCCTAAGTAGGTTCTGTCCCTCCTCCATGGAGGTACTGCTGTGTAGTCTGCATATGTCATAATATAGCAAGACTTCATGTTGTTTGAAGAAAAAATTATTCACCTTAGTAATGTTGTTTCTTCTAATGGAGTCTTGCTATATTTTGACCTCCCCTCCTGCCTGCCCCTCTCAGAACCTATACTCTCGGGGTGTGGGTGGGCAAGGCAGTGTTGGCACTTAGATGCCCACCTTATTTTTTTTTTTTTCACCCTTCCTTTTTTGGGGTGTTTGGCTGTTGTGTTTTAATCTTTTGGATCCCCTGAATTGAGTCTTTGTTTTGGGGACCAAGGAAAATGTGTTTTTATATTTAGTAGCCAGTTGGCTAGTGTAGGTTTACGGCTTCCACACAGAGCCTTAGTGAGTTTTGCTCGTAAAGATCTGACAGTTTCAGTTTGAAGAACAACAGACAGAGTTTTCAACCGAGCTTGCACTCAAGGTTCCATGCCTGGCATGGAAAGTTAACTCTTTCACCTCCGGAGCAGTTTGAAGGTTGGGACTCACTGCATATGTCATAATATAGCAAGACTCCATTAGAAGAAACAACATTACTAAGGTGAGTAATTTTTTCCTCACTGCTATTGTCAGAATACAGCAAGACTTCATGTTGTTTGAATTACTGTTTTCAAAACAGTTTAAAAATCAAACACACCAGTATAGTTAATGAAGCTGATATCATTAAACCTGAACAATCGTTACAGAATACACTAATGTTTTTACTGTTTTGAATATGCTCCAATTAGTCATTATCTTAACTGCATGGAACATTATGATGTTGACTATGTTGTTGTCAGACCAGCAGAGATGAAACAAGCATTCAGGGAACAGAAAGCAAAATATGGCATACTACTATTAAATGTAGTGCTTCTCCTAAAGTGAGTAGCAAGGAACAGCTGTATAGACAAAAGTGTTTACATTTAAATTTGCTATAGAATGCAAGGAACGGTGGAGCAATCAACAGATATTATTAAAGTGTACTCACTACAAACTGATGTACAAGGACAGGGTTAGCACCCTGTCAAATGATCTTTCCATTTAAAAAAAAAAATACCTCCAGGGTCAGAACATAAAATGTTTGGTCTGTGAATCCTGTTAGTGAGGAAGATTCCTCATAGAAGTATATAATAAACTTATAAAGTATGGTGCGCCCTTATTATCACTAAAAAGCGGCAAAATTATGTCTTGATAATCCCATCGCTATGACGTAAATGGTTATAGACCTCGCTTGAGTACATCATAGCGATGGGATTACAAACGGATCCCATCTGCGCATGCGTGTACCTGCGATCTCGTCCACCGACGGCATTCCAAAAACCAGCGCAGTGGCCAGAAAATGACCCAGAATGTCTGCGGTGGGGCTAAAAGTAAGCCATATTAGTTTGTTTTGGCAGTTAATTGGGACCATACACTATAAAATATAATGTATGGTCCCTCTATCGTTAACCGGTTTGGTTAACCATCTCGAGGTTGCCATGGTGACGTAAACCTCTCGAGCTTCGCTCTCAAGGTTTACATGGTCACCCTGGCAACCTCTCGATGGTTAACAAACCTGTCAATGATAGAGGACCATACATTATCCTCTATATTAGATGGTTCAGCCACCGATTGAGCAGTAGCCATTAACCCGATTAGTCTTGAAAGCCTCCAAAGCAGCCCTCTAGCAGACTGCATTGTAGTTGACTGTCTCAGTTCAATATACTGCACACAGATCAATGTAACTGGATCCAAAACACCTTTAGTTAACTTTTTTATTTAAGCATGTCCCATGCACCTTGTGCAGTGAGATAAGCTGAGATGTCTTCTATCAACTCTGTGCAAATTTCAGACATGTCAATAAGCAGGGAGATCTTTAAACTGTTCTGTAGGTTAACTACTGTGTTTGCAACCACAGCACCCAAACACACCCAGACGGATGGTGTCTGTGAACTCCTGAGAAGGAAAAACTCACAAAACAAGGAGTAGCAGTCCACACATGGAATTCCTAAGCTGCCAAATTCATTGCTACTTGCCTCTGAGGAAAGTCACGTCTCAGAACTCAGATCACTAAGTAAAATGAGCGTTATTCTTTGCCAGACAAAACCATGACAGGCTGGCTTACCATTATTATATGTGAAAATATCATGCCTTAGGTTCTTTGTATGGTATGCTGAACAAAGAAAGCAACAAGTAGAAGTAATGAAAGAAGTTTATTACAATACTCATGCCATAACAAGTGAAGCAAAGCAATCACAAGGGATCCGATTTCCCACCATTCCTCGAGTACAGTCTCTTTCTTTCCAAGGAGTTGGTGTGCATACAATTATATATGACTGATAAGAGTGCAGTTACAGATATGATAAACATATAGCATTGGATAAGGCATGTAAATAAGGCAGCTCCCTTGGGCAATTACATAGGAAATAAGGAAGAATCTCTCAATCTCTGAACAAATGAAATTCATAGCCAGCAACCTGTTATCTGTTCTTATTTCCAGAAAGTGAGTCTGGAAATACTTGCAACGTAATCACAAAAGCACACAACATGTCACAATAGTGGAAAACTACAGAATATGGGTGATTATAAGTATAAAGAATATATATGGCAGAAACAAATTGTGACACTTAAACAGCTGGTTCTGATCACGGTATGATTTTTGTAATATAAAAATGTGTTATTGAATGTCTCTCATGAGAAATGCTGAGACAGCATGTGGGATAACACACACACACACACACACACACACACACACACACACACACAGGTTTTAGATACAAGGTGTTACCTGGAAGGCCAGGAGATAATTTAATTACAGACCAGGACAGGCCTTCATCAAGGATCTCCTGTTTATATGACTTTATTGTAGCTTGCCAGCTGACAAGATAGCAAATATTCATTTTATAACATTTAGAGGAAGAGATCAGGTTATGACGTTTAATGCGAAGTCATAAAAGATTCTTTGATGTGTCCTGGGAAGGAGAGCTACTTGAGATCAAAGAGGGGATGTTATTTAAAGAGTGTCATAATTTGTGAAATAAGTTTTGCTGAAATGTCACTTAATTAATTTACATCCTGATTGATAAGACATCCTGAGTGTATAATTTGTTTATATTCTGACAGGGAGGAGCTAGGTGACCTCATGCAAGGAGGTTGGCAAAGCCAGTTTTAAACAGTATTCTGTTTTCCACTTAGACACATTCTTGTTGAATCTCTGAAAAAGAAAACATCTTTCAACACTTTTAACAAGTATACAATAGAGAGAGAGAGAGACAAATCTAAGTACTGTAGTAGGAATTGCACTTTTAAAACCTTATTCTTTTAAAAGATTGCATGGTCCTTGTGATATATGGTTCTGTATTTACATTTTATATTTTCACCTATTTTAAGTAAACATCTCATTTTTAGAAACTACTTGTTGTGTCTTTGAATTTCTTTTCTTTTCTTTGAAGTGAAGCACATGTGGTTAAAGCTGACACCGTGCATGAACTTGAATGGTGATACCAAACTGGAAAAAGGTAATAGTTTAATCTGAGGTCTTTTGATAGAGTTTTTAAAGGGTTCATCTTGTACACCTGGTTAGGTGCTCATAGACAAAGATAGCTGGTCCTCCCCCTGAAGTTTAGAAATATCTAAGCCTGTACATTGGGTACGCTAGCAAGAGGTTCACAGTTTGAATCCCTCCAGAACTTGAGACCAAAGATTGATTTGAACCCACAAAACAGACAGGAGGGTTACCCTGTACTGTTCCTGTTCACAACACTGTGCTCAGAGGTTGTCACTGTGGGAGCAGAGAGCCTGACTTGCTGAGTGGGGTTGTGACAGATAGGTTGGCAGCGGTGCAATAATTTTGGTATTACAAGCTTTTATTGTTCAGTGTGTCAGCTTGAGACCATCAGCTCACTTGCAAAGAAAGAAAAAGGCAGTGAATTATTTTTAAAAAGGAGACAGAACTATGTCATTTGGCATACAGTCAAGTTCCTACCTGTTTTATCTTTTTTTCTAAAGTGCAAGTCAGAGTAGCTGTAGTTAGGGGTAAAGATGGCTTCCAACTACAACAAGCACACTGTATACTACTTAAAGAAGTTGTGCAGGGACAGAGGAGTCCCGTTTGAGGTAAAAGTCACCAAGCAGAACCTCATGGATGCCCTGATGGTAGCAGATACCGAAAGCATCAAGCCACAGACAGTGACTGTAAGTGAGTGAATCTTGAATGTGGAAGGGCTAGTGGCCAGTGCAGTGGCCAGATCTGATGAGGAGGGCAACAGGGCCAGTGCCAGTGAAGGGCCACAGCAGCAGGGAAAGGTCACCAGTATCCTGGATCCAGAAGTACTCAGGCTGAAAATTGAGTTGCACAGAATGGAGCTGGAGTCCCAGAGAGAAGAGAAGCGAGAACAGCGAGCTGCAGTGGAGAAGAGGGAGCGAGAACAGACAGCTGCAGAGGAGAAGAGGGAGTGAGAATGCCAAGACGCAGACCTTGAGGAGCGTGAGTGCCAGAGGCAACACAAACTGGAGAAGCTATGACTCCAACCACCAGCACCAGAGTGGCTTGGGTTTAACTAGGACTGCAGGACTGGGTTACAAATTGAATACCAAATTGATAGCCAGATTTAAAGACTGGGATAATATGGATGCCTTTTTAAATTCTTTTGAAAAAGTTTGTATTCAGGCTAAAATTCCTAGGGAGTCCTGGAGCTTCCAGCTATCCCAGCTACTTACCAGGAAAGCTCAGGATTCATTGGGTCAAATGGATGATGAGGACAGTGATGATTACAGCAAACTTAAAGCTGCACTGTCAAAGAAATTTGAATTAACTGCTGAATCATACAGAGCTAAATTCCGTAAGCTCAGGAGAAGCCCTGACATGAGCTACGAGGAGCTAGCCATGAAACAATGTCAGTTTTTAAAATGTTGGTGGGAAGGAATTGAAGCAAACTGTGTTGATAAAATTGAAAATGTGATTTTGTAAGAACAGTTTTTCTGGGCATGTCCAGCTGAGCTAAAAACCTGGCTGGAGGACTGAGATCCCAAAACAGTGCAAGAGGCTGCTGAACTCTCGGACCACTATGCCAAGAGCAGACCTGCTCTGAGAGTGAATGGGGTGGGTGTGGCAGTGCAGAGGGGGAAAAGCACACCTTCAGGGCAGCTAAAACCCTCACTGACTCCACCGAAACCAGTTAGCCCCAGGTTTCAGAGAAAAGATTTCTCTGAGAAAAGAAATTAATGTTGGTTGTATAAAGAAACTGGGCACATTGCCAGACAGTGTCCCAAAAAGGCAAGCAATACACCACAGGGGGCTAGGAAGGAAGTGGGTTGTTTGTATGTCCCTGGAGACATGCCAGTGAACATGAGGGAACACATGCACCCAGTCATGGTGAATGGTGTACAGACACAAGGGTTAAGGGACACAGGGGCATTCTTGACCTTGGCAAAGGGGGGTCTAGTAGAGCCAGGTCAGCTTATACCCAACGAATATGTCACTGTACAGGACTTTACTGGTGAAGAGAAAACATTGCCCCTCGTTAGTGTTCTCCTAGACTGGGGTGAAACAGAGGGAACTGTACAACATGTGGTTAGCAGTGGATGTGATCCTGGGCAACAATCTCAAACAAGGCATGGTGTGTGCAGTTACCTGTAGCCAAGTGGCAAGGGAACACTGTAGTTCCTTGGACCCCACAGAAGCCATTGTGGAAACCACTGATAGGCTGGTTCCTCAGCCTGTGTCTTCTGATATGGAGACTAATGAAAAGGGGGCAGAAATTTCCCCAGTAGCAAGTAACCACACAGCTACAGACGGTTACTGCAAAGAGGGAGGGGTGACCCATTGTCAGAGGGTTGGGATTGACAGTGATCCTGAAAGTCCTGACACTAGTGATAGGGACCCTAGTTTAGCAACTGAAGGGGACCTATCCCATGCCTTGGGAATGTGTGAGGAGTTTACAGCTGCTCAGAGAAGTGACCCTAGTTTAGAGAAGCTGAGGGCTTGGGCAGACTCTCACGGGGCACAGGGAGGTGAAGGCAGACATAAGGTTTATTTGGAAAATGGACTTATGTATACTTAGGCTGTGCAGACAGAGGGAGGGGTGCTAGGCAGGCAGCTTGTCATTCCCCAGGGGCATCGTGAGCAGTTGCTCAAGATTGCACATGATATCCCCTTGTCTGGTCATCTGGGAATCACGCGCACTATGCAGCGGTTGGCCCAGAATTTCTATTGGCCTAATTTCACGCAGCAGGTGAAGGAGTATTGCAGGTCTTGTCACCAGTATCAAGAAATAGGGAAGGCGGGCAAGAAAACCCAAGCCGCCCTGATTCCATAGCCCATAGTGGAGGAGCCATTCCAGAGGGTGGTAATGGATATTGTGGGGCCTTTAAATGCCCCCAGCTCCTCAGGGAAGAGATTCATCCTGACTGTGGTGGGTTATGCTACCCAGTACCCAGAGGCAGTCACCCTATCCTCACTGAGGACAGACAAAGTGGCAGATGCCTTACTTGGGATTTTCTCCTGTGATGGGTTTCTACAGGAGGTTATCACCAATTGAGAGGGTTCCTTCATGTCGGACCTGATGAAATGTTTATGGGAAAAGTGTGGGGTGGTGCAGAATGCATGACACCATATCACCCACAAGCCAATGTGCTTGTGGAAAGATTCAATGGTACCCTGAAGTCAATGCTCCGGGCATTTGCTGAACAGCACGGGGAGGGACTGGGAGAAATACCTTCCCCACCTGTTGTTTGCATACAGGGAGGTGCTCCAAGAGTCAACAGGATTTTCCCCCTTCAAACTCTTATATGGACGCTGGGTCCGTGGGGCCCTAGACTTGATCTGGGAGGACTGGAAAGGCAAGCACACCACCCAGGGAGCTTCCATGGTGGATTACATCGTTAGGTTTTTGGAAAGGCTGAAGGAGCTTACCGGGACAGCCCAGAGCAACCTGGCAGCTGCCCAACAGAAACAAAAAGTGTGGTATGACCGCAAAGCCAGAGCTCACTCATACACGGTGGGTTAGGATGTCATGGTTCTTATTCTGGTCCAGAAAGACAAGCTGCAGGCTGAGTGGGCAGGTCCGTACAAAGTGGTTAGGAAGGTAAATGATGTGAACTACATTGTGGAGTTACCTGACAGAAGACAGACAGAAAAGATGTACCATGTCAACATGATGAAGCCATATGCAAATAGGGCTGACATGGTGTTTGCAGTGCTTTGTCATGGGGAGGGCACAGATGAAGGAGACCCCCCCTTCTGGATTTGCTGGAAGAAAGTAAGCAGGAGTCCTCTGTGGAGGCAGTAAAATTGTCTCCCCAGCTGGCCCCGGACCAGATCCAGAAAGTAAGGGAGGTTTTATCAGACTTTGCCCCATTGTTTAGCACCAAGTCTGGTCTAACCCCCTTAGTGGCACACGATGTGGAGTCAGAGACACAGACCCCCATACGGCGGACAGCATATCGGGTGTCAGAGGCTGTCTAAAAGGACATTAGGAAGGAAGTGGAGGAGATGCTGGATTTAGGGGTAATCCAGAGATCCCACAGCCCCTGGGCCTCACCCATTGTCCTTGTGCCCAAGCCAGATGGCTCAACTCGTTTCTGTGTGGACTATCATGGACTGAATGCAGTCATGAAGTCAGACACCCACCCGATGCTCTGGACAGACGAAATCCTGGACATGTTGGGAGGGGCGACCTACCTTAAGACCATTGACCTGACCAAGGGGTATTGGCAGGTAAAGTTAACAGACAGAGCTAGGGAGAGGTTTTCCTTCATCACTCTGAATTATTTGAATTTAAAGTAATGCCTTTCGGAATGAAGACTGCCCCAGCCACTTTCCAAAGGTTGGTGAACCAGCTGTTAAATGGTGCTGAGGAGTACGCTGTGGCATACCTGGATGACATTGCCATATTTAGTGCCAGCTGAGAGGAACACCTGTCACACCTTATGGAGTGCTGGGCAGGATACAGAGGGCCAAGCTCACTGTCAAAGCCAAAAAATGCCAGGTGGCCATGGGAGAGGTGGCATACCTTAGGCATGTGGTAGGCCAGGGACAGCTCTATCCTAACCAAATAAAAATAGAGGTAATCCAGGTGTGGCCCAGACCAGAAATGCAGAAATAGGTCAGGAGTTTTCTCGGGACAGCAGGGTATTATAGAAAATGTGTACCCAATTACAGTGCCCTGGCTACTCCCCTATCTGACATGATAAAGAAAAGGATGCCAAAGAAAATTACCTGGGGAGCAGCCTGTGGAGAAGCCTTCACCAGATTGAAAGAGACACTGTGCAGTGCTCTTGTTTTGACAAGTCCTGACTATAGCAAACCCTTTATAGTTCAGACTGATGCCTCAGACATGGGTATTGAGGCAGTACTGAGTCAGACATCCAGCCAAGGGAAAAATCACCCTGTAGTGTACCTGAGTAGGAAGTTACTTCCCAGGGAGCAGGCATACTCTACTGTGGAAAAAGAATGTCTTGCCATAGTGTGGGTCCTACAGAAGTTGCAGCCATACTTGTATGGGCAGCATGTTGTGGTACAGACTGACCACAACCCCCTGGTTTGGCTGACACAGATGGGAAACAACAATGGTAGATTGCTAAGATGGAGTCTTGCTTTACAAGAGTATGACATGACAATTCCACATAGGGCTGGAGCCAAAAATCAGAACTCAGATGGGCTGTCTCGTGTCCACAAGGAGTGAACTGATTTTGGAAGCTCATCCCATGCAGGGGATAGAGCCCCCAAATTCAGTCTAGGTGAGGAGGAATTGTAACACTTGGACAGCTGGTTCTGATCACTGTATGATTTTTGTAATATAAAAATGTGTTATTGAATGTCTCTCATGAGAAATGCTGAGACAGCATGTGGGATAACATACACACACACACACACACACACACACACACACAGGTTTTAGATACAAGGTGTTACCTGGAAGGCCAGGAGATAATTTAATTACAGACCAGAACAGGCCTTCATTAAGGATCTCCTGTTTATATGACTTTATTGTAGCTTGCCAGCTGACAAGAAAGCTAATATCCATTTTATAATGTTTAGAGGAAGAGAGCAGGTTATGACGCTTTAGTGCGAAGTCATAAAAGATTCTTTGATGTGTCCTGGGAAGGAGAGCTACTTGAGATCAAAGAGGAGATGTTATTTAAAGAGTGCCATAATTTGTGAAATAAGTTTTGCTGAAATGCCACTTAATTAATTTACATCCTGACTGATAAGACATCCTGAGTGTATAATTTTTTATATTCGGACAGGGACGAGCTAGGTGACCTCATGCAAGGAGGTTGGCAAAGCCAGTTTTAAACAGTATTCTGTTTTCCACTTAGACACATTCTTGTTGAGACTCTGAGAAAGAAAACATCTTTCAGCATGTTTAACAAGTATACAGTACAGAGAGAGAGAGACAACTCTAAGTGCTGTAGTAGGAATTGCACTTTTAAAACCTCATTCTTTTAAAATATTGTATGGTCCTTGTGATATATGGTTCTGTATTTACATTTTACATTTGTATCTATTTTTAAGTAAACATCTCATTTTTAGAAACTATTTGTTGTGCCTTTGAATTTCTTTTATTTGAAGTGAAGCACATATGGTTAAAGCTGACACCGTGCATGAGCTTGAATGGTGATACCAAACTGGAAAAAGGTAAGAGTTTAATCTGAGGTCCTTTAATAGAGTTTTTAAAGGTTCATTTTGTACACCTGGTTAGGTGCTCGTAGGCAAAGATATCTGCCCCCCCCTTGAAGAGCAGAAATATCTGAGCCTGTACATTGGGTATGCTAGTAAGAGGTTAACAGTTTGAATCCCTCCGGAACTTGAGACCAAAGGTTGATTCGAATGCACAAAACAGACAGGAGGGTTACCCTGTACTGTTCCTGTTCGCAATACTGCGCTCAGAGGTTGGCACTGTGGGAGCAGAGGGCCTGACCTACTGAGTGGGGTCATGACACATATCATATAAGTAAATGCATTACAGACAAATATGAGCATAGCAAATACAACAAAGAACACTAATATAAATAATAAAACAAGATAAAACAGTATAAGACTGTGGTAAGGCACTAGTACTTGTAAGTGTTTAAAGTTATGGTTACATGTGGGTCAGTTGGTGGTATATAACCCAGGCATAACAAAACTCTTACATTTAATCTCCATGTCCAGGGAATCATCCACCCCATCAGTCTTGGCTTCCCTGGATGCAGAGAAAGCATTTGACATGGTCTCCTGGGAATGCCTGTTCCACCTGTTCCCTAGATATGGCTTTCCGGAAGAATTTCTTTGTTGGTTCCGGGTGCTCTACACTCACCCTTCTGTGAGAATTCTTTGCAATGGTGTTCTTTCTGACTCATTTCCTCTCTAGCAGGGCACCCAGAAGGGCTGCCCACTATCCCCCTTTTTGTTCAACCTGTATCTCGACCCTTTGATGAGGAAAATTAATGCGACTCCCCAAGTTCAGGGTATCCCAGTGGGTTCAGCACATTATAAATTGTCTCTCTATGCGGGCGACATCCTACTGCACATATCCTCTCCCACCAGTTCATTACTTTCTGTCCTAGATATTATTACCCAGTTTGGTTCTCTCTCTCTCTAATTCCAAACTGAATCATTCTAAAACACAAGTCATGCCTTTAAATGCTGCTACTACTAGGGTGAGTGTGGAGCACTTTGGCTTTCTCTGGGCCAGAGACAGGCTCAAGTATCTGGGCCTGTGTCTGAGTACAGACCTCTCTAAGCTTAAACAAAATAATGTAGATAGCCTTTTAGCCCGGCTCCAAGTTGACCTAGACCGTTGGGTCTTATTACCCATGTCAGTATGGGGTCGTTTAAATAGCCTCAAAATGAATGTTCTCCCATGTTTGCTTTATCCCTTCATTATGCTTTATCTGGCACTACCCAAAAATATATTTATCACTATAAACAGGCTTCTCTCTAAATTTCACTGGCAAAAAACCCCCCAAAAAACAGGAAAGAATTATTCAAGCTTATGAGCGCTAGGGATGAAGGTGGCTTAAAGGCTCCTAATATTTACCTATACTTCCTGGCAATACGCTGTTCACAGTATTTCTCTTTGTTGGATCTGGATACTCCCATATACTGTATATTCCACAATGGTTAGACATTGAACATCATCTTTGCTATCAACTGAACCTGGACCTCTGAGTCTTGCTGCACATACCCCTTAAACTACTTCCCAGGAATCTAAGAGACACCCCTGTTGGTAGTTCACTTTATGCCCACAAGCAGCTGTCCTCCATGCTGAGTTTAGATGTCTGCTTGGATATTACTGAATCCCTTCTTGGGAACCCCAATTTAAAAATAGCAGGGTGGGTTTTGACTGAATCAGCTTTGTCCTTACTTGCAGGCCTTTCAGTTGCAGACCTGGTGAATGACAACAAGCTCCTTACCTTCTTGGAGGCCTGCAGGAAGTTTGCCTGGCCCCCATTGAATTGTTTTAAATTCCTTCAACTTTGATACATGCTGCTTCAGCATTTCAGTATGAGTGTCTGGTCCAGGTCATCGGGTGACAAACTGCTTAACTTAGTGTCGGAAGTCCCAACATCACATGTAATAGCTTTTTATCACTCTAGATTGCAGGAGGCTCTCACATTAACAGAACCCACTTTTTTTTTTCTTGGGATCAGGCTTTGCCTCCCCCCAAACTGCCCGCATGATTGGTCAAGTATATGGAAGTCCATTTACTGGTATATTAAATGAGACTATTACCGGTTTATGCACTTTCAAATTTTACATAACATAAACTATACTTCAGTCAAGTTACATAGGATGGGGAAATTAGACTCGAACCTATGTACTAGATGTGGCAAGGATACTGAGTCCCTATATCACATCTTCTGGACCTGTGATAAAGTGGCTCCCTTTTGGGATGATATTAGGTCATGCCTAGACCCATTACTGGGACTTGACCAGGCCTTCACACCAGAGATCCGCTTTCTAGGAGACTATGGAAACCACCTCATGGGTAACCAGAAACCACCTATTGCCGTAATCTCAGCCTGTGTCAAGAAAATTGTTCTCTGGCACTGGTGTGACGAGGCCATTCCCAGTTACCGAGAATGGCTCCAGGAAATCCTCTTCACCTTGGGGCAGAGTGTACAATTTCCAACCAGACCAATTCCAGGAAAAATTATTTGCAAGTCTGGGAACCTCTCCACATCCTGTTGACATTAGAGCAGGATGGTGGCTGACCATTCTGATCCTTATTATTTTTTTTATAATTTTTTTCTGACCAGGTGGGGAGATGCTACACCTTTAATTGATATGATCAATCCTTTAATCCAGGTTAAAAGACTTCTCAGATGTTGACATTCCCCATGATATGGGGCCTAGTTATCCCTTTTTAATTTCTATGCAAATCTCTTTAATCCCTTTTCCAGAAGTTTATCTTCACAAGGTCAGTCTCTAGAGGTTGGGGGGAGGGATGTTGTTTTGGTAGTTAATAATTTGGGGAGGGGGTAAGTAGATAGGACTTAGTGTCATTGGGCCTGATTTTCAAAGCCGCGATGCAAGCTGCGACAATGGCAGTTTGAGCTGAGTGCAGTTACGTCCAGGACCCTACACCCGAATTTCTATTCCACAGGGTCCCGGCACCAAAGTCCAGCAGCATGCGGAAAAGGTGGTGCTACGCCAAACGGATGGCGCACCCACCCAGAATGCCGCAATGGCAGCAGGGTGTCTGTGGCACCGAGATGGGGCAAGATGCAGCCTAGAGCCCCCCTCACACCACCATGCACTCCCGGCCCCGATATGGCGATTGGCACAGCCCTCCTCACTTACCGGCGACCGCCAGATGCCACTGTCAGTATGCGCACTGTATACGTATACAGTACGCACACTGACAGTTCATTCACAGCCAGCCTTAGTGGGGTGAGGAGGGTTGTGCTGGTCCCCAAATCTGTGGTATGGATGGGGGGATGTGGGGTTGTGGGCACTATGTGCTGAGTGGGGGGGCACCAGGGCACCAGGGGGGTTACATCCAGCACATGAACAGTCAGGATGGAGGGGGCCACTGCATCTCCAGGAAGCACCCATCATGGATGGATTGGGCAGGCCACACAGTGCCATATACTGGACGACCCTCCCAGGAGCTGTCTAAGTACCGTTAGACCAGCCCTTCGCTGGTCTAAGGGTACTTGGCACTTAGTTCCTGGGGAGGTCTTTGAAATTCCAAATCTGAGGGCTGCGAAAGTCTGGGTCTGCTGCAAGCCCCCTAGCGCCATGCCACAGTCACTTTCATGGTGCAAGGCAGACACTGGCACACTCTGGTGCAGGCAGCCTGCTGGGTGATGCAGGCTGCCTTTGAAAATAGCAATTGGCGCAAGGTGCCTCTTGGATCAGACTTGTTCGATGCAAGCACCTTGCATCAGTCTAAGGCCTTTGAAAATCTGGCCCAATGTTTATAGGATCTGGTTTTGGATGGACTCTTCGGTTTATTATTGTTCTGTTATTTTTTGGTTTAAATTAGTGATACTATGCATTGTAACCCTCCTGACAGTGTCTCAGCTCTGTTTACACACTCAGACAGAGTGGTTATTTGTTTATGTATTCTGCCTTCTATATATTTAATAAAGTTTAGTTAATTTGAGAAAAAAAATGAAATCTCCAAGTACAATAACATCATTTCTTCCCTCACATCTGTCAGCAATAATTTCAGTTTTTCTTTTCAGTGTTGTCTTGGTGACAGTCCGGTGGTTTAGTGCAAGTACCTACTACTATGTTACTGATTATATCACTACTGTTAATCTAAATACTCTCATTTTGTTGCTTTGTACACAATTCATTTGATCAGTTTGCTTGCTTGTGATATCCTCTTTAATGTACTGTCTATTGTCACTACTCTGCGCCTCTGTTTTTTCTGGTTTTCTTTATGGACTGTATGATCATTTAGTTCATGTCCCAAGTCCTCCCCCTCATTGTTCCACTAGGCCTCAGTTACTGATATTAAGTTTTACATTTCCTGGTTAATGCTAGCATGAAATACGTCCATTGTATTGTTTAAACTTTGCGCCTTTAATGAACAGATTTTGAAAGACTGTTTATTGTGCTCCTCCCCCCCCAATGTGTTTTTGTTGGGCCAGTCCTATTACACTTTGTTACATTTCCCTGCTCAGTTGGCATTGGTTTTTGAACATTATGTGATCATCTGCGAAGGAGTCTATACAACCTTCATCCAGGACCCCCTTTTCCACTAGGATACTAGCAGGTAACAGGGTAAATTGAGACCCAGCCCTGCTGATTTCTGGCCTGGCCCTTTAAAGGTCATAGGCACTGGCTACATGGAGGCTTGAAAATCCCTGTGAGGGAAGGGCACAAATGAGCCTCATCTTGCAGACATAAAAAGGAAAACAGATGGAAGTAAGAAAGAGGATTTGGGGCTTGAGAGAGAGAGAGAGAGAGAGAGTGCAAGGCTGCTGTGAAGTGGAGAGTGGAATAAAGCTAAAACATTGTGTTTTGTATTTGCTCTGCCAAAGTAAGCTGTTTTGAACCATTGTTGAGTGCTGAAGTAATACAACCTTATGTTTCATTGAACTTTGCCTGGAGTTTTCTTTTTCGGAGGGTTCCCCCAAAAGTCTTGGCTCTCTGCAACACTGTTACACCACCCCCCTGCCTATGTAGTTTTAATTAAGCCTTATAGCAGTCCTTATACTGCTACCTAGAATTGATGCACCCCTTTTGTTCAGATGTAAGTAGTGTTGCTCAGAGAGTATCCTAGAAACCAGAATACCAACACATACCTCCCATTTGGCCAGATAGTTGCTGTGATGGGATAGCAGTGCTATCTGACCATGTATCCTACCCTCTAGGATCCAGTGCATGGATCCTGCAAATGTTGTGGATCCTGTGGATCCTAGCAGCAAACGTTGAGAATCCCTTGGATCCTAGCATCATATCCAGCTTGGATTCTAACCATCTGACCTAGGATTCCTGGATCTGACCAAGGATTCATCACTATCTGACCCCGAATCCTACCTATCTGACCTAGGATCCCTGGATCTGACCTAGGATCCATTGCTATCTGACCCCAGATCCTACCTATCTGACCTAGGATCTCTGGATCTGACCTAGGATCCCTGGATCCTGTCTAGTATCCATCGCTATCTGACCATGGATCCTACATCTGTCTTTGGTAGGATTTCTGGTAGGATCCTAGGTAGGATATCAGCACTATCTGACAGATAGTGGTAGGATCCACAAAAGCAATATCTGAGCAACATTAGATGTAAGCCATCCTTGAAATAGAGATCATTTTGTCCCATGAATGTCCCCCAATTCCTTATAAATTTAAAACCCTCTTTTGTTGCCCAGCATTGTAGCCAACAGTTTATTCTGCACATTGCAGCTATTCGCATATGCCCTGTTTTTGGAACTGGTATTATTTCCGAGAAAAGGCTTTACATTTATTATTTTTAGGTATGGTGCCAATAGCTTCAAAGTTGTTTTTAATTCTATTTTCATGTTTTCTGCCCACATTCTTTCTATATAGATGTTTGATCTGTTGATCATTGCCTGCACCTGATGTTCAGGTCTCCAGCTGATCCCCAGCCCTGACTCCCACTCCCCCCCCACCCGCTGTTGTGGCTGGTGAGGCTCCACATGGAGTGAGGCCTGAGGAATAAGGAGACGGTCATACTTGGTGGTTGAGGCAAATAGTATCTTTGTACTTTTCTCCGTCTTTTCCCAGTCCACTCTCACCACCCCATATGTCAAGCAGAGCCTACTGTTGGCCTTAGACATCAGCAGCACACGCTGGGCTGATGCCACCCTCTCTCTTCCAAGCTCTTGGCTCATCTCTGGTGGCTATTGCAATGCCAGGTTCCAGCCGTCTCCATCTCTGGCTAACTCATGTTCCTCTCAGGAGCACTCCACTGCTTTGCCACCTAATCTTAATGTCCCTAGGTTTGCTTCCAAACCTGGGTCACCAGTATGGAAGTGTGACACACTTTCACTGAACTATTCGGTGGCCCATGAGTATGACTTTTAATAGTAGTTTTGACTGTGATCTGATGAGTTATTCCACATTGTTTTAATGTCTGCCATTACTGCACCTGGGAGACAAGAGATGGGAGTGTATTCTCTATTATTTTTTACAAATAACTGTATCAATGAAATGAAGTACTGAGTCCTCCACCACAATTATTTGATTAATATTAATATCTTTGGTAGCTGGGTTGGTATGTGCCTCTTTATTATAGGTTTCCTCTATTTCTTCTGATACTTTGTCTCTGGGGGCAATGAAGCTAAATCTGCTTTCCAGTTCTTGATTAATTAGCTGTAAGGTGGCATCTCTACCCCTCCCTTCTTACATTTATTTCCCTGTACAGGGTACCATTCAGTATCCTGTTCATTGTCATTATTAGCCCTTTTCCCTTTTCCTTGGTAACCCAGACCATTGTTGTTCCTGCACTGTGTCCCTTCCCCACACATATTTAATATTCTGTTGCCATTGATATCTTCCTCGTATTTTTAACACTGTTCCTTTACTGATATTACTTTCTTTATCCATGTTATCCAAGCATCTTGCTAACTTTTCCAGCCATTCCCTAAGTTCATTTATTTGGTTTGTTAGTTCAGCATTCAGTGAACACTTACCACATTTATAAGCCTGTAAACTGCAATATGAGTCCACTGTTTCATACATCATTCATCCAGTACAATTCATACCAAGGTCCCCATCCAAAGTTATACCTGTATCAACTGTCGTTGTGAGTTGACAAAATCACTGTGACCCAGAAATAAATTTAGTACCTTTCCCTTAGAGATTTGGGCCTGCCCACCTGGCTACTACCTATGGACCCCATAAGGCACTGCCTCTGCCAGTGTTGCCTTCATCCAGTACTCACTGACACATATGCAGGTATCAGCCCTTACACAGTGCCAGCATTTCTGAAAGTAACACCCAGGGCACTTCTGGTTTTGTCAAATCATTAAACCAGGCTAAAGAAACATTTTAAAATGGCTAAAGCTGGCCTGTGCTGATTAATAAAAACTGTAAAAGCTCTCACGCATTCTCGTGGGTAATGGGTAGCCCTAAAAAGAGCTTTGTACGTGATCTTCATGTGCCTCCCAACCTTAGCCAACAACTATCCCCGCAGTCCATTTCTGACACCAATAGGTAGTGTAGAAAGATAGTAACTTTGTTGCTTATAGTTTTTTTTTGTTTAAGCTAAAGATAGATAAAGATAGCTATAAAATTTGGTGGAGATGTATTCCACAAGGTCTATCATACAAGATCCTGAAAATTACAACCCTTGCACAGTTTTCAAACCGCATAGGCTTTGGTCCTTATTATAGCATTTCTGGAAGCACTACCCCAGTCACTTCCAGTTGCGTTGAATCACAAACTGGGCTCTACAAACTACAATACTAATAAACTCTGGTCAGAGCCAATACGGCTGCAAAATAATGTTGGATAGGGTGAGAAAGATGAGCAAGATGCCTTGAAAAAAGTAATGGACAGAGAAATGGCCAGATGCATAGATACATAGAAGGTGACAGCTTAAGGAGATCTCAAGATCCATCTAGTCTGTCCAGGATTTGTAGTTTGCTATCCCCCTCCCTGGTTACCTGGTCTGGGTATTGATGCCCTTGTTTCTGTCTCATGCTCTCTTGAATCCTCCTACAGTTTTAGCCCCAACTGCTTCCAGGGGCAGGATGTTCCAGGCTTCTACCACCCTCTCTGTGAAGAATAATTTCCTGATGTTTGTCCCAAACTTGCCACCTCATAGTCTGTGGTCATGCCCTCGTGTTCTGCTGCCTTCCTTGACATAGAAAATATAATTTACCTGAAGTTTGTTTATACCCTTGATGCATTTGAAAGTCTCTATCACGTCTCCCCTCTCTCCCCTCTATTCCTGAGAGTACATGTTCAGCTCCCTCAGTCTCTTCTCAAATTGCTTCTGGTGCAACCCCGAATCATCTTTGTTGCCTTCCTCTGCACTGTCTCCAACCTGTTCATGTCCTTTCTGAGGTGTGGTCTCCAAAACTGTACCCCATACTCCAGTTGGGGTCTGATCAGTGCCCTGTACAGTGGCAGAACCACCTCGCTTCTTCTACTAGTGCTCCCCCTCCCAATGGATTTACCGATACTGCAGCAACAGCAATGCCGCCAACATGCCCAACATCGACAGACACAATGCTGAGTGTCAGCATTGTGCTTTAGGGGATGTCGGTATGTTTTCTTAGGGGGGCTGCACAAGCCCCAGTATTTAACTATCCAATTCTGAGTCAGAATTGTCTTGGGGAGGAGGCGAAATCCCGGTAGATACACTGCCTGTGTCAGTGGGGATCATTACAGTGACCTGTTGATTTCTGTCAATTTCTGTCACTGTAATGGTCTTCACTGAGGATGTTTCATTGTACAGTTGGCATATGCTCCAAATGCAACCCAGCATGCCGCCCACCTTTGGGGCTGCCGTTTTGCACTGTTTTTTGTTGTTGTTGAATTTTGTTGACCCGGTAAGCCCACTGGGCCTAGAAGTGGGGCGACGAGGGGAGGGGGGATAGAGATGGTAAGCAACTGAAATTGAACCAGATTAAGCTGTTGGTAGTATTTTTAGTGAATGAGGGAATTTGGCCAGGACACCACGGAAATTCCCCTACTTCCTGTTTCCTGTGAGCAGGGGGGACCCATTTTCTGGTGGGACCAAGATGGCAGAGGACGAGGACAGTGGAGGAGGACATGCTGTGGCTGAGTTAGCAAGGCTCAGCGGGGAACATGGTACGGCTTTCCGGATGGCTGCAGAGAGCAGTGGAAGTAGGACGGATGTTGCTCAACTCCTAAATCATCCGTGCGGGGACAGTGATACAGCTGGGATGCACCTTGATGGTGGCCATCATAGCGTACCGGAATTCCCGCGGTCTGAAATATTAGTGCATGATGCGGAAGTCATCGGGAGTGTGGCGTTGGAGCAAAACCGTGAGTTTCTGATGGAGCCTGGGATCTCGGGAGAAATGATGGGCAAAAATGTTGCAGTTTTGTGTGGAGCTCCAGTTCTTTCACAAGGGTCTGAGGAGCTTAACGTATTGTTGGAAAAAAAATGGCAGCTGATAAAAGAAGCTTTGGCTGAGTTCAATGAATTAAAACAACAAGCTGAGGAGAAAAAAAGAAAAAGGCCCGTCTTGGACTCTCCTTCGGGCCTACCAGGTACTGTGCCTAAGGTTCTAAAAGGCCCCAGTTTTTTAGATCGATCGATGGATGAAACCCCACCTCAGGATGCTAATCTGGTGGTTAATGAATCCTGGTCCCCTCAACAAGCTCTCCAGGAGGCAGGCTGGATACAATCAGATGAGGGAGGCTGGATAGCCAACCCAAAAATCCTCTGCCGGAACAAAGCGTAGCAGATGGGAAAAGGCCAAATCTGCATCAAGGGATGCTGTATCTAGCTATAGGCCAGACTGTTTTGAAACTTTCCTGTAATAACTGTACACTCTTCTTTATGTGTGTCTCCTCAAACCAGTATTTCTAATTTACTATCAAATGGTTCTTTGCTATCAGAGCCCACGTTAGGACAAACTGTCACTCCTGAAGCTTTAAGTTATACGTAATGTTTTGGGTTCTGAGTTAAATCCAGTACAGGATCAGCCTGTTATCTCACAACCCGTGTTACATTTGCTAGTTTATTTAAAAACAGTTACTTTGGCAAAACTTAGGAATGCAGTGCGTTTAAGGTTCCTAGGTCCTATGGATGGTATGCCAGATCGTTTTTATGTAGGGAAGGTTTTGATTAAGCAAATGCTGGGTTTTTCTCCAGGGGAGGTGTATGCCCTTATACACACCCCAGGGGATAACAATTATGACATTAGTTTTCGTACACCAGATTTGCTAAATAAATTTTGGATGAGATATGCTCTTTTAAAAACTAACCCAGCGTGGTTACATTTTCAGGCTATACCTCTCACCAAACAATCCTTTAAAGTAATAAATGTACTTTTTCGGAATGAGGGAGTAAATGTAGAAGATATAACGTACTGGGTGGAAAAAAAATGTACTGTTCAGGGGAATCCTGAACCTATATTGGATGATGAAGGTTTCTGGAATGGAGGGTGGAGATATAAGGTTAATCTATTTCAAAACGATGAAGGTCTACAGCATTTACCTAGTTGTTTCTATTTGGGTGGGATAAGGGTTTTATTTTTATCCAGGCCAACCAAGACATTGTTATAAGTGTGGCTCTCCTAGGCACCTGAGTAGGATGTGTGAAGTGGTAAAATGTGCTCAATGTGGAGAACAAGGACATGTCCTTACTGACTGTCATCACCCCAGTAAGTGTTCACTGTGTGAAGATGCACATTCTTTGTTGATTGCCCTTTCGCTAAAATAAATCTGGAGACTATAGTATTCAAGATTTTTACATCAATACGGGCGGTTAAAGCTGCCCTTAGGAATAAAACCCCTACCACACCCTCTGGGAGACCTCAACCACATATTTCTGGTAATCATGGTTGTGCATTGATTCAAAAAGAACCTCAGTCGCAGATACACCCTGATGTTTCTGAGCCTCTGTCAGTGACACAAAATCCTGTCTCTCAAGTGAAGGTTTCTAGCGGCAGTTTGATTTCAATGCCTCCACCGCTCCCACCCGAAGAGGCCTTTACTCTGGTATCTTCCAGAAGATGTAGTCTTCGATCTGGCAATATTAGCATGGTGATTCCTGAACCCCCTATGACGGCTACACGTAATCCTTTTATTGTATTACAAGATGACACAGGGATGGAGTCTGACTCAGTTTCTGTAAATTTCTCACAACATGATGGTACGTCTGATACAGACCAAAATTTGGCAAAAACTGATTTAGGCAAAAAGGAAAAAAATAGATTGGGAATGAGGAAAGGGAACAAGAAAAAATAATATGCTAAAATGTGTTCAAAAATATGGCTGGCCGTTTCCCTCTCTTGATGGTAGCAGTTTATAATCTTTCGTAGCTTCTTTTAAATGTGAATAGTATGTTATCCGAGAGGAAACGGTGTTGATTTTATCCCTTTTGAGAAAAAGGATTATGATGTGTTTTGCAGGATACTAGGTTACATACCAAACTCGATATTGAATTAGCAACCGCTGGCTGGAGATGGGGGGTTACCTATTGGTCTATGGGTGAAGAACCCTGTAGTGGTGTAGGTATAGCCCTAAACAGTCCCACTGCAAAGGTGATACAACTAGTTGATCTTGTCCCTGGTCGTGTATTGTTGTTGGATGTAGTGATTAACGGTTTACAGTGTCGGTTAATCAATGTTTATGCACCTCAAACAAAATTTGCACGTATTGAAATATTTCGCTTATTTCAACCTTATTTATTTACTTCAAAGTATGTTTTTTTGGGGGGTGACTTAAATTGTAGTAGATGCACTACAGATAGGGGATGCCGAACCACCAAAATGTTTTGTGATGCTACTTGTCTTAATAATTTACTAGTTCAAACAGGCCTTAGTGATGTTATGGCCCTTTCAGGGAATCTGGCAAAAACATTTTTTCAAGGCAATAAGGCCACAAGGATAGATTTTTGGTTTCTTTCCAATTCCCTACAGGTGATTGATACTAGAACATTGGCTGTTACTTCCTCTGGCTATGTAATTATAGTAGCTACGGTGGCAAGTCATATGCCTATGAATCGGGGTCCAGGGTACTGGAGAATGAACTTGGCTCTATTACTTCTTCCTACAATTGAAGATGGCTTTCTAGCTATTTTAAAGGCCAGGAAATCTGTGTTATGTCTCTATGATACTTATCGAATGGTGGATGGATACAAAAACTGAAATTAAACGTTTTTTCAATCAATAGGAGATTATATGGTAAATACAAACTGATACTTACTTAAATTATAGAAAGGAATTTTGGATTTACACTTTCATGTGGCCAATGGTGAGGTTTCAGTCCTCCCCAGTTATACTGAAATAAGAAAAAGATGAATAATTTTCAATATAATCAGGCAAAATCTTTAGAAAATGAGCATGCTTTGGTACCCAAGGCACAAAGGCCTTTCTGAATTCATTTCAATTTAGTGCTTCCCAAAGACATCAGAAACATATGACAGGTCTTAATGATCAGGCCGGGATTTGGTGCACATACACCAGAGAGGTTATGCGGATTGTTGATTTACATGTACAGAAACTTTTTGGTATTACTGAAACATTGAGTCACACACATGAGAACTGGTTGGGAGGATGTAATTTACCCCAAATTTCAGATTCAGGGTCAGTTAACTTAGTAGCACATATTACAACACAAGAGGTTGCTGCAGTGTCGGCACAAGTAAAGCTGGTACAGCCCGGAGAATGATGGTATTCTTATGAAATTTATAAAATAATTTTTCAACAATTATTGGAAGAATTTACAGGTGTTTTGAATGAAATACTATCCTCGGGATATTACCAAAAGTATGAACGAGGGCTTGTAGTTTTATGTATAAAAAAGGAGATGGGGATTTGTTAAACTGGAGACCTATAACCCTATTAAATACAGATTTTAAACTATTTACCAAAATATTAAACAATAGACTGTTACTTAATGCACATTCCTTTTACATCCGGCACAAACATGTTCCATTCCAAATAGGAACATTACCGATAGTCTAATACTTTATGGGAACTTTTCAAAAGGGATCTACAGGGAACTTACAGGTTTGATTTGAGTTTAGACCAGGCAAAAGCCTTTGATAATGTAAGACATGGTTATTTATGGGACTGTTTAGTTGGGTATGGTGTACCTGATACCTTTATAGAATGGATAAAAACCTGTTATGCCAATGCTACTGCTCAAGCTTTTTGTAATGGGTAGGGACTATATATCCCATATTACAGGGTGTGCGTCAAGATGTCCTCTTAGTGCCCTTTTGTATTATTTACTATAGATCCCTTAATTAGGCAGGTGTATGGTCATGACAATATACCGGGACTCTCCTTTTCAAGTACTGATCCTGAAGTTAAATGTATTGCCTATCTGCGGATGATTTATGTTTTTCGATTGGGGATCTTCCCTCTGCAAGGGTTTTCAAAAAAGTTTTACAGGGTTTTTTGTTATATACCGGTGCACAAATTAACTATGAGAAATGTAATTGTATAACACTGGGGATAGAGTATTTTCATCTTACACAGGTTATAGGTATTCTGGTAATTAAGGATACTTGTAAAATTTTGGGTCTTTTATTCGGAGCAGGAGATTTAACATATCTAAATTGGAAATTTAAACTAAAGGAAGCGCAAACTAAGGTAGATGTCTGGAATACATGGAGACTGCCTAAACTGAAACGGATTCAACTGGTTAAAACATTCTTATTACCAATATTTTTATATTTAAGCGGTTTTAGTCTTCCTTTAGCTTTGGAGACACAGTTATATGGATGCTTTTTGCTTGTATATGGGGCAGTAGACTGAACCCCATAAAGAGAGCCTTGTTGTTTAGGGAGAAAAAACATGGGGGCCTAAAAATGTTACATCCTGTAGTTTTTTTCTTTACTATGTTTCTCTATACAAATTTAAAACCTCTGTTTATAGATAGAGACACACAATGGAAACCATGGCTTCAGGATACTCTGGGAGATTTATGTCTTTTCTGGCCTGAATATGAGGTATTCCCGAGACAACATTCCATAAACCATCTCCCACAATCTCTTAAAATATGTTTTGGGAAAATTAAATTATGGGGTGTTTCAAGGCATATCTTTTTGCATTTTACTAGAAAGGAATTATATGCATATATTTTACAAAAGTATTTTCAAGATTCGGCTCCATTTGATTATTTTCCATCTCCTATAAAACTTGCAATTGGCAATATGTTAACCTCCCCCCGGATTCCACCTCATATGTGGGATGTGTTATGGTTATCCCTATATGGCAAATTAAATGCCCTTGCAAATCTAAAACATAAGCAAATTACTGATCGGTATTGCCCTAGGGGTACGTGTTTTGAATTAGTGGAGACAATGAAACACTCATTTTTGGAATGTCCTTTTATAAAAGGATTTTGGAGTCTTGTTTTATGAAAATGGCCTACCTTTCCTTTATACTCTATGACGTTAGACATGTTGTGTATAGGGATTCTGCCAGTAACCACTGTGCAATATGATAAAGTGACTTTATGTTTGATTTTGCTTTGTTTTAAATATTATATATGGCATGTGAGATGCCGTTTCACCATTCAACAACAATATTTTTCACAAGAAGCATTATTTGGTATGGTTGCTAATGCAATATTGAGATTGAAAAGGCAGGATTATGGGAAATTTTCTTCATTTATATGTCACTCTAGATGGGATTCTGTAGATTGGCTATAACTTCATTGGGTTAATTTAGAATAATTATTTTGGATGTATTGAATTAGTGTTTTCTATTTGCTTTTTCTTCTCTTCTTTTTTTCCCTTTCGTTTTATGTATAATCTTTGTTTTCTATTATGATAACAATATGCTGTATCATTTTCTTTAATGTGACTTAACATTGATTGAATTTATTGTTTGGTTTGCTGTCTATGATAACAAAAGTTCCCCTACTCATTTTGCAAGTGGGAGGGGGGGACTGTTTTGCAGTTTTCCTTTTACATTGTTTGGATGATATATCTTTGTAATAGATTATCTTCTATATGATTTATATATTATTTTGTGTGATTTAACACTGTATGTTTTCAATTTTGGTTTACTGAAATAATAGAAATTCCCCTACTCTATTAGTGGGGTGGGGGGGTTATTTTTTCAGTTTGTCTAGTAAGTTTTGAGTCTATTGCAATGTTAGTTTTGTATTTTATGTATGATGGCATATGTATTTTGTTTCGAGTAATTTGCTTTTGCTTTTGTGTATTATTTGACTGTATTTTACTTTCCAACTTTAATAAAAATTCCCCTACTCTTTTCGATAAGTGCCATAGGATCTTTAATATCCACCTGAACTACCACCAATCCAGGCAGATGGGACCTTGGTTTAATGTCTCATCTGAAAGACAGCACCTCAGGAGTGCAGCATCCCTCTCATGCTGCACTACAGTGTCAGTACTGGGATATTAACCCAAGTGCCAGATGTCTACCCACTGTCTACCCACCTTCAAGTTGTTTGTTATTATGATCCACAGATTACATCCCCCCAGACAATAGTCAGTTTTAAGGGGTTTCCTTCCTAGGTGCATAACCTTGCACATTTTTTTGCATTGTATTTCAGTTGCCATGCTGTGGACCAATGTTCCAGTTTTTCCAGGTCTGATTTCATTCTTTCCACTCCTTCTGTAGAGTCTACTCTGTTACATATTTTGGTGTCATCTGCAAACAGACACACCTTTCTCTCAAGCTCTACTACAATGTCGATTATGAATATGTTGAATAGTACAGGCCCCAAAATAGAGCCCTGGGGCACCCCACTAGTCACCCCTCATTCTGTGGATAATGCACTATTTATCTACACCTTCTGTGTCCTATCATGTAGCCAGTTTTTTTACCCACCTCACTACTTTCTGACCCACCCCCATGCAATCCAGTTTCTTTACCAGCCTTCTGTGGGGTACTGAGTCAAAGGCTTCACTAAAGTAAAGGTAGACCACATCAACCCCCACACCCCATGTCTACCCCTCTGGTTACCCAGTCAAAGAAATTGATTAGATTTGTTTTGCCATGATCTACCTGATGTGAACCCATGTTGTCTGTGGTCTTGTTGCTCAGTGGCCTCCAGGAATGCAATCATTCTCTGTTTAAGTAATGATTCCATCACTTTCCCTACCACTGAAGTAAGACTCACTGGGCAGTAGTTTCCTGCTTCCTCCCAGTGCCCAGATTTGTGCAATGGTACCACTGTTGCCCTTCTCCAGTCTTCAGGGTATTCTCCACTCTCCAGTGATTCAATGAAGAGTTCTAAGTGGTTTTGCCAGTTGGTTTCTCAATTCTTTCAAGATTCTTGGATGCATGTTGTCTGGCACCATGGCCTTATCTGCTTTCAGGTTGTTTAGTATTTCTAGGATACAATGACCCTTATGCTTTAATAACATAAGTATGATTGCCTTGGGACCTGCAACCCTGCACAAGTCACTTAACCACCACAGGGCCCTCAGATCATGCCCGAAAACAGGCACCTGTGCCTAGTGGGCCTTACCCAGTTATCAAAGAATAAAATGAAACAGAAATAAAATGAATGAGTCAGTCTCCATCCTGCAAGTCAGAAATATAAATATCTGCATTGCTGATAACTAAAATTATGTAAGCCATCCCTAGTCGTTTGCCACGTGGATGCATATGTGGATAGGATCTGCCTTCTAAAATGTAATTATGCTGATACAATAACTCTTATGTTTTAATAACATAAGTATGGTTGGAGTCAAAGTCTGGCAGGTGTGCAAACAGTTGGTAGTACCCAAGGAGTTTAGGCAACAACTACTCAGCATTGCACACAACATTCCACTTGTGGGACATTGGGGGGGTGAAATGAACCAAGCGAAGGTTGATACAAAACTTCTATTTGCCTGGTGTCAATAAAGATGTGGCTGAGTACTGTCACACTTGTGACATATCAGAGAATAGGAAAGCAAGGGGACAAAGGCTTTTTTTTTTAAGTTTCTTGATTTTTCTAAAGAAAAGAAAAAATAGAAGAAAATGACATCCATGACATGAACGCTAGCTAATGCATATTTCAATAAAGCAGTGGTATTGATTTTAACATTAGCATTGAACTAAACAATTAGTTTAATAATTGTCTCTCTACATTTGTTTACATACGTAATTAGGTTTGGTTGAGTCCCTCCAACTCCAACCCTCCTCTCTGGTAAAAAATAAATCAACTGAGCTAATCTCTTTCACTCATGACAAGTCTGATTAAGATCAGATTATTCCCCTCACTAAGTGAGAAAGTCTGACAGAGCATAAATAATACGTTTCACTGATACTCTTGCATACCAGAACACACCTAAGGCAGAAGGCAGAATTACATTTTTTAATCAGTGAATTAATTATTATCCACAATATAGTCCAGAGTGGAGGGGAAGGGGAAAGCAGCACTGTGTTAAATGGGGATGACCTCATGTGTTTGTGTTTTGATTTTTTGTAACTTTTTTTTATAAAATTTTAAGTATAACACAAAGAGTAAAAGCAATACTCAATAACACAACAATAACAATGGCAACAAATAAAAAGAGAAAGGTAACAGATTTAGGATGTTTACATATAATGGTATATTTAACCTTTCCTACACAAACCCAACTCCCTCCTCCCACACTATACCTAGATATAGTTGGGTGATAACAGTTTGTAAAACACCTGGAAGAAAAGTGAACCTTTGTATTCCCCCTAGTGCAGTAGGTACTCAAAGTAACCATCTTACATACCTGCCAAACAGTCTAAATGTAATCATCCAGTATTTGGAGAAAGGATCATTAACTTTACTTATGTTAGTAAATCGTAAAGCTTACCACATTTATTATAAAATTGAGTGATTTTATTATGAAATAGATACATTAATTTGGTAATCTGTAAATTAAGTAAAATATTGGCTGACCATTCCTTCATACTTAATAATTGATCATCTAACCAGTGTCTAACAATAAGTTGTTTTGTGGAAATCATTATCATGGACATAATGGCCCTGTCCTTAAAAACTCTAACCATGCTGAGATTTCTTAGAATGCAGGTCTCAAAACTGTAAGCATGATTTAACAATAGTCTCATGCCAAATTCTAATTTCACTAGTTGCCAAATGGCCTGGGCTTTAGGACAGTCCCACAATATGTGACAAATAGATCCTTCTCCCAAATTCATTTTATACATCTATCAGAATCCAAAAGACCAAATTTAAACATTTTCTGAGGAGTCATAGACGCATTATGTAGAAGTTTATATTGAATTAGTCTCAAGTTATCAAGATGTACATATTGATATACATTTTTCCATAAAGTGGACCAATTTTGTGAATTTATTCCAGATTCCCTAGTCCAATAGGGAGGAATGATAGGATCTATGGGAAATTTGGAGCTTAATAGCAGTTTATATAGGTTGGATATGGGTGGACTTTTAAACTACTACACCACATATTATTCACTAGATCATGGAAGGTAATTGATATGGAGTAGGCCCAAAATGTGCCTTTAAAGCTATCTTAACTAAAAATAGCTTTGGCAAAAACTTCTTGTGGAGAATTTCATTATTCATAATTGTCTGAAGTGAAATATATGAACCATTCTTAATGAAGGACCTAACTAACAGATTAATGTCCTTAGGGAACCATTTCATAGGAATATTATTCCCATTTATCTTGAAAGGTGGATTACCAAAGACAGGCTGGAATACACTGCTAGAATTTGAGAGGCATAGAAAATACATGATTTGGTGCTGAATTTTCAAAGAGGTACCAATAATGGAAGATCTTAATCTGGAGGGTAACAAATTTAGTTTAATGTGCAATATGGCATCAGGATTAATTTTGTGTTTCTTTATCATATTTAATTCAAGTTCCAGCCATATTGAGAAATGGTTCTCAAAACAATTCTGTGGGTAAAGCCATTTTATGTGTTTGTTAATATGTGTTGCCATGTAGTAGAAAAGGCAGTTTCGTAATTTGATTCCTCCCTGCTCTTTGGGTAAAGTGAGTTTCTTCCATGCTATCCGTGGAGTTTTATCATTCCAAATAAATGTAATAATTTCAGAATTTAGGTTTTTAAACCAATCTATCAGTATGTATAAATTTAACATAGTAAGGGGATGATATAAGCAGGGGAAAATATTCATCTTTATTACATTCACTTTTTCCCAGAATGAAAATGTGAGGTTCCTCCATCTTTTTAAATCCTGCTTGATTGTAGAGATTAGGTTTCCCAAATTCAGTTTTACAAGCTGAACATGATCTGTTGTTAAATACTGTAGATACCTAAGTATTTTAGTCTATGAGGGGGCCAAGTAAGACCTAAAATCACAATTTTGTTTTTAAAAGAAGAATAATTAAGATGCAGGACATCAGTTTTCTCTATATTTAACTTATAACTAGAAAGGGCACTATATTCCTTAATTGCTGCCAGTACTGCCTTTATTGAGGATGCTGGATTGTGTATATGTAATAAAATATCATCTGCAAATGCAGATATCTTACATTTCAGATTTCCACATTTAATATTGGTAATCTGGGAATTATTATTAATATAGAAAAGAAGAGGTTCCAAATATAAATTGGTTAAAAGCGGAGATAGAGGATATCCTTGATGGGTGCCACTATGAAGTTTAATTACAGTAAGTCTGATATTGGTCCGTTACAACTTAATCTAACTGTGGGGGAATAATAAAGTATCTCTAACCAGTTGACAAACTTTTGTGGAAACCAAATTTAAGAAGAGTAAGGAATAAAAATGTATGGTTAACTCTGCTGAAGGCTTTCTCTGTGTCTAATGACACCAGTGCCATAGAGGAGCTGGAGTTGCCAGATACCGAGACGATATGGGAAATTTTCCTAATGTGATATGAAGCTTGTCTGTGAGAAAGAAATCCTACTTGTTCTTTAGAGATTAAGGAATGACAAATGTTTTTAATCCTCAGGGCTAAGATAGAGGAAAGGATTTTCATATCAAAATTGATCAAAGAGATAGGTCTATTGTTTCTTACTTTATTTTTATGTCTGTTCGGCTTAGATATTAAGATTATTAGAGCTTCCAAAAGTGAGTTATCAGGAAGACCATTTTCAAATATAAAGTTATAAAAGTTTTGAGGATATGGACTAAGGGATTTTTTAAAGCTCTTATAAAAGTTTGCAATGAACCCATCTGGTCCCCAAGATTTGTTGTCTGATAACCTGTCTATAGCTTCCTCTACCTCAGTATATTCAATGTGCTTAGTTAAATCTGTTGCTTGATCAAGGGTGACTTTTGGACAAATAAATTTATCTAAATAGTTTTTTTATATCCTTAGTTGTAGTAGGATTATCAATTTGACCATAAATCATGGAATAGTATATATAGAATTTCTCCACAATATCTTTTGGATCAGTTTTAATCTCTCCCGTGTCCGAAAATATAATTTTATTTATTTAGTTTTTGTTGACCAGGTAAGTGCACTAGACAAATTCTGCCTATTTTCAGACATGACCTGGGGGAAGGGGATACAGATGAACGCCAACTGACTTTAAACCAGCTTAAGCTGTTGGTGGTATTTTAGTGAATGGGGGAAATTTGGCCAGTGCACTCGGGAAATTCCCCTACTCTTTTTTGAGAAGTGCCATGGGATCTTTAACATCCACCTGAACTACCACCAGAACAGGTAGATGGGACCTCGGTTTAACATCTCATCCTAAAGACAGCACATCAGGAGTGCAGCACCCACCTCGTGCTGCACTGCAGTGTCAGTATTGGAATATTAACCCAAGTGCCTGGTGTGGGGCAAGAACCCACAGCCTTCTGATTTCCTGGCCTCAGAGGTGAGTGCTGAGCCACTGACACTGTTAATTAAGTCAATAAACTGTTCTTGTTGATTAAGTCTATTGGCTAAAAGCTTACTGGGCTTGTCTCCTAAAAGCCTTAGTTTTCAAAATGGTGAACTCTGCTTTTTCTTTTGTAAGCAAAAATATCTCATTCTTATGTTGCTGTAGTTCTTTATTTTCCAAATCAGATAAGAAAGAGCTATCTTTATTTTCTAGTAATTCTTTCTCTTAGTGAGGAAGTCTGTTCTCTCTGAGTGCTGCTTCTTCTGCATAGAGGCAAATCTAATGAAGTCACCTCTAATATAACTCTTAAAAGCTGCCCAAATGGTGTCAAAATTATCTACAGAATTAAGGTTTTCTTTCCAGTAGTTACTAATTGAAATATTAATATAATTTAATAATATAGTCCTGCCTGAGCAGGGTATTAATGAGTCTCCAAAGAGTTTTTCTTGTATATAATATTGGTAGGGATATATGCAGAGCTATCAAAGAATGATCTGATAAAGATCTTCCTAATATCTGCATATCCTGATCTTCACTTATCCAAGTTTGAGACACTAAGAAGAAGTCTATGAGTGAGTAAGATTTGTGTACTGGAGAACAAAAAGAGATTTTATTTTAGTATTCTGAAGTAGTGTTCTCCAAGGATCTGTTGGTTACAAATGTTTAAAAGCTCCTTTATAGCTTGCATATCAGATTGAAGTGCAGAGTTTGATGGATTGGACTTATCTAATACAGGATTTAAAGGAGTATTCCAACCTCTTCCATGGAGCAATCTGTATGATAAGAAAGGAGAAAGGGCCACTAGTAGCTTGGTTATAAATACAGAGATATTTGTATTAGGGCCATATGATTACATTTCCCTAGAATGATACTATATCTACCGTCAGGGTCCTGTGTAGTTTGTAGAGGTATAAAATCTAGTGATTTGCTTAAGATAGAAACCCTATCCTTAGAGGAATGTCTTTCTGCTCCAAATACTTGGGTATAACCACATTTTTTGAGAAGATTTAGTTCAGTGTTTAGTAAATGAATTTCTCACAAGAAAACTAGTTGATATCCTAATGAATTCACATAGCTAAGAATTTGCATTCTTTTGACTCTGAGGTGTAGTCCCTTAGCATTCCACGAGGCTATTCTAAGTGGCACTGACATAGCCTATAACTATGATCAAGTAAGTAAAGTAAAAATGAAGGTAGTTATACTTCTTCTTAGATGGTTTACAATTTCTCCATGGTAGATATAAGCCCTCCCCCCACCACAGTTAAACACCCAACTATAAATAATAGACCATCCTAAATAGACTAACAAGTAGTAAATCTTAAGCGAATCTAGTAAGAAAATAACCCCAGTCCCAAAGACTGAACTCCTAAAACCATTGCAACCAAGATGAACCTCACATTCAATACCCTGCCCCAACCCATCAAATGGAAGGAAAAAGAGATAAAATATAGCAACCCTATTGCCCAAACAACAGACAATCCTTGAAGTCTCCCTCTGGAATAACATGTACTTATCAAATGGTAACAAATAGTAAATATAATTTCTACATTAAATGCTCCATGGTTTCCAAATAAATATAAATGGCATCCGCTATAACCTATTAAATACCTGAAAATATGCAGGAGAAAAATAAAGTATATATACATACACATGTGTGTGTGTGTGTGTATTATATATATATACACACACACACACACACACACACACACGCATTGATACATCTATATATATATATATATATATATATATATATACACCCATATACATACATACATGCATGCATGTAGGAACTAAGAGATCAAATATATAGCATTTCTCACATTCACTAACCTTGAATATGGTTGTTGGTTCCTTAATTCCTGGTTAGGTGGGCAAATGAGGACCTATACTATCTAGCTCTATCTTACTGTAGTTATATAACTTAAAGAATAGTTGAGGTAGTTAAAAATAATTGAAAGTAAAATACTTATATCAACTGTCCTGTTTTCTTTATGGTTTCATTTCTATTTGCTAGATAATTAGCCTATGGGTTAACCTATGCCGATACGACAATATCATTGTCGATGTTCGACATAGTGAGATCCCCAATGTTGACAAGTGAAATTTCACCTGTCTGACATTGGAGTGTTTCTCTCAGGTGGCTGTGCTCCTGAACCCCCCAATGCGGGGGGCTGCGCTCCCCCTTCTAAATGATTATCAACTCTGAGTTGGAGTTGATTTAAAGGGGGGCACACATAGCGAAAGGACAAAATTTTGCCTGCAGGTCCCCCACAGCAACAATTTCAAAATCTGTCAAAATTGTCACCGTGGGGGGATTTCATTATAGGGGTTTTGACCTTTGGTCAGTGCACCTAGCCTGTGTACCCAAAAATAAGAGTTGATACCTCCCAAGGTGAGATTGGGTTAAATAGTAACAGTGTGGTTAAATAGCAACAAAAGGAGGTTTGCAAGAGGAGAGGAGCTCAGATCCAATCTAAATAATTGTATAATAATTTATGGAAGACATTTGTATGGTGTATTTGGGTCTGGAAAAGCCTCTAAGTTCATTGGGTAGGTCATAAAGTCCATCTATACAATCACACAGCTGTTAGCCTTTTCACTGCAGGGTGTCAGATCTCTTCCCTATCTAATGGGAAAATACAAAGATCTGACTGTCCACTCACAGTGTCTGAGAATCCTCCACCTTTAAAGGACACCTAGGAGGATGGAGCATAAAGTAAAAATGTATGTTTTCCAACCTTGAGGGGACCCCATTACAAGCACAAGATAATTAATTGTGAATTCTTAGAACCTTCTGTATCCATGGAGAATAAAAAGTAAAAGAAAGGGTAGCACACAGTGATAGGTAAAATCCCTATTTAACGGGAATTCCAATTCTGGAGAAATTCACAGCTGCAAAATGAAAGTAACAGTCTGGGGTATCAAAGCCTAAAAGCTTTCCCCATGATACATACCTGCAATCTCCTACTAATTTTCTTACTGCTATGAATAGGATAAGGAAGAAAGTAAATTGCAATGAAAATGTCCTATTTAATGGAGGTATTTAAAAAATGGAGACTCACAGTGTCAAACCCATTACCCAGATGTAAAACTGCCTCTGCTCCATTAGTTGTGGGAGGGCTCCAGGACTGATGTAATTTGAGGTCCAAATTATAGGGGAAACTGAAACATCATATACAGTACTTGTGGATGGGTGTTAGAATGGATAGCAGTGTCAGAGTAGAAAACAGTTATTACCCAATATTACAATCTAGTGCTGAAATAGTCTCAATTTAATGGAAGCTCCTGCCCCATTATACTTAGCTTGTCAGACCAAGGAGTCAGATAAAAGAATCCTCCCTACTTATCTGGATATTTTCTTTGAAGGAGAAATGCCATATGTGCGGAAATGTCCGCGCTTACTCCTCCCCCCCTCCTTTCCCTTGCAAGGGTAGCTAACCCATCAAAATGTTAAAGAGAGGCACCAATTCAGTTTGGTGTAGTCTATAATGGAAGAGTGAGGAAAGGAAACATTTCTCCCCTTTTTAATTTCATTCAGCCACCTACCACCCCAAATAATAACATCAATCTCCTTAATGTCAAAACATAACATGCATCCTCTGTTAAAATCTAATCAGAAAGGAAACTGTGTATCTCGTCTACTTGCCAAGTTATTCCTTCCCCGGTTTGACATCAAAGGTACACTCTAACTTCCACTATCTGACCTAACTGACCCTTTGGAAAAGCTAATGACACTATCCATCTAAATGGGACTGTATGACCCACAAGAAAAAAACTAAATAAAGTCAACTCCCCGATCCCACATCTCTCCTATGTTCCAATTAAAACCATAGTAAAAGTACATGGAACACCGTGTTTCATATTATGTTCTGTGCTGGCAAACTTGCATTAGAAAATCAAGCTGAGACACCATACTTTCCAACCTATAGTCTTTACTAAGTCAGTTCCTTTCAAAGACAACAATCCTGTTATTTAGGTTATCTCTCTGTTTCAACAAAACATCTTAGATAACAGAAAGGAAAGAAAAAGTTATTAAAGTTAGTCGCATTGCAATTGATAAGGACCCACATTTTCCCAGCTTTCTCAAACATAAACATACAGAGAAAAAGTCAGCAAGCAAGCAAATAGCTTTTTACAGTCTAAAAAGAACAGCGTTATCCAATAGAAGTGTTCAGGCCTTACAAAACCCACAATATACCAGAAAATTGTTCATAAAATAGTTAAAGCAAAGTCCTGATCAACAAAACCTCTTGGTACTATTATGTAATGAGCTTGTTGTAATGATATTTTTCGAGAGTCTGTAGTCCATCACCCCAATTAAAAAAGAGCAGGAAACAGTTTTGAAAGTTGCAGGGCGGCCTGTTCTGGAGACTCAAAAGAATAAGGCTTGCCATCCTTGGAAATGCTGAGCTTGGCAGGATATATAATTCGGAATCTAATCCCAGCTATAATCAATTTACTCACAATTGGACAGAATTTTTTTCTTCTTTGCCTCACTTCTCGTGGGAGATCCTGGGAAATGTGGATCTTATTCCCATCCCAATTTAAATCTTTTGCCTCCTTGGTTTTATTTAAAACATACAGTTTATCCAAATAATTTAAAAAAATGGATAATGAATGGACAAGGAGGACATCCCTTAGAAGGTATTGGTCTAAATGTTCTGTGAGCTCTCTCAATTACATAGGATGCCCCATTCAGAGAATCTCCAGCCAGATTTTCACAAAGTACCTGTGCAAAATGAACCGGGTTAGAACCTTCAGAAATTTCTAGAAGCCCATATACAACAATATTGTTTCTTCGGGACCTACCCTCTAGGTACTCAAGTTTTGCCTCAAATTTGGCTATTTTGTGTCACACTGAAGGGAATTCAGGGTCAACTTTAGTTTTCCAGTCTTCTAGCGAGGATATTCTGGCTTCTGAGTCGATAAGATGCATATTGATTTTTTTCTGTATCATTCCGGACTGATTTAGATTCCTCAACAAGCAATTTTATAACATTTTTCAAGTTCAAAATTTCTTCCACGAACTTGTCCTCAGTTAGCAAGTTGGGGTTAGAAGCTGGTGATGTAGTTTTAGTAGAGGCATGTTTGGAATATTTGGAGCCAGCGACCCTATCTGGGGTAGGTGGTGGCGTATGCTGCATTGGCATTTTCTTTTCAGCTTCCATCATTTAGCGATATCAGAGTGGCAAATCATAAAACAGCAGGGATGAAACTCCAGAAAAGTATCAAAATGCTCTTCCTCATTAAATTTGTATGTAGGGTCAACTGATTTCTAGGGTTGGGGAGTGGAGCACTTGAGCGAGCCTTCTTCACTGCTGCAGACTCAACACCAGAAGTCCTGTGTTTTTTTCCTTTTTGTATGTAAACATTTTATTAGTATTCAACATTAATATAAAGATTACAATCATACTTCCACAACAAAATATCATAGAGGTCCATAACACAACAAAGTAGAAAACATCTTTGTCTATACAAGGAAACATCAAGAAACTCCTTATCACAAGTAATTAACATAATGAGGATTCTAATACATAACCCACCACACTGAAACTAGGAAGTCCTGTGTTTTGATTCTAATTGTGGAAGCAGACAGTCTAGCTATCCTGTCACATGTTTTCTAGCTGCTCTCTCTCCCTCTCTCTCTCTCTCTCTCTCTCTCTCTCTCTCTGTCATGTAATCCCAGAAGGACTGCATATAATTTATATGAAGTCCTAAAAATGGGTCTAACTGCCCTGTACTGGTCAATAAAACAGTAAAAGCTCTCCCATATTCTAGTAGATTATGAGTAGCCCTTAGAAGAGCTTTGTATCTGACCTTTGTGTGGCTTCCTGATCTTAGCCCACTACTATCCCACCAATCCCTTCCTAACACCAATAGGTAGAGTAGAAAGACAGATAGTCACTTTTTTTGTTCTGTTTTTTTTTACCTTTTTGTTTAAGATAGAGATAGATAGAGGTGACAATGAAGTTTGAAGAGCTATCACACAAGCCCCTTCAAATTGCAGTCCTTGTTCAGTTTTGACACCACACAGGCATCACCCTTTCTAGAAGTATCTCATCCACTTTCACTGAATCCTAAACCAGGCTCTACAAAATATTCAAAAGGGTTGAACTGCCCTGTACTGCTCAATGAAAACAGTAAACGTTCTCTCACATTCCAGTAGGTAATAGGTCACCCAATAAAAAAAGGTTTGTACCCGACATTCATATGGCCTCCAGACCTTAGCCCACCACTGTCCCAACAATCCCTTCCCGACACCAATATGTATCATAGAGAAATAGATAATCACTTTTTTGTTAGTATTTTTTTTGTTTAAGATAGATCGATAGATAGACAGACAGACAGACAGAGGTAGCAGTAGAATTTGGTGGATATATACTCCACAAGGGCTATCACACAAGTCCCTGTGAATTGTAACCCTTGTAGTAGTAGTAGTCAAAACAATTTCACCTGTATTCAACATGGGGGCCGGGTTCTTTTAAAAAGTTAATACTCTATGTGGAATTAATCCCAGTTGTCTGCATGACTCAGTTTAAATGTTTACTCAATGACTTTGTTAATTGTGGGATCAGATCTTAATTTTTTGGCCCAGTAGTATTCAAAGTGGATCTGAAGTTGCATCCTAATACTGCCATATCAGCATTGTCCCACTTGAAGCAATAGTCTACTGTAATGGAGTCAGTCTTGGGTTATACTTGCCAGTCCCCTCACCCCACTTCTGTCATGTTAGTTTGAGCATACTTTTCAATTTAAGTATATTTTAAGTTGCTGTCTATTCTACCCAAACATTACTAGGAATATTAGGGTTAGGCTGAGGCACTTGGATAATCTCTAGGATGACTTGCACAATCTGTGGCCAAGTCAGTAGATTTCTCGATAGCATTTTCAGACAGTGGCAATAATGTATGTACCAACAGATGTTACTCTGGACCAGGACCACATAATTTGGGCTTGACAGTTTTGACTGGGGTTGAAATAAGGTTCATATATTTTTCCTTGGGGATGTCTCTTTTTGATCAAGAGGCAGGATTTACCTGAGTAAAAACCATCACATCTATATTTGTTGGCCTGGGGTATGAGGCATAGGCAAGCTGTGTTGGTAAATGAAGCCCAAGCATTTTGGCTTAGAGCTGCATGGAATATAAAATTCTGCTGATGGAATGGCCATGGAATTACCATTCTGGTTCCATAGAGTTTTGTGGAATTTGCATGAACATTCTATGTAATATGGCCAAATTTTAAAGTTAAGTTATTTTGGTCTAGTTTTTAAAGTGCATATCCAAATGATACCAAATTTGGCACATAGATAGGTATTAAAGTCTTGCATACATGCACTAAATGTAAGAGTACTTTATTGAAAGGAAGCTGAGTTATGGGTGACCAAAAATCTGAGCAAAATTTAATTTTCTTTTTTTTAATTTAATTTTAAAATGTCATATCCAAACTTCTCAACAGTTTTAGGGTTCAAGGAAACATGCAACATGGGTACGTGCACCAGTTTTAAGTCTCATGCTTTAAAGGGGGCTGTGCTGTACTGTAGGTAGCCAAACATTCTGCCAAAATTTAATTTTGTTAGTGTAATTTTGAGAGCTTCATTGAAATGTTATGCAATTTTGAAAATATATGGATTGTTACCAACATTTATATATGTACTCAGTTTCAGATTTCTAACTCCAAGGGTGTCTGAGTTATATGCAGATCAAAATTTTCATGAAATTACCCTTAAAAAATAAAATGACAGATTATGAGCAACTATTACTTTTAGATGATGTGTCCTAGTGTCTTGGTGTTTGGCACACCATGAGAATTCCTATCAGCAAGTCAGCATGCCAAATTTCAGATCTCCAGCTCAATAGAAGGCAGAGGTATGACCACAGTAATACATTTCAAAAAGTCCACTGAATTTCATCAAATTTTAAATTTCAGTTATTTTGGACTAGTTTTCAAAGTGTGTATCCATATGATAGCAAATGTGGCTGATATATAGGTACTAATGGTTTTCAAAACTGTGTTAAATTTCAGAGTCCTAGATTGAAAGGGGGTAAGTTGTGGGAGGGCAAACTTTTAATCAACATTTCATTTTTATGTTGCTTGCACGCATGTGCAAGAAACATAGTGCCATCATCCAAGTTTTCGGAGGTGTGGCACCTATCTTCCAATGCAGTCAGTGTGTTTGCAGGCCCCAGTTCCCCAATCACTGCTGCAGCTGTCTATGACAGCAGTTGAAAATGCAGTGGTCATACAGTTGAAAGGGAGAGCTCCACTTCAGTGAGCAGAGCTCCCCCTCCACACACACACGTGCACGCATGCACACTGCATGCTCATGCACCTCCCCCTCCCTACCACACTGTATGGCTGATGGGGGTACCCAATCCCCCATCGGCTCCACACACCCCCAAAGCATCCAGGTGCCATGCTGGAAGTCCACCCCAGCATGGCAAAATGTTTTATGGCCGACGGGGGTGCCCAATCCCCCATCAGCTGCACGCCCCCCAAAGCATCCAGGTGCCACGCGGCTCCACGCCCCCCCAAAGCATCCAGGTGCCACGCTGGGATCCCACCCCAGCATGGCAAAATGTTTATGGCCGACGGAGGTGCCCAATCCCCTGTCAGCTGCAGGCCCCCCCAAAGTATCCAGGTGCCACACTGGGAGCCCACCACAGTGTGGCAAAATGATGTTATGGCTGATGGAGGTGCCCAATCCCCCGTCGGCTCCAGCCCCCCCAGCAGCCTTCCAGCTGCCACACTGGGATCCCACCCCAGCGTGACAAATGTCCCTCGTCGTCTTATTAAAAAAAACTGTAAATACAAAAACTGTCCCTCTGCGCTTCTCCCTGCCCCCCTCCCACAACCCATACCCACCCCCTGTGCACCCTGTCTCCCCACACCCCCCTCACCCCATACTTACTTCGGAGCTCAGCGTGGACGATCTTCAGTGGACCGGAACACGTCTCTGCACTCTTCAAAGCCGACCGCGAACTGAGGAAATGCCGTAAGCTGTATAATGGGATAGATAGGGTTTTTCAACTTTGTTTGTATATCTCAGGATTTTGGGAATTTTAGAATCCAAATCTTCAACATGGGGTTTTTGGAACCCCCCTCATGAATTCTTGCACTGTAATGCATTAATCGGGCCATAAGGGTGATTTCACGGTCACTGCGTGAAATCATCTTTGGGACCAATTAACAAAATGACACTGCCAGTGTTCATAAGGTGGGCTCTCAAAAAGTCTATGTTGAAAATTTTGTGAAAAAATTCCTAAAAATGACTGTTTTACAAGCGTGTGTTGCGCATTTCCTACGCACGCTCGTAAGTTCGCGAATTTTCAATATTTTCACCAGATTTTCAAATTACCATTTTACCACACCTCCTTTTGAGCAGTATAGCTGTCATTTTTCACATCTCACCCAAAATGTGTTTCCACCCATGTAGCGCACAATGGCGCAGTCGGTGTGCGAAATCAATGTATGGGACACATTAAAAAATCACAGTGACACTGTTCATGAGCAGCAGTCTTAAAATGGCTATGTTGAAAATTTGGTGAAAAAATTCCTAAAAATGACTGTTTTATGAGCGTGCATTGTGCAGTTCCTATGCACACTCGTAAGTTTGCAAATTTTCAATATTTTCACTCCAGATTTTCAACATTGCCATTTTACCACACCTCCTTATGAGCAGTATAGCTGTCATTTTTCACATGTTGCCCAAAATGTGTTTCCGTGCATGTAGTGCACAATGGTGCATTCGGTATGTGCAATCAATGTTTGGGACAGATTAAGAAAATCACAGTGAGACTGTTCATGAGCAGAGATCTTAAAATAGCTATGTTGAAAATCTGGTGAAAAGATTCCCTTCAGACGTTCTGCAATATTACTAATGAAGACATTGAATAGAACTGGCCCCAGGACCGATCCTTGCAGCACCCCACTGGTCGCCCCCTCTCCCCAGACTGCACACCATTTACTACCACTCTCTGCCTCCTGTCTGTTAGCCAGTTTCCAACCCAGCTTACCATCCTTTCCCCCATGCTGAGCCTACCCATCTAGTTTATCAGCCTCCTATATGGGATGGTGTCAAAGGCTTTTCTGAAATCAGGGTAACCGTTGTCCACTACCCCACCCTGATTCATTTCCTTTGTCACCCAGTCAAAGAAATCAACCAGATTTATCTGACATGATGTCCCCACTGTGAATCCATGTCGTCTATGGTCCTGAGCTCCGATGGCATCTAGATGCCCCACTATCCTTTCCTTAAGCAATGTCTCCATAATCTTCCCCACTACTGAGGTGAGGCTAAAAGGCCTATTGTTCCCTGCCTCCTCCCTGCAGCCAGACTTGTGTAGAGGGACCACATGTGCCCTCCTCCAATTCACTCATGTTGAATGACTCAATGAACATGGCTGCCAGAGGTACTGCTATCTCCCTTCGCAGTTCTGTTAATATCCTTGGACGTATGCCATCTGGTTCCATCGCTTTGTCCACCTTCAATTTAGTTAGCTGCTGCAGGACTCTTTTACCTTTGAATGGACTATTGTCCACCTCTTCACCCCCTTGGCAACTGCTGTACTGCTGTGGCCCTTGCCCCTTCCACTCTTCTCTGAATACTGAATGGAAAGACACAGTGGCTGTCTTGGGAGGAAGGCATGGAACTATCACTTCCAAATTCTTAAACAGCACATACAAGCAAGCAACATTTGGCATTGACAAATGCTTGTTAGTTTTGTCATCCAATTTTACAATTTCTTATCCAAATTTCTCCAGAGTTTCAGCATTTAGAAAAACATGCAACATAGGTATGTAGTATGAGGTTGTAGGTCTCAAACTTTAAAGGGAGCTGTGCTATAGATAGCCAAACATTTTGCCAAGTTAGATTTTAGTTTAATATCATTTTGAAAGCATTCACCGAAATGTTATAACATTTTGCAGATATATGGGATATTACTACATTTATACATGTGCCCAGTTTCAGATTTCTAACTCCAAAGGTGCCTGAGTTATATACAGGTAAAAATGTTCATGAAATTTCTCTTTAAAAAAATGACAGACTTTGAGCACCTATCAGTTTGAGATGATGTGTGTCCCAGTGTCGTGATATGTGGCACACCATTAGGACTCCTATCAGCCAGTAATCATGCCGCATTTTAGATTTCTAGCTCAACTGACAGAGTTATGACCATGTTGCACTGCTTTCACGGACCTCAGTAGTGTCCTGCCCCCTGACTATTTCAAGCCAGCTGAACACAATAAAAATGGCAATAACCAAAACCATACACAGCCCCCTCCCCTCACTTTAAAGCCATAACCAGAAAGGTAGCAAAAAAATACTGATGTGTCCTTCAGAAATCCAGGGCTAGTAGTGACACACTCATCCTCCAACTTATTGCCCTCACCCTCAATGAAATCCTCTCCCCACTAACACACATTACTCAACATTACTCAGTTTGCTAAGGTGGAAGAAGGCACAAGGCCCATCAAGACCACCTTCCCCACACCATGTGGGGTACATTTAGCTACCATTCCCAAGCAGGTACCTGTTAAGCTCTCTTTTGAACCTGTTAAAATTGTCAACACTGACCAACTGTTGTGGAAGCGCATTTCAAAGTTTGGCTGACCTGATGGTAAAATAATGTTTTCATTTATTTGTTGTGGCCATAGGTATACGTATTTGTCTGTTACGGCATCTCAAGTTAGTAAGTTTGTCCTCTATTGTGAAATTACTCTCCTGCATAAGTCCTTGGTTTTTTTAGTATGTTATACAGTAGTAGTATGTCTCCATGGTTCCTTCTCATTTATAGATCGTGTAGCCCAAGTGTTTTCAACCTGTCTTGATATTGTAGCTTACTGACCCTTGATATTAGCTTAGTTGCCCTTCTTAGAGTATTTTCAATTATTTTTTTATCTTTATTCAAATAGGGGGCCCAGAAAGATACAGCATAATCCATGTGTGGTCTAATAAAGGATTTATATACTGGAATAATACATGTTTCATTCCTGGAAACAAATGACCTCTTGATAGACCCCACAATTCAATTTCCTATCTGTGCTACTTTTCTGCAATGATCATGAGGAGTAAACAAATTATTAATTACATTACCCAGATCTTTTTCTGTTGTTACAGGCTTTATAGTGTTTCCATTCAATAAGTATCTTGGATTGGTTTTTGTTGTCCCTAGGTGGATAACCATTTACTTATATTAAAAGCCATTTTGTATTTATTTGCCCAGTTTTCAATGTGGGCCAGACCTTGTGTAAGAATTTTTGTTATAGCCTCAGTATCTACCTCTGAACAAATCTTCGTGTCATCTGCAAATTTGCTCAGTCAATTGACTACCCTATCTTGCAGGTCACATATATATATATATATATATATATATATATATATACACCAAACAACAGTGGACCCAGGACAGAGCCCTGGGGAACTCCAGTAGTGATACTAATACTGTTGGACAATGTGCCCCCTACCCTAATGCTTTGAGTTCTAGTTAATAACCAAGACTCAGTTCATTTGATTGTAAAACCATTAAATTCCTGTTTAATTATTTTCTCAATTAATACTCTGTGAGATACCAAGCCAAATGCTTTTTGGAAGTCTAAGTAAATAATATCCATAGGGATATTTTTATCCATGTTACTACTGATTTTTTCATAAAAAACAACTGAGTTAGTAGTGCATGAGCGACCCGCACAAAATCAATGTTGTGAGTGATCCCTAATTCCTTTAACTTCAATCTCACTTTCTACCCTATTTTTTTTTTATTTTCCATAACTTTACAGACGTAGAAGTTGGGCTGATGGACCGATAATTATCCCTATATTTTTTACTTCCCTTTTTATGTATTGGCATAACCGTGGCTGAGCGCCAGTCTTCAGGTACATTTTTATCAGATTTATTGAAGATGGTGGTCAAGAGATAAAGTATCTGGTCAATGGTTTCTTTGATGAAAAATGTGTTCAAATTATCAGGTCCCAGAGCAGAATTATTTTTCTGCGTTTGAACAGCCTGTTTGATCTCCTCTGGTTTTATCTCAATATACTTACTTTCATACTTTTTAACAGAAGATATGATGCTGTCTTTTTTTGAGAAAACTGATCCAAAGAATTTATTGAATGAGTCTGCCACCTCAGTTTGAGTATTAATCTCCATCTTGTTATTGGTTATGGAAGTTAAAATTATCCTTATTTTTGTTACAATTAATATAGGCATACAAAGCTTTAGTATTACCTTTTGATACAGCTAATTTAAATGCTATGTTCCTTCTTTCCCTTTTAATTAGTTCCTTGGTTATTTTTAATTCTTTTTTATATGCAGTTTTATTTTCTTCAGTCCCAGATATTTTTAGTTTCTTGAATGCCCTTTCTTTCTTTTTGATTTGTTTACTGATTTTATGGGTTAACCGGGGGGGGGGGGTATTTTACCTTTGTTATTTCTTGCTTTTTTATGGTATTTATAAACTTTCTAATTCCTGAATGATATTTTTAAATAATGCCCAACATTCATCAACATTAAGGTCAGAGAGTAAAATATCCCACTTGTAGCCATGTACTGCTTTTTTAATTTTAGCATAGTCCCCTTTTGCATAGTTATACCTATATGTAGTGTGTCTTGTATTCATTTTCTGGATATTAATATTAAATATTACAGTGTTGTGATCACTAGTTCCAATGGAGAAAGTTACATCAATGTCTGCAATATCTAACGGGAAATTGGTTAAGATGATATCCAGAATGTTTTTATCACGTGTTGGCTCCAGAACCATCTATTCTAACCCTGAAGTAATAAATGTACCAAGAAACACATATTCAGCATTGGAACTTGCTGTTAAGTTGTGCCAGTCCTTACCTGGCAGGTTAAAATCCCATACTATAATAGTATCTGATTTTTTTGCTAATTCTTTTATGACTTCTGTTAATATTAGATCATAAGCTGTGTCAGCAGTAGGTGGTCTATAAAAATTTCCAATAGTTAATCTTTTACCTTTATGGTGCTCAACTTGTATATATACCCCTTCAATTTGTGACCCCTGTTCACAGTCCAAAGTTATTTCCGATGATATTAAGGTATCTTTCACCTAGATACATGCTCCACCCCCTTTTTTCATAATCCTATTCTTTAGATAAAGAGTGTAACCAGGAATTGCACTATACCAAGAAGAGGCCTCATCCTACCATGTTTCAGTGATAGCTGTTATAGCTATATTTTTTGTGCTAAGATACTGGTTAATTCACTGATCTTGACCACGTTAAGGCTTCTTGCATTTCCCATAAGGAATTTGTAGTCACACTCATTATATGAATGGTAAAGAGTTTCTTGCCCCAGTTGCCCCCGCCCATCTAGTTTAAATGTTTGTTTATCACAGTAAGGCAAGACAAGGCAATTTTATTTGTAGGACGCCCAATCCCAGAGGCTCTGGGTACCTAACAGGAATTATAACAAAGCATAGTGAGAAACAGCATGAATAAATACAAAATGATATATAAATACAAATATGACAATTTAAAATAGATTAAAAGGCTTTCAGACTGTCACAGAAAGGGACTAGAGCAAGGTGGACTCAGAAATTTTGAAAAGCCAGGACAAAGAGGTGGGCCTTCAGCCATCGCTTAAACTCCTCAACTGAGGGAGCCTCCTGGATGGAAGATGGTAATGAATTCCACAGTGTCAGCCCAGAGACACTGAATACATGATCTCCTGAGGTCTTGAGCTGAACCCTAGAAATGTCCAGGAGGCCCTTCAAAGAGGAGTGGAGGGATTTCTTAGAGGTCACCGGTGTCAGAAACTCTGACAGGTAACCAGGACCCAGTCCATATAGGGTCTTAAAGGTGAGGAAACCCACCTTGAAAAGGACCCTCCACCTGACCAGCAGCAAGTGCAGAGTCTGCAGGACCAGGGTCACATGAATGGACCTTGAGAGGCCCATCAGTAACTGGTCCATCATATTCTGCACTAGCTGAAGTCTGCAGAGCATCCTTCCCATGACCCTGATGTATAGAGCATTGCAGTAGTCAAGCCTGGAGGTCACAAAGGCATGCACTAGTGTCAGCAGGTCCTCGGACAGAATGAGGGGCTTAATCCGGGCAATGTTCCGCAGATGGTAGAAACCACTACTGACAACAGATGACACCTGATCTTCAAAAGTCAATCTGTTATCAAGGATCACACCCAGATTTTGCACCCTCAGGGAAGCCACCAATGGAGCAGAACCCAGGAAAAGCCCTGTGTCAGCCCCAGGTGGCAACCCATCACATCCGTGACTGGGCTCGATCACCAGTACCTCCGTCTTGGCTGGGTTAAGTCTCAGCCAGCTGGATGCCATCCAGACATTGATTTTAGCCAGACAATTGTTAAGTACATTGACAGCTCCTGATGTTCCGGGGGCAAAGGACAAGTACAGCTGGGTATCATCTGTGTAACAGTGAAACTCCATGTTGTATTGTCAAATGATGCTTTTCCCCCCTGTTAACCCTTTATTTATTATTTTTGTGTTGGGTGGGGGGTGTTTGATGACTTTCTGTATTATTCCATTCATTTTTATTGTGTTTGGGGGGGATGTTGACTGGGTTGTGTGGATGAAGTATAGAGAATTTGTATTAGTAGAGTGAGTGGGTAATGTATTTTGTATCGTGTGTGTGTATGGTTAGTTTGTACGAGGGGAATTTCTTTTAGTGGGGTAATTTAATTGTTAGGGGTTTTGTTCTGAGTAAGTGGCTGGGGGGATTGCGTCAGTTGGGTTTGTTCTTTTTGCATGGTGAAGCCTTGTGCAATTTCAGATTTCCAGTGGGACTAGATGAGCCAAGCAAGAGGCGTTGGTGCTGCAGCCCTGCTAGAATTACCTATGCTGCCACTCTGCTCCGTGACCTTCGGCCCTTTACTGACTTTCCAGTTCCTGCCATTGCAGCTAGATGCTGTAGGGAGGTCAGAATTACTAGGAGGTGAAGAACCTGCAGGGAGCCAAGGGCAGTTGAGGGGGTGGTGAGCTGCATTGAGGTTGTCCATTCCAATAGACACCCTGGGTGTAAATGGAGTCGAGGGAGAGGACAGATGTATTTGATCTCTGTACGCAGGGTTCCCACTGGATCAAGTGGGCAGGCAGTGAGAGGTCTGACCGTGTCTTCTCATCCTCTTTCAGTGGTGCTTTGCAATGCCAGCTCGATGAGGAACAAGACCATCATTTTTGTGGACTTGATTTCTGCTATTGACCTGGCTTGCATAACAGAGTCCTGGCTTGGTGATGATGTCGGTCCAGTACTTGTGACCACCGTCTCTACCAGATACTCCATAGTGCACTACCCAAGGAAGGATCGCAGGGGAGGGGGTGTGGCCATTGTGTTTTGAGCCAGCCTGGGCTTCACGGTGCACCTAGTTGGTGACACCCGATCTTCTGAGTGTGTTGCTGTGTATGGGGGCATAGGTGCAGGTTGCAGGATTCTCCTCATTTACCACCCTCCTGGGGTGGGGAGAGACTTTCTGCAGGAGGTGGCAGACTTCATTGTCGACCAGGTTCTGGAGTCTCCCGGGTGTTTAATCCTAGGGGACTTCAATGCCTGGATCGACGATGAATCTTTATGTTTCAGTTATGTCATCCTCCAGTTGATGTGTTTACTGGGCCTGTCACAAGCAGTTGCTTCTGTGACCCACCAGCACAGCCACACACTCAATCTAGTGTTCCAGCTGGGTCTTGAGGTTGATAACCTCAGGATTGATAAGGTTCTTTAGTCTGATCACTGTATCATGGAGTTCATGTTTGGGGCCCCCCAAAAGTCCCCCCCATGGAGATGGTCAGCTTTCACCCTTTAAGGAGTGTGAACACTGAGGGACTGGTGGCATTAGTTGACCTTTCTCAGGTCGATGCGGCATGTGCGATGGGTTCTGGAGAGGCAGTGGACACTTATAATAGCTCTGGATGCTCTCGCATCAGTTCGTATATGACCCAAATCTTCTCACTTGAGGTCCCTCTGGTTTGATGGGGACCTCAAGGTGATGAAGATCAAGAGTCAAAGGTTGGAGCATTGCTGGCAGAGGACCCGGCTGGAGGCCAATAGGCTGGTCCTACGTGCTCACTATGTGGAGTACCGGGGCAATTCCCTCTAAGAGTGCAGAATTCCTGTCCAGGGAAATGGCTGTGGGGGAAAAACAGACCATTTTAGCTATTTCAGACTGTAGACAGGCTTCTTCACCCTGCCTGCCTGCAGCCAAAAAAGCGTTGTCATCCACCTTGTGTGAGGAATTTGCTCTGTTTTTATCTGACAGAGTGTCAGCCATCCAGTCGGGGATCCCTCCTAAGAGGCATTTGGCTTGCAATGGTCGAGCTGGGGGTCTCAGAGACACTCTGCCTGTCTGGGAGGAGTTTAGACCAGTGAAAGTGTCTGAAGTGACTAAGGTGATCTTAAAGCTGAAGCACACTTTTTGTGAACTGGACCCGGCCCCGACACATTTCTTTTTTTTTTTTTTGACTTTATTTCACTCCCATTATGGCCCTGAGGTCCTCTTTCAGGCATCCCATCCTTGTCCTGCCCACCTGAGGATCCCTGAACTGTGTCTCCTCTTTCTCTCCTCACTGATGGCAGCACCCCCGGCTAACCCTATCCAGGGTGGGTCACCCCTCTCCTACTTGGGGTGCTCTTAACAAGGCAGACTCTGACATCAGACAAGGAGTGGGCTGCAGAAATCGAAGGCTAGTAAGGGAAGCCCGGTGAAGTGCATGGGGGACAGGTGCCGTCGCCTGATCCTTGGCGCTGGGTTTTTCCATTGTTCAGGTTACGTCCTCTGACATGGGATGTGCAACGCCGCCCAGCCCTCAATGTAAGTACTCCCACCCACGTCAGGAAGGCAGTTGCCCAATGTCACCATGTACTGTATGAGCCCAAGTGTAAAGCAGTTCTGCCGGTCCCCACCGGGGGCCACTGCTTCACTGGGCTACCTTTGGATCCCTCCCTGAGAGAGGAGAGCAGTCCTATGGATGCTCAATCCTCTCTCTCCTCTGCTGACCCCCAGCAGCTGAGCCTCATTCCCAAACCCAGGTCACTGGCGTGGTACGAGGTGTGGCATCCACCACCTCAACCCTCAGTGCCACGGGGCCGGGCCCCGACACGTTTCTTAATAGGATGTGTTGAGGCTGTTGGCCTGGTGTTTGCCAGGATTGCAAGGTGCTCAATGGTGGAGGGGGTCCTCCCTGCGACTTTGAAAGAAGCGCTGGTGAGGCCCCTTCTTAAGAAACCTTCCCTCAACCCTGATGTCATGGCGAATTACTGTCCTATCTCCAACCTGCCTTTTTGGGAAAGATTGTTGAGAAGTTAGTGGCGCATCAGCTCAAGGATCACCTGGTGCCCTCAGACATCTATGCGCCTTTTCAGTTGGGTTTTTGTGTCAGACATAGCACAGAAACAGCTCTAGTGAGGGTACATAATGATCTGCTCAGGGCTAGAGATAGAGGAGACAGGTCAGTTCTTGTTCTCCTCGATCTCTCTTCAACATTTGACACTGTGGACTATGTTGTGCTTCTTGATTGGCTCTGTGAGTTTTGTGGACTCACCGATACTGTCATCAGGATGGTTCGAGTCCTATCTCTTAGTAATGGCAGTAATGCTTTTACTGTCCCATCTGAATAATGTTTTTTATCATTGCTGAATTTTTCCCAGTGGATTATGTATGTTAGTTGTTTCTTCAGCGCCCACTTCCTCAACCTTTCCTTAATTTTTTTTATGTTTCTTGTTTTGTTCTGTTAGCTCTGGGGACAGGCAAGATTTCAGATATGCATATATCGCATCCCCTTTTCTCCAGTGTATTAACTAGAGATATGTAATTTTCCTTTATCTCATCAGGTAGAAATATAGAAACATAAATTTGACAGAAGATAAGGAACGCTTGGCCCACCTAGTCTGCGAACCTATTTATATCATTGGTTCCCATATGTATAATAAAGGGGCAAGGTGCCCGGCTCAGATGCCAATGACCCAGGTTTGGGAACGGACCCGGGATGTCGGAGGGCCGGCCAGGGGGAGAAGGACTGAGCGTCCTAGGGATTTCTCTCCTTCTGTGGGAGGGAAGGGGTAAGTAAGTAAGTAAGTAAATATTTATTTCTATATGGCACCCTTCTAAAGCTCAGGGCGCCTTTACAATATCCTTCATACAGTAGTAAAAACCATAATTATAAACAACATTAAATTCAAAACACAGTCCAATATAATTCAAGTCACTAAAAATGCTTGGTTAAAAAGGAAGGTCTTTAAAGCTTTTTTAAAGCTCTCCACAGTCAAGCTATTCTTTATTATCTGGCAAGGTGAGGAATTCCACAGGGTAGGGGCCATAAAGGCAAATGTTCTTCCACCAGATGTTTTAAAGTTACCCTGGGAATCTCCAGCAATCCCTCACCAGAGGATCAGAGGGAGCGGAAGACAGTAAGAAGTCAGGCGTTCTTTCAGGTAGCGAGGTCCCAAACCATGTAGGGCTTTATAGGTCATCAACATGACCTTGAAAGTGATCTGCCACTGTACAGGCAGCCAGTGCAATTCGCGAAGCACAGGTGTTATATGGTTGGACCTCGGGCTTCCAGTCAACAACCTAGCTGCCATGTTTTGCACCAGCTGTAATCGGCGGATATCCACTCCCGGCAGCCCTAGATAAAGGGCATTGCAGTAATGAAGTAGAGGGGTAGAGTGTCTGGCACAACACAAACCTCTGGTGGAGGCAGGGGGAACATTCGTGTCAGTGCCTTCACTTGTGGGGGGTGGGGTGGATGCTGGCCATCATTGCACATCCCCACCCCTAGGGGAAAAACTGCACAAAATAGCAGCCGCCATTAATGATGCCCACTTGGCTGACACTGACTGCACACCATGTGGTGCTTCTGAATCCTACCCTATCCCGTCGCCCGCTATTGCCAACCGATCCAATGCCCTGTCTTGGGGGGGGAGCCAAGAAGGCAATGCCAGTGGGTATATCTGCCTGCACCCTTGTCCCATTGTCATGAGGATCAAATTGATGTGGTGGCCCCACTGGGGGGGTAATCCAGGGGGTACTGGGATAAAGAAGATAAGTCCCAGAGGATGCGTTGTAGGGTGCCATGAGTATGAGCAAGGGGCTGAGGTACAGGTGGCTTGCCCCCCCCAAAAAAAATATGTATAATAACTAAAGGATTGCTACCAGCATGTTTGAGAATGTCTGGTGCCATTCTTTCAATATCTCTTAGCCATGCCCTCTCTGAAACTATTGCATATCCTTTTCTGCTTATCTTGTTTACAGATATACATGTCTACATACTGTATTTAAGAATGGAATCACCAAATACTACCACCTGTCTAACATGATCAGGGCTATTAGAACCATCTGCTTGTTCTATGTCCATTAACTGACTACTTAATGTTTCATTTTCTATATTAGATTGGGAAGAACCCTCATTTTCTAGCCCTTGTGGCCTATTAGATCCATGCATATTAGGTGAATTCTCGGTCATGTTAGTGGAACTCTTTGTTATGGGATAAGGATTAGCCTGGTTTTCAATTATATCACGATTATCAGCTAGGGCATAGTACTGGGTCAATATGTCATACGCTCTACAGCACACGACATGACTGTGTAACAGGAACAGTGCGTTAGGGAAGAGGGAGAGGGTGCAAAACTGTGAAAGGATGTATGCATGGTAGTGCACCCTCTCACTCTTCCCAGCACAGGATAAGAATCCTGCTGGGATGAGGTTCCACCGAGCAGTTGCCATGGCTCGACGGGATGAACCACTGTCAGCAAGGGAGGCAGGCAGTGTGTTTGGGATCGGGTTTCAATTCTCAGTCCCAGGCACATGGGATTTTTTTTATTTTTCACACTTTGTGTGATTTTAACTGTTAACCCCCCCTCCTGGAGTTAGTTATTTTAGTTGGGTGGGGTTTGAGGGGTGCAGCCCCCTGTAATGGGGAAGTGGGGGTGGAGCTCTCCCACAAAACAAAGACTTATGCCGCATGCAATATATTGCACTGTATTGGCAGCGCGGTATATTGCTGCGGCATAATGTCTTGCGACATTATGACCCCGTGCCCTGGGGCATTAATTTCATGGGAGTTATTCTGCTTATCCTTAGTGTTTGAAAGTGGTGATTTATGGGGGATGGGTGTATTTGTTCCAGGGTCATTTGACTTGTCAGGATTAAGATCATCCCCTGGTTTTATGTTTTCTGCTTCTAAGGCCCCAAGAGTGAAAAAACATTCTGAAGTGGGATGCTGAATTCCATAGCTCTGTATCCCTTTTTATTCTTGTTTTTATTTTGGAATGGGCTCCATTCAGAGTCATTGTTGCAATCCTGTTCTGTACATCTCTTTAAGGATTCTTCAGTTTGTTTATTTGCTAAATTATTTGTAGTTATGGATACCTTGTTTGCCTGTCTTTTCAGAATATCATTTGTTTTTTTGTAAGTCAATGATGATACATTCCAATTCCTTAATTTTATTTTTGTGGTCATTGTTCTCCCAACACTGATTATATTTCAGGCCTTCAAATCCGGTACCAGTTTCTAGGCTAAAGTTATTACAAAGTATACATTTCATGACCACCTCCCCAGTACTAAGTGTGACTATTCCATTGTTTATGTCCATAATGAATTGCTATAATGCTGATATAGTAGATACTAAGGTCAAAATACCCGCTTTATGATAGTCTGTGGTCCAGTGTCCCAGTCATTCCCAGCAGACACAGTAGACATGCCCAGATGTTCTTATCTCTGTGTGCATCTCTGCACATGGCCCCATGTACAATCATCCCCACTCACTACGAGGGACCAGATATAGTGCTGCAACTGAAAGTCCCTCGCTTCCTGCTTCCAGTTCCGCAATATTAGCTTAGCCCAGTGAATCATCCCAAACAGTACTAAAGTAAAATGCCACCTTATTTGGTGGATTTGCCTCAAAGTGCAGCAAATTGCTGCTGGGTCACTCCCAAGTGATGACACCTTTACAATGAGGACAAAATAAAATGAAGGTAGGGACAGTCCTCTAGAGTCCCAGAATGCCCTTATAAAATCAATGAGCTGTACAGGGAGAGGTTAGGGTCACCGACATCCTGAACTTATCTTTGCATTTTGCGAAACTCCCTCAGCAATTAAAAGTCACTACTATAATACCAATGCTCAAAAGTGGAGACAGGACTATGCACTCTCATTATCATCCCATATCCATCCTCTCCCCTTTTTTAAGGCATTGGAACGTATAGTGGCAGACCAGCTAGTTGATTACCTTGAAAAATATTGGATTCAGTGTGCCCAACAGCATGGTTTCAGGAAATCACACAGCACTACTACTGCACTAGTTGAATTTACCAGCTATATATACAATGCCCTAGACCATGGCCTCATGGTGGGGCAACCTTCATAGATGTCACCAAGGTCTTTGATACGGTAAATCATGAATTACTGTTAAACCAGTTATCCATCGCTGGGCTCTCCGACGGAGCCATAGGTTGGTTCAGCAGCTACCTTACCAATAGAATTCAGCAGGTAAAGATAGGTGAAGTCTTATCAGAAGGTTGGGTGGTGAGCATTAGGGTTCCCCAAGGATCAGTCCTCAGCCCCCTACTTTTCAGCCTATTACTCAACTAGCTCCCTATTTAATGTCCCAAGAAAATGCTCCTATATGCAGATGATGTTGTGATCTTTATAAGCAGCAAGGATTCATCACTCCTGGAAAAGCTGCTTCAGATGCAATTTGCCTGTGTCAAGAATCAGTTTCTAAATCACAAGCTGCTCTTGAATTATTTAAAAAAAAAGTTACGACTTTCACAAACCCTCACAACAAAAATAGAATGTGCAAACTCACTATAGTAAATAAACTTAGCACCCCCCTCAACCAAGTGCAATCCTTCAAATACCTAAGGGTTACCTTCAAAAGCAACCTTTCCTTCTCCAACCACATCGACAATGTCACCAAAGCTGTCAACACCACCAGACTCAGCCTACTACACAGACACAAGCACTGCCTAACCAACGAGGCACTTCGGATTGCAGAAGACAGCTCTGTCATCTCAGTAGTTGACTATGGACTAGTTGTCTATGGTACTGCATCTGACATTGCCCTTAAAAGGGTATTCATTGCCTTAAACAAAGCCTGCAGGCTCATGTCTGGAGCCCACAGGCTCACACACACATGTGACCCATATGCCCAAATGGGGTGGCTGCATCTAATGAGTAGACTGAAGTACCAGACTTGTCTGCTAGCTAAGAAAGCTACACTGGACCTCAACCCCTTGTGTGTCCAGGACCTACTGTGCCACACCTCCAACCCTCATTGCCCCAGAGATTCTAGCTGCCATAAGTACAAGGTCCCTTTCTGCCGTACCTCACAGGGTCAAAGGTCTTTTGTGTACCATGCCCCAAGCTGGCTCAACTCCCTCCAAGGCAACATCATGTTAGAATCCAAATTAGGCCCTTTCAAAATAAAACTTCAGGAACTCCTCACTGCCACAAGTGGCTGTGATTGCCTTTCATAGTTATGCTAGCTAACTGCCTAATGCTCTCTCAGTGACTAGCTCAGGTACTCCATAGCACTTTCCCATCTGCTACCCCACCCTCTCTACTACTAACACAACTCCTACTTAGCACCTATCTGTCTGTTTCTTACTGCCCCCTGACTGCTAACTCAGTCCTTGCTCTACCTCCTCTCACGCCCCTACCTCTCTTCACTTGTACTCCTGGACAATGCCCCTTGGGCTGATTTTTGTGGACTGGCACCATGTAATCATTTATTATGTTGTCTGTATCCTAAGTATGTTAGCACTTCCATCCTAGGCATAAATATGTTGCCACCCTAATGTATTATCCAACATGACCCTGTGATTATGTTGTTCAAAAGTGTTTTATCCATCAGTACAATACTTAGATAGATCTGTGATGCACAGTATTTTCTCCACTGTATAATCATCAGCTAACCTGTTTGTATTGTGTTGTAGTGTCTTTTTAACTGGACGTGGAACCTTTGTAAAAGAGCTCCCAGCTCAAAGGTGTATTGTAATCCAAGATCTTAATAAATAAATAAATAAATAAAATTATTACATTTCAAAAGTTTCACTGACTTTTGTTAGATTTTAAATTTCAGTTATTCTGGTCTAGATTTCAAAGTGCATATCCAAATGATACCAGATCTGGCAGGTATACAGGTACTAATGGTTTTCATAAGTGTACCAAATTTCAGAGTCCTAGACTGAAAGGGAGTGAGTTGCAGGTGATTAAACATTTAACCAAAGTTTAATTTTCAGTTACTTCCATCTAATTTTAAAAATTCTTATCCGAATGTCTCCACGGTGTCAGGATTTAGAGAAACATGTAACATGGGTATATGCAACTTTAAGTATCAAGCTTTAAAAGGGGCTATGCTATAGGTAGCCAAACATTTTGCGAAAATTTTGATTTTAGTTATTTTAGTATCATTTTGAAAGTATTTATCAAAATTTTATAAAAGTTTGCAGGTAGGTACAAGGGTTATTACTGCATTTATATATGTACATAGTTTCAATTTTATATCTCCAAATGTGCCTGAGTTATATGCAGATTATAATGTTCATGAAATTTCCCACAAAAAATAAAATGACAGATTTTGAGCACCTATAATTTTAAGACAATGCATCTTAATGTCATGATATTTAGCACACTGTTAGAGCACCAATCACCAAGTAATCTTGCTGAACTTCAAATCTCTATCTCAATTTTTAGTGGAGTTATGATCAAAGCAATACATTTCAAATGTTCAGCAAAATTCCAATGAAATTCCATAAATTTCCCTGGAATTTCACAGCATTCTGTTGAAATTCCACAAATTTAGAATTTTCTCCTTTTACACAGCTCTACTTTGACTGTTTCTACTGGATTTGGCCTGGGCCTATTTTGCCCTACGTACTGTGTATAACTGTATAACTGTGATATACATCCTCTGTTGTTTACAGCTGTTACTACTGTGCTAATTTACCTTGTCTGCTGCTTCTTGTCACAAAAATTGTTATTTGATACTATAATATCTTAAGCATTCAATGTGTGCTGCTTGTATATTCATGCAATTATGTATCCTTATACTGCTTTTTATTTGCTTCTGTTAACTGTTCGCTTGATAACCTGCATGTTATCATATCCATGTCCTCGGTTGCACCAGGAGATGAGCATCTTGTTGCTCAGTGTGCCTTTCCTGGTGAAACAACTGCAATAAATAAATAACATCAATTTGTGAAATAAAGTACCACATTTGGTGATCCAGATCAAATCAGAGTCTGGCAGGTGGTAGCAGTGCATATGTAATCCCTCAGGCCAACAGGGTCACAATAATGGATTGGAAGGATTTTAGTTTCTTGAGTATATTAGAACTAAAATTAGGATAGGCTTAAAATTCAAAGCCCTCAGCTGTCAAGATGTTCTCCATTCTGGTCTTCCTCAGAATCTGCTCTTTGTCCTGGAAGTTGTTTGGCTGCATGTATACAAAATGGAAAAGCAATGTCTTCATAGCAGTAGCTTTGTTTTGAAAGCCTTGTGTGCTCAGTCATGAAGAATGTACTCCTCGGTAGATTTCAAGACCATTGCTTATGTTAACAGTTTTTCAAAAATACATCTCAGGTCTCCAGAGCCCTCTTTCTTCTCCAGGATCTGGTTTAGCTTCAGACTGCTCTGGAGCTTTCCTGAGCAGAGTTTCTAGCCTGGAAATATTTTGGGCAACCATCCTGTAATTGGTTCAAATGCATCTTTACAGGTCTAATCCACTCTTCAAACTCTCTGGTCCTTGCAGTAAAAGTCTCCATTTTATTAATACCATCAGCTGCTCCAATAACACTAAACAGGGAGTCTTGAATTTATTTGAACCTGACTAGCATGTTCTGCCTTAATTCAGAGATCAGCAGAAAGAAAAATGGACTTGGCATACACCAGACATAGAGTGGAAATAACTTACTTTAGTTGAATAACGTACATGACCCACTTGCTGAACTAACACCCCCACATATTGACTCAGAACAGTGAGTCTTCCTTACTTGACTGCTGAAGATTTACCATATGATCATAGCAGAGTAAACTATTACTGTTAATTCAGTGAAGATCATAGTATAAGTGAGCAATAGCCTATGGCAGGACATGCATTTCTAGAGAATTACTGCATGCCCCGGGGGAATTGGAGGGCATGAGATCAATGGCCGAGTGCCTATCAGTGCACCCAGGATTCTCAAAAAATGCACGTCCTTAAGTGGGTTATTGCACTTATAAAATTGAAAGTTTTTTTAATGAAAAATGTTTTTAATTTTGGTGTAGTTAGGCTGTTGCTAGGTAGATTATGCTATGTTCGTGACAAGACACACATTTACTGGGAATTAACGAATGATCAGGTAGTGCTTGGCATTACTTCCAACACACCCAGGAAGTGCATTAATTCATAAGAAAAGCATGTTCTGAAGTGAGTCATTGCACCTATAAAATGGCAAAAGGTTTTTTTTAAATAAAAAAAGAGTTTACTTTTGTGTAGTGCAGCTGTTACTAGGTAGATTATGTTTGGTTGGTGACAAACAGTGCATTTACTGGGAATTAATGAATGGTCATGTAATGTGTTTCAATCAAACAAGTTGCTGGGATTCTGGACAATTGTGAAGTCCATTTCATAACAATATTAAAGAAGAAAAAAAATTGGACAAAATAGTGAGGTAAGCAAGCCCCAAGATCAAAGTTATCAATAATAACTGTCAGACCTCTATTCTAACTTATAAGTTGTGAGTGTCATTCACAGTTACACACTAAGGAATTCACAGTTGTTTTGTACATGAGTTAAAGGCTTAACATGTGTTTAAAAGGGAGTATGCAACTTCCAGCACAGCTGCTGCCCGTTAACTGAAAATGCGGGGTATACCCACCCGACAGTGACAGTTCGACAGTGAGGTCCCCCACAGCGACTACAGCACCATGCCACTGTAGGGGACCCACTGGAACTGGGCACTGTCTGTCGGGGGTCCTGCACCCCCTGAATCAGCTCTGACTCGGAGCTGATAATCCCGCATAGTGGGGGGTGCAGGGGCACAGCTCCTGTGAGGGTTCAGGGGCGGCCGAAGAAAACACTTTGTGGCATGGAGAAACTGGCAGCTGACTGCTAAATGCGGTCAACCTGCCGTTTGCGCTGTCAGGGTGTTTGACGAGAATTTTGTCGAACACCCGTCGTGGATCCAAAATGTGGTTTACATAGCCTTATGGTGTCCATTTGGCTCACTGCTACATTGCCATAAAAATAATAAAAAACAAACAAAAAAAAACAAGCTTAACTCTGTGCACAAGTGAAAAAGATTAACTTTCTATGACTGTTGGATCCTATGCTTGTCCAACAGTTATAGAAACAACTAAACTAAGACAATTGTTGTGGAAAGTAAATAATCTTGTTTTTACTGACTTATTAGTACTATTGCTACAAGATTGCTTAGCGGAGCTCACCCCACGCCAATAGTTTGTGGATTCTCAGATGGGGCTCAGTGTTTTGGGGGTACCAGTAATTATATAACATGATTATATAATATAAAGTATGGGGAGTAGTCAAAACTCATTTTTTCCACACACCACACCCTTGATGTGTGCCTTATGAGCCACCTCCTAAGGCTGATCTGCTCCAGCCACTCATAATTTAGCGTGTTAATTATCACAGAATCTTGGCTCTCTTCCAAGATTCCTGACATGGCCATCTCCATCCTAGGTTACTCCCTCATCCAACAGGATCACTCATTCAGGGGCGGGGGGTGGCCATGTAATATCTCCTTGTCCATCCAGTATACTCTCATCCTCACCACCTCCTCCCCCTCTGCCTATGAAATGTTGCTTCTAAAACTATCCCTCCATTGCTCCCTCCCTATCTTTATGGGTGGTGCCTACTGCTGCCCAGGCCTCCCTACCTCCTCGATCACTAACCTCATCTCAACTCTCACCACCTACTCTACTCTTGGTGAACTCCTCATTCTTGGCAATTTTAAAATAAATTGGCTCTCCAATATGCAATCCAAATTCTGCAATAACATCTCCTCCCTTAACCTTACACAACTGACCTCCGAACCAACCCATCTAAACCACATATCTAGTTAGCATACCCTGCTGGACTGGGCTATTGCATCACACCCTCACCGCGTAATTGCATCAGGAATCCCTCTGAGTGCATTCAGTGACCACCACATGGTCTACTGTGTACATAAAATCCACCGCCCCAAAGTCCCATCAAACTTCCTCCTGCTTCGTTCCTTCAGGTCTCTGGACATTGTCCTCCCTCCATGAGGAATTAGCAGCAACTAACCAGTTTCCTACATTCACTGACTCCTCAGTTTATTTTGCCCTCAGTTACTTTATGGCCAAGTTCCTAAAAATCTGGGACCAGCATGCTCCCATAAGGAAAACCAGGGCCAGAGGCCCCCACTTCCCCTGGGCATCAGCTGAACTGCTGGCCTGTCAGTTTGCTTGAGAACTCACATGGAAGGCACACAAGGCCTCAGCCACCCATGTGGATTTGTTTAAATACTGTGCAGTCCAAAATGCCTGCACTAGGACCATCAGACTTGCCAAAGCTGAATATTTTTCAGTCACCTTCCAGAAGAACATTAACCACCTCTCTAAGTTCTGGAGAATTGGTCCATGCTATTCCCCCCCCCGCCCAGGTCCTGAAGGTGGAGACACCACTACCACTATTTGCAGGCCCCCCCGTGGCTTCGTAATTCAACATCTTCTTAACCACCTGTGCTTCCTCCCTTCTATCCTCCCTACCCCCCTCTTCTCCCTCACCACCAGCCCCATGCTCGCACCTTTCCTCTTCATCCTATTTCTCCTTCTTACCTATCCCCCCTGCTGACATCCTGAAGGCTGTCCTAGCCCTTAACCACCATAAGGGTAAAAGTACAGATGGGCTGGACCCCAAGCTCCTTCACCTCTCAGCCCCCACTGTTGCCCTTCCACTCATCTCCCTTCTATTTTTTTTTTAATTTCATCTTTATTGTTTTTCCAAACATACATAGTCAACAGATTGTGAGTGTTACATAACATCTTTACAGCATAAGCATCTTTGGGAAATATCCCTTAATGTCTATATGCTCATAGACCAGAATCAAATATAGCTCTGTATACAGTCCTTATCTTATTCATTCAGTTTGTTATGAAGTTCAGTTGGGGTCCAGTACTCTGTTGTCCCATCCAGTCTAGCCTCCCATTTGAGGGTTGCAATCAGTTCAGAAGTTACAATAGTATGTCTCCCATCTTTTCGTGCACATATTTAGTGGTTATTAAGACCCTTGTACCACTTCTTGATGAGCAAGTAATTGCTATGTTAATATTTTATGCTGGTGTGGGAGAAGGGTGGGTGACTCCAGTAGCATCCCCAATCCCAATGGGGGGAGAGGGTATGGGGAGGTGTGGGGGGGAAGTATAGGGGGTAGGGGAAAGGGATGGGAAAAGGTGGGGGGAGAAGTAATATAGTATTTCCTAATGGGAACAGGTATACATTGTGTATTATTTAGTCAATTCTATGGAACAAAGGAGTCATCTTTTAACATATAATACAGCTGCCAGCAGGTCCACCTGGAGTTAAATTTGCCTTCTCTTTCATTGAGTTTATGGGTTGTTTTCTCCATTTGGTAGATTTGTTTGGTTAGTACCCACCAATCCTGAATCATGGGGGGTTTTGTGGTCAGTCATGCCTTGGTTATAGCCTTCTTGGCTGCTGTATTAAGGAGATGGAGAAGGTACCTAGTGTTGGGATATCTCAGTTCTCTGGGGAGAAGGAGGAAAAATATATTTTTCCAGTTAGTTGAAGCTGCTTTCTGTACAGCTCTAGTAGCTGGGATTGCAGCTGCAGCCAGAAGGAATTAAGTTTAGGACAGGACCACAGAATATGTGTATGGTTCACCATAGTTTCCCCACATAGGCGCCAACAGGCAGCTGTATTCATGGGGGAGTAATGCCTGGTAATAGCCGGCATTCTGAAATATCTTGTGAGATTCTTCCATGCATATTCACTACACTGATGTGAGCTAGTGACCCAAGCTACATATTGGCAGGCCAGTTGCCATTCCTCTGGGGAGATGGGTTGTTCTAGCTCCTCTTGCCATTGCAGTCTTGTGTTTTCAAGGGGTGTTGTTTGTTGGACATTATGAGCTTGGTAATAAATAGAGACCAGGTGCCCCAGGTCAGGTGAGGTGTTCAATTGCATTTGTTTGGCCACCAGCGGGGGGTAGCACTCAGGCATTCAGCTACCCATGGGCAGGCTGTCATAGTAGTGCCGAGGTTGCAGGTAGAGATAGAAGTCCCAGCGTGGGAGCCCAAATTGTTTTTGTATTTCTTCAAAGGTCCACAGCTGTTCTTGGGTCATAATCTATGAGAGATATCTTAAGCCATATCTCTCCCAGGTTAGAAACCATGGTCTAGTTTGTTTGGGAAGAACTGACTGAGACTGGTGATTGTGCAGATGAGTGCCATAAAGGGGGTCAGTTGTTGGATCTTCCTGAGGGAGTTCCAAACATTAATAGAGAAAGTTAACCAGAGGTTAGATAGGGGTATTGGTGGTGGTTCCACTACCTGTTGGTATAGGGTTTGAAAGTACTCATTATTGTTAATATGCATCTGTTCTATTTCATCCCAGTGTGGTGTGGTTGTTGTGTTTTTTCTGGCCAGCAAGTGTGTCAGGTGAGCTGCCTTGTAATACATCTGTAGGTCTGGTAGTGATAATCCACCCCTGCTCCTTGGGAGTGTTAACACTTTCAACCTGACTTTGGGTCTCTGTCCTGCCCAGATGAACCTGGAAATTGAGTGATTCCATTCTCTAAATAATTTTTGAGGGATAGTGATAGGGACGTTCTGAAATAAATATAGTGCCCTAGGGAGGATAACCATCCTTATGAGGTCTGTTCTTCTGGAGAGACTCAAGGGGAGTGAATTCCATGAGGCCAAGTCAGAGTTTAGTTGTATGGTGAAGGGGCTGTAGTTATGTCTATAGGCTCCAGCTGGGGAGTGGGCTATCTGTACCCCCAAATATTTGAGTTTTGTTGGACTCTGATTACTGGGGAAGATGGCTTGTATGTATGTAGATGAGGTATAGTGGAAACTATGTATTTCTGTTTGGACAGGTTCAGCTTGTAGCCTGACATCTGGCCAAAATCTTTTAAGATCTGTTTTACCTTCAGTAGTGTTCTTTCAGGGTCTTGGAGATACAACAGGATATCATCCACATATAATGTAATACGGTGTTCTGTGTCCCCCATAGTAATCCCTGTGAAGTTCTCCTACTCCCTTATAGACTGTGCCAATGGCTCAATGAAGGCTGCAATAGGAGGGATGACAGTGGACAGCCCTGTCTAGTCCCCCTAAATAGCTAAAAGTACCTGGAGTGGTGTCCAGCAACCTTCACACATGCTTTAGGGGACATATACATATTTTTATTACCCTAATCAGGGCTTGTGGTATTCCCATTGTGTTAAGTACCTGATATAAAAATGACCATGCTACCCTATCAAATGCCTTTTCAGCATCGAGGCTGATCGGGACAGAAGGGTTGTTTGTTTGCATTCTATGAGTGACATGTAGGGTGCATTTGATGTTATCCATGGTAGAACAGGTTCTTACAAATCCAGTATGGTCCCTTCCTATAAGTGAGGGGAGGTAGTTATCTATGTGGTGAGCTGGGATACTCATAAATGACTTATAGTCTGAATTTAGGACTGAGATTGGCCTGTAGGAACTGCAGAGTTGTGCATTTTTACCTGGCTTGGGTATGACCGATATGGTTGCATATGACCATGATGGTGGAGGGAGCTCACCCTCCAGGATTGAATTAAAGAGTACATGAAGTCTGGGGAGTGTTTGGAGTTTAGTTGTTTTATAAAATTCTACTTCATAGCCATCAAGGCCCGTGGCTTTGAGGGCTTTTGCTCAGCAAGCGCAGCCAGGAGTTCAGGCTCTGTTACTGGAAGCTTCAGCACTTCAGCTTGGTCTTCTGTAAGTTTAGGCAGTGAAATTGCGTGTAAGTAGTCTGCTATCTGCTGATTGTGGGGTTTTGTTCAAGTATATAGAGAGTGGCATAGTAGAAGGTGAAGGCCTCCGCTGTGTCATGTAGCCGAGTTAGCGGCAGCCCATCACTTGGATGCTTAAGTGATGCAATGATGGAGGTCTTCTTTTGATTGCAGATCTCATAGGCCAATAGTCTGGTTGCGCGAGGGCCCACCTCATAGTACCATTGGCATAGAAAAGTTAGGGCAATTTCTGCCTGTTGCAGGGCCAGGCAATCTAGATCCGCTTTAGTTTGCTGTAGTTGCGGCAACACTGTGTTGTTTCGCCTTCTTTGTGCTCCATCTGTAGGAAATGAAGTGTGTCTTCTAGTTTGGACTTTTGTTCCCTGCTCTGCCTATTCAGTGCTGTAGTGTGTTGTATTATATGGCCGTGAAGCACTGATTTGAAAGTATACCAGTGTATTGCTGGGGTGGTATCAGCTGGGGGTTATCTTTTAAAATTTCTCTGATTTTTTCTGCTACTTACTCCCTAAATTGCTGGGATCTGATGTAATAGGGGTTGAGCCTCCAGCATGTGTTTTTAGGTTGTAGTCCCATGTCCCAAGTGGTGATCAGGGGTGCATGGTCGGATAGTGTTATATCACCAATTTGTGCGTCCTCTAGGGCACCTAGGTTCTCAATCTGTGTATACGTTTGGTCTATGCATGAGTATGTTTGGTGTGCTGAGGAGAAATGGGAATAGTTTCTAGACTGGGGGTGAAGGTGTCACCACACGTCACTCCAGCCCACCTCGCCCAGGAATTTTTGAAACAATTTCTGGGGTGTTGTTTGCCGTGCGGGCCTTGGATTTGAGGAGTCCAGCATGGGATCAGGAAGAAAACTGAAATCTCCTGCTAGCAAGAGTAGCCCCTTGGACATCTGCACTACTTTGTCAAGTAGCATTTTCAGTTGTGGGGTGGCAAGGCCAGGTGGGAAATATGCATTTGCTAAGGTGACTTGTTTGTCATTTATTGTGACCTGAACTATGATCAGCCTATCATCTGGGTCTGCCCAGCGGGGTCCCAGCAGGAACAGAGTATGGGAAGCAATCAGGATTGCCACTCCTCTGCATCTGCCCCCAGCCCCAGAGGAGAACTATACATCATCTCTGCTAAGCCTGGCCAGTTTGGAGTGTTTGGAGTCATTCAGGTGGGTCTTCTGCAAGTATGTAAGGTCGGGCTTTCATTTCTTAAGGTATGAGAGGACTCGGGATCTTTTGATTGGGGGAGGTTAAGCCATTTATGTTTAGGGATAGTAATTTCAAATGGGGTGTAGTCCTGATAGCAAGTAGGATGGGCTACCGCTGGAGGGTTCCCACTCCCCCTCCCCAGGAGGGATCACTTTGCAATCACTTGCCTATGGTACCCAAGCTCTTTTCTGCAGAAACTGTCAACTTGTTTTATAAGGCAACACCAACATATCAACATGTACAGACAAATTACAACACTAACTATAAAGCTACTAAGAAAACTTAATTTAACCTGCTGAGTGGCCAACTGGGCCCATAGCAGGTACAACTGGTAACTGGTGCTTCCAGGAGTCAGGCACATAACAAGATCCTGAAGTAAGGAAAAATCCTTACGAGGAAGGTACAATCTCAGATGAGAGTCCTTCTGGCACTTATAGAAGTCAATTAGGGAAAAGGGAACTGGGTTTGGTATGTCATGGGAGGAGGACACTGAGATAGACCTGGTGTGTACTTAAAGTGTAAAAGGGAGGAATATAGTAGTAGGGACCATTTAAGGGGCCTCGAGTGAGTGTCACCCAGTTCAATAGTCATAAGAATGCATGTGTGAATCCCCGACACCCCATGGGTTTGGAAAGGGGAGGGGAAGGAAGGAGGTCGCTGCCCCACCCCCAGAGCGGGGGGGAAGGGGGGAGGTTGGACGAGGCCAATGCCCCGCCCCCCAGAGGCGAGGGAGCAGGCCCCCAGACATCCCGGGGCCAGGCCGACCGCCCGCCCCCCTCACACCGGCCCATCCCAGCTCCTGGTTGTCATTATTGTTATAGAACACATGTGTGGGGGGGGGAGCAGGCTTCCAGCACCACATGAGTGACAGGTCAGGGAATATTAGCTAGTTTTAAACGATAGTTCAGTAGTGTATTACTAGCCTACCACATTTGTTTCTCAATATTAGCAGGTATTCTACATGTTTTAAATATATGGTGGCTATATTTCAGCCCTACAAGTTAGACACCCCCATCCACACAGCCCGAGCCAGCCACCAGCAACACAGGTAGGCACTCAGCGCATGGGTGTAGGCAGGCATACTCCAAGCACTCCATGGTGTGCAATTTTATTTAAGAGGGGTAGCAAATAGGCTCTGAACTGCTTCCCTTTTCCATGAAAACTAACAAAGAAAATACTGAACTTTTCTGTAATTTTATTCATAGGAGTTGAAACTAGAAGGACTGGTCACTAGTACTCTCTTTGCATCCCAAGGACAATACAACTTTACAGGCTCTGGGCTGGTATGTGGGTGTCTTAGGGAACAATGCATGGGATTTGTATTTACCCATGCATGGCAACAACCACTGTCATGAGATACAAAAGTTGTATTTATTGTGCCAAATGAGGAAACTCAGTCCTGGTGTACATTTGTATATTGTCTAGCTACACCCCGGGGGGGGTGGGGTAGCAGTGAGTCCACTTGGTGTGCAGATCTGAAATCCCTGGCTACACCCCTGACTCAGCGCCACTCGGCAGTAGTCAAGTAGTCCCTGACTCACCCCCCACCCCATCCCCACCCCAATCAAAGAAAAACAGATTGCTAACCATCCCTCAATAGCTTCAGCCTGGGCTGGAAATTTGCCATTGCTGTTCTACATCACCAAGTACATGTAGATGTAGTTCTGATTGGACATTCCTGCTACTCCACAGTCTATTCTCTTAAAAGTGCATGTAGTAGTAATTCTTGTATAGGTAAAACTGGGGATATTGCCTGGAAGTACGCTTATAGGCGCATGGTGCGGGATGGTGTAGCCTCAGTCCTGGGGTCACAGATTGCCTCTACATCTATTTGGTGGAGGTCTCAGGCCCGGGCATCAGGGCAGCCTGATTCATGGCAACACAGGGGTTGGTAGGTGGGCGAGGTGCAGGGACCTATAGCGCCAGACCTCCAGAGGGTGCTTGCCATCCCTGGGCCCCACAGCCCCTCCAAACGGAGACACAGAGATAATACCCACATCATCCCCACCCCTCAGTGCTCCCCACCACCCCACATCCACGCACAGCTTCAGCAAGCAGTGGGCCCAGGGGGAGCAGCCCCAGGAAGCGGGGAAGAGGAGAGCATGGAGGAAACACCCGTGAGCCAGAAAGAAAAAGAAGGGGGGGGCATTCATATACTTTAAATTCAGTACATGTAGGCAGTCACTGTATAGGGGTGTACCCCAAGTCTCGGGGGATAAACGAGATCCAGCGACATATATCAGAGGAAAGTCCGAGGTTCAAAGTTACACCAGGGCCCAAGTCACTATACAAGCGACCAGGGGAAAAATTGTAATCAGAGTGTGGCTGACTTGCATGTAATCAGCCAGGGGCGCCCTGATTCTCCGGGTGGTCAGTGCGTGGTAATGTCTGTCCAGCCTTCAGAGTGCCTCTGATGCCTTGGATTGCTGCTGCTCCTTGATGATGCCTCACCTCACGTTGAGTGTTATTCCATAATTTCTGGGAAATTTTGGAAGCAATGGAAGCTCCAGGGTTAACTACTTGCTCCGGGATCTCTATATTCCTGGTCCTCAGCTCCTCAGTGGTGGTAGCTGTAGGGTCGAAAGTAAGTGGGCCTTCTTTGAGATACACAGTGAATTTCGCTGGGTAGGGTGTCCTGAATTGGATTCCTGCTTTCTTAAGAGCTCTCATCATGGGGATATAGACCTTACACCTCGCCATGATCTCTGGGGCATAGTCGTATTTGAGATACAGTCTCTGGCTTTGTAGGAGTGCTGTCCCCATTTTCCAGGCCAGCACAGTTTCTTTTTCATGAAATCTTAGGAATCTTACCAGCACAGTGCGGGGGCGGTCTCCTGGTGCTGGTCTTGGGCCCAGGGTGTGATGAGCTCATTCCAGCTTGAGTGTGGAGTGGTCTGGGAGGGTGAGTACCTCACATAGCATGCTTTTAATGTAGGTCATCATATCTGAGCCCTCAGTCCCCTCAGGGATCCCAGAAATCTGAATATTGTTGCAACGATTCCTACTCTCTGTGTCTTTGGCTCTGTTCTGAAGCACCTTGATACTCTGGTGAAGCTGTACAATGGCCCACTCAGTGCCATTCCACCCATCTGTCTGTTTTCCTGACCTGGGTCTCAGTGGCCTCCTGCTGCTTTTCCAACTTGCCTATGTTGGTTCGGAGTGCTGTGGCAGTGGAGCGCATCTCCTTGCGAAAGTCCTGCAGCTCAGACAGCATTTGAGTCATCTGCCTCTGGAGCGTGGAAAGAGGTATTTGGCTCCTGGCTGTGCAGCCTCGCCATGAGGAAGTTGAAGCCTGGGATCCCTCGCTCTCTGAATTGCCGTCAGACAATCGCTCTTCATCTTGGGCATCTGATGGTTTAGCACTGGTGCGATCCCTTCCTCTAGGCATTTCTTCACCCTCCGTAGCTGGTTTCAGAAGGATTTCTTATTTTTAAGGTGTAATTTGGAGGTTTTTATTCAGTCTTGGTGGGAGCCTCCTGAATTAAGTTGCACTCAGGAGCATGACATCACCGGAAGTCACACCTCCCTTCTAAACCTCTCTTTCTCCCTGGCCTCCATCCCCAATGCCTGGAAGCTTGCCACAGTCATTCCCCTCCCCAAAGGTGGTGACTCCTCTAACCCAGGCAACTACCACCGTGTATTCCTGCTTCCAATCCTTGCCAAACTTTAAAAGCACCTCATATTAGCACAACTTTCTCCTTTCCTTCACTTCTCCTCCTTCTTCACTCCTTTCCTGTCTGTTTTTTGTAAGGCCCACTCCACCTCGTCCTCCCTTCTCCAGCTTACTGACGCCATTCTCTCTGGCATGAATCAGGGCTGCATCACTTCTGCCATCTTTGTCGACTTGGCCAAAGCCTTCGACACTTTTGCCCCCACTCTTCTCCTTTACAAGCTTGCAGCAGCTAGTCACTCTGAAACTACCACTAGCTGTTTCCATTCCTGTCTTGTGGGTAGGACTCAATCAGTCAGAAAGGGCAACCCCCACTCTCCATCAACACGGGAGTCCCACAAGGATCAGTCCTCAGCCCGATACTCTTCTCAATATTCTTAAACGACCTTACTTGTCTTTCTTGCAGGCCTGGGTAATTAGTACTTTCAGTTCGGGTTGCTCTCTGCCTAGTCTGGCCTTTGTGGGGTGAGCATCCCAGAGGGTCGAATGTCTGCCACCCTTTACCCTATTCCTCTCCCCCTTGCTCCATTTTCTCAGGCAGCCTAGCTATAGCTATAGTCTCTCTCTTCTCCTCACCCACTCTGTCTCTGCCAAGGCACAGCCCTCCAATCTTGAGTCCTGAAGGTGCAATATTGTATTCCTAATTGTATTGTCCTCATCACATTTAAGCTGGATGTAGCTGTAATTGTTTATATTTATATCAAGGTATGATACTTATTTGTTTTGTAACAAGGTCTTTGTTTACATCAGTTGTAATTTCCTATTACCCCTCCCCACAAGACGCATCTGGAAACAAGCTTTTTGTAGCTCAGTACGCCTTTCCTGGTGACACTTTTTCAAATAAAATAAATAGACAGACAGACAGATAGATAGATAGATAGATAGATAGATAGATAGATAGATAGATAGATAGATAGATACATAAGTATATAAATAAATAAATGTGTGATGTGAGGCATCAAACACCTCAGATATGAGAAGAAAAAAATCATTGTACACTACTCCCATGTGTTATTCTATATTGTTTTGTTCTCATTATTGTCAAGTATCTAGAATTAATCATCCTTCACTCCAGCCACATTTTTCATTTACTTTTTACTGTCTCTTATTTAGACATTCCACATAAGCATCTTTGCTTTGTAAACATTTATGACTACTGTTGTTTGCATTTGCTAGCTAATGCAATTATGTCAGCTACACCAAAACAGTATAACATGGCCTATAACTCTGCTTTCCTAAAGATACTCATAAAAAAAAACTGTAGATTAAAAGTTCATCAACTATGCTTATGCAGTCTGCAGTCTTGAGAAAAACAGTAACGTTGTCCTACTTTGGTCTTAATGGCAGTTGCAGGCAGCCTCAAGGAGACTTCTAATATTTTCTGTTTCCTGTGGATTTTAGAAATGTATAATTTAGAAAATGCAAACAAAACAATGAAGCCGCCTGTGTTTTTGCATGCAGTCATCCTGTCAATTTGATAAAGTGAGTTATTAGAGAACAACAGTCAGCCAGCCATGATCTTCCTGGGTAAGGGATGGTAAACAAGCATGTGGTCAGGTCACAGAGCCCAGTAATGAATTCTTTCAGTCTATAGTCAGACACTGACCATGACCTTAAAAATGTTGCCAGTCAGGAAACAAATCTTGTTGCTTGCAGTCAGTGATGCCATCTGTAACTGGAATAGCAGTTACTTAGTATTAGTAGTGCAGAAAGACAGACTCAAGGACAAGGGGTCATGCTATGAAGCTAGAGGTGGAAGGCTCAGAGAGGATGTGAGGAAATACTTCTTCACAGAGAGGGTGGTGGAAGCCTGAAATGGCCTCCCAGTGGAGATGGCAGGTGCCAAAACAGTTGCAGGATTCAAGCATGCATCAGACAGATACAAGGGGAATTGGAAGTTACTCAAGGGGTGGGGATGACCGGAGATCATGAAGGGTCTGCGGTGGCACAGTAGGCAGGGAAAATGGGCAGACTAGATGGGTCAAAGGGTCTTTATCTGTCGACAGCTTCTCTGTTTCTATGTTACTAAATGGAATCAGCATATTATGCTTTTTACAGATGCATAAGCAAAGCTATGTTGACATATTGCAAACAGAGGAGAGGTAGCAGAACCAGAAAGTGCGTAACTGGGCCCAACGCATATTACCTTCTGCCTGCACAGTAGGATCTCATCACATAATTGCTATGCATAAGACTACTGGACTTCCTCTCTCTGACTCTCTCACTCTGTGCCCCCTCCCCCTTTCTGGTACTTTTCTTCTTCCTTCTGCAGCTCTTACAAAGGCCAATCTTCCGTTCCCAATTCCACTCACTCCTTACTCCACTCCTTCCCTGGGATTAGAGAGCAAGTAAAATCAGTCACTACTACCAGCTTGTCTCCTTCCCAACCCCACTGCCTGCCATGGAGCTAGGAAGCAAGTAACCGCAGCCACCACTGGTGGCTCTTCTCCATTCCTGACCCTGCTGTCTGCCCTGGGGTTGGACAGTAAGTAACATCAGCTGCCATGGACATTAGAAGTCTTGTCAGCAATCAAACATTGGAGTACCAGGCAACCCTGACCCAGGGAGCAACATCAAAAATGGAAACACAAGTGACCAAGAGAGTGTAAAATGGCCTATGAATGCATTTATAGTCTGGTGTATGGTCAGAGAATAAAGATGGCACAGGAAAATCCAGAAATACTCAAGTCATAGAAAAGCAAAATACCTGGGGCAGATTGAAGACTTCTGATGAACACTGAGAAGAGACTGTGCATCAACTAAGTCAAACGGTGGAGGGTCTTGCATATGAAGGAATAGTCAGATTAAAAATACTGACCATGAAAAATACAAGATCCTCCTAAGTATGTAGAAACATTCTTTACACAGCAGCCTTCTGACTCCTGGAGCCAATGCAGTGAGCAATGCTGTGGGGGGTGGGTCAGAGGACAGATGCTAATGTCAATATGAGTGGCTGGACCAATGGGGCTTAACCTTGCTGCAAGACCAACTCACTCACACTCAGCATCCCACCATGAGCAGCTCCCAGATTCAGCAGATACAACACTATGTCATGGCAGACCTGCCATATACCCCAATGATGTTAATGGCCAAGATCTTCATAAGCCTGGTCTCCACATACAGCATGTCTTCTGCCTACAGCCAATGTAGTATGATGGATATCAGCCTTCTTTCCATGGATATGGTGGTCAATACAGAGCCCAGCTAACTACTGCTGGCCATAACCTCACACTCACAGCAAGCTACCTGGAGGACCTGCAACATATGATCAGCATATTCTCTCCTCAGAACAAATTAAGGGTGCACTCAGGGGAGAATCAGTGTACAACTGTACAACTCTTTTTGCACTTTAAATGTTGCGATATCCCAATCCATTAAGACTTCTAGGTGCAATACTTTAAACATTTCCAAAACCAGAAGGGGAAGGGAGCAGATCAGTTCCAGTATAGTAGCTTCTTCTTGCTGTTTTTACATTGTTTCTTGTGGATTTCATTTGGTAGAAGGTTATTTCTTTTCTTTCTTACTACTTCTAAGGGGCTAGCAGGGTACTGTTTTGGGGCTGTTGGAATTTTGATACCTGTTTTGGTGGTCATAAGTGGGCTCATTTGTTTGATGTTTCACTGCGTAGTGGGCTGCGTTTGTGGAGGCCTATTTCTTCTGATTTAAAACCTATTTGGTGTTATTTAATTGGGGCTGTTTCCTTGAATTGGAGACCTATATCTTCTAATTTCAAGCCTATTTTGATGTGTTATTGGTGAAGCTCTTTGAATTGGAGACCTGTTTCTTTTGGTAGCAAACCTATTTTGGGGGCTTAGAGTAGAATTGGGATTCCTTTTTGCTGGCTTCACTAGCTGCAAAGTTTAGTGCATAGTGGGAGAAAGGTGCTAATGGTCTGACCAGGGGCCTCAGCTACCTGATTGTTTCTGGAAGACTTGGGCTGGTCCCACCCCCCCCAAAACTCTCACCCCTGGTCCATGATTTCCTTTATACCAGGGGTTCTGACATCACTTTCTCAAACGGGCAAAGGACATGCACCTGTTATAGCAGAAGCAGACATCCAGGAATGGAACAGCAGCGAGTGTAGAGGTAACTGCTATCTCAGTGGAAGGGAAGGAATTGCAAATCAAGGAGCTTTCATTGTTACTTCTTTGCATTGCTATTTGCATTGTGGAAAGGAGGAGTAGGAGTTTGAAGAAGATTGTGCAATAGTTACTTAAAGTCTCTTTTTGGGTTTGGATAGGAAGGCTGGGACTATAAAAAGCAGTTGCTCAATCTATCTAAACGTGTACAACAAAGAGGGTAAGGGAAATTAAGAAAATAATGTTTTGCACTGATAGAGGGGGGAGAGTGGAGACTTGGGGGAGTGTTTGGTATTCTTCATCCGGAAGGGTGGGGGGTCACTGGTGGGCAACGACAGCAATGGGTAGGGTGGTAGGCTACAACAACTGTGGTGCACTAGTCTTTCTAAAAATTGCCTGGAGTGTGAGGGGATGTTTAGTGTGCAACCACATAGAGAAACTTAGAAAGGAGATGGAGGGTCTGCAGGAGGAACTAAGACAGGCAAGGCAGACTGGGGGTGGGTTTAGCCCAATACTGGAGGGAGAAGGAGGGGAGATGAGGGAGGGTGATTTGAGCCAACAGTGGTGAGGAGAGGGTCAGAAGAAGGCAAGCAGAGACACAGGGGCCCAGGCCAGGAAGAACGATTGTCGGGGAAACCAGGTCAGGAGACAAAAGACAAATGGAAGGAGGAGATAGGGACTTGTGAGGGGAGGAGAAGAAGTGACAAAAGTCATTGAGTGGAAAGGAGAGAACAGGTTACTATGAAGAGAGAGGGAGCGGGCATTTGTGAAGAGTCTTCAGAAAATAGTTTTGCACTGCTGGAGGGAAAGAAGGAGGAGGGAAATGATGCAATTGGAGGGGTAATTGATAAATACCTGGACCAAACCGGAGCGGGGAGAAGTTCTGCTGGGAGAATTGCAACAGGGGCAAAAGGGGGAATAATGTGCAGGAGGAAGAAGAGGAGCTGGAAATGAGAGATGGAGATGAATGGAAGCAAGCAGGGAGTAAGAGGGGTGGAATCTTAGTGCTGGGGGACTCAATACTAAGAGGAGTCAGGTGGGGTAGCAAGGGGGAGAGGCATAGTTGCATTTGGGTGGAGGCCATACCAGGAATGACAGCGGAAAGGATGGGACAATATGTTCTGAAATATGCTAGAAGGGGTAGGGACAAGCCTCATTTAACTATACATCTTGGGATGAACAACCTGGCTGACAAGACAGTAGATATAGTCCAGAGGAGGTTTGAGGAACTAGGACAATTATGTGAGGGGGCAGGAAGATCAGTAACCTTTTCAGAGACACTTACAGTGCCCAAGGGAAGCACAATAAGAAAGCTGAGAATAGAGGAATTTAACGGATGGCTAAGAACCCAGTGGTATGCTAAAGGGTATGGGCTGCTGGGGGGGGGGGAGGGATCTGTGAGGACAGTAGTCTCTATGCTAAGGACAGACTACACTTGAGTGAGAAGGGAAAGCAAGTGTTGAAACAGAGGATGGAGGAGTACATAGAGGATGTTGGGAATTTAAACTAGGAGCGGGGGGGTGGCAATTGGGTAAGAGACATGCAGAGACCACAGGTTGGAAAACCATATGAACTTACCCCCCCCCCATAACAGTGACAAATGACAAATGACAAGTACTATTGGTGATGCTGGTAAAGGAGGGCAGGATGGGAGGGGGGAAGGGTGGAAGGTGGTTACTTTTAATGCTAGGAGCCTTGGGAGGAAAACTGCAGAGTTACAGGTGCTCATGGCAGAGGGAGAGGTGGACATTGCAGCCATCACAGAAACATGGGCCACCCAGTACAATGACTGGGACCTGTCTGTACCAGGGTACAGGTTATTTCGTAGGGACAGGGTGATTGGGAAAGGGGGGGTGGCAATATATGTGTAGGAAGTACTGAAGTGTGTAAGGGAGGAAGGGGAGGAGGGTAGTACGGAGTCACTTTGGATGCAAATCCAGGATTCCAAGAATAGGATTCTCAGAATGGGAGTGGTGTACAGGCTGCCATCTTAGACGGGGGAGTCAGACAGGGAACTAGCAGGACAGATCAGGAGGACCTGCGAGAAGGGTTGTGTGGTGATTGTGGGGGACTTCAACATGCCAGGAGTGGACTGGAGTACCCCAACAACCAGGAACAGAAGGGAGCACGTACTGCTGGATGCCTTCCAGGACAGCTTCCTGCTGCAAATGGTCAGTGAACCAACCAGGTTAGGGAATACCCTTGACCTTGTGCTGGCAAATGGGCACTTTGTGAGAGAACTTACGGTGGAGGAACCATTGTCAGGGAGTGACAACCACTCAGTATGGCTCACATTGGATATGAGCAAGGAAGGAGTGGAATCTGGCACAAGAGTGCTGAACTTCAGGAGGACTGACTTTGGGAGGATGGGGGAAGTGGTAAAAGGGTACCTGGCCAGAATTCAGTCTAGTATGGACACTAACCAGAGGTGGGAGCTCATAAAGCTGGGGATAGTGGAGGCAAACAAAACCTGCTGCAAGGCCCAGAGCAAGAAGGCTAGGGCTAAGGAACCGAGCTGGTTGAGCAAGAAGGTCATGGAAAAGGTAAGGAGGAAAAGAGCTGCCTTTAGGAGGTACAAGAAAACAGGGAAGGGGGGAGGACAGGGAGGAGTACTTGACGGAATCAAAGGAGGTAACAAGGGCAGTAAGGGGAGCCAAGGCATCTACGGAGCTCAGGCTGGCACAAGGCATTAAGAAGAGAGAGAAGGACTTCTTTAGGTACATCAGGGAGAAAAGGAGCTGTAAGGACCACATAGCAAGGATTAGGAAGGAGGGGGTTTGATGGAAGCAGGGGTCGATAAGGCAGACTTGACTAGACCATTACTTCTGCTCGGTATTTACTAAGGAGAAGAGGGGTGACACCTAAGGGGAGAAATGGCAGAAACGGGGGAGGGGTGATAGATGGGGAAATCATGGAGGGCAGAGTTCGGGAGGGTTTGAAGGCACTGAGGGTGGACAAGGCGCCAGACCCAGATGGCATCCACCCCAGGGTACTGAAGGAGCTGGCAGAGGTCCTTGTGGGACCTTTGGCAGACCTTTTTAGTGCCTCACTACACTCGGGGTGTGTACCTCAGGACTGGAGGATGGCTCATGTGGTGTCCCACCACAAGAGTGGCCCCAAGGATGAACCGGGGAACTACAGACTGGTGAGCCTCACATCCATCGTGGGTTAGCTATTGGAGACTATCCTGAAGGTGAGGCTGGTGGCCCTCTTAGAGGCCAAAGGACTACAGGACAGCAGACAGCATGGCTCCATACATGGCAGATCCTGCCAAACCAACCTGGTGGAGTTCTATGACTGGGTAACTAGGCAACTGTACAGGGGCAGTGCAGTGGATGTCCTGTATCTGGACTTCAGTAAGGCATTCAACTTGGTGCCACATGGAAGGTTGGGAAGTAAGTTAGAAGGCACGGGGTGGGTGCAAAGCTGGTGAGATGGGTAGGGAACTGGCTTCAGGGAAGGCAACAGAGGGTGGTGGTGGCTGGGGAGCTCTCACACCCAAGGGTAGTGACGAGCGGTGTTCCACAGGGCTCAGTGTTGGGACCAGTGTTGTTTGGGATATTCATTGCAGACATATCATTGGACATCAAGAGCAAGATTAGTCTGTTTGCTGATGATACCAAGGTAGGAGCAGTGGTGGACGACCTAGGGGGATGGCAGGGGTTGCAGGATGATCTGGCAAAGCTTGAAACCTGGTCAGCCACCCGGCAACTGGGGTTTAATGCCAAAAAGTGCAAGGTGCTGCATTTTGGGATGAAGAACCCAAGGAGGAGTTACCTGCTGGGGGGGAGTGCAGCTAGCCCAGACAGAGGAGGAGAAGGATCTGGGGGTGCTCATTACAGGGTCAATGAACAACTCGGCACAATGTAGGAAGGCAGCTGCAAAGGCCAACAAAATGCTGGGTTGCATTGCAAGCGGTATATCCTCGAGGAGGGAGGAGGTGATTCTGCCACTGTATAGGTCATTAGTTAGACCGCACCTGGAGTACTGCATGCAGTACTGGCGCCTGTATCTGAAGAGGGACATTAAGTTACTGGAGAGGGTGCAGCGCAGGGTGACAAAGATGATCAAGGGACTGGGGGACTTATCATACGAGAGGAGGCTGAGACAGTTGAACATGTACTCACTGGAGGAGAGGAGGGACATGGGCGATATGATTGAAACCTTTAAGTACATGAAAAGAATAAACAAGACAGGTACAGAGGGGCTGTTCAAAGTAAGGGAGGGAGGGAGGGACACAGGGGCCATGATATGAGACTGGAAGGAGGAAGGTTCAGGAGGAGATGAGGAGATACTTTTACAGAGAGGTGGTGGCTGGGTGGAATCGTTACCTGCAGAAGTGGTATCCAGTAGAACAGTGGACTGTTTCAAAAGGGGATGGGACAGGACTAGGGGGGAGGGTCAATGGAGGGGAAGGGTGGAAGGGAGGGGCAGATGCAGAATAAGGGGTGCTAGCTGCACATTCGAGCAGACTTGATAGACCTCTAGGCCTTTATCTGCTGGCAAATTTCATATGTTCTTATGTTCATAAATACTGCAATGCACCAAGGATTCCCTTCATATGATCTTTATTTTATAGTGCTCATTCTTATCTGCACTTGTAGACCATTGAATAAACATTAAAGTACTTCGAGGCTATTATATGTGTTACCATAAGATGCTCAATATGGTACATAGCATGAGGACAGCACCAGGGTCCATTAGTACATGTTATGAAAATACTGTACAAAGAATAAAGACATTAGTCTCATTCATAATTATTATTCTCAAGACAGCATCTAATTATGGGCATTTACTTACTTGAGCAAAGCACCGGGGCAATGGATGACAGCTATTTCTGCTAGGTAAGACTGTTTTTATTTATTTATTTATTTTTGCACAAAAGTCAAATGCAGTGGTCAGGATTCTCGACCAGCCATATCCATTTCATGGATACAGCCACCCAATATCTTCCCAGATAGTTAGACCGCCTACAAGGTGGTCTAACTTCTGAGTGGGATTGCCCTGACTTGCATCCTGAAAATGACACATGCATCTAAGTTAGACACATGCATCTTTTTTTTGCCAGAAAAAGTGACAAGTGTTGCAAATGCATCAGGATGTTTGAAAATCTGATTCAAACATCCCAGCGCATTTACATGGATGCAGCATGCCTCCAAAATAAGGACATAGAGTAAGTGCTGCGTTCAGCCAGTTGTAAATCCCACCCACTATATTTAGTACCTCATGGAAATATGTATAATTATGTGATAATATTCCTTTAGTTGGAGTTTACTAAGCAATAACTGGCTTCTGTGGGTGATTAAATGCCGACACTGAAGGCTGAGGTGTTTAATCCCTACAGAAGACGATTATTGCGAGTATACTCCAACTAAATAAATGTTATTTTTATTATACCACTAGGAGTTACATAGAATTTTTTTATGTAACTCCTAATGAAAAACAAGCAGTGTTACATCTTGAAATCAGGCTTTGAAAAGTAAATCTGTGTCTCTGGGCATGTGCATTAGTGGCGGTGGTAGTACGCATGCCTAGAGTCATGGTATAACTTTTGAAAGCCCGTTTTCATGCTGTAACTCTGCTCAAGCTAAAAAAATCTCTCAAAGGTACAGATTAAAAAACAAAATGGTTCTCATTTGTTACTGTTGCTGACCCCTTCCATCCCCAATCCTGAAATGTGTCTCTCTCTCTCTCTCTCTTTCTCTCTCTCTCTCTCTCTCTCTCTCTCTCTCCTCCATCTTCTCCCCATGCCCAGCTTACCTCAGCAAGAAAGTCATCTCTTGCCCCTCGCTCGACTTCAGTTGCCATGGTCTGTCTCCTTTGCTGAGTCTCACAGATAAATTAAATACTATTGGAGATATAAATAGTTAACTTAACTGCAGTGTAGAAGGGGTCACATAAGAACATCGGGGGAGTGCAAGTGTGAGTAGACTCCAGAGCGAACAGGCAGCATGGACAGCAGAGAAGGGAATATGGATAACCTACTGTGGGCGTGGTTACAGGAGAATAACCAACTGTGGGCATAGTTAATATGTGGATAACCTACTGTGGGTCTGGCTAAATATGGATAACCTACTGTGGGCATGGTTAATATGTGGATAACCTACTGTGGGCATGGCTAAATATGGATAACCTACTGTGGGCATGTATGTACTAGTTTGTGGGATAACTGTCAGTTTTCCTGTGTTCTGATTGACCTACACTAGATACCTGTAGCACTGTACAATAGCCTCTAAGCACTTTATTGGAGACATGTATAATAGCCTCTAATAGACCAGTGTAGCTGGAGGTGGGGTGTCACCTGAGAGCTAAATAAATGCCGATGGTTGTTTATTGTAGCAGATATACCCAAAATTCATGATCTGTCTGTTGGTTGCATGACCGCTTGGGCAAAATGGTAGTTTGCATCAATTCTGTATTGACACCCTGACAAATTTAGTGATTTTCAGCTCCATGTACTTAATGCAGATTCTTGGGCCATTACTTTGAGAGTAAGTGAAATATGCATTCAAGTGTGGTCTCAATGAACAGGCGAGAGTCAGAGCTTTAAAATGCATACCCATATCTAGGACCACTAAAACAGCTCCGCTGCTATAGAGGGTACAAGTGGATATCTTTGCCTTTTTTGGAATTCTTTCACCACATTTTCAGCATGGGCTTTTTGGGGCCCTACCTCATGAACACTGGTGCTGTCATCTCGTTAATCAATTCCAAATGGTGATTTTGCACAGCAAGCATGAAATCACCTTCCGAGCCCGAGTAATGAAATGACAATCACAGTGCTCATGAGGTGGGGTCCCAAAAAGCCTATGTTGACAATTTGGTGAAAAAATACTAAAAAACAGCAAAGATATCAACATGAGTTGAAAAAGCCATTAAAATACATCATATGGCACTTACAGTACCTTGATACTTCAGTTTGTGGTTCGGCTTTGAAGAGTACAGACATGTCCTGATCCACAGACGATGGCATCAGCCGACCTGCAGGGCTAAGTACGGGGTAAGGGGGAGGTTGTGGGGTGGTAGGTGCTCAGTGGGAGGGTCGGGATGGGGGGACAGGGAAAGACGGGGATGACAAGGGACCATTTTCTTTTTTCACAGGTTACAAAAAAAATTAAAAATATGTCGGGGGACCGTTGTCTTTTTTTACAGGTACACGTAAATGAAACATGTATACCAGGACACTGGGAGTGGGCTCCTCTGTGTCCCATACTACTGGAGGCAGATACACTTAAATCCGACATGGGGATTGGGGCCCCTGATGTCAGTAACATTATTAAACAAGGGGCTGCAGGGGGGAGGGGACTGACACTGGAGGTGGGCATCTCGGAGTCAGAGTGCATGACATTTTTTACAAACTATTTCTAAACACTGGGGGTGGGCTCCCCAAGTGTCCCACACTGCTGGAGGGTAAGATACAATAAATGCCAACACAGGGATTGGGGCCCCAATGTTGGCAACCATTTATTAAACAACTGGCTGGGGGGGAGTCTGGCACCTGGGGTGGGGGCCCCCGTTGTGCAGATGGCACAGCACATCAGGATGGCGGGGCAGGGGACGAAAACAGCTTGTTGCACTATACGACACAGCTGTCTTTTAGTAAAGGACAGCTGTATCGTATAATGCAAACCATATGACACAGCTGTCTTTCAGTAAATGACAGCTGTGCTGTATAGTGCAACCAGCTCCTAACCAGCAAATACATTATACGGCCCTAAGCTTTATTCCTCAGTTCACGGTTCAGCTTTGAAGAGTGCAAATGTGTCCCAGTCCATAGAAGATGACAGCATATGACCTCTGGTGGTATGTATAAGGTAAGGCAGTGCTGAGTGCTCAGTGGGAGGATCCAGATGGGGAGATTAAGGGCAGTGACCACGAAGGGCCATTTTCTTTATTTCAGGTTTAAATACAAAAAAAAAATTACGTCAGGGACAGTTTTCTTTTTTGCAGGTACACCTATAAAATTAATTTATCTCGGGACACTAGAGGTGGGCTCCCCAGTGTCCCATTCTGCTGGGGGGGTGAAAACAATGGGCTGCAGGGGCAGGGGGCATCCAACATCGGGGTGGGCATTCCAGTGTCAGATTGTACAAATAAATTAATGAATTAATACACTGGCACCAGGAATTGGGGCCCTTGGTGTGCAGGTAAAGTTAAAGGCAAAGCACAGTCAGGGTGGTGGGGCTACAATGACAGTAGCCCCAAGTCCCTGACCTATGAGTCACGAAAGCAGTAGAGGTTGCACTATATGACACAGCTGTCGTTTATTAAAGACAGCTGTGTCATATAGTGCAAACTGCTGCTTTTGCAAAACTTCAGTAATGAATAGAAAGTTGATTTTTTGAACTGTGCATGCTCAAAAACAGAACATTTTTATGAAATATTTTAAAAACTACTTAATAGTGGGACCTAAAATCCACAAAAACACACACCTTGGACCAACCTATATCAAACCTAAAAGTTTCAGGTTTCAAAGCCTCCTATTTTTGTAAGTTGCGGATGGCAAAAAAGTCTTAACATTTTCAAAAATGGAGACTTTGTTTTTTTTTTTTGCATCTCTGTAACTTTACATACCCTGTACTGATCTATATGAAAATTATTGGAGCAAGGGTTCCTGGCTCAGAGGCTGCACTTTTCAAATTTCATGTGATTCAGTTGAAAGGAGGCAAAGTTATTAAGGTGCAGATATTTGAGTTTAACATAGAAGTGCTTACTCTACCCTAATATACAGGCATGACCATGCCTGTATAATATATATGATACGGTGCCGTCGCGCCAGTATAGTTAGGGTTAAGTAGGTAATTTAATGTTAAACCCCAAATTGTGCACCTTAACAACCTTGCAACCATTTAATGGATTTGCACAAAATTTGGAGTGCGTGGTTTCACATGGTAGATCTCTTGATTTTCTAAGTTGTGTTTTGATCGGACTTGCGATTTGTGTGCAGCGAAGCGCCAACAAACACTTTTTTCACCTTTTTTTTTTGCACTTTTTTGCTGATTTTTACAGATCACGCTGAAGCCACACCATGTGGTATTTGTTCTGACATTTTCAGGGCAGAAAGAGGTTTGGTCAAAGAACAATCCAGCATTGGTTTGGTGAAAAAATATTAATCCGTTCCAAAGTTATTTAATTTTTAATTTTTGGGTTCTGAGCACACTCAGTTCAGTCTAAGATTTATATGTATATTTTGAGAAAGGGGATTGGGCTCGCAATCAAGGATTTTGTCACCTCATGAAAGGGGATTTATAAAATCCCAGTTCATGAGGAAAAATTCTCCTTTCATGAGCCGCCATCTTGTTATCATTTTTTCCTCCAAACAAATTGTTGTAGCTTGCCCCATGGTTGGCTTCTTTTGCAAATGAAGCATGGCTTTTTTTCAGGGTGACACCCACTACAAACCCATGCCTTTGGCGTCCTTTATTTTGGCCAAAAAATGGCCATTTTAAACTTTGAAATTCTTAGTTTGTGACTCGCTTCTGATCCTCTTTCATAGCTGACAGAATCCCCTTTCACGAGCAGATCCCCTTTCGTGAGGTAACAAAATCCTTGATCGCAACTTAGGAACCAGATGGCCCTATCTCTTGAACAAGGATCAGCTCACGAAAGGGGATTTTGTCAGCTCGCGAAATGGGGATTGGTTTTCTGAATCCCCTTTTGTGAGCTGACAAAATCCCTTTTCGCGAGACAATCACCTTTTGTGAGCTGACAAAATCCTTGATTGTCATTTCTCAACCAGATGTACCTTCTCTTAAACAAGGATTGGCTCACGAAAGGGGATTTTGACACCTCGCGAAAGGGGATCGACTCACGAAAAGGGATTTTGACAGCTCATGAAAGGGGATTGTTTTTTTAATTCCTCATTCGCAAGTTGACAAAATCCCCTTTCGCGAGCCAATCTCCTTTCGTGAACTGACAAAAACCTTGATCGCGACTTCCAAACCAGATGACCAAAATCTGATGATCAAGTATTTCTCACAAATGGTGCTTTTGACAGCTTGCGAACAGGGATTGACCTCACGAACAGGGATTTTGCCACTTCACGAAATAGGAATTTAAAAACCTTGCCAGTGCACTGTTAATAAATGATCTGGTCTTTTGGCTTGAAATTTACAGGGTATAAAGAGGGTGTCCCAGAGATGTTAATTATGCTGTTTAGGTGTAAAAAAGTTCATTGGTTCCATAGATATGCCATCACGAGGTTGAGCTTTTTCCCATAGGGTAACATTGCAGCGCCCACAGCAACTTTCGGTGCCCTTACCTGTATCTCAGAAACAATGCAGATACGGATTTTTTGTTGTGGACTAAGCATGAGTGGAAGCTTCAAAGTCAGGATTACAACTGCTTTGGAATTTTTTTCATAGCTTGTACGGTTACTGAGATATTGGCAAATTAGTGTTACAAGGGTTCCTTTTCAGCCCTGTAGGGCTGCTGTATAGCTCCGTTTTATGTGTAAGTGGGAGTGCAGGGCCAGGAGGGCCCATGGTCCCATAGACACATATCATTATACACAAATGGGCAGCTTGGTGGGAGGCCCTGGGCCCACCAACACATACCACTTACCAGTTACATTACACTTTCTCAAAAGTAAGAAATTCATTGCAAAAACTTCGTTAATGCATCAGTTGGGTTGAAGTGACAGGAATGAAGAAGGAGCCTTTAACCCTCTACCTACTACCTGCCTTTCCATCCTTCATTAAACAAACAGGCATCGGGATGTGCCATGGGATCATTAGGCCTAAGTCTCACCCCAGTCTCCTATGCTGTACCATGTCAGTCTGTTTACACATGGAATGGGGTGAGAGTTGGACCTAATGATCCCATGGCACACCACGATGCCTGTTGGTGTGTGGAGGATGGGGATGGGGTGGTAGGGTGGGGGTATTAGGGGCTCAAACCTAATATCTCATTTTCTACTTTTGTCACTTCAACCCTCACTGATGCATAATGATGTTTTTTGGAATGAATATATATACAGTATATATAAATATATATATATATAGGCACGATAGCACCCCTATAGTTAGGGTTGGTACAGCCTTACAATGTTAAATCTCAATTTTTGCACCTTAACTTTGTCATTTTTAAACCAAATAACACAAATGTTGGTATGTGCTGTCATGTTGTCAGTGTCTGAAGACGTGGAATGTTTCATGATGGCAGTTTTTACTGTTTCGGAGCTATAAAGTAGTCAAAAAAGCAAAAAGGAAATTTTTTTTTTCCATAGGATAACATGGGATTTTTTACTCTCATGTACAGCACACACACACAGAATTAAGTTTGCCTCTGATACTTTCTGGGATGATGGGGTGTTTGCCAAGGGTGTGTCTTTGGATGGTTTGGTAAAAACATATATAACCATTTTTGAATTATAACTATTTTTGTGATAGATGCAAGACAAGTAGTGAGCACTGTAAATAGCATTTACCATTCGACTAGTAAATTGCGAATAGTAAATTACATTCACCATTAGCAATTTACTGTTCGAATGGTAAATGTGCGAAAAGTAAATGCCATTTACCATTCGAACAGTAAATGTTTAAATGGTAAAAGGCAATTACCATTCGCACTTTACTGTTCGCAATTCCAGTTTGCAGTTACTAATTCCACCATCTTATTTGCTGCTAGTGAGGGTGGAAAACTTAAATATTTAAAAAAATATCACCCCTAGGTAAACAGTAACATTTGTATTTATTTAATCAGGGGCTGAGGATCATGCTTCTGACATTATTTTTGGGGTATGGAGTCCTGAAATATGTTTTTCAGGTGGTAATGTGTGCCAAAAATTGTGGCAGAATACTGACACTACCTTGCCCGCATGATAGTATGGTGAGGGGATTTCCAAGGAACAGCCCCTGCTCATTTTTGGGGCAAATAGACCCCAGAATTGGATTCCTCAGCCCCCAATTAGGTCAACACCAAGTGTTTGCCTAACAATTACTTGATTTTCCCCTTTTATGTTTCCTAAGAGAAAGGGGGCTGAGTAATATCCCTAGTAATTATGTCAATGTCTGCCAACAGTGGGTTGCCCAATCCCGGTGTCAGCAGTAGCCCCCCCCCGCCTCCGACAGTGTGGGACATTGGGTAGCCCACTCCCAGTGCTCCTAGTATGTCCCCCCAGCAGTGTTGCTGCTGCCCTCCCATTATGTTTGCCGACAGTGGGGTGCCCAATCCCCACATTGGCAGAGTAGCCCCCCTCCCCCGACAGTGTGGGACACTGGGTAGCCCACTCCCACTGTCCTGAAATGTTTAGTGCCCCTTTAGAAAACAAAAATGGTCCCCTGACATCTTTTTTTTATTATTAAAGGTGCTAAAAGAAAATGGTTCCTCATCGTCTCCCAACATCCCCCTTCCCCATCCCCACCCTCCCTCTGTGCACCACCTCCCCTTACCCCCCTTACCCCATAATTACCTCCAGAGGTTGGCAGCTGTGATCTTCTCTGGACTGGAACACGTCTGCAGTCTTCAAAGGCGAACTGCGAACTGAAGGAATCAAGGTAAGCCATATTATGGCTGTTAAAGGGGGGTTCAACTTATGTTGATATCTCAGCCATTTTTAAAAATTTTGACCCCAAATTTTCAACATGGGGTTCCTGAGACCCCACCTCATGAATACTGTCACTGTCATCTAATTAATCTGTCCCGAAAGGTGATCTCATGGTTGCTGTGTGGAATCACCTTTCAGGATAAAAAAAAATGACAGTGCCAGTGTTCATGAGGTGGGATCCCAAGAACCCCATGTTGAAAATTTGGTTCAAAAAAGTCTTAAAAATGACTGCATTATGAGCGTGCATTTTACTGTTTCTACACACACTTGTAACTTCACCAATTTTTAATATTTTCACTCCAGATTTTCAACATTGACATTTTTTCAGCCCTCCTCATGAACAATACAGCTGTCATTTTTCACATCCTGCCCAAAGTGTGTTTTCGCACCTGTAGCGCAGAATTGTGCGGTCACTGTGTGAAATTAACATTCAGGACAGATTGACAAAATCACAGTGCCATTGTTCATGAGGGGATGTCTCAAAAGTCCATGTTAAAAATCCGGTGAAATAATTCCAAAAAACGACCGCGTTACGAGTGTGCATTGCACAGGTTATACGTATGCGCGTAACTTCACCAATTTTTCATATTTTTACTCCAGATTTTCAACATTGCCATTTTTCACACCTCCTAATGAACAGTATGAAGCAGTCATTTTTCACATCCTGACAAAAACATGTTTTTGCACCTGTTACACAGCATGGCATGACCACTTTGCGAAATCAACTTTCGGAACAGATTAACAAAATGACAGTGCCAGTGTTCATGATGTGGGGTCCCCCAAAAGGCCACGTTAAAAAATTGTTGAAAAAAATACAGAAAATGCCCAGGTTATGTACGCCCATTGAATTTATTCTACACAAACACATGCTATTATACTATCTCAAAAAAAGGGAAATTCATTGCAAAAAAACTATGTTAATGCATCAGTTAAGGTTTTTATTAAAGCATCAAAAAGCTGGGAAATTCGACTTTAGGGTTACCAACCTTACCACGCCACCCCATCCCCCCACACACCAACAGGCATTGGGGTGTGCTTTGAGGTCATTGAGCCTAACTCTCACCCCATTCTCCTATACTGTACCATTTCTTCTTGTTTACATATGGAATGGAGTGAAAGTTAGGCCCAATAACCCCAAGACACACCCCGATGCCTGTTGGTGTGGAGGGTGGGGTGGGGTAGAGCTGGTAACCCAACGTCAAATCTCCCAGGTTTTATTTTAATAAAACCCCAACTCGATGCATTAATGTAGTTTTTTTTAATGAATATATATATATATATATATATATATATATATGTATATGTATAAAACATACACACACACACACATACATTTGCCACTCATATATAAACACAGAAGATATGGTGTGAAGACCTCAAAAAGTATAAACTTGCTAAAATTTCGACTACTAATGGTGTCTTATTGGAAACCTGTATAATAGCCTCTAAGCAGTTAAATGTTTATTGAATGGGGCAATGAATGGCAGCTGGTCCTGCTGTGTGAGACTGTGAGTTTCCCTTGGCTCCACTGCCTTTGTGTCTTCCCGACCCTCCAAACCCTACCCACCCCTTGCTCCCCTACTGCCTGCCCTCCCTCTCAATGTACTCCCAAAAAGTTCACAAACTGATGCCCCAGGGCTAGAACCTTGGTCATTCTATTACTCCTCTCTGGTAATATCCACCCTAACCCAGGGTCTGCCCCCACCAGTCCACCAACTAGGTCCAATGGACTCTGCATTGCCTCCATGAACATATGCAGCAATTTGCTGCCATTTAGTGCTGGGTCATACTACACCAACCAGACATCATAGTCCTAGTAGAATCCTGGCTAACTAAGTCCACCCCAGACTCCTTTGTCTCCCTTCCAGGCTACACCCTATATTGCAAGGATTGAGCAGGTAAACGTGGAGGTGGTTGTGCATTTTACGCTAGTGACACCATCATTAGCCACGCACTCCCTGCCCTCAGGCTTGTAGATGATGCCCAGGCCCTTACCCTCAAACTTACCCCAGACCTATCCAAGAGCCCACTCTATCTCACAGTCTCCTACATACCCCCAAGGAACCAGACCCCACCGATATCGTCTCTTACTGAATATCTCTCCTCCCTCCCTCCCCCATAAAGCACAACAAGTCCTAGTCAGAGACCTCAACGTGAACTGGCTCAGTCCCTCTGCCTCAATATAAGAGACACCTTCACTGCATTAGACCTGACCCAACTCATCTCCCAACCCACTAGACATAACCAAACTACAGGGACTTGCACCCTCCTAGACGTCATTGTCTCCAACCACCCCCAAAAGAGTCAGGATATTCAAGTCCTCCCAGACTCCTTAAGTGACCACTCCCCTCTCCTATTCCTTTGGTCTGCCCCCAACCCCAAACATGTAGCCCAAGCCACACACCGCAGGTGTCTCCGCCCAGGCGGACTGAAAAAACTCAGACAGTTCCTCGCTCACATTGATTGGTCTCCCATCTGCCATGCAACCAACATTGAAGCTGCACTTGACCTCTTCTCACAAGCCTTTAACAAGACCTGTGATCTTTTTTGCACGCTTCACCATGATCCACTCCAAAAGGCAAAATGCACCTTGGGTCACCCCTGCCCTACTCCAACTGCTCAGGGATAGGGATAACCTCTGGCATATAGCCACTGAGACTGGCCAGATGGCTGACAGACAGGCATATAACGCCACATGTAACAGATGCATGTGGACCATCCAAAAAGCCAAGGCAGACCGCTACCAGGCCACCCTCACCTTCTCATGGGGGTGTGTCCAGAACTTCTGGGACAATATAAAAGAAATAAATGGGAAATCACATTCCCCCCAGCCCAGCTTATGGTCAATGGTTCCATCTTTACTGACCCCACTGACATTGCCAACTGCCTTAACTCCTCCTTTACAGATCTTAGCCCTGTCCTCCTGAGTAACTTTTTTCACCCAACCCCTGACCCACCGCCCTCAGATCCTCAATGCCTCCGGTTCTATCTACGCAAAGTATCTGTCCAAGAAGCCAGACCACTCCTGCTTAAAATGCTAAACAGCAACAGTCCTAGCAGCGACTCCCTGGATTCAAAAATACTCTGGCTGGTCCTTGATGATATCCTGGTCCCACTCACTGACCTACTAAACCAGTCCCTCTGTCTGGGGCAATTCCCCACAGCATGGAAAACAGCTATAGTCACACCTATTCACAAAGGAGGTGACAGGTCCACCCCCAGCAACTATCGTCCAATCTCCATCCTTCCCCCCTCTCCAAAGCCTTAGAAAAAGTGGTGGCCACTCAACTCACTGAATATCTAGCAAAATACAACATTCTATGCCCGGAACAGCATGGCTTCCACACTGGTCACAGTACAAGTACAGCATTAATGGAGTTCTCCAACTTCCTGAACCTGTTCCCTAGCTGAAGCAGTGTTCATTGACCTGTCTAAGGCCTTTGACACTGTCTCCCACCCCCTCCTACTAAATGCCCTCGACCATACAGGTTTCTCTGCTGGCCCCCTCGCCTGGTGCGCGAGATACCTATTAGCCTGCTCCCAGCGTGTCAAAAACAATGGGATACTCTCGGAAACCCATCCCATCCACTCAGGGGTTCCCCAGGGCTCTATCTTGGGCCCACTACTCTTTAGCTTCTACCTAAACACCCTGCCCAGTGCCTGTTCTGGTAATATTCTCCTGTACACTGACGACAATGTTATTTATGCCGACCACAGAAATCCCACCTCCCTCCAAGACTCCCTCCAACGCTCCTTCAATGATGCTGAGAACTGGTTTAAGGAGAGCAGACTAGTCATTAACCTCAAAAAAACTAAGGCAATGCTCTTTGCCTACCACCAGAACAAAGCCAGCACTCATCAACCACTTGAACAAGTTTACTCTTACAAATACCTTGGGATCACCTTTGACTCGGCCCTCACCTTTCATGCCCACATTACAGCCCTTGCTTCTACCACTAACGCTCATCTTGGCATCCTCTACCGTCACAAGGACTGCCTCCCACCTGATGCCCTCAGGCTTGCCATTACATCCTCAGTAATGTCCCATGTTGATTACAGCCTTCCAGTCTATGGTACTGCTGACTCAACAGCCCTCAACAAGATTCGACTCACCCTAAACAAGGCTTGCAGACTAGTGACCAGTGCTCCTAGGCTCACCCACACTTGTCAGCTCTATGACATGGCCAAACTCCTTAGCCTCGATGAACCCCTCCACTACCAAACTTGCCTACTAACTAAGAAGATTCTACTCTGGCTCTCCCCCCCCCCCGGGGTTTCTGCCTCCATCCAACTTACACCTTCCAGAGTCACTACCCGAACCACTGACAAGGTCACCCTACTAGTACCCAGAACTAGGACCACCCAGGCACAGAGGTCATTCAGCTACAGAGCCTTGTCCTGGTTCAACTCGCTCCCTGCAGCCATTTCCAACACCACCAAAATTTCCCCCTTCAAAACTGCCCTACGGAACCCATTGTTCAACACCTGCTGCTGCACCTGTCACTAACAGATGCTCTGCTGCCTCAAAACACTATTGACATAGCCCTCTGGGTCAAACTCCCCACCCAACCCACCCCACTCCCCATGGCCTCCCTCTACACTGTCAGTACCTGCTGATACTAAACCTATCAATTCTGTAATGTTTTTTAATTACTCTTTGTGTTCAAGCAATTATGTAAAACTATATTATTCTGTATGATTGTACTCTGTAGGTATTGTATGTTAACTCTGTATGTCATCTCTGTGACGAGGTACCTTTGTAAACGAGCCTCTGGCTCACAGGTTGTAAATCCGATTATACAATAAATAAATAAATACAAGACTAAACCTCCACTGCGGGGGTTAAAGGAGTCTTCTCTCATTAGGCCTGACTGGCTCTAGGCACTGCTGCTGCTGAAACTCACTGGGCCCACTTACCCTGCACTCTACCTTCCAATGTGATTCTCCCTTTCACAGCCCTCGAAACTGCCAGACTATCTCACTGCTATGACCCACACCAGAGCTATAAATGAACTTCTGGGTCACTGATCACTAACCTCATGACTATTTAGGAACACTGCTGCTGTTACTGGACCACAAGCTGAACAGAGGGATGAATACAAAAATCACTGGGTGAACCAAAAAAGATGAAATCTTTAAACTTTACCCCAGTGGGTCCCTTCTGTCTGCCCTACTCCAGAGTCTTATAAGAACTCCTTTTCATGGCTCCTCCTGGAACCCCAATCAGATCATGGAACTCTGGCAGGTGCCACTGGCAACAGACATGCTGCCTGCAAGCCTAACTGCCCATATATTTTCAAAAGATGTCCACCTGTCTAGGAAAATTTGAATGTCCATGATCGGCTTTACAGGCAGGGAAATGGCATCAGAAAGTACAAATAAAAAAATTACACACACAATGCTTTTCTCTAGGGGCCCAGTCCTCTAATTTTGCACCACACTAGTTTCCTATTTACTGGGTAGGGCCCAAGGGATCCCATGATGAACGGGGGACCAATCTGGGGCACCAAGTTAACAATCTGGTTCACTAACATCATACACTGTTTATGACCAAAATGAAGAACAAAGAACCCCAACTGAACCCTAAATGATAAATTCAATGAATAATACCCTGCAGGTCCTATATCAATATTCTGAAGTTGTACTTTTTGAAATCAAGAATGTTGCAAAGATGCTGCAGTATACAAAGAAATAAGCCTGCTGAAGAGGTATTAGAAACTGAAAAGTAAACTGTCAGAAACAAAAAAAAACTGGGCTACATGTAGTGTTTTCCCACATGAAGTGTGCATGTAGTGAGGCTGAAGTCCAAGAAGATGAAAGCTACCATGTTTTCCCCTAAACTCAGCTCAGTCAAGCCCCCCTATCGGGACCCCAGCAGCAAGTAACATTCCTCCTAGGGCAAGGCCCCTAGAATCCTGCAGCCGCAGAATTTTGCACAGAACTTGCAATCTACTGCAGAAGTTTTGCATTGCCGCAGAATTCACTGTTCTTGGTCATTCTTTATTAATATTTCCATTTATCCATAAAACCTGGTTCCCGTCCCCTCTTTTTATATCCAAAACCCCTCTATGCTCAGAATGTGATGTTAACAGTGCTATAACATCATACATTAGCTAATAGAATGGCTGCATTCTGCCACAGAAATGAGTAGTCGCTTATCTACCACAGCTCCCACTGCCAGAGGCGGTGGCACAATGCATCAGGCACGGTGATATTGGCTCAGCCTGCACTACAGCCAAATACAATTTTCAGTCTTACGTTATTACACTAGGGCCAACTTAAACAAAACCTTGACAACAGCATAGACCTGTTAAGTCCATATCTTACTTTGTACAAACTTATTTTTGCCTTTAAGGTATAGAGATGCCATCAGAAATGAATAACCAGTAAAATGAATTAACCTATAATTTTTAAGAAAAATAAAGTCATTATGCCCAGAAAAGTGGAATATAATAATGTGTAGACCTGTTGAAAGAAAAGACCTGTTAAATAAATAATTGTGCTGTACACATTTTTGCCAGGGTTATTGATTACATATTGTCACTGGTTGATAGAATCACCTGAAAGTTATGGAGAAATGCTGTGTGCAGGGCCAGCTGTTGGGCCAGAGGGTAGCATGCTGTGTTCCCATGCCTGCAACTCAGGTTCAGTGATGAGCTCTGGGAGCTGACTGGGCAGCACAAGGATTGGGGGAACACATCACGGCCCTGAGCCTGGGAAGGTATAGCACAGTGTTCTGTCACACAGGGGACACATTATGATGGGCTGGAGAGCTTTATCTCACAATGGGATCACATGCATGTTATGACCTGATGGTGTTACGTAGTGTCAGTTGAAGCAGGTTGGCATGATAAAATGAGTTTTGCAATATCTCCTCTATTCTGTTTATTCCATTTCCAAAGGGACCTGTATGAATGAGGATACAATTTCATGGAAATTTAAAAAAATAAATAATATATATATGTGTGTGTGTGTATATATATATGTGTGTGTGTGTATATGTATGTGTGTGTGTGTATATATATATATATATATATATATATAGTGATGTGGTCTCACTACTATATTTAGGGTTATGAAGGCACTTCTATATTAAAGTTAAAATTTGGTCGTTAATAACTTTGGACCCGTTGAACGGTTTTGCATGAAATTTTGTATGCGCGGTGGGGCATGGTAGATATCTTGATCTGCCAAATTTCATTTCAGTCGGACATACGTTGTTTGCACATGAAAACTCTGGAAAATGCAAAATTATCCAATTTTGGAGGCAGTTTTTGGGATATTGTCCGTGGTGCTGCATGGCCATCATGTGGCATGCCATTCTGTAACATAGCTTGTTTGAAAGAGCTTCAGTGGCCGAACATGCCGCTTTTTGTTTGGTAAAAAAATATTAAGGCATTCAAAAGTTATGGCACTTTTAAGGTCCCATTACAAGTCAATGGGAAAAATGATATGGTTGTTTTGTGAACAAAGAATGGGGTTTGGGTCATCTCGTCCTGCCTGGTGGTCAAAGAATTTGCAGCCTCGCAGTCAAAGAATCTTTTTTCCCAAGAATTCTTTGATCATGAGGTCCACCATCTTGTTTTTTAAATTCCGTCACAAAAAATCAAATATCTTGGCTCAAGGGTCACTCCTAAAGTAAAACCTGCATGGGTTTTTCTCAGGGCGCTTCGATCTATCGACCTATGCCTTTGGTTTCACCTAAAATGGTCAAAAAATAGAGTTATAACGTTTTAAATTCTTTGATCGTGACTCACTAACGATCTTTGTTCACGAGCCTGTAAAATCTTTGTTCGAGAGATTCTTTGATCACGATCTTGCACTGTGAGGTAAAAATACAATTTTCTCAGCTCAGGGGTGGCCTAGGAACACAAATGAGGGTGGGTTTTGCACAGGGGGCTTCGTTCTATCGAGGCATGGTGGTGGTTTCATGTAATTCTGCCTAAAACTCAAGTTTCACCATTTTTTATTCTTTGATCATGAGCCTGCAAATTCTTTGATTGCGAGCCTGCAAATTCTTTGATCACAAGATTCTCTTATCGTGATGTCGCATTGTGAGGGTGTGACTAGATGGCCCTTTGAAAAAATTCAAATTTCTCAGCCCAGGGATGGCCTAGGAACACAAATGAGGGTGGGTTTTGCTCAGGGGGCTTCATTCTATCGAAGCATGGTGGTGGTTTCATATAATTCTGCCTAAAACTCGAGTTTCACCATTTTTTATTATTTTATTGTGAGCCTGCAAATTCTTTGATCATGAGCCTGCAAATTCTTTGATCGTGAGCTTCTTTGATTGTGATCTTTGATCGCAAGGGAGGAACAAGATGGCCAGATTTTATAATGGAATAGATAGGCCAATTTTCACAATCTTTAAGTTTAAATATCTCGGAAACAGTTTGGTCTTTTTACTTGAAATTTGGAGGGTGTTGACGGCATGTCCTGTATATATGAATTACAGTGTCAGAGAAAATATTTTTGTGGCGATATTGCGTGACGCAATTTACATTTTGCGGACAGTGTTTTGCATTGAAATTGATAGGGTACCTAGCCTTAGTGTCATGGATGTACTTTTCAGTCATTGTATCTGTAAAATGTCAACAGGTGTGGAATTCTGCAACTCTGACGAATGAAAATCTCAAACTTTAACATGTTATAGCTTGGACACGGTTTGGTCTTTTACATTGAAATTTGGAGGGTGTTGATGGTAGAGACACATTTACAGACTGCTTCCAGAAGGAAAATACAAGTTGGTGGGAGCACAGGGCCTGAAGGGCCCATGCTCCCACCAACTTCCACAACTTCTTAGTTTTCTATTCTTTCTCAAAAAGTAAGGAAATTCTATGCAAAAAACTGCATTAATGCATCATTTAGGGTTAAAACACAAAACGTCATGAAATGAAAAATCTTTAGGGTTGTCCCTCCCTTCCCTTCGTGGACCCACCAATCATGCCAAGATTGACAGATGACGAGGTGTGTCATTGGGGTTGTGAGGCCTAAATGTTGCCCCAGTCTTGTTCACTGTTGCTTCTCAATATGATTACACAAGGAATGGTGCAAAATTTTGGCCTCACAGGCTACCCTAACTCATCTGTCAATCTTAGGATGATTGGTGGGTCCACGAGGGGGAGAGGGGCAACCCTAAAGATTTTTAATTTCCTGACATTTTGTGTTTTAACCCTACATGATGCATAAATGCAGTTTTTTTGCATAAACTATACACACACACAGTATCTCTATCTATTTATGTATATACACACACACATATATTGGTATGTATGTTACAGATTGCATGTAAATATATAAGTGATACTCAGTGGGGACCTCATGAGTGGTACAGACAGCATGAAAATAGAAATACCTTATTTATCACAAAAGGTCCCCTCTGCATATTTCATTTATGTAATAGGCTAGGACCTTAAGGAATAGGTATTTTGTTTTTGCTTTTTTAGGCATTCAGTTATTTCTATAAGTCTGCTATTTTTTGAACTATTGTTACTATGCTTTTTCCCATCCTGACTGCTGTAACCATTACCATTGAAGTGAAGTCAAGATGACAAGCTGACACTGTGATGTGGTAGTTCATTAGTGCCGCAGAACTTCAGCAGAATTTACAAACCACTGCCACAGAAGTTCTGCAGCAAATGGTAATCTTGCCACGGAACTTGGTCCCAGTGTGCCGCAGAAAAGTATGGGCCTTGTCCTAGGAGAACCAATTGAACTAGTAGACAAATTGAAGTTCTAAGGACTCTGGATTGACCAAAAACTCTCATATATAATTCACATAGAGGAACTGGCTAAAAAGTTAAAGCAAAGGCTAGGACTTTTCTTCATAATCAAAAACTTATTATCCCAGGAAGCTAAGCTGAGATTAGTACAATCCACATTCCTCCCCCTCCTGGACTATGCCAATCTTCTGTATAGTCATGGCCCATGCACAGTATTGGCCAAGCTTGACACCCTGTACAATAGGGTGCTAAGATTCATTACTGGTGCTCCATACAAGACTCACCACTGCTCCCTTCATGCTCTTCTTGGCTGGCAGTCCTTAAAAACCAGGAACAAAAAATGTGGCAATACAGACCTATAGAGCCCTAACTGATAAGCTCCTCTAGTACATATCTAGCCTCTTAACCAGCACCCCTGGAAGTTATTCTCTCAGGAGACACTCCTACATATCACTCGACATCCCTAGATCTAGAACACGCTTTGGGTTATCATCTATAAGTCATGCCCTCCCAGCCCGATGGAACAACCTTCAAAAATCCCTGAAGCTTTAAACTATTATTAAAATGGCAACCTTCAAACATTACTCAGACAACACATCAGGGACACCTGCAACTGCTATTCTTAACTTCCGACTAGTTTCCTAGCTGCATGTGCTTGGCTTGCCTCGTACTGCCCCTGTCCATTCACTCTCTAATAAACCTTAAAAGACTTCTTCCAGCTACTCCCCAGTTTATCCTCCTGTTCCTTTCTTTTTTCTCTCTTCCACTCTATCTTAACTACCTCAGCTGTTTGACGTTTCTACCTATGTTCCTTTCCTCTGATCTTCTGATACATCCCTATTACTAATGATTGATTGCACTTTATATCATAAGGAAATGTACATGTTCGCTGATGCACTTGGGAATTATACGTCCTGTTTATATATGAATGTATTGCAAATATAAATCATGTGATCCTTGTGTATACCAGTTTGTAATGTTGTCATTTTTTATCCTTAAGACTTTGTATTACCTCTGTTGTTCTGTATCAGCATTTTTTTCACTGCACTGGTCCACTTTGTAAATGAGTTTCACTCAATGGTGTTTCACCTGGTAAAATATAGATTGATTGATTGTTTCGTACCTAAGCACCACAACACTATCTCAAAACACTTTATTGAGTGAGACACTGGTAGTGCAGGCACTGAATGTGTACAAACTCTGCACATATTAAGTGAACAATATTCACACACAACCATAAAGAACTGCATTAGAACCTGTTCTATTGTCCACCACCTACCCTGCATTGGGGAGAAGTAAAATCAGCCCTTACTGGAAGCTCTTCTGTGCTCCTGACCTCGTTGCCTGCCCTGGGGTCAAGGAGCAGGTACGCATTTGGCCACTATCCGTGGCTCTTCTCCACTAACCCACTATTTGCCCTGGAGTTGGCAAGCAAGTGTGCTTTCAGTTACCATTTGTGGCTTTTCTGGAATCTGTCTTAAGAAAAGGTCTCATCTCTGCTTTTTCACTTGCCTGTCCTGACTCCCTCTGCCTCCTCTTACCTCCTCCCTCCCTCCCCTTCCCTTAGCAGATCTCCCTCCCCAAGCCTGGACTCTGTTTTAAAAAAAAAAAAGGACTTCAGTCTCAGCATTTCCCTTCGGTGGTCCTAGCTCACTTTGTCTCTGTCTCTCTCTTTGGGCTCAGCTTTAGCTGTGTATGTGTATGGCTAAGAGCAAGTTTCCCACTACTTCCCAGGTTCAACGCATTAAGTCAGAGGGAGTTGCAGCCCAAGCAAGTAGGGTATTTAAGAAGGGGGCAGTGATGTAGCAGTAAGTTTGCTGAGAAAGGTAAGTCAGTGGCTGTGTCAGCTGCACACCTTTCCATATCTCAGCATCAGTACTGCATGACAATGGAATTTCTCTGTCTCACTCTCTCTCTCTGTCTCTCCCTCTCCCCCCCCACATGTGCATATCCTAATTAAGATGGACAAGTTATTTCCAATAGGTTAAATAGAACACATGTGCCAGAGTAAGGTTATGAAGGCAACACACTCACTGACTGTACCATACATAGTTTACAATGCTTTCTTGTATAAACAATTAAATTACTTTACACAGTTGTAATAGGATTTTTTAATTTTTTGTATTAAGTATATTTTATTGAATTTTTCCTCCTCTTTAAGTCAGTCAAGCATACAGATCGAAGAGATACAACAAATCAGTGAGACTTCATATTGGTAAAGAGGAATTAAAAACAAAATACAAAAACCAAATAACAGTGAAGACATACATGAAATACACACATAAAACCAAACCCCCCTCCACCCCACCCCATACCCACCCTACCAAGCATTCCCTTGAAATAGTTACTAGTGTCAGTACATATAATATATAGTGTTGGAGCATGCCCTTATAATAAGACTGTATAGCCTCAAAGTCCATTACATGGACTACGGAGGCCTTATGGTTTCTGTATGGAAAGCAACGCTTTCAGAGGGCACCAGAGACTCTGATAAGTGTGGGTCCTATCTCTCATACAGGCAATGTGCTTTTCTAGTTGTAATGCCAGAAATATTTCTCTGTACCACTCTGTGATTGAGGGCAAAAATTCCTCCTTCCAGTACTTCATAACTAATAATTTGGCAGTAGCAGCTATTAAAGCAAGGTGTACCTTCCTGATTCTGGGTGTTTGAGGGGGAAATAAATATATTAAACAGGTTTCAGGGGTGAACAAAGTGTCTAAACCCAATAACAGGTCAAGGACCCTCCTAATGGATTGCCAGAAGATTTGTACCTTGGAACAGCTCCATAACATGTGGTACAGAGTGCCATTTTCAAGTTTACACCGTGGACATATTGGAGACGAACCGAGCCCCATTCTGTTTAATTTAACTGGGGTGAAGTATGTATTGCGCATAATGTTAAATTGCACTTGGAGAAGCCTATCCTGCTTTACAAATTTATAGATATTCTGCCAAATCTTTTCCCACAAAAGGGAGTCTGTGGACAGTTCTAATTCTTGTGTCCAATAGTAACAGACCCCCTTTGGCAGGACAGGATCTATATCCTGCAATTTTTTGTATACTAGGGAAACGCATGAGGCTGTCTTGCTAATTGCATAAGCATGTTTAACTCAAAGGCAGGTAAGGTTAATGTTGTGAGCCCTACAAATGATTGGATGGCTTTCCCAACCTGAATGAACTTGTATCTGGAGGTGTCTGGTACACCATGCCGCAACTGGTATTCACTAAAAGGAATAAACTTCCCATCTTTGATAAAGTCAGTAGTTTTGGAGTACTTGAGCACTGGCCAGAATGTGGGTAGTATTGGCTTACCAGTTATATTAAAGTGGGGGTTATATATAAGGGGTTGCTGCAGTGATTTGTGCCAATTTACTGAGAGATGGTTCTGAGTTTGGTGCAATGCTCTGATGGACCATCCTATCAGAGTAGTTTTGAGTGGTTTCGGTAACTCCGAAGGAGTAACATATAAGAGAGCAAACAATGTGCAGGAGTGGTGTGAAGCTAGGTACTGTTCCAATTCCAGTCATAACGGGGAGTAATTCAACGTAGTGAAAGGATCCATACACTGGTTCCAGTAGGCTAGCTTACTGATATGGAACGCACTATAGTATCTGATAAAGGAGGGAGCTGCCAAACCACCCCGGGTTTTAGGTGCAGTAAGTTTGTAATAGGCCCTGTGAACTCCTTTCCCCTTCCATAGGAATGCATTTAATGACTTCTGGAGATTAGCAAACCATCTTTTGGGTAGGAAACAGCCCAGCATACCTAGTGGATAGAGAACATGAGGGAGTATGTTCATCTTAACTGTGCTGAGCCTACCCCATAAGGAAAGCGGGAGGGATCCCCATCTATCCATATCCGAATCTAGTACTCTTAGTAACTTAGAGAGATTCTCCTTGATCATTGTAGGCATATCCAGTGCTACCACTATGCCCAAGTAGGTAAGATATTTAGCTTCCCATGAGAGGTGATGGGCTGCCATTTCAGACTGGGTCACTTTGCTGTTAAGAGGGAAAACATTAATCTTGGATCTATTTAACTTATAATAGGACACTTTAGAGAATGTTTCAACTTCCACTAACAAGGTTGAAATAGACGTTTGCAGATTATCTACATGAAGCAACAAATTGTCTGCATAGGCAGACGGTGCATATCTTGTGTGCCCAACCTTTATACCAGTAATTGCTTGTGAAGATAACAGCTTGCTAATAAATGGCTCTAAATAACAACTAAAAAAGAAGGGGGAATAGTGAGCATCCTTGTCTGGTGCCACGAAATAATGATATCGGCTTTGAAAGCCTTCCATTGCACCAGACACGAGCTGTTGGAGAGGTGTAAAACAGTCGCACCCATTGGATGAACTCACTAGGTAGCCCAAAACATGCCAGTGTAGCAAAAAGGAAGTCCCAAGAAACACAGTCAAATGCCTTCTCGGCATCCAGGGACATGAGCACAGCTGGAGTATCAGAGTCCCTGGATGCCGAGATTAGGTGCAGCAGTTTCCTCATATGGTCTCCTGAGGACCTACCGACCATGGAAGCCCACTTGTTCTTTACCTATTAGTTCACCCAAAATAGGGGTAATTCTGTTAGCCAAGATCTTAGTGAGGATTTTAATATCTGAGTTTAGTAAAGAAATAGGGTGGTAATTTTCTAGCAATAAGGGATCTTTCCCTGGTTTTGGTATCAGGGTTATAAGGGCCTCCTGGAAACCTGGGCCAGAGAAGCCATTCGCATACCAGGAATTAAAAACCTCTTCAAGCAGTGGTGCTACGGTCAACAGGCATTTCTTATAGAGATTGTTAGAAAGGCCATCGGGACCCGGAGACTTATCTGCAGGTAACTGATTGATGGCTTGTCGTATTTCTTCTATGGTAAGACGGGTGCGTAGCGAGACAGCTTTGTCTGGGGAAATCTTAGGAAGGGTGACTGAATCAAGGTAATGTGCTATAGAGCTTCTGGTTATATTCTTTGAATGCTTCAGCAATTTCTCCTGGATTGGTGTTAACTGGGCCTTCCCTTGTGCAACATATACCTGGAATATACATTGAGGTTTTGGCTTGCTTGAGTCTAAGTGCAAGCAATTTTCCCGCCCTGTCACCTGATTCTAGATATTTAAGTTTGGTGCGGTGCAGAGATAGTTGAGTTTTTTGGGCCATTAAGTCAGCATACTGTGCCTGGAGTTGGTGCAATTTAACCCATTCAGTGTCCAAAGAGTGTTTGGTAAGACTCTGTTCGAGGGAGCATATTGAACTGAGCAATGATGTCAGTTGCACCTTAGCCTGACGCAATCTAGTCATAGCCATTCGGATACATTCACCCCTGAGAGCACACTTCAGGGCTGCTCAAACTATATCTATTTTGCTTACTGGTCCCTTGTTAACAATTAGGAAGTGGGAGATGAATTCTCCCAATATGTTTTAGTGAATCTGGCTTTTGAAGCAATTGGTTATTTACACACCATAATGAATCATTTTTAATCCCAGGGCCTAGTAAATAACTAAAACTGACAGGTGAAGGGTCAGACAGGACTCTGGCATGTATGGTTGAGTCCAGTACTCCAGCAAGGGCAAAAGTACTTACTATGAAATAATCTATGCGAGAGTAGGAACAGTGGGGGTGAGAACAGAAAGTGAATTGTTTTTCTGCAGGGTGTAGAATTCTTCAAATATCGAACAGACTAACTCCACTAATGAGGTCTTTCAGCGCCCTCTGGGCAGGGGATATGCCACACATTCTATGATTCGATCTATCTAGAGCCAGTTGGGGGGTGATATTCCCAATCTCTGCCAAGTATTGTTAGTTTAGGAGGGTTAGTAATGAGTAAATTTAGCAACTGCATGAAAAACTGGGGGGAGTCTAAGTTTGGGCCATATATGGCTCCCAGAAGTACTGGGTAAGACTCTAGCATCCCATGAAGAAGTATATATCACCTGTTGGGGTCCTAGATTTCTTGAGTTATTTGAAATGGGACTGATTTTGCCAATAAAATTGCAACTCCCCCCCCCCACAACTTGTCGATGCACCTGCACCAAAGGCCTGTCCAACCCACGTTTTCTGGAATGGTGAGCTATCTTCTCTCCGAAGGTGTGTTTCTTGTATACAAGCTATCCCAGCCCCAAGGTGTGAAAGATGTCTCAATATCATTTGTATTTTGCACCTGTCTTGTGCTCCCTTGACATTCCAACTCACAAAAACATATGCTCTACCCATTTAAACAAAAACTCTAGTTCTGCAGGAGCATTCAGCATTCCCAAGACACTCTTACATTTCGCTGATGGCACATTGAGGTCATGTTTGGTAACCCCCTTCCCAAAATTCCCATGGACCCACATTTATGTCCCCCTAAATGAAATAAAACTTAAATCCCCCTTTTCCCCAGTTCTAAGCAACCGCACTACTACTCAAATACCGCCAGGCAATGTTGTAGTGTAAGCTGATAACAGCCAAACAATCCCTGCATAGCGTCCATTCTCGTCCCCCCACAAATGAGTTGCACCAAAACCCTAGTATTTAAACTTTTTAAACTCAGTTCTCTTTAAAATACTGTCTCATCCATGTTGTGGCAATGATTAATGTGCCTCCAGCCACCTTAGTGTTAGCAGTGGCAACAGTACAAAGAAAAAACGGAGGAACACTCCGGATCAGACATGGAAACCTCTGCCAGGTCATCCCTTGCAAAGTTACTCAACCAAAATCAAATTAAAGACTCCATGGTAGTTGCAATTACTCTTACAAGACTTGATTGAGAAGGTCAAAAGATCACTGGTTATCCACGGGCAACCAAATAAAAAAGGAATATCCTCCATTGAAGCAGTTCAAACTCTGATTCAAACAGGCACTTATCGGATTAGTTGTTATGCATTAAACAGCATCAGAATTACTCTCCTTGTCTCTGTTAGCCCAAACCATAACTGGCAGGAAAGGTAGGAAGGCCTTTTCTCTTAGCTTCCCCTTTTTCATGCAGCTAGTGAGGTAGTGAAACTAAACACCAAAATTATGTCTCTCCACAGTTACCCATGGTCAGAAACCCAATAATCAATGCTATCTGTGGGGAAACAAATTATGTTAAGCACCACTACTTAGAAAGGCAGAGTTCAGACATATTCAGGCCCTCACAGGCCTGGTTACTAATTAAAGCAGACCAAGCCTGCATTTTCTCAATCACTTGAATAAGTCAGGAAACAAGGTTTTCAGCTCTTGCATAGCCTGCTCAAGATTCTCAAAGGACAACCATTGGTCGCCATGCTTCACTTGCAAAATCGCTGAATATTTTACTCAAAAGGATTTGCCAGCTGCAATAAGTTTAGAAACAGTCGGGTAAAGCTCCTGTCGCCTTACTTGCACAGACTGCGGCAGATCTTGTGTGATACAAATCCTTCGCCCTTCCCACTGGACCTCCTGAATCTCTCTAACTTTAGTTAGAATGTACTGCTTATCCTGGAAATTCAATAGCTTAAAAATAAGAGGTCATATTAACAGCAAAAAAAAATTGAAAATCTGAATAAACAATTTAATAGCAAAAAAAAAAAGAGGTCGTGGAAGAGAGCCTACAGGCAGTGGAGGGCAGAGGGCGTGATGTGCTCTTTCAACGGTATATGCCCCTCCACTGGACAAAGGCCCTGAGACTTTCTCACATAGCTTTTGCAGGAACAAAATCGGAGGCGTACCCTCTTCTTGTTCTGGTATTCTGATTATAATTAGATTATTTCGCCTACTGCGACCCTCTAGATCTTCTAACTTCTCCTCCAGTTTTTTAAATCTTCTGTTTATATGCATCACTGCTTGATCTGTTTTCTCAGACATTTTTTCTAAAGATACAGTTCTCGCTTCCAGATCACCCGTTCTAATCTTTAAGCTTGCCACTGAGGATTTGGTTTGCTGCATGTCTTCTGATATTGTAGAGATCGCGGCCTGCAATGGGTGCATTATCTCTAGAAACCTCTCCTCAGAAAGCGCCGTCTGGTCGGGGGAGGGCCTGGACAAGGGAGAGGTCTGATGTTTAGGGTACTTTGCAGCTTTGTCCTTCTTTGGAGATGCAGGCGGTATATGCTGCAGAGGGGCTCTTTTCACTTATACCTCCATTCTTTCTTGCTATTTCGAGTCCAAGAGTCTCTCCCACAATAGTTGTGTCTTTTACATCGAAAAAAAAAAGTCTGCAGTGTGATGTAGACAGCCAGTTCTGAGTGCATGTGTTTTTGGTATCAGCCCAGGAAACCAGCTTATGTCATCAAAGAGGTTGATGTATGGGCCAAACAGGACCCAGACAAATTTGGAAGGTCTGATATCCATTCCTGGGAAACCCTTGAATTACATCAGAGAGACCTTTGATATGTAGATACCAAGACCCAGACGAGATTAAAGAGTCAAATACACTTTTGCTTTGAATACAGTGACTTATATCAAATAAACTTTTGATATGTATGTGTAGCAGAGCACAAACCGGTTTTGTCTGGTTAACCTGAGGAGAGGAAAGTCAGTGAGGTCACCTATTATGTTTTTTTAAATATTTTATTTAGACATCCTGTGTTATAATAAATATAGATTTTGTTACACCAAGGTGGAGTTTGGTGACCTCAGAGAAGGCCGGCTCAGAACTGTGTTTAATTGCTGAAAGAACCTTGACAGACACACTTTCATATTTTCTGACTGAGGAAGATACATCACAGCACTGAAAGAAAGTAAGCATATATTAGATTAGACCAGTTTGAATGTCTGTATTGTAGGAACTTGCACTTCAAACCTGTTTGTTTTAAGGTTGTATGTGTTGGGATATTTTGTTCTGTAATATTTTCTGTTTTTCTATTTTAAAGTAAAGATATATATTTTAAAACGGAAACTGCCTTGAGTGCCTTGACATTTCTTTTTATTTAAGTGAAGCTTTTAAAGGTTACAGTTAACACTGTGTATGGGCTTATTGATATACCAAACTAGGAAATGGATAGAGTTCTCTGAGGGTCTTGCGAAGAGTTCTAAGGGTTCATTTTGTAGACCTGGTTAGTGCCCGTAGGCAAAGATATCTGTCCCCCCAAAGACAGAATTATCTGAGCCTGATAATTGGGTACGCTAACAAGAGGTTGTCAGTTTGAGTCCCTCCAGAACTTGAGACTAAGGTGACTCGAACCCACAAAACAAACAAGAGGGTTACCATGTTCTGTTCACTGTCCACAAATCATACACTCAGAGGTTGGCACTTTGGGAGTAGAGGGCTGACCGGTTGAGCGAATTTGTGACATGCAGTACTAGATTGATGCGCTTGTTCGCAGATGGGGAGAGAACCTGTGGAAAGCTACTGCTGCCTCTCAGACCACCATCACGTGACCATAATAGGATTTATAAAATGAGGTCTGGTCAGTTCTGGCTCCTCTTTGGTCAGAACCACATTACATGATACTGCATTAGCCTAGCACATGTCCCTGCTCAGAAGACATGATAAGGGTGCATTAATTGAAGGCACAACTTGTCGGGGTCAAACAGATCAATATGATAATTACCTATTCACAGGATCAAAAGGTCACACTGCAGATCAGAAAACCCAACAACATCAAAATGAAATCATGCAAATAACACATGACATCCCTTGCCCCACACAACAACACTGTTCGAGAATCATAAACTGCAAAGGAAATCCATCCAACAACGTTAAAGGAAAGCTGTACAAATTTGAATTTCCCCACCTTCCAAAGCCTTACCACTCAATTAGGTTTTTCACAATCCAACCCTTTTTTTCAAGTGTTTTAACTTACTTTATTTCATTGCTGTAAAGTCTGAGATTCGGCAAGATAGTGGACACTGTGTGGTTTCATTTAATGTGAAAGTGCGGTGCCACTCGTTTTAATACACTTGAATTGAAGTGAGAGGTGCCACACTTTTACATGAAATGGAATGGCGCAGCGTCCACCATGTTGCCAAATCCCAGACTTTACAACAGTGAAATAAAGTATGTTAAAACATTTAAAAAAAGTACATGTGAGACAAAAAGAAATTGTTTGGCTGTGCTCAGTCTCTATAAATGAGCTAAAAGGTCATTAGGTGTGTGTTACCAGAGTCAGAACATTGTCAACACCCCGCAAAGTGAATAAGTCTAACCTCTTTATGCCTACAAGAATAAAAACACTCTTTTATTGTAGATGCATAGAAGTTTCTCATTTTATTTTCTTTTTTATGCACTTAATTTATACTTTTTTTCATTTCCGTCATTCATTATACATTATTTCTTTTCTTGCTTTGGGTTTCTATTTACCCTTCCAGTCTTTCTCATACAGCATATGTAAAAAGTCACTGTACCAGTATTTGTCAGTTTTTCTTTTCAAGGTCTGGGTTCCCCGTCCTCGTTTCTTAGCTCAATTGCCTAATCTATTTGTGGTGTGTGTCACTCCTTGGAATTGTGAACCATGCAGCTGACCACTGCTCCTGGGACTCATTCCCTTCTTACTGTGCAGTACCAGAGCTTTGAATTCCCTGCTCCCCATTGTGCCTCTGTTTACTGCTGCTTTCTTTGATCATACTCATTGGAATCAGAAGGTCAGCTTACATTAGAACGTGCCGATGTGTCAGAGCCAGTGCTCCATCATCAGAGCGCTTGATAATGATGGAGCATTGACTCAAAAATGTCAGCATGTTCTAACGTAAATTGACCTCCTGATTCCAACGAGGACGATTGAAGAAAGCAGCAGTAAACAGAGGCACAACCAGGAGCAGGGAATTCAAAGCTCTGGTATTGCACAGTAAGAAGGGAATGGGTCCCAGGAGTAGTGGTTGGCTGTGTGGTTCATAATTCTGAGCTGTGACACACACCACAAATGGATTAGGCAACTGAGCCAAGAAACGAGGACGGGGAACCCAGAACCTGAAAAGAAAAACTGACAAATACTGGTACAGTGACTTTTTACATATATGAGACTGGAAGGGTAACTAGAAACCCAAAGCCAGAAAAGAAATAACGTATAATGAATGACGGAAATGAAAAAAAGTATAAATTAAGTGCATAAAAAAGAAAAAAGAAAAGAAGAAACTTCTATGCGTCTACAGTAAAAGAGTGTTTTGATTCTTGTAGGCATAAAGAGAGTGTGGTTAGACTTATTCACCTTGTGGATGTTGATAACTTAAAAAAAAGGTTTTGCTTGTGAAAAGCCTAATCGGAGGTTTTGGGTGTGGGGTGATTCCGATTTGTATAGCTTTCCTTTTAGAAACATACTTTCTTCTCAAAAATCCAAACCCAAAAAGCTTCAGTGCAGCTCACACAAGAAAAACATTTTAAACTCATAAAACACAAAAATATATTCCGAAAGTACAATGCTACAAAACAACAGAAGCATGTATACATACATCACTAAACCATCAGTGAAACTTCTACAGTCATTGCTCTAAAAGCCGATAATCCACTTACCTACAGTATCTGACATGCAGAAACAAATACAGTATAGCTTAAAGGGAAAGTCCCCTCAGCCTATTTTCTGTATACCTGTGTAGTTTGTAGACATGAGCAATGATCCCCTTTCTTACGTCCCCTTAATGTCATTCTAATTTTAATATAAATGAGGTTGCTTCACTCTGTTTTGCCCTGGTGCGAAAACTTGTTTGTTTCCATTCCAAAGGTCATGACCCTACTCAAGCAAGGCATCATGGGAGTTGATGATGTATACATGCACATGCAGCAGAAGTTATACTGTTATTCGGTTCTGTTACATGTCTTGTGAGGCCCCCGTATTCTCTAAAAGTATTTTTTGTCTAACTCAGACATACTTTACAAAAAACAGCAGGGCACCTTTTTTTAGTTTAAATTGTATTAACCGGGGCTGGTCCGGTGTGCTAAGGGTTGAGGCACTGGATGTCACACCTCACGCTCCGCCAGTGACCCAGGTTCATGAATGGGCCTGGGTCATTGGGGGTCAGTCTGGGGGAGGAGGACTGAGCATCCCACCAGATGCTCTCCTCCTCTGGGGGGGAGGAACACTCTAGGCTGTGCTGGCATCTGTTGTCCTACTGCCAGTGGAAGCAATGGTTGATGGGGTGAACACAGCTCACACAAGTCAGGGGAGGGGAGGGCACTGTTAGATGCTTGACTACGACATGTGTTAGCATGTCACCAGTCTGGACGAATGTCCTTCGCACTGGCACCCTCTAGAGATTGGGACTGCACAAGAAAAAAATTGGGAGGAAGAAACACCAGGAAAAAACTCCCTGGCATCGAGCAACATGATGCCGGGATCCAGCTGAATACCAGGGAAGGTGGAGGTACCCCTGAGGCCAAGGCCAAGGGACAAGTAAAAAAAAAATTGGTTAACTGGGTTGGGGCACTGGACAAAGTCCTTTTTCAGGTCTGACCTAACATAAACACAATAATAATATCAAATACAACTGATAATTAACCTACATGACACATTTACTATGCCTTGAAAAGTTTCATGTCCAGCATAAGACAAGAACACAGGGACTGCAAAGGACAGCAACATCACTGACTAATTTAAATAAAAATGAGGTTGCTTTACTGTGTTTTGTTCTGGTGTGAAAACGTGTCTGTTTCCATTCTAAAGATCATGACCCCATTCAAGCAAGGCATCATGGGAGTCGATGATGTATACATGAACAAGCCAGCAGACGTTATACTCTTGAATGTCTAAGAGAAGCAGGGAAGGCTGTTAGAAAATCCAAGGCACAGACAGAGGAGGTTTTAGCATGGACTGTAAAAAAAGGGGGCAAGACAGCCTACGTGTATAGGTACATCAGCGATAGAAGAAAAAAACAAGGGGGGGGAGGGATGGTGAGGCTCAAAGGGGAGTAGGGAGAGTGTAAGGAAAGGGATCTAGACAAGGCAGAACTACTTCTGTTCAGTATTCACTGAGGAGGGAGATGGTCAAGGACCACAGTTGGAGAGCAGAGGTAGTGGGGTGGGGGAGAGTGGACACCAGTCCATTCACAGTAGAGAGAGTTTTGGAGGAACTCACAAAGCTGAAGTTGGATAAAGCCATTGGGCCAGATGACATACACCTGAGGCTATTAAGAGAGCTTCAGAAGGAACTAGCAATGCCTCTTATCACCCTGTTCACAGAGTCACTCAACATAGGTGTGGTTCCAGAGGACTGGAGGAGGGTGCATGTAGTTCCACTGCACAAAAGTGGCAGTAGCGTGGAAGTAGGGAAACTACAGGCCAGTCAGTCTCACCTCAGTGGTGGGGAAGATCATGGAGACACTACTGAAAGAAAGGATAGTGGCACACTTGGAATCCATTGGGGCCCAGGATCTGAGGCAGCATGGATTCACATCAGGAAGGTCTTGTCAAATGAATCTGATAGATGTGTTTGGGTGACTAAAGAAGTGAATCAGGGAGGGGCCTAGACATAACCAACCTTGATTTCAGTGAAGCCTTCGATACTGTCCCACACAGAAGGCTGGTTAACAAGATGAGTAGTCTGAGCATGGGCCATAAGGTGATACATTGGGTTAGAAACTGGCTGATGGACAGAAGACAAAGGGTGGTAGTAAATGGGATCCAATCCAGGGAGAGAGAGGTGGCCAGCGGAGTACCACAAGGATCAGTACTGGGACCAGTCCTGTTCAATGTCTTCATTAGTGACATTGCAGAGGGGCTGGAAGGAAAGGTCTGACTATTTGCAGATGACACCAAGATCTGCAACAGAGTGGATACTCCAGAAGGGGTGCAGAAAATGAAGAGGGACTTTGAGAAGCTTGAAAGATGGTCGGAGGTGTGGCAACTGAGGTTCAATGCAAAAAAGTGCAAGATAATGCACCTGGGTTGGGGGAACCCTGGGGAGAGCTACAGGATGGGGGGGTACTGACTGTTGCCAAAGAGAAAAGGGACCAAGGGGTTATCATATCTGATGACCTTAAGGTATCAAAGCAGTGCACAAAGGCTGCAGGAAGGGCCAGTGGCATGATGGAGTGCACAGGCAGAGGTATTACTAGTAGGAGGTGGGAGGTGGTGATGCCATTGTATGCCATTGTATAAAACACTGGTAAGGCCTCACCTGGAGCACTGCATGCAGTACTGGAGACCACTCATGTGTAAGGACATAAACAAGGTGGAAGCTATCCAGAGAAGGGCGACAAAGATGGTGCATGGTTTGCACCGCAAAACATATGAGGAGAGACTAAGAGACCTCAATATGTACTCACTGGAGGAGAAAAGAGAAAGGGGCAACATGATAGAAACTTTTAAGTACCTCAAGGTCATAAACAAGGTGCAGTTGGGAGATCTTTTCCAATGCAGAAAAGATAACAGAACAAGGGGGCACAATATGAAACTTGGGGGGGGGATTAAGAGGTAACATAAGGAAGTTTTTCTACACAGAGAGGGTGGTGAACACTTGGAATAGTCTGCCACAATAGGTGGTAGGGGCAAGTACAGTGGAGGGGTTTAAACATGCCTGGGACAAGCACAAGGGAACCTTGGGTGGGAAGGGAGTGATGAAAAGCCATTGACTACTTAAGGTGAGTGGATGCATACATGTAGAGGGCCTACAGGCAGACTGGATGGGCCTAGCGGTCCTTATCTGCTGACAATTTCTATGTTTCTATGTTTCTATGACTAATACAGTGTAACTACTGCAGGCTTTAGCAACAAAACATCATAAAATTCGATGCCTTACAGGAGTCAGGTCATGACCTTTGCAATGGAGTCAAGCAGCTTTTCACGTCATTTACATTTAAATACTGAAGAAATTAGAAGGGTGTAATAGAGGCAATCATTGTTTATGCCTACAACCTACACAGAGAAATAGAAATGAAGGCTGAGGGGACTTTTCCTTAAAACTCCCTGCTTGAATCCATCATTAACTGTCTAGCCCTCCTTTCCTGGTCAGCAAAAATAAAATAAATAACCTGCACTGTGCTGCGCCTGCATTAGCTCACATGACATTTAATCAACAACACAGGCTTCAAGATCTCATTCAGATCACATAGAAAGTACAGGGAGCACCACCTAGGCTTCCAGTTTAGCCTTGCAGATTTAATTTTTTATTTATTTCATTATTTAAAAGCAACAGAACCAGCTATAACCATGCAACCATAACTCACTCCCTACAGTGCAACTGCAACCAACTAGTGCAGCTTACCAGCTGGAACCAGATCCGTACCGCATGTTTAATTTGTGCTAATACCCTAAAACTAACCATTTAAAAATATAGCACCAAAGTACGACACTACTACACTGCTAAAAAACTAACATTACTAAGCATTTAATAAGTGGAATAAGGCAATTCCATCAGGGGGATTATGCTATGCCAGTATACCTTGTAGTGGCTGAAGTCCCTCACCCTTCAGGCTTGGGACTCCTACCACCACTCGATACTTTAACATAGCATAATCCCCCCTTTTGTCATGTCTTAATCCTTATTACTAGTGTGGTTGATGCACAGATGGCAGTTGGAAAAGACTTCTATAGAACTGGCACATGGTTAAGATCTGTTAAGAATTAGCACACTTACTTTATCATGCTATAGGAACCTCTAAAACATTATGGTGAAGCACAGAATTTAGAAAGTATAACCAATAAAATTATTTTCAAAGCGATACAGAGCATGAATCAGTGTGATGAATGGCTGCCCTTGTAGGTAACCAGAGCTACAGTGTTACAGAAGTCTGATAGTGTATTGCCACAGTTAGTGCTGGGGAGGGATGGAATATTTAGAATGGGATGGCGTAGCATAATATCCTCAGGATGAGTGTTTAGTGTATTGCTCCTGCCCCTTAAGTATAGTAAGATAAGTCATTATGCTGGGCAATAATACCTCCCCAAATGTGACAATAATTTGCAGTTTGTAAATGTGCAGGCAGGCACCCATGTTTGCATGTCAGTCTGCCTTTTGCCAGTCAATCCTTGAGCCTCTCTAATTAAAGCTGTTAAATGATTATTGTGACAGGACTTGTTAGAATATTCTGTTTAATTAGGTGTAACATAAATAATAATAACCGCATGAAGTATGGTTTATTATTGTTCAATACTCTTGTCACCACTGTACAATAAGGTATATGTAGGAACTGATTGTTAATAAGATCTGTAAACCTGTAAAGATTCAGCTCCTACATTATCTAATGGGTATCCAGTGAGGATGGGGACTGAGTATGAGCAACCCTCAAAACGGCAACTCATGTTCAACGCTTTCCTCCTGGGCTACCCTGGAAGGATAGCGACCCTACGTGAACTCGAGGATACTACACGGTGACAGGAAGGGGGGGAGGATAGAGAGGGGAAGGGGAGGGACAGGGAAGGGGGTTTTGGGGGACTGGTATACCTGCTGCCACTGAGCTAGTTGTGTGGTGTGGTGGTGTGGGTGGCTAACTCACATGCAGCAGATACAGGGTTCGGGTGCGGGAAAATGTTGCTGCAGCTACAGCACTTAATTTTTTTAGATGCAGGGATTTTGACCCCTCCCCGACATGCACCCCCCTGAAGTTGAGAATCCTTATTCATGGGAGTGTGAGGGATGAACCCCCCAGCTAAAACACTTTTTTCCTTTTCCAGATGTTGGGTCGCCTGGGAGTTTATATCGCAGATTTGCTTTTCGGCGATATACACTGCCATGATAGCGATCGCTATTTTGCGATCGCTATTACGGCATTGAATGTATGTAATGCCATCTTTTTCACCACTCAAACCATTTTCGGTATATTTTTCTGTAACATGTATTTTAATTGACAAACTAGGCTCAATTATATGTATATAAAGGTGTAAAGCTATCTCAGGGTACTGGTGGCAAATATTAACTCTCTTGGCCTTTGGCCGTCTGGTTTATAAATGTCACCAGAACCCTTCCATAGCTTTCCACCCATATTGTGCACAGGTTGGTGTAATTTATCCCTTTTACAAATGTTGCAGTTTCATGTGATATGGACTTAGTTAGACTTGCTTGAGTTTCCTAAGCTATTAATGGAAGGATAGCAAAATGTACCGACCTCTGTGAAGAAATGTAGAGACAGGTCTATTACTGTAAGAACCAGAACAATGATTCATGATCATCGCAGTCTGGAGCTGTAGAGGGCAGAAAATGGAGGCTGAAACACCATCTGCTCAAGCTCAATGATGCCAGGCCCACGCAGGCCCATCACCACCAACCAGGCACCCCAGTGACTGGTTATTGCTTCCCTGGGGTATGGGTCTGCCCCAGGGACCACATCAGAAAGGTAAGTTGTGAGCGCGAGCTGGGGATTATTTAAGTCCTGGCGATGGTGGATGATTAGGCTGGGGGGAGGGGAGGCAGAATGAGGGCCGAGCAGGTGCAAGGAGGAAAAAACTTGGTGGAAAAATGAAGAGCCAACTACAGCTTCTTCTGCATTAGCTCAATTGATGTTACTGCTTGTAGCTGGGGTTGCTTTCAGTTGATGTGCTTACTGCCTCTCTTCTTACCAGATCTTAATTCTAAGCTATTCCATGAATGTACACTGTTATTCCATGTTCTTTTTATCATTTGCATTTTTGTATCTTGCATCTATTGTATGATTTGTACTTTTGTACGTTTTATCATGCTGCTAATTTGTTTATATTTTTTCTCTCCTGTACAAATGATTATGTTACTGTATTGTACTACTAGTCGGAATGTAACCTCCCGGGTCATGCCTGAAAATAGGCAAATCTTTGTCTAGTGCATGTAACTGGTAACCAAAAACAAAATAAATAAATTACTAAGGTTTAATTTTTTGTGCTATTACTGTGATATAAGTGTGTGATTATTACATTGCAATAATATAATTAAATTACACTCCAAGCAACGTATTACTTCAGTTCCTTATCAGGATAATGCATTAGCAGTCATTTTGGCTCTGGCCAGAGCTTATTTCATTAGCATGCTATCTGTTATTACTACTAATTCTACCTGTTAAATTGTCCTATTACACAGTAAGCCATAACTGAAAAATGTATTGTTTGGTGGAAATGACAGCAATATATCATTTCTTTTAACTCTCCATACTATGAGTTACTTTAAGAGACTTGAAATTCAAGTCTCTGTTTTTCCTCCCCTTTCTGACTGGTTCCTATAGTGGAAATGATTCTTATCTTAATGTAGAAGTCACCTGAGGATTGGAACCATTTCCTATCAAAAAGTCGGGAAAAACTATCATTGCTTTTTGAAATAATTTTTGTGTTGCTTGCACGCATGTGCAAGAAACACATTGCATCAGTCAGCAGTTAGGGAGCAAGCCACAATGCATCAAGAAATTCAGCCATGTCACCATGCACTCAGCTGTTTTGGTGCATTACAAGCTACCAAAACAGCTGATTGCATGGTGTCCCCATGGCGATGGCTTCTCCGTCAGCCTCTCACAGTCCCCAGGAAGCCGATATAAAGCCACCATCCACTGTTCAGTGTGCCTTCCTGGTGAAACATTTCAATAAATAAAAAAAAAAGCCAACAGGGTGCCCAATCCCCCTGTCAGCATGACCCACTCCCCAGTTCATTTGCCGACGGTGTAGCCCAATCCTCGTCGGCATAATACACCTGCCCATGGCTCATGTGCCCCCCCATCACACTGTATGGCTGACGGGGGTGCCCAGTCCCCCGTTGGCTCCACTGCCCCCCCAAACAAACGTCCATCTGCCATGCTGGGAGCCCACCCCAGCATGGCAAAAGTCTCCTTGGCCAACAGGGGTGCCCAATCCCCTGTCGGCTCCACTGTCCCCCCAAACAAACTGCCTGGTGCCACGCTGATAGCCCACCCCAGTGTCTTTAAAAAAAAAAAAGACCTAGAAGAAAAAAAAGCCCTTTGTTGATTCACTTGCCCCCTCCCCAACTTACACCCATCCTCTGTGTACCCCACCTCCCCATACCCCCACCTCATCCCATACTTACCTTCGGAGCCCAGCGCAACGATCTTCAGTGGACTGGGAACACGTCTGCACTCTTCAAAGCAGACCACGAACTGAAGAAATGCCGGAAAGATGTATAATGGCATAAATGTTTTTTTTTTCAACTCTGGTGCATATCTCGGCCATTTTGGGGAATTCTTTCACCAAATTTTCAACATGGGGTTCTTGGGACCCCACCTCATGAACTCAGTCATTGTCATTTTGTCATTCAGTCCTGAAAGGTGATTTCATGGTCACTGTGTGAAACCACCTTTCAGGACTGAGTAATGAAATGACAGTGTCACAGTTCATGAGGTAGGCCCCCAAAAACCCTCTATTGAAAATTTGGTGAAAAAATTTCCAAAAATGACTGTTTTACGAGCGTGTGTTGCTCAGTTTCTACACACGCTCGTCACTTCGAGCATTTTTAATATTTTCACTCCAGATTTTCAACATTGCCATTTTACCACACTTTCTTATGAACAGTACAGCTGTCATTTTTCACATCTTGTATGAAATGTGTTTTCGCACATGTAGCGCACAATGGCGCAGTCGGTGTGCGAAATCAATGTTCAGGACAGATTAAGAATATCACAGTGACACTGTTCATGAGGTAGGCCCCCAAAAATCCTATGTTGAAAATTTGGTGAGAAAATTCCCCAAAATTACCTTTTTATGAGAGTGCATTGCGCAGTTCCTACGCATGATCATAACTTCGAGCATTATTAATATTTTCATTCCAGATTTTTAGCATTGCTATTTTACCACACCCCATTATGAACAGTACAGCTGCCATTTTTACACCTCACCCGAAATGTGTTTTCGCATATGTAGCACACAGTGGTATGGTCGGTGTGCGAAATCAATGTTCAGGACAGATTAAGAAAAGCACAGTGACACTGTTCATGAGCAGAGGTCTTAAACTGGCTATGTTGAAAATTTGGTGACAAAAGCCCATAAAATGACTGTGTTACAAGCATCCATTGTGCAATTTCCACGCATCCGCATAAGTTCACAAATTCGTAATCTTTTCAGTTCAGATAATCAACACTGGCATTTTTCCACACCTTCTTATGAACAGTACAGCTGTAATTTTTCACATCCTGGCCAAAATGTGTTTTTGCCCTTCCGGTGCAGAATAGCACGGTCACTGTGGGAAATCAGTGTTCGGGATAGAATAAGAAAATCAGAGTGACACTGTTCATGAGCGGAGGTCCCAAAATGCCTACTTTGAAAATCTGCCATAAAAAATCCCAAAACTAATTACATTACGGGTGTGCGTTGTGCAGTTTCTATGTACACTCGTGCCTTCACCGTTGTTTTTATATTTTCACTCCAGATTTTAAACATTGCCATTTTTTACACCTCCTCATGAACAGTACAGCCGTCATTTTTCACATCCTGTTCGAAATGTGTTTTTGCACCTGTGGCGCAAAATGGCGCAGTCGCTGTACAATATCACCTTTCGGCTAACGAACTGATAGTGTCACTGTTCATGCGGTGGGATCACAAAAAAAAAGCCCATGTTGAAAACGTGAAGTAAAAATACCAAGAAACGCACAGGGTGTTAGGGTTTTCAACCATAACGCCCTACCCTGTAGGGACTGACAGGTGTCAGGGGTGTGACTTGGGATTGTCGACAGTAATGCTCATGCCATTCCACCCCTACCCTGCAGTCAGTGGCAGGCATCGAGGTGCACCTTGGACCCTTTGGCCCCAGAGTTCACCCCCTTCTCCTATACTGCACCCATTTCAGTGTATTTCCTTATGGAATGAGGCAAGAGTAAAGCTCGAACACTTCAAAGCACACCGTAACACTTGTAAGTGTCTGCAGGTAGGGTGAGGTGAAATGTCATGACCACTATGGGCGATGACCCAAAGGCACACCCCAATGCCTGTCCGTCTCTGCAGGATGGGGGTGGAGTTGGCATCAGTTCAATACTTCCCTGCCATTCCTATACTGCATCTGTCTAACTCCTGCACTTCCACTGCTAATGACAGCAAGCAACACTTGGCATTGACAAATGCTTGTTTTATGTTACTCTTTATTTACCCAGTATTGTCCAGCCTAAATGCAACATCTCATTTTCAATGGGGGGTCCCGCTTTTGCCCATTTACTCAGCTGGGTGAGATGGTTAAGTGATTTACCCAAGCTCACACAATAAGTATTTGGTTCTAGTGGGATTTAAACCCACAGTATCCTAGTTCCAGGACCCGTGCCATATCTGTTAGACCACACCACCTCCTTGTTCTTGTAGCAAAGTCATACAGTGACTTAAAGTGATTTTCAAGTGTTGAAGAACACTGTTTAAAATCCAGCTTGTATTTCACAATGTTCTCTCAGACTTGATGAACATTTGCTCTTTGTGTCATAGCCTTCCTCTCATCTTTCAGCTTTTTACATGCTAAAGGAATAATTTAAGATGCTTGGCTAGTGTATCAAATGCAGGACTCATGCTCTGCTGGATTTCTCAGTTATCTACAGCTTAAACTTATTAGGGGTAGCTCTGCTTTGGGGCAGATTTCTAGGATTTCTGGGGGGCCTATCCAGTATTAACTATTATCCAGATTGTTGCTGCTATTAACCATAGGGGCCACAAATATGGTAAATTAGTAGTCAGCTAAATATGATGGTAGAGTACCAGATCTGGAAAGTGCTGTTCTGCCACACAGTGGTGATGACACATGTAGAGATGTTGTGAAGTTTTAATTCGCAGGCAACGTTAAGGCCAAGTTCCCACCTCCGTGGTTCATTTTAAAGTTTTTCTATTTAATAAGAAATTTGACAATGGTAACTTCGCCTTGCAACTTCACCTGTAACTTCTCCTAGGGTACACAAAGGTGAAGTTGGGTCGCAATGACATCCACCAACTACTCCTTTTGGGATTAGTAGGCATACCTTGGTCAAATTTTGTTGACTTTGCCTGAAACTTTGTATGGCTGTAATCCAAGAAAAGGTGCATATTTGGTGCATTTTTGATGATTATAGGACTTAAATTGTGATTTTGGCACCATGATCAACATGGGAGGAGATTTGGGGGTGTTGTGCACACCCCATGACTTTTTCCAGGGGTATTATGTGTTACTATTGTAGTACACATTGAGACCCTTGTTTGGATGTATAGAGTGTCCCTAACTCCAAAGACTGGCGGAGTTATCGCTTGTTAAAGTTGCAGTGTTATCCTATGGGACTTTAGGGTTAGGGTTAGTGTGGTCACTTGCAATCTATGCAATAAACAAGTCCCCCGGTTTGTTTACTGCTGCTTCTTTTGTCACCTCCCGCATTCCTCACCAGCATGGATGCCACAGATGTGGCAGGGAAAAATCTGGCTACACTAATGCCACTGCTGCCAACTAGTCCCTTGCTGATACCAGCTCTGGAGCCCACAGAATATGCTGCCGCATTAGTAGGTTTTTTGAACTGCAGCACTATTTTGCCCCACAGATTTTGAACACTTCTTTGCACCTCTCCCTTTAGTAGAGCATCTCTTCCCAGTCATTCTTATATGCTAAATGTAACTTAATTTGGGATGAAAAATTACAACATGTAAATAAAGCCTGCAGTACAAATAAGTACCAGAAGCAGACAACACCTCATCCTAGGGAATTAGGGATCAGCAGTGTGATCTGAAAAAATAAAACATCACAGGGATTAACATGACACACACAACGGGGATAAAAGGTTAAGCAAGTTATTAACTGCCACCAGCAGACAACACCACCCCCTAGAGAATCAGGGATCAGCAGTGTGATCTGAAAAGCTACTACTAAAAACAAAGAAAAATGTCCTTTTTTTTAACACAACAGGGATTAAAACAATAGGGGTAATGGGTAATTGAATATTATGTATAACAAAAAGTGACAGAACACCATCACTTTAAGAAAAATATAAGTAAAAAATAAGGAAAACTGCTACAGAAAAGCTGGCTCAGTGACATGGAGGGCTGAGGCATCACTGCCTTACCTCCTGCCACGTCGGTGACTCATGTTCATGGTGTGAGCAGGCCGCTGGGAGTTTGCCAGGGAGGGAGAGGATTTGACCATCTGGAGGACAGCTCTCCTGTCCCAGGGAGTGGTAGGAACAGAGTCCACTGCTTGCCTGGCCCCTAGCAGCAGCTGGGGACTGGCATAGTGGATCCACACAGAGGGGGCTGTCATGGAGCAGACACCCAGTGTGCTGCATGTGAAAGTGTGCGCAGCTCGGCCACTGGCACCTTTGCGCACTCTGCACTGCACACTGGGAGGTAGAAACCAGGAAAAAAGGTGGTGACCAGCAGAATGAAACCAGTTCCTCGCAGGCACCACACCCGGCCAGCTGGACACCTCCAGAAACAACAACAGAGGTAAGTACCAGTGGACATCAAGATTACAGGGCTGGGGGGACCAGTGGATGAAGGGCCGGTCATCCAGGAGCAGAAAGAAAATAAAGCAACAAAAAAAACTGCTTCAGAAAGACACTGATAAAATACTTTACAAAAGACACACCAAACTAAACCACAGAAATAAAAATGAGAAATTACTCACTACAGATCAAAAATGATGAACAAGAAAGAGTGACAAAACAAAACACAAATCTCCTACTTAGACAAAAAAGCTCCAGATCTTTCTGGGCTGCCTTGCTTTACAGTACACCTGCACTCCTCCACACCACTGCTTCACAGACTGACAGATCAGAAAACATTATTTTTTAGTAAATAATCAGTGAAAAAAATAAACAAAAAACACAAATCTAGCAGCACAAAGCCCTCTAGAACAATTTGTGAGCAATTTGGATTCAAAAAGTTCAGTTTTGAGACATATTTTAAAAGTTTTTTGTCTCAGACAAGTACACACAAACTTCTCTCCTACTCTGTCTTCAGAAGACTGCACTGAAGACAGCCTCCTTGTGGCACACAGCTTGTTTCAGCAACATGTGACCTCCAAACCCATAGTACATTGCAAACTTCACCTCTGTACCAAATTTGCTGTTGAAGTTACCAACTTCACATTTCGTAAAGTTATCAGTTTACTGTGAATTTGGACTTCACAAGGTGGATTAACTTTGCAAAATGAGACAAATTCACAAATTAACATAGAAACATAGAAGTTGACGACAGATAAGGACCGCAAGGCCCATCCAGTCTGCCCATTTCTTTTTCTACCTTATAAATGTTCCATCGGCCTTTGCTCTGTCAATGGCCTATCTATTCATACTCATCTGTATTGCTCCCTTATGCCTATCCCATGCCTTTTTGATGCCCTTACTGTATTCATATCCACCAGTTCCTGAGGTAGGCCATTCCAAGCATCCATCACCCTTTCTTTGAAAAAGAACTTCCTCACATTACCCCTTAATCAGCCTCCCTTTAATCTCATGCTGTGTCCCCTTGTCCTGCTATTTTTCTTATATTGAAACATGTTAGATTCTTTCACCTTGTTAATGCCCTTAAGGTGTTTGAATGTTTCGATCATATCACCTCTCCCCCTCCTTTGCTCTAGGGTATACATATTGAGCTCCATTAATCTGTCCTCATATGTTTTCTGATGCAGTCCCTGCACCATTTTGGTTGCCCTTCTCTGGACTGCCTCAATTTGGTTAATGTCCTCGTGAAGGTGTGGTCTGCAGTACTGCATGCAGTACTCCAGATGAGGCCTAACCAGTGTATTGTAAAGAGGGATTATTACCTCCTTCTTACAACTTGTGATACCCCTACTAATACACCCCAACATCCCCCTAGCCTTACCTACTGCTTTAGTGGTCTACTTGGATGATTTCAGGTCATCTGTGATGGTGATGCCCGTCTCTTTCTTCCCTTGTGACTGCCAGCAACTTCCCTTTCAGCCTATAGGTGGCTTCAGGGTTCCTCTTCCCTATGTGTATGATCTTGCATTTATTTGCGTTAAACCCCAGTTGCCACTCTTCCGACCATTTTGCCAGTTTATCCAGATCTCTTCTCATTCTGCCCACCCCATCTGGATCATCTATTCTGTTGCAGATCTTGGTGTCATCTGCAAACAGACAAACCTTTCCCTCAAGTCCATCTGCAACGTCACTGATGAAGATATTGAAGAGGACTGGCCCCAGGACTGATCCCTGAGGTACCCCACTTGTGACTTGCATCTCTTCTGACTGTATACTGTTACCACTACTCTCTATTTTCTGCCCATCAACCAGTTTGCCACCCAGCTGACTAACTTCTGACCCACCCCGAGCCTACCCAGTTTATTAATCAATCTTCTATGTGGAACAGTATCGAAAGCTTTGCTGAAGTCAAGGTAGGCGACATCAACTGCTCCCCCTTGGTCCACCACTCTGGTTACCCAGTCAAAGAAATCTATGAGATTAGTTTGACATGACCTTCCTGTTGTAAACCCATGCTGTCTTGGATCCTGTGCTCCTATGGATTCCAGGTGCAGCACTATCCTTTCCTTAAGGAGTTCCTCCTTAATCTTGACCACTACTGTGGTAAGACTGACTGGTCTGTACTTCTCTGCCTCCTCCCTGCTACCACTCTTGTGGAGCGGGATCACATGTGCCCTTCTCCTGTCTTCTGGGACCTCTTCTGTGCTCAGAGACTCACTAAACAGTTCTGATACTGGCTCTGCTAGTTCCACCCTTATCTCCTTTAGTACCCTGGGATGTATGCCATCAGGTCCCATTGCCTTGTCCACCCTGAGCTTATCGAGCTCTTGTAGGACCCTTTCTTTTGTGAAGGGACTAGTGCACACCTCCCTCCCCCTGTGTCCATGGTGCTGAGCTGTGGGCCCTGCCCTACCTTTTCTTCAGTAAATACTGAGCAGAAGTATCTATTTATAATAGATGCTTTTACAGGGTCCTCCTCCTCACACGCCCCCTTATCCCCTTTGACCTTAGCAATACCCACTCTGGACTTTCTCCTTTCAGTAATGCATCTATAGAAAGTCTTGTCACCTTCTTTTACTGTTCATGCTAGTGTTTCCTCAGTTTGGGCCTTTGCCTGCCTTACTGCCTTCCCTGTTTCCCTTAGGGAAGTTTGGTATGCCTTCTTATCTTCATCCCGCTGCATTCCCTTATATTTCCTGAAGGCCAGCCTTTTGGCTCTGACCTTTTCTGCTACTGTTTTTGAGAACCAAAGTGGTTTCCTTCTTCTCTTGCACTTCCTTTTCTCTCTAACAAAATGGGATGTTGCTTCAAGTATTGCATCCTTTATGCTTGCCCACTTTGCCTGTACCCTCTCACCTGTGTTTCTTTTTGCCAGGGCTAGCTTAACTCTGTTGGCCATCTTATCAAAGTCAGCTCCTCTGAAGTCCCATATTTTTGCCTTGGAATGGGATGATTTAGATGTAGTGACCAAATTGAACCATACCATGCGATGGTCACTGGCCCCCAGGTGACCTTCTACCTGGAGATCTGTGATCCCTTCCCTGTTAGTCAGTACTAGATCTAGGATAGCCCTGTCTCTTGTGGGTTGTTGTACCAGTTGTTTGAGGCCCTCCCCCTGCAGAGAATCCACCATGTGTCTAGTTCTGGCAGATGTTCCTGCTGGTATTGACCAATTTGTATCCAGCATGTTGAAGTCTCCCATTATCAGAACCTCCCCTTTAGTTGTCATGTTTTGTATATCTTCTAACAGTAATGTGTCTATGTCCTCCCCCCTGGTCTGGGGGCCTGCAGACAACCCCAGTTCTTATGGCTGTCCCATTTCCTCTTTCCAGGGTGACCTACAGTTATTCTGGCTCCTTATGTGTATTCTGAATTTCTGTAGCTTTGATATTTTCATTGACATACAGGGCCACTCCACACCCCCCCCCCCTTTTTGCACGGGAGCTTCACCTCCATACACTGGCAATGAAAAGGGTTACTGCCATATACATCAGCAGAATAAAGAACATACTGTAAGCAAGACTCGCAGACTATTTGTCATCATCCAAGGGCACAGGAAGGGACACCTGGCATCATGTTCCATGACAGCATCCTGGCTCAAGACAGGCATCCTAGAGTTGTACAAGGCAAATGACAAAGACCCATCAGCAGACTTTAAAACCCATTCCACCAGAGCAGCGGCCACCTCCTGGACCAAAGGAAACATCACCACAACAGAGGAAATCTGTACAGCTGCAACATGGATGTCAATTCATATAATCACAAGACACTACAGATTTCGTGTGGTGCATGATGCAAAAATCAACTTCAGCCACTTGGTACTCCAAGTGACTAAGCTTCCTCTCTCAGAACTTGACTTGTGTTCCCCAACTATGGAAGTGGGTACTGCTTTTTAGAACCTTAAATATAATGATTGTGGAGTGCTTCAGAGATGTATACCTTCACCATTGTGGGGGATAATCTCTGAGGCATTCCACATCCCACACGGCAAAGGAGGGAGAGAGGTGATATAATCGAAACATTCAAACACCTTAAGGGCATTAACAAGGTGAAAGAGTCTAACATGTTTAAATATAAGAAAAATAGCAGGACAAGAGGACACAGCATGAGATTAGAGGGAGGTCAATTAAGGGGGAATGTGAGGAAATTCTTTTTCACAGAAAGGATGGTGGATGCATGGAACAGTCTACCTCAGGAAGTGGTGGCTATGAATACAGTGCAGGGCTTCAAATAGGCATGGGATAGGCATAAGGGAGCAATACAGATGAGTATGAATAGATAGGCCACTGACAGAGCAAAGACCAATGGCACATTTATAAGGTAGAAAAAGAAATGGGCAGACTGGATGGGCCTTGCGGTCCTTATCTGCCGTCAACTTCTATGTTTCTATGATCTCTTAAGCTAGCATTTGTACTGGCAGTTCAATAGTCTGTCTAACATGAAATGGTGAGGCCACCTTCGGCATGAATGATGGGACCATTCTTAGAGTTGCTTGGACCTCATGGAATGTCAGGTATGGTTCCCTGCATGAGAGTGCTTGTAGTTCACCTGTTTGTCTGCCTGAGCAGACCACCACCATGAATACCATTTTGAGTCTCATCTATTTGAAGTCCATCATGGCTAGAGCTTTGAATGGTGCAGAAGTCATTGCCTGAATTCTAGATTAAAGTTCCAAGGGGCCATGACCTGTTTGACCTTATGATATATATTGGTAGCAACCTTCAGGGAATGAATGATGTCTGGATGAGCCTGTGAAGTTATTCCATCTATTGGAACTCATGACACTCCTATTGCCACCATCCACACTCTGAGGGAAGAGCAGAACAGGCCCTTGTCTAGACCCTCCTGGAGTTTATTTATTAATTTATTAAGTCTAGGATTACAAGTACCTTTGAGCCTAGGCTCTTTTACAAAGGTTCCACGTCAAATACAGTACAATACAGAAAAATATGGAACAGAACATGTTGAGAATAGGAGAAAAAATGCTGTAGTCAGAATAAGCCGTACTAGAGTGAGATAACATAGGAGAAGACCAGGGAAAAATACAAAGGGAACACATGGGAAGGTACACAGAGGGAGGTAGGAGCAGCCAAAGGCATTGTCAACATCACGGGGTGGGAGCAGAAAGCACCATAATCAACAAAACAGGGGGAAGTGCTAGCAGAAGGAAGGGGGGGGGATAAGGCAAGGAAGGGGGAGGGAAAGTGGAAGAAGAGGGAAGATAGGATATAAGTGCTAGTGAGGAGGAACATAGAGAGGCTAGGTTGAAGATGGGTAATGCTGGTTATAAAATAACAATATGTCCACTATAGAGATGGTCTGTGGGATTAGAGCTCAAGGGGGGGCATCAGTTCAAGAAGACGGACCAATATCTCTTATATATCATCATGGTAGAACCCCTTCCGGACATTGTCATGGTGTTTATTACTGATGGGTGGTAGCCGTCTCTCTGTAGTCTCTCCCTTTCAGGAGTCAGGCTGTCAGTTTGAGGTTGTGAAGGTTGGGGTGGCATACTGATCCGTGTCACAGGATGTCATACTTGATTGATAATCTTCATGGGTATTCTAGTGACATGGCTACTGATGTGGTAATCCACAACCTCCTGGGCCAGTAAGGAGTGATCAATATTACTCTCGCCCTAGACTGAGGGATTTTCTTTAGGACATGTGGAATTAGGGGAAGTGGTGGGAAGATATATGCCACATCGAAGTACCAGTCAGATGACAGGGTGTCCACTCTCATAAACTGTTTGTCTTTGAATTGGGAATAAAACTTGGTACATTGTGTGTTTTTGCTGTTTGCAATAAGATACATCTGCACTGGCCCCCAGCACTTGTTGATGCAACTGAACACTTGTGGGTGGAGTATCCACTAGCATGGGTGGATCTGTTGGTGGCTCAGCCGGTCCACTGTCATATTCAATGTCCAAAAAACAGTGCTCCAAAGAAAACACAAAACGGCCAAATCTCAACTTTATTGTTGTTTATTATCCAACACTGTGAGAGCCCCTAGCGCCTTGGCTACAAGCCTTCATTGAAGGCTTGTAACTGAGGCACTATGGGCTCTCACCGTGGTGGATAATAAACAACAATTAGGTTGAGATTTGTGCATTTTTTGTTTTCTTTGGAGCGCTGTTTATTGGACATTGTGCTTTATCTGGGCTGGCCACCCTGTCATAGCGAACTGCCTCATTTCTGAGCGCAGGAACTAATTGTCTGGAATCGCTGTCATATTCAGTTTGCCCACCAAGTGTATGGCTGAAATGCTGGCAACATGATTCTGGACCCAGGATAGGAACTTCACAGCCTACTTCTACATTGCTTTGCTCTTTGTCCTTCCTTGTTTGTCGATATAAGCCACTGTCACTAGGTTGTCCGATCTGATAAGTATTTGTCTTCCTTTGATTACTTGGCCGAAGTGTAGAAGCACTAAAAAAACTGCCCTCATCTCTAGTACATTTATTGGTAATGTTGTCTCAGTTAAGGACCATTTCCCTCGAGCAGAGTGGTGTCCCGTGATTGCCTCCCATCCTGTTAGGTTGGCATCTGTGTCGATTATTGCTTCATATTGAATGTCTAGCGGAATCCCTTTGGACTGGTTATTCATGTTCATCCACCATATCAGCAAGTGGGACACCTGTGAAGGAATGGTAACTGTCTTGGTGAGGTTGTGGTTGTGTATTGCTCCTTGCTTTATTGCAAAGGAGAGTAACCACCTCATGTTTCATCCAGCCCATGGAACTATACCAATACATGATATCATTAACCCTAGCACCTGGGAGATTAGTTCCAGTGTCAGTCACCTATGTCTCTCTGTAGTTTGGATACTCATGTTATTAGATTGTTGATGTGCTTCTCTGATGGGCATACTAGTCCTACTGCTGTGTCAGTCATGGTGCCCAGATGGTCTATTGACTGGCTGGAGCTGAGGCTGCTCTTGCAACGGTTGATTACCCAACCGTGTTTCTCCAGGCATTGCACCACTGCTTCTGTCTCTCGTATAGATTGTTTGGGGGGATCTGGTTCTGATGAGCCAGTCATCTAGGTATGGGATCATTTGGATGCTCTGTTCCCTCATTTTAGTGGCCAGGACTATGGTTACCTTTATGAAGATTCGGGGTGCTGACACTAGATCGAAGGGTAGGGCTTGGTATTGAGAGTGCTTCCCTAGAATGTGGAATCTGAGAAATTTGTAATGTGATGGTTTTATGGGGGTATGCAGGTAGGCATCCTTCAGATCTATTGATGTGAAGAAGTCCCCTGGATGTATGACTTTTACAGTGGACCTGATTGTTTCCATTTTACATGGCCTGTATGTTAGTGAATGATCTAAGAATATCAAATCTAGCACTGGCTGAAGGTCTACTCCTTTCTTTGTTACTGTAAAGAATACAGAGTATATTCCTTGCTCTCTTTCTTCTGATGGTACTTATGCTATCGCTTTGTTGTGAATCGGGTCCATTAGGATCAGATGGATCTGTGGGGGGTTGTACCATGTGTTTCGAGACTGGTGAGATGATTACCCTGTTCATTCTGGGGATCTTCATCAGTTCTATAGTGTATCCCTTTTGTTCTATTTCTAACACCCAGTTGTCCTCTGTTGATTTTTTCCATTCTTTGGCAAATTGTAGGAGGCGCGTTCCTACTGACACATGGTGGAAGCTTGGCAAGAGATATAGTCATTGGTTTGCCTGTGCTTTGTGGTTGGAGCCATTTGTGAAAATGCCCCCTGTTGGCCTCTCCTCAACCTCTGAAATTAATCTGTTGTAGCTGTTTGTGGGTGGGGTATGAGGGCCTGCAAATGTTTCCCATGTTGCCACAGTGGCATCTTCTTCAATCCTGAAAGGAGCTCGGATGAAACCTTTGTCTAGCAAGAAGGTATGTGGATCTATCAGTCTGTTCCTTCCCCAGTGCTTTGATACCTTCCTTGCCTTTAAGATATTTTTCCAGCCCCTTCCCAAACAGTAGTGACCCTTTGAATGGGAACTTATGTAGCATACTGTAGTCTTGGATTCATTGTTTGCATCCCATCCTTCTGTCCCTGTTGATAAGTGATACAGCTCTGATGTTTAAGTTAGTCCACGGCCATGTCTGTCTGATATTTAGTGGATAAGATGGCAGTTTCCAAGAGTTGTGCCTTTGTGGACTTAGGAGTTAGTGTCTTGAGTACATTCTGTAACCAGGTTAGTTGAGCCCTGGTAGCGTAAATTGCCATTGTTGCCAGCCTTGCTCTGAGTCCAGCCAGCTCAAAATTCTTCTTTGAGATGTTCTCCAGCTTCCTGTCTGCTGGATCTTTCAGTCTAGCTATGCCTTCCAATCAAAGGACAGTTTTCTTGTTTAGGGATGCTATTTGTGGGTCGACTGCAGGGGTGGGGGTGCACCACAATGACAGCTTGCTGGCCTGTAATGGATACATTTTTTCCCAGAATCATCACTTGGGGATGTGAGTGGGATCTATAGGTTCCCATTCTTTGATCATCACCTCATCAATCAACTTGCACACCAGAAAGGTGTTGGTCTTTTTGGCTATAGGCAACAGTGAGGGGATCATTTTGGACTTTGGCAGTGGGACAGGGGTATTGAACCTGCTGTGGTCATGGTATTGCATACTAGCACCAGAATTAGTTCTGGAAAGCAGCACTTCACTGTTAGGTACTGCAGGTCTTCCTCCATTTCCTCCTCATTTCCAGATTCCTTTCCCGTATTAAACTGAAGTGAATGTAGTCTGGGGTCCGAAGGGGTAAGGTTGAGTGGAGCTGAAGATGGCGGGGCTGGCACTGGGCTGGTCAGAGTGGGGAAGTGTGGTCTTGCTAATTCTGCCAGCTTCCCTAGCATGGCCAACATGAACTGTTGTTGTACTTGTATGGCCTGATGGTTCCGTAGTATGATGGCAGCAGTGTCCATAATTAGGCCAGGTTGGGGACTCGTACCAGTTGGGATGGATGGCTGGGGTCTGGAAGTGGATGATTGCTAGGATGATCCTCTGAAATCATCACTGGTAAGCCCCTCCTTGAATAAATGTGAGGGCTGTTCAGCACAAGAGGGTCAGAAGCAACCTAACTGGCCCGAAGTGATGGGAACTTTACAATCTTTGAAGACATTTGTCTTGCCCTTGCATGCTCTGTGGGAAGACAGAACCAGAAGCAAAGACAGTGTTCCATTATAAATTTTCCTAATTGTCTCTGAAAATGATAGCATGCATAGTAACTAATTCACAGGGGTAATGAGTGTTGTTACAGGGAGAGCAGCAGCATGTGGTCCCCCCCCCCAGTGGCCTATCCTGGTAAATGAGAGTGACAATACATATACATGTATTCGTAATTTTTAATGAGTCACATCATTTAAATATCTGTCAGCCCCTTTAAGGCACAGTCTTACATGCCCAGGTAAGATGGCTCCCAGAAGTGTGGCATGGAGCGATAGTGGCAGGAGCTACATGATCTGTCCCCTAGTAAGATGGTCAATGGATGTGACATGTAATGATCACTTCCAGTATCTCTGGGCTTGTCAATTGCTCTGAGGGCAGAACTCCATTGATTCTAGTGTAGAATAGAGAGATGGGCCTCTTAGAGCTGGCACCAACTAGAATCAGAGTGGAGATCAGGATTTTTTTGTGATGACAGCTCCAGATCTCAAGGCCGGCAACATTGCTGTAGGGGCACCAAATCAGTGGTGACCAAGATGGCCACCATCAGTTACTGCACATGTGCAGAACTCCAGAGTTACTGCACATGTGCGGGCTCCCTTTGTGTATTGCCTGGCACCAGCCACCATGGTTGCTCAGAGGGGAAGCAGGGTTCAAGGTAATGGATTGGATGTTACCTTAAGGCATGTAAAGCACAACAAAGGCTACCAAAGGAGAGGGGAAAGATAGCCAATGTGGTGGGGTCACCATTTTGGCACGAATGTTTCAGCAAGCTGTCTCCTTTGTGACTCTGGACAGTAACAGCTGCTCGTGTTTCTCCTTCCAAAATTTTCTGTAATTTTCCCAGTTAGAAACTGTACACACTCAGCTGCATTGGCCACACAATAGCAGTAAGTTTTGACCAGTGGCTAAACCCAGAACCGCTAGCAAGGGTTCCAAGGTGCCACTTCACCAGCTTGGAAAGAACCACCTTGAGAGCCCCACTAGCAGGGAGCTCTCTAAATTTCAACCGTGGAACACTGTGTGACTGCAACTAAAGGGATCACACAGGTATAAGGGCACACCTTGTTTTGTGTGTGCATGCCCCTATGAATCACTAATTCTTGATCACAGAGGAGGAGATGCTCACAGCAAACTTTACATGACATATATGAGGAATATGAAAACTTGTATCTAACTGGCAAGTTTTTGTCTAAGACACCTGAGAATCAGAAGGAAAACCTTTCCTGTGATGCAACAACATGCTGCTGGTTCTGGACTACATAACCAACCCATAATACAGCTGAGTTACAGATGTGACAGATAAAATAGAAATGCCTCTGTATCCTAATAAACTTCACAAGCCAACTTGGGTGTATTTTCTGTCTAGCTGAATGATGATGGGTTCAACAATTCTGTTGATATCAGGAGCTGAGATCTGATGCTGTAACCTGGTCAGATGCACATTAGAAACTGAGCTAGTCTGATCAGGTTACAGAACAAGATGGATAAGACTTCTTTGAAGTCACACATGTCCCAGCAACCTATTAGGTGAACACAAACCCTAGGTGTAATGATTGTGGAGTACCTCAGAGATTATCCCCCACAACTGATGGTTACAGGTAGTGACACTTTAACTAAAAAATGCAGTGATATAGGATATAGACCATTGGCTAGACCAATAATTTATGGATAACAATTGCAAACTTGGAGATCACTCCCACCAACCCTGTGTTGATGGTTGATGATGTCAATGATCACCAAGTAGTTTCTGCCAAAATGTGGTCAGTGAAGATGAGCTATGGGGCTTGATACTGATGAACTGTAAGGATATTGTGGCGATATCTTCCACAGCTGTTTATTATCTTAAGTCAATTTATAAAGTTGTGACTGCAATACAGTGCTATTAATTTTCCTTGTCTCTTTCAATCCAGTGAACTATTTGAACATCATGTGGTGGTGGTGGTGGTGGAATTTAAATTTCTACATCATTGTTTACCCCATTTTCAGTAGCCCCATCAATATCATCATACTCACCTTCCAAATTAGTATTTCTCATTTTGGAGGTGGTACTGTTATGTGGTGAACCACATGACTTCTCCTTTGCATCTGCCTCTGCAGCAGCACCATCAACTTGGAATTTTCATATATCATGAATTCTATATGTCTGCCTTCCACTTCAATTAAAAATTGCTGGTTTCATAGTTCATTGTTCAGTACTGGACAACTAGCAGAAATTAGCTCATCTAGCACTGTAACAACCTTAAATCATGTGAGGCTGAACATCTTTCACTGTGGAAGAATCCCCATAACCACATGGATTGACACCCTTCTCTTTTGTCCCTTTGTTCCAGTGGAACCAACTCCTCCCATGGTACCTCCCCCTTCATTGCCAAAGGGAGAATTTTAGTAATGTCAGTGGTCTGGGAGCAGCCTAAAGACAGAGCTCCCCTAACTCATCCCCATCAACTGGCACAAAGTCTGAGAGTTCATATTACAATTCAAGGAGAAATTAGTTACCTGAGTGTAGATACACCATTCATAGCACCAGAACAGGTAGAAACATGAAAGCTTCAGAGGATGCCAACGGATTAAACATTCAGAAATCCTGCTGAGATAGCATGGTAATCATGGTGGAGAGGGCCCTGTGAACTGAGTCTGGAAAGATCACTCCAAACAAAGAGGACTGACACATATCCTGTAGGAACTACCAGACTTCCAGGGAGAAAGCAAACAATCTAGGCAGGAGATGAAGGCAGACACTAAAGCACTAGTAATAGAGGTTAGAATAGATGAAACACCAAATTAGTGATTTAGGTGACTGTGATAGCTGCACAAAGCAGCAGACCAACTCCATTTTTTTGAAATGCAAATTCAGCTCAAGGAAAAATGCAGTGACATATAAGAGTGGGTCTGTCATAAAAATCTTCGAGTCTGTGAGCCACCAGGAGGTGAGAAAGGTCTAATATCATTGTATGGAAACAACTGTTGATCCTGATCCCAGAATATGAGTTATGTATGAAGAGGGCCCACCGGGTGACAACAACTAACCCCACAGCCCCACAGCCCCACAGGTAAAGCCCTGAGTGACTGCACACCAAAGGTACTTGAAGTAGCGTACAACAGTGACTGACACTGCCTCATCAAATATATTGTCTAAGACAGTCTTACTTCACAGGATAGGGAGATTTGCATTAACAGCCCTAAATACAATGCATCATTGTGAGACTCTTGGAAGATTGGTTTGGATTCCTGTCCCCTTGAATTACAAGCTATCCTTATCCTGACTTGTTTACAGGCTCTGACAGGCAGGCACCTGCCTATTCTATGTCTCTTATGATCCCTGTACCAAGTTTTGACTCACGCTCTTTACAAGACCAACATCTTCTAAATGTACCATTTGTACATACTGTAAGATGACCAGCGTACTTTTGCTTATTCTGCAACATCCACATGGAATGAAATACTTCCTTACATTAAATGCCTGCCTACCTACAATGCTTTTTCTACAGCATTTTTATTAACCCACCTGACTGAATTATACAAATGTGAATGTTTGTAATACTTTGTACCAAACTGCTGTATTGATTAACTGATGTGGAACTTTATTATCACTATCTATTACTGTTCTGTTGTACCAAATTGTTGTATTGTTTGATGTCGAACTTTATAGTTCCAATTTAGTACTGCTTTGTTGTAGAATCATTTGAATCCGACCTTGGGTCGTACCTGTAAACGGAATTGTATTCCAGTGTACTTACCTAAACAAAAAAAAATGAAATGAAATAAACTTCAAGAGGGACAGCATTAGATGTCTTGAAGACAGAGAGAGAAACTGATACTAACCTTTAGTAGTCTCTGTGGTGAGCTAGCCACTGCCATTCATATTTGCAGACATATTTGGTTATATTTTTATGTGATTTTGTGTATGTGAAAATGCCAGAAGAATGCCAGTGTTAAGGAAAGGGTCACATAAGGAGAGAAACTATGTTGAAAAATGTTTGACCTTCTTCTGTGACCTGAAGAGGAAGCATGCTGGGCAGGAAGCCAAATTACTTCAAGGTTTGCTCAACAAAGATGTGCCAGACCATCACCTGTCATAAACCTTTGCACTTCAAAAGCAGGATGCTTGGGAAACCAGGATCTAGGAAGTAGCCAGTCTTGATAACCTGGTTTCAGTTGTATTACCAGTAAGACAGTGAGACATCAAAAGACAGCTAGGAAAATTGGGTTGTGGGAAAAGTGAAAGAGTGACATCTACTGGCCTGAAAGTTAAGACTAGACCAGGTATTTTGACACACTATATAAGTGATGAGCCAGAGTCATTCTCTCTCTCTCATTTCCCTAAAGTATTTCATTTTGGACACTCTCCTGACACACCAGAAGCAAGACTGCTACAGAAAGGACTGAAACCTTGAAAAACCATTTATCCTTCTGGACTTCAATTCACTACGGACTTGAGGTAGAAATTAGATAACAGTTATAGTGCATTTTCTTGTACATATCCACTTTTATTTATGTTATTCTGTGACCAAATGTATGCATCTTTTAATTGTTTAAGTATTTAGCAAAAGCATCTGTTTTTTAAAGAAGACCTGCCTGAGTGAGGTTTTTATTATTGTATGTGATTTGTGGGATGTGTATTAATAATTTGTGATCAAACTGTTATTGCTAAAGAGGTACCACCATAAACAACAAATCGAACAAGGATCTGTAAGGGAAATCTGGGTAAAGATTGGGAAAATACTGAAGGCTCAGGAAAGAGTCTGTGGGGATTTGAACCAGGCTATTGTATGTCCTGTGGGAGAAGATAAAATCAGGGTCACATGGCTACCCCAAAGAGCGTGTGATGCCCGGATCTTCCCCTTTGTATAACAACCAAGAAGGGTTTATATCTGGCTACAAGACTCAAGACTAGTATTGTACTCTTATCCAGAGTTTAAAGAGGGATGCCCTTGGACCTCATAGCAGATGTTCAGTTGTGAACTCAGCGAGCACTCTGGAAGGACAAGAGGAGGGTATTCCTGCCCCCCATCAAGGATTGCATTTAGCGGTGGGCACTGTGAGCTCAGTGGACCTGACCCCCAGGAGTGGGTTTCAGTCTCTTCTTAGCACCAAAAGTCATGAAAACATTTTCTTACCATTAAGAGAGAGCTGGTGAGAGTGGAACCAACATGGAAATCAATGTCAAGCTTGAACCAATGATTCCAGGTCAGGGATGGAACTCTAAAAAAATGATTGTCAGCTGTGTGGATATGGATATACAAGGAAATGCAGATTAAGGGTAGGCTGTTAAGGAAAATTTTAAAAATGGGTCCCATGATGGGCTCTAGGGGAGTCCAGATCTGATGGAGAGATGGGAGGATAGGGCATCACAAACCTTAATCTACTAGTGCTGGTCAACCTGATAGGATGAGTACGACTCATCTGCAAGGCCAAACAGTGCCGCCTTATCAGTCTTATCCAGGAGGATGGTGTGGGCCACAGTACTGAAAGTCTTAACCAGGTTGATAACTATGGCTGCAGTAATCAGGACCTGGTCGATCCCCATAAGAATGGAATCAGTTACAGAGTAAGGAAAAGAGGGTAGAGTGGGATTAATGAAAGTCAGACTAGCAGGGAAACAGAAAGTAAGAGAAGTTAAGGAAAGATGAGAGCTGACAAAGAACAAGCTTCTCTTGTACTGTGGCTAGTGCTGGAATAAGTGAGATAGGTTGGGAGTTCCCAGGGGAAAAGGCGTCACCTCCTTTGTCGAGAGGGGAGGTCTTGAGCCTGCTTCTAGGCCAAGGGGAGTATGCTAAGTTGAAATGAGAGGTTTAGAATGGAAACTGCTTACCCTGTGTGACTGTCATGCTCACTATAATGTCTTTTTTAATTTTTTACTTTATTTATTTGGTTCTAGGATTACAAATACCTTTGAACCAATGCTCTTTTACAAAGATTCCATGTCAGTTGAAGTACAATACAGGGGATACAACAGAAATAACAACATTGCAGGTAAACAGTACATTATACAGTTATTAATTAAGGGAGGAGGCAACACATTAGAGAGCTCAGTACATAGAATGGCCTGGAGCAGCATCAACAAGGAGAGGGGTAAAGAACAATGGAGGAGGAACGGGATGGCAGGAAGGGAGTAGTAGCAGCCGGAGGCATTGTCAGACATCATCGGGAGAAGTGCTGGAGAGAGGGGTGGGTGGGGAGGGGTGAGGTGGGAAGGGTGAGGGGTCGTGGAAGCAGAGGTAAAATAGGAGATAAGTGCTATGAGGGGAGTGGCAAGGCAAGGCTGTTGGTGGTGGCAAGTATTTCTGATTAGGTGAGGCAATCACAGGAGCTGGAGGCAGTAAGATAGAGTCACAGCTTGGTTTTAAACATGTCAAGTTTGGGAGCAGTGGAGATGGTGGTGCTGAGTCCATTCAGCCATGAGGGAGCCCTATGGGCAAAAGATTGTTGACCCTGGGTAGTGCGACAGTGGGGAACTTGCAAGAGCTGCGATTCAGATCTCCAGGAGCTTCATGGATTAGTGCTAGGGTGCAGTAGAACTTGGACACCAGGGGGGCGAGGCCCAGGATAATTTTTTTCACCATGGTGCAGGTCAGATATTTAATATGGTTGGAGAGTTGGAGCCATCCAATTGAGCGTAAAGATCACAGGTATGAGTGAGACGGTGGGCTCCAGTGATAAGCCGACAGGCCTTGTTGAGGGATGTTGATATGCGTCTGAGGGTAGTTGCCATGGCTTAGCCATAAATGATTAGGCCATAATCAATGATGGAGGTCACAGAACTCTGGACAGTGATCTTCAAGGCTTCTGGGGTGAGATGTTGCCTGTGCTTGAACAATAAGCCTAGTCATGTATTAGCACCTTTTGCTACGCTGTCAATGTGGGCCCCATAGGATAGGTTGAAGTCAAGCAGGATCCCTAGGTATTTGAAGGATTGGACCTGTTCAAGGGTATTCCCTGGCTGGTGGAGATGGTCAGGGGGTGTAGCCCGTGCCGGTTGCGAGAGCTGCTAAAAAGCATAGACTTTGTATTTTTGTGATTAAGGACAAGTTTATGATTAGTAAACAATTCTCAACAGAGGTAAAACCATGTTGTAGATTGAGTTGTAGTGGTGTAGGGTCTTTGTGTGAAAAGAGAACAACCGCGTCATCAGCATACAGGATGATTTGTTCTGAGCAGGATTGTGGAAGGGAATTTAGAAAAAGGCTAAAAAGAAGTGGACCCAGTATGGATCCCCGGGGTACACCAGAGCAAACTGGTCGAGTAACAGAGAGTTCGTCGGCAATTTTTACTCTTTGCGAATGATTTTCAAGGTAGCTTTTAAACCACACTGTAGAGTCATGAGAGAGCACAACATTCAGCAGCTGGTCTATTAGCAGCCTGTGGTGGACAGTATCAAACACCTTGGTCAAGTTGATAAAGACTGCCCCAGTTAGGTGGCCACTGTCCAAAGTGCTGTGCAGCGCTCCAGTGAACTTCAGGAGGGCAGAGGTGGTGCTGTGACCTTTTCTGAAACCATGTTACTGTGCACACAGAATATTATATTTGTCCAGGTAGTCAGTGAGCTGGTCCACAACTATACGCTCGAGGGCCTGAGAGAGTGGTGGCAATATGGAGATCGGCCGATAGTTCTTATGATTGGTCTTGTCACCACTTTTATGGACCGGGGTAACAGTGGCAGATTTCCATTTGTCAGGGAACTGACTGCGGCCAAGGGAGAGGTTAAGAATTCTGGTTAATGGACATAGTACCTCTTCAAGGGTGAGAGACAGCAGCTTAAAGTCCAAGGAGTCACCACTAGTTCTGGACTTGGAGTTTGCTTTGGTAACGTAATTTAGGGCTTCATTCAATTTGACCTCTTTGAAGTAGAAAGGAGAGTGTTTAGACAGAGTGGTGGGGTTTATTATTGAGGGAGAGTCATTTACTGCAAAAAAGTCAGAAGGAAGAACGGAACTGAGGTCGGTGAAGGCTGCATTGGAGGTATTGGCAATGACCTTAGGGTCTAGAGTAGTGGTCCCATCAATGTTTAGCATAGACGGGGTGGATTTTTGGTTGCTTCCCTGTTACTTCTTTAATATTGTCCCAGAAAGTGTTCTCATTTCCCCAGGTATTGGTGAGAGCATCCCTGTAATATGTACTTTTCATTAGCTGGATAGATTTTGTGCAGCTGTTTTGGGCATGCTTGTATTTTTGTATGTCAGATTGCCTGCCAGTAGCTTTTTCCAGTGCCCAAAGGTGGTCCCTTGATTTGACCTAAGCAAGGAGCTCCACAGCGAGCTATGGGTTAAAGAGATCCTTGGCCTTGCATTTTGTGAATGGAGCAAAGTAGTCACAGGCCACATTGAAGGTGATGATGAAGAAGTCAAGAGCCACGTTAACATCCGTCGCCTTGTAAATGGGTAGCCAGTCTTGCAGACTCAGGTAGTATTTAAGATGGATAAGTTGCTCACGGGGGAGGTCTCTGCTGGTGATAGTTTTAGAGGGGGCTTGAAAAATTTGTTAGACTATTCACAGATGACAGGGGAGTGGTCACTGAGTGAATCCCGGAGGACTGTGGTGCAGGAGAAATGGTCAGGGTGGTTGGCAAGAACCCAGTCCAGGAGAGTACTAGTGCCTGTTTTGTAGTTTGTCCTTGTGGGGAAGGCAACCATCTGCGTAAGATTGGCTGCTGTGTTGGCATCCTTGTGTACACCTGCATCCAAGGCACGCTAGTTTATGTTAAAATCTCCTAGCAGGATAAGTTCTGAGCCAGGAGGTTGGGTACTGATAAAGTTGAGAACATCACTGAGGCTATTTCCTTGGTCATTTGGAGGGATATAAACTGAGGCGATTGTGAGGGCTTTATTATTGGCCCCTAAGAGAATTTTGATAGGTAGAAACTAAGCTGTAGAGTCAGGTGGGAGAGTTGCAATGGGGTGACCCATGAGAGTGTCTTTAATATAGATGGCACAACCCCAACCTCTTTTAGAGATTCCATCCAGCCTGAATACATTGTAACCTTGTAGGGCGATTGCCAGATCTGGGACTTTGAGCATCAGCCAGGTTTCGACAACAGCAAGGATGACAGGGTTATGTTGGCTTGCAAAGGTTTGGAGAGCATCAAGCTTCGGAAGTAAACTGCAAATGCTGAGGGTTGCAAGGATGAGAGTCCCGGAAGGTTTCATATAACTGGAGCAGACTAGACCAGGGTTTGGATAGTCATTACTCAACATCAGCAGGAGGAGGAGCAGGAGCTTCATGGAGCATAGGCATAGTTCCTTGAGTGAGAATTTGTGTCACCGTTGTTTATATGAGCCAATAGAAGGTTCCTGGCAAAGGTCCCAGTGCGATGCTTTGTGTGAGAGAGTGGAGATACTCTTTTGTACCCTTTCTGCTTATCACTCTTACGGGACTTATACAGTACCAAGGGGATGGCTGAAGAGGCATACCTCTCTGGCCTGTAACCTGTATGTAAGCTTTTCTGACCACCCCCTGAGATGTTGCTTACTTATGTTGAGGTTGCCCAACACTGTCCCACAAATTCTGTCCTGGATGTATCAGACTGCCATCAGTAGATATGTCTTTAAAAGGTGGCAGCCATTTCATCCTCTATGACACATAGTCCACATACAAAATACTCCAGGAAAATTATATCTCTTTATTGACTATTTACAGAAACTAGTTCCAGTACTTTCAAGGTCCTTAAAATAAATGCTTTGCACTGTTCATGTGGATCACAGTATAGGGTTCAGTTTGTTAAAGTGTCTTTGTGTAGTTTTCCCTCAAATCCTCCCTTCTCTTGTGTCTTTATTTAGCAATCTGAGCATTATGATTACTTTTTTTTTTACTTCAGCAATGGCTCTATCAGTGACTGGAAAAATGTGGCTGCGCAGTCTGAACAGTAACATGTCATTTGCAGATAAACATTATCAGTTTTTCCTTTCCTCTGACAAAAAATCTAACTTCGCTGAAACACACATTTTAAAACCCAAACCCCAGATAAACAGTAAAATGTCCCAGAAACATTTCAGTCTCTTTTAGCAGTCACATTTTGTGATATCTCAACCCAAAAGGTGAAATCCATAAGGATGAAGAAGCTCTTTGATGTGCTGCCCTGGCCAGGAATTGGAGAGGCATCTTCTTCCTGAAGTCCCGTGATGAATCTGCTGCACCCTTGGTCCTCTGGCTCTGCTCCATTGCACCTGTGGTCTTCACTGGTCCTCTTCAGTCTGTCTTCAAGCAGGGTAACCTCCCTACAACTTTGAACTATAAAATAGCAAACTCTTTGAAGCATCATGCATTTAACTGTAAAAAATAACAGGACTTTCTCTCACTCCTCCTTTGGTTGGACTGTCAAGATTCAACAGCTTTGTAAATACATTAATCTGACTAACGATTCCTGTCTAAATAGTTTCTTCCTACCTTGGCAATGATAGCACCCTATATGACTATCCTGTCACTTTAAACTTTCCATACTTTTTGTCTTCTTTCTTCAAGCAGGAGTTACCTGTAGCAGAGCCCTCCCTCAGCACTCTGTCAGCTTTGTGAGGAGGAGAGAAAGAATCCCCGAGCTTCTCCTCCTCAGACCTTTAACCCACCCTACTTGACACCCGATTGGAGCTTTTAGCTGCCAAGGCCTCTGGCAGTCAATAAGGAGAGAGCTCGAGCCCCTCTAGAGGCGGGAGCGTCTTGAGCTACTCCTCCCAACTGCTATTTTGCCCCCTTTTGAAGCCCCTTATTTACCCCCTTCCTGAAGAAACTCTGCCAAACTATGATGTGTTAGAATGAGCTGGCAATTCCCTACATAACCCACCTCACACTTTTCAAAGTTAATTATTTTTCTGTTGGAAGCTGCCAAAGCTAGCCCCTCCCTTCACTTTTATTCACTATCTGATGCATCCTGCCTCCTTATGCTGACGTCAGGATGTCCTAATGATGTCTGCGCCAGCCAGCATGCTTACAACAACATCATTTCCTGCCTGGAGTCTCCCTCCATTTCCCCAGGTAGCCACTTTATTATTTCATTTATTTATTTGCGCTATGGCCCTTTTGGGCTTTGCTGCCCTCTGCTGCTGCTTAATGTGGGCTCTTGTAGTTAGTTTAGTTTATTGTTGAGCAGTTACAAACCATTACAACACTATATGAATAATATTACAGAAAATACCAAAAACATTTACATCAGGTAAATGGGTAAAGGAAGACCCACAGTGCTTTAAGTAAACAGCCTTGTTTTTCTTAACAGCTCATATCTTTCAACCAGGGGTGGATGTGCCTGTTCAGAGAAAATCTACCCCACACACCTCACACAGCCTGGCAGGTTCAACAGCTCTGAACAAGTTTTAGCCTTTCATTAAATATTTTTGGATTTATTTAAAATGCAAATGAGGTACATAATTTGATTTCTATCAATTTAATTAAGTTCCCGATATGGTTTTCATTGGGGGATTAGTTCCATTATAGCCTAGACAACTGTGTTAGGAAGACATGGCTACTTTGTTTGAAAACTACATAAAATGGGTAAGTGCAACACAGAGGTACAGTAGGTGGCTTTTGGCAGATGTATGTCCTAATTTTCAAATTAATACATTTCCCAATTTCCCGAAATATTTTTTTGAGGGTATCTAAGGTAACACCTTTACTAACCTACAGAGGAGTTTTGGGTGAGGGGGGGGTTCCATTAGACCACAGATAGCTCTACAGCATCTGGTGTGGAGGGAGGGTAGAGAAGGTTACACCTTGAGCTTGTTTTCCCCTCACCATTGCTGAGTATTACAGGTTCATCTCATTAGTTATTCAACTTTTGCATTCTGTAACACAGACATAGAGGCAATGTGATCTAGTGGATAAAGCATCAGCTTGGGAACCAGGAAACTGCAGGTTCAAATCCCACTAGGGCCAGCTACTCAGTGCATGACCCTGGGCAAGTCACTTAGCCTCTCAGTGCTCCAGTCCACCCAGCTGTGGAAATAGGTAGAAGCAGGACCTGCAAGACACACAAAAATGAGAAACCAAAAGACTGCTGTTCTGAATAACTAAATACTAAATACGCTTGCAAAAAATTCAATTTTATTGCAGCAGTGCAGCTTAGAGAGTAACACAAGTATGCCAACGCTTCAGACCTCTAGGATTCTTCATTGGGGGTGGGGTCATGCTAATGTACTGGTCTTTTGCCTCCTACATTTGTAGGTTTCGTTGGTCTGCTGTTTTGTTTCATGACAGCAGACAGCAGTTGTCTGTTGTGTGCTCCCCCTGTTCTCGTTAGAAGTAAGACCCTATTAGAAATGACATGTTGCATCCCACCTGGGCTGTCCTGGGTAAATACATTGTGAAAAAAATCAAAAGAATTGGCTAAGTAATAAGTCTGCAGTGCAATAACCATATTTATTGCTATATTAGGAAAAGACCCCGTAAGAAATTCTGTAAATGGTTTAGAAATTGTTAGCACATCAATAAAACACAGGTCCATGCAACACATCTCCAAGGATGCACCTGAAAGCAAGTTGTCACAGCTTAGTGTGCCTTTCCTGGTTAACAATCACCGATATATAAATAGGCAGGTAAATAAATGCATAAAATAAATAAATAAATATGCTGTGATGTATTTAAGTTTACAGTTAGACAGTATGCAAAGTGACCACTAGAGGGAGCTAAAATGTACAGTTAACTGTTGGTATAAGTTATAACTGATTTGCTAGACGGTTCTCTGTAAAGGGTGCACCTGGGACAAAAAAGCAACATGGATGCTTGCCAGTTAATCTGATCTGTTCTTGTCTACCTAAACTTTTATAAAGCATTGAAAATGTTCAGACTTTTTTTATTTCAGACATAACACTGAGAATCAAGTGCCCATTTTCAAGGGAGGCCCAAGTCTGATCACAATATAAAAACAACATCTAATAAAGCAGGGCCTTTAAACAAACAAATTACAGTACATAAAACATGCTACAAAAGAAATTTAAACGTAAATGAATAGCAGGTATACAGAAAGGGAGCAGACTGGGGTGTTTTAAGAAGACCTTTATTGTTGCTTTCGTGCCACCTTGCGTGTGGGAAGAAGGTAGATTGTCCAAATTTTGTGCAGTCTAAAACAGAAGGGCTTCTGCCCCTGGGAAGTACATGTGTGGGATCAGAACATCACAGTTTCTCATATTGTGTGTTTATTAAAAACCAAAGTAAATAAGGTTTTAATACCACTAGGGGGTTTATGATCACTACTGAGCATTTCTTCAGGCAGGTGAAGTAAATTATTATGTTGCTCTAACATTAGCCAAGCCATTCTATCATACAGAGCACAGTGAAATGTGTGGGATTCTGCACTGAAACAAATCTACAGGCTTGATTTAATAGGGTTTTCATCCTGGACAGCACAATGTGCTGATTCCTACTTCCCTCAAGCTGTCATCTGTGTCATATCGTGGATAATATCCCAAAGAGCAAATTTCTCCATGTCAGGAAATCAGGAGGAATCGCTCCACAGACACTGCCTTTGAAATAAGGGACAGTGAATTAGAAGAGAGATTTTTTTTAACCATAGTTACAGGACTGATACAGTGGCAGGGGCCAAAAGTTATGCAAGCAACCTAATTGGGGAGAATCTGTTGATATACAACCAACATGCCCTATCACAGGATAATACGCCTAATTTTATTACCACCTTCGGTAGTCAATGTAAGCAGGCCCGAGAAATCCTACATAAGAACTGGGGCATCCTCCAGTCAGAACCATTACTGGATGGGAAGATGGACAAACCACCTCGCATGGTGTACCACAGGGGTCCTAATCTGTCGGACCAATTATTCCAGTTTCCAGCTCAGTGCAGATCCTAGGACTACATGGCTACCAGACCCACCTAAAGGTACACACCATTGTGGCCACTGTACTTACTGTGGCTACATCCTGAGAATGGAAGTCTTCAAAAGTGTTGAAAACCCCAAGGTTTTTCAAATAAGGAAATTTATCAACTGCTCTACTGTGAGGGTTGTTTACCTGGCTGTGTACAAGTGCCATGCATTTTATATTGGCAAAATGTCCAGGATGCTAAAACTCAGAATTGGGAACATTTAAGTTTGATAAGAAACAATGCCAAGTTCAAGCTATTCACTAAACATATTAGTGAAAGCAGCAACCAAGGTGAACATGGTTTCTTGTTCTGTGGGGTTGAGAAGGTCACGCTGGGTAAAAGGGGAGGAGACTTTGAAAACCTGACTCTCAAAAGGGAACCTTCTGGATTTAGCAACTGGGGCACTTAGATACTCATGAGTAAATGATTCATTTAACATAGTACCATTTCTGAAACAATGAAAAAGTGAGCATATTAATATCCCAGTTGACCCTGATGACCTCCCAGTTCTATAACGCAAAGTTTAACAGTTGTCATTAGAAGATACAACAATTATTTCAGCTGACACATCTTTAAGTGACCCTTCACATGAACCCCCATCCCCATTTTTATCTAACTTTCTATTTTTTTCTTATTTTATATTATGTTATTTTTACTCATTTGGGAGTGGTGGGGGCTAAATCGGTGGAAGAATTCAAGAGGGCATGGGACAGGCATATGGGGCTGAGTATTGGGGGGATGGAGGGGGCTGGCAGGGAGGTGTAGGGGGAAAAAAGGGCAGACTAGATGGGCCAGTATGGTCCCTTTCTGCCATCAAGCTTCTATGATTCAATGTCAGTGCTATCATATTAACGGCCACTTAATTTTTATATTCAGGGTAATTCAGCACCCAGTTCTGTTAATTCATGTGTACATGACCTTTTGATCAACCACTATTTAATTTTTGATATCGCCATTCTACTGAATCTGTTTCACCTTGGTACTAATATGTACTGTTTTGAGTTAATTTGTCTCTGCTTTTTGCCACTACTGCAAATTTTGCTGTTTCTATCATACTTTGGGCACTGAATTTAAAGCCAATTTCGGCAGCAAATACGGACTGCCTCTGGGCACTGAGTCAATGAAATTGTAAAATGAGCTGTCTATGAGAAAAATTCACTTTTAGTTTTATATTGTATAGGTTTTGCACTGTTACATATTCAAAATCATGTATTTATTATTTATTTAATTTTGGTAATCGGGTAGGCACACTGAGACCATTACAGTCCTTTTTTTAAGGGAGACCTGGGATTAATTACATTAATTACATTTAAACAGGACAATTTAAGGCTATCAGATGACAAAAATGTGCACAATTAATACACAGGTTGGTAATTGAACAGAGGTTAATGCAAACAAGACAACTGCGGTTTACAGTCGCATCACACACCTTAAAGACAGGAGTTCAGCAGAGTGAGGACAAAGATCTAGAGGGGATTATGATCTCATCTGAGGAGGCCCACTTCAACGATAGCAAGTGCACTGATTAAGTCCCAACAGGTGGGCTTTAAGTCCCTTCTTGAAGCCCCCAAGAGAGGTGCTATCTTGGAGTTTGCTGGTGAGAGTGTTCCAGAGGGGCGGGATATAGGCAGTGAAGGACCTGAGCCCTTGGGTTGACCCTACTTTGGGGACCTGAAGAGGCTGACAGTTGGAGAATCTTAATGTCCTACTATTTTAATTACTGTGGCAGCCAGACTTGGAGGGGCATTGTCCACCTTTAGTTTACAGGCTATGCACAAGGAAGGACATGTTAGTTTGCCCTCTAGAGCAGGCCAGTTTAAGGAATGTAATACTTGACAGTGGTGCTCCAGGGGTGGGGCAGATGATGCAAATCGGCTTATCCTATGATACATAGTTCTAAGCCTCTGCATTTCTGCTCCTTCTACTGAGTACAGAACAGGGGCACTATGTAGCAGGGTGGGCAGTAGGGTACCAGTTGCAATCTTTAATCGGGAATCATTTGTTAGGAAAGGGCTTAACTGCTACAGTAAGCCAAGTTTCTGGTTCAGAACCTTGGTCAGCTGGTCCATATGTGCCTTTCTTTATATATATATATATATATATATATATGCCTTTCATATATATATATATATATATATGTATATATATATATACACACACACATATACATATACACTGTTTCTTTAAATTCTCTACACCATTTAAGCTGTCTGTCAGTGCATGACTGATCTCCCTGAGGAAGCATGCACATGCAAAACTGGTCAAGGCATTTTGACAGTGGTCACTTGTTCCTTCACGCTGACATAGTGAGTGTTATATTTTTTTTGAGATTAAAATTTAATGTAAACTCCAGTTGCTGTCAGTGTTGGTTTTCTTCAGCTTTTTTACCTGCTTTTCATATCCAAAAACTTGCAACCTTTTCACTGTATACTTGCTGTCATAACCAGTACTTGCAACCTTTCACTGCAGTTCCTCTATATGTTGTGCATTCATTTAGTCAACAGCTGCAACCACTTAACTCAGCCGGGCTCATTCACCTCAGCATTTCCTACTAACTCTGCTCTCTGGCGCTGCATGACTTAAAGGTTTCATGAACAAATATTAAATGCTTCCAGAGTTATAAGGATCCTAATTTTTTTCTGAGCATGCTCAGTAGGATTTTTGGATAACCCTTTGATACGAACGATAAATCATTTGTGAGGGTTTACAATTCGGAATTTATCGATCATGAGAAAAAATATCTGTTATGTCGGCAGCAATCTTGTACTTTTTGTTTTCAACTAAAAAATCTGGAAAATATCTAAAAATTATCTGTTTTGGAAAAACAAACACCTGAACCTAGCTAAACAGGACCCATTTACCTAGATTCTGGTGTTTGTTAAAAAAAAGCCAGAATCTGAAATTACTTTTCTGGGCACCACAAAATCCAGAGTGCACATGGCAAGAAGACCCATTCATCCATGTTCTCTGTAAGAGAACAGCTGTACTTTCTTTTCTTTTTTTTTATTCAGATTTTTATCCCCTGGGAGCTGGCAGGTGGAGATCTGCCATCCCACATGGTGGGCTCGCATCTGTTCCTGGACCCACAACCCCATCACCAGGATCACTAGGGACTTCATGGAGAATGCCAGCTATGCTTTTTCTGATTATATCCCCCCCTTGCCTTGGCCATGCATATGCATGTGGAGGCACACACCCACCCTGTATGTACCACCCGCTGCCTACACTACACTCAGGCCTCCACCTAGAGGCAGTTAAGACTGCTGGGGTGACAAGGTACCTCCCCAGGAGAGGAGAGTTGCCTTTCAGTTGCTCTATCCAGCTCCCTCCCCCCTCCTTCCCGACCGACCCCCGATGACTTAGACTCGTTCCCGAACCTGGGTCGCTGGTGTGGTGAGAGGTGTGGTATCCATTGTCTAAACCCTTAGTGCCACCAGGCTGGCTCCTTGAACAGCTGGACTTTCTTGACATCTGCAACCCCAGATGGAGACATGCTGCCAGCATATATTTCAGCAGCGAGCCAGCAATCTCTCTCCCTCTCTCCCTCTCTGTCTGTCTATTCTGTCTGTCTGTCTCTCTCTCTCTCTCTGTCTATCTATCTATCTATCTATCTATCTATCTATCTATCTGTCTATCTATTGGACACTGGTACTGCTACTTTCTACCCTCTCCCCTACAGGTGACCCACCCCTTTCCTATTATAAATATTAATGATAGCAGACCAGGGTGCCCAACCCTGTTACCACTTTTTATTACCATCTTCCCCTCCCGGTCACCTCTCTAAAGAAACTGATTGTGGCACCGGGTTGCCCACCTCCAGTGATGCCAAAAATTATCCCAACAGTGGGGTGCCCAATCCCCAGTATCAGCTGGTCCTCCTGTAAATAAAGAAAATTGACCATCCTGTAAAAAAGAATATGGTCCCTCGCTGATCTGACCCCATGCACTGTCTCTTTAAATTCTCTACACCATTTAAGCTGTCTGTCAGTGCATGACTGGTCAATGACCAGGCACTAAGCCAGCATGAAGGAACAAGTGACCTCTCTCAAAATGCCTCCCCTGGTTTCGCACCTACATGCTTCCTCAGGGAGGCCAGTCATGCACTTGCAGACAGCTTAAATGGTGTAGAGAATTTAAAGAGACAATGAGCTTGTCAGTGACAGACCAATGACCAGGCACTTTGGTTATAACTACTTGCTTCTTTATTTATTTGATTTATTTTTATTTATTCAATCTCAGATTACAAAATACCTTTGCACGCATAAGCTCATTTACAAAGATTCCTCGTCATTGGGGAGGGTTACAAACAGACATAAGAAGAACTAACTATTGAATCACATACATACATTAGCAGTGTTATTACATCATAAGAAACGGCAGTGATATTACTGAATAAGAATCGGCATTTTACAAAACAACAGAAAGAGTGAGGCAGGAAGGAGAGGAGGAGGAGGAGGAAGAGATGGGAGCAGGGATTTTAGAACCAAAGAGGTGGGTAGCAGTCAGTGGTTTTGTCAAGGGTACTGTGGTGGAGGTGGGGAGAGAGGGGAGAAACAAGGAAGAGGGGGAAAGGTGTTGAGGACCAGGGGAAGGGTATAAGCCAGGGGCCTTGTCAGTTGAATACACCATGTATGTCGGGGGGGGGATGAAAAATTGCTAAGAATACCTTTGTTTAGGTGATACAGTCACAGGAACTTTCAAATAAGAGAACTTGTCACAGCATGTGCTTAAACTGGCCAAGTCTGGGCAGGTTAGTTAATACACAAATACACCTTTTTACCAGCTTCTTGCTGGGTGGAAGCTTTGTGTAGTTGACAGGACCAAAGCATTCCTATGAGGGAGCACTTCAATGCTTCCATCTACAAAAAGCCATCCAGCAAGCAGCTGAGCAGGCTCACTATCAGTTCCTTACCCTCCGTACCTCCACCATCCCAAATTCTCTATCCCCCATACCTCCACCATCCCCGAACAAGATAGTGTGACTGCCACAAGCATTACATAGACAGTCAGCTTGCACTCCTCCCAGTTCTGTCTCTAGTGCCGCCATACCAAAGAGAAATTCCACCCACTGCAGGCAATCATCCCACCCTCCTCCCAATTGTATCCCCTGGTTGCCACATTCCATTCCAGTGAGAAGTTATCCTATGGCACTGGCAGAGGGTCAGGCTTGGAGAGAACTCTTACTTGGTTCATTCACTCAGCCTTGCTGTGGATGGTAAGTGGGTGACTGGCCTTGCAGTGGTTCTGGGGCTCATGACAGGAGGGGTGAAGGGGTGCCTGATTGGTGCGGTGGGGGAACCGGAGTATGAGCTGGTGCTTTGTGGCATGTGGGAGGAGGGATGATCCTATGTATTAGTGCTGTCAGCCAGCCACTGTGCCAGTCTTGGACCATGAAAAAGGGTCTGGAGCCAAGTACAGCACTCCTCAAGGCATTCTAGGGATTGCAGTCGCCAAGCCCACCAGCCCTCAGCAGCTAAGCATCCCCACAAGATTGTGAGGGGTTGGGTTCTGGACACAGAAGTGAAGTCTGCACTTCACAGTCACTTCCTGTCTTCACTCAGCTGTGTGTGCACCCTGACTCATATAGTTGGGGAATTCCTTTCAATTGAACAAGCCCCCTTCCTGACTTTTTGAGACTGAACTTCTATTGCATTTTTAACTTTAAATTCTCTGCTGCTATTTTCCTTCATGACTACACTTGGTTTGCCTTTTTGGGAGACTGTTGAAATGGATTTGATACTTCTTGAGCTTTTCACCTCCAGAGGTTGAGGACCCAAATGCAAGTGCAAAGTTTTTATTCATCAGCATAAGCCATTACAATATTACTACATACAATACAATAAACACACTAAAAGAATAATAAAACAATAAAACAAAAAAAATTCATAAAAAAGCATCTTATTTCCTGTACAATATAATGTAAAATACATTTTCATTTATCCATTATATTGGGACGCATAGGATACATTGTCTTACACGGCTCCTCCAGGCTATTTTATTATAAGTGGGCTGCAATTAAGAATCTGGTTAGTTTCTGAAGGATATTAAAATCAGTTGTTTTGAAAAAAGATGCAACACCAAGGACTCCAAAAAACATTTTTTTTTTCAGAACACAGAACTTTGTAGGCATTTTTTTAAAATGTTCATTCATTTGTAAAGGTTGTACTACTCTCTCCTCTCCCAGCCCATGATAGAAACCCATACAGAGTTGCCCTGAGTATGATCAACAGCCATGCCTCTGCTGGAATATCTGATGGACATTCTCAACCTGGGGGAGATCAAAGGGCACTCCTTGGTCACCGTTTTCACTGCCTCTTTTATCATGGTGATTGTTTACCCTTATCCAGTATGTGCTGGGGTGGTCTGGGGTCACAGAGGAGAAGACAACACGACTCGCACTGGCAGAGAAGGATTATCAGAGGAACTGATCCTCTGTTGTGCTGCGTCCTGTCCTTGAACAGCCGGCACAGTCAATAGCAATGAGCTTGTGTGACATCTCTGAACCATGAGGTGCAAACGACCGGGGTAAGCTTTTTTATTTATGAACTTTGTAATGTAATGGATTACAATGTCATTCACTGGCATGGCATCAGAAGCTGCAGAATCTCATTTGTATCAAGGTGCTAGAAACCACAAGCAACTGACAATCTCATGTAAAGGTTAACTAGCCAGGGCAGTAGCACAACACTTTTTTTAGGAATGAACAGAAAAATTCAATGGGTAATCCCAAAAAAGACTGGCAGATGCTTAATAAATTATTGGGTGGGGAGATATAATAAGATGCAATTACTTTGTCAGATGGAGAACAATTCGTTAATGACCCAGCCCACGTAACCAGAATGTTTAATAACTATTCTGGAGACTTGGAATGGTTTAGATTAAATAGTAAGGCCCATGATAATATTATATATTTGATCAAAAGGAAAATAAGAACAATCATCCATGATTCCACTTCCAAACTGTTTTATCTGAACAAATCAGGGATTATGTTTTAAAATATAATCCCAAACCCTATATTGGTCAGGATGAAATTGATTACAGATTTGTAAAAATTGGAATAAATGAATTATCAACTCCTTTGGCTACACTATTTACAGTAATCATTCCTTATGTTTTGGTGTCTTTCCACAGTCATGGAACTTGGCTACCATAAAGCCCATTTTTAAATCAGGCAGTAGAATCGTAGTCTTCAATTATAGACCCATATCTTTGCTGCCTGCACTATCCAAGATTCTAGAAAGAATCATTTTTGATCAAATTACCTCTCACCCGGAGAAATATAATCTGTTGTCAAACTCCCAACATGGTTTCAGATCTAATCACAACACAGAGACAGCCTTGGTGGGGTTCCCGAGCTGCATTCGGAGTGCGCTAAATGGGGGGCACGCCGTCACTGCAGTAGTTGTGGACTTCACCAAGGCCTTTGATTCAGTAGATCATTCGTTATTAGATTCTCATTATAATGTACACTTCTCCACAGATGTTATCACCATGTTAGAGGGCTACCTAATTTTTTTTTCTAACCTGGAGAGACACACTAAGCTGAAAGCTTGCTTACAGGTGCGACCTGGGAGCACAAGGAAGTTAAGTGACTTGCTCAGGGTCACACAGTATGCAAGTGGGGGCTGTGGGATTCAAACCCAGGTCTCCAGGTTTGCAACTCAGAGCCTTAAACCACTGTGCTATACTTCCTCCAAATTAACAGGGAGCATAGAACAATAATTGGCTGTAATGTCTCTGATACTTCTATGAGCAGCGGCGGTGTACTACAGGGCTCAATTTTAGGCCCCCTTTTGTTTTCCTTGTTTATGAGTGCTGCTCCATCTTCCCGTGTGAAATCAGACATGATTTTATAGGCAGACGATGCTGTTATTTTCAAAACAGGAAATAAACCTAATGACGCTCTGATGCAGGGCCAACAAGATTTTGATTTATTTCAAGAGTGGTTATTGTCTCGAAAATTGGTTCTGAATACAAGAAAAATAAAAGTGATGGTCTATACTGGACTCAGAGTGGTTAGGGATTTCAAAACTTCTATAGTTGATTTAAAGAGGGAGAAAACTGAGTTTGTGGATCATTTTAATTATTTGGGGATAAAGCTTGAGTCTCATGTTTCATTTGAAACATATATTATCAGTAGCATAAAAAAAGTTCATCAAAGACTTGGGATGGTGTTCAGAGTAAGGTCTTTTCTTATACCAGATTCATGTAGACTATTGGCACATGGTTTTCTCCTAAGCACCCTTGATTATGGTTTAATTGTATATTCTGGTACCAGTGGAAAAATGTTAAACAAACTTAAAGTCAACTACAATAATATTCTCCACTTCATGACTGGACTTCCACAGAAATGCCATCATTGTGATTTAATTAGGGAAGCCCAGTGTCCATCACTAGAGAAGGGGATAAATATTAAAATTGGTATTTTTCTTTTTAAAGGCATACAGGGTCTCCTACCTTTTAAGGTTCAGTCATTATTTACTAGACTATCAAATTAGAAACATAGAAAAATAGACTTTGATGGCAAATAAGGACCACTTGGCCCACCCAGACTGCCATTTCCTTACCTACTGGATAAGCTGCAGATCCTAGTTTTACCAACAGCCTACTTCCTCCTACCCCCAACTAGAATTGTCTTATGTCTGTCCCATGCATTCTTAAATTCCCCCACTGTTTTTGACCCCACAGCCTCCTCAGGAAGGCTGTTCCATGCATCCACCACCCTCTCTGTACAAAAATACTTCCTCACCTTGCCCTTGAGTCATCCCCTCTCTATCTTTACATTGTGCCCCTTTGTTCTTGTACACCTCTTTTTCCAAAATATGCTACCCTCTTGGACTTTGTTGACTCTCTTGAGGTACTTAAAAGTTTCTATCATTCCCCCCCCCCCCTCCTTTCCTTGAGGGTGTACATATTAAGCTCTTTTAGTCTCTCTTTGCATGGCTTCTGGTGCAGACCTTGTTACATTTTAGTTGCCTTCCTCTAGACTGCCTCCATCCTGTCTATGGCCTTGTGGACATATGTCAAGGAACTAGGGCCCAGATATTCAAAAGAGTTGAGCCATGCACAATAGGGTTGCGCCTACGCAAGTCCAAAAATGCGCCATTCTGCGATATTCAGTAGGAGGCAGTTGCGCCCCCCAAATCATGCTGAGCAACAGCGCAATGATAATGAAGGCATGCGCAACTGAAGGGGGAGGAACCATGCATAAATGGCGCAGTGCAATATTCAACAACTTGCACCATGCGCAATAGGGGAGCAAGCGGAAGTTGCGCCATAACAGAAATGAGCCAAAATAAAAGGGAGCAAAGGAGAGGTGCAAGAACGCTACAGGGAAGCCACATATGAGAGCAAAACACAGCAGGACACACTGGGCAGCAGGGACACACAGGGCCAGGCAGGAAAGGGCATCTGGAAGCAATAGCCACAGGGGAAGGTGTGGGGAGACATTGCACAAGGGGGAGGTACACCACACAGCAGTGAGGCAAGCACTGTTCCCGATGCAGGGGAAGTAGCAGTGAGGACAGTGGGGGGAATACAGTAACAGCTGCCGGGGGGGTGAACACAAGCCAGGGACATGGCTAGTGCCACCTTCCAGATGGAGGCCGTTATGAGGGGGTGAGAAGGTGGGCAGCAGGGGGGGCGTGGCCGGAAGGGCCCGTCGGCGGTATGCCCGCAACAGGCAGTACCGAGCCCGCACCAGCTTCGAGCTGTACAGTGATACCGAAATTGAGGGCCAGTACCACCTGAATTGGGCAATTCTGAGGCGGCTCTGTAAGCTGTGCAGTGATGTGATGCAGGCACCCACACGACGGAGCCATGCCCTGTCAGTGGAGACCAAAGTGACAGCTTGCATGTGCTTGCTCACCACGGGTATCTTCCAGAGACCAACTGGGGACACCACAGGCATAACCCAGTCGGCCATGTCATGCCACCTCACCCAATTCCTCAGCGCACTGCTGCCACATGCTGCAGAGTACATCCATTTCTCCAGCACACCGACGGAGCACACAGCAAACATACCAGAGTTCCACAGGGTAGCACATATGCCTGGTGTGCTAGGGGCAATAGACTGCACCCATGTGGCCATCCGCACACCACCTGGCCCTGAGGGGACCGCATACATCAATCACAAGGGCTATGCCAGCATCAACTGCCAGGTGGTGTGCAATGCCAGGGGGTGCATAATCAATGCCTGTGCCACGCACCCTGGGGGAGCATATGATGCCTTCATCTGGCACCAGTCGGCACTGTGTCACAGATTCGAGAGTGGGGATATCCCCACTGGACACCTAGTGGGTGAGTATGCAAACCACATGGACAATCATAGGGCCTGGGGGGGGCATGGTCAGAAGTGACATGGGTAGTGGCCTACATGGCCCGGGACAGGCCGATGCTGATCACCAAACTAACCTCCACCCTCTACACACAAGTGACAGTGGATACCCACTCCATCCCTGGCTGCTCACACCCTACCAGCGGCCTGCGACCCCATCGCAGCAATGCTACAATGAGGCACACGCCACCACACGTAATGTCATTGAACAGGTGTTTGGGATGCTGAAGGCACGTTTCTGTTGCCTGGACACCTCCGGCGGTGCCCTACAGTACAGCCCGTCAAAGGCCTGCGGGCTATTCCTGGCCTGTTGCATCCTGCACAACATGGCCAACGAATGTGGGATAGCCATACAGGTTGAAGAGGGGGACAGTGATGGAGATGATGAGGACGCCGGTGATGATGGTGATGGGCAGCCCCCTCTTGGGTGACGGGACCGCCGATTGCTCTGGCTGGCACAGCTGCACCGGGACGCCATCACGGAGGAACACTTCAGCCAACCCAGGTAAGTCATGGGGCCATGTGCAACCACCAGTGGCTAAGGCACAACCCACAACCATGCATGGACACACACCAGGGGTGCATGCCATCAAGGGAAGTGGCCGGGCATGGAACCACACACACAACCAGGGATGGGTGAGGCCTAACATGCCATGTGGATGGACACACACACATGCACACACAGACACAAAGCACCAAACTTGCACAAAGGGTAGGAGGCACACCGACCCAGAATGCCACCCCTAGCCACACACATGTCCACAGACCACCACGCCCACTGCCTGTCCATGTGCATGTGTCAGATGCTGAGCACCATTGCACATTGGTGTACAGCACAATGTAGGCATCATCATGCACATGCAACTGCTGACAGCAGCCGGGAGGGTGTGCAGATGGACTGTGTGTCCGCATGCAGGGCCGGGTACCCACCCGTGCACTGCCCACTAAAAGACACAATGCACACAGGGCAGCACCAGACAGGAGCCACGTTGGGAGACAGGTCAGTCACGCTACACAGTGCCCCGACCACCACGGATGCATGGGCGGCTCCGCCGAGACTCACCAGCACTGACGGGCTGACCATTGGCCTCATGGGGTGGCACTGATGGTCCCCCAGGGGTTCTACTGCATGAATGCGACTGTGCTCACGTAGGGGTCTGCAGCACACTGAACATGCCTGCACCAGGTGTGCTCGGGATGCCCACAGCTGAACCCGGTGTCGACAGGGAGGGTGTCGCACAACGCTGGGAACGAGGGGTGGACAGTGCACTGCATGGTGTCCGCGATGCATGGGCACATGACTGTGTGCCCATTGTGGCCATGACAGCAGTGAATGCCTGTGCATGCCTGTCAATGGCAGCGGGCACATCCTTTCACAACCGGTCCATCCCTGCCAGGATCAGAGCGGTGTCTCTGCTGCGACGCTCCTCTGCCCACTCCAGAGCCGCATGCAGTGCATTCAATGACGTCGCAAGCTGCATCTGCTGCTGGACTGATGCTAGCAGTAGGCGGGTGTGCTCGTCCAAGAGGTCATCTTCCTCCTCGGCATCCTGTCCCTCAGGGTATGAGCGGCCCTGATGCTCAGCACCACTTGAGGGTGGGTGCTGAACACCAGGACCAGGTCTGGGCATGTCCAGAGGCGGTGCACAGATGCCGCCGCTGGACCCTGTACCCCCAAGCCCATTGGCTGTCCGCAGAAGCTGCCCCTCTGGCTGCCACTCCCCAGGGCTCAGTGGTGCCACCGCAGTGGCTGCAACAGTTCCACTGTCCAAAACAAACACCAGTGCTGCCCCACTGGTGCTGACAGGCAAAGGCTGGGATTGTGCTGACACGCAGGCCTCCACGGCAGCACCACCCACAGCCATGGCTGCGATGTTACCTGATGTGTTGCTATCCCGTGGCACACACATGTCACTGCCCATGCCTTTAGCGACATCATCATCGGTGACGGACTCGGCACCGGCCCGTGTCACAGCATGCTGGCATCCGTGGACGCTGTCAGGCTGGAACATGGGCAGGGCTTCCTTCGCACCTGTTACAGTAACATCAGTGTGGACAGCCAGGCGGGCCCACTGTCACACTGAGCCATGTATACCTGTGGAGGTGGATGGGCCCTCCTCCATCACCAGCTGACTGTCCTCAGTGGACAGGCCCACCACCGCTGACCAATGCAGATGCTCAGGATCTGTAAGGGAAAACAAAGTCGCGTTACTGCATGTGACCTACCCCCCCGATAGACAGACCATGACTTACCATGTAGTGATGGGCCACCACCCATCTGAAAGCCACCACCCGGAACACCCTCAATGGCACCACGCTGCATGCTTCCAGCAATCCTCTCCTCCTGTGGGGTCAGGTGTAGCACCTCCGGCTGTCCCCCACCTGTCGCAGCTCAAGCTGCCCTGATGGCAGCCACCTTCTCCTTTATCCTCCTCCTGTCTGTGCCCATCTTCTTCTTGCACTCCTGCACGGAGTGCTGGTGGCTGCCATGCAGGTTCACAGCACGTACCACCTCCTCCTATGCAGCAGCACGGGCTTGAGGTGTTCCCTGCCATCCGTTGAGAAGCGGCTCCTGATCCAGGTAGGCCTCAAACAGGGCTTCGGTCTCGGCCTCGGCCTTGGTAAAATTAGGCCTCCTCCTCCTCCCACCACTGTGTTCCTCCTCTCCCACAACTTGCTCGGTCATTATTTAGCCTGTAAAAATGGCAGTTGTTACCTGTGACTGTGCAGTCCCATGCATGTCCCTAAATCCACAGTCCACACTCCCAAACAGCATGCAACTCACCAATAGACTGCAGTAATTGACTATGGCCACTGCAGCCCAATGTCGCATTTTTATAGCGCAACGCATGCAAATGGTGAGCGCAACTTTAAGTGGATGCAAATTGCAGTGCTGCACCATTGCATGGCTGATTAGCTGTTTTGCATATGACGACTGAATATCACGCTGTTGTGCTTTGCGCAATTGTGTTGAATGTACTGAGCCAATGGCACAGTTCTGTGACATCGTAGTACACACCTCACTGCGCATACCCGGGTTACTGGCGGGCGTCTGCGCGCTGCTGACATGCTGTGTCGCGGGAAGCAATGCAGGGCGCACCCACCATTGTGCCGGTGGCGCTGGCAATGTTCACCTACATGGCGCTGTGGCACTGGGCCATCATAGGCGCACTGGGGCAACAGCGCGATAGGCCGCTACTGGCAGTAGCACACAGGCAGCCAATCACGCTACACGCATTGGGTTCCAATGGCACTGTGCGTGTCCGTGCGCCAGAGACTCTAGACCCTGTGTCCGACCTTTGCCCCCTAGGCACCATGCATCAGGCATGGGTGCACCACTATTTCACTGTTCGGTGACAGCGCGATAGGGAATGGCAGCGCTGTACCGCACGGCATCTGCATGTGGGGAGCCACACTGCAGAGCACCATATTTGCAAACTGAGCAGAGAGAATGGTGTGCAGGAGGGCTGCTCAATGGATGCAGGTTGAACTGGCCAACCTAGTGGCCATTGTGGAGCCACACCATGTACCACTGTTTGGGGAGGCACCCCTGGACAGGTCCAGGAGCCAGGTGTGGGAGGAGGTGGCCACTGCACTGGAGGAGGCCATTGGATGGGGGAGAAGTGCTAAGCAGTGCCGCCATAGGTATGGGAACCTGCGGTGGAGGCCGGAGCTGCTAGCCTGCCTGCGGGGACGTGCCAGGAGGGGCACGGTGCCACGGCCAGGTAGGTGTTACGTCAACACACTTTTATCTTCCATATGGGTGTCACGGTTGTATGTGTCCAGCATGTGGGGAGGGACCATCCGGTGATGGCTGTGGTGGTGTTATCAGGGTGTGGGGTGGGTGGGTCTGGCTGGGTGGGAGGGCACACACCTGGGGGCAGGGGGCTTTGCTATAGGATTGTACTGATGTTCCTCTCTCCATGTTTGCACCACAGGCCCAGGAGCGCACCTAGCCTGTGAGCTGCGGCGCATGAACGAGAAGGAGAGGGAGGCCAGACAGGGCGAGGGTCCACAGCGCCAAAGGGACCGGCCCGATGATGGTGAGTGCCATACCTCCATGTTTACTATTTCATGCTGTGTAACAGGGTGGGCAGTGGGGCATGGCCACCATCCATCGACACCACTGTCATGCACGCAACTTGTTACAGTCAGCACTGTCCAGTGGCAATGCATGTCTGGGAGTGCATCGATGGTGGTCCATGCGTGCACCGGGTACATGGCTGTGCCACTGCCTTTGCACCACATAGCCATGTCACTAAACAGCCACGGCGGTGCTGTGAGTGACTTGGCCGGTGGGTGTGTGCAGCGTTCCGCATGGCTGCATGCGCCAGGGTGGGCAGGTCATGTGGACGTGATCAATGTGGGTGGTCACATACCATCACAGAGGTATGTCCCATGGCCGTATGCCATGCATAGTGGGTGGTCTGTATGGGGCTGTGCATTCACACCTATTGAATGTGCTCCCTTGTCCTAGGTATCCACCAGCTCAATGACATCCTGGGAGGCACTGCGGGAGATCCTGCAGGTGGCGAGGGCGTCCCTGGATATCCTTCGCAGGATAGATGAGACCAGGGTCCTCAGGAGGCACAGGCAGTGGAGAAGCCAGGCGGGGCGGGCGCTCCCATTAAAAGAATCCCTCTGCCCCGATATCCCTACCCCCTGGACTCACCCTCACATCCCTCCTTTCCTGTCCCATTTGTCCACCCCTGCCCCTTACCCACCCCACCTTGTTTGTGGCCCTCCCCCCCACCTTGTATATATTGTTGTACATAGTTACCTTTTATATGTTGTTTTAATACAGTTATTTTGATATGAATACTGTGGTGGTCTCTGATTTGCAGTGGGCTATAGGTGCTCAGCTGCAGTGGTGTGCATGGCGTCAGGGGTGGTGCAGTCATGGGTATGTGTGTGTGCCCGTGTGGAGGTGACTATGGTGTGGGGGTAGCTATCAGTCAGTGTCTGTGGTGTGTGTGTTGTGCCCTGTGCACTGGATGACTGTGTGCAGTGGTCCATGGTGCATGCTCTGTGTCCATGGTGACCCTGTCAGCCCATCCATGGCCTGTGCAGCTGACACCCATGCATGTCTGTGACCTACACGGTCTGCTGGCATGTCAGTGGTGGCTGTCTATGCAGGGCAGCCACTGTACCCCGTCACAATGTTGGTTTGCCTCCTGTCACTGGTGTGGTGCATGTCTGCCTCGGTTGACACTTTGGCCTCCACAGTTGTTGACCCACCTCCATGCTGTGGCTTGTGTGTGTTGCAGGGGATGTGTACCACTGTCTGTGACTTGTGCTCCAGGAAAATGCTGGTGGCGTACAGGTCCACAGTGCCTGTGCAGGGTGGCTGGCACTCCAGTGCCATGGAGGACTGCGGGTTGTGTGTACACAGTTTACATGGGCCCACGCTGGGGGATTGGTTGCCCCCGCCACTGCGTCCCTGTGTTGTTGTGCCCTTGGGTATGGGTGGGTGTCTGTCCATGCACTGTGTGGCATCTGGTGTGGTGCATGCTTCCACGCACCACTGTGGGTGTCTGCGCTGGCTGTTGTGGCCAGTGCTGGGTTGGGGTGTGTCATTGGGAGAGTGTGCAGGGTGCTGTACCACTGGTGGTGGGGTCCGGGGCATGCCCTGTCCCTTGTGAGGTACCTCGTGTGCCGATGCATGGTTGGTCTCTCAGCAGTACCTCGAGGGGGCTGTGTGTGGTGGCACTGTGTATGCCATTGTTGCATCGCTGTGTGCTGCCACCCACTGATGGGTGCTTGTGGTGGGGCTGCCTTGCATGGTTCTGTGGTGCACAGGGTTGCAGTGTCACAGTGGGGGTGGTGGCATGCATGGGGTTTCCTGCAGTGGTGGATGCTGCTCCTGGGCAGGGTGTCTAGGGGTCATGGTGCAGGATGTGCTCTGCATTGTGGGGATGGTGTGGCACGGGGTGGTCAGCCGTCCTTGTGTGCTAGTCACAGCTTGCCAGGGGGTGTGATGGGGCACCATGGCCCAGCTGTGGGTTGGTTGCTGGTCTCCATGGGCCGGTGGTTATTCCAGCCCTTCCCCAGTTGTGCAGTGCATTGGGTGTGGGGGGACGATGTCTGTTCTGCTGTGTGTTCCTGTGCCCATCTGTGGCATGGGTGGTGGGTCCCTACCTCCCTGGTTGTGCAGTTGTATTGCCCTGCTGCTGGGGGGCATCCCTGGTTGCGCTATGGCGCCTCTGGACTGCTCAGCTGCACATCCCTTGTTGCACTATGGCACATCTGATCTGCTCAGCTTCCCCTCCCTAGTTGCGCTATGGCGCAGGTGGTGTGATATTCAGTCATCGGCCGTAGGCGCAGTTTTTGAATATCGCGCTTCAATGCGTATGGCGTCGAATGGACTTCGCGCTTGCTCCTGCTATTGCGACTTTTGGGTGCAGTTTGAATATATGGGCCTAGGTCTCAAAGCAGATATGTCTACAGGATACCCCTTTTAAAAGGGTAAGAGGTCAGAGATCTCTCTCTGTTAAGGCTACCGTCTTTTTTAATTCTATTCCCGATGCTGTTACCTGCTGTAAACAGTTAGATCTTTTAAATTTAGGTTGATGCAATGGCTTGAATCTCTTGTTGAATGTACTTGTTACTGATATTGAATTGTCTTTGCTTGTATATGTTTTTTATTTTATTTTTTGTATTTTGTAAATTTTGTAAGTTATCTCTTATACTAAATGTGTGTACACTTGTCGTTTGTGTGAACAGGCAGTTTTGCTCATCTTGCCAACAAGTAAAAAAAAATTAAAATGAAATGAAAAAGGTTCTTGGAGGAATGCCAGTGCCAGTTTGTACCCAGTGCTAAGCAAATCTGCACACAATGCAGAATATCTGATGTTTCTAAATGTGTCTTCCTGTTTAGGGTAGTCTGGTTGCTTGTTCCAGTCATCAGAGGTGGAGGAAGCAATGCATACCTTCCACTGAATTGTTCATAGGAGATTAATTCCTGGAATCCTGGGGAAAAAGTAAAAAACAGAAAAGAGCCTGAATGGGAATGTCTTGAGCTGAGCTTGACTCCTTCCCAATGGTCCTTACTTTTGTTTCATTCTAGAATCAAGTAAGGTCTAGGCCTGTTGGCTCGGTTTTGATTCCAGGTGACTGATTCATCTACTGAAATAAAGCTGCACCCACCCCAGGTATGTAATTAAATATTTTCTGTGTGGGGGGAACAATAAAATTCTCTGTTTTGGACCTCTTCATGGCTATGAAATGTACCCTAATACTGGAAGGCACTTTTCCCCTTGTTGCTGGCTCTTATGCACCCGGAATCAGTGACAACTTCTGGACTTATGCTTAACAGGGCACAGACAATTATTATTTATTTTCTGTACTTTCTCCCCTCACACCAACCAGCCCCCATTGGTCACCCTAGGATACTAAAGGAACTAAAGGAGGAACTGTCTGCACTTCTGAAAACCCTGTTCAGTCTATCACTGGATATGAGAGAAGTTTCAGGGGACTGGAGGAGGGCGGATGTGGTCCCACTACACAAAAGTGGAAATAGGCAGAAAACTACCGACCTGTAGGCCTGACTTCAGTGGTGGGCAAGGTTATGGAAACTCTACTTAAAGAAAGGATTGGGGAATATGTAAGCACCAGTGGATTGCATGATCCAAGGCAGCATGGGTTCACAGGTGGTAGATCTTGCCAAACAAACCTGATAGAGTTTTTGACTGGGTTACTAGGATCAGGGGAGGAGTGGTGGATGTGAGCTACCTGGATTTCAGTAAGGCCTTCAACACTGGCCACAAAGAAGACTGATAAACAAGCTAAGCAGCATGGGAGTGGGTCCAAGGATAGTAAAATGGGTACAAAGTTGGCTAAGTAACATAACTCAGAGGATGTTGGTAAATGGAGTTCACTCGGAGGAAGGTAAGGTAACAAGTGGGGTGCCATAGGGGTCAGTACTGGTACCAGTCCTCTTCAATGTCTTTATTAGCAACATCACAGAGGGGCTGGAAAGAAAGGTATACCTGTTCACAGATGACACAGAAATCTGCAACAGAGTGTACACACCAGGGGGTGCAGAAAATGAAGGAAGATCTAAAAAAACTGGAAGACTGGTCAAGGGTTTGGCAACTGGGCTTTAACACCAAAAAAATGTAAAATTAAGCACATGGGGCACAGAAACCCAAGGGCAATGTATCATTGGGGGGGAGGTGTTAGCAATAAAAATACAGGAAAGAGATCTGGGGGTCATCATATCTGATGACCTGAAGGTAGCAAAGCAGTGTGATAAGACAGTAGGAAATGCTAGTAGGATGATGGGGTGCATTGGGAGGGATATCACCAGCAGAAAAAGGGAGGTAGTTTTCCCCCTATATAGATCAATGATGAAGCCACAGCTGGAGTACTATGTCCAGTTCTGGAGACCATATCTTAGAAAGGACATAGACCAGGTGGAGGCAGTATAGAGAAGGGCAACCAAAATTGTGCATGGCCTGCATCAGAGGCTGTACAAGGAAAGACTCAGGGAATTACACATGTACTCACTAGAGGAAAGGTGAGAAAAGAGAGACATGATAGAAACATTCAAATACATCAAGGGTATCAATAAGGTACAGGAGGGTAGCATATTGCACAGAAAGAGATGCTCAAGGATGAGGGGGCATGAAATGAAGCTGGAAGGGGGGAGACTTAGAAGGGATGTAAGAAATATTTCTTCACAGAAAAGGTAGTGGACACCTGGAACAGCCTCCCAGCAGAGGTGTGGTGGGTACCAAAATGGTAAAAGGTTTCAAACATGCATGGAATAGACACAGGAGGACATTAGTAACAGGGCTATGGGTGGGGGTAAGGCCAGAGAGCAATTAGGGTGCATGATACCACAGTAGGTAGGGACTTTAGAGAAGACTAGGTGGGGCCAAGAGGTCCTTTTCTGCTAACAGCTTCTGTCCCCAATAATGGGGTGCCATGTTGAGTACCAGTAACGGTGCTCTTTAAAGTAAGCAATTTTACTTGTCTTATCTATGTATTTTGTTAACTGGGTAAGCTCACTAGCACTCAATCCCTTTTATAGGAACAAGTTAGGACACTGGTGCAAAACAGATAGTAATCTGAAATTTTTACAACAAATCAACAAGCAGTACATAGACAAAACATATACAGTCTGGAATCAAAAGCAGATGTTTGTTAAGTTTACTTTTAAAATCATTCAGCATTTGACTGATCTGATGCCATTGGTTTGGGAATTCCAGACCCTGATGGCTCTGGACCCAGATATTTGTATCTTCAGTCCATGGAGGTCTTCACATAAGCTACCTGAAGTACATTTGCACCTAGGAAGCATAGGTTTGGGTTGCAAGCGTATGGAACTAGGTAGGAGTCAAGGCAGTCAAGCAGAATTATGCTGTGCACTACTGAGCCTGTGTTATCGCTGATTTTGGACTCGCGAGGAAGCCAGTTCATTTTATAAAACATGTGACAGGGATGTGGTTTGGGACCCTCTATAAAACCAAATCTACATATTGCTAAACATCACTTTTTTTTTCTTTTTCTGTTCAGTAGCTGGGAGATTGTCACAAATTAGGGAGTCATAGTCCAACTGAAGCATTATGTTTCCTTGGGCAATAGCAATCCTAGCTTCCAAGGCGAGCAATGTCTAATTCAGTATACCTACTTGAAGTTCTGCTGCCAAATTAATTGGACTAAAAAATAAATATTAATTGAAGATACAAAATATAGAGGCCTTTGCTCAACTGTGGCCCAAAACTAAAAAGAAATCAAAAGATTTAAATTGTAAAGATCCTAGCGATTGACTAGATATATATTTTATAAAGCCAACATTTATTACAGCCAATCCACACATCGATATGGTAATTATTTTTTAATTTTTATTTTGTATTTGATTACCTGGTAAATATCCCTAGGGCATCAAATGCTCATTTTTATGGGTGACCTGGATACAAAAACAATGACAATACAAAATGCAGTTTACTATACAAAAGACAATAAATTAATTATAACAGGAGCAAGTTGAATGAACAATGCAATGTTGCTTCAGACCATTTTTAAAAACAGACAAAGGATTACAAATTAAAATATAATTTGGCAAATCATTCCATATTTTCAGCACATGAAAAGTCCAGAACCTTTGACCTTGAGATGACTTATAGGCAGGAGGATTCAATTTGCCACCATTGGTTGATCTTGTGCAGTAAGACTGAGAAAGCAGAAATATTAGACATGTGATACAGATACTGGAGTAATTTATAACTTTTTGAGAACTAACAGGCTAAAATTATTCACCCTTTGCTCAAAGGACAACCAACCCAAATTATTATACATGGTACAATGATGTGTTAAGTGAGTTACTAGCAAATCTACAAACTGAGTGGTACAATGTTCTTACAAGAAGCAAATTAGTACTTGATGCTGAAGAATAAATTAGGTTACCATAATCAATGATCGGTAATAGTAAGGACTGAGCCAATACTTTTTTTGAATAGGCAGATAAGTAGTTACTTAATCTACAGCGTTGTCCCAATCTTGAATGTACAGTTTTAACAATATAGCTAATGTGTTCACTGGTATGTTAAGTGCTGATCCAATAAAAATCCTAGGTATTAAAATTGCATGACTCATTCAGCTTCAACACCATGTACATCATAAAAAGAAGATAACAATCCTGAATGAGTTAATTTATGTTGGCAACCAAAAAATAAAGATTTGGTTTTACTAACATTAAGTAACTATGACTTAAATTAAAAAATGTATTACAGTACTGATATGTTTGTGGCAACCAACTGTAAAAAAGCCCAGCAACTGCACAGCAAAAACAACCATGCTAACATTCGGCATTGACAAATGCTTCTTTAGTCATAGGTGATCAAAAAAGGGTTTGTGTTTTGTGTGATTTTCCCCCTCTGTAACTTTGCCCCCCATGAACTGATTGTCATGAAATTTTCAGGCTCCAGACATCCTGGCGCTGTCTCTGTGATTCCCAGATTTCAAGTAAATTGGTTAAACAAGAGCAAAGTGATAAAGGTGCCAAAACTGGGTTTAACATTAAAGTGCTTACTCAACCCTAATATACAGTATATCATATATTTTCTGTATTTCTCATTCCCCAATTCCACAGGACCTTTGCCTCTTGAGGCAGATCTTCTCCTGCTACTACGTTACTTCCTATCTGAGGTCATAATTTATCTGCTTGTGACAACACAGTAAATTCCACAGTAACAGACTGTGACATCACAAGCAGAGGATTAAGACTTCAAGTACCAAATAAGTAGCAGGAGTGGATGCACATCGAGAGACAAGAATCTAGTTCCCACGGAAATGTCTTCAGTAATTAAGAATACACCAAAAACAGTATATTTTTCAATGTTTGTTTCCAGGAGTGTTCTTTAAATGAAACTGGGTTCTTTTTCATTGTTTGGCTGGCTAAGCACAGAAATCTCTTCATTGTGTGTGGTTTCTCATTCACTCTTTCTGTCTGTAATTTGATAGGTGAACACTGTGTGCTTGCTTGATAAGGCTTTGCAAAGATCTTCTGTTTCCCAGGGTTACCTGTAGTTCTTCTGTATGACATTTAAACTGCATAAAAACTCTGTCAGAAGTCGCAGTTCTGCTTAAAAATGTATTTACGTGGTATACCCTGGATCATTTGTGGCTTGTGTGCTGTATATGAGTAACTGATATTTGTACTATTAGTTTGTTTGAGCATGTGTGTTTACTAAAAATATTTTTATATGTTCCATACTTGTTGCAATGTTCATGATGGCACAGGACCAAGACTCTGAGTCTGATCAATAAAATGTGCAACAGATGCTTAGAAATAAAATTCAAACAACAAAATATGCATTCATGTTATGAGTAGTAGTAGTCAAACCACATGTGTGTTTCACCGGCCTCATCCAAAGTCTAATAGTAACACTTTATGTGGTCTAAAGCAAGGCAAGGCAACATGTATTAAAATTCTTTTCAAAAAACTACGTTAAATAAACAGGGTCACGGACAAAATCCAAAAAGTCAGGAAATGCTGAGTTAAGGTAATAAAATACCCTAACTCTGCACATTCTGTGTGAACAAGATGGTAGGATTTTGTATCTCTGTTATCTGGATCACTGACACCCACAGTTCTATGCAGAACCCAACTAACAACTAAGGGGTTGTGAAAATGGCTGCTCTATTCATTTGTTATCAACTTGTACTCCTCTACTAATTTTACTTTCAGGAGATTTTTTTATAAGTTGGTGTAATACATTTTGAACTGTTTATTGTTTCATATAGTGACATTTTTTTTGGGGGGGTGTTGTTACTGAAAAGTATCTATTTGTGCTGTTTTCACTGACTTCAAACCAGCTGGAGACTGAAATGTTGTCGGCTGTTTAGAACCATCTGACTGCAGATTTTCCAGTGTGGAGGGTGCTAGGAGGCCAGCAGTCACTTTGTGCATACAGGGTGTTCCTGCAGGGTTCATTTTGCTTTCTCAAGGTCAAAGACATAGTTATTAAACCTCTCCATCCACAGTTGTTACTGGGTTTGTGCTGTTTTGAACTTTGTTTTGCTGATTGCATCTGGTACTTGCTGAAACTTTGGTTCCTCTCTACTGCTGTCATCTAATTGGAGATCCTAACTTTTTTAAGATTCATTTTTGTTACACTTTTGCTTTGAATACAAAATGTTCAAACTTTTAAAAAGTTGTTCTGTGTTGCAATGGAACTTCTAGGCAATATATTTGGCATTTATCGACATCTGTTCATAGCAACCAGTTATTTACAATAAACAAGAGAAGATAGAACTTGAAATATTTTGAGAAGCCAAGTTCTAAATCTTTGTTTGCTTATTTATATTTTCTGGAGCTTGTATTGCATATGGTGGTTTACTGTAACATTTACCTTAATCTTTACCTCCTAGGGGCTCCCCACCTGGGATAACCTTATAGAACACAATTAAAATGTAAACAGTTACACTGAGCAGGGGAACATATTGTAGAGATACCCTAACTGGGATAACATACCATTGATAGTGTACATAGTTACCAACAGAGTACAGTATCAGAGAGAGTACAGGTAAGAACCACTCATCACACATGTCACTACAGTAGTCACACAATCCGAGGGGGTCACTTTGGTGGGATGTGGAGGGAATGTAGGGGGTGTGGGACAGTGGCATACAATGAAGTGCTCTAGGAGTTTGGCCACTGCCTCTGCTGAAGGAGGTTCCTGGCCATGAGGGTGAAGCTGGAAGCTGCAAGGGCTGAAATATGCCACTTAAAAGCTGAAGCAACCATGCCACAGAGGACATCTCTAATACAGCCACCTCATATCCCATTTCAGAGAAAGTAGCTGGACAGTAGCAAGAGGAATGGAAGAAGAAAGGAGGAAACCCAAGCCTGAGGAACCAGGGTTGTGCACCAGCAACAGAGTCACCTTGGTTCAAAAGGTGATACCCAAATCTACCACCAAGAGAGATGAGGGAGCCAGTATATCCAGCAGGCAGGTTCTGCCAGAGAGCAGACCGTGGGAGGGTCAAGCCCCAAAGGGGGCAATAGAAAGGTACACATAGTGGGGACTCAATAGTGAGGGGCACAGGAAGGGAACTGGGTCTCACCCTGATGGTAAAGAGGTGGTCTGCTGTTATCCTGGCATGACAGCAGACAGATTAATTGCCAGGGTGGTGAAACCCACAAGACAGGGGGTGGTAAGACCAAATCTGCAAATGGACATGAATGATCTGAGAAAACAGAGCATGGAACAGGTGACGGCAAACTTCTTTGCTCTGGGAAAGGTTTGCAAATCAGAAAGCAGGAGAGGTAACCATCTCTGAGGTGCTACTGTGGCCATACTGGGATCAAAGAGAACAGTTCCATGAGTTCCACTTCAATGCATGCCTAAAGGGTTAGGCAGGGAGGAGGGATTTAAGATCCCTGTGGACTCGGGTCCAACTTGGAGGGGTTGGAGGATGTTCAAAAGGTGCAGCTTGCACCCCACTGAGGAGGGTGCTGGGAGAAAGGTGGGCATGACAGATAGCTAGTTTAAACTAGAAAAGGGGGACAGACAATATGTCACAAACAAGATGAGAACTTGCTGGCTTCCCCCACTGATAAACTTGACAGGATCTAGTAAACTGAGGGAAATGTTAAAGGGGGGATGAGGGTAAAATGTTGAAAATGATATGTGCCAGTTCAAGGAGCCTAGGTAATAAAATGCTGGACCTTTAGGCACTGGATGTTTATTAGATATATATTAAACTCTATAAAGAATAGAGACCCTGAAGTAATTATCCCCTTATATAAATCTCTTCTTCGACCACACATGGAGTACTGTTTCCCCTTTTGTGCCCCTGCTTCCATTGGAGGGAAAAATAATTTAGAAAAAATTCAAAGGAGGGTGATAAGACAAATTAAGCCAGTAAAGTTACTCCAATATCATGAGAGGCTAAAGTATTTTAATTTATATTCCTTGGAATATAGGAAACTGAGGGGTGAGTTATGTTTATCCTATAGAGCCTTTCAAGATGAGACACTTTTTGAAACAATTGGATTAGCTAGCAATACTGATCATACCAGAGATACTAGATCACATAACCTGAAACTGAAAGGTGAGGTTAATAATACATATATGAGAAACCGATAGTATAGTCAGAGAATTGTCACCGTTTGGAATACTCTGCCTAAAAATGTGGTGGAGAGTAAAGATTTAGCAGTTTTTAAGAAAAGGTTAGATTGTTTCATGGGTGAAAGGAGATTTCTGTGTTTCACCATTAAAACCTAATTGGTGGCAAATTCAATTATGGACCTTGGTCTTATGAACTTGATATTTCTTCTATGAACCTGTGGTCACAGGGCACATGACCTGGTGGCAGTAAAAGAGATGTGGGCAACACCAAACCATGATTGGGACATGACTATGCCATTGTCCCGGATTTCCCCCTTTTCCCTCACAAAAGACAGAGATCATTGTTTGTTGTTGTGCCAGATTGGCAATTAATTTATTTATATATCATAATTCCATGCTCCATTTCATTATCTTTTATTATTATATCTCTCACATTTGCATTTATTTGCATCCATATATCAGTCACTGATCATCCCTCTTTCTTCATCTTTTTTGCTCCCCCCAGGTGAAAACCTGGGTGCCTTCTTCTTCTCTTTCTGTTAGGTAACGGTGAAAACCGAGACCGCTTTCCTCCTCCAGCTTCTTCTTCTTTTCATCTTATTCCTTTTTCTTTCCCACCTCCCCTCTCCTCCCCCCCCCATTTCCCCCCCTCTCTGCCATCCACCTTTGGCAGTCCAATAACCATACTATTTTTCTGCCATCTACCTTTGGCAGTCCAAACCGTCCTACCGGACCTTCTGTCATCCACCTTTGACAGCCGTAATATATACAGTCCCTTTGACTGTCTTTCCCTCTTGTTCTATATTTAAGGGTGGGTGGGAGGGATCAAAACTCCAGCAAAAGTGGCTGAGCCACCCCTGTGCTGCCCATTATGTATCCCTCTTGCCCCTTCCCTTCCTGTTGCATGGCTAGTGTTCTATCCCTTGCCTCTCCCCTTCCCTCTCCCCTTCCCTTCTGAGCACACCATTTTGATAAAAAGGGAAGGGGTGCACCAGGACAACCTGGTCTGCCCCTTAAAGGGCAAACTCCATTGTCCCGGATTCTCCTATTTTCCCTCACAAAAGACTGAGACCATTGTTTGTTGTTGTGCTCAGATTGGCAATTAATTTATTTATATATCATAATTCCGCGTTCCATTTCATCATCTTTTATTATTATATCTCTCACATTTGCATTTATTTGCATCCATATTTCAATCACTGATCATCTCTCTTTCTTCGTCTTTTTTGCTCCCCCCAGGTGAAAACCTGGGTGCCTTCTTCTTCTCTTTCTGTTAGGTAACAGTGAAAACCGAGACTGCTTTCCTCCTACAGCTTCTTCTTCTTTTCATCTTATTCCTTTTCTTTTTCCCCTTCCTTCCTTCCCCCCCATTTTTCCCACTAGCCGGTCTCCAGCTTGTGTTGGACGACCGGCTTTCCCCTCAATTTAGGGTATTGTTCTCTCTTACCTCAGAGGAACTCCTTCCCAGTCCTTCTCTCTCCACCCTTTTTTTTTATGCATGCCTCCTCCATGCTTCTATAAACCCCATCATTTCTGTATTAAACATATCTATGGCTAGATCTGACAGATGCATGCCATCCAACCTGTAGAAGTCTTCCACCCACTCTTCTACACCCCGCAATATTACCTGTCCTCCCATTTTCCTAATCAGTGTCCCTACCCTTCTGTTCATCTTTCTCCTGGCCCTATCCACAGCTCTATGACTGTGCTCCTCTCTCCACACCCTTCTTGGGATCATATCTGATCAGGCCAGGCATACCCTAGGCCACCACTGTTATTTTGTCTCTATGACCCTTTTTACCTGTGTGTATGTGTCCACCCATGGCTTACCCTCAATGTCGTTACCCCTAAATGTATTATAATTAGGTCTGGAATGGGGCGCCGCTCCTTCAGCTCTTTCAATGTAGGTAGCAGTTGTGCCCATCTCATCCCCCGGATGCCACGCCAAAACAACCTACATTGTCTCACATCTTGGTACAGTTGTTTGCCCCCAGCCTTTTTCTCAGCTCTCCTTTCTGCCCAATAAATATAAGAGTGGCTGCAGATCCAGACTTCCATGATCCTCCCTCTTCCTATAGGGTTTAAGCAAAATAAATATCTCATATATGATCTTAGCTTCCTTTTTCCATAATATGATCCTTCCCTGTCCCCCCCCAACCTTTCCCCACGTGTCTCCAAATCTGTAACAAAAACACAGTTGAATTGTTCGTCACCATATGGTAGTGCTCGGATGTATCTCTTGTAACTGGCAGACCGCTAGCGCCCCTTTTCCAAAATATTATTCACTGTTTCACCCATTGCTGCCCACTGTGAGGCGGCCCCTATCCGTAAGGAATGGGATAAGTAATTAGCTGGATCCTCCCCCAAGAATTGCATGCCTTTTTTGAGCAGGGCTGTGACTTGGTAACCTGTGACCTCCCTTCCATCTCCATGCATGAATAATTTTTCCATCCTGTTCACATGCTCTGTGGCAAAAGCCCACAGAGTCATCACTGGGCACACTGCGCCCTCTGTGTGCTTTTTTAGTGTCACCATGCTGCCATGCCCTTTTGGTCCGTCTTTGACCTCTTAATCATGATTTGTATCTCCTTCATTCCCCAGCTTATGTCTTCCCATTCCAATCCCCCTTCCTTTTCCTTACTGCCATGGCCCACCACTTCCCTCACTCTCATGGTCCCTGCAAACATTACCACATAAATTGTATGGAATAGCTGGGCTTCGGCTTTTGATCTGCAGATTGTCGGTAAGACATCCTTCAGTTTTGCAAGCCACTGCTCCCCTATTGGTCTTCTTTTATCCATGGCTCCTTGTTTTAACCTACCCCACCCCTGCATCATCCTTCTAATGAACATTGATTTTGTTGGGTCCTCCCAACCTTTTAAGCTGCAAACTACACTAATCCCTGCCAAATAGACCCCCATAGTAGTGTGGGCTGTTCCTCTTTGCCATTGTTCTATGGTGAACTTCCCTAATTGCTCTTCTGTGAGTGGCCTACTTACCTCCATGTGGTGTGTTGCCCTGAATGTTTGAAACACTCACCAGGCCCCATCGTAGGCCCTCAGAGTCCGTGGTGCCCATGAACTGCGAAACAACAGTTCTGCTCCTTCTTGCCAACGTCCCAGATGTTCGTTGGTATGGGCGTTTTGTGCTCCTCTGCTGTTGGTGCCAGTTTCCGGAAGTGATCCAGCTGCAGATGGGAAAGGCTGTCAGCCAGGGTATTGTGTACCCCTTCTATGTGTTTCGCTCTGAATGACATGTTCAATTGCAAGGTCCTTAGCACCATAAGTCACAAGACCTGCATAACTGAATCCTGGCTCACACCCTCGACCCTGGACAAATTTATCAACGTAGCCGGATATATCATCTACCGTTGTGATAGACCGACTAGAGGGGGAAGGGTTGCAATATATGTCAAAAGCAAATTCACAGTCACAGTCTTTGACTGTACCTCAAAGGTTAAGGAATTTGAATGCCTTGCTCTAAAATTATCACTTTCCAGTGAGAAATCACTCCTTATGGCAGCATGCTACTGACCACCGTCTGGTGGCTGGGTACTTCTGCCACACCTTCAAAACCTTCTTGACTCTGCTGATACTGAGTGTATTCTAATGGGGGATTTCAATCTAAATTGGAATGATGACAGCTCTAAGAAATTGAAGGTTCTGTGCGATGTTAATGGTCTGTTACAAATGGTGACTGCTATAACCAGACCTAACAGAAAAAAGCCTAAGTGCAGCACCCTCCTGGACCTTATCCTAGTAAACAAACCTCACACTAACTCGCATACTGGAGTATTCTTCAACGATATAAGCGACCATTGTGCTACTGCCTGCATCAGACATCCTTCCCAAATAAAAACGGCCTCCAAATTCAAACTGAAAAGATGCCTGAAAAAGTTCTGCCAGTACACTTTCCTGAAAGATCTAAGCAACATTCGTTGGCAGGATTTCTACCTAGCCCCCACCTGAAAGAGACATTTAACATCTTTCACAGCCTCTCACTGGAGCTAATAGACAAACACGTCCCACTAAGACTGATCAAATCAAAAAATAAAACTCCTGGCTGATTCTCTCCCATACTGAAGAAAGCACTTAGGGATAGGGACTACTGGTGGAAAAAAGTGAGGAAATCCCACCTGGAGGCTGATTGGTTAGCATTCCGTACCACTAGGAATGCTTGTACCAAGCTAATTAGGTCAGTAAAAGCTAGGTACTTCCAAAAAGAACTAGAAGACAATAAAAACAACTCTGCCAAATTTTGGAACATCCTCAAAGAAGTCGAAGGTCAGTCCAGAAAAACACCCCTTCCAAACAAAATTGTGTCTGATGGTACCACCTATATGGACAAAGGTGATATACTAGAAAAGCTTTATGATCACTTTGCCACTGCAGGGCTTGCCTTTGACACCTCACCTATCAGCAAACTTAGCCCAGCAAGAGACTACACTGTTGGCTTCACTGATAATCACAACCATAACCAATCGCATCCCACCCCCTTCAGCTTCCTCACAATTACGTTCAAGCAAGTGGAGGACCTCCTCCTTTCTCTGGATACAAAAAAGTGCAGGTGCAGATAATATTGAACCTTACTTCCTAAAACTTGGCCATACCTATCTGACCGCCCCCATTACACACTTATTCAACACCTCTCTGATTCAAGGTGAGCTACCTGTCTTGTGGAAAACTGCCCACATCCTACCATTATTCAAGACTGGGAATCCGAGTGATCTGAACAATTACCGGCCTATTTCTATACTATCTGTCCTCTCTAAATTACTTGAAAAAATTGTCAACATCCAACTTAGAGAACATTTAGATTCACAAAAGTTGCTAAACCCGGCTCAGTCCGGCTTCAGAGCCAAACACAGTACAATATCGGCTCTTGCCAAAGTAACTACAGACAGGCAAATGGCCTTGGACTCTAAGAAGCATGCATTTGCCCTCTTCCTTGATCTAAGTAAGGCCTTCGATACTGTGGATCATACCATCATGCTTACTGCACTGAGTAACATTGGACTTGATAGTTCTGCCATTAAATGGTTCACCAGCTACCTAACCAATAGGTTACAACAAGTCAAAGCCATAGGAGATCTGTCCCCACAAAAATCCTTGTTACGAGGAGTCCTACAAGGCTCCATCCTGGGCCCTATCCTCTTTGCAATATACATCAATAATCTGGACTCGCAGCTGGGCACAGCAAATGTGCACTTATTCGCAGATGATACTGTACTCTATACCACAAATTCATCCTTGGATCTGGCCCATGAGTACTTACAGAAAGACTTCGTCACCCTCCAATACAACCTACTCACTCATAAGCTCCTCCTCAACGCCAAAAAGACTAAAGCAATGATTCTCTCACCAAAGTCTACTTCCAGATGTCCACATATCACACAGATCCGAACACTCTTAGATGAACCCTTTGAAGTAGTTGATACCTTTAAATACCTAGAGTTCTGGCTGGATAACAAGCTCAACTTTCTGTGCCACTTAAATGAAACCTTAAAGAAACTAAGACAGCGATTAGGTTTATTCTATCGCATTAAACACCTACTCACGTTAGAAGCCAGAATGAGACTAGTACAAACTACATTCCTACCTATACTGGACTACGCTGACTTCCTTTACAGTCATTGCCCATCAATGATGCTAAACAAACTGGACACCCTTTACCACCGGGCTTTAAGATTTATCTTAAATCTACCCCGTAGTACACATCACTGTCGTCTATACCAGGTTTCGGGATGGACCTCACTCTCAACTAGAAGAAAAAGGAATGCTCTCCTCTGGTTTTTTAGAGCATTATCTGATAACCTCCCTGCATACATCTCGAACATCTTCAAATGGGCTAAAGGTTCCTATGGCCTGAGACGCTTCTCCTTAATCTGCTTCCAGATTCCTAGAGTGAAAACTACCCTTGGCTCGGCAGCAATCAACTTCTCATTTCCATCACTTTGGAACACTATGCAAGACTCATTAAAATTATCCTTACTTCCAAGCATTTTCACATTCAAAGCTCTATTAACGAATTATCTGAAGGAATCATGCAACTGTTTCAGATGCCGATGACCTCTAAGCCTCGGGTGCCACTCTCAAATCCTACACCTAAGTATCTCATCCGCCCCCACATTCCTAACAACAGAAACCTAGGACCTACAAGCCTAGTTCCCTTAATCCAAGATGACCCTGCCTATTCTCTACCTTTTATCTATTCTGGCCTCCCTTTTGGCTGCCTACTCTTTCACCCCAATTTCTACTCTATTCCTTAATACCTCCTTATTTTTTATCATTTAGGTATGAGCTCTTCCTCAGCGGAGACTATATGGGATTGTTGTCTCTTCTCATTTCAGTAAAGCTTATCATTATGTACCTTTGCATGTTAATTATGTTGACCGGTATGTATAGGCCCATATTGACCGGCACCTTCACAATGTTTTTTTTTTTTTTTTTTTGCACTGTTGTCGACCGTAATTGTAATCTTATGAAGTGTACTGTATTGTATTTATGCCCAGGACCACCTTGAAAATGAGCTTGCTCAATAGTGTTTATGCCTGGTTAAATAAAGTGATTGATTGATTGAACTGCTTCTGACCTGGCTCCCCTGTTGTTCAATACCTCTACTACTGCTCTATTGTCGCACCAAAATGTCACTTTCTGATTCCATAGTTCCTTCCCCCACACCAGGGTGCAGACCCAGATGAGCATGATCTCCAACAATGTTATATCTTTTACCTTACCGTCCCTCACCCAGTCTGTAGGCCACAGTTCTGCAAACCCTCTGCCCCTCAGATAGCCCCCCCATACCTAGGCCCCCTGCTGCATCCGTGTAAAGATCGAGGTCTGTGTTATAGACCCATTCCTCCTTTCAGAAACAGCAGCCATTATATGCCCTGAGGAATACCTCCCATACCTTGAAATCATCCTCAACTTCTTTTGTCATGTCTGCCCAGTGGTGTAGTCTGTTCACCCCCGCTGTAGCCCTTGCTAATCTTTTTGTGAAAGCCCTTCCTGGCCCTATAGCCCAGCACGCGAAATTCAGATGTCCCAATACCTGTTGTACCTGTTTAAATTGTACTCGTCTTCTACTGGTCTGTATCTGAATCAGTTCCTTCAGTTTTTCCACTTTTTTGTCTGGGAGCCTAAATATTTCCCCCGGACCATCTATCTTGATACCCAAAAATTCTAACACCTTGCTGGGCCTTTCTGTTTTTTCTGGTGCTAATGGAATCCCCAGCTCTTTGCACAGCTCTTGAAAACTGGCCAACATTCTTTCTGTCTCTCTTCTCCCACTGCCTTTAAAAAGGAAGTCATCCAAATAGTGAATAACTGTTTTGTAACCCGTTTTTTCTTGAAATATCCACTGTAGACAGATGCTGAATGTTTCAAATGTCGCACATGCTATAGAACACCCCATGGGCATGGCTTTGTCGAAATAGTACTGTTCCCCTATTTTAAACCCCAACAGGTCCCAATCTTTTCTCCTAACTGGAAGTAATCTGAAAACAGATTCTATATCCATTTTTGCCATCCATGCATCAGCAGTTGCCCGGATTATCCGGACTGCATCTTCTAATGTTACATATGTCATTCTACTATATTCCTCCCCAATGAAATCATTCACCGAATCCCCTTCAGGAAAGGATAGGTGATGAATCACCCTGTATTCTCCCTCCTGTTTTTTGGGGACCAAGCCCAATGGAGAGATCCTCATATTCTGCAATGAGGAGGGGGGTATCAAATGGTCCCTCTTCTCTCCCAGCTGCCTTTTCCTTCTCTATCTTTTGTTTTAACATTTCTTTTCTCCCTTTTACCGAGCCGAGGTTGTTTGCCTCTTTTGCTTGTCTTGGGCCTTCATACTGCAAAGAGAAACCTATGTAAAAACCATTCCCAATCATCTCTGCCATTTTCTTATTCGGGTATCTGTCCAACCAACCTTTCCATGCCTCTATCCTGATGGGGGTTCTGGCATTACTAAATTGTTCCCTTGTTTTCTTCCCTTTTTCCATCCCCAATTCTCCCATTTCACTCAGTGCTTGGCCTCGCTGGTCAGTGATTCTGACTCCCTCTACTCGCATGCCCCCTACCCCTCCCCCCTCTGTTCCATGCCTGCCCCTTATACCCGTGTCCCTCTCGAAAAAACTGTTGACCTGAACTTTGAGCCCCAGATCCTTTGGCTCCCTGGGCCCATGTCATTCTGCATCTGCTTGCCTGATGTGTTCCCCTGCATTTTGAACGAGTGCTGAAAACGACATTGTGGCCAAGAACAGAAAGCCCTATTGTAAGCCCAGCAACACCTCTGGGGCATGGCTCCTTTCTTCCCCAAATCCCCCTCAGGTGTGGACTGATTGGTTACATAATCTGTCCACAAATTTAGTTGCTTTGTGTCCCATCTTACATTCCCATATGTCGCCATTTTCTGCCGAAATAATTTGTCGTAGTATATCCACCTCCCTTTTGCCTTTGCCCACCTTATTATTAGGGAGTATGTGATGAGTGGGATGCCCAACTCCGGCTTTCTTTCCGATACTATGGCTGAAAATGTAGCAAAACCTACAAACCACCCATCCCATGTCTTCCCTTTTGTGAATTTGTCCTCCTCTTTCTTTCCCAACAAGACTACTGCTGCTGTCATTTCACTCTTTCCTATATTCTCTGCTTCTTCATATTTCACTGCCACTTCTCGGCTTACTAAAGTGAAGATATCCACGTACTCTCCTTTCCAGATTTTTTCTTTTTTGTGGCCAGTGGGATGTGTTCACCTACCCTCATCCCAGGGGCACCTATCTCTCTTGTCCCTTTCCCTTCTTTCTCTGTACCTCCTTCCTTTTCCTTCGGTACCTCTTTTTCTGTCCTAATCTCTGCCAATGCTGACTCCATCTGCCCTAAACCCCCTGACCCAAGTGCCGACACAATCTGGCTTATATACTCTTTGATACTGTCTCCCACTGAGCCAGATGCATTACCTGTGGCCTTGTCAGTTCCTTGTTGCCTGCTGTCTTCCTGGTGCACCATTATGGTCCCCTGTGCTTGAAGGGGTGGTTGCACCACTAGCGGCTGTGGAGGAACCACTATGCCCTTGGGATCCGGTCTGGGTTCCCCTGGGGGGGCCCCAACCTGGTCCTGGGAGAGGTACTGGCGGTACCAGGTCAACAGGTTGCAGAGGTACTGGATTAGCTGCCTTGGTAGGTCCCACTATCGGTGGTTGTACCCTGGTTGGGCTGTGTGGCCTCTCAGCTGGCCGTTTCCCTCTGCCCCCTTTTCCCTTCTTCGCTTTCCTTTTCTCCCCAGATCTCCCTGGTTCCTCCCCTTCTACCAGCTCCCACATTCTGCTGGCTTTTTCTGCCAGCTCCATTATAGCCCTGTAGGCGTCTTCCTTTGAAGGCCTGCTCTTCTTTGGTGCCATGTTCCTCCTTCTTGCAACTGTGAAGACAACTGAAGAAAAGAAAGTAAAAGAAAATTCCATTATTAAAACTATGCTTGTGGTTGTGCCTCAACTGGCCAGGCCCACTTCCCCCATAGACAGTCGATGAACGGTGGTGAAACATGCCTTTTTCCCACCCTGCTGATACTCCTGGATGTCAGACTACACATACCCAGCCATCTAATGCTGTCGGTCGCGCTTCTCCCCTAAATGCTATGCCTTCTCCTTCCCATGCTTGTAGCGATGCTGAGAGTGCGCGACCAACCCTCTTTGTACCCCCCTCCACCTCTTGCGGCCACATAGACCTCCTGCTCCACTTTTGGAGCCTCTGACCCACTTTCATGGTCTTTCCAGGCCTAACTGTCTTGTGCCCCCACCTGTCCTGGGTTGCTCTGCCCCCAGCCCTCCTGCCGGGTGCTGGTTGTCCCCAAAACTGTTACCCCCACCCAAGGCCATGATCCCCTTCTGTGGCTGATCCCTCTCTCCCATCATCGATCCCTGCTCCCTTAAAAATCCTTTCTGTGGGCCTCCTTCTGTCGCTTGGCCCTTCTGGCATGTGACATCACTCCACATGGCCATTCCCCTCATTACCAGCCCTCTGGCCTGCTCCCATTCATCCCTGCCTCGTGGCACCCACATGCTTCTTTCTTTTCAAGAGACATACTGTCCTGTATCCTGACCAAACCCTAATCCCATTGTCATTAGGCAAAAACCTTCCCCTGCCTCAGAAACTGGCCAGCTGCTCACTTTTGGCCTACCCCCTTGGTGTGTGACATCACGCCACTTGGCCGCTCATCAGCCCCCCGCTAGGCCTTGTCGTAGGCCTGACCTTGCCCTACTGGCTCAGCAGAGAATTTGATTGTCCCCTTCTGAAGTGCTTTGCATCATTTACTGTCCCTTTTGGAGCGCTAGCCCCCTGTACTGTTCAGCCTATCCATGAGCGTAGGCCCTTTCAGGCAGCATGGATCTTACCGCGTCACCCTAATGGGGCAGCGAGACTGCTGCTGGCACCCGAGTCACCTCCTCGGTGGGGGAAACCAGGAGATCCCTAGAGGAGAAAAAAAGGGGGGGATGTAATCTCCTCCTGGGGACACAAGGAGGTAGCAGGGAGATTGGGGGGAGGAGGAGGAGTCCGTTTTCAAGCCACACGGTAGGGCTGGCGTGTGTAAAGCTCTGTGGAGAGCTGCTCAGCCCACATAACTGGAAGCATCAAAGGAGAGATTCTCCCTAGACTTGGCCACTTTGGGACTTATTTAGGGAAAACAAGTACAAAAAAGGCTCTGTTATAAGGAGCGAGTGATGCTCCGTCGTACCTGCAGACCAGGGGGCCCTTTGCCAATTAAATTCCTGGTGCCCAAACATCTGAAATCCCCCAACGATTCAGAGTAAGAGCCTCCCAACACTGTAAGGCTTCAAAGCATCCTGTTCCCATCGACTAGCACATGTTCCACTCAACAATCAATTTTAACGGCCCCATGGAGTCCTTGGTCAACCTGCTTCTTAAACAATCAGGCTTTACCACAAAATAAAACACAGCATTTTAACTGAATGGCCCTTCCCTTGGCCCAAAGCACTTTTGCAACAAGCCTCCCTCATTTAAACCTATTTGCCTCACGATTTAAAAGCCAGATAAGACCAACACAGTAAAGCTTCAAAACTCTGCTCCATCCAACTAAAATCACATTTTACTCGAGCCAGCAGTGGAAGCCTATTTAATAGAGCTTCCTAGCCAATCTGCGTTTAAACAGAAAATCTCATACAGAATCTTCACACACTGCTCCCAACAACCAATCTCCACCAAATTTCATTAAAAACGACGTCATAGCATTATTTATTTTTTTTTTATCTAACATGTCGTAGCTGTTAGCTTCTTACCTGCTGTATGCTGTTGCACAAACCTTCCAAACAATATACCAATCTGATGTGCTGCAGTTTCTTGCAGATCAAAACTACAGCAAAAGTGGCTGAGCCACCCCTGTGCTGCCCATTATGTAACCCTCTTGCCCCTCCCCTTCCTGTTGCTTGGCTATTGTTCTATCCCTTGCCCATCCCCTTCCCTCTCCCCTCCCCTTCTGAGCACACCATCTTGATAAAAATGGAAGGGGTGCACCAGGACAACCTGGTCTGCCCCTTAAAGGGCAAACTCCATTACACAAGCTATTCAAAATGTACAGGGCAAAGGGCAGGGGAGGTAGGATAGTGCTGTGTGTTAAAGAGAGAACTGAAGCAACTGAAACTGATAGCGGGGGAGAGGGGCGTTAATTGGAAATCCCGTGGGGTACAGGCAGCAATAGAAAAGGGTAAACAAATCCAGACTAGGGTAGATCTACAGACCACCAGGTCAGGATTCCATGTCATCTGAGCGAGAATTAATCGGCAACTTCAATTCGATCAATTTGTAATGAGTGAACGTAATTACAGCGACCAGGCAGTACCGCGAATGCAATTTAAGTGACTATTTCACTCTACCAGACACACTGTCTCTGCCTGCCAGATTCTCTGAATGGTCCTCCACAGCAAACACACATTAGGCAAGGCTCCAGACACTGCATCTGATGTTCCAGCCATGCACCCTTGTCACACAGGGGGGCTATGCCCCCTGCACCCCTCATGGGGGTCTGCACCCACCGAATCCCCCTATCTCTAAGATTCCAACACCATGCCGCACCTTGACACGAGGGGTAGGCTGTTTCAATGTTCACCTCAATGACCGGTCGCTCAAATGTTTTACGAAAGTTGCCAGCAGCAAAAGGCCATCCTGGTCTATCTAGGCTGCTCAAGATTGCAGCTAGCTCCCTATTCAGCAGCTGCCCCACCCCCCCATCCTCACTTTACCCTCCCTTAGCCCTGTCCCACCCCTTCTTGAAGCATTCCACTGTATTACATGCCACCACCTCAGCCAGTAGTGCTTTCCACTTTGTCACCACCCTCTCTGTAAAGAAATGCCTCCTCACCTCCCTCCTGAATCTACCCCTCTCCAATTTCATGTCATGGTCCCTAGTGTCTCTCCCCACCCTCTTCCTGAATAGACCCTCTGTGTCTGTTTTGATTATCCCCTTCACATATTTGAAGGTCTCAATCATGTCCCCCCTGTTCCTCCTCTCCTCCAGTGTGTACATGTTTAACTCTCTTTTTCTGACCTCATATGACAATTCCCCCAGGCCCTGAGTCATCTTTATTGCCCTACGCTGCATTCCCTCCAGCAGCCTAATGTCCTTTTGTAGGTATGGGTGCCAGTACTGCACGCAGTATTCCAGGTGGGCTCTAACCAACGATCTGTATAACAGTAGAATAACCTCCCATCTTCTCGAGGTAATGCCCCTTGCAATGCAGCCCAGCATTTTGTTGGCCATTGCTGCTGCCTTTCTGCATTGCGTGGAATTGTTCATTGCTCCCATGATGAGCACCCCCAGATCCTTCTCCTCTTCTGTTACCTCCAGCCACACACACACATATACACACACACACCCCTGATGGTAGCTTCTCCTTGGATTTTTTTGTTCTGAAGTGCAGTACCTTGCATTTTTTTTTAAATTCATATTTTATTAGTAAATTTCCTCTGTTACAGGGGACAGAGAGTTACAACATACTATGCCTATACTCCGAATGTTACATGAACTGTCCCCATCCCCCCTTCCCCCCATCCCATACAGCAGCAGTGTCCATACAATAATAGAAAGATACTACATAGTATCGCAAATCAAGGATCATTGGTTGTAGTGACTCATTTACCTAATCTGGCCATAATTAGCATGTGAAGGGGATCCCAAGTATTCTTGTACAACTGCAACTTATTAAGAAAGGCTAGCTATCACTTTCTCTGTATGTAGATTAGCCAAAATTTCATTAACCCATTCCTGATATGTTGGGCTTACTGTATCCCTCCAATGCCGAAGCACAATTTTTTTAACAGATAGTGCAATCATGGAGATATGAAATCTCCTGATTCTCACCTTGATAGAGGATAGATCTCCCAACAAACATACTGTATGTCTGGGGTGAAGTACTCCTGCAAACCCAGTATAGGATCTAGGTTGTTCTGTATGGCTACCCACAATGACTGTATCTTGGGGCATGACCAAAAGTCATAAAGAAGCATGCCATCCTCTTGACATCCTCTTGTACAAGCCCCCGAACTTAAAAGACCCCATTTCCTCAGCTTCACAGGGGTATAATACATGTTATGCATTATGTGGTATTGCATAAGGTGGAGTCTATCCTGAGAGATGTATTTATGGCAGAACTTCCAAAAGCTGACCAATTGGGAGTATATTGAGGAAAAAAAGAGATCCAGAGCCTAGTGGGGCCTTCAGGTCTCCCATATTTCCAATAAAATAGGACACGATATATTTTGGAAATAGCGCCTGGTGACCCAACAAGGAGGAGAGATCAGATGCAAATAGAAAGGCAGTTGGGCGAGGAAGGATGTTACCAAATACTGTAGAGAGGAGATGCTTCAATTGGACCACCCTGAAGTGAAAAGCTAACGGGATGTCAAACTTGCGAATTATATTAGAAACTGAGAGCCATTCCCCTGCGTCATCCAGAAAAGTAGAGATTATCCCATCCCCAATTTGGGATAACCATTTATGAGATATCATCATTTTGTTTATTGTGAAAGACAGGGAATTCCAAATGGACTGAGACAGGTCCAAGTATGGGGAATACCGCAGGAATGAACAAAGCTGCGTGTGAACTCTGAGGGACGTTCGGATAGTGGGACAGCTAACGGCATCAGGAAGGGATGCTATTTTAAGATAGAACATCATCTAGGGGTCAATGTTCTTGGACTGAATAAAATCTAACTCAATTTTGAGCCAGACTGGTCTTAAGTATTCCGGACCTGGGTTCACCCACCGCATATATTTTGCAATGTGACTAGCCCAGTAGTAAATTGCCAGATGGGGGATCCACAGTCCTCCACCCATTTTCTGTGTGGCTAGCTTATAATATGCTAACCTGGCTTGTTTATTAGACCAGATAAAATTTGTGAAAATTCCGTGCATTTTCTGAAACCATGATAACGGAGTAAAAGAGTTAAGAAGCAAGAGGGGATAAAACAAGCGAGGAAAAACATTCATTTTAATTATATTAATGCGACTCCAGAGAGAGAGAGGGAGTTTAGACCATCTATTGAGATCCTGAACTATCACTTGGGAAAGAGGCTCAAAATTTTCTTTAAACCAGGAGGAGGGGTTACCCGTCAAATTAATACCAAGATATCTGAGAACACGAGGAGACCAACCGAGACCAAAAGGAGACAAATCATTTTTGAAAACATTATGATTAAGAGCAAAAATGGAGGATTTATTTATATTCAGCTTATAGTTTGAGAGAGTACTGAACTTGGCGATTTCCCTTAACAAGACGGGAATAGATGTTTTTGGATGAGATAAATGAAGGAGGAGATCATCAGCATAAGCCGTAATCTTCACCACTTGATTACCTATCGGGATACCACTTATCTCCGGATTATTGAGAATGTTTCGGATAAGGGTCTCTAAGTATAAATTAAATAAGAGGGGGGAAAGAGGGCATCCCTGCCGGGTTCCGGAAGACAAAAGAAAGGGTTTGGAGAATGCTCCATTGCCGGAGACTCTGGCAGATGGAGTTTGATATAAGGCCCGAATCCAGTCTATAAACTTGCCGGGAAACCAAATACTTTAAGGGTCTGAAACAGGAAATTCCAATTGACGTGATCAAACACCTTCTCGGCATCCAAGGAGACCAATCCCATGGGAAAGGGCAGCATCCCTGGACACCGAGACAATGTGTGACAGGGTACGTAGATGGTCAGCTGATGAACGTCCCCTCATAAACCCCACCTGAGACATATTAATCAAGTCTGGAAGGACCCGTGTTATTCTATCGGCCAATATCTTCGAGAGAATTTTAACATCTTGGTTCAATAAAGAGATTGGTCTGTAGCTTTGCACTAATTCCGGATCTTTATCGGGTTTAGGAAGGAGAACAATCAGGGCTTCAAACAAATGTGTATCTATTTTTGCACCAGAAAGAATGTGACAGTACAACCGGTGAAGAACCGGCAATAATTGTGATAGAAAAGTTTTATAGACTAAAGCGGAAAAACTGTCTGGTCCTGGGACCTTATCTGAGGGCAAAGCCCCAGTGACCTCTGATATTTCCTCCAGAGATATTGGTGAAGATAGGAAATTCCTCTGTGGTTCAGATACAGAGGGTAGAGAGGAATCCCTCAGGTAGGCCTCGAGCTCTTCTAAAGAAGGAGGGTTGTCCATGTCCCTATATAAATGCTCATAGTATGAGGCAAACTCTTGCACAACCTCAGAAGTGGACATCTTCAGGGAACCATCCGCTTGGGCCCTAATTGGAGGTATGAATCTAGCTGATTCCTGCTGCTTTAACCTTAAGGCTAGCAGTCGACCTGCTTTTTCCCCCTGATCGGTGTAGTTTGCTTTGGTGCAAATAATAGATAGTTCTGCTTTCTCCCTCAACAGATCTAAGTATTTATCTTTAGCTACCTAAAGCCTCCTCATATCCTCTTCTGAGGCATTAGAGGATAACTTGGTTTCCAAAGACCTAATTAGAGATAATGAAGCTAGTAGTTCCGCCTCTCGAGTCTTTTACCTTTTTGTGGCTAAGCTGATAATAATCCCTCTCATGTACTCTTTGAAAGCACCCCACAAAATATCAGGTGTCATGTCCTCAGAGGAATTAGTGGAGAAAAATAAATCAATCTGCTCCTTTATTAGATCACGGTATTTGATATCTTTGAGCAGTTGGCCATTTAATTTCCATCGGGTTTCTTTATGGGGAATGTTAAGGAAAGCCAAATTGGAAGTTACCAGAGAGTAATCTGACACTGTACCTGGCTGGATCAAGGCAGTTAAGACCCCCGGCAAGAGGACCTGAGAGAGAAAAAGATAGTTGATGCGAGACTGGGTTCTGTGTACAGGCGAATTGAAGGTATACTCCCTGTCCTTAGGGTATAATACACGCCACACATCACACAGTCTGCACCGATCCAGAAAGACCCTGAGGGCCCTCTGTCTGAGCGACAAACCCCTCAACCCACTACCAGACCTATCCACTTCAGGATCAAGAACCAAATTGAAGTCCCCACCCATAATTATACCAATGGGAAGCATGGGAAGGAGTATGGAGATAAGCTTCATAAAGAAGCCTGGATCATCTGCATTAGGCCCATAAATGCTACCAAGTAAAATAGGCATAGACCAGAGACTCCCCTGGACCAGGACATATCTACCGTCCGGGTCCCTGAGAACTTGTTTAGAGATAAAGGGAATGCTTCTATTGACCAGAATCATAACCCCACAGCTGTTAGTGGACCCCGAGGCAGTAAACACCTGCCCAATTTGTTGCCTCCTAAGTTGCAGAGATTCACTTTCCAGTAAATGAGATTCTTGCAAGAATGTGATCTGAGAAGATAATAAGCATAAATGTTTTAACACTTGGTATTGTTTAACCCTTTTCCTTATCCGCTTCACATTCCATGTAGCAAAATTTATACTACTGGCCATCTAAAAAAGAAAAAGGAGATTCTTATATGAGATCTAGGAATTACAACAATCAGAATTAAGTGACCAGAACCCATGTTTGCTGCTGTATGTCCCACCCAACCCAACATCAACTTCCCTCCCACCTACCTCCCCCCGCCCCCCCAAAATATTCTGAACCCACCCAACAAACAAGTAATATGAAAATCATAAACACAATATCACCCCCCCACCCCAACTGTCACGAGCAACGTTCAGCACAATACCGTTTTCCTTCCTCCCCCTCCAACCTCCCAAGCATGTACCCAAAAACCCTGCCCTAATATGTGAACCTTCTTGTACAAACAGTAGTCAGCAATATCTAATCAAAGGTAAAGGTAATGTAAGTGGTGATAAATAAGTACTGGACTCCTGAAATCCAGGAATGCAAAGAGCGAGAACGAGAAATGGGGAAGAGAGCAACCCCTACTTGGGAGCAATCCAGAAAACCCGAATACCTGAGGAAAACAAAAAATACGCAATGTAAAGCATAATAACAGAATATGCTATCGTAACTGCTGCCACTAGCAAGATTGAAAATTTTCCTGGTGACATATATTAGCAAAAAAACTAAATGCTCCCAAGTAGTGGATCTCCATCTGTTCCCAAGCCCCCACTGTTATCTATACCAGGGAAAAATAAATTCCAGAAACAAATAAATAAAGGGGGTTGATCCACCAAAAATACTGCAAAAGCACCCTCTGGTGATAATATCCCAAAAACGCTGATACCATAAGGTCGCTCTCTTAACTAGTGCCCCAGTAATCAAAAACACCAAGCCTGAGGGCTTTCGTTATATTAACTAGATCATGAGAAATAACTAAGTGTCCTTGGAAAAGAGAAACCGGAGAATGTGATCCGTGCGAGAAAAAAGGGGAACTTCCTCCCAGACAAGACACAACCCCTAGAGAGAAAGTCCCGAGATATGAAGTTGTTCCAAAACACTGAGCGCTGAAATGTAAAGTGCAAAAGATCAGGATTCCGATGAGGATAGTCCCCTCCGTCGTGACATTCAAGAGTCCTCGAAACCAGACTGATATTCATTCCTCTTTTGGTACAGCAGCACGAAAAAAATCTTCTCCCTTCCATAGGGGTAGGGTGAGACCAACCAACCAGATCAAGTGTCCCGAAACAGATCAGGCAGAGCAGCCTTCAGTCCCGAGAAAGCAGCTTCAGGATTCTCATATGTTGACCAGGTACCATCCACTAGTACCTGTAATCTAGCTGGATACCCCATTTTAAAGAGAAGGCCTGCAGCTATAATTTTAGATACAATAGGGTGAAAAGCAGTGCGCTTCACCCTGACAGACCCCGGTAAATCTTGGGCAATTCTGAGCCTGGCATTTTCCCATTTCACTTCTTGCAGCTCTCTCACTTTTGCAAGAAAATGTTGTCACTCTAGGTAATTCAATAAACGGCAAATAATGGGACGTGGCATTGCTCCTAGAGATGGCTTGGGTGGCAAGGACCTACGCGCCCTTTCAATGATGTACTTAGCCCCAAAGGGAGAGGGACCAGCGACCTTTTCAATCAGCTTCTTCACAAATGCAAGCATGTTCAGGCCTTCCTCTCCTTCTGGAAGGCCTAAAATAACTACGTTGTTTCTTCGGCTGCGGCCCTCCAAATCTTCCAACTTAGCTTCCAAACTAGAAATCCTTTGCCGCATAACTACGAGACCGGGATCGATTTTTCCACTTGCTTTCAAGAGAGGAGATTCGAGCTGCATTATCTGAAGTTTTCATCGTGACCTCTTCGAGTTTTTTAGAAAGGGATTTAATTTCAGCTGAGATTTCTTTGATTTCTTCCCGGAAGGGTTTAAACTCTTCCAAAAATCTGCTCAAAGTTAGGGGTTCTTGCTCAGTGATCAGGCTTTGAAGCTCTGGCTTATCCACAGCATTCGAGGCCCTTGATTTTTTCAGGGCCTTCTCGGGAGTGACCGGCAGTTTATGCTTCTGAGGAGGCTTCTTCATGTAAACCACCATGATCAATGGAAACAAGCAAGCAGGAGCCCAGGATATTAAGAAGGCGATAATCTATAATCTTTCTGGTTTTTAGGGAGAAATAATCACCAGAATAGCGATTATTTGCAGTTAGGAGGTTGGAGCTATACAGAGGAGCTTCTACTCGGTACCCTGCATCATGTGATCCCCCACCTTGCATTTTTTTGCATTGAACCCCAGCTGCCATCTGTCAGACCATGCCTCTAGCCTTGCCAGATCCTCCTTTAGCCCCTGCCACCCAACCAGGTCATCCACCACCGCTCCCATCTTGGTGTCATCAGCAAATAGGCTGATTTTGTTGCTGATGCCCTCTGAGATGTCTGCAATACATATGCCAAACAGCACTGGGCCCAACACTGACACCTGTGGAACACCATTTGTCACAGGCTTAGGGGATGAGTATTCCCCACCTACCACCACTCTCTGCTGCCTATCTTTTAGCCAGTTCTTCACCCACCCCACCAATTTTGCTCCTGCTCCTGTGTCCCGTAGCTTGCTTCCAAGTCTCCCATGTGGTACTGAATTGAAGGCCTTACTGATGTCTAGGTACAGGACATCCACCACATGGCCCCATCAATTTGCCTAGTCACCCAGTCATAGTATTCCACCAGGTTGGTCTGGCATGACTTGCCCTTGACAAAGCCATGCTGCCTCCCATCCTGCACCCAGTTCACCTCCAGTAGTACCACTAGCCTCTCCTTTAGGATGGTCTCCATTAGCTTCCCCACTATGGACATTAGACTTACTGACCTATAGTTCTCCGGTTCATCCTTGGGTCCACTCTTGTGGAGGGGAACAACGTGAACCAGTCTCCAGTCATGGGGTATATATCCTCTGTCTTGAGATGAGAAATACTTCTGCCAAGGGTCCTGCCAGGACCTCGGCCAGTTCCTTCAGCACTATTGGATGTACTCCATCTAGTCCTGGTGCCTCATCCACCCTCAATGCCCTTAATCCCTCCAGCACCTCCCCACTGTGATTTTTCTGTCCATCATCCCCCCACATCTGTTTCTATCCTCTCTACCACTATGGGTAGTGCCCCCTCCCTTTCTTTTGTAAACACTGAACAGAAGTAGTCATTGAGCACTTCTGCCTTTTCTCCCCCGTCTTCACCCATCCCCCCTCCTTCTTAATTCTTACAATTTGGTTCTTACAGCTTCTTTTCTCCCTGATGTACCTAAAGAAGTCTTTTTCCCCTTTTTTTATGCCCTACGCCAGCCTGCGCTCTCTTGCCGCCTTGACTGCTCTTACCCCCCGGTCACTTTGTTTGCTTCTTGCAGATATTCCTCCTTATCCTCCTCCCTCCCCAATTTTCTGTATCTCCTGTAAGCTGTCCTTTTCCTCCTCACTCTGTCTAACACCCCTTTGCTTATCCAGCTGGATTTCTCTCCCCTAGCCTTCTTAGTCTGTGCCCTACAGCAAGTTTATGTTGCCTCCGCTATCCCCCTGTCTTATCACTTCCCACCTTTGTTGTGTGTCCATACCCGGTTGAATTTTGTGCAGGATCCCCTGTACCACTGCCCTCATCATCTTAAAGTTGGTGTTCCTGAAATCCAGCACCCTTGTGCCAGAAGCCCCTCTCTCTTTAGCCATCTGTAACTGGAACCATACTGTCCGGTGGTCACTCCCCCCCCGGTGGTTCCTCCACCCTCACGTCCCTCAACCACTCTCCATTCGTAAGTGCGAGGTCAAGGGTGTACCTTTGCCTAGTTGGTTCCTTGACCAACTGTACTGGAAAACTTTCCTGGAAGGTGTCCAGCATTACCTACTCCCTTCTGTTCTTTGTGATAGATGTGTCCCACTCCACCCCCGGCAGGTTGAAGTCCATTACTATCACCATCCCACCCCCCCACAGTTCCTCCTGATCTGTCCTGCCAGTACCCTGTCCATCCCTTCAGATTAAGAGGGTGGCCTGTACACCACCCCCGGTCTTAGTGATCTATTTTTGGATCCTGTAGTTGCATCCACAGTGCTTCTGTATCTCCCTCATCTCCCTCCTCCTTTACACATTTTAATACCTCCTTTATGTACAGCGCCACCCACTCCCCCTTCCCCGTTCCCCATTCCCCTATCCTTCCAGTGTAATCTGTACCCCAGAACTGTCATGTCCCAGTCATAGATTTGGGTGGCCCATGTCTCAGCTATAGCCACAAAGTCCACTCCCCCTTCTCCAGGACAGCCTGTAATTTGACCCCCTTATTCCCCAGACTCCTAGCATTTAGTGTTACCACCCTCCAACCCTTGTCTCAACCCCCCCTGCCTCTCTCCCCTTATGTCCACTCCCTTAGTGGTTGCCTTCCTCCTTACCTTGCTATCACAGGAGGTAAGCACATTTGGTTTCACATCACTAGGCCTCTGAACTCCTCTATCCATCCTGCTACCCCCCCATTTAAATGCTCCTCAATGTGCTTCCCTATCCTTGCCTTCAGTACATCTTTTCCCTCCTCATTTAGGTGCAGCCTATCTTTTGCATACAGACTGCTGTTCTCCCAGGTCCCCCCTACCCTCCTACCAGCCTGTACCCCTTTTTCTGACACTAGGCCCCCAGCCATTCATTAAACTCTTAAATTCTCCCTTTTCTTGCCATACTTGCCCTGGGAACGGGAAGTACCTCCAAGAAGGTGACAGATCTTCTCGCTCCCTTACACAGAGGTCCCAGTTCCTCAGACCTCCTCTTTACCTCCCCTACTGTCCCATCAGCCAGGTCATTCATCACCAGGTATATTATTAGGTGAGGCATTTCCCTTCCCCTGCTTGCACACCTTAGCACGGATTGCCCCACCCTTTCTGCCTTCATTCCTGGCATGGCTTCCACCCATATTCTACTGTGCCTCTCCCTTTTGCTGCCTCACCTGACCCCTCTTAGTACTGAGTCCCCCAACACCAAGACACTTCCCTTCTTCCCCTCCCCATTTTCTCCTTTCTCTCCTTCTTCCTCCTGCACAATGTTTCCTCCTATTGTCACTGTTTCTTCCCCTGTGTTCTTCACTGTACTCAACCCTTCTTGCCCTAATACACCTATGTCTCCATCCCCTTCCCCCACTGTTTTGTTCTTTGTACCCATGGACTGTGCTTCCCCTTCCTCTGTTCCCTCCTTTGACCCCTCTGTTAGAGGTCGACCCTCATCTGAACTTACTGTGTTAACATCTCTCTGTATGCCTTCTCTTGTTCTCCTTGTGTGTTTGTTTCCTGTACCTGTGTCACTCTCCTGCCCCCTTGTCCTGACCACCCCCTGTCACTCTTATCTCCCCCATCTTTTTTCTTTTCCTGGATGTCTTTTGTGCTTTCCACATTCCCTTCTCCTCCCAACCTAATATGCCCCTTCATCATCTTTGACACGTCCCCCATTAGCCTTACTACTTCTATCTCTAGTCTCCCCAGCCTTATACAGACTGGGCACCCCCCCGTCCTCCACAGGGTGTCCATGAATATTGCCCCTCCATAGTTGTTACATCCCACAGTCCTTCCTACCCTATGATTTCTGTTCCCCTTCCCTGATTCCTTTGCCCCCCTTCCCTCCACTGACCTTCATTCCAGCCTGCCCCATTACCTTGTCCCCTTCCCAGACTTCCCCAATCTGTCACCCTGGTCCCATTATCCTTTCCTCCTCTTTGCTCCCTCTGCTCCATTCTCCCTCTCATGGTTCCTGTTCTTTCTATCTTGCCCCTGTCTGTTGGCAGCATTATTTCCCTTATTTTCCAATCCCTCTACCTTGTGGTGTATGACTGTATTGTGTATGGAAATAAGATGGCTAACAGTGTGTGTATGCAGTCAGCAGGTACCATATGATGGCACATGCTACTAGTATAAAGGAAGTGATGCACCAGGGGGTGGTGGGGAGGGGTTTGGCCTCCTGATCACCAAAGACAATCAGCTACCCCAGCAAACCCTCACTGAGACACTCAGCTGCACCAGCAATATTCTCTAAACAGGTACCTTTCCAACTTAAGTCAGAAAGCACTCTGGTACTAACTGAAAACAACAATAAACTGCAAAAGAAACAATAAGCAATAAAATCAGTATGCAATAAGACACGATGGGGTGTGCATTAGACAGTTCTAATGCACGGCTAGGGGGACGTAGTGAGGCACAAAGCCATAGGCCGAGTGCGTCCAGTCACCTAGCCGTGCATTCGAACTGTCTAATGCATATCCCCAGAGTGGCTTATTGTGCTTATAAAATGGGCCTGTGTATTCTAAATGGAGGTTCTAGTTTTAGCTGTGCATTAGACACATCTAATGCACTGCTAACAACCAATCAGAGTGCTTGAAATCCTTTACCCGTTTTATAAGTGAAAATCAACAGATACTTCCCTGAGATGTGTCTGCTTCCTTCCCCAGCTCCACCACTCTAACTCAGCCCCACCTTCTGTTCACAGTAACTCTAATGAGGCCCAAGGTCAGACAATTATCACCCCTCCCCCAAGCTACAGAGCTACACACACACACAAAAAAAAATAAAAATACAGTTCCTGCAAATCCCCCAAACAGGTACCTTTCTAACTTAAGTCAGAAAGCACCCTGGTACTAACTGAAAACAACAATAAGCTGCAAAAGAAACAATGATAGCAATAAAATCTGAGAAAATCAACAGATACTTCCCTGAGATGTGTATGCTTCATTCCCCAGCTCCACCACTGGTCGCTGTATTGGTACAGTCGCCCATTCTGGAGTTGCTCACATGAAGTTGCCCATTTGCCTTTGCCAAAATTACCGCTCTCATTTGACATGCTACCCCAGGTCAGGAGCAAGGGACAGAGAGGGAATGTGGATAAATACTATAAAGAGTGGCCAGCCTGAGGGGCATGGTAGTAGTTGGGGATTTCAATATGCCAGATGTGGATTGGAAAGTTCCAGTCTTGGCTAATACTAGAAATCAGGTTATGGTGGATGTCTGCCAAGAGGCTTTCCTGGAGGGTATCCAGTGAACAAGGAGACCACAACTGAGCACTTACAAAAAGGGCTACTCAATCATGGCACCTGTGTTCTGGGCTATCTGGCAGGGTAGTGACCGGATAGAGGGGTAGGCGAATACAGCGACGGGATGTTGCTATATATACATGTGCTGGGGGGCAGGGACCACGCCATGTGATGGGCGGAAGGGGAGGGAGGGTATGTTAGGTGTAGTGCAGTGGTTGGCTGCTGAGCTGGCCATGTGGTGTGGTGAGTAGGTAGCAGTTTGGGGTTGGGAGGGTGCCAGGTTCAGTTCTGGGGTGCGATCTCTTTTTGCGTTGGGTCTGATTTTATTTAATTTTTTTAAGTTTTACACACCCCCGACATCCACCCCCTTGGAGCCTGGAGTTAAGAATCTTTAAGTAGGGGGAGCCGGGGGCACAGTCCCCTGCATAACATAGGAAACCGGTCACCAATTTCATAGTTGCTGCGAGTGTACATCGATGTAATTAATTTTCAATGATGTACACTCACCCAACTTTTCTCATAGAACCTTCCTGGAGCATTTAGTTCAGGGTCCATGGTGAGAGGATTCAAAACATAGCTGATCTGGAGCCACTCTAACCTGATGACCACAGAACAGTAGATTTGGAGGTCCAGGTGGGGACAGTCAAAGGGACAAAACAATAAGGGTATGGCACTTCAGAAAAGTGGACTTCAGCAAAATGAGGGGGAAATTAGAGAAAAGCATGAAGATTTGTGAAGATAAAGGGCATAAAAGGAAAGTGAGTAGCATTTAAAAAGGCAGCTACTGAAGCGGCAGATGGCTCCATTGTAAAGGTATCTAAAACAAAAAGGGTTAAGGGGCCAGTGCGGTTCACAACAGATGTAAAAGTGCCTGGGTTGTGATTTGGGTGGTTAGCCTAGTGCTACTGTCACTTTGTGTTTGTTTGTGACATCTCTCTATCCATCTATCTGAAAACATGTTGCATTTTGTTGGGGATAGCACAGGTGAGGAGAACTGTGAAGACTAGGAGCACTGGGAGGCCCCGATTTTCTGTAGTCATAAGATTGCCCATATAAGGGCTACACAGCAGTTTTACAAAGTCCCTTGTTGTTTCAGATTCAGTTATAGAGTGAATTCAGGTTTACAAAGTCTATTTTAAACTGTTTGCTGCAATACTGGTGTACCGTTCGAACCGGACGTGGCTGTGACATCACTTCAGGTCCAAGCCCTTGATAAGCTGAAGCTAGTGTGAGCATGGCTGTGCCTGGGTTGTGATTAGCCTAGTCCTACTGCCACTTAGTGTTTGTTTGTTTGTGACCTCTCTCTTTACATCTATTTAAAAATGTCCTGCAAAAGGGAAAAAAATTCCTCCATACTATATCTAGCACCATTGTGTTGGGGATAGCCTTGGTGAAGGGAATTGTGGGCACTAGGAGAACTGAAAGGGCCTGATTTTCTGCAGCAGTAAAATAGTCTGTGTAAAGGCTACATAGCAACTGTACAAATTCTGTGGTCGTGTGGGATTTTGTTTTAGAGCAAAATCAGGCTTATAAAGCCTATTTTAAACTGTCTGTTGCAGTTTTGGTGTAGTACTCCAACTAGAAGTTGCTATGACATCATGTCCAGTCCAAGCCCTAGGTAAACTGATGCCAGGCAAGCATCAATAAGCACAATGTGAAGGTGAAATGGGCAGAGGTGCACATCTGCCTGTGTCAGCCCATGTCAGCTAGTGGGCCAGGAACTCTGCCCAAATACGAAGGTAATACTTTCACCCCTAGTAACTAACTACTGTTTGCAAAGCTGGATAAAAGTATTTTTAGATATGAAAATGGAGTGAATGGGATACTCTGCAGTGGATGTAACATTGTCCATGTGCATGAACTTAGTGTGGAGAGTGTTATAACTTACTCTAATTGTGAAAACATCAAGAATGTGGAAACAAAAATATTGAAATAAAGAAATTAATTAGCAAATTTACATTATATAAGAACCTTGAATCATTTTTGGATAACCTTATTAGGGACATGCATTTAAATCCCACTTCACCTACTAATGAGCAACCTGAAAAACATGGCAACATTCAAGACAACACAGCGGGTAGTAGGAAACAAGGAAAGGAAGAAGAGAAGGATGAGGGAGAGAAAGATTAGACCATAATCCGTTCAAGATGAAGAGTAAAAAGGGTGAGACGTACAGGGACTTTTGAAGTGGTGAAAGTAGCAGATATTTGTAACACAGACTGGTTTTCTGTACTTGCTATCAACAGTGATATTATTACTAATGAAGCAGTGAACAATCACTTGGGTAACATCAAAAATAATCAGCACACTGTATTGCTAGGAGACTCAATAGTGAGGTATACCGAAAGAGTAGTTTGCAGCAAAAATAAAGAAACAAGGATGGTAACTTGCCTGCCAGGTGCAAAAATAAAAGATATTAAGAAGAATCTGCATGGTATTGTAAGAGGGACAGGAACAAACCCCAAGATTCTTGTCCATGTGGGGACAAATGACATTATCAGGAAAAAAGGAAAGGAACTCCAACAGGAGTTTGTTGAGTTAAGGAAAACACTGTCAAAACAAGGGTACATACCTTTTTTTTTAGAAATTCTTCTTGTTATGGGGACATCCAAAAACAAGCATTTGTCAATGCTGGATGTTTGCCAGTGGTATAGAAGGGCTGGGGTACTAGATGCTTTGTGGAACACTTTGTGGCATATGTTGAAGCTGAGGTGTCCAAAAATGGCTATGTGTAAAATTTGGGGTTAAAATATTGAAAAGTACCACAGTTATGAGCATGCATTGGAAAATTGCAACATAGACTCATAACTTTGTTGTTTTCTCATATTTTTACCTTACATTTTCAACATAGCCTTCTAATGACCCCCACATAGCCTTCTTATGAGCACACCTCATGAACAAGGGCAGATAACATTTTAAATCTTGCCCAAAAGGTGATTTTGCACCACAAGTGTGAAAACACATTTTAGCCAGGATTTGAAAGATGACAGCTGTCACATTCACGAGGAGCTGTGAAGAAATGGCTATGTTGAAAATTTGGGGTCAAAATATTAAAAATTACCAAAGGTAAGAGCCTGTGTTCATTAATTTCAATGTAGGCTTATAACTTTGTTGTTTTTCAATATTTTGACCCAGATTTTCAACATAACCTTCTTATTACCCCACTTCATGAACAAGTGCAGAGAAAATTTTCAACTCCTGCCTGAAAGGTGATTTCATGCAGGGACTGCGAAATCACGGTTCGGGTCACAATAACATATTTGGCCAGGATTTTGAAAAAAGCTGTCACATTCAAGAGGTGCTGTGAAGAAATGGCTATGTTGAAAATTTCGGGTAAAAATATTGAAACTTACCAAAGTTATTAGGCTGTGTTCACAAATTTCAATGTAGGCTCACAACTTTGTTCTTTTTTAATATTTTTACATCAGATTTTCAACATAGTCTTCTTATGACCCCACCTCATGTACACAGGGTAGAGAAAATTTTCAATTCCTTCCTAAAAGATGATTTTGCACAGCAACCATAAAGTCACTTTTCAGGACAGATTTGCCTAATTTCACTGCAGTTGATCATAAGGAGTGGTCCCAAAAAAGGCATGTTGAAAATTTGGGACAAAAATATTCAAAAACGGTCAAGTTATGCCACTAAGTTCAAAACTCAATGAAATACATTGAACAGCATACCTGATTTCCTCAGTTCACAGTTTGGCTTTAAAGAGTGAAGACATCTCTGCAGTTTGCAGAGTATTAAGGTGTTGGATCCCCGGTGAGTACAAAAGGGCTTGGGGGTGGGTGGGTGCTGAGTGGTAGGGTAGAGTGGAGGGACTAACAGTGCAACAGACATTGATGGACAGTTTTCTTTTTGCAGGGTGAAAAACAAACTATGAGGTTCAGTTTTAATTATTTCAGACGGTGACAGAGACACTGGGGGATTGGGCACCCCCAGTGTCAGTGTTATGTTTGTGCGGGGTGGTGCTGAGAGAGAGGGTCAGTTGGTGGGACAGTTATGGGGCAGCAACAATAGACAACGATGGATGGTTTTCAGCTGCATATGTATATATCTATATTTAAAATACAAGGTGGTTACACTGGGGGATTGGGCACTCCCAGAGTCGATGTTATGTTTGTTGGGGGGTAGTGGGTGCTGAGAGTGAGGCTCAGGTGTGGGGGCATTACAGGGTGCCAGCAACAGACATCGATGGATGGTTTTCTGTATTACAGCTGGCCTCTGCAACAGTGCAAGGCTCTTCCTGGATGTCTGAAATTCCTCAGCAGGCTGATTATGACAGATCAGATTGCTGGGCTGCATACATCAAAGGAAGAGCTGACCCATGATTGGGTCAGCTTTTCCTTTTCAAGTACAAGGTGTTTCTGACCGGCAAGCCAAAACTCTGTCATGATCAGCCTGGCTGATAATTGATGTAGCACTGACGCACCCCTTGCAGACCACTCTGCATTGTACTGACAGCAGCACACACCTTAAAAGGCACTCATATCAAGATGTACACTTGCACATGTGTGCAAGGTGAACATAAAAAGACAATCTGAAATAATTAAGATTAACAGTTGGCTGTATGACTGGACCCTCAAGGAAGACTTCAATCTGATAAAGCATTCAGATTTTCTTTTTTTATGGCAACAGGCACCTATATGCAAAGTTGCAAAACAAAAGGCTCTTGCACGCAAGGGAAAAATGAGGATGCTCACACAAAGGATTAGCTTTGCTTTGTACAGCCATTTATTTAAAAGCTTATTAGTCACCACAGTGGAAATAATACATTAACTTAGCCTCCAGACCAACACCCTAGTGCTTTGACTTCTACACAGGTCTTCCTCAGGGAGACCTATATGCAAATGATGTCCTTCATCTAAACAAAAGGGGTTCTGATTTTCTGCCTAAAAATTCAACAAGGTTCTTGAAAAGCATTTGAATGAGTGGTGAGTGGTAAGGGACATGTGGTTAAAACACATGACACAATGTAACTAAGCAGGTATCAGAGAAAGATTTACTAGTTCTATCACTCAATGCGAGAAGCTTGGTCAACAAATTTGATAGTTTAAACACAGTTATAATCAAAAAAGAACCTATCATAGTCATTACAGAAACAAGGCAAGATTCCAACAACACATGGGATAAGAAAATACATGTTTTTTCGGTAATACATAAGGATAGAGCTAACAGATGTGATGGTGGTGGTGGTGTAGTTTCATATAAGATCATCTTAAACATAATGAACTTTAATATAAGGACAGTGCTGAAACAGAATCTGTTTGGGTATCAATAAACACTATATCCTGGAAACTGATAATATGGGCTTATTACTTACCACTAGGTTTTAGAAATGATCTGTTCTCATTTCATCTTGAGGAAATATAATACTTCAGCAGTAAAGGAGATATACTGCCACTTGAGGACTTAACCTCCCAGAAATAAACTGGAAATTACAGGAAGGTCATAGTGTAAAGGAGAATGCTTTTTTAGACATTGTTAAGGAATTTAGCTTGCAACAACTGATAAATGAACCAAATGGAGGAGAAAACATACTTGACCTTGTATTGACAAATATGAGAGGCCTGGGGCCTCATATTCAAAATTTTGCACCTGGCACTAAGCTTTAGTGCTTGTGCTGCGCACAGTATGTGCTCATTGCCTATATCCAAAGAATAGCACTGCTTATCATTAGTGCTAGTGCTTTAGTGCAAAGTTAATACATGCAGCACCAAAACTTGATGGTGGTGACGTGCATGTCGTGAGCAGTGTGATATTTAAAGAGATAGTACTATGCTAATGGAATATTCCAGCAGGATAGCACTGCAGAAATACTGCCTATAAAAAGCAGGTCTTAACCTGGGCAAACCCCAGAGGTGGGAAAAGGCAAAGCAGAACCCTCCACCCAGCTGAAAACAAAATGGCTCACATTGTGCACCTGATGCAGATGGTCATTCAGGATGAGGAGAAGGCCGATGCCCCCGGGTCCAGGCACAGGCCCCAGAGATGCTATGCTACAAACAGTCAGTACCATCCATGAGTCGCATTCAAAGTCCTCAGTGACGAACACATCGTTGGATCGGTACAGGCTCAAGATGCCCATGGTCATGCAGCTGTGTGGGTTGCTATATGACCAGCTCCAGAGAGACACCCACTGCAGCCATGTGATGTCCCTAGAGCTCAAGGTGGAAGCAGCATTGTGATTCCTGGCCACCCAAACCTTCCAGACATCAGTGGAGGACACCACAAGTGTCTCACAGTGTGCCACCTCATGCCTGCTGCACCACTTCCTAGATTCCCTGTTTGCCCGTGCTAGGGAGCTCATCGTATTCTCCACCACAACAGCAGAATGAACAGCAACCATGCAGCAGTTCTATTGAGCTGCACATCTACCAGCTGTACTTAGGGTTACTGACTGCACCAATGTTGCTGTCCAGGCACCCACCAGTGATGGAGTGAAGCCTATGTGAATAGGAAAGGGTACTAATCCATCAACCGTCAGGCGATGTGCGATGGAACAGGCTACATCATCAATGTCCTGGAATGGTTCCCTCGGCAGTGCTCTTGGTGCATTCGTCTGGTACAACTCCATCTTGTGCCAGAGGCTTGAAGGAGAGGACATCCCCAGTGCGCACCTCATCGGAGAGTATACCTCAAAGGCCTCTACCCCTCTCCTCATGTCTCAGATGATGACACTAACCCATGCCCTCTATCTACACAGGGGACAGTGCATATCTTCTACATCCCTGGCTCCTCACACCTGTCCAATGACCCACATCTGTTGCAGAGGACAGGTACAATGCAGCACACATCATTATATGTGGCATCATCAAGCGTGTTTTTGGCATGCTCAAGATGTGGTTCAGGTGTCTTAATCATTCCGGTGGTGCCCTACAATATACCCTTCATAAAGTCTGTCCCATATTTCTTGCCTGTTGCATACTACACAACATGGCACTCAAGCATGGGATGTGGCTGCCAGCCCCAGAGCAACAACCTGCAGCAGATGCAAAGCCACAGGGCCAGGGAATTCATGGGCAGCTTGACAGACATGACCCCAGGATGGCCAGGAGGTCACAGGATTACAGAGACCATCTCATCGCAGACCTCTTACATCACAGCCAGTGAGTAAAGACCACACAGTAGAGTATAATGTGTTCTGAAAATGTATTCTGTAAATAATACTAGTGTTCATGAAATTATAAGTATAAGGTCATACAATGGGGGAGGGCTTAAAGAGGGCTGAAAATAAATAACATGCCATTCTGGCAAGGGGGTTAAAGGGGCTGAAAAGAAATAACGTGCCATCCCAGCAAGGGTGGGTAAAGGCGGAAAAGAAATAAAGTGCCATCCCAGCAAAGGGATTATAGGGGCTGAAAAGAAAAAAAGTGCCATCCCAGCAAAGGGGGATTATAGAAACGGAAAAGAAAATAATGTGCCATCAGGCAAGGGGAGTGGTTAGGAGGTTGAGAAAAAGAGTGTCATCCCGCCAGGAGGGTGTTACAGGGCTGAAAAGAAACAATGTACCTTCCAGGCAACAGGGACTGAAAAGAAATAAAGTACCAAATCAGCGGGGGTTAAGGGGCTGAAAAGAAATAAAATACCATCCAGACAAGGGGTGGATTAAAGGAGGCTGAAAAGAAATAACGTGCTATCCCAGCAAGGGAGGGGTTAAAGGCTAAAAAGAAATAACGTGCCATTCCTGCAAGAGGGGGAACAGCAGTATTTGGCATTCAGGCTGGCAGTATGGAAACATAGGTAATGTTGGGGGGATGTGAGGTTGCCCATGCAGGATAGGATGAGGGGGGCAAAATGCACCCTAGGTGCATCCCTTACCTCCCACCTGGACATGGACAGTGTGAATGTACTGTACCCAGGAGGGTAGGGTAGGGGCCAGCATCCACTCAATAGGCAAGAGAGTGGAGACAGTATTAACAACCCACAGCCATGGTCACATTGGGTACAGACCCCGCCGAGGAGCAAGCCATGGCCATGGGTTAATGGTGTCCTGGGTGTGCTGGGCATCAAAATTCCTTCACTGCATGGGGTGATGGTATGCTGAGGTTCTAGCAGTCCTCCCACTGGAACAATTTCAAGAAATAACAGTCCATGGGAAATGGAAATTGGCTCAGTTTAGAATTTCAAGAAAAAAACAGTCCATGAGAAATGGAAATTAGCTCAATTTACAGTTTCAAGAAGTTGTGACTTCATTATTCATATGACTTTTCTACTTGGATACTCCCACTGGAACAGCCAGTGCTCTGGCAGTCCCCTGCTGTCCCTGTCACCATGGCTGCAGCCTCCTGCACTGCAGCACATAGTCTATCCAAGCCAGCTGATATGCGGGCAGATGTCCTACTGCAGTGCAAGCATGGCTGTCATGTGCTTTGCTTGGTGTGCCTTGATACATTGTTCGGCACCCTGCATATTAACCTACAGCATGTGGTGTATGCATGCCAGTTCTGCCTGCATGTCCTCTTGTTTTCCCATGACTGTCTGCAGCAACTGCCTGTTGGCTGCTGCCTCCTGCTGTCTCTGTGTACTGTTCATTTGGACTAGGTCAGGCTGAACTCTTGGCCCTTGTGTGGCTCAGGTTTGCACCTTGGTTGATGCTGCATGTTGGTGTGTCTGGGGCAGCATAGCAGTGGCTGGGCCATTGGGACTGGCCTGGGGGGGCAGTGCAGTGGCCGTGCCACTGGCAGAGGCCTGCAGTGACATAGCATGGTCTGGGCCAGTGGTATTAGACAGGGTTGGTAGGGCTGTGGCTGTAACTCCGGTGGGGTCATGGGGTTACACAGTGGTGGCTATGCCAAGGGCAGTGGGTGGGTGCACCATGCCAATGCCAGGAAGAGGTGGTGGCTGGGCCCCATTGGTAGCAGAGCTGGCAGGTACAGGAAACTCCTCCTGGTCTGGGGTAGACCCCTCTCTTCCCCACTCCTCCATGAAGGTTTCTTTTTCATCATCATCATCTACATCATCCTTCTCTCCCTCCTCCTCACTGGAGTCTGTGTCCTCCACAGCATGAACAGGCAGCATGTGCAGCCACTGCTGTGATGGACCTGGGGCATCTAGGATGGTGTCCACTATGATGGACTGAGCTGTTGAGAGAACAGAAGAGAGAGATGTATAGCAAGATAATGTGCATACCTGTGCTGACCATGGAAGCATGCATGCCCATCGTACTGTGTCTCAGCACCCATACCACCTTTGCAGTGAAGTGCCTATACACCCCCTGGGGCAATACATACCACAGACCCCATCACCAGTGATCACGCAGGCAATGACACACACATGGTCACTCACATGGCTGTGCTGGCCTCACTTGGCTCTTGTAACCACCTGCCAGCACACCCATCACCACCATGGCTGAGAGGGTTGAGGCTATCATCTCCATTGCAGGAGCTACAGGGACAGCTGCTTGAGGCCCACCACCTGTGGCCTGGATGTCCTGCATGCCTTTGCCAGGACCTGTTTTGCACACCACTTCAGGTCATATGTCTTCTTCTTAACGCACTGTAACATGCAGTTTCTCCCACCCACAGCATTCGTTCCCTCTATGATTTTGACCCAGGCCTTCTTAATTTCACCCTAGGTCCCCCCCCTCCTGGGCTACAAGGCCCCCCATGCAAGACGGATCTGGGCCAGGGCCTACACCTCATCTTCTGAGAATCTGTAATTCCTCTGCCTCTCCCAGTCCTCCATGGTCCCTGTTGGAAATGAAAAGAAAGAACAGAACTTTGCATTGCATACACAAGGCAGAGAACAGAACAAAGGTACAATAGTGTGAAGACTGTAGACCCCTGGCAAAGACACATAAGTGTTCCGGCATTGCTGGACCTAACACACAGCCAATCCCCTGCCGAACACAGGCCTTGGCCATGCATAGATACAGCCATAGTGTAGTCCAGACACAGTATAAACACAGTGCTATGATTACCCATGTCCCTTTGTAAGCCATTCCACAATACATTTACCTCTAGCCGTCTGCAGTTCTCCTGTGAAATCTTGGTGGTTTACACTGCTTCGTTAGTTAGTTTGTTAATTAGTTAGTTAGTTTTCGTTGGCCAGATAAGTGCACTAGACAAGAAAATGCCTATTTTCAGGCAGGACCTGGGGATGTTACAAAGGAAAATGAAATTACACAAAGCAGCAAGGTCACAGCATTACAAAAGAGCAGAGAGCAAACAAAGGCACAATATGTGTCATGTCACAGAGTAACAAAGAGCAGGCTAGGATAACAAGCATGGAATCAGGTTACAATGAGAGATAGTGCAAAAGCAAGATACCACCCTAAATCAGAGCCACAGGGCTCGCCCAGTGGTGTGGAGGGCTGAGGCATCTGTGCTTTACCTCCTGCCACACCAGCAACCCATGTTCACAGTACGAGCGAGTCGTCCGGGGAGGGAGAGGATTGAACATCCACAGGACAGCTCTCCTCTCCTCTCCCTGGAAGGTGGGGAACACAGGCTTGGCACCTCCCTGACACGTAGTGGGGGCTGAGTGCCAGCGCATCTTGAGCCTGTCACCAGCGTGGTGGGTGGAGCAGTCGGCCAGCGTACCATGGGTTGAAGCTAGCACAGCATGGCCATAGCAGACATTGCTTGCACTCCCCGGGGGAAACACAGAAAAAAGAGAAACTGAGGTCCCAAATTGATGCAGGATGACAGCAGCCACCTGCCACAGGCCCCAGCTCAGAATGGCACTCCCCGGAATCTGGATCCTGTTTTGAGGTGAGTCTGAGTGAGGAGGGATCCTCACAGCCCTACCACAGAGGCAAACCATGGTTGAAGAAAGGGGTTAGTTGCCTGATGTCGGGTGCAGGGCTGGGTGGGTGGCTGCAAGATAGATGCTCACAAGTAGGAACCCGAGGAGAAACAAATAAACTAAAAAAAAAAAAATCAGAGCCACAATAGGGCCTTTTACATGCAGAGCTCTATTGCAAAGAGTGATACAGATCAATTGCAACGTTACCAGCTTCCGTGTACAAGCGATCCGTTCCACAAGGAAAATGAACGGTCACTGATTTTGCAATCCCTGCTTTCCTTGTCCCCCCCAGGACCCATTCCCTGACCTCAACCCTCAGGTCCATGAAGTGCAGCAATCTGTAAAATAATTGTATCCCGTGATGATCCCTGGCAGTCTAGTGTCCCCCACCCCCTCACCCAGCAGTGCCAGTCCACCCCGCACCACCGCTACCCATCCCCTGCCGGCGACTGGCACAGCCCATCTCTCATCTCCACAGCCATCTACCGACTGAGCTCCGTATGAGTGCTTACTGTCAATACATGCTCAATGAATGAATGGGTACATTCATTCTTTGAGCACATACTCAGTAAGCACTCATGCCAGAAGCTCAGTCGGCAGATAGCCGTGGAAGTGAGTGAGCTGTCAATCCACCAGCTGGGGATGGATTGAAAGTGCGGGGTGAGACTGATACTACTGGAGTGAAAGTGAAGGCAGACTGCCAGGATCTTGAAGTGAACTGTACATACTGTACAGTACACAGTTGTCATGGGGAGCCAGATGGGGGTAGGGGGAACCATGGTGGCATGACAGTGGGTAGGGGGCCTCTAGCCCTGCGGGGCTCTGCCAAAGGATCGGGCATGGGGGGACACTTGTGCCTTGCGGGACAGTGGTTGCGACTTGCTGCGTCCTCACCAGGTACGCCCTTTGTTTGGCGTACCTGGATGGATGTCGCAAGTTGCAGGACTTAGACACAGGGACTATGCCCCTTCTAGAATCGGGCCCAGAGTCCATGTCACAACTGGATTTGGCACAAGTTGCCTTTGGCGGTGACTTGCGCCATTCTTCTAGAATTGGGCCCATGCAATGTAAAATCAAGGGCACGATCAATGGTAAGGCCTAGGTATTTTAAAGAGTCAGCCATGGAGATGGGGGGACTATCTAAACAGCAGATGTCTAAACCAGTGGTGCAAGACCATCATTTATGTGTGGACGCAAGAAGCATGGCCTGGGTCTTGCTGCAGTTTAGGACACGATGATTTTGGACAAGCCAGGTATGAACTCTGTCAAAGTCAGCATTGAACTTTGCGCTGATGTCCATCAAATTACTAGTGCAAGAGTAAAGCACCAGGTCATCAGCATACACCAGGGTGTTACAGTGAGAAGTGGCATTAGGAGTGTGATGGAAAAAATCAATGGGCGCAAGATGGAGCCTTCAGGAACCCCAACACTGATAATGGTTAGGGCAGAGTTGGCCTTGTTAAACTTGACAAATTGCTACCTGTCACTTAGATAACAAGAAAACCAGCTGATGGCAGTGGGGAAACCCCAAGAGATGACAGTTTCAGCTTAAGTGGAGTGTGATTAACAAGGTTGAATGCTTTTGTAAGATCTATAAATACGGCTCCAGTTAACATACCGTAGTCAATAGAAGTGTTGACATAATTGGTGAGCTGAATAAGTGCCCTGGTAGTGATGTGAGCCTATAACAAAAAAAGAATCCAGCACTCCAAACTTCAGAAATTCAGTGAGAGGATGTTATTATTTAATAAGAAAAATTCTTTAAAAGTGCAATACTTACAAAAAAGCAAAATTAATGTTAACACACAATGTGAAGTTAAAACTGCTCTCATACTCCTAGCCAGTCTCTGCGCTTCAGGGTTATGCCTCCCCTTCTTTAGGAGGTGATGTGATGTGAGCCTGCCTGAATCCTTGCTGGGAGGGGTCAGTAGGTTATGCTTGTGAAGGTGGTCCATAATCTGGGAGGCCATGAGTTTTTCCAGCAGTTTGCTGAGAACAGGCAGGATTGCAATTGGTCGGTTATTCTCAATGCTTTTTGAATCACCCTTTTTAAACACCGGGATAATCTTGGCCACATTACAGCTTTTAGGAACAGTGGCAGTGGTGAGGGACAGGTTGAACAGTCTGGTAATCGAGGAGGCAAGAAATGGGGCAGCCATTCTAAGTAGTTTAGGATCTAGACTGGGCCAACGCTCCCACTGGTTGGGATGGATTTTAGTACTCACAGGACCTCCCTAAGATAAACAGCGTGGAGTTATAATGGTGTAATGGTAGGGCAACATGGTGGGGAAGGATACTCAAGGGAAGCACAACATTAGGTTCTCAAACCTGGTTAGGTCAGAGAAATGAGAGTAAAAGCCTTGGGTATAGTGTCAGAATTATTGCACATGGTGTTATTGACAGTCATATCAAGTGCGGTTTGACTTTTACTGTTACCCATGCGCCCCATACTTTGAGTCCAGAAACTTCTAGAATCTAGCACAAGCATGTGGGAGCTCCCTGCAGTATTTCCTTTTAGCCAATTGAATTTCTTTTTTACAAGCATTCCTCAAGGCCTGATATTCCAGCCAATCTTAGTATAGTGATACAATTTTAAATTTAGCCCAACATTTGTCCCTGGCCTTAAACAAGGAGAGCAAGTCACTATGTAGCCATCTAGTGGATTTACCTCTAACCCTTCAGCTGATAAGTGGGATATGTTTCTCTTGAAGGGACTGAACAGTGGAGGTAGAGTAGGCAAGGGCTTCATCCACATCACCGGAGTAATATAGTGGAAACCAATCTATGACGTGAAGCTCAGCGAGGAAGCCATCCAGATCAGATGCGGAGAAGAGCCACAGGGTTAGCTCCTTTGGAGGGTGGGAGAAAGAGCGGGTATTCCATACACAATAGACCGGGAAGTGGTCACTGATAGCATTGGCAAGGGTGCCAACAGCAATAATCCTATCCTTCCCATTAGACAGAACCTAGTCTATAAGTGAGTGGTGACCTCCTTTGGAGGAGAGTCTAGTTGGGTCATCAATTAGTTGAGAAAGGTGGATTTTATTTAGTAGTGACTCAAAAGATTTAGAGTTACTACTGTAACCACCCCTTCCCTTCTACCTGCACACCCACCAACAGGTGGTGCTGCCTCAGGGGATATGGCTTGGCACCCGGGTTCATGGGTAAAATGGCCATGTGATTGGTGCGGTGCCTCCACCTAAGGGTGCTTCCCCACAGGAAATTACATTCAGCCCCCTCCCTTGGAAACAGGTAAAGCAATATACAGTCCCATCCCCACTTATTACTCTAAGCATGAAATATCACATCACACAAGAATGCAATGGCTACGACAGTTCTCAGAAAATAAACAGGGTTTATTTGGGGGTGGATAAAGAGGTAGGGAGCAGTGGAAACAAACGGAAATAAAAGCATTCAATAATGTTCTAAACTCTATGCAAAATTAGTAACATCAAAACACACAGACATGCCGGAAGGGTACAATGCAGTTCAGAATTATCAGTCCCAGTTCTGCTCCCCCCACTGGTGCACCAGTTAACCCCACAGTCCCTGTGAGATCTCTCAGTATTGGTGTGCACACACTAAGTAGTTGTAGGCCTGTGACATGGAAAAGCTGGTTGCAGCACAGATGAAACACTGAGTGGCTGCAGAGCAAAGTACCAATTACACCAGGGAGTGCAGTGAAACAGTTTATTCCTAGTTGTACTAGTTGCTAAGGGCATTGCTAAGGTTGTGCAAGAAGCCAAGATGTAAGGTTAACACGCTAGCTAGCTGAACAATTAGGAAAGTATTTGTGTGGGTTAAAACCCAGTACTCACGACCTTAGATGAACAGATGCAACATGTTGGGGAACGTCTCCCCTTTTCAGGCAACTTGGAAGAACAGGCAAGAAGGCTGGGAATGCAGGCGATTATCCTCTTCACCCCACAGCGGGACTTGTCTTTACCCACCTCGACTGTAGGCAGGCAGTCTTCACCCCACAAAGGGACTTGTCTTCACCCACCTCGACTGTAGGTAGGAGGTAGCAATTCAAACAGCAGGCAGGACCTCAGAGCATAGATACAGCACCAGAAACTCAGTCTCTGAACTGGTAGGGAAATGAGGCAGTAGCTTTAGTTTACCTCACTCTCCACTGCAGGCAACAAATAATTTAGCAGGCTGTAGAATATTTAGTCACCAGTTCTGGACCTGCACAGAAGGCACCAACCACAGGATCTTCTATCTGGTCAAAGCAAAAACAGATAAAAAATACACCCTCTGATTTACAGGTCCTTGGAAGGTCTCTATCTGTTTTGTAGTTTGCGCAAAACGCACAAAAATTGCAGGATTTTAGCCTATCAGCAGCAAAAGCTGACAAGAAACACTCCTTCTCACTTCAAAACCTCATACAGAAGTCGCACACCAACTGTCAAAGTTCAGAATCCTCAGGTTCAAAACTCAGTCTCTGATTGGTTCACATGACTCATGAGCTCTTCATCCTGATTGGATGTACTGCAGCTACCAATTGGATCCTACGCTGTTGTCCAACAGCCTCTTCAAAGATGGCCACCATCAAACAGTTCTCATAGCTCAGTCACTTTTCAAAAACTGTAGAAATATTACTACTTACTGTTGGCAGCATTTGGCTGTATGACTAGCACCCTCCCCGTCCCTTCTAAGGGTTGCTAGGACCAGGGAGTACATTCCTGGGACAGGAGCCGAGTAGCTGGCTCCATTTTAAGGACACCCCTGATGAAGCTGTGTATAGAAATGGCCGTCCATGGCCACTAAGCATTATGGGACTTGTAGTCCCTGCGGTCACCATTCTCCCAGTTACTCCCCAACCCACTGGTAGCATTGGCAGGGTTGGGAAGTGCTTTAAAAGTGATTTGCTTTTCTTTTTCTGGTCCCCCCAGCCCCTGTGGCAATCTGGTGGGACTGGGGAGAGGAATCCCTCCTTATGGCGCCTGTGCCACTTCTTGTGAGCACCCTCCAGTACTAGGCCAACAATGTGGCCTTTCCAGGAGCTCCCCGCTCCTCTGTGGACAGTTCAGGGGTGAGGGGAGCAAATGAACTTTGCAGCACATGGGCCACTTCTAGCTGGGTGTAGGAGGTACCAGAATTAACGTTTTTACACTTCCTGGCCCCATTGGCAGTTCGGGGGAGCCGGGGGAGCGAGGAGGACTATGCGGCAGTTCAGCCGTGAGTTTACAGGAGCAGGAAGTGCTGACACATTTTACAGCACTCACCGGCCCTTTGGCAGTCCAGGATCAGGCCAGGGGAGTGAGGAGACAGCAGCTGCAGGAGCTGACAAGCGGCATCAGGAGCAGGTAAGCTCCCAACCTTTCGGAGGGGGGTTACACTATTATGTCAGTCAAGATTAAAATCACCAATTAGAATAATTTCATTCTTCCGTATAGCAGAGGGCAGGTAATCAATCAATCAATCAATCAATTATTTATTTATTTATTTATTTATTTATTTATTTATTTATTTATTTATTTATTTATTTATTTATTTATTTATGTCTTTGGTAACCAGGTAAGTGGACTGATCCATGAGGACTGATTTTAGCCACAACCCGGGCCACAACAATGAGGCAGCAAGGTGGAAACACTAGTAGTCATACAAAAAGTGCATATCCAAGCAGTAGGACAATTACATGTGAGGACAGTGAAACAAATCTGGATACAGAGAAGTAGAGACTGGGTAACAATATGTAGGTCTAGTTCTACAGAGCAAAAAGAATTAACTCAGTTAAACCAGCCCTACCTCCCCTAGGAGGACTGTATGTAACCACAATATGAATTTTGTTTAGGGATGGGTGGGTACTAAAAAACCTGACCCCAAAGACAACCTGCGGGTACCTCAAAAGTACCCTAAAAGTACCTGGATGAAAAACAAGTAGTCGGGTCAGGTTGGGTAGTTACTACCTGACCTGTTCTACTACCCAATTACCCAACCCTGACCATAACAAAAATCTTGTGAAAGACTGTTTTTTTTTGGACTATGACACTGTTAGGTGCCCCAAGATGTTATACCCTTGGATGCATTGCTAAGGCAGGTACAAGAGGTGCAGCTGCTCTTAGCGAGCTTGCTGCTGTGTGCCAAAATTATACCTATGGCAGCAATTCTGAGGTAGGTACAAGAGGCGCAGCTGCTCTGATTGAGCTTGCTGCTTTCCTAAAAAGTATACCCATGGTGGGCATTGCTGAGACAGGTACAAGAGGTGCAGTTGCTCTTAGCAAGCCTGCTGTGTTTCCAAAAAGTATACCCATGGTGGGTATTGCTGAGGCAGGTACAAGATGCCCAGCAGCTCTTAGCGAGCCTGCTGCTGTTTCCAAAAATTATACCCATGGTGGGCATTGCTGAGGCAGGTACAAGAGGCACAGCTGCTGTGAATGAGCCTGCTGCTGCTTCAAAAAATTATACCCATGACAGGCATTGTTGAGGTAGGTATGAGAGGCACAGCTGCTCTAATTGGGCATGCTGTTTTTTCAAAAATTATACTCATGGCAGACATTGATGAGGTAGGTTCAAGAGACGCAGCTGCTCTGAGTGAGGTGGCTGCTGTTTCCAGAAATTATACCCATGATGGCATTGATCAAACTTACGTAATATAAAACTGATGACTGACAAAAGAAAACTAAGAGAAGGGTGGCACAAGTAGCTGGCATGGTGGCAGTGATGATGGCTCTATTCATGTCGTACACAACCTAGTCATCATATTCAGTATCACTGCTTGCAGGCTGTTGTTCATGTTCAGGGCCAGACTCACATAGTTCAGTGTTTGGGACAATTGGGAAATTGTCAGCATTCATTGTTAGAAATGTAAGTCGTTTCACGTTTGCAGGACTTAGCAGTGTTCTCTGGTCAGCGACTATTCCTCCAGCTGCACTAAATATGCGTTCTGAATATACGCTTGAAGGTACGTTTTGCAAGATTTGCTAGATCTGGCCATATTGTTCTCTTTTGTTTCCAATACAGTAATGGATCTTCCTTGAGACCAATCACAGTATGGTCTACAAAATACTCCAGGATCATTGTGCTGCGTGAGATGGCTACCAGTATGACAGATGAACCAGCTGCACTTTCTTTACAGGATACTAGCCCATGTTGTTGCAGGTGACTCAGATGTGACTTGCCTTTCTGACCCTGAACATAAGTTGCCCAAGAAGTAGCTGCGGATGTCCTTTTCCTCTCTAATGACACTGGTGATTGTGAAGAATTGATATTGTCAGCACCAGAGGTGCACTCTGATGATTTGGTGGGGTTTGACTGTTGTACATCAGTTAATAGTGTTTGTAGGGCAATATCACATGTGGTTAGCAGAAGATCTCTCCAATACCTCTCCGATATTCAATGTCTTCCCCTGCAGGAAGGATGACTTCAATGTTCCACTTAAAGCAGAGATCTAGTAACATAGCCAATACAGGTGTCATTCTTAGACACGGCATTTATTCTCTGATCAGTCAACAGTCTGAGACTCAAGTCATCTGCCAGCCTTACAATTGTGGTGTCTTCTTTTGACTGAAAGTCTTTCTTTATTTCATCAAGGAAAAATGTGAAGAAATCTGATTTGAGGAAGAATTTGACTCAGAGTTGCACTGTCTGCACTGACATCACATGTGGCAGCCTCAAATGGCTCCAAAAAGGTGACCAAAGATTCATGTGGCGTCCAGCCGCTGGAACTGAACATGTCTACGTTACCTATTTGATTCTGGATGGTGTAGCAATGTACAGCTTTTTTTCTGTTCAAGAAGCTTTTCCAACATGTAAAATGTTGAATTCCAGCAGGTTGGAACTTCCTGCTTTAATGAATGCAATGGTAAGTTGTTTGACCTCTGCAGCCCCTTCAGGATTTTTTGTGCTTTCACAGAGTGGCTGAAATGCCCACATATTTTCCTAGAAAGGCTTAGCAAGTTTTCAATATGTCTATTTCCATTTATGAAACTATGGATGAGAAGATTTAAACAATGTGCAAAACAAGGTATGTGTTGGTAGTTGCCATCTCTAACAACTTTGACTATGATGGTGCCATTATCTGACACTAAGGACCATGGAGATAAGGAATACAGAGTAAGCCATTTCTGGAATTGATTTTGAAGTTCCTTCAAAATATTCACAGCAATGTGGTTTTCCTCAAAAGTGGTGACACATAATACAGCCTGCTTCCTACTACTTTTGGTAGAGTGAGGATTATTACTTTCTGACTGAAAACTTGCCCAATGATCTGTAATCGTCATGTAGTCAATTGTTTGGTTGCTGGTCCATATACCAGTGGTTATGTGAACCTGCTTCACCTCAGAGAGTTTCAACCACTTAGTGACTGCTATACATATTAAGACATACAACTGTGGAACAGCCTTTTTTGAAAAATATGTTCAACAGGGAACAGTGTACTGTCATCAGTCTAGTTCATGAACTTGAGGAAACTTTTTCGGGCAACAAAAGCAAAAGGGAGTTGACAATCAGCCAACAACTCTGCAATGGCTCTATTTAACAGCTGGCATGTCGGTTGCTTGTGGGTAAATGTTTATATCCTCGCAACACTTTCTTTTAATGTTAGTTGATGAGAATGATGAGATATTTTTAATTTCTGGGGAATGTATTTTTCACACCTTTTTCACATGGAGTACTACTTCAGGATTTTGCAGTACTTGATGGTGTCAGAAGAAAACAATCTATGTTTGTCTAGGAAGACTGCACGGACTCATCAAGTGATTCAATGTCAGTTCCTGCTTCTAGTTCATTGTCACTATGGTCACCACCACCACCACAACCACTATGGCATACAGTTGTAACAGCGACGCTGTTACAGTGACATCAACCCGTCAACACCGCAGTGTCGACCTGGTTGCCGGAGCGATGACTGAGTTATCGACTCCAGAGTTTGGCCACTGTCCCCCAACATTTGCCTCCCTGGAGTTGGAATCCTTAAGTCTGGGGGTGCCAGAGCCCCCCGCATGGGAGTGCGAGTGGGCGCAACCCCCCAGCATGAACACCAAACAGGTGTTGGTGCACTCTCTGGTCGGGGTCTGGAGTCGGTAGCGTTGGGGATGTTGGTGACCATGTGTCACTGTAGGGGAGGTCACTGACATTCCTGTCACTGTGGTATAGTGGAACCCTCCACTACTGCTCATACCAACCACACTATCCCTTGCCCTGCCACACTCAATTGGGTGTTTTGCCTTTGAATGTCGTATTATTACTGGTGTTCCACAATGCCTCACTTTGCCACCACAACTGATGCTCTTTTTGCACAGACTGCATACAGCTCAAGAGTTGTCTGCAGGGTCAATATAAAATAAATTCCACACTAAAGATTAACTTTTTGTGCTTTGTACTACGGTGCCTGGCACTATGTCTTTTACAGTCAAGGGACCTGGAGGAAACCCTACATTGTCGTTTCCTTGTTGACATGAATTATTTTCATTCATGCTCCTCTTCTTATTCTTATGTTTACCATGTGATTTTTTTTTTCTGCACTTGCATCTCATGCCTCACAGTGGCATCTTCTCCTACCCCCTCATCGAAACTACAGACTTCATCATCAAAAGATTCAGAAGAACTGGAAGTGCCATCATCATCATGTGGGCCATAGCCTGGGCTATTCTATTCCAGATCCACACTATCGCCACCATCTTTATCAGCATTCACTGCCTCAGCATCTGAGCTCATATTTGAGGAGGATACCTCCTTATCCTGTCCTGCTGCTTCAGTAGTTGGAAGTATCCTGGCACATGTGACAAAACGTTCGGTACCTCTTCAAATAACTCTAGTCAGTTATTTCTGAAACTCTACTATCATTCCATTGCTAACATGTTTCTTTGGTTCAGAAGGACATTTAGTGCCAATCCTGGTGATGTTGTTATTATTGCCACTATGTTCTTCATTAGTGGTATAATTTATATTGTCCATATCATTAACAGTTGCAGGTGCAGCAGCACGGTGCTTCCTTTTAGTAGACTTAGATTGGGAAATATGAGATATAGTAGACACAGCTGTGGTTTTTGTTGTGCTGCAGAGAGATCTCACACACAGTATAGCTATGACAGGGCTTGAGGCACCTAACAGACAGTGAATTACAGCCTAAATGGCTTTCACTATGCTGCACAGAGACATCACACACAGTGTAGCTATTACAGGGCCTGGGGCACCTAACAGGCTAACAAACAGTGTTATATAGCCTAAATGGCTTTCGCTATAATGCAGAGAGACACAGATTAGCTATGTCACAGACAGGACTCAGGTCACCTAACAGACAGTGTGTAATACAGGATAAATGACTTTCACTATGCTGCAGAGAGACAAACACACAGTGTAGCTAATGTTACACACACAGGGCTCAGGGCACCTAACAAACAGTGTAATACAGTCTAAGTGGCTTTTGCTATGCTGCAGAGAGACATCTCGCACAGTGTAGCTATGACAGGGCTTGGGGCATCTAACAGGCTAACAGACAGTGCAATGCAGCCTAAATGGCTTTCACTATACTGCAGAGAGACACAGAGTAGCTATGTCACAGACAGGGCTCAAGGCACCTAACAGACAGTGTGTAATACAGCCTAAATGGTTTTCACTATGCTGCAGAGAGACACAGAGTAGCTATGTCACAGGCAGGGCTCAGAGCACCTAACAACAGATAGTGGGTAATACAGGCTAAATGGTTTTCACTATGCTACAGAAAGACACACGCACACACACACACACACACACACACACACACACACACTGTAGCTAATGTCACACAGACAGGGCTAGGAGCACCTAACAGACAGTGTAATACAGAATTCTGGCTTTCACTATACTGCAGAGAGACACAGAGTAGCTATGTCACAGACAGGGCTTGGGGCACCTAACAGACAGTGTGTAATACAGCCTAAATGGTTTTCACTATACAACAGAGAAAGCAGCTGCTGCCAGTGATGAGTGCCATTTGTCCCCCTCCCTTTCTCCTTCTCTCCTGAGCACTGCACTGGATGATCTGCCAATTCCCCTTCAGTCTCTAACCCCTTGCTCCTTCATGGACTTTTTGGTTTATGCTAACTTTTTTTTTTTCATTTTGCCACAATTAATGCAGTGTGAGCGACAATTCCTTCCTCTCTTTCCATATTGTGCTGTTATCTGTGCACTCACAGCAGACATGGAGCACAGACACAAGCGCTGACCAATCAGATTGTCAGCCCAGTGTCATATGCTTCTTTCTGCTGTGAGGATCCCATGTTTACAAGCTCAGAAGAGTCCCAGGACCCCACAGGCTGCCAGTAATGACTGTTTTTTTTTTTTAAATTACCTGTTACCCGACCTGTTATCCATGTCAAAACTACCCGACCCACGAAGTATACTGTTATGTTGGGTAGGGTAGTAAATTAACCAAACTACCCTACCCAGCAAATAATCGCCGATACCTGACCCACCCGATCCAGCTACCTGACAGGTAGCCCATCCCTAATTTTCTTGGTATCCCCTAGGACCAGTAAGGAGTGAAGGACTTTGCATTAGAATAGGGGACACCAGGCAGAGCAGTTAGGTGCAGGTAAGCATTGTAATAAAGGACAATGCCCCTGCCCCTTTTAGTGGAGGGAAAATCAATTCTAAGAAGCTTATATCCTGCTAGGGAAAACAGTGAATCAGGAAGCAAGGGTATTAGCCATGATTTAGTGATTCCAATGATATTGGGACTGTAGAGAGAGACCCAGGCTTCAAGTTCAGGAAGTTTGACCATACGGCTCCTTATATTGAGATGAACCACCTTGATACCCTTACTGTTAAACCAAGAGGAAAGGCTTTTGGAACCATGATTACACTGTGGGCTAGGGTTGATGTCCCCAGCCAGGGTTATGGAGAAAACTAGGAGTCACAAAGGGGATAGGTCTACAGTCAAGGAATCACAAAGTGAGCAGTATAGTTTGTACTTATTGAGGTGCTGAATTATCAAAAAAAAATGATTGAGTCTCAGGCACCATATTAGAATTGGATGTGAGGCTGGAGCCACCAAGGAGTTAGAAACTGGAAGTCCTGGGATTGATTGGTGGGGAGTACATAATGGTAATAAGGAGCAATAACTAGGTAATCTGCAACAACTATAATGCTAGCAAGAGCAAAGCTAGTAGCAACTAATAAGCGTAGGGGCAACCTTCTTTATATAAACCTAGACTGATGCTAGCTCAATTAATGAATGGACACAGACAGTAAAAGAGAGACTGACCAAGAAGGCACTAGACCAGCAACCTAGTTTTGTTTATCTGAGAAGTGCACCCTGACATTGCTAGGATGTAACAAGTAATTAAGAACAAGCTTTTCAACAATTATGTGGTAACAATAGTTGTCAGCAAGAAAATGTGAGTGACAGGCTAGCAAAACAGTAACAATCTTGGGATAACACTGACAGGCTGTTTAAACTAATACAATATTGGTACCCAAGAGCAAAGCATAATGAATAATAGCTAGTGTACTTATACGTACTATATCCCATGTGGCAAACATGAAATCACCATAGATTACTGTTGATAGGATTCACAAAACAGTAGAGAGCTGTGAAGCAGAGGTCATTAACTAGAAAATTAACCAACAAATTAGAAATACAGCCAAGGGGGGTAAAATAGGGTACCTTACAGAATCAAATTAGAGTCCATATAGCAATGTGGTCCACAAGTGAACTGGAGGCAGACTGGAAGAATTTGTTTTTGTAAAGCTGAAGGGATCCACACTGGGGCAGTGTGGCCTGCTGATGGCTGACACCCATAACAGACACCCTTTGCACTGCGGCCCTTAGTGCTCCAGACCACAAGCATGGACGACCACTAGGGTAGGTGTCCATAAATAGGGTAACTGTAGATTTTAAGGAAACATGGCACCAGGAAGCCCAATTGGCAAACCTCAGGAAGGAGTTGTTAGCTCCGAATGTGCTTGAGGGAGCTGTTTGTAGGAGATTGTCACTGACTGCACATGCACTTTGTAAGCTAAGACTTTCTAATAAATATTTTGAAAAGTGCTCCCTTGAATGCAGACTTTCCTGAGTTTGTTTAGGCTAACAATAAGGCAGCCAGAGGAGTCAGCTTTTAAGCTGCAAAAGAAAAATCCAGAGTCTGTTCAAGTTGCAGTGCCAGGAAGCCCAACTGGTCCTCCCCACTGGCATGCCAGCCCCTGATTGGCTTGCAGTGATGGGGATTCCCAGAGGTCTGTTGTGGCAGAGAAAGCATCTGCTGACCATTGGAGGGGAGGCGGGGTCCTTAGCAGGACAGCACCCTTATGACTCTGTTCAATGTCCAACTAGGGTAGGCTAACAGTGAGGTAGCCAGAGATATACTCCAGGTATATTAAGCATGTTAATGAAGAGATACATTCCAGTAATGACATGCTAGTGTTGGATTTTGTCCTTGGAATGCAAAGCTAACTCATTTGCAGTCTCTGTTTGAATATTGCAGTTTTGCTTCAAGCGTTACCATAATTGCATTAGCAGTAGTGCTGATACTACGGTAGAGCAGTATTCATATGTGGTGCTAACATGATGTCACAGGTCATGGATGACATCATCATACAGCAGAAGCATGCATGCTATGATTTTGTGCAATGGCATTGTGCACGTGTGTGCAGGGCTGCACATGTGTGCAATCAGCACATGCCACACCATGCCTACTGCATGCACATGCCCCCCCCCCACACACACACACTGGAAGCATGCATCGTGCTGCACAAAACATTAGGGCAGTACTAACAAATGTGTTTCACAACCAGAAAGGCCACACCCATACTGCCAGGACACTTTCACCTGCCTGGTGTGTGGGCTGTGACAACAACAGTGGTGCTGCTGTTACACAAGTGCTGTGACCACTACTACAATGGCAGACAGCAGGAGGAGGCCTGTCCTGCAGAGGGATGCAAGGTCACCAGCTGTGGAGTTGACCAACTTGGTAGACCTTGTAGTTGCCAGGGAAGGTCAGTTGCTGGGTGAGGGGGAGAGTGACCATCCCAGGTGCGAGATCTGGGCATCTGTGTGTAGGAGGTTCACCTACAGGATTGGAGTCACCCATACTGGGGAACAGTGCATGCACAGGAATAATGACCTGTCATGGAGGGAACACCGCTGCTTGCAGCAGCTGAGGGCGATGATGGAGAGTGGCATGGTACCAAGACCAGGTGAATACAGATGGCTCTATCTATGTTTTGGGAGGTGACCTGTGTGCAGTACTGGTTTCAGGATAATATATCTCCTGGGTCATGTGCCTATGGGAATGTGCACTGTATTGTTTTGTCCCTGGTGTGTCCCCTCTGTCCTATAGGACATTCTCCACTATATATACTGATCCTACCAATGCTGCTGTGTGGGACCACAGCATCAATGGATGTCCCCTGGTACCTGTACATTACAGGATCCATGGTGAATCCCTGAGGCAACCTGTAAATAAGTTCATATCTGACATTAATGTGTTTATTGATGATGCTGTGATGAGAAGGGTCATTACAGAGGAGGTTGGTAAATTTTTACATGTGCCAAATCCCATAAGGAGCACTATCTAGGTGTTACCAAAGTTACGCAAATCCCTTATTAACCACCCCCAGACATTCCATAGTGGCTGTGACTGGCTCTGTTACAGAGTCCCTGTCTCAATATGTGGACACCTACATAACAGACATTGGGCTCAATTTTTCGAGCCCCGAGGATGCCGCAAGCCCATGGTGTGCCAATCGTTTGGCGCATGGGGCTTGCAGCATTCTCCCTTCCAGCCATCAGGATTTTCAATCCCGAGCACCAAATGCCACAAGTTAGATCACCTTTTCCTTGGTCTAATTTGGGCCATTTGGGGAAAACGTTTTACGGGGCATGCGCCAAATCTTTGGTGCAAGCTGTCACATACTGAGGAAACTGTCGCAACCATGCCCAATGAACTATAATTGAGTGTAGTTGTGTCAAAGGTGTTTGGCACAGCTGTGCCAAAAAATGGGTGTCATGCAGGGCTTGATGCCAGCCCTCCATCACCTTTTGAAAACTGAGCCCATTGTCAAAACCCTACCATCATATATCAAGGAAGAGAATGGTTCCCTTAATACCAATTTATTCAGGAAAACCATGCACAGAAACGGATTCCTACTTCCCTCAAGCTGTCATCCATGTCATAACATGAATAATATTCTGAAGGCCTAATTTCTCCATGTAAGGAGGTCAAGAGGAACCATTCCGTGAACACTGCGTTTGAAATAAGAGCCAATGAATTAGAAAAGAGATTTCTGAACCATACTTACAGGACTGATAAAGTGGCAGGGGCCAAAAGTTATGCAAACAGCCAAACTGGGGAAAATCTGTCCGTGTACAAGCAACATGGCCCATCACAGGATAATATACTTAATTTTATTACCACCTTTGACAGTCACTGTAAGCAGGTCAGAGAAAATCCTGCAAAAGAACTGGGGCATCCTCCAGTCAGAACCATTAGTGGATGGGGAGGTGGACAATCCACCTCACATTGGTGTACCACAGGAGTCCTAATTTGTTGGACAAAATAGTCCACAATCTCCAGCTCAGTGCAAATTCTAGGACTACATGGCTACTGGATCCACCTAAAGGTACACACCATTGTGGCCACTGTACTTACTGTGGCTACATCCTGAGAATGGACGTCTTCAAAAGTGTTAATCCCAAGCTGTTTCAAATTTATTGATTTATTGATTGAAATGTTTTAACAGGAAGGCTCACTGAACAACAAGTAGCTTGTCTGCCAGTGCGACTGGTGGGGGGGGGGGGTACAACTGGATGAAGAATTAGGCATATAGTTTAACATTTAACATATCCAAGCAATTAAACATTCAATTACATTTGTAACAAGAAATACAGTTAGAAAATGTCATAAATATTCATACAGTCACATTTGTGACATAAATAGAGAATAAAGTATGGGTCGGGATGTGTAACGAGAGTTTACACACACCGAGGGTTAGATGCTACATAAACCCCAGAAGCGGAGCTCAGGGTTTATTAAAAGCTTTATCTAACCCGGTGTCGATTCCTACCGACCATTTTATTTATATAATTGCTGGGTTTTCCTTGTTTGCCACAGCGATTATATAAAATAAAAAGCCGTTGCTGTGCCACTGTGGTCCGGTTTCAGTGCGCGGTCCATGGCTGCCATCAGGACTGACACATCTTTTTTACTTTTTTCTTTGGTAGGGCAGGCATATGTTTGTTTCATTATTAATTTAAGTACATTTACATTTTGAAAAATACTTACCGCCGAGTCCGGGCGCCGGTTTGCAGTTCGGTGAAAAGAGAAGCGGACAGCGTCAGGATGGTAGGAACTCAGGTGGACGCATGCGCAGAGTGAGGGAAACCGTGCACATGTTTGCCCTTATAAATGCTCCTTTATAATGGCAAATTATGCCATGGTTTCCCTATGGAAAAAAGGGGAAGCCAGTTATTATCATATAATTAAATATATCATACCTGTGGAATATGCATTTTATTACAAGTGGCATATCTAAGGAACATAGTACAGAAATTTAATGTAGCCTTGGAGCCAACTCCTTGCAGGAATGGATCACGGTTAATAGGCAGATTATTTAGCAATTATTGAATGAATGATGTCCAGTGAGGGGACATTAAGGAGGGTAGAGGGATAGAGGGGTAGACAGGGGAAACCAGCTGGGGTAAGGAGAGGATAAAGATGGCAAATAAGGCAATTTATCAACTGCTCGACTGTGAAGGTTGTTTACCTGGCTGTGTACAAGTGCCATGCATTTTACATTGGTAAAATGTCCAGGATGCTAAAACTCAGAATTGGGAATATTTAAGTTCGATAAGAAACATTGCCAAGTTCAAGCCACTCGCTAAACGTAGTGAAAGAAGCAACCGAGGTAAACATGGTTTCCTGTTCTGTGGGGCTGAGAAGGTCACACTGGGTAAAAGGGGAGGTGACTTTGAAAACCTGGTCCTCAAAAGGGAGCCTTCCGGATTTATCAACTGGGGCCCTTAAATACTAAGAGATAAATGATTAGCTTAGTATAGTACCATTTTCGAAACATGAAAATGTGAGTATATTAATACCCCATTTGACCCCGATGACCTCCCAGTTCTATTACGCAAAGTTCAACAGTTGTCATGAGAAGATATGGCAATTATTTCACCTGGCCACATCTTTAGATGACCCTTCACAACAAACCCCCCCCCCCCCAATTTTATCTAATCTTTTATTGTTTTCTATTATTCTATATTACATTTTTACTCATTTGGGGTTTGTCAGTGCTATCATAATAGCAACCACCTAATTTTGATATCTGGGGTAGTTCAGCATGCAGTTTTGCTAATTCATGTGTGCATGACCTTTTGACCTCCCACTATTTGATTTTTGGATTCGCCATTCTACTGAATCTGTTTCACCTTGGTACTAATATGTACTGTGTTGTGTTAATATGTCTGCACTTTTTGCCACTACTGCAAATTTTGCTATTTCTGTCAAACTTTGGGCATTGAATTTAAAGCTATTTCTGGCAGTAACTATGGACTGCCTCTGGACACCAAGTCAATGAAACTGTAACATGAGCTGTCTATGAGAATGATTCGTTTTAAATGTTATATTGTACAGGTTTTGCACTGTTACATATTCAAACTCATGCACTATCTATTTAAATTCTCTACACCATTTAAGCTGTCTGTCAGTGCATGACTGGCCTCCCTGAGGAAGCACGCACACACGTGCAAAACAGGTCAAGGCATTCTGAGAGTGGTCACTTGTTCCTTCACACTGGTGAAGTCAGTGTTCTGTTTTTTTGAGATTAAAGATTAATATAACTCCAGTTGCTGTCAGTGCTTTTTTTTTTCTGCTGTTTTACCTACTTATCATATCCAAACACTTGCAACCTTTTCACAATATACCTGCTGTCATAAACAGCACTTGCAACCTTTCACTGCAGTTCCTCTGTATGCAGTGCATTCATTTAGTCAACAGCTGCAACCACTTAACTCAGCCGGGCTCATTCTCCTCAGCATTTCCGACTAACTCTGCTCTCTGACACTGCATGACTTAAAGCGACAGTCCCCCTTTTTCCTTGTATACATATACAGTACTTTCTACTGCTGTGCTTTCTGATACCAGCACCGCCAAGTCTAAATAGCTCACAGATCTTATTCAAGGATATCCTCTCCATTAGGCCACACCTTTGGAACTATAGCCACCAGGCACTAGGACCATGTGGAAACTTTTGCTAGATGGGGCTGCCCATGATAACATCATGTGCCAGCATCTATATAAATGTGGGCAGCTCCTTTACTCCACAGTTCTGTTCCTGCCATCGCTCATCCTTGTCAGACCTACTGCAAGCAATGTCATCAACAAGCTATTGTCATTTCCTTTAATTTATTGATTGGTTTAGTTCAGTGTCTCTGCATGCTGCTGAAGTCGAAAGAGTCTTTATTTTGACACTGTAAGTGCGGAAATAAAATTTATAAAGAAGATACACACACAGTTTGTGTGTGTAACCCCTAGGTGGCACTATTCCAAGGGCCTCTACCCCTGCCTACTACCTAAAATGTAGGATGAGGGGCTTGGGTTCCCAATATTAACTTTAAACTTGTTCTTACGCAGGATATTACATTTGTGCAGTGCCTCCACCCAGAGTCTATCTTTAAGTGGGCTAGCTTTAACCTGGTACAACCCTCTGGGATGCTGTACCCACCCACAATACCATAAAACCACCCCAGACATGACCTGATAACATTTCCCCACATTTAATACATTTTACCATTTAATAGCTGGATATTAATAATATGCTCATGACACAGGTTTCTGCAAAACAACAATTACATGTTTATTTACATGGGGAGGGTTAGGATGGCTGAAAAAAGGAATAGAGGTTATGCTATATACATTTTTACATTCAGTTTGATTGGGTTGATTTGATTTGAGTCAATATCAAACAGTTTGCATTTTTTAAATCACAGATCAATCACCTTAGCCCACCAACCTCTAGAATAACCAGAGCCCTGGCTATCTAATGGGCTGCAATAAATCAGTTAACGCAGTTATCATTATCACCCACACTGGTACCAGTTCCCACATTTGGCATGAGACCCTGCAATCCCAACCTTAACCTGGGTACCCAGTAACCATAGTCCATAAATGGTGCAGGCCTGATGGATGATGCAGCTGTACGTTGGCCGGCTAGATAGAAAGATTAAGGATTATGCTTGAAATTAGGCTTGAAATATTGAACGCTTTAACTATGTACAGTCTCTGTAGATGGTGCAGGGGAGGCCCTGCATTTACTCACAGAAGGCTTCTCTGTAAGTAGGTTGAAATTAAGTGCTCTCAAAAAGCTGGAACTATCATCTGAATGTTAAACTGCACACAAGCCAATAGCCAGATCTGCGTAATCTGACTGCAATAGATTTTAAAACTTGACGATGGAAACAACACTTTAACTTTGAAAGACTGGGCCCCCCTTCTGGGCTAAAAACACTTGTGGTGTAATCAGACTGGTTATATTACATTTAGTACATTTATATTTCTCAAGTTTACATCCAGCACATTTATATATTTTGGGTGGGATATTCAGAGTCTGCCAGGCAGGGGCGCAAGCCTGAGTGCAGTGCAACTGGGCTGCGCCAGGGCATGGACCAGGTGATATTCAACGGTGCTGCGCCATGGCGCAGCACTGTTGAATATGGCACTGGGACCACCCACACTACACACAGCACAGTGGCACTGCGCCAGCGCAAGTGGCAGGAGAGGAGCAGGGGGCTGCACCAGCGCAAGTGCAGCTGCGCTAGGCGCAGCAAGAGTGATACTCAGACGTGATCATACAAATGAGGCCGTTATGAATGAAAGGCGCAAATGGGGCCTTTTGCATGTCATTGTGGCCCCATTTGCATGCAGGTGCGCTGACCCCCAGTGACTTGCACCTGGTGCCCTGCCAGGCTGCAGCCGACGGGGACCAACATCCCCTGCCCCTCGGTGGGCAACACACCCCAACACCTGATCACGGGCTTCAGTTACAGCAAAACTCCCTGGTGGTCCAGTGGACCCACTCCCCAGCCCGATTGCATGCTTCAGAAATATAAATAGTCCCTGGTGGTCCAGTGGACCTGCTCCCCAGCCCGATCGCAGGCTGAAGTAAAATAAACTAAATTCCCTGGTGGTCCAGTGGACCCGATCCCCAGCCAGACCATGGGTTCAAGTAAAATATAATACTCCTGGTGGTCCAGCAGACCCTATCCCCAGCCCATTCATGGCATTAGATGTGAATATACACCTTGGTGAGCCAGCGGTACCCCCACCCCACCCGCCCTCAGACCCACCACTCCGCTCCCCGGTCAGTGGCGGGCAGCAGCTCCCAGCCGCCAAGCCGCCTGGCTGCCCACCGACTGACAGCATGCAGTACAGCTGCATGCCCATTAGTCCCCTGCGTGGGCCAATGGGCATGCAGACACGTACTAATACTACAGTCGAAATGTGAATGGTTCATTCACATTTCAGGACTAATAGTACAATGCAATGATCTGCACACCCATTGACCCATGCAGGGGACCAATGGGTGTGCAGCCGTCTGTCACCACTGTCAGTAGGCGGGCGGCCAGGTGGCTTGCAGTTGGGAGTTGCTGCTCACCACTGACCGGGGTGGACCGGGGTATGGGTCTGAGGGGTGGGTGGGGAGTGGGTACCGCTGGCCCACCAGGGCGTATATTTACATCTAAAGCCCGCAATCAGGCTGGGGATCAGGTCCACTGGACCACCAGGGATTAGGTTATTTTACTTAAGCCTACAATTGGGCTGGGGATCGGGTCCACTGAACCATCAAGATATTAACTTCTTTCTTTGCCTGCAATTGGGCTGGGGATCGGGTCGACTGGACCACCAGGGAATTAACTTCTTTCTTTGCCTACGAACTGGCTCAGGGGTAGGGTCCACTGGACCACGAGGGATATTGAGTCATTACACCCATGTCCGGGCAGGGGAGCACGACTCCCAAACTGTGTCTGGGGTGGTCAGGTGGCCACCCACAGCTGGCGGCTGCTGTGTTGCGCCTTGCAATACAGCAGCTCACCTGTGGGTGGCCAGGACTTGCTCCTGCTTTTCAGGGTGGATCGTTGTGCCCCCCCCTGTGCGGCACAAGGTGGGTTTGTGCCTGCATATGCGCCGCACATTCAGGCTAAATATCGGGATGTGCTGCATATGCATAGGCACCCCCCACACTTGCACTGCATACATTACTGGTGCACCCTCAAGCATTGGGAATTTGTGTAGCGAACATCCCTTTTGAATATTGCACTGGGGCACATCAGTGCGTTGCGCATGGTGCAACACTGTTGCACCATGTGCAACCCCTTTGAATATCCCACCCTTAGAACCTTGTCCAAACCTAGGACATCTTTTCACTTCTTTTAGCACATTTATATTTCTTAATCTTGCATTCAGCACATTTGTCTATTTAAAACATGTGTCCAGACCGAGGACTTCTCTGCACTTATTGTAGCACTTTTATATTTTCCAAATTTATATTCAGCACATTTACTTATTTAGAACAATGGTCCAGACCAAGAACATATTTCCACTTCTTCTTTTAACACATTTATATTCCTTAAAACATTCATCCATTCTGAGGACATTCTTTTACTTTTCTTCTAAAACCAACCACGCTCTTGGCAATAATGGTTCCATTAGCTCACATGGGCTCTTTCCAATTAACTTGCAATTCAGCACTAGCTCACTTGGGCTCTTTCAAAGTAACTTGCAATTCAGCATTAGCTCACTTGGGCTTTTTCAAATTAACTTTAAATTCAGACACATTTATATATTTACTGGACCATCCATGGTCACTTAACTAATAAGGGTCCACCCTCTTTGGAAACTGATCAGTCGCAGGGCACAGACTAACAACAGTTCCTAACAGTTCTTTAGGGCTTTGCTGCCCCACTAAGCTTTCCTTTAAATTATTTTTGCAGATACAGGTTTACTCACTCAGGTATCCTCACAGGAATAGATCTCCTTCATCTGAGGTTCCTGAAGACATCAGCACTCTCACTGCTGAGGCAGGTTCAGCTCTCTCACAGCTGGCTTAGCATGAAGTTGCAGGACGCACATTTTTCCTAAACTTTGAAAGGATTTGGCTAGCACCTGGAGGACATTTTCTGGCAACCCCCAGACTAGCAGGCTCTGATTTAGTTCACCACCACTGATTTCCCATTTTGGCAGAGGAAAAGCCCCTTTCCCCTGTGGAGGGCTTGCACTGGATCACTTGGCCCACTTGCTTTGCCAAGGGCCTGAGTCCCCACCCCTGTGGGGTGCTCCCACTCGAATCTTTAATCTCTTTAAAATCTGCTCTCACAGCCAGAAACACTGTCTTTTATGGGGCTCTCTTGAGGCTCACTATTGGCTGAAGCTATTGGTTGTTCCTGTACTAATTGGCTAAAGTGCTTGTGAATCACAGAAATGAATTATTCATTAACCTCCTTCGATGTACAATTGGCTTTTTACTTTGGTGCCTGAATTTAGGACCCTGCAGTTCCAAATAAGCACTGGGTAGTTTCCCATGAGCTTTGGCAAAAGTCCCACAAGTTCTGGCTGAAGGATCCCAGCTTTCTGATTGGCTGTTGCTGCTCTGTAATGGCTGCTAAACACACAGTCCCTGTAGCAGATTTAACACAGTTCCAAATAAAGTCCTGATGCAGCCAGAATAATCATTATATTTACCCACTTGCCCCACAATTCAATAGCCACATGTGTGCCCTTAATATCACTGCCCAGCTTTAGCTGTTTATTTCAGTCCTGAGCCTGTCGCTGCTGCCACTATTTAACGTTCCTTGTTTGCAGCAGGCAGGCTATTTATCTGAGTCCCAACAGTTACTGGTACTGCCAGGATTATTATTCATTTATTTCCAACGCCCCCCAAACAGTTTCCCATTAGTGTCCTTGGCAGCTGCATTATTTATTTATTTATTTATTCATTTACTTGCAGTAGCCACCAAAAATATGCTGTTCCCTGAGGCCTACAGAACTCTCATTAATATTCATGAGGACTGGGTCTCTGCTGATTAATATTCATGAGCCCCAATCAATAGTGCTCTGAGGCCTTTTTAAATAAAATAAGAAGAGGGCTCTCTTGGCCCTTGTTTAGGTCACCTTCCCCCACTCTGCCTAACTCAGGGACCGTGACCACTGCACACTCTCCCACTGGACTGCAAACCTAGCAGTTGCACATGCGCAATCCTCGCAGCACTGGAGTGCCAAAGGAAACAGCGGGAAGGTGCAGCTTAAGCTTTGGGAGCCCAAATGGACTGAAATTACACTGGGGGCTGCTTTGGGCGGCAAAGGCACCAGAATGACTCAGGCCAGAGTGGAGATAAATGGCAGGCAGCTGGAGGTGCCACAGGAGGCATGAGCAGATGGGAGAACAGGCATAAGGTAAGCCCCCAAATTGGTGGGAGGCTACATGTGTGCTGTTTGGGCCTATCTCACAATGTGAGGACCTGTGAGATCTGCCAAAGCTTTAATCAGGCTAGAAGGCAATGCCGCAAGAAAGCTCTAGAAAACTACTTTCTTAAAAACCTTAACAGCTATGGAAGAGGACCAAGGCCCCAAATCAGTGTTGCCCTCACCATTGGCCAAAAACTGGTTGCCGAAGTCGAGGACCAAGTTAAGGAACAGTCATTGTCACAACTCTCCTCATTGTCGGGGCAAAAGCATAAGCACAGGGATAAAGAAAAATCTGCTTTGCTGGTGAGGTCCTGGTCGCCGTTGTGACAAACAGGTAAATCTATTGCATCATCATTCACTCCACTGGCATTGATGACAGCCCCTCCAATGGTTAATGAGACACCAAGGTCGGGGCTTGGCTCAGGCACTCCCTTACCTACTACGGAAGGTATGACACTATCGTTGTCAGGTCAAGGTCTGCCGTCAACATCAATAGTCACAGTCACTGTCCAGGGTGTCGTCAACTTCAGGATGTGCTGGCATTGTTTTCTGAGATGATGTGACGCACTCTGTTTGGCTTGCTTCTGCAGGCAGTTATCCCATGGACAGGGATTCTTGGTTCCCATCCCTCATTGACAACATCTACCAGCATATGGCAAACTCTTTCTTTCCAGTCAACACTGGTGTCACTGGCGCCTTCAGTGGCTCCTGTCACTGACAGAGACATCGACAACGATGTGGAATACAATGCTGACTGCATGGTTATGAAAGAGGATTTAGAGGAGGAGTATGAAGGAGAACAGTATGTGCCAAGATCTAATTCTACCTTCTCATCTTGCAGTGAGGACTTGGTGGTATGTATCCCAAGGTCTCATCCTGAGGACCCTACATTTCAGGCCATGATGCAGCAGATGCAAACTGCGACATGCTTTGCTGTGGAAGAGGAGATTCCACAAAAAGAAACTTGATAGAATTTTTGGAGGTCCCCTGCACTTCCTCCATTGTTATTCTCCAATCTATCCTACATTAAAGGATGCTACCTTTGTTGTATAGTACAGACCTAACTCACTGGCTGCAGTTCCCAGAAAGGCTGACAAGCATTGTCCTGTCCCATATGTTAAGTCTTATTATGCTAACCAGCCAGAAACTGATTCTGTAATCATCATGGATTCTCATGATAGGTCCAGAGCACCTAAACACATCAGTACGTTGCCTCCTAACAAGGAATCTAGCAGGCTGGATATGATGGGCAAGCATACATTTGCTTCTGCCTAACTAGGCCTTAGAATTGCAAATTGCTAAGCCCATATCATTAATTATCAGAACAGCCTGTGGAAAGCTGCAAAAACTGCAGCCCAGGCTTTGCATGAGGGTTCTGCCAAGAATGAATTACTTAAAACTTTAACTTCTGGGGCTGAGGTTGGCAAGGCACAGGGTCCTAATGTCGCAAGACACTATGCCGTAGCAATATACCATGCTGCCAATGCAGCATGATATATATTGTAAACAGCATAATTCTTGTTTTTGTGGGGGGCTGTGCCCCCCAACCCCCCTGACTAATATAACTAACTCCGGGGGGGAAGGGGTTAACACTTAATATCACACAAAGTGCAAAAAAAGGAAAAATGACATGCATCTGGGACCTGGAATCGAAACCTGGTCCCAAATGCACTGCTTGCCTCCCTTGCTGCAGTGTCTCCTCCCATCGAGCCACGGCAGCTGCTCGGTGGACCCCTGTCCCAGCAGGATTCTTATCTTGCACTGGGAAGAGAGAGGGTACACTACTGTGTATACTTCCTTTCGCAGTTTTGCACCCTCTCGCTCTTACCTACTGCACTGTTCCTACCTCGCGGTCATGTTGTGCGCTGTAGAACGTGTAACATTTTGACCCGGTAGGAGCTGGCAAGCATTTGCTCTGCTCAGTCTATGATGTTTCTGATGCTGCTGCCAGGGCTGCTGCTTCTAACATTTGTATAAGATATTCTTGACTAAGGGTTGCTAGTTTTGCAAATAATGTGCAGAAAGCAGTTTTGAATGCCCCTTTTAGAGGGACAAAACTGTTTAAACATAATACAACAGGATGTGATACATTGGAAGAGTTTCCCAATATCCCTATGAGGCAGAATAAACATTATTAAAATGAATGTCCTCCCCAGGCTTTTTTATCCTTTAAATATGCTTAACAACCGGTTTCTCCTATCCTATTTTAGGCGTGTTCATTGGTATATCACTTCATTCATCTGGCTGGATAAATCTCCCAGGTGCTCATATTCCAAGCTTAGATTACCCAAAGAGTCTTTTGGCTTGTGGCTCCCTGATTTCCTGATGTATTACTGGGCCAGCCATCTTCATAAATGTGGCAAATGGCTTTCAGTGTCTCAAGATTCATTTGATACTGAATACACTCTTATCTGGTTGCAAATAGAATCCCAACTTATCTCCGACTACAGACTGTCTCTCGCTTCCATTCTCTTTTCTCCCTTGAAATCCCTTCCAGATTTACTGAGGTTTTCCCCGATTGGTATATCTGTTAAGGTCTTCTTGCAACTGTGCTCCTACTCAAAAACTTCCCCATCCAAAGATTTCTCCCAACCTATCTTCTGTAACTTAAATATCAAGATTGGAGATCACCCAATATCTCCCACCTGGCTTTCCATTACTCCTGATCTTAAGATTTCTGACTTTTACAATCCGACCTAGCATACTTACCTCCTCAGAGTTACTAGCTAAGTTTCGATTGAGTTCTAATAATATCTTTAAAATCTACCAGTTGAGACACCTACTGGTACGGCAATTTGGTCTCATTTCACAAGCCTCAATTCTGGGTGATCTCCTTCACCAGGTTCAAGACATAGCATTCAGACCTCATGGGGTCTCTGTCCTATATATGTGTTTGCTAACCTTTTCCCATCCTACTAATCCAACCGGATCCAAGGTATGGGAATCCTTAATGCCTGAGTATGCTTTGATTGGCCAAGTCTGTGGAACAATCTCTACACCTACCTGACCCAAGACCTGTTGCGACTTACTCAATATCATATTCTAAATAATATGTATTACACCCCTGTTAAACTAGCTAAGATGGGATGCCTTCCCTTCCTGCTGTACCAGGTGTGGCAAAGTGGATGGTACCTTATTACACGTCTTCTGGTCATGTGAGAAATTATCCTCCCTGTGGACGAGCATTGAATAGCGATTGGATCCCCTTTTGGGTTTACGTGGCCTCTTCTCTCCTGAAGTCTGTATTATCGAGGACTTCTTGCAGATTCAGATCAAAGAAAGGAGATACCACATGGCTCTCATTTCTTTAACGGTCAAAAAACTAGTATTGGGGCATTGGCTCGACCAATCACCTATTACTCACATTGAGTGGCTATACCACCTCTCCTTCTCCTTACGAACAGAACATCTGATTTCCAATATGCATAATCATATGCCCCTATTTAATAAGAAATGGGCAAATTTTATGCCCTCTACCTGAATTAGTTTTTTGTTTTTTTTTAGATCTCCCCCTGGCACCTCATAAGACATCCTTTGTATATACAATTACAATTCTGACTTTGCTTATTATTTACTGAGATAATAGTTATTGGGGATCTTGCACACTCCGCGGGGGGGGGGTTAGGGATAGGGTGGGAGGGTGAAGAATGGTTTTGCTTTCTCCTAATAATTATCCCTGTTGCCATGCTTTATTGTTATGTGTGTCTTCTTTATTAAAACAATAAAGCTTTTTCAATTTCAAGAGAGGGACAAAACTGCTCGTTTATGAAGTCGAAGAGGCACTTAGGGGCTTTCAGACATCTAAAATTACTCTAAGGTCTGTCAAGTCCCTCTATCCCACTCCTCCCAGGGGACATGGAAGGGGGTCCTTTCATTAGCCTGCTGTTAGAGGTGGCCGTGCCTACCATTACCAAGACCAAGGTAAGGGAAGTGGCCTCTTGCCGGGCCCCCTCCCTCCAGGTGCCCATTAGAAAGCACCCAAGGCAATAAGTGCTGGTGGCTCTGCCCTCACCAGTTCTACTTGCCTTTCTTCCACATATGCCCCATCTCCACTGTTACCTCCAGAGGCGGCTAGTGAGTGGGGGCAGAATCTCTCAGCACCTAAAACAATGGTGGCAGATTACAACAAACACGTGGGTACTGGAGATAATTCAAGGGGGCATGCTCTGACGCTGTTGGCAACCACTCCAGATGATCCTCCACCTCCTTCCAGCTATCTTCCAGGACATTTGTCCCTTCTGAATAAAGAAGTACAGTCATTACTCCAAAACATGCTATAGAACCACTTCCTTTTCAACAGAGAAACATAGAGTTCTATTCCATATACTACCTGGTCCCAAAATGGACAAGAGATCTGCATCCTATATTGGATCTCAGGGATCTCAACTTCTACACAGAATACAAGACGTTTTGCATGTTATCCCTGAAAGCTCTGATTCCCATGCTGCAAACAGGGGACTGGCTGTGCTATCTAGACACGAAGGATGCCTACCTTCATATCAAGATCAGAAAGGCTCACAGGCAGTATCTCCATTTTATGTTGGGGGGAACACTACCAATTCTGAGTATTGCCCTTTGGCTTGTTTTCTGCATCAAGGGTCTTTACCAAACGCTTGGCAGTAGTAGCAACAGCCCTTCATAGGGAAGGCCTGTATGTTTTCCCTTATATGGATGAGGGGCTCTTGAAGGACAGCTTCAGGGAAGCTCTGCTGTACTGTGTCTCGGGCAAAGCAGTTGTTTGATGACTTGGGGGTCACAGTGAAAGTGCCAAAGTCTGTGTTGACTCTGTGAGAAAAAAGTACATGGGGCAGTCTTTGGCACAGAGAAGGGATGTGCTTTCCCACCACAGGACAGGGCAGACAGCCTGATTGCACAAGCACAGCTGATATACAGAAGTCACAGTGTCTCAGCAAGGACAGTGTTACGTCTTCTGGGCTCATGGTTGCAGCCATTGTGACTGTGCCACTTGCCTGCTTTCATATGAGAATATATCAGTGGACACTCAGGGTCCAGTGGGATCAGCTGGCAGACAAGCTGGAACAAATGGTTCTCATCACATCTCTGCTGTGCAGAGTATTGCTATGGTAGATGGATCATGACAACCTACTATAGGGCGTTCCTTTCCTTGTACCAGCTCCTGTACAGATCCTTACCACAGACTTCCTGTGCTCCAGCTGTGGAGCACATATGGGCCCTTATCAGATACAGGTGTTATGGTCCAAGGTGGATGCCAAGTTACACATAAATGTCCTAGAGATGAGAGCAGTCCTTTACAGTCTTTAGACATTTCAGGAGCATCTGAGTCTGAGCCCTCTGTTAATACAGATGGACAATGCCAGTGTGATGCTTTACATCAACAAATAAGGGGGTACTCACTCTTCTCCCCTATGCAGAAAAACAATGAGAATGTGCGGTACTGAGCTCAGTCATATGACCTACAACTGTCATCTGTGCATCTCCCAGGTCTATGAAGCTTCTTGGCAGACAGGCTAGGCATGTAACAGTCCAAGATACTTGAATGGGAACTGCTGACCTCCATGACTGATGACCTAGTTGCAAGACAGGGTCATCCAGAGTTGGACCTTTTTACTTCCCCACACAATGCAAAACTGCCTCATTTCTGTTCTCTTGCTTGCTCCAGGGCCTGGAGTTTTCTGATGAGATGCATTGTCCCTCTCTTAGAAAGGAAAATTCCTATATGCATTTCCCCTATTTCCTCTAATACAGACAGTACTCCTCAAACTGAGGATGGAGGATGCCACTCTCATCCTCATTGCTACAGTAGGGCCTCACAAAATATGGTTTCTACTTCTGCAGCAGATGGCAGTGGAGCCTCCTGTCCCTCTATCTCTGTGTAAGGGTTTGTTGTCATAGGACGAGAGATCCCTCATCCATCTGGACCTGAAATCCCTATATCTGCATGCACATCTCCTGAAGATATAGCCATTGAACATTTTAGGTTATCTCCGAAGGTAGATGATGTGCTGACTGCAGCTACAAAGCCTTTTACCAGACATAAATATTCCTTGAAATGGAAGCAATTCACTTTGTGGGCTGCTTCCAGGAATTTTGATCCATTTACAGTACATGCCCTGTCAATGCTGTGTTGGAATACTTGCAGTCGCTGTCAGACTCTTTGTTAGCAGTATTCCTCACTTAAGGTTCATTTGGCCTCTATATCAGCATTCCATGCCCCTATTGATTGTCATAGAGTTGAACAGTTAGGGGTGTCCCATATGTTTCTGAGAGGTATTATATCTATGATCCAGTCCCGCCTTGGGACTTGAATTTTGCACTTGAGATGCTGGCTTATGCTTGATGTTGGCTGCTTTTGAGCCTGCCATGAGTTGTGGCTTGCATTTCCTATCGTGGAAAATGTTATTTTTAGTTGCAATCACTTCTGCTCAAAGGATTTCAGAGCTGCAAACTCTAATGTGTGAGTCTCCTTATTTGATTTTTCACTGACAGGGTTTCTTTATGTACAGATCCTAAATTTCTACTGAAGGTGGTATCTGAATTTACACTGAATCAAACAATACACCTTCCTGTTTTTTACCCTGAGTATGCCAATCCAGGTGAGGCACTGCTCCCTGCTTTAGATGTACGTAGAATACTAAGATACTATGTGAATCTCACAAAGAACTGAAGAAAGTTCCCTCTGCTTTTTGTTTCATTTTCCCCTGGGAAATAGGGTGCTCCTGTGTCTAAACAGTGCCAGTCCAAATGTCTGGCAGATTGTATTATGTTCTGTTATAGGAAGTATGGTAAGGAACTTCCTGGTGTGGTTCGTGGTCAGTCCACAAGGGGTATGATCACATCTGTTGCTTGTTTCAGAAATGTTTGTGCTTCTGACATTTGTACTGCAGCCACATGGAGCACTGCCCACACCTTCACTAAACATTACAGTATGGTCTGGATATAGTGTCTCATAGATGTGCTGGCTTCGGGCTTACTGTACTGCAAGGCCTGCTGTCTTGAATGTCTATATCAGACTGTACCATCCTCCTAGTGGCTTTTTGGACTGCTTGGGACTCATTTCAAAGGTGTGTCTAATGGAGGCGATAGAACAGGTACATAACAACTTACGGTAACATTAGATCTTCAAGAGAATCTCCTCCATTAGGCCATGTCATCCCTCCCTCTGCCCCCTTCTGCTTCAGTGAGGGTTATATCAGATATTGTGCCTGAACCTAATCCAGGGCTATTATACTGTATCTAGTGTGATGCTTGGCCAGCTGGTTATGATTATTGTATGATATTTGTAATATAAAACTGTAGTATGGGATTGTCTCACATAAGACAGCCTGTGCTTCCATGGGTGCCCCCCCCCAGGTTTCAGCAAAGCTACAGGATATGTAAACTGACCAGGAGATCTCTGTAATGTAATTAACTTCCTTGAGAAATTGCATTTATGGCCTTTTTATGACCTCATGCTTTAGAAGTTGGAAACTAATATACATTTTGTTATAGGACAGGACGTCATTAAGCTGATTCCTGTTGGCTATATCACACCTAGGTGATGAACTGCAGGGTTGTAAACCTCAAAGGAACCAGTTGATGAAAGACTCATAATTTGGGAAATTAGTTTTTGCTGATGTCACATTAATTAATATACCTCCTGATAGGACATCATGTTTGTATTTTTTTTATTCTAAAAGGAGGAGTTAGATGACTCACAGAAGGCATGTGGATACACAGTTTAAACTGATACTTGTGTCTGAAATGAATGTCATATTATTTTGGGACTCTAGAGAGACAGCACTCTGATCTACTTTAATAAACACTTCCATAGGTAATACCTTAGACAGCAAAGGTCTAAATGTATTGTGGTAGGAGTTTTGTTTTGTAATCTTCTCTTGTTCTTTTATGTGATTGTGAGCTCTTTGATATATTGTTCTGTGTTTACATTTTTCATATTTTTAACATCTTTTAGTAAAATACCTTTTCTTTCTTTTTGCATGTGACGTATAGGTGGTTAAGTCTGATGAAACTGTTCAACAGCTTGCTGGTGTTACTGAGCTTGAGTAAAAATGTAAGAATTTACCTAAGGTCTCTTATAGAGTTTTAAGGGTTCATTTTGGAAGCCTGGCTTGCTGCCCCTGACAAAAGATTGTACTGCAATCCCCGAAGAGGGTACATATCTGAGCCTGTACAATTGGGTACACTAGCATAAGGTTCACAGTTTGAATTCCCCCAGAACTTGAGACTAAAGGTGATTCAGACACAAAAGCAGACAGGAGGGTTACTCTGTCTGTTACCTGTTCATGCTATTGCACTCTGAGATTGGCACTGTGGGAGCAGAGGGCCTGACTTGCAGAGAGCATTTGTGACAGATTTGGTTGGCAGTGGTATGAAAAAATTTGATAACACAAGCTTTAACAGTTCAGTGTGTCAGCTTAATACTGTACAGCTCACTTGCAAAATAAGGCAGTGATTTATTTTTAAAAAAGAAAACAGGACTATATCATTTTGCTTACAGTCAAGTTCCTACCTGTTTTATTTTTTTTTTCAAAGTGCAAGTTAGAGTAGCAGTAGTTAGGGAAGAAGATGGCTTCCAACTACAGTGAGCACAATGCAGACTAGCTGAAGCAGTTGTGCAAGGAGAGAGGAGTCCTGCATGAGGGGAAAGCCACCAAGCAGAACCTCATTGATGCCTTGATGGCAGCAGATGCCCAGAGTATTGAGTCACAGACTATGACTGAAAAGGACCAAACCTTGGGCATGGAGGGGCCAACGGCCAGTGCAGTGTCCAGATCCAGTGAGGAGGACAGCAGGGCCAGTGCAAGTGAAGGGCCACAGCAGCAAGGGAAGGTCACCAGCATTCTGGAACCAGAAGCAATCAGGCTGCAGATTGAGTTGCACAGGATGGAGCTGGAGTTCCAGAGAGAAGAGAAGCGAGAGCAGAGAACTGCAGAGGAGGAGAAGAGGGAGTGTGAACAGTGAGAGGCTGACCAGGAACAGTGAGAGGCTGACCATGAAGAGCATGAGTGTCAGAGGCGACATGAACTGGAGAAGCTATGACTCCAACCACCAGCCCAGAGGAGGTAAGTGGCTTGGGTTTAACTGGAACTACAGGACTGGGTTACAAATTTAATTCCAAATTGATAGCCAAATTTAAAGGGGGGAAGATATGGATGCCTTTTTAAATTCCTTTGAAAAAGTTTGTATTCAGGTAAAAATTTCTAGAGGGTCCTGGAGCTTCCAGCTATCCCTGCTACTTACCCAGAAAGCTTGGGATGCACTGGGTTAAATGGACAATGAGGACAGTAAATGATTACAGCAAACTTAAAGCTGCACTTTTAAAAAAAGTTTAATTTAACTGCAGAAGCATACAGAGCTAAATTCCATAAGCTCAGGAGAAGCCCTGACATGAGCTACGAGGAACTAGCCATGAAACAACATCAGTGTTTAAAATGTTGGTGGGAAGGAATTGAAGCAAACTCTGTAGATAAAATTTAAAATGCTACATTGTTAGAGCAGTTTTTTGGGGGCATGCCCAGCAGAGCTGAAAACCTGGCTGGAGGACCGAAATCCCAAAACAGTGCAAGAGGCTGCTGAACTCTCGGACCGCTATGCCAAGAGCAGACCTGCTCTGAGAGCGAATGGGGTGGGTGTGGCAGTGCAGAAAGGGAAAAGTGCACCTTCAGGGCAGCTAAAATCTTCACTGCCTCCACTAAAACCAGTTAGCCCCAGGTTTCAAAGAAAAGATTCTTCTGAAAAAAGAAATGAATGTTGGGTTTGCAAAGAAACTGGGCATATTGCCAGACAGTGTCCCAAAAGGATGAGCAATATGCAAAATGGGGTTAGCAAAGAAGTGGGTTGTTTGTGTGTCCCTGGAAGCATGCCTGTGAACATGAGGGAATGCATGCACCCAGTCACTGTGAATGGTGTACAGACCCAAGGGTTAAAGGACACAGGGGCATCCCTGATGTTGATAAAAGGGGATCTGGTAGAGCCTGGTCAGCTTATACCCAATAAATTTGTAACTGTACAAGGGTTCACTAGTGAGGAGAAAACATTTCCACTCACTAGTGTTCTCCTAGACTGGGGTGAAACAGGGGGAACTGTGCAACAGGAGGCTGTAGCCAAAACTTTAGCAGTTGATGCCATCCTGGAGAACAATCTCAAACAGGGGATGGTGTGTGCAGTTACCCGTAGCCAAGCGGCAAGGGAAAATTGTAGTTCCCTGGATCCCATAGAACCCACTGTGGAAACCACTGGGAGGCTGGCTCCCCAGCCTGTGTCTCCTGATATGGAGACTAATGAAAAGGGGGTAGAAATTTCCCCAGTAGCAGTTAACCAAACAGCTATGGAGGGTTACTCTGAAGAAGGAGGGGTGACCCATTTTCAGAGGGTTAGGGATGACAGTGATCTTGAGTGCCCTGACACTAGAGATAGGGACCCTAGTTTAGAGACTGAAGGAAACCTATCCCATGCCTTGGGAATGTGCAAGGAGTTTGCAGCTGCTCAGAAAAGTGACCCTAGTCTACAGAAGCTGAGGGATTGGGCAGACTCTGATGGAGCACAGGGAGGTGACGGTAAACATAAGATTTATTGGGAAAATGGACTAAATGTATACTCAGGATGCTAAGACAGATGGAGGAGTGAGAGGCAGGTAGCTTGTCATTCTCCAGGGGTACCGTGAGCAGTTGCTCAAGATTGCATATGATATTCCCTTATCTGGTCATCTGGGAATCACGCGCACTATGCAGAGGTTGGCCCAGAATTTCTTTGGCTCAACTTCACCCAGGAGGTGAAGGAGTATTGCAGGTCTTGTCACCGGAGCCAAGAAATAGGGAAGGCAGGTAAGAAAACCCAAGCCGCCCTAATTCCATTGCCCATAGTGGAGAAGCCATTCCAGAGGGTGGGAATGGATATTGTGGGGCCTTTAAATACCCCCAGCTCCTCCAGGAAGAGGTTCATCCTGACTGTGGTGGATTATGCCATCCAGTATCCAGAGGCAATCACCCTATCCTCACTGAGGACAGACAAAGTGGCAGATGCCTTACTTGGGATTTTCTCCCATGTTGGGTTTCCGCAGGAGGTTATCACCTATCGAGGGTGTTCCTTCATGTTGGAGAAGTGTGGGTTGGTGCAGAGACTCACGACACCTTATCACCCACAAGCCAATGGGCTTGTGGAAAGATTTAATGGTACCCTGAAGTCAATGCTCCAAGCGTTTGCTGAACAGCATGGGAGGGACTGGGAGAAATACCTTCCCCACCTGTTGTTTGCATATAGGGAGGTGCCCCAAGAGTCAACAGGGTTTTCCCCCTTTGAGCTCTTATATGGAAGCCAGGTATGTGGGCCCCTAGACTTGATCTGGGAGGGCTGGGAAGGCAAGCACACCAACCAGGGAACTCCCATAGTGGATTACTTCCTTAGGGTTAGGAAAAGGCTGAAGGAGCTTATGGGGACAGCCCAGAGCAACCTGACAGCTGCCCAACAGAAACAAAAAGTGTGGTATGACCGCAAAGCCAGAGTTGGCTCATACACGGTGGGTCAGGAAGACATGATCCTTATTCCGGTCTGGAAAGACAAGCTGCAGGCTGAGTGGGCAGGACTGTACAAAATAGTTAAAAAGGTAAATGACATGAACTATATCATAAAATTACCTGACAGAAGACATACAGAAAGAATGTACCATGTCAACATGATGAAGCCATATGGTAATAGGGCTAACATGGTGTTTGCAGTATGTAGTCCTGGGGAGGGGACGGACGAAGGAGATCCCCTTCTGGACTTGCTGGAAGAAAGCAAGTGGGAGTACTCTGTGGAGGCAGTTAAATTGTCACCCCAGTTGGCCCAGGACAAGATCTAGGAAGTAAAGGAGGTTTTAGCAGACTTTGCCCCACTGTTTAGCACCAAACCTAGACTAACCCCCTTAGCGATGCACGCTGTGGAGTCAGGGACACAGACACCCAGACGGCAGACAGCATATCAGATGTCAGAGTCTGTCCAAAAGGACATTAGGAAGGAGGTGGAGGAAATGCTGGATTTAGGAGTAATCCAGAGATCCCTCAGCCCCTGGGCCTCACCCACAGTCCTTGTGCCCAAGCCAGATGGCTCTACTCATTTCTGTGTGGACTATCATGGACTGAATGCAGTCATGAAGTCAGACACCCACCTGATGCCCCGGACGGACAAACTCCTGGACAACTATGGAGGGGCGACCTACCTTATGACTATTGACCTGACAAGGGGTACTGGCAGGTAGAGTTAACGGACAGAGCTAGGGAGAGGTCGGCCTTCATCACTCCGATAGGCTTATATGAATTTAAAGTAATGCCTTTTGGAATGAAGAACACCCCGGTCACTTTCCAAAGGTTGGTGAACCAGGTGTTACATGGTACCGAGGAGTATGCCGTGGCGTACCTGGATGACATTGTCATCTTTAGTGCCAGCTGGCAGTAACACCTGTCCCACCTTAGGGAAGTGCTGGGCAGGATACAGAGGGCCAGGCTCACTGTCAAAGCTGAGAAGTGCCAAGTGGCCAAGGCTGAAGTGGCATACCTCGGGCATGTTGTAGGCCGGGGACAGCTCTGTCCTAACCAAGTAAAACTAGAGGTGATCAAGGCATGGCCCAGACTAGAAATGCAGAAGCAGGTCAGGAGTTTTCTAGGGACAACAGGGTACTATAGGAAATTTGTACCCAATTACAATGCCCTGGTTGCTCCCCTATCTGACCTAGTAAAGAAAAAGATGCCTAAGAAAATTACCTGGGAACCAGCCTGTGAAAAAGCCTTTACCAGACTGAAGGAGGCACTATGCAGTGCTCCTGTATTGACAAGTCCTGACTTTAGCAGACCCTTTATAGTCCAGACTTATGCCTCAGACTTCGGTATTGGGGCAGTACTGAGTCAGACATCCAACCAAGGGAAAGATCACCCTGTAGTGTACCTGAGTAAAAAGTTACATCCCAGAGAGCAGGCTTACTCTACTGTGGAAAAAGAGCGTCTTGCCATAGTGTGGGCCCTAAAGAAGTTAGAGCCATACTTATATGGGTAGCATTTTGGGGTACAAAATGACCACAGCCCCCTGGTTTTACTGACACAAATGAGAAAAACTAATGGTAGACTATTAAGATGGAGTCTTGCCTTGCAAGGGTATGACATGGCGATCTTACATAAGGATGGAGTGACCAATCAGAACACAGATGGCTTGTCGCATCTATATGAGGAGTGAACTGACTTAGGAAGCTCATCCCATGCAGGGGATAGAGCCCCCAGATTCAGTCTAGGTGGGGAGGATTGTGACGCTTGGCCAGCTGGTTATGATTATTGTATGATATTTGTAATATAACAATATAGTATGTGATTGTCTCACAAAAGACAGCATGTGCTTCTATGGGTGTCCCCCCCCCCAGGTTTCAGCAAAGCTACAGTATATGTAAACTGACCAGGAGATCTCTGTAGTGTAATTAACTTCCTTGAAAAATTGCATTTTATGGCCTTTTTATGACCTCATGCTTTGGAAGTTGGAAACTAAATATACATTTTATTACAGGACAGAACGTCATTTAGCTGATTCCTGTTGGCTATATCACACCTAGGTGATGGACTACAGGGTTGTAAATCTCAAAGGAACCAGTTGATGAAAGACTCATAATTTGGGAAATGAGTTTCTGCTGATGCCACATTATTTAATATACCTCCTGATAGGACATCATTTTTGTATTTTTTTATTCTAAAAGGAGGAGATAGATGACTCACAGAAGGGATGTGGAGACACAGTTTAAACTGATACTTGTGTCTGAAATGAATGTCATATTATTTTGGGACTCTAGAGAGACAGCTCTCTGGTCTACTTTAAAAAGCACTTCCAGAGGTAATACCTTAGACAGCAAAGGTCTAAATGTATTGTGGTAGGAGTTTTGTTTTGTAATCTTCCCTTGTTCTTTCATGTGTTTGTGAACTCTTTGATATATTGTTCTGTGTTTACATTCTTCATATTTTTATCATCTTTTAGCAAAATACCTTTTCTTTGAAAGACTGACTGGGTGTCTGCCAGTTCTTTCTTTTGGCATGTGACATATAGGTGATTAAGTCTGACAAAACTGTTCAACAGCTTGATGGTGTTACTGAGCTTGAGTGAAAGGTATGAATATACCTAAGATCTCTTATAGAGTTTTAAGGGTTCATTTTGGAAGCCTGGCTTGGTGCCCCTAGCAGAGGATTGTACTGCAATCCCCGAAGTGGGTAAGTATCTGACCCTGTACATTTGGGTACGTTAGCATAAGGTTCACAGTTTGAATCCCCCCAGAACTTGAGACTAAAGGTGATTCAGACCCAAAAGCAGACAGGAGGGTTTCCCTGTATGTTACCTATTCACACTATTGCGCTCTGAGGTTGGCACTGTGGGAGCAGAGGGCCTGACCTGCAGAGTGCGTTTGTGATATCCAGCACCATATCTCACCTTATACACCTGGTGCTGTCTGATTGTCTGGTTCCCCGTAGTTGGAGGTCCTCTGAGTCTAATCTCTGGCAGGGAACTGAGGATTGATGGAACCACCCACGTTTATATAGACACTGATGCATGATGTCCTTGTGGGCGATCCCTGGCTAGCAAAAGTTTTCCTGTGGTCCTAGTGCCTGGCAGCTATAGTTCCAAAGGTGTGGTCTAATGGAGGAGAGTCTCTCAAATATCTACTGTTATGATAAGTTCTTATGTAACTGTTCTTTTCTGCAGTTCCCAACCATCCATAAACTGTCTACAGTAGTACTCTAACTCCAGCACCACAAACCCTAAGGATCTCAAAGTTTTTCAGTCTGCAACCATATATAACACATTCACATGGCATTCTGTTTTTACCTTCTTCGCTTGCCCAGTTGTCCAAACTACCTGAATCACTCGGCTGCCAGAATATTCTCTCAGTGAACCAGCCTACTATTGCTTCCAAATTGCTCAGCTTAACATTAATAATTTCATAGTTTCATAGTTGGATACGAGTTCTATAGACAACTTGTCCTTAATGAACTCGCAACCTAATATTTCTATATAGGTGGAACATGTATTTTTTTCACCTATGTACTGATCTAATCTGTAATTAAATGTATTTATATTATTACGCTCCACTATGTGTTTTGGCAGTGTATTCCAACTTTTAATGATCCTTTGTGTGAAAAAATCACAACGTTTCTTAGTTAATGTTATTTTCTCCCATAAGTCTATAGTCATGAGGCCTTGTTTTCTTATTTTGTTCCTGACTTTTACGAACTCCAATACATTCCATCAAGCATTCATCTTTGATTGCCCTAAATATTAAACAAAGATCTCCTCATAATTGTCTATACTCCATAGAGTATAACTCAAGTTTAATTAGTCTGTCATGATATGTAAGATGTTGTAACCCCCTTATTTTTCTTGTTATTTTTCTTTGCACTCCCTCTTTCAATTTTTGGCCTTTAACAGTGCTGCTGAGAACTGGGAGCAGTATTCCATATACGGTCGGACTTATCTAGTGTACAGTGGGAGAATTATTTTTGGATCTCTACTTTTTATGTTAGACAAAATGCAGCCTAATATTATATGATATTTTTTAACAGTTATTCTGGTGTGTGCATCTGTGGATAGTTTATTCGTTATTATTATTCCCAGGTCCCTTTCTTCTGTGGTGATCTCCAATGCCTGGTTGTCCAGAATGTATGTAAAGTTAGGATTCCTAACACCAAAGTGCACCACCTTACACTTAGTAATATTAAACATTTTATTATTCTTGGTCCAAGCTGATAATTTATCTAAATTATCCTGGAGTTTTGTCCATCTGTATGATTTTGTGCTAGACCCCCTAATTTACAGTCATTTGCATACTTACTTAACCACGCATTATCTGATGTCTGTAGCATTTTAACCAGAATATTAAATAGTGTGGGCCCCAGGACAGACCCCTGGGGCACCCCACTTGTCACATCTCCCCAGTCAGACTGAAAGCCCTTAATTATCACTTTTTGTTTCCTGTTTTCCAGCCATGATGTAATCCAGTCCATTATATTAGGTTCTAACTTGATGTTGTATAGATGTTCAGTTAATGTTTTATGGGATACTTTGTCGAATGCCTTAGCAAAGTCTAAATATATAACATCCACTGGTACCCCTTCCTCCAAGGCTGCACTCACTGGTTCAAAAAAGGATATCAAGTTGGTGAGGCAAGATCTTCCTTTGGTAAACCTGTGTTGGAAACTGTCTATTATCTTTTTGTTTACCAGGTGGTCTAATATTCTTTGCTGTATGACTCTTTCTAGTATTTTTCCTAGAACTGATGTTAGACTAATAGGCCTGTAATTTTTTGTTTCTGATCTGGATCCAGTCTTATGTATTGGTGTTAAAAACGCTTGTCCCCATTCTGGTATTGTTGTCCCACTTTTCCGTGATAAATTAAAAAGGTACGTCAATGGTCCCACTAGTTTGTTTATTAACTCTTGCAAAAGCCTAGGGATTATACAATCCAGGCCTGCTGAGCTACTGGATTTTAGCCCCTTTATTATTATATTAATTTATTTTTCTGTAATTGGACTATATTTTTTCGTAGAGTTTAATATGGGTTTATGGGTTTCTTCTTTGGGTTCATGTACACTTAGGAAGTATGTGTTTAATTCTGTTGCTATATCCACCTCTTCTGTTAGTTTTCCATTCTTTGTTACAATAGGATCTATCCCCTTTTGCTTCCCTCTTAATATTCCTATATAATTGTAAAACTGTTTCTTGTTGTATTTAACTTTGCCAATTAAGTTTATTTCCATATTTCTTTTTGATTTTCTAATCATACTTTTTAGTTGCTTATTGCATTGTTTCATTTTTATGTTTAAGGAGCTTAATGGATTTTCTTTAAACTTAGGCCGGGATATTCAAACTGCGCCAGGCTGTGGCGCAAGCCTGGGCGCAGCTCAACTTTGTTGCGCAGGGGTGTGGCCTGGGTGATATTCAATGGAGCTGCGCTATGGCACAGCAGCTTTGAATATCGCACCCTGGCCACCCCCACCGTGCATGGCACAGTGGCACTGCACCAGCGCAAGTGGCCAGAGTGGAGCATGGAGATGCGCTGGTGGTGCCACTGCACCATGCACAGCACCTGCGATATTGAAAGGGGACATGCAAATGGGGCCATAATATATGCAAGGTGCACAGGGGCCACTGCATCTCATTATATTGTTTACTGTCTCGGCTCTTTGTCTGGTGCGCCGATCCCCAACAACTTTAGCCTGGCACCCTGCCAGAGCAGCATCGGGACCGCGCACCCTGCAGCCCGATCGCGGGCAGTCCTGTAATATACAAAAGCGTCAATATCCCTGGTGGTCCAGTGGACCTCTATGTGCCCCGATTGCGGGCATCACTATAGTCCCCAATATCCCTGGTGGTCCAGTGGACCACACTGAGCCCGATTGCGGGCGTCATGAATAGAACCCCCAAGTCCAATATCCCTGGTGGTCCAGTGGACCGCACTGAGCCAATGCGGGCATAATAAATAGGAACCCCCAAGTCCAATATTCCTGGTGGTCCAGTGGACGCACTGAGCCCGACTGTGGGCATAATGAATAGAACCCCCAAGTCCAATATCCCTGGTGGTCTAGTGTACCCCCCACCCCACCTGCCCACTGAGCCCCACTGCCCTGCTCCCCCCCGTCAGCCGGTGGGCAGCAGCACAACTGCCTGCGCCTCGCCGCCCACCGACTGACAGCTTGGTAGGGCTGCACGCCCATTGGTGCACAGCATGAGACAATGGGCGTGCAGCCCATACCGTACTACTCAGTCCAGATATGGGCTCAGTGTGGTCCACTGGACCACCAGGGATATTGGACTTGGGTGGGAGGGCTAAAGTGATGCCCACGATGGGGCATGGGGGGGCACCGCCAGGTGTGGCAGGAACTCGGGTGACCACCCACAGGTGGCAGCTGCTGTGTTGTGCCCTGCAATGTGGCAGCTCACCTGTGGGAGGGCAGCACTTGTTCCTTTTTTTTTTGGGTGTAACTTTGTGCAGGCGCAGGTAGGGGTTGCGCATGCATGACTCTGCACATCCCGGGCTGAATATCGGGCTGTGCAGGTTATGCATGGGCACAGCCCCCTGGCCTGCATACGCCATTACTGATGCGCTCCAGTGCATCGGGATTTGTGCGGCGACTTTTCCCTTTTGAATATCGCACTGGCAAGATTAGTAAGGTTGTGCATATGGAAAACACTGTTGCGCCCATGTGCAACCTTTTGAATATCTGGGCTTTAGTGTATAGTTTCTTTTTTTTCCTAATTAATCTCATAGTGTCCCTATTCCACCAAGGAGGGTGTTGCCTGTTATTTCTATATTTCTTGATGAGTGGTACCCATTTGTCCATGCAGTAGTCTATTTGATTTTTTATGACTGTCCACACAGTATTCACGTCTTTGTTGAGGAATTCTTTATGCCAGTCCTACTTTGATAAATATTCCTTAATCTTCCTGTAGTTTGCTTTTCTATAGTTTTTAAATAATGTTTTACCTTTTGTTACCTTGCAGTATGTTCTGTAAAGGAATTCTATAATTTGATTGTCACTATCCCCTAAAGGTGGAGCTAGATTTAGTCCATATATATCAATCGTCCCATTAGTTAGTATCAAGTCAAGTATATTGTTTCCCCTTGTGGGCTTGTTTACTAACTGGTCCAGATTTTTCTGGAATCGTATATTCAATAAATCTGTTTTCTAAATTACCACTACTGTCCAAGGTATCCCGGTTTATATGTAGGAAATTGAAGTCACCCATTATTATTGTGACTTTTGTTATTTTCTGTTGTTCGAGATAGTTTATAAATTGTTCACTTTCTTCTTTATTTAATCCCAGCGGTTGATAACCCAATCCTAGTGTAAGATTTTTATTTGTTAGTTTTATTTGTGCCCATATAGACTCATTGTTCAGACTAGAGCTTTGTAGTTTACATGGTTTCAGATTCTCATTTATATATAATGCAACTCCCCCACCTCTTCTGTCCTTCCTATTTTTGTGTATTTTGGTGTAACCTTTTATGTTTGAGTTCCAATCATTGTCGCTGAACTAGGTTTCGGTAACCCCAACTATATCTATTTTATTTGTATTCATTGGCCCAGATACTCAAACTGCACCACAAAGAAGCACAATAGCAGGAGCAGGCACAAGTGCAGTGTGCCCATGCGCAACACACGTGATATTCAAACACAAGCGCGCAAGCCAGGTGTGCTTAGCAGCACAACTGATATCGTTGCCAGCAGCGCCGCCGCAACCAAGGGAGTAATGCAGTGGTGCAGGGCTGATGCGTAGAAGCATAACCGGGATGCGCAGGGACAGGATGCAGGGGTGCACCACCCATGGAAGACATGGGCAGAGGAGCACGCAGCAGACCAGACAGCACTCCCCGCACCCCATGAACCGCACAACCTGAGGTGAGCTGGAAGAACCACCAGCCCATGAACACCAGCAACAAATCCACAGCCGGGGCATGGTGCCCCAGCACACCCCCTGGCAAGCTGTGACCGTAACACAAGGAGGTCCAGCCACCCTGTGCTACTCCATCCCACCAATGCAGAGCACACCCTGTACAGTGATCCCCAGACACCCTGCCCAGGAGCAGTGCCCAACAGTGCATGGCTCTGTATGCATGCCACCACCCCCACTGTGACAATGCAACCCTGTGCACCATACAGCCATGCATGGCGGCCCCACCGTGAGCACCCACAGTGGGTGGCAGCAGCCACCGACGCAACAACTGCAGACACAGTGCTGCCCTGCACGGTCCCCCCGAGGCACAGCCGAGAGATCGACCCTGCGTCGGCACCCAAGGTACCCCACATGCGACAGGGCCAGCCCTGGACCCCACCACCAGCAGGACAGCACCCCACACACCCACCCAAGCACACACCCTGTCCCAGCACTGGTCCCAACAGCCAGCACAGATGACCACAGTGGTGCATAGAAGCATGCGCCACACAGGATGCAACACAGGGCACGGACAAACATCCACCCAGACCCAAGGGCACCCCAACACAGGGACACAATAGTAGGGCAACAAACCCACTGGGGTGCGACCACAGCAGTCATGTACCCATGGCCAGCACCCCTCCATAGCACAGGTGTACCAACCACCCTGCGCATGCACCATGAATCCATCCGCCACCAGCATGCAGCCCGGGCACAAGTGACAGACATTGGAGCACAGGCCCTGCAAAAGACACCAGCAACAACATGGAGGGGGGACAACAACAGCAGAGGCCACAGTGCCACCCAAGGCAGATGTGCACCATACTGGTGACAGGAGGCAATCTGCCATTGCGCCGGGTCCAGGGGGTGGCCAGCATGGACAGCAACCACTGACATGCCAGCAGACCATGCATAGCACAGACATGCAAGGGTGTCAGCTGCACGGGCCATGGACAGTCTGACAGAGGCGCCATGGGCACAGTGCATGCACTAGGAACCACTGCACACAGGCGTCCAGTGCACAGGGAACAACACACATACCACAGACAGTGACTGGGTCCCCCACCCACACCATAGGTGGGTCCCTGCCAGACACACACACACACGCCCAGGCCTGCACCACCCCTGATGCCATGCACACCACTGCAGCCAAGCACCATTAGCCCACTGCAAATCAGAGACCACCACAGTTGTCATCACAAAATGTATATATGAAACAAATATCAACAACAAAACATATGTACAACTGTATACAAGGGTGGGGGGAAGGGCCACAAACCAGGTGGGGGTGGGCATGGGGCAGGGGTGAACAAATGGGAGAGGGAAGAAGGGGTGTGAGGGTGAGTCCAGAGGGGGAATTCAACAAGGGGGCATAGAGGGCCTATCACCTGCCCCTCTCCCCACTTCTGTGCCTTCTCCTTCCTCCGTGGTACCGTACCCCATCCCACTCCATCCTCTGCAGGATCTCTAAGGTGGCTCTGGCAAGCTGCAGCAGCTCCTGCACCCCTCTTTCCAGTGCCATCCAGCATTGTCCACCTAGGACAAGGGAGCAGAGTCAATATGCATGACTGTCCAGACCCCTGCAGCCCACCCATTGTGCATGGCATACAGTCGTGGGCCATGCCCCTGTGATGGCATGTGACCACCCACAGTGACCATGCCCACAAGACCCGCCTACCCAGGCACCCACAGCCATGCAGACCACTGCACACATCCACTGCCCATGTCCCGCACAGCACTACCGTGGCCGTACAGTGACATGGCTATGCGGTGCGATGGCAGTGGCACAGCCATGTACCCAGTGCATGCACGGACTACCAGCAATGCCCACCCACACATGCAGTGCCACAGGACAGTGCTGAGTGCACCATGTGGCATGCATGATGGTGGGGCCAAGTGCTAGTGGCCATGCCTCGCCGCCAACCCTGCAACACAGCATGCACAGATGTGAGGGGAAAAAAGGCACTCACCTGCATCCAGGCCAGCTGGGCGCTGCTGGCCCATGGCCCCACCTTCACGACCCTGCTGTGGCGCACCAGCCCTGTCCCACTCTGCTGGGCTTCCCTCTCCCTACGGCACTCCTCTGGGCCTAGGGTGCAAACACAGAGAGGGGAACATCAGTACAAACCAGTAGCAAAGCCCCCCTGGTGTGTGCATTCCAGCACAGCCCAGTCATGCTGCAACCCCACCACCACCACCACCACCACCACCCCCACTAGATGGCCCCCACTTCCCTGCATGGTGGACACATGCACACCGTGATACCCAGATGGATGGATGCTACCAGCGTATGGATGGAGCACCTACCTGGCTGTGGCACGGTGACTCGCCTGGCGTGTCCCTGCAGATGCCCCAGTCTGTCCGGGTCCCTCCGCCGGAGGTCTCCATACCGGTGGTGACACTGCTCACTGGACTGGGCAATACCAGTGGCCTCCTCCATGCCCTCAGCAACCTCCTCCCACATGGCGCTGCGTGGCCTGTTGAGTGGGTCCTGGCCAAACAGGGCCCCAGCATGGGGCTCAACATTGGCCACAAGGTTTGGAGTACAGACAACAAAATGGTGCTCTGTAGCACAGGTTCCCCACGTGCAGAGGCTGTGCGGTACAGAGCTGCCATTCCCCATCGTGCTGTCACCGAACTGTGCGATAGGGGTGCACCCATGGTGCCTAGGGGGCAAAGGTCGACCACAGGGTCAAGGGTCTGTCCGAGCACGGAGCATAACAGTGCTATTGGGACTCCCTGCATGTAGCACAGTAGGGTGCCTGTGTGTGATGCCCTGCAGTAGCCTACCGTGCTGTGGCTCCATGGTGCCTACAGCGCACCAGGGCATGAGTGCCACATGGGTGAACAGCGCACTAGCACCACTGGCACAGTGGTGGCCATGCCCTACACTGCCTCCCGTGCATAGCACATCATCAGCGCTGCACACGTCAGCATCAGCACCCCAGACATGCGCCGTGCGGTGCCTACTGCGCACGTCACAGAGCTGCGCCATAGCCTGAGCATGCTTAACAACTTTGTGCAAGGTGCAACAGTGCAATATTCAGCCAGCATATGCAAATCAGCTCATTAGCAATTCCATGGCGCAACCACTGCATTAGCATCCACTTAAAGTTGTTTCTCGCCTCATTGGCATGCGTTACGCTTCATAAATGCGACATGGGGCTGCAGGGGACATAGTCTGGTATTGCAGTCTATTGTGGTGGGTTGCATGCTGTTGGGATGTGTGGACTGTGGTTTGTGAGGGCTGAATGGGACTGCACATTCAAAGGTAACACCTGTCATTCCCACAGACTCGATCATGACCGAACGAGAGGATGAGGAGGAACAGAGACGGGGGAGAAGGAGGAGGCCCAACTTCACCCAGGCTGAATCAGATGCCCTGTTTTAGGCATATCTTGACAGAGAACTGCTGCTCAGCGGACAGCGGGGAATGCCACAGGCCCATGCTGCGGCGTGGGGTGAGGTGGCGCGTGCCGTGAACCAGCATGGCAGCCACCAGCGGTCCGTGCACGAGTGTAAAAAGAAGGTTGGCATGGACAGGAGGAGGATAAAGGATAAGGTGGCTGCTATCAGGGCAGCACATGCTGCCACCGGTGGTTGACAGCTGGATGTGCCACGCCTGACATCACAGGAGGAGCGGGTGGCCGGCAGCATGCACTGTTGTGCCATAGAGGGCGTTCCTGGTGGTGGCTTCCAGACAGGTGGCAGCCCATCACTGCATGGTAGGTCCTGTGCTGTCACTGTGTGGGTGGTGGGGGGAATGCCACAGGGCAGGGCAGAGACAATAATGCTACTGTGTTCCCTTACAGCTCCTGAGTGTCTACATGGGTCAGCGGTGGTGGGTGTGTCCACCGAGGGTGATGCCCTGGACATGGATGAATTCTCATCCACCTCCACAACTGTCTGAGGGACCAGAACAGTGCATACCTGCCTGTCTGTCCAGACTGAAGATGGTGGTGTGGGTGCGGACGATGCCCTGCCTGTGTCCCAGTGTGACAGTGCCCATGGACTCCAGCATGCTGGGACACGGATTGGTGCCAGATCCGGCACCAAGAATGATGAATCACACATCCCAGACAGTGATACATGTGGGATGCAGGATGGTCCCACAGCAGGAAACGGCACAGGCTTAGCCGTGGGTGGTGCCACCGTGGAGGCCTGAGTGACAACTCAGTCCCAGCCTTTGCCTGTATGCCCTAGCGGGACAGCACTGGTGTGCATCCAGGCCAGTGGAGCTGTTGTGGCCGCTGCGGTGGTGCTGGTGAGCCCTGGCGATCAGCAGCTGGAGGGGCAGTGCCAGCAGTCAGCCAATGGCGACGGGGGACAGTGTCGGGGTGTGGATGTGCCCCGGCATGGCTCTGGTGTGCAGCACCCATTGTCAAGGGGTGCTGCACAGCAGGAGCCAGGAACACCATGAGGGACAGCATGCCGGACTGGCGGATGACCTCTTTGACGAGCACAGCTGTCTACTCCAGGCTTCAGTGGATCTGCAGTTGCGGCTTGTGACTGCGGTGGATGCACTCAGTGTGGTTCTGCGCCAGGCAGAGGAGCGGCGCAGCAGAGACCATGGTCTGCTCCTGGCAGAGATGGCCTGGCAGCGGAAGGATGTGACCGCTGCCATTGACAGGCAGACACATGCATTCACAGCTGTCATGGCCACATTGGGCACCCAGTTCAGTGCCCATGCGTCGCAGACACCGCCCAGTGTCATGTCACCCCCTGTTCCCGGCACCGTGTGACACCTGCTATGTCGACACCGGATTCAGTAATGGGCATACTGAGCACATCTGGCGTGGGCATGTTCAGTGAGCTGCAGTCCCCTGCACGAACACGGTCGCGTTCACACAGCGGCACCCCTTGGGGACCATCAGTGCCACCCCATGAGGCCAATGGTCAGCCTGGCATGGCTGTCAGGTCTCGGCGGGGCCACCCACACATCCGTGGCAGTCGTGGCACTGTGCCGCATGACTTACCTGTCCTTCACCATGGCCACTGTCTGCCACTGCCCCATGTGCAGTGTTGTGTGCATCATGCAATGCACGGGTTGGGTACCCAGCCTTGCACACACACGGTCCTTGTGCACACTCTCCCGGCTGCTGGCCACTGTGGCATGTGCATGATGATGCCTGCATTGTGCTGTCCACCAGTGTGCAATGGTGCCCAGCATCTGAGGCACGCACAGTGACGGCCACTGGGCATGGTCGTGTGTGGACCTGAGTGGGGGTAGGGGTGGAATTTGGGGTTGGCGTGCTGTCTACCCCTTGTGCATGTCTTGTGGTGTGTGTGTGTGTGTGTGTGTGTGTGTGTGTGTGCACGTGTAGTGTTCGGCCCTGCCCATCCCTGACGCCGTGTGCAGTGCCACACTCAGACCCATTACCTTACCGCCATCCACCCCTGGGGTTCGTCCCTGCCTGTCTGTGGGTTGTGCCCTTGCAATAGGTGGTTGCACATGGCCCCATGACCTACCTGTGTTGACCAAAGTGCTCTTCTGTGATGGTGTCCAGGTGCAGCTGTGACATCCGGATCAGGCGGGGGTCCCTTCACCCAGGGGGTGGCTGCCCATCACCGTCTGGACCGGCGTCCTCATCATCCCCACCGCTGTCCCCTCTTCGACCTCTACAGCTATCCCACAGTCATTGGCCATGTTGTGCAGGATGCAGCAGGCCAGGAATAGCCCACAGGCCTTCGAGGGGCTGTACTGTAGGGCACCGCCAGAGGTGTCCAGGTGCCGGAAACGTGCCTTCAGCATCCCGAACACCCGCTCGATGACATTCTGTGTTGTGGCGTGTGCCTCATTGTACCATAGCTGCGATGGGGTTGTGGGGCGCCGGTATGGTGTGAGCAGCCAGGGATGGAGTGGGTAGCCACTGTCACCTGTGTGTAGAGGGTGGACATTAGAATGGTAGTCTGCATCATTTTGCCATGGGCTGACAAGGCTGGTACCCGTGGCACCTCTGACTATGCACCCCCCCACGTCTGCTCATGTCATCCTGCGTGATATGCATACTCACCCACTAGGTGGCCAGTGGGGATGTTCCCACTCTCAAACCTGTGGCACAATGCGGACTGGTGCCAGATGAAGGCATCATGTGCTCCCCCAGGGTGCATGGCACAGACATTGGTTATGTGCCCACTGGCATCGCACACCACCTGGCAGTTAATGCTGGCATACCCCTTCCGGTTGATGTAGGACACACCTTCCAGGCCAGTTGGCGTGTGGATAGCCACATGGGTGCAGTCAATGGCCCCGAGCATGCCAGACAACCGTGCTACCCTATCAAACTCTTGTATGTGTGCTGTGCGCTCCACCTGTGTGCTGAGGAATTGTGTAAGTAGGCATGACGCGGCTGACTGGGTTATGCCTGTTGTGTCCCTGTTGGTCTCTGGAAGGTGCCCGTGGTGAGCAGGCACATGATGGCTGTCACCTTCATCTCCACTGACAGAGCATGGTTCCGTCGTGTGGGTGCCTGCATCTCATCACTGCACAGCTCACAGAGCCACCTCAGGATTGCCCAGTTCAGGCAGTACCGGCTCACAATCTCTGTGTCAGAGTAGTGTTCGAAGGTGGTGCAGGCTCGGTACTGCCTGTTCTGGGCGTACCGCCGACGGGCCCTTCCACGGCCGTGCCCCCTGTTGCCTGCCTTCTCACACCCCTCATTACCGCCTCCATCTGGAAGGTGGCGCTGGCCATATCCCTGGCTGGTGTCCCCCCCCGGCGGCTGTTATCCCATTCCCCCTGCTGTCCGTTTATGATGCTCCCCCTGCACCGGGTACACCTCCGGAATTTCGCTGTCCTGACTACTGCCATTGCCCTCAGTCCACTGTGGCACTCCACTTTCGATCCTGCACAGTGGCACAGGCTCCCCACTCCTATCCTGTTCCTGGTTGACTTCAGGTGTGCCCTGTCCTGCTCCTGCCCAGTCCTGCTCACTGCTACCCTCTGCCTTGTGCCTGTCAGCTCGCTCCCACCTGTGACTTCCCTGTAGTGTTCTTGCACCCCTCTCTTGAACCTTTTTATTTTGGATCATTTCTGCTGTCGCGCAACTTCCGCTAGCTCCCCTACTGCGCATGGCGCATGCTGTTGAATATCGCACTGCGCATGATATTCATGGTTCCGCCCCCTTCGGTTATGCATGCATTCATTACTGTTGCCCTCCTGCGCATTGCAACTTGCGTGGCACAGCTGCCTCCCGCTGAATATCGCACAATGGCGCGTTTCCGTACTTGCTCTGGCACATCCCTGTTGTGCATGGCGCATCCCTTTTGAATATCTGGGCCATAGTGTAAGTGAGCTCCTCGATTTTATTTCTTAAACTTCTTGCATTTAATAAAATAATTTTTAGATCTAAATTCTTTTTTTCTTTGGGTCGTTCTGATGTGGTATCTATTTTCTTTATTGTTTCAGTGACAGCTTGTGTCTCTGTATCTAGAGAGGAACCTATATTGTTCCTCTTCCCCCTTATTAACTAGTTTAAAGAAAGATTGATATAATCCACCATGTGCTTTCCCAATTGTCTGCTCCCCCTTCTGCTAAGGTGCAGACCATCCCAACAATACAGTTCATTCCTTTCTTTTTTTTTTTTGTGTGTAATCTATTTTTCCACCCCATGCTCTCTGGTCCTCCACTCCTTCGGGCTCTAGCAAGTTCCCCCTCAGCCCCTACTGTCCTTACCCAGCCCTCCTCCGATCTCACATGGCAGCCGACCCCCGGGATATCCCGGCGTATCCCTTCGCCAGGCAGTCCCCCTCCTCCAATGGGAAAGGCACCGGTGGGAGAGGCATGACCCCAGCACATACTCCTAGGGCCCAGGGATGCTGCTGAGGAACAGGAGGCCCTGGGTAGGTGCTGGAGGCCCTCAGGGAACAGAGAGCCATCATCCGGTGGCCAGTGAGTGATTTTTCCTGTTTTTTCTTTTGAGGTGCGTGACATCCGGACATCAAGGCAAGAGCCGACGTCTGTCACGCACCACCCAAATGACCGCGCAGTGTTGCTCTACCCCTGACCTCCACCAGTGGTTGCTTCAACACCGGGTCGCAGCCCTTCCCTCCCTGAAGACAGCAAGCAGTCGTGGGATGCTCAAGCAGCCTCCCACCGGCTGGCCCTTCAGTGACCCGAGCTCGCTCCTGAACCCGGATCACTGGCGTCACAAGCAGAAATCCAACCGCTGTGCCAGCGGGCCGGCTATTCCTTTCATTAAATGTTTCCCAGTGGGTAATGCACTTTATATTCTGTTGAAGGCACCATCTCCTTAACCAGTTGTTAATTTGTTGCGTTTTGTTATGCTGAGTGAAATTTGCTTTTGGGATTGGGAGTATTTCAAACAGTACTATTTCACATCCCAGGTCAATACACTTTTTTGTTAATGCAATGTAGTTTTCTTTAATTTTCCTAATGGGTTCATACAACACGTTATTTGCCCCAGCATGCACGATAATCAGTGGATTCTCTCCTGCATTTTTGATAATGTTAGTTACCATTTCTGTAATATCTGATATTCTAGCTCCCCTGTAACTTGGAAAAGTCCTGTTGTATTTATCTGGGTTGCATATGTCTCTATCTAAGTGCTTTACCATAGAATTCGACTCAGTGTTCTCAGTATCCAGACATCCAGAACCATTTACATTGTCTTTTCAAGCCCCTTTCCTCTCGCATCCCCAGATGAAGCAAACTAGTCCCAGTCCTTCTCTGGGTGACCTTCCATTGTACTGTGGGTGTCAAGGTGGTCGGACCCCAATGGACCTAGTCTCATTCCTGATCTAGGTCACTTCATCACTCCTAGGTGCTGCTGATCCTCTTTTTCTTAACTCTTTATTCTCCCTGAGATGGGCAGGGGATTTACTGATTCTCAGAGCTTGGATCTTGCACTCAGCATCCCCCCCGGTAGCCCAGACTGGGGAGACCCACAGCTTGCCCCCTGCGGCAGAGCTCCCTGAAAGGGGGAGACTGGGATCAACCAGAGGCCCCAGCTGCGGCATGTGCCTAGGGCATCATTTAGGTGGAGATCCTGGGGCATCACAGTGTTGCTAGCCCAGGGGGCTTTTCTCTTTTAAGATCTCTGGAGGTGCAAATGTGCAATGACAACAGCACAGGCTATGCGTGCTCCCACACTCGACCTACAGATGTCCACTGACACCTCCCCACTGAAGAGTGGCCCTGGTTGTCATGCACCCAGCCTCAAACTGGGTGTTACTGGCTTGCTAGGAAGCCACAACCCACACCTCCAGAAGAGGAGAGCTGTCCTTGTGATGCTTATCCTACCTCACCCTGGCCAACCCTTGGACGCACCATACTCATTCGCAAACATGGATCGTCAGTGCCACAAGCAGCACCACTGCCGCTGCACCACCAGGCCAGCTGCTGTTGACCCTCTTGGTCAGCGTTCTCCATCTCTGACTCTGTGGTCATGTGGTCCTAGCCATATCAGTGGTACCGATACTTAGGATGAGTTGTCATATCAGGTACCAGCATTCAGCTGCTCTCTAAACCAGGTCCCTTCCCCAGGGCCATGCTCAGGACTCTAGGGCATTTCAGTCTAGTAGAATCCAAAAGGGGCAGCTATCTGTGCTGTGCCTTTCACTTCCTCTACAGTTTCACTGTAGGTATATCAGCCTGTCTGTACATCTACATGTCCTATGGACTATCGTCTGCAGATGGCTGCCTCCCAACCTGTTATAGCCTGGCAACCCTCCAGTGCCAAAGATGAAGACACATGATCCATTCCTTCAGTCCACATGTACCCTGCTACGAGACATCCAAATGCTACTTTGAAGATCTGCATTTGAGCTGTGGGTGTTCGGTTCTCTGCATCCATGAAAAGCAGGAACTGTATGACCTGTACACAGCCATCAGCTCTTCTATTTCTCCTGCTAATCTCAACTGGGGTCCTCGTGTACCAGTCTCTCTGTTTTAGGCTCTCATAGACCATATGCTTGAGATGCATCAAGATCTGGTAGGCCAGAGGAACTCCGCTGCCTCCTTGCCTTAAATGAAGATTGCAGCCATCAAAGTTTGCCTTTGACAACTAGTGGTGCTTGGATAGTGCCACCGTGGATCCGCCAGTGATCCGGCGGATGATGGCACTATTTGAGTCTGATCCAGCCTGGGATCTGGCCGAGTATGGAGGTCAGATCCCACGTTATCTGGTGCTGGATCCAGGGATATGTCACTGGATCAAGGGATCTGATGCAGGATCACTGGATCCGGCATCAGATCCCAGCACTGGATCCAGGGATCCAGCACCAGATCCCTGGATCCAGCCATCTGATAATGCAGGCTATAACCTGGGATCCAACAGCCGGATTCACAGGCAGATAGTAGTGGTGTCCGGCCGGATCCACTTTCCTGCCACGAGGGCAGGTATCTGGTGGATCCGGATTGGTCCAGATACCATCTGAGCACCACTAGATCTAACATTTCCTAGGCCTTCTCAACCATTCAGTCCTCTGAGTACAGTTGATCAGCCACTTTACTCGGTATTACTCGGTGGTATAAAGGTGGAAGAAGGCACTAGGCCCATCGAGACCACCTTCCCTACACAATGTAGGGTTTATTGTGATAACTATCCCAGTAGACGTTTATCCAATTCAGCTTTAAATGTTTTAAAGTTGGTAATATTTACAATGTCATGCAGCAACCCATTCCATAGTTCAGCTACTCTAATTGTAAAGTAATGCTGACGTTTATTAGTTAGCACTTTTGGAATGCATATCTGTTTGTTGTGACACCTCAGGTTTTCAGGTTTTTCTGCCATTATGATATTACAGTCTTTCATAAGAGATTTGTCACCTAATATTTTAAATAAGAGAAGCAGATCCCCAGGATCCCTTCTCAATTGCAGATCATACAGGCCAAGAGAACTCAGGCACTCCTCATAGGGCGAGTTCGGACTCTAGGTATTAATTTAGTCTTTTTTTTTTTGCATACTCACTACAATTTTTATATCTTTATTAAGGTATGGGGCCCAGAATGAGACAGCATAATCTGCATGGGGACGAATAAAAGATTTATAGAGAGGTAGGATACAATGTTCATTCCTTGTTCTGAATGACCTCTTTATAGCTGTTTAGATGTGGCTTCCAACCTGTGCCACTTACTGTATACTGACTCCAATTCCAGAGCCTCTGCTTTAACCTGTTCCTGTTTACCTCCTCCTGCACCAACCCGTACAAGTCTTCTTACACCACACCTAAGCTGTTTGGGTCTCCCTTCATAGCCTCTCCAACCAGTAGTGCCATCCACACTTCATTTCGGTGCACCCCTTTTCGTCGACACCCCGACGATGAAACAGGAAAAAAGACCATTATGGCGACATTCACGATAATAGTCCTTTTTCCATGTTTTCCCTTCCCCCAGTGTTCCATCCCCTTCCCGGACCAACTTCGACCTGGAGTTGGAATCCTAAAGTCCGGGGGGTGCGGGGAAAACACCCATAGAACAGGAGGCACAATACCTGCGTCAGTATTGTGCCGTCGCTGTGGGGGAGGTCAGCATTGTCGCTGATGACAAAACTTGGTGCTTCCCTTCATTTTCATCCAGTAGACTAGTACAGCATCCTTCAACTCCCATCACCATGACTCTTCTCCAGCAACTACTATCAGAACATCTTTCTCCTTCCAAGTTGACTTCCTATTTACTGGTCTGATAAACTAGAGAGGCTGCAAGATATCACAGCAGCTGGCTAATTGTCTGGGGCTCACCCTCCCTGGACCTGGAACATAGGAAGGGGACCTCCCCTAGGGTGAGAAGATGTCATGGCAATGCCATGAGGGCAGGTCCTACTAGACTGCCTGTAGGTGGTGGTGTTTGGTGGAGGGTGTAGAAAGAGGGGTTATGTGAGCTGAGGGCAGGCAGCTCTCCCTCTTTCACCTCCGTTCGCTGATTTGAATGGACTGCTGGTGCACAGCTGCCTGACGTAAGGCCCCTTGATGCACTCCAGGTTTTGCTAGTGCACAGAGGAGTATTGGATTTCTGCTTCAGCTCAGGGACTCCCTGGATGTGTGCTTGTCTGATGGCAGAGGAGATGCAGTCCTAAGCCAGGTAGTAACACAATCTTTGTGTAGGGCTCTGTGAGCACTCTAGGTCACAGAAGCAGGATGCTCTAGAAAGCAGGGACTCCGCTCCCTGCTCTCTCTCTCTTTTCACCTGTTTGGGAGTCATCCCAGCCTTTGGGTAGGCAGGCTATTGCGTCAGCTGGACGAATTGCTGGATGGGAGAAGAGGAGTCGTAGCCCAGCCTAGGCTGGCGGTTCACGCCCTGCACTCGGCATTATGCTGAATTCAGTTGGACCACCCCAGCCCCCAGTCATGGTGCGCAGAGGTGGTGTCCTTTTTTGAAGACTAGCGAGCTTCCAGGTCAGATGTCTCTGGCTCTTGGCCACTTGGAGAGAGAGAGAGAGAGAGAGGCGGTTCTGCACTCCCGTTCTCGCTGCCCTTGCCCCCCCCCACACTTTTCTTGTCGGATCCTCAGAAGTTGCAGTTTTGCCCTGACACAGGATACAGCTAGGGTACCCGAGGGCTTCCTGGAGGTCAGTTCAGTTGGCCTGCCTCCATCACGCAGTCGTACGGGATTCCATTGCTTCAGGGGCTCAGTGATGTGGGTGATGTTCCTTGCATGCCACCTTGGTTCCTTTCCCAGGAGGGGGTGGGTGGCTGTAGACATCTCAGGTGGCACAGGTTTTCTCGGCGGCCATCTTGTGGATAGCTGGGACGTGGACGGGCTGGAAAGTTTTGGTCCGCTCAAAGCAGATGAATATAGAACCAATGTGATCAGCAGTCTCTGCGGTGGTTCCCTGTTCCCGGTTGTGTTCCATGGCTGGGAGGCGCCCATTGCAGGCACACCTTCCTTTGTCAAATCGCCGGTAGCTTCCAGATCATCGGCTCTTTCTATATGGCTCTCACATGAGTCCTGGAGGAGTTCCACCAGGAATCCGAGGGTTGTGAGACACCGGGAGCCACCTCGTCGTTCACATTGTTGGAAGGGGACCTCACGAGCTGAAAGATTTTGTGGCCGTTTTGGGTCATGGCAGTGGGATGGCAGCCAAGCACCACTGGGCTGCGAGTGGGGTCTTCAGGAGAATAGAGCAGGTCAGCATGCATAGCAATATGGTCCAAGCTTGGTCCCCGACTACAGGCATGCTGGCCACCCAGAGGCTGTCTATGAGCTTTTTGCACAGTGGTAAAGCTAGAGATTACCAAGTAGCAGTGACTAGGAGGCCTGAGTTTGATCCCCTGTGTGGGACATTTTCAGGCAGCTGCCCAGCATGGGGCGGAGGGTCAGACCCACCATTTGTGTGAGGTGTGGGTGACCTCGCATGGCCAGGGCAAGCAGTAGGTACTGGCTTTTTCCCCTGTTTCCCACTAGTCTCCACTAAGGGGAGTGGGGTCCCTTTCCAACATATGAGGTTTGTCTTGGCATCATTGCTTCAATGTTGGGATCAGCTCAGGAGGGTTTCCGTTTATCTGGACAAGGCCTGCCTCATACTCTGATGGGCAGTCAAGGACATTAAGCAGAGTGTGTGCGCCCACGTATGGGGTGGCAGGAGTTCAGCGGTCTGGTGCCAGTAGCTGCTTTTCCTACTGACAACACTTCTGATGTAACCTGTGCAGTTCATGGCCCTCTATGTCCCTGCAGAGGGCCCCACTTTCCGGGCAACTGCAGGTACCTGGTAGGATGGGGAACCCCCGCTTTGGTAAGTCAAAGCTAGTGATATGCAATATCTTTCATTTGAGTCAGTTTGTGGTTGCTGTTAGGCTATAGATGGGCTGGGTAGGCCTGATCCCTCCTCCACCTCCTCAAAAAAAAAAATCCAGGCTGGCAGCATGCCTAGGGGTTAGAGCGATGTGCTATGAATGAGCTTGGTTCATCTGGCAGGCATGGTCTTGCTTCCCACGACATCCACTTGCATACTGTGTGGCTCCGAGCAAGTCACTTAACCACCCCAGTGCTCCCGGGTCTCCTCTGTAAACAGGGACTGAGACCTAGTGGATCTTACCCAGTTATCAGAAGAATAACATGAAGAGATAAATATTTACAGTATTGCCAGGGGTCTGGGTTGTCTCCCAGTGGGCACACTTCCATTGGAGAATCCAGCCCTCGGGGCCTTCCGAGATGATCCACTTACCTGACGGTGGCACTCCTGGCTACCAGCCGGGCTTGTACTTTGATCAGGGCTCCTGCTTACATCTTTTTCTGGGGGATGAGCTTAGTCCAGGCCCCTGAAACTCTGCGGGTCTGCTGTGACTTTTCAGCAGAAGGGCAGCATGCCGCAGGTTAATACAGGCTGCAGAACTACGTGAGTGGTGATTTTCCAGATGCAGGATTTTTCTTTAAGCTTCAGTACCTGTTTGTTAGCTTGGAGCCTCTCCACTGTGCCTGACATTAGTTCACTGAGGGGAAGGGAGGTCACAATCATGTGCTTAATTCCGATTCCCTTTGCTGGGCAGCTAGGCCCAAGTCAGGGTCGGGCCTCTTCTGGTAGGCAGGCTGACCATCCATCTTAGTTGTAGATATGTATGGGATACTTAGAAGCATTGGAGATGTAGTTTGATTGGTTAGGCCGCTCACACGGTACATAGGCCTAAGGCACAAAGCAGCTTGATCATTACAGTCTGGCGGACCAGGTAGGTACACTGTCCCCAACCCGGTCCTTTCTTCCCCCCCAAATCATAGCTGACTCTGCAAATTTTATACAAAGTCCCCATTCACTCCACGCAGATGCTCATATGGTCCATCAGCCATACAGGAAGCAGGCACAGGTCCACCGTTGGGAGCAGCCCCTAGGAGCCCTGTTGATGATGCCCATGGTGGACCATGGTCTGGGACCCGGAATATGAGGTGTCTTACAACAACACTTCCTGGAACTTGGAGCATCCTAGTTCCCCTAGCACTGCTGCAGTCCACAACATCCATTCATCCCAAGACTAACTTACGGGAGCACCAGCAGGCGGTGCCATGCCCTTGAGTATGGTATTGTTGGGCTGGCCATGGGGGTGCTACTCGTGGCTAGGGGGCGAGGTCAGGCACAGGGACATGGTGACAGGAGGTAACGGTCGCCACACATATAGGGTATATGTTTAGGGCACTAGGGCCACTACTGCATGTGGCAGGGATGGCTTCTGAAGATTATATGATCGGACAGGCACCTCGGTGAGGTGGTCACATGTGTCTGAGGGGGTCTTGGGATATGCTGCTTCGTGGCAGGGTTGCATAGCCATTGGTGAGGCAGAGTACACAATTATGATGCAACACCTAGAACCAATATACAGTTGCCTGATAGCCCTCCTTTGGTACTTTGTGTATTGTTACCCTTGCAACCTTTCTCCTCTTCCCCACTCGGAGGGTAGCTAGAACAGCAAGCCATGCAGTAACATAGTATGGATGGGTATCTTAATGAATAGAATTTGGGGCCTTTATGGCCTCAGTAATCATTATGTTGACTTTAATTTGTTTCTGTAATTACCCCTTTCATTTATTTGTCTTTTGCCAGCTAATGTATTTTATAAAAAGAAAGAAAGAAAGAATCAACAGCAGTTCTGGTATTACGTTGTCAAGTAGTTTAACTGGTAATGCTGGCAGTGTAGTCCAATGGGAAACTGCAAATCTGCTATATTTCACAAGTGTCATTGCCTTCATCACCAAATATTACATGGGAAGAAAGTAGAGGCCTGTTATTGTTATCTCAACAAGCGGAAAGGATGCCAGCTCTTGGGATAGCATATGGCAGGGAACAGGCTCCCAGTATGCTCAGGTTACCAGGTGGTAGAGGACAGACAGTTTGGTACTTTTATAGAATTCAGTGGCCCTGGAGGGATCAAACACTGCATTACGGACCTTCATCTCGGCAGGGCAGTTGTTCTGGGATCAGCTGGCCTAGGGGCGTGCCCTAAGTAGATAACCGGAGAGGCCTTCATTGGTAAGGTCAAGAAGGGTGGTGGGTCAGCTCCCTAGGTTGAGGAACAGTCTGGCATGCAGTGGGGCATGGACAGTTAACATCCCTTTTCAATAGAGTTCTCACCTGGTCAGTCCCGCTGTATCCAGAGTGCTGGATCAGGCATGTTGGGTGTGGCATAGCTAGGGTCTAGGCTTCCCCCCTTTGGACCAGGCTGTAAGTTTAGGTATGACACACTGTGCGGTGGCCTCTGGGGGGTGCCATGGTGGGCACATGTATGTTATCTCAGGCTCAAAAATGATAGGAGCGGAGTGAAATCTGAGGGTGGGTGCACAGCAGGAGACCTATGGGGCAGGAAACTGCCTACCTCTGGAATTAGGGTTGCAGCTGGCATCCTAGGTAATCTGGGCAGATTGAGGAAGAGGCAGGAAGCTAGCCAGTCCCTTAGTAAGGTTACGCTTAGGTTGCCATTCCCAGAGGCAGTGGGCACTGGTGCAGATTATTTTAAAAGTCATAGTATATTAAGTAACCACAGAACAGACAGATTCCTAGAATATAGAGTCATTAGGTGCCATAGATAGCAATTTTCATGAGTAGGGTCTTATGTAGTATGGGGTAGATGTGACAGGAATCCCAGGTGTGTCCGGTTTGGGCCCAGTCTAACTAAGTCCAGATGGCTCAGTTGGGGCAGTGGACCATGCCCTGAGGACCATACGGCTGGGTAACAACATAGCATTGCCACCCCAGGTACCAGTGAGGACTAGTAGATAGGTTGGGGTAGGTCTTGGGGCACCCCAAACAGGCAGAGGGTATCTCAGCAATCTTCAGAGAGATACCAGTAGTCTAGTCCTGCATCAGCCAGTAGTTGCTTTACCTTTCTGTTGTTTATTGCAGGTTCATGGAAGGTATCTAAAGAGTAAAGCCGATCATAGACCACAGCTGGACAATAGCAGGAGTGACCATCAGGACTGGGGAATGAGCCCCTATGGTACGCTGGAATGGCGCAGCATGGCCATTGAAGAATCTAAGAGACAGAAGTGTCATACTGGTGCTCCCCCTTTGGAAAGGTTCTCAATGGATCATGCCCAGTGCAACAAGGTGCCGTCCAAGTTCGGACTGAAGCTGCAAGCTGCATGTGGAGGGGTATTGTGAGTTGGGAACCTTAGGGCTGGGGAGGTGCTGAGGGGAGAGCCTTTCCACAGGATTTGAAGGGGAGAGAATGGTAGAAGCATAGTCGATAGATAGGATTATTGGCATATGGGTCTTGGAGGTTATTGGAGCAGCGGCTTGGGGGTCGGACTGCATCCATCCTGTGGCAGCTTGGGAGGATCGCAGACAAAGGGTACACAGGGAAGATGGAGGAGATGAGCTGAACTCTCGCGAACTGCTCGTCACTTCCGGTTGGCATGAGACTGGGGACTGCAGGACCCGGACCCAGATGGGGGGGGTTGTGGTCCACCCTCATCAGGATTACTCCTCAAGGACAGCAGCACCAGATGTGGCAGCCATAAAATTGTGCTTGGCCATATGACCTTCCCTGCTCCTGTCGGAGGGGGTCCGACACAGGAGGTACATTTGTCATTAGGCCCACACTAGGGTGGCCCAAGAATTGGTGGCAGGGGTGCAAGAGGCCTGAATGAAGTTTGTGGGTCCTCCCAGCAGTGCACACTGCTCCTATAGGTGGTGATTTATTCAATACATGCATGGCTGTGGCCATTTCCTCCAAGACCTGTGTTGTGTGGTTATTCCAGGGTAAGGGATAGTGGGGGGCTACCAGACAATAGAGAGGCTGCAAGGCATCTCAGAAGCTAGCCAACTGTCTGGGACCCACCTTCCCTGGACCTGGAACGTAGGTAGGGGACCTCCCCTGGGGTGAGCAGATGTCATAGCAACGCCATGAGGGGAGGTCCCACTAGGCTGCCTGTAGGTGGTGGTGTTTGGTGGAGGACAGAGAAAGAGGAGTTACATGAGTTGTAGACCAGCAGCTTTCCTTCTTTCTCCTCTGTTCACTGATTTCTCTCCCGCCCATCCTTGTAAAAGCAGGGTGAGGGGCCAGGGAGGTAGGGCCCCTTTGACCCGCTATGGGTGACCGCATTAGGGGTTGGGGAGTGAGTTTTCCCAGTTTTTCCTGTTATACAGGTTTTTTTTCTGGGTTTTTCACCTCCTCCAAAGGATTGTAAAATCTAGCCAGTGAATAGATGACTAATAATTGAAGAGATAGTATTTAAAAAGGTATGGAGATGTTGTTTAGGTGAAGAGGTTGCTCAGAATTGATGGACAATGGTAAAACTGTCGCAGCTATGTGTGGCGGCTTGGGAGGATCGCAAACCGAGGGTACAAAGGGAAGATGGAGGAGATGAGTTGAATTCTAATGAATGGCTCATCAGTTCCAGTCATCATGAGGCTGGGGACTGCAGAACCCGGACCCGGATGGGGGTCATGGTCCACCCTCATCAGGATTACTCCTCAAGGACAGCGGCGCCAGACGTGGGCAGCTGCAAAACTGTGCTTGGCCATATGACCTTCTCTGCTTCTGTCAGAGGGGGTCTGACACATGAGGTACATTTGTCATTAGGCCCGCACTAGGGTGGCCCAAGAATTGGGGGCAGGAGTGTGGGAGGCCTAAATGAAGTCTGCGGGTCCTCCCGGTGGTGCACGGTGCTCCTATAGGTGGTGATTTATTCAATAAATGCAAGACCTGTATTGTGTAGTTATTCCAGGGTAATTGATAGTGTGGGGGCTACCAAAGTTTCCACACTGGTATGCTAGTACCTTGTACATTGTCCTTTATTTGCAAAACCTTTAATCTGCTTCTCATGGTCCAAAAGCCATGGATGTTCTCATATAATAGAAAGATGACAAGGACTCATCATAGGCCCTTTTCTTTAATCACTGTTCTTGACTTATTGAAACAGCCCCATTAGAGTCACCATTTGGAACAGCACTAGAAAGAAAAGATTAATCATCAAGTTTTAGTTACTGTACCTGCTTCAACATTCAACCACCATACCCAATATGAATGGCCTGACACTCCCAGGACACTTCTTTGGCTTCTGCCAGGATCAGCAATCCTATTCACGCCATCAACCTTGTGGGCAGAGGGCATGACTCATGAAAACTGACATTTCAGAAGCCTTCCACTTACTTCCTATACACTCCTCTCTCTGGCATTTGTCAGCAGTTGTTGGAATGCGATTTTATCTTGCTGTCCATCTGAACTTTGGTTGAAATAGCAGCTTCAGTTGTTTGCTCTATTCTCTAATCACTCTGCTAGAACCTGCTGAACAAATACAAAAGGCCTGAAGTGCTTCATCCATTGACCTTCTTCTGGTCAATTTTCCTATTTTCCCTCCTGCAGACAACAGATTAAGCCACACAGAGTTAATCAACACACTTCACATAACTACAACTCCTGATAAAAACCATTGACCCCGTCACTTCACTGGAGTTACTCAACAGAAATGGGTTCACTTCAACTGGATGCAAGACCACCGCAAGACAACTAACTCATATCACCACTCTAGCTCCTGCCTTGTCCTCCACATCATCCTGTATAAAATGAGAATATTTTCTCTTTTGGTTATCTGCCTTTCGCCGTGTGTATCATTCCCCAAAGCAGATCCTTCATTTAGTTCTTACTAGCAACTGCTTCATCTGTTTCTTCCCTGGACCGCCACATCACTATTACAGCTGCAGTAAAATCTGACTTAGCCATGTGTTTCTACTTCCTGAAGCAGTGAAATGGCATTTCCTTGTTTTCTCAAAATCCTGGCACTGCTCTGCACCATGAAGTCTTCACCAGTGCCACACCTGCATTCTGCTCTGCCACATTGTACAATGCCTGGTTCACAGCTCCATGGCCTGCCATCATGACTGATACCCTTACCATCTGCCATTCCTACTCTAGCTACAGCTTTCAAGCAAATGCCACATCAACCATCAATGGGCACATACATGCCCAACAGCACATGGGCACATGCCCCCCCCAACAACAGAGAATCTGACCACTCTCTGCCTCAATGAGACCAGTATGCTTTTGCCTTCTATAGCTTTGTACTGCAACAATCAGCACGCTGTCATGCTCTATGGTTTCATACTCTACCTAACTGGTCCCCTCTTAGGATCAGTTTCTTATTTCTCCAACCATTCCAAATGGTTATCAGACTCTTCCTTCAATTTTACAATTCAGGAATTCAAGTTCAGATACTACTGCGTGTACAAAATAGTGCATCACATCTCTCCAGTCCACCCATAGCCTAGAGGTTAGAGGAACGAGGTGTGAATGAGCTTGATACATCCAGCAGACCAGACCTGAGTTTGATTCTCACAACCTCCACTTGCATACTGTGAGACTCTGAGCAAGTCACTTAACCGCCCAGTGCTCCCAGGTCACCCCTGAAAACAGGCACTTGTACCTGGTGGGCCTTACCCGGTTACCAAAGACTATAATAAAAATAATTAAATAAATACGCTATTCCTTCATAGTCTCAAGAAAAGCACTTCCACAGAACCAAACCAAAGACAACCTAATGACATAGACGTTTTCCAGAAACACATTTCTCCAATCTGGTTTTCTACTGTTACCACAGACTGGATGCTGCCATGACTATAGTATTTTATGCATTTTTACTCCTCGTGACCTTCTACCCTGCTTCGATAATGTTCTCACCTTGGCAACATCTCTCAACAGCCAGTACATGGAAATTTGCAGATGCCAATGCCTTGCTTCTCAAACCTCCAAAACAGACTGTCTCAAGACATTCATAGCAAACGTCATCCTTCCTACAACCTGTGGTCTCCCATCCACATCTTGAATTGCTTAACAACCTATCATGCTTCTTGGGCTCCAGCCATACCACTACTATAAATACAGAAAAAGCGTCATGACTACTTCATGGTCCATCAGCCATTTAAGAAGCCTCTTAAGTGCCGCAGATCTGAACCACAACACTACTCAGGACATTTCTTCCACATCTGAGCCATTACTACAGCATCAAGACGCATGCTTCTGGTCACATGAAACTCCTAGACTGCCAGTCATGGTCTCGAGGCTGGGTGCTAGCCTGTTGGCAGGCACTCTCTCTCTCTCTCTCTCTCTCTCTCTCTCTTCAGTCCATGTTTTAGAGGAGGCCTCTTTCCCTGAGGTACCTTCCTTGGCTTTGAGATCTACATGTGGCTATCCCATAATATTATCCCATTAGAAGGAGAGAGTGAGAGGTATCTCTCCAAAGTTGTGCATGAATTGCAATTCCAAATTAGCCCAGTGAGCTACACTAATAGTACCCATGCCAGGAGGGATGGCAACCAAGGCCATGGATCCTCAAAGATTGCCTCTACTGTTTTTTTTTTTCTCTCCTGAGTGCCAGATGCCATAAAGTAGTTGTCTAGTGCCATTTACTCAGTGTTAGAATTTCCACTGTGATTTGGAGTCAGATGGTGGCCTACCTCCTCCTACATCACTCTCTCCTCTGTAAGTCACAGCTCAGTCTTCTATCCCTCATCACCACCTATCAGCTTTCTCTATCATCACATTGCTCTACTGTGTTTGCACGTCCTGCTGTGCAGTTCCTTTGTGCTACTTCCTAAGTTACCTTTAGACAAAGGAATCACATTCCTGCAGCACCTCGAGGTGTGGAACCCTCCTCAAAATGGTTCCTTTGCCTTCCCAGTACCCAGACAGTGTGGTAGTCCCTCAGGGGACAGAAAGCACAAATAGCTACAGTAACTACAAATGACAGTCAACATTTAACTGTACCACTAGCCTTTGGCTACAGTAACTACAAATGACAGTTGCACTGGAGGATGAGGTGGTGGTCGCTACACCTCGTGCCACGCCGGCGACCTGGGTTCAGGAACGAGCCCAGGCTTCTGAGGGTCAGCAGGAGGAGAGAGGATTGAACATCCAGAGGACTGCTCTCCTCTCTTGGGGGGAGAGTGCCATGTTGTCCCGACTGCTGATCACCCTTTGGTGGTGGCTGGTGGGCGATACTGGTCGGGAGGCACACTCACACTTAATCACGTCGGTGTGGAGGGGGAATGGGAGAAAAGGAGGAAAAGGAGCCTGGCAGGGCTCCATGATGGACTGCTGTACCCAAGGGCCAACCCCGACTTCTGGATTGGATCTCTGGGGAGTAGGAGTCACCTCCCTGGCCCCACCATGGGGGGGCAAGTCATAGGGGAATCATCAGGGTCGGTGAGTGCGAGAGTGACGGAACCTGAAAGAGAGTCCTCTTTTAGAGGGCAGAAGCCCCTGCCAGGGCTCAGGGGAGAAAAACCTGAATGGAAAAAAAAAATGACAGTCAATATTTAACGGTACCTCTAGTCTTTGGCTACCGACAAGTTGTACAAGCATTACTATGCATTCTTTTTGCATATGCACACTAAACTATATTATTCAGTATAATACTTGGAAGGTGCTCATCATGGGTAAAGTGATTCAAAGGGAAGTGTACCCATGTGGGAGAATAACAAGACAGTGGTCACCATCACTGGAGATGCAGAAAATGTTTAATTCTCTATTAAGGTTGTTGCCAATCTGGGGCTGCTCCAAAACAAAACCAAAATGTGTAAAATCCCTCCACACACCCACTGTGCTGTAATTTCCAACCCCTCTCCTACCTCCCAGAGATCTTTTTATAATAAATCCACCTCCCATCCCCTCACTAGCAAACTCCTCCCCCCTGCCCTGGAGAATTTCTATAAAACTATATACTTTCCCTTCCCCCACCAGAGTGCCAGTAAACACTTTTTTTTTTTAATTGATGTATTTGTTGACTGGGTAAGTGCACTGGTCCAGGGGACTGTTTTCAGGCATGACCTGGGCCATCTAGATGGCACACAGTACAAAGACATGATCAACAGTACAATAAAATAACAGTTCTTGTCCTTCCCCCATCCAACCAGACCATAATGGTTCATATTAAGAGGACCCACTCAGCCACCCTCTGGCCCCCACCACCTTCTTTCTCCAACCAGAGCCCCAAAAACTCTATTTTCATATTACCTGTAAACTAAGAAAACTGTCCCCTGCCAGCTGGGTGGCACTGATGGTTGAGGCACCATGCCACACCGGTGACCCAGGGTCAGGATCAAGCTCCAGCCACCGGGATTCAGCCAGGGGAGACAGAACCAAGCATCTGGAGGACTGCTTTCCTCTTTCGTTGTGGGTGAGATGTGGTTTCCCTGCTATTAGTGACTCCCAGTGGAGACTGGGGGGAGCAAGAGGAGGGACCACCAGAGAAGGGAAAGGTGAGGAGGCAACAGCAGAGGTCTTTGGGGATGGTGCGGGATCATGCCTGTGTCATGCTGGATGTCACTGTACATCTGCACCTCTAGGGAGGAACTCATGAAGAAACCCCCTCCTGGAAGAGCATTGTGCCACCTGACATCCGCTGAATGAATCCCCATGCCACCCTTGGCTGGGGATTGCAGATCTCAGTCTCTCTCCCTTGTAGCACCCTGGGGGGGGGAGTTCCAACACAGGGGGCAAGCTGTAAGTACCCCGACCTTGCAGAGGACCTGGTGGGGGATGCCAGGACTGGAGGGAACAGTGCTGAGCCAGGGATAGCCCCCCCCCCACCGTCTAAAAGGGTTCAGAAAAGAAAGCTGAAAAACAAAACTGTCTCCTGGTGCAAAGTGCTCACTCTGTTCAGTGTCTGTATCAGTAATGGCATGAGTGAACAGTGACATCTTTGCTCATAGTAAAACCTGATTGACAGAGCTTTGGATTTACCAAATCCAGGGCAAGTTTGGATTTGGTTTCGGACAGAATTTAGATTTGCTTTGTCTTTTCTAATATTTATTGATAATATACAGCATCAGTTAAGGAAAATAAGACATTGTAAGAAAAAAACCTGTTTTATTAACGTATCTTACATGGTACTGTCTCCTTCACACACTGATACCCCCAGTACTTTTTTCACTGTTCACAAGCTGAACTAATTATATAAAATAATTTTCTTACTTTTGATAAAGATGTATCTTAATGCACTAATTTTTAAAACAATAAGCATGTACAATAAATAAAGTCTGTAGTGCCACCTATTTTTTTTCACCTTAAATTAAAAAAAAACGTTTTTCAATAAGTGACCATCACTACTGCTGGCACTATGCTCTCTCATGAATCAGACCAGACTGCTCCGGTCAGGTGAAAAAAACATTAAATACAGTCTCACAATAGCACTATTTATTTATTTACATTAAGGACCAAAAGAAAAGGCCACCTGACCATGTTACAACCCATATGGATGCACATACTTTGTTTAATTTCCTTGGTTATGAGTATGCCTGCCAAGCAACAATGCAAGTAAGCACAGCCAACTGTGCTCAGTAGTAACTATCAGCTTCAGAAACAGTGTTCACACTACCCCCTTTGGCAGCGCTTGTCCACATTGTCACATCATCGCACATGCTCCTGTGTTGTTCTACCATACCATCTTAATTCCTACTACAATGATCATGGACACAAACACCTTTAGCACTTCCTCTTTGGCACTGGTCATGCACATCACCACATCTGGTTACAAGGCAGAACCCAAAAGGTACAGGTTAATGGAACGTAATCAACGGAAGGCAGGCTGACCAGTGGGGTGCCCCAGGGCTCAGTACAGGGTCCTCTGCTCTTTATTGTTTTTATAGCTGACGTCGCTGATGTACTGGAAGGGAAGGTGTGTCTGTTCGCAGACGACACCAAGATACAGTATGTAACAGGGTGGACACCTTAGAAGAAATGAGCAAGATGGAAGCTGACCTCAAGAAACTAGAAGAATGGTCTAGAGTGTGGTAGCTGAGATTTAATGCCAAAAAGTGCAAGGTCATGCACATAGGAAAGGAAAATTCAAGAAAGGAGTATTACCTAAGAGGCAAATGACTGGTGGCCTCAAACCAGGAACACAATCTGGGAATCATAATCTCAGATGACTTGAAGGTTAGTAAGCAGTGTAAGAAGACAACATTGAAGGCCAACAGAATGCTGGTCTGCATTGGAAAGGGAATCACGAGCAGGAGGAGAGCAGTGGTACTACCACTGTATAGATCGCTGGTCAGGCCTCACCTGGAATACGGAGTCCAGTTCTGGAGGTCTCACCTCAGGAAGAACATTGACTGGGTGGAAATAGTATAGAAAAAGGCAACAAAAATGATTCAGGGTCTGCAGTACATGTCCTATGAGGAAAGACTTAGGGAACTGAATATGTACTCCCTGGAGCAGAGAAGAGAGAGAGACGGGACATGATTGAAACATTCAAGTACATAAAAAGCATTAACAAGGTACAGGCACAGAACTTTTTCACTTCAAGAAGGGCACCAGGACCAGGGGACATGACCTCAGTCTGTAAGGAGGGAGGTTCTCTACCAACACCAGGAAGTTTTTCTTCACAGAAAGAGTGGTGGACTCCTGGAACAGCCTGCCCCAAGAGGTTGTGGGGGTCAACACTGTGGGGGGATTCAAGAATGCATAGGATAGACACAAGGGAGCCCTGACTACAAAGGGCAACTAGAGTGTCAAAATAGGTCTAAGAAAAATGGGCAGACTAGATGGACGTAGTGGTCTCCTTCTGCCATCAACTTCTATGTTTCTATGTTGCTATCCCTCTGTCGCTTCCATTTTACCCCCACTCTGATGTACATATCACAGTCATTGACTGGATGCAATAAGCAGTGCCCAGTCACGTCAACTGTGTTACTTTGCCTATTCCTGTGGTGCACCTTCCATGTAAATGTATACTTTGTGTTTTTTACAACTGGCACTTGTGAAAATGGGCTAGCTAGCTTACCTTTCTATACAGTATAATAAATAAAAATGAAATTAAATGAAACAGAATCTCCACCATATGGAACCAAAATGTTCATGAAAAACCACTGGAAGCAGAGGACGTACTTTAACTTAAAATCACCATAGGATGGGGGGAAGGTACCTTTTTATTTAAAAATTGTTCTCATAGCAAGAAGGCACTGTCAAGGATCAGTTAATCATCCCTTAGGAGCAATATATACATTGTGCTACGTTACAACCCAAGAAGGTGATTACCACTCTGGTCATGCAATATTGCTACAGTATGTATGTATGTATGTATGTCTGTTAAGTTCAGTGATATTTGTATTTGTTTTGTTGAATTTTTTTAAAACACTCTGAGCCCCAGGTGGCTGGGGTGCTATGTGCTATATAAAAATAAATTCCTTGCCCTTGCTCCAAAAAATACCCCCTCCCTCTTTTCTCTTTAAACCAATGCACCACCCACCTGAACTACCTTTTGCCACTGTCCCCTTACCTTCTGCGGCTGCAGGGGCACAGCAATGTCTGCTCATACTATCTGCTGCAGCCTTGATAAAGAGGGATACAGCAACACAGTCCCAGCTGGCCTGATGTCATCATGATTAAAATAAAACAGGGTCCAGTTTTCACAGGTACAGCTATGTGTGTCTCCCATCCTTTAACACCTTTGCCCAAATGTACAGTAGTTGTGGAGAGGAGAACCAGCATGATAAAGGGGGCCATGTTCCCAGCCCCTACAAAGATTCCCCCAAATTTTTAAATAAAATTTACTGCCCGGTCTTTAGAGGATACAGTTTGTGCTACTCCTCTGCTTCAATATCCAGTAGTTGTTTGGGGTTGGGGGCAGCACTGTAAGAGCCAAGCACCCAAGCTCTTCAAAGTTTTCCACATATCAGAAAAACATATTCAGAACTTCCAGTGTCACTGCTGTTTTACCCACACTCCAACCATTCTGCCTCAATGTCCTGTAGTTACGGGGAAAGAATGATGAAGGCCATGCTATCGGCCCCTTCAAAGTTCCCTCTCCCAGTTACAAAATGCATTAATGCAGGCCTTTGGGGACATAGCTGTGTGCTCCCATCTTTGAATCATCCCTCCTCCTAAGTCCACAAACTGCTCTTCCCCCAAGGTGTCCCATTAAATGGTGGGAACAACAGGAAAACAGCCACAAGCCCACAAAGATAGCAAGCTGTGACTGCTTCACCTAGACTTGCAGTTTACCACTCACCCCTCCCCCTTATTGCCCACCCCTCTCTGTCCCACTCTCTCCTACCACCCAACTGCTTGCCCTTCCCTCCTCCTCCACCTTCCCTCCCACACCCCACCCATTTTCTCCCTCTTATCTCTCTCAACCATTTTCTCTCCTCCCACCCCATCTCGTCTCCTTCCCATAACCCCTTTGTCCTCTCCTTTTCCTCCCCATCATGTTCCCCTTCCATTAACCCCTCTCTCTCCTCTTCTCCTCCCCTTGTACTTCCTCCCCTATTGTTTTGGGTATGCCTCCCCACCCCGGCTACCTGCACTTAAACTGTTTCTTTTCTGTGCATGTACGACAATGTCAAATAATTGACTGCCAAATCCCCCCTACTCACCATCCCTAGCTTCCCTCACCTCACCCCTATGATGGTTCTCTGTTTTATCCATGCTTGCTGTGTGTATCCCTGATGTTTATTAACTGCACCTCATTATTGTGTCTCTGGTATTGTACTGCTGTACTACTTCACATACCTGTACTGTATTCCGCTACTGTTTTTTGTATTGTACTCTGACGCGGAACTTTGTAAAAGAAGCTCTGATTGAAAGGTACTTGTAATCCTAGTAATAAATCAATAAATAAAAATAAAGATGCCTGGGAACAAGGAGAAAAGCACAGGTATGCATCAGCTGGAGTCAGTGACGTTACTTTTGTGTAGGATTTGTGTGACCGCAAACTTTGTAATTAGATGCTCTCATGCACACCCCACCCATGGACAGCATCAGTGATTCCAATTAATTCTTCCTGTGCCTCCCTCTCCCAGACATTCTCGTGGCAGTTATCTTGCTCACACTAACAAAAGAAATACAGATACTAAAAATCAGAACCATACCTATGCTGTTCGACTCTGGCTTGTTTAAATATGACTCACTTAAGTCCAAAGTGGCTCAGTATTCAGGGTGAGACTTTGTTCCTTTGCTAAGCAGAACTAAAAATTAACATGGAATTAACTATACCTAGTATTCTAGGTAAAACCATGCTTCGATTTTGTTAAACGATAAAATGTCTGCTACATGACCCTAATCATCAGCACGCAGTAGTCCAAGTTTCCTCCTAACCATGTGATATGCTGTATATTTTAAAGAATGGGTGTCTGAGCACAGAAATGGCTGATCCAGAAGCAAATGATTTGATACCTTTTAATGGACCAACATAGATGTAACAAGAACAAAGTGCTCTAGCTTTTGGACCAACCAGTCCTTCTTCAGAAGCTCATGGCAGTTGTTTGGAAAATACAATACTTATAACAGTACATACTGATGTCTTGACATGCGGTGGAGCAATGATCGTGTGGCAGGGCAGCACATCTTTGGTTTGTGTTTATGGAATGGAGAAAGACGTTCCGTCAACTCTCAAGTACAAGTTTAAAACTCCCGGTTACACCCTGACTGCAGCTGTGCTTGAGGACAAACAAAGCGATGGGGCCAAATTTACTGGCACCATGTCACATGTAAATGAGAAACGAGAAATGTGCTGCTTAGCAGGGGCCGGGTGGGCCAGGACGGGCCCTGCCTAACAGCCACATATTTTGTTCCTCATTACACAGGACATGGTGCCAGTACCGAGGCCCCATCGTTTTGTTTGTCTCTGCTACAGCTGCAGTCAGGGGTGTAACCGGGAGTTTTAAACTTGTACTTGAGAGTTGACGGAACGTCTTGCTCCTTTCCATAAACACAAACCAAAGATGTGCTGCCCTGCCACACGATCATTGCTCCACCGCATGTCAAGACATCAGTATGTACTGTTATAAGTATTGTATTTTCCAAACAACTGCCATGAGCTTCTGAAGAAGGACTGGTTGGTCCGAAAGCTAGAGCACTTTGTTCTTGTTACATCTATGTTGGTCCATTAAAAGGTATCAAATCATTTGCTTCTGGATCTATTCTTGCAAGGACCAATACGGCAACTACTAAATCTACAGTTCAGAAATGGCTGGTAATTCCACCTTGTGAAACTGTGGGGCATAAGCCACTTAACAGTTTGCCTCATGGCGTATTTTGCCCTCAGTTTTACTCAGTAATTTTACCAGTTTGTACTTTACAGGCACACAAGTATAATCCAATATGTACTGGACTATGAACCAAGCATTTTTCTACCCTGCTGTAATAAGGAACCGACTAACAAATGAGATAATGTTTCTCATGAGGCCAACCTGTCATCAATTTAATGTAAATTTTACATAACTTTCTAATAAATAAACCCTGACCTGAAACGTAGCCTGGTTATTAAGGTACTCTTGCAATGAAATCCTTAGAGAGTTAGCATAAAGAATAAGCTCTATTTATTTAAAAGAAAGGGCATTTAAAAAATACAAGAGTGAAAAAACTGAAGAAAACAAGGAAAACTACAAAAACATACTAAGGGAATTAGCAATAGTAATCAGGAAGGTGCAAGCACTTATGGAGCAGAACATAGAGCAACTGGTCAGTAGCAGGGATAAAACTTTTTTCTGATACATCAGAGAGCTGAGAAAGGTTAAAGGAGGGATCACCAAGCTGGTGACGGACACTGGAGGGCATGTAGAAGAAGACCAGGAAAAGGTAGAAATATTGAACAAATATTTCTGCTCAGTCTTCACTAAAGAGGATGAAGGGAATGGACCAGAGGGAAGCAAGGAAATAAACTCAGCCATAGAAATGGATACCAGCCCTTTCACTGAGGAAAGGATCCTCAGGGAACTGGATAAACTGAAGATGGGCAAGGCAATGGGCCCAGATGGACTCCATCCCAGGATCTTAAAAGAAATGAGAGAAGTCCTGGTTGCACCTCTAGTAACACTATTCAGCGAGTCACCGGAACAGGGAGTAGTGCCAGTAGACTGGAAAAGGGCAAATGTCATGCCACTTCATAAAAGTGGGAGCAGAGAGCGTGTAGAAACCTACAGACCAGTCGGTCTCACTTCCATAGTGGGAAAACTGATGGAAACCCTACTAAAGGAAAGGCTAATAGAGTTTCTTGAATCAAATGGGTTACGGGATCCAAAACAACATGGATTGACAGCAGGCAGATCCTGCCAGACAAATCTGATAGACTTCTTCAACTGTGTGACAAAGTTTGTCAACCAAGGAGGAGCAGTGGATGTGGCCTATCTTGACTTTAGCAAGGTCTTCAACTCCGTCCCACACTGGAGGCTCTTAAACAAACTCAGTAATGCTGGGGTAGGGATCAAAGTTGTTAGATGGGTGGGAAATTGGCCACATAGAAGGACCCAGAGAGTTGTGGTGAACAGAAGTCTCTCCGGTGACGGCGAAGTGACCAGCGGTGTGCTGCAAGGATCAGTACTGGTTCAGCCCTCTTCAATTTGTTCATAGGCAATATCACAGCAGACTTAAATGGCAAGGTGTGCCTGTTCACACATGATACCAAAATCTGCAATAGGGTTGACACCCCCGGTGAGGTAACTAAAATGGTGTGGTGATTTGCATATGCAGCACATGATGCTTTGCATTGTGTGGGCATGTGTGATTTTGTATTTTCTTAAAATGGCAACAGACCTGAAGTTGCTTGAAAAATGGTCGGAGACTTGGCAACTGAGGTTCAACGCAAAAAAATGTAAACTCGTGCAACTAGGGAAAAGTAACCCCAAGGAGCAGTACTTGATGAATGGATAAAAACTAATCACCTCCAAGCAGGAATGTGACCTGGGAGTCATCCTAACTGATGACCTAAAAGCAACCAAACAATGCGAAAAGACAACACTGAAAGCAAGTAGCATGCTCAGATGCATTGGGAGGGGCATAACCAGTAGGAAGAGGGAGGTGGTTATGCCACTTTACAGGTCCTTGTTGAGGCCTCACCTGGAATACTGCATTCAGTTCTGGAGGCCCCACCTCAGGAAGGACATAGACAGAATGGAGGCGGTCCAGAGAACAGTGACGAAGATGGTGAGTGGAATGCACACGAAGCCTTACAAGGAGAGACTGAGAGAGATGAATATGTACATGCTGGAGTAAAAAAAGGGACAGGGGGGCATGATCGAGACCTTCAGATGTCTCAAAGGCATAAATAGGATGGAAACAACTGACATCCTTCAAATACACAGTCAAACTAGAACAAGGGGCCACAAAATAAGACTGAGGGGTGGCAAACTCAGAGGAAACACGAGGAAGTTTTTCTTCACCAAGAGAGTTGTGGACCAATGGAACCGGCTCCCAAAAGAGGTGGTGGAGTCAAAACAATAAATGAGTTCAAGAGAGTTTGGGAGAGAAACAAAGGAATCCTGGTACACGGTAGTATAAAATTAATCGGGAGGTGGGGTACCTTAAAATATAAACAATGGGCAGACTAGATGGACCGGAAGGCCCCCTTCTGCCGACACATTCTATGTTTCTATGTTACCCTCATGTAGTAATCTTACATTGAGTGATAGGAGTTGAATTGAAACATGACTTTGCTTAGGTCAGACTCTTTAATACCTGTAGTGGCTCACTACAAACAGGATATGAAACCCTTATAACCTATATGGGTCTAGCTAGCAGCTGAAGTAGGCATTTATGCACAGATCCTGGAAGAACTATATGCATACCTCAGAGGATGCCAGGGAGGAGGAACGCCTGGACTAAGGTGGACTCTGGAATGGTTGGGGTGGTGGTACGGAGGCAGTTCCTATGCCAGTCTGGTGGGGTAGGAATGCCGGGGGGAGGCACTTGCTGTAGTGACCAGGAAGAATGTGGAGACCCCCTACAGTGGAGACCCCAAGGAGGGTGGTAGTGGACCCCAGAGGAGAAGGAAGTAACTTCTGGTGGGGGATTCAATTATGAGGGGTATAGTGTTGAGAATAGGAAAGGGGGAGGCAGGATAGGTGCCTACATGGCTACATTCACTAAAAAAATACCGCCAACAGCTTAATCTGGTTCAAGGTCAGTTGACATTCATCTGTATCCCCCTTCCCCAGGTCGTGCCTGAAAATAGGCAGAATTTGTCTAGTGCACTTACCCGGTCAACAAAAACTAAATAAAATTAAATTAAATTAAAAAATGGTGCCCCGACCTGGAGGGATCGGAAGTAGATCCTGAGGATTGCTAGGGCAGCAGGATGAGCTGGAGAGCTAGATGACATTGTCCACCTAAGGACTAATAACCTGGCTAAGAATAGGGCTAGAAAAGTGTAGGGGGTGTTTAGGGAGTAGAGGAGGGGTCTTAGACAGGTAGCTTGCTCAGTGGCTTTCGCTGAGGTGCTGCCTGTCTGTAACTGGGGGGAAGAGAGGGATCTCTGCACCAGGAGCTTCAACTTATAGCTGAAAGAATGTTACAGAGAAGAGGGGTTCTGCAACACTGGGGACTGGGGATCCACCTGGGAGGATAAGGGCCTATACAAGAATGATGGCCTGCATCCATCCAAGAGTGGAACTGCAGTCCTCAGTGGATGGCTTAAATATTACATCGATGAACACTTAAATTCGCTGGGGGGTGGCAGTCAGAATCAGGGAGGCAGAAATTTCCCCCTCTCCCACAGGCTGAAGTAGAGAATAAGGAGAACCCAAGGGGAGAGGAATCCCATAGGGTACAAATTAATAAAAGAAGCAGAGTGGTGGAGACAAAGGGGTGGAAGGAAATGGAAGTATTAAAAAGATAAGGGGGAAGGAGGAAGAGCAAAAAAGGAAAAAAGAGGGACAACAATCAGAGTGGAAATAAAATCTGGAAGGCCATGTTTGCAAATGCTAGAAGTCTGGGAAATAAGATTCTGGACCTAGAGACCACCATGGTAGAGGCCAGCCTGGATATTGTAGCCATTACCGAGTCATGGTGCACTGAAAACAATGACTGGGATATGGCCATTCCAGGCTATATTCTGTTCGGGAATGACCAGGTGGGAAGGAAAGGAAGAGGAGTGGTTCTTTGAGTGAGGGAAAGCATAAAAGCGATGAAGATACAAGGAATACAGGGGGAGGCAGAGGTACTGTGGGTCACCCTGGAGATGGGGAATGGACAACTATTAACACTGGAGTGATCTACAGACCTCAGCACATGGGGAAGGAATTAGATAAGGTACTGGTGGAAGCCACTGGCAAGATGGCAGAAAAGGGGGAGGTGCTACTGATGGGGGACTTCAACCTGCCGGGTATAGATTGAAGCCTCCTAGCAGTGGTTTCAGCTGGAAACAGGGACATCCTAGATGATCTGCAGGGGGTGTTCCTCAGCCAACTAGTCAGTAAGCCCACTTGTGACAGACAATATTGAACTTGAAACTCACTAACAGGGACACTGTTGCATACGTCAAGGTGGGAGACGACCTGGGGACCAGTGCTCGATGTATGATGTGGTTCAATATAAGCACAGCTGCAGAATTGAACCACACAAGAGTGAGCATCCTGGACTTCAGGAGGGCAGATTATATAAAGATGGGTGAATGCCTCAAGGATGATCCAGTGGGGGATGGACTGGGTAGGGTGGAAAAACAGTAGGTGAAGTTTAAAGTGAGCATAGTAAAGGCAACAAACCTCTGTATCAAACAAGTGAGCAAAAGCAAGAGGAAAAAGAGACTGCTACGATTCTGAAAAGAGGTGGCTGGAAAGGTAAAGGCAAAAAGGGCAGCATTCAGAAGGCATAAGGAGATGCAAAGGGAGGAGGATAGGGAGGTACATCGGGGGAACAGAGGGAAACAGGGAAAGCAGTAAGGAGTGCAAAGGCACAAGCTGAAAAGTGAATAACCCAGGAGGTAACAAAAGGTAACAAGACATTTTTTAGGTGTAGCCCCTCTCTGGTGCCATCCTAGAGAGGGACACTACCCCTGCTATGCAGGCCTGATCATGGTTAAGGGGCCTGAGTTCATACTTGTTATTACCGGGGGTTCTTTCCCAAGGTTTCAAATAAATGGCATTGCCTCCACCCAGAGTACATTTAGTGGGTACAATCTCTGGCAGTACAACCCCCTGGAATGTCATACCAACCCGCCTCCCCAAACAATTACCCCAGCCATGGACTTACCATAGCCAAAATCCCCACATTCCAACAGCTAACATCATTAAATTCAAGTAATAATATTTTCACCAAAATCAGGCTCATGAGTCAGACTTTTCTGAAACAATAATATCACAATTTATTTACATGGGGAGGGTAAGGACTGGGGATACTGGAATAGAGGTTATGCAAAACATTTCTTTTAAATTGCATTTGAACATTTGATATTTTCAAACATTCTTTTCCCCTTGTGAATTTAGCCCCAGACTGCATTCTGATTAGTGCAGCCACCAAACTATCTATCTAGCTAACTGCTGCAGGTGTAAAATATGCCCAGACCCTCAACTGGTACCAGTTCCGAACGATGCCCCAAATTCAGTCCCTGGGTACCCAGATGTCAGTTGCAGGCCTGAGGTGCAGCTGGTTGACCCACGCTGGCGCACTTGCTGAATTAAATTAACTTTATATATTTCCCTTTAATTATGCTGACATTCCTACAGCATTGGGCATACTTGAACACAAACTATATATAGTCCCCAGGATGTTGCAGGGCAATTCCTGCTGATACTCACAGTTCTGCAGAATCACTAATTGGGTGGCACAGTTGACTGATGTCCTGGGGTTGATGAAAACAGCACATGCAGAACCGGACTCAATGCTTGAAAACATGCTTGAAGTGGAACAAGGAAACTGCAGCTTGGATCTTTGGCTTGCTTGGAGATCTTGAAGCTTGTCCCCTTCAGCCTATTGAGGCCCAATGCAGGGCACAGGCACAGAGCACACCAGCCACAAGAAACCCAGACCTAGGAGTGGCCCTACGGCCTGGCTCCCTCACAGGTCAGAGCACCCTAGCACTCGGGTACAAGACCCATAGCCCCCTGCAGCCAGCAGACCCCACTTGATGGGGGTTAGCAAGCTCCCCACCTAGCCCTGAATTTCAGAAGGAAACTTCTTAAGTCATCTTTCCTTTTCCCAGTTCCAGCTACGATGTGCAACCAAAGCAGTCTCTGTTCACTATTGCTCTGGCTCACACACAAGTCCAAAAACACATTTTCTTAGCTTTTGAATTATGGAAAAGTCCCTTTTTTTTTTCACCGTACAGGTGCAGAACAATCTCTGAACTGAAGACACTCTGTCTTCCACCCAAGCTCACTTATCTTTTCCAGGCTCAGACACAGCCTCTTCCCATTTCACGATTCTTTCATCTCATCTCTCCTCACACTTGCCTCATCGATGAGGTGCAGACGAAAATACTTGTTTTTTCCAGGCTCAGACACAACCTTTGTCTTTTTCTCCATCTCACCACTGTGGTGCATCTTTCTGCCACAGCAGACTTTTCTCAGACCCTGTAGCGTTCTCTGTCTTTCAGCAAAGCTGCTCACTCAACTTTCTTCTCCTTCCACTCTCTATGAGGGAAGGCATGACCAGTCCTGGGGGACAGATAGCTGGCAGCCCCCAGGCAAGGCTCTCTCCCAGCCTTGCAGCCCCATTTTCTCCCAGGGGCTGGAGCCCACCCTCCTGATGAGGGGCTCCCACCGAACTCCTCTTCAAACTGACTCAGAATCAAAAGTTCACTTCATTTTGGGAGCCTTCTGGCAGCTCCCCATTGGCTGGAGCCACTGTTCTTGAGAAAAATTAGTATGTATGAGGCTCCCTTGATGCCTAATTGGCTGCTCAAAACGGCACCAGAATATTCCCAGGCATTTTTCTCCAAGAGTCTTTTCATAAGCCCCACAATCCTTCTGTGAAATCCTGGCACTGTGGTTGGTCGGCTGGTGTCACATGCTGGCACAACATAGTTGCTGAATAAACAGTCCCACTACAGCATGTACAGTCTCCTAGGTTTAAGTCACTCCTGAAGCCAAACCTTTATTTTTATTTAAATATTTCCCCACACATTTGTAGCTAGCCCTGTGCCCTTCTAAGTGACTTCACATTTTAGCCTCCACATTTAGCCCCACTTCAGTTGCTGCTTCTGTTTGAGATGGTCCCCAGGCAGCTACACCTAGTCCCATTACATCTTATATATTGCCCCACCTCATTTCCTTAATGCAGCCCACATAAACAACATTTACTTGAACATTTCCCCTCAGGATCATAGATTTCCCTTTTCCCTTGCACACCACTAAGATATTTATCTATCTCAGCCCTTTGTTCTCTGGTCGCTAGCACTGTGCACTTAACCCCTAGCACAAGACAGGACCTGCTCATGAATCATTCATGAGCCATCTCATTAATATTCATGAGGTGGGTCCGATTCACCGAGCATGATTGGTACTCACAGTTTCTGCTCTCCTCCTTCTCCTGTCATCTCTCCAGTCCAGCTCAGGTCTGTGGTTCCCATTTTCCTTTACAGAGGGACCAGGACTACTGGAGAGACAGCTAAAATGGCCACAGAACAGCCGATTGAAAATGTGCCTTCAACGCATGAGTGGAGCTCCAGTATGAACCCGAAGGTGCAAAAACAAACCAGAGGCTCCGCACTTTAACTCCCTTGGCCTCACTCTTTAAAAACAAATGCAGGTGCCGGCGGGAGTATCAGGGGACCAAATGGGAATAATGGGCACAGCCAGGACTGGGGGAATCCATGGAGGAAACCAGGCAAAATAGGATCCCCAAAGGGGCAGACAGGTAAGCCCCTGGGACAGGAGGGTTACATAGGTGTCTAAGTGAAAAGAGGAAGATGGAGGGGGTTGTAAGGTTAAAAAGAAAAGGGGGACTGTGCAGCGAGGGACCAGGAAAAAGCAGACATCCTCAACAAATACTTTTGTTCAGTGTTCACAGAGGAAAGAGAAGAGGAGTGGCCACAAAAAAGTAACAGAAGGTTTGGAGGGAGGGAGGGAGGTGGGCACTAGTCCTTTTTTGGAGGAGAGATTCCTGAAAGAACTCACTACTCCGAAGGTGGACAAAGCAATGAAGACAGATGGGGTGCATCCAAGGGTATTGAGGGAGCCCAGGGAGATAATGACTGTCCCTTTGTTTTTGATTTAAAAGCATCTCTGTAAATACTACTTCAAGTGAAGCGTGACCCACCCTTTTAGCTAGAGCATTCCTGGAGACACACTGCTATTGTTATCAACTTCTGTGTTTCCTTTCAAGTTTAAGCCTGCAACAACATTTTTAATCAGCAAGCAGCAAATTCATTTAAGGGCTTCTTTGAACCTATTTCTTAGTTCTTTTGAAGCTTCCAAGGAGTATACAAGGACTTACTTTCTGGCCAGCATTCTCATTTGTAGTGGCTGCTCTGCTCTTTTTGTTTTTATGTATGCTTGCACGCATGTGGAAGAAACATAGTGCCGTCATCTGAGTGTTCAGAGGTGTGGCACCCTGTCTTCCAATTCAGTCAGTGTGCTTGCAGGCGTGGCCACAGTTTGCCAATGAATGCTGCAGCTGTCTATGACAGCAGTTGAAAATGCAGTCCCGTACAGTTGAAAGGGAGAGCTACGCTTCAGTGAGCAGCAACAAGATAATGCTTGCTCATGCGCTCCTCCCACACACACACGCATATTGCGTGCTCATGTGTCCCTTCCCCACACACACACTGTATGGCCGACTGGGGTGCCCAATCCTCTGTCGGTTCTGCTGTACTCTCCCCCCCAAACAGAGTTCCAGGTGCTACGCTGGGAGCTCACCCTAGTGTGACAACATTCTGTATGGCCGATGGGGGTGCCCAATCCCCAGTCGGCTCCGCTGCCCCCCAAACAGCCTTCCAGCTGCCACGCTGGGAGCCCACCCAGCGTGGCACAAGTCCCGCATTCGTCGTCCTTCTAAAAAGAAAACACCTTCCCTGCGCTGACTGTCCTGACCCCCATCCCCACCGGCCCACCCTCTGTGCCTCAGCCTCCCCACATACCCCCCTCACCCCATACTTATTCGAGGTCCAGCGTGATGGTCTTGGTAGACAGAACACGTCTGCACTCTTCAAAGCCGACTGCAAACTGAGGAAATGCGGTAAGCTGTATAATGGAATAAATAGGGTATTTTAACTTTGATGCATATCTCAGGCATTTTGGGAATTTGTTCACAAATTTTCAACATGGGGTTTTGGGACCCTCCTCATGAATTCTGTCACTGTCATTTTGTTAATCAGGCCAGGCGATTTACATGATCACTGCATGGAACCACCTTTTGGGACTGATTTACAAAACAACAATGTCACGTTCATGAGGTAGGCTAAAATCCTATGTTGAAAATTTGGTGAAAACTCTCAAAATGACTTTATGAGCATGCATTGCGCTGTTCCTATGAGGCTCGTAAGTTTGGAATTTTCAATATTTTCACTCCAGATTTTCAACATTGCCATTTTACCACACCTCCTTATGAGCAGTACAGCTGTCATTTTTCACATCTTGCCCCAAATGAGTTTCCGCGCATGTAGCGCACAATGGCGCAGTCGGTGTGCTAAATCAATGCTCTGAACAGATTATGAAAATCACAGTGACACTGTTCATGAGCAGAGGTGTTAAAATGGCTCTGTTAAAAATTTGATGAAAAAATTCCCAAAAATGACTGTTTTATGAGCATGCGTCGCGCTGTTCCTACACAGGCTCGTAAGTTCACGAATTTTCAGTATTTTCACTCCAGATTTTCAACATTGCCCTTTTACCACACCTCCTTATGAGCAGTACAGCTATCATTTTTCACATCTCACCCAAAATGTGTTTCAGCGCATGTAGAGCACAATGGCGCACTAAGTATGTGAAATCAATGTTTGGGACAGATTAAGAAAATCACAGTGACACTGTTCATGAGCAGAGGTGTTAAAATGGCTATGTTAAAAATTTGGTGAAAAAAGTCCATAAAATGACTGTGTTACGAGTGACCATTGTGCAGTTTCTACACACCCTCGTAAGTTCATGGATCTCCAATATTTTCAGTCCAGATTTTCACCCTGGCATTTTTCCACACTTCCTTATGAACAGTACAGTTGTCATTTTCACACCATGGCGAAATGTTTCTGCACTTCCAGCGCAGAAATGCTTGGTCGCTGTGGGAAATCACTGTTCGGGACAGATTAAGAAAATCACAGTGACACTATTCATGAGCAGAGGTTCCAAAATCCCTGTGTTGACAATCTGCTGTAAAAAATTCCCAAACTAATTGCATTACAGGTGTGCTTTGCGCATTTTCTATGCACACTCGTGACTTCACCAGTTTTTTTAATATTTTCACTGCAGATTTTCAACATTGCCATTTTTCACCTCCCCATGAACAGTACAGCTGTCATTTTTCACATCCTGTTCGAAATGTGTTTTCGCACCTGTGGTGCCAAATGGCGTAGTCACTGTGCAAAATCAGCTTTCAGCTAATGAACTGATATTGCCACTGTTCATAAGGTGGGGGGTCACAGAAAACCCATGTTGAAAATTTGGAGTGAAAATGCCAATGAACGCCTGAGGCTTTAGGGTTTCCGACCATAACGCCCCACCCTATAGAGAATGACAGGCATCGAGGTGTGCTTTGGACTCTTCGGCCCCAAAGTTCACCCCATTCTCCTATACAGCACCCATCTCACTGTATTTCCTGATGGAATGGGGTGAGCATAAGGGCCAAAGACCCCAAGGCACACCGTGACACTTGTCAGCGTCTGCAAGGTAGGGTGTGGTGAAATGGCATGGCCGTTATGCCTGACGACCCAAAGGCACACCCCAATGCCTGTCAGGGTGCAGGGTGCTGGTGGGGCTGGCTTCAGTTCAATACTTCACTGCCATGCCTATTATGCAGCTCTGTAACTATTACACTACCAATGCCAATGCCAGCAAGCAAACATTCGGCATTGACAAATGCTTGTTGAAATTGCAGCTGTGTGTATCTTCCTGGGCTCCTACCCTCTTGAGCTCACTTGTCCAAGTAACCATGAGAATTCTCATGGTCTCGCACTGATTCAAGTGCATCTCTATAGTTGCTATGCAACCATTGGCAGCCTGATCTTAGTCGTGATGCCGCTTGAAGCAGTATTTACAGAGATGCTTTTTCATCAAAAACAAAGTATAAGTAGCATAAAAAAAGGAGTTGAAAGCAATATTTCAAAGAATGTTTTTTATTATTTTTTATTTTATTTATTTCTCCAGAACAAGTTTACTTGCAACAGAAATACTAATGATTTAACAAGCTCTAAAAAAGAAAACAGTCTTAACGTAAAAGGGAATGAATACTTTGTAAAGTTTTGAAATGTCAACTAAAAATAAGGATGTAAAATAACAATGTTATTATGAATAACATACTTATAGGTGTAAAGGTGAATATGACCTGATATGAAGAAATGAATTATAAGCATCTACCACAATAAGTGTGGGGGGGGCAGTGGAGAGGGGGGTGAAGCAGGGACATTACCAGCTGGGGGGGAGAAAGCAGGGAGGTCCAATGGGGGATTAGGCACATGGGTTGAGAACACAATAGTTCAGAGAAATGAGGACAAGAGGTGGTCTAGTGGATCCATCACAGTGCAGAGAGTAGATAGAGGCATCACAAAGGGGGAGGCAAGGGACCTTGAGACAGGAAGTAAAGCAGAAACATGGGGTCAGGAGGTGTGGAGGGTAGTAGGTTCAGAAAAAAGAAGGCAGACACCTGCAACTTGGGGGTGGAATTCAACTAGGAGTACAACAGACAAAGGAAAGAGAAGCATAGGAGTAGAGCAGGAAAACAGATTTGCACCGCTCAATATACTAGTGGAGGATGGTAGAGGAGAGTGACTGTGACAAGAGAGCAGGGGCAGGGAAATTGGTAGAGAAGGGGACAGACCAGTTGGGCCAAACCAGGGAGAGGTACTAGTGGAGGATGGTCTTGGGTAAGAGGCAGTGAGGAGCCCATTGAGGCAGAGGCAAAGGCAGAGAAAGCAAAAGAGCTGGAGACAGTACCTTCAGGGGCCATCCAATGAAGGAGTGCATAGGAAATGAAGAAAGGGAAAGGAATGAAATGGGAGGAACGCCTGGGGTGGGGGCAAACAAAGAGGGAAGTATCCAAAGAGAGCAAGTGGTGAGAAAAAAACTTCCCTCAAGGGGGACACAGAGCACTGTGAAATCAGGATAAAGAGAATATATCAGAAGCAAGAAAGGAGGGTATCAGTGGGAAGATGAAGGGGGGTAGAGCATGCCCCAAATGAAATGCAGGCAGTGGAAGTGTATCTACAGAGCACAAGGAAGGGGCAGAGCTAGGGAAGAGGGAGGATAAGAGACGTGGAACTGAGGGAAAGTCCAAGGGGGGGGGGAGGAGAGGGGAAAGTCGAAATGGGAGAGTGCAAAAATCCTGATGGGGCAAGGACAAGGTGGAAAATGGAAACAGGGTGGCCAAGGGGAGGCACGAATTAGGGTGTACACTTGCTCATAGGGGACTCAATTACAAAAGGGAATCTGATGGGGTAGGAAGGGAGCAAGAAACAATGCAGTATGGGTACAGTGTATGCCCAGCAATGACAGCACTAGAGGTGAGGCACAATATATCATCTTGGGGCAAGCATCAGGATGGGAGGATGCATTTGGTGTTTCACCTTGGCACCAATGACCTGAAGGGGAACAGTCTGATGGAGGTACAGGCAAGGTTCAAGGAGCTTGCTAGGTTCTGCAGTGACACGGTCTTCTCTTCCTTTTCCTTCTTGGAGCTGTTGCCTGTACCAAGAGCAAACACACCTAGGAAGGAAAGAATAGTGGAATTCAATCAGTGGTTGAAAGAATGGTGTAAGCAGATGGGATTTGGATTAATAGGTGACTTGGGTTCAACGTGGGAGGAAGAGGGACTATATGCCCCTGATAGGCTGCACCTGAGCTTAGAAGGGACAGCTGTACTAAAGAGCAAATAGGAGGACTTTATAGTCAGGAAGTTAAATTTAAACTAACTCGGAGGGAGGTTAATGAAAAGACCACTCATACAGGTAGAAGAGTTGGGAGGATATCAGCCTCCCCCCAGGACAAAGAGGAAAGGCAGGCAACATGCGATAACAGGGAGGGATTGGAAGGGGAGGATAGGGAAGAGGGGCCTACAAGGTAGAGGGGATTGGTAGCAAATGCCAGGAGCTTGAGAAATAAACTAGGGGAACTGCAGGCTAACATGGTGTAAGAGGGGCTCGACTTAGGAGCAATGAGTGAAACTTGGTGGACTGAGCATCATGCCTGGGAGACAGTCATACCAGGATACCGACTGTTTAGGAAAGACAGGGTGGGGAAGAGGGGAGGAGGGGTAGCATTATACATCAAGGAAGAAATTGGGGCCATGGAGGGGCTAGAAGAGGAAGATAATGGAAACTGAGATAATGTGGGTCACTTTAGACATAAAGAATGGGAAATCATTGAGGGGGGTGGTTTACAGACCTCCTATGCAGGGGGAAGAGGGGTATAAACAACTTATACAGTCAGTGACAAAAATGATGCAAAAAGGGGAGATTCTGCTAGTGGGGGACCTAAACCTCCCTGACATCAACTGGGAGATTCCAACAACATTATCAACTAGGAGCAGGGGGATCTTGAAGGCACTGCAAGAAGTTTTACTGCAGCAACTGGTAAGGGAGCCCACTAGGGGAGAAAACCTGTTGGACTTAGTCCTCACAAATGGGGACAGTGTGGAGGAGGTGGAGGTGGGGGAAGGATTAGGCACAAGTGACTATAGGGCTATAAGGTTCAGGGTAAAAATGGGGAAGGAAGTAAACAGGACAAGAACTAGGGTAATGAACTTCATGAAAGCAGACTTTAACAGAATGAAGAGGATATTTGGGGAAAAATGATAGGGATGGGGAATATAAAGGATGTGGAAGAATTATGGGAAGCTATTTAAGGAGGGATGCTGAAAGCCACTGAAATCTGTGTCAAGAAGGTTAGGAAAAACAGAAGAAGGAGGAGACCTCTATGGTTTACAAGGGAGGTGGCAGGGGTGGTCAGGGAGAGGAAAAGGGCATTCAGGAGGTATAAGATGTCACAAAGGGACGAGGATAAGGAGGCATATAGAGAGAAGAGGAGGGCTGTAGGGCAGAAGATAAGGAGGGCTAAAGAGGTCACTAAAGAAAAAATAGCAAAACAGGCAAAGAGGGGAGATAAAACCTTTTTCAGGTCTGTGGGAGAAAGAAGGAAGGCACAGCAGGGAATAGTGAGATTGAGTGGGGGAGAGAGGAATAAAACTGGAAGGGAACTTTGGAAAAGTGGAAGTATTAAATAGCTACTTCTGTTTGATCTTCATGAAAGGGGTGAGGGTAGAGGACCAGAGCTGGAGGGGAAGGGAGGGAAATGCAGGGAAATTGATACTAGAATGTTCACAATAGATAGAGTAAGAGAAGAACTGGGCAGGCTGAAGGTGTATAAAGCAATAGGGCCGGACGGCTTGCACCCAATGGTACTCTGTGAGTTGAGGGAGTAGCTGGCAGCACCTTTGACAAGACTGTTTAACTTGTCCATGGATGCAGGGTGGGTGCCTGGAGACTGGAAAAAGGTGGAGGTGGTTGCACTACATAAGGGGGAAAGCAAGGAGGTGGTCGAAAACTACCACCCTGTCAGTCTCACCTCGGTGGTGGGGAAGGTAATGGAAACATTACTGAAGAAAAGGGTGGAGAATTACCTGGTGACCAATGGTGTGCAGGACAAAAGGCAGCATGGCTTCATGAAAGGGAGGACATGTCAGACCAACCTGACAGAGTATTTTGATTGGGTGAGGCAAATAGTGGACCAGGGAGGGGTGGTGGATGTGGCCTATCTGGACTTCAGTAAAGCCTTTAACACGTCCAGCACTGAAGGCTAGTAAATAAGCTGGACAGCTTGGGGGTGGGCCTGAAGGTTACTAGGTGGGTGGAAAACTGGCTGACAGGAAGGAGTCAAACTGGTGGTGGTAAATGGGCACATTCTAGAGTGAAGGGGTACGAGGGTGCCTCAGGGCCGCACTGGGACCCCTACTTCTTTTGAACATTTATATCAGAGATCTAGCAGATAGACTTGAGGGTAGGGTGTACCTATTTGCAGATGATACAAAGGTTTGTAATAGGGTGGACACCCAAAGAGGAGTGGAGGCCATGAGGCAGAAATGGAAGAAGCTGGAGAAGTGGTCGGAAACCTGGCAACTAAAATTCAATGTGAAAAAGTGTGCTATAATGCACCTGGGGCAGAAAAACATTTGAGCAGCTTATACCCCTTGGGGAGGAAATCAAAGAAACAGAGCAGGAGAGGGATCTGGGGATTGTTATATTGAGAAATCTAAAGGTGGGGAACCAGTGCAGCAAGGTGGTGGGTAAGGCAAATGGTATGTTGGTCTGCACTGGAAGGGGCATAACAAGCAGAAGAAGGGAGGTACTAATGCCGCTGTACAAAAACAATGGTGAGACAGCACCTGGAGTAGGTGGTACAGTTCTGCAGACCACACCTACCTAGAGACATTAAGGGGTTGGAGAGGGTTCAGAGAAGAGCAACCAAGATGGTGCATGGGATGCGGGGGAAGATATATGAGCAGAGGTTGAGGGAGCTGAATCTATACCCACTAGAGACTAGAAGTGAGAGGGGGGACATGACTGAAACTTTTAAGTATTTGAAGGGGATAAATAGGGTGAAAGTGGGGAGCTTGTTCAAAAAGAAGGAGGGAGCTAAAACAAGGGGGCATAGCCTCAGACTAGAAGGAGGGAAATATAGAGGCAATGTAAGGGGGGAGTTCTTCATAGAGAGGGTGGTGGAGGCCTGGAACAGGCTACCAGAGGAGGTGGTGGGATCTGAAATGGTGGGGGGATTCAAGAGAGTATGGAACAGACATATGGGGTTGGGAGGAGAGGGGAAGTCCTGAGCTAGTAAAAAGGAGGGGGGGGATGGGTGGATATAAGGGCAGATTGGATGGGCCAGTGTGGTTCTTTTCTGGCATTAAATTTCTGTCATGCTGTGATTCTGTGAAATAGAAGCCCTTTGAAAAAGCACCAATACAGAATGCAAAATGTCAGGGCAATATTCATAAAAGAAAAATACTGTGGATGAATAAATTCAATTTGAATGAGAAATCGTGTGAAGATTTTTTCGAACATCCTGCACTGAACATTTTACAGACACTTTGACAAGGCAGTTAGAGGGCTACTGGAATGCTGGGGTGCATAGGAAGGGGTATCACCAGCAGAAAGGGGGAGGTGGTCTTGCCTTTGTATAGATCGCTGGTAAGTAAGAGGCCAGCTAGAGTATTTTGTCCAGTTCTGGAGACCATATCTCTGGAAAGACGCAGACAGAGTGGAGGTGGTCCACAGGAGGGCAACTAAAATAGTGCAGGGTCTGCATCAAAAGCCTGATGAGGAGAGACTAAAGGACATACAAATAGAAGAAAGAGGTAAGTGCCTCAGCTGGGACTTGAACCCAGGCCACTCAGAAAACTGTTCCAGTTGCACTACCAGCTGCGTCACCAAGGCAACTGGAAGCTGGGCCATCCCAGAGCACATTACTCTTTCTGCAATGTACAGCCTGGTGCTGCACAGATAATTACATTTTCAATCACAAAAGTGTGGTGTGCCTATTTATGGAACACGTATAAACAGAAGAAAGAAAGAAGTAAGTACCTCAGCTGGGACTTGAACCCAAGCCGACCAAAATACTGTTCCAGTTGAACTACCAGCTGTGCCACCAAGGCAACTGGAAACTGAGATGTCCTGGAGCACATTATTCTTTCTCCAATGCACAACCTGGTTCTGCACAGATAATTGCATTTTCAATCACAAGAGTGCAGTGTTCCAACTGAGGCACTTCTTTCTCTCTTCTGTTTTTATATTTTTTATAAATACACACACTGCACTCTTGTGATTTAAAATGTAATTAACTGTGCAACACTAGTTTGTGCAGTTGCCTTGGTGGTACAGCTGGTAGTGCAACAAGAATGGTATTCTGAGTGGCCTGGGTTCAAGTCCCAGCTGAGGCACTTGCTTCTTTCTCTTTTCTGTTTGTATGTGTTCCCTAAATATGCACATACCACTCTTGTGATTGAAAAAGAGGCTAAAGGACCTCAATATGTACGCCCTGGAAGAGAGGAGGGAAGGGGAGATATGATAGAGATCTTTAAATACCTCGTGTGGGTAAATAAGATACAGGAGGGAAGCATTTTTCAGAAGAAAAGGTGCTCAAGAACAAGGGACATGCTATGAAGCTGGAGAGGGTAGATTCAAGAGAGATGTGAGTAAGTACTTCTTTACAGAAAGAGTGGTGGATTCCAGTTGAGTTGGTGTGGGCAAAAATAGTGGTGGGGTTCAAGAATGCATGGGATAGGCACAAGGGAATCATACTGGAAAGAAAAGGGGAAGGAAGAAAGAGCTGTAGATCAAGTATAGTCTGTGGTAATCATGTAGGTAGGGAAGAATGGGCAGACTGAGCGGGCCAAGCAGTGCTTATCTGCTGTCAAATTATATGTTCATTTCCATCTATCTGATTGGTCTGGGTGGAAGATGAGTTATGTCATGAAGGGGCTCTGACAAATGGCTAGCTTAGTGTGTTCAGAGCATGGAAATTAGAGGACAAGAAAGGCAGTGCCATGACATCCTAGTTTGCGTTATAGTATACCACGTGACTGTTTTTTCCCATAGAGAATTACGTGCCATTTTTCCATGATGGTGGTTTTATTCACGTCGGCATTAAATATGTTGCAGTTCTAATCCTTAGTCCTATGATTCAGAGAGTTAGTGAAGAGAGTTTAATATGGGCTCTGCAGGAGGTAGAAAAAAAATATTTCTTTTTTTTTTTTTTATGAGAATCATGAGCTTAAAATACTGCAAGCCAAGAAGACAAAACAAAAATCCTGATGCCTTCATTTGTGTATACTAAAGAGAATGTATTGTCCACTTGGGAACAGAAGTAGGAGGTTGTTCAGGAAAGTGGTTTGGTTTCATCTTCTGTTTTAACTGAAATATTTGAATAGTTTTGTACTTGAAATTAGTTCTGTGTGTTAAAAATTACTACTTTGAGTTAGAACTGTTACTTGGGCTGTGATATTGTAACTATTGGGGCTTGTGTGCTGGGTGTGGGAACACTTGTTTGGCAGTGATAATTAAAGTGAAATTTAAATGTGATGTTTGCCTGGTGTTGGTGGTGGGGTAATTACAAGAACCATCTTGTCTTTCATTGTCCACTTGGGAACAGAAGTAGGAGGTTGTTCAGGAAAGAGGTTTGGTTTTATCTTCTGTTTTAACTGAAATATTTGAATAGTTTTGTACTTGAAATTAGTTCTCTGTGTTAAAAATTACTACTTTGAGTTAGAACTGTTACTTGGGCTGTGATATTGTAACTATTGGGGCTTGTGTGCTGGGTGTGGGAACACTTGTTTGGCAGTTATAATTAGAGTGAAATTTAAATGTGATGTTTGCCTGGTGGTGGTAGAGCCATCCCACCCACCCTGTTTTGTAGGCTTTCTTAAATATTGAAAAGCCACTGGGGGTTGGGATTGAAGGGCTGTGCATTCCTGTTTGTGACTGAAATTTGAAGCAACAGGAACTGGTGGGCCTGTGACATCATACGGTACCTGATGTCTGCATACACACACTGTTAGTGGGACTGGACACACACTGGACTGTATGTGTTTGTGATACTTGGGAACTTTATTGGTGGGGTTGAAATTGGGTTCATAAATAACTGCAGTCAGTATAGAGAGAGAGACTGTATTCCAAGGGAAAGGGACTGAGAAAAGGCGTGTGTGCCATTATGAACAGAGAGGGACAAACAGGGTGGCCACATTCCACCATGGCAGGCATCTTTGGCAGGGTTGTAGGCTGCACAGGCTGTGGGACGGCAATAATTCTCAATTGGGCCTGAAGAGAGGGAGGCTGCCCACTCTGTAGACAGCTATCTTGTATCAGGAGTGAAGTATATTGGTTAAGGAGTAAGCTGGGGGAGTTGGGGGGTGTCCAAGGATAAGGGGTGTGGATATGGGTGGCAGAAGGGTGGGGCTGAGGGGAGGCTAGGGCAATGCTCAGAAATTACAGGACGTTATGTTACAGCAAGCAGGAGGGGCGATATTAGGGACAGAGGACCCTTAGATAGGGATGTTGATGCTAAGGGGAAAACATATGGGGTAAACTTTCCGAATATAAAGAGAGTGGAGGGGGAAGAGTCAGGAGGAGCTGTTGTAGGGAAGCCTAGAAGAGCAGACAGTGAGAAGGGAGGGGCTGTTGTGGGGAAACCTAAAAGAGCAGACTGTGGGAAGGGAGCTCCTAAGGAGAACAGGGCAAGAGGGGAGGGAAGAGGGGCAGTTTAGGGGGGCAGTCGGGGAAAACTCAGGTTACTTGATGGAGGCTGGCATAGAGTGTTATAATAAATTTGAGCTACTAAGCAACCTAGAGGGGGAAGAAGGGGTTGGTGGAAATGAGGAAACTGATACAGAGGCCAGGGGGAAAGAGTCGGATACCCATGGGGCATCACAGACTGGCAATGGAAAGGATAGAAACAGTCCCATAAGGAGAAGGGGAAACATAAATGTTAAGCAGATGGGGGAGAGGCAACATATTGCAGACATGAGGGAGGAGAGCATGACTGGAGAGAAACTGGGAGACAAGGAGGCGGGACAGGGGCCCCCCTTCAGCAGGGGGGTGTGTACCAAGGATGGGACCCTAGGTATAGGGGACCCACAGAGGGCCTCTGGAGGTAGGGGTACTATTACAAGAGGGGGGAGGATGGCGGTGTGGGGGAAGGGGAAACCATCAGGGCCAGGATAAATGGTTCAGATAAGAGAGGGTTGAAGGGACACCTATTCGGGGTCTGAGTTAAGTGGGCAAAATAACAAGGGTGGCAGAAAGGGAGGGTGACAAGGGGTCTCTAATAAGGCAGGAAGACTCCCATGGAATTGAGATCATGAATAAAGGGGATGGGGGTTGAGAGCACATTGTCGAGGTAAACATAAGGATGATGGTGGTGTTAAGGTTCTGTTATTGGGAGACTCGATGATTAGGGGTATCCAGCAGGAGGGACAGGTGGGTGGATGCCATAGCCAGGTGAAGGTAGTGAGTATCTCTGGGTTCACAGTGCACAGAGCAAAGTTCATGGTGTACGAACTGGTTAGGGGTTGTGGAGGGAAACCGGTTTTCCTGGTGCATTTGGGAACTAACGATCTAGAGGGAAACAGCGTTTTGGAAATTCAAGCAAGGTTCCAAGAACTTGCCAGAGTCTGTTGGGATAATGGATGCAACATTTCCTTTGGAGATATTGCCAGTACCAAAGGCCTCAGTGGAGAAAAAAAGAAGATCACAGAGGTTAATGACTGGCTCAGGAAAGTGGGGTGAAGAGGTGGGTTAGGGGTGTTAGGGAACTGGAAAGGAGTTTGGGAGGATAAGGGACTGTATGCCAAGGACAGGCTTCATCTTGCCCGTTAGGAAGGAAGTTCTTAAGCGGGTGGCTGACTACATTCAAGAAAGGTGGGGTTTAAACTTGTGAGGGGAGGGATAAGGGAGGGCTGACCAGAAGCCTCTCCAGATGAGGGGAGAAGCCTCAAACCCAAGGGGGAGGAGGAGGAAACAGACTGGGGAGGAGGTTTCAGGAGGAGCAGAGGAGGATGGAAGTATAAGGAACCTGGGTGGGGTTCAACAAAGAGGATCAGGGATAAGGGGTGGGGGTGGTGTTAGTAAATGCCAGGAGCTTGGGAAACAAGTTGCCAGAGTTCCAGGCCATGCTGTTCGGGGGTGGATGTGGCGGCGGTCACAGAAACATGGACCAACAAAAACCGTGACTGGGACCTAAATGTGTGGGGATACACTATGCTTAGGAAGGATAGAAAGGAGGGCAGAGGGGTGGAGTGGCTATGTTCATTAGAGATGACATAGAAATTGCTAGGGTAGAAGAGGCAGAGAGAAATGTGGAGGCCTTATGGGTCACCTTACGAACCCCAGCAGGAGGTAAGGTCAAGCTGGGTGTAGTATATAGGCCACCGGGATGGGTGATGTTCTGGAGGATGGTTTGCTGGACAACATCATTGCCCAGTGTGGACCAAAAGGGGAAGGAGTGGTGTTGATGGGGGACCTTACTATGCCAGGTACAAACTGGGGAACCATGTCCTCTAAGGTGGCCAAGGAGCAGAGGCTGCTGGACAGCTTCCAGGGTATGTTCTTAACACAGCATGTGATGGAGCCCACAAGGGAGGGGCATGTCCTGGATGTGGTTCTGGCAGATGGGGATCTGGTAAGGGACCTGGTTGTAGAGGATCCCTGACTGGGAGCGCCACAAAACTGTCTGGTTTCAAATAAGCATGGGGAGGGGAGAGATCTAGGACACTGGCAGTGGGCTTCAGGGGCAGACTTTGTAGGCATGGGAAATATTCTCAAGGATCACTTGAAGGGGATTACATCAATGACAAATGTGGAAAAGAGATGGGAGGCCATAAAACGGGGACTTTATGAGGCAGTCAGGATCTGCGCTAAGGTGAAACGTAAGGGAGCAAGGTCACATAAACCATGCTGGTGGTCCAGTGAGGTTCAGGTAGCGGTCAGAGAAAAGAAGGCAACCTACAAAAAATATAAAACAATAAGAGAGGATAGAGAAAAGGAAATGTACCATCTTGCATCTAGAAAAGTCACCCAGATGGTGAGGGGGGCAAAGTCCAGTAAAGAGCTGCAGCTGGCACAGGGGATACATGGAGGGGAAAAGGGGTTCTTCCGGTACATTGGGGAGTGGAGAAAAACTAAGGGCTATATCGGCAGATTGAGATCAAAAGGAGGGTTGGTGGAAGAGGCAAGGACCAGGCAGAGGTATTAAACGAGTACCGCTCTGTTCACTAGGGAGGGGGATGGGATATCTACAAAGCAAGGCACGATGGGGATAGAAGCGGTAGTGAGTGGGATCAGGGGAGCAACAGAAATGGAGCAAGAGGGAGGGAAAGGTACCCCAGGGGTGTCACATCAGGATAAGGATAAAAAGGCCAGTAAGGTGGAGGGGATGGATGATGCTATCTCCACCGAAAGGGTGTGGTTAGCCCTCAAGGCCCTAAAGAAAGATAACTCTCCTGGACCGGATGGCATTCATCTGAGAGTACTATGGGAATGGGTGGACATACTGGCTGCACCCCTGGTGGAGCTCTTCAACAGGTCGCTTGAGACAGAGAGGGTACCTAGGGATTGGCAAGAGGCACATGTGGTGCCAATCCATAAAGGGGGGTCGAGGGAAGTACCAGGTAACTATAGACCCATCAGTTTGACCTCGGTGGTGGGAAAATTAATGGAAAGTATACAAAAGGAACAATTGGGGGTGTACTTGGAGGAGGTGGGAGGTCTGGATAGTCGGCAACATGGGTTTGTGCCAAGTAGATCATGTCAAACCAATCTTGTGGAGTTCTACAAATGGGTAACATCAGAACTGGACAGGGGAAAGCCTGTGGATGAATTATTCTTGGACTTCAGCAAGGCATTTGACTCTGTCCCCCACAATGGTCTGGTGGAGAAACTGACGGGGTTGGGAGTAGGGCCATTGATCGTCTGATGGTTTGAAAACTGGCTAGCTGGACGCACCCAGAGAGTAGTGGTCGGTAGGGAGCTCTCGAACCCTAGAGAGGTCAGTAGTGGAGTACCGCAGGGCTTGGTCCTGGGTCCGATCCTGTTTAATGCATACATATCGGACATTAGGGAGGATATAGGGTGTCAAATGAGTCTCTTCGCTGATGACTCCAAGATGGGAGCAGTAGTTGAGGGGGAAGAGGGGAGGTTGGCCCTGCAAGGGTACCTGGACACCCTGGAAAGCTGGGCTCACACATGGAAATTAAATTCAATATCACCAAGTGCAAGGTGTTACATCTTGGGCTGGGAAACCCTAAACACAGGTACACCCTCGGAGGGGAGGCGCTGGAGGCCTCAACAGGGGAAAAAGACCTAGGGGTCATGGTGGATGCATGTATGAATAACTCTGAACAGTGCAGGAGAGTGGCTAGCAAGGCAAACAGGATGTTGGGATGCATCGTAAGGGGGATCACCTCTAGGAGCAGGGAAGTGATTCTGCCGCTGTACAATGGACTGGTTAGACCACACCTTGAGTACTGTGTACAGTACTGGAGACCACACTTGAAAAGGGACATACAGCTCCTGGAGAGGGTACAGAGGAGGGCAACTAAGATGATACGAAGACTAGGGGATTTGACGTATGAGGACAGACTTGAGGAGCTCTGCCTGTTTTCACTGGAGGAGAGGAAATACGGGGAGACATGATTGAGGTCTTCAAGTACCTCAAGGGAATAAACAGGGTAAACATGGAGGGGATCTTTAGACTAAAGCAGGGAGGTATCACCAGAGGGCATGGTTTGAAGTTGGAAGGTGGAAGGGTGAGGGGAAGAGGAGGAGGTTTTTCACTGAGAGGTGGTGGACCCTTGGAATGCGCTGCCAGGCGAGCTGGTTCAGAGATCCACAGTGGAGGGCTTCAAGAGAGGGTGGGATAGACACAGAAAGCAGATGTACCAGATGATGACCTGGCCCAGGGGGGTGGGGATGGATGATAGGGGTTTCTGGAACACAAAGGAGGGGAAGGCCTCGGCACCCAACTAGGGATCTGAGGTTCGAGCAGACTCGATAGACGGTAAGGCCTAATCTGCTGGCAATTAGTATGTTAGTATGTTAGTTTTTCTTTAATATTTCATTAGCACTGAGTATGATATACTTGCTGCAGTGAAAGTGGTTCAGTGATACATCTTTCCTTACTAGTCAGTGAATACCAAATCAAAATGCTATTATGATATGATGCTGGCATGCCCCTGGTGTAGCTATTGCAGAATGGTTCATCCTAAAGAGACCTTTCAATCTGTGAGTCATGGGTTTGTCTAAAGCAAGTGGTGGGATTCCCATATAAATGATACAAGTAAACATTTAATGCTACTGAATAAATTCACAGTATTTCCTCATATTATATAATGACCATTTGTTATGAATTCTGTAGCCTTTACTTATCCTTGTGCCGTTGCATTATTACATGGCCCTTTTGGCCGTTAGTATCCTTAGCACTTAGAAAAACACGTTGGATGTTTCTTACACAGTTTTTTTTTTGTGGGGAAGGGTCTGAATCACATACTGTATATCAGGATGCAGCATGATTATAGAGAAGACATGCTGCCAAGTCTTAATGAAAGCAGAATGGATGTCCTTCCTCTCATCAGGTCTAATCAGAGGTACCCAATAGTAATGATGCCAACCCAGCATGCCTTCTGACACACTAATAATAATATTATCTTACATGCTAGTAATTTATGCTAATGAATGATGTTAATTATAGAGCTAAGCTGGCCAGAAATGTACCCTTCATTTAACCGTAAACAAACGTTTGAAAGTGTTCCCTTTGATCAAATAACTTACTTATTTTCTGTCGTAGTTTTTGGATCCGCATTTTATAGAAACACAAATGATGCTGGCAATAAAAAACAAGAGTCCATCCAATCTGCCCACAAAACATTTCCATCCTATCCCCCTAATCTCTTGAAGGGGTTTTCTACCCCAAAGCCTACCTTTCCTCTCCTACTCACCTACCCCACATCCCTAGCTCCTCCTAGTGGAACTATTAGCTCTTTAATCCTGTTCCAACCATGACTGAATCCATTCATAGTACATACCCTCACCACTTTGGCCAGTCATCTGTTTCACAGCTCTACCACCCTCTCAGTGAAGCAGAACTTCCTCATGCCCCTCTGAAGCTTCCACTGACTGGCCTCCATTTGTTTCCCCTCATGACGGTACTGCTGTTCCTGTTTAACAGGTCCTCACTCTCCGTTCTTATTAATTCTCCTCGGAAATATTTTTATTATGTCACCCCTTTCCTTCTGGTCTCCAGTAAGTAAGTGTTAACTGCCTCCAGCTGTTCTGCATAGGATCTGGCCTGTTGGTACTGGATATCTCAGTGACGCTTCATTTCACAGACTCTAGCTTAGGCTGTCTTTTCTCTAGTGCAGACTCCAGAACTGGGCACAGACTCCAGCTGAGTAGTGTTTGTATATTTTGTATACCATCACTCTGATTTGTTTAGCTGGTAGTTTGTGATGTCAGCAGGTAAGATGCAAGATAAAATATTTAACAAATCTGCAAGACGGTGTGGTCTAGCGGTTAGAGCACCGGTTTCAGAACGAGGAAATCACAGGTTCCTTCCAACCACAACAGAGCCAAGCACGCACTGTGTGACCTTGACCATGCTACTTAACCTCTTAGGGCTTCAGTCCTTTTGGCAGCAGAAATGGGACAGAAGTAGGACTGCGCTAAAATCAGGATGTTACATTATATGGGCTATCCTGGGTAAAATAGTAAATAAAATGAGAACACTTTTAAAATATGTGGCTTACTTCATTTACAATATATGTAAAATACATTTTTTTTAATTTTTTATTTAATCAGCCTTGAAATGAGTTGGAATGGGTAAAATACTCCTTTTCAGTCATGCCTGACATTAATACGAGAAGAGAACAAAACAGGACAAGAAACAGTAAATTGCATGTAAAATTAATGACAGGAAACTGAATTACAAGCATATTCTTTACAAAAAAAACTGTAGTAAGATATTCGCAAGATTCTGGAGAAAGCAAAAAACTTCCAGAAATGAAGAACTTTGTAACACTGTTGAGCAAGTTAACATATTCATGTAACCACCCCCACTCACAAGTTGTGAGACCATGCCTGTATACCTGGGCACAGTCTATAAGGCCTTCAAGTGAATGGTGCCTGGGCTCAGTTGGTATTGGAGATACAACAGAAATGGTGCGATGCCGCTACCTATGGAGATTCTTTTTACAGATGGCTGCCAGGGTACTTCCCCATAGGAGATGACTGCACCCCCTTCCCACCCTCTTGACAAGGAACCTTTACGATTATATCCTCAACTTACACTCTATGGAGGTTGAGTTATTCTATTTATTAAGGACAGTCTGTGACCTTTTAAAAACTGGTGGGCCATTGTGACTGCCTTCTCAAAAGTGAGGTGATTGTCAAGCTGTATGCATTTGGCCAATCTGCTGTCTCAGAGCCCCACAACAATCCAATCTCCATAGTTACACTGCTCAGATAGGGCATACAATGCCATGATGAAGTCATCAAAGGGTTTCCCTCCTTCTTGCCTTCGTACAATACATTAATTTTCCCAGGACTACGTTACAGTTTTTCTGTTCCACGTCCATTAACATCATCCCCCTGAGGATGCCATCTGCCTTGTCCTCATGCAGTAAATCAGGGAGTTCACATGATTCTCTGTTGCTGACTACGCTAAGCTACTTGCTTGATGAAGTCTTTCGAAGCATTGGAGCCATTTTAGAAAGTTATCTGTGTTGGTGAAATCAAAAGGTTCTGGTGACTGGATCTGATAAGTTGCTGTTGCTGCCATTGCTTAGTCAAACAATTGTACTGAAATAAAATCACTTTAAGCTGTATTGTAAACTGTAGCAAAATTGGTGACTGTTTCAATTTGCAGCTCTCCAGACTTTTGTTTTGCAAGCTTGCTTTAGTATAGTTCACAATTTCTTTCCTGAGAGAAGCTACTTTTTTCTTTTAAACAGCCTGCTTTTTCTGTACTTCCAGCTCCTGACTGACTAGTGGGAGGTTAGAAGGAAGAACCCAAGGTGGATTTACTGCACTCTTCCAGCAGCAGCAGAGAACAAGCATTAGTCAATGTTAATGCCAAATGTCCGCCAATGGTAATGCTGTTGTACGATAGGTCATAGTTAATTTCGAGTTCTGTAGACAATTTGTCTTTAATGAACTTGCCACCTGGTTACTCTATTGGTGGTACATGAATTTTAACCCAAGTGCCAGATGTGGGAACTGAACCCACAGCCCTCTGATCTCCCAGTCTCAGAGGTGAGTGTGCTACCTACTGAGCCACTGACACTGACATAATATATTTACCCAGGACAGAGAAGATGAGATGCAATATCTCATTTTCAGTGGTGTCCTGCTTTGACACATTTGTTAGACTGTAACTACACAGAAAAGGGCAGCTGAGAGGCAATATTCTACTTTATAGGGGCTCCACATATGCCCCAAAGGTCCAGCAGTCTTTGTGTGACCTGAGTTTTGATCAAGACAGGTAGAATTTTTAAATCCCATCTATAAGGTGATTTAAGCAATAGACTGAAAACAAGTTTCGGAGGGGATTTGAAAAATGACAGCTGCCACGTTCAGAAGGTGTGGTAACACAAGGGATGTGTTGAACATTAGGGGCCAAAATCTGCAAATAATAAAGTTATGAGTAAATACTGGAGCAGTTGGTTTCTTCACAGCTTGTTTTTTCCCAAATTTTACCCCAAATGTTCAACATAATCTTTTTATGACCACTCCTGAGCATGACAGGTGTCATTTATAAAACAATGGCTAAAACGTCATTTTGCACCACAAGAACACATTTTGAGCAGGATTTGAGAAATGACAGCTGTCACATTTATTAGGTTGTGTGAAAAAATGGCTATGTTGAAAAGTTGGGGTCAACATATTGAAAATTACCACAGTTACGAGCGTGCGTTGAAAACTTGCAACTTAGACTCATAACTTTGTTTTCTTATATTTTTACCCCAAATTTTCAACATAGCCTTCTTATGACCCCACATTGCCTTCATATGAGCCCAACTCATGAAAAAGGGTGGAGAAAAATTTCAAATCCTGCCCAAAAGTTGATTTCGCACCACAAGTGTAAAAACACATTTTGGCCAGGATTTGAAAAATGTCAGCTGTCTCATTCATGAGGTGCAGTGAAGAAATGGCAATGTTGAAAATTTGTGGTCAAAATATTGAATATTACAAAAGTTATAAGCCTGTGTTCATAAATTTCGACATAGGCTCATAACTTTTTTGGTTTTTAATCATTTTATCCCAAATTTTCAACACAGCCTCCTTATGACCCCACCTCATAAACAAGGGCAGAGAAAATGTTCAACTCCTGCCCAAAAAGTGATTTTGAGCAGCGACCATGAAATCACCTTTTGAGACAGATTTGCCTAATTTTGCTGCCATTATTCATGAGGTGGGGTCCAAAAAAGGCATGTTGGAAATGTGAGATAAATATATTCAAAAATAACAAAGTCATGCCATTAAGGTCAAAACCTCATTGAAATACATTGAACCACATATCTGATTTCCTCAGTTTGCGATCCGGCGTTGTAGAGTGAAGACATGTCTGCAGGGTCCAGAGAGTATTATGGCATTGGATCACTGGTGGGTAAAAAAGGTTTTGGGTAGGATGTGTGGTGGGGGGTGAATGCTGAGTGAGAGGGTTAGGTTGGGGAGGCTAATGGAGGTGGCAGCAACAGACATCAATGGACAGTTTTCTTTTTTACAGATTATATTGTAAAAAAAAACTACGAGGGAAGGTTTTCTTTATTTCAGGTGGTGACACTGGGGGATTGGGCACTCCCAGTGGCAGTGTTACTGTATGTTTGTGGTGGGGTGGTGGGTGCAGAGTGGGAGCATCAGGTGGAGGGACTAACAGTGGTGGCAGCAACAGACATTGATGGACGGCTCTCTTTTTTACAGGATATGTATATATATATATGTGTGTATATATATATATATATATATATACACACACACACACTACAAGGGATGAATTTCCTTATTTCAGGTGGTAACACTGAGGGATTGGGCACCCGGGCCAGTGTTGGCATTATGTTTGGGGGTGTTGAGTGAGAGGATCGGGTGGCAGGACTAACAACGGCGGCAACAACAGGCATCAATGGACGGTTTTCTTTTTCACAGGTTATATTGTAAAAAAAAAACTATGAGGGACAGTTTTCTTTATTTCAGGTGGTGAGAGTGAGGATTCGGCACCCCCAGTGTCGGTGTTTGTGGGGAGGTGGGGGGGTAGGGGTTGAGTGGGAGGATTGAGTGGGTGGGACAGTATGGGCGGAGGCAGCAACAGACATTGATGGACGATTTTCTTTTTTGCAGGATGTAATTCAACCTCAGCAGGCTGATCATGACAGATCAGCTGTGCTTGCTGAGTTTCAGTTATGTAGTTCAAAAGAAAGAGCCAACCTATGATTGGGTCAACTCACTCCTTTGAACTACAAAAAGTTTTTGCCCAGTAAGCCAAAACAGTGTCATGATCAGCCTGTCTGATGATTGGTGTGACACTGACAAGCCCCCTGCAGACAGCTTTGCATTGAACCAACAGTGTCACACCCCTCAAAAGCCACTCTGCTAACAAAATGTTTGCTGCACGTGCACACATGGCAAACATGAAAAAAAAGTAATGGAATGGCCTTACCTGCTGGCTGGGCTACAGTTCTCTCCTGTTACTGCTTTGTCTCTCTGTCATGCTGCTTCTGCTGCTGTGTAGTTTTTGGTCCAGGCAGCATGCTGGTGCACTGGCTCTTACTTGGCCTCTCCATCAACAGCTCACCTCTAACTCTGGACCATGCCCTACCCACTCAAATAGTCTCTGGCTTGCTTTCTTTACAAAAATAATGAAAAAACAGCTGTGGAATGCTACTGCAGGCATCAACTGACTTTCTGATGACTGACTACTCACCTGAGGTCTTTGGATTAAAGATGGGGGCTGATTCTGTTCATTGCTAACACTATGTCATGTGTGCTGTTAAGAACCATGCTGCACACAGGTGAAAGGTAAGATGGCAACTACATTATTAACAAGACATTCCTCTAGTTGGTTCCTCCCAGAGGTCACATAGCACACTAGATAGGCTGGCTTAGCCATAGCACCAGCTATCAGTACAAAAATATCTTTAATAATGTTGATCTGGCCAAGACATGACCTTTAATCTAATTATCACATAGAGGCCATAGATACAGAGATAAGTAAAGTGGTATATGTACAGGAATATTGGTATAATTTAAAATCAGACAAATAATAAACAATGCACTCATATATAACATATCTGAGCTGGCCTATCCTGGGTAAAACAAATTGCAAAAATGTTCTACATATCACGTGTCCATCTTATCCAAAATAGCAATTTTATAATTGTATGACTATGGGGCTTCCTCATATAGTCATCAAAACACAAGTACATAGATCATACAACCAATAGTTATTAGTATGATTATGTATGATATACAGAATGTCAGTGGTCTTATTATCAAAACAGTGAATATTGTCAAAAGTGAGGCAAAGGGATTCAGCTCCCTTTGGGCAGTTGGTTTTGATCACAGAAGTTTAAAGCCCTGGCTCAGTCTGTCTCCTTGATTAAAGAAAGGAACTTGATTTTATATAGCATGTAACATCAACATACTTTATAGATCTAGACATAGTTCTGGCTGATATACAGTATATTGTTTTTTATTATTGTGCAGATATACTAAATGGTATTTTGCTCTGTAAACTGAATAAGAACTTCCTATGCGATATAACGGCTTTCTAGATTGCTTATTAATGGATGATTAAACTGTCTTCCACTTTGTATAAATGTGTGGATTTATTCTCTGGTTACTGGTAGTTTCCATTGCAGTGGAAGTAATGTTATTTACTCACCTGGTAAAGGTGATTATTCAAGTACCCTTTATAGTACTCTGCAGTCAGAAACCACTGGGATATTCCCCGTCCATCCTATAGGTTGATGCATGATCCAATTCAATTTGAGCTGGCCTTAGGCCAGCCCCCTTGTCCCATCCCAGTTGCTCCAGTGTGATACTTCCTCAGCAACTGGGATGATACCTAGATATAGGGAACAGAATTCCAAAGAAAAAATCAGAGGAACAACAATCCCTCTAGCTAGTACCCAGTAACCTTATACGACCTATGTTCCTTTGCACAATAACACCTCAGTCTCTCATACCCTTTATAGTACTATGCAGTCAGAAACCACTGGGACCTTTGAAGCAGTGTCTCCTTTATTTCTTCTTGGGGGGGTAAAGGGGGGAGTAAAGGCAGATTGTGTCCCTTGAATGGTTCCCCCTCTTAATACTGCTCTACCAAAGGATGCTCTGTCGGCAGATACCACATCCAGGCAGTTGTGTCTGGTGAAGGTATGTAATGTTGACCATGTGGCTGCCAAGCAGATATCCACTATTGAGACGGCCTCTCTCTGCCAAAGAAGTTGCTACCACTCGAGTGGAGTGTGCCTTGATGCCTGTAGGTGGTTTCTGGCCTGCCTCTTTGTAGGCTTCTGCTATGGTATACTTCAGCCATCTAGCTATGGTGTCCTTCGAGGCTGACTGACCAGCTTTTTACCCGTAGTTAAGATAAATAACCTGTCTGACTTGTGAATGTTGTTAGTCATTGCGAGGTACATCCTCAGCTGCTGACCAAAATCCAGTGGGTGCGGGATAGTTGTGTCATCTGATCTTGCGTGTAGTACTGGTAGGTGTACTTCCTGTTCTAAATGAAATGGGGTGGCCACCTTTGGGATAAATGACGGTGCCATTCTAAGGGTGACTCTGTCATTGTGGAAAGTTAGGAATGGCTCCCTACACGATAGGGTCTGTAGTGCTCCTATTCTTCTGGCTGAACATACCACTACCAAGAACAGTTTTCAACGTACATCAGTAGAGGAAGTCCTGTTGGAATAGTGGTCCCTGGGGTGCCTCCAGAACAATGTTTAGTTGCCATGGGGCATATGTCTCTCTGACCCTGGGTGTAGCTATTGTAACTGCTCTCAAAAATCTGACTACATCTGGGTGAGACCAGTTGTTACCTGTCCCTGGTAATGAACCTCTAATGGATGAAGCTGTCAATATTTATACCCTGAAAGAGGAAGGGGAAGGGCTAAGACCTTTGTTTGACCCATCATTCAGAAAATCAAGAATTTGTGGCAGTCCGGCTACTGAAGGTGACGTCCCTTTCTCCCAGCACCATTTGCTAAAAATTTGCCAATGTCTGTGGTACATTGCATTAGTTGACTGTCTCCCAAGACTGCATAAGTCGATCCACTACTATAGAATGGTAACCTACAGTAAGTTCAGCAGTCTCTCCCTCTCAGTAACCAGGCTGTCAGTTTGAGCGATGATGTATTCGAATGGAGACCTGGCCCCTGGCTTAGTAGGTCTGGCCACTGCGGTAGTGGCATTGGAGAGTCTGCCAGCATCACCGGAATGAGAGAGTACCAGGTCTCCTGGGCCAATCTGGTGTTACCATCACCACCATTGGGCCTGTGGCTCATATTTTGAGAAGCACCTTGTGTATCATCATGATGGGTGGGAACACATATGCTCTGCTGAACGTCCATGGTGCTGACAGTGTGTTTATTTCCTGGGTCCTTTGATCTTTGAACCTGGAGTAAAACTTTGGCAGCTGTGTGTTGTGCCTTGTTGCCATCAGGTCTACCTGTAATGAGCCCCATCTGTTTTGAATTCTGTGGAATGTCTTCTCATTGAGCTTCCATTCTGATTCATTTATAGTCACCTTGCTCAGCCAATCCTCTTCTATGCTGGATTTCCCCTGCTACATATACCACTGCTATTGACAGCAGGTGTTTCTCTGTACAATATAATACCTTCAGGGATTCTGTTATCATGGATTTGATGGGTGTTCAGGTACGCTACAGTCACCTGGTTGTCGCATCTCACCAACACTGCCTGTTTGGTGATTAGCGGGTGGAAGAATCTCAGTGCGAGAAAAACTGCCCTTATCTCCAAAATGTTGATTGGAAGTACTGACTCTCTTGTGGACCATACTCCTCATGCTACCTGGTTGTTGTAGGTCACCCCCCAACCTGTCAAGCTTGCATCTGTGGTGATGATGGCCGTGTTTGGGCTGGATAGTGTTCAGCCTTGAATTAGGTTAATTCTGTGAGTCCACCATCGTAGTTCTGTCAGAATCTTGGAAGGGGGGTGCTATTCGGAATTTGAAGTTCTGGGATGATTGGTCCCATGTCTCTATTAGATATCTTTGTAGTAGTCTCATGTGTAGTCTGGCCCATGGGACCATGTCTATTGCTGTGGCCATGAACCCCAGAACTTGTAGGTAATCCCACACTGCCCAGTTGGGTCTCTGAATGATTCTGCTGACTTGTGTACAGAGATTGTGTCCATGTGGGGTTACTCGGTTGTGTCATGTGTCTATCATTGCCCCCAAATGTGAGAGAGACTGAATTGGTGTTAGCTGACTCTTTTCCCAGTTGATCACCCACCCATGGTCTTGGAGACATTGTGCCACAAGATTCATGTTTTGTTGTGTCTGCTCTGCTGTTTTCATTCAGAGTAACCAGTCATCTAGGTGTGGGATGATGTGTACCTCTTTTTTCCATAAATGAGCTACCAGAACTACTAGGGTCTTGGTGAACACTCTGGGGGCTGAGGCCAGTCCAAAGGGTAAGCAGGTATATTGGTAGTGTTCTCTTTTTATGTTGAACCGTAGGTATTTTTGGTGTGACTGCTGTATGGGAATGTGCAGGTGCGCATCCTTCAGGTCTATTGATGTGAGGTAGTCTCCTGGTTGAATGGCTAGCAGGGTAGATTGTAGGGTTTCCATTTTGAACTTCTTGTAAACCACAAACTTATTTAGGTATTTTAGGTCTGGAACTGGTCGCATACCTACCATCTTCTTTGGGACCACAAAGAATAAAAAGTATTCTCTGGTGTCCCTCTCATTCTTCAGAACTATAGAGATAGCCCTGTTTTTCAGTAAGTCCTGTAATGCGGGGTCTATGGCTTGACTCTTTTCTGGACATTTCGAGGTAGGGGAGGTAAATGTTCTGTGAGGAACCGATTTGCTTTTGAGTTCAATGGCATACCCCTTTGTAACCACTTCCCTCACCCATTTGTCAGACGTCGTGTGGGCCCACTGAGACGCAAATCCCTGGAGTCTCCTTACACTAGGGGGGGGGAGACTTGCTTGGGCCCGCGCACCTTCATTGCTTCTTCCCCTGGCTTTTAAAGTTGGGCTTGTGCCCTCCATTGTTGTAAGACTTGTTTAAGTTAGCCCTGGTCTTGTTTCCATATCCTTTGTGCTATAACTTGGGTCTCTGGTTCCATTGTCTGGAGTTTTGTGTATTGTATTGTATTGTAGTGCTGTGTCTTGTGTTTGAAGGGTTTAGGCTTAGGACAACAAGTCTTGTCTGATGGCAGGTAGACATCCTTTTCCCCTGGGTCGGTTTCCCCCCAGACCTGTGTTTTTAGATAAGGGGAGATACCCTCACCGAATAGGGATCTTTCCTTGAAGGGCAATTTCATTAGGGTGCTATTTGACTCACTGTCCGTCTGCCATAGCTTCAGCCAAAGGGCATGTCTGGCTCTGTTAGCCAGTACTGCTGTTCTGGAGCCAAACCTTAGGATGTCTGAGGATGCATCCATGATGTATCTGACTGCTTGTAACGCACATTCTGCCAGGTCCGCCTGAAGGGGATCTTCTGGGATGGACTCAGTCAAGCATTCCATCCACTGCAGAAGTACTCTGCTTGTGAACCAGATAGCCATGTCCACGGACCTTAACATCCTAGATACTTTGTGAATTTTCCTTAGATGTTCCTCTATCTTTTTGTCCATTAGGTCTTTCAATGCCACTGTGCTGTCAATCGGAATGGTTGTGCACTTGGAAAGCTCCAATACTGACTGGTCTACTTTGGGGGCCTTCCCCCAGGCCTCTCACCTTGTGTCAGATAAGGGGTACCAACCTTGGACCATGTTCTTCTCTGGCAACCCGGTTGGTTCCATAGCATCATACTCCTTACTGAGAATGGTTTCTATGGTTTTGAAGGATGGGAAGTGTACCTTCCACTCTAGTTCACCTCATGATAATAGTGGATCTTCTAATTTAGATGGTTGTTCGGGTTCGACCGCAATTCGGAAAGCCACCTTCACCATTCTAATCAGCTGCTCAATATTTTTGCCATGGCACATCCTCTTTGTTTTGTCCAGTATTTCCTCCTTGGGTTCAGTTGGGGTCACCGTTGTGACACTTTCCTTGTCCTCTCTGCTTCTATTAGAAAGGAGTTCGCACCCCATTGTATCTTGTGGAGCTCTTCTCGGTATGGGAGGTGTATTCCCTGCTTTCAGAGAATCGAGTAGTTAAAGCAGTAAAGCAGGAGCTGCACTTGGCTGGTGTCCAGGACCAGAGGGGTCATCAGGGGGTGGGGCAGGCTGTACTTGTCTGAGTTTTGCCCTTCTGAATATCTGGAACTGTTTTCCGTGATTGCACAGACTGTATAGATTGTGTCTCCCTCATCAGCTTCTGGGAAAAGGATACCACAGTCCCTGCATTTCCTCATCGTTCCAGGTACTTTCTGGTGATCTGTGGAATTTAGGTAAAAAAACTGTATCAGGTACGGGCTTCCCATTACATACATGTTAATAAAAAAGAATAAGCCAAAAATACGTCACTTTTCCTTGTTTATTGTTTATTCCCTGTACTGACTAATCCTCTGAGTGCTGGGGGAAGAGAGTGGGAGGCTTAGCCTGGCTTTGTGGCTGAGTCATGTTGGGTGGTGGAGGATGTTCTTTGTTCAGGCTGGTCAACAAGAATCTCCATTGGATTCTGTGGAGGAGGTTTGTTGTTGTTGTGACCCCCAGGCAAGATGGCTACCGAAATCTCACAATTTAGAACAAGATTTGAGACAGCCCTATCTTCAGTAGTAGCTGGGTTCCAGATAAGATGGCCGCCAAAATCTTGCGGAAGTTCCCACAGGACTTGGAAGTCCTGTATCTGTTTCCCAGTTCCCAAGTCTCGTGAGACTCTCTGGGATACAACAGAGGAGTTGCAGAGATGGCATCCTGCAGTGTGGTCGGCACGAGTCTTGTGGGAAGTGAAGTGAAGTGACTTCCTGTTGAGCCCATCGAGACTACAAGTTAGTTCTTTTTAATTGCTCTTTGTCCGACAGGCATTGGACATGTAACTTTGGTCAAAGATGGCCGCGGGTGGCTCAGAGGGCAGAGTAGTCAGGCAGTCTGAGGTGGCAAAGTCTAGGAAGGAGTCTCTGGATGGAGTATTTCCCTGGTGACCACAGATTAAATAACCAAGTAATGTGGGGGTGCCAATCTCCACAGTTTTACTTGTTGTGACTGTGAGAGCTGCTGAAGATGCCCAGCCACAGGTAACCCCTGATTCATTTTACTAGTATTGCTGGGGGTTAATGGCAATGCAAGGATGCTGCTAGAGGGAAGCTCACAAGCTGCAAGTACAGTGATTTGTTGGGCAGTATGCTGGGTCAGCGTGTCGCTCCTGGAGGGACTAGCCTAAACCCCATGCAGTTGCAGATTTGGTTGACTGTATCTTTTGTCAGAAGTTTTTCCTCTGGTGGTGGAGGGAGCACTACTGGAGAGATAAATAAAAGAAAATTAGTTTGCCAGCACCAGGTAAAACTAACAGAGTGCTTTGTCCAAGCCTGCCAAATAAGGTTGTATGCTTACTGTCAAGTGAGATTATGTGCTAAAGTATGCACCGAAGGGAATCCACACCATGCCACATGTGCTTTCAAATCCAGCGTTCTTTATTTTTTCACACAACATATGAGGTACAAGTGCTCCCACTCTTCACAGGCTCCTTGCAAACTGCAGGCTTACAGGCTGCCAACCTCCTCCATTACTCCACACACAGTGTCCTAATGCGTTTCACACCACCTGGTGCTTAATCATAGGAATGACACTTACAAAGATAATTCCCATTAAATAGTATTGCATTTAAAGTGACAGTGCACCAAATTGAAAAGACTACCTAAAAACTCAACTTTAATTTTTTGACTTTAAAACACATTATGAAATGGATTATCGCTCACTACTTTTACCACTATTACACCAGTGTCCACCATTGCTCTTCGCCATTGAGAGACATAGGAATCTACTGAGTATTATAGGTCGTGGTACCTAAAAGAAAAAAAGTTAAACAAATTAAAATCTGGTACTGGCTACATTCAACTACATAACAGCTCATGATACATAGGCATAAACAACCCTGCACTTCTTATTTCTGTAAAAAAGGTTTTATATCAATCCTCTCATTAAGGCCAGGTTTTTCTGACCCTCCTAATGCAAAGATCCAGTATTGTTCTCTTTTAAGTAGTACATTGTCATGATTCCCTCCTCTGGGGCTTCTCATTGGTTTTTCTATACCTAGAAATGACCAACTGTGTTCCTTTACATTTTTCACTTTCAACATATGCGCTGCGAGAGCATTTCTCTGGTCCCCATAATTGATAGCCCTCAAGTGTTCACCCATTCTTTCTTTTAATTTGCTTTTTGTTTTACCAATATAGAAGCTTCCACATGTACAAGATGCCATATAGATTACCCCTTCAGTTGCACAAGTTATAAATCCTCTCACTTTGGTTTCCCTATGTGTTTTAGGATTTGTAAAACTTTTTGTTTGTTTCAAAAAACTACAGAATTTACAATTACCACATTTGTAGCAACCATCTTGTTGTTTTGGCAACCACATTCTGCCTTGTATTTGTCCCGGTTGTATTGAATGAACTAAAGTGTCTTTTAAACTTTTTCCCTTCCTATGTACTATCCTGGGCTTAATTTCACTGAGGTCCTCAGGCCTGGGTCTAGACTCACTAAATGCCAGTTCTTTTGACAATGTTACTAATTTCATTAGACTGTGCATTGTAAGTACTAACAAAATTTATTCTCTGATCTTTTATTTTTCCAGATTTTTCTTTTTCTTTTGTTATGACCTTTGACCTTTCCATTTGGCTAACCTCTTTTCTAGCTTGCACCACTAAACTTGTCAGATATTTCCTTTCTTTAAGTCTTGTCTCTAGTTCATTTGCTCTTCTTTCAAATGTAGAATCAGAACTACAATTTCTTTTTAGTCTCATAAATTGTCCCTTGGGAATACACGCTATGGTATGGTATGGATGACTGCTATCAGCTTGTAACAGTGTATTCCTTCGGTACTCTTTCTGTACAAATCTGTCTCAGTTCCCCCTTTACCATCTTTCTGAACAATTAGATCTAAAAAATTAATTTGTTTGGTACTGAAAGTTAGGGAAAGCCGCAAGTTGGAATCACTTATTCAAGATATTTAATGAAATCAAAGAGTTCGTCCTCAGTTCCTGTCCAGATGATGAATATATCATCTATAAAGCATTTATACAGGTCTATTCTATCCCTATATGGATTTTTTGTCACTATCCCTGATGGACTCCTCTTCCCATTTTCCCAGGTACAGATTAGCAAAGTTAGGGGCGAAAGTGGCCCCCATCATAGTTCCTTTTTTCTGTATATATTGACCATCTGAAAAGAAAAAGGTGTTACACTCTAATACAAACTTGGCAAACTGAGTCAGCATTTCTGTGGGTGGGTCTTGTATTTCTCTACCATTAAGATAGTATTCCAGGGCACTCAGCCCACCTTCATGCGGTATATTTGAATACAAGGCTTCCACATCTAAAGTAACCAGCAAACTCGTTTCTTCAATGGCTACATTTTCTAATAGGTTAATCATGTCACCAGTATCTTTTATATATGAGGGTACTGCTTGAGCTAGAGGTTTTATATAGTGATCAATATACTGTGACAATGGTTCAGTTAAACTACCATTCCCTGAAACAATAGGCCGGCCTGGTGGATCTGGGAGACATTTGTGTATTTTAGGAAGGACGTAGAACCAAGCTTTCATGGGATACTGTACAGTTAAGAATAAAAAAAGTATCTTTACTGATCCAACCTTTCTCTTTTACATCTACAAGGTATTTATCTATTTCGGCCTTATATAGCGTGGTGGGGTCTGTGGACACCCTTTTGTAGTAATCTTCATTGCTCAATTGTCTATTCACCTCCAAAACATATTTGTGTCCATTACTACAACTGAACCTCCTTTGTCCGCTTTTTTTATCATTATATTTTTATCATCACTTAACGTATCTAAAGCAGATTTTTCTCTTACTTAGATTACTCCTAAGGGGTATATTTGTCTTTCCATACTGATTTTTATCTAGGTTCAGTAAGTCTCTTTTACAGCTTTTTACAAAAGTCTGTAATGCTGAAGTTAGAGGAGGACAAAAGGTGGATGGGGGTTTGAATTTTTGAATAATTACATCTGTATTTCCAGTCTCTAGGCCTTCACTTACCCCCATTTCTATGGGTCCGATGTTCTCTTCTTTTCTATTAAAAAAAAGGACCGCAAACTCAAATTCCTGGTAAATTTGTGGCAGTCAATTATTGTTTCAAACAGATTAAATCTACGTTGTGGAACAAACGACAAGCCTTTACTTAAAACACTGATTTCTGTTTCAGACAGCTCTCTGTTCGAGATGTTAATCACATTGTTCACTAATAACCTCCTCTCATGTTCCCTGTCGCTTTCCAGCCCCTTCTGCCTCTGTTCCAGCGATAGCCACCTCTTTCTCTTCCTGCCCCCCCGCCTGATCCATTTTTTGGGGGCTCAGTGCTGTTGATGCGTTGACTACGTCTCGGCCTCTGGTGTCTTGTCCTGCCTAATCTCTTCTTCGCCTCCAGAGAATGTCTCTTCTCCCAAATAAATTTCCTCCACTGCTGACATCTTCATTCGATCTCCATTCTTGTGGTTTCTCAGGTATTCTCAAAATCGGTTTAATAGGTTGTGCTACCATGTATTTAAAACTGACTTTCTTGCCCTTATTCATACACTGTACCATGTAGGTAATCATTAGTGTCTCTCTCAAATTTGGTTTGTTTTATACCTTGTATCTTCCTGTTGTATTTTATCAGATTATATTTAAAATTTTCACACAGTTCATCATATAGTGGATGCTCACTGTATTGCTGCAACAATTTTTTCTTTACTTTAATTTCTTCCTCAGTTTCTAGCTGTATAATAGCATTCTCCTTTAAAATTAATTCCATATGCTGCTTACTTGCCTCATGGCTAATTTTTGCCAGTTCTGCAAAAGCCTTCTCTTTGTAGACCAAACAATGTTTTTCAAAATTCTCAGACCACGTGGTATACGGTCTACTTCTAGATATGCCTTTAAGGAAACCCTTTCCCAATATAGCCTTTTGGCTCGAAAGGCAGCACGTTCAAATTGATAAAAAACTTGTTCTATATTCAAAGGTCTCGTTTCACTGTTTGGTTGCTTTCTCAATAATTCAGTGAATGTATTTATACCTGTTTCAATATCACTGAAAATCAGGTCTTTAAAGGAGGGAGTCCCTTCTATGTAATCGACTACTGGAGAGATCCTGCCCCACACTGTTCATCTGTTTGTTAATTTCAGCTCTGACAGTAGAATGCTACAGATAAGCTAGCAGGCAGACTCTTTGATGTATAAGTTTTTTTTTTTTGTTTTTTTTACATATACCTGACTCCTCGATGCTGGTACAGACGCAGTCTTAGGTGAAGTTAATCTGATCACAGTGTTAGTTTAATATCTGGCTGCTGGGCAGCTTGTTAGTTATTCAATAAATTAAGTAAATAGGTGCTTTACCTGATGAGTTGTGCTGAATGATTCAGGTTGTTGGGAGCAGACTTGGATCATGGCCAACCTCTTTGAATGCACAAAGTAAACTGGAGCAACTAGGATGGGACAAGGGGGTTGGCCTAAGGTCAGCTTCAATTGGATTCAACCTACAGGATGGATGGGGAATATCCCAGTGGTTTCTGACTACAGAGTACTATAAAGGGTACTTCATAAATGTGTGGGTGCATCATAAAACAACAGTGCAGTGAGTTATAAAAATGCAGGCTTAGCAAGTTACATGACACAATAGGGTGTGTGTTGTTTAAGCAAGAATATATAACAAGGTGTGTGATATAAGATTTTTGGTCCCTATACCTAGGGTTCCCACCAGACCTAGTGGGCAGGTAGGCATTGGGTTAGCAACCTTCACAAGCCCCCTTCGAGTGGTGCTATGCAATGCCAGATTGATTAGGAACAAGACCGCAATTATTGTGGACTTGATTTCCTAGGTTGATCTGGTTTGCATTACGGAGACCTGGCTAGGGGATAACGCAGGTCCAGTATTGGAGCCATCTGTCCTGGTCAGTTTTCTGTAGTGAACTGCCTGAGGGGAGAACATGGGGTGGAGGTGTGGCTATCTGTTTTAGATCTCTTCTAAACTTCTCTGTGCATCCAGTAGGTTCTGCTTCATTTGAATGCATGGCTGTACATAGTTGTCCAGGTGCAGACTGCAGAATCCTCCTCGTATACCGACCTCTGGGGCACAAGGAGACGTTATTGCAGGAAGTTACAGACTTCGCCACTTAGTGGTACTGGAGTCACCCAGGTGGCTGGTTCTGGGTGACTTCAACATCTAGATCAATGATGAAATCAATGATGAACATCCACAGTTCGGTTACAAATTATTCCAGCTGATGTCTTCACTGGACCTTGCACAAGCTGTTGCTTCTGAGAACCACAGCCATGGTCATGCCTTGTACTTAGTATTCTCACTGGGACTTGAGGTCTTGGACCTTAGGATTGATCCAGTCATTTGGTTGGAGCATTGCACAGTGAGGTTTTCATTCGCGGCCCCACCGTTAGTCCCTCCCCTGTGGAGATGGTGCACTACCACCCTTTGAAGGGGTTGTCCCCAGAGGGACTGATGGCAGTGATGGATCTGTCTAGTGTGAGTGTTGCATGAGGCAGCTGCAACCTATAATGAGGCTATTTTCAAGGCACTCGACTCTGTAACACCAATTCATGTACAACCCAGGTCTTCTCACTTGAGACCCCCGTGGTTTGATGGGGCCTTCGAGGAGATGAAGATCATGGGTCAGAGGTTGGAGCATTGTTGGCGGAGAACTAGGTCTGAAGGGGATAGACTGGCTTTGAGAATTCACTATGGTGAATTTCAAAGGGCAATCAACCATAGGAAGCAGTGTTCCTATCCAGGGAGATTGCTGCAGGGAGGAACAGACCAGCTCTGCTTTTTTGAACTGTGGACAGGCTCTCCATCCTATTTATTTATTTTATTTATTTTGTTTATTTAACATTCTGTTGACTTTGTGAAAAGCACTGGGCCACATGGCCCTTTTACAGACCTGACCTAGTTTAAAAGCAAAATCTACATTACAATGGATGTAGAATACATCTCTAATATAACAAATAATAAACATACAAAACAGTATAGTCAATCAACAACAAATCAAAAATTCAATCAATGACTAAAATCCTTGTCTACAGTGAGTTCAGAAACATTTACACTGTGTCTCGTGAGTAACTCCTTTTGTTAAATCTTAAAATTATAATCATTCTGCAAATTATGTAAATGATCTGGTAAACCATTCCATATTTGGACTGCAGTTTGTTTGAATGTTCTTTTTTTTTGTTGTTGTTTTACACTTAGGTATTGTTAATGGTAATGCCTGCCTGTCTACAGCTGAAAAAAGCATTTTTAATCACTCAGTGCGAGGCGTTTGCTCTGTTCTTCTCTGACAGGGTGTCCTATATCAAGGCTGGGCTCTCCTCAGTGAGGCGCTTGTGGTCTAGCGGTGGTGAGTAGGGTGTGTCCAGAAGCACTCCTATTGTTAGGAGTGAGTTTAGGCCAGTTGAGCTGGCTGAGGTTTGTGAGGTGATCTCAAAGCTGCAGCCCACATATTGTGTGCTGGACCCGGGCCCAACTCATCTCTTAGTGAAATGTATTGAGTCCATTGGGCCCGTGTTTGCCGAGATTGTACAGTGTTCGCTTTTGGAGGATTGCTTTCCCGATGCCTTGAAAGAGGCATACAAACATACGAAACACCAGCAGAAACAGGCCTTATGGTCCATTGAGTCTGCGTGATTGTGCTGCCCTACCCTCCCCTTCCCACTTCATAATTACCCCCCCTCACTTTGTCCAAACCCTTCTTAAAACTGCTCACCATCCTACTGGATAAGACCTTCCCGGGTAGAGTATTCCACTTGCCTATCACCCGTTCCATTAAAAAATGCCTCCTGATTTTCCTCCTGAATCTTCCCCCCCTCCAATCTCAGCTGATGCCCTCTCATGTCCCTCCCTCTTCTAATCTGGAAAATCCCTTCTGTATTGGCTTGTTTATCCCCTTTAAGAATTTAAAGGTTTCAATCATATCCTCTATCCCTCCTCTCCTCCAGGGTATACATGTTCAGCTCACTCAGTCTATCATCATAGGACCTTCCCTCCAATCCCTGGATCATCTTAGTCACTCTGCGCTGTACCCCTCCAAAAATCTGATGTCCTTCTTCAGTAATGGGCACCAGTACTGCACACAGTACTCCAGGTGTGGCCTGACCAGTGACTTGTACAGGGGAAGGATCACCTCCTTATTTCTGGAGGAGATTCCTCTTGCCATACACCCCAGCATCTTGTTGACTTTAGCTGCCACCTTTCTGCACTGAGCTGAATTGTTCATACTCCCCGTTATAAGAACCCCTAGATCCTTTTCCTCCTCTGTGCTTTCCAACTGTACCCCTCCCAGCTGATAGCTCCTCCCCTGATTCCTAGCTCCTAAGTGCAGTACCTTGCACTTCTTGGCGTTGAACCCCAACTGCCATGTTTCCGACCATTCCTGTAGTTTGGTCAGGTAATTCTGCAGCCCCTTCCACCCTTTGATGTCATTTACCACAGCTCCCATCTTCATATCATCTGAGAACAGACTGATTTTGCTCCGGATCCCATGTGAGATATCAGCCATGAATATCCCAAACAGCAGGGATCCCAGCACTGATCCCTGTGATACCCCGCTCGTCACCTCCCTCGGTGATGAAAGCCCCCCCCAACTACCACCCTTTGCTGCCTTCCCTTCAGCCAGTTGGTGATCCAGCTGACTATCTTTGTTCCCACCACTATACATTCCAGCTTTCCTCCTAACCTCCCATGCGGCACAGAATCAAAGACCTTGCTGAAATCCAAATACAGGACATCCACTGCATGGCCCTTGTCCAGTTCCCTGGTCACCCAATTGTAGTACTCAATTAGGTCTGTCTGGCAGGATCTACCTGAGATAAACCCATGCTGTTGACCGTCCTGGAGTTCGTTGTCCTCCAAAAAGGTCACCACCCTCTCTTTTAGGCTTGTCTCTATGAGCTTTCCCACAATTGATGTTAGGCTTTTTGGCCTGTAGTTGCCTGGTGCATCCTTTGGGCCACTTCTGTGAATGGGCACCACATAGGCCATCCTCAGGTCTTGTGGTACGCATCCTGTATCCAGGGAGGTATTGAATAGGTCAGCCAGTGGTCCTGCCAGGATCTACACTAGTTCCTTAAGTACCCTAGGGTGAATGTCATCTGGTCCTGGTGCCTTGTTCACCCTCAGTGCCCTTAATCCTTCCAGAACCCTTCCCTCTGTAATCCCTATATCAGTCACCCCCCTAACCATTCCACCCCTCCCATGAGGTATCTGCCCCCTCTTTCTCCTTCATGAACACAGAGCAGAAGTATTCTTTAAGTGCCTCTGCCTAATCCTCCCCCTTCTCCACCCACCCCCCCACTCTTCTTAATCCTCACAATCTAGTCCTTGCTTTTCTTCTCTCTCAGATGTATCTGAAGAAGTAATTTTCTCTGTCCTTAATACCCTGTACCAGACTCAGCTCTCTAGAAGCCTTGGCCACTCTAACTAGCCTGATCACCTCCCTGGACTTCTTTGTTTACTCGTCCTTGTCATCTCCACTTCCTGATTTCTTGAGTCTTGTGAATGCTTTTATCTTGGCCCTCACCCCTTTCATGACTTCCCGAGTCAACCAGCTGGTTTTTTTTTTGCCCTTCCTTTCTCTTCTTACTTTGTGTCCTAGTTCATGACTCAGTGGCCTCCACCAGCCCTTTTTTAATAATATCCTATTTTTGACTCGCATCCATATGTGGTTGAATTCCTGCCAGATGCCTTCCCATAATTTCCCCCATCCTTTTAAATTCTGCCCCCTTAAATTCAATTACCTTAGTGCCCGTACCTCCTGCTTCTCTCCCCATATTGAGCGAGAACCACACCGAGTGGTGGTTGCTTCCGGCCAGACGATCCTCCACAGCCAGATCCCTTGCAGCTTGCCCATTTGATAGTACCAGGTCTACAGTCTTTTCCAACCTAATTGGCTCATGGACCAACTGCACCAGGAAGCTGTCCTGAAATGCCTCTAATATGACCTGCTGCTTTGCACTCGTGGTGGTTGGGATACTCCAATCCACCCCAGGTAGATTGAAATCCACCCCCACCACTGTGTTCCGCTTCCTACACACCCTTCTAATTTGCTCAGCTAACTCCCTGTCCAGGTCATCCACTTGAGCTGGTGGCCTGTACACTACCCCCATCCACAGAATCCTATTTTTCCAGTCCTGAAACAGCATCCATTGGGCCTCTGTCCTGCCCTCCTCCCCCTCCTCCCTTGTACACGTTATCCCTTCCCATACATAAATTGCTATGCCCCCCTTTCCCCTTGGCCCTATTCTTCTTGAATATCCTATACCCTGGGATCATCATATCCCATTCCTGGTACTGAGTGGCCCACATTTCCATGATGGTCACAATGTCCACCCTCTCTACTGACAAGAGAGCCTATAACTCAGCTGATTTGTTACCTAGGCTTCTCTCATTCAATGAGACCACCCTCCAACCTGTTTCTCTCACTACCCTCCCTGATTCCCCCATCCCTCATGCCACTCCCCGATTCCTCTCCCGAAGCTTGAGGTGAGCTCCGCTTGCTCTCTAGATTCTGCTCATCACCGTCCAGTCGCCACCCCCACCTAATTTAAATCCACCTTTGTTACTATGTACCTCTCGATCCCCTGCTTTAATAACCCCCTTCCCCTCCCCACTCAGGTGTAGCCTGTCCCCTACATAGAGATCATTATTGTCCCAGGTTCTACCCCAGCCACCCACTAACCCATACCCTTGGCTCAATACCATTCCCCCAGTCAAGTGTTTTTTTTTTTTGTACATTCTCTTCATGCTCCACTCGGCCAGGGCATTTCTCAGAAGTGCTCTCTTGGCCAGGCACTTCTACTCCCCTGTCTGAAGCTCCCGTCCCCTTCAGCACCCCCCAATCAGACTTCCCAGCCCCATAGATCACCCCCTAGGGGAGGACCCGCCTCTCCTACCTGGCAACCTTTCTAATATTAGAGGATCCATCTGGTGGGGGGCTCAGCAAGCCTTCAGAGAGAGAGAGCCCAATGATGGGGATGTGGGTGCCTGCAACTGGGACACTCATCGCCTTCCTAGACCGAGCAGGGATTTTCTTCTTTAGTTGCCCCTCAGAGTTCGGACACGCAACAATGTCAAGAGCACTACGTGCCGACGTCCACCGCTTCTCCGCCCCAACATCGCAGTGCCACTTATTCCTTGCACCACCCCTGACTACCAGCAGTGGTGCATTCCCTTGATCCCTCCTGAAGGAGACTGTCCTCCGACGCTCAATCTCTTCCCTCCCTGCTAACCTTTCTGATGGCCCGAGTTTTTTCCAAACTCGGGTCGCCAGTGTGGCATGAGGTGTTGCTTCCAGTGCCTCAACCCTCAGTACCACCATGCCATTTCCCCAGCCAAGTGTTGAACTGCCCAATTCTTCCTTTCCTCACTGTACTCACACAGGGTACTGGGAGCCTCTCTGAGAAGGCCACCAATTCTCCCATCTCCCCGTACAGCAAACCCAGTTCCTCAAACCTTTCCGTCACTACCACCGTCTCCCCCACCAGGTCATTTGTACCCCCATGCACCATAAGATGCAGTTTCTTCCTACCCCTCCTTGAGCACTTAAGAATTTACTGCCCTGCCCTGCCAGCCATTAACCCCGGTATGGACTCCACCCTTATGTGACTATGTCTTTTCCCCTTACTGCCCCACCTGATCCCTTTTAGTATGGAATCCCCCAGCACTAATACACCCCCTCCTCATTCCTTATCCCTGTCCTCACCCTCTTACTTAGGTACCTATTTCTAGAGTCTGCCACTTTTTTAACTCTACCCTTCTCCCCTGCGGCTCGCCCCACCACCCATGTCCTGTCCCCCTCCCCCCTTACTGTTTTCCCATTATCATCCCCATCCCTCCCATCCACCCTTGGCTCCCCCCCCCATCTTTCTATGTCCCACTCATGTTCCCTACCAGCATTTGAGTTTTCACTGCTATGCAGATGATATTCAACTGTATATGTCCTTTCTACCTGGACAGGTTGATTCAGTCTCTATGCTAAATAACTGTTTCACTGAAATCAAGGACTGAATGAGCACCAGTTGGCTCAGACTGAATCCGGACAAGACTGAAGTGTTAGTAGTAGACCCATGTCATCCGGGGGTGGGTTTGTAGGCTGGACAGGCATCAGGCTTATGGCTTGATGGTGTTCAGCTCACTACCTCAGATGAATTATGCGTAACATGATATTTGGCGGCTGACCCTGAAATTTCAGGTGTCAGCCGTGGTTAAATCCTTATTTTACCATCTGAGGAATATCATCCACGTGAAACACATAATTCCTCTGGATGATCTTTCAACATTGGTCCACACCTTCACCACCCGCCTTGACTACTGCAATGCCCTCTACCTAGGGCTTTCTGGGGTTGATATCCGCTGCCTGCAGCTGGTGCAGAACGCTGCAGCCAGACTTCTGACTGGTACATTGAGGGCCAATCATATTACTCCTGTGCTGTGCAAACTGCACTGGCTGCCTGTTCCGTGGCGGATCACCTTTAAGGTTGGCTTGCTAACCTTTAAACCCTACACAAACAGGGACCCAGCTACCTGCAAGATTTCCTGACTCCCTACTGCCCCTCCATCCTCTCTGATCCATTGAAGAGGGATTGCTAGAGATCCCCAGGGTTCATTTAAAAACATCTGGTGCCCGTGCTTTTTCCTTTGAGGCACCTACTCTGTGGAATTCTCTACCTCAACAGTTAAGAGAATGCCTGACCGTAGATAGATTCAAAATTGAGCTGAAAACATTTGTTCAATCTAGCCTTCCCAGGCAAATTTTAATTTATTGATATATTTATTGTTTTAGTGTAAATTTTATGTCCACATATTGTATTTTAACTGTGCAGCACCTTGGTTTTGGAAAGGCGCAATATAAATAAAGATTTGATTGATAGATTGTTCCTCTCCTCTATACCTCTGCTGTCTTCATCTGCCCTTCCAGCTGTGCCCCTCTCCCCTTTACCTCTGCTATTCTCCTCTGATGGACTGCTGTCTCTTGAGCATTCCCCTTCCTTCCCTTCCCTTCTTCTGCCCCTCCTGATGATCCCCCACCCACTCCTTCTACTGCAAATCTATTACCTGCCCCCTCTGCATTGCTGTGTGTTACTTCCTCCCTCCTGACTTCAGCCTTCCCTCCAATGCTAGGCCCCTTGTTAACTTTACTCCCACACCCCCTCCTCATCCCCTTCTTTGATCCATTGTTCCTCCCATGCTGTGTCTTCATGTTACTCCCTTGAATAGGCCCTTCTGCACCAGATTCCCCCTTCCCCCATTCCGCTCCAACACTACCAAGCCTCAGCACTTCTTCCTCCAGACTCCTTAGCCTGTGACAGATTGGATGCCCCCCCAGCTTCCACAATATATTCATCCAGACTGCCACCCCACATCTATTGCAGCCCACTATTCTACCTATGTTGGCCCTCCTAGCATTATGCTGCCCCCGTACCACCCACTGCGGCACTGTCTCCTCTCACCTCCATTAGTGCCCCCCAACCCCCAGTGTGTCCTTCCCTAGTATTCTCCATTTGCCTCCTTCACTGTCTCTCTAACCCCCATTACACCCACAATGGTTAACGCGACCCCTTGCCTTCCTCTATTTCCTTAGACATTCAAGTGTACCCCTTCCACCACTTCAGTGGGCCCCCGTTCTGTTTTATAGTTTCCTTACTATAGTGATTAATCCTAAGAACCCCACTCTCTCATTGCCCCGTGCTGCCCTCCAACCCTCTCCCTAGAGTTTCCGCCAGTTAGGCAGCAGACAGTACAAATCCCTTCAGTTGCTTAAGCCTATCCCCATATGCAGCCCATGCAAATGCTATCAGTTACACTTAACATGACTTTACCAATCTTTTCAATGTACAATCCAAAAACAGTACCTTAAAAAGCTGTAGTTCCAGCTGCAGCCATATGTCCCCAGCTATAGCTCCAGCTTCACTCCTACGCCCACTTCCAGCTCCTGAAGCTCCACTCTCTCCTGCCGACTCTCTCCTCTCCAAAACCATCCCTTGCCCCTCCCTACTGGTTCAGCACTGCTGGAAGGAGCCCAATAAGGCCACATAATAAGGAGGTAGTGTGGGGTGGGTGGGAGAAAATACAAAGCAAGCAGCTACAGCTCCTCCTAGATGGCTGGCCTTGCAGCTGGGCTTGGATTTATAGCCTGGCCGCAACTTTGAAAAATCCTGCCCTGTGTCTCTGGCACCTCCTATTGGCTCCCACCTGGAGCCACACAATTGGTTTGATCCCTTTATTGGGCCAAAGGCACCACACTTGCACAATACCTTCTGTCGCTTACTTGGCTGCACACGCCTTCAGCTGCTCCTGTCCCGTCACCGATGCGGCGATACAGCCCTCAGCTGCTCCTCTTCCACCACCAATGTGGTACAGAAAGTGCTGGTGGATACCTCCTCCAACTGCCGATGCAGCAAGCAGCTACAGGCAGCAGTTACAGCTCCTCCTAGGCATTGTTGAGACCTCTCCTAAAGAAACCATCTCTTGACCCTGACATCTTGGCAAATTATAGACCTATCTCTAATCTCCGATTTTTAAGGAAGGTTATTGAGAAAGTGATGTTTCTGCAGCTGGAGGCACACCTCACAGTCTATGACATCTACAAACCTTTCCAGTCAGAATTTAGGTCAAGGCATAGCACTGAAATGTTGTCAGAGTACAAAATGATCTCCTCAGGGCAAGGGATACAGGAGAGTGTCAGTTCTCATTCTCCTCAATCTCTCCTCAGCATTTAGCGCTGTGGACAATGCAGAGTTGCTGGGTCACCTAAAGGAGATCTGTAGACTGACCGGTACAGTCATCAACTGGATTGAGTCCTTCCTTACAGGCAGGACGCAGCGGGTGGTGATGGGTAATTTCTCATCTAGCCTGAAGCCCTTGCCCTGTGAAGTTCTCCAGGGTTCGATCCTGACACCTGCTTTGTTCACAGTGTATATGCTTCCCCTGGGTGAGATCATCAGATGGTGCAGTTTGGGTTTCCACAGTTATGCAGAGGACACCCAGGTATGCATGTCATTTGCACCCAAGATCGATGGTGCTGTGGAGATGCTAAATAAATGACTGGCTGAGATCCAGGGCTGGATGGCATCTAGCTGGCTAAGACTCAGTCTGGACAAGATGAAGGTGCTAGTGATTGAGCCTGGTTGACGTCGGGATGTGATCACTGCTGGGAGAGGAACAGGAATATTCCTTGGAGCCACACCCTTAGCGGCATCCACCAAGGTGAAAAATCTGGGCATCATCCTTGATGATGAATTGACACTTGATCGGGCCCTGGTTACCTAAACACTTTGCTTGCCTGATACCCAGTGGCAGCTGGATGCCGGCCCATGCATGCCACCAAATATGGGATGGGACCCCACATCCAGGGCATAGGGCCATCTCTGCAGAAGAAGAGCTGAACCACACCACCCATTGCACATTCATTGGCCCAGGGTGAAAAACTGGTGGAAAAACACCTGTAGCGGTGACATGGCGACTGACCCCTGGTAGGCAGCTGGAGACACCCACAGCCCCTGTGAGAGAGGAGAAGAGTGAGGATGAGTCCTAGGGGAGCCAGCATGATAGGGCTTGGGGGTCAGGCAGAGGAAGACCACTGAGGACGAGCAAGAGAACAAAGTGTAAATAAAAAAAAAAGTGGTTTCTACCACTTGAGGAATATCATCCAGATTCAAGCCTTGATTCCACCTGATGACCTGCCCTCTTTGGTACATGCTTTTGTGACATCCTGGCTTGACTACTGCAATGCTCTGTACCGTTGGGTCACCGGAGGGATTCTCCAGCACCTGCAGCTGGTGCAAAACACAGCAGCCAGGTTACTGATGGGCCTTGTAAGGTCCTGTCACGTGACCCCAGTTTTTCACAAACTGCACTGGCTTCTGGTTAGGTGGAGAATCATCTTCAGGGTAGGCTTGCTCACCTATAAGGCCCTGTATGGATCGGGCCCTGGTTACCTAAGTGACCTCCTTACTCCAGCTCGTCGAGTGCGCTCACTTCAATCCTTCACCGAGGGCCTCCTAGTGGTTCCCAGGGTTCACCTTAAATCCTCTGGAGATTGTGAGTTTGAGATATTGTGGAACTCGCTACCAAGGTCCTTGAGGGAGGCCCCATCGGTGGAGGCTTTTTAGTGGGGCCTAAAGGCACATCTTTTTAGGAAAGCCTATCCCTGTTGTTAATAGTTGTTAAACTGCTGCATTATTTTTATTCAATATTTTATTCTTTTAAATTTGGTTTTAAATTGTGCTAAATTATTTATTCACTTTTTATGTTCATTTATCAATGTATGCTTGCCTTACTTGTACAGCACCCACAGCCTCCGGAATGGGGCACTCTAAAAATAAATGTTACTTACTTACTTACTATCATGGGATGTTGTCCCACTTCAAGTGCGTTTTGAGGCATAAGGCCATAGGCCGAGTGACTTCAATCAACTGAGAAATGATGATACCCAGTGACATAGCACACCTTGGAGTATATTATTGTGATTATGAAATGGATCCAAACTGATTTTGTTGACTGATTGCATAAGCTATTTTCAGACCTGTGTTATGTACTGAGATATTATCCCAGGTGAATGTGGTCTCAGCCAATCAGATGTGAGGATTTTGAGCCTCCATTTCATAATCTGGATTATTCCTCCTACCCTAGAGCTGTACAGAATATGGAATTTCTATAGCACAATTAATGGGGAATGGCATTCTGCTTCTAATATGCTTTTCAAAGTTTTGCTTTTAATTCTGCAGAATTCCAAGAAGCATTTATGTGTAACCCACAGAGTACATAATCCACACAATATTATTCAGTGGTTTGCAGAAAATAAATTTATGGTTTACATACACTGCAGAACAGTTTGTGGTTTATGTAAACCACAAATTAACAATCCCCAATTTATTTAAAAAAAAATCCCATTTAGAATTTTGGAATTCCACTTCCAGTGGAATTCCACACAATCAGGTTCCAAGGAATTTCAATAGAAGCAAAATTGGAAAATTCCAGGCAGCTGCATTCCCCCCCCATGGGATGTAAGACATAAATCAAAGTTAAGCGCCTTTAGCTTCCAGGGATGTGTGTTCATTCAGAACAAAACACAAACCTGGGAGTGTGTTATATGAGCAATATGACATGATGGTTGGTTGTGCACTGGAAACAGAGTAAGGTGCTTCAGGGAGTACCAGGTTTCCAGCTGCCTTGGTGGTACAGCTTATAGCACAACTGGATGGTATTACAGTCACCCTGGAATCCCAGCCAAGGCACATACTAGACGTACTAAAACCAGACAAGGTACATTATAATCTGGCAAGATATGTTCTCTGATGCAAATTTAGAACACACGATTGTACACTATTACTGTGGCAACCCCTGGATATTATTTATTTTTTTTAATTTTTAGCTTTTGTTAACCGGGTAAGTACACTAGACAAGTATTATGCCTATTTTCAGGAACGACCCGGGAGAGTACAACATAAGGATACAGACAATTGTATACAGTAGCGAGTAAGTACAGCTTAACAACATAATTGAGAGAGTTGCATAGTCCAGGGGATATGTACGGACATAAAACAACTTATATCCGCTGAGGTAACAAACCCCTTATACAAGGACATGGCAGAGAACAATTTTTAAATATCATACGTTCTACCCAAAACATTATATAAATGCTGTGTTATTTAATAAACAAAAATAAATTGATAAATCTAGGAGATCAGGTCATGTAAAAAAAAATCTATTATCCTAAAATTGCTAATAAACATGGTGAACAAACTTTGGGCTACCAAGCATCTAAATATTGGAACATCTTACCCATCTCAGCAGGTACATCAGTATCCTATGAACTATTTGTCCAAGAAATAAACGAGATTAGTAAATTTAGATGTGTCTGTAATTAGAGGGTAGACTATGAGTATTATGAGGTCCTAGGTAGTATTTATTTATATAGACAGATTTTTTCACTTGTCAAGTAACCATTGTTGCATAAAAGTTAAATGATTTTTACTAAACTCTAGGGTTTATTACTGTTATATTGATATTGTGTTATCAAACTTATGGTATCTATATGTTCTGATAAATTTTAAAGAGCATGTTTTAAGTGCTGTAGTGGAGATAGCAACATCTTAAAATGATGTACAATTCGTAGGATGGTTGGTGAAATGTTATATAGTTGTCCGTGTGTATATGTTTAGTTGTAACATTAAGAACAGATGTGTCTTGAAAACTGGGTTACCAAACCCAAATGGCATGTGTCCTGTATAAAAATAAAAATTTTTACTACTACTACTACTTCTCTTCCATCTGTTTGTGTTCCATAAAATTCCACTGCATACTTGTGAATAAAAATATAATCCAGTGTAAACTCTCCTTTCCCTCTTCCCTCTGCATTTTCATCTATGGCATCTGCTTCTCTCCTCAAGATAAACCCATCCACTATGTGACATTTCATCCTTTCTCTTAAACAGTTTTTTCTTCCATGAGCTCCTGGTTCTGCATGACCTCAGTATCAACTGGCTCTCCCCCTTCCTCGAAATCCCTACCCAGACAATTTAATCCTTCAATCTCACATAACATTTCTCTGACCTCACTAGACTCAATACTCATCCAAGTTTTCTGGGTCCTCTCATCTCACCCTCACTGGATATATACTGATGGCACCATCCTGGATGCCCTTAGGGGACATCAAATGTCCTACTGCATTCAAAAAATCCTCCAACCTAAGGTCTCCTGAAGTACAGTACTTTTGAGCCAGATTGTTCTGGTCTCTCAGTCTGTCCTCAATCGCAGATGATCTTCGTGAAACTGACTTGTGCTTCCTAGACGTGTCAGGTCCCCTAGCTATATCCAAGGATAAAGATGTAGTGTTTTCCCTGTTCCACTCCAAATTCTTATCTGTCTGGAACAAGCATACCTCTCTTAGGAGTTCCCATGTCTATGGATCCCACCTTTCTTGGGTTACAACAGAGTCAATCACACTTTTCATTAAAACATAGACAATGACAGTAAAAAAAAAAAAAAGCACTGGTCCTTCCAGTCTGCCCATAATCACTAACAAACTCAGGACCTATTGTTCATACAGGGTTCCAACCCACACTATCCACCCCACAATTCCCCGTCCTACTGCTGTCACCCTGAGTAACCACTAAGCCCGTCACTCTGTCCCAGCCATGTTTGAAATGACTGATAGTTTTAGTACCCACCGCATCAGCTGCAAGATTGCTCCATAGCTCCACCATTCTTTTCTGTAAAAAAAAACTTTCTCACTTCCCTCTTGAATCCCCCTTGTCAGTTTCCACTTGTGCCCCTGGGTTCTTGATGAGCTACTGATCCTAAATAGTTCCTCACAGTTTACATTATCCATACCTTTCAGGAACATGAAGGTCTCTGTCTTATCTCCCCTCTCTGGTCTGGTCTTCATCAAGTACATACTCAGTGCCTTGATTCAGTCCTTGTAACATCTGCCCTGCTGGCCCTGAATCATTTTGGTCACCCTACATTGCACTGTCTCCAGCAGGTCCTTATCTTTCCTTAAGTGGGGACTGCAGAACTGGCCACAGCACTTCAGGTGAGGCCTCACCACTCTATAGAGAGATAGAGATGTAGTAATACCTCCTTCCTTCTACTGTCAGTACTCCTTCCTATACACCCCAGCACCCTGTTTGCCTTACTGTAGGCCTTGTTACATTGGTTTGATTGTTTTAGGGAGTCACTGATGATGATCCCTAGGTCTCTTTCCTCAGAGGTCATGCACAGCCTCCTCCCCCATCCAGTACTCTGTCCTTAGGTTCTTGTTCCCTATGTGCATCGCCTTGCACTTATTGGCATGGTTTTTCAACATTTGTTTTGGCACAATGGTCTGCATCTGTCCGGGAGAGGAACTAGGCTCCTAGGTAATAGGTTTAAATGCATCATTGGCACGCTTTTAAACTAGACAAGGGGGGAGGCACTGATAAGAAGCAGGAAATTCCCATCCTCCTCCCACACAACAGGGTAGTTAGTAAGGTAAACACCAAGGTAGAGAGGTTGATGGGGAGCAGGACAGGGGTAAATGGAGAAAAAGGCAAAGGCAGTAAGGATAGGGATGGGGCTAAAAGGGGTAAGGCCATCAACAAATGGAGGGTGATGAGTACCAATGCCCATAGTCTGGGTAATGAGCCCCCTGAACTAGTGGCCTTGATGGAAGAGCAATACCTGGATATCATGGCAGTCACAGAAACATGGTACATGGAGAACCATGACTAGAATGTCAGCATAACAGGGTACACAATCTACAGGAGAGACTGGGAAGGTAAAAGAGAAGGAGGAGTAGCTCTCTACATAAGGGAGGGGATCAGATCAATGGAACTAAAGGGTAACTGGGGAAGAGAGGAGGTACTGTGGGTCACCTTGGAGACAGGAAATGGCACCACAATCCACATGGAGGCTGTATATAGACACCCATCTCAGGGGAGGAAATGGACAAAGAAATAATAGAAGGCATCCTTAGAATGACAGAAAAAGAGGAGATATTGTTGATGGGGGACCTAAATATGCCAGATGTTAACTGGAGCAAATTTGCTGCAGCCACATCCAAAAGTGGGTTTATTTTCGATGGCCTTCCAGGGGCATGCCTCAAACAGCTAGTGTTGGAATCCACTCAGGAGGGAGAAATCTTAGACCTGGTACTCTCAAATGGGAATGGAAAGAGGATCACAGATTTAGAAGTGGGTAGCCATCTGGGAACAAGCGACCACCAAACAATGTGGTTCAGAATAAACACAGCCGTAGAGTCAAGCCATACAAAAGTGAGGGTACTGGACTTTAAGAGGGCTGACTTTGGCAAAATGGATGAGTGCCTAATGAATGCATTAGCATGTGAGCAGGAAGGAGGGGTAAAAGAACAATGGGGAAAAATCAAAACTGCCATCACAGAAGCAACAAGCCTTGTGTGAAGTAAATAAACAAAACAAAATGAAGTAAAAAAACACTATGGTTCTCAAAAGAGGTGGCTGGGAAGGTTAGGGAGAAAAAGATAGCATTCAGGAAGTATATGGAATCACGGAAGGATCAGGACAGAGAACTGCATCAGTTAAAGCAGAAGGAAGCAGGGAAGGCAGTCAAAATAGCAAAGGCCCAAATCAAGGAAAAGATAGCCAACTCAGTTAAGAAGGGGGAACAAAACCTTGTATAGGTACATCAGGGTGCAAAGGAAGACCAAGGGAGGGATAGTGAGGCTTAATAAAGTGGAGGTGAGGTGGGTAGAGGGTGACAGTGAAAAGGCAGAGATATTAAACAAATACTTTTAATCAGTATTCACAAAAGAAGAACAGGGGGATGTACCTAAACCAGACAATAGATGCAATCTGGATGGGGGGGAGGTAGATGCCAGTCCATTCACAGAAGAAAGGGTCCTGAAAGAACTCCTGAAACTCAAGGTGGACAAAGCAATGGGGCCTGATGAGATTCACCCGAGAATTGTAAAAGAACTAAGGCAAGACCTAGTGACACCACTGACTACACTTTTTAACAAATCATGGGAGGATGGTGTGGTACCTGAGGACTGGAGAAGGGTGGATGTGATTCCCTTTCACAAAAGTGGGAGCAAGGCACAGGCAGGAAACTACAGACCTGTTAGTTTGACCTCAGTGGTAGGGAAAATGATGGAATTACTTCTGAAAGAAAGAATTGTTGAGTACCTAGAGGCCAGCAGGGCACAGGACCCAAGACAGCATGGATTTACAGTGGGAAGGTCATGTCAGATGAATCTAGTAAATTTCTTTGGCTGGGTGACCAAAGTGGTAGACCAAGGAGGGGCTGTGGGTATGGCCTACCTAGACTTTAGCAAAACATTTGATACAGTCCCACACAAAAGATTAATAAACAAGTTATCCAGCCTGGGATTGGATCCCCAGGTGGTAGCCTGGATAACAAACTGGCTGGAGAACAGGACACAGAGGGTAATAGTAAATGGAGTAAATTCTGAAGAAAGGGTGGTTACTAGTGGGGTACCACAGGGTTCAGAACAGGGACTTGTCCTCTTTAATGTCTTTATAGGAGACATTGTGGAGTGGCTGACTGGAAATGTCTACCTCTTTGAAGACAATGCAAAGATCTGCAACAGGGTTGATACACGGGGGAGGGGGTGAAAAGGATGAGAAGTGACTTGACAAGGTTGAAGGAATGGTCAAAAGTATGGCAGCTTAGATTCAGTGCAAAGAAGTGCAAAGTAATGCACCTGGGAAACAGAAACCCAGGAGAAGAGTACACAATGGGGGAAGGGGTACTAACAACAACAAAAATGGAAAGGGACCTGGGTAGTCATATCAGATGAACAAAAGGTAGGCAAGCAATGTGAGAAGGCAGTAAGGAGGAATGGGGGGATGCTGGGATGCACAGGGAGAGGCATCACCTGTAGAAAACAGGAAGTTGTTATCCCTCTGTACAGACAGTTGGTGAGACCCCATCTGGAGTACTGCGTGCAGTTCTGGAGATCCCTTCTCTGCAAGGACATAGACAGGATGGACACAGTCCAGAGGAGGGTCTGCAACAGAAGACATACGAAGAGGTACTAAAACAGCTTAATATGTATACCCTTTAGGAAAGGAGGGAAAGGAGGAACATGATAGAAACTTTCAAGTACCTCAAGAGAATCAACAAAGTCCAAGAGGGGAACATCTTTCAGAAAAAGAAATGTGCAAGAACAAGGGGGCACAATTTGAAGATAGAGGGGGGGCCGCTCAGGAGCAACATGAGGAAATATTTTTTCATGGAGATGGTGGTGGACACATGGAACCACCTTCCTGAGGAGGTTGTAAGGTCAGATACAGTGGGGGAATTCAAGAATGCATGCAACAGACATAAAGCAATTATAGTGGAGGGTAGGAGGAAGTAGGCTGTTAGTTAACTAGAATCTTGCTATTCCAATAAGTAGGGAAATGGGCAGACTAGGTGGGCCAAGCGGTCCTTATCTGCCATCAAAGTCTATGTTTCTATGTTAAATGCAAAATCTTTGACCACATCTCTAGCTTTTGCCAATCTCTCTACATCTCCCTAACTCCCTCCTCATTGTGTAGCCTGTCACAGAGCTTAGTGTCATCTGAAAAAAGACACATTTTACCTTAGATTCTTGCTCCCATGTCGCTAATGAACATATTGAAAAGGACTGGAGCCTGGCCCAGTCCTTGTGGCACCCCACTGGTGACCTCCCACTCTTCTGGTTTGAATCCATTAACCACAACCCTTTGCTATCTTCCTTCCAACCAGTTTCTCACTCATCTTACTGTGTCTTTCACTGTACCCAAATCCTCTAGCTTCTTCAGCAACCTTCTGTGAGGCACTGAGTTGAAAACATTGCCGAAATCAAAGTAGAGTGAATCCACAGCGTGGTCCTTATCCACTACCCTCCTTACCCAGTCAAATAATACTATCAGGTTGGTTTTACTAACAAGTATTTGTGTCCTCTTTTTTCTCTTTTCAAGTCAAATCTGGATAGAAAGAGCATAATATTTTCAGGATCTTAACACATGGTCTGATTGCTTTTACTGTCTTTGTTCAGGAAAGGCACACTGATCTACAGCTTGTTTCCGGGTGTATTTTGGGAGCACAGGGAGGTTAAGTAGCTTGCTCTGGTCACACAATATACAGGTAATGCATGTTGGAATCAAAACCCATTCTGCTGGATGAATGAAGCTTGTTCTGAGCTCCTTGATTTAACCTCTAGGCTGTACTGCCAGTTGATAATCAAAAAACTACACATTTCAAGGCTGGTTGCATGATGCCAGGCCAGTAGGTATGTACCCACATTTGCATCTTGTAGACCTGAGTTCACACCCAAAATTGTAAGAGAAAAGGCTGTAAGAGAGGGAACAGAAAAAGACAAACATTGGTGCTGTGGCAGCCCCAGAAATCTGTACTGACATGAATACAGCCAGGGTTTAGAAATCCTGATATGGGGTCCCAGTACCTGTTTGCACCACAAGGCCAGCTTTGAGATGTGTAGTTTTTGGTGATCAGCTGGTAGTATAGCCTAGAGGTTAAAGCAATCCTGAAGATGGATTATTTTTACTAACAGTTTGAAATGTAAAGGTGATAATTCACTAGTTTCAATGCACATAAAAAACAAGTATTATAAATGTAGAAAGTGTTGTAATAACACCTTAAAACACACTTAATAAAACAGACAATTTCCTGTTTAATCTGTTGAATTATCTACAGTCAAAGGAGGACCAAGTCCCTCTGTGACATCATTTCCTGTCAGAAGTCTAAAACACATGGCTGCCCACAGCTCATAATTACAGGCAGATTTACATATGAATAACTCCCGGACTGCAAAGACTCTGAGATAAACACAATGACTCGCTCAAATTAGCTTTTTATGTGCTTTCAGACATTAAGAAATCCTGTAGATGACAGTTCCCCTTTAAAAAACTTTGGTATTTTTTGGCAAGCAAAGCATGCATTAATTGGTCAGGTTTAAATAACACTGCAGTAGTGCTACCTGACCTCAGGGAGCATGAAGCAAGGTAGATGGCCTCGGATGGAGAGGGTGCCCACCATGTGCACAAGAATATTTTTCCACCATAATTGGGGGTGTTTGGACAGTCCAGTTGAGTGAAGACTCTTGGAAAGAGAGGGAAGGGGGGGCTGGGGTAGATAGGGGTCCAGGGGACAGGATAGGCTCCCAAGTTGGGGTAAGGAGCAGTCCTGTGAAGAAAAGGTGGAATGGAATGCTGCTAAGACCTACAATGGGTACAACAAGGAGGTCAAGCTCACCTTTACTGGTGATGTTTCCAACACGTCATATGTATATCTACTCGTGCTCACATAGCTACTGATTGTGCAGTGCTTTCCTGGAACACCAGTGGTTTCAAATCAGTTATTAAGGGAAAAAAAACTGTGAGTCATTCAGAGATTAAAAGCTGATATACTGTAAAACAGGTAATAATTAAAGAAAAAAAATTCTTGCTAGGTTCGCGCTTTTGGAAATAGCGCAAACAATAACTAACAGCAACATGTGTTGTATGTAATTTTAAAATAATCAAATTTTATTTAATGTGCAGTAAAAAAGAAACATTAAGCAGAAAAACATTAAGTACAAAGGTGGGCTGATCGTTGTGTACCACATTGCAGACATACACAATACACAGTAGCTCTCTCTTCACCCTGCAGTTGCTGTTGTGCCCGCCCCTCCTGCCCTTCCACACACAGCACAGCACCGTAATTGATTTGCAGTAAACAATGTTAACTTTTTATTATGGTTTTCAGTTCACTCTCTACATCCTCCACAAGGAGAGTAGGTCATCCCCTAGGTTTTGTAGGAAGGGAGAGTGTCATGCTGGTGGGATCTGGTACACTCTTTAGCTTTTGATAATAATCTTTTTTAAATTTTCTGACAGTACTTTCATTAATGGTTTTGCCGTACCTTCCAGTGTAATAGCAGACAGAACTTATCACCCCATGAACAGCTGCATACCGTCCGACTTCAAAACGGACATCTGCTGAATATGTAGCGTATTCTGTTTGTCTGCGTTTTGCTGGAGGAGTGGCGCCCTGCAGGTCCTGCACCACACTTTCAGACACCTTAAGTGAAACTCCAGTGCACTCACTTAGCCCATCAGGTGTGACCTCAGTCAGTATTGTGAGATCCTGTTTAACCTGCTTAGGGCATTGCAGCCAAGAATAAAGAGGCATCTTTCCACCCGAATGTACTGACAAAAACAGAACAGAATGCAGCCTGGGCACCCACTGCTAACCAGTTCTTAAGTAAGCAATAAGACATGACAGGATGTGCACTAGACACTTTAACACACAGCTAGGAGGCGTAGTGAGGCACGAGGCCACTGGCCGAGTACGTCCAATCTCCTAGCCGTGTGTTAAAGTGTCTAATGCACATCCTGGAGAGTCTTATTGCACTTATAAAATGGTTATCTAAAATACAGATGTTTGTCATAACTAAAATGCATAATATTAGATAGTAAAACACTTACATGTTTATCTTAATTTTTAGTAAAATAGTTCCTCCTCTTGTTTTTTTTTCCTTTTTTGCTTGAGGACTTTTGAGCTGCTAAGTCATCCTTACCTGTAGTTGTTATAGCACAACTCCCCCCCTGTCTTATTTCATTTCGTTTGAACAGGAAGTAGTTATGCTGATATTTTAAAATTGTACTGAAATGATGCCTGTGTGTGTGTTTCCTTTTTTTGTGATTTCGATCTGTTTTAGGAGCAGGTAGCACAAGGGAAGATAGTGCAAGGAAGTTTGCAGCAGTTGTTCATTGAGGACGACTGTGATTCATTGCGTGAGGGAGGGAGCGAGTGAGCAAGCAGACAGAGGGACGAGAAGAATTTTGTGTTGGTGCTGAAGATCGTCTAAGAGAGAGCAGTATGTATTAAAAATTAGACACATGGCAAGAAGGGAGGGAAGTAGCTAGTGGCTGGCAAGTCAGATGAGAGGATGACAGCGAGCGAGTGAGCAAGCATGCATCGTTAGAGGGGGCGGGGAGAATGAAAAGGGATCATGGTAGTGCCGTGTTTTTCTGCTTCAGTATTTCACAGAGGCTGACATAAAAGTTTGTGAAATGGGCATTAAAATGAAGAGGCAAGCTGACTGAAGTGAATACAATTTCGGCAGGCAAAACTGGCATAGTTGGCAAAACAAGATGGCTGCGTTACTTTTTCTGAACATTCTGAGTGGGCAGCTTTACCAATATCAGTGCCCACTGGGCACTGCTGGACCTTTTTCCTGTGCATAAGATACATTATCACACAGGTATTGTCCAATCAGATTGCCTCTATTTTGATGCCTATTTCATAAGTGTGCATCAAGCCTTTAATTGAATTGAGTGACCTGAGGTTACCTATTTTATTGACGCTGTTCGGATGATTACTGGATCTGACCTAAAGTTCCCTGCATTAGGAAGGGGACTTTAACTGGCAGGAGAGTAGGATGAGTAAACAAAAGTTGATTGTTTTTTTTTAGGTGATTGCCATTCTGCGATCACCAGTCCACTGTAAAAAAGAATGGCATCAAATCAAAGTTTAATATTTTTTTTAAGTGATTGCTATTGTTTGATCACCATCCGATCACCATTCCACAAACAGCAGCAAAACAAAGTTGTTATTCATTCAGTAAGTGCCGTTTTGCACAGCCGATGACATCTGAAGCCTTCCCGTGAACTTAAGTTGACGGCCTACAGTGTGGGAGGCTGACAGAGTGAAATTGATAAAATGCTGAATTTAACAGTTTTACAGTAGTGTGTTTCCAGGATACACATGCAGCTGTTGGGGAGTTAGAAGTCCTGCAAAGAAAATTGGGGTGGGGGACTTGCTCTGGGACATGTTTAAACTCTAAGGCAAGGGGAACAGAAGTGTGGGTTAGGTCGTATGTTTTAGCCATGGTCATTAAAACCACTGATGATCCAGGAGGCTGCTTCACCCAATGCAACTGAAAATGCAGGATGGACAGATATACTGGGCTGGATATTCAAAAGGGTTGTGCCATGCGCAATAGGGTTGCACCTGCACAAGTCCGAAATTGCACCATTCTGCCATATTCAGCAGGAGGCAGTTGCGCCCCCCAAGTCAAGCTGAGCAACAGTGCAATGCAAATGAATGCATGCTGAACTGGAGGGGGAGGAACCATGCATAAACTGCACAGCCCGATATTCAGTGGGCTGTGCAGAGTTGTGAAGGCGCAACCCCCAACCTGCGCCTGCACAACTTTGAGCCAAAAAGGAGTAAGTCGAGGGCCACCCACAGGTGAGCTGCCACATTGCAGGGGCGCAACACAGCAGCTGCCACCTGTGTCTCTTCTCCCTATGCCCCCTGCAGCTGGTGTCAGGCATATAGTAATCCTCCCAACTGGTCTGCGATTAAGGGCATATGTGTAAACAGCCCCCACCCCCGACTGGCCCGATCAAGGCACCAAAGTGAAAATAAAACCCACCCCCACCAGCCCGATCGCGTGGCACCAAGTGTCCAACCACCCCAAGACCATATCCCTGGTGGTCTAGTGGACCGCTAAGCCCGATCGCAGGCTGCCAAATGTTCCAAAACACACCCCCCAAGACCATACCCCTGGTGGTCCAGTGGACCACTAAGCCCAATTGCGGGCTGCCAAATGTTTCAACACCCCCCCAAGACCATATCCCTGGTGGTTCAGTGGACCACTAAGCCCGATCGCAGGCTGCCAAATGTTCCAACACACACACCCCCAAGAACAAATCCCCGGTGGTCCAGTGGACCGCTAAGCCAGATCGCGGGCTGCCAAATGTTCCAACACACACACCCCCAAGACCATATCCCTGGTGGTCCAGTGGACCACTAAGCCAGATCATGGGCTGCCAAATGTTCCAACACCCCCAAGAACAAATCCCTGGTGATCTAGTGTCCCCACCCCACCCACCCACGAGCCAGACCACCGCTCCCCGCGGCGGTGCGGCAGCATCCACCCGCCTGCCACCCTGCCACTCCACTCACCGATGCTCAGTAGGCTGCACGCCATTGGTGCAGAGCAAGAGCCAATGGGCATGCAACCCATACCGTACAAGGCAGTCCAGATATGTGAATGGGGGTGTGTGTGTGTTGGAACATTTGGCAGCCCGCGATCGGGCTGGTGGGGGGGTACTTTACACTTTAGCCCACGATCGGGCTTAGTGGTCCACTGGACCACCAAGGATATGTCCTTGGAGGGGTTTGACACTTTGCTGCCCGCGATTGGGCCAGTCGGGGGGTTGGAGGCTGTTTTACACTTTTGCCTGCGATTGGGCTGCTGGGGGCATCAGTCCCCAACGGCTGGTGCCTTGCAGGGCACCAGGTGCAAGTCCTCGGGGATCGGTGCACCTGCATGTTAATGGCATGCAAATGGGGCCATAAATAGATGCAAATGGCCACCCCGCGCCTTGCATGAATTATGGCCCCATTTGCATGTCACCTTTTGAATATGGGAAATTGTGCATGGCGCAATGGTACTTGTGCCACCACAACTTGAATGCTCCACCCTGACCACTTCATGTATGCTAAGTCTCCACTGGGCACCATGTGCACAGTGGTTGTGGTCAGATGATATTCAAAGGAGTTGCTCAATAGTGCAACTCCTTTGAATATCACCCTAGCCACACCCCTGTGCAACTATTTTGTGCAGCGCAAGGGCTTGTGCCACAAAATAGAGCAGTTTGAATATCCAGCCCACTGTATGTAGTGAGCTTCCTTTATAGTCCAAATCATGACTCACCAGAGTTCTTATTGAAGCTCTTCCTGGAAATTGCAGGGCTGGAAGGAGAGAGGAAATAGAGAGGACACCAACTGTGCCCTGGATGGTGTCCTGGACAGATCCTCACATAAGCTGTTCTGCCCATTCAAAAGGGCTTGAGCCCTTAAGGCTGTTATGGAGCAGCATAAATTGGTGAATGTGTGGCAGTTCGGAAACCCCACCACAATGTACTACACCTTCTATTTGCATACACTCAAGTCCTATATATGTACTAATGCCTTCTTGGCTTTCCAGGAAGTTTGTAAAGAATGGAAGCGGTACAGCACAGCAACATATTGATATCAGACTATGTGCCTGTGTTCATGCCAAATGAGGGAGTGTCCTCAGAGACAGCAGGCTAAACAATAGAAGTTGGACGCTACTTTGTTAAAGGGGAAGTAAACATTGCAGGGGTCATTCAAATTGTGAAAGCACAAGACAAAACTATTCAAACGAGGTGCTAGGCTTAGCTGTAGGTGTCAAGAGTCCTGAGACATGAATATCAAATTATCTGTAAATGAAAAAATCTAGATTTAGTAGTTGCCGTATTGGTCCTTGCAAGAATAGATCCAGAAGCAAATGATTTGATACCTTTTAATGGACCAACATAGATGTAACAACAAGAACACTTTGTTCCAAGAGCACTTTGTTCTAGTTGTTACATCTATGTTGGTCCATTAAAAGGTATCAAATAATTTGGTTCTGGATCTGTAAATGAAAAGAAAGCAGCAGCAATTTCATCTAATCTTAAAACAGGAAGTGATGTAACTGAGGGGCCAGCTTATGTTGTTAATTACAACTTGCCCCTCAGTGACATCAGTTTCTGTCTCAGGATCCCATAAAATGGCTGCTGCCTTGTTTTGATTTACAGAGTATTTAAATATTCATATCTCAGGACTCTTGACACCTAAAAGGAAGTTCCATACCTTGTTTGAAATATCTTTTTATGTGCTTTCACAATTTGATAGACCCCTGCAATGTTTACTTCTCCTTTAAATGATGGGGTATTCAGGGCACATATATAAAAGAATATCCAAGAACTGCTAGACCACAACAAAATGGAGGACACCTCTAATTCTATATGGTGGGAAGCTCTAAAGGCCTATTGGGGGGCAGGTTCATTCACTCATTCATTCATATCTTTATTTATAAAAAGCATCTTTGTAAAACCAAGGCACTTATACATAAGCTAAACAAAAAATAACAATTAAAAACAATCATGACAATCAAAAGTGTTAAAATCCACAGACTACAGTTCAAGTTTAGCAGTAATCCAAGAATGCTAGGCTAAATAAATATATTTTTAGTGCTGTTTTGAAACTCTGGACGGTCAGGCACTCTCTTACCTGATGAGGTAGAGAATTCCACAGGGTCGGGGCCACTAAAGACTGGACCCATGATGTCTTCAAATGGACCCTGGAAATCTCCAGTAATCCTCTGTCAGCGGATCAGAGAGGATGGAGGGGGCAGCAGGGATGGAGGAAATCTTGCAAGTAACGGAGTCCCTGGTCATGTAGGGCTATACAGGTCAGTAACCTGACCTTGAAGGTGATCCATCACTGTACTGGCAGCCAGTGCAGTCTGCAGAGCACAGGTGTTATATGACTGGTCCTGGAATTTCCAGTCAGTAACCTGACTGCTGCATTCTGCACCAGCTACAGGCAGCAGATATCAGCCACTGGTAGCCCCAGGTAAAGGGCATTGCAGTAGTCAAGGCAGAAGGTTACAAAGGCATGGACCAATGCTGGAAGATCATCAGGAGTAACCAGATGCCTCCCCTGGGTGATATTCCTTGGATGGTAAAAAGAGGATTGGACACGGCCGATACCTGAGATTTAAGGGTCAGACCATGATCAAAAATAACATCCAGGTTCCGCACCTGATCTGAGGTAGTCAGCTGAACACCCCTGAGCCAGAGCCCAGAGGATTGCCCAGCTGACAAACCCACCTCTTGATGATCTGGGTCTACAACCAACACCTCAGTCTTAGCCGGGTTGAACCGCAGTCAGCTGGCACTCATCCAGTCCTAGATCTCAGATAGGCAGTTGTTAAATACCGAAAGTATTCCAAAGGACGTGTACAGCTGAGTATCATCTGCATAGCAGTGAAAACTCAGACCGTGCCACCTAATGATCTCTCCCAATGGCAGTATATACAATGTGAATGACATGGGTAATAAGATGGAGCCCTGCGGTACTCCGCAGGGTAGGGAGAGAGGGGCCAAGGAATAAACCCCAGACAACACTCTCTGAGTCCTACCCTCGAGGAACTATCGAAACCATCTGAGGAGCATACCAGATAGTCCACAGATGAACTGTAGGTGCTCCAGCAGCACACCATGGTCCACGATGTCAAATGCTGCAGAGAGATCAAGAAGGACCAAGATCATCATCATCATTCATCATCATCATTTTTTATTTGTCCAGAGCTCAGGGCACCTGAACAATCTTATATAATAAAACAGTATGATAACATTACAGACAAATAAAACACATTAACACTGTTTCACAGACAACAGATCAATCAAGTACCATTAAAAGTTTGAAGAAAAAGATGTATTTTGAGGTCAGCTTTAAAACCCCTGACAGTCAGGTTATCTCATATCTGGCGAGGTAGAGAAGTCCACAGGGTAGGAGCCATAAAGGCAAAAGATCGTACACCAGATGTTTTCAAACATACCCTGGGAATCTCTAGAAATCCCTCATCGGAGGATCGGAGTGTGCTGGAGGGGCAGTAAGGATGTAGAAGGTCTTGCAGGTAGTGGGGTCCCTGGCTGTATAGAGCTTTACAGGTCAGCAATGCAACCTTGAATGTTATCCACCACTGTACCAGCAGCCAGTGCAGTTCATGCAGCACAGGTGTTATGTGACTGGATCTAGGGGTTCCAGTCAACAACCTGGCCATCGCGTTCTGCACCAGCTGCAATTGGTGGATATCTACTCCCAATAGCCCTAGGTAGAGGGCATTGCAGTAGTCAAGCCAGGTGGTGACAAAGGCGTGGACCAGTGTAGGAAGATCTTCAGCTGAGGCCAGGTGCTTCACCCTGAAAATAGAATGAGTCCTCCAATCTCTCGCTATTAGGAGGCCATTTAGCACCTGAACAAGGGCCGTCTTGGTACTATGCCTCTTCCTAAATCCTGACTGGAGAGAATCATAGACATCGTGACTGGTTATAGCATATGTCCATCAAAAATATGAGCAGTAGATACCATCTCAAAACTTGGAGGCCCAGGTGGACATGCATGAAAAACAGCATAAACAACAGCCCACTTCTAGGGTGTACCAAGCCCTTCAAAAAAGCTGTATTGAGCTGAACAAGCTTAACACCCAGATTGTAGAAAGGCAAGTACTGCTAGCACAAGGTTCCTCTTATTCTGATGGGGAAAAGGCAGGGAGATGGCTGGCTTTGCAGATGAAAGTGATGTCGAGCATGGCCTTCATACTGTCTATAAAACTGAATGGAGGAGGGGAGTCAGCTTAAGTGTCAGACATACTGTAGAGCAGGCCTTTCAACCTTTCTATCAGTACCTGTACTACTCAGAGTGCCAGCCTGGGCAGGCAGACGTGGACACTTGTTTCAAGGGAATCCAGCTGAGCATATCACTGAGGAACATAAGAAAGCACTGGATGCCCCAGAGAACCCGGGTTTTGACAGCCTACCCACAGACTTCTATAAAGCTTTCAAGGGGGCATTGGGGACACCATTGATAGAGATGCTCACAGAATTACCCACATACATATGGTCAGCTGATCTTATTGTTCTGCTCAAATTGGGGAAAGACCCTAAGCTGTGTTCTTCCTCCTATCATCCCCCCTCCCCCTCCTTACAGTAGACTACAATATTTTGGCTAAAGATGTGGCCAGTAGGCTGGAGAGAATTCAGCCCCTAGTGATTCACCTGGACCAGACAGGGTTCATAAAATGGTGACAGGGGAAAGGAAACATAAGAAACAAAACCTTGAGTGTGGTCTGGAGATCTAGAGATGTAAGGGGTAGGGGGAGACCCAGCTGGAATTCTTGCACTATACACTGAAAAGGCATCTGACCACATGAAATGGGGCAATTTCATAGAACCCTGCAACAATTTGGTACTGGGGAGGGCTTTCGCGGCTGGGTAAAGACTCTTTACACACACCCCAACAGCCCAGGTGTTAGTGAATGGGGTCTGACCAAAGGGTTTGAGCTGCAGGGGGTACCTGGCAGGGGTGCTCCCTGTCCCCACTGCTGTATGTGCTCTCCCTCAAGCTGCTAGCAGAAGCAATCAGGGCAACAAAGATATTGAGAGACTTAAGGCTTGAGCTGTGTGGAATATAAAATAATGCAGGTGGAATGCCTGTGGAGTTACCAATCTGAGTCCGTGGAATTTTGTAGAATTTGCATGACAATTCTGTGGAACTTTGCCAGATTTTAAATTTCAGTTATTTTGGTCTAGATTTCAAAGCGTGTATCCAAAAAAAAAACAAATTTGGCAGGTGAACTGGTACTAAAGGTTTTCATAAGTGTACCAAATTTCAGAGTCCTAGGCTGAAAGGGGGCATGAGTGATGGGTGGCCAAACATTTAATTAAAATTGAATTTTCAGGTATTTCCATCTAATTGTAAAATTTCTTATCCAAATTTCTCAACATTTTCAGGATTTAGAGAAACTGCAATATGAATATGTGCAGTAAATCTCAAGTCCCCATCTTTAAAGTGGACTGTGCTACAGGTAGCCAAACATTTTGCCAAAATTTATATTTTATTTTTTTTTAGTAAAATTTGAAAGCGTTCACTGAAATGTTATAAACGTTTGCAGGTATATGGGTTATAGGGCCTTAGAAGATAGTCAGAAACAGATGATGAACAGATTTAAAGATGGAGGAGAAAGTACATCCATCAACAGCATTGACTTGGCAGCACAAAATTCTCCCCCTCCAACGTGTGTGTTACGTGGTGTCAGCGTGACTCAGCTGGTAGCACATCTGCTTCTGGACCAGAAGGTTGTGGGTTCTCATCCCACACGGGGATTGGACTTGCACCTAAAAATCACTGGCATCCGAGTGCAGTATTGGTGGGCGCTGTACTGCTGGGGTGTGCCGTCCTTGGGATGAGATGTTAAACCGAGGTCCCTTCTGCCCATCCTGGAGTTGTCCTGGTGGGTGTCCAGGTGGAAGTAAAAGAACCCAGGGTACTCTTCGAAAAGAGCAGGGAACATTCCCAGTGTCCTGGCCAACATTCCCCTTCCCATAAACTGGTTCATGCAATTATCCAGGCTGTGTGTGGGTGATGATGTGTGATATGGTGATGATGTGTGATATGGCCGCCACCACACATTCAGTCACTTCACTACCAGTCTAGCATTGCTTGTAAAGCGCTTTGGGATATTGTGTATGAAAAGCACTATATAAATGCTCCTTCTTCTTCTTCTATTAAAACAGAAAAGTAAAAAGAAAAAGAAAAAATTAACAAACCAGGTTAACCAGGGGCTTATACTTCTAACAAGTGTAATGACAAAGTTACAATGGTGAGTCAGGATACTTTAAAAAAACTACAGGTCAGGTACATTTAACAAAAAAAAAAGTAAAAGAGTCAAGGAAATTGAATCAAACAGTGATGATGAATGGTGTGAAGTCCAATATGGTAAGGCCCCTAAACGAGGCAGAAGAGCTGAGCAATTTATAACCCCACTAGTTAATCAATTTGACCCACTTTTATCACTTCACAATGAACAGAATCACCCAATAACAGAGACTGAGGTGATAAGTAATGGACATAGTTATACTACCAGTATCAAGGCAAATCCAAGCCCTGCTGATCTTGAAGCTCTGAAACCTTTAATCCAGTTGGACGCTTCCATTAGTAATCAATCACAACATAACTTAACTAGTAATGCAAAGTCTGATATCTTTGTTTTGGGGTACTCAATGATAAAGAATATTGATAGGTTAATTTGTAACCCGGACAAAGAACATAGAACCTGATCCAGCTTAAGAGGAGCTCAAATTCAAGTCATCACATGTATGCCGGACAATGTAATTCCTAGTACCTCGTCTGATTCTTTGGTGATCATACATGTCGGTACTAATAACATTACTTGTAATTCAGAACAAAACATCAAAGAACATTATGTTTCTCTCACTAATAAAATCATTCAGCTAGGTTCTACTCCTATTATCTCAGAAATCTTACCGACTCCAAGAGCTAATCATAAACAGATCCTTAAACAAAGAAGAGTGAATAATTGGTTAAGAGAAATGGTACTTAAAACAAGATATCAGTACCATAAAACATTGAGAAAATTTTATAGATAGACCTGACTTATATGTAAGGGATGGGTTACACCTCAATTCAAGAGGGAACACTATATTATGGGATCACTTAACCTCAACCATTAATAAATATTTAAACTAATTTGCAGGGGAGCAGGGATAAATAACTCTGTTAAATTTAGCATTAAACAAGATCTCAACAAACTTGACCTGAATCCTAGGGAGAAGGAAAACAACCTTGTTGACTCCCTAAAAATATTATTACTCAATGTTAGAAGCTTGAAAAATAAAAAAGATGAATTACAGAAATTGTTGGTCTCCAATGACATACAAGTTCTTGGGGTAACAGAAACATGGTTTAAGGATGGGGACTGGAATACTGACATACCTGGCTATCTTAAAATATGTAAAAATAGATCTATAAAAAAGGGGGGCGGAGTTGCCCTGTACATACAAAATTGCCTAACGGCCTATGAATTTAACACCAACGAACTTAATAATGAGTCTATCTAGGCAAAAGTAAAGATACACCAGTCCTTCCTTAATATAGAACTTATCTATCAGGCACCTAATTCAGTACAAGAACAGAATAATAACTTAATAACTGAAATCCTAAATCTTAATACTAAAGATGATATGTTAATAATGGGGGACTTTAATTTCCCTTGCATAGATTGGATCAAAATGAGTGGTAGCAATAATATCGAAAATCAATTTATTGATGCCACAAGTATGCAGAATCTTCAACAAATTATTAAATGCCCCACTAGAGGGAACAACATCTTAGATCTAGTGTTCTCCAATAACATCGACTATATAGAAAATGTTGAGGTTATATCCCCCCTATCAGATAGTGATCCCAATCCCATCCTCCTGGATTATAAAGCCAAGCATTACATAAGTAATGTAAAACCATAATACTGGATTATAATAAGGCAAATTTCCAAAGGATTAAAAACTACCTTGATAATATTAATTGGTATCAAGAACTTAAGGCAAAATGCCTGGATGAAACATGGAATATGGTATATAATCATATTAATTTCTGTATTAAAACATGGGTCCCTGGTCACGTGATGGCAGCCTAGGAAGAGCAGCTCATCTGATCAGCTCCGTTCCCAGCCCGTTTTTACAACCCTTGAAGTCAAGAAAACACTGCCTTTTTGTATGGTATTTGCTTGTGAAGTGTTAAGAGTGGCTGCAGAACATCGTAATATCTCCCGAAAATGGAAGCTTTTATTAAAAAGCAAACGGCAAAACATACGCCGCCTCCCTCCCCGGAGAAAGAGCAGGCCGCGAAACGCCCTCGCCAGGGACCTAGCAAATCCAATTCGGGGCCGTCCGCGCTAACTGAGGAGAGGTTTTTGGAAATCTTTGCCCTGCTGCAAGCTTCAGTTGACGAGATTTCATCAGAAATACAATGCTTCAAAGCAGCTCTAGAGTCTGTTAATATGAGAGTGGGGGACAACGAGATTAAAATTAAATCCCTGGAGCTCAAAGTGGACAAACATGACCTGGAAAGGGCCTCCCTCAACAAGAGAATTAAGAAGATCGAGGAAAAGTTCAAGGACCTGGAGGGTCAGAGCAGAAGAAATAATCTAATCATCTTTGGCATTCCGGAAAAAGAGGAGAGTAGAGCGCCCATCCAATTTGTCCAGAAGCTCTTCGAAAAAGTAGCAGGTCCACCTCCAAATGGTAGCTACATGGTTGAAAGAGCTCACAGATCACTTCGCCCCCCTTCCCTTCCCAGTGCCTTGCCGCGTCCGATAATTTGTAAACTACTGAACTATCTGGACAAACAACATATCCTAAGTAAAGTTAAGTCACTGCAGGATATCACCTGGGAAGGGAAAAAGATTAGGATTGCTCACGATCTTCCACACTCAGTGCGGCTCAAGCGACAAAGTTTGCACCCCATTGTCTCAAAGCTGATAGCAACTGGTGTTCAATTTCGGGTTCGATACCCAGCTTTGCTCCAGGTTAAGCTAAAGGAACAGTGGCATTCCTACGAATCGCTGGAAACAGCACAAGCAGAGCTTAGAAGTGCCCTGCCAGAACTTTTTAAATGAAGCTCTACTAGTGTTTTTGGGACTGGCCAGAGCATCAGGCTGTCAAACCGAATAATTGTCCTATATGAAGGAGCGCATACAGGAGGGGGGGTTGACTTCCTTAGAATGGTTATTTTCAGTTTGTGATTTATTTCTTTATTTGTCATGATTATGAGGATGCTGTGGCCATTAAAGAGTCCCTAGCTGGCCGATCTCTCATCTAATGAATGCGGACTAACTCATCCTTAAAGCCGAGCTAGGATAGTGGGCTTTCAACTATTTTGAGGGTCCTGCATTTGTGCATCTTCCTCCTAATGCAGTTGGTCGGAGCGCATTAGTAAATAGGGAGTGCAGCCAAGAGACAGCATATGAAGGCCTTAACCCTGTCACTAACACCTAGCTTGTGAGGCTGAACGTCCACACTTGATTGAATCACTAGCGCTCCGAGGATAAACATTTGGCGACTATTTGAACCAGATCCAAAAATCTACAGTGGCGGAGATATGCACGGCTAACCCAGAGAGATCAAATCGGCTCACAAGCAGTGACCCATTGAACACAGGATTCATTTGGTCTACTTGCGATTTTACCATGGATTCTGCAGCTTGGAGAGTAAAGAGTAGTGCAGCTCTCGGCTTGAGACGCTGATAACATTGCAGTAATGTTGGACGATATATATATGCTCATTTCATATTCACAAGCTTACAATGACTTGGGGGAAGGTCTATATAGGACTGCTTTAGCTAAAGGTTAATTTGGAAAAGTAATATTTGACATTTACTTAACTTTAGTGCTCTGTTTGGAACGGCTTTGACACAGGCTATTGGACACAAGTAGTGAGCCTACTTCCTCACTAGAGGGAGTTGTAGATTAAGAAAAGTTTTGGCTTGATATTTAAACAGAGCATGGTGATTCTGCCTTAAAAGAGGTGGTGAGCTTATTGGGAGGTAATTGTCTCCATGTTTTGATGGGAATGCTTCTTTTGTAATGCAGCTTATTGTTCTTCTAGTTGGTTATTCTGCAAGAGTTCAGATTATTAAGCATAATAATTGTTAATTTGGTCGGGAACTGGGCTAGGGGTGGGGCTGCTGAAAGCTTGGGTTGGTAATATCATCACATAACGTTGTGAAATGGTAGTACAGTTATTTGAACTGGGGGTAATTGTGGGGTTCAGGGTGGAAGGGTGGGGGGGTGGGGAGGGAGGTTCGGGAGAAACAGCATTTGCACGCCAACTTTTTGGGATGACTGGGATATGTGGTTAATAAGGCTTCATGCCGTGGGGGAAGATTATAAAGGGGTATCACCTTGATTATCAGGGGAATGATGATAAAAGGTATTAATCTTGTAAGCTGGAATATTAAGGGTGCTAGAGATAGATGTAAGAGGCAAGTAGTACTGAAACACCTATTGACTCTCAACGCTGACGTTGTATGTTTACAGGAGACGCATCTTCACAGAGAGGATATCCAGTTATTTGTTAAACATTGGGTGGGCCAAGCATTTGGGGCTGGTTTCTCTTCCAACAAAGGTGGTGTGGCCATACTATTCCATAAGAGGACCCCTTTCCAGCTAGAGAAGGATATTTGGGATAAACATGGCCGATATATCTTCCTAGTTGGAACCCTAGTTTCTGAAAAGGTAGTTATTGGGTCAATCTATGGCCCTAATACAGATTCCCCACAGTTTTTCATACAAATATTGGATGTCTTAAACAGTTACACCTCCTTCACTTTGCTATTGGGGGAGACTGGAATATCACACCGCATCTATATCTAGATAGGACCGATAATAAACATGTGGGATTCTCTCCTGCACAGAGAGCCCTGAGGGAAGTAATGGATAATTTAGGCCTCATTGATGTTTGGAGACTGACTAATGGGGATATGCAGCAATACACCTTTTTCTCTATTCCACATAAATCATGTTCTAGAATTGACTATTTTTTAGTCAGCATTAATGCCCTTCCCTCGATCTTAGATGTTAGAGTTAACGCCAGAGTCATATCAGACCACTCCCCAGTCTCCATTAAGTTTGTGCCAAATCATGGCATCATGAGGGATTTTAGGTGGAGATTTAATAACCAATTACTACAGATATCTTTTATTCAAGAACAAATAAAGACCTTTATAGTACATTTTATTGACAGCAACTTAAACTCAGTCTCAAACATAGATATTGTGTGGGCAGCTCTGAAATGTGCGCTTAGGGGTGAATGCATTCGGATATCTGCTACTAGGGCTAAGAAATCCAGGATGCATTTAAAAGAAATCACAAACGCTATTAGAGCCCTGGAGAATAATATTACAAAACATTCCGATGAGGCTGACTGGGTTAAATTACATTGATTACAAGCCCAATACTCAGCAATAATGATGCAGAAGGCAGAGCTAGCTCTACATAGAACTAAAATAAAGTATTTAGAGTCTGGGGAGAGGGCTGGTAAATTACTTGCACTTAGATTAAAACAGTTAGATTCCAATCGAGTTATACTTGCAATACAAAGAGATGGAGGGGATGCTGTAGTGAGAGAGCCAAGAGAAATTGCAGCCATCATTAGGGAATATTTCCAACAAATCTACTCCACTGAATTAAAGGATAGGCCCACCCCCTGCGGAAATTCACAGGTTTTTAGGCTCGGTTTCCCTGGCCAAGATATCAAACTCTGAGGCGAGCCAGTTAGGAGCCCCAATTCAAGAGTCAGAGGTGAAATTAGCGATTTCCCAACTATCTGGGGATAAATCCCCGGGGCCTGATGGTCTAACTACTAATTTCTATAAAGTCTATGTGGATATAATTTGCCCTATCATAACCAAAGTATATAACTTCTGGTTCAGAGAAGGTATCTCTGAACCAGCATTTTTAGAAGCGCTTATTACTCTTATTCCCAAACCTGGATGGGATCCTGTGCTGCTAGGTAGTTATCATCCAATATCGCTGCTGAATGTCGACATTAAAATACTAGCTAATAGACTTGGTCTGCTAATGAGTAACATGGTTAGTGATGTGCAGGTGGGATTCATGAGTGGTACATTATCTAGCGACCATCTACGTAAGATCCACCACCTAATTGTACATGCCCAAGGCTTACAACACCCAGCGGCGCTACTAGCATTGGATGCCGAAAAGGCATTCGACTGAGTGTCCTGGGACTTTCTTTTTGCAGTACTGGGTAACTTTGGGTTGCCTAAAGAATTTTTAAATTGGGTTCAGATTCTATACGGCACATCCACAGCTCGTATATGGTGCAATGGCATATTGTCGGCCCCCTTCCCTTTGGCATGTGGCACAAGACAGGGGTGCCCGCTATCCCCACTCCTGTTCAATCTATATCTTGAACCCCTGATTTGCAGGCTAATGGCCTCGCAAGTGATCAAGGGAATTAAACTGGTAGTAGGTGATATCTCATTTCTGCATATGCAGATGACCTACTTATGCATCTAGAAGAGCCGGAAGCAGGCACACCTTCAATACTACACGAAATAACAACATTTTCCAGAGTCTCCAACTACAAAATCAACGTTTCTAAGATTAAACTTTTCCCGTTGAATAATAGGTGCTACCCCAATATAGCAAGGGAGTTTGGTCTGACCTGGGAGCCAAAGATGCTGACATACCTTGGTGTTAAGATTACCAGAGAGATAAGCTCAATGGTTAGGGAGAATCTTCACAGCCTCATCAAAACTATCAAACAGGATATAACTAGATGGAATCTCATGCCCTTGTCATTATGGGCTAGAATAGAAATGGTTAAAATGAATATATTACCTAGGATCTTTTATCCCTTAAATATGTTGGGATGTTACCTGCCCAAATCTTGGTTCGAGAACCTAAAAAAGATACTTAATGCTTTTTTATGGAAAGGGAAAGCAGTAAGGAGAGTGTACCAGAAACTTACAGGCCCAAAAGGGTCTGGAGGCCTCGCCCTTCCTTCCTTTTTTAAGTACTACATTGCTTCACATATAAGTAAAGTAGTCCATTGGTTTAACCCAAACATACCATTGACCTTGCACCTTTACGTACCTCTTTGGATTTTTATTGAAAGAGACTTAGTTATGAAACACTCGATATCGTTAAACACGGTTGCATATACCACTGTCAAACTTCTCCCTAGGCCACTAAAGGACACCCCTATTGGATGGTAATTAAAAGCTCTGCAGCAGGCCCAGAAACTCCTCAGGGTCAGTTGGCAGTATTCGTTAGAACAAACGTTGACACAGAATATTCATTTCTTAATACAACGGGCGTCGATATCACCTAGATTTTGGAGACCATTGGAGGGACTAAAGTTGGGAGATTTGGCCCCTCAGGAAAGTTAATATCATATGAGCGTGCATGTATTAAATTCCCAGAATTAAAAGGATACAACTTCAAGTTTCGACAAGTCTCTGATTCAATAAGAGCCCACTTTTATAAAAAGGAGGCCTGGACAGAAAATAGAGTTGAGTCATCAATATTACTCAGAGTTGCTGACCAACCCCACTCTATCTCTAGAATTTACGGTGCATTGCAAAGGCTAGATGATAACCTTCTGTCTGGTGTTAGTTATTACTGGTTACACAGATTAGGATTGACAGACAATAAGAACACATGGAAACACATATGGCTACATACCCATAAAAATATCAGACAAGATAGATATAAGCTTCAGAGTTTTATATTATGTACAATATGTACTATACTCCTATGAAACTTCACAGAATGGGTAGGTTAGCACACCCCTCATGTATCAGATGTGGGCTAAGGAGAGTGATATCTATCATGTATTGTGGGAGTGTGCTAAGATTCAGCCTTTCTGGAAGGCGATTTGTGCCTCACTATCACGGGTTACAGATTTGGAAGTTTTCTTTACACCCAAAGTCTGTCTGCTGAATTATTTTTGTACTGGTATGACCAAACAGCAGAAATTGTACATGGCCATAATATCAGCTACTGTGAAAGCTGTCATCCTGAGACATTGGAAGGACATCTCTACCCCATCAACTGTAGAGTGGTACAAAGAAATTATGCTTGCACTGCAGGTAGAGTCTCATATAGCCAGGATGAGCAACAAGGCCCAGACTTATGATTCCAAATGGGGTTCACTAGACACTGCCCTGGCTTTATGGCATACTGAGAATTACCTATAAGATATATCCCCTCATTAGATACACTTATCCATCCCCATCCTCCTTTTTACTAAGACCCCTAATGATTTCTTGTTTGGCGTGCGAATGCTGCTTCAAATAACGGGTGGGTTTTTTTTGGATGCAGTATAGATATTATACTCGGCTTTCTTAAGTACCATCACATCAATTATACAGGCTGGTTATTATGCTTATATGGTAAAGTCACATTTATCTTGTAAATGTTTGCCGGCTTAATGTTTGCTAAAGGCACATGTTGTTAATATGTCAATAAAGTAAACTGAATAAAAAAAAAAAATGGGTCCCTCCAAGACACAAATACCTAAATTATAGGAGACTCCCTATCTGGTGGTCACAAAAACTAAATAAGTTAATAAGGAGGGAAAAAAAGATACTATTTGGCCTACAAAAAGAATAAGACCCCTGACAAATGGCTTAAATTTAAATCATTAGCCAAATCCGTTAAAAATCTAATCAGAAAAGCAAATAAAACCACTGAATTAAACCTCGTTAAGAAAATAAAAGATAACAGAAAGAAATTCTTCAGCTATATAGGTAGCCTTAAAGGCAAGCAACCATCTATTGGCCCATTAAAAACTGGTGAGAAGATCATAACTGTAAAGAAAGATATGGCAAACAAATTTAATCCATACTTTCTGAGCGTGCGTAACCCTACGACTAATTTTCATCAGCATTTTGACTCAAGTAGTGAAAATATAGAATTCCAGATATCTGATGTTGTTGACAGTATTAACACTTTAAGATCCAATGGTTCACCTGGACCTGACGGCATTACACCGAATTTTGTAAAAACACTGGTACATTAACTTGCAGAGCCATTAACATTCTTATTTAATAGATCCATTTTGGAGGGGAAGGCTCTTGTGGAATGGAAAATGGCAGAGGTAATTCCAATTCTAAAGGGGGGTCCTAGAGCTGAGGTTAGAAACTACCGCCCCATTAGCTTGACCTCAGTTATTGGAAAACTCATGGAAAAATTAATAAATAAACAAATTACTACTCATTTAATCAATAAGAGATTAATCAACTCAACCCAGCATGGCTTTACTCCTGGAAGATCATGTTTGTCTAACTTAATCAGTTTCTTTGAGCCAGTAAGTGCAGCTTTAGATAAAAACGTTCCTGTTGATGTCATTTTTCTTAACTACTCTAAAGCTTTGGACAAAGTTTCCCATAGAGTTTTAATAAACCAACTTATTGAGATAGGATTAAATAACAACCTTATCAGATGGATCTCCTCATGGTTAGAAGACAGAGTTCAGTGAGTAACCATCAAAGGTTATTCATCTGCCTGGGGATGTGTTACTAGCAGGATTCCTCAGGGCTCTGTACTCGTCCCAGTACTCTTCAACATCTTAATATCATCCCTTCCTTACTCTAATAGAGTATGGGTGGGCAAATATGCTGATGACTGCAAAATGGGTTGTTTGATAAATAACCAAGAGGATGACAGTTTCCTACAAACAAATTTGGATGCTATAGCAAACTGGGCTAAAGAGAAGGAGATGTATTTCAACCTTGATAAGTGTAAAGTTATGCAAATGGGAAAAAAATCCCATGCATGCCTACCAAATAAATGGAATTTCCTCGAAAACGGTAAAAGAAGAAAAAGATCTGGGAGTAATAGTTACTAATGATTTAAAATTTAACACCTATGCATTAATCACAGCTAAAAAATGTCAAAAAATTATGGGATGCATACTCAGGAATATCAAGAGTAGAGAGATGGAGGTGGTGGTGCCACTTTACAGTGCATTGGTGAGGCCCCATATGGAGTACTGTTCCCAATTCTGTGCCCCAACATCAAAAAGGTCTCAGAAATTATATGAAAACATACAAAGAAAAATGACAAGGAATATAAGAACAATCAAAAATATGAGTTATGGAAATAGACTACTTTGGCTTCTCAGAAGGATCTAGAAGGGGACAGGATCAGTTGTGTTCCAAAACAGCAGCTGCTTCTTGTTGTTTTTACAGGGTTTCTTGTGGATTTTACTTGGTAGAAGGTTATTTCATTGCTTTCTTACTTCTAAGGGGCTAGCAGGGTATTGTTTTTGGTGCTGTTGGAAGTTTGAAAACTGATTTGGTGGCTATAAGTGGGCTAATTTGTTGGATGTTTCACTGTGTAACAGGCTGCACTGGTGGAGGCCTATTTCTTCTGATTTAAAACTTATTTGGTGGGATTTGCTTGGGGCTGGTTCTTTGGCTGCAGGGCTTGGAGGGGCAGACACAGGGCTGACACTCTCTTGAGAGTTGGGTGTAGGTCCAAATCCCACCCTCCCCACCCTCCCCAGAGCTCTGCTTATTTATAGGGAACACCTGCCCTGCAACTGAAGGAAAGGCTGCAGGTGCAGCTCATGTAGTTCTAGCCACTGGGGGTTGGATTTAAAGGCTGGGAGAGAGGAGCTTAGGGAGTTGTTCACTTCCCTTATAAGTTTACTGTGTTGTACTGCACCTAGTAACAGGGTTATCAGTTTACTGTGGGACTGTATCTAGGATTAGTGGATGACCTGATTAGGCAGTAAGGGTGTATCTTGGACTGGTGGGAAACCTGGTGGCTCACCCAAGGAAACCTACTTGGAGGGGGATGGGACCACATGTCATTAGGGCCGGCATCTTTGGGAGGGTGGTGGGGTGCACAGGGTGTGGGGCAGCCATGATACTGAACTGGGCTTGGAAGTTCGGTGGTTGCCCAGTGTGCTACCAGCTGGCACAGCTTAGGGAGGAGGTTGCAGGGATTAGGAGACAGCTGGGGAAGGGGAGGTATGGTTGGGGAAGAGGGCAGGGGATCTCCCACGGGGTAGCACCAAGTACTAGGGGTGGGGGCATAGGGAAAGGAGTGCAGGAGAATACTCTGGGGTCACATAGGGACCCTGGCAGAGGGGGCCCAAAAGGAGGACACTACCAAGGAAGCAGGCAGGTAACTGGAGACCCTCACAAAGGGGGGGCCAGAGGAACAACATTCTCAGGGAAGTAGGCAGATGGCCGGGACTGGAAAGAAGGAAGCAAGGCAGGGAGGTGGATCGGACCTTATGCTCAGTAACCACTTCAGTTCTCTTCTTCTGCTTGAGGATGAGGGGGGTGATGTAGCCATGACAGGGGTAGTTAGAGATGAAAAGGGAGTGGAGGGCAGGAGGCAGGAGCCGGATAGCAGGAGGAACAGGGGGGAACCTGGAATGCAGGAAAATGGGGGGAGCAGTGAATCAGAGCAGGAGGGGCAGGGGGAAGAGGGAGGAAAGCCCAAGGAGATGGACCAGTTCGGAGGAAAGGGCAAGGAGAAGGACCAGAAGTACAAGGAGGATACGGTAAAGGGAGTTGAGGGTTTAGGCCAGGGGAGCACGACAAGCAAGGAGAGACTAAACGGAGACAGGAAGAAAGGGAGGACGAGCCAGCCTAGTTTAGCGGATGGGGGAGAAGGACCAGTCACGAGCAGTGAGGGGGGAGTTATTGATGTACAGAAGGATACTCAGGAGGAGGAGAGGCATAGGATCAGAGGGGAAGGGGTGGCCAGGGTAAATAGGGAGGGGTGGCATGTGGCACCCAGATAGGGGGAGGAGTAAGGAGCCGGCTGGGTGGAAGGGCCGGTAGAAAGGATGAGGGACATGGAAGGGGGAAAAATGGAGGAAAAGAAGCAGTCAGAGTGCTCCTGTTGAGGGATTCTATGATCAGGGGTATCAAATGGGATAGGGAGGGAGAAGCCTGGCCAGTTAAAACAAAATGCTTCCATGGACTAACGGTGCACAGGGCCAAGCACGAGGTATATCAGCTGGCAAAGGATTGTGGGGGTTCCCTGGACATACTGGTCCACCTGGGTACAAATGACATTGAGGGAAATGGCGAGCTAGAGATACAGGCAAGGTTCAGGGAGCTTGCCAGGGTCTGTCATGACATAGGATGCACAATTTCCTTCTCGGAAATCCTGCCGATGCCAAGGGCTAGTGGAGCATACAAAAGGAAGATTAGGGAGATAAACCAGTGGCTCAGGGAGTGGTGTGAGGCCAGAGGGTATGGATTAATGGGGGAATTGGGGGAGACCTGGGAGGATAAGGAGCTGTAGGCTAGAGATAGGCTCCATCTCAATTTGGAGGGGAGGGGAATCCTTAAGTTGAAAATAGAGGGGTTCATTGGTGAAAAGTGGGGTTTAAACTTGTGAAGGGGGGAGGGATTGGAGAAAAGGCTGTTGAGAGGGGTCTGATAAAGGAGGAACTCTGTCTCCACCCCCCCGGGGAGCTAAAGGAATGTGAGAAAAGGCTGACTGGTAAAGTGCAGACCAGGGGAAAACAGAATCCCCATGGGAACACGAGCAGGAGAAATGGAAGTATAGGGAAAGGGTGGAAGGTAGTCCTGCAAAATGCCAGGAGCTTGGGCAATAAAATGCCTGAGCTCCAGGCGATGCTAACTGAGGGAGCGGTGGATGTGGCAGCAGTCACTGAGACCTGGGCCACTGCAGGACACGACTGGGACCTGAACCTGGAGGGTTACACTATGTTCAGGAAGGACAGGGGGGAGGAAGGGAGGAGGGGTAGCAATGACAGTCAAAAACTGCATTGGCATAGGGAGAGTAGAGGAGGCGGAGGGAACCATGGAGGCAATTTGGGTCACCTTTATAACAAGGGGGGGCAAGAGAGTAAAAATAGGAGTGGTGTATTGACCCCCTGCATTGGCAGAGGAGTTGGAGGAGAGTCTGGTGGCAGATGTTGGGAGACACAGCAGATTGGGCAGAGGAAGAGTGGTGGTGTTGGGGGACTTAAACATGCCAGGAACAGACTGGGAGACTATGACATCCTCAGTGGCCAGGGAACAAAGGTTGTTGGATGTCTTTCAAGACGCATTCCTAACTCAGCAGGTGGGGGAACTGACCAGAGAGGCATGGGTACTGGATGTGGTCCTGGCAGACAGTGACCAGATTGGGGGCCTGGAGGTAAGGGACCCATTGGCGGGGAGTGACCATGCCACGGTCTGGTTCTGCCTGGACCTTGGAGGGGTAGAAGGCTGCACAAAGACGGAGGTAACTGACTTCAGGGGGGCGGATTTTAAGGAAATGGGAAGGATTCTTAAGGAGCATTTGGATGTGATAGGGTCAGACATGGATGATGATAGTAGGTGGGAAATCATCAGGAGAGGGGCGCAGGATGCTACCTGCACCTGTGCAAGAGTAAGACGAAAATGCGGTAGGGCCCGAAAACCTTGCTGGTGGACCAGGGAGGTCCAGGAGGTGGTGTGGGGAAAGAAGGCAGCCTATAGGCAATTCAAGTGCTCAAGGAGTGAAAGGGATCGAGGGGAGTACAAGCTGATGGCTAGAAGGTCCACTAGGGTGGTGAGGGCGGCTAAGGCAAGGAAGGAGCAGAGTCTGGCCAGGGAAATTAGGAGAGGGAACAAGGGGTTCTTTAGATACATTGGGGAAAAACGAAGAGTGAAGGGGCAGAGTAGCAGGATTAAAACAGGGAAGAGATGGGCACAAGACCTGGGGGAGCAGGCTGAGGTACTAAATGTGTACTTCACCTCAGTTTTCACCAAGGAAAATGGGGGTGCTGCATCATACATGGGAGGAGATAGTGATACTGGGGGGGGCTTACTGATCGGCGGGTCTGGGGAGAGGGGGAGGCATCACTGGCAGGAGGGGGGAAGGCTAAGCAGGGAGAACAGGTAGCGGAAGTGGAAATCACAGCACAGAGAGTGAGAGAAGCCCTCAGGTCCCTTAAGACAGAGAAAGCACTGGGGCCAGATAAATTACATCCCAGAGTGCTGAAGGAACTTGCGGATGTCCTGGCGAAACCCCTGGCGGAGCATTTCACCATCTCTCTGAGGACAGGGTGGGTGCCCCAGGACGGAAGGTGGCGCAGATAGTGCCTATTTACAAGGGGGGATCAAGGGAGGTGGCAGGGAACTACAGGCCTGTCAGCCTGACATCAGTGGTGGGCAAGGTGTTGGAGGGCATTGTCAAGGAGAGGCTATGGGGGACCTGGAAAACTCAGGGTGCCTGGATGATAGACAGCATGGATTCATCCCGGGGAAATCGTGTCAGACAAACCTTGTGGAGTTCTATGGGTGACGAGTGCCTTGAACCTGGGTAGACCAGTGGACTTCCTCTTTCTAGACTTCAGCAAGGCATTTGACTCTGTTCCTCACGAGGGCCTTTTGGATAAGCTGGGAGAAATGGGGGTTGGGAACCAGATGATCAGATGGATAGGCAATTGGCTCCAGGACCAGACACAGAGGGTCATAGTTGGCGGGATAGCCTCATCCCCAAGGATGGTCATTAGTGGGGTCCCACAGGGATCAGTCCTTGGGCCCCTCCTGTTCAACACCTACATCTCTGACATAAGGACAGGTATCAGGAGTGAGATAAGTCTCTTTGCGGATGACTCAAAATTGGGGGCGGTGGTGAATGGGGAGGAGGGGAGGGTGGCCCTACAGGGGGACCTGGAGGCTCTGGAAAAATGGTCTAGAAAGTGGAAGCTGAGGTTCAATGCAAGGAAATGCAAGGTACTGCACCTGGGGGCCAGAAACCCAGGCCAAGTGTACACCCGGGGGGGGATACTACAAGTCTCGATGGCTGAGAGGGACCTGGGGGGTGGTGGTGGATGTCAAGATGAACAACTCAGAGACTTGTAGGAGGGCTGCAGCCAAGGCCAATAGGATGCTGGGATGCATCACTAGGGGGATCACTCCAGAAGAAGGGAAGTGATACTCCCTCTGTATAACTGCTTGGTGAGGCTGCACCTTGAGTACTGCATGCAGTTGTGGAGGCCACACTTAAAGAGGGACATTAAACTCCTGGAGAGGGTCCAGAGGAGGGCAACCAAAATGATTTGGGGCTTGGGGGACAGGACCTATGAGAAGAGGCTCGAAGAGCTAAATATGTACACATTAGAAGAGAGAAGGGACCGGGGGGACATGATAGAGGTCTTCAGGTACATGAAGGGGGTAAATAGGGGAGGAGGAGCAGTCAGGGTGCTTTGAAGGAAGGGGGAGGCCACTAGAGGGCATGGGTGGAAGCTGGAGGGGAAGATACAGGGAGAAAGGAGGAGGTGCTACTTCACTGAGAGGGTGGTGGAGCAATGGAATCGCTGTCTAGGGGCTGGTGGAGGCAGAGGCGGTGGAGGGGTTCAAGAGGGGTGGGACAGGTACAGGGGAAGGGTTCTGGAAGCAAAATCCAATGCAGCGAGAATATCCGGAACTGGGAAGGGAGAAGCCAGAGAAGGCGAGGTGGGCCGCAAGGTCAGCTCCCAGGGTGGGGGCTGACCAAACAAGCAGACGCGAAAGACCGTTAGGCTTATTTTGCTGCCATTTTAGTATGTTAGTATGTGAACTGAATCTGTATTCTAATAAATATAGGCAAGTAAGAGGGGACCTTTGTTTAATGTATAAAACATTACAGAATGAATATATGGCTGAAACTCTAGGGATTAGGAAGAACCCAGGTATCGACAGTATTAGAACTCACAAGCTAAAATTAAGAGGCGATTCAAATCATTCAACTAAGAGATGTAACTACTTTACCCAACATGTGATTTCTGAATGGAACAGGCTGCCTAGCCAAGTGGTTAATAGTCCTACTATAACTATTTTTAAAATAAATCTGGATAACTTTATGAGAGACAACATATTTTCATTCCACCAATGAATTGGTGGCAAGTTCACTAAAGGGCTAAATGTTCATTGAACTTGTAAACTTACTGTGAACCTGTGAACAACATTTATATATGTACCTAGTTTCAGATTCCTAGCTCTAAAGGTGCCAAAGTTATATGCAGATAAACATTTTCATGAAATTTGCTACAAAAAATAAAATGACAGAGTTTGAGCACCTATAATTTTGAGATGATGCTTCTTAATGTCCTGATATTTGGCACATAGTTATAACACCTATTAAGAAGTAGTAATGACAAATTTCAAATCTCGAGCTCAATAGGTGGCTGAGTTTTCACCTAATTAATAAATTTCATAAATTACACAGAATTTTGCCAAATTGTACATGTCAGTTATTTTGGCCTAGTTTACAAAGTTTGAATCCAAATAATACCAACGATGGTAGGAATAAAGGAACTGATGGCCTTCATATGCATACAAAATGTCAGCATCCTAGACTGAAAGGGGAATGAGGTATGGGTGGACATACATTTAATCAAAATTTCATTTCAGTTATTGCCATCTAATTTAAACATTTCTTATCCAAATTTCTCCACATTTTCAGATTTAGATAAACATGCAACATAGGTATGTGCACTAAGTTTTAAGTCTCAAGTTTAAAGGGAGCTGTGCCATTGGTAGCCAAACATTTTGCCCAAATTTATGTTTTAGGTGTTTTTTTTAGTAAAATTTGAATGCATTCATTGAAATGTTATAAACATTTGCAGGTATATGGGTTATAACAACATTTATATATGTACCTGGTTTCAGATTTCTAGCTCTAAAGATGCTGAAGATATATGCAGAGAAACAGTTTCATGAAATTTCCTACAAAAAATAAAATGACAGATTTTGAGCACCTATAATTTTTAAAGGTGCTGCATCTTAATGTCCTGATATTTGGCACACTGTTAGAACACCTATTAAGAAACAGTAATGGCAAATGTCAGATCTCTAGCTCAATATGTGGCTGAGTTATGACCAAATTAATACATTTCAAAAATTCCACAGAATGTTGCCAAATTGTACATTTCAGTTATTCTGGCCTAGTTTACAAAGTTTGAATCCAAATAATACCAATTTTGGCAGGTATAAAGGTACTAATGGCTTTCATAGGTGTACACAATGTCAGCATCCTAGATTGAAAGGGGATGAGGTATGGGTGGACAAACATTTAATCAAAATTTCATTTCAGTTATTTCCATCTAATTTTAAAATTTCTTATCCAAATTTCTTCACATTTTTGGATTTAGATAAACGAGTAACATGGGTATGTGCACTAAGTTTTAAGTCTCCAGTTTATAAGGAGCTGTACTATTGTTAGCCAAACATTTTGCCAAAATTTAGATTTTAGTTATTTTAGTATAATTTTGAAAGTATTCATCAAAATGTTGTAAAATTATGCAAGTACATCAGTTATTACTACATTTATATATGTACTTAGTTTCAGATTCCTAGTTCCAAAGGTGCCTGAGTTATATGCACATAACAGTTTCATGAAATTTCCCACAAAATAATGACAGACTTTGAGCATCTATAATTTTGAGATGGTAAATCCAAATGTTATGATGTTCAGCACATCATTAGAGCACCTATCATCAACTCATGCGAAATTTCAGATCTCTAGCTCAATAGACAGCAGAGTTATGACCAAATTAATACATATCAAAAATTCCACGACATTCTGATGGAATTCCAATTCCATGAATTCATAATTTTCTCATTCCACGCAGCTCTACTTAAGGTTGAGGGGAAGGGGTTTAAGGTCTCTTTGCTCGTAGATAACTTGCTGTTATATGTAAGACACCCGGAAAGGGCACTGCAGGTAGTAGCGGACACCCTACATGCACATAGGAGCTTATCAGGCAATAATTGGGGGAAAGTGAGCTCCTGTACCTAAGGAAGGTAAAAGGGGCATAGCCTTGGGCCCCTCTCTGAATGTGCAAGTGGTGGGACAATTAAAATATCTAGGCATCAACATCCCGGGCAAACTGTCAAAGCTCTATGCGTGAAGAAAATTAAAGTATACTTGGTGTGATGGGCATTGCACCCATGAAACTCTTGGTCAGAGTTCACACTCTTAAAATGTGTATTTTCCCCTGATTCCTATATGTTATTCAAGCAGTACCAGTAAAGCTGCAACAGAAATTCTTCCAAGTGGCTAGCAGCTTGCTCAATCGTTTTCTATGGAGAGGGAAGCCTTCCAGGATCAGGGCAACCACACTGCAGGCCTCTTTAAAAGAGGCAATATGGCCCTGCCCAATCTGCAGCACTACGAGTGGGCAGCCCAGTTAGCTTATCTTGGTGCTGGGCACAACGACGAAGTAGCCCCATGGTAAACTATGGAGGAGTTAGAAATGGGGGGGCACTTCATTAATGAGCTTGCTACTGTGCCCTGCTGTGGGGAAGCACAACAGGACTAAAAGTCATGAATCCTCCCACTAAGGCCCTGGCAATAGCACGGCAGCATGCCCATAGATATATATGGCAGGTGGAGGGTGTATTGCCTTGGGTGGAGCTTACAGTGACCTTCAAAGGGAAGACAGACTACACGATATTTGTGCACCAGGGCCTGCTCAACTGGAAAAACTTGGCCTCAGGACAGTGAGTGAGCTATCTGATGAGGTTACACTGGCCCCTTTTTTCTGACTTAAAGGGCAATACTCCCTTCCCACCAACACCTATTTTGCAGTTGTTTTTATGTTCGCTTGTGCGCATGCGCAAGGAACATCTTGCACAGTATGACTTTTGGAGGTGTGTGACCCTCCTCCCCAGTGCAGTGTTCAGTGTAGCAGGAGTGACCCTACTGGACCAATACATGCCGAGCTGTGTATGACAGCAGTTCAGCTGTGTTGATCTTCACTTCTAAGAAAAGGTCCACTGCAATCAGTGGTGGTAGCAAGTGTGCAATTAGCATACCACATCAGCCGAACTGCTGTCATGCACAGCTTGGCATGAAATCGCTCCTGCTTCCTCCCTCTACTAATGTCCTCCCCCCCCCTCCTCACTGTTCTCCCCGGCCCCCACCTTGTGTGCTGAGGGGGGTGCCCAATCCCTCGTCAGCTGCGGCCCCTCAAAAAAAATCAACCAGTTGGCACGCTGGGAGCCCACCCATCCTTGCTCATGTCCCCCCACACTGTATGGCTGGCGGAGGTGCCCAATCCCTCGGCTCCACTCCCCCAACAAACATGTAGGTAGCACGCTGGGAGCCCACCCCAAAGTACCAAAAGCATTTGTTGTTTTTAATTCTTGTCCTTACCCCCGCTAACCGCCCACCTCTGCACCCACCCCCATGTGGGTGGCATGCTGAGGCCACCCAGCATGCAAAGCATCCGTTTTCTCTTTTTTTTACTCCTGTAAAACAAGAAGACGATCCTCGGTGAGTCCCTGGCCCTCCCCACAGCCGCACCCACCTCCCACACCCCCTCACCCCATACTTACCTCCGGAGCCCAGCACATGATCTTCAGTGGACCGGGAACATGTCTGCACTCTTCAAAGCCGACCCTGAACTGAAGAAATGCCGGTAAGCTGTATAATGGCATAAATGAGTTTTTTTCCACTTTGGTGCATATCTTGGCCATTTTTTCGACTTTAGGCACCAAATTTTCAACATGGGGTTCTTGACACCCCTTCTCATGAATGCAGTCATTGTCATGGCATTCTTCGGTCCCAAAAGATGATTTTGCAGTCACTGCACAGAATCACCTTTTGGGACTGATTAATGAAACAACAGTGTTGGTGTTCATGAGGTGGGCTCTCAAAAATCCTATGTTGCAAATTTGGTAAAAAAATTCCAAAAAATGATTATTTTACGAGTGTGCATTGCACAGTTTCCATGCACACTCATAAGTTCACGAATTTGTAATATTTTCACCCCAGATTTTCAACATATTCATATTTCCATATCTCCTTATGAACAGTGCAACTGTTGTTTTTTTTTTATAACCTGGCCGAAATGTGTTTTCGCGCTTCTGGCGCAAAATAGTGCGGTCACTGCTGGAAATCAGTGTTGGCTACAGAGTAAGATAATCACAGTGACACTGTTCATCAGCAGAGGTCCTAAAAAGCCTATTTTGAAAATTTGGTGACAAAAGTCCATAAAACGGCTGTTACGAGCGTCTGTTGCGCAGTTTCTACGTACACTCATAAGTTCTTGAATTTGTAATATTTCCACTCCAGATTTTCAACATTGCCATTTTACCACATCTCCTTATGACCAGTATAGCTGTCATTTTTCACATCCTGACCAAAATGTGTTTTCGCACTTCCAGTGTAGAATAGTGCGGTCGCTGTGGAAAATCATGTTTGGTACACAGTAACAAAATCATAGTGACACTGTTCATAAGCAGACATCCTAAAATACCTATGTTGAAAATTCAGTGCAAAAATTCAAAAAATGACTGTTTTCGGCATTATGTTGCGCCCAGTTTCTGGCCTTTTCGTGTCTCGAATTGTTATATTTTCACTCAGATTTTCAACATTTGCATTTTCCCATACCTCCTTATGAACAGTACAGCTGTCATTTTTCACATCCTGGCGAAAATGAGTTTTCACACTTCCAGCGCAGAATACCGAGATTGCTGAGGGAAATCAGTGTTCGGTACACAGTAAGAAAATCATAGTGACAGTGTTCATGTCAGAGGTGACAAAATGCCTATGTTGAAAATTTGGTGAAACAATTCTACTGAATGACTGTTACAAGCACGGGTTGCTCAGTTTCCACACAGGCTTGTACCCTTGAGCCCGCCCAGGGTGTTAGGGTTCCTAAGACAGACACTTAAGAAGTATGAGGGTGAAATGTTGATCAGATGCAAGAGGAGTTGCACAGAAGAACTCTGTTGGGATATGGATGCTAAAGGGACAAGGATAAAATTGGGGGGGGCTGCATAAATGCCACACACTAATGCAAATACCTGCAAGCGAACGTTCGGCATTGACAAATGCTTGTTTTATTTACTTATTTATTTGTTTGTTTGTTTTTTTATGTATTTAAAAGTTGGTAACTTGAAGAGGCACACTGAGCCGAGGCTCGTTTACAGGTGGGACTTGAGGAAGGGGAAACAAAGGAGGAACAGCAGCACAAAACAAAGTAGCAAAACATTAACACAGCATTGGTAACATGGCAGTACAAGTAGAATAACTACAAAAACAAAATTGTGCGTACAGAAAATAAAGTGCATTACAGCTCATTAACAACATGTTACAAAAAAATATGTAGCAATGGCAACAACACCCAGTGAATACAAACAATACTGTAGATATGGTGGATGAACTGACCTGGCGAGTTAGCTGAGCTCGTAAAGGATGGAGAGACTGAAATACAGTAGTGTGGAGGTGAAACTAAGGCAGGTGCAGGGACCCAGCTGGATGCTATCAGAATGGTTAAGTCTAGGCCAGGGAGGTGTCAGAAGGACGGTGACAGGAACAGGTGGGGACTGGTAGAAGTTTCAAATGGTGCCTTAAAGAGCCAGAGGAAGGAGAGAGGCAGAGGGAGAAAGGGAGCTGGTTCCAGAGTAAGGGAAGTCAGTAGGAGGCAGCAGCTTGTCCAGCAGAGAGGATATGAAGGAGGTACAATAAGCCAGATGATGTAAAGCCAGGGGGAGGATGCATAGGGATGAATACAGTGAACAGCGGTGGGTGTGAGAGGTGGAATTTGTAGCAAAGCAGCAGAAAGAATTGCAGAGGATGTCCAGTCTGGCAAGGGAAGTGGAAGTGGCTGTGCCGTAGACCACATCTGCATAGTCTAAACAAGGGAGCACTATTTTGGTAACAACCTCCCTATGAATGTGCAGTGATAAGCAGTCCTTGTTACAGTAGAGGGCACCGAGCATGGGACAGAGTTTACATGGTTGGGATCAATGTGGGCTGAGAAGTCTAGCTTGCTATCAAGTCACACACCAAGGTACTTGAAAGACTGAACAGAATCAAGTGGCGTGCCATCCAGAGTGGTGAAAACAGTGGGGGGCTGGTGAGTCTGGCCAGTTTCTGACTGGTACTAAAGGTCATGGACATTGCTTTATGGTGTTGACTTGGAGTTCGTTGAATTAGAACCAGAGCAGAATGTTGCAAAAGTCCTGCTGGAGTAGGTCTTTCACAACTGCAGTGAATGGACCAGAGATGAAGATGACTGTGTCATCTGCATACATGTGAATATGCAAGTGTAGAAATGGTGGATGAACTGACCTGGTGTACATGTGAATATGCAAAGAAGTGCAAGATCATGCACATAGGAAGAGAAACCCTGAATCCACTTTTGGCTGGGAGTGGAGTTGCTGGCAGTCACAAGGGAAGAAAGAGAGTTGGGCGTCATCATCACCAATGACCTGAAATCATCCAAGCAGACCTCTAAAGCAGCGGGTAAGGCTAGAGGGATGTTGGGGTGTATTAGTAGGGGTATCACAAGTCAGAAGAGGGAGGCAATAATCCCTCTTTACAAGACACTGGTTAGGCCCCATCTGGAGTACTGTGTGCAGTACTGGAGGCCACACCTTCACAAGGACATTAATCAAATTGAGGCAGTCCAGACAAGGGCAACCAAAATGGTGCAAGGACTGCAGCAGAAAACATATGAGGACAAATTAACTGAACTCAATATGTATACCCTAGAGCAAAGGAGGGAGAGAGGTGATATAATTGAAACATTCAAACACCTTAAAGGCATTAACAAGGTGAAAGAGTCCAACATGTTTCAATATAAGAAAAATAGCAGAACAAGAGGACACAGTATGAGATTAGAGGGAGGCCGATTAAGGGGTAATGTGAGGAAGTTCTTTTTCACAGAAAGGGTGGTGGATGCATGGAACGGCCTACCTCAGGAAGTGGTGGATATGAATATAGTGCAGGGCTTCAAACAGGCATGGGAGAGGCATAAGGGAGTAATACAGATGAGTATGAATAGATAGGCCATTGACAGAGCAAAGGCCGATGGTACATTCATAAGGGAGAAAAAGAAATGGGCAGACTGGATGGGACTTGCGGTCCTTATCTGCCGTCAACTTCTATGTTTCCATGTTTCTAAGTTAGCACAGGCAGGGGGAACCTCATTCAGGAAAACAGAGAAATGGATGGGACCCAGAATGGAGTCCTGTGGAACCCCAGCCTGGATAGGAAGTGGAGGTGACAGGATGTCTCCTACCTGTACTGATTGTTGTTGGTCCACTAGATAGGAGCGCAAATAAGCAACAGCAGAAGCTGAGAGGCCGGTAGAGCTCAGCTTGTCCAGGAGAAGTGGATGGGTCACAGAATCAAGGGCTTTAGCCAGATCTGTGAATATAGCAGCCATAATGTGCCCCTGTTCCATTTCAGGGAAGATAGAATTGTGACACGCAGCATGGAGGAGACATGGAATGGTGCTGTCAGAAACCAGACTGGAAGGGTGAGAAGAAGATGGAGGATGGAAGGAAATCAAGGAGTCTAGAATGGATCACTGTCTCTTGCAGCTTAGAGAAGGAAAGGAGGTACATGGGGCCGAAATTACCAGGAGAGGAGGGGTCACTCCCTTTGTGAAGTGGAATAACTCTGGCCAGCTTCCAAGACTGAGGAACTGAACTGAGGGAGAAGGAAAGATTGAGTAGGTGAGTTAGGTGAGCTGCAATGGCAGGGGCTGAGAGTCATAGCAGCTTGGGGTCCAGATCATCAGGGTTGGACTTTGATGGGTAGAAGGAGGAAAGGGCAAGTAGGGTTTCCTGCATGGTAACTGGTGGGAAGTGGAAACCAAGTGAGTGGTGGTGGGGGGGGTAGAAGAGGAAGGAGAGGAGCCAGGAGGGGGAGAGGAAGGGAGGGCACAAGTTGTGAAGAACTCATTGAAATTGTATATCTATGTGTCAGGTCATTGGTGAGTGAAGTGGGGGGGGGTGTCAGTGCCTAACTGAGTATGACCCTGTTGGAAAATATAGTACTGATGCCTCAGTCAAATAGCAAACCATTATCAGCTCATTGCAGGCTCATTCAGGGAGGACAGGCCTTCAAAACCTTGGATTACAGGGATGAATGGAATAAGGACATTGGGGTTGCTGTGACACCAGAAAGTTGGAGCTGGGCTATAAAACATGCTGCACGCTGTGCCCAAACCAATAGGCTGAGACAGATCCAATATAATATAATGTACAGGGCCTACTTCCCCCCAGGAAGGCTATCTAAAATGAATCAGGGTGAGTGAGATATGACCCAAGCACAACAGTGCTCCTTTGGGCATATGATCTTGTCATGCCCAAGACTCCGGTCCTACTGGAGTGAAGAACATAACATAATGGAGAGCATACTAAACACATCATTACCGGATAACCCTCTGGAATAGCTGCTGGGGCAGACCTGCAAAATATGGGAAAGGTTGGGGACCAACTTTGGCAACTTGCACTAATAAATGTCAAGAAAATCATAGCTCAGTATTGGGAACAGGCCACAGCTCTGTCCATCACCCACTGAATAGCCAACCTAATGGACTGCATAAAATCAAAAAAAGTGCAACTCAGGGCTAATGGTAAGGGGGGGAAAAGTCATTGAAATGTGGCGAGCCCTAATGGAAGCGATAGAGAAAGGTACCCTCTCAGTCTAAGTAGTGATCTGAATCTTCCTCAGTGGTAAATACTTTGAGGACCCCACTGTAAATGAGCTATGGCTCAATTAGGCAAAAATTTTCTCTGGGGCTGTGCAAACCTCCCAAAGTTCGACTGTACTAACTTTGACTGTTGAACTGCCTGGCATTCACCAGAGTTCTTGTGCTGGCAGACCGATTTGCCCTGGTTTTCCCAGTGCATGCACTGGGGCAAGCATTGAGATATGAGAGGACAGAGGTAAGAGGGAGGGGTGCTTTGTATGCACACAGCTGTTAGGACTCCTGAGGTGTTATCCTGAGCACATCCTGGGCACCTGTGAGTTCCCGTCTTCTTTGCATCTTGTTACAGTTGCAAACTGTGGTTCACAGTTCAACTGGTTCACCTGGTCCACCTAGTCCACACCATTTGGACTATGGCAAACCAGCTGAATGAAAAAGTCCAACTGTTTCTGCTGCTAGTTTGCCACTATCTGAAAGAATCAAACTCCCAGAGTTTGAGGTGATCGATTCTTTCAGAGAAACAAATTTGCAGCCCTACTTTTCTTGATTCACGAGAATAAACTATTTACTTGCTTACTTACGTTGTAGAACAGCCCCGGACTAGGGTGTATAAGCCACCAATAACACCAGGAACATATGAATACAGTTTATGTCGTGTTAATGTCTTTTGAACTGTCAGCTTCCTGTAAATCACATGCAAATGCTATATCTACTGTAGTTTATCTCTGAGTTCTAGCATTGTTAATGCACATGATGGAAAACTGTAAGAGGTTCAGTATAACCTTTTTGCCTGTATCTGCCAAAAACTGAAAATGAAGTTTGCAAAAAAATTAAAATAAAACCTTTTCCACTTTTTAAATTCAAAAGCCCACAACAGGGCATAGGTTTCTTCAAAATAAATGCACTTTTCCAGGTTCATTCAAAGCCTTTGTTACCAAACTCACATATTCTGCCAAGCAACAACCCTAACTAAAGGGAAACAAAAATGTTTCCCATTTTATAAGCACAATAACCCACTCAAGGGCATGATTTATCTCTAAAGAATTAGCCTCTTGCCTTCCAAGTCGCTTGAGGTGTGCAGTAATTCTTAAGAAACATGTGCCCTGTTGTGGGTTATTGCTTATACTGTAAATGCCTCTTATCCATTGCTCGGTTTGTTAGTCAATTTATACTGTGCGTTTCCACAGAAAGCTTTTTGATTTTGTGTTTCTGTTCCATCTTTTCTTATCCACTATATTGCAATGCAGTCCTGGACAATTCGGAATTTCGCATCAGCTCCCGTTCCACTTCTTCGTTACATTTTCTATGCCTTTTGCACATTCTGCTTTATGAGCCTATACCGCTGCATAGTACATCACCCTCAACACTATTATATGTTTCCCAGGCTGTCTTGCCCTTTTGTATATGAAAGCCCAATTGCAGTAGGGGCTTATTCTCCAATTTTAGGAGCCCCTCTCTCCCTTCTAACCCCCCCCCCCAGAGCTAGGGAATTCATTAGTGCTCTGGGGGTCAATACCTGCTGGATGCCTCAAGGTGGCAGAAGATGTCAGGTTGGGAAAGGTATATAAGGCTCGAGACAGGAAGTTTCAGGGCTTTTTCCAGCCCGGGCATAGGCCTGGGGCTGGAGGGGGCAGCTGGAGGAGTAGAGTAGGCTGTCAGGAAGGGAGCTCAGCGGTCCATGTGGGCCTGTGGGGGGCAACCCCCCCCAAAAGTGGCAGATAGGGTCAGCCTCTGCAGTGATATTGCGTCAAGGAGCCGGGAAGGAAGCTCCATGGGGACGATGGTCAGCTAGGTGCCTGCGTCATCGAGGCAAGGGAGGTGTAGGTGGTAGTAGGATACCAGGATAGGCAGGAAACTTTAGAGATCCCGTGGAGGAGTTGCTCAGGCCACCAGGGCTGTGGGGACAGTGGCAGGGTCCGCACAGGGTGGAGGTTGGTGGCAGTGGCTCTCCCCTGTACCTGGTGTGGCAGGGTGGCCTGAGGGTTGAGGGAGCCAGGGGGCTCTTCACCCATTTCAGGGGACCTCCTTGGAGGGGCAGGTCCTGGGCCACTGGCGTTAAAGGGCCGGGCAGGTTGCAGGTCTTAGGACAGGCCTTGGGGGGTGACCACTGGCAGGAGCTTACTGCATACCCAGGATGTGTTGACAGGGATGTGGGCTTAGGGCTGGACCCTCCCAAATGGTCATCTGGGAGTGTAAAAGGAGTGTGGGCACTATCTGCAGAACTGGGCTGCTCAGAGGGGCCTTGGCGGTAGAAGGTCCTAGGGCTCTCCCATGGCAGGGCAGCCTGATCAAGGTAACAGAGGTACTGGAGCAGGGATCGATTTGAGAGCCACTGCATGAGTGGAGAGCAGTGGGAAGAGAGAGATGAGCCGTAAGTGTGGGAACTGGTGCCGTGAGGTTGGGAGCACCGGCAGGTTTAGGTTCCATGTGAAGTGAAGGAGATTGGGTTACCGGGCCTGGGTTGGAGAGAAAAAAGCCTGGTACCCCTCAGGATTTGAGCCAAGGTTCAAAAGCCAGGTGGGGGAAGCAGCACGCTTTCCCTCACCAGAGATAGGGCAGCGACCAGTGCTAGACCAGGCAGAGATAGACGAGAATGGGTAACCCAGAATAGGAAAAGAGAGAGAAATTTGGTTTACTAGTGCCTGTGAGCCAGGAGCCTGTGGGTTTTTCCAAGTAGGGAGGTTCCTTGAGTAAATCATCCAAGAGGTTAGAGTGAAGAAGCCCTGCTCGTTCTGCTGTAAACCATCTATGCTGCTCAGAATGTCCAGCCTTGAATATGTTGTAAAAAGTTCAGATAGCCCCATAGAGCTGTTTTATTCATTCGATGAAAGATGTGACCCTTGCATTCCTGGAATCATTTGGAGTGCAGGAGCTAAAATAAAGAAGCTAGTTGGGAAGAAACTTGACAATGAGTCTTTCTTTCTTTCTTTCTTTCTTTCTTTCTTTCTTTCTTCTTTCTTTTTCATTTTTGTTTCTTTGTTTCTTTCTTTCTTTCATTCAGTTTGGAAGGGGGACAAATGAAATGGAAAACCCCCTCCCTTGTGTCTAATTTATTTCATAAGTTGTAATTCTGGCGGCCTGGTGGCGCTGAGGGTTGAAGTGCTGGACGCTACACCTCGCGCCACACTGGCGACCCGGGTTCGGATGTGAGCCCGAGCCATCAGGGGTCAGCGGGGGGGGATAAGGATTGAGAGCCCGGTGGACTGCTCTCCTATCCCCGGGGAGGGATCCAGGGAGCCATCGCTCTGCGGTGTCCCCCAGCTATGACCTGGAGCACTGCTAGAGCTGGCATAGAAGGATGGAGTGCGGCAGACGTCGGCACATTTGTGCCCCAATGTCAGTGCATGCTTGCACCCCGGGGCTAGGAAAAACTGGAAAAATGGAGTAGCACAGACCGCGGCAGCTTGATAGCCACACTCCACCAGCCGAAGATGCCCGATGCGCATGCTGGTAATGGTTCCCCATCTAGCACAGGGGCAATAGAGGGTGCCCCTCTCAAAGACACAGCTGCATATGCCAGCTGGGTGTGCAACGTCGGGATCAGAGGTGGAGCAGGAGTAGTGGCTGGATTAAGGCAGGTCAGTGGCTGCTAGAGGTACAAATATGACATGATAAAAAAAAAATAAGTTGTAATTCCAGAAGGTATCCATCAGGCTGCATCGGATCAAGGGGCTCTGGGGCTCAGAAGAGACAGGAGGTTGCAATTTGGAGATCCTGGTCCAGTGGTCAGTGTTCGAGGGAAAACAGATCCAGAAATGGAGGTGAGATAGAGAGTGCATCTGGAAATGAAGTCGTTGAGAGGTAGGACAGACATTTTTCCTATCTTTTTTTGTTTGTGTTTCTGGCTTGACACCGGAGGGAGCCCTCAGCCCCATCCCCTGGCGTCTACCACCCGATACTGGCCCGGCCCCAGGGCTTACCCCTCTGGCAGGGCTGGCGGGGTTCCCCAACTCCCACCAGAGACCGGATTCAAGGGACCAGTGCAGTGGTTGGCTGGAAGTGGAGCCTGCGAGGCACCCTCCACCATTCTGCTGCGGCAACTTAGCTGTTTTCTGTATTTTCTCCCCAGGAGTCGAGGTGTGCATTGACGACTGTAGAGAGAAGCGTGTGCACACCTCCACATGCACTCCCCTCCAAGTGTCTGCCCTGACTCCTCCCCTTACTACAGCGTGGCGCCCTGTCTGATGCACCGGCTCAGGTGTTGTGCTTGTTGTAGTCCTCTCCCATGCCTTCTGGAACATCTGCGATGATAGTTTATGCCCCTAGATGAGGGGGCAGGGGGGTTCATCTGGGATGTTCCCTGTTTCCCCGAAACTCTGCTGGACTCCAAGCCTTAAAATCTAATGTGTTGGCAGGCTTCCCGGCCTGGTTTGGCACTGTGGCACAGAAAAAATTAGTTGTGGGGTAGGCCTGAATCAGAAGTAGGCCTCAGCCTGCCTGGTGTGGTGTGCGGGTGTGACCCGCTGGTCATGTGATCCTCAGGTGGACTCCGATTGGATGATGGCCAAAATGAAGCTACAGCAGCTGCAGAAGAAGTGCCATTTTGGGAAAAGAAATCGGAGGGTGCAGAGCCGAGAAGGAAATGGGAAAAAAAGCCTGTGATTAGAGCCGTGAGGGTGAGTTATTGCACACTCACACCAAAGCAAACGGACAGTACCATCAAGAAAAGAAAGAAAAAACAAAGAAGTGAGTGGGTTCCTTATTGTGGATGCTGGGAAGCATAACAGAAATACTTCAGCAGACTACCCCATGGATTGGCAGTGGATAGTGTCTGGCAAGGATGACATTGAAGCAGAGGCGACCCCCAGGAGGAACCACTGGCCATGGTTCCTGCCTCACTGCTCTTCTGACTCTGGAAAGCTGGGGAAAAGAAAAAGCAAATGATTGATGTGTGAGGTGTGGGTATCGGGGGGGGGAGGCATTGCCAGAAGGCCTGTGTGCAGGAATTGTGCAGGCTTTCCACCAGTTCCAAATTTGGGGTTTCCTCACAGTTCTACTGCAAACTCCTATGTACTGTGGTCACCCCTAGTGGGGATTTGGGGACTTTTGACAGACTCTCCCTGGGGGAAAGTACTCATTCTCATGTGGATGAGTCCAGGAGCATTTCCCCAGATGTCACCATGCAGGCAGTAGAAGAGGAAGGTGCAGGGGGAAAAAACAAGGAAAGGAGGTGACAGGGAGCACAGCCGTCTGCCCCACTCCACACCACCGGCTACTGGCTATCCCAGTAGCAGAGGGAGGGGCAGGAGTCTCAGGCAACTGGTAGGAGATCCCCAGTGCTCAGGGGGTCCCTGCCTCAGCCCCTGTCAGGCGGTAGCCCACAAGCACTGTCGTCCAAGTAAGATCCTACCTCGGGAGCCAAGTTTAATATTAAGCCCAGCAGGCTTGGCTTTGAGTCTGTCTCTGCACCAGCAGTATTCAGGAAGAGTACTGGCAATCGAAGAGAGATGGAGGCGCTGGATGAGTAAAAATTCACTGGTAGCACTTTCCAGTTCTAGGACTACCAAGTAAGTAAGGCAATCCCCAGGCCTTACCATCACCCAGTGATCACCTTGGTGGACTACACCCCACAGTTCCCAGTCCTGGCAAAGACCCTCTTGACCCGGACGGATGGGTTAAATCCCAGTGACCCATTGAATATCAAGTATTGAAGAGGGATATGATTATCAGTTGGGCAAACCAGGAGGACCAGTGTCAGAGACCTGCCAGAATGGAGCCAGGCAGAGAGGTGGGTCCATAGGAGGCTGTGTGTGGAGTATCCCCACATGAATTATCCTTATGTGCCAGAGAGGATATGGGACATTATCGAGGAGATGAGGAAGGAGTGGATCTTCAAAGAACAAATGGCAAGCTTGAAGAATTGCCCTGGAGGAGGAAGGTTACCATCTCAGCAGTTAATACAGCAGGCGCAGTCCATGTGTCACACAGGGACTTGGTCTGGCCTGACTCTGTTTAAACACTTCGCCTTGGTCCAGGACTTGGCTGGGACACAGACCAAGTATTACATGTTGGACCAGAACTTCTTTGGGGATGTGACCAAGCCAGACCCGGAGTATTATTTCCCTCCAGAAGGGGGGCCTGCAACTTAGACCTACTGGATTTCAGACTTATGAACTGCACCAGGACAATTGTTCTACAGAGCAGGACTTGGTGACTGCATACAGTTCTTATTCTAAAGAAAAAAAATTGGGTGATTTAAAATTATGCTACTATTAAAAGGAAAATGTTATTGTTCATGAAAAATGTTGGTGTGAAAGTTGAAGAAGATGAGTGAGTGAGTGAGTGAGTGAGTGAGTGAGTGAGCCTGTGAATTATTTTGGAACTGTACACAGAGTAACCTGTTCTAATTGGTAGGGGGTATATTGGGGTGTAGCTATAGTTTTAGAAACTACCTCATTACTGTTTGAATGTTTAATGGTAAAGTCAAATCATTATGAAAACAATGATTATGGTTATCAATTTGATAAAGAAATAATTAAGGTTTTTCTAACAGGAAGGGAGCTCAGTGGTCCGGGTGGGCCTGTGGAGGAAACCTTTCCCAAAAGTGACAGATAGGGTCAGCCTCTGCAACGACATGGTGTCGAGGAGCCAGGAAGGAAGCTCTGTGGGGAGGATGGTCAGCTAGGTGCCTGTGTCATCGGGTTAATGGAGGTACAGGTGGTAGCTGGATGCCAGGATAGGCAGAAGCCTTTAGAGATGCTGTGGAGGAGTTGCTCAGGCCACCAGGGCTGTGGGGACAGTGGCAGGGTCCCCACAGGGGGAGGCCGGTGGCAGTGGCTCTCCCCGTACCTGGTGTGGCAGGGTGACCAGAGGGTTGAGGGAGCCAGGGGGCCCTTCACCCATTTCAGAGGACCTGCTTCTAGGTGCAGGTCCTGGGGTGCTGGCATTAAAGGCCGGGCAGGTCACAGGTCTTAGGAAAGGCCTTGGTGGGTGACCTCTGGCAGGAGCTTACTGCAAGCCCAGTATGTGTTGACAGGGATGTGGGCCTGGGGCTGGACCCTCCTAAATGGTCATCTGGGAGCAGAAAACAAGTGCGGACACTATCTGTAGAGGTGGGCTGCCCAGAGGGGCCTGAGCAGTGGCAGGGCCCAGGGCTCTCCCATGGCAGGGCAGCCTGATTAAGGTAACTCAGGCACTGGAGTAGGGCCGGGTTTGAGGGCTGCTGCACCAGTGAAGAGCAGTACAGAGAGAGAGAGAGACAGAGAGATCTGAGCCATAAGTGTTGGAAACTGGTGCCATGAGGTTGGAAGCACCGGCAGGTTTAGGTTCCATATGAAGTGAAAGAGAATGGGTTACAGGGCCTGGGGCAGAGAGAAAAAAATCCTGGTATCCCTCAAGATTTGGGCCAAGGTTCAGGGGCCAGGTGGGGGAAGCAGCATGCTTTCATGTGCCAGAGATAGGGCAGTGACTAGTGCCAGACCAGACAGGGATGGATGAGAATCAGTAATCCAGAATAGGAAAAGAGAGAGAGAGAGAGAGAGATTTGGCTTACCAGTGCCTGTGAGCCAGGAATCTGTGGGTTTTTCCAAGTAGGGAGGTTTCTTGAGTAAATCATCCAAGAGGTTAGAGTGAAGAAGCCCTGCTCATTCTGCTGTAAACCATTTATGCTGCTCAGAATGTCCAGCCTTGGATATGTTGTAAAAAGTTCAGATAGCCCCATGGAGCTGTTTTATTTATTTGACGAAGGATGTGACCCTTGCATTCATGGAATCAATTGTAGTGCAGGAGCAAAAATGAAGCTAGTTAGGAAGAAACTTGGCAATGATTCTTTTGGAAGGGGGACAAATGAAATGGAAAACCTCCCCTCTTGTGTCTAATTTATTTCATAAGTTGTAATTCAATGTCCTTCGCAGCCAGTATAGTATTACGCTTGTGCAACTGTGTTAGTTTGATTTTTGCCATTCGCACTCTGTACTCCATTGGAATTACCATCCTGTAGAGGTACAAAAGGCAAGGAACCCTCGGAGAGGGTTCCACCCCTAGAGGAGCCATAGGATGATTCCCGTGGCTAAAGGTACCTTAGGAATCCCCCTAAGGAGAGAAGTGCTGCTGCTGGAGGAGGAGGGGAGGATGGTGGGGCAAAGAAAAAGTGTTTCACAATGAAGCTGAGAGGAACTGCTTATATAGCTCAGGAAGTGGGAGTGACTGGCTGCTTGGCCATTGAACTCCAGGCAAAGTCTTTCCAATTCAATGTTCTGCGCAGCCAGTATAGTGTTATGCTTGTGCAACTGTGTTAGTTTGGTTTTGGCTGTTCACACTCTCTATTCCAGAGGAATTACCACCCTGTATGGGTACGAAAGGCAAGGAACCCTTGGAGAGGGTTCCACCCCTAGAGGTGCCACGGGATGATTCCGGTGCCTAAAGGTACCTTAGGAATCCCCAAAAGAAATGTAGTACAATCATATCCTAAAGAATGAGGTGACACGAAGCTTATGAGCAAGCAGTAACTGTGACATAGTAGCAGTAACTGTAACGTAGTAGTAGAGAAGCATAGACAGTTTGATAACATAATGATATGCTCAGTTTGATATCGTAATGAAATGCCCAGGTTTGCGTAGCATGATACTGATGGTTTGCGCTGAGAATGAGGGGATCCTCTAAGGAGAGAGGGAACGGCAGGACCTCTTCCACCTCCATCCAACAGTGGAACCTACCTAAAGAAACTAGGGGACACTACTATACTAACTAACAGTTATGACCTGAGGCAAGGGCGGAGAGAAAAAAAACCTTATGAGGAGGAAATCTCTGGGGATCCAAGGCCTAGGTCGCCTTCCCTCCAGGTGTGGGATAGTTTATTTAGTGGTGACTCTGCAGCTGCAATTTGGAAAACCCAATTAAAGGGAGGTGGAAAATATTCCAATTTGGAGGAAAGCTCTCACTCAAACCCTCTAGCGGGAACGCCATGGAAGGTTGCCAGAAAACTGCAACAATACGTGCAGCCAAGGCAGACGAGGAGAGCAACGTCTGCTGAGGCACTCACCTAGCCTACCTGCCCTAAACTCAAACCAGGTGAACCAGAGGCAGTCGTAGGGAGAATGCAGTGATGGTGCCTTGCTAGGGAAACCACTAAAGCCAATGGACAACCGTTATAGTGGAACACTAAAGCCAAAGGAGATTGCCGTAACCACCCTTCACCACTAGTCTTAAATTCTACACCAGAAGCTGCTGTCACATAGCAGGCAGCTAAATCCAAGCCCGGAGTGAGGACATTCCCAGCTATGGGCCAGGTGAGAAGGATCCCGCCCAAAGTTGGACATGCTCAAGATGCAGACTACATGCAGAGTGAGACCATCGGCTGCAGGAACCCTGCACCAGAATAGAATGACTGGCATGCCCCAGAATTAGATTGAGAGCTGAGAAGCTGGTGAGCTGATTGAGCACTGGTGTGCTGATCATAATGAGCAGTGAGTGCTGAGACCTTGCAAGGTCGAAAGCAGCAGATTGAGTATAGCAGACATCCCAGAGGCTGAAGTAAAGAGGATGCAGTAGGCATGAGCAATCGATTGCGTGAGCAAGCATGGACCTGTATGTAGGTCAGTAAACACAGTAGTAATAAGTGGATCTGCACGTAGGTCTGCATAATGTAGTAGCAATGAAACAGCACTGAATAGTGGGGCAAGCCAGCCAGATATTTAAAAGCCAAATCAAGGTAACAAAAGCTCTGAGGATTTTCAGCGGCGAAGGTATGACTTAGAACAGAAATAATTAAACACATGGGGCCACGACTCCCCAAACACTTCCCAGTCCCCACCATAGGACAAACAAGAAAGTGATGGAAGGGCCGAGAACCACATGCAGATATTAAAGCTAGTTTAACAGCCTCAGCAGGAGCTTTTTGCTGACTACAGAGTAGAATAAGGTGAATAAACATAAAAGCAACATCTGTATGGAGTACACTGAGTTGTAACTGCAATAAACATAAATAAGGAGACACAATGCTCTGAAAGCAGGCGTAGCCAGGCAGTGCAATGAAGCTGCTACAATGAAGTAAGTAGAATGAGAGAGTATGATTTAACTGCATAGCTAGGTTCGGTGTAAGCCTGAGTCAGGTGAAAACAATTGAGTACGCAACATGGAGCAGCTATGGTTGAGCTGAAACACACAAATAATGATTGCAGTTGCATTGCAGTAGTTTGAGAGTTGTGAGTAACTGGAAAGCGAGTAGTAGGAGCTCTGGAGCAATATGCTAGAAGTTTAGAAACAAAGCCCCCCAAAAAAAAAAAAACCAAAGACGCACAAACACAAAAAACAGGGAACAAAGACAGAAAGAAGCACACATGCAGCCGATGGCAAAATACAAACCAGAAGCAGGAAAATAAACACAGAAATCCAGCAAAGACAAGCAGGAGCAGCAAGGGGGGGGCTCAGCCAGCCCTGCAGGCCCCAACCAGCTCAGAGGACAGACCGACAGAGCCTTTGGCTGCAAAGAAAAAGTGCTTCACAAAGAGGCTGAGAGGAACTGCTTCTATAACTCAGGAAGTGGGAGTGGCTGGCTGCTTGGCCATTGAACTCCAGGCAAAGCCTTTCCAATTCCAGAAGGTATCCATCAGGCTACATCGGGATCGAGGGGCTCTGGGGCTCAGAAGAGGCAGGAGGTTGCCGTTTGGAGATCCTGGTCTGGTGGTCAGTGTTCCGGGGGAAAACAGACCCAGAATTGAAGGTGAGATTGAGAGTGCAACTGGAAATGAAGTCATCAAGAAGCAGGACAGATATTTTTCCTCTCTTATTTGGGGATGCACTGACTTGGGTGTTGCGCTTGTTGTAGTCTTCTCCCATGCTCTCTGGAACATCTACGATGATAATTTATGCCCCTAGACGAGGGGGCCCAGGGGGGTACATTTATGTACAGTATATTGTACATTAATCCCCTTTTAACCGTCCCTAGAATCACACCTGGAAATGAGCCTTGGCTCAGCATGCCTTTCCTGTTACCAAATATTCAATAAATTGAGCATTTCAGGATGTCAGCATAGAGTTTGTGACCAGAATATTCCCCCAGGCAAAATCCATAAATTGTTTTTGTCATTATAATGTGAATTACAGTCTACGGTGAAAAACATCATGAGGAAGAGAGACATGAAAATCCTTCCTATAGATTTATAGTATAGGATCAGAAAAAGTATGTCACAACCAAAGAGAGAATCAACTAAGATTGTTGTAACAAAGAGTAAGAGTAACCAGGATCTAAATTAGGAATTAGATTCTGAACCATTTTTGTACTATTATCTATCTATGCCCCTTGGCCTCTGGCCTATCGCCATAACTGGCTCCCTTCCAGCCTTATCACCTGCCTTGCCTGGGAATTACCCCTGCTTCCTGAACTCCATGGTTCCACCCCCATGATGGGACTGTTGGGGCTCCCCTCTAGCCCCTTTGGGCTTCTTCTGTAATATTAGCAAGTGCCACAGTCGGGTGGTGTGGGGCCTGCAAGAGGAGTACAGCTTCATCCTGCTCTGCCAGGGCTTTTTCCATGTTTCCTGCCAGCCTTCAGGCATGCCACCAGCGAGAAGCTGCTTGATGCGTGCACTCTGTTCATGTATCTGTGAACATCAGGAGATATCCATGTCCACCCAAGAGTGGCTCTAGCTTGCACTGCCACCTCTGCTCTCCCAAGTGGTGTTAGCACAGTGGAGCACACTTACCCTGCCACCCCAGAGGAGGAGAGCATCACCCCAGAGGAGGAGAGCATCTACTTTGATGCTCCTTACTCATTTTTCTGGATGGCCCATGACATCCCAGGCTTGTTCCCAAACCTGGGCCACCAGCATCATGGGTGGTAGCCCTACTGCTATGCCAACAGGCTGGCCCATCAAGCCATTTTATAATATGATGTGAGCAGATGCTATTTCTGAATATTTTCATTTATGGCAGAATACACTAACTATAGCAAAGTTGTAATAAGATAGTGTGCAGAGAATTATCCCTGTATATGGAGCAGTCATTTGTAGGCATAAGGATATGTCCTTATTGTCTTAGAACCATAGAAACATAGATTTTGTTGACAGAAAATGATTTCTAGACCAATCCAGTCTGCCCCGTTCCTGCTTATTCTATCATCACTAACCTTAGTCAATCCTAGGTGTCACTCCATCCCCATGATTTCCATCTATTATGACCCTGTGCCTATCTCATGCATGCTCGAAACTCTCCACAGTATTTTCCCCCAACACCTCCTCTGGCAGGTTGTCCCAGTCATCCACTACCCTTTCTGTGAAGAAGTATTTCTGCACATCTCTCCTAAACTTCCCCCTCTTAGCTTCATTGCATGTCCCCTTGTTCTAGTACCTTCCTTTTTCTGTAGTAGACCCACCACTTTTACCCTGTTCACTTCTGTGAGGTACTTGCAGGTTTCAGTCATGTCCTCTCTTGCTCTCCTCTCTTTCAGAGAGTACATGTTGAGTTCCTGCAGCCTTTCCTCATATGGCTTCTCATGTGACCCCCTCACCATTTTGTTTGCCCTCCTTAGTACTGCCTTCACCCTTTCAATTTTCTTGCAGAGTTGCGGCATCCAAAACTGGACACAGTACTCCAGGTGGGGCCTCACCTGTGAGCGATACAACGGAAGCACCTCCTCTCCCCTCCTTCTAGAAATCCCTCCCCCAATGCACCCCAGCATCCTGCTAGTCTTTCCCACTGCTTTGTCACACTGCCCAGCAACCCTGAGGTCATCAGATATGATGACCCCTAGGTCTTTTTCTTGCTTGTGACAGTAAGTTCCACTCCCCACATCTTATACATGCCTCTTGGTTCCACAGACCTAACCGCATAACCTTGCACTTGTTGACATTGAAATCCAGGCAGCAAAAGGAACTGGGCACACACCATCAAATCTGGAGACATTAAAAACCTAATTTATTTAGTACAAAAGCATAGCTGGAAACAGGACTAACACCCCTACGTATCAACCCAGACCCCCTGAGGAAGACTCATGTGATTGGGTTGATACATAAGGGTGTTGTCCTGTTTCTAGCTATGCTTTTGTACTAAATAAAATAAGTTTTTAATTGCACCAACTTTGATAGTGTGTGCCCAGTTCCCTTTGCTGCCTGGTTCATGTATTCACTGGAGAACCTTTAAGATAGTTGATGTGCGCTCCTGCACTTTTCTTCTGGCATTGAAATCCAGCTGCCATCCTCTAGACCCATTCCTCTAGTTTCCTCAGATCCCTTTGAATTCTCGCCACACCTTCCCAGGGTCAAACCTGTTGCAAAGTTTTGTATCATTCGCAAAGAGCCACACCTTCCCCTCAAGTCTTCTGCAGTGTCTCCTCCCAGCTCTTGCATGGATCAGTAATTACCTCACAGGCAGGCATCAGTACACCAAATTCAACAAGGTCCTGTCTGAGCCTGCCCAGGTTAACTGCGGAGTCCCCCAGGGCTCTGTCCTGGGGTCTCTCCTGTTCTCTCGCTCTCTTCATAAATGAGCTACCCTTGGCTCTGGCTCTAGGGTCCTCAGTGCTGTACGCAGATGACCTAGTCATCATGGCCAAATCCCAGGACATCACCACCATTAACACCAAACTAAACTCGGACTTGTTTGCAGGACCATAAACTTGTTATTAACCTACAGAAGACACAGGCCATGCTATTTGGCTTAGCAGCCAAGTTAAAAGCCTCCCTAGATTCACTATAGATCTCCGGGGCTGATGGGTCACCACTGACTGTCGCAGGCTCGGTCAAGTACCTGAGGGTGACCTTTGACCTGCTGCAGGATATGAACCTGCGCATACAAAATACATGCAAGGCCTCAAACTGCAAGCTGGGTCAGGCTTACAGAGAAAAAAGCCAGGGGAGTCCTACCCACGCTTTGCTACAGACTAATCACCTTTGCCCATGTTGCAAAAACTAGTCTAGTAAGGTGGGACTCAGCGTACAACAACAAATGCCGTTTTGAGCTCTCAGCTCCCCGCCTCACTCACCGCTCTGAGCTTTACACCCGGCTTGAGTGGCTCCCACCAGAAACTCACTGCTCTTATGTCGTGGGCAACTTCATTGACAATATTGTCAGAACTGCCACCCCTCAAAACCTTGCTGAGACCCTTGTTCTTGCTACACCCTCCTACAACCTGCAATCCAGCAGCTCCCATGCCCTCCTGGTACCTAAAACCCACACACAAATGGGTGACCGAGCCTTCGCTGCGTATGCATCCAGGGTTTGGAACTCTCTTCCAACTAGCACTCGCTCCTCTCCCTCACACCAGAGCTTTAAAGACTCCCTCTGGGGTTTTCTCAAGACAGCTGCCACCTGTCTCTGCACTAGACAAACCCTCTCAGCCTGAGATGCCCCAACTAACTGAGATGCTACCTAAACATTACGACTTGGGGAGAACACAACTGTGCTCATACTCCTCCTGTTCTCACAGCATACATTAAACTGGACCATTTAGGCCCACCGGCAAAACAGGGTGAGCACTATAACTGTGCACTCCTTTCTCTCGCACTGGGCCCACTCTATCCCAACTGTGACTCCTCCTTATTCTAACTGCTGCCTCACAACTTGCTGCCTGAATCCATGAATTCACACCGCACTTCTTCCTACTGACTGCAATGTTTAATACTGTATTGTAATACCTGTTTTGGTATTGTTGTCTTACAATGTCCCTGTGTTCTGGTCACTTTATATTAACTCTTCACTACTACTTGCCTGATGAAATCTGATGCTCATAAAGTCCCTGTTGTGCTAATTCTGTGTAATGTAATCCTCCACTTGTATTTGCCTGATGTTCATGTATGTACCTTGTAATGTACCTTGTAATCTCCTGGGTCGCACCTGAAAATAGGCACTTGGCTGTCTAGTGTGCTTACCCAGTTAACAAAAGCAAATAAATAAATAAATAAGAGGACATTGAAGAGGACTGGTCCCAGAACTGAACCCTGTGGCACCTCACTAGTCACTGTTCTCTCTCCTGAGTGGCTACAATTTGCCACCACCCTTTGCCTCCTATCCCCTAACCAGTTTGATACGAAGTTTATCACTTTCTCCCCCACCCCCCAGGCTTCTTGGTTTCTTAACTAGCCTCCTGTGCGGTACAGTGTCAAAAGCCTTACTGGAGTCCAGTTAGGCTGCATATACTGCTCTCCCCTGATCAAACTCCCTGGTAACACATTCAAAGAAATCTATGCAATTAGTTTGACAGGACCTCCCCCCTGTAAAACCATGCTGCCAGTGGTGCTGCAGCCCTCTTGACTTCAGATGCTGCATGAGCCTCTCCTTCAGTAGTGTGTCTCTATTAACTTCTCTGCCACTGATGTGAGAATGACTGGCCTGTAGTTGCTAGCATCCTCTCTACTGCTGCTTTTGTGCAGAAGGATCACACTGCCCCACCTCCAGTCCTCTGGAACTACCCCCATCTGCACTGAGGTGCTGAAAAGCACAGCCAGAGGGGTGGACAGTACCTTGCTCAGTTCCTTTAGGACCCTTGAATGAACCCATCTGGCCCTATTGCCTTATTCTTCTTTAAGGCTTACAATCCTTCATGGATCCCTTCCACTGAGAATGGACCTGTATGCACTCCTTTCTCTCTCTTGTGCTTACTGCAGCATGGTGGTTCTGCCCCCCCCCCCCCCCCCACCATGAAGACCGAGCAGAAGTAATCATTTAGTATTTCCACTTTCTTTTGCTCTTCCTCTGCGCAGTCCCACCTGCCCTCCTGATTCTCAGTATCCCTCCCCTTGTCTTCCTCTTTCCCCCACACACCTGAAGAAGGTCTTGTCCCCTTTTTTACCTCCTTAACTATCCTATCCTTTCCTCTGTTAGTGCGTTAGCTGCCCTCACCCTCTTTCCTACCTCCCTTTGTTTTACCAGATATACCTCCTGTCTGCATCTTTATGGGTCTCCTTGTACTTTCTAAATAGTGGTTTCTTCCCCCCTTCTCTGGCTTTGTTACCTCCTTAGAGAACCATAGTGGCCTCTTCTTCCTCTTTCCATTGCTCAATTAATTCCAATAGCATACAGTTGCCTGGGTTATACCCTCCTTAATCTTTCTCCATTGAGCCTTCACTTCCCCTCTGCCCCCAAGTCATTCTCTAAGGCACTTTCCTATTTCTTTAAAATCTTCCCTCCTGAAGTCCAGGACCCCCATCTCAGTGTGTCTTTTTCCTGTCCTAGCCATATGCCAAACCACACAGTATAGTGATCACTTGTTGCTGGGAGACTACCTACTGTGATGTTAGCAATGCTGTATCTGTTTATAAGTATCAGATCCAGCGCTGACCCATCCCTGGTGGGTTTCAAAACCAGCTGCCTAAGGAATCCCTCTTGTATGGAGTTGAGGATCGCCCCGCCTCTTGATTAGCTGTGTCGAGAATGCCCTAATCTACATCTGGCATATTAAAGTCCCCCAAAATCAAAATTTCCCCCTTGCTGCCCATTGTATTAATGGCTTCCCCCAGGGCTCTTTCTAAGTCCTCCCCCTGTGTCAGAGGCCTATACCCCACTCCCATGTGAATAACGGCCCTCAACCCCGTCTCTAGGCTGACCCACAGTACCTCAAGCCCTTCATTGTCCCACTGTTGCCCCAGTATGTTAATGGCCCTTATACCCCTCTTGACTTATAAACGAACCCCTCCACCTTTCCTCCCTGATCTGTCCTTCCAGAACATCATGTAACCTGGGATAGTCGCTTCCCAGATGTTGTTGTCTGTGCACCATGATTCTGTTATGTCCACCAGATCCAGGTGTGCCTCCACTATGATAGCCCCTTGTTTTTCAGACTCCTTACATTGGGACACGTGACTTTGCATTCTCTTCATCCATCTCTCCGTCTAACCTGCCTCCCCTCCATGCTTTCCCCCTTGCCCCTTCTATTACCCCTGTTCTGCTCTCCCCTGTTATGTTGTCTTCCTGACTTCCCTCCTTCCCCTGTCTTCCAGCTGATGTTCCTCCTTCCAGACTTGCCTGTTCCGCCATTCTCTTTGCTTCCATCAACCTCTGGAGAATGTCTTCTCCCTGAGTTAACCTTCTCTGTTGTACTAGTGTCTGGTGGGGGCAGTCTCTCTGCCTCGCCTCTTGCTTAGTTAAATGCTTGTGAAAGTAGCATTTAAACCTTCAACCTAGGATTGCCACTCCCCTTCTGGATGGATGGAGGTCATCTCCCTTGTACAAGCCTCCATCGCCCCAGGTATGAACCTAGTCGCTGATGTAGCTAAAGCTCTCCTCCAGGCACCATGTCTTCAACCACTCATTGAAGGACCTGGTGTGGAGTTCCCTAGCCTTCCCCCACCCATGCATGAGTAGTGTCTCAGTGAAGGCCACTGTGGAAGATACCTGCTTCAGGCCCCTTCCCAGCCCCTAGTCCTGTCCAACACTACTTCTAAAACTTCCCATGCCAGACTGTTTGTCTCCAGGTGGACAACATCCAGCTCCCTCCCTATTCCTCTTCCTTGGTGATCTCCAAGATCCACCCTGCAGTCCTCCCCAGCGAAGTGCTTGGAATGCAGTGTATTACCCTATCTCTCCCTTCCGCTGACCCCAACACAGGTGATTTTAAATGAGTTAATAGTGCCAAAACAGCAGACAGAAAATATTATTAAGTTGTATTGAGTAGATTGAGTAGCTGGTGTTTCTTTTTATTCCTAAAGCATTTTTTCTTAGTGAAGGGGATTTCTTAGATGCCTTGACACATTTTGGACAATGCCTTTTTCAAAAGACGTGTCACATACAAGAATGGACCACCCCGGCTGGCCCGGTGGTGCTGAGGGTTGAGGCGCTAGCCTTATCTAATGCCATGCTGGTGACTCGTGTTCGGGAGCATACTGGGGTCACCACTGGTCACCCGGGAGCAGAGGATTGAGCATCTGATGGACTGCTCTCCTCTCCTGGGGAGAGTGGGTTATACTTCCTGCAGAACACATGGCTCCCTGTGGAGACTGGGAGCAGTGCAACTCGGGGGCATAGTCACAGGGTACAGAGATGTCAGTGGGCGTCCTGTGGGCGAGCGCAGGAGCACGCCCACTGGATGTCATTGTACGTCTGCACCTCCAGGACCATGAAAAAAGGAAAAAGGCCCTGTCAGACAGGAAGACAAAGGTGGGTTCAGTGGTCAGCCCCCACGCTCAATGCTGGGTCTGCCCCAACTAGCCTCCAGATCTCCTCCTCGCTCCAGCTGCCCTACTAGATTCTAGATAGAGCACCAGTAAGGAGTTAGCGGTCCCACCTCGGGGCTCGGAACCGGGGAGTTGGGGGGATGGTAGTGGGGTAAGATGGAGGATGGATGGATGAAGGCTAGGTCTGGAGAGACCTCAGATGGAGTGGGAGTTGATCGGTTCCAGAGACCACACTTGAGAGAGTCCTAAGGGGACAGAGCAGAAGGAGCATAAAGAAAGTAAAATAAAAAAAGAATGAACCACCCCCGGCCAAGGAAGAGGCAGTTGCTGGTGGGGGACTCCGTAGTCAGGGGGGACTGAGTTGGGGTCAGGGGAAGGGAAGGATGGGGTAATACAGTTCATTCCATGCACTTCGGTGGGGAGAACTGCAGGGCGGATCTTGGAGATCACCAGGGAAGAGGGGTAGGGAGGGAACTGGAAGGCATACAATGGCCAATGTCTACCATTTAGGCCTGTTTTTTAAACATTTATTCTGTAAGTAAACATGTTTGAGGCACATTCTGTCTCTTTTGGGGGGTTACCATTTGACGTTTATTTGGGTACTTCTGCTACTATGCCTCCACCTTTTCTTAATATGCTGAATATAGTGGTGGCAGGCAGCATGAACAGCAGAAAGCTGAACATTTACAAATCCAAGCTAGATCCAACAGAATCATGACCTCATCTAATGATGATGTCATAATACATTAGTGTGGAAAATTACATTATTTTCCCCACATTAGTGGGGAAAATAACGTCATTTCCTTTGTTGTGAAATCACATGCCAAAATAGAAGTTCATTCAGCAGACTTATTTTCCCATAAATGGAATAAAGAAGGTAAATTTCATAGGCTGACTGTAAATGAGCTATTTAATTACATTACAATGGTTCCTTCAGTACTGCCTAGTAGGAGCGCAGCAGGTAAGTCCTTCATTTCTACATTTACATTTGAGTCACTTCATAATCATATACCTGATTTTTTGTTCTCTTTTGTAGGAAAACAGTTGTTTCTCCCTGTCACTAGTTGAAGACCAGGACTTGCAGATAAGATATTATAATATTTATTAACAATACCTACAGTATAACAGGGCCACTGAAGATTCTAAAAGTCAAGAAACATGGTCTTCTGCTGTTATTTGGCTTCTCACAATTCTTAGTTCTCTGTAACTCAGATCTTTCACTATTATATGCCCCTTGTGCAGTATATTCTCTATCAAAGTACCTATTACTATACCTCTCATTTACAAATCTTGAGGTGAGTTTTGTTCAAATAATTTCACATTATCCTGCTTGTGTCTCAGTCTGAGGACTTGACCCATAGAGATATGGCTAATCAAATGTTTTGGACGGCAGCTTTCAGACAACGATAGTGAATTCAACCTGTGGCTTTTTTTTAATTGTCGAAGTCACTAAAAAAATACTTTAGGAATAAAAAGAAACAATGGCTACTCAATGCAACTTAAAAATATTGTCTGTCTGCTGTTTTGGCACCAGTAGCTTGTTTGAAAAACAAGTATTTTTCATTTGAATGAATACAACAGGCAGGTGAGGGGAACTGTGTTGGATTTAGCATTTGCACTAAACTATGTACACCTGATTGTTGTGTAACCCCCGGAACCCTGCCTTTTTGCAAAACAACAGGCGGCATGCTGTTGAAGCTGACAGCAGTACCTGGTGGGGACTGGGTTCGGGGAGGATGAGGTTACTCGGCACAGGTGGCCTAGGTTTGGCTACTCTGCACAGGGGCACCCAAGTAAATCCGAACACAGGAAGCAATAACTGTAATGTCCAAAACCAGGAATGGGATTCTACAGTGTGGCTTTTATTCACATCCAAACTGAACAAACAAAGCATAGACGGACCCCCACGGGCTTACATTCCTGGTAATGCAGATTAGAGAAAACAGAACACTTCTTCACTATTCCAGCCCTCAGACTCTGAACCCACCAGGCACACAGCCCAGACTTGCACGCAGCTTTGGGTACACAGCCCGACTTGTACACTACTTGGGTTTTTCCCATGGCCCGGCACCCCCGCCGGCCACTTGATCGCGGTCCATATGGCAATGAACCAGTTTTCCTGTTGGTGGCTCCCCAAACCACCTTAGAGCCTTTGACTCCTAAAGGGAAATTTTCCTTCCAATCCCACGTCTGGTTACTTCCCTCATCACTGGTCAAGTGCATGAGGCAAAGAAGAAATCCACAGAGCAAATCCGTAGAGGTGGACCTGGTTACTAAAGATGGGGGGTCTCCCACCTCCAGCTCCCACAATCCATACCCGGCCATTTCTCTGGACACTAAACAACTCTTTTTGAAAGCTTGGCAATGTAGATTACAGGGTAGATGTATGTCACATCTCCTCTACATGTCTTGACTTTCCCCTTGTGCTGGACTTGAACATACCTTTACTTTTGGCTAAGCCTATAATTCTAGGCCTCCCACTATTTCAGCAGTCCAATCCCCACTTTAACACAGTTCAGAATGAAACATGGGCCCTTTAGAAAGAGCAGAACTCACCCTTTGGTTGCAGGTGCCCCACAGGTAAATCTCAAAATCTTCTTGTACCCCACACTCGTGGACAAAATAAGGCAGCTTCTTTCTCCAGCAGTAGCCAGGGGGTTGCCCCTGGAATAGCAGGCAAACCTTCCTGCCCCATCCCCTCAGGGATGGGGCACAGAGACCCGTATCAGCAGTCTCCACCACTTAAAAAAACAGTTTACTTTGTCTCTCTTTTGGTGGAAACACACACCTTTCCCTAATTGTAGCTCTATTTCAGAGCTGAGGCTCCAAGAGCCTGTGCACAGAACTGCTGTGCTCCTCTCACAACAATCTCCAACTGCAGACTACTACCAACTGACTGTTCAAACCTCCCAACATTCTACTCTAACTCCCTTCTGCAGATTCCATTGTGGCTCATGCAGCTGCAATAGTTCTATGGTGATGTCATCCCTCAGTCTCAGCTGAGACTGAGAACAGAGTGAGACAGTGTCAAATCCATTTAACTGGAGTTTCACAAGCTGCCTTCCCTGCCTACCACTAGGTCTTACTGGAATTCTAGTAACCCCGGGTAACAAGGGGGTTACACTCGCCCTTGACCAGGAAAATGACTGTCCGCAGTCATTGTTTACCCAGCTTAGTCCATCTCACCCTATGTGCTACCTGAGGAGGGGGGTGATCAGGCCCCGTCCTACCATGTGCAAGCACAGGCAGGCAACACTAAGGGCCTAGAGGCCTTTAGCTGACATATCAGCCTCTACTCTACCCACTTACTATGGACGCCTAGTGGCTCTGGTAGAACTGTCCAGAGCATAGCCCTAATAGCTCAGCACTGCAGTCCCTACAGCCGTTCAGGACCATAGCCTGTCTATCTCCCCTAGCCCTCAAGGGAAAATCTGTCTGCCTCTAATTTAACACCCCAAAAACAAAAACAACCCGGGGACCTCCCCAACCTTGGGCACCCTGCAACCACACCCCAAGAAACTAATACCATCTCATTACATTACTTGACTGCCTCCCTACCCCCACAACCACACCTGTGGAAGGAAAGGGTTACTACAGTAACAACAACAATAACAACAACAGTACTTTAAATTACTACACACTAAAGTACTAGTGAGGAACTCTGATGAGCCCCTCCTCCTCTTCTTGTCTTCTCTTATATCTTCTTCAGGACCACCTGCAAGAAAAAAAAAGAAAGATAACACACACTCCTAATCTGCATACACTGTCTTCCTAAACCCCTACCATCAAAACACTGGAGAATCCCAAAAAGATTTTTTTTTTTTTTTTTAGAAAAGGTAGAAAAACAGTATATACACTAGAAAACAGTAGAAAAACAATGACATTATTTACAATACACATTTGGGGGGATGGAGTGCCCTAAAAGTCCTAACTAGTGACCACAGTTCCCGAAGGCTAGTCCATTAAAGAGTCTTTCCTGGGCCAGAGCCCGGTGAAGCACAGTTCTAGTAGGCCAAAGTCCCGAAGGGGAGAGTCTTTGAGGACAGTTCACACATTCTGGAGTCTGCTAGTGTAGGGTGTGTACTGCAATGTCATAAGGATAGAAAAGTTTGGACTTACCAGCCCCTTGTAGAATGTAAAATCAGCACCGACCTGCTCCTCAGCCGAAGACTCTCCCTGGCAGCATTCTTCCAATACAGCTGGGAGGACATCTTCCGGGAACTACAGGAGGGCACATCTGGGAACTGCTGGGTTGATGTCATCTCTGGAGATGGAATCTTAGAACAGGAACAAAAAGGAAAACAGCTGGTCTGACGTCATCTGATTACCAGGCGATGAAGCAGGATACAGCTGGGCTGGTGTCCTCTCTGGATCTGAAGTCATCTGGTGGGCCAGTCGATGGATTCTAGAAAGGCCAGTACACTGTAGAACTGATGAATGCGGGGCACCTGAGTCCTGGATGTCCATATTGGAGGATCAATAAAGGCACTACAAAGGCTGGTGTGGCAGTATTGACTACCACTGCTCGGCTTTCTATCTGGCAGGCAAGGGCACATTTGCCGGGAGGTCCTTGCATTGAGGCCAATAGTACAGGGGGTCAGGAGCTTGAATTATTACCCCGTCTGGGCGCACATAATTCACACAGTGGAAGATTTCACATCCCTCTCCATCCACTATTTGCACTCTGTCCATAAACAGTGTCCTGCCTCCCTGCCACTGGGTATATTTCCTCATGAAACAGTCGGTTTCTGACATGCTTGTTTGCACCAGGATGCACATATTTCATTGCTTCGGCCCAGATCCAGGATTTCCTGCTGATCTTAATCTCCTCCCAGACTCTCCCAGGAAAGGTAGGAAAGGTCATCCCATAGATCTCATTCACCTTCCTACGAACCAGTCTCTCCTCTTTACTAGCTTTGGTCAACCTGAGACCGCTGGCCTGGCTTGGGGGCGGCCAGTTCTGGTTCTGCCAGCTACACATCCTCAACGAGATTTAAAACAGATCCCTGACTTCTTCTTCTTGCACAGCCAGGGCAGTGGCATCACCACTCTCTTCCACGCATTCTTCCGAGGCAAGAGCTTGAGGCTGTGTACCCATTCCTTTTTTACAAGGCCACGTAGGTTCCCCCTCATCTTCTTCCTCACTGAGGATCTGAACCCAGGAGTGAACAGTCATCCTCTCTCCTGAGACTATCCACTCATCACTAGGTGCGGAGGTCAACACCTCCCATTCAAAGGCCTCCCTCATCTCATCTTCTCCTATGAGACTTGGGATAGGCCCCACCCTCCAGGGGTCTACTGATGTTTTATCTGAACTTTCCTTCTGAGATCCAGCATCCGAAACTTCAACATCTTCTTCTGTCTCTAAATCTGCACCCTCTAGCTTTGTGCCACACTCCCCTGAGGGGCCTTCTTCAACAGGCTCCACCTGGTGCTGTGTGCTGCCAACTACAGATTCCTGAACCTTTGTCCATGTGGGAGCCAAACGAATCTGGGGCACTTTATACAAGCCATACTTCTCTAGGCACCCAGCACAGTGAGGTATCATGAAGACGTCCCTTCCAGCATTTAAGCAAATTTGATACACATGCACTGGATATCCAGGAATCGCTACATGAGGAGGCAGTTGTCCTCCATAATAACACCTTTCAATGCCCCTTAATCTATTTACTGCTGCTGTTACTGCAGCCCGGGCATGATCCGGGTAGCGAACTGGTCCTGAGGCCATAACTGCAGGTAAAATAAACAAATGCTCACTGTTACTGAAAGTCCCACTTCACTGAACACTTTCTTTACTTTTAAAATGGCTCATCTGCTGCTGTGTTTGCTTTACTACCCTACCCTGTAATGGCGGCGGCAGCACTCCTGCGCATCAACATTCAGAAACTGGGTCAAGCCACTGCGCATCCAATTTACACACACTACTGATAACTTTTGCTCAGACTGCTCAAACTTGCACTGTTCTTTTTCTAACACATTTACATGATTTTCCATGGACTTTCCACTTGCTGGAAACATTTCTTTAACTCACAATCCCTTAAAGCCTCAGGATTTTAAACACAGGATTGCCTGTAAACTAGTGCTGCACATTTGGCTACAACTCACAGTCTCTCTCTGGCCTTAAAACTTTAAACTAATGCTGAACTCATAACTATGCACACAGTCAATGGCCTAGCAGACTTGCACTTGCTGGTAGAACTTGACACAGTCGTTACTTGCAAAGCGACTACACTGCCGCACACATATTTAGCTGGCTTTTGGCAGAAAATCACTGTTTGAGCAACTTTTACTCTTGGTACTTACTGTTATCAGTAGCTGTTAGCTGTGATGGAAAAACAGCCTGCAGCCAGTCTTGAAGGCCTCAGAAAGAAAATGGGTGGGCAGTCCTGCCGATGGTCTCTCCGATCACCACACTCACAATCCAGTCGATCGAGATGCGGGTTGAGCCCGATTTTAAACAGCAAAGGCTATTTTTAACAGTTTTACAGCGCTTTTTAATCACTGCGATGCTCCTCCACTAAGCCAGTACATGCACTCCACTCACACTCCCTCTCGAATGCTGGGCAGTCACTGTAGAGCTGGCTGGGGGGCGGGACTGATTGCAGCCTCACCAGTCACACAACGCAATGCAAACCTCTTCTTCCTCGTGAGTGCTTTTCTCCTCACGGCGATCGTGGAGCAGGCAAATTTAAACTGCAGAAACCACTTTTTTTTTTTTTTCCTCTACTGACTCCACGGCGGGAGCTCATTTCAGCCATTTAGCATGGCCATGCACACAGCAAGTTTCTCAGTTCACTTAAAAGCATTTCCAACGTCCAGGGCACAATTTTGCTGTTGCTACCCCTAGTCTTTCGCACTTTTCTTTATCACACCACAGTTCTTTTAAAAAGCATTTCCAACATCGAGGACACAATTTTCCTGTTGCTACCCCTAGTCTTCCACACTTTTCTTTATCACACACAGTTCTTTTAAAAAGCAGACAAAAATGCTGTAAACATGTTGATGCAGGACAAGGGCATACTCTTTCAGCTTTACTGCTCCTTGGTAAACAGTTGGCATTTTAACAGCAGCATATGAACCACAGCACACAGCGACACACTAGTTAAATTGCTTCAGCTTTTTGGGCTACCCAATGCCAGATAGCCAAAATGCTAGCCCCTTGCCCGAGCACCTTCCTCCCAAATTTGAAAATCCAAAGCGGTGCCTCCATTTTGTAACCCCCGGACCCCTGCCTTTTTGCAAAACAACAGGCGGCATGCTGTTGAAGCTGACAGCAGTACCTGGTGGGGACTGGGTTCGGGGAGGATGAGGTTACTCGGCACAGGTGGCCTAGGTTTGGCTACTCTGCACAGGGACACCCAAGTAAATCCAAACACAGGAAGCAATAACTGTAATGTCCAAAACCAGGAATGGGATTCTACAGTGTGGCTTTTATTCACATCCAAACTGAACAAACAAAGCATAGATGGACCCCCACGGGGCTACATTCCAGGTAATGCAGATTAGAGATAACAGAACACTTCTTCACTATTCCAGCCCTCAGGCTCTGAACCCACCAGGCACACAGCCCAGACTTGCATGCAGCTTTGGGTACACAGCCCGACTTGTACACTACTTAGGTTTTTCCCATGGCTCAGCTCCCCCGACGGCCACTTGATCGTGGTCCATATGGGAATGAACCAGTTTTCCTGTTGGTGGCTCCCCAAACCACCTTAGAGCCTTCGACTCCTAAAGGGAAATTTTCCTTCCAATCCCACATCTGGATACTTCCCTCATCACTGGCCAAGTGCATGAGGCAAAGTAGAAATCCACAGAGCAAATCCATAGAGGTGGACCTGGTTACTAAAAATGGGGGGGTCTCCCACCTCCCGCTCCCACAATCCATACCCGGCCATTTCTCTGGACACTAAACAACTCTTTTTGAAAGCTTGGCAATGTAGATTACAGGGTAGGTGTATGTCACATCTCCTCTACATGTCTTGACTTTCCCCTTGTGCTGGACTTGAACATACCTTTACTTTTGGCTAAGCCTATTACTCTAGGCCTCCCATTATTTCAGCAGTCCAATCCCCACTTTAACACAGTTCAGGATGAAAGATGGGCCCTTTAGAAAGAGCAGAACTCACCCTTTGGTTGCAGGTGCCCCACAGGCGAATCTCGAAATCTTCTTGTACCCCACACTCGTGGACAAAATAAGGCAGCTTCTTTCTCCAGCAGTAGTCAGGGGGTTGCCCCTGGAATAGCAGGCAAACCTTCCTGCCCTATCCCCTCAGGGATGGGGCACAGAGACCCATATCAGCGGTCTCCATCACTTAAAAAAAACAGCTTACTGTGTCTCTCTTTTGGTGGAAACACACACCTTTCCCTAATTGTAGCTCTATTTCAGAGCTGAGGCTCCAAGAACCTGTGCACAGAACTGCTGTGCTCCTCTCACAACAATCTCCAACTGCAGACTACTACCAACTGACTGTTCAAACCTCCCAACATTCTACTCTAACTCCCTTCTGCAGATTCCATTGTGGCTCATGCAGCTGCGATAGTTCTATGGTGATGTCATCCCTCAGTCTCAGCTGAGACTGAGAACAGAGTGAGACAGTGTGAAATCCATTTAACTGGAGTTTCACAAGCTGCCTTCCCTGCCTACCACTAGGTCTTACTGGGATTCTAGTAACCCCGGGTAACAAGGGGGTTACAGTTGTTTTTGAGAACAGGAGCATCTCTTCAATGACCAAGCAATATGCATATTGGTAACATCACAACTGTGGAGTTGTTTCACGTGTGATAGAATAATATGCAATCTCCAGAAATTCCACAAACATGTCAGGACTTGTGAGATTTCCCAAAATTCACCATCCAGTATGATCTAAGAGAAATAATTACTTAGAAACATAGACATAGAAACATAGACTTTGATGGCATATAAGAACCGCTTGGTCCACCTAGTCTGCCATTTCCCTACCTACTGGATAAGCTGCAGATCCTAGTTAACCAACAGCTTATTTCTTCCTACCCCCCACAAGAATTGCCTTATGTCTGTCCCATGCATTCTCGAATTCTACCACAGTTATAGACCCCACAACCTCCTCAGGAAGGCTGTTCCATGTGTCCACCACCTTCTCTGTGAAAAAATACTTCCTCACATTGCCACTGAGCCGTCACCCTGCTAACTTCAAATTGTGTCCCCTTGTTCTTGCACATCTCTTTTTCTGAAAGATGCTATCCTCTTGGACTTTGTTGATTCCACTGAGGTACTTAAAAGTTTCTATCATGCCCCCCCCCTTTCCTCAAGGGTACACATGTTAAGCTTCTTTAGTGTCTCCTCGTATGGCTTCTCTTGTAGACCCTACACCATTTTAGTTGCCCTCCTCTGAACTGCTTCCATCCTGTCTATGTCTTTGCAGAGATGGGGTCTCCAGAACTGAACACAGTACTCCAGATGGGGTATCACCAACTGTCTGTACAGAGGGATAACAACTTCCTGTTTTCTGCTGGTGATGCCTCTCCCTATACATCCCAGTATCCCCCTAGCCCTCCCTACTGCCTTCTCACACTGCTTGCTGACCTTAAGGTCATCTGATATAATTACCCCCAGATCCCTTTCCCTTTCCATTTTTGTTGTTGTTACTACCTCCCCCCACATTGTGTACTCTACCCCTGGGTTTTTGTTTTCCAGGTGCATTATTTTGCACTTTTTTGCATTGAATCCAAGCTGCCATACTTCTGACCATTCCTTCAACCTTGCCTAGTCCCCTCTCATCCTTTCCACCCCCACCCTTGTGTATAGAATTAACAGGAGTTAAAAAATAAGAGGGGGAAGGCCACCTGATGACCCACCAGCACACATTACAGCAACCTGGGTTTGGGGGTGACCTTGTGAACAGGCATTGGGTTGCTGATGGCTAGGAAGAATACTGCCCATGGTAGAATGTTCTGGTCTGGGGAGAGCTGGAGGGCCATTCAACCACCACAGTGATCCCTGCTGGTAAGCAGAGGAAACTTGCTTCTTCTATTGGGGGATATTTGTATGTGCCTCAACTGGTCATTGTATCAGCATGCTACCATGAGGTGGGGGAAGGGTTGGAGGGATGGGAAGAAAAGTACCAGCAGAAAATGGCATCCACCAAGGATCATAGTGCCATCATACTAGGACCATTGTGCTTGCTGAGCTTTCATGTCAGATCCTTACCCAGTAGGGGGAATCCTCTCCATTGGCCCTGACCTCAGGCATGAGCATAAGGGACCTTGGTACCATTCAGGTTAGCCAACCCTGTCCAGAGAATAAATATCTATATAGAAAGAAATGTCAAGTGGTGGGATTTGTTACTCTGACATTTAGAAAGCCCACAGACCAAAATTCACTATTGCTGGCTGAGAACTACAGTATTATCCAAAATATATGATTAGCAACATCCCCAAATTGAATCCACAGACTAAGAAGCAGTTGGAACAATTTGAAATGAACGGAACAAAAACTCACTGAAATTCACCTCCAGATTTGTTGAAAGGGGATTAAATAATGGGACCTAAATAAAAAAAACATCATCAGGCATGCAATACTAACAGATCTGAATTACTGAGAACTAAGAATGAGAAATGAAATAACACCCTAACATGTACCTTGACTTTTGGAAACTTGAGTGGCCCTGTTGAAAGTATCATTAATAATTATTGGAATAGCTTATTTGCAGATCCTGGCCTCCAAATAATGAGATGGGAGAATTCACTTTTTCTTATAAAAGAGGCAGAAATATCAGGGACATGATTGTACACAGTGACTCATATGTCAATGTACTAAAGGAGGACTTATTTAGTAGTATTTTGAGGGGATGTCATGGATGTAGTCATGTTATCATGATAGAGATTACAAACGGGACATTCTAAACACCAACATACTGGAAAACAAGTAAACAATAAGACATGACAAGACATTGGCTGTCAGGGGTTAATGCACACCCAGATGGTTAATGAGGCACAAGTAGCTTGCACCAAGTGCATTTACATAGAAACATAGAAGTTGACGACAGAAGGAGACCACTAGGTCCATCTAGTCTGCCCATTTGTTTTAGACCTATTTGACACTCTAGTTGCCATTTGTAGTCAAGACTGCCTTGTGTCTATCCCATGCATTCTTGAATCCCCCCACAGTGTTGACCCCCACAACCTCTTTGGGCAGGCTGTTCCAGGCATCCATCATTCTTTCTGTGAAGAAAAACTTCCTGGTGTTGGTAGAGAACCTCCTTCCTTGCAACCTGAGGTCATGTCCCCTGGTCCTGGAGCCCTTCTTGAAGTGCAAAAGTTCCTGTGCCTGTACTATGTTAATGCCTTTTATGAACTTGAATGTTTTAATCATGTCCCCTCTCTCTCTTCTCTGCTCCAGGGAGTACACATTCATTTCCCTAAGTCTTTCCTCATAGGAAATGTTCTGCAGACCCTGAATCATTTATGTTGCCTTTCTCTGTACTGCTTCCACCTGGTCAATGTCCTTCCTGAAGTGAAGCCTCCAGCATTGGACTCTCTATTCTAGGTGAGGTCTGACCAGCGATCTGTACAGTGGTAGTACCACCGCTCTCCTCCTGCTCATGATTCCCCCTCCCAATGCAGCCCAGAATTTTTTTGGCCTTCAATGTTGCCTTCTGACATTGCGTACTAATCTTCAAGTCATCTGAGATTATGAGTCCCAGATCTCGTTCCTGGTTTGAGGCCGCCAGTTTTTCGCCTCCTAGGTATTATTCCTTTCTTGGATTTTTCTTTCTCATGTGCATGACCTTGCACTTTTTGGCATTAAATCTCAGCTGCTACACTCCAGACTAACACCTGGAAGTGCATTAACTCCAGATAGCCAAGGTTCTAGAGTGTCTTTTTGTGCTACTAAAATGGGAAAAATAAGAAACCATTTAAAAAACCAAAAATGTGCTATTTTTTAATTAAAAACAGGTATTTTCTTTTGTTAAAACTAACTAGTTAAAACAGTCTTCCCCCACCAGTCAGTCGTTTGTCTTGCCACACATTCAATAGATGGAATGTTTGTTCGTTATGGAACACATGAATTTAAACTGTTGCAGAATTCTGCTAGCACAATGCTCACCCCATCACATGGTGCCTTACATAAAACCATGATCTCAACTATATCTGAAGCCATGAAAGCAACAGAGATTGCCCTATGTCATAGAGGCATAAGTCAGGAAGCATAGTCAGATCCAGTGAAGTTATAAAATTTGCAAGAAGTGTTCTATTATAATGTATGGGGAGCCCTTATTATGTATTGTCTAGCATCTTTTAATCTTCTTGTAATCTCATCGTTCTGAACTACATGCTGTAAACCGTGATTGCTTACATCAGATCAATGAGATTACAAGATGGAAACAATGTCACCACCAACGTTCCGACCCCAGAATGTTAAATGCGAGCTGAAGTGGCAGTTTAAACGCCATCACAATGACTCCTCCTCGGACGAGGATTTGCCATCTGAGCTGAGTTCAACACGAGCAGCATGTAAGTTCTCTTGTTTATTTTTCTCGCAGTTACTGCCTAATTTTTTTTTTTAAAACACTCTTCTCTTTTTTTTTTGCTTTGTTTCTTACCTCCCCAACTCCATCCATAGGCGGACTCCAGTGAAGGATTGCAACCCACCTCAGCCATCAAATATCCTCACAACCCCTTTGCCATATATTGGTGTAAAAGTCATTTTGGTTAACCAACTCAAACCCCATACACTATAAAAGATAATGGCTGGGGTTCTGCAGTTTACTGGGTTGCAATCATCTCTCACAGTTGCCATGCCAACAGTAAACCCCTCGAGCTGCGCTCTCGAGGTTTACAAGCATGGCATGGCAACCGCTTGAGGTAATTATAACCCAGTAAACTGCAGAACCACAGCCATTAACATCTATATTATCAAAAAAAGAAAAACATTAGAAAAAAAATGAAATTGTACAGGATACTGTAGCTCTTCCTGAAGGCAGTAAAAATAAAAAATCCTTCGTCTGAGTCTCTCTCAGTTTAAATCTCAATCTCTTTATATTTCTAAGCAAAACATAATTTCCTCTATTTAACATATGATGTCTTTTCCTGGCAGTTTAAACTCTGCATCCTGTTGTAAATTACATCTCCTGTTTTTCACAAAATATCTCAAAACTTTGTCGCTTTCCTTCCTGTGATCACCTGAAGAGTACATCTGGGGCCAGATATTCAAAACTTTGCCCCTTGGCTAAATTACCACTGCCCCATGTGCTAAATTAGCCCGGAACCAACAGCCCGCTATATTCAAAAGGTATAGTCCAGGTGCTAAACCTGCTGAATATAGCATGCTAAGGAAGCTGGGAAAACTGAGCTGGGAGTGCAGTACAAAAATAGCCTGGGAAATAAGACAGCTCTGCATGCAGTTTTGGAGACCTTATCTACGCAAGGACATAGACAGGATGGAAGCAGTCCAGAGGAGGGCAACTAAAATGGTGCAGGGTCTGCATCGGAAATCATATGAAGAGAGACAGAGAGCTTAATGTGTATACCCTTGATGAAAGGAGGGACAGGGGGGACATGACAGAAATGTTCAAGTACCTCAAGGGAATCAACAAAGTCCAGGAGGGTAGCATCTTTCAGAAAAAGAGATGTGTAAGAACAAGGGGACACAATTTAAAGATGGGGGGGACGGCTCAGGGGTAATGTGAGAAAATCTTTTTTCATGGAGAGAGTGGTGGATGCATGGAACTGCCGTCCTGGGGAGGTTGTTGGGGCTGAAACAGTGGGGAAATTCAAACATACATGGGACAGACACAAGGCAATTGTAGTGGAGGGTGGCAGGAAGTTGGCTGTTGGTTATCTAGAATCTGCAGTTTATCCAGTAGGTAGGGAAACGGGCAGACTGGGTGGGCCAAGTGGTCCTTATCTGCCATCAAAGTCTATGTTTCTATGAATATAGCAACCATTTGTGCAGCATTAGCACAGAGCTAAGCCATTTGCCCGGTGCAAACACGTTTGCCCGGTGCTAAACTTTGCCATATTCAAAAGTGACATGCAAATGAGCCTACTTAGGTAGTCTCTGGGCAAACATCCAGATTAGCATCTCATTATGCCCTGATTTGCATGCAGTTTGCCCAGTACTATTGCAGGGTCCCACAGCTCCACCTGTAGGTCAGTCTGGAAGTACAGGGGTTGGCTGGGTCTGCCCACAACTCCACCTGTAGGTCAGTTTGGCAGTGCATGGTGGTAGCTGCAGGCTACATTTGTACAGAACCACATAGAATAATGTGCCCCAGGGGACTACACAGCACAGGCACAGGTGGTAGTGCTGCATGTAATTGTCAAATTGTAGTTCTTTCTACAGTGCACAGCAGACACTACAGTAGCAAGGAGATCAGTAGTGTGAGGGACACAGCAATGCCTATGGTGTGTAGGGCATCAATAACCACTGCACTGTACACAGTTACAGGCCCAACTTACAGGTGTGTACTGACAGTGGACATTACTGTTATGCAGTTGTGTGACCCACAGATGCTGCACCACTGGCATGGGATACTCTCAGTGACATATACATGGCTGGCTGTGTGTGCTGTGATGTCTGTACAGATGTGCGGTATGTAGCTGGGGGGGGGTACATACCATCAGACAGGCACACTGGTGTTGGGATATTCCCAACACTGGACCATTTGCACTATGTGGCTTGTCCCAGTCTTGTGGCCACACCCAGTCTGTGGTGCAGCCTGGCCACCTGTACACCCTCCCCTCAACACCCTCCACACACACAGTGCTGCATGTGTGGGTTGGCGTCTGTTGGTGTCCACCGAAGGGTGGTCTGCAGGTGTGTGTTGTATGGCCACACTGCCATGGTGTCCACTGGGAGCCAGGTCACCACTTACTGCCTGGCATGGCTGGGACTGGTGGCAGATGATGACATCATAGGGATGCCATACATGAGCAGCATGTTTTCTCCCTGTCTGGCTTATTTCTATGTTTCATACTTACTGGTCAGAGTCGCGTAAAGCCATGCAAAAGTCACACAAAGCCACAAAGTCATGCAAAGCTGGTTTTCCCAGAGTTAAGACTACCTTTTCCTGGGCAGTAATTTGCACCACGCAAAGTGTTACACTAAATCACGCAAAAATACTTTCCGCTGCGCTATTCGCTGAATATATCATTGTGCCTGTATTCATGTACACGGCCCCTCAGTTTGCCCATTGCATACATTATACTTTTACTCAGTGCTGATGCAGTTTGCCCACGCTATTTGACCTTTTCAATGTAGCGGACTCGCACAAACCCGGCACTAACCCTGCGCAAACGGTTTGCACCAAGCACAGAGTTTTCAATATCTGGCCTCTAGTCTTTACAGGTGCAACAAAACAAAACATTCTGTCCCAGAGCTGGTCTCCTGTTCACAGTTCTGTAAACAAGCCAGTGGAGGTCAAAATGCATCTCAAGGTCAACCCCCCTGTATTACAATTGCTATCCTTTCTGCAATCATTCCAACAATATAATTACAGTATATACATTTGCAAAGCAAAGAATCACAGTTTCACATAATTATTCAGGGCTCTTTTTTTAACCACAGAGAAGCAAGGGGAGAAAGAAAAAAATAGAAACAGCAAATGAAGAAAGGGAAAGACCAGGGTAAAATTGTGGACCACTGAAGTGGCCAATTCCTAGGTACCACAAGAAAATTTGATGGCACAGTCAGACAGGCAAGAGATAGACAAGTGGCAGAATATGAGAGAACAAAATAGATCCTTGCTTTTAACTTTCTCTGCATGACAAATGGGACAGGGTCTTACCCAACCCTGTTACAACCTAACAAACTTGATAGAAAGGGCATTTCTCATGGTCACTAAGAAAACACCAGGAATTAAAACTGCGTTACATAGAAAAATAGATGCATAGAACATGGTGGCAGCAAAATACCATTGGTCCATCCAGTCTGCCCATAAAACCCCAATAAGCCCAGGACCTATTGTCCATGAAGTTCCTAACCCACACTATCCATCCCCTGTGATCCCACCCTCCTGCTACCACCCTGATTGACCACTAAGCCCTTCACTTTGTCCCAGCTGTGTTTGAAACCATTGATGGTTTGGCGCTCACCACATCAGCTGCAAGACTGTTCCATGGCTCTACCACTCCTTCTGTAAAATAAAACTTTCTCACTTCCCTCTTGAACCTCCCCCCTATCAGTTTTCACTTGTGCCTCCATGTTCTTGATCCACTACTTATGCTAAATAGTTCCTCACAATTTACCTTGTTCATTCCTTTCAGGAACTTGAAGGTCTCTATCATATCTTCCACCTCTTGTCTGGCCGCCAGTGAGTACATATTCAGTGCCTTGAGATGATCCTCATAAAATCTACCCTGCTGGCCCTGAATCATTTTGGTCACTATACACTGCATTGTCTCCAGCCTGTCCTTATCTTTCCTTAGATGAGGGCTCCAGAACTGAGCACAGTACTCCAGCTGGGGTCTCACCATTGATCCATTGATCTGTTGAGAGGTAGTAATACCTCCTTCCTTCTGCTGTCAGAACCCCTTCCTAAACACCCCAGCATCCTGTTTGCCTTCCTGTAGGCCTTGTTACACTGGCTTGATTGTCTTAGGGAGTCACTGATAATGACAATTAGGTCTCTTTCCTCAGAGACTATGCCCAGCTTTACCTCCCCCCCTCCCCAGTACTCTGTCCTATAGTTCTTGTTCCTTATATGCATCACCCTGTACTTTTTGGCATTGAATTTCAACTGTCAAACTTTTGACCACCTCTCTAGCCTTTGCAAGTCTCTTTGCATCTCCCTAACCTACCCTGCCATAGAGCTTAGTGTCACCTACAAAGAGATACATCTTGCCCTGGATTCCTTCTCCCATGTCACTGAGAAACATATTGAAAAAAAATTTAACCTGGGACCAGTCCTTGTGGCATCCCATTGGTGACCTCCCTCTCTTCTGATTTGGCTCTATTAACTGCAAATCTCTGCTGACTCCCTCTCAACATTTTCTCATCCATCTAACTGTGTCCTTCACTGCACCAAGATCCTTTAGCTTCTTCAGCAACCTTCTGTGAGGCATTGAGTCAAAATATTTGCTGAAATTGAAGTAGAGTAAATCCTGAGCATGGCCCTTATCCCTTACCTTTCATTACCCAGTCAAAGAGTATTATCAGATTGGTCTGACAAGACCTTCCCACCATGAACACATGCTGTTTACTATCCTGGAGTTAATTGCTCTCATCAATTTACCCATAATATTTACTTATTTATCTGCATGTTGCTCAATAAAACAATACAGTGGGCTAGAAGAGAGGGCAGCCTGGGAGGCCATGTCAAAATCTAGGAGAGAAAGTAATGGGGTGTAAGGTGGGGGATGGGAGAAACAAGAGGGAGAAGGAGATGAGTTGCACAGAAGGAGGAGAGGAGAGGGAAGGAGAGGAGTTGCAAAGGAGGTAATGGGGATAGAGAGATGAGAGGATGGGCAGGTGGAAGGAGGGAAATGGGGTGAGTGCAGAGAGAAGAGGGGGTGCTGGTGAAGTAAGGAGGAGGAAGACAAATTAATAGTATAAGGAGAAGAGGTGGTTTTTATTCAGGAGAGGGGGCAGCCTAGCAGGCCTTGTCGAAAACCCGAGAGAGAGAGTAATATAGTTGGGAGAGAGGTAAGAGAGAGAAACATAGGGAGAAGGAGGGGAAGAAGTTGCAAAATAGGTGGCATGAGATAAGAGAATGGGTGGCGGGTGGAAGAGGGAAGGTGAGGAGGAGCAAGGGAAGAACCTGAAGATGCGTGAGCAGAGAAGAAGCAGGGGTGAGGGGTGGAGGGTAAAAGGCTCGAGAGTAGGATTGAAATGAAATGCCAAGAGTTAGAAGTCCCAAAAAGGTATAAGTACAATGATAAAATAAGCAGAAGGCTGTTAAGGGCGGCAATCACATATACTGTTTGCTTATAGATGTTGTCAGAGTTTGTGTTTGAAAGGACTCAACAGAGATGTTCCTATCCAGGGAGTTGAGCCAGAGGGGGGCTCTCTAAGCAAAAGACCTCTGACCTAAGGTGGTGTGGCATCTGGGAACAGTAAAGATCTGAGTTGCCAAGCTGCGAGTATGTTGGGTACTGTGACAAGAGCTTAGAAGCTGTTGGACCCCAGGGGGTAACAAACCAAGGTGTGCCTTCCTGGCAAGTAAGAAGGTTTGATATTGGATCCGGGTGAATAATTGAAGCCACCCAGTCTGAGCATATAGGTTACACGTGTGTGTGAGGTGGGCAGCCCCAGTAAGGAGTCTGCATGCTTTGTTAAGAGCAACAGTGATCCTGTGAAGGGATGAAGCAGAGGCAGAGCCATAAATAACCAGCCCATAATCGATGATGGTAATAACAGAGCTGAAAATTGCTATTCTTAGTGCCTCGGGAGTGAGGCTATGCTTGTGCATATGGAGTAGGCCAATCCTTATGTTGACAGCTCGAGCTACGTTATCAATATGTTGCGAGTAGGTGAGTGAGCTATCAACAGTGACCACTAGATAGTTGAAGGAGTGGATCTGTTCAAGTGAGGTGCCAATGCAGTTTGTGATGAACAAGGGTTTGGACTTGTGTTTCTTATGGGCACTGTTGAAAATCATCACTTTGGTCTTTCTATAGTTTAGCACCAATTTTTGAGTGCTGAACCACTTTTTCACTTCTGAGAAACTGTGTTGAAGGTTATCCTGGAAGCTCTTAGGGTCATGGTTTCTAGAGTAGATCATGGCATCATCCACGTAAAGCAGAATCTATTCATGACAGGCTCGTGGGAGGTTATTCAAGTAGACACTGAAGAGAAGGGGGCCCCAGTATAGATCCGAGGCACTCCAGAATGGACTGGCTTCCTTTCAGGGAGGACATTGGTTATCTTGACCTGCTGCAAATGGTCTTCTAAGTAACTTTTGAACCAGCTGACAGCATCATTCGACACCCCTGCGAGCGATAATTGCCCAAGTAGCAGTGAGTGGTTCACAGTATCAAAGGCCTTCGTCAGGTCAATAAAGGCAGCCCCAACCAGATGGCCTTGGTCGAGTGTGTTATGTATGAAATCAGTGAATACTAGCAGTGCAGTGGTAGTACTATGACCTTTACGAAAGCCATGCTGCTGGGGACATTGTATTTGTCCAGGCAGTCCACAAGCTGATCTGCAATTATACGCTCTAGTGCTTTTGATAAAGGAGGTAGAATGGAGATTGGCCTGTAGTTTGTGTGCTGTTCCCTATCTCCACCTTTGAACACTGGGGTTACTAGGGCCTGTTTCCATTTTTGGAGGATTTGCCCAAGCCTTAGAGAAAGGTTCAGAATCTTGGTAAGTGGTGTAAGAGTTTCCTTGAGGGTGAGGGCAAGAAATTTGAGATCTAGATTGTCCCCACTGAATCTTGTTTTACCAAGTACTTTGCATATGTACTTTCTAGCCTCATGCTTAGTAACCTCTTTGAAGTAAAAAGGGGGGAAGTCTGCTGCTGAGCATCACAGACTGGGGGGTGGCAGGGGCAGAGATCATGAAAAAATCAGGGGGGAGGACACTGCTGAGGTCTGTAAAGGCATTGTTAAAAATATTGGCTATGGCCATTGGGTCAAGAGTCGGGCTTCCATTGATGTTAAGCATGGTGGGTGCTCTCTTGAGGTCTTTGCCAGTGACTTCCTTTATGTTGCTCCAGAAATGTTTACTGTCACCCCACGAGTTGGAAAGTGCCTCCCTAAAGTATTGATTTTTTGCAGAACAGATGGCTCTGGTACAAACATTTCTGGATTTTTTTATAATCCTGAATATCTGCTTGCTTGCCTGTGGTTTTGGCCCGGTGCCAGAGGTGGTCCCTAGTCTTCATAAGTCCCAGTAGTTCAGGTGTTATCCAAGGGTTGCACACCCCCTTAACTTTCTACTTTTTTAGAGGGGTTTGGATATCACATGCAGTATTAAAGCGGTCGATGAAGAAATCAAGTGCCTCGACAATAGAGGTAAGACTGACTGGTCTGTAGTTACCAAGTTGCTCCTTGTCCCTCCCTTACAGAGTGGGACTACGTCTGCTGCCCTTCAGCCTTTTGAAATAACCCTTATCTCAGTTGGCCTATAAAATTGCCCTGCCAGGGGTTCACTTAATTCTGTTGCCAATTCCTTGAGCACCCTTGAATGCATCCCATCTGGCCCTGGGGCCTTATTTATCTTTGGGACTTCTAGCTCTTTCTGAACTCTTTCACTGGTAAATACTTGCTGCCTCATCTCAGGGATCCACTTAACATTGGCCTTAATGCCACTGTCTGGCAGATGCCCTCTGTCTTCCCTTGTGAACACAGAGCAGAAGTAGTCATCAAGAATGGTTACTTTCTGCCTGTCCTCCTCATTTACCCTACTTCCCTCACTTAGCCTAACAATGCCACCTTCCTTCCTTCTTTCTTTTTTCATTAATGTATCTAAATAACTATTTCCCCCCTCCCTTGACCCCCTCTGCAATATGCAGCTCTGTGTCTGCCACTGCTTTTCTAACTGCCATCTTGCTCTGCCTCGTTTTTATTTGGAACTCTCCCCAGTCTTCCTTCTCTTGTTTTTCCTTGCACCTGATGAAGGCCTTCCTTTTAGCTCTCACTGCTTCCCTAGCATTTCCAGAGAACCATATTGGTGTCTTGCAACTTTTTCTTTTGATTACCATTCTCATGCAAGACTATGTGCCTTGAGAATGGCCCCCTTGATTACCCCCCATTTTGCCCCTACATCCCTGATGCTGTCCACTCCAACCAACTTGCCTCTCCTCCAAGAAAGGACTAGTGTCCACCTCCTTCCAAAGCTTCTGTTACTTTGTGGCCCCTCCCCTTCTTCTTTCGCTGTGAACACTGAACAAAAGTATTTCTTCAAGATGTCTGCCTTTTCCTAGTCCCACACTGCATAGTCCCCCTTATCTTTCTTACCTTACAATCCCACCCCTGGTCTTCCTCTTTTCAATTGCATACCTAAAATATTTCTTGTCCCCTTTTGTTACTTCCTGGGCTATTCTCTCTTCAGTTTGTGCCTTGGCACTCCTTCCTGCTTTCACTACTTCCCTCCATTTCCCCTGATGCTCCTGCCTGTTCTCCTTCCTCTGCATCTACTTATGCCTTCTGAATGCTCTGACCTGTGAGGGAGCCAGGCCATAGGGCCACTCCTAGATCTGGGTCTCCTGTGGCTGGTGGGCTCTGTGCCATATAATAACTGTGTCATTAAGTGGGAAAAAAAGGTTAAAGAAATAAAGTGTTGCTCTGCTAAAATGTTAACTTCTGCAAGTAGTTTTCACTAAGGGTTCACTAAGGGTTATATTGCACTTTCTTTATTGGCATTAAGCACTTTCTGTGATTCATGTGAGGTACAAGAATGAAATGCTGTTTTTCAATTGGATTTTATGGTCATGTGATGCTAATTGTAGGTGTATTTAACTGTGATGTGTATAGTGGACTCCACCCCGATGAAGAGGGTTGTTACCCTTGAAGTGCCAGGGAACCGTTTGTTAGTCAGTCATGATATAAAATAAATATTTAAGCCACAATCCGACTGCATTGCAGTTTTTTGTGTTTTGGGGCTCTGTGCCTGTGCCCTGCATTGGGCCTCAATAGGCCGAAGGGGACAAGCTTCAAGATCTCCAAGCAAGCTAAAGATCCAAGCTGCAGTTTCCTTGTTCCACTTCAAGCATGTTTTCAAGCATCGAGACAGGTACTGCATGTGCTGTTTCCATCAACCCCAGGACATCAGTCAACTGTGCCACCCAATTACTGATTCTGCAGAACCATGAATAACACCAGGAATTGCCCTGCACCATCTTGGGGACTGTATATAATTTGTGTTCAAGTATGCCCAATGGCGTAGGAATGTCAGCATAATTAAAGGGAAATATATAAAGTTAATTTAATTCAGCAAGTACTCCAATGCGGGCCAACCATCTGCACCTCAGGCCTGCAACTGACATCTGGGTACCCAAGGATAGAATTTGGGGCATTATTCTGAACTGGTACCAGTTGGGGGTCTGGGCATATTTTACACCTGCAGCAGTTAGCGAGATAGATAGTTTGGTGGCTGCACTAATCAGAATGCAATTTAGGGCTAAATTCAAAAGGGGAAAAGAATGTTTTAAAATATCAACTGTTCAAATGCAATTTAAAAGAAATGTGTTGCATAACCTCTATTCCAGTATCCCCAGTCCTAACCCTCCCCATGTAAATAAATTATGATGTTATTGTTTCAGAAAAGTCTGACACAGGAGCCTGATTTTGGTGAAAATATTATTACTTGAACTTAAAGATGTCAGCTGTTAGAATGTGGGGATTTTGGTTATGGTAAGTCCATGGCTGGGGTAACTGTTCGGGGAGGTGGATTGGTACGACATTCCAGGGGGTTGTATTGCCAGAGATTGTACCCCCTAAATGTACTCTGGGTGGAGGCAATGCCATTTATTTGAAACCTTGGGAAAGGACCCCCGGTAATAACAAGTATGAACTCAGGCTCCTTAACTATGGTCAGGCCTGCATGGCAGGGGTAGTGTCCCTCTCTAGGATGGCACCAGAGAGGGGCTACACCAAAAAAAGGTCTTGTTACCTTTTGGTACCTCCTGAGTTATTCACTCTTCAGTTTGTGCCTTTGCCCTCCTTACTGCTTTCCCTGCTTCCCTCTGTTTCCCCCGATACACCTTCCTATTATCCTCCGTCTGCATCTCCTTATACCTTCTGAGCTCTGCCCTTTTTGCATTTACCTTTTCAGACACCTCTTTCAAGAACCATAGTGGTCTCTTTTTCCTCTTGATTTTTCCTCACTTGTTTGACGCAGCGGTTTGTTGCCTTTACTATGTTCCCTTTCATTTTTTCCCATTCCTTCACCCAACCCAGGCCACCCCCCTCCCCAACTAGGTCATCCCAGATGTATGCATCCATCTTTATAAAATCTGCCCTCCTGAAGTCCAGGACCCTCACCCTTGTGTGGTTCGATTTCTCAGCCATCCTTTTATTGAACCACACCATGTGGTGATCACTGGTCCCGAAGTGGCCTCCCACCCTGACATCTGCAACACTGTCCCTGTTAGTAAGTGCCAGGTCCAGTATTGCCAAATCATGAGTGAGTTCACTGACTAGACATGGAACATATTTATTCATTAATTTGTAGCTTTAAGATCAGTCGACACAGCTTTGGGCACCTTCACAGATATCTTTATAGCATGCTCTGATAAATAGAAATTATGAAATGTGAAATTAAGAGATCATACCATTAAATGATTAAAAATATGTATTTTTTGAGAGATGCTTAGGCCTCTTTCACCTATACGTTTATTTCAGTATATTTTAAATAATATGATTGATTACTTAGGAATATGTTTAATAGATTTATTTTGGAAACTGATTCAAACTTATAGATCTGTGTAATATCCTTTCTCCTTGTGTTTTCATTTTATTTATTTATTTTTCTTTTTATTTAGCACTGTTTTTCTAAACTTATTTTTATGCTCCATGCTAAAGTTATTTTGCTCTGTATAGTTAAAAGCAGTAATGAATTAATGACTACATTGTTTACTTGAACCTATTGATGTGTATATAAGGAGAAACAAGTCTGTATTGAATTATAACCCCTGGAAGACCTAATGGTCAAGGTGCTAGGGGTTTTGTTCTTCCTGTAAACCTTGTGACAATGGAATAAATTTATGGAATAAACCATACACTTTAAAAGTGGAAAGAGACCTCTGGAGTGCTGGTATCATTTATTATTGTTTTCTTAAGTTTGAATGACTTTTGGTGTTTCTGTTTTTAAAAGAAAGTAATACAGTAATGATAACAATAATGATAATAAAATAAACTTCTTCACTGGTCTGAACTGACTGTCTCTTTCTCTGTCATTGCTCCAGCTGCCCATGGTTATGTTTAGAAAGTTTTAGGATGGGGATTGCTCTAAAAGGGTCAGTATGGGAGCAGTAGGGGGAACGGGTTTGTTTTAGAAGTGTCATTATGGGAGTGGGTTTGTTTGAAGAATAAAATGCATACCGTGATGTCCCTCTAATGTCTGTAGGAAGCAGGTTTGTTTTAAAAAACAACAATATGGGAGCAGCTTGATTTTTAAGTGTCATTACGGCAGCGGGTTTGTTTGAAGAATAAAGTGCACACCACGGTGTCCCTCTAACTGTCTGTAGGAAGCAGATTTGTTTAAAAAAAAAAAACAACAGTATGAGACCTGCTTGGTTTTTAAAAGCGGCAGTACAGTACATTGATTGGCAGTCTTTTGGATTGTGGCTGCTTGTTGTTGACAGGGAACTGAGGAGGCCGAGATGTCAGCAACTGCATAACTGGAGTTGGCATGTTATACAGTATGTTGTGCAAGTTATTGTCACTACACATACAGTAGTCCTTAAAATCCCGTGCCACTTCAAAGCTTTGTCTATGAAACAGCAGTTCTCTGTTTTGGTTGTGAGAGCTGATTTGTATCGGTAGCCATGAGGACCGTTCATTACAACCAAATATTTGGTATAATGGGGTTCGCTATGGTGAGGGGTTACTGTATGTGATGTTCTGTGTACTTTCTACAGCTCTCATTCTTACTCCCTTAACCTTCTTTACTCCCTCAACACACACAGATATACATAAGTAATAAGCCATGACAGAGTGTGCATTAAAGGATTTTAATGCATGCCCCAGGGTGTGCTAAGGCACGAGGTCAAAGGCTGAGTGTCCTTCCCCCCAGAAAGTGCATTATAATCCTTTAATGCACACCCTGAAGTGGCTTATCACACTTATAAAATGGGTCACCATGCTAAATAAATTACTCGACATCACAATGTTATGGTTTCACTTTTTTTTTTACTGATACTAAAAATTTGACAGTACATAAACATTGAAACTGTTAGAAATTGAAAAAAAGTCCCTGTTCATGTTGCCACTGGATATTTTGAGCAACAATTAAACTTGCAATTGATAGATAAAACATTAATTAATATAGTTAGAGGAAACTGAGATTGTGCTTTGACTTCTTAAATATGTAGATACATTTGTTTTTAAACAGTTTTGCAGTCACAAATGATGTTTTAAAAAGTGAAAAATCCATTGCTTCCAGATAAAAATACTAGTCAGATAGAGCTCTAAAACTGCACCAAAACTAAACACTGAAGTTGTTTTATTTATCCCTTTGTTATCACCTTTCTGCTCTTTTAGACAAACAGAACTGCTGAAAGTATTTTAAAAGCCATAAAAACATTATTAAATGTACAAAATAATATTCTTTTACTGCTCAACACAAAACACATTTTATTCATTTCTCTTTTTATGCCCGTATACTGTTATTACATACACAAACTGTTGCAAAATAGAGTTTAAAGGTTAGGAACGGTAGGGGAAGGTAGCACATTTGAATATATTAATATTCAGATTCGTGGTGACAAAATATTCTCCCATTACTCATTTCCTTTTTGACATCCATTTTGGTGCTGTGGTGAACTTGAACTTGTGCTGCAAGAAATTGAGGAAAATAGTAATAAGTTTATGTAGGCACAACTTTTTAATAGATAGGTTTTCTTTTTTTGGTGGGTGTTTGAGGAATTTAACTGCACAGGTTTTAACTGTTTGGGGGTTTTGTGGACTTTTAGTTTCTTTTCAGTGCTTGTTTGTTGCTGCAAAGAACTCTTGGAGAAACTGATCTTGTGCTGAAATGGAGCAATACAGTGAAGTAAGTTTATGTCAGACACAACTTTTTAATAGACAGGTTTTCTTTTTGAGAGTGGGTTTGAAATTTAACTGGACAGGTTTTACTTTTTGGGGGTTTGTGGAGTTTCATTTTCTTTTCAGCGCTCATGTTGGTGCTGCAGTGAACTCGTACAGAAACTGAACATGTGCTACAAGAAATCACATGGCAAGCTGCAAGAGGTGGAGGAAGTTGTACCTAGTACATTTTTTTTTGCTTTTCTCTCCCATTTGCATTCCAGGTTTGTTGCTCAACATGTATCAAGCACTATGGTTGTTGGCATGGTGGGTTGGGGGTGGTGGTGGGGGGTGATAAAGCAAAGATCAGTCACATTATAAACGGTAACAGTTTTGACAGTTTTGATTGCATTTCCACTATTTTTTCCATATTTTACTGAGATGCTACTTGACTTTTGTTCATGCTCTCTGCATGCCTGGGTCCACTGCTGTTTGTCCTTTAAGGAGATAAAAACAATTTAAAGATATTATGGCTTTTTGAAATTCTGAGACTTATTTACATTTGCACATGTTTAAATGTGGATTACCTGGGTCAGTTGTTGTTTCTCCATAATTGCAGATAAATTGGACTGTTCCACCTGATATGTTTCAATTTGTTATGGTGAACGGAGTAGCTGTGGAGGGGAGAGATCCTTTCACATAGATGTGTATGGTTTTGTGCTGTGTGCCTATGGAGGTGCTTGCAACTTGACTGGATAACACTGTTGTTTCACACTGGTAGCTCTTTTTCAGTTTATTGGCATTTCTGATGATGGCACTCCATTGCTGCCTATCAGAAATTGATGCAGACCAGTAATTTTTGAGAGACTGTTCTCATCGATGTCCAGTTACGGACATTATTTCTGTGGACACCAGTCCTGCCTCTGATAGTATGTGAACTATGGTACTACACAAACAGTGGTTTGTGTAATTTTTCATTAATCCAGCTTCTTTAGAATGATGGGGCATCATATTGCCAAGATAGTTGATGCCCATCAGCTCTTAGTAATACCAGTATGTTCCGGTGTCTAAGATATGTTGAGGTACTTTCCGTGGGTACAAGTAAAATGCTTTGCCATCCTTTGGACATTTTGACACATACTTTAGAAAAGATTATACCAGGCACATGTCATCTTCTGGCTGCTCAAACATGAACCCTCGAAGGCTTTCTTTATTCATTTCAGTGGCCAGTTTATGGCTCTTTGTATTCGCTTATCAGGCTTATGTAACAGACTCCGGTCTCTGTTTGGTTAATTGTGAAGGAGTCAAATGTCAGGTCACGGAGACCCTCCCACCCCCTGTGGGCAAAGTACATCTGGATGTCAAGCCAAACTTCCCCGACAAGCACTTGCGCTGTCACCATTGAAATTGCTTCAGAGTTCCTCAATGTTGTCAAATCAGTGTTGGTGATTCTACTGTAATGTGAGGCCTTGTCTTTTCCAGACTTACGTTACTTTTTTAGTACTGCTGTGAAAATATTATTAGCTGTTTTGAATTCAGAGCCTGTTACAATATTCCTGTTTCTTTGAATGTCTACAGTGCCAAAATAGCAGTTTATTCCTGCTTTTAGTGACAGGTAGGTAGCTTCGCTGTACTCAGTTCCATCACTGCATCTCATTGAGACGTAGAATTCACGGAGAACTGTATTCAGATTCTGTGGTAAAATTGACTTATACTCTATTTTGATTTTTGTCTGCTGTGCCCAATCATTTATTGCCCAGTTTGTGGGGTTTTTTTTTTGTATTTGGCTCATCTTTGTCTGCTTCAATGGTATTAAGCTGAACTTCTGATAAATCTAGGTGCCTACCTTCTTTTTCATTTTCTAAATGTTTCGCTTTTCTTAATTTCTTTTTGGGTGGTGAACCTTGCAGGAACTTTTTAGCAATCCATTCACTGTGAGAGCCAGAAGAGTGAGAATCAAACTGACATGAAGGTAGGTTTTCCATTTCACTCCTTTTCTTCTGTGTGGATTTCACTTAGGTAGCTGTGCCAAGGTGATGTAAGAAGCTGCTTAGGAGATGCCTAGCATATTGATATTACAGTCTCTGTGCCAGGTAAACAGTCTATGGTACTACAGGAAGCTAGGACCGGTCCTTAGCTGTGCGTATATAGAGATTTAATGTATGGTCACATGACCTATTTTGACCAATGACATTTGTTTTATTCTGATGCCCATTTTATAAAAAAAATATATATAATATCTATTTCATTATTATCAGATCTTACTATTACCCAAATGTTAAAGAGCTAGTGGAGCCAAAACAGACAGACATGAAAATAACACAAATTTTCAGTAGTAGTCAGTTGTAACTTTTAATTTCTAAACTATTTTTTATTTTCCTTTTGCTTATCAGAAAGTATTGTATTAGATAATATTGTGCTGGATATGTGGAACAGCACTTAGCCTGGCAGCTGACATATCTAACTTTACTGGCCCCCACTTCATCATCAGCATTGTGATCTCACTGACAGTGACATCACAGTTGAATGACCTGACAGTCACTCACTTGCTGTTCCTAAGTAGCAGTGATGTCACAGTCAGTGAGGTCACAATGCTGATGATGTAGTGTGGGGCAGTATAGCAAGATATGTCAGCTGCTGGCTAAGAGCTGTTCCACACATCACACCTACTAACATCAGGTAAACAATCTTCTAATTAAACAAAGGGGAAAAGAAAAAGTACTTCAGATATAAAAGGTAATGGTTGACTGCTTTTAAAATCTAATATAAGTTTTAATTATGAAATGGGTAGAAAGAATGGTGATTTCTGATTGGCCCAGAGCTGCTTTCAGCTGGGCCATTATCCCAGCACAACGGCCCAGCTGAAAGTATTATGTTTAAAAATGCATAAAATTTACTAAAAATGGACCATTTCATAATCGCAATAAGGCATTCCAGGGGGTGTGTTATGGTGGGCTAACGGCCCACCTAGGGTGGTGAAAGCCCTCGGCTACACCTCATGCTTCAACCCATCCCGAGGAGGGCTGTTATCCCACCATAACACACCCCCTGACATGCCTTATTGCTTAAGTAGTACACTAGCTCTTTAAGTGCATATCTCAATATTCTAGAAATCAGTGTGCTGCTACTTCATATGTTCTATTAGAATCAGAATACTATGCCAGGGAAAGTGTTTCCTTGGCAACAGCCAGATTCTGGCAAAAAAAAATGGCTTTAAAAAGCTTCTTTCTTAAATACAAGAAATCAGCAGCACAGAAAGCCCACTAAACAGTGACAAACAAAAATTACACAGGCCAGCAAATCCTGGTGGCAAAGACAGCCCCACAAATGCCATTCAAAAACTGCCAAACTGTGTAAATAAAATTACATTTACACTAGTAGTAATTCACCACAGAACAAATGTGGTGACCACAGAAAAAACCTGGTGACTATCTTGTTCCCAACCAACATCAAACACACAAATCCCACACCTTCATGTAGGGAACAATTCCTTCCTTCTCAATCCACCAACAGTACAGAAGGAAAAAAAACATTTAAAAAAGAATATGTAAATTTTCCAGTTAGTTATGGGAGCTACACACAGGCACAGACACTGCTGTTGCAAGCATTCAGTAATAGTGTTAGCACTTCATTATTCTTTTAATTTGTTTATGTGTTTAAGAAGGTTATCATGCGAGGAAAGAATGTTTATTTATTTTTTTTAATTTAAGGGAGTTTTACTTCTTAGGGCCTTGCTGAAGGTTTTCGGTGAGTAAACATGATAGTCATGTTTGTAATGGCAGTGAAGGATGAGTGAAGTGGCTCATGAATTCTGTATTGAATTGGCACAGATTCCAAATCCCATGGTCTGAATTTGTTCCAACCTGTGCATTTCTGGGGAATTAGCATATGGGTCTCAGAACTTATTTAGCCAATTGGGAAGCAGAAAATTTCCAACCCACTTTATAATTTCAAACAAAGGAACGCAGCAATTGTGGGAAAACAAATATAATATACTGTATATACAGTATTACTGGGCAAGTGAGGAATTTGATATGTTGGAAAAACCAAATGATCACTTAAAGAATGGGTTGCAGAACACAAGACTGCCATATGTGGACACAATCTGGATTGTGTGGTAGACATTCCTGGGAAAAGGGACGTGGTTTACCACTCATTAATTATGTTGCTGCCCTGTCACATGTGAAAATAAATAACATATTTTGAGTCAGCCTATGGCATATCCCCAATTTCTATGATGCTGCAGTGCTGTACTGGCATTATCTTTGGGCTGATTTGGTTCTCTTTAATATATAGTATATAAGACATAATTGTAAAACTTGGATCTATTAAATAAAACAAGGTTGAAATACACCACTGTCTAGTTCATGTCCATTCTGCTCCCCTGTAAAATAAAAAAATCAACAATTAAATTAAATAAAGTCTTAGGGCAGGATTCACAAACCCCATGAAAGTCCTGCAGCTGTGGCAAAACATCGGCACCAAAGGGTGGCCACTTGTGGAGCCTTAGTGGGTATTCACAAAGGTAGAGCCAGATTATGATTGGCTCCATGATTTACGGCAGCTTGTGGGTGGTGTCATCAGGGAGATCACTGCAGCTGCGGAAAGTTGCTACAGCCGGTGGGAGTAGCCATAACACCCTCCACAACAGCTGTGGCTGTGAATCACAACCACCACTGCTGCAGGCGATTTCAGTCCGCTACTGGAGTTGCAGAGTGGGACTTAGGTCCTGAACGGTTTGTGAATCCTGCCCTTATTCTTTATCATTCATCACCCAAATGACTCAGATCTGTAGCAAGCATTAAGAAATGGAGAAACAGTGAGGCCAAGGAGATGGTGCCATGGGATCATCCAGTCATAGCAAAGAAAAAACAAAGCAGAGTGGGCTTGCTTCTAGACCCTCTGCCTCAGTGGGAACTATAAGTGTGGAGGAAATTGACAGCAGTGGTCAAACAGTCCACACATTGTAGGAACCACTCTCAGTGGCACTGCAAATGTTGCAACATGAACAATCATTGCAGAAAAAAGGAATAAAAAAGGAGTGCGGCAGGTAGTGTCACAGGAGGAGGAGTAAAGTGATTTTGTTGAGTTTTGGGATGGATTCAGACTGTGATTATATACTTGATAAATGTGATAGCAATAAAAGCAGTTCTGGGTAGAAGGTGGAGCAGGTGGGAGTTCAACTTGGGGCAGGTGTGCATAACAGACCAAAAAAGGCCAAACGTGGTGGTAAACAAAAAAAGGCCCCAAAACAACAAGGAAAAACACAACAACTAGCATTTGAAACAACAGCAGCAGATTAAGACGACACAAGCAAAACTGGTGGCCCAGGAGGACACATGAATGAGGAAAAAGAACTATTCCCTGACCCTGAAGAACTGGTGGAGGAAGAGAAGGAGAGTGATGCTGTGGAAGCAGGCCATAGTACCCAGCCTATTAGGCAACAGCCGATCAATGCCAGGAGCAAAGACCAAATCTTTGACATTGGTGGTGTGGGATTTATTTTGAGTGGACAAAGAATCAAGGACATGTGTAGTGTATCTTTTATGTAAAGACAGGCTGAGTTGGGATAAGGAGGGAAAAAGGCTGGGAACAACTACCCTGAGAAGGCATTTGCTGAAGTTCTGCATATCTCAATATGAAAAGGCAATGCGTGGTGTCAGCAGTAGCACCACCAGGCAGTGAAGCAGATGATGATGATGATAATAATGATGGCCGGGGGAGGATAACATTAGGAGACCAGGTAGTGAGGAAGAGGAAGAAAATCTTTCAAGTGGTAGCCAATGCACAACTCCAACATCTTTCATTCATCAGTTATTTGTCCCTTTGGCTCCCACACCTCCGAGGGGTTGCCAGTCCCCAGCCAATTCATCCTACTGGGGTGGCAAAAACAAGAGTCAACCGTCATGTCCAGGGAAAAAAAAACACTCAACTGTCAGTGGTCCAGTCCATAGAAATCAGCCAAAAATATAAAGCCAACAGACCAGATGCAAAAAAGTTATCAAGAGCAATTATGGTAATGCTAGCCACTGACTCACTGTCATTCTCCTTTGTGAGCAATGCTGGTTTTCTACTGCTAATGCAAGTTGCTGTGCCAAGGTATTAAGCTCCCATCCAGACCTACTTTTTCACAATGGCTCTTCCTGATTTGTGTAAGTGTCTACAAGACAGTATCACATGCCCTGAAACATAATTTGTTCCAGCTCTTCAAATCACCACTGACATGTAGACCAGTGGTCAGACTACTGATTACATGGCAGTGACTGCCTATTGGGTGAGTTTCCCCTCTTCATTCCCCTCATTTTCCTCCTCCTCCTCCTCCTCTGGGTCAAGTGCCAATACAGCAGCAGCAGCAGCAGCAGTAGCAGTAACCACAAGTCACCAGGGCCCCCCACAACCACCACAAGCAGCAGCTTTAAAATTTGCTGGCTTTGACAAATAACCATCGGGCAGAAAACTTGTTGCACTGCCTTCAACAGAAGTTTGTGAGTGGCTGACACCACACTCATTGACACCAAGTTTTATAGTATCATATAACGCAAAGAACACTGCAAAAGCAGTTGAGGATTGGGACATACACATGTTCCATGTTTTGCTCACTATATAATCTGGTAGTTCAGGGATTCCTAGATGAGGAAGGCACCACTGTGCAGACATGTGTAGGTCTGACCAAAAAAGTTTGTGGCCATTTTAGCTAGTCTATAAAGGCATGGAAGCTGTTACAAAGCACTCAGCAACAGAACCACTTTTCCCCCCACCACCTGAAACAAGATGTGCCAAGATGGATTTCCATTAGATGATGGGACAGCTGCTACAACAACCGAAGGCTATTCACCAGTATGCTCTTGATCATGGTATTGACAAGGAAGAGGCAAACATCAGCCCATATTAGCAGCACCTGATGGAGATCCTCTGCACTGTATTGAAGCCCTTTGAGGAGTCCACAGTGGTGGTAACTGATGGTGCAGCTGCTAGTGTAAGACAGGTACTTCCCCTCATTTCCCTCACTGACCTGCAAATTTCATATGAAAACTCAATATGTGGAAAAGGAGGACACCGCTGCTCCCAGTCTAGTACAAATGATAAGACCATGTTTCTGGCATGATGCACATTTCAAAAATGTGTACAGATGACCACTACATCATAGCCACTCTATTGGACCATTCATTCAAAGACACATTTGAGACATTCTTTGAAGATGAATACAGTAGGGATCAGCAGTCCTACAAAACCTGACTTTACCATCTGGTCTCTGTACATATGACACAAAACACGAACAGGAACACAGACAGAACAGAAGAAGAAGAACACTCATCATCATCCCTTGAAATCATACTGACAGGCTAAGTGGAGGAGAAGGAAGGAGGAGGATCTCAATGTGTTTCCACTGCTAATGCTGAACATCACAGGAGTCAGCCATTGTTGTCTCTAAGTCAATCTGTTACTACTACTGCTGCTACTGCACCCCCCCAGAAAGACAGCCATTGATGACAAGCCACGATGGGACCAACTGTCAGACTATGGTTTTATGAAAAAGCATGGCAAGTCACTTTCTGACACAATGGTGCCTGAGATGCCAGCAAAGAAAATAGTGCAGCTACTCGGATTTAAATATAGTTTTGGGGAGTCAGGCGAGAAAGGAGTAATAGCCTTGTCTTCAGACTATGAAAGCAGAAAGCTGAGCCTCAAATCCCAGCATTGTGGACAGAGGATGGGACAGTAGTTATTACTCCTGAGGGTGTCAGTCTGGTAATGAGGAGTTATTTTGATCTATACACCTCCCAATTCACTTAGGCCCCTTCTCCTTTGACCTTTACAGACTTCATGAGCTCTACCCAACTCCTGACTCTCCCCTCAGATATTAGAGAGGACTTGGAATGTCCTGATGTTGGAGCATGAATTAAAAGTAACTCTTTCTCACCTCTTCAAAGGTAAAGCCTTGAGCAGAGGCAGCTTTACAGTTGACCTCTATTAAATCATATCGTAGAATGTCACATACCCCCCTATTGTTAGATCTCCAAGGAGTACAGATACAGGGCAATATCCCCCCACCATGAAGGAGGATATGGTCAAGCTCCTGTCCAAGAAATCCTCTGATCCATTGGACTGTGCAAATTTCCACCCCATCTCCCTTATTTCCACAGATACATTGGTGCTGGCTGAAGTTCTTGCAATGAGGATGAAATTAGCTCTACCAACATTGATCCACCTAGTACAAGCTGGCTTCTGTAAAGGCAAATCTGGAGCTGACAGTGTGTGGCCTGTCCTTTATGTAAAAGGGCATGCAGCAAAGCAAACAACACTGATGGCAACAATGGCAATTGACTTCTGCAAGTCATTCAGCTGCAGCAAGTGGAGCTTCTTGCACACAGTGCTTGATGCCTATGATTTTGACCCCTACTTCTGGGGTTGGATTGCCACCCTATGTCATCATCCCAAAGTGAGGGTCCTTACTAACCAGATGATTTCTCAGTCTTTTACATTTCAAAGAGGCATGTGGAAAGGGTGACCCCTATCCCAGCTCCTCTTCCTGATAGCGCTGGATGCCCATAGATAGACATTGTATGACACTGACTCCATCTGAGGCATCAAGGTAGAGGACACCTTCTTCTTGGTCAGTTCATATGAAGATGATCTACTACTCACTCTGTCTGACCTGTTTCCATCCCCCCAATAACTTTGCAAACCTTTCGGGCTTGATGGGAAACTGAAAAAAAACCACGCTCTCCCCCTTATCTCGAGCTGCACTGCCTCCTGTTGCCAGGGGCTACAGTTAGTGTAGAATGGTAAAGGATTTACCAATTTGGGCATCAACATAATCTATAAATGAGCTAACCTAATCCTTGTGAATTGTAACCTGCTGCTCAATGCCCTAGAGGTGGAGATTAGAAGGTGGTTCAAGTTAAATCTCACTCTTAAGAGGATGATTGAGGTCATCAGAATGTTTTCCCTCCACATGTTTGCCTATATGTTTACTAACTTGCCACTAACAGTAGAAGGCACATTTTTCACACTACTAGACCAGCTCCTGAACTTCTTCATATGGGAGGGTAAGTCTCTTAGACTGGGCAAAGCTCAGTTAAAAGTGCATTAGACATGGGGGATTGGGCCTCCCTTTGTTACAGGGTTACCTACTGGCATGCAGAGTGGTACAAGCTACTGAATGGTTCTTCCCTCCTCAGAACACACACCACAATGGGTGGTGCCCAAGGCAGCACTCTCCAAAGTGCCTGCCTTAGCTTGCTACTAGGCCTGAAACCAGGCCGAAAGCAGCAGGGAAGGTTACAGCCCTCCCCATAATCAATGAGACTAAAAGTGTGTGGTACAAATGTATGCGACTCACCAACACCCCAAGAAAAAACAGTGCCCCTTCTAGGACACTTACTTATCTGTGGCACAATTCAATAATAAAGAATGGGGACACTCCTGTCAAGTGGCAGCTGCAGGAACAAAAATGCATCAGGTTGATCTCAGAAATCACTATCTCAGGCTTGTCAACACTGCTTTCTTTTCAACAGATAAAGGATAAATATGGGATGCAAAAATCTGATTTTTGGAGGTATTTTCAATGGAGAGGTGCTATTGGAGCAATGGACAGAATGGTGGCCCCCACTGAACCATGGAACTGGTTACACAGCGTGGGCAAATCTCCTCTCTTTAGAGGCTTAACGGGGAAGATTTATAAAACCATCCAGCCCCCTATTATCAAGGCCCCTACTTTTCTGCAGCTCATTGGGACCAAGTTCTGCAGCAAGATTACTATTTGCCACAGAACTTCTGTGGTGTTGGTTTGTAATTTCTGTGGAAGTTCTGCAGCACTAATGAACTACCACATCACAGTGTCAGCTTGTCATCCTGACTTCACTTCCATGGCAATGGTTATAGCAAGCAGGATGAGGGAAAGCACAGTAACACTAGTTCAACAAATATCAGACTTACAGAAATAATTTTATGGCTAAAAAGGCAAAAAAAAAATGTATCCTTAAAGTCCTAGCCTATTGCATAAATGAAATATGCAGAATGGACCTTATGTGATCAATAAGGTATTTCTATACTCATGCTGTCTATATCACTTATGAGGTCCCCACTGTGTATCACTTATATATTTATATGTCCTGTCTATACCACTCATGAGGTCCCACTGTGCATCACTTATATATTTATATGCAATCTGTAACATGCGTGTGTGTGTGTGTGTGTGTGTGTGTGTGTGTGTGTGTGTGTGTGTGTCTGTGTCTGTGTCTCAGTGGCTCAGTAGGTAGCACACTCACCTCTGAGGCCGGGAGAACAGAGGGCTGTGGGTTCAGTTCCCATATCTGGCACTTGGGTTAATATCCCAATAGTGACACTGTAGTGCAGCATGAGAGGAGTGCTGCACTTCTGAGGTGCTGTCTTTCGAATGAGATGTTAAACCGAGTCCCATCTTCCTGGATTGGTGGTAGTTCAGGTGGATGTTAAAGATCCCATAGCACTTATCGAAAAGAGTAGGAAAATTTCCCCGGTGTCCTGGCCAAATTTCCCTCATTCACTAAAAAAGATACCGCCAACAGCTTCATCTGGTTCAAGGTCAGTTGGCATTCATCTGTATCCCCCTCCCCCGGGTCATGCCTGAAAATAGGCAGGATTTGTCTAGTGCACTTACCCAGTCAACAAAAACTACATAAAAAAAATATATATATGTAGTGAGAGACAGATATATACTGTATATATATATATATATATATTTTAATTTCCATGAAATTGTATCCTCATTTATACAGGTCCCTTTGGAAATGGAATAAACAGAATAGAGGAGATATCGCAAAACTCATTTTTCATGCCAACCTGCTTCCTCTGACACACAATGTAACACCATCAGGCCATGACATACATGTGAACCCATTGTGCAATAAAGCTCTCCAGTTCATCACAATGTGTCCCCTGTGTGACAAAACACTGTGCCATACCTTCCCAGACTCAGAGCAGTGATGTGTTCCCCCAATCCTTGTGATGCCCAGCCAGCTCCCAAAGCTCATCTCTGAACCTGAGTTGCCAGCATTGGAACACAACATGCTACCCTCTGGCCCAACAGCTGGCCCTGCACTCAACATTTCTCCAAAAATATTAGGTGATTCTATCAACCAATGACAATATGTAATTGGTAACCCTGGCAAAAATGTGTACAGTGCAATTATTTACTTTACAGGCCTATTCTTTCAACAGGTCTACACATTATTATATTCCACTTTTCTGGGCATAATTACTTTATTTTTCTTAAAAATGACAGATTAATTCATTTTACCAGTTATTCATTTCAGATGGCATCTCTATACCATAAAGGCAAAAATGAGTTTGTACAAAGTAAGGTATGGACTTAACAGGTCTATGCTACTGTCAAGGTTTTGTCTAAGTTGGCCCTAGTGTAATAACATAAGATTGAAAATTGAATTAGGCTGTAGTGCAGACTGAGCAAATATCACCATGCTTGATGTGCTGTGCCACCGCTTCTGGCAGTGTGAGCTGTGGTAGATAAGTGACTATTCATTTCTGTGGCAGAATGCAGCCATTTCATTAGCTAATGTATGATGTTATAGCTTTGATAACGTCACATTCTGAGCATAGAGGGGTTTTGGATATAAAAGAGGGGGAAGGGAACCAGATTCTATGGATAAATGGAAATATTAATAAACAATCATCAAGAACAGTAAATTCTGTGGCACTGCAGAAGTTCTGCAGTAGGTTGCAAGTTCTGTGGCCACAGAATTCTGGGGGCCTTGCCTATTATGGACAAGCAAAAGACTGAATGAGAGGGAGAACCCCAGAAAGAGATCCCTCAGGGTGACTTGGATCCCTGTGTCTATAAGGTACATACTGCATACAGATGCAAAGGGACAACTTAAACAGATCAAAATCTTATATACATGGGATAGGACCCCCTTAATGCTTTACAAGATGGGCTTGCTCCTTCACTCAAATTGCTGGAGATGCCACACATAGTGTCCCTTCTTCACATACTCTGGGAATGTCCTCAGCTAAAATTATAATGAACAGGGGTCTCAGCTGACTTGTGCCAGATTCCTAGGTAGACCAATCCTACAATGTCCAGGGTTGGTAATCCTGGGGGACACATCCCAGCTCAGTGACGTCACCTTACAACATCAACACTGGTTTTTGGCAGTGGTCATGGAGGCCAAATGAGCTATCCTGATGAAGTGGCACCATCTAACACCCCATTGCTGTTGGCGTGGCACTCTGCCCTGTCAAAACTGTCCCTCTTTGAAAGGCTCTCAGCTATAAACCAGGGTAAATACAAATTTATCTGGAAAAATTGACTTCCTTCTTGAATTTCCACACCAGTGCTCTGCCCCCCACCCCACCCCACCCACCCACCCCACCCACCCCACCATGCACCATATAGAATCCACCAGTGCTGGGAGAAGATCCTTGCCAGTATTTCCAGTTCAGTCTTCCCCTCACAAGGAGATGGACCTCAACCAAAATTTATACCTACGGTCCTGGCTCCACTGTTTCACACATGAGTGCTCTAGTAAGTTGGTGTACATAGAAGCAAGATCTCTTTCATTAGAGGTCGTTTTATAATGTTGATTTAGGAAATTGATTAGAATTTAGTATATTAGTAACATGACTTAGATGGATGTATTTACAGATAGCTGTTATGTTCTTTGTTCCCAGAACCTTGTTGCTTTGCTCAGAACTTAATGCAGGATGCATTTGAGTCTCTGCAAATGGTAAAACTCTTGTACTGCATTATCATTTTGACTACTCAATTAAATCTTTCATGTTAAGAACAAGAAATATATTATTACTAAAAGAAACTATATGATGAAATTTTTGCCAACTAATAAATAACGCTGCTTTAAGTTACTATGCAACTATGATGTCTTAAATTACATCATTCAAATGTTGTGCATCTGAGCGGTCTGGGAAGGCAAATTCAATAAACAAAACGCACATAGACACAGCCCCGTGGTGAGTCTGAATAATTGTTTCTTTTTATAAACATTACTTTAGACCACCTGTTAGCCTAATCAAAAGCAGTAATGCTCACCATGCTGATAGCCTGGGGTCTGAGTCCCAAACCCAGCTTGTGACCTATCATGTGGAATAGGAGTGCTAAGCATCCATCTCAGATGCCTTCTGTCTTGGAAAGAAAGGACTGCTACAGACATTACATCATGGCTGCACTCCTGTTGCCCAGGGGCAGGGAGTTGTGTGGGTGGGAATATTCAGATCCAGGATAATTTAAAATCTTGATTTTAGCACGATGCAGGACATGGATATCGGATGTCATGGTATCATGCATCAATTCCTGTGCCAGTGAGGAGGGTGGTGGGTGCCACTCCCCATTATAGCAGTAAAAATAGCACAACATACGTTTACATTGATCCTATGACCGGCTCCTACATTTCTATAACCAAAGTAAAGGGCCCCGCTGCCAACTGTGGTCCATGTCTTAGAAAGCAAGCACAGAGTAATGCATCAGTTGAAAGGCAGATGCTACAAGGATCATTTAAAAACAAAAGACCTTTGGCCTTTCCAGCATGGCTTCTGAAAGACTCTATTCAAGTTCAGCTGCAGGGAAGAAGAAGCCTTGGTTTCTGGAGAGCTTTTTATGCTTTCAGCAAATATTTAGTTACAAAGTCACTGCTCATATGTTTTAAACAAGCTTGTCTTTTCAAATTAAGTTTTTTTTTAACATACTGTAGGAAAACTTGTGCCTACCACTGATCAAATACAATTTATGAAGTCCCCAAGCAATAAATTAATTTAACAAGCATAATTTATAAATCCATTGCTCTTTTTGTGTTCTAGATCGTGCTGTTAGGAAGAGTGTGAGGGGACTGTGTGCTTCTGTATAATAGAAAAGTGTGATGTCCTTAACTGTTTAAAGCCCTTTGTGCATTATAAAATGTAATTACTCTACTTAAAAGGTCTCAGGTGTACCTCTCAGTTATTACACATTAAAGGACAGACAGTCATTTTACCCCTCAGGTGCTGTCTATCCCACATAGGGAGAGTGGTGTCCCACATTCTGTAAAAAGATGTATCAATGAAAAATTCCAGTAATCTTTTCTTTCTCAGTGATCATAGGTTCATAGTGTAACTTACAGGTTCAACTGGCGTTAGCACTTAGAGAACTCGCCACCTAATTTATGGGTGGTGCTCATATTTATAGCTTCCCATATATTCATCAAGTCTATTCTTAAATGTGGTTATTGTGTCGCTCTCAATTATTTCCTGGGGTACAGTGTTCCATCTGTTTATGATTCTTTGGGAAAACCATTTTGTCCTTTTTAACTGACATATTTTTATCACCTTTCATTTGTTGCATATGCGATCTAGAATGTTTAATTTTAACTTGACTAGTAATACCAATAGTCTCTTTTAAAAATTGGTTATACATAGCTTTGAAAGCCAGACATAGGTCACCTTGCAGCCTTCTGTATCTCATAGAGAATAGTCCCAGTTTGTTTAGTATCTCATTGTAACTTACATACTTCATTCTTTTAACCTTTTTTGTAGTTTTCCTCTAGATGGTTTCTATGATATTCTCGTCCCTTATTGTTTGTGGGGAGCAAAACTGATTACAATATTCCAAATGGGGTCTGACAAGACTTTTATATAAAGGAATGATCACCTTTTAATCTCTGCTCTTGATATTGTGAGAGATACAACCTAATATTTTATTGCACTGTTTGGCCTTATATTTAATATGAGTATTAAAAGATAAATCATTGGAGATGTAGACACCCAAGTCTCTTTCACAAGGTGTTGATTGTATTATGTGTTTGTTTAGTGTGTGTATGTAGTTTGGAATTTTATGCCCAAAATACATTATTTTAACATACTAACATACTAAAATGCCAGCAGAATAGGTCTAACGGTCTTTCGCGTCTGCTTCTTTGGTCAGCCCCCACCCTGGGAGATGACTTTGCTGCCCCCCTCGCCTTCTCTGGCTTCTCCCTTCCCAGTTCCGGATATTCTCGCTGCATTGGATTTTGCTTCCAGAACCCTTCCCTTGTACCTGTCCCACCCCCTCTTGAACCTCTCTACCATCTCTGCCTCCACCAGCCCCCTAGGCAGCGCATTCCATGGCTCCACCACCCTCTCAGTAAAGTAGCAACTCCTCCTTTCTCCCCTGAATCTTCCCCCTCTCCAGCTTCCACCCATGCCCTCTAGTGGCCCCCTCCTCCTTCCTTCGAAGCACCCTGACTGTTCTTCCCCTATTTACCCCCTTCATGTACCTGAAGACCTCTATCATGTCCTCCCAGTCCCTTCTTTCTTCCAATGTGTACATATTTAGCTGTTCGAGACTCTCCTCATAGGTCCTGTCCCACCAAGCCACAAATCATTTTGGTTGCCCTCCTCTGGACCCGCTCCAGGAGTTTAATGTCCCTCTTTAAGTGTGGCCTCCAAAACTGCATACAGTACTTGAGGTGCAGCCTCACCAAGAAGTTATACAGAGGGAGTATCACTTCCCTCCTTCTGGAGGTGATCCCCCTAGCGATGCATCCCAGCATCCTATTGGCCTTGGCTGCTGCCCTCCTACAAGTCTCCGAGTTGTTCATCTTAACATCCACCACCACCACCACCACCCCCAGGTCCCTCTCAGCCATTGAGACTTGTAGCATTCCCCCCCCACAAGAGTGTACACTTGGCCCAGGTTTCTGGCCCCCAGGTGCAGTACCTTGCATTTCCCTGCATTGAACCTCAGCTTCCACTTTCTAGACCATCTTTCCAGAGCCTCCAGGTCCCTCTGTACAGCCACCCTCCCCTCCTCCCCATCCACCACCGCCCCCAGTTTTGAGTTACATGCAAAGAGACTCATCTCACTCCTGATACCTGTCCTTATGTCAGAGACGTAGGCGTTGAAGAGGAGGGGCCCAAGGACTGCATTTACTATTGTTAAATTTTATTTGGTTTACTGCTGCCAATGAATTTAGTTCATTAATATTATCCTGAAACTGTTTACATGAATTAATGTCAGTAATGACTGCATCGATTTTGCTGTCATCCGCGTATTTACACATCCAGGCTGAGGAATTGACCTGCATGGATGAAACGAGTATATTAAATAGAACAGGGCCCAAGACTGAGCCCTGTGGTACACCATTCGTGACAGTACTTGAGTCAGATTCATGCCCACAAATCACCACTTTCTGTTTCCTACCATCCAGCCATGAAATGATCCAGTTAATAATATGGGGTCAATTTCAGTTTTAATAAGATATTCAGTAAGTATTCTATGGGACACTGTATCGAAAGCTTTATGGTAATCCAAAAACAGAACATCCACAGACAGACCCTTATCAATTGCTGCACTTACAGGTTCAAAAAACTATAACAAATATGTGAGGCATGATCTATCTTTAATAAAGCCATGTTGTGATATAGCCACTAGACCTTTACGGTTACTATGGTGTATTATTCTATGTTGTATGAGTCATTCCATTCATTTCCCAATCACAGAAGTGAGACTAATAGGGCTATAGTTATTCACTGTTGATTTATCACCACCCTTAAATATGGGAGTGACTTTAGCCTCTTTCCATTGTGGTATAACTTCTCCAGTATGTATTGAGATATTAAATAGTTTTACAAAGGGTCCTAGCAATACTGAGACTGTTTCTTTTAAGAATTTTGATGGAATATCATCAGGGCCTGCTGAACCATGGGGTTTTATTGAACTGATAAGAGTTGATACTTCATCTATGGTAAAATCCTCATTTTTTATAGAATCTGAAGGTAGTATTCTTGTCAATTTCTCTTTAGGTTCAAATATATTTTTAAAATGTTTGCTAAGTTCTGATGCCATGTCTTTCTCCTTTGAAATAGTTCCAGATGTTGTCACAATTGGACCAATAGTTTTTTGACTTCCTTTCAGGGAACCTATATAATTAAAAAAATACTTTTTGTTGTCCATTTCATTTGGGACTATTTTACGCTCAACGGCTTTTTTTTGCTTTTCTAATTTGAGATTTGATTTTACTTGTAATAGATTGATAGTTTTTTTAGATATATCATTATGATTTTTGATAATTTTTTAGATAGTTTCTTTTTCCTGTTGATTAGTTGTTTTTTTTTATTTTGTTGTTCCACCATAAGGGTATCCTTTTGTTGTTGAGATATTTTTTCCTGATTGGAACCCACTTGTTAGTACATGTTAGGATTTTGTTATTAATAATTTCCCATGTTTTGATAAGATCTAGTCCTTCAAGATCTTTTTCCCAGTCCCAGGATACTAAATAGTCTCCAATTTCTTTATAGTTGGCTTTGTAAAAATCTTTAACAACAGTAATACCCTTAGCAGTTTGATTTTTAATTTAAATTTCAAATTTCACTATTTGATGGTTGCTGTCACATAGGGGTGGTAGAATTTCAGGTGTTGCAATACCTGTTTGTATATTAGTAAATACCAGGTCAAGTATTTTAGTTTCTCTAGTGTTTTTTTTAACTAATTGCTCTAAATTATTGGCAATTGTGATGTCAATGAATCTGTTCTCGCATGATCCATGACCTTACAATAAATCCCACTTAATTGATGGGAGTTAAAATCTCCCATAAATATATAATCACCTTCAACCTCTGCATTTTCAAGTTCTGTTAAAAATAGGTGGGTTTCATCTGCAGATAAAATTGGTGGACAATAACATAGTCCCACTGTTATCATTTTATTATGAATTTTAATTTTAGCCCAAAGAATTTCAGATATAGTATTTGATACATTATCTAATATAATAACTGCAAACTTAGCATCAATGTATAGAGCAATCCCTCCACCTGTTTTGTCTGTTCTGTTTTTTATTTAATTTAATATATCCAGGTATTTTAATATTCCAATCATTATCCTGGAACCAAGTCTCAGTCACCCCACATATTGCTATTTGGTTAGATACTAAAAAGTCATTGAGCTCATCAATTTTATTTCTTAGGCTTCTGGCATTTATTAAAGCAAGTTTAATGATTCCCTTTGTTAAAGAATGTGAAATTTATTGTTTATTTTTTGTTATCCCATCAACTGTATGTTTATTGGCCGATTTGAATGGGGGTAAAGGAACCTTCCTTTTCCCACATTATCTAGTTTAAAGCCACATTGATTTCTTTACGAAATTTGTTTCCTAGTATTTGACTACCTTTTCTACAAAGATGGAGACCATCCCAACAGTAATACTCTTGATGTATATGAAACTCTTCCCAATGTGTAAGACACTTAGGCCCAGATATTCAAAGCTTTGTGCAGTGCACAAACCATTTATGTGGGTTTAGCGCAGGTCTGCTATATTCAAAAGGACAAATAGTGCACGCAAACTGCATTAGCGCTGGGCAAACCATAATATATGCAAGGGGCAAACTGAACATGAATACAGGCACTATGAGATATTCATTGACTAGTGCCATGCTAAGGTGTTTAGCGTGACATAGCGCGACCCTTTGTATGGTACAGTTTACTGCCCAGGAAAAGCTGGCTTTAACTCTGGGCAAACAGCTTTGTGCCACATTGTGGCCTTGTGCGGCATTAGCGTGGTATTACTGCAGCCTTGCGTAACCCTAACATATGGCTATGACACAGAGAAAAAGCCAGGCATGGAGGAAACATGCTCCTCACTGATGGCACCACAATGATGCCAACTGCTGCTACCAGTCCCAGCCATGCCAGGCAGTATGTGGTGACCCAGCCCCCAGGGGCCACAGCACACACCTGTAGACCATATGTCTGTGGTGACCAACAGATGCCAGCACACATATGCAGCACTGTGGGTATCGTGGGTGTTGAGCGGAGGGTGCACAGGTGGCCAGGCCTCACCATAGACCGGGTTCAGCGACAAGGCTGAGACACAACACGCAGTGCACATGGGCTAGTATTGGGAATACCTCAATACCAGTGTGCCTGTCCGATCATACATGCCCCCCAAGTCACATACCGCACAGCTGTACATACACTACAGCACACACAGCCGGCCATGTCTATGTCACTATGAGCATTCTATGCCAGAGGTGCAACATCTGTGGGTCACACAACAGTGTGACAGTAATGTCCACTGGCAGTACACACCTGCAAGGTGGGCCTGTCACTGTGTACAGTGCAGTGGTCATCACTACCCTACACACCATAGGCATTGCGGTGTCCCTCACACTGCTGGCCCCCTTGCCACTGTGGTGTCTGCTGTGCACTGTAGCATGCCCTACAGTTTGACAGTTGCATGCATCACCACCACCACCTGTGCCTATGCTATGTTGTCCCCTGGGGTACACAATGCTATGCTGTACTGCATACATGTAGCCTGCGGCTACCATCACGCACTTTCAGACTGACCTACAGGTGGAGCTGAGCCAGATCTGGCCAGCCCCTGTACTTCCAGACTGACCTACAAGTGGAGCTGTGGGACCTTGCAGTAATGTTGGGCAAACTGCATGCGAATCAGGGCATAATGAGATGCTAATCTGGATGTTTGCCCAGAGACTACCTAAGTAGGCTCATTTGCATGTCACTTTTGAATACGGCAAAGTTTAGCTCCGGGCAAAAGTGTTTGCACCAGGCAAATGGCTTAGCTTTGTGCTAATGCTGCGCAAATGTGTGAGCATTGCGCTAATGGTTCAGGGACTATTATACAGTTATGAACACTGTTCTTTCACATCCACTGCTGCCTGCAGTTGTACTGGGTCCATGCATTTGCTGGCACACACATTGGCCACATTGTTCACCTCTACCTACCTTCACATCGCTGTGCACTGTGTTGCTGTTGTGGATTGCACTTCCTGGTTGCTATATTCAGAGCTGTCTTATCCCAGGGCTATATTTGCCCTGCACTCCCAGCCCAGTTTTCCCGGCCTCATTCCCATGCTATATTTAGAAGCTGTTTGGCCCGGGCTATTCCTTTTGAATATAGCTTGCTTTGTGCTCCGGGCTAAGTTTGCCCACCGGGCAGTGCTAATTTAGTCCCAGTGCAAAGTTTTGCATATCTGGCCCTTAATGTTCTGCGAAAGAAACCACCTCTGAAGCCATGAGTTGATAGATTTTATTTTTCCCATGTGAAATTCCATGGCTTTTGGTACTGGTAGAATTTCAGAGAGTATTAATGAACATTTAATCTCGGTCAATTTGTTAGTTATTGCAACAAAATCTTGTTTTATTTTGTGTAAAGGTTGAGTTGTGACATCATTTGTTCCTATGTGTATGATTACTAACGGGTTTTCTCCTGAATTATATAGAATGTTGTCTAATCTGGTTGCCAAGTCCTCAGTTTTAGCTCCCCTATAACTTGATACCATCCTGTTGTTTTTATCAGGATTGCAAATTAGTCTATCCAGATGCTTTATGATGGAATCACCTATTACTAAGATTTGTCTAGCATTATTGTTTGCAGTTTCCATTGGAGAACTAAGCTGAATTAGGTCACCATTCATTATCAAACATGAGGAGATTTGCTGTTACTCAGCTATCTGATAGCCAATATTTCCAACTTGTTCTGGTTTCTGGACCTCACAATTACTGTTAGAGTTTATTTGATCAAATTCCTTTTGTTTTAATAAAGGGCTAGCCATACTGGGTTCACCTTGGTTGTTTTCATCATTGGGTGTAGAATTCAAGGGATCAAAGAAATTACATTTAGGAACTATGAATTGTGTGGCTTTGCAGCCTCATTTTGGGGCATAGGAGCCTTGTACCAAAAACCAGTCATCATCTGAATTAGATGTGGTTTCCTCATCCCTGTGCCTTTTCGTCTGATGGCACGTACTCTGTATGATCCTTTTTGTTTAGGTAATGTGGTAGAACTGGGATCAGAGCTAGTATACTGTATTGCTATACTGTCATGGGGCTCTTCAATAGTATCACTACTATGGGACCTGTCTGTGTTAACCCCTACAGAGTTTGTGTGAATTGATTGGCCAGCTTGAAATCTTAATCGCATGTCAGCGTGACTTTTTTCTAGTTTGATTAATCTATCATTAAACAGACCTATATAAAGCTCCAAACTTTTATTGTATCCACATTTTTCACATGTATATGCTTGTGATGTTATACATTGCTCTGTTATTAGGAACATTGCACGGGATGAGCATTTAACTCCTGTGCATCCATCTGTTGTAGGTATAACTTTCATACTTAAAGTTTAGGCATATAGAGTGGTAACTGTGACTGTTTCTAGGATAGATTAGTATTATACAAGCACTTTTATCACTTAAGGCGTAACAAACACCTACCGTCTACGATCCGTGAATACGCTTATAGCCTTCATACCCAAACTAGCCCAAACATGCTAAAACACACGCTTATGATGTTTCGTGTTCTTTGTGTACGACTTCACGTGATGGAAACACACTACGATTTTTGCTCGGCCACCCTGCTCGCTCTGGAGCATCTGAAATAGTCACAGCCAACCCGGAAATGCAACTAGGGTCATGGCCTGACTAAATTACCCCTGATAGTCTAAAGTTATAATTTCGCTGGCCAATATCATTTGAAAATAATATTAAATGCTCAAAGATATTTCAATGCAAAAAACAGAGCCCAAAGTAGAAGGTAATCTGGTGCTGGATTTGAGATTGTAGTTCTGGCAGACACCCATAACTACAACTCACTCTTCCTGCTTCTGTTACTTGGAAGCAAGGCTCCAAATGTTCTTAAAAGAACACAGTATCCCATAAAATAGTAGTTTTACAGACAAATATGTTTCATAAAGAAGAAGCTTTCTTGCACACACACAGCAATATTAAAAAAAGCTTATACCATCATGGTGGCATACTGATTCTTTAATACAATTAGCTAACTGGAATGATCATGTATGATTTTCTGATCATTTCTAAACATTTCTAATCAAAAGTCCCTGTTTTTCACATGAAAGGTGGTCTTTCCTGTAATAGGTCCTTCTATACCTGTGGTATACTAATGTTTTTATACACTTAATTGGCAGGCTGAACTGTCCCACCAAATACCGTAAGGGAAGCCAGGTCAAATTCTAAACATTTGCACATGTGGCAAACTGGTCCTGCTGTTTATCAAATGGTTCACAAGAAGGGTCATTTGAGTAATAAAATGGAAGTTTACTCACCTGGTAAAGGTGATTATAGGAGCACCTTCTTACAGCACTCCGAGTCTCCACCCATGGGTAATTCCGGCACTTCCTCTCAGGCTGATGCACAAAAGAATTCTTTAGAATCGAAATCTGATCCCTTATCCCTGCTTCCGTCTCCTCCCGTCTTTCCCAGACTCCTCTGTACGATATCTTCCAGAGCTCTTAGAATCTTCTGAAATAAAAATTAACAGTAAATCACGGGTTCTGCTGGTCTCTCAGAGGGAGACCACCTGTTAGAATGAGACAAACCGACACGTTGTGAAGTTGTGCAAGGTGTTCATTCTTTACTCTATATTGTTTCGTTGGTTCACAAGGTACAATAATGAAGCTGTTACTGTCTATGCTATTTTGCATAATGTACAAATTATTAATCAGTATATTGTTTAAACATCATCCTTAAAGAGTGTACCCATGAAATGCTTTCAGGCAGTTATTCATTTTGTTATACCGTGTGTTCCTCCTCATTGGGTGGGCTACGGAGTGCTGTAAGAAGGTGCTCCTATAATCACCTTTTACCAGGTGAGTAAACTTCCATTATCTATCGCACCTTCTTACAGCACTCCGAGTCTCCACCCATGGGTGATTATATAGCAGCATTGGAAGAGACTTGGGAGGGAGGAGGAACCTGACTGGAAGCTGTGTGGATAACTTTTCGGCCAAATTCAGAATTGCTTGTCAATCCTGTATCCAATCTGTAGTGTTTGGTAAAGGTATGGGGGGATGACCAGGTAGCCGTCTGGCAGATTTCTCTTACTAATACTAGGCTTCTTTCTGCCCAGGACTTGGCTATTGCTCTCGTAGAGTGGGCCTTGATAACTTGAGGTGGGGCGGCCGCCCTTGCCTTGTAGGCTTGGGAGATGGTGTCTCGCAGTCATCTGGCGACCGTAGACCTGGAGGCTGGGCGGCCCTTCTTTTGTACTTGATGAAGGACGAACAGTCTGTCTGACTGGCGGAAGGGTTCTGTCCTGTCCAAGTAGATGCGTAGGGCTCTAGCCAGATCCAGGCAGAGAAGGTTGTCCCTGTTGGGGTCCTGGTCAGCTGGGCAAATGGTTGGGACTGTAATTTCTTGACCAGTGTGAAAAGCCATTGCCACCTTCGGGGATGAAGGACGGTATAGTTCTTAAGACCACTCTATCTGGGAAGAATGTGAGAAAGGGTTCTCGGCAGGAAAGGGCCTGTATCTCACTGGTTCTCCTAGCTGAACATACCGCTACCAGAAAAACTGTCTTCATGGTGAGATACGTTAGGGAATTTGAAATTAGGGGTTCGAAAGGGTTCTCAGTTAAGGCATCTAATACTAGGTTGAGCTGCCAAGGAGCAGAAATGGGTCTAGGGGAGTAGGTGATGTTGGCGGCTGCTCTTAGGAAGGCCTGCACCAGTGGGTGAGCCCCAGGCAGATGTCCGTCTGATTTCCCCCGAATTGCCCCTATGGCGGCTGTTTGGGACTCTTAACAATGCCGCTGTTATTCCCTTGTCAAGACCATGTTGTAAAAATTCTAACACCTGTAAAATGTTACATGTTGAAGCCTCAAGTTGTCTAGCTTTACACCAATAAACAAATGCCCCCCAATGTCTGTTATATGTTCTGTTGGTAGAGTGTCTTCTGGCCTGTAGTAAAGTTCTGCTACTTTGACTGACACCCTAGATTTAGCAATCTGACCTCTGAGTGGCCATGCCATCAGTTTCAGAGGTCTAGGTCCTCGTGCAGATTGGTCCCTGCTTGAGCAAAGTCTGGTATGGGTGAGTCTCAATGGCTTGTCCATTAGCATCTTTTTGATGAGGGCATACCACATTCGTCATGGCCAGTCCGGGGCAATTAGGATCACTGTTGTGCCTGTGTCCCTGATCTTCTGTAGGATCGCAGGTATCATTGGTATTGGGGGAAAGACATATGCTATGCGGAATCTCCACGGGGTTGAGAGAACGTCTACCCCCATTGCATTTTTGTCCTTGTACCTGGATATGTATACTGGTAGTTGAGTGTTCATTGCTGAGGCCATGAGATCTACTTGTAATGGGCCCCATTTCTGTTGAAGTTTTTGGAATATGGCTGGGTTGAGCTGCCATTCTCCCTGTTGCAGGGTTTTTCTGCTTAGCCAGTCTGCTCTTGTGTTTTGTACGCCTGCTAGGTGGACTGCTGTGATGCTGCAGAGGTGTCTCTCTGCCCAGAGCATGAGTGCTTCTGATTCCTTTGCCATGGCTCTGATTTTTGACCCTCCTTGTTTGTTTATGTAGGACATTGCTACCCTGCTGTCTGTTCGCACCTTTACGTGTTGTCCTGTGACTAGAGGTCTGAAATGTTGTAGCGCCAGTCGGATTGCTCTGGTCTCCAGAATATTGATTGGTAGCGTGGTTTCTGGTTCTGTCTACCTTCCTTGGATTGACTTCCTGTCCAGTACAGTACCCCATCCTTGCAGGCTTGCGTCTGTTTCTATGATCCTGGTTGCAGTTCTGTCTAAGTTCGCTCCTGGTTTAGATGTTGTAGATTTGTCCACCATCTCAAGGATCTTTGTACTGGCGTAGGTATGGTCACCCTTGATTGTAATTTGTAGGATTGTAGTTCACTTGTCTAAGTAGGTGCTGTGGTTTGCCTCATGTGAGCTCTGGCCCAGTCGTGTAAACCTATGCAGGCTGCCATGAGACCCAACAGTTGCATGAGGTGCCATAGGGTTGTCGATTTCCAGTGCAGTATTTGTCTGCACTGGGTCACTAACGTGTTGATGCGCATCTCCGAGGGTTTGACTGTCCTGGTAACTGTGTTGAACACCGCACCCAAGTGTTCGAGAGTTGTGGTCGGTGTCAGATGGCTTTTTAAGTTGTTGATTATCCAACTTTGTTGGGAGAGCAGTTGCAGTGCTCTTCGAGTTGCTGAGTTGGATTCCTCTTGCATTCTTGCCTGAATTAGCCAGTTGTCCAGGTAAGGAATTACATGGACTCCCTCCATTCGGAGTTTCACTGCTAATGGGGCCATGACCTTGGTGAACACTCTGGGTGCTGATGCCAGACTGAATGGTAGGCATTGGTATTGAAAATGGTATCCCAGGATGCTGAACCTGAGGAATTTCTGATGGGATGGTCTGATTGGGATGTGGAGGTATGCGTCCTTCAGGTCTATGGACGTTAGGAGATCCCCTTCGTGGATGGCCGCAATGGTGGACCTTAGGGTCTCCATTTTGAACCTTTGGTATTTCACGAACTTGTTCAGAAATTTGAGGTCCAGTATTGGGCGTAGGTCCCCTGTCTTTTTTGGAACCAGAAAGAATACTGAGTAGATGCCTGAGTATCTTTCGTGGTTGGGTACTGGTTTGATGGCTTTGCTGCTGAGCAGTTGTCTTAGTATTGCTCTGACCTGGGTTGGTGCTGTCTTCTCTTTGGACACGTGAGATTGAATGAATCTGTCGTGTCTTGGTACGGAGTTGAATTCGATGGTGTAGCCGTGTTGTACTATTTCTGTGACCCACTGGTCCTGACTGTGTTGGCCCAGGCTGTGGAGAATAGTTGTAGTTCGCCCTCACTCGCGTTTGCATTGTCCTGGGCCTGTGAATTCTCATTGTCGAAAACCTCTGTTCTGTCTGTTGGGTTTGTAGCCTTGTTTGAACTGAAGTATACTGTGGTCTCGGTTTGAATAGAATTGTGACTTTTTGTTGAAGAAGTTCGCTTGAACCCGAATGCACGCCTATCTTGTCCTTGGTACCTGGGGCCCTTTTTTCCCCTGTGAGGATAGGGACAAAATCTGTTGTTCCAAAAGGAAGGCAGCATGCTCCGCCCCCCTTGGTTGTCCTTATCTTCTCCCTTCTTTATTGTGAATTCTTCAATACCTGGTCCGAAAACCCTGTCCCCTGAGAATTGGAGCTTCATTAGTCGGGCTTTTGATTCCTGGTCCGCGTTCCACAGTTTGAGCCAGATTAATCTCCTGGCTCTGTTCACTGAAGCTGCCGATCTCGATGCCATTTAAAGGTGTCAATGGTGGCATCTGCCACGCATTTAATGGCTTGGATAGCAGAATCCAAGGTAGATCCATGTGCGCTCGATTCAGGAATATCCTGGCGAACTGCTTCCAGCCATTGAAGGACCGCTCTGGAGGAATAAGTAGCTGCCAAGGAAGCTCGCATGTTCATGGTCAGCATGTCATGAACTTTCCGGACTATATCATCCACCTTCCTGTCCATGGGGTCTCTCAAGGCAGAAGCTGATTCAGAAGGGAGTACCGTCTTGTTGCTCAGGGCAGAGACCTCGGGGTCGACTTTTGGGGCAGAAGCCCTCTTTCTCCTGTGCTAGTGGATATCTCTCTCAAATGTCCCTTTTTCCCTTGTCTTTATTGGGTCTGGAGCCTCCCATTCTCTAGCCAGGATACTATCCAGGGCTGGGCAAAATGGAAAAAAGGTGGTGGAGCATTTCTTGTCCCGCACTAAGGGGTCCAGTCTATTCTCTGGCTCCTGTACAGGTTCGTTGATTCATAGTGTTTCACACACTACCCTAATGATCTCATGAATGGAGTCGAATGGGCATAGCCGGGCGGCCATGTCTTCTTCGGGCTCCGCCTCCTCCTCTGGCTCCTCGTCCCCCAAGTCTGGAGACTCGGACCCATCCTCTGTGTTTGGAAGAGGGGGCCTACAACGCTTTGGTGGAGGGGTTTCTCAGGAGACCTGGTCGTTTGTCTGTCTCCAAGGCATCCATTTTGTCCAAAGTTTTGGAACAGCTGACTACCACACTCTGAGAAGATGTGGAAGCGCTGTCCTGTAAAATGTCTTCCTCTGTGGGCCCAGAATTTGGATTGAATATAACTGGGTCTGCGTCGACCATGCATAGGGAACAAAGGTCTCCCTGGTCGGAGGTTAAAAGAATGTGGGGGCATTTTCTGCAAATCCTTCTTGAAGACATGTTATCTCCTCTGAAAAACACAATGTGATAGGGGAGGAGATATAACAGATGGTCAGCATCATAATGAAAACATTATTTTTACAAACAAAGACTGTTTAAATACGGTGCCTGTAGGGTCTAGAAGCCTGGATCCTAAATTGGATCAGCTTATGAAATTTGGCTAGATAATTAAAAGAGCAGGGCTAGTTAGATACTGGGCTGCAACACAGACTGTCTGTCTGCAACCAACAGAAAAAACCTTTAGCTGCTCAAAAAGAGACCCTTTGTAAGAAAGTGGGACATTCCCTTTTAAATCGCCACAAAAAAACATTGCCCCTTTAAATTTATTTCTGACCTCTGCTTTGAGGTCTGCATTGCCCCTTTAAATAACATTGCCTTGCGCCGCCATTTTGGTGGAGGTGGAGGATGTACAGGGTGCCGCCATCTTGTCTAGGGAACATACAAGAGGGGATAGGGCCGCGAGGTCTCGCGAGAGCGAGGCCCGCGAGAGCAGGGATTGAGAGGAAGATGACATCTCGCAGGGCTTCCGAATGCCGAGAGGACTGCAGTCGGCAGTTGAAAAACCGAGACCAAGGCAAAAAACCTCCGCACTGCAGCAGATTGTGATCAAGGGGCAGGTATGCAGTCTAATTTCGGCGGGCGCTTGATTTGTTTGTTTGTTTGTGGACTCGCACTCGCGGTTGAATGAGGTAAACCGCGAGGTGAGCCAGGGGCGTTTCCTGCTTTTAAAAACTTATCGCTTAGTGGCCCATACTAGCCTCTGCACCCCAGCTGAACAAGGTAAGTCGGGGGGGGAAGGCTAGGTGTAGGATAGTCCTTTCCTCAGCAGAACGAGGTGTACTGAGGAAGGGAAGGCAGCAAAACTGAAACAATTCTTTGGCTCAGAACTGCATCAATGGGGCATGCTCTGCAAATACACAACTGCTTAAAATTGAATAAATAAACCATTGCCCCTTATCCTGACGCCTCAATTGGCTAAACTTAAATATTCTGTAGTACCAGCTTGAAATTAGGAGTTATAAGAAAAAACAAAAAATAATCTTACCTTAATTGGCACAGAGCCAAAAATCTGTGACCAGCCTGGAGTGATGCACAAAAGAAAACTGAGGAGTCTGGGAAAGACAGGGGAAGGGACGGAAGCAGGGATAAGGGATCAGATTTCGATTCTAAAGAATTCTTTTGTGCATCGGCCTGAGAGGAAGTGCCGGAATTACCCATGGGTGGAGACTCGGAGTGCTGTAAGAAGGTGCGATAGATAATGTATCTGTTCCTGGGGGTCTACTGGCATGGTAACACCCAAACCGGTATGCTGTTTATCAAATGGTTTACAAGGAGGATCAGTTCAGTCAGTAAAAAAATGTATCTATTCCTGGGGTTTTACTGGCATGGTGACACCCCGGGAAAAGTCATACCATTGACAATTATTCGAGACCACAAGCACAGCAATTTGGAGGGCTGTTTGTGTGTATTTGTTTAGGGATAAAGCAGGGATGCATGTATCATTCTGATACAACCATAATGTCTTTATTTGTGAAAAGCATGTCCTACAGAGGAAACTGTATACTGACACGGGGGAGTTGTCTCCACAAAGAAGCTACCTCGTTGTGTGGAAGAGAGAGAAGGGGGTCAGTGTGTAGTCCTACGGGCTGACCAAGAGTTTGAGATTGGAAAGGGGGAGAACTCTGATGTGTGTTTAAGTTCTCGAAGACAAAAAAACTGAGTTTTTCCATATCTTCACCTGTAAGCTTGACCCAGTTATAGGAAAACTAAGTTTGCGATTTTATGATTTACCTCATTTTATTTTCAATGTTTTCTCCTATAAGCACTTATGTTCTGTTTTGGCCAATGTATAAATATACTGTGTAAATAAAGTACAGTAGTTATTATGTAGCAAAATATACAGACTACACAACCATTTTATAAAGTAGTTATTATTTAGCACAATATACAAACTGCTTGACCATTTTAATAAAAAGGGTATAGTTTGTAAATTTCTGAGGTAACCATCATTCAGAAGAGGCACACTACTGTAAATCTAGTTTAAGCAATTTGAAAACAATATACCTTCCTGATACAAGGAAAGGAGTGGAGTGAAGTTTGGTCAGACAGAACGCACACTTCACCTGGGATTCGAGCAGTCAGTCTTTGCTTGATCCAAGGGAACTGGTGACTGGGCTCAGAGGGTCCAGGTGTCTGGGGTACACCACCTTTGCAGAGGGTCAAGCGAGGGTGAAAGGACACAGTGAGTGGAGAACACAGGTGAAGGTCTGTGCCAGCTGGTTGTGAGAGGGGCACTGGTTGGAGCATGGTCAGGTGTGTTTTTCACAATCACCAAATGTCGTTCACATGAAAACTCACATTTCCACAAGGATAGGAGATTATTATTATTATTAATTCTTTGGTAACTGGGAAAGGCCCACTAGGAACACATGCCTGTTTTCAGGGGCGACCCGGGAGCGATGGGGTGGTTATGTGACTTGCTCAGAGTCATACAGTATGCAAGTGGAGGTTGTGGGAATCAAACCCAGGTCTGCTGGATGTACCAAGCTCATTCACAGCTCATTATTCTAACCTCAGGGCTATATTGCCAGCATGTCTTTTAGATGGGTTAATCTGCCCTACCATTGTGCCTCTTCTTGCCACATTTTGCAGGGCAGTGTGCCATATTTAGGTACCAAGGTAGAGAGGAATGCAATATCAGCTAAGGGACTCTCTGAGGAACTATGTCTTCATTTGACAAAGGACAGTGGCCCTTTGTTGTCCTCAATGGCCCTGTTTGCCACGCCACCTCCATTGGTAGACTGTTCCAGGAATCCACTACTCTTTCAGGGAAGAAGTACTTTCCCACATCCCTCCTAACATTTCCCCCATCCAGGTTCATTGCATGTCCCCTTGTTCTCATGCACCTTCTCCTCTGCAAATACTCCCCTCCTGTATATCATTCAACTCTGTGAGGTATTTATAGGTCTCTATCATATCCCCCTCTCTCCTCTTTCTTCCAGGGCTTGCATATTGTGATCCCTTAGCCTCTTTTCATTGGGCTTCTGATGTAGCCCCACACCATTTTAGTTGCCCTCCTCTGGACAGCCTCCATCCTGCCTATGTCCTTCTTCAGAGCCGGTCTCCAGAACTGGACACTGTGCTCCAGGTGGGGTCTTGCCAATGATCTGTACAGTGGAAACACCACCTCCCTTCTTCTACAGGTGATGCCACTCCCAATGCACCCAAGCTTTCCATTGGCCCTACCTACTGCCTTGTCACGCTGTCTTGCCACCTTAAGACATCAGATATGATTAGTCTCAGGTCTCCGTCCTGTTTGGTAACCATCAATACCTCTCCCCCATCTTTTACCCTGCCTCTCAGTTTCTGAGCCCTAAGTGCATGATTTTGCACTTTTTCACACTGAAACCCAGCAGTCATACCCTTAACCACGCCTCAAGTTTTCTCAGGTCTCTGCACATTCTCTCTACCTCCTCTGGGGTGTCCAGCCTATTACAGATTTTGGTGTCATTTGCAATGAGGCATTCCTTCCCTTTCAGCTTTTCTGCAATATCACTTGTAAAGACAGTAAAGAGGACTGGACCCAGTACTGAGCCCTAAGGTACCCCCCTGGTCACTCTCCTTTCCCCAAGTGAATTGTTTACCACCACCCGCAGCCACCTATCCATCAACCAATTCCATACCCAATTTACCACTTAAGACCCAGCCTCAGACTGCCTAGTTTCCTAATGAGCTTTCCATGTGGTATAGTGTTGAAGGCCTTCCTAAAGTCTAAGTAGGCCATGTCCACTGCCTCACCCTGAAATAGTTACCTGGTCACCCAGTCAAAGAAATCTATCAGGTTCATCTAACATGCCCTTCCCCCATGAATCCATGCTGCCTCGGGTCTTGCAACTAGCTGGATTCAAGATACTCCATAATCCTTTCTATCTATAGCAACTCCATTAGCTTTCCCACCACTGAGTTCAGACTGACCAGACTATAGGTGCCAATCCACTCCCTGCTACCACTTTTATGAAGTAGGACTACATCTGCCCACCTCCAGTCCTCTTTAACCATACCTATTTCTAGTGAGTTGTTGAATAAAGGCTGTCAGAGGTGCAGCCAGCATCTCCCTGAGTTGCATTAACACTACTGAGTGTGCCCCATCTGACCCCATCTCTTTTTTCACTTTCAGATTTGCAAGTTCTTTCAATACACTCTCCTCTGTAAAGTGTCTACCTCTCTCACCCACAGTGTTTTTTATGTGGTCCATCCCTTTTTCCTTCCACTGTGAAGACAGAGCAGAAGTATATGTTCAGGATACCTGCTTTTTCACAATCCTCCTCTGTACAGTCCCCCTGCCCTTTTTATCTCACAATCCCTCCTCTTGTCTTCCTCTTGAGATTGAAAGAGACCTAAATGAGAAAAAGACCGAGGTAGAAAGGTCAGTGGGGGATGCTGCAACAGAAGGTAAAGCCATCAAAAAATGGAGAGCAATGAGTGCCAATGCCCGTAGTCTGAGTAACAAGCTACCTGAATTAGTGGCCTTGATGGAGGAGAAACATCTGGATATCGTGGCAGTCACAGAAACATGGTACACACAAAACCATGACTGGGACGTAAACATACCAGGATACACTATCTACAGGAGGGACAGGGATGGTAAAAGAGGAGGAGGAGGAGGAGGAGTAGCTCTTTACATAAGGGAAGGAATCAAAGCAACAGAACAAAAGGGTAAACAGGGAGAAGAAGAAGCATTGTGGGTAAATTTGGAGACCGACAATGGCACCACAATCCGCACAGGGGTTGTATACAGACCCCCTTCCCAGGGGAGGAAATGGACAAGCAAATGATAGAAAGTATACTTAGAATGGCAGAAAAAAGGGGAGATATTGCTGATGGGTAATCTGAATATGCCAGATGTTAACTGGAGTGCAGTTGCAGCAGCTACTTCGAAGAGTGGGGTTACTCTAGATGCCCTACAGGGGCATGCCTTAGACAACTAGTATTGGAGCCCACATCTTAGACCTGGTTCTCTCAAATGGAGATGAAGAGAGGATCACAGATGTAGAAGTGGGTAGCCATCTGGGAACTAGCGACCATCGAACAGTATGGTTCACAATAAACACAGCAATAGAGTCAAGCCTTACAAAGGCAAAAGTACTGGACTTTAGGAGGGCTGACTTTGCTAAAAATGGATGCGTGCCTAAGGAATGCACCAGCAAATGGGCAGAAGGAGAAGTGGAAGAACAATGGGAATAATCAAACTGCCATCACAGAGGCAACGAGCCTTTGTGTGAAGCAAATAAACAAAACAAAACGATGTAAGAAACCACTATGGTTCTCAAAGGAAGTGGCAGTGAAGGTTCAAGAGAAAAAGAAAGCATTCAGGAAGTACAAGGAATCACAGAAGGAGCAGGACAGAGAACTGTATCAGTTAAAGCAAAAGGAAGCTGGGAAGGCAGTCAGAACAGCAAAGGCCCAAACCGAGGAAAAGATAGCCAACTCAGTTAAGAAGCGGATAAAACCTTTATAGGTATATCAGGGGCGATGGAAGACCAAGGGAGGGATAGTGAGGCTTAATAAAGGGGAGGGAGGGTGGGCAGAGGGTGACTGTGAAAAGGCAGAGATACTAAACAAATATTTTTGCTCAGTATTTACAAAGGAAGAGGGGGAGGTACCTAAAACAAACAGTAGAAACACTCTGGATACAGAAGTTGATACCAGCCCATTTATAGAAGAATGGGTTATGAAAGAACTCTTAAAACTGAAGGTGGACAAAGCAATGGGACCTGATGGGATTCATCCCAGAATTTTAAAAGAAATAAGGGTAGAACTAGTGACACCACTGACTACCCTCTTTAACAAATCATGGGAGGATGGGGTGGTACCCGAGGACTGGAGGAGGGCAGATGTGATTCCCCTTCACAAAAGTGGGGGCAAGACAGAAGCAGGAAACTACAGACCTGTTAGTTTAACCTCAGTGGTAGGGAAAATGATGGACTCACTTCTGAAGGAAAGAATTGTCGAGTATCTAGAGGTCAGAGGGGCACAGGACCCAAGGCAGGATGGATCCACAGCGGGAAGGTCATGCCAGACAAATCTGATAGATTTCTTTGACTGGGTGACCAAAGTAGTAGATCAGGGAGGGCTGTGACATGGCCTACCTAGACTTTAGCAAGGCATTTGACACAGTCCCACAAAAAGATTAATATACAAGTTAGCCAGCCTGGGAGTGGGTCCCAAGATGACAGCCTGGGTAAAGAATTGGCTGGAGAATAGGACACAGAAAGTAATAGTAAATGGAATCCACTCTGAAGTAGGCAAACTGCAGGGTTCAGTATTAGATCGGGTCCCCTCTAAATGTCTTTATAAGCAACATTGCAGAGGGACTGGAAGGAAAAGTATGTCTCTTTGCAGATGACACAAAGATCTGCAACAGAGTTGATGCACAAGGTGGGGTGGAAAGGATGAGAAGGGACTTGGCAAGGTTAGAGGAATGGTCAAATGTATGGCAGCTTAGATTCAATGCTAAGAAGTGCAAGGTAATGCACCTGGGAAACAAAAACCCAGGGGAAGAGTACACAATGGGGGGAGAGATACTAACAACAACAAAAATGGAAAGGGACCTGGGGGTAGTCATATCAGATGACCTATAGGTGGGCAAGCAATGTGAGAGGGCAGCAAGGAGGGCTGGGGGATACTGGGATGCATAGGGAGAGGCATCACCAGTAGAAAACAGGAAGTTATTATCCCTCTGTACAGACAGCTGGTGAGACCCCATCTGGAGTACTGCGTGCAGTTCTGGAGACCCAGTCTCCGCAAAGACATAGACAAGATGGAAGCTGTCCAGAGGAGGGAACTAAAATGGTGCAGGGTCTGCACGGAAGACATATGAAGAGAGACTTAAGGAGCTTAATATGTATAGCCTCGAGGAAAGGAGGGAGAGGGGGACATGATAGAAACTTTCAAATACCTCAAGGGAATCAACAAAGTCCAAGAGGGTAGCATCTTTCAAAAAAAGAGGTGCAAAAACAAGGGGGCACAATTTGAAGATGGGGGGTGGCTCAGAGGTAATTTAAGGAAGTATTTTTTCACAGAGAGGGTTGTGGTTGCATGGAACGGCCTCCTGGAGGAGGTTGTGGAGTTAAAAATAGTGGAATTCAAGCATGCATGGGACAGTCATAAGGCAATTCTAGGGGGTTGGGGTAGGAAGAAGTAGGCTGCTGGTTAACTAGGATCTGCAGCTTATCCATTAGGTAGGGAAATGGGCAGACTGGGTGGGCCAAGCAGTCCTTATCTGCCATCAAATTCTATGTTTCTATGTAGGAGTAATTATATCAGATGACCTAAAAGAGGGGCAAGCAATGTGATAAGGCAGTAAGGAGGGCTGGGGGGGGGGATACTGGGATGCATAGGGAGAGGGATCAATAGTAGAAAACTGGAAGTTGTTATCCCTCTGTACAGACAGTTGGTGAGACCCCATCTGAAATACTGTGTGCAATTCTGGAGACCACATCTCCGAAAAGACATAGACAGAGTGGATGCTATTCAGAGGAGGGCAACCAAAATGGTGCAGGGTCTGCACCAGAAGACATACAAGGAGAGACTAAAGGAGCTTAATATATATACCCTTGAGGAATGGAGGGAGAGGGGGGGACATGATAGAAACTTTCAAGTATCTCAAGGGAATCAACAAAGTCCAAGAGGGTAGCATCTTTCAGAAAAAGAGATGTGCAAGAACAAGGGGGCACAATTTAAAGACAGAGGGGGGACGGCTCAGAGGTAATGTTAGAAAGTATTTTTTCACAGAAAGGATTGTGGATGCATGGAACAGCCTTCCTGAGGAGGTTGTGGAGTCAGGAACAGTGGGAGAATTTAAGAATGCAGCATGGGACAGACATAAGGCAATTCTAGTGGGGGTAGGAGGAAGTAAGCTGTCGATTAACTAGAATCTGCAGCTTATCCATCAGGTAGGGAAATTGGCAGACTAGGTGGACCAAGCGGTCCTTATCTGCCATCAGATTCTATGTTTCTATGTTTCTCTTCTCACTTATGTATCTAACAAAGGTCTTGTCCCCTTTAGTTACCTATCTGGCTATCCTGTCCTGTGTTTGCACCGTTGCACTCCTCTCTGCTTTTCCTGCTTCACACTGCCTTTCCTGGTACACTTCCCTATCCTCATCCTTCTGCATCTCCTTGTACCTTCTGAATGCTGCAGTTTTAGTCTTAACCATTTCAGTCACTTCCTGTGAGAACCATAGCAGTCTCTTTTTTCTTTTGGTTTTGCTAAGTTCTTTTGAGCAGAGATTTGTTGTCTTAACTATATCCCCCCCTTAATTTAGCCCATTGTTCCTTCACCCCTCCACAGTTATTTGCTCCTGTTATGTTGCCTCTGAGGCAATCACCCATTTTATAAAATCTGCCTTTTTGACATCCAGGAACCTCATCCTTGTGTGGTTTGCGTCCACTGCCAGCCTTATGCTGAACTACATTGTACAGTGATCCTTATTCCCCAGGTAACCTCCCATCCTGACATTCGAAGTACTGTCTCTGTTAATGAGCACCAAGTCCAATATTGCCCCATCAAGAATGGGCTCTCTTGATAGTTGCCTGAGAAACACCCCCTGCAGGGACACTAAGATGTCTCTGTTTCTAGCTGCAGCCATGACTGGGAGGCTCCAATCTACATCTGGCAGATTAAATTACCCTACCAGCAGTATCTTCTTTTTTTCTGCCATTGTGCTAATGGCGTCCCCCAGTGAATTTTCCAGTTTTCCCCTGGTGTTGGAAGTCTGTAGATCACCCCAGTGCAAATAGAGGCTAAGGTTCTTGTCTTAAGGGTGACCCACAGTACCTCTAATTGTAATGGTGGATCCAGAATACTGTTGAGGGGGTTGCAATTTTGTCAAGGAGATGACACTTTTCCTGAAAACTGTAGACTGTTTACTTTTTAAGCTCAGATTAAGTCAAGATCTTTACTGTTTGCTAGGAGGTAACTGGATCCTCTGTTTGCTTACTACAGCTCAAGTGACTTCATTATAGTGCACTAAGGTAGGGAGAAGGATGAGGAGCAGCACAGACCAACTTAACAATGCACATACTGTAGAACAAGTTATTTATGGGAGAGTAAACATAGACAAGTAAATGTTGTGTAGTTTCCAAAGCATCAGCGAAGAGCTACAGTACTAAATCAGATCTTGAGTAAACTGCTTGAGGTTGCTGAGGAACAGAAATGTCATTGTGTTGCTTAAAATGTTATGAAGTCAGGGATAATGAATGTTCTAAAGAATATTTAAAACATGCCCCCCCCCCAAAAAAAAGATGGAGCATATTAGTGTTGCTTGGATAGTATCCTGAGCAATCCAGATCAACCAAATACCTACCATTTTGGCAGGATAGTGGATCCGTTAGGTAGCAGCAGCTATCTGACTCCCCCCTCGGATCCAGGTCAGATCCCATGTTATCCAATGCCAGATCCAGGGATCTGGCACTGGATCCCTGGATCCAGTATCAGGATCCGGCATCAGATCCCTGGATCCAGCATCAGATTCCTGGATCTGGCATTGGATAATGTGGGATCCAGCCTGGGATCCGACCTCCAAATTTGGTCAGATCCTGGGTCGGATCCTGCCCAGATAGTGCTGCCTTCGGACGAAACACAGTCAGATCCAGGGGGGCACTATCTGAGCAACACTAATGCATGTAGTTGGGTGGAATACATGCAGTTACTGAGTTTGTTGTATTTGTATTTATATATATTACCAGGATAAACCTCACTGAGTACAGCTAATTTTCAACAATGTTTTTGGAGTAACACAGTTCACAAATTACAATATTTGAAGAAAGTACAAAAATCATTCACTACAATATGGACAGATTAAGTATTATTTATAATTAGGGAGGCAGTATAATGCAGTGGTTTAAGGCTCTGAGCTGCAAATCTAGAAATCTGGGTTTGAATCCCACAGACCCAACTTGCATACTGTGTGACCCTGAGCAAGTCACTTAACTTCTCTGTGCTCCCAGGTTGCACCTGTAAACAAGCTTTCGGCTTAGTGTGCCACTCGTGATTAAACAATTGAAAAAAAAAAAAAGAAGAAGAAATTACAGTTGCAATGTGTATCAATCAATCCTTAAACAATATCATGACTCACTACAGCTCCCAATTTCAGAATACATTGTAGTTTGTTTCATAGTGTTAGGAAGCTGCATAGTCCTATATTTGGGCCATGGACCAGTGCACCAGAAAATTATAGGTTTGAGTCCCACCACAGCCACTGGTTTACTGTGTTGACCTTGAAGAAGTCACCTACCCTCCTCAAGCTTTAGCCTTCTGAACTAGGAAACTGGAAGGATCCCCTACCAAAACTGAGATGCTACACCCCAGCAAAGTTACCCTGCACTAATACAATCTACAAAGATTTTATTCTACTGCTGCAGAGACTTGTTTGCTGCCGTATCTGTCGTTGTACAGACAGATAAACAATGGCAAAGCAAAGCAACACAATTTTATTTCTAGGGTGCCCAGTCTTGGAGACTCTGGGTGCCTTACACAATTTCAACAAATAAGAAAACATTACAGAAAGTACAGATAAAAAGTAATTTGAATTTATCCAGATCTATAACTTAAGTAAAAAAGAAATGTTTTTAAAAGAGATTTAAAATTTGCCATCAAGAGCACTCCCAGTGCATACACAAGCAAGGAGTTCCAGAGCATGTGGTTTGATGCCTTTTATTTAACCAACAAGAACTTTTCAGTGCACATGCTTTCAAGCCTACAAACAGCCCTTCTTCAGGTAAACAGCCTGATGAGTTATCTGTGTAGGCCTGGAACGCTTGTGTACTGAAAAGCTCTTTTGTTGGTCCAGTAAAAGGTATAACATAGAGGATAATGTATGGTCTTTGGTTAATAACCACACTGTAAACACTTCAAGAGGTTGCCATGACATCATTGTAAACCTCGAGAGCGTAGCTCAAGAGGTTTTCAGATGTCATGGCAACCTCGAGAAGTGTTTTCAGCACGGTTATTAACCAAAGACCATACATTATATTTGATAGTGTATGGGCTTCCAAGATTATGTAATTGCAGATTGAATTACTTTTCTGAGTAATTCTTACCTTAAGCAGTCATACTGTAAATCACGCAGGAAGACTCCTCAACAATGTTTATTGTGTGCTCTTTACAACAGTATTCATCAGTACAGCCTGGCACAAATCAATTAATTTAATACCACTATTTTAAACACTTTTCTCAAAGCGGAACATTGAATGTTGTGAACATTCCGTTTTGTTATACCATTGATATGACATACTCAAGAAGGGTTAACAACAGAGTAATGTCATAACAATGGCATAACATATACAATAATGGATGGGGAAGTGTGCTTAATGAGAAATTAATGATTGCCTGAGGTGTGGGTTGCTACACATAAACCCTGAGGCAAGCCGAGGAGTTTTATTAAGCATCCACGAGGGCAACCATTAATTTTGAATTTAAGTACACTTTCCCATCTTTTTATTATTTATAATTGCTAGGCAGCAATTTTTTCCAGCCTTCATCTAATGTCTGTGACTCTCTGACTTTCACACACACACACACACACACACACACACACACACACACACACACACACACACACACACTGTGTTTGTCTCCCTACTTCTGTTTTTTTCTTTTTTCTTTTGTACTTTCAGTTTTTATGTATTTTTCTTACTTACAGTCTCTAACTGCTGTTGCGATTACTGTACACTTTCCGATCAGGCTCCCGCTGCATCTGTGTGTGTGTGTGTGTGTGTGAAGCAACAGGTCCCTTTCAATGTAAGAGCAGGATCAACCAGATAGCAGAAAAAAAAGAAACAGGCAGGATCAACCCGATAGTTTTAATGGAATAGAACAGAACTCTGCAGAGTTCAAAGGCGGTGTGGTGGCTTCCGGCAGCTCCTCGGTAGGCGAGACATGTAACTGCCATTTTTTTTTGAGTGTTAAGCCTGCCCATAGATGGCACATTAGCCAATGAGAGCACGTCTTTCTTTTAACTGACTCAGCTCGTGCTCGACATTATAACCCGCAGGTTATAACGGCTAATTATAACTGGATCAGCCTATAGAAAAAATTGCTGACCAGTTATTATAAGGTTGTCACCTGCTTGATCTCAGTTAGTAATAAGGGCCCCCCATATACTGTATCCCCTTCTTTACCTGTATTCTACTGTATAACATTGCTGGAAACCTGAAAACATAGAAAGACAGGCTCTATCATAATAATAAATCATAACTTTGTTACGCCCGTGTAACCATACATTACCTTGTAAGTTGTACACTGTATCTAGCATGATTTACATCTGTAACATGTTCACTTGTTATTAGAAGTTTTGCCTTAATGGGACAACGTTGTAAGCAAGCTCTGATCATTGGCTTTTATCTTGAATGAAACTTACCTGACTTAAATCTGTCTGCAAAGAAAAGTCCTTTGGCCCATAGTGGCTGCCTATTTCAACCTAGTTAATATTGAATGACAGGCACTAGTGGCCTGTTGGTTTTGAGCAAGGATTTTATTTAGTAACATGTGGTAGGATACTACTGATACAGTGGTGCACAGCAGCAGTCAGATGAGTGTGGTCTAGTGCTTAGAGAAAAGATTTATGAACCAGGAGATCCTGGCTTGACCCCTAGCTTACTCGATAACCTCAGGCAAATCACTTGAAAATCTCTGTGCTTCAGTCCCTCCCAGTGGAAGAACTGGCCAGAAGCCGCAGGGCCTCACTTAAAATGAGTTGTTGTTCCTCACTGAGTAGGCCAGTGCTGAATAGCAGCCACACCGTGGGTGGCATCTGTTAGCAGAACTACATTATGGAATTTGTTTGAGGTTTAAATGAATCCTCTTAAAAGACATCATCCAGAACTCATTTACTAGGACTCATTCAGCATCTCGGACCAAGCTAACAGAGCTGCAGCATTTCACTGTATTACATTTGAATTAAAAAAAAGGAAAATAAAACATCCAGGAGCAGAAAACTAACCATTACTTCTGTAGTTGGCGACTCTATAAAAGAATAACACTTGTACTAGAACATGTATTGCAGTATCCTGGTATTTACTTGGAAAGCTCTAAATAGTTCACTAACATTTCTTCATCACTGTCATACTCACCTCATTTGCAATAGTGGATGGGGAAATATGCAGAATAAGACTGTAATATATGCTTAGGGTTGTTCTGCATTGAAATCCATATGCCCCCAATTGCTGTTGAACCCAGTAGTGACCTAGCTATAGTACTGTGGTATGACTACTTATCATTGTACCACAGTAGCCATGTCACTCACACACTCACATACACGCATTCACACATGCAGGCACGCACACACACACACTAACACACACGCACTTGTTCATGACCTCTCCCCAAAAGAGAAAGTTTCCAAATTTCACCAACTAAAAAACACACACACACACACACACACACAACTGCTTAATACCCACCCACTTATAGTTAGAAACTTCACAGTTAGCTTTTAACTTATTCGTAAATATCTTTATTTTGAAAACAATATTGTTTTGCAATGTCAAGTGATGATATTTACTTACCAAGCTCTTAGTAAGTGAGAATTGTTGTGAAGGACTTTGTTTTCAGAGTAAAGATATTTATGTTAAAATAAAAAGCTAAAGCCACTATATTTAGAGCCATCCATTTGGGTTGCACAGACAGGAGTGCGGCATGGCAGTTAGCGCATGTCCATCTCAGGGCAATATTCTGACAATTAGTGCACTCAGACTAGAGCACAGCAATTGTCTAAATATGGGTTCAGGCCACCACAGTGCATGGTGACCATGTGCTGTGATGACGTGGCCCAAGACTGAATATGTCTAAATATGGGGCCGTGCCACCACAGTGCATGGTGACTATGTGCTGTGCTGACATGGCCCAAGACTGAATATGTCTAAATATGGGGCCGTGCTACCGCAGTGCATAGTGACTATGTGCTGTGCTGTGCTGACATGGCCCAAGACTGAATATGTCTAAATATGGGGCCATGCCACCACAGTGCATAGTGACTATGTGCTGTGCTGACATGGCCCAAGACTGAATATGTCTAAATATGGGGCCGTGCCACCACAGTGCATAGTGACTATGTGCTGTGCTGACATGGCCCAAGACTGAATATGTCTAAATATGGGGCCGTGCCACCACAGTGCATAGTGACTATGTGCTGTGCTGACATGGCCCAAGACTGAATATGTCTAAATATGGGGCCGTGCCACCACAGTGCATAGTGACTATGTGCTGTGCTGACATAGCCCTAGACTGAAATATGTCTAATCAGGGGCGTGCCACCACAGTGCATAGTGACTATGTGCTGTGCTGGCATGGCCCAAGACTGAACATGTCTAACACGAATGCATGCATCGCAGTGCAGGACTATGCCAGCCGACATGGCCCAAGGCCGAATATGTCTAACACGGGCCATGCCACCGCAGTGCATAGTGACTATGTGCTGTGATGACATGGCCCAAGACTGAATATGTCTAAGTACGGGGCCATGCCACCGCAGTGCATAGTGACTATGTGCTGTGATGACATGGCCCAAGACTGAATATGTCTAAATATGGGGCCATGCCACCACAGTGCATGGTGACTATGCACTGTGCTGACATGGCCCAAGACTGAATATGTCTAAATATGGGGCCGTGCCACCACAGTGCATGGTGACTATGCACTGTGCTGACATGGCCCAAGACTGAATATGTCTAAATATGGGGCCGTGCCACCACAATGCATGGTGACTATGCGCTGTGCTGACGTGGCCCAAGACTGAATATGTCTAAATATGGGGCCGTGCCACCACAGTGCATGGTGACTATGCGCTGTGCTGACGTGGCCCTAGGCTGAATATGTCTAAATACGGGGCCGTTCCACCGCAGTGCATGGTGACTATGTGCTGTGATGACGTGGCCCAAGACTGATTATGTCTAAATATGGGGCCGTGCCACCACAGTGCATGGTGACTATGTGCTGTGATGACATGGCCCAAGACTGAATATGTCTAAATACGGGGCCGTGCCACCACAGTGCATGGTGACTATGTACTGTGATGACATGGCCCAAGACTGAATATGTCTAAATACGGGGCCGTGCTACCACAGTGCATGGTGACTATGTGCTGTGATGACATGGCCCTAGACTGAATATGTCTAAATACGGGGCAGTGCCACCACAGTGTATAGTGACTATGTGCTGTGCCGACATGGCCCAAGACTGAATATGTCTAAATATGGGGCCATGCCACCGCAGTGCATAGTGACTATGTGCTGTGATGACATGGCCCAAGACTGAATATGTCTCACAGTTGAGCCCACCGGAGATAGCACATCACAAATGGGCTAGCACCAGGGCCCCTGTGGGCCATATTCAGCCCTTGCATATTAATTAACCCAGTGGGCATGCATGCAAGGTGCTACAGGGCCATTAGCATGCCTATTATTGGCTCATTAGCATGTGTGCGCACCACCCAAGCACCCATCCTGTCTATATGAAGCATACCCCAACCTAGTGGCATAGTCTCCCCCAGTCAGCTGACAGTGTAGACAATGGACATATAGAAAAAGAACAAGAAGCCTATTTATAACAGTCTCTCAACAGAATATAATATAGAGCAACTCATATAATTAGAAGTTGCAAATATTAAACTTTTATCACTTGTGCATTTCAGGGCAATATCCTCATATGCTCCATATCCAGATGTAGTAGCCCCAGTGGTCCTGTGTGTCCTGCTCCCCCAGAAGATGAGCAGCCCCTCCCTGCTGCCCACATGGTTCTCAGGTCCCACCTCCCCACATACCCCCCTTGCCCAATCACCAATGCCCTCATAATTTAGTAGAACAGCAAATGAACAGCCCTCTGCTGAACATCTCAGCCACCTGCCATCTGACAAACATTTGTGATTGTGCATATTAGCTGTTCCTAGAGTAAATGCTCTTGCGAATGCCTGTCAGATGGCGGCTGGCTGAGGTGGTGAGCAGAGGGCTGTGCCAGTCGCCATTCCTATTGAAGTAGAACAGCATTGGTGACCAGGCGGGGGGTGTGTGGGATGGTGTGACCTGATTGGGCAGGTGGGAAGGGGGCTGCTGACCATTCAGAGTTCAGGGGACACTAGACCACTGGGACTACTATATTTAGATATAGGACATATAGGTCTGCCCTTAAAATGTAAACGATGAAAGTTAAACTTTTGCAGCTTATAATGATATGATTTGCTCGTCCTGTTCTATGTTCTATAGAGAGACCGTTATAAATAGGCCTTTTGTTCATCTTCTATATGTCCATCGCCTACACTGTTGGCCAATCAGGAAGTAAACACCAGTGTGCCAGGTGACAGTCAGGGTTTCAGCAGCATCACACACTGCTGCAACAGTGGCTGTTTAGTGCTGCCTCAACCTTTGAAAATACTGCTTCACTCATTATGCAGGATAGATCCCTCATTAACATAGGCACAGAGATATATTCTGCAAGGCTGTGCTATCAGGTTTGCTCGGTTCACCAGGGGTCAGAATATAGCACCCCTGCTGGCTGGTGCTGTTCATGGTTAGCGCAGTGCTAATTCTGTTAGTCCTGCACTAATGATTTGAATATGGGGTCTAAGTGCACAATTTCTGAGTATAATTTTTATTAATTTATTTAAAATTTGGTAACTGGGAAAGGCACACTGAGCCAAGGCTCATTTCCAGGTGCAACCTGGGGGTGAGCGTAAAGACGCAGTAACAACAATAACATTAGGATTGAGCAATACAATATAAGTAAAGTGTAAACAAAGACAGTGCAAATATGTCAAGACATCACATATGTAGCAGCTGTGTGGAGCATGAATACGTTAAACATTCATAGATACAGTCAGCAAATGGATTGAAAGAAACAGTGAAAGAACATTACAAGGGGTAAGTTCAACCTCAGGAGGGGGGCATGAGCTAAGAGGTAAGGAGAAAAAGCAGGTCAGGTGGGGAGTTGACAGATGCAGGGAGAGGTGGGAATAAGTTTAAGCTGATGCGTAAGGGAGGTTTGGGAGGGTGAGAGATGGATGGAAGTGGGGAGGAGGTTCCAGAGTGAGGGAAGGTGATAGAAGAAGGCAGATTTTCCAGCAGAGGAACGAGGGTGTGGGAAGGAGAAGGAGTGGAGATTCCTGGAATGGAGTACAGGTGGATGGAGTGGGGGAGATGAAATGGAAAGATACAGTATGAGGGCATAGCCTCAAACCAGTAGTTAGAGATGAAAGAAGTACAGTGGTGCAGGCAACGGGAGGAAACAGGGAGTATGGTGAGAGAGGAATAGAGATGACAATGATGAGTGCAAGGGGTTGAATTCATGGCAAAATGGCAGAAAGTATCAAACAGGGTGTCCAGTCTGGCAAGGGAGGAGGAGGGGGCAGGACCATAGACCACATCCGCATAGTCAAAGACTGGGAGCGCCATCTTTGTAACTAATTCCCGATGGACAAGAGGGTTCAAGTAGTCTTTGTTCTGGTACAGAGCACCAAGCTTGGGGTGGAGCTTAGTATGGGTAGTGTCAATGTGGGCAGAGAAGTCGAGCCTGTTGTCAAGCCACTTACCAAGATACTTGAAGGAATGATCAATTTCAAGGGGGGAGCCATCCAGGGTATTAAAGGAGTGGAGGGAAGCAAGCCTAGCCATTTTCTGGTTGGAAGCAAAGGTCATGGACACTGTTTTTTTTTTATACTGACCTGGAGCTGGTTGGTCTAAAACCACTGCAGGACATTGTGGAAGTCTCACAAATTCCGTTCATGGGTCTGAGGAGTAGACAACTGTGCCATCTGCATACATATGAATATGTGAGTTGACGCAGATGGAAAGGAGGTCATTGAGGAAGATGGAAAAGAGGATGGGACCCAGGATGGAGCCCTGAGGGACCCCAGCCTGGATAGGAAGTGGAGGGGACAGGACGCCACTGACCTGAACTGACTGCAGGTGGCCAGAGAGGTACTGAAGGAGTTAAACCTTGCAACAGCAAAGGCTGAAAGGCCAGCAAAACTCAGCTTGTCCAAAAGAAGCAGATGGGCAACCAAATCACAGGCTTTGGCCAGATCAATGAAAATGGCAGCTATGCTGTGCCCAGATCCTTCCCAGAGAGAATGGAGTCAGTTACACGTAACAGGGCTGAGACAGCAGAATGGTGTTTCCTAAACCAGACTGGAAAGGGGAGAGGAAGTTAGATGAGTAAAGGAAGTCAGAGAGTTGGGAGTAAAGTAGTTTCTCTTGTAACTTTGCAAGACAGGGAAAGAGGGAATAGGATGGAAATTGCCAGGGGAGGAGTGATCATCCCCTTTGTGGAGGGGGAGAACTTCAGCCAACTTCCAAGCCTGGGGGACAGTGCAGAGTGTGAAAGAGATGTTTAGGAGGTGAGTAAGGGAGGAGTCTATGATCTAGGCCATCTGGGCTAGCTTTGGACTGATTAAGAGAAGACAGGGCCTGCAAGGTATCCTGTGTAGATAGTGAAGGGAAGTGAAACCCCACTATAAGTGAATAGTTAAAAAGCAGCTCAGTGTGGGGTTGTTGTTTTTTGGTTGTTTGTTTTCTAAATTGGTGAAAATGCTAAACTTTCTCTTTCAGGAGAGAGGCAATTGTCTTTATTTTAAACCATTTACTATAAAAAATAATGTAAGCCCCCCCTTAAAAAAAGAAGGAGCTTATATTCCCATCTTAGACTCTTTCCCTTCCTCCCCGGAAGCTGGGACATGGTTAGTGCTCTGGGGGGTAGGCTGCTAGACACCTCAAGGTGGCAACAGAGAGTGATTTTTAGGAGTAGACAGGAAGTATCGGGTCCTTTACAGCCAAGACATTAGGCCTGGGGTTGGAGGGGGTGGCTGGAGGAGCAGAGAGTAAGGTGGGCAAGTAAAGGAGCTCAGTGGTCCAGGTGGGCCAGTGAGGGACCCCCCCAAAATAAAGTCAGGACAGCTTTGGGCAGTGCCGTGGCTGATGAGGAGTGGGGTTATGGAGCTCCATGGAGGGGAAGAATGTGTAGCCAGGTCCTACATCATTTGGGGGCAGGGAATATAGGTGGCTTGTAGGCCAGGAAGAGTTAGGAGCCCTAGGGACCCCTGAAGGTGGATTCCAGGTTGCTGGGGCTGTGGGGGCAGTGGAGGGCCCCCACAGAAGGGAAGCCAGTGGTAGTGGCTCCTCTTGTACCCAGTGTGGCAGGGCAGCCTGGGGTGTAGAGGGAGCTTGGGGGCGCTTCACTCAGAATATGGGGCCTGCTTGGAGGGGCAGGTCCGGGCAGGTCACAGGCCATGTGGCAGACCCTGGAGGGCATCCCTCATGCTTGAGCTTAATGCAAGCCCATGAGGTGAAATGGGGATGTGGGCTTGGCTGGGACCCCAGAGGAAGATAAAGAACAGATACTAGAGCGTTTGGGCCATCAGGTTTGGCTTACCAGATCCGGGGAAGCCAGGAGATTGCAGGGATCTGAGTTAAAGAGGTCTTGGATAAAGAGAGAGAGAGAGGGGGAATGAGAGAGAGAGAGAGAGATGGGGGGAATGAGAGAGAGGAGAGAGGGAGGGAGGGAGAGAGAGAGAGAGAGAGAGAGAGAGATTCTTGCTTGTAAATGCTGTAATACTCAATGATTCTGCTTCCTTAAAATGTCCAGCCAGTGTGTAAAAAGTTAATTAGCCCCATGGAGCTACTTTATTCATTTAAGGTGACGTGTCTGATGTTTGCATTGCTGGGAATCATTGGCGGTACAGGAGCAAAAATAAAGAAGTCAGTTTGGGAGGAAATAGTAGGTTAGTGCCTTATTTAAACTGAGAGGGGGAAGGAAATGAAATGAAATCCTTCTTTTTCCTCCTTTATATTCAGTCAGATTAATTTCTCATGAGTTGCATTCCAGCTAAGTTTTCATTCTGCCACCGGTGGGCCTGAGGGGCCTCCAGAGACGTAGAGGTACCGAGTGGAGTTCCTAGTCTGGTGAGCAGCTTTTGAGGTGGAAAAAAGACACCAGCATGTGGTGGTGAAGGTGAGCGTGCATGGGTACTGAAGACGCCAGACAGGTAGGATTCAACTTTCCCTGCTTTATTTGGAAGTGCACTGGTCTCGTATGTTAGTGCTTGAGGGTGCTCCTCCTCCATTGCCCCTGATCATCTGCAAAAGAATGTTTATGCCCCTAGATGGGGGCATTGGGGGGGAGTTACAATACTATTGGGGCAACCATGACCAGCTCTGCATGTGTTTCCAGCTCAGGGCTGAAATGACATCAGCGACTTCTCAAGCTTCACTATCAAAGTCCCCAGTGATGTTATCTTAGCCACTCAATGGAAACACAGCCTTGTTGTGTATGGTTGCCCATTTTGTACATTATTCCGTATATAGCATATGATTAAGTTGTGTTGTGCGTGGATTTCCATTAAGGAGCCAGTGTACTGTCTAAAATTAATATGAGTTTTTAAAAGCTGTCAACCATTACCTTTTATGTCTGAGGTACCTTTTCTGTCCCCTTTGTTTAATTAGAAGATTGTTTACCTGATGTTAGTAGGGGTAATGTGTGGAACAGTACTCAGCCTGGCAGCTGACATATCTAGCTCTGTTCCCCACTGTGGCCTCACTGACTGTGACATCACTGTTGCTTAGGAACAGCCACTCAGTGGCTGCCAGGTCAGCTACCTGTGATGTTACTGTAAGTGAGACCACAATGCTGATGATGTAGTGGGGGGGCACAGATACAGTAGATATGTCAGCTGTCAGGCTAAGAGCTATTTCACACATCCAGCACAATATTATCACATAGAAGACTTTTAATGAGCAAAAGAAAGAAGAATAATACTTCAAAAATAAAAAGTTACAGCTGACTACTTCTTAAAATTTGTATTATTTTCCTGTCTCCTGTTTGGCTCCACTAGTTCTTTACATAAAAAATAGTTGTACCTCAGTTCATACTATAGGTCAAAGAACTCTGTGATACAACAGCTTTTTAATTAGAATGTAAATTTATACCACCTTTTTTTGCTTAGTATAATTTTCTGTATACAGATTTTTTTTTTTAACCCAGGGAGACACACTAAGCTGAAAGCTTGTTTACTGTTGTGACCTGGGAGCACAAGGAAGTTAAGTTACTTGCTCAGGGTCACACAGTATGCAACTGGGGGCTGTGGGATTCATATATACAGTGGACCCCAACACCTAACTCAAATGGACGTTTTTTTTTTTGTTTGTTTGTTTTTCAACAGTTTAAAGAAAAACATAAACCCAACTGCTCCCAGCTTAATACTTTTACTGAAATAGGGTGGGTTTATAGCAGTTTATAGCAGCTGAGGGCAGGAAGAGTTTCTGTTTTTTTTTTTTTTAAACTGATAAAAAATTAAAATAGTTTCTGCTTCACAGAAGCTTACAAACACAGTATCTTTTTTTTTTTACTTTTCTTTTAAATAAACAGTGTACTATACACAATAACACATGGGTAATTATGAGAAACTCAACTGAGATTCCATCTTGGGGTTCTGATAACAAAAGAAATGGTGCACTCACTGGCCCAAGGGCTACCATGCACTATGTGCACTGGCAATCAAAAAAGACCAGCTGAACTATGCTTTTTTAGCTTGTCTTCATTTTATTTTTGCTCAATAGCATAAAAGATAAAGTACATACAGTCATGCAAGCCCATAGGTGGGACAGATAAACAGTAAGGCTCAAAGGCCCCTTGATGAAAACTATGGTCGAAGCACCTGGACTAGTGCTGCAAGATCAGCAGCTCACTGACAAACAATAAACTGAGTTTTCCCAATGCTCCTAAAACATACCTCCACAAATGGGATGTGGCCTACAATAATATCTGCTGGTTTGCTCTATCCTATCAATGCCTAATTCATCACTACATACTCCATTCCTCCCTGGGTTTGCTGCCCACCTCTTCCTCTTGCTCCTACTGACTGGGCTGATTTATTTTCAAATTACGCCTCCCCTGCCCCTATCTCTCTGTTACAAAATGCTCGTCCATCTTATTCATTCAGATCCATAGATGCTATCTCCCTCGCCATCCCCAAATGTGAAACCTTCTCCTTGTTTGCCCCTAGGATATGGAACCCCACCCTCCATGATCAACTCACCCACCCAGTTTATTTATTTAGCTTTTGTTGACCAGGTAGGTACACTAGACAAGCTGTGTGCCTATTTTCAGGTACGACCCAGGAAAGTACGGTAAAAATACAGGTTCAAACAAGGTACAAATGACAAGAGGGTAATGTACATAGTTACAGGAGAGCGAGATGAACATAGATAGTCTACAGTGAGTAGTAATAAGTAAACTATACATATACATATGGAATAAATAGACTAAGACATTCAATGGCAATTACATTGGATGAGTGACCCTTTTACCAGGGCCACATAATTCTTAAGCAGATAGCAAGCAATCACATGCTTCCCAGGGTTAAAGGACAGTGGGAAGTGGGTGGATGAGACCAATTTGGAGACCTGGTTAAGGTGGCTTGGGGCACCCACACACAGAGGACAGTTTCAAGTGCTCCCACAGTGAATTCTGGAAACTCAGGTGGGAGGGGGAGGCATGTATGTGGTCAGGAAGGGAGTTCCATAGCCTCGGAGCACACATAGCAAAGTCCCTATCCCCCATTGGGGTTCAAGTATAAGGAACTTTGAGCACCCCAGGACCCTGAGACCTGAGGGAGTAGGAGGAGGATTCAGCAGACTTGAGAAGCTGCACCAGCCCTGGAGGGGTTCTGGTTCTGAGTACCTTTCCTATGAAGCAGCCCAACCCATATTTCAAGTGATTGGCCTGGGAAAGCTAGCCCAGTTTGTCATATAATTTACAATGACGGGTGAGACATGGGGCTGCCAGGGTAAAGCGACAAATGTTGTTGTAGGTCGTGTTCCACCATCAAGGTGAACCTTGGAGGTGCTAGCGAACAGGAGAAGGCCATAGCTAAGTGAAGGCAGCAGCACACCTCTGGCCAATGCCAAGCGAGCTGCAGATGTCAAATTTTTCTTTGCCCTGTAGGCAAGACCCAGTTTACAGTTTACAGCTCTGCAAACATTTAGGATATGACACCCCAGGTCAAGTTGGGGGTCAAGTGTTACTCCAAGGTATTTTATTGAAACCGTGGTTAGGAGGGGAGAGCCATCCATACCACTGATACATAGAGGCATAGGGGATGCCTTGATCTTGGCTACTGACCCAAAAAGCATGGCCTGAGTTTTTTTTTTAGGTTGAGGACCAGCTTGTGAGATGTTACCCAGGACTGAATATTCTTAAAGGCCTCACTCAGCTGAAGGTTGAGAACCCCATTGTCCCAGGAGTGTGCAAGGATGACAAGATTATCAGCATAAAGGATGGCACTACAGTTGGAAGCAGCAGCAGGGAGGTTGTTAACAAATTCAGAAAAGAGAAGGGTGCCCAAACTGATCCCTGCGGGACACCAGAAGTCACCGGAGTGGGGTCAGAGAGGACCTTGTTAAATTTAGTCTGCTGTATTTTACCTTGGAGGTAGTTTCTAAGCCAACTCAAGGCAGGAGGGGACAGGCATAGGGATTGCATCTGTGAGCAAAGTAATGCATGGTCCACAAGGTCAAAGGCCTTGGATAAGTCTATGAATATAGCCCCAGTGGGTTCACCCTGGTCCATGGCCACCCTGATGCTAGTACAGACAGAGACAAGGGCCGTGGATGTGCCATACCCTTTATGATAGCCATGCTGCGGAGGGGACAGCAACTTATAAGCCTGAATGTACTCTGTGAGCTGTTCAGCCACAGCTTTCTCTAAGAGTTTGCTAATGGCCGATAGGATGGCAATTGGCCGATAGTTGTCGAGGACTTTGGGGTTACCTTGCTTCCGAATGGGGACAATCCTCGCTACTTTCCAAATGCCAGGGATAACACCAGTGGCAAGGGACAGATTGAAGATATGTGCCACTGGGATGGCAATGTGGAGAGCACCCAGATTCAGAAGTTTGGGCTCCATATTATCATGGCCTATGCTGGAGTGTGGGGAGAGACCAAAGAGGAGTCTCTGCATCTCCATGACAGACACAGCCCTGAGATAAAATAATGGGTGAGAGGAGTGAACCTCTTGAGGGACAGAGGCCGAGGGGCCACTAATATTCTACAGCAGGGAAAAAGGGAGGTAAGCGCAGACAAGTCAGAAAAGTGGGAATGTAAAGCATTAGCAATCATAAGTGGATTATTACAACTTGACCCATCAATGATCATATCAGATACCCCAGAGTTGGAGAAGCCACTGACTAAGTTTTTTATGTTCCTCCAGAACCTTCGTGGGTCCTTAGCAGAGTTAAGCAAGGCAGATTTACAGTATTCACTTTTTGCTACCCTGATGGCTTTTTTGCACTCATTTCTGAGCTTCCTATACTGTTGGAAGATGGACTGATCCAATGTGCTTTTGAAGTGAGCCCAACACTTGTCCCTTGCACGCATGGGGGTTAGAGGCTCCCATGCAGCCATTTTGTGGCAGACCCCCTTACTCTCCACCTAATAAGGGAGGCATGCTTGACCTGCAGGGCACCAAAAACAGTGAGAAACTGGGAGACAGCTGTAGAGGGATCATGGGCACTAAGCACTCCTGATCAGTCAGTGATCCTCAGTCCTTCAAGAAATGACCCCAGATCAAACCTAGAGAAATCCCTATCATGAATGATTTTGTGGGGAATTTTTGGTGAGAGGACTTTCCACACACAAAACACCGGGGTGTGATCTGAGATGGAATTAGGTAGGGTTCCAGTGGAGCTGATCCTATCTGGATGGTTTTATAGGACCCAGTCCAGTAGGGAGCCAGTTCCACCTTTAGCAGACCTTCTAATGGGCTCCTGGATAAGCTGAGTCAGGACAAGACTCGCCAACAGAGGTTCAAACTGCTTGGAGTTACTTCCTGTCCAGTTTAAGTTCACATCACCCAGGATCAAAAGTTCATTATCCCCAACATAAGGACCAGTGGTATACAGGAGGTGGGTAAGTCCAGGCAGACCACCCTTGGGGGGATTGCACGTGCATACAACATGCAGCTTCTTTGTATTTCCAAGCAGCAGTACTATGTGCAGCAGCTCGCAGGTAGACAGGGAGGACTGCTGATGGATTACCGCAGATACACTAAGGTGACTTTTATAGTAAATTAGGATACCACCCCCTCGCTTTTCTCCCAGCCGATCTTGTCTAATAAAGTCATAGCCAGGAAGTACACAAGCTGAGTCTGGTATTGAGGGTTTCAGCCAGAACTCTGTAATGCCTAGTATGTCAGGCTTACAGTTGTCCTTTAAGAGGCTCGGAGGAAAGATCTCCTAATAACCTTAGTGTTATAACTGCTCCTAACCCATGCCACTTCCCCGTGTCATAGCTTCTTTCCCTCTCCTAGGTGACAGCCTGGGTGTACCACCTCTATGTCACTGATCCCTCACTGCACTTTGATGGCAAATTATTTGTGTTCTAATCATTAATTATATTCAAGCCTAAATTGTTTTGCATCTACCATAACATTCACTTATCTGCTTTGCTGAGTGATATTTGTTGTTCCTGCCATAGTTCAGCATTCATATTTCACTTACATTGTATTTGGATTTGTTCATTAATCATATTAAATCTCAATTTATTTTGTATCTATTGTTGTTTTCACTTAATTGCTTTGCCTAAATGATATTTGTTGTTCTTGCTGTGATTCTGCATTAATGTTCTCGTTACAGTGTAACTGGTATTGTTCATTGTCAAACACCTGCATTTGCACTCCTGTTGGTCATACCTGTACTGTAAATAGGTATTTCGTTGTCTGTTGTACTTACCTGGTTAACAAAAACAAATAAATAAATGTGGATGGCCTCTAGTTAGTTGGTATTTAACACAGGTAAGACTGAGGTGTTTCTGACTGGTTCAGAGCAGCATGTATATCAGCCCCCAAAGGTGGTCTCCAGATCCACACACTGGGGAAGGTTCAGCTTGAGGCAGTAATGGAAGTTCGTAATCTGACAGTGGTGCTTGATGAGTCCATCTTATATGAGATGAAGGTGTCGGCAACCATCAAAACTTTATTATTACCATCTCATGAGCACTGCCAGATTACACCCTTTACTTGATCCTGCAGACCTATGGACAATGGTGCAGCAGGCCACTGTGTTGTCTAGGTCAGATTACTGTAATGTACTCTATGAGGGCTTCCCTTGTGGTCAACTGTGTTGTCTGAAGCTGGTCCAGAATGTGGCAGTTATGTTACTGACTTGCATTTAGAGGTCAGTACATATTAGCCATCACTTCACATTCTGAGCCTGTTAGATGACATGTTGACGACAAAAAAAAGGCTTGAACTAGTTAGGACCCCCACACCACCTCTGCAAGCTTAACCCTTCCCTCAAAACTGGTACGACAACAGAGTTACAGAAGGTTCTGCTCAAGATCAGTCACTCCCACCTTAGGTTGGTTGGGCATAGAATTTTGTTGGTGTGCAGCTAAATGCTTTCCCACGATGGGTGGTTCAATGCATCATATCTCAGTATCCAAGTCTATGACCAGACTCTATCAACACCTCTGGATGCAGGCCTTTCCAGACTGACCCACTGAAGTCTGTTGTAAGTGTATACTGTTTATAATGTCAGCTGCTTGTTTATTGTTTTTCGATCAGTTATTTATTAATTGCTATTATTGATTATATTAGTTTCTTCTTCTGTATTTATTGGGAGGCACTCAAAGTTCAGGAAGGTGCTCTTCAAAATAAATAATTACTACTACTACTACTACTGCTGGTCTTTTTTCCCCATTCATTGTTTTAGTACATGATGGAATACTTTTTTAACATAACACTATTCTGTAAACATTTTTTTTGTAGACCAAGCAATGAGTGGTGAATCAGTTTTTGACATTTGCAAACCATAACAAATTGAAACAACCTCCAATAAACACATAGGATAAGCCACAATGTTTAAATGTGTTTTTTATTGTCTCAGAATTACAACCTTTGAGTTGAGAGACTCTTTTACAGAGGTTCCATGTCAAGAAACAAAGGCATAACAATACACAGCAGTACAGAGTTTGGGAAGAAAACACAATAGCATACGTGAGATAGAACTAGTGAATTCGAACAGTAAGGCAGAACCATTACAAACAGACAATTACATTTGTACTTTTTTACATTTGTGCAGGCTAAGGCAGAGCCAATTGAAAGCAATTAATTGAATATTGATCTTGTCAGAAACATTAGACAGAGGCAAGTACAGTCATATTAGTACAATTGTGCAGGATGAGGTATAACCATTAAAGAGCATTATATTGAGGTAGAACTTGTCAGGTAAGCCAGGGCAGAGAGGTGGGCTAGGTGGAACAGTCACACCTACTGAACGCCACGAGATGTTCTTTGAGCATCCTCTTGAAGATGCCCAGGGTATGGGGTATCAAGGACGTCAGGGGGGATGGCATTAAGCAGGCTGGGAGCCCTGTATCTGAAAGACCGTTGGGTCTGGGAGGTGCAGCAAAAAGGGGTCTGATAGGAGATTCTGGTGCCACTCCTCGGTACCATGGGCTTTAGTGGCTGGGTTGAGAAGAGGCTGGCAGGATGATGCGATGAGTCCCATGCTGATTTTTTTTTTAGCAAATAAACTGGTGTGGTAGGAGAGTCTACCCTTGAGGATTAGCCAGTTAGAACTGGAGTAGAGGTCACAAGTGTGTGTCTGTTTAGGAGCACCAGTGATCAACTGGCACGATTTGTTTAGAGCAGTATGGATTCGCTTAAGGGTGGTGTCTGTGGTGGCACCATAAATTATCAGGCCATAATTGATGATAGTATGAAACTGGTGATGGCTGTGACAAGGACATCTTGCATCATATAGTGCCTGTTCTTGTATAGCAGACCAATTCTTGTGTTGACAAGCTTGGATATGATGTTGACATGCTCCTGTAAGAAAGAGCACTGTCAAGAGTAATGCCCAGGTATTTGAAGGTGTTGACCTGGTCAATGGGGGTATTGTCTGCATTTGCGATGGAGAGGCTGGTTGATTTTTGCTTGTTTTGGGGACTGGTGAAGATCATGGATTTGTTTGTCTTGTAATACATAATCAATTTTTTGTACAAGAACCAGCTTTCTACTGCCACAAAGTCGGACTGAAGCCTTAGACCGAGGGCAGTGTGGTTGGCATCACTAGCGAAAAGCACAGCATTGTCCTCATAGAAGAGGAGGAGGTTGGTGTTACAGACTTGTGGGAGGGAGTTGAGGAAGATGCTGAATAGGAGTGGGCCAGGAATTGAGCCCTAAGGCACACCTGAGTGGACAGGTTGGGAGGTGGATAATGCGTCCCCAATTTTGACCCTTTGAGTTCTGTCAATGAGACACCTGCATCACAGAGGGATTCCAGTAGCAGGTTGTGATTGACCGTATCAAATGCCTTGGTGATCCCACCAGGTGGCCATGGTCAAGTGCTTTATGGATGTAGTCCATGAAGACAACGAGAGTAGTTGCTGTACTGTGGTCTTTTCTGAAACCATGCTGCTCTGGGCACTGGATGTTGTACTTGGACAAATATTCAGTGAGTTGGTCAGAGACTATGCACTCTAATACTTTGCTGGGGAATGGAAATTGGGCAGTAATTGGTATGCAGGGATCGATTACTATTTTTATGAATGGGCATCACAACTGCAGACTTCCAGATGGAGGGAAATTGTCCAAGCTGGAGTGATAGGTTAATGATTTTTGAGAGTGGGAGGAGCACAACATCAAAGGTTAGGTGGAGAAGTTTGAGGTCAATGGAGTCTCTGCTGAAACGTGTTTTCCCAAGTACCTTTAGGAGGTAGCATTTAGTTTCATGCAGTGTGACCTTCTTAAAGTACGGGGAGCGAGGTGTTTGGAGGGGGTAACAGCAGTGGGGGGGCATGGGGGAGTTATAGAAAAAGTCAGGGGGGAGCACGTCATTGAGGTCAGTGAATGCCAAATAGAAAGTATCTGTGATTAGTTTCAGATCCAGAATCGTGTCCCTGTCCACACTGAGCATGTTGGGGGGATTTGTCCATTTTACCAGAGTGTTCTTTTAGATTCTCCCCGAACTTCCTATTATCTCCCCAAGAGTTGGTGAGGGCTTCCTTATAGTAGTCAGCCTTGGCTTTCCTGACAGCATGGGTACAGGAATTTCTAGAGCAGTGGTATTACTGCCAGTCAGTTCTGTGGCTCTGGCTTTGGCCCAGAGGTGGTCTCTGTCTGCCAATGATTTGAGGAGTGCGGATGAAATCCATGGGTTATTGACATCCTTTAACCTTCACTTTTTAAAGGGTGCAAAAGATTCACAGGCTGTGTTAAACTGAGCAATCAAAAGGTCGAGGGTCTGGTCAACATTGGTGGTAGAGTCAAGAGGTGACCAGTCCGTGTTTTGGAGGTCAGCTTTGAGTTGACTGAGATGCCCCTTTTTTAAGACATGCTGGAAGGATGTTGTCCTTTTTTGCTTGGGGGACTTGTTTGACCAGAGGCATGTGACACGGAAGTGGTCACTGATGGAATCTGAGAGCACTGTGGTCACTGATGGAGTCTGAGAGCACCTCAGTGTCAGAGATCCAATCAGGGCGGTTTCTAAAGATGAGATCGATCAGGGTGTTGGTACCGGTTTTATGGTTAAGTCTGGTAGGAGTGTTGACAACCTGGGTTAGGTCAGAGGTGGCTGCAGCATCTTTAAAGCTAGTAGCATTGGGAGTGAGGCAGTTAATATTAAAATTGTCCAGCAGCACCACCTCCGGGGAGTGGGGAAGGTTATAGATGTAATCAAGGATAAAGTTGAAACCTAGTGAGCAGTCACACGGGGGTATGTAAATGGCAAGAACTGTGAGGGCTTTGCCAAGTTGACAAAGAAGTAGTTTGATAGCGAGAACTTTGGTGCGGGTACCAGTGTAGATCTTAGGGAGGTCATGGCTTTGGAGGGCAGTTTTTATGTAGATTGTGCAACCACCGCCCCTTTTTCAATATCCATCATCCTGGTAAACAGTGTACCCATGGAGTGAGACAACACGGTCAGGGACTTCAGGTGAGAGCCACGTCTCAACTACCACTAGCACATCAAGCTTGTGCTGGGTTACCCAAACCTGGAGCCTATCTATGCCACTAGCTGGTGAAGGCAGCTATGTGTAGGGTTATGCCATTACATAAGGGTGATGATCTTCATGAGGTCAGCAACCACTGTCCCAATTCCTTGTTATCTGCCTTATCCAAACTCCTGGAGGGACTGGTCTACTCACAGTCAACTAATTTCCTGAACTGTTCAAACTTTTTTAGATCTTTCCAGTCTGGCTTTAAAGCAAACAACTCCTCTGTCCCATCCCTAATTAGATTCACAGATCACATCCACGCTGAGATGGGACAGGATCTGCTAACCAGTACAGTGTTAACTGACCTTGTAAAAGCCTTTTAACTGTTGATCACAGTATCATGTCAGGGGGGCATGGCTAAGGGGCGCAGACACTCCTTCTCATTGCTCTTGAGGGAGATTCTTTACTTTTATTAAAAAAGCAGCATTTATTTGTGTAAACCCCCCTTAAAGGAGGGGCTTAGGCTTCCATGTTAGGCATCTCTTGCCCCCACCTACCCCCTTCCCCCCCAGAGTTAGGGACTTTATAGTGCTCTGGGGGATATTGGCTGCTGGATGCCTCAAGGTGGCAGCAGAGAGTAGGTTTAGGGAGTATATAAGGGAGCAGGCAGGAAGTTTTGGGGCCTTTCCAGCCCAGGCATTAGGTCGGGGCTGAAGGGGGGGGTGGCTGGAGGAGCAGCGTTAGGTGGGCAAGTAAGGGAGCTCGGTGGTCCGGGTGAGCCAGTGGGGGACCCCCCCCCCGAAGTGCAGACAGCGTCATGGCAATGAGGATCAGGGGGAATGGAGTTCCATGGGGGAAGTATGGTTAGCCAGGTCCTGCATCATTGGGGGCAGGGAATGTAGGTGGCCATGTGGGGCTAGGAAGTGTAGGAGCCCTTAAAGACATTCCTGGGCCACCAGGGCTGTGGGGGCAGTGGCAGCATCCCCATAGGAGGGAAGCCGGTGGCAGTGGCTCTCCCTCATACCCGGTGTGGCAGGGCGGCCTGGGGAGCAGAGGGAGCTGAGGGGCCCTTCACCCAACTATGGGGCCTGCTTGGAGGGGCAAGTCCTGGGGTGCTGGCACATGGATGCTGGGCGGGTTACAGGCCGTAATGACAGGCTTAGAGGGTGGCCCTCGGCTGGAGCTTAATGCAAGCCCAGGAGGTGCTGAAGAGGATGTGGGCCTGGCAGGGATCCCCCATAGAGGAGGAGCAGCAGGAATCAGAGACATTTTGGGCCACTAGCTGGTGAAGGCAGGCTGTTCAGAGGGACCTGGGTGGTAGCAGTGCCCAGGAGCTCCCCAGTGGCAGGACAGCCAGTAGCAAGGGGCTAGAGTACTGGAGCAAAGCCGGGTTTTGGGGCTGCTGAACCAGTGGAGTTATTAAGATGAGAGGCGGAGTGAAATGAAGGAGCAGGTGTTAAGGTTGCACCAGTACAGAGCCAAGTTTGAGTGGGTTATGGGGAGTGGGTCGTAAGGAAAATCTTGGTACCCCTTGTGGCATGTGGCAGTGCCCAGGGGTCCAGGTGAGGGAAGCAGCCTGCTTTCCCACATCAAAGTTGGGGAATGGTCAGTGTCATTGACAGAGTGAATAAGCCGGCAGTAGAGAGAAAAAAAACAAGGGGTTTGGCTTCCTGAATCCAGAGAACTAGGAGACTGAGGGATCTGAGTCAAGAGGTCCTTGGATAAAGCATCCAAGAGGGAGAAAGAGTAGAAGAATCCTTGCTTCTGACTGCCTTAAATCCATCAGTTTTGCTGCTCAAAATGTCCAGCCAGTATATCTGTAAAAAGTTTTATTTGGCCCCATGGAGCTGCTTTATTCATTTGAATGAAGTATGTGACCCCTGCATTGCTGAAATCATTTGCTTTGCAAGAGCTAAATAAAGAAGCTAGATGTCAGAAGAATAGCAGTGAGTGCTTTATTTAAACTAAAGAGGGAAGCTAATGAAATGGAAACCTTTTCCCCCTTTCTTTGCAGCTAAATTAATTTTTCATAAGCTTGATTCCAGATGAAATTTCCATCCCCACCCTTGGTGGGACCAAGGGGCTCTGGAGGCTTAAGAGATTCAGGAGATGTGAAGCACAGAGTTCCTGGTCCAGTGTGTTTGCATTTGGAGAGAATCCAGATTCTATGGGTGAAGGTGAGAGTGCACAGGTGATTGAAGATGCCAGTAAGGTAGGCCACATCTTTTCTTGCCTTGTATGGGAGTGCATTGTCTCGGTGACCTAGCGCTTGAGGTAACCCCCTTCCTATATGGCCCCGGAATATCTGCAAAGTTATATGCCCCTAGATGGGGGGCCGGGGGGGGGTTACATTTTTAAACTTTTCCAGCTTTCAAGAGAGTTTTGCTTACACTAACTTTCCAGCAAGCAGTAATGAGGAAACCATGCAATGCTGCACCATTGAGTACTTTTTCAAGCCGAAAAAGCAGCCAGCAAATAATAACATACCTCAAAGCCATGAGGCAGACTCTGGTGCAAGCAGTGCAACCAGTGGCGATGTGACTTACAATGATCCACAATATAAATAAAAATTGGACATTTTCACACCATGGGTCTCTATACTCGAGACTCATGTGGACAACAAGGAACATTTTGTGCAGCAGATAGAAGGTTTTTGGTTTTTTCAAAATGCGAGATGTGGCAGTAAACCTAGTCAAAGAGAATTCCCTGCTTCTACAACATTTTGAGACCTTGGAGAATCAGACGAGGGAAAAAATGTGTGGATGGTTGTCTCCCGGTGTTGGCAGAGGGGCACGATCCCCTAACATTTGTCCAAAAGTTCCTACCACAGATACTGGAACTTGTGGAAAAAGATCCTGGCTTCTCAATAGAGAAAGCATATTGTCTCACTCCCCAGAGAGCCCCGGTGAACACAGAGATGGCCTGCACTTTCATGGTTCACTGGGGTCAGGGACAGGGACAGGGACAGGGATAGAGTCTTGGCTACTTCACACAGACTGTGCCATGTGAAATATGGTGAGGCTGACCTATTGCTGTTTCCTGATCTGGCTTACAGCACCGGAACCTGACACAAAGCCTTTGACTGCGTGAAGGGGGCTTTGCGGACATATAGGGATCGATTTCCAATAGCCCTTAGATCGATACAAGTTGCAGTGATCTAGGGCTGTGGCAATCTCAGGGTGTGTCAGGCACCCTGCACCATATTTGAAAACAATGAGGGCCCTTGTGCCCAAGAACTGAGACTTGCCGCTTCCACAGTGTTGCGCTGAAGAAGTGGCACACCTGCCAGGTTTCATGGAAGGTTCTGTCAACCCCCCTAACTGGCGCAACACATGAGGGGCTGCAAAGGTTGGGGGGGTAAATACGCCTGCCAGGTGGAGATGAGGAGCAGAAGGAGTCCAGGGGGGTGAAAGGGGCATGGCACCAATATGCGGGGGGTGAGGTGGCACACTGCGGGGATGCCCGGTGCTTCTACATACAACCAATTGGACTGGGTACTGGGGGCTGGAAGAAAGGGACCGGGATACAGCTCAGGAGGATACAGCCATGTCACCTGCCCCATAGGTGCTACTGACCTCAACACCATTGGCAGGCAGTAGCCTGCCTCCACACGGGGGCATGGTACCAGGGGAATGCCATGGTGCCTGGAGACCATTCCCAGCCATCACTTGCGCCCTGCAACCTGCAGCCAATGCTGCCCTGATGGTGGTGTTGTCAGTGGCACCTATGTGGCAGGTGCCAAGGCTGTATCCTTCTGAGGTTGGGTCCCAGTCCCTTTCTGTCAGCCGCCCTGTACCCAGTCCAATTGGCGGCATGTAGTAGCACAGAGCACCCCCACAGGGTGCCACCTCATCCCCGCATATTGATACTATGCACTGGCACTCCCTAGGTTACACCCCATGCTTCTTCTATCCCCAGACCCCTCCTTGAAGCCCCTCATCACCACCTTAACTGGCAGTGACACATAGTTCTTGGACCACATCCTGAATGGTCTAAGGGGAGCCCCCTGATGTGACCACAGTGGGACTTGTAGAATAACAAAAAAAGGGGATGGTGCAGCTCTGCCGTGGTGCAAGCCCCCTTGCAACCTGGCATGTTGGCACTTTTGCCACAAGGGTGGCACGGGGGGCTTTGCCACATGGCATCCCAATTTTGATGCAGCCAGCTTTCATAAATCGGGATAGCCACATACTTTGACGCAAGGTGCCATTTGCATCATACACTTTTGGTGCAGGCACCTTGCATCAATGTTTTTTATTTGAAAATTGAGCCCATAAAGTTTAGCACCAACTGTTGTTTTCTTCAAAGCTGAGGGTTGTTTGGAACTGACACAAGCACACCTTTATGATGACCCCAAAGAGGGAGTATGCTGGTGCAGAACATTGAAGAGGAGCTGTGGTCAGTGATAGAAGTTGAATCGGAGGCATCAGAGGACTCGAAGGGACACTGAACTATCATTTTCATGGAACATTGCTGGTTACTGTGAGTGAGGGAATGCTAGTATGCTATCTTCCTTCATAAATCGAAGAGGACTCAGATGTTTTATATTCTGTATTTTGTACTGAATAATGAACATGTCTGGGATCTTTATCATGGTGGGCTAGATCAAATATATACTTGGGTTTCTAAATATTGATGGATACAGGGGCCGCCAGTGGAACTTTTGAATTTGGATTGCATTTTAATGTATTGCAGAGGCAAGTTGGTGGCTCTGTGCCGCAGTTAATAATTAATCTCCCTCAGCCCTGCAGAGCAACCCAACAGACTCTGGTTTCATATCAGACATCTATCCTTATGTTTACTTGTCCTCATAGATTTTAGTTAGCAGATGACTCGCATACACGGACTAACTCTTTGAAATTTTAGTTTTTCAGGTTTTAATGTCTGTTTTCCTATATTAGGTTTAACACACTGTTTAATCAATTTTAATCCCTCTTCTAGTCTGCTACATACTAATTGACTATGAGGGATAATGAGAGGCCAGTGGCCCATATGGTTCCGGAATTTACGTGTTACACATACTTAATATTTATCCCTCTTAAGCTCAATGGATGTACAGTATGCCTGTTGCAATCAATTTCTCCTTTTGATAACAGTATCACTCAGTATTTCCCCAGTGTGTAATGAACAGAAATATGTCCTAATTCTTTGTAAGACAGCATATCTGTTTCATGCACAATGTAGTTATTCTTTGGTGGACCCATTAATTGTAAGGATTTCATACAAAAGGATGAATAAAGCTTAAAAAATATATATCATGTTAACCAAACTTGCAGCAATGGGGCTCATCCGTATGTCTGGCAGGTGATTTGAGCAATACCATTTAGAATGTTCCTTAGTTGTATACATTCAGATAGTTTTCTCTTCACCTGCACTCATTAACACTGGGGTCCCTCAAGGCTCAGTACTTGGACACCTACCATTTCCTATTTTTGGAAATAGCCTCCCACTGGCTTGTAGTTTGCCCAAGAAATGTACAGATGGTGCCATCTGCAAGGAGCAAAAACTTTTATCACAGTTCTTGCTGTGACATATTTCAGGATACTGCTGGAACTAAATGGAATCTGATGGCAATTACTCCAATTTGCTACACAGTAAACTGTGAAACCTCACAGAAAGCACTTGATCCTGGTGGACAACACTGGGTGTATATGGATGAAACAGTCATATTTGCCAGTGGTCTCGGTATCAGTACTGTGAATGCATGCCATTAGCGTGATATCACAAAAGCTGGTCTTAGTTTCAAACCAATAGGTTGGCTTTAACTGCTAAGGGCAATGTATCTATTGTCAGAACAAAGGACTGGATTTTTTTGCCCCTCCCGTGCCCAGTAGCACCCCATTCTTTCTAGTCTTTAGCCCTCCACCTTTTTCCCACCAGACATACTTGCTTGTCCCTGTGTATGCTCCTGTCTAGACCTTCAGCTTAATCTGGGGCCGGCATATCCCTGTTGGGGGCCTTCTGTGGTTGTCATTGCAGAATGTCTCCTGGGATCCACTTGTACTTCTATCTCCTTGATTTTGCTGGCATGTCCATGCCGGGGGCCACACCTTGACCTAGAGGAGTAGCTTCTGTACTGGAGATTGAAGTGGCCCTGCACACAGGATGCACTTGGAGGGTCTGAGGCATGGGGAGAAGCTAAGTGGCCATCATCTAATGTACTGGTGCAGCACTGCCACCTTTTCAGGTCCACTCCAACTCATGCAAACACAACAGCTGGCCTGGGGGGGTGCCCAATGGTGTGTGGTAACCAACTGCTGTCACCTCCACCAGCCATTATCAGAAGCTACTACAGGTTGGTGCAAGTGCCTTTCCCAAGGAGGACAGCATCCAAGGGACACTGTGAATCCTCTCTGCTAGGCTCTACTCCTTACATCCTGGGATCATTTCATGAACCCAAGTCACCAGTATGCCAGAGTGATCCTTTATCGCCCAGTGCCACGGAGCTGGCATGACTGGAATTTCAACATTAATATTGTTAAGATTTAAAAATCAAAGTAGCCTTTAAATATCTTTGAAAAATGTTTCAAGCTGCTTTTCCTTTACAGTCTATTGTTTAAAAAGGTAATTTTTTTTTATAAATGAACACAGCAAGTGGCACTAAGAATGGTTGAGAAAAAATAGATATTTTTATGTAACCTGATTGTCTCCCCTCGCAAGCTCAGAGAGCACTCGAAAGGTTAAGCCAGACCCTGAGAGAGTTGTTCTCTAATAAGCTTCAGCTAGGAGACAGGGTGTCTGGAGTTTGTGCTCTATGCTTCCTGACTCAGCCAAAATTGGTATGCCCAGACATTGAATATTCATGGCCCAGCCTTCCCTCTTTACACTATAAGAAAGGAAGACTAGCTGAGAGCTCAAGGGCTCAGAAATCTGTGGTTCCAGAGAGAGAGAGAGAAGCATCATCAAAGAAACACCAGCAGAAGGAGATGGCCCAAGGGGGAACCCGTCTCTCCTCACCCCTCCAAGGTGAGGAGGGGCACCTCCAAGAGAAGTGTAGAAGGGAAACCTGACAAGAATCCTTCCCCAAGGAAAAGGAAGATCAGCAACCTGAATGGGACCTGGCAGAAGTGGTGGGCTCCCTCCCAAAGGAGGTGAACAGGAACTTGCAGATCCAAATCCCACCAGACAAATGCAAAGGAGGGAGCAATCAGTAAGTACACAATACATGGTAGAGCACCGGGGAGAAAAGGAGCAGATTTATCCCCTATGTCAGACAGTGAATTTAGTAGTAAAAGGCCATCAGGATCAGTGGCCTAGTTTGTGTCAGTTAAGCCCCATGGAGTTGGACCGGGCATGGGAGTCCATTCTTTTGGCCATTAGGGCTATCAGTGTGATGTCGGAAAGGAGACTCACATAGCTGAACCAACTATGTTCAAAGATTCCTGGCTAACTTAGTTTGCCCCCCAGTGTGCCCGCTCACCAAAGCAAGTGGGCACATAACCACAAGGAAAAGGGTAGATCAGCTGCCCCTTTGATAGTACTAGGTTGATTGATCTGCCTTGCATAATGAAAGACACGGCTGCAGCTCTTCCTCCTAGTCACAACAGACTATAATTGTTTTTGGGGTGGCAGGGCATAGGCCAGCCAACCACAGATTCCACTACATTGAGAGTTTCCAGCAGGGTATCCGGAGTGGACAGTGGTCTAGATCAGAAGCAGCTAGTGCACCTAATGGGAATCATCCCCCAGAAGGGAGACTAGATGGGGATGACAAGTACACTTAAAATTGGGGATGGAGTAAACTTCAACAAGTTTTGATTTTTTGAGAGTGTAGATATTAGATGTGAAAAAGCTGTGACACCCTCTTTGCCATCAGCTCATCACTTTTATAATAGCTCAGTCAGTATAAAGCTTAACTGCAGCTCCTTTTTTCAACAGGTAATGGCTGCAGCCCTGACTATTGGGTGTACATTGCACACTTGTGCTTTATTCTTTCACTTGTAGTGCAGTATTGCAACACTATGAATCATTATTTGAACACCCCCCGTGAATGTACATCAATTGATGTCTTCTATTCGCTTTTGAACACTTCCGTTGTATTTCATTGTTGGATGTTTGGATTCTCTATCTGTATGTTTTTTTTTCCAGGACCAATCTGAAATCTCAGCTCAGCATATAAGTATTTATTTATTTGCAACAAATTAGTCTTTCCCCCCTAAAAGGACTTATTTTTTTAAAGGTTTTTATCTCTACATTCACCAACCAGCACCTATCAGGCTTCAGTCCACCCAGTCCCATCTCCCCACCATTCCTAGGGCTTACCTCTCCTGATATTCCCCTATGAATTGCCCATCATGGCAGGGCTGACCGGGCTGGCCAGGCCCCTCCAGAGCACAATCCAGACTTGCTCCGGAGGTGGTGCCTAGTCTGTTGGTGTGGGGCATGTGGTAAACCAAGCCATCATCCCTTTGGTCAGGGTTTTCAAACCTGCAGTTTTGCCACTGGGCCATCTGTCGTGCACTGATGTCAGCAAACATGCAAGTGGAGGCACGCACATGCTTCATGTCTGACAGTGGCCCTCCCCTAATCAATCAATCAATCAATCAGATATTATTATGAAAGGCGATTTTCCTGCATTCGAATCACCTGTACAATAAAAGACCATCACATATTTAAAACAATTCATAAATGGCATAAAAACATATAGTTATAAAATCACTTATGTCCCCATAAAAGCTGTCGAAAAAAGATATGTTTTTAATGATTTTTCAAATCCCTCCACAGTCAGGCTTTCACATATCTGATGAGGCAGAGAGTTCCACAGAGTTGGTGCCATGAAGGCAAAAGATCTTCATCCACATCTTCAAATTCACCCTGGTAACCTCTAGCAATCCCTCACTAGAGGATCGGAGTGAGCGGCAGGGGTAATAAGGAGCAAGGAGGTCTTTCAGGTACTGGGGTCCCAGTTCATGTAGAGTTTTATGTGTCAGCAATGTGACCTTGAAAGGGATACACCATTGTATAGGCAGTCAGTGCAGTTCGTGCAGCACGGGTGTTATATGACTGGATCTAGGGGTTCCAGTTAACAACCTGGCCGCCGCGTTCTGCACTAGCTGCAGACAGCAAATATCCACTCCCAGTAGCCCCAGGTAAAGGACATTACAGTAGTCCAACTGAGTGGTGACAAAGGCGTGGACCAATGTTTGCAGATCTTCAGACGGAACCAGATGCTTCACCCTAACAATGTTTCTAAGGTGATAGAAGGTGGACTTGCCTACAGTCGACACCTGAGTTTTCAGAATCAGACCTTCATCAAACACCACCCCTAAATTTCGCACCTGGCTTGAGGCCCTGAGCAGGTCACCACCAAGTTGTAAGCCAGATGACTTTCCCGCCCATGACCCAACCATCCCCAGATCCGGGTCCACGACCAACACCTCAGTTTTCTCTGGGTTTAACCTCAGCCAGCTAGCACTCATCCAATTCTGTATCTCCTGCCGGCAGTTATTAAACACAGAGACAGTATCATACTCCTGGGCAGGCACAAAGGACATGTACAGCTGAGTATCATCAGCGTAGCAGTGAAAAATCAGCTTTTACCACCTAATAATGTCCCCCAGTGGTAGCAAGTACACTGAAAACAACATGGGGGAGAGCACAGAACTCTGCGGTACTCCACAGGAAAGATCACGAGGGGTCAAGGAATAAATTCCTGATATCACCCTCTGTGATCTTCCCTCTAGGAAAGTTCAAAATCAGTTGAGAACTGCCCCTCCAGTCCACAAAAGAACTGCAAGCATTCAAGCAATACCCCATGGCCCACAGTGTCAAATGCTGCTGAGAGATCAAAGAGAACCAAGATGGAAAGGGCTCTAAAATCTCTTGTCACCAGGAGATCATTAAGTACTCGCAGCAGGGCAGTCTCTGTGCTGTGCCTTTTCCGGAAACCAGACTGGAGAGGGTCATGGATATTATGGCTAGTAAAATGTTCACCAGCTGCAGAATGACCACCTTCTCAATCACCTTACCCACAAAAGGTAGGTTGGAGATTGGTCTGTAATTGGCAGGGCAGTCTGGGTCCAAGGAGAGCTTTTTTAGCAGTGATCTAACTACTGCTGCCTTTAAGAGATCAGGAAAAATCCTTTTCTCCAAGGAAGCCCAGACTATCAGAGCTAGAACAGGGTTAATAATCTCAATACAACCCACCAAAAGGCAAGTTGGGCCCGGGTCTAAATTACAGCAGGCTGGTCGCAGAGTCTGGACGATTCTCACTGTATCCATGACTACTTGCAGGCTGAGGGTAGACCAGACAAACTGGATGTTAGTACGATTCAGAGGGCCACTACCATGCCCTATGGAGAAGCACTGGTTGATCTCTGTGCTGATAGAGGACACCTTATCCGCAAAGAACTGAGCAAACTCTTCATACTTTTTTTGTGACAACGCTCCTCCAGTCTGCAGACAGACTGCATTGCACAGTCTGTCCACAGTCCGGAAGAGCTGAGCTGGTCTGTTCCTTACTGCAGCAATTTCCCTGGACAGGAATTCTGCCTTCTTATGGGAAATTGCTGACTGATAGACCTCATAATAGTCCATCAATATAAGCCTGTCCGACTCCAGGCGAGTTTTCTGCCAGTGTCTCTCCAACCTTCACCCCGCTTCCTTATCTCTCATAGAGATCCATCAAACCATGGGACACCAGGGTGAGAGGTCAGTGGGTGAAAGCAAACTGGAGCAATAACATCCAGGCCCCCTGCTACTGCCCTATTATAAGCCAACACCAAGGGTCCTGGGTCACTGCTATCTAACGGAATCTCCAAAAAGTCCAGCACAGACATAAGGCCTTCAGGTATTACCTGTCTTAAAGGTCGGTACTGCACCATTTCCTTAGGAGCAGGCCCTTTTTGGGGTATCACGAAACTAAACCTCTGGGCATGATGGTCTGAACATCTGACCGGATCCACCTCCATGTCAGAGATCTTCATCCCCGGGTGGAACACCAAGTCCAACATGTGCCCTTTCTCATGTGTTGTGGAGGTAAGAGCCCATGTCAGGCCCAATGAATCCATCAATTGGAGGAGATCTTGTCCAGATTGCAAGAGTTCATCGTTGACCCAGGCATTGAAATCCTGCAAGATTAACCACCTAGGTGACTCCAATACCATGTCAGCGATGAAGTCTGTGACCTCCTTCAGGAAAACCCTTCCAACTCTGGGTGGATGGTAGGTGAGAAGGATACTGAGTCCTGCACCCCCAACAACAATGCACTTGAGGGAGTTGATGCTCCCCACTGGCGCTTCCCTAAGGCTCAGTTCCTGTCTAAAACAGACTGCGACTCCCCCGCCCCTCCAGCCCACTTTCGGGCAGCGAATTACCAAGAACACAGCTGGAACTGCAGCAGCCAAAACAGGTCCTGCATTTTCATCTAGTCAGGTCTCGGTGATGCAAGCCAGATCTACTGAAGCTAGTAAATCTGCAACTACTGCAGTTTTGTTTTTAATTGATCTGACATTGCTTAACACGTCCTGAGAGGGACGGGGTTCTATAGATGGCCACAATACCTATCTGAACTCTTCAGAACCCTTGGGTATGGGAACCAGCCAAGGAGGTCCTTGGTTCTGGTCCCATTTCACCCCAGGGCTCCTCTTAATCCCTATCATTGCTATCCACTCACCTTTTTCCCATCCCCCTCAAGGCCTCCTGGACCTGCTTATCTTTCACCTTCTGAATATCCCTAAAGCTTATGGTCACTTCACTGCACTACCACAAAATCCTCCCCTTGATGGCAACCAAAGAGTGTGACCAGACCATGGGATGTTTGATTCTACCCCACCCCTGCAGAACTGAGACCACTCCCAAACCCAGGTCACCAGTATTGCAGGTGGTAGGGCTACCATTGAGTCACCCGACTGGACACAAAAGGGACTTTTTGAGGTGCAGTGCTGGGATTTCTTATTACTTTTGTGTAGCATGCTCAATAAATTCTCTACCTTTCCCTCCATTTGGGGAGCTGTGTTTGTGATGGGAGAAAATGAAAAGCCACCATTGAGAAAGATGTTCTTGTGTCAGAGTCATCCATCTAGGTTGCATTGCTGGTGCCAGTATTTCATAACCAGTGAAAGAGAGTGGGGGGGTCCCTGATATCTAGTGTTAGGGAGAAAGAACCCAACACAAGATGGGCAAGGGAGACAGTCATCAGTGATGGTGCTGTTATTAGGCCCAGAGGAGGAGCATTCAGAACAAAAGATTTGGGTACTTTCACATAGGGCCCCAGTAAACAAAGAAACAGAGAGAGAGAGAGAGGAGAGACCATGGTACTGCAGTGGAACTGACATGATACAGCACAGGCTAACAGGCTTGTGAGGAGTGGGTCTGCTGAAGAGAGGGAAGAGTGCACACAGCATGTTGCCTATTTGCATGTATTTGGATTGCCCTGAATTTTTCAGTCCCCTGTGCACAGCACTGTGATGGCTGTGCTTTGGTGACCAAATAATTAGAACTAGCTTACATGAAAAATTCCCCCCACCATCTGCAAGTCAGGAATGCTTGCTGAGTGAGGCTGAATGTTAGGAAACAAGAAGAAGCCCACAGTATTACTGCCACCCTCCCTTAATGTTAAAACTCTGCACAGGACTGAATGGCACTAGAATGTGTAGGACCCCTCTCCACCCACCAAATAACCTTCAAAATACAGCCAGTTTTATCAAAAACTCTACAGCTTCTGCATCCTGAGCCTATCATATTCTGTATTCAGACATAAGTGCCTAATCATGTCAGATCCTAGAATTATCACCCCCATCACTACCACCATCATCACCGCCACCAGGATCCTCCTCTATTATTCCACGTCAGATTCTAGAATTAGACCCTCCCCATCACCATCACCACCACCAATAGGAGCTTCTCCTTTTATTCCATGCCATATCCTAGAATTAGACCCTCCCCATCACCATCACCACCACCAATAGGAGCTTCTCCTTTTATTCCATACCATATCCTAGAATTAGACCCTCCCCATCACCATCACCACCACCAATAGGAGCTTCTCCTTTTATTCCGTGTCATATCCTAGAATTAGACCCTCCCCATCACCATCACCATCACCACCACCAATAGGAGCTTCTCTTTTTATTCCATGTCATATCCTAGAATTAGACCCTCCACATCACCATCACCATCACCACCACCAATAGGAGCTTCTCTTTTTATTCCATGTCATATCCTAGAATTAGCTCCCCACGATCACCACGATCACCACCACCAGGAGCTGCTCCTTTTATTCTTCTCTACTCAATCACACCAAACAAAAAAATCTATCACCCAGAAACCAGAAATTGATGGAGAAAGCACTAAAGCACTTTTGCACCATGTGAAAGGGCTTTAGTGCTACTTTTCATCAGTATCAGGTTGCTAGATGCTTGAATGTTAATTTGGGGTTCCATGTTGCCTTTAACCTGAACACTAGCATCCCTGGAGCTCCCGTTCATTTCAAGTTCCACTATTCAGACATTCTGTACTGGTAAAATGCAGCAATAGCCAGAGGTATGAATGTCCAGCACAGTGGGTGAAGCATACTGTAACATCTGTCAATAAATCAAATATTAGGCTTCATGAATTAGAACACTATAGCCATCGTGGAACTGATAATTAGGAAGTGCCTGGGAAATTGGAGCCAGCAAATATTGATTCACTGGTGCATTAGGAACAGGGTCCTCAGAGCTTTTAGACATGGAAGCTGCAATAATAATGCAGCACATGTTTCATTCATTGTGTGTGCCAGTGACATAAAGCAAATCACATTTTTCAGATTCAGCTAGGCATACATCAGTTACTCAGTCCAGTTTATTGAAATTAATACAAACATGCATCTGATACAATTAAACTTTAAGAAAAAATGCTTAGAATTAAATGTTTTTAACCTAGGATAAAACCAACTGAGATGCAGTATCTCTCTTGGGGGTGGGGGGGGGATCAGCTGCTACCTAATTTTTACTGATGGTGGCACAGAAGCACGGGACGGCCAGGTGACAGGCTGAAGATCTCATAGTGAACTAGTCGCTGTGGTGGGATGGATTCAGTTCTGGGAATTTCCTGTGTCAGTCTGATGCTCTGACTGCCAGTCTGAACTGCCCTACATACGCCAGCAGAGCAGCTTGAGGAATGGGTTAGTGTCTTCTGATCCACTTTTCCAAGAATCACAGGGAGTGGAAAAACTTGTTTTCCCACACTTGAAGGTTATTCAAAGCAGCAGTTAATGTTATGGTAAACATGTTGTACATAGTATACCTTTTTGTAAGCACTAAGACAAGAGCAGGGGTTAGATTGTCTGTTGATCATCCCTTAGGGGTATAATGTGGCACAAGGTGCAGCCGAATGCCACATTGCCCCAGGGAGTGAACAAACAACTGTTAATCCAACAACTAAGAGAGCACTATTACAAAAAAAATATTGTTAAAAGTGTACCTTCTGAATGTTTTCCTCAACTGCAGGGAAATTTTTAATAATGTAGTCTAACCACCATCTGACCAAGAATGCTGGTTTAAAATGTCAGAATGTATTTTTACAGTTGTTCAGCAATCCCAGTAGATGGAGTGCTGCGACCCTTTCAACAGACTCCGTACACCGTGATGATGAGACTGCATGACATTTTAACAGAGATTAATGCAAGAGTCTCAGAATGCAGGCAACCAATGAAATTGCAGAATTTCCTGTCTTGAAAACTGACCCTTTTCTCTTTTATTAACTTTACTACCCATTTTTTTGCTATGAAATAATTAAAATAGAGATCCATTAAATATGGTTACCCATAGGTTTATCGCAGTATTATTCACTGTATTTGAATTTCTCAGGCCCAATACTCAGTTCAAGAGACTGGCGCTAACTGGAGGTTGCAGCCCTTCCCTGTGGTGTCACAAAATACATCACAACCACATAAATGTAGCCAGGGATCCAGGTTCTCACTATCAGCTGCAGGGGCAATTTTTCTGAGCCAGTATCTCCACTGGTAGTATCCTCAAGACCACTTTCAGAACTACACAACCAGGGAAGCCGGGATGCTTTCCTACGGTTGCTTCAAGAAGAGATCCTGCTGTATAGAGGAAGAGTGCACCAGTGACCCTCGCAGGAGCATAAGAGAAGAGTTGTGGTGCAATGCTGTTACCAGTGCTGCAGCATCTCTCCATTTTGTCTTCTTGGCAGGTTACCAGATGAAGTTAATAAAGTTTGCAAGCAGCATCGGATGGTATTCTGCATTCACTTTGGTTCTGGTTTGAGTATGTATAACTCCAAATACAACACCTAAAGCAGAGTACAAAAATAACAGGTGTGTTGGGAAACTAGGCCCCATACGGTAGTATCTATAATGAGCCAGACTCCTAGTCTAAGGAGAGAAGGTTACATAAGGCAGGGATGAGGTTTGTCATGCTTATGACCTGCTGTGCAACACTTAAAGTATAGCACTCCTTGCAAAGTGTGTCACAAGACTTTTGCAACATCCAACACTCTTACAAACAATAAAGACAGAGGGCAATGGTGTTGCAACTCTATGGCAGCAATTGTTGGTCCCATTTGGGGGCATAGATCATTGTGGGAGCAGACATGTTTTTGGCATGTGTAGAAAATGGTGCTGAGGAGGGTTTCACAAGATGGCAGGAACTAAGGAAGAAACAGGGTGTAATGGGTACACCTCTGTACTGCCAGGAGTTGAAACAGGACAACAGAAAACATGACAAGTTCTACTCAGAAGTGAGCAGGCGGATACTGAGGATGGGTGGGATTACTGTGGTGATAGTGCCAGTGCCCATAAGCTCTGGACATGGCATATTGCCATGCAACTGGAACCATTCTATGCACACAAGATCTCTATGAGTATGGGTGACTGTCTCCTCCTGCAAGCCGCAGGAGCTGCTCTGAACCCAGTGGCTGCTCTGCACTGACCCGCTTGCCTCTCAGCCTACAACCAGACATCCTGCCTGGTACGGGTGACTGCCTCCTCCTGCAAGCCACAGGAGCTGCCCTTAACCCAGCAGTTGTTCTGCGCTGACCCTCCTGCCTCTCAGCCTACAACCAGGTACACATTTGGATGAGCAGCACACAGCTACCAATCGGGATTGAACTTGGTGCTTTTTGCCTTTCAGGCCATTTGGCTGCACTACTACTGCTCCTGAGCTCTGATCAGGAATAACACTATTCTCCCTTCTCTTATTGGCTCTTGACTCTACCCTTCCTGAGATGTCTCTTTTTTAATACAAGAACTGCTAATGCTTGGTTTACCAGCACCAACTGTTTAGTGGAACAGGAATGTTAATTTTTCTAGCTTGCTGATTTTTACTGCCTAGAATAGTTAATAACTGCAGTTTGTAGATGTTACCTGCATAGAGTATTTAGATTGTTTGCATTCTTCTTCCGCTAACCAACTATAGACACCTGCATTCTTTTTCCCCCGCCCTACTCTGCAAATCCTGTCTGTGTCTAAAGTGAACTGTAAGGCACCCTAAAGACTCAACTGCTTGAACTAAGAGCTTGATCGTTATTGCTCTAGTCCCTGTGTCCAATACTATTTTTCTTCTGAACTATCAGACCACAGTTCCTGTGTGCATACTCTCTCCCCTCCATGTCATGTTTTTTTTTCCTGACTTTGCAACTAGCTACAGTAAGCACCGCCCCCCCAAGTGTAACAGCTCTTTTGTAAAGGTGTTGCTCAGCTGCATTAATAATCTGTCTGTCCTTCCCTGAAAACCTCTCCCTGCCATTATCTCGTCTGCTCAGTGCTGAGGTTTCTAGTGCCCATTGTCCCTGTTGGCCTTAAATTAACGGACCCTTCTCCATTCCACAGGCATCCTGCCCGCACGGTGACTGCTCCCTCCTGCAAGCGCAGGAGCTGCGCTGAACCCAGCAGCTACTCTGCTGACCTGTTCCCGCCTTGTCGACCTACAACCAGGTACACATTTGGAAGAGTAGACCACAGCTACCAATTGGGATTGAACTTGGTGCTTTTTGCCTTTCAGGCCATTTGGCTGCACTACTACTGCTCCTGAGCTCTGATTAGGCTTTTTTTACCATTTGCAAATGATACTGCAAAGCCACTAGAGGGCAACAACTCTTGGAGGTTGCATTCCTCTTCCCACTGCTCTCCCCTAAGCACTTCTCATCCTGGGTCTTTCTTCCCTAAAGCAAATTACTACACCCTAACAAACCATAGTCCATCAACCTATTGCTGTGCCATAGAGACCACCACAATTATGGGTATCGGAGTGCCCCCTTATACCGACACTGGGCCACTGCCCCCTTATCACCACTCTGTTGGCTACCATTGCTCACGTGACCACCCAGGCCCTACTGATTGCTCTTACCATCCTACTTCTTGGACCCCTTAGCCCTCCTCTCATGGGTCTTCTTCCCACACCTCCCACCCCCACGAACCATCACCGACTGCCACCCACACTGCCACTGCCTGCCCTGCATCCCCATTCCCCCCACATATCTCCCTGAAGTCATGTGCCACCATCCACCTCCATGCTGGATCACATTCCTATCCTTTCCAACCCTTATCACCCTGGCCATCCCATGTACTACCCACACTATAACTAGGCGGCAGCTATCCTTGACAATAAGGCAATGATCTTTTGCTCTCCTCAGAGTCTTTGCCATACTCCTACTAATTTCAGAAAATGTTCATCCTAACTCGGGACCCATTTTTCCCAGCCCTAGCCTATCGCACCACAGGCTTAGAATAGCTGCAATGAACATTTGCAGCTAAACTAAAAATACAGCAGGTCTCCATTGCTGGATACTGCAACATCAGCCAGATGTGCTAGCCCTCACAGAAACCTGGCTCTCCAAAAAAAACACCTGACTCTTTGGTCACCTTCCCTGGCTTCACCCTTCACAGAGCCGACAGAGTGGGCAAACATGGTGGGGGTGTGTGCTGTGTACGTCCGTGACTCTATAATATGCCATGCCCTTCCAATACCTCCATGAGACCATGGTGCCCATGCCTTATCATTAAAACTTACTCCAGATCCCTTCAGAGCCCCTGTAATTCTTACTGTCACATATGTCCCCACAAGAAACCAAGCTCCTGCTATACAATCCCTTGCTAACTACATTTCCAGCTTCCCCCCCAAAACGGAACACATCATAGTTGGAGACTTTAATGTGAACTGGCTTGCCAGCTCGGCTTCCCACACCAAGGACATCTTCGCTGCACTGGACCTGACCCAGCTGGTCAGCCAACCTACCAGGGTGAACCACACTAATGGCTCTAACACCCTGATCGACCTTCTTCTCACCAACCGTCCCCACAGAATCTCTGACCTAGTGGTCCTTCTGGACTCCCTAAGCGATCACTCACCCACCCTCTTTTCCTGGTCGTGTCTTCAGCAGAAACCCAAACCAAACTATTGCCCAGCGGCATCTCCAACCTGGAGGCCTCATGAAACTAAGAAAATACTTAACTCAATGGGACTGGTCCCCCATCTCCCAGGCCCCTACTATAGATGAAGCCCTTGATTATTTCACCTGTTCTTTTAATAAAGCATGTGACATCTACGCCCCACTAGCAAAAGTGCAATCCAAGAAACGTAATGCCCCCTGGGTCACACCTGCACTGCTCCAACAGCTAAAGCAAAGAGATAATCTCTGGCATAAAGCGTCACATCTGGCACGCAGACGGACAGGCAAGCCTATAAAGCAGCTCATAATAGGTGCACTTGGGCCATAAAACAGGCCAAATCAGGCTTCTACAAAATGACCCTTGCCTCCTCCTGGGGGAATGCTCAGTTGTTCTGGAACAATATCAAGGAACTTAATGGTAAATCCCGGCTCCCCCCCCCCCACTTACTGTCAACAATGTCCCTACCACCGACCCACTGGCCATCGCCAACTGCCCCAACTCATCATTCTCTGACCTTAGTGCAGTACTCCCAAATAACTTCCTCTACCCCACTCCTGCAACCCTGCCCCTAACACCCAGCATCCCTCCTTCCATCTCAGGGTGATCTCTACAAATGAGGCAAGGCCTTATCTCATTAAAGCACTCAGTGGCTCTTGCTATTGCAAAGATTCTTTTGATATGAGAATCCTACACCTAGTACTACATACAGTCCTCTCCCCACTGACTGACCTCATTAACCACTCCCTAAGTCTGGGGCAGTTTCCCACAGCCACGAAGACTGCCACAGTCACCCCAATACTGAAGAGTGGTGACAGCACCTCCCCCAATAACTACTGTCCCATATCCATTCTTCCACCACTCTTGAAAGCCCTTGAAAAAATTATAGCTACCCAACTCACTGAGTACCTGCTTGCTCATAACCTACTTTGCAGGGAGCAGCATGGCTTCAGATCTGGGCACAGTACAACAACGGCTCTCAGTGAGTTCTCTAATTTTATTCACTCTGCCCTGGATAGAAAACACCTAACTGGAGCTGTCTTCATTGACCTGTCAAAGGCCTTTGATACAGTCTCCCAACCCTTACTCTTAAGCACATTTCGCCACATAGGTCTGTCCCAAGGACCCATCTCCTGGTTTACCAGTTACCTCATAGCTAGATCACAGTGTGTCAGAATAAACAACTCCCTCTCAACCACCCTGCCAGTCTGCTCTGTGGTTCCTCAGGGCTCTACCCTCGGCCCTCTATTATTCAGCATCTACCTAAGCACCTTGCCCAATTCCTGCTCCAGCAACCTACTACTCTATGCAGACGATGCTGTTCTTTTTGCCTTGCACCCAGATCCCACAGTATTGCAGTCCTCCCTCCAACAAACATTTAACCAGATTGAAAACTGGTTCATAGACCAAAGACTTGTGGTCAATGTAAAAAAAAACACCGACAGAATAAGGCCAAGAATGCGTAGCTAACAATCCTCTCCGACTCTCTCTTTCCTCCAGAACAGGTCCATACATATAAATACTTGAGCCTTACATGTGATTACAGCCTCTCCTTCCATTCACACATTGACATTCTATCATCAGCCATAAATGTCTGTATAGGCCTATTGTATCGGCACATGAATTGCCTACCTCCAGAAGCTCTTAATCTGGCTGTCACCTCCTCAGTCCTCTCCCTAGTCGATTATGGGCTTACTATCTACTCAGCTGCTGAACACACAGCCCTTAACAAAATCCACCTGGCCATAAACAAAGCATGCAGACTCCTCTCCAGGGCAGACAAGTGTACCCATACTTGTACCCAATATGCCCTGACAAATCTCTTCACCCTGGATGAAAGGCTATTTTATCAAACATGTCTCCTCACAAAGAAAGTACGCCTGGGGCTTACCCCCTTGGGGGTTTCTGCCTCTCTCCTATCCTCCCACACCTCGGTGAACACCCGCACTGCCAACCAGCAGGTGTGGTCCATCCTGAGGGTTAGAACCTCCTTAGCCCAAAGGTCATTCCCACATAGGGCCCCAGCCTGGTACAACAAACTCCCCTCTGATGTCTCCTCCATCTCCAAATTAGGACCTTTCAAGTCAGCCCTCAAAGAGCACATTCTCACTTCATGGCACTGCCAATGTACCAGCTAGTGCTGGGTCATCTATCTATCATCTTACAGTTCCACCCCGCCACTGAGCTCCTACAATAGGGCTACCAAACATTACCTATTAACAATGCCTCCTTTGGCTGCACTCACAAGATATCTAATTCTCTACTTTGCTGTAAATATCAAACCTGTTACTCCCTTCCTCCCTCTATCAGCAAACTTATTGTTCTCTTGAAAACTGTAAAATACAGCTCTCTGTAACACATTCAGTGCAATGTATATCTGATCTTGATTTTGCAATATTGTATAACTGTAAAAACTGTAACCTTTAGCTGCCATTCTATGTCTATATGTATTAAGTGTTTATGTTTGTTTTTTCTGATGCGGAGCCTTTGTAAATGAGTCCCTGACTCAAAGGTTGTAATCCTAAAGTCTGTTAAATAAATAAATCAGGTAAACCACATTTATGCACACTAATATCAAGCAACCTTATTTCCATGTTGATGTATAGTAGTTGCAGAGAAGACACCTCCCCCTGTGATTAAGAACAACATTTTATGTATTGCCCCAAAGTTTGGGGGCACAGTGGGGCAACAAATAGTACCTGCTTTATGAGTGAGATGTTTTCTCTGTTATTTAACATCACTTTTCTGGTGCTAAGGATGAAGTAGCATACATAGAAATGTTGAGACTGTCGCTATCAAGATACTACTTGGAACTTGTGGTAAATGGCTCACTGCAGTCTCAGTTTATGTCACCCATGGAAACATGCACTGGGCTTCAATAGGATTATTAAATACATGACCAGTATGTGCCAAAACCATGAAGTGGTACTGCTAGGTGACTTCGATGTCAACTGGTTGGGCTTAAAGGCTGCTGCCTTTAAGGATGCAATCTCTGCCATCAATATGTCACAACTGGTCAGCTCACCAACTAGGGTCAATTACAGGACTGGCTCAAGCTCCCTGCTGGACTGGATTCTAACCAATTGCCAGAAAGAATCTCCAACATCTCTATCCTACCCGACTCAATGAGTGACCACTCCCCCATCCTCTGACTATGGTCACATATGCTCCAAAGTTACTTGCTAAAACAGTTATGCACAGGGTTCTGAAAAAAGGACATCTTGAGACCCTAAACACACAACTTAGACAAACTGATTGGTCCCCTATTGACGCAGCCCATGCTGTGGATCAAGCTCTTGAGTACGTTGCTTCTCACTTTAACACAGCTTGTGATATCCATGCCCTCCTTAGGACATGAAAGATTAAGGCAGCAAACACCACCTTGATAACCCCCTCCCTGCTTAACCTTATGGCCACCAGGGACAACCTGTGGCATCGTGCCTGGGCAACTGGAAAACAGGCAGATTGGCAATGGTACAAAACCACAAGGAATGCCTGTACCAGGGAGATTCATTCTGCCAAGATTCACCACTTCCAAGAGGAACTCTGTAACTCCTGGGGGGATTGCACAAACGTTTGGGAAAATATGAGAGACATCAAAGGCATGACCAGCAAGTCACACCCACCTATCCTCTCCATGAATAGGGAAATCACCCGGGACTCCAAGGCGATCACCGACTCTTTCAACTTTGCCTTCTCAGACCTAAGTGGCATACTACCATCTGATTTCTTCGATTTGCCATCACCTCCTAGCATGGAGCACAAAGAAGGCACACATCAAGCCTACCCCCTTTCTATTTTAGGACAGTATCTAAGCAAGAGGCCAGAAAATATTTGCAGTGGGTGCTTGGGAAGTCAAGATTTAGTAGTGACTCTCTCAATCTGATGATTTTAAACCTCACTCTTAAAGAAGTCCTAACTCCTTTAGCTAAACTCCTCAATCTCTCCCTCTGCCTAGGTCAGTTCCCCAAGAAATGGAAGGCAGCTATTGTCACCCTCGTTTTAAAAAATGGTGACCATGCCTTCCATACAAACTACCGCCCAATCTCAATCTTTCCCCCCTTTTCAAAGGCATTGGAGAAGACTGTATCAGACCAGCTTACCGAGTATCTAGAGAAATACAAGATCCAGTGCCTACAACAGCACAGTTTCCGTAAAGCACACAGTACCACCACTGTCCTGCTAGAATTCACCAGCTACATTCATAACGCAATTGATCAAGGCCACTTAGTGGGGGTGATTTACATTGACCTCACTAAAGCTTTCAACATGGTAAACCACAACATACTGCTGAACTCATTCGCTGCCACTAGACTTTCGCCCAAAACCATAGGCTGGTTCAGTAGCTATCTGGAGAGCAGATCCCAACAAGTCAAAATAATTGGCGTTCTCTCCGACAGTCACTCAGTTTGCTCTGGTGTTCCTCAAGGCTCAATACTAGGTCCGTTACTCTTTAGCCTGTTCCTTAATAACCTTCCAGAGGCAAACTCCAGCAACATCTTACTCTGTATGGATGACACAGTTATTTTCTGCAGCCAACTGGACCTGCGTCTACTGGAGACCCAGTTCCAATTTGATTTTGCATCTGTTGAGGACTGGTTCTCAAAACACAAACTCTTTATGGACTACAAAAAAACCAAAACGATGCTTTTCAGTAATACCCACAACAAATACAAGTTGCACAGACTTACCACCCAAAACAGTCGGGGGGGGGGACACTTGAGCTAGTCTGTCATCGAGGCACAGGTCAGGAAGCATAGGAAAACCAGGAGCAGTTTCAAAATTCGCAAATGGCATTTTATTTTTCTCAATAACAGCAAAATAAAAAATTAAAATTGGCTCAGTATAACTATTTACAAAGGTAGTTCAAAGACAAGACAAAGTCGTTCTTCTGAGTGTTTCTTCTTAATCACAAATCTCGTCTCTCAGTCTGTTTTTAGCAAAAGCATTGCTGCTCTTTTTATACGTCTTTGCAACCTCTGCTCGTTAACAGACATTCTGTTTTTCCTAAAATGATCTTGTCCATTTCCAAAGTATTTGCAGGTGCAGCAAAAAGAACATACTGACCCAGAACTGACCTAATTTTTTAAGGAGGGCCTGGTAGGTACAGAATAAATAATACAGTAGCACAGTAGAACATATAGCACAAATGAGCATAGTAATACAATACATAGAAATAAAAATAAGGTACAAGGACAATCAATGAGGCCCTGTCGTAAGGTGAAGCCTCACTCCAGTAAACAGTACAGCAGGGAAGTGGAAGCAAGTCAGCACCAATGTGCTGAATCAGTGATTTTAGACACTAATAACTCTAGTAGAGCAGAGTTAATGCTAGTGACAGTGCAAGCTGGGGGCTCAGCAGCAAGTAGAAAGCAAGGATGAGTCCAGGAACATGGCTTAGGGTAATTCTAATGAGATGATAGAAAGTGTAGAGGGTTGACTGTAAGAACAGCAATGTATGGCTACAACTTAGCAACAGGGAGGGCATTGACAAAGTTCCGAGAAGTATCTCGAATAGAGTGACTTGAATTCCGCAAAACCAATTAGATGCACCAATTTTATGGATTTCTGGATGTTGTTCCACAGCTGGGGCAGCACATAGCTGAAGAATGCTCTGCCAAAATGGGAAAAGACTTTAGGTACATCTAGTGAGATGTATGAACTGCTTCTCAAGGCATAGTTTCATAAGGTGCAGGAGGGCAGATAGTCACAAATGTAGGAGGGTAGCATCCTGGATATAGATCAATAGGTCCATAGTATAGCATTCCTTTGCTTCCTAAATGTAAGTGAGGTCCATCCTACTGTGGAATAGAGTACACAGTGATGCGTATTATATGCCGCACCTGAGATGAAACGTAAGGCCCTATGATAAAGGGTGTCAAGCTTAGATAGGGTGGGTTTTGGGACTTGGTCATACAGGAAGTCTGCATAGTCCAAGACAGCCACAGACATGGTTTGTACTAAGCTTTTTCTGGCCTCCTGGGTAAGCAGATGCTTGATTCTAAAAAAAGTCCAAGCCTCTAAGTTTTTTTGAGAGCTCGTCTATATGATCAGCAAAAGAAAGTCTGTTGTCAATCCACATTTCTAGGTACTTGAACTTGGTCACACAGTCAAGTGACCCACCAAGGTTCTATGTGATAAAGGCGAGTCTGAAAGACCACCTAACACATAGAGTGAACGAACTACAGCCCATAGTAAAAAGGGCGATGGATATTGTACCGACCGTCGCAAATAGCGATGGTCACTACAATACTGATCAAAATCACACAAAAATCATCTTTTTATGTGGGGAGCTGCACCTCCCATGCCCCCCTTGTGGGGGCAACCCCTCCACACCCTGCAAACTAAAATAATCAACTCCGAGGGGGGTGCAGACCATGGGGCAAGTTATTTGATTTTAAACAAAAAAAAAAGATTTCTGCCTATAGCCGGACCCAGGTCTGCTTCCACTGTAAGCAGTGGTGTACACCACTATGCTATGCAAGCAGCTCGGTGGGAACCAGAAACAAAGGATGTTATACCCTGTAATAATGAGTATAGCTCTTTGCTATACTCGCTATACAAGATATAGCAACCTATTGCACCACTCGCTCTCTTGTAGAGCGCTATTATTGAGTCGCTCAAAAGTGCAGCGCTCAATAATCAGCACTCTACATGGGTGTTACCACCCACCAATATGCAAGGGGGAGGAGAAGAAAAAACAGAAACAGCAAATGAAATCAGAGATAGCAGGAGACAGAGAATTGTGAAACCATCGGAGTGATCAGGTCCAAGGTCCCACAAGAAAATTTTGTTACGCAACCAGACAGACAAGAGACAGAAAAGAAGAGAATAGAACATATACTTGCATTTAAACTCTTTCTGCATAACAACTGGGAGAGGGCCTTATTCAACTCTGTCACATAGTCCTGTATTTCAAACACCTAGGCATAACCCTTGAAATTTCACTGTCCTACACTGCCCATATAGATCAAGTTGCTAAAGCAGTAAATGCTAGGATCAGTCTGCTATACCAGCACAGACATTGCCTAACCTCCGAGGCCCTCTGACTTGCAGTCATCACCTCCATAGTCTCCATTATTGACTATGGACTAGTTATATACTGTACAGTGCAGCAACTGACACTGCGCTCAAAAGGATCAACCTAGCCCTTAGTAAAGCTTGCAGGTTAATCACAGGTGCACACCATCTCACCCACATCTGTGACCGATATGAACAAACAAACTGGTTGAACCTCATGAGATGAGGAAAATACCAGACCTGCGTCCTCGCAAAAAGAGCCTGTCTTGGACTAACTGCCTCCAGTAATACAAGATCTTCTTAAACAAGCAATCAACCCACATACAACCCGAGATATGTCAAGACAAGTGCTTCTCACACCTTTCTGCCTCACTACACAGGCACAACACTCTTTTGCTTACCAGGCACCCTCCTGGCTAAATGACCTACCAGCCGCTGTCCTGTCAGTACCCAAATTGGGCCCTTTCAAATACAACTCCGCCTATACCTTACTGCACTTAGCAAATGTGATTGTCCAATCATGGGGAAATCTCTCCCTGTTGCCTCTACAGCCTAAGGCCACCCTCTATTTCTCTGTGCCCCCTACCCCTCCCTCTATGCTACTGCAGCCCCACCACCTATCTCGCTATCGCTTGTAACATAGACCTGTATCCTGTCCACCATCCCACCCCCTTGTAAATATAGACCTGTATCCCATCTGCCATCCCCGGCCCTCCCACTTTCATTTCCCCCACTTCCCATGCCTCCTAGACTAGTCTTCTCCCATGCCCCCTGTCCCACCTCCTGTCCTTTTTTCTTGATCCCACCTGACATTCCCCTCCTCCATTCCTTTTTCTCCCCCAGGCTCTCAAATAACAAGGCCATTGTTGGCTGCTCTGAGCTTATCCATTTCATACTTAATTCTAAAATGTGTTTTTATTGTCTACCCTATAGTGCCTGTTAGAACATTGTACTCTTGTTATTTATTTATTTATTTGCTTTTGTTAACCAGGTAAGCACACTAGCCAGTAAAATGCCTATTTTTAGGTGTGACCCAGGAGATTACAAGATACAGGCAAAGGCAGGTATTACAGCATTTCAGAGAAAGACAATAGTCAGGAGCAGCATGACTTAATAGGAAGGTATGTAGAACAACATAACATAACATAACATAACATAACATAACATAACATAACATAACATAACATAACATAACATAACAACGTAGCAATTGACAGCCAGGTGTTGAACATCACATAACAAGATAACATTTGACAGCCATGAACTATAAATAAGTAAACACGCTCTGCTGCTAATTGTTGTATTATATTGTATAATGTTATATTTGATTCTACTTTTCTTTTGACGTGGAACCTTTGTAAAAGAGCTTCAGGCTCAAAAGTATTGTACTCCGAAAACAAATAAACAAATAAATATAGAAGCAGGCACTGCTCTCTCGTTAAGGGACACTGAGGAAATCAGGACTGACTCCAGGCCACAAAACGTAAGCTGTAATGTGGTGAATATAAAATGAAGTGTGCACTATCTAAAATGTTTTGAAATGGAAAGCACATGATGCTTCCGTGAGACAGCAGCTCTAGAGATTGGCTCCCGCTTCGATCCTCCAACAAGCATCAAAACTACGCGTATATAAGAGTCTCTCTTTTTTATTTAAAAGGGATCTACCAGCTAACAGAAGTGTATAGCGACCTGGCAATTTCGGGGTTTTCTGTCTTATCTACAGCAAGCGCCGACTCATCGAAAACTCGGGCCCAACAGAGGCATGGATGCCGAACGCGCCCGGGCGCCCATCGCATACTCTACAGACCCCTGAGAAAGAGTCGAAAGGTCCAAAGGCCAGACCGGCAGCTTTGCTAAAGCCCTCATTCCCTCGGCACCTCAAGCAGCTGTGACTCCGTTATCTAAGCAGAAGTTCCTCGAGGAACTACAGCCTTTCAAGTCTGCTCTACAGGATATTACCAAGGAAATCAAGTTGCTCAGAGGAGAATTAGCTGATACAAATCGAGCTATTTCGGATGTCTCGGGCCTGCACATCTTCATTGGAGAATTGGAAAAGCAAGATGGATCCTGAGGTGGTATCATTAAGGCAAAGACTGCACAAAGCTGAATCCAAGTTAGAGGACTTGGAGGGCCGTAGTAGGAGGAATAATATTGTCATCTTTGGTCTCACTGAGGAAGCAGAAGGAACAGCTCCCATTTTATTCTGCCAGAAGCTGTTAGCCAAAATAACTGGTCCCTCTCGAACAACCCCTCATACACATAATAGAGAGGGCTCATCGGTCCTCGGACCTAAACCTATCAGGGAAAACCTCCGAGACCAATTATTATCAAGCTATTAAACTATCTGGACAAATCTCATATTCTGGATCAAGCTAGAAAACTACAACAGATCACCTGGGAGGGCCAGCAGCTCCGCTTGGTTCAAGATCTCCCTGCCACAGTGAGACAACGCCGAGCAGAATACCATCCCATAGTGTCAAAATTGATTGCCGCAAGTATCAAGTATAAAGTTCAATATCCCTCCAGATTGATGGTTATGCATGCAGAATCTTGGCACTCCTTTGATAACGCGCAGCTTGCAATCACCGCGCTACATAAGATGTACCCTGATCTGTTCCCTACACGCTGAAGTGCCGTGATGTACCTCATCAATACATGCTCCCTCAAGTAGTGGAGTGTCTTACATAAGGTGGAATAATGTAGGGTCCTGAATGATAAGTGGACTATCTGTTGAACTGTCACTCAGCATATTACTACAGTCATCAGAAATAGTCTGAAGTGAGACTCCTGACCTCCTGGCATTATTTAAAAGCACCACATGAGGGCAGCAGAACTCTATGTTAAAGATCGAGGGCACCTGTATCTATTACAGTCGGATCTAACCTCATTTCTGCCCTGCTGAAAACTGAAGCCTTTTTTATGTTACTATCTTGAAAGCACTTGTTAAACTGACTTGAAGACGTTTCACATATGGGAATGTGCTGAATACCCGCAATTACGGTGGTGCAGAAGGGCTTAAACCCTTCTCCTTTTTTTTCTTTCTTTTTTTTTAGCTTTCCATGGAGGGCATTTAACAGACGGATGTAAATAATATTATACTCAAGTTACTGATTCGGAGGACCGGGGCAGGAAGCGGGAAGCTCTGGATAGTCTAGCAGTCTACTCAGTGCACCACGTTCTGGCACAGGGTGGGACGTATGCCCACTGGGTCGTTGAGAATTAGAAATTGAGTTTATTATTAGCAATATTTTTTCATTTTGTAGGCGAGTACACTGCCTCAACTCTGTTTCCTGTATTTGGCATAAATCTAATCTCAAGTGGGTAGAGGGAATAAATGGGGAGGGACAATATAGGGAAAGGAAAGCATTAGTTTACTAAGAGTGTGTGTGGAAGAGTAGCAATTTTATACTCCAACCTCCTACATTTAATAACTCTTATGGATAGACTACTGGCTTAAGGGGAGGGCTGAGTGCGAATAATTGGGGTGTTGTAGGGTGGGGGGAATTGTTTGGGGTTCGCCACTAAGTAAATATGGAATGGTACATCGGATAGGACTCTTCCTGAGGAAGAGCCAGAGGATACCGGTTTTCACTGGTTACTGTCTGGTCATGACAAGCGTAGCAAAGTTTTGCTCCTGGAATGTTAAGGTGCTCAATCCCCACCAAAGGGCCAAGATACTGCTGCATCTTCACAAACTTAACACGGATGTAGCCTTTATTCAGGAGACGCACTTAACCGGATCACAAATCAATAGTTTAAGGAGAACGTGGGTGGGGCACGTGTTTGGCACTGGGTTAGATTCTCGCAGAAATGGAGTTGCAGTACTAGTCGCACGGCGTATACCTTTTCGACTGCTGCAGTCGATAAGTGACTCACAAAGTAGATATATACTCTTGAGAGCAATACTAGACCACACTGAAATGGTATTGGATCTGCTTATGGACCAGTTGGAGATGATCCCCACCCTGGCAAGTCTTACGTCCAATTTGATGCCATGGTCCAGGCTCCCATCCTACTTGGTGGAGACTGAACTTGGTTCTCAGTAATATTCTGGATAGGTCAAAAAAAGGCATGCCCCATACACCCTTGTGCTCAATTGGCCCTCAAAGATCTTATGAAAACACTGGGCCTTGTGGATCCATGGAGGACTCTTTTTCCTTCTACTCGAGACTATTCATTTCACTCCTTCCCCATAACACACTCTAAGAATTGACTTCTTTTGTTGGGGATTGAGCACCTTGCTAGGGTTCAGAGTTGCGTTATCTTTCCAAAGTGATCTCTGACCACCACCCAACCATTTTGCATTGGTCCATACCCTCTCCCACTAACCAAGTTAAGGTCTGGAGATTTAATCCCCAGCTACTTAGGTCCCAGAGTATAGTTAACCTTTTACAAAGGTATATAATAAACTTCCAGGAAACTAATGCCTGGTCCATGCCAGAGTTAGATGTGTTCTGGGGGGCATTGAAATGCTCGCTAAGAGGTGAGATTATCCGGTTGGCCTCTATTAGGAAAAAGAAAATTTCACTAGAATCTTCCTCACTTTTACAGCAAATCAGAGTTTTGGAGCAGTCCCTATCCTCCCAATCATACTCCATGGAATTCGGAAAACTAGGAAGTCTTCGATTCCAATACAATACCCTTCTTGGCGATAAGGTGGAATATCTCCATTTTAAAACAAAAGCCACTTATTTCGATCAGGGGGACAAGTCGGGGAAACTACTGGCCCTAAGGGCTTTAGAGCGCAGGTGACGGATACAGGATGGTAGTTACTATTCAGGATCCAATGGCAAGTACCATACTACACCTGAGGAGATAGCCTCATGCTTTAAAGCATACTACCAATCTTTATATTCCTGCCCCCCTCAATCTCCTAAGAATATCACACTAGACCTTTTTCTACAGGATATAGAACTTCCAAATTTATCCCAGCACCAAATAGCCCTTTTGCAAGCTCCTTTAATTATAAACGAAATACATGAGGCTATTGAAGCTCTTCCTGTTGATAAAGCTCCGGGCCCGGATGGTTACACAACCAATTTTTATAAGGCATTCAAATCTCAATTGGGCACAGTTTTGCTCGACACATACAACTATATTTACTGCCACGGCCTCTCAGACCGCAGCCTCACTGAGGCTACTATAGTGGTGCTGCCTAAGCCAGACAGAGATCCCACCTTAGTATCGAGTTATCGCTTCAATTTCACTAATAAATGTGGATATGAAGATTCTTACGAAATCCTGGCCAATAGGTTGACAAGGTCTGGCTTATATTAGTAAGCCCTGAATAAGTTGGTTTTGTGGCCGCGCTCTTTCATCGGATCACCCTACGGAAAATCTCCCATCTTATTTCCGCAGCAAGGGACTCCATATTCCAGCTGCCTTAGTTTCCTTGATGCGAAAGCCTTTGATCGGGTTCATGGGATTATTTGTTTGAATTATTACCTAGATATAGAATTCCTTGCAGTTTATAAATGGATCAAAACCTCTACTCCCACCCTTCCGCTTAGGTATTATGCAATGGGGTCATGTCACCATCCTTTCCTCTTCAGCAGGAATGAGGCAAGGTTGTCCCCTGTCCCCCTCATTTGTTTAATTTATTTCTAGAACCTCTCATTAGGAGGATTAACCAATCCACATTAATATCTGGTATTCATTCATCGATCTCCAATATAAACTATCGGTGTAACTATGACATTATGCTCCATATCACAAATCCATCTCATGCCTATAACAGCCACCCTTAATATTATCCAAGAATTGGGAACCTCCAACTATAAATTAAATGTAGCCAAAACAGAAGTAATGCCTCTAAATAACTATACTCTAAAAGCAGACATGGAACACCTAGGGCTTACTTGGGTAAAAAGATAAAATAAAATATCTGGGCATATTTCTGTCACAATTGTAAAACAAATGCAACAATATAACTTGGACCAATTACTTACGCATATCAAGACGGACCTTAATCATTGGGTATCGCTTCCTATTTCTCTCTGGGGATGCATCAATATTATAAAAATGAACGTCTTGCCCCGTTTGCTGTATCCCCTTCAAATGCTAAACCTATTTCTTCCTCACTCTTGGTTTCATCAAGTGCACAGCATTATTTCTAAATTTATTTGGAAAAATAAATCATCTCGGAGAGCAATTTCTAAATTGCAGAGGGTCAAAGAACATGGTGGACTGCAAGTCCCCAATATTTATCACTACTACTTGGCCATCAATTGTGCCATAGTTTCTCGATGGCTAAAACCCACAGAAGATCCCCCACTATGGTCACAAATAGAGCAGTCAATATGCTGTGCTGCTGGAATTGATATTAAGAGCCTTCCTTATCTTATTGCTAATAAAGTTCCCAAATTGTGTAAATCCACGCCAATTATGGCTTCGGTACGGATACACACCCAGATGAACAAAACCCTTGGGCTCTTATTAACGAAGGATGTGTCCCAACCCCTCCTCAAAAATCTCAATTTCAAAATAGGGGGTAAGGTTATCACTACATCCTTCTGGCCATTGGAATGTGAAATCACAGTGGCTGACCTAATCGAAAATGGTAAACTACTTGCCTTCTCAGCTTTTAGTACAAAATATAAAGTACCAGTTTCCTTTTGTTTTAAATACCTTCAAATCTCCCATGTTCTAATATAGTATTTTGGTAGCAGCCTTTGGGACCGGTTTATGATTGGTCCTATACTCAGTTCACTTTCCTGGAGACCCCCGTCCCACTATGTCACCTTCTACTATAAGGCACTTCAAACATGTTGTAGTGAACAAGAAGGTGCACAACATTACACGTGGGATAGGTCCCTCCCTTCTACCTCTCAAGTACCCCGTCAATGGCAACAAATCTGAAAAGACTGTATAAGGATATCAGGTGGATCGATATAGGCTGCTTCAATTTTATGTGCTGCATGATCTATATTACACTCGTAAAACTCAATAAGATGGGCACCATACATCGGAATTGTGTACCAGATGTGGTTCACAGAGAGGTACACTTCTTCATATTCTCTGGGAATGTGACAAAGTTACCCATTTTGGGCTGTCATCAGATCTAAATTGGACCTTATACTTGGGCTCCAGAATGCTTTCAGACCAGAAATCTGTATTCTGGGCGATTCAGGAGAAACTCTAGTAGGTAATCAAAGGAAACATATGACACTGATATCTCTCTGCACCAAGAGAATTATACTGCGCCATTGGTTAGATCAGCAAATCCCCTCATATGTAGAATGGCATAAAGAAATATTATTTGCTTTGCAAGCGGAATATTTAATAGCCAATATGTCCAAACATAGTAAAAAATACAGAGAATATGGGCACCTTCTATACACCCTACTATCCACCTAGGGAGCCTTGATCTGGATCCGAACCTGATACAGTCCAGTGATGGTTAATGGCTTAGTCTCTTTTACTTCTCTTTACTTGGCTGTGTGACTACTCCTTTTATTGTCTCAGAAGGAAATTAGTCCTCTTATACACTGTAGTGGCGAAGTGGGTGGGTTGAGTAAGGGAATATTAGGTTTTTTATTAGTTTGGTGGTTATATTGTACTATGTTATGAGAGCCAGATACTCTTGTTAGATAAATCTAATCCTATCGAAATTATTCAGTTTTGGTTACAAATGTCGGTAAACGCTGTAATCCACAGCTTGTGTACCAATTAAGATATACAATGTTTAGACATATACTACTAGTTGTTTGTATAATAGTCTGTACAAGAGATCTACATATTGTACGACAAATATATAGTATTTTAAATACTACAATAAAGCATATTAAATCTGAAAAAGAAAATGTTTTGAAACAGTAATGAGCAACAGGGATCTGTAATGGGGGCTGCAAGGAGTTGCATAATAAAGCATATAAAAAGGCTTAACATAATTCGCTCCTCTCACATTTAATCTCACTGTCTAATTTATTCATATTAGTATATTTTCTTGATCTCCTGATATGAGCATATACAAAATTGCATGGATAAATGAAGCCATCTGGGCCAAGATTCACAGAACTTTGCCACGGCGCAAACCTGGCTTTGCACCAATCTGGTATTCACAGAAGCCTCGTTTATGCGCTCAAACTAGGTTTGCACTGGGGGAAAGTGTGGAAGGGGCACAATGCAAATGAGGTGGAGGGGATGTGAATATCAGCACAGTCTGATTCACAGAGCATTTGTTCAGTGCAAGGGCCTTTGATGCAGTCTTCTTCCACAGAGCCAACACTGCTGACCGAGACCTTGCCTTATCTCGCACAACCCTGGTGGTTGGTGGAGGTACTGCAGTGCCCTACAACCGATCGACTGCCCAATAACAAAAACATAAGTTTCCCTAGTGCTAGTGGTCCCCCCTCTCCCCATGATCACCAATCACCAGCCTAAGTGAAAAACAAGAAGTTCCCATGGTGGTAGTGGTCCACCCCCCGTGCAGTCACCGATGAGTTAAAAACAAGAAGTTTCCTTGATGTGGAAATACATCCATCCCTGGTGGCAGTGGTCCCCCCACATCCATGCCGAATGTGTATAGACATATTCCCTGGTGTCCAGTGCCCCCCCCATTCCCAGCCCGGCAATATCCTTGAAGGAACACCATTTCCCGCTGTCCAGTGTCCCCCATTCCGATGCCCCATACATTAACATGATACAGTGGAACCCACTTATGTGAACACTGGATGAGTGCACATCCCATTTAAATTCACACTTTATCAGTTTACTAATTTTTCTCCTATACTTTCTTGTTTAAAAAACCCAGATTAGTGCTCATCATTTTAAGTGCACATCCCACTTAAGAGCACAGTCAGAACTGTCAGAAGATTACCAACTCCTGCTTAAGTGCACATTCATATGGTGGAGTAAGGTATTATTTGGCCTGCGTATCACACCCTGATACTTGTTTTTGCTCTTTGTCCCTAGGAATTCTGCACTGGGAATGTTTTTAGCTCAGTGATATAGAAACATAGAAAAATAGAATTTGACAGCAGATAAGGACCGCTTGGCTCACCCTGTCTGCCCATTTCCCTACCTAATGGATAAGCTGCAGATCCTAGTTAACCAGCAGCCTACTTCTTCCTACCCCACCTCGTAGAATTGCCTTATGACTGTCCCATGCATTCTTGAATTCCACCACTGTTTTTGACTCCACAACTTCCTCCGGAAGGATGTTCCAATCATCCACAACCCTCTCTGTGAAAAAATACTTCCTTACATTACTCTGAGCCAACCCCCCCATCTTCAGATTGTGTCCCCTTGTTCTTGCACACTCTTTTTTCTGAAAAGATGCTACCCTCTTGACTTTGTTGATTCCCTTGAGGTACTTGGAAAGTTTCTATCATGTCCCCCCTCTCTTTTCTCGAGGCTATACATATTAAGCTCCTAAGTCTCTATTCATATGTCTTCTGGTGCAGACCCTGCACCATTTTAGTTGCCCTCCTCTGGACTGCCTCCATCCTGTTTATGCTTTATGGAGACTGGGTCTCCAGAACTGCAATGCAGTACTCCAGATGGGGTCTCACCAGCTGTCTGTACAGGGATAACAACTTCCTGTTTTCTACTGGTGAGGCCTCTCCCTGTGCATCCCAGTATCCACCCAGCCCTTCTTACTGCCCTCTCACATTGCTTACCCACCTTTAGATCATCTGATATGACTACACCCTGGTCCCTTTCCATTTTTGTTGTTGTTAATATCTCACCCCCACTGTGTACTCTGGGTTTTTGTTTCCCAGGTGCATTACCTTGCACTTCTTAGTGTTGAATCTAAGCTGCCATACATTTGACCATTCCTCCAACCTTGCCAAGTCCCTTCTCATCCTTTCCATCCCACCGTGTGTATCAACTCTGTTGCAGATCTTTGTGTCATCTGCAAAGAGACATACTTTTCCTTCCAGTCATTCTGCAATGTCGCTTATAAAGACATTGAAGATGACCAGTCCTAGTACTGAACCCTGTGGTACACCACTAGTAACCCCTCTTTCTTCAGAGTGGACTCCATTTACTATTACCCTTTGTGTCATGTTCTCCAGCCAATTCCTTATCCAGGCTACCATCTTGGGACCCTCTACTAGGCTGGCTAACTAGGATATTAATCTTTTGAGTATGACTGTGTCAAATGCCTTGCTAAAGTGTTGGTAGACCATGTCCACAGCCCCTTCCTGATCTACTACTTTGGTCACCCAGTCAAAGAAATCTATTAGATTCATCTGACATGACCTTCCTGCTATGAATCCATGCTGCCTTGGGTCCTGTGCCCCTCTGGCCTCCAGGTACTCAACAATTCTTTCCTTCAGAAGTGATTCCATCATTTTCCCTATCACTGAGGTTAAACTAACAGATCTGTAGTTTCTTGCTTCTGCCCTGCTCGCACTTTTGTGAAGTGGAATAACATCTGCCCTCCTCCAGGCCTCAGGTACCACCTCATCCTCCCATGATTTATTAAAGAGGGTAGTCAGTGGTGTCACTACCGTTCTAGTATTTTAGAATTCTGGGATTAATCCCATCTGTGTCTTATTGCTTTGTCCACCTTCAGTTTTAAGAGTTCTTTCAGAACCCTTTCTTCTGTGAATGGGCTGGTATCGACTCCTGTATCCAGAGTGTTTCTATTGTTTGGTTTAGGTACCTCCCCTCTTCATTTGTGAATACTGAGCAAAAATATTTGTTTAGTATCTCTGCCTTTTCACAGTCACCCTCTGCCCACCCCTCCTCCCCTTTATTAAGCCTCACTATCCCTCCCTTGGTTTTCCTTCACTCTCTGATGTACCTATAAAAAGTTTTATCCCCCTTCTTAACTGAGTTGGCCATCTTTTCTTTTGTTTGGGCCTTTGCTGTTCTGACTGCCTTGTCAGCTTCCTTTTGCTTTAACCGATGCAATTCTCTGTCCTGCTCTTTCTGTGGTTCCTTGTACTTCCTGAATGCTTTCTTTTTCTCTCAAACCTTCCCTGCCACCTCCTTTGAGAACCATAGTGGTTTCTTACATTGTTTTGTTTTGTTTATTTGCTTCACACAAAGGCTTGCTGCCTCTGTGATGGCAGTTTTGATTATTCCCCATTGTTCTTCCACCTCTCCTTCCTGCCTATTTGCTAGTGCATTCCTTAGACACTCACCCATTTTGGCAAAGTCAGCCCTCCTAAAGTCCAGTACCTTTGCATTTGTATAACTTGACTCTACTGCTGCGTTTATCATGAACCATACTGTTCGATGGTCACTAGTTCCCAGATGGCTACCCACTTCTACATCCGTGATCCTCTTTCCATCTCCATTTGAGAGTACCAGGTCTAAAATTGCTCCGTCTCGAGTGGCTTCCAATACTAGTTGTCTAAGGTATGCCCCCTGTAGGGCATCTAGAATAACCCCACTCTTAGAAGTGGCTGCTGCAACTGCACTCCAGTTAACATCTGGCATATTCAGATCCCCCATCAGTAATATCTCCCCTTTTTCTGCCATTCTAAGGATATTTTCTATCATTTCCTTGTCTATTTCCTCCCCCTGAGAAGGGGGACTGTATACAACCCCTGTGCGGATTGTGGTGCCATTGCCTGTCTCCTAATTGACCCACAGTGCTTCCTCTCCTCCCTGTTTACCCTTTTGTTCTGTTGCTTTGATTCCTTCCCTTATGTAGAGAGCTGCTCCTCCTCCTCTTTTACCCTCCCTGTCACTCTGTAGATAGTGTATCCTGGTATGTTTATGTCCCACTCATGGTTCTGTGTATACCATGAATCTGTAACTGCCACGATATCCAGATGTTCCTCCTCTATCAAGGTCACTAATTCAGGAAGCTTGTTACCCAGAGTACGGGCATTGGTACTCACTGCTCTCCATTTTTTGATGGCTTTACCTCTTGTAGCAACATCCCTGCCCTCACTGACTTTGCTTTCTCTATTTACCCCTGTCCTGCTCCCCACTGACCTTTCTACCTTGGTCTTTTCATCATTTAGTACCCTGTTTTGTAGGGGGAGGCTGAGAATTCCATGCTGCTTATCAGTGCCTCCCCCCTTGACTAGTTTAAAAGCTTGCCAATGAAGCATTTAAACTGATCGCCCAGAAGACTTGTTCCCTTCCTGAACAGATGCAGACCATCCTGCCAGTATAGGCTGGTATCCCTCCAGGTGGAACCCCAGTCCCCAATGAAGCCAAACCCCTGTGCTCCACACCATTTTTTCAACCTTTCATTGAATTGCATGGTGCGAAGTACCCTCACCTCACCCATGCCATAGACAGGCAGCACCTCTGAGAAGGACACTGCATGTGCTGCTTGTCTTAGGCCCCATCCCAACTCCACAAACTCCTCCTACAATGCTCTAATCTAATATACCAAAGCTAAATAGGCAGCTAGCAAAGGACTTCTAACGAACAACTGTAACGATCCTGCAAGAGTTGATAAAGGCAGCAAGGAACAGGAAAGGTGAAGTTGGATCAGTTGCTGGAAGGTACATCTCTGAATGAGTTCTGGGGCTCTAAAGGGCATTTACTATGACAAGCAGCATGGAAAGCATGTCAGAGCTGACCTGCTGTGATCTGTGAGGTGGGATAATGCATTGTCTGTTTAAGTGCACAGCCTGCTTAAATGCACAAAATTTTGTTTCCCAAGAGTGTGCATTCATCAGGGCTCCACTGTACCATTCCCTGATGTCTAGCAGACCTCCCATCCCTCTACACTGGCAGGTAGTGCCCCACCACCACACTCCCCTCAATCCCAACCCAAGCTGTTAACCAGCACAGCCCTCCGCTCTCCACCATGGCCAGCCACCAACTGATCTGTCAAAGAGCATGCACTGTATACAGTACTCACTCCTTGACAGCTCAGTTGGTGGGCGGCTGTTGTGAAGAATGGAGGTCTGTGCCATTCACCAGCTTGGGTTGGGATGGGGGAGTGGGGTGGTTGGGCACTACCTGCTGGGGTGGGGAGTCCGCTAAACACCAGAGAATGGTATCACATTAATGTGTAGGACATCAGGATGGGGGGAAACACTTGACACTGGGGAACAGTGTCCCTTGATATTACAGGGATCAGGGTGGGGAATACTGTACACCAGGTAATATGACTTCTAGATCGGGCATGGGCACGGGTGGGGAGGGACCACTGACACCTAGGGAATGCATCTATACAAGTTGGGCATGCTTGCTGGGGGTACTACTGCCACCAGGGACAGATGTATTTCCACATTAGTCTGGTGATCGATGATCACTGGGTTGGGGGGGCACCACTACCAGGGAAACTTACTTTGTTTTCTGTTGGTCCAGCAATCAGCAATCACTGGAGAGGGGACCACTACCACCAGGGAAACTACCACCGGGGCAACTTACTCTTTTTCAATCAGGCCAGCATTCAGCGATCACGGGGGGGGGACCAGTAGTGCCAGGGAATCATATTGGTTTTGTAGTGGGCCAGCGATCATGAGGGGGGCACAAGCACCAGGGACACTTCTTGTTTTTACACAGTCTGGCAATCAGTGATTGCAGGGGAGAACACTAGCACTAGGCACACAGTGCTGTCTATGAGGCAGGGGAGGGGGGTATGCTAAACTCCAGCTCAGCCTATGTAAATGGACCAGTAATGGGCATGCAAATGGCCACAATGCACCTTGTATGTCCAATGGGCTAATTTACATGGCTGCATATGTGTATTCCAAATAGAGCACCTGCACTATTCATCACTGAGCCTACTCCTGGCTTCATGTCGGGGTGACATTAGTGGGGTTAAAGGCAGTGGTAATTTGCATTAGTGCTGACTCGTCCTGGCCCTGTTCAGAGTTGGATAGCGCAGGTGCGTTATTCAACTGTGAATAGCAACCTTCAACACATGGGCAATTGCAAAGCAGAATGGAAACTTTTTCACTGTACTTTACGATTTTTTATGAATCTAGCCATGATTGGCTAAAATGAGTCTCATGACCATATAATTAATTTTCATATTTTTACTGTTGCACATTTAAGTGTAATTTGTGACAGTTTAAAGGCACACTACTCTGAGATATTTCAGAGATGTGTAATTCTGGCCAATAATCTAACCTCTGGAGTATATTTAATAGCACTTGTCTGTACATCATGCATAACCACCCACCTGAGGTGTGTGATTTTTGGCCAATGATTACACATCCTGTCATATCTTATTACTGACTTGTAACATGAAGCTTGAGTGCAAGTTAATAAATAAGTTGGTTAAGAAAAAAAGTAGACATTCTTTATGAACATATGCTTCCATCAGCGTTCTGAAAATCCAGCTCTAAATAAATGTAAAAACTCATGTTGGGAGCTAAAGGAAGGCATTTTTCAGGCAACAGCTATAACAAACTGCAAAACAATTATACTTCTTAAAGAATATATTTAGAGGAGCCAGACCCACTCCATCAGAAACATTCCACATGGAAACTAAACACACAACTTTTGAAAGATAAATTGATTACTGATAGGATACAATCTCTTATTCAGGACTTCATTGAGATCAATGAGGGATCGATACAGAGAGAGGATACGTTGTGGTGTGCTCTCAGGTGCTACCTCTGAGGCGAGTTCATTAAAATAGCTTCTAGAAGGAAATGTCTCAGGGAAGCAGCGGCCATATCTCTCTTGTCTCAAATTAGGACTGCTGAATCATCTCTATCCTCAGACATATCTCCTGACTCTATGCAAGCCTTAATCTCTCTCAGGAACAAATACGCAGATTTGTTAAGAGAAAAGGTGGAATATGCCCTTATCAAAACCAAAGCGAAACATATGGACCAAGGGGAGAAGGCTAGCAGGCTTCTTGCCCTGTGACTGCACAATCTAGAAAGTTGTAGGCTGATCCACTCCATTATAGCCCCAGATGGGTCCACCAGAACAACTCCCCATGATATTGCCCAAGTTTTTGAAGACTTTTACCATTCATTTTATGCTCAATGGACTTCTCCCCCATCTCCACAGGAGACTGATATTTATTCAAATGCTCTTGGTCTTCCTTCTCTTCATGAGCACCAAAAGTCTTTCCTATCTTTCCCAATATTACTTTTGGAAGTGGAAGAAGCAATCAAGGACTTAACTCTAGATAAGGCTCCTGGACCTGATGGTCTCCTCTCCAACTTTTATAAAACTTTCTCCAAAGAAACATTCCCTCTACTGCTTAGACTATACAAGTATATTTTATCTTCTAACCCCTTAGATTCATCTCTACTTGAAGCAACGATAGTTCTTCTTTTAAAACCAGGGAAGCCCCAATGACATCCAACAAGTTACCACCCAGTCTCACTCTTGAATTATGATATCAAGATACTTATTAAAATACTCTCTTGGTGTTTTAGAGCAGCATGGATGCACCTATTAAGCCCTGGGTAAGTTGGGTTTGTCCCAGGCAGGTCATCAGCAGATCACTTCAGGAAATTGAGCCACATTTGCCAGATTGCCCAAACATCACATTCCCCTATGGCACTGATTTCACTAGATGCCTAAAAGTCATTTGACAGAGCAGAATGGGAATTTCTTTGGGCTACCCTGTGAAAAATGGGTTTCCCTACTATTTTTCCTCCAATGGCTCCAAACACTTTACTGTTCTCCGGTTGCCAGGCTCTATTGTAATGGGGTTTTCTCTTCCCGTTTCCCTCTTTTCACAGGTACTAGGCAAGGCTGTCCTCTTTCGCCTTTTCTGTTCAACCTCTATTTAAACCCCCTGCTTCACAGCATCAAGCTATCACCCTAGGTTAATGGCATCCCATTACTCAATCAGGTCCTAACCCTTTCAGTGTGTGCCGATGACTTTCTTTTACATTTAAACCATCCCATCTCCTCTTTAGAGCATGTTCTCCAGGTAATAACCCGTTCAGTCACTTTTCTAATTATAAGTTTAATTATTCCAAAACCGAAATTTTTCCTTTAAACCATTTCACTTATAGAAGAGACTTTGCTCAATTTGGCATGTTATGATCTTCCAAACATATTCAATATTTAGTACTTCTCCTGTCCACAGATCTTTCGATCATCAGGAAACTAAATTTGGAGGATTTGGTAGTTACCCTCCAACAAGACCTCAAACATTGGGAGTCTCTCCCACTTTCGCTTTGGGGTCATATAAATTTTGTTAAAATGAATATTCTTCCCAGGCTTTTTTATCCCTTAAAGATGTTGAATATCTTTCTCCCTGTCTCCTTTTTTCACCACATACACTCCACAATTTCTAACTTCATTTGACTTAACAAACATCCTAGGCATTCCTTTTTTAAACTATCTCTCCCCAAGGAACTGGGAGGACTCCGTCTCCCCAACTTTCTTTCATACTACTGGGCCAGTCGTCTTATAAACATGGGGAGATGGATCTCCAATCCTGAAAGAGTTCGCATTCCAATCTGGTTGCAGTTGGAAAACTGTCTCTTAGAGATGTACACCTTTTTTTCTTTCTCCCAGTTATTTAACCAGGTGAGACACACTAAGCGGAAAACTTGTTTACAGGTGCAAGCTGGGAGCACAAGTAAGTTAAATGACTTGCTCAGGGTCACACAGTATGCAAGTGGGGGCTGTGGGATTCAAACCCAGGTCTCCAGATATGAAGCTTGGAGCCTTAAACCACTGCACCATACTGCCTCCTCAAACTCAAAGGCCTCATCCATCTTCTACACTTCATGGAAAGATCTTCCTCTGCCCTTATGCCATGCGATGATAGGCACTTCTTTGAAAGTTTTTTCCCCAATGCTGCTCCTTTTTTAAGCTTTCTCCAAGGCAGGATTTTGCCCAGCTTATTATTCTTAACCCTAATATTAGGATAGGTGGATTATGTATCTCAGTCACCTGGCTACCACAACTAAAGGATGCAGTTGTTGCTGATTTATACTCTCAGGATTCCTTGATGGCCTCCCCAGATATTCTTACAGAATACAATTTGAACCAGGCACATATCTTTAAGATTTTCCAATTGAGGCATCTAATGACTCACCTGTTTGGTGTATCCCCTCAGATATCCAAGTTGGATCCCTTTCTGACTCAGCTACGGGACGTAGCCTTCAAACTTCACAGTATTTCACTGCTATACAATAGTCTTTTAACTATCAGCCACCCAGTGCCTCTTCCAGGCTCTAAAATCTGGAGTTCATTAGTGCCAGATACTCCCTTTAATGGTCACAAATATGGAAGGATCTCTACCTTTACATTTCCCAGGATAGACTCAGGCTTGCCCAATACCACATTTTGAATGACATGTATTTCATGACTGTTAAGTTGACCAAAATAGGCCGTGTTCCAGACTCCACTTGTTCCAGGTGTAGCAAAGCAGAAGGTAACCTACTTCATGTATTCTGGCAATGTGAAAAAGTGGCCCCATTGTGGCAACTTATCCAAGCCAGGATGAATCCACTATTGGGCCTTAATGGACTTTTCACCATTGAAATATGTCTCCTTGATATATACACTGATGTTGAGGTTAAAGACCGTAGATTTCATATGGCTCTAATTTCAGTGGCTGTTAAAAAGCTTGTGCTTAAACATTGGATGGATCAGCTGCTTATATCCTACAGTGAATGGTTAAAAGAATTGACTTCCTACCTCCATATGGTAAGTTTGATAGCCGGTTCTCATAATAAACTTAAGCTCTTCGACAAAAAATGGGGCAAATTATATTCCCTATATCTACATTAGTTTTACCTGACCATACTGACTCTGCATATGAAATATTATATAATCCTTACTGTCTGTTTTCCTGACAAGGGCACACTCCTGGAACAGGACGTGGGGTGGTTTTTGGGGGGGTATGGGTTTTAGTTAGTTTGTTATGTAAGCCAGTCTGATATCTGTCTGCATTCCCTGCTGTTTGTTAAAATTAATAAAGATTTTGAATTTCAAAATATTTAGAAGAGCTAGCTGAGTGACATTGTGGGCTGAGGGATTGGTCCCATTATAGCCAGCTACACCAGTGACCCAGTTTCAGGAATGGAGCAGGGTCACTCAGGGCCAGCCAGGGGAAGGAGGATTGAGTGTTCACTGATAGCTCTAATCCTTTGGGTAGGGAAGATAGTGTGTTCTGCTGCTTGGCTGCAGCAGCAGTCACCTTGTTCGACAGCTGGCACAGGCATTGAGGCATGCAGCATCCTCCTGCTGTATGTGCAGGTTCTGGGTGTTAACATCACCTGCAAAATAAAGCGGGACACAATATCACGGTCAGGACATTGCGGGCATATGAATCGCACTGCAAATACATTGTGAGCAATAATACAGTGAGACACCAACCCGTGGTGTACTTCCAGACCTCATGGTGCCCCCACAGACATGAGAGGAGGGACGTGGACACTCGGGTACAAAGCATGGGGAGGGCACATCAGAAACACTGCAAGGGAGAGCAGCAGCACAGCTCTTGGTGCCTGCTACCAGTGCCTGGAAGTGCCTCTGGCACCCTTGCACCCCTCTACATCACAGTCCCACCACCGCCATCTGTGCATAGCCACCTGTGACGGCATTGGCGGTGTGATTCGTTATGCTGCTCCTGTGTCTGTGGTGACATGCCTGTGCCAATTCACTGCTTCTGGGAATGCTGCTGAATATGGACATGTCCTTACATCTTTTGGGCATTGTGCTGCAGGTTGGTGAGATGAGACAAAGGTAGGTGTCCTCCTTGGAGAAGGGGCACCATGGCAATGGGCAGCATTGTCCATGGCTAGGTGAGGCAGGCTGTCATTCTGCTGGTGTCAGTGGCTGTGTTATGGGACCCCCAGGGCAGAGGGGGGTACAGGGGTGCCAGCGGCACTTCTAGGCACTGGTAGCAGGCACCGGGAGCTGTGCTGCTCCTGTCCCTTGCAGTGTTCCTGCTGTGCCCTCCACATCCTTTGTACCAGAGTGTCCACATCACCCACTCATGTCTGTAGGGGCACCATGGGGTCTGGCAGCACACTGCAGACTGATGTCTTGCTGTATTATTGCCCACGATGTATTTTCAATGTGATGTGTATGCCCGCAATATCCTGACCATGATATTGTGTCCTGCTTTATTTTGTGGCTGATGTTAACACCCAGAACCATATGTGCACACCATGGCATGCATGCCAGCCCTGAATCCAGGAAGAAAATCAGAGAAACAAGCTCCTCTGGGGGCAGGGTGGCACCAGCAACCCCGTAGGGTCTACACCACCTACTAGGTAACCATTCACCCAACTAGGTCTGTAAACAGCTGGCTAAGCCCCAGGGATGGTGAGTAATGGGGCTGGGGGGTCACCAACAAAAGGTGCTACCAGGATACAGGTAGATAAACAAGATGAAAAAAAAGAATATATGTAGTACAGTTTTACACATCCTGTTGGGACTGCTAAATGTTCAAGTTCACTTGTGGTGGGAATACATACCACATTATAGAACTATGCACTACACAACAGTTTATGTACTTCCCCCCTGCTTTACCCACTACATATAGAGCTGATTTAAACAAGTGTGTGTGTCTATACAGCTGTGTTCTTGTGAGTCCATTAGGAAGGAATTTAGAACATATGACATAACGGGTAAGAAGTCATGGAAAATTAACTGCTGTTGTTTTTACAAAAAAACAACAACATAGCTCAAGTCTCTCAGCAGGCATGACACATCAAGTCACTCACAGTGCCCTGCAAAATCCATTCTGATTGTACTGCTCTGTTCACTGTTTGTCCCTGTTCCTAGCCTGGGGACAGCAGTTCTGATATTGAAAAGATGACCACACACAGCAAAAATGATAAGGTAAGGTCAAGCTAATTACATGGAGACTCATCAAAGATTAGGGCTCAAATTGCATCCAACTACAACTTTAGTAAATTGGTCCTGAGATTGTAGAACACAATGCCTAGGCACACAGAAGCAATAAGACACAACAGGGTATGCATTGCTGCAGAATAACAGAAAGCCTCAGCTGCTCTGTGAGGTACAACGCATAACAAAATGCTTTCAACCACCCGCAAGGAATTGCTATTTCCACACAATGCAAACCCCAGAGTGTCTTATTGTGATTGTAAGCTCTCCTTCCAGTGTCTAGGGAGTATGCCAGGTGGTATGAAGGGGGCAGAGAGCACTCACAGCCTGAAACCACAATCACAACAAGATCTGCTCAAGTTACCTGGTTCAGTCAGGCCCTAGGGGTGTCGGTTGTCTCTTCAGGAGGGTGTTGCCAGCTGTAGGGGAAAAACATGTTAAGCAGTACATGAGGTAGACTGAGTTTATTGTCAAAATGATCCAAAGTGCAAAACTGATTTAATTGAAGAATAATAAAATTGAGCATGGGGAAACCATACTCGGCAGGTGGGCTGCATCACACATGGACAGGGCAACGATTACATTGTTTGCAGACACTGATCCAGGGATCCTGACTGTACATTGTTCCTCCAAGCCACATCTAACTGATGATAGCAGCAACACATACTGACTGGAGTTCAGTTCTTCCAGGCAGCTTAAGTCAAAACTCCCTCCTGCACAAAACTTAGAGACACAATCTCCTTGGCTGCACTCACATCTCACACTGCCCAGAGAGCACCACACAGAACAGCCTTTAATGGGACTGCTGCTGGCAGTCTCACATACTTGCAGCACTGAGAATTCGGTTGGGGCCTCCATAAGCTGCAAAATGATCAAGAACGGACACAGGACAGTCCAAAAAGTGACTAGGAGCAGGCTGCCACCACTGCTACCCCACAAACTTGGGCTCTCACCACTGGACTCGCACACCAGGACCCTGTGACAGCCAACTGGCCTAGAAACACTGGGACCCCTACACTGCCCTACCTCAGTGCCGAGGATCACGAGGCAGGATCCAACTTACTCTGGCCCTGGCTCCCACTCTTCCTGGCACAAAGGCCCCACACTTTGCAGCTCTCCATGCACTCTCTGCTGACCCCCACGAATGCTCACTGAACCCTGCCAACTTGTCTCAAAACAAGGGCAGTCGGCAGGGGGTGACCATCGCCCCATCTTGGCCCAGAACCTCGGCCCATGGCTGAACTTACAGCTCTCCCCGGACCCAGAGCTCTCTCTCTCTCTCTCTCTCCATTCCTACCCCAGGCCCCTTTCTGGTGCCAGAACCCCTAAATTTATACTACCTGGGCCCCAGCAGGCAGTCCCAAAACACCAGGCAGTATACATGGAACACAGCTAGTAAGCTCCATTATGGAGCTTACATGATTACAACATCAATCCACTGGATTCTTTTTTGGACATTCTTTATCAATAATACAAAAAAGTATCCAATTAAGTGTTTTTAGTATATAGATTTCATTTTTTAAAAAAACAGCTATTTGACATTCTAGTGTAACCTTTAGGTGGTGCTCACATTAAAAGTGAATGGTTGTTTTTTTGTTCGTTTCTTTGTTTTAATCTGCATTCAGTGGGCAGCACTCAGTAATACTGGGGTAAACTCCAGAGTAGAGATTGCTGTGGCCAGAAGGTCTGTTGGAGTGGCAGCAGGAACCTCTGTGTCAACCTCTATGTCATTTCAGAGCAGCACTCAGTGTTAGTGTGTGTATAGGATCACAGTAATGGAGAGACCGAGAGCGCTACAGGGGCAGGGTAAGTGGGGCCAGGTTAGAAAGAAGTGAAGCAGATGGCAAGAACGTAGAGCTGCATCTGGGCAGAAATAGAGCAGGGTAGTCCATTGTCATTTGGGGACCAGCAAAGAGCCTGTGCAAGGCCTCAAGAGCACTGTCATGGTAGATAGGAAATGGGAAAGGACCTTGCAGTTAAAACGCTGTTAAAATGCACAGGTGGTGCCAGGTTCAGCAGTATCGGGGCATGAAATACCTGTCTGCACCTCAGTTTGTTGTAGTTCACTGCAGATGGGGGTGCTGTAATTTTTCTTTTTTTTTAACTGAGTCAGTAGTGTAAGTGGATTTGTCCATTGACATGACGAATGAATGATGACTAGGCAAACATCTTGGATGTGGAAATTACAAGAGATGGCAGGCAGACTGATTTCTGTTAAGTGCACTGTACCTGTTGGCTGAATGTACTTTGCACTGAGATATCAGCATGGCTGAAACAACATCACAGTCAGTCAAGATTCTGGAGTCTTAGCCATTTCATAACAATTTATTGACAAGCACTTCACAAAAGATATTTATGGGTATGCCATAGTTTTGAATAATTTGGATTAGTTATGTACCACCAAGGGATGTATATATGGTCTACTACATGGAATGCAGTGTGGCCTAGTGGTTAGAACACAGAACTTTAATCCTTGAGCCCTGGGGCCAATTCCAAGACAGACACGCCAAGCATAAATGCCATACGCCAGTCCTGATAGTGCAAAACGCAAGTTATGCCAGTGAATTGCGACATGCGTGATTCCAAAAGAACACTTACGCCGTACCCCGCAACTTCTATGATGAATGCAAGATAAGACGCAGTTACAACAAAAAATGAGTATGCCACTGAGTAATGTGGCCAACAACAGGTGTAACACACCAGCACAATGGAACTGCAGGACCAATTCCAGGATGGCCGGCGTAACTTGTACGCAGTTGCGAGTTACGCCAATTGCCCCTATGCCATATGTCCTTGTAAATCAACAGTTTTTCTAATGAATACATTACCATTGGGGCGCCTTGTGGTGTACAGGCTTCCTCATGGATCAGAAAAAGATAATTTTTATAAGATGTGCAATATGTTTATCTGGGGTGAGGAGGGGAAACTTACACAAGATTTTGCAGGTATCAAGTATAACTACATTAAATTCCTTGGGGAGGAATTGAATGTCTTGAGGGATACGCAAGATGATACCTATAAGACTAACGAGCAGGAAGCTTTTATGGATGGCATGACTACTGACTGAAACAGCACACCAACAAAAACATCAGGACAACCAGGTCATATCAGGAGAGGTTGTGACTGACATCAATGTGGGTATAGGTGAAACAAATAAATTGAGGGACAGCAGAGGAGGAGGTGGATGAAGTAAATGAAGATCTGCTTACATGTGCTACAGTGAATGGTGTAAAGAGATCAAAAAGTGATAAAGTGGTAGTTTTCCACTGCGCTGAAAAAATTCCAGGTACTTGAGGAGAAGGAAGAAATCTTAACAGCTGCAAGCCCAACAGGATTAAATAATGCTTTGGAGGCACACCATGAAGGAAATATAGGAAACTTGTTACCGGTCCACTCTAGAGAAAAAAAAATTGGTAGTAATTAGTGGCTCTGCAACTAAACACACTGATTTAACAATCTGTCATGGTAGAAAAGAGAAAGCAACAGCATGGTGCCTAGCAGGAGCAAAGGCTAAAGATCTGAGACCAAACCCTGATAGCCTACTACAATGGGTCTGGTATAAATCCTGTAGTAGTGCAACTCGTTGATACTAATGACATAGTTTGCCGACTGGATGACAAAATTAAGAATTACTTTGTGAATATTAGGGAATGTTAAAGCAAAAGGGTTGTATGGTTGTAGTTTTGGAAATTCTACTGGTCCCAACAGCAGGGACTGGGACAACCAGAGTGATCAGGAAAATAAACTCATGGCTTAGATCTTGGGCAAGAAAGGAAGGGTTTGACTTAATGAAAACTGGGTCAAGCTCCAGAGACAACCCAACTTATACAGGGGTAATGGCCTACACCACACTAAATTAGGTGTGACAGTACTGAGTGATAGAGTGAACAAACATATTGCAAGACATTTAAACTAACAGCTATGGGGAACGCGAGTGTGGTTTCATTCAACTTTGACAATCAAAGCAAATATTTGAGAGGGGTAGCAAATCAAATTCCATTTACAGGAGGATTACCCAAGCCAGCTGAGAAACTATGAAATATGAAGATAAGAAAAGATAAAAATGTCAGAAGTTTGAACAAGGTCAGTAAACTAGATACAGTAATCCCTCACAATAATGTCCCTTGTTATAATGAATCCTGGTTATAATGAACGGGACATTTGGACCCCATTATCACCTGCTTAACTGTTGTGTCAGACAGCAGCTCTAGTTAATAACACTCGCAGTTAAGTACTGATTACTTACAAAATTCCATTCTCTCACACCCATTTAAAAAAAGCTTTTATTTTTCTCAGTACCCAGCTTTTGCTGCACAAATTTATTTCAGCCTTTTTTTACTTTACACACCTTTCTGACTGACTAGTCAGCACTCCTGTCGTCCAGTCCACACCACTTGCCACAGCAGTTCCATGTCTTCCCAACTTACAGCACCTCCTCCATGTGTCCCCGACTCACAAAGGCAACTCACAAAAGAAAATTGTATAATAATGGGCCACATTTCCATAAATGTCCATTTTCTCTCTCTCTCACTCGCTCCTTTCCCAAAACTGTGCTACTTGCTCCTACACGTCCCAAAGCCGTGTTACTCACTCATTTTAAAACCAAAGCATTTGACCAGAAACTAACGCTCCCACTCACCATGCCAATTCTCACTATCTAACCTTGGGCATATCAAATTTCCTCCCAGCTGCAGAAATTAATAGAAGCAGGGCCCCTAACTATCACACATGATGTGGATCATACTGGGTAAATATTTTACAGTATTAAAATGATCCTATTGTGAGTGCTTTGTGTTTGCCAAAAGTATTTTCGAGCATTTCATCTATTGTGAACCCTCATTAAAATGAACAAAATGGATGGCTACAGGGCCATTTGTTATAATGAGGGACCACTGTACCTTAGTAAAACTAGAGAAGTTTGATTTTATAAGTGTCACTGAGACATGGTGGACCATTGATAATACTTGGAACAAATCTGTTGAGGAATTCAGGTTATATAGAAGAGATAGGACAGGACAGAATGATGGTGTGGCCCTATACATCAATGCAAATTTATGGGTAGAGGAAATAATTATATCAGAGTTTAATGATCATGAAATACTATGGTTAAGTGTTGGAACAAATAGACATAAAAGCATGGTTTTAGGACAATGCTACATTCCTCCAAAGCAAACTATTTCAATTGATGAAATACTAATGCAAGACACTGAGAACTTCTGCAGGAAGAATGATACAATCCCTATGTGAGATTTTAATCTGCCTGGGATAGATTGGAAGATGGGAGAGTGGAGCAATAATCAGGATAAAAGTCTGACTCCCAATATTATTGGTACTGTAATAATTTACATCCATTCATATATATATACTGCTACAAGGGGAAATAACATTCTTGACATAGTGCTTAGTAATTTAGGGGATGATGTAACTCAATGTAAGGTAAGAGAATCACTTGGACCTACTGATCAGAACATGGTAACCTTCATTGTTAAGAGAGAATTAATAAAGGTGGGAGGTAAAACTTAATGTAGGTGTTTCAGGAAAGCTAAATTCTAAAACATGAGAAGAAGTGGGTCCGAATAAGCAAGCTTTGAGATAGAAATATAGCAGAAATGTGGAAATTGTTTGAAACCCAAATTGAAATAAACTGAGGCAAAATACATACCTATGGTCCCCAAGTATAAGACTAGTGGTAAGATAATTGTATGGCCAAATTAAGAATTAAGAAATAAAGGAAAAAGAAGAAATTATTTTATAAACCAAAATGTACTGGGAAAGTAGCATCACAGGATCTTTACAGAAAGCTTCAAAGAGAATGCAAAAGTAACACTAAAAGTACCAAAACAGAAAGGGAGACTGAAACAGCAAATAAATCAAAACCCAAAAGTCTTTAGACTTATGTAAGATACAAAAAGGGTTGCTGTAAAACTGTGAGCCCCCTTTTAGAAAATGAGAAAATAATTATTAATGAAACTGAGATGACCACTACATTAAATACTTCTTTGGTTCAGTTTTCAAATCTCCAGTTTGAATGTTTCCATAAGAAACCAACTAAAAATAGTAAAAGTAAACAAATCCCAGGGCCCTGATGAACTGCACGAAAGGGTGTTGAAGGAGATGGTATATGTGCTAGTGGGTCCACTAACAATGATCTTTAACAAATTTCTAGAAGAAGAGGAAACACTGACAGCTTGGAGGTCGGCAGTGATTGTACCACTACACAAAAGGGGTAGTAAGGCAAACAAAGCTAACTATAGACCAGTAAGCTTAATGTCAGTGGTTGATAAGATGCTGAAGACTTTATCGAGGATGAAACAAAGAACTTCATAAGTATAAATTACCTTAGGGACATTGCTCATCACAGATTCAGAAAGGGTAGGTCATGCATGACAAGCCTTTTTGGTTTCTTTGTAAGGGTTAGTAGGGACCTAGATGAAGGAAGGCCTGTCATTGTGGTCTGTCTCAACCTGAGTAAGCCATCTGACACCCTGCTTTATGCAGAACATGTAAATACCCTCTCAGGGATTAGTTTAAATAAAACATAATGAAGCTGGCCCAGTGGTCTGAAGGGTTGAGACCTTGCGCCTTACCTCCCGCAATACTGATGACCTGTATTTGGTGATGAGCACAGGTCACTGGGGGTCAGCTGGGGGGAGGGCTGTGTGAGGATCGAGTGGCCTACAGGCAGCTCTCCTCGCCTGGACTGGGGAGGTTGGCTTACCTGGCCTTTGACCACCACCATGTGGAGGTGTGGTGGTGGTGTGGGGTGGGAGGAGCAGAGTTGTCTCAGGCCAAGGTGTGCATGCACACCTTCACATGTACATCTGACCTTGTCTGGGTCTCCAGGGGATAAAAGGTGAAAATTGGTGGAAAACTGAGGGTTGGGGCTTACTAAAGCCCTCCCCAGCTGTTGACAATGGCTTGCCCGAGGGCTTGGAGGACTGAGGAGTCGAAAGACAAGGGACGATCGCGGTGGCCATAGGGATTGGCCAAAACTGCTGCCCACCCTGCCAGGGGAGCATAACGGAAAATATGGAAAAAAAATAATTAAATCGGTTGCTTCATGGCTTAAGAATCATAATAATAGTGAAATACATGGTTATAGCTCACACTGTACTAAAGTCATCTGTGATGTCCCACAGGAGTCAGTGAACATCACAATTTGTGAATGATGCAAAAATTGGTCATATTGTTTACTTAGAAGAAGAAATAGTTAAGTTTCAGGAAGAACAGGATGACTTTTCAAAGTGGTCAAAGGATTATAGAATGAATTTTAACCCAGACAAGTGTGCAGTGATACACCTCCTTCACAAAAATCTAAAGGCATAATATTTTCTGGAGGAACAGAGAAAAGAAAATCTCATAGTGAGAAGGATCTGGGAATCACTATGGTTAACAACATTAAACATTCTATCCATTAAACAAGTAGTTATGAAATGTAACATTATTAATGGCTTGCATAGAAATAACTTGATCAGTAGAGATAAGAAAGTGGCCCTGCCAATTTATCGCACCATGGTGCGACCCCATTTGGAATACTGTGGCCAGTTTTGGTCATCACATCACAGGGCAGATATTCAGAAGTTGGAGGGAGCACAATGAAGAACTACAAAAATAATTTGAGGACTGGAAGGCAATAAAGAGTTAGAGAACTAGGCATGCATAGTTTGGAAATGAGGAGTCTGAGTGGAGACCTTATTACAGTTTACAAGCCATCAGAGATGAAGACTTTGGCACTTGTATTTCTCTGGAGTTCAGAAAAATCCAGTTTCCAGTTCAAAGGGCACAAGTACCAATTAAGTGGAGATCACTTTAAAATGGAGAAACGTAGAGGATGATTCACCCAATGAGTAGTCTGTATTAGGAAGAATCTGCCAAATAGTGTAGTTAATAGGAGAACTTAAGGGCCTGATTTTCAAAGGAGCCTTATATCAACACAAGGTGTGTCAGTCGGTGGTTGCGTTAAACATAGTTACATCAAACACAGTGCACAAAATTCTAGAAAGTTCACGAAATGTGTGGTCTTAGAAGATTTGGTGAAAGTCACAAGGTGCGTCATAAAATTGGACACAGGGAGGTCACGTGATGCATAGCAGTGAGTTGCAGCTTGGTACCTCAGCTCCTGCTCCTCGTGGCTTATTTTCCTATTTAAAAGTTCATTTTTTGGTAATTCTCACCTTTATTCAATTATTTACCACTTTAATATACTCTCCGTTACAAATTGAGCTGCTTTTCTCCATCAAATTACTTACCATGGATGCAAAAATGAAACAGGTGTTCCCATGCCATACGCCACCACCAGCGCCTGATAAACTAGCAAAGAAATCTAAAAGCCAAGGATCAGCAACTAACTACTCCACGGGACAATCACACAATACAGTCCCTTTGTCCAAGGAGAGGTTTTCAGAAGAATTTCAACCCCTTAATGACACTATTAAAGAGATTACTGCTGAACTTAAGTCTTTAAGAGAAGACCCTGGGGATTTGTCGCACTGAATTAGTGACGCTGAGGCCCGCACTACATCTCTTGAAAGCTGAAGAGAGAAAATGGAACCCAATGTATCTACCCCGTGACAATGGCTATCTAAAATGTATATTAAGCTGGAGGACCTTGAGGGGAGGTCTTGAAGAAATAGTATCATCATCTTCAGCCTCCCCAAAGATGCGGATTCTTTTTACCCAGAAGTTTCTTGAAAAGATTGCAGGCCCCTCTCCTAATCATCCTACATACATAGTAAAGAGGGCCCATCGATCTCTCCGTATGAAGCCGCCTGCAGGTTCCCCTCCCAGGCCTGTCATTCTCTGGCTCTTGAATTATCTGGACAAACAATATATTCTGTCCAAGACCAAAGAGCTCAAAGAAATGTTATGGGAGGGACACAGAATCTGCATTGCTCAAGATATCCCAGCTGCTACCAGACAAAAGCGTGCACATTTTCATCCTGTGGTTTAAAAACCTATTGTAGCAAGCCTGCAATTTAAAATGCTTTACCCGGCTTGACTGCAGGTGTTGATTGACTGCTTTAGGCACTCTTTTAATGAACCTGAACAAGCCCTGGCCGAACTGAAAAAGCTCCTACCTGATCTTTTTGCATCTCATTGAGATACCTGATTAAACTGGTATTGCCCTGGCCTGGGTCCTATTTCCTGGAAATAGATGTTGAAGCTATGGGAGACTTGCTTTGGTGGGGTTTTTGACTGCATCATGTGCTGGATATTGTGAGCCAGTCTAAGATCCTGCATCGTACTAAATGGGCTTCAAGATCACTCTTCTAGTTTGTCTGTGGCTACCTGCTTTGTGGAGCCCCTATTCTGTTTACTGGCTCTTGAATCACACTGGTATTATTGCTTTACATCAAAGTGTGAATGGAGACCCTGCTTTCTCCTGGCAAGACAGCATTTTTTGATTTGCAACCTCCCTGAATCTCCTTTCTTTGGCTTTTGCTTTATACATTAAAAAAGACTGCTTTAAATTTTTGATTTAAATATGCAGAATATGTCTTAGTGGCTGAGAGATCTATATTTGCCTGTAGAAGATCTATTTTTGTCCAGCAGTATCCTTCTTTATAAAGGCTCCTAACTCTGTCAAGGGATCTTTCGTTTCACTTGAGTCTGACACAACTACTGCTACATTTTTGTTCCTGGTAAAAGACTAGGCTGATAACTGCACATTCCTTTAGGAGTGACTCTCCATGATTTGTATACAGTGATCCCAGGAAGTTTCTCTTATAAATCACATCAGCATTGTGATGGAAGATGCAGCTTTGATACAGATTTCAACATCGCATCAGGATTTGCTGCCGATCATTATCTATATTTCAATATGGTATCCTGCAACGCTTGCTTTCGGACATGAGCCTGTGAGTCCTTTTCACAAATTATCAGGGTGTCTCTATTATATGAAGGCTACCTCATTGTTCACTTGCTATAACACACCAATAGCAACAGAGGATCCCACTTCGATAGAGGTTTGTGAGCCGGAACAAGAACTTCCACTGGCTATTGATGATACTTCATAATAAGATTTTATGCCACTTAATTTAGGCATGGACCTGTAACTTTTCTTAGACTGGTCTGACAACTGCACAGTCCTTTAGGACTAACTCTCCATGGTTTGTATGCAGGGACTCTGAGAAGTTTCAATTATAAATCGTATCATCACTGTGATGGAAGTTGCAGCTTCGACACAGGTTTCAACAATAAAGCAGGATTTTATACTGATTACTATCTACGCTTTGCTATGGAATCCTGCAGTGCTTGCTTTCGGGCATGAGCCAGGGTGTCTCTATTACAGGAAGGCTATCTCTTTATTTTATCGTTTCACCACTCTCACCAATAGTGATGGAGGATCCCACTTTGATGGAAGATGGTGAGCCAGATCAAGAAACTCTACTGACTATTGATCATGCACCAAACCAGGATTTTATGCCACCTAAGTTAGGCATTGTGAGGTTGATGGGAATAGATGGACACTCAGAAGTCAGGTCTGGCAAATCAAAATAAATATTTATTTACATACAGCAAAATAAGCAGACTGGATATGACAAAATAAAGGAAAACAAAAGTAACTAAGCAAAATCACAGTTAAGTTCACTGTTTGCTAATAATTTAAACTCTAGAAAATGGCTAGAGTCACTCAGGTTGGGAGAACATTCCACATGGACTATAAGGACTGAAGGTAGCTGCAGACCGTATTACCTGGGTCAGCACAGTACTGATCCCCATACAAATCCAATGTGTGCTTTAGGTTAGACTCCTTTTATACCCAGAGTCAGCCATGTGACCTCATCAGGCTCCACCCACTTACAGAAATACAGCGTATTTCTTTTAAACAATCTTATTATTTATATCCAAATGTTATAAATAAAAGAGAACTCAGATCTCTTTTGACTGGGTGGTAGTGTTCATAATAAAACTTTCTCAAAACAAAATAGGTTGTAAGTTTCAGGTGCAGGCTCCTCCCACAGAGCTATCCAGTGTATAAAACATGGAAAGACAGGGCCGGCCAGTGCTTAGTAGGATACTGGAAGTCTCTTGGGCAGGACCCTACAAACAGAAACCTCAAGGTAGGCTGCTTATAACTTTATACAGTTTTATATCACCTTCCTAGTTTCACATCACTTTCTAGTTTCATATCACCTTTTTAGTATATGAACAACAGGTTTTAGTACCTCTGCTGTTTACTTTTATTCAGTGCAGACCTTCTAGGCCCAAACATGTAAACACAAAGGGGAAAGTTTTTTTCTCTATACAGAGAGGTACAGCATAGGACACCTTTTGGTATTTTCAGTTTCTGGCTGAAATGTGAGTCCATGGTCAAATTGTTCTCTCAGTTGTATTTTAACTTGGTGTCTTTGCTTTACAACAAATATAAGATCAGTGAGAAACCAACAAACTGGAGCACAATTTTTTCTAACCAGGACATAAATGTTTGTTTCAAAGGTCCTAACTCACTACGAAGGGTGAAAATACTATTTTTATATATTTCTTACTTCATCCCTTCTTAGCACCTTATGGGAAGCATAACTTTAACTAAATGTATGTCTGTCCCAAACACAAATATAACAGCGCTTCCAGGCTAAAAACAAAACAAGGTGCTCCCTTTTCCATGATGCTTTCCTAGTCAGGTGGGGGGGAATCCCGAGGAGACCGAAACAAAGGGTTAGTAAGGTAAGCACACTTGCAGGTGGCCTGCCTAAAAATGGTGAAGTATAGTGGTTAGAAAAAGGGTATATGAAGGAGAAGAGAAGAGACACAATGCTGCAGCAGACTTTAGGGAAGAAAAAAGGGTCTCTCAGGATGCAAGGCACACTGTGACAGGCATGGACCCATAACTTTTCTTTCCAACTCATCTGAGTGATTATATACTGGGATAGTCTTCCGAGATTGATGTTCTGTATATGGGTTTTTGAGCATCATTGATTTAAACTTGCTGTATAATTTGTATACCTTATTTGGAAAAATGGGACTTTTATTGATATTTGTTTAGTATTCGCTCTCTTAAATTACAGTGTTTGGCCTTTTCTAACCAGCGAGTGGCATACTTCCTATTTTAGTCTGTTGAGGGGTACCTCTATAGTTTTGCATAATTTGTTTCCTGGAGTGATCTTTCCCTTTCTCCTTGATGGGGATAGGCTTTTTTTTGGTTTAGCTGCCTTAATGGGCCCTAATAGCTATATATGTTAATCTGGTGCCTCTGAGGGATGGGAGCAACAGGGTGTGGGTGTATAACCTGCTCGCACTGGTAGGAGTTGTGCACCATAAAAAGGGGTATGTGTTTGGTTATATATTTGACAGGGATATCTTACAGGACAAGGGGCATGTTCAATTTATCCTCTATTTGTGTTCAAGCAGAGGCAGATGGATAAATTCTCCCCTCATCTTTATGCCTGGGACCCCTCTGCGACTAGGTACTGCTGCTGGTATCCCCCTCAATTTTTTTTCATTCTGTTTGGTATATATACTAATAGGAAAATCTGGTTCTTTAACTGGTTTGTTAACTTGTTTCCTTGGGTGGGGAGGGACTTTTTGGAGAGTATTTTGGTCTGGGGAGGGTGGGGAAACTTGATAGTTGGGATAGGGAATGTTATTAGTCTGTTTTTTGGGGGGTGGGCGGATGTTTTTGAGGGGTAGATCCCAGAGGAGAATTGTTTTTGTGTCAGTGGTTTATAATTTAGTTGTTATAAAGCTGATTATGACTCTCTATAGAATATCGCCAAACATAAATCATGTCAGTAGGATACTGTTATTGTTCTTGGAATGTTAGAGGTGGCCGGTCCCCATGGAAAAGAGCTAAAATTCTACTATACTTACATAGATTACAGACCAATGTTGGTCTGCTTCAGGAAACCCATCTATCATCTGACCAATTTGTTTGTTTTAGACGCTCTTGGGCTAGTCAAGTTTTTGGGGCTCTGTCAGACTCCCGTAAAAGAGGAGTTGCCATTTTGATTGCCTAGCAGATCCCCTTTTGACTGCTACAAGAAATACCAGATCCTCAGGGCCATTATCTATTCCTAAGGGCTCTGTTGGGACATATGGAAGTTGTACTGGCTGTCATTTACAACCCCACGACTGATAACACCACCCTTTTCTGTACTTTACTAAATATTTTGTCCCCTTGGGCCTCTCTCCCCATGTTGCTTGTGGGGGACTGGAATATTGTCTTTAGCAGTGACTTTGATCATTTAGGTGGTTGCCGGCAGCTCCTTACTCTGGGTCAATTAACTCTCAGGGAGCTCATGGACACTGTGGGCCTGGTTGACCCTTGGAGAATTTTCTACCCCACTATAAGGGAATATTCTTTTCATTCTCTCCCCCATAATTCCTTTTCTAGAAATGACTTCTTTTTTGGGGGGATTGAGCACCTCTCCAGAATTTCCTTATGTCAATACAGTGCTAAAGAGATTTCGGACCACCGCTCTGTTCTTATTCACTTTAGTTTTTCCCCATCATTAGTAATGGATAAAATTTGGAGATTAAACCACCAACTACTAAAATCTAACGAACTGGTTGAGCATCTTTATAAATTTATTACCTCGTTTCTAGATCTTAACTCTCCTTCTATAAGTACTTGGGATCCAGGGGGAATTGATATGTCTTGCCTCTAAAAGTAAAAGACAAACATTACAAAAAACATCCTCCCCTTTAATTCAAATCAGGAACCTAAAAAAACAACTTACTCCAGTATCTCCGCAATCAGAAGGGGTATAGTTGGAATCTCTGTGAGCTGAGTACACTAAAGGCAAGGCAAGGCAAGTTTTATTTATCAGGCACCCAATCCCAGGGGCTCTGTGCACTGCACAAGTCCAAAATCACAAAAACATTACACAGCCTCATAAAATAAACAACAGTATATAAATGACAGTCACTATCATAAAAAATTAGAAAAATATTAAAATAAAGTAGGTTATAAATACACAGTGACTGGGCAGGGTGGGGGTGGGGAAAAGTCCATGAAGTTCAGTCCATCGGGTCAGGTAAGGCCTGACTGAAAAGGTGGGCCTTAGAAACCTCCACTGAAAGGGCCTCCCGTATAGCTGGTGGAAGTAAATTCCACAGGACAGGGCCGGCGACACTAAATGCTCTGTCACCGGCCATTTTCAGCCTTGTCCTGGGAACTGCAAGGAGGCCCCTTGAGGAGGAGCGGAGGGAGCAGACAGAAGTAGCTGGTGTCAAAAGGTCTGACAGATAACCTGTTCCCAAACCATGTAGGGCCTTAAAGATGAGTAATCCCACTTTAAAGGACCTATATTCCACAACATCTCAGACCTTTAATATCACCCAGTTTGAGATTTTTCTCCAAGATCTGGATCTACCACACTTGAGTGAGGCTCAGATACAATTCTTGCATGCCCCTTTGACAATGGAAGAGGTACACAGCATTATAGCTTCCTTAGCCACTGATAAATCCCCAGGACTGGATGGATATTCTTCTAACTTCTATAAGAAGTTTAAATTATTGATAGCCCCCATATTACTTTATGTTTTTAGATATATCTTGGCCCATGGACTCTCAGATTTTTTGCTTACAAAGGCCATGATTGTGGTATTGCCGAAACCTGGTAGGGACCCCTCTCTGCTTAATAATTATAGACCAATCTCGTTCATGAATATGGACCTTAAAATATTTGCTAAAGCTTTGGCCAACAGGCTAAACCAAGTTTGGGGTCCCCTTATCAGTAGTGAACAGGTTGGTTTTGTTCCCAGAAGAGTATCAGCCAACCACCTGAGAAAGCTCCTACATCTTGTCTCTTTCTCCAGGGATTCCTCCACTGCAGCTGTGTTGGTATCCTTGGATGCAGAGAAAGTTTTTTACAGGGTCTTGTGAGACTATTTATTTTCTCTTCTACCACGCTATCATATTTCTCCCATATTTATTAAATGGATAAAAGTACTCTTTACACGTCCCTCAGCACGTATATTCTGTAATGGGGTCCTTTCTGATCATTTTTTTCTGCAACAGGGCACCAGACAAGGGTGTCCACTCTCCCCATTTTTCTTTAATTTATTTTTAGACCCATTAATTAGGAAGATTAATATTACCCCCCTGGTTTTGGGCATTTCCTTGGGTCCATACCAATATAAACTTTCGGCATATGCAGATGATGTGCTACTGCACGTTAGCATTCCTGAGGTCTCTCTCCCCACAGCATTGGATATAATTAAACAGTTTGGTTTAATTTCTAATTCTAAATTAAATTTGTCCAAGACTTAAATTATGCCTCTAAATGTGGTAGCTACGAGGGCAAGTGTAGAACATCTTGGTCTGGTATGGATCAAAGACAATCTTAAGTATCTTGGAATTTATTTGAGCACATCATTAACTAAACTGAAACTGTATAACCTTGACTCAGTAGTTACTTGGATTGAAACTGATCTTGATCATTGGTCTTTTTTGCCTGTTTCCATTTGGGGTCAACTAAATATAATAAAAATGAATGTCCTTCCATGTATCCTTTATCCCCTCTCAATGCTTCCTGTCCCTTTACCACAATCATGGTTTCTTCAGATAAATAGAATACTATCAGCATTGTTATGGCAGGGTAAACCCCCTTCCCCAGAGAGCAATCACTAAATTAATGTGTTCCAAAGAAATGGAAGGATTAAGAGTTTCCAATTTGTTTCTGTACTACTTAGCAAGACATAGCCCTAGATTTCTTCAATGGTTCAAACCAGTTGCACAAGAGCCTTATATGTCATAGTCCCCATTTTGGCTGGATATTTAAATTATCTATGTCATCATTTAGGGTTGAATATTCAAGTTTTATTTTATCTCCCTCACAAAAAAGCTTCCCCGCTCTTTATGGAACACCCTATTAGACATGTTTTTGAAAGCCCATAAACAATTATCTTCTCTTCTTGGCTTGGTTCCGCAAAGAGACATCGCGTAACCTCATCTTTGAAATCCAAATTTTCAAATTGCAGGTCAGTTGCTGACTAAATCTTTTTGGCCATACACACAGGTCAGTACAGTAGACCACCTTTTACAGGATGATAAACTGCTTACATTCCTGGAGGCCAAACAAAGATATGGATGGCCTACATCCCTTTGTTTTAAATATTTTCAATTAACCCATATGCTCACTCAATATTATGGATCTGGGTGATGATCTAACTCATACGGGTCTCAGATTCTCTCTTTGGCCTCCATAGCACCAGTAACACATAAAATATATTTTTATTATAATAAGTTCCAAGACATTCTCTCATGCAGAAAACCAGAACCCCATTATTATTGGGACCAGGTGCTTCCTTCTCCTGCTGGTATTTGTAATTGGTGTCACCTCTGGCAGAATCTCTATAAATACCTAAAATGGGATAGATACCATCTTATGCAGTTTCAGATCTTTCATAACCTCTATTACTGTATCTGCCAGTCAAGCTGCATAGGATGGGTAAACTCCCATCGATGGTCTGCTCTAGATGTAATAAGGATCAAGGTACCTTATTGCACATACTGTTTGAATGTGAGAAAATGACACCTTTTTGGGAGGATATCAGACAGCGGTTAGATCCATTGCTAGGTCCTAATTTGGTATTTTCACTGATCACATGTTTGCTGGGGGAATTTGACACTGAGCTACTTGGCAATGAAAGAGCCCATATGGCCCTTATTTTGGCCTGTGCAAAAAGGGTTATCATGAGACACTGGTGAGATCAAATCATTCCTTCATATTTAGAATGGTGTAAAGAAATCTTGTTTGCCTTACAAGCTGAGTGAACTATCACTGGCCTTACTGACGATCTGAATAGATACAGAAAGATTCAGTAACCTCTCTATGCCTTACTGACTATAGGTTTAAATCAGCATATTCCCTCTTGATCGTTCCTCTGTGTCTCTCCGCTCAGCTCTCCAAGTTGTGGAGATATATATATATATATATATATATATATATATGAGAGAGAGAGAGAGAGAGAGAGATAGATAGATAGATAGATAGATAGATAGATAGATAGATAGATAGATAGATAGATAGCAAAGAGTATTTTCTGGGTTGCTGCACCTCAGTGTATTATATATTACATGTTCTGGCATGATGATGTATCGAGTAATTGTACTTCTAATTTTTTTTCTCCTCTGGGTTTAGGAGTAGTGTCGTTGGGGTGGGGGAGGAGTTTTAGATTTAGGCTGGATATGGAGGTATGTTAGGAATCATAGACACTTGTTCCTGGTTGTTTATTGGTAATTATGTTATGTTGTGCCTGTCAAAGTTATCATGTTATCATAGTCTTCATTTTCTTTGTATTTCTGAAAAATGAAATTATTTATTCAATTAAAAAAATAAATGAATAAAAGTTGACGCAGTGGGTGGATTTGCCATAAGTTGAGGGAAACCTGAGATCAGCGCAGGCGATGTCTCAGGGAAGTGCTGAAACACCAGAGGACAGGGAGGCAAGCACCATAGAAAGAAGAACTTTACCCAGGAGGAAACAGATGTCTTAATAGATGGATGCCCAAATGGACCTTCTGGTCTGCAGAGGTGGTGAGAAGGACCTTAAGGACTACAGGAGAAAGGCCTAGGAGGAGGTGGCCATCTGGGTCAATGTGGCTGGCCTGGTGAAATACTCAGTCATGGAATTACAGTAGCATTACCATGACCTGAGGGGGAGGTCCAAGGAGAAGATGGTACACAATAGGTGGTGTACCAGAGGACTGGAGAAGGGCAGATGTGGCCCTCTACACAAGAGTGGGAATAGGGAAGAGGCAGAAAACTACAGGCCTGTCAATTTAACATTAGTGGTGGGGAAGGTAATGAAGGAAGTAAATTGTCTCCCAAGGGCAAAAATATTGGATGTTAAACGTATCCTCCCAAATGTCATTGACAAGGAACCTAATACGCAATCTGTTGTGGTCCATGTGGGTGTCAACAATGTTGGGCAGGATCACAAAAAAGATATTGTTGATGAAATAATGAGATTGACAGAGGTGATTAAAAATTGTGAACAATAACCAATTGTTTCTGGTGTACTTCCCTTACTGAAATGTCACACTGAAAAAAATTATATTATACATAGTATAAACACAAGACTGAAAAATAAATGCATAGAAAAGAAAATCACATTTATAGATCCCTGGGATAGTGTCTTGCATCAAAAAGAATTGTATGCATGTGATGGACTTCACTTAAATGACAAATGGACACAGACCTTAGCTAATTTGATTAAATAAACTTTAAACCTAATATGGGGGGAAGGGGCATCTACACTTCAGAAGTGGATAATAACTTTACCCTAATAAACACATCACATACCTCTGCTAATCCCACTTCATTAGACTCCTCCGCCATTCAATGCTACCTAGCTAATGCCAGGAATTTGCAGCTCAAATTAGTTGAATTTAAGGTACTTTTGAAATCCTCAAATGAACAGCTCGACATGGCATTTATCACTGAGACATGGTGGAGTAGTGATGATATTTGACGAAGAGAAATTAATGGATATCAACTTTATCATTTAGACAGAAAAACGAAAAAGGGAGATGGGGTAGCAGCATACATTTCTAACAAATTGAGCTCTTCTGATATCACAGATAAACTAAAAACGGATAATACTTCCTAAACATTGTGGATCAGAATAGTAACAAAAAGCAAACCTAGTATAATTATTGGTGCATGCTACAGGCCACCTGGGGCAAGTATAGAAATGACTGAACAAATAAACAGGGAACTAGAAACAGCTTGTAACTATGGACGTGGTATATTCTTAGGTGATCTTAACTACAATGACATCACATGGGATAAAGAGGCAGCAGTAACAACACATCATTGTAGGGTGTTGCTTAAGTTTACCAAGGACTTAGGTTTGCAACAACATGTCAAAAAACCTACTAGGGAGAAAAATATTCCTGACATTGTTGTGACCTCAACCGATACAGAAGTCACAAAATGTAAGTTCAAAGAACAACTAGGTAACAGTGACCACGATTGTGTATGTTTCAGTATTCATGATAACTTCTTGGCAAGTAAAGGTTGCAGAGTTATTTACAATCTTAAAAGTGTTAATAGCGATATGATCCTGAGTGAACTACTACATCTAGACTGGGACAGTCTACTGACAGGGACATCAACAGCTCAAATGTGGTTAATAGTAAAATCTGAGATTTCTCACTTATTCAATAAGCACATAATAGAGTAAAAAAATACGATAATAAGGGGATCATACCCAAATGGTTAAACAGTAAAGTTAACAATTATTTTAAAAAAGAGGAAATTACATAATGAATATAAAAAAAAAAAATAAAACAGCAGATAGGTGGTTTCATTATAAAACAATCCAAAGGAAGTGCAAAAAAGTCATATGTAAAAACAAAGAATGGAACTCAGAATAGCAAAAACAGCCAATAAAGCCAATTTAAAATAAATTCTATGGTTATGTCAACTCTTTGAGAAACAACAGTTTAGGTATAAATGCCTTAAAATATGATAATACACAGGTGGGTGAACCACAGCAAATAGCTGAAATGTTTAATTCCTATATTAGCACCATCTTTACACCTAAATCGGAGTTTTTAAGGGATATACCAGAAGGTATCCATATGAATATTGACTTTACTCCTAAAACCGTAATAAATAAAATAAACTCATTAAAAAATCCCCAGTCTGCAGGCCCAGATAACATATCATCAGCTATATCAAAACTTTTAAGCCCAGATATAGCTACCCCTTTAGCAATGCTATTAGGAATTCAGTACAGGAGAGAGAGAGGTACCTCCCGACTGGCTGTCTGCTATAGTTGTGCCTATTCATAAAAAAGGAGCAGAACAGACTGTACAAATTACAGGCCTTAAGCCTTACCTCAGTCCCAGGAAAGATATTGGAATCACACATGAAGGATGCCATACAGACCAACCTTAAGGAAGGGAATTTGATTGACTGCACACAGCATGGTTTTACATTGGTGAGATCCTGCATTACTAGCCAGCTAACTTTCTATGAAAAGATCTCCACTGCCTTAGACCAAGGTAAACCATTGGACCGCATATATTTAAGTATTTACTAACATACTAACATACTATTTGCCAGCAGATTAGGCCTTATGGTCTATCGAGTCTGCTCGAACCTTAGATCCTTAGTTGGGTGCCGAGGCCCTCCCATCCCTTGTGCTCCAGAAACCCCTATCATCCATCCCCACCCCCCTGGGACAGGCCATCATCTGATACATCCACTTTCTGTGTCTGTCCCACCCTCTCTTGAAGCCCTCCACTGTGGATCTCTGAACCAGCTCGCCAGGCAGTGCATTCCAGGGTCCACCACCCTCTCAGTGAAAAACCTCCTCCTCTTTCCCCTCACCCTTCCACCTTCCAACTTCAAACCATGCCCTCTGGTGATACCTCCCTGCTTTAGTCTAAAGATCCCCTCCATGTTTACCCTATTTATTCCCTTGAGGTACTTGAAGACCTCAATCATGTCCCCCCTGTCTCTCCTCTCCTCCAATGAAAACAGGCAGAGCTCCTCAAGTCTGTCCTCATACGTCAAATCCCCTAGCCCTCGTATCATCTTTGTTGCCCTCCTCTGTACCCTCTCCAGGGGCTGTATGTCCCTCTTCAAGTGTGGTCTCCAGTACTGTACACAGTACTCAAGGTGTGGTCTAATCAGTCCATTGTACAGCGGCAAAATCACTTCCTTGCTCCTAGAGGTGATCCCCCTTACGATGCATCCCAACATCCTGTTTGCCTTGCTAGCTGCTCTCCTGCACTGCTCAGAGTTATTAATACAAGCATCCACCATGACCCCTAGGTCTTTTTCCCCTATTGAGGCCTCCAGTGCCTCCCCTCCCAGGGTGCACCTGTGTTTAGGGTTTCCCCGACCAAGATGCAACACCTTGCACTTGGTGATATTGAAATTTAATTTCCATGTGTGAGCCCAGCTTTCTAGGGTGTCCAGGTCCCCTTGCAGGGCCAGCCTCCCCTCTTCTCCCTCAACTACTGCTCCCATCTTGGAGTCATCAGTGAAGAGACTCATTTCACACCCTATACCCTCCCTGATATCCGATATGTATGCATTAAACAGGATCGGACCCAGGACCGAGCCCTGTGGTACCCCACTACCAACCTCTCTAGGGTTCGAGAGCTCCCCACAGACCACTACTCTCTGGGTGCGTCCAGCTAGCCAGTTTTCAATCCATCTGATCATCAAAGGGCCTACTCCTAACCCCATCAGTTTCTCCACCAGACCATTGTGGAGGACAGAGTCAAACGCCTTGCTGAAGTCCAAGAATAATACATCCACAGGCTTTCCCCTGTCCAGTTCTGATGTTACCCATTCGTAGAACTCCACAAGGTTGGTTTGACATGATCTACCTGGCACAAACCCATGTTGCCGACTATCCAGACCTCCCACCTCCTCCAAGTACACCCCCAAGCGTTCCTTTAGTATACTCTCCATTAATTTTCCCACCACCGAGGTCAAACTGATGGGTTTATAGTTACCTGGTACTTCCCTCGACCCCCCTTTATGGATTGGCACCACATGCGCCTCTCGCCAATCCCTAGGTACCCTCCCTGTCTCAAGTGACCTGTTGAAGAGCTCCACCAGGGGTGCAGCCAGTATGTCCGCCAATTCCCATAATACTCTCGGATGAAGGCCATCCGGCCCAGGAGAGTTGTCTTTCTTTAGGGCCTTGAGGGCTAACCACATGCTTTTGGCGGAGATAGCATCATCCGTCCCCTCCACCTTACTGGCCTTTTTATCCTTACCCAGATGTGACACCCCTGGGGTACCTCCTCCTCTTGCTCCATTTCTGTTGCTTCCTGATCCCACTTACTGCCGCTTCTATCCCTTAGTGCCTTGCTTTGTAGATATCCCATCCCTCCCTAGTGAACACAGAGGCAAAGTACTTGTAAATACCTCTGCCTGGTCCCTCGCCTCTTCCACCCACCCTCCTTCTGATCTCAATCTGCTGAGATGGCCCTTAGTTTTTCTTCCTCCCCCAATGTACCGGAAGAACCCTTTCCCTCCATGTATCCCTGTGCCAGCCGCTGCTCTTTACTGACTTTGCTCCCCTCACCATATGGGTGACTTTTCTAGATGCAAGATGGTACATTTCCTTATCCCTATCCCCTCTTGTTGTTTTATATTTTTTGTAGGCCGCCTTCTTTTCTCTGACTGCTACCTGTACCTCACTGGACCACCAGCATGGTTTATGTGACCTTGCTCCCTTACGTTTCAACTTAGCGCAGATCCTGACTGCCTCATGAAGTCCCCATTTTATGACCTCCCATCTCCTTTCCACACTTGTCATTGATGTAATCCCCTTCAAGTGATCCTTGAGAATATTTCCCATGCCCATAAAGTCTGCCCCCCTGAAGTCCACTGCCAGTGTCCTAGATCTCACCCTCCCTCCCCATGCTTATTTGAAACCAGACAGTATTGTGGTCGCTCCCAGTCAGGGGGTCCTATACAACCATGTCCCTTACCAGATCCCCATCTGCCTGAACCACGTCCAGGACATGCCCCTCCCTTGTGGGCTCCATCACATGCTGTGTTAAGAACACATCCTGGAAGCAGTCCAGCAGCCTCTGCTCCTTGGCCACCTTAAAGGACATGGTTCCCCAGTTTGTACCTGGCATATTAAGGTCCCCCATCAACACCACTCCTTCCCCTTTTGGTCCACACTGGGCAATGATGTTGTCCAGCAAACCATCCTCTAGAACATCACTCATCCCGGAGGGCCTATATACTACACCCAGCTTGACCTTATCTCCTGCTGGGGATCGTAAGGTGACCTATAAGGCCTCCACGTTTCCCTCTGCCTCTTCTACCCTAGCAATTTCTATGTCATCTGTAATTAACATAGCCACTCCACCCCCTCTGGCCTCCTTTCTATCCTTCCTAAGCATAGTGTACCCCCGTACGTTTAGGTCCCAGTCATGGTTTTTGTTGGCCCACGTCTCCGTGACCGCTGCCACATCCACCCCTCCTCGAACAGCATGGCCTGGAACTCTGGCAACTTGTTTCCCAAGCTCCTGGCATTTACTAACACCAACCCCCACCCCTTATCCCTGATCCTCTTTGTCGAACCCCACCCAGATTCCTTATACTTCCATCCTCCCTCTGCTCCTCCTGAAACCTCCACTCCCAGTCTGTTTCCCATCCCCCTTGGGCTTGAAGGCTACTCCCCTCATCTGGAGGAGAGGGCTTCTGGTCAGCCCCTCCCTTATCCCTTCCCCCCTCACAAGTTTAAACCCCACCTTTCTTGAATGTAGTCAGCCATCCCCTGTTTAAGGACTTCCTTCCCTAATGGGGCAAGATGAAGCCTGTCCTTGGCATATAGTCCCTTATCCTCCCAAACTCCATTCCAGTTCCCTAACACCCCACTTCCTAAGCCAGTCATTAACCTCTGTGAGCTTCTTTTTTTTTCCACTGAGGTCTTTGGTACTGGCAATATCTCCGAAAAGGAAATGTTGCATCCATTATCCCGAAAGACTCTGGCAAGTTCTTGGAACCTTGCTTGGATTTCCAAAATGCTATTTCCCTCTAGATCGTTAGTTCCCAAATGCACCAGGAAACCCGTTCTCTCCACAATCCCTAACCATTTCATACACCATGAACTTTGCTCTGTGCACTGTCAGCCCAGAGATACTCACTACCTTCACCTGGCTATGGCATCCACCCCCCTGTCCCTCCCACTGGATACCCCTAATCATCGAGTCTCCTAATAACAGAACCCTAACACCGCCATCATCCTTATGGTTACCTCCACTATGCCCTCTCAGCCCCCTTCCCCCTTTATTCATGATCTCAATTCCATGGGAGTCTTCCTGCCTTATTAGAGACCCCCTTGTCACCCTCCCCTTTCTGCCTCCCTCGCTATTTTGCCCACTTAACTCAAACCCCCTCTGAATAGGTGTCCACTTTAACCCTCTCTTATCCGAACCATTTATCCTGGCCCTGATGGTTTCCCCTTCCCCCACACTGCCATCCTCCCTCCTTGTAATAGTACCCCTGCCTCCAGAGGCTCTCTGTGGGTCCCCTTTAGCTAGGGCCCCATCCTTGGTACTGACCCCTGCTGAAGGAGGGTTCCTCTCCACCTCCTTGTCTCCCAGTTTCTCCAGTCATGCTCTCTCCTCATGTCTGCAATATGTTGCATCTCCCCATTTGCTTAACATTTATGTTTCCCTTCTCCTCTGGGACTATTTCTATCCTTTCCATAGCCGGTCTGTGATGCCCTATGGGTATCCGACACCCTCCCCCCGGCCTCTGTATAAGTTTCCTCATTTCCACCAACCCCTTCCTCCCCCTCTAGGTTGCTTAGTAGCTCAAATTTATTGTGACACTCTATGTCAGCCTCCATCAAGTAACCTGAGTTTCCCCTGACTGCACCTCTAAACTGCCCCTCTTCTTCCCCTCTTGCTCTGTTCACCTTAGGAGCTCCCTTCTCACAGTCTGCTGTTTTAGGCTTCTGCACAACAGCCCCTCCTGACTCTTCCCCCTCCACTCTCTTTGTATTCAGAATGTTCACCCCGTACGCTTTCCCCTTAGCGTCAACATCCCTATCTAAGGGTCCTCTGTCCCTAATATCCCCCCTCCTGCTTGCTGTAACATAATGTCCTGTAATTTTAGAGCTGCCCCAGCCTCCCCTCAGCCCCACCCTTCTGCTGCCCATAACCACACCCTTATCCTTGGACACCCCAGCTCCCCAGCTTACTCCTTAGCCAATATACCTCACTCCTGATACAAGATAGCTGTCTACAGAGTGGGCAGCCTCCCCTCTCTCCAGGCCCAATTTAGAATTATTGCCATCCCACAGCCTGTGCAGCCTACAACCCTTCCAAAGATACCTGCCATGGTGGAATATGGCAACCCTGTTTATCCCCCTCTGTTTATAATGGCACACCCCCTTTTCTCAGTCCCTTTCCCCTGGAATACAGTTTCTCTCTATACTGACTGCAGTTATTTACAAACCCAATTTCAACCCCACCAATAAAGTTCCCAAGTCTCACAAACACATACAGTCCAGTGTGTGTTCAGTCCCACTAACAGTGTGTATATGCAGACATCAGGTACCGTATGATGTCACAGGCCCACCAGCTCCTGTTGCTTCGAATTTCAGTCCCAAACAGAAATACTCAGCCCTTCAATCCCAACTCCCAGTGGCTTTTCAGTATTTAAGAAAGTCTACAAAACAGGGTGGGTGGGAGGGCTCTTACCAAACACCAGGCAAACAACACATTTAAATTTAACTCTAATTATCACTGCCAAACAACTGTTCCCAAGCCTCCAAAGTTACAATATCACAGCCCAAGTAACAGTTCTAACTCAAGGTAATAATTTTTAACACATAGAACTAATTTCACTCACAAAACTATTCAAATATTTCAGTTAAAACAGAATATAACCCCAGACCTCTGTCCTTAACAGTCTGCTGCTTATGTTCCCAAGTGAACAATGAAGGCCAAGGTAATTCCTGTTAAAGACAAGGTAACTCCAGCTAGTGTCCCCTTCCCCTTACACCAGGCAAACAGCACATTTAAATTTCACTCTAATTATCACTGCCAAACAACTGTTCCCAAGCCTCCAAAGTTACAATATCACAGCCCAAGTAACAGTTCTAAATCAAGGTAATAATTTTTAACACATAGAACTAATTTAACTTACAAAACTATTCAAATATTTCAGTTAAAACAGAATATAACCCCAGACCTCTGTCCTTAACAGCCTGCTGCTTATGTTCCCAAGTGAACAATGAAGGCCAAGGTAATTCCTGTTAAAGACAAGGTAATTCCAGCTAATGTCCCTCCCCAACACCAGGCAAACAACACATTTAAATTTCACTCTAATTATCACTGCCAAACAACTGTTCCCAAGCCTCCAAAGTTACAATATCACAGCCCAAGTAACAGTTCTAACTCAAGGTAATAATTTTTAGCACATAGAACTAATTTCACTTATAAAACTATTCAAATATTTCAGTTAAAACAGAATATAACCCCAGACCTCTGTCCTTAACAGCCTGCTGCTTATGTTCCCAAGTGAACATTATTTACTTTATTTATTTTTTTATTTATTTATTAAGCATCTGTTTACAACCTTTGAGCCAGAGGCTCGTTTACAAAGGTACCTCATCACAGAGAAGACAATACAGTGATAACAACTTAGTACTGAGAAACCGTATACAGTTTTTTTTTTTTTTTTGAGGATACAGGAGGACAAATGAGATCAACAGTTTACCACATACAAGGTTGGTGAAGTTAACATTGTTCAGGGAAATAACTAGAACATCAGAAAAACATAGGATATCAATACAGTGCATTTTAGTGGAGTCAACAGGGAGGTAACAGGAACCAAGCGTACAGAAGGTAAAGGATTTGAGCAGCCAACAGGGGGCTTTGTTAGACATGTCAAGTATGTCCAAAGCATTTGATAAAGCACCCCATATACACATTATAAAAGCATTAATTGAACTTCAACTAGATCAGAGAATTATAACCTGGATACTGTGCTGGCTTAAAGATAGGACACAGGTGAACAATATCCAGGGGTTTCACTCCGCTAGAGCACCAGTTACCAGTGGGGTACCTCAAGGATCTGTTTGGGCCCCCCTACTGTTTCAATTATTCATATCTAAATTAGGCCATAATGAAACAGTGTGGGTTAGCAAGTACATGAATGACACCAATATAGCTTGTGTCATAGATAAAGACACCAATCAAAGTGCTTTACAAGTCACACTGGATAACACGGTTAGCTGGGCAGATTCAGTCAGCATGTCTTTCAACATGGAGAAGCGCAGTATTATGCACTTTGGGGGTCAAAATGCACATGCAAACTATTATATGAGGAATATACCTCTAAACAGAACTAACCTAGAAAATTATCTGGGGTTATAGTTTCTAATAAATTAACATACAATGTACATGTTGTTACTCAAGTAGCCAAAGCTAAAAGGGTATTACAGACTATACGAAAAACCTTTAAGAGTAGGGAAGAAAAAGTTATTATGCCCTTATATAAATCTTATGTAAGGCCTATCCTGGATTTTGGGATTCCACTGTGGGGACCAATAAAAGGAGGCATGAAAGACAGAATGAAAAAGTTCAGAGACAAACTACAAAGTTAATTTATGAGTGCAAAAATCTGACCTACGTGGATCACCTAAGAAAGTTAAATTTAATGTCCTTTCATACCAGAAGGATCAGAGGTGATTTATTACTTTGCCATTCCTTACTTCAGGATAATAATGTTGCTAACAAACTAAATTTCAAATTCAAAAACCATAATAAAGGTACCAGGGATCATCCTTCACAATTAATACCAACCAAATTTACAACAGCTTTTTTCACACAAAGAGTGGTGAATCCCTGGAACAACCTCCCTTCAAAAGTTATTAGAAGTATAAACAAAAATCATTTCAAGAGAAATCTAAACAAATACATTTTAGATGGCAATTGTCCTTCATATAATTGTTAGTGACAGGGCGCATACGGGCTAAATGCCTTACTCCGTAGTATGAACCGTAGTATAATCATTGTTAAAGAAAGGATTATCAAATACCTTGTTGCCAGTGGGCTTCAAGATCCAAGGCAGCATGGCTTCACAGGTGGGAGGTTGTACCAGACTAACCTGATCGAGTTTTTTGATTGGGTAACCAAAGAAGTGACTCAGGGAGAGGCAGTGGATGTGGCCTACCTAGATTTCAGCAAGGTGTTTGACACTGTTCTACACAGGAGATTGATAAAGAAGCCGAGGAGACTATGAGTGAGTACAAAGGTTGTTAAATGGGTAAAGAGTTGGCTGGGCAATATGACTCAGAGAGTGGTGGTAAATAGGACCCACTCTAAAGTAGGCAAAGTGGTCAGTGGGGTGCCACGGGATCAGCACGGGGCCCAGTCCTCTTCAATGTCTTTATTAGTGACATTACTCAAGGACTGGAAGGAAAGATATGCCTCTTTACGGATGACATGAAACTCTGTAACAGAGTGGACATGCCAGGGGGCAGGTTGAATAGAATGAAGGGGATCTCAAAAAGCTGCAAGAATGGTCAGAAAATTGACGGCTGGGTTTCAACACAAAAAAGTGCAAAATAATGCATATGGAGCACAAAAACATGAGGACAACATACAAACTGGAGGGTGGAGCACTGACAGACACAGATCAGTAAAAGGACCTGGGGGTGATCATTACAGATGACTGAAAAGTGGCAAAACAGTGTGACAAGGCAGCAGGGAAGGCTAACTTGATGTTGGGATGCATGGGCAGTGGCTCCATCAGTAGAAGGAGGGAGGTAATAATACCTCTGTACAGGCAATTGGTGAGACCACACCTCGAATACTGCACCCAGTTCTGGAGGTCCTATCTTCAAAAGGACAGCTAGGGTGTAAGTGGTTCAGAGGAGAGCAGCCAAAATGGTACAGGGAATGCATCTGAAGACCTATGAGGAAAGGCTTAGGGAATTAAACATGTACTCCCTACAGGATAGGAAGAGGAGGGGGGATATGATAGAAACACACAAATACCTCACAGGGAAAAACAAGGTACAGGAGGGCAGCATTTTTCAGAGGAAAAGATGCTCAAGGACGAGGGGTCACAATATGAAATTAGATGGGAGAAGGTACAGAGGAAATGTGAGGAAGCACTTCATCACTGAGAGAGTGGTAAATAAATGGAACAGTCTACCTGCAGAGATGGTGGGATAAGAAACAGTTACAGGATTCAAGAAAGCATGGGATGGCACAGAGGGATTGTGAAATAAAAGGGGGGAAGGGGAGGAGCTGGAGTCAGAGTAGGGTCAACAGTGCCAAGGAGAATATAGGGCAGACTGGGTGGGCCTTGAGGCCCTTATCTGCAGACACCTTCTTTGTTTCTATGTTGCCATAGTGACAGAAGGAGGACCAAGTGGGACAATACTCCTCAGCAGCCAGAAGGAGCATGTGGCATCGCATTTAAGCAGTCAAATCACTGAGGGAGACAGCAACCTGGGCCTGTTCAGACTGCAGAGTTCAGTGAGTAAGTGGCCAGTGGACAAATACAATGGGTGGTGTGTGGGTGGTAACTGTACGGAAGTGTTGGTTATGCAGTTGTGTGGCGATTTGGCCCGGGGTACTGATGTGCCTGCTCCATATTGGTAAGGAGTGTGGCCACATGCATGGGTGATACATATATCAGAGGTACATAGAGATCGCATGGGTGACAGGATGGGCTGCACCAGAGGTGCTGTGTAATGGGGACACGGGTATTGACCACAGCTATGGCCCAGGGCCTGGGGACCCTCTGTATGGCATTGGCAACCTGTGGCAGACAAGTAAGGGGGCACTAGAACAGGCTATAGATAGTGTCATAGACGTAATGCATGCAACTGCACAGGGCAGGTGCAGAGGCTCTGTACATATTCCTACAGGTAGCACAGTCAACTGCTGCCAGTCTGGGGGGTTGCAAGACATGCACATATCCCTGGTGGAGGAAGGGTCACCACCTAGGTGTAAAGAGAGGAACTGCCAGTGGTGACGCCGACTCTGTCATGCAAGTGAGAGGGGGAACCCACAGTTGTGTGACTGCTGCAAGCAGTAGTAATGACAGATGGCACACAACATGGAGCAGTCCCCATTACATGCACGTTACACCAGTGGTGAGATGCAGATGCTGTGGGCTATGCAGGTAGAGGGACTGGGTGCAATGTCATGCAATGGGAAAAGGAGCAGCAGTGTGGTGGAAAAGACCACGCTGACATGTTGGAGACCCTCACTGTTGCTTAAGGCCAAAGGACTGTGGGTTGGTGGGCATAGCAGGAGGCAGCATGTGGGGGGTGATCCAGTGTGGGGGGTTATGTATGGCACTAATCCCTGAGTGGGTCATGCAGTATAAATCAGGAGGCCTGGAGGGGGAGCAAGGCTATGTGCCCCCACAGTTGTCAGAGCCAGGCAGGTATGATGGGAGGTGGCCTATGACAGCAGGGAACTGTTAAGTGCATGGCAACAGAGGGATCTACAGTGTCAAAGATGCAGTGTACAACACAATGCAGTATGTGAAGGGACAGGGGCATGCCATAGGACGCTACTGCTGTGCCACATGCCATGCCACAGGCGGGACAGGGACATGCAATGTGCAAGTCACATGGGGCACAGTGACCTGGTAAAATGTATGGAGGGCACACCTGTGCATATGGCACTGGGAGGGTCTGGCGTAGTGGGGAAATACTCTTTTGTTGTGGCATTGGGGGCCCTCACTGTTACTGTTGAGCAGCTGCAGGGCCCAAGTGGGGCCAGATTGAAGTGGAGGTTTTAATACATTGCCTGTGGTGGTGGTTAAGGTAAAGAGCCCCATTGCACACTGTCTGCTGTAAAGGGTGTCATACAGCACATGTATGTTGGCAGGGGCATGTGTGTGGGGATGATAAAGGTGCAGGACACAGTGAGAGTGCAGGTAATAGGCAGTAATTGTTTGTGGCAGTGTAGTTTCACTTTAGTTTATATCCACTCGAGTGTCTGTCTCCCTAGGTACCTCAGAGGAGTTGTTGGACACAGCCACACCCAGGAAGAGTGGCTGTACTGCAGAAAATCAGACTGGTGCAGATACAGCATCTGACTTAGACACCACATCAGGCCATAGCACTGGGAGTTCAACAACTGATGATGTGGAGGAGGTGGATACCCCCATCGACTGTGATCTCCCTCTGGTGACATGGGACGGTGCTGAAAATGCATCACTAAGTGGCAGCATAGGTGGGGATAGTGAAGGCAATGAGACCACTGTTGTGGAGTTTATCCATGACAACCCGGCACAGGACCTCGCACCACCAGCATTGTTGAAGGACAATGGGACAGTGTCATCAGCAGCACAAGCCAGTCCCACAGTGGACATGGATGTGAATGACTTGGACCATTTATGTCAGATTACACTAGACAGTGAGATTGTGCTGGGTAGGGAAATGACAGTAATCAGGGCTGCCATGGATGGGTACCACAGTACCACACAACAGCACCATCAGTGACTGGAGGAGGCCATTGCTGGCGTGCAGGATGCCATTAGGGAAGGTCTAGCGCATACAGCAGCCCACCAAGCAGACTAGGCTGCTGTCTCGTATCACCTCCAGTCAGTGGCTGAGTGGCAGATGGCTACAGTAGACTGTGTGATGGTACTGCTAGACAGGGTAATAGCCAAGAAGCAAGAACAAAGCTATGCCATGACATCGGTCCAGCACAGCATTGCACAGACCCTGAGGTTCCATCTGGTTGACAGAATGAGGCAGGAGTATCAGCAGGCTGCCAGTATACAGGGACTCCAGCTTAGCTCAGTGCCAAGATGGAAGCATGGCACTAGTCCCATCGCCTTGCAAGAGCCAAGACTTTGGAAAATCACAAGAGTGACACCCGATGGCCTAAAGTGGAAGGGACAGCCTTTATTCACAGAAGGGCCAGTCTTCATTCACAGACTGGGGGGGGGTCTTCTATATAAACTCTCTAGCACAGACACTCAAGGCCATTTTGACATTTTGCTTGAATCCTCTCCTGACCATAGAGAACACCTGTCAGCACAGAGACTGCCTAAGAACTGAAGGCTGCTACAGAAAGACTGAAATATTTTGCAAACAAGAGATTCTCTGGACTTTGAAATCTTCATATCTCAGGTAGACTAGCTAACAGTTTTCCTGCATTTCATTGTACATTTTTCATTTTTTTTCTGTACACTGTAACCCAAATTAAGATTCTCTTTTTAGTTGCAACTGTATTCATTTAAGTATTTCAGTAAAAATGTTTGCTTTTCTAAAGAAATTATGTCTGTGTGAGAGTTCTTATATTGTATGTGTGACTGTAGAAGGTTTATTAATAATTTGTGACAACTGTTACTTGCTTAGAGGGGCCACTGTAAGCAATCAAATTAAAAAGGGGTCTGGAAGGGACATCTGGAAGAAAAGGGAGAATACCAGGGTCTACAAAGATTCTGAACCAGGCTGTTGCATGTCCTGTAGGGAGAAGGCCAAATCAGGTTTTTACACTGCTACCCCGAAGAGAATGTGATACCTGGATCTTCCTCCTGTGTGTAATAGCCAAGGAAAGGTTCATATGTGGCCACAAGACTCGAGACTGGTATTGTGCCATTATCCAGAGATAGAGGGATGCCCTAGATGCTTTTAACAGAGGTGCAGTCATGACCTCGGTGAGCATTCTAAAGGACATGGAGATTATCCCTGCCCCCAGACACAGATTGCAATTAAGAGTGGGCACTGTGAACTCAGTGGGCCTGACCCCCAAAAGTGGGTTCATGACAGATTTGGTGTGCAGCATTGGGATCCGAGAGATTTGGTTGCATAGTGTTGCGATTCAAGAGATATTGGTGACACAGGTGCAACAGTTGGATTCAAGCCCAGTGTATTAGATTGATAAACTGTAAACAGTCCACACACAATTAAGACAGAGTTTTAAAAAAATATATAATTTAGTCACAGTATAAAGTTCCCTACCTGTTTTTGTTTTTTCCTCAGGTGCAAGCTAGTGTAGCAGTAGTTAGAGAAGAAGATGGCTTCCATTTACAGCGAATACACTGTAGACTACCTGAAGTAGTTGTGTCAGGAAGGAAGAGTCCAGTGCAAGGGGTGAACCATAAAGCACCTCATGGAGGCTCTTGTGGCAGCCAATGAGCAAGCGACTGCCCAGGACCTCGAGTCACAGTCGGTGACTAAAAGGGACCAGACCTTGGGCATGGGGGTGCCAAGTGATGATGCAGAGTCCAGTCCCAGGGAGGAGGACCGTGAGACCAGAGGGAACCCAGAGCCACAGCAACAGGGGAGGGCCACCACAGAGCTGGAGCTGGAAGGGATATGGTCACAGTTTGAGCTCAGGAAACTGGAGTTCGAGCAGAGAAAGTTCAAAGCCCAGCAGCAAAGTGAATTTGATCAGAAAAGGTTCAAAGCCCAGCAGCAGAGGGAATTCGAGCAGAGGAAGTTCAAGATGGAGTTGCAGGAAAAGCAATGGCGGTAAGAGGCTGAGGAAAGGAAAAGACAGCTTCAGAGAGAGAGAGATCGAGGAAAGAGAAAAATAGCAGCAGAGGGAGCTTGAACTGGAAAAGTTACGACACCAACGACCAATGCCAGAGGAGGTAAGTGGCAGGGGAGAAACTGAATCTCCAGAGCTGGGGTATAAATTAAATTCCAGATTAATAGCTGAATTTAAAGAGGGGGAGGATATGGATGCATTTTTGAATTCATTTGAAAATGTCTGTATCCAGACTAAAATACCCAGGGAGTCCTGGAACTTTCAGTAATCCCCGCTGCTTACTGGTAAAGGGCGTGAGGCACTAACTTGACAATCAGGACAGTAATAATTATGAGAAACTTAAAGCTGTATTGCTTAAAAGTATGAATTAACTCCTCAAGTATACAGGGTTAAGTTCTGTAAGCTCTGGAGAAGCCCTGACATGAGCTATGAGAAACTCACCACAAAGCAATGTCAGTTTTTGAAACGGTGGGAGGGACTGGAAGCAAACTCTGTAGAGAAAATTGAGGAGGTTATACTTCTGGAGCAATTCTTTTGGGCTTGCCCAGGAGAGCTAAAAACCTAGTTCAAGGACCGAGACCCCAAAACAGCGCAAGAAGCTGCTGAGCTCTCGGATTGCTATGCCAGGAACAGGCCTGCTCTGAAAGGGAGTGGGGTGGACATGGCAGTGAAGAAGGGGAAAAGGGCACCTTCAAGGCAGCTAAAATTCTCACTGCCTCCACAGAAAGGTGGAAGCCCCAGGTTACAAAAAGAGGATTTATCAGATAAAAGAATGATGATTGTTGATTTTGCAAACAGCCAAGGCATCTTGCTGGACAGTGTTCTAAAAAGGCACAGAGTGGATAAAGTGGTGCTTGAACAGAATTGGGTGCTCTGTATATCCCTGAAAGCATGCCTATGAATATGAGGGATCACATACACTTGGTTACTGTAAATGGGGTGCACACCCATTGGTTTAGGGACACGGGTCCATCGCTTACCTTAGTAAATGGTACAAATGGCACCAGATGTTCTTTGTATTACTGAATCCTGGCTCAAGCCAGCCATAAAGCAGCACGAGGTGGCCATACAGGGCTACAGCTGTCTCAGAAAAGACAGGATAGGGAAAAGGGGCGGTGGTATCCTACTATACTTTAGGTCTAATCTGGATGTCACTGAACTCCATAATCTGGGTGGGGATACGCCCACAGCTGACCTATTCTTTGCCTTGCTAACGCTTGGAAATGTCAAAAAGTTGACCATTGGATGTGTCTTCATACCCCCCAGTACAGCCTCTTCCAGTCTACCCTCCCTCCTAGATTCCATAGATAAGCTCCCTGGCCATGACCTCATACTCTGTGGAGATTTTAAGCAGGATTGGCTACACCCATAGGCCGCAAAACTGCATGCTGCACTGGCTGCCTCAAGCCTTACCCAGCTTATACAACCCCCCACCCGCGTCAACACTAAATCCAGGAAACATACATTACTTGACTGGATAGTTACAAACTGCCCACCAAGGATAAAAGCAGTTGGAGTACTCCCTTACTGCCTAAGTGACCACTCACCTACCTTTTGTGTGTGGAAAAACAACTACCTTAACCCCCCTCCCAAGATAGCCTTGATCCGCGACATGTCTAAATTTGACACAGGCCACTTTGTCACCTCCATCACTAACATGGACTGGACACCGATTAATGCTCTTCCAGACATAAATCATGCCCTAGACTTCTTCATCACAACTTTTACACACATAATTAACCAAAATGCACCCCTGAAAAAATTTAGGTCGAAGTGTATCAAGGCACCATGGCTCACAAGGGAAATTAGAATGCTTATGTCTCACAGGGACAAAGCATGGCGACCCTACAAAAAAAGTGATCTTCCCTTGGACTGGCAAACCTACCAGCATCTCAGGAACAAATGCAAACAGTCCCTACACAAGGCCAAGCACTCACACTTTAAATCTCTCCAAACAGAAAACCTCTGCAATCCAAAGAAGTTCTGGCGTCAAATTAACTCGCTGCTGAAAGGGACAACTGCCACCTCCCCCAGCACAGTCCTCACCAACGGCTCTACCCTCACTGACTCTGCATCCATAGCTACAGGATTTAACACCTTTTTCACAGATATTGACAAATATACCTCACTGTTCTACAAATCCCCCATCCTCAACTTGGCTTCACCTTATAAAGTGGCCCTTTATGGGTGCCCGGAGTTCCACCTGAAACTTGCTATGCTCAAAGAGGTCCAGAAGCTCCTCCAAAACCTTAATTCTGATAGTTCAGCTGGACATGACTCCCTAGAGGCAACATTTCTCAAATTAGGAGCATCAGCACTTGCACGCCCAATCTGAGAACTCCTCAACCAGTACTTCCTGTACCTGATAAGTGGAAAATAGCAGTGGTAGTACCAATACATAAGGGGGGGTTCCAATACAGTTGTCAACAACTATAGACCTATATCCCTCCTCTGCCACCTGGCAAAAATGCAGGAGTGCATAGTCTACAAACAACTCCAAGAATACCTTGAATCACACAACATACTTTCCCCGCATCAGCATGGATTTAGAAGGAATCACAGCACCCAAACTGCCCTGATAAGAGTAACTACAGACATATACCATGCCATGGATGAGGGACATGCTACAGGTGCCATTTCTGTTGACCTTACCAAAGCATTCGATCTGGTAAACCATGATCTTCTGCTCCGCCAGCTGCATACTCTAGGGCTGGATAACCATGCCCGGAACTGGGTAAAAAGTTACCTATCCTGCCACTCTCAGAGAGTCAAATAGAACAGCTCCTTCTCTGAACCCAGGCACATAACACATGGAGTACCACAGGGATCCATCCTAGGTCCACTTCTATTTTCCCTTTTCATTAATGACCTCCCCCAATCCTGTGGTGGTGCCTCAGTGTACCTCTATGCAGATGATGCCATTATCTATCGCGCCCCATCAAATACCGACAGAATTAGTAGGGATCTTGCCAATGACTTTGCTTCCCTTGAGGACTGGTTCAGCTGTCGTCAACTGATCCTCAACACTAATAAAACTAAATACATGCTGTTCTCCCGACACCCCTCTACAAAGGATTCTCCACCCTTCCTTAATATCATATCAAGCAAGGGCGACTCCCTAGAGACAGTCTTGTCCTTCAAATACTTGGGCTTCACCCTGGACATGGCACTCCCTTTCAATCTCCATGTCTCCAACATTGTCAAAGCTGTGAACCAGAAGCTTGGGTTACTCTACTGAATTCGCCCGTTTCTCACCTCTGCCTCCAGCCTCCCTCACTCCCCTCTTGACCTATGGAGCCCCATTGCTGCTGTCTACTTCTCCCTCCTCTCCCTCTCTCTCTCTCTTTCTCTCCTTTCCTAGGCCTACCATAGGATCGGGAGGTTCGCCCTAGGAACCAACTCCTGTATGCACCGCTGCAAAGTCCTCTCCTCGCTGGGCTGGCTAACCTATGAATCTAAAATTGAAGTATTTTACCATGTGCCTAATCCACAAATTTGTCCACTCTTTCACCCCCCCATCTAAGGAGTATAATTTGCATAAGACAAACTCCTCACACTCTCCGCTCAACATGCCTGCCCCTCCTTGATATACCCAAACTGTGCCTGACCACCACTAGGAGGGCCTTCTCTTTTGCTGCCGTTTCTAGCTGGAACTCTCTGCCTCCACATGTCCTGAACAGCACCTCTCTTCCTTTATTTAAGACCAACTTCCATGCCTCCCTTGCTTCCTGCATCTCCTGCTCCTGCCCTCGCTGATGTAACTTTTCTTCCCCTGCCCCACCCCATCCTTCTCCATTCCCCTTCCCCCAATCTCTATTCCTTAATGCATGTATAGCACTATGCACATATCCACTTGTCACAGAACTGACTCTGTGTAACACATATGTCAGTGCATAGCTCTGCATGGCTCTATTCTAATTGTACATGGAATTGATGTTTTACTGATGACATGCATTATACCTGTCTGTATACTGTACTGCTCTGTGAAATTTGTTGTACTGTTGTGTAGCATGTGACCTCGGGTTGACCCTGAAAAAGGGACTGTATCTGTCTCAGTGGTCTTACTCAGTCAACAAAATTCAAATAAATAAATAAATAAATAAAAGGGGATTTGCTTGGGCCTGAACAGCTTATACCTAATAAGTTTGTAACACTGAAAGAATTCACTGGGGAGGAGAAAACTCTGCCACTAGCTAGTGTTCTCCTGGACTGTGGTGAGACAGGAGAGAGGGGGTGCAAAAAGTTGCTCTGGCAGACAACCTTGCCTTGGATGTGATTATAGAGAACACTCTCCAGAAGGGGGTGTTGTGTGCGGTCAGATGACAAAGGCTGATTGCAGTTCCCTGGACTCCATAAAGGTCCCTGTGGAAAACAATGGGAGGCTGGTTCCCCTGCCTGTGTCTCCTGAAATGGAAAGTTGTGAAAGGGAGGCAGGACTTCCCCACATAGCAGTTCACAAAACTGCTAAAGAAGGTTTCTTTGAGGAGGGAGGGGTAACCAATGGTCAGAAGGTTGGGATAGCAGTGACCCTGAATGTCCTGATGCTAGAGCTATGGACCCCAGTTTAGAAACTGAAGGGGACATGTCCCATCCCTTGGGAAAATGTGAAGAATTTGCAGCTGCTCAGAGGACTGATCCTAGTTTGGAGAGGCTGAGGGCTTGAGCAGAATTTGATGGAACACAGGGAGGTGACGAGAGATATCGAGTATTTTGACACAATGGACTGTTGTATACGCAGTATGTAAGGACAGCAGGAGCGGTGATGGGCAGGCAGCTTGTCGTTCCCCAGGGGTACCATGAGAGGTTGCTCAACATTGCTCATGATATCTCCATGTCTAGATATCTGGGAATCATGCGCACCATGCAGTGACTGGCCCAGAATTTCTGTTGGCCCAACTTCACTCAGCAGGTGAAGGACTATTGCAAGTCTTGTCACCGATGCCAACAAAGAGGGAAGGCAGCCAGTAAAACCAAAGCCACTCTGATTCCCTTTCCCATTGTGGAGGAGCCATTCCAGATGGTAGGAATGGATATCGTGGGACCTTTGAGTACCCCAAGCTCCTCTGGGAAGAGGTTTATCGTGATGGTGGTAGATTATGCCACCCGATACCCAGAGGTGGTCACCCTATCCTCACTTAGGGCAGACAAAGTGGCAGATGCCTTGCTAGAGATTTTCTCCCATGTCAGGTTTCTGCAAGAGGTTATCACTGATTCAGTGACCATGTCGAACCTGATGAAGTGTTTGTGGGAGAAGTGTGGGGTGGTGCAGAGACGCATGACACCTTATCACCCGCAAGCCAATGGGCTTGTGGAAAGGTTTAATGGTACCCTAAAATTGATGCTCCAAGTGTTTGCTGAACAGCATAGGTGGGACTGGGAGAAATACCTTCCCCACCTGTTGTTCATGTACAAGGAGGTGCCCCATGAGTTGATAGGGTTCTCCCCCTTTGAGTTCTTATATGGATGTAGGGTGTATGGGCCCTTAGACTTGATCCTGGAAGACTGGGAAGGCAAGCACACCACCCAAGGAACTCCCATGTAGGTCCTAAAGTTTAGGGAAAAGCTGAAGTCGCTTATGGGAACAGCCTAGAGCAACCTGTCAGCTGCCCAGCAGAAGCAAAAAATCTGACATGACTGCGGAGCCAGAGCTCACTCGTACAGAGTAGGTCAGGAAGTCATGGTTTTAGTTCCGATCCAGAAGGACAAGCTGCAGGCTGAGTGGGTGGGACCTTGCAGGGTAGTCTGACAGGTAAATGATGTGAACTATATTGTAGAACTGCTGGACAGGAGACATACCCATAGAATGTACCATGTAGGCATGATGAAGCAATATGCAAATAGGGCTGACATGGTATTTGCAGTGTGTAGTCCTGGGGAAGGGACTGATGAAGAAGACCCCCTACTGGACTTGCTGGAGGAAAGCAAGAGGGAGTCCTCTGTGGAGGCAATTAAACTGTCACCCCAGTTGACCCCAGAACAGACTCAGGAAGTGAGGGAAGTTTTAGCAGACTTTGCCTCTTTGTTTATGTCCAAGCCTGGACTAACCTCCTTCGTGACACACTTTGTAGACACGGCGATGCAAGCGCCCATACAGCCGACTGCCTACCGGGTGTCTGAAACTGTCCTGAAGGACATTAGGAGGGAGCTGGAGAAAATGCTGGATTTTTGGGTAATCCAGAAATCCCACAGCCCCTGGGCTTCACCCATAGTCCTCGTTCCCAAGCTGGCTGGCTCTATTCACTTTTGTGTGGACTATCATAGACTCAATGCCACGGACAGACAAACTACTGGACAAGTTGGGAGGGGCAATATACCTTACCACCATTAACTTGACAAAAGAGTATTGGCAGGTGGAGTTAACTGGCAGAGCTAGGGAGAGGTCGACCTTCATCACTCCAATAGGATTATTCCAGTTCAGGGTAATGCCTTTTGGAATGAAGAACACCCCTGCCACCTTCCAAAGGTTGGTCAATCAGGTGTCATATGGTAGTGAAGAGTATGCAGTGTCATACCTGGGTGATATTGCCATCTTCAGTGCCAGCTGGAAGGAACACCTGCCCCACCTTAAGGAAGTGTTGAGCAGCATACAGAGGGCAGGGCTCACTGTCAAGGCTGAAAAGTGCCAGGTGGCCATGGCAGAGGTGGCATACCTAGGCCATGTAGTAAGATGAGGGCAGCTCTATCCAAGTCATGCCAAGATTGAACCCAGAAGTGGATTCATGACATGTTACACCAAGCAGGGGAGGACCCAGGCACCATGATGGGGGGGCAGGCACAGATGGACCCTCAGAGCACCACATGGGAGCCAGGACAACATTCTGGGGTCAAGGGTATGGAATGGACATCACAGGACAGTTCTCACCACCGTGGGCCATTTAACACCATGGACTGATGCAAAGCAATTTTACATCAGGGTAACTGCTGCTAGTGGAAGGACTGTCTTAGACCCTATTAGAATGCTACACAATGCTAACTACATTTAAAGAATTGCTGCTGAATGCTACACAAGCTGTGGAAGCAGGACCGATTCAAGGCTAATACTCTGCCTACAATAAGTATGGCATTATTGCCACTTTAATTTCCTGAGGCAAGTGTGTCAGTCTTACCAGGACGACTTGTGCAGCTGTGGACCAGTGGTCCTCCTGGTCGCTGACCTCCTGTGAGGGGGCTGTTAGTCTTAGCCTCAGGTGGCAGGGGGTATTTCCCCCCTCAAAGGAGAAAGGGAAGCTCTACGGAGAGCCATTAGCCTAGAAAAGCCCGATAAGCTTTGTTGCAGTGTGAGGGACTTATCTGAGTACATCCGAGTACACCGGAGTATATTTTTGAGGAATCTCATTCAGTCTGAGAAAACTGTTCTGGGATTGTCAGCACTCAAACTGTGAGAAGCTGATGACTAAACAGTCAAAGCCAACAGCAAAAGACAGTAAAAGACCTTGCTGGGCTCAGAAGAAATAATTTATTCTTTTAGACTCCCTCTAATTTAATTTATTTCTTTCCTGAAGAGCCAGAGTTAAACTAATGAAACTAAGGAAAACGTATTCGATTTTTATTCTTTGGGATCTTTTTTCTATCTTCTGTATACTTCTTTTGGGCTTGTGCTGAAGGGGTTTTCTGGAGAACACTAAGCATTTTGCTTTCCCAGCTTTATGCTCATGCTCAATTTTAAGTTCATAAAGCATTCTAGTTTTGTAAGTGCTGGAATTTGACTATAGTGGTAATACGCAGTGCAGTAATGCAGTGATTCTGTGTACATGACATTGTATGTGTGGCATTGCAAGGCTTAGTTAGGTCTTAAGACCACTTTGGATTTGCTGTCTGAAGTGGCCTTGGTCCTTTTGTAGTTTTATGTGTTTTGTATTGCTCTGGGATGCTGGTGTGCCACGTTTGGTGCCTTTGACTCCCCCCAAAAGACTGTGATATCTTGAGCTGGGCTGCAATTGTTGAAACAGGAGCTGATTATGACCGAGTCTGTGGCCAAACAGTCATTTTATGTGCTCTACCAACTGCTCGCTAAGCACCATGTTGACTCATACTTTTTGAAAGTGCATGTTTCAGCCAATTAGGAAACAGTTCAAGGATAAAAAGTTGTTGTACTATTGATGTGATGTCAGAACAATAGTACAACAACTTTTTTGACCTTTAAACTGTCCTACAACAAGATTTTGAAAGCCACTGTTTTCTATTCATAATAAGCCCTAACCATATACTGTACAATATTTAATAACATACACAAAATACTGCTCTTCTGATTGGTTTAATTATAAGAACTAATTGAATTAACTGATTTGATTCTGGTTGGGTATTTAGAGACTATATAAGACAAGGATAAACATGATTGATTTGACTTTAATTGGCCGATTAAATTGAATACTTAGAATTCCTTCAGAACTCCTCACTTTTTGGTTGGAATTTAATGGAGCACACTGCTTTGTTTATTCAACCACTAGGTGGAGGGCATGACTGATTTGTGGTATCTTGCTAGTGCCACTTTATTTGGGTCATTGATAAAACTATTAGATTAGAAACCCTGATTTAGTAGCTGTAGAAGCTATAAATTGTCAAGGCTGAAGAAAATTGGATTCCCTCCTTTCTCGCTGGCAGTGAGCTGTAGAAGTGTCTTATATCTCTGAAACCTTTATTTGTGAAAATTGGTTTAGAACTTATATTTTATGATTTTTAAATAATTTTAGCAATTTACTCCTGTTTTACTGCATAGATATTGACTTTGTTTGAGCTAACTTTAAATACTGTCGACTTGTTTTTTATCTTAGGCTAATTTGGTCTACCTGATATTTGTTATTGGTGTATTTTGTTTTTATTTTAGTGGTGGAGGATACAATCAGAAAGAGGAGATTGCATTTGTTTTCATTTGGGAGGCTTGTCTACATCTTTTGATTTTGGACACTTGGGGATTTTCTGGAGCAGAAGGTTAAATCTGACTCAGGTTTTTTGGCCACTTGAATTACTGAAGTCACTTGAATCATTTGGACTCACGACCTACAAATTTGTGAAGATCCAGCGAAGACTGGCAATGATCTGGTCTGTGTTGTGCTTTTTATTGTCTTTTTTTTTTTCTAGCTTTGAAGCTCTATGGAACATTCAGGACGAGTACTCAGGACCATTTAAAGTCCATTTAAAATTATTCAGTCAGAAGCGGTTTAGTTAAGACGAGTTGCACTTAAAGTGGACTCAGGACTGAAAGCCCAAAACTTTGGAAAAGGTTAAGAATCTTGATATTATTTCACTGTCAGATTTAGTAGATTAAGGGAAAGTGTTATTCTGTGCTTAGAAATATATTGTATTTCTTGGCAGATTGTTGCCCCTGTCTTATAACTTTTGAATTATTGTATTTAATATTTTATCTGCTGGTGCAATCAGTCTTCTTATTTTATAGCTTTAGAGAACAAAATGGAACACACTAGAAATGGAAAAGGAAATTCTGACCCTGGGACACTATTGGTAAAAGAGGCAGATCAGATAATAATTATTACAGAAACCCAAGAAACTCAAGGGATTCAAGATATATAAGAAATACAGATTGTTAAGAAAATGTTGAATCTGAGACAGTATGGGAGGAAGAGGAAAAGTGTATAACAGGCAAAAGTGCCTGCTTCTTCCATTGCTTTCCTGAGTCCCTACAGTATGAAAGCTTCCCAGGAAATTGAACCTGAGAATAGGCAACTCAAGATAACAGATATGTGGGCTACTTTAAAGAAATATTTGGATGACCCTAGATACTTGTTTACACCAAATCATTTATCTACCAATAACTCTAATTCCCTCTATGTAGCGAATAATAGGACCAACTTAGAAGTCCTGGATTCAACCCCTGTTATTAATTTCAATCCTTCAGGGATTTCTCTGGAGATCCTAGATGGTATCTCTTGTGACTCCTATGATTCGGATACATTTTGCCACATGGAGGGTAGTGATAATTGTTCAGAATATTCAGAAGTAGTCTTCTCCCCAGATTCACATAATGAGAATTATGGGAACACATATCAAGAGATGCCTATTATTTCAGGACAAAAGACTGAAGCATTCTTGCATTCTCCTTTAATAGGAGAAATTAATGACGAGAACAATGACCTTAAAGAAATAATACAGGAAATAAGCATGACAATTGAAGGCTTAAAGAAATTAGATACAATACAAAAGAAGGGGCAACAAGGACAAAAAGGAAATATCAGATTACATAATAGTAACGGAAACCAAGGATCTTTTAGCTGCCAAGATAGGGATGGTCATAGCAATAACAGTAACAGTAACAGCAAGGGAGGAAGAATTAAGAAAAGGACTATACAATACAATAAGAAGTACTTTACAGATAAAGGTGATTTTATAGCTTGCTCTTCAATTTCTAAGCAAATGTTAGAAATGATTAAAAATAGGTACTATGCAGATGTAGTTATCCTGGAAAATATAGCAGCTTTGAAAGACAAAGTGAGCAACTTAAGAACATACATTAACTATAATAGAGTATTACTGGAAAGACTTAGCGAGGACCAACAAAAAACATTTGAAACACAACAAGATAAGTACATTCAGGGAAAAGAGAATTGAGGAGTTCAGGTGAAGCCTCCTGAACTCTTTGATAAAGATAAAATTTGTACATGTTATTTATCAGAATTGGATTTAGTAAAGTCGGGTAGACCAAATGAAGGAAAGATAACTAAACAAAATAAGGATAAAATAATTAAATCAGTTAAACAGACTACAAAACAAAGGAAAATAGATAGGAAAGGCTTAAACAGAGCTAGTCAATTGAGGACTGCAAATAAAATAGTCAGCCAGGAAAAAAAGCAATTGAAGGATGAAAAGGGAATTCAAGAAACTATAAGATGGGATTCTGCAGAAATAAATATAATTAATAGTGAGGAAAGGGAAGAAACTAGAGAGCTGATAGAAGAAATAAGGGAGACTGTGACTACTAGCAACCCCCCTTCTTATAAAAATATCATAAACAGTGGAGAGGAACAGCTGATGGACATGAATAATGGAGAGATGGAGTATGTAACAGAAACAAAGGGAGTCCCAAGATTGGAGTATGAGAACCAGAGTAACCTAATAGAACGGATGGCACCACATGCTCCAAATAACATTAGACAAGTCAGAGATATTTGTTATGAGAGCTCCTAATATGGATTATCCAGATACTGTTCTGCTCTGTTGTTCAGAGACTATTGCTAAGGATATTATAATTAAGGGGCATCCTCGTAAGGCTATAGGAGTAGAAGTTTTGCTCCTTATGATGGTTTTGAAGAACAACAGCCTGAGGGTGAACGAGGGAAATTCTGAAAGGAAAGAGATCCGCTTACCTTGTACCCAAAAAGACATAGAACAGCCAGAGGGATTTGAGAGACAGATGAAGGATATAGCAAACATGGTGAAGATCATCACATCTTATGAAAATAAACAGCAAAAAGGGTGGTCTTGTAGAACTATTACTATTTCTGGATGGGAAACCTCCAAACAAGATTCCTACAGAAAAGTTCGAGAATAATTACTTTTTTTTCTCTCTCAAGAAGGTTGGGATTTAACATCACCTAACATGCAGTGGATTATGTAAAAATTTGCAGGGATGATACGTATTCTTCGCAGATTGATTTGACCTTTAAAAGTTCAGCTATGGCAAATACCATCCTAGTACATGCAAGCAAATTTGATTGCCTGGGGATTCATATTGTGCATCCACAAGATCTGGCACAGAATAGTACTGCATTTGATACTGAGAGGCAGTATGACTCCAGAAGAGAGGAAGAGATTCCTCTAATTGATCTGGACTCATTAATTGAGACAAATACCTATGCCTCATTGGTCCAATTGGGTACGGCATGATGCAAGGTGTCTCAACCCAGATGTTCCATAACTAGGACAGGATTACAAAGTTTAAAATTCCTCTCTTGGAATGTAGAGGGATTACACTTAAAATTAGCTGATCTCAAAGTGGTAAAGTTTTTAGACCTATTTGATGTAATAGCATTACAAGAGACTTGGTGTCAGGAACAAAAAGCACTGAGACTTACAGGCTATGCTGTCTGTACTGTTCCAGCAATCAAGGACAAAAGATATGGCAAGCCCAAAGAGGGAGTAACTACATACATTAAAGCTAATCTTAATTTACAAATACAAGAACATACTACTGGGAAGGATAATGTTCTGATTTTGATAATTTCTGATGGAAAGAAAAAAATAGCTATATGTAATGTATATCTTCCATGAAAAAATAAAAATCTGGGCTTAAATGATGGTTGCTATGAACAACTAAAATTGGCCTTGGATAGATTGTTGTAGGAAGAAGATAATATTCCAATATTTATAGCTGGAGACTTTAATGCTAAAATAACCTCTAAAATGACTAAGCTGGAGTTCTCTAGCTTTGCCTCCTATATTCCGATGATTAATGGAGCGCTTAGAGCTGAAAGGGATTCCATGGAGGTAAGATCTAATAGCAGAGGGAAACAACTTTTGGAATGCTTGGCCAAAATAAATTTTTTGATCCTGAATGTAGGACAAGTGGTGACATACCTAGGAAAATGACCTTTCTTGGGCCCACTGGCTCTTCAACTTCAGACCTTATTTGGGCTAATTTGAAAGCTATAGGAATGGTCATTAACCTACAGGTCTGTACACAACCTGAATCAACCCATTTACCAATAATATTGGATTTTGTAGATTATTATGGACACTAACTGAATGAAATACATATTGAAGATGAGTTGGTTATTATTAATGAGAAACAGATAAGATGGAGCTCATTATATTATACACAATTTAGGGAGCTCTTAAACTCTGGGGAAATTTATGAGATATACAAACAAATTCTAGATAGAGATCAAAATGAAAATATTGCTTCATGCACAAGTTGGAATCATTTGCATAGGCTTTTACGGAATTATTGTAGAAATAGCAAAATAATAAATAAACCATTTAGGCATAAAAAATCATGGTTTAATGAGAAATGCAGATGTGCAAAGATATAGTTTGGGAAGGTCTTAAGGAAACATAAAAGGAACTGAAATAAAACAAAACAGGACCATATAACATTAAGAAAAGAAAGAGAAAAGTACAAGAAAGTACTGGAGGATCAAAATATAAAATATGCAAATTTACTCTGGAAAAAATGAGACAAGCAGTCATAAAGAAAGATGGATAAGACATTCTGGAAATTGGTAGCACAAGGCTTTAATAAATTTCAGAATAAAGTGGAATCCTCTATTACTCCACAGAAATGGAGAACATATTTTGTGGAGCTCTATTACTCACTGGAGGAGGAGGAACTTAATCATCCAACCCAGTATGGGAATAGAACCCTATATCCAAGACCTATTAGAATAACAACAGATGAGATTTTGGCAGCAATTTCTGCCATAAAATCAAATAAGGCACCTGGTCCAGATAAAATATTAAGGGATCTATATAAATCATTCCCTGAGTGGTGGACTCCATTACTATACTTACTGTTTAATGATTTCATCCAGAGACTTGAGTTTCCATTGAGCTGGGCAGGTAGCATTATTTTTCCAATATACAAAAAAGAAAAGCCAAATGATCCCAAAATGTATTGCCCTATCAGTTTAATAGATGTTTCACAAAAGATATTTTCTAAGACAATCTTGGCTAGATTACAAAAATGGCTTGAGGAAAACTTAATTCTTGATGAAGCACAGAATGGGTTCAGACGGAGAAGATCTACAGTACAACATTGCTATGTATTACAACATATTATATGAAAATATACTAAAATATGCAGTGGCAGATTATATTGCTGCTTTATTGATTTTTCAGCTGCTTTTGACAGCATAAGCAGGAAGATCCTTTGGGCAACTTTAGAGGAATTTAATTTAGATAACACCTTGTTGGATGTTTTGATCATATCACACCTGTGCTACGCAAACTGCACTGGTTGCCAGTGCGATGGAGAATCACCTTCAAGGTTGCGTTGCAGACCTATAAGAGCCTACATGGTCAGGGACCGGACTACTTGGAAGATCCCCTATGACCTTACTGCCCTCTTCGCTCGCTCCACTCCGCCAACGAGGGATTGCTAGAGGTTCCCAGGGTTCATCTTCAATCATCTAGGGCCAGAGCTTTTTCTTTTATGGCCCCAACCCTGTGGAATTCTCTACCTAGTCAGAGTCAAGAGTGCCAGTCCACAGAGCTATTCAAGGCATCTTTAAAAAGTTATGCATTTGAGCAAGCCTTTGATTAGGCCAACCCATTGTCTTTTAATTGTTTTTAAATTTTTATTTATTATGTTGGCTGTTTCTTGTATCTGCGCTTTGATAATTTTGAAAAGCACACTATAAATACAATTTGATTTGATTTGATTTGATTTGATCAGGCTACATGAAAAGTTGGGTTAAAGTACAGTACAGCCAGTATGGCCATGTCTCTGAGGCTTTTAATACTAACGTGGGAGTTAGACAAGGTTGCATACTGGCCCCAACACTTTTTAACATATACATTCCAAAATATGAATTTCATGCACCCAAGATTTTTGAGAATAGAATCCATAGTCTCGCTTATGTGGACGATTTAGTCCAGCTTTCGACCTCTGAGCCGGGTCTCAGGAGGAAACTGGGCCTCTTTGAGACTCTATGTAGGGAAAGAAAACTGAAAATAAATCATAAAAAAAACAAATATTGATATCTTTGGCAATAAAATAAGGATATTGCCAAATATTAAGACTGATGGGGAAATGATTGGTGTAGTTAATTATTATGACTACTTGGGACTAAGATTCAACTATAATTTAAATTGGACAAGTCATCAGGTAATGGTCGAAAACAAGATGTCCTCAGTAATCAATGCACTTAAAATATTTAATGCTAAGCTGGCAAAATCATCAATTAAGGGAATTATTAGAGTTATTAATGCTAAAATTAGAACAAGTATAATCTATTCATCTGAAGTTTGTTTTTTTTTCAAACAAAAAACCTATGGAAACTATTCTCAATAAATTATACAAATACATTCCAATGTTACCTCAGGGAGCACCAAATTGTTTATTAAAATTGGAACTTGGTCAACAGTCCTTTCTTTCTTTGGTTAAAGAAAGACAACTCATGATTTATTGAAAACTTTCCTACTTCCAGAAAACCGCTGTCCTAGACTGTGTCTAGAAGAAGCAATTAAAATGGCCGCTCTTGGATTTGTGCATCCCTTTATTCACTCGGTTAAAACCACCTTGATGCCCTCAGGCTTGGGACATCTTCTTCACACTATATATATTAGACCTTGGGAGGAAGTTAAGAGTGAGATTAAGATCAGACTTAGAGATTTGGATGTTAATTCGACATTTTCACAATTGTCAGTGTTAAAATTACATGAGAGGTATAAGAAATTTAAAATCAAGCAAGGTCTGGAAATCTATTTAATAAATTTAACATGTCCTAAATTGAGAAGAATGTTCACTAGGTTCTGAATGGAGATGTATAACACTCAATTTATCTCTTTTCGGCAAAATAGATAAAATATTACATCTCCATATTGTAAATGTGGACTTAAAACAAAAGGTGACTTGAAACATGTTGTACTTCTTTATCCTCTTTATGTAAGACAAAGAAGAAAATGGTTGGGTGGGTTTTTAGGAAGTCTCAGTCTCCCTCCTGAAGAGATTATTGAGTTTCTCTTCACAACCCAAGATAAAGGAACTCAGACATTACTAGCTAATGTTTTGATGACTACCCATTTATAATTAGGATTTGATTCAATGAAGTATTATGCACCTTGACTGAGAAGCTCGCTAATTGTAGCTTGAGCACTTTTGTATTATTGTATAATAATGGAAGATGAAATTGTATGGTGACATTGTATGGTCAAATGTCTGTGTACAATATTTAAGATTTTATTGTATTTATTTGTAGTATATTGTAATAGCTATGCTGATCAATTAAACTTTACTTACTTACATTTACATCAGGAATGAGCCATACAGTATGTGAGGGACAGGCCCAGGTCTGCAAGCACAGCCACTATGACACGTGCCGTGGTCAACCAGTTAAATTGGTAGAGCATGACACCTCCTGGGCCTCAGGGTGCCCTGTGGCAGTGTGCAGTGAGTCCAGCATTCCCTATGCTATGCTATGAGGCAACAGGCAGGTCACCCATGGGGAGCCAGCAATGGTGTGGACAGTTAGTAGGTGGCAACAGGTAACTATGCTACAGAGGCTGCAGACAGTACTATGTGATAAGACAGACATTATAATGGTGCCTACAAGAACAGCTACTGCACATCACTGAAATGCAAAAGAGCAAAGTGCACCATAGCACCATCGCAAACAGCGAGGCTACCACTCACTTGCTAAAAACAATACTACTTCTCTACATTTAATGTGGGGGGCATACCCCACATCTTAAAATAATCAACTCCAAGGGGGGGACATGTCAATGGAGGGAGCGGCAAACTCGGACAGGGAGCCTACTTCAGGGGACAGATGGTAGAAGGGGGAGAACATTGGGGGGACAACCTATTGGGGGGCAAAGTCAGAACGGCAGGGTATGGAACTAAAGGACTAAAACAAAAAAAAAGCACAAGTTCCAGGAAACAAACAAAATATTTTCTGCAGCACAGCCAATCCCAAACCCGGGTCACCTGCCTTGAAGGCAGTCACATTATCCAGCATACCAGACTGCCTGTTCGAAACTAACCCAAAAACCAAACCTACACTAACCGTCCAAACCTACACTAACCCTTTGAAACAACCACAGAATGTAGCAGCTGAAATTACAATGTGCTCTTAATAGCCATAGCTATTAAGTACACATCGCCCAATTCAGAGTCACAATTCTGACTTCGCCCCTATTCAGTCGCTCATATTGAGTCGCTCTATTGATTGGTTACCACTGTGGATGCAATGCACCATGGCACAGTGGCCTGGGTTCTGGCCTCCTCTACTCCTGGGACACCATGTCATGTAGTTCCATGGACTGAGTGTGGTTGCCATGAGGGACACAGCCACACCAGAAGCACTAGACTACCCCAGCCTGTCAAAGACTGCAGGCAGTGCAGACCACACATAGGAGTCCCATGGAGTCACAGATGTGGGAGACATGCAGGTACCTGTCCCCAGTATGGTGTATGGTAGCAGTGAGGCCCCCAGTGTCATGACAGCAGTAGCCTTGATGCCAAGAGGCACACAGAATGCATCTGATGCACTCCCACAAAACAGGGGGTGAAGGCCAGGGGAGACAAGGCCACATAACAGAGCAAGTGACAACATGCAGCATGACAGCATGCACCCCATGAGAAGGTCACAGCAAGCCACACTGCTGATTCTGAGGGGCCAACAAGAGGAACGTTCCAGATACTTGACAGGTGTACTCAGTGGAGAGGCAAGTGGCAAGCAGGAACTAGAGGTCAGAGCCATAGGCAGGGTGCAATGGCCAGAGTAGCAGCATGGGAAAAAATGAAGTTATGATAGAGGGGTTGGGGTAGGGGTTGGCATGGTCAGCATAAGAGGTGAAAGGTGTAAGCACGACTGTGGTGGACAATGGAGGTGGTTCTGAAAATGGCAAAAGCTGTACTACAGTGTCCAGCAAGTGTGTGCGCAGCACATGGAGACGTAAGGTGGCGAGGACCCCTGCTTTGGGAACCTTAATGGCATACAAAGCACAGCTAGGTAGACTGGTGAGGGCATGGCACAGGACCCTGCTGGATACCTTGCCCCATGCGGTGGCCATGGCAGGGTACCGGGGGCATAGTGGTAGCAGAACAGAAAAAAAGGGGGAGTCACTGTATCTGCAAAGTGTGTATATGGGAGGTATGTGTCAACAAAGTGGCACATTGTAATTAAAGATGTAGATGCCTGGTATGTTGTGTGTCCACCTCTTACTGACCCATGCATGCCGTAACAATAAGAAATACCCTTGCTGGCCTTGCACATGTATGTATAACATCATGGTGGTGTACAGGCATTGTACACAGACAAGTCACTTGGCAGTACACACGAGCAATGCAACTGTATGTTGTGGATTGTGCAACACCCAGAGGGCCACACTGCAAAGGTTGTGAAGGGCATGATGGCTGGCAGCCTGCTGAGGCACAGGCACTGCCCAGTACCTGACAGTGGGGCAGCACACCTTAGAGTTGACCGAGCATCACCATCACTGGTGTAGCGGAGGCGAATGTGGCAGGTGGCACATCTCAGGGACGTTGTAATACACAACCTGCCACAAGAAGGGCAGTTACTGGGTCCCTCTGGGGGTAGACATGATGCCTCTCAGGGTACAGCACTCCATGTAGTGCTGTACAGATATACAATGAACAGCTGGGAACCCTGGGCTGTGGTGTATACATGGCTGTATGGTGGAGTTGGGTGGCATGTAAAGTGCCAGCACTGAGAGGGCACACTTGTCTCTCTGGAGAACTATCAGACCAGTATGTCGCAAGCACTGCAGTACTGCATGTGTATGCATTCTCGTGAGCACTGAAGAACCCCTGTGCCAAGGGAATGCATGGGAGTGACTAGCAGCAGCAGAACTGCACCACTGGATGTGCAGTGGGACAGGGCAGTCAGGTGACATGGCTGCTGGCCGGGTGAACCCATGCCAGAACCAACATGCTGTCCTCGTAGGCCTGCACCCTCTGTCACTCCATTCACCCCCTAAATGAAGAATGCACACCACTGTACAACAAGACAGACTACATGGAGGTAACGAGGATACACAGCTATTTATGGAGCTAATGAACAATACAAAAGGAAGCATAATCACAGTGACAAACAGAGTGGACTGTGTACAAAAGCAATTAAAACCCATAACATCAACAGGTGGAACACACAACTGTATACAGGTGATGTGGGCCTGCCGCAGGTACTCTACACCTGGCCACCAATGTCCACTAATTAGTAAAACATCTAACTGCATCCAGGAGGGCCTGCAGTGACCCCAGGAACCACCCAACATTTCCCAGGACTGCCACCAGACTAGCAGCCATGGCCCAGGTGAACTCCTGGACCATCAGAGCCAGATGTGCTTCTGCCACACCAGCAACGTCCTTGACAGGAGAGGCCACCATAGTGTCCAATGCCTCCCCAGCTCCCTCATGTGTGTCCTCCTCATGTCCTCCTTCAGTACATGGGACCGGGTCAGCAGCGATGGATGGGGCTGCTGCATCATCCTCAAGTGGGGCCACCACCCCTGCATCCTGCACGACACTTGGCAGCTGCTATTCTGCCTCTGTCTCTTGTGGCCTTTGATCCTGTGTGGCATCCTCCACATCAACATTCTCAGATGTACTGCCCTTATCAGTGTCCTGTCAGGCTCTGGCTTCTGTCCCAGTTTCCAGGCACCTCAGGTCTGCTCAAGCGTAGGCCTAAGCCTCCTGCCACTTCAGTCTTCTCATGGCCCTCTCAAGGGCATGCTTACATGGAGACCATGGGCACTGTGGTATCCTTCCCCTCCAGCTGGCACCTGTGGGAATAAAAGATGCAGAGCATTAGTATTGTCCCATGTGGGGCAACATGACAGTGACTAAATAGCAAAGGTCCACCTACTACGGCACATGGTAACAACGACGATCATGGCATGATGCAGTACATGTCTGGGCCATCTTACAGCATAGAGGAGGGGCATGCTGAGATGACCCTGTCATGCCAAGGGGGGGCTACTGCTGGCAATGTAGTGGCCCAGGTATCTCATCCCACCCACCCCATCCCAAGGGATCACATCTGGTGCCCTATCACCTGAAAGTCCTACAAGGAAAACGTACCTAGACCACATGACTTCCCAACACAACACAGCACAGGATCACCCCGAAGATAATCTGTGACTCCATGATTCCCCCCCCAACCCCTTCCATGTCAGCCACCTACACTCCTGTGTTCCTTTGCCCATGGTGCCCTGGTCCTAATGGACATATCTCTTACCTCCCCTGAACTGCCTACAGCCACTCAGGGAACACCCATGAAGTTCACCCTTACCTCACCCCAGCCAATGACTGGTATGCTATTCTGTAATGTGCTGTGGGCACACCTACCCCTGCACAGCATTGCTGTGATGTAACGACCCTAACCCCTGCAAGATCTCATGGGGTGACATGCCAATGGTTGCCAGGCCTTAGTTTTCAGGGTCCCTCCTTTCCCCATCCTACAATGCTGGCACACAGCTGTCCACATGGTAGCATCCCACAATGTATTTTTCCCCTGTGCTCCATGTCCCATTTCTCTATCTGCTTCCACACCAGTAACACTGTGTGACACAGGCAGGAGGCCCCACTGGTGTGGTGGTCCTCCCCGTCATCCTGCTATCCAATCCCATTCACCTGCTTGATGATCCCCACCCCACACTCTGTGTGTGTGTGTGTGTGTGTGTGTGTGTGTGTGTGTGTGTCACACTAGTGAGTGCCAGGGCCCCAGCAGTACAAAGCAATGACTTGTCGGCCGATATGCCACAGCCACACAGGTCACAGAAGTGTGATGAGCACATGCGGCACCTCACCATGTGGCCACAGCTGCTGCCTATGTCATGTGGCCATACTCCACCTCCTGGATATACTGTGGCAGTCCACTTCACATACAAGGCTGCACATCCACCTGGCATGCACTTAGTGTTGAAGCATGGCACTCGGCACTCACACCGCATTGATACCCCCGCGTTGCCCTGAGTTTCCCTCCATGTGGCCCCCCCTTCCACATCTTCCACAGTTATTAGCCACAATGGGGGCATGCCTGCTGTGCTGGTGAAGGCTGCTGGCATGACCATCTGCCCCTTCTGCTGCTGAGTTACACATGACACCATCTGCCCAAGCCACATGCACTGAACCCCTGTAAGGACCACTGCTGTGTCCATGTGGATGCTGCAGTGTGGGCGATAGGCTGTCAGCATGGCGCAGCATTCCCCAGTCCACACACACATATATGATGCTCCACACCCACTTGGGAATGTATGCATGCCAGTGCCCTCTAAGTACTGTGACAGCCTCATGGGGGTACCACGCATTTCAACATGTATGCCAACTGACCTCTTGTGACCTGACCAATGGGGTGCCCCCTGCAAGTCACTGCCACCTACTCATGACTGTCTGCTGAATCTGAACAGTCCCAGGGTCTCTTAGGTACCAGTCACAGCCACGTACCACACACCCTGCGGTGCAGTGGTACACTGCCCCAGACTAATCCTTAGGGCATGCATCCCTGCTGGGCACCAGAAAACCAACTTGTGACCTGCCCCAACTCACCTACCCTCTGGTGGCCTCAAGCCCCACCTGTGTTTTACAGCATGCAAACTACAACATGCAATGTCACAGGGCTCTTCCCCTCAACAGCAACCTACTGCCATGTGGCCTCCCCTGCACTTCTTGCTCCATGTCGGGATACAGCGCTGTGCATGGTGCCCCGCCATCCTGCAACATGGCCATGATCAACCTCTGACCCCAGTCCGCCACTTGCCACCCTTTTAGCCACAATATAGCAGATGGTCACTACTGTCTCTGCAGCTGTGCACTGCTACAGCCACCTCTCCACTTACAGATCCTTTGACATGACTCCACCATGACACCCCATCAATGCAGCCATGTCCTCATGATACTGCCAGCATCACACGGTCTGGAGGCCACCCTCCCATCCTCTCTGTGCTGCGGTTGGGCAGCCTTTGGCATGTGCTGTATGTCATCCTAGTTAGGTACACAGTGTGATTCCTAACATAGGGAGGTCTGGCCGCATTGCCTATCCCCCACTCCGTACTTGTGTGCCACCGCAGTTCTAGGATGATGACATTCCACAACCTTGTATAACAGTGGGGGGAGGGGAAGGCTCCCAAAGCACTGATTGTCCACAGGGCTACTGTAGCCTGTCACAGGTGCACTGCCAATGATGCTCGGGGACTGACAAGGCAATAACCATAATGGGGTGCACCCAGCACGGGACTGCTGCTGGCCACTGCCAAATGGGACAGCATGCTGTGTCATTGTTCATGAGAGAGGTCACAATGCTCACTGTTGTTTTGGCCCCTCACCATACGGGGCACTTACCTTGATGGTTGCTTGCAGGTCCTTCCTCCTCTACCAGGCTGAGCTTCTGCCTGGACCCTGAGGCTTCCTGGCCCTCTTCCTGGGTGGTGGGGGTATCTGTGGTGGAAACACAAGCAGGAACAGAACACTACTATGTGGACTGGGGGGGGTTACTGGAGGTCCTTCCTCCTCTACCAGGCTGAGCTTCTGCCTGGACCCTGAGGCTTCCTGGCCCTCTTCCTGGGTGGTGGGGGTATCTGTGGTGGAAACACAAGCAGGAACAGAACACTACTATGTGGACTGGGGGGGGTTACTGTAAAGGTCGCTTACCTCTGGCATATCTGTGCCCTCCCCACATGGTGATATCTGCTTCTCTCACCATGTGCTGCAGTTTTTGGAAGCTGGTGGCATTCCTCAGTTGGAGATCATTACATCAGTGTTTGATCTGCCTAGTAGTCCTCCTAACTCCAGACAGGCACTTTAACTTGTTTACTATCACCTTCCATACCTGGTCCCTCTAACTCAGGGTATGCTGTCTGCTCCCTAGGGGCAGCAGCTCTCATGCCCACTGCTGCACACTGCTTATTAGGAGGGCTGTCTCCTCCTCCATGAAGTTAGGGCACATCCCCTTCTTTCCACCGTCTTAATTGTAAATACTGTTGTTTCACAGCTACTTGCTCTAAGACACTTTTGCCAGCAATGCCAAGTGATGCACTTTGGCGCCTTCCTGGTTCTTCAGTGCAGCATGCCAGTGAAATCCACTTCGCTTACATACACTTCTGCATTTAAGCATCACTGCATGATGCAGAATGTGTCATTTTTCACATGCTGCAAATTGTGGCAAAAATGTCATTGACTTTGTAAGCATTTTGTGGCATTCTGCTAGAAGATTGCCACAACTGCTCTGTGCACTTCAGAAATGATGCAACCTGTGACATTAATAGCTGCAAGCCTCTCCACCTTCCATGTTTGAGCCTCTCCAGGTTCCCAACACTGCACATCACTCTCACTCAATCCCTCACCCTCAGAGGTCTCCCACACAGCTCTCCTTCATCCACAGCATGCCTGCAATGCCCCTGTAGCCCCAACCCTCTTCACCCGGATGGCCACGAATATAATACCCCACTGGGTAACATATGACACCTGCTGCCCCCATAAATATATCCTGTGTACTGCAGGTGACACATCCACCACCTATGCCACTCTGCCCTTGCCACACTACAACCCCCCATGTTCCATACCATGTATCTGCTCCCTAACAATTCCTGTTACACACCTGAGACTCCTTGGACTCAGCCGTTCTGCACACCATCCCCTCTGTGGTCTGCTAACAGGCTCCAAGGACCATAGTCCATAGGAACCCCTGCTCCACAACTCATACATCATGTGGCCACCACATCCTAGCAACACAGGGCACACAGGCCTCCTTCATCCCCCAGTGCCCCCCACAAAGGTCACATTTTGCCCCTGTCCAATCGCCCGTACTGCTGTAGGCACATGGCTGCAGGCGGCCAACCCACCTGTCCTTGGGCCCTCACGGGGTGCCACCATGGTCAGGGTTGTGTCGAACCACATCACTTTTCACTGTACAACCATACTATGCTGCCCCTGGCCCCATATGGGGGCCTTCTCCATGCCCACCCCTTGCAGTCCTGCACACTTACCTTCTCCAGTGTATCAGCTATATGTGCATAGCCAATGACACATGCTGCCTGGTGTGTCACATGTACTCTGTGCAAGACGTCCTTACCCTCAACATCCTCTTTGCAGGAGGCAGGTGCTGCTCAACCCCTCACCTGGGAAAACCTTCTGGCAGTGGGCACACTACCATCTTAAGCACTTTCACTCCAAGTTGACTGTTCCAGGTGAAGGGATCTCCCTGCATGGCATCACCTGGGCACATTTCCTGTCTTTCTGGTTGTCCATGTGGACTATCAGTGTAGCTGTTGCTTCTGCTAAGGTATCAGCTGTCAAGTGCAATCTGCATCATTTGTCCTGGATGGTCACATGTGGTATCCTCCAGCCACAGTGGTGACACTGATGTGAAGGTGGTAACTGCCAGGACCCTGCACATGACATAGTGGTCTTCCTGTGTAAGGTGCTACTGATTGCTCCATGTGTGGTGACCTGCTTCAGCAGAGCCCTGTTACCATGGCATACCTTTGGGTTGTTAGGCAAAGTGACTTCTGATGAGACCCACTCTGGCACAGTGTTCTGCTGCTGCAGTGCCTGTTCTTTCCCTCATATGCCAAGATACGGTAACTGCGATGCGGTCAGTGTCGTCCTCACTATCATTCGTAGGCTGAACATCCATGTCTGGCATGTTGACACGGAGTGCAAGTGCTACGTTGTGTAGCATGCAACATGCCACAAATATTTAACAGGACAGCAGTGGCATGTACTGCAGTGCTCCCCCAGAGTGGTCCAAGCATCAGAATCACATTTTCAGCAGTCCAAAGGTGTGCTCAATCACAGCCCTTGTGGCTACATGTGTCTCATTGTACCTTTGTTCCACCTCTGTCTCCGGTTGCCTCATAAGGGTCATGACTGAGCCATGGCTGCTGTGAGTGCCCACTGTCACCTGCAGGAATGACAAGACCAGAATAGCCATGTGGTGATACCAGTGTCCACCTCAGCATGCCCTTGTACAGTCTCTGTGTGCCACTTTCCCCTCACCTCTCCCCCAGGGCATGCAGTACCTCAGTACCATACAGTGTCCACATACAGCCCCATACACCTTCCACTCACCCATCAGTGCACTTCAGCATGCTACATGGCAGACTACTGCATCAGCACCTCCTGTGGCAATTCCACTACAGCCCACTCCCCTAGGGATCCACCTTCACGGCATGCAGATAGGTAGATATCTTGGAAATTCTCATTTTTTTTCTGGAATTTCTTGTTATTTCTTTTTATTCGTTGAAAGTGTGGTTTTATTTCTTGTTATCACATTTACATTCATAAAATGGCTCAAAATGATTTTATACACACTAGAAATCACATTCTTAGTATACTACATTGTATTAAGCAGCATTATGCTATGGTCTTTACATGTTTTGTGAATCAGACAGTTCCTCTGCCGCTTCCTTGCGGACTATCTCTGTGGTAACAACAGAGCCTAAACAACAACTGTTGCAAGCATTTATTTAATTTTTGCCAAAAAAAACAAGCAATTGTTTAACTTTTCATGTACCTGTTTTCATTTTGTTTCTTTTTATACCTTGAATTTCTTGTTATTTCTTATTTAAGAAAAACACGGGTCTCTACAGATACTGCAGGTAACGTGTGGCAGTGCCTGGAGTAGCTGTCATGCTTCCTGAGTCATGCACTTACCTAGCAGCCAGCCTCCCTGTATGTTTCCTCATTCAAAGGCCTCACACAGGCCACTGTGTCAAAATATATAAATCATGGCAGAAACCAGGGTACTGAGCAACCGCATCCAGGATTCAGCATTGGCTGTCACACAACCTGCACATTCATTGAATGGTACCCGTTCCTGTTCACATATACATGTGCATCAACCTTTGGTGCTTGTATGGCAACATGTGTGCAATCCATAGCACCTAGGACACTGGGGAAATGTGCAATGGTATAGAATCCCTGCTTAAAAGCAAGTTGCTGATATGCACCCCGGGGGAAGCTGATGTATCTGTTTGTCCTGTGCAGCAGGGCTTCCAGAAATTGATTCAAGTATTTCAACACTGTGGACTGCGAGATGCCCACGTTGTCACCCATGAGGGTCTGGAAGGTCCCCATCACCAGGAAGCACAGTGCTGCAGACACCTTCACTTCCACAGATATCGGATGCCCTCTGCGGGTTTGGCTCTACAGGTCCCCCCAGAGCTCCTCATATAACTCCACTATGGCATCCCTGGGAAGCTGGTTTTGTGCCGTGTACTGCTCATTTGTCAGGTCATGGAATGATATCCATCTCCTGTACAGCCTAGCAGGGTACCTCAGCCAGTATCTAACCTCCCTCTGTGCTATGGCCTCATGATGTGCCCTATGCGGGTGCCAATGAACGGCACTGGGTGCAAACAGTGCCAACAAGAATAGCGTTGGCTAGGTGGGCACCACAAAAATGGTGCCAATTTTTCTTTTAGCCTACCATATCCCCTAGACTAAAGGATCCTAACTCTGGGGGCAGTGGATCACGGGGAAGGTTAAAAATTGTAGGGCCGTGGAATACTGTTTCCACAGCCCCACATAAATGAGTCTAAGTCCCGAGTACAGCAAAATAGTTAGAGACCAGGATTAGAACCCTGGTCTCCAATAGCACTGATGGAGCTATTTGATGCCCCAGCCTTCCATGCCACAGGAGCAGCTTAGCCAATCTTTAGGGTCCTAGTGCTTTTATCCCATTTCAGCACTATGGACAGTGACCTGGGGAACACTTACAGTGAGTGCTGTAAATCCCCCCCTCACTGTCCATGTGAGCACTTCCCAAACTAGCACCATATAGTGCAGTGCTATTCTAGTAGCTCTCACTTGACGGGGTACCCACTGGACACATCTACGCCACCTTCACATTGCCAGCCGGATGGCTGGTAGGGCTGCTTGCCCAGGCATTCTCAGTCTTCACCCCTTTGGTTCTTGTGCTGCTTCAGTAGCTCCTCAGTGGTGACTCACATTCCAGCTGCCTAGCACGGGCCTATTTATATGCTGTGATTACTAGTAGACCAGTTACACCATGGTTTAACAGGTGTGCCAAAGCTTTGACACAAGTCTGGGAGTTCCACCTTGTAAAATCCCAAAAAGAGGATATGGCAGCTTTTTTTGAGGCAACCTGTGTTGCAACATGATGCACCCATCTTTTTGACACAACCTGGATGCAAGGGAGTTTGATACAGGTGCTCCCACTTTTGATGCAAGGTGCAATAGAAAATTGCAATTGACACAAAGTTAGACACAAGTCCCCACATAGGTCAAACTTTTTCAATGCAAGTCCATTGCATCATTCCAGGCCATCTGAAAATTGGGCCCCATATTGCCTCGGGTCCTATAGTTTATTTCTTTCCAGGAACTCCACCAGTTTCTCCCTCAGTATGGATTCCATTACTATTCCAACTACAGACATCAGGCTGACTTGTCAATAGTTCCCTTGCTCAATGTTCCTTCCCTTCTTGTGCAAAAGGACCATGTCTGCTCCAGTCCCCAGGGACAACCCCTGTGGCCAGTGAGCAGTTGAATATGTCTGCCAGTGGCCCTGCTATCAGCTGCAGACTCCAAAAGTATTTATTCAGTCTCTGTGATTTTCCTTTGTATCAACCCTTCCATATTTCCTCTCTCTTCAGCATCATTATTTTCCCTTTGACCTTTCTCTTCTCCCAGGTGGACCTAACCAATTATCCTTCCCTATGTTTCTCCCTCCTTGCTAGAGGTATGTCACTGCCTTGGCCTCCCTGCCCTTTCTACTAGCTCGCTTTGTCACCTCAAAGTACTCTTCCCTGTCCTCCCCTTTTGGCTTCCCTTAAATTTCATGAAAGCCCTTCTCCTGGTTCTTATTGTTACAGGATTGTGTGCATGGCTGTGTTTGTGTCTGTTACTCATGGTGTTCAGGGATCAGTCTGTATTGTGTGCAGTGTGTGATATGTGCCATGTGCTTTGTGTGGTGTGTATTGGTACTCTATGCAGTGTGCATTGGTACTTTATTTGGCAGCATTGGTGCATGTACTCTGTGCAATGGCATTGGAGCATGTACTCCATGTGGTGTGCATTGGAGCATGTACTCTGTGTAGTGTGCATTGGTGCATGTACTCTGGTGTGCATTGGAGCATGTACTCTGTGTGTGGTGTGCATTGGAGCATGTACTCTGTGTGGTGTACATTGGTGCATGTACTCTGTGTGGTGTGCATTGGAGCATGTACTCTATGTGGTGGGTATTGGTACTCTGTGTGGTGTGTATTGGTGCATGTACTCTGTGTGGTGTGCATTGGTCTCTGTATGGTGTGCATTGGTGCATGCAGTCTTTGTAGTGTGCATTAGTACTCTGTGGTGGCACTGGTGCAGGTACTCTGTGTGGTGTGCATTGGCACTCTGTGTGGTGTGCACCGGTTCATGCACTCCATGTGGTGTGCATTGTAGCATGTACTCTGTGTGGTGTGCATTGGTGCATGCAGTCTTTATGGTGTGCATTAGTACTCACTGTGGTGGCACTGGTGCATGTACTCTGTGTGGTGTGCATTGGTGCATGTATTCTGTGTGGTGTGCATTGGAGCATGTACTTTGTGTGGTGTGCATTGGAGCATGTACGCTGCATGGTGTGCATTGGTTCTCTGTGTGGTGTGCATTGGTACATGTACTCTGTGTGGTATGCACTGGAGCATGTATTCTGTGTGGTGTGCACTGGTACTCTGTGTGGTGTGCATTGATGCAGGTAAGAACATAAGAAGATGACGGCAGGTGGGGACCTTGTGATCCATCTAGTTTTCCCATGAATCCTACCCCCTCCCCTATAGGTTGCTTGTTTTGCCTTTACCATAGTGTCGGTCCCATGCGTATTTAAATTCATTCACCATCTTTGCTGCAACCACTTCTTGGGGGCAAGGCTGTTCCATGAGTCTATCACCCTCTTCATGAAAAAGTACTTCCTGACATTATTTCTTAGCCTTCCCCCTTCATGCGTAGGTTGTGCCCTCTAGTGTGCACCTCTTTGTGACCTGAAAGAGGTTGTCTGCCTGAACTGTATTTACACTTTTGATAAATTTATTTATTTATTTATTGTTGGTATCGGAATTACAAATCTTTGAGTCAGGGACTCATTTCCAAAGGCTCCACATCAAGGATAAAGACATGTATGTACAGGTAGTGGTAATTACAAGACATCACAGTCATTACAGTTTGACATATACAGAGAGCAAAAATGCTAGGTGTGAGTGCCTAAGCAGGCTTACAATGAAGTTCTGTGCATTTGAATGTTTCTATCATGTCCCCCCCGTCCCTTCTCTGTCCCAGGTAGTACAAGTTCAAGTCCCTGAATCTAGATTCATATGGCTTGTGATGGAGGCCCTGCACCATCTTAGTGGCCTTTCTCTGAATAGCCTCCAAGTGCTCCTTGTCCTTCTTTAGGTGGGGCCTCCAGAAATGGACACAGTATTCCAGGTGTGGCCTCACTAAGGATCTATAGAGTGGGATGATTACTTCTTGTTTCCTTCTCATAATTCCCCTGCCTACACATCCGAGGATACTGCTTGCCTTTCATGCTGCTTTTTCACATTGTTTCCCTACTATAAGATCGTCTGATATGATTACGCCTAAGTCCCTTTCGGTCTTGATCACCTCTAGTGTATGCCCATCTAGGATATACTGTATTTCTGGTTTCTGTTTGCCCAGATGCATCACTTTGTATTGAATCTAAGTTGCCAGCTTTGGACCAATGTTCAAGTCCTTAAGATTTTCTATCATACTAGAGGCTTCCTCTAGAGTATCCACCCTATTATAGAATTAAGATGGGAAATACATTCCCTCACATAGAATTGAACTTCTGACCCTTTCCTTGTAAAGCAAGCACACATCTAGTGTGCCACTGGAGGAGGTACTCTGCGTGGTGTGCATTGGTACTGTATGTGGTTGGATTGTTGCTTGTACTCTGTGTGGTGGCACTGGTGAATGTATTCTGTACTCTGTGTGGTGTGCACTGGTACTCTCTGTGGTGGCATTGGTGCTTCTACCCTGTGTGGTGGGTATTGGTACTCTTTGTGGTGGAATTGGTGCTTGTACTCTCTGCAGTGTGCATTGATACACTGTGAAGTGGCATTGCTGCATGTACTCTGTGTGGTGTGCATTGTTCCTCTGTGTCGTGGCATTGGTGCATGTATTATATGTGGTGTGCATTGGTACACAGTGTGGTGGCATTGGTGCATGTATTCTGTGTGGTTTGCATTGGTACACTGTGTGGTATGCATTGGTGCACGTACTCTGTGTGGTGTGCATTGGTACACTGTATGGTGATATTGGAGAATGAACTCTCTGTGGTGTGTACCAGTATTCTGGGTGGTGGCATTGGTGCATATACTATATGTGGCGTGTAATGGCACTCTGTGTTGTGAATTGGTGCACGCACTCTGTGTGCTGTGTATTGGTACATTGTGTGGTGGCACTGGTGCATGTATTATGTGTGGTGTGCACTGGCACTCTGTATGGCGGCATTGATGCAGGTAGTCAGTGTGCTATGTATTGGTGCTCTGTGTGGTGGTATAGGTGTTTGTACTCTGCGATGTTTATTGCTTCTCTGTGTGGTGGCATTGGTGCAGTTACTCTGTGTGGTGTGCACTGGTACTCTCTTTGGTGGCATTGGTGCTTCCACTCTGTGGGGTGTGTATTGGTACTCTGGGCAGTGGCATTGCTGCATGTACTTCGTGCAGTGTGCATTTTTTCTCTGTGTCATGGCATTGGTGCATGTATTTTATGTGGTGTGTAGTGGTACACAGTGTAGTGGCATTGATGCATGTATTCTGTGCAGTTTGCATTGGTACACTGTGTGGTGTGCACTGGTGTATGTGCACTGTGTGGTATGCATTGGTGCATGTACTCTCTGTGGTGTGTACCAGTACTCTGGGTGGTGGCATTGGTGCATATACTCTATGTGATGTGCAATGGCACTCGGTGTTGTGCATTGGTGCATGTACTCTGTGTGCTGCATATTGGTACTAGGTGTTAGGGCACTGGTGCAATTATTATGTGTGGTGTGCACTGGCACTCTGTGTGGTGGCATTGATTCAGGTAGTCAGTGTGTTGTGTATTGGTACTCTGTGTGGTGACATAGGTGTTTGTACTCTGTGATGTTTATTGGTTCTCTGTGTGGTGGCATTGGTGTACTGCAGGGTGGCATTGGTGCATGTAGTCTGTGTGGTGTGTATTGGTACTCTATGTGATGGCACTGGTGCTTGTGCTCTGCACAGTGGCATTGGTGCATGCACTCCATGTGGTGTGCATTGGTACTCTGAGTCGCTGGCATTTTTTTCCTGTATTCTTTGTGGTATGCATTGGTACTCTGTGTGGTAGCATTGGTGTATGTACTCTGTCGGTGTGCATTGGTACTCTGCATGGTTGCATTGGTGCATGTATTACATGTGGTGTGCACTGGTACTCTGGGTGGTAGCATTGGTGCTTGTAGTCTATGTGGTGTGTATTGGTTCTCTGTGTGGTGGTATTGGTGCATGTATCATGTGTGGTGTGCATTGGTACTCTGTGTGCAGCTGCACTGGTGCTTGTACTCTGTGTGAGCTGACCAGAGTACAAGGGTAAAGTGACACCAACAAAAGGGAAAGGAAAGCACAGGTTCACCACAGACTTAAATTCTAAATAAGAGGCAGTCACAATGATGGGAGTGGTGCATTGCAGTGGATGCAGAGCAGCAGTGTTCAGGAAAACCTTCTGGACATTGTGGTGCTACCCAGTATGTATGCACCTCTCTGGGTTGAGGGTGGAGGTCAAATGTCTCCAGGCTGAGCTGGCTAGGATGCAGAAGGCCTGCGCTCTCACCCAGAGGCCACCCAGGCAACCTCCACTTACTCAAACGTTGCCTAAAAGAGAGAATGGATTGACTAAGGTGGGCTCAGGGAGGATGGGGGGGTCACAGGCACATCCCCCACCCAGTGAAATTACATAATCCTTACACCATCTTAGTGGAACAGGAAGGTCCACTGAGCCACCAAATGTAGTCATCAGGGGGGATGGAAGAGACATTCAGGATGGCGACCCAAGGGGGGGAACAGGAGACCCCAGAGGAGGAGGAAGAAAATCCTGTTTGGGGAATCCATTGTGAAAGAAATAGTGTTGGGTAAGAGCAGTATGATGGGCAGGGAGGTAAAGTGCATGCCAGGTGGCACTGCTTGGAGGGATGGAAGGTGGATCCTAGGGATCGCTAGGGCAGTGATGAGGAGGGAGGAGAAGGATATCATTGTCATATGGGAACAATTGACCTGGCCAAGAAAGGGGTAGAAACAGGAGCAGTGCAGAGGGAATTCAGGGCAATTGGAAGAGGTCTTAAGCAGGTTGCACACTGTAGCTTTCTCAAAGATTCTACCCATCTATGACAAAGGGGAAGAGAGGGATACTCGCACCAGGCAATTCAATGAGAGGTTGAAGGAATGGTGTGAGCAGGAGGGATTCAGCTTCATTGGGAATTGGGGCCCCACCTGAATGCATAAAGGTCTGTACAAGCCAGATGGCCTGCATCCGTCCAGTGGGGGAACCGAGATCTTCACTATAAAGTTTGGAAATTTCCTCAGCAAGCTTTTAAAATAGCCGAGGGGGGAGGCAACATAAAGCAGGAATTATCACATTGTTTCCCCCCATACACACACACAATCAGGCTGCCATAACACAGGACATCAGGAAATCATACAGAAGTAGTAACCAGAAGAAGAAAAAGGGAGGGTCAAGAGATGAGACAGGAGAACAAGAAACTCCGGGGAAAAAACAGGGAGTGTCGTACATGGAGAGTATTGTGTGCAAATGCTCGCAGTCTGGGAAACAAAATCCCAGACCTGGTAGCACTGATGGTAGAAGCAGACCTGGATATAGTGGCTGTTACAGAAACATGGTACACAAGGAACCATGATTGGGACAAAGTAATACCAGGCTATGAACGTTTCAGGAAGGATAGAGAAGGAGGAAAGGGGGAGGAGTAGCTATGTATTTGAGGGATAATATCAAAGCAACAGAGGTTATGGGGTTAAAGAAGGGTGAGGAGGCACTGTGGGTCACCCTAGAGACTGGATATGAAATCACCATATGCACAGGAGTGATCTACAGGTCTCCAACACAAGGGGAGGAGGCAGATTAAATACTGGTGGAAGCCATCCACAAAATGGCAAAAAGGCAAAACACTGATTCTGGGTGATTTCAATCTGCCAGATATAGACTGGAGCACTCAGACTGTTAGCACAGCTAAAAGCAAGAACATTCTGACTGCCCTTCAGGGGGCATGCCTCAGCAATCTTGTGGCTGAGCCAACCCAAAAGGGCACTATACTGGACCTGGTGCCCACAAATGGAGACAGGGTTGCTGATGTCAAGGTGGGTAGCCACATAGGATCCAGTGACCATAAAAACAGTCTGGTTTAACATGACCATAGTGGATGAGGCAAACCGCACAAAAACAAAGGTCCTAGATTTCAGATGGGCTGACTCCCTCAAAATGAAGGAATGTCTTAAGGGAACCCTAGCAAAGGAGGGCAATAAGGAGACCATAGAACAGCAATGGGCATTTCCCAAGGGGGCCATAACAGGGGCAACAAACAGATGTGTCAAGGTACAAACCAAGAGCAAATGAAAGAGACCACCGTGGTTCTCAAGGGAAGTGGCTAGGAAAATAAAGGTTAAACAATTAGCCTACAGGGAATGTAAGAAAATGCAGAGGGAGGTGGACAGGCAAAAGTACCTGGAGAAGCAAAGGGAGGCAGGGAGGGCAGTCAGGTGTGCCAAGGCACAAACAGAGGAAAAAATAGACCAGGATATAAAGAAAGGCAACAAGACTTTCTTCAAGAACATCAGGGAGAGAAGAAAAACTAGGAATGGAATAATCAGAATAAAAAAGGAGGGAGGAGGGTGTGCCGAGGAAGATACAGAAAAAGCAGAAATACTGAACAAGTACTTCTGTTCAGTATTCACCAAGGAAGAGGGAGGTGAGCTTCCACAACTCAACAATAAAGGCATCAATGGGGGGGGGGGGACACCTGTCCTTTCATGGTGGAAAGAGTGAGAGATGAACTTGAGAAACTCAATACTGACAAAGCAATTGGGCCAGATGGCATTCACCCCAGAATACTAAGGGAGCTCAGAGAGGTACTGGTAGAAACACTAGCCACCCCATTCAACAGATCATTGCAGACAGGGGAGATCCCAGAGGCCTAAAGGAGGGCAAATGTGGTCCCTCTCCACAAAAGTGGAAGCAGAAAGGAGGCAAGCAACTACAGTCAGTCAGCCTGACCTCGATGGTGGGAAATGTAATGGAGTCACTTCCAAAGGAAAGGATTATGTTATTTCTTGAGTATAGCACAGTACAGGATCCAAGACAGCATGGGATCACAACAGGAAGGGCTTGTCAAGCAAATCTAATTGATTTCTTTGACTGGGTCACCAGGGAGGTAGATCAGGGAGGAGCGGTTGATGTGGCCTACCTATATTTCAGCAAGGCCTTCGACACTATCCCACACAGAAGGTTGCTACATAAGCTAAACAGTCTGGGACTGGGCATGAAAGTAGTAAACTGGATCGGAAAATGACTGAGTGGCAGGATGTAGAGAGTGACCGTAAATTGGGCACTATCTGAAGGGGGGAGAGAGAGGTGACCAGTGTGGAGTGCCACAGGGATCAGTACTAGGGCTAGCTCTCTTTAATGTCTTCATAAGTGACATTACAGTGGGGTGGAAGGGAAGGTATGCCTGTTTTCAGATGACACAAAGATCTGCAACAAGGTAAAAGTTCAGAGGGGGTGGACAAAATGAGAAAGGATATTAGCACACTGGAGGAGGGGTCAAGGATGTACAGCTTGGTTTCAATGCAAAAGTGTATAATCATGCACGGGCACAAAAATCCAGGGAGGAGTGCAGAGTGGGGGAGTACAGGCAGCCACTAGGCATGAACAGGATTTGGGGGTAATCATATTGGATGACCTGAAAGCATCCACACATTGTGAAAAAGCTGTAGGGAAGGCCAGTGGGATTCTGGGATGCATAGGGAGCGGTATCACCAGCAGAAAAATGTAGGTGGTGATGCCGCTGTACAGATCACTGCTGAGACCTCAACTAGAATACTGTATCCAGTTCTGGAGACCACATCTCTGAAAGGACATAGACAGGATGGAAGCAGTCCAGAGGAGGGCCACAAAGATGGTACAGGGGCTGCATGAGGAGCCCTGTGAAGAGAGGCTGAGGAAATTAAATATGTACTCCATGAAGGAGAGGAGAGAGAGGAGATATGATTGAAACATTCCAGTACCTCAAGGGAATAAACAAGATAGGTGATGGGAGCTTCTTTAAAAAAAAAAAGATGTACAAGAACAAGGGGCTATGACATGAAACCGGATGGGGGGTAGGTTTAGGAGCAACGTGAGAAAGTACTTTTTCACAGAAAGGGTAGTGGACACATGGAACTGCCTCCCAACAGTGGTAGTGGGAGCAAAATCAGTTAGGGAATTCAGAAATGCATGGGATAGGCACAAAGGTACCCTAGTAACAGCTAGGAAAGGATAAACCATGAATCATATAGGGTCCTTGGTTCCGTAAACAGATAGGGGAATGGGAAGACTAGATGGGCCAAACGGTCCTTATCGGCTGTCAGCTTTTATGTATCTATGTGTGGTGTGCATTGGTACTCTTTGTGGTGCCACTGGTGCATGTAGTTTGTGCTGTGGCATTGGAGCATGTACTCTGTGTAGTGTGCATTGGTGCTGTGTGTGGAGGATTTGGTGTTTGTATGCTCTGTGGTGGTACTGGTGCATGTACTCTGTACAGTGTGCACTGTTACTCTGTGTGGTGGCATTGGGGCTTACACTCTGTGTGGTGTGTATTGATACTCTGTGTGGTATGCACTGGTACTCTGTGTGATGGCATTGGTGCAGGTACTCTGTGTGGTGTGCACTGGTGCTCTCTGTGGTGGCATTGGTGCTTGTACACTCTGCCATGTACATTGGTACCCCATGTGGTGGCATTGCTGCATGGACTCTGTGTGGTGTGTATTGTCACTCTGTGTGGTGACATTGGTGCTTGTATCATATGTAGTGTGCACTGGTACACAGTGTGGTGTCATCAGTGCATGTATTATGTGTGGTGTGCATTGTAAACTGTGTGGTGTGCATTGGTGCATGTACTCTGTGTGGCATGCATTGGTGCATGTACTCTGTGTGGTGTGCTTTGGTACTCTTGTGTGGTGGCATTGGTGTATTTACTCTATGAGGTGTGCAATTGCACTTTGTGTTGTGTATTGGTGCAGGTGTAACCCCCCCACCACCAATGGGGGTTCCCAAAAGTCTTCCAGGAGCTTGCTATAATGTTCCAAGCCTGGATGGTGTTCGGCATCTAAGCCGTTTATCTTTGAGTGCTTTTAGAGCCTCTGGTACTGTCTCTTTAAGAGCTGTCTGCCTGCAGACATAATTAATTTGGATGGGGGTCTGTGTGTTTTCCTGCTTGAGCCCCACTCGAGCTGCTGCCAAATCACTCTGTTTCTGCTGTCACTAAGTGGGCAGAGTGAGCACTTTTCAAAGATGTAACTGTTTGCCAGAAATCATTTAGAGTAATAACAAAAACACAGTTTGTCTAACCTGCTTTTCTTTGCAGTCAGAACTGTGTTTGCCTAGTCCCCCATTCTGGTTGAACTGCTGAACTGGACCAATCAGTGTGGGGGGACCTTTGAAATGGAGTCTGCTGCTGGCAAATCAGAACTTGGACTCTCACTGTGGCACCAGCCACCTATGTACTGTATGGCCAATGCTTCTGGGAATTGTAGTTTGGACCTCGGCACCTCTTTTCCACCAACAGGGGGAGTTTACTGTGAGTGACAACCAAACCAGTCAACTGAACTGGAAGGAACTCAAAGGAAATGCCCGGCTCAGTCTACTGGAAAGATCAGATCACCTTGGGCAGTGAAGAGACAGGGAACTGTGTGCTTCTTCGGTGTGTAATTTTAGCGTGGAAATCACATGTAAGGCCCTAAGTTTTGGTCTGCAGCTTGTGCAAGCACCTGTTCGGACTGAATCCAACCTGTGAAGAGAATCAAGGAGATTTGAAGACTAGAAACCAGGCTCACCCTGTAGAAGACTAGAGAAATTGTTGAATTGCGCTCGGTCTATCAGGAACTGAAGCTGCTGTGTGTTCTCCCGGGTGTCGTGCAGTAATTGCGGTCGGGATCGAGAAGCAGCCTGCCTGGTATAGTACTTTCCTTTTACATATAAATGTGTGTAGTGCTTGTGGGGAATCGCATTTCAAATCCCCTGTACAGTGAATTGAGTGCATGATGCTGGAAGTAAACCCCAGCTTAATCCAGACTACATCTATTTGCTCTAAACTGCAGTGGAGTCCAGTGACAAGGACCTTTTCCACATGTTCTGCTCCTACTGGCAATCCAGGACAATCTGCTTTCCATCCAGTTCCCAGCATTGAGTCTGTCAGTACAAAGCAGGGTAGCTCCCTGCCATCTGTTTATCAAATTGCAAGTGTGTCATCTATTTGTTGCTGTTTCATTTCTTCATGAACTGAGCCATCCGGCTCCGGATTACAATAGGGTATTGTGCAAGTGTTTTTCCATCACAGGGCCCCATCCAGCTGCACCGATCCTGGATAGCACCCCCCCATCCTGGGTACCCAGCGAAAGTAACAATTTGGGACTCTGAACATGCGCACAGTACTGTGATTATTAAGGTGTCTAATTAACCTGATTTTCCCCTGTCCTTGTTATATTCTCCTAAATAAATCAGATCTGTTTGTTTCAGCAAAGTTACACTGTCTGAGGTATTTATTTATGTTAAAGTGTTGTACTGTGGCTTTTGCATTGTATCATCTTGTTTTACAGGGGGTTCCCAGGGTCAAGCTGATCGAACCAGTCTTGGGGGTAAGTGTATACTGTGAAGATACTTCTTTTTTTTTATAATTAAAATTTTATTGTTATTATATGCCACTCCAGAAAACAACAAGAAAAACAGCAGTATCATACTATGACAGGTACAATTCAACCGTCATTAAAGAGATGACATGTTACATCTAGGGCATATTAAAGTAAGAAAATTTGGTAATAACAGGTCAGGAGAAAAAATAGGTATGTAAAATAAGAAAAGAACCCACCACCCAAGCCCCCCACCCAAGGCTACTGTATAAGGGAGAGATTAAGAAAGTAAAGAGGAAGGAAAGAGAGGCAGATAGAATAGACCAGGTAATGTAAATTAGGTCTTCGGGTTCCAGCATCGCAGGAGGCGGTCTAAACGACCCCATCTTAATGCAAAGACTTTCCTCTGGCCTCGATTATAAGCTATATATCTTTCCAGCTGAAGAGCTAACGTACATTCACGGTGCCACTCCAAAAGAGTTGGGGAGCAATCTGACGACCAATGCCTTAAGATTATCAACTTCATAGTGGCAGTAATAATTGACACTTGAGCTCTCCATGATTTGGGAGTGGAGCCAGGAAAGACGTTCAATAAACAAATTTCTGGAGTGTTCATGGTTTATGAGCCAAGGATAGGGCGTACTAGCTTACTAAGAGATTCCCACAGAGGTTGAATCTTCGGACATGCCCAGAAGACATGGTATAAGGAACCCTCATTTAGATCGCATCTCCAACAGAGTGGGGAGCTACGCACCTTCCATCTGTAAAGATGCGTGGGAGTTAGATATAAATGGTGTAACAACTTGAATTGGATCAGCCTGAGTCTATCTTGTTTAAGATATGTGTAGATAGAGTTCCACAAGTTAGTCCAGAAATCTGGAGTGTCTGTGAGATTTTAACTCATTGACCCAATAATAACAAACTCTGGATGGAAGTTTAGAATCCCATTCTAGTAATAATTTGTATACTTTAGATATTGCGTGTGGCTGGGTCGCAGCTGCTAAGAGGGAGTCAATATCTACCGATTCACAAGTCGAAGCTGAAAACAAGGAGAAGGATGGAGACAATGCCCTTCTCAACTGCAGCCATCTAAAAAAATAATTATCATCAACTGTGAAGATACTTCTGATATATTGTGTGGGCCACTAGTCGGAAGAAAGGGGGGGGGGGTTGCAGTAACCCAGAGGGCTGTGACCAAGTCATACCAGACTGTCTTAACCCCAACTTCTGGGTGGAGGCACCCACCATTGGACCTAGGCCCCTTAACCTGTTAGCAGTTATGCAGGCAGGGGTAGTAGCCCTTGGGATAGTGCCACCTGGGGGTTACACATCTACTCTCTTTGATGTGCATTGGTACTCTTTGTGGTGGCACTGGTGCTTGTACTCTCTGCCATGTGCATTGGTACTCTGTGTGGTGACATTGCTGCATGGACTCTGTGTGGTGTGCATTGTCACTCTATGTGGTGACATTGGTGCATGTATTACAGTATATGTGGTGTGCACTGGTACACAGTGTGGTGTCATCAGTGCATGTATTCTGTGTGGTGTGCATTGGTACACTATGCAGTGTGCACTGGTGCATATACTCTGTGTGGTATGCATTGGTGCATGTACTCTGTGTGGTGTGCTTTGGTACACTGTGTGGTGGCAATGGTGCATGAACTCTGTGGTGTGTACTGGTACTCTGTGTGGTGGCATTGGTGCATATACTCTATGTGGTGTGCAACTGCATTCTGTGTTGTGCATTAGTGCGTGTACTCTGTGTGATGTGTATTGGTATTCTGTGTGGTGGCATCGGTGCTTGTACACTCTGCCATGTGCATTGGTAGTCTGTGCAGTGACATTGCTGCATGGACTCTGTGTGGAGTGCATTCTCACTCTGTGTGGTGGCATTGGTGCATGTGTTACAGTATTTGTAGTGTGCACTGGTACACAGTGTGGTGTTATCAGTGCATGTAGTCTATGTGGTGTCCATTGGTACACTGTGTGGTGTGCACTGGTGCATGTACTCTGTGTGGTATGCATTGGTTCATGTGCTCTGTGTGGTGTGCTTTGGTACACTGTATAGGGTCATAGGTTCGTAGATAAATACAAGTTCAGGAGGCTACAGGCCTTTAGAGAACTTGCCACCATATAGTTTCTAATTGTGGAAGGACATCTTTTTACTACCCATGTACTCATCTAATCTTTTTCAAAACACAGTCATGTTGTCACTTTCAAATATATTTTTGGGCAATGCATTCCAAGTTGTGACAATTCTTTGTGTGTACCAACTACTTCTTTTAGATGTTCTATTTATTTCCGCTTTCAATTTAAAGTTATGTGATCTTGTGTTTTTATTGACGTTATGTCTAGCCAGACCTATTGTCTCTATATTTAAATCATCTTGTATGGCTTTAAATGTTCGACATATGTCTCCCCTAGTCTTATATACTCCATAGAATATAATCCTAACTCTCTTAATCTTTCCCCACAGTTAAGATTTTGCATGTCTTTAACTCTTTTGGTCGCTTGTCTCTGTACCCTCTCGATCATTTGTTTCCCTCCTATAGTATTAGGGGCACAGAAGGGAGAGCAATAATCAAGATGTGGGCCCCGTGCAGCGGTTGGATTTCCGCTATGACAAGCAATTCGGTTCGGAACCGGACCCGGTCGCTGTGGAGGGCTGGCCAGGGGAAGGATTGAGCGCCCGTAGGGCAGCCTCCTTCTCCGGGAGGGTCCCACAATATCCGGAGCGATGGGGACTCCTAGCGGAGGCTGGGAGACCTCACGCTACTGGCCTGTGGTGAGGAAGGGGCCAGATAGGTGGGGCAGACGCTGGCGTCATTGCACGTCCCCACCTCCTCGAGGGAGGGGAAGTATAGGGGGATAAAATCCCTGCCTAGTGTCAAAATGACGCTCTGCCTAGGATTGCCCTGATTGGCCACTGGAGCCATTCCCCCTAACCAGTCACAGTTCCGCGGCTGATACAGGGGTCGGTATCACGGCCCCGCTCTCTGGGGGGTAAGCCAGAGATGACCAGGGGGAATCGGTGATGTCCGGTGGTCGGGGCTCCAGGGTCTGTGACCGGAGCAGAAGCCGGACGTAAGGGGGGGCATAAAGAAGCAAAAAAAAAAAATAAATAATCAAGATGTGGCCTCACTAGACTAGAATACAGTGGAATGATGACCTCTGACTCTACTCTTGATATTTTTAAATATACATCCTAAGATTCTTTGACATTTTTGATTGTAAATTTGGTGTGGATATCAAAAGTTAGATTACCAGTAATGTTAACACCCAGGTCTTTTTCATTTGATGTTACTTGTAGATTGATATTATTAAGTTTATAAGGGGTTCTTGAATTATTATGACCCAAATGCATGGCTTTGCATTTATTTTCATTGAATGTCATTTTATTCTCAGCAGCCCATTTTTCTGAATGACTTAAATTTTCTTGGAATTTTTGAGCTGCTTATTGATCATTGAGGATGCCAACAATTTTACAATCATCTGTATATCTACACAACCAGGCATTATTATATGCCTCTATTTTGAGACCAAGATATTGAAAAGGGTAGGCCCCAGGACAGAGCCCTGCGGGACCCCACTAGTGACCTGCCCTCAAAGAGACATGTGCCCTCTGATTGCTGCTTTCTGCTGTCTATTGTCGAGCCAGGAGATAACCCAGTTGATTATATTAGGATGAAATTTGGTTTAGTCAGTTGTTCTACTAAAATGTTGTGTGACACGGTGTCAAAAGCCTTTGAGTATTCCAATAAGACTATGTCAACTGGCATTCTTTTATCTAAAGCTGCACTGACTGGTTTGAGAAAATGCAAACAGTTTATTTATTTATTGAAATGTTTCACCAGGAGGGCGGACTGAACAACAAGTTTCTTGTCTCACGGTGCGACCTGGGGGGAGGGGTTACATAGGGTTGTGAAGGATGATCAATTGCAGTAGTATGTGGGTAATACACACAATACAACATTGTAAGATTGTGCAACAGTTGGAACACAAGGTATAGTAACAATAAACAGTAGTGGAACATTGGGTAAATTACAATACATGTCCAAAATCATACAAAAGAACATATAAATATACAAAACAGTAATAATGCGATAGAACCATTTAGAGCACATGAGTGTACCAGGAGCAGGCTCGAGGTAGTACGCAAGTGCTGTTGGAGTAAAAAGGATGGGGTTAGGTTGTGCTCACTAGTGACCCAGAAGAGCTGGTGGAGAAGAGAGGGGGAGAGGCAAAAACTGAATATGAGGAGAAGGGGTAGCCATTTTCTGATTTCCCCCTTCAGGATGTTGAGAACCCCGCCGGGGAAGTCATGGTGGGAAGGCAGAAACTGGGGATAGGTATTAAGGTGGGTTAAAGCAGGAACAGCTGAGGGAAAGGTAATTGTGTAGGGCAGAGGTAAGGGAGTAGTTGGAGGAGGAGTAATGGATTTCGGGGGGAGGGAATTCCAGATTTTAGGGAAATGATTAGCGAAACCAGTCTGACCGATGAGGGTGGAGCAGCGAGTTTGTCAGGCAGCATCTACCGGGTAAAAAGTCATGTTGTGTAATAGCAATCAGACTATTTTGTTGCAAGTGTGTTGGCACTGGTACTCTGTGAGGTGGCATTGCTGCACGTATTATGTGTGGTGTGCACTGATACTCTGTGTTGTGACATTGGTGCTCGTACTCTGTATGGTGTGCATTGTTACAGTACTTTGTATGGTGGCATTTATGCTTCTACTCTTTGTGGTGTCAACGGTGCATGTACTGTGTACTCTGTGTGGTCTGCACTGCTACTGAGTTTGGTGGCATTGGAGCATGCACTCTGTGTGGTGTGCACTGGTACTCTGTGTAATGGCACTGGTGCTTGTACTCTGTACAGTGTGCATTGGTACTCTGTGTGGTTGCATTGGTGCTTTTACTCTGTGTGGTGGCATTCATACTTGTACTCTCTGTGGTGTGCATTGCTGCTCTGTGTGGTAGTATTTGTGCGTGTACTGTATGTGGTGTGCATTGGTACTCTGTGTCATGGCACTGGTAGTTGTACCCTGTGTGGTGGCATTGGTGCATGCAATCTGTGTGGTGTGCATTGGTGCATGAATTCTATGAGGTGTGCACTGGCGCTCTGTGTTGTGCATTGGTGTATGTACTCTGTACTGAGTAGTGGTACTCTGTGTGGTGGCATTGGTGCATGTATTTATGTGTGGTGTGCATTGGTACTCTATGCAGTGGCATTGCTGCACATACTGTGTGTGGTGTGCAGTCTGCATTGGCACTCTGTGTGGTGGCATTGGTGCAGGTACTCTGTACAGTGTGTATTGGTACTCTGCATGGTAGCATTGGTGTATGTACTCTTTGTGGTGTGTATTAGTATGCTGTGTGATGTGCATTAGTACTCTGGGTAGTGGCACTGGTGCGTGTACTTTGAGTGGTGTGCACTGGTACTCTGTGTGGTGGCACTGGTGTTTGTACTCTGTGCAGTGGCATTGGATCATGAACTCTGTGTGGTGTGCATTGGTACTCTGTGTGATAGCATTGGTGCATGTATTATGTGTGGTGTGCATTGTTAGTCTATGTGGTGGCTTGGCACTGGTGCATGCACTCTGTGTGATGTGCATTGCTACTCTGTGTGGTGGCATGGGTGTTTGAACTCTGTGGTATTTATTGGTTTTCTTTGTGGTGGCATTGGTGCAGCTACTCTATGTGGTGTTCATTGGTACTCTGTGGGGTGGCACTGATTTATGTATTGAATGTGGCATGCAGTGGTACTTTGTGTGGTGTCATAGGTGCATGTATTCTGAGTCCTGTGTATTAGTACTCTGTATGATGGCATTGGAGAATGTACTCTGTGTGGCTTCCATTGGTATTCTGTGCAGTGGTATTGGTGCTTGTAATTTGTGTGCTGAGCACTGGTACTCGGCAGGGTGTCATTGGTGCATGTATTATGTGTGGTGTGCTTTAGTACTCTGTGTGGTGGGATTGGTGCTTGTACTCTGTGCCGTGTGTATTATTACTCTGGTGGCATTGGTGCATATACTCTTTGTGGTGTGTATTAGTACTCTGTGGTGTGCATTAGTACTCTGGGAAATGGCACTAGTGCATGTACTTTGAGGGGTGTGCACTGGTACTGTGTGTGGTGGTATTGGGGCAGGTACTCTGTGCAGTGTGTATTAGTTCTCTGTGTGGTAGCATTGGAGCACATACTCTGTGTGGTTTCCATTGGTACTCTGTGTGGTGTGTATTGGTACTTTATGCTGTTATTCACAAAACTTCATAGAAGGCTCAATGCCTGCGACATACCATCTGTAGCTCAGCAGCAATCAAAGCCCCGACCAGTTTAGCAACTAATATGTCATCAGGGGCATTAGTTGCAAAACCGGTCAGGGCTTTGATGCTGCTGAGCCACAGATGGAATGTTGCAGGCATTGAGCATTCTATGAAGTTTTGTGAATAAAAGCCTTTTACAGCTTTAAGTCTGGAGTGGTGCTGGTTTTGTCGATATACTTGTATCACATTTTATATAACCTGGCACACTCCTTTACAGCTAGAGCTGTTTTTGCTTCTATTTGTACTTTATGCTGTGTATATTGGTACTTTATGTGGTGTGTATTGGGGCACGTATTTAGTGTGGTGTACACTGGTACTCAGTGCGGCAGCACTGGTGCTTGTATTCTGTGTGGTGTGCTTTGGTACTCTGTGCAGTGGTATTGGTGATTGTACTCTGTGTTTTTTGTATTGGTACTCTGTGTGCTGAGCAGTGGCACTCTGTAGGGTGTCATTGGTGCTTGTACTCTGTGCGGTGTGTATTAGTACTCTGTGTAGTGGCATTGGATCATGATCTCTGTATCTTGTGCATTGGTACTCTGTGTGGTGGAATTTTTGCCTGTATTATGTTTGTTGTGAACTGGTACTCTGTGTAGCGGCACTGGTACAGGTACTGTATGTGGTGTGCATTGGTACCATGTGTGTTGGTATTGGTGCTTGTACTCTGTGTGGTGTGATGTTCATGTAACTTCATGGCCTCTTACTTTGAACACATCCATACAGTGACCTTTGACACCTGTTCTGTTGGAATAGCGCTCCATGACCACAGTGAGTTTGTCAGTATGGCTTGTATGGTGTTGCCACATGTGTATAGTCTGTATGATGTCAGCAGACAACAGCTGTTTGTTTTGCTTTTTCTTTTTTTAGTTGTTTAACCAGGAGTAGCACACTAAGCTGAAAGCTTTTTTACAGGAGCCACCTAAGAGCACAGGGAAGATAAGTGACTTGCTTAGGGTCACACAGTATGCCAGTGGAAGCTGTGGGATTCAAACCCAGGTCTGGTCTGCTGGATGTCACCAGATTTGCAGCTCAGAGCCTTAAACCACAGCGCTATACTGCCTCCAATGTTTCATGTTGACAACAATAGTCTTAACGGAAAACTACAAGGCCTCATATCTTCTAAATTTTGTTTCCATGTCAACAGACAACTCTTTTTATGTAACTGTTAGAGATGCATGCAACTGCCTTTGTCTGTTTTCACACTTCACTCTTCATACTAGGCCCTCTAACCGTCCTGGGAGGCTCCATTTGGTGGTTGTTGAAATCTCATTGTCCCTGAGAACTGCATTAGCATATGAGAACATGATGCGTAATCAACCTTTAAACTCCCCAGTGTGTGGGTCTGCTTAATTAGTCTTCAAAGAAATGAGCTGCAAGAAAGTATGAAGTACCACTTTTACCTTCAGTAAGCATTGCAAACTATCTGAGTTGTTATGTGGGGGTTTTCCCTTTAAACTCCATTCAGTTGATGTGTTTCCAGAGAGTTTTTGCAGGATATTTGTTCTTTGAGCATAGAGATACATGATATAAATGGTTAATCCCACATCATGTTCTCATATGCTAATGTAGTTCTCATAGACAATGAGATTCCAACAACCATGAAATGGAGACCCCCATGGTGGTCTCAGGGGGGCTACCATGAGCAGTGAAAACAAACTAAAGGTAACACAAATAGCCAATATTGCTACAGGAAAGGAGTAGTCTGTTGACATGGAAACAAATAACATTTTAATGATATGAGGGTGTAGTTTTCCTTTAAGGTATGGATGCTGTTTCTGCAGATACATGTGGCAGCAGCGGGAGAGGAGAAATGACCCATCTTTTGTTGCCCCATAACATCCCTGTTTTTTTGTAAGCCACCAGCCACCAATCCCACCCTTCCAAAAAATCAGACTGTGCTACTTTGAATGTCATTTTCAGTGGACTAAATAACTAGTGTGCAATCTGTACAGAGCTGAACAGTGTCTCTTGTCCATGACTGAATGTTGATAGGGTCCAGTGTTTTGTTCTGTTCTATCATTTGGCATGTAAATGCCATGTGTACCCTATGTGTGAGGAGCTGATGAAGGTTACCAATGTACATATTTAATGTCACTCACACTATAACATGCATAGGTGTGTGGGAAACATTAGATGCCTGCTGCACTATACACTATAATTACATGTAGCACATGCCACACTCCTGCTTTGCATGTGTGTGTAGTCTGGTAACAGGTCAATACTGGACAGTAAGCATAGCCGGTAATATGCTAGTGTACCACAAACCAGTTGTTGTTCCTGCAGGCAGAAGGTCACCGCACACTCTGCACTGACCACACTGAACACCATAATGGTCACACTGTCCCTCAGGTATAGATTGGTGCACATTGCAGCAGCTCACAGTTGCAATTCCATGGTTCTGCATGACAATTACAATGGGTGTGCAGACATTCTGAGTAATGGTATAGGTGATGGTCTTTGTTACACCAGAACAGTTTCCACCCACACTCTGGATCCATATTCATTCTGGTCAGTGCCATGCACTTGTGTGCTATCCACAGTGGTTATGGCTGCATAGCTCTACATGGCATGTACACCCCCATTATATGCTGGAGTCAAAGGGCATTCCATGGATGGGAGAGAATATATTTTGTTTTAAAAGATGGGCCCTGCTTTCTACATGCATCTCCACATACCTTTGTACACATGTTGGTTCCACCCACTGGCATGGATTGCACATTGTACATAGAACACATGTGGTGTGGAGCAGACGTGTACATCTTTTTGTGCAACTCAGAGCCTTTGTGGATCAGGTTCTAAGTCTCTGTATGCAGTGTCAGAAAAATATTTTGTCCCAATGTATAGAGGGTGATACAGAGTTTGGATATGATATAATGCCATTCATACACAGCACTAACTCAGAGATGCTTTCTAAAGCAATTAATAAGACAGTGGTACAGTAGTGATAGTACAAAGACAAATGGAGCAGTAGGTACAGTGGCGCAAGTCAGGATGCAATGCAGTCACCTGGCAGTAAATGACATGTCACGAAATACTGTATGATGAAAGGGCTAAACTACCATTGAACTTCACTGTTCCTTGCAGATGAACTGAGTTGCATCTTGGCTGGCTCCGCTAGTTGCTTGAGAGTTGAGAAAAAGTCCCTCACACAGTCACATGGCCTGCTTGCAGTTTCTGGAATCTTGATTTGAAAGTGCCATATGATTTGTGACTTCCAGGTCCTAGACAGTTGCCAGATGTGGGCAAAGAGACTTACTGTCATAATTCATCTGAAGGATGCCTCCCAACCCCCACCCACACTGTGGCTTCATCACAGAACATGTGCTCTGTTCTCCAGTGTGGGAACTGAAACCAAACATCTTCTGGCCCTGAAAGTAGAGTGCTGATAACTCACCCATTCTGATACTCAAATAAAATTCATCATGTTAATTGTGCTTGATCAAAATGTACCATATGTTTCTAGATTAGAGTATGACTGTTGTAGCTGTACTGTCTAGTCAACTTCTCCTTATCTATTTTCATGCCTAGTTCTATGTTGCACGCTAGGCTGTGGATTGAAAATGTCCAGAGCTAGCTAACTTTTACTTTAGTGCATATGCTTTGTTGATATCTTAGCCATCAGAGGTGTCTTGTTCCTTCAATGAATTGGAAGATATTCAGTGATCTTCTGCACCAAATGCAAGTAATACAATTACTTTTTCTTTCCTTCAGCTGAGATTCCTGTTGCATTCCATAAGCCCATGGAGCATATACTTCTCACAAAGATTTTCTGTTGCTTCTGTGACACAACAGGTTGTCTTGGATTAGCAAAATATACAGGGGTATTTCATCTAGCTTAAGTTCATGCTTAAAGTTGATCAGGTCTAAAGACTATGGGGCCGATTTTCAAAGGTCTTAGATGGACGCAAGGGGTTTGCATCCAAAGAGTTTGCTGCAAGAAGTGACACATGCACGATCCTCCGGTGTCATATGTGTAATGGCACTCCCCCTTGCTTCCCGTTTACCCAGAATATGGTAGAAAATGCCCTGGTCCAATTGCACCTACCCATAATGTCCCCGGTAACCGGCATCATAGTCCCTGGTGATCTAGTCCAGCTCCCACAATCCCCACCCCATCTAGCAGTGCTCAATCACCCCACTCCCCCACCCCACCCCCCCCACACACACTCTCCCCGTCATGCTTCTGTGACTGGCACAGCCCTCCACACACCACCACAGCCAGTGGCAGAATGCAATCTATGCGTACTGTGCACTGTACAGTAGAAAGTGTTTAGCACACAGTCCCTGTGATTGCATTCTGCAGCTGTTCCTGGGGGTGTGTGGAGGGCTGTGCCAGTCGCAGGATCCAGGAGCCAGACAATATAGTGGTAAACCAGTTGTCCAATGCCTGCAGTTCTATTCATTACTTATCGTTATTACTGTGCAATGGAACCCAAAACGGGACATATTTGTGGCATGGTATTTCACAGCATGTTCATCACTTCCCTATTTGTACTGCAGACAGATACGTTATTGCAATTGCAATTGGAAGGCATTTGAATAATTAATTAAACCCTGTTATGCAACCACTCCTATTTGGCTTTGTCTTTTGCTCCTTGTGCTGCTATACCTATTGACCAGAATCCTGCGCTGCGTTCTTCCCTAGAGATCCATGCCCTACAACTTTGATCTGAGGTTCTACTATGTCACCGAGTGGATTGGTAAGGAGATCTATATTTGGCAGAGCCATTTCACTGTGGGGGCATGTGCTGAATATTTGCCATCGTCAATACTGTGATGGCTGTACATTGCGCCAGGTGAGGGGATTGGGGGACATCTTGCAGTCTGCTGCAAACCCCAGTGTTAGGCATGGGGACCCTGCATATTAAAAAATCTGGTGCAAGGTCCCTGGTGCAATTGGGGTTTGCTGGTTGCAACCCTTAGAGGGAAACAACTTGGGTCTCCCTAAGGGGTCTTTGAAAATTGGGCCCTATATTTTGTAGAAGAATAAAATTACAGCAAAAGAAACACTGACCTATGTACGGTATCCTAGCACCAATCAAAGTAATATGTTGTGTTTAAAAGACTTGACTAAGCAGATATAATATAATTTCAAACAGTCATCACCCAATGCTTTCCAGTAAAAATCTGAGAAATAGCCGTGATTAGTTTTATATCTCTAAAAACACTGCAGTAGCTAAACTGATGCCTTGGTGGCAGAGCAATTCTCATGCAACAGATCTCAAGGACTGCTAGAGCAAACACAAACAGTCGCTTGCATCTTTACATTTATAAAAAGTAAATTAATATTCTTTTCAGTCGTATTTTTATTTTACAAAATCAGGTTTAAAATACAAGTAAAAACATATCTATAAGTCAGACAATAAAGTACTAGTTAAAATAAATCTTGCCCTTAACCGCTTCTCTGGTCCTAACTTGCTCCAGCCTTTCCTTAAATTACTTCCAATTGCTCCATTAGAAGTCTAAACCATCCACTGCTTAACTATGAAACAAAATGGCCACCAAGGTGAAACTGAGTTTAACTGCCTGATGAAGGGCTGGCACGTTTGTCTTGTTGCTTCAATTTAACAAGAATGGTTTTCTAAGTTTAACCCACCCTAATTTGGGATGCTCCCTTAAGGCTTCGGTTCCTAATCCAGGAAAAGACCCTAAAATGCCATCCTCTAATTGATCAGTATCTATTTTGAATACCAATTAAAAGATCTTTATGGCAATTTGGGCAATTAGTTTAGACCCCATTCTTCCTACCATTATAAAAAGAAGACCAGTCTGGTTACATCATAGCAATGCAAACCTTTGAGAATATTAGACAGATACTTCTGCTAATGGATTACACTAATCAGACAGCCCCGCCAGCAGAGGTGATCAGCTTGGATGCAGAGAAGGCGTTCAACAGGGTGTCCTGGCCTTTTTTATGGGACACCCTGTCAAACTTTGATTTTTTTCAGTACCCTTTATGTATATACTGCAGAATTTTATATCTCCCTAAAACCATGGATCTGTGATATGGTTCCTTATCCCTACCAATAGCACTGGAGAGAGGCACTCATCAAGCATGACCTCTTTCTCTGCTATTATTTGCACTTTGTATTACGCCCCTCGCAGAGGCCATTAGAACACACAGTGAGGTAGAGGGTACCCTGATAGGTAGGCTGGAATTTAAACTAATACTACACTCAGATTATATACTCTTGACCTTGTTGTCCCCAGAGCTATTGCTCCCAGCAGTCTGGGAAGATTCGGACAAATTCAAGAGAGGGGCGAGTTTTAAATTAAATATATAAAAAAATTAAATGCTGTGGTTTAACTATAACCCCAGTCTGAGAATCAGGTTAATGTTTCCATTTAAATGGAACAGGTTAGCAATTAAATATCTGAGAATTGCCATACCCCAAAACGTAGACCATTTAGAATTGCTCTATCTAGAACCATTTACTCGACAATTAACGGCAGGTTTGGAGCATTGGATGCTTCTGCCATTTGGGTTTGTTCTCTAGGATATAAACTATAAGGATGAATGTCTTACAATGGCTGCTATATTTCTGACAGACATTTTGTCAGGTACCCATGTCTTTTTTATTTTCAGCCCTGGAACAAACAAATATCTTGGTTTATCTGGAATGGAAAGGGCCTCAGGATCTGATATGCAGTCTTACAGCTTCCAGGAGGGAAGGGGGGGCTTAAACTTGCAAATTTAAAATGACTGTATATGCAATAGCCTCTCATCTACATATGATATTCTATTGGTGTTTTCCTACCCACATGTCTTACTGGAAACACATCAGATTCCATTTCAATGACCTGCATGATACTTCCAAGTACTTTTTTAAAAATGCTGTTTCACCCAATCTGGCATTTTATGAATTTCACTGCAAACACACTGCATTTATGGATGAAAATGAGGGCCAAACCTAGTTTTAAGACAATTATTTTTTACTGGTCATGTCCTGGCCTATGATGTCTATTTTGCTGCATCCAATGTAGACCATACATTTCGCCAGTGGAGGCAGTTAGGTCTGGGTCACATATTTCATTTTTGGGATATAAAAGGAGTAATGCCATTTGGGACTTACAGAACAAATATGGCTTAATTAACTGAGAGCATTTCTGGTATCTTCAAATATGGTTTTACCTATTAAAACAGGGACGAAACCAGGCCCAACTACCAGACCCCCCAGACATAATAAGTGACCTCTTCGCGGGTGCTATTCAGGGAGATAGATGGGATCACTTGATAGGGAACTTTTACACAGGACTCCAGGAGTTTTAAAATATGGATTCTAAAATTATATTACAAAGATGGAATTGGGACCTTCAGTTAGACCTTAGTTATGAGACATGGACCAGGTATTCCCTTTTGACATTAACTGCAACATCCTCGCTGTATTACTGAGAATTTGCCTGGAAATGCCGAAGTCAGTATTTCAAAACTCCAGCAGGGCAGGCATCATACATAGCGGAGATATGGGGACATTGTTGGAGGAAATGTGGGCAGAACAAAGCCAATCAGGCACATATTTTATGGGACTGCCAAAGGCTTGCCCCTTACTGGTTTGAAACTGAGACACATTTAAAACAACTATGTTCACAGTTGCAGTCCTTCTCAGCACTGTTGGTGCTCCTTTAAGTTCCCTCATGGGGGTTTAGGTTAAGGGGTAACTCATTATATTACTTGAGCGACACCTTACTGGGCCAAGCCCTACCTCCACCAAAACTGGATCACGGTGCCCAAGCTATGTCTCTAAAAATCACCCCGATCCTTCTAAGGCCCCCCTTATTGTCACTGTGGCATACATTCCCCCACAGAAACAAACCTATGCATTCCCCTTCCTCGCGGAATACCTCACCAGCTTTCCCCACAAGGTTCAGCATATCCTGCTGGGTGACCTCAACATAAACTGGCTCACCAGCTCCGCTGCCTCGGCCAAAGATACACTCACAGCCCTGGACCTCTCCTAAGTGATAATGCAACTGACCAGATGCAACCCCTCTACCAGCACACACACCCTGCTGGACATTGTCCTTTCCAATCGACCCCATAAAATCATAGACATTACTGTCCTACTTAACGCCCTCAGTGACCATTCCCCAGTGATCTTCTTGTGGTCCGGTAGGCTGCCCAAACGTGCACCAAGAGTCACTATCCGATGATGACTCCACCCAGGTAGCACCTCAGATTTCAAACAGCATCTCTCCCACTGGGACTGGTTCCCAATATGCCTTGCCACCAGCATTGATGTTGCACTTGAGTACTTCACCAACTCTTTCAACTTAGCCTGTGGCACCTTTGTCCCCCTTACTAAGACCCACTCTAAACAGCACAATGCACCCTGGATTACCCCATCCCACCTCACACAACTGAGGGATAGAGACAATCTATGGCACAGAGCCACGGACTCAGGCAAACAAGTTGATATACAGGCATACCGAGCCAAATGTAACAAGTGCACCTAGGCCATTCGCAAGGCAAAAGCTGAATACTATAGGTCGACCCTAACTGCCTCATGGGGGTCATTCCATAAGTTTTGGGAGAATATAAAAATTCTAAATGGTAAATCCCGACTCCCCCCACCCCCCCCAAGCTCAGTGTAAATGGCTCCATCACCATCGATCTGAAGTGTATAGCAGACAGCCTTAGTACTAGTTTTACTGACCTAAGCTCGGTGCTTGCCAAAATATGACCCAATACCTGCCCCCCAACCACCCACCCTCTCATGCCCCTTTCTACCTTCGGACAATCTCTCCACAAGAAGCCAAGCCTTGCCTTGCCAAAGCCCCCAATGGGTCCAGCCCCCAAAATGACCCCTTGGATATGACTCCTCCAACTGGCACTTGATGAGCTACTCCTTCCCCTGACTGACCTACTAAACCACTCCCTCTACCTCGGGCAGTTCTCCAGAGCCTGGAAGATTGCAGTAATAACCCCCCATCCCCAAAGGTGGGGATAACGTATCCCCTAAGAACAACCGACCAATCTCCATCCTCTTCCACCCCCCTCCAAATCCCTTGAAAAGGTAGTGGCGGACCAACTTGCCAACTACCTCATAACTCATGACCTGCTCTGCAAGGAACAGTAGAGTTTTCACTCAGGCCATAGCACCACCATAGCACTCCTAGAATTCTCTAGCTTCCTCCACACCGCACATGGCAAGGGCCAGCTGGCCGGAGCCATGTTCATTGACCTCTCCAAGGCCTTTGATAAGGTCAGTCACCCCCTCCAGCTTGACTCACTCCTGCAAGTGGGTTTCTCCCAAGGCCCCTTAGCTAGGTTCGCATGCTACCTAGCCTCCAGGACACAGTGTGTTAAGATCAACATGACACTCTCCAGTACCCACCCCATCCACTCATGAGTCCCACAGGGCTCCATCCTGGAACCAATACTCTTCAGTCTGTTCATCAATGCACTACCTAACTCGTGTACCAGCACGGTCCTACTCTATGCAGATGACGATGTCCTCTGTGCCTCCCATGTCAACCCCACCAGTCTGCAGGCCTCCCTCCAGCTCTCCTTCAGTCAGACTGAACGCTGGTTCTTGGACCATAGACTGACCATTAACCTGAAAAAAAACAAAGCCATGATCTTTACCCACCATCAAAATAAACTTAAAAGCTCCCCCCTTCAGATCCTCTCCAGCACCCTCTATCACCTCGAACAGGTCACCTCCTACAAATAATTGGAAATAACCTTTGACCAAGCTCTCACCTTCCACACCCACATAAATGCGCTCACAATTGCAGCCAACATATGTATGATCCTCCTCTACTGCTACAAAGACTGTCTGCCACCAGAAGCTCTCCAGCTAGCCATCACCTCCTCAATCCTGTCCTTAATTGACTATGGCCTGTTGATCTATGCAACTGCTGATGCTACCGCACTAGGCTAGATAAAAGTATCCCTCAATAAAGCATGCAGGCTCCTATCAGGTGCTGACCGGCTCATTCACTCCTGCCCCCTCTATTCCCCCACCCAGATATTCAACCTCGAGGTAAGGCTCCAATACCAGTTATGCCTCATGGTAAAAAAGACCCTCCTTGGGCTAACGCTGTCTGGAGTCTTGTCATCTCTCCGCCACTCAACCGCTTCTATTGTCAAGCCCAGCACCGATAAATCATCTCTAGCAGTCATTAGGGTGAGAACCTCCCTAGCCCAGAGGTCTTTTGCCTGTAGGGCCCCATCCTGGTTCAACTCCCTTCCTGCGGCTGTCACCAGTCTGCCCAAAATTGGTGCTTTCAAAGTCGCCCTCAGGAACCACATTTTCACAGCCCGCACCTGTAGGTGTCCTCAGCGTTCCACATAGTCACCTCACCGGTGAGCCGCTATCCTGAACTGTACTTATGACCTAGATAGATCCAGTGACAAAGTCTTACTATCTAGACTGCCTCTGTTAAGTATCCTTTTGGTACTATGGCTGTAGCAATGTGACCCTATGATTAGCTACATTACTGTATAGGCTTCTTTTCTGGCTCACTGCCTCCCCTGTATATACTGTTTTCATGCACCTAGAATATTGTGATATATATACTGTTATAACAGTTGTAACTTGGGAATTGCGCTTTGTAACAATGCCAATTCTTAAGCTAAATTCTGAATATATGTACTTATAATTAATGTGTTCCCTTATGTGTACTCATGAACTGTGCTATGTAACATTGCCAGTTTCTTGTGATATACCTTGAACGTATGTACTTGTAATCACTGTGTTCCCTTATGTGTACTATGACACTGAACCTTTGGAAATGAGTCCATGACTCAAAGGATTGTAATTCCAATCTCTGACAAATAAATAAATAAATAAAATTATTTATGCTACTATTAGCAGCCTATAAGGCTATTACCAGATTATGATGAAGGGAAGAGCCTCCTACTGTGAAGCAATGGGTAGACATAGCAATTAAGTTATATCAGATGGAGAAAATTAACTATTCTATGCACTATCATTTCCCAAAATGTTTGGAGATATGGTGGCCATGGATCTTGTATGTCATGAACCTAGACCCCTCATTTGTCCCAAAGACACTGGATAGGGTGATTAAAAGGGTTAATTACTGTGGTTATAACAAAGGATCACACATGTTCGTTCTCTTGTTTGTCTTTATTTTTATTCACATATGCCAGATGTAGTGTTAACTGTAGCTGTATTGATCTCTTTTGGATGACTGTGGTCATGCTGTGTATTTTAATGACTGCCATTGGAATTTTAGCTGCTGGAAGACACTACTGCTGTACCTTATGTTGTCATTGTTGTTCCTTCCTGTAACAAATACAAACGATTAATCAAAATGTAACCCCCCCTGCAAATGGGGATTCCCAAAAGTCTTCCAGGATCTTGCCTGAATGCTCCAAGTCTGGGCGGTGTTCGGCGTCTGAGCTGTTTAAATGTGGTTCCAAGTGAGGGCTATTTGAGCCTCCATGTACTGTCTCTTTAAGAGCTGTCTGCTTGCAGACTTAATTAGTTTGTATGGGGGACTGTGTGTTTAATGCTCGAATCCCACCCGAGCTGCTGTCAATTCACTCCATTTCTGCCTTCGCTACATGTGCACAGGGAGCCTTGTTAAAAGATATAACTGTTTACCAGAAATCATTTAGAGTGACTGAGAAAATGTAGTTTGTCTAACCTGTCTTCATTTCAGCATGAACTGTTTCAATGTAGCTCTTTCATTGTGGTCCTGAATTGCTGACTTGGACCAATCAGGATGATAGGGAGGCCTTAAAATGGAGCCAGTGGAACTTGGACCCTCAATTTTGAGCCAGCCACCAGGGGATTGTATGAGCAGTGACTCTGGGAAATGTAGTTTTGACCTTGGCGCCTTTTTTTTTCACCAACAGAGGGAGTCTTATTGCGAGTGACAGCCAAACCAGCCAACAGAATGGTGTGGAGCTAATGGAAATGCCCTGCTCTGTGACTGGAAAGATCAGATCAGTTGTGACAGTGAAGAGAGAAGGAGCTCTGTGCTTCTGCGGTGTCTAGTTTTGTGCGGGAAGCGCAAGTGAGGCCCTGAGGTTCGGCCTATAGCCATTGTAAGCACTAGTAAGCGTTAGTTTGGACTGAATCTGATTTGTGAGGAGAAAGAAGGAAGTCATAAGAGTGGAAACCAGGCTCACCCTGTAGAAGACTGGAGAAATTGCAGAATCGCGCTCGGTCTGTCAGGAACTGAAGCTGCTGTGTGTGCTCCCGGGTATTCTGCAGTAATTGCGATTGGGATCTAGGAGCAGCCTGCCTGGTAAGTACTTTCCTTTTACATATGAATGTGTGTAGTGCTTGAGGGAATTGTTATTTCCAATCCCCTGAGCTGTGTGTTGAAACTGGAAGCAAACCCCAGCTTGTCTCGTACTGCATCCATTTGCTATCTACTGCAGTGGGGTCCAGTCACAAGGACCTTGACTCCATGCCTTGTTGTTCTGGCAATCCAGAAGAACATCCAACATCCGATTCTCAGCTTGGGTATTGTGAGTAGAAATCAGGGTATGCCCCTGCAGCCTGTTTTCAATCACAAGTGTGTCATCTAATTCTTGTTGTTTCACTGCTTCATGGACTGAGCCATCCGGCTCCAGATTACAATTGGGTGTTGTGCATATATTTTCTTCTACAGGGCCCTATCCATCTGCACCTGCCGGCCAACTTCGGGCAATGGGTCTGGCTAGCCCCCCCCCCCAACCTGGGTACCCAGAGTGTGACTTTTCAGACTCTGTATGTGTGCACAGTACTGTGATTTAATGCCACCAATTACCCTGATTTCCCCCTCCCGTGTTACTGACCCCTAAATAAATCAAGATTTGTTGTTGTTATACTATATACTGTCTGTGGTGTTGGTACTTATGGAAACAGTATTGTATTTCGCTGTGTACGTTGTTTAACCTTATTTTACAGGGGGTCCTCAGAGACGTGCAGCAGAATCAGTCTCAAGGGTAAGTGGTGCTTTATGAGTGAACAGTGTGTATAACTCCTGTGTACAGTTGAGCCACTAGAGGGAATAAAATGGGGTCTCAGTGTCCCAGAGGGCTGTGACCAAGCTAATCTAACCACTACAAACCCTGACCTCTGGGTGGAGGCACCCGCCATAGAACCTAGGCCCCTCAACCTGTCAGTAGTCCAGCAGGCAGGGGTAGTAGCCCTTGGGATAGCGCCACCTGGGGGTTACAAAAATAAAATATATAAAAAAAGGATTGGGTTCCTGGCCTTGACTGCCTTCAGCACAGGAAGTGGGGGCATGATGAAAAGGCCCTGAGGTTCCATGCTTAGTGCTTCCTATCATTTCCCCCTTTGGCGTATGACAAGGGGCTCAATGCATGGGAGTAGTGCTGTGCAATCCTCTAAAACTTCAACCTTAATGTAACCCCCCCAAATCGGGGGCTTTCCTTAAGTAACTCCCTGGGCTCCAATAATGCCCACTACCAGGCAAACATCCTGCAGAGATGGTAAATCAATAATGGCTGGTGTCCTCCTATTGACGTGGGTGAGAGTGCCATGCTGTGTCTCTGCACTTGTCTCTTTAAGTGCCACAGTCAGTGTAAATGCTGTAGATGGCCTGGGCTGGGTCCAAGGCCAGCCAGGCATCACCCCAATCTGCCCCTTCTGCTATTGCAGAACTTCCGCAGAAATTACAAACCACTGCCGCAGAAGTTCTGCGGCAAATGGTCCCAATGTGCTGCAGAAAAGTGGAGGCCTTACTAATAGAACAAAGGGAGTGCTACATAGTACTGCAGTTATTTACTTCTACTTCATAGTTGTCTTTAAGATATAAATTGTTGTTTAACCTGCCTTTATTGCAGCATGCATTTTCCAATGGAAGCCACCATGTTTTGGACTGGGACTTCCCATTTGGACCAATTAGGACACAAGGAACTTCGAGAGGTCCTTAGCTCAGGTGCCTCATGGGAAAAAGCTGTAGTTTTGTAGTTTTTCAGGTTGGTGCCTCAACTGGCAAATGGGAACACCGGAACTGTGATTGTCAGTTCCCCAAGCCAACCAAAATCCAGAGAAACTGGGTTAGTCCAAGAACTGATAAAAAAAGAGTTCAGTTGCTGGTAGAGTGGAGAGAGAGAAAGCAGCTTGAGCCATCGAGAAGCAGCTCTGGGGAAAGCCTGCCTTCATCGGTGACCAAATTGCCTGCCAGCTGGAGGGGTCACCAATGGATAAACTGGACTTTGTCAGAGACATTCTGTTAAGTTTGGGCCTGTGTCAATCTTGTCCCATGTCGTCTGTTATTGTGCCAGCTAAAGTTTTACCAGTGAGAGACCAGCTTTGGGGATCCAGCACCTGCGCAATGAGTCATCACAGATTGCGGCCACCTACAGGGAATGACTGTGAAGTATAAGTGAGTCGTGCCAGACCCCTTTCCCATGTGCAGCAGCTTCCAGCAGTGTGTCTTCATTTCACCAGGCCATCCTAAATCGACTGGTACAGTGAGTAAATCCAGGGTAGCTCCCTGCAACAGGCATCTTGATTTTCTTATGTTATCATGTAATTGTTCTCAGGTTAATTTTAAGAGTTTCCAATAGACGAGGCCAACCGGCCATGGATACAACTAATTTAATTTGCTTTGTACAGTTAATGTGATTGATTTTTTCCTTCAAGGGCCCCCAACAACAGCTGCAACCCTGGGCACCGATTCTGGCCAGCCAGCATAGATCCTGGGTACCCAGTAGGAAAGGGACTAAATTAACTGTTTTTAGTAACCTGGTTTTCCAGAACAGTAATCATTTGCCCAGATTTGCTCCCCCTCCTTTTTCACGACCCTTTAATAAACCTGATTTACTGTGCTGCTTTGAATCCAACTTGTGAACATATTATTATTATTGAGAGTTTGAGACTCACCGGGGTCTTCTTGTAATGAACATTTTTTGCTGCTGCTTTATCTGGCATTTCATTTTTATGTGCCTTTACCTTTGTATTCGGTATAGGCAGTGTGGCCTGTTTGCATTTTCTGAGTATATTATTACCAGGTTTAAAGGGATGAGCTCTTCACTGAATGTGTTGAAAGTGCATGCAGTATTTCCAAACTGTCTTTACAGGGAGGTTCGCGGGGCATATACCAGGACCAGAGACCCTGCTGGTAAGTGGGACAACTGGGAGCATATTGTTAATGCCTATTGTAAACTGTCTAGTGAATACTGTTAATGGCCATTGTCAATATCTAGGTAATCAGTCACTAGATGGGGTTATGGGTGGTGATAGCTTCCCAGAGGGCTGCACCAGTATAAATAGATACCTACACAAACACTCTCTGGGTGCAGGCACCAAACTAGTGTATTTACCAAAGGTAGAGACACCCCTGTACTTGTCAATTTGAGACCCAGGCCCCTCAATCTGTTGTTAGGAAGACAGGCAGGGGAAGTAGCCCTATGAGTATCGCCGCCTAGGGGTTACATTAAGATCTTTGGACCAGAAAAATCCACTATGGTTCAAATGTGTTTACTGTTCACAGTGACAAACTAAAGAAAACATTAAAAAAAAGATTCCAGCACTCCCACAAGTGAAAATACCATTCCCCAAACCTTGCAGCCCCTGTCCCATCCTTCCCACCCCCCCAAAAAGTATTAAAATAACTTTCTTCCCCCAACCAACAGCACATAGCACCCCATCATATCCTCCTTCCCTGGTGGCAGTAGATACAAATATTCCCCTTCCATCAGTCCACATTGCAACCATCCCACCCTCCTACCCCCTAGCCCCACTTTATATAAAAATTGTCCCCTTCTCCCAGATCATGTAGCACTTCACCCCCATTCCCCATGGGTACGCTGACAGTAAACTAGTAGTAGTGGGTCACACAGCTTGCCTCTTACCACCTGGGTTGGACATTGTCCAACTTGCAAAGACCGTGAATCAATATACAGCAGGGTGTATTGTTGTATAAGTTCTGAGACATGCATCTGCAGGATCCGCTAGATAGCTACATTTCTCAGAAAAGTAAGACCTGGAAATTTCAGTGACATCCCTCATAGAACATGTGCATAAGATTGGATATGGCAATGCTTCAAGCAGTAACCACTTCAAAGTGGCCACAGTGGGCCCTATTCCCAAAAGATTTGCTCCCATTCTGTAACTATGCCAAACCTTTGTTGTGAATATGGCCCCATGAGTTTAGAATGAAAGACTGAGATCAGCTACCAGATTCCATTCCTTCCCCAAACAACACAGGACCATCCCCTACCAGATGCTTGAGTCTGTGTAAGTAGAACCTGTCTCATTTCTGCACCCATTCTATTTAAACTCTACTTCTGCTCAGACAGCTGCTCGTGTCTCATTATCTGGCCTACTATCCAAGTCAGGGAGAAACTGCAGCATACTAGTAAGCAAAGAGTCAGTATTATGGATGCCAGAGTATCAAAAGAATAACATACAACACAGAAGCTGAAGGTAGGAAAAGACCACTACTCCATCTAGTGTGGCTGTAATACCCTATCTATCTCTGAGACCTAGTGTCTTTATGGTGTTTATACCCACGCTACCTGCCCTATGTTTCCTGTCTTGTTGCTATTCCCCCATCAGACCTAGTGTAGGCCCACAATGTCTATCATGTCACAGGACTGCTTTGGTGCCTACAAGCCAGACCAATGTATTAGTTCCTATGTGCTTAGATATGTCATATTTGCTGTAAATGTTATTGTGAATGTATGTACCTAACATGTGTCTATCACTGTATATTGTCAGTGGTGAAAAGTTTGTAAATGGATCTCTTGGTACGTCTCTTGCTCCCTTCTAGGTACTTGAAACTAATTCTGGGTCGCCCCTGAAAAAGGGACCATCGTGGTCTCAGTGGGCCTACCCGGTTACCAAAATTTAAATAAAAAATAAATAAGAGGAGGTATATTATGTGGCTGACTCAAGAAAAATAGCAAACCTGGATGATTGCCTCATAAACCTCAAGAGTCCCTCTCAAAAAATTATTTTATGAGGGGTTTAATTCTGAAGGACTTTGGGAAGGAACTAATGCTATAACTGAGCAGAGTCAGACTGGCCCACCTGGATACCTGGAAATATTTCAATCACTGACAATCCTACACATTAACTATTTCCTAATTCAAAGTTTTTCCCCCTGATCTCTGCAAATAAGTAAATAAAATAAGATTAAATAAATAAATAAAGCAACAGTGGAGCCTTTGTACCAAATTGAAGTTTAATGCGGATCTGCATTCTTCACCTTGGGCCCCTTCTTGATCATAGTACCAATTTTCCATGTGGTCGCCCTGCTCCACAGTCTGACCCTGTAACTGAGTATGCATAACAATGCCTACAGGAGAAACCTACTGAGGATAAGTAATGGTGGATTTCAGAGGGACAGATTTTGTGGGCATGGCAGCAGTCCTGGAGAGGCATCTAAGTGGGATTAAGCCAGTCAGGGACACAGAGAGCAAGTGGGAAACAATAAAGGGGGGTCTTCTGGAGGCCACTAAAGTCTGCACTAGGGTCTTCCACAAGAATGCTAGGGCTGGAAAATCCAGGTGGTGGACCAGGGAGGTACAGGAGGTAGTGAGAGAAAAAAGGCTGGCCTTCCAAAGATTCAAGCAGTCAAAGAGGGATGCAGATAAGGAAGAGTACCAGAGGCTTTCCAGACAGACTGGTAGGGTGGTGAGAACAGCCAAAGCAGATAAGAAACTGTGGTTAGCACAGGGGAACAAACATGGGGAAAATATTTTTTACAGGTATATCAGGGAGGGGAGGAAAGCAATAGTGGGGGCAGATTAATAAGTTAAAAAAGCGAGGGCGAGGACACAGTGGAGCAACCGGAGGTACTCAACAGGCACTTCTGCTTGATCTTTACAATTGAGAAACAGGAACCATCTCCATTGGGGGTAGGAAGAATGCAGCAGGGGGTTGGGGAGGCACTCGTGGATGGGAAGATACCATTGGGGAGGGTAAGAGAGGCTCTAAAGTCCCTGAGGCGCGATAAGGCTTAGGATCCAGATGGGATTCACCCCAGAGTGTTGAGGGAAGTGTAGGATGTCCTGGTTGCATCACTGATGGACTTATTCGACTCCTCCCTTCAAATTGGAAAGGTCCCCCGCAAATTAAGGGAGGCACATGTTGTGCCACTCCATAAGGGTGGCCCACGGGAAGGGCCAGGAAACTACAGACCGGTTAGCCTGATGTGCATGGTGGGGAAGCTGCTGGAAACCATCTTAAAGGAATAGTGGAGTTCCTAGAGGCTCACGGTCTCCAGGATGTTCGACAGCATGGGTTCATCTGGGGCAGATCATGTCAGATGAATCTAATTGAATTTTATGACTGGGTCACAAGGTCTGTGGACCAGGGGAAGCCAGTGGACATCCTGTAAGTGGACTTCACTAAGGCTTTTGACTCAGTACCGCACCGTACACTGTTGGAGAAGCTGAGGAGCTTGGGGTTGGGGGAGAAGATACTAGGGTGGATTGGGAATTGGTTAACGGATAGGTATCAGAAGGTGGTAGTTGGAGTGAGGTCTCGTCTCCCAGAAGGGTTGTTAGTGGGGTCTCCCAGGGATCGGTGTTGGGGCCAGTCCTTTTTAATGCATTCATCTCAGACATTGGGGTTGGGGTTAGGAGTAGGCTGAGTCCATTTACAGATGACTCCAAACTGGGAGCAGTGGCAGATGAGGAGAACATGTACTCCGTGGAGGAGAGGAGGGATGGGGGGATATGACAGAGGTCTTTAAATATTTGAAGGGGATTAACTGGATCAACTCTGCTGGGCTGCTTCAGGAGAGGAAATATGGAGCCACAAAGGGACATAGCCTGAGTTTGGTGGGGGGGGGTTTAAGGGGGAGACAAGGCATCACTACTTCACTGAGAGGGTGGTGGTGCCCCGGAACTCATTGCTATTGGAGTTGGTGAGGATGTAGACAGTGGGAGGCTTCAAGAGAGGGTGGAATATACACAGGGGTGTAGTCCGGGGGGGAGTGAGGTAGATAACGGGTCCGCAGGAGTAACACAGAGGGAGGGGAGGCAGCCGCAGTGAGTGAACTGTAGGCTGCTGCTCGAGCAGACTCGATAGACCAATGAGCCTCATCTGCTGGCAATTTAGTATGTTAGTATGTAACACTTGGTCCAACGCACAGTCTAAAGGGACTGTAGCAAAATTGTTGTGCCAATGAATTTGTGAACAGTTCCTTGTCTGTGGTCCACCAAGCCATTCTCTACAGGAGTTGCAGCCCTACCCAACATGGTTGCAAACTCCATAGTAACTCTTGTGGGAAGATGGTAGGGGTCTCCACATAAATGGCCCGCAGGGCTATCCACAAAGCCAAAGCATAGGGAACCTTGCAAACTGTGGTGGTATCTTAAGGAACACCCTCAACATAGAACTGTTACAAGCTGTCCTGAGGGTATGGCTAAAGAGTGGTATGACCCCTAGGAGCCACTGGAGGACTGAAAATGGCAAGGGATCAAGTCAGTAGAGCTGCACACAGAGGATTGTGGTTAGGGAGGGGGAATTCACTGGATGTCAGAGACATGTACAGTACTACTTAGGCTTGGGGTTAGGGATAGGCTCCATTGATCTGCTAGTGACCACCAAAACTCCAGGTATGGGTCAGGGGGATGGGTACAGCTAAGATGGTATTACCTGTGCATGGTCTTCTGAGCATGGCAACTGGAGTTGTACTGTACACAGAAATGCCTTGGTGGGTAAATAGAGGTGTTAGTGTGCACAAATCCCATTTGCACTTATTGACATCTGATGACCCCCCCCACTTTGCATTGCAAGTTAATCTCAGGAAGCACTCCCCCGTGAATAATTTAACCCTTTGTGGATGGCTGCTAGGTGTGGTGTCACAAAAGGGCACCTGTTCACACCCTATTTGATGAAACAACACCAGGCAACTGTGCAACGGTCCCTCTGTGCATTCAGTGCTATGATATGAGGCTTAGTATTTTCCCTAAATACAGGAGGATCTGGGCTCAAAAACAGTCCACTGGAACTGGAAGACAACCATTGCTTGGCTATGCAGTAATTTTATTAGCAGACAGTTTCAATTGGCACATACACCCCCTAAGCATGCCATAATTATTTTCTTGCTTTGACTCTAGTCTGTTTTCCTGTGCAGCCTCCCTTCTGTGTGCTCAGTATTCACCCTTCAATCTCCAGTTGTACATATTTTAATGAGTACCAATGCTCGTAGTCTACGTAACAAGCTTCCTGAATTAGAGGCCTCGAAGGAGGAGGAACATCTGGATATCATGGCAGTCACAGAAACATGGTACACACAAAACCATGACTGGGACATAAATATACCAGGATACACTATCTACAGGAGGGACAGGAGGGTAAAAGAGGAGGAGGAGGAGTAGCTCTTTACATAAGGGAAGGAATCAAAGCAACAGAACAAAAGGGAAAACAGGGAGGAGAAGAAGCACTGTGGGTAAATTTGGAGACCGCAATGGCACCACAATCCGCACAGGGGTTGTATACAGACCCCCTTCTCAGGGGGAGGAAATGGACAAGGAAATGATAGAAAGTATACTTAGAATGGCAGAAAAAGGGGAGATATTGCTGATGGGTGATCTGAATATGCCAGATGTTAACTGGAGTGCAGTTGCAGCAGCCACTTCGAAGAGGGGTTATTCTAGATGCCCTACAGGGGGCATGCCTTAGACAACTAGTATTGGAGCCCACTCGAGAGGGAGCAATCTTAGACCTGGTTCTCTCAAATGGAGATGAAGAGAGGATCACAGATGTAGAAGTGGGTAGCCATCTGGGAACTAGCGACCATCGAACAGTATGGTTCACAATAAACACAGCAATAGAGTCAAGCCATACAAAGGCAAAAGTACTGGACTTTAGGAAGGCTGACTTTGCCAAAATGGGTGAGTGCCTAAGGAATGCACTAGCAAATGGGCAGGAAGGAGGGGTGGAAGAACAATGGGGAATAATAAAAACTGCCATCACAGAGGTAACAAGCCTTTGTGTGAAGCAAATAAACAAAATGAAATGATGTAAGAAACCACTATGGTTCTCAAAGGAAGTGGCAGTGAAGGTTCAAGGAAAAAGAAAGCATTCAGGAAGTACAAGGAGTCACAGAAGGAGCAGGACAGAGAACTGTATCAGTTAAAGCAAAAGGAAGCTGGGAAGGCAGTCAGAACAGCAAAGGCCCAAACCGAGGAAAAGATAGCCAACTCAGTTAAGAAGGGGGATAAAACCTTTTATAGGTACATCAGGGAGCAAGGAAGACCAAGAGAGGGATAGTGAGGTTTAATAAAGGGAGGGGGGGCAGAGGGTGACTGTGAAAAGGCAGAGATACTAAAATATTTTGCTCAGTATTTACAAAGGAAGAGGGAGGTACCTAAAACAAACAGTAGAAACACTCTGGATACAGAAGTTGATACCAGCCCATTTACAGAAGAAAGGGTTCTGAAAGAACTCTTAAAACTGAAGGTGGACAAAGCAATGGGCCCTGATGGATTCATCCCAGAATTCTAAAAGAACTAAGGGTAGAACTAGTGACACCACTGACTACCCTCTTTAACAAATTATGGGAGGATGGGGTGGTACCCGAGGACTGAAGGAGGGCAGATGTGATTCCCTTCACAAAAGTGGGAGCAAGGCAGAAGCAGGAAACTACAGACCTGTTAGTTTAACCTCAGTGGTAGGGAAAATGATGGAATCACTTCTGAAGGAAAGAATTGTCGAGTATCTAGAGGCCAGAGGGGCACAGGACCCAAGGCAACATGGATTCACAGTGGGAAGGTCATGCCAGACAAATCTGATAGATTTCTTTGACTGGGTGACCAAAGTAGTAGATCAGGGAGGGGCTGTGGACATGGCCTACCTAGACTTTAGCAAGGCATTTGACACAGTCCCACACAAAAGATTAATATACAAGTTAGCCAGCCTGGGAGTGGGTCCCAAGATGACAGCCTGGGTAAAGAATTGGCTGGAGAATAAGACACAGAGTAATAGTAAATGGAGTCCACTCTGAAAAAAGGGGTTAATAGTGGGCACCGCAGGGTTCAGTATTAGATCGGGTCCTCTCAATGTCTTTATAAGCGACATTGTGAGGGACTGGAAGGAAAAGTATGTCTCTTTACAGATGACACAAAGATCTGCAACAGAGTTAATGCATAAGGTGGGGTGGAAAGGATGAGAAGGGACTTGGCAAGGTTAGAGGAATGGTCAAATGTATGGCAGCTTAGATTCAATGCTAAGAAGTGCAAGGTAATGCACCTGGGAAACAAAAACCCAGGGGAAGAGTACACAATGGGGGCTGAGATACTAACAACAACAAACATGGAGAGGGACCTGGGGGTAGTCATATCAGATGACCTAAAGGTGGGCAAGCAATGTGAGAGGGCAGCAAGGAGGGCTGGGGGGATACTGGGATGCATAGGGAGAGGCATCACCAGTAGAAAACAGGAAGTTATTATACCTCTGTACAGACAGCTGGTCAGACCCCATCTGGAATACTGCATGCAGTTCTGGAGACCCAATCTCCGCAAAGACATAGACAGGATGGAAGCTGTCCAGAGGAGGGCAACTAAAATGGTGCAGGGTCTGCACCAGAAGACATATGAAGAGAGACTAAAGGAGCTTAATATGTATAGCCTCGAGAAGGAGGGAGAGGGGGACATGATAGAAACTTCCAAGTACCTCAAGGGAATCAACAAAGTCCAAGAGGGTAGCATCTTTCAAAAAAGAGGTGTGCAAGAACAAGAGGGCACAATTTGAAGATGGGGGTGGCTCAGAGGTAATTTAAGGATATTTTTCACAGAGAGGGTTGTGGATGCATGGAGCGGCCTTCCGAGGAGGTTGTGGAGTCAAAAACAGTGGTGGAATTCAAGCATGCATGGGACAGTCATAAGGCAATTCTAGGGGGTTGGGGTAGGAAGAAGTAGGCTGCTGGTTAACTAGGATCTGCAACTTATCCATTAGGTAGGGAAATGGGCAGACTGGGTGGGTCAGGCAGTCCTTATCTGCCGTCAAATTCTATGTTTCTATGTTAATGGACAAACATGGTAGTCCATGGTCATCCCTGATTCGTCACTGGACTTTGTCCATGATAACTTCATCAGTAGTTTGCCCGTGATTCATGGGCAGGATTGTCCATGGATGATGAACATGAATACCTGGAAAACCACACAATCAACAAAAACTAAACAGAGGAACTAAATCAATTTTCAGTTTGGTTAATGAAAGATAAAAAGTGTTGATGAAACAAAAAAAAGAAATGATTTCAGCTAGTAGTCCTGCTTGTCCATGATATGACTATACTTTTTAATGTCCATGCATGATAATGGTTTTCATGGCTTTTTCTTTTTTTAAGTTAAGTTATAAGTCACATTTTATTTTATCGTATGTGCTGTTTAAGATTATATCATGGGTGATATCCTAGTTAAAATATAAGCATTGTACTGTATTTATACATTGCTAGTTTAATCATTCAAAACAACGTATGGTATAGAATCACAGAAATTTGTCAGCAGAAAAGGACCCAATTGGCCCATCTAGTCTGCCCTTGTTCCCTTCCTATAGGTAGCACTGACTCTACCACCCTACACCCCACTACTGTGTCCCCCCCAACCCCGTAGGTTCCCTATCCCTTTTATATTATAAAACAGTGTGCAATATTTCCAGTTACCAATTTAGCCTTATTTTAAGCACTACACCAGTTCAGGATGCCGGCAGCAGTACTTCTGTCATAAAGGTGCCAAATATCAAAATTTGCTGCCCCCTTCCTGCGGTCCCCCCCCCCGGCGTTGGTATATTTAGAAAGTGGGGGTGTGGGAGGTGCAGGGGGGCACAGCCCCTTGCAAAGAGAGGGTCATCGACTTTGAAACCTGACACCCTAATGACCGGGCACACTGCTGCCAACGCTATGAATGGGTAGAATCTATTTTAAGATGGGTACATGTAAGCGCTTTACTGGGGTCTACATAATTTAAGAAGGTGTTAAAAGAATCAGCCCCAGTGTGAAGATCAAATTGAAAATACACCTATTTTGATTTATTTTATTTCTTTTCAGCCTGTTTTTTCATTCCATCTTTTACTCCAGGACTTTATTGTAAATTACAGATGCTTAGCATGGGGTTTTTTTTCAAAGAAAAAAACAGTTCTTCAAAATATATACTGTAGCTGTATTCCTAAAATATATGGTTTATCAGTAGACCATAGCCCCCATAGTCAAACAGCACGACACTAACTAGGTTAGCACCACACTAACAGCGCATAGCACCAGTGGTCGAGGCAGGGTCCATATTCAGAGACCCCTGATATGCCGCACTATCCTGACTATGCAACTGTGTAGAATATACTGCAGTGCCTATGAAAATGAGGGTTCCCTCATACATAAAGAGGGTAGCAGTTTGTTTAACATTTCCAGCAGCGCGAAAGAGACATCATCACAGCTCTGTTTAATGATGCTTGTTATTTCCTGACCCTAATCTATATAGAACCACACTGCTCTGTGTTGAGGCATTGGAGCAGGTTTTTCTCAGTGTACTGCAGCAGCTGAAGGCAGGTAGTGATTCTGGAAGCTGTGATCTGGTGAAACACATGTTCTGAATGTTGGACTTTAATACACATATTTCCAGCATTCTGCAGTATGCCAAATTTGGAATTGCCACAATGCTGGACCCACAGTATAAATGCGGTCTTGCATCTATATTTGAAAGTAGTCAAGATCAGTTGCACAACCTGACTGGGTTTTTTATAAGATGGGTACATGGCGCATATATGCTAAAAAGCCAAATATCAAAAGCTCAAGAGAGATGAGAGTTGCTACCACTGCACAGGCAAAACCAGAGTTCAAAACATTGGAGGGCAAAGCCAAAATCCCAATCAGTCTGCTGTGGGATGTTTTGTCACAGCTTGGACTGGAAGAATTGGAACACAAGGAGGAGGAGCAGACTATAATGCAGGATTTCGTGTGGCTGAAAGAATGGTAGATGCCTATTTGGTGGATAATAGGCACCTCTCTATAAATGATGAGCCCTTGTTGTACTGGAGTGACAAGGTTTCTGATTGGCCAGCACTGACATGCCATGAAATATTTGAGCTTCCCACCCTCGGGAGTCAGTGTTAACTGTATCTTTAGTTCAGCAGGGGTCATGGTAAAGGACAGGTGCATCAATTTGTTGCCCAAAAATGTTGGCATACTAACATTTATTGAAATGAATGGACAGCAAATTCCACAGCATACCACTATATCTTTGTTCATGCCACATGAATCTTTCAATTGTGGTGGTGATGATGATGATGGTGATGATGATGAGGATGGTGACCATGGCACTGGTGGCAGTGACAGCGGATTGACATCATGTGAGGTGGATGTAAAACTTATGGAGCAGGAATTCCTAGCCTGTGACAACTCAGGTCTGAAAGACAGTAGGGGTTATATCTTTATGCTAGAGGAGGACCTCAATAAGTACAAATGAAAAAAGAAGCAATGGGGGGATATCATAGAGACTTTAAAATACCTCAGGGGTATAAATAAGGTCCAAAAAGGAAACTTCTTTCAGAGAAAAAGACGCTCAATAAAAAGGGGTCATGCTGTGAGGTTGGAGTGAGGTAGTCTCAGGGAGATGTAAGAAAGTACTTCTTCACAGAAAAAGTACTGGCTGGCTGGAATAGCCTCCCAGTGGAGGTGGTAGGGGCACAAATTGTAGTAGGATTCGAGAAAGCATGGGATAGACATAAGGGAACCATGGTGGTGAGAAAAGGTGGGAAAAACCGGAGATCAAGTAGGGTCTGCGGTATCACAGTAGGTGGGGACATGGACAGACTAGGTGGGAAAGTGGTCCTTATCCACCATCAATTTCTATCTTTCTAAGAGGAAATATGAATTACTGTTTATTGTTCTGCATCCTGAGTCTCACAATTTCTCATTTCCTTCTCATTCTTGCTTTCTCAAGTAGTCATGTAATCCTTCCGGTGCTGTGGATTACCTACGATTAATATTTCTATCTCATGTCTCAATAAATATTTCACTATCATGCTGCTCGGGGTCTAGCAAAGGTATGGGCCAGGGGTATACCACAAATTAAAAGAGTCAGAACCTCTCAATATCTTCACTGTATGATGATCTACTACAACCTGCTGTGTCCCCCTCCTTTCTCTTCAAAATACACATCTCCATTTCCTCTTTTTCCACACTGATATGAGCACTGCAACTCAAATTCCATTTCCCACGATGATGATGATGATGATGATGATGATGATGAGTCTGGCATTTTCATGAACATGTTCAGTTGACAGATCTGATTGATAGCACTGTCCGTAAGTGTATAATATAACACTGACCACTGGATGTATGATGTACTGGACCATGTTGTCTGTGTCCTCCAAAGTTTCCACTTCACAGAAGTACTGTACTTGATGGATTTTGACAGAAGTCTCCTTCAACAGTTGAGCCGATGCCAATGCCAAATTTGCTAATGTGTAATGTTATTGCCTCACTGGGCATCATTGGGCCATTCCAGGAGGATATGGCCATCACTAACTAAATGGCATAAATCCTTTCTAGCCAAATGTTCTGGAACATAACTTGAAAAGATGACATTGGCCACATGGGTCTAAATATTTTACTCTTCTCTTCACAGGTCTCTTCTCTTGTCCTGCTGCCACCTCCTGCTCCTCCAGCAAGCAAGCTGCCTCCTTCTCCGCCACCTCTTGAAGAAAGTAAGTAAGGTAAGCAGGAATAAAAGGCCACTATGGTTCTCGAAGGAGGTGGCTAAGGAGAAAAAAACAGCTTGTAGGAAGAATAAGGAAACATAGAAACATATCATTTTTTAGCAGATAAGGACTGCTTGGCCACCCAGTCTGTCTGTTTTTCCCTACCTACAGTATCACCACAGACCCTATTTGATCTCTGGCTATTTCTCCCTCCCCATTCCTTTTCAGTAAGATTCCCCTGTCTATCTTATGCTTTCTTAAAACCCACCACTGTTTTTGCCCCCACCACCTTGACTGCAATCGATCACTCTTTCTGTGAAGAAGTACTTCCTCACATATCCCCTGAATTTGCCCCCCTTCAGCTTCATAGCATGTCTGCTTGATTTTGAGCACCTTTTTTATGAGCAATGCTTTCCTCCTGTACCTTATTTAAAACCATGAGTTATTTCAAGGTCTCTATCATATCTTCCTCTCATTCTGGGTGTACATACTGAGTTCCTTTAGGAGGTGAAAAGGGAGCTCTGTCTTGGAAAACAAAGGGAGGCAAGAAGGAGACTGAGGCCTGCTAAGGCACAAACAGAACAGGATCACCAAGAAGGTCAACAAAGGGGATCAGACTTTCTTCAGGTATATGAATGAAAAGAAGAAAGTAAGGGGTGGGATAGTGAGAATCAGGAGGGTGGAGGGGAACTGTACAGAAGAAGATCATGACAAAGACAAAATTTTAAATGAGTACTTCTGCTTGGTCTTCACTGTAGGGGGAATGGATCAACATATATCAGCAGGCACCGGGGGAGGGAGCAGTGGACACAAATCCATTTCCAGAGAAGAGACTCCAAAAGGAATTGGAAACCCTAAAGGAGAACAAGGTGATGGGGCCAGATAGGATCGACCCAATGGTTCTGAAAGAACTGAGCACTGTGCTAGCTGCCCCTCTGGCAACAGTATTCAGCAACTCATTGGAGATGGGAGTAGTTCCTGAAGACTGGAGATGTGCTGATGTGGTCCGTCTGCACAAGAGCATCAGCAGGCAGGAAAGAGACTAGCAACTAGAGGCCAGTCAGTCTCTCATCAGTGGTGAGAAAAGTAATGGAGACCATGCTAAAGAAGAGATTGATGGAATACTATACTTAGAGACAAATGAGCTGCAGGACCATTGGCAACATGGTTTCACAAGAGGGAGGTGATGCCAAACAAATCTCATATTTCTTTGACTTACTGACTAAGGAGGTGGATCAGGGGAGGGCAGTGGATGTGGCCTATCTGAACTTCAGAGAGACCTTCAACACTGTACCGCACAGGAAACTAATAAAGAATCTAAGCAGCCTGGGTATTGGGGAGAAAGTGGTAAGCTGACTATCAAACCGGTTGAAGGATAAGAGGCAGAGGGTGGTGATAAATGGCAGACACTTGGGGGGTGGAAGAGTAACTAGCAGGGTGCCACAGGGATCAGTACTGGGACTGATCCTCTTCAATGTCTTCGTGTCACTGCTGAGCAACTAGAGGGGAAGGCATGTCTCTTTGCAAATGACACAAAAATCTGCTACAGGGTGAACACTCAGGAAAGGGTGGAGAGAACGCAGAGGGATCTGTGAACTCTAGAGGAGTGCTTTAGGATGTGGTAGTGGGGTTTCAATGTGAAAAAGTGCAAAGTAATGCACCTGGGGTAGGAAAACCTGAGAGCTGTGTATAAAATGGGGGGAGGTACTTACAGTCACCAAGCAAGAAAGGAACCCTAGGGTAATCATATCTGTGATCTTAATGGGACACATTCATGTATAGTGGCTTGCATAGTTTGAAAGCCCATGAAAGGCTCTTCAAATGATGTATTCGGCATACATGTAGCTGGAAGCACTCCAGAGATATCAATGACTGAGTATGTTCAATATTAATACTACATTACAGACATTTTTAGAACCTTGTGATGTCAGTGACGAACAAGCTGTGCTTCGCTCAGTGTAGTTAGGTACAGCTTGTTCCTCAGTGACATCACAGTGTTCTAAAAATGACTGCAATGCAGTATTTATATTGGACAGACTCACTCTGGAGTGCTTCTGACTACAGAGGAGCCCAATACCTCATTTGAAAGAACTATTCATGGGCTTTCAGACTGTGATGGCCACTGGGCATGAATGTGTCCCTTTAAGGTGGCAGGGCAGTGTGACAAGACAGTAGGCAAGGCTAGTGGGATGTTGGTGTGCATAGGGAGTGGGATTTCTAGCAGGAAAAGGTAGGTCATGTTGCTATTGTATTGCTCACTAGTGAGACCCCACCTAGAGTTCTGTGTCCAGTTCTGGAGGCTGCAGCTCTGCAAGGACACTGACAAGGTGGAAGCAGTCCAAAAGAGGGCTACCAAAATGGTGTGAGGGTGGCACAGGAAGTCATATGAGCAGAAGTTGTGGGTTCACAAAATGTACTCCCTAGAGGAGAAGCAAGCAAGAGGGGACATGATTTATATGCATAACTACTTCACAGGGGTGAACAAAGTACAGATGGAAAATCTTTTTTCAAGGAAGAAAAGCACCAGTACACGGGGCATGCAATGAAGCTAGAGTAGTGGAGGTTTAAGAAGGATGTGAGGAAATACAGAAAGGGTGGTGGATGCTTGGGACAGTCTACCAGAAGAGGTGATGGGGTGAAAACAGTAGGGAGCTTCAAGCATGCATGGGATAGGCACACAGGCATGATAAGTAGAGGAAAGGTATGCAGGAGGGACGTTAGTGACCAAAGAGGGTCAAAGGTGTCAGAATAGGTAGGAAAAAATAGGGCAGACTGGATGGGGCTACCAGTCCTATTCTGCTGACAAATTCTGTGTTTTAATGCTTCTCTTGGGCACCGTGTGCCATTACACAGCATGGCCATCAGTACTATGATGCCAAGTACTGTATTCTTCCTGAATTTCCATTTATTTTTCTTTCACAGGTTCAACACTACATGATAGGGAGTGGACAGCATAGATATAGATATATATTCATGGCAAAAAAATCCATTTAATGCATTAGTTAGGGTTGTTCCACAGCAACAAAAGTGAAGAAATTCGATGTTTGGGTTGACTGTGACCATGCACATTATGGTTTGGATCTTGTTTCCTTTGGTGTTAGTGTTGCTGTTACCTTGCACCCCTCATTCCGTACCTCCCAACCGACATTGGGGTGTGCGTTAGAATCGTCGGTCCCTAACTCTCACCCCATCCCATGTGTAAACAAGCCAAGGTGGTGAAGTATAGGAGAATAGGGTGAGAGTAAGGACCGATGACCCCAACGCATACCCCAATGCCGGTTGAGGGGTGCAGGGTTGGTGGTGCAAGGGGGGGTTCAACCCGAACTTCAAATTTCCTCACTTTTGTCACTGTGGAACAGTCCCAACTGATGCATTAAACTGAGTATTTTGCCATGAATTTCCCTTCTTTTTGAGAATGAGAACTATAAATAGTGAATGTAATGTGGTGGTGGGAAGGGCCCCGCACTCCCACCACATGATTTTTGGTCACATAGTAACAGTAAGGGCAATGCAAACACAAGCGCAAATGGTAACGCACATGGTGACACAAACATAAATGGTAACGCAAATGGTAATAGAAACGCAAGCGCAAAGTGATGCCAAAGCGAACACTAACGAAAACGGAGACGCAAACACAAGTGCATACAGAAATGCAACTGGTAATGCACACAGTCATGGTACCGCAATTGTAAATGCAAATGGTAATGGTAACAGCAACAGTAACGACAAAGGAAACAGAAAGGGAAAGGCAAATGCAAGCGTGTACGGAAATGCAAACCATAACGCGCACAGTCACAATACCACAATTGCAAACGCAAATGATAATGGTAACAGCAACAATAACACCAAATGAAACAGAAACGGAAATGCAAACGCAAGTGCGTATGGAAACACAAACCATAACGCGTATGGTCATGGTAACGCATTTGGAAACACAAATGGTAACGGCAACAGCAACAATAACACCAAAGGAAAGAGTAATGGAAATGGAAGCACGTACGGAAATGCAAACCATAATTTGCACGGTCACAGTAACACAATTGGAAACGCAAATCATAACAATAACAGCAACGATGACGTTAAACGAAAGACAAATGCAAACGCAAACAGAAGGGTAGCTGCAAATACAAATGAAAATGCGCACGGTGACACAAATGGAAATGCAAACACAAACAGTAGTGGAAACACAAATGGTAACAGTAACACAAACACAAGCGAAAACGCAAACAGTAACACACATGGTGGCATACACGAGAACGTTAACACAAATGGGTACGGAAACGCAAGCAGAAATGCTAACTGTAACAGTAACTGAAGTGCACACTCTTTTTTCCCTCCAAAGGCTGCATAGAGAAACACAGTAACTACAAAGAATGTATGCATAATAATGAGCCTCGGAGCAGAAAATTAGCACTTGGAATACTAAATTGCTTACCTCTCAGGAGCCATACGACGTAGGAAAAAATTTAAATTTCGTATTATTTATGACTTTCCTGGCTAGTTCTATGCTTAGCCCCCTTATGGGGGGCTAAGCATCTTTTCGAGGAAAGGTCCGTATCTTGAAGCGTTTCCAAGATACGGGCCCCAAAAGGCACGGCGGACGCTGTAATGTTAGTCTATGGGGAAACGTGTCAACTTTGGAGCACTGTAACCTTGCATCCCTGCAATATTTTGTCACCAAACCACCAAAAGGCACATCTGTGGGATGTTGGCTTTCATCCCTTCAAATTTCAGCCCAAAAGACCAAACCAGTGTTTTGCAGCAGAGTGGCAAAGAATTCCTATTATTTTCCCCATGGTGTCGAATAGTACTGTCGCAAATCATGACACTTTCGCAAAAAAAATCATGAAAGTGTTGAAGGTACGACACTACTTTTCCCAAAAATTTCAAAAACATTTTTCTGGGGTGTTTAACCCCAAAATAAAGACATGCCTTGCATCCTCAGGGCTCAACTAGGTAAACACAAAAATAATTGTGTCCCTAGAGGGTCCCAATTTTATGTGCCAAGCATTTCTCTGATCAGTAACTGAAAACAAAATGGCAGATTTGCGACACTATTGAAGTCATTTGCAACACTAAAATCCGCATTTGCGACACTGTAACTTTTTGTTAACTTCCCATTGACTATAATGGAAAATTTGTTTTTTGAATAACTTTTGAACCGTTCAATATTTTTTCACAAAATCTTCAAAAGGCACATCGGGGACCTTAGCTGCATGCTCTCTGAAGTTTTTGGACCAGTCACGCAAACTGTACGACCTATAGGTGCGAGCAAATAATGCGCAAAAAAGCATAAATATGCTACGGAATGTCATTAAATAACTCCGCAACTGTATATCCAACTAGTACAAAACTTGGCAGGTCCCAAGATCTATGCAACTGATCCATGTCTGCCAAATTTCAGGCAAATCCATCATACAGTGGCAAAGTTATTAAGGTGCAAAATTTCACACTTTAACCTTAAATGGGTTACGTAACCATAACTAAAAATATATACATATATATATATATATATATATATATATATATATATACACACACACACACACCCCCAGCCACATTGGCCAATTTAGTCTAAATAATTTCACAATTTTATTCACAAATCACTGGTACAACACCATGGGCAGTGGACAAGGAATATACTGTGTGGTCACTTTGGTCAACGGAGTCTAAATTACTTCACTCTTGTCTTCACCGACTTTTTCTCCTGTCCTGCTGCCTCCTCCTCCACTAGTAGCAAGCTGCCAGCTCACCCTCCTCCACCTCCTATTGGGCATCATTGTTCCATTACATGGTCTCATCCACTTCATGCCCTTGACCACAATGCCCTTCTTCAGGATCTCTTCTACGCCAACTGGCAGCCTGTATTTTCAGTCCCAGATGTTGACTCTGCTCTCTTTTCTTTCTCCAATACTCTCACCAGCACATGGAACACCAATGCACCTTTAAAAAAATCTAGAGTATAATGCCTCCATCATCCCTGGATAACTGCTGAACTAGTAGCACTATGAAAGCCAGAGATCAAGCCTGGGCAACCTACAAATCATCTCTATCTCAGTCTGATCAACAGTCTTACAGAAGCCTTTGAAACAAGTGCACTAAAGCCATCTGTTTTGCCAAGGCAAAATACATTAAATCACATTTACAACAGCATCAAAACTTTCTAGCTTCCTTCTAGAAAGTAATGCACTCATTTCTCAACCCCCCTGCTCACCAGCCCCCCCACCCTCATTGTTGATGGCTCTCCTATCTCTGACCCCTCCACTGTTGCAGAACCATTCAACACTTTCTTCTCCACCTACACAATCCCTGAACATCCCACCCCCTCTTCCACCAACCCACTTCCCTCCGACAAGGCCAACCTCTCCCCCAATCCTCTCTCCCCCTTCTGCAGGTTTCTGCTTCCCTGACATTACTAACATACTAACATACTAAAATGCCAGCAGAATAGGCCTAATGGTCTTTCGTGTCTGCTCGTTTGGTCAGCCCCCACCCTGGGTGCTGACCTTGCTGTCCCCCTCGCCTTCTCTAGCTTCTCCCTTCCCAGTTCTGGATATTCTTGCTGCATTGGATTTTGCTTCCTGAACCCTTCCCCTGTACCTGTCCCACCCCCTCTTGAACCCCTCCACTGTCTCTGCCTCCACCAGCCCCCTAGGTAGTGCATTCCATGGCTCTACCACCCTCTCAGTGAAGTAGCACCTCCTCCTTTCTCCCCTGAATCTTCCCCCCTCCAGCTTCCACCCATGCCCTCTAGTGGCCCCTTCCTCCTTCCTTCGAAGCACCCTCACTGTTCCTCCCCTATTTACCCTCTTCATGTACCTGAAGACCTCTATCATGTCCCCCAGTCCTTCTCTCTTCCAAAGTGTACATATTTAGCTCTTAAGCCTCTCCTCATAGGTCCCGTCCCCAAGCCCCAAATCATTTTGGTTGCCCTCCTCTGGACCCTCTCCAGGAGGTTAATGTCTCTCTTTAAGTGTGGCCTCCAAAACTGCACGCAGTACTCAGATCGACCTCACCAAGCAGTTATACAGAGGAGTATCACTTCCCTCCTTCTGGAGTGATCCCCTAGCGATGCATCCCAGCATCCTGTTGGCCTTGGCTGCTGCCCTCCTACAAGTCTCAGAGTTGTTCATCTTGACATCCACCACCACCCCAGGTCCCTCTCAGCCATTGAGACTTGTAGTATTTCCCCAGGGTGTACACTTGGCCTGGGTTTCTGGCCCCCAGGTGGAGTACCTTGCATTTCCCTGCATTTAACCTCAGCTTCCACTTTCTAGACCATCTTTCCAGAGCCTCCAGGTCCCCCTGATAGGGCCACCCTCCCCTCCTCCCATCCACCACTGCCCCAGTTTCGAGTCATCTGCAAGAGAACTCATCTCACTCCCGATTTCTGTCCTTATGTCAGATCGTAGGCATTGAACAGAAGGGCCCAAGGACTGATCCTGTGGGACCCCACTAATGACCCTCCTTGGGGAAGAAGATTATCCCACCAACTACGACCCTCTGGGTCGGTTCTGGAGCCAATTGCCTATCCATCGGATCATCTGGTTTCCACCCCCATTTCTCCTAGTTTATCCAACAGGCCACGTGAGGAACAGAGTCAAATGCCTTGCTGAAGTCTAGAAAGAGGACATCCACTGGTCTACCCAGGTCCAGGCACTTGTCACCCAGTCATAGAACTCCACCAGGTTTGTCTGACCACGATTTCCCGGGATGAATCCATGCTGTCTATCGTCCAGGCACCCTGACTTATCCAGGGCCCCCTAGCCTCTCCTTGACAATGCCCTCCATCACCTTGCCCACCACTGATGTCAGGCTGACAGGCCTGTGAGTTCTCTGCCACCTCCCTTGATCCCCTTGTGGATGGGCACTACATGCACCACCTTCCAGTCTTGGGGCACCCACCCTGTCCTCAGAGATGGTGAAAAGCTCTGCCAGGGGTTTAGCCAGACGTCTGCAAGTTCCTTCAGCACTCTAGGATGTAATTTATCCGGCCCAGTGCTTTCTCCATCTTAAGGGAGCTGAGGGCTTCCTCACTCTCTCTGCTGTGATTTCCACTTCCAGTACCTCTTCTCCCTGCTTAGCCTCCCCCACCTGCCAGTGATGCCCCCCTCCAGACCTGCCCGATTGGTAAGGGGCCCCCTCCTCATTATCTGTCTCCTCCCATGTATGATGCAGCATCCCCATTTCTCTGGTGAAAACTGAGGTGAAGTACTCATTTAGTACCTCAGCCTGCTCCTCTGGGTCTTGTGCCCATCTCTCCCCTGATTTAATCCTGCTAATCTGCCCCTTCACCTTCGTCTTTCCCCAATGTATCTAAGAACCCTTTTCCCTCTCCTAATTTCCCTGGCCAGGTTCTGCTCCTTCCTTGCCTTAGCCGCCCTCACCACTCTAGTGGCCCTTCTAGCCATCAGCTCATACTCCCCTCGATCCTTTCCTCCTTGAGCACTTGAATTTCTTATAGGCTGCTTTCTTTCCCGCACCACCTCCTGGACCTCCCTGGTCCACCAGCAGAGATTTTAGGCCCTACCGCATTTTCGTCTTACTCTTGCACAGGTGCTGGTAGCATCCTGCACCCTTCTCCTGATGATATCCACCTACTATCAGCGTCCATGTCTGACCCAATCCCATCAAATGCTCCTTAAGGATCCTTCCCATTTCCTTAAAATCCACCCCCTGAAGTCGGTTACTTCCGTCTTTGTGCAGCCTTCTACCCTCCTAGGTCCAGGCAGAACCAGACCGTGGCATGGTCACTCCCATGCGGGTCCTTACCTCCAGGCCCCCAATCTGGTCACTGTCTGCGGACCACATCCAGTACCGATGCCTCCTGGTGGTTCCCTCACCTGTTGAGTTAGGAGCGTGTCTTGAAAGACATCCAACAACCTCTGTTCCCTGGTCACAGAGGATGTCATAGTCTCCCAGTCTGTTCCTGTCATGTTTAAGTCCCTAACACCACCACCTTTCCTCTGCCCAGTCTGCAGTGTCTCCTAACATCTGCCACCAGACTGTCCTCCAGCTCCTCCGCCAGGGCAGGGGGTCTATACACCACTCCTATTTTTACTCTCTTGCCCCCCCTTGTTATCAAGGTGACCCAAATCGCCTCCACAGTTCCCTCTGCCTCCTCTACTCCCCCTATGACAATGCAGTTTTTCACTATCATTGCTACCCCTCCTCCCCTTCCCTCCCCGTCCTTCCTGAACATAGTGTAACCCTCCAGGTTCAGGTCCCAGTCATGTCTTGCAGTGGCCCAAGTCTCAGTGACCGCTGCCACATCCACTGCTCCCTCAGTTAACATCGCCTGGAGCTCAGGCATTTTATTGCCCAAGCTCCTGGCATTTAGCAGGACTACCTTCCACCCTTTCCCTATAGTTTCATTTCCCTGCTGTGTTCCTTGAGGATTCTGTTTTCTCCTGGTCTGCACTTTGCCAGTTGGTCTTTTCCTGCAATCCTCCTGGTCCCCAGGGGTGGAGACAGAGTCCCTCCTTTATCGGCATCCCCTTGACTGCCTTTTCTCCCATCCCACCCCCCTTCACAAGTTTAAACCCCACTTTTCACCAATGAACTCCTCTATTTTCAACTTAAGGATTACTGCTGAAGAAGTCTTCAATGCACTTATCTCTCCAAACCTGTCCAAAACTAGCCCAGATGTACTCCATCCCAGGCTTCTCCAGATCTCTGCTCCAGCTATAGCCTCCCCCGTGACACACATTCTAAACCTCTCACTCCATACTGCCACTGTTCTGTAAGCCTGGAAACTCACCAAGGCTCTACCCCTATACAAAGGGGGAGACCTATCTTCTCCTGGTAACTACTGACCCATTTCTCTCCTTCCTTCCCTAGCCAAACGTTTGGAGTCACTAATCCACACCAGATTATCTGAGTTATTTTCCTCAAATGGCACTCTAACCCCAGTCCAAGCTGGTTTCAGAAAACCACTCCACCACCTCCTCCCTTTTGTATGTCACCGACGCAGTTTTCACAGCCGTGGACAAAGGTCAGATAACAGCAGCCATTTTTATCAACCTGGCCAAGGCTTTCAATTCAGTTTCCCACCCCCTATAACTCTAAAAACTTACATCTGCTGGCCTGGAAGCCCCTGCTGTTTAATGGTTCAGCTCATACCTCCATAATAGGCAACAAGCAGTCCAAGTCGGCGACTGTATCTCTTCCCCTCTACCTATGCTCGCTGGTATTTCCCAAGGCTCCATACTGGGCCACAACCTTTTCTCCGTCTTTATAAATGGCCTTTCCTCCATCTGTTCTTCTTCACATATCCATATGTACTCTGATGATACCGTCATTTTCACCTCTGGCTCCTCCACCTAAAATGTGCCCCCCATCGAGATGATCTTGATAGAGTTCAGAGATGGTTCCAGCTAAATAAACTTAAACTAAACGTGAAGAAAACAGTCACCATGACTTTTGGAACTAGACAGAAATTGGCCACACTCCAGTCCCCTCCCCTCTTTCTCCATCCTAGATGGCTCCTCCCTTACCAATGTCTCCACCTTCAAATACCTGGGTGTTTGGCTTGACAGCCACCTAGATTTTTCCTCACACATTGAGTCCATCTGCACAAAACTCCAGCCTAAACTGGCTGTCCTCTATCATCACAAGGACAGCCTTCCTCTCCCTACCCACCAGGAGCTGGTTTCCAAAATGATCCTCCCAGTTTTAGACTACGCCAATGTAGTCTATGGTTCTGCCCTGGCCACAACCCTCTCTAGGCTTGACACACTCCTTAACTCATTTTGTTGCTTCGCCACCACTGCTGTACCCCTCACCCACCACTGTCTGCTCTACTCTGCCCTCTCCCTCCTTCCACTACCTCAAAGGAGAATGGGCCACAGTGTCTCTTTCATAGCAAAATACTGGTTTGTTAGCCTGCCATATTGCCTTTCCTCACTCCTTTCACCAGTTAACCTCACAGTCAACTCTCTTTAAAGCAGGGACAATCGCACTTTCTCTGTGCCTCATCCACACTCAGTAGCAGCAGGCCAGTCAACCTTCTCCAGTCGCATTCCTTTCCTCTGGAATCAGCTTACCCCTGTCCTTCACCTTTCCCCTTCTCTCTCCTCCTTCAAAGCTCAACTCAGTCTACTTCCCATTACCCAGTGCCCTCACCTCCCCTTCCCCTCCAACAGTCTCTTCCCTCCCGCCTCAACATGTTCTTAGTTCACTATCCCTGCTAAGTCTCCCCTGCTGCCTGCATTAGTTGATCCTGCCAACACTTTGATTGCTGCAATTTACTTGAATTTGTGCTGACCTATGTTTTTGAATCACTATGTGTTAGGTCCCATTGTTAGTCGACCTTAAAACTGTTATTTGTAACTCAATAATTGTTTTTACTCTGTAATTGTTCTTGTTTGTTCTAATTTGTGCCAACTGTATGTTTTCCACTCTGCATCCCTTTTCCCCGGGTCGCACCTGAAAATGAGCCTCGGCTCAGTGTGCCTTTCCCAGTTACCAAATTTTAAATAAATAAAATAAATACATAAAATTACATGGCATGGCCATCCCTACTTTGACAGTAAGTATCCTTTTTTGAATTTCTTTTTCTTTCCCATTTTCTTTTCTTTTCATTTTTCATAGGCACAACAGTACATGGGCAGGGCATGGATAACGGAAATATCATGCAGCCACATTGGCCAACTGAGTCTAAACAATTTCACTCTTGCCATCACAGGTCACAGGTACAACACAACAGGGAGTGTATAGTGGGTATACTGTGCAGCCACATTGGCCAATTAAGTCAAAATGGAACTCATTTCACAACTCTGGATTGGAACCTTCAATCAAATTTTTCTTCTGATTGGAAGTAAATTTATCATTATTGTGGCTTGTGTTTATATATTCAAAGCCAAAGTTTATAAATGTTCTTTGATACATATGATGTCATACATTCATCACCCAGGAGAAATCAAAACAAGCTTCATTATAAACATGATGTATTGGGGGGGTGGAGCTAGCCAAGAAACATGGTGGCAGCTTAGAAATTGAACAGCATCCCTGGAAAGACATCCTTGCACATCCTACAAGCTGATCCTGGTGTGGGCTCAGGGAAAGAGGCACCATACATGCAGGAAGCAGCCAGCTATCAAATAATCTAAATATTTCAGGGCCAGTGCACGAGGACATAGGAAAATCAACAGGTGAAGCCTGGAAGGATACTTACTGTACCTCAAGGAGATCTGTGAATAGCGAGACCCGTCATCTGTAAGCTAGCATTCTTCAGAGAGCACAACACTGGCACAGCATGGGCTGCCACGCTCATTAGTACCATGGCTGAAAAAGGAGAAAAGAACACTGCATCGGAGCTAGCCAAAATAACAAGTTGTTTGAATAAAATCCAAAATGACACAGCTCTACTAAAAGATACTACAGCAAAAACCAACACGGAGCTGCAAGCGCTTAATGCCAAGGTTACAGGAATGGAGCACATGGTCAATACCCATGAAAAAGTGTTGAAATCACATTATCAGCAACTTAGAACCCAGGAGGAAAAGGTGCAGTACATATTACAAAAGGTCGACGATATGGAAAACAGAACCCGTCAAAATAATTTGAGGATTGTCGGGGTCCTGGAGGGTGTGGAAGGCAGAGACATGCCAGCCTTCCTCGCAACCTTTCTGCCCCACCTTTTACAATTGAACAATACCCCCCAACCCAGCATCAAAATGGCGCACAGATCTCTCGCCCCAAAAACAAAGGAAGGAGAGCACCCACGTCCAATTTTATGCAGGTTTCTCCAATATCCTATAAAAAAGGTATACTTGCATACAGCCAGAGAAAGGGGCTGTTGTGGGAAGGCCACAGAATCCACTTTTTCAGAACTTTTCCCAAGAGCTCTCTCACAAACAGAGAGCCTATGCTGTAGTGAAACAAGCACTGTACCGCAGGGGCCTCCCAGCATGCCTCCGTTACCCATCCATGCTTAGGATCACCTACAGAGAGGAAGTCCTGGTTTTTGAAGACCCCATGCAGGTTCAACAATTTCTGGATCACACTCAAAGAGACCCACATCCTGCTCCACCTAAACTGCTGAAAGGGGCGCTATGGAAACCCACTAGCCCTGTGAGAATGGAAATGGAGCCAAGCGAGGTGACAGCCACTGCCACAATACCCTCATCAGGTGCCAGGCAACAAGTACACAGGGGCCAACTAAGAAAGAAGGCCACAGACACTAACACCCCCAAGCCTTCCAGATCTAGGGCCCGGTCCAGGAGTCATCAGAGCTGCCAACATCTTTCCGGCACTAGGAAAACCTCACCAACGGATACCCCCATCAAGGTAACAAATCACTATGAGCCACTATGCAAGCTCATCCCATCATGTCTTCAAATGCCTTAGCCAGAGAACACTTCACCGATACTGGTGACACAGACTCCAGCACAGAAGGATGACTGGGCCCCCATTAGTCAAGCATGGGAGGACTCAGTTGAGTATGATGATTTCTTCACAGCGCTCTCTCCAGGGAATACCTCCCTGATGAAGGAAGCTAAATAGAGGTAATGCTAGAATTAATAAAATACAGGCTGTATACAGAAACACACTGTCAATGTCTGTGCCTACAGCAGCTTGCATTTTTCTATCAAAATCTGAAATTTACTAACTTTTCAGCATGCCGCTGGAAGGGCTAGGCTCTGTATCCTGCATGGCATTGGCTTTGAGTGAAATTGACTAGGCCGGAGGCCTTCCTATGCAGCACGACTCACTAGGACATGAATGGTGGCTCTATACTGGAGCTGGAGATACCATAAGCCTCAGTTTTTTTTCCTTACCCGTTTATGACAGTGGCTGTCCCTAGCCATGTATATTGGTGCATGACAATTGTTGGCTAATCTTTTGACCATGAGAGATAAGGACTGGGTTGCAGTACACAAGTAGCCATGGCATTCATGGATAGAGGTACCAGGCATAAATGAGCTGCAAGATCAGTGGTTCAGTTAAAGGGACAGACACACCCATCTCACGAACCATGTTCTAGGCTAAATGTAACCGCAGAATGTTGTATGTTACTGGTGGGGGTAAAGAATTATTGTACAGATACCCCATCAGTTTCAGCATTTGTACTATATCTGAGGTGGCCTAAGGGAAGAAGGGGGGGGAACAGTAGACCTGTTCAGCTCAAAAAGTCAAACAACTGCCTGACACTACAAGTCAAATTTGGGCAGGCTGCTATAGACTTCTTGAGGTGAATGCGGTATACAAAACAATAGTGGACGCTTTGCCCCAGAAGTCATTGAACCCCCCACCCCCAGGATTGGGGAACAAAAGACCAAGGGCACAAAAGGGGAGAGAAGAAGGTGGAATATGCCTCCTCCCATCCTAAATATTTATTTATTTATTTATTTAAGAGATTTACCAGAGAAGCATACTGAGTGAGGACCGCTTGTTTCCAGATGTGACCTGGGGGGTTACATACAATACAAATAGGTGCAAAAACAATGGTGCTACAACAGGTTCAGAGTAGATGCATACAGGGTGATTACAACAGGCCCAGAATAGTTACAGGCTGGGCTATACATTAGTTAGTGATAAATATGGCAGTAATCCCCCAACCTGCCTTTCCCCTGCAACTTAATACAGTAGGGGTAAAGCCATGCTTCAAGCTGCGGCCTTTTAGAGGAATGTTACTCCCCCCTTGACTCACAATATAGCCAAGAGCTGGTTAAAAGACAATCTGAAAAACAAAAAAAAAGAAAAATTGAAAGACGCACAGCCCACACCACAGGAGTCAATAACATTGCTTTCCTAGGAATCCTCCCACTCCTCTATGTGGGTTAAGGACATCTAGTGAATGCTTGGGGATGCAGGTTCTGAGATCAAGTCAAGGTTGGTCTTGCGATCAGAACACCCCCCCCCCCAGAGTCTTCAGGGTCATTGTCAGTTGGAATACACTGGAAGACCACGACTGCAGACAGACAGGAACCTGTAATTGGAATGATAAATCACGCTTTCAGATTCTTGTTGGAACTGCACAGAAGGAAGACACTAAAACAAGTGGTACTCATGTAATAAATTAAATTTATTACAGATCAATAATACAGGCTTACTACCATAACAGTGTGATCACTAGGAGAATTACCAGTTTTCCTTACTTAGGTAAATGCAGTCTCTCATCTATTCTCAGAGAAGCTACGTGCTGCACAGGGTCTTATACCCTGATAAACACTATGGTTACTACTAAAGAAGATACATAAAAAGTATATAATTGACCAAAAACAGGTGGACTGAGTAACTATCCTAACTAACATAAGAAGTTGCTTAGCTTGCATAGATAGCACAAACAATGGGATCTCTAAAAGTCCCAAGGTCACTTGCAATTATAGTGATGCACAAGCATTAAAGACGGCACTGTTGTCTTACTTATTTGTTTATTATTTATTTATTAAATTTTGTTTTCCGAGTAGGCCCACTGAGCTCCGATGGTCCCTTTTTCAGGGGCGACCCGGGAAGCAGTACAGAGACATTTAGTCAGGTATAACATTTTACAGAGAAGAACATTTACTAACCAGGTTACAGAAAAAGCAATACACAGTTACACAGTGAGTCAGTAGGTCAGAACCGTAATCGACATATGAGAAGTGACTGTTTGAGACAAGGCCAAGCCTTGATTGCCTGTTTGTATGACTAAGGGAGGATGGTAGGCATTGCTTAATGGACTGGGGGAGGACTACCCTATACCTTGTCAGTGACAAGTGCTGGTCTGAATCATGTGGGCCTTGAGCCTAGTGCAAAAATTTGATAGAGAAGGGGCTTCCTGTACAGAGGGTGGAAGGTTATTCCACAAGTAGGGGGCTGTAGAGGAGAAGAATCTGCCACCGACATTTGTCCTGACTCTGGGGGTTTCAAGTAGAATCCGCCCCAAGGTCCTGAGTGCCCAAGAATTGTGCTTGAGGGAGATAGTCCCTTTTAGGCTAGGGGGAGCAACCAGACTCAGTACTTTAAATGCAAGACAGAGTAGGGGGTACTGAAAAGGAAGCCCACTGCAGCTGGGCAAGCGTAGCACAGGAGTGGCTTCTTGGGTGATCCTGAATAGCAAACCATGAGACCTTATTGTACAGTACCTGTAGCTGGTTGAACTCTTGCTTAGGCATGCCCTGTAGTACAGCGGCAGCATACATAAGAGTAGGGAGCAGGACACTGGAGGCAACTGCCAGCCTAGCTCCCAGGATAAGCTGGTCTTTTAGTCAGTACAAGGTGCCAAGTTTACTGTGGATAATCCTGGTTACTTGGTCTACACGGGACTTAAAGGTGAGCCCTTGGTTAATTTTTAGCCCAAGGTACTATATGGTGTCCACCACATTTATACTTTTTCCAGCTAGAGAGTTAAACTGTAGGAAATTGGACCTGTCCTGCCCGAGGGATCTAGGACCAAACAGCATAGCTTTTGTTTTGCCTGCATTAAGGACCATTCTGTTGGATGTAAGCCAGGCCTCCAGTGTCTTTAGGTCAGCTTGGAGGAGAGGACCAAGTTCAGGCAGATTTTCCAAAGAGCGGTAGATTACCATGTCATCTGCATATTGAACCACAGAGCTGTCCAAGCAGTGATGGTTGAGGTCATTTGTAAAGAGAGAGAACAAGAGGGGACCGAGAATTGAGCCCTGAGGTACACCCTCTTTGATAGGTAGAGGATCCATCAGCGCACCCTTCCAGATGACCCTCTGAGAGCAATCTGATAGGTAGCTCTTGAACCACCAAAGGGAGTGGGGATCAAGACCTGTATTTGCAAGCTTTGTTAGCAGGAGGTTATGGTCCACAAGGTCGAAAGCCTTGGACAGGTCAATAAAGATAGCACCCGTAGGCTTACCTGTGTGCATTGCACTGTGTACATCCACTGTTAGTATGGTTAGGGCAGAGTCAGTGCCATGGTTTGTCCGGAAACCATGTTGAGAGGGGGCAAGGAGCTGGTGGGCCTCCAGGTAGTCCCTCAGCTGCCCACAAACTAGCCTTTCTTGCAGTTTCACAAGATTGCATAGCAGGGAGATGGGCCTGTAATTGCTGATAAGTTTCCTATTGCCACTCTTATGAATAGGGACAACATGAGCCTGCTTCCACTGGTGAGGAACAGTTCCTTCCAGTAGGGATCTGTTGATGAGCTAGGTCAGAGGTCTAGCAAGGGACTGGGCTCCCTCCATTAGTAACCTGGGGCAAATACCATCCGGACCTCCTGAGCCTTTGATTTTAAGAGCCTTTAGAAGAGGGAGGACCTCTTTGGCCTTGACAAGTTTCAGGTGAAAGTGGGGTCTATTTAGGCAAGGTGGTTCATCTGTGTTCAGTACCTGTGTAGAAGGAGACAGGCCTATCTTGTATTCTTTGAGGTTAGTTAAACAATGGTTTATTTCTGAGGCAATAGTCTGACCATCAATTTCAGGCTACCCATTAATCTCTATTAGGCCCAGTGCCTCCTTGGAGTTGATCCTAAGTAGTTCATTGATGTGGGACCTGAAGAGCTTGGGGTTGCCTAGGTTGGTTTGTTGTAGTTGTGTAACATACTCCTTTTTTGCAAGTTTGATGTATTTCTTACACTTATTTCTTAGCGATTTGTAAGTCACCAGGTCAGCCGGGTGAGCAGACAGCTGGAACTTCTTCCAAGCCTTATCTCAATTATTCATCATAGATTTTAATGGGTGGGAGATCCACCTGTAGCAACTTCCCTTTGCCCTGAGTTTCTTCAGAGGGGGCAACTAGGGAAGCCGCCTTGAGGAATGTATCACGGAAGAATTCCAAGGCCTCTTCCACAGTAGGGAGGAGCCTGATAGGACTCCAGTCCAAGTTATTCAGATAGTTATTAAATTTTGCCGTTGAGAAACTTGAGTAGTCTCGAGCAGTAATTATCCTAGGCGGAACATTTGGTGCTCTGTTCTTCCAGATGCAGAATATAGGGGAATGGTCACTAAGAGCATCCATCAGCCATTAGCCCAGCTTTCTGGATGTTGGGGGAATTAGAAACCAGAGCCCAATCCAGGATGGTGTGGTTCCCAGTTTTGTGATTAAGCCTGGTTGGTTCTGAGATAACCTGTACCAGGTTAGCCTCGTGGATCGCTGCCAAGAGGACTTTGTTGGGGTCTGAGGCCCAGTTAAGGTTGAAATCTCCCAGGATTAGTAGTTCAGTGGATACTACTTTGCCTACAGTTTTAGTAATACACTTCAAAGAAGTAATACACTCATTCTTTGAAGAGCAGTCTTATTAGGGTTATAGACACAGCCAAGGGTGAGGTGCTTAGCGTGACCAAGGGTTAGACAGATGAAAATAGATTCCCCTTCCTGGCCGTTTCAAGGGTTCAGTTTTAGTTGCGATGCCGTGAGAGTGTCCTTCACGTAAATTAGTACCTCTCTTGCTCAACCTGTCCTTACGGAAGGTGTTATAGCCTAGGACCTTGATCTCATGGTCAAGGATGTGGACCTCGAGCCAGGTCTCTGAGATAGTAAGGATATCCAGCTTGTAGAGGTCAAGCCAGACTTGTACCTCTTGAATTTTTGGTCTGAGGTGACGGACATTCAAATGCACAATCCTTAGACCCTTGGAGGATGTCCAGTGTGGGTCCTGGAGGGAGGAAATTAAGTGATTAGCTATGGGAGGGCCCGGATTAGGCTGTACGTCTCCTGCCCAAAGCAGTAGAAGAGCAAGAAGGCATAGTAACATTGGGCCGATTGGTGGCATAGAGTATCTTGTAGTATGCGCCCCTTCTTACCAGCTCATGTTAGAATACAGCAAAAATAGAGTGAACAGCATCTCTTATGGCAAATACCTCAGTAAAACATAGTGAAGCATAATATGCATTAGTAAAATACAGTAGACCACAGATCCTGACACTTATGCTTATTTGTCTTCACCCTAAGGTTAGTATATGTACCGACATATATGTTGCTGTCCGTGAGGTGGGGGTACAATCAGGGGTGCTGGACCATGGATAACAAACTTCGGTCCCCCCAAGGGGGCAAACATAATTGCAGGTCATTTGATATGTTGTATACTGTGCTGTTTATAACTGCCAGAGTTATGGCAGATCAGCTTTGTCAGGAGTATACTGTTCAAAGGGACAAGGTAGAAATGTATGAATACCCCAAGCAGGCAAAGTCTTTAGGAAAAATAGAAAAGAGTAAAGGGCAGGAAAATGGAGTATTGACATATGAATTACATTCCGGTAGGCAGAGACACACGGCAAGGCTGCTTAACAGAGATCAGGAAGCGGCAAAACAGTGTGAGTGGGATTGAATTATGTCTAGGGGTGGAGATCTTTCGGGAGAGGCAGCACCATGCTTAAATACCATAGAAACTGAATGGAAAGGGATGATGGCTAACACGAGGAATTTGGAAGTCACATCCTAGAATGTGAGGGTCTTGAACTCCCCAACAAAAAGAAAGAAGATGCTATCCCACCTGAAAAAACTCAAAACCCAAATTGCTTTCCTACAAGAAACCAAACTGGTGAAGGCGGAAGCCCTCAAACTACGGAGGGAATGGGTGGGGTGGGAGGCTCACAGTGTCTCCAAGACAACAAAGTGAGAGGTATCTATATTTATTTATTTTATTTATTTATTGAAATATTTCATCAGGAAGGCACACTGAGCAACAGGTTGCTCATCTCCCGGTGCGACCTGGGGGGAAGGGGTACAAAAGGGATGAGATATTTTACATTTAAGTTACAAAGATCAACATAGCATACAATTAATTAAGGCAGTTATTACAAACAGTGTTGCATACATATATAATTTGTGAGAACAATTATTAAGTGCAATGGTAATAAGTGAACAAATGCTATCGTGAAATAAGTGGTGAAGGAGAGATGACAGATAGTGCAGAGTCGTGTCCCTGAGAGACCTTTTCAAGATGTGGGGAACCCTGCAAGAGGACAGGGGACAGAAGTAAGGATTAGAGGCAGAGAGAGAGTGAGTGTGATTAATATCTAAGAGGGTAAATAAGGCCTGACCCAAAGAGAGAACCCTTCAGCATGTGATGAACCCTGCAAGGGGGCAGGGAAGTTCAGGTGATTGTGAACCCTCCTGCAGTTAGGCATTTTAATTATAGAGGGATAGTGAGAGGGAAGGAATGAAAAATAACACCTGGGAGGGGATGAGACCTGATCCAAGGAACCCACCAGGCTGCTGGGGACCCTGTAAGGGGACCTGGAAGGCCAAAGATAGGTAAATGAGGGAAGAAAAGGTGGCAAGCCTAGGCATTATAGGACCCCTTCGGGATGCTGAGAGCCTGCAAGGGGAGTGGGAAAGCTAGTGAAAAAGAAGGAAAGAGTAGGGGAAGGGAGAAAAGTATGAGAACTAGCACCTAGGAGAGGCTAGGGTCAGTAGAGACAGTAGAGTCAGTAGAGACACTGGGTAAATTCCAAAGGGGGCTGAACTGTAAGGAGCAAGATGAAGGAAATTAAGGCAAGTCATAACAGGAACAGTTAGGTGCAAAATAGTTGGGGAGGGCAGTGTTGATGGAATAGAGGGAAGAGGAGTGTCAGATTTGGGGAGGTAGAGAGTTCCATATTTTAGGGAAATGGTGAACGTGCCCAGCTGGGCCGGAGAGGGTGGAGCAGCGGGGGACAATTAGTGTGCAAGTGTCGGTAGATCTGAGGGAGTGGGAAGGAGGAGGGGGTGTTATAAATGAGGGGGAGAGGTAGGAAGGGAGTTCACACAGCCAGTGTTTAGTGTTGAATTTACGCCATGTGAGAGGTGTCTATTTGTAAGGGAGGAGAAGGAAAGGGCTCGATAGAGGTAACAGTAGTGGATGTGAGAGGGAGCATTAAAGGCAAAGTGGCAGAAGGAGTTGAAGAGAGTGTCCAATCTGGTCAGGGAGGACCTAGGAGCAGCACCACAGAGTATGTCGCAGTAGTCAGAAATGGGGAGGATCATCTTCTGGACAAGCTCACACCTAGCCGCAGGAGGGGTGCAACTCCCTTTGTTTCCTCCTGCTTGGACAAGCAGGGATGATGGGTGATGGTTAAGCTCACAACCCCGAAAGGGCCACTCCTGCTGGTCAACATATAGAGTTCGCCCCTAATGAAGACAAACTAGTATGGGGACATAAAGGCCTCAAGTGTCACATAGCACATTCCCGCTCAGACACTCAGGGGCAATGGATGATGGTTAAGCTCACAACCCCTAAACAGCCACTCCTGCTGGTCAACATATATGTCCCTAATGAAGACAAACCAGATTTCATACATGAAGTCTCCCAGGCTATACTGAACATGGCTAGCGATAACCCAGACATCATACTGAGAGGAAATTTTAATCTAACCCTAGATCGCTTCCTAGATCAGACAAACTGTAGGCCTGAACCGCATGTACAGTCACTAGCCTCCCTTCATAGCCTCATGACCATCCACTGATTGTCTGATATTTGACTTATCAGTCAGTCAGCAGGCAGAGACTACACGTATTTCTCAGTGGTATAAGCTATGGCCAGCAGGATAAACTTCTGGCTGACACCCCCAGAGATAACGTCTTCGGTCATCCAAACAGCCATTTCCCCCATATATATATATCTCTGACCATGCCCCCATCACCCTCAGATACAAAGTAGCACCCAAACCCCCCAATCCAGTAGAGATTGGACACCCTCCTGCTGCAGGATCCAAACTTTAAGGAGTGAATAGAAGTGAAAACTAAACACTACTCTGGGGACAAACCCCCAGACATAGCATCACCAGAGGGTATTTGGGAGGGGTATAAGCGGATGATGAAAGGGAAGATTATTAGCTAAGCCTTGCATAGGAGGAAACAAAGAGAGAGAAAGGCGGAGAGCCTAGAGAGGGCTCTGAAGGAGAAAGAGGCCCTATACAAGAAGGACCATAGACAGTTAGACAGCCCCTCTCTTATTAAAGAAATCTTGGCCCTAAGAATAGAACTCAACACCCTTGCCACTAGGAAGGCAGAACTACAGCTACATAGAACCAAGTTTATTGGGCATGCAGGGAAAAAAACAGCAAACTATTGGCATACTGCCTACGCAAACAACATGCTAACAGGCATATAGCCCTTTTGACAGACACCACAGGAATCCAGGCTACCTCCCCCAAGACTTAAATAAAATAATGGTGTCATTTTACCAAGATTGATATGCCTCTCACATTGACTGGGATAAACAGGCCTTCACAGAATTTATCAGACACCTTCCTCTTCCCAGGTTAAAGGAAGTGCAGAAGGACCTATTAGATGACCCCCTTCCCCAATCTGAACCGAGAACGACCATCCTAGCGATGGCCCCCCACAAATCACCAGGGAGCGAGGGGTACCTGGCAGACTTTTACCAGATAGTCCTAAACCCCATAACTCCCCCAATGTTAGCCATGCTGCAGAAATCCCATGCCCAGGGTTCTCTGCCACCTACCCTAAGGGAGGCAGTCAAAACAGTGCTTCCTAAGGAATGCAAGGATCCGTTGAAACCAGCAAGCTACTGTCCTATTTCCCTAATAAATGCTGACACAAGTATTTTAGCTAAAATACTTGCAACTACAGTAGCAAAATACTTGCCATCCCTAACGCACCCCTCACAGGTAAGGTTTGTAAAGGGTAGGGTGAGCACAGACCATCTCAAGGCCCTCATAACCCTGATCCAGGCTGCAGCCAGAATTCCCAGCCCTGCAGCTGCCATGGCAGTTGATTTCAAGAAAAGCATTTCACTCGGTAGAATGGGAGTATGTGCATGCAGTCCTGGATGGGGATAATTTTGGCAGCAATTTCTGCAGATGGATACACACCTTATACCAGGCCCACAACAGCAAGAGTGTTAACAAATAATATACTCTCGCAGCCCTTTCAGCTGCACCACAGGACCACGCAAGGCTGCCCGCTTTCACCCCTCCTTTTTGTATTGGTCATGGAGCCACTGGCTGTGGCCTTCAGGAAACACCCTCATATTTCAGGGATAAAGGTAGAGAATTCAGAGTACAAAACAAAACTATATCCCCGATGACTGCTTAATTTTGACAGAACACATAGGTGAAGGACTACCTCACATACTAACCCTTCTACAGACCTTCACCAAAATATCAGGGTTAAGAATAAATGTAAACAAATCTGAAATTTTAACACTGAACAAAGTTCCCCTACCCCCCGAAGTAGTAGCCGCAGGCCTAGCCTATGCACAGGCAGGTATCAAATATTTAGGGATACAGATCCCGAGGTACACACAGGCAATAGTCCCAGCAAACCTTAACTCTCTGCTCCGGTCACCATAAAAATAATTTGACAGATGGATCCACCTGAACCTGTCCTTGGTAGGCAAAATAGAAGCCATAAGAAAGATGGCAGCCCCTAAGATATATTACATTCTCTCATACCTCCCGGTGTTGATCCCAGACATATGATTTAAAAAGATAAAAAGGATTTTAAAGTTTTTCTTATGGGTTCAAAGGCACCAAGGTTCAGCTGGGCAAAACTTATTGCCCCCAAGGACGGAGGAGGGTGTAACCTACCGAGTTTTTCAAAATATCATATAGCTAGCATAGCAAACATCTCTATTCAAATGTTCAGGGACTCTAAGATGGACGAACCTATATGGGCCAGGTTGGAAACATCCATACTAGGAGAAACACACCAGGCAGCTTACATGGCCTCAGTATTCCCCAAACAATATGCTTCCTGGGCCACTATAAAATCAGCCCACATGGCCAAGCAGAAAGTAGGGAAGCTAGCATGTATGTGCATGCACCCAGAAACATATACTCCATTATGGCGTAACCCCTATTTTAGGATTGACAATGAATTAATAGACTGGGAATCCTGGAAACACATAGGGATACATAGAATGAAGGATATACTGGGCCCAGAGAGGCGTACAATAATGTCTTTCCAGTGGATACAGGCTACATATCATATCCCAAAGGTAGATTTCTGGAGGTATCTCCAAATCAGGAGTGTGTGCTTAGCATGGTTAAATAAAAAATGCACCTGCAAATCTGGCTTTAGATACTTAGCTCACACACCACATTTTCTCCCTCTGTCACAATGGCTTAGCAAACCCAAGGGAATTGCTGCCAAGCTCCAGACTAAGTTCCCTCAAGAGCTCCATAACCCTAGCCTCAAAGCCAAAGATACCTGGCAGAAGCTGCTGGATAGAGTCATAACAGAAGATGACTGGGTGGAATGTTGGAGGCTGGCACACAGTGCTTGTAAAGATCAGAAGAACAGACTTATATAAAAGAAAATCCTTCACTTAAGGTACCACACTCAAGGTAATCTAAAAAGGATGGGCCTAATCCCTTCTGATGGCTGATGGAGGTGTGGGATGTAAGGGGCAGATTTGCTTCACATTCTCTGGGACTGTCAAGATATAAGGGAGTTCTGGAACCAGGTGGTAACAGAATGTGGAAAGGTGTTAAACCTTAGCATACCAAACTCGCCAGCTCTGATATTGTTGGGGATTATCCTGCCAGAAATTCACCTGGAGAAGCCCCCTTTGAGCTGGCTCCTGCAAGCCATGGTAGAGGCAAAAAGGCTCCTGCTAATGAGGTGGAGAACCCCTAGGGTACCAGGTCTGACAGACTGGTACAAGGCCATGGAAACCCTGGCAATAAATTCCAGAATGCTTTACATCACCGCCCAAAACAATACCTCATACTACAGGATATGGGGCCCCAACCTGACTTATTTGTACTCTAATAATGTTAACCTGACCCCGGATTGGAGAAAGGATCTCTTAAAACCCCTGTGAGCTACTGGAGCCAGCTACATGTATAAGCCAAATACAGCTCCCACCTACAGGAAATATGGCATAGAGGTCTTCACCACCCTCCCCCCCCCAAAGGAGGCATCCTCTCCCATACCTGTTTCCCAAGATCACTACCCGCATGATGTTGGAATTGTAATAACCAACTGAAACTGGATGCATAAATAATTTAAGCTTAGCATAACTTTTTAAGCATGTCTACATCTCACTGTCCATTATAACTGTCAATCTCACTTTAAATTGAAAAATGTTTTTTTTGTTTGCCAATGTATGTTATGTTGCTGACTGTTTATGAATGTAATACTCAATAAAAAAGAATAACTGTGTAACCCCTTGTTACCTGGGGTTACTAGAATCCCAGTAAGACCTAGTGGTAGGCAGGAAAGGCAGCTTGTGAAACTCCAGTTAAATGGGTTTCACACTGTCTCACTCTGTTCTCAGTCTCAGCTGAGACTGAGGGATGACATCACCAATAGAACTTTCGCAGCTGCATAAGCCACATTGGAATCTGCAGCAGAGGGAGTTAGATAGAACATTGGGAGTTTTCAAAGGTTAGTAGAGAGTCTGCAGTTTGGTTTTGAAGAGTGAAGGTGTGCTCAAGTGGTGGAGACCGCTGTTCGGGTCTCAGTGCCCCCTCCCTCCCGGGGGGGGGGATGTAAAGATCCCCATGCAGATTCCTGGGGCAATCCCCTTAATTCTGCCAAGAGGAAGAAAAGCTGCCAGTTTCAGTTCAGCATTTATTTGGAAAGTTGGAAGATTTGTGATTCGCCTGTAGGGCACCTGCAACTAAAGGGTGAGTGTTTGCTCTAACATGAGAGGGCAAAAAATGTTTTCTTCAACCTGGGACATGTGAGGAAATCTAGGAATTGAGCTACAATTTGGGAAGCCTATAGGACTAGGTCAAACAAATGGAGTAGTGTCAAATGCTAGAGTGCTGTGTGATTTCAAATAAATTGTAGAGGGGATGTGACAGTTCATCTACCATTTAATCTACATTCAGAAGTTTCAGTTTTTCCAGAGAAATGGCTGGGTATGGGCTGTGGGAGCTGGAGGTGGGCAAACCCCCCATCTTTAGTAACCAGGTCCACCTCTATGGATTTCTACTGTGGTTGCTACTTTGCCTCATGCACTTGGCCAGTGATGGGGGAAGTACCCAGATGTGGGGTTGCAAAAGGGAAAATCTCTCTAGGAGTCGTAGACTCTAAGTGGTGTGGGGAGCCACAACAAGTGTAAAGAAGAATTCTCTTTGTGAGATGGGGAGTCATAAGAAGTAAGGAGGAAATCTCTCTAGGAGTCACAGACTCTAAATGGTGTGGGGAGCCATGACAGGATAATTGGTTCATTCTTCCAATGGACCGTGGATCAGAAGTGGCCGTCAGGGGCTGTTACTGGCGTACAGAAGTCCGGGCTGTGCCTGAGTGGGTCAGAGCCTGAAAATAGTATAATTGGTTCATTCTTCCAGTGGACCGCGTTGTAGTCTCTAATCTGCATTACCAGTAAATGTAGCCCCATGGGGGTCCGTCTATGCTTTGTTGTGTTCAGCTAGTTTGTGAATAAAAGCCACACTGAAGAATCCCATTCCTGGTTCTGGACATTACAGTTATTGCTTCCTGTGTTCGGACTTACTTGGGTGCCCCTGTGCAGAGTAGCCAAACCTAGGTCCCCCTGTGCCAAGTAACCTCATCCTCCCCGAACCCAGGTCCCTACCAGGTACTGCTATCAGCTTCAACAGCATGCCACCTGTCATTTTGGCAAAAAAGGCAGGGGTGAGGGGTTACAAAAGCAAAAAATAAACATGACGTATTTATTATCTGAGCTACTTACTTTTGCTAAGGCATGAAAGTAACAATAAAATAACAAATTCAGAGTATTACCTCTGATTGAGTGAGTGAGTGAGTGATTGATTAAGCAATAAGCCATGAGGGGGTGTGGGTTATCGGGGGAGTTACCATGGCTGGGGTGGTTTGCCCACGAGGCGCAGCCTGTCTTTGGAACTGTAACTCTGGCATGCGCATAAGCATTGATGTTAATGCACATTCCTGAAGTCATGGAAATTCCTCATATTCCCCTATCCATAACATAGAAGTTAAAACTTATTTTTCATATCCCTGCTTTTCCTAGTGTCTAGTGGCACCCCACCCAACCCTCCTTCTAACACCCACCACCCCCTCCCTCCAAAACATAACACTGACACTGGGAGTCCACTCCAACAGTGTCACCATCTTGTAGTTTTTTTTTTATAGCCTGCAATAAAGAAAACTGTCCATCGATGTCTCTTGCTGGTGCCCCTGTAACTCTCTCCCATCCGACCCTCCCTCTCAGCACCCATCACCTCACCACACACACACACACACAAAAAAAAAACACAAAACACTGACACTGGGGGTGCCCAGTCTCCCAGTGTCTTCACCTGAACAATGAAAACTGTCCCTCGTTTTACTTTTTGAAACCTGAAAAAAAAGAAAACCATCCAACGATGTCTGTTACACCATTATTTACCCCCACCCAACCCTCTCACTCAGCACACTCCCTCCCCCCTGCCCATACATACCAACTGGGGGTCTGGGGCCATAATCCTTTCTTGATCACAGACATGTTTTCACTCTTAAATGCCGGACCACAAACTGAGGAAATCAGGTATGTGGTTCAATGTATTTCAATGGGGATTTGAACTTAGTGGCATAACTTGGACATTTTTGAATATTTTTGCCTAACATTTTCAACTTGCCTATTTTGGGACCCACCTCATGAACAGTTACAGTGGCATTAGACAAATCTTTTCTGAAACGTGAGTTCATAGTCACTGTGCAAAATCACTTTTCAGGCAGGAGTTGAAACTTTTCTCTGCCCTTTTTCATAAGGTGGGGTCATAAGAGGGCTATGTTGAAAATTTGGCATACGAATATTAAAAAACAACAAAGTTTTGAGCCTACATTGAAATGTCTGAACACAGGCTCATAACTTTGGTCATTTTCAATATTTTGATCCCAAATTTTAACATAGCCATTTCTTCGCAGCACCTCAAGAATGTGACAGTTGTCATTTTTCAAATTCTGGCCAAAATGTTTTCGTGCCTATGGCGCAGAATGACGTTTCAGTGGTGCACAATGATATTTCGGCGGGGATTTGAAAATCTTCACCTGCCGGGTCCATTAGGTTGGGTAATAAGAAAGCTATGCTGAAAATTTGTTGTACAAATATGATAAAATGTCCAGGCTATGACTGAACATTACACTATTTCAGCATTCACTCATAACTTTGCTAATTTTCAATATTTTGACTCCAAACTTTCCACATAGCCATTTTTCCCCACCACCTCATAAATGTGACATGTCATTTTTAAAATCCTGGACAAGATGTGTTTTTGTACCTCTGGTGAGAAATGACATTTCGGCCAATATACTATAAATGGTACCTGTCATGTCTGTGAGGTGAATCCTAAAACATGTATCTTCAGAAGTTGGGGTCAAAATTAACCAGAACAACTTGTTTACCAAGCAGCAAATGTTCGGCATTGACAAATGCTTGTTATTATAGTTATGATGTCTTTGGGCCTTCAGTGCAGCTTCCAAGCCTGGGGACTGTTCAAGTTCTTGCACTGAATGTTCCTCAACAGCTCAGGAATGTACGTCAGCTATTCCTTGTCCCACATCATTCTTCTTGTTCTTGGCATATCTTATTTCTGAGGTTAGGCCATTGTGTGCCAGAACCCAAGCCACTATTCTGCTACTAGACACATCACCAGCTTTTAGTTTCTGGTTCCCTAGAAATGCAATAAGTTGGTGACAAGTTTTAATAATCTCTTTACCACAGATATATTTCTTAAAACGTTGTGCTGCTCAAACAATACAGAAGAGTGCGTTCTCACAATCTGAGAATTTATTTTCAGTATCACTCCATGTTTTACTAGCACAGGCTATGACACAGTTATCTAAATCATTATTCTGATACAATACTTCACTTATACTTTGGTTAGTGTATGCTGTTTCAATGTTGAATACTTTATTCTTTTAAGTGTAAATAAGGCATTGAGCTTTACCCAGGCCATCTTTGAGTTTCTGCATAGCTTCTTCTTGATCTTCTCCCCATATCCATGGTTCTGTTTTCCTCCAATAACTTTGTCAGTGGGTGTGCAGTCTCACCATAGTTCTGGATAAACTGCCATGAGTGGCTGCATATCCCTGGGGAACTATATACTGTAACTCTTCTAGCTTTTTGGGAGGCCCAGTTGTTTGAATTGCTTGTATTCAGTTGCACTGAGGGTGTAACTCATCAGGTCCAACCTCATACGCTAGATAATTTACCTTATCCTTGAACCATTGTCCTTTGGTTAGAGACAGTTTGGTGTCAGCAGTTTTCAGCTGGTTCAAAACATACTTGACTTCCTCCAGAAGTTCCTCGAATGTGTTATTCTTAATTGGTATGTTGTCCATGAGATTCCCCTGACTTTCAGCATCAGGCATGGCCTTGTGCAGAAAGATGTTGAGATCTGCAGGAGTTGTAAGCCCACTTCATAAAAGCAGCAGCAGGGAGGAGGCTGGCAGCTAAAGTCCGGTCAGTCTAATGTGACTGGTGGGGACGTTAATGGAGACACTATTAAAAGAAATGCTCAGGGACGATCTTGACTCCAGCAGGTTACAAGACCCAAGGCAGCATGGATTCACAGAGGGGGGAGGTTGTATCAGACAAACCTGATCAAGTTCTTTGACTGGATGATCAGGGGAAATAGATCAGGGTGGGGCAGTGGACATAGGCTACTTAGACATCAGCAAGGCCTTCGACACTGTACCACAAAGGAGGCTTATGAGGAAATTGGGCAGTTTGGGTGATGGACGCAAAGTGGTAAACTGGTTATGGAACTGGTTGATTGCTAGGAGACAGAGGGTGGTGGTAAATGGCACTCACTCTAATGAGGGGAAAGTGACCAGTACTGATGGCTCGGCATCAATGTGATCAATCTGTATACCTCTATCAAACGCAAAGATGGGATTAGCGCTATATAATACTAGCTAAAAACGGGGGCTCTTTTTTTTTTTTTAACCATGTGTGGACTAGGCACAGCCCTTTTTCAGCCATGCCTAATGTGAAACATGACTTTATACATTAACTGCAACATTTAAAATACAGTTAGTCACATATACATTTACATTCATCTTGCAACAACTTAAAGACCACTTAAAACTACCTACATTTTTAGTTGTATTAACAATGTACATGTATTCATTTAAAAAAGATGGCCATACCAGGAAAAAGCTTGTTTGTACATCACAGTTCTACAGTGGGGAACAAGGTATGGGGTATTGCACTATTTCATGTATTCTTGGTAATCAATCTTGTTTTTAATACATCCAAAAGCACTTTTGGTGATTGATTTTTGACTACAGTATAAGCAAGTAATGTCACTATATCGTGTTGTAGCCAAATAGGGTAAAACTTCCATTTCCTGCTACAGAATACAGTGATAAGTATGTGCTGGTACTCCTAAGGCACATCTGCAAATATTATTAAAAATGACCTTGTATTTCTCTATGAAAACCCAGGGGTGAAAAACAAAATATTCCCATAATCTAGTGTTGGGATTAATAACTACTTTGCAACTAACATCCTAGCTTCTTTTGCAAGGCATCCCAAGTTACAATATAAGAAACCCAATTTTTATTTTCTTTGTTCCCTACACATTGTAAATAGGAAACAAGATACAGGCTGAGGTCAAGTACTACCCCTAAATATCTAAAACCAGTGACCAATGGTAAGCCCTCGCTATTTTTCCCTTTTATTTGTAAACATTTTTTTCCCCTAGCCAATCTTTGAGCTGTACCAAACATCAGTTTGGTCTTCCCCTCATTCAGAATTAGCCTATTTTTATTAAGCCACCCTACCAAAATGTCATATTTTTCTTGGAGAGAGACCTGAAGATCTGTTACCACAGATGCAGATTCCCAGATGACTGTATCATCTGTGTATATTAAACTGTTTTCACAGGAGAAAGGACTGGGCAGGTCATTCACAAATAATGTGAATAACAACAGGCCCAGTACTGACCCCTGTGGGTCCCTTGCTTTAACTATTAAGGGTTCAGAATCCCCCCCCCATATCTTTACTGTCTAGACCTGATTTCGTAAATAACTGTTAAACCAATCCTGCTACTTCCCCCAAATCCAAATATTCCCCAGCTTTTCTAATAGAAGGTCGTGATCCACCATGCCAAAGGCTTTGGCCAGATCCACGAACACTATGCCGGTGGCCCTGCCCCCTTTACTGGCCCTCAGCACAGCATCTGTGAATCCAGCCAGGGCCGTCAAGGAGGACCTTCCCCTTCTAAAACCATGCTGTTGATCTATCAGTACATCAGATTTCTCAACATGATTAATAATCTGCTGGGAAACACATCTTTCTAACGTGTTACTCACTATTGTCAACAAAGAGATGGTTCTATAATTTGACAAACTCATCTTATCCCCACCCTTATATATAGGGATAACCTTGGATTCCTTCCAACCTTCAGGGACTTGCCCCTTACTTAAAGATAAATTAAATATAGTTGTGAGTGGTCCCTTTAGTCTATCAGCTGCTTTATTGACAATGTAGTCTGTTTATGGAAAGGACCAAAGGATGAAGCAGAAATTTTCCTGAAATGGTTGAATGCAAATCACTTAAACCTGAAGTTCACTGGTGTAATTACAGAAAAAGAGCTGAACTTTTGGATGTAACCCTGGTAGGAGGATACTGGAAGAAGACAGCCACAAACTCCTTACTGAGAGCACAATCTTCTCACCCTAGACATCTGGACAACTCAATACTGTACAGTCAAATCATCAGAGTGAGCAGAAACTGCTAAGATGATATGGTGTTTGAAAAGCATGTAGCAGAAATGCAGGAGAGGCTCACTGAGAGAGGCTATGATGCTAAGGTGGTTAACACAGCCATACAAAAGGTGGAAACTGTTGAAATCAGTAAACTTTTGACCCCTAAACCCAGGGGAACAGTAGGTGATGATATAGCCACCTTTAGCACAGAGTGACTCTATGCTTTATGACACAGAGAGCAGATCTCCAAGAATTTCTTTCAAGAAAGTCAAAAGCACCAAAGACCTAGTTGTAAGCAGTTATTTCACAAAACCTATTGAAATACCTTTGAACTGGCTTCCCTTCCCCCGCCACAATGTTTCTACAAGTGTGGCAGGTATAATATCTGCAAATACAGCAGACAAGGAGGGGCATTCCACCATCCCCAAATAGACTATAGAGTAGAAATAAGACGGTTCATACAATGTACCATGGAATTTGGCATATACATTGTACTATGCCCCTGCAGAAAGATTTGTGTAGGAAGAGCAATCAGAATGTTGAAAAGAAGGCTTCAGGGGCACATAAGGGACATCACTAATCACAGAATGAACACTCCCTTAGGTGCACACTACAAAGCAAAACATAATTTTGACCACACAGGTACTGGACCATCTGCATGGGCATCGAACTAGTTCAGCAAAATGTAAGGGGCAGTGACAGACTGCAAAAACTTCTGCAATGTGAGACCCAGTGGATCCACAAATGGAATGCTTCAAAACTTGTAGACCTGAATGACAAGATGGGCTTTAAACCTTTTTGTAAAATACATAATACTGCAAAGATGAGATATTGTTGTAGACTGGATTTTAATTGTTTTTCTCTTCTCTCCCTTCATTTGAACTTCTAGGTGAGACAGGAAGAAGTCACTGTTTCTATCTACTTGAACCTGAAAACCTGGACCTGGTCTCTGGCACATCCCCTTATGAGTAAGATACCGTAAAGGTACTGGAATGGAAACATAATTGGTGGTCACGGAGGTCTGAAATTTGCCCTAACAAGGACAAACTTGATAAATCTTCCCTATCCAGTCCACCTCTACACCCGACCTCCCTACTTTGTCTCTTCCCCCCACCCTCCCTTACTCCATCCACCTTCCCAGTCCCCAACCCCCTTTCCCTTTTATTGTTACCTTCCCTGTGGTAATAATCTTCCTTCTTGTTTTCTAACTATGCATCAGAATTGAATTAGCTTTTGTAATGCTAGCATTGGAATATAGTTGTACTTATTGCGTGTAATGTTTTGTCTGTTTTTTATGTTAGCTTGCCGCGCTTGCGCGCAAGTCAACATGTTGGGAGAGTGCAGATTTGAGGGCGCGGCCGCTGTTGGGCGAATGCAGGGCATGCATCAGTAGGTGCGTCCCTCATTTCCCAATCAGCCTGCATGCCAGCGCCACACCATGCATGCTAATGTGGCGAGCACATCTAAGGAAAGGTCCACTGCAATCTGAGCAAAGCTCGTCAGATGCAGCGGAGCCCTCCTGCATGCTGCCACATTAGCAGCATGGCAGGCAGCCGCCCAATGACTGACTTCAGGGGTGCCCAATCCCCCAGGCAGCTTTCTGTGGCTGCAGAAATTTGCCGCTGGGGGAGCCCACTCCCCGTCAGCATACAGCACCCCCCCATTTCAATATGCCGAGGGGTTCCCAGTCCCCTCGGTTCTTGCCCCTTTCATTGTGTGCCCGATGGGGGAGCCCCCTCCCCATCAGCATAAATCAGCCCCTGCATTTTCTTATATGCCAAGAGGGGTGCCCAATCCCCCTCAGCTCTTGCCTCCCCTCCTGCTGTCATTGTGTGCCGGCCAGGGGTACCCAATCCCCCAGCATAACTTACTCCCCATTGTCTGCCGACGAGGGTGCCCAATCCACTGTTGGCCATGCAGCCCCTATAAACAGTTAGGGGCACGCTGTGAGCCCACCCAGTGTGCCAAGTTCTCTGAAAAGAAAAAACTGTCCCACGATGTTCTTTTTTACCCTGTAACAAAAAATGGTCCCTTGTAGTCTCCTGCCCCCACCCACACCCACCCACTGCACACCCTGCCTCCCCACACACCCCTTTACCCCATACTTACCTCCAGAGTCCGGCGCGACGATCTTCAGTGGACCGGGAACACATCTGCACTCTTCAAAGCCGACCGCGAACTGAGGAAATGCCAGTAAGCTGTATAATGGAATGAATAGGGTTTTTTCAACTTTGCTGCATATCTCCAGCATTTGTTGAAATTTTGGCACCAAATTTTCAACATGGGGTTTTTGGGGCCCCTCCTCATGAATTCTATCACTGTCATGGTGTTAATCGGCCTCAAAAGGTGATTTCGCAGTCACTGCACAAAATCACCTTTTGGGACCCATTAACGAAATGACAGTGCCAGTATTCATGAGGTGGCCTCTCAAAAAGCCTATGTTCCAAATCTGGTGAAAACAATCCAAGAAATGCCTGTTTTACGAGCGTGCATTGCGCAGTTGTTACGTAGGCTCGTAACTTCGCGCATTCACAATATTTTAACGCTGGATTTTCAGCATTGCCATTTTTGTACACCTCCTTGTGAACAGTACAGCTGTCATTTTCCACATTCTGCCCAAAATGTGTTTCCACACTTCCGGTGCACAATAGCGCAGTCGCTGTGGGACATCAGTGTTTGGGCCAGATTATGAAAATGACAATGACAAAGTTCATGAGCAGAGATCCTAAAATGCCTATGTTGAAAATTTGGTGATGATACTCCATAAAATGACTGTGTTACGAGCGTGCATTGGCAGATTGCATGCACGCTCATACCGTTGGCAGATTGCATGCACGCTCATACCGTTGTGCATTTGTGATATTTTCACTCTGGATTTTCACCATTGTCATTTTTCCACACCTCTTGATGAACAGTACAGCCGTCATTTCACATGTCCTGCCCAAAATGTGTTTTCGCACTTCCAGCACACAATAGCGTGGTCGCTGTGCAAAATCACTTCTTGGGGCACTTTGAGGAAATAACAGTGACACTGTACATGAGCAGAGGTGCTAAAATGCCTATGTTGAAAATTTGGTGCCAAATGCCCATAAAATGGCAGTGTTCCAAGTGTGCACTGCATATTTCCCACGCACCCTTGTAACTTCGGAAGACCCCAATGCACACCGCAACACTTGTCGTTGTCTGCAGGTTAAGGAGAGGTGAAACAACATGAGCACTATGACCAACACCCAAAGGGACACCCCATTGCCTGTCAGTCTCTGCAGCATTGGGGTGGGTTGGCATCAGTTCAATACTTCACTGCCATTCCTATTATGCATCTCTCTAACTCCTGCACTACCAATGCCAATGCCAGCAAGCCAACATTCGGCATTGACAAATGCTTGTTTATGATATGTAATTGACAGCCTTATATTTGTAAAAATGCATTTTGAATACTTTTCGAATGTTTATTAATCTGTCATCAGTAGCTGCTATCCTTGTTAAAGTCACTACAGAAAAGTCAAAATGGACACTGCACCTCTAAATAAAGACTGAAAAATGGCTATTTAAGGGACCCATCACCTCCGTGATCCCATCCCTGATGAAGATTGCTAAGCTAATCAAAGCACTGGGGGACTGATGAGAGGCCTGCTTAGAGGAAGTTGTGATGGATGCAACCTTGCATGGAGTGCCTAGCACCTTTTTGAAATTGTTTACACAGCCTTACACTGCCTGCAGCTTTGTGAACAGCCGGAAATTATTTGGGTCACATAACTACCTGGACCTAATTATATGTACTGTGGGATGTACTGCTGTATATACTGCCTGTTCCATGTAAAAGAAAAAAAGAGAAGGTGTTAACAGTACTAGTAAAGACACCCAGCAACTGAGCTGATCAGACATTTTGTGTGACAGTGTCTCTTTGCCCAAGTAAATATGAGGTAAGAGCTCCACTCCTTGCTGTACTATATTAAAAGAAAGGCTAGTGGACTATCTTGAATCTAGCAAGTTACACGACCCAACGCAACATGGATTCACGGTGGGAAAGGGGGGTCATGTCAGACAAACTTAATCAAGTTCTTCAACTGGGTGACTAGGAAAATAGATCAGGGTGAGGCAGTGGACATGGCCTACTTAGACTTCAGCAAGGCCTTCAACACTGCATCACACAGGAGGCTTATAAGGAAACTGAGCAGTTTGGGGTGGGACCTAAGGTGGTAAGTTGGGTATGGAACTCAATTGATATGTGAAAGGGGGTGGTGATAAATGGCACTCACTCTAATGAGGGGATAGTACCAGTGGGGTACCCCAAGGGTCAGTACTGGGACCAGTCCTCTTGAATGTCTTCATAAGTGGCATTGCAGAAAAGCTGAAAGGGAAGGTATGCCTTTTTGCAGATAACACTAATATCTGCAATATGGTAGATAGTCTGGGGGGGGGTGAAGACAATAAGTAGAAACCTGAAAAAAATCCAAGAGTGGTCGAGGGTACGACAGCTGATTTTCAATGCAGAAAAGTGCAAAATCATGCACCTCAGGCACAGAATACAGGGGTGATTTATTAAATGGGGGAAGAGATATTGACAATCACTAAACAGGAAAGGGAATTTGGGTTATCATATCTGATGACCTCAAAGTGACAGGACAGTTCAGCATGGCTGCAGGCAGGGCCAGCAGGATGCTGGGATGCATAGGGTTGGGAATCACCATCAGAAAGAGACAGCTGGTTTTACCACTGTGTTGATTGTTGGTGAGATCCCACCTGGAATACTGTGTCCAGTTCTGGAGACCACATCTCAGGAAGGACATAGACAAGGTAGAGGCTGTACAAAAGAGGGCTACTAAAATGTTGCAGGGGATGCATCATAAGCCCTATGAGGAGAGACTGGGTGATTTCTATATGTACACCCTGGAAGAGAAGAGAGGAGAGGAGAGAGAGTGGAGGACATGGTAGAGACCTAAAATTACCTAAAAGAAGTGATTAAGGTACAGGAGGGAAGTATTTTTCAGAAAAGAAGGTGCACGAGAACAAGGAGGCATGCAATGAAATTGGAAGGGGTAAATTCAGGAGGGTTCTGAGGAAGTACTTCTTCACTGAAAGAGTTGTGGATGCCTGGACCAGTCTTTCAGTGGAGGTGGTGGAAGTGAAAACAGTGGTGGGCTTTAAGCCTGCTTCGGATAGGCACAAAGAAATTTGGGTGGGGGGGGAGTAGTCAGAGATTAGGTAAGGTCTGCAGTGACATTATAAGCAGAGACAAAATGAGCAGATTGGGTAGGCTAAGCAGTCCTAATCTGCTGGCAAAATCTCTATAGTGTATGATAGGGCATGGTTCTGTATAGAAATCAATTACTAGAATCAGTTTGTTGTGTTGTAGTAGTGATGTCTAACTGCTGTTGTACTTCACTGGGTATGTCACCACTGCAGCACAACAACATCGAACCAGTTCTCGTGCTGAAAGCTGCTCGAGGCATGGTGACTGTTGTCAGCGCTTCTGTCAGACTGTGACAGCACCGACGCTAATGGAAAAAAAAGAAAAGAAACAAACCCTTGGTAGACATGGCGCAGGCAGGCATCTCATCAGATAGATCGAAATTTATTTCTGACCAGGGAAACCAGAGAACAATAACGAAAATGAAAAACGATGTTAGATTTTTAAAAAGTTTTCTAGCAGACAGAGGTGAAACTAGAAATATTCTTGACATAGGACTGGCAGAATTAGAAGAATTCATTGCCAAGTCTGCGTACAAAATGGAAAGACAAGACAGTGGACAATGTGAGCCTAGCACCATCATAGAAAGCATAGACAGGTACCTTATAAAAAACAATTATGAGCATGCCATCTTCCATGGCAACCAGGAGGCATTCAAAGAAACCTTGGCAACCTCGTCAGCTAACAAAAGTACTTGAAAAAACTTGGTAAAGGTGGCAGATCCATGCAGTCTGAACCTCTGACACAGCAGGACATAGACAAATTGTACACATGTGGCACACTAGCCATACAAAACCCTGAATCCCTGCTAAATAGGATATTTTTTTAACAACAGTCTTTATTTTGCACTTCACACAGCTGAACAATACACCCTAAGATGGGGGACCTTCAGTTACTGGTCGACCCAGAGGGTCACCAATACCTATCAAGTGGTTTGAGACCTTTCTCACCAACAGAAGGCAACGGGTTGTGATGGGAAATTTCTCATCTACACCCTGTCTCCTTTTGTGTGGCATCCCTCAGGGTTCAGTATTGGCCCCAATGTTGTTCGCAGTATATATGCTGCCCCTGGAGGGGATCATCAGGAAGTATGGTCTGAGTTTTCATTGCTATGCTGATGACACTCAGCTATACTTATCCTTTGCCCTAGGAACATCAAACGCAGTGGATGTGTTAAATATCTGTCTGGCTGAGATTAGCGACTGGATGGCCTCCAGCTGGCTACGACTGAACCCTGACAAGACTGAGGTATTGGTAGTGGAGTCAACAGAGTTCGTGATGGGATGGCCTCTGACTCTGCAACTGGACTTGTGCTAGGAGCTGCGTCATTGATGGCCTCCCTTGGGTGCGAAATCTTGGTGTGATTCTTGACAGGAACCTGTCCATGGAGGTTCAAATATCTTCCGTGGTTCGTTCCTGTTTTTTCCATCTTAGAAACATTGCCAGGATTAAGCCCCTTATTCCGTCTCTGGACCTCCCTACTTTGATACATGCCTTAGTCACTTCTAGGCTTGACTACTGTAATGCCCTCTATCTCGGGGTTTCTGGGAGTTCTCTTTGCAGACTGCAGCTAGTGCAAAATGCTGCTGCCCGGCTTTTGACCGGGCAAAGCAAATTCTGTCATATTACACCAGTATTGCGCGAATTGCACTTGCTGCCTGTCAGATGGAGAGTACTCTTCAAGGTGGGTTTCTTACCTATAAGGCCCTACACGGGCAGGGCCCTGGTTACCTGTCAGTCCTCCTGGTACCTTCTTCCTCTACCCGTAATCTCCGCTCTTCTAATGGTGGCCTCCTAACTGTTCCAAGAGCGAGATTAAAATCTGCAGGCGACCGAGCCTTTAGTGTTGCCGCTCCCGCTCTTTGGAACTCCTTGCCAACTGTAGTTAGGGAGGCCCCCACTATAACTGCCTTTAAGGCTCGCCTGAAGATTTTCCTATTTTTGCAAGCTTTTGAGGTGTAATGTTGATTATTTGTATGTATAAATTTTTAATCTATATATTTATGCGGTATAAAATGCTGTAAAGTTTTGTGCTGCGCCCAGAGCCCTTGTGATTGGGCGTCTTTTTAAATAAACTTGCCTTTGCCTTTGCCTTACAGTATGTCGAGAGGCAGACTAAGACCCACACCGGAGACAATCCAAGAGACATATGTGCAATCAAGCCACGTATCTATAAAAATCTTTCTAACCCTGAATGAGACGCAATCACAGTGTATGAGCTTTATGCCTCTCTCAGAGACCAGCCATAATGCAAAATCATGAGCCCCCTTTCTACCTGGCACCAAATATTAGTTACAAACCTGGGGTGTCACTATGCTTTCGTGCCGGCGGCATGGCTTCGCCATGCAAGATGGTAGTCAGGTTCTAGCTGAGCTCCTCTTGGGCACCGCAATAAAACGGTAAAACAACAAGAATTTGATATTGCAGCACCTTAATATGTTAAATACGGGTGGACAATAATAATGGCAAAGCAAAGATTGCAGAAGAAGCAATCTACACTGCAGTTTCAGCCACCAGGAGACCTACATAAAGTGAATCAGTTTCAAGAGTCTCACATGAGGGCTAAGTCTATGGCAGTGGTGGGAACTGTCAACATGGGCAACCCTGCTCAAATTGAACTGCTGTCGGAAGTGCTGGCAATTATAAAAATCAGCAGGCTGAGATGCAAGTAGATTTTGCCAGCATTGCTGCTCAGATCCTACATATACAGAATATAATGTCTGCACTTATGGAGACAATGAATGCTCATGTGACAAGAATAGAGGAGGCCAAGATATGAATAGGTGAGCTCAAGGAAACAGTGGCAGAGTTGGCCAGGGATCATAGAGAACTGTGGCAACAGGTTGGGAACCTCCTGGTTAAATCAGGCAACATGGAGAACAAGTCTAGGAGGTCCAATTTAAGAATTATTGTACTACCAGAGGGCATCAAGGGTAGCAATCCAGAGAGCCTCATAGAGAAATGGCTTGCTGAGCAGTGGGCAATGCCCACCGAGGTTGGGGCATATGAAATTGAGAGGGCACACAGAATGGGACCGACGCTAAAACCAGGAGAAAAGTCAAGGCATTTCCTAATAAAATTTCTGAGATATCAAAATGAAGAAAGAGTTGCTAAATTACACATTCTCAAAGTGAATTATAGATCAGTGATGGTGTTCCAAGACTTCAGTCGGGACTTACAGAATAAGATGCAACAGTTTAGTGCAGTTAAGTCAACCCTACACTCAAGAGGATGGGAGTTTGCAAACTTGTACCCATCTAAAGTTCGGATTACAAAGCCAGGACACCCATCAAGGTTTTTCCTGTCAGCTCGAGATGCCAAGGTATACGTGAATGTGGAGAAGGAAGGAATGGGGAATCACTCTAGGCCCAGCTGAAATGCACCTGCTACAGCAACCTGAGATGTAGGCTGGCAGAAAAACTCATTTTAAATGTCTGGTGGCTTTAGGAAGCGAGCCGGTGTATTGCTGCCCATGCCTAAAACCTCTCCTCCATTGGCCTTCATGCTGGTATGTAAAGCGATTTGTGAGGAGCTAATTTCAGAAGGTATGTACTGTGGTCTATTCTCCAGTTCGGTGATTGAAACATTATTTGGTGTGCCCCACGGTAGAAGAGGGAGAGGAATTTTGTAGATTTTGAGAAAATGCCAGGATGTATGTTATTATCGATTGATTTACCCATTTTGGCTAACTGTGGGGATCACAAATCTGTATTGTACCTGGGACCTCTCAGTCCATGAATTAACAGATATGGTGGTATATCCCCACAGATTTGTATGTTCCACTGGTCAAAAACACTGGCTCAGCATTGAGGGACAGACAAGTTGGGGTAAAGTGAGCGCAGCGACAGTAATCGATGAATGGCTTCAATGAGTTACCCCAAAGGTGTCATCAGGGAGAAATGGTGTTCAAAATGCCCTGAACTGTCAAAAATAAAAATGTTGTTAACCTTGCTAGGAGGAATTCTGAATGTATGGCTCGTAAAAGTTGTAGATGTATAAATTATATCAAGGATTATATTGTAAACATAACCATTCTCCATGTATTGTGTGTGTGTGTGTGTGTGTGTGTGTATGTGTGTGGGGGGGGATAAATTTCTCGAGGGCTGGTAAATTTCGCTGTCAGATCAGGTTGGGTGAGGCCCATCTTGTCAGTTTCATTCCGCATAGGTGGGTCTGCCTCGTGGTGGAATGACAACAATCAAAATGGAGGAAGGTAACAAGTCACAGGCACTGAAATGGAAAAGGGCAGTTGATGGGACATCACAATGAGAATTACGTGAGCCACGACAGTGATAGGCTATCAGGTGGGTTTCTACCCTTCACTAAATTAATTAGGTTGGAACTGGGAGGTTAATATCTCGGGAAGCAAAGGGGTGGAGGTAGGAATGGGGTACAACAGTGGCTTACGGAAGGGGGTACACTCCCAAGTGGAGATCAACCTATAGCAACAGAGCTTGTTAAATGGGAGCATCAATCGAAAAGTGGACTCAAGGAGCCAAAGGGGAGGGGGAGTAAAGGATTGAGGAGCTCCACATTGTAAAAGGGGTGGCAAAGAAAGGGTGATTGTCTAGGGTTATGTGGAGGGAAGGGGCGAACATCCATATCTTGTTTATGACAATGGGAATATTCATTAATTTGCGGTCATCGGGTTTGCCCAGGGTGGGGGAGGGCATGTGGTGTAAGAGCAGATAGGGAACCAAAGGAGCACATGTGGAGAGGGGCTAATTGTATGCCTTTAGGGGGCTATGGACAAGTTAAAAGGGGTGGGGGAAGTAGATAGAGGGAGTATAGTTCAGGAAGCAGTATTGGATTTTAGCACTGTGACTCTTTAGTTGTGGGAGCCAGGGTAGTTAACTGTCATCTAAAACCATTTATTATGTTACATAAATGCAGTTTAAAAATGGTGTCTATAGCATTAAAACCCGTTATACACAATAGAGACGTGGGATCGAGAGGTAGATGGCTTGATCCTGGGAGCTGGGGGGCTAGTGGGTAGACTGTTAAAATTACTTTATACTGTTACAATCTGTTGAATGCAGTGGGGAAAAGGTGGGGGGAGGGGGGTATGTTTACAAAGGGGTTTTAAAATGTGTGTTTTTCATATTGTCTTTCAATAAAGTTAAGCAAATTTAAGGCTGGAACATGTTCAAAGGTTTAATATCAGTGTTTTAATAGAAAGAGTTGGGGAAGGGGGCAGGGGGCAGGGGGAGTTCAGTTTAAATTCATAAAAAATAAGACAAAGCAAGAATACAAATACTACAGTCCTGATAGCACAAAAGTCTCATGCAGATCCTAGTCAGGTGATAGGGACTGCACAGTACTGTTTGTTTCAAATTCAAAATGTATGACAAACTCAATCTCACAACCTGGAATGTTAATGGTCTTAAACATGTGGTAAAAATGAAGAGAGTGGCATCTCGAATTAAAAAGCTAAAAACTGACATTCTGCTGCTGGAAGAAACACATACTGTATGTCCCCCAGGGAGACAAAGTGCACTACGGCATGGTGGAAGGGGACATGGCTAACTGCAAACTTTAAATCTAGGGCAAGAGGGGTGGCTATATGGCTCCACCCAGGGTTCCCATGGCTGGTAACCAAATCCACCATTGACAATCAGGACAGGTATATCTTAGCTGAGGTCCAACTTAATGATGGTAATGTTCTATCAGTGGGAATGATATACAATATGGCCCCAATGTGGAGGACAGTGGCTTTTTACCCGGATTGACATTGGAAATGGTGAAGTATCAAGGTCCCTGGATCTTGTGGGGGAGGATATCAACTGTGTATTGGACATGGTGATGGATAGATCCAATCCACATCCAGTGCAGAGATCAAAAAATGAAAAAGGCCTGGGGGAAATCAGCTTACAGCATGACTTCAACCAAGTTCAGCTCTGGTTTGCTTCTCACCAGCTTTTTCTTAATGCCAAGAAGACAGTCTCAATGACCTTTGGCACCATGCAGATACTTTCTAGGCTCCCGGCCCTACCCGCCTTCCACACCCTTGATGGGACCATCCTGGAGGACACCTCCTCATTTAGATATCTGGGGGTTTGGCTGAACCAGCACCTGAACGTCTCTGTGCATATTGATGCTATCCTGAAGAAACTGCACCCCAAGCTTGGTGCTCTGTACAGGGATTGTAGTTGCATCCTGCTGAATGTGAGGCATGAAATTGTACAGAAGATGATACTCTCCATCTTTGACTACTGTGACATAGTCGATAGTGCTGCTCCTAAATCTTCCCTGACCAATCTGGACACTCTCTTTAACTCCTTCTGCCACTTTGCTCTCGACTCCTCTTCCCACTCCTACCATTATGAACTCTATCGCTCTCTAACCTTCCTTCAAGTATCTCACAGATGCATCTTACACCCTGTGCCAAACTAACCTCCAAATTCTGGTTTGGAGTGCTCCCCTCCTATCTTTCATCCTCTCTCTCTCCA